>JARDYH010000007.1:99357262-104632262 GCA_029215795.1 Anniella stebbinsi | reverse complement strand
AGGAAACACACACGAGCGTGTCGGAAGCCAGTGAAATCACTGGAAATGGGGTGCAAGCCTCAAGCGAGGGCAGAGCGGGACGTTTGCCGGTAGTGTGCAGGGCTTCGGTGAATTTCACCCATGTCTCGCGTTTTGGGATTTCCGGAATCGGAAAATGTGCCCGAACCAGGGGACCAGGTCAACACACACGAGCGTGTCGGAAGCCATTGAAATCACTGGAAATGGGGTACATGCCTCAAGCGAGGGCAGAGCAGGACGTTTGCCGGAAGTGTGCAGGGCTTCGGTGAATTTCACCCATGTCTCGCGTTTTGGGATTTCCGGAATCGGAAAATGTGCCCGAACCAGGGGACCCAGGAAACACACACGAGCGTGTCGGAAGCCAGTGAAATCACTGGATATGGGGTGCGTGCCTCAAGCGAGGGCAGAGCGGGACGTTTGCCGGTAGTGTGCAGGGCTTCGGTGAATTTCACCCACGTCTCGCGTTTTGGGATTTCCGGAATCGGAAAATGTGCCCGAACCAGGGGACCCAGGAAACACACACGAGCGTTTCGGAAGCCAGTGAAATCACTGGAAATGGGGTGCGTGCCTCAAGCGAGGGCAGAGCGGGACGTTTGCCGGTAGTCTGCAGGGCTTCGGTGAATTTCACCCATGTCTCGCGTTTTGGGATTTCCGGAATCGGAAAATGTGCCCGAACCAGGGTACCCAGGAAACACACACGAGCGTGTCGGAAGCCAGTGAAATCACTGGAAATGGGGTGCATGCCTCAAGAGAGTGCAGAGCGGGACGTTTGCCGGTAGTGTGCAGGGCTTCGGTAAATTTCACCCATGTCTCGCGTTTTGGGATTTCCGGAATCGGAAAATGTGCCCGAACCATGGGACCCAGGAAACACACACGAGCGTGGCGTAAGCAGGTGGAATCACTGGAAATGGGGTGCATGCCTCAAGCGAGGGCAGAACGGGACGTTTGCCGGTAGTGTGCAGGGCTTCGGGGAATTTCACCCATGTCTCGCATTTTGGGATTTCCGGAATCGGAAAATGTGCCCGAACCAGGGGACCCAGGAAACCCACACGACCGTGTCGGAAGCCGGTGGAATCACTGGAAATGGGGTGCATGCCTCAAGCGAGGGCAGAACGGGACGTTTGCCGGTAGTGTGCAGGGCTTCGGTGAATTCCACCCATGTCTCGCATTTTGGGATTTGCGGAATCGGAAAATGTGCCCGAACCAGGGGACCCAGGAAACACACACGAGCGTGTCGGAAGCCAGTGAAATCACTGGATATGGGGTGCGTGCCTCAAGCGAGGGCAGAGCGGGACGTTTGCCAGTAGTGTGCAGGGCTTCGGTGAATTTCACCCACGTCTCGCGTTTTGGGATTTCCGGAATCGGAAAATGTGCCCGAACCAGGGGACCCAGGAAACACACACGAGCGTTTCGGAAGCCAGTGAAATCACTGGAAATGGGGTGCGTGCCTCAAGCGAGGGCAGAGCGGGACGTTTGCCGGTAGTCTGCAGGGCTTCGGTGAATTTCACCCATGTCTCGCGTTTTGGGATTTCCGGAATCGGAAAATGTGCCCGAACCAGGGTACCCAGGAAACACACACGAGCGTGTCGGAAGCCAGTGAAATCACTGGAAATGGGGTGCATGCCTCAAGCGAGGGCAGAGCGGGACGTTTGCCGGTAGTATGCAGGGCTTCGGTGAATTTCACCCATGTCTCGCGTTTTGGGATTTCCGGAATTGGAAAATGTGCCCGAACCTGGGGACCCAGGAAACACACACGAGCGTGTCAGATTCCAGTGAAATCACTGGAAATGGGGTGCATGCCTCAAGCGAGGGCAGAGCGGGACGTTTGCCGGTAGTGTGCAGGGCTTCGGTGAATTTCACCCATGTCTCGCGTTTTGGGATTTCCAGAATCGGAAAATGTGCCCGAACCAGGGGACCCAGGAAACACACACGAGCGTGTCGGAAGCCAGTGAAATCACTGGAAATGGGGTGCATGCCTCAAGCGAGGGCAGAGCGGGACGTTTGCCGGTAGTGTGCAGGGCTTCGGTGAATTTCACCCATGTCTCGCGTTTTGGGATTTCCGGAATCGGAAAATGTGCCCGAACCTGGGGACCCAGGAAACACACACGAGCGTGTCGGATTCCAGTGAAATCACTGGAAATGGGGTGCATGCCTCAAGCGAGGGCAGAGTGGGACGTTTGCCGGTAGTGTGCAGGGCTTCGGTGAATTTCACCCATGTCTCGCGTTTTGGGATTTCCAGAATCGGAAAATGTGCCCGAACCTGGCGACCCAGGAAACACACACGAGCGTGTCGGAAGCCAGTGAAATCACTGGAAATGGGATGCATGCCTCAAGCGAGGGCAGAGCGGGACGTTTGCCGGTAGTGTGCAGGGCTTCGGTGAATTTCACCCATGTCTCGCGTTTTGGGATTTCCGGAATCGGAAAATGTGCCCGAACCAGGGGACCCAGGAAACCCACACGAGCGTGTCGGATGCCAGTGAAATCACTGGAAATGGGGTGCATGCCTCAAGCGAGGGCAGAGCGGGACGTTTGCCGGTAGTGTGCAGGGCTTCGGTGAATTTCACCCATGTCTCGCGTTTTGGGATTTCCAGAATCGGAAAATGTGCCCGAACCAGGGGACCCAGGAAACACACACGAGCGTTTCGGAAGCCAGTGAAATCACTGGAAATGTGGTGCGTGCCTCAAGCGATGGCAGAGCGGGACATTTGCCGGTAGTGTGCAGGGCTTCGGTGATTTTCACCCATGTCTCGCGTTTTAGGATTTCCGGAATCGGAAAATGTGCCCGAACCAGGGGACCCAGGAAACACACACGAGCGTGTCTGAAGCCAGTGAAATCACTGGAAATGGGGTGCATGCCTCAAGCGAGGGCAGAGCGGGACGTTTGCCGGTAGTCTGCAGGGCTTCGGTGAATTTCACCCATGTCTCGCGTTTTGGGATTTCCGGAATCGGAAAATGTGCCCGAACCAGGGGACCCAGGAAACACACACGAGCGTGTCGGAAGCCAGTGAAATCACTGGAAATGGGGTGCATGCCTCAAACGAGGGCAGAGCGGGACGTTTGCCGGTAGTGTGCAGGGCTTCGGTGAATTTCACTCATGTCTCGCGTTTTGGGATTTCCGGAATCGGAAAATGTGCCCGAACCAGGGGACCCAGGAAACACACACGAGCGTGTCGGAAGCCAGTGAAATCATTGGAAATGGGGTGCATGGCTCAAGCGAGGGCAGAGCGGGACGTTTGCCGGTAGTGTGCAGGGCTTCGGTGAATTTCACCCATGTCTCGCGTTTTGGGATTTCCAGAATCGGAAAATGTGCCCGAACCAGGGGACCCAGGAAACACACACGAGCGTTTCGGAAGCCAGTGAAATCACTGGAAATGTGGTGCATGCCTCAAGCGAGGGCAGAGCGGGACGTTTGCCGGTAGTGTGCAGGGCTTCGGTGATTTTCACCCATGTCTCGCGTTTTAGGATTTCCGGAATCGGAAAATGTGCCCGAACCAGGGGACCCAGGAAACACACACGAGCGTGTCGGAAGCCAGTGAAATCACTGGAAATGGGGTGCATGCCTCAAGCGAGGGCAGAGCGGGACGTTTGCCGGTAGTGTGCAGGGCTTCGGTGAATTTCACCCATGTCTCGCGTTTTGGGATTTCCGGAATCGGAAAATGTGCCCGAACCAGGGGACCCAGGAAACCCACACGAGCGTGTCGGATTCCAGTGAAATCACTGGAAATGGGGTGCATGCCTCAAGCGAGGGCAGAGCGGGACGTTTGCCGGTAGTGTGCAGGGCTTCGGTGAATTTCACCCATGTCTCGCGTTTTGGGATTTCCGGAATCGGAAAATGTGCCCGAACCAGGGGACCCAGGAAACACACACGAGCGTGTCGGAAGCCAGTGAAATCACTGGAAATGGGGTGCATGCCTCAAGCGAGGGCAGAGCGGGACGTTTGCCGGTAGTGTGCAGGGCTTCGGTGAATTTCACCCATGTCTCGCGTTTTGGGATTTCCGGAATCGGAAAATGTGCCCGAACCTGGGGACCCAGGAAACACACACGAGCGTGTCGGAAGCCAGTGAAATCACTGGAAATGGGGTGCATGCCTCAAGCGAGGGCAGAGCGGGACGTTTGCCGGTAGTGTGCAGGGCTTCGGTGAATTTCACCCATGTCTCGCGTTTTGGGATTTCCGGAATCGGAAAATGTGCCCGAACCAGGGGACCCAGGAAACCCACACGAGCGTGTCGGATTCCAGTGAAATCACTGGAAATGGGGTGCATGCCTCAAGCGAGGGCAGAGCGGGACGTTTGCCGGTAGTGTGCAGGGCTTCGGTGAATTTCACCCATGTCTCGCGTTTTGGGATTTCCGGAATCGGAAAATGTGCCCGAACCAGGGGACCCAGGAAACACACACGAGCGTGTCGGAAGCCAGTGAAATCACTGGAAATGGGGTGCATGCCTCAAGCGAGGGCAGAGCGGGACGTTTGCCGGTAGTGTGCAGGGCTTCGGTGAATTTCACCCATGTCTCGCGTTTTGGGATTTCCGGAATCGGAAAATGTGCCCGAACCTGGGGACCCAGGAAACACACACGAGCGTGTCGGAAGCCAGTGAAATCACTGGAAATGGGGTGCATGCCTCAAGCGAGGGCAGAGCGGGACGTTTGCCGGTAGTGTGCAGAGCTTCGGTGAATTTCACCCATGTCTCGCGTTTTGGGATTTCCGGAATCGGAAAATGTGCCCGAACCAGGGGACCCAGGAAACACACACGAGCGTGTCGGAAGCCAGTGAAATCACTGGAAATGGGGTGCATGCCTCAAACGAGGGCAGAGCGGGACGTTTGCCGGTAGTGTGCAGGGCTTCGGTGAATTTCACCCATGTCTCGCGTTTTGGGATTTCCGGAATCGGAAAATGTGCCCGAACCAGGGGACCCAGGAAACCCACACGAGCGTGTCGGATGCCAGTGAAATCACTGGAAATGGGGTGCATGCCTCAAGCGAGTGCAGAGCGGGACGTTTGCCGGTAGTGTGCAGGGCTTCGGTGAATTTCACCCATGTCTCGCGTTTTGGAATTTCCGGAATCGGAAAATGTGCCCGAACCTGGGGACCCAGGAAACACACACGAGCGTGTCGGAAGCCAGTGAAATCACTGGAAATGGGGTGCATGCCTCAAGCGAGGGCAGAGCGGGACGTTTGCCGGTAGTGTGCAGGGCTTCGGTGAATTTCACCCATGTCTCGCGTTTTGGGATTTTCGGAATCGGAAAATGTGCCCGAACCAGGGGACCCAGGAAACACACACGAGCGTGTCGGATGCCAGTGAAATCACTGGAAATGGGGTGCATGCCTCAAGCGAGGGCAGAGCGGGACGTTTGCCGGTAGTGTGCAGGGCTTCGGTGAATTTCACCCATGTCTCGCGTTTTGGGATTTCCGGAATCGGAAAATGTGCCCGAAGCTGGGGACCCAGGAAAACACACGAGCGTGTCGGAAGCCAGTGAAATCACTGGAAATGGGGTGCAAGCCTCAAGCGAGGGCAGAGCGGGACGTTTGCCGGTAGTGTGCAGGGCTTCGGTGAATTTCACCCATGTCTCGCGTTTTGGGATTTCCGGAATCGGAAAATGTGCCCGAACCAGGGGACCCAGGAAACCCACACGAGCGTGTCGGATTCCAGTGAAATCACTGGAAATTGGGTGCATGCCTCAAGCGAGGGCAGAGCGGGACGTTTGCCGGTAGTGTGCAGGGCTTCGGTGAATTTCACCCATGTCTCGCGTTTTGGGATTTCCGGAATCGGAAAATGTGCCCGAACCAGGGGACCCAGGAAACACACACGAGCGTGTCGGAAGCCAGTGAAATCACTGGAAATGGGGTGCATGCCTCAAGCGAGGGCAGAGCGGGACGTTTGCCGGTAGTGTGCAGGGCTTCGGTGAATTTCACCCATGTCTCGCGTTTTGGGATTTCCGGAATCGGAAAATGTGCCCGAACCAGGGGACCCAGGAAACACACACAAGCGTGTCGGAAGCCAGTGAAATCACTGGAAATGGGGTGCATGCCTCAAGCGAGGGCAGAGCGGGACGTTTGCCGGTAGTGTGCAGGGCTTCGGTGAATTTCACCCATGTCTCGCGTTTTGGGATTTCCGGAATCGGAAAATGTGCCCGAACCTGGGGACCCAGGAAACACACACGAGCGTGTCGGAAGCCAGTGAAATCACTGGAAATGGGGTGCATGCCTCAAGCGAGGGCAGAGCGGGACGTTTGCCGGTAGTGTGCAGGGCTTCGGTGAATTTCACCCATGTCTCGCGTTTTGGGATTTCCGGAATCGGAAAATGTGCCCGAACCAGGGGACCCAGGAAACACACACAAGCGTGTCGGAAGCCAGTGAAATCACTGGAAATGGGGTGCATGCCTCAAGCGAGGGCAGAGCGGGACGTTTGCCGGTAGTGTGCAGGGCTTCGGTGAATTTCACCCATGTCTCGCGTTCTGGGATTTCCGGAATCGGAAAATGTGCCCGAACCTGGGGACCCAGGAAACACACACGAGCGTGTCGGAAGCCAGTGAAATCACTGGAAATGGGGTGCATGCCTCAAGCGAGGGCAGAGCGGGACGTTTGCCGGTAGTGTGCAGGGCTTCGGTGAATTCCACCCATGTCTCGCGTTTTGGGATTTGCGGAATCGGAAAATGTGCCCGTACCAGGGGACCCAGGAAACACACACGAGCGTGTCGGAAGCCAGTGAAATCACTGGATATGGGGTGCGTGCCTCAAGCGAGGGCAGAGCGGGACGTTTGCCAGTAGTGTGCAGGGCTTCGGTGAATTTCACCCACGTCTCGCGTTTTGGGATTTCCGGAATCGGAAAATGTGCCCGAACCAGGGGACCCAGGAAACACACACGAGCGTTTCGGAAGGCAGTGAAATCACTGGAAATGGGGTGCATGCCTCAAGCGAGGGCAGAGCGGGACGTTTGCCGGTAGTGTGCAGGGCTTCGGTGAATTTCACCCATGTCTCGCGTTTTGGGATTTCCGGAATCGGAAAATGTGCCCGAACCTGGGGACCCAGGAAACACACACGAGCGTGTCGGATTCCAGTGAAATCACTGGAAATGGGATGCATGCCTCAAGCGAGGGCAGAGCGGGACGTTTGCCGGTAGTGTACAGGGCTTCGGTGAATTTCACCCATTTCTCGCGTTTTGGGATTTCCGGAATCGGAAAATGTGCCCGAACCAGGGGACCCAGGAAACCCACACGAGCGTGTCGGATGCCAGTGAAATCACTGGAAATGGGGTGCATGCCTCAAGCGAGGGCAGAGCGGGACGTTTGCCGGTAGTGTGCAGGGCTTCGGTGAATTTCACCCATGTCTCGCGTTTTGGGATTTCCAGAATCGGAAAATGTGCCCGAACCAGGGGACCCAGGAAACACACACGAGCGTTTCGGAAGCCAGTGAAATCACTGGAAATGTGGTGCATGCCTCAAGCGAGGGCAGAGCGGGACATTTGCCGGTAGTGTGCAGGGCTTCGGTGATTTTCACCCATGTCTCGCGTTTTAGGATTTCCGGAATCGGAAAATGTGCCCGAACCAGGGGACCCAGGAAACACATACGAGCGTGTCGGATTCCAGTGAAATCACTGGAAATGGGGTGCATGCCTCAAGCGAGGGCAGAGCGGGACGTTTGCCGGTAGTGTGCAGGGCTTCGGTGAATTTCACCCATGTCTCGCGTTTTGGGATTTCCAGAATCGGAAAATGTGCCCGAACCTGGGGACCCAGGAAACACACACGAGCGTGTCGGAAGCCAGTGAAATCACTGGAAATGGGATGCATGCCTCAAGCGAGGGCAGAGCGGGACGTTTGCCGGTAGTGTGCAGGGCTTCGGTGAATTTCACCCATTTCTCGCGTTTTGGGATTTCCGGAATCGGAAAATGTGCCCGAACCAGGGGACCCAGGAAACCCACACGAGCGTGTCGGATGCCAGTGAAATCACTGGAAATGGGGTGCATGCCTCAAGCGAGGGCAGAGCGGGACGTTTGCCGGTAGTGTGCAGGGCTTTGGTGAATTTCACCCAAGTCTCGCGTTTTGGGATTTCCAGAATCGGAAAATGTGCCCGAACCAGGGGACCCAGGAAACACACACGAGCGTTTCGGAAGCCAGTGAAATCACTGGAAATGTGGTGCATGCCTCAAGCGAGGGCAGAGCGGGACATTTGCCGGTAGTGTGCAGGGCTTCGGTGATTTTCACCCATGTCTCGCGTTTTAGGATTTCCGGAATCGGAAAATGTGCCCGAACCAGGGGACCCAGGAAACACACACGAGCGTGTCGGAAGCCAGTGAAATCACTGGAAATGGGGTGCATGCCTCAAGCGAGGGCAGAGCGGGACGTTTGCCGGTAGTGTGCAGGGCTTCGGTGAATTTCACCCATGTCTCGCGTTTTGGGATTTCCGGAATCGGAAAATGTGCCCGAACCAGGGGACCCAGGAAACACACACGAGCGTGTCGGAAGCCAGTGAAATCACTGGAAATGGGGTGCATGCCTCAAACGAGGGCAGAGCGGGACGTTTGCCGGTAGTGTGCAGGGCTTCGGTGAATTCCACCCACGTCTCGCGTTTTCGGATTTCCGGAATCGGAAAATGTGCCCGAACCAGGGGACCCAGGACACACACACGAGCGTGGCGGAAGCTGGTGGAATCACTGGAAATGGGGTGCATGCCTCAAGCGAGGGCAGAACGGGACGTTTGCCGGTAGTGTGCAGGGCTTCGGGGAATTTCACCCATGTCTCGCATTTTGGGATTTCCGGAATCGGAAAATGTGCTCGAACCAGGGGACCCAGGAAACCCACACGACCGTGTCGGAAGCCGGTGGAATCACTGGAAATGGGGTGCATGCCTCAAGCGAGGGCAGAACGGGACGTTTGCCGGTAGTGTGCAGGGCTTCGGTGAATTCCACCCATGTCTCGCATTTTGGGATTTGCGGAATCGGAAAATGTGCCCGTACCAGGGGACCCAGGAAACACACACGAGCGTGTCGGAAGCCAGTGAAATCACTGGATATGGGGTGCGTGCCTCAAGCGAGGGCAGAGCGGGACGTTTGCCAGTAGTGTGCAGGGCTTCGGTGAATTTCACCCACGTCTCGCGTTTTGGGATTTCCGGAATCGGAAAATGTGCCCGAACCAGGGGACCCAGGAAACACACACGAGCGTTTCGGAAGCCAGTGAAATCACTGGAAATGGGGTGCATGCCTCAAGCGAGGGCAGAGCGGGACGTTTGCCGGTAGTGTGCAGGGCTTCGGTGAATTTCACCCATGTCTCGCGTTTTGGGATTTCCGGAATCGGAAAATGTGCCCGAACCAGGGGACCCAGGAAACACACACGAGCGTTTCGGAAGCCAGTGAAATCACTGGAAATGTGGTGCATGCCTCAAGCGAGGGCAGAGCGGGACATTTGCCGGTAGTGTGCAGGGCTTCGGTGATTTTCACCCATGTCTCGCGTTTTAGGATTTCCGGAATCGGAAAATGTGCCCGAACCAGGGGACCCAGGAAACACACACGAGCGTGTCGGAAGCCAGTGAAATCACTGGAAATGGGGTGCATGCCTCAAGCGAGGGCAGAGCGGGACGTTTGCCGGTAGTGTGCAGGGCTTCGGTGAATTTCACCCATGTCTCGCGTTTTGGGATTTCCGGAATCGGAAAATGTGCCCGAACCAGGGGACCCAGGAAACACACACGAGCGTGTCGGAAGCCAGTGAAATCACTGGAAATGGGGTGCATGCCTCAAACGAGGGCAGAGCGGGACGTTTGCCGGTAGTGTGCAAGGCTTCGGTGAATTTCACCCATGTCTCGCGTTTTGGGATTTCCGGAATCGGAAAATGTGCCCGAACCAGGGGACCCAGGAAACACACACGAGCGTGTCGGAAGCCAGTGAAATCACTGGAAATGGGGTGCATGCCTCAAGCGAGGGCAGAGCGGGACGTTTGCCGGTAGTGTGCAGGGCTTCGGTGAATTTCACCCATGTCTCGCGTTTTGGGATTTCCGGAATCGGAAAATGTGCCCGAACCAGGGGACCCAGGAAACACACACGAGCGTGTCGGAAGCCAGTGAAATCACTGGAAATGGGGTGCATGCCTCAAACGAGGGCAGAGCGGGACGTTTGCCGGTGGTGTGCAGGGCTTCGGTGAATTTCACCCATGTCTCGCGTTTTGGGATTTCCGGAATCGGAAAATGTGCCCGAACCTGGGGACCCAGGAAACACACACGAGCGTGTCGGAAGCCAGTGAAATCACTGGAAATGGGGTGCATGCCTCAAGCGAGGGCAGAGCGGGACGTTTGCCGGTAGTGTGCAGGGCTTCGGTGAATTTCACCCATGTCTCGCGTTTTGGGATTTCCGGAATCGGAAAATGTGCCCGAACCTGGGGACCCAGGAAACACACACGAGCGTGTCGGAAGCCAGTGAAATCACTGGAAATGGGGTGCATGCCTCAAGCGAGGGCAGAGCGGGACGTTTGCCGGTAGTGTGCAGAGCTTCGGTGAATTTCACCCATGTCTCGCGTTTTGGGATTTCCGGAATCGGAAAATGTGCCCGAACCAGGGGACCCAGGAAACACACACGAGCGTGTCGGAAGCCAGTGAAATCACTGGAAATGGGGTGCATGCCTCAAACGAGGGCAGAGCGGGACGTTTGCCGGTAGTGTGCAGGGCTTCGGTGAATTTCACCCATGTCTCGCGTTTTGGGATTTCCGGAATCGGAAAATGTGCCCGAACCAGGGGACCCAGGAAACCCACACGAGCGTGTCGGATGCCAGTGAAATCACTGGAAATGGGGTGCATGCCTCAAGCGAGTGCAGAGCGGGACGTTTGCCGGTAGTGTGCAGGGCTTCGGTGAATTTCACCCATGTCTCGCGTTTTGGAATTTCCGGAATCGGAAAATGTGCCCGAACCTGGGGACCCAGGAAACACACACGAGCGTGTCGGAAGCCAGTGAAATCACTGGAAATGGGGTGCATGCCTCAAGCGAGGGCAGAGCGGGACGTTTGCCGGTAGTGTGCAGGGCTTCGGTGAATTTCACCCATGTCTCGCGTTTTGGCATTTCCGGAATCGGAAAATGTGCCCGAACCAGGGGACCCAGGAAACACACACGAGCGTGTCGGATGCCAGTGAAATCACTGGAAATGGGGTGCATGCCTCAAGCGAGTGCAGAGCGGGACGTTTGCCGGTAGTGTGCAGGGCTTCGGTGAATTTCACCCATGTCTCGCGTTTTGGAATTTCCGGAATCGGAAAATGTGCCCGAACCTGGGGACCCAGGAAACACACACGAGCGTGTCGGAAGCCAGTGAAATCACTGGAAATGGGGCGCATGCCTCAAGCGAGGGCAGAGCGGGACGTTTGCCGGTAGTGTGCAGGGCTTCGGTGAATTTCACCCATGTCTCGCGTTTTGGGATTTCCGGAATCGGAAAATGTGCCCGAAGCTGGGGACCCAGGAAAACACACGAGCGTGTCGGAAGATAGTGAAATCACTGGAAATGGGGTGCAAGCCTCAAGCGAGGGCAGAGCGGGACGTTTGCCGGTAGTGTGCAGGGCTTCGGTGAATTTCACCCATGTCTCGCGTTTTGGGATTTCCGGAATCGGAAAATGTGCCCGAACCAGGGGACCCAGGAAACCCACACGAGCGTGTCGGATTCCAGTGAAATCACTGGAAATGGGGTGCATGCCTCAAGCGAGGGCAGAGCGGGACGTTTGCCGGTAGTGTGCAGGGCTTCGGTGAATTTCACCCATGTCTCGCGTTTTGGGATTTCCGGAATCGGAAAATGTGCCCGAACCAGGGGACCCAGGAAACACACACGAGCGTGTCGGAAGCCAGTGAAATCACTGGAAATGGGGTGCATGCCTCAAGCGAGGGCAGAGCGGGACGTTTGCCGGTAGTGTGCAGGGCTTCGGTGAATTTCACCCATGTCTCGCGTTTTGGGATTTCCGGAATCGGAAAATGTGCCCGAACCAGGGGACCCAGGAAACACACACGAGCGTGTCGGAAGCCAGTGAAATCACTGGAAATGGGGTGCATGCCTCAAGCGAGGGCAGAGCGGGACGTTTGCCGGTAGTGTGCAGGGCTTCGGTGAATTTCACCCATGTCTCGCGTTTTGGGATTTCCAGAGTAGACAATGTGCCCGAATCGGGGATACAGGAAAAATACACAAAAATGCCGGAAGCCAGTGAAATCACTGGACATAGGGTAAATGCTTCCAACGAGGGGGAAAGGGGACATTTGTTGGTCATATGCAGGGCTTCGGTGAATTTCACCCAATGTCTCGCGTTTTGGGATTTCCAGAGTAGACAATGTGCCCGAATCGTGGATACAGGAAACATACACAAAAATGCCGCAAGCCAGTGAAATCACTGGACATAGGGTAAATGCTTCCAACGAGGGGGAAAGGAAACATTTGTTGTTCATATGCAGGGCTTAGGTAAATTTCACCCAATGTCTCGCGTTTTGGGATTTCCAGAGTAGACAATGTGCCCGAATTGGGGATACAGGAAAAATACATAAAAATGCCAGAAGCCAGTGAAATCACTGGACATAGGGTAAATGCTTCCAACGAGGGGGAAAGGGGACATTTGTTGGTCATATGCAGGGCTTCGGCGAATTTCACCCAATGTCTCGCCTTTTGGGATTTCCAGAGTAGACAATGTGCCCGAATCGGGGATACAGGAAAAATACACAAAAATGCCGGAAGCCAGTGAAATCACTGGACATAGGGTAAATGCTTCCAACGAGGGGGAAAGGGGACATTTGTTGGTCATATGCAGGGCTTCGGCGAATTTCACCCAATGTCTCGCGTTTTGGGATTTCCAGAGTAGACAATGTGCCCGAATCGGGGATACAGGAAAAATACACAAAAATGCCTCAAGCCAGTGAAATCACTGGACATGGGGTAAATGCTTCAAACGAGTGGAAAACGGGACATTCGCTTATAATCTGCAGGGTTTCTGTACATTTTACCCATTTCTCTCATATGTGGCTTTTAAGGAAAAAAAATGTTCCTTTATGGCGAGGGTTCAGTAAAATAACACAAGGTGTCTGAAAGAAGTGAAATCACTGGAAATAGGGTAGATGCTTCAAACGAGGGTAAAACACGACATTTGCTAATAATCTGCAGGGTTTCTGTACATTCTGTACATTTCACCCATTTCTCTCATTCTGGGCTTTCCGGAATAGAAAATGTGCCCAAATAGCGAAGATTAAGTAAAAATACACAAAAATGTCAGACACAAGTAAAAATACTGGAAATAGGGTAAATGCTGCCAACTAGGGTGAAAGAGGACATATGTTGATAATATGCAGGGTTTCTGTAAATTTCACCCATTTCTAGCGTTTTGGGATTTCAAGAATAGAAAATGTGCCCAAATTGCGAAGATACAGTAAAAATACACAAAAATGTCAGATACAAGTGAAATCTCTGGACATAGGGTAATGCTTCAAACGAGTGCACAACAAGACATTCGCTTATAATATGCAGGGTTTCTGTACATTTTACCCATTTCTCTCATATTTGGCTTTTAAGGAAAAAAATGTTCCTTTATTGCGAGGGTTCAGTAAAATAACACAAGGTGTCCGAAAGATGTGAAATCACTGGAAGTAGGGTAAATGCTTCAAACGAGTGCAAAACAGGAGATTCGCTCATTATATGCAGGGTTTCTGCACATTTTACCCATTTCTCTCATTCTGGGCTTTCCAGAATAGAAAATGTGCCCAAATAGTGAAGATACAGTAAAAATACACAACAATGTCAGAAACAAGTGAAATCATTGGAAATAGGGTAGATGCTTCAAACGAGGGTAAAACACGACATTTGCTAATAATCTGCAGGGTTTCTGTACATTTCACCCATTTCTCTCATACTGGGCTTTCAGGAATAGAAAACACAAGGTGTCCGAAAGAAGTGAAATCACTGGAAATAGGGTAAATACTTCAAACGAGGGTAAAATACGACATTTGTTGATAATATGCAGGGTTTCTGTAAATTTCACCCTCAAAAGCCAAATGAGAGAAATGGGTGAGATGTACAGAAACCCTGCAGATTATTAGCAAATGTCGTGTTTTACCCTCGTTTGAAGCATATATCAAATTTCCAGTGATTTCACTTCTTTCGGACACCTTGTGTTAGTTTACTGAACCCTCGCAAAAAAGGAACATTTTTTTTCCTTAAAAGCCAAATCAGAGAAATGGGTGAAATGGACAGAAACCCTGCAGATTATTAGCAAATGTCGTGTTTTACCCTCGTTTGAAGCATCTACCCTATTTACAGTGATTTTACTTCTTTCGGACACCTTGTGTTATTTTTCTGAACCTTCGCAAAAAAGGAACATTTTTTTTCCTTAAAAGCCAAATATGAGAGAAATGGGTGAAATGTACAGAAACCCTGCATAGTATAAGCGAATGTCCTGTTGTGTACTCGTTTGAAGCATCTACCCTATTTACAGTGATTTTACTTCTTTCGGACACCTTGTGTTATTTTTCTGAACCTTCGCAAAAAAGGAACATTTTTTTTCCTTAAAAGCGAAATATGAGAGAAATGGGTGAAATGTACAGAAACCCTGCATAGTATAAGCGAATGTCCTGTTGTGTACTCGTTTGAAGCATTACCCTATGTCCAGAGATTTCACTTGTTTCTGACATTTTTGTGTATTTTTACTGTATCTTCGCTATTTGGCACGTTTTCTATTCTGCAAATCCCAAAATGCTTGAAATGGGTGAAATTTACAGAAACCCTGCATATTATAAACAAATGTCCTCTTTTACCCTCGTTTGAAGCATTTACCCTATTTCCATTGATTTCACTTGTTTCTGACATTTTTGTGTATTTTTACTGTATCCGCTATTCGGGCACATTTTCTATTCTGGAAATCCCAGAATGAAAGAAATGGGTGAAATGTACTGAAACCCTGCATAGTATAAGCGAATGTCTTGCACTCGTTTGAAGCATTTACCCTATGTCCAGAGATTTCACTTCTTTCTGACATTTTTGTGTATTTTTACTTAATCTTCGCTATTTGGGCACATTTTCTATTCTGGAAAGCCCAGAATGAGAGAAATGGGTAAAATGTACAGAAACCCTGCATATAATGAGCGAATCTCCTGTTTTGCATTCGTTTGAAGCATTTACCCTACTTCCAGTGATTTCACTTCTTTCGGACAGCTTGTGTTATTTGACTGAACCCTCGCAATAAAGGAACATTTTTTTCCTTAAAAGCCAAATATGAGAGAAATGGGTAAAATGTACAGAAACCCTGCATATTATAAGCGAATGTCCTGTTTTGCACCTGTTTGAAGCATTTACCCTATGTCCAGAGATTTCACTTGTTTCTGACATTTTTGTGTATTTTTACTGTATCTTCGCTATTTGGCACATTTTCTATTCTGCAAATCCCAAAATTTACCCTATGTCCAGTATTTTTACTTGTTTCTGACATTTTTGTGTATTTTTACTTAATCTTCGCTATTTGGGCACATTTTCTATTCTGGAAAGCCCAGAATGATAGAAATGGGTGAAATTTACAGAAGCCCTGAATATTATCAACAAATGTCGTATTTTACCCTCGTTTGAAGCATTTACCCTATTTCCAGTGATTTCAATTCTTTCGGACACCTTATGTTACTTTACTGAACCCTCGCAAAAAAGGAACATTTTTTTCCTTAAAAGCCAAATATGAGAGAAATGGGTAAAATGTACAGAAACCCTGCATATTATAAGCGAATGTCCTGTTGTGTACTCGTTTGAAGCATTACCCTATGTCCAGAGATTTCACTTGTTTCTGACATTTTTGTGTATTTTTACTGTATCTTCGCTATTTGGGCACATTTTCTATTCTGGAAAGCCCAAAACGCAAGAAATGGGTGAAATTTACAGAAACCCTGCATATTCTCAACATATGTCCTCTTTCACCCTAGTTGGAAGCATTTACCCTATGTCCAGTAGTTTTACTTGTTTCTGACATTTTTGTGTATTTTTACTTTATCTTCGCTATTTGGGCACATTTTCTATTCTGCAAATCCCAAAACGCAAGAAATGGGTGAAATTTACAGAAACCCTGCATATTCTCAACATATGTCCTCTTTCACCCTAGTTGGAAGCATTTACCCTATGTCCAGTAGTTTTACTTGTTTCTGACATTTTTGTGTATTTTTACTTTATCTTCGCTATTTGGGCACATTTTTTATTCTGCAAATCCCAAAACGCAAGAAATGGGTGAAATTTACAGAAACCCTGCATATTCTCAACATATGTCCTCTTTCACCCTAGTTGGAAGCATTTACCCTATGTCCAGTATTTTTACTTGTTTCTGACATTTTTGTGTATTTTTACTGTATCCGCTATTCGGGCACATTTTCTTTTCTGAAAATCCCAGAATGAGAGAAACGGGTAAAATGTACAGAAACCCTGCATATAATGAGCGAATCTCCTGTTTTGCACTCGTTTGAAGCATTTACCCTACTTCCAGTGATTTCACTTCTTTCGGACAGCTTGTGTTATTTGACTGAACCCACGCAATAAAGGAACATTTTTTTCCTTAAAAGCCAAATATGAGAGAAATGGGTAAAATGTACAGAAACCCTGCATATTATAAGCGAATGTCCTGTTTTGCACCTGTTTGAAGCATTACCCTATGTCCAGAGATTTCACTTGTTTCTGACATTTTTGTGTATTTTTACTGTATCTTCGCTATTTGGGCACATTTTCTATTCTGGAAAGCCCAAAACGCAAGAAATGGGTGAAATTTACAGAAACCCTGCATATTCTCAACATATGTCCTCTTTCACCCTAGTTGGAAGCATTTACCCTATGTCCAGTAGTTTTACTTGTTTCTGACATTTTTGTGTATTTTTACTTTATCTTCGCTATTTGGGCACATTTTCTATTCTGCAAATCCCAAAACGCAAGAAATGGGTGAAATTTACAGAAACCCTGCATATTCTCAACATATGTCCTCTTTCACCCTAGTTGGAAGCATTTACCCTATGTCCAGTATTTTTACTTGTTTCTGACATTTTTGTGTATTTTTACTGTATCCGCTATTCGGGCACATTTTCTTTTCTGAAAATCCCAGAATGAGAGAAACGGGTAAAATGTACAGAAACCCTGCATATAATGAGCGAATCTCCTGTTTTGCACTCGTTTGAAGCATTTACCCTACTTCCAGTGATTTCACTTCTTTCGGACAGCTTGTGTTATTTCACTGAACCCTCGCAATAAAGGAACATTTTTTTCCTTAAAAGCCAAATATGAGAGAAATGGGTAAAATGTACAGAAACCCTGCATATTATAAGCGAATGTCGTGTTTTGCACCTGTTTGAAGCATTACCCTATGTCCAGAGATTTCACTTGTTTCTGACATTTTTGTGTATTTTTACTGTATCTTCGCTATTTGGGCACATTTTCTATTCTGCAATCCTAAAATGCTTGAAATGGGTGAAATTTACAGAAGCCCTGCATATTATAAACAAATGTCCTCATTCACCCTAGTTGGAAGCATTTACCCTATGTCCAGTATTTTTACTTGTTTCTGACATATTTGTGTATTTTTACTTAATCTTCGCTATTTGGGCACATTTTCTATTCTGGAAAGCCCAGAATGAGAGAAATGGGTAAAATGTACAGAAACCCGGCATATAATGAGCGAATCTCCTGTTTTGGACTCGTTTGAAGCATTTACCCTACTTCCAGTGATTTCACTTCTTTCGGACAGCTTGTGTTATTTGACTGAACCCTCGCAATAAAGGAACATTTTTTTCCTTAAAAGCCAAATATGAGAGAAATGGGTAAAATGTACAGAAACCCTGCATATTATAAGCGAATGTCCTGTTTTGCACCTGTTTGAAGCATTTACCCTATGTCCAGAGATTTCACTTGTTTCTGACATTTTTGTATATTTTTACTGTATCTTCGCTATTTGGCACATTTTCTATTCTGGAAATCCCAAAATGCTTGAAATGGGTGAAATTTACAGAAACCCTGCATATTATCAACATATGTCCTCTTTCACCCTAGTTGGAAGCATCTACCCTATTTCCAGTATTTTTACTTGTTTCTGACATTTTTGTGTATTTTTACTTAATCTTCGCTATTTGGGCACATTTTCTATTCTGGAAAGCCCAGAATGATAGAAATGGGCATATTCTCAACAAATGTCCTCTTTTACCCTCGTTTGAAGCATTTACCCTATTTCCATTGATTTCACTTGTTTCTGACATTTTTGTGTATTTTTACTGTATCCGCTATTCGGGCACATTTTCTATTCTGGAAATCACAGAATGAGAGAAATGGGTGAAATGTACTGAAACCCTGCATAGTATAAGCGAATGTCTTGCACTCGTTTGAAGCATTTACCCTATGTCCAGAGATTTCACTTGTTTCTGACATTTTTGTGTATTTTTACTGTATCTTCGCTATTTGGCACATTTTCTATTCTGCAAATCCCAAAATTTACCCTATGTCCAGTATTTTTACTTGTTTCTGACATTTTTGTGTATTTTTACTTAATCTTCGCTATTTGGGCACATTTTCTATTCTGGAAAGCCCAGAATGATAGAAATGGGTGAAATTTACAGAAGCCCTGAATATTATCAACAAATGTCGTATTTTACCCTCGTTTGAAGCATTTACCCTATTTCCAGTGATTTCAATTCTTTCGGACACCTTATGTTACTTTACTGAACCCTCGCAAAAAAGGAACATTTTTTTCCTTAAAAGCCAAATATGAGAGAAATGGGTAAAATGTACAGAAACCCTGCATATTATAAGCGAATGTCCTGTTGTGTACTCGTTTGAAGCATTACCCTATGTCCAGAGATTTCACTTGTTTCTGACATTTTTGTGTATTTTTACTGTATCTTCGCTATTTGGGCACATTTTCTATTCTGGAAAGCCCAAAACGCAAGAAATGGGTGAAATTTACAGAAACCCTGCATATTCTCAACATATGTCCTCTTTCACCCTAGTTGGAAGCATTTACCCTATGTCCAGTAGTTTTACTTGTTTCTGACATTTTTGTGTATTTTTACTTTATCTTCGCTATTTGGGCACATTTTCTATTCTGCAAATCCCAAAACGCAAGAAATGGGTGAAATTTACAGAAACCCTGCATATTCTCAACATATGTCCTCTTTCACCCTAGTTGGAAGCATTTACCCTATGTCCAGTAGTTTTACTTGTTTCTGACATTTTTGTGTATTTTTACTTTATCTTCGCTATTTGGGCACATTTTTTATTCTGCAAATCCCAAAACGCAAGAAATGGGTGAAATTTACAGAAACCCTGCATATTCTCAACATATGTCCTCTTTCACCCTAGTTGGAAGCATTTACCCTATGTCCAGTATTTTTACTTGTTTCTGACATTTTTGTGTATTTTTACTGTATCCGCTATTCGGGCACATTTTCTTTTCTGAAAATCCCAGAATGAGAGAAACGGGTAAAATGTACAGAAACCCTGCATATAATGAGCGAATCTCCTGTTTTGCACCTGTTTGAAGCATTACCCTATGTCCAGAGATTTCACTTGTTTCTGACATTTTTGTGTATTTTTACTGTATCTTCGCTATTTGGGCACATTTTCTATTCTGGAAAGCCCAAAACGCAAGAAATGGGTGAAATTTACAGAAACCCTGCATATTCTCAACATATGTCCTCTTTCACCCTAGTTGGAAGCATTTACCCTATGTCCAGTAGTTTTACTTGTTTCTGACATTTTTGTGTATTTTTACTTTATCTTCGCTATTTGGGCACATTTTCTATTCTGCAAATCCCAAAACGCAAGAAATGGGTGAAATTTACAGAAACCCTGCATATTCTCAACATATGTCCTCTTTCACCCTAGTTGGAAGCATTTACCCTATGTCCAGTATTTTTACTTGTTTCTGACATTTTTGTGTATTTTTACTGTATCCGCTATTCGGGCACATTTTCTTTTCTGAAAATCCCAGAATGAGAGAAACGGGTAAAATGTACAGAAACCCTGCATATAATGAGCGAATCTCCTGTTTTGCACTCGTTTGAAGCATTTACCCTACTTCCAGTGATTTCACTTCTTTCGGACAGCTTGTGTTATTTCACTGAACCCTCGCAATAAAGGAACATTTTTTTCCTTAAAAGCCAAATATGAGAGAAATGGGTAAAATGTACAGAAACCCTGCATATTATAAGCGAATGTCCTGTTTTGCACCTGTTTGAAGCATTACCCTATGTCCAGAGATTTCACTTGTTTCTGACATTTTTGTGTATTTTTACTGTATCTTCGCTATTTGGGCACATTTTCTATTCTGCAATCCTAAAATGCTTGAAATGGGTGAAATTTACAGAAGCCCTGCATATTATAAACAAATGTCCTCATTCACCCTAGTTGGAAGCATTTACCCTATGTCCAGTATTTTTACTTGTTTCTGACATATTTGTGTATTTTTACTTAATCTTCGCTATTTGGGCACATTTTCTATTCTGGAAAGCCCAGAATGAGAGAAATGGGTAAAATGTACAGAAACCCGGCATATAATGAGCGAATCTCCTGTTTTGGACTCGTTTGAAGCATTTACCCTACTTCCAGTGATTTCACTTCTTTCGGACAGCTTGTGTTATTTGACTGAACCCTCGCAATAAAGGAACATTTTTTTCCTTAAAAGCCAAATATGAGAGAAATGGGTAAAATGTACAGAAACCCTGCATATTATAAGCGAATGTCCTGTTTTGCACCTGTTTGAAGCATTTACCCTATGTCCAGAGATTTCACTTGTTTCTGACATTTTTGTATATTTTTACTGTATCTTCGCTATTTGGCACATTTTCTATTCTGGAAATCCCAAAATGCTTGAAATGGGTGAAATTTACAGAAACCCTGCATATTATCAACATATGTCCTCTTTCACCCTAGTTGGAAGCATCTACCCTATTTCCAGTATTTTTACTTGTTTCTGACATTTTTGTGTATTTTTACTTAATCTTCGCTATTTGGGCACATTTTCTATTCTGGAAAGCCCAGAATGATAGAAATGGGCATATTCTCAACAAATGTCCTCTTTTACCCTCGTTTGAAGCATTTACCCTATTTCCATTGATTTCACTTGTTTCTGACATTTTTGTGTATTTTTACTGTATCCGCTATTCGGGCACATTTTCTATTCTGGAAATCACAGAATGAGAGAAATGGGTGAAATGTACTGAAACCCTGCATAGTATAAGCGAATGTCTTGCACTCGTTTGAAGCATTTACCCTATGTCCAGAGATTTCACTTCTTTCTGACATTTTTGTGTATTTTTACTGTATCTTCGCTATTTGGGCACATTTTCTATTCTGGAAAGCCCAAAACGCTAGAAATGGGTGAAATTTACAGAAACCCTGCATATTCTCAACATATGTCCTCTTTCACCCTAGTTGGAAGCATTTACCCTATGTCCAGTAGTTTTACTTGTTTCTGACATTTTTGTGTATTTTTACTTTATCTTCGCTATTTGGGCACATTTTCTATTCTGCAAATCCCAAAACGCAAGAAATGGGTGAAATTTACAGAAACCCTGCATATTCTCAACATATGTCCTCTTTCACCCTAGTTGGAAGCATTTACCCTATGTCCAGTAGTTTTACTTGTTTCTGACATTTTTGTGTATTTTTACTTTATCTTCGCTATTTGGGCACATTTTCTATTCTGCAAATCCCAAAACGCAAGAAATGGGTGAAATTTACAGAAACCCTGCATATTCTCAACATATGTCCTCTTTCACCCTAGTTGGAAGCATTTACCCTATGTCCAGTATTTTTACTTGTTTCTGACATTTTTGTGTATTTTTACTGTATCCGCTATTCGGGCACATTTTCTTTTCTGAAAATCCCAGAATGAGAGAAACGGGTAAAATGTACAGAAACCCTGCATATAATGAGCGAATCTCCTGTTTTGCACTCGTTTGAAGCATTTACCCTACTTCCAGTGATTTCACTTCTTTCGGACAGCTTGTGTTATTTGACTGAACCCACGCAATAAAGGAACATTTTTTTCCTTAAAAGCCAAATATGAGAGAAATGGGTAAAATGTACAGAAACCCTGCATATTATAAGCGAATGTCCTGTTTTGCACCTGTTTGAAGCATTACCCTATGTCCAGAGATTTCACTTGTTTCTGACATTTTTGTGTATTTTTACTGTATCTTCGCTATTTGGGCACATTTTCTATTCTGGAAAGCCCAAAACGCAAGAAATGGGTGAAATTTACAGAAACCCTGCATATTCTCAACATATGTCCTCTTTCACCCTAGTTGGAAGCATTTACCCTATGTCCAGTATTTTTACTTGTTTCTGACATTTTTGTGTATTTTTACTGTATCCGCTATTCGGGCACATTTTCTTTTCTGAAAATCCCAGAATGAGAGAAACGGGTAAAATGTACAGAAACCCTGCATATAATGAGCGAATCTCCTGTTTTGCACTCGTTTGAAGCATTTACCCTACTTCCAGTGATTTCACTTCTTTCGGACAGCTTGTGTTATTTCACTGAACCCTCGCAATAAAGGAACATTTTTTTCCTTAAAAGCCAAATATGAGAGAAATGGGTAAAATGTACAGAAACCCTGCATATTATAAGCGAATGTCCTGTTTTGCACCTGTTTGAAGCATTACCCTATGTCCAGAGATTTCACTTGTTTCTGACATTTTTGTGTATTTTTACTGTATCTTCGCTATTTGGGCACATTTTCTATTCTGCAATCCTAAAATGCTTGAAATGGGTGAAATTTACAGAAGCCCTGCATATTGTAAACAAATGTCCTCATTCACCCTAGTTGGAAGCATTTACCCTATGTCCAGTATTTTTACTTGTTTCTGACATATTTGTGTATTTTTACTTAATCTTCGCTATTTGGGCACATTTTCTATTCTGGAAAGCCCAGAATGAGAGAAATGGGTAAAATGTACAGAAACCCGGCATATAATGAGCGAATCTCCTGTTTTGGACTCGTTTGAAGCATTTACCCTACTTCCAGTGATTTCACTTCTTTCGGACAGCTTGTGTTATTTGACTGAACCCTCGCAATAAAGGAACATTTTTTTCCTTAAAAGCCAAATATGAGAGAAATGGGTAAAATGTACAGAAACCCTGCATATTATAAGCGAATGTCCTGTTTTGCACCTGTTTGAAGCATTTACCCTATGTCCAGAGATTTCACTTGTTTCTGACATTTTTGTATATTTTTACTGTATCTTCGCTATTTGGCACATTTTCTATTCTGGAAATCCCAAAATGCTTGAAATGGGTGAAATTTACAGAAACCCTGCATATTATCAACATATGTCCTCTTTCACCCTAGTTGGAAGCATCTACCCTATTTCCAGTATTTTTACTTGTTTCTGACATTTTTGTGTATTTTTACTTAATCTTCGCTATTTGGGCACATTTTCTATTCTGGAAAGCCCAGAATGATAGAAATGGGCATATTCTCAACAAATGTCCTCTTTTACCCTCGTTTGAAGCATTTACCCTATTTCCATTGATTTCACTTGTTTCTGACATTTTTGTGTATTTTTACTGTATCCGCTATTCGGGCACATTTTCTATTCTGGAAATCACAGAATGAGAGAAATGGGTGAAATGTACTGAAACCCTGCATAGTATAAGCGAATGTCTTGCACTCGTTTGAAGCATTTACCCTATGTCCAGAGATTTCACTTCTTTCTGACATTTTTGTGTATTTTTACTGTATCTTCGCTATTTGGGCACATTTTCTATTCTGGAAAGCCCAAAACGCAAGAAATGGGTGAAATTTACAGAAACCCTGCATATTCTCAACATATGTCCTCTTTCACCCTAGTTGGAAGCATTTACCCTATGTCCAGTAGTTTTACTTGTTTCTGACATTTTTGTGTATTTTTACTGTATCTTCGCTATTTGGGCACATTTTCTATTCTTGAAATCCCAAAACGCTAGAAATGGGTGAAATTTACAGAAACCCTGCATATTCTCAACATATGTCCTCTTTCACCCTAGTTGGAAGCATTTTCCCTATGTCCAGTATTTTTACTTGTGTCTGACATTTTTGTGTATTTTTACTTAATCTTCGCTATTTGGGCACATTTTCTATTCCGGAAAGCCCAGAATGAGAGAAATGGGTGAAATGTACAGAATGTACAGAAACCCTGCAGATTATTAGCAAATATCGTGTTTTACCCTCGTTTGAAGCATCTACCCTATTTCCAGTGATTTCACTTCTTTCGGACACCTTGTGTTAGTTTACTGAACCCTCGCAAAAAAGGAACATTTTTTTTCCTTAAAAGCCAAATCAGAGAAATGGGTGAAATGTACAGAAACCCTGCAGATTATTAGCAAATGTCGTGTTTTACCCTCGTTTGAAGCATCTACCCTATTTACAGTAATTTCACTTGTTTCGGACAGCCTGTATTATTTTACTGAACCCTCGCAAAAAAGGAACGTTTTTTTTCCTTATAAGCCAAATATGAGAGAAATGGGTAAAATGTACAGAAACCCTGCATATTATAAGCGGATGTCCTGTTTTGCACTCGTTTGAAGCATTTACCCTATGTCCAGAGATTTCACTTGTTTCTGACATTTTTGTGTATTTTTACTGTATCTTCGCTATTTGGGCACATTTTCTATTCTTGAAATCCCAAAACGCTAGAAATGGGTGAAATTTACAGAAACCCTGCATATTATCAACATATGTCCTCTTTCACCCTAGTTGGAAGCATTTACCCTATTTCTAGTGAGTTCACATGTTTCAGACATTTTTGTGTATTTTTACTGTATCTTCGCTATTTGGGCACATTTTCTATTCTTGAAATCCCAAAACGCTAGAAATGGGTGAAATTTACAGAAACCCTCCATATTCTCAACATATGTCCTCTTTCACCCTAGTTGGAAGCATTTTCCCTATGTCCAGTATTTTTAATTGTGTCTGACATTTTTGTGTATTTTTACTTAATCTTCGCTATTTGGGCACATTGTCTATTCCGGAAAGCCCAGAATGAGAGAAATGGGTGAAATGTACAGAATGTACAGAAACCCTGCAGATTATTAGCAAATGTTGTGTTTTACCCTCGTTTGAAGCATCTACCCTATTTCCAGTGATTTCACTTCTATCGGACACCTTGTGTTAGTTTACTGAACCCTCGCAAAAAAGGAACATTTTTTTTCCTTAAAAGCCAAATCAGAGAAATGGGTGAAATGTACAGAAACCCTGCAGATTATTAGCAAATGTCGTGTTTTACCCTCGTTTGAAGCATCTACCCTATTTACAGTAATTTCACTTGTTTCGGACAGCTTGTGTTATTTGACTGAACCCTCGCAAAAAAGGAACGTTTTTTTTCCTTAAATGCCACATATGAGAGAAATGGGTAAAATGTACAGAAACCCTGCATATTATAAGCGGATGTCCTGTTTTGCACTCGTTTGAAGCATTTACCCTATGTCCAGAGATTTCTCTTGTTTCTAACATTTTTGTGTATTTTTACTGTATCTTCGCTATTTGGGCACATTTTCTATTCTGGAAAGCCCAAAACGCAAGAAATGGGTGAAATTTACAGAAACCCTGCATATTCTCAACATATGTCCTCTTTCACCCTAGTTGGAAGCATTTACCCTATGTCCAGTAGTTTTACTTGTTTCTGACATTTTTGTGTATTTTTACTTTATCTTCGCTATTTGGGCACATTTTCTATTCTGCAAATCCCAAAACGCAAGAAATGGGTGAAATTTACAGAAAACCTGCATATTCTCAACATATGTCCTCTTTCACCCTAGTTGGAAGCATTTACCCTATGTCCAGTATTTTTACTTGTTTCTGACATTTTTGTGTATTTTTACTGTATCCGCTATTCGGGCACATTTTCTTTTCTGAAAATCCCAGAATGAGAGAAACGGGTAAAATGTACAGAAACCCTGCATATAATGAGCGAATCTCCTGTTTTGCACTCGTTTGAAGCATTACCCTATGTCCAGAGATTTCACTTGTTTCTGACATTTTTGTGTATTTTTACTGTATCTTCGCTATTTGGGCACATTTTCTATTCTGCAATCCTAAAATGCTTGAAATGGGTGAAATTTACAGAAGCCCTGCATATTATAAACAAATGTCCTCTTTCACCCTAGTTGGAAGCATTTACCCTATGTCCAGTATTTTTACTTGTTTCTGACATATTTGTGTATTTTTACTTAATCTTCGCTATTTGGGCACATTTTCTATTCTGGAAAGCCCAGAATGAGAGAAATGGGTAAAATGTACAGAAACCCGGCATATAATGAGCGAATCTCCTGTTTTGGACTCGTTTGAAGCATTTACCCTACTTCCAGTGATTTCACTTCTTTCGGACAGCTTGTGTTATTTGACTGAACCCTCGCAATAAAGGAACATTTTTTTCCTTAAAAGCCAAATATGAGAGAAATGGGTAAAATGTACAGAAACCCTGCATATTATAAGCGAATGTCCTGTTTTGCACCTGTTTGAAAGCATTTACCCTATGTCCAGAGATTTCACTTGTTTCTGACATTTTTGCATATTTTTACTGTATCTTCGCTATTTGGCACATTTTCTATTCTGGAAATCCCAAAATGCTTGAAATGGGTGAAATTTACAGAAACCCTGCATATTATCAACATATGTCCTCTTTCACCCTAGTTGGAAGCATCTACCCTATTTCCAGTATTTTTACTTGTTTCTGACATTTTTGTGTATTTTTACTGTATCTTCGCTATTTGGCACATTTTCTATTCTGGAAATCCCAAAATGCTTGAAATGGGTAAAATTTACAGAAACCCTGCATATTATCAACATATGTCCTCTTTCACCCTAGTTGGAAGCATCTCCCTATGTCCAGTATTTTTACTTGTTTCTGACATATTTGTGTATTTTTACTTAATCTTCGCTATTTGGGCACATTTTCTATTCTGGAAAGCCCAGAATGAGAGAAATGGGTGAAATGTACAGAAACCCTGCATAGTATAAGCGAATGTCCTGTTGGGCACTCGTTTGAAGCATTTACCCTATGTCCAGAGATTTCACTTGTTTCTGACATGTTTGTGTATTTTTACTGTATCTTCGCTATTGGGCACATTTTGTATTCTGCAAATCCCAAAATGCTTGAAATGGTGAAATTTACAGAAACCCTGCATATTCTCAACATATGTCCTCTTTCACCATAGTTGGAAGCATTTACCCTATTTCCAGTATTTTTACTTGTTTCTGACATATTTTTGTATTTTTACTTAATCTTCGCTATTTGGGCACATTTTCTTTTCTGGAAATCCCAGAATGAGAGAAATGGGTGAAATGTACAGAAACCCTGCATAGTATAAGCGAATGTCCTGTTTTGCACTCGTTTGAAGCATTTACCCTATGTCCAGAGATTTCACTTGTTTCTGACATTTTTGTGTATTTTTACTTAATCTTCGCTATTTGGGCACATTTTCTATTCTGGAAAGCCCAGAATGAGAGAAATGGGTGAAATTTACAGAAGCACTGCATATTATCAACAAATGTCGTATTTTACCCTCGTTTGAAGCATTTACCCTATTTCCAGTGATTTCACTTCTTTCGGACACCTTATGTTACTTTACTGAACCCTCGCAAAAAAGGAACATTTTTTTCCTTAAAAGCCAAATATGAAAGAAATGGGTAAAATGTACAGAAACCCTGCATATTATAAGCGAATGTCCTGTTGTGTACTCGTTTGAAGCATTACCCTATGTCCAGAGATTTCACTTGTTTCTGACATTTTTGTGTATTTTTACTGTATCTTCGCTATTTGGGCACATTTTCTATTCTGCAATCCTAAAATGCTTGAAATGGGTGAAATTTACAGAAGCCCTGCATATTATAAACAAATGTCCTCTTTCACCCTAGTTGGAAGCATTTACCCTATGTCCAGTATTTTTACTTGTTTCTGACATATTTGTGTATTTTTACTTAATCTTCGCTATTTGGGCACATTTTCTATTCTGGAAAGCCCAGAATGAGAGAAATGGGTAAAATGTACAGAAACCCTGCATATAATGAGCGAATCTCCTGTTTTGCATTCGTTTGAAGCATTTACCCTACTTCCAGTGATTTCACTTCTTTCGGACAGCTTGTGTTATTTGACTGAACCCTCGTAATAAAGGAACATTTTTTTCCTTAAAAGCCAAATATGAGAGAAATGGGTAAAATGTACAGAAACCCTGCATATTATAAGCGAATGTCCTGTTTTGCACCTGTTTGAAGCATTTACTCTATGTCCAGAGATTTCACTTGTTTCTGACATTTTTGTGTATTTTTACTTAATCTTCGCTATTTGGGCACATTTTCTATTCTGCAATCCTAAAATGCTTGAAATGGGTGAAATTTACAGAAGCCCTGCATATTATAAACAAATGTCCTCTTTCACCCTAGTTGGAAGCATTTACCCTATGTCCAGTATTTTTACTTGTTTCTGACATTTTTGTGTATTTTTACTTAATCTTCGCTATTTGGGCACATTTTCTATTCTGGAAAGCCCAGAATGAGAGAAATGGGTGAAATTTACAGAAGCACTGCATATTATCAACAAATGTCGTATTTTACCCTCGTTTGAAGCATTTACCCTATTTCCAGTGATTTCACTTCTTTCGGACACCTTATGTTACTTTACTGAACCCTCGCAAAAAAGGAACATTTTTTTCCTTAAAAGCCAAATATGAAAGAAATGGGTAAAATGTACAGAAACCCTGCATATTATAAGCGAATGTCCTGTTGTGTACTCGTTTGAAGCATTACCCTATGTCCAGAGATTTCACTTGTTTCTGACATTTTTGTGTATTTTTACTGTATCTTCGCTATTTGGGCACATTTTCTATTCTGCAATCCTAAAATGCTTGAAATGGGTGAAATTTACAGAAGCCCTGCATATTATAAACAAATGTCCTCTTTCACCCTAGTTGGAAGCATTTACCCTATGTCCAGTATTTTTACTTGTTTCTGACATATTTGTGTATTTTTACTTAATCTTCGCTATTTGGGCACATTTTCTATTCTGGAAAGCCCAGAATGAGAGAAATGGGTAAAATGTACAGAAACCCTGCATATAATCAGCGAATCTCCTGTTTTGCATTCGTTTGAAGCATTTACCCTACTTCCAGTGATTTCACTTCTTTCGGACAGCTTGTGTTATTTGACTGAACCCTCGTAATAAAGGAACATTTTTTTCCTTAAAAGCCAAATATGAGAGAAATGGGTAAAATGTACAGAAACCCTGCATATAATGAGCGAATCTCCTGTTTTGCACTCGTTTGAAGCATTACCCTATGTCCAGAGATTTCACTTGTTTCTGACATTTTTGTGTATTTTTACTGTATCTTCGCTATTTGGGCACATTTTCTATTTTGCAATCCTAAAATGCTTGAAATGGGTGAAATTTACAGAAGCCCTGCATATTATAAACAAATGTCCTCTTTCACCCTAGTTGGAAGCATTTACCCTATGTCCAGTATTTTTACTTGTTTCTGACATATTTGTGTATTTTTACTTAATCTTCGCTATTTGGCACATTTTCTATTCTGGAAAGCCCAGAATGAGAGAAATGGGTAAAATGTACAGAAACCCTGCATATAATCAGCGAATCTCCTGTTTTGCATTCGTTTGAAGCATTTACCCTACTTCCAGTGATTTCACTTCTTTCGGACAGCTTGTGTTATTTGACTGAACCCTCGTAATAAAGGAACATTTTTTTCCTTAAAAGCCAAATATGAGAGAAATGGGTAAAATGTACAGAAACCCTGCATATTATAAGCGAATGTCCTGTTTTGCACCTGTTTGAAGCATTTACCCTATGTCCAGAGATTTCACTTGTTTCTGACATTTTTGTATATTTTTACTTAATCTTCGCTATTTGGCACATTTTCTATTCTGGAAATCCCAAAATGCTTGAAATGGGTGAAATTTACAGAAACCCTGCATATTATCAACATATGTCCTCTTTCACCCTAGTTGGAAGCATCTACCCTATTTCCAGTATTTTTACTTGTTTCTGACATTTTTGTGTATTTTTACTGTATCTTCGCTATTTGGCACATTTTCTATTCTGGAAATCCCAAAATGCTTGAAATGGGTAAAATTTACAGAAACCCTGCATATTATCAACATATGTCCTCTTTCACCCTAGTTGGAAGCATCTCCCTATGTCCAGTATTTTTACTTGTTTCTGACATATTTGTGTATTTTTACTTAATCTTCGCTATTTGGGCACATTTTCTATTCTGGAAAGCCCAGAATGAGAGAAATGGGTGAAATGTACAGAAACCCTGCATAGTATAAGCGAATGTCCTGTTGGGCACTCGTTTGAAGAATTTACCCTATGTCCAGAGATTTCACTTGTTTCTGACATGTTTGTGTATTTTTACTGTATCTTCGCTATTGGGCACATTTTGTATTCTGCAAATCCCAAAATGCTTGAAATGGTGAAATTTACAGAAACCCTGCATATTCTCAACATATGTCCTCTTTCACCCTAGTTGGAAGCATTTACCCTATTTCCAGTATTTTTACTTGTTTCTGACATATTTGTGTATTTTTACTTAATCTTCGCTAATTGGGCACATTTTCTTTTCTGGAAATCCCAGAATGAGAGAAATGGGTGAAATGTACAGAAACCCTGCATAGTATAAGCGAATGTCCTGTTTTGCACTCGTTTGAAGCATTACCCTATGTCCAGAGATTTCACTTGTTTCTGACATTTTTGTGTATTTTTACTGTATCTTCGCTATTTGGGCACATTTTCTATTCTGCAATCCTAAAATGCTTGAAATGGGTGAAATTTACAGAAGCCCTGCATATTATAAACAAATGTCCTCTTTCACCCTAGTTGGAAGCATTTACCCTATGTCCAGTATTTTTACTTGTTTCTGACATATTTGTGTATTTTTACTTCATCTTCGCTATTTGGGCACATTTTCTATTCTGGAAAGCCCAGAATGAGAGAAATGGGTAAAATGTACAGAAACCCGGCATATAATGAGCGAATCTCCTGTTTTGGACTCGTTTGAAGCATTTACCCTACTTCCAGTGATTTCACTTCTTTCGGACAGCTTGTGTTATTTGACTGAACCCTCGCAATAAAGGAACATTTTTTTCCTTAAAAGCCAAATATGAGAGAAATGGGTAAAATGTACAGAAACCCTGCATATTATAAGCGAATGTCCTGTTTTGCACCTGTTTGAAGCATTTACCCTATGTCCAGAGATTTCACTTGTTTCTGACATTTTTGTATATTTTTACTGTATCTTCGCTATTTGGCACATTTTCTATTCTGGAAATCCCAAAATGCTTGAAATGGGTGAAATTTACAGAAACCCTGCATATTATCAACATATGTCCTCTTTCACCCTAGTTGGAAGCATCTACCCTATTTCCAGTATTTTTACTTGTTTCTGACATTTTTGTGTATTTTTACTGTATCTTCGCTATTTGGCACATTTTCTATTCTGGAAATCCCAAAATGCTTGAAATGGGTAAAATTTACAGAAACCCTGCATATTATCAACATATGTCCTCTTTCACCCTAGTTGGAAGCATCTCCTTATGTCCAGTATTTTTACTTGTTTCTGACATATTTGTGTATTTTTACTGTATCTTCGCTATTTGGGCACATTTTCTATTCTGGAAAGCCCAGAATGAGAGAAATGGGTGAAATGTACAGAAACCCTGCATAGTATAAGCGAATGTCCTGTTGGGCACTCGTTTGAAGCATTTACCCTATGTCCAGAGATTTCACTTGTTTCTGACATGTTTGTGTATTTTTACTGTATCTTCGCTATTGGGCACATTTTGTATTCTGCAAATCCCAAAATGCTTGAAATGGTGAAATTTACAGAAACCCTGCATATTCTCAACATATGTCCTCTTTCACCCTAGTTGGAAGCATTTACCCTATTTCCAGTATTTTTACTTGTTTCTGACATATTTGTGTATTTTTACTTAATCTTCGCTATTTGGGCACATTTTCTTTTCTGGAAATCCCAGAATGAGAGAAATGGGTGAAATGTACAGAAACCCTGCATAGTATAAGCGAATGTCCTGTTTTGCACTCGTTTGAAGCATTTACCCTATGTCCAGAGATTTCACTTGTTTCTGACATTTTTGTGTATTTTTACTTAATCTTCGCTATTTGGGCACATTTTCTATTCTGGAAAGCCCAGAATGAGAGAAATGGGTGAAATTTACAGAAGCACTGCATATTATCAACAAATGTCGTATTTTACCCTCGTTTGAGACATTTACCCTATTTCCAGTGATTTCACTTCTTTCGGACACCTTATGTTACTTTACTGAACCCTCGCAAAAAAGGAACATTTTTTTCCTTAAAAGCCAAATATGAAAGAAATGGGTAAAATGTACAGAAACCCTGCATATTATAAGCGAATGTCCTGTTGTGTACTCGTTTGAAGCATTACCCTATGTCCAGAGATTTCACTTGTTTCTGACATTTTTGTGTATTTTTACTGTATCTTCGCTATTTGGGCACATTTTCTATTCTGCAATCCTAAAATGCTTGAAATGGGTGAAATTTACAGAAGCCCTGCATATTATAAACAAATGTCCTCTTTCACCCTAGTTGGAAGCATTTACCCTATGTCCAGTATTTTTACTTGTTTCTGACATATTTGTGTATTTTTACTTAATCTTCGCTATTTGGGCACATTTTCTATTCTGGAAAGCCCAGAATGAGAGAAATGGGTAAAATGTACAGAAACCCAGCATATAATGAGCGAATCTCCTGTTTTGCATTCGTTTGAAGCATTTACCCTACTTCCAGTGATTTCACTTCTTTCGGACAGCTTGTGTTATTTGACTGAACCCTCGTCATAAAGGAACATTTTTTTTCCTTAAAGGCCAAATATGAGAGAAATGGGTAAAATGTACAGAAACCCTGCATATTATAAGCGAATGTCCTGTTTTGCACTCGTTTGAAGCATTTACCCTATGTCCAGAGATTTCACTTGTTTCTGACATTTTTGTGTATTTTTACTTAATCTTCGCTATTTGGGCACATTTTCTATTCTGCAATCCTAAAATGCTTGAAATGGGTGAAATTTACAGAAGCCCTGCATATTATAAACAAATGTCCTCTTTCACCCTAGTTGGAAGCATTTACCCTATGTCCAGTATTTTTACTTGTTTCTGACATTTTTGTGTATTTTTACTTAATCTTCGCTATTTGGGCACATTTTCTATTCTGGAAAGCCCAGAATGAGAGAAATGGGTGAAATTTACAGAAGCACTGCATATTATCAACAAATGTCGTATTTTACCCTCGTTTGAAGCATTTACCCTATTTCCAGTGATTTCACTTCTTTCGGACACCTTATGTTACTTTACTGAACCCTCGCAAAAAAGGAACATTTTTTTCCTTAAAAGCCAAATATGAGAGAAATGGGTAAAATGTACAGAAACCCTGCATATAATGAGCGAATCTCCTGTTTTGCACTCGTTTGAAGCATTACCCTATGTCCAGAGATTTCACTTGTTTCTGACATTTTTGTGTATTTTTACTGTATCTTCGCTATTTGGGCACATTTTCTATTCTGCAATCCTAAAATGCTTGAAATGGGTGAAATTTACAGAAGCCCTGCATATTATAAACAAATGTCCTCTTTCACCCTAGTTGGAAGCATTTACCCTATGTCCAGTATTTTTACTTGTTTCTGACATATTTGTGTATTTTTACTTAATCTTCGCTATTTGGGCACATTTTCTATTCTGGAAAGCCCAGAATGAGAGAAATGGGTAAAATGTACAGAAACCCTGCATATAATGAGCGAATCTCCTGTTTTGCATTCGTTTGAAGCATTTACCCTACTTCCAGTGATTTCACTTCTTTCGGACAGCTTGTGTTATTTGACTGAACCCTCGTAATAAAGGAACATTTTTTTCCTTAAAAGCCAAATATGAGAGAAATGGGTAAAATGTACAGAAACCCTGCATATTATAAGCGAATGTCCTGTTTTGCACTCGTTTGAAGCATTTACCCTATGTCCAGAGATTTCACTTGTTTCTGACATTTTTGTGTATTTTTACTGTATCTTCGCTATTTGGGCACATTTTCTATTCTGCAATCCTAAAATGCTTGAAATGGGTGAAATTTACAGAAGCCCTGCATATTATAAACAAATGTCCTCTTTCACCCTAGTTGGAAGCATTTACCCTATGTCCAGTATTTTTACTTGTTTCTGATATATTTGTGTATTTTTACTTAATCTTCGCTATTTGGGCACATTTTCTATTCTGGAAAGCCCAGAATGAGAGAAATGGGTAAAATGTACAGAAACCCGGCATATAATGAGCGAATCTCCTGTTTTGGACTCGTTTGAAGCATTTACCCTACTTCCAGTGATTTCACTTCTTTCGGACAGCTTATGTTATTTCACTGAACCCTCGCAATAAAGGAACATTTTTTTCCTTAAAAGCCAAATATGAGAGAAATGGGTAAAATGTACAGAAACCCTGCATATTATAAGCGAATGTCCTGTTGTGTACTCGTTTGAAGCATTACCCTATGTCCAGAGATTTCACTTGTTTCTGACATTTTTGTGTATTTTTACTGTATCTTCGCTATTTGGGCACATTTTCTATTCTGCAATCCTAAAATGCTTGAAATGGGTGAAATTTACAGAAGCCCTGCATATTATAAACAAATGTCCTCTTTCACCCTAGTTGGAAGCATTTACCCTATGTCCAGTATTTTTACTTGTTTCTGACATATTTGTGTATTTTTACTTAATCTTCGCTATTTGGGCACATTTTCTATTCTGGAAAGCCCAGAATGAGAGAAATGGGTAAAATGTACAGAAACCCTGCATATAATGAGCGAATCTCCTGTTTTGCATTCGTTTGAAGCATTTACCCTACTTCCAGTGATTTCACTTCTTTCGGACAGCTTGTGTTATTTGACTGAACCCTCGTAATAAAGGAACATTTTTTTCCTTAAAAGCCAAATATGAGAGAAATGGGTAAAATGTACAGAAACCCTGCATATAATGAGCGAATCTCCTGTTTTGCACTCGTTTGAAGCATTACCCTATGTCCAGAGATTTCACTTGTTTCTGACATTTTTGTGTATTTTTACTGTATCTTCGCTATTTGGGCACATTTTCTATTCTGCAATCCTAAAATGCTTGAAATGGGTGAAATTTACAGAAGCCCTGCATATTATAAACAAATGTCCTCTTTCACCCTAGTTGGAAGCATTTACCCTATGTCCAGTATTTTTACTTGTTTCTGACATATTTGTGTATTTTTACTTAATCTTCGCTATTTGGGCACATTTTCTATTCTGGAAAGCCCAGAATGAGAGAAATGGGTAAAATGTACAGAAACCCTGCATATAATGAGCGAATCTCCTGTTTTGCATTCGTTTGAAGCATTTACCCTACTTCCAGTGATTTCACTTCTTTCGGACAGCTTGTGTTATTTGACTGAACCCTCGTAATAAAGGAACATTTTTTTCCTTAAAAGCCAAATATGAGAGAAATGGGTAAAATGTACAGAAACCCTGCATATTATAAGCGAATGTCCTGTTGTGTACTCGTTTGAAGCATTACCCTATGTCCAGAGATTTCACTTGTTTCTGACATTTTTGTGTATTTTTACTGTATCTTCGCTATTTGGGCACATTTTCTATTCTGCAATCCTAAAATGCTTGAAATGGGTGAAATTTACAGAAGCCCTGCATATTATAAACAAATGTCCTCTTTCACCCTAGTTGGAAGCATTTACCCTATGTCCAGTATTTTTACTTGTTTCTGACATATTTGTGTATTTTTACTTAATCTTCGCTATTTGGGCACATTTTCTATTCTGGAAAGCCCAGAATGAGAGAAATGGGTAAAATGTACAGAAACCCTGCATATAATGAGCGAATCTCCTGTTTTGCATTCGTTTGAAGCATTTACCCTACTTCCAGTGATTTCACTTCTTTCGGACAGCTTGTGTTATTTGACTGAACCCTCGTAATAAAGGAACATTTTTTTCCTTAAAAGCCAAATATGAGAGAAATGGGTAAAATGTACAGAAACCCTGCATATAATGAGCGAATCTCCTGTTTTGCACTCGTTTGAAGCATTACCCTATGTCCAGAGATTTCACTTGTTTCTGACATTTTTGTGTATTTTTACTGTATCTTCGCTATTTGGGCACATTTTCTATTCTGCAATCCTAAAATGCTTGAAATGGGTGAAATTTACAGAAGCCCTGCATATTATAAACAAATGTCCTCTTTCACCCTAGTTGGAAGCATATACCCTATGTCCAGTATTTTTACTTGTTTCTGACATATTTGTGTATTTTTACTTAATCTTCGCTATTTGGGCACATTTTCTATTCTGGAAAGCCCAGAATGAGAGAAATGGGTGAAATTTACAGAAGCACTGCATATTATCAACAAATGTCGTATTTTACCCTCGTTTGAAGCATTTACCCTATTTCCAGTGATTTCACTTCTTTCGGACACCTTATGTTACTTTACTGAACCCTCGCAAAAAAGGAACATTTTTTTCCTTAAAAGCCAAATATGAGAGAAATGGGTAAAATGTACAGAAACCCTGCATATAATGAGCGAATGTCCTGTTTTGCACTCGTTTGAAGCATTACCCTATGTCCAGAGATTTCACTTGTTTCTGACATTTTTGTGTATTTTTACTGTATCTTCGCTATTTGGGCACATTTTCTATTCTGCAATCCTAAAATGCTTGAAATGGGTGAAATTTACAGAAGCCCTGCATATTATAAACAAATGTCCTCTTTCACCCTAGTTGGAAGCATTTACCCTATGTCCAGTATTTTTACTTGTTTCTGACATATTTGTGTATTTTTACTTAATCTTCGCTATTTGGGCACATTTTCTATTCTGGAAAGCCCAGAATGAGAGAAATGGGTAAAATGTACAGAAACCCTGCATATAATGAGCGAATCTCCTGTTTTGCATTCGTTTGAAGCATTTACCCTACTTCCAGTGATTTCACTTCTTTCGGACAGCTTGTGTTATTTGACTGAACCCTCGTAATAAAGGAACATTTTTTTCCTTAAAAGCCAAATATGAGAGAAATGGGTAAAATGTACAGAAACCCTGCATATTATAAGCGAATGTCCTGTTTTGCACTCGTTTGAAGCATTTACCCTATGTCCAGAGATTTCACTTGTTTCTGACATTTTTGTGTATTTTTACTTAATCTTCGCTATTTGGGCACATTTTCTATTCTGCAATCCTAAAATGCTTGAAATGGGTGAAATTTACAGAAGCCCTGCATATTATAAACAAATGTCCTCTTTCACCCTAGTTGGAAGCATTTACCCTATGTCCAGTATTTTTACTTGTTTCTGACATTTTTGTGTATTTTTACTTAATCTTCGCTATTTGGGCACATTTTCTATTCTGGAAAGCCCAGAATGAGAGAAATGGGTGAAATTTACAGAAGCACTGCATATTATCAACAAATGTCGTATTTTACCCTCGTTTGAAGCATTTACCCTATTTCCAGTGATTTCACTTCTTTCGGACACCTTATGTTACTTTACTGAACCCTCGCAAAAAAGGAACATTTTTTTCCTTAAAAGCCAAATATGAGAGAAATGGGTAAAATGTACAGAAACCCTGCATATAATGAGCGAATCTCCTGTTTTGCACTCGTTTGAAGCATTACCCTATGTCCAGAGATTTCACTTGTTTCTGACATTTTTGTGTATTTTTACTGTATCTTCGCTATTTGGGCACATTTTCTATTCTGCAATCCTAAAATGCTTGAAATGGGTGAAATTTACAGAAGCCCTGCATATTATAAACAAATGTCCTCTTTCACCCTAGTTGGAAGCATTTACCCTATGTCCAGTATTTTTACTTGTTTCTGACATATTTGTGTATTTTTACTTAATCTTCGCTATTTGGGCACATTTTCTATTCTGGAAAGCCCAGAATGAGAGAAATGGGTAAAATGTACAGAAACCCTGCATATAATGAGCGAATCTCCTGTTTTGCATTCGTTTGAAGCATTTACCCTACTTCCAGTGATTTCACTTCTTTCGGACAGCTTGTGTTATTTGACTGAACCCTCGTAATAAAGGAACATTTTTTTCCTTAAAAGCCAAATATGAGAGAAATGGGTAAAATGTACAGAAACCCTGCATATTATAAGCGAATGTCCTGTTTTGCACTCGTTTGAAGCATTTACCCTATGTCCAGAGATTTCACTTGTTTCTGACATTTTTGTGTATTTTTACTGTATCTTCGCTATTTGGGCACATTTTCTATTCTGCAATCCTAAAATGCTTGAAATGGGTGAAATTTACAGAAGCCCTGCATATTATAAACAAATGTCCTCTTTCACCCTAGTTGGAAGCATTTACCCTATGTCCAGTATTTTTACTTGTTTCTGACATATTTGTGTATTTTTACTTAATCTTCGCTATTTGGGCACATTTTCTATTCTGGAAAGCCCAGAATGAGAGAAATGGGTAAAATGTACAGAAACCCGGCATATAATGAGCGAATCTCCTGTTTTGGACTCGTTTGAAGCATTTACCCTACTTCCAGTGATTTCACTTCTTTCGGACAGCTTGTGTTATTTCACTGAACCCTCGCAATAAAGGAACATTTTTTTCCTTAAAAGCCAAATATGAGAGAAATGGGTAAAATGTACAGAAACCCTGCATATTATAAGCGAATGTCCTGTTGTGTACTCGTTTGAAGCATTACCCTATGTCCAGAGATTTCACTTGTTTCTGACATTTTTGTGTATTTTTACTGTATCTTCGCTATTTGGGCACATTTTCTATTCTGCAATCCTAAAATGCTTGAAATGGGTGAAATTTACAGAAGCCCTGCATATTATAAACAAATGTCCTCTTTCACCCTAGTTGGAAGCATTTACCCTATGTCCAGTATTTTTACTTGTTTCTGACATATTTGTGTATTTTTACTTAATCTTCGCTATTTGGGCACATTTTCTATTCTGGAAAGCCCAGAATGAGAGAAATGGGTAAAATGTACAGAAACCCTGCATATAATGAGCGAATCTCCTGTTTTGCATTCGTTTGAAGCATTTACCCTACTTCCAGTGATTTCACTTCTTTCGGACAGCTTGTGTTATTTGACTGAACCCTCGTAATAAAGGAACATTTTTTTCCTTAAAAGCCAAATATGAGAGAAATGGGTAAAATGTACAGAAACCCTGCATATAATGAGCGAATCTCCTGTTTTGCACTCGTTTGAAGCATTACCCTATGTCCAGAGATTTCACTTGTTTCTGACATTTTTGTGTATTTTTACTGTATCTTCGCTATTTGGGCACATTTTCTATTCTGCAATCCTAAAATGCTTGAAATGGGTGAAATTTACAGAAGCCCTGCATATTATAAACAAATGTCCTCTTTCACCCTAGTTGGAAGCATTTACCCTATGTCCAGTATTTTTACTTGTTTCTGACATATTGGTGTATTTTTACTTAATCTTCGCTATTTGGGCACATTTTCTATTCTGGAAAGCCCAGAATGAGAGAAATGGGTAAAATGTACAGAAACCCTGCATATAATGAGCGAATCTCCTGTTTTGCATTCGTTTGAAGCATTTACCCTACTTCCAGTGATTTCACTTCTTTCGGACAGCTTGTGTTATTTGACTGAACCCTCGTAATAAAGGAACATTTTTTTCCTTAAAAGCCAAATATGAGAGAAATGGGTAAAATGTACAGAAACCCTGCATATAATGAGCGAATCTCCTGTTTTGCACTCGTTTGAAGCATTACCCTATGTCCAGAGATTTCACTTGTTTCTGACATTTTTGTGTATTTTTACTGTATCTTCGCTATTTGGGCACATTTTCTATTCTGCAATCCTAAAATGCTTGAAATGGGTGAAATTTACAGAAGCCCTGCATATTATAAACAAATGTCCTCTTTCACCCTAGTTGGAAGCATTTACCCTATGTCCAGTATTTTTACTTGTTTCTGACATATTTGTGTATTTTTACTTAATCTTCGCTATTTGGGCACATTTTCTATTCTGGAAAGCCCAGAATGAGAGAAATGGGTAAAATGTACAGAAACCCTGCATATAATGAGCGAATCTCCTGTTTTGCATTCGTTTGAAGCATTTACCCTACTTCCAGTGATTTCACTTCTTTCGGACAGCTTGTGTTATTTGACTGAACCCTCGTAATAAAGGAACATTTTTTTCCTTAAAAGCCAAATATGAGAGAAATGGGTAAAATGTACAGAAACCCTGCATATTATAAGCGAATGTCCTGTTTTGCACTCGTTTGAAGCATTTACCCTATGTCCAGAGATTTCACTTGTTTCTGACATTTTTGTGTATTTTTACTGTATCTTCGCTATTTGGGCACATTTTCTATTCTGCAATCCTAAAATGCTTGAAATGGGTGAAATTTACAGAAGCCCTGCATATTATAAACAAATGTCCTCTTTCACCCTAGTTGGAAGCATTTACCCTATGTCCAGTATTTTTACTTGTTTCTGACATATTTGTGTATTTTTACTTAATCTTCGCTATTTGGGCACATTTTCTATTCTGGAAAGCCCAGAATGAGAGAAATGGGTAAAATGTACAGAAACCCTGCATATAATGAGCGAATCTCCTGTTTTGCATTCGTTTGAAGCATTTACCCTACTTCCAGTGATTTCACTTCTTTCGGACAGCTTGTGTTATTTGACTGAACCCTCGTAATAAAGGAACATTTTTTTCCTTAAAAGCCAAATATGAGAGAAATGGGTAAAATGTACAGAAACCCTGCATATAATGAGCGAATCTCCTGTTTTGCACTCGTTTGAAGCATTACCCTATGTCCAGAGATTTCACTTGTTTCTGACATTTTTGTGTATTTTTACTGTATCTTCGCTATTTGGGCACATTTTCTATTCTGGAAAGCCCAGAATGAGAGAAATGGGTAAAATGTACAGAAACCCGGCATATAATGAGCGAATCTCCTGTTTTGGACTCGTTTGAAGCATTTACCCTACTTCCAGTGATTTCACTTCTTTCGGACAGCTTGTGTTATTTCACTGAACCCTCGCAATAAAGGAACATTTTTTTCCTTAAAAGCCAAATATGAGAGAAATGGGTAAAATGTACAGAAACCCTGCATATTATAAGCGAATGTCCTGTTGTGTACTCGTTTGAAGCATTACCCTATGTCCAGAGATTTCACTTGTTTCTGACATTTTTGTGTATTTTTACTGTATCTTCGCTATTTGGGCACATTTTCTATTCTGCAATCCTAAAATGCTTGAAATGGGTGAAATTTACAGAAGCCCTGCATATTATAAACAAATGTCCTCTTTCACCCTAGTTGGAAGCATTTACCCTATGTCCAGTATTTTTACTTGTTTCTGACATATTTGTGTATTTTTACTTAATCTTCGCTATTTGGGCACATTTTCTATTCTGGAAAGCCCAGAATGAGAGAAATGGGTAAAATGTACAGAAACCCTGCATATAATGAGCGAATCTCCTGTTTTGCATTCGTTTGAAGCATTTACCCTACTTCCAGTGATTTCACTTCTTTCGGACAGCTTGTGTTATTTGACTGAACCCTCGTAATAAAGGAACATTTTTTTCCATAAAAGCCAAATATGAGAGAAATGGGTAAAATGTACAGAAACCCTGCATATAATGAGCGAATCTCCTGTTTTGCACTCGTTTGAAGCATTACCCTATGTCCAGAGATTTCACTTGTTTCTGACATTTTTGTGTATTTTTACTGTATCTTCGCTATTTGGGCACATTTTCTATTCTGCAATCCTAAAATGCTTGAAATGGGTGAAATTTACAGAAGCCCTGCATATTATAAACAAATGTCCTCTTTCACCCTAGTTGGAAGCATTTACCCTATGTCCAGTATTTTTACTTGTTTCTGACATATTGGTGTATTTTTACTTAATCTTCGCTATTTGGGCACATTTTCTATTCTGGAAAGCCCAGAATGAGAGAAATGGGTAAAATGTACAGAAACCCGGCATATAATGAGCGAATCTCCTGTTTTGGACTCGTTTGAAGCATTTACCCTACTTCCAGTGATTTCACTTCTTTCGGACAGCTTGTGTTATTTCACTGAACCCTCGCAATAAAGGAACATTTTTTTCCTTAAAAGCCAAATATGAGAGAAATGGGTAAAATGTACAGAAACCCTGCATATTATAAGCGAATGTCCTGTTGTGTACTCGTTTGAAGCATTACCCTATGTCCAGAGATTTCACTTGTTTCTGACATTTTTGTGTATTTTTACTGTATCTTCGCTATTTGGGCACATTTTCTATTCTGCAATCCTAAAATGCTTGAAATGGGTGAAATTTACAGAAGCCCTGCATATTATAAACAAATGTCCTCTTTCACCCTAGTTGGAAGCATTTACCCTATGTCCAGTATTTTTACTTGTTTCTGACATATTTGTGTATTTTTACTTAATCTTCGCTATTTGGGCACATTTTCTATTCTGGAAAGCCCAGAATGAGAGAAATGGGTAAAATGTACAGAAACCCTGCATATAATGAGCGAATCTCCTGTTTTGCATTCGTTTGAAGCATTTACCCTACTTCCAGTGATTTCACTTCTTTCGGACAGCTTGTGTTATTTGACTGAACCCTCGTAATAAAGGAACATTTTTTTCCTTAAAAGCCAAATATGAGAGAAATGGGTAAAATGTACAGAAACCCTGCATATTATAAGCGAATGTCCTGTTTTGCACTCGTTTGAAGCATTTACCCTATTTCCAGTATTTTTACTTGTTTCTGACATATTTGTGTATTTTTACTTAATCTTCGCTATTTGGGCACATTTTCTTTTCTGGAAATCCCAGAATGAGAGAAATGGGTGAAATGTACAGAAACCCTGCATAGTATAAGCGAATGTCCTGTTTTGCACTCGTTTGAAGCATTTACCCTATGTCCAGAGATTTCACTTGTTTCTGACATTTTTGTGTATTTTTACTTAATCTTCGCTATTTGGGCACATTTTCTATTCTGGAAAGCCCAGAATGAGAGAAATGGGTGAAATTTACAGAAGCACTGCATATTATCAACAAATGTCGTATTTTACCCTCGTTTGAAGCATTTACCCTATTTCCAGTGATTTCACTTCTTTCGGACACCTTATGTTACTTTACTGAACCCTCGCAAAAAAGGAACATTTTTTTCCTTAAAAGCCAAATATGAAAGAAATGGGTAAAATGTACAGAAACCCTGCATATTATAAGCGAATGTCCTGTTGTGTACTCGTTTGAAGCATTACCCTATGTCCAGAGATTTCACTTGTTTCTGACATTTTTGTGTATTTTTACTGTATCTTCGCTATTTGGGCACATTTTCTATTCTGCAATCCTAAAATGCTTGAAATGGGTGAAATTTACAGAAGCCCTGCATATTATAAACAAATGTCCTCTTTCACCCTAGTTGGAAGCATTTACCCTATGTCCAGTATTTTTACTTGTTTCTGACATATTTGTGTATTTTTACTTAATCTTCGCTATTTGGGCACATTTTCTATTCTGGAAAGCCCAGAATGAGAGAAATGGGTAAAATGTACAGAAACCCGGCATATAATGAGCGAATCTCCTGTTTTGGACTCGTTTGAAGCATATACCCTACTTCCAGTGATTTCACTTCTTTCGGACAGCTTGTGTTATTTCACTGAACCCTCGCAATAAAGGAACATTTTTTTCCTTAAAAGCCAAATATGAGAGAAATGGGTAAAATGTACAGAAACCCTGCATATTATAAGCGAATGTCCTGTTGTGTACTCGTTTGAAGCATTACCCTATGTCCAGAGATTTCACTTGTTTCTGACATTTTTGTGTATTTTTACTGTATCTTCGCTATTTGGGCACATTTTCTATTCTGCAATCCTAAAATGCTTGAAATGGGTGAAATTTACAGAAGCCCTGCATATTATAAACAAATGTCCTCTTTCACCCTAGTTGGAAGCATTTACCCTATGTCCAGTATTTTTACTTGTTTCTGACATATTTGTGTATTTTTACTTAATCTTCGCTATTTGGGCACATTTTCTATTCTGGAAAGCCCAGAATGAGAGAAATGGGTAAAATGTACAGAAACCCTGCATATAATGAGCGAATCTCCTGTTTTGCATTCGTTTGAAGCATTTACCCTACTTCCAGTGATTTCACTTCTTTCGGACAGCTTGTGTTATTTGACTGAACCCTCGTAATAAAGGAACATTTTTTTCCTTAAAAGCCAAATATGAGAGAAATGGGTAAAATGTACAGAAACCCTGCATATTATAAGCGAATGTCCTGTTTTGCACTCGTTTGAAGCATTTACCCTATGTCCAGAGATTTCACTTGTTTCTGACATTTTTGTGTATTTTTACTTAATCTTCGCTATTTCGGCACATTTTCTATTCTGCAATCCTAAAATGCTTGAAATGGGTGAAATTTACAGAAGCCCTGCATATTATAAACAAATGTCCTCTTTCACCCTAGTTGGAAGCATTTACCCTATGTCCAGTATTTTTACTTGTTTCTGACATATTTGTGTATTTTTACTTAATCTTCGCTATTTGGGCACATTTTCTATTCTGGAAAGCCCAGAATGAGAGAAATGGGTAAAATGTACAGAAACCCGGCATATAATGAGCGAATCTCCTGTTTTGCATTCGTTTGAAGCATTTACCCTACTTCCAGTGATTTCACTTCTTTCGGACAGCTTGTGTTATTTGACTGAACCCTCGTAATAAAGGAACATTTTTTTCCTTAAAAGCCAAATATGAGAGAAATGGGTAAAATGTACAGAAACCCTGCATATTATAAGCGAATGTCCTGTTTTGCACTCGTTTGAAGCATTTACCCTATTTCCAGTATTTTTACTTGTTTCTGACATATTTGTGTATTTTTACTTAATCTTCGCTATTTGGGCACATTTTCTTTTCTGGAAATCCCAGAATGAGAGAAATGGGTGAAATGTACAGAAACCCTGCATAGTATAAGCGAATGTCCTGTTTTGCACTCGTTTGAAGCATTTACCCTATGTCCAGAGATTTCACTTGTTTCTGACATTTTTGTGTATTTTTACTTAATCTTCGCTATTTGGGCACATTTTCTATTCTGGAAAGCCCAGAATGAGAGAAATGGGTGAAATTTACAGAAGCACTGCATATTATCAACAAATGTCGTATTTTACCCTCGTTTGAAGCATTTACCCTATTTCCAGTGATTTCACTTCTTTCGGACACCTTATGTTACTTTACTGAACCCTCGCAAAAAAGGAACATTTTTTTCCTTAAAAGCCAAATATGAAAGAAATGGGTAAAATGTACAGAAACCCTGCATATTATAAGCGAATGTCCTGTTGTGTACTCGTTTGAAGCATTACCCTATGTCCAGAGATTTCACTTGTTTCTGACATTTTTGTGTATTTTTACTGTATCTTCGCTATTTGGGCACATTTTCTATTCTGCAATCCTAAAATGCTTGAAATGGGTGAAATTTACAGAAGCCCTGCATATTATAAACAAATGTCCTCTTTCACCCTAGTTGGAAGCATTTACCCTATGTCCAGTATTTTTACTTGTTTCTGACATATTTGTGTATTTTTACTTAATCTTCGCTATTTGGGCACATTTTCTATTCTGGAAAGCCCAGAATGAGAGAAATGGGTAAAATGTACAGAAACCCGGCATATAATGAGCGAATCTCCTGTTTTGGACTCGTTTGAAGCATATACCCTACTTCCAGTGATTTCACTTCTTTCGGACAGCTTGTGTTATTTCACTGAACCCTCGCAATAAAGGAACATTTTTTTCCTTAAAAGCCAAATATGAGAGAAATGGGTAAAATGTACAGAAACCCTGCATATTATAAGCGAATGTCCTGTTGTGTACTCGTTTGAAGCATTACCCTATGTCCAGAGATTTCACTTGTTTCTGACATTTTTGTGTATTTTTACTGTATCTTCGCTATTTGGGCACATTTTCTATTCTGCAATCCTAAAATGCTTGAAATGGGTGAAATTTACAGAAGCCCTGCATATTATAAACAAATGTCCTCTTTCACCCTAGTTGGAAGCATTTACCCTATGTCCAGTATTTTTACTTGTTTCTGACATATTTGTGTATTTTTACTTAATCTTCGCTATTTGGGCACATTTTCTATTCTGGAAAGCCCAGAATGAGAGAAATGGGTAAAATGTACAGAAACCCTGCATATAATGAGCGAATCTCCTGTTTTGCATTCGTTTGAAGCATTTACCCTACTTCCAGTGATTTCACTTCTTTCGGACAGCTTGTGTTATTTGACTGAACCCTCGTAATAAAGGAACATTTTTTTCCTTAAAAGCCAAATATGAGAGAAATGGGTAAAATGTACAGAAACCCTGCATATTATAAGCGAATGTCCTGTTTTGCACTCGTTTGAAGCATTTACCCTATGTCCAGAGATTTCACTTGTTTCTGACATTTTTGTGTATTTTTACTTAATCTTCGCTATTTGGGCACATTTTCTATTCTGCAATCCTAAAATGCTTGAAATGGGTGAAATTTACAGAAGCCCTGCATATTATAAACAAATGTCCTCTTTCACCCTAGTTGGAAGCATTTACCCTATGTCCAGTATTTTTACTTGTTTCTGACATATTTGTGTATTTTTACTTAATCTTCGCTATTTGGGCACATTTTCTATTCTGGAAAGCCCAGAATGAGAGAAATGGGTAAAATGTACAGATACCCTGCATATAATGAGCGAATCTCCTGTTTTGCATTCGTTTGAAGCATTTACCCTACTTCCAGTGATTTCACTTCTTTCGGACAGCTTGTGTTATTTGACTGAACCCTCGTAATAAAGGAACATTTTTTTCCTTAAAAGCCAAATATGAGAGAAATGGGTAAAATGTACAGAAACCCTGCATATAATGAGCGAATCTCCTGTTTTGCACTCGTTTGAAGCATTACCCTATGTCCAGAGATTTCACTTGTTTCTGACATTTTTGTGTATTTTTACTGTATCTTCGCTATTTGGGCACATTTTCTATTCTGCAATCCTAAAATGCTTGAAATGGGTGAAATTTACAGAAGCCCTGCATATTATAAACAAATGTCCTCTTTCACCCTAGTTGGAAGCATTTACCCTATGTCCAGTATTTTTACTTGTTTCTGACATATTTGTGTATTTTTACTTAATCTTCGCTATTTGGGCACATTTTCTATTCTGGAAAGCCCAGAATGAGAGAAATGGGTAAAATGTACAGAAACCCGGCATATAATGAGCGAATCTCCTGTTTTGGACTCGTTTGAAGCATTTACCCTACTTCCAGTGATTTCACTTCTTTCGGACAGCTTGTGTTATTTGACTGAACCCTCGCAATAAAGGAACATTTTTTTCCTTAAAAGCCAAATATGAGAGAAATGGGTAAAATGTACAGAAACCCTGCATATTATAAGCGAATGTCCTGTTTTGCACCTGTTTGAAGCATTTACCCTATGTCCAGAGATTTCACTTGTTTCTGACATTTTTGTATATTTTTACTGTATCTTCGCTATTTGGCACATTTTCTATTCTGGAAATCCCAAAATGCTTGAAATGGGTGAAATTTACAGAAACCCTGCATATTATCAACATATGTCCTCTTTCACCCTAGTTGGAAGCATCTACCCTATTTCCAGTATTTTACTTGTTTCTGACATTTTTGTGTATTTTTACTGTATCTTCGCTATTTGGCACATTTTCTATTCTGGAAATCCCAAAATGCTTGAAATGGGTAAAATTTACAGAAACCCTGCATATTATCAACATATGTCCTCTTTCACCCTAGTTGGAAGCATCTCCCTATGTCCAGTATTTTTACTTGTTTCTGACATATTTGTGTATTTTTACTTAATCTTCGCGATTTGGGCACATTTTCTATTCTGGAAAGCCCAGAATGAGAGAAATGGGTGAAATGTACAGAAACCCTGCATAGTATAAGCGAATGTCCTGTTGGGCACTCGTTTGAAGCATTTACCCTATGTCCAGAGATTTCACTTGTTTCTGACATGTTTGTGTATTTTTACTGTATCTTCGCTATTGGGCACATTTTGTATTCTGCAAATCCCAAAATGCTTGAAATGGTGAAATTTACAGAAACCCTGCATATTCTCAACATATGTCCTCTTTCACCCTAGTTGGAAGCATTTACCCTATTTCCAGTATTTTTACTTGTTTCTGACATATTTGTGTATTTTTACTTAATCTTCGCTATTTGGGCACATTTTCTTTTCTGGAAATCCCAGAATGAGAGAAATGGGTGAAATGTACAGAAACCCTGCATAGTATAAGCGAATGTCCTGTTTTGCACTCGTTTGAAGCATTTACCCTATGTCCAGAGATTTCACTTGTTTCTGACATTTTTGTGTATTTTTACTTAATCTTCGCTATTTGGGCACATTTTCTATTCTGGAAAGCCCAGAATGAGAGAAATGGGTGAAATTTACAGAAGCACTGCATATTATCAACAAATGTCGTATTTTACCCTCGTTTGAAGCATTTACCCTATTTCCAGTGATTTCACTTCTTTCGGACACCTTATGTTACTTTACTGAACCCTCGCAAAAAAGGAACATTTTTTTCCTTAAAAGCCAAATATGAAAGAAATGGGTAAAATGTACAGAAACCCTGCATATTATAAGCGAATGTCCTGTTGTGTACTCGTTTGAAGCATTACCCTATGTCCAGAGATTTCACTTGTTTCTGACATTTTTGTGTATTTTTACTGTATCTTCGCTATTTGGGCACATTTTCTATTCTGCAATCCTAAAATGCTTGAAATGGGTGAAATTTACAGAAGCCCTGCATATTATAAACAAATGTCCTCTTTCACCCTAGTTGGAAGCATTTACCCTATGTCCAGTATTTTTACTTGTTTCTGACATATTTGTGTATTTTTACTTAATCTTCGCTATTTGGGCACTTTTTCTATTCTGGAAAGCCCAGAATGAGAGAAATGGGTAAAATGTACAGAAACCCTGCATATAATGAGCGAATCTCCTGTTTTGCATTCGTTTGAAGCATTTACCCTACTTCCAGTGATTTCACTTCTTTCGGACAGCTTGTGTTATTTGACTGAACCCTCGTAATAAAGGAACATTTTTTTCCTTAAAAGCCAAATATGAGAGAAATGGGTAAAATGTACAGAAACCCTGCATATTATAAGCGAATGTCCTGTTTTGCACTCGTTTGAAGCATTTACCCTATGTCCAGAGATTTCACTTGTTTCTGACATTTTTGTGTATTTTTACTGTATCTTCGCTATTTGGCACATTTTCTATTCTGGAAATCCCAAAATGCTTGAAATGGGTGAAATTTACAGAAACCCTGCATATTATCAACATATGTCCTCTTTCACCCTAGTTGGAAGCATTTACCCTATTTCCAGTATTTTTACTTGTTTCTGACATTTTTGTGTATTTTTACTGTATCTTCGCTATTTGGCACATTTTCTATTCTGGAAATCCCAAAATGCTTGAAATGGGTAAAATTTACAGAAACCCTGCATATTATCAACATATGTCCTCTTTCACCCTAGTTGGAAGCATCCCCCTATGTCCAGTATTTTTACTTGTTTCTGACATATTTGTGTATTTTTACTTAATCTTCGCTATTTGGGCACATTTTCTATTCTGGAAAGCCCAGAATGAGAGAAATGGGTGAAATGTACAGAAACCCTGCATAGTATAAGCGAATGTCCTGTTGGGCACTCGTTTGAAGCATTTACCCTATGTCCAGAGATTTCACTTGTTTCTGACATGTTTGTGTATTTTTACTGTATCTTCGCTATTGGGCACATTTTGTATTCTGCAAATCCCAAAATGCTTGAAATGGTGAAATTTACAGAAACCCTGCATATTCTCAACATATGTCCTCTTTCACCCTAGTTGGAAGCATTTACCCTATTTCCAGTATTTTTACTTGTTTCTGACATATTTGTGTATTTTTACTTAATCTTCGCTATTTGGGCACATTTTCTTTTCTGGAAATCCCAGAATGAGAGAAATGGGTGAAATGTACAGAAACCCTGCATAGTATAAGCGAGTGTCCTGTTTTGCACTCGTTTGAAGCATTTACCCTATGTCCAGAGATTTCACTTGTTTCTGACATTTTTGTGTATTTTTACTTAATCTTCGCTATTTGGGCACATTTTCTATTCTGGAAATCCCAAAATGCTTGAAATGGGTGAAATTTACAGAAACCCTGCATATTATCAACATATGTCCTCTTTCACCCTAGTTGGAAGCATCTACCCTATTTCCAGTATTTTTACTTGTTTCTGACATTTTTGTGTATTTTTACTTAATCTTCGCTATTTGGGCACATTTTCTATTCTGCAATCCTAAAATGCTTGAAATGGGTGAAATTTACAGAAGCCCTGCATATTATAAACAAATGTCCTCTTTCACCCTAGTTGGAAGCATTTACCCTATGTCCAGTATTTTTACTTGTTTCTGACATTTTTGTGTATTTTTACTTAATCTTCGCTATTTGGGCACATTTTCTATTCTGGAAAGCCCAGAATGAGAGAAATGGGTGAAATTTACAGAAGCACTGCATATTATCAACAAATGTCGTATTTTACCCTCGTTTGAAGCATTTACCCTATTTCCAGTGATTTCACTTCTTTCGGACACCTTATGTTACTTTACTGAACCCTCGCAAAAAAGGAACATTTTTTTCCTTAAAAGCCAAATATGAAAGAAATGGGTAAAATGTACAGAAACCCTGCATATTATAAGCGAATGTCCTGTTGTGTACTCGTTTGAAGCATTTACCCTATGTCCAGAGATTTCACTTGTTTCTGACATTTTTGTGTATTTTTACTTAATCTTCGCTATTTGGGCACATTTTCTATTCTGCAATCCTAAAATGCTTGAAATGGGTGAAATTTACAGAAGCCCTGCATATTATAAACAAATGTCCTCTTTCACCCTAGTTGGAAGCATTTACCCTATGTCCAGTATTTTTACTTGTTTCTGACATTTTTGTGTATTTTTACTTAATCTTCGCTATTTGGGCACATTTTCTATTCTGGAAAGCCCAGAATGAGAGAAATGGGTGAAATTTACAGAAGCACTGCATATTATCAACAAATGTCGTATTTTACCCTCGTTTGAAGCATTTACCCTATTTCCAGTGATTTCACTTCTTTCGGACACCTTATGTTACTTTACTGAACCCTCGCAAAAAAGGAACATTTTTTTCCTTAAAAGCCAAATATGAAAGAAATGGGTAAAATGTACAGAAACCCTGCATATTATAAGCGAATGTCCTGTTGTGTACTCGTTTGAAGCATTACCCTATGTCCAGAGATTTCACTTGTTTCTGACATTTTTGTGTATTTTTACTGTATCTTCGCTATTTGGGCACATTTTCTATTCTGCAATCCTAAAATGCTTGAAATGGGTGAAATTTACAGAAGCCCTGCATATTATAAACAAATGTCCTCTTTCACCCTAGTTGGAAGCATTTACCCTATGTCCAGTATTTTTACTTGTTTCTGACATATTTGTGTATTTTTACTTAATCTTCGCTATTTGGGCACATTTTCTATTCTGGAAAGCCCAGAATGAGAGAAATGGGTAAAATGTACAGAAACCCGGCATATAATGAGCGAATCTCCTGTTTTGGACTCGTTTGAAGCATTTACCCTACTTCCAGTGATTTCACTTCTTTCGGACAGCTTGTGTTATTTGACTGAACCCTCGCAATAAAGGAACATTTTTTTCCTTAAAAGCCAAATATGAGAGAAATGGGTAAAATGTACAGAAACCCTGCATATTATAAGCGAATGTCCTGTTTTGCACCTGTTTGAAGCATTTACCCTATGTCCAGAGATTTCACTTGTTTCTGACATTTTTGTATATTTTTACTGTATCTTCGCTATTTGGCACATTTTCTATTCTGGAAATCCCAAAATGCTTGAAATGGGTGAAATTTACAGAAACCCTGCATATTATCAACATATGTCCTCTTTCACCCTAGTTGGAAGTATTTACCCTATTTCCAGTATTTTTACTTGTTTCTGACATTTTTGTGTATTTTTACAGTATCTTCGCTATTTGGCACATTTTCTATTCTGGAAATCCCAAAATGCTTGAAATGGGTAAAATTTACAGAAACCCTGCATATTATCAACATATGTCCTCTTTCACCCTAGTTGGAAGCATCTCCCTATGTCCAGTATTTTTACTTGTTTCTGACATATTTGTGTATTTTTACTTAATCTTCGCTATTTGGGCACATTTTCTATTCTGGAAAGCCCAGAATGAGAGAAATGGGTGAAATGTACAGAAACCCTGCATAGTATAAGCGAATGTCCTGTTGGGCACTCGTTTGAAGCATTTACCCTATGTCCAGAGATTTCACTTGTTTCTGACATGTTTGTGTATTTTTACTGTATCTTCGCTATTGGGCACATTTTGTATTCTGCAAATCCCAAAATGCTTGAAATGGTGAAATTTACAGAAACCCTGCATATTCTCAACATATGTCCTCTTTCACCCTAGTTGGAAGCATTTACCCTATTTCCAGTATTTTTACTTGTTTCTGACATATTTGTGTATTTTTACTTAATCTTCGCTATTTGGGCACATTTTCTTTTCTGGAAATCCCAGAATGAGAGAAATGGGTGAAATGTACAGAAACCCTGCATAGTATAAGCGAATGTCCTGTTTTGCACTCGTTTGAAGCATTTACCCTATGTCCAGAGATTTCACTTGTTTCTGACATTTTTGTGTATTTTTACTTAATCTTCGCTATTTGGGCACATTTTCTATTCTGGAAATCCCAAAATGCTTGAAATGGGTGAAATTTACAGAAACCCTGCATATTATCAACATATGTCCTCTTTCACCCTAGTTGGAAGCATCTACCCTATTTCCAGTATTTTTACTTGTTTCTGACATTTCTGTGTATTTTTACTTAATCTTCGCTATTTGGGCACATTTTCTATTCTGCAATCCTAAAATGCTTGAAATGGGTGAAATTTACAGAAGCCCTGCATATTATAAACAAATGTCCTCTTTCACCCTAGTTGGAAGCATTTACCCTATGTCCAGTATTTTTACTTGTTTCTGACATTTTTGTGTATTTTTACTTAATCTTCGCTATTTGGGCACATTTTCTATTCTGGAAAGCCCAGAATGAGAGAAATGGGTGAAATTTACAGAAGCACTGCATATTATCAACAAATGTCGTATTTTACCCTCGTTTGAAGCATTTACCCTATTTCCAGTGATTTCACTTCTTTCGGACACCTTATGTTACTTTACTGAACCCTCGCAAAAAAGGAACATTTTTTTCCTTAAAAGCCAAATATGAAAGAAATGGGTAAAATGTACAGAAACCCTGCATATTATAAGCGAATGTCCTGTTGTGTACTCGTTTGAAGCATTTACCCTATGTCCAGAGATTTCACTTGTTTCTGACATTTTTGTGTATTTTTACTTAATCTTCGCTATTTGGGCACATTTTCTATTCTGCAATCCTAAAATGCTTGAAATGGGTGAAATTTACAGAAGCCCTGCATATTATAAACAAATGTCCTCTTTCACCCTAGTTGGAAGCATTTACCCTATGTCCAGTATTTTTACTTGTTTCTGACATTTTTGTGTATTTTTACTTAATCTTCGCTATTTGGGCACATTTTCTATTCTGGAAAGCCCAGAATGGGAGAAATGGGTGAAATTTACAGAAGCACTGCATATTATCAACAAATGTCGTATTTTACCCTCGTTTGAAGCATTTACCCTATTTCCAGTGATTTCACTTCTTTCGGACACCTTATGTTACTTTACTGAACCCTCGCAAAAAAGGAACATTTTTTTCCTTAAAAGCCAAATATGAAAGAAATGGGTAAAATGTACAGAAACCCTGCATATTATAAGCGAATGTCCTGTTGTGTACTCGTTTGAAGCATTACCCTATGTCCAGAGATTTCACTTGTTTCTGACATTTTTGTGTATTTTTACTGTATCTTCGCTATTTGGGCACATTTTCTATTCTGCAATCCTAAAATGCTTGAAATGGGTGAAATTTACAGAAGCCCTGCATATTATAAACAAATGTCCTCTTTCACCCTAGTTGGAAGCATTTACCCTATGTCCAGTATTTTTACTTGTTTCTGACATATTTGTGTATTTTTACTTAATCTTCGCTTTTTGGGCACATTTTCTATTCTGGAAAGCCCAGAATGAGAGAAATGGGTAAAATGTACAGAAACCCTGCATATAATGAGCGAATCTCCTGTTTTGGACTCGTTTGAAGCATTTACCCTACTTCCAGTGATTTCACTTCTTTCGGACAGCTTGTGTTATTTGACTGAACCCTCGCAATAAAGGAACATTTTTTTCCTTAAAAGCCAAATATGAGAGAAATGGGTAAAATGTACAGAAACCCTGCATATTATAAGCGAATGTCCTGTTTTGCACCTGTTTGAAGCATTTACCCTATGTCCAGAGATTTCACTTGTTTCTGACATTTTTGTATATTTTTACTGTATCTTCGCTATTTGGCACATTTTCTATTCTGGAAAACCCAAAATGCTTGAAATGGGTGAAATTTACAGAAACCCTGCATATTATCAACATATGTCCTCTTTCACCCTAGTTGGAAGCATTTACCCTATTTCCAGTATTTTTACTTGTTTCTGACATTTTTGTGTATTTTTACTGTATCTTCGCTATTTGGCACATTTTCTATTCTGGAAATCCCAAAATGCTTGAAATGGGTAAAATTTACAGAAACCCTGCATATTATCAACATATGTCCTCTTTCACCCTAGTTGGAAGCATCTCCCTATGTCCAGTATTTTTACTTGTTTCTGACATATTTGTGTATTTTTACTTAATCTTCGCTATTTGGGCACATTTTCTATTCTGGAAAGCCCAGAATGAGAGAAATGGGTGAAATGTACAGAAACCCTGCATAGTATAAGCGAATGTCCTGTTGGGCACTCGTTTGAAGCATTTACCCTATGTCCAGAGATTTCACTTGTTTCTGACATGTTTGTGTATTTTTACTGTATCTTCGCTATTGGGCACATTTTGTATTCTGCAAATCCCAAAATGCTTGAAATGGTGAAATTTACAGAAACCCTGCATATTCTCAACATATGTCCTCTTTCACCCTAGTTGGAAGCATTTACCCTATTTCCAGTATTTTTACTTGTTTCTGACATATTTGTGTATTTTTACTTAATCTTCGCTATTTGGGCACATTTTCTTTTCTGGAAATCCCAGAATGAGAGAAATGGGTGAAATGTACAGAAACCCTGCATAGTATAAGCGAATGTCCTGTTTTGCACTCGTTTGAAGCATTTACCCTATGTCCAGAGATTTCACTTGTTTCTGACATTTTTGTGTATTTTTACTTAATCTTCGCTATTTGGGCACATATTCTATTCTGGAAATCCCAAAATGCTTGAAATGGGTGAAATTTACAGAAGCCCTGCATATTATAAACAAATGTCCTCTTTCACCCTAGTTGGAAGCATTTACCCTATGTCCAGTATTTTTACTTGTTTCTGACATTTTTGTGTATTTTTACTTTTACTTTACCCTACTTCCAGTGATTTCACTTCTTTCGGACAGCTTGTGTTATTTGACTGAACCCTCGCAATAAAGGAACATTTTTTTCCTTAAAAGCCATATGTCCTCTTTCACCCTAGTTGGAAGCATTTACCCTATTTCCAGTATTTTTACTTGTTTCTGACATTTTTGTGTATTTTTACTGTATCTTCGCTATTTGGCACATTTTCTATTCTGGAAATCCCAAAATGCTTGAAATGGGTAAAATTTACAGAAACCCTGCATATTATCAACATATGTCCTCTTTCACCCTAGTTGGAAGCATCTCCCTATGTCCAGTATTTTTACTTGTTTCTGACATATTTGTGTATTTTTACTTAATCTTCGCTATTTGGGCACATTTTCTATTCTGGAAAGCCCAGAATGAGAGAAATGGGTGAAATGTACAGAAACCCTGCATAGTATAAGCGAATGTCCTGTTGGGCACTCGTTTGAAGCATTTACCCTATGTCCAGAGATTTCACTTGTTTCTGACATGTTTGTGTATTTTTACTGTATCTTCGCTATTGGGCACATTTTGTATTCTGCAAATCCCAAAATGCTTGAAATGGTGAAATTTACAGAAACCCTGCATATTCTCAACATATGTCCTCTTTCACCCTAGTTGGAAGCATTTACCCTATTTCCAGTATTTTTACTTGTTTCTGACATATTTGTGTATTTTTACTTAATCTTCGCTATTTGGGCACATTTTCTTTTCTGGAAATCCCAGAATGAGAGAAATGGGTGAAATGTACAGAAACCCTGCATAGTATAAGCGAATGTCCTGTTTTGCACTCGTTTGAAGCATTTACCCTATGTCCAGAGATTTCACTTGTTTCTGACATTTTTGTGTATTTTTACTTAATCTTCGCTATTTGGGCACATATTCTATTCTGGAAATCCCAAAATGCTTGAAATGGGTGAAATTTACAGAAGCCCTGCATATTATAAACAAATGTCCTCTTTCACCCTAGTTGGAAGCATTTACCCTATGTCCAGTATTTTTACTTGTTTCTGACATTTTTGTGTATTTTTACTTAAACTTCGCTATTTGGGCACATTTTCTATTCTGCAAAGCCCAGAATGGGAGAAATGGGTGAAATTTACAGAAGCACTGCATATTATCAACAAATGTCGTATTTTACCCTCGTTTGAAGCATTTACCCTATTTCCAGTGATTTCACTTCTTTCGGACACCTTATGTTACTTTACTGAACCCTCGCAAAAAAGGAACATTTTTTTCCTTAAAAGCCAAATATGAAAGAAATGGGTAAAATGTACAGAAACCCTGCATATTATAAGCGAATGTCCTGTTGTGTACTCGTTTGAAGCATTACCCTATGTCCAGAGATTTCACTTGTTTCTGACATTTTTGTGTATTTTTACTGTATCTTCGCTATTTGGGCACATTTTCTATTCTGCAATCCTAAAATGCTTGAAATGGGTGAAATTTACAGAAGCCCTGCATATTATAAACAAATGTCCTCTTTCACCCTAGTTGGAAGCATTTACCCTATGTCCAGTATTTTTACTTGTTTCTGACATATTTGTGTATTTTTACTTAATCTTCGCTATTTGGGCACATTTTCTATTCTGGAAAGCCCAGAATGAGAGAAATGGGTAAAATGTACAGAAACCCTGCATATAATGAGCGAATCTCCTGTTTTGGACTCGTTTGAAGCATTTACCCTACTTCCAGTGATTTCACTTCTTTCGGACAGCTTGTGTTATTTGACTGAACCCTCGCAATAAAGGAACATTTTTTTCCTTAAAAGCCAAATATGAGAGAAATGGGTAAAATGTACAGAAACCCTGCATATTATAAGCGAATGTCCTGTTTTGCACCTGTTTGAAGCATTTACCCTATGTCCAGAGATTTCACTTGTTTCTGACATTTTTGTATATTTTTACTGTATCTTCGCTATTTGGCACATTTTCTATTCTGGAAATCCCAAAATGCTTGAAATGGGTGAAATTTACAGAAACCCTGCATATTATCAACATATGTCCTCTTTCACCCTAGTTGGAAGCATTTACCCTATTTCCAGTATTTTTACTTGTTTCTGACATTTTTGTGTATTTTTACTGTATCTTCGCTATTTGGCACATTTTCTATTCTGGAAATCCCAAAATGCTTGAAATGGGTAAAATTTACAGAAACCCTGCATATTATCAACATATGTCCTCTTTCACCCTAGTTGGAAGCATCTCCCTATGTCCAGTATTTTTACTTGTTTCTGACATATTTGTGTATTTTTACTTAATCTTCGCTATTTGGGCACATTTTCTATTCTGGAAAGCCCAGAATGTGAGAAATGGGTGAAATGTACAGAAACCCTGCATAGTATAAGCGAATGTCCTGTTGGGCACTCGTTTGAAGCATTTACCCTATGTCCAGAGATTTCACTTGTTTCTGACATGTTTGTGTATTTTTACTGTATCTTCGCTATTGGGCACATTTTGTATTCTGCAAATCCCAAAATGCTTGAAATGGTGAAATTTACAGAAACCCTGCATATTCTCAACATATGTCCTCTTTCACCCTAGTTGGAAGCATTTACCCTATTTCCAGTATTTTTACTTGTTTCTGACATATTTGTGTATTTTTACTTAATCTTCGCTATTTGGGCACATTTTCTTTTCTGGAAATCCCAGAATGAGAGAAATGGGTGAAATGTACAGAAACCCTGCATAGTATAAGCGAATGTCCTGTTTTGCACTCGTTTGAAGCATTTACCCTATGTCCAGAGATTTCACTTGTTTCTGACATTTTTGTGTATTTTTACTTAATCTTCGCTATTTGGGCACATTTTCTATTCTGGAAATCCCAAAATGCTTGAAATGGGTGAAATTTACAGAAACCCTGCATATTATCAACATATGTCCTCTTTCACCCTAGTTGGAAGCATCTACCCTATTTCCAGTATTTTTACTTGTTTCTGACATTTCTGTGTATTTTTACTTAATCTTCGCTATTTGGGCACATTTTCTATTCTGCAATCCTAAAATGCTTGAAATGGGTGAAATTTACAGAAGCCCTGCATATTATAAACAAATGTCCTCTTTCACCCTAGTTGGAAGCATTTACCCTATGTCCAGTATTTTTACTTGTTTCTGACATTTTTGTGTATTTTTACTTAATCTTCGCTATTTGGGCACATTTTCTATTCTGGAAAGCCCAGAATGAGAGAAATGGGTGAAATTTACAGAAGCACTGCATATTATCAACAAATGTCGTATTTTACCCTCGTTTGAAGCATTTACCCTATTTCCAGTGATTTCACTTCTTTCGGACACCTTATGTTACTTTACTGAACCCTCGCAAAAAAGGAACATTTTTTTCCTTAAAAGCCAAATATGAAAGAAATGGGTAAAATGTACAGAAACCCTGCATATTATAAGCGAATGTCCTGTTGTGTACTCGTTTGAAGCATTTACCCTATGTCCAGAGATTTCACTTGTTTCTGACATTTTTGTGTATTTTTACTTAATCTTCGCTATTTGGGCACATTTTCTATTCTGCAATCCTAAAATGCTTGAAATGGGTGAAATTTACAGAAGCCCTGCATATTATAAACAAATGTCCTCTTTCACCCTAGTTGGAAGCATTTACCCTATGTCCAGTATTTTTACTTGTTTCTGACATTTTTGTGTATTTTTACTTAATCTTCGCTATTTGGGCACATTTTCTATTCTGGAAAGCCCAGAATGGGAGAAATGGGTGAAATTTACAGAAGCACTGCATATTATCAACAAATGTCGTATTTTACCCTCGTTTGAAGCATTTACCCTATTTCCAGTGATTTCACTTCTTTCGGACACCTTATGTTACTTTACTGAACCCTCGCAAAAAAGGAACATTTTTTTCCTTAAAAGCCAAATATGAAAGAAATGGGTAAAATGTACAGAAACCCTGCATATTATAAGCGAATGTCCTGTTGTGTACTCGTTTGAAGCATTACCCTATGTCCAGAGATTTCACTTGTTTCTGACATTTTTGTGTATTTTTACTGTATCTTCGCTATTTGGGCACATTTTCTATTCTGCAATCCTAAAATGCTTGAAATGGGTGAAATTTACAGAAGCCCTGCATATTATAAACAAATGTCCTCTTTCACCCTAGTTGGAAGCATTTACCCTATGTCCAGTATTTTTACTTGTTTCTGACATATTTGTGTATTTTTACTTAATCTTCGCTTTTTGGGCACATTTTCTATTCTGGAAAGCCCAGAATGAGAGAAATGGGTGAAATGTACAGAAACCCTGCATAGTATAAGCGAATGTCCTGTTGGGCACTCGTTTGAAGCATTTACCCTATGTCCAGAGATTTCACTTGTTTCTGACATGTTTGTGTATTTTTACTGTATCTTCGCTATTGGGCACATTTTGTATTCTGCAAATCCCAAAATGCTTGAAATGGTGAAATTTACAGAAACCCTGCATATTCTCAACATATGTCCTCTTTCACCCTAGTTGGAAGCATTTACCCTATTTCCAGTATTTTTACTTGTTTCTGACATATTTGTGTATTTTTACTTAATCTTCGCTATTTGGGCACATTTTCTTTTCTGGAAATCCCAGAATGAGAGAAATGGGTGAAATGTACAGAAACCCTGCATAGTATAAGCGAATGTCCTGTTTTGCACTCGTTTGAAGCATTTACCCTATGTCCAGAGATTTCACTTGTTTCTGACATTTTTGTGTATTTTTACTTAATCTTCGCTATTTGGGCACATATTCTATTCTGGAAATCCCAAAATGCTTGAAATGGGTGAAATTTACAGAAGCCCTGCATATTATAAACAAATGTCCTCTTTCACCCTAGTTGGAAGCATTTACCCTATGTCCAGTATTTTTACTTGTTTCTGACATTTTTGTGTATTTTTACTTAATCTTCGCTATTTGGGCACATTTTCTATTCTGCAAAGCCCAGAATGGGAGAAATGGGTGAAATTTACAGAAGCACTGCATATTATCAACAAATGTCGTATTTTATCCTCGTTTGAAGCATTTACCCTATTTCCAGTGATTTCACTTCTTTCGGACACCTTATGTTACTTTACTGAACCCTCGCAAAAAAGGAACATTTTTTTCCTTAAAAGCCCAGAATGAGAGAAATGGGTAAAATGTACAGAAACCCTGCATATTATAAGCGAATGTCCTGTTGTGTACTCGTTTGAAGCATTACCCTATGTCCAGAGATTTCACTTGTTTCTGACATTTTTGTGTATTTTTACTGTATCTTCGCTATTTGGGCACATTTTCTATTCTGCAATCCTAAAATGCTTGAAATGGGTGAAATTTACAGAAGCCCTGCATATTATAAACAAATGTCCTCTTTCACCCTAGTTGGAAGCATTTACCCTATGTCCAGTATTTTTACTTGTTTCTGACATATTTGTGTATTTTTACTTAATCTTCGCTATTTGGGCACATTTTCTATTCTGGAAAGCCCAGAATGAGAGAAATGGGTAAAATGTACAGAAACCCGGCATATAATGAGCGAATCTCCTGTTTTGGACTCGTTTGAAGCATTTACCCTACTACCAGTGATTTCACTTCTTTCGGACAGCTTGTGTTATTTGACTGAACCCTCGCAATAAAGGAACATTTTTTTCCTTAAAAGCCAAATATGAGAGAAATGGGTAAAATGTACAGAAACCCTGCATATTATAAGCGAATGTCCTGTTTTGCACCTGTTTGAAGCATTTACCCTATGTCCAGAGATTTCACTTGTTTCTGACATTTTTGTATATTTTTACTGTATCTTCGCTATTTGGCACATTTTCTATTCTGGAAATCCCAAAATGCTTGAAATGGGTGAAATTTACAGAAACCCTGCATATTATCAACATATGTCCTCTTTCACCCTAGTTGGAAGCATCTACCCTATTTCCAGTATTTTTACTTGTTTCTGACATTTTTGTGTATTTTTACTGTATCTTCGCTATTTGGCACATTTTCTATTCTGGAAATCCCAAAATGCTTGAAATGGGTAAAATTTACAGAAACCCTGCATATCATCAACATATGTCCTCTTTCACCCTAGTTGGAAGCATATCCCTATGTCCAGTATTTTTACTTGTTTCTGACATATTTGTGTATTTTTACTTAATCTTCGCTATTTGGGCACATTTTCTATTCTGGAAAGCCCAGAATGAGAGAAATGGGTGAAATGTACAGAAACCCTGCATAGTATAAGCGAATGTCCTGTTGGGCACTCGTTTGAAGCATTTACCCTATGTCCAGAGATTTCACTTGTTTCTGACATGTTTGTGTATTTTTACTGTATCTTCGCTATTGGGCACATTTTGTATTCTGCAAATCCCAAAATGCTTGAAATGGTGAAATTTACAGAAACCCTGCATATTCTCAACATATGTCCTCTTTCACCCTAGTTGGAAGCATTTACCCTATTTCCAGTATTTTTACTTGTTTCTGACATATTTGTGTATTTTTACTTAATCTTCGCTATTTGGGCACATTTTCTTTTCTGGAAATCCCAGAATGAGAGAAATGGGTGAAATGTACAGAAACCCTGCATAGTATAAGCGAATGTCCTGTTTTGCACTCGTTTGAAGCATTTACCCTATGTCCAGAGATTTCACTTGTTTCTGACATTTTTGTGTATTTTTACTTAATCTTCGCTATTTGGGCACATTTTCTATTCTGGAAAGCCCAGAATGAGAGAAATGGGTGAAATTTACAGAAGCACTGCATATTATCAACAAATGTCGTATTTTACCCTCGTTTGAAGCATTTACCCTATTTCCAGTGATTTCACTTCTTTCGGACACCTTATGTTACTTTACTGAACCCTCGCAAAAAAGGAACATTTTTTTCCTTAAAAGCCAAATATGAAAGAAATGGGTAAAATGTACAGAAACCCTGCATATTATAAGCGAATGTCCTGTTGTGTACTCGTTTGAAGCATTACCCTATGTCCAGAGATTTCACTTGTTTCTGACATTTTTGTGTATTTTTACTGTATCTTCGCTATTTGGGCACATTTTCTATTCTGGAAATCCCAAAATGCTTGAAATGGGTAACATTTACAGAAGCCCTGCATATTATAAACAAATGTCCTCTTTCACCCTAGTTGGAAGCATTTACCCTATGTCCAGTATTTTTACTTGTTTCTGACATATTTGTGTATTTTTACTTAATCTTCGCTATTTGGGCACATTTTCTATTCTGGAAAGCCCAGAATGAGAGAAATGGGTAAAATGTACAGAAACCCGGCATATAATGAGCGAATCTCCTGTTTTGCATTCGTTTGAAGCATTTACCCTACTTCCAGTGATTTCACTTCTTTCGGACAGCTTGTGTTATTTGACTAAACCCTCGTAATAAAGGAACATTTTTTTCCTTAAAAGCCAAATATGAGAGAAATGGGTAAAATGTACAGAAACCCTGCATATTATAAGCGAATGTCCTGTTTTGCACTCGTTTGAAGCATTTACCCTATGTCCAGAGATTTCACTTGTTTCTGACATGTTTGTGTATTTTTACTTAATCTTCGCTATTTGGGCACATTTTCTATTCTGCAATCCTAAAATGCTTGAAATGGGTGAAATTTACAGAAGCCCTGCATATTATAAACAAATGTCCTCTTTCACCCTAGTTGGAAGCATTTACCCTATGTCCAGTATTTTTACTTGTTTCTGACATTTTTGTGTATTTTTACTTAATCTTCGCTATTTGGGCACATTTTCTATTCTGGAAAGCCCAGAATGAGAGAAATGGGTGAAATTTACAGAAGCACTGCATATAATGAGCGAATCTCCTGTTTTGCATTCGTTTGAAGCATTTACCCTATTTCCAGTGATTTCACTTCTTTCGGACAGCTTGTGTTATTTGACTGAACCCTCGTGATAAAGGAACATTTTTTTCCTTAAAAGCCGAATATGAAAGAAATGGGTAAAATGTACAGAAACCCTGCATGTAATGAGCGAATCTCCTGTTGTGCACTCGTTTGAAGCATTACCCTATGTCCTGAGATTTCACTTGTTTCTGACATTTTTGTGTATTTTTACTGTATCTTCGCTATTTGGGCACATTTTCTATTCTGCAATCCTAAAATGCTTGAAATGGGTGAAATTTACAGAAGCCCTGCATATTATAAACAAATGTCCTCTTTCACCCTAGTTGGAAGCATTTACCCTATGTCCAGTATTTTTACTTGTTTCTGACATATTTGTGTATTTTTACTTAATCTTCGCTATTTGGGCACATTTTCTATTCTGGAAAGCCCAGAATGAGAGAAATGGGTAAAATGTACAGAAACCCTGCATATTATCAACATATGTCCTCTTTCACCCTAGTTGGAAGCATCTCCCTATGTCCAGTATTTTTACTTGTTTCTGACATATTTGTGTATTTTTACTTAATCTTCGCTATTTGGGCACATTTTCTATTCTAGAAAGCCCAGAATGAGAGAAATGGGTGAAATGTACAGAAACCCTGCATAGTATAAGCGAATGTCCTGTTGGGCACTCGTTTGAAGCATTTACCCTATGTCCAGAGATTTCACTTGTTTCTGACATGTTTGTGTATTTTTACTGTATCTTCGCTATTGGGCACATTTTGTATTCTGCAAATCCCAAAATGCTTGAAATGGTGAAATTTACAGAAACCCTGCATATTCTCAACATATGTCCTCTTTCACCCTAGTTGGAAGCATTTACCCTATTTCCAGTATTTTTACTTGTTTCTGACATATTTGTGTATTTTTACTTAATCTTCGCTATTTGGGCACATTTTCTTTTCTGGAAATCCCAGAATGAGAGAAATGGGTGAAATGTACAGAAACCCTGCATAGTATAAGCGAATGTCCTGTTTTGCACTCGTTTGAAGCATTTACCCTATGTCCAGAGATTTCACTTGTTTCTGACATTTTTGTGTATTTTTACTTAATCTTCGCTATTTGGGCACATTTTCTATTCTGGAAAGCCCAGAATGAGAGAAATGGGTGAAATTTACAGAAGCACTGCATATTATCAACAAATGTCGTATTTTACCCTCGTTTGAGGCATTTACCCTATTTCCAGTGATTTCACTTCTTTCGGACACCTTATGTTACTTTACTGAACCCTCGCAAAAAAGGAACATTTTTTTCCTTAAAAGCCAAATATGAAAGAAATGGGTAAAATGTACAGAAACCCTGCATATTATAAGCGAATGTCCTGTTGTGTACTCGTTTGAAGCATTACCCTATGTCCAGAGATTTCACTTGTTTCTGACATTTTTGTGTATTTTTACTATATCTTCGCTATTTGGGCACATTTTCTATTCTGCAATCCTAAAATGCTTGAAATGGGTGAAATTTACAGAAGCCCTGCATATTATAAACAAATGTCCTCTTTCACCCTAGTTGGAAGCATTTACCCTATGTCCAGTATTTTTACTTGTTTCTGACATATTTGTGTATTTTTACTTAATCTTCGCTATTTGGGCACATTTTCTATTCTGGAAAGCCCAGAATGAGAGAAATGGGTAAAATGTACAGAAACCCTGCATATAATGAGCGAATCTCCTGTTTTGCATTCGTTTGAAGCATTTACCCTACTTCCAGTGATTTCACTTCTTTCGGACAGCTTGTGTTATTTGACTGAACCCTCGTAATAAAGGAACATTTTTTTTCCTTAAAAGCCAAATATGAGAGAAATGGGTAAAATGTACAGAAACCCTGCATATTATAAGCGAATGTCCTGTTGTGTACTCGTTTGAAGCATTACCCTATGTCCAGAGATTTCACTTGTTTCTGACATTTTTGTGTATTTTTACTGTATCTTCGCTATTTGGGCACATTTTCTATTCTGCAATCCTAAAATGCTTGAAATGGGTGAAATTTACAGAAGCCCTGCATATTATAAACAAATGTCCTCTTTCACCCTAGTTGGAAGCATTTACCCTATGTCCAGTATTTTTACTTGTTTCTGACATATTTGTGTATTTTTACTTAATCTTCGCTATTTGGGCACATTTTCTATTCTGGAAAGCCCAGAATGAGAGAAATGGGTAAAATGTACAGAAACCCTGCATATAATGAGCGAATCTCCTGTTTTGGACTCGTTTGAAGCATTTACCCTACTTCCAGTGATTTCACTTCTTTCGGACAGCTTGTGTTATTTGACTGAACCCTCGCAATAAAGGAACATTTTTTTCCTTAAAAGCCAAATATGAGAGAAATGGGTAAAATGTACAGAAACCCTGCATATTATAAGCGAATGTCCTGTTTTGCACCTGTTTGAAGCATTTACCCTATGTCCAGAGATTTCACTTGTTTCTGACATTTTTGTATATTTTTACTGTATCTTCGCTATTTGGCACATTTTCTATTCTGGAAATCCCAAAATGCTTGAAATGGGTGAAATTTACAGAAACCCTGCATATTATCAACATATGTCCTCTTTCACCCTAGTTGGAAGCATTTACCCTATTTCCAGTATTTTTACTTGTTTCTGACATTTTTGTGTATTTTTACTGTATCTTCGCTATTTGGCACATTTTCTATTCTGGAAATCCCAAAATGCTTGAAATGGGTAAAATTTACAGAAACCCTGCATATTATCAACATATGTCCTCTTTCACCCTAGTTGGAAGCATCTCCCTATGTCCAGTATTTTTACTTGTTTCTGACATATTTGTGTATTTTTACTTAATCTTCGCTATTTGGGCACATTTTCTATTCTGGAAAGCCCAGAATGTGAGAAATGGGTGAAATGTACAGAAACCCTGCATAGTATAAGCGAATGTCCTGTTGGGCACTCGTTTGAAGCATTTACCCTATGTCCAGAGATTTCACTTGTTTCTGACATGTTTGTGTATTTTTACTGTATCTTCGCTATTGGGCACATTTTGTATTCTGCAAATCCCAAAATGCTTGAAATGGTGAAATTTACAGAAACCCTGCATATTCTCAACATATGTCCTCTTTCACCCTAGTTGGAAGCATTTACCCTATTTCCAGTATTTTTACTTGTTTCTGACATATTTGTGTATTTTTACTTAATCTTCGCTATTTGGGCACATTTTCTTTTCTGGAAATCCCAGAATGAGAGAAATGGGTGAAATGTACAGAAACCCTGCATAGTATAAGCGAATGTCCTGTTTTGCACTCGTTTGAAGCATTTACCCTATGTCCAGAGATTTCACTTGTTTCTGACATTTTTGTGTATTTTTACTTAATCTTCGCTATTTGGGCACATTTTCTATTCTGGAAATCCCAAAATGCTTGAAATGGGTGAAATTTACAGAAACCCTGCATATTATCAACATATGTCCTCTTTCACCCTAGTTGGAAGCATCTACCCTATTTCCAGTATTTTTACTTGTTTCTGACATTTCTGTGTATTTTTACTTAATCTTCGCTATTTGGGCACATTTTCTATTCTGCAATCCTAAAATGCTTGAAATGGGTGAAATTTACAGAAGCCCTGCATATTATAAACAAATGTCCTCTTTCACCCTAGTTGGAAGCATTTACCCTATGTCCAGTATTTTTACTTGTTTCTGACATTTTTGTGTATTTTTACTTAATCTTCGCTATTTGGGCACATTTTCTATTCTGGAAAGCCCAGAATGAGAGAAATGGGTGAAATTTACAGAAGCACTGCATATTATCAACAAATGTCGTATTTTACCCTCGTTTGAAGCATTTACCCTATTTCCAGTGATTTCACTTCTTTCGGACACCTTATGTTACTTTACTGAACCCTCGCAAAAAAGGAACATTTTTTTCCTTAAAAGCCAAATATGAAAGAAATGGGTAAAATGTACAGAAACCCTGCATATTATAAGCGAATGTCCTGTTGTGTACTCGTTTGAAGCATTTACCCTATGTCCAGAGATTTCACTTGTTTCTGACATTTTTGTGTATTTTTACTTAATCTTCGCTATTTGGGCACATTTTCTATTCTGCAATCCTAAAATGCTTGAAATGGGTGAAATTTACAGAAGCCCTGCATATTATAAACAAATGTCCTCTTTCACCCTAGTTGGAAGCATTTACCCTATGTCCAGTATTTTTACTTGTTTCTGACATTTTTGTGTATTTTTACTTAATCTTCGCTATTTGGGCACATTTTCTATTCTGGAAAGCCCAGAATGGGAGAAATGGGTGAAATTTACAGAAGCACTGCATATTATCAACAAATGTCGTATTTTACCCTCGTTTGAAGCATTTACCCTATTTCCAGTGATTTCACTTCTTTCGGACACCTTATGTTACTTTACTGAACCCTCGCAAAAAAGGAACATTTTTTTCCTTAAAAGCCAAATATGAAAGAAATGGGTAAAATGTACAGAAACCCTGCATATTATAAGCGAATGTCCTGTTGTGTACTCGTTTGAAGCATTACCCTATGTCCAGAGATTTCACTTGTTTCTGACATTTTTGTGTATTTTTACTGTATCTTCGCTATTTGGGCACATTTTCTATTCTGCAATCCTAAAATGCTTGAAATGGGTGAAATTTACAGAAGCCCTGCATATTATAAACAAATGTCCTCTTTCACCCTAGTTGGAAGCATTTACCCTATGTCCAGTATTTTTACTTGTTTCTGACATATTTGTGTATTTTTACTTAATCTTCGCTTTTTGGGCACATTTTCTATTCTGGAAAGCCCAGAATGAGAGAAATGGGTGAAATGTACAGAAACCCTGCATAGTATAAGCGAATGTCCTGTTGGGCACTCGTTTGAAGCATTTACCCTATGTCCAGAGATTTCACTTGTTTCTGACATGTTTGTGTATTTTTACTGTATCTTCGCTATTGGGCACATTTTGTATTCTGCAAATCCCAAAATGCTTGAAATGGTGAAATTTACAGAAACCCTGCATATTCTCAACATATGTCCTCTTTCACCCTAGTTGGAAGCATTTACCCTATTTCCAGTATTTTTACTTGTTTCTGACATATTTGTGTATTTTTACTTAATCTTCGCTATTTGGGCACATTTTCTTTTCTGGAAATCCCAGAATGAGAGAAATGGGTGAAATGTACAGAAACCCTGCATAGTATAAGCGAATGTCCTGTTTTGCACTCGTTTGAAGCATTTACCCTATGTCCAGAGATTTCACTTGTTTCTGACATTTTTGTGTATTTTTACTTAATCTTCGCTATTTGGGCACATATTCTATTCTGGAAATCCCAAAATGCTTGAAATGGGTGAAATTTACAGAAGCCCTGCATATTATAAACAAATGTCCTCTTTCACCCTAGTTGGAAGCATTTACCCTATGTCCAGTATTTTTACTTGTTTCTGACATTTTTGTGTATTTTTACTTAATCTTCGCTATTTGGGCACATTTTCTATTCTGCAAAGCCCAGAATGGGAGAAATGGGTGAAATTTACAGAAGCACTGCATATTATCAACAAATGTCGTATTTTATCCTCGTTTGAAGCATTTACCCTATTTCCAGTGATTTCACTTCTTTCGGACACCTTATGTTACTTTACTGAACCCTCGCAAAAAAGGAACATTTTTTTCCTTAAAAGCCCAGAATGAGAGAAATGGGTAAAATGTACAGAAACCCTGCATATTATAAGCGAATGTCCTGTTGTGTACTCGTTTGAAGCATTACCCTATGTCCAGAGATTTCACTTGTTTCTGACATTTTTGTGTATTTTTACTGTATCTTCGCTATTTGGGCACATTTTCTATTCTGCAATCCTAAAATGCTTGAAATGGGTGAAATTTACAGAAGCCCTGCATATTATAAACAAATGTCCTCTTTCACCCTAGTTGGAAGCATTTACCCTATGTCCAGTATTTTTACTTGTTTCTGACATATTTGTGTATTTTTACTTAATCTTCGCTATTTGGGCACATTTTCTATTCTGGAAAGCCCAGAATGAGAGAAATGGGTAAAATGTACAGAAACCCGGCATATAATGAGCGAATCTCCTGTTTTGGACTCGTTTGAAGCATTTACCCTACTACCAGTGATTTCACTTCTTTCGGACAGCTTGTGTTATTTGACTGAACCCTCGCAATAAAGGAACATTTTTTTCCTTAAAAGCCAAATATGAGAGAAATGGGTAAAATGTACAGAAACCCTGCATATTATAAGCGAATGTCCTGTTTTGCACCTGTTTGAAGCATTTACCCTATGTCCAGAGATTTCACTTGTTTCTGACATTTTTGTATATTTTTACTGTATCTTCGCTATTTGGCACATTTTCTATTCTGGAAATCCCAAAATGCTTGAAATGGGTGAAATTTACAGAAACCCTGCATATTATCAACATATGTCCTCTTTCACCCTAGTTGGAAGCATCTACCCTATTTCCAGTATTTTTACTTGTTTCTGACATTTTTGTGTATTTTTACTGTATCTTCGCTATTTGGCACATTTTCTATTCTGGAAATCCCAAAATGCTTGAAATGGGTAAAATTTACAGAAACCCTGCATATCATCAACATATGTCCTCTTTCACCCTAGTTGGAAGCATATCCCTATGTCCAGTATTTTTACTTGTTTCTGACATATTTGTGTATTTTTACTTAATCTTCGCTATTTGGGCACATTTTCTATTCTGGAAAGCCCAGAATGAGAGAAATGGGTGAAATGTACAGAAACCCTGCATAGTATAAGCGAATGTCCTGTTGGGCACTCGTTTGAAGCATTTACCCTATGTCCAGAGATTTCACTTGTTTCTGACATGTTTGTGTATTTTTACTGTATCTTCGCTATTGGGCACATTTTGTATTCTGCAAATCCCAAAATGCTTGAAATGGTGAAATTTACAGAAACCCTGCATATTCTCAACATATGTCCTCTTTCACCCTAGTTGGAAGCATTTACCCTATTTCCAGTATTTTTACTTGTTTCTGACATATTTGTGTATTTTTACTTAATCTTCGCTATTTGGGCACATTTTCTTTTCTGGAAATCCCAGAATGAGAGAAATGGGTGAAATGTACAGAAACCCTGCATAGTATAAGCGAATGTCCTGTTTTGCACTCGTTTGAAGCATTTACCCTATGTCCAGAGATTTCACTTGTTTCTGACATTTTTGTGTATTTTTACTTAATCTTCGCTATTTGGGCACATTTTCTATTCTGGAAAGCCCAGAATGAGAGAAATGGGTGAAATTTACAGAAGCACTGCATATTATCAACAAATGTCGTATTTTACCCTCGTTTGAAGCATTTACCCTATTTCCAGTGATTTCACTTCTTTCGGACACCTTATGTTACTTTACTGAACCCTCGCAAAAAAGGAACATTTTTTTCCTTAAAAGCCAAATATGAAAGAAATGGGTAAAATGTACAGAAACCCTGCATATTATAAGCGAATGTCCTGTTGTGTACTCGTTTGAAGCATTACCCTATGTCCAGAGATTTCACTTGTTTCTGACATTTTTGTGTATTTTTACTGTATCTTCGCTATTTGGGCACATTTTCTATTCTGGAAATCCCAAAATGCTTGAAATGGGTAACATTTACAGAAGCCCTGCATATTATAAACAAATGTCCTCTTTCACCCTAGTTGGAAGCATTTACCCTATGTCCAGTATTTTTACTTGTTTCTGACATATTTGTGTATTTTTACTTAATCTTCGCTATTTGGGCACATTTTCTATTCTGGAAAGCCCAGAATGAGAGAAATGGGTAAAATGTACAGAAACCCGGCATATAATGAGCGAATCTCCTGTTTTGCATTCGTTTGAAGCATTTACCCTACTTCCAGTGATTTCACTTCTTTCGGACAGCTTGTGTTATTTGACTAAACCCTCGTAATAAAGGAACATTTTTTTCCTTAAAAGCCAAATATGAGAGAAATGGGTAAAATGTACAGAAACCCTGCATATTATAAGCGAATGTCCTGTTTTGCACTCGTTTGAAGCATTTACCCTATGTCCAGAGATTTCACTTGTTTCTGACATGTTTGTGTATTTTTACTTAATCTTCGCTATTTGGGCACATTTTCTATTCTGCAATCCTAAAATGCTTGAAATGGGTGAAATTTACAGAAGCCCTGCATATTATAAACAAATGTCCTCTTTCACCCTAGTTGGAAGCATTTACCCTATGTCCAGTATTTTTACTTGTTTCTGACATTTTTGTGTATTTTTACTTAATCTTCGCTATTTGGGCACATTTTCTATTCTGGAAAGCCCAGAATGAGAGAAATGGGTGAAATTTACAGAAGCACTGCATATAATGAGCGAATCTCCTGTTTTGCATTCGTTTGAAGCATTTACCCTATTTCCAGTGATTTCACTTCTTTCGGACAGCTTGTGTTATTTGACTGAACCCTCGTGATAAAGGAACATTTTTTTCCTTAAAAGCCGAATATGAAAGAAATGGGTAAAATGTACAGAAACCCTGCATGTAATGAGCGAATCTCCTGTTGTGCACTCGTTTGAAGCATTACCCTATGTCCTGAGATTTCACTTGTTTCTGACATTTTTGTGTATTTTTACTGTATCTTCGCTATTTGGGCACATTTTCTATTCTGCAATCCTAAAATGCTTGAAATGGGTGAAATTTACAGAAGCCCTGCATATTATAAACAAATGTCCTCTTTCACCCTAGTTGGAAGCATTTACCCTATGTCCAGTATTTTTACTTGTTTCTGACATATTTGTGTATTTTTACTTAATCTTCGCTATTTGGGCACATTTTCTATTCTGGAAAGCCCAGAATGAGAGAAATGGGTAAAATGTACAGAAACCCTGCATATTATCAACATATGTCCTCTTTCACCCTAGTTGGAAGCATCTCCCTATGTCCAGTATTTTTACTTGTTTCTGACATATTTGTGTATTTTTACTTAATCTTCGCTATTTGGGCACATTTTCTATTCTAGAAAGCCCAGAATGAGAGAAATGGGTGAAATGTACAGAAACCCTGCATAGTATAAGCGAATGTCCTGTTGGGCACTCGTTTGAAGCATTTACCCTATGTCCAGAGATTTCACTTGTTTCTGACATGTTTGTGTATTTTTACTGTATCTTCGCTATTGGGCACATTTTGTATTCTGCAAATCCCAAAATGCTTGAAATGGTGAAATTTACAGAAACCCTGCATATTCTCAACATATGTCCTCTTTCACCCTAGTTGGAAGCATTTACCCTATTTCCAGTATTTTTACTTGTTTCTGACATATTTGTGTATTTTTACTTAATCTTCGCTATTTGGGCACATTTTCTTTTCTGGAAATCCCAGAATGAGAGAAATGGGTGAAATGTACAGAAACCCTGCATAGTATAAGCGAATGTCCTGTTTTGCACTCGTTTGAAGCATTTACCCTATGTCCAGAGATTTCACTTGTTTCTGACATTTTTGTGTATTTTTACTTAATCTTCGCTATTTGGGCACATTTTCTATTCTGGAAAGCCCAGAATGAGAGAAATGGGTGAAATTTACAGAAGCACTGCATATTATCAACAAATGTCGTATTTTACCCTCGTTTGAGGCATTTACCCTATTTCCAGTGATTTCACTTCTTTCGGACACCTTATGTTACTTTACTGAACCCTCGCAAAAAAGGAACATTTTTTTCCTTAAAAGCCAAATATGAAAGAAATGGGTAAAATGTACAGAAACCCTGCATATTATAAGCGAATGTCCTGTTGTGTACTCGTTTGAAGCATTACCCTATGTCCAGAGATTTCACTTGTTTCTGACATTTTTGTGTATTTTTACTATATCTTCGCTATTTGGGCACATTTTCTATTCTGCAATCCTAAAATGCTTGAAATGGGTGAAATTTACAGAAGCCCTGCATATTATAAACAAATGTCCTCTTTCACCCTAGTTGGAAGCATTTACCCTATGTCCAGTATTTTTACTTGTTTCTGACATATTTGTGTATTTTTACTTAATCTTCGCTATTTGGGCACATTTTCTATTCTGGAAAGCCCAGAATGAGAGAAATGGGTAAAATGTACAGAAACCCTGCATATAATGAGCGAATCTCCTGTTTTGCATTCGTTTGAAGCATTTACCCTACTTCCAGTGATTTCACTTCTTTCGGACAGCTTGTGTTATTTGACTGAACCCTCGTAATAAAGGAACATTTTTTTTCCTTAAAAGCCAAATATGAGAGAAATGGGTAAAATGTACAGAAACCCTGCATATTATAAGCGAATGTCCTGTTTTGCACTCGTTTGAAGCATTTACCCTGTGTCCAGAGATTTCACTTGTTTCTGACATTTTTGTGTATTTTTACTTAATCTTCGCTATTTGGGCACATTTTCTATTCTGCAATCCTAAAATGCTTGAAATGGGTGAAATTTACAGAAGCCCTGCATATTATAAACAAATGTCCTCTTTCACCCTAGTTGGAAGCATCTACCCTATTTCCAGTATTTTTACTTGTTTCTGACATTTTTGTGTATTTTTACTGTATCTTCGCTATTTGGCACATTTTCTATTCTGGAAATCCCAAAATGCTTGAAATGGGTAAAATTTACAGAAACCCTGCATATTATCAACATATGTCCTCTTTCACCCTAGTTGGAAGCATCTCCCTATGTCCAGTATTTTTACTTGTTTCTGACATATTTGTGTATTTTTACTTAATCTTCGCTATTTGGGCACATTTTCTATTCTGGAAAGCCCAGAATGAGAGAAATGGGTGAAATGTACAGAAACCCTGCATAGTATAAGCGAATGTCCTGTTGGGCACTCGTTTGAAGCATTTACCCTATGTCCAGAGATTTCACTTGTTTCTGTTTGTGTATTTTTACTGTATCTTCGCTATTGGGCACATTTTGTATTCTGCAAATCCCAAAATGCTTGAAATGGTGAAATTTACAGAAACCCTGCATATTCTCAACATATGTCCTCTTTCACCCTAGTTGGAAGCATTTACCCTATTTCCAGTATTTTTACTTGTTTCTGACATATTTGTGTATTTTTACTTAATCTTCGCTATTTGGGCACATTTTCTTTTCTGGAAATCCCAGAATGAGAGAAATGGGTGAAATGTACAGAAACCCTGCATAGTATAAGCGAATGTCCTGTTTTGCACTCGTTTGAAGCATTTACCCTATGTCCAGAGATTTCACTTGTTTCTGACATTTTTGTGTATTTTTACTTAATCTTCGCTATTTGGGCACATTTTCTATTCTGGAAAGCCCAGAATGAGAGAAATGGGTGAAATTTACAGAAGCACTGCATATTATCAACAAATGTCGTATTTTACCCTCGTTTGAAGCATTTACCCTATTTCCAGTGATTTCACTTCTTTCGGACACCTTATGTTACTTTACTGAACCCTCGCAAAAAAGGAACATTTTTTTCCTTAAAAGCCAAATATGAAAGAAATGGGTAAAATGTACAGAAACCCTGCATATTATAAGCGAATGTCCTGTTGTGTACTCGTTTGAAGCATTACCCTATGTCCAGAGATTTCACTTGTTTCTGACATGTTTGTGTATTTTTACTGTATCTTCGCTATTGGGCACATTTTGTATTCTGCAAATCCCAAAATGCTTGAAATGGTGAAATTTACAGAAACCCTGCATATTCTCAACATATGTCCTCTTTCACCCTAGTTGGAAGCATTTACCCTATTTCCAGTATTTTTACTTGTTTCTGACATATTTGTGTATTTTTACTTAATCTTCGCTATTTGGGCACATTTTCTTTTCTGGAAATCCCAGAATGAGAGAAATGGGTGAAATGTACAGAAACCCTGCATAGTATAAGCGAATGTCCTGTTTTGCACTCGTTTGAAGCATTTACCCTATGTCCAGAGATTTCACTTGTTTCTGACATTTTTGTGTATTTTTACTTAATCTTCGCTATTTGGGCACATATTCTATTCTGGAAATCCCAAAATGCTTGAAATGGGTGAAATTTACAGAAGCCCTGCATATTATAAACAAATGTCCTCTTTCACCCTAGTTGGAAGCATTTACCCTATGTCCAGTATTTTTACTTGTTTCTGACATTTTTGTGTATTTTTACTTAATCTTCGCTATTTGGGCACATTTTCTATTCTGCAAAGCCCAGAATGGGAGAAATGGGTGAAATTTACAGAAGCACTGCATATTATCAACAAATGTCGTATTTTATCCTCGTTTGAAGCATTTACCCTATTTCCAGTGATTTCACTTCTTTCGGACACCTTATGTTACTTTACTGAACCCTCGCAAAAAAGGAACATTTTTTTCCTTAAAAGCCCAGAATGAGAGAAATGGGTAAAATGTACAGAAACCCTGCATATTATAAGCGAATGTCCTGTTGTGTACTCGTTTGAAGCATTACCCTATGTCCAGAGATTTCACTTGTTTCTGACATTTTTGTGTATTTTTACTGTATCTTCGCTATTTGGGCACATTTTCTATTCTGCAATCCTAAAATGCTTGAAATGGGTGAAATTTACAGAAGCCCTGCATATTATAAACAAATGTCCTCTTTCACCCTAGTTGGAAGCATTTACCCTATGTCCAGTATTTTTACTTGTTTCTGACATATTTGTGTATTTTTACTTAATCTTCGCTATTTGGGCACATTTTCTATTCTGGAAAGCCCAGAATGAGAGAAATGGGTAAAATGTACAGAAACCCGGCATATAATGAGCGAATCTCCTGTTTTGGACTCGTTTGAAGCATTTACCCTACTACCAGTGATTTCACTTCTTTCGGACAGCTTGTGTTATTTGACTGAACCCTCGCAATAAAGGAACATTTTTTTCCTTAAAAGCCAAATATGAGAGAAATGGGTAAAATGTACAGAAACCCTGCATATTATAAGCGAATGTCCTGTTTTGCACCTGTTTGAAGCATTTACCCTATGTCCAGAGATTTCACTTGTTTCTGACATTTTTGTATATTTTTACTGTATCTTCGCTATTTGGCACATTTTCTATTCTGGAAATCCCAAAATGCTTGAAATGGGTGAAATTTACAGAAACCCTGCATATTATCAACATATGTCCTCTTTCACCCTAGTTGGAAGCATCTACCCTATTTCCAGTATTTTTACTTGTTTCTGACATTTTTGTGTATTTTTACTGTATCTTCGCTATTTGGCACATTTTCTATTCTGGAAATCCCAAAATGCTTGAAATGGGTAAAATTTACAGAAACCCTGCATATCATCAACATATGTCCTCTTTCACCCTAGTTGGAAGCATATCCCTATGTCCAGTATTTTTACTTGTTTCTGACATATTTGTGTATTTTTACTTAATCTTCGCTATTTGGGCACATTTTCTATTCTGGAAAGCCCAGAATGAGAGAAATGGGTGAAATGTACAGAAACCCTGCATAGTATAAGCGAATGTCCTGTTGGGCACTCGTTTGAAGCATTTACCCTATGTCCAGAGATTTCACTTGTTTCTGACATGTTTGTGTATTTTTACTGTATCTTCGCTATTGGGCACATTTTGTATTCTGCAAATCCCAAAATGCTTGAAATGGTGAAATTTACAGAAACCCTGCATATTCTCAACATATGTCCTCTTTCACCCTAGTTGGAAGCATTTACCCTATTTCCAGTATTTTTACTTGTTTCTGACATATTTGTGTATTTTTACTTAATCTTCGCTATTTGGGCACATTTTCTTTTCTGGAAATCCCAGAATGAGAGAAATGGGTGAAATGTACAGAAACCCTGCATAGTATAAGCGAATGTCCTGTTTTGCACTCGTTTGAAGCATTTACCCTATGTCCAGAGATTTCACTTGTTTCTGACATTTTTGTGTATTTTTACTTAATCTTCGCTATTTGGGCACATTTTCTATTCTGGAAAGCCCAGAATGAGAGAAATGGGTGAAATTTACAGAAGCACTGCATATTATCAACAAATGTCGTATTTTACCCTCGTTTGAAGCATTTACCCTATTTCCAGTGATTTCACTTCTTTCGGACACCTTATGTTACTTTACTGAACCCTCGCAAAAAAGGAACATTTTTTTCCTTAAAAGCCAAATATGAAAGAAATGGGTAAAATGTACAGAAACCCTGCATATTATAAGCGAATGTCCTGTTGTGTACTCGTTTGAAGCATTACCCTATGTCCAGAGATTTCACTTGTTTCTGACATTTTTGTGTATTTTTACTGTATCTTCGCTATTTGGGCACATTTTCTATTCTGGAAATCCCAAAATGCTTGAAATGGGTAACATTTACAGAAGCCCTGCATATTATAAACAAATGTCCTCTTTCACCCTAGTTGGAAGCATTTACCCTATGTCCAGTATTTTTACTTGTTTCTGACATATTTGTGTATTTTTACTTAATCTTCGCTATTTGGGCACATTTTCTATTCTGGAAAGCCCAGAATGAGAGAAATGGGTAAAATGTACAGAAACCCGGCATATAATGAGCGAATCTCCTGTTTTGCATTCGTTTGAAGCATTTACCCTACTTCCAGTGATTTCACTTCTTTCGGACAGCTTGTGTTATTTGACTAAACCCTCGTAATAAAGGAACATTTTTTTCCTTAAAAGCCAAATATGAGAGAAATGGGTAAAATGTACAGAAACCCTGCATATTATAAGCGAATGTCCTGTTTTGCACTCGTTTGAAGCATTTACCCTATGTCCAGAGATTTCACTTGTTTCTGACATGTTTGTGTATTTTTACTTAATCTTCGCTATTTGGGCACATTTTCTATTCTGCAATCCTAAAATGCTTGAAATGGGTGAAATTTACAGAAGCCCTGCATATTATAAACAAATGTCCTCTTTCACCCTAGTTGGAAGCATTTACCCTATGTCCAGTATTTTTACTTGTTTCTGACATTTTTGTGTATTTTTACTTAATCTTCGCTATTTGGGCACATTTTCTATTCTGGAAAGCCCAGAATGAGAGAAATGGGTGAAATTTACAGAAGCACTGCATATAATGAGCGAATCTCCTGTTTTGCATTCGTTTGAAGCATTTACCCTATTTCCAGTGATTTCACTTCTTTCGGACAGCTTGTGTTATTTGACTGAACCCTCGTGATAAAGGAACATTTTTTTCCTTAAAAGCCGAATATGAAAGAAATGGGTAAAATGTACAGAAACCCTGCATGTAATGAGCGAATCTCCTGTTGTGCACTCGTTTGAAGCATTACCCTATGTCCTGAGATTTCACTTGTTTCTGACATTTTTGTGTATTTTTACTGTATCTTCGCTATTTGGGCACATTTTCTATTCTGCAATCCTAAAATGCTTGAAATGGGTGAAATTTACAGAAGCCCTGCATATTATAAACAAATGTCCTCTTTCACCCTAGTTGGAAGCATTTACCCTATGTCCAGTATTTTTACTTGTTTCTGACATATTTGTGTATTTTTACTTAATCTTCGCTATTTGGGCACATTTTCTATTCTGGAAAGCCCAGAATGAGAGAAATGGGTAAAATGTACAGAAACCCTGCATATTATCAACATATGTCCTCTTTCACCCTAGTTGGAAGCATCTCCCTATGTCCAGTATTTTTACTTGTTTCTGACATATTTGTGTATTTTTACTTAATCTTCGCTATTTGGGCACATTTTCTATTCTAGAAAGCCCAGAATGAGAGAAATGGGTGAAATGTACAGAAACCCTGCATAGTATAAGCGAATGTCCTGTTGGGCACTCGTTTGAAGCATTTACCCTATGTCCAGAGATTTCACTTGTTTCTGACATGTTTGTGTATTTTTACTGTATCTTCGCTATTGGGCACATTTTGTATTCTGCAAATCCCAAAATGCTTGAAATGGTGAAATTTACAGAAACCCTGCATATTCTCAACATATGTCCTCTTTCACCCTAGTTGGAAGCATTTACCCTATTTCCAGTATTTTTACTTGTTTCTGACATATTTGTGTATTTTTACTTAATCTTCGCTATTTGGGCACATTTTCTTTTCTGGAAATCCCAGAATGAGAGAAATGGGTGAAATGTACAGAAACCCTGCATAGTATAAGCGAATGTCCTGTTTTGCACTCGTTTGAAGCATTTACCCTATGTCCAGAGATTTCACTTGTTTCTGACATTTTTGTGTATTTTTACTTAATCTTCGCTATTTGGGCACATTTTCTATTCTGGAAAGCCCAGAATGAGAGAAATGGGTGAAATTTACAGAAGCACTGCATATTATCAACAAATGTATTTTACCCTCGTTTGAGGCATTTACCCTATTTCCAGTGATTTCACTTCTTTCGGACACCTTATGTTACTTTACTGAACCCTCGCAAAAAAGGAACATTTTTTTCCTTAAAAGCCAAATATGAAAGAAATGGGTAAAATGTACAGAAACCCTGCATATTATAAGCGAATGTCCTGTTGTGTACTCGTTTGAAGCATTACCCTATGTCCAGAGATTTCACTTGTTTCTGACATTTTTGTGTATTTTTACTATATCTTCGCTATTTGGGCACATTTTCTATTCTGCAATCCTAAAATGCTTGAAATGGGTGAAATTTACAGAAGCCCTGCATATTATAAACAAATGTCCTCTTTCACCCTAGTTGGAAGCATTTACCCTATGTCCAGTATTTTTACTTGTTTCTGACATATTTGTGTATTTTTACTTAATCTTCGCTATTTGGGCACATTTTCTATTCTGGAAAGCCCAGAATGAGAGAAATGGGTAAAATGTACAGAAACCCTGCATATAATGAGCGAATCTCCTGTTTTGCATTCGTTTGAAGCATTTACCCTACTTCCAGTGATTTCACTTCTTTCGGACAGCTTGTGTTATTTGACTGAACCCTCGTAATAAAGGAACATTTTTTTTCCTTAAAAGCCAAATATGAGAGAAATGGGTAAAATGTACAGAAACCCTGCATATTATAAGCGAATGTCCTGTTTTGCACTCGTTTGAAGCATTTACCCTGTGTCCAGAGATTTCACTTGTTTCTGACATTTTTGTGTATTTTTACTTAATCTTCGCTATTTGGGCACATTTTCTATTCTGCAATCCTAAAATGCTTGAAATGGGTGAAATTTACAGAAGCCCTGCATATTATAAACAAATGTCCTCTTTCACCCTAGTTGGAAGCATCTACCCTATTTCCAGTATTTTTACTTGTTTCTGACATTTTTGTGTATTTTTACTGTATCTTCGCTATTTGGCACATTTTCTATTCTGGAAATCCCAAAATGCTTGAAATGGGTAAAATTTACAGAAACCCTGCATATTATCAACATATGTCCTCTTTCACCCTAGTTGGAAGCATCTCCCTATGTCCAGTATTTTTACTTGTTTCTGACATATTTGTGTATTTTTACTTAATCTTCGCTATTTGGGCACATTTTCTATTCTGGAAAGCCCAGAATGAGAGAAATGGGTGAAATGTACAGAAACCCTGCATAGTATAAGCGAATGTCCTGTTGGGCACTCGTTTGAAGCATTTACCCTATGTCCAGAGATTTCACTTGTTTCTGTTTGTGTATTTTTACTGTATCTTCGCTATTGGGCACATTTTGTATTCTGCAAATCCCAAAATGCTTGAAATGGTGAAATTTACAGAAACCCTGCATATTCTCAACATATGTCCTCTTTCACCCTAGTTGGAAGCATTTACCCTATTTCCAGTATTTTTACTTGTTTCTGACATATTTGTGTATTTTTACTTAATCTTCGCTATTTGGGCACATTTTCTTTTCTGGAAATCCCAGAATGAGAGAAATGGGTGAAATGTACAGAAACCCTGCATAGTATAAGCGAATGTCCTGTTTTGCACTCGTTTGAAGCATTTACCCTATGTCCAGAGATTTCACTTGTTTCTGACATTTTTGTGTATTTTTACTTAATCTTCGCTATTTGGGCACATTTTCTATTCTGGAAAGCCCAGAATGAGAGAAATGGGTGAAATTTACAGAAGCACTGCATATTATCAACAAATGTCGTATTTTACCCTCGTTTGAAGCATTTACCCTATTTCCAGTGATTTCACTTCTTTCGGACACCTTATGTTACTTTACTGAACCCTCGCAAAAAAGGAACATTTTTTTCCTTAAAAGCCAAATATGAAAGAAATGGGTAAAATGTACAGAAACCCTGCATATTATAAGCGAATGTCCTGTTGTGTACTCGTTTGAAGCATTACCCTATGTCCAGAGATTTCACTTGTTTCTGACATTTTTGTGTATTTTTACTGTATCTTCGCTATTTGGGCACATTTTCTATTCTGCAATCCTAAAATGCTTGAAATGGGTGAAATTTACAGAAGCCCTGCATATTATAAACAAATGTCCTCTTTCACCCTAGTTGGAAGCATTTACCCTATGTCCAGTATTTTTACTTGTTTCTGACATATTTGTGTATTTTTACTTAATCTTCGCTATTTGGGCACATTTTCTATTCTGGAAAGCCCAGAATGAGAGAAATGGGTAAAATGTACAGAAACCCTGCATATAATGAGCGAATCTCCTGTTTTGCATTCGTTTGAAGCATTTACCCTACTTCCAGTGATTTCACTTCTTTCGGACAGCTTGTGTTATTTGACTGAACCCTCGTAATAAAGGAACATTTTTTTCCTTAAAAGCCAAATATGAGAGAAATGGGTAAAATGTACAGAAACCCTGCATATAATGAGCGAATCTCCTGTTTTGCACTCGTTTGAAGCATTACCCTATGTCCAGAGATTTCACTTGTTTCTGACATTTTTGTGTATTTTTACTGTATCTTCGCTATTTGGGCACATTTTCTATTCTGCAATCCTAAAATGCTTGAAATGGGTGAAATTTACAGAAACCCTGCATATTATAAACAAATGTCCTCTTTCACCCTAGTTGGAAGCATTTACCCTATGTCCAGTATTTTTACTTGTTTCTGACATTTTTGTGTATTTTTACTTAATCTTCGCTATTTGGGCACATTTTCTATTCTGGAAAGCCCAGAATGAGAGAAATGGGTGAAATTTACAGAAGCACTGCATATTATCAACAAATGTCGTATTTTACCCTCGTTTGAAGCATTTACCCTATTTCCAGTGATTTCTCTTCTTTCGGACACCTTATGTTACTTTACTGAACCCTCGCAAAAAAGGAACATTTTTTTCCTTAAAAGCCAAATATGAAAGAAATGGGTAAAATGTACAGAAACCCTGCATATTATAAGCGAATGTCCTGTTGTGTACTCGTTTGAAGCATTACCCTATGTCCAGAGATTTCACTTGTTTCTGACATTTTTGTGTATTTTTACTGTATCTTCGCTATTTGGCACATTTTCTATTCTGGAAATCCCAAAATGCTTGAAATGGGTGAAATTTACAGAAACCCTGCATATTATCAACATATGTCCTCTTTCACCCTAGTTGGAAGCATCTACCCTATTTCCAGTATTTTTACTTGTTTCTGACATTTTTGTGTATTTTTACTGTATCTTCGCTATTTGGCACATTTTCTATTCTGGAAATCCCAAAATGCTTGAAATGGGTAAAATTTACAGAAACCCTGCATATTATCAACATATGTCCTCTTTCACCCTAGTTGGAAGCATCTCCCTATGTCCAGTATTTTTACTTGTTTCTGACATTTTTGTGTATTTTTACTTAATCTTCGCTATTTGGGCACATTTTCTATTCTGGAAAGCCCAGAATGAGAGAAATGGGTGAAATTTACAGAAGCACTGCATATTATCAACAAATGTCGTATTTTACCCTCGTTTGAAGCATTTACCCTATTTCCAGTGATTTCACTTCTTTCGGACACCTTATGTTACTTTACTGAACCCTCGCAAAAAAGGAACATTTTTTTCCTTAAATGCCAAATATGAAAGAAATGGGTAAAATGTACAGAAACCCTGCATATTATAAGCGAATGTCCTGTTGTGTACTCGTTTGAAGCATTACCCTATGTCCAGAGATTTCACTTGTTTCTGACATTTTTGTGTATTTTTACTGTATCTTCGCTATTTGGGCACATTTTCTATTCTGCAATCCTAAAATGCTTGAAATGGGTGAAATTTACAGAAGCCCTGCATATTATAAACAAATGTCCTCTTTCACCCTAGTTGGAAGCATTTACCCTATGTCCAGTATTTTTACTTGTTTCTGACATTTTTGTGTATTTTTACTTAATCTTCGCTATTTGGGCACATTTTCTATTCTGGAAAGCCCAGAATGAGAGAAATGGGTGAAATGTACAGAAACCCTGCATAGTATAAGCGAATGTCCTGTTTTGCACTCGTTTGAAGCATTTACCCTATGTCCAGAGATTTCACTTGTTTCTGACATTTTTGTGTATTTTTACTTAATCTTCGCTATTTGGGCACATATTCTATTCTGGAAATCCCAAAATGCTTGAAATGGGTGAAATTTACAGAAGCCCTGCATATTATAAACAAATGTCCTCTTTCACCCTAGTTGGAAGCATTTACCCTATGTCCAGTATTTTTACTTGTTTCTGACATTTTTGTGTATTTTTACTTAATCTTCGCTATTTGGGCACATTTTCTATTCTGCAAAGCCCAGAATGGGAGAAATGGGTGAAATTTACAGAAGCACTGCATATTATCAACAAATGTCGTATTTTACCCTCGTTTGAAGCATTTACCCTATTTCCAGTGATTTCACTTCTTTCGGACACCTTATGTTACTTTACTGAACCCTCGCAAAAAAGGAACATTTTTTTCCTTAAAAGCCAAATATGAAAGAAATGGGTAAAATGTACAGAAACCCTGCATATTATAAGCGAATGTCCTGTTGTGTACTCGTTTGAAGCATTACCCTATGTCCAGAGATTTCACTTGTTTCTGACATTTTTGTGTATTTTTACTGTATCTTCGCTATTTGGGCACATTTTCTATTCTGCAATCCTAAAATGCTTGAAATGGGTGAAATTTACAGAAGCCCTGCATATTATAAACAAATGTCCTCTTTCACCCTAGTTGGAAGCATTTACCCTATGTCCAGTATTTTTACTTGTTTCTGACATATTTGTGTATTTTTACTTAATCTTCGCTATTTGGGCACATTTTCTATTCTGGAAAGCCCAGAATGAGAGAAATGGGTAAAATGTACAGAAACCCTGCATAGTATAAGCGAATCTCCTGTTTTGGACTCGTTTGAAGCATTTACCCTACTTCCAGTGATTTCACTTCTTTCGGACAGCTTGTGTTATTTGACTGAACCCTCGCAATAAAGGAACATTTTTTTCCTTAAAAGCCAAATATGAGAGAAATGGGTAAAATGTACAGAAACCCTGCATATTATAAGCGAATGTCCTGTTTTGCACCTGTTTGAAGCATTTACCCTATGTCCAGAGATTTCACTTGTTTCTGACATTTTTGTATATTTTTACTGTATCTTCGCTATTTGGCACATTTTCTATTCTGGAAATCCCAAAATGCTTGAAATGGGTGAAATTTACAGAAACCCTGCATATTATCAACATATGTCCTCTTTCACCCTAGTTGGAAGCATTTACCCTATTTCCAGTATTTTTACTTGTTTCTGACATTTTTGTGTATTTTTACTGTATCTTCGCTATTTGGCACATTTTGTATTCTGCAAATCCCAAAATGCTTGAAATGGTGAAATTTACAGAAACCCTGCATATTCTCAACATATGTCCTCTTTCACCCTAGTTGGAAGCATTTACCCTATTTCCAGTATTTTTACTTGTTTCTGACATATTTGTGTATTTTTACTTAATCTTCGCTATTTGGGCACATTTTCTTTTCTGGAAATCCCAGAATGAGATAAATGGGTGAAATGTACAGAAACCCTGCATAGTATAAGCGAATGTCCTGTTTTGCACTCGTTTGAAGCATCTACCCTATGTCCAGAGATTTCACTTGTTTCTGACATTTTTGTGTATTTTTACTTAATCTTCGCTATTTGGGCACATTTTCTATTCTGGAAAGCCCAGAATGAGAGAAATGGGTGAAATTTACAGAAGCACTGCATATTATCAACAAATGTCGTATTTTACCCTCGTTTGAAGCATTTACCCTATTTCCAGTGATTTCACTTCTTTCGGACACCTTATGTTACTTTACTGAGCCCTCGCAAAAAAGGAACATTTTTTTCCTTAAAAGCCAAATATGAAAGAAATGGGTAAAATGTACAGAAACCCTGCATATTATAAGCGAATGTCCTGTTGTGTACTCGTTTGAAGCATTACCCTATGTCCAGAGATTTCACTTGTTTCTGACATTTTTGTGTATTTTTACTGTATCTTCGCTATTTGGGCACATTTTCTATTCTGGAAATCCCAAAATGCTTGAAATGGGTAAAATTTACAGAAGCCCTGCATATTATAAACAAATGTCCTCTTTCACCCTAGTTGGAAGCATTTACCCTATGTCCAGTATTTTTACTTGTTTCTGACATATTTGTGTATTTTTACTTAATCTTCGCTATTTGGGCACATTTTCTATTCTGGAAAGCCCAGAATGAGAGAAATGGGTAAAATGTACAGAAACCCGGCATATAATGAGCGAATCTCCTGTTTTGCATTCGTTTGAAGCATTTACCCTACTTCCAGTGATTTCACTTCTTTCGGACAGCTTGTGTTATTTGACTGAACCCTCGTAATAAAGGAACATTTTTTTCCTTAAAAGCCAAATATGAGAGAAATGGGTAAAATGTACAGAAACCCTGCATATTATAAGCGAATGTCCTGTTTTGCACTCGTTTGAAGCATTTACCCTATGTCCAGAGATTTCACTTGTTCCTGACATTTTTGTGTATTTTTACTTAATCTTCGCTATTTGGGCACATTTTCTATTCTGGAAAGCCCAGAATGAGAGAAATGGGTGAAATTTACAGAAGCACTGCATATTATCAACAAATGTCGTATTTTACCCTCGTTTGAAGCATTTACCCTATTTCCAGTGATTTCACTTCTTTCGGACACCTTATGTTACTTTACTGAACCCTCGCAAAAAAGGAACATTTTTTTCCTTAAAAGCCAAATATGAAAGAAATGGGTAAAATGTACAGAAACCCTGCATATTATAAGCGAATGTCCTGTTGTGTACTCGTTTGAAGCATTACCCTATGTCCAGAGATTTCACTTGTTTCTGACATTTTTGTGTATTTTTACTGTATCTTCGCTATTTGGGCACATTTTCTATTCTGCAATCCTAAAATGCTTGAAATGGGTGAAATTTACAGAAGCCCTGCATATTATAAACAAATGTCCTCTTTCACCCTAGTTGGAAGCATTTACCCTATGTCCAGTATTTTTACTTGTTTCTGACATATTTGTGTATTTTTACTTAATCTTCGCTATTTGGGCACATTTTCTATTCTGGAAAGCCCAGAATGAGAGAAATGGGTAAAATGTACAGAAACCCGGCATATAATGAGCGAATCTCCTGTTTTGGACTCGTTTGAAGCATTTACCCTACTACCAGTGATTTCACTTCTTTCGGACAGCTTGTGTTATTTGACTGAACCCTCGCAATAAAGGAACATTTTTTTCCTTAAAAGCCAAATATGAGAGAAATGGGTAAAATGTACAGAAACCCTGCATATTATAAGCGAATGTCCTGTTTTGCACCTGTTTGAAGCATTTACCCTATGTCCAGAGATTTCACTTGTTTCTGACATTTTTGTATATTTTTACTGTATCTTCGCTATTTGGCACATTTTCTATTCTGGAAATCCCAAAATGCTTGAAATGGGTGAAATTTACAGAAACCCTGCATATTATCAACATATGTCCTCTTTCACCCTAGTTGGAAGCATCTACCCTATTTCCAGTATTTTTACTTGTTTCTGACATTTTTGTGTATTTTTACTGTATCTTCGCTATTTGGCACATTTTCTATTCTGGAAATCCCAAAATGCTTGAAATGGGTAAAATTTACAGAAACCCTGCATATCATCAACATATGTCCTCTTTCACCCTAGTTGGAAGCATATCCCTATGTCCAGTATTTTTACTTGTTTCTGACATATTTGTGTATTTTTACTTAATCTTCGCTATTTGGGCACATTTTCTATTCTGGAAAGCCCAGAATGAGAGAAATGGGTGAAATGTACAGAAACCCTGCATAGTATAAGCGAATGTCCTGTTGGGCACTCGTTTGAAGCATTTACCCTATGTCCAGAGATTTCACTTGTTTCTGACATGTTTGTGTATTTTTACTGTATCTTCGCTATTGGGCACATTTTGTATTCTGCAAATCCCAAAATGCTTGAAATGGTGAAATTTACAGAAACCCTGCATATTCTCAACATATGTCCTCTTTCACCCTAGTTGGAAGCATTTACCCTATTTCCAGTATTTTTACTTGTTTCTGACATATTTGTGTATTTTTACTTAATCTTCGCTATTTGGGCACATTTTCTTTTCTGGAAATCCCAGAATGAGAGAAATGGGTGAAATGTACAGAAACCCTGCATAGTATAAGCGAATGTCCTGTTTTGCACTCGTTTGAAGCATTTACCCTATGTCCAGAGATTTCACTTGTTTCTGACATTTTTGTGTATTTTTACTTAATCTTCGCTATTTGGGCACATTTTCTATTCTGGAAAGCCCAGAATGAGAGAAATGGGTGAAATTTACAGAAGCACTGCATATTATCAACAAATGTCGTATTTTACCCTCGTTTGAAGCATTTACCCTATTTCCAGTGATTTCACTTCTTTCGGACACCTTATGTTACTTTACTGAACCCTCGCAAAAAAGGAACATTTTTTTCCTTAAAAGCCAAATATGAAAGAAATGGGTAAAATGTACAGAAACCCTGCATATTATAAGCGAATGTCCTGTTGTGTACTCGTTTGAAGCATTACCCTATGTCCAGAGATTTCACTTGTTTCTGACATTTTTGTGTATTTTTACTGTATCTTCGCTATTTGGGCACATTTTCTATTCTGGAAATCCCAAAATGCTTGAAATGGGTAACATTTACAGAAGCCCTGCATATTATAAACAAATGTCCTCTTTCACCCTAGTTGGAAGCATTTACCCTATGTCCAGTATTTTTACTTGTTTCTGACATATTTGTGTATTTTTACTTAATCTTCGCTATTTGGGCACATTTTCTATTCTGGAAAGCCCAGAATGAGAGAAATGGGTAAAATGTACAGAAACCCGGCATATAATGAGCGAATCTCCTGTTTTGCATTCGTTTGAAGCATTTACCCTACTTCCAGTGATTTCACTTCTTTCGGACAGCTTGTGTTATTTGACTGAACCCTCGTAATAAAGGAACATTTTTTTCCTTAAAAGCCAAATATGAGAGAAATGGGTAAAATGTACAGAAACCCTGCATATTATAAGCGAATGTCCTGTTTTGCACTCGTTTGAAGCATTTACCCTATGTCCAGAGATTTCACTTGTTTCTGACATTTTTGTGTATTTTTACTTAATCTTCGCTATTTGGGCACATTTTCTTTTCTGGAAATCCCAGAATGAGAGAAATGGGTGAAATGTACAGAAACCCTGCATAGTATAAGCGAATGTCCTGTTTTGCACTCGTTTGAAGCATTTACCCTATGTCCAGAGATTTCACTTGTTTCTGACATTTTTGTGTATTTTTACTGTATCTTCGCTATTTGGGCACATTTTCTATTCTGCAATCCTAAAATGCTTGAAATGGGTGAAATTTACAGAAGCCCTGCATATTATAAACAAATGTCCTCTTTCACCCTAGTTGGAAGCATTTACCCTATGTCCAGTATTTTTACTTGTTTCTGACATATTTGTGTATTTTTACTTAATCTTCGCTATTTGGGCACATTTTCTATTCTGGAAAGCCCAGAATGAGAGAAATGGGTAAAATGTACAGAAACCCTGCATATAATGAGCGAATCTCCTGTTTTGCATTCGTTTGAAGCATTTACCCTACTTCCAGTGATTTCACTTCTTTCGGACAGCTTGTGTTATTTGACTGAACCCTCGTGATAAAGGAACATTTTTTTCCTTAAAAGCCGAATATGAAAGAAATGGGTAAAATGTACAGAAACCCTGCATATTATAAGCGAATGTCCTGTTGTGTACTCGTTTGAAGCATTACCCTATGTCCAGAGATTTCACTTGTTTCTGACATTTTTGTGTATTTTTACTGTATCTTCGCTATTTGGCACATTTTCTATTCTGGAAATCCCAAAATGCTTGAAATGGGTGAAATTTACAGAAACCCTGCATATTATCAACATATGTCCTCTTTCACCCTAGTTGGAAGCATCTACCCTATTTCCAGTATTTTTACTTGTTTCTGACATTTTTGTGTATTTTTACTGTATCTTCGCTATTTGGCACATTTTCTATTCTGGAAATCCCAAAATGCTTGAAATGGGTAAAATTTACAGAAACCCTGCATATTATCAACATATGTCCTCTTTCACCCTAGTTGGAAGCATCTCCCTATGTCCAGTATTTTTACTTGTTTCTGACATATTTGTGTATTTTTACTTAATCTTCGCTATTTGGGCACATTTTCTATTCTGGAAAGCCCAGAATGAGAGAAATGGGTGAAATGTACAGAAACCCTGCATAGTATAAGCGAATGTCCTGTTGGGCACTCGTTTGAAGCATTTACCCTATGTCCAGAGATTTCACTTGTTTCTGTTTGTGTATTTTTACTGTATCTTCGCTATTGGGCACATTTTGTATTCTGCAAATCCCAAAATGCTTGAAATGGTGAAATTTACAGAAACCCTGCATATTCTCAACATATGTCCTCTTTCACCCTAGTTGGAAGCATTTACCCTATTTCCAGTATTTTTACTTGTTTCTGACATATTTGTGTATTTTTACTTAATCTTCGCTATTTGGGCACATTTTCTTTTCTGGAAATCCCAGAATGAGAGAAATGGGTGAAATGTACAGAAACCCTGCATAGTATAAGCGAATGTCCTGTTTTGCACTCGTTTGAAGCATTTACCCTATGTCCAGAGATTTCACTTGTTTCTGACATTTTTGTGTATTTTTACTTAATCTTCGCTATTTGGGCACATTTTCTATTCTGGAAAGCCCAGAATGAGAGAAATGGGTGAAATTTACAGAAGCACTGCATATTATCAACAAATGTCGTATTTTACCCTCGTTTGAAGCATTTACCCTATTTCCAGTGATTTCACTTCTTTTGGACACCTTATGTTACTTTACTGAACCCTCGCAAAAAAGGAACATTTTTTTCCTTAAAAGCCAAATATGAAAGAAATGGGTAAAATGTACAGAAACCCTGCATATTATAAGCGAATGTCCTGTTGTGTACTCGTTTGAAGCATTACCCTATCTCCAGAGATTTCACTTGTTTCTGACATTTTTGTGTATTTTTACTGTATCTTCGCTATTTGGGCACATTTTCTATTCTGCAATCCTAAAATGCTTGAAATGGGTGAAATTTACAGAAGCCCTGCATATTATAAACAAATGTCCTCTTTCACCCTAGTTGGAAGCATTTACCCTATGTCCAGTATTTTTACTTGTTTCTGACATATTTGTGTATTTTTACTTAATCTTCGCTATTTGGGCACATTTTCTATTCTGGAAAGCCCAGAATGAGAGAAATGGGTAAAATGTACAGAAACCCTGCATATAATGAGCGAATCTCCTGTTTTGCATTCGTTTGAAGCATTTACCCTACTTCCAGTGATTTCACTTCTTTCGGACAGCTTGTGTTATTTGACTGAACCCTCGTAATAAAGGAACATTTTTTTCCTTAAAAGCCAAATATGAGAGAAATGGGTAAAATGTACAGAAACCCTGCATATAATGAGCGAATCTCCTGTTTTGCACTCGTTTGAAGCATTACCCTATGTCCAGAGATTTCACTTGTTTCTGACATTTTTGTGTATTTTTACTGTATCTTCGCTATTTGGGCACATTTTCTATTCTGCAATCCTAAAATGCTTGAAATGGGTGAAATTTACAGAAGCCCTGCATATTATAAACAAATGTCCTCTTTCACCCTAGTTGGAAGCATTTACCCTATGTCCAGTATTTTTACTTGTTTCTGACATTTTTGTGTATTTTTACTTAATCTTCGCTATTTGGGCACATTTTCTATTCTGGAAAGCCCAGAATGAGAGAAATGGGTGAAATTTACAGAAGCACTGCATATTATCAACAAATGTCGTATTTTACCCTCGTTTGAAGCATTTACCCTATTTCCAGTGATTTCACTTCTTTCGGACACCTTATGTTACTTTACTGAACCCTCGCAAAAAAGGAACATTTTTTTCCTTAAAAGCCAAATATGAAAGAAATGGGTAAAATGTACAGAAACCCTGCATATTATAAGCGAATGTCCTGTTGTGTACTCGTTTGAAGCATTACCCTATGTCCAGAGATTTCACTTGTTTCTGACATTTTTGTGTATTTTTACTGTATCTTCACTATTTGGGCACATTTTCTATTCTGCAATCCTAAAATGCTTGAAATGGGTGAAATTTACAGAAGCCCTGCATATTATAAACAAATGTCCTCTTTCACCCTAGTTGGAAGCATTTACCCTATGTCCAGTATTTTTACTTGTTTCTGACATATTTGTGTATTTTTACTTAATCTTCGCTATTTGGGCACATTTTCTATTCTGGAAAGCCCAGAATGAGAGAAATGGGTGAAATTTACAGAAGCACTGCATATTATCAACAAATGTCGTATTTTACCCTCGTTTGAAGCATTTACCCTATTTCCAGTGATTTCACTTCTTTCGGACACCTTATGTTACTTTACTGAACCCTCGCAAAAAAGGAACATTTTTTTCCTTAAAAGCCAAATATGAAAGAAATGGGTAAAATGTACAGAAACCCTGCATATTATAAGCGAATGTCCTGTTGTGTACTCGTTTGAAGCATTACCCTATGTCCAGAGATTTCACTTGTTTCTGACATTTTTGTGTATTTTTACTGTATCTTCGCTATTTGGGCACATTTTCTATTCTGCAATCCTAAAATGCTTGAAATGGGTGAAATTTACAGAAGCCCTGCATATTATAAACAAATGTCCTCTTTCACCCTAGTTGGAAGCATTTACCCTATGTCCAGTATTTTTACTTGTTTCTGACATATTTGTGTATTTTTACTTAATCTTCGCTATTTGGGCACATTTTCTATTCTGGAAAGCCCAGAATGAGAGAAATGGGTAAAATGTACAGAAACCCTGCATATAATGAGCGAATCTCCTGTTTTGCATTCGTTTGAAGCATTTACCCTACTTCCAGTGATTTCACTTCTTTCGGACAGCTTGTGTTATTTGACTGAACCCTCGTAATAAAGGAACATTTTTTTCCTTAAAAGCCAAATATGAGAGAAATGGGTAAAATGTACAGAAACCCTGCATATAATGAGCGAATCTCCTGTTTTGCACTCGTTTGAAGCATTACCCTATGTCCAGAGATTTCACTTGTTTCTGACATTTTTGTGTATTTTTACTGTATCTTCGCTATTTGGGCACATTTTCTATTCTGCAATCCTAAAATGCTTGAAATGGGTGAAATTTACAGAAACCCTGCATATTATAAACAAATGTCCTCTTTCACCCTAGTTGGAAGCATTTACCCTATGTCCAGTATTTTTACTTGTTTCTGACATTTTTGTGTATTTTTACTTAATCTTCGCTATTTGGGCACATTTTCTATTCTGGAAAGCCCAGAATGAGAGAAATGGGTGAAATTTACAGAAGCACTGCATATTATCAACAAATGTCGTATTTTACCCTCGTTTGAAGCATTTACCCTATTTCCAGTGATTTCTCTTCTTTCGGACACCTTATGTTACTTTACTGAACCCTCGCAAAAAAGGAACATTTTTTTCCTTAAAAGCCAAATATGAAAGAAATGGGTAAAATGTACAGAAACCCTGCATATTATAAGCGAATGTCCTGTTGTGTACTCGTTTGAAGCATTACCCTATGTCCAGAGATTTCACTTGTTTCTGACATTTTTGTGTATTTTTACTGTATCTTCGCTATTTGGCACATTTTCTATTCTAGAAATCCCAAAATGCTTGAAATGGGTGAAATTTACAGAAACCCTGCATATTATCAACATATGTCCTCTTTCACCCTAGTTGGAAGCATCTACCCTATTTCCAGTATTTTTACTTGTTTCTGACATTTTTGTGTATTTTTACTGTATCTTCGCTATTTGGCACATTTTCTATTCTGGAAATCCCAAAATGCTTGAAATGGGTAAAATTTACAGAAACCCTGCATATTATCAACATATGTCCTCTTTCACCCTAGTTGGAAGCATCTCCCTATGTCCAGTATTTTTACTTGTTTCTGACATTTTTGTGTATTTTTACTTAATCTTCGCTATTTGGGCACATTTTCTATTCTGGAAAGCCCAGAATGAGAGAAATGGGTGAAATTTACAGAAGCACTGCATATTATCAACAAATGTCGTATTTTACCCTCGTTTGAAGCATTTACCCTATTTCCAGTGATTTCACTTCTTTCGGAAACCTTATGTTACTTTACTGAACCCTCGCAAAAAAGGAACATTTTTTTCCTTAAATGCCAAATATGAAAGAAATGGGTAAAATGTACAGAAACCCTGCATATTATAAGCGAATGTCCTGTTGTGTACTCGTTTGAAGCATTACCCTATTTCCAGAGATTTCACTTGTTTCTGACATTTTTGTGTATTTTTACTGTATCTTCGCTATTTGGGCACATTTTCTATTCTGCAATCCTAAAATGCTTGAAATGGGTGAAATTTACAGAAGCCCTGCATATTATAAACAAATGTCCTCTTTCACCCTAGTTGGAAGCATTTACCCTATGTCCAGTATTTTTACTTGTTTCTGACATTTTTGTGTATTTTTACTTAATCTTCGCTATTTGGGCACATTTTCTATTCTGGAAAGCCCAGAATGAGAGAAATGGGTGAAATGTACAGAAACCCTGCATAGTATAAGCGAATGTCCTGTTTTGCACTCGTTTGAAGCATTTACCCTATGTCCAGAGATTTCACTTGTTTCTGACATTTTTGTGTATTTTTACTTAATCTTCGCTATTTGGGCACATTTTCTATTCTGGAAAGCCCAGAATGAGAGAAATGGGTGAAATTTACAGAAACCCTGCATATTATAAACAAATGTCCTCTTTCACCCTAGTTGGAAGCATTTACCCTATGTCCAGTATTTTTACTTGTTTCTGACATTTTTGTGTATTTTTACTTAATCTTCGCTATTTGGGCACATTTTCTATTCTGGAAAGCCCAGAATGAGAGAAATGGGTGAAATTTACAGAAACCCTGCATATTATAAACAAATGTCCTCTTTCACCCTAGTTGGAAGCATTTACCCTATGTCCAGTATTTTTACTTGTTTCTGACATTTTTGTGTATTTTTACTTAATCTTCGCTATTTGGGCACATTTTCTATTCTGGAAAGCCCAGAATGAGAGAAATGGGTGAAATTTACAGAAGCACTGCATATTATCAACAAATGTCGTATTTTACCCTCGTTTGAAGCATTTACCCTATTTCCAGTGATTTCTCTTCTTTCGGACACCTTATGTTACTTTACTGAACCCTCGCAAAAAAGGAACATTTTTTTCCTTAAAAGCCAAATATGAAAGAAATGGGTAAAATGTACAGAAACCCTGCATATTATAAGCGAATGTCCTGTTGTGTACTCGTTTGAAGCATTACCCTATGTCCAGAGATTTCACTTGTTTCTGACATTTTTGTGTATTTTTACTGTATCTTCGCTATTTGGCACATTTTCTATTCTGGAAATCCCAAAATGCTTGAAATGGGTGAAATTTACAGAAACCCTGCATATTATCAACATATGTCCTCTTTCACCCTAGTTGGAAGCATCTACCCTATTTCCAGTATTTTTACTTGTTTCTGACATTTTTGTGTATTTTTACTGTATCTTCGCTATTTGGCACATTTTCTATTCTGGAAATCCCAAAATGCTTGAAATGGGTAAAATTTACAGAAACCCTGCATATTATCAACATATGTCCTCTTTCACCCTAGTTGGAAGCATCTCCCTATGTCCAGTATTTTTACTTGTTTCTGACATTTTTGTGTATTTTTACTTAATCTTCGCTATTTGGGCACATTTTCTATTCTGGAAAGCCCAGAATGAGAGAAATGGGTGAAATTTACAGAAGCACTGCATATTATCAACAAATGTCGTATTTTACCCTCGTTTGAAGCATTTACCCTATTTCCAGTGATTTCACTTCTTTCGGACACCTTATGTTACTTTACTGAACCCTCGCAAAAAAGGAACATTTTTTTCCTTAAAAGCCAAATATGAAAGAAATGGGTAAAATGTACAGAAACCCTGCATATTATAAGCGAATGTCCTGTTGTGTACTCGTTTGAAGCATTACCCTATGTCCAGAGATTTCACTTGTTTCTGACATTTTTGTGTATTTTTACTGTATCTTCGCTATTTGGGCACATTTTCTATTCTGCAATCCTAAAATGCTTGAAATGGGTGAAATTTACAGAAGCCCTGCATATTATAAACAAATGTCCTCTTTCACCCTAGTTGGAAGCATTTACCCTATGTCCAGTATTTTTACTTGTTTCTGACATATTTGTGTATTTTTACTTAATCTTCGCTATTTGGGCACATTTTCTATTCTGGAAAGCCCAGAATGAGAGAAATGGGTAAAATGTACAGAAACCCTGCATATAATGAGCGAATCTCCTGTTTTGCATTCGTTTGAAGCATTTACCCTACTTCCAGTGATTTCACTTCTTTCGGACAGCTTGTGTTATTTGACTGAACCCTCGTAATAAAGGAACATTTTTTTCCTTAAAAGCCAAATATGAGAGAAATGGGTAAAATGTACAGAAACCCTGCATATAATGAGCGAATCTCCTGTTTTGCACTCGTTTGAAGCATTACCCTATGTCCAGAGATTTCACTTGTTTCTGACATTTTTGTGTATTTTTACTGTATCTTCGCTATTTGGGCACATTTTCTATTCTGCAATCCTAAAATGCTTGAAATGGGTGAAATTTACAGAAACCCTGCATATTATAAACAAATGTCCTCTTTCACCCTAGTTGGAAGCATTTACCCTATGTCCAGTATTTTTACTTGTTTCTGACATTTTTGTGTATTTTTACTTAATCTTCGCTATTTGGGCACATTTTCTATTCTGGAAAGCCCAGAATGAGAGAAATGGGTGAAATTTACAGAAGCACTGCATATTATCAACAAATGTCGTATTTTACCCTCGTTTGAAGCATTTACCCTATTTCCAGTGATTTCTCTTCTTTCGGACACCTTATGTTACTTTACTGAACCCTCGCAAAAAAGGAACATTTTTTTCCTTAAAAGCCAAATATGAAAGAAATGGGTAAAATGTACAGAAACCCTGCATATTATAAGCGAATGTCCTGTTGTGTACTCGTTTGAAGCATTACCCTATGTCCAGAGATTTCACTTGTTTCTGACATTTTTGTGTATTTTTACTGTATCTTCGCTATTTGGCACATTTTCTATTCTAGAAATCCCAAAATGCTTGAAATGGGTGAAATTTACAGAAACCCTGCATATTATCAACATATGTCCTCTTTCACCCTAGTTGGAAGCATCTACCCTATTTCCAGTATTTTTACTTGTTTCTGACATTTTTGTGTATTTTTACTGTATCTTCGCTATTTGGCACATTTTCTATTCTGGAAATCCCAAAATGCTTGAAATGGGTAAAATTTACAGAAACCCTGCATATTATCAACATATGTCCTCTTTCACCCTAGTTGGAAGCATCTCCCTATGTCCAGTATTTTTACTTGTTTCTGACATTTTTGTGTATTTTTACTTAATCTTCGCTATTTGGGCACATTTTCTATTCTGGAAAGCCCAGAATGAGAGAAATGGGTGAAATTTACAGAAGCACTGCATATTATCAACAAATGTCGTATTTTACCCTCGTTTGAAGCATTTACCCTATTTCCAGTGATTTCACTTCTTTCGGAAACCTTATGTTACTTTACTGAACCCTCGCAAAAAAGGAACATTTTTTTCCTTAAATGCCAAATATGAAAGAAATGGGTAAAATGTACAGAAACCCTGCATATTATAAGCGAATGTCCTGTTGTGTACTCGTTTGAAGCATTACCCTATTTCCAGAGATTTCACTTGTTTCTGACATTTTTGTGTATTTTTACTGTATCTTCGCTATTTGGGCACATTTTCTATTCTGCAATCCTAAAATGCTTGAAATGGGTGAAATTTACAGAAGCCCTGCATATTATAAACAAATGTCCTCTTTCACCCTAGTTGGAAGCATTTACCCTATGTCCAGTATTTTTACTTGTTTCTGACATTTTTGTGTATTTTTACTTAATCTTCGCTATTTGGGCACATTTTCTATTCTGGAAAGCCCAGAATGAGAGAAATGGGTGAAATGTACAGAAACCCTGCATAGTATAAGCGAATGTCCTGTTTTGCACTCGTTTGAAGCATTTACCCTATGTCCAGAGATTTCACTTGTTTCTGACATTTTTGTGTATTTTTACTTAATCTTCGCTATTTGGGCACATATTCTATTCTGGAAATCCCAAAATGCTTGAAATGGGTGAAATTTACAGAAGCCCTGCATATAATGAGCGAATCTCCTGTTTTGCATTCGTTTGAAGCATTTACCCTATTTCCAGTGATTTCACTTCTTTCGGACAGCTTGTGTTATTTGACTGAACCCTCGTGATAAAGGAACATTTTTTTCCTTAAAAGCCGAATATGAAAGAAATGGGTAAAATGTACAGAAACCCTGCATGTAATGAGCGAATCTCCTGTTGTGCACTCGTTTGAAGCATTACCCTATGTCCTGAGATTTCACTTGTTTCTGACATTTTTGTGTATTTTTACTGTATCTTCGCTATTTGGGCACATTTTCTATTCTGCAATCCTAAAATGCTTGAAATGGGTGAAATTTACAGAAGCCCTGCATATTATAAACAAATGTCCTCTTTCACCCTAGTTGGAAGCATTTACCCTATGTCCAGTATTTTTACTTGTTTCTGACATATTTGTGTATTTTTACTTAATCTTCGCTATTTGGGCACATTTTCTATTCTGGAAAGCCCAGAATGAGAGAAATGGGTAAAATGTACAGAAACCCTGCATATTATCAACATATGTCCTCTTTCACCCTAGTTGGAAGCATCTCCCTATGTCCAGTATTTTTACTTGTTTCTGACATATTTGTGTATTTTTACTTAATCTTCGCTATTTGGGCACATTTTCTATTCTAGAAAGCCCAGAATGAGAGAAATGGGTGAAATGTACAGAAACCCTGCATAGTATAAGCGAATGTCCTGTTGGGCACTCGTTTGAAGCATTTACCCTATGTCCAGAGATTTCACTTGTTTCTGACATGTTTGTGTATTTTTACTGTATCTTCGCTATTGGGCACATTTTGTATTCTGCAAATCCCAAAATGCTTGAAATGGTGAAATTTACAGAAACCCTGCATATTCTCAACATATGTCCTCTTTCACCCTAGTTGGAAGCATTTACCCTATTTCCAGTATTTTTACTTGTTTCTGACATATTTGTGTATTTTTACTTAATCTTCGCTATTTGGGCACATTTTCTTTTCTGGAAATCCCAGAATGAGAGAAATGGGTGAAATGTACAGAAACCCTGCATAGTATAAGCGAATGTCCTGTTTTGCACTCGTTTGAAGCATTTACCCTATGTCCAGAGATTTCACTTGTTTCTGACATTTTTGTGTATTTTTACTTAATCTTCGCTATTTGGGCACATTTTCTATTCTGGAAAGCCCAGAATGAGAGAAATGGGTGAAATTTACAGAAGCACTGCATATTATCAACAAATGTCGTATTTTACCCTCGTTTGAAGCATTTACCCTATTTCCAGTGATTTCACTTCTTTCGGACACCTTATGTTACTTTACTGAACCCTCGCAAAAAAGGAACATTTTTTTCCTTAAAAGCCAAATATGAAAGAAATGGGTAAAATGTACAGAAACCCTGCATATTATAAGCGAATGTCCTGTTGTGTACTCGTTTGAAGCATTACCCTATGTCCAGAGATTTCACTTGTTTCTGACATTTTTGTGTATTTTTACTGTATCTTCGCTATTTAGGCACATTTTCTATTCTGCAATCCTAAAATGCTTGAAATGGGTGAAATTTACAGAAGCCCTGCATATTATAAACAAATGTCCTCTTTCACCCTAGTTGGAAGCATTTACCCTATGTCCAGTATTTTTACTTGTTTCTGACATATTTGTGTATTTTTACTTAATCTTCGCTATTTGGGCACATTTTCTATTCTGGAAAGCCCAGAATGAGAGAAATGGGTAAAATGTACAGAAACCCTGCATATAATGAGCGAATCTCCTGTTTTGCATTCGTTTGAAGCATTTACCCTACTTCCAGTGATTTCACTTCTTTCGGACAGCTTGTGTTATTTGACTGAACCCTCGTAATAAAGGAACATTTTTTTCCTTAAAAGCCAAATATGAGAGAAATGGGTAAAATGTACAGAAACCCTGCATATAATGAGCGAATCTCCTGTTTTGCACTCGTTTGAAGCATTACCCTATGTCCAGAGATTTCACTTGTTTCTGACATTTTTGTGTATTTTTACTGTATCTTCGCTATTTGGGCACATTTTCTATTCTGCAATCCTAAAATGCTTGAAATGGGTGAAATTTACAGAAACCCTGCATATTATAAACAAATGTCCTCTTTCACCCTAGTTGGAAGCATTTACCCTATGTCCAGTATTTTTACTTGTTTCTGACATTTTTGTGTATTTTTACTTAATCTTCGCTATTTGGGCACATTTTCTATTCTGGAAAGCCCAGAATGAGAGAAATGGGTGAAATTTACAGAAGCACTGCATATTATCAACAAATGTCGTATTTTACCCTCGTTTGAAGCATTTACCCTATTTCCAGTGATTTCTCTTCTTTCGGACACCTTATGTTACTTTACTGAACCCTCGCAAAAAAGGAACATTTTTTTCCTTAAAAGCCAAATATGAAAGAAATGGGTAAAATGTACAGAAACCCTGCATATTATAAGCGAATGTCCTGTTGTGTACTCGTTTGAAGCATTACCCTATGTCCAGAGATTTCACTTGTTTCTGACATTTTTGTGTATTTTTACTGTATCTTCGCTATTTGGCACATTTTCTATTCTGGAAATCCCAAAATGCTTGAAATGGGTGAAATTTACAGAAACCCTGCATATTATCAACATATGTCCTCTTTCACCCTAGTTGGAAGCATCTACCCTATTTCCAGTATTTTTACTTGTTTCTGACATTTTTGTGTATTTTTACTGTATCTTCGCTATTTGGCACATTTTCTATTCTGGAAATCCCAAAATGCTTGAAATGGGTAAAATTTACAGAAACCCTGCATATTATCAACATATGTCCTCTTTCACCCTAGTTGGAAGCATCTCCCTATGTCCAGTATTTTTACTTGTTTCTGACATTTTTGTGTATTTTTACTTAATCTTCGCTATTTGGGCACATTTTCTATTCTGGAAAGCCCAGAATGAGAGAAATGGGTGAAATTTACAGAAGCACTGCATATTATCAACAAATGTCGTATTTTACCCTCGTTTGAAGCATTTACCCTATTTCCAGTGATTTCACTTCTTTCGGACACCTTATGTTACTTTACTGAACCCTCGCAAAAAAGGAACATTTTTTTCCTTAAATGCCAAATATGAAAGAAATGGGTAAAATGTACAGAAACCCTGCATATTATAAGCGAATGTCCTGTTGTGTACTCGTTTGAAGCATTACCCTATGTCCAGAGATTTCACTTGTTTCTGACATTTTTGTGTATTTTTACTGTATCTTCGCTATTTGGGCACATTTTCTATTCTGCAATCCTAAAATGCTTGAAATGGGTGAAATTTACAGAAGCCCTGCATATTATAAACAAATGTCCTCTTTCACCCTAGTTGGAAGCATTTACCCTATGTCCAGTATTTTTACTTGTTTCTGACATTTTTGTGTATTTTTACTTAATCTTCGCTATTTGGGCACATTTTCTATTCTGGGAAGCCCAGAATGAGAGAAATGGGTGAAATGTACAGAAACCCTGCATAGTATAAGCGAATGTCCTGTTTTGCACTCGTTTGAAGCATTTACCCTATGTCCAGAGATTTCACTTGTTTCTGACATTTTTGTGTATTTTTACTTAATCTTCGCTATTTGGGCACATATTCTATTCTGGAAATCCCAAAATGCTTGAAATGGGTGAAATTTACAGAAGCCCTGCATATTATAAACAAATGTCCTCTTTCACCCTAGTTGGAAGCATTTACCCTATGTCCAGTATTTTTACTTGTTTCTGACATTTTTGTGTATTTTTACTTAATCTTCGCTATTTGGGCACATTTTCTATTCTGCAAAGCCCAGAATGGGAGAAATGGGTGAAATTTACAGAAGCACTGCATATTATCAACAAATGTCGTATTTTACCCTCGTTTGAAGCATTTACCCTATTTCCAGTGATTTCACTTCTTTCGGACACCTTATGTTACTTTACTGAACCCTCGCAAAAAAGGAACATTTTTTTCCTTAAAAGCCAAATATGAAAGAAATGGGTAAAATGTACAGAAACCCTGCATATTATAAGCGAATGTCCTGTTGTGTACTCGTTTGAAGCATTACCCTATGTCCAGAGATTTCACTTGTTTCTGACATTTTTGTGTATTTTTACTGTATCTTCGCTATTTGGGCACATTTTCTATTCTGCAATCCTAAAATGCTTGAAATGGGTGAAATTTACAGAAGCCCTGCATATTATAAACAAATGTCCTCTTTCACCCTAGTTGGAAGCATTTACCCTATGTCCAGTATTTTTACTTGTTTCTGACATATTTGTGTATTTTTACTTAATCTTCGCTATTTGGGCACATTTTCTATTCTGGAAAGCCCAGAATGAGAGAAATGGGTAAAATGTACAGAAACCCTGCATATAATGAGCGAATCTCCTGTTTTGGACTCGTTTGAAGCATTTACCCTACTTCCAGTGATTTCACTTCTTTCGGACAGCTTGTGTTATTTGACTGAACCCTCGCAATAAAGGAACATTTTTTTCCTTAAAAGCCAAATATGAGAGAAATGGGTAAAATGTACAGAAACCCTGCATATTATAAGCGAATGTCCTGTTTTGCACCTGTTTGAAGCATTTACCCTATGTCCAGAGATTTCACTTGTTTCTGACATTTTTGTATATTTTTACTGTATCTTCGCTATTTGGCACATTTTCTATTCTGGAAATCCCAAAATGCTTGAAATGGGTGAAATTTACAGAAACCCTGCATATTATCAACATATGTCCTCTTTCACCCTAGTTGGAAGCATTTACCCTATTTCCAGTATTTTTACTTGTTTCTGACATTTTTGTGTATTTTTACTGTATCTTCGCTATTTGGCACATTTTGTATTCTGCAAATCCCAAAATGCTTGAAATGGTGAAATTTACAGAAACCCTGCATATTCTCAACATATGTCCTCTTTCACCCTAGTTGGAAGCATTTACCCTATTTCCAGTATTTTTACTTGTTTCTGACATATTTGTGTATTTTTACTTAATCTTCGCTATTTGGGCACATTTTCTTTTCTGGAAATCCCAGAATGAGATAAATGGGTGAAATGTACAGAAACCCTGCATAGTATAAGCGAATGTCCTGTTTTGCACTCGTTTGAAGCATCTACCCTATGTCCAGAGATTTCACTTGTTTCTGACATTTTTGTGTATTTTTACTTAATCTTCGCTATTTGGGCACATTTTCTATTCTGGAAAGCCCAGAATGAGAGAAATGGGTGAAATTTACAGAAGCACTGCATATTATCAACAAATGTCGTATTTTACCCTCGTTTGAAGCATTTACCCTATTTCCAGTGATTTCACTTCTTTCGGACACCTTATGTTACTTTACTGAGCCCTCGCAAAAAAGGAACATTTTTTTCCTTAAAAGCCAAATATGAAAGAAATGGGTAAAATGTACAGAAACCCTGCATATTATAAGCGAATGTCCTGTTGTGTACTCGTTTGAAGCATTACCCTATGTCCAGAGATTTCACTTGTTTCTGACATTTTTGTGTATTTTTACTGTATCTTCGCTATTTGGGCACATTTTCTATTCTGGAAATCCCAAAATGCTTGAAATGGGTAAAATTTACAGAAGCCCTGCATATTATAAACAAATGTCCTCTTTCACCCTAGTTGGAAGCATTTACCCTATGTCCAGTATTTTTACTTGTTTCTGACATATTTGTGTATTTTTACTTAATCTTCGCTATTTGGGCACATTTTCTATTCTGGAAAGCCCAGAATGAGAGAAATGGGTAAAATGTACAGAAACCCGGCATATAATGAGCGAATCTCCTGTTTTGCATTCGTTTGAAGCATTTACCCTACTTCCAGTGATTTCACTTCTTTCGGACAGCTTGTGTTATTTGACTGAACCCTCGTAATAAAGGAACATTTTTTTCCTTAAAAGCCAAATATGAGAGAAATGGGTAAAATGTACAGAAACCCTGCATATTATAAGCGAATGTCCTGTTTTGCACTCGTTTGAAGCATTTACCCTATGTCCAGAGATTTCACTTGTTCCTGACATTTTTGTGTATTTTTACTTAATCTTCGCTATTTGGGCACATTTTCTATTCTGGAAAGCCCAGAATGAGAGAAATGGGTGAAATTTACAGAAGCACTGCATATTATCAACAAATGTCGTATTTTACCCTCGTTTGAAGCATTTACCCTATTTCCAGTGATTTCACTTCTTTCGGACACCTTATGTTACTTTACTGAACCCTCGCAAAAAAGGAACATTTTTTTCCTTAAAAGCCAAATATGAAAGAAATGGGTAAAATGTACAGAAACCCTGCATATTATAAGCGAATGTCCTGTTGTGTACTCGTTTGAAGCATTACCCTATGTCCAGAGATTTCACTTGTTTCTGACATTTTTGTGTATTTTTACTGTATCTTCGCTATTTGGGCACATTTTCTATTCTGCAATCCTAAAATGCTTGAAATGGGTGAAATTTACAGAAGCCCTGCATATTATAAACAAATGTCCTCTTTCACCCTAGTTGGAAGCATTTACCCTATGTCCAGTATTTTTACTTGTTTCTGACATATTTGTGTATTTTTACTTAATCTTCGCTATTTGGGCACATTTTCTATTCTGGAAAGCCCAGAATGAGAGAAATGGGTAAAATGTACAGAAACCCGGCATATAATGAGCGAATCTCCTGTTTTGGACTCGTTTGAAGCATTTACCCTACTACCAGTGATTTCACTTCTTTCGGACAGCTTGTGTTATTTGACTGAACCCTCGCAATAAAGGAACATTTTTTTCCTTAAAAGCCAAATATGAGAGAAATGGGTAAAATGTACAGAAACCCTGCATATTATAAGCGAATGTCCTGTTTTGCACCTGTTTGAAGCATTTACCCTATGTCCAGAGATTTCACTTGTTTCTGACATTTTTGTATATTTTTACTGTATCTTCGCTATTTGGCACATTTTCTATTCTGGAAATCCCAAAATGCTTGAAATGGGTGAAATTTACAGAAACCCTGCATATTATCAACATATGTCCTCTTTCACCCTAGTTGGAAGCATCTACCCTATTTCCAGTATTTTTACTTGTTTCTGACATTTTTGTGTATTTTTACTGTATCTTCGCTATTTGGCACATTTTCTATTCTGGAAATCCCAAAATGCTTGAAATGGGTAAAATTTACAGAAACCCTGCATATCATCAACATATGTCCTCTTTCACCCTAGTTGGAAGCATATCCCTATGTCCAGTATTTTTACTTGTTTCTGACATATTTGTGTATTTTTACTTAATCTTCGCTATTTGGGCACATTTTCTATTCTGGAAAGCCCAGAATGAGAGAAATGGGTGAAATGTACAGAAACCCTGCATAGTATAAGCGAATGTCCTGTTGGGCACTCGTTTGAAGCATTTACCCTATGTCCAGAGATTTCACTTGTTTCTGACATGTTTGTGTATTTTTACTGTATCTTCGCTATTGGGCACATTTTGTATTCTGCAAATCCCAAAATGCTTGAAATGGTGAAATTTACAGAAACCCTGCATATTCTCAACATATGTCCTCTTTCACCCTAGTTGGAAGCATTTACCCTATTTCCAGTATTTTTACTTGTTTCTGACATATTTGTGTATTTTTACTTAATCTTCGCTATTTGGGCACATTTTCTTTTCTGGAAATCCCAGAATGAGAGAAATGGGTGAAATGTACAGAAACCCTGCATAGTATAAGCGAATGTCCTGTTTTGCACTCGTTTGAAGCATTTACCCTATGTCCAGAGATTTCACTTGTTTCTGACATTTTTGTGTATTTTTACTTAATCTTCGCTATTTGGGCACATTTTCTATTCTGGAAAGCCCAGAATGAGAGAAATGGGTGAAATTTACAGAAGCACTGCATATTATCAACAAATGTCGTATTTTACCCTCGTTTGAAGCATTTACCCTATTTCCAGTGATTTCACTTCTTTCGGACACCTTATGTTACTTTACTGAACCCTCGCAAAAAAGGAACATTTTTTTCCTTAAAAGCCAAATATGAAAGAAATGGGTAAAATGTACAGAAACCCTGCATATTATAAGCGAATGTCCTGTTGTGTACTCGTTTGAAGCATTACCCTATGTCCAGAGATTTCACTTGTTTCTGACATTTTTGTGTATTTTTACTGTATCTTCGCTATTTGGGCACATTTTCTATTCTGGAAATCCCAAAATGCTTGAAATGGGTAACATTTACAGAAGCCCTGCATATTATAAACAAATGTCCTCTTTCACCCTAGTTGGAAGCATTTACCCTATGTCCAGTATTTTTACTTGTTTCTGACATATTTGTGTATTTTTACTTAATCTTCGCTATTTGGGCACATTTTCTATTCTGGAAAGCCCAGAATGAGAGAAATGGGTAAAATGTACAGAAACCCGGCATATAATGAGCGAATCTCCTGTTTTGCATTCGTTTGAAGCATTTACCCTACTTCCAGTGATTTCACTTCTTTCGGACAGCTTGTGTTATTTGACTGAACCCTCGTAATAAAGGAACATTTTTTTCCTTAAAAGCCAAATATGAGAGAAATGGGTAAAATGTACAGAAACCCTGCATATTATAAGCGAATGTCCTGTTTTGCACTCGTTTGAAGCATTTACCCTATGTCCAGAGATTTCACTTGTTTCTGACATTTTTGTGTATTTTTACTTAATCTTCGCTATTTGGGCACATTTTCTTTTCTGGAAATCCCAGAATGAGAGAAATGGGTGAAATGTACAGAAACCCTGCATAGTATAAGCGAATGTCCTGTTTTGCACTCGTTTGAAGCATTTACCCTATGTCCAGAGATTTCACTTGTTTCTGACATTTTTGTGTATTTTTACTGTATCTTCGCTATTTGGGCACATTTTCTATTCTGCAATCCTAAAATGCTTGAAATGGGTGAAATTTACAGAAGCCCTGCATATTATAAACAAATGTCCTCTTTCACCCTAGTTGGAAGCATTTACCCTATGTCCAGTATTTTTACTTGTTTCTGACATATTTGTGTATTTTTACTTAATCTTCGCTATTTGGGCACATTTTCTATTCTGGAAAGCCCAGAATGAGAGAAATGGGTAAAATGTACAGAAACCCTGCATATAATGAGCGAATCTCCTGTTTTGCATTCGTTTGAAGCATTTACCCTACTTCCAGTGATTTCACTTCTTTCGGACAGCTTGTGTTATTTGACTGAACCCTCGTGATAAAGGAACATTTTTTTCCTTAAAAGCCGAATATGAAAGAAATGGGTAAAATGTACAGAAACCCTGCATATTATAAGCGAATGTCCTGTTGTGTACTCGTTTGAAGCATTACCCTATGTCCAGAGATTTCACTTGTTTCTGACATTTTTGTGTATTTTTACTGTATCTTCGCTATTTGGCACATTTTCTATTCTGGAAATCCCAAAATGCTTGAAATGGGTGAAATTTACAGAAACCCTGCATATTATCAACATATGTCCTCTTTCACCCTAGTTGGAAGCATCTACCCTATTTCCAGTATTTTTACTTGTTTCTGACATTTTTGTGTATTTTTACTGTATCTTCGCTATTTGGCACATTTTCTATTCTGGAAATCCCAAAATGCTTGAAATGGGTAAAATTTACAGAAACCCTGCATATTATCAACATATGTCCTCTTTCACCCTAGTTGGAAGCATCTCCCTATGTCCAGTATTTTTACTTGTTTCTGACATATTTGTGTATTTTTACTTAATCTTCGCTATTTGGGCACATTTTCTATTCTGGAAAGCCCAGAATGAGAGAAATGGGTGAAATGTACAGAAACCCTGCATAGTATAAGCGAATGTCCTGTTGGGCACTCGTTTGAAGCATTTACCCTATGTCCAGAGATTTCACTTGTTTCTGTTTGTGTATTTTTACTGTATCTTCGCTATTGGGCACATTTTGTATTCTGCAAATCCCAAAATGCTTGAAATGGTGAAATTTACAGAAACCCTGCATATTCTCAACATATGTCCTCTTTCACCCTAGTTGGAAGCATTTACCCTATTTCCAGTATTTTTACTTGTTTCTGACATATTTGTGTATTTTTACTTAATCTTCGCTATTTGGGCACATTTTCTTTTCTGGAAATCCCAGAATGAGAGAAATGGGTGAAATGTACAGAAACCCTGCATAGTATAAGCGAATGTCCTGTTTTGCACTCGTTTGAAGCATTTACCCTATGTCCAGAGATTTCACTTGTTTCTGACATTTTTGTGTATTTTTACTTAATCTTCGCTATTTGGGCACATTTTCTATTCTGGAAAGCCCAGAATGAGAGAAATGGGTGAAATTTACAGAAGCACTGCATATTATCAACAAATGTCGTATTTTACCCTCGTTTGAAGCATTTACCCTATTTCCAGTGATTTCACTTCTTTTGGACACCTTATGTTACTTTACTGAACCCTCGCAAAAAAGGAACATTTTTTTCCTTAAAAGCCAAATATGAAAGAAATGGGTAAAATGTACAGAAACCCTGCATATTATAAGCGAATGTCCTGTTGTGTACTCGTTTGAAGCATTACCCTATCTCCAGAGATTTCACTTGTTTCTGACATTTTTGTGTATTTTTACTGTATCTTCGCTATTTGGGCACATTTTCTATTCTGCAATCCTAAAATGCTTGAAATGGGTGAAATTTACAGAAGCCCTGCATATTATAAACAAATGTCCTCTTTCACCCTAGTTGGAAGCATTTACCCTATGTCCAGTATTTTTACTTGTTTCTGACATATTTGTGTATTTTTACTTAATCTTCGCTATTTGGGCACATTTTCTATTCTGGAAAGCCCAGAATGAGAGAAATGGGTAAAATGTACAGAAACCCTGCATATAATGAGCGAATCTCCTGTTTTGCATTCGTTTGAAGCATTTACCCTACTTCCAGTGATTTCACTTCTTTCGGACAGCTTGTGTTATTTGACTGAACCCTCGTAATAAAGGAACATTTTTTTCCTTAAAAGCCAAATATGAGAGAAATGGGTAAAATGTACAGAAACCCTGCATATAATGAGCGAATCTCCTGTTTTGCACTCGTTTGAAGCATTACCCTATGTCCAGAGATTTCACTTGTTTCTGACATTTTTGTGTATTTTTACTGTATCTTCGCTATTTGGGCACATTTTCTATTCTGCAATCCTAAAATGCTTGAAATGGGTGAAATTTACAGAAGCCCTGCATATTATAAACAAATGTCCTCTTTCACCCTAGTTGGAAGCATTTACCCTATGTCCAGTATTTTTACTTGTTTCTGACATTTTTGTGTATTTTTACTTAATCTTCGCTATTTGGGCACATTTTCTATTCTGGAAAGCCCAGAATGAGAGAAATGGGTGAAATTTACAGAAGCACTGCATATTATCAACAAATGTCGTATTTTACCCTCGTTTGAAGCATTTACCCTATTTCCAGTGATTTCACTTCTTTCGGACACCTTATGTTACTTTACTGAACCCTCGCAAAAAAGGAACATTTTTTTCCTTAAAAGCCAAATATGAAAGAAATGGGTAAAATGTACAGAAACCCTGCATATTATAAGCGAATGTCCTGTTGTGTACTCGTTTGAAGCATTACCCTATGTCCAGAGATTTCACTTGTTTCTGACATTTTTGTGTATTTTTACTGTATCTTCACTATTTGGGCACATTTTCTATTCTGCAATCCTAAAATGCTTGAAATGGGTGAAATTTACAGAAGCCCTGCATATTATAAACAAATGTCCTCTTTCACCCTAGTTGGAAGCATTTACCCTATGTCCAGTATTTTTACTTGTTTCTGACATATTTGTGTATTTTTACTTAATCTTCGCTATTTGGGCACATTTTCTATTCTGGAAAGCCCAGAATGAGAGAAATGGGTAAAATGTACAGAAACCCTGCATATAATGAGCGAATCTCCTGTTTTGCATTCGTTTGAAGCATTTACCCTACTTCCAGTGATTTCACTTCTTTCGGACAGCTTGTGTTATTTGACTGAACCCTCGTAATAAAGGAACATTTTTTTTCCTTAAAAGCCAAATATGAGAGAAATGGGTAAAATGTACAGAAACCCTGCATATTATAAGCGAATGTCCTGTTTTGCACTCGTTTGAAGCATTTACCCTGTGTCCAGAGATTTCACTTGTTTCTGACATTTTTGTGTATTTTTACTTAATCTTCGCTATTTGGGCACATTTTCTATTCTGCAATCCTAAAATGCTTGAAATGGGTGAAATTTACAGAAGCCCTGCATATTATAAACAAATGTCCTCTTTCACCCTAGTTGGAAGCATTTACCCTATGTCCAGTATTTTTACTTGTTTCTGACATTTTTGTGTATTTTTACTTAATCTTCGCTATTTGGGCACATTTTCTATTCTGGAAAGCCCAGAATGAGAGAAATGGGTGACATTTACAGAAGCACTGCATATTATCAACAAATGTCGTATTTTACCCTCGTTTGAAGCATTTACCCTATTTCCAGTGATTTCACTTCTTTCGGACACCTTATGTTACTTTACTGAACCCTCGCAAAAAAGGAACATTTTTTTCCTTAAAAGCCAAATATGAAAGAAATGGGTAAAATGTACAGAAACCCTGCATATTATAAGCGAATGTCCTGTTGTGTACTCGTTTGAAGCATTACCCTATGTCCAGAGATTTCACTTGTTTCTGACATTTTTGTGTATTTTTACTGTATCTTCGCTATTTGGCACATTTTCTATTCTGGAAATCCCAAAATGCTTGAAATGGGTGAAATTTACAGAAACCCTGCATATTATCAACATATGTCCTCTTTCACCCTAGTTGGAAGCATCTACCCTATTTCCAGTATTTTTACTTGTTTCTGACATTTTTGTGTATTTTTACTGTATCTTCGCTATTTGGCACATTTTCTATTCTGGAAATCCCAAAATGCTTGAAATGGGTAAAATTTACAGAAACCCTGCATATTATCAACATATGTCCTCTTTCACCCTAGTTGGAAGCATCTCCCTATGTCCAGTATTTTTACTTGTTTCTGACATATTTGTGTATTTTTACTTAATCTTCGCTATTTGGGCACATTTTCTATTCTGGAAAGCCCAGAATGAGAGAAATGGGTGAAATGTACAGAAACCCTGCATAGTATAAGCGAATGTCCTGTTGGGCACTCGTTTGAAGCATTTACCCTATGTCCAGAGATTTCACTTGTTTCTGTTTGTGTATTTTTACTGTATCTTCGCTATTGGGCACATTTTGTATTCTGCAAATCCCAAAATGCTTGAAATGGTGAAATTTACAGAAACCCTGCATATTCTCAACATATGTCCTCTTTCACCCTAGTTGGAAGCATTTACCCTATTTCCAGTATTTTTACTTGTTTCTGACATATTTGTGTATTTTTACTTAATCTTCGCTATTTGGGCACATTTTCTTTTCTGGAAATCCCAGAATGAGAGAAATGGGTGAAATATACAGAAACCCTGCATAGTATAAGCGAATGTCCTGTTTTGCACTCGTTTGAAGCATTTACCCTATGTCCAGAGATTTCACTTGTTTCTGACATTTTTGTGTATTTTTACTTAATCTTCGCTATTTGGGCACATTTTCTATTCTGGAAAGCCCAGAATGAGAGAAATGGGTGAAATTTACAGAAGCACTGCATATTATCAACAAATGTCGTATTTTACCCTCGTTTGAAGCATTTACCCTATTTCCAGTGATTTCACTTCTTTCGGACACCTTATGTTACTTTACTGAACCCTCGCAAAAAAGGAACATTTTTTTCCTTAAAAGCCAAATATGAAAGAAATGGGTAAAATGTACAGAAACCCTGCATATAATGAGCGAATCTCCTGTTTTGCATTCGTTTGAAGCATTTACCCTACTTCCAGTGATTTCACTTCTTTCGGACAGCTTGTGTTATTTGACTGAACCCTCGTAATAAAGGAACATTTTTTTCCTTAAAAGCCAAATATGAGAGAAATGGGTAAAATGTACAGAAACCCTGCATATAATGAGCGAATCTCCTGTTTTGCACTCGTTTGAAGCATTACCCTATGTCCAGAGATTTCACTTGTTTCTGACATTTTTGTGTATTTTTACTGTATCTTCGCTATTTGGGCACATTTTCTATTCTGCAATCCTAAAATGCTTGAAATGGGTGAAATTTACAGAAGCCCTGCATATTATAAACAAATGTCCTCTTTCACCCTAGTTGGAAGCATTTACCCTATGTCCAGTATTTTTACTTGTTTCTGACATTTTTGTGTATTTTTACTTAATCTTCGCTATTTGGGCACATTTTCTATTCTGGAAAGCCCAGAATGAGAGAAATGGGTGAAATTTACAGAAGCACTGCATATTATCAACAAATGTCGTATTTTACCCTCGTTTGAAGCATTTACCCTATTTCCAGTGATTTCACTTCTTTCGGACACCTTATGTTACTTTACTGAACCCTCGCAAAAAAGGAACATTTTTTTCCTTAAAAGCCAAATATGAAAGAAATGGGTAAAATGTACAGAAACCCTGCATATTATAAGCGAATGTCCTGTTGTGTACTCGTTTGAAGCATTACCCTATGTCCAGAGATTTCACTTGTTTCTGACATTTTTGTGTATTTTTACTGTATCTTCGCTATTTGGCACATTTTCTATTCTGGAAATCCCAAAATGCTTGAAATGGGTGAAATTTACAGAAACCCTGCATATTATCAACATATGTCCTCTTTCACCCTAGTTGGAAGCATCTACCCTATTTCCAGTATTTTTACTTGTTTCTGACATTTTTGTGTATTTTTACTGTATCTTCGCTATTTGGCACATTTTCTATTCTGGAAATCCCAAAATGCTTGAAATGGGTAAAATTTACAGAAACCCTGCATATTATCAACATATGTCCTCTTTCACCCTAGTTGGAAGCATCTCCCTATGTCCAGTATTTTTAATTGTTTCTGACATATTTGTGTATTTTTACTTAATCTTCGCTATTTGGGCACATTTTCTATTCTGGAAAGCCCAGAATGAGAGAAATGGGTGAAATGTACAGAAACCCTGCATAGTATAAGCGAATGTCCTGTTGGGCACTCGTTTGAAGCATTTACCCTATGTCCAGAGATTTCACTTGTTTCTGTTTGTGTATTTTTACTGTATCTTCGCTATTGGGCACATTTTGTATTCTGGAAATCCCAAAATGCTTGAAATGGTGAAATTTACAGAAACCCTGCATATTCTCAACATATGTCCTCTTTCACCCTAGTTGGAAGCATTTACCCTACTTCCAGTGATTTCACTTCTTTCGGACAGCTTGTGTTATTTGACTGAACCCTCGTAATAAAGGAACATTTTTTTCCTTAAAAGCCAAATATGAGAGAAATGGGTAAAATGTACAGAAACCCTGCATATTATAAGCGAATGTCCTGTGTTGCACTCGTTTGAAGCATTTACCCTATGTCCAGAGATTTCACTTGTTTCTGACATTTTTGTGTATTTTTACTTAATCTTCGCTATTTGGGCACATTTTCTATTCTGCAATCCTAAAATGCTTGAAATGGGTGAAATTTACAGAAGCCCTGCATATTATAAACAAATGTCCTCTTTCACCCTAGTTGGAAGCATTTACCCTATGTCCAGTATTTTTACTTGTTTCTGACATTTTTGTGTATTTTTACTTAATCTTCGCTATTTGGGCACATTTTCTATTCTGGAAAGCCCAGAATGAGAGAAATGGGTGAAATTTACAGAAGCACTGCATATTATCAACAAATGTCGTATTTTACCCTCGTTTGAAGCATTTACCCTATTTCCAGTGATTTCACTTCTTTCGGACACCTTATGTTACTTTACTGAACCCTCGCAAAAAAGGAACATTTTTTTCCTTAAAAGCCAAATATGAAAGAAATGGGTAAAATGTACAGAAACCCTGCATATTATAAGCGAATGTCCTGTTGTGTACTCGTTTGAAGCATTACCCTATGTCCAGAGATTTCACTTGTTTCTGACATTTTTGTGTATTTTTACTGTATCTTCGCTATTTGGGCACATTTTCTATTCTGCAATCCTAAAATGCTTGAAATGGGTGAAATTTACAGAAGCCCTGCATATTATAAACAAATGTCCTCTTTCACCCTAGTTGGAAGCATTTACCCTATGTCCAGTATTTTTACTTGTTTCTGACATTTTTGTGTATTTTTACTTAATCTTCGCTATTTGGGCACATTTTCTATTCTGGAAAGCCCAGAATGACAGAAATGGGTGAAATTTACAGAAGCACTGCATATTATCAACAAATGTCGTATTTTACCCTCGTTTGAAGCATTTACCCTATTTCCAGTGATTTCACTTCTTTCGGACACCTTATGTTACTTTACTGAACCCTCCCAAAAAAGGAACATTTTTTTCCTTAAAAGCCAAATATGAAAGAAATGGGTAAAATGTACAGAAACCCTGCATATTATAAGCGAATGTCCTGTTGTGTACTCGTTTGAAGCATTACCCTATGTCCAGAGATTTCACTTGTTTCTGACATTTTTGTGTATTTTTACTGTATCTTCGCTATTTGGGCACATTTTCTATTCTGCAATCCTAAAATGCTTGAAATGGGTGAAATTTACAGAAGCCCTGCATATTATAAACAAATGTCCTCTTTCACCCTAGTTGGAAGCATTTACCCTATGTCCAGTATTTTTACTTGTTTCTGACATATTTGTGTATTTTTACTTAATCTTCGCTATTTGGGCACATTTTCTATTCTGGAAAGCCCAGAATGAGAGAAATGGGTAAAATGTACAGAAACCCTGCATATAATGAGCGAATCTCCTGTTTTGCATTCGTTTGAAGCATTTACCCTACTTCCAGTGATTTCACTTCTTTCGGACAGCTTGTGTTATTTGACTGAACCCTCGTAATAAAGGAACATTTTTTTCCTTAAAAGCCAAATATGAGAGAAATGGGTAAAATGTACAGAAACCCTGCATATAATGAGCGAATCTCCTGTTTTGCACTCGTTTGAAGTAGGGGTGTGCACGGACCCCCCGGATCGGATCGGGACCCGGATCGGGACCTCCAATTTTGTCCCGGACCGGTTCGGACAAAATCGGAGGCCCCCCGGACCGGATCGAGTCCGATCCCGACCCAAAAATCGTACATTTTTGGATCGGCCGCCATTTTTTTCCCCATAGACTTGCATTGCAATGCAAGTCTATGAGGAAAAAATGGCGGCGGGTGGGTAAGGGGGGGCCTAACTCCCTCCCCCCCCGGGGCCGTCCGCTGTGGACGGCCCCGGCAGGTAAACCCCCTCCCCCGCGCTCCCTACCCCCCCTGGGGCCGCCTGCTTCCATCCGCTGGCGCCCGCGGGCGCCAGCGGATAGAAGCGGACGGCTCCGGGGGGGGGGTAAGCCCCCTTCCCCGCCACTTACCTTCTCGGCACGTCCGGCGCCGGCGGCTACTACCAGCGGGCTCCGCGGCCTACTCTCGAGTAGCGCGCCGGGTGATGACATCACCCGGCGCGCCACCCTGGAGCAGGCCGCGGAGCCTGCTGGTAGTAGTAGGCGCCGGCGCCGGACGGGAGCCGCCGGGCCGGGCAGGTAAGGGCCCCCCTCCCCCCTCCCCCCTCCGCGCGCCCCCTCCTCCCCTCCACGCACCCCCTCCTTACCTTTCCGGCCCGGCGGCTCCCGTCCGGCGCCGGCGCCTACTACTTCCAGCAGGCTCCGCGGCCTGCTCTAGAGTAGCGCGCCGGGTGATGACATCACCCGGCGCGCCATCCTAGAGCAGGCCGCGGAGCCTGCTAGTAGTAGTAGGCGCCGGCGCCGGACGGGAGCCACCGGGCCGAGAAGGTAAGTGCCCCCCTCCTCCCCCCCCCCCGCTGTCCACTTTCATCGGCGGGCGCCCGCTGGCGCACGCCAATGGAAGCGGCGGTGGGCGCCAGTGGGCGCCCGCCGATCCGCCGATCCGCCGAACCGGTTCGGAGCTTTTTCGGACCGGTTCGGATTGGATCGGCCGATCCAGCTGCGGGATCGGAAATCGGATAATTTATCCGATTTCCCACTGGACCGGACTCGGATCGTGGATCGGGTCCGATCCAGTGCACATCCCTAGTTTGAAGCATTACCCTATGTCCAGAGATTTCACTTGTTTCTGACATTTTTGTGTATTTTTACTGTATCTTCGCTATTTGGGCACATTTTCTATTCTGCAATCCTAAAATGCTTGAAATGGGTGAAATTTACAGAAGCCCTGCATATTATAAACAAATCTCCTCTTTCACCCTAGTTGGAAGCATTTACCCTATGTCCAGTATTTTTACTTGTTTCTGACATATTTGTGTATTTTTACTTAATCTTCGCTATTTGGGCACATTTTCTATTCTGGAAAGCCCAGAATGAGAGAAATGGGTAAAATGTACAGAAACCCGGCATATAATGAGCGAATCTCCTGTTTTGCATTCGTTTGAAGCATTTACCCTACTTCCAGTGATTTCACTTCTTTCGGACAGCTTGTGTTATTTGACTGAACCCTCGCAATAAAGGAACATTTTTTTCCTTAAAAGCCAAATATGAGAGAAATGGGTAAAATGTACAGAAACCCTGCATATTATAAGCGAATGTCCTGTTTTGCACCTGTTTGAAGCATTTACCCTATGTCCAGAGATTTCACTTGTTTCTGACATTTTTGTATATTTTTACTGTATCTTCGCTATTTGGCACATTTTCTATTCTGGAAATCCCAAAATGCTTGAAATGGGTGAAATTTACAGAAACCCTGCATATTATCAACATATGTCCTCTTTCACCCTAGTTGGAAGCATTTACCCTATTTCCAGTATTTTTACTTGTTTCTGACATTTTTGTGTTTTTTTACTGTATCTTCGCTATTTGGCACATTTTCTATTCTGGAAATCCCAAAATGCTTGAAATGGGTAAAATTTACAGAAACCCTGCATATTATCAACATATGTCCTCTTTCACCCTAGTTGGAAGCATCTCCCTATGTCCAGTATTTTTACTTGTTTCTGACATATTTGTGTATTTTTACTTAATCTTCGCTATTTGGGCACATTTTCTATTCTGGAAAGCCCAGAATGAGAGAAATGGGTGAAATGTACAGAAACCCTGCATAGTATAAGCGAATGTCCTGTTGGGCACTCGTTTGAAGCATTTACCCTATGTCCAGAGATTTCACTTGTTTCTGACATGTTTGTGTATTTTTACTGTATCTTCGCTATTGGGCACATTTTGTATTCTGCAAATCCCAAAATGCTTGAAATGGTGAAATTTACAGAAACCCTGCATATTCTCAACATATGTCCTCTTTCACCCTAGTTGGAAGCATTTACCCTATTTCCAGTATTTTTACTTGTTTCTGACATATTTGTGTATTTTTACTTAATCTTCGCTATTTGGGCACATTTTCTTTTCTGGAAATCCCAGAATGAGAGAAATGGGTGAAATGTACAGAAACCCTGCATAGTATAAGCGAATGTCCTGTTTTGCACTCGTTTGAAGCATTTACCCTATGTCCAGAGATTTCACTTGTTTCTGACATTTTTGTGTATTTTTACTTAATCTTCGCTATTTGGGCACATTTTCTATTCTGGAAAGCCCAGAATGAGAGAAATGGGTGAAATTTACAGAAGCACTGCATATTATCAACAAATGTCGTATTTTACCCTCGTTTGACGCATTTACCCTATTTCCAGTGATTTCACTTCTTTCGGACACCTTATGTTACTTTACTGAACCCTCCCAAAAAAGGAACATTTTTTTCCTTAAAAGCCAAATATGAAAGAAATGGGTAAAATGTACAGAAACCCTGCATATTATAAGTGAATGTCCTGTTGTGTACTCGTTTGAAGCATTACCCTATGTCCAGAGATTTCACTTGTTTCTGACATTTTTGTGTATTTTTACTGTATCTTCGCTATTTGGGCACATTTTCTATTCTGCAAACCTAAAATGCTTGAAATGGGTGAAATTTACAGAAGCCCTGCATATTATAAACAAATGTCCTCTTTCACCCTAGTTGGAAGCATTTACCCTATGTCCAGTATTTTTACTTGTTTCTGACATATTTGTGTATTTTTACTTAATCTTCGCTATTTGGGCACATTTTCTATTCTGGAAAGCCCAGAATGAGAGAAATGGGTAAAATGTACAGAAACCCGGCATATAATCAGCGAATCTCCTGTTTTGGACTCGTTTGAAGCATTTACCCTACTTCCAGTGATTTCACTTCTTTCGGACAGCTTGTGTTATTTGACTGAACCCTCGCAATAAAGGAACATTTTTTTCCTTAAAAGCCAAATATGAGAGAAATGGGTAAAATGTACAGAAACCCTGGATATTATAAGCGAATGTCCTGTTTTGCACCTGTTTGAAGCATTTACCCTATGTCCAGAGATTTCACTTGTTTCTGACATTTTTGTATATTTTTACTGTATCTTCGCTATTTGGCACATTTTCTATTCTGGAAATCCCAAAATGCTTGAAATGGGTGAAATTTACAGAAAACCTGCATATTATCAACATATGTCCTCTTTCACCCTAGTTGGAAGCATCTACCCCATTTCCAGTATTTTTACTTGTTTCTGACATTTTTGTGTATTTTTACTGTATCTTCGCTATTTGGCACATTTTCTATTCTGGAAATCCCAAAATGCTTGAAATGGGTAAAATTTACAGAAACCCTGCATATTATCAACATATGTCCTCTTTCACCCTAGTTGGAAGCATCTCCCTATGTCCAGTATTTTTACTTGTTTCTGACATATTTGTGTATTTTTACTTAATCTTCGCTATTTGGGCACATTTTCTTTTCTGGAAATCCCAGAATGAGAGAAATGGGTGAAATGTACAGAAACCCTGCATAGTATAAGCGAATGTCCTGTTTTGCACTCGTTTGAAGCATTTACCCTATGTCCAGAGATTTCACTTGTTTCTGACATTTTTGTGTATTTTTACTTAATCTTCGCTATTTGGGCACATTTTCTATTCTGGAAAGCCCAGAATGAGAGAAATGGGTGAAATTTACAGAAGCACTGCATATTATCAACAAATGTCGTATTTTACCCTCGTTTGAAGCATTTACCCTATTTCCAGTGATTTCACTTCTTTCGGACACCTTATGTTACTTTACTGAACCCTCCCAAAAAAGGAACATTTTTTTCCTTAAAAGCCAAATATGAAAGAAATGGGTAAAATGTACAGAAACCCTGCATATTATAAGCGAATGTCCTGTTGTGTACTCGTTTGAAGCATTACCCTATGTCCAGAGATTTCACTTGTTTCTGACATTTTTGTGTATTTTTACTGTATCTTCGCTATTTGGGCACATTTTCTATTCTGCAATCCTAAAATGCTTGAAATGGGTGAAATTTACAGAAGCCCTGCATATTATAAACAAATGTCCTCTTTCACCCTAGTTGGAAGCATTTACCCTATGTCCAGTATTTTTACTTGTTTCTGACATTTTTGTGTATTTTTACTTAATCTTCGCTATTTGGGCACATTTTCTATTCTGGAAAGCCCAGAATGACAGAAATGGGTGAAATTTACAGAAGCACTGCATATTATCAACAAATGTCGTATTTTACCCTCGTTTGAAGCATTTACCCTATTTCCAGTGATTTCACTTCTTTCGGACACCTTATGTTACTTTACTGAACCCTCCCAAAAAAGGAACATTTTTTTCCTTAAAAGCCAAATATGAAAGAAATGGGTAAAATGTACAGAAACCCTGCATATTATAAGCGAATGTCCTGTTGTGTACTCGTTTGAAGCATTACCCTATGTCCAGAGATTTCACTTGTTTCTGACATTTTTGTGTATTTTTACTGTATCTTCGCTATTTGGGCACATTTTCTATTCTGCAATCCTAAAATGCTTGAAATGGGTGAAATTTACAGAAGCCCTGCATATTATAAACAAATGTCCTCTTTCACCCTAGTTGGAAGCATTTACCCTATGTCCAGTATTTTTACTTGTTTCTGACATATTTGTGTATTTTTACTTAATCTTCGCTATTTGGGCACATTTTCTATTCTGGAAAGCCCAGAATGAGAGAAATGGGTAAAATGTACAGAAACCCTGCATATAATGAGCGAATCTCCTGTTTTGCATTCGTTTGAAGCATTTACCCTACTTCCAGTGATTTCACTTCTTTCGGACAGCTTGTGTTATTTGACTGAACCCTCGTAATAAAGGAACATTTTTTTCCTTAAAAGCCAAATATGAGAGAAATGGGTAAAATGTACAGAAACCCTGCATATAATGAGCGAATCTCCTGTTTTGCACTCGTTTGAAGTAGGGGTGTGCACGGACCCCCCGGATCGGATCGGGACCCGGATCGGGACCTCCAATTTTGTCCCGGACCGGTTCGGACAAAATCGGAGGCCCCCCGGACCGGATCGAGTCCGATCCCGACCCAAAAATCGTACATTTTTGGATCGGCCGCCATTTTTTTCCCCATAGACTTGCATTGCAATGCAAGTCTATGAGGAAAAAATGGCGGCGGGTGGGTAAGGGGGGGCCTAACTCCCTCCCCCCCCGGGGCCGTCCGCTGTGGACGGCCCCGGCAGGTAAACCCCCTCCCCCGCGCTCCCTACCCCCCCTGGGGCCGCCTGCTTCCATCCGCTGGCGCCCGCGGGCGCCAGCGGATAGAAGCGGACGGCTCCGGGGGGGGGGTAAGCCCCCTTCCCCGCCACTTACCTTCTCGGCACGTCCGGCGCCGGCGGCTACTACCAGCGGGCTCCGCGGCCTACTCTCGAGTAGCGCGCCGGGTGATGACATCACCCGGCGCGCCACCCTGGAGCAGGCCGCGGAGCCTGCTGGTAGTAGTAGGCGCCGGCGCCGGACGGGAGCCGCCGGGCCGGGCAGGTAAGGGCCCCCCTCCCCCCTCCCCCCTCCGCGCGCCCCCTCCTCCCCTCCACGCACCCCCTCCTTACCTTTCCGGCCCGGCGGCTCCCGTCCGGCGCCGGCGCCTACTACTTCCAGCAGGCTCCGCGGCCTGCTCTAGAGTAGCGCGCCGGGTGATGACATCACCCGGCGCGCCATCCTAGAGCAGGCCGCGGAGCCTGCTGGGAGTAGTAGGCGCCGGCGCCGGACGGGAGCCGCCGGGCCGGGCAGGTAAGGGCCCCCCTCCCCCCTCCGCGCGCCCCCTCCTCCCCTCCACGCACCCCCTCCTTACCTTTCCGGCCCGGCGGCTCCCGTCCGGCGCCGGCGCCTACTACTTCCAGCAGGCTCCGCGGCCTGCTCTAGAGTAGCGCGCCGGGTGATGACATCACCCGGCGCGCCATCCTAGAGCAGGCCGCGGAGCCTGCTGGGAGTAGTAGGCGCCGGCGCCGGACGGGAGCCGCCGGGCCGGAAAGGTAAGGGCCCCCCTCCCCCCTCCGCGCGCCCCCTCCTCCCCTCCACGCACCCCCTCCTTACCTTTCCGGCCCGGCGGCTCCCGTCCGGCGCCGGCGCCTACTACTTCCAGCAGGCTCCGCGGCCTGCTCTAGAGTAGCGCGCCGGGTGATGACATCACCCGGCGCGCCATCCTAGAGCAGGCCGCGGAGCCTGCTGGGAATAGTAGGTGCCGGCGCCGGACGGGAGCCGCCGGGCCGGAAAGGTAAGGGCCCCCCTCCCCCCTCCGCGCGCCCCCTCCTCCCCTCCACGCACCCCCTCCTTACCTTCCTGGCCCGGTGGCTCCCGTCCGGCGCCGGCGCCTACTACTACCAGCAGGCTCCGCGGCCTGCTCTAGAGTAGCGCGCCGGGTGATGACATCACCCGGCGCGCCACCCTAGAGCAGGCCGCGGAGCCTGCTAGTAGTAGTAGGCGCCGGCGCCGGACGGGAGCCACCGGGCCGAGAAGGTAAGTGCCCCCCTCCTCCCCCCCCCCCGCTGTCCACTTTCATCGGCGGGCGCCCGCTGGCGCCCGCCAATGGAAGCGGCGGTGGGCGCCAGTGGGCGCCCGCCGATCCGCCGATCCGCCGAACCGGTTCGGAGCTTTTTCGGACCGGTTCGGATTGGATCGGCCGATCCAGCTGCGGGATCGAAAATCGGATAATTTATCCGATTTCCCACTGGACCGGACTCGGATCGTGGATCGGGTCCGATCCAGTGCACATCCCTAGTTTGAAGCATTACCCTATGTCCAGAGATTTCACTTGTTTCTGACATTTTTGTGTATTTTTACTGTATCTTCGCTATTTGGGCACATTTTCTATTCTGCAATCCTAAAATGCTTGAAATGGGTGAAATTTACAGAAGCCCTGCATATTATAAACAAATGTCCTCTTTCACCCTAGTTGGAAGCATTTACCCTATGTCCAGTATTTTTACTTGTTTCTGACATATTTGTGTATTTTTACTTAATCTTCGCTATTTGGGCACATTTTCTATTCTGGAAAGCCCAGAATGAGAGAAATGGGTAAAATGTACAGAAACCCGGCATATAATGAGCGAATCTCCTGTTTTGCATTCGTTTGAAGCATTTACCCTACTTCCAGTGATTTCACTTCTTTCGGACAGCTTGTGTTATTTGACTGAACCCTCGCAATAAAGGAACATTTTTTTCCTTAAAAGCCAAATATGAGAGAAATGGGTAAAATGTACAGAAACCCTGCATATTATAAGCGAATGTCCTGTTTTGCACCTGTTTGAAGCATTTACCCTATGTCCAGAGATTTCACTTGTTTCTGACATTTTTGTATATTTTTACTGTATCTTCGCTATTTGGCACATTTTCTATTCTGGAAATCCCAAAATGCTTGAAATGGGTGAAATTTACAGAAACCCTGCATATTATCAACATATGTCCTCTTTCACCCTAGTTGGAAGCATTTACCCTATTTCCAGTATTTTTACTTGTTTCTGACATTTTTGTGTTTTTTTACTGTATCTTCGCTATTTGGCACATTTTCTATTCTGGAAATCCCAAAATGCTTGAAATGGGTAAAATTTACAGAAACCCTGCATATTATCAACATATGTCCTCTTTCACCCTAGTTGGAAGCATCTCCCTATGTCCAGTATTTTTACTTGTTTCTGACATATTTGTGTATTTTTACTTAATCTTCGCTATTTGGGCACATTTTCTATTCTGGAAAGCCCAGAATGAGAGAAATGGGTGAAATGTACAGAAACCCTGCATAGTATAAGCGAATGTCCTGTTGGGCACTCGTTTGAAGCATTTACCCTATGTCCAGAGATTTCACTTGTTTCTGACATGTTTGTGTATTTTTACTGTATCTTCGCTATTGGGCACATTTTGTATTCTGCAAATCCCAAAATGCTTGAAATGGTGAAATTTACAGAAACCCTGCATATTCTCAACATATGTCCTCTTTCACCCTAGTTGGAAGCATTTACCCTATTTCCAGTATTTTTACTTGTTTCTGACATATTTGTGTATTTTTACTTAATCTTCGCTATTTGGGCACATTTTCTTTTCTGGAAATCCCAGAATGAGAGAAATGGGTGAAATGTACAGAAACCCTGCATAGTATAAGCGAATGTCCTGTTTTGCACTCGTTTGAAGCATTTACCCTATGTCCAGAGATTTCACTTGTTTCTGACATTTTTGTGTATTTTTACTTAATCTTCGCTATTTGGGCACATTTTCTATTCTGGAAAGCCCAGAATGAGAGAAATGGGTGAAATTTACAGAAGCACTGCATATTATCAACAAATGTCGTATTTTACCCTCGTTTGACGCATTTACCCTATTTCCAGTGATTTCACTTCTTTCGGACACCTTATGTTACTTTACTGAACCCTCCCAAAAAAGGAACATTTTTTTCCTTAAAAGCCAAATATGAAAGAAATGGGTAAAATGTACAGAAACCCTGCATATTATAAGCGAATGTCCTGTTGTGTACTCGTTTGAAGCATTACCCTATGTCCAGAGATTTCACTTGTTTCTGACATTTTTGTGTATTTTTACTGTATCTTCGCTATTTGGGCACATTTTCTATTCTGCAATCCTAAAATGCTTGAAATGGGTGAAATTTACAGAAGCCCTGCATATTATAAACAAATGTCCTCTTTCACCCTAGTTGGAAGCATTTACCCTATGTCCAGTATTTTTACTTGTTTCTGACATTTTTGTGTATTTTTACTTAATCTTCGCTATTTGGGCACATTTTCTTTTCTGGAAATCCCAGAATGAGAGAAATGGGTAAAATGTACAGAAACCCTGCATATAATGAGCGAATCTCCTGTTTTGCATTCGTTTGAAGCATTTACCCTACTTCCAGTGATTTCACTTCTTTCGGACAGCTTGTGTTATTTGACTGAACCCTCGTAATAAAGGAACATTTTTTTCCTTAAAAGCCAAATATGAGAGAAATGGGTAAAATGTACAGAAACCCTGCATATTATAAGCGAATGTCCTGTTTTGCACTCGTTTGAAGCATTTACCCTATGTCCAGAGATTTCACTTGTTTCTGACATTTTTGTGTATTTTTACTGTATCTTCGCTATTTGGGCACATTTTCTATTCTGCAATCCTAAAATGCTTGAAATGGGTGAAATTTACAGAAGCCCTGCATATTATCAACAAATGTCCTCTTTCACCCTAGTTGGAAGCATTTACCCTATGTCCAGTATTTTTACTTGTTTCTGACATTTTTGTGTATTTTTACTTAATCTTCGCTATTTGGGCACATTTTCTATTCTGGAAAGCCCAGAATGAGAGAAATGGGTGAAATTTACAGAAGCACTGCATATTATCAACAAATGTCGTATTTTACCCTCGTTTGAAGCATTTACCCTATTTCCAGTGATTTCACTTCTTTCGGACACCTTATGTTACTTTACTGAACCCTCGCAAAAAAGGAACATTTTTTTCCTTAAAAGCCAAATATGAAAGAAATGGGTAAAATGTACAGAAACCCTGCATATTATAAGCGAATGTCCTGTTGTGTACTCGTTTGAAGCATTACCCTATGTCCAGAGATTTCACTTGTTTCTGACATTTTTGTGTATTTTTACTGTATCTTCGCTATTTGGGCACATTTTCTATTCTGCAATCCTAAAATGCTTGAAATGGGTGAAATTTACAGAAGCCCTGCATATTATAAACAAATGTCCTCTTTCACCCTAGTTGGAAGCATTTACCCTATGTCCAGTATTTTTACTTGTTTCTGACATATTTGTGTATTTTTACTTAATCTTCGCTATTTGGGCACATTTTCTATTCTGGAAAGCCCAGAATGAGAGAAATGGGTAAAATGTACAGAAACCCTGCATATAATGAGCGAATCTCCTGTTTTGGACTCGTTTGAAGCATTTACCCTACTTCCAGTGATTTCACTTCTTTCGGACAGCTTGTGTTATTTGACTGAACCCTCGTAATAAAGGAACATTTTTTTCCTTAAAAGCCAAATATGAGAGAAATGGGTAAAAAATACAGAAACCCTGCATATTATAAGCGAATGTCCTGTTTTGCACCTGTTTGAAGCATTTACCCTATGTCAAGAGATTTCACTTGTTTCTGACATTTTTGTGTATTTTTACTGTATCTTCGCTATTTGGCACATTTTCTATTTTGGAAATCCCAAAATGCTTGAAATGGGTGAAATTTACAGAAGCTCTCCATATTATCAACAAATGTCGTATTTTACCCTAGTTGGAAGCATTTACCCTATTTCCAGTGATTTCACTTCTTTCGGACAGCTTGTGTTATTTCACTGAACCCTCGCAATAAAGGAACATTTTTTTCCTTAAAAGCCAAATATGAGAGAAATGGGTAAAATGTACAGAAACCCTGCATATTATAAGCGAATGTCCTGTTGTGTACTCGTTTGAAGCATTACCCTATGTCCAGAGATTTCACTTGTTTCTGACATTTTTGTGTATTTTTACTGTATCTTCGCTATTTGGGCACATTTTCTATTCTGCAATCCTAAAATGCTTGAAATGGGTGAAATTTACAGAAGCCCTGCATATTATAAACAAATGTCCTCTTTCACCCTAGTTGGAAGCATTTACCCTATGTCCAGTATTTTTACTTGTTTCTGACATATTTGTGTATTTTTACTTAATCTTCGCTATTTGGGCACATTTTCTATTCTGGAAAGCCCAGAATGAGAGAAATGGGTAAAATGTACAGAAACCCGGCATATAATGAGCGAATCTCCTGTTTTGGACTCGTTTGAAGCATTTACCCTACTTCCAGTGATTTCACTTCTTTCGGACAGCTTGTGTTATTTGACTGAACCCTCGTAATAAAGGAACATTTTTTTCCTTAAAAGCCAAATATGAGAGAAATGGGTAAAATGTACAGAAACCCTGCATATTATAAGCGAATGTCCTGTTTTGCACTCGTTTAAAGCATTTACCCTATGTCCAGAGATTTCACTTGTTTCTGACATTTTTGTGTATTTTTACTTAATCTTCGCTATTTGGGCACATTTTCTATTCTGGAAAGCCCAGAATGAGAGAAATGGGTGAAATTTACAGAAGCACTGCATATTATCAACAAATGTCGTATTTTACCCTCGTTTGAAGCATTTACCCTATTTCCAGTGATTTCATTTCTTTCGGACACCTTATGTTACTTTACTGAACCCTCGCAAAAAAGGAACATTTTTTTCCTTAAAAGCCAAATATGAGAGAAATGGGTAAAATGTACAGAAACCCTGCATATTATAAGCGAATGTCCTGTTTTGCACTCGTTTGAAGCATTTACCCTATGTCCAGAGATTTCACTTGTTTCTGACATTTTTGTGTATTTTTACTTAATCTTCGCTATTTGGGCACATTTTCTATTCTGCAATCCTAAAATGCTTGAAATGGGTGAAATTTACAGAAGCCCTGCATATTATAAACAAATGTCCTCTTTCACCCTAGTTGGAAGCATTTACCCTATGTCCAGTATTTTTACTTGTTTCTGACATTTTTGTGTATTTTTACTTAATCTTCGCTATTTGGGCACATTTTCTATTCTGGAAAGCCCAGAATGAGAGAAATGGGTGAAATTTACAGAAGCACTGCATATTATCAACAAATGTCGTATTTTACCCTCGTTTGAAGCATTTACCCTATTTCCAGTGATTTCACTTCTTTCGGACACCTTATGTTACTTTACTGAACCCTCGCAAAAAAGGAACATTTTTTTCCTTAAAAGCCAAATATGAAAGAAATGGGTAAAATGTACAGAAACCCTGCATATTATAAGCGAATGTCCTGTTGTGTACTCGTTTGAAGCATTACCCTATGTCCAGTATTTTTACTTGTTTCTGACATATTTGTGTATTTTTACTTAATCTTCGCTATTTGGGCACATTTTCTATTCTGGAAAGCCCAGAATGAGAGAAATGGGTAAAATGTACAGAAACCCGGCATATAATGAGCGAATCTCCTGTTTTGGACTCGTTTGAAGCATTTACCCTACTTCCAGTGATTTCACTTCTTTCGGACAGCTTGTGTTATTTGACTGAACCCTCGTAATAAAGGAACATTTTTTTCCTTAAAAGCCAAATATGAGAGAAATGGGTAAAAAATACAGAAACCCTGCATATTATAAGCGAATGTCCTGTTTTGCACCTGTTTGAAGCATTTACCCTATGTCCAGAGATTTCACTTGTTTCTGACATTTTTGTGTATTTTTACTGTATCTTCGCTATTTGGCACATTTTCTATTCTGGAAATCCCAAAATGCTTGAAATGGGTGAAATTCACACAAGCTCTCCATATTATCAACAAATGTCGTATTTTACCCTAGTTGGAAGCATTTACCCTATTTCCAGTGATTTCACTTCTTTCGGACAGCTTGTGTTATTTCACTGAACCCTCGCAATAAAGGAACATTTTTTTCCTTAAAAGCCAAATATGAGAGAAATGGGTAAAATGTACAGAAACCCTGCATTTTATAAGCGAATGTCCTGTTGTGTACTCGTTTGAAGCATTACCCTATGTCCAGGGATTTCACTTGTTTCTGACATTTTTGTGTATTTGTACTGTATCTTCGCTATTTGGGCACATTTTCTATTCTGCAATCCTAAAATGCTTGAAATGGGTGAAATTTACAGAAGCCCTGCATATTATAAACAAATGTCCTCTTTCACCCTAGTTGGAAGCATTTACCCTATGTCCAGTATTTTTACTTGTTTCTGACATATTTGTGTATTTTTACTTAATCTTCGCTATTTGGGCACATTTTCTATTCTGGAAAGCCCAGAATGAGAGAAATGGGTAAAATGTACAGAAACCCTGCATATAATGAGCGAATCTCCTGTTTTGCATTCGTTTGAAGCATTTACCCTACTTCCAGTGATTTCACTTCTTTCGGACAGCTTGTGTTATTTGACTGAACCCTCGTAATAAAGGAACATTTTTTTCTTTAAAAGCCAAATATGAGAGAAATGGGTAAAATGTACAGAAACCCTGCATATTATAAGCGAATGTCCTGTTTTGCACTCGTTTGAAGCATTTACCCTATGTCCAGAGATTTCACTTGTTTCTGACATTTTTGTGTATTTTTACTGTATCTTCGCTATTTGGGCACATTTTCTATTCTGGAAAGCCCAGAATGAGAGAAATGGGTGAAATTTACAGAAGCACTGCATATTATCAACAAATGTCGTATTTTACCCTCGTTTGAAGCATTTACCCTATTTCCAGTGATTTCACTTCTTTCGGACACCTTATGTTACTTTACTGAACCCTCGCAAAAAAGGAACATTTTTTTCCTTAAAAGCCAAATATGAAAGAAATGGGTAAAATGTACAGAAACCCTGCATATTATAAGCGAATGTCCTGTTGTGTACTCGTTTGAAGCATTACCCTATGTCCAGAGATTTCACTTGTTTCTGACATTTTTGTGTATTTTTACTGTATCTTCGCTATTTGGGCACATTTTCTATTCTGCAATCCTAAAATGCTTGAAATGGGTGAAATTTACAGAAGCCCTGCATATTATAAACAAATGTCCTCTTTCACCCTAGTTGGAAGCATTTACCCTATGTCCAGTATTTTTACTTGTTTCTGACATTTTTGTGTATTTTTACTTAATCTTCGCTATTTGGGCACATTTTCTATTCTGGAAAGCCCAGAATGAGAGAAATGGGTAAAATTTACAGAAGCACTGCATATTATCAACAAATGTCATATTTTACCCTCGTTTGAAGCATTTACCCTATTTCCAGTGATTTCACTTCTTTCGGACACCTTATGTTACTTTACTGAACCCTCGCAAAAAAGGAACATTTTTTTCCTTAAAAGCCAAATATGAAAGAAATGGGTAAAATGTACAGAAACCCTGCATATTATAAGCGAATGTCCTGTTGCGTACTCGTTTGAAGCATTACCCTATGTCCAGAGATTTCACTTGTTTCTGACATTTTTGTGTATTTTTACTGTATCTTCGCTATTTGGGCACATTTTCTATTCTGCAATCCTAAAATGCTTGAAATGGGTGAAATTTACAGAAGCCCTGCATATTATAAACAAATGTCCTCTTTCACCCTAGTTGGAAGCATTTACCCTATGTCCAGTATTTTTACTTGTTTCTGACATATTTGTGTATTTTTACTTAATCTTCGCTATTTGGGCACATTTTCTATTCTGGAAAGCCCAGAATGAGAGAAATGGGTAAAATGTACAGAAACCCTGCATATAATGAGCGAATCTCCTGTTTTGCATTCGTTTGAAGCATTTACCCTACTTCCAGTGATTTCACTTCTTTCGGACAGCTTGTGTTATTTGACTGAACCCTCGTAATAAAGGAACATTTTTTTCCTTAAAAGCCAAATATGAGAGAAATGGGTAAAATGTACAGAAACCCTGCATATTATAAGCGAATGTCCTGTTTTGCACTCGTTTAAAGCATTTACCCTACGTCCAGAGATTTCACTTGTTTCTGACATTTTTGTGTATTTTTACTTAATCTTCGCTATTTGGGCACATTTTCTATTCTGGAAAGCCCAGAATGAGAGAAATGGGTGAAATTTACAGAAGCACTGCATATTATCAACAAATGTCGTATTTTACCCTCGTTTGAAGCATTTACCCTATTTCCAGTGATTTCACTTCTTTCGGACACCTTATGTTACTTTACTGAACCCTCGCAAAAAAGGAACATTTTTTTCCTTAAAAGCCAAATATGAGAGAAATGGGTAAAATGTACAGAAACCCTGCATATTATAAGCGAATGTCCTGTTTTGCACTCGTTTGAAGCATTTACCCTATGTCCAGAGATTTCACTTGTTTCTGACATTTTTGTGTATTTTTACTTAATCTTCGCTATTTGGGCACATTTTCTATTCTGCAATCCTAAAATGCTTGAAATGGGTGAAATTTACAGAAGCCCTGCATATTATAAACAAATGTCCTCTTTCACCCTAGTTGGAAGCATTTACCCTATGTCCAGTATTTTTACTTGTTTCTGACATTTTTGTGTATTTTTACTTAATCTTCGCTATTTGGGCACATTTTCTATTCTGGAAAGCCCAGAATGAGAGAAATGGGTGAAATTTACAGAAGCACTGCATATTATCAACAAATGTCGTATTTTACCCTCGTTTGAAGCATTTACCCTATTTCCAGTGATTTCACTTCTTTCGGACACCTTATGTTACTTTACTGAACCCTCGCAAAAAAGGAACATTTTTTTCCTTAAAAGCCAAATATGAAAGAAATGGGTAAAATGTACAGAAACCCTGCATATTATAAGCGAATGTCCTGTTGTGTACTCGTTTGAAGCATTACCCTATGTCCAGAGATTTCACTTGTTTCTGACATTTTTGTGTATTTTTACTGTATCTTCGCTATTTGGGCACATTTTCTATTCTGCAATCCTAAAATGCTTGAAATGGGTGAAATTTACAGAAGCCCTGCATATTATAAACAAATGTCCTCTTTCACCCTAGTTGGAAGCATTTACCCTATGTCCAGTATTTTTACTTGTTTCTGACATATTTGTGTATTTTTACTTAATCTTCGCTATTTGGGCACATTTTCTATTCTGGAAAGCCCAGAATGAGAGAAATGGGTAAAATTTACAGAAGCACTGCATATTATCAACAAATGTCATATTTTACCCTCGTTTGAAGCATTTACCCTATTTCCAGTGATTTCACTTCTTTCGGACACCTTATGTTACTTTACTGAACCCTCGCAAAAAAGGAACATTTTTTTCCTTAAAAGCCAAATATGAAAGAAATGGGTAAAATGTACAGAAACCCTGCATATTATAAGCGAATGTCCTGTTGCGTACTCGTTTGAAGCATTACCCTATGTCCAGAGATTTCACTTGTTTCTGACATTTTTGTGTATTTTTACTGTATCTTCGCTATTTGGGCACATTTTCTATTCTGCAATCCTAAAATGCTTGAAATGGGTGAAATTTACAGAAGCCCTGCATATTATAAACAAATGTCCTCTTTCACCCTAGTTGGAAGCATTTACCCTATGTCCAGTATTTTTACTTGTTTCTGACATATTTGTGTATTTTTACTTAATCTTCGCTATTTGGGCACATTTTCTATTCTGGAAAGCCCAGAATGAGAGAAATGGGTAAAATGTACAGAAACCCTGCATATAATGAGCGAATCTCCTGTTTTGCATTCGTTTGAAGCATTTACCCTACTTCCAGTGATTTCACTTCTTTCGGACAGCTTGTGTTATTTGACTGAACCCTCGTAATAAAGGAACATTTTTTTCCTTAAAAGCCAAATATGAGAGAAATGGGTAAAATGTACAGAAACCCTGCATATTATAAGCGAATGTCCTGTTTTGCACTCGTTTAAAGCATTTACCCTATGTCCAGAGATTTCACTTGTTTCTGACATTTTTGTGTATTTTTACTTAATCTTCGCTATTTGGGCACATTTTCTATTCTGGAAAGCCCAGAATGAGAGAAATGGGTGAAATTTACAGAAGCACTGCATATTATCAACAAATGTCGTATTTTACCCTCGTTTGAAGCATTTACCCTATTTCCAGTGATTTCACTTCTTTCGGACACCTTATGTTACTTTACTGAACCCTCGCAAAAAAGGAACATTTTTTTCCTTAAAAGCCAAATATGAGAGAAATGGGTAAAATGTACAGAAACCCTGCATATTATAAGCGAATGTCCTGTTTTGCACTCGTTTGAAGCATTTACCCTATGTCCAGAGATTTCACTTGTTTCTGACATTTTTGTGTATTTTTACTTAATCTTCGCTATTTGGGCACATTTTCTATTCTGCAATCCTAAAATGCTTGAAATGGGTGAAATTTACAGAAGCCCTGCATATTATAAACAAATGTCCTCTTTCACCCTAGTTGGAAGCATTTACCCTATGTCCAGTATTTTTACTTGTTTCTGACATTTTTGTGTATTTTTACTTAATCTTCGCTATTTGGGCACATTTTCTATTCTGGAAAGCCCAGAATGAGAGAAATGGGTGAAATTTACAGAAGCACTGCATATTATCAACAAATGTCGTATTTTACCCTCGTTTGAAGCATTTACCCTATTTCCAGTGATTTCACTTCTTTCGGACACCTTATGTTACTTTACTGAACCCTCGCAAAAAAGGAACATTTTTTTCCTTAAAAGCCAAATATGAAAGAAATGGGTAAAATGTACAGAAACCCTGCATATTATAAGCGAATGTCCTGTTGTGTACTCGTTTGAAGCCTTACCCTATGTCCAGAGATTTCACTTGTTTCTGACATTTTTGTGTATTTTTACTGTATCTTCGCTATTTGGGCACATTTTCTATTCTGCAATCCTAAAATGCTTGAAATGGGTGAAATTTACAGAAGCCCTGCATATTATAAACAAATGTCCTCTTTCACCCTAGTTGGAAGCATTTACCCTATGTCCAGTATTTTTACTTGTTTCTGACATATTTGTGTATTTTTACTTAATCTTCGCTATTTGGGCACATTTTCTATTCTGGAAAGCCCAGAATGAGAGAAATGGGTAAAATGTACAGAAACCCTGCATATAATGAGCGAATCTCCTGTTTTGGACTCGTTTGAAGCATTTACCCTACTTCCAGTGATTTCACTTCTTTCGGACAGCTTGTGTTATTTGACTGAACCCTCGTAATAAAGGAACATTTTTTTCCTTAAAAGCCAAATATGAGAGAAATGGGTAAAAAATACAGAAACCCTGCATATTATAAGCGAATGTCCTGTTTTGCACCTGTTTGAAGCATTTACCCTATGTCCAGAGATTTCACTTGTTTCTGACATTTTTGTGTATTTTTACTGTATCTTCGCTATTTGGCACATTTTCTATTCTGGAAATCCCAAAATGCTTGAAATGGGTGAAATTTACAGAAGCTCTCCATATTATCAACAAATGTCGTATTTTACCCTAGTTGGAAGCATTTACCCTATTTCCAGTGATTTCACTTCTTTCGGACAGCTTGTGTTATTTCACTGAACCCTCGCAATAAAGGAACATTTTTTTCCTTAAAAGCCAAATATGAGAGAAATGGGTAAAATGTACAGAAACCCTGCATATTATAAGCGAATGTCCTGTTGTGTACTCGTTTGAAGCATTACCCTATGTCCAGAGATTTCACTTGTTTCTGACATTTTTGTGTATTTTTACTGTATCTTCGCTATTTGGGCACATTTTCTATTCTGCAATCCTAAAATGCTTGAAATGGGTGAAATTTACAGAAGCCCTGCATATTATAAACAAATGTCCTCTTTCACCCTAGTTGGAAGCATTTACCCTATGTCCAGTATTTTTACTTGTTTCTGACATATTTGTGTATTTTTACTTAATCTTCGCTATTTGGGCACATTTTCTATTCTGGAAAGCCCAGAATGAGAGAAATGGGTAAAATGTACAGAAACCCTGCATATAATGAGCGAATCTCCTGTTTTGCATTCGTTTGAAGCATTTACCCTACTTCCAGTGATTTCACTTCTTTCGGACATGTTGTGTTATTTGACTGAACCCTCGTAATAAAGGAACATTTTTTTCCTTAAAAGCCAAATATGAGAGAAATGGGTAAAATGTACAGAAACCCTGCATATTATAAGCGAATGTCCTGTTTTGCACTCGTTTGAAGCATTTACCCTATGTCCAGAGATTTCACTTGTTTCTGACATTTTTGTGTATTTTTACTTAATCTTCGCTATTTGGGCACATTTTCTATTCTGGAAAGCCCAGAATGAGAGAAATGGGTGAAATTTCCAGAAGCACTGCATATTATCAACAAATGTCGTATTTTACCCTCGTTTGAAGCATTTACCCTATTTCCAGTGATTTCACTTCTTTCGGACACCTTATGTTACTTTACTGAACCCTCGCAAAAAAGGAACATTTTTTTCCTTAAAAGCCAAATATGAAAGAAATGGGTAAAATGTACAGAAACCCTGCATATTATAAGCGAATGTCCTGTTGTGTACTCGTTTGAAGCATTACCCTATGTCCAGAGATTTCACTTGTTTCTGACATTTTTGTGTATTTTTACTGTATCTTCGCTATTTGGGCACATTTTCTATTCTGCAATCCTAAAATGCTTGAAATGGGTGAAATTTACAGAAGCCCTGCATATTATAAACAAATGTCCTCTTTCACCCTAGTTGGAAGCATTTACCCTATGTCCAGTATTTTTACTTGTTTCTGACATATTTGTGTATTTTTACTTAATCTTCGCTATTTGGGCACATTTTCTATTCTGGAAAGCCCAGAATGAGAGAAATGGGTGAAATTTACAGAAGCACTGCATATTATCAACAAATGTCGTATTTTACCCTCGTTTGAAGCATTTACCCTATTTCCAGTGATTTCACTTCTTTCGGACACCTTATGTTACTTTACTGAACCCTCGCAAAAAAGGAACATTTTTTTCCTTAAAAGCCAAATATGAAAGAAATGGGTAAAATGTACAGAAACCCTGCATATTATAAGCGAATGTCCTGTTGTGTACTCGTTTGAAGCATTACCCTATGTCCAGAGATTTCACTTGTTTCTGACATTTTTGTGTATTTTTACTGTATCTTCGCTATTTGGGCACATTTTCTATTCTGCAATCCTAAAATGCTTGAAATGGGTGAAATTTACAGAAGCCCTGCATATTATAAACAAATGTCCTCTTTCACCCTAGTTGGAAGCATTTACCCTATGTCCAGTATTTTTACTTGTTTCTGACATATTTGTGTATTTTTACTTAATCTTCGCTATTTGGGCACATTTTCTATTCTGGAAAGCCCAGAATGAGAGAAATGGGTAAAATGTACAGAAACCCGGCATATAATGAGCGAATCTCCTGTTTTGGACTCGTTTGAAGCATTTACCCTACTTCCAGTGATTTCACTTCTTTCGGACAGCTTGTGTTATTTGACTGAACCCTCGCAATAAAGGAACATTTTTTTCCTTAAAAGCCAAATATGAGAGAAATGGGTAAAATGTACAGAAACCCTGCATATTATAAGCGAATGTCCTGTTTTGCACCTGTTTGAAGCATTTACCCTATGTCCAGAGATTTCACTTGTTTCTGACATTTTTGTATATTTTTACTGTATCTTCGCTATTTGGCACATTTTCTATTCTGGAAATCCCAAAATGCTTGAAATGGGTGAAATTTACAGAAGCCCTGCATATTATAAACAAATGTCCTCTTTCACCCTAGTTGGAAGCATTTACCCTATGTCCAGTATTTTTACTTGTTTCTGACATATTTGTGTATTTTTACTTAATCTTCGCTATTTGGGCACATTTTCTATTCTGGAAAGCCCAGAATGAGAGAAATGGGTAAAATGTACAGAAACCCTGCATATAATGAGCGAATCTCCTGTTTTGCATTCGTTTGAAGCATTTACCCTACTTCCAGTGATTTCACTTCTTTCGGACAGCTTGTGTTATTTGACTGAACCCTCGTAATACAGGAACATTTTTTTCCTTAAAAGCCAAATATGAGAGAAATGGGTAAAATGTACAGAAACCCTGCATATAATGAGCGAATCTCCTGTTTTGCACTCGTTTGAAGCATTACCCTATGTCCAGAGATTTCACTTGTTTCTGACATTTTTGTGTATTTTTACTGTATCTTCGCTATTTGGGCACATTTTCTATTCTGCAATCCTAAAATGCTTGAAATGGGTGAAATTTACAGAAGCCCTGCATATTATAAACAAATGTCCTCTTTCACCCTAGTTGGAAGCATTTACCTTATGTCCAGTATTTTTACTTGTTTCTGACATATTTGTGTATTTTTACTTAATCTTCGCTATTTGGGCACATTTTCTATTCTGGAAAGCCCAGAATGAGAGAAATGGGTAAAATGTACAGAAACCCGGCATATAATGAGCGAATCTCCTGTTTTGGACTCGTTTGAAGCATTTACCCTACTTCCAGTGATTTCACTTCTTTCGGACAGCTTGTGTTATTTGACTGAACCCTCGCAATAAAGGAACATTTTTTTCCTTAAAAGCCAAATATGAGAGAAATGGGTAAAATGTACAGAAACCCTGCATATTATAAGCGAATGTCCTGTTTTGCACCTGTTTGAAGCATTTACCCTATGTCCAGAGATTTCACTTGTTTCTGACATTTTTGTATATTTTTACTGTATCTTCGCTATTTGGCACATTTTCTATTCTGGAAATCCCAAAATGCTTGAAATGGGTGAAATTTACAGAAACCCTGCATATTATCAACATATGTCCTCTTTCACCCTAGTTGGAAGCATCTACCCTATTTCCAGTATTTTTACTTGTTTCTGACATTTTTGTGTATTTTTACTGTATCTTCGCTATTTGGCACATTTTCTATTCTGGAAATCCCAAAATGCTTGAAATGGGTAAAATTTACAGAAACCCTGCATATTATCAACATATGTCCTCTTTCACCCTAGTTGGAAGCATCTCCCTATGTCCAGTATTTTTACTTGTTTCTGACATATTTGTGTATTTTTACTTAATCTTCGCTATTTGGGCACATTTTCTATTCTGGAAAGCCCAGAATGAGAGAAATGGGTGAAATGTACAGAAACCCTGCATAGTATAAGCGAATGTCCTGTTGGGCACTCGTTTGAAGCATTTACCCTATGTCCAGAGATTTCACTTGTTTCTGACATGTTTGTGTATTTTTACTGTATCTTCGCTATTGGGCACATTTTGTATTCTGCAAATCCCAAAATGCTTGAAATGGTGAAATTTACAGAAACCCTGCATATTCTCAACATATGTCCTCTTTCACCCTAGTTGGAAGCATTTACCCTATTTCCAGTATTTTTACTTGTTTCTGACATATTTGTGTATTTTTACTTAATCTTCGCTATTTGGGCACATTTTCTTTTCTGGAAATCCCAGAATGAGAGAAATGGGTGAAATGTACAGAAACCCTGCATAGTATAAGCGAATGTCCTGTTTTGCACTCGTTTGAAGCATTTACCCTATGTCCAGAGATTTCACTTGTTTCTGACATTTTTGTGTATTTTTACTTAATCTTCGCTATTTGGGCACATTTTCTATTCTGGAAAGCCCAGAATGAGAGAAATGGGTGAAATTTACAGAAACCCTGCATATTATCAACATATGTCCTCTTTCACCCTAGTTGGAAGCATCTACCCTATTTCCAGTATTTTTACTTGTTTCTGATATTTTTGTGTATTTTTACTTAATCTTCGCTATTTGGGCACATTTTCTATTCTGGAAAGCCCAGAATGAGAGAAATGGGTGAAATTTACAGAAGCACTGCATATTATCAACAAATGTCGTATTTTACCCTCGTTTGAGGCATTTACCCTATTTCCAGTGATTTCACTTCTTTCGGACACCTTATGTTACTTTATTGAACCCTCGCAAAAAAGGAACATTTTTTTCCTTAAAAGCCAAATATGAAAGAAATGGGTAAAATGTACAGAAACCCTGCATATTATAAGCGAATGTCCTGTTGTGTACTCGTTTGAAGCATTACCCTATGTCCAGAGATTTCACTTGTTTCTGACATTTTTGTGTATTTTTACTGTATCTTCGCTATTTGGGCACATTTTCTATTCTGCAATCCTAAAATGCTTGAAATGGGTGAAATTTACAGAAGCCCTGCATATTATAACCAAATGTCCTCTTTCACCCTAGTTGGAAGCATTTACCCTATGTCCAGTATTTTTACTTGTTTCTGACATATTTGTGTATTTTTACTTAATCTTCGCTATTTGGGCACATTTTCTATTCTGGAAAGCCCAGAATGAGAGAAATGGGTAAAATGTACAGAAACCCTGCATATAATGAGCGAATCTCCTGTTTTGCATTCGTTTGAAGCATTTACCCTACTTCCAGTGATTTCACTTCTTTCGGACAGCTTGTGTTATTTGACTGAACCCTCGTAATAAAGGAACATTTTTTTTCCTTAAAAGCCAAATATGAGAGAAATGGGTAAAATGTACAGAAACCCTGCATATTATAAGCGAATGTCCTGTTTTGCACTCGTTTGAAGCATTTACCCTATGTCCAGAGATTTCACTTGTTTCTGACATTTTTGTGTATTTTTACTTAATCTTCGCTATTTGGGCACATTTTCTATTCTGCAATCCTAAAATGCTTGAAATGGGTGAAATTTACAGAAGCCCTGCATATTATCAACAAATGTCGTATTTTACCCTCGTTTGAAGCATTTACCCTATTTCCAGTGATTTCACTTCTTTCGGACACCTTATGTTACTTTACTGAACCCTCGCAAAAAAGGAACATTTTTTTCCTTAAAAGCCAAATATGAAAGAAATGGGTAAAATGTACAGAAACCCTGCATATTATAAGCGAATGTCCTGTTGTGTACTCGTTTGAAGCATTACCCTATGTCCAGAGATTTCACTTGTTTCTGACATTTTTGTGTATTTTTACTGTATCTTCGCTATTTGGGCACATTTTCTATTCTGCAATCCTAAAATGCTTGAAATGGGTGAAATTTACAGAAGCCCTGCATATTATAAACAAATGTCCTCTTTCACCCTAGTTGGAAGCATTTACCCTATGTCCAGTATTTTTACTTGTTTCTGACATATTTGTGTATTTTTACTTAATCTTCGCTATTTGGGCACATTTTCTATTCTGGAAAGCCCAGAATGAGAGAAATGGGTAAAATGTACAGAAACCCGGCATATAATGAGCGAATCTCCTGTTTTGGACTCGTTTGAAGCATTTACCCTACTTCCAGTGATTTCACTTCTTTCGGACAGCTTGTGTTATTTCACTGAACCCTCGCAATAAAGGAACATTTTTTTCCTTAAAAGCCAAATATGAGAGAAATGGGTAAAATGTACAGAAACCCTGCAGATTATAAGCGAATGTCCTGTTGTGTACTCGTTTGAAGCATTACCCTATGTCCAGAGATTTCACTTGTTTCTGACATTTTTGTGTATTTTTACTGTATCTTCGCTATTTGGGCACATTTTCTATTCTGCAATCCTAAAATGCTTGAAATGGGTGAAATTTACAGAAGCCCTGCATATTATAAACAAATGTCCTCTTTCACCCTAGTTGGAAGCATTTACCCTATGTCCAGTATTTTTACTTGTTTCTGACATATTTGTGTATTTTTACTTAATCTTCGCTATTTGGGCACATTTTCTATTCTGGAAAGCCCAGAATGAGAGAAATGGGTAAAATGTACAGAAACCCTGCATATAATGAGCGAATCTCCTGTTTTGCATTCGTTTGAAGCATTTACCCTACTTCCAGTGATTTCACTTCTTTCGGACAGCTTGTGTTATTTGACTGAACCCTCGTAATAAAATAACATTTTTTTCCTTAAAAGCCAAATATGAGAGAAATGGGTAAAATGTACAGAAACCCTGCATATTATAAGCGAATGTCCTGTTTTGCACCTGTTTGAAGCATTTACCCTATGTCCAGAGATTTCACTTGTTTCTGACATTTTTGTGTATTTTTACTTAATCTTCGCTATTTGGGCACATTTTCTATTCTGCAATCCTAAAATGCTTGAAATGGGTGAAATTTACAGAAGCCCTGCATATTATCAACAAATGTCGTATTTTACCCTCGTTTGAAGCATTTACCCTATTTCCAGTGATTTCACTTCTTTCGGACACCTTATGTTACTTTACTGAACCCTCGCAAAAAAGGAACATTTTTTTCCTTAAAAGCCAAATATGAAAGAAATGGGTAAAATGTACAGAAACCCTGCATATTATAAGCGAATGTCCTGTTGTGTACTCGTTTGAAGCATTACCCTATGTCCAGAGATTCCACTTGTTTCTGACATTTTTGTGTATTTTTACTGTATCTTCGCTATTTGGGCACATTTTCTATTCTGCAATCCTAAAATGCTTGAAATGGGTGAAATTTACAGAAGCCCTGCATATTATAAACAAATGTCCTCTTTCACCCTAGTTGGAAGCATTTACCCTATGTCCAGTATTTTTACTTGTTTCTGACATATTTGTGTATTTTTACTTAATCTTCGCTATTTGGGCACATTTTCTATTCTGGAAAGCCCAGAATGAGAGAAATGGGTAAAATGTACAGAAACCCTGCATATAATGAGCGAATCTCCTGTTTTGCATTCGTTTGAAGCATTTACCCTACTTCCAGTGATTTCACTTCTTTCGGACAGCTTGTGTTATTTGACTGAACCCTCGTAATAAAATAACATTTTTTTCCTTAAAAGCCAAATATGAGAGAAATGGGTAAAATGTACAGAAACCCTGCATATTATAAGCGAATGTCCTGTTTTGCACCTGTTTGAAGCATTTACCCTATGTCCAGAGATTTCACTTGTTTCTGACATTTTTGTGTATTTTTACTGTATCTTCGCTATTTGGGCACATTTTCTATTCTGCAATCCTAAAATGCTTGAAATGGGTGAAATTTACAGAAGCCCTGCATATTATAAACAAATGTCCTCTTTCACCCTAGTTGGAAGCATTTACCCTATGTCCAGTATTTTTACTTGTTTCTGACATATTTGTGTATTTTTACTTAATCTTCGCTATTTGGGCACATTTTCTATTCTGGAAAGCCCAGAATGAGAGAAATGGGTGAAATGTACAGAAACCCTGCATAGTATAAGCGAATGTCCTGTTGGGCACTCGTTTGAAGCATTTACCCTATGTCCAGAGATTTCACTTGTTTCTCACATGTTTGGGTATTTTTACTGTATCTTCGCTATTGGGCACATTTTGTATTCTGCACATCCCAAAATGCTTGAAATGGTGAAATTTACAGAAACCCTGCATATTCTCAACATATGTCCTCTTTCACCCTAGTTGGAAGCATTTACCCTATTTCCAGTATTTTTACTTGTTTCTGACATATTTGTGTATTTTTACTTAATCTTCGCTATTTGGGCACATTTTCTTTTCTGGAAATCCCAGAATGAGAGAAATGGGTGAAATGTACAGAAACCCTGCATAGTATAAGCGAATGTCCTGTTTTGCACTCGTTTGAAGCATTTACCCTATGTCCAGAGATTTCACTTGTTTCTGACATTTTTGTGTATTTTTACTTAATCTTCGCTATTTGGGCACATTTTCTATTCTGGAAAGCCCAGAATGAGAGAAATGGGTGAAATTTACAGAAACCCTGCATATTCTCAACATATGTCCTCTTTCACCCTAGTTGGAAGCATCTACCCTATTTCCAGTATTTTTACTTGTTTCTGACATTTTTGTGTATTTTTACTTAATCTTCGCTATTTGGGCACATTTTCTATTCTGGAAAGCCCAGAATGAGAGAAATGGGTGAAATTTACAGAAGCACTGCATATTATCAACAAATGTCGTATTTTACCCTCGTTTGAGGCATTTCCCCTATTTCCAGTGATTTCACTTCTTTCGGACACCTTATGTTACTTTACTGAACCCTCGCAAAAAAGGAACATTTTTTTCCTTAAAAGCCAAATATGAGAGAAATGGGTAAAATGTACAGAAACCCTGCATATAATGAGCGAATCTCCTGTTTTGCACTCGTTTGAAGCATTACCCTATGTCCAGAGATTTCACTTGTTTCTGACATTTTTGTGTATTTTTACTGTATCTTCACTATTTGGCACATTTTCTATTCTGGAAATCCCAAAATGCTTGAAATGGGTGAAATTTACAGAAGCTCTCCATATTATCAACAAATGTCGTATTTTACCCTAGTTGGAAGCATTTACCCTATTTCCAGTGATTTCACTTCTTTCGGACAGCTTGTGTTATTTCACTGAACCCTCGCAATAAAGGAACATTTTTTTCCTTAAAAGCCAAATATGAGAGAAATGGGTAAAATGTACAGAAACCCTGCATATTATAAGCGAATGTCCTGTTGTGTACTCGTTTGAAGCATTACCCTATGTCCAGAGATTTCACTTGTTTCTGACATTTTTGTGTATTTTTACTGTATCTTCGCTATTTGGGCACATTTTCTATTCTGCAATCCTAAAATGCTTGAAATGGGTGAAATTTACAGAAGCCCTGCATATTATAAACAAATGTCCTCTTTCACCCTAGTTGGAAGCATTTACCCTATGTCCTGTATTTTCACTTGTTTCTGACATTTTTTTGTATTTTTACTTAATCTTCGCTATTTGGGCACATTTTCTATTCTGGAAAGCCCAGAATGAGAGAAATGGGTGAAATTTACAGAAGCACTGCATATTATCAACAAATGTCGTATTTTACCCTCGTTTGAAGCATTTACCCTATTTCCAGTGATTTCACTTCTTTCGGACACCTTATGTTACTTTACTGAACCCTCGCAAAAAAGGAACATTTTTTTCCTTAAAAGCCAAATATGAAAGAAATGGGTAAAATGTACAGAAACCCTGCATATTATAAGCGAATGTCCTGTTGTGTACTCGTTTGAAGCATTACCCTATGTCCAGAGATTTCACTTGTTTCTGACATTTTTGTGTATTTTTACTGTATCTTCGCTATTTGGGCACATTTTCTATTCTGCAATCCTAAAATGCTTGAAATGGGTGAAATTTACAGAAGCCCTGCATATTATAAACAAATGTCCTCTTTCACCCTAGTTGGAAGCATTTACCCTATGTCCAGTATTTTTACTTGTTTCTGACATATTTGTGTATTTTTACTTAATCTTCGCTATTTGGGCACATTTTCTATTCTGGAAAGCCCAGAATGAGAGAAATGGGTAAAATGTACAGAAACCCTGCATATAATGAGCGAATCTCCTGTTTTGCATTCGTTTGAAGCATTTACCCTACTTCCAGTGATTTCACTTCTTTCGGACAGCTTGTGTTATTTGACTGAACCCTCGTAATAAAGGAACATTTTTTTCTTTAAAAGCCAAATATGAGAGAAATGGGTAAAATGTACAGAAACCCTGCATATTATAAGCGAATGTCCTGTTTTGCACTCGTTTGAAGCATTTACCCTATGTCCAGAGATTTCACTTGTTTCTGACATTTTTGTGTATTTTTACTTAATCTTCGCTATTTGGGCACATTTTCTATTCTGGAAAGCCCAGAATGAGAGAAATGGGTGAAATTTACAGAAGCACTGCATATTATCAACAAATGTCGTATTTTACCCTCGTTTGAAGCATTTACCCTATTTCCAGTGATTTCACTTCTTTCGGACACCTTATGTTACTTTACTGAACCCTCGCAAAAAAGGAACATTTTTTTCCTTAAAAGCCAAATATGAAAGAAATGGGTAAAATGTACAGAAACCCTGCATATTATAAGCGAATGTCCTGTTGTGTACTCGTTTGAAGCATTACCCTATGTCCAGAGATTTCACTTGTTTCTGACATTTTTGTGTATTTTTACTGTATCTTCGCTATTTGGGCACATTTTCTATTCTGCAATCCTAAAATGCTTGAAATGGGTGAAATTTACAGAAGCCCTGCATATTATAAACAAATGTCCTCTTTCACCCTAGTTGGAAGCATTTACCCTATGTCCAGTATTTTTACTTGTTTCTGACATTTTTGTGTATTTTTACTTAATCTTCGCTATTTGGGCACATTTTCTATTCTGGAAAGCCCAGAATGAGAGAAATGGGTAAAATTTACAGAAGCACTGCATATTATCAACAAATGTCATATTTTACCCTCGTTTGAAGCATTTACCCTATTTCCAGTGATTTCACTTCTTTCGGACACCTTATGTTACTTTACTGAACCCTCGCAAAAAAGGAACATTTTTTTCCTTAAAAGCCAAATATGAAAGAAATGGGTAAAATGTACAGAAACCCTGCATATTATAAGCGAATGTCCTGTTGTGTACTCGTTTGAAGCATTACCCTATGTCCAGAGATTTCACTTGTTTCTGACATTTTTGTGTATTTTTACTGTATCTTCGCTATTTGGGCACATTTTCTATTCTGCAATCCTAAAATGCTTGAAATGGGTGAAATTTACAGAAGCCCTGCATATTATAAACAAATGTCCTCTTTCACCCTAGTTGGAAGCATTTACCCTATGTCCAGTATTTTTACTTGTTTCTGACATATTTGTGTATTTTTACTTAATCTTCGCTATTTGGGCACATTTTCTATTCTGGAAAGCCCAGAATGAGAGAAATGGGTAAAATGTACAGAAACCCTGCATATAATGAGCGAATCTCCTGTTTTGCATTCGTTTGAAGCATTTACCCTACTTCCAGTGATTTCACTTCTTTCGGACAGCTTGTGTTATTTGACTGAACCCTCGTAATAAAGGAACATTTTTTTCCTTAAAAGCCAAATATGAGAGAAATGGGTAAAATGTACAGAAACCCTGCATATTATAAGCGAATGTCCTGTTTTGCACTCGTTTAAAGCATTTACCCTATGTCCAGAGATTTCACTTGTTTCTGACATTTTTGTGTATTTTTACTTAATCTTCGCTATTTGGGCACATTTTCTATTCTGGAAAGCCCAGAATGAGAGAAATGGGTGAAATTTACAGAAGCACTGCATATTATCAACAAATGTCGTATTTTACCCTCGTTTGAAGCATTTACCCTATTTCCAGTGATTTCACTTCTTTCGGACACCTTATGTTACTTTACTGAACCCTCGCAAAAAAGGAACATTTTTTTCCTTAAAAGCCAAATATGAGAGAAATGGGTAAAATGTACAGAAACCCTGCATATTATAAGCGAATGTCCTGTTTTGCACTCGTTTGAAGCATTTACCCTATGTCCAGAGATTTCACTTGTTTCTGACATTTTTGTGTATTTTTACTTAATCTTCGCTATTTGGGCACATTTTCTATTCTGCAATCCTAAAATGCTTGAAATGGGTGAAATTTACAGAAGCCCTGCATATTATAAACAAATGTCCTCTTTCACCCTAGTTGGAAGCATTTACCCTATGTCCAGTATTTTTACTTGTTTCTGACATATTTGTGTATTTTTACTTAATCTTCGCTATTTGGGCACATTTTCTATTCTGGAAAGCCCAGAATGAGAGAAATGGGTAAAATGTACAGAAACCCTGCATATAATGAGCGAATCTCCTGTTTTGCCTTCGTTTGAAGCATTTACCCTACTTCCAGTGATTTCACTTCTTTCGGACAGCTTGTGTTATTTGACTGAACCCTCGTAATAAAGGAACATTTTTTTCCTTAAAAGCCAAATATGAGAGAAATGGGTAAAATGTACAGAAACCCTGCAGATTATAAGCGAATGTCCTGTTTTGCACCTGTTTGAAGCATTTACCCTATGTCCAGAGATTTCACTTGTTTCTGACATTTTTGTGTATTTTTACTGTATCTTCGCTATTTGGGCACATTTTCTATTCTGCAATCCTAAAATGCTTGAAATGGGTGAAATTTACAGAAGCCCTGCATATTATAAACAAATGTCCTCTTTCACCCTAGTTGGAAGCATTTACCCTATGTCCAGTATTTTTACTTGTTTCTGACATATTTGTGTATTTTTACTTAATCTTCGCTATTTGGGCACATTTTCTATTCTGGAAAGCCCAGAATGAGAGAAATGGGTGAAATGTACAGAAACCCTGCATAGTATAAGCGAATGTCCTGTTGGGCACTCGTTTGAAGCATTTACCCTATGTCCAGAGATTTCACTTGTTTCTGACATGTTTGGGTATTTTTACTGTATCTTCGCTATTGGGCACATTTTGTATTCTGCAAATCCCAAAATGCTTGAAATGGTGAAATTTACAGAAACCCTGCATATTCTCAACATATGTCCTCTTTCACCCTAGTTGGAAGCATTTACCCTATTTCCAGTATTTTTACTTGTTTCTGACATATTTGTGTATTTTTACTTAATCTTCGCTATTTGGGCACATTTTCTTTTCTGGAAATCCCAGAATGAGAGAAATGGGTGAAATGTACAGAAACCCTGCATAGTATAAGCGAATGTCCTGTTTTGCACTCGTTTGAAGCATTTACCCTATGTCCAGAGATTTCACTTGTTTCTGACATTTTTGTGTATTTTTACTTAATCTTCGCTATTTGGGCACATTTTCTATTCTGGAAAGCCCAGAATGAGAGAAATGGGTGAAATTTACAGAAACCCTGCATATTCTCAACATATGTCCTCTTTCACCCTAGTTGGAAGCATCTACCCTATTTCCAGTATTTTTACTTGTTTCTGACATTTTTGTGTATTTTTACTTAATCTTCGCTATTTGGGCACATTTTCTATTCTGGAAAGCCCAGAATGAGAGAAATGGGTGAAATTTACAGAAGCACTGCATATTATCAACAAATGTCGTATTTTACCCTCGTTTGAGGCATTTCCCCTATTTCCAGTGATTTCACTTCTTTCGGACACCTTATGTTACTTTACTGAACCCTCGCAAAAAAGGAACATTTTTTTCCTTAAAAGCCAAATATGAGAGAAATGGGTAAAATGTACAGAAACCCTGCATATAATGAGCGAATCTCCTGTTTTGCACTCGTTTGAAGCATTACCCTATGTCCAGAGATTTCACTTGTTTCTGACATTTTTGTGTATTTTTACTGTATCTTCGCTATTTGGCACATTTTCTATTCTGGAAATCCCAAAATGCTTGAAATGGGTGAAATTTACAGAAGCTCTCCATATTATCAACAAATGTCGTATTTTACCCTAGTTGGAAGCATTTACCCTATTTCCAGTGATTTCACTTCTTTCGGACAGCTTGTGTTATTTCACTGAACCCTCGCAATAAAGGAACATTTTTTTCCTTAAAAGCCAAATATGAGAGAAATGGGTAAAATGTACAGAAACCCTGCATATTATAAGCGAATGTCCTGTTGTGTACTCGTTTGAAGCATTACCCTATGTCCAGAGATTTCACTTGTTTCTGACATTTTTGTGTATTTTTACTGTATCTTCGCTATTTGGGCACATTTTCTATTCTGCAATCCTAAAATGCTTGAAATGGGTGAAATTTACAGAAGCCCTGCATATTATAAACAAATGTCCTCTTTCACCCTAGTTGGAAGCATTTACCCTATGTCCAGTATTTTCACTTGTTTCTGACATTTTTTTGTATTTTTACTTAATCTTCGCTATTTGGGCACATTTTCTATTCTGGAAAGCCCAGAATGAGAGAAATGGGTGAAATTTACAGAAGCACTGCATATTATCAACAAATGTCGTATTTTACCCTCGTTTGAAGCATTTACCCTATTTCCAGTGATTTCACTTCTTTCGGACACCTTATGTTACTTTACTGAACCCTCGCAAAAAAGGAACATTTTTTTCCTTAAAAGCCAAATATGAGAGAAATGGGTAAAATGTACAGAAACCCTGCATATAATGAGCGAATCTCCTGTTTTGCACTCGTTTGAAGCATTACCCTATGTCCAGAGATTTCACTTGTTTCTGACATTTTTGTGTATTTTTACTGTATCTTCACTATTTGGCACATTTTCTATTCTGGAAATCCCAAAATGCTTGAAATGGGTGAAATTTACAGAAGCTCTCCATATTATCAACAAATGTCGTATTTTACCCTAGTTGGAAGCATTTACCCTATTTCCAGTGATTTCACTTCTTTCGGACAGCTTGTGTTATTTCACTGAACCCTCGCAATAAAGGAACATTTTTTTCCTTAAAAGCCAAATATGAGAGAAATGGGTAAAATGTACAGAAACCCTGCATATTATAAGCGAATGTCCTGTTGTGTACTCGTTTGAAGCATTACCCTATGTCCAGAGATTTCACTTGTTTCTGACATTTTTGTGTATTTTTACTGTATCTTCGCTATTTGGGCACATTTTCTATTCTGCAATCCTAAAATGCTTGAAATGGGTGAAATTTACAGAAGCCCTGCATATTATAAACAAATGTCCTCTTTCACCCTAGTTGGAAGCATTTACCCTATGTCCTGTATTTTCACTTGTTTCTGACATTTTTTTGTATTTTTACTTAATCTTCGCTATTTGGGCACATTTTCTATTCTGGAAAGCCCAGAATGAGAGAAATGGGTGAAATTTACAGAAGCACTGCATATTATCAACAAATGTCGTATTTTACCCTCGTTTGAAGCATTTACCCTATTTCCAGTGATTTCACTTCTTTCGGACACCTTATGTTACTTTACTGAACCCTCGCAAAAAAGGAACATTTTTTTCCTTAAAAGCCAAATATGAAAGAAATGGGTAAAATGTACAGAAACCCTGCATATTATAAGCGAATGTCCTGTTGTGTACTCGTTTGAAGCATTACCCTATGTCCAGAGATTTCACTTGTTTCTGACATTTTTGTGTATTTTTACTGTATCTTCGCTATTTGGGCACATTTTCTATTCTGCAATCCTAAAATGCTTGAAATGGGTGAAATTTACAGAAGCCCTGCATATTATAAACAAATGTCCTCTTTCACCCTAGTTGGAAGCATTTACCCTATGTCCAGTATTTTTACTTGTTTCTGACATATTTGTGTATTTTTACTTAATCTTCGCTATTTGGGCACATTTTCTATTCTGGAAAGCCCAGAATGAGAGAAATGGGTGAAATTTACAGAAGCACTGCATATTATCAACAAATGTCGTATTTTACCCTCGTTTGAAGCATTTACCCTATTTCCAGTGATTTCACTTCTTTCGGACACCTTATGTTACTTTACTGAACCCTCGCAAAAAAGGAACATTTTTTTCCTTAAAAGCCAAATATGAGAGAAATGGGTAAAATGTACAGAAACCCTGCATATTATAAGCGAATGTCCTGTTTTGCACTCGTTTGAAGCATTTACCCTATGTCCAGAGATTTCACTTGTTTCTGACATTTTTGTGTATTTTTACTTAATCTTCGCTATTTGGGCACATTTTCTATTCTGCAATCCTAAAATGCTTGAAATGGGTGAAATTTACAGAAGCCCTGCATATTATAAACAAATGTCCTCTTTCACCCTAGTTGGAAGCATTTACCCTATGTCCAGTATTTTTACTTGTTTCTGACATTTTTGTGTATTTTTACTTAATCTTCGCTATTTGGGCACATTTTCTATTCTGGAAAGCCCAGAATGAGAGAAATGGGTAAAATTTACAGAAGCACTGCATATTATCAACAAATGTCATATTTTACCCTCGTTTGAAGCATTTACCCTATTTCCAGTGATTTCACTTCTTTCGGACACCTTATGTTACTTTACTGAACCCTCGCAAAAAAGGAACATTTTTTTCCTTAAAAGCCAAATATGAAAGAAATGGGTAAAATGTACAGAAACCCTGCATATTATAAGCGAATGTCCTGTTGTGTACTCGTTTGAAGCATTACCCTATGTCCAGAGATTTCACTTGTTTCTGACATTTTTGTGTATTTTTACTGTATCTTCGCTATTTGGGCACATTTTCTATTCTGCAATCCTAAAATGCTTGAAATGGGTGAAATTTACAGAAGCCCTGCATATTATAAACAAATGTCCTCTTTCACCCTAGTTGGAAGCATTTACCCTATGTCCAGTATTTTTACTTGTTTCTGACATATTTGTGTATTTTTACTTAATCTTCGCTATTTGGGCACATTTTCTATTCTGGAAAGCCCAGAATGAGAGAAATGGGTAAAATGTACAGAAACCCTGCATATAATGAGCGAATCTCCTGTTTTGCATTCGTTTGAAGCATTTACCCTACTTCCAGTGATTTCACTTCTTTCGGACAGCTTGTGTTATTTGACTGAACCCTCGTAATAAAGGAACATTTTTTTCTTTAAAAGCCAAATATGAGAGAAATGGGTAAAATGTACAGAAACCCTGCATATTATAAGCGAATGTCCTGTTTTGCACTCGTTTGAAGCATTTACCCTATGTCCAGAGATTTCACTTGTTTCTGACATTTTTGTGTATTTTTACTTAATCTTCGCTATTTGGGCACATTTTCTATTCTGGAAAGCCCAGAATGAGAGAAATGGGTGAAATTTACAGAAGCACTGCATATTATCAACAAATGTCGTATTTTACCCTCGTTTGAAGCATTTACCCTATTTCCAGTGATTTCACTTCTTTCGGACACCTTATGTTACTTTACTGAACCCTCGCAAAAAAGGAACATTTTTTTCCTTAAAAGCCAAATATAAGAGAAATGGGTAAAATGTACAGAAACCCTGCATATTATAAGCGAATGTCCTGTTTTGCACTCGTTTGAAGCATTTACCCTATGTCCAGAGATTTCACTTGTTTCTGACATTTTTGTGTATTTTTACTTAATCTTCGCTATTTGGGCACATTTTCTATTCTGCAATCCTAAAATGCTTGAAATGGGTGAAATTTACAGAAGCCCTGCATATTATAAACAAATGTCCTCTTTCACCCTAGTTGGAAGCATTTACCCTATGTCCAGTATTTTTACTTGTTTCTGACATATTTGTGTATTTTTACTTAATCTTCGCTATTTGGGCACATTTTCTATTCTGGAAAGCCCAGAATGAGAGAAATGGGTAAAATGTACAGAAACCCTGCATATAATGAGCGAATCTCCTGTTTTGCCTTCGTTTGAAGCATTTACCCTACTTCCAGTGATTTCACTTCTTTCGGACAGCTTGTGTTATTTGACTGAACCCTCGTAATAAAGGAACATTTTTTTCCTTAAAAGCCAAATATGAGAGAAATGGGTAAAATGTACAGAAACCCTGCAGATTATAAGCGAATGTCCTGTTTTGCACCTGTTTGAAGCATTTACCCTATGTCCAGAGATTTCACTTGTTTCTGACATTTTTGTGTATTTTTACTGTATCTTCGCTATTTGGGCACATTTTCTATTCTGCAATCCTAAAATGCTTGAAATGGGTGAAATTTACAGAAGCCCTGCATATTATAAACAAATGTCCTCTTTCACCCTAGTTGGAAGCATTTACCCTATGTCCAGTATTTTTACTTGTTTCTGACATATTTGTGTATTTTTACTTAATCTTCGCTATTTGGGCACATTTTCTATTCTGGAAAGCCCAGAATGAGAGAAATGGGTGAAATGTACAGAAACCCTGCATAGTATAAGCGAATGTCCTGTTGGGCACTCGTTTGAAGCATTTACCCTATGTCCAGAGATTTCACTTGTTTCTGACATGTTTGGGTATTTTTACTGTATCTTCGCTATTGGGCACATTTTGTATTCTGCAAATCCCAAAATGCTTGAAATGGTGAAATTTACAGAAACCCTGCATATTCTCAACATATGTCCTCTTTCACCCTAGTTGGAAGCATTTACCCTATTTCCAGTATTTTTACTTGTTTCTGACATATTTGTGTATTTTTACTTAATCTTCGCTATTTGGGCACATTTTCTTTTCTGGAAATCCCAGAATGAGAGAAATGGGTGAAATGTACAGAAACCCTGCATAGTATAAGCGAATGTCCTGTTTTGCACTCGTTTGAAGCATTTACCCTATGTCCAGAGATTTCACTTGTTTCTGACATTTTTGTGTATTTTTACTTAATCTTCGCTATTTGGGCACATTTTCTATTCTGGAAAGCCCAGAATGAGAGAAATGGGTGAAATTTACAGAAACCCTGCATATTCTCAACATATGTCCTCTTTCACCCTAGTTGGAAGCATCTACCCTATTTCCAGTATTTTTACTTGTTTCTGACATTTTTGTGTATTTTTACTTAATCTTCGCTATTTGGGCACATTTTCTATTCTGGAAAGCCCAGAATGAGAGAAATGGGTGAAATTTACAGAAGCACTGCATATTATCAACAAATGTCGTATTTTACCCTCGTTTGAGGCATTTCCCCTATTTCCAGTGATTTCACTTCTTTCGGACACCTTATGTTACTTTACTGAACCCTCGCAAAAAAGGAACATTTTTTTCCTTAAAAGCCAAATATGAGAGAAATGGGTAAAATGTACAGAAACCCTGCATATAATGAGCGAATCTCCTGTTTTGCACTCGTTTGAAGCATTACCCTATGTCCAGAGATTTCACTTGTTTCTGACATTTTTGTGTATTTTTACTGTATCTTCGCTATTTGGCACATTTTCTATTCTGGAAATCCCAAAATGCTTGAAATGGGTGAAATTTACAGAAGCTCTCCATATTATCAACAAATGTCGTATTTTACCCTAGTTGGAAGCATTTACCCTATTTCCAGTGATTTCACTTCTTTCGGACAGCTTGTGTTATTTCACTGAACCCTCGCAATAAAGGAACATTTTTTTCCTTAAAAGCCAAATATGAGAGAAATGGGTAAAATGTACAGAAACCCTGCATATTATAAGCGAATGTCCTGTTGTGTACTCGTTTGAAGCATTACCCTATGTCCAGAGATTTCACTTGTTTCTGACATTTTTGTGTATTTTTACTGTATCTTCGCTATTTGGGCACATTTTCTATTCTGCAATCCTAAAATGCTTGAAATGGGTGAAATTTACAGAAGCCCTGCATATTATAAACAAATGTCGTCTTTCACCCTAGTTGGAAGCATTTACCCTATGTCCAGTATTTTCACTTGTTTCTGACATTTTTTTGTATTTTTACTTAATCTTCGCTATTTGGGCACATTTTCTATTCTGGAAAGCCCAGAATGAGAGAAATGGGTGAAATTTACAGAAGCACTGCATATTATCAACAAATGTCGTATTTTACCCTCGTTTGAAGCATTTACCCTATTTCCAGTGATTTCACTTCTTTCGGACACCTTATGTTACTTTACTGAACCCTCGCAAAAAAGGAACATTTTTTTCCTTAAAAGCCAAATATGAGAGAAATGGGTAAAATGTACAGAAACCCTGCATATAATGAGCGAATCTCCTGTTTTGCACTCGTTTGAAGCATTACCCTATGTCCAGAGATTTCACTTGTTTCTGACATTTTTGTGTATTTTTACTGTATCTTCGCTATTTGGCACATTTTCTATTCTGGAAATCCCAAAATGCTTGAAATGGGTGAAATTTACAGAAGCTCTCCATATTATCAACAAATGTCGTATTTTACCCTAGTTGGAAGCATTTACCCTATTTCCAGTGATTTCACTTCTTTCGGACACCTTATGTTACTTTACTGAACCCTCGCAAAAAAGGAACATTTTTTTCCTTAAAAGCCAAATATAAGAGAAATGGGTAAAATGTACAGAAACCCTGCATATTATAAGCGAATGTCCTGTTTTGCACTCGTTTGAAGCATTTACCCTATGTCCAGAGATTTCACTTGTTTCTGACATTTTTGTGTATTTTTACTTAATCTTCGCTATTTGGGCACATTTTCTATTCTGCAATCCTAAAATGCTTGAAATGGGTGAAATTTACAGAAGCCCTGCATATTATAAACAAATGTCCTCTTTCACCCTAGTTGGAAGCATTTACCCTATGTCCAGTATTTTTACTTGTTTCTGACATATTTGTGTATTTTTACTTAATCTTCGCTATTTGGGCACATTTTCTATTCTGGAAAGCCCAGAATGAGAGAAATGGGTAAAATGTACAGAAACCCTGCATATAATGAGCGAATCTCCTGTTTTGCCTTCGTTTGAAGCATTTACCCTACTTCCAGTGATTTCACTTCTTTCGGACAGCTTGTGTTATTTGACTGAACCCTCGTAATAAAGGAACATTTTTTTCCTTAAAAGCCAAATATGAGAGAAATGGGTAAAATGTACAGAAACCCTGCAGATTATAAGCGAATGTCCTGTTTTGCACCTGTTTGAAGCATTTACCCTATGTCCAGAGATTTCACTTGTTTCTGACATTTTTGTGTATTTTTACTGTATCTTCGCTATTTGGGCACATTTTCTATTCTGCAATCCTAAAATGCTTGAAATGGGTGAAATTTACAGAAGCCCTGCATATTATAAACAAATGTCCTCTTTCACCCTAGTTGGAAGCATTTACCCTATGTCCAGTATTTTTACTTGTTTCTGACATATTTGTGTATTTTTACTTAATCTTCGCTATTTGGGCACATTTTCTATTCTGGAAAGCCCAGAATGAGAGAAATGGGTGAAATGTACAGAAACCCTGCATAGTATAAGCGAATGTCCTGTTGGGCACTCGTTTGAAGCATTTACCCTATGTCCAGAGATTTCACTTGTTTCTGACATGTTTGGGTATTTTTACTGTATCTTCGCTATTGGGCACATTTTGTATTCTGCAAATCCCAAAATGCTTGAAATGGTGAAATTTACAGAAACCCTGCATATTCTCAACATATGTCCTCTTTCACCCTAGTTGGAAGCATTTACCCTATTTCCAGTATTTTTACTTGTTTCTGACATATTTGTGTATTTTTACTTAATCTTCGCTATTTGGGCACATTTTCTTTTCTGGAAATCCCAGAATGAGAGAAATGGGTGAAATGTACAGAAACCCTGCATAGTATAAGCGAATGTCCTGTTTTGCACTCGTTTGAAGCATTTACCCTATGTCCAGAGATTTCACTTGTTTCTGACATTTTTGTGTATTTTTACTTAATCTTCGCTATTTGGGCACATTTTCTATTCTGGAAAGCCCAGAATGAGAGAAATGGGTGAAATTTACAGAAACCCTGCATATTCTCAACATATGTCCTCTTTCACCCTAGTTGGAAGCATCTACCCTATTTCCAGTATTTTTACTTGTTTCTGACATTTTTGTGTATTTTTACTTAATCTTCGCTATTTGGGCACATTTTCTATTCTGGAAAGCCCAGAATGAGAGAAATGGGTGAAATTTACAGAAGCACTGCATATTATCAACAAATGTCGTATTTTACCCTCGTTTGAGGCATTTCCCCTATTTCCAGTGATTTCACTTCTTTCGGACACCTTATGTTACTTTACTGAACCCTCGCAAAAAAGGAACATTTTTTTCCTTAAAAGCCAAATATGAGAGAAATGGGTAAAATGTACAGAAACCCTGCATATAATGAGCGAATCTCCTGTTTTGCACTCGTTTGAAGCATTACCCTATGTCCAGAGATTTCACTTGTTTCTGACATTTTTGTGTATTTTTACTGTATCTTCGCTATTTGGCACATTTTCTATTCTGGAAATCCCAAAATGCTTGAAATGGGTGAAATTTACAGAAGCTCTCCATATTATCAACAAATGTCGTATTTTACCCTAGTTGGAAGCATTTACCCTATTTCCAGTGATTTCACTTCTTTCGGACAGCTTGTGTTATTTCACTGAACCCTCGCAATAAAGGAACATTTTTTTCCTTAAAAGCCAAATATGAGAGAAATGGGTAAAATGTACAGAAACCCTGCATATTATAAGCGAATGTCCTGTTGTGTACTCGTTTGAAGCATTACCCTATGTCCAGAGATTTCACTTGTTTCTGACATTTTTGTGTATTTTTACTGTATCTTCGCTATTTGGGCACATTTTCTATTCTGCAATCCTAAAATGCTTGAAATGGGTGAAATTTACAGAAGCCCTGCATATTATAAACAAATGTCGTCTTTCACCCTAGTTGGAAGCATTTACCCTATGTCCAGTATTTTCACTTGTTTCTGACATTTTTTTGTATTTTTACTTAATCTTCGCTATTTGGGCACATTTTCTATTCTGGAAAGCCCAGAATGAGAGAAATGGGTGAAATTTACAGAAGCACTGCATATTATCAACAAATGTCGTATTTTACCCTCGTTTGAAGCATTTACCCTATTTCCAGTGATTTCACTTCTTTCGGACACCTTATGTTACTTTACTGAACCCTCGCAAAAAAGGAACATTTTTTTCCTTAAAAGCCAAATATGAGAGAAATGGGTAAAATGTACAGAAACCCTGCATATAATGAGCGAATCTCCTGTTTTGCACTCGTTTGAAGCATTACCCTATGTCCAGAGATTTCACTTGTTTCTGACATTTTTGTGTATTTTTACTGTATCTTCGCTATTTGGCACATTTTCTATTCTGGAAATCCCAAAATGCTTGAAATGGGTGAAATTTACAGAAGCTCTCCATATTATCAACAAATGTCGTATTTTACCCTAGTTGGAAGCATTTACCCTATTTCCAGTGATTTCACTTCTTTCGGACAGCTTGTGTTATTTCACTGAACCCTCGCAATAAAGGAACATTTTTTTCCTTAAAAGCCAAATATGAGAGAAATGGGTAAAATGTACAGAAACCCTGCATATTATAAGCGAATGTCCTGTTGTGTACTCGTTTGAAGCATTACCCTATGTCCAGAGATTTCACTTGTTTCTGACATTTTTGTGTATTTTTACTGTATCTTCGCTATTTGGGCACATTTTCTATTCTGCAATCCTAAAATGCTTGAAATGGGTGAAATTTACAGAAGCCCTGCATATTATAAACAAATGTCGTCTTTCACCCTAGTTGGAAGCATTTACCCTATGTCCAGTATTTTCACTTGTTTCTGACATTTTTTTGTATTTTTACTTAATCTTCGCTATTTGGGCACATTTTCTATTCTGGAAAGCCCAGAATGAGAGAAATGGGTGAAATTTACAGAAGCACTGCATATTATCAACAAATGTCGTATTTTACCCTCGTTTGAAGCATTTACCCTATTTCCAGTGATTTCACTTCTTTCGGACACCTTATGTTACTTTACTGAACCCTCGCAAAAAAGGAACATTTTTTTCCTTAAAAGCCAAATATGAGAGAAATGGGTAAAATGTACAGAAACCCTGCATATTATAAGCGAATGTCCTGTTTTGCACTCGTTTGAAGCATTTACCCTATGTCCAGAGATTTCACTTGTTTCTGACATTTTTGTGTATTTTTACTTAATCTTCGCTATTTGGGCACATTTTCTATTCTGCAATCCTAAAATGCTTGAAATGGGTGAAATTTACAGAAGCCCTGCATATTATAAACAAATGTCCTCTTTCACCCTAGTTGGAAGCATTTACCCTATGTCCAGTATTTTTACTTGTTTCTGACATTTTTGTGTATTTTTACTTAATCTTCGCTATTTGGGCACATTTTCTATTCTGGAAAGCCCAGAATGAGAGAAATGGGTGAAATTTACAGAAGCACTGCATATTATCAACAAATGTCGTATTTTACCCTCGTTTGAAGCATTTACCCTATTTCCAGTGATTTCACTTCTTTCGGACACCTTATGTTACTTTACTGAACCCTCGCAAAAAAGGAACATTTTTTTCCTTAAAAGCCAAATATGAAAGAAATGGGTAAAATGTACAGAAACCCTGCATATTATAAGCGAATGTCCTGTTGTGTACTCGTTTGAAGCATTACCCTATGTCCAGAGATTTCACTTGTTTCTGACATTTTTGTGTATTTTTACTGTATCTTCGCTATTTGGGCACATTTTCTATTCTGCAATCCTAAAATGCTTGAAATGGGTGAAATTTACAGAAGCCCTGCATATTATAAACAAATGTCCTCTTTCACCCTAGTTGGAAGCATTTACCCTATGTCCAGTATTTTTACTTGTTTCTGACATATTTGTGTATTTTTACTTAATCTTCGCTATTTGGGCACATTTTCTATTCTGGAAAGCCCAGAATGAGAGAAATGGGTAAAATGTACAGAAACCCTGCATATAATGAGCGAATCTCCTGTTTTGCATTCGTTTGAAGCATTTACCCTACTTCCAGTGATTTCACTTCTTTCGGACAGCTTGTGTTATTTGACTGAACCCTCGTAATAAAGGAACATTTTTTTCTTTAAAAGCCAAATATGAGAGAAATGGGTAAAATGTACAGAAACCCTGCATATTATAAGCGAATGTCCTGTTTTGCACTCGTTTGAAGCATTTACCCTATGTCCAGAGATTTCACTTGTTTCTGACATTTTTGTGTATTTTTACTTAATCTTCGCTATTTGGGCACATTTTCTATTCTGGAAAGCCCAGAATGAGAGAAATGGGTGAAATTTACAGAAGCACTGCATATTATCAACAAATGTCGTATTTTACCCTCGTTTGAAGCATTTACCCTATTTCCAGTGATTTCACTTCTTTCGGACACCTTATGTTACTTTACTGAACCCTCGCAAAAAAGGAACATTTTTTTCCTTAAAAGCCAAATATGAAAGAAATGGGTAAAATGTACAGAAACCCTGCATATTATAAGCGAATGTCCTGTTGTGTACTCGTTTGAAGCATTACCCTATGTCCAGAGATTTCACTTGTTTCTGACATTTTTGTGTATTTTTACTGTATCTTCGCTATTTGGGCACATTTTCTATTCTGCAATCCTAAAATGCTTGAAATGGGTGAAATTTACAGAAGCCCTGCATATTATAAACAAATGTCCTCTTTCACCCTAGTTGGAAGCATTTACCCTATGTCCAGTATTTTTACTTGTTTCTGACATTTTTGTGTATTTTTACTTAATCTTCGCTATTTGGGCACATTTTCTATTCTGGAAAGCCCAGAATGAGAGAAATGGGTAAAATTTACAGAAGCACTGCATATTATCAACAAATGTCATATTTTACCCTCGTTTGAAGCATTTACCCTATTTCCAGTGATTTCACTTCTTTCGGACACCTTATATTACTTTACTGAACCCTCGCAAAAAAGGAACATTTTTTTCCTTAAAAGCCAAATATGAAAGAAATGGGTAAAATGTACAGAAACCCTGCATATTACAAGCGAATGTCCTGTTGTGTACTCGTTTGAAGCATTACCCTATGTCCAGAGATTTCACTTGTTTCTGACATTTTTGTGTATTTTTACTGTATCTTCGCTATTTGGGCACATTTTCTATTCTGCAATCCTAAAATGCTTGAAATGGGTGAAATTTACAGAAGCCCTGCATATTATAAACAAATGTCCTCTTTCACACTAGTTGGAAGCATTTACCCACATTTTCTATTCTGGAAAGCCCAGAATGAGAGAAATGGGTGAAATGTACAGAAACCCTGCATAGTATAAGCGAATGTCCTGTTGGGCACTCGTTTGAAGCATTTACCCTATGTCCAGAGATTTCACTTGTTTCTGACATGTTTGTGTATTTTTACTGTATCTTCGCTATTGGGCACATTTTGTATTCTGCAAATCCCAAAATGCTTGAAATGGTGAAATTTACAGAAACCCTGCATATTCTCAACATATGTCCTCTTTCACCCTAGTTGGAAGCATTTACCCTATTTCCAGTATTTTTACTTGTTTCTGACATATTTGTGTATTTTTACTTAATCTTCGCTATTTGGGCACATTTTCTTTTCTGGAAATCCCAGAATGAGAGAAATGGGTGAAATGTACAGAAACCCTGCATAGTATAAGCGAATGTCCTGTTTTGCACTCGTTTGAAGCATTTACCCTATGTCCAGAGATTTCACTTGTTTCTGACATTTTTGTGTATTTTTACTTAATCTTCGCTATTTGGGCACATTTTCTATTCTGGAAAGCCCAGAATGAGAGAAATGGGTGAAATTTACAGAAACCCTGCATATTATCAACATATGTCCTCTTTCACCCTAGTTGGAAGCATCTACCCTATTTCCAGTATTTTTACTTGTTTCTGACATTTTTGTGTATTTTTACTTAATCTTCGCTATTTGGGCACATTTTCTATTCTGGAAAGCCCAGAATGAGAGAAATGGGTGAAATTTACAGAAGCACTGCATATTATCAACAAATGTCGTATTTTACCCTCGTTTGAGGCATTTACCCTATTTCCAGTGATTTCACTTCTTTCGGACACCTTATGTTACTTTACTGAACCCTCGCAAAAAAGGAACATTTTTTTCCTTAAAAGCCAAATATGAAAGAAATGGGTAAAATGTACAGAAACCCTGCATATTATAAGCGAATGTCCTGTTGTGTACTCGTTTGAAGCATTACCCTATGTCCAGAGATTTCACTTGTTTCTGACATTTTTGTGTATTTTTACTGTATCTTCGCTATTTGGGCACATTTTCTATTCTGCAATCCTAAAATGCTTGAAATGGGTGAAATTTACAGAAGCCCTGCATATTATAAACAAATGTCCTCTTTCACCCTAGTTGGAAGCATTTACCCTATGTCCAGTATTTTTACTTGTTTCTGACATATTTGTGTATTTTTACTTAATCTTCGCTATTTGGGCACATTTTCTATTCTGGAAAGCCCAGAATGAGAGAAATGGGTAAAATGTACAGAAACCCTGCATATAATGAGCGAATCTCCTGTTTTGCATTCGTTTGAAGCATTTACCCTACTTCCAGTGATTTCACTTCTTTCGGACAGCTTGTGTTATTTGACTGAACCCTCGTAATAAAGGAACATTTTTTTTCCTTAAAAGCCAAATATGAGAGAAATGGGTAAAATGTACAGAAACCCTGCATATTATAAGCGAATGTCCTGTTTTGCACTCGTTTGAAGCATTTACCCTATGTCCAGAGATTTCCCTTGTTTCTGACATTTTTGTGTATTTTTACTTAATCTTCGCTATTTGGGCACATTTTCTATTCTGCAATCCTAAAATGCTTGAAATGGGTGAAATTTACAGAAGCCCTGCATATTATCAACAAATGTCGTATTTTACCCTCGTTTGAAGCATTTACCCTATTTCCAGTGATTTCACTTCTTTCGGACACCTTATGTTACTTTACTGAACCCTCGCAAAAAAGGAACATTTTTTTCCTTAAAAGCCAAATATGAAAGAAATGGGTAAAATGTACAGAAACCCTGCATATTATAAGCGAATGTCCTGTTGTGTACTCGTTTGAAGCATTACCCTATGTCCAGAGATTTCACTTGTTTCTGACATTTTTGTGTATTTTTACTGTATCTTCGCTATTTGGGCACATTTTCTATTCTGCAATCCTAAAATGCTTGAAATGGGTGAAATTTACAGAAGCCCTGCATATTATAAACAAATGTCCTCTTTCACCCTAGTTGGAAGCATTTACCCTATGTCCAGTATTTTTACTTGTTTCTGACATTTTTGTGTATTTTTACTTAATCTTCGCTATTTGGGCACATTTTCTATTCTGGAAAGCCCAGAATGAGAGAAATGGGTGAAATTTACAGAAGCACTGCATATTATCAACAAATGTCGTCTTTTACCCTCGTTTGAAGCATTTACCCTATTTCCAGTGATTTCACTTCTTTCGGACACCTTATGTTACTTTACTGAACCCTCGCAAAAAAGGAACATTTTTTTCCTTAAAAGCCAAATATGAGAGAAATGGGTAAAATGTACAGAAACCCTGCATATTATAAGCGAATGTCCTGTTTTGCACTCGTTTGAAGCATTTACCCTATGTCCAGAGATTTCACTTGTTTCTGACATTTTTGTGTATTTTTACTTAATCTTCGCTATTTGGGCACATTTTCTATTCTGCAATCCTAAAATGCTTGAAATGGGTGAAATTTACAGAAGCCCTGCATATTATAAACAAATGTCCTCTTTCACCCTAGTTGGAAGCATTTACCCTATGTCCAGTATTTTTACTTGTTTCTGACATATTTGTGTATTTTTACTTAATCTTCGCTATTTGGGCACATTTTCTATTCTGGAAAGCCCAGAATGAGAGAAATGGGTAAAATGTACAGAAACCCTGCATATAATGAGCGAATCTCCTGTTTTGGACTCGTTTGAAGCATTTACCCTACTTCCAGTGATTTCACTTCTTTCGGACAGCTTGTGTTATTTGACTGAACCCTCGTAATAAAGGAACATTTTTTTCCTTAAAAGCCAAATATGAGAGAAATGGGTAAAAAATACAGAAACCCTGCATATTATAAGCGAATGTCCTGTTTTGCACCTGTTTGAAGCATTTACCCTATGTCCAGAGATTTCACTTGTTTCTGACATTTTTGTGTATTTTTACTGTATCTTCGCTATTTGGCACATTTTCTATTCTGGAAATCCCAAAATGCTTGAAATGGGTGAAATTTACAGAAGCTCTCCATATTATCAACAAATGTCGTATTTTACCCTAGTTGGAAGCATTTACCCTATTTCCAGTGATTTCACTTCTTTCGGACAGCTTGTGTTATTTCACTGAACCCTCGCAATAAAGGAACATTTTTTTCCTTAAAAGCCAAATATGAGAGAAATGGGTAAAATGTACAGAAACCCTGCATATTATAAGCGAATGTCCTGTTGTGTACTCGTTTGAAGCATTACCCTATGTCCAGAGATTTCACTTGTTTCTGACATTTTTGTGTATTTTTACTGTATCTTCGCTATTTGGGCACATTTTCTATTCTGCAATCCTAAAATGCTTGAAATGGGTGAAATTTACAGAAGCCCTGCATATTATAAACAAATGTCCTCTTTCACCCTAGTTGGAAGCATTTACCCTATGTCCAGTATTTTTACTTGTTTCTGACATATTTGTGTATTTTTACTTAATCTTCGCTATTTGGGCACATTTTCTATTCTGGAAAGCCCAGAATGAGAGAAATGGGTAAAATGTACAGAAACCCTGCATATAATGAGCGAATCTCCTGTTTTGCATTCGTTTGAAGCATTTACCCTACTTCCAGTGATTTCACTTCTTTCGGACATGTTGTGTTATTTGACTGAACCCTCGTAATAAAGGAACATTTTTTTCCTTAAAAGCCAAATATGAGAGAAATGGGTAAAATGTACAGAAACCCTGCATATTATAAGCGAATGTCCTGTTTTGCACTCGTTTGAAGCATTTACCCTATGTCCAGAGATTTCACTTGTTTCTGACATTTTTGTATATTTTTACTGTATCTTCGCTATTTGGCACATTTTCTATTCTGGAAATCCCAAAATGCTTGAAATGGGTGAAATTTACAGAAGCCCTGCATATTATAAACAAATGTCCTCTTTCACCCTAGTTGGAAGCATTTACCCTATGTCCAGTATTTTTACTTGTTTCTGACATATTTGTGTATTTTTACTTAATCTTCGCTATTTGGGCACATTTTCTATTCTGGAAAGCCCAGAATGAGAGAAATGGGTAAAATGTACAGAAACCCTGCATATAATGAGCGAATCTCCTGTTTTGCATTCGTTTGAAGCATTTACCCTACTTCCAGTGATTTCACTTCTTTCGGACAGCTTGTGTTATTTGACTGAACCCTCGTAATACAGGAACATTTTTTTCCTTAAAAGCCAAATATGAGAGAAATGGGTAAAATGTACAGAAACCCTGCATATAATGAGCGAATCTCCTGTTTTGCACTCGTTTGAAGCATTACCCTATGTCCAGAGATTTCACTTGTTTCTGACATATTTGTGTATTTTTACTTAATCTTCGCTATTTGGGCACATTTTCTTTTCTGGAAATCCCAGAATGAGAGAAATGGGTGAAATGTACAGAAACCCTGCATAGTATAAGCGAATCTCCTGTTTTGCACTCGTTTGAAGCATTACCCTATGTCCAGAGATTTCACTTGTTTCTGACATTTTTGTGTATTTTTACTGTATCTTCGCTATTTGGGCACATTTTCTATTCTGCAATCCTAAAATGCTTGAAATGGGTGAAATTTACAGAAGCCCTGCATATTATAAACAGATGTCCTCTTTCACCCTAGTTGGAAGCATTTACCCTATGTCCAGTATTTTTACTTGTTTCTGACATTTTTGTGTATTTTTACTTAATCTTCGCTATTTGGGCACATTTTCTATTCTGGAAAGCCCAGAATGAGAGAAATGGGTGAAATTTACAGAAGCACTGCATATTATCAACAAATGTCGTATTTTACCCTCGTTTGAAGCATTTACCCTATTTCCAGTGATTTCACTTCTTTCGGACACCTTATGTTACTTTACTGAACCCTCGCAAAAAAGGAACATTTTTTTCCTTAAAAGCCAAATATGAAAGAAATGGGTAAAATGTACAGAAACCCTGCATATTATAAGCGAATGTCCTGTTGTGTACTCGTTTGAAGCATTACCCTATGTCCAGAGATTTCACTTGTTTCTGACATTTTTGTGTATTTTTACTGTATCTTCGCTATTTGGGCACATTTTCTATTCTGCAATCCTAAAATGCTTGAAATGGGTGAAATTTACAGAAGCCCTGCATATTATAAACAAATGTCGTCTTTCACCCTAGTTGGAAGCATTTACCCTATGTCCAGTATTTTTACTTGTTTCTGACATATTTGTGTATTTTTACTTAATCTTCGCTATTTGGGCACATTTTCTATTCTGGAAAGCCCAGAATGAGAGAAATGGGTAAAATGTACAGAAACCCTGCATATAATGAGCGAATCTCCTGTTTTGCATTCGTTTGAAGCATTTACCCTACTTCCAGTGATTTCACTTCTTTCGGACAGCTTGTGTTATTTGACTGAACCCTCGTAATAAAGGAACATTTTTTTCCTTAAAACCAAATATGAGAGAAATGGGTAAAATGTACAGAAACCCTGCATATTATAAGCGAATGTCCTGTTTTGCACTCGTTTGAAGCATTTACCCTATGTCCAGAGATTTCACTTGTTTCTGACATGTTTGTGTATTTTTACTTAATCTTCGCTATTTGGGCACATTTTCTATTCTGCAATCCTAAAATGCTTGAAATGGGTGAAATTTAAAGAAGCCCTGCATATTATAAACAAATGTCCTCTTTCACCCTAGTTGGAAGCATTTACCCTATGTCCAGTATTTTTACTTGTTTCTGACATTTTTGTGTATTTTTACTTAATCTTCGCTATTTGGGCACATTTTCTATTCTGGAAAGCCCAGAATTAGAGGAATGGGTGAAATTTACAGAAGCTCTGCATATTATCAACAAATGTCGTATTTTACCCTCGTTTGAAGCATTTACCCTATTTCCAGTGATTTCACTTCTTTCGGACAGCTTGTGTTATTTGACTGAACCCTCGTAATAAAGGAACATTTTTTTCCTTAAAAGCCAAATATGAAAGAAATGGGTAAAATGTACAGAAACCCTGCATATAATGAGCGAATCTCCTGTTGTGTACTCGTTTGAAGCATTACCCTATGTCCAGAGATTTCACTTGTTTCTGACATTTTTGTGTATTTTTACTGTATCTTCGCTATTTGGGCACATTTTCTATTCTGCAATCCTAAAATGCTTGAAATGGGTGAAATTTACAGAAGCCCTGCATATTATAAACAAATGTCCTCTTTCACCCTAGTTGGAAGCATTTACCCTATGTCCAGTATTTTTACTTGTTTCTGACATATTTGTGTATTTTTACTTAATCTTCGCTATTTGGGCACATTTTCTATTCTGGAAAGCCCAGAATGAGAGAAATGGGTAAAATGTACAGAAACCCGGCATATAATGAGCGAATCTCCTGTTTTGGACTCGTTTGAAGCATTTACCCTACTTCCAGTGATTTCACTTCTTTCGGACAGCTTGTGTTATTTGACTGAACCCTCGCAATAAAGGAACATTTTTTTCCTTAAAAGCCAAATATGAGAGAAATGGGTAAAATGTACAGAAACCCTGCATATTATAAGCGAATGTCCTGTTTTGCACCTGTTTGAAGCATTTACCCTATGTCCAGAGATTTCACTTGTTTCTGACATTTTTGTATATTTTTACTGTATCTTCGCTATTTGGCACATTTTCTATTCTGGAAATCCCAAAATGCTTGAAATGGGTGAAATTTACAGAAACCCTGCATATTATCAACATATGTCCTCTTTCACCCTAGTTGGAAGCATCTACCCTATTTCCAGTATTTTTACTTGTTTCTGACATTTTTGTGTATTTTTACTGTATCTTCGCTATTTGGCACATTTTCTATTCTGGAAATCCCAAAATGCTTGAAATGGGTAAAATTTACAGAAACCCTGCATATTATCAACATATGTCCTCTTTCACCCTAGTTGGAAGCATCTCCCTATGTCCAGTATTTTTACTTGTTTCTGACATATTTGTGTATTTTTACTTAATCTTCGCTATTTGGGCACATTTTCTATTCTGGAAAGCCCAGAATGAGAGAAATGGGTGAAATGTACAGAAACCCTGCATAGTATAAGCGAATGTCCTGTTGGGCACTCGTTTGAAGCATTTACCCTATGTCCAGAGATTTCACTTGTTTCTGACATGTTTGTGTATTTTTACTGTATCTTCGCTATTGGGCACATTTTGTATTCTGCAAATCCCAAAATGCTTGAAATGGTGAAATTTACAGAAACCCTGCATATTCTCAACATATGTCCTCTTTCACCCTAGTTGGAAGCATTTACCCTATTTCCAGTATTTTTACTTGTTTCTGACATATTTGTGTATTTTTACTTAATCTTCGCTATTTGGGCACATTTTCTTTTCTGGAAATCCCAGAATGAGAGAAATGGGTGAAATGTACAGAAACCCTGCATAGTATAAGCGAATGTCCTGTTTTGCACTCGTTTGAAGCATTTACCCTATGTCCAGAGATTTCACTTGTTTCTGACATTTTTGTGTATTTTTACTTAATCTTCGCTATTTGGGCACATTTTCTATTCTGGAAAGCCCAGAATGAGAGAAATGGGTGAAATTTACAGAAGCACTGCATATTATCAACAAATGTCGTATTTTACCCTCGTTTGAAGCATTTACCCTATTTCCAGTGATTTCACTTCTTTCGGACACCTTATGTTACTTTACTGAACCCTCGCAAAAAAGGAACATTTTTTTCCTTAAAAGCCAAATATGAAAGAAATGGGTAAAATGTACAGAAACCCTGCATATTATAAGCGAATGTCCTGTTGTGTACTCGTTTGAAGCATTACCCTATGTCCAGAGATTTCACTTGTTTCTGACATTTTTGTGTATTTTTACTGTATCTTCGCTATTTGGGCACATTTTCTATTCTGCAATCCTAAAATGCTTGAAATGGGTGAAATTTACAGAAGCCCTGCATATTATAAACAAATGTCCTCTTTCACCCTAGTTGGAAGCATTTACCCTATGTCCAGTATTTTTACTTGTTTCTGACATATTTGTGTATTTTTACTTAATCTTCGCTATTTGGGCACATTTTCTATTCTGGAAAGCCCAGAATGAGAGAAATGGGTAAAATGTACAGAAACCCTGCATATAATGAGCGAATCTCCTGTTTTGCATTCGTTTGAAGCATTTACCCTACTTCCAGTGATTTCACTTCTTTCGGACAGCTTGTGTTATTTGACTGAACCCTCGTAATAAAGGAACATTTTTTTCCTTAAAAGCCAAATACGAGAGAAATGGGTAAAATGTACAGAAACCCTGCATATTATAAGCGAATGTCCTGTTTTGCACTCGTTTGAAGCATTTACCCTATGTCCAGAGATTTCACTTGTTTCTGACATTTTTGTGTATTTTTACTTAATCTTCGCTATTTGGGCACATTTTCTATTCTGCAATCCTAAAATGCTTGAAATGGGTGAAATTTACAGAAGCCCTGCATATTATAAACAAATGTCCTCTTTCACCCTAGTTGGAAGCATTTACCCTATGTCCAGTATTTTTACTTGTTTCTGACATTTTTGTGTCTTTTTACTTAATCTTCGCTATTTGGGCACATTTTCTATTCTGGAAAGCCCAGAATGAGAGAAATGGGTGAAATTTACAGAAGCACTGCATATTATCAACAAATGTCGTATTTTACCCTCGTTTGAAGCATTTACCCTATTTCCAGTGATTTCACTTCTTTCGGACAGCTTGTGTTATTTGACTGAACCCTCGTAATAAAGGAACATTTTTTTCCTTAAAAGCCAAATATGAAAGAAATGGGTAAAATGTACAGAAACCCTGCATATAATGAGCGAATCTCCTGTTGTGTACTCGTTTGAAGCATTACCCTATGTCCAGAGATTTCACTTGTTTCTGACATTTTTGTGTATTTTTACTTAATCTTCGCTATTTGGGCACATTTTCTATTCTGCAATCCTAAAATGCTTGAAATGGGTGAAATTTACAGAAGCCCTGCATATTATAAACAAATGTCCTCTTTCACCCTAGTTGGAAGCATTTACCCTATGTCCAGTATTTTTACTTGTTTCTGACATATTTGTGTATTTTTACTTAATCTTCGCTATTTGGGCACATTTTCTATTCTGGAAAGCCCAGAATGAGAGAAATGGGTAAAATGTACAGAAACCCTGCATATAATGAGCGAATCTCCTGTTTTGCATTCGTTTGAAGCATTTACCCTACTTCCAGTGATTTCACTTCTTTCGGACAGCTTGTGTTATTTGACTGAACCCTCGTAATAAAGGAACATTTTTTTTCCTTAAAAGCCAAATATGAGAGAAATGGGTAAAATGTACAGAAACCCTGCATATTATAAGCGAATGTCCTGTTTTGCACCTGTTTGAAGCATTTACCCTATGTCCAGAGATTTCACTTGTTTCTGACATTTTTGTGTATTTTTACTGTATCTTCGCTATTTGGCACATTTTCTATTCTGGAAATCCCAAAATGCTTGAAATGGATGAAATTTACAGAAGCCCTGCATATTATAAACAAATGTCCTCTTTCACCCTAGTTGGAAGCATTTACCCTATGTCCAGTATTTTTACTTGTTTCTGACATATTTGTGTATTTTTACTTAATCTTCGCTATTTGGGCACATTTTCTATTCTGGAAAGCCCAGAATGAGAGAAATGGGTAAAATGTACAGAAACCCGGCATATAATGAGCGAATCTCCTGTTTTGGACTCGTTTGAAGCATTTACCCTACTTCCAGTGATTTCACTTCTTTCGGACAGCTTGTGTTATTTCACTGAACACTCGCAATAAAGGAACATTTTTTTCCTTAAAAGCCAAATATGAGAGAAATGGGTAAAATGTACAGAAACCCTGCAGATTATAAGCGAATGTCCTGTTGTGTACTCGTTTGAAGCATTACCCTATGTCCAGAGATTTCACTTGTTTCTGACATTTTTGTGTATTTTTACTGTATCTTCGCTATTTGGGCACATTTTCTATTCTGCAATCCTAAAATGCTTGAAATGGGTGAAATTTACAGAAGCCCTGCATATTATAAACAAATGTCCTCTTTCACCCTAGTTGGAAGCATTTACCCTATGTCCAGTATTTTTACTTCTTTCTGACATATTTGTGTATTTTTACTTAATCTTCGCTATTTGGGCACATTTTCTATTCTGGAAAGCCCAGAATGAGAGAAATGGGTAAAATGTACAGAAACCCTGCATATAATGAGCGAATCTCCTGTTTTGCATTCGTTTGAAGCATTTACCCTACTTCCAGTGATTTCACTTCTTTCGGACAGCTTGTGTTATATGACTGAACCCTCGTAATAAAGGAACATTTTTTTCCTTAAAAGCCAAATATGAGAGAAATGGGTAAAATGTACAGAAACCCTGCATATTATAAGCGAATGTCCTGTTTTGCACTCGTTTGAAGCATTTACCCTATGTCCAGAGATTTCACTTGTTTCTGACATTTTTGTGTATTTTTACTGTATCTTCGCTATTTGGGCACATTTTCTATTCTGCAATCCTAAAATGCTTGAAATGGGTGAAATTTACAGAAGCCCTGCATATTATAAACAAATGTCCTCTTTCACCCTAGTTGGAAGCATTTACCCTATGTCCAGTATTTTTACTTGTTTCTGACATATTTGTGTATTTTTACTTAATCTTCGCTATTTGGGCACATTTTCTATTCTGGAAAGCCCAGAATGAGAGAAATGGGTAAAATGTACAGAAACCCGGCATATAATGAGCGAATCTCCTGTTTTGGACTCGTTTGAAGCATTTACCCTACTTCCAGTGATTTCACTTCTTTCGGACAGCTTGTGTTATTTGACTGAACCCTCGCAATAAAGGAACATTTTTTTCCTTAAAAGCCAAATATGAGAGAAATGGGTAAAATGTACAGAAACCCTGCATATTATAAGCGAATGTCCTGTTTTGCACCTGTTTGAAGCATTTACCCTATGTCCAGAGATTTCACTTGTTTCTGACATTTTTGTATATTTTTACTGTATCTTCGCTATTTGGCACATTTTCTATTCTGGAAATCCCAAAATGCTTGAAATGGGTGAAATTTACAGAAACCCTGCATATTATCAACATATGTCCTCTTTCACCCTAGTTGGAAGCATCTCCCTATGTCCAGTATTTTTACTTGTTTCTGACATATTTGTGTATTTTTACTGTATCTTCGCTATTTGGCACATTTTCTATTCTGGAAATCCCAAAATGCTTGAAATGGGTAAAATTTACAGAAACCCTGCATATTATCAACATATGTCCTCTTTCACCCTAGTTGGAAGCATCTCCCTATGTCCAGTATTTTTACTTGTTTCTGACATATTTGTGTATTTTTACTTAATCTTCGCTATTTGGGCACATTTTCTATTCTGCAATCCTAAAATGCTTGAAATGGGTGAAATTTACAGAAGCCCTGCATATTATAAACAAATGTCCTCTTTCACCCTAGTTGGAAGCATTTACCCTATGTCCAGTATTTTTACTTGTTTCTGACATTTTTGTGTATTTTTACTTAATCTTCGCTATTTGGGCACATTTTCTATTCTGGAAAGCCCAGAATGAGAGAAATGGGTAAAATTTACAGAAGCACTGCATATTATCAACAAATGTCATATTTTACCCTCGTTTGAAGCATTTACCCTATTTCCAGTGATTTCACTTCTTTCGGACACCTTATGTTACTTTACTGAACCCTCGCAAAAAAGGAACATTTTTTTCCTTAAAAGCCAAATATGAAAGAAATGGGTAAAATGTACAGAAACCCTGCATATTATAAGCGAATGTCCTGTTGTGTACTCGTTTGAAGCATTACCCTATGTCCAGAGATTTCACTTGTTTCTGACATTTTTGTGTATTTTTACTGTATCTTCGCTATTTGGGCACATTTTCTATTCTGCAATCCTAAAATGCTTGAAATGGGTGAAATTTACAGAAGCACTGCATATTATCAACAAATGTCGTATTTTACCCTCGTTTGAAGCATTTACCCTATTTCCAGTGATTTCACTTCTTTCGGACACCTTATGTTACTTTACTGAACCCTCGCAAAAAAGGAACATTTTTTTCCTTAAAAGCCAAATATGAGAGAAATGGGTAAAATGTACAGAAACCCTGCATATTATAAGCGAATGTCCTGTTTTGCACTCGTTTGAAGCATTTACCCTATGTCCAGAGATTTCACTTGTTTCTGACATTTTTGTGTATTTTTACTTAATCTTCGCTATTTGGGCACATTTTCTATTCTGCAATCCTAAAATGCTTGAAATGGGTGAAATTTACAGAAGCCCTGCATATTATAAACAAATGTCCTCTTTCACCCTAGTTGGAAGCATTTACCCTATGTCCAGTATTTTTACTTGTTTCTGACATTTTTGTGTATTTTTACTTAATCTTCGCTATTTGGGCACATTTTCTATTCTGGAAAGCCCAGAATGAGAGAAATGGGTAAAATTTACAGAAGCACTGCATATTATCAACAAATGTCATATTTTACCCTCGTTTGAAGCATTTACCCTATTTCCAGTGATTTCACTTCTTTCGGACACCTTATGTTACTTTACTGAACCCTCGCAAAAAAGGAACATTTTTTTCCTTAAAAGCCAAATATGAAAGAAATGGGTAAAATGTACAGAAACCCTGCATATTATAAGCGAATGTCCTGTTGTGTACTCGTTTGAAGCATTACCCTATGTCCAGAGATTTCACTTGTTTCTGACATTTTTGTGTATTTTTACTGTATCTTCGCTATTTGGGCACATTTTCTATTCTGCAATCCTAAAATGCTTGAAATGGGTGAAATTTACAGAAGCCCTGCATATTATAAACAAATGTCCTCTTTCACCCTAGTTGGAAGCATTTACCCTATGTCCAGTATTTTTACTTGTTTCTGACATATTTGTGTATTTTTACTTAATCTTCGCTATTTGGGCACATTTTCTATTCTGGAAAGCCCAGAATGAGAGAAATGGGTAAAATGTACAGAAACCCTGCATATAATGAGCGAATCTCCTGTTTTGCATTCGTTTGAAGCATTTACCCTACTTCCAGTGATTTCACTTCTTTCGGACAGCTTGTGTTATTTGACTGAACCCTCGTAATAAAGGAACATTTTTTTCTTTAAAAGCCAAATATGAGAGAAATGGGTAAAATGTACAGAAACCCTGCATATTATAAGCGAATGTCCTGTTTTGCACTCGTTTGAAGCATTTACCCTATGTCCAGAGATTTCACTTGTTTCTGACATTTTTGTGTATTTTTACTTAATCTTCGCTATTTGGGCACATTTTCTATTCTGGAAAGCCCAGAATGAGAGAAATGGGTGAAATTTACAGAAGCACTGCATATTATCAACAAATGTCGTATTTTACCCTCGTTTGAAGCATTTACCCTATTTCCAGTGATTTCACTTCTTTCGGACACCTTATGTTACTTTACTGAACCCTCGCAAAAAAGGAACATTTTTTTCCTTAAAAGCCAAATATAAGAGAAATGGGTAAAATGTACAGAAACCCTGCATATTATAAGCGAATGTCCTGTTTTGCACTCGTTTGAAGCATTTACCCTATGTCCAGAGATTTCACTTGTTTCTGACATTTTTGTGTATTTTTACTTAATCTTCGCTATTTGGGCACATTTTCTATTCTGCAATCCTAAAATGCTTGAAATGGGTGAAATTTACAGAAGCCCTGCATATTATAAACAAATGTCCTCTTTCACCCTAGTTGGAAGCATTTACCCTATGTCCAGTATTTTTACTTGTTTCTGACATATTTGTGTATTTTTACTTAATCTTCGCTATTTGGGCACATTTTCTATTCTGGAAAGCCCAGAATGAGAGAAATGGGTAAAATGTACAGAAACCCTGCATATAATGAGCGAATCTCCTGTTTTGCCTTCGTTTGAAGCATTTACCCTACTTCCAGTGATTTCACTTCTTTCGGACAGCTTGTGTTATTTGACTGAACCCTCGTAATAAAGGAACATTTTTTTCCTTAAAAGCCAAATATGAGAGAAATGGGTAAAATGTACAGAAACCCTGCAGATTATAAGCGAATGTCCTGTTTTGCACCTGTTTGAAGCATTTACCCTATGTCCAGAGATTTCACTTGTTTCTGACATTTTTGTGTATTTTTACTGTATCTTCGCTATTTGGGCACATTTTCTATTCTGCAATCCTAAAATGCTTGAAATGGGTGAAATTTACAGAAGCCCTGCATATTATAAACAAATGTCCTCTTTCACCCTAGTTGGAAGCATTTACCCTATGTCCAGTATTTTTACTTGTTTCTGACATATTTGTGTATTTTTACTTAATCTTCGCTATTTGGGCACATTTTCTATTCTGGAAAGCCCAGAATGAGAGAAATGGGTGAAATGTACAGAAACCCTGCATAGTATAAGCGAATGTCCTGTTGGGCACTCGTTTGAAGCATTTACCCTATGTCCAGAGATTTCACTTGTTTCTGACATGTTTGGGTATTTTTACTGTATCTTCGCTATTGGGCACATTTTGTATTCTGCAAATCCCAAAATGCTTGAAATGGTGAAATTTACAGAAACCCTGCATATTCTCAACATATGTCCTCTTTCACCCTAGTTGGAAGCATTTACCCTATTTCCAGTATTTTTACTTGTTTCTGACATATTTGTGTATTTTTACTTAATCTTCGCTATTTGGGCACATTTTCTTTTCTGGAAATCCCAGAATGAGAGAAATGGGTGAAATGTACAGAAACCCTGCATAGTATAAGCGAATGTCCTGTTTTGCACTCGTTTGAAGCATTTACCCTATGTCCAGAGATTTCACTTGTTTCTGACATTTTTGTGTATTTTTACTTAATCTTCGCTATTTGGGCACATTTTCTATTCTGGAAAGCCCAGAATGAGAGAAATGGGTGAAATTTACAGAAACCCTGCATATTCTCAACATATGTCCTCTTTCACCCTAGTTGGAAGCATCTACCCTATTTCCAGTATTTTTACTTGTTTCTGACATTTTTGTGTATTTTTACTTAATCTTCGCTATTTGGGCACATTTTCTATTCTGGAAAGCCCAGAATGAGAGAAATGGGTGAAATTTACAGAAGCACTGCATATTATCAACAAATGTCGTATTTTACCCTCGTTTGAGGCATTTCCCCTATTTCCAGTGATTTCACTTCTTTCGGACACCTTATGTTACTTTACTGAACCCTCGCAAAAAAGGAACATTTTTTTCCTTAAAAGCCAAATATGAGAGAAATGGGTAAAATGTACAGAAACCCTGCATATAATGAGCGAATCTCCTGTTTTGCACTCGTTTGAAGCATTACCCTATGTCCAGAGATTTCACTTGTTTCTGACATTTTTGTGTATTTTTACTGTATCTTCGCTATTTGGCACATTTTCTATTCTGGAAATCCCAAAATGCTTGAAATGGGTGAAATTTACAGAAGCTCTCCATATTATCAACAAATGTCGTATTTTACCCTAGTTGGAAGCATTTACCCTATTTCCAGTGATTTCACTTCTTTCGGACAGCTTGTGTTATTTCACTGAACCCTCGCAATAAAGGAACATTTTTTTCCTTAAAAGCCAAATATGAGAGAAATGGGTAAAATGTACAGAAACCCTGCATATTATAAGCGAATGTCCTGTTGTGTACTCGTTTGAAGCATTACCCTATGTCCAGAGATTTCACTTGTTTCTGACATTTTTGTGTATTTTTACTGTATCTTCGCTATTTGGGCACATTTTCTATTCTGCAATCCTAAAATGCTTGAAATGGGTGAAATTTACAGAAGCCCTGCATATTATAAACAAATGTCGTCTTTCACCCTAGTTGGAAGCATTTACCCTATGTCCAGTATTTTCACTTGTTTCTGACATTTTTTTGTATTTTTACTTAATCTTCGCTATTTGGGCACATTTTCTATTCTGGAAAGCCCAGAATGAGAGAAATGGGTGAAATTTACAGAAGCACTGCATATTATCAACAAATGTCGTATTTTACCCTCGTTTGAAGCATTTACCCTATTTCCAGTGATTTCACTTCTTTCGGACACCTTATGTTACTTTACTGAACCCTCGCAAAAAAGGAACATTTTTTTCCTTAAAAGCCAAATATGAGAGAAATGGGTAAAATGTACAGAAACCCTGCATATAATGAGCGAATCTCCTGTTTTGCACTCGTTTGAAGCATTACCCTATGTCCAGAGATTTCACTTGTTTCTGACATTTTTGTGTATTTTTACTGTATCTTCGCTATTTGGCACATTTTCTATTCTGGAAATCCCAAAATGCTTGAAATGGGTGAAATTTACAGAAGCTCTCCATATTATCAACAAATGTCGTATTTTACCCTAGTTGGAAGCATTTACCCTATTTCCAGTGATTTCACTTCTTTCGGACAGCTTGTGTTATTTCACTGAACCCTCGCAATAAAGGAACATTTTTTTCCTTAAAAGCCAAATATGAGAGAAATGGGTAAAATGTACAGAAACCCTGCATATTATAAGCGAATGTCCTGTTGTGTACTCGTTTGAAGCATTACCCTATGTCCAGAGATTTCACTTGTTTCTGACATTTTTGTGTATTTTTACTGTATCTTCGCTATTTGGGCACATTTTCTATTCTGCAATCCTAAAATGCTTGAAATGGGTGAAATTTACAGAAGCCCTGCATATTATAAACAAATGTCGTCTTTCACCCTAGTTGGAAGCATTTACCCTATGTCCAGTATTTTCACTTGTTTCTGACATTTTTTTGTATTTTTACTTAATCTTCGCTATTTGGGCACATTTTCTATTCTGGAAAGCCCAGAATGAGAGAAATGGGTGAAATTTACAGAAGCACTGCATATTATCAACAAATGTCGTATTTTACCCTCGTTTGAAGCATTTACCCTATTTCCAGTGATTTCACTTCTTTCGGACACCTTATGTTACTTTACTGAACCCTCGCAAAAAAGGAACATTTTTTTCCTTAAAAGCCAAATATGAGAGAAATGGGTAAAATGTACAGAAACCCTGCATATTATAAGCGAATGTCCTGTTTTGCACTCGTTTGAAGCATTTACCCTATGTCCAGAGATTTCACTTGTTTCTGACATTTTTGTGTATTTTTACTTAATCTTCGCTATTTGGGCACATTTTCTATTCTGCAATCCTAAAATGCTTGAAATGGGTGAAATTTACAGAAGCCCTGCATATTATAAACAAATGTCCTCTTTCACCCTAGTTGGAAGCATTTACCCTATGTCCAGTATTTTTACTTGTTTCTGACATTTTTGTGTATTTTTACTTAATCTTCGCTATTTGGGCACATTTTCTATTCTGGAAAGCCCAGAATGAGAGAAATGGGTGAAATTTACAGAAGCACTGCATATTATCAACAAATGTCGTATTTTACCCTCGTTTGAAGCATTTACCCTATTTCCAGTGATTTCACTTCTTTCGGACACCTTATGTTACTTTACTGAACCCTCGCAAAAAAGGAACATTTTTTTCCTTAAAAGCCAAATATGAAAGAAATGGGTAAAATGTACAGAAACCCTGCATATTATAAGCGAATGTCCTGTTGTGTACTCGTTTGAAGCATTACCCTATGTCCAGAGATTTCACTTGTTTCTGACATTTTTGTGTATTTTTACTGTATCTTCGCTATTTGGGCACATTTTCTATTCTGCAATCCTAAAATGCTTGAAATGGGTGAAATTTACAGAAGCCCTGCATATTATAAACAAATGTCCTCTTTCACCCTAGTTGGAAGCATTTACCCTATGTCCAGTATTTTTACTTGTTTCTGACATATTTGTGTATTTTTACTTAATCTTCGCTATTTGGGCACATTTTCTATTCTGGAAAGCCCAGAATGAGAGAAATGGGTAAAATGTACAGAAACCCTGCATATAATGAGCGAATCTCCTGTTTTGCATTCGTTTGAAGCATTTACCCTACTTCCAGTGATTTCACTTCTTTCGGACAGCTTGTGTTATTTGACTGAACCCTCGTAATAAAGGAACATTTTTTTCTTTAAAAGCCAAATATGAGAGAAATGGGTAAAATGTACAGAAACCCTGCATATTATAAGCGAATGTCCTGTTTTGCACTCGTTTGAAGCATTTACCCTATGTCCAGAGATTTCACTTGTTTCTGACATTTTTGTGTATTTTTACTTAATCTTCGCTATTTGGGCACATTTTCTATTCTGGAAAGCCCAGAATGAGAGAAATGGGTGAAATTTACAGAAGCACTGCATATTATCAACAAATGTCGTATTTTACCCTCGTTTGAAGCATTTACCCTATTTCCAGTGATTTCACTTCTTTCGGACACCTTATGTTACTTTACTGAACCCTCGCAAAAAAGGAACATTTTTTTCCTTAAAAGCCAAATATGAAAGAAATGGGTAAAATGTACAGAAACCCTGCATATTATAAGCGAATGTCCTGTTGTGTACTCGTTTGAAGCATTACCCTATGTCCAGAGATTTCACTTGTTTCTGACATTTTTGTGTATTTTTACTGTATCTTCGCTATTTGGGCACATTTTCTATTCTGCAATCCTAAAATGCTTGAAATGGGTGAAATTTACAGAAGCCCTGCATATTATAAACAAATGTCCTCTTTCACCCTAGTTGGAAGCATTTACCCTATGTCCAGTATTTTTACTTGTTTCTGACATTTTTGTGTATTTTTACTTAATCTTCGCTATTTGGGCACATTTTCTATTCTGGAAAGCCCAGAATGAGAGAAATGGGTAAAATTTACAGAAGCACTGCATATTATCAACAAATGTCATATTTTACCCTCGTTTGAAGCATTTACCCTATTTCCAGTGATTTCACTTCTTTCGGACACCTTATATTACTTTACTGAACCCTCGCAAAAAAGGAACATTTTTTTCCTTAAAAGCCAAATATGAAAGAAATGGGTAAAATGTACAGAAACCCTGCATATTACAAGCGAATGTCCTGTTGTGTACTCGTTTGAAGCATTACCCTATGTCCAGAGATTTCACTTGTTTCTGACATTTTTGTGTATTTTTACTGTATCTTCGCTATTTGGGCACATTTTCTATTCTGCAATCCTAAAATGCTTGAAATGGGTGAAATTTACAGAAGCCCTGCATATTATAAACAAATGTCCTCTTTCACACTAGTTGGAAGCATTTACCCACATTTTCTATTCTGGAAAGCCCAGAATGAGAGAAATGGGTGAAATGTACAGAAACCCTGCATAGTATAAGCGAATGTCCTGTTGGGCACTCGTTTGAAGCATTTACCCTATGTCCAGAGATTTCACTTGTTTCTGACATGTTTGTGTATTTTTACTGTATCTTCGCTATTGGGCACATTTTGTATTCTGCAAATCCCAAAATGCTTGAAATGGTGAAATTTACAGAAACCCTGCATATTCTCAACATATGTCCTCTTTCACCCTAGTTGGAAGCATTTACCCTATTTCCAGTATTTTTACTTGTTTCTGACATATTTGTGTATTTTTACTTAATCTTCGCTATTTGGGCACATTTTCTTTTCTGGAAATCCCAGAATGAGAGAAATGGGTGAAATGTACAGAAACCCTGCATAGTATAAGCGAATGTCCTGTTTTGCACTCGTTTGAAGCATTTACCCTATGTCCAGAGATTTCACTTGTTTCTGACATTTTTGTGTATTTTTACTTAATCTTCGCTATTTGGGCACATTTTCTATTCTGGAAAGCCCAGAATGAGAGAAATGGGTGAAATTTACAGAAACCCTGCATATTATCAACATATGTCCTCTTTCACCCTAGTTGGAAGCATCTACCCTATTTCCAGTATTTTTACTTGTTTCTGACATTTTTGTGTATTTTTACTTAATCTTCGCTATTTGGGCACATTTTCTATTCTGGAAAGCCCAGAATGAGAGAAATGGGTGAAATTTACAGAAGCACTGCATATTATCAACAAATGTCGTATTTTACCCTCGTTTGAGGCATTTACCCTATTTCCAGTGATTTCACTTCTTTCGGACACCTTATGTTACTTTACTGAACCCTCGCAAAAAAGGAACATTTTTTTCCTTAAAAGCCAAATATGAAAGAAATGGGTAAAATGTACAGAAACCCTGCATATTATAAGCGAATGTCCTGTTGTGTACTCGTTTGAAGCATTACCCTATGTCCAGAGATTTCACTTGTTTCTGACATTTTTGTGTATTTTTACTGTATCTTCGCTATTTGGGCACATTTTCTATTCTGCAATCCTAAAATGCTTGAAATGGGTGAAATTTACAGAAGCCCTGCATATTATAAACAAATGTCCTCTTTCACCCTAGTTGGAAGCATTTACCCTATGTCCAGTATTTTTACTTGTTTCTGACATATTTGTGTATTTTTACTTAATCTTCGCTATTTGGGCACATTTTCTATTCTGGAAAGCCCAGAATGAGAGAAATGGGTAAAATGTACAGAAACCCTGCATATAATGAGCGAATCTCCTGTTTTGCATTCGTTTGAAGCATTTACCCTACTTCCAGTGATTTCACTTCTTTCGGACAGCTTGTGTTATTTGACTGAACCCTCGTAATAAAGGAACATTTTTTTTCCTTAAAAGCCAAATATGAGAGAAATGGGTAAAATGTACAGAAACCCTGCATATTATAAGCGAATGTCCTGTTTTGCACTCGTTTGAAGCATTTACCCTATGTCCAGAGATTTCACTTGTTTCTGACATTTTTGTGTATTTTTACTTAATCTTCGCTATTTGGGCACATTTTCTATTCTGCAATCCTAAAATGCTTGAAATGGGTGAAATTTACAGAAGCCCTGCATATTATCAACAAATGTCGTATTTTACCCTCGTTTGAAGCATTTACCCTATTTCCAGTGATTTCACTTCTTTCGGACACCTTATGTTACTTTACTGAACCCTCGCAAAAAAGGAACATTTTTTTCCTTAAAAGCCAAATATGAAAGAAATGGGTAAAATGTACAGAAACCCTGCATATTATAAGCGAATGTCCTGTTGTGTACTCGTTTGAAGCATTACCCTATGTCCAGAGATTTCACTTGTTTCTGACATTTTTGTGTATTTTTACTGTATCTTCGCTATTTGGGCACATTTTCTATTCTGCAATCCTAAAATGCTTGAAATGGGTGAAATTTACAGAAGCCCTGCATATTATAAACAAATGTCCTCTTTCACCCTAGTTGGAAGCATTTACCCTATGTCCAGTATTTTTACTTGTTTCTGACATTTTTGTGTATTTTTACTTAATCTTCGCTATTTGGGCACATTTTCTATTCTGGAAAGCCCAGAATGAGAGAAATGGGTGAAATTTACAGAAGCACTGCATATTATCAACAAATGTCGTCTTTTACCCTCGTTTGAAGCATTTACCCTATTTCCAGTGATTTCACTTCTTTCGGACACCTTATGTTACTTTACTGAACCCTCGCAAAAAAGGAACATTTTTTTCCTTAAAAGCCAAATATGAGAGAAATGGGTAAAATGTACAGAAACCCTGCATATTATAAGCGAATGTCCTGTTTTGCACTCGTTTGAAGCATTTACCCTATGTCCAGAGATTTCACTTGTTTCTGACATTTTTGTGTATTTTTACTTAATCTTCGCTATTTGGGCACATTTTCTATTCTGCAATCCTAAAATGCTTGAAATGGGTGAAATTTACAGAAGCCCTGCATATTATAAACAAATGTCCTCTTTCACCCTAGTTGGAAGCATTTACCCTATGTCCAGTATTTTTACTTGTTTCTGACATTTTTGTGTATTTTTACTTAATCTTCGCTATTTGGGCACATTTTCTATTCTGGAAAGCCCAGAATGAGAGAAATGGGTGAAATTTACAGAAGCACTGCATATTATCAACAAATGTCGTATTTTACCCTCGTTTGAGGCATTTACCCTATTTCCAGTGATTTCACTTCTTTCGGACACCTTATGTTACTTTACTGAACCCTCGCAAAAAAGGAACATTTTTTTCCTTAAAAGCCAAATATGAAAGAAATGGGTAAAATGTACAGAAACCCTGCATATTATAAGCGAATGTCCTGTTGTGTACTCGTTTGAAGCATTACCCTATGTCCAGAGATTTCACTTGTTTCTGACATTTTTGTGTATTTTTACTGTATCTTCGCTATTTGGGCACATTTTCTATTCTGCAATCCTAAAATGCTTGAAATGGGTGAAATTTACAGAAGCCCTGCATATTATAAACAAATGTCCTCTTTCACCCTAGTTGGAAGCATTTACCCTATGTCCAGTATTTTTACTTGTTTCTGACATATTTGTGTATTTTTACTTAATCTTCGCTATTTGGGCACATTTTCTATTCTGGAAAGCCCAGAATGAGAGAAATGGGTAAAATGTACAGAAACCCTGCATATAATGAGCGAATCTCCTGTTTTGCATTCGTTTGAAGCATTTACCCTACTTCCAGTGATTTCACTTCTTTCGGACAGCTTGTGTTATTTGACTGAACCCTCGTAATAAAGGAACATTTTTTTTCCTTAAAAGCCAAATATGAGAGAAATGGGTAAAATGTACAGAAACCCTGCATATTATAAGCGAATGTCCTGTTTTGCACTCGTTTGAAGCATTTACCCTATGTCCAGAGATTTCACTTGTTTCTGACATTTTTGTGTATTTTTACTTAATCTTCGCTATTTGGGCACATTTTCTATTCTGCAATCCTAAAATGCTTGAAATGGGTGAAATTTACAGAAGCCCTGCATATTATCAACAAATGTCGTATTTTACCCTCGTTTGAAGCATTTACCCTATTTCCAGTGATTTCACTTCTTTCGGACACCTTATGTTACTTTACTGAACCCTCGCAAAAAAGGAACATTTTTTTCCTTAAAAGCCAAATATGAAAGAAATGGGTAAAATGTACAGAAACCCTGCATATTATAAGCGAATGTCCTGTTGTGTACTCGTTTGAAGCATTACCCTATGTCCAGAGATTTCACTTGTTTCTGACATTTTTGTGTATTTTTACTGTATCTTCGCTATTTGGGCACATTTTCTATTCTGCAATCCTAAAATGCTTGAAATGGGTGAAATTTACAGAAGCCCTGCATATTATAAACAAATGTCCTCTTTCACCCTAGTTGGAAGCATTTACCCTATGTCCAGTATTTTTACTTGTTTCTGACATTTTTGTGTATTTTTACTTAATCTTCGCTATTTGGGCACATTTTCTATTCTGGAAAGCCCAGAATGAGAGAAATGGGTGAAATTTACAGAAGCACTGCATATTATCAACAAATGTCGTCTTTTACCCTCGTTTGAAGCATTTACCCTATTTCCAGTGATTTCACTTCTTTCGGACACCTTATGTTACTTTACTGAACCCTCGCAAAAAAGGAACATTTTTTTCCTTAAAAGCCAAATATGAGAGAAATGGGTAAAATGTACAGAAACCCTGCATATTATAAGCGAATGTCCTGTTTTGCACTCGTTTGAAGCATTTACCCTATGTCCAGAGATTTCACTTGTTTCTGACATTTTTGTGTATTTTTACTTAATCTTCGCTATTTGGGCACATTTTCTATTCTGCAATCCTAAAATGCTTGAAATGGGTGAAATTTACAGAAGCCCTGCATATTATAAACAAATGTCCTCTTTCACCCTAGTTGGAAGCATTTACCCTATGTCCAGTATTTTTACTTGTTTCTGACATTTTTGTGTATTTTTACTTAATCTTCGCTATTTGGGCACATTTTCTATTCTGGAAAGCCCAGAATGAGAGAAATGGGTGAAATTTACAGAAGCACTGCATATTATCAACAAATGTCGTATTTTACCCTCGTTTGAAGCATTTACCCTATTTCCAGTGATTTCACTTCTTTCGGACACCTTATGTTACTTTACTGAACCCACGCAAAAAAGGAACATTTTTTTCCTTAAAAGCCAAATATGAAAGAAATGGGTAAAATGTACAGAAACCCTGCATATTATAAGCGAATGTCCTGTTGTGTACTCGTTTGAAGCATTACCCTATGTCCAGAGATTTCACTTGTTTCTGACATTTTTGTGTATTTTTACTGTATCTTCGCTATTTGGGCACATTTTCTATTCTGCAATCCTAAAATGCTTGAAATGGGTGAAATTTACAGAAGCCCTGCATATTATAAACAAATGTCCTCTTTCACCCTAGTTGGAAGCATTTACCCTATGTCCAGTATTTTTACTTGTTTCTGACATATTTGTGTATTTTTACTTAATCTTCGCTATTTGGGCACATTTTCTATTCTGGAAAGCCCAGAATGAGAGAAATGGGTAAAATGTACAGAAACCCTGCATATAATGAGCGAATCTCCTGTTTTGGACTCGTTTGAAGCATTCACCCTACTTCCAGTGATTTCACTTCTTTCGGACAGCTTGTGTTATTTGACTGAACCCTCGTAATAAAGGAACATTTTTTTCCTTAAAAGCCAAATATGAGAGAAATGGGTAAAAAATACAGAAACCCTGCATATTATAAGCGAATGTCCTGTTTTGCACCTGTTTGAAGCATTTACCCTATGTCCAGAGATTTCACTTGTTTCTGACATTTTTGTGTATTTTTACTGTATCTTCGCTATTTGGCACATTTTCTATTCTGGAAATCCCAAAATGCTTGAAATGGGTGAAATTTACAGAAGCTCTCCATATTATCAACAAATGTCGTATTTTACCCTAGTTGGAAGCATTTACCCTATTTCCAGTGATTTCACTTCTTTCGGACAGCTTGTGTTATTTCACTGAACCCTCGCAATAAAGGAACATTTTTTTCCTTAAAAGCCAAATATGAGAGAAATGGGTAAAATGTACAGAAACCCTGCATATTATAAGCGAATGTCCTGTTGTGTACTCGTTTGAAGCATTACCCTATGTCCAGAGATTTCACTTGTTTCTGACATTTTTGTGTATTTTTACTGTATCTTCGCTATTTGGGCACATTTTCTATTCTGCAATCCTAAAATGCTTGAAATGGGTGAAATTTACAGAAGCCCTGCATATTATAAACAAATGTCCTCTTTCACCCTAGTTGGAAGCATTTACCCTATGTCCAGTATTTTTACTTGTTTCTGACATATTTGTGTATTTTTACTTAATCTTCGCTATTTGGGCACATTTTCTATTCTGGAAAGCCCAGAATGAGAGAAATGGGTAAAATGTACAGAAACCCTGCATATAATGAGCGAATCTCCTGTTTTGCATTCGTTTGAAGCATTTACCCTACTTCCAGTGATTTCACTTCTTTCGGACATGTTGTGTTATTTGACTGAACCCTCGTAATAAAGGAACATTTTTTTCCTTAAAAGCCAAATATGAGAGAAATGGGTAAAATGTACAGAAACCCTGCATATTATAAGCGAATGTCCTGTTTTGCACTCGTTTGAAGCATTTACCCTATGTCCAGAGATTTCACTTGTTTCTGACATTTTTGTATATTTTTACTGTATCTTCGCTATTTGGCACATTTTCTATTCTGGAAATCCCAAAATGCTTGAAATGGGTGAAATTTACAGAAGCCCTGCATATTATAAACAAATGTCCTCTTTCACCCTAGTTGGAAGCATTTACCCTATGTCCAGTATTTTTACTTGTTTCTGACATATTTGTGTATTTTTACTTAATCTTCGCTATTTGGGCACATTTTCTATTCTGGAAAGCCCAGAATGAGAGAAATGGGTAAAATGTACAGAAACCCTGCATATAATGAGCGAATCTCCTGTTTTGCATTCGTTTGAAGCATTTACCCTACTTCCAGTGATTTCACTTCTTTCGGACAGCTTGTGTTATTTGACTGAACCCTCGTAATACAGGAACATTTTTTTCCTTAAAAGCCAAATATGAGAGAAATGGGTAAAATGTACAGAAACCCTGCATATAATGAGCGAATCTCCTGTTTTGCACTCGTTTGAAGCATTACCCTATGTCCAGAGATTTCACTTGTTTCTGACATATTTGTGTATTTTTACTTAATCTTCGCTATTTGGGCACATTTTCTTTTCTGGAAATCCCAGAATGAGAGAAATGGGTGAAATGTACAGAAACCCTGCATAGTATAAGCGAATCTCCTGTTTTGCACTCGTTTGAAGCATTACCCTATGTCCAGAGATTTCACTTGTTTCTGACATTTTTGTGTATTTTTACTGTATCTTCGCTATTTGGGCACATTTTCTATTCTGCAATCCTAAAATGCTTGAAATGGGTGAAATTTACAGAAGCCCTGCATATTATAAACAGATGTCCTCTTTCACCCTAGTTGGAAGCATTTACCCTATGTCCAGTATTTTTACTTGTTTCTGACATTTTTGTGTATTTTTACTTAATCTTCGCTATTTGGGCACATTTTCTATTCTGGAAAGCCCAGAATGAGAGAAATGGGTGAAATTTACAGAAGCACTGCATATTATCAACAAATGTCGTATTTTACCCTCGTTTGAAGCATTTACCCTATTTCCAGTGATTTCACTTCTTTCGGACACCTTATGTTACTTTACTGAACCCTCGCAAAAAAGGAACATTTTTTTCCTTAAAAGCCAAATATGAAAGAAATGGGTAAAATGTACAGAAACCCTGCATATTATAAGCGAATGTCCTGTTGTGTACTCGTTTGAAGCATTACCCTATGTCCAGAGATTTCACTTGTTTCTGACATTTTTGTGTATTTTTACTGTATCTTCGCTATTTGGGCACATTTTCTATTCTGCAATCCTAAAATGCTTGAAATGGGTGAAATTTACAGAAGCCCTGCATATTATAAACAAATGTCGTCTTTCACCCTAGTTGGAAGCATTTACCCTATGTCCAGTATTTTTACTTGTTTCTGACATATTTGTGTATTTTTACTTAATCTTCGCTATTTGGGCACATTTTCTATTCTGGAAAGCCCAGAATGAGAGAAATGGGTAAAATGTACAGAAACCCTGCATATAATGAGCGAATCTCCTGTTTTGCATTCGTTTGAAGCATTTACCCTACTTCCAGTGATTTCACTTCTTTCGGACAGCTTGTGTTATTTGACTGAACCCTCGTAATAAAGGAACATTTTTTTCCTTAAAAGCCAAATATGAGAGAAATGGGTAAAATGTACAGAAACCCTGCATATTATAAGCGAATGTCCTGTTTTGCACTCGTTTGAAGCATTTACCCTATGTCCAGAGATTTCACTTGTTTCTGACATGTTTGTGTATTTTTACTTAATCTTCGCTATTTGGGCACATTTTCTATTCTGCAATCCTAAAATGCTTGAAATGGGTGAAATTTAAAGAAGCCCTGCATATTATAAACAAATGTCCTCTTTCACCCTAGTTGGAAGCATTTACCCTATGTCCAGTATTTTTACTTGTTTCTGACATTTTTGTGTATTTTTACTTAATCTTCGCTATTTGGGCACATTTTCTATTCTGGAAAGCCCAGAATTAGAGGAATGGGTGAAATTTACAGAAGCTCTGCATATTATCAACAAATGTCGTATTTTACCCTCGTTTGAAGCATTTACCCTATTTCCAGTGATTTCACTTCTTTCGGACAGCTTGTGTTATTTGACTGAACCCTCGTAATAAAGGAACATTTTTTTCCTTAAAAGCCAAATATGAAAGAAATGGGTAAAATGTACAGAAACCCTGCATATAATGAGCGAATCTCCTGTTGTGTACTCGTTTGAAGCATTACCCTATGTCCAGAGATTTCACTTGTTTCTGACATTTTTGTGTATTTTTACTGTATCTTCGCTATTTGGGCACATTTTCTATTCTGCAATCCTAAAATGCTTGAAATGGGTGAAATTTACAGAAGCCCTGCATATTATAAACAAATGTCCTCTTTCACCCTAGTTGGAAGCATTTACCCTATGTCCAGTATTTTTACTTGTTTCTGACATATTTGTGTATTTTTACTTAATCTTCGCTATTTGGGCACATTTTCTATTCTGGAAAGCCCAGAATGAGAGAAATGGGTAAAATGTACAGAAACCCGGCATATAATGAGTGAATCTCCTGTTTTGGACTCGTTTGAAGCATTTACCCTACTTCCAGTGATTTCACTTCTTTCGGACAGCTTGTGTTATTTGACTGAACCCTCGCAATAAAGGAACATTTTTTTCCTTAAAAGCCAAATATGAGAGAAATGGGTAAAATGTACAGAAACCCTGCATATTATAAGCGAATGTCCTGTTTTGCACCTGTTTGAAGCATTTACCCTATGTCCAGAGATTTCACTTGTTTCTGACATTTTTGTATATTTTTACTGTATCTTCGCTATTTGGCACATTTTCTATTCTGGAAATCCCAAAATGCTTGAAATGGGTGAAATTTACAGAAACCCTGCATATTATCAACATATGTCCTCTTTCACCCTAGTTGGAAGCATCTACCCTATTTCCAGTATTTTTACTTGTTTCTGACATTTTTGTGTATTTTTACTGTATCTTCGCTATTTGGCACATTTTCTATTCTGGAAATCCCAAAATGCTTGAAATGGGTAAAATTTACAGAAACCCTGCATATTATCAACATATGTCCTCTTTCACCCTAGTTGGAAGCATCTCCCTATGTCCAGTATTTTTACTTGTTTCTGACATATTTGTGTATTTTTACTTAATCTTCGCTATTTGGGCACATTTTCTATTCTGGAAAGCCCAGAATGAGAGAAATGGGTGAAATGTACAGAAACCCTGCATAGTATAAGCGAATGTCCTGTTGGGCACTCGTTTGAAGCATTTACCCTATGTCCAGAGATTTCACTTGTTTCTGACATGTTTGTGTATTTTTACTGTATCTTCGCTATTGGGCACATTTTGTATTCTGCAAATCCCAAAATGCTTGAAATGGTGAAATTTACAGAAACCCTGCATATTCTCAACATATGTCCTCTTTCACCCTAGTTGGAAGCATTTACCCTATTTCCAGTATTTTTACTTGTTTCTGACATATTTGTGTATTTTTACTTAATCTTCGCTATTTGGGCACATTTTCTTTTCTGGAAATCCCAGAATGAGAGAAATGGGTGAAATGTACAGAAACCCTGCATAGTATAAGCGAATGTCCTGTTTTGCACTCGTTTGAAGCATTTACCCTATGTCCAGAGATTTCACTTGTTTCTGACATTTTTGTGTATTTTTACTTAATCTTCGCTATTTGGGCACATTTTCTATTCTGGAAAGCCCAGAATGAGAGAAATGGGTGAAATTTACAGAAGCACTGCATATTATCAACAAATGTCGTATTTTACCCTCGTTTGAAGCATTTACCCTATTTCCAGTGATTTCACTTCTTTCGGACACCTTATGTTACTTTACTGAACCCTCGCAAAAAAGGAACATTTTTTTCCTTAAAAGCCAAATATGAAAGAAATGGGTAAAATGTACAGAAACCCTGCATATTATAAGCGAATGTCCTGTTGTGTACTCGTTTGAAGCATTACCCTATGTCCAGAGATTTCACTTGTTTCTGACATTTTTGTGTATTTTTACTGTATCTTCGCTATTTGGGCACATTTTCTATTCTGCAATCCTAAAATGCTTGAAATGGGTGAAATTTACAGAAGCCCTGCATATTATAAACAAATGTCCTCTTTCACCCTAGTTGGAAGCATTTACCCTATGTCCAGTATTTTTACTTGTTTCTGACATATTTGTGTATTTTTACTTAATCTTCGCTATTTGGGCACATTTTCTATTCTGGAAAGCCCAGAATGAGAGAAATGGGTAAAATGTACAGAAACCCTGCATATAATGAGCGAATCTCCTGTTTTGCATTCGTTTGAAGCATTTACCCTACTTCCAGTGATTTCACTTCTTTCGGACAGCTTGTGTTATTTGACTGAACCCTCGTAATAAAGGAACATTTTTTTCCTTAAAAGCCAAATACGAGAGAAATGGGTAAAATGTACAGAAACCCTGCATATTATAAGCGAATGTCCTGTTTTGCACTCGTTTGAAGCATTTACCCTATGTCCAGAGATTTCACTTGTTTCTGACATTTTTGTGTATTTTTACTTAATCTTCGCTATTTGGGCACATTTTCTATTCTGCAATCCTAAAATGCTTGAAATGGGTGAAATTTACAGAAGCCCTGCATATTATAAACAAATGTCCTCTTTCACCCTAGTTGGAAGCATTTACCCTATGTCCAGTATTTTTACTTGTTTCTGACATTTTTGTGTCTTTTTACTTAATCTTCGCTATTTGGGCACATTTTCTATTCTGGAAAGCCCAGAATGAGAGAAATGGGTGAAATTTACAGAAGCACTGCATATTATCAACAAATGTCGTATTTTACCCTCGTTTGAAGCATTTACCCTATTTCCAGTGATTTCACTTCTTTCGGACAGCTTGTGTTATTTGACTGAACCCTCGTAATAAAGGAACATTTTTTTCCTTAAAAGCCAAATATGAAAGAAATGGGTAAAATGTACAGAAACCCTGCATATAATGAGCGAATCTCCTGTTGTGTACTCGTTTGAAGCATTACCCTATGTCCAGAGATTTCACTTGTTTCTGACATTTTTGTGTATTTTTACTTAATCTTCGCTATTTGGGCACATTTTCTATTCTGCAATCCTAAAATGCTTGAAATGGGTGAAATTTACAGAAGCCCTGCATATTATAAACAAATGTCCTCTTTCACCCTAGTTGGAAGCATTTACCCTATGTCCAGTATTTTTACTTGTTTCTGACATATTTGTGTATTTTTACTTAATCTTCGCTATTTGGGCACATTTTCTATTCTGGAAAGCCCAGAATGAGAGAAATGGGTAAAATGTACAGAAACCCTGCATATAATGAGCGAATCTCCTGTTTTGCATTCGTTTGAAGCATTTACCCTACTTCCAGTGATTTCACTTCTTTCGGACAGCTTGTGTTATTTGACTGAACCCTCGTAATAAAGGAACATTTTTTTTCCTTAAAAGCCAAATATGAGAGAAATGGGTAAAATGTACAGAAACCCTGCATATTATAAGCGAATGTCCTGTTTTGCACCTGTTTGAAGCATTTACCCTATGTCCAGAGATTTCACTTGTTTCTGACATTTTTGTGTATTTTTACTGTATCTTCGCTATTTGGCACATTTTCTATTCTGGAAATCCCAAAATGCTTGAAATGGATGAAATTTACAGAAGCCCTGCATATTATAAACAAATGTCCTCTTTCACCCTAGTTGGAAGCATTTACCCTATGTCCAGTATTTTTACTTGTTTCTGACATATTTGTGTATTTTTACTTAATCTTCGCTATTTGGGCACATTTTCTATTCTGGAAAGCCCAGAATGAGAGAAATGGGTAAAATGTACAGAAACCCGGCATATAATGAGCGAATCTCCTGTTTTGGACTCGTTTGAAGCATTTACCCTACTTCCAGTGATTTCACTTCTTTCGGACAGCTTGTGTTATTTCACTGAACACTCGCAATAAAGGAACATTTTTTTCCTTAAAAGCCAAATATGAGAGAAATGGGTAAAATGTACAGAAACCCTGCAGATTATAAGCGAATGTCCTGTTGTGTACTCGTTTGAAGCATTACCCTATGTCCAGAGATTTCACTTGTTTCTGACATTTTTGTGTATTTTTACTGTATCTTCGCTATTTGGGCACATTTTCTATTCTGCAATCCTAAAATGCTTGAAATGGGTGAAATTTACAGAAGCCCTGCATATTATAAACAAATGTCCTCTTTCACCCTAGTTGGAAGCATTTACCCTATGTCCAGTATTTTTACTTCTTTCTGACATATTTGTGTATTTTTACTTAATCTTCGCTATTTGGGCACATTTTCTATTCTGGAAAGCCCAGAATGAGAGAAATGGGTAAAATGTACAGAAACCCTGCATATAATGAGCGAATCTCCTGTTTTGCATTCGTTTGAAGCATTTACCCTACTTCCAGTGATTTCACTTCTTTCGGACAGCTTGTGTTATATGACTGAACCCTCGTAATAAAGGAACATTTTTTTCCTTAAAAGCCAAATATGAGAGAAATGGGTAAAATGTACAGAAACCCTGCATATTATAAGCGAATGTCCTGTTTTGCACTCGTTTGAAGCATTTACCCTATGTCCAGAGATTTCACTTGTTTCTGACATTTTTGTGTATTTTTACTGTATCTTCGCTATTTGGGCACATTTTCTATTCTGCAATCCTAAAATGCTTGAAATGGGTGAAATTTACAGAAGCCCTGCATATTATAAACAAATGTCCTCTTTCACCCTAGTTGGAAGCATTTACCCTATGTCCAGTATTTTTACTTGTTTCTGACATATTTGTGTATTTTTACTTAATCTTCGCTATTTGGGCACATTTTCTATTCTGGAAAGCCCAGAATGAGAGAAATGGGTAAAATGTACAGAAACCCGGCATATAATGAGCGAATCTCCTGTTTTGGACTCGTTTGAAGCATTTACCCTACTTCCAGTGATTTCACTTCTTTCGGACAGCTTGTGTTATTTGACTGAACCCTCGCAATAAAGGAACATTTTTTTCCTTAAAAGCCAAATATGAGAGAAATGGGTAAAATGTACAGAAACCCTGCATATTATAAGCGAATGTCCTGTTTTGCACCTGTTTGAAGCATTTACCCTATGTCCAGAGATTTCACTTGTTTCTGACATTTTTGTATATTTTTACTGTATCTTCGCTATTTGGCACATTTTCTATTCTGGAAATCCCAAAATGCTTGAAATGGGTGAAATTTACAGAAACCCTGCATATTATCAACATATGTCCTCTTTCACCCTAGTTGGAAGCATCTCCCTATGTCCAGTATTTTTACTTGTTTCTGACATATTTGTGTATTTTTACTGTATCTTCGCTATTTGGCACATTTTCTATTCTGGAAATCCCAAAATGCTTGAAATGGGTAAAATTTACAGAAACCCTGCATATTATCAACATATGTCCTCTTTCACCCTAGTTGGAAGCATCTCCCTATGTCCAGTATTTTTACTTGTTTCTGACATATTTGTGTATTTTTACTTAATCTTCGCTATTTGGGCACATTTTCTATTCTGGAAAGCCCAGAATGAGAGAAATGGGTGAAATGTACAGAAACCCTGCATAGTATAAGCGAATGTCCTGTTGGGCACTCGTTTGAAGCATTTACCCTATGTCCAGAGATTTCACTTGTTTCTGACATGTTTGTGTATTTTTACTGTATCTTCGCTATTGGGCACATTTTGTATTCTGCAAATCCCAAAATGCTTGAAATGGTGAAATTTACAGAAACCCTGCATATTCTCAACATATGTCCTCTTTCACCCTAGTTGGAAGCATTTACCCTATTTCCAGTATTTTTACTTGTTTCTGACATATTTGTGTATTTTTACTTAATCTTCGCTATTTGGGCACATTTTCTTTTCTGGAAATCCCAGAATGAGAGAAATGGGTGAAATGTACAGAAACCCTGCATAGTATAAGCGAATGTCCTGTTTTGCACTCGTTTGAAGCATTTACCCTATGTCCAGAGATTTCACTTGTTTCTGACATTTTTGTGTATTTTTACTTAATCTTCGCTATTTGGGCACATTTTGTATTCTGGAAAGCCCAGAATGAGAGAAATGGGTGAAATTTACAGAAACCCTGCATATTATCAACATATGTCCTCTTTCACCCTAGTTGGAAGCATCTACCCTATTTCCAGTATTTTTACTTGTTTCTGACATTTTTGTGTATTTTTACTTAATCTTCGCTATTTGGGCACATTTTCTATTCTGGAAAGCCCAGAATGAGAGAAATGGGTGAAATTTACAGAAGCACTGCATATTATCAACAAATGTCGTATTTTACCCTCGTTTGAGGCATTTACCCTATTTCCAGTGATTTCACTTCTTTCGGACACCTTATGTTACTTTACTGAACCCTCGCAAAAAAGGAACATTTTTTTCCTTAAAAGCCAAATATGAAAGAAATGGGTAAAATGTACAGAAACCCTGCATATTATAAGCGAATGTCCTGTTGTGTACTCGTTTGAAGCATGACCCTATGTCCAGAGATTTCACTTGTTTCTGACATTTTTGTGTATTTTTACTGTATCTTCGCTATTTGGGCACATTTTCTATTCTGCAATCCTAAAATGCTTGAAATGGGTGAAATTTACAGAAGCCCTGCATATTATAAACAAATGTCCTCTTTCACCCTAGTTGGAAGCATTTACCCTATGTCCAGTATTTTTACTTGTTTCTGACATATTTGTGTATTTTTACTTAATCTTCGCTATTTGGGCAAATTTTCTATTCTGGAAAGCCCAGAATGAGAGAAATGGGTAAAATGTACAGAAACCCTGCATATAATGAGCGAATCTCCTGTTTTGCATTCGTTTGAAGCATTTACCCTACTTCCAGTGATTTCACTTCTTTCGGACAGCTTGTGTTATTTGACTGAACCCTCGTAATAAAGGAACATTTTTTTTCCTTAAAAGCCAAATATGAGAGAAATGCGTAAAATGTACAGAAACCCTGCATATTATAAGCGAATGTCCTGTTTTGCACTCGTTTGAAGCATTTACCCTATGTCCAGAGATTTCACTTGTTTCTGACATTTTTGTGTATTTTTACTTAATCTTCGCTATTTGGGCACATTTTCTATTCTGGAAAGCCCAGAATGAGAGAAATGGGTGAAATTTACAGAAGCACTGCATATTATCAACAAATGTCGTATTTTACCCTCGTTTGAGGCATTTACCCTATTTCCAGTGATTTCACTTCTTTCGGACACCTTATGTTACTTTACTGAACCCTCGCAAAAAAGGAACATTTTTTTCCTTAAAAGCCAAATATGAAAGAAATGGGTAAAATGTACAGAAACCCTGCATATTATAAGCGAATGTCCTGTTGTGTACTCGTTTGAAGCATGACCCTATGTCCAGAGATTTCACTTGTTTCTGACATTTTTGTGTATTTTTACTGTATCTTCGCTATTTGGGCACATTTTCTATTCTGCAATCCTAAAATGCTTGAAATGGGTGAAATTTACAGAAGCCCTGCATATTATAAACAAATGTCCTCTTTCACCCTAGTTGGAAGCATTTACCCTATGTCCAGTATTTTTACTTGTTTCTGACATATTTGTGTATTTTTACTTAATCTTCGCTATTTGGGCACATTTTCTATTCTGGAAAGCCCAGAATGAGAGAAATGGGTAAAATGTACAGAAACCCTGCATATAATGAGCGAATCTCCTGTTTTGCATTCGTTTGAAGCATTTACCCTACTTCCAGTGATTTCACTTCTTTCGGACAGCTTGTGTTATTTGACTGAACCCTCGTAATAAAGGAACATTTTTTTTCCTTAAAAGCCAAATATGAGAGAAATGCGTAAAATGTACAGAAACCCTGCATATTATAAGCGAATGTCCTGTTTTGCACTCGTTTGAAGCATTTACCCTATGTCCAGAGATTTCACTTGTTTCTGACATTTTTGTGTATTTTTACTTAATCTTCGCTATTTGGGCACATTTTCTATTCTGCAATCCTAAAATGCTTGAAATGGGTGAAATTTACAGAAGCCCTGCATATTATCAACAAATGTCGTATTTTACCCTCGTTTGAAGCATTTACCCTATTTCCAGTGATTTCACTTCTTTCGGACACCTTATGTTACTTTACTGAACCCTCGCAAAAAAGGAACATTTTTTTCCTTAAAAGCCAAATATGAAAGAAATGGGTAAAATGTACAGAAACCCTGCATATTATAAGCGAATGTCCTGTTGTGTACTCGTTTGAAGCATTACCCTATGTCCAGAGATTTCACTTGTTTCTGACATTTTTGTGTATTTTTACTGTATCTTCGCTATTTGGGCACATTTTCTATTCTGCAATCCTAAAATGCTTGAAATGGGTGAAATTTACAGAAGCCCTGCATATTATAAACAAATGTCCTCTTTCACCCTAGTTGGAAGCATTTACCCTATGTCCAGTATTTTTACTTGTTTCTGACATATTTGTGTATTTTTACTTAATCTTCGCTATTTGGGCACATTTTCTATTCTGGAAAGCCCAGAATGAGAGAAATGGGTAAAATGTACAGAAACCCGGCATATAATGAGCGAATCTCCTGTTTTGGACTCGTTTGAAGCATTTACCCTACTTCCAGTGATTTCACTTCTTTCGGACAGCTTGTGTTATTTGACTGAACCCTCGCAATAAAGGAACATTTTTTTCCTTAAAAGCCAAATATGAGAGAAATGGGTAAAATGTACAGAAACCCTGCATATTATAAGCGAATGTCCTGTTTTGCACCTGTTTGAAGCATTTACCCTATGTCCAGAGATTTCACTTGTTTCTGACATTTTTGTATATTTTTACTGTATCTTCGCTATTTGGCACATTTTCTATTCTGGAAATCCCAAAATGCTTGAAATGGGTGAAATTTACAGAAACCCTGCATATTATCAACATATGTCCTCTTTCACCCTAGTTGGAAGCATCTACCCTATTTCCAGTATTTTTACTTGTTTCTGACATTTTTGTGTATTTTTACTGTATCTTCGCTATTTGGCACATTTTCTATTCTGGAAATCCCAAAATGCTTGAAATGGGTAAAATTTACAGAAACCCTGCATATTATCAACATATGTCCTCTTTCACCCTAGTTGGAAGCATCTCCCTATGTCCAGTATTTTTACTTGTTTCTTACATATTTGTGTATTTTTACTTAATCTTCGCTATTTGGGCACATTTTCTATTCTGGAAAGCCCAGAATGAGAGAAATGGGTGAAATGTACAGAAACCCTGCATAGTATAAGCGAATGTCCTGTTGGGCACTCGTTTGAAGCATTTACCCTATGTCCAGAGATTTCACTTGTTTCTGACATTTTTGTGTATTTTTACTTAATCTTCGCTATTTGGGCACATTTTCTATTCTGGAAAGCCCAGAATGAGAGAAATGGGTGAAATTTACAGTAGCACTGCATATTATCAACAAATGTCGTATTTTACCCTCGTTTGAAGCATTTACCCTATTTCCAGTGATTTCACTTCTTTCGGACACCTTATGTTACTTTACTGAACCCTCGCAAAAAAGGAACATTTTTTTCCTTAAAAGCCAAATATGAAAGAAATGGGTAAAATGTACAGAAACCCTGCATATTATAAGCGAATGTCCTGTTGTGTACTCGTTTGAAGCATTACCCTATGTCCAGAGATTTCACTTGTTTCTGACATTTTTGTGTATTTTTACTGTATCTTCGCTATTTGGGCACATTTTCTATTCTGCAATCCTAAAATGCTTGAAATGGGTGAAATTTACAGAAGCCCTGCATATTATAAACAAATGTCCTCTTTCACCCTAGTTGGAAGCATTTACCCTATGTCCAGTATTTTTACTTGTTTCTGACATATTTGTGTATTTTTACTTAATCTTCGCTATTTGGGCACATTTTCTATTCTGGAAAGCCCAGAATGAGAGAAATGGGTGAAATTTACAGAAGCACTGCATATTATCAACAAATGTCGTATTTTACCCTCGTTTGAAGCATTTACCCTATTTCCAGTGATTTCACTTCTTTAGGACACCTTATGTTACTTTACTGAACCCTCGCAAAAAAGGAACATTTTTTTCCTTAAAAGCCAAATATGAAAGAAATGGGTAAAATGTACAGAAACCCTGCATATTATAAGCGAATGTCCTGTTGTGTACTCGTTTAAGCATTACCCTATGTCCAGAGATTTCACTTGTTTCTGACATTTTTGTGTATTTTTACTGTATCTTCGCTATTTGGGCACATTTTCTATTCTGCAATCCTAAAATGCTTGAAATGGGTGAAATTTACAGAAGCCCTGCATATTATAAACAAATGTCCTCTTTCACCCTAGTTGGAAGCATTTACCCTATGTCCAGTATTTTTACTTGTTTCTGACATATTTGTGTATTTTTACTTAATCTTCGCTATTTGGGCACATTTTCTATTCTGGAAAGCCCAGAATGAGAGAAATGGGTAAAATGTACAGAAACCCTGCATATAATGAGCGAATCTCCTGTTTTGCATTCGTTTGAAGCATTTACCCTACTTCCAGTGATTTCACTTCTTTCGGACAGCTTGTGTTATTTGACTGAACCCTCGTAATAAAGGAACATTTTTTTCCTTAAAAGCCAAATATGAGAGAAATGGGTAAAATGTACAGAAACCCTGCATATAATGAGCGAATCTCCTGTTTTGCACTCGTTTGAAGCATTACCCTATGTCCAGAGATTTCACTTGTTTCTGACATTTTTGTGTATTTTTACTGTATCTTCGCTATTTGGGCACATTTTCTATTCTGCAATCCTAAAATGCTTGAAATGGGTGAAATTTACAGAAACCCTGCATATTATCAACATATGTCCTCTTTCACCCTAGTTGGAAGCATCTACCCTATTTCCAGTATTTTTAGTTGTTTCTGACATTTTTGTGTATTTTTACTGTATCTTCGCTATTTGGCACATTTTCTATTCTGGAAATCCCAAAATGCTTGAAATGGGTAAAATTTACAGAAACCCTGCATATTATCAACATATGTCCTCTTTCACCCTAGTTGGAAGCATCTCCCTATGTCCAGTATTTTTACTTGTTTCTGACATATTTGTGTATTTTTACTTAATCTTCGCTATTTGGGCACATTTTCTATTCTGGAAAGCCCAGAATGAGAGAAATGGGTGAAATGTACAGAAACCCTGCATAGTATAAGCGAATGTCCTGTTGGGCACTCGTTTGAAGCATTTACCCTATGTCCAGAGATTTCACTTGTTTCTGACATGTTTGTGTATTTTTACTGTATCTTCGCTATTGGGCACATTTTGTATTCTGCAAATCCCAAAATGCTTGAAATGGTGAAATTTACAGAAACCCTGCATATTCTCAACATATGTCCTCTTTCACCCTAGTTGGAAGCATTTACCCTATTTCCAGTATTTTTACTTGTTTCTGACATATTTGTGTATTTTTACTTAATCTTCGCTATTTGGGCACATTTTCTTTTCTGGAAATCCCAGAATGAGAGAAATGGGTGAAATGTACAGAAACCCTGCATAGTATAAGCGAATGTCCTGTTTTGCACTCGTTTGAAGCATTTACCCTATGTCCAGAGATTTCACTTGTTTCTGACATTTTTGTGTATTTTTACTTAATCTTCGCTATTTGGGCACATTTTCTATTCTGGAAAGCCCAGAATGAGAGAAATGGGTGAAATTTACAGAAGCACTGCATATTATCAACAAATGTCGTATTTTACCCTCGTTTGAAGCATTTACCCTATTTCCAGTGATTTCACTTCTTTCGGACACCTTATGTTACTTTACTGAACCCTCGCAAAAAAGGAACATTTTTTTCCTTAAAAGCCAAATATGAAAGAAATGGGTAAAATGTACAGAAACCCTGCATATTATAAGCGAATGTCCTGTTGTGTACTCGTTTGAAGCATTACCCTATGTCCAGAGATTTCACTTGTTTCTGACATTTTTGTGTATTTTTACTGTATCTTCGCTATTTGGGCACATTTTCTATTCTGCAATCCTAAAATGCTTGAAATGGGTGAAATTTACAGAAGCCCTGCATATTATAAACAAATGTCCTCTTTCACCCTAGTTGGAAGCATTTACCCTATGTCCAGTATTTTTACTTGTTTCTGACATATTTGTGTATTTTTACTTAATCTTCGCTATTTGGGCACATTTTCTATTCTGGAAAGCCCAGAATGAGAGAAATGGGTGAAATTTACAGAAGCACTGCATATTATCAACATATGTCCTCTTTCACCCTAGTTGGAAGCATCTCCCTATGTCCAGTATTTTTACTTGTTTCTGACATATTTGTGTATTTTTACTTAATCTTCGCTATTTGGGCACATTTTCTATTCTGGAAAGCCCAGAATGAGAGAAATGGGTGAAATGTACAGAAACCCTGCATAGTATAAGCGAATGTCCTGTTGGGCACTCGTTTGAAGCATTTACCCTATGTCCAGAGATTTCACTTGTTTCTGACATGTTTGTGTATTTTTACTGTATCTTCGCTATTGGGCACATTTTGTATTCTGCAAATCCCAAAATGCTTGAAATGGTGAAATTTACAGAAACCCTGCATATTCTCAACATATGTCCTCTTTCACCCTAGTTGGAAGCATTTACCCTATTTCCAGTATTTTTACTTGTTTCTGACATATTTGTGTATTTTTACTTAATCTTCGCTATTTGGGCACATTTTCTTTTCTAGAAATCCCAGAATGAGAGAAATGGGTGAAATGTACAGAAACCCTGCATAGTATAAGCGAATGTCCTGTTTTGCACTCGTTTGAAGCATTTACCCTATGTCCAGAGATTTCACTTGTTTCTGACATTTTTGTGTATTTTTACTTAATCTTCGCTATTTGGGCACATTTTCTATTCTGGAAAGCCCAGAATGAGAGAAATGGGTGAAATTTACAGAAACCCTGCATATTATCAACATATGTCCTCTTTCACCCTAGTTGGAAGCATCTACCCTATTTCCAGTATTTTTACTTGTTTCTGACATTTTTGTGTATTTTTACTTAATCTTCGCTATTTGGGCACATTTTCTATTCTGGAAAGCCCAGAATGAGAGAAATGGGTGAAATTTACAGAAGCACTGCATATTATCAACAAATGTCGTATTTTACCCTCGTTTGAGGCATTTACCCTATTTCCAGTGATTTCACTTCTTTCGGACACCTTATGTTACTTTACTGAACCCTCGCAAAAAAGGAACATTTTTTTCCTTAAAAGCCAAATATGAGAGAAATGGGTAAAATGTACAGAAACCCTGCATATTATAAGCGAATGTCCTGTTTTGCACTCGTTTGAAGCATTTACCCTATGTCCAGAGATTTCACTTGTTTCTGACATTTTTGTGTATTTTTACTTAATCTTCGCTATTTGGGCACATTTTCTATTCTGCAATCCTAAAATGCTTGAAATGGGTGAAATTTACAGAAGCCCTGCATATTATCAACAAATGTCGTATTTTACCCTCGTTTGAAGCATTTACCCTATTTCCAGTGATTTCACTTCTTTCGGACACCTTATGTTACTTTACTGAACCCTCGCAAAAAAGGAACATTTTTTTCCTTAAAAGCCAAATATGAAAGAAATGGGTAAAATGTACAGAAACCCTGCAGATTATAAGCGAATGTCCTGTTGTGTACTCGTTTGAAGCATTACCCTATGTCCAGAGATTTCACTTGTTTCTGACATTTTTGTGTATTTTTACTGTATCTTCGCTATTTGGGCACATTTTCTATTCTGCAATCCTAAAATGCTTGAAATGGGTGAAATTTACAGAAGCCCTGCATATTATAAACAAATGTCCTCTTTCACCCTAGTTGGAAGCATTTACCCTATGTCCAGTATTTTTACTTGTTTCTGACATATTTGTGTATTTTTACTTAATCTTCGCTGTTTGGGCACATTTTCTATTCTGGAAAGCCCAGAATGAGAGAAATGGGTAAAATGTACAGAAACCCGGCATATAATGAGCGAATCTCCTGTTTTGGACTCGTTTGAAGCATTTACCCTACTTCTAGTGATTTCACTTCTTTCGGACAGCTTGTGTTATTTGACTGAACCCTCGTAATAAAGGAACATTTTTTTCCTTAAAAGCCAAATATGAGAGAAATGGGTAAAAAATACAGAAACCCTGCATATTATAAGCGAATGTCCTGTTTTGCACCTGTTTGAAGCATTTACCCTATGTCCAGAGATTTCACATGTTTCTGACATTTTTGTTTATTTTTACTGTATCTTCGCTATTTGGGCACATTTTCTATTCTGCAATCCTAAAATGCTTGAAATGGGTGAAATTTACAGAAGCCCTGCATATTATAAACAAATGTCCTCTTTCACCCTAGTTGGAAGCATTTACCCTATGTCCAGTATTTTTACTTGTTTCTGACATTTTTGTGTATTTTTACTGTATCTTCGCTATTTGGCACATTTTCTATTCTGGAAATCCCAAAATGCTTGAAATGGGTAAAATTTACAGAAACCCTGCATATTATCAACATATGTCCTCTTTCACCCTAGTTGGAAGCATCTCCCTATGTCCAGTATTTTTACTTGTTTCTGACATATTTGTGTATTTTTACTTAATCTTCGCTATTTGGGCACATTTTCTATTCTGGAAAGCCCAGAATGAGAGAAATGGGTGAAATGTACAGAAACCCTGCATAGTATAAGCGAATGTCCTGTTGGGCACTCGTTTGAAGCATTTACCCTATGTCCAGAGATTTCACTTGTTTCTGACATGTTTGTGTATTTTTACTATATCTTCGCTATTGGGCACATTTTGTATTCTGCAAATCCCAAAATGCTTGAAATGGTGAAATTTACAGAAACCCTGCATATTCTCAACATATGTCCTCTTTCACCCTAGTTGGAAGCATTTACCCTATTTCCAGTATTTTTACTTGTTTCTGACATATTTGTGTATTTTTACTTAATCTTCGCTATTTGGGCACATTTTCTTTTCTGGAAATCCCAGAATGAGAGAAATGGGTGAAATGTACAGAAACCCTGCATAGTATAAGCGAATGTCCTGTTTTGAACTCGTTTGAAGCATTTACCCTATGTCCAGAGATTTCACTTGTTTCTGACATTTTTGTGTATTTTTACTTAATCTTCGCTATTTGGGCACATTTTCTATTCTGGAAAGCCCAGAATGAGAGAAATGGGTGAAATTTACAGAAGCACTGCATATTATCAACAAATGTCGTATTTTACCCTCGTTTGAAGCATTTACCCTATTTCCAGTGATTTCACTTCTTTCGGACACCTTATGTTACTTTACTGAACCCTCGCAAAAAAGGAACATTTTTTTCCTTAAAAGCCAAATATGAAAGAAATGGGTAAAATGTACAGAAACCCTGCATATTATAAGCGAATGTCCTGTTGTGTACTCGTTTGAAGCATTACCCTATGTCCAGAGATTTCACTTGTTTCTGACATTTTTGTGTATTTTTACTGTATCTTCGCTATTTGGGCACATTTTCTATTCTGCAATCCTAAAATGCTTGAAATGGGTGAAATTTACAGAAGCCCTGCATATTATAAACAAATGTCCTCTTTCACCCTAGTTGGAAGCATTTACCCTATGTCCAGTATTTTTACTTGTTTCTGACATATTTGTGTATTTTTACTTAATCTTCGCTATTTGGGCACATTTTCTATTCTGGAAAGCCCAGAATGAGAGAAATGGGTAAAATGTACAGAAACCCTGCATATAATGAGCGAATCTCCTGTTTTGCATTCGTTTGAAGCATTTACCCTACTTCCAGTGATTTCACTTCTTTCGGACAGCTTGTGTTATTTGACTGAACCCTCGTAATAAAGGAACATTTTTTTCCTTAAAAGCCAAATATGAGAGAAATGGGTAAAATGTACAGAAACCCTGCATATTATAAGCGAATGTCCTGTTTTGCACTCGTTTGAAGCATTTACCCTATGTCCAGAGATTTCACTTGTTTCTGACATGTTTGTGTATTTTTACTTAATCTTCGCTATTTGGGCACATTTTCTATTCTGCAATCCTAAAATGCTTGAAATGGGTGAAATTTACAGAAGCCCTGCATATTATAAACAAATGTCCTCTTTCACCCTAGTTGGAAGCATTTACCCTATGTCCAGTATTTTTACTTGTTTCTGACATATTTGTGTATTTTTACTTAATCTTCGCTATTTGGGCACATTTTCTATTCTGGAAAGCCCAGAATTAGAGAAATGGGTGAAATTTACAGAAGCTCTGCATATTATCAACAAATGTCGTATTTTACCCTCGTTTGAAGCATTTACCCTATTTCCAGTGATTTCACTTCTTTCGGACAGCTTGTGTTATTTGACTGAACCCTCGTAATAAAGGAACATTTTTTTCCTTAAAAGCCAAATATGAAAGAAATGGGTAAAATGTACAGAAACCCTGCATATAATGAGCGAATCTCCTGTTGTGTACTCGTTTGAAGCATTACCCTATGTCCAGAGATTTCACTTGTTCCTGACATTTTTGTGTATTTTTACTGTATCTTCGCTATTTGGGCACATTTTCTATTCTGCAATCCTAAAATGCTTGAAATGGGTGAAATTTACAGAAGCCCTGCATATTATAAACAAATGTCCTCTTTCACCCTAGTTGGAAGCATTTACCCTATGTCCAGTATTTTTACTTGTTTCTGACATATTTGTGTATTTTTACTTAATCTTCGCTATTTGGGCACATTTTCTATTCTGGAAAGCCCAGAATGAGAGAAATGGGTAAAATGTACAGAAACCCGGCATATAATGAGCGAATCTCCTGTTTTGGACTCGTTTGAAGCATTTACCCTACTTCCAGTGATTTCACTTCTTTCGGACAGCTTGTGTTATTTGACTGAACCCTCGCAATAAAGGAACATTTTTTTCCTTAAAAGCCAAATATGAGAGAAATGGGTAAAATGTACAGAAACCCTGCATATTATAAGCGAATGTCCTGTTTTGCACCTGTTTGAAGCATTTACCCTATGTCCAGAGATTTCACTTGTTTCTGACATTTTTGTATATTTTTACTGTATCTTCGCTATTTGGCACATTTTCTATTCTGGAAATCCCAAAATGCTTGAAATGGGTGAAATTTACAGAAACCCTGCATATTATCAACATATGTCCTCTTTCACCCTAGTTGGAAGCATCTACCCTATTTCCAGTATTTTTACTTGTTTCTGACATTTTTGTGTATTTTTACTGTATCTTCGCTATTTGGCACATTTTCTATTCTGGAAATCCCAAAATGCTTGAAATGGGTAAAATTTACAGAAACCCTGCATATTATCAACATATGTCCTCTTTCACCCTAGTTGGAAGCATCTCCCTATGTCCAGTATTTTTACTTGTTTCTTACATATTTTTGTATTTTTACTTAATCTTCGCTATTTGGGCACATTTTCTATTCTGGAAAGCCCAGAATGAGAGAAATGGGTGAAATGTACAGAAACCCTGCATAGTATAAGCGAATGTCCTGTTGGGCACTCGTTTGAAGCATTTACCCTATGTCCAGAGATTTCACTTGTTTCTGACATGTTTGTGTATTTTTACTGTATCTTCGCTATTGGGCACATTTTGTATTCTGCAAATCCCAAAATGCTTGAAATGGTGAAATTTACAGAAACCCTGCATATTCTCAACATATGTCCTCTTTCACCCTAGTTGGAAGCATTTACCCTATTTCCAGTATTTTTACTTGTTTCTGACATATTTGTGTATTTTTACTTAATCTTCGCTATTTGGGCACATTTTCTTTTCTGGAAATCCCAGAATGAGAGAAATGGGTGAAATGTACAGAAACCCTGCATAGTATAAGCGAATGTCCTGTTTTGAACTCGTTTGAAGCATTTACCCTATGTCCAGAGATTTCACTTGTTTCTGACATTTTTGTGTATTTTTACTTAATCTTCGCTATTTGGGCACATTTTCTATTCTGGAAAGCCCAGAATGAGAGAAATGGGTGAAATTTACAGAAGCACTGCATATTATCAACAAATGTCGTATTTTACCCTCGTTTGAAGCATTTACCCTATTTCCAGTGATTTCACTTCTTTCGGACACCTTATGTTACTTTACTGAACCCTCGCAAAAAAGGAACATTTTTTTCCTTAAAAGCCAAATATGAAAGAAATGGGTAAAATGTACAGAAACCCTGCATATTATAAGCGAATGTCCTGTTGTGTACTCGTTTGAAGCATTACCCTATGTCCAGAGATTTCACTTGTTTCTGACATTTTTGTGTATTTTTACTGTATCTTCGCTATTTGGGCACATTTTCTATTCTGCAATCCTAAAATGCTTGAAATGGGTGAAATTTACAGAAGCCCTGCATATTATAAACAAATGTCCTCTTTCACCCTAGTTGGAAGCATTTACCCTATGTCCAGTATTTTTACTTGTTTCTGACATATTTGTGTATTTTTACTTAATCTTCGCTATTTGGGCACATTTTCTATTCTGGAAAGCCCAGAATGAGAGAAATGGGTGAAATTTACAGAAGCACTGCATATTATCAACAAATGTCGTATTTTACCCTCGTTTGAAGCATTTACCCTATTTCCAGTGATTTCACTTCTTTAGGACACCTTATGTTACTTTACTGAACCCTCGCAAAAAAGGAACATTTTTTTCCTTAAAAGCCAAATATGAAAGAAATGGGTAAAATGTACAGAAACCCTGCATATTATAAGCGAATGTCCTGTTGTGTACTCGTTTAAGCATTACCCTATGTCCAGAGATTTCACTTGTTTCTGACATTTTTGTGTATTTTTACTGTATCTTCGCTATTTGGGCACATTTTCTATTCTGCAATCCTAAAATGCTTGAAATGGGTGAAATTTACAGAAGCCCTGCATATTATAAACAAATGTCCTCTTTCACCCTAGTTGGAAGCATTTACCCTATGTCCAGTATTTTTACTTGTTTCTGACATATTTGTGTATTTTTACTTAATCTTCGCTATTTGGGCACATTTTCTATTCTGGAAAGCCCAGAATGAGAGAAATGGGTAAAATGTACAGAAACCCTGCATATAATGAGCGAATCTCCTGTTTTGCATTCGTTTGAAGCATTTACCCTACTTCCAGTGATTTCACTTCTTTCGGACAGCTTGTGTTATTTGACTGAACCCTCGTAATAAAGGAACATTTTTTTCCTTAAAAGCCAAATATGAGAGAAATGGGTAAAATGTACAGAAACCCTGCATATAATGAGCGAATCTCCTGTTTTGCACTCGTTTGAAGCATTACCCTATATCCAGAGATTTCACTTGTTTCTGACATTTTTGTGTATTTTTACTGTATCTTCGCTATTTGGGCACATTTTCTATTCTGCAATCCTAAAATGCTTGAAATGGGTGAAATTTACAGAAACCCTGCATATTATCAACATATGTCCTCTTTCACCCTAGTTGGAAGCATCTACCCTATTTCCAGTATTTTTACTTGTTTCTGACATTTTTGTGTATTTTTACTGTATCTTCGCTATTTGGCACATTTTCTATTCTGGAAATCCCAAAATGCTTGAAATGGGTAAAATTTACAGAAACCCTGCATATTATCAACATATGTCCTCTTTCACCCTAGTTGGAAGCATCTCCCTATGTCCAGTATTTTTACTTGTTTCTTACATATTTGTGTATTTTTACTTAATCTTCGCTATTTGGGCACATTTTCTATTCTGGAAAGCCCAGAATGAGAGAAATGGGTGAAATGTACAGAAACCCTGCATAGTATAAGCGAATGTCCTGTTGGGCACTCGTTTGAAGCATTTACCCTACTTCCAGTGATTTCACTTCTTTCGGACAGCTTGTGTTATTTGACTGAACCCTCGTAATAAAGGAACATTTTTTTCCTTAAAAGCCAAATATGAGAGAAATGGGTAAAATGTACAGAAACCCTGCATATAATGAGCGAATCTCCTGTTTTGCACTCGTTTGAAGCATTACCCTATGTCCAGAGATTTCACTTGTTTCTGACATTTTTGTGTATTTTTACTGTATCTTCGCTATTTGGGCACATTTTCTATTCTGCAATCCTAAAATGCTTGAAATGGGTGAAATTTACAGAAGCCCTGCATATTATAAACAAATGTCCTCTTTCACCCTAGTTGGAAGCATTTACCCTATGTCCAGTATTTTTACTTGTTTCTGACATATTTGTGTATTTTTACTTAATCTTCGCTATTTGGGCACATTTTCTATTCTGGAAAGCCCAGAATGAGAGAAATGGGTAAAATGTACAGAAACCCGGCATATAATGAGCGAATCTCCTGTTTTGGACTCGTTTGAAGCATTTACCCTACTTCCAGTGATTTCACTTCTTTCGGACAGCTTGTGTTATTTGACTGAACCCTCGCAATAAAGGAACATTTTTTTCCTTAAAAGCCAAATATGAGAGAAATGGGTAAAATGTACAGAAACCCTGCATATTATAAGCGAATGTCCTGTTTTGCACCTGTTTGAAGCATTTACCCTATGTCCAGAGATTTCACTTGTTTCTGACATTTTTGTATATTTTTACTGTATCTTCGCTATTTGGCACATTTTCTATTCTGGAAATCCCAAAATGCTTGAAATGGGTGAAATTTACAGAAACCCTGCATATTATCAACATATGTCCTCTTTCACCCTAGTTGGAAGCATCTACCCTATTTCCAGTATTTTTACTTGTTTCTGACATTTTTGTGTATTTTTACTGTATCTTCGCTATTTGGCACATTTTCTATTCTGGAAATCCCAAAATGCTTGAAATGGGTAAAATTTACAGAAACCCTGCATATTATCAACATATGTCCTCTTTCACCCTAGTTGGAAGCATCTCCCTATGTCCAGTATTTTTACTTGTTTCTGACATATTTGTGTATTTTTACTTAATCTTCGCTATTTGGGCACATTTTCTATTCTGGAAAGCCCAGAATGAGAGAAATGGGTGAAATGTACAGAAACCCTGCATAGTATAAGCGAATGTCCTGTTGGGCACTCGTTTGAAGCATTTACCCTATGTCAAGAGATTTCACTTGTTTCTGACATTTTTGTGTATTTTTACTTAATCTTCGCTATTTGGGCACATTTTCTATTCTGGAAAGCCCAGAATGAGAGAAATGGGTGAAATTTACAGAAGCACTGCATATTATCAACAAATGTCGTATTTTACCCTCGTTTGAAGCATTTACCCTATTTCCAGTGATTTCACTTCTTTCGGACACCTTATGTTACTTTACTGAACCCTCGCAAAAAAGGAACATTTTTTTCCTTAAAAGCCAAATATGAAAGAAATGGGTAAAATGTACAGAAACCCTGCATATTATAAGCGAATGTCCTGTTGTGTACTCGTTTGAAGCATTACCCTATGTCCAGAGATTTCACTTGTTTCTGACATTTTTGTGTATTTTTACTAGGGATGTGCACTGGATCGGACCCGATCCACGATCCGAGTCCGGTCCAGTGGGAAATCGGATAAATTATCCGATTTCCGATCCCGCAGCTGGATCGGCCGATCCAATCCGAACCGGTCCGAAAAAGCTCCGAACCGGTTCGGCGGATCGGCGGATCGGCGGGCGCCCACTGGCGCCCACCGCCGCTTCCATTGGCGGGCGCCAGCGGGCGCCCGCCGATGAAAGTGGACAGCGGGGGGGGGGGAGGAGGGGGGCACTTACCTTCTCGGCCCGGTGGCTCCCGTCCGGCGCCGGCGCCTACTACTACTAGCAGGCTCCGCGGCCTGCTCTAGGGTGGCGCGCCGGGTGATGTCATCACCCGGCGCGCTACTCTAGAGCAGGCCGCGGAGCCTGCTGGTAGTAGTAGGCGCCGGCGCCGGACGGGAGCCACCGGGCCGGGAAGGTAAGGAGGGGGTGCGTGGAGGGGAGGAGGGGGCGCGCGGAGGGGGGAGGGGGGAGGGGGGCCCTTACCTTTCCGGCCCGGCGGCTCCCGTCCGGCGCCGGCGCCTACTATTCCCAGCAGGCTCCGCGGCCTGCTCTAGGATGGCGCGCCGGGTGATGTCATCACCCGGCGCACTACTCTAGAGCAGGCCGCGGAGCCTGCTGGAAGTAGTAGGCGCCGGCGCCGGACGGGAGCCGCCGGGCCGGAAAGGTAAGGAGGGGGTGCGTGGAGGGGAGGAGGGGGCGCGCGGAGGGGGGAGGGGGGCCCTTACCTTTCCGGCCCGGCGGCTCCCGTCCGGCGCCGGCGCCTACTATTCCCAGCAGGCTCCGCGGCCTGCTCTAGGATGGCGCGCCGGGTGATGTCATCACCCGGCGCACTACTCTAGAGCAGGCCGCGGAGCCTGCTGGAAGTAGTAGGCGCCGGCGCCGGACGGGAGCCGCCGGGCCGGAAAGGTAAGGAGGGGGTGCGTGGAGGGGAGGAGGGGGCGCGCGGAGGGGGGAGGGGGGAGGAGGGGGCGCGCGGAGGGGGGAGGGGGGAGGGGGGCCCTTACCTGCCCGGCCCGGCGGCTCCCGTCCGGCGCCGGCGCCTACTACTACCAGCAGGCTCCGCGGCCTGCTCCAGGGTGGCGCGCCGGGTGATGTCATCACCCGGCGCGCTACTCGAGAGTAGGCCGCGGAGCCCGCTGGTAGTAGCCGCCGGCGCCGGACGTGCCGAGAAGGTAAGTGGCGGGGAAGGGGGCTTACCCCCCCCCCGGAGCCGTCCGCTTCTATCCGCTGGCGCCCGCGGGCGCCAGCGGATGGAAGCAGGCGGCCCCAGGGGGGGTAGGGAGCGCGGGGGAGGGGGTTTACCTGCCGGGGCCGTCCACAGCGGACGGCCCCGGGGGGGGGGAGGGAGTTAGGCCCCCCCTTACCCACCCGCCGCCATTTTTTCCTCATAGACTTGCATTGCAATGCAAGTCTATGGGGAAAAAAATGGCGGCCGATCCAAAAATTTCCGATTTTTGGATCGGGATCGGACTCGATCCGGTCCGGGGGGCCTCCGATTTTGTCCGAACCGGTCCGGGACAAAATTGGAGGTCCCGATCCGGGTCCCGATCCGATCCGGGGGGTCCGTGCACACCCCTAATTTTTACTGTATCTTCGCTATTTGGGCACATTTTCTATTCTGCAATCCTAAAATGCTTGAAATGGGTGAAATTTACAGAAGCCCTGCATATTATAAACAAATGTCCTCTTTCACCCTAGTTGGAAGCATTTACCCTATGTCCAGTATTTTTACTTGTTTCTGACATATTTGTGTATTTTTACTTAATCTTCGCTATTTGGGCACATTTTCTATTCTGGAAAGCCCAGAATGAGAGAAATGGGTAAAATGTACAGAAACCCTGCATATAATGAGCGAATCTCCTGTTTTGCATTCGTTTGAAGCATTTACCCTACTTCCAGTGATTTCACTTCTTTCGGACAGCTTGTGTTATTTGACTGAACCCTCGTAATAAAGGAACATTTTTTTTCCTTAAAAGCCAAATATGAGAGAAATGGGTAAAATGTACAGAAACCCTGCATATTATAAGCGAATGTCCTGTTTTGCACCTGTTTGAAGCATTTACCCTATGTCCAGAGATTTCACTTGTTTCTGACATTTTTGTGTATTTTTACTGTATCTTCGCTATTTGGCACATTTTCTATTCTGGAAATCCCAAAATGCTTGAAATGGGTGAAATTTACAGAAGCCCTGCATATTATAAACAAATGTCCTCTTTCACCCTAGTTGGAAGCATTTACCCTATGTCCAGTATTTTTACTTGTTTCTGACATATTTGTGTATTTTTACTTAATCTTCGCTATTTGGGCACATTTTCTATTCTGGAAAGCCCAGAATGAGAGAAATGGGTAAAATGTACAGAAACCCGGCATATAATGAGCGAATCTCCTGTTTTGGACTCGTTTTAAGCATTTACCCTACTTCCAGTGATTTCACTTCTTTCGGACAGCTTGTGTTATTTCACTGAACACTCGCAAAAAAGGAACATTTTTTTCCTTAAAAGCCAAATATGAAAGAAATGGGTAAAATGTACAGAAACCCTGCATATTATAAGCGAATGTCCTGTTGTGTACTCGTTTGAAGCATTACCCTATGTCCAGAGATTTCACTTGTTTCTGACATTTTTGTGTATTTTTACTAGGGATGTGCACTGGATCGGACCCGATCCACGATCCGAGTCCGGTCCAGTGGGAAATCGGATAAATTATCCGATTTCCGATCCCGCAGCTGGATCGGCCGATCCAATCCGAACCGGTCCGAAAAAGCTCCGAACCGGTTCGGCGGATCGGCGGATCGGCGGGCGCCCACTGGCGCCCACCGCCGCTTCCATTGGCGGGCGCCAGCGGGCGCCCGCCGATGAAAGTGGACAGCGGGGGGGGGGAGGAGGGGGGCACTTACCTTCTCGGCCCGGTGGCTCCCGTCCGGCGCCGGCGCCTACTACTACTAGCAGGCTCCGCGGCCTGCTCTAGGGTGGCGCGCCGGGTGATGTCATCACCCGGCGCGCTACTCTAGAGCAGGCCGCGGAGCCTGCTGGTAGTAGTAGGCGCCGGCGCCGGACGGGAGCCACCGGGCCGGGAAGGTAAGGAGGGGGTGCGTGGAGGGGAGGAGGGGGCGCGCGGAGGGGGGAGGGGGGAGGGGGGCCCTTACCTTTCCGGCCCGGCGGCTCCCGTCCGGCGCCGGCGCCTACTATTCCCAGCAGGCTCCGCGGCCTGCTCTAGGATGGCGCGCCGGGTGATGTCATCACCCGGCGCACTACTCTAGAGCAGGCCGCGGAGCCTGCTGGAAGTAGTAGGCGCCGGCGCCGGACGGGAGCCGCCGGGCCGGAAAGGTAAGGAGGGGGTGCGTGGAGGGGAGGAGGGGGCGCGCGGAGGGGGGAGGGGGGCCCTTACCTTTCCGGCCCGGCGGCTCCCGTCCGGCGCCGGCGCCTACTATTCCCAGCAGGCTCCGCGGCCTGCTCTAGGATGGCGCGCCGGGTGATGTCATCACCCGGCGCACTACTCTAGAGCAGGCCGCGGAGCCTGCTGGAAGTAGTAGGCGCCGGCGCCGGACGGGAGCCGCCGGGCCGGAAAGGTAAGGAGGGGGTGCGTGGAGGGGAGGAGGGGGCGCGCGGAGGGGGGAGGGGGGAGGAGGGGGCGCGCGGAGGGGGGAGGGGGGAGGGGGGCCCTTACCTGCCCGGCCCGGCGGCTCCCGTCCGGCGCCGGCGCCTACTACTACCAGCAGGCTCCGCGGCCTGCTCCAGGGTGGCGCGCCGGGTGATGTCATCACCCGGCGCGCTACTCGAGAGTAGGCCGCGGAGCCCGCTGGTAGTAGCCGCCGGCGCCGGACGTGCCGAGAAGGTAAGTGGCGGGGAAGGGGGCTTACCCCCCCCCCGGAGCCGTCCGCTTCTATCCGCTGGCGCCCGCGGGCGCCAGCGGATGGAAGCAGGCGGCCCCAGGGGGGGTAGGGAGCGCGGGGGAGGGGGTTTACCTGCCGGGGCCGTCCACAGCGGACGGCCCCGGGGGGGGGGAGGGAGTTAGGCCCCCCCTTACCCACCCGCCGCCATTTTTTCCTCATAGACTTGCATTGCAATGCAAGTCTATGGGGAAAAAAATGGCGGCCGATCCAAAAATTTCCGATTTTTGGATCGGGATCGGACTCGATCCGGTCCGGGGGGCCTCCGATTTTGTCCGAACCGGTCCGGGACAAAATTGGAGGTCCCGATCCGGGTCCCGATCCGATCCGGGGGGTCCGTGCACACCCCTAATTTTTACTGTATCTTCGCTATTTGGGCACATTTTCTATTCTGCAATCCTAAAATGCTTGAAATGGGTGAAATTTACAGAAGCCCTGCATATTATAAACAAATGTCCTCTTTCACCCTAGTTGGAAGCATTTACCCTATGTCCAGTATTTTTACTTGTTTCTGACATATTTGTGTATTTTTACTTAATCTTCGCTATTTGGGCACATTTTCTATTCTGGAAAGCCCAGAATGAGAGAAATGGGTAAAATGTACAGAAACCCTGCATATAATGAGCGAATCTCCTGTTTTGCATTCGTTTGAAGCATTTACCCTACTTCCAGTGATTTCACTTCTTTCGGACAGCTTGTGTTATTTGACTGAACCCTCGTAATAAAGGAACATTTTTTTTCCTTAAAAGCCAAATATGAGAGAAATGGGTAAAATGTACAGAAACCCTGCATATTATAAGCGAATGTCCTGTTTTGCACCTGTTTGAAGCATTTACCCTATGTCCAGAGATTTCACTTGTTTCTGACATTTTTGTGTATTTTTACTGTATCTTCGCTATTTGGCACATTTTCTATTCTGGAAATCCCAAAATGCTTGAAATGGGTGAAATTTACAGAAGCCCTGCATATTATAAACAAATGTCCTCTTTCACCCTAGTTGGAAGCATTTACCCTATGTCCAGTATTTTTACTTGTTTCTGACATATTTGTGTATTTTTACTTAATCTTCGCTATTTGGGCACATTTTCTATTCTGGAAAGCCCAGAATGAGAGAAATGGGTAAAATGTACAGAAACCCGGCATATAATGAGCGAATCTCCTGTTTTGGACTCGTTTGAAGCATTTACCCTACTTCCAGTGATTTCACTTCTTTCGGACAGCTTGTGTTATTTCACTGAACACTCGCAATAAAGGAACATTTTTTTCCTTAAAAGCCAAATATGAGAGAAATGGGTAAAATGTACAGAAACCCTGCAGATTATAAGCGAATGTCCTGTTGTGTACTCGTTTGAAGCATTACCCTATGTCCAGAGATTTCACTTGTTTCTGACATTTTTGTGTATTTTTACTGTATCTTCGCTATTTGGGCACATTTTCTATTCTGCAATCCTAAAATGCTTGAAATGGGTGAAATTTACAGAAGCCCTGCATATTATAAACAAATGTCCTCTTTCACCCTAGTTGGAAGCATTTACCCTATGTCCAGTATTTTTACTTCTTTCTGACATATTTGTGTATTTTTACTTAATCTTCGCTATTTGGGCACATTTTCTATTCTGGAAAGCCCAGAATGAGAGAAATGGGTAAAATGTACAGAAACCCTGCATATAATGAGCGAATCTCCTGTTTTGCATTCGTTTGAAGCATTTACCCTACTTCCAGTGATTTCACTTCTTTCGGACAGCTTGTGTTATATGACTGAACCCTCGTAATAAAGGAACATTTTTTTCCTTAAAAGCCAAATATGAGAGAAATGGGTAAAATGTACAGAAACCCTGCATATTATAAGCGAATGTCCTGTTTTGCACTCGTTTGAAGCATTTACCCTATGTCCAGAGATTTCACTTGTTTCTGACATTTTTGTGTATTTTTACTGTATCTTCGCTATTTGGGCACATTTTCTATTCTGCAATCCTAAAATGCTTGAAATGGGTGAAATTTACAGAAGCCCTGCATATTATAAACAAATGTCCTCTTTCACCCTAGTTGGAAGCATTTACCCTATGTCCAGTATTTTTACTTGTTTCTGACATATTTGTGTATTTTTACTTAATCTTCGCTATTTGGGCACATTTTCTATTCTGGAAAGCCCAGAATGAGAGAAATGGGTAAAATGTACAGAAACCCGGCATATAATGAGCGAATCTCCTGTTTTGGACTCGTTTGAAGCATTTACCCTACTTCCAGTGATTTCACTTCTTTCGGACAGCTTGTGTTATTTGACTGAACCCTCGCAATAAAGGAACATTTTTTTCCTTAAAAGCCAAATATGAGAGAAATGGGTAAAATGTACAGAAACCCTGCATATTATAAGCGAATGTCCTGTTTTGCACCTGTTTGAAGCATTTACCCTATGTCCAGAGATTTCACTTGTTTCTGACATTTTTGTATATTTTTACTGTATCTTCGCTATTTGGCACATTTTCTATTCTGGAAATCCCAAAATGCTTGAAATGGGTGAAATTTACAGAAACCCTGCATATTATCAACATATGTCCTCTTTCACCCTAGTTGGAAGCATCTCCCTATGTCCAGTATTTTTACTTGTTTCTGACATATTTGTGTATTTTTACTGTATCTTCGCTATTTGGCACATTTTCTATTCTGGAAATCCCAAAATGCTTGAAATGGGTAAAATTTACAGAAACCCTGCATATTATCAACATATGTCCTCTTTCACTCTAGTTGGAAGCATCTCCCTATGTCCAGTATTTTTACTTGTTTCTGACATATTTGTGTATTTTTACTTAATCTTCGCTATTTGGGCACATTTTCTATTCTGGAAAGCCCAGAATGAGAGAAATGGGTGAAATGTACAGAAACCCTGCATAGTATAAGCGAACGTCCTGTTGGGCACTCGTTTGAAGCATTTACCCTATGTCCAGAGATTTCACTTGTTTCTGACATGTTTGTGTATTTTTACTGTATCTTCGCTATTGGGCACATTTTGTATTCTGCAAATCCCAAAATGCTTGAAATGGTGAAATTTACAGAAACCCTGCATATTCTCAACATATGTCCTCTTTCACCCTAGTTGGAAACATTTACCCTATTTCCAGTATTTTTACTTGTTTCTGACATATTTGTGTATTTTTACTTAATCTTCGCTATTTGGGCACATTTTCTTTTCTGGAAATCCCAGAATGAGAGAAATGGGTGAAATGTACAGAAACCCTGCATAGTATAAGCGAATGTCCTGTTTTGCACTCGTTTGAAGCATTTACCCTATGTCCAGAGATTTCACTTGTTTCTGACATTTTTGTGTATTTTTACTTAATCTTCGCTATTTGGGCACATTTTCTATTCTGGAAAGCCCAGAATGAGAGAAATGGGTGAAATTTACAGAAGCACTGCATATTATCAACAAATGTCGTATTTTACCCTCGTTTGAAGCATTTACCCTATTTCCAGTGATTTCACTTCTTTCGGACACCTTATGTTACTTTACTGAACCCTCGCAAAAAAGGAACATTTTTTTCCTTAAAAGCCAAATATGAAAGAAATGGGTAAAATGTACAGAAACCCTGCATATTATAAGCGAATGTCCTGTTGTGTACTCGTTTGAAGCATTACCCTATGTCCAGAGATTTCACTTGTTTCTGACATTTTTGTGTATTTTTACTGTATCTTCGCTATTTGGGCACATTTTCTATTCTGCAATCCTAAAATGCTTGAAATGGGTGAAATTTACAGAAGCCCTGCATATTATAAACAAATGTCCTCTTTCACCCTAGTTGGAAGCATTTACCCTATGTCCAGTATTTTTACTTGTTTCTGACATATTTGTGTATTTTTACTTAATCTTCGCTATTTGGGCACATTTTCTATTCTGGAAAGCCCAGAATGAGAGAAATGGGTAAAATGTACAGAAACCCTGCATATAATGAGCGAATCACCTGTTTTGCATTCGTTTGAAGCATTTACCCTACTTCCAGTGATTTCACTTCTTTCGGACAGCTTGTGTTATTTGACTGAACCCTCGTAATAAAGGAACATTTTTTTCCTTAAAAGCCAAATATGAGAGAAATGGGTAAAATGTACAGAAACCCTGCATATTATAAGCGAATGTCCTGTTTTCCACTCGTTTGAAGCATTTACCCTATGTCCAGAGATTTCACTTGTTTCTGACATTTTTGTGTATTTTTACTTAATCTTCGCTATTTGGGCACATTTTCTATTCTGCAATCCTAAAATGCTTGAAATGGGTGAAATTTACAGAAGCCCTGCATATTATAAACAAATGTCCTCTTTCACCCTAGTTGGAAGCATTTACCCTATGTCCAGTATTTTTACTTGTTTCTGACATTTTTGTGTATTTTTACTTAATCTTCGCTATTTGGGCACATTTTCTATTCTGGAAAGCCCAGAATGAGAGAAATGGGTGAAATTTACAGAAGCACTGCATATTATCAACAAATGTCGTATTTTACCCTCGTTTGAAGCATTTACCCTATTTCCAGTGATTTCACTTCTTTGGGACACCTTATGTTACTTTACTGAACCCTCGCAAAAAAGGAACATTTTTTTCCTTAAAAGCCAAATATGAAAGAAATGGGTAAAATGTACAGAAACCCTGCATATTATAAGCGAATGTCCTGTTGTGTACTCGTTTGAAGCATTACCCTATGTCCAGAGATTTCACTTGTTTCTGACATTTTTGTGTATTTTTACTGTATCTTCGCTATTTGGGCACATTTTCTTTTCTGGAAAGCCCAGAATGAGAGAAATGGGTAAAATGTACAGAAACCCTGCATATAATGAGCGAATCTCCTGTTTTGCATTCGTTTGAAGCATTTACCCTACTTCCAGTGATTTCACTTCTTTCGGACAGCTTGTGTTATTTGACTGAACCCTCGTAATAAAGGAACATTTTTTTCCTTAAAAGCCAAATATGAGAGAAATGGGTAAAATGTACAGAAACCCTGCATATTATAAGCGAATGTCCTGTTTTGCACTCGTTTGAAGCATTTACCCTATGTCCAGAGATTTCACTTGTTTCTGACATTTTTGTGTATTTTTACTGTATCTTCGCTATTTGGGCACATTTTCTATTCTGCAATCCTAAAATGCTTGAAATGGGTGAAATTTACAGAAACCCTGCATATTATCAACATATGTCCTCTTTCACCCTAGTTGGAAGCATCTACCCTATTTCCAGTATTTTTACTTGTTTCTGACATTTTTGTGTATTTTTACTTAATCTTCGCTATTTGGGCACATTTTCTATTCTGGAAAGCCCAGAATGAGAGAAATGGGTGAAATGTACAGAAACCCTGCATAGTATAAGCGAATGTCCTGTTGGGCACTCGTTTGAAGCATTTACCCTATGTCCAGAGATTTCACTTGTTTCTGACATGTTTGTGTATTTTTACTGTATCTTCGCTATTGGGCACATTTTGTATTCTGCAAATCCCAAAATGCTTGAAATGGTGAAATTTACAGAAACCCTGCATATTCTCAACATATGTCCTCTTTCACCCTAGTTGGAAGCATTTACCCTATTTCCAGTATTTTTACTTGTTTCTGACATATTTGTGTATTTTTACTTAATCTTCGCTATTTGGGCACATTTTCTTTTCTGGAAATCCCAGAATGAGAGAAATGGGTGAAATGTACAGAAACCCTGCATAGTATAAGCGAATGTCCTGTTTTGCACTCGTTTGAAGCATTTACCCTATGTCCAGAGATTTCACTTGTTTCTGACATTTTTGTGTATTTTTACTTAATCTTCGCTATTTGGGCACATTTTCTATTCTGGAAAGCCCAGAATGAGAGAAATGGGTGAAATTTACAGAAGCACTGCATATTATCAACAAATGTCGTATTTTACCCTCGTTTGAAGCATTTACCCTATTTCCAGTGATTTCACTTCTTTCGGACACCTTATGTTACTTTACTGAACCCTCGCAAAAAAGGAACATTTTTTTCCTTAAAAGCCAAATATGAAAGAAATGGGTAAAATGTACAGAAACCCTGCATATTATAAGCGAATGTCCTGTTGTGTACTCGTTTGAAGCATTACCCTATGTCCAGAGATTTCACTTGTTTCTGACATTTTTGTGTATTTTTACTGTATCTTCGCTATTTGGGCACATTTTCTATTCTGCAATCCTAAAATGCTTGAAATGGGTGAAATTTACAGAAGCCCTGCATATTATAAACAAATGTCCTCTTTCACCCTAGTTGGAAGCATTTACCCTATGTCCAGTATTTTTACTTGTTTCTGACATATTTGTGTATTTTTACTTAATCTTCGCTATTTGGGCACATTTTCTATTCTGGAAAGCCCAGAATGAGAGAAATGGGTACAATGTACAGAAACCCTGCATATAATGAGCGAATCACCTGTTTTGCATTCGTTTGAAGCATTTACCCTACTTCCAGTGATTTCACTTCTTTCGGACAGCTTGTGTTATTTGACTGAACCCTCGTAATAAAGGAACATTTTTTCCCTTAAAAGCCAAATATGAGAGAAATGGGTAAAATGTACAGAAACCCTGCATATTATAAGCGAATGTCCTGTTTTGCACTCGTTTGAAGCATTTACCCTATGTCCAGAGATTTCACTTGTTTCTGACATTTTTGTGTATTTTTACTTAATCTTCGCTATTTGGGCACATTTTCTATTCTGCAATCCTAAAATGCTTGAAATGGGTGAAATTTACAGAAGCCCTGCATATTATAAACAAATGTCCTCTTTCACCCTAGTTGGAAGCATTTACCCTATGTCCAGTATTTTTACTTGTTTCTGACATTTTTGTGTATTTTTACTTAATCTTCGCTATTTGGGCACATTTTCTATTCTGGAAAGCCCAGAATGAGAGAAATGGGTAAAATGTACAGAAACCCTGCATATAATGAGCGAATCACCTGTTTTGCATTCGTTTGAAGCATTTACCCTACTTCCAGTGATTTCACTTCTTTCGGACAGCTTGTGTTATTTGACTGAACCCTCGTAGTAAAGGAACATTTTTTTCCTTAAAAGCCAAATATGAGAGAAATGGGTAAAATGTACAGAAACCCTGCATATTATAAGCGAATGTCCTGTTTTGCACTCGTTTGAAGCATTTACCCTATGTCCAGAGATTTCACTTGTTTCTGACATTTTTGTGTATTTTTACTTAATCTTCGCTATTTGGGCACATTTTCTATTCTGCAATCCTAAAATGCTTGAAATGGGTGAAATTTACAGAAGCCCTGCATATTATAAACAAATGTCCTCTTTCACCCTAGTTGGAAGCATTTACCCTATGTCCAGTATTTTTACTTGTTTCTGACATTTTTGTGTATTTTTACTTAATCTTCGCTATTTGGGCACATTTTCTATTCTGGAAAGCCCAGAATGAGAGAAATGGGTGAAATTTACAGAAGCACTGCATATTATCAACAAATGTCGTATTTTACCCTCGTTTGAAGCATTTACCCTATTTCCAGTGATTTCACTTCTTTGGGACACCTTATGTTACTTTACTGAACCCTCGCAAAAAAGGAACATTTTTTTCCTTAAAAGCCAAATATGAAAGAAATGGGTAAAATGTACAGAAACCCTGCATATTATAAGCGAATGTCCTGTTGTGTACTCGTTTGAAGCATTACCCTATGTCCAGAGATTTCACTTGTTTCTGACATTTTTGTGTATTTTTACTGTATCTTCGCTATTTGGGCACATTTTCTTTTCTGGAAAGCCCAGAATGAGAGAAATGGGTAAAATGTACAGAAACCCTGCATATAATGAGCGAATCTCCTGTTTTGCATTCGTTTGAAGCATTTACCCTACTTCCAGTGATTTCACTTCTTTCGGACAGCTTGTGTTATTTGACTGAACCCTCGTAATAAAGGAACATTTTTTTCCTTAAAAGCCAAATATGAGAGAAATGGGTAAAATGTACAGAAACCCTGCATATTATAAGCGAATCTCCTGTTTTGCACTCGTTTAAAGCATTTACCCTATGTCCAGAGATTTCACTTGTTTCTGACATTTTTGTGTATTTTTACTTAATCTTCGCTATTTGGGCACATTTTCTATTCTGGAAAGCCCAGAATGAGAGAAATGGGTGAAATTTACAGAAGCACTGCATATTATCAACAAATGTTGTATTTTACCCTCGTTTGAAGCATTTACCCTATTTCCAGTGATTTCACTTCTTTCGGACACCTTATGTTACTTTACTGAACCCTCGCAAAAAAGGAACATTTTTTTCCTTAAAAGCCAAATATGAGAGAAATGGGTAAAATGTACAGAAACCCTGCATATTATAAGCGAATGTCCTGTTTTGCACTCGTTTGAAGCATTTACCCTATGTCCAGAGATTTCACTTGTTTCTGACATTTTTGTGTATTTTTACTTAATCTTCGCTATTTGGGCACATTTTCTATTCTGCAATCCTAAAATGCTTGAAATGGGTGAAATTTACAGAAGCCCTGCATATTATTAACAAATGTCCTCTTTCACCCTAGTTGGAAGCATTTACCCTATGTCCAGTATTTTTACTTGTTTCTGACATTTTTGTGTATTTTTACTTAATCTTCGCTATTTGGGCACATTTTCTATTCTGGAAAGCCCAGAATGAGAGAAATGGGTGAAATTTACAGAAGCACTGCATATTATCAACAAATGTCGTATTTTACCCTCGTTTGAAGCATTTACCCTATTTCCAGTGATTTCACTTCTTTCGGACACCTTATGTTACTTTACTGAACCCTCGCAAAAAAGGAACATTTTTTTCCTTAAAAGCCAAATATGAAAGAAATGGGTAAAATGTACAGAAACCCTGCATATTATAAGCGAATGTCCTGTTGTGTACTCGTTTGAAGCATTACCCTATGTCCAGAGATTTCACTTGTTTCTGACATTTTTGTGTATTTTTACTGTATCTTCGCTATTTGGGCACATTTTCTTTTCTGGAAATCCCAGAATGAGAGAAATGGGTAAAATGTACAGAAACCCTGCATATAATGAGCGAATCTCCTGTTTTGCATTCGTTTGAAGCATTTACCCTACTTCCAGTGATTTCACTTCTTTCGGACAGCTTGTGTTATTTGACTGAACCCTCGTAATAAAGGAACATTTTTTTCCTTAAAAGCCAAATATGAGAGAAATGGGTAAAATGTACAGAAACCCTGCATATTATAAGCGAATGTCCTGTTTTGCACTCGTTTAAAGCATTTACCCTATGTCCAGAGATTTCACTTGTTTCTGACATTTTTGTGTATTTTTACTTAATCTTCGCTATTTGGGCACATTTTCTATTCTGGAAAGCCCAGAATGAGAGAAATGGGTGAAATTTACAGAAGCACTGCATATTATCAACAAATGTCGTATTTTACCCTCGTTTGAAGCATTTACCCTATTTCCAGTGATTTCACTTCTTTCGGACACCTTATGTTACTTTACTGAACCCTCGCAAAAAAGGAACATTTTTTTCCTTAAAAGCCAAATATGAGAGAAATGGGTAAAATGTACAGAAACCCTGCATATTATAAGCGAATGTCCTGTTTTGCACTCGTTTGAAGCATTTACCCTATGTCCAGAGATTTCACTTGTTTCTGACATTTTTGTGTATTTTTACTTAATCTTCGCTATTTGGGCACATTTTCTATTCTGCAATCCTAAAATGCTTGAAATGGGTGAAATTTACAGAAGCCCTGCATATTATTAACAAATGTCCTCTTTCACCCTAGTTGGAAGCATTTACCCTATGTCCAGTATTTTTACTTGTTTCTGACATTTTTGTGTATTTTTACTTAATCTTCGCTATTTGGGCACATTTTCTATTCTGGAAAGCCCAGAATGAGAGAAATGGGTGAAATTTACAGAAGCACTGCATATTATCAACAAATGTCGTATTTTACCCTCGTTTGAAGCATTTACCCTATTTCCAGTGATTTCACTTCTTTCGGACACCTTATGTTACTTTACTGAACCCTCGCAAAAAAGGAACATTTTTTTCCTTAAAAGCCAAATATGAAAGAAATGGGTAAAATGTACAGAAACCCTGCATATTATAAGCGAATGTCCTGTTGTGTACTCGTTTGAAGCATTACCCTATGTCCAGAGATTTCACTTGTTTCTGACATTTTTGTGTATTTTTACTGTATCTTCGCTATTTGGGCACATTTTCTATTCTGCAATCCTAAAATGCTTGAAATGGGTGAAATTTACAGAAGCCCTGCATATTATAAACAAATGTCCTCTTTCACCCTAGTTGGAAGCATTTACCCTATGTCCAGTATTTTTACTTGTTTCTGACATATTTGTGTATTTTTACTTAATCTTCGCTATTTGGGCACATTTTCTATTCTGGAAAGCCCAGAATGAGAGAAATGGGTAAAATGTACAGAAACCCGGCATATAATGAGCGAATCTCCTGTTTTGGACTCGTTTGAAGCATTTACCCTACTTCTAGTGATTTCACTTCTTTCGGACAGCTTGTGTTATTTGACTGAACCCTCGTAATAAAGGAACATTTTTTTCCTTAAAAGCCAAATATGAGAGAAATGGGTAAAAAATACAGAAACCCTGCATATTATAAGCGAATGTCCTGTTTTGCACCTGTTTGAAGCATTTACCCTATGTCCAGAGATTTCACTTGTTTCTGACATTTTTGTTTATTTTTACTTAATCTTCGCTATTTGGGCACATTTTCTATTCTGCAATCCTAAAATGCTTGAAATGGGTGAAATTTACAGAAGCCCTGCATATTATAAACAAATGTCCTCTTTCACCCTAGTTGGAAGCATTTACCCTATGTCCAGTATTTTTACTTGTTTCTGACATTTTTGTGTATTTTTACTGTATCTTCGCTATTTGGCACATTTTCTATTCTGGAAATCCCAAAATGCTTGAAATGGGTAAAATTTACAGAAACCCTGCATATTATCAACATATGTCCTCTTTCACCCTAGTTGGAAGCATCTCCCTATGTCCAGTATTTTTACTTGTTTCTGACATATTTGTGTATTTTTACTTAATCTTCGCTATTTGGGCACATTTTCTATTCTGGAAAGCCCAGAATGAGAGAAATGGGTGAAATGTACAGAAACCCTGCATAGTATAAGCGAATGTCCTGTTGGGCACTCGTTTGAAGCATTTACCCTATGTCCAGAGATTTCACTTGTTTCTGACATTTTTGTGTATTTTTACTTAATCTTCGCTATTTGGGCACATTTTCTATTCTGCAATCCTAAAATGCTTGAAATGGGTGAAATTTACAGAAGCCCTGCATATTATAAACAAATGTCCTCTTTCACCCTAGTTGGAAGCATTTACCCTATGTCCAGTATTTTTACTTGTTTCTGACATTTTTGTGTATTTTTACTTAATCTTCGCTATTTGGGCACATTTTCTATTCTGGAAAGCCCAGAATGAGAGAAATGGGTGAAATTTACAGAAGCACTGCATATTATCAACAAATGTCGTATTTTACCCTCGTTTGAAGCATTTACCCTATTTCCAGTGATTTCACTTCTTTCGGACACCTTATGTTATTTGACTGAACCCTCGTAATAAAGGAACATTTTTTTCCTTAAAAGCCAAATATGAGAGAAATGGGTAAAATGTACAGAAACCCTGCATATTATAAGCGAATGTCCTGTTTTGCACTCGTTTAAAGCATTTACCCTATGTCCAGAGATTTCACTTGTTTCTGACATTTTTGTGTATTTTTACTTAATCTTCGCTATTTGGGCACATTTTCTATTCTGGAAAGCCCAGAATGAGAGAAATGGGTGAAATTTACAGAAGCACTGCATATTATCAACAAATGTCGTATTTTACCCTCGTTGGAAGCATTTACCCTATTTCCAGTGATTTCACTTCTTTCGGACACCTTATGTTACTTTACTGAACCCTCGCAAAAAAGGAACATTTTTTTCCTTAAAAGCCAAATATGAAAGAAATGGGTAAAATGTACAGAAACCCTGCAGATTATAAGCGAATGTCCTGTTGTGTACTCGTTTGAAGCATTACCCTATGTCCAGAGATTTCACTTATTTCTGACATTTTTGTGTATTTTTACTGTATCTTCGCTATTTGGGCACATTTTCTATTCTGCAATCCTAAAATGCTTGAAATGGGTGAAATTTACAGAAGCCCTGCATATTATAAACAAATGTCCTCTTTCACCCTAGTTGGAAGCATTTACCCTATGTCCAGTATTTTTACTTGTTTCTGACATATTTGTGTATTTTTACTTAATCTTCGCTATTTGGGCACATTTTCTATTCTGGAAAGCCCAGAATGAGAGAAATGGGTAAAATGTACAGAAACCCTGCATATAATGAGCGAATCTCCTGTTTTGGACTCGTTTGAAGCATTTACCCTACTTCCAGTGATTTCACTTCTTTCGGACAGCTTGTGTTATTTGACTGAACCCTCGCAATAAAGGAACATTTTTTTCCTTAAAAGCCAAATATGAGAGAAATGGGTAAAATGTACAGAAACCCTGCATATTATAAGCGAATGTCCTGTTTTGCACCTGTTTAAACATTTACCCTATGTCCAGAGATTTCACTTGTTTCTGACATTTTTGTATATTTTTACTGTATCTTCGCTATTTGGCACATTTTCTATTCTGGAAATCCCAAAATGCTTGAAATGGGTGAAATTTACAGAAACCCTGCATATTATCAACATATGTCCTCTTTCACCCTAGTTGGAAGCATCTACCCTATTTCCAGTATTTTTACTTGTTTCTGACATTTTTGTGTATTTTTACTGTATCTTCGCTATTTGGCACATTTTCTATTCTGGAAATCCCAAAATGCTTGAAATGGGTAAAATTTACAGAAACCCTGCATATTATCAACATATGTCCTCTTTCACCCTAGTTGAAAGCATCTCCCTATGTCCAGTATTTTTACTTGTTTCTGACATATTTGTGTATTTCTACTTAATCTTCGCTATTTGGGCACATTTTCTATTCTGGAAAGCCCAGAATGAGAGAAATGGGTGAAATGTACAGAAACCCTGCATAGTATAAGCGAATGTCCTGTTGGGCACTCGTTTGAAGCATGTACCCTATGTCCAGAGATTTCACTTGTTTCTGACATGTTTGTGTATTTTTACTGTATCTTCGCTATTGGGCACATTTTGTATTCTGCAAATCCCAAAATGCTTGAAATGGTGAAATTTACAGAAACCCTGCATATTCTCAACATATGTCCTCTTTCACCCTAGTTGGAAGCACTTACCCTATTTCCAGTATTTTTACTTGTTTCTGACATATTTGTGTATTTTTACTTAATCTTCGCTATTTGGGCACATTTTCTTTTCTGGAAATCCCAGAATGAGAGAAATGGGTGAAATGTACAGAAACCCTGCATAGTATAAGCGAATGTCCTGTTTTGCACTCGTTTGAAGCATTTACCCTATGTCAAGAGATTTCACTTGTTTCTGACATTTTTGTGTATTTTTACTTAATCTTCGCTATTTGGGCACATTTTCTATTCTGGAAAGCCCAGAATGAGAGAAATGGGTGAAATTTACAGAAGCACTGCATATTATCAACAAATGTCGTATTTTACCCTCGTTTGAAGCATTTACCCTATTTCCAGTGATTTCACTTCTTTCGGACAGCTTGTGTTATTTGACTGAACCCTCGTAGTAAAGGAACATTTTTTTCCTTAAAAGCCAAATATGAGAGAAATGGGTAAAATGTACAGAAACCCTGCATATTATAAGCGAATGTCCTGTTTTGCACTCGTTTGAAGCATTTACCCTATGTCCAGAGATTTCACTTGTTTCTGACATTTTTGTGTATTTTTACTTAATCTTCGCTATTTGGGCACATTTTCTATTCTGCAATCCTAAAATGCTTGAAATGGGTGAAATTTACAGAAGCCCTGCATATTATAAACAAATGTCCTCTTTCACCCTAGTTGGAAGCATTTACCCTATGTCCAGTATTTTTACTTGTTTCTGACATATTTGTGTATTTTTACTTAATCTTCGCTATTTGGGCACATTTTCTATTCTGGAAAGCCCAGAATGAGAGAAATGGGTAAAATGTACAGAAACCCTGCATATAATGAGCGAATCTCCTGTTTTGCATTCGTTTGAAGAATTTACCCTACTTCCAGTGATTTCACTTCTTTCGGACAGCTTGTGTTATTTGACTGAACCCTCGTAATAAAGGAACATTTTTTTCCTTAAAAGCCAAATATGAGAGAAATGGGTAAAATGTACAGAAACCCTGCATATAATGAGCGAATCTCCTGTTTTGCACTCGTTTGAAGCATTACCCTATGTCCAGAGATTTCACTTGTTTCTGACATTTTTGTGTATTTTTACTGTATCTTCGCTATTTGGGCACATTTTCTATTCTGCAATCCTAAAATGCTTGAAATGGGTGAAATTTACAGAAGCCCTGCATATTATTAACAAATGTCCTCTTTCACCCTAGTTGGAAGCATTTACCCTATGTCCAGTATTTTTACTTGTTTCTGACATTTTTGTGTATTTTTACTTAATCTTCGCTATTTGGGCACATTTTCTATTCTGGAAAGCCCAGAATGAGAGAAATGGGTGAAATTTACAGAAGCACTGCATATTATCAACAAATGTCGTATTTTACCCTCGTTTGAAGCATTTACCCTATTTCCAGTGATTTCACTTCTTTCGGACACCTTATGTTACTTTACTGAACCCTCGCAAAAAAGGAACATTTTTTTCCTTAAAAGCCAAATATGAAAGAAATGGGTAAAATGTACAGAAACCCTGCATATTATAAGCGAATGTCCTGTTGTGTACTCGTTTGAAGCATTACCCTATGTCCAGAGATTTCACTTGTTTCTGACATTTTTGTGTATTTTTACTGTATCTTCGCTATTTGGGCACATTTTCTTTTCTGGAAATCCCAGAATGAGAGAAATGGGTAAAATGTACAGAAACCCTGCATATAATGAGCGAATCTCCTGTTTTGCATTCGTTTGAAGCATTTACCCTACTTCCAGTGATTTCACTTCTTTCGGACAGCTTGTGTTATTTGACTGAACCCTCGTAATAAAGGAACATTTTTTTCCTTAAAAGCCAAATATGAGAGAAATGGGTAAAATGTACAGAAACCCTGCATATTATAAGCGAATGTCCTGTTTTGCACTCGTTTAAAGCATTTACCCTATGTCCAGAGATTTCACTTGTTTCTGACATTTTTGTGTATTTTTACTTAATCTTCGCTATTTGGGCACATTTTCTATTCTGGAAAGCCCAGAATGAGAGAAATGGGTGAAATTTACAGAAGCACTGCATATTATCAACAAATGTCGTATTTTACCCTCGTTTGAAGCATTTACCCTATTTCCAGTGATTTCACTTCTTTCGGACACCTTATGTTACTTTACTGAACCCTCGCAAACAAGGAACATTTTTTTCCTTAAAAGCCAAATATGAGAGAAATGGGTAAAATGTACAGAAACCCTGCATATTATAAGCGAATGTCCTGTTTTGCACTCGTTTGAAGCATTTACCCTATGTCCAGAGATTTCACTTGTTTCTGACATTTTTGTGTATTTTTACTTAATCTTCGCTATTTGGGCACATTTTCTATTCTGCAATCCTAAAATGCTTGAAATGGGTGAAATTTACAGAAGCCCTGCATATTATTAACAAATGTCCTCTTTCACCCTAGTTGGAAGCATTTACCCTATGTCCAGTATTTTTACTTGTTTCTGACATTTTTGTGTATTTTTACTTAATCTTCGCTATTTGGGCACATTTTCTATTCTGGAAAGCCCAGAATGAGAGAAATGGGTGAAATTTACAGAAGCACTGCATATTATCAACAAATGTCGTATTTTACCCTCGTTTGAAGCATTTACCCTATTTCCAGTGATTTCACTTCTTTCGGACACCTTATGTTACTTTACTGAACCCTCGCAAAAAAGGAACATTTTTTTCCTTAAAAGCCAAATATGAAAGAAATGGGTAAAATGTACAGAAACCCTGCATATTATAAGCGAATGTCCTGTTGTGTACTCGTTTGAAGCATTACCCTATGTCCAGAGATTTCACTTGTTTCTGACATTTTTGTGTATTTTTACTGTATCTTCGCTATTTGGGCACATTTTCTATTCTGCAATCCTAAAATGCTTGAAATGGGTGAAATTTACAGAAGCCCTGCATATTATAAACAAATGTCCTCTTTCACCCTAGTTGGAAGCATTTACCCTATGTCCAGTATTTTTACTTGTTTCTGACATATTTGTGTATTTTTACTTAATCTTCGCTATTTGGGCACATTTTCTATTCTGGAAAGCCCAGAATGAGAGAAATGGGTAAAATGTACAGAAACCCGGCATATAATGAGCGAATCTCCTGTTTTGGACTCGTTTGAAGCATTTACCCTACTTCTAGTGATTTCACTTCTTTCGGACAGCTTGTGTTATTTGACTGAACCCTCGTAATAAAGGAACATTTTTTTCCTTAAAAGCCAAATATGAGAGAAATGGGTAAAAAATACAGAAACCCTGCATATTATAAGCGAATGTCCTGTTTTGCACCTGTTTGAAGCATTTACCCTATGTCCAGAGATTTCACTTGTTTCTGACATTTTTGTTTATTTTTACTGTATCTTCGCTATTTGGGCACATTTTCTATTCTGCAATCCTAAAATGCTTGAAATGGGTGAAATTTACAGAAGCCCTGCATATTATAAACAAATGTCCTCTTTCACCCTAGTTGGAAGCATTTACCCTATGTCCAGTATTTTTACTTGTTTCTGACATTTTTGTGTATTTTTACTGTATCTTCGCTATTTGGCACATTTTCTATTCTGGAAATCCCAAAATGCTTGAAATGGGTAAAATTTACAGAAACCCTGCATATTATCAACATATGTCCTCTTTCACCCTAGTTGGAAGCATCTCCCTATGTCCAGTATTTTTACTTGTTTCTGACATATTTGTGTATTTTTACTTAATCTTCGCTATTTGGGCACATTTTCTATTCTGGAAAGCCCAGAATGAGAGAAATGGGTGAAATGTACAGAAACCCTGCATAGTATAAGCGAATGTCCTGTTGGGCACTCGTTTGAAGCATTTACCCTATGTCCAGAGATTTCACTTGTTTCTGACATTTTTGTGTATTTTTACTTAATCTTCGCTATTTGGGCACATTTTCTATTCTGCAATCCTAAAATGCTTGAAATGGGTGAAATTTACAGAAGCCCTGCATATTATAAACAAATGTCCTCTTTCACCCTAGTTGGAAGCATTTACCCTATGTCCAGTATTTTTACTTGTTTCTGACATTTTTGTGTATTTTTACTTAATCTTCGCTATTTGGGCACATTTTCTATTCTGGAAAGCCCAGAATGAGAGAAATGGGTGAAATTTACAGAAGCACTGCATATTATCAACAAATGTCGTATTTTACCCTCGTTTGAAGCATTTACCCTATTTCCAGTGATTTCACTTCTTTCGGACACCTTATGTTATTTGACTGAACCCTCGTAATAAAGGAACATTTTTTTCCTTAAAAGCCAAATATGAGAGAAATGGGTAAAATGTACAGAAACCCTGCATATTATAAGCGAATGCCCTGTTTTGCACTCGTTTAAAGCATTTACCCTATGTCCAGAGATTTCACTTGTTTCTGACATTTTTGTGTATTTTTACTTAATCTTCGCTATTTGGGCACATTTTCTATTCTGGAAAGCCCAGAATGAGAGAAATGGGTGAAATTTACAGAAGCACTGCATATTATCAACAAATGTCGTATTTTACCCTCGTTGGAAGCATTTACCCTATTTCCAGTGATTTCACTTCTTTCGGACACCTTATGTTACTTTACTGAACCCTCGCAAAAAAGGAACATTTTTTTCCTTAAAAGCCAAATATGAAAGAAATGGGTAAAATGTACAGAAACCCTGCAGATTATAAGCGAATGTCCTGTTGTGTACTCGTTTGAAGCATTACCCTATGTCCAGAGATTTCACTTATTTCTGACATTTTTGTGTATTTTTACTGTATCTTCGCTATTTGGGCACATTTTCTATTCTGCAATCCTAAAATGCTTGAAATGGGTGAAATTTACAGAAGCCCTGCATATTATAAACAAATGTCCTCTTTCACCCTAGTTGGAAGCATTTACCCTATGTCCAGTATTTTTACTTGTTTCTGACATATTTGTGTATTTTTACTTAATCTTCGCTATTTGGGCACATTTTCTATTCTGGAAAGCCCAGAATGAGAGAAATGGGTAAAATGTACAGAAACCCTGCATATAATGAGCGAATCTCCTGTTTTGGACTCGTTTGAAGCATTTACCCTACTTCCAGTGATTTCACTTCTTTCGGACAGCTTGTGTTATTTGACTGAACCCTCGCAATAAAGGAACATTTTTTTCCTTAAAAGCCAAATATGAGAGAAATGGGTAAAATGTACAGAAACCCTGCATATTATAAGCGAATGTCCTGTTTTGCACCTGTTTAAACATTTACCCTATGTCCAGAGATTTCACTTGTTTCTGACATTTTTGTATATTTTTACTGTATCTTCGCTATTTGGCACATTTTCTATTCTGGAAATCCCAAAATGCTTGAAATGGGTGAAATTTACAGAAACCCTGCATATTATCAACATATGTCCTCTTTCACCCTAGTTGGAAGCATCTACCCTATTTCCAGTATTTTTACTTGTTTCTGACATTTTTGTGTATTTTTACTGTATCTTCGCTATTTGGCACATTTTCTATTCTGGAAATCCCAAAATGCTTGAAATGGGTAAAATTTACAGAAACCCTGCATATTATCAACATATGTCCTCTTTCACCCTAGTTGAAAGCATCTCCCTATGTCCAGTATTTTTACTTGTTTCTGACATATTTGTGTATTTCTACTTAATCTTCGCTATTTGGGCACATTTTCTATTCTGGAAAGCCCAGAATGAGAGAAATGGGTGAAATGTACAGAAACCCTGCATAGTATAAGCGAATGTCCTGTTGGGCACTCGTTTGAAGCATGTACCCTATGTCCAGAGATTTCACTTGTTTCTGACATGTTTGTGTATTTTTACTGTATCTTCGCTATTGGGCACATTTTGTATTCTGCAAATCCCAAAATGCTTGAAATGGTGAAATTTACAGAAACCCTGCATATTCTCAACATATGTCCTCTTTCACCCTAGTTGGAAGCATTTACCCTATTTCCAGTATTTTTACTTGTTTCTGACATATTTGTGTATTTTTACTTAATCTTCGCTATTTGGGCACATTTTCTTTTCTGGAAATCCCAGAATGAGAGAAATGGGTGAAATGTACAGAAACCCTGCATAGTATAAGCGAATGTCCTGTTTTGCACTCGTTTGAAGCATTTACCCTATGTCAAGAGATTTCACTTGTTTCTGACATTTTTGTGTATTTTTACTTAATCTTCGCTATTTGGGCACATTTTCTATTCTGGAAAGCCCAGAATGAGAGAAATGGGTGAAATTTACAGAAGCACTGCATATTATCAACAAATGTCGTATTTTACCCTCGTTTGAAGCATTTACCCTATTTCCAGTGATTTCACTTCTTTCGGACAGCTTGTGTTATTTGACTGAACCCTCGTAGTAAAGGAACATTTTTTTCCTTAAAAGCCAAATATGAGAGAAATGGGTAAAATGTACAGAAACCCTGCATATTATAAGCGAATGTCCTGTTTTGCACTCGTTTGAAGCATTTACCCTATGTCCAGAGATTTCACTTGTTTCTGACATTTTTGTGTATTTTTACTTAATCTTCGCTATTTGGGCACATTTTCTATTCTGCAATCCTAAAATGCTTGAAATGGGTGAAATTTACAGAAGCCCTGCATATTATAAACAAATGTCCTCTTTCACCCTAGTTGGAAGCATTTACCCTATGTCCAGTATTTTTACTTGTTTCTGACATATTTGTGTATTTTTACTTAATCTTCGCTATTTGGGCACATTTTCTATTCTGGAAAGCCCAGAATGAGAGAAATGGGTAAAATGTACAGAAACCCTGCATATAATGAGCGAATCTCCTGTTTTGCATTCGTTTGAAGAATTTACCCTACTTCCAGTGATTTCACTTCTTTCGGACAGCTTGTGTTATTTGACTGAACCCTCGTAATAAAGGAACATTTTTTTCCTTAAAAGCCAAATATGAGAGAAATGGGTAAAATGTACAGAAACCCTGCATATAATGAGCGAATCTCCTGTTTTGCACTCGTTTGAAGCATTACCCTATGTCCAGAGATTTCACTTGTTTCTGACATTTTTGTGTATTTTTACTGTATCTTCGCTATTTGGGCACATTTTCTATTCTGCAATCCTAAAATGCTTGAAATGGGTGAAATTTACAGAAGCCCTGCATATTATAAACAAATGTCCTCTTTCACCCTAGTTGGAAGCATTTACCCTATGTCCAGTATTTTTACTTGTTTCTGACATATTTGTGTATTTTTACTTAATCTTCGCTATTTGGGCACATTTTCTATTCTGGAAAGCCCAGAATGAGAGAAATGGGTAAAATGTACAGAAACCCTGCATATAATGAGCGAATCTCCTGTTTTGCATTCGTTTGAAGCATTTACCCTACTTCCAGTGATTTCACTTCTTTCGGACAGCTTGTGTTATTTGACTGAACCCTCGTAATAAAGGAACATTTTTTTCCTTAAAAGCCAAATATGAGAGAAATGGGTAAAATGTACAGAAACCCTGCATATTATAAGCGAATGTCCTCTTTCACCCTAGTTGGAAGCATTTACCCTATGTCCAGTATTTTTACTTGTTTCTGACATTTTTGTGTATTTTTACTTAATCTTCGCTATTTGGGCACATTTTCTATTCTGGAAAGCCCAGAATGAGAGACATGGGTGAAATTTACAGAAGCACTGCATATTATCAACAAATGTCGTATTTTACCCTCGTTTGAAGCATTTACCCTATTTCCAGTGATTTCACTTCTTTCGGACACCTTATGTTACTTTACTGAACCCTCGCAAAAAAGGAACATTTTTTTCCTTTAATGCCAAATATGAAAGAAATGGGTAAAATGTACAGAAACCCTGTATATTATAAGCGAATGTCCTATTGTGTACTCGTTTGAAGCATTACCCTATGTCCAGAGATTTCACTTGTTTCTGACATTTTTGTGTATTTTTACTGTATCTTCGCTATTTGGGCACATTTTCTATTCTGCAATCCTAAAATGCTTGAAATGGGTGAAATTTACAGAAGCCCTGCATATTATAAACAAATGTCCTCTTTCACCCTAGTTGGAAGCATTTACCCTATGTCCAGTATTTTTACTTGTTTCTGACATATTTGTGTATTTTTACTTAATCTTCGCTATTTGGGCACATTTTCTATTCTGGAAAGCCCAGAATGAGAGAAATGGGTAAAATGTACAGAAACCCTGCATATAATGAGCGAATCTCCTGTTTTGCATTCGTTTGAAGCATTTACCCTATTTCCAGTGATTTCACTTCTTTCGGACAGCTTGTGTTATTTGACTGAACCCTCGTAATAAAGGAACATTTTTTTCCTTAAAAGCCAAATATGAGAGAAATGGGTAAAATGTACAGAAACCCTGCATATTATAAGCGAATGTCCTGTTTTGCACTCGTTTGAAGCATTTACCCTATGTCCAGAGATTTCACTTGTTTCTGACATTTTTGTGTATTTTTACTTAATCTTCGCTATTTGGGCACATTTTCTATTCTGCAATCCTAAAATGCTTGAAATGGGTGAAATTTACAGAAGCCCTGCATATTATAAACAAATGTCCTCTTTCACCCTAGTTGGAAGCATTTACCCTATGTCCAGTATTTTTACTTGTTTCTGACATTTTTGTGTATTTTTACTTAATCTTCGCTATTTGGGCACATTTTCTTTTCTGGAAATCCCAGAATGAGAGAAATGGGTAAAAAATACAGAAACCCTGCATATTATAAGCGAATGTCCTGTTTTACACCTGTTTGAAGCATTTACCCTATGTCCAGAGATTTCACTTGTTTCTGACATTTTTGTGTATTTTTACTGTATCTTCGCTATTTGGCACATTTTCTATTTTGGAAATCCCAAAATGCTTGAAATGGGTGAAATTTACAGAAGCTCTCCATATTATCAACAAATGTCGTATTTTACCCTAGTTGGAAGCATTTACCCTATCTCCAGTGATTTCACTTCTTTCGGACAGCTTGTGTTATTTCACTGAACCCTCGCAATAAAGGAACATTTTTTTCCTTAAAAGCCAAATATGAGAGAAATGGGTAAAATGTACAGAAACCCTGCATATTATAAGCGAATGTCCTGTTGTGTACTCGTTTGAAGCATTACCCTATGTCCAGAGATTTCACTTGTTTCTGACATTTTTGTGTATTTTTACTGTATCTTCGCTATTTGGGCACATTTTCTATTCTGCAATCCTAAAATGCTTGAAATGGGTGAAATTTACAGAAGCCCTGCATATTATAAACAAGTGTCCTCTTTCACCCTAGTTGGAAGCATTTACCCTATGTCCAGTATTTTTACTTGTTTCTGACATATTTGTGTATTTTTACTTAATCTTCGCTATTTGGGCACATTTTCTATTCTGGAAAGCCCAGAATGAGAGAAATGGGTAAAATGTACAGAAACCCGGCATATAATGAGCGAATCTCCTGTTTTGGACTCGTTTGAAGCATTTACCCTACTTCCAGTGATTTCACTTCTTTCGGACAGCTTGTGTTATTTGACTGAACCCTCGTAATAAAGGAACATTTTTTTCCTTAAAAGCCAAATATGAGAGAAATGGGTAAAAAATACAGAAACCCTGCATATTATAAGCGAATGTCCTGTTTTGCACCTGTTTGAAGCATTTACCCTATGTCCAGAGATTTCACTTGTTTCTGACATTTTTGTGTATTTTTACTGTATCTTCGCTATTTGGCACATTTTCTATTCTGGAAATCCCAAAATGCTTGAAATGGGTGAAATTTACAGAAGCTCTCCATATTATCAACAAATGTCGTATTTTACCCTAGTTGGAAGCATTTACCCTATTTCCAGTGATTTCACTTCTTTCGGACAGCTTGTGTTATTTCACTGAACCCTCGCAATAAAGGAACATTTTTTTCCTTAAAAGCCAAATATGAGAGAAATGGGTAAAATGTACAGAAACCCTGCATTTTATAAGCGAATGTCCTGTTGTGTACTCGTTTGAAGCATTACCCTATGTCCAGGGATTTCACTTGTTTCTGACATTTTTGTGTATTTTTACTGTATCTTCGCTATTTGGGCACATTTTCTATTCTGCAATCCTAAAATGCTTGAAATGGGTGAAATTTACAGAAGCCCTGCATATTATAAACAAATGTCCTCTTTCACCCTAGTTGGAAGCATTTACCCTATGTCCAGTATTTTTACTTGTTTCTGACATATTTGTGTATTTTTACTTAATCTTCGCTATTTGGGCATATTTTCTATTCTGGAAAGCCCAGAATGAGAGAAATGGGTAAAATGTACAGAAACCCTGCATATAATGAGCGAATCTCCTGTTTTGCATTCGTTTGAAGCATTTACCCTACTTCCAGTGATTTCACTTCTTTCGGACAGCTTGTGTTATTTGACTGAACCCTCGTAATAAAGGAACATTTTTTTCTTTAAAAGCCAAATATGAGAGAAATGGGTAAAATGTACAGAAACCCTGCATATTATAAGCGAATGTCCTGTTTTGCACTCGTTTGAAGCATTTACCCTATGTCCAGAGATTTCACTTGTTTCTGACATTTTTGTGTATTTTTACTTAATCTTCGCTATTTGGGCACATTTTCTATTCTGGAAAGCCCAGAATGAGAGAAATGGGTGAAATTTACAGAAGCACTGCATATTATCAACAAATGTCGTATTTTACCCTCGTTTGAAGCATTTACCCTATTTCCAGTGATTTCACTTCTTTCGGACACCTTATGTTACTTTACTGAACCCTCGCAAAAAAGGAACATTTTTTTCCTTAAAAGCCAAATATGAAAGAAATGGGTAAAATGTACAGAAACCCTGCATATTATAAGCGAATGTCCTGTTGTGTACTCGTTTGAAGCATTACCCTATGTCCAGAGATTTCACTTGTTTCTGACATTTTTGTGTATTTTTACTGTATCTTCGCTATTTGGGCACATTTTCTATTCTGCAATCCTAAAATGCTTGAAATGGGTGAAATTTACAGAAGCCCTGCATATTATAAACAAATGTCCTCTTTCACCCTAGTTGGAAGCATTTACCCTATGTCCAGTATTTTTACTTGTTTCTGACATTTTTGTGTATTTTTACTTAATCTTCGCTATTTGGGCACATTTTCTATTCTGGAAAGCCCAGAATGAGAGAAATGGGTAAAATTTACAGAAGCACTGCATATTATCAACAAATGTCATATTTTACCCTCGTTTGAAGCATTTACCCTATTTCCAGTGATTTCACTTCTTTCGGACACCTTATGTTACTTTACTGAACCCTCGCAAAAAAGGAACATTTTTTTCCTTAAAAGCCAAATATGAAAGAAATGGGTAAAATGTACAGAAACCCTGCATATTATAAGCGAATGTCCTGTTGTGTACTCGTTTGAAGCATTACCCTATGTCCAGAGATTTCACTTGTTTCTGACATTTTTGTGTATTTTTACTGTATCTTCGCTATTTGGGCACATTTTCTATTCTGCAATCCTAAAATGCTTGAAATGGGTGAAATTTACAGAAGCCCTGCATATTATAAACAAATGTCCTCTTTCACCCTAGTTGGAAGCATTTACCCTATTTCCAGTATTTTTACTTGTTTCTGACATATTTGTGTATTTTTACTTAATCTTCGCTATTTGGGCACATTTTCTATTCTGGAAAGCCCAGAATGAGAGAAATGGGTGAAATTTACAGAAGCACTGCATATTATCAACAAATGTCGTATTTTACCCTCGTTTGAAGCATTTACCCTATTTCCAGTGATTTCACTTCTTTAGGACACCTTATGTTACTTTACTGAACCCTCGCAAAAAAGGAACATTTTTTTCCTTAAAAGCCAAATATGAAAGAAATGGGTAAAATGTACAGAAACCCTGCATATTATAAGCGAATGTCCTGTTGTGTACTCGTTTGAAGCATTACCCTATGTCCAGAGATTTCACTTGTTTCTGACATTTTTGTGTATTTTTACTGTATCTTCGCTATTTGGGCACATTTTCTATTCTGCAATCCTAAAATGCTTGAAATGGGTGAAATTTACAGAAGCCCTGCATATTATAAACAAATGTCCTCTTTCACCCTAGTTGGAAGCATTTACCCTATGTCCAGTATTTTTACTTGTTTCTGACATATTTGTGTATTTTTACTTAATCTTCGCTATTTGGGCACATTTTCTATTCTGGAAAGCCCAGAATGAGAGAAATGGGTAAAATGTACAGAAACCCTGCATATAATGAGCGAATCTCCTGTTTTGCATTCGTTTGAAGCATTTACCCTATTTCCAGTGATTTCACTTCTTTCGGACAGCTTGTGTTATTTGACTGAACCCTCGTAATAAAGGAACATTTTTTTCCTTAAAAGCCAAATATGAGAGAAATGGGTAAAATGTACAGAAACCCTGCATATTATAAGCGAATGTCCTGTTTTGCACTCGTTTGAAGCATTTACCCTATGTCCAGAGATTTCACTTGTTTCTGACATTTTTGTGTATTTTTACTTAATCTTCGCTATTTGGGCACATTTTCTATTCTGCAATCCTAAAATGCTTGAAATGGGTGAAATTTACAGAAGCCCTGCATATTATAAACAAATGTCCTCTTTCACCCTAGTTGGAAGCATTTACCCTATGTCCAGTATTTTTACTTGTTTCTGACATTTTTGTGTATTTTTACTTAATCTTCGCTATTTGGGCACATTTTCTTTTCTGGAAATCCCAGAATGAGAGAAATGGGTAAAAAATACAGAAACCCTGCATATTATAAGCGAATGTCCTGTTTTGCACCTGTTTGAAGCATTTACCCTATGTCCAGAGATTTCACTTGTTTCTGACATTTTTGTGTATTTTTACTGTATCTTCGCTATTTGGCACATTTTCTATTTTGGAAATCCCAAAATGCTTGAAATGGGTGAAATTTACAGAAGCTCTCCATATTATCAACAAATGTCGTATTTTACCCTAGTTGGAAGCATTTACCCTATTTCCAGTGATTTCACTTCTTTCGGACAGCTTGTGTTATTTCACTGAACCCTCGCAATAAAGGAACATTTTTTTCCTTAAAAGCCAAATATGAGAGAAATGGGTAAAATGTACAGAAACCCTGCATATTATAAGCGAATGTCCTGTTGTGTACTCGTTTGAAGCATTACCCTATGTCCAGAGATTTCACTTGTTTCTGACATTTTTGTGTATTTTTACTGTATCTTCGCTATTTGGGCACATTTTCTATTCTGCAATCCTAAAATGCTTGAAATGGGTGAAATTTACAGAAGCCCTGCATATTATAAACAAATGTCCTCTTTCACCCTAGTTGGAAGCATTTACCCTATGTCCAGTATTTTTACTTGTTTCTGACATATTTGTGTATTTTTACTTAATCTTCGCTATTTGGGCACATTTTCTATTCTGGAAAGCCCAGAATGAGAGAAATGGGTAAAATGTACAGAAACCCGGCATATTATCAACAAATGTCGTATTTTACCCTCGTTTGAAGCATTTACCCTATTTCCAGTGATTTCATTTCTTTCGGACACCTAATGTTACTTTACTGAACCCTCGCAAAAAAGGAACATTTTTTTCCTTAAAAGCCAAATATGAGAGAAATGGGTAAAATGTACAGAAACCCTGCATATTATAAGCGAATGTCCTGTTTTGCACTCGTTTGAAGCATTTACCCTATGTCCAGAGATTTCACTTGTTTCTGACATTTTTGTGTATTTTTACTTAATCTTCGCTATTTGGGCACATTTTCTATTCTGCAATCCTAAAATGCTTGAAATGGGTGAAATTTACAGAAGCCCTGCATATTATAAACAAATGTCCTCTTTCACCCTAGTTGGAAGCATTTACCCTATGTCCAGTATTTTTACTTGTTTCTGACATTTTTGTGTATTTTTACTTAATCTTCGCTATTTGGGCACATTTTCTTTTCTGGAAATCCCAGAATGAGAGAAATGGGTAAAAAATACAGAAACCCTGCATATTATAAGCGAATGTCCTGTTTTGCACCTGTTTGAAGCATTTACCCTATGTCCAGAGATTTCACTTGTTTCTGACATTTTTGTGTATTTTTACTGTATCTTCGCTATTTGGCACATTTTCTATTTTGGAAATCCCAAAATGCTTGAAATGGGTGAAATTTACAGAAGCTCTCCATATTATCAACAAATGTCGTATTTTACCCTAGTTGGAAGCATTTACCCTATTTCCAGTGATTTCACTTCTTTCGGACAGCTTGTGTTATTTCACTGAACCCTCGCAATAAAGGAACATTTTTTTCCTTAAAAGCCAAATATGAGAGAAATGGGTAAAATGTACAGAAACCCTGCATATTATAAGCGAATGTCCTGTTGTGTACTCGTTTGAAGCATTACCCTATGTCCAGAGATTTCACTTGTTTCTGACATTTTTGTGTATTTTTACTGTATCTTCGCTATTTGGGCACATTTTCTATTCTGCAATCCTAAAATGCTTGAAATGGGTGAAATTTACAGAAGCCCTGCATATTATAAACAAATGTCCTCTTTCACCCTAGTTGGAAGCATTTACCCTATGTCCAGTATTTTTACTTGTTTCTGACATATTTGTGTATTTTTACTTAATCTTCGCTATTTGGGCACATTTTCTATTCTGGAAAGCCCAGAATGAGAGAAATGGGTAAAATGTACAGAAACCCGGCATATTATCAACAAATGTCGTATTTTACCCTCGTTTGAAGCATTTACCCTATTTCCAGTGATTTCATTTCTTTCGGACACCTAATGTTACTTTACTGAACCCTCGCAAAAAAGGAACATTTTTTTCCTTAAAAGCCAAATATGAGAGAAATGGGTAAAATGTACAGAAACCCTGCATATTATAAGCGAATGTCCTGTTTTGCACTCGTTTGAAGCATTTACCCTATGTCCAGAGATTTCACTTGTTTCTGACATTTTTGTGTATTTTTACTTAATCTTCGCTATTTGGGCACATTTTCTATTCTGCAATCCTAAAATGCTTGAAATGGGTGAAATTTACAGAAGCCCTGCATATTATAAACAAATGTCCTCTTTCACCCTAGTTGGAAGCATTTACCCTATGTCCAGTATTTTTACTTGTTTCTGACATATTTGTGTATTTTTACTTAATCTTCGCTATTTGGGCACATTTTCTATTCTGGAAAGCCCAGAATGAGAGAAATGGGTAAAATGTACAGAAACCCTGCATATAATGAGCGAATCTCCTGTTTTGCATTCGTTTGAAGCATTTACCCTACTTCCAGTGATTTCACTTCTTTCGGACAGCTTGTGTTATTTGACTGAACCCTCGTAATAAAGGAACATTTTTTTCCTTAAAAGCCAAATATGAGAGAAATGGGTAAAATGTACAGAAACCCTGCATATAATGAGCGAATCTCCTGTTTTGCACTCGTTTGAAGCATTACCCTATGTCCAGAGATTTCACTTGTTTCTGACATTTTTGTGTATTTTTACTGTATCTTCGCTATTTGGGCACATTTTCTATTCTGCAATCCTAAAATGCTTGAAATGGGTGAAATTTACAGAAGCCCTGCATATTATAAACAAATGTCCTCTTTCACCCTAGTTGGAAGCATTTACCCTATGTCCAGTATTTTTACTTGTTTCTGACATATTTGTGTATTTTCACTTAATCTTCGCTATTTGGGCACATTTTCTATTCTGGAAAGCCCAGAATGAGAGAAATGGGTAAAATGTACAGAAACCCGGCATATAATGAGCGAATCTCCTGTTTTGGACTCGTTTGAAGCATTTACCCTACTTCCAGTGATTTCACTTCTTTCGGACAGCTTGCGTTATTTGACTGAACCCTCGTAATAAAGGAACATTTTTTTCCTTAAAAGCCAAATATGAGAGAAATGGGTAAAATGTACAGAAACCCTGCATATTATAAGCGAATGTCCTGTTTTGCACTCGTTTGAAGCATTTACCCTATGTCCAGAGATTTCACTTGTTTCTGACATTTTTGTGTATTTTTACTTAATCTTCGCTATTTGGGCACATTTTCTATTCTGCAATCCTAAAATGCTTGAAATGGGTGAAATTTACAGAAGCCCTGCATATTATAAACAAATGTCCTCTTTCACCCTAGTTGGAAGCATTAACCCTATGTCCAGTATTTTTACTTGTTTCTGACATATTTGTGTATTTTTACTTAATCTTCGCTATTTGGGCACATTTTCTATTCTGGAAAGCCCAGAATGAGAGAAATGGGTAAAATGTACAGAAACCCGGCATATAATGAGCGAATCTCCTGTTTTGGACTCGTTTGAAGCATTTACCCTACTTCCAGTGATTTCACTTCTTTCGGACAGCTTGTGTTATTTGACTGAACCCTCGTAATAAAGGAACATTTTTTTCCTTAAAAGCCAAATATGAGAGAAATGGGTAAAATGTACAGAAACCCTGCATATAATGAGCGAATCTCCTGTTTTGCACTCGTTTGAAGCATTACCCTATGTCCAGAGATTTCACGTTTCTGACATTTTTGTGTATTTTTACTGTATCTTCGCTATTTGGGCACATTTTCTATTCTGCAATCCTAAAATGCTTGAAATGGGTGAAATTTACAGAAGCCCTGCATATTATAAACAAATGTCCTCTTTCACCCTAGTTGGAAGCATTTACCCTATGTCCAGTATTTTTACTTGTTTCTGACATTTTTGTGTATTTTTACTTAATCTTCGCTATTTGGGCACATTTTCTATTCTGGAAAGCCCAGAATGAGAGAAATGGGTGAAATTTACAGAAGCACTGCATATTATCAACAAATGTCGTATTTTACCCTCGTTTGAAGCATTTACCCTATTTCCAGTGATTTCACTTCTTTCGGACACCTTATGTTACTTTACTGAACCTTCGCAAAAAAGGAACATTTTTTTCCTTAAAAGCCAAATATGAAAGAAATGGGTAAAATGTACAGAAACCCTGCATATTATAAGCGAATGTCCTGTTGTGTACTCGTTTGAAGCATTACCCTATGTCCAGAGATTTCACTTGTTTCTGACATTTTTGTGTATTTTTACTGTATCTTCGCTATTTGGGCACATTTTCTATTCTGCAATCCTAAAATGCTTGAAATGGGTGAAATTTACAGAAGCCCTGCATATTATAAACAAATGTCCTCTTTCACCCTAGTTGGAAGCATTTACCCTATGTCCAGTATTTTTACTTTTTTCTGACATATTTGTGTATTTTTACTTAATCTTCGCTATTTGGGCACATTTTCTATTCTGGAAAGCCCAGAATGAGAGAAATGGGTAAAATGTACAGAAACCCTGCATATAATGAGCGAATCTCCTGTTTTGCATTCGTTTGAAGCATTTACCCTACTTCCAGTGATTTCACTTCTTTCGGACAGCTTGTGTTATTTGACTGAACCCTCGTAATAAAGGAACATTTTTTTCCTTAAAAGCCAAATATGAGAGAAATGGGTAAAATGTACAGAAACCCTGCATATTATAAGCGAATGTCCTGTTTTGCACTCGTTTGAAGCATTTACCCTATGTCCAGAGATTTCACTTGTTTCTGACATTTTTGTGTATTTTTACTTAATCTTTGCTATTTGGGCACATTTTCTATTCTGGAAATCCCAAAATGCTTGAAATGGGTAAAATTTACAGAAACCCTGCATATTACCAACATATGTCCTCTTTCACCCTAGTTGGAAGCATCTCCCTATGTCCAGTATTTTTACTTGTTTCTGACATATTTGTGTATTTTTACTTAATCTTCGCTATTTGGGCACATTTTCTATTCTGGAAAGCCCAGAATGAGAGAAATGGGTGACATGTACAGAAACCCTGCATAGTATAAGCGAATGTCCTGTTGGGCACTCGTTTGAAGCATTTACCCTATGTCCAGAGATTTCACTTGTTTCTGACATGTTTGTGTATTTTTACTGTATCTTCGCTATTGGGCACATTTTGTATTCTGCAAATCCCAAAATGCTTGAAATGGTGAAATTTACAGAAACCCTGCATATTCTCAACATATGTCCTCTTTCACCCTAGTTGGAAGCATTTACCCTATTTCCAGTATTTTTACTTGTTTCTGACATATTTGTGTATTTTTACTTAATCTTCGCTATTTGGGCACATTTTCTATTCTGGAAAGCCCAGAATGAGAGAAATGGGTGAAATTTACAGAAGCACTGCATATTATCAACAAATGTCGTATTTTACCCTCGTTTGAAGCATTTACCCTATTTCCAGTGATTTCACTTCTTTCGGACACCTTATGTTACTTTACTGAACCCTCGCAAAAAAGGAACATTTTTTTCCTTAAAAGCCAAATATGAAAGAAATGGGTAAAATGTACAGAAACCCTGCATATTATAAGCGAATGTCCTGTTGTGTACTCGTTTGAAGCATTACCCTATGTCCAGAGATTTCACTTGTTTCTGACATTTTTGTGTATTTTTACTGTATCTTCGCTATTTGGGCACATTTTCTATTCTGCAATCCTAAAATGCTTGAAATGGGTGAAATTTACAGAAGCCCTGCATATTATAAACAAATGTCCTCTTTCACCCTAGTTGGAAGCATTTACCCTATGTCCAGTATTTTTACTTGTTTCTGACATATTTGTGTATTTTTACTTAATCTTCGCTATTTGGGCACATTTTCTATTCTGGAAAGCCCAGAATGAGAGAAATGGGTAAAATGTACAGAAACCCGGGATATAATGAGCGAATCTCCTGTTTTGGACTCGTTTGAAGCATTTACCCTACTTCCAGTGATTTCACTTCTTTCGGACAGCTTGTGTTATTTGACTGAACCCTCGTAATAAAGGAACATTTTTTTCCTTAAAAGCCAAATATGAGAGAAATGGGTAAAAAATACAGAAACCCTGCATATTATAAGCGAATGTCCTGTTTTGCACCTGTTTGAAGCATTTACCCTATGTCCAGAGATTTCACTTGTTTCTGACATTTTTGTGTATTTTTACTGTATCTTCGCTATTTGGCACATTTTCTATTCTGGAAATCCCAAAATGCTTGAAATGGGTGAAATTTACAGAAGCTCTCCATATTATCAACAAATGTCGTATTTTACCCTAGTTGGAAGCATTTACCCTATTTCCAGTGATTTCACTTCTTTCGGACAGCTTGTGTTATTTCACTGAACCCTCGCAATAAAGGAACATTTTTTTCCTTAAAAGCCAAATATGAGAGAAATGGGTAAAATGTACAGAAACCCTGCATTTTATAAGCGAATGTCCTGTTGTGTACTCGTTTGAAGCATTACCCTATGTCCAGGGATTTCACTTGTTTCTGACATTTTTGTGTATTTTTACTGTATCTTCGCTATTTGGGCACATTTTCTATTCTGCAATCCTAAAATGCTTGAAATGGGTGAAATTTACAGAAGCCCTGCATATTATAAACAAATGTCCTCTTTCACCCTAGTTGGAAGCATTTACCCTATGTCCAGTATTTTTACTTGTTTCTGACATATTTGTGTATTTTTACTTAATCTTCGCTATTTGGGCATATTTTCTATTCTGGAAAGCCCAGAATGAGAGAAATGGGTAAAATGTACAGAAACCCTGCATATAATGAGCGAATCTCCTGTTTTGCATTCGTTTGAAGCATTTACCCTACTTCCAGTGATTTCACTTCTTTCGGACAGCTTGTGTTATTTGACTGAACCCTCGTAATAAAGGAACATTTTTTTCTTTAAAAGCCAAATATGAGAGAAATGGGTAAAATGTACAGAAACCCTGCATATTATAAGCGAATGTCCTGTTTTGCACTCGTTTGAAGCATTTACCCTATGTCCAGAGATTTCACTTGTTTCTGACATTTTTGTGTATTTTTACTTAATCTTCGCTATTTGGGCACATTTTCTATTCTGGAAAGCCCAGAATGAGAGAAATGGGTGAAATTTACAGAAGCACTGCATATTATCAACAAATGTCGTATTTTACCCTCGTTTGAAGCATTTACCCTATTTCCAGTGATTTCACTTCTTTCGGACACCTTATGTTACTTTACTGAACCCTCGCAAAAAAGGAACATTTTTTTCCTTAAAAGCCAAATATGAAAGAAATGGGTAAAATGTACAGAAACCCTGCATATTATAAGCGAATGTCCTGTTGTGTACTCGTTTGAAGCATTACCCTATGTCCAGAGATTTCACTTGTTTCTGACATTTTTGTGTATTTTTACTGTATCTTCGCTATTTGGGCACATTTTCTATTCTGCAATCCTAAAATGCTTGAAATGGGTGAAATTTACAGAAGCCCTGCATATTATAAACAAATGTCCTCTTTCACCCTAGTTGGAAGCATTTACCCTATGTCCAGTATTTTTACTTGTTTCTGACATTTTTGTGTATTTTTACTTAATCTTCGCTATTTGGGCACATTTTCTATTCTGGAAAACCCAGAATGAGAGAAATGGGTAAAATTTACAGAAGCACTGCATATTATCAACAAATGTCATATTTTACCCTCGTTTGAAGCATTTACCCTATTTCCAGTGATTTCACTTCTTTCGGACACCTTATGTTACTTTACTGAACCCTCGCAAAAAAGGAACATTTTTTTCCTTAAAAGCCAAATATGAAAGAAATGGGTAAAATGTACAGAAACCCTGCATATTATAAGCGAATGTCCTGTTGTGTACTCGTTTGAAGCATTACCCTATGTCCAGAGATTTCACTTGTTTCTGACATTTTTGTATATTTTTACTGTATCTTCGCTATTTGGCACATTTTCTATTCTGGAAATCCCAAAATGCTTGAAATGGGTGAAATTTACAGAAGCCCTGCATATTATAAACAAATGTCCTCTTTCACCCTAGTTGGAAGCATTTACCCTATGTCCAGTATTTTTACTTGTTTCTGACATATTTGTGTATTTTTACTTAATCTTCGCTATTTGGGCACATTTTCTATTCTGGAAAGCCCAGAATGAGAGAAATGGGTAAAATGTACAGAAACCCGGCATATAATGAGCGAATCTCCTGTTTTGGACTCGTTTGAAGCATTTACCCTACTTTCAGTGATTTCACTTCTTTCGGACAGCTTGTGTTATTTGACTGAACCCTCGTAATAAAGGAACATTTTTTTCCTTAAAAGCCAAATATGAGAGAAATGGGTAAAATGTACAGAAACCCTGCATATAATGAGCGAATCTCCTGTTTTGCACTCGTTTGAAGCATTACCCTATGTCCAGAGATTTCACGTTTCTGACATTTTTGTGTATTTTTACTGTATCTTCGCTATTTGGGCACATTTTCTATTCTGCAATCCTAAAATGCTTGAAATGGGTGAAATTTACAGAAGCCCTGCATATTATAAACAAATGTCCTCTTTCACCCTAGTTGGAAGCATTTACCCTATGTCCAGTATTTTTACTTGTTTCTGACATATTTGTGTATTTTTACTTAATCTTCGCTATTTGGGCACATTTTCTATTCTGGAAAGCCCAGAATGAGAGAAATGGGTAAAATGTACAGAAACCCGGCATATTATCAACAAATGTCGTATTTTACCCTCGTTTGAAGCATTTACCCTATTTCCAGTGATTTCATTTCTTTCGGACACCTAATGTTACTTTACTGAACCCTCGCAAAAAAGGAACATTTTTTTCCTTAAAAGCCAAATATGAGAGAAATGGGTAAAATGTACAGAAACCCTGCATATTATAAGCGAATGTCCTGTTTTGCACTCGTTTGAAGCATTTACCCTATGTCCAGAGATTTCACTTGTTTCTGACATTTTTGTGTATTTTTACTTAATCTTCGCTATTTGGGCACATTTTCTATTCTGCAATCCTAAAATGCTTGAAATGGGTGAAATTTACAGAAGCCCTGCATATTATAAACAAATGTCCTCTTTCACCCTAGTTGGAAGCATTTACCCTATGTCCAGTATTTTTACTTGTTTCTGACATTTTTGTGTATTTTTACTTAATCTTCGCTATTTGGGCACATTTTCTATTCTGGAAAGCCCAGAATGAGAGAAATGGGTGAAATTTACAGAAGCACTGCATATTATCAACAAATGTCGTATTTTACCCTCGTTTGAAGCATTTACCCTATTTCCAGTGATTTCACTTCTTTCGGACACCTTATGTTACTTTACTGAACCCTCGCAAAAAAGGAACATTTTTTTCCTTAAAAGCCAAATATGAGAGAAATGGGTAAAATGTACAGAAACCCTGCATATTATAAGCGAATGTCCTGTTTTGCACTCGTTTGAAGCATTTACCCTATGTCCAGAGATTTCACTTGTTTCTGACATTTTTGTGTATTTTTACTTAATCTTCGCTATTTGGGCACATTTTCTATTCTGCAATCCTAAAATGCTTGAAATGGGTGAAATTTACAGAAGCCCTGCATATTATAAACAAATGTCCTCTTTCACCCTAGTTGGAAGCATTTACCCTATGTCCAGTATTTTTACTTGTTTCTGACATTTTTGTGTATTTTTACTTAATCTTCGCTATTTGGGCACATTTTCTATTCTGGAAAGCCCAGAATGAGAGAAATGGGTGAAATTTACAGAAGCACTGCATATTATCAACAAATGTCGTATTTTACCCTCGTTTGAAGCATTTACCCTATTTCCAGTGATTTCACTTCTTTCGGACACCTTATGTTACTTTACTGAACCCTCGCAAAAAAGGAACATTTTTTTCCTTAAAAGCCAAATATGAAAGAAATGGGTAAAATGTACAGAAACCCTGCATATTATAAGCGAATGTCCTGTTGTGTACTCGTTTGAAGCATTACCCTATGTCCAGAGATTTCACTTGTTTCTGACATTTTTGTGTATTTTTACTGTATCTTCGCTATTTGGGCACATTTTCTATTCTGCAATCCTAAAATGCTTGAAATGGGTGAAATTTACAGAAGCCCTGCATATTATAAACAAATGTCCTCTTTCACCCTAGTTGGAAGCATTTACCCTATGTCCAGTATTTTTACTTGTTTCTGACATATTTGTGTATTTTTACTTAATCTTCGCTATTTGGGCACATTTTCTATTCTGGAAAGCCCAGAATGAGAGAAATGGGTAAAATGTACAGAAACCCGGGATATAATGAGCGAATCTCCTGTTTTGGACTCGTTTGAAGCATTTACCCTACTTCCAGTGATTTCACTTCTTTCGGACAGCTTGTGTTATTTGACTGAACCCTCGTAATAAAGGAACATTTTTTTCCTTAAAAGCCAAATATGAGAGAAATGGGTAAAAAATACAGAAACCCTGCATATTATAAGCGAATGTCCTGTTTTGCACCTGTTTGAAGCATTTACCCTATGTCCAGAGATTTCACTTGTTTCTGACATTTTTGTGTATTTTTACTGTATCTTCGCTATTTGGCACATTTTCTATTCTGGAAATCCCAAAATGCTTGAAATGGGTGAAATTTACAGAAGCTCTCCATATTATCAACAAATGTCGTATTTTACCCTAGTTGGAAGCATTTACCCTATTTCCAGTGATTTCACTTCTTTCGGACAGCTTGTGTTATTTCACTGAACCCTCGCAATAAAGGAACATTTTTTTCCTTAAAAGCCAAATATGAGAGAAATGGGTAAAATGTACAGAAACCCTGCATTTTATAAGCGAATGTCCTGTTGTGTACTCGTTTGAAGCATTACCCTATGTCCAGGGATTTCACTTGTTTCTGACATTTTTGTGTATTTTTACTGTATCTTCGCTATTTGGGCACATTTTCTTTTCTGGAAATCCCAGAATGAGAGAAATGGGTGAAATGTACAGAAACCCTGCATAGTATAAGCGAATGTCCTGTTTTGAACTCGTTTGAAGCATTTACCCTATGTCCAGAGATTTCACTTGTTTCTGACATTTTTGTGTATTTTTACTTAATCTTCGCTATTTGGGCACATTTTCTATTCTGGAAAGCCCAGAATGAGAGAAATGGGTGAAATTTACAGAAGCACTGCATATTATCAACAAATGTCGTCTTTTACCCTCGTTTGAAGCATTTACCCTATTTCCAGTGATTTCACTTCTTTCGGACACCTTATGTTACTTTACTGAACCCTCGCAAAAAAGGAACATTTTTTTCCTTAAAAGCCAAATATGAAAGAAATGGGTAAAATGTACAGAAACCCTGCATATTATAAGCGAATGTCCTGTTGTGTACTCGTTTGAAGCATTACCCTATGTCCAGAGATTTCACTTGTTTCTGACATTTTTGTGTATTTTTACTGTATCTTCGCTATTTGGGCACATTTTCTATTCTGCAATCCTAAAATGCTTGAAATGGGTGAAATTTACAGAAGCCCTGCATATTATAAACAAATGTCCTCTTTCACCCTAGTTGGAAGCATTTACCCTATGTCCAGTATTTTTACTTGTTTCTGACATATTTGTGTATTTTTACTTAATCTTCGCTATTTGGGCACATTTTCTATTCTGGAAAGCCCAGAATGAGAGAAATGGGTAAAATGTACAGAAACCCGGCATATTATCAACAAATGTCGTATTTTACCCTCGTTTGAAGCATTTACCCTATTTCCAGTGATTTCATTTCTTTCGGACACCTAATGTTACTTTACTGAACCCTCGCAAAAAAGGAACATTTTTTTCCTTAAAAGCCAAATATGAGAGAAATGGGTAAAATGTACAGAAACCCTGCATATTATAAGCGAATGTCCTGTTTTGCACTCGTTTGAAGCATTTACCCTATGTCCAGAGATTTCACTTGTTTCTGACATTTTTGTGTATTTTTACTTAATCTTCGCTATTTGGGCACATTTTCTATTCTGCAATCCTAAAATGCTTGAAATGGGTGAAATTTACAGAAGCCCTGCATATTATAAACAAATGTCCTCTTTCACCCTAGTTGGAAGCATTTACCCTATGTCCAGTATTTTTACTTGTTTCTGACATTTTTGTGTATTTTTACTTAATCTTCGCTATTTGGGCACATTTTCTATTCTGGAAAGCCCAGAATGAGAGAAATGGGTGAAATTTACAGAAGCACTGCATATTATCAACAAATGTCGTATTTTACCCTCGTTTGAAGCATTTACCCTATTTCCAGTGATTTCACTTCTTTCGGACACCTTATGTTACTTTACTGAACCCTCGCAAAAAAGGAACATTTTTTTCCTTAAAAGCCAAATATGAGAGAAATGGGTAAAATGTACAGAAACCCTGCATATTATAAGCGAATGTCCTGTTTTGCACTCGTTTGAAGCATTTACCCTATGTCCAGAGATTTCACTTGTTTCTGACATTTTTGTGTATTTTTACTTAATCTTCGCTATTTGGGCACATTTTCTATTCTGCAATCCTAAAATGCTTGAAATGGGTGAAATTTACAGAAGCCCTGCATATTATAAACAAATGTCCTCTTTCACCCTAGTTGGAAGCATTTACCCTATGTCCAGTATTTTTACTTGTTTCTGACATTTTTGTGTATTTTTACTTAATCTTCGCTATTTGGGCACATTTTCTATTCTGGAAAGCCCAGAATGAGAGAAATGGGTGAAATTTACAGAAGCACTGCATATTATCAACAAATGTCGTATTTTACCCTCGTTTGAAGCATTTACCCTATTTCCAGTGATTTCACTTCTTTCGGACACCTTATGTTACTTTACTGAACCCTCGCAAAAAAGGAACATTTTTTTCCTTAAAAGCCAAATATGAAAGAAATGGGTAAAATGTACAGAAACCCTGCATATTATAAGCGAATGTCCTGTTGTGTACTCGTTTGAAGCATTACCCTATGTCCAGAGATTTCACTTGTTTCTGACATTTTTGTGTATTTTTACTGTATCTTCGCTATTTGGGCACATTTTCTATTCTGCAATCCTAAAATGCTTGAAATGGGTGAAATTTACAGAAGCCCTGCATATTATAAACAAATGTCCTCTTTCACCCTAGTTGGAAGCATTTACCCTATGTCCAGTATTTTTACTTGTTTCTGACATATTTGTGTATTTTTACTTAATCTTCGCTATTTGGGCACATTTTCTATTCTGGAAAGCCCAGAATGAGAGAAATGGGTAAAATGTACAGAAACCCGGGATATAATGAGCGAATCTCCTGTTTTGGACTCGTTTGAAGCATTTACCCTACTTCCAGTGATTTCACTTCTTTCGGACAGCTTGTGTTATTTGACTGAACCCTCGTAATAAAGGAACATTTTTTTCCTTAAAAGCCAAATATGAGAGAAATGGGTAAAAAATACAGAAACCCTGCATATTATAAGCGAATGTCCTGTTTTGCACCTGTTTGAAGCATTTACCCTATGTCCAGAGATTTCACTTGTTTCTGACATTTTTGTGTATTTTTACTGTATCTTCGCTATTTGGCACATTTTCTATTCTGGAAATCCCAAAATGCTTGAAATGGGTGAAATTTACAGAAGCTCTCCATATTATCAACAAATGTCGTATTTTACCCTAGTTGGAAGCATTTACCCTATTTCCAGTGATTTCACTTCTTTCGGACAGCTTGTGTTATTTCACTGAACCCTCGCAATAAAGGAACATTTTTTTCCTTAAAAGCCAAATATGAGAGAAATGGGTAAAATGTACAGAAACCCTGCATTTTATAAGCGAATGTCCTGTTGTGTACTCGTTTGAAGCATTACCCTATGTCCAGGGATTTCACTTGTTTCTGACATTTTTGTGTATTTTTACTGTATCTTCGCTATTTGGGCACATTTTCTATTCTGCAATCCTAAAATGCTTGAAATGGGTGAAATTTACAGAAGCCCTGCATATTATAAACAAATGTCCTCTTTCACCCTAGTTGGAAGCATTTACCCTATGTCCAGTATTTTTACTTGTTTCTGACATATTTGTGTATTTTTACTTAATCTTCGCTATTTGGGCATATTTTCTATTCTGGAAAGCCCAGAATGAGAGAAATGGGTAAAATGTACAGAAACCCTGCATATAATGAGCGAATCTCCTGTTTTGCATTCGTTTGAAGCATTTACCCTACTTCCAGTGATTTCACTTCTTTCGGACAGCTTGTGTTATTTGACTGAACCCTCGTAATAAAGGAACATTTTTTTCTTTAAAAGCCAAATATGAGAGAAATGGGTAAAATGTACAGAAACCCTGCATATTATAAGCGAATGTCCTGTTTTGCACTCGTTTGAAGCATTTACCCTATGTCCAGAGATTTCACTTGTTTCTGACATTTTTGTGTATTTTTACTTAATCTTCGCTATTTGGGCACATTTTCTATTCTGGAAAGCCCAGAATGAGAGAAATGGGTGAAATTTACAGAAGCACTGCATATTATCAACAAATGTCGTATTTTACCCTCGTTTGAAGCATTTACCCTATTTCCAGTGATTTCACTTCTTTCGGACACCTTATGTTACTTTACTGAACCCTCGCAAAAAAGGAACATTTTTTTCCTTAAAAGCCAAATATGAAAGAAATGGGTAAAATGTACAGAAACCCTGCATATTATAAGCGAATGTCCTGTTGTGTACTCGTTTGAAGCATCACCCTATGTCCAGAGATTTCACTTGTTTCTGACATTTTTGTGTATTTTTACTGTATCTTCGCTATTTGGGCACATTTTCTATTCTGCAATCCTAAAATGCTTGAAATGGGTGAAATTTACAGAAGCCCTGCATATTATAAACAAATGTCCTCTTTCACCCTAGTTGGAAGCATTTACCCTATGTCCAGTATTTTTACTTGTTTCTGACATTTTTGTGTATTTTTACTTAATCTTCGCTATTTGGGCACATTTTCTATTCTGGAAAACCCAGAATGAGAGAAATGGGTAAAATTTACAGAAGCACTGCATATTATCAACAAATGTCATATTTTACCCTCGTTTGAAGCATTTACCCTATTTCCAGTGATTTCACTTCTTTCGGACACCTTATGTTACTTTACTGAACCCTCGCAAAAAAGGAACATTTTTTTCCTTAAAAGCCAAATATGAAAGAAATGGGTAAAATGTACAGAAACCCTGCATATTATAAGCGAATGTCCTGTTGTGTACTCGTTTGAAGCATTACCCTATGTCCAGAGATTTCACTTGTTTCTGACATTTTTGTATATTTTTACTGTATCTTCGCTATTTGGCACATTTTCTATTCTGGAAATCCCAAAATGCTTGAAATGGGTGAAATTTACAGAAGCCCTGCATATTATAAACAAATGTCCTCTTTCACCCTAGTTGGAAGCATTTACCCTATGTCCAGTATTTTTACTTGTTTCTGACATATTTGTGTATTTTTACTTAATCTTCGCTATTTGGGCACATTTTCTATTCTGGAAAGCCCAGAATGAGAGAAATGGGTAAAATGTACAGAAACCCGGCATATAATGAGCGAATCTCCTGTTTTGGACTCGTTTGAAGCATTTACCCTACTTTCAGTGATTTCACTTCTTTCGGACAGCTTGTGTTATTTGACTGAACCCTCGTAATAAAGGAACATTTTTTTCCTTAAAAGCCAAATATGAGAGAAATGGGTAAAATGTACAGAAACCCTGCATATAATGAGCGAATCTCCTGTTTTGCACTCGTTTGAAGCATTACCCTATGTCCAGAGATTTCACGTTTCTGACATTTTTGTGTATTTTTACTGTATCTTCGCTATTTGGGCACATTTTCTATTCTGCAATCCTAAAATGCTTGAAATGGGTGAAATTTACAGAAGCCCTGCATATTATAAACAAATGTCCTCTTTCACCCTAGTTGGAAGCATTTACCCTATGTCCAGTATTTTTACTTGTTTCTGACATATTTGTGTATTTTTACTTAATCTTCGCTATTTGGGCACATTTTCTATTCTGGAAAGCCCAGAATGAGAGAAATGGGTAAAATGTACAGAAACCCGGCATATAATGAGCGAATCTCCTGTTTTGGACTCGTTTGAAGCATTTACCCTACTTCCAGTGATTTCACTTCTTTCGGACAGCTTGTGTTATTTCACTGAACCCTCGCAATAAAGGAACATTTTTTTCCTTAAAAGCCAAATATGAGAGAAATGGGTAAAATGTACAGAAACCCTGCATATTAAAAGCGAATGTCCTGTTTTGCACTCGTTTGAAGCATTTACCCTATGTCCAGAGATTTCACTTGTTTCTGACATTTTTGTGTATTTTTACTTAATCTTCGCTATTTGGGCACATTTTCTATTCTGCAATCCTAAAATGCTTGAAATGGGTGAAATTTACAGAAGCCCTGCATATTATAAACAAATGTCCTCTTTCACCCTAGTTGGAAGCATTAACCCTATGTCCAGTATTTTTACTTGTTTCTGACATATTTGTGTATTTTTACTTAATCTTCGCTATTTGGGCACATTTTCTATTCTGGAAAGCCCAGAATGAGAGAAATGGGTAAAATGTACAGAAACCCGGCATATAATGAGCGAATCTCCTGTTTTGGACTCGTTTGAAGCATTTACCCTACTTCCAGTGATTTCACTTCTTTCGGACAGCTTGTGTTATTTCACTGAACCCTCGCAATAAAGGAACATTTTTTTCCTTAAAAGCCAAATATGAGAGAAATGGGTAAAATGTACAGAAACCCTGCATATTATAAGCGAATGTCTTGTTGTGTACTCGTTCGAAGCATTACCCTATGTCCAGAGATTTCACTTGTTTCTGACATTTTTGTGTATTTTTACTGTATCTTCGCTATTTGGGCACATTTTCTATTCTGCAATCCTAAAATGCTTGAAATGGGTGAAATTTACAGAAGCCCTGCATATTATAAACAAATGTCCTCTTTCACCCTAGTTGGAAGCATTTACCCTATGTCCAGTATTTTTACTTGTTTCTGACATATTTGTGTATTTTTACTTAATCTTCGCTATTTGGGCACATTTTCTATTCTGGAAAGCCCAGAATGAGAGAAATGGGTAAAATGTACAGAAACCCGGCATATAATGAGCGAATCTCCTGTTTTGGACTCGTTTGAAGCATTTACCCTACTTCCAGTGATTTCACTTCTTTCGGACAGCTTGTGTTATTTGACTGAACCCTCGCAATAAAGGAACATTTTTTTCCTTAAAAGCCAAATATGAGAGAAATGGGTAAAATGTACAGAAACCCTGCATATTATAAGCGAATGTCCTGTTTTGCACCTGTTTGAAGCATTTACCCTATGTCCAGAGATTTCACTTGTTTCTGACATTTTTGTATATTTTTACTGTATCTTCGCTATTTGGCACATTTTCTATTCTGGAAATCCCAAAATGCTTGAAATGGGTGAAATTTACAGAAACCCTGCATATTATCAACATATGTCCTCTTTCACCCTAGTTGGAAGCATCTACCCTATTTCCAGTATTTTTACTTGTTTCTGACATTTTTGTGTATTTTTACTGTATCTTCGCTATTTGGCACATTTTCTATTCTGGAAATCCCAAAATGCTTGAAATGGGTAAAATTTACAGAAACCCTGCATATTATCAACATATGTCCTCTTTCACCCTAGTTGGAAGCATCTCCCTATGTCCAGTATTTTTACTTGTTTCTGACATATTTGTGTATTTTTACTTAATCTTCGCTATTTGGGCACATTTTCTATTCTGGAAAGCCCAGAATGAGAGAAATGGGTGAAATGTACAGAAACCCTGCATAGTATAAGCGAATGTCCTGTTGGGCACTCGTTTGAAGCATTTACCCTATGTCCAGAGATTTCACTTGTTTCTGACATGTTTGTGTATTTTTACTGTATCTTCGCTATTGGGCACATTTTGTATTCTGCAAATCCCAAAATGCTTGAAATGGTGAAATTTACAGAAACCCTGCATATTCTCAACATATGTCCTCTTTCACCCTAGTTGGAAGCATTTACCCTATTTCCAGTATTTTTACTTGTTTCTGACATATTTGTGTATTTTTACTTAATCTTCGCTATTTGGGCACATTTTCTTTTCTGGAAATCCCAGAATGAGAGAAATGGGTGAAATGTACAGAAACCCTGCATAGTATAAGCGAATGTCCTGTTTTGAACTCGTTTGAAGCATTTACCCTATGTCCAGAGATTTCACTTGTTTCTGACATTTTTGTGTATTTTTACTTAATCTTCGCTATTTGGGCACATTTTCTATTCTGGAAAGCCCAGAATGAGAGAAATGGGTGAAATTTACAGAAGCACTGCATATTATCAACAAATGTCGTATTTTACCCTCGTTTGAAGCATTTACCCTATTTCCAGTGATTTCACTTCTTTCGGACACCTTATGTTACTTTACTGAACCCTCGCAAAAAAGGAACATTTTTTTCCTTAAAAGCCAAATATGAAAGAAATGGGTAAAATGTACAGAAACCCTGCATATTATAAGCGAATGTCCTGTTGTGTACTCGTTTGAAGCATTACCCTATGTCCAGAGATTTCACTTGTTTCTGACATTTTTGTGTATTTTTACTGTATCTTCGCTATTTGGGCACATTTTCTATTCTGCAATCCTAAAATGCTTGAAATGGGTGAAATTTACAGAAGCCCTGCATATTATAAACAAATGTCCTCTTTCACCCTGGTTGGAAGCATTTACCCTATGTCCAGTATTTTTACTTGTTTCTGACATATTTGTGTATTTTTACTTAATCTTCGCTATTTGGGCACATTTTCTATTCTGGAAAGCCCAGAATGAGAGAAATGGGTAAAATGTACAGAAACCCTGCATATAATGAGCGAATCTCCTGTTTTGCATTCGTTTGAAGCATTTACCCTACTTCCAGTGATTTCACTTCTTTCGGACAGCTTGTGTTATTTGACTGAACCCTCGTAATAAAGGAACATTTTTTTCCTTAAAAGCCAAATATGAGAGAAATGGGTAAAATGTACAGAAACCCTGCATATTATAAGCGAATGTCCTGTTTTGCACCTGTTTGAAGCATTTACCCTATGTCCAGAGATTTCACTTGTTTCTGACATTTTTGTATATTTTTACTGTATCTTCGCTATTTGGCACATTTTCTATTCTGGAAATCCCAAAATGCTTGAAATGGGTGAAATTTACAGAAGCCCTGCATATTATAAACAAATGTCCTCTTTCACCCTAGTTGGAAGCATTTACCCTATGTCCAGTATTTTTACTTGTTTCTGACATATTTGTGTATTTTTACTTAATCTTCGCTATTTGGGCACATTTTCTATTCTGGAAAGCCCAGAATGAGAGAAATGGGTAAAATGTACAGAAACCCGGCATATAATGAGCGAATCTCCTGTTTTGGACTCGTTTGAAGCATTTACCCTACTTTCAGTGATTTCACTTCTTTCGGACAGCTTGTGTTATTTGACTGAACCCTCGTAATAAAGGAACATTTTTTTCCTTAAAAGCCAAATATGAGAGAAATGGGTAAAATGTACAGAAACCCTGCATATAATGAGCGAATCTCCTGTTTTGCACTCGTTTGAAGCATTACCCTATGTCCAGAGATTTCACTTGTTTCTGACATTTTTGTGTATTTTTACTGTATCTTCGCTATTTGGGCACATTTTCTATTCTGCAATCCTAAAATGCTTGAAATGGGTGAAATTTACAGAAGCCCTGCATATTATAAACAAATGTCCTCTTTCACCCTAGTTGGAAGCATTTACCCTATGTCCAGTATTTTTACTTGTTTCTGACATATTTGTGTATTTTTACTTAATCTTCGCTATTTGGGCACATTTTCTATTCTGGAAAGCCCAGAATGAGAGAAATGGGTAAAATGTACAGAAACCCGGCATATAATGAGCGAATCTCCTGTTTTGGACTCGTTTGAAGCATTTACCCTACTTCCAGTGATTTCACTTCTTTCGGACAGCTTGTGTTATTTGACTGAACCCTCGTAATAAAGGAACATTTTTTTCCTTAAAAGCCAAATATGAGAGAAATGGGTAAAATGTACAGAAACCCTGCATATTATAAGCGAATGTCCTGTTTTGCACTCGTTTGAAGCATTTACCCTATGTCCAGAGATTTCACTTGTTTCTGACATTTTTGTGTATTTTTACTTAATCTTCGCTATTTGGGCACATTTTCTATTCTGCAATCCTAAAATGCTTGAAATGGGTGAAATTTACAGAAGCCCTGCATATTATAAACAAATGTCCTCTTTCACCCCAGTTGGAAGCATTAACCCTATGTCCAGTATTTTTACTTGTTTCTGACATATTTGTGTATTTTTACTTAATCTTCGCTATTTGGGCACATTTTCTATTCTGGAAAGCCCAGAATGAGAGAAATGGGTAAAATGTACAGAAACCCGGCATATAATGAGCGAATCTCCTGTTTTGGACTCGTTTGAAGCATTTACCCTACTTCCAGTGATTTCACTTCTTTCGGACAGCTTGTGTTATTTGACTGAACCCTCGTAATAAAGGAACATTTTTTTCCTTAAAAGCCAAATATGAGAGAAATGGGTAAAATGTACAGAAACCCTGCATATTATAAGCGAATGTCCTGTTTTGCACCTGTTTGAAGCATTTACCCTATGTCCAGAGATTTCACTTGTTTCTGACATTTTTGTGTATTTTTACTGTATCTTCGCTATTTGGGCACATTTTCTATTCTGCAATCCTAAAATGCTTGAAATGGGTGAAATTTACAGAAGCCCTGCATATTATAAACAAATGTCCTCTTTCACCCTAGTTGGAAGCATTTACCCTATGTCCAGTATTTTTACTTGTTTCTGACATATTTGTGTATTTTTACTTAACCTTCGCTATTTGGGCACATTTTGTATTCTGCAAATCCCAAAATGCTTGAAATGGTGAAATTTACAGAAACCCTGCATATTCTCAACATATGTCCTCTTTCACCCTAGTTGGAAGCATTTACCCTATTTCCAGTATTTTTACTTGTTTCTGACATATTTGTGTATTTTTACTTAATCTTCGCTATTTGGGCACATTTTCTTTTCTGGAAATCCCAGAATGAGAGAAATGGGTGAAATGTACAGAAACCCTGCATAGTATAAGCGAATGTCCTGTTTTGAACTCGTTTGAAGCATTTACCCTATGTCCAGAGATTTCACTTGTTTCTGACATTTTTGTGTATTTTTACTTAATCTTCGCTATTTGGGCACATTTTCTATTCTGGAAAGCCCAGAATGAGAGAAATGGGTGAAATTTACAGAAGCACTGCATATTATCAACAAATGTCGTATTTTACCCTCGTTTGAAGCATTTACCCTATTTCCAGTGATTTCACTTCTTTCGGACACCTTATGTTACTTTACTGAACCCTCGCAAAAAAGGAACATTTTTTTCCTTAAAAGCCAAATATGAAAGAAATGGGTAAAATGTACAGAAACCCTGCATATTATAAGCGAATGTTCTGTTGTGTACTCGTTTGAAGCATTACCCTATGTCCAGAGATTTCACTTGTTTCTGACATTTTTGTGTATTTTTACTGTATCTTCGCTATTTGGGCACATTTTCTATTCTGCAATCCTAAAATGCTTGAAATGGGTGAAATTTACAGAAGCCCTGCATATTATAAACAAATGTCCTCTTTCACCCTAGTTGGAAGCATTTACCCTATGTCCAGTATTTTTACTTGTTTCTGACATATTTGTGTATTTTTACTTAATCTTCGCTATTTGGGCACATTTTCTATTCTGGAAAGCCCAGAATGAGAGAAATGGGTAAAATGTACAGAAACCCTGCATATAATGAGCGAATCTCCTGTTTTGCATTCGTTTGAAGCATTTACCCTACTTCCAGTGATTTCACTTCTTTCGGACAGCTTGTGTTATTTGACTGAACCCTCGTAATAAAGGAACATTTTTTTCCTTAAAAGCCAAATATGAGAGAAATGGGTAAAATGTACAGAAACCCTGCATATTATAAGCGAATGTCCTGTTTTGCACCTGTTTGAAGCATTTACCCTATGTCCAGAGATTTCACTTGTTTCTGACATTTTTGTATATTTTTACTGTATCTTCGCTATTTGGCACATTTTCTATTCTGGAAATCCCAAAATGCTTGAAATGGGTGAAATTTACAGAAGCCCTGCATATTATAAACAAATGTCCTCTTTCACCCTAGTTGGAAGCATTTACCCTATGTCCAGTATTTTTACTTGGCACATTTTCTATTCTGGAAATCCCAAAATGCTTGAAATGGGTGAAATTTACAGAAACCCTGCATATTATCAACATATGTCCTCTTTCACCCTAGTTGGAAGCATCTACCCTATTTCCAGTATTTTTACTTGTTTCTGACATTTTTGTGTATTTTTACTGTATCTTCGCTATTTGGCACATTTTCTATTCTGGAAATCCCAAATGCTTGAAATGGGTAAAATTTACAGAAACCCTGCATATTATCAACATATGTCCTCTTTCACCCTAGTTGGAAGCATCTCCCTATGTCCAGTATTTTTACTTGTTTCTGACATATTTGTGTATTTTTACTTAATCTTCGCTATTTGGGCACATTTTCTATTCTGGAAAGCCCAGAATGAGAGAAATGGGTGAAATGTACAGAAACCCTGCATAGTATAAGCGAATGTCCTGTTGGGCACTCGTTTGAAGCATTTACCCTATGTCCAGAGATTTCACTTGTTTCTGACATGTTTGTGTATTTTTACTGTATCTTCGCTATTGGGCACATTTTGTATTCTGCAAATCCCAAAATGCTTGAAATGGTGAAATTTACAGAAACCCTGCATATTCTCAACATATGTCCTCTTTCACCCTAGTTGGAAGCATTTACCCTATTTCCAGTATTTTTACTTGTTTCTGACATATTTGTGTATTTTTACTTAATCTTCGCTATTTGGGCACATTTTCTTTTCTGGAAATCCCAGAATGAGAGAAATGGGTGAAATGTACAGAAACCCTGCATAGTATAAGCGAATGTCCTGTTTTGAACTCGTTTGAAGCATTTACCCTATGTCCAGAGATTTCACTTGTTTCTGACATTTTTGTGTATTTTTACTTAATCTTCGCTATTTGGGCACATTTTCTATTCTGGAAAGCCCAGAATGAGAGAAATGGGTGAAATTTACAGAAGCACTGCATATTATCAACAAATGTCGTATTTTACCCTCGTTTGAAGCATTTACCCTATTTCCAGTGATTTCACTTCTTTCGGACACCTTATGTTACTTTACTGAACCCTCGCAAAAAAGGAACATTTTTTTCCTTAAAAGCCAAATATGAAAGAAATGGGTAAAATGTACAGAAACCCTGCATATTATAAGCGAATGTCCTGTTGTGTACTCGTTTGAAGCATTACCCTATGTCCAGAGATTTCACTTGTTTCTGACATTTTTGTGTATTTTTACTGTATCTTCGCTATTTGGGCACATTTTCTATTCTGCAATCCTAAAATGCTTGAAATGGGTGAAATTTACAGAAGCCCTGCATATTATAAACAAATGTCCTCTTTCACCCTGGTTGGAAGCATTTACCCTATGTCCAGTATTTTTACTTGTTTCTGACATATTTGTGTATTTTTACTTAATCTTCGCTATTTGGGCACATTTTCTATTCTGGAAAGCCCAGAATGAGAGAAATGGGTAAAATGTACAGAAACCCTGCATATAATGAGCGAATCTCCTGTTTTGCATTCGTTTGAAGCATTTACCCTACTTCCAGTGATTTCACTTCTTTCGGACAGCTTGTGTTATTTGACTGAACCCTCGTAATAAAGGAACATTTTTTTCCTTAAAAGCCAAATATGAGAGAAATGGGTAAAATGTACAGAAACCCTGCATATTATAAGCGAATGTCCTGTTTTGCACCTGTTTGAAGCATTTACCCTATGTCCAGAGATTTCACTTGTTTCTGACATTTTTGTATATTTTTACTGTATCTTCGCTATTTGGCACATTTTCTATTCTGGAAATCCCAAAATGCTTGAAATGGGTGAAATTTACAGAAGCCCTGCATATTATAAACAAATGTCCTCTTTCACCCTAGTTGGAAGCATTTACCCTATGTCCAGTATTTTTACTTGTTTCTGACATATTTGTGTATTTTTACTTAATCTTCGCTATTTGGGCACATTTTCTATTCTGGAAAGCCCAGAATGAGAGAAATGGGTAAAATGTACAGAAACCCGGCATATAATGAGCGAATCTCCTGTTTTGGACTCGTTTGAAGCATTTACCCTACTTTCAGTGATTTCACTTCTTTCGGACAGCTTGTGTTATTTGACTGAACCCTCGTAATAAAGGAACATTTTTTTCCTTAAAAGCCAAATATGAGAGAAATGGGTAAAATGTACAGAAACCCTGCATATAATGAGCGAATCTCCTGTTTTGCACTCGTTTGAAGCATTACCCTATGTCCAGAGATTTCACTTGTTTCTGACATTTTTGTGTATTTTTACTGTATCTTCGCTATTTGGGCACATTTTCTATTCTGCAATCCTAAAATGCTTGAAATGGGTGAAATTTACAGAAGCCCTGCATATTATAAACAAATGTCCTCTTTCACCCTAGTTGGAAGCATTTACCCTATGTCCAGTATTTTTACTTGTTTCTGACATATTTGTGTATTTTTACTTAATCTTCGCTATTTGGGCACATTTTCTATTCTGGAAAGCCCAGAATGAGAGAAATGGGTAAAATGTACAGAAACCCGGCATATAATGAGCGAATCTCCTGTTTTGGACTCGTTTGAAGCATTTACCCTACTTCCAGTGATTTCACTTCTTTCGGACAGCTTGTGTTATTTGACTGAACCCTCGTAATAAAGGAACATTTTTTTCCTTAAAAGCCAAATATGAGAGAAATGGGTAAAATGTACAGAAACCCTGCATATTATAAGCGAATGTCCTGTTTTGCACTCGTTTGAAGCATTTACCCTATGTCCAGAGATTTCACTTGTTTCTGACATTTTTGTGTATTTTTACTTAATCTTCGCTATTTGGGCACATTTTCTATTCTGCAATCCTAAAATGCTTGAAATGGGTGAAATTTACAGAAGCCCTGCATATTATAAACAAATGTCCTCTTTCACCCCAGTTGGAAGCATTAACCCTATGTCCAGTATTTTTACTTGTTTCTGACATATTTGTGTATTTTTACTTAATCTTCGCTATTTGGGCACATTTTCTATTCTGGAAAGCCCAGAATGAGAGAAATGGGTAAAATGTACAGAAACCCGGCATATAATGAGCGAATCTCCTGTTTTGGACTCGTTTGAAGCATTTACCCTACTTCCAGTGATTTCACTTCTTTCGGACAGCTTGTGTTATTTGACTGAACCCTCGTAATAAAGGAACATTTTTTTCCTTAAAAGCCAAATATGAGAGAAATGGGTAAAATGTACAGAAACCCTGCATATTATAAGCGAATGTCCTGTTTTGCACCTGTTTGAAGCATTTACCCTATGTCCAGAGATTTCACTTGTTTCTGACATTTTTGTGTATTTTTACTGTATCTTCGCTATTTGGGCACATTTTCTATTCTGCAATCCTAAAATGCTTGAAATGGGTGAAATTTACAGAAGCCCTGCATATTATAAACAAATGTCCTCTTTCACCCTAGTTGGAAGCATTTACCCTATGTCCAGTATTTTTACTTGTTTCTGACATATTTGTGTATTTTTACTTAACCTTCGCTATTTGGGCACATTTTGTATTCTGCAAATCCCAAAATGCTTGAAATGGTGAAATTTACAGAAACCCTGCATATTCTCAACATATGTCCTCTTTCACCCTAGTTGGAAGCATTTACCCTATTTCCAGTATTTTTACTTGTTTCTGACATATTTGTGTATTTTTACTTAATCTTCGCTATTTGGGCACATTTTCTTTTCTGGAAATCCCAGAATGAGAGAAATGGGTGAAATGTACAGAAACCCTGCATAGTATAAGCGAATGTCCTGTTTTGAACTCGTTTGAAGCATTTACCCTATGTCCAGAGATTTCACTTGTTTCTGACATTTTTGTGTATTTTTACTTAATCTTCGCTATTTGGGCACATTTTCTATTCTGGAAAGCCCAGAATGAGAGAAATGGGTGAAATTTACAGAAGCACTGCATATTATCAACAAATGTCGTATTTTACCCTCGTTTGAAGCATTTACCCTATTTCCAGTGATTTCACTTCTTTCGGACACCTTATGTTACTTTACTGAACCCTCGCAAAAAAGGAACATTTTTTTCCTTAAAAGCCAAATATGAAAGAAATGGGTAAAATGTACAGAAACCCTGCATATTATAAGCGAATGTTCTGTTGTGTACTCGTTTGAAGCATTACCCTATGTCCAGAGATTTCACTTGTTTCTGACATTTTTGTGTATTTTTACTGTATCTTCGCTATTTGGGCACATTTTCTATTCTGCAATCCTAAAATGCTTGAAATGGGTGAAATTTACAGAAGCCCTGCATATTATAAACAAATGTCCTCTTTCACCCTAGTTGGAAGCATTTACCCTATGTCCAGTATTTTTACTTGTTTCTGACATATTTGTGTATTTTTACTTAATCTTCGCTATTTGGGCACATTTTCTATTCTGGAAAGCCCAGAATGAGAGAAATGGGTAAAATGTACAGAAACCCTGCATATAATGAGCGAATCTCCTGTTTTGCATTCGTTTGAAGCATTTACCCTACTTCCAGTGATTTCACTTCTTTCGGACAGCTTGTGTTATTTGACTGAACCCTCGTAATAAAGGAACATTTTTTTCCTTAAAAGCCAAATATGAGAGAAATGGGTAAAATGTACAGAAACCCTGCATATTATAAGCGAATGTCCTGTTTTGCACCTGTTTGAAGCATTTACCCTATGTCCAGAGATTTCACTTGTTTCTGACATTTTTGTATATTTTTACTGTATCTTCGCTATTTGGCACATTTTCTATTCTGGAAATCCCAAAATGCTTGAAATGGGTGAAATTTACAGAAGCCCTGCATATTATAAACAAATGTCCTCTTTCACCCTAGTTGGAAGCATTTACCCTATGTCCAGTATTTTTACTTGTTTCTGACATATTTGTGTATTTTTACTTAATCTTCGCTATTTGGGCACATTTTCTATTCTGGAAAGCCCAGAATGAGAGAAATGGGTAAAATGTACAGAAACCCGGCATATAATGAGCGAATCTCCTGTTTTGGACTCGTTTGAAGCATTTACCCTACTTCCAGTGATTTCACTTCTTTCGGACAGCTTGTGTTATTTCACTGAACCCTCGCAATAAAGGAACATTTTTTTCCTTAAAAGCCAAATATGAGAGAAATGGGTAAAATGTACAGAAACCCTGCATATTATAAGCGAATGTCTTGTTGTGTACTCGTTCGAAGCATTACCCTATGTCCAGAGATTTCACTTGTTTCTGACATTTTTGTGTATTTTTACTGTATCTTCGCTATTTGGGCACATTTTCTATTCTGCAATCCTAAAATGCTTGAAATGGGTGAAATTTACAGAAGCCCTGCATATTATAAACAAATGTCCTCTTTCACCCTAGTTGGAAGCATTTACCCTATGTCCAGTATTTTTACTTGTTTCTGACATATTTGTGTATTTTTACTTAATCTTCGCTATTTGGGCACATTTTCTATTCTGGAAAGCCCAGAATGAGAGAAATGGGTAAAATGTACAGAAACCCGGCATATAATGAGCGAATCTCCTGTTTTGGACTCGTTTGAAGCATTTACCCTACTTCCAGTGATTTCACTTCTTTCGGACAGCTTGTGTTATTTGACTGAACCCTCGCAATAAAGGAACATTTTTTTCCTTAAAAGCCAAATATGAGAGAAATGGGTAAAATGTACAGAAACCCTGCATATTATAAGCGAATGTCCTGTTTTGCACCTGTTTGAAGCATTTACCCTATGTCCAGAGATTTCACTTGTTTCTGACATTTTTGTATATTTTTACTGTATCTTCGCTATTTGGCACATTTTCTATTCTGGAAATCCCAAAATGCTTGAAATGGGTGAAATTTACAGAAACCCTGCATATTATCAACATATGTCCTCTTTCACCCTAGTTGGAAGCATCTGCCCTATTTCCAGTATTTTTACTTGTTTCTGACATTTTTGTGTATTTTTACTGTATCTTCGCTATTTGGCACATTTTCTATTCTGGAAATCCCAAAATGCTTGAAATGGGTAAAATTTACAGAAACCCTGCATATTATCAACATATGTCCTCTTTCACCCTAGTTGGAAGCATCTCCCTATGTCCAGTATTTTTACTTGTTTCTGACATATTTGTGTATTTTTACTTAATCTTCGCTATTTGGGCACATTTTCTATTCTGGAAAGCCCAGAATGAGAGAAATGGGTGAAATGTACAGAAACCCTGCATAGTATAAGCGAATGTCCTGTTGGGCACTCGTTTGAAGCATTTACCCTATGTCCAGAGATTTCACTTGTTTCTGACATGTTTGTGTATTTTTACTGTATCTTCGCTATTGGGCACATTTTGTATTCTGCAAATCCCAAAATGCTTGAAATGGTGAAATTTACAGAAACCCTGCATATTCTCAACATATGTCCTCTTTCACCCTAGTTGGAAGCATTTACCCTATTTCCAGTATTTTTACTTGTTTCTGACATATTTGTGTATTTTTACTTAATCTTCGCTATTTGGCACATTTTCTATTCTGGAAATCCCAAAATGCTTGAAATGGGTAAAATTTACAGAAACCCTGCATATTATCAACATATGTCCTCTTTCAGCCTAGTTGGAAGCATCTCCCTATGTCCAGTATTTTTACTTGTTTCTGACATATTTGTGTATTTTTACTTAATCTTCGCTATTTGGGCACATTTTCTATTCTGGAAAGCCCAGAATGAGAGAAATGGGTAAAATGTACAGAAACCCGGCATATAATGAGCGAATCTCCTGTTTTGGACTCGTTTGAAGCATTTACCCTACTTCCAGTGATTTCACTTCTTTCGGACAGCTTGTGTTATTTCACTGAACCCTCGCAATAAAGGAACATTTTTTTCCTTAAAAGCCAAATATGAGAGAAATGGGTAAAATGTACAGAAACCCTGCATATTATAAGCGAATGTCCTGTTGTGTACTCGTTTGAAGCATTACCCTATGTCCAGAGATTTCACTTGTTTCTGACATTTTTGTGTATTTTTACTGTATCTTCGCTATTTGGGCACATTTTCTATTCTGCAATCCTAAAATGCTTGAAATGGGTGAAATTTACAGAAGCCCTGCATATTATAAACAAATGTCCTCTTTCACCCTAGTTGGAAGCATTTACCCTATGTCCAGTATTTTTACTTGTTTCTGACATATTTGTGTATTTTTACTTAATCTTCGCTATTTGGGCACATTTTGTATTCTGCAAATCCCAAAATGCTTGAAATGGTGAAATTTACAGAAACCCTGCATATTCTCAACATATGTCCTCTTTCACCCTAGTTGGAAGCATTTACCCTATTTCCAGTATTTTTACTTGTTTCTGACATATTTGTGTATTTTTACTTAATCTTCGCTATTTGGGCACATTTTCTTTTCTGGAAATCCCAGAATGAGAGAAATGGGTGAAATGTACAGAAACCCTGCATAGTATAAGCGAATGTCCTGTTTTGAACTCGTTTGAAGCATTTACCCTATGTCCAGAGATTTCACTTGTTTCTGACATTTTTGTGTATTTTTACTTAATCTTCGCTATTTGGGCACATTTTCTATTCTGGAAAGCCCAGAATGAGAGAAATGGGTGAAATTTACAGAAGCACTGCATATTATCAACAAATGTCGTATTTTACCCTCGTTTGAAGCATTTACCCTATTTCCAGTGATTTCACTTCTTTCGGACACCTTATGTTACTTTACTGAACCCTCGCAAAAAAGGAACATTTTTTTCCTTAAAAGCCAAATATGAAAGAAATGGGTAAAATGTACAGAAACCCTGCATATTATAAGCGAATGTCCTGTTGTGTACTCGTTTGAAGCATTACCCTATGTCCAGAGATTTCACTTGTTTCTGACATTTTTGTGTATTTTTACTGTATCTTCGCTATTTGGGCACATTTTCTATTCTGCAATCCTAAAATGCTTGAAATGGGTGAAATTTACAGAAGCCCTGCATATTATAAACAAATGTCCTCTTTCACCCTAGTTGGAAGCATTTACCCTATGTCCAGTATTTTTACTTGTTTCTGACATATTTGTGTATTTTTACTTAATCTTCGCTATTTGGGCACATTTTCTATTCTGGAAAGCCCAGAATGAGAGAAATGGGTAAAATGTACAGAAACCCTGCATATAATGAGCGAATCTCCTGTTTTGCATTCGTTTGAAGCATTTACCCTACTTCCAGTGATTTCACTTCTTTCGGACAGCTTGTGTTATTTGACTGAACCCTCGTAATAAAGGAACATTTTTTTCCTTAAAAGCCAAATATGAGAGAAATTGGTAAAATGTACAGAAACCCTGCATATTATAAGCGAATGTCCTGTTTTGCACCTGTTTGAAGCATTTACCCTATGTCCAGAGATTTCACTTGTTTCTGACATTTTTGTATATTTTTACTGTATCTTCGCTATTTGGCACATTTTCTATTCTGGAAATCCCAAAATGCTTGAAATGGGTGAAATTTACAGAAGCCCTGCATATTATAAACAAATGTCCTCTTTCACCCTAGTTGGAAGCATTTACCCTATGTCCAGTATTTTTACTTGTTTCTGACATATTTGTGTATTTTTACTTAATCTTCGCTATTTGGGCACATTTTCTATTCTGGAAAGCCCAGAATGAGAGAAATGGGTAAAATGTACAGAAACCCGGCATATAATGAGCGAATCTCCTGTTTTGGACTCGTTTGAAGCATTTACCCTACTTCCAGTGATTTCACTTCTTTCGGACAGCTTGTGTTATTTCACTGAACCCTCGCAATAAAGGAACATTTTTTTCCTTAAAAGCCAAATATGAGAGAAATGGGTAAAATGTACAGAAACCCTGCATATTATAAGCGAATGTCTTGTTGTGTACTCGTTCGAAGCATTACCCTATGTCCAGAGATTTCACTTGTTTCTGACATTTTTGTGTATTTTTACTGTATCTTCGCTATTTGGGCACATTTTCTATTCTGCAATCCTAAAATGCTTGAAATGGGTGAAATTTACAGAAGCCCTGCATATTATAAACAAATGTCCTCTTTCACCCTAGTTGGAAGCATTTACCCTATGTCCAGTATTTTTACTTGTTTCTGACATATTTGTGTATTTTTACTTAATCTTCGCTATTTGGGCACATTTTCTATTCTGGAAAGCCCAGAATGAGAGAAATGGGTAAAATGTACAGAAACCCGGCATATAATGAGCGAATCTCCTGTTTTGGACTCGTTTGAAGCATTTACCCTACTTCCAGTGATTTCACTTCTTTCGGACAGCTTGTGTTATTTGACTGAACCCTCGCAATAAAGGAACATTTTTTTCCTTAAAAGCCAAATATGAGAGAAATGGGTAAAATGTACAGAAACCCTGCATATTATAAGCGAATGTCCTGTTTTGCACCTGTTTGAAGCATTTACCCTATGTCCAGAGATTTCACTTGTTTCTGACATTTTTGTATATTTTTACTGTATCTTCGCTATTTGGCACATTTTCTATTCTGGAAATCCCAAAATGCTTGAAATGGGTGAAATTTACAGAAACCCTGCATATTATCAACATATGTCCTCTTTCACCCTAGTTGGAAGCATCTACCCTATTTCCAGTATTTTTACTTGTTTCTGACATTTTTGTGTATTTTTACTGTATCTTCGCTATTTGGCACATTTTCTATTCTGGAAATCCCAAAATGCTTGAAATGGGTAAAATTTACAGAAACCCTGCATATTATCAACATATGTCCTCTTTCACCCTAGTTGGAAGCATCTCCCTATGTCCAGTATTTTTACTTGTTTCTGACATATTTGTGTATTTTTACTTAATCTTCGCTATTTGGGCACATTTTCTATTCTGGAAAGCCCAGAATGAGAGAAATGGGTGAAATGTACAGAAACCCTGCATAGTATAAGCGAATGTCCTGTTGGGCACTCGTTTGAAGCATTTACCCTATGTCCAGAGATTTCACTTGTTTCTGACATGTTTGTGTATTTTTACTGTATCTTCGCTATTGGGCACATTTTGTATTCTGCAAATCCCAAAATGCTTGAAATGGTGAAATTTACAGAAACCCTGCATATTCTCAACATATGTCCTCTTTCACCCTAGTTGGAAGCATTTACCCTATTTCCAGTATTTTTACTTGTTTCTGACATATTTGTGTATTTTTACTTAATCTTCGCTATTTGGCACATTTTCTATTCTGGAAATCCCAAAATGCTTGAAATGGGTAAAATTTACAGAAACCCTGCATATTATCAACATATGTCCTCTTTCAGCCTAGTTGGAAGCATCTCCCTATGTCCAGTATTTTTACTTGTTTCTGACATATTTGTGTATTTTTACTTAATCTTCGCTATTTGGGCACATTTTCTATTCTGGAAAGCCCAGAATGAGAGAAATGGGTGAAATGTACAGAAACCCTGCATAGTATAAGCGAATGTCCTGTTGGGTACTCGTTTGAAGCATTTACCCTATGTCCAGAGATTTCACTTGTTTCTGACAAATTTGTGTATTTTTACTGTATCTTCGCTATTGGGCACATTTTGTATTCTGCAAATCCCAAAATGCTTGAAATGGTGAAATTTACAGAAAACCTGCATATTCTCAACATATGTCCTCTTTCACCCTAGTTGGAAGCATTTACCCTATGTCCAGTATTTTTACTTGTTTCTGACATTTTTGTGTATTTTTACTTAATCTTCGCTATTTGGGCACATTTTCTATTCTGGAAAGCCCAGAATGAGAGAAATGGGTGAAATTTACAGAAGCACTGCATATTATCAACAAATGTCGTATTTTACCCTCGTTTGAAGCATTTACCCTATTTCCAGTGATTTCACTTCTTTCGGACACCTTATGTTACTTTACTGAACCCTCGCAAAAAAGGAACATTTTTTTCCTTAAAAGCCAAATATGAAAGAAATGGGTAAAATGTACAGAAACCCTGCATATTATAAGCGAATGTCCTGTTGTGTACTCGTTTGAAGCATTACCCTATGTCCAGAGATTTCACTTGTTTCTGACATTTTTGTGTATTTTTACTGTATCTTCGCTATTTGGGCACATTTTCTATTCTGCAATCCTAAAATGCTTGAAATGGGTGAAATTTACAGAAGCCCTGCATATTATAAACAAATGTCCTCTTTCACCCTAGTTGGAAGCATTTACCCTATGTCCAGTATTTTTACTTGTTTCTGACATATTTGTGTATTTTTACTTAATCTTCGCTATTTGGGCACATTTTCTATTCTGGAAAGCCCAGAATGAGAGAAATGGGTAAAATGTACAGAAACCCTGCATATAATGAGCGAATCTCCTGTTTTGCATTCGTTTGAAGCATTTACCCTACTTCCAGTGATTTCACTTCTTTCGGACAGCTTGTGTTATTTGACTGAACCCTCGTAATAAAGGAACATTTTTTTCCTTAAAAGCCAAATATGAGAGAAATGGGTAAAATGTACAGAAACCCTGCATATTATAAGCGAATGTCCTGTTTTGCACTCGTTTGAAGCATTTACCCTATGTCCAGAGATTTCACTTGTTTCTGACATTTTTGTATATTTTTACTGTATCTTCGCTATTTGGCACATTTTCTATTCTGGAAATCCCAAAATGCTTGAAATGGGTGAAATTTACAGAAACCCTGCATATTATCAACATATGTCCTCTTTCACCCTAGTTGGAAGCATCTACCCTATTTCCAGTATTTTTACTTCTTTCTGACATTTTTGTGTATTTTTACTGTATCTTCGCTATTTGGCACATTTTCTATTCTGGAAATCCCAAAATGCTTGAAATGGGTAAAATTTACAGAAACCCTGCATATTATCAACATATGTCCTCTTTCACCCTAGTTGGAAGCATCTCCCTATGTCCAGTATTTTTACTTGTTTCTGACATATTTGTGTATTTTTACTTAATCTTCGCTATTTGGGCACATTTTCTATTCTGGAAAGCCCAGAATGAGAGAAATGGGTGAAATGTACAGAAACCCTGCATAGTATAAGCGAATGTCCTGTTGGGCACTCGTTTGAAGCATTTACCCTATGTCCAGAGATTTCACTTGTTTCTGACATGTTTGTGTATTTTTACTGTATCTTCGCTATTGGGCACATTTTGTATTCTGCAAATCCCAAAATGCTTGAAATGGTGAAATTTACAGAAACCCTGCATATTCTCAACATATGTCCTCTTTCACCCTAGTTGGAAGCATTTACCCTATTTCCAGTGATTTTACTTGTTTCTGACATTTTTGTGTATTTTTACTGTATCCGCTATTCGGGCACATTTTCTTTACTGGTAATCCCAGAATGAGAGAAATGGGTGAAATGTACAGAAACCCTGCATAGTATAAGCGAATGTCCTGTTTTGCACTCGTTTGAAGCATTTACCCTATGTCCAGAGATTTCACTTGTTTCTGACATTTTTGTGTATTTTTACTGTATCTTCGCTATTTGGGCACATTTTCTATTCTGGAAAGCCCAGAATGAGAGAAATGGGTGAAATTTACAGAAGCCCTGCATATTATAAACAAATGTCCTCTTTCACCCTAGTTGGAAGCATTTACCCTATGTCCAGTATTTTTACTTGTTTCTGACATGTGTATTTTTACTTAATCTTCGCTATTTGGGCACATTTTCTATTCTGGAAAGCCCAGAATGAGAGAAATGGGTAAAATGTACAGAAACCCTGCATATAATGAGCGAATCTCCTGTTTTGCATTCGTTTGAAGCATTTACCCTACTTCCAGTGATTTCACTTCTTTCGGACAGCTTGTGTTATTTGACTGAACCCTCGCAATAAAGGAACATTTTTTTCCTTAAAAGCCAAATATGAGAGAAATGGGTAAAATGTACAGAAACCCTGCATATTATAAGCGAATGTCCTGTTTTGCACCTGTTTGAAGCATTTACCCTATGTCCAGAGATTTCACTTGTTTCTGACATTTTTGTATATTTTTACTGTATCTTCGCTATTTGGCACATTTTCTATTCTGGAAATCCCAAAATGCTTGAAATGGGTGAAATTTACAGAAACCCTGCATATTATCAACATATGTCCTTTTTCACCCTAGTTGGAAGCATCTACCCTATTTCCAGTATTTTTACTTGTTTCTGACATTTTTGTGTATTTTTACTGTATCTTCGCTATTTGGCACATTTTCTATTCTGGAAATCCCAAAATGCTTGAAATGGGTTAAATTTACAGAAACCCTGCATATTATCAACATATGTCCTCTTTCACCCTAGTTGGAAACATCTCCCTATGTCCAGTATTTTTACTTGTTTCTGACATATTTGTGTATTTTTACTTAATCTTCGCTATTTGGGCACATTTTCTATTCTGGAAAGCCCAGAATGAGAGAAATGGGTAAAATGTACAGAAACCCTGCATAGTATAAGCGAATGTCCTGTTGGGCACTCGTTTGAAGCATTTACCCTATGTCCAGAGATTTCACTTGTTTCTGACATGTTTGTGTATTTTTACTGTATCTTCGCTATTGGGCACATTTTGTATTCTGCAAATCCCAAAATGCTTGAAATGGTGAAATTTGCAGAAACCCTGCATATTCTCAACATATGTCCTCTTTCACCCTAGTTGGAAGCATTTACCCTATTTCCAGTATTTTTACTTGTTTCTGACATATTTGTGTATTTTTACTTAATCTTCGCTATTTGGGCACATTTTCTATTCTGGAAAGCCCAGAATGAGAGAAATGGGTGAAATTTACAGAAGCACTGCATATTATCAACAAATGTCGTATTTTACCCTCGTTGGAAGCATTTACCCTATTTCCAGTGATTTCACTTCTTTCGGACACCTTATGTTACTTTACTGAACCCTCGCAAAAAAGGAACATTTTTTTCCTTAAAAGCCAAATATGAAAGAAATGGGTAAAATGTACAGAAACCCTGCATATTATAAGCGAATGTCCTGTTGTGTACTCGTTTGAAGCATTACCCTATGTCCAGAGATTTCACTTGTTTCTGACATTTTTGTGTATTTTTACTGTATCTTCGCTATTTGGGCACATTTTCTATTCTGCAATCCTAAAATGCTTGAAATGGGTGAAATTTACAGAAGCCCTGCATATTATAAACAAATGTCCTCTTTCACCCTAGTTGGAAGCATTTACCCTATGTCCAGTATTTTTACTAGTTTCTGACATATTTGTGTATTTTTACTTAATCTTCGCTATTTGGGCACATTTTCTATTCTGGAAAGCCCAGAATGAGAGAAATGGGTAAAATGTACAGAAACCCGGCATATAATGAGCGAATCTCCTGTTTTGGACTCGTTTGAAGCATTTACCCTACTTCCAGTGATTTCACTTCTTTCGGACAGCTTGTGTTATTTGACTGAACCCTTGCAATAAAGGAACATTTTTTTCCTTAAAAGCCAAATATGAGAGAAATGGGTAAAATGTACAGAAACCCTGCATATTATAAGCGAATGTCCTGTTTTGCACCTGTTTGAAGCATTTACCCTATGTCCAGAGATTTCACTTGTTTCTGACATTTTTGTATATTTTTACTGTATCTTCGCTATTTGGCACATTTTCTATTCTGGAAATCCCAAAATGCTTGAAATGGGTGAAATTTACAGAAACCCTGCATATTCTCAACATATGTCCTCTTTCACCCTAGTTGGAAGCATTTACCCTATTTCCAGTATTTTTACTTGTTTCTGACATATTTGTGTATTTTTACTTAATCTTCGCTATTTGGGCACATTTTCTTTTCTGGAAATCCCAGAATGAGAGAAATGGGTGAAATGTACAGAAACCCTGCATAGTATAAGCGAATGTCCTGTTTTGCACTCGTATGAAGCATTTACCCTATGTCAAGAGATTTCACTTGTTTCTGACATTTTTGTGTATTTTTACTTAATCTTCGCTATTTGGGCACATTTTCTATTCTGGAAAGCCCAGAATGAGAGAAATGGGTGAAATTTACAGAAGCACTGCATATTATGAACAAATGTCGTATTTTACCCTCGTTTGAAGCATTTACCCTATTTCCAGTGATTTCACTTCTTTCGGACAGCTTGTGTTATTTGACTGAACCCTCGTAGTAAAGGAACATTTTTTTCCTTAAAAGCCAAATATGAGAGAAATGGGTAAAATGTACAGAAACCCTGCATATTATAAGCGAATGTCCTGTTGTGTACTCGTTTGAAGCATTACCCTATGTCCAGAGATTTCACTTGTTTCTGACATTTTTGTGTATTTTTACTGTATCTTCGCTATTTGGGCACATTTTCTATTCTGCAATCCTAAAATGCTTGAAATGGGTGAAATTTACAGAAGCCCTGCATATTATAAACAAATGTCCTCTTTCACCCTAGTTGGAAGCATTTACCCTATGTCCAGTATTTTTACTTGTTTCTGACATATTTGTGTATTTTTACTTAATCTTCGCTATTTGGGCACATTTTCTATTCTGGAAAGCCCAGAATGAGAGAAATGGGTAAAATGTACAGAAACCCTGCATATAATGAGCGAATCTCCTGTTTTGCATTCGTTTGAAGCATTTACCCTACTTCCAGTGATTTCACTTCTTTCGGACAGCTTGTGTTATTTGACTGAACCCTCGTAATAAAGGAACATTTTTTTCCTTAAAAGCCAAATATGAGAGAAATTGGTAAAATGTACAGAAACCCTGCATATTATAAGCGAATGTCCTGTTTTGCACCTGTTTGAAGCATTTACCCTATGTCCAGAGATTTCACTTGTTTCTGACATTTTTGTATATTTTTACTGTATCTTCGCTATTTGGCACATTTTCTATTCTGGAAATCCCAAAATGCTTGAAATGGGTGAAATTTACAGAAGCCCTGCATATTATAAACAAATGTCCTCTTTCACCCTAGTTGGAAGCATTTACCCTATGTCCAGTATTTTTACTTGTTTCTGACATATTTGTGTATTTTTACTTAATCTTCGCTATTTGGGCACATTTTCTATTCTGGAAAGCCCAGAATGAGAGAAATGGGTAAAATGTACAGAAACCCGGCATATAATGAGCGAATCTCCTGTTTTGGACTCGTTTGAAGCATTTACCCTACTTCCAGTGATTTCACTTCTTTCGGACAGCTTGTGTTATTTCACTGAACCCTCGCAATAAAGGAACATTTTTTTCCTTAAAAGCCAAATATGAGAGAAATGGGTAAAATGTACAGAAACCCTGCATATTATAAGCGAATGTCTTGTTGTGTACTCGTTCGAAGCATTACCCTATGTCCAGAGATTTCACTTGTTTCTGACATTTTTGTGTATTTTTACTGTATCTTCGCTATTTGGGCACATTTTCTATTCTGCAATCCTAAAATGCTTGAAATGGGTGAAATTTACAGAAGCCCTGCATATTATAAACAAATGTCCTCTTTCACCCTAGTTGGAAGCATTTACCCTATGTCCAGTATTTTTACTTGTTTCTGACATATTTGTGTATTTTTACTTAATCTTCGCTATTTGGGCACATTTTCTATTCTGGAAAGCCCAGAATGAGAGAAATGGGTAAAATGTACAGAAACCCGGCATATAATGAGCGAATCTCCTGTTTTGGACTCGTTTGAAGCATTTACCCTACTTCCAGTGATTTCACTTCTTTCGGACAGCTTGTGTTATTTGACTGAACCCTCGCAATAAAGGAACATTTTTTTCCTTAAAAGCCAAATATGAGAGAAATGGGTAAAATGTACAGAAACCCTGCATATTATAAGCGAATGTCCTGTTTTGCACCTGTTTGAAGCATTTACCCTATGTCCAGAGATTTCACTTGTTTCTGACATTTTTGTATATTTTTACTGTATCTTCGCTATTTGGCACATTTTCTATTCTGGAAATCCCAAAATGCTTGAAATGGGTGAAATTTACAGAAACCCTGCATATTATCAACATATGTCCTCTTTCACCCTAGTTGGAAGCATCTACCCTATTTCCAGTATTTTTACTTGTTTCTGACATTTTTGTGTATTTTTACTGTATCTTCGCTATTTGGCACATTTTCTATTCTGGAAATCCCAAAATGCTTGAAATGGGTAGAATTTACAGAAACCCTGCATATTATCAACATATGTCCTCTTTCACCCTAGTTGGAAGCATCTCCCTATGTCCAGTATTTTTACTTGTTTCTGACATATTTGTGTATTTTTACTTAATCTTCGCTATTTGGGCACATTTTCTATTCTGGAAAGCCCAGAATGAGAGAAATGGGTGAAATGTACAGAAACCCTGCATAGTATAAGCGAATGTCCTGTTGGGCACTCGTTTGAAGCATTTACCCTATGTCCAGAGATTTCACTTGTTTCTGACATGTTTGTGTATTTTTACTGTATCTTCGCTATTGGGCACATTTTGTATTCTGCAAATCCCAAAATGCTTGAAATGGTGAAATTTACAGAAACCCTGCATATTCTCAACATATGTCCTCTTTCACCCTTGTTGGAAGCATTTACCCTATTTCCAGTATTTTTACTTGTTTCTGACATATTTGTGTATTTTTACTTAATCTTCGCTATTTGGCACATTTTCTATTCTGGAAATCCCAAAATGCTTGAAATGGGTAAAATTTACAGAAACCCTGCATATTATCAACATATGTCCTCTTTCAGCCTAGTTGGAAGCATCTCCCTATGTCCAGTATTTTTACTTGTTTCTGACATATTTGTGTATTTTTACTTAATCTTCGCTATTTGGGCACATTTTCTATTCTGGAAAGCCCAGAATGAGAGAAATGGGTGAAATGTACAGAAACCCTGCATAGTATAAGCGAATGTCCTGTTGGGTACTCGTTTGAAGCATTTACCCTATGTCCAGAGATTTCACTTGTTTCTGACAAATTTGTGTATTTTTACTGTATCTTCGCTATTGGGCACATTTTGTATTCTGCAAATCCCAAAATGCTTGAAATGGTGAAATTTACAGAAAACCTGCATATTCTCAACATATGTCCTCTTTCACCCTAGTTGGAAGCATTTACCCTATGTCCAGTATTTTTACTTGTTTCTGACATTTTTGTGTATTTTTACTTAATCTTCGCTATTTGGGCACATTTTCTATTCTGGAAAGCCCAGAATGAGAGAAATGGGTGAAATTTACAGAAGCACTGCATATTATCAACAAATGTCGTATTTTACCCTCGTTTGAAGCATTTACCCTATTTCCAGTGATTTCACTTCTTTCGGACACCTTATGTTACTTTACTGAACCCTCGCAAAAAAGGAACATTTTTTTCCTTAAAAGCCAAATATGAAAGAAATGGGTAAAATGTACAGAAACCCTGCATATTATAAGCGAATGTCCTGTTGTGTACTCGTTTGAAGCATTACCCTATGTCCAGAGATTTCACTTGTTTCTGACATTTTTGTGTATTTTTACTGTATCTTCGCTATTTGGGCACATTTTCTATTCTGCAATCCTAAAATGCTTGAAATGGGTGAAATTTACAGAAGCCCTGCATATTATAAACAAATGTCCTCTTTCACCCTAGTTGGAAGCATTTACCCTATGTCCAGTATTTTTACTTGTTTCTGACATATTTGTGTATTTTTACTTAATCTTCGCTATTTGGGCACATTTTCTATTCTGGAAAGCCCAGAATGAGAGAAATGGGTAAAATGTACAGAAACCCTGCATAGTATAAGCGAATGTCCTGTTGGGCACTCGTTTGAAGCATTTACCCTATGTCCAGTGATTTCACTTCTTTCGGACAGCTTGTGTTATTTGACTGAACCCTCGCAATAAAGGAACATTTTTTTCCTTAAAAGCCAAATATGAGAGAAATGGGTAAAATGTACAGAAACCCTGCATATTGTAAGCGAATGTCCTGTTTTGCACCTGTTTGAAGCATTTACCCTATGTCCAGAGATTTCACTTGTTTCTGACATTTTTGTATATTTTTACTGTATCTTCGCTATTTGGCACATTTTCTATTCTGGAAATCCCAAAATGCTTGAAATGGGTGAAATTTACAGAAACCCTGCATATTATCAACATATGTCCTTTTTCACCCTAGTTGGAAGCATCTACCCTATTTCCAGTATTTTTACTTGTTTCTGACATTTTTGTGTATTTTTACTGTATCTTCGCTATTTGGCACATTTTCTATTCTGGAAATCCCAAAATGCTTGAAATGGGTTAAATTTACAGAAACCCTGCATATTATCAACATATGTCCTCTTTCACCCTAGTTGGAAACATCTCCCTATGTCCAGTATTTTTACTTGTTTCTGACATATTTGTGTATTTTTACTTAATCTTCGCTATTTGGGCACATTTTCTATTCTGGAAAGCCCAGAATGAGAGAAATGGGTAAAATGTACAGAAACCCTGCATAGTATAAGCGAATGTCCTGTTGGGCACTCGTTTGAAGCATTTACCCTATGTCCAGAGATTTCACTTGTTTCTGACATGTTTGTGTATTTTTACTGTATCTTCGCTATTGGGCACATTTTGTATTCTGCAAATCCCAAAATGCTTGAAATGGTGAAATTTGCAGAAACCCTGCATATTCTCAACATATGTCCTCTTTCACCCTAGTTGGAAGCATTTACCCTATTTCCAGTATTTTTACTTGTTTCTGACATATTTGTGTATTTTTACTTAATCTTCGCTATTTGGGCACATTTTCTATTCTGGAAAGCCCAGAATGAGAGAAATGGGTGAAATTTACAGAAGCACTGCATATTATCAACAAATGTCGTATTTTACCCTCGTTGGAAGCATTTACCCTATTTCCAGTGATTTCACTTCTTTCGGACACCTTATGTTACTTTACTGAACCCTCGCAAAAAAGGAACATTTTTTTCCTTAAAAGCCAAATATGAAAGAAATGGGTAAAATGTACAGAAACCCTGCATATTATAAGCGAATGTCCTGTTGTGTACTCGTTTGAAGCATTACCCTATGTCCAGAGATTTCACTTGTTTCTGACATTTTTGTGTATTTTTACTGTATCTTCGCTATTTGGGCACATTTTCTATTCTGCAATCCTAAAATGCTTGAAATGGGTGAAATTTACAGAAGCCCTGCATATTATAAACAAATGTCCTCTTTCACCCTAGTTGGAAGCACTTACCCTATGTCCAGTATTTTTACTTGTTTCTGACATATTTGTGTATTTTTACTTAATCTTCGCTATTTGGGCACATTTTCTATTCTGGAAAGCCCAGAATGAGAGAAATGGGTAAAATGTACAGAAACCCTGCATATAATGAGCGAATCTCCTGTTTTGCATTCGTTTGAAGCATTTACCCTACTTCCAGTGATTTCACTTCTTTCGGACAGCTTGTGTTATTTGACTGAACCCTCGTAATAAAGGAACATTTTTTTCCTTAAAAGCCAAATATGAGAGAAATGGGTAAAATGTACAGAAACCCTGCATATAATGAGCGAATCTCCTGTTTTGCACTCGTTTGAAGCATTACCCTATTTCCAGAGATTTCACTTGTTTCTGACATTTTTGTGTATTTTTACTGTATCTTCGCTATTTGGGCACATTTTCTATTCTGCAATCCTAAAATGCTTGAAATGGGTGAAATTTACAGAAGCCCTGCATATTATAAACAAATGTCCTCTTTCACCCTAGTTGGAAGCATTTACCCTATGTCCAGTATTTTTACTTGTTTCTGACATATTTGTGTATTTTTACTTAATCTTCGCTATTTGGGCACATTTTCTATTCTGGAAAGCCCAGAATGAGAGAAATGGGTAAAATGTACAGAAACCCGGCATATAATGAGCGAATCTCCTGTTTTGGACTCGTTTGAAGCATTTACCCTACTTCCAGTGATTTCACTTCTTTCGGACAGCTTGTGTTATTTGACTGAACCCTCGCAATAAAGGAACATTTTTTTCCTTAAAAGCCAAATATGAGAGAAATGGGTAAAATGTACAGAAACCCTGCATATTATAAGCGAATGTCCTGTTTTGCACCTGTTTGAAGCATTTACCCTATGTCCAGAGATTTCACTTGTTTCTGACATTTTTGTATATTTTTACTGTATCTTCGCTATTTGGCACATTTTCTATTCTGGAAATCCCAAAATGCTTGAAATGGGTGAAATTTACAGAAACCCTGCATATTCTCAACATATGTCCTCTTTCACCCTAGTTGGAAGCATTTACCCTATTTCCAGTATTTTTACTTGTTTCTGACATATTTGTGTATTTTTACTTAATCTTCGCTATTTGGGCACATTTTCTTTTCTGGAAATCCCAGAATGAGAGAAATGGGTGAAATGTACAGAAACCCTGCATAGTATAAGCGAATGTCCTGTTTTGCACTCGTATGAAGCATTTACCCTATGTCAAGAGATTTCACTTGTTTCTGACATTTTTGTGTATTTTTACTTAATCTTCGCTATTTGGGCACATTTTCTATTCTGGAAAGCCCAGAATGAGAGAAATGGGTGAAATTTACAGAAGCACTGCATATTATGAACAAATGTCGTATTTTACCCTCGTTTGAAGCATTTACCCTATTTCCAGTGATTTCACTTCTTTCGGACAGCTTGTGTTATTTGACTGAACCCTCGTAGTAAAAGAACATTTTTTTCCTTAAAAGCCAAATATGAGAGAAATGGGTAAAATGTACAGAAACCCTGCATATTATAAGCGAATGTCCTGTTTTGCACTCGTTTGAAGCATTTACCCTATGTCCAGAGATTTCACTTGTTTCTGACATTTTTGTGTATTTTTACTTAATCTTCGCTATTTGGGCACATTTTCTATTCTGCAATCCTAAAATGCTTGAAATGGGTGAAATTTACAGAAGCCCTGCATATTATAAACAAATGTCCTCTTTCACCCTAGTTGGAAGCATTTACCCTATGTCCAGTATTTTTACTTGTTTCTGACATATTTGTGTATTTTTACTTAATCTTCGCTATTTGGGCACATTTTCTATTCTGGAAAGCCCAGAATGAGAGAAATGGGTAAAATGTACAGAAACCCTGCATATAATGAGCGAATCTCCTGTTTTGCATTCGTTTGAAGCATTTACCCTACTTCCAGTGATTTCACTTCTTTCGGACAGCTTGTGTTATTTGACTGAACCCTCGTAGTAAAGGAACATTTTTTTCCTTAAAAGCCAAATATGAGAGAAATGGGTAAAATGTACAGAAAACCTGCATATTATAAGCGAATGTCCTGTTTTGCACTCGTTTGAAGCATTTACCCTATGTCCAGAGATTTCACTTGTTTCTGACATTTTTGTGTATTTTTACTTAATCTTCGCTATTTGGGCACATTTTCTATTCTGCAATCCTAAAATGCTTGAAATGGGTGAAATTTACAGAAGCCCTGCATATTATAAACAAATGTCCTCTTTCACCCTAGTTGGAAGCATTTACCCTATGTCCAGTATTTTTACTTGTTTCTGACATATTTGTGTATTTTTACTTAATCTTCGCTATTTGGGCACATTTTCTATTCTGGAAAGCCCAGAATGAGAGAAATGGGTAAAATGTACAGAAACCCTGCATATAATGAGCGAATCTCCTGTTTTGCATTCGTTTGAAGCATTTACCCTATTTCCAGTGATTTCACTTCTTTCGGACACCTCATGTTACTTTAATGAACCCTCGCAAATAAGGAACATTTTTTTCCTTTAATGCCAAATATGAAAGAAATGGGTAAAATGTACAGAAACCCTGCATATTATAAGCGAATGTCCTGTTGTGTACTCGTTTGAAGCATTACCCTATGTCCAGAGATTTCACTTGTTTCTGACATTTTTGTGTATTTTTACTGTATCTTCGCTATTTGGGCACATTTTCTATTCTGCAATCCTAAAATGCTTGAAATGGGTGAAATTTACAGAAGCCCTGCATATTATAAACAAATGTCCTCTTTCACCCTAGTTGGAAGCATTTACCCTATGTCCAGTATTTTTACTTGTTTCTGACATATTTGTGTATTTTTACTTAATCTTCGCTATTTGGGCACATTTTCTATTCTGGAAAGCCCAGAATGAGAGAAATGGGTGAAATTTACAGAAACCCGGCATATAATGAGCGAATCTCCTGTTTTGGACTCGTTTGAAGCATTTACCCTACTTCCAGTGATTTCACTTCTTTCGGACAGCTTGTGTTATTTGACTGAACCCTCGCAATAAAGGAACATTTTTTTCCTTAAAAGCCAAATATGAGAGAAATGGGTAAAATGTACAGAAACCCTGCATATTATAAGCGAATGTCCTGTTTTGCACCTGTTTGAAGCATTTACCCTATGTCCAGAGATTTCACTTGTTTCTGACATTTTTGTATATTTTTACTGTATCTTCGCTATTTGGCACATTTTCTATTCTGGAAATCCCAAAATGCTTGAAATGGGTGAAATTTACAGAAACCCTGCATATTATCAACATATGTCCTCTTTCACCCTAGTTGGAAGCATCTACCCTATTTCCAGTATTTTTACTTGTTTCTGACATTTTTGTGTATTTTTACTGTATCTTCGCTATTTGGCACATTTTCTATTCTGGAAATCCCAAAATGCTTGAAATGGGTAGAATTTACAGAAACCCTGCATATTATCAACATATGTCCTCTTTCACCCTAGTTGGAAGCATCTCCCTATGTCCAGTATTTTTACTTGTTTCTGACATATTTGTGTATTTTTACTTAATGTTCGCTATTTGGGCACATTTTCTATTCTGGAAAGCCCAGAATGAGAGAAATGGGTGAAATGTACAGAAACCCTGCATAGTATAAGCGAATGTCCTGTTGGGCACTCGTTTGAAGCATTTACCCTATGTCCAGAGATTTCACTTGTTTCTGACATGTTTGTGTATTTTTACTGTATCTTCGCTATTGGGCATATTTTGTATTCTGCAAATCCCAAAATGCTTGAAATGGTGAAATTTACAGAAACCCTGCATATTCTCAACATATGTCCTCTTTCACCCTTGTTGGAAGCATTTACCCTATTTCCAGTATTTTTACTTGTTTCTGACATATTTGTGTATTTTTACTTAATCTTCGCTATTTGGCACATTTTCTATTCTGGAAATCCCAAAATGCTTGAAATGGGTAAAATTTACAGAAACCCTGCATATTATCAACATATGTCCTCTTTCAGCCTAGTTGGAAGCATCTCCCTATGTCCAGTATTTTTACTTGTTTCTGACATATTTGTGTATTTTTACTTAATCTTCGCTATTTGGGCACATTTTCTATTCTGGAAAGCCCAGAATGAGAGAAATGGGTGAAATGTACAGAAACCCTGCATAGTATAAGCGAATGTCCTGTTGGGTACTCGTTTGAAGCATTTACCCTATGTCCAGAGATTTCACTTGTTTCTGACAAATTTGTGTATTTTTACTGTATCTTCGCTATTGGGCACATTTTGTATTCTGCAAATCCCAAAATGCTTGAAATGGTGAAATTTACAGAAAACCTGCATATTCTCAACATATGTCCTCTTTCACCCTAGTTGGAAGCATTTACCCTATGTCCAGTATTTTTACTTGTTTCTGACATTTTTGTGTATTTTTACTTAATCTTCGCTATTTGGGCACATTTTCTATTCTGGAAAGCCCAGAATGAGAGAAATGGGTGAAATTTACAGAAGCACTGCATATTATCAACAAATGTCGTATTTTACCCTCGTTTGAAGCATTTACCCTATTTCCAGTGATTTCACTTCTTTCGGACACCTTATGTTACTTTACTGAACCCTCGCAAAAAAGGAACATTTTTTTCCTTAAAAGCCAAATATGAAAGAAATGGGTAAAATGTACAGAAACCCTGCATATTATAAGCGAATGTCCTGTTGTGTACTCGTTTGAAGCATTACCCTATGTCCAGAGATTTCACTTGTTTCTGACATTTTTGTGTATTTTTACTGTATCTTCGCTATTTGGGCACATTTTCTATTCTGCAATCCTAAAATGCTTGAAATGGGTGAAATTTACAGAAGCCCTGCATATTATAAACAAATGTCCTCTTTCACCCTAGTTGGAAGCATTTACCCTATGTCCAGTATTTTTACTTGTTTCTGACATATTTGTGTATTTTTACTTAATCTTCGCTATTTGGGCACATTTTCTATTCTGGAAAGCCCAGAATGAGAGAAATGGGTAAAATGTACAGAAACCCTGCATAGCATAAGCGAATGTCCTGTTGGGCACTCGTTTGAAGCATTTACCCTATGTCCAGTGATTTCACTTCTTTCGGACAGCTTGTGTTATTTGACTGAACCCTCGCAATAAAGGAACATTTTTTTCCTTAAAAGCCAAATATGAGAGAAATGGGTAAAATGTACAGAAACCCTGCATATTATAAGCGAATGTCCTGTTTTGCACCTGTTTGAAGCATTTACCCTATGTCCAGAGATTTCACTTGTTTCTGACATTTTTGTATATTTTTACTGTATCTTCGCTATTTGGCACATTTTCTATTCTGGAAATCCCAAAATGCTTGAAATGGGTGAAATTTACAGAAACCCTGCATATTATCAACATATGTCCTTTTTCACCCTAGTTGGAAGCATCTACCCTATTTCCAGTATTTTTACTTGTTTCTGACATTTTTGTGTATTTTTACTGTATCTTCGCTATTTGGCACATTTTCTATTCTGGAAATCCCAAAATGCTTGAAATGGGTTAAATTTACAGAAACCCTGCATATTATCAACATATGTCCTCTTTCACCCTAGTTGGAAACATCTCCCTATGTCCAGTATTTTTACTTGTTTCTGACATATTTGTGTATTTTTACTTAATCTTCGCTATTTGGGCACATTTTCTATTCTGGAAAGCCCAGAATGAGAGAAATGGGTAAAATGTACAGAAACCCTGCATAGTATAAGCGAATGTCCTGTTGGGCACTCGTTTGAAGCATTTACCCTATGTCCAGAGATTTCACTTGTTTCTGACATGTTTGTGTATTTTTACTGTATCTTCGCTATTGGGCACATTTTGTATTCTGCAAATCCCAAAATGCTTGAAATGGTGAAATTTGCAGAAACCCTGCATATTCTCAACATATGTCCTCTTTCACCCTAGTTGGAAGCATTTACCCTATTTCCAGTATTTTTACTTGTTTCTGACATATTTGTGTATTTTTACTTAATCTTCGCTATTTGGGCACATTTTCTATTCTGGAAAGCCCAGAATGAGAGAAATGGGTGAAATTTACAGAAGCACTGCATATTATCAACAAATGTCGTATTTTACCCTCGTTGGAAGCATTTACCCTATTTCCAGTGATTTCACTTCTTTCGGACACCTTATGTTACTTTACTGAACCCTCGCAAAAAAGGAACATTTTTTTCCTTAAAAGCCAAATATGAAAGAAATGGGTAAAATGTACAGAAACCCTGCATATTATAAGCGAATGTCCTGTTGTGTACTCGTTTGAAGCATTACCCTATGTCCAGAGATTTCACTTGTTTCTGACATTTTTGTGTATTTTTACTGTATCTTCGCTATTTGGGCACATTTTCTATTCTGCAATCCTAAAATGCTTGAAATGGGTGAAATTTACAGAAGCCCTGCATATTATAAACAAATGTCCTCTTTCACCCTAGTTGGAAGCACTTACCCTATGTCCAGTATTTTTACTTGTTTCTGACATATTTGTGTATTTTTACTTAATCTTCGCTATTTGGGCACATTTTCTATTCTGGAAAGCCCAGAATGAGAGAAATGGGTAAAATGTACAGAAACCCTGCATATAATGAGCGAATCTCCTGTTTTGCATTCGTTTGAAGCATTTACCCTACTTCCAGTGATTTCACTTCTTTCGGACAGCTTGTGTTATTTGACTGAACCCTCGTAATAAAGGAACATTTTTTTCCTTAAAAGCCAAATATGAGAGAAATGGGTAAAATGTACAGAAACCCTGCATATAATGAGCGAATCTCCTGTTTTGCACTCGTTTGAAGCATTACCCTATTTCCAGAGATTTCACTTGTTTCTGACATTTTTGTGTATTTTTACTGTATCTTCGCTATTTGGGCACATTTTCTATTCTGCAATCCTAAAATGCTTGAAATGGGTGAAATTTACAGAAGCCCTGCATATTATAAACAAATGTCCTCTTTCACCCTAGTTGGAAGCATTTACCCTATGTCCAGTATTTTTACTTGTTTCTGACATATTTGTGTATTTTTACTTAATCTTCGCTATTTGGGCACATTTTCTATTCTGGAAAGCCCAGAATGAGAGAAATGGGTAAAATGTACAGAAACCCGGCATATAATGAGCGAATCTCCTGTTTTGGACTCGTTTGAAGCATTTACCCTACTTCCAGTGATTTCACTTCTTTCGGACAGCTTGTGTTATTTGACTGAACCCTCGCAATAAAGGAACATTTTTTTCCTTAAAAGCCAAATATGAGAGAAATGGGTAAAATGTACAGAAACCCTGCATATTATAAGCGAATGTCCTGTTTTGCACCTGTTTGAAGCATTTACCCTATGTCCAGAGATTTCACTTGTTTCTGACATTTTTGTATATTTTTACTGTATCTTCGCTATTTGGCACATTTTCTATTCTGGAAATCCCAAAATGCTTGAAATGGGTGAAATTTACAGAAACCCTGCATATTCTCAACATATGTCCTCTTTCACCCTAGTTGGAAGCATTTACCCTATTTCCAGTATTTTTACTTGTTTCTGACATATTTGTGTATTTTTACTTAATCTTCGCTATTTGGGCACATTTTCTTTTCTGGAAATCCCAGAATGAGAGAAATGGGTGAAATGTACAGAAACCCTGCATAGTATAAGCGAATGTCCTGTTTTGCACTCGTATGAAGCATTTACCCTATGTCAAGAGATTTCACTTGTTTCTGACATTTTTGTGTATTTTTACTTAATCTTCGCTATTTGGGCACATTTTCTATTCTGGAAAGCCCAGAATGAGAGAAATGGGTGAAATTTACAGAAGCACTGCATATTATGAACAAATGTCGTATTTTACCCTCGTTTGAAGCATTTACCCTATTTCCAGTGATTTCACTTCTTTCGGACAGCTTGTGTTATTTGACTGAACCCTCGTAGTAAAGGAACATTTTTTTCCTTAAAAGCCAAATATGAGAGAAATGGGTAAAATGTACAGAAACCCTGCATATTATAAGCGAATGTCCTGTTTTGCACTCGTTTGAAGCATTTACCCTATGTCCAGAGATTTCACTTGTTTCTGACATTTTTGTGTATTTTTACTTAATCTTCGCTATTTGGGCACATTTTCTATTCTGCAATCCTAAAATGCTTGAAATGGGTGAAATTTACAGAAGCCCTGCATATTATAAACAAATGTCCTCTTTCACCCTAGTTGGAAGCATTTACCCTATGTCCAGTATTTTTACTTGTTTCTGACATATTTGTGTATTTTTACTTAATCTTCGCTATTTGGGCACATTTTCTATTCTGGAAAGCCCAGAATGAGAGAAATGGGTAAAATGTACAGAAACCCGGCATATAATGAGCGAATCTCCTCTTTTGGACTCGTTTGAAGCATTTACCCTACTTCCAGTGATTTCACTTCTTTCGGACAGCTTGTGTTATTTGACTGAACCCTCGCAATAAAGGAACATTTTTTTCCTTAAAAGCCAAATATGAGAGAAATGGGTAAAATGTACAGAAACCCTGCATATTATAAGCGAATGTCCTGTTTTGCACCTGTTTGAAGCATTTACCCTATGTCCAGAGATTTCACTTGTTTCTGACATTTTTGTATATTTTTACTGTATCTTCGCTATTTGGCACATTTTCTATTCTGGAAATCCCAAAATGCTTGAAATGGGTGAAATTTACAGAAACCCTGCATATTCTCAACATATGTCCTCTTTCACCCTAGTTGGAAGCATTTACCCTATTTCCAGTATTTTTACTTGTTTCTGACATATTTGTGTATTTTTACTTAATCTTCGCTATTTGGGCACATTTTCTTTTCTGGAAATCCCAGAATGAGAGAAATGGGTGAAATGTACAGAAACCCTGCATAGTATAAGCGAATGTCCTGTTTTGCACTCGTATGAAGCATTTACCCTATGTCAAGAGATTTCACTTGTTTCTGACATTTTTGTGTATTTTTACTTAATCTTCGCTATTTGGGCACATTTTCTATTCTGGAAAGCCCAGAATGAGAGAAATGGGTGAAATTTACAGAAGCACTGCATATTATGAACAAATGTCGTATTTTACCCTCGTTTGAAGCATTTACCCTATTTCCAGTGATTTCACTTCTTTCGGACAGCTTGTGTTATTTGACTGAACCCTCGTAGTAAAGGAACATTTTTTTCCTTAAAAGCCAAATATGAGAGAAATGGGTAAAATGTACAGAAACCCTGCATATTATAAGCGAATGTCCTGTTTTGCACTCGTTTGAAGCATTTACCCTATGTCCAGAGATTTCACTTGTTTCTGACATTTTTGTGTATTTTTACTTAATCTTCGCTATTTGGGCACATTTTCTATTCTGCAATCCTAAAATGCTTGAAATGGGTGAAATTTACAGAAGCCCTGCATATTATAAACAAATGTCCTCTTTCACCCTAGTTGGAAGCATTTACCCTATGTCCAGTATTTTTACTTGTTTCTGACATATTTGTGTATTTTTACTTAATCTTCGCTATTTGGGCACATTTTCTATTCTGGAAAGCCCAGAATGAGAGAAATGGGTAAAATGTACAGAAACCCTGCATATAATGAGCGAATCTCCTGTTTTGCATTCGTTTGAAGCATTTACCCTACTTCCAGTGATTTCACTTCTTTCGGACAGCTTGTGTTATTTGACTGAACCCTCGTAGTAAAGGAACATTTTTTTCCTTAAAAGCCAAATATGAGAGAAATGGGTAAAATGTACAGAAAACCTGCATATTATAAGCGAATGTCCTGTTTTGCACTCGTTTGAAGCATTTACCCTATGTCCAGAGATTTCACTTGTTTCTGACATTTTTGTGTATTTTTACTTAATCTTCGCTATTTGGGCACATTTTCTATTCTGCAATCCTAAAATGCTTGAAATGGGTGAAATTTACAGAAGCCCTGCATATTATAAACAAATGTCCTCTTTCACCCTAGTTGGAAGCATTTACCCTATGTCCAGTATTTTTACTTGTTTCTGACATATTTGTGTATTTTTACTTAATCTTCGCTATTTGGGCACATTTTCTATTCTGGAAAGCCCAGAATGAGAGAAATGGGTAAAATGTACAGAAACCCTGCATATAATGAGCGAATCTCCTGTTTTGCATTCGTTTGAAGCATTTACCCTATTTCCAGTGATTTCACTTCTTTCGGACACCTCATGTTACTTTAATGAACCCTCGCAAATAAGGAACATTTTTTTCCTTTAATGCCAAATATGAGAGAAATGGGTAAAATGTACAGAAACCCTGCATATTATAAGCGAATGTCCTGTTTTGCACCTGTTTGAAGCATTTACCCTATGTCCAGAGATTTCACTTGTTTCTGACATTTTTGTATATTTTTACTGTATCTTCGCTATTTGGCACATTTTCTATTCTGGAAATCCCAAAATGCTTGAAATGGGTGAAATTTACAGAAACCCTGCATATTCTCAACATATGTCCTCTTTCACCCTAGTTGGAAGCATTTACCCTATTTCCAGTATTTTTACTTGTTTCTGACATATTTGTGTATTTTTACTTAATCTTCGCTATTTGGGCACATTTTCTTTTCTGGAAATCCCAGAATGAGAGAAATGGGTGAAATGTACAGAAACCCTGCATAGTATAAGCGAATGTCCTGTTTTGCACTCGTATGAAGCATTTACCCTATGTCAAGAGATTTCACTTGTTTCTGACATTTTTGTGTATTTTTACTTAATCTTCGCTATTTGGGCACATTTTCTATTCTGGAAAGCCCAGAATGAGAGAAATGGGTGAAATTTACAGAAGCACTGCATATTATGAACAAATGTCGTATTTTACCCTCGTTTGAAGCATTTACCCTATTTCCAGTGATTTCACTTCTTTCGGACAGCTTGTGTTATTTGACTGAACCCTCGTAGTAAAGGAACATTTTTTTCCTTAAAAGCCAAATATGAGAGAAATGGGTAAAATGTACAGAAACCCTGCATATTATAAGCGAATGTCCTGTTTTGCACTCGTTTGAAGCATTTACCCTATGTCCAGAGATTTCACTTGTTTCTGACATTTTTGTGTATTTTTACTTAATCTTCGCTATTTGGGCACATTTTCTATTCTGCAATCCTAAAATGCTTGAAATGGGTGAAATTTACAGAAGCCCTGCATATTATAAACAAATGTCCTCTTTCACCCTAGTTGGAAGCATTTACCCTATGTCCAGTATTTTTACTTGTTTCTGACATATTTGTGTATTTTTACTTAATCTTCGCTATTTGGGCACATTTTCTATTCTGGAAAGCCCAGAATGAGAGAAATGGGTAAAATGTACAGAAACCCTGCATATAATGAGCGAATCTCCTGTTTTGCATTCGTTTGAAGCATTTACCCTACTTCCAGTGATTTCACTTCTTTCGGACAGCTTGTGTTATTTGACTGAACCCTCGTAGTAAAGGAACATTTTTTTCCTTAAAAGCCAAATATGAGAGAAATGGGTAAAATGTACAGAAAACCTGCATATTATAAGCGAATGTCCTGTTTTGCACTCGTTTGAAGCATTTACCCTATGTCCAGAGATTTCACTTGTTTCTGACATTTTTGTGTATTTTTACTTAATCTTCGCTATTTGGGCACATTTTCTATTCTGCAATCCTAAAATGCTTGAAATGGGTGAAATTTACAGAAGCCCTGCATATTATAAACAAATGTCCTCTTTCACCCTAGTTGGAAGCATTTACCCTATGTCCAGTATTTTTACTTGTTTCTGACATATTTGTGTATTTTTACTTAATCTTCGCTATTTGGGCACATTTTCTATTCTGGAAAGCCCAGAATGAGAGAAATGGGTAAAATGTACAGAAACCCTGCATATAATGAGCGAATCTCCTGTTTTGCATTCGTTTGAAGCATTTACCCTATTTCCAGTGATTTCACTTCTTTCGGACACCTCATGTTACTTTAATGAACCCTCGCAAATAAGGAACATTTTTTTCCTTTAATGCCAAATATGAAAGAAATGGGTAAAATGTACAGAAACCCTGCATATTATAAGCGAATGTCCTGTTGTGTACTCGTTTGAAGCATTACCCTATGTCCAGAGATTTCACTTGTTTCTGACATTTTTGTGTATTTTTACTGTATCTTCGCTATTTGGGCACATTTTCTATTCTGCAATCCTAAAATGCTTGAAATGGGTGAAATTTACAGAAGCCCTGCATATTATAAACAAATGTCCTCTTTCACCCTAGTTGGAAGCATTTACCCTATGTCCAGTATTTTTACTTGTTTCTGACATATTTGTGTATTTTTACTTAATCTTCGCTATTTGGGCACATTTTCTATTCTGGAAAGCCCAGAATGAGAGAAATGGGTGAAATTTACAGAAGCACTGCATATTATCAACAAATGTCGTATTTTACCCTCGTTTGAAGCATTTACCCTATTTCCAGTGATTTCACTTCTTTAGGACACCTTATGTTACTTTACTGAACCCTCGCAAAAAAGGAACATTTTTTTCCTTAAAAGCCAAATATGAAAGAAATGGGTAAAATGTACAGAAACCCTGCATATTATAAGCGAATGTCCTGTTGTGTACTCGTTTGAAGCATTACCCTATGTCCAGAGATTTCACTTGTTTCTGACATTTTTGTGTATTTTTACTGTATCTTCACTATTTGGGCACATTTTCTATTCTGCAATCCTAAAATGCTTGAAATGGGTGAAATTTACAGAAACCCTGCATAGTATAAGCGAATGTCCTGTTGGGCACTCGTTTGAAGCATTTACCCTATGTCCAGAGATTTCACTTGTTTCTGACATGTTTGTGTATTTTTACTGTATCTTCGCTATTGGGCACATTTTGTATTCTGCAAATCCCAAAATGCTTGAAATGGTGAAATTTACAGAAACCCTGCATATTCTCAACATATGTCCTCTTTCACCCTAGTTGGAAGCATTTACCCTATTTCCAGTATTTTTACTTGTTTCTGACATATTTGTGTATTTTTACTTAATCTTCGCTATTTGGCACATTTTCTATTCTGGAAATCCCAAAATGCTTGAAATGGGTAAAATTTACAGAAACCCTGCATATTATCAACATATGTCCTCTTTCAGCCTAGTTGGAAGCATTTACCCTATGTCCAGTATTTTTACTTGTTTCTGACATGTGTATTTTTACTTAATCTTCGCTATTTGGGCACATTTTCTATTCTGGAAAGCCCAGAATGAGAGAAATGGGTAAAATGTACAGAAACCCTGCATATAATGAGCGAATCTCCTGTTTTGCATTCGTTTGAAGCATTTACCCTACTTCCAGTGATTTCACTTCATTCGGACAACTTGTGTTATTTGACTGAACCCTCGCAATAAAGGAACATTTTTTTCCTTAAAAGCCAAATATGAGAGAAATGGGTAAAATGTACAGAAACCCTGCATATTATAAGCGAATGTCCTGTTTTGCACCTGTTTCAAGCATTTACCCTATGTCCAGAGATTTCACTTGTTTCTGACATTTTTGTATATTTTTACTGTATCTTCGCTATTTGGCACATTTTCTATTCTGGAAATCCCAAAATGCTTGAAATGGGTGAAATTTACAGAAACCCTGCATATTATCAACATATGTCCTTTTTCACCCTAGTTGGAAGCATCTACCCTATTTCCAGTATTTTTACTTGTTTCTGACATTTTTGTGTATTTTTACTGTATCTTCGCTATTTGGCACATTTTCTATTCTGGAAATCCCAAAATGCTTGAAATGGGTAAAATTTACAGAAACCCTGCATATTATCAACATATGTCCTCTTTCACCCTAGTTGGAAGCATCTCCCTATGTCCAGTATTTTTACTTGTTTCTGACATATTTGTGTATTTTTACTTAATCTTCGCTATTTGGGCACATTTTCTATTCTGGAAAGCCCAGAATGAGAGAAATGGGTAAAATGTACAGAAACCCTGCATAGTATAAGCGAATGTCCTGTTGGGCACTCGTTTGAAGCATTTACCCTATGTCCAGAGATTTCACTTGTTTCTGACATGTTTGTGTATTTTTACTGTATCTTCGCTATTGGGCACATTTTGTATTCTGCAAATCCCAAAATGCTTGAAATGGTGAAATTTGCAGAAACCCTGCATATTCTCAACATATGTCCTCTTTCACCCTAGTTGGAAGCATTTACCCTATTTCCAGTATTTTTACTTGTTTCTGACATATTTGTGTATTTTTACTTAATCTTCGCTATTTGGGCACATTTTCTATTCTGGAAAGCCCAGAATGAGAGAAATGGGTGAAATTTACAGAAGCACTGCATATTATCAACAAATGTCGTATTTTACCCTCGTTTGAAGCATTTACCCTATTTCCAGTGATTTCACTTCTTTCGGACACCTTATGTTACTTTACTGAACCCTCGCAAAAAAGGAACATTTTTTTCCTTAAAAGCCAAATATGAAAGAAATGGGTAAAATGTACAGAAACCCTGCATATTATAAGCGAATGTCCTGTTGTGTACTCGTTTGAAGCATTACCCTATGTCCAGAGATTTCACTTGTTTCTGACATTTTTGTGTATTTTTACTGTATCTTCGCTATTTGGGCACATTTTCTATTCTGCAATCCTAAAATGCTTGAAATGGGTGAAATTTACAGAAGCCCTGCATATTATAAACAAATGTCCTCTTTCACCCTAGTTGGAAGCATTTACCCTATGTCCAGTATTTTTACTAGTTTCTGACATATTTGTGTATTTTTACTTAATCTTCGCTATTTGGGCACATTTTCTATTCTGGAAAGCCCAGAATGAGAGAAATGGGTAAAATGTACAGAAACCCTGCATATAATGAGCGAATCTCCTGTTTTGCATTCGTTTGAAGCATTTACCCTACTTCCAGTGATTTCACTTCTTTCGGACAGCTTGTGTTATTTGACTGAACCCTCGTAATAAAGGAACATTTTTTTCCTTAAAAGCCAAATATGAGAGAAATGGGTAAAATGTACAGAAACCCTGCATATTATAAGCGAATGTCCTGTTTTGCACTCGTTTGAAGCATTTACCCTATGTCCAGAGATTTCACTTGTTTCTGACATTTTTGTGTATTTTTACTTAATCTTCGCTATTTGGGCACATTTTCTATTCTGCAATCCTAAAATGCTTGAAATGGGTGAAATTTACAGAAGCCCTGCATATTATAAACAAATGTCCTCTTTCACCCTAGTTGGAAGCATTTACCCTATGTCCAGTATTTTTACTTGTTTCTGACATTTTTGTGTATTTTTACTTAATCTTCGCTATTTGGGCACATTTTCTATTCTGGAAAGCCCAGAATGAGAGAAATGGGTGAAATTTACAGAAGCACTGCATATTATCAACAAATGTCGTATTTTACCCTCGTTGGAAGCATTTACCCTATTTCCAGTGATTTCACTTCTTTCGGACACCTTATGTTACTTTACTGAACCCTCGCAAAAAAGGAACATTTTTTTCCTTAAAAGCCAAATATGAAAGAAATGGGTAAAATGTACAGAAACCCTGCATATTATAAGCGAATGTCCTGTTGTGTACTCGTTTGAAGCATTACCCTATGTCCAGAGATTTCACTTGTTTCTGACATTTTTGTGTATTTTTACTGTATCTTCGCTATTTGGGCACATTTTCTATTCTGCAATCCTAAAATGCTTGAAATGGGTGAAATTTACAGAAGCCCTGCATATTATAAACAAATGTGCTCTTTCACCCTAGTTGGAAGCATCTACCCTATTTCCAGTATTTTTACTTGTTTCTGACATTTTTGTGTATTTTTACTGTATCTTCGCTATTTGGCACATTTTCTATTCTGGAAATCCCAAAATGCTTGAAATGGGTAAAATTTACAGAAACCCTGCATATTATCAACATATGTCCTCTTTCACCCTAGTTGGAAGCATCTCCCTATGTCCAGTATTTTTACTTGTTTCTGACATATTTGTGTATTTTTACTTAATCTTCGCTATTTGGGCACATTTTCTATTCTGGAAAGCCCAGAATGAGAGAAATGGGTAAAATGTACAGAAACCCTGCATAGTATAAGCGAATGTCCTGTTGGGCACTCGTTTGAAGCATTTACCCTATGTCCAGAGATTTCACTTGTTTCTGACATGTTTGTGTATTTTTACTGTATCTTCGCTATTGGGCACATTTTGTATTCTGCAAATCCCAAAATGCTTGAAATGGTGAAATTTGCAGAAACCCTGCATATTCTCAACATATGTCCTCTTTCACCCTAGTTGGAAGCATTTACCCTATTTCCAGTATTTTTACTTGTTTCTGACATATTTGTGTATTTTTACTTAATCTTCGCTATTTGGGCACATTTTCTATTCTGGAAAGCCCAGAATGAGAGAAATGGGTGAAATTTACAGAAGCACTGCATATTATCAACAAATGTCGTATTTTACCCTCGTTTGAAGCATTTACCCTATTTCCAGTGATTTCACTTCTTTCGGACACCTTATGTTACTTTACTGAACCCTCGCAAAAAAGGAACATTTTTTTCCTTAAAAGCCAAATATGAAAGAAATGGGTAAAATGTACAGAAACCCTGCATATTATAAGCGAATGTCCTGTTGTGTACTCGTTTGAAGCATTACCCTATGTCCAGAGATTTCACTTGTTTCTGACATTTTTGTGTATTTTTACTGTATCTTCGCTATTTGGGCACATTTTCTATTCTGCAATCCTAAAATGCTTGAAATGGGTGAAATTTACAGAAGCCCTGCATATTATAAACAAATGTCCTCTTTCACCCTAGTTGGAAGCATTTACCCTATGTCCAGTATTTTTACTTGTTTCTGACATATTTGTGTATTTTTACTTAATCTTCGCTATTTGGGCACATTTTCTATTCTGGAAAGCCCAGAATGAGAGAAATGGGTAAAATGTACAGAAACCCTGCATATAATGAGCGAATCTCCTGTTTTGCATTCGTTTGAAGCATTTACCCTACTTCCAGTGATTTCACTTCTTTCGGACAGCTTGTGTTATTTGACTGAACCCTCGTAATAAAGGAACATTTTTTTCCTTAAAAGCCAAATATGAGAGAAATGGGTAAAATGTACAGAAACCCTGCATATTATAAGCGAATGTCCTGTTTTGCACTCGTTTGAAGCATTTACCCTATGTCCAGAGATTTCACTTGTTTCTGACATTTTTGTGTATTTTTACTTAATCTTCGCTATTTGGGCACATTTTCTATTCTGCAATCCTAAAATGCTTGAAATGGGTGAAATTTACAGAAGCCCTGCATATTATAAACAAATGTCCTCTTTCACCCTAGTTGGAAGCATTTACCCTATGTCCAGTATTTTTACTTGTTTCTGACATTTTTGTGTATTTTTACTTAATCTTCGCTATTTGGGCACATTTTCTATTCTGGAAAGCCCAGAATGAGAGAAATGGGTGAAATTTACAGAAGCACTGCATATTATCAACAAATGTCGTATTTTACCCTCGTTTGAAGCATTTACCCTATTTCCAGTGATTTCACTTCTTTCGGACACCTTATGTTATTTGACTGAACCCTCGTAATAAAGGAACATTTTTTTCCTTAAAAGCCAAATATGAGAGAAATGGGTAAAATGTACAGAAACCCTGCATATTATAAGCGAATGTCCTGTTTTGCACTCGTTTAAAGCATTTACCCTATGTCCAGAGATTTCACTTGTTTCTGACATTTTTGTGTATTTTTACTTAATCTTCGCTATTTGGGCACATTTTCTATTCTGGAAAGCCCAGAATGAGAGAAATGGGTGAAATTTACAGAAGCACTGCATATTATCAACAAATGTCGTATTTTACCCTCGTTGGAAGCATTTACCCTATTTCCAGTGATTTCACTTCTTTCGGACACCTTATGTTACTTTACTGAACCCTCGCAAAAAAGGAACATTTTTTTCCTTAAAAGCCAAATATGAAAGAAATGGGTAAAATGTACAGAAACCCTGCAGATTATAAGCGAATGTCCTGTTGTGTACTCGTTTGAAGCATTACCCTATGTCCAGAGATTTCACTTATTTCTGACATTTTTGTGTATTTTTACTGTATCTTCGCTATTTGGGCACATTTTCTATTCTGCAATCCTAAAATGCTTGAAATGGGTGAAATTTACAGAAGCCCTGCATATTATAAACAAATGTCCTCTTTCACCCTAGTTGGAAGCATTTACCCTATGTCCAGTATTTTTACTTGTTTCTGACATATTTGTGTATTTTTACTTAATCTTCGCTATTTGGGCACATTTTCTATTCTGGAAAGCCCAGAATGAGAGAAATGGGTAAAATGTACAGAAACCCGGCATATAATGAGCGAATCTCCTGTTTTGGACTCGTTTGAAGCATTTACCCTACTTCCAGTGATTTCACTTCTTTCGGACAGCTTGTGTTATTTGACTGAACCCTCGCAATAAAGGAACATTTTTTTCCTTAAAAGCCAAATATGAGAGAAATGGGTAAAATGTACAGAAACCCTGCATATTATAAGCGAATGTCCTGTTTTGCACCTGTTTGAAGCATTTACCCTATGTCCAGAGATTTCACTTGTTTCTGACATTTTTGTATATTTTTACTGTATCTTCGCTATTTGGCACATTTTCTATTCTGGAAATCCCAAAATGCTTGAAATGGGTGAAATTTACAGAAACCCTGCATATTCTCAACATATGTCCTCTTTCACCCTAGTTGGAAGCATTTACCCTATGTCCAGTATTTTTACTTGTTTCTGACATATTTGTGTATTTTTACTTAATCTTCGCTATTTGGGCACATTTTCTTTTCTGGAAATCCCAGAATGAGAGAAATGGGTGAAATGTACAGAAACCCTGCATAGTATAAGCGAATGTCCTGTTTTGCACTCGTATGAAGCATTTACCCTATGTCAAGAGATTTCACTTGTTTCTGACATTTTTGTGTATTTTTACTTAATCTTCGCTATTTGGGCACATTTTCTATTCTGGAAAGCCCAGAATGAGAGAAATGGGTGAAATTTACAGAAGCACTGCATATTATGAACAAATGTCGTATTTTACCCTCGTTTGAAGCATTTACCCTATTTCCAGTGATTTCACTTCTTTCGGACACCTTATGTTACTTTACTGAACCCTCGCAAAAAAGGAACATTTTTTTCCTTAAAAGCCAAATATGAAAGAAATGGGTAAAATGTACAGAAACCCTGCATATTATAAGCGAATGTCCTGTTGTGTACTCGTTTGAAGCATTACCCTATGTCCAGAGATTTCACTTGTTTCTGACATTTTTGTGTATTTTTACTGTATCTTCGCTATTTGGGCACATTTTCTATTCTGCAATCCTAAAATGCTTGAAATGGGTGAAATTTACAGAAGCCCTGCATATTATAAACAAATGTCCTCTTTCACCCTAGTTGGAAGCATTTACCCTATGTCCAGTATTTTTACTTTTTTCTGACATATTTGTGTATTTTTACTTAATCTTCGCTATTTGGGCACATTTTCTATTCTGGAAAGCCCAGAATGAGAGAAATGGGTAAAATGTACAGAAACCCTGCATATAATGAGCGAATCTCCTGTTTTGCATTCGTTTGAAGCATTTACCCTACTTCCAGTGATTTCACTTCTTTCGGACAGCTTGTGTTATTTGACTGAACCCTCGTAATAAAGGAACATTTTTTTCCTTAAAAGCCAAATATGAGAGAAATGGGTAAAATGTACAGAAACCCTGCATATTATAAGCGAATGTCCTGTTTTGCACTCGTTTGAAGCATTTACCCTATGTCCAGAGATTTCACTTGTTTCTGACATTTTTGTGTATTTTTACTTAATCTTTGCTATTTGGGCACATTTTCTATTCTGGAAATCCCAAAATGCTTGAAATGGGTAAAATTTACAGAAACCCTGCATATTACCAACATATGTCCTCTTTCACCCTAGTTGGAAGCATCTCCCTATGTCCAGTATTTTTACTTGTTTCTGACATATTTGTGTATTTTTACTTAATCTTCGCTATTTGGGCACATTTTCTATTCTGGAAAGCCCAGAATGAGAGAAATGGGTGACATGTACAGAAACCCTGCATAGTATAAGCGAATGTCCTGTTGGGCACTCGTTTGAAGCATTTACCCTATGTCCAGAGATTTCACTTGTTTCTGACATGTTTGTGTATTTTTACTGTATCTTCGCTATTGGGCACATTTTGTATTCTGCAAATCCCAAAATGCTTGAAATGGTGAAATTTACAGAAACCCTGCATATTCTCAACATATGTCCTCTTTCACCCTAGTTGGAAGCATTTACCCTATTTCCAGTATTTTTACTTGTTTCTGACATATTTGTGTATTTTTACTTAATCTTCGCTATTTGGGCACATTTTCTTTTCTGGAAATCCCAGAATGAGAGAAATGGGTGAAATGTACAGAAACCCTGCATAGTATAAGCGAATGTCCTGTTTTGAACTCGTTTGAAGCATTTACCCTATGTCCAGAGATTTCACTTGTTTCTGACATTTTTGTGTATTTTTACTTAATCTTCGCTATTTGGGCACATTTTCTATTCTGGAAAGCCCAGAATGAGAGAAATGGGTGAAATTTACAGAAGCACTGCATATTATCAACAAATGTCGTATTTTACCCTCGTTTGAAGCATTTACCCTATTTCCAGTGATTTCACTTCTTTCGGACACCTTATGTTACTTTACTGAACCCTCGCAAAAAAGGAACATTTTTTTCCTTAAAAGCCAAATATGAAAGAAATGGGTAAAATGTACAGAAACCCTGCATATTATAAGCGAATGTCCTGTTGTGTACTCGTTTGAAGCATTACCCTATGTCCAGAGATTTCACTTGTTTCTGACATTTTTGTGTATTTTTACTGTATCTTCGCTATTTGGGCACATTTTCTATTCTGCAATCCTAAAATGCTTGAAATGGGTGAAATTTACAGAAGCCCTGCATATTATAAACAAATGTCCTCTTTCACCCTAGTTGGAAGCATTTACCCTATGTCCAGTATTTTTACTTGTTTCTGACATATTTGTGTATTTTTACTTAATCTTCGCTATTTGGGCACATTTTCTATTCTGGAAAGCCCAGAATGAGAGAAATGGGTAAAATGTACAGAAACCCTGCATATAATGAGCGAATCTCCTGTTTTGCATTCGTTTGAAGCATTTACCCTACTTCCAGTGATTTCACTTCTTTCGGACAGCTTGTGTTATTTGACTGAACCCTCGTAATAAAGGAACATTTTTTTCCTTAAAAGCCAAATATGAGAGAAATGGGTAAAATGTACAGAAACCCTGCATATTATAAGCGAATGTCCTGTTTTGCACTCGTTTGAAGCATTTACCCTATGTCCAGAGATTTCACTTGTTTCTGACATTTTTGTATATTTTTACTGTATCTTCGCTATTTGGCACATTTTCTATTCTGGAAATCCCAAAATGCTTGAAATGGGTGAAATTTACAGAAGCCCTGCATATTATAAACAAATGTCCTCTTTCACCCTAGTTGGAAGCATTTACCCTATGTCCAGTATTTTTACTTGTTTCTGACATATTTGTGTATTTTTACTTAATCTTCGCTATTTGGGCACATTTTCTATTCTGGAAAGCCCAGAATGAGAGAAATGGGTAAAATGTACAGAAACCCGGCATATAATGAGCGAATCTCCTGTTTTGGACTCGTTTGAAGCATTTACCCTACTTCCAGTGATTTCACTTCTTTCGGACAGCTTGTGTTATTTGACTGAACCCTCGTAATAAAGGAACATTTTTTTCCTTAAAAGCCAAATATGAGAGAAATGGGTAAAATGTACAGAAACCCTGCATATTATAAGCGAATGTCCTGTTTTGCACTCGTTTGAAGCATTTACCCTATGTCCAGAGATTTCACTTGTTTCTGACATTTTTGTGTATTTTTACTTAATCTTTGCTATTTGGGCACATTTTCTATTCTGCAATCCTAAAATGCTTGAAATGGGTGAAATTTACAGAAGCCCTGCATATTATAAACAAATGTCCTCTTTCACCCTAGTTGGAAGCATTAACCCTATGTCCAGTATTTTTACTTGTTTCTGACATATTTGTGTATTTTTACTTAATCTTCGCTATTTGGGCACATTTTCTATTCTGGAAAGCCCAGAATGAGAGAAATGGGTAAAATGTACAGAAACCCGGCATATAATGAGCGAATCTCCTGTTTTGGACTCGTTTGAAGCATTTACCCTACTTCCAGTGATTTCACTTCTTTCGGACAGCTTGTGTTATTTCACTGAACCCTCGCAATAAAGGAACATTTTTTTCCTTAAAAGCCAAATATGAGAGAAATGGGTAAAATGTACAGAAACCCTGCATATTATAAGCGAATGTCCTGTTGTGTACTCGTTTGAAGCATTACCCTATGTCCAGAGATTTCACTTGTTTCTGACATTTTTGTGTATTTTTACTGTATCTTCGCTATTTGGGCACATTTTCTATTCTGCAATCCCAAAATGCTTGAAATGGGTGAAATTTACAGAAGCCCTGCATATTATAAACAAATGTCCTCTTTCACCCTAGTTGGAAGCATTTACCCTATGTCCAGTATTTTTACTTGTTTCTGACATATTTGTGTATTTTTACTTAATCTTCGCTATTTGGGCACATTTTCTATTCTGGAAAGCCCAGAATGAGAGAAATGGGTAAAATGTACAGAAACCCGGCATATAATGAGCGAATCTCCTGTTTTGGACTCGTTTGAAGCATTTACCCTACTTCCAGTGATTTCACTTCTTTCGGACAGCTTGTGTTATTTCACTGAACCCTCGCAATAAAGGAACATTTTTTTCCTTAAAAGCCAAATATGAGAGAAATGGGTAAAATGTACAGAAACCCTGCATATTATAAGCGAATGTCTTGTTGTGTACTCGTTCGAAGCATTACCCTATGTCCAGAGATTTCACTTGTTTCTGACATTTTTGTGTATTTTTACTGTATCTTCGCTATTTGGGCACATTTTCTATTCTGCAATCCTAAAATGCTTGAAATGGGTGAAATTTACAGAAGCCCTGCATATTATAAACAAATGTCCTCTTTCACCCTAGTTGGAAGCATTTACCCTATGTCCAGTATTTTTACTTGTTTCTGACATATTTGTGTATTTTTACTTAATCTTCGCTATTTGGGCACATTTTCTATTCTGGAAAGCCCAGAATGAGAGAAATGGGTAAAATGTACAGAAACCCGGCATATAATGAGCGAATCTCCTGTTTTGGACTCGTTTGAAGCATTTACCCTACTTCCAGTGATTTCACTTCTTTCGGACAGCTTGTGTTATTTGACTAAACCCTCGCAATAAAGGAACATTTTTTTCCTTAAAAGCCAAATATGAGAGAAATGGGTAAAATGTACAGAAACCCTGCATATTATAAGCGAATGTCCTGTTTTGCACCTGTTTGAAGCATTTACCCTATGTCCAGAGATTTCACTTGTTTCTGACATTTTTGTATATTTTTACTGTATCTTCGCTATTTGGCACATTTTCTATTCTGGAAATCCCAAAATGCTGAAATGGGTGAAATTTACAGAAACCCTGCATATTATCAACATATGTCCTCTTTCACCCTAGTTGGAAGCATCTACCCTATTTCCAGTATTTTTACTTGTTTCTGACATTTTTGTGTATTTTTACTGTATCTTCGCTATTTGGCACATTTTCTATTCTGGAAATCCCAAAATGCTTGAAATGGGTAAAATTTACAGAAACCCTGCATATTATCAACATATGTCCTCTTTCACCCTAGTTGGAAGCATCTCCCTATGTCCAGTATTTTTACTTGTTTCTGACATATTTGTGTATTTTTACTTAATCTTCGCTATTTGGGCACATTTTCTATTCTGGAAAGCCCAGAATGAGAGAAATGGGTGAAATGTACAGAAACCCTGCATAGTATAAGCGAATGTCCTGTTGGGCACTCGTTTGAAGCATTTACCCTATGTCCAGAGATTTCACTTGTTTCTGACATGTTTGTGTATTTTTACTGTATCTTCGCTATTGGGCACATTTTGTATTCTGCAAATCCCAAAATGCTTGAAATGGTGAAATTTACAGAAACCCTGCATATTCTCAACATATGTCCTCTTTCACCCTAGTTGGAAGCATTTACCCTATTTCCAGTATTTTTACTTGTTTCTGACATATTTGTGTATTTTTACTTAATCTTCGCTATTTGGGCACATTTTCTTTTCTGGAAATCCCAGAATGAGAGAAATGGGTGAAATGTACAGAAACCCTGCATAGTATAAGCGAATGTCCTGTTTTGAACTCGTTTGAAGCATTTACCCTATGTCCAGAGATTTCACTTGTTTCTGACATTTTTGTGTATTTTTACTTAATCTTCGCTATTTGGGCACATTTTCTATTCTGGAAAGCCCAGAATGAGAGAAATGGGTGAAATTTACAGAAGCACTGCATATTATCAACAAATGTCGTATTTTACCCTCGTTTGAAGCATTTACCCTATTTCCAGTGATTTCACTTCTTTCGGACACCTTATGTTACTTTACTGAACCCTCGCAAAAAAGGAACATTTTTTTCCTTAAAAGCCAAATATGAAAGAAATGGGTAAAATGTACAGAAACCCTGCATATTATAAGCGAATGTCCTGTTGTGTACTCGTTTGAAGCATTACCCTATGTCCAGAGATTTCACTTGTTTCTGACATTTTTGTGTATTTTTACTGTATCTTCGCTATTTGGGCACATTTTCTATTCTGCAATCCTAAAATGCTTGAAATGGGTGAAATTTACAGAAGCCCTGCATATTATAAACAAATGTCCTCTTTCACCCTAGTTGGAAGCATTTACCCTATGTCCAGTATTTTTACTTGTTTCTGACATTTTTGTGTATTTTTACTTAATCTTCGCTATTTGGGCACATTTTCTATTCTGGAAAGCCCAGAATGAGAGAAATGGGTGAAATTTACAGAAGCACTGCATATTATCAACAAATGTCGTATTTTACCCTCGTTTGAAGCATTTACCCTATTTCCAGTGATTTCACTTCTTTCGGACACCTTATGTTACTTTACTGAACCCTCGCAAAAAAGGAACATTTTTTTCCTTAAAAGCCAAATATGAGAGAAATGGGTAAAATGTACAGAAACCCTGCATATTATAAGCGAATGTCCTGTTTTGCACTCGTTTGAAGCATTTACCCTATGTCCAGAGATTTCACTTGTTTCTGACATTTTTGTGTATTTTTACTTAATCTTCGCTATTTGGGCACATTTTCTATTCTGCAATCCTAAAATGCTTGAAATGGGTGAAATTTACAGAAGCCCTGCATATTATAAACAAATGTCCTCTTTCACCCTAGTTGGAAGCATTTACCCTATGTCCAGTATTTTTACTTGTTTCTGACATTTTTGTGTATTTTTACTTAATCTTCGCTATTTGGGCACATTTTCTATTCTGGAAAGCCCAGAATGAGAGAAATGGGTGAAATTTACAGAAGCACTGCATATTATCAACAAATGTCGTATTTTACCCTCGTTTGAAGCATTTACCCTATTTCCAGTGATTTCACTTCTTTCGGACAGCTTGTGTTATTTGACTGAACCCTCGTAATAAAGGAACATTTTTTTCCTTAAAAGCCAAATATGAGAGAAATGGGTAAAATGTACAGAAACCCTGCATATTATAAGCGAATGTCCTGTTGTGTACTCGTTTGAAGCATTACCCTATGTCCAGAGATTTCACTTGTTTCTGACATTTTTGTGTATTTTTACTGTATCTTCGCTATTTGGGCACATTTTCTATTCTGCAATCCCAAAATGCTTGAAATGGGTGAAATTTACAGAAGCCCTGCATATTATAAACAAATGTCCTCTTTCACCCTAGTTGGAAGCATTTACCCTATGTCCAGTATTTTTACTTGTTTCTGACATATTTGTGTATTTTTACTTAATCTTCGCTATTTGGGCACATTTTCTATTCTGGAAAGCCCAGAATGAGAGAAATGGGTAAAATGTACAGAAACCCGGCATATAATGAGCGAATCTCCTGTTTTGGACTCGTTTGAAGCATTTACCCTACTTCCAGTGATTTCACTTCTTTCGGACAGCTTGTGTTATTTGACTGAACCCTCGCAATAAAGGAACATTTTTTTCCTTAAAAGCCAAATATGAGAGAAATGGGTAAAATGTACAGAAACCCTGCATATTATAAGCGAATGTCTTGTTGTGTACTCGTTCGAAGCATTACCCTATGTCCAGAGATTTCACTTGTTTCTGACATTTTTGTGTATTTTTACTGTATCTTCGCTATTTGGGCACATTTTCTATTCTGCAATCCTAAAATGCTTGAAATGGGTGAAATTTACAGAAGCCCTGCATATTATAAACAAATGTCCTCTTTCACCCTAGTTGGAAGCATTTACCCTATGTCCAGTATTTTTACTTGTTTCTGACATATTTGTGTATTTTTACTTAATCTTCGCTATTTGGGCACATTTTCTATTCTGGAAAGCCCAGAATGAGAGAAATGGGTAAAATGTACAGAAACCCGGCATATAATGAGCGAATCTCCTGTTTTGGACTCGTTTGAAGCATTTACCCTACTTCCAGTGATTTCACTTCTTTCGGACAGCTTGTGTTATTTGACTGAACCCTCGCAATAAAGGAACATTTTTTTCCTTAAAAGCCAAATATGAGAGAAATGGGTAAAATGTACAGAAACCCTGCATATTATAAGCGAATGTCCTGTTTTGCACCTGTTTGAAGCATTTACCCTATGTCCAGAGATTTCACTTGTTTCTGACATTTTTGTATATTTTTACTGTATCTTCGCTATTTGGCACATTTTCTATTCTGGAAATCCCAAAATGCTTGAAATGGGTGAAATTTACAGAAACCCTGCATATTATCAACATATGTCCTCTTTCACCCTAGTTGGAAGCATCTACCCTATTTCCAGTATTTTTACTTGTTTCTGACATTTTTGTGTATTTTTACTGTATCTTCGCTATTTGGCACATTTTCTATTCTGGAAATCCCAAAATGCTTGAAATGGGTAAAATTTACAGAAACCCTGCATATTATCAACATATGTCCTCTTTCACCCTAGTTGGAAGCATCTCCCTATGTCCAGTATTTTTACTTGTTTCTGACATATTTGTGTATTTTTACTTAATCTTCGCTATTTGGGCACATTTTCTATTCTGGAAAGCCCAGAATGAGAGAAATGGGTGAAATGTACAGAAACCCTGCATAGTATAAGCGAATGTCCTGTTGGGCACTCGTTTGAAGCATTTACCCTATGTCCAGAGATTTCACTTGTTTCTGACATGTTTGTGTATTTTTACTGTATCTTCGCTATTGGGCACATTTTGTATTCTGCAAATCCCAAAATGCTTGAAATGGTGAAATTTACAGAAACCCTGCATATTCTCAACATATGTCCTCTTTCACCCTAGTTGGAAGCATTTACCCTATTTCCAGTATTTTTACTTGTTTCTGACATATTTGTGTATTTTTACTTAATCTTCGCTATTTGGGCACATTTTCTTTTCTGGAAATCCCAGAATGAGAGAAATGGGTGAAATGTACAGAAACCCTGCATAGTATAAGCGAATGTCCTGTTTTGAACTCGTTTGAAGCATTTACCCTATGTCCAGAGATTTCACTTGTTTCTGACATTTTTGTGTATTTTTACTTAATCTTCGCTATTTGGGCACATTTTCTATTCTGGAAAGCCCAGAATGAGAGAAATGGGTGAAATTTACAGAAGCACTGCATATTATCAACAAATGTCGTATTTTACCCTCGTTTGAAGCATTTACCCTATTTCCAGTGATTTCACTTCTTTCGGACACCTTATGTTACTTTACTGAACCCTCGCAAAAAAGGAACATTTTTTTCCTTAAAAGCCAAATATGAAAGAAATGGGTAAAATGTACAGAAACCCTGCATATTATAAGCGAATGTCCTGTTGTGTACTCGTTTGAAGCATTACCCTATGTCCAGAGATTTCACTTGTTTCTGACATTTTTGTGTATTTTTACTGTATCTTCGCTATTTGGGCACATTTTCTATTCTGCAATCCTAAAATGCTTGAAATGGGTGAAATTTACAGAAGCCCTGCATATTATAAACAAATGTCCTCTTTCACCCTAGTTGGAAGCATTTACCCTATGTCCAGTATTTTTACTTGTTTCTGACATATTTGTGTATTTTTACTTAATCTTCGCTATTTGGGCACATTTTCTATTCTGGAAAGCCCAGAATGAGAGAAATGGGTAAAATGTACAGAAACCCGGCATATAATGAGCGAATCTCCTGTTTTGGACTCGTTTGAAGCATTTACCCTACTTTCAGTGATTTCACTTCTTTCGGACAGCTTGTGTTATTTGACTGAACCCTCGTAATAAAGGAACATTTTTTTCCTTAAAAGCCAAATATGAGAGAAATGGGTAAAATGTACAGAAACCCTGCATATAATGAGCGAATCTCCTGTTTTGCACTCGTTTGAAGCATTACCCTATGTCCAGAGATTTCACTTGTTTCTGACATTTTTGTGTATTTTTACTGTATCTTCGCTATTTGGGCACATTTTCTATTCTGCAATCCTAAAATGCTTGAAATGGGTGAAATTTACAGAAGCCCTGCATATTATAAACAAATGTCCTCTTTCACCCTAGTTGGAAGCATTTACCCTATGTCCAGTATTTTTACTTGTTTCTGACATATTTGTGTATTTTTACTTAATCTTCGCTATTTGGGCACATTTTCTATTCTGGAAAGCCCAGAATGAGAGAAATGGGTAAAATGTACAGAAACCCGGCATATAATGAGCGAATCTCCTGTTTTGGACTCGTTTGAAGCATTTACCCTACTTCCAGTGATTTCACTTCTTTCGGACAGCTTGTGTTATTTGACTGAACCCTCGTAATAAAGGAACATTTTTTTCCTTAAAAGCCAAATATGAGAGAAATGGGTAAAATGTACAGAAACCCTGCATATTATAAGCGAATGTCCTGTTTTGCACTCGTTTGAAGCATTTACCCTATGTCCAGAGATTTCACTTGTTTCTGACATTTTTGTGTATTTTTACTTAATCTTCGCTATTTGGGCACATTTTCTATTCTGCAATCCTAAAATGCTTGAAATGGGTGAAATTTACAGAAGCCCTGCATATTATAAACAAATGTCCTCTTTCACCCTAGTTGGAAGCATTAACCCTATGTCCAGTATTTTTACTTGTTTCTGACATATTTGTGTATTTTTACTTAATCTTCGCTATTTGGGCACATTTTCTATTCTGGAAAGCCCAGAATGAGAGAAATGGGTAAAATGTACAGAAACCCGGCATATAATGAGCGAATCTCCTGTTTTGGACTCGTTTGAAGCATTTACCCTACTTCCAGTGATTTCACTTCTTTCGGACAGCTTGTGTTATTTCACTGAACCCTCGCAATAAAGGAACATTTTTTTCCTTAAAAGCCAAATATGAGAGAAATGGGTAAAATGTACAGAAACCCTGCATATTATAAGCGAATGTCCTGTTGTGTACTCGTTTGAAGCATTACCCTATGTCCAGAGATTTCACTTGTTTCTGACATTTTTGTGTATTTTTACTGTATCTTCGCTATTTGGGCACATTTTCTATTCTGCAATCCTAAAATGCTTGAAATGGGTGAAATTTACAGAAGCCCTGCATATTATAAACAAATGTCCTCTTTCACCCTAGTTGGAAGCATTTACCCTATGTCCAGTATTTTTACTTGTTTCTGACATATTTGTGTATTTTTACTTAATCTTCGCTATTTGGGCACATTTTGTATTCTGCAAATCCCAAAATGCTTGAAATGGTGAAATTTACAGAAACCCTGCATATTCTCAACATATGTCCTCTTTCACCCTAGTTGGAAGCATTTACCCTATTTTCAGTATTTTTACTTGTTTCTGACATATTTGTGTATTTTTACTTAATCTTCGCTATTTGGGCACATTTTCTTTTCTGGAAATCCCAGAATGAGAGAAATGGGTGAAATGTACAGAAACCCTGCATAGTATAAGCGAATGTCCTGTTTTGAACTCGTTTGAAGCATTTACCCTATGTCCAGAGATTTCACTTGTTTCTGACATTTTTGTGTATTTTTACTTAATCTTCGCTATTTGGGCACATTTTCTATTCTGGAAAGCCCAGAATGAGAGAAATGGGTGAAATTTACAGAAGCACTGCATATTATCAACAAATGTCGTATTTTACCCTCGTTTGAAGCATTTACCCTATTTCCAGTGATTTCACTTCTTTCGGACACCTTATGTTACTTTACTGAACCCTCGCAAAAAAGGAACATTTTTTTCCTTAAAAGCCAAATATGAAAGAAATGGGTAAAATGTACAGAAACCCTGCATATTATAAGCGAATGTCCTGTTGTGTACTCGTTTGAAGCATTACCCTATGTCCAGAGATTTCACTTGTTTCTGACATTTTTGTGTATTTTTACTGTATCTTCGCTATTTGGGCACATTTTCTATTCTGCAATCCTAAAATGCTTGAAATGGGTGAAATTTACAGAAGCCCTGCATATTATAAACAAATGTCCTCTTTCACCCTAGTTGGAAGCATTTACCCTATGTCCAGTATTTTTACTTGTTTCTGACATATTTGTGTATTTTTACTTAATCTTCGCTATTTGGGCACATTTTCTATTCTGGAAAGCCCAGAATGAGAGAAATGGGTAAAATGTACAGAAACCCGGCATATAATGAGCGAATCTCCTGTTTTGCATTCGTTTGAAGCATTTACCCTACTTCCAGTGATTTCACTTCTTTCGGACAGCTTGTGTTATTTGACTGAACCCTCGCAATAAAGGAACATTTTTTTCCTTAAAAGCCAAATATGAGAGAAATGGGTAAAATGTACAGAAACCCTGCATATTATAAGCGAATGTCCTGTTTTGCACCTGTTTGAAGCATTTACCCTATGTCCAGAGATTTCACTTGTTTCTGACATTTTTGTATATTTTTACTGTATCTTCGCTATTTGGCACATTTTCTATTCTGGAAATCCCAAAATGCTTGAAATGGGTGAAATTTACAGAAGCCCTGCATATTATAAACAAATGTCCTCTTTCACCCTAGTTGGAAGCATTTACCCTATGTCCAGTATTTTTACTTGTTTCTGACATATTTGTGTATTTTTACTTAATCTTCGCTATTTGGGCACATTTTCTATTCTGGAAAGCCCAGAATGAGAGAAATGGGTAAAATGTACAGAAACCCGGCATATAATGAGCGAATCTCCTGTTTTGGACTCGTTTGAAGCATTTACCCTACTTCCAGTGATTTCACTTCTTTCGGACAGCTTGTGTTATTTGACTGAACCCTCGCAATAAAGGAACATTTTTTTCCTTAAAAGCCAAATATGAGAGAAATGGGTAAAATGTACAGAAACCCTGCATATTATAAGCGAATGTCTTGTTGTGTACTCGTTCGAAGCATAACCCTATGTCCAGAGATTTCACTTGTTTCTGACATTTTTGTGTATTTTTACTGTATCTTCGCTATTTGGGCACATTTTCTATTCTGCAATCCTAAAATGCTTGAAATGGGTGAAATTTACAGAAGCCCTGCATATTATAAACAAATGTCCTCTTTCACCCTTGTTGGAAGCATTTACCCTATGTCCAGTATTTTTACTTGTTTCTGACATATTTGTGTATTTTTACTTAATCTTCGCTATTTGGGCACATTTTCTATTCTGGAAAGCCCAGAATGAGAGAAATGGGTAAAATGTACAGAAACCCGGCATATAATGAGCGAATCTCCTGTTTTGGACTCGTTTGAAGCATTTACCCTACTTCCAGTGATTTCACTTCTTTCGGACAGCTTGTGTTATTTGACTGAACCCTCGCAATAAAGGAACATTTTTTTCCTTAAAAGCCAAATATGAGAGAAATGGGTAAAATGTACAGAAACCCTGCATATTATAAGCGAATGTCCTGTTTTGCACCTGTTTGAAGCATTTACCCTATGTCCAGAGATTTCACTTGTTTCTGACATTTTTGTATATTTTTACTGTATCTTCGCTATTTGGCACATTTTCTATTCTGGAAATCCCAAAATGCTTGAAATGGGTGAAATTTACAGAAACCCTGCATATTATCAACATATGTCCTCTTTCACCCTAGTTGGAAGCATCTACCCTATTTCCAGTATTTTTACTTGTTTCTGACATTTTTGTGTATTTTTACTGTATCTTCGCTATTTGGCACATTTTCTATTCTGGAAATCCCAAAATGCTTGAAATGGGTAAAATTTACAGAAACCCTGCATATTATCAACATATGTCCTCTTTCACCCTAGTTGGAAGCATCTCCCTATGTCCAGTATTTTTACTTGTTTCTGACATATTTGTGTATTTTTACTTAATCTTCGCTATTTGGGCACATTTTCTATTCTGGAAAGCCCAGAATGAGAGAAATGGGTGAAATGTACAGAAACCCTGCATAGTATAAGCGAATGTCCTGTTGGGCACTCGTTTGAAGCATTTACCCTATGTCCAGAGATTTCACTTGTTTCTGACATGTTTGTGTATTTTTACTGTATCTTCGCTATTGGGCACATTTTGTATTCTGCAAATCCCAAAATGCTTGAAATGGTGAAATTTACAGAAACCCTGCATATTCTCAACATATGTCCTCTTTCACCCTAGTTGGAAGCATTTACCCTATTTCCAGTATTTTTACTTGTTTCTGACATATTTGTGTATTTTTACTTAATCTTCGCTATTTGGCACATTTTCTATTCTGGAAATCCCAAAATGCTTGAAATGGGTAAAATTTACAGAAACCCTGCATATTATCAACATATGTCCTCTTTCAGCCTAGTTGGAAGCATCTCCCTATGTCCAGTATTTTTACTTGTTTCTGACATATTTGTGTATTTTTACTTAATCTTCGCTATTTGGGCACATTTTCTATTCTGGAAAGCCCAGAATGAGAGAAATGGGTAAAATGTACAGAAACCCGGCATATAATGAGCGAATCTCCTGTTTTGGACTCGTTTGAAGCATTTACCCTACTTCCAGTGATTTCACTTCTTTCGGACAGCTTGTGTTATTTCACTGAACCCTCGCAATAAAGGAACATTTTTTTCCTTAAAAGCCAAATATGAGAGAAATGGGTAAAATGTACAGAAACCCTGCATATTATAAGCGAATGTCCTGTTGTGTACTCGTTTGAAGCATTACCCTATGTCCAGAGATTTCACTTGTTTCTGACATTTTTGTGTATTTTTACTGTATCTTCGCTATTTGGGCACATTTTCTATTCTGGAAATCCCAAAATGCTTGAAATGGGTAAAATTTACAGAAACCCTGCATATTATCAACATATGTCCTCTTTCACCCTAGTTGGAAGCATCTCCCTATGTCCAGTATTTTTACTTGTTTCTGACATATTTGTGTATTTTTACTTAATCTTCGCTATTTGGGCACATTTTCTATTCTGGAAAGCCCAGAATGAGAGAAATGGGTGAAATGTACAGAAACCCTGCATAGTATAAGCGAATGTCCTGTTGGGCACTCGTTTGAAGCATTTACCCTATGTCCAGAGATTTCACTTGTTTCTGACATGTTTGTGTATTTTTACTGTATCTTCGCTATTGGGCACATTTTGTATTCTGCAAATCCCAAAATGCTTGAAATGGTGAAATTTACAGAAACCCTGCATATTCTCAACATATGTCCTCTTTCACCCTAGTTGGAAGCATTTACCCTATTTCCAGTATTTTTACTTGTTTCTGACATATTTGTGTATTTTTACTTAATCTTCGCTATTTGGCACATTTTCTATTCTGGAAATCCCAAAATGCTTGAAATGGGTAAAATTTACAGAAACCCTGCATATTATCAACATATGTCCTCTTTCAGCCTAGTTGGAAGCATCTCCCTATGTCCAGTATTTTTACTTGTTTCTGACATATTTGTGTATTTTTACTTAATCTTCGCTATTTGGGCACATTTTCTATTCTGGAAAGCCCAGAATGAGAGAAATGGGTAAAATGTACAGAAACCCGGCATATAATGAGCGAATCTCCTGTTTTGGACTCGTTTGAAGCATTTACCCTACTTCCAGTGATTTCACTTCTTTCGGACAGCTTGTGTTATTTCACTGAACCCTCGCAATAAAGGAACATTTTTTTCCTTAAAAGCCAAATATGAGAGAAATGGGTAAAATGTACAGAAACCCTGCATATTATAAGCGAATGTCCTGTTGTGTACTCGTTTGAAGCATTACCCTATGTCCAGAGATTTCACTTGTTTCTGACATTTTTGTGTATTTTTACTGTATCTTCGCTATTTGGGCACATTTTCTATTCTGCAATCCTAAAATGCTTCAATTGGGTGAAATTTACAGAAGCCCTGCATATTATAAACAAATGTCCTCTTTCACCCTAGTTGGAAGCATTTACCCTATGTCCAGTATTTTTACTTGTTTCTGACATATTTGTGTATTTTTACTTAATCTTCGCTATTTGGGCACATTTTGTATTCTGCAAATCCCAAAATGCTTGAAATGGTGAAATTTACAGAAACCCTGCATATTCTCAACATATGTCCTCTTTCACCCTAGTTGGAAGCATTTACCCTATTTCCAGTATTTTTACTTGTTTCTGACATATTTGTGTATTTTTACTTAATCTTCGCTATTTGGGCACATTTTCTTTTCTGGAAATCCCAGAATGAGAGAAATGGGTGAAATGTACAGAAACCCTGCATAGTATAAGCGAATGTCCTGTTTTGAACTCGTTTGAAGCATTTACCCTATGTCCAGAGATTTCACTTGTTTCTGACATTTTTGTGTATTTTTACTTAATCTTCGCTATTTGGGCACATTTTCTATTCTGGAAAGCCCAGAATGAGAGAAATGGGTGAAATTTACAGAAGCACTGCATATTATCAACAAATGTCGTATTTTACCCTCGTTTGAAGCATTTACCCTATTTCCAGTGATTTCACTTCTTTCGGACACCTTATGTTACTTTACTGAACCCTCGCAAAAAAGGAACATTTTTTTCCTTAAAAGCCAAATATGAAAGAAATGGGTAAAATGTACAGAAACCCTGCATATTATAAGCGAATGTCCTGTTGTGTACTCGTTTGAAGCATTACCCTATGTCCAGAGATTTCACTTGTTTCTGACATTTTTGTGTATTTTTACTGTATCTTCGCTATTTGGGCACATTTTCTATTCTGCAATCCTAAAATGCTTGAAATGGGTGAAATTTACAGAAGCCCTGCATATTATAAACAAATGTCCTCTTTCACCCTAGTTGGAAGCATTTACCCTATGTCCAGTATTTTTACTTGTTTCTGACATATTTGTGTATTTTTACTTAATCTTCGCTATTTGGGCACATTTTCTATTCTGGAAAGCCCAGAATGAGAGAAATGGGTAAAATGTACAGAAACCCTGCATATAATGAGCGAATCTCCTGTTTTGCATTCGTTTGAAGCATTTACCCTACTTCCAGTGATTTCACTTCTTTCGGACAGCTTGTGTTATTTGACTGAACCCTCGTAATAAAGGAACATTTTTTTCCTTAAAAGCCAAATATGAGAGAAATGGGTAAAATGTACAGACACCCTGCATATTATAAGCGAATGTCTTGTTGTGTACTCGTTCGAAGCATTACCCTATGTCCAGAGATTTCACTTGTTTCTGACATTTTTGTGTATTTTTACTGTATCTTCGCTATTTGGGCACATTTTCTATTCTGCAATCCTAAAATGCTTGAAATGGGTGAAATTTACAGAAGCCCTGCATATTATAAACAAATGTCCTCTTTCACCCTAGTTGGAAGCATTTACCCTATGTCCAGTATTTTTACTTGTTTCTGACATATTTGTGTATTTTTACTTAATCTTCGCTATTTGGGCACATTTTCTATTCTGGAAAGCCCAGAATGAGAGAAATGGGTAAAATGTACAGAAACCCGGCATATAATGAGCGAATCTCCTGTTTTGGACTCGTTTGAAGCATTTACCCTACTTCCAGTGATTTCCCTTCTTTCGGACAGCTTGTGTTATTTGACTGAACCCTCGCGATAAAGGAACATTTTTTTCCTTAAAAGCCAAATATGAGAGAAATGGGTAAAATGTACAGAAACCCTGCATATTATAAGCGAATGTCCTGTTTTGCACCTGTTTGAAGCATTTACCCTATGTCCAGAGATTTCACTTGTTTCTGACATTTTTGTATATTTTTACTGTATCTTCGCTATTTGGCACATTTTCTATTCTGGAAATCCCAAAATGCTTGAAATGGGTGAAATTTACAGAAACCCTGCATATTATCAACATATGTCCTCTTTCACCCTAGTTGGAAGCATCTACCCTATTTCCAGTATTTTTACTTGTTTCTGACATTTTTGTGTATTTTTACTGTATCTTCGCTATTTGGCACATTTTCTATTCTGGAAATCCCAAAATGCTTGAAATGGGTAAAATTTACAGAAACCCTGCATATTATCAACATATGTCCTCTTTCACCCTAGTTGGAAGCATCTCCCTATGTCCAGTATTTTTACTTGTTTCTGACATATTTGTGTATTTTTACTTAATCTTCGCTATTTGGGCACATTTTCTATTCTGGAAAGCCCAGAATGAGAGAAATGGGTGAAATGTACAGAAACCCGGCATAGTATAAGCGAATGTCCTGTTGGGCACTCGTTTGAAGCATTTACCCTATGTCCAGAGATTTCACTTGTTTCTGACATGTTTGTGTATTTTTACTGTATCTTCGCTATTGGGCACATTTTGTATTCTGCAAATCCCAAAATGCTTGAAATGGTGAAATTTACAGAAACCCTGCATATTCTCAACATATGTCCTCTTTCACCCTAGTTGGAAGCATTTACCCTATTTCCAGTATTTTTACTTGTTTCTGACATATTTGTGTATTTTTACTTAATCTTCGCTATTTGGCACATTTTCTATTCTGGAAATCCCAAAATGCTTGAAATGGGTAAAATTTACAGAAACCCTGCATATTATCAACATATGTCCTCTTTCAGCCTAGTTGGAAGCATCTCCCTATGTCCAGTATTTTTACTTGTTTCTGACATATTTGTGTATTTTTACTTAATCTTCGCTATTTGGGCACATTTTCTATTCTGGAAAGCCCAGAATGAGAGAAATGGGTAAAATGTACAGAAACCCGGCATATAATGAGCGAATCTCCTGTTTTGGACTCGTTTGAAGCATTTACCCTACTTCCAGTGATTTCACTTCTTTCGGACAGCTTGTGTTATTTCACTGAACCCTCGCAATAAAGGAACATTTTTTTCCTTAAAAGCCAAATATGAGAGAAATGGGTAAAATGTACAGAAACCCTGCATATTATAAGCGAATGTCCTGTTGTGTACTCGTTTGAAGCATTACCCTATGTCCAGAGATTTCACTTGTTTCTGACATTTTTGTGTATTTTTACTGTATCTTCGCTATTTGGGCACATTTTCTATTCTGCAATCCTAAAATGCTTCAATTGGGTGAAATTTACAGAAGCCCTGCATATTATAAACAAATGTCCTCTTTCACCCTAGTTGGAAGCATTTACCCTATGTCCAGTATTTTTACTTGTTTCTGACATATTTGTGTATTTTTACTTAATCTTCGCTATTTGGGCACATTTTGTATTCTGCAAATCCCAAAATGCTTGAAATGGTGAAATTTACAGAAACCCTGCATATTCTCAACATATGTCCTCTTTCACCCTAGTTGGAAGCATTTACCCTATTTCCAGTATTTTTACTTGTTTCTGACATATTTGTGTATTTTTACTTAATCTTCGCTATTTGGGCACATTTTCTTTTCTGGAAATCCCAGAATGAGAGAAATGGGTGAAATGTACAGAAACCCTGCATAGTATAAGCGAATGTCCTGTTTTGAACTCGTTTGAAGCATTTACCCTATGTCCAGAGATTTCACTTGTTTCTGACATTTTTGTGTATTTTTACTTAATCTTCGCTATTTGGGCACATTTTCTATTCTGGAAAGCCCAGAATGAGAGAAATGGGTGAAATTTACAGAAGCACTGCATATTATCAACAAATGTCGTATTTTACCCTCGTTTGAAGCATTTACCCTATTTCCAGTGATTTCACTTCTTTCGGACACCTTATGTTACTTTACTGAACCCTCGCAAAAAAGGAACATTTTTTTCCTTAAAAGCCAAATATGAAAGAAATGGGTAAAATGTACAGAAACCCTGCATATTATAAGCGAATGTCCTGTTGTGTACTCGTTTGAAGCATTACCCTATGTCCAGAGATTTCACTTGTTTCTGACATTTTTGTGTATTTTTACTGTATCTTCGCTATTTGGGCACATTTTCTATTCTGCAATCCTAAAATGCTTGAAATGGGTGAAATTTACAGAAGCCCTGCATATTATAAACAAATGTCCTCTTTCACCCTAGTTGGAAGCATTTACCCTATGTCCAGTATTTTTACTTGTTTCTGACATATTTGTGTATTTTTACTTAATCTTCGCTATTTGGGCACATTTTCTATTCTGGAAAGCCCAGAATGAGAGAAATGGGTAAAATGTACAGAAACCCTGCATATAATGAGCGAATCTCCTGTTTTGCATTCGTTTGAAGCATTTACCCTACTTCCAGTGATTTCACTTCTTTCGGACAGCTTGTGTTATTTGACTGAACCCTCGTAATAAAGGAACATTTTTTTCCTTAAAAGCCAAATATGAGAGAAATGGGTAAAATGTACAGACACCCTGCATATTATAAGCGAATGTCTTGTTGTGTACTCGTTCGAAGCATTACCCTATGTCCAGAGATTTCACTTGTTTCTGACATTTTTGTGTATTTTTACTGTATCTTCGCTATTTGGGCACATTTTCTATTCTGCAATCCTAAAATGCTTGAAATGGGTGAAATTTACAGAAGCCCTGCATATTATAAACAAATGTCCTCTTTCACCCTAGTTGGAAGCATTTACCCTATGTCCAGTATTTTTACTTGTTTCTGACATATTTGTGTATTTTTACTTAATCTTCGCTATTTGGGCACATTTTCTATTCTGGAAAGCCCAGAATGAGAGAAATGGGTAAAATGTACAGAAACCCGGCATATAATGAGCGAATCTCCTGTTTTGGACTCGTTTGAAGCATTTACCCTACTTCCAGTGATTTCCCTTCTTTCGGACAGCTTGTGTTATTTGACTGAACCCTCGCGATAAAGGAACATTTTTTTCCTTAAAAGCCAAATATGAGAGAAATGGGTAAAATGTACAGAAACCCTGCATATTATAAGCGAATGTCCTGTTTTGCACCTGTTTGAAGCATTTACCCTATGTCCAGAGATTTCACTTGTTTCTGACATTTTTGTATATTTTTACTGTATCTTCGCTATTTGGCACATTTTCTATTCTGGAAATCCCAAAATGCTTGAAATGGGTGAAATTTACAGAAACCCTGCATATTATCAACATATGTCCTCTTTCACCCTAGTTGGAAGCATCTACCCTATTTCCAGTATTTTTACTTGTTTCTGACATTTTTGTGTATTTTTACTGTATCTTCGCTATTTGGCACATTTTCTATTCTGGAAATCCCAAAATGCTTGAAATGGGTAAAATTTACAGAAACCCTGCATATTATCAACATATGTCCTCTTTCACCCTAGTTGGAAGCATCTCCCTATGTCCAGTATTTTTACTTGTTTCTGACATATTTGTGTATTTTTACTTAATCTTCGCTATTTGGGCACATTTTCTATTCTGGAAAGCCCAGAATGAGAGAAATGGGTGAAATGTACAGAAACCCGGCATAGTATAAGCGAATGTCCTGTTGGGCACTCGTTTGAAGCATTTACCCTATGTCCAGAGATTTCACTTGTTTCTGACATGTTTGTGTATTTTTACTGTATCTTCGCTATTGGGCACATTTTGTATTCTGCAAATCCCAAAATGCTTGAAATGGTGAAATTTACAGAAACCCTGCATATTCTCAACATATGTCCTCTTTCACCCTAGTTGGAAGCATTTACCCTATTTCCAGTATTTTTACTTGTTTCTGACATATTTGTGTATTTTTACTTAATCTTCGCTATTTGGCACATTTTCTATTCTGGAAATCCCAAAATGCTTGAAATGGGTAAAATTTACAGAAACCCTGCATATTATCAACATATGTCCTCTTTCAGCCTAGTTGGAAGCATCTCCCTATGTCCAGTATTTTTACTTGTTTCTGACATATTTGTGTATTTTTACTTAATCTTCGCTATTTGGGCACATTTTCTATTCTGGAAAGCCCAGAATGAGAGAAATGGGTAAAATGTACAGAAACCCGGCATATAATGAGCGAATCTCCTGTTTTGGACTCGTTTGAAGCATTTACCCTACTTCCAGTGATTTCACTTCTTTCGGACAGCTTGTGTTATTTCACTGAACCCTCGCAATAAAGGAACATTTTTTTCCTTAAAAGCCAAATATGAGAGAAATGGGTAAAATGTACAGAAACCCTGCATATTATAAGCGAATGTCCTGTTGTGTACTCGTTTGAAGCATTACCCTATGTCCAGAGATTTCACTTGTTTCTGACATTTTTGTGTATTTTTACTGTATCTTCGCTATTTGGGCACATTTTCTATTCTGCAATCCTAAAATGCTTCAATTGGGTGAAATTTACAGAAGCCCTGCATATTATAAACAAATGTCCTCTTTCACCCTAGTTGGAAGCATTTACCCTATGTCCAGTATTTTTACTTGTTTCTGACATATTTGTGTATTTTTACTTAATCTTCGCTATTTGGGCACATTTTGTATTCTGCAAATCCCAAAATGCTTGAAATGGTGAAATTTACAGAAACCCTGCATATTCTCAACATATGTCCTCTTTCACCCTAGTTGGAAGCATTTACCCTATTTCCAGTATTTTTACTTGTTTCTGACATATTTGTGTATTTTTACTTAATCTTCGCTATTTGGGCACATTTTCTTTTCTGGAAATCCCAGAATGAGAGAAATGGGTGAAATGTACAGAAACCCTGCATAGTATAAGCGAATGTCCTGTTTTGAACTCGTTTGAAGCATTTACCCTATGTCCAGAGATTTCACTTGTTTCTGACATTTTTGTGTATTTTTACTTAATCTTCGCTATTTGGGCACATTTTCTATTCTGGAAAGCCCAGAATGAGAGAAATGGGTGAAATTTACAGAAGCACTGCATATTATCAACAAATGTCGTATTTTACCCTCGTTTGAAGCATTTACCCTATTTCCAGTGATTTCACTTCTTTCGGACACCTTATGTTACTTTACTGAACCCTCGCAAAAAAGGAACATTTTTTTCCTTAAAAGCCAAATATGAAAGAAATGGGTAAAATGTACAGAAACCCTGCATATTATAAGCGAATGTCCTGTTGTGTACTCGTTTGAAGCATTACCCTATGTCCAGAGATTTCACTTGTTTCTGACATTTTTGTGTATTTTTACTGTATCTTCGCTATTTGGGCACATTTTCTATTCTGCAATCCTAAAATGCTTGAAATGGGTGAAATTTACAGAAGCCCTGCATATTATAAACAAATGTCCTCTTTCACCCTAGTTGGAAGCATTTACCCTATGTCCAGTATTTTTACTTGTTTCTGACATATTTGTGTATTTTTACTTAATCTTCGCTATTTGGGCACATTTTCTATTCTGGAAAGCCCAGAATGAGAGAAATGGGTAAAATGTACAGAAACCCTGCATATAATGAGCGAATCTCCTGTTTTGCATTCGTTTGAAGCATTTACCCTACTTCCAGTGATTTCACTTCTTTCGGACAGCTTGTGTTATTTGACTGAACCCTCGTAATAAAGGAACATTTTTTTCCTTAAAAGCCAAATATGAGAGAAATGGGTAAAATGTACAGACACCCTGCATATTATAAGCGAATGTCTTGTTGTGTACTCGTTCGAAGCATTACCCTATGTCCAGAGATTTCACTTGTTTCTGACATTTTTGTGTATTTTTACTGTATCTTCGCTATTTGGGCACATTTTCTATTCTGCAATCCTAAAATGCTTGAAATGGGTGAAATTTACAGAAGCCCTGCATATTATAAACAAATGTCCTCTTTCACCCTAGTTGGAAGCATTTACCCTATGTCCAGTATTTTTACTTGTTTCTGACATATTTGTGTATTTTTACTTAATCTTCGCTATTTGGGCACATTTTCTATTCTGGAAAGCCCAGAATGAGAGAAATGGGTAAAATGTACAGAAACCCGGCATATAATGAGCGAATCTCCTGTTTTGGACTCGTTTGAAGCATTTACCCTACTTCCAGTGATTTCCCTTCTTTCGGACAGCTTGTGTTATTTGACTGAACCCTCGCGATAAAGGAACATTTTTTTCCTTAAAAGCCAAATATGAGAGAAATGGGTAAAATGTACAGAAACCCTGCATATTATAAGCGAATGTCCTGTTTTGCACCTGTTTGAAGCATTTACCCTATGTCCAGAGATTTCACTTGTTTCTGACATTTTTGTATATTTTTACTGTATCTTCGCTATTTGGCACATTTTCTATTCTGGAAATCCCAAAATGCTTGAAATGGGTGAAATTTACAGAAACCCTGCATATTATCAACATATGTCCTCTTTCACCCTAGTTGGAAGCATCTACCCTATTTCCAGTATTTTTACTTGTTTCTGACATTTTTGTGTATTTTTACTGTATCTTCGCTATTTGGCACATTTTCTATTCTGGAAATCCCAAAATGCTTGAAATGGGTAAAATTTACAGAAACCCTGCATATTATCAACATATGTCCTCTTTCACCCTAGTTGGAAGCATCTCCCTATGTCCAGTATTTTTACTTGTTTCTGACATATTTGTGTATTTTTACTTAATCTTCGCTATTTGGGCACATTTTCTATTCTGGAAAGCCCAGAATGAGAGAAATGGGTGAAATGTACAGAAACCCGGCATAGTATAAGCGAATGTCCTGTTGGGCACTCGTTTGAAGCATTTACCCTATGTCCAGAGATTTCACTTGTTTCTGACATGTTTGTGTATTTTTACTGTATCTTCGCTATTGGGCACATTTTGTATTCTGCAAATCCCAAAATGCTTGAAATGGTGAAATTTACAGAAACCCTGCATATTCTCAACATATGTCCTCTTTCACCCTAGTTGGAAGCATTTACCCTATTTCCAGTATTTTTACTTGTTTCTGACATATTTGTGTATTTTTACTTAATCTTCGCTATTTGGCACATTTTCTATTCTGGAAATCCCAAAATGCTTGAAATGGGTAAAATTTACAGAAACCCTGCATATTATCAACATATGTCCTCTTTCAGCCTAGTTGGAAGCATCTCCCTATGTCCAGTATTTTTACTTGTTTCTGACATATTTGTGTATTTTTACTTAATCTTCGCTATTTGGGCACATTTTCTATTCTGGAAAGCCCAGAATGAGAGAAATGGGTAAAATGTACAGAAACCCTGCATATAATGAGCGAATCTCCTGTTTTGGACTCGTTTGAAGCATTTACCCTACTTCCAGTGATTTCACTTCTTTCGGACAGCTTGTGTTATTTCACTGAACCCTCGCAATAAAGGAACATTTTTTTCCTTAAAAGCCAAATATGAGAGAAATGGGTAAAATGTACAGAAACCCTGCATATTATAAGCGAATGTCCTGTTGTGTACTCGTTTGAAGCATTACCCTATGTCCAGAGATTTCACTTGTTTCTGACATTTTTGTGTATTTTTACTGTATCTTCGCTATTTGGGCACATTTTCTATTCTGCAATCCTAAAATGCTTCAATTGGGTGAAATTTACAGAAGCCCTGCATATTATAAACAAATGTCCTCTTTCACCCTAGTTGGAAGCATTTACCCTATGTCCAGTATTTTTACTTGTTTCTGACATATTTGTGTATTTTTACTTAATCTTCGCTATTTGGGCACATTTTGTATTCTGCAAATCCCAAAATGCTTGAAATGGTGAAATTTACAGAAACCCTGCATATTCTCAACATATGTCCTCTTTCACCCTAGTTGGAAGCATTTACCCTATTTCCAGTATTTTTACTTGTTTCTGACATATTTGTGTATTTTTACTTAATCTTCGCTATTTGGGCACATTTTCTTTTCTGGAAATCCCAGAATGAGAGAAATGGGTGAAATGTACAGAAACCCTGCATAGTATAAGCGAATGTCCTGTTTTGAACTCGTTTGAAGCATTTACCCTATGTCCAGAGATTTCACTTGTTTCTGACATTTTTGTGTATTTTTACTTAATCTTCGCTATTTGGGCACATTTTCTATTCTGGAAAGCCCAGAATGAGAGAAATGGGTGAAATTTACAGAAGCACTGCATATTATCAACAAATGTCGTATTTTACCCTCGTTTGAAGCATTTACCCTATTTCCAGTGATTTCACTTCTTTCGGACACCTTATGTTACTTTACTGAACCCTCGCAAAAAAGGAACATTTTTTTCCTTAAAAGCCAAATATGAAAGAAATGGGTAAAATGTACAGAAACCCTGCATATTATAAGCGAATGTCCTGTTGTGTACTCGTTTGAAGCATTACCCTATGTCCAGAGATTTCACTTGTTTCTGACATTTTTGTGTATTTTTACTGTATCTTCGCTATTTGGGCACATTTTCTATTCTGCAATCCTAAAATGCTTGAAATGGGTGAAATTTACAGAAGCCCTGCATATTATAAACAAATGTCCTCTTTCACCCTAGTTGGAAGCATTTACCCTATGTCCAGTATTTTTACTTGTTTCTGACATATTTGTGTATTTTTACTTAATCTTCGCTATTTGGGCACATTTTCTATTCTGGAAAGCCCAGAATGAGAGAAATGGGTAAAATGTACAGAAACCCTGCATATAATGAGCGAATCTCCTGTTTTGCATTCGTTTGAAGCATTTACCCTACTTCCAGTGATTTCACTTCTTTCGGACAGCTTGTGTTATTTGACTGAACCCTCGTAATAAAGGAACATTTTTTTCCTTAAAAGCCAAATATGAGAGAAATGGGTAAAATGTACAGACACCCTGCATATTATAAGCGAATGTCTTGTTGTGTACTCGTTCGAAGCATTACCCTATGTCCAGAGATTTCACTTGTTTCTGACATTTTTGTGTATTTTTACTGTATCTTCGCTATTTGGGCACATTTTCTATTCTGCAATCCTAAAATGCTTGAAATGGGTGAAATTTACAGAAGCCCTGCATATTATAAACAAATGTCCTCTTTCACCCTAGTTGGAAGCATTTACCCTATGTCCAGTATTTTTACTTGTTTCTGACATATTTGTGTATTTTTACTTAATCTTCGCTATTTGGGCACATTTTCTATTCTGGAAAGCCCAGAATGAGAGAAATGGGTAAAATGTACAGAAACCCGGCATATAATGAGCGAATCTCCTGTTTTGGACTCGTTTGAAGCATTTACCCTACTTCCAGTGATTTCCCTTCTTTCGGACAGCTTGTGTTATTTGACTGAACCCTCGCGATAAAGGAACATTTTTTTCCTTAAAAGCCAAATATGAGAGAAATGGGTAAAATGTACAGAAACCCTGCATATTATAAGCGAATGTCCTGTTTTGCACCTGTTTGAAGCATTTACCCTATGTCCAGAGATTTCACTTGTTTCTGACATTTTTGTATATTTTTACTGTATCTTCGCTATTTGGCACATTTTCTATTCTGGAAATCCCAAAATGCTTGAAATGGGTGAAATTTACAGAAACCCTGCATATTATCAACATATGTCCTCTTTCACCCTAGTTGGAAGCATCTACCCTATTTCCAGTATTTTTACTTGTTTCTGACATTTTTGTGTATTTTTACTGTATCTTCGCTATTTGGCACATTTTCTATTCTGGAAATCCCAAAATGCTTGAAATGGGTAAAATTTACAGAAACCCTGCATATTATCAACATATGTCCTCTTTCACCCTAGTTGGAAGCATCTCCCTATGTCCAGTATTTTTACTTGTTTCTGACATATTTGTGTATTTTTACTTAATCTTCGCTATTTGGGCACATTTTCTATTCTGGAAAGCCCAGAATGAGAGAAATGGGTGAAATGTACAGAAACCCGGCATAGTATAAGCGAATGTCCTGTTGGGCACTCGTTTGAAGCATTTACCCTATGTCCAGAGATTTCACTTGTTTCTGACATGTTTGTGTATTTTTACTGTATCTTCGCTATTGGGCACATTTTGTATTCTGCAAATCCCAAAATGCTTGAAATGGTGAAATTTACAGAAACCCTGCATATTCTCAACATATGTCCTCTTTCACCCTAGTTGGAAGCATTTACCCTATTTCCAGTATTTTTACTTGTTTCTGACATATTTGTGTATTTTTACTGTATCTTCGCTATTTGGCACATTTTCTATTCTGGAAATCCCAAAATGCTTGAAATGGGTAAAATTTACAGAAACCCTGCATATTATCAACATATGTCCTCTTTCAGCCTAGTTGGAAGCATCTCCCTATGTCCAGTATTTTTACTTGTTTCTGACATATTTGTGTATTTTTACTTAATCTTCGCTATTTGGGCACATTTTCTATTCTGGAAAGCCCAGAATGAGAGAAATGGGTAAAATGTACAGAAACCCGGCATATAATGAGCGAATCTCCTGTTTTGGACTCGTTTGAAGCATTTACCCTACTTCCAGTGATTTCACTTCTTTCGGACAGCTTGTGTTATTTCACTGAACCCTCGCAATAAAGGAACATTTTTTTCCTTAAAAGCCAAATATGAGAGAAATGGGTAAAATGTACAGAAACCCTGCATATTATAAGCGAATGTCCTGTTGTGTACTCGTTTGAAGCATTACCCTATGTCCAGAGATTTCACTTGTTTCTGACATTTTTGTGTATTTTTACTGTATCTTCGCTATTTGGGCACATTTTCTATTCTGCAATCCTAAAATGCTTCAATTGGGTGAAATTTACAGAAGCCCTGCATATTATAAACAAATGTCCTCTTTCACCCTAGTTGGAAGCATTTACCCTATGTCCAGTATTTTTACTTGTTTCTGACATATTTGTGTATTTTTACTTAATCTTCGCTATTTGGGCACATTTTGTATTCTGCAAATCCCAAAATGCTTGAAATGGTGAAATTTACAGAAACCCTGCATATTCTCAACATATGTTCTCTTTCACCCTAGTTGGAAGCATTTACCCTATTTCCAGTATTTTTACTTGTTTCTGACATATTTGTGTATTTTTACTTAATCTTCGCTATTTGGGCACATTTTCTTTTCTGGAAATCCCAGAATGAGAGAAATGGGTGAAATGTACAGAAACCCTGCATAGTATAAGCGAATGTCCTGTTTTGAACTCGTTTGAAGCATTTACCCTATGTCCAGAGATTTCACTTGTTTCTGACATTTTTGTGTATTTTTACTTAATCTTCGCTATTTGGGCACATTTTCTATTCTGGAAAGCCCAGAATGAGAGAAATGGGTGAAATTTACAGAAGCACTGCATATTATCAACAAATGTCGTATTTTACCCTCGTTTGAAGCATTTACCCTATTTCCAGTGATTTCACTTCTTTCGGACACCTTATGTTACTTTACTGAACCCTCGCAAAAAAGGAACATTTTTTTCCTTAAAAGCCAAATATGAAAGAAATGGGTAAAATGTACAGAAACCCTGCATATTATAAGCGAATGTCCTGTTGTGTACTCGTTTGAAGCATTACCCTATGTCCAGAGATTTCACTTGTTTCTGACATTTTTGTGTATTTTTACTGTATCTTCGCTATTTGGGCACATTTTCTATTCTGCAATCCTAAAATGCTTGAAATGGGTGAAATTTACAGAAGCCCTGCATATTATAAACAAATGTCCTCTTTCACCCTAGTTGGAAGCATTTACCCTATGTCCAGTATTTTTACTTGTTTCTGACATATTTGTGTATTTTTACTTAATCTTCGCTATTTGGGCACATTTTCTATTCTGGAAAGCCCAGAATGAGAGAAATGGGTAAAATGTACAGAAACCCTGCATATAATGAGCGAATCTCCTGTTTTGCATTCGTTTGAAGCATTTACCCTACTTCCAGTGATTTCACTTCTTTCGGACAGCTTGTGTTATTTGACTGAACCCTCGTAATAAAGGAACATTTTTTTCCTTAAAAGCCAAATATGAGAGAAATGGGTAAAATGTACAGAAACCCTGCATATTATAAGCGAATGTCCTGTTTTGCACCTGTTTGAAGCATTTACCCTATGTCCAGAGATTTCACTTGTTTCTGACATTTTTGTATATTTTTACTGTATCTTCGCTATTTGGCACATTTTCTATTCTGGAAATCCCAAAATGCTTGAAATGGGTGAAATTTACAGAAGCCCTGCATATTATAAACAAATGTCCTCTTTCACCCTAGTTGGAAGCATTTACCCTATGTCCAGTATTTTTACTTGTTTCTGACATATTTGTGTATTTTTACTTAATCTTCGCTATTTGGGCACATTTTCTATTCTGGAAAGCCCAGAATGAGAGAAATGGGTAAAATGTACAGACACCCGGCATATAATGAGCGAATCTCCTGTTTTGGACTCGTTTGAAGCATTTACCCTACTTCCAGTGATTTCACTTCTTTCGGACAGCTTGTGTTATTTCACTGAACCCTCGCAATAAAGGAACATTTTTTTCCTTAAAAGCCAAATATGAGAGAAATGGGTAAAATGTACAGAAACCCTGCATATTATAAGCGAATGTCTTGTTGTGTACTCGTTCGAAGCATTACCCTATGTCCAGAGATTTCACTTGTTTCTGACATTTTTGTGTATTTTTACTGTATCTTCGCTATTTGGGCACATTTTCTATTCTGCAATCCTAAAATGCTTGAAATGGGTGAAATTTACAGAAGCCCTGCATATTATAAACAAATGTCCTCTTTCACCCTAGTTGGAAGCATTTACCCTATGTCCAGTATTTTTACTTGTTTCTGACATATTTGTGTATTTTTACTTAATCTTCGCTATTTGGGCACATTTTCTATTCTGGAAAGCCCAGAATGAGAGAAATGGGTAAAATGTACAGAAACCCGGCATATAATGAGCGAATCTCCTGTTTTGGACTCGTTTGAAGCATTTACCCTACTTCCAGTGATTTCACTTCTTTCGGACAGCTTGTGTTATTTGACTGAACCCTCGCAATAAAGGAACATTTTTTTCCTTAAAAGCCAAATATGAGAGAAATGGGTAAAATGTACAGAAACCCTGCATATTATAAGCGAATGTCCTGTTTTGCACCTGTTTGAAGCATTTACCCTATGTCCAGAGATTTCACTTGTTTCTGACATTTTTGTATATTTTTACTGTATCTTCGCTATTTGGCACATTTTCTATTCTGGAAATCCCAAAATGCTTGAAATGGGTGAAATTTACAGAAACCCTGCATATTATCAACATATGTCCTCTTTCACCCTAGTTGGAAGCATCTACCCTATTTCCAGTATTTTTACTTGTTTCTGACATTTTTGTGTATTTTTACTGTATCTTCGCTATTTGGCACATTTTCTATTCTGGAAATCCCAAAATGCTTGAAATGGGTAAAATTTACAGAAACCCTGCATATTATCAACATATGTCCTCTTTCACCCTAGTTGGAAGCATCTCCCTATGTCCAGTATTTTTACTTGTTTCTGACATATTTGTGTATTTTTACTTAATCTTCGCTATTTGGGCACATTTTCTATTCTGGAAAGCCCAGAATGAGAGAAATGGGTGAAATGTACAGAAACCCGGCATAGTATAAGCGAATGTCCTGTTGGGCACTCGTTTGAAGCATTTACCCTATGTCCAGAGATTTCACTTGTTTCTGACATGTTTGTGTATTTTTACTGTATCTTCGCTATTGGGCACATTTTGTATTCTGCAAATCCCAAAATGCTTGAAATGGTGAAATTTACAGAAACCCTGCATATTCTCAACATATGTCCTCTTTCACCCTAGTTGGAAGCATTTACCCTATTTCCAGTATTTTTACTTGTTTCTGACATATTTGTGTATTTTTACTTAATCTTCGCTATTTGGCACATTTTCTATTCTGGAAATCCCAAAATGCTTGAAATGGGTAAAATTTACAGAAACCCTGCATATTATCAACATATGTCCTCTTTCAGCCTAGTTGGAAGCATCTCCCTATGTCCAGTATTTTTACTTGTTTCTGACATATTTGTGTATTTTTACTTAATCTGCGCTATTTGGGCACATTTTCTATTCTGGAAAGCCCAGAATGAGAGAAATGGGTGAAATGTACAGAAACCCTGCATAGTATAAGCGAATGTCCTGTTGGGTACTCGTTTGAAGCATTTACCCTATGTCCAGAGATTTCACTTGTTTCTGACAAATTTGTGTATTTTTACTGTATCTTCGCTATTGGGCACATTTTGTATTCTGCAAATCCCAAAATGCTTGAAATGGTGAAATTTACAGAAAACCTGCATATTCTCAACATATGTCCTCTTTCACCCTAGTTGGAAGCATTTACCCTATGTCCAGTATTTTTACTTGTTTCTGACATTTTTGTGTATTTTTACTTAATCTTCGCTATTTGGGCACATTTTCTATTCTGGAAAGCCCAGAATGAGAGAAATGGGTGAAATTTACAGAAGCACTGCATATTATCAACAAATGTCGTATTTTACCCTCGTTTGAAGCATTTACCCTATTTCCAGTGATTTCACTTCTTTCGGACACCTTATGTTACTTTACTGAACCCTCGCAAAAAAGGAACATTTTTTTCCTTAAAAGCCAAATATGAAAGAAATGGGTAAAATGTACAGAAACCCTGCATATTATAAGCGAATGTCCTGTTGTGTACTCGTTTGAAGCATTACCCTATGTCCAGAGATTTCACTTGTTTCTGACATTTTTGTGTATTTTTACTGTATCTTCGCTATTTGGGCACATTTTCTATTCTGCAATCCTAAAATGCTTGAAATGGGTGAAATTTACAGAAGCCCTGCATATTATAAACAAATGTCCTCTTTCACCCTAGTTGGAAGCATTTACCCTATGTCCAGTATTTTTACTTGTTTCTGACATATTTGTGTATTTTTACTTAATCTTCGCTATTTGGGCACATTTTCTATTCTGGAAAGCCCAGAATGAGAGAAATGGGTAAAATGTACAGACACCCGGCATATAATGAGCGAATCTCCTGTTTTGGACTCGTTTGAAGCATTTACCCTACTTCCAGTGATTTCACTTCTTTCGGACAGCTTGTGTTATTTCACTGAACCCTCGCAATAAAGGAACATTTTTTTCCTTAAAAGCCAAATATGAGAGAAATGGGTAAAATGTACAGAAACCCTGCATATTATAAGCGAATGTCTTGTTGTGTACTCGTTCGAAGCATTACCCTATGTCCAGAGATTTCACTTGTTTCTGACATTTTTGTGTATTTTTACTGTATCTTCGCTATTTGGGCACATTTTCTATTCTGCAATCCTAAAATGCTTGAAATGGGTGAAATTTACAGAAGCCCTGCATATTATAAACAAATGTCCTCTTTCACCCTAGTTGGAAGCATTTACCCTATGTCCAGTATTTTTACTTGTTTCTGACATATTTGTGTATTTTTACTTAATCTTCGCTATTTGGGCACATTTTCTATTCTGGAAAGCCCAGAATGAGAGAAATGGGTAAAATGTACAGAAACCCGGCATATAATGAGCGAATCTCCTGTTTTGGACTCGTTTGAAGCATTTACCCTACTTCCAGTGATTTCACTTCTTTCGGACAGCTTGTGTTATTTGACTGAACCCTCGCAATAAAGGAACATTTTTTTCCTTAAAAGCCAAATATGAGAGAAATGGGTAAAATGTACAGAAACCCTGCATATTATAAGCGAATGTCCTGTTTTGCACCTGTTTGAAGCATTTACCCTATGTCCAGAGATTTCACTTGTTTCTGACATTTTTGTATATTTTTACTGTATCTTCGCTATTTGGCACATTTTCTATTCTGGAAATCCCAAAATGCTTGAAATGGGTGAAATTTACAGAAACCCTGCATATTATCAACATATGTCCTCTTTCACCCTAGTTGGAAGCATCTACCCTATTTCCAGTATTTTTACTTGTTTCTGACATTTTTGTGTATTTTTACTGTATCTTCGCTATTTGGCACATTTTCTATTCTGGAAATCCCAAAATGCTTGAAATGGGTAAAATTTACAGAAACCCTGCATATTATCAACATATGTCCTCTTTCACCCTAGTTGGAAGCATCTCCCTATGTCCAGTATTTTTACTTGTTTCTGACATATTTGTGTATTTTTACTTAATCTTCGCTATTTGGGCACATTTTCTATTCTGGAAAGCCCAGAATGAGAGAAATGGGTGAAATGTACAGAAACCCGGCATAGTATAAGCGAATGTCCTGTTGGGCACTCGTTTGAAGCATTTACCCTATGTCCAGAGATTTCACTTGTTTCTGACATGTTTGTGTATTTTTACTGTATCTTCGCTATTGGGCACATTTTGTATTCTGCAAATCCCAAAATGCTTGAAATGGTGAAATTTACAGAAACCCTGCATATTCTCAACATATGTCCTCTTTCACCCTAGTTGGAAGCATTTACCCTATTTCCAGTATTTTTACTTGTTTCTGACATATTTGTGTATTTTTACTTAATCTTCGCTATTTGGCACATTTTCTATTCTGGAAATCCCAAAATGCTTGAAATGGGTAAAATTTACAGAAACCCTGCATATTATCAACATATGTCCTCTTTCAGCCTAGTTGGAAGCATCTCCCTATGTCCAGTATTTTTACTTGTTTCTGACATATTTGTGTATTTTTACTTAATCTGCGCTATTTGGGCACATTTTCTATTCTGGAAAGCCCAGAATGAGAGAAATGGGTGAAATGTACAGAAACCCTGCATAGTATAAGCGAATGTCCTGTTGGGTACTCGTTTGAAGCATTTACCCTATGTCCAGAGATTTCACTTGTTTCTGACAAATTTGTGTATTTTTACTGTATCTTCGCTATTGGGCACATTTTGTATTCTGCAAATCCCAAAATGCTTGAAATGGTGAAATTTACAGAAAACCTGCATATTCTCAACATATGTCCTCTTTCACCCTAGTTGGAAGCATTTACCCTATGTCCAGTATTTTTACTTGTTTCTGACATTTTTGTGTATTTTTACTTAATCTTCGCTATTTGGGCACATTTTCTATTCTGGAAAGCCCAGAATGAGAGAAATGGGTGAAATTTACAGAAGCACTGCATATTATCAACAAATGTCGTATTTTACCCTCGTTTGAAGCATTTACCCTATTTCCAGTGATTTCACTTCTTTCGGACACCTTATGTTACTTTACTGAACCCTCGCAAAAAAGGAACATTTTTTTCCTTAAAAGCCAAATATGAAAGAAATGGGTAAAATGTACAGAAACCCTGCATATTATAAGCGAATGTCCTGTTGTGTACTCGTTTGAAGCATTACCCTATGTCCAGAGATTTCACTTGTTTCTGACATTTTTGTGTATTTTTACTGTATCTTCGCTATTTGGGCACATTTTCTATTCTGCAATCCTAAAATGCTTGAAATGGGTGAAATTTACAGAAGCCCTGCATATTATAAACAAATGTCCTCTTTCACCCTAGTTGGAAGCATTTACCCTATGTCCAGTATTTTTACTTGTTTCTGACATATTTGTGTATTTTTACTTAATCTTCGCTATTTGGGCACATTTTCTATTCTGGAAAGCCCAGAATGAGAGAAATGGGTGAAATGTACAGAAACCCTGCATAGTATAAGCGAATGTCCTGTTGGGCACTCGTTTGAAGCATTTACCCTATGTCCAGAGATTTCACTTGTTTCTGACATGTTTGTGTATTTTTACTGTATCTTCGCTATTGGGCACATTTTGTATTCTGCAAATCCCAAAATGCTTGAAATGGTGAAATTTACAGAAACCCTGCATATTCTCAACATATGTCCTCTTTCACCCTAGTTGGAAGCATTTACCCTATTTCCAGTATTTTTACTTGTTTCTGACATATTTGTGTATTTTTACTTAATCTTCGCTATTTGGGCACATTTTCTTTTCTGGAAATCCCAGAATGAGAGAAATGGGTGAAATGTACAGAAACCCGGCATATAATGAGCGAATCTCCTGTTTTGGACTCGTTTGAAGCATTTACCCTACTTCCAGTGATTTCACTTCTTTCTGACATTTTTGTGTATTTTTACTGTATCTTCGCTATTTGGCACATTTTCTATTCTGGAAATCCCAAAATGCTTGAAATGGGTAAAATTTACAGAAACCCTGCATATTATCAACATATGTCCTCTTTCACCCTAGTTGGAAGCATCTCCCTATGTCCAGTATTTTTACTTGTTTCTGACATATTTGTGTATTTTTACTTAATCTTCGCTATTTGGGCACATTTTCTATTCTGGAAAGCCCAGAATGAGAGAAATGGGTGAAATGTACAGAAACCCTGCATAGTATAAGCGAATGTCCTGTTGGGCACTCGTTTGAAGCATTTACCCTATGTCCAGAGATTTCACTTGTTTCTGACATGTTTGTGTATTTTTACTGTATCTTCGCTATTGGGCACATTTTGTATTCTGCAAATCCCAAAATGCTTGAAATGGTGAAATTTACAGAAACCCTGCATATTCTCAACATATGTCCTCTTTCACCCTAGTTGGAAGCATTTACCCTATTTCCAGTGATTTTACTTGTTTCTGACATTTTTGTGTATTTTTACTGTATCCGCTATTCGGGCACATTTTCTTTACTGGAAATCCCAGAATGAGAGAAATGGGTGAAATGTACAGAAACCCTGCATAGTATAAGCGAATGTCCTGTTTTGCACTCGTTTGAAGCATTTACCCTATGTCCAGAGATTTCACTTGTTTCTGACATTTTTGTGTATTTTTACTGTATCTTCGCTATTTGGGCACATTTTCTATTCTGGAAAGCCCAGAATGAGAGAAATGGGTGAAATTTACAGAAGCCCTGCATATTATAAACAAATGTCCTCTTTCACCCTAGTTGGAAGCATTTACCCTATGTCCAGTATTTTTACTTGTTTCTGACATGTGTATTTTTACTTAATCTTCGCTATTTGGGCACATTTTCTATTCTGGAAAGCCCAGAATGAGAGAAATGGGTAAAATGTACAGAAACCCGGCATATAATGAGCGAATCTCCTGTTTTGGACTCGTTTGAAGCATTTACCCTACTTCCAGTGATTTCACTTCTTTCGGACAGCTTGTGTTATTTGACTGAACCCTCGCAATAAAGGAACATTTTTTTCCTTAAAAGCCAAATATGAGAGAAATGGGTAAAATGTACAGAAACCCTGCATATTATAAGCGAATGTCCTGTTTTGCACCTGTTTGAAGCATTTACCCTATGTCCAGAGATTTCACTTGTTTCTGACATTTTTGTGTATTTTTACTGTATCTTCGCTATTTGGCACATTTTCTATTCTGGAAATCCCAAAATGCTTGAAATGGGTAAAATTTACAGAAACCCTGCATATTATCAACATATGTCCTCTTTCACCCTAGTTGGAAGCATCTCCCTATGTCCAGTATTTTTACTTGTTTCTGACATATTTGTGTATTTTTACTTAATCTTCGCTATTTGGGCACATTTTCTATTCTGAAAAGCCCAGAATGAGAGAAATGGGTAAAATGTACAGAAACCCTGCATAGTATAAGCGAATGTCCTGTTGGGCACTCGTTTGAAGCATTTACCCTATGTCCAGAGATTTCACTTGTTTCTGACATGTTTGTGTTATTTGACTGAACCCTCGTAATAAAGGAACATTTTTTTCCTTAAAAGCCAAATATGAGAGAAATGGGTAAAATGTACAGAAACCCTGCATATAATGAGCGAATCTCCTGTTTTGCACTCGTTTGAAGCATTACCCTATGTCCAGAGATTTCACTTGTTTCTGACATTTTTGTGTATTTTTACTGTATCTTCGCTATTTGGGCACATTTTCTATTCTGCAATCCTAAAATGCTTGAAATGGGTGAAATTTACAGAAGCCCTGCATATTATAAACAAATGTCCTCTTTCACCCTAGTTGGAAGCATTTACCCTATGTCCAGTATTTTTACTTGTTTCTGACATATTTGTGTATTTTTACTTAATCTTCGCTATTTGGGCACATTTTCTATTCTGGAAAGCCCAGAAAGAGAGAAATGGGTGAAATTTACAGAAGCACTGCATATTATCAACAAATGTCGTATTTTACCCTCGTTTGAAGCATTTACCCTATTTCCAGTGATTTCACTTCTTTCGGACACCTTATGTTACTTTACTGAACCCTCGCAAAAAAGGAACATTTTTTTCCTTAAAAGCCAAATATGAAAGAAATGGGTAAAATGTACAGAAACCCTGCATATTATAAGCGAATGTCCTGTTGTGTACTCGTTTGAAGCATTACCCTATGTCCAGAGATTTCACTTGTTTCTGACATTTTTGTGTATTTTTACTGTATCTTCGCTATTTGGGCACATTTTCTATTCTGCAATCCTAAAATGCTTGAAATGGGTGAAATTTACAGAAGCCCTGCATATTATAAACAAATGTCCTCTTTCACCCTAGTTGGAAGCATTTACCCTATGTCCAGTATTTTTACTTGTTTCTGACATATTTGTGTATTTTTACTTAATCTTCGCTATTTGGGCACATTTTCTTTTCTGGAAATCCCAGAATGAGAGAAATGGGTGAAATGTACAGAAACCCTGCATAGTATAAGCGAATGTCCTGTTGAGCACTCGTTTGAAGCATTTACCCTATGTCCAGAGATTTCACTTGTTTCTGACATGTTTGTGTATTTTTACTGTATCTTCGCTATTGGGCACATTTTGTATTCTGCAAATCCCAAAATGCTTGAAATGGTGAAATTTACAGAAACCCTGCATATTCTCAACATATGTCCTCTTTCACCCTAGTTGGAAGCATTTACCCTATTTCCAGTATTTTTACTTGTTTCTGACATATTTGTGTATTTTTACTTAATCTTCGCTATTTGGGCACATTTTCTTTTCTGGAAATCCCAGAATGAGAGAAATGGGTGAAATGTACAGAAACCCGGCATATAATGAGCGAATCTCCTGTTTTGGACTCGTTTGAAGCATTTACCCTACTTCCAGTGATTTCACTTCTTTCTGACATTTTTGTGTATTTTTACTGTATCTTCGCTATTTGGCACATTTTCTATTCTGGAAATCCCAAAATGCTTGAAATGGGTAAAATTTACAGAAACCCTGCATATTATCAACATATGTCCTCTTTCACCCTAGTTGGAAGCATCTCCCTATGTCCAGTATTTTTACTTGTTTCTGACATATTTGTGTATTTTTACTTAATCTTCGCTATTTGGGCACATTTTCTATTCTGGAAAGCCCAGAATGAGAGAAATGGGTGAAATGTACAGAAACCCTGCATAGTATAAGCGAATGTCCTGTTGGGCACTCGTTTGAAGCATTTACCCTATGTCCAGAGATTTCACTTGTTTCTGACATGTTTGTGTATTTTTACTGTATCTTCGCTATTGGGCACATTTTGTATTCTGCAAATCCCAAAATGCTTGAAATGGTGAAATTTACAGAAACCCTGCATATTCTCAACATATGTCCTCTTTCACCCTAGTTGGAAGCATTTACCCTATTTCCAGTGATTTTACTTGTTTCTGACATTTTTGTGTATTTTTACTGTATCCGCTATTCGGGCACATTTTCTTTACTGGAAATCCCAGAATGAGAGAAATGGGTGAAATGTACAGAAACCCTGCATAGTATAAGCGAATGTCCTGTTTTGCACTCGTTTGAAGCATTTACCCTATGTCCAGAGATTTCACTTGTTTCTGACATTTTTGTGTATTTTTACTGTATCTTCGCTATTTGGGCACATTTTCTATTCTGCAATCCTAAAATGCTTGAAATGGGTGAAATTTACAGAAGCCCTGCATATTATAAACAAATGTCCTCTTTCACCCTAGTTGGAAGCATTTACCCTATGTCCAGTATTTTTACTTGTTTCTGACATATTTGTGTATTTTTACTTAATCTTCGCTATTTGGGCACATTTTCTATTCTGGAAAGCCCAGAATGAGAGAAATGGGTGAAATTTACAGAAGCACTGCATATTATCAACAAATGTCGTATTTTACCCTCGTTTGAAGCATTTACCCTATTTCCAGTGATTTCACTTCTTTATGACACCTTATGTTACTTTACTGAACCCTCGCAAAAAAGGAACATTTTTTTCCTTAAAAGCCAAATATGAAAGAAATGGGTAAAATGTACAGAAACCCTGCATATTATAAGCGAATGTCCTGTTGTGTACTCGTTTGAAGCATTACCCTATGTCCAGAGATTTCACTTGTTTCTGACATTTTTGTGTATTTTTACTGTATCTTCGCTATTTGGGCACATTTTCTATTCTGCAATCCTAAAATGCTTGAAATGGGTGAAATTTACAGAAGCCCTGCATATTATAAACAAATGTCCTCTTTCACCCTAGTTGGAAGCATTTACCCTATGTCCAGTATTTTTACTTGTTTCTGACATATTTGTGTATTTTTACTTAATCTTCGCTATTTGGGCACATTTTCTATTCTGGAAAGCCCAGAATGAGAGAAATGGGTGAAATGTACAGAAACCCTGCATAGTATAAGCGAATGTCCTGTTGGGCACTCGTTTGAAGCATTTACCCTATGTCCAGAGATTTCACTTGTTTCTGACATGTTTGTGTATTTTTACTGTATCTTCGCTATTGGGCACATTTTGTATTCTGCAAATCCCAAAATGCTTGAAATGGTGAAATTTACAGAAACCCTGCATATTCTCAACATATGTCCTCTTTCACCCTAGTTGGAAGCATTTACCCTATTTCCAGTATTTTTACTTGTTTCTGACATATTTGTGTATTTTTACTTAATCTTCGCTATTTGGGCACATTTTCTTTTCTGGAAATCCCAGAATGAGAGAAATGGGTGAAATGTACAGAAACCCGGCATATAATGAGCGAATCTCCTGTTTTGGACTCGTTTGAAGCATTTACCCTACTTCCAGTGATTTCACTTCTTTCTGACATTTTTGTGTATTTTTACTGTATCTTCGCTATTTGGCACATTTTCTATTCTGGAAATCCCAAAATGCTTGAAATGGGTAAAATTTACAGAAACCCTGCATATTATCAACATATGTCCTCTTTCACCCTAGTTGGAAGCATCTCCCTATGTCCAGTATTTTTACTTGTTTCTGACATATTTGTGTATTTTTACTTAATCTTCGCTATTTGGGCACATTTTCTATTCTGGAAAGCCCAGAATGAGAGAAATGGGTGAAATGTACAGAAACCCTGCATAGTATAAGCGAATGTCCTGTTGGGCACTCGTTTGAAGCATTTACCCTATGTCCAGAGATTTCACTTGTTTCTGACATGTTTGTGTATTTTTACTGTATCTTCGCTATTGGGCACATTTTGTATTCTGCAAATCCCAAAATGCTTGAAATGGTGAAATTTACAGAAACCCTGCATATTCTCAACATATGTCCTCTTTCACCCTAGTTGGAAGCATTTACCCTATTTCCAGTGATTTTACTTGTTTCTGACATTTTTGTGTATTTTTACTGTATCCGCTATTCGGGCACATTTTCTTTACTGGAAATCCCAGAATGAGAGAAATGGGTGAAATGTACAGAAACCCTGCATAGTATAAGCGAATGTCCTGTTTTGCACTCGTTTGAAGCATTTACCCTATGTCCAGAGATTTCACTTGTTTCTGACATTTTTGTGTATTTTTACTGTATCTTCGCTATTTGGGCACATTTTCTATTCTGGAAAGCCCAGAATGAGAGAAATGGGTGAAATTTACAGAAGCCCTGCATATTATAAACAAATGTCCTCTTTCACCCTAGTTGGAAGCATTTACCCTATGTCCAGTATTTTTACTTGTTTCTGACATGTGTATTTTTACTTAATCTTCGCTATTTGGGCACATTTTCTATTCTGGAAAGCCCAGAATGAGAGAAATGGGTAAAATGTACAGAAACCCGGCATATAATGAGCGAATCTCCTGTTTTGGACTCGTTTGAAGCATTTACCCTACTTCCAGTGATTTCACTTCTTTCGGACAGCTTGTGTTATTTGACTGAACCCTCGCAATAAAGGAACATTTTTTTCCTTAAAAGCCAAATATGAGAGAAATGGGTAAAATGTACAGAAACCCTGCATATTATAAGCGAATGTCCTGTTTTGCACCTGTTTGAAGCATTTACCCTATGTCCAGAGATTTCACTTGTTTCTGACATTTTTGTGTATTTTTACTGTATCTTCGCTATTTGGCACATTTTCTATTCTGGAAATCCCAAAATGCTTGAAATGGGTAAAATTTACAGAAACCCTGCATATTATCAACATATGTCCTCTTTCACCCTAGTTGGAAGCATCTCCCTATGTCCAGTATTTTTACTTGTTTCTGACATATTTGTGTATTTTTACTTAATCTTCGCTATTTGGGCACATTTTCTATTCTGAAAAGCCCAGAATGAGAGAAATGGGTAAAATGTACAGAAACCCTGCATAGTATAAGCGAATGTCCTGTTGGGCACTCGTTTGAAGCATTTACCCTATGTCCAGAGATTTCACTTGTTTCTGACATGTTTGTGTTATTTGACTGAACCCTCGTAATAAAGGAACATTTTTTTCCTTAAAAGCCAAATATGAGAGAAATGGGTAAAATGTACAGAAACCCTGCATATAATGAGCGAATCTCCTGTTTTGCACTCGTTTGAAGCATTACCCTATGTCCAGAGATTTCACTTGTTTCTGACATTTTTGTGTATTTTTACTGTATCTTCGCTATTTGGGCACATTTTCTATTCTGCAATCCTAAAATGCTTGAAATGGGTGAAATTTACAGAAGCCCTGCATATTATAAACAAATGTCCTCTTTCACCCTAGTTGGAAGCATTTACCCTATGTCCAGTATTTTTACTTGTTTCTGACATATTTGTGTATTTTTACTTAATCTTCGCTATTTGGGCACATTTTCTATTCTGGAAAGCCCAGAAAGAGAGAAATGGGTGAAATTTACAGAAGCACTGCATATTATCAACAAATGTCGTATTTTACCCTCGTTTGAAGCATTTACCCTATTTCCAGTGATTTCACTTCTTTCGGACACCTTATGTTACTTTACTGAACCCTCGCAAAAAAGGAACATTTTTTTCCTTAAAAGCCAAATATGAAAGAAATGGGTAAAATGTACAGAAACCCTGCATATTATAAGCGAATGTCCTGTTGTGTACTCGTTTGAAGCATTACCCTATGTCCAGAGATTTCACTTGTTTCTGACATTTTTGTGTATTTTTACTGTATCTTCGCTATTTGGGCACATTTTCTATTCTGCAATCCTAAAATGCTTGAAATGGGTGAAATTTACAGAAGCCCTGCATATTATAAACAAATGTCCTCTTTCACCCTAGTTGGAAGCATTTACCCTATGTCCAGTATTTTTACTTGTTTCTGACATATTTGTGTATTTTTACTTAATCTTCGCTATTTGGGCACATTTTCTTTTCTGGAAATCCCAGAATGAGAGAAATGGGTGAAATGTACAGAAACCCTGCATAGTATAAGCGAATGTCCTGTTGAGCACTCGTTTGAAGCATTTACCCTATGTCCAGAGATTTCACTTGTTTCTGACATGTTTGTGTATTTTTACTGTATCTTCGCTATTGGGCACATTTTGTATTCTGCAAATCCCAAAATGCTTGAAATGGTGAAATTTACAGAAACCCTGCATATTCTCAACATATGTCCTCTTTCACCCTAGTTGGAAGCATTTACCCTATTTCCAGTATTTTTACTTGTTTCTGACATATTTGTGTATTTTTACTTAATCTTCGCTATTTGGGCACATTTTCTTTTCTGGAAATCCCAGAATGAGAGAAATGGGTGAAATGTACAGAAACCCGGCATATAATGAGCGAATCTCCTGTTTTGGACTCGTTTGAAGCATTTACCCTACTTCCAGTGATTTCACTTCTTTCTGACATTTTTGTGTATTTTTACTGTATCTTCGCTATTTGGCACATTTTCTATTCTGGAAATCCCAAAATGCTTGAAATGGGTAAAATTTACAGAAACCCTGCATATTATCAACATATGTCCTCTTTCACCCTAGTTGGAAGCATCTCCCTATGTCCAGTATTTTTACTTGTTTCTGACATATTTGTGTATTTTTACTTAATCTTCGCTATTTGGGCACATTTTCTATTCTGGAAAGCCCAGAATGAGAGAAATGGGTGAAATGTACAGAAACCCTGCATAGTATAAGCGAATGTCCTGTTGGGCACTCGTTTGAAGCATTTACCCTATGTCCAGAGATTTCACTTGTTTCTGACATGTTTGTGTATTTTTACTGTATCTTCGCTATTGGGCACATTTTGTATTCTGCAAATCCCAAAATGCTTGAAATGGTGAAATTTACAGAAACCCTGCATATTCTCAACATATGTCCTCTTTCACCCTAGTTGGAAGCATTTACCCTATTTCCAGTGATTTTACTTGTTTCTGACATTTTTGTGTATTTTTACTGTATCCGCTATTCGGGCACATTTTCTTTACTGGAAATCCCAGAATGAGAGAAATGGGTGAAATGTACAGAAACCCTGCATAGTATAAGCGAATGTCCTGTTTTGCACTCGTTTGAAGCATTTACCCTATGTCCAGAGATTTCACTTGTTTCTGACATTTTTGTGTATTTTTACTGTATCTTCGCTATTTGGGCACATTTTCTATTCTGGAAAGCCCAGAATGAGAGAAATGGGTGAAATTTACAGAAGCCCTGCATATTATAAACAAATGTCCTCTTTCACCCTAGTTGGAAGCATTTACCCTATGTCCAGTATTTTTACTTGTTTCTGACATGTGTATTTTTACTTAATCTTCGCTATTTGGGCACATTTTCTATTCTGGAAAGCCCAGAATGAGAGAAATGGGTAAAATGTACAGAAACCCGGCATATAATGAGCGAATCTCCTGTTTTGGACTCGTTTGAAGCATTTACCCTACTTCCAGTGATTTCACTTCTTTCGGACAGCTTGTGTTATTTGACTGAACCCTCGCAATAAAGGAACATTTTTTTCCTTAAAAGCCAAATATGAGAGAAATGGGTAAAATGTACAGAAACCCTGCATATTATAAGCGAATGTCCTGTTTTGCACCTGTTTGAAGCATTTACCCTATGTCCAGAGATTTCACTTGTTTCTGACATTTTTGTATATTTTTACTGTATCTTCGCTATTTGGCACATTTTCTATTCTGGAAATCCCAAAATGCTTGAAATGGGTGAAATTTACAGAAACCCTGCATATTATCAACATATGTCCTTTTTCACCCTAGTTGGAAGCATCTACCCTATTTCCAGTATTTTTACTTGTTTCTGACATTTTTGTGTATTTTTACTGTATCTTCGCTATTTGGCACATTTTCTATTCTGGAAATCCCAAAATGCTTGAAATGGGTAAAATTTACAGAAACCCTGCATATTATCAACATATGTCCTCTTTCACCCTAGTTGGAAGCATCTCCCTATGTCCAGTATTTTTACTTGTTTCTGACATATTTGTGTATTTTTACTTAATCTTCGCTATTTGGGCACATTTTCTATTCTGGAAAGCCCAGAATGAGAGAAATGGGTAAAATGTACAGAAACCCTGCATAGTATAAGCGAATGTCCTGTTGGGCACTCGTTTGAAGCATTTACCCTATGTCCAGAGATTTCACTTGTTTCTGACATGTTTGTGTATTTTTACTGTATCTTCGCTATTGGGCACATTTTGTATTCTGCAAATCCCAAAATGCTTTAAATGGTGAAATTTGCAGAAAGCCTGCATATTCTCAACATATGTCCTCTTTCACCCTAGTTGGAAGCATTTACCCTATTTCCAGTATTTTTACTTGTTTCTGACATATTTGTGTATTTTTACTTAATCTTCGCTATTTGGGCACATTTTCTATTCTGGAAAGCCCAGAATGAGAGAAATGGGTGAAATTTACAGAAGCACTGCATATTATCAACAAATGTCGTATTTTACCCTCGTTTGAAGCATTTACCCTATTTCCAGTGATTTCACTTCTTTCGGACACCTTATGTTACTTTACTGAACCTTCGCAAAAAAGGAACATTTTTTTCCTTAAAAGCCAAATATGAAAGAAATGGGTAAAATGTACAGAAACCCTGCATATTATAAGCGAATGTCCTGTTGTGTACTCGTTTGAAGCATTACCCTATGTCCAGAGATTTCACTTGTTTCTGACATTTTTGTGTATTTTTACTGTATCTTCGCTATTTGGGCACATTTTCTATTCTGCAATCCTAAAATGCTTGAAATGGGTGAAATTTACAGAAGCCCTGCATATTATAAACAAATGTCCTCTTTCACCCTAGTTGGAAGCATTTACCCTATGTCCAGTATTTTTACTAGTTTCTGACATATTTGTGTATTTTTACTTAATCTTCGCTATTTGGGCACATTTTCTATTCTGGAAAGCCCAGAATGAGAGAAATGGGTAAAATGTACAGAAACCCTGCATATAATGAGCGAATCTCCTGTTTTGCATTCGTTTGAAGCATTTACCCTACTTCCAGTGATTTCACTTCTTTCGGACAGCTTGTGTTATTTGACTGAACCCTCGTAATAAAGGAACATTTTTTTCCTTAAAAGCCAAATATGAGAGAAATGGGTAAAATGTACAGAAACCCTGCATATTATAAGCGAATGTCCTGTTTTGCACTCGTTTGAAGCATTTACCCTATGTCCAGAGATTTCACTTGTTTCTGACATTTTTGTGTATTTTTACTTAATCTTCGCTATTTGGGCACATTTTCTATTCTGCAATCCTAAAATGCTTGAAATGGGTGAAATTTACAGAAGCCCTGCATATTATAAACAAATGTCCTCTTTCACCCTAGTTGGAAGCATTTACCCTATGTCCAGTATTTTTACTTGTTTCTGACATTTTTGTGTATTTTTACTTAATCTTCGCTATTTGGGCACATTTTCTATTCTGGAAAGCCCAGAATGAGAGAAATGGGTGAAATTTACAGAAGCACTGCATATTATCAACAAATGTCGTATTTTACCCTCGTTTGAAGCATTTACCCTATTTCCAGTGATTTCACTTCTTTCGGACACCTTATGTTATTTGACTGAACCCTCGTAATAAAGGAACACTTTTTTCCTTAAAAGCCAAATATGAGAGAAATGGGTAAAATGTACAGAAACCCTGCATATTATAAGCGAATGTCCTGTTTTGCACTCGTTTAAAGCATTTACCCTATGTCCAGAGATTTCACTTGTTTCTGACATTTTTGTGTATTTTTACTTAATCTTCGCTATTTGGGCACATTTTCTATTCTGGAAAGCCCAGAATGAGAGAAATGGGTGAAATTTACAGAAGCACTGCATATTATCAACAAATGTCGTATTTTACCCTCGTTGGAAGCATTTACCCTATTTCCAGTGATTTCACTTCTTTCGGACACCTTATGTTACTTTACTGAACCCTCGCAAAAAAGGAACATTTTTTTCCTTAAAAGCCAAATATGAAAGAAATGGGTAAAATGTACAGAAACCCTGCAGATTATAAGCGAATGTCCTGTTGTGTACTCGTTTGAAGCATTACCCTATGTCCAGAGATTTCACTTATTTCTGACATTTTTGTGTATTTTTACTGTATCTTCGCTATTTGGGCACATTTTCTATTCTGCAATCCTAAAATGCTTGAAATGGGTGAAATTTACAGAAGCCATGCATATTATAAACAAATGTCCTCTTTCACCCTAGTTGGAAGCATTTACCCTATGTCCAGTATTTTTACTTGTTTCTGACATATTTGTGTATTTTTACTTAATCTTCGCTATTTGGGCACATTTTCTATTCTGGAAAGCCCAGAATGAGAGAAATGGGTAAAATGTACAGAAACCCGGCATATAATGAGCGAATCTCCTGTTTTGGACTCGTTTGAAGCATTTACCCTACTTCCAGTGATTTCACTTCTTTCGGACAGCTTGTGTTATTTGACTGAACCCTCATAATAAAGGAACATTTTTTTCCTTAAAAGCCAAATATGAGAGAAATGGGTAAAATGTACAGAAACCCTGCATATTATAAGCGAATGTCCTGTTGTGCACCTGTTTGAAGCATTTACCCTATGTCCAGAGATTTCACTTGTTTCTGACATTTTTGTATATTTTTACTGTATCTTCGCTATTTGGCACATTTTCTATTCTGGAAATCCCAAAATGCTTGAAATGGGTGAAATTTACAGAAACCCTGCATATTCTCAACATATGTCCTCTTTCACCCTAGTTGGAAGCATTTACCCTATTTCCAGTATTTTTACTTGTTTCTGACATATTTGTGTATTTTTACTTAATCTTCGCTATTTGGGCACATTTTCTTTTCTGGAAATCCCAGAATGAGAGAAATGGGTGAAATGTACAGAAACCCTGCATAGTATAAGCGAATGTCCTGTTTTGCACTCGTATGAAGCATTTACCCTATGTCAAGAGATTTCACTTGTTTCTGACATTTTTGTGTATTTTTACTTAATCTTCGCTATTTGGGCACATTTTCTATTCTGGAAAGCCCAGAATGAGAGAAATGGGTGAAATTTACAGAAGCACTGCATATTATGAACAAATGTCGTATTTTACCCTCGTTTGAAGCATTTACCCTATTTCCAGTGATTTCACTTCTTTCGGACAGCTTGTGTTATTTGACTGAACCCTCGTAGTAAAGGAACATTTTTTTCCTTAAAAGCCAAATATGAGAGAAATGGGTAAAATGTACAGAAACCCTGCATATTATAAGCGAATGTCCTGTTTTGCACTCGTTTGAAGCATTTACCCTATGTCCAGAGATTTCACTTGTTTCTGACATTTTTGTGTATTTTTACTTAATCTTCGCTATTTGGGCACATTTTCTATTCTGCAATCCTAAAATGCTTGAAATGGGTGAAATTTACAGAAGCCCTGCATATTATAAACAAATGTCCTCTTTCACCCTAGTTGGAAGCATTTACCCTATGTCCAGTATTTTTACTTGTTTCTGACATATTTGTGTATTTTTACTTAATCTTCGCTATTTGGGCACATTTTCTATTCTGGAAAGCCCAGAATGAGAGAAATGGGTAAAATGTACAGAAACCCTGCATATAATGAGCGAATCTCCTGTTTTGCATTCGTTTGAAGCATTTACCCTACTTCCAGTGATTTCACTTCTTTCGGACAGCTTGTGTTATTTGACTGAACCCTCGTAGTAAAGGAACATTTTTTTCCTTAAAAGCCAAATATGAGAGAAATGGGTAAAATGTACAGAAAACCTGCATATTATAAGCGAATGTCCTGTTTTGCACTCGTTTGAAGCATTTACCCTATGTCCAGAGATTTCACTTGTTTCTGACATTTTTGTGTATTTTTACTTAATCTTCGCTATTTGGGCACATTTTCTATTCTGCAATCCTAAAATGCTTGAAATGGGTGAAATTTACAGAAGCCCTGCATATTATAAACAAATGTCCTCTTTCACCCTAGTTGGAAGCATTTACCCTATGTCCAGTATTTTTACTTGTTTCTGACATATTTGTGTATTTTTACTTAATCTTCGCTATTTGGGCACATTATCTATTCTGGAAAGCCCAGAATGAGAGAAATGGGTGAAATTTACAGAAGCACTGCATATTATCAACAAATGTCGTATTTTACCCTCGTTTGAAGCATTTACCCTATTTCCAGTGATTTCACTTCTTTCGGACACCTCATGTTACTTTACTGAACCCTCGCAAATAAGGAACATTTTTTTCCTTTAATGCCAAATATGAAAGAAATGGGTAAAATGTACAGAAACCCTGCATATTATAAGCGAATGTCCTGTTGTGTACTCGTTTGAAGCATTACCCTATGTCCAGAGATTTCACTTGTTTCTGACATTTTTGTGTATTTTTACTGTATCTTCACTATTTGGGCACATTTTCTATTCTGCAATCCTAAAATGCTTGAAATGGGTGAAATTTACAGAAACCCTGCATAGTATAAGCGAATGTCCTGTTGGGCACTCGTTTGAAGCATTTACCCTATGTCCAGAGATTTCACTTGTTTCTGACATGTTTGTGTATTTTTACTGTATCTTCGCTATTGGGCACATTTTGTATTCTGCAAATCCCAAAATGCTTGAAATGGTGAAATTTACAGAAACCCTGCATATTCTCAACATATGTCCTCTTTCACCCTAGTTGGAAGCATTTACCCTATTTCCAGTATTTTTACTTGTTTCTGACATATTTGTGTATTTTTACTTAATCTTCGCTATTTGGCACATTTTCTATTCTGGAAATCCCAAAATGCTTGAAATGGGTAAAATTTACAGAAACCCTGCATATTATCAACATATGTCCTCTTTCAGCCTAGTTGGAAGCATTTACCCTATGTCCAGTAATTTTACTTGTTTCTGACATGTGTATTTTTACTTAATCTTCGCTATTTGGGCACATTTTCTATTCTGGAAAGCCCAGAATGAGAGAAATGGGTAAAATGTACAGAAACCCTGCATATAATGAGCGAATCTCCTGTTTTGCATTCGTTTGAAGCATTTACCCTACTTCCAGTGATTTCACTTCTTTCGGACAGCTTGTGTTATTTGACTGAACCCTCGCAATAAAGGAACATTTTTTTCCTTAAAAGCCAAATATGAGAGAAATGGGTAAAATGTACAGAAACCCTGCATATTATAAGCGAATGTCCTGTTTTGCACCTGTTTGAAGCATTTACCCTATGTCCAGAGATTTCACTTGTTTCTGACATTTTTGTATATTTTTACTGTATCTTCGCTATTTGGCACATTTTCTATTCTGGAAATCCCAAAATGCTTGAAATGGGTGAAATTTACAGAAACCCTGCATATTATCAACATATGTCCTTTTTCACCCTAGTTGGAAGCATCTACCCTATTTCCAGTATTTTTACTTGTTTCTGACATTTTTGTGTATTTTTACTGTATCTTCGCTATTTGGCACATTTTCTATTCTGGAAATCCCAAAATGCTTGAAATGGGTAAAATTTACAGAAACCCTGCATATTATCAACATATGTCCTCTTTCACCCTAGTTGGAAGCATCTCCCTATGTCCAGTATTTTTACTTGTTTCTGACATATTTGTGTATTTTTACTTAATCTTCGCTATTTGGGCACATTTTCTATTCTGGAAAGCCCAGAATGAGAGAAATGGGTAAAATGTACAGAAACCCTGCATAGTATAAGCGAATGTCCTGTTGGGCACTCGTTTGAAGCATTTACCCTATGTCCAGAGATTTCACTTGTTTCTGACATGTTTGTGTATTTTTACTGTATCTTCGCTATTGGGCACATTTTGTATTCTGCAAATCCCAAAATGCTTGAAATGGTGAAATTTGCAGAAACCCTGCATATTCTCAACATATGTCCTCTTTCACCCTAGTTGGAAGCATTTACCCTATTTCCAGTATTTTTACTTGTTTCTGACATATTTGTGTATTTTTACTTAATCTTCGCTATTTGGGCACATTTTCTATTCTGGAAAGCCCAGAATGAGAGAAATGGGTGAAATTTACAGAAGCACTGCATATTATCAACAAATGTCGTATTTTACCCTCGTTTGAAGCATTTACCCTATTTCCAGTGATTTCACTTCTTTCGGACACCTTATGTTACTTTACTGAACCCTCGCAAAAAAGGAACATTTTTTTCCTTAAAAGCCAAATATGAAAGAAATGGGTAAAATGTACAGAAACCCTGCATATTATAAGCGAATGTCCTGTTGTGTACTCGTTTGAAGCATTACCCTATGTCCAGAGATTTCACTTGTTTCTGACATTTTTGTGTATTTTTACTGTATCTTCGCTATTTGGGCACATTTTCTATTCTGCAATCCTAAAATGCTTGAAATGGGTGAAATTTACAGAAGCCCTGCATATTATAAACAAATGTCCTCTTTCACCCTAGTTGGAAGCATTTACCCTATGTCCAGTATTTTTACTAGTTTCTGACATATTTGTGTATTTTTACTTAATCTTCGCTATTTGGCACATTTTCTATTCTGGAAATCCCAAAATGCTTGAAATGGGTAAAATTTACAGAAACCCTGCATATTATCAACATATGTCCTCTTTCACCCTAGTTGGAAGCATCTCCCTATGTCCAGTATTTTTACTTGTTTCTGACATATTTGTGTATTTTTACTTAATCTTCGCTATTTGGGCACATTTTCTATTCTGGAAAGCCCAGAATGAGAGAAATGGGTGAAATGTACAGAAACCCGGCATAGTATAAGCGAATGTCCTGTTGGGCACTCGTTTGAAGCATTTACCCTATGTCCAGAGATTTCACTTGTTTCTGACATGTTTGTGTATTTTTACTGTATCTTCGCTATTGGGCACATTTTGTATTCTGCAAATCCCAAAATGCTTGAAATGGTGAAATTTACAGAAACCCTGCATATTCTCAACATATGTCCTCTTTCACCCTAGTTGGAAGCATTTACCCTATTTCCAGTATTTTTACTTGTTTCTGACATATTTGTGTATTTTTACTTAATCTTCGCTATTTGGCACATTTTCTATTCTGGAAATCCCAAAATGCTTGAAATGGGTAAAATTTACAGAAACCCTGCATATTATCAACATATGTCCTCTTTCAGCCTAGTTGGAAGCATCTCTCTATGTCCAGTATTTTTACTTGTTTCTGACATATTTGTGTATTTTTACTTAATCTTCGCTATTTGGGCACATTTTCTATTCTGGAAAGCCCAGAATGAGAGAAATGGGTGAAATGTACAGAAACCCTGCATAGTATAAGCGAATGTCCTGTTGGGTACTCGTTTGAAGCATTTACCCTATGTCCAGAGATTTCACTTGTTTCTGACAAATTTGTGTATTTTTACTGTATCTTCGCTATTGGGCACATTTTGTATTCTGCAAATCCCAAAATGCTTGAAATGGTGAAATTTACAGAAAACCTGCATATTCTCAACATATGTCCTCTTTCACCCTAGTTGGAAGCATTTACCCTATGTCCAGTATTTTTACTTGTTTCTGACATTTTTGTGTATTTTTACTTAATCTTCGCTATTTGGGCACATTTTCTATTCTGGAAAGCCCAGAATGAGAGAAATGGGTGAAATTTACAGAAGCACTGCATATTATCAACAAATGTCGTATTTTACCCTCGTTTGAAGCATTTACCCTATTTCCAGTGATTTCACTTCTTTCGGACACCTTATGTTACTTTACTGAACCCTCGCAAAAAAGGAACATTTTTTTCCTTAAAAGCCAAATATGAAAGAAATGGGTAAAATGTACAGAAACCCTGCATATTATAAGCGAATGTCCTGTTGTGTACTCGTTTGAAGCATTACCCTATGTCCAGAGATTTCACTTGTTTCTGACATTTTTGTGTATTTTTACTGTATCTTCGCTATTTGGGCACATTTTCTATTCTGCAATCCTAAAATGCTTGAAATGGGTGAAATTTACAGAAGCCCTGCATATTATAAACAAATGTCCTCTTTCACCCTAGTTGGAAGCATTTACCCTATGTCCAGTATTTTTACTAGTTTCTGACATATTTGTGTATTTTTACTTAATCTTCGCTATTTGGCACATTTTCTATTCTGGAAATCCCAAAATGCTTGAAATGGGTAAAATTTACAGAAACCCTGCATATTATCAACATATGTCCTCTTTCACCCTAGTTGGAAGCATCTCCCTATGTCCAGTATTTTTACTTGTTTCTGACATATTTGTGTATTTTTACTTAATCTTCGCTATTTGGGCACATTTTCTATTCTGGAAAGCCCAGAATGAGAGAAATGGGTGAAATGTACAGAAACCCGGCATAGTATAAGCGAATGTCCTGTTGGGCACTCGTTTGAAGCATTTACCCTATGTCCAGAGATTTCACTTGTTTCTGACATGTTTGTGTATTTTTACTGTATCTTCGCTATTGGGCACATTTTGTATTCTGCAAATCCCAAAATGCTTGAAATGGTGAAATTTACAGAAACCCTGCATATTCTCAACATATGTCCTCTTTCACCCTAGTTGGAAGCATTTACCCTATTTCCAGTATTTTTACTTGTTTCTGACATATTTGTGTATTTTTACTTAATCTTCGCTATTTGGCACATTTTCTATTCTGGAAATCCCAAAATGCTTGAAATGGGTAAAATTTACAGAAACCCTGCATATTATCAACATATGTCCTCTTTCAGCCTAGTTGGAAGCATCTCCCTATGTCCAGTATTTTTACTTGTTTCTGACATATTTGTGTATTTTTACTTAATCTTCGCTATTTGGGCACATTTTCTATTCTGGAAAGCCCAGAATGAGAGAAATGGGTGAAATGTACAGAAACCCTGCATAGTATAAGCGAATGTCCTGTTGGGTACTCGTTTGAAGCATTTACCCTATGTCCAGAGATTTCACTTGTTTCTGACAAATTTGTGTATTTTTACTGTATCTTCGCTATTGGGCACATTTTGTATTCTGCAAATCCCAAAATGCTTGAAATGGTGAAATTTACAGAAAACCTGCATATTCTCAACATATGTCCTCTTTCACCCTAGTTGGAAGCATTTACCCTATGTCCAGTATTTTTACTTGTTTCTGACATTTTTGTGTATTTTTACTTAATCTTCGCTATTTGGGCACATTTTCTATTCTGGAAAGCCCAGAATGAGAGAAATGGGTGAAATTTACAGAAGCACTGCATATTATCAACAAATGTCGTATTTTACCCTCGTTTGAAGCATTTACCCTATTTCCAGTGATTTCACTTCTTTCGGACACCTTATGTTACTTTACTGAACCCTCGCAAAAAAGGAACATTTTTTTCCTTAAAAGCCAAATATGAAAGAAATGGGTAAAATGTACAGAAACCCTGCATATTATAAGCGAATGTCCTGTTGTGTACTCGTTTGAAGCATTACCCTATGTCCAGAGATTTCACTTGTTTCTGACATTTTTGTGTATTTTTACTGTATCTTCGCTATTTGGGCACATTTTCTATTCTGCAATCCTAAAATGCTTGAAATGGGTGAAATTTACAGAAGCCCTGCATATTATAAAAAATGTCCTCTTTCACCCTAGTTGGAAGCATTTACCCTATGTCCAGTATTTTTACTTGTTTCTGACATATTTGTGTATTTTTACTTAATCTTCGCTATTTGGGCACATTTTCTATTCTGGAAAGCCCAGAATGAGAGAAATGGGTAAAATGTACAGAAACCCTGCATATAATGAGCGAATCTCCTGTTTTGCATTCGTTTGAAGCATTTACCCTACTTCCAGTGATTTCACTTCTTTCGGACAGCTTGTGTTATTTGACTGAACCCTCGTAATAAAGGAACATTTTTTTCCTTAAAAGCCAAATATGAGAGAAATGGGTAAAATGTACAGAAACCCTGCATATTATAAGCGAATGTCCTGTTTTGCACTCGTTTGAAGCATTTACCCTATGTCCAGAGATTTCACTTGTTTCTGACATGTTTGTGTATTTTTACTGTATCTTCGCTATTGGGCACATTTTCTATTCTGGAAATCCCAAAATGCTTGAAATGGGTGAAATTTACAGAAACCCTGCATATTATCAACATATGTCCTCTTTCACCCTAGTTGGAAGCATCTACCCTATTTCCAGTATTTTTACTTCTTTCTGACATTTTTGTGTATTTTTACTGTATCTTCGCTATTTGGCACATTTTCTATTCTGGAAATCCCAAAATGCTTGAAATGGGTAAAATTTACAGAAACCCTGCATATTATCAACATATGTCCTCTTTCACCCTAGTTGGAAGCATCTCCCTATGTCCAGTATTTTTACTTGTTTCTGACATATTTGTGTATTTTTACTTAATCTTCGCTATTTGGGCACATTTTCTATTCTGGAAAGCCCAGAATGAGAGAAATGGGTGAAATGTACAGAAACCCTGCATAGTATAAGCGAATGTCCTGTTGGGCACTCGTTTGAAGCATTTACCCTATGTCCAGAGATTTCACTTGTTTCTGACATGTTTGTGTATTTTTACTGTATCTTCGCTATTGGGCACATTTTGTATTCTGCAAATCCCAAAATGCTTGAAATGGTGAAATTTACAGAAACCCTGCATATTCTCAACATATGTCCTCTTTCACCCTAGTTGGAAGCATTTACCCTATTTCCAGTGATTTTACTTGTTTCTGACATTTTTGTGTATTTTTACTGTATCCGCTATTCGGGCACATTTTCTTTACTGGAAATCCCAGAATGAGAGAAATGGGTGAAATGTACAGAAACCCTGCATAGTATAAGCGAATGTCCTGTTTTGCACTCGTTTGAAGCATTTACCCTATGTCCAGAGATTTCACTTGTTTCTGACATTTTTGTGTATTTTTACTGTATCTTCGCTATTTGGGCACATTTTCTATTCTGGAAAGCCCAGAATGAGAGAAATGGGTGAAATTTACAGAAGCCCTGCATATTATAAACAAATGTCCTCTTTCACCCTAGTTGGAAGCATTTACCCTATGTCCAGTATTTTTACTTGTTTCTGACATGTGTATTTTTACTTAATCTTCGCTATTTGGGCACATTTTCTATTCTGGAAAGCCCAGAATGAGAGAAATGGGTAAAATGTACAGAAACCCGGCATATAATGAGCGAATCTCCTGTTTTGGACACGTTTGAAGCATTTACCCTACTTCCAGTGATTTCACTTCTTTCGGACAGCTTGTGTTATTTGACTGAACCCTCGCAATAAAGGAACATTTTTTTCCTTAAAAGCCAAGTATGAGAGAAATGGGTAAAATGTACAGAAACCCTGCATATTATAAGCGAATGTCCTGTTTTGCACCTGTTTGAAGCATTTACCCTATGTCCAGAGATTTCACTTGTTTCTGACATTTTTGTATATTTTTACTGTATCTTCGCTATTTGGCACATTTTCTATTCTGGAAATCCCAAAATGCTTGAAATGGGTGAAATTTACAGAAACCCTGCATATTATCAACATATGTCCTTTTTCACCCTAGTTGGAAGCATCTACCCTATTTCCAGTATTTTTACTTGTTTCTGACATTTTTGTGTATTTTTACTGTATCTTCGCTATTTGGCACATTTTCTATTCTGGAAATCCCAAAATGCTTGAAATGGGTAAAATTTACAGAAACCCTGCATATTATCAACATATGTCCTCTTTCACCCTAGTTGGAAGCATCTCCCTATGTCCAGTATTTTTACTTGTTTCTGACATATTTGTGTATTTTTACTTAATCTTCGCTATTTGGGCACATTTTCTATTCTGGAAAGCCCAGAATGAGAGAAATGGGTAAAATGTACAGAAACCCTGCATAGTATAAGCGAATGTCCTGTTGGGCACTCGTTTGAAGCATTTACCCTATGTCCAGAGATTTCACTTGTTTCTGACATGTTTGTGTATTTTTACTGTATCTTCGCTATTGGGCACATTTTGTATTCTGCAAATCCCAAAATGCTTGAAATGGTGAAATTTGCAGAAACCCTGCATATTCTCAACATATGTCCTCTTTCACCCTAGTTGGAAGCATTTACCCTATTTCCAGTATTTTTACTTGTTTCTGACATATTTGTGTATTTTTACTTAATCTTCGCTATTTGGGCACATTTTCTATTCTGGAAAGCCCAGAATGAGAGAAATGGGTGAAATTTACAGAAGCACTGCATATTATCAACAAATGTCGTATTTTACCCTCGTTTGAAGCATTTACCCTATTTCCAGTGATTTCACTTCTTTCGGACACCTTATGTTACTTTACTGAACCCTCGCAAAAAAGGAACATTTTTTTCCTTAAAAGCCAAATATGAAAGAAATGGGTAAAATGTACAGAAACCCTGCATATTATAAGCGAATGTCCTGTTGTGTACTCGTTTGAAGCATTACCCTATGTCCAGAGATTTCACTTGTTTCTGACATTTTTGTGTATTTTTACTGTATCTTCGCTATTTGGGCACATTTTCTATTCTGCAATCCTAAAATGCTTGAAATGGGTGAAATTTACAGAAGCCCTGCATATTATAAACAAATGTCCTCTTTCACCCTAGTTGGAAGCATTTACCCTATGTCCAGTATTTTTACTAGTTTCTGACATATTTGTGTATTTTTACTTAATCTTCGCTATTTGGCACATTTTCTATTCTGGAAATCCCAAAATGCTTGAAATGGGTAAAATTTACAGAAACCCTGCATATTATCAACATATGTCCTCTTTCACCCTAGTTGGAAGCATCTCCCTATGTCCAGTATTTTTACTTGTTTCTGACATATTTGTGTATTTTTACTTAATCTTCGCTATTTGGGCACATTTTCTATTCTGGAAAGCCCAGAATGAGAGAAATGGGTGAAATGTACAGAAACCCGGCATAGTATAAGCGAATGTCCTGTTGGGCACTCGTTTGAAGCATTTACCCTATGTCCAGAGATTTCACTTGTTTCTGACATGTTTGTGTATTTTTACTGTATCTTCGCTATTGGGCACATTTTGTATTCTGCAAATCCCAAAATGCTTGAAATGGTGAAATTTACAGAAACCCTGCATATTCTCAACATATGTCCTCTTTCACCCTAGTTGGAAGCATTTACCCTATTTCCAGTATTTTTACTTGTTTCTGACATATTTGTGTATTTTTACTTAATCTTCGCTATTTGGCACATTTTCTATTCTGGAAATCCCAAAATGCTTGAAATGGGTAAAATTTACAGAAACCCTGCATATTATCAACATATGTCCTCTTTCAGCCTAGTTGGAAGCATCTCCCTATGTCCAGTATTTTTACTTGTTTCTGACATATTTGTGTATTTTTACTTAATCTTCGCTATTTGGGCACATTTTCTATTCTGGAAAGCCCAGAATGAGAGAAATGGGTGAAATGTACAGAAACCCTGCATAGTATAAGCGAATGTCCTGTTGGGTACTCGTTTGAAGCATTTACCCTATGTCCAGAGATTTCACTTGTTTCTGACAAATTTGTGTATTTTTACTGTATCTTCGCTATTGGGCACATTTTGTATTCTGCAAATCCCAAAATGCTTGAAATGGTGAAATTTACAGAAAACCTGCATATTCTCAACATATGTCCTCTTTCACCCTAGTTGGAAGCATTTACCCTATGTCCAGTATTTTTACTTGTTTCTGACATTTTTGTGTATTTTTACTTAATCTTCGCTATTTGGGCACATTTTCTATTCTGGAAAGCCCAGAATGAGAGAAATGGGTGAAATTTACAGAAGCACTGCATATTATCAACAAATGTCGTATTTTACCCTCGTTTGAAGCATTTACCCTATTTCCAGTGATTTCACTTCTTTCGGACACCTTATGTTACTTTACTGAACCCTCGCAAAAAAGGAACATTTTTTTCCTTAAAAGCCAAATATGAAAGAAATGGGTAAAATGTACAGAAACCCTGCATATTATAAGCGAATGTCCTGTTGTGTACTCGTTTGAAGCATTACCCTATGTCCAGAGATTTCACTTGTTTCTGACATTTTTGTGTATTTTTACTGTATCTTCGCTATTTGGGCACATTTTCTATTCTGCAATCCTAAAATGCTTGAAATGGGTGAAATTTACAGAAGCCCTGCATATTATAAACAAATGTCCTCTTTCACCCTAGTTGGAAGCATTTACCCTATGTCCAGTATTTTTACTTGTTTCTGACATATTTGTCTATTTTTACTTAATCTTCGCTATTTGGGCACATTTTCTATTCTGGAAAGCCCAGAATGAGAGAAATGGGTAAAATGTACAGAAACCCTGCATATAATGAGCGAATCTCCTGTTTTGCATTCGTTTGAAGCATTTACCCTACTTCCAGTGATTTCACTTCTTTCGGACAGCTTGTGTTATTTGACTGAACCCTCGTAATAAAGGAACATTTTTTTCCTTAAAAGCCAAATATGAGAGAAATGGGTAAAATGTACAGAAACCCTGCATATTATAAGCGAATGTCCTGTTTTGCACTCGTTTGAAGCATTTACCCTATGTCCAGAGATTTCACTTGTTTCTGACATGTTTGTGTATTTTTACTGTATCTTCGCTATTGGGCACATTTTCTATTCTGGAAATCCCAAAATGCTTGAAATGGGTGAAATTTACAGAAACCCTGCATATTATCAACATATGTCCTCTTTCACCCTAGTTGGAAGCATCTACCCTATTTCCAGTATTTTTACTTCTTTCTGACATTTTTGTGTATTTTTACTGTATCTTCGCTATTTGGCACATTTTCTATTCTGGAAATCCCAAAATGCTTGAAATGGGTAAAATTTACAGAAACCCTGCATATTATCAACATATGTCCTCTTTCACCCTAGTTGGAAGCATCTCCCTATGTCCAGTATTTTTACTTGTTTCTGACATATTTGTGTATTTTTACTTAATCTTCGCTATTTGGGCACATTTTCTATTCTGGAAAGCCCAGAATGAGAGAAATGGGTGAAATGTACAGAAACCCTGCATAGTATAAGCGAATGTCCTGTTGGGCACTCGTTTGAAGCATTTACCCTATGTCCAGAGATTTCACTTGTTTCTGACATGTTTGTGTATTTTTACTGTATCTTCGCTATTGGGCACATTTTGTATTCTGCAAATCCCAAAATGCTTGAAATGGTGAAATTTACAGAAACCCTGCATATTCTCAACATATGTCCTCTTTCACCCTAGTTGGAAGCATTTACCCTATTTCCAGTGATTTTACTTGTTTCTGACATTTTTGTGTATTTTTACTGTATCCGCTATTCGGGCACATTTTCTTTACTGGAAATCCCAGAATGAGAGAAATGGGTGAAATGTACAGAAACCCTGCATAGTATAAGCGAATGTCCTGTTTTGCACTCGTTTGAAGCATTTACCCTATGTCCAGAGATTTCACTTGTTTCTGACATTTTTGTGTATTTTTACTGTATCTTCGCTATTTGGGCACATTTTCTATTCTGGAAAGCCCAGAATGAGAGAAATGGGTGAAATTTACAGAAGCCCTGCATATTATAAACAAATGTCCTCTTTCACCCTAGTTGGAAGCATTTACCCTATGTCCAGTATTTTTACTTGTTTCTGACATGTGTATTTTTACTTAATCTTCGCTATTTGGGCACATTTTCTATTCTGGAAAGCCCAGAATGAGAGAAATGGGTAAAATGTACAGAAACCCGGCATATAATGAGCGAATCTCCTGTTTTGGACACGTTTGAAGCATTTACCCTACTTCCAGTGATTTCACTTCTTTCGGACAGCTTGTGTTATTTGACTGAACCCTCGCAATAAAGGAACATTTTTTTCCTTAAAAGCCAAATATGAGAGAAATGGGTAAAATGTACAGCAACCCTGCATATTATAAGCGAATGTCCTGTTTTGCACCTGTTTGAAGCATTTACCCTATGTCCAGAGATTTCACTTGTTTCTGACATTTTTGTATATTTTTACTGTATCTTCGCTATTTGGCACATTTTCTATTCTGGAAATCCCAAAATGCTTGAAATGGGTGAAATTTACAGAAACCCTGCATATTATCAACATATGTCCTTTTTCACCCTAGTTGGAAGCATCTACCCTATTTCCAGTATTTTTACTTGTTTCTGACATTTTTGTGTATTTTTACTGTATCTTCGCTATTTGGCACATTTTCTATTCTGGAAATCCCAAAATGCTTGAAATGGGTAAAATTTACAGAAACCCTGCATATTATCAACATATGTCCTCTTTCACCCTAGTTGGAAGCATCTCCCTATGTCCAGTATTTTTACTTGTTTCTGACATATTTGTGTATTTTTACTTAATCTTCGCTATTTGGGCACATTTTCTATTCTGGAAAGCCCAGAATGAGAGAAATGGGTAAAATGTACAGAAACCCTGCATAGTATAAGCGAATGTCCTGTTGGGCACTCGTTTGAAGCATTTACCCTATGTCCAGAGATTTCACTTGTTTCTGACATGTTTGTGTATTTTTACTGTATCTTCGCTATTGGGCACATTTTGTATTCTGCAAATCCCAAAATGCTTGAAATGGTGAAATTTGCAGAAACCCTGCATATTCTCAACATATGTCCTCTTTCACCCTAGTTGGAAGCATTTACCCTATTTCCAGTATTTTTACTTGTTTCTGACATATTTGTGTATTTTTACTTAATCTTCGCTATTTGGGCACATTTTCTATTCTGGAAAGCCCAGAATGAGAGAAATGGGTGAAATTTACAGAAGCACTGCATATTATCAACAAATGTCGTATTTTACCCTCGTTTGAAGCATTTACCCTATTTCCAGTGATTTCACTTCTTTCGGACACCTTATGTTACTTTACTGAACCCTCGCAAAAAAGGAACATTTTTTTCCTTAAAAGCCAAATATGAAAGAAATGGGTAAAATGTACAGAAACCCTGCATATTATAAGCGAATGTCCTGTTGTGTACTCGTTTGAAGCATTACCCTATGTCCAGAGATTTCACTTGTTTCTGACATTTTTGTGTATTTTTACTGTATCTTCGCTATTTGGGCACATTTTCTATTCTGCAATCCTAAAATGCTTGAAATGGGTGAAATTTACAGAAGCCCTGCATATTATAAACAAATGTCCTCTTTCACCCTAGTTGGAAGCATTTACCCTATGTCCAGTATTTTTACTAGTTTCTGACATATTTGTGTATTTTTACTTAATCTTCGCTATTTGGGCACATTTTCTATTCTGGAAAGCCCAGAATGAGAGAAATGGGTAAAATGTACAGAAACCCTGCATATAATGAGCGAATCTCCTGTTTTGCATTCGTTTGAAGCATTTACCCTACTTCCACTGATTTCACTTCTTTTGGACAGCTTGTGTTATTTGACTGAACCCTCGTAATAAAGGAACATTTTTTTCCTTAAAAGCCAAATATGAGAGAAATGGGTAAAATGTACAGAAACCCTGCATATTATAAGCGAATGTCCTGTTTTGCACTCGTTTAAAGCATTTACCCTATGTCCAGAGATTTCACTTGTTTCTGACATTTTTGTGTATTTTTACTTAATCTTCGCTATTTGGGCACATTTTCTATTCTGGAAAGCCCAGAATGAGAGAAATGGGTGAAATTTACAGAAGCACTGCATATTATCAACAAATGTCGTATTTTACCCTCGTTTGAAGCATTTACCCTATTTCCAGTGATTTCACTTCTTTCGGACACCTTATGTTACTTTACTGAACCCTCGCAAAAAAGGAACATTTTTTTCCTTAAAAGCCAAATATGAAAGAAATGGGTAAAATGTACAGAAACCCTGCATATTATAAGCGAATGTCCTGTTGTGTACTCGTTTGAAGCATTACCCTATGTCCAGAGATTTCACTTGTTTCTGACATTTTTGTGTATTTTTACTGTATCTTCGCTATTTGGGCACATTTTCTATTCTGCAATCCTAAAATGCTTGAAATGGGTGAAATTTACAGAAGCCCTGCATATTATAAACAAATGTCCTCTTTCACCCTAGTTGGAAGCATTTACCCTATGTCCAGTATTTTTACTTGTTTCTGACATATTTGTGTATTTTTACTTAATCTTCGCTATTTGGGCACATTTTCTATTCTGGAAAGCCCAGAATGAGAGAAATGGGTAAAATGTACAGAAACCCTGCATATAATGAGCGAATCTCCTGTTTTGCATTCGTTTGAAGCATTTACCCTACTTCCAGTGATTTCACTTCTTTCGGACAGCTTGTGTTATTTGACTGAACCCTCGTAATAAAGGAACATTTTTTTCCTTAAAAGCCAAATATGAGAGAAATGGGTAAAATGTACAGAAACCCTGCATATTATAAGCGAATGTCCTGTTTTGCACTCGTTTGAAGCATTTACCCTATGTCCAGAGATTTCACTTGTTTCTGACATTTTTGTATATTTTTACTGTATCTTCGCTATTTGGCACATTTTCTATTCTGGAAATCCCAAAATGCTTGAAATGGGTGAAATTTACAGAAACCCTGCATATTATCAACATATGTCCTCTTTCACCCTAGTTGGAAGCATCTACCCTATTTCCAGTATTTTTACTTCTTTCTGACATTTTTGTGTATTTTTACTGTATCTTCGCTATTTGGCACATTTTCTATTCTGGAAATCCCAAAATGCTTGAAATGGGTAAAATTTACAGAAACCCTGCATATTATCAACATATGTCCTCTTTCACCCTAGTTGGAAGCATCTCCCTATGTCCAGTATTTTTACTTGTTTCTGACATATTTGTGTATTTTTACTTAATCTTCGCTATTTGGGCACATTTTCTATTCTGGAAAGCCCAGAATGAGAGAAATGGGTGAAATGTACAGAAACCCTGCATAGTATAAGCGAATGTCCTGTTGGGCACTCGTTTGAAGCATTTACCCTATGTCCAGAGATTTCACTTGTTTCTGACATGTTTGTGTATTTTTACTGTATCTTCGCTATTGGGCACATTTTGTATTCTGCAAATCCCAAAATGCTTGAAATGGTGAAATTTACAGAAACCCTGCATATTCTCAACATATGTCCTCTTTCACCCTAGTTGGAAGCATTTACCCTATTTCCAGTGATTTTACTTGTTTCTGACATTTTTGTGTATTTTTACTGTATCCGCTATTCGGGCACATTTTCTTTACTGGTAATCCCAGAATGAGAGAAATGGGTGAAATGTACAGAAACCCTGCATAGTATAAGCGAATGTCCTGTTTTGCACTCGTTTGAAGCATTTACCCTATGTCCAGAGATTTCACTTGTTTCTGACATTTTTGTGTATTTTTACTGTATCTTCGCTATTTGGGCACATTTTCTATTCTGGAAAGCCCAGAATGAGAGAAATGGGTGAAATTTACAGAAGCCCTGCATATTATAAACAAATGTCCTCTTTCACCCTAGTTGGAAGCATTTACCCTATGTCCAGTATTTTTACTTGTTTCTGACATATTTGTGTATTTTTACTTAATCTTCGCTATTTGGGCACATTTTCTTTTCTGGAAATCCCAGAATGAGAGAAATGGGTGAAATGTACAGAAACCCTGCATAGTATAAGCGAATGTCCTGTTTTGCACTCGTATGAAGCATTTACCCTATGTCAAGAGATTTCACTTGTTTCTGACATTTTTGTGTATTTTTACTTAATCTTCGCTATTTGGGCACATTTTCTATTCTGGAAAGCCCAGAATGAGAGAAATGGGTGAAATTTACAGAAGCACTGCATATTATGAACAAATGTCGTATTTTACCCTCGTTTGAAGCATTTACCCTATTTCCAGTGATTTCACTTCTTTCGGACAGCTTGTGTTATTTGACTGAACCCTCGTAGTAAAGGAACATTTTTTTCCTTAAAAGCCAAATATGAGAGAAATGGGTGAAATGTACAGAAAACCTGCATATTATAAGCGAATGTCCTGTTTTGCACTCGTTTGAAGCATTTACCCTATGTCCAGAGATTTCACTTGTTTCTGACATTTTTGTGTATTTTTACTTAATCTTCGCTATTTGGGCACATTTTCTATTCTGCAATCCTAAAATGCTTGAAATGGGTGAAATTTACAGAAGCCCTGCATATTATAAACAAATGTCCTCTTTCACCCTAGTTGGAAGCATTTACCCTATGTCCAGTATTTTTACTTGTTTCTGACATATTTGTGTATTTTTACTTAATCTTCGCTATTTGGGCACATTTTCTATTCTGGAAAGCCCAGAATGAGAGAAATGGGTAAAATGTACAGAAACCCTGCATATAATGAGCGAATCTCCTGTTTTGCATTCGTTTGAAGCATTTACCCTACTTCCAGTGATTTCACTTCTTTCGGACAGCTTGTGTTATTTGACTGAACCCTCGTAGTAAAGGAACATTTTTTTCCTTAAAAGCCAAATATGAGAGAAATGGGTAAAATGTACAGAAAACCTGCATATTATAAGCGAATGTCCTGTTTTGCACTCGTTTGAAGCATTTACCCTATGTCCAGAGATTTCACTTGTTTCTGACATTTTTGTGTATTTTTACTTAATCTTCGCTATTTGGGCACATTTTCTATTCTGCAATCCTAAAATGCTTGAAATGGGTGAAATTTACAGAAGCCCTGCATATTATAAACAAATGTCCTCTTTCACCCTAGTTGGAAGCATTTACCCTATGTCCAGTATTTTTACTTGTTTCTGACATATTTGTGTATTTTTACTTAATCTTCGCTATTTGGGCACATTTTCTATTCTGGAAAGCCCAGAATGAGAGAAATGGGTAAAATGTACAGAAACCCTGCATATAATGAGCGAATCTCCTGTTTTGCATTCGTTTGAAGCATTTACCCTATTTCCAGTGATTTCACTTCTTTCGGACACCTCATGTTACTTTACTGAACCCTCGCAAATAAGGAACATTTTTTTCCTTTAATGCCAAATATGAAAGAAATGGGTAAAATGTACAGAAACCCTGCATATTATAAGCGAATGTCCTGTTGTGTACTCGTTTGAAGCATTACCCTATGTCCAGAGATTTCACTTGTTTCTGACATTTTTGTGTATTTTTACTGTATCTTCGCTATTTGGGCACATTTTCTATTCTGCAATCCTAAAATGCTTGAAATGGGTGAAATTTACAGAAGCCCTGCATATTATAAACAAATGTCCTCTTTCACCCTAGTTGGAAGCATTTACCCTATGTCCAGTATTTTTACTTGTTTCTGACATATTTGTGTATTTTTACTTAATCTTCGCTATTTGGGCACATTTTCTATTCTGGAAAGCCCAGAATGAGAGAAATGGGTGAAATTTACAGAAGCACTGCATATTATCAACAAATGTCGTATTTTACCCTCGTTTGAAGCATTTACCCTATTTCCAGTGATTTCACTTCTTTCGGACACCTCATGTTACTTTACTGAACCCTCGCAAATAAGGAACATTTTTTTCCTTTAATGCCAAATATGAAAGAAATGGGTAAAATGTACAGAAACCCTGCATATTATAAGCGAATGTCCTGTTGTGTACTCGTTTGAAGCATTACCCTATGTCCAGAGATTTCACTTGTTTCTGACATTTTTGTGTATTTTTACTGTATCTTCACTATTTGGGCACATTTTCTATTCTGCAATCCTAAAATGCTTGAAATGGGTGAAATTTACAGAAACCCTGCATAGTATAAGCGAATGTCCTGTTCGGCACTCGTTTGAAGCATTTACCCTATGTCCAGAGATTTCACTTGTTTCTGACATGTTTGTGTATTTTTACTGTATCTTCGCTATTGGGCACATTTTGTATTCTGCAAATCCCAAAATGTTTGAAATGGTGAAATTTACAGAAACCCTGCATATTCTCAACATATGTCCTCTTTCACCCTAGTTGGAAGCATTTACCCTATTTCCAGTATTTTTACTTGTTTCTGACATATTTGTGTATTTTTACTTAATCTTCGCTATTTGGCACATTTTCTATTCTGGAAATCCCAAAATGCTTGAAATGGGTAAAATTTACAGAAACCCTGCATATTATCAACATATGTCCTCTTTCAGCCTAGTTGGAAGCATTTACCCTATGTCCAGTATTTTTACTTGTTTCTGACATGTGTATTTTTACTTAATCTTCGCTATTTGGGCACATTTTCTATTCTGGAAAGCCCAGAATGAGAGAAATGGGTAAAATGTACAGAAACCCTGCATATAATGAGCGAATCTCCTGTTTTGCATTCGTTTGAAGCATTTACCCTACTTCCAGTGATTTCACTTCTTTCGGACAGCTTGTGTTATTTGACTGAACCCTCGCAATAAAGGAACATTTTTTTCCTTAAAAGCCAAATATGAGAGAAATGGGTAAAATGTACAGAAACCCTGCATATTATAAGCGAATGTCCTGTTTTGCACCTGTTTGAAGCATTTACCCTATGTCCAGAGATTTCACTTGTTTCTGACATTTTTGTATATTTTTACTGTATCTTCGCTATTTGGCACATTTTCTATTCTGGAAATCCCAAAATGCTTGAAATGGGTGAAATTTACAGAAACCCTGCATATTATCAACATATGTCCTTTTTCACCCTAGTTGGAAGCATCTACCCTATTTCCAGTATTTTTACTTGTTTCTGACATTTTTGTGTATTTTTACTGTATCTTCGCTATTTGGCACATTTTCTATTCTGGAAATCCCAAAATGCTTGAAATGGGTAAAATTTACAGAAACCCTGCATATTATCAACATATGTCCTCTTTCACCCTAGTTGGAAGCATCTCCCTATGTCCAGTATTTTTACTTGTTTCTGACATATTTGTGTATTTTTACTTAATCTTCGCTATTTGGGCACATTTTCTATTCTGGAAAGCCCAGAATGAGAGAAATGGGTAAAATGTACAGAAACCCTGCATAGTATAAGCGAATGTCCTGTTGGGCACTCGTTTGAAGCATTTACCCTATGTCCAGAGATTTCACTTGTTTCTGACATGTTTGTGTATTTTTACTGTATCTTCGCTATTGGGCACATTTTGTATTCTGCAAATCCCAAAATGCTTGAAATGGTGAAATTTGCAGAAACCCTGCATATTCTCAACATATGTCCTCTTTCACCCTAGTTGGAAGCATTTACCCTATTTCCAGTATTTTTACTTGTTTCTGACATATTTGTGTATTTTTACTTAATCTTCGCTATTTGGGCACATTTTCTATTCTGGAAAGCCCAGAATGAGAGAAATGGGTGAAATTTACAGAAGCACTGCATATTATCAACAAATGTCGTATTTTACCCTCGTTTGAAGCATTTACCCTATTTCCAGTGATTTCACTTCTTTCGGACACCTTATGTTACTTTACTGAACCCTCGCAAAAAAGGAACATTTTTTTCCTTAAAAGCCAAATATGAAAGAAATGGGTAAAATGTACAGAAACCCTGCATATTATAAGCGAATGTCCTGTTGTGTACTCGTTTGAAGCATTATCCTATGTCCAGAGATTTCACTTGTTTCTGACATTGTGTATTTTTACTGTATCTTCGCTATTTGGGCACATTTTCTATTCTGCAATCCTAAAATGCTTGAAATGGGTGAAATTTACAGAAGCCCTGCATATTATAAACAAATGTCCTCTTTCACCCTAGTTGGAAGCATTTACCCTATGTCCAGTATTTTTACTAGTTTCTGACATATTTGTGTATTTTTACTTAATCTTCGCTATTTGGGCACATTTTCTATTCTGGAAAGCCCAGAATGAGAGAAATGGGTAAAATGTACAGGAACCCTGCATATAATGAGCGAATCTCCTGTTTTGCATTCGTTTGAAGCATTTACCCTACTTCCAGTGATTTCACTTCTTTCGGACAGCTTGTGTTATTTGACTGAACCCTCGTAATAAAGGAACATTTTTTTCCTTAAAAGCCAAATATGAGAGAAATGGGTAAAATGTACAGAAACCCTGCATATTATAAGCGAATGTCCTGTTTTGCACTCGTTTGAAGCATTTACCCTATGTCCAGAGATTTCACTTGTTTCTGACATTTTTGTGTATTTTTACTTAATCTTCGCTATTTGGGCACATTTTCTATTCTGCAATCCTAAAATGCTTGAAATGGGTGAAATTTACAGAAGCCCTGCATATTATAAACAAATGTCCTCTTTCACCCTAGTTGGAAGCATTTACCCTATGTCCAGTATTTTTACTTGTTTCTGACATTTTTGTGTATTTTTACTTAATCTTCGCTATTTGGGCACATTTTCTATTCTGGAAAGCCCAGAATGAGAGAAATGGGTGAAATTTACAGAAGCACTGCATATTATCAACAAATGTCGTATTTTACCCTCGTTTGAAGCATTTACCCTATTTCCAGTGATTTCACTTCTTTCGGACACCTTATGTTATTTGACTGAACCCTCGTAATAAAGGAACATTTTTTTCCTTAAAAGCCAAATATGAGAGAAATGGGTAACATGTACAGAAACCCTGCATATTATAAGCGAATGTCCTGTTTTGCACACGTTTAAAGCATTTACCCTATGTCCAGAGATTTCACTTGTTTCTGACATTTTTGTGTATTTTTACTTAATCTTCGCTATTTGGGCACATTTTCTATTCTGGAAAGCCCAGAATGAGAGAAATGGGTGAAATTTACAGAAGCACTGCATATTATCAACAAATGTCGTATTTTACCCTCGTTGGAAGCATTTACCCTATTTCCAGTGATTTCACTTCTTTCGGACACCTTATGTTACTTTACTGAACCCTCGCAAAAAAGGAACATTTTTTTCCTTAAAAGCCAAATATGAAAGAAATGGGTAAAATGTACAGAAACCCTGCAGATTATAAGCGAATGTCCTGTTGTGTACTCGTTTGAAGCATTACCCTATGTCCAGAGATTTCACTTGTTTCTGACATTTTTGTGTATTTTTACTGTATCTTCGCTATTTGGGCACATTTTCTATTCTGCAATCCTAAAATGCTTGAAATGGGTGAAATTTACAGAAGCCCTGCATATTATAAACAAATGTCCTCTTTCACCCTAGTTGGAAGCATTTACCCTATGTCCAGTATTTTTACTAGTTTCTGACATATTTGTGTATTTTTACTTAATCTTCGCTATTTGGGCACATTTTCTATTCTGGAAAGCCCAGAATGAGAGAAATGGGTAAAATGTACAGAAACCCTGCATATAATGAGCGAATCTCCTGTTTTGCATTCGTTTGAAGCATTTACCCTACTTCCAGTGATTTCACTTCTTTCGGACAGCTTGTGTTATTTGACTGAACCCTCGTAATAAAGGAACATTTTTTTCCTTAAAAGCCAAATATGAGAGAAATGGGTAAAATGTACAGAAACCCTGCATATTATAAGCGAATGTCCTGTTTTGCACTCGTTTGAAGCATTTACCCTATGTCCAGAGATTTCACTTGTTTCTGACATTTTTGTGTATTTTTACTTAATCTTCGCTATTTGGGCACATTTTCTATTCTGCAATCCTAAAATGCTTGAAATGGGTGAAATTTACAGAAGCCCTGCATATTATAAACAAATGTCCTCTTTCACCCTAGTTGGAAGCATTTACCCTATGTCCAGTATTTTTACTTTTTTCTGACATTTTTGTGTATTTTTACTTAATCTTCGCTATTTGGGCACATTTTCTATTCTGGAAAGCCCAGAATGAGAGAAATGGGTGAAATTTACAGAAGCACTGCATATTATCAACAAATGTCGTATTTTACCCTCGTTTGAAGCATTTACCCTATTTCCAGTGATTTCACTTCTTTCGGACACCTTATGTTATTTGACTGAACCCTCGTAATAAAGGAACATTTTTTTCCTTAAAAGCCAAATATGAGAGAAATGGGTAAAATGTACAGAAACCCTGCATATTATAAGCGAATGTCCTGTTTTGCACTCGTTGAAAGCATTTACCCTATGTCCAGAGATTTCACTTATTTCTGACATTTTTGTGTATTTTTACTGTATCTTCGCTATTTGGGCACATTTTCTATTCTGCAATCCTAAAATGCTTGAAATGGGTGAAATTTACAGAAGCCATGCATATTATAAACAAATGTCCTCTTTCACCCTAGTTGGAAGCATTTACCCTATGTCCAGTATTTTTACTTGTTTCTGACATATTTGTGTATTTTTACTTAATCTTCGCTATTTGGGCACATTTTCTATTCTGGAAAGCCCAGAATGAGAGAAATGGGTAAAATGTACAGAAACCCGGCATATAATGAGCGAATCTCCTGTTTTGGACTCGTTTGAAGCATTTACCCTACTTCCAGTGATTTCACTTCTTTCGGACAGCTTGTGTTATTTGACTGAACCCTCGCAATAAAGGAACATTTTTTTCCTTAAAAGCCAAATATGAGAGAAATGGGTAAAATGTACAGAAACCCTGCATATTATAAGCGAATGTCCTGTTTTGCACCTGTTTGAAGCATTTACCCTATGTCCAGAGATTTCACTTGTTTCTGACATTTTTGTATATTTTTACTGTATCTTCGCTATTTGGCACATTTTCTATTCTGGAAATCCCAAAATGCTTGAAATGGGTGAAATTTGCAGAAACCCTGCATATTCTCAACATATGTCCTCTTTCACCCTAGTTGGAAGCATTTACCCTATTTCCAGTATTTTTACTTGTTTCTGACATATTTGTGTATTTTTACTTAATCTTCGCTATTTGGGCACATTTTCTTTTCTGGAAATCCCAGAATGAGAGAAATGGGTGAAATGTACAGAAACCCTGCATAGTATAAGCGAATGTCCTGTTTTGCACTCGTATGAAGCATTTACCCTATGTCAAGAGATTTCACTTGTTTCTGACATTTTTGTGTATTTTTACTTAATCTTCGCTATTTGGGCACATTTTCTATTCTGGAAAGCCCAGAATGAGAGAAATGGGTGAAATTTACAGAAGCACTGCATATTATGAACAAATGTCGTATTTTACCCTCGTTTGAAGCATTTACCCTATTTCCAGTGATTTCACTTCTTTCGGACAGCTTGTGTTATTTGACTGAACCCTCGTAGTAAAGGAACATTTTTTTCCTTAAAAGCCAAATATGAGAGAAATGGGTAAAATGTACAGAAACCCTGCATATTATAAGCGAATGTCCTGTTTTGCACTCGTTTGAAGCATTTACCCTATGTCCAGAGATTTCACTTGTTTCTGACATTTTTGTGTATTTTTACTTAATCTTCGCTATTTGGGCACATTTTCTATTCTGGAAAGCCCAGAATGAGAGAAATGGGTAAAATGTACAGAAACCCTGCATATAATGAGCGAATCTCCTGTTTTGCATTCGTTTGAAGCATTTACCCTACTTCCAGTGATTTCACTTCTTTCGGACAGCTTGTGTTATTTGACTGAACCCTCGTAGTAAAGGAACATTTTTTTCCTTAAAAGCCAAATATGAGAGAAATGGGTAAAATGTACAGAAAACCTGCATATTATAAGCGAATGTCCTGTTTTGCACTCGTTTGAAGCATTTACCCTATGTCCAGAGATTTCACTTGTTTCTGACATTTTTGTGTATTTTTACTTAATCTTCGCTATTTGGGCACATTTTCTATTCTGCAATCCTAAAATGCTTGAAATGGGTGAAATTTACAGAAGCCCTGCATATTATAAACAAATGTCCTCTTTCACCCTAGTTGGAAGCATTTACCCTATGTCCAGTATTTTTACTTGTTTCTGACATTTTTGTGTATTTTTACTTAATCTTCGCTATTTGGGCACATTTTCTATTCTGGAAAGCCCAGAATGAGAGAAATGGGTGAAATTTACAGAAGCACTGCATATTATCAACAAATGTCGTATTTTACCCTCGTTTGAAGCATTTACCCTATTTCCAGTGATTTCACTTCTTTCGGACACCTCATGTTACTTTACTGAACCCTCGCAAAAAAGGAACATTTTTTTCCTTTAATGCCAAATATGAAAGAAATGGGTAAAATGTACAGAAACCCTGCATATTATAAGCGAATGTCCTGTTGTGTACTCGTTTGAAGCATTACCCTATGTCCAGAGATTTCACTTGTTTCTGACATTTTTGTGTATTTTTACTGTATCTTCGCTATTTGGGCACATTTTCTATTCTGCAATCCTAAAATGCTTGAAATGGGTGAAATTTACAGAAGCCCTGCATATTATAAACAAATGTCCTCTTTCACCCTAGTTGGAAGCATTTACCCTATGTCCAGTATTTTTACTTGTTTCTGACATATTTGTGTATTTTTACTTAATCTTCGCTATTTGGGCACATTTTCTATTCTGGAAAGCCCAGAATGAGAGAAATGGGTGAAATTTACAGAAGCACTGCATATTATCAACAAATGTCGTATTTTACCCTCGTTTGAAGCATTTACCCTATTTCCAGTGATTTCACTTCTTTAGGACACCTTATGTTACTTTACTGAACCCTCGCAAAAAAGGAACATTTTTTTCCTTAAAAGCCAAATATGAAAGAAATGGGTAAAATGTACAGAAACCCTGCAGATTATAAGCGAATGTCCTGTTGTGTACTCGTTTGAAGCATTACCCTATGTCCAGAGATTTCACTTGTTTCTGACATTTTTGTGTATTTTTACTGTATCTTCGCTATTTGGGCACATTTTCTATTCTGCAATCCTAAAATGCTTGAAATGGGTGAAATTTACAGAAGCCCTGCATATTATAAACAAATGTCCTCTTTCACCCTAGTTGGAAGCATTTACCCTATGTCCAGTATTTTTACTTGTTTCTGACATATTTGTGTATTTTTACTTAATCTTCGCTATTTGGGCACATTTTCTATTCTGGAAAGCCCAGAATGAGAGAAATGGGTGAAATTTACAGAAGCACTGCATATTATCAACAAATGTCGTATTTTACCCTCGTTTGAAGCATTTACCCTATTTCCAGTGATTTCACTTCTTTCGGACACCTCATGTTACTTTACTGAACCCTCGCAAAAAAGGAACATTTTTTTCCTTTAATGCCAAATATGAAAGAAATGGGTAAAATGTACAGAAACCCTGCATATTATAAGCGAATGTCCTGTTGTGTACTCGTTTGAAGCATTACCCTATGTCCAGAGATTTCACTTGTTTCTGACATTTTTGTGTATTTTTACTGTATCTTCGCTATTTGGGCACATTTTCTATTCTGCAATCCTAAAATGCTTGAAATGGGTGAAATTTACAGAAGCCCTGCATATTATAAACAAATGTCCTCTTTCACCCTAGTTGGAAGCATTTACCCTATGTCCAGTATTTTTACTTGTTTCTGACATATTTGTGTATTTTTACTTAATCTTCGCTATTTGGGCACATTTTCTATTCTGGAAAGCCCAGAATGAGAGAAATGGGTGAAATTTACAGAAGCACTGCATATTATCAACAAATGTCGTATTTTACCCTCGTTTGAAGCATTTACCCTATTTCCAGTGATTTCACTTCTTTAGGACACCTTATGTTACTTTACTGAACCCTCGCAAAAAAGGAACATTTTTTTCCTTAAAAGCCAAATATGAAAGAAATGGGTAAAATGTACAGAAACCCTGCATATTATAAGCGAATGTCCTGTTGTGTACTCGTTTGAAGCATTACCCTATGTCCAGAGATTTCACTTGTTTCTGACATTTTTGTGTATTTTTACTGTATCTTCGCTATTTGGGCACATTTTCTATTCTGCAATCCTAAAATGCTTGAAATGGGTGAAATTTACAGAAGCCCTGCATATTATAAACAAATGTCCTCTTTCACCCTAGTTGGAAGCATTTACCCTATGTCCAGTATTTTTACTTGTTTCTGACATATTTGTGTATTTTTACTTAATCTTCGCTATTTGGGCACATTTTCTATTCTGGAAAGCCCAGAATGAGAGAAATGGGTAAAATGTACAGAAACCCTGCATATAATGAGCGAATCTCCTGTTTTGCATTCGTTTGAAGCATTTACCCTATTTCCAGTGATTTCACTTCTTTCGGACACCTTATGTTACTTTACTGAACCCTCGCAAAAAAGGAACATTTTTTTCCTTAAAAGCCAAATATGAAAGAAATGGGTAAAATGTACAGAAACCCTGCATATTATAAGCGAATGTCCTGTTGTGTACTCGTTTGAAGCATTACCCTATGTCCAGAGATTTCACTTGTTTCTGACATTTTTGTGTATTTTTACTGTATCTTCGCTATTTGGGCACATTTTCTATTCTGCAATCCTAAAATGCTTGAAATGGGTGAAATTTACAGAAGCCCTGCATATTATAAACAAATGTCCTCTTTCACCCTAGTTGGAAGCACTTACCCTATGTCCAGTATTTTTACTTGTTTCTGACATATTTGTGTATTTTTACTTAATCTTCGCTATTTGGGCACATTTTCTATTCTGGAAAGCCCAGAATGAGAGAAATGGGTAAAATGTACAGAAACCCTGCATATAATGAGCGAATCTCCTGTTTTGCATTCGTTTGAAGCATTTACCCTACTTCCAGTGATTTCACTTCTTTCGGACAGCTTGTGTTATTTGACTGAACCCTCGTAATAAAGGAACATTTTTTTCCTTAAAAGCCAAATATGAGAGAAATGGGTAAAATGTACAGAAATCCTGCATATAATGAGCGAATCTCCTGTTTTGCACTCGTTTGAAGCATTACCCTATGTCCAGAGATTTCACTTGTTTCTGACATTTTTGTGTATTTTTACTGTATCTTCGCTATTTGGGCACATTTTCTATTCTGCAATCCTAAAATGCTTGAAATGGGTGAAATTTACAGAAGCCCTGCATATTATAAACAAATGTCCTCTTTCACCCTAGTTGGAAGCATTTACCCTATGTCCAGTATTTTTACTTGTTTCTGACATATTTGTGTATTTTTACTTAATCTTCGCTATTTGGGCACATTTTCTATTCTGGAAAGCCCAGAATGAGAGAAATGGGTAAAATGTACAGAAACCCGGCATATAATGAGCGAATCTCCTGTTTTGGACTCGTTTGAAGCATTTACCCTACTTCCAGTGATTTCACTTCTTTCGGACAGCTTGTGTTATTTGACTGAACCCTCGCAATAAAGGAACATTTTTTTCCTTAAAAGCCAAATATGAGAGAAATGGGTAAAATGTACAGAAACCCTGCATAGTATAAGCGAATGTCCTGTTTTGCACCTGTTTGAAGCATTTACCCTATGTCCAGAGATTTCACTTGTTTCTGACATTTTTGTGTATTTTTACTGTATCTTCGCTATTTGGGCACATTTTCTATTCTGCAATCCTAAAATGCTTGAAATGGGTGAAATTTACAGAAGCCCTGCATATTATAAACAAATGTCCTCTTTCACCCTAGTTGGAAGCATTTACCCTATGTCCAGTATTTTTACTTGTTTCTGACATATTTGTGTATTTTTACTTAATCTTCGCTATTTGGGCACATTTTCTATTCTGGAAAGCCCAGAATGAGAGAAATGGGTAAAATGTACAGAAACCCGGCATATAATGAGCGAATCTCCTGTTTTGGACTCGTTTGAAGCATTTACCCTACTTCCAGTGATTTCACTTCTTTCGGACAGCTTGTGTTATTTGACTGAACCCTCGCAATAAAGGAACATTTTTTTCCTTAAAAGCCAAATATGAGAGAAATGGGTAAAATGTACAGAAACCCTGCATATTATAAGCGAATGTCCTGTTTTGCACCTGTTTGAAGCATTTACCCTATGTCCAGAGATTTCACTTGTTTCTGACATTTTTGTATATTTTTACAGTATCTTCGCTATTTGGCACATTTTCTATTCTGGAAATCCCAAAATGCTTGAAATGGGTGAAATTTACAGAAACCCTGCATATTATCAACATATGTCCTCTTTCACCCTAGTTGGAAGCATTTACCCTATTTCCAGTATTTTTACTTGTTTCTGACATATTTGTGTATTTTTACTTAATCTTCGCTATTTGGGCACATTTTCTTTTCTGGAAATCCCAGAATGAGAGAAATGGGTGAAATGTACAGAAACCCTGCATAGTATAAGCGAATGTCCTGTTTTGCACTCGTATGAAGCATTTACCCTATGTCAAGAGATTTCACTTGTTTCTGACATTTTTGTGTATTTTTACTTAATCTTCGCTATTTGGGCACATTTTCTATTCTGGAAAGCCCAGAATGAGAGAAATGGGTGAAATTTACAGAAGCACTGCATATTATGAACAAATGTCGTATTTTACCCTCGTTTGAAGCATTTACCCTATTTCCAGTGATTTCACTTCTTTCGGACAGCTTGTGTTATTTGACTGAACCCTCGTAGTAAAGGAACATTTTTTTCCTTAAAAGCCAAATATGAGAGAAATGGGTAAAATGTACAGAAACCCTGCATATTATAAGCGAATGTCCTGTTTTGCACTCGTTTGAAGCATTTACCCTATGTCCAGAGATTTCACTTGTTTCTGACATTTTTGTGTATTTTTACTTAATCTTCGCTATTTGGGCACATTTTCTATTCTGGAAAGCCCAGAATGAGAGAAATGGGTAAAATGTACAGAAACCCTGCATATAATGAGCGAATCTCCTGTTTTGCATTCGTTTGAAGCATTTACCCTACTTCCAGTGATTTCACTTCTTTCGGACAGCTTGTGTTATTTGACTGAACCCTCGTAGTAAAGGAACATTTTTTTCCTTAAAAGCCAAATATGAGAGAAATGGGTAAAATGTACAGAAAACCTGCATATTATAAGCGAATGTCCTGTTTTGCACTCGTTTGAAGCATTTACCCTATGTCCAGAGATTTCACTTGTTTCTGACATTTTTGTGTATTTTTACTTAATCTTCGCTATTTGGGCACATTTTCTATTCTGCAATCCTAAAATGCTTGAAATGGGTGAAATTTACAGAAGCCCTGCATATTATAAACAAATGTCCTCTTTCACCCTAGTTGGAAGCATTTACCCTATGTCCAGTATTTTTACTTGTTTCTGACATATTTGTGTATTTTTACTTAATCTTCGCTATTTGGGCACATTTTCTATTCTGGAAAGCCCAGAATGAGAGAAATGGGTGAAATTTACAGAAGCACTGCATATTATCAACAAATGTCGTATTTTACCCTCGTTTGAAGCATTTACCCTATTTCCAGTGATTTCACTTCTTTCGGACACCTTATGTTACTTTACTGAACCCTCGCAAAAAAGGAACATTTTTTTCCTTAAAAGCCAAATATGAAAGAAATGGGTAAAATGTACAGAAACCCTGCATATTATAAGCGAATGTCCTGTTGTGTACTCGTTTGAAGCATTACCCTATGTCCAGAGATTTCACTTGTTTCTGACATTTTTGTGTATTTTTACTGTATCTTCGCTATTTGGGCACATTTTCTATTCTGCAATCCTAAAATGCTTGAAATGGGTGAAATTTACAGAAGCCCTGCATATTATAAACAAATGTCCTCTTTCACCCTAGTTGGAAGCACTTACCCTATGTCCAGTATTTTTACTTGTTTCTGACATATTTGTGTATTTTTACTTAATCTTCGCTATTTGGGCACATTTTCTATTCTGGAAAGCCCAGAATGAGAGAAATGGGTAAAATGTACAGAAACCCTGCATATAATGAGCGAATCTCCTGTTTTGCATTCGTTTGAAGCATTTACCCTACTTCCAGTGATTTCACTTCTTTCGGACAGCTTGTGTTATTTGACTGAACCCTCGTAATAAAGGAACATTTTTTTCCTTAAAAGCCAAATATGAGAGAAATGGGTAAAATGTACAGAAACCCTGCATATTATAAGCGAATGTCCTGTTTTGCACTCGTTTGAAGCATTTACCCTATGTCCAGAGATTTCACTTGTTTCTGACATTTTTGTATATTTTTACTGTATCTTCGCTATTTGGCACATTTTCTATTCTGGAAATCCCAAAATGCTTGAAATGGGTGAAATTTACAGAAACCCTGCATATTATCAACATATGTCCTCTTTCACCCTAGTTGGAAGCATCTACCCTATTTCCAGTATTTTTACTTCTTTCTGACATTTTTGTGTATTTTTACTGTATCTTCGCTATTTGGCACATTTTCTATTCTGGAAATCCCAAAATGCTTGAAATGGGTAAAATTTACAGAAACCCTGCATATTATCAACATATGTCCTCTTTCACCCTAGTTGGAAGCATCTCCCTATGTCCAGTATTTTTACTTGTTTCTGACATATTTGTGTATTTTTACTTAATCTTCGCTATTTGGGCACATTTTCTATTCTGGAAAGCCCAGAATGAGAGAAATGGGTGAAATGTACAGAAACCCTGCATAGTATAAGCGAATGTCCTGTTGGGCACTCGTTTGAAGCATTTACCCTATGTCCAGAGATTTCACTTGTTTCTGACATGTTTGTGTATTTTTACTGTATCTTCGCTATTGGGCACATTTTGTATTCTGCAAATCCCAAAATGCTTGAAATGGTGAAATTTACAGAAACCCTGCATATTCTCAACATATGTCCTCTTTCACCCTAGTTGGAAGCATTTACCCTATTTCCAGTGATTTTACTTGTTTCTGACATTTTTGTGTATTTTTACTGTATCCGCTATTCGGGCACATTTTCTTTACTGGTAATCCCAGAATGAGAGAAATGGGTGAAATGTACAGAAACCCTGCATAGTATAAGCGAATGTCCTGTTTTGCACTCGTTTGAAGCATTTACCCTATGTCCAGAGATTTCACTTGTTTCTGACATTTTTGTGTATTTTTACTGTATCTTCGCTATTTGGGCACATTTTCTATTCTGGAAAGCCCAGAATGAGAGAAATGGGTGAAATTTACAGAAGCCCTGCATATTATAAACAAATGTCCTCTTTCACCCTAGTTGGAAGCATTTACCCTATGTCCAGTATTTTTACTTGTTTCTGACATATTTGTGTATTTTTACTTAATCTTCGCTATTTGGGCACATTTTCTTTTCTGGAAATCCCAGAATGAGAGAAATGGGTGAAATGTACAGAAACCCTGCATAGTATAAGCGAATGTCCTGTTTTGCACTCGTATGAAGCATTTACCCTATGTCAAGAGATTTCACTTGTTTCTGACATTTTTGTGTATTTTTACTTAATCTTCGCTATTTGGGCACATTTTCTATTCTGGAAAGCCCAGAATGAGAGAAATGGGTGAAATTTACAGAAGCACTGCATATTATGAACAAATGTCGTATTTTACCCTCGTTTGAAGCATTTACCCTATTTCCAGTGATTTCACTTCTTTCGGACAGCTTGTGTTATTTGACTGAACCCTCGTAGTAAAGGAACATTTTTTTCCTTAAAAGCCAAATATGAGAGAAATGGGTGAAATGTACAGAAAACCTGCATATTATAAGCGAATGTCCTGTTTTGCACTCGTTTGAAGCATTTACCCTATGTCCAGAGATTTCACTTGTTTCTGACATTTTTGTGTATTTTTACTTAATCTTCGCTATTTGGGCACATTTTCTATTCTGCAATCCTAAAATGCTTGAAATGGGTGAAATTTACAGAAGCCCTGCATATTATAAACAAATGTCCTCTTTCACCCTAGTTGGAAGCATTTACCCTATGTCCAGTATTTTTACTTGTTTCTGACATATTTGTGTATTTTTACTTAATCTTCGCTATTTGGGCACATTTTCTATTCTGGAAAGCCCAGAATGAGAGAAATGGGTAAAATGTACAGAAACCCTGCATATAATGAGCGAATCTCCTGTTTTGCATTCGTTTGAAGCATTTACCCTACTTCCAGTGATTTCACTTCTTTCGGACAGCTTGTGTTATTTGACTGAACCCTCGTAGTAAAGGAACATTTTTTTCCTTAAAAGCCAAATATGAGAGAAATGGGTAAAATGTACAGAAAACCTGCATATTATAAGCGAATGTCCTGTTTTGCACTCGTTTGAAGCATTTACCCTATGTCCAGAGATTTCACTTGTTTCTGACATTTTTGTGTATTTTTACTTAATCTTCGCTATTTGGGCACATTTTCTATTCTGCAATCCTAAAATGCTTGAAATGGGTGAAATTTACAGAAGCCCTGCATATTATAAACAAATGTCCTCTTTCACCCTAGTTGGAAGCTTTTACCCTATGTCCAGTATTTTTACTTGTTTCTGACATATTTGTGTATTTTTACTTAATCTTCGCTATTTGGGCACATTTTCTATTCTGGAAAGCCCAGAATGAGAGAAATGGGTAAAATGTACAGAAACCCTGCATATAATGAGCGAATCTCCTGTTTTGCATTCGTTTGAAGCATTTACCCTATTTCCAGTGATTTCACTTCTTTCGGACACCTCATGTTACTTTACTGAACCCTCGCAAATAAGGAACATTTTTTTCCTTTAATGCCAAATATGAAAGAAATGGGTAAAATGTACAGAAACCCTGCATATTATAAGCGAATGTCCTGTTGTGTACTCGTTTGAAGCATTACCCTATGTCCAGAGATTTCACTTGTTTCTGACATTTTTGTGTATTTTTACTGTATCTTCGCTATTTGGGCACATTTTCTATTCTGCAATCCTAAAATGCTTGAAATGGGTGAAATTTACAGAAGCCCTGCATATTATAAACAAATGTCCTCTTTCACCCTAGTTGGAAGCATTTACCCTATGTCCAGTATTTTTACTTGTTTCTGACATATTTGTGTATTTTTACTTAATCTTCGCTATTTGGGCACATTTTCTATTCTGGAAAGCCCAGAATGAGAGAAATGGGTGAAATTTACAGAAGCACTGCATATTATCAACAAATGTCGTATTTTACCCTCGTTTGAAGCATTTACCCTATTTCCAGTGATTTCACTTCTTTCGGACACCTCATGTTACTTTACTGAACCCTCGCAAATAAGGAACATTTTTTTCCTTTAATGCCAAATATGAAAGAAATGGGTAAAATGTACAGAAACCCTGCATATTATAAGCGAATGTCCTGTTGTGTACTCGTTTGAAGCATTACCCTATGTCCAGAGATTTCACTTGTTTCTGACATTTTTGTGTATTTTTACTGTATCTTCACTATTTGGGCACATTTTCTATTCTGCAATCCTAAAATGCTTGAAATGGGTGAAATTTACAGAAACCCTGCATAGTATAAGCGAATGTCCTGTTCGGCACTCGTTTGAAGCATTTACCCTATGTCCAGAGATTTCACTTGTTTCTGACATGTTTGTGTATTTTTACTGTATCTTCGCTATTGGGCACATTTTGTATTCTGCAAATCCCAAAATGTTTGAAATGGTGAAATTTACAGAAACCCTGCATATTCTCAACATATGTCCTCTTTCACCCTAGTTGGAAGCATTTACCCTATTTCCAGTATTTTTACTTGTTTCTGACATATTTGTGTATTTTTACTTAATCTTCGCTATTTGGCACATTTTCTATTCTGGAAATCCCAAAATGCTTGAAATGGGTAAAATTTACAGAAACCCTGCATATTATCAACATATGTCCTCTTTCAGCCTAGTTGGAAGCATTTACCCTATGTCCAGTATTTTTACTTGTTTCTGACATGTGTATTTTTACTTAATCTTCGCTATTTGGGCACATTTTCTATTCTGGAAAGCCCAGAATGAGAGAAATGGGTAAAATGTACAGAAACCCTGCATATAATGAGCGAATCTCCTGTTTTGCATTCGTTTGAAGCATTTACCCTACTTCCAGTGATTTCACTTCTTTCGGACAGCTTGTGTTATTTGACTGAACCCTCGCAATAAAGGAACATTTTTTTCCTTAAAAGCCAAATATGAGAGAAATGGGTAAAATGTACAGAAACCCTGCATATTATAAGCGAATGTCCTGTTTTGCACCTGTTTGAAGCATTTACCCTATGTCCAGAGATTTCACTTGTTTCTGACATTTTTGTATATTTTTACTGTATCTTCGCTATTTGGCACATTTTCTATTCTGGAAATCCCAAAATGCTTGAAATGGGTGAAATTTACAGAAACCCTGCATATTATCAACATATGTCCTTTTTCACCCTAGTTGGAAGCATCTACCCTATTTCCAGTATTTTTACTTGTTTCTGACATTTTTGTGTATTTTTACTGTATCTTCGCTATTTGGCACATTTTCTATTCTGGAAATCCCAAAATGCTTGAAATGGGTAAAATTTACAGAAACCCTGCATATTATCAACATATGTCCTCTTTCACCCTAGTTGGAAGCATCTCCCTATGTCCAGTATTTTTACTTGTTTCTGACATATTTGTGTATTTTTACTTAATCTTCGCTATTTGGGCACATTTTCTATTCTGGAAAGCCCAGAATGAGAGAAATGGGTAAAATGTACAGAAACCCTGCATAGTATAAGCGAATGTCCTGTTGGGCACTCGTTTGAAGCATTTACCCTATGTCCAGAGATTTCACTTGTTTCTGACATGTTTGTGTATTTTTACTGTATCTTCGCTATTGGGCACATTTTGTATTCTGCAAATCCCAAAATGCTTGAAATGGTGAAATTTGCAGAAACCCTGCATATTCTCAACATATGTCCTCTTTCACCCTAGTTGGAAGCATTTACCCTATTTCCAGTATTTTTACTTGTTTCTGACATATTTGTGTATTTTTACTTAATCTTCGCTATTTGGGCACATTTTCTATTCTGGAAAGCCCAGAATGAGAGAAATGGGTGAAATTTACAGAAGCACTGCATATTATCAACAAATGTCGTATTTTACCCTCGTTTGAAGCATTTACCCTATTTCCAGTGATTTCACTTCTTTCGGACACCTTATGTTACTTTACTGAACCCTCGCAAAAAAGGAACATTTTTTTCCTTAAAAGCCAAATATGAAAGAAATGGGTAAAATGTACAGAAACCCTGCATATTATAAGCGAATGTCCTGTTGTGTACTCGTTTGAAGCATTACCCTATGTCCAGAGATTTCACTTGTTTCTGACATTGTGTATTTTTACTGTATCTTCGCTATTTGGGCACATTTTCTATTCTGCAATCCTAAAATGCTTGAAATGGGTGAAATTTACAGAAGCCCTGCATATTATAAACAAATGTCCTCTTTCACCCTAGTTGGAAGCATTTACCCTATGTCCAGTATTTTTACTAGTTTCTGACATATTTGTGTATTTTTACTTAATCTTCGCTATTTGGGCACATTTTCTATTCTGGAAAGCCCAGAATGAGAGAAATGGGTAAAATGTACAGGAACCCTGTATATAATGAGCGAATCTCCTGTTTTGCATTCGTTTGAAGCATTTACCCTACTTCCAGTGATTTCACTTCTTTCGGACAGCTTGTGTTATTTGACTGAACCCTCGTAATAAAGGAACATTTTTTTCCTTAAAAGCCAAATATGAGAGAAATGGGTAAAATGTACAGAAACCCTGCATATTATAAGCGAATGTCCTGTTTTGCACTCGTTTGAAGCATTTACCCTATGTCCAGAGATTTCACTTGTTTCTGACATTTTTGTGTATTTTTACTTAATCTTCGCTATTTGGGCACATTTTCTATTCTGCAATCCTAAAATGCTTGAAATGGGTGAAATTTACAGAAGCCCTGCATATTATAAACAAATGTCCTCTTTCACCCTAGTTGGAAGCATTTACCCTATGTCCAGTATTTTTACTTGTTTCTGACATTTTTGTGTATTTTTACTTAATCTTCGCTATTTGGGCACATTTTCTATTCTGGAAAGCCCAGAATGAGAGAAATGGGTGAAATTTACAGAAGCACTGCATATTATCAACAAATGTCGTATTTTACCCTCGTTTGAAGCATTTACCCTATTTCCAGTGATTTCACTTCTTTCGGACACCTTATGTTATTTGACTGAACCCTCGTAATAAAGGAACATTTTTTTCCTTAAAAGCCAAATATGAGAGAAATGGGTAAAATGTACAGAAACCCTGCATATTATAAGCGAATGTCCTGTTTTGCACACGTTTAAAGCATTTACCCTATGTCCAGAGATTTCACTTGTTTCTGACATTTTTGTGTATTTTTACTTAATCTTCGCTATTTGGGCACATTTTCTATTCTGGAAAGCCCAGAATGAGAGAAATGGGTGAAATTTACAGAAGCACTGCATATTATCAACAAATGTCGTATTTTACCCTCGTTGGAAGCATTTACCCTATTTCCAGTGATTTCACTTCTTTCGGACACCTTATGTTACTTTACTGAACCCTCGCAAAAAAGGAACATTTTTTTCCTTAAAAGCCAAATATGAAAGAAATGGGTAAAATGTACAGAAACCCTGCAGATTATAAGCGAATGTCCTGTTGTGTACTCGTTTGAAGCATTACCCTATGTCCAGAGATTTCACTTGTTTCTGACATTTTTGTGTATTTTTACTGTATCTTCGCTATTTGGGCACATTTTCTATTCTGCAATCCTAAAATGCTTGAAATGGGTGAAATTTACAGAAGCCCTGCATATTATAAACAAATGTCCTCTTTCACCCTAGTTGGAAGCATTTACCCTATGTCCAGTATTTTTACTAGTTTCTGACATATTTGTGTATTTTTACTTAATCTTCGCTATTTGGGCACATTTTCTATTCTGGAAAGCCCAGAATGAGAGAAATGGGTAAAATGTACAGAAACCCTGCATATAATGAGCGAATCTCCTGTTTTGCATTCGTTTGAAGCATTTACCCTACTTCCAGTGATTTCACTTCTTTCGGACAGCTTGTGTTATTTGACTGAACCCTCGTAATAAAGGAACATTTTTTTCCTTAAAAGCCAAATATGAGAGAAATGGGTAAAATGTACAGAAACCCTGCATATTATAAGCGAATGTCCTGTTTTGCACTCGTTTGAAGCATTTACCCTATGTCCAGAGATTTCACTTGTTTCTGACATTTTTGTGTATTTTTACTTAATCTTCGCTATTTGGGCACATTTTCTATTCTGCAATCCTAAAATGCTTGAAATGGGTGAAATTTACAGAAGCCCTGCATATTATAAACAAATGTCCTCTTTCACCCTAGTTGGAAGCATTTACCCTATGTCCAGTATTTTTACTTTTTTCTGACATTTTTGTGTATTTTTACTTAATCTTCGCTATTTGGGCACATTTTCTATTCTGGAAAGCCCAGAATGAGAGAAATGGGTGAAATTTACAGAAGCACTGCATATTATCAACAAATGTCGTATTTTACCCTCGTTTGAAGCATTTACCCTATTTCCAGTGATTTCACTTCTTTCGGACACCTTATGTTATTTGACTGAACCCTCGTAATAAAGGAACATTTTTTTCCTTAAAAGCCAAATATGAGAGAAATGGGTAAAATGTACAGAAACCCTGCATATTATAAGCGAATGTCCTGTTTTGCACTCGTTGAAAGCATTTACCCTATGTCCAGAGATTTCACTTATTTCTGACATTTTTGTGTATTTTTACTGTATCTTCGCTATTTGGGCACATTTTCTATTCTGCAATCCTAAAATGCTTGAAATGGGTGAAATTTACAGAAGCCATGCATATTATAAACAAATGTCCTCTTTCACCCTAGTTGGAAGCATTTACCCTATGTCCAGTATTTTTACTTGTTTCTGACATATTTGTGTATTTTTACTTAATCTTCGCTATTTGGGCACATTTTCTATTCTGGAAAGCCCAGAATGAGAGAAATGGGTAAAATGTACAGAAACCCGGCATATAATGAGCGAATCTCCTGTTTTGGACTCGTTTGAAGCATTTACCCTACTTCCAGTGATTTCACTTCTTTCGGACAGCTTGTGTTATTTGACTGAACCCTCGCAATAAAGGAACATTTTTTTCCTTAAAAGCCAAATATGAGAGAAATGGGTAAAATGTACAGAAACCCTGCATATTATAAGCGAATGTCCTGTTTTGCACCTGTTTGAAGCATTTACCCTATGTCCAGAGATTTCACTTGTTTCTGACATTTTTGTATATTTTTACTGTATCTTCGCTATTTGGCACATTTTCTATTCTGGAAATCCCAAAATGCTTGAAATGGGTGAAATTTACAGAAACCCTGCATATTCTCAACATATGTCCTCTTTCACCCTAGTTGGAAGCATTTACCCTATTTCCAGTATTTTTACTTGTTTCTGACATATTTGTGTATTTTTACTTAATCTTCGCTATTTGGGCACATTTTCTTTTCTGGAAATCCCAGAATGAGAGAAATGGGTGAAATGTACAGAAACCCTGCATAGTATAAGCGAATGTCCTGTTTTGCACTCGTATGAAGCATTTACCCTATGTCAAGAGATTTCACTTGTTTCTGACATTTTTGTGTATTTTTACTTAATCTTCGCTATTTGGGCACATTTTCTATTCTGGAAAGCCCAGAATGAGAGAAATGGGTGAAATTTACAGAAGCACTGCATATTATGAACAAATGTCGTATTTTACCCTCGTTTGAAGCATTTACCCTATTTCCAGTGATTTCACTTCTTTCGGACAGCTTGTGTTATTTGACTGAACCCTCGTAGTAAAGGAACATTTTTTTCCTTAAAAGCCAAATATGAGAGAAATGGGTAAAATGTACAGAAACCCTGCATATTATAAGCGAATGTCCTGTTTTGCACTCGTTTGAAGCATTTACCCTATGTCCAGAGATTTCACTTGTTTCTGACATTTTTGTGTATTTTTACTTAATCTTCGCTATTTGGGCACATTTTCTATTCTGGAAAGCCCAGAATGAGAGAAATGGGTAAAATGTACAGAAACCCTGCATATAATGAGCGAATCTCCTGTTTTGCATTCGTTTGAAGCATTTACCCTACTTCCAGTGATTTCACTTCTTTCGGACAGCTTGTGTTATTTGACTGAACCCTCGTAGTAAAGGAACATTTTTTTCCTTAAAAGCCAAATATGAGAGAAATGGGTAAAATGTACAGAAAACCTGCATATTATAAGCGAATGTCCTGTTTTGCACTCGTTTGAAGCATTTACCCTATGTCCAGAGATTTCACTTGTTTCTGACATTTTTGTGTATTTTTACTTAATCTTCGCTATTTGGGCACATTTTCTATTCTGCAATCCTAAAATGCTTGAAATGGGTGAAATTTACAGAAGCGCTGCATATTATAAACAAATGTCCTCTTTCACCCTAGTTGGAAGCATTTACCCTATGTCCAGTATTTTTACTTGTTTCTGACATTTTTGTGTATTTTTACTTAATCTTCGCTATTTGGGCACATTTTCTATTCTGGAAAGCCCAGAATGAGAGAAATGGGTGAAATTTACAGAAGCACTGCATATTATCAACAAATGTCGTATTTTACCCTCGTTTGAAGCATTTACCCTATTTCCAGTGATTTCACTTCTTTCGGACACCTCATGTTACTTTACTGAACCCTCGCAAAAAAGGAACATTTTTTTCCTTTAATGCCAAATATGAAAGAAATGGGTAAAATGTACAGAAACCCTGCATATTATAAGCGAATGTCCTGTTGTGTACTCGTTTGAAGCATTACCCTATGTCCAGAGATTTCACTTGTTTCTGACATTTTTGTGTATTTTTACTGTATCTTCGCTATTTGGGCACATTTTCTATTCTGCAATCCTAAAATGCTTGAAATGGGTGAAATTTACAGAAGCCCTGCATATTATAAACAAATGTCCTCTTTCACCCTAGTTGGAAGCATTTACCCTATGTCCAGTATTTTTACTTGTTTCTGACATATTTGTGTATTTTTACTTAATCTTCGCTATTTGGGCACATTTTCTATTCTGGAAAGCCCAGAATGAGAGAAATGGGTGAAATTTACAGAAGCACTGCATATTATCAACAAATGTCGTATTTTACCCTCGTTTGAAGCATTTACCCTATTTCCAGTGATTTCACTTCTTTAGGACACCTTATGTTACTTTACTGAACCCTCGCAAAAAAGGAACATTTTTTTCCTTAAAAGCCAAATATGAAAGAAATGGGTAAAATGTACAGAAACCCTGCAGATTATAAGCGAATGTCCTGTTGTGTACTCGTTTGAAGCATTACCCTATGTCCAGAGATTTCACTTGTTTCTGACATTTTTGTGTATTTTTACTGTATCTTCGCTATTTGGGCACATTTTCTATTCTGCAATCCTAAAATGCTTGAAATGGGTGAAATTTACAGAAGCCCTGCATATTATAAACAAATGTCCTCTTTCACCCTAGTTGGAAGCATTTACCCTATGTCCAGTATTTTTACTTGTTTCTGACATATTTGTGTATTTTTACTTAATCTTCGCTATTTGGGCACATTTTCTATTCTGGAAAGCCCAGAATGAGAGAAATGGGTGAAATTTACAGAAGCACTGCATATTATCAACAAATGTCGTATTTTACCCTCGTTTGAAGCATTTACCCTATTTCCAGTGATTTCACTTCTTTCGGACACCTCATGTTACTTTACTGAACCCTCGCAAAAAAGGAACATTTTTTTCCTTTAATGCCAAATATGAAAGAAATGGGTAAAATGTACAGAAACCCTGCATATTATAAGCGAATGTCCTGTTGTGTACTCGTTTGAAGCATTACCCTATGTCCAGAGATTTCACTTGTTTCTGACATTTTTGTGTATTTTTACTGTATCTTCGCTATTTGGGCACATTTTCTATTCTGCAATCCTAAAATGCTTGAAATGGGTGAAATTTACAGAAGCCCTGCATATTATAAACAAATGTCCTCTTTCACCCTAGTTGGAAGCATTTACCCTATGTCCAGTATTTTTACTTGTTTCTGACATATTTGTGTATTTTTACTTAATCTTCGCTATTTGGGCACATTTTCTATTCTGGAAAGCCCAGAATGAGAGAAATGGGTGAAATTTACAGAAGCACTGCATATTATCAACAAATGTCGTATTTTACCCTCGTTTGAAGCATTTACCCTATTTCCAGTGATTTCACTTCTTTAGGACACCTTATGTTACTTTACTGAACCCTCGCAAAAAAGGAACATTTTTTTCCTTAAAAGCCAAATATGAAAGAAATGGGTAAAATGTACAGAAACCCTGCATATTATAAGCGAATGTCCTGTTGTGTACTCGTTTGAAGCATTACCCTATGTCCAGAGATTTCACTTGTTTCTGACATTTTTGTGTATTTTTACTGTATCTTCGCTATTTGGGCACATTTTCTATTCTGCAATCCTAAAATGCTTGAAATGGGTGAAATTTACAGAAGCCCTGCATATTATAAACAAATGTCCTCTTTCACCCTAGTTGGAAGCATTTACCCTATGTCCAGTATTTTTACTTGTTTCTGACATTTTTGTGTATTTTTACTTAATCTTCGCTATTTGGGCACATTTTCTATTCTGGAAAGCCCAGAATGAGAGAAATGGGTGAAATTTACAGAAGCACTGCATATTATGAACAAATGTCGTATTTTACCCTCGTTTGAAGCATTTACCCTATTTCCAGTGATTTCACTTCTTTCGGACACCTTATGTTACTTTACTGAACCCTCGCAAAAAAGGAACATTTTTTTCCTTAAAAGCCAAATATGAAAGAAATGGGTAAAATGTACAGAAACCCTGCATATTATAAGCGAATGTCCTGTTGTGTACTCGTTTGAAGCATTACCCTATGTCCAGAGATTTCACTTGTTTCTGACATTTTTGTGTATTTTTACTGTATCTTCGCTATTTGGGCACATTTTCTATTCTGCAATCCTAAAATGCTTGAAATGGGTGAAATTTACAGAAGCCCTGCATATTATAAACAAATGTCCTCTTTCACCCTAGTTGGAAGCACTTACCCTATGTCCAGTATTTTTACTTGTTTCTGACATATTTGTGTATTTTTACTTAATCTTCGCTATTTGGGCACATTTTCTATTCTGGAAAGCCCAGAATGAGAGAAATGGGTAAAATGTACAGAAACCCTGCATATAATGAGCGAATCTCCTGTTTTGCATTCGTTTGAAGCATTTACCCTACTTCCAGTGATTTCACTTCTTTCGGACAGCTTGTGTTATTTGACTGAACCCTCGTAATAAAGGAACATTTTTTTCCTTAAAAGCCAAATATGAGAGAAATGGGTAAAATGTACAGAAATCCTGCATATAATGAGCGAATCTCCTGTTTTGCACTCGTTTGAAGCATTACCCTATGTCCAGAGATTTCACTTGTTTCTGACATTTTTGTGTATTTTTACTGTATCTTCGCTATTTGGGCACATTTTCTATTCTGCAATCCTAAAATGCTTGAAATGGGTGAAATTTACAGAAGCCCTGCATATTATAAACAAATGTCCTCTTTCACCCTAGTTGGAAGCATTTACCCTATGTCCAGTATTTTTACTTGTTTCTGACATATTTGTGTATTTTTACTTAATCTTCGCTATTTGGGCACATTTTCTATTCTGGAAAGCCCAGAATGAGAGAAATGGGTAAAATGTACAGAAACCCGGCATATAATGAGCGAATCTCCTGTTTTGGACTCGTTTGAAGCATTTACCCTACTTCCAGTGATTTCACTTCTTTCGGACAGCTTGTGTTATTTGACTGAACCCTCGCAATAAAGGAACATTTTTTTCCTTAAAAGCCAAATATGAGAGAAATGGGTAAAATGTACAGAAACCCTGCATATTATAAGCGAATGTCCTGTTTTGCACCTGTTTGAAGCATTTACCCTATGTCCAGAGATTTCACTTGTTTCTGACATTTTTGTGTATTTTTACTGTATCTTCGCTATTTGGGCACATTTTCTATTCTGCAATCCTAAAATGCTTGAAATGGGTGAAATTTACAGAAGCCCTGCATATTATAAACAAATGTCCTCTTTCACCCTAGTTGGAAGCATTTACCCTATGTCCAGTATTTTTACTTGTTTCTGACATATTTGTGTATTTTTACTTAATCTTCGCTATTTGGGCACATTTTCTATTCTGGAAAGCCCAGAATGAGAGAAATGGGTAAAATGTACAGAAACCCGGCATATAATGAGCGAATCTCCTGTTTTGGACTCGTTTGAAGCATTTACCCTACTTCCAGTGATTTCACTTCTTTCGGACAGCTTGTGTTATTTGACTGAACCCTCGCAATAAAGGAACATTTTTTTCCTTAAAAGCCAAATATGAGAGAAATGGGTAAAATGTACAGAAACCCTGCATATTATAAGCGAATGTCCTGTTTTGCACCTGTTTGAAGCATTTACCCTATGTCCAGAGATTTCACTTGTTTCTGACATTTTTGTATATTTTTACAGTATCTTCGCTATTTGGCACATTTTCTATTCTGGAAATCCCAAAATGCTTGAAATGGGTGAAATTTACAGAAACCCTGCATATTATCAACATATGTCCTCTTTCACCCTAGTTGGAAGCATTTACCCTATTTCCAGTATTTTTACTTGTTTCTGACATATTTGTGTATTTTTACTTAATCTTCGCTATTTGGGCACATTTTCTTTTCTGGAAATCCCAGAATGAGAGAAATGGGTGAAATGTACAGAAACCCTGCATAGTATAAGCGAATGTCCTGTTTTGCACTCGTATGAAGCATTTACCCTATGTCAAGAGATTTCACTTGTTTCTGACATTTTTGTGTATTTTTACTTAATCTTCGCTATTTGGGCACATTTTCTATTCTGGAAAGCCCAGAATGAGAGAAATGGGTGAAATTTACAGAAGCACTGCATATTATGAACAAATGTCGTATTTTACCCTCGTTTGAAGCATTTACCCTATTTCCAGTGATTTCACTTCTTTCGGACAGCTTGTGTTATTTGACTGAACCCTCGTAGTAAAGGAACATTTTTTTCCTTAAAAGCCAAATATGAGAGAAATGGGTAAAATGTACAGAAACCCTGCATATTATAAGCGAATGTCCTGTTTTGCACTCGTTTGAAGCATTTACCCTATGTCCAGAGATTTCACTTGTTTCTGACATTTTTGTGTATTTTTACTTAATCTTCGCTATTTGGGCACATTTTCTATTCTGGAAAGCCCAGAATGAGAGAAATGGGTAAAATGTACAGAAACCCTGCATATAATGAGCGAATCTCCTGTTTTGCATTCGTTTGAAGCATTTACCCTACTTCCAGTGATTTCACTTCTTTCGGACAGCTTGTGTTATTTGACTGAACCCTCGTAGTAAAGGAACATTTTTTTCCTTAAAAGCCAAATATGAGAGAAATGGGTAAAATGTACAGAAAACCTGCATATTATAAGCGAATGTCCTGTTTTGCACTCGTTTGAAGCATTTACCCTATGTCCAGAGATTTCACTTGTTTCTGACATTTTTGTGTATTTTTACTTAATCTTCGCTATTTGGGCACATTTTCTATTCTGCAATCCTAAAATGCTTGAAATGGGTGAAATTTACAGAAGCCCTGCATATTATAAACAAATGTCCTCTTTCACCCTAGTTGGAAGCATTTACCCTATGTCCAGTATTTTTACTTGTTTCTGACATATTTGTGTATTTTTACTTAATCTTCGCTATTTGGGCACATTTTCTATTCTGGAAAGCCCAGAATGAGAGAAATGGGTGAAATTTACAGAAGCACTGCATATTATCAACAAATGTCGTATTTTACCCTCGTTTGAAGCATTTACCCTATTTCCAGTGATTTCACTTCTTTCGGACACCTTATGTTACTTTACTGAACCCTCGCAAAAAAGGAACATTTTTTTCCTTAAAAGCCAAATATGAAAGAAATGGGTAAAATGTACAGAAACCCTGCATATTATAAGCGAATGTCCTGTTGTGTACTCGTTTGAAGCATTACCCTATGTCCAGAGATTTCACTTGTTTCTGACATTTTTGTGTATTTTTACTGTATCTTCGCTATTTGGGCACATTTTCTATTCTGCAATCCTAAAATGCTTGAAATGGGTGAAATTTACAGAAGCCCTGCATATTATAAACAAATGTCCTCTTTCACCCTAGTTGGAAGCACTTACCCTATGTCCAGTATTTTTACTTGTTTCTGACATATTTGTGTATTTTTACTTAATCTTCGCTATTTGGGCACATTTTCTATTCTGGAAAGCCCAGAATGAGAGAAATGGGTAAAATGTACAGAAAACCTGCATATAATGAGCGAATCTCCTGTTTTGCATTCGTTTGAAGCATTTACCCTACTTCCAGTGATTTCACTTCTTTCGGACAGCTTGTGTTATTTGACTGAACCCTCGTAATAAAGGAACATTTTTTTCCTTAAAAGCCAAATATGAGAGAAATGGGTAAAATGTACAGAAACCCTGCATATAATGAGCGAATCTCCTGTTTTGCACTCGTTTGAAGCATTACCCTATGTCCAGAGATTTCACTTGTTTCTGACATTTTTGTGTATTTTTACTGTATCTTCGCTATTTGGGCACATTTTCTATTCTGCAATCCTAAAATGCTTGAAATGGGTGAAATTTACAGAAGCCCTGCATATTATAAACAAATGTCCTCTTTCACCCTAGTTGGAAGCATTTACCCTATGTCCAGTATTTTTACTTGTTTCTGACATATTTGTGTATTTTTACTTAATCTTCGCTATTTGGGCACATTTTCTATTCTGGAAAGCCCAGAATGAGAGAAATGGGTAAAATGTACAGAAACCCGGCATATAATGAGCGAATCTCCTGTTTTGGACTCGTTTGAAGCATTTACCCTACTTCCAGTGATTTCACTTCTTTCGGACAGCTTGTGTTATTTGACTGAACCCTCGCAATAAAGGAACATTTTTTTCCTTAAAAGCCAAATATGAGAGAAATGGGTAAAATGTACAGAAACCCTGCATATTATAAGCGAATGTCCTGTTTTGCACCTGTTTGAAGCATTTACCCTATGTCCAGAGATTTCACTTGTTTCTGACATTTTTGTGTATTTTTACTGTATCTTCGCTATTTGGGCACATTTTCTATTCTGCAATCCTAAAATGCTTGAAATGGGTGAAATTTACAGAAGCCCTGCATATTATAAACAAATGTCCTCTTTCACCCTAGTTGGAAGCATCTACCCTATTTCCAGTATTTTTACTTGTTTCTGACATTTTTGTGTATTTTTACTGTATCTTCGCTATTTGGGCACATTTTCTATTCTGCAATCCTAAAATGCTTGAAATGGGTGAAATTTACAGAAACCCTGCATATTATCAACATATGTCCTCTTTCACCCTAGTTGGAAGCATCTACCCTATTTCCAGTATTTTTACTTGTTTCTGACATTTTTGTGTATTTTTACTGTATCTTCGCTATTTGGCACATTTTCTATTCTGGAAATCCCAAAATGCTTGAAATGGGTAAAATTTACAGAAACCCTGCATATTATCAACATATGTCCTCTTTCACCCTAGTTGGAAGCATCTCCCTATGTCCAGTATTTTTACTTGTTTCTGACATATTTGTGTATTTTTACTTAATCTTCGCTATTTGGGCACATTTTCTATTCTGGAAAGCCCAGAATGAGAGAAATGGGTGAAATGTACAGAAACCCTGCATAGTATAAGCGAATGTCCTGTTGGGCACTCGTTTGAAGCATTTACCCTATGTCCAGAGATTTCACTTGTTTCTGACATGTTTGTGTATTTTTACTGTGTCTTCGCTATTGGGCACATTTTGTATTCTGCAAATCCCAAAATGCTTGAAATGGTGAAATTTACAGAAACCCTGCATATTCTCAACATATGTCCTCTTTCACCCTAGTTGGAAGCATTTACCCTATTTCCAGTATTTTTACTTGTTTCTGACATATTTGTGTATTTTTACTTAATCTTCGCTATTTGGGCACATTTTCTTTTCTGGAAATCCCAGAATGAGAGAAATGGGTGAAATGTACAGAAACCCTGCATAGTATAAGCGAATGTCCTGTTTTGCACTCGTTTGAAGCATTTACCCTATGTCCAGAGATTTCACTTGTTTCTGACATTTTTGTGTATTTTTACTTAATCTTCGCTATTTGGGCACATTTTCTATTCTGGAAAGCCCAGAATGAGAGAAATGGGTGAAATTTACAGAAGCACTGCATATTATCAACAAATGTCGTATTTTACCCTCGTTTGAAGCATTTACCCTATTTCCAGTGATTTCACTTCTTTCGGACACCTTATGTTACTTTACTGAACCCTCGCAAAAAAGGAACATTTTTTTCCTTAAAAGCCAAATATGAAAGAAATGGGTAAAATGTACAGAAACCCTGCATATTATAAGCGAATGTCCTGTTGTGTACTCGTTTGAAGCATTACCCTATGTCCAGAGATTTCACTTGTTTCTGACATTTTTGTGTATTTTTACTGTATCTTCGCTATTTGGGCACATTTTCTATTCTGCAATCCTAAAATGCTTGAAATGGGTGAAATTTACAGAAGCCCTGCATATTATAAACAAATGTCCTCTTTCACCCTAGTTGGAAGCATTTACCCTATGTCCAGTATTTTTACTTGTTTCTGACATATTTGTGTATTTTTACTTAATCTTCGCTATTTGGGCACATTTTCTATTCTGGAAAGCCCAGAATGAGAGAAATGGGTAAAATGTACAGAAACCCTGCATATAATGAGCGAATCTCCTGTTTTGCATTCGTTTGAAGCATTTACCCTACTTCCAGTGATTTCACTTCTTTCGGACAGCTTGTGTTATTTGACTGAACCCTCGTAATAAAGGAACATTTTTTTCCTTAAAAGCCAAATATGAGAGAAATGGGTAAAATGTACAGAAACCCTGCATATAATGAGCGAATCTCCTGTTTTGCACTCGTTTGAAGCATTACCCTATGTCCAGAGATTTCACTTGTTTCTGACATTTTTGTGTATTTTTACTGTATCTTCGCTATTTGGGCACATTTTCTATTCTGCAATCCTAAAATGCTTGAAATGGGTGAAATTTACAGAAGCCCTGCATATTATAAACAAATGTCCTCTTTCACCCTAGTTGGAAGCATTTACCCTATGTCCAGTATTTTTACTTGTTTCTGACATATTTGTGTATTTTTACTTAATCTTCGCTATTTGGGCACATTTTCTTTTCTGGAAATCCCAGAATGAGAGAAATGGGTGAAATGTACAGAAACCCTGCATAGTATAAGCGAATGTCCTGTTTTGCACTCGTTTGAAGCATTTACCCTATGTCCAGAGATTTCACTTGTTTCTGACATTTTTGTGTATTTTTACTTAATCTTCGCTATTTGGGCACATTTTCTATTCTGGAAAGCCCAGAATGAGAGAAATGGGTGAAATTTACAGAAGCACTGCATATTATCAACAAATGTCGTATTTTACCCTCGTTTGAAGCATTTACCCTATTTCCAGTGATTTCACTTCTTTCGGACACCTTATGTTACTTTACTGAACCCTCGCAAAAAAGGAACATTTTTTTCCTTAAAAGCCAAATATGAAAGAAATGGGTAAAATGTACAGAAACCCTGCATATTATAAGCGAATGTCCTGTTGTGTACTCGTTTGAAGCATTACCCTATGTCCAGAGATTTCACTTGTTTCTGACATTTTTGTGTATTTTTACTGTATCTTCGCTATTTGGGCACATTTTCTATTCTGCAATCCTAAAATGCTTGAAATGGGTGAAATTTACAGAAGCCCTGCATATTATAAACAAATGTCCTCTTTCACCCTAGTTGGAAGCATTTACCCTATGTCCAGTATTTTTACTTGTTTCTGACATATTTGTGTATTTTTACTTAATCTTCGCTATTTGGGCACATTTTCTATTCTGGAAAGCCCAGAATGAGAGAAATGGGTGAAATTTACAGAAGCACTGCATATTATCAACAAATGTCGTATTTTACCCTCGTTTGAAGCATTTACCCTATTTCCAGTGATTTCACTTCTTTATGACACCTTATGTTACTTTACTGAACCCTCGCAAAAAAGGAACATTTTTTTCCTTAAAAGCCAAATATGAAAGAAATGGGTAAAATGTACAGAAACCCTGCATATTATAAGCGAATGTCCTGTTGTGTACTCGTTTGAAGCATTACCCTATGTCCAGAGATTTCACTTGTTTCTGACATTTTTGTGTATTTTTACTGTATCTTCGCTATTTGGGCACATTTTCTATTCTGCAATCCTAAAATGCTTGAAATGGGTGAAATTTACAGAAGCCCTGCATATTATAAACAAATGTCCTCTTTCACCCTAGTTGGAAGCATTTACCCTATGTCCAGTATTTTTACTTGTTTCTGACATATTTGTGTATTTTTACTTAATCTTCGCTATTTGGGCACATTTTCTATTCTGGAAAGCCCAGAATGAGAGAAATGGGTAAAATGTACAGAAACCCTGCATATAATGAGCGAATCTCCTGTTTTGCATTCGTTTGAAGCATTTACCCTACTTCCAGTGATTTCACTTCTTTCGGACAGCTTGTGTTATTTGACTGAACCCTCGTAATAAAGGAACATTTTTTTCCTTAAAAGCCAAATATGAGAGAAATGGGTAAAATGTACAGAAACCCTGCATATAATGAGCGAATCTCCTGTTTTGCACTCGTTTGAAGCATTACCCTATGTCCAGAGATTTCACTTGTTTCTGACATTTTTGTGTATTTTTACTGTATCTTCGCTATTTGGGCACATTTTCTATTCTGCAATCCTAAAATGCTTGAAATGGGTGAAATTTACAGAAGCCCTGCATATTATAAACAAATGTCCTCTTTCACCCTAGTTGGAAGCATTTACCCTATGTCCAGTATTTTTACTTGTTTCTGACATTTTTGTGTATTTTTACTGTATCTTCGCTATTTGGGCACATTTTCTATTCTGCAATCCTAAAATGCTTGAAATGGGTGAAATTTACAGAAGCCCTGCATATTATAAACAAATGTCCTCTTTCACCCTAGTTGGAAGCATTTACCCTATGTCCAGAGATTTCACTTGTTTCTGACATTTTTGTGTATTTTTACTGTATCTTCGCTATTTGGGCACATTTTCTATTCTGCAATCCTAAAATGCTTGAAATGGGTGAAATTTACAGAAGCCCTGCATATTATAAACAAATGTCCTCTTTCACCCTAGTTGGAAGCATTTACCCTATGTCCAGTATTTTTACTTGTTTCTGACATATTTGTGTATTTTTACTTAATCTTCGCTATTTGGGCACATTTTCTATTCTGGAAAGCCCAGAAAGAGAGAAATGGGTGAAATTTACAGAAGCACTGCATATTATCAACAAATGTCGTATTTTACCCTCGTTTGAAGCATTTACCCTATTTCCAGTGATTTCACTTCTTTCGGACACCTTATGTTACTTTACTGAACCCTCGCAAAAAAGGAACATTTTTTTCCTTAAAAGCCAAATATGAAAGAAATGGGTAAAATGTACAGAAACCCTGCATATAATGAGCGAATCTCCTGTTTTGCACTCGTTTGAAGCATTACCCTATGTCCAGAGATTTCACTTGTTTCTGACATTTTTGTGTATTTTTACTGTATCTTCGCTATTTGGGCACATTTTCTATTCTGCAATCCTAAAATGCTTGAAATGGGTGAAATTTACAGAAGCCCTGCATATTATAAACAAATGTCCTCTTTCACCCTAGTTGGAAGCATTTACCCTATGTCCAGTATTTTTACTTGTTTCTGACATTTTTGTGTATTTTTACTGTATCTTCGCTATTTGGGCACATTTTCTATTCTGCAATCCTAAAATGCTTGAAATGGGTGAAATTTACAGAAGCCCTGCATATTATAAACAAATGTCCTCTTTCACCCTAGTTGGAAGCATTTACCCTATGTCCAGAGATTTCACTTGTTTCTGACATTTTTGTGTATTTTTACTGTATCTTCGCTATTTGGGCACATTTTCTATTCTGCAATCCTAAAATGCTTGAAATGGGTGAAATTTACAGAAGCCCTGCATATTATAAACAAATGTCCTCTTTCACCCTAGTTGGAAGCACTTACCCTATGTCCAGTATTTTTACTTGTTTCTGACATATTTGTGTATTTTTACTTAATCTTCGCTATTTGGGCACATTTTCTATTCTGGAAAGCCCAGAATGAGAGAAATGGGTAAAATGTACAGAAACCCTTCATATAATGAGCGAATCTCCTGTTTTGCATTCGTTTGAAGCATTTACCCTACTTCCAGTGATTTCACTTCTTTCGGACAGCTTGTGTTATTTGACTGAACCCTCGTAATAAAGGAACATTTTTTTCCTTAAAAGCCAAATATGAGAGAAATGGGTAAAATGTACAGAAACCCTGCATATAATGAGCGAATCTCCTGTTTTGCACTCGTTTGAAGCATTACCCTATGTCCAGAGATTTCACTTGTTTCTGACATTTTTGTGTATTTTTACTGTATCTTCGCTATTTGGGCACATTTTCTATTCTGCAATCCTAAAATGCTTGAAATGGGTGAAATTTACAGAAGCCCTGCATATTATAAACAAATGTCCTCTTTCACCCTAGTTGGAAGCATTTACCCTATGTCCAGTATTTTTACTTGTTTCTGACATATTTGTGTATTTTTACTTAATCTTCGCTATTTGGGCACATTTTCTATTCTGGAAAGCCCAGAATGAGAGAAATGGGTAAAATGTACAGAAACCCGGCTTATAATGAGCGAATCTCCTGTTTTGGACTCGTTTGAAGCATTTACCCTACTTCCAGTGATTTCACTTCTTTCGGACAGCTTGTGTTATTTGACTGAACCCTCGCAATAAAGGAACATTTTTTTCCTTAAAAGCCAAATATGAGAGAAATGGGTAAAATGTACAGAAACCCTGCATATTATAAGCGAATGTCCTGTTTTGCACCTGTTTGAAGCATTTACCCTATGTTCAGAGATTTCACTTGTTTCTGACATTTTTGTGTATTTTTACTGTATCTTCGCTATTTGGGCACATTTTCTATTCTGCAATCCTAAAATGCTTGAAATGGGTGAAATTTACAGAAGCCCTGCATATTATAAACAAATGTCCTCTTTCACCCTAGTTGGAAGCATCTACCCTATTTCCAGTATTTTTACTTGTTTCTGACATTTTTGTGTATTTTTACTGTATCTTCGCTATTTGGGCACATTTTCTATTCTGCAATCCTAAAATGCTTGAAATGGGTGAAATTTACAGAAACCCTGCATATTATCAACATATGTCCTCTTTCACCCTAGTTGGAAGCATCTACCCTATTTCCAGTATTTTTACTTGTTTCTGACATTTTTGTGTATTTTTACTGTATCTTCGCTATTTGGCACATTTTCTATTCTGGAAATCCCAAAATGCTTGAAATGGGTAAAATTTACAGAAACCCTGCATATTATCAACATATGTCCTCTTTCACCCTAGTTGGAAGCATCTCCCTATGTCCAGTATTTTTACTTGTTTCTGACATATTTGTGTATTTTTACTTAATCTTCGCTATTTGGGCACATTTTCTATTCTGGAAAGCCCAGAATGAGAGAAATGGGTGAAATGTACAGAAACCCTGCATAGTATAAGCGAATGTCCTGTTGGGCACTCGTTTGAAGCATTTACCCTATGTCCAGAGATTTCACTTGTTTCTGACATGTTTGTGTATTTTTACTGTATCTTCGCTATTGGGCACATTTTGTATTCTGCAAATCCCAAAATGCTTGAAATGGTGAAATTTACAGAAACCCTGCATATTCTCAACATATGTCCTCTTTCACCCTAGTTGGAAGCATTTACCCTATTTCCAGTATTTTTACTTGTTTCTGACATATTTGTGTATTTTTACTTAATCTTCGCTATTTGGGCACATTTTCTTTTCTGGAAATCCCAGAATGAGAGAAATGGGTGAAATGTACAGAAACCCTGCATAGTATAAGCGAATGTCCTGTTTTGCACTCGTTTGAAGCATTTACCCTATGTCCAGAGATTTCACTTGTTTCTGACATTTTTGTGTATTTTTACTTAATCTTCGCTATTTGGGCACATTTTCTATTCTGGAAAGCCCAGAATGAGAGAAATGGGTGAAATTTACAGAAGCACTGCATATTATCAACAAATGTCGTATTTTACCCTCGTTTGAAGCATTTACCCTATTTCCAGTGATTTCACTTCTTTCGGACACCTTATGTTACTTTACTGAACCCTCGCAAAAAAGGAACATTTTTTTCCTTAAAAGCCAAATATGAAAGAAATGGGTAAAATGTACAGAAACCCTGCATATTATAAGCGAATGTCCTGTTGTGTACTCGTTTGAAGCATTACCCTATGTCCAGAGATTTCACTTGTTTCTGACATTTTTGTGTATTTTTACTGTATCTTCGCTATTTGGGCACATTTTCTATTCTGCAATCCTAAAATGCTTGAAATGGGTGAAATTTACAGAAGCCCTGCATATTATAAACAAATGTCCTCTTTCACCCTAGTTGGCAGCATTTACCCTATGTCCAGTATTTTTACTTGTTTCTGACATATTTGTGTATTTTTACTTAATCTTCGCTATTTGGGCACATTTTCTATTCTGGAAAGCCCAGAAAGAGAGAAATGGGTGAAATTTACAGAAGCACTGCATATTATCAACAAATGTCGTATTTTACCCTCGTTTGAAGCATTTACCCTATTTCCAGTGATTTCACTTCTTTCGGACACCTTATGTTACTTTACTGAACCCTCGCAAAAAAGGAACATTTTTTTCCTTAAAAGCCAAATATGAAAGAAATGGGTAAAATGTACAGAAACCCTGCATATTATAAGCGAATGTCCTGTTGTGTACTCGTTTGAAGCATTACCCTATGTCCAGAGATTTCACTTGTTTCTGACATTTTTGTGTATTTTTACTGTATCTTCGCTATTTGGGCACATTTTCTATTCTGCAATCCTAAAATGCTTGAAATGGGTGAAATTTACAGAAGCCCTGCATATTATAAACAAATGTCCTCTTTCACCCTAGTTGGAAGCATTTACCCTATGTCCAGTATTTTTACTTGTTTCTGACATATTTGTGTATTTTTACTTAATCTTCGCTATTTGGGCACATTTTCTATTCTGGAAAGCCCAGAATGAGAGAAATGGGTAAAATGTACAGAAACCCTGCATATAATGAGCGAATCTCCTGTTTTGCATTCGTTTGAAGCATTTACCCTACTTCCAGTGATTTCACTTCTTTCGGACAGCTTGTGTTATTTGACTGAACCCTCGTAATAAAGGAACATTTTTTTCCTTAAAAGCCAAATATGAGAGAAATGGGTAAAATGTACAGAAACCCTGCATATAATGAGCGAATCTCCTGTTTTGCACTCGTTTGAAGCATTACCCTATGTCCAGAGATTTCACTTGTTTCTGACATTTTTGTGTATTTTTACTGTATCTTCGCTATTTGGGCACATTTTCTATTCTGCAATCCTAAAATGCTTGAAATGGGTGAAATTTACAGAAGCCCTGCATATTATAAACAAATGTCCTCTTTCACCCTAGTTGGAAGCATTTACCCTATGTCCAGTATTTTTACTTGTTTCTGACATTTTTGTGTATTTTTACTGTATCTTCGCTATTTGGGCACATTTTCTATTCTGCAATCCTAAAATGCTTGAAATGGGTGAAATTTACAGAAGCCCTGCATATTATAAACAAATGTCCTCTTTCACCCTAGTTGGAAGCATTTACCCTATGTCCAGAGATTTCACTTGTTTCTGACATTTTTGTGTATTTTTACTGTATCTTCGCTATTTGGGCACATTTTCTATTCTGCAATCCTAAAATGCTTGAAATGGGTGAAATTTACAGAAGCCCTGCATATTATAAACAAATGTCCTCTTTCACCCTAGTTGGAAGCACTTACCCTATGTCCAGTATTTTTACTTGTTTCTGACATATTTGTGTATTTTTACTTAATCTTCGCTATTTGGGCACATTTTCTATTCTGGAAAGCCCAGAATGAGAGAAATGGGTAAAATGTACAGAAACCCTGCATATAATGAGCGAATCTCCTGTTTTGCATTCGTTTGAAGCATTTACCCTACTTCCAGTGATTTCACTTCTTTCGGACAGCTTGTGTTATTTGACTGAACCCTCGTAATAAAGGAACATTTTTTTCCTTAAAAGCCAAATATGAGAGAAATGGGTAAAATGTACAGAAACCCTGCATATAATGAGCGAATCTCCTGTTTTGCACTCGTTTGAAGCATTACCCTATGTCCAGAGATTTCACTTGTTTCTGACATTTTTGTGTATTTTTACTGTATCTTCGCTATTTGGGCACATTTTCTATTCTGCAATCCTAAAATGCTTGAAATGGGTGAAATTTACAGAAGCCCTGCATATTATAAACAAATGTCCTCTTTCACCCTAGTTGGAAGCATTTACCCTATGTCCAGTATTTTTACTTGTTTCTGACATATTTGTGTATTTTTACTTAATCTTCGCTATTTGGGCACATTTTCTATTCTGGAAAGCCCAGAATGAGAGAAATGGGTAAAATGTACAGAAACCCGGCATATAATGAGCGAATCTCCTGTTTTGGACTCGTTTGAAGCATTTACCCTACTTCCAGTGATTTCACTTCTTTCGGACAGCTTGTGTTATTTGACTGAACCCTCGCAATAAAGGAACATTTTTTTCCTTAAAAGCCAAATATGAGAGAAATGGGTAAAATGTACAGAAACCATGCATATTATAAGCGAATGTCCTGTTTTGCACCTGTTTGAAGCATTTACCCTATGTCCAGAGATTTCACTTGTTTCTGACATTTTTGTGTATTTTTACTGTATCTTCGCTATTTGGGCACATTTTCTATTCTGCAATCCTAAAATGCTTGAAATGGGTGAAATTTACAGAAGCCCTGCATATTATAAACAAATGTCCTCTTTCACCCTAGTTGGAAGCATTTACCCTATGTCCAGTATTTTTACTTGTTTCTGACATATTTGTGTATTTTTACTTAATCTTCGCTATTTGGGCACATTTTCTTTTCTGGAAATCCCAGAATGAGAGAAATGGGTGAAATGTACAGAAACCCTGCATAGTATAAGCGAATGTCCTGTTTTGCACTCGTTTGAAGCATTTACCCTATGTCCAGAGATTTCACTTGTTTCTGACATTTTTGTGTATTTTTACTTAATCTTCGCTATTTGGGCACATTTTCTATTCTGGAAAGCCCAGAATGAGAGAAATGGGTGAAATTTACAGAAGCACTGCATATTATCAACAAATGTCGTATTTTACCCTCGTTTGAAGCATTTACCCTATTTCCAGTGATTTCACTTCTTTCGGACACCTTATGTTACTTTACTGAACCCTCGCAAAAAAGGAACATTTTTTTCCTTAAAAGCCAAATATGAAAGAAATGGGTAAAATGTACAGAAACCCTGCATATTATAAGCGAATGTCCTGTTGTGTACTCGTTTGAAGCATTACCCTATGTCCAGAGATTTCACTTGTTTCTGACATTTTTGTGTATTTTTACTGTATCTTCGCTATTTGGGCACATTTTCTATTCTGCAATCCTAAAATGCTTGAAATGGGTGAAATTTACAGAAGCCCTGCATATTATAAACAAATGTCCTCTTTCACCCTAGTTGGAAGCATTTACCCTATGTCCAGTATTTTTACTTGTTTCTGACATATTTGTGTATTTTTACTTAATCTTCGCTATTTGGGCACATTTTCTATTCTGGAAAGCCCAGAAAGAGAGAAATGGGTGAAATTTACAGAAGCACTGCATATTATCAACAAATGTCGTATTTTACCCTCGTTTGAAGCATTTACCCTATTTCCAGTGATTTCACTTCTTTCGGACACCTTATGTTACTTTACTGAACCCTCGCAAAAAAGGAACATTTTTTTCCTTAAAAGCCAAATATGAAAGAAATGGGTAAAATGTACAGAAACCCTGCATATTATAAGCGAATGTCCTGTTGTGTACTCGTTTGAAGCATTACCCTATGTCCAGAGATTTCACTTGTTTCTGACATTTTTGTGTATTTTTACTGTATCTTCGCTATTTGGGCACATTTTCTATTCTGCAATCCTAAAATGCTTGAAATGGGTGAAATTTACAGAAGCCCTGCATATTATAAACAAATGTCCTCTTTCACCCTAGTTGGAAGCATTTACCCTATGTCCAGTATTTTTACTTGTTTCTGACATATTTGTGTATTTTTACTTAATCTTCGCTATTTGGGCACATTTTCTATTCTGGAAAGCCCAGAATGAGAGAAATGGGTAAAATGTACAGAAACCCTGCATATAATGAGCGAATCTCCTGTTTTGCATTCGTTTGAAGCATTTACCCTACTTCCAGTGATTTCACTTCTTTCGGACAGCTTGTGTTATTTGACTGAACCCTCGTAATAAAGGAACATTTTTTTCCTTAAAAGCCAAATATGAGAGAAATGGGTAAAATGTACAGAAACCCTGCATATAATGAGCGAATCTCCTGTTTTGCACTCGTTTGAAGCATTACCCTATGTCCAGAGATTTCACTTGTTTCTGACATTTTTGTGTATTTTTACTGTATCTTCGCTATTTGGGCACATTTTCTATTCTGCAATCCTAAAATGCTTGAAATGGGTGAAATTTACAGAAGCCCTGCATATTATAAACAAATGTCCTCTTTCACCCTAGTTGGAAGCATTTACCCTATGTCCAGTATTTTTACTTGTTTCTGACATTTTTGTGTATTTTTACTGTATCTTCGCTATTTGGGCACATTTTCTATTCTGCAATCCTAAAATGCTTGAAATGGGTGAAATTTACAGAAGCCCTGCATATTATAAACAAATGTCCTCTTTCACCCTAGTTGGAAGCATTTACCCTATGTCCAGAGATTTCACTTGTTTCTGACATTTTTGTGTATTTTTACTGTATCTTCGCTATTTGGGCACATTTTCTATTCTGCAATCCTAAAATGCTTGAAATGGGTGAAATTTACAGAAGCCCTGCATATTATAAACAAATGTCCTCTTTCACCCTAGTTGGAAGCACTTACCCTATGTCCAGTATTTTTACTTGTTTCTGACATATTTGTGTATTTTTACTTAATCTTCGCTATTTGGGCACATTTTCTATTCTGGAAAGCCCAGAATGAGAGAAATGGGTAAAATGTACAGAAACCCTGCATATAATGAGCGAATCTCCTGTTTTGCATTCGTTTGAAGCATTTACCCTACTTCCAGTGATTTCACTTCTTTCGGACAGCTTGTGTTATTTGACTGAACCCTCGTAATAAAGGAACATTTTTTTCCTTAAAAGCCAAATATGAGAGAAATGGGTAAAATGTACAGAAACCCTGCATATAATGAGCGAATCTCCTGTTTTGCACTCGTTTGAAGCATTACCCTATGTCCAGAGATTTCACTTGTTTCTGACATTTTTGTGTATTTTTACTGTATCTTCGCTATTTGGGCACATTTTCTATTCTGCAATCCTAAAATGCTTGAAATGGGTGAAATTTACAGAAGCCCTGCATATTATAAACAAATGTCCTCTTTCACCCTAGTTGGAAGCATTTACCCTATGTCCAGTATTTTTACTTGTTTCTGACATATTTGTGTATTTTTACTTAATCTTCGCTATTTGGGCACATTTTCTATTCTGGAAAGCCCAGAATGAGAGAAATGGGTAAAATGTACAGAAACCCGGCATATAATGAGCGAATCTCCTGTTTTGGACTCGTTTGAAGCATTTACCCTACTTCCAGTGATTTCACTTCTTTCGGACAGCTTGTGTTATTTGACTGAACCCTCGCAATAAAGGAACATTTTTTTCCTTAAAAGCCAAATATGAGAGAAATGGGTAAAATGTACAGAAACCCTGCATATTATAAGCGAATGTCCTGTTTTGCACCTGTTTGAAGCATTTACCCTATGTCCAGAGATTTCACTTGTTTCTGACATTTTTGTGTATTTTTACTGTATCTTCGCTATTTGGGCACATTTTCTATTCTGCAATCCTAAAATGCTTGAAATGGGTGAAATTTACAGAAGCCCTGCATATTATAAACAAATGTCCTCTTTCACCCTAGTTGGAAGCATTTACCCTATGTCCAGTATTTTTACTTGTTTCTGACATATTTGTGTATTTTTACTTAATCTTCGCTATTTGGGCACATTTTCTTTTCTGGAAATCCCAGAAGCAGAGAAATGGGTGAAATGTACAGAAACCCTGCATAGTATAAGCGAATGTCCTGTTTTGCACTCGTTTGAAGCATTTACCCTATGTCCAGAGATTTCACTTGTTTCTGACATTTTTGTGTATTTTTACTTAATCTTCGCTATTTGGGCACATTTTCTATTCTGGAAAGCCCAGAATGAGAGAAATGGGTGAAATTTACAGAAGCACTGCATATTATCAACAAATGTCGTATTTTACCCTCGTTTGAAGCATTTACCCTATTTCCAGTGATTTCACTTCTTTCGGACACCTTATGTTACTTTACTGAACCCTCGCAAAAAAGGAACATTTTTTTCCTTAAAAGCCAAATATGAAAGAAATGGGTAAAATGTACAGAAACCCTGCATATTATAAGCGAATGTCCTGTTGTGTACTCGTTTGAAGCATTACCCTATGTCCAGAGATTTCACTTGTTTCTGACATTTTTGTGTATTTTTACTGTATCTTCGCTATTTGGGCACATTTTCTATTCTGCAATCCTAAAATGCTTGAAATGGGTGAAATTTACAGAAGCCCTGCATATTATAAACAAATGTCCTCTTTCACCCTAGTTGGAAGCATTTACCCTATGTCCAGTATTTTTACTTGTTTCTGACATATTTGTGTATTTTTACTTAATCTTCGCTATTTGGGCACATTTTCTATTCTGGAAAGCCCAGAATGAGAGAAATGGGTGAAATTTACAGAAGCACTGCATATTATCAACAAATGTCGTATTTTACCCTCGTTTGAAGCATTTACCCTATTTCCAGTGATTTCACTTCTTTATGACACCTTATGTTACTTTACTGAACCCTCGCAAAAAAGGAACATTTTTTTCCTTAAAAGCCAAATATGAAAGAAATGGGTAAAATGTACAGAAACCCTGCATATTATAAGCGAATGTCCTGTTGTGTACTCGTTTGAAGCATTACCCTATGTCCAGAGATTTCACTTGTTTCTGACATTTTTGTGTATTTTTACTGTATCTTCGCTATTTGGGCACATTTTCTATTCTGCAATCCTAAAATGCTTGAAATGGGTGAAATTTACAGAAGCCCTGCATATTATAAACAAATGTCCTCTTTCACCCTAGTTGGAAGCACTTACCCTATGTCCAGTATTTTTACTTGTTTCTGACATATTTGTGTATTTTTACTTAATCTTCGCTATTTGGGCACATTTTCTATTCTGGAAAGCCCAGAATGAGAGAAATGGGTAAAATGTACAGAAACCCTGCATATAATGAGCGAATCTCCTGTTTTGCATTCGTTTGAAGCATTTACCCTACTTCCAGTGATTTCACTTCTTTCGGACAGCTTGTGTTATTTGACTGAACCCTCGTAATAAAGGAACATTTTTTTCCTTAAAAGCCAAATATGAGAGAAATGGGTAAAATGTACAGAAACCCTGCATATAATGAGCGAATCTCCTGTTTTGCACTCGTTTGAAGCATTACCCTATGTCCAGAGATTTCACTTGTTTCTGACATTTTTGTGTATTTTTACTGTATCTTCGCTATTTGGGCACATTTTCTATTCTGCAATCCTAAAATGCTTGAAATGGGTGAAATTTACAGAAGCCCTGCATATTATAAACAAATGTCCTCTTTCACCCTAGTTGGAAGCATTTACCCTATGTCCAGTATTTTTACTTGTTTCTGACATATTTGTGTATTTTTACTTAATCTTCACTATTTGGGCACATTTTCTTTTCTGGAAATCCCAGAAGCAGAGAAATGGGTGAAATGTACAGAAACCCTGCATAGTATAAGCGAATGTCCTGTTTTGCACTCGTTTGAAGCATTTACCCTATGTCCAGAGATTTCACTTGTTTCTGACATTTTTGTGTATTTTTACTTAATCTTCGCTATTTGGGCACATTTTCTATTCTGGAAAGCCCAGAATGAGAGAAATGGGTGAAATTTACAGAAGCACTGCATATTATCAACAAATGTCGTATTTTACCCTCGTTTGAAGCATTTACCCTATTTCCAGTGATTTCACTTCTTTCGGACACCTTATGTTACTTTACTGAACCCTCGCAAAAAAGGAACATTTTTTTCCTTAAAAGCCAAATATGAAAGAAATGGGTAAAATGTACAGAAACCCTGCATATTATAAGCGAATGTCCTGTTGTGTACTCGTTTGAAGCATTACCCTATGTCCAGAGATTTCACTTGTTTCTGACATTTTTGTGTATTTTTACTGTATCTTCGCTATTTGGGCACATTTTCTATTCTGCAATCCTAAAATGCTTGAAATGGGTGAAATTTACAGAAGCCCTGCATATTATAAACAAATGTCCTCTTTCACCCTAGTTGGAAGCATTTACCCTATGTCCAGTATTTTTACTTGTTTCTGACATATTTGTGTATTTTTACTTAATCTTCGCTATTTGGGCACATTTTCTATTCTGGAAAGCCCAGAATGAGAGAAATGGGTGAAATTTACAGAAGCACTGCATATTATCAACAAATGTCGTATTTTACCCTCGTTTGAAGCATTTACCCTATTTCCAGTGATTTCACTTCTTTATGACACCTTATGTTACTTTACTGAACCCTCGCAAAAAAGGAACATTTTTTTCCTTAAAAGCCAAATATGAAAGAAATGGGTAAAATGTACAGAAACCCTGCATATTATAAGCGAATGTCCTGTTGTGTACTCGTTTGAAGCATTACCCTATGTCCAGAGATTTCACTTGTTTCTGACATTTTTGTGTATTTTTACTGTATCTTCGCTATTTGGGCACATTTTCTATTCTGCAATCCTAAAATGCTTGAAATGGGTGAAATTTACAGAAGCCCTGCATATTATAAACAAATGTCCTCTTTCACCCTAGTTGGAAGCATTTACCCTATGTCCAGTATTTTTACTTGTTTCTGACATATTTGTGTATTTTTACTTAATCTTCGCTATTTGGGCACATTTTCTATTCTGGAAAGCCCAGAATGAGAGAAATGGGTGAAATTTACAGAAGCACTGCATATTATCAACAAATGTCGTATTTTACCCTCGTTTGAAGCATTTACCCTATTTCCAGTGATTTCACTTCTTTAGGACACCTTATGTTACTTTACTGAACCCTCGCAAAAAAGGAACATTTTTTTCCTTAAAAGCCAAATATGAAAGAAATGGGTAAAATGTACAGAAACCCTGCATATTATAAGCGAATGTCCTGTTGTGTACTCGTTTGAAGCATTACCCTATGTCCAGAGATTTCACTTGTTTCTGACATTTTTGTGTATTTTTACTGTATCTTCGCTATTTGGGCACATTTTCTATTCTGCAATCCTAAAATGCTTGAAATGGGTGAAATTTACAGAAGCCCTGCATATTATAAACAAATGTCCTCTTTCACCCTAGTTGGAAGCATTTACCCTATGTCCAGTATTTTTACTTGTTTCTGACATATTTGTGTATTTTTACTTAATCTTCGCTATTTGGGCACATTTTCTATTCTGGAAAGCCCAGAATGAGAGAAATGGGTAAAATGTACAGAAACCCTGCATATAATGAGCGAATCTCCTGTTTTGCATTCGTTTGAAGCATTTACCCTACTTCCAGTGATTTCACTTCTTTCGGACAGCTTGTGTTATTTGACTGAACCCTCGTAATAAAGGAACATTTTTTTCCTTAAAAGCCAAATATGAGAGAAATGGGTAAAATGTACAGAAACCCTGCATATAATGAGCGAATCTCCTGTTTTGCACTCGTTTGAAGCATTACCCTATGTCCAGAGATTTCACTTGTTTCTGACATTTTTGTGTATTTTTACTGTATCTTCGCTATTTGGGCACATTTTCTATTCTGCAATCCTAAAATGCTTGAAATGGGTGAAATTTACAGAAGCCCTGCATATTATAAACAAATGTCCTCTTTCACCCTAGTTGGAAGCATTTACCCTATGTCCAGTATTTTTACTTGTTTCTGACATATTTGTGTATTTTTACTTAATCTTCGCTATTTGGGCACATTTTCTTTTCTGGAAATCCCAGAATGAGAGAAATGGGTGAAATGTACAGAAACCCTGCATAGTATAAGCGAATGTCCTGTTTTGCACTCGTTTGAAGCATTTACCCTATGTCCAGAGATTTCACTTGTTTCTGACATTTTTGTGTATTTTTACTTAATCTTCGCTATTTGGGCACATTTTCTATTCTGGAAAGCCCAGAATGAGAGAAATGGGTGAAATTTACAGAAGCACTGCATATTATCAACAAATGTCGTATTTTACCCTCGTTTGAAGCATTTACCCTATTTCCAGTGATTTCACTTCTTTCGGACACCTTATGTTACTTTACTGAACCCTCGCAAAAAAGGAACATTTTTTTCCTTAAAAGCCAAATATGAAAGAAATGGGTAAAATGTACAGAAACCCTGCATATTATAAGCGAATGTCCTGTTTTGCACCTGTTTGAAGCATTTACCCTACTTCCAGTGATTTCACTTCTTTCGGACAGCTTGTGTTATTTGACTGAACCCTCGCAATAAAGGAACATTTTTTTCCTTAAAAGCCAAATATGAGAGAAATGGGTAAAATGTACAGAAACCCTGCATATAATGAGCGAATGTCCTGTTTTGCACCTGTTTGAAGCATTTACCCTATGTCCAGAGATTTCACTTGTTTCTGACATTTTTGTGTATTTTTACTGTATCTTCGCTATTTGGGCACATTTTCTATTCTGCAATCCTAAAATGCTTGAAATGGGTGAAATTTACAGAAGCCCTGCATATTATAAACAAATGTCCTCTTTCACCCTAGTTGGAAGCATCTACCCTATTTCCAGTATTTTTACTTGTTTCTGACATTTTTGTGTATTTTTACTGTATCTTCGCTATTTGGGCACATTTTCTATTCTGCAATCCTAAAATGCTTGAAATGGGTGAAATTTACAGAAACCCTGCATATTATCAACATATGTCCTCTTTCACCCTAGTTGGAAGCATCTACCCTATTTCCAGTATTTTTACTTGTTTCTGACATTTTTGTGTATTTTTACTGTATCTTCGCTATTTGGGCACATTTTCTATTCTGCAATCCTAAAATGCTTGAAATGGGTGAAATTTACAGAAACCCTGCATATTATCAACATATGTCCTCTTTCACCCTAGTTGGAAGCATCTCCCTATGTCCAGTATTTTTACTTGTTTCTGACATATTTGTGTATTTTTACTTAATCTTCGCTATTTGGGCACATTTTCTATTCTGGAAAGCCCAGAATGAGAGAAATGGGTGAAATGTACAGAAACCCTGCATAGTATAAGCGAATGTCCTGTTGGGCACTCGTTTGAAGCATTTACCCTATGTCCAGAGATTTCACTTGTTTCTGACATGTTTGTGTATTTTTACTGTATCTTCGCTATTGGGCACATTTTGTATTCTGCAAATCCCAAAATGCTTGAAATGGTGAAATTTACAGAAACCCTGCATATTCTCAACATATGTCCTCTTTCACCCTAGTTGGAAGCATTTACCCTATTTCCAGTATTTTTACTTGTTTCTGACATATTTGTGTATTTTTACTTAATCTTCGCTATTTGGGCACATTTTCTTTTCTGGAAATCCCAGAATGAGAGAAATGGGTGAAATGTACAGAAACCCTGCATAGTATAAGCGAATGTCCTGTTTTGCACTCGTTTGAAGCATTTACCCTATGTCCAGAGATTTCACTTGTTTCTGACATTTTTGTGTATTTTTACTTAATCTTCGCTATTTGGGCACATTTTCTATTCTGGAAAGCCCAGAATGAGAGAAATGGGTGAAATTTACAGAAGCACTGCATATTATCAACAAATGTCGTATTTTACCCTCGTTTGAAGCATTTACCCTATTTCCAGTGATTTCACTTCTTTCGGACACCTTATGTTACTTTACTGAACCCTCGCAAAAAAGGAACATTTTTTTCCTTAAAAGCCAAATATGAAAGAAATGGGTAAAATGTACAGAAACCCTGCATATTATAAGCGAATGTCCTGTTGTGTACTCGTTTGAAGCATTACCCTATGTCCAGAGATTTCACTTGTTTCTGACATTTTTGTGTATTTTTACTGTATCTTCGCTATTTGGGCACATTTTCTATTCTGCAATCCTAAAATGCTTGAAATGGGTGAAATTTACAGAAGCCCTGCATATTATAAACAAATGTCCTCTTTCACCCTAGTTGGAAGCATTTACCCTATGTCCAGTATTTTTACTTGTTTCTGACATATTTGTGTATTTTTACTTAATCTTCGCTATTTGGGCACATTTTCTATTCTGGAAAGCCCAGAAAGAGAGAAATGGGTGAAATTTACAGAAGCACTGCATATTATCAACAAATGTCGTATTTTACCCTCGTTTGAAGCATTTACCCTATTTCCAGTGATTTCACTTCTTTCGGACACCTTATGTTACTTTACTGAACCCTCGCAAAAAAGGAACATTTTTTTCCTTAAAAGCCAAATATGAAAGAAATGGGTAAAATGTACAGAAACCCTGCATATTATAAGCGAATGTCCTGTTGTGTACTCGTTTGAAGCATTACCCTATGTCCAGAGATTTCACTTGTTTCTGACATTTTTGTGTATTTTTACTGTATCTTCGCTATTTGGGCACATTTTCTATTCTGCAATCCTAAAATGCTTGAAATGGGTGAAATTTACAGAAGCCCTGCATATTATAAACAAATGTCCTCTTTCACCCTAGTTGGAAGCATTTACCCTATGTCCAGTATTTTTACTTGTTTCTGACATATTTGTGTATTTTTACTTAATCTTCGCTATTTGGGCACATTTTCTATTCTGGAAAGCCCAGAATGAGAGAAATGGGTGAAGTTTACAGAAACCCTGCATATAATGAGCGAATCTCCTGTTTTGCATTCGTTTGAAGCATTTACCCTACTTCCAGTGATTTCACTTCTTTCGGACAGCTTGTGTTATTTGACTGAACCCTCGTAATAAAGGAACATTTTTTTCCTTAAAAGCCAAATATGAGAGAAATGGGTAAAATGTACAGAAACCCTGCATATAATGAGCGAATCTCCTGTTTTGCACTCGTTTGAAGCATTACCCTATGTCCAGAGATTTCACTTGTTTCTGACATTTTTGTGTATTTTTACTGTATCTTCGCTATTTGGGCACATTTTCTATTCTGCAATCCTAAAATGCTTGAAATGGGTGAAATTTACAGAAGCCCTGCATATTATAAACAAATGTCCTCTTTCACCCTAGTTGGAAGCATTTACCCTATGTCCAGTATTTTTACTTGTTTCTGACATTTTTGTGTATTTTTACTGTATCTTCGCTATTTGGGCACATTTTCTATTCTGCAATCCTAAAATGCTTGAAATGGGTGAAATTTACAGAAGCCCTGCATATTATAAACAAATGTCCTCTTTCACCCTAGTTGGAAGCATTTACCCTATGTCCAGAGATTTCACTTGTTTCTGACATTTTTGTGTATTTTTACTGTATCTTCGCTATTTGGGCACATTTTCTATTCTGCAATCCTAAAATGCTTGAAATGGGTGAAATTTACAGAAGCCCTGCATATTATAAACAAATGTCCTCTTTCACCCTAGTTGGAAGCACTTACCCTATGTCCAGTATTTTTACTTGTTTCTGACATATTTGTGTATTTTTACTTAATCTTCGCTATTTGGGCACATTTTCTATTCTGGAAAGCCCAGAATGAGAGAAATGGGTAAAATGTACAGAAACCCTGCATATAATGAGCGAATCTCCTGTTTTGCATTCGTTTGAAGCATTTACCCTACTTCCAGTGATTTCACTTCTTTCGGACAGCTTGTGTTATTTGACTGAACCCTCGTAATAAAGGAACATTTTTTTCCTTAAAAGCCAAATATGAGAGAAATGGGTAAAATGTACAGAAACCCTGCATATAATGAGCGAATCTCCTGTTTTGCACTCGTTTGAAGCATTACCCTATGTCCAGAGATTTCACTTGTTTCTGACATTTTTGTGTATTTTTACTGTATCTTCGCTATTTGGGCACATTTTCTATTCTGCAATCCTAAAATGCTTGAAATGGGTGAAATTTACAGAAGCCCTGCATATTATAAACAAATGTCCTCTTTCACCCTAGTTGGAAGCATTTACCCTATGTCCAGTATTTTTACTTGTTTCTGACATATTTGTGTATTTTTACTTAATCTTCGCTATTTGGGCACATTTTCTATTCTGGAAAGCCCAGAAAGAGAGAAATGGGTGAAATTTACAGAAGCACTGCATATTATCAACAAATGTCGTATTTTACCCTCGTTTGAAGCATTTACCCTATTTCCAGTGATTTCACTTCTTTCGGACACCTTATGTTACTTTACTGAACCCTCGCAAAAAAGGAACATTTTTTTCCTTAAAAGCCAAATATGAAAGAAATGGGTAAAATGTACAGAAACCCTGCATATTATAAGCGAATGTCCTGTTGTGTACTCGTTTGAAGCATTACCCTATGTCCAGAGATTTCACTTGTTTCTGACATTTTTGTGTATTTTTACTGTATCTTCGCTATTTGGGCACATTTTCTATTCTGCAATCCTAAAATGCTTGAAATGGGTGAAATTTACAGAAGCCCTGCATATTATAAACAAATGTCCTCTTTCACCCTAGTTGGAAGCATTTACCCTATGTCCAGTATTTTTACTTGTTTCTGACATATTTGTGTATTTTTACTTAATCTTCGCTATTTGGGCACATTTTCTTTTCTGGAAATCCCAGAATGAGAGAAATGGGTGAAATGTACAGAAACCCTGCATAGTATAAGCGAATGTCCTGTTTTGCACTCGTTTGAAGCATTTACCCTATGTCCAGAGATTTCACTTGTTTCTGACATTTTTGTGTATTTTTACTTAATCTTCGCTATTTGGGCACATTTTCTATTCTGGAAAGCCCAGAATGAGAGAAATGGGTGAAGTTTACAGAAGCACTGCATATTATCAACAAATGTCGTATTTTACCCTCGTTTGAAGCATTTACCCTATTTCCAGTGATTTCACTTCTTTCGGACACCTTATGTTACTTTACTGAACCCTCGCAAAAAAGGAACATTTTTTTCCTTAAAAGCCAAATATGAAAGAAATGGGTAAAATGTACAGAAACCCTGCATATTATAAGCGAATGTCCTGTTGTGTACTCGTTTGAAGCATTACCCTATGTCCAGAGATTTCACTTGTTTCTGACATTTTTGTGTATTTTTACTGTATCTTCGCTATTTGGGCACATTTTCTATTCTGCAATCCTAAAATGCTTGAAATGGGTGAAATTTACAGAAGCCCTGCATATTATAAACAAATGTCCTCTTTCACCCTAGTTGGAAGCATTTACCCTATGTCCAGTATTTTTACTTGTTTCTGACATATTTGTGTATTTTTACTTAATCTTCGCTATTTGGGCACATTTTCTATTCTGGAAAGCCCAGAATGAGAGAAATGGGTGAAATTTACAGAAGCACTGCATATTATCAACAAATGTCGTATTTTACCCTCGTTTGAAGCATTTACCCTATTTCCAGTGATTTCACTTCTTTAGGACACCTTATGTTACTTTACTGAACCCTCGCAAAAAAGGAACATTTTTTTCCTTAAAAGCCAAATATGAAAGAAATGGGTAAAATGTACAGAAACCCTGCATATTATAAGCGAATGTCCTGTTGTGTACTCGTTTGAAGCATTACCCTATGTCCAGAGATTTCACTTGTTTCTGACATTTTTGTGTATTTTTACTGTATCTTCGCTATTTGGGCACATTTTCTATTCTGCAATCCTAAAATGCTTGAAATGGGTGAAATTTACAGAAGCCCTGCATATTATAAACAAATGTCCTCTTTCACCCTAGTTGGAAGCATTTACCCTATGTCCAGTATTTTTACTTGTTTCTGACATATTTGTGTATTTTTACTTAATCTTCGCTATTTGGGCACATTTTCTATTCTGGAAAGCCCAGAATGAGAGAAATGGGTAAAATGTACAGAAACCCTGCATATAATGAGCGAATCTCCTGTTTTGCACTCGTTTGAAGCATTACCCTATGTCCAGAGATTTCACTTGTTTCTGACATTTTTGTGTATTTTTACTGTATCTTCGCTATTTGGGCACATTTTCTATTCTGCAATCCTAAAATGCTTGAAATGGGTGAAATTTACAGAAGCCCTGCATATTATAAACAAATGTCCTCTTTCACCCTAGTTGGAAGCATTTACCCTATGTCCAGTATTTTTACTTGTTTCTGACATATTTGTGTATTTTTACTTAATCTTCGCTATTTGGGCACATTTTCTATTCTGGAAAGCCCAGAAAGAGAGAAATGGGTGAAATTTACAGAAGCACTGCATATTATCAACAAATGTCGTATTTTACCCTCGTTTGAAGCATTTACCCTATTTCCAGTGATTTCACTTCTTTCGGACACCTTATGTTACTTTACTGAACCCTCGCAAAAAAGGAACATTTTTTTCCTTAAAAGCCAAATATGAAAGAAATGGGTCAAATGTACAGAAACCCTGCATATTATAAGCGAATGTCCTGTTGTGTACTCGTTTGAAGCATTACCCTATGTCCAGAGATTTCACTTGTTTCTGACATTTTTGTGTATTTTTACTGTATCTTCGCTATTTGGGCACATTTTCTATTCTGCAATCCTAAAATGCTTGAAATGGGTGAAATTTACAGAAGCCCTGCATATTATAAACAAATGTCCTCTTTCACCCTAGTTGGAAGCATTTACCCTATGTCCAGTATTTTTACTTGTTTCTGACATATTTGTGTATTTTTACTTAATCTTCGCTATTTGGGCACATTTTCTTTTCTGGAAATCCCAGAATGAGAGAAATGGGTGAAATGTACAGAAACCCTGCATAGTATAAGCGAATGTCCTGTTTTGCACTCGTTTGAAGCATTTACCCTATGTCCAGAGATTTCACTTGTTTCTGACATTTTTGTGTATTTTTACTTAATCTTCGCTATTTGGGCACATTTTCTATTCTGGAAAGCCCAGAATGAGAGAAATGGGTGAAGTTTACAGAAGCACTGCATATTATCAACAAATGTCGTATTTTACCCTCGTTTGAAGCATTTACCCTATTTCCAGTGATTTCACTTCTTTCGGACACCTTATGTTACTTTACTGAACCCTCGCAAAAAAGGAACATTTTTTTCCTTAAAAGCCAAATATGAAAGAAATGGGTAAAATGTACAGAAACCCTGCATATTATAAGCGAATGTCCTGTTGTGTACTCGTTTGAAGCATTACCCTATGTCCAGAGATTTCACTTGTTTCTGACATTTTTGTGTATTTTTACTGTATCTTCGCTATTTGGGCACATTTTCTATTCTGCAATCCTAAAATGCTTGAAATGGGTGAAATTTACAGAAGCCCTGCATATTATAAACAAATGTCCTCTTTCACCCTAGTTGGAAGCATTTACCCTATGTCCAGTATTTTTACTTGTTTCTGACATATTTGTGTATTTTTACTTAATCTTCGCTATTTGGGCACATTTTCTATTCTGGAAAGCCCAGAATGAGAGAAATGGGTGAAATTTACAGAAGCACTGCATATTATCAACAAATGTCGTATTTTACCCTCGTTTGAAGCATTTACCCTATTTCCAGTGATTTCACTTCTTTAGGACACCTTATGTTACTTTACTGAACCCTCGCAAAAAAGGAACATTTTTTTCCTTAAAAGCCAAATATGAAAGAAATGGGTAAAATGTACAGAAACCCTGCATATTATAAGCGAATGTCCTGTTGTGTACTCGTTTGAAGCATTACCCTATGTCCAGAGATTTCACTTGTTTCTGACATTTTTGTGTATTTTTACTGTATCTTCGCTATTTGGGCACATTTTCTATTCTGCAATCCTAAAATGCTTGAAATGGGTGAAATTTACAGAAGCCCTGCATATTATAAACAAATGTCCTCTTTCACCCTAGTTGGAAGCATTTACCCTATGTCCAGTATTTTTACTTGTTTCTGACATATTTGTGTATTTTTACTTAATCTTCGCTATTTGGGCACATTTTCTATTCTGGAAAGCCCAGAATGAGAGAAATGGGTAAAATGTACAGAAACCCTGCATATAATGAGCGAATCTCCTGTTTTGCATTCGTTTGAAGCATTTACCCTACTTCCAGTGATTTCACTTCTTTCGGACAGCTTGTGTTATTTGACTGAACCCTCGTAATAAAGGAACATTTTTTTCCTTAAAAGCCAAATATGAGAGAAATGGGTAAAATGTACAGAAACCCTGCATATAATGAGCGAATCTCCTGTTTTGCACTCGTTTGAAGCATTACCCTATGTCCAGAGATTTCACTTGTTTCTGACATTTTTGTGTATTTTTACTGTATCTTCGCTATTTGGGCACATTTTCTATTCTGCAATCCTAAAATGCTTGAAATGGGTGAAATTTACAGAAGCCCTGCATATTATAAACAAATGTCCTCTTTCACCCTAGTTGGAAGCATTTACCCTATGTCCAGTATTTTTACTTGTTTCTGACATATTTGTGTATTTTTACTTAATCTTCGCTATTTGGGCACATTTTCTTTTCTGGAAATCCCAGAATGAGAGAAATGGGTGAAATGTACAGAAACCCTGCATAGTATAAGCGAATGTCCTGTTTTGCACTCGTTTGAAGCATTTACCCTATGTCCAGAGATTTCACTTGTTTCTGACATTTTTGTGTATTTTTACTGTATCTTCGCTATTTGGGCACATTTTCTATTCTGGAAAGCCCAGAATGAGAGAAATGGGTGAAATTTACAGAAGCACTGCATATTATCAACAAATGTCGTATTTTACCCTCGTTTGAAGCATTTACCCTATTTCCAGTGATTTCACTTCTTTCGGACACCTTATGTTACTTTACTGAACCCTCGCAAAAAAGGAACATTTTTTTCCTTAAAAGCCAAATATGAAAGAAATGGGTAAAATGTACAGAAACCCTGCATATTATAAGCGAATGTCCTGTTGTGTACTCGTTTGAAGCATTACCCTATGTCCAGAGATTTCACTTGTTTCTGACATTTTTGTGTATTTTTACTGTATCTTCGCTATTTGGGCACATTTTCTATTCTGCAATCCTAAAATGCTTGAAATGGGTGAAATTTACAGAAGCCCTGCATATTATAAACAAATGTCCTCTTTCACCCTAGTTGGAAGCATTTACCCTATGTCCAGTATTTTTACTTGTTTCTGACATATTTGTGTATTTTTACTTAATCTTCGCTATTTGGGCACATTTTCTATTCTGGAAAGCCCAGAAAGAGAGAAATGGGTGAAATTTACAGAAGCACTGCATATTATCAACAAATGTCGTATTTTACCCTCGTTTGAAGCATTTACCCTATTTCCAGTGATTTCACTTCTTTCGGACACCTTATGTTACTTTACTGAACCCTCGCAAAAAAGGAACATTTTTTTCCTTAAAAGCCAAATATGAAAGAAATGGGTAAAATGTACAGAAACCCTGCATATTATAAGCGAATGTCCTGTTGTGTACTCGTTTGAAGCATTACCCTATGTCCAGAGATTTCACTTGTTTCTGACATTTTTGTGTATTTTTACTGTATCTTCGCTATTTGGGCACATTTTCTATTCTGCAATCCTAAAATGCTTGAAATGGGTGAAATTTACAGAAGCCCTGCATATTATAAACAAATGTCCTCTTTCACCCTAGTTGGAAGCATTTACCCTATGTCCAGTATTTTTACTTGTTTCTGACATATTTGTGTATTTTTACTTAATCTTCGCTATTTGGGCACATTTTCTATTCTGGAAAGCCCAGAATGAGAGAAATGGGTAAAATGTACAGAAACCCTGCATATAATGAGCGAATCTCCTGTTTTGCATTCGTTTGAAGCATTTACCCTACTTCCAGTGATTTCACTTCTTTCGGACAGCTTGTGTTATTTGACTGAACCCTCGTAATAAAGGAACATTTTTTTCCTTAAAAGCCAAATATGAGAGAAATGGGTAAAATGTACAGAAACCCTGCATATAATGAGCGAATCTCCTGTTTTGCACTCGTTTGAAGCATTACCCTATGTCCAGAGATTTCACTTGTTTCTGACATTTTTGTGTATTTTTACTGTATCTTCGCTATTTGGGCACATTTTCTATTCTGCAATCCTAAAATGCTTGAAATGGGTGAAATTTACAGAAGCCCTGCATATTATAAACAAATGTCCTCTTTCACCCTAGTTGGAAGCATTTACCCTATGTCCAGTATTTTTACTTGTTTCTGACATTTTTGTGTATTTTTACTGTATCTTCGCTATTTGGGCACATTTTCTATTCTGCAATCCTAAAATGCTTGAAATGGGTGAAATTTACAGAAGCCCTGCATATTATAAACAAATGTCCTCTTTCACCCTAGTTGGAAGCATTTACCCTATGTCCAGAGATTTCACTTGTTTCTGACATTTTTGTGTATTTTTACTGTATCTTCGCTATTTGGGCACATTTTCTTTTCTGGAAATCCCAGAATGAGAGAAATGGGTGAAATGTACAGAAACCCTGCATAGTATAAGCGAATGTCCTGTTTTGCACTCGTTTGAAGCATTTACCCTATGTCCAGAGATTTCACTTGTTTCTGACATTTTTGTGTATTTTTACTTAATCTTCGCTATTTGGGCACATTTTCTATTCTGGAAAGCCCAGAATGAGAGAAATGGGTGAAGTTTACAGAAGCACTGCATATTATCAACAAATGTCGTATTTTACCCTCGTTTGAAGCATTTACCCTATTTCCAGTGATTTCACTTCTTTCGGACACCTTATGTTACTTTACTGAACCCTCGCAAAAAAGGAACATTTTTTTCCTTAAAAGCCAAATATGAAAGAAATGGGTAAAATGTACAGAAACCCTGCATATTATAAGCGAATGTCCTGTTGTGTACTCGTTTGAAGCATTACCCTATGTCCAGAGATTTCACTTGTTTCTGACATTTTTGTGTATTTTTACTGTATCTTCGCTATTTGGGCACATTTTCTATTCTGCAATCCTAAAATGCTTGAAATGGGTGAAATTTACAGAAGCCCTGCATATTATAAACAAATGTCCTCTTTCACCCTAGTTGGAAGCATTTACCCTATGTCCAGTATTTTTACTTGTTTCTGACATATTTGTGTATTTTTACTTAATCTTCGCTATTTGGGCACATTTTCTATTCTGGAAAGCCCAGAAAGAGAGAAATGGGTGAAATTTACAGAAGCACTGCATATTATCAACAAATGTCGTATTTTACCCTCGTTTGAAGCATTTACCCTATTTCCAGTGATTTCACTTCTTTCGGACACCTTATGTTACTTTACTGAACCCTCGCAAAAAAGGAACATTTTTTTCCTTAAAAGCCAAATATGAAAGAAATGGGTAAAATGTACAGAAACCCTGCATATTATAAGCGAATGTCCTGTTGTGTACTCGTTTGAAGCATTACCCTATGTCCAGAGATTTCACTTGTTTCTGACATTTTTGTGTATTTTTACTGTATCTTCGCTATTTGGGCACATTTTCTATTCTGCAATCCTAAAATGCTTGAAATGGGTGAAATTTACAGAAGCCCTGCATATTATAAACAAATGTCCTCTTTCACCCTAGTTGGAAGCATTTACCCTATGTCCAGTATTTTTACTTGTTTCTGACATATTTGTGTATTTTTACTTAATCTTCGCTATTTGGGCACATTTTCTATTCTGGAAAGCCCAGAATGAGAGAAATGGGTAAAATGTACAGAAACCCTGCATATAATGAGCGAATCTCCTGTTTTGCATTCGTTTGAAGCATTTACCCTACTTCCAGTGATTTCACTTCTTTCGGACAGCTTGTGTTATTTGACTGAACCCTCGTAATAAAGGAACATTTTTTTCCTTAAAAGCCAAATATGAGAGAAATGGGTAAAATGTACAGAAACCCTGCATATAATGAGCGAATCTCCTGTTTTGCACTCGTTTGAAGCATTACCCTATGTCCAGAGATTTCACTTGTTTCTGACATTTTTGTGTATTTTTACTGTATCTTCGCTACTTGGGCACATTTTCTATTCTGCAATCCTAAAATGCTTGAAATGGGTGAAATTTACAGAAGCCCTGCATATTATAAACAAATGTCCTCTTTCACCCTAGTTGGAAGCATTTACCCTATGTCCAGTATTTTTACTTGTTTCTGACATTTTTGTGTATTTTTACTGTATCTTCGCTATTTGGGCACATTTTCTATTCTGCAATCCTAAAATGCTTGAAATGGGTGAAATTTACAGAAGCCCTGCATATTATAAACAAATGTCCTCTTTCACCCTAGTTGGAAGCATTTACCCTATGTCCAGAGATTTCACTTGTTTCTGACATTTTTGTGTATTTTTACTGTATCTTCGCTATTTGGGCACATTTTCTATTCTGCAATCCTAAAATGCTTGAAATGGGTGAAATTTACAGAAGCCCTGCATATTATAAACAAATGTCCTCTTTCACCCTAGTTGGAAGCACTTACCCTATGTCCAGTATTTTTACTTGTTTCTGACATATTTGTGTATTTTTACTTAATCTTCGCTATTTGGGCACATTTTCTATTCTGGAAAGCCCAGAATGAGAGAAATGGGTAAAATGTACAGAAACCCTGCATATAATGAGCGAATCTCCTGTTTTGCATTCGTTTGAAGCATTTACCCTACTTCCAGTGATTTCACTTCTTTCGGACAGCTTGTGTTATTTGACTGAACCCTCGTAATAAAGGAACATTTTTTTCCTTAAAAGCCAAATATGAGAGAAATGGGTAAAATGTACAGAAACCCTGCATATAATGAGCGAATCTCCTGTTTTGCACTCGTTTGAAGCATTACCCTATGTCCAGAGATTTCACTTGTTTCTGACATTTTTGTGTATTTTTACTGTATCTTCGCTATTTGGGCACATTTTCTATTCTGCAGTCCTAAAATGCTTGAAATGGGTGAAATTTACAGAAGCCCTGCATATTATAAACAAATGTCCTCTTTCACCCTAGTTGGAAGCATTTACCCTATGTCCAGAGATTTCACTTGTTTCTGACATTTTTGTGTATTTTTACTTAATCTTCGCTATTTGGGCACATTTTCTATTCTGGAAAGCCCAGAAAGAGAGAAATGGGTGAAATTTACAGAAGCACTGCATATTATCAACAAATGTCGTATTTTACCCTCGTTTGAAGCATTTACCCTATTTCCAGTGATTTCACTTCTTTCGGACACCTTATGTTACTTTACTGAACCCTCGCAAAAAAGGAACATTTTTTTCCTTAAAAGCCAAATATGAAAGAAATGGGTAAAATGTACAGAAACCCTGCATATTATAAGCGAATGTCCTGTTGTGTACTCGTTTGAAGCATTACCCTATGTCCAGAGATTTCACTTGTTTCTGACATTTTTGTGTATTTTTACTGTATCTTCGCTATTTGGGCACATTTTCTATTCTGCAATCCTAAAATGCTTGAAATGGGTGAAATTTACAGAAGCCCTGCATATTATAAACAAATGTCCTCTTTCACCCTAGTTGGAAGCATTTACCCTATGTCCAGTATTTTTACTTGTTTCTGACATATTTGTGTATTTTTACTTAATCTTCGCTATTTGGGCACATTTTCTTTTCTGGAAATCCCAGAATGAGAGAAATGGGTGAAATGTACAGAAACCCTGCATAGTATAAGCGAATGTCCTGTTTTGCACTCGTTTGAAGCATTTACCCTATGTCCAGAGATTTCACTTGTTTCTGACATTTTTGTGTATTTTTACTTAATCTTCGCTATTTGGGCACATTTTCTATTCTGGAAAGCCCAGAATGAGAGAAATGGGTGAAGTTTACAGAAGCACTGCATATTATCAACAAATGTCGTATTTTACCCTCGTTTGAAGCATTTACCCTATTTCCAGTGATTTCACTTCTTTCGGACACCTTATGTTACTTTACTGAACCCTCGCAAAAAAGGAACATTTTTTTCCTTAAAAGCCAAATATGAAAGAAATGGGTAAAATGTACAGAAACCCTGCATATTATAAGCGAATGTCCTGTTGTGTACTCGTTTGAAGCATTACCCTATGTCCAGAGATTTCACTTGTTTCTGACATTTTTGTGTATTTTTACTGTATCTTCGCTATTTGGGCACATTTTCTATTCTGCAATCCTAAAATGCTTGAAATGGGTGAAATTTACAGAAGCCCTGCATATTATAAACAAATGTCCTCTTTCACCCTAGTTGGAAGCATTTACCCTATGTCCAGTATTTTTACTTGTTTCTGACATATTTGTGTATTTTTACTTAATCTTCGCTATTTGGGCACATTTTCTATTCTGGAAAGCCCAGAATGAGAGAAATGGGTGAAATTTACAGAAGCACTGCATATTATCAACAAATGTCGTATTTTACCCTCGTTTGAAGCATTTACCCTATTTCCAGTGATTTCACTTCTTTAGGACACCTTATGTTACTTTACTGAACCCTCGCAAAAAAGGAACATTTTTTTCCTTAAAAGCCAAATATGAAAGAAATGGGTAAAATGTACAGAAACCCTGCATATTATAAGCGAATGTCCTGTTGTGTACTCGTTTGAAGCATTACCCTATGTCCAGAGATTTCACTTGTTTCTGACATTTTTGTGTATTTTTACTGTATCTTCGCTATTTGGGCACATTTTCTATTCTGCAATCCTAAAATGCTTGAAATGGGTGAAATTTACAGAAGCCCTGCATATTATAAACAAATGTCCTCTTTCACCCTAGTTGGAAGCATTTACCCTATGTCCAGTATTTTTACTTGTTTCTGACATATTTGTGTATTTTTACTTAATCTTCGCTATTTGGGCACATTTTCTATTCTGGAAAGCCCAGAATGAGAGAAATGGGTAAAATGTACAGAAACCCTGCATATAATGAGCGAATCTCCTGTTTTGCATTCGTTTGAAGCATTTACCCTACTTCCAGTGATTTCACTTCTTTCGGACAGCTTGTGTTATTTGACTGAACCCTCGTAATAAAGGAACATTTTTTTCCTTAAAAGCCAAATATGAGAGAAATGGGTAAAATGTACAGAAACCCTGCATATAATGAGCGAATCTCCTGTTTTGCACTCGTTTGAAGCATTACCCTATGTCCAGAGATTTCACTTGTTTCTGACATTTTTGTGTATTTTTACTGTATCTTCGCTATTTGGGCACATTTTCTATTCTGCAATCCTAAAATGCTTGAAATGGGTGAAATTTACAGAAGCCCTGCATATTATAAACAAATGTCCTCTTTCACCCTAGTTGGAAGCATTTACCCTATGTCCAGTATTTTTACTTGTTTCTGACATATTTGTGTATTTTTACTTAATCTTCGCTATTTGGGCACATTTTCTTTTCTGGAAATCCCAGAATGAGAGAAATGGGTGAAATGTACAGAAACCCTGCATAGTATAAGCGAATGTCCTGTTTTGCACTCGTTTGAAGCATTTACCCTATGTCCAGAGATTTCACTTGTTTCTGACATTTTTGTGTATTTTTACTTAATCTTCGCTATTTGGGCACATTTTCTATTCTGGAAAGCCCAGAATGAGAGAAATGGGTGAAATTTACAGAAGCACTGCATATTATCAACAAATGTCGTATTTTACCCTCGTTTGAAGCATTTACCCTATTTCCAGTGATTTCACTTCTTTCGGACACCTTATGTTACTTTACTGAACCCTCGCAAAAAAGGAACATTTTTTTCCTTAAAAGCCAAATATGAAAGAAATGGGTAAAATGTACAGAAACCCTGCATATTATAAGCGAATGTCCTGTTGTGTACTCGTTTGAAGCATTACCCTATGTCCAGAGATTTCACTTGTTTCTGACATTTTTGTGTATTTTTACTGTATCTTCGCTATTTGGGCACATTTTCTATTCTGCAATCCTAAAATGCTTGAAATGGGTGAAATTTACAGAAGCCCTGCATATTATAAACAAATGTCCTCTTTCACCCTAGTTGGAAGCATTTACCCTATGTCCAGTATTTTTACTTGTTTCTGACATATTTGTGTATTTTTACTTAATCTTCGCTATTTGGGCACATTTTCTATTCTGGAAAGCCCAGAAAGAGAGAAATGGGTGAAATTTACAGAAGCACTGCATATTATCAACAAATGTCGTATTTTACCCTCGTTTGAAGCATTTACCCTATTTCCAGTGATTTCACTTCTTTCGGACACCTTATGTTACTTTACTGAACCCTCGCAAAAAAGGAACATTTTTTTCCTTAAAAGCCAAATATGAAAGAAATGGGTAAAATGTACAGAAACCCTGCATATTATAAGCGAATGTCCTGTTGTGTACTCGTTTGAAGCATTACCCTATGTCCAGAGATTTCACTTGTTTCTGACATTTTTGTGTATTTTTACTGTATCTTCGCTATTTGGGCACATTTTCTATTCTGCAATCCTAAAATGCTTGAAATGGGTGAAATTTACAGAAGCCCTGCATATTATAAACAAATGTCCTCTTTCACCCTAGTTGGAAGCATTTACCCTATGTCCAGTATTTTTACTTGTTTCTGACATTTTTGTGTATTTTTACTGTATCTTCGCTATTTGGGCACATTTTCTATTCTGCAATCCTAAAATGCTTGAAATGGGTGAAATTTACAGAAGCCCTGCATATTATAAACAAATGTCCTCTTTCACCCTAGTTGGAAGCATTTACCCTATGTCCAGAGATTTCACTTGTTTCTGACATTTTTGTGTATTTTTACTGTATCTTCGCTATTTGGGCACATTTTCTATTCTGCAATCCTAAAATGCTTGAAATGGGTGAAATTTACAGAAGCCCTGCATATTATAAACAAATGTCCTCTTTCACCCTAGTTGGAAGCACTTACCCTATGTCCAGTATTTTTACTTGTTTCTGACATATTTGTGTATTTTTACTTAATCTTCGCTATTTGGGCACATTTTCTATTCTGCAATCCTAAAATGCTTGAAATGGGTGAAATTTACAGAAGCCCTGCATATTATAAACAAATGTCCTCTTTCACCCTAGTTGGAAGCATTTACCCTATGTCCAGTATTTTTACTTGTTTCTGACATATTTGTGTATTTTTACTTAATCTTCGCTATTTGGGCACATTTTCTATTCTGGAAAGCCCAGAATGAGAGAAATGGGTAAAATGTACAGAAACCCGGCATATAATGAGCGAATCTCCTGTTTTGGACTCGTTTGAAGCATTTACCCTACTTCCAGTGATTTCACTTCTTTCGGACAGCTTGTGTTATTTGACTGAACCCTCGCAATAAAGGAACATTTTTTTCCTTAAAAGCCAAATATGAGAGAAATGGGTAAAATGTACAGAAACCCTGCATATTATAAGCGAATGTCCTGTTTTGCACCTGTTTGAAGCATTTACCCTATGTCCAGAGATTTCACTTGTTTCTGACATTTTTGTGTATTTTTACTGTATCTTCGCTATTTGGGCACATTTTCTATTCTGCAATCCTAAAATGCTTGAAATGGGTGAAATTTACAGAAGCCCTGCATATTATAAACAAATGTCCTCTTTCACCCTAGTTGGAAGCATCTACCCTATTTCCAGTATTTTTACTTGTTTCTGACATTTTTGTGTATTTTTACTGTATCTTCGCTATTTGGGCACATTTTCTATTCTGCAATCCTAAAATGCTTGAAATGGGTGAAATTTACAGAAACCCTGCATATTATCAACATATGTCCTCTTTCACCCTAGTTGGAAGCATCTACCCTATTTCCAGTATTTTTACTTGTTTCTGACATTTTTGTGTATTTTTACTGTATCTTCGCTATTTGGCACATTTTCTATTCTGGAAATCCCAAAATGCTTGAAATGGGTAAAATTTACAGAAACCCTGCATATTATCAACATATGTCCTCTTTCACCCTAGTTGGAAGCATCTCCCTATGTCCAGTATTTTTACTTGTTTCTGACATATTTGTGTATTTTTACTTAATCTTCGCTATTTGGGCACATTTTCTATTCTGGAAAGCCCAGAATGAGAGAAATGGGTGAAATGTACAGAAACCCTGCATAGTATAAGCGAATGTCCTGTTGGGCACTCGTTTGAAGCATTTACCCTATGTCCAGAGATTTCACTTGTTTCTGACATGTTTGTGTATTTTTACTGTATCTTCGCTATTGGGCACATTTTGTATTCTGCAAATCCCAAAATGCTTGAAATGGTGAAATTTACAGAAACCCTGCATATTCTCAACATATGTCCTCTTTCACCCTAGTTGGAAGCATTTACCCTATTTCCAGTATTTTTACTTGTTTCTGACATATTTGTGTATTTTTACTTAATCACGCTATTTGGGCACATTTTCTTTTCTGGAAATCCCAGAATGAGAGAAATGGGTGAAATGTACAGAAACCCTGCATAGTATAAGCGAATGTCCTGTTTTGCACTCGTTTGAAGCATTTACCCTATGTCCAGAGATTTCACTTGTTTCTGACATTTTTGTGTATTTTTACTTAATCTTCGCTATTTGGGCACATTTTCTATTCTGGAAAGCCCAGAAAGAGAGAAATGGGTGAAATTTACAGAAGCACTGCATATTATCAACAAATGTCGTATTTTACCCTCGTTTGAAGCATTTACCCTATTTCCAGTGATTTCACTTCTTTCGGACACCTTATGTTACTTTACTGAACCCTCGCAAAAAAGGAACATTTTTTTCCTTAAAAGCCAAATATGAAAGAAATGGGTAAAATGTACAGAAACCCTGCATATTATAAGCGAATGTCCTGTTGTGTACTCGTTTGAAGCATTACCCTATGTCCAGAGATTTCACTTGTTTCTGACATTTTTGTGTATTTTTACTGTATCTTCGCTATTTGGGCACATTTTCTATTCTGCAATCCTAAAATGCTTGAAATGGGTGAAATTTACAGAAGCCCTGCATATTATAAACAAATGTCCTCTTTCACCCTAGTTGGAAGCATTTACCCTATGTCCAGTATTTTTACTTGTTTCTGACATATTTGTGTATTTTTACTTAATCTTCGCTATTTGGGCACATTTTCTATTCTGGAAAGCCCAGAAAGAGAGAAATGGGTGAAATTTACAGAAGCACTGCATATTATCAACAAATGTCGTATTTTACCCTCGTTTGAAGCATTTACCCTATTTCCAGTGATTTCACTTCTTTCGGACACCTTATGTTACTTTACTGAACCCTCGCAAAAAAGGAACATTTTTTTCCTTAAAAGCCAAATATGAAAGAAATGGGTAAAATGTACAGAAACCCTGCATATTATAAGCGAATGTCCTGTTGTGTACTCGTTTGAAGCATTACCCTATGTCCAGAGATTTCACTTGTTTCTGACATTTTTGTGTATTTTTACTGTATCTTCGCTATTTGGGCACATTTTCTATTCTGCAATCCTAAAATGCTTGAAATGGGTGAAATTTACAGAAGCCCTGCATATTATAAACAAATGTCCTCTTTCACCCTAGTTGGAAGCACTTACCCTATGTCCAGTATTTTTACTTGTTTCTGACATATTTGTGTATTTTTACTTAATCTTCGCTATTTGGGCACATTTTCTATTCTGGAAAGCCCAGAATGAGAGAAATGGGTAAAATGTACAGAAACCCTGCATATAATGAGCGAATCTCCTGTTTTGCATTCGTTTGAAGCATTTACCCTACTTCCAGTGATTTCACTTCTTTCGGACAGCTTGTGTTATTTGACTGAACCCTCGCAATAAAGGAACATTTTTTTCCTTAAAAGCCAAATATGAGAGAAATGGGTAAAATGTACAGAAACCCTGCATATTATAAGCGAATGTCCTGTTTTGCACCTGTTTGAAGCATTTACCCTATGTCCAGAGATTTCACTTGTTTCTGACATTTTTGTGTATTTTTACTGTATCTTCGCTATTTGGGCACATTTTCTATTCTGCAATCCTAAAATGCTTGAAATGGGTGAAATTTACAGAAACCCTGCATATTATCAACATATGTCCTCTTTCACCCTAGTTGGAAGCATCTACCCTATTTCCAGTATTTTTACTTGTTTCTGACATTTTTGTGTATTTTTACTGTATCTTCGCTATTTGGCACATTTTCTATTCTGGAAATCCCAAAATGCTTGAAATGGGTAAAATTTACAGAAACCCTGCATATTATCAACATATGTCCTCTTTCACCCTAGTTGGAAGCATCTCCCTATGTCCAGTATTTTTACTTGTTTCTGACATATTTGTGTATTTTTACTTAATCTTCGCTATTTGGGCACATTTTCTATTCTGGAAAGCCCAGAATGAGAGAAATGGGTGAAATGTACAGAAACCCTGCATAGTATAAGCGAATGTCCTGTTGGGCACTCGTTTGAAGCATTTACCCTATGTCCAGAGATTTCACTTGTTTCTGACATGTTTGTGTATTTTTACTGTATCTTCGCTATTGGGCACATTTTGTATTCTGCAAATCCCAAAATGCTTGAAATGGTGAAATTTACAGAAACCCTGCATATTCTCAACATATGTCCTCTTTCACCCTAGTTGGAAGCATTTACCCTATTTCCAGTATTTTTACTTGTTTCTGACATATTTGTGTATTTTTACTTAATCTTCGCTATTTGGGCACATTTTCTTTTCTGGAAATCCCAGAATGAGAGAAATGGGTGAAATGTACAGAAACCCTGCATAGTATAAGCGAATGTCCTGTTTTGCACTCGTTTGAAGCATTTACCCTATGTCCAGAGATTTCACTTGTTTCTGACATTTTTGTGTATTTTTACTTAATCTTCGCTATTTGGGCACATTTTCTATTCTGGAAAGCCCAGAATGAGAGAAATGGGTGAAATTTACAGAAGCACTGCATATTATCAACAAATGTCGTATTTTACCCTCGTTTGAAGCATTTACCCTATTTCCAGTGATTTCACTTCTTTCGGACACCTTATGTTACTTTACTGAACCCTCGCAAAAAAGGAACATTTTTTTCCTTAAAAGCCAAATATGAAAGAAATGGGTAAAATGTACAGAAACCCTGCATATTATAAGCGAATGTCCTGTTGTGTACTCGTTTGAAGCATTACCCTATGTCCAGAGATTTCACTTGTTTCTGACATTTTTGTGTATTTTTACTGTATCTTCGCTATTTGGGCACATTTTCTATTCTGCAATCCTAAAATGCTTGAAATGGGTGAAATTTACAGAAGCCCTGCATATTATAAACAAATGTCCTCTTTCACCCTAGTTGGAAGCATTTACCCTATGTCCAGTATTTTTACTTGTTTCTGACATATTTGTGTATTTTTACTTAATCTTCGCTATTTGGGCACATTTTCTATTCTGGAAAGCCCAGAAAGAGAGAAATGGGTGAAATTTACAGAAGCACTGCATATTATCAACAAATGTCGTATTTTACCCTCGTTTGAAGCATTTACCCTATTTCCAGTGATTTCACTTCTTTCGGACACCTTATGTTACTTTACTGAACCCTCGCAAAAAAGGAACATTTTTTTCCTTAAAAGCCAAATATGAAAGAAATGGGTAAAATGTACAGAAACCCTGCATATTATAAGCGAATGTCCTGTTGTGTACTCGTTTGAAGCATTACCCTATGTCCAGAGATTTCACTTGTTTCTGACATTTTTGTGTATTTTTACTGTATCTTCGCTATTTGGGCACATTTTCTATTCTGCAATCCTAAAATGCTTGAAATGGGTGAAATTTACAGAAGCCCTGCATATTATAAACAAATGTCCTCTTTCACCCTAGTTGGAAGCATTTACCCTATGTCCAGTATTTTTACTTGTTTCTGACATATTTGTGTATTTTTACTTAATCTTCGCTATTTGGGCACATTTTCTATTCTGGAAAGCCCAGAAAGAGAGAAATGGGTGAAATTTACAGAAGCACTGCATATTATCAACAAATGTCGTATTTTACCCTCGTTTGAAGCATTTACCCTATTTCCAGTGATTTCACTTCTTTCGGACACCTTATGTTACTTTACTGAACCCTCGCAAAAAAGGAACATTTTTTTCCTTAAAAGCCAAATATGAAAGAAATGGGTAAAATGTACAGAAACCCTGCATATTATAAGCGAATGTCCTGTTGTGTACTCGTTTGAAGCATTACCCTATGTCCAGAGATTTCACTTGTTTCTGACATTTTTGTGTATTTTTACTGTATCTTCGCTATTTGGGCACATTTTCTATTCTGCAATCCTAAAATGCTTGAAATGGGTGAAATTTACAGAAGCCCTGCATATTATAAACAAATGTCCTCTTTCACCCTAGTTGGAAGCATTTACCCTATGTCCAGAGATTTCACTTGTTTCTGACATTTTTGTGTATTTTTACTGTATCTTCGCTATTTGGGCACATTTTCTATTCTGCAATCCTAAAATGCTTGAAATGGGTGAAATTTACAGAAGCCCTGCATATTATAAACAAATGTCCTCTTTCACCCTAGTTGGAAGCATTTACCCTATGTCCAGTATTTTTACTTGTTTCTGACATATTTGTGTATTTTTACTTAATCTTCGCTATTTGGGCACATTTTCTATTCTGGAAAGCCCAGAAAGAGAGAAATGGGTGAAATTTACAGAAGCACTGCATATTATCAACAAATGTCGTATTTTACCCTCGTTTGAAGCATTTACCCTATTTCCAGTGATTTCACTTCTTTCGGACACCTTATGTTACTTTACTGAACCCTCGCAAAAAAGGAACATTTTTTTCCTTAAAAGCCAAATATGAAAGAAATGGGTAAAATGTACAGAAACCCTGCATATTATAAGCGAATGTCCTGTTGTGTACTCGTTTGAAGCATTACCCTATGTCCAGAGATTTCACTTGTTTCTGACATTTTTGTGTATTTTTACTGTATCTTCGCTATTTGGCACATTTTCTATTCTGGAAATCCCAAAATGCTTGAAATGGGTGAAATTTACAGAAGCCCTGCATATTATAAACAAATGTCCTCTTTCACCCTAGTTGGAAGCATTTACCCTATGTCCAGTATTTTTACTTGTTTCTGACATATTTGTGTATTTTTACTTAATCTTCGCTATTTGGGCACATTTTCTATTCTGGAAAGCCCAGAATGAGAGAAATGGGTAAAATGTACAGAAACCCTGCATATAATGAGCGAATCTCCTGTTTTGCATTCGTTTGAAGCATTTACCCTACTTCCAGTGATTTCACTTCTTTCGGACAGCTTGTGTTATTTGACTGAACCCTCGTAATAAAGGAACATTTTTTTCCTTAAAAGCCAAATATGAGAGAAATGGGTAAAATGTACAGAAACCCTGCATATAATGAGCGAATCTCCTGTTTTGCACTCGTTTGAAGCATTACCCTATGTCCAGAGATTTCACTTGTTTCTGACATTTTTGTGTATTTTTACTGTATCTTCGCTATTTGGGCACATTTTCTATTCTGCAATCCTAAAATGCTTGAAATGGGTGAAATTTACAGAAGCCCTGCATATTATAAACAAATGTCCTCTTTCACCCTAGTTGGAAGCATTTACCCTATGTCCAGTATTTTTACTTGTTTCTGACATATTTGTGTATTTTTACTTAATCTTCGCTATTTGGGCACATTTTCTATTCTGGAAAGCCCAGAATGAGAGAAATGGGTAAAATGTACAGAAACCCGGCATATAATGAGCGAATCTCCTGTTTTGGACTCGTTTGAAGCATTTACCCTACTTCCAGTGATTTCACTTCTTTCGGACAGCTTGTGTTATTTGACTGAACCCTCGCAATAAAGGAACATTTTTTTCCTTAAAAGCCAAATATGAGAGAAATGGGTAAAATGTACAGAAACCCTGCATATTATAAGCGAATGTCCTGTTTTGCACCTGTTTGAAGCATTTACCCTATGTCCAGAGATTTCACTTGTTTCTGACATTTTTGTGTATTTTTACTGTATCTTCGCTATTTGGGCACATTTTCTATTCTGCAATCCTAAAATGCTTGAAATGGGTGAAATTTACAGAAACCCTGCATATTATCAACATATGTCCTCTTTCACCCTAGTTGGAAGCATCTACCCTATTTCCAGTATTTTTACTTGTTTCTGACATTTTTGTGTATTTTTACTGTATCTTCGCTATTTGGCACATTTTCTATTCTGGAAATCCCAAAATGCTTGAAATGGGTAAAATTTACAGAAACCCTGCATATTATCAACATATGTCCTCTTTCACCCTAGTTGGAAGCATCTCCCTATGTCCAGTATTTTTACTTGTTTCTGACATATTTGTGTATTTTTACTTAATCTTCGCTATTTGGGCACATTTTCTATTCTGGAAAGCCCAGAATGAGAGAAATGGGTGAAATTTACAGAAGCACTGCATATTATCAACAAATGTCGTATTTTACCCTCGTTTGAAGCATTTACCCTATTTCCAGTGATTTCACTTCTTTCGGACACCTTATGTTACTTTACTGAACCCTCGCAAAAAAGGAACATTTTTTTCCTTAAAAGCCAAATATGAAAGAAATGGGTAAAATGTACAGAAACCCTGCATATTATAAGCGAATGTCCTGTTGTGTACTCGTTTGAAGCATTACCCTATGTCCAGAGATTTCACTTGTTTCTGACATTTTTGTGTATTTTTACTGTATCTTCGCTATTTGGGCACATTTTCTATTCTGCAATCCTAAAATGCTTGAAATGGGTGAAATTTACAGAAGCCCTGCATATTATAAACAAATGTCCTCTTTCACCCTAGTTGGAAGCATTTACCCTATGTCCAGTATTTTTACTTGTTTCTGACATATTTGTGTATTTTTACTTAATCTTCGCTATTTGGGCACATTTTCTATTCTGGAAAGCCCAGAAAGAGAGAAATGGGTGAAATTTACAGAAGCACTGCATATTATCAACAAATGTCGTATTTTACCCTCGTTTGAAGCATTTACCCTATTTCCAGTGATTTCACTTCTTTCGGACACCTTATGTTACTTTACTGAACCCTCGCAAAAAAGGAACATTTTTTTCCTTAAAAGCCAAATATGAAAGAAATGGGTAAAATGTACAGAAACCCTGCATATTATAAGCGAATGTCCTGTTGTGTACTCGTTTGAAGCATTACCCTATGTCCAGAGATTTCACTTGTTTCTGACATTTTTGTGTATTTTTACTGTATCTTCGCTATTTGGGCACATTTTCTATTCTGCAATCCTAAAATGCTTGAAATGGGTGAAATTTACAGAAGCCCTGCATATTATAAACAAATGTCCTCTTTCACCCTAGTTGGAAGCATTTACCCTATGTCCAGTATTTTTACTTGTTTCTGACATATTTGTGTATTTTTACTTAATCTTCGCTATTTGGGCACATTTTCTATTCTGGAAAGCCCAGAATGAGAGAAATGGGTAAAATGTACAGAAACCCGGCATATAATGAGCGAATCTCCTGTTTTGGACTCGTTTGAAGCATTTACCCTACTTCCAGTGATTTCACTTCTTTCGGACAGCTTGTGTTATTTGACTGAACCCTCGTAATAAAGGAACATTTTTTTCCTTAAAAGCCAAATATGAGAGAAATGGGTAAAATGTACAGAAACCCTGCATATTATAAGCGAATGTCCTGTTTTGCACTCGTTTGAAGCATTTACCCTATGTCCAGAGATTTCACTTGTTTCTGACATTTTTGTGTATTTTTACTGTATCTTCGCTATTTGGGCACATTTTCTATTCTGCAATCCTAAAATGCTTGAAATGGGTGAAATTTACAGAAGCCCTGCATATTATAAACAAATGTCCTCTTTCACCCTAGTTGGAAGCATCTACCCTATTTCCAGTATTTTTACTTGTTTCTGACATTTTTGTGTATTTTTACTGTATCTTCGCTATTTGGGCACATTTTCTATTCTGCAATCCTAAAATGCTTGAAATGGGTGAAATTTACAGAAACCCTGCATATTATCAACATATGTCCTCTTTCACCCTAGTTGGAAGCATCTACCCTATTTCCAGTATTTTTACTTGTTTCTGACATTTTTGTGTATTTTTACTGTATCTTCGCTATTTGGCACATTTTCTATTCTGGAAATCCCAAAATGCTTGAAATGGGTAAAATTTACAGAAACCCTGCATATTATCAACATATGTCCTCTTTCACCCTCGTTGGAAGCATCTCCCTATGTCCAGTATTTTTACTTGTTTCTGACATATTTGTGTATTTTTACTTAATCTTCGCTATTTGGGCACATTTTCTATTCTGGAAAGCCCAGAATGAGAGAAATGGGTGAAATGTACAGAAACCCTGCATAGTATAAGCGAATGTCCTGTTGGGCACTCGTTTGAAGCATTTACCCTATGTCCAGAGATTTCACTTGTTTCTGACATGTTTGTGTATTTTTACTGTATCTTCGCTATTGGGCACATTTTGTATTCTGCAAATCCCAAAATGCTTGAAATGGTGAAATTTACAGAAACCCTGCATATTCTCAACATATGTCCTCTTTCACCCTAGTTGGAAGCATTTACCCTATTTCCAGTATTTTTACTTGTTTCTGACATATTTGTGTATTTTTACTTAATCTTCGCTATTTGGGCACATTTTCTTTTCTGGAAATCCCAGAATGAGAGAAATGGGTGAAAAGTACAGAAACCCTGCATAGTATAAGCGAATGTCCTGTTTTGCACTCGTTTGAAGCATTTACCCTATGTCCAGAGATTTCACTTGTTTCTGACATTTTTGTGTATTTTTACTTAATCTTCGCTATTTGGGCACATTTTCTATTCTGGAAAGCCCAGAATGAGAGAAATGGGTGAAATTTACAGAAGCACTGCATATTATCAACAAATGTCGTATTTTACCCTCGTTTGAAGCATTTACCCTATTTCCAGTGATTTCACTTCTTTCGGACACCTTATGTTACTTTACTGAACCCTCGCAAAAAAGGAACATTTTTTTCCTTAAAAGCCAAATATGAAAGAAATGGGTAAAATGTACAGAAACCCTGCATATTATAAGCGAATGTCCTGTTGTGTACTCGTTTGAAGCATTACCCTATGTCCAGAGATTTCACTTGTTTCTGACATTTTTGTGTATTTTTACTCTATCTTCGCTATTTGGGCACATTTTCTATTCTGCAATCCTAAAATGCTTGAAATGGGTGAAATTTACAGAAGCCCTGCATATTATAAACAAATGTCCTCTTTCACCCTAGTTGGAAGCATTTACCCTATGTCCAGTATTTTTACTTGTTTCTGACATATTTGTGTATTTTTACTTAATCTTCGCTATTTGGGCACATTTTCTATTCTGGAAAGCCCAGAAAGAGAGAAATGGGTGAAATTTACAGAAGCACTGCATATTATCAACAAATGTCGTATTTTACCCTCGTTTGAAGCATTTACCCTATTTCCAGTGATTTCACTTCTTTCGGACACCTTATGTTACTTTACTGAACCCTCGCAAAAAAGGAACATTTTTTTCCTTAAAAGCCAAATATGAAAGAAATGGGTAAAATGTACAGAAACCCTGCATATTATAAGCGAATGTCCTGTTGTGTACTCGTTTGAAGCATTACCCTATGTCCAGAGATTTCACTTGTTTCTGACATTTTTGTGTATTTTTACTGTATCTTCGCTATTTGGGCACATTTTCTATTCTGCAATCCTAAAATGCTTGAAATGGGTGAAATTTACAGAAGCCCTGCATATTATAAACAAATGTCCTCTTTCACCCTAGTTGGAAGCATTTACCCTATGTCCAGTATTTTTACTTGTTTCTGACATATTTGTGTATTTTTACTTAATCTTCGCTATTTGGGCACATTTTCTATTCTGGAAAGCCCAGAATGAGAGAAATGGGTAAAATGTACAGAAACCCTGCATATAATGAGCGAATCTCCTGTTTTGCATTCGTTTGAAGCATTTACCCTACTTCCAGTGATTTCACTTCTTTCGGACAGCTTGTGTTATTTGACTGAACCCTCGTAATAAAGGAACATTTTTTTCCTTAAAAGCCAAATATGAGAGAAATGGGTAAAATGTACAGAAACCCTGCATATAATGAGCGAATCTCCTGTTTTGCACTCGTTTGAAGCATTACCCTATGTCCAGAGATTTCACTTGTTTCTGACATTTTTGTGTATTTTTACTGTATCTTCGCTATTTGGGCACATTTTCTATTCTGCAATCCTAAAATGCTTGAAATGGGTGAAATTTACAGAAGCCCTGCATATTATAAACAAATGTCCTCTTTCACCCTAGTTGGAAGCATTTACCCTATGTCCAGTATTTTTACTTGTTTCTGACATTTTTGTGTATTTTTACTGTATCTTCGCTATTTGGGCACATTTTCTATTCTGCAATCCTAAAATGCTTGAAATGGGTGAAATTTACAGAAGCCCTGCATATTATAAACAAATGTCCTCTTTCACCCTAGTTGGAAGCATTTACCCTATGTCCAGAGATTTCACTTGTTTCTGACATTTTTGTGTATTTTTACTGTATCTTCGCTATTTGGGCACATTTTCTATTCTGCAATCCTAAAATGCTTGAAATGGGTGAAATTTACAGAAGCCCTGCATATTATAAACAAATGTCCTCTTTCACCCTAGTTGGAAGCACTTACCCTATGTCCAGTATTTTTACTTGTTTCTGACATATTTGTGTATTTTTACTTAATCTTCGCTATTTGGGCACATTTTCTATTCTGGAAAGCCCAGAATGAGAGAAATGGGTAAAATGTACAGAAACCCTGCATATAATGAGCGAATCTCCTGTTTTGCATTCGTTTGAAGCATTTACCCTACTTCCAGTGATTTCACTTCTTTCGGACAGCTTGTGTTATTTGACTGAACCCTCGTAATAAAGGAACATTTTTTTCCTTAAAAGCCAAATATGAGAGAAATGGGTAAAATGTACAGAAACCCTGCATATAATGAGCGAATCTCCTGTTTTGCACTCGTTTGAAGCATTACCCTATGTCCAGAGATTTCACTTGTTTCTGACATTTTTGTGTATTTTTACTGTATCTTCGCTATTTGGGCACATTTTCTATTCTGCAATCCTAAAATGCTTGAAATGGGTGAAATTTACAGAAGCCCTGCATATTATAAACAAATGTCCTCTTTCACCCTAGTTGGAAGCATTTACCCTATGTCCAGTATTTTTACTTGTTTCTGACATATTTGTGTATTTTTACTTAATCTTCGCTATTTGGGCACATTTTCTATTCTGGAAAGCCCAGAATGAGAGAAATGGGTAAAATGTACAGAAACCCGGCATATAATGAGCGAATCTCCTGTTTTGGACTCGTTTGAAGCATTTACCCTACTTCCAGTGATTTCACTTCTTTCGGACAGCTTGTGTTATTTGACTGAACCCTCGCAATAAAGGAACATTTTTTTCCTTAAAAGCCAAATATGAGAGAAATGGGTAAAATGTACAGAAACCCTGCATATTATAAGCGAATGTCCTGTTTTGCACCTGTTTGAAGCATTTACCCTATGTCCAGAGATTTCACTTGTTTCTGACATTTTTGTATATTTTTACTGTATCTTCGCTATTTGGCACATTTTCTATTCTGGAAATCCCAAAATGCTTGAAATGGGTGAAATTTACAGAAACCCTGCATATTATCAACATATGTCCTCTTTCACCCTAGTTGGAAGCATCTACCCTATTTCCAGTATTTTTACTTGTTTCTGACATTTTTGTGTATTTTTACTGTATCTTCGCTATTTGGCACATTTTCTATTCTGGAAATCCCAAAATGCTTGAAATGGGTAAAATTTACAGAAACCCTGCATATTATCAACATATGTCCTCTTTCACCCTAGTTGGAAGCATCTCCCTATGTCCAGTATTTTTACTTGTTTCTGACATATTTGTGTATTTTTACTTAATCTTCGCTATTTGGGCACATTTTCTATTCTGGAAAGCCCAGAATGAGAGAAATGGGTGAAATGTACAGAAACCCTGCATAGTATAAGCGAATGTCCTGTTGGGCACTCGTTTGAAGCATTTACCCTATGTCCAGAGATTTCACTTGTTTCTGACATGTTTGTGTATTTTTACTGTATCTTCGCTATTGGGCACATTTTGTATTCTGCAAATCCCAAAATGCTTGAAATGGTGAAATTTACAGAAACCCTGCATATTCTCAACATATGTCCTCTTTCACCCTAGTTGGAAGCATTTACCCTATTTCCAGTATTTTTACTTGTTTCTGACATATTTGTGTATTTTTACTTAATCACGCTATTTGGGCACATTTTCTTTTCTGGAAATCCCAGAATGAGAGAAATGGGTGAAATGTACAGAAACCCTGCATAGTATAAGCGAATGTCCTGTTTTGCACTCGTTTGAAGCATTTACCCTATGTCCAGAGATTTCACTTGTTTCTGACATTTTTGTGTATTTTTACTTAATCTTCGCTATTTGGGCACATTTTCTATTCTGGAAAGCCCAGAATGAGAGAAATGGGTGAAATTTACAGAAGCACTGCATATTATCAACAAATGTCGTATTTTACCCTCGTTTGAAGCATTTACCCTATTTCCAGTGATTTCACTTCTTTCGGACACCTTATGTTACTTTACTGAACCCTCGCAAAAAAGGAACATTTTTTTCCTTAAAAGCCAAATATGAAAGAAATGGGTAAAATGTACAGAAACCCTGCATATTATAAGCGAATGTCCTGTTGTGTACTCGTTTGAAGCATTACCCTATGTCCAGAGATTTCACTTGTTTCTGACATTTTTGTGTATTTTTACTGTATCTTCGCTATTTGGGCACATTTTCTATTCTGCAATCCTAAAATGCTTGAAATGGGTGAAATTTACAGAAGCCCTGCATATTATAAACAAATGTCCTCTTTCACCCTAGTTGGAAGCATTTACCCTATGTCCAGTATTTTTACTTGTTTCTGACATATTTGTGTATTTTTACTTAATCTTCGCTATTTGGGCACATTTTCTATTCTGGAAAGCCCAGAATGAGAGAAATGGGTAAAATGTACAGAAACCCTGCATATAATGAGCGAATCTCCTGTTTTGCATTCGTTTGAAGCATTTACCCTACTTCCAGTGATTTCACTTCTTTCGGACAGCTTGTGTTATTTGACTGAACCCTCGTAATAAAGGAACATTTTTTTCCTTAAAAGCCAAATATGAGAGAAATGGGTAAAATGTACAGAAACCCTGCATATAATGAGCGAATCTCCTGTTTTGCACTCGTTTGAAGCATTACCCTATGTCCAGAGATTTCACTTGTTTCTGACATTTTTGTGTATTTTTACTGTATCTTCGCTATTTGGGCACATTTTCTATTCTGCAATCCTAAAATGCTTGAAATGGGTGAAATTTACAGAAGCCCTGCATATTATAAACAAATGTCCTCTTTCACCCTAGTTGGAAGCATTTACCCTATGTCCAGTATTTTTACTTGTTTCTGACATTTTTGTGTATTTTTACTGTATCTTCGCTATTTGGGCACATTTTCTATTCTGCAATCCTAAAATGCTTGAAATGGGTGAAATTTACAGAAGCCCTGCATATTATAAACAAATGTCCTCTTTCACCCTAGTTGGAAGCATTTACCCTATGTCCAGAGATTTCACTTGTTTCTGACATTTTTGTGTATTTTTACTGTATCTTCGCTATTTGGGCACATTTTCTATTCTGCAATCCTAAAATGCTTGAAATGGGTGAATTTACAGAAGCCCTGCATATTATAAACAAATGTCCTCTTTCACCCTAGTTGGAAGCACTTACCCTATGTCCAGTATTTTTACTTGTTTCTGACATATTTGTGTATTTTTACTTAATCTTCGCTATTTGGGCACATTTTCTATTCTGGAAAGCCCAGAATGAGAGAAATGGGTAAAATGTACAGAAACCCTGCATATTATAAGCGAATGTCCTGTTTTGCACCTGTTTGAAGCATTTACCCTATGTCCAGAGATTTCACTTGTTTCTGACATTTTTGTATATTTTTACTGTATCTTCGCTATTTGGCACATTTTCTATTCTGGAAATCCCAAAATGCTTGAAATGGGTGAAATTTACAGAAACCCTGCATATTATCAACATATGTCCTCTTTCACCCTAGTTGGAAGCATCTACCCTATTTCCAGTATTTTTACTTGTTTCTGACATTTTTGTGTATTTTTACTGTATCTTCGCTATTTGGCACATTTTCTATTCTGGAAATCCCAAAATGCTTGAAATGGGTAAAATTTACAGAAACCCTGCATATTATCAACATATGTCCTCTTTCACCCTAGTTGGAAGCATCTCCCTATGTCCAGTATTTTTACTTGTTTCTGACATATTTGTGTATTTTTACTTAATCTTCGCTATTTGGGCACATTTTCTATTCTGGAAAGCCCAGAATGAGAGAAATGGGTGAAATGTACAGAAACCCTGCATAGTATAAGCGAATGTCCTGTTGGGCACTCGTTTGAAGCATTTACCCTATGTCCAGAGATTTCACTTGTTTCTGACATGTTTGTGTATTTTTACTGTATCTTCGCTATTGGGCACATTTTGTATTCTGCAAATCCCAAAATGCTTGAAATGGTGAAATTTACAGAAACCCTGCATATTCTCAACATATGTCCTCTTTCACCCTAGTTGGAAGCATTTACCCTATTTCCAGTATTTTTACTTGTTTCTGACATATTTGTGTATTTTTACTTAATCTTCGCTATTTGGGCACATTTTCTTTTCTGGAAATCCCAGAATGAGAGAAATGGGTGAAATGTACAGAAACCCTGCATAGTATAAGCGAATGTCCTGTTTTGCACTCGTTTGAAGCATTTACCCTATGTCCAGAGATTTCACTTGTTTCTGACATTTTTGTGTATTTTTACTTAATCTTCGCTATTTGGGCACATTTTCTATTCTGGAAAGCCCAGAATGAGAGAAATGGGTAAAATTTACAGAAGCACTGCATATTATCAACAAATGTCGTATTTTACCCTCGTTTGAAGCATTTACCCTATTTCCAGTGATTTCACTTCTTTCGGACACCTTATGTTACTTTACTGAACCCTCGCAAAAAAGGAACATTTTTTTCCTTAAAAGCCAAATATGAAAGAAATGGGTAAAATGTACAGAAACCCTGCATATTATAAGCGAATGTCCTGTTGTGTACTCGTTTGAAGCATTACCCTATGTCCAGAGATTTCACTTGTTTCTGACATTTTTGTGTATTTTTACTGTATCTTCGCTATTTGGGCACATTTTCTATTCTGCAATCCTAAAATGCTTGAAATGGGTGAAATTTACAGAAGCCCTGCATATTATAAACAAATGTCCTCTTTCACCCTAGTTGGAAGCATTTACCCTATGTCCAGTATTTTTACTTGTTTCTGACATATTTGTGTATTTTTACTTAATCTTCGCTATTTGGGCACATTTTCTATTCTGGAAAGCCCAGAATGAGAGAAATGGGTAAAATGTACAGAAACCCTGCATATAATGAGCGAATCTCCTGTTTTGCATTCGTTTGAAGCATTTACCCTACTTCCAGTGATTTCACTTCTTTCGGACAGCTTGTGTTATTTGACTGAACCCTCGTAATAAAGGAACATTTTTTTCCTTAAAAGCCAAATATGAGAGAAATGGGTAAAATGTACAGAAACCCTGCATATTATAAGCGAATGTCCTGTTTTGCACCTGTTTGAAGCATTTACCCTATGTCCAGAGATTTCACGTTTCTGACATTTTTGTGTATTTTTACTTAATCTTCGCTATTTGGGCACATTTTCTATTCTGCAATCCTAAAATGCTTGAAATGGGTGAAATTTACAGAAGCCCTGCATATTATAAACAAATGTCCTCTTTCACCCTAGTTGGAAGCATTTACCCTATGTCCAGTATTTTTACTTGTTTCTGACATTTTTGTGTATTTTTAATTAATCTTCGCTATTTGGGCACATTTTCTATTCTGGAAATCCCAGAATGAGAGAAATGGGTGAAATGTACAGAAACCCTGCATAGTATAAGCGAATGTCCTGTTTTGCACTCGTTTGAAGCATTTACCCTATGTCCAGAGATTTCACTTGTTTCTGACATTTTTGTGTATTTTTACTGTATCTTCGCTATTTGGCACATTTTCTATTCTGGAAATCCCAAAATGCTTGAAATGGGTGAAATTTACAGAAACCCTGCATATTATCAACATATGTCCTCTTTCACCCTAGTTGGAAGCATTTACCCTATGTCCAGTATTTTTACTTGTTTCTGACATTTTTGTGTATTTTTAATTAATCTTCGCTATTTGGGCACATTTTCTATTCTGGAAATCCCAGAATGAGAGAAATGGGTGAAATGTACAGAAACCCTGCATAGTATAAGCGAATGTCCTGTTTTGCACTCGTTTGAAGCATTTACCCTATGTCCAGAGATTTCACTTGTTTCTGACATTTTTGTGTATTTTTACTGTATCTTCGCTATTTGGCACATTTTCTATTCTGGAAATCCCAAAATGCTTGAAATGGGTAAAATTTACAGAAACCCTGCATATTATCAACATATGTCCTCTTTCACCCTAGTTGGAAGCATCTCCCTATGTCCAGTATTTTTACTTGTTTCTGACATATTTGTGTATTTTTACTTAATCTTCGCTATTTGGGCACATTTTCTATTCTGGAAAGCCCAGAATGAGAGAAATGGGTGAAATGTACAGAAACCCTGCATAGTATAAGCGAATGTCCTGTTGGGCACTCGTTTGAAGCATTTAGCCTATGTCCAGAGATTTCACTTGTTTCTGACATGTTTGTGTATTTTTACTGTATCTTCGCTATTGGGCACATTTTGTATTCTGCAAATCCCAAAATGCTTGAAATGGTGAAATTTACAGAAACCCTGCATATTCTCAACATATGTCCTCTTTCACCCTAGTTGGAAGCATTTACCCTATTTCCAGTACTTTTACTTGTTTCTGACATATTTGTGTATTTTTACTTAAACTTCGCTATTTGGGCACATTTTCTTTTCTGGAAATCCCAGAATGAGAGAAATGGGTGAAATGTACAGAAACCCTGCATAGTATAAGCGAATGTCCTGTTTTGCACTCGTTTGAAGCATTTACCCTATGTCCAGAGATTTCACTTGTTTCTCACATTTTTGTGTATTTTTACTTAATCTTCGCTATTTGGGCACATTTTCTATTCTGGAAAGCCCAGAATGAGAGAAATGGGTGAAATTTACAGAATCACTGCATATTATCAACAAATGTCGTATTTTACCCTCGTTTGAAGCATTTACCCTATTTCCAGTGATTTCACTTCTTTCGGACACCTTATGTTACTTTACTGAACCCTCGCAAAAAAGGAACATTTTTTTCCTTAAAGGCCAAATATGAAAGAAATGGGTAAAATGTACAGAAACCCTGCATATAATGAGCGAATGTCCTGTTGTGTACTCGTTTGAAGCATTACCCTATGTCCAGAGATTTCACTTGTTTCTGACATTTTTGTGTATTTTTACTGTATCTTCGCTATTTGGGCACATTTTCTATTCTGCAATCCTAAAATGCTTGAAATGGGTGAAATTTACAGAAGCCCTGCATATTATAAACAAATGTCCTCTTTCACCCTAGTTGGAAGCATTTACCCTATGTCCAGTATTTTTACTTGTTTCTGACATATTTGTGTATTTTTACTTAATCTTCGCTATTTGGGCACATTTTCTATTCTGGAAAGCCCAGAAAGAGAGAAATGGGTGAAATTTACAGAAGCACTGCATATTATCAACAAATGTCGTATTTTACCCTCGTTTGAAGCATTTACCCTATTTCCAGTGATTTCACTTCTTTCGGACACCTTATGTTACTTTACTGAACCCTCGCAAAAAAGGAACATTTTTTTCCTTAAAAGCCAAATATGAAAGAAATGGGTAAAATGTACAGAAACCCTGCATATTATAAGCGAATGTCCTGTTGTGTACTCGTTTGAAGCATTACCCTATGTCCAGAGATTTCACTTGTTTCTGACATTTTTGTGTATTTTTACTGTATCTTCGCTATTTGGGCACATTTTCTATTCTGCAATCCTAAAATGCTTGAAATGGGTGAAATTTACAGAAGCCCTGCATATTATAAACAAATGTCCTCTTTCACCCTAGTTGGAAGCATTTACCCTATGTCCAGTATTTTTACTTGTTTCTGACATATTTGTGTATTTTTACTTAATCTTCGCTATTTGGGCACATTTTCTATTCTGGAAAGCCCAGAAAGAGAGAAATGGGTGAAATTTACAGAAGCACTGCATATTATCAACAAATGTCGTATTTTACCCTCGTTTGAAGCATTTACCCTATTTCCAGTGATTTCACTTCTTTCGGACACCTTATGTTACTTTACTGAACCCTCGCAAAAAAGGAACATTTTTTTCCTTAAAAGCCAAATATGAAAGAAATGGGTAAAATGTACAGAAACCCTGCATATTATAAGCGAATGTCCTGTTGTGTACTCGTTTGAAGCATTACCCTATGTCCAGAGATTTCACTTGTTTCTGACATTTTTGTGTATTTTTACTGTATCTTCGCTATTTGGGCACATTTTCTATTCTGCAATCCTAAAATGCTTGAAATGGGTGAAATTTACAGAAGCCCTGCATATTATAAACAAATGTCCTCTTTCACCCTAGTTGGAAGCATTTACCCTATGTCCAGAGATTTCACTTGTTTCTGACATTTTTGTGTATTTTTACTGTATCTTCGCTATTTGGGCACATTTTCTATTCTGCAATCCTAAAATGCTTGAAATGGGTGAAATTTACAGAAGCCCTGCATATTATAAACAAATGTCCTCTTTCACCCTAGTTGGAAGCATTTACCCTATGTCCAGTATTTTTACTTGTTTCTGACATATTTGTGTATTTTTACTTAATCTTCGCTATTTGGGCACATTTTCTATTCTGGAAAGCCCAGAAAGAGAGAAATGGGTGAAATTTACAGAAGCACTGCATATTATCAACAAATGTCGTATTTTACCCTCGTTTGAAGCATTTACCCTATTTCCAGTGATTTCACTTCTTTCGGACACCTTATGTTACTTTACTGAACCCTCGCAAAAAAGGAACATTTTTTTCCTTAAAAGCCAAATATGAAAGAAATGGGTAAAATGTACAGAAACCCTGCATATTATAAGCGAATGTCCTGTTGTGTACTCGTTTGAAGCATTACCCTATGTCCAGAGATTTCACTTGTTTCTGACATTTTTGTGTATTTTTACTGTATCTTCGCTATTTGGCACATTTTCTATTCTGGAAATCCCAAAATGCTTGAAATGGGTGAAATTTACAGAAGCCCTGCATATTATAAACAAATGTCCTCTTTCACCCTAGTTGGAAGCATTTACCCTATGTCCAGTATTTTTACTTGTTTCTGACATATTTGTGTATTTTTACTTAATCTTCGCTATTTGGGCACATTTTCTATTCTGGAAAGCCCAGAATGAGAGAAATGGGTAAAATGTACAGAAACCCTGCATATAATGAGCGAATCTCCTGTTTTGCATTCGTTTGAAGCATTTACCCTACTTCCAGTGATTTCACTTCTTTCGGACAGCTTGTGTTATTTGACTGAACCCTCGTAATAAAGGAACATTTTTTTCCTTAAAAGCCAAATATGAGAGAAATGGGTAAAATGTACAGAAACCCTGCATATAATGAGCGAATCTCCTGTTTTGCACTCGTTTGAAGCATTACCCTATGTCCAGAGATTTCACTTGTTTCTGACATTTTTGTGTATTTTTACTGTATCTTCGCTATTTGGGCACATTTTCTATTCTGCAATCCTAAAATGCTTGAAATGGGTGAAATTTACAGAAGCCCTGCATATTATAAACAAATGTCCTCTTTCACCCTAGTTGGAAGCATTTACCCTATGTCCAGTATTTTTACTTGTTTCTGACATATTTGTGTATTTTTACTTAATCTTCGCTATTTGGGCACATTTTCTATTCTGGAAAGCCCAGAATGAGAGAAATGGGTAAAATGTACAGAAACCCGGCATATAATGAGCGAATCTCCTGTTTTGGACTCGTTTGAAGCATTTACCCTACTTCCAGTGATTTCACTTCTTTCGGACAGCTTGTGTTATTTGACTGAACCCTCGCAATAAAGGAACATTTTTTTCCTTAAAAGCCAAATATGAGAGAAATGGGTAAAATGTACAGAAACCCTGCATATTATAAGCGAATGTCCTGTTTTGCACCTGTTTGAAGCATTTACCCTATGTCCAGAGATTTCACTTGTTTCTGACATTTTTGTGTATTTTTACTGTATCTTCGCTATTTGGGCACATTTTCTATTCTGCAATCCTAAAATGCTTGAAATGGGTGAAATTTACAGAAGCCCTGCATATTATCAACATATGTCCTCTTTCACCCTAGTTGGAAGCATCTACCCTATTTCCAGTATTTTTACTTGTTTCTGACATTTTTGTGTATTTTTACTGTATCTTCGCTATTTGGCACATTTTCTATTCTGGAAATCCCAAAATGCTTGAAATGGGTAAAATTTACAGAAACCCTGCATATTATCAACATATGTCCTCTTTCACCCTAGTTGGAAGCATCTCCCTATGTCCAGTATTTTTACTTGTTTCTGACATATTTGTGTATTTTTACTTAATCTTCGCTATTTGGGCACATTTTCTATTCTGGAAAGCCCAGAAAGAGAGAAATGGGTGAAATTTACAGAAGCACTGCATATTATCAACAAATGTCGTATTTTACCCTCGTTTGAAGCATTTACCCTATTTCCAGTGATTTCACTTCTTTCGGACACCTTATGTTACTTTACTGAACCCTCGCAAAAAAGGAACATTTTTTTCCTTAAAAGCCAAATATGAAAGAAATGGGTAAAATGTACAGAAACCCTGCATATTATAAGCGAATGTCCTGTTGTGTACTCGTTTGAAGCATTACCCTATGTCCAGAGATTTCACTTGTTTCTGACATTTTTGTGTATTTTTACTGTATCTTCGCTATTTGGGCACATTTTCTATTCTGCAATCCTAAAATGCTTGAAATGGGTGAAATTTACAGAAGCCCTGCATATTATAAACAAATGTCCTCTTTCACCCTAGTTGGAAGCATTTACCCTATGTCCAGTATTTTTACTTGTTTCTGACATATTTGTGTATTTTTACTTAATCTTCGCTATTTGGGCACATTTTCTATTCTGGAAAGCCCAGAAAGAGAGAAATGGGTGAAATTTACAGAAGCACTGCATATTATCAACAAATGTCGTATTTTACCCTCGTTTGAAGCATTTACCCTATTTCCAGTGATTTCACTTCTTTCGGACACCTTATGTTACTTTACTGAACCCTCGCAAAAAAGGAACATTTTTTTCCTTAAAAGCCAAATATGAAAGAAATGGGTAAAATGTACAGAAACCCTGCATATTATAAGCGAATGTCCTGTTGTGTACTCGTTTGAAGCATTACCCTATGTCCAGAGATTTCACTTGTTTCTGACATTTTTGTGTATTTTTACTGTATCTTCGCTATTTGGGCACATTTTCTATTCTGCAATCCTAAAATGCTTGAAATGGGTGAAATTTACAGAAGCCCTGCATATTATAAACAAATGTCCTCTTTCACCCTAGTTGGAAGCATTTACCCTATGTCCAGTATTTTTACTTGTTTCTGACATATTTGTGTATTTTTACTTAATCTTCGCTATTTGGGCACATTTTCTATTCTGGAAAGCCCAGAATGAGAGAAATGGGTAAAATGTACAGAAACCCGGCATATAATGAGCGAATCTCCTGTTTTGGACTCGTTTGAAGCATTTACCCTACTTCCAGTGATTTCACTTCTTTCGGACAGCTTGTGTTATTTGACTGAACCCTCGTAATAAAGGAACATTTTTTTCCTTAAAAGCCAAATATGAGAGAAATGGGTAAAATGTACAGAAACCCTGCATATTATAAGCGAATGTCCTGTTTTGCACTCGTTTGAAGCATTTACCCTATGTCCAGAGATTTCACTTGTTTCTGACATTTTTGTGTATTTTTACTGTATCTTCGCTATTTGGGCACATTTTCTATTCTGCAATCCTAAAATGCTTGAAATGGGTGAAATTTACAGAAGCCCTGCATATTATAAACAAATGTCCTCTTTCACCCTAGTTGGAAGCATCTACCCTATTTCCAGTATTTTTACTTGTTTCTGACATTTTTGTGTATTTTTACTGTATCTTCGCTATTTGGGCACATTTTCTATTCTGCAATCCTAAAATGCTTGAAATGGGTGAAATTTACAGAAACCCTGCATATTATCAACATATGTCCTCTTTCACCCTAGTTGGAAGCATCTACCCTATTTCCAGTATTTTTACTTGTTTCTGACATTTTTGTGTATTTTTACTGTATCTTCGCTATTTGGCACATTTTCTATTCTGGAAATCCCAAAATGCTTGAAATGGGTAAAATTTACAGAAACCCTGCATATTATCAACATATGTCCTCTTTCACCCTCGTTGGAAGCATCTCCCTATGTCCAGTATTTTTACTTGTTTCTGACATATTTGTGTATTTTTACTTAATCTTCGCTATTTGGGCACATTTTCTATTCTGGAAAGCCCAGAATGAGAGAAATGGGTGAAATGTACAGAAACCCTGCATAGTATAAGCGAATGTCCTGTTGGGCACTCGTTTGAAGCATTTACCCTATGTCCAGAGATTTCACTTGTTTCTGACATGTTTGTGTATTTTTACTGTATCTTCGCTATTGGGCACATTTTGTATTCTGCAAATCCCAAAATGCTTGAAATGGTGAAATTTACAGAAACCCTGCATATTCTCAACATATGTCCTCTTTCACCCTAGTTGGAAGCATTTACCCTATTTCCAGTATTTTTACTTGTTTCTGACATATTTGTGTATTTTTACTTAATCTTCGCTATTTGGGCACATTTTCTTTTCTGGAAATCCCAGAATGAGAGAAATGGGTGAAAAGTACAGAAACCCTGCATAGTATAAGCGAATGTCCTGTTTTGCACTCGTTTGAAGCATTTACCCTATGTCCAGAGATTTCACTTGTTTCTGACATTTTTGTGTATTTTTACTTAATCTTCGCTATTTGGGCACATTTTCTATTCTGGAAAGCCCAGAATGAGAGAAATGGGTGAAATTTACAGAAGCACTGCATATTATCAACAAATGTCGTATTTTACCCTCGTTTGAAGCATTTACCCTATTTCCAGTGATTTCACTTCTTTCGGACACCTTATGTTACTTTACTGAACCCTCGCAAAAAAGGAACATTTTTTTCCTTAAAAGCCAAATATGAAAGAAATGGGTAAAATGTACAGAAACCCTGCATATTATAAGCGAATGTCCTGTTGTGTACTCGTTTGAAGCATTACCCTATGTCCAGAGATTTCACTTGTTTCTGACATTTTTGTGTATTTTTACTCTATCTTCGCTATTTGGGCACATTTTCTATTCTGCAATCCTAAAATGCTTGAAATGGGTGAAATTTACAGAAGCCCTGCATATTATAAACAAATGTCCTCTTTCACCCTAGTTGGAAGCATTTACCCTATGTCCAGTATTTTTACTTGTTTCTGACATATTTGTGTATTTTTACTTAATCTTCGCTATTTGGGCACATTTTCTATTCTGGAAAGCCCAGAAAGAGAGAAATGGGTGAAATTTACAGAAGCACTGCATATTATCAACAAATGTCGTATTTTACCCTCGTTTGAAGCATTTACCCTATTTCCAGTGATTTCACTTCTTTCGGACACCTTATGTTACTTTACTGAACCCTCGCAAAAAAGGAACATTTTTTTCCTTAAAAGCCAAATATGAAAGAAATGGGTAAAATGTACAGAAACCCTGCATATTATAAGCGAATGTCCTGTTGTGTACTCGTTTGAAGCATTACCCTATGTCCAGAGATTTCACTTGTTTCTGACATTTTTGTGTATTTTTACTGTATCTTCGCTATTTGGGCACATTTTCTATTCTGCAATCCTAAAATGCTTGAAATGGGTGAAATTTACAGAAGCCCTGCATATTATAAACAAATGTCCTCTTTCACCCTAGTTGGAAGCATTTACCCTATGTCCAGTATTTTTACTTGTTTCTGACATATTTGTGTATTTTTACTTAATCTTCGCTATTTGGGCACATTTTCTATTCTGGAAAGCCCAGAATGAGAGAAATGGGTAAAATGTACAGAAACCCTGCATATAATGAGCGAATCTCCTGTTTTGCATTCGTTTGAAGCATTTACCCTACTTCCAGTGATTTCACTTCTTTCGGACAGCTTGTGTTATTTGACTGAACCCTCGTAATAAAGGAACATTTTTTTCCTTAAAAGCCAAATATGAGAGAAATGGGTAAAATGTACAGAAACCCTGCATATAATGAGCGAATCTCCTGTTTTGCACTCGTTTGAAGCATTACCCTATGTCCAGAGATTTCACTTGTTTCTGACATTTTTGTGTATTTTTACTGTATCTTCGCTATTTGGGCACATTTTCTATTCTGCAATCCTAAAATGCTTGAAATGGGTGAAATTTACAGAAGCCCTGCATATTATAAACAAATGTCCTCTTTCACCCTAGTTGGAAGCATTTACCCTATGTCCAGTATTTTTACTTGTTTCTGACATTTTTGTGTATTTTTACTGTATCTTCGCTATTTGGGCACATTTTCTATTCTGCAATCCTAAAATGCTTGAAATGGGTGAAATTTACAGAAGCCCTGCATATTATAAACAAATGTCCTCTTTCACCCTAGTTGGAAGCATTTACCCTATGTCCAGAGATTTCACTTGTTTCTGACATTTTTGTGTATTTTTACTGTATCTTCGCTATTTGGGCACATTTTCTATTCTGCAATCCTAAAATGCTTGAAATGGGTGAAATTTACAGAAGCCCTGCATATTATAAACAAATGTCCTCTTTCACCCTAGTTGGAAGCACTTACCCTATGTCCAGTATTTTTACTTGTTTCTGACATATTTGTGTATTTTTACTTAATCTTCGCTATTTGGGCACATTTTCTATTCTGGAAAGCCCAGAATGAGAGAAATGGGTAAAATGTACAGAAACCCTGCATATAATGAGCGAATCTCCTGTTTTGCATTCGTTTGAAGCATTTACCCTACTTCCAGTGATTTCACTTCTTTCGGACAGCTTGTGTTATTTGACTGAACCCTCGTAATAAAGGAACATTTTTTTCCTTAAAAGCCAAATATGAGAGAAATGGGTAAAATGTACAGAAACCCTGCATATAATGAGCGAATCTCCTGTTTTGCACTCGTTTGAAGCATTACCCTATGTCCAGAGATTTCACTTGTTTCTGACATTTTTGTGTATTTTTACTGTATCTTCGCTATTTGGGCACATTTTCTATTCTGCAATCCTAAAATGCTTGAAATGGGTGAAATTTACAGAAGCCCTGCATATTATAAACAAATGTCCTCTTTCACCCTAGTTGGAAGCATTTACCCTATGTCCAGTATTTTTACTTGTTTCTGACATATTTGTGTATTTTTACTTAATCTTCGCTATTTGGGCACATTTTCTATTCTGGAAAGCCCAGAATGAGAGAAATGGGTAAAATGTACAGAAACCCGGCATATAATGAGCGAATCTCCTGTTTTGGACTCGTTTGAAGCATTTACCCTACTTCCAGTGATTTCACTTCTTTCGGACAGCTTGTGTTATTTGACTGAACCCTCGCAATAAAGGAACATTTTTTTCCTTAAAAGCCAAATATGAGAGAAATGGGTAAAATGTACAGAAACCCTGCATATTATAAGCGAATGTCCTGTTTTGCACCTGTTTGAAGCATTTACCCTATGTCCAGAGATTTCACTTGTTTCTGACATTTTTGTATATTTTTACTGTATCTTCGCTATTTGGCACATTTTCTATTCTGGAAATCCCAAAATGCTTGAAATGGGTGAAATTTACAGAAACCCTGCATATTATCAACATATGTCCTCTTTCACCCTAGTTGGAAGCATCTACCCTATTTCCAGTATTTTTACTTGTTTCTGACATTTTTGTGTATTTTTACTGTATCTTCGCTATTTGGCACATTTTCTATTCTGGAAATCCCAAAATGCTTGAAATGGGTAAAATTTACAGAAACCCTGCATATTATCAACATATGTCCTCTTTCACCCTAGTTGGAAGCATCTCCCTATGTCCAGTATTTTTACTTGTTTCTGACATATTTGTGTATTTTTACTTAATCTTCGCTATTTGGGCACATTTTCTATTCTGGAAAGCCCAGAATGAGAGAAATGGGTGAAATGTACAGAAACCCTGCATAGTATAAGCGAATGTCCTGTTGGGCACTCGTTTGAAGCATTTACCCTATGTCCAGAGATTTCACTTGTTTCTGACATGTTTGTGTATTTTTACTGTATCTTCGCTATTGGGCACATTTTGTATTCTGCAAATCCCAAAATGCTTGAAATGGTGAAATTTACAGAAACCCTGCATATTCTCAACATATGTCCTCTTTCACCCTAGTTGGAAGCATTTACCCTATTTCCAGTATTTTTACTTGTTTCTGACATATTTGTGTATTTTTACTTAATCTTCGCTATTTGGGCACATTTTCTTTTCTGGAAATCCCAGAATGAGAGAAATGGGTGAAATGTACAGAAACCCTGCATAGTATAAGCGAATGTCCTGTTTTGCACTCGTTTGAAGCATTTACCCTATGTCCAGAGATTTCACTTGTTTCTGACATTTTTGTGTATTTTTACTTAATCTTCGCTATTTGGGCACATTTTCTATTCTGGAAAGCCCAGAATGAGAGAAATGGGTGAAATTTACAGAAGCACTGCATATTATCAACAAATGTCGTATTTTACCCTCGTTTGAAGCATTTACCCTATTTCCAGTGATTTCACTTCTTTCGGACACCTTATGTTACTTTACTGAACCCTCGCAAAAAAGGAACATTTTTTTCCTTAAAAGCCAAATATGAAAGAAATGGGTAAAATGTACAGAAACCCTGCATATTATAAGCGAATGTCCTGTTGTGTACTCGTTTGAAGCATTACCCTATGTCCAGAGATTTCACTTGTTTCTGACATTTTTGTGTATTTTTACTGTATCTTCGCTATTTGGGCACATTTTCTATTCTGCAATCCTAAAATGCTTGAAATGGGTGAAATTTACAGAAGCCCTGCATATTATAAACAAATGTCCTCTTTCACCCTAGTTGGAAGCATTTACCCTATGTCCAGTATTTTTACTTGTTTCTGACATATTTGTGTATTTTTACTTAATCTTCGCTATTTGGGCACATTTTCTATTCTGGAAAGCCCAGAATGAGAGAAATGGGTGAAATTTACAGAAGCACTGCATATTATCAACAAATGTCGTATTTTACCCTCGTTTGAAGCATTTACCCTATTTCCAGTGATTTCACTTCTTTCGGACACCTTATGTTACTTTACTGAACCCTCGCAAAAAAGGAACATTTTTTTCCTTAAAAGCCAAATATGAAAGAAATGGGTAAAATGTACAGAAACCCTGCATATTATAAGCGAATGTCCTGTTGTGTACTCGTTTGAAGCATTACCCTATGTCCAGAGATTTCACTTGTTTCTGACATTTTTGTGTATTTTTACTGTATCTTCGCTATTTGGGCACATTTTCTATTCTGCAATCCTAAAATGCTTGAAATGGGTGAAATTTACAGAAGCCCTGCATATTATAAACAAATGTCCTCTTTCACCCTAGTTGGAAGCATTTACCCTATGTCCAGTATTTTTACTTGTTTCTGACATATTTGTGTATTTTTACTTAATCTTCGCTATTTGGGCACATTTTCTATTCTGGAAAGCCCAGAATGAGAGAAATGGGTGAAATTTACAGAAGCACTGCATATTATCAACAAATGTCGTATTTTACCCTCGTTTGAAGCATTTACCCTATTTCCAGTGATTTCACTTCTTTCGGACACCTTATGTTACTTTACTGAACCCTCGCAAAAAAGGAACATTTTTTTCCTTAAAAGCCAAATATGAAAGAAATGGGTAAAATGTACAGAAACCCTGCATATTATAAGCGAATGTCCTGTTGTGTACTCGTTTGAAGCATTACCCTATGTCCAGAGATTTCACTTGTTTCTGACATTTTTGTGTATTTTTACTGTATCTTCGCTATTTGGGCACATTTTCTATTCTGCAATCCTAAAATGCTTGAAATGGGTGAAATTTACAGAAGCCCTGCATATTATAAACAAATGTCCTCTTTCACCCTAGTTGGAAGCATTTACCCTATGTCCAGTATTTTTACTTGTTTCTGACATATTTGTGTATTTTTACTTAATCTTCGCTATTTGGGCACATTTTCTATTCTGGAAAGCCCAGAATGAGAGAAATGGGTGAAATTTACAGAAGCACTGCATATTATCAACAAATGTCGTATTTTACCCTCGTTTGAAGCATTTACCCTATTTCCAGTGATTTCACTTCTTTCGGACACCTTATGTTACTTTACTGAACCCTCGCAAAAAAGGAACATTTTTTTCCTTAAAAGCCAAATATGAAAGAAATGGGTAAAATGTACAGAAACCCTGCATATTATAAGCGAATGTCCTGTTGTGTACTCGTTTGAAGCATTACCCTATGTCCAGAGATTTCACTTGTTTCTGACATTTTTGTGTATTTTTACTGTATCTTCGCTATTTGGGCACATTTTCTATTCTGCAATCCTAAAATGCTTGAAATGGGTGAAATTTACAGAAGCCCTGCATATTATAAACAAATGTCCTCTTTCACCCTAGTTGGAAGCATTTACCCTATGTCCAGTATTTTTACTTGTTTCTGACATATTTGTGTATTTTTACTTAATCTTCGCTATTTGGGCACATTTTCTATTCTGGAAAGCCCAGAATGAGAGAAATGGGTAAAATGTACAGAAACCCTGCATATAATGAGCGAATCTCCTGTTTTGCATTCGTTTGAAGCATTTACCCTACTTCCAGTGATTTCACTTCTTTCGGACAGCTTGTGTTATTTGACTGAACCCTCGTAATAAAGGAACATTTTTTTCCTTAAAAGCCAAATATGAGAGAAATGGGTAAAATGTACAGAAACCCTGCATATAATGAGCGAATCTCCTGTTTTGCACTCGTTTGAAGCATTACCCTATGTCCAGAGATTTCACTTGTTTCTGACATTTTTGTGTATTTTTACTGTATCTTCGCTATTTGGGCACATTTTCTATTCTGCAATCCTAAAATGCTTGAAATGGGTGAAATTTACAGAAGCCCTGCATATTATAAACAAATGTCCTCTTTCACCCTAGTTGGAAGCATTTACCCTATGTCCAGTATTTTTACTTGTTTCTGACATATTTGTGTATTTTTACTTAATCTTCGCTATTTGGGCACATTTTCTTTTCTGGAAATCCCAGAATGAGAGAAATGGGTGAAATGTACAGAAACCCTGCATAGTATAAGCGAATGTCCTGTTTTGCACTCGTTTGAAGCATTTACCCTATGTCCAGAGATTTCACTTGTTTCTGACATTTTTGTGTATTTTTACTTAATCTTCGCTATTTGGGCACATTTTCTATTCTGGAAAGCCCAGAATGAGAGAAATGGGTGAAATTTACAGAAGCACTGCATATTATCAACAAATGTCGTATTTTACCCTCGTTTGAAGCATTTACCCTATTTCCAGTGATTTCACTTCTTTCGGACACCTTATGTTACTTTACTGAACCCTCGCAAAAAAGGAACATTTTTTTCCTTAAAAGCCAAATATGAAAGAAATGGGTAAAATGTACAGAAACCCTGCATATTATAAGCGAATGTCCTGTTGTGCACTCGTTTGAAGCATTACCCTATGTCCAGAGATTTCACTTGTTTCTGACATTTTTGTGTATTTTTACTTAATCTTCGCTATTTGGGCACATTTTCTTTTCTGGAAATCCCAGAATGAGAGAAATGGGTGAAATGTACAGAAACCCTGCATAGTATAAGCGAATGTCCTGTTTTGCACTCGTTTGAAGCATTTACCCTATGTCCAGAGATTTCACTTGTTTCTGACATTTTTGTGTATTTTTACTTAATCTTCGCTATTTGGGCACATTTTCTATTCTGGAAAGCCCAGAATGAGAGAAATGGGTGAAATTTACAGAAGCACTGCATATTATCAACAAATGTCGTATTTTACCCTCGTTTGAAGCATTTACCCTATTTCCAGTGATTTCACTTCTTTCGGACACCTTATGTTACTTTACTGAACCCTCGCAAAAAAGGAACATTTTTTTCCTTAAAAGCCAAATATGAAAGAAATGGGTAAAATGTACAGAAACCCTGCATATTATAAGCGAATGTCCTGTTGTGTACTCGTTTGAAGCATTACCCTATGTCCAGAGATTTCACTTGTTTCTGACATTTTTGTGTATTTTTACTCTATCTTCGCTATTTGGGCACATTTTCTATTCTGCAATCCTAAAATGCTTGAAATGGGTGAAATTTACAGAAGCCCTGCATATTATAAACAAATGTCCTCTTTCACCCTAGTTGGAAGCATTTACCCTATGTCCAGTATTTTTACTTGTTTCTGACATATTTGTGTATTTTTACTTAATCTTCGCTATTTGGGCACATTTTCTATTCTGGAAAGCCCAGAAAGAGAGAAATGGGTGAAATTTACAGAAGCACTGCATATTATCAACAAATGTCGTATTTTACCCTCGTTTGAAGCATTTACCCTATTTCCAGTGATTTCACTTCTTTCGGACACCTTATGTTACTTTACTGAACCCTCGCAAAAAAGGAACATTTTTTTCCTTAAAAGCCAAATATGAAAGAAATGGGTAAAATGTACAGAAACCCTGCATATTATAAGCGAATGTCCTGTTGTGTACTCGTTTGAAGCATTACCCTATGTCCAGAGATTTCACTTGTTTCTGACATTTTTGTGTATTTTTACTGTATCTTCGCTATTTGGGCACATTTTCTATTCTGCAATCCTAAAATGCTTGAAATGGGTGAAATTTACAGAAGCCCTGCATATTATAAACAAATGTCCTCTTTCACCCTAGTTGGAAGCATTTACCCTATGTCCAGTATTTTTACTTGTTTCTGACATATTTGTGTATTTTTACTTAATCTTCGCTATTTGGGCACATTTTCTATTCTGGAAAGCCCAGAATGAGAGAAATGGGTAAAATGTACAGAAACCCTGCATATAATGAGCGAATCTCCTGTTTTGCATTCGTTTGAAGCATTTACCCTACTTCCAGTGATTTCACTTCTTTCGGACAGCTTGTGTTATTTGACTGAACCCTCGTAATAAAGGAACATTTTTTTCCTTAAAAGCCAAATATGAGAGAAATGGGTAAAATGTACAGAAACCCTGCATATAATGAGCGAATCTCCTGTTTTGCACTCGTTTGAAGCATTACCCTATGTCCAGAGATTTCACTTGTTTCTGACATTTTTGTGTATTTTTACTGTATCTTCGCTATTTGGGCACATTTTCTATTCTGCAATCCTAAAATGCTTGAAATGGGTGAAATTTACAGAAGCCCTGCATATTATAAACAAATGTCCTCTTTCACCCTAGTTGGAAGCATTTACCCTATGTCCAGTATTTTTACTTGTTTCTGACATTTTTGTGTATTTTTACTGTATCTTCGCTATTTGGGCACATTTTCTATTCTGCAATCCTAAAATGCTTGAAATGGGTGAAATTTACAGAAGCCCTGCATATTATAAACAAATGTCCTCTTTCACCCTAGTTGGAAGCATTTACCCTATGTCCAGAGATTTCACTTGTTTCTGACATTTTTGTGTATTTTTACTGTATCTTCGCTATTTGGGCACATTTTCTATTCTGCAATCCTAAAATGCTTGAAATGGGTGAAATTTACAGAAGCCCTGCATATTATAAACAAATGTCCTCTTTCACCCTAGTTGGAAGCACTTACCCTATGTCCAGTATTTTTACTTGTTTCTGACATATTTGTGTATTTTTACTTAATCTTCGCTATTTGGGCACATTTTCTATTCTGGAAAGCCCAGAATGAGAGAAATGGGTAAAATGTACAGAAACCCTGCATATAATGAGCGAATCTCCTGTTTTGCATTCGTTTGAAGCATTTACCCTACTTCCAGTGATTTCACTTCTTTCGGACAGCTTGTGTTATTTGACTGAACCCTCGTAATAAAGGAACATTTTTTTCCTTAAAAGCCAAATATGAGAGAAATGGGTAAAATGTACAGAAACCCTGCATATAATGAGCGAATCTCCTGTTTTGCACTCGTTTGAAGCATTACCCTATGTCCAGAGATTTCACTTGTTTCTGACATTTTTGTGTATTTTTACTGTATCTTCGCTATTTGGGCACATTTTCTATTCTGCAATCCTAAAATGCTTGAAATGGGTGAAATTTACAGAAGCCCTGCATATTATAAACAAATGTCCTCTTTCACCCTAGTTGGAAGCATTTACCCTATGTCCAGTATTTTTACTTGTTTCTGACATATTTGTGTATTTTTACTTAATCTTCGCTATTTGGGCACATTTTCTATTCTGGAAAGCCCAGAATGAGAGAAATGGGTAAAATGTACAGAAACCCGGCATATAATGAGCGAATCTCCTGTTTTGGACTCGTTTGAAGCATTTACCCTACTTCCAGTGATTTCACTTCTTTCGGACAGCTTGTGTTATTTGACTGAACCCTCGTAATAAAGGAACATTTTTTTCCTTAAAAGCCAAATATGAGAGAAATGGGTAAAATGTACAGAAACCCTGCATATAATGAGCGAATCTCCTGTTTTGCACTCGTTTGAAGCATTACCCTATGTCCAGAGATTTCACTTGTTTCTGACATTTTTGTGTATTTTTACTGTATCTTCGCTATTTGGGCACATTTTCTATTCTGCAATCCTAAAATGCTTGAAATGGGTGAAATTTACAGAAGCCCTGCATATTATAAACAAATGTCCTCTTTCACCCTAGTTGGAAGCATTTACCCTATGTCCAGTATTTTTACTTGTTTCTGACATTTTTGTGTATTTTTACTGTATCTTCGCTATTTGGGCACATTTTCTATTCTGCAATCCTAAAATGCTTGAAATGGGTGAAATTTACAGAAGCCCTGCATATTATAAACAAATGTCCTCTTTCACCCTAGTTGGAAGCATTTACCCTATGTCCAGAGATTTCACTTGTTTCTGACATTTTTGTGTATTTTTACTGTATCTTCGCTATTTGGGCACATTTTCTATTCTGCAATCCTAAAATGCTTGAAATGGGTGAAATTTACAGAAGCCCTGCATATTATAAACAAATGTCCTCTTTCACCCTAGTTGGAAGCACTTACCCTATGTCCAGTATTTTTACTTGTTTCTGACATATTTGTGTATTTTTACTTAATCTTCGCTATTTGGGCACATTTTCTATTCTGGAAAGCCCAGAATGAGAGAAATGGGTAAAATGTACAGAAACCCTGCATATAATGAGCGAATCTCCTGTTTTGCATTCGTTTGAAGCATTTACCCTACTTCCAGTGATTTCACTTCTTTCGGACAGCTTGTGTTATTTGACTGAACCCTCGTAATAAAGGAACATTTTTTTCCTTAAAAGCCAAATATGAGAGAAATGGGTAAAATGTACAGAAACCCTGCATATAATGAGCGAATCTCCTGTTTTGCACTCGTTTGAAGCATTACCCTATGTCCAGAGATTTCACTTGTTTCTGACATTTTTGTGTAGTTTTACTGTATCTTCGCTATTTGGGCACATTTTCTATTCTGCAATCCTAAAATGCTTGAAATGGGTGAAATTTACAGAAGCCCTGCATATTATAAACAAATGTCCTCTTTCACCCTAGTTGGAAGCATTTACCCTATGTCCAGTATTTTTACTTGTTTCTGACATATTTGTGTATTTTTACTTAATCTTCGCTATTTGGGCACATTTTCTATTCTGGAAAGCCCAGAATGAGAGAAATGGGTAAAATGTACAGAAACCCGGCATATAATGAGCGAATCTCCTGTTTTGGACTCGTTTGAAGCATTTACCCTACTTCCAGTGATTTCACTTCTTTCGGACAGCTTGTGTTATTTGACTGAACCCTCGCAATAAAGGAACATTTTTTTCCTTAAAAGCCAAATATGAGAGAAATGGGTAAAATGTACAGAAACCCTGCATATTATAAGCGAATGTCCTGTTTTGCACCTGTTTGAAGCATTTACCCTATGTCCAGAGATTTCACTTGTTTCTGACATTTTTGTATATTTTTACTGTATCTTCGCTATTTGGCACATTTTCTATTCTGGAAATCCCAAAATGCTTGAAATGGGTGAAATTTACAGAAACCCTGCATATTATCAACATATGTCCTCTTTCACCCTAGTTGGAAGCATCTACCCTATTTCCAGTATTTTTACTTGTTTCTGACATTTTTGTGTATTTTTACTGTATCTTCGCTATTTGGCACATTTTCTATTCTGGAAATCCCAAAATGCTTGAAATGGGTAAAATTTACAGAAACCCTGCATATTATCAACATATGTCCTCTTTCACCCTAGTTGGAAGCATCTCCCTATGTCCAGTATTTTTACTTGTTTCTGACATATTTGTGTATTTTTACTTAATCTTCGCTATTTGGGCACATTTTCTATTCTGGAAAGCCCAGAATGAGAGAAATGGGTGAAATGTACAGAAACCCTGCATAGTATAAGCGAATGTCCTGTTGGGCACTCGTTTGAAGCATTTACCCTATGTCCAGAGATTTCACTTGTTTCTGACATGTTTGTGTATTTTTACTGTATCTTCGCTATTGGGCACATTTTGTATTCTGCAAATCCCAAAATGCTTGAAATGGTGAAATTTACAGAAACCCTGCATATTCTCAACATATGTCCTCTTTCACCCTAGTTGGAAGCATTTACCCTATTTCCAGTATTTTTACTTGTTTCTGACATATTTGTGTATTTTTACTTAATCTTCGCTATTTGGGCACATTTTCTTTTCTGGAAATCCCAGAATGAGAGAAATGGGTGAAATGTACAGAAACCCTGCATAGTATAAGCGAATGTCCTGTTTTGCACTCGTTTGAAGCATTTACCCTATGTCCAGAGATTTCACTTGTTTCTGACATTTTTGTGTATTTTTACTTAATCTTCGCTATTTGGGCACATTTTCTATTCTGGAAAGCCCAGAATGAGAGAAATGGGTGAAATTTACAGAAGCACTGCATATTATCAACAAATGTCGTATTTTACCCTCGTTTGAAGCATTTACCCTATTTCCAGTGATTTCACTTCTTTCGGACACCTTATGTTACTTTACTGAACCCTCGCAAAAAAGGAACATTTTTTTCCTTAAAAGCCAAATATGAAAGAAATGGGTAAAATGTACAGAAACCCTGCATATTATAAGCGAATGTCCTGTTGTGTACTCGTTTGAAGCATTACCCTATGTCCAGAGATTTCACTTGTTTCTGACATTTTTGTGTATTTTTACTGTATCTTCGCTATTTGGGCACATTTTCTATTCTGCAATCCTAAAATGCTTGAAATGGGTGAAATTTACAGAAGCCCTGCATATTATAAACAAATGTCCTCTTTCACCCTAGTTGGAAGCATTTACCCTATGTCCAGTATTTTTACTTGTTTCTGACATATTTGTGTATTTTTACTTAATCTTCGCTATTTGGGCACATTTTCTATTCTGGAAAGCCCAGAATGAGAGAAATGGGTGAAATTTACAGAAGCACTGCATATTATCAACAAATGTCGTATTTTACCCTCGTTTGAAGCATTTACCCTATTTCCAGTGATTTCACTTCTTTCGGACACCTTATGTTACTTTACTGAACCCTCGCAAAAAAGGAACATTTTTTTCCTTAAAAGCCAAATATGAAAGAAATGGGTAAAATGTACAGAAACCCTGCATATTATAAGCGAATGTCCTGTTGTGTACTCGTTTGAAGCATTACCCTATGTCCAGAGATTTCACTTGTTTCTGACATTTTTGTGTATTTTTACTGTATCTTCGCTATTTGGGCACATTTTCTATTCTGCAATCCTAAAATGCTTGAAATGGGTGAAATTTACAGAAGCCCTGCATATTATAAACAAATGTCCTCTTTCACCCTAGTTGGAAGCATTTACCCTATGTCCAGTATTTTTACTTGTTTCTGACATATTTGTGTATTTTTACTTAATCTTCGCTATTTGGGCACATTTTCTATTCTGGAAAGCCCAGAATGAGAGAAATGGGTAAAATGTACAGAAACCCTGCATATAATGAGCGAATCTCCTGTTTTGCATTCGTTTGAAGCATTTACCCTACTTCCAGTGATTTCACTTCTTTCGGACAGCTTGTGTTATTTGACTGAACCCTCGTAATAAAGGAACATTTTTTTCCTTAAAAGCCAAATATGAGAGAAATGGGTAAAATGTACAGAAACCCTGCATATAATGAGCGAATCTCCTGTTTTGCACTCGTTTGAAGCATTACCCTATGTCCAGAGATTTCACTTGTTTCTGACATTTTTGTGTATTTTTACTGTATCTTCGCTATTTGGGCACATTTTCTATTCTGCAATCCTAAAATGCTTGAAATGGGTGAAATTTACAGAAGCCCTGCATATTATAAACAAATGTCCTCTTTCACCCTAGTTGGAAGCATTTACCCTATGTCCAGTATTTTTACTTGTTTCTGACATATTTGTGTATTTTTACTTAATATTCGCTATTTGGGCACATTTTCTTTTCTGGAAATCCCAGAATGAGAGAAATGGGTGAAATGTACAGAAACCCTGCATAGTATAAGCGAATGTCCTGTTTTGCACTCGTTTGAAGCATTTACCCTATGTCCAGAGATTTCACTTGTTTCTGACATTTTTGTGTATTTTTACTTAATCTTCGCTATTTGGGCACATTTTCTATTCTGGAAAGCCCAGAATGAGAGAAATGGGTGAAATTTACAGAAGCACTGCATATTATCAACAAATGTCGTATTTTACCCTCGTTTGAAGCATTTACCCTATTTCCAGTGATTTCACTTCTTTCGGACACCTTATGTTACTTTACTGAACCCTCGCAAAAAAGGAACATTTTTTTCCTTAAAAGCCAAATATGAAAGAAATGGGTAAAATGTACAGAAACCCTGCATATTATAAGCGAATGTCCTGTTGTGTACTCGTTTGAAGCATTACCCTATGTCCAGAGATTTCACTTGTTTCTGACATTTTTGTGTATTTTTACTGTATCTTCGCTATTTGGGCACATTTTCTATTCTGCAATCCTAAAATGCTTGAAATGGGTGAAATTTACAGAAGCCCTGCATATTATAAACAAATGTCCTCTTTCACCCTAGTTGGAAGCATTTACCCTATGTCCAGTATTTTTACTTGTTTCTGACATATTTGTGTATTTTTACTTAATCTTCGCTATTTGGGCACATTTTCTATTCTGGAAAGCCCAGAATGAGAGAAATGGGTGAAATTTACAGAAGCACTGCATATTATCAACAAATGTCGTATTTTACCCTCGTTTGAAGCATTTACCCTATTTCCAGTGATTTCACTTCTTTCGGACACCTTATGTTACTTTACTGAACCCTCGCAAAAAAGGAACATTTTTTTCCTTAAAAGCCAAATATGAAAGAAATGGGTAAAATGTACAGAAACCCTGCATATTATAAGCGAATGTCCTGTTGTGTACTCGTTTGAAGCATTACCCTATGTCCAGAGATTTCACTTGTTTCTGACATTTTTGTGTATTTTTACTGTATCTTCGCTATTTGGGCACATTTTCTATTCTGCAATCCTAAAATGCTTGAAATGGGTGAAATTTACAGAAGCCCTGCATATTATAAACAAATGTCCTCTTTCACCCTAGTTGGAAGCATTTACCCTATGTCCAGTATTTTTACTTGTTTCTGACATATTTGTGTATTTTTACTTAATCTTCGCTATTTGGGCACATTTTCTATTCTGGAAAGCCCAGAATGAGAGAAATGGGTAAAATGTACAGAAACCCTGCATATAATGAGCGAATCTCCTGTTTTGCATTCGTTTGAAGCATTTACCCTACTTCCAGTGATTTCACTTCTTTCGGACAGCTTGTGTTATTTGACTGAACCCTCGTAATAAAGGAACATTTTTTTCCTTAAAAGCCAAATATGAGAGAAATGGGTAAAATGTACAGAAACCCTGCATATAATGAGCGAATCTCCTGTTTTGCACTCGTTTGAAGCATTACCCTATGTCCAGAGATTTCACTTGTTTCTGACATTTTTGTGTATTTTTACTGTATCTTCGCTATTTGGGCACATTTTCTATTCTGCAATCCTAAAATGCTTGAAATGGGTGAAATTTACAGAAGCCCTGCATATTATAAACAAATGTCCTCTTTCACCCTAGTTGGAAGCATTTACCCTATGTCCAGTATTTTTACTTGTTTCTGACATATTTGTGTATTTTTACTTAATCTTCGCTATTTGGGCACATTTTCTATTCTGGAAAGCCCAGAATGAGAGAAATGGGTAAAATGTACAGAAACCCGGCATATAATGAGCGAATCTCCTGTTTTGGACTCGTTTGAAGCATTTACCCTATGTCCAGAGATTTCACTTGTTTCGGACATTTTTGTATATTTTTACTGTATCTTCGCTATTTGGCACATTTTCTATTCTGGAAATCCCAAAATGCTTGAAATGGGTGAAATTTACAGAAACCCTGCATATTCTCAACATATGTCCTCTTTCACCCTAGTTGGAAGCATTTACCCTATTTCCAGTATTTTTACTTGTTTCTGACATATTTGTGTATTTTTACTGTATCTTCGCTATTTGGCACATTTTCTATTCTGGAAATCCCAAAATGCTTGAAATGGGTAAAATTTACAGAAACCCTGCATATTATCAACATATGTCCTCTTTCACCTTAGTTGGAAGCATCTCCCTATGTCCAGTATTTTTACTTGTTTCTGACATATTTGTGTATTTTTACTTAATCTTCGCTATTTGGGCACATTTTCTATTCTGGAAAGCCCAGAATGAGAGAAATGGGTAAAATGTACAGAAACCCTGCATAGTATAAGCGAATGTCCTGTTGGGCACTCGTTTGAAGCATTTACCCTATGTCCAGAGATTTCACTTGTTTCTGACATGTTTGTGTATTTTTACTGTATCTTCGCTATTGGGCACATTTTGTATTCTGCAAATCCCAAAATGCTTGAAATGGTGAAATTTGCAGAAACCCTGCATATTCTCAACATATGTCCTCTTTCACCCTAGTTGGAAGCATTTACCCTATTTCCAGTATTTTTACTTGTTTCTGACATATTTGTGTATTTTTACTTAATCTTCGCTATTTGGGCACATTTTCTATTCTGGAAAGCCCAGAATGAGAGAAATGGGTGAAATTTACAGAAGCACTGCATATTATCAACAAATGTCGTATTTTACCCTCGTTTGAAGCATTTACCCTATTTCCAGTGATTTCACTTCTTTCGGACACCTTATGTTACTTTACTGAACCCTCGCAAAAAAGGAACATTTTTTTCCTTAAAAGCCAAATATGAAAGAAATGGGTAAAATGTACAGAAACCCTGCATATTATAAGCGAATGTCCTGTTGTGTACTCGTTTGAAGCATTACCCTATGTCCAGAGATTTCACTTTTTTCTGACATTTTTGTGTATTTTTACTGTATCTTCGCTATTTGGGCACATTTTCTATTCTGCAATCCTAAAATGCTTGAAATGGGTGAAATTTACAGAAGCCCTGCATATTATAAACAAATGTCCTCTTTCACCCTAGTTGGAAGCATTTACCCTATGTCCAGTATTTTTACTAGTTTCTGACATATTTGTGTATTTTTAATTAATCTTCGCTATTTGGCACATTTTCTATTCTGGAAATCCCAAAATGCTTGAAATGGGTAAAATTTACAGAAACCCTGCATATTATCAACATATGTCCTCTTTCACCCTAGTTGGAAGCATCTCCCTATGTCCAGTATTTTTACTTGTTTCTGACATATTTGTGTATTTTTACTTAATCTTCGCTATTTGGGCACATTTTCTATTCTGGAAAGCCCAGAATGAGAGAAATGGGTGAAATGTACAGAAACCCGGCATAGTATAAGCGAATGTCCTGTTGGGCACTCGTTTGAAGCATTTACCCTATGACCAGAGATTTCACTTGTTTCTGACATGTTTGTGTATTTTTACTGTATCTTTGCTATTGGGCACATTTTGTATTCTGCAAATCCCAAAATGCTTGAAATGGTGAAATTTACAGAAACCCTGCATATTCTCAACATATGTCCTCTTTCACCCTAGTTGGAAGCATTTACCCTATTTCCAGTATTTTTACTTGTTTCTGACATATTTGTGTATTTTTACTTAATCTTCGCTATTTGGCACATTTTCTATTCTGGAAATCCCAAAATGCTTGAAATGGGTAAAATTTACAGAAACCCTGCATATTATCAACATATGTCCTCTTTCAGCCTAGTTGGAAGCATCTCCCTATGTCCAGTATTTTTACTTGTTTCTGACATATTTGTGTATTTTTACTTAATCTTCGCTATTTGGGCACATTTTCTATTCTGGAAAGCCCAGAATGAGAGAAATGGGTGAAATGTACAGAAACCCTGCATAGTATAAGCGAATGTCCTGTTGGGTACTCGTTTGAAGCATTTACCCTATGTCCAGAGATTTCACTTGTTTCTGACAAATTTGTGTATTTTTACTGTATCTTCGCTATTGGGCACATTTTGTATTCTGCAAATCCCAAAATGCATGAAATGGTGAAATTTACAGAAAACCTGCATATTCTCAACATATGTCCTCTTTCACCCTAGTTGGAAGCATTTACCCTATGTCCAGTATTTTTACTTGTTTCTGACATTTTTGTGTATTTTTACTTAATCTTCGCTATTTGGGCACATTTTCTATTCTGGAAAGCCCAGAATGAGAGAAATGGGTGAAATTTACAGAAGCACTGCATATTATCAACAAATGTCGTATTTTACCCTCGTTTGAAGCATTTACCCTATTTCCAGTGATTTCACTTCTTTCGGACACCTTATGTTACTTTACTGAACCCTCGCAAAAAAGGAACATTTTTTTCCTTAAAAGCCAAATATGAGAGAAATGGGTAAAATGTACAGAAACCCTGCATATAATGAGCGAATCTCCTGTTTTGCACTCGTTTGAAGCATTACCCTATGTCCAGAGATTTCACTTGTTTCTGACATTTTTGTGTATTTTTACTGTATCTTCGCTATTTGGGCACATTTTCTATTCTGCAATCCTAAAATGCTTGAAATGGGTGAAATTTACAGAAGCCATGCATATTATAAACAAATGTCCTCTTTCACCCTAGTTGGAAGCATTTACCCTATGTCCAGTATTTTTACTTGTTTCTGACATATTTGTGTATTTTTACTTAATCTTCGCTATTTGGGCACATTTTCTATTCTGGAAAGCCCAGAATGAGAGAAATGGGTAAAATGTACAGAAACCCGGCATATAATGAGCGAATCTCCTGTTTTGGACTCGTTTGAAGCATTTACCCTACTTCCAGTGATTTCACTTCTTTCGGACAGCTTGTGTTATTTGACTGAACCCTCGCAATTAAGGAACATTTTTTTCCTTAAAAGCCAAATATGAGAGAAATGGGTAAAATGTACAGAAAACCTGCATATTATAAGCGAATGTCCTGTTTTGCACCTGTTTGAAGCATTTACCCTATGTCCAGAGATTTCACTTGTTTCTGACATTTTTGTATATTTTTACTCTATCTTCGCTATTTGGCACATTTTCTATTCTGGAAATCCCAAAATGCTTGAAATGGGTGAAATTTACAGAAACCCTGCATATTCTCAACATATGTCCTCTTTCACCCTAGTTGGAAGCATTTACCCTATTTCCAGTATTTTTACTTGTTTCTGACATATTTGTGTATTTTTACTTAATCTTCGCTATTTGGGCACATTTTCTTTTCTGGAAATCCCAGAATGAGAGAAATGGGTGAAATGTACAGAAACCCTGCATAGTATAAGCGAATGTCCTGTTTTGCACTCGTATGAAGCATTTACCCTATGTCAAGAGATTTCACTTGTTTCTGACATTTTTGTGTATTTTTACTTAATCTTCGCTATTTGGGCACATTTTCTATTCTGGAAAGCCCAGAATGAGAGAAATGGGTGAAATTTACAGAAGCACTGCATATTATGAACAAATGTCGTATTTTACCCTCGTTTGAAGCATTTACCCTATTTCCAGTGATTTCACTTCTTTCGGACAGCTTGTGTTATTTGACTGAACCCTCGTAGTAAAGGAACATTTTTTTCCTTAAAAGCCAAATATGAGAGAAATGGGTAAAATGTACAGAAAACCTGCATATTATAAGCGAATGTCCTGTTGTGTACTCGTTTGAAGCATTACCCTATGTCCAGAGATTTCACTTGTTTCTGACATGTTTGTGTATTTTTACTGTATCTTCGCTATTGGGCACATTTTGTATTCTGCAAATCCCAAAATGCTTGAAATGGTGAAATTTACAGAAACCCTGCATATTCTCAACATATGTCCTCTTTCACCCTAGTTGGAAGCATTTACCCTATTTCCAGTATTTTTACTTGTTTCTGACATATTTGTGTATTTTTACTTAATCTTCGCTATTTGGCACATTTTCTATTCTGGAAATCCCAAAATGCTTGAAATGGGTAAAATTTACAGAAACCCTGCATATTATCAACATATGTCCTCTTTCAGCCTAGTTGGAAGCATTTACCCTATGTCCAGTATTTTTACTTGTTTCTGACATGTGTATTTTTACTTAATCTTCGCTATTTGGGCACATTTTCTATTCTGGAAAGCCCAGAATGAGAGAAATGGGTAAAATGTACAGAAACCCTGCATATAATGAGCGAATCTCCTGTTTTGCATTCGTTTGAAGCATTTACCCTATTTCCAGTGATTTCACTTCTTTCGGACAGCTTGTGTTATTTGACTGAACCCTCGCAATAAAGGAACATTTTTTTCCTTAAAAGCCAAATATGAGAGAAATGGGTAAAATGTACAGAAACCCTGCATATTATAAGCGAATGTCCTGTTTTGCACCTGTTTGAAGCATTTACCCTATGTCCAGAGATTTCACTTGTTTCTGACATTTTTGTATATTTTTACTGTATCTTCGCTATTTGGCACATTTTCTATTCTGGAAATCCCAAAATGCTTGAAATGGGTGAAATTTACAGAAACCCTGCATATTATCAACATATGTCCTTTTTCACCCTAGTTGGAAGCATCTACCCTATTTCCAGTATTTTTACTTGTTTCTGACATTTTTGTGTATTTTTACTGTATCTTCGCTATTTGGCACATTTTCTATTCTGGAAATCCCAAAATGCTTGAAATGGGTAAAATTTACAGAAACCCTGCATATTATCAACATATGTCCTCTTTCACCCTAGTTGGAAGCATCTCCCTATGTCCAGTATTTTTACTTGTTTCTGACATATTTGTGTATTTTTACTTAATCTTCGCTATTTGGGCACATTTTCTATTCTGGAAAGCCCAGAATGAGAGAAATGGGTAAAATGTACAGAAACCCTGCATAGTATAAGCGAATGTCCTGTTGGGCACTCGTTTGAAGCATTTACCCTATGTCCAGAGATTTCACTTGTTTCTGACATGTTTGTGTATTTTTACTGTATCTTCGCTATTGGGCACATTTTGTATTCTGCAAATCCCAAAATGCTTGAAATGGTGAAATTTGCAGAAACCCTGCATATTCTCAACATATGTCCTCTTTCACCCTAGTTGGAAGCATTTACCCTATTTCCAGTATTTTTACTTGTTTCTGACATATTTGTGTATTTTTACTTAATCTTCGCTATTTGGGCACATTTTCTATTCTGGAAAGCCCAGAATGAGAGAAATGGGTGAAATTTACAGAAGCACTGCATATTATCAACAAATGTCGTATTTTACCCTCGTTTGAAGCATTTACCCTATTTCCAGTGATTTCACTTCTTTCGGACACCTTATGTTACTTTACTGAACCCTCGCAAAAAAGGAACATTTTTTTCCTTAAAAGCCAAATATGAAAGAAATGGGTAAAATGTACAGAAACCCTGCATATTATAAGCGAATGTCCTGTTGTGTACTCGTTTGAAGCATTACCCTATGTCCAGAGATTTCACTTGTTTCTGACATTTTTGTGTATTTTTACTGTATCTTCGCTATTTGGGCACATTTTCTATTCTGCAATCCTAAAATGCTTGAAATGGGTGAAATTTACAGAAGCCCTGCATATTATAAACAAATGTCCTCTTTCACCCTAGTTGGAAGCATTTACCCTATGTCCAGTATTTTTACTAGTTTCTGACATATTTGTGTATTTTTACTTAATCTTCGCTATTTGGCACATTTTCTATTCTGGAAATCCCAAAATGCTTGAAATGGGTAAAATTTACAGAAACCCTGCATATTATCAACATATGTCCTCTTTCACCCTAGTTGGAAGCATCTCCCTATGTCCAGTATTTTTACTTGTTTCTGACATATTTGTGTATTTTTACTTAATCTTCGCTATTTGGGCACATTTTCTTTTCTGGAAATCCCAGAATGAGAGAAATGGGTAAAATGTACAGAAACCCTGCATATAATGAGCGAATCTCCTGTTTTGCATTCGTTTGAAGCATTTACCCTACTTCCAGTGATTTCACTTCTTTCGGACAGCTTGTGTTATTTGACTGAACCCTCGTAATAAAGGAACATTTTTTTCCTTAAAAGCCAAATATGAGAGAAATGGGTAAAATGTACAGAAACCCTGCATATAATGAGCGAATCTCCTGTTTTGCACTCGTTTGAAGCATTACCCTATGTCCAGAGATTTCACTTGTTTCTGACATTTTTGTGTATTTTTACTGTATCTTCGCTATTTGGGCACATTTTCTATTCTGCAATCCTAAAATGCTTGAAATGGGTGAAATTTACAGAAGCCCTGCATATTATAAACAAATGTCCTCTTTCACCCTAGTTGGAAGCATTTACCCTATGTCCAGTATTTTTACTTGTTTCTGACATATTTGTGTATTTTTACTTAATATTCGCTATTTGGGCACATTTTCTTTTCTGGAAATCCCAGAATGAGAGAAATGGGTGAAATGTACAGAAACCCTGCATAGTATAAGCGAATGTCCTGTTTTGCACTCGTTTGAAGCATTTACCCTATGTCCAGAGATTTCACTTGTTTCTGACATTTTTGTGTATTTTTACTTAATCTTCGCTATTTGGGCACATTTTCTATTCTGGAAAGCCCAGAATGAGAGAAATGGGTGAAATTTACAGAAGCACTGCATATTATCAACAAATGTCGTATTTTACCCTCGTTTGAAGCATTTACCCTATTTCCAGTGATTTCACTTCTTTCGGACACCTTATGTTACTTTACTGAACCCTCGCAAAAAAGGAACATTTTTTTCCTTAAAAGCCAAATATGAAAGAAATGGGTAAAATGTACAGAAACCCTGCATATTATAAGCGAATGTCCTGTTGTGTACTCGTTTGAAGCATTACCCTATGTCCAGAGATTTCACTTGTTTCTGACATTTTTGTGTATTTTTACTGTATCTTCGCTATTTGGGCACATTTTCTATTCTGCAATCCTAAAATGCTTGAAATGGGTGAAATTTACAGAAGCCCTGCATATTATAAACAAATGTCCTCTTTCACCCTAGTTGGAAGCATTTACCCTATGTCCAGTATTTTTACTTGTTTCTGACATATTTGTGTATTTTTACTTAATCTTCGCTATTTGGGCACATTTTCTATTCTGGAAAGCCCAGAATGAGAGAAATGGGTGAAATTTACAGAAGCACTGCATATTATCAACAAATGTCGTATTTTACCCTCGTTTGAAGCATTTACCCTATTTCCAGTGATTTCACTTCTTTCGGACACCTTATGTTACTTTACTGAACCCTCGCAAAAAAGGAACATTTTTTTCCTTAAAAGCCAAATATGAAAGAAATGGGTAAAATGTACAGAAACCCTGCATATTATAAGCGAATGTCCTGTTGTGTACTCGTTTGAAGCATTACCCTATGTCCAGAGATTTCACTTGTTTCTGACATTTTTGTGTATTTTTACTGTATCTTCGCTATTTGGGCACATTTTCTATTCTGCAATCCTAAAATGCTTGAAATGGGTGAAATTTACAGAAGCCCTGCATATTATAAACAAATGTCCTCTTTCACCCTAGTTGGAAGCATTTACCCTATGTCCAGTATTTTTACTTGTTTCTGACATATTTGTGTATTTTTACTTAATCTTCGCTATTTGGGCACATTTTCTATTCTGGAAAGCCCAGAATGAGAGAAATGGGTAAAATGTACAGAAACCCTGCATAGTATAAGCGAATGTCCTGTTGGGTACTCGTTTGAAGCATTTACCCTATGTCCAGAGATTTCACTTGTTTCTGACAAATTTGTGTATTTTTACTGTATCTTCGCTATTGGGCACATTTTGTATTCTGCAAATCCCAAAATGCATGAAATGGTGAAATTTACAGAAAACCTGCATATTCTCAACATATGTCCTCTTTCACCCTAGTTGGAAGCATTTACCCTATGTCCAGTATTTTTACTTGTTTCTGACATTTTTGTGTATTTTTACTTAATCTTCGCTATTTGGGCACATTTTCTATTCTGGAAAGCCCAGAATGAGAGAAATGGGTGAAATTTACAGAAGCACTGCATATTATCAACAAATGTCGTATTTTACCCTCGTTTGAAGCATTTACCCTATTTCCAGTGATTTCACTTCTTTCGGACACCTTATGTTACTTTACTGAACCCTCGCAAAAAAGGAACATTTTTTTCCTTAAAAGCCAAATATGAGAGAAATGGGTAAAATGTACAGAAACCCTGCATATAATGAGCGAATCTCCTGTTTTGCACTCGTTTGAAGCATTACCCTATGTCCAGAGATTTCACTTGTTTCTGACATTTTTGTGTATTTTTACTGTATCTTCGCTATTTGGGCACATTTTCTATTCTGCAATCCTAAAATGCTTGAAATGGGTGAAATTTACAGAAGCCATGCATATTATAAACAAATGTCCTCTTTCACCCTAGTTGGAAGCATTTACCCTATGTCCAGTATTTTTACTTGTTTCTGACATATTTGTGTATTTTTACTTAATCTTCGCTATTTGGGCACATTTTCTATTCTGGAAAGCCCAGAATGAGAGAAATGGGTAAAATGTACAGAAACCCGGCATATAATGAGCGAATCTCCTGTTTTGGACTCGTTTGAAGCATTTACCCTACTTCCAGTGATTTCACTTCTTTCGGACAGCTTGTGTTATTTGACTGAACCCTCGCAATTAAGGAACATTTTTTTCCTTAAAAGCCAAATATGAGAGAAATGGGTAAAATGTACAGAAAACCTGCATATTATAAGCGAATGTCCTGTTTTGCACCTGTTTGAAGCATTTACCCTATGTCCAGAGATTTCACTTGTTTCTGACATTTTTGTATATTTTTACTCTATCTTCGCTATTTGGCACATTTTCTATTCTGGAAATCCCAAAATGCTTGAAATGGGTGAAATTTACAGAAACCCTGCATATTCTCAACATATGTCCTCTTTCACCCTAGTTGGAAGCATTTACCCTATTTCCAGTATTTTTACTTGTTTCTGACATATTTGTGTATTTTTACTTAATCTTCGCTATTTGGGCACATTTTCTTTTCTGGAAATCCCAGAATGAGAGAAATGGGTGAAATGTACAGAAACCCTGCATAGTATAAGCGAATGTCCTGTTTTGCACTCGTATGAAGCATTTACCCTATGTCAAGAGATTTCACTTGTTTCTGACATTTTTGTGTATTTTTACTTAATCTTCGCTATTTGGGCACATTTTCTATTCTGGAAAGCCCAGAATGAGAGAAATGGGTGAAATTTACAGAAGCACTGCATATTATGAACAAATGTCGTATTTTACCCTCGTTTGAAGCATTTACCCTATTTCCAGTGATTTCACTTCTTTCGGACAGCTTGTGTTATTTGACTGAACCCTCGTAGTAAAGGAACATTTTTTTCCTTAAAAGCCAAATATGAGAGAAATGGGTAAAATGTACAGAAAACCTGCATATTATAAGCGAATGTCCTGTTGTGTACTCGTTTGAAGCATTACCCTATGTCCAGAGATTTCACTTGTTTCTGACATGTTTGTGTATTTTTACTGTATCTTCGCTATTGGGCACATTTTGTATTCTGCAAATCCCAAAATGCTTGAAATGGTGAAATTTACAGAAACCCTGCATATTCTCAACATATGTCCTCTTTCACCCTAGTTGGAAGCATTTACCCTATTTCCAGTATTTTTACTTGTTTCTGACATATTTGTGTATTTTTACTTAATCTTCGCTATTTGGCACATTTTCTATTCTGGAAATCCCAAAATGCTTGAAATGGGTAAAATTTACAGAAACCCTGCATATTATCAACATATGTCCTCTTTCAGCCTAGTTGGAAGCATTTACCCTATGTCCAGTATTTTTACTTGTTTCTGACATGTGTATTTTTACTTAATCTTCGCTATTTGGGCACATTTTCTATTCTGGAAAGCCCAGAATGAGAGAAATGGGTAAAATGTACAGAAACCCTGCATATAATGAGCGAATCTCCTGTTTTGCATTCGTTTGAAGCATTTACCCTACTTCCAGTGATTTCACTTCTTTCGGACAGCTTGTGTTATTTGACTGAACCCTCGCAATAAAGGAACATTTTTTTCCTTAAAAGCCAAATATGAGAGAAATGGGTAAAATGTACAGAAACCCTGCATATTATAAGCGAATGTCCTGTTTTGCACCTGTTTGAAGCATTTACCCTATGTCCAGAGATTTCACTTGTTTCTGACATTTTTGTATATTTTTACTGTATCTTCGCTATTTGGCACATTTTCTATTCTGGAAATCCCAAAATGCTTGAAATGGGTGAAATTTACAGAAACCCTGCATATTATCAACATATGTCCTTTTTCACCCTAGTTGGAAGCATCTACCCTATTTCCAGTATTTTTACTTGTTTCTGACATTTTTGTGTATTTTTACTGTATCTTCGCTATTTGGCACATTTTCTATTCTGGAAATCCCAAAATGCTTGAAATGGGTAAAATTTACAGAAACCCTGCATATTATCAACATATGTCCTCTTTCACCCTAGTTGGAAGCATCTCCCTATGTCCAGTATTTTTACTTGTTTCTGACATATTTGTGTATTTTTACTTAATCTTCGCTATTTGGGCACATTTTCTATTCTGGAAAGCCCAGAATGAGAGAAATGGGTAAAATGTACAGAAACCCTGCATAGTATAAGCGAATGTCCTGTTGGGCACTCGTTTGAAGCATTTACCCTATGTCCAGAGATTTCACTTGTTTCTGACATGTTTGTGTATTTTTACTGTATCTTCGCTATTGGGCACATTTTGTATTCTGCAAATCCCAAAATGCTTGAAATGGTGAAATTTGCAGAAACCCTGCATATTCTCAACATATGTCCTCTTTCACCCTAGTTGGAAGCATTTACCCTATTTCCAGTATTTTTACTTGTTTCTGACATATTTGTGTATTTTTACTTAATCTTCGCTATTTGGGCACATTTTCTATTCTGGAAAGCCCAGAATGAGAGAAATGGGTGAAATTTACAGAAGCACTGCATATTATCAACAAATGTCGTATTTTACCCTCGTTTGAAGCATTTACCCTATTTCCAGTGATTTCACTTCTTTCGGACACCTTATGTTACTTTACTGAACCCTCGCAAAAAAGGAACATTTTTTTCCTTAAAAGCCAAATATGAAAGAAATGGGTAAAATGTACAGAAACCCTGCATATTATAAGCGAATGTCCTGTTGTGTACTCGTTTGAAGCATTACCCTATGTCCAGAGATTTCACTTGTTTCTGACATTTTTGTGTATTTTTACTGTATCTTCGCTATTTGGGCACATTTTCTATTCTGCAATCCTAAAATGCTTGAAATGGGTGAAATTTACAGAAGCCCTGCATATTATAAACAAATGTCCTCTTTCACCCTAGTTGGAAGCATTTACCCTATGTCCAGTATTTTTACTAGTTTCTGACATATTTGTGTATTTTTACTTAATCTTCGCTATTTGGCACATTTTCTATTCTGGAAATCCCAAAATGCTTGAAATGGGTAAAATTTACAGAAACCCTGCATATTATCAACATATGTCCTCTTTCACCCTAGTTGGAAGCATCTCCCTATGTCCAGTATTTTTACTTGTTTCTGACATATTTGTGTATTTTTACTTAATCTTCGCTATTTGGGCACATTTTCTATTCTGGAAAGCCCAGAATGAGAGAAATGGGTGAAATGTACAGAAACCCGGCATAGTATAAGCGAATGTCCTGTTGGGCACTCGTTTGAAGCATTTACCCTATGTCCAGAGATTTCACTTGTTTCTGACATGTTTGTGTATTTTTACTGTATCTTCGCTATTGGGCACATTTTGTATTCTGCAAATCCCAAAATGCTTGAAATGGTGAAATTTGCAGAAACCCTGCATATTCTCAACATATGTCCTCTTTCACCCTAGTTGGAAGCATTTACCCTATTTCCAGTATTTTTACTTGTTTCTGACATATTTGTGTATTTTTACTTAATCTTCGCTATTTGGGCACATTTTCTATTCTGGAAAGCCCAGAATGAGAGAAATGGGTGAAATTTACAGAAGCACTGCATATTATCAACAAATGTCGTATTTTACCCTCGTTTGAAGCATTTACCCTATTTCCAGTGATTTCACTTCTTTCGGACACCTTATGTTACTTTACTGAACCCTCGCAAAAAAGGAACATTTTTTTCCTTAAAAGCCAAATATGAAAGAAATGGGTAAAATGTACAGAAACCCTGCATATTATAAGCGAATGTCCTGTTGTGTACTCGTTTGAAGCATTACCCTATGTCCAGAGATTTCACTTTTTTCTGACATTTTTGTGTATTTTTACTGTATCTTCGCTATTTGGGCACATTTTCTATTCTGCAATCCTAAAATGCTTGAAATGGGTGAAATTTACAGAAGCCCTGCATATTATAAACAAATGTCCTCTTTCACCCTAGTTGGAAGCATTTACCCTATGTCCAGTATTTTTACTAGTTTCTGACATATTTGTGTATTTTTAATTAATCTTCGCTATTTGGCACATTTTCTATTCTGGAAATCCCAAAATGCTTGAAATGGGTAAAATTTACAGAAACCCTGCATATTATCAACATATGTCCTCTTTCACCCTAGTTGGAAGCATCTCCCTATGTCCAGTATTTTTACTTGTTTCTGACATATTTGTGTATTTTTACTTAATCTTCGCTATTTGGGCACATTTTCTATTCTGGAAAGCCCAGAATGAGAGAAATGGGTGAAATGTACAGAAACCCGGCATAGTATAAGCGAATGTCCTGTTGGGCACTCGTTTGAAGCATTTACCCTATGTCCAGAGATTTCACTTGTTTCTGACATGTTTGTGTATTTTTACTGTATCTTTGCTATTGGGCACATTTTGTATTCTGCAAATCCCAAAATGCTTGAAATGGTGAAATTTACAGAAACCCTGCATATTCTCAACATATGTCCTCTTTCACCCTAGTTGGAAGCATTTACCCTATTTCCAGTATTTTTACTTGTTTCTGACATATTTGTGTATTTTTACTTAATCTTCGCTATTTGGCACATTTTCTATTCTGGAAATCCCAAAATGCTTGAAATGGGTAAAATTTACAGAAACCCTGCATATTATCAACATATGTCCTCTTTCAGCCTAGTTGGAAGCATCTCCCTATGTCCAGTATTTTTACTTGTTTCTGACATATTTGTGTATTTTTACTTAATCTTCGCTATTTGGGCACATTTTCTATTCTGGAAAGCCCAGAATGAGAGAAATGGGTGAAATTTACAGAAACCCTGCATATTCTCAACATATGTCCTCTTTCACCCTAGTTGGAAGCATTTACCCTATTTCCAGTATTTTTACTTGTTTCTGACATATTTGTGTATTTTTACTTAATCTTCGCTATTTGGGCACATTTTCTTTTCTGGAAATCCCAGAATGAGAGAAATGGGTGAAATGTACAGAAACCCTGCATAGTATAAGCGAATGTCCTGTTTTGCACTCGTATGAAGCATTTACCCTATGTCAAGAGATTTCACTTGTTTCTGACATTTTTGTGTATTTTTACTTAATCTTCGCTATTTGGGCACATTTTCTATTCTGGAAAGCCCAGAATGAGAGAAATGGGTGAAATTTACAGAAGCACTGCATATTATGAACAAATGTCGTATTTTACCCTCGTTTGAAGCATTTACCCTATTTCCAGTGATTTCACTTCTTTCGGACAGCTTGTGTTATTTGACTGAACCCTCGTAGTAAAGGAACATTTTTTTCCTTAAAAGCCAAATATGAGAGAAATGGGTAAAATGTACAGAAAACCTGCATATTATAAGCGAATGTCCTGTTGTGTACTCGTTTGAAGCATTACCCTATGTCCAGAGATTTCACTTGTTTCTGACATGTTTGTGTATTTTTACTGTATCTTCGCTATTGGGCACATTTTGTATTCTGCAAATCCCAAAATGCTTGAAATGGTGAAATTTACAGAAACCCTGCATATTCTCAACATATGTACTCTTTCACCCTAGTTGGAAGCATTTACCCTATTTCCAGTATTTTTACTTGTTTCTGACATATTTGTGTATTTTTACTTAATCTTCGCTATTTGGCACATTTTCTATTCTGGAAATCCCAAAATGCTTGAAATGGGTAAAATTTACAGAAACCCTGCATATTATCAACATATGTCCTCTTTCAGCCTAGTTGGAAGCATTTACCCTATGTCCAGTATTTTTACTTGTTTCTGACATGTGTATTTTTACTTAATCTTCGCTATTTGGGCACATTTTCTATTCTGGAAAGCCCAGAATGAGAGAAATGGGTAAAATGTACAGAAACCCTGCATATAATGAGCGAATCTCCTGTTTTGCATTCGTTTGAAGCATTTACCCTACTTCCAGTGATTTCACTTCTTTCGGACAGCTTGTGTTATTTGACTGAACCCTCGCAATAAAGGAACATTTTTTTCCTTAAAAGCCAAATATGAGAGAAATGGGTAAAATGTACAGAAACCCTGCATATTATAAGCGAATGTCCTGTTTTGCACCTGTTTGAAGCATTTACCCTATGTCCAGAGATTTCACTTGTTTCTGACATTTTTGTATATTTTTACTGTATCTTCGCTATTTGGCACATTTTCTATTCTGGAAATCCCAAAATGCTTGAAATGGGTGAAATTTACAGAAACCCTGCATATTATCAACATATGTCCTTTTTCACCCTAGTTGGAAGCATCTACCCTATTTCCAGTATTTTTACTTGTTTCTGACATTTTTGTGTATTTTTACTGTATCTTCGCTATTTGGCACATTTTCTATTCTGGAAATCCCAAAATGCTTGAAATGGGTAAAATTTACAGAAACCCTGCATATTATCAACATATGTCCTCTTTCACCCTAGTTGGAAGCATCTCCCTATGTCCAGTATTTTTACTTGTTTCTGACATATTTGTGTATTTTTACTTAATCTTCGCTATTTGGGCACATTTTCTATTCTGGAAAGCCCAGAATGAGAGAAATGGGTAAAATGTACAGAAACCCTGCATAGTATAAGCGAATGTCCTGTTGGGCACTCGTTTGAAGCATTTACCCTATGTCCAGAGATTTCACTTGTTTCTGACATGTTTGTGTATTTTTACTGTATCTTCGCTATTGGGCACATTTTGTATTCTGCAAATCCCAAAATGCTTGAAATGGTGAAATTTGCAGAAACCCTGCATATTCTCAACATATGTCCTCTTTCACCCTAGTTGGAAGCATTTACCCTATTTCCAGTATTTTTACTTGTTTCTGACATATTTGTGTATTTTTACTTAATCTTCGCTATTTGGGCACATTTTCTATTCTGGAAAGCCCAGAATGAGAGAAATGGGTGAAATTTACAGAAGCACTGCATATTATCAACAAATGTCGTATTTTACCCTCGTTTGAAGCATTTACCCTATTTCCAGTGATTTCACTTCTTTCGGACACCTTATGTTACTTTACTGAACCCTCGCAAAAAAGGAACATTTTTTTCCTTAAAAGCCAAATATGAAAGAAATGGGTAAAATGTACAGAAACCCTGCATATTATAAGCGAATGTCCTGTTGTGTACTCGTTTGAAGCATTACCCTATGTCCAGAGATTTCACTTGTTTCTGACATTTTTGTGTATTTTTACTGTATCTTCGCTATTTGGGCACATTTTCTATTCTGCAATCCTAAAATGCTTGAAATGGGTGAAATTTACAGAAGCCCTGCATATTATAAACAAATGTCCTCTTTCACCCTAGTTGGAAGCATTTACCCTATGTCCAGTATTTTTACTAGTTTCTGACATATTTGTGTATTTTTACTTAATCTTCGCTATTTGGCACATTTTCTATTCTGGAAATCCCAAAATGCTTGAAATGGGTAAAATTTACAGAAACCCTGCATATTATCAACATATGTCCTCTTTCACCCTAGTTGGAAGCATCTCCCTATGTCCAGTATTTTTACTTGTTTCTGACATATTTGTGTATTTTTACTTAATCTTCGCTATTTGGGCACATTTTCTATTCTGGAAAGCCCAGAATGAGAGAAATGGGTGAAATGTACAGAAACCCGGCATAGTATAAGCGAATGTCCTGTTGGGCACTCGTTTGAAGCATTTACCCTATGTCCAGAGATTTCACTTGTTTCTGACATGTTTGTGTATTTTTACTGTATCTTTGCTATTGGGCACATTTTGTATTCTGCAAATCCCAAAATGCTTGAAATGGTGAAATTTACAGAAACCCTGCATATTCTCAACATATGTCCTCTTTCACCCTAGTTGGAAGCATTTACCCTATTTCCAGTATTTTTACTTGTTTCTGACATATTTGTGTATTTTTACTTAATCTTCGCTATTTGGCACATTTTCTATTCTGGAAATCCCAAAATGCTTGAAATGGGTAAAATTTACAGAAACCCTGCATATTATCAACATATGTCCTCTTTCACCCTAGTTGGAAGCATCTCCCTATGTCCAGTATTTTTACTTGTTTCTGACATATTTGTGTATTTTTACTTAATCTTCGCTATTTGGGCACATTTTCTATTCTGGAAAGCCCAGAATGAGAGAAATGGGTGAAATGTACAGAAACCCTGCATAGTATAAGCGAATGTCCTGTTGGGTACTCGTTTGAAGCATTTACCCTATGTCCAGAGATTTCACTTGTTTCTGACAAATTTGTGTATTTTTACTGTATCTTCGCTATTGGGCACATTTTGTATTCTGCAAATCCCAAAATGCATGAAATGGTGAAATTTACAGAAAACCTGCATATTCTCAACATATGTCCTCTTTCACCCTAGTTGGAAGCATTTACCCTATGTCCAGTATTTTTACTTGTTTCTGACATTTTTGTGTATTTTTACTTAATCTTCGCTATTTGGGCACATTTTCTATTCTGGAAAGCCCAGAATGAGAGAAATGGGTGAAATTTACAGAAGCACTGCATATTATGAACAAATGTCGTATTTTACCCTCGTTTGAAGCATTTACCCTATTTCCAGTGATTTCACTTCTTTCGGACACCTTATGTTACTTTACTGAACCCTCGCAAAAAAGGAACATTTTTTTCCTTAAAAGCCAAATATGAAAGAAATGGGTAAAATGTACAGAAACCCTGCATATTATAAGCGAATGTCCTGTTGTGTACTCGTTTGAAGCATTACCCTATGTCCAGAGATTTCACTTGTTTCTGACATTTTTGTGTATTTTTACTGTATCTTCGCTATTTGGGCACATTTTCTATTCTGCAATCCTAAAATGCTTGAAATGGGTGAAATTTACAGAAGCCCTGCATATTATAAACAAATGTCCTCTTTCACCCTAGTTGGAAGCATTTACCCTATGTCCAGTATTTTTACTTGTTTCTGACATATTTGTGTATTTTTACTTAATCTTCGCTATTTGGGCACATTTTCTATTCTGGAAAGCCCAGAATGAGAGAAATGGGTAAAATGTACAGAAACCCTGCATATAATGAGCGAATCTCCTGTTTTGCATTCGTTTGAAGCATTTACCCTACTTCCAGTGATTTCACTTCTTTCGGACAGCTTGTGTTATTTGACTGAACCCTCGTAATAAAGGAACATTTTTTTCCTTAAAAGCCAAATATGAGAGAAATGGGTAAAATGTACAGAAACCCTGCATATTATAAGCGAATGTCCTGTTTTGCACTCGTTTGAAGCATTTACCCTATGTCCAGAGATTTCACTTGTTTCTGACATTTTTGTATATTTTTACTGTATCTTCGCTATTTGGCACATTTTCTATTCTGGAAATCCCAAAATGCTTGAAATGGGTGAAATTTACAGAAACCCTGCATATTATCAACATATGTCCTCTTTCACCCTAGTTGGAAGCATCTACCCTATTTCCAGTATTTTTACTTGTTTCTGACATTTTTGTGTATTTTTACTGTATCTTCGCTATTTGGCACATTTTCTATTCTGGAAATCCCAAAATGCTTGAAATGGGTAAAATTTACAGAAACCCTGCATATTATCAACATATGTCCTCTTTCACCCTAGTTGGAAGCATCTCCCTATGTCCAGTATTTTTACTTGTTTCTGACATATTTGTGTATTTTTACTTAATCTTCGCTATTTGGGCACATTTTCTATTCTGGAAAGCCCAGAATGAGAGAAATGGGTAAAATGTACAGAAACCCTGCATAGTATAAGCGAATGTCCTGTTGGGCACTCGTTTGAAGCATTTACCCTATGTCCAGAGATTTCACTTGTTTCTGACATGTTTGTGTATTTTTACTGTATCTTCGCTATTGGGCACATTTTGTATTCTGCAAATCCCAAAATGCTTGAAATGGTGAAATTTGCAGAAACCCTGCATATTCTCAACATATGTCCTCTTTCACCCTAGTTGGAAGCATTTACCCTATTTCCAGTATTTTTACTTGTTTCTGACATATTTGTGTATTTTTACTTAATCTTCGCTATTTGGGCACATTTTCTATTCTGGAAAGCCCAGAATGAGAGAAATGGGTGAAATTTACAGAAGCACTGCATATTATCAACAAATGTCGTATTTTACCCTCGTTTGAAGCATTTACCCTATTTCCAGTGATTTCACTTCTTTCGGACACCTTATGTTACTTTACTGAACCCTCGCAAAAAAGGAACATTTTTTTCCTTAAAAGCCAAATATGAAAGAAATGGGTAAAATGTACAGAAACCCTGCATATTATAAGCGAATGTCCTGTTGTGTACTCGTTTGAAGCATTACCCTATGTCCAGAGATTTCACTTGTTTCTGACATTTTTGTGTATTTTTACTGTATCTTCGCTATTTGGGCACATTTTCTATTCTGCAATCCTAAAATGCTTGAAATGGGTGAAATTTACAGAAGCCCTGCATATTATAAACAAATGTCCTCTTTCACCCTAGTTGGAAGCATTTACCCTATGTCCAGTATTTTTACTAGTTTCTGACATATTTGTGTATTTTTACTTAATCTTCGCTATTTGGGCACATTTTCTATTCTGGAAAGCCCAGAATGAGAGAAATGGGTAAAATGTACAGAAACCCTGCATATAATGAGCGAATCTCCTGTTTTGCATTCGTTTGAAGCATTTACCCTACTTCCAGTGATTTCACTTCTTTCGGACAGCTTGTGTTATTTGACTGAACCCTCGTAATAAAGGAACATTTTTTTCCTTAAAAGCCAAATATGAGAGAAATGGGTAAAATGTACAGAAACCCTGCATATTATAAGCGAATGTCCTGTTTTGCACTCGTTTGAAGCATTTACCCTATGTCCAGAGATTTCACTTGTTTCTGACATTTTTGTGTATTTTTACTGTATCTTCGCTATTTGGGCACATTTTCTATTCTGCAATCCTAAAATGCTTGAAATGGGTGAAATTTACAGAAGCCCTGCATATTATAAACAAATGTCCTCTTTCACCCTAGTTGGAAGCATTTACCCTATGTCCAGTATTTTTACTAGTTTCTGACATATTTGTGTATTTTTACTTAATCTTCGCTATTTGGGCACATTTTCTATTCTGGAAAGCCCAGAATGAGAGAAATGGGTAAAATGTACAGAAACCCTGCATATAATGAGCGAATCTCCTGTTTTGCATTCGTTTGAAGCATTTACCCTACTTCCAGTGATTTCACTTCTTTCGGACAGCTTGTGTTATTTGACTGAACCCTCGTAATAAAGGAACATTTTTTTCCTTAAAAGCCAAATATGAGAGAAATGGGTAAAATGTACAGAAACCCTGCATATTATAAGCGAATGTCCTGTTTTGCACTCGTTTGAAGCATTTACCCTATGTCCAGAGATTTCACTTGTTTCTGACATTTTTGTGTATTTTTACTTAATCTTCGCTATTTGGGCACATTTTCTATTCTGGAAAGCCCAGAATGAGAGAAATGGGTGAAATTTACAGAAGCACTGCATATTATCAACAAATGTCGTATTTTACCCTCGTTGGAAGCATTTACCCTATTTCCAGTGATTTCACTTCTTTCGGACACCTTATGTTACTTTACTGAACCCTCGCAAAAAAGGAACATTTTTTTCCTTAAAAGCCAAATATGAAAGAAATGGGTAAAATGTACAGAAACCCTGCAGATTATAAGCGAATGTCCTGTTGTGTACTCGTTTGAAGCATTACCCTATGTCCAGAGATTTCACTTATTTCTGACATTTTTGTGTATTTTTACTGTATCTTCGCTATTTGGGCACATTTTCTATTCTGCAATCCTAAAATGCTTGAAATGGGTGAAATTTACAGAAGCCATGCATATTATAAACAAATGTCCTCTTTCACCCTAGTTGGAAGCATTTACCCTATGTCCAGTATTTTTACTTGTTTCTGACATATTTGTGTATTTTTACTTAATCTTCGCTATTTGGGCACATTTTCTATTCTGGAAAGCCCAGAATGAGAGAAATGGGTAAAATGTACAGAAACCCGGCATATAATGAGCGAATCTCCTGTTTTGGACTCGTTTGAAGCATTTACCCTACTTCCAGTGATTTCACTTCTTTCGGACAGCTTGTGTTATTTGACTGAACCCTCGCAATTAAGGAACATTTTTTTCCTTAAAAGCCAAATATGAGAGAAATGGGTAAAATGTACAGAAACCCTGCATATTATAAGCGAATGTCCTGTTTTGCACCTGTTTGAAGCATTTACCCTATGTCCAGAGATTTCACTTGTTTCTGACATTTTTGTATATTTTTACTGTATCTTCGCTATTTGGCACATTTTCTATTCTGGAAATCCCAAAATGCTTGAAATGGGTGAAATTTACAGAAACCCTGCATATTCTCAACATATGTCCTCTTTCACCCTAGTTGGAAGCATTTACCCTATTTCCAGTATTTTTACTTGTTTCTGACATATTTGTGTATTTTTACTTAATCTTCGCTATTTGGGCACATTTTCTTTTCTGGAAATCCCAGAATGAGAGAAATGGGTGAAATGTACAGAAACCCTGCATAGTATAAGCGAATGTCCTGTTTTGCACTCGTATGAAGCATTTACCCTATGTCAAGAGATTTCACTTGTTTCTGACATTTTTGTGTATTTTTACTTAATCTTCGCTATTTGGGCACATTTTCTATTCTGGAAAGCCCAGAATGAGAGAAATGGGTGAAATTTACAGAAGCACTGCATATTATGAACAAATGTCGTATTTTACCCTCGTTTGAAGCATTTACCCTATTTCCAGTGATTTCACTTCTTTCGGACACCTTATGTTACTTTACTGAACCCTCGCAAAAAAGGAACATTTTTTTCCTTAAAAGCCAAATATGAAAGAAATGGGTAAAATGTACAGAAACCCTGCATATTATAAGCGAATGTCCTGTTGTGTACTCGTTTGAAGCATTACCCTATGTCCAGAGATTTCACTTGTTTCTGACATTTTTGTGTATTTTTACTGTATCTTCGCTATTTGGGCACATTTTCTATTCTGCAATCCTAAAATGCTTGAAATGGGTGAAATTTACAGAAGCCCTGCATATTATAAACAAATGTCCTCTTTCACCCTAGTTGGAAGCATTTACCCTATGTCCAGTATTTTTACTAGTTTCTGACATATTTGTGTATTTTTACTTAATCTTCGCTATTTGGGCACATTTTCTATTCTGGAAAGCCCAGAATGAGAGAAATGGGTGAAATTTACAGAAGCACTGCATATTATCAACAAATGTCGTATTTTACCCTCGTTTGAAGCATTTACCCTATTTCCAGTGATTTCACTTCTTTTGGACACCTTATGTTATTTGACTGAACCCTCGTAATAAAGGGACATTTTTTTCCTTAAAAGCCAAATATGAGAGAAATGGGTAAAATGTACAGAAACCCTGCATATTATAAGCGAATGTCCTGTTGTGTACTCGTTTGAAGCATTACCCTATGTCCAGAGATTTCACTTGTTTCTGACATTTTTGTGTATTTTTACTGTATCTTCGCTACTTGGGCACATTTTCTATTCTGCAATCCTAAAATGCTTGAAATGGGTGAAATTTACAGAAGCCCTGCATATTATAAACAAATGTCCTCTTTCACCCTATTTGGAAGCATTTACCCTATGTCCAGTATTTTTACTTGTTTCTGACATATTTATGTATTTTTACTTAATCTTCGCTATTTGGGCACATTTTCTATTCTGGAAAGCCCAGAATGAGAGAAATGGGTAAAATGTACAGAAACCCTGCATATAATGAGCGAATCTCCTGTTTTGCATTCGTTTGAAGCATTTACCCTACTTCCAGTGATTTCACTTCTTTCGGACAGCTTGTGTTATTTGACTGAACCCTCGTAATAAAGGAACATTTTTTTCCTTAAAAGCCAAATATGAGAGAAATGGGTAAAATGTACAGAAACCCTGCATATAATGAGCGAATCTCCTGTTTTGCACTCGTTTGAAGCATTACCCTATGTCCAGAGATTTCACTTGTTTCTGACATTTTTGTGTATTTTTACTGTATCTTCGCTATTTGGGCACATTTTCTATTCTGCAATCCTAAAATGCTTGAAATGGGTGAAATTTACAGAAGCCATGCATATTATAAACAAATGTCCTCTTTCACCCTAGTTGGAAGCATTTACCCTATGTCCAGTATTTTTACTTGTTTCTGACATATTTGTGTATTTTTACTTAATCGTCGCTATTTGGGCACATTTTCTATTCTGGAAAGCCCAGAATGAGAGAAATGGGTGAAATTTACAGAAGCACTGCATATTATCAACAAATGTCGTATTTTACCCTCGTTTGAAGCATTTACCCTATTTCCAGTGATTTCACTTCTTTAGGACACCTTATGTTACTTTACTGAACCCTCGCAAAAAAGGAACATTTTTTTCCTTAAAAGCCAAATATGAAAGAAATGGGTAAAATGTACAGAAACCCTGCATATTATAAGCGAATGTCCTGTTGTGTACTCGTTTGAAGCATTACCCTATGTCCAGAGATTTCACTTGTTTCTGACATTTTTGTGTATTTTTACTGTATCTTCGCTATTTGGGCACATTTTCTATTCTGCAATCCTAAAATGCTTGAAATGGGTGAAATTTACAGAAGCCCTGCATATTATAAACAAATGTCCTCTTTCACCCTAGTTGGAAGCATTTACCCTATGTCCAGTATTTTTACTTGTTTCTGACATATTTGTGTATTTTTACTTAATCTTCGCTATTTGGGCACATTTTCTATTCTGGAAAGCCCAGAATGAGAGAAATGGGTAAAATGTACAGAAACCCTGCATATAATGAGCGAATCTCCTGTTTTGCATTCGTTTGAAGCATTTACCCTACTTCCAGTGATTTCACTTCTTTCGGACAGCTTGTGTTATTTGACTGAACCCTCGTAATAAAGGAACATTTTTTTCCTTAAAAGCCAAATATGAGAGAAATGGGTAAAATGTACAGAAACCCTGCATATAATGAGCGAATCTCCTGTTTTGCACTCGTTTGAAGCATTACCCTATGTCCAGAGATTTCACTTGTTTCTGACATTTTTGTGTATTTTTACTGTATCTTCGCTATTTGGGCACATTTTCTATTCTGCAATCCTAAAATGCTTGAAATGGGTGAAATTTACAGAAGCCCTGCATATTATAAACAAATGTCCTCTTTCACCCTAGTTGGAAGCATTTACCCTATGTCCAGTATTTTTACTTGTTTCTGACATATTTGTGTATTTTTACTTAATCTTCGCTATTTGGGCACATTTTCTATTCTGGAAAGCCCAGAATGAGAGAAATGGGTAAAATGTACAGAAACCCTGCATATAATGAGCGAATCTCCTGTTTTGCATTCGTTTGAAGCATTTACCCTACTTCCAGTGATTTCACTTCTTTCTGACACCTTATGTTACTTTACTGAACCCTCGCAAAAAAGGAACATTTTTTTCCTTAAAAGCCAAATATGAAAGAAATGGGTAAAATGTACAGAAACCCTGCATATTATAAGCGAATGTCCTGTTGTGTACTCGTTTGAAGCATTACCCTATGTCCAGAGATTTCACTTGTTTCTGACATTTTTGTGTATTTTTACTGTATCTTCGCTATTTGGGCACATTTTCTATTCTGCAATCCTAAAATGCTTGAAATGGGTGAAATTTACAGAAGCCCTGCATATTATAAACAAATGTCCTCTTTCACCCTAGTTGGAAGCATTTACCCTATGTCCAGTATTTTTACTTGTTTCTGACATATTTGTGTATTTTTACTTAATCGTCGCTATTTGGGCACATTTTCTATTCTGGAAAGCCCAGAATGAGAGAAATGGGTGAAATTTACAGAAGCACTGCATATTATCAACAAATGTCGTATTTTACCCTCGTTTGAAGCATTTACCCTATTTCCAGTGATTTCACTTCTTTAGGACACCTTATGTTACTTTACTGAACCCTCGCAAAAAAGGAACATTTTTTTCCTTAAAAGCCAAATATGAGAGAAATGGGTAAAATGTACAGAAACCCTGCATATAATGAGCGAATCTCCTGTTTTGCACTCGTTTGAAGCATTACCCTATGTCCAGAGATTTCACTTGTTTCTGACATTTTTGTGTATTTTTACTGTATCTTCGCTATTTGGGCACATTTTCTATTCTGCAATCCTAAAATGCTTGAAATGGGTGAAATTTACAGAAGCCATGCATATTATAAACAAATGTCCTCTTTCACCCTAGTTGGAAGCATTTACCCTATGTCCAGTATTTTTACTTGTTTCTGACATATTTGTGTATTTTTACTTAATCTTCGCTATTTGGGCACATTTTCTATTCTGGAAAGCCCAGAATGAGAGAAATGGGTAAAATGTACAGAAACCCGGCATATAATGAGCGAATCTCCTGTTTTGGACTCGTTTGAAGCATTTACCCTACTTCCAGTGATTTCACTTCTTTCGGACAGCTTGTGTTATTTGACTGAAGCCTCGCAATTAAGGAACATTTTTTTCCTTAAAAGCCAAATATGAGAGAAATGGGTAAAATGTACAGAAACGCTGCATATTATAAGCGAATGTCCTGTTTTGCACCTGTTTGAAGCATTTACCCTATGTCCAGAGATTTCACTTGTTTCTGACATTTTTGTGTATTTTTACTGTATCTTCGCTATTTGGGCACATTTTCTATTCTGCAATCCTAAAATGCTTGAAATGGGTGAAATTTACAGAAGCCCTGCATATTATAAACAAATGTCCTCTTTCACCCTAGTTGGAAGCATCTACCCTATTTCCAGTATTTTTACTTGTTTCTGACATTTTTGTGTATTTTTACTGTATCTTCGCTATTTGGGCACATTTTCTATTCTGCAATCCTAAAATGCTTGAAATGGGTGAAATTTACAGAAACCCTGCATATTATCAACATATGTCCTCTTTCACCCTAGTTGGAAGCATCTACCCTATTTCCAGTATTTTTACTTGTTTCTGACATTTTTGTGTATTTTTACTGTATCTTCGCTATTTGGCACATTTTCTATTCTGGAAATCCCAAAATGCTTGAAATGGGTAAAATTTACAGAAACCCTGCATATTATCAACATATGTCCTCTTTCACCCTAGTTGGAAGCATCTCCCTATGTCCAGTATTTTTACTTGTTTCTGACATATTTGTGTATTTTTACTTAATCTTCGCTATTTGGGCACATTTTCTATTCTGGAATGCCCAGAATGAGAGAAATGGGTAAAATGTACAGAAACCCTGCATATTATAAGCGAATGTCCTGTTGTGTACTCGTTTGAAGCATTACCCTATGTCCAGAGATTTCACTTGTTTCTGACATTTTTGTGTATTTTTACTGTATCTTCGCTATTTGGGCACATTTTCTATTCTGCAATCCTAAAATGCTTGAAATGGGTGAAATTTACAGAAGCCCTGCATATTATAAACAAATGTCCTCTTTCACCCTAGTTGGAAGCATTTACCCTATGTCCAGTATTTTTACTTTTTTCTGACATTTTTGTGTATTTTTACTTAATCTTCGCTATTTGGGCACATTTTCTATTCTGGAAAGCCCAGAATGAGAGAAATGGGTGAAATTTACAGAAGCACTGCATATTATCAACAAATGTCGTATTTTACCCTCGTTTGAAGCATTTACCCTATTTCCAGTGATTTCACTTCTTTCGGACACCTTATGTTATTTGACTGAACCCTCGTAATAAAGGAACATTTTTTTCCTTAAAAGCCAAATATGAGAGAAATGGGTAAAATGTACAGAAACCCTGCATATTATAAGCGAATGTCCTGTTGTGTACTCGTTTGAAGCATTACCCTATGTCCAGAGATTTCACTTGTTTCTGACATTTTTGTGTATTTTTACTGTATCTTCGCTACTTGGGCACATTTTCTATTCTGCAATCCTAAAATGCTTGAAATGGGTGAAATTTACAGAAGCCCTGCATATTATAAACAAATGTCCTCTTTCACCCTATTTGGAAGCATTTACCCTATGTCCAGTATTTTTACTTGTTTCTGACATATTTGTGTATTTTTACTTAATCTTCGCTATTTGGGCACATTTTCTATTCTGGAAAGCCCAGAATGAGAGAAATGGGTAAAATGTACAGAAACCCTGCATATAATGAGCGAATCTCCTGTTTTGCATTCGTTTGAAGCATTTACCCTACTTCCAGTGATTTCACTTCTTTCGGACAGCTTGTGTTATTTGACTGAACCCTCGTAATAAAGGAACATTTTTTTCCTTAAAAGCCAAATATGAGAGAAATGGGTAAAATGTACAGAAACCCTGCATATAATGAGCGAATCTCCTGTTTTGCACTCGTTTGAAGCATTACCCTATGTCCAGAGATTTCACTTGTTTCTGACATTTTTGTGTATTTTTACTGTATCTTCGCTATTTGGGCACATTTTCTATTCTGCAATCCTAAAATGCTTGAAATGGGTGAAATTTACAGAAGCCATGCATATTATAAACAAATGTCCTCTTTCACCCTAGTTGGAAGCATTTACCCTATGTCCAGTATTTTTACTTGTTTCTGACATATTTGTGTATTTTTACTTAATCGTCGCTATTTGGGCACATTTTCTATTCTGGAAAGCCCAGAATGAGAGAAATGGGTGAAATTTACAGAAGCACTGCATATTATCAACAAATGTCGTATTTTACCCTCGTTTGAAGCATTTACCCTATTTCCAGTGATTTCACTTCTTTAGGACACCTTATGTTACTTTACTGAACCCTCGCAAAAAAGGAACATTTTTTTCCTTAAAAGCCAAATATGAAAGAAATGGGTAAAATGTACAGAAACCCTGCATATTATAAGCGAATGTCCTGTTGTGTACTCGTTTGAAGCATTACCCTATGTCCAGAGATTTCACTTGTTTCTGACATTTTTGTGTATTTTTACTGTATCTTCGCTATTTGGGCACATTTTCTATTCTGCAATCCTAAAATGCTTGAAATGGGTGAAATTTACAGAAGCCCTGCATATTATAAACAAATGTCCTCTTTCACCCTAGTTGGAAGCATTTACCCTATGTCCAGTATTTTTACTTGTTTCTGACATATTTGTGTATTTTTACTTAATCTTCGCTATTTGGGCACATTTTCTATTCTGGAAAGCCCAGAATGAGAGAAATGGGTAAAATGTACAGAAACCCGGCATATAATGAGCGAATCTCCTGTTTTGCATTCGTTTGAAGCATTTACCCTACTTCCAGTGATTTCACTTCTTTCGGACAGCTTGTGTTATTTGACTGAACCCTCGTAATAAAGGAACATTTTTTTCCTTAAAAGCCAAATATGAGAGAAATGGGTAAAATGTACAGAAACCCTGCATATAATGAGCGAATCTCCTGTTTTGCACTCGTTTGAAGCATTACCCTATGTCCAGAGATTTCACTTGTTTCTGACATTTTTGTGTATTTTTACTGTATCTTCGCTATTTGGGCACATTTTCTATTCTGCAATCCTAAAATGCTTGAAATGGGTGAAATTTACAGAAGCCCTGCATATTATAAACAAATGTCCTCTTTCACCCTAGTTGGAAGCATTTACCCTATGTCCAGTATTTTTACTTGTTTCTGACATATTTGTGTATTTTTACTTAATCTTCGCTATTTGGGCACATTTTCTATTCTGGAAAGCCCAGAATGAGAGAAATGGGTAAAATGTACAGAAACCCTGCATATAATGAGCGAATCTCCTGTTTTGCATTCGTTTGAAGCATTTACCCTACTTCCAGTGATTTCACTTCTTTCGGACAGCTTGTGTTATTTGACTGAACCCTCGTAATAAAGGAACATTTTTTTCCTTAAAAGCCAAATATGAGAGAAATGGGTAAAATGTACAGAAACCCTGCATATTATAAGCGAATGTCCTGTTTTGCACCTGTTTGAAGCATTTACCCTATGTCCAGAGATTTCACGTTTCTGACATTTTTGTGTATTTTTACTTAATCTTCGCTATTTGGGCACATTTTCTATTCTGCAATCCTAAAATGCTTGAAATGGGTGAAATTTACAGAAGCCCTGCATATTATAAACAAATGTCCTCTTTCACCCTAGTTGGAAGCATTTACCCTATGTCCAGTATTTTTACTTGTTTCTGACATTTTTGTGTATTTTTAATTAATCTTCGCTATTTGGGCACATTTTCTATTCTGGAAATCCCAGAATGAGAGAAATGGGTGAAATGTACAGAAACCCTGCATAGTATAAGCGAATGTCCTGTTTTGCACTCGTTTGAAGCATTTACCCTATGTCCAGAGATTTCACTTGTTTCTGACATTTTTGTGTATTTTTACTGTATCTTCGCTATTTGGCACATTTTCTATTCTGGAAATCCCAAAATGCTTGAAATGGGTGAAATTTACAGAAACCCTGCATATTATCAACATATGTCCTCTTTCACCCTAGTTGGAAGCATTTACCCTATGTCCAGTATTTTTACTTGTTTCTGACATTTTTGTGTATTTTTAATTAATCTTCGCTATTTGGGCACATTTTCTATTCTGGAAATCCCAGAATGAGAGAAATGGGTGAAATGTACAGAAACCCTGCATAGTATAAGCGAATGTCCTGTTTTGCACTCGTTTGAAGCATTTACCCTATGTCCAGAGATTTCACTTGTTTCTGACATTTTTGTGTATTTTTACTGTATCTTCGCTATTTGGCACATTTTCTATTCTGGAAATCCCAAAATGCTTGAAATGGGTAAAATTTACAGAAACCCTGCATATTATCAACATATGTCCTCTTTCACCCTAGTTGGAAGCATCTCCCTATGTCCAGTATTTTTACTTGTTTCTGACATATTTGTGTATTTTTACTTAATCTTCGCTATTTGGGCACATTTTCTATTCTGGAAAGCCCAGAATGAGAGAAATGGGTGAAATGTACAGAAACCCTGCATAGTATAAGCGAATGTCCTGTTGGGCACTCGTTTGAAGCATTTAGCCTATGTCCAGAGATTTCACTTGTTTCTGACATGTTTGTGTATTTTTACTGTATCTTCGCTATTGGGCACATTTTGTATTCTGCAAATCCCAAAATGCTTGAAATGGTGAAATTTACAGAAACCCTGCATATTCTCAACATATGTCCTCTTTCACCCTAGTTGGAAGCATTTACCCTATTTCCAGTACTTTTACTTGTTTCTGACATATTTGTGTATTTTTACTTAAACTTCGCTATTTGGGCACATTTTCTTTTCTGGAAATCCCAGAATGAGAGAAATGGGTGAAATGTACAGAAACCCTGCATAGTATAAGCGAATGTCCTGTTTTGCACTCGTTTGAAGCATTTACCCTATGTCCAGAGATTTCACTTGTTTCTCACATTTTTGTGTATTTTTACTTAATCTTCGCTATTTGGGCACATTTTCTATTCTGGAAAGCCCAGAATGAGAGAAATGGGTGAAATTTACAGAATCACTGCATATTATCAACAAATGTCGTATTTTACCCTCGTTTGAAGCATTTACCCTATTTCCAGTGATTTCACTTCTTTCGGACACCTTATGTTACTTTACTGAACCCTCGCAAAAAAGGAACATTTTTTTCCTTAAAGGCCAAATATGAAAGAAATGGGTAAAATGTACAGAAACCCTGCATATAATGAGCGAATGTCCTGTTGTGTACTCGTTTGAAGCATTACCCTATGTCCAGAGATTTCACTTGTTTCTGACATTTTTGTGTATTTTTACTGTATCTTCGCTATTTGGGCACATTTTCTATTCTGCAATCCTAAAATGCTTGAAATGGGTGAAATTTACAGAAGCCCTGCATATTATAAACAAATGTCCTCTTTCACCCTAGTTGGAAGCATTTACCCTATGTCCAGTATTTTTACTTGTTTCTGACATATTTGTGTATTTTTACTTAATCTTCGCTATTTGGGCACATTTTCTATTCTGGAAAGCCCAGAAAGAGAGAAATGGGTGAAATTTACAGAAGCACTGCATATTATCAACAAATGTCGTATTTTACCCTCGTTTGAAGCATTTACCCTATTTCCAGTGATTTCACTTCTTTCGGACACCTTATGTTACTTTACTGAACCCTCGCAAAAAAGGAACATTTTTTTCCTTAAAAGCCAAATATGAAAGAAATGGGTAAAATGTACAGAAACCCTGCATATTATAAGCGAATGTCCTGTTGTGTACTCGTTTGAAGCATTACCCTATGTCCAGAGATTTCACTTGTTTCTGACATTTTTGTGTATTTTTACTGTATCTTCGCTATTTGGGCACATTTTCTATTCTGCAATCCTAAAATGCTTGAAATGGGTGAAATTTACAGAAGCCCTGCATATTATAAACAAATGTCCTCTTTCACCCTAGTTGGAAGCATTTACCCTATGTCCAGTATTTTTACTTGTTTCTGACATATTTGTGTATTTTTACTTAATCTTCGCTATTTGGGCACATTTTCTATTCTGGAAAGCCCAGAAAGAGAGAAATGGGTGAAATTTACAGAAGCACTGCATATTATCAACAAATGTCGTATTTTACCCTCGTTTGAAGCATTTACCCTATTTCCAGTGATTTCACTTCTTTCGGACACCTTATGTTACTTTACTGAACCCTCGCAAAAAAGGAACATTTTTTTCCTTAAAAGCCAAATATGAAAGAAATGGGTAAAATGTACAGAAACCCTGCATATTATAAGCGAATGTCCTGTTGTGTACTCGTTTGAAGCATTACCCTATGTCCAGAGATTTCACTTGTTTCTGACATTTTTGTGTATTTTTACTGTATCTTCGCTATTTGGGCACATTTTCTATTCTGCAATCCTAAAATGCTTGAAATGGGTGAAATTTACAGAAGCCCTGCATATTATAAACAAATGTCCTCTTTCACCCTAGTTGGAAGCATTTACCCTATGTCCAGAGATTTCACTTGTTTCTGACATTTTTGTGTATTTTTACTGTATCTTCGCTATTTGGGCACATTTTCTATTCTGCAATCCTAAAATGCTTGAAATGGGTGAAATTTACAGAAGCCCTGCATATTATAAACAAATGTCCTCTTTCACCCTAGTTGGAAGCATTTACCCTATGTCCAGTATTTTTACTTGTTTCTGACATATTTGTGTATTTTTACTTAATCTTCGCTATTTGGGCACATTTTCTATTCTGGAAAGCCCAGAAAGAGAGAAATGGGTGAAATTTACAGAAGCACTGCATATTATCAACAAATGTCGTATTTTACCCTCGTTTGAAGCATTTACCCTACTTCCAGTGATTTCACTTCTTTCTGACACCTTATGTTACTTTACTGAACCCTCGCAAAAAAGGAACATTTTTTTCCTTAAAAGCCAAATATGAAAGAAATGGGTAAAATGTACAGAAACCCTGCATATTATAAGCGAATGTCCTGTTGTGTACTCGTTTGAAGCATTACCCTATGTCCAGAGATTTCACTTGTTTCTGACATTTTTGTGTATTTTTACTGTATCTTCGCTATTTGGGCACATTTTCTATTCTGCAATCCTAAAATGCTTGAAATGGGTGAAATTTACAGAAGCCCTGCATATTATAAACAAATGTCCTCTTTCACCCTAGTTGGAAGCATTTACCCTATGTCCAGTATTTTTACTTGTTTCTGACATATTTGTGTATTTTTACTTAATCGTCGCTATTTGGGCACATTTTCTATTCTGGAAAGCCCAGAATGAGAGAAATGGGTGAAATTTACAGAAGCACTGCATATTATCAACAAATGTCGTATTTTACCCTCGTTTGAAGCATTTACCCTATTTCCAGTGATTTCACTTCTTTAGGACACCTTATGTTACTTTACTGAACCCTCGCAAAAAAGGAACATTTTTTTCCTTAAAAGCCAAATATGAGAGAAATGGGTAAAATGTACAGAAACCCTGCATATAATGAGCGAATCTCCTGTTTTGCACTCGTTTGAAGCATTACCCTATGTCCAGAGATTTCACTTGTTTCTGACATTTTTGTGTATTTTTACTGTATCTTCGCTATTTGGGCACATTTTCTATTCTGGAAAGCCCAGAATGAGAGAAATGGGTAAAATGTACAGAAACCCGGCATATAATGAGCGAATCTCCTGTTTTGGACTCGTTTGAAGCATTTACCCTACTTCCAGTGATTTCACTTCTTTCGGACAGCTTGTGTTATTTGACTGAAGCCTCGCAATTAAGGAACATTTTTTTCCTTAAAAGCCAAATATGAGAGAAATGGGTAAAATGTACAGAAACGCTGCATATTATAAGCGAATGTCCTGTTTTGCACCTGTTTGAAGCATTTACCCTATGTCCAGAGATTTCACTTGTTTCTGACATTTTTGTGTATTTTTACTGTATCTTCGCTATTTGGGCACATTTTCTATTCTGCAATCCTAAAATGCTTGAAATGGGTGAAATTTACAGAAGCCCTGCATATTATAAACAAATGTCCTCTTTCACCCTAGTTGGAAGCATCTACCCTATTTCCAGTATTTTTACTTGTTTCTGACATTTTTGTGTATTTTTACTGTATCTTCGCTATTTGGGCACATTTTCTATTCTGCAATCCTAAAATGCTTGAAATGGGTGAAATTTACAGAAACCCTGCATATTATCAACATATGTCCTCTTTCACCCTAGTTGGAAGCATCTACCCTATTTCCAGTATTTTTACTTGTTTCTGACATTTTTGTGTATTTTTACTGTATCTTCGCTATTTGGCACATTTTCTATTCTGGAAATCCCAAAATGCTTGAAATGGGTAAAATTTACAGAAACCCTGCATATTATCAACATATGTCCTCTTTCACCCTAGTTGGAAGCATCTCCCTATGTCCAGTATTTTTACTTGTTTCTGACATATTTGTGTATTTTTACTTAATCTTCGCTATTTGGGCACATTTTCTATTCTGGAATGCCCAGAATGAGAGAAATGGGTAAAATGTACAGAAACCCTGCATATTATAAGCGAATGTCCTGTTGTGTACTCGTTTGAAGCATTACCCTATGTCCAGAGATTTCACTTGTTTCTGACATTTTTGTGTATTTTTACTGTATCTTCGCTATTTGGGCACATTTTCTATTCTGCAATCCTAAAATGCTTGAAATGGGTGAAATTTACAGAAGCCCTGCATATTATAAACAAATGTCCTCTTTCACCCTAGTTGGAAGCATTTACCCTATGTCCAGTATTTTTACTTTTTTCTGACATTTTTGTGTATTTTTACTTAATCTTCGCTATTTGGGCACATTTTCTATTCTGGAAAGCCCAGAATGAGAGAAATGGGTGAAATTTACAGAAGCACTGCATATTATCAACAAATGTCGTATTTTACCCTCGTTTGAAGCATTTACCCTATTTCCAGTGATTTCACTTCTTTCGGACACCTTATGTTATTTGACTGAACCCTCGTAATAAAGGAACATTTTTTTCCTTAAAAGCCAAATATGAGAGAAATGGGTAAAATGTACAGAAACCCTGCATATTATAAGCGAATGTCCTGTTGTGTACTCGTTTGAAGCATTACCCTATGTCCAGAGATTTCACTTGTTTCTGACATTTTTGTGTATTTTTACTGTATCTTCGCTACTTGGGCACATTTTCTATTCTGCAATCCTAAAATGCTTGAAATGGGTGAAATTTACAGAAGCCCTGCATATTATAAACAAATGTCCTCTTTCACCCTATTTGGAAGCATTTACCCTATGTCCAGTATTTTTACTTGTTTCTGACATATTTGTGTATTTTTACTTAATCTTCGCTATTTGGGCACATTTTCTATTCTGGAAAGCCCAGAATGAGAGAAATGGGTAAAATGTACAGAAACCCTGCATATAATGAGCGAATCTCCTGTTTTGCATTCGTTTGAAGCATTTACCCTACTTCCAGTGATTTCACTTCTTTCGGACAGCTTGTGTTATTTGACTGAACCCTCGTAATAAAGGAACATTTTTTTCCTTAAAAGCCAAATATGAGAGAAATGGGTAAAATGTACAGAAACCCTGCATATAATGAGCGAATCTCCTGTTTTGCACTCGTTTGAAGCATTACCCTATGTCCAGAGATTTCACTTGTTTCTGACATTTTTGTGTATTTTTACTGTATCTTCGCTATTTGGGCACATTTTCTATTCTGCAATCCTAAAATGCTTGAAATGGGTGAAATTTACAGAAGCCATGCATATTATAAACAAATGTCCTCTTTCACCCTAGTTGGAAGCATTTACCCTATGTCCAGTATTTTTACTTGTTTCTGACATATTTGTGTATTTTTACTTAATCGTCGCTATTTGGGCACATTTTCTATTCTGGAAAGCCCAGAATGAGAGAAATGGGTGAAATTTACAGAAGCACTGCATATTATCAACAAATGTCGTATTTTACCCTCGTTTGAAGCATTTACCCTATTTCCAGTGATTTCACTTCTTTAGGACACCTTATGTTACTTTACTGAACCCTCGCAAAAAAGGAACATTTTTTTCCTTAAAAGCCAAATATGAAAGAAATGGGTAAAATGTACAGAAACCCTGCATATTATAAGCGAATGTCCTGTTGTGTACTCGTTTGAAGCATTACCCTATGTCCAGAGATTTCACTTGTTTCTGACATTTTTGTGTATTTTTACTGTATCTTCGCTATTTGGGCACATTTTCTATTCTGCAATCCTAAAATGCTTGAAATGGGTGAAATTTACAGAAGCCCTGCATATTATAAACAAATGTCCTCTTTCACCCTAGTTGGAAGCATTTACCCTATGTCCAGTATTTTTACTTGTTTCTGACATATTTGTGTATTTTTACTTAATCTTCGCTATTTGGGCACATTTTCTATTCTGGAAAGCCCAGAATGAGAGAAATGGGTAAAATGTACAGAAACCCGGCATATAATGAGCGAATCTCCTGTTTTGCATTCGTTTGAAGCATTTACCCTACTTCCAGTGATTTCACTTCTTTCGGACAGCTTGTGTTATTTGACTGAACCCTCGTAATAAAGGAACATTTTTTTCCTTAAAAGCCAAATATGAGAGAAATGGGTAAAATGTACAGAAACCCTGCATATAATGAGCGAATCTCCTGTTTTGCACTCGTTTGAAGCATTACCCTATGTCCAGAGATTTCACTTGTTTCTGACATTTTTGTGTATTTTTACTGTATCTTCGCTATTTGGGCACATTTTCTATTCTGCAATCCTAAAATGCTTGAAATGGGTGAAATTTACAGAAGCCCTGCATATTATAAACAAATGTCCTCTTTCACCCTAGTTGGAAGCATTTACCCTATGTCCAGTATTTTTACTTGTTTCTGACATATTTGTGTATTTTTACTTAATCTTCGCTATTTGGGCACATTTTCTATTCTGGAAAGCCCAGAATGAGAGAAATGGGTAAAATGTACAGAAACCCTGCATATAATGAGCGAATCTCCTGTTTTGCATTCGTTTGAAGCATTTACCCTACTTCCAGTGATTTCACTTCTTTCGGACAGCTTGTGTTATTTGACTGAACCCTCGTAATAAAGGAACATTTTTTTCCTTAAAAGCCAAATATGAGAGAAATGGGTAAAATGTACAGAAACCCTGCATATTATAAGCGAATGTCCTGTTTTGCACCTGTTTGAAGCATTTACCCTATGTCCAGAGATTTCACGTTTCTGACATTTTTGTGTATTTTTACTTAATCTTCGCTATTTGGGCACATTTTCTATTCTGCAATCCTAAAATGCTTGAAATGGGTGAAATTTACAGAAGCCCTGCATATTATAAACAAATGTCCTCTTTCACCCTAGTTGGAAGCATTTACCCTATGTCCAGTATTTTTACTTGTTTCTGACATTTTTGTGTATTTTTAATTAATCTTCGCTATTTGGGCACATTTTCTATTCTGGAAATCCCAGAATGAGAGAAATGGGTGAAATGTACAGAAACCCTGCATAGTATAAGCGAATGTCCTGTTTTGCACTCGTTTGAAGCATTTACCCTATGTCCAGAGATTTCACTTGTTTCTGACATTTTTGTGTATTTTTACTGTATCTTCGCTATTTGGCACATTTTCTATTCTGGAAATCCCAAAATGCTTGAAATGGGTGAAATTTACAGAAACCCTGCATATTATCAACATATGTCCTCTTTCACCCTAGTTGGAAGCATTTACCCTATGTCCAGTATTTTTACTTGTTTCTGACATTTTTGTGTATTTTTAATTAATCTTCGCTATTTGGGCACATTTTCTATTCTGGAAATCCCAGAATGAGAGAAATGGGTGAAATGTACAGAAACCCTGCATAGTATAAGCGAATGTCCTGTTTTGCACTCGTTTGAAGCATTTACCCTATGTCCAGAGATTTCACTTGTTTCTGACATTTTTGTGTATTTTTACTGTATCTTCGCTATTTGGCACATTTTCTATTCTGGAAATCCCAAAATGCTTGAAATGGGTAAAATTTACAGAAACCCTGCATATTATCAACATATGTCCTCTTTCACCCTAGTTGGAAGCATCTCCCTATGTCCAGTATTTTTACTTGTTTCTGACATATTTGTGTATTTTTACTTAATCTTCGCTATTTGGGCACATTTTCTATTCTGGAAAGCCCAGAATGAGAGAAATGGGTGAAATGTACAGAAACCCTGCATAGTATAAGCGAATGTCCTGTTGGGCACTCGTTTGAAGCATTTAGCCTATGTCCAGAGATTTCACTTGTTTCTGACATGTTTGTGTATTTTTACTGTATCTTCGCTATTGGGCACATTTTGTATTCTGCAAATCCCAAAATGCTTGAAATGGTGAAATTTACAGAAACCCTGCATATTCTCAACATATGTCCTCTTTCACCCTAGTTGGAAGCATTTACCCTATTTCCAGTACTTTTACTTGTTTCTGACATATTTGTGTATTTTTACTTAAACTTCGCTATTTGGGCACATTTTCTTTTCTGGAAATCCCAGAATGAGAGAAATGGGTGAAATGTACAGAAACCCTGCATAGTATAAGCGAATGTCCTGTTTTGCACTCGTTTGAAGCATTTACCCTATGTCCAGAGATTTCACTTGTTTCTCACATTTTTGTGTATTTTTACTTAATCTTCGCTATTTGGGCACATTTTCTATTCTGGAAAGCCCAGAATGAGAGAAATGGGTGAAATTTACAGAATCACTGCATATTATCAACAAATGTCGTATTTTACCCTCGTTTGAAGCATTTACCCTATTTCCAGTGATTTCACTTCTTTCGGACACCTTATGTTACTTTACTGAACCCTCGCAAAAAAGGAACATTTTTTTCCTTAAAGGCCAAATATGAAAGAAATGGGTAAAATGTACAGAAACCCTGCATATAATGAGCGAATGTCCTGTTGTGTACTCGTTTGAAGCATTACCCTATGTCCAGAGATTTCACTTGTTTCTGACATTTTTGTGTATTTTTACTGTATCTTCGCTATTTGGGCACATTTTCTATTCTGCAATCCTAAAATGCTTGAAATGGGTGAAATTTACAGAAGCCCTGCATATTATAAACAAATGTCCTCTTTCACCCTAGTTGGAAGCATTTACCCTATGTCCAGTATTTTTACTTGTTTCTGACATATTTGTGTATTTTTACTTAATCTTCGCTATTTGGGCACATTTTCTATTCTGGAAAGCCCAGAAAGAGAGAAATGGGTGAAATTTACAGAAGCACTGCATATTATCAACAAATGTCGTATTTTACCCTCGTTTGAAGCATTTACCCTATTTCCAGTGATTTCACTTCTTTCGGACACCTTATGTTACTTTACTGAACCCTCGCAAAAAAGGAACATTTTTTTCCTTAAAAGCCAAATATGAAAGAAATGGGTAAAATGTACAGAAACCCTGCATATTATAAGCGAATGTCCTGTTGTGTACTCGTTTGAAGCATTACCCTATGTCCAGAGATTTCACTTGTTTCTGACATTTTTGTGTATTTTTACTGTATCTTCGCTATTTGGGCACATTTTCTATTCTGCAATCCTAAAATGCTTGAAATGGGTGAAATTTACAGAAGCCCTGCATATTATAAACAAATGTCCTCTTTCACCCTAGTTGGAAGCATTTACCCTATGTCCAGTATTTTTACTTGTTTCTGACATATTTGTGTATTTTTACTTAATCTTCGCTATTTGGGCACATTTTCTATTCTGGAAAGCCCAGAAAGAGAGAAATGGGTGAAATTTACAGAAGCACTGCATATTATCAACAAATGTCGTATTTTACCCTCGTTTGAAGCATTTACCCTATTTCCAGTGATTTCACTTCTTTCGGACACCTTATGTTACTTTACTGAACCCTCGCAAAAAAGGAACATTTTTTTCCTTAAAAGCCAAATATGAAAGAAATGGGTAAAATGTACAGAAACCCTGCATATTATAAGCGAATGTCCTGTTGTGTACTCGTTTGAAGCATTACCCTATGTCCAGAGATTTCACTTGTTTCTGACATTTTTGTGTATTTTTACTGTATCTTCGCTATTTGGGCACATTTTCTATTCTGCAATCCTAAAATGCTTGAAATGGGTGAAATTTACAGAAGCCCTGCATATTATAAACAAATGTCCTCTTTCACCCTAGTTGGAAGCATTTACCCTATGTCCAGAGATTTCACTTGTTTCTGACATTTTTGTGTATTTTTACTGTATCTTCGCTATTTGGGCACATTTTCTATTCTGCAATCCTAAAATGCTTGAAATGGGTGAAATTTACAGAAGCCCTGCATATTATAAACAAATGTCCTCTTTCACCCTAGTTGGAAGCATTTACCCTATGTCCAGTATTTTTACTTGTTTCTGACATATTTGTGTATTTTTACTTAATCTTCGCTATTTGGGCACATTTTCTATTCTGGAAAGCCCAGAAAGAGAGAAATGGGTGAAATTTACAGAAGCACTGCATATTATCAACAAATGTCGTATTTTACCCTCGTTTGAAGCATTTACCCTATTTCCAGTGATTTCACTTCTTTCGGACACCTTATGTTACTTTACTGAACCCTCGCAAAAAAGGAACATTTTTTTCCTTAAAAGCCAAATATGAAAGAAATGGGTAAAATGTACAGAAACCCTGCATATTATAAGCGAATGTCCTGTTGTGTACTCGTTTGAAGCATTACCCTATGTCCAGAGATTTCACTTGTTTCTGACATTTTTGTGTATTTTTACTGTATCTTCGCTATTTGGCACATTTTCTATTCTGGAAATCCCAAAATGCTTGAAATGGGTGAAATTTACAGAAGCCCTGCATATTATAAACAAATGTCCTCTTTCACCCTAGTTGGAAGCATTTACCCTATGTCCAGTATTTTTACTTGTTTCTGACATATTTGTGTATTTTTACTTAATCTTCGCTATTTGGGCACATTTTCTATTCTGGAAAGCCCAGAATGAGAGAAATGGGTAAAATGTACAGAAACCCTGCATATAATGAGCGAATCTCCTGTTTTGCATTCGTTTGAAGCATTTACCCTACTTCCAGTGATTTCACTTCTTTCGGACAGCTTGTGTTATTTGACTGAACCCTCGTAATAAAGGAACATTTTTTTCCTTAAAAGCCAAATATGAGAGAAATGGGTAAAATGTACAGAAACCCTGCATATAATGAGCGAATCTCCTGTTTTGCACTCGTTTGAAGCATTACCCTATGTCCAGAGATTTCACTTGTTTCTGACATTTTTGTGTATTTTTACTGTATCTTCGCTATTTGGGCACATTTTCTATTCTGCAATCCTAAAATGCTTGAAATGGGTGAAATTTACAGAAGCCCTGCATATTATAAACAAATGTCCTCTTTCACCCTAGTTGGAAGCATTTACCCTATGTCCAGTATTTTTACTTGTTTCTGACATATTTGTGTATTTTTACTTAATCTTCGCTATTTGGGCACATTTTCTATTCTGGAAAGCCCAGAATGAGAGAAATGGGTAAAATGTACAGAAACCCTGCATATAATGAGCGAATCTCCTGTTTTGCACTCGTTTGAAGCATTACCCTATGTCCAGAGATTTCACTTGTTTCTGACATTTTTGTGTATTTTTACTGTATCTTCGCTATTTGGGCACATTTTCTATTCTGCAATCCTAAAATGCTTGAAATGGGTGAAATTTACAGAAGCCCTGCATATTATAAACAAATGTCCTCTTTCACCCTAGTTGGAAGCATCTACCCTATTTCCAGTATTTTTACTTGTTTCTGACATTTTTGTGTATTTTTACTGTATCTTCGCTATTTGGGCACATTTTCTATTCTGCAATCCTAAAATGCTTGAAATGGGTGAAATTTACAGAAACCCTGCATATTATCAACATATGTCCTCTTTCACCCTAGTTGGAAGCATCTACCCTATTTCCAGTATTTTTACTTGTTTCTGACATTTTTGTGTATTTTTACTGTATCTTCGCTATTTGGCACATTTTCTATTCTGGAAATCCCAAAATGCTTGAAATGGGTAAAATTTACAGAAACCCTGCATATTATCAACATATGTCCTCTTTCACCCTAGTTGGAAGCATCTCCCTATGTCCAGTATTTTTACTTGTTTCTGACATATTTGTGTATTTTTACTTAATCTTCGCTATTTGGGCACATTTTCTATTCTGGAATGCCCAGAATGAGAGAAATGGGTGAAATGTACAGAAACCCTGCATAGTATAAGCGAATGTCCTGTTGGGCACTCGTTTGAAGCATTTACCCTATGTCCAGAGATTTCACTTGTTTCTGACATGTTTGTGTATTTTTACTGTATCTTCGCTATTGGGCACATTTTGTATTCTGCAAATCCCAAAATGCTTGAAATGGTGAAATTTACAGAAACCCTGCATATTCTCAACATATGTCCTCTTTCACCCTAGTTGGAAGCATTTACCCTATTTCCAGTATTTTTACTTGTTTCTGACATATTTGTGTATTTTTACTTAATCTTCGCTATTTGGGCACATTTTCTTTTCTGGAAATCCCAGAATGAGAGAAATGGGTGAAATGTACAGAAACCCTGCATAGTATAAGCGAATGTCCTGTTTTGCACTCGTTTGAAGCATTTACCCTATGTCCAGAGATTTCACTTGTTTCTGACATTTTTGTGTATTTTTACTTAATCTTAGCTATTTGGGCACATTTTCTATTCTGGAAAGCCCAGAATGAGAGAAATGGGTGAAATTTACAGAAGCACTGCATATTATCAACAAATGTCGTATTTTACCCTCGTTTGAAGCATTTACCCTATTTCCAGTGATTTCACTTCTTTCGGACACCTTATGTTACTTTACTGAACCCTCGCAAAAAAGGAACATTTTTTTCCTTAAAAGCCAAATATGAAAGAAATGGGTAAAATGTACAGAAACCCTGCATATTATAAGCGAATGTCCTGTTGTGTACTCGTTTGAAGCATTACCCTATGTCCAGAGATTTCACTTGTTTCTGACATTTTTGTGTATTTTTACTGTATCTTCGCTATTTGGGCACATTTTCTATTCTGCAATCCTAAAATGCTTGAAATGGGTGAAATTTACAGAAGCCCTGCATATTATAAACAAATGTCCTCTTTCACCCTAGTTGGAAGCATTTACCCTATGTCCAGTATTTTTACTTGTTTCTGACATATTTGTGTATTTTTACTTAATCTTCGCTATTTGGGCACATTTTCTATTCTGGAAAGCCCAGAAAGAGAGAAATGGGTGAAATTTACAGAAGCACTGCATATTATCAACAAATGTCGTATTTTACCCTCGTTTGAAGCATTTACCCTATTTCCAGTGATTTCACTTCTTTCGGACACCTTATGTTACTTTACTGAACCCTCGCAAAAAAGGAACATTTTTTTCCTTAAAAGCCAAATATGAAAGAAATGGGTAAAATGTACAGAAACCCTGCATATTATAAGCGAATGTCCTGTTGTGTACTCGTTTGAAGCATTACCCTATGTCCAGAGATTTCACTTGTTTCTGACATTTTTGTGTATTTTTACTTAATCTTCGCTATTTGGGCACATTTTCTATTCTGCAATCCTAAAATGCTTGAAATGGGTGAAATTTACAGAAGCCCTGCATATTATAAACAAATGTTCTCTTTCACCCTAGTTGGAAGCATTTACCCTATGTCCAGTATTTTTACTTGTTTCTGACATATTTGTGTATTTTTACTTAATCTTCGCTATTTGGGCACATTTTCTATTCTGGAAAGCCCAGAATGAGAGAAATGGGTAAAATGTACAGAAACCCTGCATATAATGAGCGAATCTCCTGTTTTGCATTCGTTTGAAGCATTTACCCTACTTCCAGTGATTTCACTTCTTTCGGACAGCTTGTGTTATTTGACTGAACCCTCGTAATAAAGGAACATTTTTTTCCTTAAAAGCCAAATATGAGAGAAATGGGTAAAATGTACAGAAACCCTGCATATAATTAGCGAATCTCCTGTTTTGCACTCGTTTGAAGCATTACCCTATGTCCAGAGATTTCACTTGTTTCTGACATTTTTGTATATTTTTACTGTATCTTCGCTATTTGGGCACATTTTCTATTCTGCAATTCTAAAATGCTTGAAATGGGTGAAATTTACAGAAGCCCTGCATATTATAAACAAATGTCCTCTTTCACCCTAGTTGGAAGCATTTACCCTATGTCCAGTATTTTTACTTGTTTCTGACATATTTGTGTATTTTTACTTAATCTTCGCTATTTGGGCACATTTTCTATTCTGGAAAGCCCAGAATGAGAGAAATGGGTAAAATGTACAGAAACCCGGCATATAATGAGCGAATCTCCTGTTTTGGACTCGTTTGAAGCATTTACCCTACTTCCAGTGATTTCACTTCTTTCGGACAGCTTGTGTTATTTGACTGAACCCTCGCAATAAAGGAACATTTTTTTCCTTAAAAGCCAAATATGAGAGAAATGGGTAAAATGTACAGAAACCCTGCATATTATAAGCGAATGTCCTGTTTTGCACCTGTTTGAAGCATTTACCCTATGTCCAGAGATTTCACTTGTTTCTGACATTTTTGTATATTTTTACTGTATCTTCGCTATTTGGCACATTTTCTATTCTGGAAATCCCAAAATGCTTGAAATGGGTGAAATTTACAGAAACCCTGCATATTATCAACATATGTCCTCTTTCACCCTAGTTGGAAGCATCTACCCTATGTCCAGTATTTTTACTTGTTTCTGACATTTTTGTGTATTTTTACTGTATCTTCGCTATTTGGCACATTTTCTATTCTGGAAATCCCAAAATGCTTGAAATGGGTAAAATTTACAGAAACCCTGCATATTATCAACATATGTCCTCTTTCACCCTAGTTGGAAGCATCTCCCTATGACCAGTATTTTTACTTGTTTCTGACATATTTGTGTATTTTTACTTAATCTTCGCTATTTGGGCACATTTTCTATTCTGGAAAGCCCAGAATGAGAGAAATGGGTGAAATGTACAGAAACCCTGCATAGTATAAGCGAATGTCCTGTTTTGCACTCGTTTGAAGCATTTACCCTATGTCCAGAGATTTCACTTGTTTCTGACATTTTTGTGTATTTTTACTTAATCTTCGCTATTTGGGCACATTTTCTATTCTGGAAAGCCCAGAATGAGAGAAATGGGTGAAATTTACAGAAGCACTGCATATTATCAACAAATGTCGTATTTTACCCTCGTTTGAAGCATTTACCCTATTTCCAGTGATTTCACTTCTTTCGGACACCTTATGTTACTTTACTGAACCCTCGCAAAAAAGGAACATTTTTTTCCTTAAAAGCCAAATATGAAAGAAATGGGTAAAATGTACAGAAACCCTGCATATTATAAGCGAATGTCCTGTTGTGTACTCGTTTGAAGCATTACCCTATGTCCAGAGATTTCACTTGTTTCTGTCATTTTTGTGTATTTTTACTGTATCTTCGCTATTTGGGCACATTTTCTATTCTGCAATCCTAAAATGCTTGAAATGGGTGAAATTTACAGAAGCCCTGCATATTATAAACAAATGTCCTCTTTCACCCTAGTTGGAAGCATTTACCCTATGTCCAGTATTTTTACTTGTTTCTGACATATTTGTGTATTTTTACTTAATCTTCGCTATTTGGGCACATTTTCTATTCTGGAAAGCCCAGAATGAGAGAAATGGGTGAAATTTACAGAAGCACTGCATATTATCAACAAATGTCGTATTTTACCCTCGTTTGAAGCATTTACCCTATTTCCAGTGATTTCACTTCTTTCGGACACCTTATGTTACTTTACTGAACCCTCGCAAAAAAGGAACATTTTTTTCCTTAAAAGCCAAATATGAAAGAAATGGGTAAAATGTACAGAAACCCTGCATATTATAAGCGAATGTCCTGTTGTGTACTCGTTTGAAGCATTACCCTATGTCCAGAGATTTCACTTGTTTCTGACATTTTTGTGTATTTTTACTGTATCTTCGCTATTTGGGCACATTTTCTATTCTGCAATCCTAAAATGCTTGAAATGGGTGAAATTTACAGAAGCCCTGCATATTATAAACAAATGTCCTCTTTCACCCTAGTTGGAAGCATTTACCCTATGTCCAGTATTTTTACTTGTTTCTGACATATTTGTGTATTTTTACTTAATCTTCGCTATTTGGGCACATTTTCTATTCTGGAAAGCCCAGAATGAGAGAAATGGGTAAAATGTACAGAAACCCTGCATATAATGAGCGAATCTCCTGTTTTGCATTCGTTTGAAGCATTTACCCTACTTCTAGTGATTTCACTTCTTTCGGACAGCTTGTGTTATTTGACTGAACCCTCGTAATAAAGGAACATTTTTTTCCTTAAAAGCCAAATATGAGAGAAATGGGTAAAATGTACAGAAACCCTGCATATTATAAGCGAATGTCCTGTTTTGCACTCGTTTGAAGCATTTACCCTATGTCCAGAGATTTCACTTGTTTCTGACATTTTTGTGTATTTTTACTGTATCTTCGCTATTTGGGCACATTTTCTATTCTGCAATCCTAAAATGCTTGAAATGGGTGAAATTTACAGAAGCCCTGCATATTATAAACAAATGTCCTCTTTCACCCTAGTTGGAAGCATCTACCCTATTTCCAGTATTTTTACTTGTTTCTGACATTTTTGTGTATTTTTACTGTATCTTCGCTATTTGGGCACATTTTCTATTCTGCAATCCTAAAATGCTTGAAATGGGTGAAATTTACAGAAACCCTGCATATTATCAACATATGTCCTCTTTCACCCTAGTTGGAAGCATCTACCCTATTTCCAGTATTTTTACTTGTTTCTGACATTTTTGTGTATTTTTACTGTATCTTCGCTATTTGGCACATTTTCTATTCTGGAAATCCCAAAATGCTTGAAATGGGTAAAATTTACAGAAACCCTGCATATTATCAACATATGTCCTCTTTCACCCTAGTTGGAAGCATCTCCCTATGTCCAGTATTTTTACTTGTTTCTGACATATTTGTGTATTTTTACTTAATCTTCGCTATTTGGGCACATTTTCTATTCTGGAATGCCCAGAATGAGAGAAATGGGTGAAATGTACAGAAACCCTGCATAGTATAAGCGAATGTCCTGTTGGGCACTCGTTTGAAGCATTTACCCTATGTCCAGAGATTTCACTTGTTTCTGACATGTTTGTGTATTTTTACTGTATCTTCGCTATTGGGCACATTTTGTATTCTGCAAATCCCAAAATGCTTGAAATGGTGAAATTTACAGAAACCCTGCATATTCTCAACATATGTCCTCTTTCACCCTAGTTGGAAGCATTTACCCTATTTCCAGTATTTTTACTTGTTTCTGACATATTTGTGTATTTTTACTTAATCTTCGCTATTTGGGCACATTTTCTTTTCTGGAAATCCCAGAATGAGAGAAATGGGTGAAATGTACAGAAACCCTGCATAGTATAAGCGAATGTCCTGTTTTGCACTCGTTTGAAGCATTTACCCTATGTCCAGAGATTTCACTTGTTTCTGACATTTTTGTGTATTTTTACTTAATCTTCGCTATTTGGGCACATTTTCTATTCTGGAAAGCCCAGAATGAGAGAAATGGGTGAAATTTACAGAAGCACTGCATATTATCAACAAATGTCGTATTTTACCCTCGTTTGAAGCATTTACCCTATTTCCAGTGATTTCACTTCTTTCGGACACCTTATGTTACTTTACTGAACCCTCGCAAAAAAGGAACATTTTTTTCCTTAAAAGCCAAATATGAAAGAAATGGGTAAAATGTACAGAAACCCTGCATATTATAAGCGAATGTCCTGTTGTGTACTCGTTTGAAGCATTACCCTATGTCCAGAGATTTCACTTGTTTCTGACATTTTTGTGTATTTTTACTGTATCTTCGCTATTTGGGCACATTTTCTATTCTGCAATCCTAAAATGCTTGAAATGGGTGAAATTTACAGAAGCCCTGCATATTATAAACAAATGTCCTCTTTCACCCTAGTTGGAAGCATTTACCCTATGTCCAGTATTTTTACTTGTTTCTGACATATTTGTGTATTTTTACTTAATCTTCGCTATTTGGGCACATTTTCTATTCTGGAAAGCCCAGAAAGAGAGAAATGGGTGAAATTTACAGAAGCACTGCATATTATCAACAAATGTCGTATTTTACCCTCGTTTGAAGCATTTACCCTATTTCCAGTGATTTCACTTCTTTCGGACACCTTATGTTACTTTACTGAACCCTCGCAAAAAAGGAACATTTTTTTCCTTAAAAGCCAAATATGAAAGAAATGGGTAAAATGTACAGAAACCCTGCATATTATAAGCGAATGTCCTGTTGTGTACTCGTTTGAAGCATTACCCTATGTCCAGAGATTTCACTTGTTTCTGACATTTTTGTGTATTTTTACTTAATCTTCGCTATTTGGGCACATTTTCTATTCTGCAATCCTAAAATGCTTGAAATGGGTGAAATTTACAGAAGCCCTGCATATTATAAACAAATGTCCTCTTTCACCCTAGTTGGAAGCATTTACCCTATGTCCAGTATTTTTACTTGTTTCTGACATATTTGTGTATTTTTACTTAATCTTCGCTATTTGGGCACATTTTCTATTCTGGAAAGCCCAGAATGAGAGAAATGGGTAAAATGTACAGAAACCCTGCATATAATGAGCGAATCTCCTGTTTTGCATTCGTTTGAAGCATTTACCCTACTTCCAGTGATTTCACTTCTTTCGGACAGCTTGTGTTATTTGACTGAACCCTCGTAATAAAGGAACATTTTTTTCCTTAAAAGCCAAATATGAGAGAAATGGGTAAAATGTACAGAAACCCTGCATATAATGAGCGAATCTCCTGTTTTGCACTCGTTTGAAGCATTACCCTATGTCCAGAGATTTCACTTGTTTCTGACATTTTTGTATATTTTTACTGTATCTTCGCTATTTGGGCACATTTTCTATTCTGCAATTCTAAAATGCTTGAAATGGGTGAAATTTACAGAAGCCCTGCATATTATAAACAAATGTCCTCTTTCACCCTAGTTGGAAGCATTTACCCTATGTCCAGTATTTTTACTTGTTTCTGACATATTTGTGTATTTTTACTTAATCTTCGCTATTTGGGCACATTTTCTATTCTGGAAAGCCCAGAATGAGAGAAATGGGTAAAATGTACAGAAACCCGGCATATAATGAGCGAATCTCCTGTTTTGGACTCGTTTGAAGCATTTACCCTACTTCCAGTGATTTCACTTCTTTCGGACAGCTTGTGTTATTTGACTGAACCCTCGCAATAAAGGAACATTTTTTTCCTTAAAAGCCAAATATGAGAGAAATGGGTAAAATGTACAGAAACCCTGCATATTATAAGCGAATGTCCTGTTTTGCACCTGTTTGAAGCATTTACCCTATGTCCAGAGATTTCACTTGTTTCTGACATTTTTGTATATTTTTACTGTATCTTCGCTATTTGGCACATTTTCTATTCTGGAAATCCCAAAATGCTTGAAATGGGTGAAATTTACAGAAACCCTGCATATTATCAACATATGTCCTCTTTCACCCTAGTTGGAAGCATCTACCCTATGTCCAGTATTTTTACTTGTTTCTGACATTTTTGTGTATTTTTACTGTATCTTCGCTATTTGGCACATTTTCTATTCTGGAAATCCCAAAATGCTTGAAATGGGTAAAATTTACAGAAACCCTGCATATTATCAACATATGTCCTCTTTCACCCTAGTTGGAAGCATCTCCCTATGACCAGTATTTTTACTTGTTTCTGACATATTTGTGTATTTTTACTTAATCTTCGCTATTTGGGCACATTTTCTATTCTGGAAAGCCCAGAATGAGAGAAATGGGTGAAATGTACAGAAACCCTGCATAGTATAAGCGAATGTCCTGTTTTGCACTCGTTTGAAGCATTTACCCTATGTCCAGAGATTTCACTTGTTTCTGACATTTTTGTGTATTTTTACTTAATCTTCGCTATTTGGGCACATTTTCTATTCTGGAAAGCCCAGAATGAGAGAAATGGGTGAAATTTACAGAAGCACTGCATATTATCAACAAATGTCGTATTTTACCCTCGTTTGAAGCATTTACCCTATTTCCAGTGATTTCACTTCTTTCGGACACCTTATGTTACTTTACTGAACCCTCGCAAAAAAGGAACATTTTTTTCCTTAAAAGCCAAATATGAAAGAAATGGGTAAAATGTACAGAAACCCTGCATATTATAAGCGAATGTCCTGTTGTGTACTCGTTTGAAGCATTACCCTATGTCCAGAGATTTCACTTGTTTCTGTCATTTTTGTGTATTTTTACTGCATCTTCGCTATTTGGGCACATTTTCTATTCTGCAATCCTAAAATGCTTGAAATGGGTGAAATTTACAGAAGCCCTGCATATTATAAACAAATGTCCTCTTTCACCCTAGTTGGAAGCATTTACCCTATGTCCAGTATTTTTACTTGTTTCTGACATATTTGTGTATTTTTACTTAATCTTCGCTATTTGGGCACATTTTCTATTCTGGAAAGCCCAGAATGAGAGAAATGGGTGAAATTTACAGAAGCACTGCATATTATCAACAAATGTCGTATTTTACCCTCGTTTGAAGCATTTACCCTATTTCCAGTGATTTCACTTCTTTCGGACACCTTATGTTACTTTACTGAACCCTCGCAAAAAAGGAACATTTTTTTCCTTAAAAGCCAAATATGAAAGAAATGGGTAAAATGTACAGAAACCCTGCATATTATAAGCGAATGTCCTGTTGTGTACTCGTTTGAAGCATTACCCTATGTCCAGAGATTTCACTTGTTTCTGACATTTTTGTGTATTTTTACTGTATCTTCGCTATTTGGGCACATTTTCTATTCTGCAATCCTAAAATGCTTGAAATGGGTGAAATTTACAGAAGCCCTGCATATTATAAACAAATGTCCTCTTTCACCCTAGTTGGAAGCATTTACCCTATGTCCAGTATTTTTACTTGTTTCTGACATATTTGTGTATTTTTATTTAATCTTCGCTATTTGGGCACATTTTCTATTCTGGAAAGCCCAGAATGAGAGAAATGGGTAAAATGTACAGAAACCCTGCATATAATGAGCGAATCTCCTGTTTTGCATTCGTTTGAAGCATTTACCCTACTTCTAGTGATTTCACTTCTTTCGGACAGCTTGTGTTATTTGACTGAACCCTCGTAATAAAGGAACATTTTTTTCCTTAAAAGCCAAATATGAGAGAAATGGGTAAAATGTACAGAAACCCTGCATATTATAAGCGAATGTCCTGTTTTGCACTCGTTTGAAGCATTTACCCTATGTCCAGAGATTTCACTTGTTTCTGACATTTTTGTGTATTTTTACTGTATCTTCGCTATTTGGGCACATTTTCTATTCTGCAATCCTAAAATGCTTGAAATGGGTGAAATTTACAGAAGCCCTGCATATTATAAACAAATGTCCTCTTTCACCCTAGTTGGAAGCATCTACCCTATTTCCAGTATTTTTACTTGTTTCTGACATTTTTGTGTATTTTTACTGTATCTTCGCTATTTGGGCACATTTTCTATTCTGCAATCCTAAAATGCTTGAAATGGGTGAAATTTACAGAAACCCTGCATATTATCAACATATGTCCTCTTTCACCCTAGTTGGAAGCATCTACCCTATTTCCAGTATTTTTACTTGTTTCTGACATTTTTGTGTATTTTTACTGTATCTTCGCTATTTGGCACATTTTCTATTCTGGAAATCCCAAAATGCTTGAAATGGGTAAAATTTACAGAAACCCTGCATATTATCAACATATGTCCTCTTTCACCCTAGTTGGAAGCATCTCCCTATGTCCAGTATTTTTACTTGTTTCTGACATATTTGTGTATTTTTACTTAATCTTCGCTATTTGGGCACATTTTCTATTCTGGAAAGCCCAGAATGAGAGAAATGGGTGAAATGTACAGAAACCCTGCATAGTATAAGCGAATGTCCTGTTGGGCACTCGTTTGAAGCATTTACCCTATGTCCAGAGATTTCACTTGTTTCTGACATGTTTGTGTATTTTTACTGTATCTTCGCTATTGGGCACATTTTGTATTCTGCAAATCCCAAAATGCTTGAAATGGTGAAATTTACAGAAACCCTGCATATTCTCAACATATGTCCTCTTTCACCCTAGTTGGAAGCATTTACCCTATTTCCAGTATTTTTACTTGTTTCTGACATATTTGTGTATTTTTACTTAATCTTCGCTATTTGGGCACATTTTCTTTTCTGGAAATCCCAGAATGAGAGAAATGGGTGAAATGTACAGAAACCCTGCATAGTATAAGCGAATGTCCTGTTTTGCACTCGTTTGAAGCATTTACCCTATGTCCAGAGATTTCACTTGTTTCTGACATTTTTGTGTATTTTTACTTAATCTTCGCTATTTGGGCACATTTTCTATTCTGGAAAGCCCAGAATGAGAGAAATGGGTGAAATTTACAGAAGCACTGCATATTATCAACAAATGTCGTATTTTACCCTCGTTTGAAGCATTTACCCTATTTCCAGTGATTTCACTTCTTTCGGACACCTTATGTTACTTTACTGAACCCTCGCAAAAAAGGAACATTTTTTTCCTTAAAAGCCAAATATGAAAGAAATGGGTAAAATGTACAGAAACCCTGCATATTATAAGCGAATGTCCTGTTGTGTACTCGTTTGAAGCATTACCCTATGTCCAGAGATTTCACTTGTTTCTGACATTTTTGTGTATTTTTACTGTATCTTCGCTATTTGGGCACATTTTCTATTCTGCAATCCTAAAATGCTTGAAATGGGTGAAATTTACAGAAGCCCTGCATATTATAAACAAATGTCCTCTTTCACCCTAGTTGGAAGCATTTACCCTATGTCCAGTATTTTTACTTGTTTCTGACATATTTGTGTATTTTTATTTAATCTTCGCTATTTGGGCACATTTTCTATTCTGGAAAGCCCAGAATGAGAGAAATGGGTAAAATGTACAGAAACCCTGCATATAATGAGCGAATCTCCTGTTTTGCATTCGTTTGAAGCATTTACCCTACTTCTAGTGATTTCACTTCTTTCGGACAGCTTGTGTTATTTGACTGAACCCTCGTAATAAAGGAACATTTTTTTCCTTAAAAGCCAAATATGAGAGAAATGGGTAAAATGTACAGAAACCCTGCATATTATAAGCGAATGTCCTGTTTTGCACTCGTTTGAAGCATTTACCCTATGTCCAGAGATTTCACTTGTTTCTGACATTTTTGTGTATTTTTACTGTATCTTCGCTATTTGGGCACATTTTCTATTCTGCAATCCTAAAATGCTTGAAATGGGTGAAATTTACAGAAGCCCTGCATATTATAAACAAATGTCCTCTTTCACCCTAGTTGGAAGCATCTACCCTATTTCCAGTATTTTTACTTGTTTCTGACATTTTTGTGTATTTTTACTGTATCTTCGCTATTTGGGCACATTTTCTATTCTGCAATCCTAAAATGCTTGAAATGGGTGAAATTTACAGAAACCCTGCATATTATCAACATATGTCCTCTTTCACCCTAGTTGGAAGCATCTACCCTATTTCCAGTATTTTTACTTGTTTCTGACATTTTTGTGTATTTTTACTGTATCTTCGCTATTTGGCACATTTTCTATTCTGGAAATCCCAAAATGCTTGAAATGGGTAAAATTTACAGAAACCCTGCATATTATCAACATATGTCCTCTTTCACCCTAGTTGGAAGCATCTCCCTATGTCCAGTATTTTTACTTGTTTCTGACATATTTGTGTATTTTTACTTAATCTTCGCTATTTGGGCACATTTTCTATTCTGGAAAGCCCAGAATGAGAGAAATGGGTGAAATGTACAGAAACCCTGCATAGTATAAGCGAATGTCCTGTTGGGCACTCGTTTGAAGCATTTACCCTATGTCCAGAGATTTCACTTGTTTCTGACATGTTTGTGTATTTTTACTGTATCTTCGCTATTGGGCACATTTTGTATTCTGCAAATCCCAAAATGCTTGAAATGGTGAAATTTACAGAAACCCTGCATATTCTCAACATATGTCCTCTTTCACCCTAGTTGGAAGCATTTACCCTATTTCCAGTATTTTTACTTGTTTCTGACATATTTGTGTATTTTTACTTAATCTTCGCTATTTGGGCACATTTTCTTTTCTGGAAATCCCAGAATGAGAGAAATGGGTGAAATGTACAGAAACCCTGCATAGTATAAGCGAATGTCCTGTTTTGCACTCGTTTGAAGCATTTACCCTATGTCCAGAGATTTCACTTGTTTCTGACATTTTTGTGTATTTTTACTTAATCTTCGCTATTTGGGCACATTTTCTATTCTGGAAAGCCCAGAATGAGAGAAATGGGTGAAATTTACAGAAGCACTGCATATTATCAACAAATGTCGTATTTTACCCTCGTTTGAAGCATTTACCCTATTTCCAGTGATTTCACTTCTTTCGGACACCTTATGTTACTTTACTGAACCCTCGCAAAAAAGGAACATTTTTTTCCTTAAAAGCCAAATATGAAAGAAATGGGTAAAATGTACAGAAACCCTGCATATTATAAGCGAATGTCCTGTTGTGTACTCGTTTGAAGCATTACCCTATGTCCAGAGATTTCACTTGTTTCTGACATTTTTGTGTATTTTTACTGTATCTTCGCTATTTGGGCACATTTTCTATTCTGCAATCCTAAAATGCTTGAAATGGGTGAAATTTACAGAAGCCCTGCATATTATAAACAAATGTCCTCTTTCACCCTAGTTGGAAGCATTTACCCTATGTCCAGTATTTTTACTTGTTTCTGACATATTTGTGTATTTTTACTTAATCTTCGCTATTTGGGCACATTTTCTATTCTGGAAAGCCCAGAAAGAGAGAAATGGGTGAAATTTACAGAAGCACTGCATATTATCAACAAATGTCGTATTTTACCCTCGTTTGAAGCATTTACCCTATTTCCAGTGATTTCACTTCTTTCGGACACCTTATGTTACTTTACTGAACCCTCGCAAAAAAGGAACATTTTTTTCCTTAAAAGCCAAATATGAAAGAAATGGGTAAAATGTACAGAAACCCTGCATATTATAAGCGAATGTCCTGTTGTGTACTCGTTTGAAGCATTACCCTATGTCCAGAGATTTCACTTGTTTCTGACATTTTTGTGTATTTTTACTTAATCTTCGCTATTTGGGCACATTTTCTATTCTGCAATCCTAAAATGCTTGAAATGGGTGAAATTTACAGAAGCCCTGCATATTATAAACAAATGTCCTCTTTCACCCTAGTTGGAAGCATTTACCCTATGTCCAGTATTTTTACTTGTTTCTGACATATTTGTGTATTTTTACTTAATCTTCGCTATTTGGGCACATTTTCTATTCTGGAAAGCCCAGAATGAGAGAAATGGGTAAAATGTACAGAAACCCTGCATATAATGAGCGAATCTCCTGTTTTGCATTCGTTTGAAGCATTTACCCTACTTCCAGTGATTTCACTTCTTTCGGACAGCTTGTGTTATTTGACTGAACCCTCGTAATAAAGGAACATTTTTTTCCTTAAAAGCCAAATATGAGAGAAATGGGTAAAATGTACAGAAACCCTGCATATAATGAGCGAATCTCCTGTTTTGCACTCGTTTGAAGCATTACCCTATGTCCAGAGATTTCACTTGTTTCTGACATTTTTGTATATTTTTACTGTATCTTCGCTATTTGGGCACATTTTCTATTCTGCAATTCTAAAATGCTTGAAATGGGTGAAATTTACAGAAGCCCTGCATATTATAAACAAATGTCCTCTTTCACCCTAGTTGGAAGCATTTACCCTATGTCCAGTATTTTTACTTGCTTCTGACATATTTGTGTATTTTTACTTAATCTTCGCTATTTGGGCACATTTTCTATTCTGGAAAGCCCAGAATGAGAGAAATGGGTAAAATGTACAGAAACCCGGCATATAATGAGCGAATCTCCTGTTTTGGACTCGTTTGAAGCATTTACCCTACTTCCAGTGATTTCACTTCTTTCGGACAGCTTGTGTTATTTGACTGAACCCTCGCAATAAAGGAACATTTTTTTCCTTAAAAGCCAAATATGAGAGAAATGGGTAAAATGTACAGAAACCCTGCATATTATAAGCGAATGTCCTGTTTTGCACCTGTTTGAAGCATTTACCCTATGTCCAGAGATTTCACTTGTTTCTGACATTTTTGTATATTTTTACTGTATCTTCGCTATTTGGCACATTTTCTATTCTGGAAATCCCAAAATGCTTGAAATGGGTGAAATTTACAGAAACCCTGCATATTATCAACATATGTCCTCTTTCACCCTAGTTGGAAGCATCTACCCTATGTCCAGTATTTTTACTTGTTTCTGACATTTTTGTGTATTTTTACTGTATCTTCGCTATTTGGCACATTTTCTATTCTGGAAATCCCAAAATGCTTGAAATGGGTAAAATTTACAGAAACCCTGCATATTATCAACATATGTCCTCTTTCACCCTAGTTGGAAGCATCTCCCTATGTCCAGTATTTTTACTTGTTTCTGACATATTTGTGTATTTTTACTTAATCTTCGCTATTTGGGCACATTTTCTATTCTGGAAAGCCCAGAATGAGAGAAATGGGTGAAATGTACAGAAACCCTGCATAGTATAAGCGAATGTCCTGTTTTGCACTCGTTTGAAGCATTTACCCTATGTCCAGAGATTTCACTTGTTTCTGACATTTTTGTGTATTTTTACTTAATCTTCGCTATTTGGGCACATTTTCTATTCTGGAAAGCCCAGAATGAGAGAAATGGGTGAAATTTACAGAAGCACTGCATATTATCAACAAATGTCGTATTTTACCCTCGTTTGAAGCATTTACCCTATTTCCAGTGATTTCACTTCTTTCGGACACCTTATGTTACTTTACTGAACCCTCGCAAAAAAGGAACATTTTTTTCCTTAAAAGCCAAATATGAAAGAAATGGGTAAAATGTACAGAAACCCTGCATATTATAAGCGAATGTCCTGTTGTGTACTCGTTTGAAGCATTACCCTATGTCCAGAGATTTCACTTGTTTCTGTCATTTTTGTGTATTTTTACTGTATCTTCGCTATTTGGGCACATTTTCTATTCTGCAATCCTAAAATGCTTGAAATGGGTGAAATTTACAGAAGCCCTGCATATTATAAACAAATGTCCTCTTTCACCCTAGTTGGAAGCATTTACCCTATGTCCAGTATTTTTACTTGTTTCTGACATATTTGTGTATTTTTACTTAATCTTCGCTATTTGGGCACATTTTCTATTCTGGAAAGCCCAGAATGAGAGAAATGGGTGAAATTTACAGAAGCACTGCATATTATCAACAAATGTCGTATTTTACCCTCGTTTGAAGCATTTACCCTATTTCCAGTGATTTCACTTCTTTCGGACACCTTATGTTACTTTACTGAACCCTCGCAAAAAAGGAACATTTTTTTCCTTAAAAGCCAAATATGAAAGAAATGGGTAAAATGTACAGAAACCCTGCATATTATAAGCGAATGTCCTGTTGTGTACTCGTTTGAAGCATTACCCTATGTCCAGAGATTTCACTTGTTTCTGACATTTTTGTGTATTTTTACTGTATCTTCGCTATTTGGGCACATTTTCTATTCTGCAATCCTAAAATGCTTGAAATGGGTGAAATTTACAGAAGCCCTGCATATTATAAACAAATGTCCTCTTTCACCCTAGTTGGAAGCATTTACCCTATGTCCAGTATTTTTACTTGTTTCTGACATATTTGTGTATTTTTACTTAATCTTCGCTATTTGGGCACATTTTCTATTCTGGAAAGCCCAGAATGAGAGAAATGGGTGAAATTTACAGAAGCACTGCATATTATCAACAAATGTCGTATTTTACCCTCGTTTGAAGCATTTACCCTATTTCCAGTGATTTCACTTCTTTCGGACACCTTATGTTACTTTACTGAACCCTCGTAATAAAGGAACATTTTTTTCCTTAAAAGCCAAATATGAGAGAAATGGGTAAAATGTACAGAAACCCTGCATATTATAAGCGAATGTCCTGTTTTGCACTCGTTTGAAGCATTTACCCTATGTCCAGAGATTTCACTTGTTTCTGACATTTTTGTGTATTTTTACTGTATCTTCGCTATTTGGGCACATTTTCTATTCTGCAATCCTAAAATGCTTGAAATGGGTGAAATTTACAGAAGCCCTGCATATTATAAACAAATGTCCTCTTTCACCCTAGTTGGAAGCATCTACCCTATTTCCAGTATTTTTACTTGTTTCTGACATTTTTGTGTATTTTTACTGTATCTTCGCTATTTGGGCACATTTTCTATTCTGCAATCCTAAAATGCTTGAAATTGGTGAAATTTACAGAAACTCTGCATATTATCAACATATGTCCTCTTTCACCCTAGTTGGAAGCATCTACCCTATTTCCAGTATTTTTACTTGTTTCTGACATTTTTGTGTATTTTTACTGTATCTTCGCTATTTGGCACATTTTCTATTCTGGAAATCCCAAAATGCTTGAAATGGGTAAAATTTACAGAAACCCTGCATATTATCAACATATGTCCTCTTTCACCCTAGTTGGAAGCATCTCCCTATGTCCAGTATTTTTACTTGTTTCTGACATATTTGTGTATTTTTACTTAATCTTCGCTATTTGGGCACATTTTCTATTCTGGAAAGCCCAGAATGAGAGAAATGGGTGAAATGTACAGAAACCCTGCATAGTATAAGCGAATGTCCTGTTGGGCACTCGTTTGAAGCATTTACCCTATGTCCAGAGATTTCACTTGTTTCTGACATGTTTGTGTATTTTTACTGTATCTTCGCTATTGGGCACATTTTGTATTCTGCAAATCCCAAAATGCTTGAAATGGTGAAATTTACAGAAACCCTGCATATTCTCAACATATGTCCTCTTTCACCCTAGTTGGAAGCATTTACCCTATTTCCAGTATTTTTACTTGTTTCTGACATATTTGTGTATTTTTACTTAATCTTCGCTATTTGGGCACATTTTCTTTTCTGGAAATCCCAGAATGAGAGAAATGGGTGAAATGTACAGAAACCCTGCATAGTATAAGCGAATGTCCTGTTTTGCACTCGTTTGAAGCATTTACCCTATGTCCAGAGATTTCACTTGTTTCTGACATTTTTGTGTATTTTTACTTAATCTTCGCTATTTGGGCACATTTTCTATTCTGGAAAGCCCAGAATGAGAGAAATGGGTGAAATTTACAGAAGCACTGCATATTATCAACAAATGTCGTATTTTACCCTCGTTTGAAGCATTTACCCTATTTCCAGTGATTTCACTTCTTTCGGACACCTTATGTTACTTTACTGAACCCTCGCAAAAAAGGAACATTTTTTTCCTTAAAAGCCAAATATGAAAGAAATGGGTAAAATGTACAGAAACCCTGCATATTATAAGCGAATGTCCTGTTGTGTACTCGTTTGAAGCATTACCCTATGTCCAGAGATTTCACTTGTTTCTGACATTTTTGTGTATTTTTACTGTATCTTCGCTATTTGGGCACATTTTCTATTCTGCAATCCTAAAATGCTTGAAATGGGTGAAATTTACAGAAGCCCTGCATATTATAAACAAATGTCCTCTTTCACCCTAGTTGGAAGCATTTACCCTATGTCCAGTATTTTTACTTGTTTCTGACATATTTGTGTTTTTTTACTTAATCTTCGCTATTTGGGCACATTTTCTATTCTTGAAAGCCCAGAATGAGAGAAATGGGTGAAATTTACAGAAGCACTGCATATTATCAACAAATGTCGTATTTTACCCTCGTTTGAAGCATTTACCCTATTTCCAGTGATTTCACTTCTTTCGGACACCTTATGTTACTTTACTGAACCCTCGCAAAAAAGGAACATTTTTTTCCTTAAAAGCCAAATATGAAAGAAATGGGTAAAATGTACAGAAACCCTGCATATTATAAGCGAATGTCCTGTTGTGTACTCGTTTGAAGCATTACCCTATGTCCAGAGATTTCACTTGTTTCTGACATTTTTGTGTATTTTTACTGTATCTTCGCTATTTGGGCACATTTTCTATTCTGCAATCCTAAAATGCTTGAAATGGGTGAAATTTACAGAAGCCCTGCATATTATCAACATATGTCCTCTTTCACCCTAGTTGGAAGCATCTACCCTATTTCCAGTATTTTTACTTGTTTCTGACATTTTTGTGTATTTTTACTGTATCTTTGCTATTTGGCACATTTTCTATTCTGGAAATCCCAAAATGCTTGAAATGGGTAAAATTTACAGAAACCCTGCATATTATCAACATATGTCCTCTTTCACCCTAGTTGGAAGCATCTCCCTATGTCCAGTATTTTTACTTGTTTCTGACATATTTGTGTATTTTTACTTAATCTTCGCTATTTGGGCACATTTTCTATTCTGGAAAGCCCAGAATGAGAGAAATGGGTGAAATGTACAGAAACCCGGCATAGTATAAGCGAATGTCCTGTTGGGCACTCGTTTGAAGCATTTACCCTATGTCCAGAGATTTCACTTGTTTCTGACATGTTTGTGTATTTTTACTGTATCTTCGCTATTGGGCACATTTTGTATTCTGCAAATCCCAAAATGCTTGAAATGGTGAAATTTACAGAAACCCTGCATATTCTCAACATATGTCCTCTTTCACCCTAGTTGGAAGCATTTACCCTATTTCCAGTATTTTTACTTGTTTCTGAAATATTTGTGTATTTTTACTTAATCTTCGCTATTTGGGCACATTTTCCTTTCTGGAAATCCCAGAATGAGAGAAATGGGTGAAATGTACAGAAACCCTGCATAGTATAAGCGAATGTCCTGTTTTGCACTCGTTTGAAGCATTTACCCTATGTCCAGAGATTTCACTTGTTTCTGACATTTTTGTGTATTTTTACTTAATCTTCGCTATTTGGGCACATTTTCTATTCTGGAAAGCCCAGAATGAGAGAAATGGGTAAAATTTACAGAAGCACTGCATATTATCAACAAATGTCGTATTTTACCCTCGTTTGAAGCATTTACCCTATTTCCAGTGATTTCACTTCTTTCGGACACCTTATGTTACTTTACTGAACCCTCGCAAAAAAGGAACATTTTTTTCCTTAAAAGCCAAATATGAAAGAAATGGGTAAAATGTACAGAAACCCTGCATATTATAAGCGAATGTCCTGTTGTGTACTCGTTTGAAGCATTACCCTATGTCCAGAGATTTCACTTGTTTCTGTCATTTTTGTGTATTTTTACTGTATCTTCGCTATTTGGGCACATTTTCTATTCTGCAATCCTAAAATGCTTGAAATGGGTGAAATTTACAGAAGCCCTGCATATTATAAACAAATGTCCTCTTTCACCCTAGTTGGAAGCATTTACCCTATGTCCAGTATTTTTACTTGTTTCTGACATATTTGTGTATTTTTACTTAATCTTCGCTATTTGGGCACATTTTCTATTCTGGAAAGCCCAGAATGAGAGAAATGGGTGAAATTTACAGAAGCACTGCATATTATCAACAAATGTCGTATTTTACCCTCGTTTGAAGCATTTACCCTATTTCCAGTGATTTCACTTCTTTCGGACACCTTATGTTACTTTACTGAACCCTCGTAATAAAGGAACATTTTTTTCCTTAAAAGCCAAATATGAGAGAAATGGGTAAAATGTACAGAAACCCTGCATATTATAAGCGAATGTCCTGTTTTGCACTCGTTTGAAGCATTTACCCTATGTCCAGAGATTTCACTTGTTTCTGACATTTTTGTGTATTTTTACTGTATCTTCGCTATTTGGGCACATTTTCTATTCTGCAATCCTAAAATGCTTGAAATGGGTGAAATTTACAGAAGCCCTGCATATTATAAACAAATGTCCTCTTTCACCCTAGTTGGAAGCATCTACCCTATTTCCAGTATTTTTACTTGTTTCTGACATTTTTGTGTATTTTTACTGTATCTTCGCTATTTGGGCACATTTTCTATTCTGCAATCCTAAAATGCTTGAAATGGGTGAAATTTACAGAAACCCTGCATATTATCAACATATGTCCTCTTTCACCCTAGTTGGAAGCATCTACCCTATTTCCAGTATTTTTACTTGTTTCTGACATTTTTGTGTATTTTTACTGTATCTTCGCTATTTGGCACATTTTCTATTCTGGAAATCCCAAAATGCTTGAAATGGGTAAAATTTACAGAAACCCTGCATATTATCAACATATGTCCTCTTTCACCCTAGTTGGAAGCATCTCCCTATGTCCAGTATTTTTACTTGTTTCTGACATATTTGTGTATTTTTACTTAATCTTCGCTATTTGGGCACATTTTCTATTCTGGAAAGCCCAGAATGAGAGAAATGGGTGAAATGTACAGAAACCCAGCATAGTATAAGCGAATGTCCTGTTGGGCACTCGTTTGAAGCATTTACCCTATGTCCAGAGATTTCACTTGTTTCTGACATGTTTGTGTATTTTTACTGTATCTTCGCTATTGGGCACATTTTGTATTCTGCAAATCCCAAAATGCTTGAAATGGTGAAATTTACAGAAACCCTGCATATTCTCAACATATGTCCTCTTTCACCCTAGTTGGAAGCATTTACCCTATTTCCAGTATTTTTACTTGTTTCTGACATATTTGTGTATTTTTACTTAATCTTCGCTATTTGGGCACATTTTCTTTTCTGGAAATCCCAGAATGAGAGAAATGGGTGAAATGTACAGAAACCCTGCATAGTATAAGCGAATGTCCTGTTTTGCACTCGTTTGAAGCATTTACCCTATGTCCAGAGATTTCACTTGTTTCTGACATTTTTGTGTATTTTTACTTAATCTTCGCTATTTGGGCACATTTTCTATTCTGGAAAGCCCAGAATGAGAGAAATGGGTGAAATTTACAGAAGCACTGCATATTATCAACAAATGTCGTATTTTACCCTCGTTTGAAGCATTTACCCTATTTCCAGTGATTTCACTTCTTTCGGACACCTTATGTTACTTTACTGAACCCTCGCAAAAAAGGAACATTTTTTTCCTTAAAAGCCAAATATGAAAGAAATGGGTAAAATGTACAGAAACCCTGCATATTATAAGCGAATGTCCTGTTGTGTACTCGTTTGAAGCATTACCCTATGTCCAGAGATTTCACTTGTTTCTGTCATTTTTGTGTATTTTTACTGTATCTTCGCTATTTGGGCACATTTTCTATTCTGCAATCCTAAAATGCTTGAAATGGGTGAAATTTACAGAAGCCCTGCATATTATAAACAAATGTCCTCTTTCACCCTAGTTGGAAGCATTTACCCTATGTCCAGTATTTTTACTTGTTTCTGACATATTTGTGTATTTTTACTTAATCTTCGCTATTTGGGCACATTTTCTATTCTGGAAAGCCCAGAATGAGAGAAATGGGTGAAATTTACAGAAGCACTGCATATTATCAACAAATGTCGTATTTTACCCTCGTTTGAAGCATTTACCCTATTTCCAGTGATTTCACTTCTTTCGGACACCTTATGTTACTTTACTGAACCCTCGCAAAAAAGGAACATTTTTTTCCTTAAAAGCCAAATATGAAAGAAATGGGTAAAATGTACAGAAACCCTGCATATTATAAGCGAATGTCCTGTTGTGTACTCGTTTGAAGCATTACCCTATGTCCAGAGATTTCACTTGTTTCTGACATTTTTGTGTATTTTTACTGTATCTTCGCTATTTGGGCACATTTTCTATTCTGCAATCCTAAAATGCTTGAAATGGGTGAAATTTACAGAAGCCCTGCATATTATAAACAAATGTCCTCTTTCACCCTAGTTGGAAGCATTTACCCTATGTCCAGTATTTTTACTTGTTTCTGACATATTTGTGTATTTTTACTTAATCTTCGCTATTTGGGCACATTTTCTATTCTGGAAAGCCCAGAAAGAGAGAAATGGGTGAAATTTACAGAAGCACTGCATATTATCAACAAATGTCGTATTTTACCCTCGTTTGAAGCATTTACCCTATTTCCAGTGATTTCACTTCTTTCGGACACCTTATGTTACTTTACTGAACCCTCGCAAAAAAGGAACATTTTTTTCCTTAAAAGCCAAATATGAAAGAAATGGGTAAAATGTACAGAAACCCTGCATATTATAAGCGAATGTCCTGTTGTGTACTCGTTTGAAGCATTACCCTATGTCCAGAGATTTCACTTGTTTCTGACATTTTTGTGTATTTTTACTTAATCTTCGCTATTTGGGCACATTTTCTATTCTGCAATCCTAAAATGCTTGAAATGGGTGAAATTTACAGAAGCCCTGCATATTATAAACAAATGTCCTCTTTCACCCTAGTTGGAAGCATTTACCCTATGTCCAGTATTTTTACTTGTTTCTGACATATTTGTGTATTTTTACTTAATCTTCGCTATTTGGGCACATTTTCTATTCTGGAAAGCCCAGAATGAGAGAAATGGGTAAAATGTACAGAAACCCTGCATATAATGAGCGAATCTCCTGTTTTGCATTCGTTTGAAGCATTTACCCTACTTCCAGTGATTTCACTTCTTTCGGACAGCTTGTGTTATTTGACTGAACCCTCGTAATAAAGGAACATTTTTTTCCTTAAAAGCCAAATATGAGAGAAATGGGTAAAATGTACAGAAACCCTGCATATAATGAGCGAATCTCCTGTTTTGCACTCGTTTGAAGCATTACCCTATGTCCAGAGATTTCACTTGTTTCTGACATTTTTGTATATTTTTACTGTATCTTCGCTATTTGGGCACATTTTCTATTCTGCAATTCTAAAATGCTTGAAATGGGTGAAATTTACAGAAGCCCTGCATATTATAAACAAATGTCCTCTTTCACCCTAGTTGGAAGCATTTACCCTATGTCCAGTATTTTTACTTGCTTCTGACATATTTGTGTATTTTTACTTAATCTTCGCTATTTGGGCACATTTTCTATTCTGGAAAGCCCAGAATGAGAGAAATGGGTAAAATGTACAGAAACCCGGCATATAATGAGCGAATCTCCTGTTTTGGACTCGTTTGAAGCATTTACCCTACTTCCAGTGATTTCACTTCTTTCGGACAGCTTGTGTTATTTGACTGAACCCTCGCAATAAAGGAACATTTTTTTCCTTAAAAGCCAAATATGAGAGAAATGGGTAAAATGTACAGAAACCCTGCATATTATAAGCGAATGTCCTGTTTTGCACCTGTTTGAAGCATTTACCCTATGTCCAGAGATTTCACTTGTTTCTGACATTTTTGTATATTTTTACTGTATCTTCGCTATTTGGCACATTTTCTATTCTGGAAATCCCAAAATGCTTGAAATGGGTGAAATTTACAGAAACCCTGCATATTATCAACATATGTCCTCTTTCACCCTAGTTGGAAGCATCTACCCTATGTCCAGTATTTTTACTTGTTTCTGACATTTTTGTGTATTTTTACTGTATCTTCGCTATTTGGCACATTTTCTATTCTGGAAATCCCAAAATGCTTGAAATGGGTAAAATTTACAGAAACCCTGCATATTATCAACATATGTCCTCTTTCACCCTAGTTGGAAGCATCTCCCTATGTCCAGTATTTTTACTTGTTTCTGACATATTTGTGTATTTTTACTTAATCTTCGCTATTTGGGCACATTTTCTATTCTGGAAAGCCCAGAATGAGAGAAATGGGTGAAATGTACAGAAACCCTGCATAGTATAAGCGAATGTCCTGTTTTGCACTCGTTTGAAGCATTTACCCTATGTCCAGAGATTTCACTTGTTTCTGACATTTTTGTGTATTTTTACTTAATCTTCGCTATTTGGGCACATTTTCTATTCTGGAAAGCCCAGAATGAGAGAAATGGGTGAAATTTACAGAAGCACTGCATATTATCAACAAATGTCGTATTTTACCCTCGTTTGAAGCATTTACCCTATTTCCAGTGATTTCACTTCTTTCGGACACCTTATGTTACTTTACTGAACCCTCGCAAAAAAGGAACATTTTTTTCCTTAAAAGCCAAATATGAAAGAAATGGGTAAAATGTACAGAAACCCTGCATATTATAAGCGAATGTCCTGTTGTGTACTCGTTTGAAGCATTACCCTATGTCCAGAGATTTCACTTGTTTCTGTCATTTTTGTGTATTTTTACTGTATCTTCGCTATTTGGGCACATTTTCTATTCTGCAATCCTAAAATGCTTGAAATGGGTGAAATTTACAGAAGCCCTGCATATTATAAACAAATGTCCTCTTTCACCCTAGTTGGAAGCATTTACCCTATGTCCAGTATTTTTACTTGTTTCTGACATATTTGTGTATTTTTACTTAATCTTCGCTATTTGGGCACATTTTCTATTCTGGAAAGCCCAGAATGAGAGAAATGGGTGAAATTTACAGAAGCACTGCATATTATCAACAAATGTCGTATTTTACCCTCGTTTGAAGCATTTACCCTATTTCCAGTGATTTCACTTCTTTCGGACACCTTATGTTACTTTACTGAACCCTCGCAAAAAAGGAACATTTTTTTCCTTAAAAGCCAAATATGAAAGAAATGGGTAAAATGTACAGAAACCCTGCATATTATAAGCGAATGTCCTGTTGTGTACTCGTTTGAAGCATTACCCTATGTCCAGAGATTTCACTTGTTTCTGACATTTTTGTGTATTTTTACTGTATCTTCGCTATTTGGGCACATTTTCTATTCTGCAATCCTAAAATGCTTGAAATGGGTGAAATTTACAGAAGCCCTGCATATTATAAACAAATGTCCTCTTTCACCCTAGTTGGAAGCATTTACCCTATGTCCAGTATTTTTACTTGTTTCTGACATATTTGTGTATTTTTACTTAATCTTCGCTATTTGGGCACATTTTCTATTCTGGAAAGCCCAGAATGAGAGAAATGGGTAAAATGTACAGAAACCCTGCATATAATGAGCGAATCTCCTGTTTTGCATTCGTTTGAAGCATTTACCCTACTTCTAGTGATTTCACTTCTTTCGGACAGCTTGTGTTATTTGACTGAACCCTCGTAATAAAGGAACATTTTTTTCCTTAAAAGCCAAATATGAGAGAAATGGGTAAAATGTACAGAAACCCTGCATATTATAAGCGAATGTCCTGTTTTGCACTCGTTTGAAGCATTTACCCTATGTCCAGAGATTTCACTTGTTTCTGACATTTTTGTGTATTTTTACTGTATCTTCGCTATTTGGGCACATTTTCTATTCTGCAATCCTAAAATGCTTGAAATGGGTGAAATTTACAGAAGCCCTGCATATTATAAACAAATGTCCTCTTTCACCCTAGTTGGAAGCATCTACCCTATTTCCAGTATTTTTACTTGTTTCTGACATTTTTGTGTATTTTTACTGTATCTTCGCTATTTGGGCACATTTTCTATTCTGCAATCCTAAAATGCTTGAAATGGGTGAAATTTACAGAAACCCTGCATATTATCAACATATGTCCTCTTTCACCCTAGTTGGAAGCATCTACCCTATTTCCAGTATTTTTACTTGTTTCTGACATTTTTGTGTATTTTTACTGTATCTTCGCTATTTGGCACATTTTCTATTCTGGAAATCCCAAAATGCTTGAAATGGGTAAAATTTACAGAAACCCTGCATATTATCAACATATGTCCTCTTTCACCCTAGTTGGAAGCATCTCCCTATGTCCAGTATTTTTACTTGTTTCTGACATATTTGTGTATTTTTACTTAATCTTCGCTATTTGGGCACATTTTCTATTCTGGAAAGCCCAGAATGAGAGAAATGGGTGAAATGTACAGAAACCCTGCATAGTATAAGCGAATGTCCTGTTGGGCACTCGTTTGAAGCATTTACCCTATGTCCAGAGATTTCACTTGTTTCTGACATGTTTGTGTATTTTTACTGTATCTTCGCTATTGGGCACATTTTGTATTCTGCAAATCCCAAAATGCTTGAAATGGTGAAATTTACAGAAACCCTGCATATTCTCAACATATGTCCTCTTTCACCCTAGTTGGAAGCATTTACCCTATTTCCAGTATTTTTACTTGTTTCTGACATATTTGTGTATTTTTACTTAATCTTCGCTATTTGGGCACATTTTCTTTTCTGGAAATCCCAGAATGAGAGAAATGGGTGAAATGTACAGAAACCCTGCATAGTATAAGCGAATGTCCTGTTTTGCACTCGTTTGAAGCATTTACCCTATGTCCAGAGATTTCACTTGTTTCTGACATTTTTGTGTATTTTTACTTAATCTTCGCTATTTGGGCACATTTTCTATTCTGGAAAGCCCAGAATGAGAGAAATGGGTGAAATTTACAGAAGCACTGCATATTATCAACAAATGTCGTATTTTACCCTCGTTTGAAGCATTTACCCTATTTCCAGTGATTTCACTTCTTTCGGACACCTTATGTTACTTTACTGAACCCTCGCAAAAAAGGAACATTTTTTTCCTTAAAAGCCAAATATGAAAGAAATGGGTAAAATGTACAGAAACCCTGCATATTATAAGCGAATGTCCTGTTGTGTACTCGTTTGAAGCATTACCCTATGTCCAGAGATTTCACTTGTTTCTGACATTTTTGTGTATTTTTACTCTATCTTCGCTATTTGGGCACATTTTCTATTCTGCAATCCTAAAATGCTTGAAATGGGTGAAATTTACAGAAGCCCTGCATATTATAAACAAATGTCCTCTTTCACCCTAGTTGGAAGCATTTACCCTATGTCCAGTATTTTTACTTGTTTCTGACATATTTGTGTTTTTTTACTTAATCTTCGCTATTTGGGCACATTTTCTATTCTTGAAAGCCCAGAATGAGAGAAATGGGTGAAATTTACAGAAGCACTGCATATTATCAACAAATGTCGTATTTTACCCTCGTTTGAAGCATTTACCCTATTTCCAGTGATTTCACTTCTTTCGGACACCTTATGTTACTTTACTGAACCCTCGCAAAAAAGGAACATTTTTTTCCTTAAAAGCCAAATATGAAAGAAATGGGTAAAATGTACAGAAACCCTTCATATTATAAGCGAATGTCCTGTTGTGTACTCGTTTGAAGCATTACCCTATGTCCAGAGATTTCACTTGTTTCTGACATTTTTGTGTATTTTTACTGTATCTTCGCTATTTGGGCACATTTTCTATTCTGCAATCCTAAAATGCTTGAAATGGGTGAAATTTACAGAAGCCCTGCATATTATCAACATATGTCCTCTTTCACCCTAGTTGGAAGCATCTACCCTATTTCCAGTATTTTTACTTGTTTCTGACATTTTTGTGTATTTTTACTGTATCTTCGCTATTTGGCACATTTTCTATTCTGGAAATCCCAAAATGCTTGAAATGGGTAAAATTTACAGAAACCCTGCATATTATCAACATATGTCCTCTTTCACCCTAGTTGGAAGCATCTCCCTATGTCCAGTATTTTTACTTGTTTCTGACATATTTGTGTATTTTTACTTAATCTTCGCTATTTGGGCACATTTTCTATTCTGGAAAGCCCAGAATGAGAGAAATGGGTGAAATGTACAGAAACCCGGCATAGTATAAGCGAATGTCCTGTTGGGCACTCGTTTGAAGCATTTACCCTATGTCCAGAGATTTCACTTGTTTCTGACATGTTTGTGTATTTTTACTGTATCTTCGCTATTGGGCACATTTTGTATTCTGCAAATCCCAAAATGCTTGAAATGGTGAAATTTACAGAAACCCTGCATATTCTCAACATATGTCCTCTTTCACCCTAGTTGGAAGCATTTACCCTATTTCCAGTATTTTTACTTGTTTCTGACATATTTGTGTATTTTTACTTAATCTTCGCTATTTGGGCACATTTTCTTTTCTGGAAATCCCAGAATGAGAGAAATGGGTGAAATGTACAGAAACCCTGCATAGTATAAGCGAATGTCCTGTTTTGCACTCGTTTGAAGCATTTACCCTATGTCCAGAGATTTCACTTGTTTCTGACATTTTTGTGTATTTTTACTTAATCTTCGCTATTTGGGCACATTTTCTATTCTGGAAAGCCCAGAATGAGAGAAATGGGTAAAATTTACAGAAGCACTGCATATTATCAACAAATGTCGTATTTTACCCTCGTTTGAAGCATTTACCCTATTTCCAGTGATTTCACTTCTTTCGGACACCTTATGTTACTTTACTGAACCCTCGCAAAAAAGGAACATTTTTTTCCTTAAAAGCCAAATATGAAAGAAATGGGTAAAATGTACAGAAACCCTGCATATTATAAGCGAATGTCCTGTTGTGTACTCGTTTGAAGCATTACCCTATGTCCAGAGATTTCACTTGTTTCTGTCATTTTTGTGTATTTTTACTGTATCTTCGCTATTTGGGCACATTTTCTATTCTGCAATCCTAAAATGCTTGAAATGGGTGAAATTTACAGAAGCCCTGCATATTATAAACAAATGTCCTCTTTCACCCTAGTTGGAAGCATTTACCCTATGTCCAGTATTTTTACTTGTTTCTGACATATTTGTGTATTTTTACTTAATCTTCGCTATTTGGGCACATTTTCTATTCTGGAAAGCCCAGAATGAGAGAAATGGGTGAAATTTACAGAAGCACTGCATATTATCAACAAATGTCGTATTTTACCCTCGTTTGAAGCATTTACCCTATTTCCAGTGATTTCACTTCTTTCGGACACCTTATGTTACTTTACTGAACCCTCGTAATAAAGGAACATTTTTTTCCTTAAAAGCCAAATATGAGAGAAATGGGTAAAATGTACAGAAACCCTGCATATTATAAGCGAATGTCCTGTTTTGCACTCGTTTGAAGCATTTACCCTATGTCCAGAGATTTCACTTGTTTCTGACATTTTTGTGTATTTTTACTGTATCTTCGCTATTTGGGCACATTTTCTATTCTGCAATCCTAAAATGCTTGAAATGGGTGAAATTTACAGAAGCCCTGCATATTATAAACAAATGTCCTCTTTCACCCTAGTTGGAAGCATCTACCCTATTTCCAGTATTGTTACTTGTTTCTGACATTTTTGTGTATTTTTACTGTATCTTCGCTATTTGGGCACATTTTCTATTCTGCAATCCTAAAATGCTTGAAATGGGTGAAATTTACAGAAACCCTGCATATTATCAACATATGTCCTCTTTCACCCTAGTTGGAAGCATCTACCCTATTTCCAGTATTTTTACTTGTTTCTGACATTTTTGTGTATTTTTACTGTATCTTCGCTATTTGGCACATTTTCTATTCTGGAAATCCCAAAATGCTTGAAATGGGTAAAATTTACAGAAACCCTGCATATTATCAACATATGTCCTCTTTCACCCTAGTTGGAAGCATCTCCCTATGTCCAGTATTTTTACTTGTTTCTGACATATTTGTGTATTTTTACTTAATCTTCGCTATTTGGGCACATTTTCTATTCTGGAAAGCCCAGAATGAGAGAAATGGGTGAAATGTACAGAAACCCAGCATAGTATAAGCGAATGTCCTGTTGGGCACTCGTTTGAAGCATTTACCCTATGTCCAGAGATTTCACTTGTTTCTGACATGTTTGTGTATTTTTACTGTATCTTCGCTATTGGGCACATTTTGTATTCTGCAAATCCCAAAATGCTTGAAATGGGTAAAATTTACAGAAACCCTGCATATTATCAACATATGTCCTCTTTCACCCTAGTTGGAAGCATCTACCCTATGTCCAGTATTTTTACTTGTTTCTGACATTTTTGTGTATTTTTACTGTATCTTCGCTATTTGGCACATTTTCTATTCTGGAAATCCCAAAATGCTTGAAATGGGTAAAATTTACAGAAACCCTGCATATTATCAACATATGTCCTCTTTCACCCTAGTTGGAAGCATCTCCCTATGTCCAGTATTTTTACTTGTTTCTGACATATTTGTGTATTTTTACTTAATCTTCGCTATTTGGGCACATTTTCTATTCTGGAAAGCCCAGAATGAGAGAAATGGGTGAAATGTACAGAAACCCTGCATAGTATAAGCGAATGTCCTGTTTTGCACTCGTTTGAAGCATTTACCCTATGTCCAGAGATTTCACTTGTTTCTGACATTTTTGTGTATTTTTACTTAATCTTCGCTATTTGGGCACATTTTCTATTCTGGAAAGCCCAGAATGAGAGAAATGGGTGAAATTTACAGAAGCACTGCATATTATCAACAAATGTCGTATTTTACCCTCGTTTGAAGCATTTACCCTATTTCCAGTGATTTCACTTCTTTCGGACACCTTATGTTACTTTACTGAACCCTCGCAAAAAAGGAACATTTTTTTCCTTAAAAGCCAAATATGAAAGAAATGGGTAAAATGTACAGAAACCCTGCATATTATAAGCGAATGTCCTGTTGTGTACTCGTTTGAAGCATTACCCTATGTCCAGAGATTTCACTTGTTTCTGTCATTTTTGTGTATTTTTACTGTATCTTCGCTATTTGGGCACATTTTCTATTCTGCAATCCTAAAATGCTTGAAATGGGTGAAATTTACAGAAGCCCTGCATATTATAAACAAATGTCCTCTTTCACCCTAGTTGGAAGCATTTACCCTATGTCCAGTATTTTTACTTGTTTCTGACATATTTGTGTATTTTTACTTAATCTTCGCTATTTGGGCACATTTTCTATTCTGGAAAGCCCAGAATGAGAGAAATGGGTGAAATTTACAGAAGCACTGCATATTATCAACAAATGTCGTATTTTACCCTCGTTTGAAGCATTTACCCTATTTCCAGTGATTTCACTTCTTTCGGACACCTTATGTTACTTTACTGAACCCTCGCAAAAAAGGAACATTTTTTTCCTTAAAAGCCAAATATGAAAGAAATGGGTAAAATGTACAGAAACCCTGCATATTATAAGCGAATGTCCTGTTGTGTACTCGTTTGAAGCATTACCCTATGTCCAGAGATTTCACTTGTTTCTGACATTTTTGTGTATTTTTACTGTATCTTCGCTATTTGGGCACATTTTCTATTCTGCAATCCTAAAATGCTTGAAATGGGTGAAATTTACAGAAGCCCTGCATATTATAAACAAATGTCCTCTTTCACCCTAGTTGGAAGCATTTACCCTATGTCCAGTATTTTTACTTGTTTCTGACATATTTGTGTATTTTTACTTAATCTTCGCTATTTGGGCACATTTTCTATTCTGGAAAGCCCAGAATGAGAGAAATGGGTAAAATGTACAGAAACCCTGCATATAATGAGCGAATCTCCTGTTTTGCATTCGTTTGAAGCATTTACCCTACTTCTAGTGATTTCACTTCTTTCGGACAGCTTGTGTTATTTGACTGAACCCTCGTAATAAAGGAACATTTTTTTCCTTAAAAGCCAAATATGAGAGAAATGGGTAAAATGTACAGAAACCCTGCATATTATAAGCGAATGTCCTGTTTTGCACTCGTTTGAAGCATTTACCCTATGTCCAGAGATTTCACTTGTTTCTGACATTTTTGTGTATTTTTACTGTATCTTCGCTATTTGGGCACATTTTCTATTCTGCAATCCTAAAATGCTTGAAATGGGTGAAATTTACAGAAGCCCTGCATATTATAAACAAATGTCCTCTTTCACCCTAGTTGGAAGCATCTACCCTATTTCCAGTATTTTTACTTGTTTCTGACATTTTTGTGTATTTTTACTGTATCTTCGCTATTTGGGCACATTTTCTATTCTGCAATCCTAAAATGCTTGAAATGGGTGAAATTTACAGAAACCCTGCATATTATCAACATATGTCCTCTTTCACCCTAGTTGGAAGCATCTACCCTATTTCCAGTATTTTTACTTGTTTCTGACATTTTTGTGTATTTTTACTGTATCTTCGCTATTTGGCACATTTTCTATTCTGGAAATCCCAAAATGCTTGAAATGGGTAAAATTTACAGAAACCCTGCATATTATCAACATATGTCCTCTTTCACCCTAGTTGGAAGCATCTCCCTATGTCCAGTATTTTTACTTGTTTCTGACATATTTGTGTATTTTTACTTAATCTTCGCTATTTGGGCACATTTTCTATTCTGGAAAGCCCAGAATGAGAGAAATGGGTGAAATGTACAGAAACCCTGCATAGTATAAGCGAATGTCCTGTTGGGCACTCGTTTGAAGCATTTACCCTATGTCCAGAGATTTCACTTGTTTCTGACATGTTTGTGTATTTTTACTGTATCTTCGCTATTGGGCACATTTTGTATTCTGCAAATCCCAAAATGCTTGAAATGGTGAAATTTACAGAAACCCTGCATATTCTCAACATATGTCCTCTTTCACCCTAGTTGGAAGCATTTACCCTATTTCCAGTATTTTTACTTGTTTCTGACATATTTGTGTATTTTTACTTAATCTTCGCTATTTGGGCACATTTTCTTTTCTGGAAATCCCAGAATGAGAGAAATGGGTGAAATGTACAGAAACCCTGCATAGTATAAGCGAATGTCCTGTTTTGCACTCGTTTGAAGCATTTACCCTATGTCCAGAGATTTCACTTGTTTCTGACATTTTTGTGTATTTTTACTTAATCTTCGCTATTTGGGCACATTTTCTATTCTGGAAAGCCCAGAATGAGAGAAATGGGTGAAATTTACAGAAGCACTGCATATTATCAACAAATGTCGTATTTTACCCTCGTTTGAAGCATTTACCCTATTTCCAGTGATTTCACTTCTTTCGGACACCTTATGTTACTTTACTGAACCCTCGCAAAAAAGGAACATTTTTTTCCTTAAAAGCCAAATATGAAAGAAATGGGTAAAATGTACAGAAACCCTGCATATTATAAGCGAATGTCCTGTTGTGTACTCGTTTGAAGCATTACCCTATGTCCAGAGATTTCACTTGTTTCTGACATTTTTGTGTATTTTTACTCTATCTTCGCTATTTGGGCACATTTTCTATTCTGCAATCCTAAAATGCTTGAAATGGGTGAAATTTACAGAAGCCCTGCATATTATAAACAAATGTCCTCTTTCACCCTAGTTGGAAGCATTTACCCTATGTCCAGTATTTTTACTTGTTTCTGACATATTTGTGTTTTTTTACTTAATCTTCGCTATTTGGGCACATTTTCTATTCTTGAAAGCCCAGAATGAGAGAAATGGGTGAAATTTACAGAAGCACTGCATATTATCAACAAATGTCGTATTTTACCCTCGTTTGAAGCATTTACCCTATTTCCAGTGATTTCACTTCTTTCGGACACCTTATGTTACTTTACTGAACCCTCGCAAAAAAGGAACATTTTTTTCCTTAAAAGCCAAATATGAAAGAAATGGGTAAAATGTACAGAAACCCTTCATATTATAAGCGAATGTCCTGTTGTGTACTCGTTTGAAGCATTACCCTATGTCCAGAGATTTCACTTGTTTCTGACATTTTTGTGTATTTTTACTGTATCTTCGCTATTTGGGCACATTTTCTATTCTGCAATCCTAAAATGCTTGAAATGGGTGAAATTTACAGAAGCCCTGCATATTATCAACATATGTCCTCTTTCACCCTAGTTGGAAGCATCTACCCTATTTCCAGTATTTTTACTTGTTTCTGACATTTTTGTGTATTTTTACTGTATCTTCGCTATTTGGCACATTTTCTATTCTGGAAATCCCAAAATGCTTGAAATGGGTAAAATTTACAGAAACCCTGCATATTATCAACATATGTCCTCTTTCACCCTAGTTGGAAGCATCTCCCTATGTCCAGTATTTTTACTTGTTTCTGACATATTTGTGTATTTTTACTTAATCTTCGCTATTTGGGCACATTTTCTATTCTGGAAAGCCCAGAATGAGAGAAATGGGTGAAATGTACAGAAACCCGGCATAGTATAAGCGAATGTCCTGTTGGGCACTCGTTTGAAGCATTTACCCTATGTCCAGAGATTTCACTTGTTTCTGACATGTTTGTGTATTTTTACTGTATCTTCGCTATTGGGCACATTTTGTATTCTGCAAATCCCAAAATGCTTGAAATGGTGAAATTTACAGAAACCCTGCATATTCTCAACATATGTCCTCTTTCACCCTAGTTGGAAGCATTTACCCTATTTCCAGTATTTTTACTTGTTTCTGACATATTTGTGTATTTTTACTTAATCTTCGCTATTTGGGCACATTTTCTTTTCTGGAAATCCCAGAATGAGAGAAATGGGTGAAATGTACAGAAACCCTGCATAGTATAAGCGAATGTCCTGTTTTGCACTCGTTTGAAGCATTTACCCTATGTCCAGAGATTTCACTTGTTTCTGACATTTTTGTGTATTTTTACTTAATCTTCGCTATTTGGGCACATTTTCTATTCTGGAAAGCCCAGAATGAGAGAAATGGGTAAAATTTACAGAAGCACTGCATATTATCAACAAATGTCGTATTTTACCCTCGTTTGAAGCATTTACCCTATTTCCAGTGATTTCACTTCTTTCGGACACCTTATGTTACTTTACTGAACCCTCGCAAAAAAGGAACATTTTTTTCCTTAAAAGCCAAATATGAAAGAAATGGGTAAAATGTACAGAAACCCTGCATATTATAAGCGAATGTCCTGTTGTGTACTCGTTTGAAGCATTACCCTATGTCCAGAGATTTCACTTGTTTCTGTCATTTTTGTGTATTTTTACTGTATCTTCGCTATTTGGGCACATTTTCTATTCTGCAATCCTAAAATGCTTGAAATGGGTGAAATTTACAGAAGCCCTGCATATTATAAACAAATGTCCTCTTTCACCCTAGTTGGAAGCATTTACCCTATGTCCAGTATTTTTACTTGTTTCTGACATATTTGTGTATTTTTACTTAATCTTCGCTATTTGGGCACATTTTCTATTCTGGAAAGCCCAGAATGAGAGAAATGGGTGAAATTTACAGAAGCACTGCATATTATCAACAAATGTCGTATTTTACCCTCGTTTGAAGCATTTACCCTATTTCCAGTGATTTCACTTCTTTCGGACACCTTATGTTACTTTACTGAACCCTCGTAATAAAGGAACATTTTTTTCCTTAAAAGCCAAATATGAGAGAAATGGGTAAAATGTACAGAAACCCTGCATATTATAAGCGAATGTCCTGTTTTGCACTCGTTTGAAGCATTTACCCTATGTCCAGAGATTTCACTTGTTTCTGACATTTTTGTGTATTTTTACTGTATCTTCGCTATTTGGGCACATTTTCTATTCTGCAATCCTAAAATGCTTGAAATGGGTGAAATTTACAGAAGCCCTGCATATTATAAACAAATGTCCTCTTTCACCCTAGTTGGAAGCATCTACCCTATTTCCAGTATTTTTACTTGTTTCTGACATTTTTGTGTATTTTTACTGTATCTTCGCTATTTGGGCACATTTTCTATTCTGCAATCCTAAAATGCTTGAAATGGGTGAAATTTACAGAAACCCTGCATATTATCAACATATGTCCTCTTTCACCCTAGTTGGAAGCATCTACCCTATTTCCAGTATTTTTACTTGTTTCTGACATTTTTGTGTATTTTTACTGTATCTTCGCTATTTGGCACATTTTCTATTCTGGAAATCCCAAAATGCTTGAAATGGGTAAAATTTACAGAAACCCTGCATATTATCAACATATGTCCTCTTTCACCCTAGTTGGAAGCATCTCCCTATGTCCAGTATTTTTACTTGTTTCTGACATATTTGTGTATTTTTACTTAATCTTCGCTATTTGGGCACATTTTCTATTCTGGAAAGCCCAGAATGAGAGAAATGGGTGAAATGTACAGAAACCCAGCATAGTATAAGCGAATGTCCTGTTGGGCACTCGTTTGAAGCATTTACCCTATGTCCAGAGATTTCACTTGTTTCTGACATGTTTGTGTATTTTTACTGTATCTTCGCTATTGGGCACATTTTGTATTCTGCAAATCCCAAAATGCTTGAAATGGTGAAATTTACAGAAACCCTGCATATTCTCAACATATGTCCTCTTTCACCCTAGTTGGAAGCATTTACCCTATTTCCAGTATTTTTACTTGTTTCTGACATATTTGTGTATTTTTACTTAATCTTCGCTATTTGGGCACATTTTCTTTTCTGGAAATCCCAGAATGAGAGAAATGGGTGAAATGTACAGAAACCCTGCATAGTATAAGCGAATGTCCTGTTTTGCACTCGTTTGAAGCATTTACCCTATGTCCAGAGATTTCACTTGTTTCTGACATTTTTGTGTATTTTTACTTAATCTTCGCTATTTGGGCACATTTTCTATTCTGGAAAGCCCAGAATGAGAGAAATGGGTGAAATTTACAGAAGCACTGCATATTATCAACAAATGTCGTATTTTACCCTCGTTTGAAGCATTTACCCTATTTCCAGTGATTTCACTTCATTCGGACACCTTATGTTACTTTACTGAACCCTCGCAAAAAAGGAACATTTTTTTCCTTAAAAGCCAAATATGAAAGAAATGGGTAAAATGTACAGAAACCCTGTATATTATAAGCGAATGTCCTGTTGTGTACTCGTTTGAAGCATTACCCTATGTCCAGAGATTTCACTTGTTTCTGACATTTTTGTGTATTTTTACTGTATCTTCGCTATTTGGGCACATTTTCTATTCTGCAATCCTAAAATGCTTGAAATGGGTGAAATTTACAGAAGCCCTGCATATTATAAACAAATGTCCTCTTTCACCCTAGTTGGAAGCATTTACCCTATTTCCAGTATTTTTACTTGTTTCTGACATATTTGTGTATTTTTACTTAATCTTCGCTATTTGGGCACATTTTCTATTCTGGAAAGCCCAGAATGAGAGAAATGGGTAAAATGTACAGAAACCCTGCATATAATGAGCGAATCTCCTGTTTTGCATTCGTTTGAAGCATTTACCCTACTTCCAGTGATTTCACTTCTTTCGGACAGCTTGTGTTATTTGACTGAACCCTCATAATAAAGGAACATTTTTTTCCTTTAAAAGCCAAATATGAGAGAAATGGGTAAAATGTACAGAAACCCTGCATATTATAAGCGAATGTCCTGTTTTGCACTCGTTTGAAGCATTTACCCTATGTCCAGAGATTTCACTTGTTTCTGACATTTTTGTGTATTTTTACTGTATCTTCGCTATTTGGGCACATTTTCTATTCTGCAATCCTAAAATGCTTGAAATGGGTGAAATTTACAGAAGCCCTGCATATTATAAACAAATGTCCTCTTTCACCCTAGTTGGAAGCATCTACCCTATTTCCAGTATTTTTACTTGTTTCTGACATTTTTGTGTATTTTTACTGTATCTTCGCTATTTGGGCACATTTTCTATTCTGCAATCCTAAAATGCTTGAAATGGGTGAAATTTACAGAAACCCTGCATATTATCAACATATGTCCTCTTTCACCCTAGTTGGAAGCATCTACCCTATTTCCAGTATTTTTACTTGTTTCTGACATTTTTGTGTATTTTTACTGTATCTTCGCTATTTGGCACATTTTCTATTCTGGAAATCCCAAAATGCTTGAAATGGGTAAAATTTACAGAAACCCTGCATATTATCAACATATGTCCTCTTTCACCCTAGTTGGAAGCATCTCCCTATGTCCAGTATTTTTACTTGTTTCTGACATATTTGTGTATTTTTACTTAATCTTCGCTATTTGGGCACATTTTCTATTCTGGAAAGCCCAGAATGAGAGAAATGGGTGAAATGTACAGAAACCCTGCATAGTATAAGCGAATGTCCTGTTGGGCACTCGTTTGAAGCATTTACCCTATGTCCAGAGATTTCACTTGTTTCTGACATGTTTGTGTATTTTTACTGTATCTTCGCTATTGGGCACATTTTGTATTCTGCAAATCCCAAAATGCTTGAAATGGTGAAATTTACAGAAACCCTGCATATTCTCAACATATGTCCTCTTTCACCCTAGTTGGAAGCATTTACCCTATTTCCAGTATTTTTACTTGTTTCTGACATATTTGTGTATTTTTACTTAATCTTCGCTATTTGGGCACATTTTCTTTTCTGGAAATCCCAGAATGAGAGAAATGGGTGAAATGTACAGAAACCCTGCATAGTATAAGCGAATGTCCTGTTTTGCACTCGTTTGAAGCATTTACCCTATGTCCAGAGATTTCACTTGTTTCTGACATTTTTGTGTATTTTTACTTAATCTTCGCTATTTGGGCACATTTTCTATTCTGGAAAGCCCAGAATGAGAGAAATGGGTGAAATTTACAGAAGCACTGCATATTATCAACAAATGTCGTATTTTACCCTCGTTTGAAGCATTTACCCTATTTCCAGTGATTTCACTTCTTTCGGACACCTTATGTTACTTTACTGAACCCTCGCAAAAAAGGAACATTTTTTTCCTTAAAAGCCAAATATGAAAGAAATGGGTAAAATGTACAGAAACCCTGCATATTATAAGCGAATGTCCTGTTGTGTACTCGTTTGAAGCATTACCCTATGTCCAGAGATTTCACTTGTTTCTGACATTTTTGTGTATTTTTACTCTATCTTCGCTATTTGGGCACATTTTCTATTCTGCAATCCTAAAATGCTTGAAATGGGTGAAATTTACAGAAGCCCTGCATATTATAAACAAATGTCCTCTTTCACCCTAGTTGGAAGCATTTACCCTATGTCCAGTATTTTTACTTGTTTCTGACATATTTGTGTTTTTTTACTTAATCTTCGCTATTTGGGCACATTTTCTATTCTGGAAAGCCCAGAATGAGAGAAATGGGTGAAATTTACAGAAGCACTGCATATTATCAACAAATGTCGTATTTTACCCTCGTTTGAAGCATTTACCCTATTTCCAGTGATTTCACTTCTTTCGGACACCTTATGTTACTTTACTGAACCCTCGCAAAAAAGGAACATTTTTTTCCTTAAAAGCCAAATATGAAAGAAATGGGTAAAATGTACAGAAACCCTGCATATTATAAGCGAATGTCCTGTTGTGTACTCGTTTGAAGCATTACCCTATGTCCAGAGATTTCACTTGTTTCTGACATTTTTGTGTATTTTTACTGTATCTTCGCTATTTGGGCACATTTTCTATTCTGCAATCCTAAAATGCTTGAAATGGGTGAAATTTACAGAAGCCCTGCATATTATAAACAAATGTCCTCTTTCACCCTAGTTGGAAGCATTTACCCTATGTCCAGTATTTTTACTTGTTTCTGACATATTTGTGTATTTTTACTTAATCTTCGCTATTTGGGCACATTTTCTATTCTGGAAAGCCCAGAATGAGAGAAATGGGTAAAATGTACAGAAACCCTGCATATAATGAGCGAATCTCCTGTTTTGCATTCGTATGAAGCATTTACCCTACTTCCAGTGATTTCACTTCTTTCGGACAGCTTGTGTTATTTGACTGAACCCTCGTAATAAAGGAACATTTTTTTCCTTAAAAGCCAAATATGAGAGAAATGGGTAAAATGTACAGAAACCCTGCATATTATAAGCGAATGTCCTGTTTTGCACTCGTTTGAAGCATTTACCCTATGTCCAGAGATTTCACGTTTCTGACATTTTTGTGTATTTTTACTTAATCTTCGCTATTTGGGCACATTTTCTATTCTGCAATCCTAAAATGCTTGAAATGGGTGAAATTTACAGAAGCCCTGCATATTATAAACAAATGTCCTCTTTCACCCTAGTTGGAAGCATTTACCCTATGTCCAGTATTTTTACTTGTTTCTGACATTTTTGTGTATTTTTAATTAATCTTCGCTATTTGGGCACATTTTCTATTCTGGAAATCCCAGAATGAGAGAAATGGGTGAAATGTACAGAAACCCTGCATAGTATAAGCGAATGTCCTGTTTTGCACTCGTTTGAAGCATTTACCCTATGTCCAGAGATTTCACTTGTTTCTGACATTTTTGTGTATTTTTACTGTATCTTCGCTATTTGGCACATTTTCTATTCTGGAAATCCCAAAATGCTTGAAATGGGTAAAATTTACAGAAACCCTGCATATTATCAACATATGTCCTCTTTCACCCTAGTTGGAAGCATCTCCCTATGTCCAGTATTTTTACTTGTTTCTGACATATTTGTGTATTTTTACTTAATCTTCGCTATTTGGGCACATTTTCTATTCTGGAAAGCCCAGAATGAGAGAAATGGGTAAAATGTACAGAAACCCTGCATATAATGAGCGAATCTCCTGTTTTGCATTCGTATGAAGCATTTACCCTACTTCCAGTGATTTCACTTCTTTCGGACAGCTTGTGTTATTTGACTGAACCCTCGTAATAAAGGAACATTTTTTTTCCTTAAAAGCCAAATATGAGAGAAATGGGTAAAATGTACAGAAACCCTGCATATTATAAGCGAATGTCCTGTTTTGCACTCGTTTGAAGCATTTACCCTATGTCCAGAGATTTCACGTTTCTGACATTTTTGTGTATTTTTACTTAATCTTCGCTATTTGGGCACATTTTCTATTCTGCAATCCTAAAATGCTTGAAATGGGTGAAATTTACAGAAGCCCTGCATATTATAAACAAATGTCCCCTTTCACCCTAGTTGGAAGCATTTACCCTATGTCCAGTATTTTTACTTGTTTCTGACATTTTTGTGTATTTTTAATTAATCTTCGCTATTTGGGCACATTTTCTATTCTGGAAATCCCAGAATGAGAGAAATGGGTGAAATGTACAGAAACCCTGCATAGTATAAGCGAATGTCCTGTTTTGCACTCGTTTGAAGCATTTACCCTATGTCCAGAGATTTCACTTGTTTCTGACATTTTTGTGTATTTTTACTGTATCTTCGCTATTTGGCACATTTTCTATTCTGGAAATCCCAAAATGCTTGAAATGGGTAAAATTTACAGAAACCCTGCATATTATCAACATATGTCCTCTTTCACCCTAGTTGGAAGCATCTCCCTATGTCCAGTATTTTTACTTGTTTCTGACATATTTGTGTATTTTTACTTAATCTTCGCTATTTGGGCACATTTTCTATTCTGGAAAGCCCAGAATGAGAGAAATGGGTGAAATGTACAGAAACCCTGCATAGTATAAGCGAATGTCCTGTTGGGCACTCGTTTGAAGCATTTACCCTATGTCCAGAGATTTCACTTGTTTCTGACATGTTTGTGTATTTTTACTGTATCTTCGCTATTGGGCACATTTTGTATTCTGCAAATCCCAAAATGCTTGAAATGGTGAAATTTACAGAAACCCTGCATATTCTCAACATATGTCCTCTTTCACCCTAGTTGGAAGCATTTACCCTATTTCCAGTACTTTTACTTGTTTCTGACATATTTGTGTATTTTTACTTAAACTTCGCTATTTGGGCACATTTTCTTTTCTGGAAATCCCAGAATGAGAGAAATGGGTGAAATGTACAGAAACCCTGCATAGTATAAGCGAATGTCCTGTTTTGCACTCGTTTGAAGCATTTACCCTATGTCCAGAGATTTCACTTGTTTCTCACATTTTTGTGTATTTTTACTTAATCTTCGCTATTTGGGCACATTTTCTATTCTGGAAAGCCCAGAATGAGAGAAATGGGTGAAATTTACAGAATCACTGCATATTATCAACAAATGTCGTATTTTACCCTCGTTTGAAGCATTTACCCTATTTCCAGTGATTTCACTTCTTTCGGACACCTTATGTTACTTTACTGAACCCTCGCAAAAAAGGAACATTTTTTTCCTTAAAGGCCATATATGAAAGAAATGGGTAAAATATACAGAAACCCTGCATATAATGAGCGAATGTCCTGTTGTGTACTCGTTTGAAGCATTACCCTATGTCCAGAGATTTCACTTGTTTCTGACATTTCTGTGTATTTTTACTGTATCTTCGCTATTTGGGCACATTTTCTATTCTGCAATCCTAAAATGCTTGAAATGGGTGAAATTTACAGAAGCCCTGCATATTATAAACAAATGTCCTCTTTCACCCTAGTTGGAAGCATTTACCCTATGTCCAGTATTTTTACTTGTTTCTGACATATTTGTGTATTTTTACTTAATCTTCGCTATTTGGGCACATTTTCTATTCTGGAAAGCCCAGAATGAGAGAAATGGGTAAAATGTACAGAAACCCGGCATATAATGAGCGAATCTCCTGTTTTGCATTCGTATGAAGCATTTACCCTACTTCCAGTGATTTCACTTCTTTCGGACAGCTTGTGTTATTTGACTGAACCCTCGTAATAAAGGAACATTTTTTTCCTTAAAAGCCAAATATGAGAGAAATGGGTAAAATGTACAGAAACCCTGCATATTATAAGCGAATGTCCTGTTTTGCACTCGTTTGAAGCATTTACCCTATGTCCAGAGATTTCACGTTTCTGACATTTTTGTGTATTTTTACTTAATCTTCGCTATTTGGGCACATTTTCTATTCTGCAATCCTAAAATGCTTGAAATGGGTGAAATTTACAGAAGCCCTGCATATTATAAACAAATGTCCCCTTTCACCCTAGTTGGAAGCATTTACCCTATGTCCAGTATTTTTACTTGTTTCTGACATTTTTGTGTATTTTTAATTAATCTTCGCTATTTGGGCACATTTTCTATTCTGGAAATCCCAGAATGAGAGAAATGGGTGAAATGTACAGAAACCCTGCATAGTATAAGCGAATGTCCTGTTTTGCACTCGTTTGAAGCATTTACCCTATGTCCAGAGATTTCACTTGTTTCTGACATTTTTGTGTATTTTTACTGTATCTTCGCTATTTGGCACATTTTCTATTCTGGAAATCCCAAAATGCTTGAAATGGGTAAAATTTACAGAAACCCTGCATATTATCAACATATGTCCTCTTTCACCCTAGTTGGAAGCATCTCCCTATGTCCAGTATTTTTACTTGTTTCTGACATATTTGTGTATTTTTACTTAATCTTCGCTATTTGGGCACATTTTCTATTCTGGAAAGCCCAGAATGAGAGAAATGGGTGAAATGTACAGAAACCCTGCATAGTATAAGCGAATGTCCTGTTGGGCACTCGTTTGAAGCATTTACCCTATGTCCAGAGATTTCACTTGTTTCTGACATGTTTGTGTATTTTTACTGTATCTTCGCTATTGGGCACATTTTGTATTCTGCAAATCCCAAAATGCTTGAAATGGTGAAATTTACAGAAACCCTGCATATTCTCAACATATGTCCTCTTTCACCCTAGTTGGAAGCATTTACCCTATTTCCAGTACTTTTACTTGTTTCTGACATATTTGTGTATTTTTACTTAAACTTCGCTATTTGGGCACATTTTCTTTTCTGGAAATCCCAGAATGAGAGAAATGGGTGAAATGTACAGAAACCCTGCATAGTATAAGCGAATGTCCTGTTTTGCACTCGTTTGAAGCATTTACCCTATGTCCAGAGATTTCACTTGTTTCTCACATTTTTGTGTATTTTTACTTAATCTTCGCTATTTGGGCACATTTTCTATTCTGGAAAGCCCAGAATGAGAGAAATGGGTGAAATTTACAGAATCACTGCATATTATCAACAAATGTCGTATTTTACCCTCGTTTGAAGCATTTACCCTATTTCCAGTGATTTCACTTCTTTCGGACACCTTATGTTACTTTACTGAACCCTCGCAAAAAAGGAACATTTTTTTCCTTAAAGGCCATATATGAAAGAAATGGGTAAAATATACAGAAACCCTGCATATAATGAGCGAATGTCCTGTTGTGTACTCGTTTGAAGCATTACCCTATGTCCAGAGATTTCACTTGTTTCTGACATTTCTGTGTATTTTTACTGTATCTTCGCTATTTGGGCACATTTTCTATTCTGCAATCCTAAAATGCTTGAAATGGGTGAAATTTACAGAAGCCCTGCATATTATAAACAAATGTCCTCTTTCACCCTAGTTGGAAGCATTTACCCTATGTCCAGTATTTTTACTTGTTTCTGACATATTTGTGTATTTTTACTTAATCTTCGCTATTTGGGCACATTTTCTATTCTGGAAAGCCCAGAATGAGAGAAATGGGTAAAATGTACAGAAACCCGGCATATAATGAGCGAATCTCCTGTTTTGGACTCGTTTGAAGCATTTACCCTACTTCCAGTGATTTCACTTCTTTCGGACAGCTTGTGTTATTTGACTGAACCCTCGCAATAAAGGAACATTTTTTTCCTTAAAAGCCAAATATGAGAGAAATGGGTAAAATGTACAGAAACACTGCATATTATAAGCGAATGTCCTGTTTTGCACCTGTTTGAAGCATTTACCCTATGTCCAGAGATTTCACTTGTTTCTGACATTTTTGTATATTTTTACTGTATCTTCGCTATTTGGCACATTTTCTATTCTGGAAATCCCAAAATGCTTGAAATGGGTGAAATTTACAGAAACCCTGCATATTATCAACATATGTCCTCTTTCACCCTAGTTGGAAGCATCTACCCTATTTCCAGTATTTTTGTTTCTGACATTTTTGTGTATTTTTACTGTATCTTCGCTATTTGGCACATTTTCTATTCTGGAAATCCCAAAATGCTTGAAATGGGTAAAATTTACAGAAACCCTGCATATTATCAACATATGTCCTCTTTCACCCTAGTTGGAAGCATCTCCCTATGTCCAGTATTTTTACTTGTTTCTGACATATTTGTGTATTTTTACTTCGCTATTTGGGCACATTTTCTATTCTGGAAAGCCCAGAATGAGAGAAATGGGTGAAATGTACAGAAACCCTGCATAGTATAAGCGAATGTCCTGTTGGGCACTCGTTTGAAGCATTTACCCTATGTCCAGAGATTTCACTTGTTTCTGACATGCTTGTGTATTTTTACTGTATCTTCGCTATTGGGCACATTTTGTATTCTGCAAATCCCAAAATGCTTGAAATGGGTGAAATTTACAGAAACCCTGCATATTATCAACAAATGTCGTATTTTACCCTCGTTTGAAGCATTTACCCTATTTCCAGTGATTTCACATCTTTCGGACACCTTATGTTATTTTACTGAACCCTCGCAAAAAAGGAACATTTTTTTCCTTAAAAGCCAAATATGAAAGAAATGGGTAAAATGTACAGAAACCCTGCATATTATAAGCGAATGTCCTGTTGTGTACTCGTTTGAAGCATTACCCTATGTCCAGAGATTTCACTTGTTTCTGACATTTTTGTGTATTTTTACTTAATCTTCGCTATTTGGGCACATTTTCTATTCTGGAAAGCCCAGAATGAGAGAAATGGGTAAAATGTACAGAAACCCTGCATATAATGAGCGAATCTCCTGTTTTGCATTCGTTTGAAGCATTTACCCTACTTCCAGTGATTTCACTTCTTTCGGACAGCTTGTGTTATTTGACTGAACCCTCATAATAAAGGAACATTTTTTTCCTTTAAAAGCCAAATATGAGAGAAATGGGTAAAATGTACAGAAACCCTGCATATTATAAGCGAATGTCCTGTTTTGCACTCGTTTGAAGCATTTACCCTATGTCCAGAGATTTCACTTGTTTCTGACATTTTTGTGTATTTTTACTGTATCTTCGCTATTTGGGCACATTTTCTATTCTGCAATCCTAAAATGCTTGAAATGGGTGAAATTTACAGAAGCCCTGCATATTATAAACAAATGTCCTCTTTCACCCTAGTTGGAAGCATCTACCCTATTTCCAGTATTTTTACTTGTTTCTGACATTTTTGTGTATTTTTACTGTATCTTCGCTATTTGGGCACATTTTCTATTCTGCAATCCTAAAATGCTTGAAATGGGTGAAATTTACAGAAACCCTGCATATTATCAACATATGTCCTCTTTCACCCTAGTTGGAAGCATCTACCCTATTTCCAGTATTTTTACTTGTTTCTGACATTTTTGTGTATTTTTACTGTATCTTCGCTATTTGGCACATTTTCTATTCTGGAAATCCCAAAATGCTTGAAATGGGTAAAATTTACAGAAACCCTGCATATTATCAACATATGTCCTCTTTCACCCTAGTTGGAAGCATCTCCCTATGTCCAGTATTTTTACTTGTTTCTGACATATTTGTGTATTTTTACTTAATCTTCGCTATTTGGGCACATTTTCTATTCTGGAAAGCCCAGAATGAGAGAAATGGGTGAAATGTACAGAAACCCTGCATAGTATAAGCGAATGTCCTGTTGGGCACTCGTTTGAAGCATTTACCCTATGTCCAGAGATTTCACTTGTTTCTGACATGTTTGTGTATTTTTACTGTATCTTCGCTATTGGGCACATTTTGTATTCTGCAAATCCCAAAATGCTTGAAATGGTGAAATTTACAGAAACCCTGCATATTCTCAACATATGTCCTCTTTCACCCTAGTTGGAAGCATTTACCCTATTTCCAGTATTTTTACTTGTTTCTGACATATTTGTGTATTTTTACTTAATCTTCGCTATTTGGGCACATTTTCTTTTCTGGAAATCCCAGAATGAGAGAAATGGGTGAAATGTACAGAAACCCTGCATAGTATAAGCGAATGTCCTGTTTTGCACTCGTTTGAAGCATTTACCCTATGTCCAGAGATTTCACTTGTTTCTGACATTTTTGTGTATTTTTACTTAATCTTCGCTATTTGGGCACATTTTCTATTCTGGAAAGCCCAGAATGAGAGAAATGGGTGAAATTTACAGAAGCACTGCATATTATCAACAAATGTCGTATTTTACCCTCGTTTGAAGCATTTACCCTATTTCCAGTGATTTCACTTCTTTCGGACACCTTATGTTACTTTACTGAACCCTCGCAAAAAAGGAACATTTTTTTCCTTAAAAGCCAAATATGAAAGAAATGGGTAAAATGTACAGAAACCCTGCATATTATAAGCGAATGTCCTGTTGTGTACTCGTTTGAAGCATTACCCTATGTCCAGAGATTTCACTTGTTTCTGACATTTTTGTGTATTTTTACTGTATCTTCGCTATTTGGGCACATTTTCTATTCTGCAATCCTAAAATGCTTGAAATGGGTGAAATTTACAGAAGCCCTGCATATTATAAACAAATGTCCTCTTTCACCCTAGTTGGAAGCATTTACCCTATGTCCAGTATTTTTACTTGTTTCTGACATATTTGTGTATTTTTACTTAATCTTCGCTATTTGGGCACATTTTCTATTCTGGAAAGCCCAGAATGAGAGAAATGGGTAAAATGTACAGAAACCCTGCATATAATGAGCGAATCTCCTGTTTTGCATTCGTATGAAGCATTTACCCTACTTCCAGTGATTTCACTTCTTTCGGACAGCTTGTGTTATTTGACTGAACCCTCGTAATAAAGGAACATTTTTTTCCTTAAAAGCCAAATATGAGAGAAATGGGTAAAATGTACAGAAACCCTGCATATTATAAGCGAATGTCCTGTTTTGCACTCGTTTGAAGCATTTACCCTATGTCCAGAGATTTCACGTTTCTGACATTTTTGTGTATTTTTACTTAATCTTCGCTATTTGGGCACATTTTCTATTCTGCAATCCTAAAATGCTTGAAATGGGTGAAATTTACAGAAGCCCTGCATATTATAAACAAATGTCCTCTTTCACCCTAGTTGGAAGCATTTACCCTATGTCCAGTATTTTTACTTGTTTCTGACATTTTTGTGTATTTTTAATTAATCTTCGCTATTTGGGCACATTTTCTATTCTGGAAATCCCAGAATGAGAGAAATGGGTGAAATGTACAGAAACCCTGCATAGTATAAGCGAATGTCCTGTTTTGCACTCGTTTGAAGCATTTACCCTATGTCCAGAGATTTCACTTGTTTCTGACATTTTTGTGTATTTTTACTGTATCTTCGCTATTTGGCACATTTTCTATTCTGGAAATCCCAAAATGCTTGAAATGGGTAAAATTTACAGAAACCCTGCATATTATCAACATATGTCCTCTTTCACCCTAGTTGGAAGCATCTCCCTATGTCCAGTATTTTTACTTGTTTCTGACATATTTGTGTATTTTTACTTAATCTTCGCTATTTGGGCACATTTTCTATTCTGGAAAGCCCAGAATGAGAGAAATGGGTGAAATGTACAGAAACCCTGCATAGTATAAGCGAATGTCCTGTTGGGCACTCGTTTGAAGCATTTACCCTATGTCCAGAGATTTCACTTGTTTCTGACATGTTTGTGTATTTTTACTGTATCTTCGCTATTGGGCACATTTTGTATTCTGCAAATCCCAAAATGCTTGAAATGGTGAAATTTACAGAAACCCTGCATATTCTCAACATATGTCCTCTTTCACCCTAGTTGGAAGCATTTACCCTATTTCCAGTACTTTTACTTGTTTCTGACATATTTGTGTATTTTTACTTAAACTTCGCTATTTGGGCACATTTTCTTTTCTGGAAATCCCAGAATGAGAGAAATGGGTGAAATGTACAGAAACCCTGCATAGTATAAGCGAATGTCCTGTTTTGCACTCGTTTGAAGCATTTACCCTATGTCCAGAGATTTCACTTGTTTCTGACATTTTTGTGTATTTTTACTTAATCTTCGCTATTTGGGCACATTTTCTATTCTGGAAAGCCCAGAATGAGAGAAATGGGTGAAATTTACAGAAGCACTGCATATTATCAACAAATGTCGTATTTTACCCTCGTTTGAAGCATTTACCCTATTTCCAGTGATTTCACTTCTTTCGGACACCTTATGTTACTTTACTGAACCCTCGCAAAAAAGGAACATTTTTTTCCTTAAAAGCCAAATATGAAAGAAATGGGTAAAATGTACAGAAACCCTGAATATTATAAGCGAATGTCCTGTTGTGTACTCGTTTGAAGCATTACCCTATGTCCAGAGATTTCACTTGTTTCTGTCATTTTTGTGTATTTTTACTGTATCTTCGCTATTTGGGCACATTTTCTATTCTGCAATCCTAAAATGCTTGAAATGGGTGAAATTTACAGAAGCCCTGCATATTATAAACAAATGTCCTCTTTCACCCTAGTTGGAAGCATTTACCCTATGTCCAGTATTTTTACTTGTTTCTGACATATTTGTGTATTTTTACTTAATCTTCGCTATTTGGGCACATTTTCTATTCTGGAAAGCCCAGAATGAGAGAAATGGGTAAAATGTACAGAAACCCTGCATATAATGAGCGAATCTCCTGTTTTGCATTCGTATGAAGCATTTACCCTACTTCCAGTGATTTCACTTCTTTCGGACAGCTTGTGTTATTTGACTGAACCCTCGTAATAAAGGAACATTTTTTTCCTTAAAAGCCAAATATGAGAGAAATGGGTAAAATGTACAGAAACCCTGCATATTATAAGCGAATGTCCTGTTTTGCACTCGTTTGAAGCATTTACCCTATGTCCAGAGATTTCACGTTTCTGACATTTTTGTGTATTTTTACTTAATCTTCGCTATTTGGGCACATTTTCTATTCTGCAATCCTAAAATGCTTGAAATGGGTGAAATTTACAGAAGCCCTGCATATTATAAACAAATGTCCCCTTTCACCCTAGTTGGAAGCATTTACCCTATGTCCAGTATTTTTACTTGTTTCTGACATTTTTGTGTATTTTTAATTAATCTTCGCTATTTGGGCACATTTTCTATTCTGGAAATCCCAGAATGAGAGAAATGGGTGAAATGTACAGAAACCCTGCATAGTATAAGCGAATGTCCTGTTTTGCACTCGTTTGAAGCATTTACCCTATGTCCAGAGATTTCACTTGTTTCTGACATTTTTGTGTATTTTTACTGTATCTTCGCTATTTGGCACATTTTCTATTCTGGAAATCCCAAAATGCTTGAAATGGGTAAAATTTACAGAAACCCTGCATATTATCAACATATGTCCTCTTTCACCCTAGTTGGAAGCATCTCCCTATGTCCAGTATTTTTACTTGTTTCTGACATATTTGTGTATTTTTACTTAATCTTCGCTATTTGGGCACATTTTCTATTCTGGAAAGCCCAGAATGAGAGAAATGGGTGAAATGTACAGAAACCCTGCATAGTATAAGCGAATGTCCTGTTGGGCACTCGTTTGAAGCATTTACCCTATGTCCAGAGATTTCACTTGTTTCTGACATGTTTGTGTATTTTTACTGTATCTTCGCTATTGGGCACATTTTGTATTCTGCAAATCCCAAAATGCTTGAAATGGTGAAATTTACAGAAACCCTGCATATTCTCAACATATGTCCTCTTTCACCCTAGTTGGAAGCATTTACCCTATTTCCAGTACTTTTACTTGTTTCTGACATATTTGTGTATTTTTACTTAAACTTCGCTATTTGGGCACATTTTCTTTTCTGGAAATCCCAGAATGAGAGAAATGGGTGAAATGTACAGAAACCCTGCATAGTATAAGCGAATGTCCTGTTTTGCACTCGTTTGAAGCATTTACCCTATGTCCAGAGATTTCACTTGTTTCTCACATTTTTGTGTATTTTTACTTAATCTTCGCTATTTGGGCACATTTTCTATTCTGGAAAGCCCAGAATGAGAGAAATGGGTGAAATTTACAGAATCACTGCATATTATCAACAAATGTCGTATTTTACCCTCGTTTGAAGCATTTACCCTATTTCCAGTGATTTCACTTCTTTCGGACACCTTATGTTACTTTACTGAACCCTCGCAAAAAAGGAACATTTTTTTCCTTAAAGGCCATATATGAAAGAAATGGGTAAAATATACAGAAACCCTGCATATAATGAGCGAATGTCCTGTTGTGTACTCGTTTGAAGCATTACCCTATGTCCAGAGATTTCACTTGTTTCTGACATTTCTGTGTATTTTTACTGTATCTTCGCTATTTGGGCACATTTTCTATTCTGCAATCCTAAAATGCTTGAAATGGGTGAAATTTACAGAAGCCCTGCATATTATAAACAAATGTCCTCTTTCACCCTAGTTGGAAGCATTTACCCTATGTCCAGTATTTTTACTTGTTTCTGACATATTTGTGTATTTTTACTTAATCTTCGCTATTTGGGCACATTTTCTATTCTGGAAAGCCCAGAATGAGAGAAATGGGTAAAATGTACAGAAACCCGGCATATAATGAGCGAATCTCCTGTTTTGGACTCGTTTGAAGCATTTACCCTACTTCCAGTGATTTCACTTCTTTCGGACAGCTTGTGTTATTTGACTGAACCCTCGCAATAAAGGAACATTTTTTTCCTTAAAAGCCAAATATGAGAGAAATGGGTAAAATGTACAGAAACACTGCATATTATAAGCGAATGTCCTGTTTTGCACCTGTTTGAAGCATTTACCCTATGTCCAGAGATTTCACTTGTTTCTGACATTTTTGTATATTTTTACTGTATCTTCGCTATTTGGCACATTTTCTATTCTGGAAATCCCAAAATGCTTGAAATGGGTGAAATTTACAGAAACCCTGCATATTATCAACATATGTCTTCTTTCACCCTAGTTGGAAGCATCTACCCTATTTCCAGTATTTTTGTTTCTGACATTTTTGTGTATTTTTACTGTATCTTCGCTATTTGGCACATTTTCTATTCTGGAAATCCCAAAATGCTTGAAATGGGTAAAATTTACAGAAACCCTGCATATTATCAACATATGTCCTCTTTCACCCTAGTTGGAAGCATCTCCCTATGTCCAGTATTTTTACTTGTTTCTGACATATTTGTGTATTTTTACTTCGCTATTTGGGCACATTTTCTATTCTGGAAAGCCCAGAATGAGAGAAATGGGTGAAATGTACAGAAACCCTGCATAGTATAAGCGAATGTCCTGTTGGGCACTCGTTTGAAGCATTTACCCTATGTCCAGAGATTTCACTTGTTTCTGACATGCTTGTGTATTTTTACTGTATCTTCGCTATTGGGCACATTTTGTATTCTGCAAATCCCAAAATGCTTGAAATGGGTGAAATTTACAGAAACCCTGCATATTATCAACAAATGTCGTATTTTACCCTCGTTTGAAGCATTTACCCTATTTCCAGTGATTTCACTTCTTTCGGACACCTTATGTTATTTTACTGAACCCTCGCAAAAAAGGAACATTTTTTTCCTTAAAAGCCAAATATGAAAGAAATGGGTAAAATGTACAGAAACCCTGCATATTATAAGCGAATGTCCTGTTGTGTACTCGTTTGAAGCATTACCCTATGTCCAGAGATTTCACTTGTTTCTGACATTTTTGTGTATTTTTACTGTATCTTCGCTATTTGGGCACATTTTCTATTCTGCAATCCTAAAATGCTTGAAATGGGTGAAATTTACAGAAGCCCTGCATATTATAAACAAATGTCCTCTTTCACCCTAGTTGGAAGCATTTACCCTATGTCCAGTATTTTTACTTGTTTCTGACATATTTGTGTATTTTTACTTAATCTTCGCTATTTGGGCACATTTTCTATTCTGGAAAGCCCAGAATGAGAGAAATGGGTAAAATGTACAGAAACCCTGCATATAATGAGCGAATCTCCTGTTTTGCATTCGTTTGAAGCATTTACCCTACTTCCAGTGATTTCACTTCTTTCGGACAGCTTGTGTTATTTGACTGAACCCTCATAATAAAGGAACATTTTTTTCCTTTAAAAGCCAAATATGAGAGAAATGGGTAAAATGTACAGAAACCCTGCATATTATAAGCGAATGTCCTGTTTTGCACTCGTTTGAAGCATTTACCCTATGTCCAGAGATTTCACTTGTTTCTGACATTTTTGTGTATTTTTACTGTATCTTCGCTATTTGGGCACATTTTCTATTCTGCAATCCTAAAATGCTTGAAATGGGTGAAATTTACAGAAGCCCTGCATATTATAAACAAATGTCCTCTTTCACCCTAGTTGGAAGCATCTACCCTATTTCCAGTATTTTTACTTGTTTCTGACATTTTTGTGTATTTTTACTGTATCTTCGCTATTTGGGCACATTTTCTATTCTGCAATCCTAAAATGCTTGAAATGGGTGAAATTTACAGAAACCCTGCATATTATCAACATATGTCCTCTTTCACCCTAGTTGGAAGCATCTACCCTATTTCCAGTATTTTTACTTGTTTCTGACATTTTTGTGTATTTTTACTGTATCTTCGCTATTTGGCACATTTTCTATTCTGGAAATCCCAAAATGCTTGAAATGGGTAAAATTTACAGAAACCCTGCATATTATCAACATATGTCCTCTTTCACCCTAGTTGGAAGCATCTCCCTATGTCCAGTATTTTTACTTGTTTCTGACATATTTGTGTATTTTTACTTAATCTTCGCTATTTGGGCACATTTTCTATTCTGGAAAGCCCAGAATGAGAGAAATGGGTGAAATGTACAGAAACCCTGCATAGTATAAGCGAATGTCCTGTTGGGCACTCGTTTGAAGCATTTACCCTATGTCCAGAGATTTCACTTGTTTCTGACATGTTTGTGTATTTTTACTGTATCTTCGCTATTGGGCACGTTTTGTATTCTGCAAATCCCAAAATGCTTGAAATGGTGAAATTTACAGAAACCCTGCATATTCTCAACATATGTCCTCTTTCACCCTAGTTGGAAGCATTTACCCTATTTCCAGTATTTTTACTTGTTTCTGACATATTTGTGTATTTTTACTTAATCTTCGCTATTTGGGCACATTTTCTTTTCTGGAAATCCCAGAATGAGAGAAATGGGTGAAATGTACAGAAACCCTGCATAGTATAAGCGAATGTCCTGTTTTGCACTCGTTTGAAGCATTTACCCTATGTCCAGAGATTTCACTTGTTTCTGACATTTTTGTGTATTTTTACTTAATCTTCGCTATTTGGGCACATTTTCTATTCTGGAAAGCCCAGAATGAGAGAAATGGGTGAAATTTACAGAAGCACTGCATATTATCAACAAATGTCGTATTTTACCCTCGTTTGAAGCATTTACCCTATTTCCAGTGATTTCACTTCTTTCGGACACCTTATGTTACTTTACTGAACCCTCGCAAAAAAGGAACATTTTTTTCCTTAAAAGCCAAATATGAAAGAAATGGGTAAAATGTACAGAAACCCTGCATATTATAAGCGAATGTCCTGTTGTGTACTCGTTTGAAGCATTACCCTATGTCCAGAGATTTCACTTGTTTCTGACATTTTTGTGTATTTTTACTCTATCTTCGCTATTTGGGCACATTTTCTATTCTGCAATCCTAAAATGCTTGAAATGGGTGAAATTTACAGAAGCCCTGCATATTATAAACAAATGTCCTCTTTCACCCTAGTTGGAAGCATTTACCCTATGTCCAGTATTTTTACTTGTTTCTGACATATTTGTGTTTTTTTACTTAATCTTCGCTATTTGGGCACATTTTCTATTCTGGAAAGCCCAGAATGAGAGAAATGGGTGAAATTTACAGAAGCACTGCATATTATCAACAAATGTCGTATTTTACCCTCGTTTGAAGCATTTACCCTATTTCCAGTGATTTCACTTCTTTCGGACACCTTATGTTACTTTACTGAACCCTCGCAAAAAAGGAACATTTTTTTCCTTAAAAGCCAAATATGAAAGAAATGGGTAAAATGTACAGAAACCCTGCATATTATAAGCGAATGTCCTGTTGTGTACTCGTTTGAAGCATTACCCTATGTCCAGAGATTTCACTTGTTTCTGACATTTTTGTGTATTTTTACTGTATCTTCGCTATTTGGGCACATTTTCTATTCTGCAATCCTAAAATGCTTGAAATGGGTGAAATTTACAGAAGCCCTGCATATTATAAACAAATGTCCTCTTTCACCCTAGTTGGAAGCATTTACCCTATGTCCAGTATTTTTACTTGTTTCTGACATATTTGTGTATTTTTACTTTATCTTCGCTATTTGGGCACATTTTCTATTCTGGAAAGCCCAGAATGAGAGAAATGGGTAAAATGTACAGAAACCCGGCATATAATGAGCGAATCTCCTGTTTTGGACTCGTTTGAAGCATTTACCCTACTTCCAGTGATTTCACTTCTTTCGGACAGCTTGTGTTATTTGACTGAACCCTCGCAATAAAGGAACATTTTTTTCCTTAAAAGCCAAATATGAGAGAAATGGGTAAAATGTACAGAAACCCTGCATATTATAAGCGAATGTCCTGTTTTGCACCTGTTTGAAGCATTTACCCTATGTCCAGAGATTTCACTTGTTTCTGACATTTTTGTATATTTTTACTGTATCTTCGCTATTTGGCACATTTTCTATTCTGGAAATCCCAAAATGCTTGAAATGGGTGAAATTTACAGAAACCCTGCATATTATCAACATATGTCCTCTTTCACCCTAGTTGGAAGCATCTACCCTATTTCCAGTATTTTTACTTGTTTCTGACATTTTTGTGTATTTTTACTGTATCTTTGCTATTTGGCACATTTTCTATTCTGGAAATCCCAAAATGCTTGAAATGGGTAAAATTTACAGAAACCCTGCATATTATCAACATATGTCCTCTTTCACCCTAGTTGGAAGCATCTCCCTATGTCCAGTATTTTTACTTGTTTCTGACATATTTGTGTATTTTTACTTAATCTTCGCTATTTGGGCACATTTTCTATTCTGGAAAGCCCAGAATGAGAGAAATGGGTGAAATGTACAGAAACCCTGCATAGTATAAGCGAATGTCCTGTTGGGCACTCGTTTGAAGCATTTACCCTATGTCCAGAGATTTCACTTGTTTCTGACATGTTTGTGTATTTTTACTGTATCTTCGCTATTGGGCACATTTTGTATTCTGCAAATCCCAAAATGCTTGAAATGGTGAAATTTACAGAAACCCTGCATATTCTCAACATATGTCCTCTTTCACCCTAGTTGGAAGCATTTACCCTATTTCCAGTATTTTTACTTGTTTCTGACATATTTGTGTATTTTTACTTAAACTTCGCTATTTGGGCACATTTTCTTTTCTGGAAATCCCAGAATGAGAGAAATGGGTGAAATGTACAGAAACCCTGCATAGTATAAGCGAATGTCCTGTTTTGCACTCGTTTGAAGCATTTACCCTATGTCCAGAGATTTCACTTGTTTCTCACATTTTTGTGTATTTTTACTTAATCTTCGCTATTTGGGCACATTTTCTATTCTGGAAAGCCCAGAATGAGAGAAATGGGTGAAATGTACAGAAACCCTGCATAGTATAAGCGAATGTCCTGTTTTGCACTCGTTTGAAGCATTTACCCTATGTCCAGAGATTTCACTTGTTTCTGACATTTTTGTGTATTTTTACTGTATCTTCGCTATTTGGCACATTTTCTATTCTGGAAATCCCAAAATGCTTGAAATGGGTAAAATTTACAGAAACCCTGCATATTATCAACATATGTCCTCTTTCACCCTAGTTGGAAGCATCTCCCTATGTCCAGTATTTTTACTTGTTTCTGACATATTTGTGTATTTTTACTTAATCTTCGCTATTTGGGCACATTTTCTATTCTGGAAAGCCCAGAATGAGAGAAATGGGTGAAATGTACAGAAACCCTGCATAGTATAAGCGAATGTCCTGTTGGGCACTCGTTTGAAGCATTTACCCTATGTCCAGAGATTTCACTTGTTTCTGACATGTTTGTGTATTTTTACTGTATCTTCGCTATTGGGCACATTTTGTATTCTGCAAATCCCAAAATGCTTGAAATGGTGAAATTTACAGAAACCCTGCATATTCTCAACATATGTCCTCTTTCACCCTAGTTGGAAGCATTTACCCTATTTCCAGTATTTTTACTTGTTTCTGACATATTTGTGTATTTTTACTTAAACTTCGCTATTTGGGCACATTTTCTTTTCTGGAAATCCCAGAATGAGAGAAATGGGTGAAATGTACAGAAACCCTGCATAGTATAAGCGAATGTCCTGTTTTGCACTCGTTTGAAGCATTTACCCTATGTCCAGAGATTTCACTTGTTTCTCACATTTTTGTGTATTTTTACTTAATCTTCGCTATTTGGGCACATTTTCTATTCTGGAAAGCCCAGAATGAGAGAAATGGGTGAAATGTACAGAAACCCTGCATAGTATAAGCGAATGTCCTGTTTTGCACTCGTTTGAAGCATTTACCCTATGTCCAGAGATTTCACTTGTTTCTGACATTTTTGTGTATTTTTACTGTATCTTCGCTATTTGGCACATTTTCTATTCTGGAAATCCCAAAATGCTTGAAATGGGTGAAATTTACAGAAACCCTGCATATTATCAACATATGTCCTCTTTCACCCTAGTTGGAAGCATCTACCCTATTTCCAGTATTTTTACTTGTTTCTGACATATTTGTGTATTTTTACTTAAACTTCGCTATTTGGGCACATTTTCTTTTCTGGAAATCCCAGAATGAGAGAAATGGGTGAAATGTACAGAAACCCTGCATAGTATAAGCGAATGTCCTGTTTTGCACTCGTTTGAAGCATTTACCCTATGTCCAGAGATTTCACTTGTTTCTCACATTTTTGTGTATTTTTACTTAATCTTCGCTATTTGGGCACATTTTCTATTCTGGAAAGCCCAGAATGAGAGAAATGGGTGAAATTTACAGAATCACTGCATATTATCAACAAATGTCGTATTTTACCCTCGTTTGAAGCATTTACCCTATTTCCAGTGATTTCACTTCTTTCGGACACCTTATGTTACTTTACTGAACCCTCGCAAAAAAGGAACATTTTTTTCCTTAAAGGCCAAATATGAAAGAAATGGGTAAAATGTACAGAAACCCTGCATATTATAAGCGAATGTCCTGTTGTGTACTCGTTTGAAGCATTACCCTATGTCCAGAGATTTCACTTGTTTCTGACATTTTTGTGTATTTTTACTGTATCTTCGCTATTTGGGCACATTTTCTATTCTGCAATCCTAAAATGCTTGAAATGGGTGAAATTTACAGAAGCCCTGCATATTATAAACAAATGTCCTCTTTCACCCTAGTTGGAAGCATTTACCCTATGTCCAGTATTTTTACTTGTTTCTGACATATTTGTGTATTTTTACTTAATCTTCGCTATTTGGGCACATTTTCTATTCTGGAAAGCCCAGAATGAGAGAAATGGGTAAAATGTACAGAAACCCTGCATATAATGAGCGAATCTCCTGTTTTGCCTTCGTTTGAAGCATTTACCCTACTTCCAGTGATTTCACTTCTTTCGGACAGCTTGTGTTATTTGACTGAACCCTCGTAATAAAGGAACATTTTTTTCCTTAAAAGCCAAATATGAGAGAAATGGGTAAAATGTACAGAAACCCTGCATATTATCAACATATGTCCTCTTTCACCTTAGTTGGAAGCATCTACCCTATTTCCAGTATTTTTACTTGTTTCTGACATTTTTGTGTATTTTTACTTAATCTTCGCTATTTGGGCACATTTTCTATTCTGGAAAGCCCAGAATGATAGAAATGGGTGAAATTTACAGAAACCCTGCATATTATCAACATATGTCCTCTTTCACCCTAGTTGGAAGCATCTACCCTATTTCCAGTATTTTTACTTGTTTCTGACATTTTTGTGTATTTTTACTTAATCTTCGCTATTTGGGCACATTTTCTATTCTGGAAAGCCCAAAATGATAGAAATGGGTGAAATTTACAGAAGCCCTGCATATTATCAACAAATGTCGTATTTTACCCTCGTTTGAAGCATTTACCCTATTTCCAGTGATTTCACTTCTTTCGGACAGCTTGTGTTATTTCACTGAACCCTCGCAATAAAGGAACATTTTTTTCCTTAAAAGCCAAATATGAGAGAAATGGGTAAAATGTACAGAAACCCTGCATATTATAAGCGAATGTCCTGTTTTGCACCTGTTTGAAGCATTACCCTATGTCCAGAGATTTCACTTGTTTCTGACATTTTTGTGTATTTTTACTGTATCTTTGCTATTTGGGCACATTTTCTATTCTGCAATCCTAAAATGCTTGAAATGGGTGAAATTTACAGAAGCCCTGCATATTATAAACAAATGTCCTCTTTCACCCTAGTTGGAAGCATTTACCCTATGTCCAGTATTTTTACTTGTTTCTGACATATTTGTGTATTTTTACTTAATCTTCGCTATTTGTGCACATTTTCTATTCTGGACAGCCCAGAATGAGAGAAATGGGTGAAATGTACAGAATGTACAGAAACCCTGCAGATTATTAGCAAATATCGTGTTTTACCCTCGTTTGAAGCATTTACCCTATGTCCAGAGATTTCACTTGTTTCTGACATTTTTGTGTATTTTTACTGTATCTTCGCTATTTGGCACATTTTCTATTCTGGAAAGCCCAGAATGATAGAAATGGGCATATTCTCAACAAATGTCCTCTTTTACCCTCGTTTGAAGCATTTACCCTATTTCCATTGATTTCACTTGTTTCTGACATTTTTGTGTATTTTTACTGTATCCGCTATTCGGGCACATTTTCTATTCTGGAAATCCCAGAATGAGAGAAATGGGTGAAATGTAGTGAAACCCTGCATAGTATAAGCGAATGTCTTGCACTCGTTTGAAGCATTTACCCTATGTCCAGAGATTTCACTTCTTTCTGACATTTTTGTGTATTTTTACTGTATCTTCGCTATTTGGGCACATTTTCTATTCTGGAAAGCCCAAAACGCAAGAAATGGGTGAAATTTACAGAAACCCTGCATATTCTCAACATATGTCCTCTTTCACCCTAGTTGGAAGCATTTACCCTATGTCCAGTAGTTTTACTTGTTTCTGACATTTTTGTGTATTTTTACTGTATCTTCGCTATTTGGGCACATTTTCTATTCTTGAAATCCCAAAACGCTAGAAATGGGTGAAATTTACAGAAACCCTGCATATTCTCAACATATGTCCTCTTTCACCCTAGTTGGAAGCATTTTCCCTATGTCCAGTATTTTTACGTGTGTCTGACATTTTTGTGTATTTTTACTTAATCTTCGCTATTTGGGCACATTTTCTATTCCGGAAAGCCCAGAATGAGAGAAATGGGTGAAATGTACAGAATGTACAGAAACCCTGCAGATTATTAGCAAATATCGTGTTTTACCCTCGTTTGAAGCATTTACCCTACTTCCAGTGATTTCACTTCTTTCGGACAGCTTGTGTTATTTGACTGAACCCTCGCAATAAAGGAACATTTTTTTCCTTTAAAGCCAAATATGAGAGAAATGGGTAAAATGTACAGAAACCCTGCATATTATAAGCGAATGTCCTGTTTTGCACCTGTTTGAAGCATTTACCCTATGTCCAGAGATTTCACTTGTTTCTGACATTTTTGTGTATTTTTACTGTATCTTCGCTATTTGGCACATTTTCTATTCTGGAAAGCCCAGAATGATAGAAATGGGCATATTCTCAACAAATGTCCTCTTTTACCCTCGTTTGAAGCATTTACCCTATTTCCATTGATTTCACTTGTTTCTGACATTTTTGTGTATTTTTACTGTATCCGCTATTCGGGCACATTTTCTATTCTTGAAATCCCAAAACGCTAGAAATGGGTGAAATTTACAGAAACCCTGCATATTATCAACATATGTCCTCTTTCACCCTAGTTGGAAGCATTTTCCCTATGTCCAGTATTTTTAATTGTGTCTGACATTTTTGTGTATTTTTACTTAATCTTCGCTATTTGGGCACATTGTCTATTCCGGAAAGCCCAGAATGAGAGAAATGGGTGAAATGTACAGAATGTACAGAAACCCTGCAGATTATTAGCAAATGTCGTGTTTTACCCTCGTTTGAAGCATCTACCCTATTTCCAGTGATTTCACTTCTATCGGACACCTTGTGTTAGTTTACTGAACCCTCGCAAAAAAGGAACATTTTTTTTCCTTAAAAGCCAAATCAGAGAAATGGGTGAAATGTACAGAAACCCTGCAGATTATTAGCAAATGTCGTGTTTTACCCTCGTTTGAAGCATCTACCCTATTTAAAGTAATTTCACTTGTTTCGGACAGCTTGTGTTATTTGACTGAACCCTCGCAAAAAAGGAACGTTTTTTTTCCTTAAAAGCCAAATATGAGAGAAATGGGTAAAATGTACAGAAACCCTGCATATTATAAGCGGATGTCCTGTTTTGCACTCGTTTGAAGCATTTACCCTATGTCCAGAGATTTCTCTTGTTTCTGACATTTTTGTGTATTTTTACTGTATCTTCGCTATTTGGGCACATTTTCTATTCTTGAAATCCCAAAACGCTAGAAATGGGTGAAATTTACAGAAACCCTGCATATTATTAACAAATGTCCTCTTTCACCCTAGTTGGAAGGATTTACCCTATGTCCAGTATTTTTACTTGTTTCTGACATTTTTGTGTATTTTTACTTAATCTTCGCTATTTGGGCACATTTTCTATTCTGGAAAGCCCAGAATGAGAGAAATGGGTGAAATGTACAGAAACCCTGCATAGTATAAGCGAATGTCCTGTTGTGCCCTCGTTTGAAGCATTTACCCTATGTCCAGAGATTTCACTTGTTTCTGACATTTTTGTGTATTTTTACTGTATCTTCGCTATTGGGCACATTTTGTATTCTGCAAATCCCAAAATGCTTGAAATGGATGAAATTTACAGAAACCCTGCATATTATCAACAAATAGGGTAAATGCTTCAAACGAGGGTAAAATAGGACATTTGTTGATAATATGCAGGGTTTCTGTAAATTTCACCCATTTCAAGCATTTTGGGATTTGCAGAATACAAAATGTGCCCAAATAGCGAAGATTAAGTAAAAATACACAAAAATGTCAGAAAGAAGTGAAATCTCTGGACATAGGGTAAATGCTTCAAACGAGTGCAAGACATTCGCTTATACTATGCAGGGTTTCAGTACATGTCACCCATTTCTTTCATTCTGGGATTTCCAGAATAGAAAATGTGCCCGAATAGCGGATACAGTAAAAATACACAAAAATGTCAGAAACAAGTGAAATCAATGGAAATAGGGTAAATGCTTCAAACGAGGGTAAAAGAGGACATTTGTTGATAATATGCAGGGTTTCTGTAAATTTCACCCATTTCAAGCATTTTGGGATTTGCAGAATAGAAAACGTGCCAAATAGCGAAGATACAGTAAAAATACACAAAAATGTCAGAAACAAGTGAAATCTCTGGACATAGGGTAATGCTTCAAACGAGTACACAACAGGACATTCGCTTATACTATGCAGGGTTTCTGTACATTTCACCCATTTCTCTCATATTTGGCTTTTAAGGAAAAAAAATGTTCCTTTTTTGCGAAGGTTCAGAAAAATAACACAAGGTGTCCGAAAGAAATAAAATCACTGTAAATAGGGTAGATGCTTCAAACGAGGGTAAAACACGACATTTGCTAATAATCTGCAGGGTTTCTGTCCATTTCACCCATTTCTCTGATTTGGCTTTTAAGGAAAAAAAATGTTCCTTTTTTGCGAGTGTTCGTTAAACTAACACAAGGTGTCCGAAAGAAGTGAAATCACTGGAAATTTGATAGATGCTTCAAACGAGGGTAAAACACGACATTTGCTAATAATCTGCAGGGTTTCTGTACATCTCACCCATTTCTCTCATTTGCTTTTGAGGGTGAAATTTACAGAAACCCTGTATATTATCAACAAATGTCGTATTTTACCCTCGTTTGAAGTATTTACCCTATTTCCAGTGGTTTCACTTCTTTCGGACACCTTGTGTTTTCTATTCCTGAAAGCCCAGTATGAGAGAAATGGGTGAAATGTACAGAAACCCTGCAGATTATTAGCAAATGTCGTGTTTTACCCTCGTTTGAAGCATCTACCCTATTTCCAATGATTTCACTTGTTTCTGACATTGTTGTGTATTTTTACTGTATCTTCACTATTTCGGCACATTTTCTATTCTGGAAAGCCCAGAATGAGAGAAATGGGTAAAATGTGCAGAAACCCTGCATATAATGAGCGAATCTCCTGTTTTGCACTCGTTTGAAGCATTTACCCTACTTCCAGTGATTTCACATCTTTCGGACACCTTGTGTTATTTTACTGAACCCTCGCAATAAAGGAACATTTTTTTCCTTAAAAGCCAAATATGAGAGAAATGGGTAAAATGTACAGAAACCCTGCATATTATAAGCGAATGTCTTGTTGTGCACTCGTTTGAAGCATTACCCTATGTCCAGAGATTTCACTTGTCTCTGACATTTTTGTGTATTTTTACTGTATCTTCGCTATTTGGGCACATTTTCTATTCTTGAAATCCCAAAACGCTAGAAATGGGTGAAATTTACAGAAACCCTGCATATTATCAACATATGTCCTCTTTCACCCTAGTTGGAAGCATTTACCCTATTTCCAGTATTTTTACTTGTGTCTGACATTTTTGTGTATTTTTACTTAATCTTCGCTATTTGGGCACATTTTCTATTCCGGAAAGCCCAGAATGAGAGAAATGGGTGAAATGTACAGAATGTACAGAAACCCTGCAGATTATTAGCAAATGTCGTGTTTTACCCTCGTTTGAAGCATCTACCCTATTTCCAGTGATTTCACTTCTTTCGGACACCTTGTGTTATTTTACTGAACCCTCGCCATAAAGGAACATTTTTTTTCCTTAAAAGCCACATATGAGAAATGGGTAAAATGTACAGAAACCCTGCAGATTATAAGCGAATGTCCCGTTTTCCACTCGTTTGAAGCATTTACCCCATGTCCAGTGATTTCACTGGCTTGAGGCATTTTTGTGTATTTTTCCTGTATCCCCGATTCGGGCACATTGTCTACTCTGGAAATCCCAAAACGCGAGACATTGGGTGAAATTCGCCGAAGCCCTGCATATGAACAACAAATGTCCCCTTTCCCCCTCGTTGGAAGCATTTACCCTATGTCCAGTGATTTCACTGGCTTCCGGCATTTTTGTGTATTTTTCCTGTATCCCCGATTCGGGCACATTGTCTACTCTGGAAATCCCAAAAGGCGAGACATTGGGTGAAATTTGCCGAAGCCCTGCATATGACCAACAAATGTCCCCTTTCCCCCTCGTTGGAAGCATTTACCCTATGTCCAGTGATTTCACTGGCTTCTGGCATTTTTGTGTATTTTTCCTGTATCCCCTATTCGGGCACATTGTCTACTCTGGAAATCCCAAAACGCGAGACATTGGGTGAAATTTACCGAAGCCCTGCATATGAACAACAAATGTTTCCTTTCCCCCTCGTTGGAAGCATTTACCCTATGTCCAGTGATTTCACTGGCTTCCGGCATTTTTGTGTATGTTTCCTGTATCCACGATTCGGGCACATTGTCTACTCTGGAAATCCCAAAACGCGAGACATTGGGTGAAATTCACCGAAGCCCTGCATATGACCAACAAATGTCCCCTTTCCCCCTCGTTGGAAGCATTTACCCTATGTCCAGTGATTTCACTGGCTTCCGGCATTTTTGTGTATTTTTCCTGTATCCCCGATTCGGGCACATTGTCTACTCTGGAAATCCCAAAACGCGAGACATGGGTGAAATTCACCGAAGCCCTGCACACTACCGGCAAACGTCCCGCTCTGCCCTCGCTTGAGGCATGCACCCCATTTCCAGTGATTTCACTGGCTTCCGACACGCTCGTGTGTGTTTCCTGGGTCCCCTGGTTCGGGCACATTTTCCGATTCCGGAAATCCCAAAACGCGAGACATGGGTGAAATTCACCGAAGCCCTGCACACTAAAGGCAAACGTCCCGCTCTGCCCTCGCTTGAGGCATGCACCCCATTTCCAGTGATTTCACTGGCTTCCGACACGCTCGTGTGTGTTTCCTGGGTCCCCAGGTTCGGGCACATTTTCCGATTCCGGAAATCCCAAAACGCGAGACATGGGTGAAATTCACCGAAGCCCTGCACACTACCGGCAAACGTCCCGCTCTGCCCTCGCTTGAGGCATGCACCCCATTTCCAGTGATTTCACTGGAATCCGACACGCTCGTGTGGGTTTCCTGGGTCCCCTGGTTCGGGCACATTTTCCGATTCCGGAAATCCCAAAACGCGAGACATGGGTGAAATTCACCGAAGCCCTGCACACTACCGGCAAACGTCCCGCTCTGCCCTCGCTTGAGGCTTGCACCCCATTTCCAGTGATTTCACTGGCTTCCGACACGCTCGTGTGTTTTCCTGGGTCCCCAGCTTCGGGCACATTTTCCGATTCCGGAAATCCCAAAACGCGAGACATGGGTGAAATTCACCGAAGCCCTGCACACTACCGGCAAACGTCCCGCTCTGCCCTCGCTTGAGGCTTGCACCCCATTTCCAGTGATTTCACTGGCTTCCGACACGCTCGTGTGTGTTTCCTGGGTCCCCTGGTTCGGGCACATTTTCCGATTCCGGAAATCCCAAAACGCGAGACATGGGTGAAATTCACCGAAGCCCTGCACACTACCGGCAAACGTCCCGCTCTGCCCTCGCTTGAGGCATGCACCCCATTTCCAGTGATTTCACTGGCTTCCGACACGCTCGTGTGTGTTTCCTGGGTCCCCTGGTTCGGGCACATTTTCCGATTCCGGAAATCCTAAAACGCGAGACATGGGTGAAAATCACCGAAGCCCTGCACACTACCGGCAAACGTCCCGCTCTGCCCTCGCTTGAGGCATGCACCCCATTTCCAGTGATTTCACTGGCTTCCGAAACGCTCGTGTGTGTTTCCTGGGTCCCCTGGTTCGGGCACATTTTCCGATTCCGGAAATCCCAAAACGCGAGACATGGGTGAAATTCACCGAAGCCCTGCACACTACCGGCAAACGTCCCGCTCTGCCCTCGCTTGAGGCATGCACCCCATTTCCAGTGATTTCACTGGAATCCGTCACGCTCGTGTGGGTTTCCTGGGTCCCCTGGTTCGGGCACATTTTCCGATTCCGGAAATCCCAAAACGCGAGACATGGGTGAAATTCACTGAAGCCCTGCACACTACCGGCAAATGTCCCGCTCTGCCCTTGCTTGAGGCTTGCACCCCATTTCCAGTGATTTCACTGGCTTCCGACACGCTCGTGTGTTTTCCTGGGTCCCCAGGTTCGGGCACATTTTCCGATTCCGGAAATCCCAAAACGCGAAACATGGGTGAAATTCACCGAAGCCCTGCATACTACCGGCAAACGTCCCGCTCTGCCCTCGCTTGAGGCATGCACCCCATTTCCAGTGATTTCACTGGCTTCCGACACGCTCGTGTGTGTTTTCTGGGTCCCCAGGTTCGGGCACATTTTCCGATTCAGGAAATCCCAAAACGCGAGACATGGGTGAAATTCACCGAAGCCCTGCACACTACCGGCAAACGTCCCGCTCTGCCCTCGCTTGAGGCTTGCACCCCATTTCCAGTGATTTCACTGGCTTTCGACACGCTCGTGTGTGTTTCCTGGGTCCCCAGGTTAGGGCACATTTTCCGATTCCGGAAATCCCAAAACGCGAGACATGGGTGAAATTCACCGAAGCCCTGCACACTACCGGCAAACGTCCCGCTCTGCCCTCGCTTGAGGCATGCACCCCATTTCCAGTGATTTCACTGGCTTTCGACACGCTCGTGTGTGTTTCCTGGGTCCCCAGGTTCGGGCACGTTTTCCGATTCCGGAAATCCCAAAACGCGAGACATGGGTGAAATTCACCGAAGCCCTGCACACTACCGGCAAACGTCCCGCTCTGCCCTCGCTTGAGGCATGCACCCCATTTCCAGTGATTTCACTGGCTTCCGACACGCTCGTGTGTGTTTCCTGGGTCCCCTGGTTCGGGCACATTTTCCGATTCCGGAAATCCCAATACGCGAGACATGGGTGAAATTCACCGAAGCCCTGCACACTACCGGCAAACGTCCCGCTCTGCCCTCGCTTGAGGCATGCACCCCATTTCCAGTGATTTCACTGGCTTCCGACACGCTCGTGTGTGTTTCCTGGGTCCCCTGGTTCGGGCACATTTTCCGATTCCGAAAATCCTAAAACGCGAGACATGGGTGAAAATCACCGAAGCCCTGCACACTACCGGCAAACGTCCCGCTCTGCCCTCGCTTGAGGCATGCACCCCATTTCCAGTGATTTCACTGGCTTCCGAAACGCTCGTGTGTGTTTCCTGGGTCCCCTGGTTCGGGCACATTTTCCGATTCTGGAAATCCCAAAACGCGAGACATGGGTGAAATTCACCGAAGCCCTGCACACTACAGGCAAACGTCCCGCTCTGCCCTCGCTTGAGGCATGCACCCCATTTCCAGTGATTTCACTGGCATCCGACACGCTCGTGTGGGTTTCCTGGGTCCCCAGGTTCGGGCACATTTTCCGATTCCGGAAATCCCAAAACGCGAGACATGGGTGAAATTCACCGAAGCCCTGCACACTACCGGCAAACATCCCGCTCTGCCCTCGCTTGAGGCATGCACCCCATTTCCAGTGATTTCACTGGCTTCCGACACGCTCGTGTGTGTTTCCTGGGTCCCCAGGTTCGGGCACATTTTCCGATTCCGGAAATCCCAAAACGCGAGACATGGGTGAAATACACCGAAGCCCTGCACACTACCGGCAAACGTCCCGCTCTGCCCTCGCTTGAGGCATGCACCCCATTTCCAGTGATTTCACTGGCTTCCGACACGCTCGTGTGTGTTTCCTGGGTCCCCTGGTTCGGGCACATTTTCCGATTCCGGAAATCCCAAAACGCGAGACATGGGTGAAATTCACCGAAGCCCTGCACACTACCGGCAAACGTCCCGCTCTGCCCTCGCTTGAGGCATGCACCCCATTTCAAGTGATTTCACTGGAATCCGACACGCTCGTGTGGGTTTCCTGGGTCCCCTGGTTCGGGCGCATTTTCCGATTCCGGAAATCCCAAAACGCGAGACATGGGTGAAATTCACCGAAGCCCTGCACACTACCGGCAAACGTCCCGCTCTGCCCTCGCTTGAGGCTTGCACCCCATTTCCAGTGATTTCACTGGCTTCCGACACGCTCGTGTGTTTTCCTGGGTCCCCAGCTTCGGGCACAGTTTCCGATTCCGGAAATCCCAAAACGCGAGACATGGGTGAAATTCACCGAAGCCCTGCATACTACCGGCAAACGTCCCGCTCTGCCCTCGCTTGAGGCATGCACCCCATTTCCAGTGATTTCACTGGCTTCCGACACGCTCGTGTGTGTTTCCTGGGTCCCCAGGTTCGGGCACATTTTCCGATTCCGGAAATCCCAAAACGCGAGACATGGGTGAAATTCACCGAAGCCCTGCACACTACCGGCAAACGTCCCGCTCTGCACTCGCTTGAGGCATGCACCCCATTTCCAGTGATTTCACTGGCTTCCGACACGCTCGTGTGTGTTTCCTGGGTCCCCTGGTTCGGGCACATTTTCCGATTCTGGAAATCCCAAAACGCGAGACATGGGTGAAATTCACCGAAGCCCTGCACACTACCGGCAAACGTTCCGCTCTGCCCTCGCTTGAGGCATGCACCCCATTTCCAGTGATTTCACTGGCATCCGACACGCTCGTGTGTGTTTCCTGGGTCCCCAGGTTCGGGCACATTTTCCGATTCCGGAAATCCCAAAACGCGAGACATGGGTGAAATTCAGCGAAGCCCTGCACACTACCGGCAAACGTCCCGCTCTGCCCTCGCTTGAGGCATGCACCCCATTTCCAGTGATTTCACTGGCTTCCAACACGCTCGTGTGTGTTTCCTGGGTCCCCTGGTTCGGGCACATTTTCCGATTCCGGAAATCCCAAAACGCGAGACATGGGTGAAATTCACCGAAGCCCTGCACACTACCGGCAAACGTCCCGCTCTGCCCTCGCTTGAGGCATGCACCCCATTTCCAGTGATTTCACTGGAATCCGACACGCTCGTGTGGGTTTCCTGGGTCCCCTGGTTCGGGCACATTTTCCGATTCCGGAAATCCCAAAACGCGAGACATGGGTGAAATTCACCGAAGCCCTGCACACTACCGGCAAACGTCCCGCTCTGCCCTCGCTTGAGGCTTGCACCCCATTTCCAGTGATTTCACTGGCTTCCGACACGCTCGTGTGTTTTCCTGGGTCCCCAGCTTCGGGCACATTTTCCGATTCCGGAAATCCCAAAACGCGAGACATGGGTGAAATTCACCGAAGCCCTGCACACTACCGGCAAACGTCCCGCTCTGCCCTCGCTTGAGGCTTGCACCCCATTTCCAGTGATTTCACTGGCTTCCGACACGCTCGTGTGTGTTTCCTGGGTCCCCTGGTTCGGGCACATTTTCCGATTCCGGAAATCCTAAAACGCGAGACATGGGTGAAATTCACCGAAGCCCTGCACACTACCGGCAAACGTCCCGCTCTGCCCTCGCTTGAGGCATGCACCCCTTTCCAGTGATTTCACTGGCTTCCAACACGCTCGTGTGTGTTTCCTGGGTCCCCTGGTTCGGGCACATTTTCCGATTCCGGAAATCCCAAAACGCGAGACATGGGTGAAATTCACCGAAGCCCTGCACACTACCGGCAAACGTCCCGCTCTGCCCTCGCTTGAGGCATGCACCCCATTTCCAGTGATTTCACTGGAATCCGACACGCTCGTGTGGGTTTCCTGGGTCCCCTGGTTCGGGCACATTTTCCGATTCCGGAAATCCCAAAACGCGAGACATGGGTGAAATTCACCGAAGCCCTGCACACTACCGGCAAACGTCCCGCTCTGCCCTCGCTTGAGGCTTGCACCCCATTTCCAGTGATTTCACTGGCTTCCGACACGCTCGTGTGTTTTCCTGGGTCCCCAGCTTCGGGCACATTTTCCGATTCCGGAAATCCCAAAACGCGAGACATGGGTGAAATTCACCGAAGCCCTGCACACTACCGGCAAACGTCCCGCTCTGCCCTCGCTTGAGGCTTGCACCCCATTTCCAGTGATTTCACTGGCTTCCGACACGCTCGTGTGTGTTTCCTGGGTCCCCTGGTTCGGGCACATTTTCCGATTCCGGAAATCCTAAAACGCGAGACATGGGTGAAATTCACCGAAGCCCTGCACACTACCGGCAAACGTCCCGCTCTGCCCTCGCTTGAGGCATGCACCCCATTTCCAGTGATTTCACTGGCTTCCGACACGCTCGTGTGTGTTTCCTGGGTCCCCTGGTTCGGGCACATTTTACGATTCCGGAAATCCTAAAACGCGAGACATGGGTGAAATTCACCGAAGCCCTGCACACTACAGGCAAACGTCCCGCTCTGCCCTCGCTTGAGGCATGCACCCCATTTCCAGTGATTTCACTGGCATCCGAAACGCTCGTGTGGGTTTCCTGGGTCCCCTGGTTCGGGCACATTTTCCGATTCCGAAAATCCCAAAACGCGAGAAATGGGTGAAATTCACCGAAGCCCTGCACACTACCGGCAAACGTCCCGCTCTGCCCTCGCTTGAGGCATGCACCCCATTTCCAGTGATTTCACTGGCTTCTGACACGCTCGTGTGTGTTTCCTGGGTCCCCAGGTTCGGGCACATTTTCCGATTCCGGAAATCCCAAAACGCGAGACATGGGTGAAATTCACCGAAGCCCTGCACACTACCGGCAAACGTCCCGCTCTGCCCTCGCTTGAGGCATGCACCCCATTTCCAGTGATTTCACTGGCTTCCGACACGCTCGTGTGTGTTTCCTGGGTCCCCAGGTTCGGGCACATTTTCCGATTCCGGAAATCCCAAAACGCGAGACATGGGTGAAATTCACCGAAGCCCTGCACACTACCGGCAAACGTCCCGCTCTGCCCTCGCTTTAGGCATGCACCCCATTTCCAGTGATTTCACTGGCTTTCGACACGCTCGTGTGTGTTTCCTGGGTCCCCAGGTTCGGGCACGTTTTCCGATTCCGGAAATCCCAAAACGCGAGACATGGGTGAAATTCACCGAAGCCCTGCACACTACCGGCAAACGTCCCGCTCTGCCCTCGCTTGAGGCATGCACCCCATTTCCAGTGATTTCACTGGCTTCCGACACGCTCGTGTGTGTTTCCTGGGTCCCCTGGTTCGGGCACATTTTCCGATTCCGGAAATCCCAATACGCGAGACATGGGTGAAATTCACCGAAGCCCTGCACACTACCGGCAAACGTCCCGCTCTGCCCTCGCTTGAGGCATGCACCCCATTTCCAGTGATTTCACTGGCTTCCGACACGCTCGTGTGTGTTTCCTGGGTCCCCTGGTTCGGGCACATTTTCCGATTCCGAAAATCCTAAAACGCGAGACATGGGTGAAAATCACCGAAGCCCTGCACACTACCGGCAAACGTCCCGCTCTGCCCTCGCTTGAGGCATGCACCCCATTTCCAGTGATTTCACTGGCTTCCGAAACGCTCGTGTGTGTTTCCTGGGTCCCCTGGTTCGGGCACATTTTCCGATTCTGGAAATCCCAAAACGCGAGACATGGGTGAAATTCACCGAAGCCCTGCACACTACAGGCAAACGTCCCGCTCTGCCCTCGCTTGAGGCATGCACCCCATTTCCAGTGATTTCACTGGCATCCGACACGCTCGTGTGGGTTTCCTGGGTCCCCAGGTTCGGGCACATTTTCCGATTCCGGAAATCCCAAAACGCGAGACATGGGTGAAATTCACCGAAGCCCTGCACACTACCGGCAAACGTCCCGCTCTGCCCTCGCTTGAGGCATGCACCCCATTTCCAGTGATTTCACTGGCTTCCGACACGCTCGTGTGTGTTTCCTGGGTCCCCAGGTTCGGGCACATTTTCCGATTCCGGAAATCCCAAAACGCGAGACATGGGTGAAATACACCGAAGCCCTGCACACTACCGGCAAACGTCCCGCTCTGCCCTCGCTTGAGGCATGCACCCCATTTCCAGTGATTTCACTGGCTTCCGACACGCTCGTGTGTGTTTCCTGGGTCCCCTGGTTCGGGCACATTTTCCGATTCCGGAAATCCCAAAACGCGAGACATGGGTGAAATTCACCGAAGCCCTGCACACTACCGGCAAACGTCCCGCTCTGCCCTCACTTGAGGCATGCACCCCATTTCAAGTGATTTCACTGGAATCCGACACGCTCGTGTGGGTTTCCTGGGTCCCCTGGTTCGGGCGCATTTTCCGATTCCGGAAATCCCAAAACGCGAGACATGGGTGAAATTCACCGAAGCCCTGCACACTACCGGCAAACGTCCCGCTCTGCCCTCGCTTGAGGCTTGCACCCCATTTCCAGTGATTTCACTGGCTTCCGACACGCTCGTGTGTTTTCCTGGGTCCCCAGCTTCGGGCACAGTTTCCGATTCCGGAAATCCCAAAACGCGAGACATGGGTGAAATTCACCGAAGCCCTGCATACTACCGGCAAACGTCCCGCTCTGCCCTCGCTTGAGGCATGCACCCCATTTCCAGTGATTTCACTGGCTTCCGACACGCTCGTGTGTGTTTCCTGGGTCCCCAGGTTCGGGCACATTTTCCGATTCCGGAAATCCCAAAACGCGAGACATGGGTGAAATTCACCGAAGCCCTGCACACTACCGGCAAACGTCCCGCTCTGCACTCGCTTGAGGCATGCACCCCATTTCCAGTGATTTCACTGGCTTCCGACACGCTCGTGTGTGTTTCCTGGGTCCCCTGGTTCGGGCACATTTTCCGATTCTGGAAATCCCAAAACGCGAGACATGGGTGAAATTCACCGAAGCCCTGCACACTACCGGCAAACGTTCCGCTCTGCCCTCGCTTGAGGCATGCACCCCATTTCCAGTGATTTCACTGGCATCCGACACGCTCGTGTGTGTTTCCTGGGTCCCCAGGTTCGGGCACATTTTCCGATTCCGGAAATCCCAAAACGCGAGACATGGGTGAAATTCAGCGAAGCCCTGCACACTACCGGCAAACGTCCCGCTCTGCCCTCGCTTGAGGCATGCACCCCATTTCCAGTGATTTCACTGGCTTCCGACACGCTCGTGTGTGTTTCCTGGGTCCCCTGGTTCGGGCACATTTTCCGATTCCGGAAATCCCAAAACGCGAGACATGGGTGAAATTCACCGAAGCCCTGCACACTACCGGCAAACGTCCCGCTCTGCCCTCGCTTGAGGCATGCACCCCATTTCCAGTGATTTCACTGGAATCCGACACGCTCGTGTGGGTTTCCTGGGTCCCCTGGTTCGGGCACATTTTCCGATTCCGGAAATCCCAAAACGCGAGACATGGGTGAAATTCACCGAAGCCCTGCACACTACCGGCAAACGTCCCGCTCTGCCCTCGCTTGAGGCTTGCACCCCATTTCCAGTGATTTCACTGGCTTCCGACACGCTCGTGTGTTTTCCTGGGTCCCCAGCTTCGGGCACATTTTCCGATTCCGGAAATCCCAAAACGCGAGACATGGGTGAAATTCACCGAAGCCCTGCACACTACCGGCAAACGTCCCGCTCTGCCCTCGCTTGAGGCTTGCACCCCATTTCCAGTGATTTCACTGGCTTCCGACACGCTCGTGTGTGTTTCCTGGGTCCCCTGGTTCGGGCACATTTTCCGATTCCGGAAATCCCAAAACGCGAGACATGGGTGAAATTCACCGAAGCCCTGCACACTACCGGCAAACGTCCCGCTCTGCCCTCGCTTGAGGCATGCACCCCATTTCCAGTGATTTCACTGGCTTCCGACACGCTCGTGTGTGTTTCCTGGGTCCCCTGGTTCGGGCACATTTTCCGATTCCGGAAATCCTAAAACGCGAGACATGGGTGAAAATCACCGAAGCCCTGCACACTACCGGCAAACGTCCCGCTCTGCCCTCGCTTGAGGCATGCACCCCATTTCCAGTGATTTCACTGGCTTCCGAAACGCTCGTGTGTGTTTCCTGGGTCCCCTGGTTCGGGCACATTTTCCGATTCCGGAAATCCCAAAACGCGAGACATGGGTGAAATTCACCGAAGCCCTGCACACTACCGGCAAACGTCCCGCTCTGCCCTCGCTTGAGGCATGCACCCCATTTCCAGTGATTTCACTGGAATCCGTCACGCTCGTGTGGGTTTCCTGGGTCCCCTGGTTCGGGCACATTTTCCGATTCCGGAAATCCCAAAACGCGAGACATGGGTGAAATTCACTGAAGCCCTGCACACTACCGGCAAATGTCCCGCTCTGCCCTTGCTTGAGGCTTGCACCCCATTTCCAGTGATTTCACTGGCTTCCGACACGCTCGTGTGTTTTCCTGGGTCCCCAGGTTCGGGCACATTTTCCGATTCCGGAAATCCCAAAACGCGAAACATGGGTGAAATTCACCGAAGCCCTGCATACTACCGGCAAACGTCCCGCTCCGCCCTCGCTTGAGGCATGCACCCCATTTCCAGTGATTTCACTGGCTTCCGACACGCTCGTGTGTGTTTTCTGGGTCCCCAGGTTCGGGCACATTTTCCGATTCAGGAAATCCCAAAACGCGAGACATGGGTGAAATTCACCGAAGCCCTGCACACTACCGGCAAACGTCCCGCTCTGCCCTCGCTTGAGGCTTGCACCCCATTTCCAGTGATTTCACTGGCTTTCGACACGCTCGTGTGTGTTTCCTGGGTCCCCAGGTTAGGGCACATTTTCCGATTCCGGAAATCCCAAAACGCGAGACATGGGTGAAATTCACCGAAGCCCTGCACACTACCGGCAAACGTCCCGCTCTGCCCTCGCTTGAGGCATGCACCCCATTTCCAGTGATTTCACTGGCTTTCGACACGCTCGTGTGTGTTTCCTGGGTCCCCAGGTTCGGGCACGTTTTCCGATTCCGGAAATCCCAAAACGCGAGACATGGGTGAAATTCACCGAAGCCCTGCACACTACCGGCAAACGTCCCGCTCTGCCCTCGCTTGAGGCATGCACCCCATTTCCAGTGATTTCACTGGCTTCCGACACGCTCGTGTGTGTTTCCTGGGTCCCCTGGTTCGGGCACATTTTCCGATTCCGGAAATCCCAATACGCGAGACATGGGTGAAATTCACCGAAGCCCTGCACACTACCGGCAAACGTCCCGCTCTGCCCTCGCTTGAGGCATGCACCCCATTTCCAGTGATTTCACTGGCTTCCGACACGCTCGTGTGTGTTTCCTGGGTCCCCTGGTTCGGGCACATTTTCCGATTCCGAAAATCCTAAAACGCGAGACATGGGTGAAAATCACCGAAGCCCTGCACACTACCGGCAAACGTCCCGCTCTGCCCTCGCTTGAGGCATGCACCCCATTTCCAGTGATTTCACTGGCTTCCGAAACGCTCGTGTGTGTTTCCTGGGTCCCCTGGTTCGGGCACATTTTCCGATTCTGGAAATCCCAAAACGCGAGACATGGGTGAAATTCACCGAAGCCCTGCACACTACAGGCAAACGTCCCGCTCTGCCCTCGCTTGAGGCATGCACCCCATTTCCAGTGATTTCACTGGCATCCGACACGCTCGTGTGGGTTTCCTGGGTCCCCAGGTTCGGGCACATTTTCCGATTCCGGAAATCCCAAAACGCGAGACATGGGTGAAATTCACCGAAGCCCTGCACACTACCGGCAAACGTCCCGCTCTGCCCTCGCTTGAGGCATGCACCCCATTTCCAGTGATTTCACTGGCTTCCGACACGCTCGTGTGTGTTTCCTGGGTCCCCAGGTTCGGGCACATTTTCCGATTCCGGAAATCCCAAAACGCGAGACATGGGTGAAATACACCGAAGCCCTGCACACTACCGGCAAACGTCCCGCTCTGCCCTCGCTTGAGGCATGCACCCCATTTCCAGTGATTTCACTGGCTTCCGACACGCTCGTGTGTGTTTCCTGGGTCCCCTGGTTCGGGCACATTTTCCGATTCCGGAAATCCCAAAACGCGAGACATGGGTGAAATTCACCGAAGCCCTGCACACTACCGGCAAACGTCCCGCTCTGCCCTCGCTTGAGGCATGCACCCCATTTCAAGTGATTTCACTGGAATCCGACACGCTCGTGTGGGTTTCCTGGGTCCCCTGGTTCGGGCGCATTTTCCGATTCCGGAAATCCCAAAACGCGAGACATGGGTGAAATTCACCGAAGCCCTGCACACTACCGGCAAACGTCCCGCTCTGCCCTCGCTTGAGGCTTGCACCCCATTTCCAGTGATTTCACTGGCTTCCGACACGCTCGTGTGTTTTCCTGGGTCCCCAGCTTCGGGCACAGTTTCCGATTCCGGAAATCCCAAAACGCGAGACATGGGTGAAATTCACCGAAGCCCTGCATACTACCGGCAAACGTCCCGCTCTGCCCTCGCTTGAGGCATGCACCCCATTTCCAGTGATTTCACTGGCTTCCGACACGCTCGTGTGTGTTTCCTGGGTCCCCAGGTTCGGGCACATTTTCCGATTCCGGAAATCCCAAAACGCGAGACATGGGTGAAATTCACCGAAGCCCTGCACACTACCGGCAAACGTCCCGCTCTGCACTCGCTTGAGGCATGCACCCCATTTCCAGTGATTTCACTGGCTTCCGACACGCTCGTGTGTGTTTCCTGGGTCCCCTGGTTCGGGCACATTTTCCGATTCTGGAAATCCCAAAACGCGAGACATGGGTGAAATTCACCGAAGCCCTGCACACTACCGGCAAACGTTCCGCTCTGCCCTCGCTTGAGGCATGCACCCCATTTCCAGTGATTTCACTGGCATCCGACACGCTCGTGTGTGTTTCCTGGGTCCCCAGGTTCGGGCACATTTTCCGATTCCGGAAATCCCAAAACGCGAGACATGGGTGAAATTCAGCGAAGCCCTGCACACTACCGGCAAACGTCCCGCTCTGCCCTCGCTTGAGGCATGCACCCCATTTCCAGTGATTTCACTGGCTTCCAACACGCTCGTGTGTGTTTCCTGGGTCCCCTGGTTCGGGCACATTTTCCGATTCCGGAAATCCCAAAACGCGAGACATGGGTGAAATTCACCGAAGCCCTGCACACTACCGGCAAACGTCCCGCTCTGCCCTCGCTTGAGGCATGCACCCCATTTCCAGTGATTTCACTGGAATCCGACACGCTCGTGTGGGTTTCCTGGGTCCCCTGGTTCGGGCACATTTTCCGATTCCGGAAATCCCAAAACGCGAGACATGGGTGAAATTCACCGAAGCCCTGCACACTACCGGCAAACGTCCCGCTCTGCCCTCGCTTGAGGCTTGCACCCCATTTCCAGTGATTTCACTGGCTTCCGACACGCTCGTGTGTTTTCCTGGGTCCCCAGCTTCGGGCACATTTTCCGATTCCGGAAATCCCAAAACGCGAGACATGGGTGAAATTCACCGAAGCCCTGCACACTACCGGCAAACGTCCCGCTCTGCCCTCGCTTGAGGCTTGCACCCCATTTCCAGTGATTTCACTGGCTTCCGACACGCTCGTGTGTGTTTCCTGGGTCCCCTGGTTCGGGCACATTTTCCGATTCCGGAAATCCCAAAACGCGAGACATGGGTGAAATTCACCGAAGCCCTGCACACTACCGGCAAACGTCCCGCTCTGCCCTCGCTTGAGGCATGCACCCCATTTCCAGTGATTTCACTGGAATCCGACACGCTCGTGTGGGTTTCCTGGGTCCCCTGGTTCGGGCACATTTTCCGATTCCGGAAATCCCAAAACGCGAGACATGGGTGAAATTCACCGAAGCCCTGCACACTACCGGCAAACGTCCCGCTCTGCCCTCGCTTGAGGCTTGCACCCCATTTCCAGTGATTTCACTGGCTTCCGACACGCTCGTGTGTTTTCCTGGGTCCCCAGCTTCGGGCACATTTTCCGATTCCGGAAATCCCAAAACGCGAGACATGGGTGAAATTCACCGAAGCCCTGCACACTACCGGCAAACGTCCCGCTCTGCCCTCGCTTGAGGCTTGCACCCCATTTCCAGTGATTTCACTGGCTTCCGACACGCTCGTGTGTGTTTCCTGGGTCCCCTGGTTCGGGCACATTTTCCGATTCCGGAAATCCTAAAACGCGAGACATGGGTGAAATTCACCGAAGCCCTGCACACTACCGGCAAACGTCCCGCTCTGCCCTCGCTTGAGGCATGCACCCCATTTCCAGTGATTTCACTGGCTTCCGACACGCTCGTGTGTGTTTCCTGGGTCCCCTGGTTCGGGCACATTTTACGATTCCGGAAATCCTAAAACGCGAGACATGGGTGAAATTCACCGAAGCCCTGCACACTACAGGCAAACGTCCCGCTCTGCCCTCGCTTGAGGCATGCACCCCATTTCCAGTGATTTCACTGGCATCCGAAACGCTCGTGTGGGTTTCCTGGGTCCCCTGGTTCGGGCACATTTTCCGATTCCGAAAATCCCAAAACGCGAGAAATGGGTGAAATTCACCGAAGCCCTGCACACTACCGGCAAACGTCCCGCTCTGCCCTCGCTTGAGGCATGCACCCCATTTCCAGTGATTTCACTGGCTTCTGACACGCTCGTGTGTGTTTCCTGGGTCCCCAGGTTCGGGCACATTTTCCGATTCCGGAAATCCCAAAACGCGAGACATGGGTGAAATTCACCGAAGCCCTGCACACTACCGGCAAACGTCCCGCTCTGCCCTCGCTTGAGGCATGCACCCCATTTCCAGTGATTTCACTGGCTTCCGACACGCTCGTGTGTGTTTCCTGGGTCCCCAGGTTCGGGCACATTTTCCGATTCCGGAAATCCCAAAACGCGAGACATGGGTGAAATTCACCGAAGCCCTGCACACTACTGGCAAACGTCCCGCTCTGCCCTCGCTTGAGGCATGCACCCATTTCCAGTGATTTCACTGGCTTCCGACACGCTCGTGTGTGTTTCCTGGGTCCCCAGGTTCGGGCACATTTTCCGATTCCGGAAATCCCAAAACGCGAGACATGGGTGAAATTCACCGAAGCCCTGCACACTATCGGTAAACGTCCCGCTCTGCCCTCGCTTGAGGCATGCACCCCATTTCCAGTGATTTCACTGGCTTCCGACACGCTCGTGTGTGTTTCCTGGGTCCCCTGGTTCGGGCACATTTTCCGATTCCGGAAATCCTAAAACGCGAGACATGGGTGAAATTCACCGAAGCCCTGCACACTACCGGCAAACGTCCCGCTCTGCCCTCGCTTGAGGCATGCACCCCATTTCCAGTGATTTTACTGGCTTCCGACACGCTCGTGTGTGTTTCCTGGGTCCCCTGGTTCGGGCACATTTTCCGATTCCGGAAATCCAAAAACGCGAGACATGGGTGAAATTCACCGAAGCCCTGCACACTACCGGCAAACGTCCCGCTCTGCCCTCGCTTGAGGCATGTACCCCATATCCAGTGATTTCACTGGAATCCGACACGCTCGTGTGGGTTTCCTGGGTCCCCTGGTTCGGGCACATTTTCCGATTCCGGAAATCCCAAAACGCGAGACATGGGTGAAATTCACCGAAGCCCTGCACACTACCGGCAAACGTCCCGCTCTGCCCTCGCTTGAGGCATGCACCCCATTTCCAGTGATTTCACTGGCTTCCGACACGCTCGTGTGTGTTTCCTGGGTCCCCTGGTTCGGGCACATTTTCCGATTCCGGAAATCCTAAAACGCGAGACATGGGTGAAAATCACCGAAGCCCTGCACACTACCGGCAAACGTCCCGCTCTGCCTTCGCTTGAGGCATGCACCCCATTTCCAGTGATTTTACTGGCTTCCGAAACGCTCGTGTGTGTTTCCTGGGTCCCCTGGTTCGGGCACATTTTCCGATTCCGGAAATCCCAAAACGCGAGACATGGGTGAAATTCACCGAAGCCCTGCACACTACCGGCAAACGTCCCGCTCTGCCCTCGCTTGAGGCATGCACCCCATTTCCAGTGATTTCACTGGAATCCGTCACGCTCGTGTGGGTTTCCTGGGTCCCCTGGTTCGGGCACATTTTCCGATTCCGGAAATCCCAAAACGCGAGACATGGGTGAAATTCACTGAAGCCCTGCACACTACCGGCAAATGTCCCGCTCTGCCCTTGCTTGAGGCTTGCACCCCATTTCCAGTGATTTCACTGGCTTCCGACACGCTCGTGTGTTTTCCTGGGTCCCCAGGTTCGGGCACATTTTCCGATACCGGAAATCCCAAAACGCGAGACATGGGTGAAATTCACCGAAGCCCTGCATACTACCGGCAAACGTCCCGCTCTGCCCTCGCTTGAGGCATGCACCCCATTTCCAGTGATTTCACTGGCTTCCGACACGCTCGTGTGTGTTTCCTGGGTCCCCAGGTTCGGGCACATTTTCCGATTCAGGAAATCCCAAAACGCGAGACATGGGTGAAATTCACCGAAGCCCTGCACACTACCGGCAAACGTCCCGCTCTGCCCTTGCTTGAGGCTTGCACCCCATTTCCAGTGATTTCACTGGCTTTCGACACGCTCGTGTGTGTTTCCTGGGTCCCCAGGTTAGGGCACATTTTCCGATTCCGGAAATCCCAAAACGCGAGACATGGGTGAAATTCACCGAAGCCCTGCACACTACCGGCAAACGTCCCGCTCTGCCCTCGCTTGAGGCATGCACCCCATTTCCAGTGATTTCACTGGCTTTCGACACGCTCGTGTGTGTTTCCTGGGTCCCCAGGTTCGGGCACATTTTCCGATTCCGGAAATCCCAAAACACGAGACATGGGTGAAATTCACCGAAGCCCTGCACACTACCGGCAAACGTCCCGCTCTGCCCTCGCTTGAGGCATGCACCCCATTTCCAGTGATTTCACTGGCTTCCGACACGCTCGTGTGTGTTTCCTGGGTCCCCTGGTTCGGGCACATTTTCCGATTCCGGAAATCCCAAAACGCGAGACATGGGTGAAATTCACCGAAGCCCTGCACACTACCGGCAAACGTCCCGCTCTGCCCTCGCTTGAGGCATGCACCCCATTTCCAGTGATTTCACTGGCTTCCGACACGCTCGTGTGTGTTTCCTGGGTCCCCTGGTTCGGGCACATTTTCCGATTCCGAAAATCCTAAAACGCGAGACATGGGTGAAAATCACCGAAGCCCTGCACACTACCGGCAAACGTCCCGCTCTGCCCTCGCTTGAGGCATGCACCCCATTTCCAGTGATTTCACTGGCTTCCGAAACGCTCGTGTGTGTTTCCTGGGTCCCCTGGTTCGGGCACATTTTCCGATTCTGGAAATCCCAAAACGCGAGACATGGGTGAAATTCACCGAAGCCCTGCACACTACAGGCAAACGTCCCGCTCTGCCCTCGCTTGAGGCATGCACCCCATTTCCAGTGATTTCACTGGCATCCGACACGCTCGTGTGGGTTTCCTGGGTCCCCAGGTTCGGGCACATTTTCCGATTCCGGAAATCCCAAAACGCGAGACATGGGTGAAATTCACCGAAGCCCTGCACACTACCGGCAAACGTCCCGCTCTGCCCTCGCTTGAGGCTTGCACCCCATTTCCAGTGATTTCACTGGCTTCCGACACGCTCGTGTGTTTTCCTGGGTCCCCAGCTTCGGGCACATTTTCCGATTCCGGAAATCCCAAAACGCGAGACATGGGTGAAATTCACCGAAGCCCTGCACACTACCGGCAAACGTCCCGCTCTGCCCTCGCTTGAGGCTTGCACCCCATTTCCAGTGATTTCACTGGCTTCCGACACGCTCGTGTGTGTTTCCTGGGTCCCCTGGTTCGGGCACATTTTCCGATTCCGGAAATCCTAAAACGCGAGACATGGGTGAAATTCACCGAAGCCCTGCACACTACCGGCAAACGTCCCGCTCTGCCCTCGCTTGAGGCTTGCACCCCATTTCCAGTGATTTCACTGGCTTCCGACACGCTCGTGTGTGTTTCCTGGGTCCCCTGGTTCGGGCACATTTTACGATTCCGGAAATCCTAAAACGCGAGACATGGGTGAAATTCACCGAAGCCCTGCACACTACAGGCAAACGTCCCGCTCTGCCCTCGCTTGAGGCATGCACCCCATTTCCAGTGATTTCACTGGCATCCGAAACGCTCGTGTGGGTTTCCTGGGTCCCCTGGTTTGGGCACATTTTCCGATTCCGGAAATCCCAAAACGCGAGAAATGGGTGAAATTCACCGAAGCCCTGCACACTACCGGCAAACGTCCCGCTCTGCCCTCGCTTGAGGCATGCACCCCATTTCCAGTGATTTCACTGGCTTCTGACACGCTCGTGTGTGTTTCCTGGGTCCCCAGGTTCGGGCACATTTTCCGATTCCGGAAATCCCAAAACGCGAGACATGGGTGAAATTCACCGAAGCCCTGCACACTACCGGCAAACGTCCCGCTCTGCCCTCGCTTGAGGCATGCACCCCATTTCCAGTGATTTCACTGGCTTCCGACACGCTCGTGTGTGTTTCCTGGGTCCCCAGGTTCGGGCACATTTTCCGATTCCGGAAATCCCAAAACGCGAGACATGGGTGAAATTCACCGAAGCCCTGCACACTACTGGCAAACGTCCCGCTCTGCCCTCGCTTGAGGCATGCACCCATTTCCAGTGATTTCACTGGCTTCCGACACGCTCGTGTGTGTTTCCTGGGTCCCCAGGTTCGGGCACATTTTCCGATTCCGGAAATCCCAAAACGCGAGACATGGGTGAAATTCACCGAAGCCCTGCACACTACCGGCAAACGTCCCGCTCTGCCTTCGCTTGAGGCATGCACCCCATTTCCAGTGATTTCACTGGCTTCCGAAACGCTCGTGTGTGTTTCCTGGGTCCCCTGGTTCGGGCACATTTTCCGATTCCGGAAATCCCAAAACGCGAGACATGGGTGAAATTCACCGAAGCCCTGCACACTACCGGCAAACGTCCCGCTCTGCCCTCGCTTGAGGCATGCACCCCATTTCCAGTGATTTCACTGGAATCCGTCACGCTCGTGTGGGTTTCCTGGGTCCCCTGGTTCGGGCACATTTTCCGATTCCGGAAATCCCAAAACGCGAGACATGGGTGAAATTCACTGAAGCCCTGCACACTACCGGCAAATGTCCCGCTCTGCCCTTGCTTGAGGCTTGCACCCCATTTCCAGTGATTTCACTGGCTTCCGACACGCTCGTGTGTTTTCCTGGGTCCCCAGGTTCGGGCACATTTTCCGATTCCGGAAATCCCAAAACGCGAGACATGGGTGAAATTCACCGAAGCCCTGCATACTACCGGCAAACGTCCCGCTCTGCCCTCGCTTGAGGCATGCACCCCATTTCCAGTGATTTCACTGGCTTCCGACACGCTCGTGTGTGTTTCCTGGGTCCCCAGGTTCGGGCACATTTTCCGATTCAGGAAATCCCAAAACGCGAGACATGGGTGAAATTCACCGAAGCCCTGCACACTACCGGCAAACGTCCCGCTCTGCCCTCGCTTGAGGCTTGCACCCCATTTCCAGTGATTTCACTGGCTTTCGACACGCTCGTGTGTGTTTCCTGGGTCCCCAGGTTAGGGCACATTTTCCGATTCCGGAAATCCCAAAACGCGAGACATGGGTGAAATTCACCGAAGCCCTGCACACTACCGGCAAACGTCCCGCTCTGCCCTCGCTTGAGGCATGCACCCCATTTCCAGTGATTTCACTGGCTTTCGACACGCTCGTGTGTGTTTCCTGGGTCCCCAGGTTCGGGCACATTTTCCGATTCCGGAAATCCCAAAACACGAGACATGGGTGAAATTCACCGAAGCCCTGCACACTACCGGCAAACGTCCCGCTCTGCCCTCGCTTGAGGCATGCACCCCATTTCCAGTGATTTCACTGGCTTCCGACACGGTCGTGTGTGTTTCCTGGGTCCCCTGGTTCGGGCACATTTTCCGATTCCGGAAATCCCAAAACGCGAGACATGGGTGAAATTCACCGAAGCCCTGCACACTACCGGCAAACGTCCCGCTCTGCCCTCGCTTGAGGCATGCACCCCATTTCCAGTGATTTCACTGGCTTCCGACACGCTCGTGTGTGTTTCCTGGGTCCCCTGGTTCGGGCACATTTTCCGATTCCGAAAATCCTAAAACGCGAGACATGGGTGAAAATCACCGAAGCCCTGCACACTACCGGCAAACGTCCCGCTCTGCCCTCGCTTGAGGCATGCACCCCATTTCCAGTGATTTCACTGGCTTCCGAAACGCTCGTGTGTGTTTCCTGGGTCCCCTGGTTCGGGCACATTTTCCGATTCTGGAAATCCCAAAACGCGAGACATGGGTGAAATTCACCGAAGCCCTGCACACTACAGGCAAACGTCCCGCTCTGCCCTCGCTTGAGGCATGCACCCCATTTCCAGTGATTTCACTGGCATCCGACACGCTCGTGTGTGTTTCCTGGGTCCCCAGGTTCGGGCACATTTTCCGATTCCGGAAATCCCAAAACGCGAGACATGGGTGAAATTCACCGAAGCCCTGCACACTACCGGCAAACGTCCCGCTCTGCCCTCGCTTGAGGCATGCACCCCATTTCCAGTGATTTCACTGGCTTCCGACACGCTCGTGTGTGTTTCCTGGGTCCCCAGGTTCGGGCACATTTTCCGATTCCGGAAATCCCAAAACGCGAGACATGGGTGAAATACACCGAAGCCCTGCACACTACCGGCAAACGTCCCGCTCTGCCCTCGCTTGAGGCATGCACCCCATTTCCAGTGATTTCACTGGCTTCCGAAACGCTCGTGTGTGTTTCCTGGGTCCCCTGGTTCGGGCACATTTTCCGATTCTGGAAATCCCAAAACGCGAGACATGGGTGAAATTCACCGAAGCCCTGCACACTACAGGCAAACGTCCCGCTCTGCCCTCGCTTGAGGCATGCACCCCATTTCCAGTGATTTCACTGGCATCCGACACGCTCGTGTGGGTTTCCTGGGTCCCCAGGTTCGGGCACATTTTCCGATTCCGGAAATCCCAAAACGCGAGACATGGGTGAAATTCACCGAAGCCCTGCACACTACCGGCAAACGTCCCGCTCTGCCCTCGCTTGAGGCATGCACCCCATTTCCAGTGATTTCACTGGCTTCCGACACACTCGTGTGTGTTTCCTGGGTCCCCAGGTTCGGGCACATTTTCCGATTCCGGAAATCCCAAAACGCGAGACATGGGTGAAATACACCGAAGCCCTGCACACTACCGGCAAACGTCCCGCTCTGCCCTCGCTTGAGGCATGCACCCCATTTCCAGTGATTTCACTGGCTTCCGACACGCTCGTGTGTGTTTCCTGGGTCCCCTGGTTCGGGCACATTTTCCGATTCCGGAAATCCCAAAACGCGAGACATGGGTGAAATTCACCGAAGCCCTGCACACTACCGGCAAACGTCCCGCTCTGCCCTCGCTTGAGGCATGCACCCCATTTCAAGTGATTTCACTGGAATCCGACACGCTCGTGTGGGTTTCCTGGGTCCCCTGGTTCGGGCGCATTTTCCGATTCCGGAAATCCCAAAACGCGAGACATGGGTGAAATTCACTGAAGCCCTGCACACTACCGGCAAACGTCCCGCTCTGCCCTCGCTTGAGGCTTGCACCCCATTTCCAGTGATTTCACTGGCTTCCGACACGCTCGTGTGTTTTCCTGGGTCCCCAGCTTTGGGCACAGTTTCCGATTCCGGAAATCCCAAAACGCGAGACATGGGTGAAATTCACCGAAGCCCTGCATACTACCGGCAAACGTCCCGCTCTGCCCTCGCTTGAGGCATGCACCCCATTTCCAGTGATTTCACTGGCTTCCGACACGCTCGTGTGTGTTTCCTGGGTCCCCAGGTTCGGGCACATTTTCCGATTCCGGAAATCCCAAAACGCGAGACATGGGTGAAATTCACCGAAGCCCTGCACACTACCGGCAAACGTCCCGCTCTGCACTCGCTTGAGGCATGCACCCCATTTCCAGTGATTTCACTGGCTTCCGACACGCTCGTGTGTGTTTCCTGGGTCCCCTGGTTCGGGCACATTTTCCGATTCTGGAAATCCCAAAACGCGAGACATGGGTGAAATTCACCGAAGCCCTGCACACTACCGGCAAACGTCCCGCTCTGCCCTCGCTTGAGGCATGCACCCCATTTCCAGTGATTTCACTGGCATCCGACACGCTCGTGTGTGTTTCCTGGGTCCCCAGGTTCGGGCACATTTTCCGATTCCGGAAATCCCAAAACGCGAGACATGGGTGAAATTCAGCGAAGCCCTGCACACTACCGGCAAACGTCCCGCTCTGCCCTCGCTTGAGGCATGCACCCCATTTCCAGTGATTTCACTGGCTTCCGACACGCTCGTGTGTGTTTCCTGGGTCCCCTGGTTCGGGCACATTTTCCGATTCCGGAAATCCCAAAACGCGAGACATGGGTGAAATTCACCGAAGCCCTGCACACTACCGGCAAACGTCCCGCTCTGCCCTCGCTTGAGGCATGCACCCCATTTCCAGTGATTTCACTGGAATCCGACACGCTCGTGTGGGTTTCCTGGGTCCCCTGGTTCGGGCACATTTTCCGATTCCGGAAATCCCAAAACGCGAGACATGGGTGAAATTCACCGAAGCCCTGCACACTACCGGCAAACGTCCCGCTCTGCCCTCGCTTGAGGCTTGCACCCCATTTCCAGTGATTTCACTGGCTTCCGACACGCTCGTGTGTTTTCCTGGGTCCCCAGCTTCGGGCACATTTTCCGATTCCGGAAATCCCAAAACGCGAGACATGGGTGAAATTCACCGAAGCCCTGCACACTACCGGCAAACGTCCCGCTCTGCCCTCGCTTGAGGCTTGCACCCCATTTCCAGTGATTTCACTGGCTTCCGACACGCTCGTGTGTGTTTCCTGGGTCCCCTGGTTCGGGCACATTTTCCGATTCCGGAAATCCTAAAACGCGAGACATGGGTGAAATTCACCGAAGCCCTGCACACTACCGGCAAACGTCCCGCTCTGCCCTCGCTTGAGGCATGCACCCCATTTCCAGTGATTTCACTGGCTTCCGACACGCTCGTGTGTGTTTCCTGGGTCCCCTGGTTCGGGCACATTTTACGATTCCGGAAATCCTAAAACGCGAGACATGGGTGAAATTCACCGAAGCCCTGCACACTACAGGCAAACGTCCCGCTCTGCCCTCGCTTGAGGCATGCACCCCATTTCCAGTGATTTCACTGGCATCCGAAACGCTCCTGTGGGTTTCCTGGGTCCCCTGGTTCGGGCACATTTTCCGATTCCGGAAATCCCAAAACGCGAGAAATGGGTGAAATTCACCGAAGCCCTGCATACTACCGGCAAACGTCCCGCTCTGCCCTCGCTTGAGGCTTGCACCCCATTTCCAGTGATTTCACTGGCTTCCGACATGCTCGTGTGTGTTTCCTGGGTCCCCAGGTTCGGGCACATTTTCCGATTCCGGAAATCCCAAAACGCGAGACATGGGTGAAATTCACCGAAGCCCTGCACACTACCGGCAAACGTCCCGCTCTGCCCTCGCTTGAGGCATGCACCCCATTTCCAGTGATTTCACTGGCTTCCGACACGCTCGTGTGTGTTTCCTGGGTCCCCAGGTTCGGGCCCATTTTCCGATTCCGGAAATCCCAAAACGCGAGACATGGGTGAAATTCACCGAAGCCCTGCACACTACCGGCAAACGTCCCGCTCTGCACTCGCTTGAGGCATGCACCCCATTTCCAGTGATTTCACTGGCTTCCGACACGCTCGTGTGTGTTTCCTGGGTCCCCTGGTTCGGGCACATTTTCCGATTCCGGAAATCCTAAAACGCGAGACATGGGTGAAATTCACCGAAGCCCTGCACACTACCGGCAAACGTCCCGCTCTGCCCTCGCTTGAGGCATGCACCCCATTTCCAGTGATTTTACTGGCTTCCGACACGCTCGTGTGTGTTTCCTGGGTCCCCTGGTTCGGGCACATTTTCCGATTCCGGAAATCCAAAAACGCGAGACATGGGTGAAATTCACCGAAGCCCTGCACACTACCGGCAAACGTCCCGCTCTGCCCTCGCTTGAGGCATGCACCCCATTTCCAGTGATTTCACTGGCTTCCGACACGCTCGTGTGTGTTTCCTGGGTCCCCAGGTTCGGGCACATTTTCCGATTCAGGAAATCCCAAAACGCGAGACATGGGTGAAATTCACCGAAGCCCTGCACACTACCGGCAAACGTCCCGCTCTGCCCTTGCTTGAGGCTTGCACCCCATTTCCAGTGATTTCACTGGCTTTCGACACGCTCGTGTGTGTTTCCTGGGTCCCCAGGTTAGGGCACATTTTCCGATTCCGGAAATCCCAAAACGCGAGACATGGGTGAAATTCACCGAAGCCCTGCACACTACCGGCAAACGTCCCGCTCTGCCCTCGCTTGAGGCATGCACCCCATTTCCAGTGATTTCACTGGCTTCCGACACGCTCGTGTGTGTTTCCTGGGTCCCCAGGTTCGGGCACATTTTCCGATTCAGGAAATCCCAAAACGCGAGACATGGGTGAAATTCACCGAAGCCCTGCACACTACTGGCAAACGTCCCGCTCTGCCCTCGCTTGAGGCTTGCACCCCATTTCCAGTGATTTCACTGGCTTTCGACACGCTCGTGTGTGTTTCCTGGGTCCCCAGGTTAGGGCACATTTTCCGATTCCGGAAATCCCAAAACGCGAGACATGGGTGAAATTCACCGAAGCCCTGCACACTACCGGCAAACGTCCCGCTCTGCCCTCGCTTGAGGCTTGCACCCCATTTCCAGTGATTTCACTGGCTTCCGACACGCTCGTGTGTGTTTCCTGGGTCCCCTGGTTCGGGCACATTTTACGATTCCGGAAATCCTAAAACGCGAGACATGGGTGAAATTCACCGAAGCCCTGCACACTACAGGCAAACGTCCCGCTCTGCCCTCGCTTGAGGCATGCACCCCATTTCCAGTGATTTCACTGGCATCCGAAACGCTCGTGTGGGTTTCCTGGGTCCCCTGGTTCGGGCACATTTTCCGATTCCGGAAATCCCAAAACGCGAGAAATGGGTGAAATTCACCGAAGCCCTGCACACTACCGGCAAATGTCCCGCTCTGCCCTTGCTTGAGGCTTGCACCCCATTTCCAGTGATTTCACTGGCTTCCGACACGCTCGTGTGTTTTCCTGGGTCTCCAGGTTCGGGCACATTTTCCGATACCGGAAATCCCAAAACGCGAGACATGGGTGAAATTCACCGAAGCCCTGCATACTACCGGCAAACGTCCCGCTCTGCCCTCGCTTGAGGCATGCACCCCATTTCCAGTGATTTCACTGGCTTCCGACACGCTCGTGTGTGTTTCCTGGGTCCCCAGGTTCGGGCACATTTTCCGATTCAGGAAATCCCAAAACGCGAGACATGGGTGAAATTCACCGAAGCCCTGCACACTACCGGCAAACGTCCCGCTCTGCCCTTGCTTGAGGCTTGCACCCCATTTCCAGTGATTTCACTGGCTTTCGACACGCTCGTGTGTGTTTCCTGGGTCCCCAGGTTAGGGCACATTTTCCGATTCCGGAAATCCCAAAACGCGAGACATGGGTGAAATTCACCGAAGCCCTGCACACTACCGGCAAACGTCCCGCTCTGCCCTCGCTTGAGGCATGCACCCCATTTCCAGTGATTTCACTGGCTTCCGACACGCTCGTGTGTGTTTCCTGGGTCTCCAGGTTCGGGCACATTTTCCGATTCAGGAAATCCCAAAACGCGAGACATGGGTGAAATTCACCGAAGCCCTGCACACTACTGGCAAACGTCCCGCTCTGCCCTCGCTTGAGGCTTGCACCCCATTTCCAGTGATTTCACTGGCTTTCGACACGCTCGTGTGTGTTTCCTGGGTCCCCAGGTTAGGGCACATTTTCCGATTCCGGAAATCCCAAAACGCGAGACATGGGTGAAATTCACCGAAGCCCTGCACACTACCGGCAAACGTCCCGCTCTGCCCTCGCTTGAGGCATGCACCCCATTTCCAGTGATTTCACTGGCTTTCGACACGCTCGTGTGTGTTTCCTGGGTCTCCAGGTTCGGGCACATTTTCCGATTCCGGAAATCCCAAAACACGAGACATGGGTGAAATTCACCGAAGCCCTGCACACTACCGGCAAACGTCCCGCTCTGCCCTCGCTTGAGGCATGCAACCCATTTCCAGTGATTTCACTGGCTTTCGACACGCTCGTGTGTGTTTCCTGGGTCCCCAGGTTCGGGCACATTTTCCGATTCCGGAAATCCCAAAACGCGAGACATGGGTGAAATTCACCGAAGCCCTGCACACTACCGGCAAACGTCCCGCTCTGCCCTCGCTTGAGGCATGCAACCCATTTCCAGTGATTTCACTGGCTTCCGACACGCTCGTGTGTGTTTCCTGGGTCCCCTGGTTCGGGCACATTTTCCGATTCCGGAAATCCCAAAACGCGAGACATGGGTGAAATTCACCGAAGCCCTGCACACTACCGGCAAACGTCCCGCTCTGCCCTTGCTTGAGGCATGCACCCCATTTCCAGTGATTTCACTGGCTTCCGACACGCTCGTGTGTGTTTCCTGGGTCCCCTGGTTCGGGCACATTTTCCGATTCCGAAAATCCTAAAACGCGAGACATGGGTGAAAATCACCGAAGCCCTGCACACTACCGGCAAACGTCCCGCTCTGCCCTCGCTTGAGGCATGCACCCCATTTCCAGTGATTTCACTGGCTTCCGAAACGCTCGTGTGTGTTTCCTGGGTCCCCTGGTTCGGGCACATTTTCCGATTCTGGAAATCCCAAAACGCGAGACATGGGTGAAATTCACCGAAGCCCTGCACACTACAGGCAAACGTCCCGCTCTGCACTCGCTTGAGGCATGCACCCCATTTCCAGTGATTTCACTGGCATCCGACACGCTCGTGTGGGTTTCCTGGGTCCCCAGGTTCGGGCACATTTTCCGATTCCGGAAATCCCAAAACGCGAGACATGGGTGAAATTCACCGAAGCCCTGCACACTACCGGCAAACGTCCCGCTCTGCCCTCGCTTGAGGCATGCACCCCATTTCCAGTGATTTCACTGGCTTCCGACACGCTCGTGTGTGTTTCCTGGGTCCCCAGGTTCGGGCACATTTTCCGATTCCGGAAATCCCAAAACGCGAGACATGGGTGAAATACACCGAAGCCCTGCACACTACCGGCAAACGTCCCGCTCTGCCCTCGCTTGAGGCATGCACCCCATTTCCAGTGATTTCACTGGCTTCCGACACGCTCGTGTGTGTTTCCTGGGTCCCCTGGTTCGGGCACATTTTCCGATTCCGGAAATCCCAAAACGCGAGACATGGGTGAAATTCACCGAAGCCCTGCACACTACCGGCAAACGTCCCGCTCTGCCCTCGCTTGAGGCATGCACCCCATTTCAAGTGATTTCACTGGAATCCGACACGCTCGTGTGGGTTTCCTGGGTCCCCTGGTTCGGGCGCATTTTCCGATTCCGGAAATCCCAAAACGCGAGACATGGGTGAAATTCACCGAAGCCCTGCACACTACCGGCAAACGTCCCGCTCTGCCCTCGCTTGAGGCTTGCACCCCATTTCCAGTGATTTCACTGGCATCCGACACGCTCGTGTGTTTTCCTGGGTCCCCAGCTTCGGGCACAGTTTCCGATTCCGGAAATCCCAAAACGCGAGACATGGGTGAAATTCACCGAAGCCCTGCACACTACCGGCAAACGTCCCGCTCTGCCCTCGCTTGAGGCATGCACCCCATCTCCAGTGATTTCACTGGAATCCGACACGCTCGTGTGGGTTTCCTGGGTCCCCTGGTTCGGGCGCATTTTCCGATTCCGGAAATCCCAAAACGCGAGACATGGGTGAAATTCACCGAAGCCCTGCACACTACCGGCAAACGTCCCGCTCTGCCCTCGCTTGAGGCTTGCACCCCATTTCCAGTGATTTTACTGGCTTCCGACACGCTCGTGTGTTTTCCTAGGTCCCCAGCTTCGGGCACATTTTCCGATTCCGGAAATCCCAAAACGCGAGACATGGGTGAAATTCACCGAAGCCCTGCATACTACCGGCAAACGTCCCGCTCTGCCCTCGCTTGAGGCATGCACCCCATTTCCAGTGATTTCACTGGCTTCCGACACGCTCGTGTGTGTTTCCTGGGTCCCCAGGTTCGGGCACATTTTCCGATTCCGGAAATCCCAAAACGCGAGACATGGGTAAAATTCACCGAAGCCCTGCACACTACCGGCAAACGTCCCGCTCTGCCCTTGCTTGAGGCTTGCACCCCATTTCCAGGGATTTCACTGGCTTCCGACACGCTCGTGTGTGTTTCCTGGGTCCCCTGGTTCGGGCACATTTTCCGATTCTGGAAATCCCAAAACGCGAGACATGGGTGAAATTCACCGAAGCCCTGCACACTACCGGCAAACGTCCCGCTCTGCCCTCGCTTGAGGCATGCACCCCATTTCCAGTGATTTCACTGGCATCCGACACGCTCGTGTGGGTTTCCTTGGTCCCCTGGTTCGGGCACATTTTCCGATTCCGGAAATCCCAAAACGCGAGAAATGGGTGAAATTCACCGAAGCCCTGCACACTACCGGCAAACGTCCCGCTCTGCCCTCGCTTGAGGCTTGCACCCCATTTCCAGTGATTTCACTGGCTTCCGACACGCTCGTGTGTGTTTCCTGGGTCCCCAGGTTCGGGCACATTTTCCGATTCCGGAAATCCCAAAACGCGAGACATGGGTGAAATTCACCGAAGCCCTGCATACTATCGGCAAACGTCCCGCTCTGCCCTCGCTTGAGGCATGCACCCCATTTCCAGTGATTTCACTGGCTTCCGACACGCTCGTGTGTGTTTCCTGGGTCCCCAGGTTCGGGCACATTTTCCGATTCCGGAAATCCCAAAACGCGAGACATGGGTGAAATTCACCGAAGCCCTGCACACTACCGGCAAACGTCCCGCTCTGCCCTCGCTTGAGGCATGCACCCCATTTCCAGTGATTTCACTGGCTTCCGACACGCTCGTGTGTGTTTCCTGGGTCCCCTGGTTCGGGCACATTTTCCGATTCCGGAAATCCTAAAACGCGAGACATGGGTGAAAATCACCGAAGCCCTGCACACTACCGGCAAACGTCCCGCTCTGCCCTCGCTTGAGGCATGCACCCCATTTCCAGTGATTTCACTGGCTTCCGACACGCTCGTGTGTGTTTCCTGGGTCCCCAGGTTCGGGCACATTTTCCGATTCCGGAAATCCCAAAACGCGAGACATGGGTGAAATTCACCGAAGCCCTGCATACTACCGGCAAACGTCCCGCTCTGCCCTCGCTTGAGGCATGCACCCCATTTCCAGTGATTTCACTGGCTTCCGACACGCTCGTGTGTGTTTCCTGGGTCCCCTGGTTCGGGCACATTTTCCGATTCCGGAAATCCCAAAACGCGAGACATGGGTGAAATTCACCGAAGCCCTGCACACTACCGGCAAACGTCCCGCTCTGCCCTCGCTTGAGGCATGCACCCCATTTCCAGTGATTTCACTGGAATCCGACACGCTCGTGTGGGTTTCCTGGGTCCCCTGGTTCGGGCGCATTTTCCGATTCCGGAAATCCCAAAACGCGAGACATGGGTGAAATTCACCGAAGCCCTGCACACTACCGGCAAACGTCCCGCTCTGCCCTCGCTTGAGGCTTGCACCCCATTTCCAGTGATTTCACTGGCTTCCGACACGCTCGTGTGTTTTCCTAGGTCCCCAGCTTCGGGCACATTTTCCGATTCCGGAAATCCCAAAACGCGAGACATGGGTGAAATTCACCGAAGCCCTGCATACTACCGGCAAACGTCCCGGTCTGCCCTCGCTTGAGGCATGCACCCCATTTCCAGTGATTTCACTGGCTTCCGACACGCTCGTGTGTGTTTCCTGGGTCCCCAGGTTCGGGCACATTTTCCGATTCCGGAAATCCCAAAACGCGAGACATGGGTGAAATTCACCGAAGCCCTGCACACTACCGGCAAACGTCCCGCTCTGCCCTCGCTTGAGGCTTGCACCCCATTTCCAGTGATTTCACTGGCTTCCGACACGCTCGTGTGTGTTTCCTGGGTCCCCAGGTTCGGGCACATTTTCCGATTCCGGAAATCCCAAAACGCGAGACATGGGTGAAATTCACCGAAGCCCTGCACACTACCGGCAAACGTCCCGCTCTGCCCTCGCTTGAGGCATGCACCCCATTTCCAGTGATTTCACTGGCTTCCGACACGCTCGTGTGTGTTTCCTGGGTCCCCAGGTTCGGGCACATTTTCCGATTCCGGAAATCCCAAAACGCGAGACATGGGTGAAATTCACCGAAGCCGTGCACACTACCGGCAAACGTCCCGCTCTGCACTCGCTTGAGGCATGCACCCCATTTCCAGTGATTTCACTGGCTTCCGACACGCTCGTGTGTGTTTCCTGGGTCCCCTGGTTCGGGCACATTTTCCGATTCTGGAAATCCCAAAACGCGAGACATGGGTGAAATTCACCGAAGCTCTGCACACTACCGGCAAACGTCCCGCTCTGCCCTCGCTTGAGGCATGCACCCCATTTCCAGTGATTTCACTGGCATCCGACACGCTCGTGTGGGTTTCCTTGGTCCCCTGGTTCGGGCACATTTTCCGATTCCGGAAATCCCAAAACGCGAGACATGGGTGAAAATCACCGAAGCCGTGCACACTACCGGCAAACGTCCCGCTCTGCCCTCGCTTGAGGCATGCACCCCATTTCCAGTGATTTCACTGGCTTCCGACACGCTCGTGTGTGTTTCCTGGGTCCCCAGGTTCGGGCACATTTTCCGATTCCGGAAATCCCAAAACGCGAGACATGGGTGAAATTCACCGAAGCCCTGCATACTACCGGCAAACGTCCCGCTCTGCCCTCGCTTGAGGCATGCACCCCATTTCCAGTGATTTCACTGGCTTCCGACACGCTCGTGTGTGTTTCCTGGGTCCCCTGGTTCGGGCACATTTTCCGATTCCGGAAATCCCAAAACGCGAGACATGGGTGAAATTCACCGAAGCCCTGCACACTACCGGCAAACGTCCCGCTCTGCCCTCGCTTGAGGCATGCACCCCATTTCCAGTGATTTCACTGGAATCCGACACGCTCGTGTGGGTTTCCTGGGTCCCCTGGTTCGGGCGCATTTTCCGATTCCGGAAATCCCAAAACGCGAGACATGGGTGAAATTCACCGAAGCCCTGCACACTACCGGCAAACGTCCCGCTCTGCCCTCGCTTGAGGCTTGCACCCCATTTCCAGTGATTTCACTGGCTTCCGACACGCTCGTGTGTTTTCCTAGGTCCCCAGCTTCGGGCACATTTTCCGATTCCGGAAATCCCAAAACGCGAGACATGGGTGAAATTCACCGAAGCCCTGCATACTACCGGCAAACGTCCCGCTCTGCCCTCGCTTGAGGCATGCACCCCATTTCCAGTGATTTCACTGGCTTCCGACACGCTCGTGTGTGTTTCCTGGGTCCCCAGGTTCGGGCACATTTTCCGATTCCGGAAATCCCAAAACGCGAGACATGGGTGAAATTCACCGAAGCCCTGCATACTACCGGCAAACGTCCCGCTCTGCCCTCGCTTGAGGCTTGCACCCCATTTCCAGTGATTTCACTGGCTTCCGACACGCTCGTGTGTGTTTCCTGGGTCCCCAGGTTCGGGCACATTTTCCGATTCCGGAAATCCCAAAACGCGAGACATGGGTGAAATTCACCGAAGCCCTGCACACTACCGGCAAACGTCCCGCTCTGCCCTCGCTTGAGGCATGCACCCCATTTCCAGTGATTTCACTGGCTTCCGACACGCTCGTGTGTGTTTCCTGGGTCCCCAGGTTCGGGCACATTTTCCGATTCCGGAAATCCCAAAACGCGAGACATGGGTGAAATTCACCGAAGCCGTGCACACTACCGGCAAACGTCCCGCTCTGCACTCGCTTGAGGCATGCACCCCATTTCCAGTGATTTCACTGGCTTCCGACACGCTCGTGTGTGTTTCCTGGGTCCCCTGGTTCGGGCACATTTTCCGATTCTGGAAATCCCAAAACGCGAGACATGGGTGAAATTCACCGAAGCCCTGCACACTACCGGCAAACGTCCCGCTCTGCCCTCGATTGAGGCATGCACCCCATTTCCAGTGATTTCACTGGCATCCGACACGCTCGTGTGGGTTTCCTTGGTCCCCTGGTTCGGGCACATTTTCCGATTCCGGAAATCCCAAAACGCGAGACATGGGTGAAAATCACCGAAGCCCTGCACACTACCGGCAAACGTCCCGCTCTGCCCTCGCTTGAGGCATGCACCCCATTTCCAGTGATTTCACTGGCTTCCGACACGCTCGTGTGTGTTTCCTGGGTCCCCAGGTTCGGGCACATTTTCCGATTCCGGAAATCCCAAAACGCGAGACATGGGTGAAATTCACCGAAGCCCTGCATACTACCGGCAAACGTCCCGCTCTGCCCTCGCTTGAGGCATGCACCCCATTTCCAGTGATTTCACTGGCTTCCGACACGCTCGTGTGTGTTTCCTGGGTCCCCTGGTTCGGGCACATTTTCCGATTCCGGAAATCCCAAAACGCGAGACATGGGTGAAATTCACCGAAGCCCTGCACACTACCGGCAAACGTCCCGCTCTGCCCTCGCTTGAGGCATGCACCCCATTTCCAGTGATTTCACTGGAATCCGACACGCTCGTGTGGGTTTCCTGGGTCCCCTGGTTCGGGCGCATTTTCCGATTCCGGAAATCCCAAAACGCGAGACATGGGTGAAATTCACCGAAGCCCTGCACACTACCGGCAAACATCCCGCTCTGCCCTCGCTTGAGGCTTGCACCCCATTTCCAGTGATTTCACTGGCTTCCGACACGCTCGTGTGTTTTCCTAGGTCCCCAGCTTCGGGCACATTTTCCGATTCCGGAAATCCCAAAACGCGAGACATGGGTGAAATTCACCGAAGCCCTGCATACTACCGGCAAACGTCCCTCTCTGCCCTCGCTTGAGGCATGCACCCCATTTCCAGTGATTTCACTGGCTTCCGACACGCTCGTGTGTGTTTCCTGGGTCCCCAGGTTCGGGCACATTTTCCGATTCCGGAAATCCCAAAACGCGAGACATGGGTGAAATTCACCGAAGCCCTGCATACTACCGGCAAACGTCCCGCTCTGCCCTCGCTTGAGGCTTGCACCCCATTTCCAGTGATTTCACTGGCTTCCGACATGCTCGTGTGTGTTTCCTGGGTCCCCAGGTTCGGGCACATTTTCCGATTCCGGAAATCCCAAAACGCGAGACATGGGTGAAATTCACCGAAGCCCTGCACACTACCGGCAAACGTCCCGCTCTGCCCTCGCTTGAGGCATGCACCCCATTTCCAGTGATTTCACTGGCTTCCGACACGCTCGTGTGTGTTTCCTGGGTCCCCAGGTTCGGGCACATTTTCCGATTCCGGAAATCCCAAAACGCGAGACATGGGTGAAATTCACCGAAGCCCTGCACACTACCGGCAAACGTCCCGCTCTGCACTCGCTTGAGGCATGCACCCCATTTCCAGTGATTTCACTGGCTTCCGACACGCTCGTGTGTGTTTCCTGGGTCCCCTGGTTCGGGCACATTTTCCGATTCTGGAAATCCCAAAACGCGAGACATGGGTGAAATTCACCGAAGCCCTGCACACTACCGGCAAACGTCCCGCTCTGCCCTCGCTTGAGGCATGCACCCCATTTCCAGTGATTTCACTGGCATCCGACACGCTCGTGTGGGTTTCCTTGGTCCCCTGGTTCGGGCACATTTTCCGATTCCGGAAATCCCAAAACGCGAGAAATGGGTGAAATTCACCGAAGCCCTGCACACTACCGGCAAACGTCCCGCTCTGCCCTCGCTTGAGGCTTGCACCCCATTTCCAGTGATTTCACTGGCTTCCGACACGCTCGTGTGTGTTTCCTGGGTCCCCAGGTTCGGGCACATTTTCCGATTCCGGAAATCCCAAAACGCGAGACATGGGTGAAATTCACCGAAGCCCTGCATACTACCGGCAAACGTCCCGCTCTGCCCTCGCTTGAGGCATGCACCCCATTTCCAGTGATTTCACTGGCTTCCGACACGCTCGTGTGTGTTTTCTGTGTCCCCAGGTTCGGGCACATTTTCCGATTCCGGAAATCCCAAAACGCGAGACATGGGTGAAATTCACCGAAGCCCTGCACACTACCGGCAAACGTCCCGCTCTGCCCTCGCTTGAGGCATGCACCCCATTTCCAGTGATTTCACTGGAATCCGACACGCTCGTGTGGGTTTCCTGGGTCCCCTGGTTCGGGCGCATTTTCCGATTCCGGAAATCCCAAAACGCGAGACATGGGTGAAATTCACCGAAGCCCTGCACACTACCGGCAAACGTCCCGCTCTGCCCTCGCTTGAGGCTTGCACCCCATTTCCAGTGATTTCACTGGCTTCCGACACGCTCGTGTGTTTTCCTAGGTCCCCAGCTTCGGGCACATTTTCCGATTCCGGAAATCCCAAAACGCGAGACATGGGTGAAATTCACCGAAGCCCTGCATACTACCGGCAAACGTCCCGCTCTGCCCTCGCTTGAGGCATGCACCCCATTTCCAGTGATTTCACTGGCTTCCGACACGCTCGTGTGTGTTTCCTGGGTCCCCAGGTTCGGGCACATTTTCCGATTCCGGAAATCCCAAAACGCGAGACATGGGTGAAATTCACCGAAGCCCTGCACACTACCGGCAAACGTCCCGCTCTGCCCTCGCTTGAGGCTTGCACCCCATTTCCAGTGATTTCACTGGCTTCCGACACGCTCGTGTGTTTTCCTAGGTCCCCAGCTTCGGGCACATTTTCCGATTCCGGAAATCCCAAAACGCGAGACATGGGTGAAATTCACCGAAGCCCTGCACACTACCGGCAAACGTCCCGCTCTGCCCTCGCTTGAGGCATGCACCCCATTTCCAGTGATTCCACCGGCTTCCGACACGCTCGTGTGTGTTTCCTGGGTCCCCAGGTTCGGGCACATTTTCCGATTCCGGAAATCCCAAAACGCGAGACATGGGTGAAATTCACCGAAGCCCTGCATACTACCGGCAAACGTCCCGCTCTGCCCTCGCTTGAGGCTTGCACCCCATTTCCAGTGATTTCACTGGCTTCCGACATGCTCGTGTGTGTTTCCTGGGTCCCCAGGTTCGGGCACATTTTCCGATTCCGGAAATCCCAAAACGCGAGACATGGGTGAAATTCACCGAAGCCCTGCACACTACCGGCAAACGTCCCGCTCTGCCCTCGCTTGAGGCATGCACCCCATTTCCAGTGATTTCACTGGCTTCCGACACGCTCGTGTGTGTTTCCTGGGTCCCCAGGTTCGGGCACATTTTCCGATTCCGGAAATCCCAAAACGCGAGACATGGGTGAAATTCACCGAAGCCCTGCACACTACCGGCAAACGTCCCGCTCTGCACTCGCTTGAGGCATGCACCCCATTTCCAGTGATTTCACTGGCTTCCGACACGCTCGTGTGTGTTTCCTGGGTCCCCTGGTTCGGGCACATTTTCCGATTCTGGAAATCCCAAAACGCGAGACATGGGTGAAATTCACCGAAGCCCTGCACACTACCGGCAAACGTCCCGCTCTGCCCTCGCTTGAGGCATGCACCCCATTTCCAGTGATTTCACTGGCATCCGACACGCTCGTGTGGGTTTCCTTGGTCCCCTGGTTCGGGCACATTTTCCGATTCCGGAAATCCCAAAACGCGAGAAATGGGTGAAATTCACCGAAGCCCTGCACACTACCGGCAAACGTCCCGCTCTGCCCTCGCTTGAGGCTTGCACCCCATTTCCAGTGATTTCACTGGCTTCCGACACGCTCGTGTGTGTTTCCTGGGTCCCCAGGTTCGGGCACATTTTCCGATTCCGGAAATCCCAAAACGCGAGACATGGGTGAAATTCACCGAAGCCCTGCATACTACCGGCAAACGTCCCGCTCTGCCCTCGCTTGAGGCATGCACCCCATTTCCAGTGATTTCACTGGCTTCCGACACGCTCGTGTGTGTTTTCTGTGTCCCCAGGTTCGGGCACATTTTCCGATTCCAGAAATCCCAAAACGCGAGACATGGGTGAAATTCACCGAAGCCCTGCACACTACCGGCAAACGTCCCGCTCTGCCCTCGCTTGAGGCATGCACCCCATTTCCAGTGATTTCACTGGCTTCCGACACGCTCGTGTGTGTTTCCTGGGTCCCCTGGTTCGGGCACATTTTCCGATTCCGGAAATCCTAAAACGCGAGACATGGGTGAAAATCACCGAAGCCCTGCACACTACCGGCAAACGTCCCGCTCTGCCCTCGCTTGAGGCATGCACCCCATTTCCAGTGATTTCACTGGCTTCCGACACGCTCGTGTGTTTTCCTAGGTCCCCAGCTTCGGGCACATTTTCCGATTCCGGAAATCCCAAAACGCGAGACATGGGTGAAATTCACCGAAGCCCTGCACACTACCAGCACACGTCCCGTTCTGCCCTCGCTTGAGGCATGCACCCCATTTCCAGTGATTCCACCGGCTTCCGACACGCTCGTGTGTGTTTCCTGGGTCCCCTGGTTCGGGCACATTTTCCGATTCCGGAAATCCCAAAATGCGAGACATGGGTGAAATTCACCGAAGCCCTGCACACTACAGGCAAACGTCCCGTTCTGCCCTCGCTTGAGGCCTGCACCCCATTTCCAGTGATTCCACCGGCTTCCGACACGCTCGTGTTTGTTTCCTGGGTGCCCTGGTTCGGGCACATTTTCCGATTCCAGAAATCCCGAAATGCGAGACATGGGTGAAATTCACCGAAGCCCTGCACACTACAGGCAAACGTCCCGTTCTGCCCTCGCTTGAGGCCTGCACCCCATTTCCAGTGATTCCACCGGCTTCCGACACGCTCGTGTGTGTTTCCTGGGTGCCCTGGTTCGGGCACATTTTCCGATTCCGGAAATCCCGAAATGCGAGACATGGGTGAAATTCACCGAAGCCCTGCACACTACCGGCAAACGTCCCGTTCTGCCCTCGCTTGAGGCATGCACCCCATTTCCAGTGATTCCACCGGCTTCCGACCCGCTAGTGAGTGTTTCCTGGGTCCCCTGGTTCGGGCACATTTTAGGATTCCGGAAATCCCGAAATGCGAGACATGGGTGAAATTCACCGAAGCCCTGCACTCTACCGGCAAACGTCCCGTTCTGCCCTCGCTTGAGGCATGCACCCCATTTCCAGTGACTCCACCGGCTTCCGACACGCTCGTGTGTGTTTCCTGGGTCCCCTAGTTCGGGCACATTTTCCGATTCCGGAAATCCCAAAATGCGAGACATGGGTGAAATTCACCGAAGCCCTGCACACTACCGGCAAACGTCCCGTTCTGCCCTCGCTTGAGGCATGCACCCAATTTCCAGTGATTCCACCGGCTTCCGACACGCTCGTGTGTCTTTCCTGGGTCCCCTGGTTCGGGCACAATTTCCGATACCGGAAATCCCAAAATGCGAGACATGGGTGAAATTCACCGAAGCCCTGCACACTACCGGCAAACGTCCCGTTCTGCCCTCGCTTGAGGCATGCACCCCATTTCCAGTGATTCCACCGGCTTCCGACACGCTCGTGTGTCTTTCCTGGGTCCCCAGGTTCGGGCACATTTTCCGATTCCGGAAATCCCAAAATGCGAGACATGGGTGAAATTCACCGAAGCCCTGCACACTACCGGCAAACGTCCCGTTCTGCCCTCGCTTGAGGCATGCACCCCATTTCCAGTGATTCCACCGGCTTCCGACACGCTCGTGTGTCTTTCCTGGGTCCCCAGGTTCGGGCACATTTTCCGATTCCGGAAATCCCAAAATGCGAGACATGGGTGAAATTCACCGAACCCCTGCACACTACCGGCAAACGTCCCGTTCTGCCCTCGCTTGAGGCATGCACCCCATTTCCAGTGATTCCAACGGCTTCCGACACGCTCGTGTGTGTTTCCTGGGTCCCCTGGTTCGGGCACATTTTCCGATTCCAGAAATCCCAAAATGCGAGACATGGGTGAAATTCACCGAAGCCCTGCACACTACCGGCAAACGTCCCGTTCTGCCCTCGCTTGAGGCATGCACCCCATTTCCAGTGATTCCACCGGCTTCCGACACGCTCGTGTGTGTTTCCTGGGTCCCCTGGTTCGGGCACATTTTCCGATTCCGGAAATACCGAAATGCGAGACATGGGTGAAATTCACCGAAGCCCTGCACACTACCGGCAAATGTCCCGTTCTGCCCTCGCTTGAGGCATGCACCCCATTTCCAGTGATTCCACCGGCTTCCGACACGCTCGTGTAGGTTTCCTGGGTCACCTGGTTCGGGCACATTTTCCGATTCCGGAAATCCCAAAATGCGAGACATGGGTGAAATTCACCGAAGCCCTGCACACTACCGGCAAACGTCCCGTTCTGCCCTCGCTTGAGGCATGCACCCCATTTCCAGTGATTCCACCGGCTTCCGACACGCTCGTGTGGGTTTCCTGGGTCCCCTGGTTCGGGCACATTTTCCGATTCCTGAAATCCCAAAATGCGAGACATGGGTGATATTCACCGAAGCCCTGCACACTACCGGCAAACGTCCCGTTCTGCCCTCGCTTTAGGCATGCACCCCATTTCCAGTGATTCCACCGGCTTCCTACACGCTCGTGTGGGTTTCCTGGGTCCCCTGGTTCGGGCACATTTTCCGATTCCAGAAATCCCAAAATGCGAGACATGGGTGAAATTCACTGAAGCCCGGCACACTACCGGCAAACGTCCCGTTCTGCCCTCGCTTGAGGCCTGCACCCCATTTCCAGTGATTCCACCGGCTTCCGACACGCTCGTGTGTGTTTCCTGGGTCCCCTGGTTCGGGCACCTTTTCCGATTCCGGAAATACCGAAATGCGAGACATGGGTGAAATTCACCGAAGCCCTGCACACTACGGGCAAATGTCCCGTTCTGCCCTCGCTTGAGGCATGCACCCCATTTCCAGTGATTCCACCGGCTTCCGACACGCTCGTGTAGGTTTCCTGGGTCACCTGGTTCGGGCACATTTTCCGATTCCGGAAATCCCAAAATGCGAGACATGGGTGAAATTCACCGAAGCCCTGCACACTACCGGCAAACGTCCCGTTCTGCCCTCGCTTGAGGCATGCACCCCATTTCCAGTGACTCCACCGGCTTCCGACACGCTCGTGTGTGTTTCCTGGGTCCCCTGGTTAGGGCACATTTTCCGATTCCGGAAATACCGAAATGCGAGACATGGGTGAAATTCACCGAAGCCCTGCACACTACCGGCAAATGTCCCGTTCTGCCCTCGCTTGAGGCATGCACCCCATTTCCAGTGATTCCACCGGCTTCCGACACGCTCGTGTAGGTTTCCTGGGTCACCTGGTTCGGGCACATTTTCCGATTCCGGAAATCCCAAAATGCGAGACATGGGTGAAATTCACCGAAGCCCTGCACACTACCGGCAAACGTCCCGTTCTGCCCTCGCTTGAGGCATGCACCCCATTTCCAGTGATTCCACCGGCTTCCGACACGCTCGTGTGGGTTTCCTGGGTCCCCTGGTTCGGGCACATTTTCCGATTCCGGAAATCCCAAAATGCGAGACATGGGTGATATTCACCGAAGCCCTGCACACTACCGGCAAACGTCCCGTTCTGCCCTCGCTTTAGGCATGCAACCCATTTCCAGTGATTCCACCGGCTTCCGACACTCTCGTCTGTGTTTCCTGGGTCCCCTGGTTCGGGCACATTTTCCGATTCCAGAAATCCCAAAATGCGAGACATGGGTGAAATTCACCGAAGTCCTGCACACTACCGGCAAACGTCCCGTTCTGCCCTCGCTTGAGGCATGCACCCCATTTCCAGTAATTCCACCGGCTTCCGACACGCACGTGTGCGTTTCCTGGGTCCCCTGGTTCGGGCACATTTTCCGATTCTGGAAATCCCAAAATGAGAGACATGGGTGAAATTCACCGAAGCCCTGCACACTACCGACAAACGTCCCGTTCTGCCCTCGCTTGAGGCATGCACCCCATTTCCAGTGATTCCACCGGCTTCTGACACGCTCGTGTGTGTTTCCTGGGTCCCCTGGTTCTGGCACATTTTCCGATTCCGGAAATCCCAAAATGCGAGACATGGGTGAAATTCACCGAAGCCCTGCACACTACCGGCAAACGTCCCGTTCTGCCCTCGCTTGAGGCATGCACCCCATTTCCAGTGACTCCACCGGCTTCCGACACGCTCGTGTGTGTTTCCTGGGTCCCCTGGTTAGGGCACATTTTCCGATTCCGGAAATACCGAAATGCGAGACATGGGTGAAATTCACCGAAGCCCTGCACACTACCGGCAAACGTCCCGTTCTGCCCTCGCTTTAGGCATGCAACCCATTTCCAGTGATTCCACCGGCTTCCGACACTCTCGTGTGTGTTTCCTGGGTCCCCTGGTTCGGGCACATTTTCCGATTCCAGAAATCCCAAAATGCGAGACATGGGTGAAATTCACCGAAGTCCTGCACACTACCGGCAAACGTCCCGTTCTGCCCTTGCTTGAGGCAGGCACCCCATTTCCAGTAATTCCACCGGCTTCCGACATGCACGTGTGTGTTTCCTGGGTCCCCTGGTTCGGGCACCTTTTCCGATTCCGGAACTACCGAAATGAGAGACACGGGTGAAATTCACCAAAGCCCTGCACACTACGGGCAAATGTCCCGTTCTGCCCTCGCTTGAGGCATGCACCCCATTTCCAGTGATTCCACCGGCTTCCGACACGCTCGTGTAGGTTTCCTGGGTCACCTGGTTCGGGCACATTTTCCGATTCCGGAAATCCCAAAATGCGAGACATGGGTGAAATTCACCGAAGCCCTGCACACTACCGGCAAACGTCCCGTTCTGCCCTCGCTTGAGGCATGCACCCCATTTCCAGTGACTCCACCGGCTTCCGACACGCTCGTGTGTGTTTCCTGGGTCCCCTGGTTAGGGCACATTTTCCGATTCCGGAAATACCGAAATGCGAGACATGGGTGAAATTCACCGAAGCCCTGCACACTACCGGCAAATGTCCCGTTCTGCCCTCGCTTGAGGCCTGCACCCCATTTCCAGTGATTCCAACGGCTTCCGACACGCTCGTGTAGGTTTCCTTTGTCACCTGGTTCGGGCACATTTTCCGATTCCGGAAATCCCGAAATGCGAGACATGGGTGAAATTCACCGAAGCCCTGCACACTACCGGCAAACGTCCCGTTCTGCCCTCGCTTGAGGCATGCACCCCATTTCCAGTGATTCCACCGGTTTCTGACACGCTCGTGTGTGTTTCCTGGGTCCCCTGGTTCTGGCACATTTTCCGATTCCGGAAATCCCAAAATGCGAGACATGGGTGAAATTCACCGAAGCCCTGCACACTACTGGCAAACGTCCCGTTCTGCCCTCGCTTGAGGCATGCACCCCATTTCCAGTGACTCCACCGGCTTCCGACACGCTCGTGTGTGTTTCCTGGGTCCCCTGGTTAGGGCACATTTTCCGATTCCGGAAATACCGAAATGCGAGACATGGGTGAAATTCACCGAAGCCCTGCACACTACCGGCAAACGTCCCGTTCTGCCCTCGCTTTAGGCATGCAACCCATTTCCAGTGATTCCACCGGCTTCCGACACTCTCGTGTGTGTTTCCTGGGTCCCCTGGTTCGGGCACATTTTCCGATTCCAGAAATCCCAAAATGCGAGACATGGGTGAAATTCACCGAAGTCCTGCACACTACCGGCAAACGTCCCGTTCTGCCCTTGCTTGAGGCAGGCACCCCATTTCCAGTAATTCCACCGGCTTCCGACATGCACGTGTGTGTTTCCTGGGTCCCCTGGTTCGGGCACCTTTTCCGATTCCGGAAATACCAAAATGCGAGACACGGGTGAAATTCACCGAAGCCCTGCACACTACGGGCAAATGTCCCGTTCTGCCCTCGTTTGAGGCATGCACCCCATTTCCAGTGATTCCACCGGCTTCCGACACGCTCGTGTAGGTTTCCTGGGTCACCTGGTTCGGGCACATTTTCCGATTCCGGAAATCCCAAAATGCGAGACATGGGTGAAATTCACCGAAGCCCTGCACACTACCGGCAAACGTCCCGTTCTGCCCTCGCTTGAGGCATGCACCCCATTTCCAGTGACTCCACCGGCTTCCGACACGCTCGTGTGTGTTTCCTGGGTCCCCTGGTTAGGGCACATTTTCCGATTCCGGAAATACCGAAATGCGAGACACGGGTGAAATTCACCGAAGCCCTGCACACTACGGGCAAATGTCCCGTTCTGCCCTCGTTTGAGGCATGCACCCCATTTCCAGTAATTCCACCGGCTTCCGACACGCACGTGTGCGTTTCCTGGGTCCCCTGGTTCGGGCACATTTTCCGATTCTGGAAATCCCAAAATGAGAGACATGGGTGAAATTCACCGAAGCCCTGCACACTACCGACAAACGTCCCGTTCTGCCCTCGCTTGAGGCATGCACCCCATTTCCAGTGATTCCACCGGCTTCTGACACGCTCGTGTGTGTTTCCTGGGTCCCCTGGTTCTGGCACATTTTCCGATTCCGGAAATCCCAAAATGCGAGACATGGGTGAAATTCACCGAAGCCCTGCACACTACCGGCAAACGTCCCGTTCTGCCCTCGCTTGAGGCATGCACCCCATTTCCAGTGACTCCACCGGCTTCCGACACGCTCGTGTGTGTTTCCTGGGTCCCCTGGTTAGGGCACATTTTCCGATTCCGGAAATACCGAAATGCGAGACATGGGTGAAATTCACCGAAGCCCTGCACACTACCGGCAAACGTCCCGTTCTGCCCTCGCTTTAGGCATGCAACCCATTTCCAGTGATTCCACCGGCTTCCGACACTCTTGTGTGTGTTTCCTGGGTCCCCTGGTTCGGGCACATTTTCCGATTCCAGAAATCCCAAAATGCGAGACATGGGTGAAATTCACCGAAGTCCTGCACACTACCGGCAAACGTCCCGTTCTGCCCTTGCTTGAGGCAGGCACCCCATTTCCAGTAATTCCACCGGCTTCCGACATGCACGTGTGTGTTTCCTGGGTCCCCTGGTTCGGGCACCTTTTCCGATTCCGGAACTACCGAAATGAGAGACACGGGTGAAATTCACCAAAGCCCTGCACACTACGGGCAAATGTCCCGTTCTGCCCTCGCTTGAGGCATGCACCCCATTTCCAGTGATTCCACCGGCTTCCGACACGCTCGTGTAGGTTTCCTGGGTCACCTGGTTCGGGCACATTTTCCGATTCCGGAAATCCCAAAATGCGAGACATGGGTGAAATTCACCGAAGCCCTGCACACTACCGGCAAACGTCCCGTTCTGCCCTCGCTTGAGGCATGCACCCCATTTCCAGTGACTCCACCGGCTTCCGACACGCTCGTGTGTGTTTCCTGGGTCCCCTGGTTAGGGCACATTTTCCGATTCCGGAAATACCGAAATGCGAGACATGGGTGAAATTCACCGAAGCCCTGCACACTACCGGCAAATGTCCCGTTCTGCCCTCGCTTGAGGCCTGCACCCCATTTCCAGTGATTCCAACGGCTTCCGACACGCTCGTGTAGGTTTCCTGGGTCACCTGGTTCGGGCACATTTTCCGATTCCGGAAATCCCAAAATGCGAGACATGGGTGAAATTCACCGAAGCCCTGCACACTACCGGCAAACGTCCCGTTCTGCCCTCGCTTGAGGCATGCACCCCATTTCCAGTGACTCCACCGGCTTCCGACACGCTCGTGTGTGTTTCCTGGGTCCCCTGGTTAGGGCACATTTTCCGATTCCGGAAATACCGAAATGCGAGACACGGGTGAAATTCACCGAAGCCCTGCACACTACGGGCAAATGTCCCGTTCTGCCCTCGTTTGAGGCATGCACCCCATTTCCAGTGATTCCACCGGCTTCCGACACGCTCGTGTAGGTTTCCTGGGTCACCTGGTTCGGGCACATTTTCCGATTCCGGAAATCCCAAAATGCGAGACATGGGTGAAATTCACCGAAGCCCTGCACACTACCGGCAAACGTCCCGTTCTGCCCTCGCTTGAGGCATGCACCCCATTTCCAGTGACTCCACCGGCTTCCGACACGCTCGTGTGTGTTTCCTGGGTCCCCTGGTTAGGGCACATTTTCCGATTCCGGAAATACCGAAATGCGAGACATGGGTGAAATTCACCGAAGCCCTGCACACTACCGGCAAATGTCCCGTTCTGCCCTCGCTTGAGGCATGCACCCCATTTCCAGTGATTCCACCGGCTTCCGACACGCTCGTGTAGGTTTCCTTTGTCACCTGGTTCGGGCACATTTTCCGATTCCGGAAATCCCGAAATGCGAGACATGGGTGAAATTCACCGAAGCCCTGCACACTACCGGCAAACGTCCCGTTCTGCCCTCGCTTGAGGCATGCACCCCATTTCCAGTGATTCCACCGGCTTCCGACACGCTCGTGTGGGTTTCCTGGGTCCCCTGGTTCGGGCACATTTTCCGATTCCGGAAATCCTAAAATGCGAGACATGGGTGATATTCACCGAAGTCCTGCACACTACCGGCAAACGTCCCGTTCTGCCCTCGCTTTAGGCATGCAACCCATTTCCAGTGATTCCACCGGCTTCCGACACTCTCGTGTGTGTTTCCTGGGTCCCCTGGTTCGGGCACATTTTCCGATTCCAGAAATCCCAAAATGCGAGACATGGGTGAAATTCACCGAAGTCCTGCACACTACCGGCAAACGTCCCGTTCTGCCCTCGCTTGAGGCATGCACCCCATTTCCAGTAATTCCACCGGCTTCCGACACGCACGTGTGTGTTTCCTGGGTCCCCTGGTTCGGGCACATTTTCCGATTCTGGAAATCCCAAAATGAGAGACATGGGTGAAATTCACCGAAGCCCTGCACACTACCGACAAACGTCCCGTTCTGCCCTCGCTTGAGGCATGCACCCCATTTCCAGTGATTCCACCGGCTTCTGACACGCTCGTGTATGTTTCCTGGGTCCCCTGGTTCTGGCACATTTTCCGATTCCGGAAATCCCAAAATGCGAGACATGGGTGAAATTCACCGAAGCCCTGCACACTACCGGCAAACATCCCGTTCTGCCCTCGCTTGAGGCATGCACCCCATTTCCAGTGACTCCACCGGCTTCCGGCACGCTCGTGTGTGTTTCCTGGGTCCCCTGGTTAGGGCACATTTTCCGATTCCGGAAACACCGAAATGCGAGACATGGGTGAAATTCACCGAAGCCCTGCACACTACCGGCAAATGTCCCGTTCTGCCCTCGCTTGAGGCATGCACCCCATTTCCAGTGATTCCACCGGCTTCCGACACGCTCGTGTAGGTTTCCTGGGTCACCTGGTTCGGGCACATTTTCCGATTCCGGAAATCCCAAAATGCGAGACATGGGTGAAATTCACCGAAGCCCTGCACACTACCGGCAAACGTCCCGTTCTGCCCTCGCTTGAGGCATGCACCCCATTTCCAGTGATTCCACCGGCTTCCGACACGCTCGTGTGGGTTTCCTGGGTCCCCTGGTTCGGGCACATTTTCCGATTCCGGAAATCCCAAAATGCGAGACATGGGTGATATTCACCGAAGCCCTGCACACTACCGGCAAACGTCCCGTTCTGCCCTCGCTTTAGGCATGCAACCCATTTCCAGTGATTCCACCGGCTTCCGACACTCTCGTGTGTGTTTCCTGGGTCCCCTGGTTCGGGCACATTTTCCGATTCCAGAAATCCCAAAATGCGAGACATGGGTGAAATTCACCGAAGTCCTGCACACTACCGGCAAACGTCCCGTTCTGCCCTTGCTTGAGGCAGGCACCCCATTTCCAGTAATTCCACCGGCTTCCGACACGCACGTTTGCGTTTCCTGGGTCCCCTGGTTCAGGCACATTTTCCGATTCTGGAAATCCCAAAATGAGAGACATGGGTGAAATTCACCGAAGCCCTGCACACTACCGACAAACGTCCCGTTCTGCCCTCGCTTGAGGCATGCACCCCATTTCCAGTGATTCCACCGGCTTCCGACACGCTCGTGTGTGTTTCCTGGGTCCCCTGGTTCTGGCACATTTTCCGATTCCGGAAATCCCGAAATGCGAGACATGGGTGAAATTCACCGAAGCCCTGCACATTACCGGCAAACGTCCCGTTCTGCCCTCGCTTGAGGCATGCACCCCATTTCCAGTGACTCCACCGGCTTCCGACACGCTCGTGTGTGTTTCCTGGGTCCCCTGGTTCTGGCACATTTTCCGATTCCGGAAATCCCAAAATGCGAGACATGGGTGAAATTCACCGAAGCCCTGCACACTACCGGCAAACGTCCCGTTCTGCCCTCGCTTGAGGCATGCACCCCATTTCCAGTGACTCCACCGGCTTCCGACACGCTCGTGTGTGTTTCCTGGGTCCCCTGGTTAGGGCACATTTTCCGATTCCGGAAATACCGAAATGCGAGACATGGGTGAAATTCACCGAAGCCCTGCACACTACCGGCAAATGTCCCGTTCTGCCCTCGCTTGAGGCATGCACCCCATTTCCAGTGATTCCACCGGCTTCCGACACGCTCGTGTAGGTTTCCTGGGTCACCTGGTTCGGGCACATTTTCCGATTCCGGAAATCCCAAAATGCGAGACATGGGTGAAATTCACCGAAGCCCTGCACACTACCGGCAAACATCCCGTTGTGCCCTCGCTTGAGGCATGCACCCCATTTCCAGTGATTCCACCGGCTTCCGACACGCTCGTGTGGGTTTCCTGGGTCCCCTGGTTCGGGCACATTTTCCGATTCTGGAAATCCCAAAATGCGAGACATGGGTGATATTCACCGAAGCCCTGCACACTACCGGCAAACGTCCCGTTCTGCCCTCGCTTTAGGCATGCAACCCATTTCCAGTGATTCCACCGGCTTCCGACACTCTCGTGTGTGTTTCCTGGGTCCCCTGGTTCGGGCACATTTTCCGATTCCAGAAATCCCAAAATGCGAGACATGGGTGAAATTCACCGAAGTCCTGCACACTACCGGCAAACGTCCCGTTCTGCCCTTGCTTGAGGCAGGCACCCCATTTCCAGTAATTCCACCGGCTTCCGACACGCACGTGTGCGTTTCCTGGGTCCCCTGGTTCAGGCACATTTTCCGATTCTGGAAATCCCAAAATGAGAGACATGGGTGAAATTCACCGAAGCCCTGCACACTACCGACAAACGTCCCGTTCTGCCCTCGCTTGAGGCATGCACCCCATTTCCAGTGATTCCACTGGCTTCTGACACGCTCGTGTGTGTTTCCTGGGTCCCCTGGTTCTGGCACATTTTCCGATTCCGGAAATCCCGAAATGCGAGACATGGGTGAAATTCACCGAAGCCCTGCACATTACCGGCAAACGTCCCGTTCTGCCCTCGCTTGAGGCATGCACCCCATTTCCAGTGACTCCACCGGCTTCCGACACGCTCGTGTGTGTTTCCTGGGTCCCCTGGTTAGGGCACATTTTCCAATTCCGGAAATCCCAAAATGCGAGACATGAGTGAAATTCACCGAAGCCCTGCACACTACCGGCAAACGTCCCGTTCTGCCCTCGCTTCAGGCATGCACCCCATATCCAGTAATTCCACCGGCTTCCGACACGTACGTGTGCGTTTCCTGGGTCCCATGGTTCGGGCACATTTTCCGATTCTGGAAATACCAAAATGCGAGACACGGGTGAAATTCACCGAAGCCCTGCACACTACGGGCAAATGTCCCGTTCTGCCCTCGTTTGAGGCATGCACCCCATTTCCAGTGATTCCACCGGCTTCCGACACGCTCGTGTAGGTTTCCTGGGTCACCTGGTTCGGGCACATTTTCCGATTCCGGAAATCCCAAAATGCGAGACATGGGTGAAATTCACCGAAGCCCTGCACACTACCGGCAAACGTCCCGTTCTGCCCTCGCTTGAGGCATGCACCCCATTTCCAGTGACTCCACCGGCTTCCGACACGCTCGTGTGTGTTTCCTGGGTCCCCTGGTTAGGGCACATTTTCCGATTCCGGAAATACCGAAATGCGAGACACGGGTGAAATTCACCGAAGCCCTGCACACTACGGGCAAATGTCCCGTTCTGCCCTCGTTTGAGGCATGCACCCCATTTCCAGTGATTCCACCGGCTTCCGACACGCTCGTGTAGGTTTCCTGGGTCACCTGGTTCGGGCACATTTTCCGATTCCGGAAATCCCAAAATGCGAGACATGGGTGAAATTCACCGAAGCCCTGCACACTACCGGCAAACGTCCCGTTCTGCCCTCGCTTGAGGCATGCACCCCATTTCCAGTGACTCCACCGGCTTCCGACACGCTCGTGTGTGTTTCCTGGGTCCCCTGGTTAGGGCACATTTTCCGATTCCGGAAATACCGAAATGCGAGACATGGGTGAAATTCACCGAAGCCCTGCACACTACCGGCAAATGTCCCGTTCTGCCCTCGCTTGAGGCATGCACCCCATTTCCAGTGATTCCACCGGCTTCCGACACGCTCGTGTAGGTTTCCTTTGTCACCTGGTTCGGGCACATTTTCCGATTCCGGAAATCCCGAAATGCGAGACATGGGTGAAATTCACCGAAGCCCTGCACACTACCGGCAAACGTCCCGTTCTGCCCTCGCTTGAGGCATGCACCCCATTTCCAGTGATTCCACCGGCTTCCGACACGCTCGTGTGGGTTTCCTGGGTCCCCTGGTTCGGGCACATTTTCCGATTCCGGAAATCCTAAAATGCGAGACATGGGTGATATTCACCGAAGTCCTGCACACTACCGGCAAACGTCCCGTTCTGCCCTCGCTTTAGGCATGCAACCCATTTCCAGTGATTCCACCGGCTTCCGACACTCTCGTGTGTGTTTCCTGGGTCCCCTGGTTCGGGCACATTTTCCGATTCCAGAAATCCCAAAATGCGAGACATGGGTGAAATTCACCGAAGTCCTGCACACTACCGGCAAACGTCCCGTTCTGCCCTCGCTTGAGGCATGCACCCCATTTCCAGTAATTCCACCGGCTTCCGACACGCACGTGTGTGTTTCCTGGGTCCCCTGGTTCGGGCACATTTTCCGATTCTGGAAATCCCAAAATGAGAGACATGGGTGAAATTCACCGAAGCCCTGCACACTACCGACAAACGTCCCGTTCTGCCCTCGCTTGAGGCATGCACCCCATTTCCAGTGATTCCACCGGCTTCTGACACGCTCGTGTATGTTTCCTGGGTCCCCTGGTTCTGGCACATTTTCCGATTCCGGAAATCCCAAAATGCGAGACATGGGTGAAATTCACCGAAGCCCTGCACACTACCGGCAAACATCCCGTTCTGCCCTCGCTTGAGGCATGCACCCCATTTCCAGTGACTCCACCGGCTTCCGGCACGCTCGTGTGTGTTTCCTGGGTCCCCTGGTTAGGGCACATTTTCCGATTCCGGAAATACCGAAATGCGAGACATGGGTGAAATTCACCGAAGCCCTGCACACTACCGGCAAATGTCCCGTTCTGCCCTCGCTTGAGGCATGCACCCCATTTCCAGTGATTCCACCGGCTTCCGACACGCTCGTGTAGGTTTCCTGGGTCACCTGGTTCGGGCACATTTTCCGATTCCGGAAATCCCAAAATGCGAGACATGGGTGAAATTCACCGAAGCCCTGCACACTACCGGCAAACGTCCCGTTCTGCCCTCGCTTGAGGCATGCACCCCATTTCCAGTGATTCCACCGGCTTCCGACACGCTCGTGTGGGTTTCCTGGGTCCCCTGGTTCGGGCACATTTTCCGATTCCGGAAATCCCAAAATGCGAGACATGGGTGATATTCACCGAAGCCCTGCACACTACCGGCAAACGTCCCGTTCTGCCCTCGCTTTAGGCATGCAACCCATTTCCAGTGATTCCACCGGCTTCCGACACTCTCGTGTGTGTTTCCTGGGTCCCCTGGTTCGGGCACATTTTCCGATTCCAGAAATCCCAAAATGCGAGACATGGGTGAAATTCACCGAAGTCCTGCACACTACCGGCAAACGTCCCGTTCTGCCCTTGCTTGAGGCAGGCACCCCATTTCCAGTAATTCCACCGGCTTCCGACACGCACGTTTGCGTTTCCTGGGTCCCCTGGTTCAGGCACATTTTCCGATTCTGGAAATCCCAAAATGCGAGACATGGGTGAAATTCACCGAAGCCCTGCACACTACCGACAAACGTCCCGTTCTGCCCTCGCTTGAGGCATGCACCCCATTTCCAGTGATTCCACCGGCTTCCGACACGCTCGTGTGTGTTTCCTGGGTCCCCTGGTTCTGGCACATTTTCCGATTCCGGAAATCCCGAAATGCGAGACATGGGTGAAATTCACCGAAGCCCTGCACATTACCGGCAAACGTCCCGTTCTGCCCTCGCTTGAGGCATGCACCCCATTTCCAGTGACTCCACCGGCTTCCGACACGCTCGTGTGTGTTTCCTGGGTCCCCTGGTTCTGGCACATTTTCCGATTCCGGAAATCCCAAAATGCGAGACATGGGTGAAATTCACCGAAGCCCTGCACACTACCGGCAAACGTCCCGTTCTGCCCTCGCTTGAGGCATGCACCCCATTTCCAGTGACTCCACCGGCTTCCGACACGCTCGTGTAGGTTTCCTGGGTCACCTGGTTCGGGCACATTTTCCGATTCCGGAAATCCCAAAATGCGAGACATGGGTGAAATTCACCGAAGCCCTGCACACTACCGGCAAACATCCCGTTCTGCCCTCGCTTGAGGCATGCACCCCATTTCCAGTGATTCCACCGGCTTCCGACACGCTCGTGTGGGTTTCCTGGGTCCCCTGGTTCGGGCACATTTTCCGATTCCGGAAATCCCAAAATGCGAGACATGGGTGATATTCACCGAAGCCCTGCACACTACCGGCAAACGTCCCGTTCTGCCCTCGCTTTAGGCATGCAACCCATTTCCAGTGATTCCACCGGCTTCTGACACTCTCGTGTGTGTTTCCTGGGTCCCCTGGTTCGGGCACATTTTCCGATTCCAGAAATCCCAAAATGCGAGACATGGGTGAAATTCACCGAAGTCCTGCACACTACCGGCAAACGTCCCGTTCTGCCCTTGCTTGAGGCAGGCACCCCATTTCCAGTAATTCCACCGGCTTCCGACACGCACGTGTGCGTTTCCTGGGTCCCCTGGTTCAGGCACATTTTCCGATTCTGGAAATCCCAAAATGAGAGACATGGGTGAAATTCACCGAAGCCCTGCACACTACCGACAAACGTCCCGTTCTGCCCTCGCTTGAGGCATGCACCCCATTTCCAGTGATTCCACTGGCTTCTGACACGCTCGTGTGTGTTTCCTGGGTCCCCTGGTTCTGGCACATTTTCCGATTCCGGAAATCCCGAAATGCGAGACATGGGTGAAATTCACCGAAGCCCTGCACATTACCGGCAAACGTCCCGTTCTGCCCTCGCTTGAGGCATGCACCCCATTTCCAGTGACTCCACCGGCTTCCGACACGCTCGTGTGTGTTTCCTGGGTCCCCTGGTTAGGGCACATTTTCCAATTCCGGAAATCCCAAAATGCGAGACATGAGTGAAATTCACCGAAGCCCTGCACACTACCGGCAAACGTCCCGTTCTGCCCTCGCTTCAGGCATGCACCCCATATCCAGTAATTCCACCGGCTTCCGACACGTACGTGTGCGTTTCCTGGGTCCCATGGTTCGGGCACATTTTCCGATTCTGGAAATCCCAAAATGAGAGACATGGGTGAAATTCGCCGAAGCCCTGCACACTACCGGCAAACGTCCCGTTCTGCCCTCGCTTGAGGCATGCACCCCATTTCCAGTGATTCCACCGGCTTCTGACACGCTCGTGTGTGTTTCCTGGGTCCCCTGGTTCTGGCACATTTTCCAATTCCGGAAATCCCAAAATGCGAGACATGGGTGAAATTCACCGAAGCCCTGCACACTAACGGCAAACATCCCGTTCTGCCCTCGCTTGAGGCATGCACCCCATTTCCAGTGATTCCACCGGCTTCTGACACGCTCGTGTGTGTTTCCTGGGTCCCCTGGTTCTGGCACATTTTCCGATTCCGGAAATCCCAAAATGCGAGACATGGGTGAAATTCACCGAAGCCCTGCACACTACCGGCAAATGTCCCGTTCTGCCCTCGCTTGAGGCATGCACCCCATTTCCAGTGATTCCACCGGCTTCCGACACGCTCGTGTAGGTTTCCTGGGTCACCTGGTTCGGGCACATTTTCCGATTCCGGAAATCCCAAAATGCGAGACATGGGTGAAATTCACCGAAGCCCGGCACACTACCGGCAAACGTCCCGTTCTGCCCTCGCTTGAGGCATGCACCCCATTTCCAGTGATTCCACCGGCTTCCGACACGCTCGTGTGTGTTTCCTGGGTCCCCTGGTTCGGGCACATTTTCCGATTCCGGAAATCCCAAAATGCGAGACATGGGTGATATTCACCGAAGCCCTGCACACTACCGGCAAACGTCCCGTTCTGCCCTCGCTTTAGGCATGCAACCCATTTCCAGTGATTCCACCGGCTTCCGACACTCTCGTGTGTGTTTCCTGGGTCCCCTGGTTCGGGCACATTTTCCGATTCCAGAAATCCCAAAATGCGAGACATGGGTGAAATTCACCGAAGTCCTGCACACTACCGGCAAACGTCCCGTTCTGCCCTTGCTTGAGGCAGGCACCCCATTTCCAGTAATTCCACCGGCTTCCGACACGCACGTTTGCGTTTCCTGGGTCCCCTGGTTCAGGCACATTTTCCGATTCTGGAAATCCCAAAATGAGAGACATGGGTGAAATTCACCGAAGCCCTGCACACTACCGACAAACGTCCCGTTCTGCCCTCGCTTGAGGCATGCACCCCATTTCCAGTGATTCCACCGGCTTCCGACACGCTCGTGTGTGTTTCCTGGGTCCCCTGGTTCTGGCACATTTTCCGATTCCGGAAATCCCGAAATGCGAGACATGGGTGAAATTCACCGAAGCCCTGCACATTACCGGCAAACGTCCCGTTCTGCCCTCGCTTGAGGCATGCACCCCATTTCCAGTGACTCCACCGGCTTCCGACACGCTCGTGTGTGTTTCCTGGGTCCCCTGGTTCTGGCACATTTTCCGATTCCGGAAATCCCAAAATGCGAGACATGGGTGAAATTCACCGAAGCCCTGCACACTACCGGCAAACGTCCCGTTCTGCCCTCGCTTGAGGCATGCACCCCATTTCCAGTGACTCCACCGGCTTCCGACACGCTCGTGTGTGTTTCCTGGGTCCCCTGGTTAGGGCACATTTTCCGATTCCGGAAATACCGAAATGCGAGACATGGGTGAAATTCACCGAAGCCCTGCACACTACCGGCAAATGTCCCGTTCTGCCCTCGCTTGAGGCATGCACCCCATTTCCAGTGATTCCACCGGCTTCCGACACGCTCGTGTAGGTTTCCTGGGTCACCTGGTTCGGGCACATTTTCCGATTCCGGAAATCCCAAAATGCGAGACATGGGTGAAATTCACCGAAGCCCTGCACACTACCGGCAAACATCCCGTTCTGCCCTCGCTTGAGGCATGCACCCCATTTCCAGTGATTCCACCGGCTTCCGACACGCTCGTGTGGGTTTCCTGGGTCCCCTGGTTCGGGCACATTTTCCGATTCCGGAAATCCCAAAATGCGAGACATGGGTGATATTCACCGAAGCCCTGCACACTACCGGCAAACGTCCCGTTCTGCCCTCGCTTTAGGCATGCAACCCATTTCCAGTGATTCCACCGGCTTCCGACACTCTCGTGTGTGTTTCCTGGGTCCCCTGGTTCGGGCACATTTTCCGATTCCAGAAATCCCAAAATGCGAGACATGGGTGAAATTCACCGAAGTCCTGCACACTACCGGCAAACGTCCCGTTCTGCCCTTGCTTGAGGCAGGCACCCCATTTCCAGTAATTCCACCGGCTTCCGACACGCACGTGTGCGTTTCCTGGGTCCCCTGGTTCAGGCACATTTTCCGATTCTGGAAATCCCAAAATGAGAGACATGGGTGAAATTCACCGAAGCCCTGCACACTACCGACAAACGTCCCGTTCTGCCCTCGCTTGAGGCATGCACCCCATTTCCAGTGATTCCACTGGCTTCTGACACGCTCGTGTGTGTTTCCTGGGTCCCCTGGTTCTGGCACATTTTCCGATTCCGGAAATCCCGAAATGCGAGACATGGGTGAAATTCACCGAAGCCCTGCACATTACCGGCAAACGTCCCGTTCTGCCCTCGCTTGAGGCATGCACCCCATTTCCAGTGACTCCACCGGCTTCCGACACGCTCGTGTGTGTTTCCTGGGTCCCCTGGTTCTGGCACATTTTCCGATTCCGGAAATCCCAAAATGCGAGACATGGGTGAAATTCACCGAAGCCCTACACACTACCAGCAAACGTCCCGTTCTGCCCTCGCTTGAGGCATGCACCCCATTTCCAGTGATTACACCGGCTTCTGACACGCTCGTGTGTGTTTCCTGGGTCCCCTGGTTCTGGCACATTTTCCGATTCCGGAAATCCCAAAATGCGAGACATGGGTGAAATTCACCGAAGCCCTGCACACTACCGGCAAACGTCCCGTTCTGCCCTCGCTTGAGGCATGCACCCCATTTCCAGTGACTCCACCGGCTTCTGACACGCTCGTGTGTGTTTCCTGGGTCCCCTGGTTCTGGCACATTTTCCGATTCCGGAAATCCCAAAATGCGAGACATGGGTGAAATTCACCGAAGCCCTGCACACTACCGGCAAACGTCCCGTTCTGCCCTCGCTTGAGGCATGCACCCCATTTCCAGTGACTCCACCGGCTTCCGACACGCTCGTATGTGTTTCCTGGGTCCCCTGGTTAGGGCACATTTTCCGATTCCGGAAATCCCAAAATGCGAGACATGGGTGAAATTCACCGAAGCCCTGCACACTACCGGCAAACGTCCCGTTCTGCCCTCGCTTGAGGCATGCACCCCATTTCCAGTGATTCCACCGGCTTCCGACACGCTAGTGTGTGTTTCCTGGGTCCCCTGGTTCGGGCACATTTTCCGATTCCGGAAATCCCGAAATGCGAGACATGGGTGAAATTCACCGAAGCCCTGCACACTACCGGCAAACGTCCCGTTCTGCCCTCGCTTGAGGCATGCACCCCATTTCCAGTGATTCCACCGGCTTCCGACACGCTCGTGTGTGTTTCCTTTGTCCCCTGGTTCGGGCACATTTTCCGATTCCGGAAATCCCAAAATGCGAGACATGGGTGAAATTCACCGAAGCCCTGCACACTACCGGCAAACGTCCCGTTCTGCCCTCGCTTGAGGCATGCACCCCATTTCCAGTGATTCCACCGGCTTCCGACACGCTCGTGTAGGTTTCCTGGGTCACCTGGTTCGGGCACATTTTCCGATTCCGGAAATCCCAAAATGCGAGACATGGGTGAAATTCACCGAAGCCCTGCACACTACCGGCAAACGTCCCGTTCTGCCCTCGCTTGAGGCATGCATCCCATTTCCAGTGATTCCACAGGCTTCTGACACGCTCGTGTGTGTTTCCTGGGTCCCCTGGTTCGGGCAGATTTTCCGATTCCGGAAATCCCAAAATGCGAGACATGGGTGAAATTCACCGAAGCCCTGCACACTACCGGCAAACATCCCATTCTGCCCTCGCTTGAGGCATGCACCCCATTTCCAGTGATTCCACCGGCTTCCTACACGCTCGTGTGGGTTTCCTGGGTCCCCTGGTTCGGGCACATTTTCCGATTCCAGAAATCCCAAAATGCGAGACATGGGTGAAATTCACCGAAGCCCTGCACACTACCGGCAAACGTCCCGTTCTGCCCTCGCTTGAGGCCTGCACCCCATTTCCAGTGATTCCACCGGCTTCCGACACGCTCGTGTGTGTTTCCTGGGTCCCCTGGTTCGGGCACATTTTCCGATTCCGGAAATACCAAAATGCGAGACATGGGTGAAATTCACCGAAGCCCTGCACACTACCGGCAAACGTCCCGTTCTGCCCTCGCTTGAGGCATGCACCCCATTTCCAGTGATTCCACCGGCTTCCGACACGCTAGTGTGTGTTTCCTGGGTCCCCTGGTTCGGGCACATTTTCCGATTCCGGAAATCCCGAAATGCGAGACATGGGTGAAATTCACCGAAGCCCTGCACACTACCGGCAAACGTCCCGTTCTGCCCTCGCTTGAGGCATGCACCCCATTTCCAGTGATTCCACCGGCTTCCGACACGCTCGTGTGTGTTTCCTTTGTCCCCTGGTTCGGGCACATTTTCCGATTCCGGAAATCCCAAAATGCGAGACATGGGTGAAATTCACCGAAGCCCTGCACACTACCGGCAAACGTCCCGTTCTGCCCTCGCTTGAGGCATGCACCCCATTTCCAGTGATTCCACCGGCTTCCGACACGCTCGTGTGTGTTTCCTGGGTCCCCTGGTTCGGGCACATTTTCCGATTCCGGAAATCCCAAAATGCGAGACATGGGTGAAATTCACCGAAGCCCTGCACACTACCGGCAAACGTCCCGTTCTGCCCTCGCTTGAGGCATGCATCCCATTTCCAGTGATTCCACAGGCTTCTGACACGCTCGTGTGTGTTTCCTGGGTCCCCTGGTTCGGGCAGATTTTCCGATTCCGGAAATCCCAAAATGCGAGACATTGGTGAAATTCACCGAAGCCCTGCACACTACCGGCAAACGTCCCATTCTGCCCTCGCTTGAGGCATGCACCCCATTTCCAGTGATTCCACCGGCTTCCTACACGCTCGTGTGGGTTTCCTGGGTCCCCTGGTTCGGGCACATTTTCCGATTCCAGAAATCCCAAAATGCGAGACATGGGTGAAATTCACCGAAGCCCTGCACACTACCGGCAAACGTCCGTTCTGCCCTCGCTTGAGGCCTGCACCCCATTTCCAGTGATTCCACCGGCTTCCGACACGCTCGTGTGTGTTTCCTGGGTCCCCTGGTTCGGGCACATTTTCCGATTCCGGAAATACCGAAATGCGAGACATGGGTGAAATTCACCGAAGCCCTGCACACTACCGGCAAATGTCCCGTTCTGCCCTCGCTTGAGGCATGCACCCCATTTCCAGTGATTCCACCGGCTTCCGACACGCTCGTGTGGGTTTCCTGGGTCCCCTGGTTCGGGCACATTTTCCGATTCCGGAAATCCCAAAATGCGAGACATGGGTGACATTCACCGAAGCCCTGCACACTACCGGCAAACGTCCCGTTCTGCCCTCGCTTGAGGCATGCACCCCATTTCCAGTGATTCCACCGGCTTCCGACACGCTTGTGTGTGTTTCCTTTGTCCCCTGGTTCGGGCACATTTTCCGATTCCGGAAATCCCAAAATGCGAGACATGGGTGAAATTCACCGAAGCCCTGCACACTACCGGCAAACGTCCCGTTCTGCCCTCGCTTGAGGCATGCACCCCATTTCCAGTGATTCCACCGGCTTCCGACACGCTCGTGTAGGTTTCCTGGGTCACCTGGTTCGGGCACATTTTCCGATTCCGGAAATCCCAAAATGCGAGACATGGGTGAAATTCACCGAAGCCCGGCACACTACCGGCAAACGTCCCGTTCTGCCCTCGCTTGAGGCATGCACCCCATTTCCAGTGATTCCACCGGCTTCCGACACGCTCGTGTGTGTTTCCTGGGTCCCCTGGTTCTGGCACATTTTCCGATTCCGGAAATCCCAAAATGCGAGACATGGGTGAAATTCACCGAAGCCCTACACACTACCAGCAAACGTCCCGTTCTGCCCTCGCTTGAGGCATGCACCCCATTTCCAGTGATTACACCGGCTTCTGACACGCTCGTGTGTGTTTCCTGGGTCCCCTGGTTCTGGCACATTTTCCGATTCCGGAAATCCCAAAATGCGAGACATGGGTGAAATTCACCGAAGCCCTGCACACTACCGGCAAACGTCCCGTTCTGCCCTCGCTTGAGGCATGCACCCCATTTCCAGTGACTCCACCGGCTTCCGACACGCTCGTATGTGTTTCCTGGGTCCCCTGGTTAGGGCACATTTTCCGATTCCGGAAATACCGAAATGCGAGACATGGGTGAAATTCACCGAAGCCCTGCACACTACCGGCAAATGTCCCGTTCTGCCCTCGCTTGAGGCATGCACCCCATTTCCAGTGATTCCACCGGCTTCCGACACGCTCGTGTGGGTTTCCTGGGTCCCCTGGTTCGGGCACATTTTCCGATTCCGGAAATCCCAAAATGCGAGACATGGGTGACATTCACCGAAGCCCTGCACACTACCGGCAAACGTCCCGTTCTGCCCTCGCTTTAGGCATGCAACCCATTTCCAGTGATTCCACCAGCTTCCGACACTCTCGTGTGTGTTTCCTGGGTCCCCTGGTTCGGGCACATTTTCCGATTCCAGAAATCCCAAAATGTGAGACATGGGTGAAATTCACCGAAGTCCTGCACACTACCGGCAAACGTCCCGTTCTGCCCTCGCTTGAGGCATGCACCCCATTTCCAGTAATTCCACCGGCTTCCGACACGCACGTGTGCGTTTCCTGGGTCCCCTGGTTCGGGCACATTTTCCGATTCTGGAAATCCCAAAATGAGAGACATGGGTGAAATTCACCGAAGCCCTGCACACTACCGACAAACGTCCCGTTCTGCCCTCGCTTGAGGCATGCACCCCATTTCCAGTGATTCCACCGGCTTCTGACACGCTCGTGTGTGTTTCCTGGGTCCCCTGGTTCTGGCACATTTTCCGATTCCGGAAATCCCAAAATGCGAGACCTGGGTGAAATTCACCGAAGCCCTGCACACTACCGGCAAACGTCCCGTTCTGCCCTCGCTTGAGGCATGCACCCCATTTCCAGTGACTCCACCGGCTTCCGACACGCTCGTGTGTGTTTCCTGGGTCCCCTGGTTAGGGCACATTTTCCAATTCCGGAAATCCCAAAATGCGAGACATGGGTGAAATTCACCGAAGCCCTGCACACTACCAGCAAACGTCCCGTTCTGCCCTCGCTTCAGGCATGCACCCCATATCCAGTAATTCCACCGGCTTCCGACACGCACGTGTGCGTTTCCTGGGTCCCCTGGTTCGGGCACATTTTCCGATTCTGGAAATCCCAAAATGAGAGACATGGGTGAAATTCGCCGAAGCCCTGCACACTACCGGCAAACGTCCCGTTCTGCCCTCGCTTGAGGCATGCACCCCATTTCCAGTCATTCCACCGGCTTCTGACACGCTCGTGTGTGTTTCCTGGGTCCCCTGGTTCTGGCACATTTTCCGATTCCGGAAATCCCAAAATGCGAGACATGGGTGAAATTCACCGAAGCCGTGCACACTAACGGCAAACATCCCGTTCTGCCCTCGCTTGAGGCATGCACCCCATTTCCACTGACTCCACCGGCTTCCAACACGCTCGTGTGTGTTTCCTGGGTCCCCTGGTTCGGGCACATTTTCCAATTCCGGAATTCCCAAAATGCGAGACATGGGTGAAATTCACCGAAGCCCTGCACACTACCGACAAACGTCCCGTTCTGCCCTCGCTTGAGGCATGCACCCCATTTCCAGTGATTCCACCGGCTTCTGACACGCTCGTGTGTGTTTCCTGGGTCCCCTGGTTCTGGCACATTTTCCGATTCCGGAAATCCCAAAATGCGAGACCTGGGTGAAATTCACCGAAGCCCTGCACACTACCGGCAAACGTCCCGTTCTGCCCTCGCTTGAGGCATGCACCCCATTTCCAGTGACTCCACCGGCTTCCGACACACTCGTGTGTGTTTCCTGGGTCCCCTGGTTAGGGCACATTTTCCAATTCCGGAAATCCCAAAATGCGAGACATGGGTGAAATTCACCGAAGCCCTGCACACTACCAGCAAACGTCCCGTTCTGCCCTCGCTTCAGGCATGCACCCCATATCCAGTAATTCCACCGGCTTCCGACACGCACGTGTGCGTTTCCTGGGTCCCCTGGTTCGGGCACATTTTCCGATTCTGGAAATCCCAAAATGAGAGACATGGGTGAAATTCGCCGAAGCCCTGCACACTACCGGCAAACGTCCCGTTCTGCCCTCGCTTGAGGCATGCACCCCATTTCCAGTCATTCCACCGGCTTCTGACACGCTCGTGTGTGTTTCCTGGGTCCCCTGGTTCTGGCACATTTTCCGATTCCGGAAATCCCAAAATGCGAGACATGGGTGAAATTCACCGAAGCCGTGCACACTAACGGCAAACATCCCGTTCTGCCCTCGCTTGAGGCATGCACCCCATTTCCACTGACTCCACCGGCTTCCAACACGCTCGTGTGTGTTTCCTGGGTCCCCTGGTTCGGGCACATTTTCCAATTCCGGAATTCCCAAAATGCGAGACATGGGTGAAATTCACCGAAGCCCTGCACACTACCGGCAAACGTCCCGTTCTGCCCTCGCTTGAGCCGTGCACCCCATTTCCAGTGATTCCACCGGCTTCCGACACGCTCGTGTGTGTTTCCTGGGTCCCCTGGTTCTGGCACATTTTCCGATTCCGGAAATCCCAAAATGCGAGACATGGGTGAAATTCACCGAAGCCCTGCACACTACCGGCAAACGTCCCGTTCTGCCCTCGCTTGAGGCATGCACCCCATTTCCAGTGACTCCACCGGCTTCCGACACACTCGTGTGTGTTTCCTGGGTCCCCTGGTTAGGGCACATTTTCCAATTCCGGAAATCCCAAAATGCGAGACATGGGTGAAATTCACCGAAGCCCTGCACACTACCGGCAAACGTCCCGTTCTGCCCTCGCTTCAGGCATGCACCCCATATCCAGTAATTCCACCGGCTTCCGACACGCACGTGAGCGTTTCCTGGGTCCCCTGGTTCGGGCACATTTTCCGATTCTGGAAATCCCAAAATGAGAGACATGGGTGAAATTCGCCGAAGCCCTGCACACTACCGGCAAACGTCCCGTTCTGCCCTCGCTTGAGGCATGCACCCCATTTCCAGTGATTCCACCGGCTACTGACACGCTCGTGTGTGTTTCCTGGGTCCCGTGGTTCTGGCACATTTTCCGATTCCGGAAATCCCAAAATGCGAGACATGGGTGAAATTCACCGAAGCCCTGCACACTAACGGCAAACATCCCGTTCTGCCCTCGCTTGAGGCATGCACCCCATTCCAGAGATTCCACCGGCTTCAGACATGCTCGTGTGTGTTTCCTGGGTCCCCTGGTTCTGGCACATTTTCCGATTCCGGAAATCCCAAAATGCGAGACATGGGAGAAATTCACCGAAGCCCTGCACACTACCGGCAAACGTCCCGTTCTGCCCTCGCTTGAGGCATGCACCCCATTTCCAGTAATTCCACCGGCTTCCGACACGCACGTGTGCGTTTCCTGGGTCCCCTGGTTCGGGCACATTTTCCGATTCCGGAAATCCCAAAATGCGAGACATGGGTGAAATTCACCGAAGCCCTGCACACTACCGGCAAACGTCCCGTTCTGCCCTCGTTTGAGGCATGCACCCCATTTCCAGTAATTCCACCGGCTTCCGACACGCACGTGTGCGTTTCCTGGGTCCCCTGGTTCGGGCACATTTTCCGATTCCGGAAATCCCAAAATGCGAGACATGGGTGAAATTCACCGAAGCCCTGCACACTACCGGCAAACGTCCCGTTCTGCCCTCGCTTGAGGCATGCACCCCATTTCCAGTGATTCCACCGGCTTCTGACACGCTCGTGTGTGTTTCCTGGGTCCCCTGGTTCGGGCAGATTTTCCGATTCCGGAAATCCCAAAATGCGAGACATGGGTGAAATTCACCGAAGCCCTGCACACTACCGGCAAACGTCCCGTTTTGCCCTCGCTTGAGGCATGCTCCCCATTTCCAGTGACTCCACCGGCTTCTTACACGCTCGTGTGTGTTTCCTGGGTCCCCTGGTTAGGGCACATTTTCCAATTCCGGAAATCCCAAAATGCGAGACATGGGTGAAATTCACCAAAGCCCTGCACACTACCGGCAAACGTCCCGTTCTGCCCTCGCTTCAGGCATGCACCCCATATCCAGTAATTCCACTGGCTTCCGACACGCACGTGTGCGTTTCCTGGGTCCCCTGGTTCGGGCACATTTTCCGATTCTGGAAATCCCAAAATGAGAGACATGGGTGAAATTCGCCGAAGCCCTGCACACTACCGGCAAACGTCCCGTTCTGCCCTCGCTTGAGGCATGCACCCCATTTCCAGTGATTCCACCGGCTTCCGACACGCTCGTGTGTGTTTCCTGGGTCCCCTGGTTCGGGCACATTTTCCGATTCCGGAAATCCCGAAAAGCGAGACATGGGTGAAATTCACCGAAGCCCTGCACACTACCGACAAACGTCCCGTTCTGCCCTCGCTTGAGGCATGCACCCCATTTCCAGTGATTCCACCGGCTTCCGACACGCTCGTGTGGGTTTCCTGGGTCCCCTGGTTCGGGCACATTTTCCGATTCCGGAAATCCCAAAATGCGAGACAAGGGTGAAATTCACCGAAGCCCTGCACACTACCCGCAAACGTCCCGTTCTGCCCTCGCTTGAGGCATGCACCCCATTTCCAGTGATTCCACCGGCTTCCGATACGCTAGTGTGTCTTTCCTGGGTCCCCTGGTTCGGGCACATTTTCCGATTCCGGAAATCCCGAAATGCGAGACATGGGTGAAATTCACCGAAGCCCTGCACACTACAGGCAAACGTCCCGTTCTGCCCTCGCTTGAGGCCTGCACCCCATTTCCAGTGATTCCACTGGCTTCCGACACGCTCGTGTGTGTTTCCTGGGTCCCCTGGTTCGGGCACATTTTCCGATTCCGGAAATCCCGAAATGCGAGACATGGGTGAAATTCACCGAAGCCCTGCACACTACCGGCAAACGTCCCGTTCTGCCCTCGCTTGAGGCATGCACCCCATTTTCAGTGATTCCACCGGCTTCCGACACGCTCGTGTGTCTTTCCTGGGTCCCCTGGTTTGGGCACATTTTCCGATTCCGGAAATCCCAAAATGCGAGACATGGGTGAAATTCACCGAAGCCCTGCACACTACCGGCAAACGTCCCGTTCTGCCCTCGCTTTAGGCATGCACCCCATTCCAGAGATTCCACCGGCTTCAGACATGCTCGTGTGTGTTTCCTGGGTCCCCTGGTTCGGGCACATTTTCCGATTCCGGAAATCCCAAAATGCGAGACATGGGAGAAATTCACCGAAGCCCTGCACACTACCGGCAAACGTCCCGTTCTGCCCTCGCTTGAGGCATGCACCCCATTTCCAGTAATTCCACCGGCTTCCGACACGCACGTGTGCGTTTCCTGGGTCCCCTGGTTCGGGCACATTTTTTGATTCCGGAAATCCCAAAATGCGAGACATAGGTGAAATTCACCGAAGCCCTGCACACTACCGGCAAACGTCCCGTTCTGCCCTCGCTTGAGGCATGCACCCCATTTCCAGTAATTCCACCGGCTTCCGACACGCACGTGTGCGTTTCCTGGGTCCCCTGGTTCGGGCACATTTTCCGATTCCGGAAATCCCAAAATGCGAGACATGGGTGAAATTCACCGAAGCCCTGCACACTACCGGCAAACGTCCCGTTCTGCCCTCGCTTGAGGCATGCACCCCATTTCCAGTGATTCCACCGGCTTCTGACACGCTCGTGTGTGTTTCCTGGGTCCCCTGGTTCGGGCACATTTTCCGATTCCGGAAATCCCAAAATGCGAGACATGGGTGAAATTCACCGAAGCCCTGCACACTACCGGCAAACGTCCCGTTCTGCCCTCGCTTGAGGCATGCTCCCCATTTCCAGTGACTCCACCGGCTTCTTACACGCTCGTGTGTGTTTCCTGGGTCCCCAGGTTCGGGCACATTTTCCAATTCCGGAAATCCCAAAATGCGAGACATGGGTGAAATTCACCGAAGCCCTGCACACTACCGGCAAACGTCCCGTTCTGCCCTCGCTTGAGGCATGCACCCCATTTCCAGTGATTCCACCGGCTTCCGACACGCTAGTGTGTCTTTCCTGGGTCCCCTGGTTCGGGCACATTTTCCGATTCCGGAAATCCCGAAATGCGAGACATGGGTGAAATTCACCGAAGCCCTGCACACTACAGGCAAACGTCCCTTTCTGCCCTCGCTTGAGGCCTGCACCCCATTTCCAGTGATTCCACCGGCTTCCGACACGCTCGTGTGTGTTTCCTGGGTCCCCTGGTACGGGCACATTTTCCGATTCCGGAAATCCCGAAAAGCGAGACATGGGTGAAATTCACCGAAGCCCTGCACACTACCGACAAACGTCCCGTTCTGCCCTCGCTTGAGGCATGCACCCCATTTCCAGTGATTCCACCGGCTTCCTACACGCTCGTGTGGGTTTCCTGGGTCCCCTGGTTCGGGCACATTTTCCGATTCCGGAAATCCCAAAATGCGAGACATGGGTGAAATTCACCGAAGCCCTGCACACTACCGGCAAACGTCCCGTTCTGCCCTCGCTTGAGGCATGCACGCCATTTCCAGTGATTCCACCGGCTTCCGACACGCTCGTGTGTGTTTCCTGGGTCCCCTGGTTTGGGCACATTTTCCGATTCCGGAAATCCCAAAATGCGAGACATGGGTGAAATTCACCGAAGCCCTGCACACTACCGGCAAACGTCCCGTTCTGCCCTTGCTTGAGGCATGCACCCCATTTCCAGTGATTCCACCGGCTTCCGACACGCTCGTGTGTGTTTCCTGGGTCCCCTGGTTCGGGCACATTTTCCGATTCCGGAAATCCCAAAATGCGAGACATGGGTGAAATTCACCGAAGCCCTGCACACTACAGGCAAACGTCCTGTTCTGCCCTCGCTTGAGGCCTGCACCCCATTTCCAGTGATTCCACCGGCTTCCGACACGCTCGTGTGTGTTTCCTGGGTGCCCTGGTTCGGGCACATTTTCCGATTCCAGAAATCCCGAAATGCGAGACATGGGTGAAATTCACCGAAGCCCTGCACACTACACGCAAACGTCCCGTTCTGCCCTCGCTTGAGGCCTGCACCCCATTTCCAGTGATTGCACCGGCTTCCGACGCGCTCGTGTGTGTTTCCTGGGTGCCCTGGTTCGGGCACATTTTCCGATTCCGGAAATCCCGAAATGCGAGACATGGGTGAAATTCACCGAAGCCCTGCACACTACCGGCAAACGTCCCGTTCTGCCCTCGCTTGAGGCATGCACCCCATTTCCAGTGATTCCACCGGCTTCCGACACGCTCGTGTGTCTTTCCTGGGTCCCCTGGTTCGGGCACATTTTCCGATTCCGGAAATCCCAAAATGCGAGACATGGGTGAAATTCACCGAAGCCCTGCACACTACCGGCAAACGTCCCGTTCTGCCCTCGCTTGAGGCATGCACCCCATTTCCAGTGATTCCACCGGCTTCCGACACGCTCGTGTGTGTTTCCTGGGTCCCCTGGTTCGGGCACATTTTCCGATTCCGGAAATCCCAAAATGCGAGACATGGGTGAAATTCACCGAAGCCCTGCACACTACAGGCAAACGTCCCGTTCTGCCCTCGCTTGAGGCCTGCACCCCATTTCCAGTGATTCCACCGGCTTCCGACACGCTCGTGTGTGTTTCCTGGGTGCCCTGGTTCGGGCACATTTTCCGATTCCAGAAATCCCGAAATGCGAGACATGGGTGAAATTCACCGAAGCCCTGCACACTACAGGCAAACGTCCCGTTCTGCCCTCGCTTGAGGCCTGAACCCCATTTCCAGTGATTCCACCGGCTTCCGACACGCTCGTGTGTGTTTCCTGGGTCCCCCGGTTCGGGCACATTTTCCGATTCCGGAAATCCCAAAATGCGAGACATGGGTGAAATTCACCGAAGCCCTGCACACTACAGGCAAACGTCCCGTTCTGCCCTCGCTTGAGGCCTGCACCCCATTTCCAGTGATTCCACCGGCTTCCGACACGCTCGTGTGTGTTTCCTGGGTGCCCTGGTTCGGGCACATTTTCCGATTCCAGAAATCCCGAAATGCGAGACATGGGTGAAATTCACCGAAGCCCTGCACACTACGGGCAGACGTCCCGTTCTGCCCTCGCTTGAGGCCTGCACCCCATTTCCAGTGATTCCACCGGCTTCCGACACGCTCGTGTGTGTTTCCTGGGTGCCCTGGTTCGGGCACATTTTCCGATTCCAGAAATCCCGAAATGCGAGACATGGGTGAAATTCACCGAAGCCCTGCACACTACCGGCAAACGTCCCGTTCTGCCCTCGCTTGAGGCATGCACCCCATTTCCAGTGATTCCACCTTCTTCCGACACGCTCGTGTGTGTTTCCTGGGACCCCTGGTTCGGGCACATTTTCCGATTCCGGAAATCCCAAAATGCGAGACATGGGTGAAATTCACCGAAGCCCTGCACACTACCGGCAAACGTCCCGTTCTGCCCTCGCTTGAGGCATGCACCCCATTTCCAGTGATTCCACTGGCTTCCGACACGCTAGTGAGTGTTTCCTGGGTCCCCTGGTTCGGGCACATTTTCCGATTCCGGAAATCCCGAAATGCGAGACATGGGTGAAATTCACCGAAGCCCTGCACTCTACCGGCAAACGTCCCGTTCTGCCCTCGCTTGAGGCATGCACCCCATTTCCAGTGACTCCACCGGCTTCCGATACGCTCGTGTGTGTTTCCTGGGTCCCCTAGTTCGGGCACATTTTCCGATTCCGGAAATCCCAAAATGCGAGACATGGGTGAAATTCACCGAAGCCCTGCACACTACAGGCAAACGTCCCGTTCTGCCCTCGCTTGAGGCCTGCACCCCATTTCCAGTGATTCCACCGGCTTCCGACACGCTCGTGTGTGTTTCCTGGGTGCCCTGGTTCGGGCACATTTTCCGATTCCAGAAATCCCGAAATGCGAGACATGGGTGAAATTCACCGAAGCCCTGCACACTACAGGCAAACGTCCCGTTCTGCCCTCGCTTGAGGCCTGCACCCCATTTCCAGTGATTCCACCGGCTTCCGACACGCTCGTGTGTGTTTCCTGGGTCCCCCGGTTCGGGCACATTTTCCGATTCCGGAAATCCCAAAATGCGAGACATGGGTGAAATTCACCGAAGCCCTGCACACTACAGGCAAACGTCCCGTTCTGCCCTCGCTTGAGGCCTGCACCCCATTTCCAGTGATTCCACCGGCTTCCGACACGCTCGTGTGTGTTTCCTGGGTGCCCTGGTTCGGGCACATTTTCCGATTCCAGAAATCCCGAAATGCGAGACATGGGTGAAATTCACCGAAGCCCTGCACACTACGGGCAGACGTCCCGTTCTGCCCTCGCTTGAGGCCTGCACCCCATTTCCAGTGATTCCACCGGCTTCCGACACGCTCGTGTGTGTTTCCTGGGACCCCTGGTTCGGGCACATTTTCCGATTCCGGAAATCCCAAAATGCGAGACATGGGTGAAATTCACCGAAGCCCTGCACACTGCCGGCAAACGTCCCGTTCTGCCCTCGCTTGAGGCATGCACCCCATTTCCAGTGATTCCACTGGCTTCCGACACGCTAGTGAGTGTTTCCTGGGTCCCCTGGTTCGGGCACATTTTCCGATTCCGGAAATCCCGAAATGCGAGACATGGGTGAAATTCACCGAAGCCCTGCACTCTACCGGCAAACGTCCCGTTCTGCCCTCGCTTGAGGCATGCACCCCATTTCCAGTGACTCCACCGGCTTCCGATACGCTCGTGTGTGTTTCCTGGGTCCCCTAGTTCGGGCACATTTTCCGATTCCGGAAATCCCAAAATGCGAGACATGGGTGAAATTCACCGAAGCCCTGCACACTACCGCCAAACGTCCCGTTCTGCCCTCGCTTGAGGCATGCACCCCATTTCCAGTGATTCCACCGGCTTCCGACACGCTAGTGTGTCTTTACTAGGTCCCCTGGTTCGGGCACATTTTCCGATTCCGGAAATCCCGAAATGCGAGACATGGGTGAAATTCACCGAAGCCCTGCACACTACAGGCAAACGTCCCGTTCTGCCCTCGCTTGAGGCCTGCACCCCATTTCCAGTGATTCCACCGGCTTCCGACACGCTCGTGTGTGTTTCCTGGGTCCCCTGGTTCGGGCACATTTTCCGATTCCGGAAATCCCGAAAAGCGAGACATGGGTGAAATTCACCGAAGCCCTGCACACTACCGACAAACGTCCCGTTCTGCCCTCGCTTGAGGCATGCACCCCATTTCCAGTGATTCCACCGGCTTCCGACACGCTCGTGTGGGTTTCCTGGGTCCCCTGGTTCGGGCACATTTTCCGATTCCGGAAATCCCAAAACGCGAGACATGGGTGAAATTCACCGAAGCCCTGCACACTACCGGCAAACGTCCCGCTCTGCCCTCGCTTGAGGCATGCACCCCATTTCCAGTGATTTCAGTGGCTTCCGACACGCTCGTGTGTGTTTCCTGGGTCCCCAGGTTCGGGCACATTTTCCGATTCCGGAAATCCCAAAACGCGAGACATGGGTGAAATTCACCGAAGCCCTGCACACTACCGGCAAACGTCCCGCTCTGCCCTCGCTTGAGGCATGCACCCCATTTCCAGTGATTTCACTGGCTTCCGACACGCTCGTGTGTGTTTCCTGGGTCCCCAGGTTCGGGCACATTTTCCGATTCCGGAAATCCCAAAACGCGAGACATGGGTGAAATTCACCGAAGCCCTGCACACTACCGGCAAACGTCCCGCTCTGCCCTCGCTTGAGGCATGCACCCCATTTCCAGTGATTTCAATGGCTTCCGACACGCTCGTGTGTGTTTCCTGGGTCCCCTGGTTCGGGCACATTTTCCGATTCCGGAAATCCCAAAATGCGAGACATGGGTGAAATTCACCGAAGCCCTGCACACTACCGGCAAACGTCCCGCTCTGCCCTCGCTTGAGGCATGCACCCCATTTCCAGTGATTTCACTGGAATCCGACACGCTCGTGTGGGTTTCCTGGGTCCCCTGGTTCGGGCACATTTTCCGATTTCGGAAATCCCAAAATGCGAGACATGGGTGAAATTCACCGAAGCCCTGCACACTACCGGCAAACGTCCCGCTCTGCACTCGCTTGAGGCTTGCACCCCATTTCCAGTGATTTCACTGGCTTCCGACACGTTCGTGTGTGTTTCCTGGGTCCCCAGGTTCGGGCACATTTTCCGATTCCGGAAATCCCAAAACACGAGACATGGGTGAAATTCACCGAAGCCCTGCATACTACCGGCAAACGTCCCGCTCTGCCCTCGCTTGAGGCATGCACCCCATTTCCAGTGATTTCACTGGCTTCCGACACGCTCGTGTGTGTTTCCTGGGTCCCCAGGTTCGGGCACATTTTCCGATTCTGGAAATCCCAAAACGCGAGACATGGGTGAAATTCACCGAAGCCCTGCACACTACCGGCAAACGTCCCGCTCTGCCCTCGCTTGAGGCATGCACCCCATTTCCAGTGATTTCACTGGCTTCCGACACGCTCGTGTGTGTTTCCTGGGTCCCCTGGTTCGGGCACATTTTCCGATTCCGGAAATCCCAAAACGCGAGACATGGGTGAAATTCACCGAACCCCTGCACACTACCGGCAAACGTCCCGCTCTGCCCTCGCTTGAGGCATGCACCCCATTTCCAGTGATTTCAATGGCTTCCGACACGCTCGTGTGTGTTTCCTGGGTCCCCTGGTTCGGGCACATTTTCCGATTCCGGAAATCCCAAAACGCGAGACATGGGTAAAATTCACCGAAGCCCTGCACACTACCGGCAAACGTCCCGCTCTGCCCTCGCTTGAGGCATGCACCCCATTTCCAGTGATTTCACTGGCATCTGACACGCTCGTGTGTGTTTCCTGGGTCCCCTGGTTCGGGCACATTTTCCGATTCCGGAAATCCCAAAACGCGAGACATGGGTGAAATTCACGAAGCCCTGCACACTACCGGCAAACGTCCCGCTCTGCCCTCGCTTGAGGCACGCACCCCATTTCCAGTGATTCCACCGGCTTCCGACACGCTCGTGTTTGTTTCCTGGGTCCCCAGGTTCGGGCACATTTTCCGATTCCGGAAATCCCAAAACGCGAGACATGGGTGAAATTCACCGAAGCCCTGCACACTACCGGCAAACATCCAGCACTGCCCTCGCTTGAGGCATGCACCCCATTTCCAGTGATTTCACTGCCATCCGACACGCTCGTGTGTGTTTCCTGGGTCCCCTGGTTCGGGCACATTTTCCGATTCCGGAAATCCCAAAGCGCGAGACATGGGTGAAATTCACCGAAGCCCTGCACACTACCGGCAAACGTCCCGCTCTGCCCTCGCTTGAGGCATGCACCCCATTTCCAGTGATTTCAATGGCTTCCGACACGCTCGTGTGTGTTTCCTGGGTCCCCTGGTTCGGGCACATTTTCCGATTCCGGAAATCCCAAAATGCGAGACATGGGTGAAATTCAACGAAGCCCTGCACACTACCGGCAAACGTCCCGCTCTGCCCTCACTTGAGGCATGCACCCCATTTCCAGTGATTTCACTGGCTTCCGACACGCTCGTGTGTGTTTCCTGGGTCCCCAGGTTCGGGCACATTTTCCGATTCCGGAAATCCCAAAACGCGAGACATGGGTGAAATTCACCGAAGCCCTGCATACTACTGGCAAACGTCCCGCTCTGCCCTCGCTTGAGGCATGCACCCCATTTCCAGTGATTTCACTGGCTTCCGACACGCTCGTGTGTGTTTCCTGGGTCCCCAGGTTCGGGCACATTTTCCGATTCTGGAAATCCCAAAACGCGAGACATGGGTGAAATTCACCGAAGCCCTGCACACTACCGGCAAACGTCCCGCTCTGCCCTCGCTTGAGGCATGCACCCCATTTCCAGTGATTTCACTGGCTTCCGACACGCTCGTGTGTGTTTCCTGGGTCCCCTGGTTCGGGCACATTTTCCGATTCCGGAAATCCCAAAACGCGAGACATGGGTGAAATTCACCGAACCCCTGCACACTACCGGCAAACGTCCCGCTCTGCCCTCGCTTGAGGCATGCACCCCATTTCCAGTGATTTCAATGGCTTCCGACACGCTCGTGTGTGTTTCCTGGGTCCCCTGGTTCGGGCACATTTTCCGATTCCGGAAATCCCAAAACGCGAGACATGGGTAAAATTCACCGAAGCCCTGCACACTACCGGCAAACGTCCCGCTCTGCCCTCGCTTGAGGCATGCACCCCATTTCCAGTGATTTCACTGGCATCTGACACGCTCGTGTGTGTTTCCTGGGTCCCCTGGTTCGGGCACATTTTCCGATTCCGGAAATCCCAAAACGCGAGACATGGGTGAAATTCACGAAGCCCTGCACACTACCGGCAAAAGTCCCGCTCTGCCCTCGCTTGAGGCACGCACCCAATTTCCAGTGATTCCACCGGCTTCCGACACGCTCGTGTTTGTTTCCTGGGTCCCCAGGTTCGGGCACATTTTCCGATTCCGGAAATCCCAAAACGCGAGACATGGGTGCAATTCACCGAAGCCCTGCACACTACCGGCAAACATCCAGCACTGCCCTCGCTTGAGGCATGCACCCCATTTCCAGTGATTTCACTGGCATCCGACACGCTCGTGTGTGTTTCCTGGGTCCCCTGGTTCGGGCACATTTTCCGATTCCGGAAATCCCAAAGCGCGAGACATGGGTGAAATTCACCGAAGCCCTGCACACTACCGGCAAACGTCCCGCTCTGCCCTCGCTTGAGGCATGCACCCCATTTCCAGTGATTTCAATGGCTTCCGACACGCTCGTGTGTGTTTCCTGGGTCCCCTGGTTCGGGCACATTTTCCGATTCCGGAAATCCCAAAATGCGAGACATGGGTGAAATTCACCGAAGCCCTGCACACTACCGGCAAACGTCCCGCTCTGCCCTCGCTTGAGGCATGCACCCCATTTCCAGTGATTTCACTGGCTTCCGACATGCTCGTGTTTGTTTCCTGGGTCCCCAGGTTCGGGCACATTTTCCGATTCCGGAAATCCCAAAACGCGAGACATGGGTGAAATTCACCGAAGCCCTGCACACTACCGGCAAACGTCCCGCTCTGCCCTCGCTTGAGGCACGCACCCCATTTCCAGTGATTCCACCGGCTTCCGACACGCTCGTGTGTGTTTCCTGGGTCCCCTGGTTCGGGCACATTTTCCGATTCCGTAAATCGCAAAACGCGAGACATGGGAGAAATTCACCGAAGCCCTGCACACTACAGGCAAACGTCCCGCTCTGCCCTCGCTTGAGGCATGCACCCCATTTCCAGTGATTCCACCGGCTTCCGACACGCTCGTGTGTGTTTTCTGGGTCCCCAGGTTCGGGCACATTTTCCGATTCCGGAAATCCCAAAACGCAAGACATGGGTGAAATTCACCGAAGCCCTGCACACTACCGGCAAACGTCCCGCTCTGCCCTCGCTTGAGGCATGCACCCCATTTCCAGTGATTTCAATGGCTTCCGACATGCTCGTGTGTGTTTCCTGGGTCCCCTGGTTCGGGCACATTTTCCGATTCCGGAAATCCCGAAATGCGAGACATGGGTGAAATTCACCGAAGCCCTGCACACTACCGGCAAACGTCCCGTTCTGCCCTCGCTTGAGGCATGCACCCCATTTCCAGTGATTCCACTGGCTTCCGACACGCTAGTGAGTGTTTCCTGGGTCCCCTGGTTCGGGCACATTTTCCGATTCCGGAAATCCCGAAATGCGAGACATGGGTGAAATTCACCGAAGCCCTGCACTCTACCGGCAAACGTCCCGTTCTGCCCTCGCTTGAGGCATGCACCCCATTTCCAGTCACTCCACCGGCTTCCGACACGCTAGTGTGTGTTTCCTGGGTCCCCTAGTTCGGGCACATTTTCCGATTCCGGAAATCCCAAAATGCGAGACATGGGTGAAATTCGCCGAAGCCCTGCACACTACCGGCAAACGTCCCGTTCTGCCCTCGCTTGAGGCATGCACCCCATTTCCAGTGATTCCACCGGCTTCCGACACGCTAGTGAGTGTTTCCTGGGTCCCCTGGTTCGGGCACATTTTCGGATTCCGGAAATCCCGAAATGCGAGACATGTGTGAAATTCACCGAAGCCCTGCACTCTACCGGCAAACGTCCCGTTCTGCCCTCGCTTGAGGCATGCACCCCATTTCCAGTGACTCCACCGGCTTCCGACACGCTCGTGTGTGTTTCCTGGGTCCCCTAGTTCGGGCACATTTTCCGATTCCGGAAATCCCAAAATGCGAGACATGGGTGAAATTCACCGAAGCCCTGCACACTACCGGCAAACGTCCCGTTCTGCCCTCGCTTGAGGCATGCACCCAATTTCCAGTGATTCCACCGGCTTCCGACACGCTTGTGTGTCTTTCCTGGGTCCCCTGGTTCGGGCACAATTTCCGATACCGGAAATCCCAAAATGCGAGACATGGGTGAAATTCACCGAAGCCCTGCACACTACCGGCAAACGTCCCGTTCTGCCCTCGCTTGAGGCATGCACCCCATTTCCAGTGATTCCACCGGCTTCCGACACGCTCGTGTGTCTTTCCTGGGTCCCCTGGTTCGGGCACATTTTCCGATTCCGGAAATCCCAAAATGCGAGACATGGGTGAAATTCACCGAAGCCCTGCACACTACCGGCAAACGTCCCGTTCTGCCCTCGCTTGAGGCATGCACCCCATTTCCAGTGATTCCACCGGCTTCCGACACGCTCGTGTGTGTTTCCTGGGTCCCCTGGTTCGGGCACATTTTCCGATTCCGGAAATCCCAAAATGCGAGACATGGGTGAAATTCACCGAAGCCCTGCACACTACAGGCAAACGTACCGTTCTGCCCTCGCTTGAGGCCTGCACCCCATTTCCAGTGATTCCACCGGCTTCCGACACGCTCGTGTGTGTTTCCTGGGTGCCCTGGTTCGGGCACATTTTCCGATTCCAGAAATCCCGAAATGCGAGACATGGGTGAAATTCACCGAAGCCCTGCACACTACAGGCAAACGTCCCGTTCTGCCCTCGCTTGAGGCCTGCACCCCATTTCCAGTGATTCCACCGGCTTCCGACACGCTAGTGTGTCTTTCCTGGGTCCCCTGGTTCGGGCACATTTTCCGATTCCGGAAATCCCAAAACGCGAGACATGGGTGAAATTCACGAAGCCCTGCACACTACCGGCAAACGTCCCGCTCTGCCCTCGCTTGAGGCACGCACCCCATTTCCACTGATTCCACCGGCTTCCGACACGCTCGTGTTTGTTTCCTGGGTCCCCAGGTTCGGGCACATTTTCCGATTCCGGAAATCCCAAAACGCGAGACATGGGTGAAATTCACCGAAGCCCTGCACACTACCGGCAAACGTCCCGCTCTGCCCTCGCTTGAGGCATGCACCCCATTTCCAGTGATTTCACTGGCATCTGACACGCTCGTGTGTGTTTCCTGGGTCCCCTGGTTCGGGCACATTTTCCGATTGCGGAAATCCCAAAACGCGAGACATGGGTAAAATTCACCGAAGCCTTGCACACTACTGGCAAACGTCCCGCTCTGCCCTCGCTTGAGGCACGCACCCCATTTCCAGTGATTCCACCGGCTTCCGACACGCTCCTGTGTGTTCCCTGGGTCCCCAGGTTCGGGCACATTTTCCGATTCCGGAAATCCCAAAACGCGAGACATGGGTGAAATTCACCGAAGCCCTGCACACTACCGGCAAACATCCAGCACTGCCCTCGCTTGAGGCATGCACCCCATTTCCAGTGATTTCACTGGCATCCGACACGCTCGTGTGTGTTTCCTGGGTCCCCTGGTTCGGCACATTTTCCGATTCCGGAAATCCCAAAGCGCGAGACATGGGTGAAATTCACCGAAGCCCTGCACACTACCGGCAAACGTCCCGCTCTGCCCTCGCTTGAGGCATGCACCCCATTTCCAGTGATTTCAATGGCTTCCGACACGCTCGTGTGGGTTTCCTGGGTCCCCTGGTTCGGGCACATTTTCCGATTCCGGAAATCCCAAAATGCGAGACATGGGTGAAATTCACCGAAGCCCTGCACACTACCGGCAAACGTCCCGCTCTGCCCTCGCTTGAGGCATGCACCCCATTTCCAGTGATTTCAATGGCTTCCGACACGCTCGTGTGTGTTTCCTGGGTCCCCAGGTTCGGGCACATTTTCCGATTCCGGAAATCCCAAAACGCAAGACATGGGTGAAATTCACCGAAGCCCTGCACACTACCGGCAAACGTCCCGCTCTGCCCTCGCTTGAGGCATGCACCCCATTTCCAGTGATTTCAATGGCTTCCGACATGCTCGTGTGTGTTTCCTGGGTCCCCTGGTTCGGGCACATTTTCCGATTCCGGAAATCCCGAAATGCGAGACATGGGTGAAATTCACCGAAGCCCTGCACACTACCGGCAAACGTCCCGTTCTGCCCTCGCTTGAGGCATGCACCCCATTTCCAGTGATTCCACTGGCTTCCGACACGCTAGTGAGTGTTTCCTGGGTCCCCTGGTTCGGGCACATTTTCCGATTCCGGAAATCCCGAAATGCGAGACATGGGTGAAATTCACCGAAGCCCTGCACTCTACCGGCAAACGTCCCGTTCTGCCCTCGCTTGAGGCATGCACCCCATTTCCAGTCACTCCACCGGCTTCCGACACGCTAGTGTGTGTTTCCTGGGTCCCCTAGTTCGGGCACATTTTCCGATTCCGGAAATCCCAAAATGCGAGACATGGGTGAAATTCACCGAAGCCCTGCACACTACCGGCAAACGTCCCGTTCTGCCCTCGCTTGAGGCATGCACCCCATTTCCAGTGATTCCACCGGCTTCCGACACGCTAGTGAGTGTTTCCTGGGTCCCCTGGTTCGGGCACATTTTAGGATTCCGGAAATCCCGAAATGCGAGACATGTGTGAAATTCACCGAAGCCCTGCACTCTACCGGCAAACGTCCCGTTCTGCCCTCGCTTGAGGCATGCACCCCATTTCCAGTGACTCCACCGGCTTCCGACACGCTCGTGTGTGTTTCCTGGGTCCCCTAGTTCGGGCACATTTTCCGATTCCGGAAATCCCAAAATGCGAGACATGGGTGAAATTCACCGAAGCCCTGCACACTACCGACAAACGTCCCGTTCTGCCCTCGCTTGAGGCATGCACCCAATTTCCAGTGATTCCACCGGCTTCCGACACGCTTGTGTGTCTTTCCTGGGTCCCCTGGTTCGGGCACAATTTCCGATACCGGAAATCCCAAAATGCGAGACATGGGTGAAATTCACCGAAGCCCTGCACACTACCGGCAAACGTCCCGTTCTGCCCTCGCTTGAGGCATGCACCCCATTTCCAGTGATTCCACCGGCTTCCGACACGCTCGTGTGTCTTTCCTGGGTCCCCTGGTTCGGGCACATTTTCCGATTCCGGAAATCCCAAAATGCGAGACATGGGTGAAATTCACCGAAGCCCTGCACACTACCGGCAAACGTCCCGTTCTGCCCTCGCTTGAGGCATGCACCCGATTTCCAGTGATTCCACCGGCTTCCGACACGCTCGTGTGTGTTTCCTGGGTCCCCTGGTTCGGGCACATTTTCCGATTCCGGAAATCCCAAAATGCGAGACATGGGTGAAATTCACCGAAGCCCTGCACACTACAGGCAAACGTACCGTTCTGCCCTCGCTTGAGGCCTGCACCCCATTTCCAGTGATTCCACCGGCTTCCGACACGCTAGTGTGTCTTTCCTGGGTCCCCTGGTTCGGGCACATTTTCCGATTCCGGAAATCCCAAAACGCGAGACATGGGTGAAATTCACGAAGCCCTGCACACTACCGGCAAACGTCCCGCTCTGCCCTCGCTTGAGGCACGCACCCCATTTCCACTGATTCCACCGGCTTCCGACACGCTCGTGTTTGTTTCCTGGGTCCCCAGGTTCGGGCACATTTTCCGATTCCGGAAATCCCAAAACGCGAGACATGGGTGAAATTCACCGAAGCCCTGCACACTACCGGCAAACGTCCCGCTCTGCCCTCACTTGAGGCATGCACCCCATTTCCAGTGATTTCACTGGCATCTGACACGCTCGTGTGTGTTTCCTGGGTCCCCTGGTTCGGGCACATTTTCCGATTGCGGAAATCCCAAAACGCGAGACATGGGTAAAATTCACCGAAGCCTTGCACACTACTGGCAAACGTCCCGCTCTGCCCTCGCTTGAGGCACGCACCCCATTTCCAGTGATTCCACCGGCTTCCGACACGCTCCTGTGTGTTTCCTGGGTCCCCAGGTTCGGGCACATTTTCCGATTCCGGAAATCCCAAAACGCGAGACATGGGTGAAATTCACCGAAGCCCTGCACACTACCGGCAAACATCCAGCACTGCCCTCGCTTGAGGCATGCACCCCATTTCCAGTGATTTCACTGGCATCCGACACGCTCGTGTGTGTTTCCTGGGTCCCCTGGTTCGGCACATTTTCCGATTCCGGAAATCCCAAAGCGCGAGACATGGGTGAAATTCACCGAAGCCCTGCACACTACCGGCAAACGTCCCGCTCTGCCCTCGCTTGAGGCATGCACCCCATTTCCAGTGATTTCAATGGCTTCCGACACGCTCGTGTGGGTTTCCTGGGTCCCCTGGTTCGGGCACATTTTCCGATTCCGGAAATCCCAAAATGCGAGACATGGGTGAAATTCACCGAAGCCCTGCACACTACTGGCAAACGTCCCGTTCTGCCCTCGCTTGAGGCATGCACCCCATTTCCAGTGATTCCACCGGCTTCCGACACGCTCATGTGTGTTTCCTGGGTCCCCTGGTTCGGGCACATTTTCCGATTCCGGAAATCCCAAAATGCGAGACATGGGTGAAATTCACCGAAGCCCTGCACACTACCAGCAAACGTCCCGTTCTGTCCTCACTTGAGGCATGCACCCCATTTCCAGTGATTCCATCGGCTTCCGACACGCTCGTGTGGGTTTCCTCGGTCCCCTGGTTCGGGCACATTTTCCGATTCCGGAAATCCCAAAATGCGAGACATGGGTGAAATTCACCGAAGCCCTGCACACTACCGGCAAACGTCCCGTTCTGCACTCGCTTGAGGCATGCACCCCATTTCCAGTGATTCCACCGGCTTCCGACACGCTCGTGTGGGTTTCCTGGGTCCCCTGGTTCGGGCACGTTTTCCGATTCCGGAAATCCCAAAATGCGAGACATGGGTGAAATTCACCGAAGCCCTGCACACTACCGGCAAACGTCCCGTTCTGCCCTCGCTTGAGGCATGCACCCCATTTCCAGTCATTCCACCGGCTTCCGACACGCTCGTGTGGGTTTCCTGGGTCCCCTGGTTCGGGCACGTTTTCCGATTCCGGAAATCCCAAAATGCGAGACATGGGTGAAATTCACCGAAGCCCTGCACACTACTGGCAAACGTCCCGTTCTGCCCTCGCTTGAGGCATGCACCCCATTTCCAGTGATTCCACCGGCTTCAGACACGCTCGTGTGTGTTTCCTGGGTCCCCTGGTTCGGGCACATTTTCCGATTCCGGAAATCCCAAACTGCGAGACATGGGTGAAATTCACCGAAGCCCTGCACACTACCGGAAAACGTCCCATTCTGCCCTCGCTTGAGGCATGCACCCCATTTCCAGTGATTCCATCGGCTTCCGACACGCTCGTGTGGGTCTCCTCGGTCCCCTGGTTCGGGCACATTTTCGGATTCCGGACATCCCAAAATGCGAGACATGGGTGAAATTCACCGAAGCCCTGCACACTACCGGCAAACGTCCCGTTCTGCCCTCGCTTGAGGCATGCACCCCATTTCCAGTGATTCCACCGGCTTCCGACACGCTCGTGTGTGTTTCCTGGGTCCCCTGGTTCGGGCACGTTTTCCGATTCTGGAAATCCCAAAATGCGTGACAATGGTGAAATTCACCGAAGCCCTGCACACTACCGGCATACGTCCCGTCTGCTCTCGCTTGAGGCATGCACCCCATTTCCAGTGATTCCACCGGCTTCCGACACGCTCCTGTGTGTTCCCTGGGTCCCCAGGTTCGGGCACATTTTCCGATTCCGGAAATCCCAAAACGCGAGACATGGGTGAAATTCACCGAAGCCCTGCACACTACCGGCAAACATCCAGCACTGCCCTCGCTTGAGGCATGCACCCCATTTCCAGTGATTTCACTGGCATCCGACACGCTCGTGTGTGTTTCCTGGGTCCCCTGGTTCGGCACATTTTCCGATTCCGGAAATCCCAAAGCGCGAGACATGGGTGAAATTCACCGAAGCCCTGCACACTACCGGCAAACGTCCCGCTCTGCCCTCGCTTGAGGCATGCACCCCATTTCCAGTGATTTCAATGGCTTCCGACACGCTCGTGTGGGTTTCCTGGGTCCCCTGGTTCGGGCACATTTTCCGATTCCGGAAATCCCAAAATGCGAGACATGGGTGAAATTCACCGAAGCCCTGCACACTACCGGCAAACGTCCCGCTCTGCCCTCGCTTGAGGCATGCACCCCATTTCCAGTGATTTCAATGGCTTCCGACACGCTCGTGTGTGTTTCCTGGGTCCCCAGGTTCGGGCACATTTTCCGATTCCGGAAATCCCAAAACGCAAGACATGGGTGAAATTCACCGAAGCCCTGCACACTACCGGCAAACGTCCCGCTCTGCCCTCGCTTGAGGCATGCACCCCATTTCCAGTGATTTCAATGGCTTCCGACATGCTCGTGTGTGTTTCCTGGGTCCCCTGGTTCGGGCACATTTTCCGATTCCGGAAATCCCGAAATGCGAGACATGGGTGAAATTCACCGAAGCCCTGCACACTACCGGCAAACGTCCCGTTCTGCCCTCGCTTGAGGCATGCACCCCATTTCCAGTGATTCCACTGGCTTCCGACACGCTAGTGAGTGTTTCCTGGGTCCCCTGGTTCGGGCACATTTTCCGATTCCGGAAATCCCGAAATGCGAGACATGGGTGAAATTCACCGAAGCCCTGCACTCTACCGGCAAACGTCCCGTTCTGCCCTCGCTTGAGGCATGCACCCCATTTCCAGTCACTCCACCGGCTTCCGACACGCTAGTGTGTGTTTCCTGGGTCCCCTAGTTCGGGCACATTTTCCGATTCCGGAAATCCCAAAATGCGAGACATGGGTGAAATTCACCGAAGCCCTGCACACTACCGGCAAACGTCCCGTTCTGCCCTCGCTTGAGGCATGCACCCCATTTCCAGTGATTCCACCGGCTTCCGACACGCTAGTGAGTGTTTCCTGGGTCCCCTGGTTCGGGCACATTTTAGGATTCCGGAAATCCCGAAATGCGAGACATGTGTGAAATTCACCGAAGCCCTGCACTCTACCGGCAAACGTCCCGTTCTGCCCTCGCTTGAGGCATGCACCCCATTTCCAGTGACTCCACCGGCTTCCGACACGCTCGTGTGTGTTTCCTGGGTCCCCTAGTTCGGGCACATTTTCCGATTCCGGAAATCCCAAAATGCGAGACATGGGTGAAATTCACCGAAGCCCTGCACACTACCGACAAACGTCCCGTTCTGCCCTCGCTTGAGGCATGCACCCAATTTCCAGTGATTCCACCGGCTTCCGACACGCTTGTGTGTCTTTCCTGGGTCCCCTGGTTCGGGCACAATTTCCGATACCGGAAATCCCAAAATGCGAGACATGGGTGAAATTCACCGAAGCCCTGCACACTACCGGCAAACGTCCCGTTCTGCCCTCGCTTGAGGCATGCACCCCATTTCCAGTGATTCCACCGGCTTCCGACACGCTCGTGTGTCTTTCCTGGGTCCCCTGGTTCGGGCACATTTTCCGATTCCGGAAATCCCAAAATGCGAGACATGGGTGAAATTCACCGAAGCCCTGCACACTACCGGCAAACGTCCCGTTCTGCCCTCGCTTGAGGCATGCACCCGATTTCCAGTGATTCCACCGGCTTCCGACACGCTCGTGTGTGTTTCCTGGGTCCCCTGGTTCGGGCACATTTTCCGATTCCGGAAATCCCAAAATGCGAGACATGGGTGAAATTCACCGAAGCCCTGCACACTACAGGCAAACGTACCGTTCTGCCCTCGCTTGAGGCCTGCACCCCATTTCCAGTGATTCCACCGGCTTCCGACACGCTAGTGTGTCTTTCCTGGGTCCCCTGGTTCGGGCACATTTTCCGATTCCGGAAATCCCAAAACGCGAGACATGGGTGAAATTCACGAAGCCCTGCACACTACCGGCAAACGTCCCGCTCTGCCCTCGCTTGAGGCACGCACCCCATTTCCACTGATTCCACCGGCTTCCGACACGCTCGTGTTTGTTTCCTGGGTCCCCAGGTTCGGGCACATTTTCCGATTCCGGAAATCCCAAAACGCGAGACATGGGTGAAATTCACCGAAGCCCTGCACACTACCGGCAAACGTCCCGCTCTGCCCTCACTTGAGGCATGCACCCCATTTCCAGTGATTTCACTGGCATCTGACACGCTCGTGTGTGTTTCCTGGGTCCCCTGGTTCGGGCACATTTTCCGATTGCGGAAATCCCAAAACGCGAGACATGGGTAAAATTCACCGAAGCCTTGCACACTACTGGCAAACGTCCCGCTCTGCCCTCGCTTGAGGCACGCACCCCATTTCCAGTGATTCCACCGGCTTCCGACACGCTCCTGTGTGTTTCCTGGGTCCCCAGGTTCGGGCACATTTTCCGATTCCGGAAATCCCAAAACGCGAGACATGGGTGAAATTCACCGAAGCCCTGCACACTACCGGCAAACATCCAGCACTGCCCTCGCTTGAGGCATGCACCCCATTTCCAGTGATTTCACTGGCATCCGACACGCTCGTGTGTGTTTCCTGGGTCCCCTGGTTCGGCACATTTTCCGATTCCGGAAATCCCAAAGCGCGAGACATGGGTGAAATTCACCGAAGCCCTGCACACTACCGGCAAACGTCCCGCTCTGCCCTCGCTTGAGGCATGCACCCCATTTCCAGTGATTTCAATGGCTTCCGACACGCTCGTGTGGGTTTCCTGGGTCCCCTGGTTCGGGCACATTTTCCGATTCCGGAAATCCCAAAATGCGAGACATGGGTGAAATTCACCGAAGCCCTGCACACTACTGGCAAACGTCCCGTTCTGCCCTCGCTTGAGGCATGCACCCCATTTCCAGTGATTCCACCGGCTTCCGACACGCTCATGTGTGTTTCCTGGGTCCCCTGGTTCGGGCACATTTTCCGATTCCGGAAATCCCAAAATGCGAGACATGGGTGAAATTCACCGAAGCCCTGCACACTACCGGCAAACGTCCCGTTCTGCACTCGCTTGAGGCATGCACCCCATTTCCAGTGATTCCACCGGCTTCCGACACGCTCGTGTGGGTTTCCTGGGTCCCCTGGTTCGGGCACGTTTTCCGATTCCGGAAATCCCAAAATGCGAGACATGGGTGAAATTCACCGAAGCCCTGCACACTACCGGCAAACGTCCCGTTCTGCCCTCGCTTGAGGCATGCACCCCATTTCCAGTCATTCCACCGGCTTCCGACACGCTCGTGTGGGTTTCCTGGGTCCCCTGGTTCGGGCACGTTTTCCGATTCCGGAAATCCCAAAATGCGAGACATGGGTGAAATTCACCGAAGCCCTGCACACTACCGGCAAACGTCCCGTTCTGCCCTCGCTTGAGGCATGCACCCCATTTCCAGTCATTCCACCGGCTTCCGACACGCTCGTGTGGGTTTCCTGGGTCCCCTGGTTCGGGCACGTTTTCCGATTCCGGAAATCCCAAAATGCGAGACATGGGTGAAATTCACCGAAGCCCTGCACACTACTGGCAAACGTCCCGTTCTGCCCTCGCTTGAGGCATGCACCCCATTTCCAGTGATTCCACCGGCTTCAGACACGCTCGTGTGTGTTTCCTGGGTCCCCTGGTTCGGGCACATTTTCCGATTCCGGAAATCCCAAACTGCGAGACATGGGTGAAATTCACCGAAGCCCTGCACACTACCGGAAAACGTCCCATTCTGCCCTCGCTTGAGGCATGCACCCCATTTCCAGTGATTCCATCGGCTTCCGACACGCTCGTGTGGGTCTCCTCGGTCCCCTGGTTCGGGCACATTTTCGGATTCCGGACATCCCAAAATGCGAGACATGGGTGAAATTCACCGAAGCCCTGCACACTACCGGCAAACGTCCCGTTCTGCCCTCGCTTGAGGCATGCACCCCATTTCCAGTGATTCCACCGGCTTCCGACACGCTCGTGTGTGTTTCCTGGGTCCCCTGGTTCGGGCACGTTTTCCGATTCTGGAAATCCCAAAATGCGTGACAATGGTGAAATTCACCGAAGCCCTGCACACTACCGGCATACGTCCCGTCTGCTCTCGCTTGAGGCATGCACCCCATTTCCAGTGATTCCACCGGCTTCCGACACGCTAGTGTGGGTTTCCTGGGTCCCCTGGTTCGGGCACGTTTTCCGATTCCGGAAATCCCAAAATGCGAGACATGGGTGAAATTCACCGAAGCCCTGCACACTACCGGCAAACGTCCCGTTCTGCCCTCGCTTGAGGCATGCACCCCATTTCCAGTCATTCCACCGGCTTCCGACACGCTCGTGTGTGTTTCCTGGGTCCCCTGGTTCGGGCACATTTTCCGATTCCGGAAATCCCAAAATGCGAGAAATGGGTGAAATTCACCGAAGCCCTGCACACTAATGGCAAACGTCCCGTTCCAGTGATTCCACCGGCTTCCGACACGCTCGTGTGAGTTTCCTGGGTCCCCTGGTTCGGGCACGTTCTCCGATTCCGGAAATCCCGAAATGCGAGACGTGGGTGAAAGTTACAGAAGCCCTGCCTACGACCCGCAAAAGTCCCGTTCTACCCTCGCTTGAGGCATTTGCCCCCTTTCCAGCGATTTCACTTGTTTCCGACACGCTCGTCTGCGTTTACTGGTTCCCTTGATTCGGGCACATTCTCCGATTGCGGAAATCACAAAATGCAAGACGTGGGTGAAAGTTACAGAAGCCCTGCATACGACCCGCAAAAGTCCCGATCTACCCTCGCTTGAGGCATTTGCCCCCTTTCCAGCGATTTCACTTGTTTCCGACACGCTCGTCTGCGTTTACTGGTTCCCTTGATTCGGGCACATTCTCCGATTCTGGAAATCCCAAAATGCGAGACGTGGGTGAAAGTTACAGAAGCCCTGCATATGACCCGCAAAAGTCCCGTTCTACCCTCGCTTGAGGCATTTGCCCCCTTTCCAGCGATTTCACTTGTTTCCGACACGCTCGTGTGCGTTTACTGGGTCCCTTGTTTTGGGCACATTCTCCGATTCCGGAAATCCCAAAATGCGAGACGTGGGTGAAAGTTACAGAAGCCCTGCATACGACCCGCAAAAGTCCCGATCTACCCTCGCTTGAGGCATTTGCCCCCTTTCCAGAGATTTCACTTGTTTCCGACACGCTCGTCTGCGTTTACTGGGTCCATTGATTCGGGCACATTCTCCGATTCCGGAAATCCCAAAATGCGAGACGTGGGTGAAAGTTACAGAAGCCCTGCATACGACCCGCAAAAGTCCCGTTCTACCCTCGCTTGAGGCATTTGCCACCTTTCCAGCGATTTCACTTGTTTCCGACACGCTCGTCTGCGTTTACTGGGTCCCTTGATTCGGGCACATTCTCCGATTCCGGAAATCCCAAAATGCGAGACGTGGGTGAAATTGACAGAAGCCCTGCATACGACCCGCAAAAGTCCCGATCTACCCTCGCTTGTGGCATTTGCCCCCTTTCCAGCGATTTCACTTGTTTCCGACACGCTCGTCTGCGTTTACTGGGTCCCTTGATTCGGGCACATTCTCCGATTCCGGAAATCCCAAAATGCGAGACGTGGGTGAAAGTTACAGAAGCCCTGCATACGACCCGCAAAAGTCCCGTTCTACCCTCGCTTGAGGCATTTGCCCCCTTTCCAGCAATTTCACTTGTTTCCGACACGCTCGTGTGCGTTTACTGGGTCCCTTGATTCGGGCACATTCTCCGATTCCGGAAATCCCAAAATGCGAGACAGGGTGAAAGTTACAGAAGCCCTGCATACGACCCGCAAAAGTCCCGTTCTACCCTCGCTTGAGGCATTTGCCCCCTTTCCAGCGATTTCACTTGTTTCCGACACGCTCGTCTGCGTTTACTGGGTCCCTTGATTCGGGCACATTCTCCGATTCCGGAAATCCCAAAATGCGAGACGTGGGTGAAAGTCACAGAAGCCCTGCATACAACCCGCAAAACTCCCGATCTACCCTCGCTTGAGGCATTTGCCCCCTTTCCAGCGATTTCACTTGTTTCCGACACGCTCGTCTGCGTTTACTGGGTCCCTTGATTCGGGCACATTCTCCGATTCCGGAAATCCCAAAATGCGAGACGTGGGTGAAAGTTACAGAAGCCCTGCATACGACCCGCAACTGTCCCGTTCTACCCTCGCTTGAGGCATTTGCCCCCTTTCCAGCGATTTCACTTGTTTCCGACACGCTCGTCTGCGTTTACTGGGTCCCTTGATTCGGGCACATTCTCCGATTCCGGAAATCCCAAAATGCGAGACGTGGGTGAAAGTTACAAAAGCCCTGCATACGACCCGCAAATGTCCCATTCTACCCTGGCTTGAGGCATTTGCCCCCTTTCCAGCGATTTCACTTGTTTCCGACACGCTCGTCTGCTTTTACTGGGTCCCTTCCGATTCCGGAAATCCCAAAATGTGAGACGTGGGTGAAAGTTACAGAAGCCCTGCATACGACCCGCAAAAGTCCCGTTCTACCCTCGCTTGAGGCATTTGCCCCCTTTCCAGCGATTTCACTTGTTTCCGACACGCTCGTCTGCGTTTACTGGGTCCCTTCCGATTCCGGAAATCCCAAAATGCGAGACGTGGGTGAAAGTTACAGAAGCCCTGCATACGACCCGCAAAAGTCCCGATCTACCCTCGCTTGAGGCATTTGCCCCCTTTCCAGCGATTTCACTTGTTTCCGACACGCTCGTCTGCGTTTACTGGGTCCCTTGATTCGGGCACATTCTCCGATTCCGGAAATCCCAAAATGCGAGACGTGGGTGAAAGTTATAGAAGCCCTGCATACGACCCGCAAAAGTCCCGTTCTACCCTCGCTTGAGGCATTTGCCCCCTTTCCAGCGATTTCACTTGTTTCCGACACGCTCGTCTGCATTTACTTGGTCCCTTGATTCGGGCACAATCTCCGATTCCGGAAATCCCAAAATGCGAGACGTGGGTGAAAGTTACAGAAGCCCTGCATACGACCCGCAAAAGTCCCGATCTACCCTCGCTTGAGGCATTTGCCCCCTTTCCAGCGATTTCACTTGTTTCCGACACGCTCGTCTGCTTTTACTGGGTCCCTTCCGATTCCGGAAATCCCAAAATGTGAGACGTGGGTGAAAGTTACAGAAGCCCTGCATACGACCCGCAAAAGTCCCGTTCTACCCTCGCTTGAGGCATTTGCCCCCTGTCCAGCGATTTCACTTGTTTCCGACACGCTCGTCTGCGTTTACTGGGTCCCTTCCGATTCCGGAAATCCCAAAATGCGAGACGTGGGTGAAAGTTACAGAAGCCCTGCATACGACCCGCAAAAGTCCCGATCTACCCTCGCTTGAGGCATTTGCCCCCTTTCCAGCGATTTCACTTGTTTCTGACACGCTCGTCTGCGTTTACTGGGTCCCTTGATTCGGGCACATTCTCCGATTCCGGAAATCCCAAAATGCGAGACGTGGGTGAAAGTTATAGAAGCCCTGCATACGACCCGCAAAAGTCCCGTTCTACCCTCGCTTGAGGCATTTGCCCCCTTTCCAGCGATTTCACTTGTTTCCGACACGCTCGTCTGCATTTACTTGGTCCCTTGATTCGGGCACAATCTCCGATTCCGGAAATCCCAAAATGCGAGACGTGGGTGAAAGTTACAGAAGCCCTGCATACGACCCGCAAAAGCCCCGATCTACCCTCGCTTGAGGCATTTGCCCCCTTTCCAGCGATTTCACTTGTTTCCGACACGCTCGTCTGCGTTTACTGGGTCCCTTGATTCGGGCACATTCTCCGATTCCGGAAATCCCAAAATGCGAGACGTGGGTGAAAGTTACAGAAGCCCTGCATACGACCCGCAAAAGTCCCGATCTACCCTCGCTTGAGGCATTTGCCCCCTTTCCAGCGATTTCACTTGTTTCCGACACGCTCGTGTGCGTTTACTGGGTCCCTTGATTCGGGCACATTCTCCGATTCCGGAAATCCCAAAATGCGAGACGTGGGTGAAAGTTACAGAAGCCCTGCATACGACCCGCAAATGTCCCGTTCTGCCCTCGCTTGAGGCATTTGCCCCCTTTCCAGCGATTTCACTTGTTTCCGACACGCTCGTGTGCGTTTACTGGGTCCCTTGATTCGGGCACATTCTCCGATTCCGGAAATCCCAAAATGCGAGACAGGGTGAAAGTTACAGAAGCCCTGCATACGACCCGCAAAAGTCCCGATCTACCCTCGCTTGAGGCATTTGCCCCCTTTCCAGCGATTTCACTTGTTTCCGACACGCTCGTCTGCGTTTACTGGGTCCCTTGATTCGGGCACATTCTCCGATTCCGGAAATCCCAAAATGCGAGACGTGGGTGAAAGTTACAGAAGCCCTGCATACGACCCGCAAATGTCCCGTTCTGCCCTCGCTTGAGGCATTTGCCCCCTTTCCAGCGATTTCACTTGTTTCCGACACGCTCGTGTGCGTTTACTGGGTCCCTTGATTCGGGCACATTCTCCGATTCCGGAAATCCCAAAATGCGAGACAGGGTGAAAGTTACAGAAGCCCTGCATACGACCCGCAAAAGTCCCGTTCTACCCTCGCTTGAGGCATTTGCCCCCTTTCCAGCGATTTCACTTGTTTCCGACACGCTCGTCTGCGTTTACTGGGTCCCTTGATTCGGGCACATTCTCCGATTCCGGAAATCCCAAAATGCGAGACGTGGGTGAAAGTTACAGAAGCCCTGCATACAACCCGCAAAAGTCCCGATCTACCCTCGCTTGAGGCATTTGCCCCCTTTCCAGCGATTTCACTTGTTTCCGACACGCTCGTCTGCGTTTACTGGGTCCCTTGATTCGGGCACATTCTCCGATTCCGGAAATCCCAAAATGCGAGACGTGGGTGAAAGTTACAGAAGCCCTGCATACGACCCGCAACTGTCCCGTTCTTCCCTCGCTTGAGGCATTTGCCCCCTTTCCAGCGATTTCACTTGTTTCCGACACGCTCGTCTGCGTTTACTGGGTCCCTTGATTCGGGAACATTCTCCGATTCCGGAAATCCCAAAATGCGAGACGTGGGTGAAAGTTATAGAAGCCCTGCATACGACCCGCAAATGTCCCGTTCTACCCTGGCTTGAGGCATTTGCCCCCTTTCCAGCGATTTCACTTGTTTCCGACACGCTCGTCTGCGTTTACTGGGTCCCTTCCGATTCCGGAAATCCCAAAATGCGAGACGTGGGTGAAAGTTACAGAAGCCCTGCATACGACCCGCAAAAGTCCCGTTCTACCCTCGCTTGAGGCATTTGCCCCCTTTCCAGCGATTTCACTTGTTTCCGACACGCTCGTCTGCGTTTACTGGGTCCCTTCCGATTCCGGAAATCCCAAAATGCGAGACGTGGGTGAAAGTTACAGAAGCCCTGCATACGACCCGCAAAAGTCCCGATCTACCCTCGCTTGAGGCATTTGCCCCCTTTCCAGCGATTTCACTTGTTTCCGACACGCTCGTCTGCGTTTACTGGGTCCCTTGATTCGGGCACATTCTCCGATTCCGGAAATCCCAAAATGCGAGACGTGGGTGAAAGTTATAGAAGCCCTGCATACGACCCGCAAAAGTCCCGTTCTACCCTCGCTTGAGGCATTTGCCCCCTTTCCAGCGATTTCACTTGTTTCCGACACGCTCGTCTGCATTTACTTTGTCCCTTGATTCGGGCACAATCTCCGATTCCGGAAATCCCAAAATTCGAGACGTGGGTGAAAGTTACAGAAGCCCTGCATACGACCCGCAAAAGCCCCGTTCTACCCTCGCTTGAGGCATTTGCCCCCTTTCCAGCGATTTCACTTGTTTCCGACACGCTCGTGTGCGTTTACTGGGTCCCTTGATTCGGGCACATTCTCCGATTCCGGAAATCCCAAAATGCGAGACGTGGGTGAAAGTTACAGAAGCCCTGCATACGACCCGCAAATGTCCCGTTCTGCCCTCGCTTGAGGCATTTGCCCCCTTTCCAGCGATTTCACTTGTTTCCGACACGCTCGTGTGCGTTTACTGGGTCCCTTGATTCGGGCACATTCTCCGATTCCGGAAATCCCAAAATTCGAGACAGGGTGAAAGTTACAGAAGCCCTGCATACGACCCGCAAAAGTCCCGATCTACCCTCGCTTGAGGCATTTGCCCCCTTTCCAGCGATTTCACTTGTTTCCGACACGCTCGTCTGCGTTTACTGGGTCCCTTGATTCGGGCACATTCTCCGATTCCGGAAATCCCAAAATGCGAGACGTGGGTGAAAGTTACAGAAGCCCTGCATACGACCCGCAAATGTCCCGTTCTGCCCTCGCTTGAGGCATTTGCCCCCTTTCCAGCGATTTCACTTGTTTCCGACACGCTCGTGTGCGTTTACTGGGTCCCTTGATTCGGGCACATTCTCCGATTCCGGAAATCCCAAAATGCGAGACAGGGTGAAAGTTACAGAAGCCCTGCATACGACCCGCAAAAGTCCCGTTCTACCCTCGCTTGAGGCATTTGCCCCCTTTCCAGCGATTTCACTTGTTTCCGACACGCTCGTCTGCGTTTACTGGGTCCCTTGATTCGGGCACATTCTCCGATTCCGGAAATCCCAAAATGCGAGACGTGGGTGAAAGTTACAGAAGCCCTGCATACAACCCGCAAAAGTCCCGATCTACCCTCGCTTGAGGCATTTGCCCCCTATCCAGCGATTTCACTTGTTTCCGACACGCTCGTCTGCGTTTACTGGGTCCCTTGATTCGGGCACATTCTCCGATTCCGGAAATCCCAAAATGCGAGACGTGGGTGAAAGTTACAGAAGCCCTGCATACGACCCGCAACTGTCCCGTTCTACCCTCGCTTGAGGCATTTGCCCCCTTTCCAGCGATTTCACTTGTTTCCGACACGCTCGTCTGCGTTTACTGGGTCCCTTGATTCGGGCACATTCTCCGATTCCGGAAATCCCAAAATGCGAGACGTGGGTGAAAGTTACAGAAGCCCTGCATACGACCCGCAAATGTCCCGTTCTACCCTGGCTTGAGGCATTTGCCCCCTTTCCAGCGATTTCACTTGTTTCCGACACGCTCGTCTGCGTTTACTGGGTCCCTTCCAATTCCGGAAATCCCAAAATGCGAGACGTGGGTGAAAGTTACAGAAGCCCTGCATACGACCCGCAAAAGTCCCGATCTACCCTCGCTTGAGGCATTTGCCCCCTTTCCAGCGATTTCACTTGTTTCCGACACGCTCGTCTGCGTTTACTGGGTCCCTTGATTCGGGCACATTCTCCGATTCCGGAAATCCCAAAATGCGAGACGTGGGTGAAAGTTACAGAAGCCCTGCATACGACCCGCAAATGTCCCGTTCTGCCCTCGCTTGAGGCATTTGCCCCCTTTCCAGCGATTTCACTTGTTTCCGACACGCTCGTGGGCGTTTACTGGGTCCCTTGATTCGGGCACATTCTCCGATTCCGGAAATCCCAAAATGCGAGACAGGGTGAAAGTTACAGAAGCCCTGCATACGACCCGCAAAAGTCCTGTTCTACCCTCGCTTGAGACATTTGCCCCCTTTCCAGCGATTTCACTTGTTTCCGACACGCTCGTCTGCGTTTACTGGGTCCCTTGATTCGGGCACATTCTCCGATTCCGGAAATCCCAAAATGCGAGACGTGGGTGAAAGTTACAGAAGCCCTGCATACAACCCGCAAAAGTCCCGATCTACCCTCGCTTGAGGCATTTGCCCCCTTTCCAGCGATTTCACTTGTTTCCGACACGCTCGTCTGCGTTTACTGGGTCCCTTGATTCGGGCACATTCTCCGATTCCGGAAATCCCAAAATGCGAGACGTGGGTGAAAGTTACAGAAGCCCTGCATACGACCCGCAACTGTCCCGTTCTTCCCTCGCTTGAGGCATTTGCCCCCTTTCCAGCGATTTCACTTGTTTCCGACACGCTCGTCTGCGTTTACTGGGTCCCTTGATTCGGGCACATTCTCCGATTCCGGAAATCCCAAAATGCGAGACGTGGGTGAAAGTTACAGAAGCCCTGCATACGACCCGCAAATGTCCCGTTCCACCCTGGCTTGAGGCATTTGCCCCCTTTCCAGCGATTTCACTTGTTTCCGACACGCTCGTCTGCGTTTACTGGGTCCCTTCCGATTCCGGAAATCCCAAAATGCGAAACGTGGGTGAAAGTTACAGAAGCCCTGCATACGACCCGCAAAAGTCCCGTTCTACCCTCGCTTGAGGCATTTGCCCCCTTTCCAGCGATTTCACTTGTTTCCGACACGCTCGTCTGCGTTTACTGGGTCCCTTCCGATTCCGGAAATCCCAAAATGCGAGACGTGGGTGAAAGTTACAGAAGCCCTGCATATGACCCGCAAAAGTCCCGATCTACCCTCGCTTGAGGCATTTGCCCCCTTTCCAGCGATTTCACTTGTTTCCGACACGCTCGTCTGCGTTTACTGGGTCCCTTGATTCGGGCACATTCTCCGATTCCGGAAATCCCAAAATGCGAGACGTGGGTGAAAGTTATAGAAGCCCTGCATACGACCCGCAAAAGTCCCGTTCTACCCTCGCTTGAGGCATTTGCCCCCTTTCCAGCGATTTCACTTGTTTCCGACACGCTCGTCTGCATTTACTTGGTCCCTTGATTCGGGCACAATCTCCGATTCCGGAAATCCCAAAATGCGAGACGTGGGTGAAAGTTACAGAAGCCCTGCATACGACCCGCAAAAGTCCCGATCTACCCTCGCTTGAGGCATTTGCCCCCTTTCCAGCGATTTCACTTGTTTCCGACACGCTCGTCTGCGTTTACTGGGTCCCTTGATTCGGGCACATTCTCCGATTCCGGAAATCCCAAAATGCGAGACGTGGGTGAAAGTTACAGAAGCCCTGCATACGACCCGCAAATCTCCCGTTCTACCCTCGCTTGAGGCATTTGCCCCCTTTCCAGCGATTTCACTTGTTTCCGACACGCTCGTCTGCGTTTACTGGGTCCCTTGATTCGGGCACATTCTCCGATTCCGGAAATCCCAAAATGCGAGACGTGAGTGAAAGTTACAGAAGCCCTGCATACGACCCGCAAATGTCCCGTTCTACCCTGGCTTGAGGCATTTGCCCCCTTTCCAGCGATTTCACTTGTTTCCGACACGCTCGTCTGCGTTTACTGGGTCCCTTCCAATTCCGGAAATCCCAAAATGCGAGACGTGGGTGAAAGTTACAGAAGCCCTGCATACGACCCGCAAAAGTCCCGATCTACCCTCGCTTGAGGCATTTGCCCCCTTTCCAGCGATTTCACTTGTTTCCGACACGCTCGTCTGCGTTTACTGGGTCCCTTGATTCGGGCACATTCTCCGATTCCGGAAATCCCAAAATGCGAGACGTGGGTGAAAGTTACAGAAGCCCTGCATACGACCCGCAAATGTCCCGTTCTGCCCTCGCTTGAGGCATTTGCCCCCTTTCCAGCGATTTCACTTGTTTCCGACACGCTCGTGGGCGTTTACTGGGTCCCTTGATTCGGGCACATTCTCCGATTCCGGAAATCCCAAAATGCGAGACAGGGTGAAAGTTACAGAAGCCCTGCATACGACCCGCAAAAGTCCTGTTCTACCCTCGCTTGAGACATTTGCCCCCTTTCCAGCGATTTCACTTGTTTCCGACACGCTCGTCTGCGTTTACTGGGTCCCTTGATTCGGGCACATTCTCCGATTCCGGAAATCCCAAAATGCGAGACGTGGGTGAAAGTTACAGAAGCCCTGCATACAACCCGCAAAAGTCCCGATCTACCCTCGCTTGAGGCATTTGCCCCCTTTCCAGCGATTTCACTTGTTTCCGACACGCTCGTCTGCGTTTACTGGGTCCCTTGATTCGGGCACATTCTCCGATTCCGGAAATCCCAAAATGCGAGACGTGGGTGAAAGTTACAGAAGCCCTGCATACGACCCGCAACTGTCCCGTTCTTCCCTCGCTTGAGGCATTTGCCCCCTTTCCAGCGATTTCACTTGTTTCCGACACGCTCGTCTGCGTTTACTGGGTCCCTTGATTCGGGCACATTCTCCGATTCCGGAAATCCCAAAATGCGAGACGTGGGTGAAAGTTACAGAAGCCCTGCATACGACCCGCAAATGTCCCGTTCTACCCTGGCTTGAGGCATTTGCCCCCTTTCCAGCGATTTCACTTGTTTCCGACACGCTCGTCTGCGTTTACTGGGTCCCTTCCGATTCCGGAAATCCCAAAATGCGAGACGTGGGTGAAAGTTACAGAAGCCCTGCATACGACCTGCAAAAGTCCCGTTCTACCCTCGCTTGAGGCATTTGCCCCCTTTCCAGCGATTTCACTTGTTTCCGACACGCTCGTCTGCGTTTACTGGGTCCCTTCCGATTCCGGAAATCCCAAAATGCGAGACGTGGGTGAAAGTTACAGAAGCCCTGCATACGACCCGCAAAAGTCCCGATCTACCCTCGCTTGAGGCATTTGCCCCCTTTCCAGCGATTTCACTTGTTTCCGACACGCTCGTCTGCGTTTACTGGGTCCCTTGATTCGGGCACATTCTCCGATTCCGGAAATCCCAAAATGCGAGACGTGGGTGAAAGTTATAGAAGCCCTGCATACGACCCGCAAAAGTCCCGTTCTACCCTCGCTTGAGGCATTTGCCCCCTTTCCAGCGATTTCACTTGTTTCCGACACGCTCGTCTGCATTTACTTGGTCCCTTGATTCGGGCACAATCTCCGATTCCGGAAATCCCAAAATGCGAGACGTGGGTGAAAGTTACAGAAGCCCTGCATACGACCCGCAAAAGTCCCGATCTACCCTCGCTTGAGGCATTTGCCCCCTTTCCAGCGATTTCACTTCTTTCCGACACGCTCGTCTGCGTTTACTGGGTCCCTTGATTCGGGCACATTCTCCGATTCCGGAAATCCCAAAATGCGAGACGTGGGTGAAAGTTACAGAAGCCCTGCATACGACCCGCAAATCTCCCGTTCTACCCTCGCTTGAGGCATTTGCCCCCTTTCCAGCGATTTCACTTGTTTCCGACACGCTCGTCTGCGTTTACTGGGTCCCTTGATTCGGGCACATTCTCCGATTCCGGAAATCCTAAAATGCGAGACGTGGGTGAAAGTTACAGAAGCCCTGCATACGACCCGCAAAAGTCCCATTCTACCCTCGCTTGAGGCATTTGCCCCCTTTCCAGCGATTTCACTTGTTTCCGACACGCTCGTGTGCGTTTACTGGGTCCCTTGATTCGGGCACATTCTCCAATTCCGGAAATCCCAAAATGCGAGACGTGGGTGAAAGTTACAGAAGCCCTGCATACGACCCGCAAATGTCCCGTTCTGCCCTCGCTTGAGGCATTTGCCCCCTTTCCAGCGATTTCACTTGTTTCCGACACGCTCGTGTGCGTTTACTGGGTCCCTTGATTCGGGCACATTCTCCGATTCCGGAAATCCCAAAATGCGAGACAGGGTGAAAGTTACAGAAGCCCTGCATACGACCCGCAAAAGTCCCGATCTACCCTCGCTTGAGGCATTTGCCCCCTTTCCAGCGATTTCACTTGTTTCCGACACGCTCGTCTGCGTTTACTGGGTCCCTTGATTCGGGCACATTCTCCGATTCCGGAAATCCCAAAATGCGAGACGTGGGTGAAAGTTACAGAAGCCCTGCATACGACCCGCAAATGTCCCGTTCTACCCTCGCTTGAGGCATTTGCCCCCTTTCCAGCCATTTCACTTGTTTCCGACACGCTCGTCTGCGTTTACTGGGTCCCTTGATTCGGGCACATTCTCCGATTCCGGAAATCCCAAAATGCGAGACGTGGGTGAAAGTTACAGAAGCCCTGCATACGACCTGCAAAAGTCCCGTTCTACCCTCGCTTGAGGCATTTGCCCCCTTTCCAGCGATTTCACTTGTTTCCGACACGCTCGTGTGCGTTTACTGGGTCCCTTGATTCGGGCACATTCTCCGATTCCGGGAATCCCAAAATGCGAGACGTGGGTGAAAGTTACAGAAGCCCTGCATACGACCCGCAAATGTCCCGTTCTGCCCTCGCTTGAGGCATTTGCCCCCTTTCCAGCGATTTCACTTGTTTCCGACACGCTCGTCTGCGTTTACTGGGTCCCTTGATTCGGGCACATTCTCCGATTCCGGAAATCCCAAAATGCGAGACAGGGTGAAAGTTACAGAAGCCCTGCATACGACCCGCAAAAGTCCCGTTCTACCCTCGCTTGAGGCATTTGCCCCCTTTCCAGCGATTTCACTTGTTTCCGACACGCTCGTCTGCGTTTACTGGGTCCCTTGATTCGGGCACATTCTCCGATTCCGGAAATCCCAAAATGCGAGACGTGGGTGAAAGTTATAGAAGCCCTGCATACGACCCGCAAAAGTCCCGTTCTACCCTCGCTTGAGGCATTTGCCCCCTTTCCAGCGATTTCACTTGTTTCCGACACGCTCGTCTGCATTTACTTGGTCCCTTGATTCGGGCACAATCTCCGATTCCGGAAATCCCAAAATGCGAGACGTGGGTGAAAGTTACAGAAGCCCTGCATACGACCCGCAAAAGTCCCGATCTACCCTCGCTTGAGGCATTTGCCCCCTTTCCAGCGATTTCACTTGTTTCCGACACGCTCGTCTGCGTTTACTGGGTCCCTTGATTCGGGCACATTCTCCGATTCCGGAAATCCCAAAATGCGAGACGTGGGTGAAAGTTACAGAAGCCCTGCATACGACCCGCAAATCTCCCGTTCTACCCTCGCTTGAGGCATTTGCCCCCTTTCCAGCGATTTCACTTGTTTCCGACACGCTCGTCTGCGTTTACTGGGTCCCTTGATTCGGGCACATTCTCCGATTCCGGAAATCCTAAAATGCGAGACGTGGGTGAAAGTTACAGAAGCCCTGCATACGACCCGCAAAAGTCCCGTTCTACCCTCGCTTGAGGCATTTGCCCCCTTTCCAGCGATTTCACTTGTTTCCGACACGCTCGTCTGCGTTTACTGGGTCCCTTGATTCGGGCACATTCTCCGATTCCGGAAATCCCAAAATGCGAGACGTGGGTGAAAGTTACAGAAGCCCTGCATACGACCCGCAAATGTCCCGTTCTGCCCTCGCTTGAGGCATTTGCCCCCTTTCCAGCGATTTCACTTGTTTCCGACACGCTCGTGTGCGTTTACTGGGTCCCTTGATTTGGGCACATTCTCCGATTCCGGAAATCCCAAAATTCGAGACAGGGTGAAAGTTACAGAAGCCCTGCATACGACCCGCAAAAGTCCCGATCTACCCTCGCTTGAGGCATTTGCCCCCTTTCCAGCGATTTCACTTGTTTCCGACACGCTCGTCTGCGTTTACTGGGTCCCTTGATTCGGGCACATTCTCCGATTCCGGAAATCCCAAAATGCGAGACGTGGGTGAAAGTTACAGAAGCCCTGCATACGACCCGCAAATGTCCCGTTCTGCCCTCGCTTGAGGCATTTGCCCCCTTTCCAGCGATTTCACTTGTTTCCGACACGCTCGTGTGCGTTTACTGGGTCCCTTGATTCGGGCACATTCTCCGATTCCGGAAATCCCAAAATGCGAGACAGGGTGAAAGTTACAGAAGCCCTGCATACGACCCGCAAAAGTCCCGTTCTACCCTCGCTTGAGGCATTTGCCCCCTTTCCAGCGATTTCACTTGTTTCCGACACGCTCGTCTGCGTTTACTGGGTCCCTTGATTCGGGCACATTCTCCGATTCCGGAAATCCCAAAATGCGAGACGTGGGTGAAAGTTACAGAAGCCCTGCATACAACCCGCAAAAGTCCCGATCTACCCTCGCTTGAGGCATTTGCCCCCTATCCAGCGATTTCACTTGTTTCCGACACGCTCGTGTGCGTTTACTGGGTCCCTTGATTCGGGCACATTCTCCGATTCCGGAAATCCCAAAATGCGAGACGTGGGTGAAAGTTACAGAAGCCCTGCATACGACCCGCAACTGTCCCGTTCTACCCTCGCTTGAGGCATTTGCCCCCTTTCCAGCGATTTCACTTGTTTCCGACACGCTCGTCTGCGTTTACTGGGTCCCTTGATTCGGGCACATTCTCCGATTCCGGAAATCCCAAAATGCGAGACGTGGGTGAAAGTTACAGAAGCCCTGCATACGACCCGCAAATGTCCCGTTCTACCCTGGCTTGAGGCATTTGCCCCCTTTCCAGCGATTTCACTTGTTTCCGACACGCTCGTCTGCGTTTACTGGGTCCCTTCCAATTCCGGAAATCCCAAAATGCGAGACGTGGGTGAAAGTTACAGAAGCCCTGCATACGACCCGCAAAAGTCCCGATCTACCCTCGCTTGAGGCATTTGCCCCCTTTCCAGCGATTTCACTTGTTTCCGACACGCTCGTCTGCGTTTACTGGGTCCCTTGATTCGGGCACATTCTCCGATTCCGGAAATCCCAAAATGCGAGACGTGGGTGAAAGTTACAGAAGCCCTGCATACGACCCGCAAATGTCCCGTTCTGCCCTCGCTTGAGGCATTTGCCCCCTTTCCAGCGATTTCACTTGTTTCCGACACGCTCGTGGGCGTTTACTGGGTCCCTTGATTCGGGCACATTCTCCGATTCCGGAAATCCCAAAATGCGAGACAGGGTGAAAGTTACAGAAGCCCTGCATACGACCCGCAAAAGTCCTGTTCTACCCTCGCTTGAGACATTTGCCCCCTTTCCAGCGATTTCACTTGTTTCCGACACGCTCGTCTGCGTTTACTGGGTCCCTTGATTCGGGCACATTCTCCGATTCCGGAAATCCCAAAATGCGAGACGTGGGTGAAAGTTACAGAAGCCCTGCATACAACCCGCAAAAGTCCCGATCTACCCTCGCTTGAGGCATTTGCCCCCTTTCCAGCGATTTCACTTGTTTCCGACACGCTCGTCTGCGTTTACTGGGTCCCTTGATTCGGGCACATTCTCCGATTCCGGAAATCCCAAAATGCGAGACGTGGGTGAAAGTTACAGAAGCCCTGCATACGACCCGCAACTGTCCCGTTCTTCCCTCGCTTGAGGCATTTGCCCCCTTTCCAGCGATTTCACTTGTTTCCGACACGCTCGTCTGCGTTTACTGGGTCCCTTGATTCGGGCACATTCTCCGATTCCGGAAATCCCAAAATGCGAGACGTGGGTGAAAGTTACAGAAGCCCTGCATACGACCCGCAAATGTCCCGTTCTACCCTGGCTTGAGGCATTTGCCCCCTTTCCAGCGATTTCACTTGTTTCCGACACGCTCGTCTGCGTTTACTGGGTCCCTTCCGATTCCGGAAATCCCAAAATGCGAAACGTGGGTGAAAGTTACAGAAGCCCTGCATACGACCCGCAAAAGTCCCGTTCTACCCTCGCTTGAGGCATTTGCCCCCTTTCCAGCGATTTCACTTGTTTCCGACACGCTCGTCTGCGTTTACTGGGTCCCTTCCGATTCCGGAAATCCCAAAATGCGAGACGTGGGTGAAAGTTACAGAAGCCCTGCATATGACCCGCAAAAGTCCCGATCTACCCTCGCTTGAGGCATTTGCCCCCTTTCCAGCGATTTCACTTGTTTCCGACACGCTCGTCTGCGTTTACTGGGTCCCTTGATTCGGGCACATTCTCCGATTCCGGAAATCCCAAAATGCGAGACGTGGGTGAAAGTTATAGAAGCCCTGCATACGACCCGCAAAAGTCCCGTTCTACCCTCGCTTGAGGCATTTGCCCCCTTTCCAGCGATTTCACTTGTTTCCGACACGCTCGTCTGCATTTACTTGGTCCCTTGATTCGGGCACAATCTCCGATTCCGGAAATCCCAAAATGCGAGACGTGGGTGAAAGTTACAGAAGCCCTGCATACGACCCGCAAAAGTCCCGATCTACCCTCGCTTGAGGCATTTGCCCCCTTTCCAGCGATTTCACTTGTTTCCGACACGCTCGTCTGCGTTTACTGGGTCCCTTGATTCGGGCACATTCTCCGATTCCGGAAATCCCAAAATGCGAGACGTGGGTGAAAGTTACAGAAGCCCTGCATACGACCCGCAAATCTCCCGTTCTACCCTCGCTTGAGGCATTTGCCCCCTTTCCAGCGATTTCACTTGTTTCCGACACGCTCGTCTGCGTTTACTGGGTCCCTTGATTCGGGCACATTCTCCGATTCCGGAAATCCCAAAATGCGAGACGTGAGTGAAAGTTACAGAAGCCCTGCATACGACCCGCAAATGTCCCGTTCTACCCTGGCTTGAGGCATTTGCCCCCTTTCCAGCGATTTCACTTGTTTCCGACACGCTCGTCTGCGTTTACTGGGTCCCTTCCAATTCCGGAAATCCCAAAATGCGAGACGTGGGTGAAAGTTACAGAAGCCCTGCATACGACCCGCAAAAGTCCCGATCTACCCTCGCTTGAGGCATTTGCCCCCTTTCCAGCGATTTCACTTGTTTCCGACACGCTCGTCTGCGTTTACTGGGTCCCTTGATTCGGGCACATTCTCCGATTCCGGAAATCCCAAAATGCGAGACGTGGGTGAAAGTTACAGAAGCCCTGCATACGACCCGCAAATGTCCCGTTCTGCCCTCGCTTGAGGCATTTGCCCCCTTTCCAGCGATTTCACTTGTTTCCGACACGCTCGTGGGCGTTTACTGGGTCCCTTGATTCGGGCACATTCTCCGATTCCGGAAATCCCAAAATGCGAGACAGGGTGAAAGTTACAGAAGCCCTGCATACGACCCGCAAAAGTCCTGTTCTACCCTCGCTTGAGACATTTGCCCCCTTTCCAGCGATTTCACTTGTTTCCGACACGCTCGTCTGCGTTTACTGGGTCCCTTGATTCGGGCACATTCTCCGATTCCGGAAATCCCAAAATGCGAGACGTGGGTGAAAGTTACAGAAGCCCTGCATACAACCCGCAAAAGTCCCGATCTACCCTCGCTAGAGGCATTTGCCCCCTTTCCAGCGATTTCACTTGTTTCCGACACGCTCGTCTGCGTTTACTGGGTCCCTTGATTCGGGCACATTCTCCGATTCCGGAAATCCCAAAATGCGAGACGTGGGTGAAAGTTACAGAAGCCCTGCATACGACCCGCAACTGTCCCGTTCTTCCCTCGCTTGAGGCATTTGCCCCCTTTCCAGCGATTTCACTTGTTTCCGACACGCTCGTCTGCGTTTACTGGGTCCCTTGATTCGGGCACATTCTCCGATTCCGGAAATCCCAAAATGCGAGACGTGGGTGAAAGTTACAGAAGCCCTGCATACGACCCGCAAATGTCCCGTTCTACCCTGGCTTGAGGCATTTGCCCCCTTTCCAGCGATTTCACTTGTTTCCGACACGCTCGTCTGCGTTTACTGGGTCCCTTCCGATTCCGGAAATCCCAAAATGCGAGACGTGGGTGAAAGTTACAGAAGCCCTGCATACGACCTGCAAAAGTCCCGTTCTACCCTCGCTTGAGGCATTTGCCCCCTTTCCAGCGATTTCACTTGTTTCCGACACGCTCGTCTGCGTTTACTGGGTCCCTTCCGATTCCGGAAATCCCAAAATGCGAGACGTGGGTGAAAGTTACAGAAGCCCTGCATACGACCCGCAAAAGTCCCGATCTACCCTCGCTTGAGGCATTTGCCCCCTTTCCAGCGATTTCACTTGTTTCCGACACGCTCGTCTGCGTTTACTGGGTCCCTTGATTCGGGCACATTCTCCGATTCCGGAAATCCCAAAATGCGAGACGTGGGTGAAAGTTATAGAAGCCCTGCATACGACCCGCAAAAGTCCCGTTCTACCCTCGCTTGAGGCATTTGCCCCCTTTCCAGCGATTTCACTTGTTTCCGACACGCTCGTCTGCATTTACTTGGTCCCTTGATTCGGGCACAATCTCCGATTCCGGAAATCCCAAAATGCGAGACGTGGGTGAAAGTTACAGAAGCCCTGCATACGACCCGCAAAAGTCCCGATCTACCCTCGCTTGAGGCATTTGCCCCCTTTCCAGCGATTTCACTTCTTTCCGACACGCTCGTCTGCGTTTACTGGGTCCCTTGATTCGGGCACATTCTCCGATTCCGGAAATCCCAAAATGCGAGACGTGGGTGAAAGTTACAGAAGCCCTGCATACGACCCGCAAATCTCCCGTTCTACCCTCGCTTGAGGCATTTGCCCCCTTTCCAGCGATTTCACTTGTTTCCGACACGCTCGTCTGCGTTTACTGGGTCCCTTGATTCGGGCACATTCTCCGATTCCGGAAATCCTAAAATGCGAGACGTGGGTGAAAGTTACAGAAGCCCTGCATACGACCCGCAAAAGTCCCATTCTACCCTCGCTTGAGGCATTTGCCCCCTTTCCAGCGATTTCACTTGTTTCCGACACGCTCGTGTGCGTTTACTGGGTCCCTTGATTCGGGCACATTCTCCAATTCCGGAAATCCCAAAATGCGAGACGTGGGTGAAAGTTACAGAAGCCCTGCATACGACCCGCAAATGTCCCGTTCTGCCCTCGCTTGAGGCATTTGCCCCCTTTCCAGCGATTTCACTTGTTTCCGACACGCTCGTGTGCGTTTACTGGGTCCCTTGATTCGGGCACATTCTCCGATTCCGGAAATCCCAAAATGCGAGACAGGGTGAAAGTTACAGAAGCCCTGCATACGACCCGCAAAAGTCCCGATCTACCCTCGCTTGAGGCATTTGCCCCCTTTCCAGCGATTTCACTTGTTTCCGACACGCTCGTCTGCGTTTACTGGGTCCCTTGATTCGGGCACATTCTCCGATTCCGGAAATCCCAAAATGCGAGACGTGGGTGAAAGTTACAGAAGCCCTGCATACGACCCGCAAATGTCCCGTTCTACCCTCGCTTGAGGCATTTGCCCCCTTTCCAGCCATTTCACTTGTTTCCGACACGCTCGTCTGCGTTTACTGGGTCCCTTGATTCGGGCACATTCTCCGATTCCGGAAATCCCAAAATGCGAGACGTGGGTGAAAGTTACAGAAGCCCTGCATACGACCTGCAAAAGTCCCGTTCTACCCTCGCTTGAGGCATTTGCCCCCTTTCCAGCGATTTCACTTGTTTCCGACACGCTCGTGTGCGTTTACTGGGTCCCTTGATTCGGGCACATTCTCCGATTCCGGGAATCCCAAAATGCGAGACGTGGGTGAAAGTTACAGAAGCCCTGCATACGACCCGCAAATGTCCCGTTCTGCCCTCGCTTGAGGCATTTGCCCCCTTTCCAGCGATTTCACTTGTTTCCGACACGCTCGTGTGCGTTTACTGGGTCCCTTGATTCGGGCACATTCTCCGATTCCGGAAATCCCAAAATGCGAGACAGGGTGAAAGTTACAGAAGCCCTGCATACGACCCGCAAAAGTCCCGTTCTACCCTCGCTTGAGGCATTTGCCCCCTTTCCAGCGATTTCACTTGTTTCCGACACGCTCGTCTGCGTTTACTGGGTCCCTTGATTCGGGCACATTCTCCGATTCCGGAAATCCCAAAATGCGAGACGTGGGTGAAAGTTATAGAAGCCCTGCATACGACCCGCAAAAGTCCCGTTCTACCCTCGCTTGAGGCATTTGCCCCCTTTCCAGCGATTTCACTTGTTTCCGACACGCTCGTCTGCATTTACTTGGTCCCTTGATTCGGGCACAATCTCCGATTCCGGAAATCCCAAAATGCGAGACGTGGGTGAAAGTTACAGAAGCCCTGCATACGACCCGCAAAAGTCCCGATCTACCCTCGCTTGAGGCATTTGCCCCCTTTCCAGCGATTTCACTTGTTTCCGACACGCTCGTCTGCGTTTACTGGGTCCCTTGATTCGGGCACATTCTCCGATTCCGGAAATCCCAAAATGCGAGACGTGGGTGAAAGTTACAGAAGCCCTGCATACGACCCGCAAATCTCCCGTTCTACCCTCGCTTGAGGCATTTGCCCCCTTTCCAGCGATTTCACTTGTTTCCGACACGCTCGTCTGCGTTTACTGGGTCCCTTGATTCGGGCACATTCTCCGATTCCGGAAATCCTAAAATGCGAGACGTGGGTGAAAGTTACAGAAGCCCTGCATACGACCCGCAAAAGTCCCGTTCTACCCTCGCTTGAGGCATTTGCCCCCTTTCCAGCGATTTCACTTGTTTCCGACACGCTCGTGTGCGTTTACTGGGTCCCTTGATTCGGGCACATTCTCCAATTCCGGAAATCCCAAAATGCGAGACGTGGGTGAAAGTTACAGAAGCCCTGCATACGACCCGCAAATGTCCCGTTCTGCCCTCGCTTGAGGCATTTGCCCCCTTTCCAGCGATTTCACTTGTTTCCGACACGCTCGTGTGCGTTTACTGGGTCCCTTGATTTGGGCACATTCTCCAATTCCGGAAATCCCAAAATGCGAGACAGGGTGAAAGTTACAGAAGCCCTGCATACGACCCGCAAAAGTCCCGATCTACCCTCGCTTGAGGCATTTGCCCCCTTTCCAGCGATTTCACTTGTTTCCGACACGCTCGTCTGCGTTTACTGGGTCCCTTGATTCGGGCACATTCTCCGATTCCGGAAATCCCAAAATGCGAGACGTGGGTGAAAGTTACAGAAGCCCTGCATACGACCCACAAATGTCCCGTTCTACCCTCGCTTGAGGCATTTGCCCCCTTTCCAGCGATTTCACTTGTTTCCGACACGCTCGTCTGCGTTTACTGGGTCCCTTGATTCGGGCACATTCTCCGATTCCGGAAATCCCAAAATGCGAGACGTGGGTGAAAGTTACAGAAGCCCTGCATACGACCTGCAAAAGTCCCGTTCTACCCTCGCTTGAGGCATTTGCCCCCTTTCCAGCGATTTCACTTGTTTCCGACACGCTCGTCTGCGTTTACTGGGTCCCTTGATTCGGGCACATTCTCCGATTCCGGAAATCCCAAAATGCGAGACGTGGGTGAAAGTTACAGAAGCCCTGCATACGACCTGCAAAAGTCCCGTTCTACCCTCGCTTGAGGCATTTGCCCCCTTTCCAGCGATTTCACTTGTTTCCGACACGCTCGTCTGCGTTTACTGGGTCCCTTGATTCGGGCACATTCTCCGATTCCGGAAATCCCAAAATGCGAGACGTGGGTGAAAGTTACAGAAGCCCTGCATACGACCCGCAAATGTCCCGTTCTGCCCTCGCTTGAGGCATTTGCCCCCTTTCCAGCGATTTCACTTGTTTCCGACACGCTCGTGTGCGTTTACTGGGTCCCTTGATTCGGGCACATTCTCCGATTCCGGAAATCCCAAAATGCGAGACAGGGTGAAAGTTACAGAAGCCCTGCATACGACCCGCAAAAGTCCCGTTCTACCCTCGCTTGAGGCATTTGCCCCCTTTCCAGCGATTTCACTTGTTTCCGACACGCTCGTCTGCGTTTACTGGGTCCCTTGATTCGGGCACATTCTCCGATTCCGGAAATCCCAAAATGCGAGACGTGGGTGAAAGTTACAGAAGCCCTGCATACAACCCGCAAAAGTCCCGATCTACCCTCGCTTGAGGCATCTGCCCCCTTTCCAGCGATTTCACTTGTTTCCGACACGCTCGTCTGCGTTTACTGGGTCCCTTGATTCGGGCACATTCTCCGATTCCGGAAATCCCAAAATGCGAGACGTGGGTGAAAGTTACAGAAGCCCTGCATACGACCCGCAACTGTCCCGTTCTTCCCTCGCTTGAGGCATTTGCCCCCTTTCCAGCGATTTCACTTGTTTCCGACACGCTCGTCTGCGTTTACTGGGTCCCTTGATTCGGGCACATTCTCCGATTCCGGAAATCCCAAAATGCGAGACGTGGGTGAAAGTTACAGAAGCCCTGCATACGATCCGCAAATGTCCCGTTCTACCCTGGCTTGAGGCATTTGCCCCCTTTCCAGCGATTTCACTTGTTTCCGACACGCTCGTCTGCGTTTACTGGGTCCCTTCCGATTCCGGAAATCCCAAAATGCGAGACGTGGGTCAAAGTTACAGAAGCCCTGCATACGACCCGCAAAAGTCCCGATCTACCCTCGCTTGAGGCATTTGCCCCCTTTCCAGCGATTTCACTTGTTTCCGACACGCTCGTCTGCGTTTACTGGGTCCCTTGATTCGGGCACATTCTCCGATTCCGGAAATCCCAAAATGCGAGACGTGGGTGAAAGTTACAGAAGCCCTGCATACGACCCGCAACTGTCCCATTCTTCCCTCGCTTGAGGCATTTGCCCCCTTTCCAGCGATTTCACTTGTTTCCGACACGCTCGTCTGCGTTTACTGGGTCCCTTGATTCGGGCACATTCTCCGATTCCGGAAATCCCAAAATGCGAGACGTGGGTGAAAGTTACAGAAGCCCTGCATACGACCCGCAAAAGTCCCGATCTACCCTCGCTTGAGGCATTTGCCCCCTTTCCAGCGATTTCACTTGTTTCCGACACGCTCGTCTGCGTTTACTGGGTCCCTTGATTCGGGCACATTCTCCGATTCCGGAAATCCCAAAATGCGAGACGTGGGTGAAAGTTATAGAAGCCCTGCATACGACCCGCAAAAGTCCCGTTCTACCCTCGCTTGAGGCATTTGCCCCCTTTCCAGCGATTTCACTTGTTTCCGACACGCTCGTCTGCATTTACTTGGTCCCTTGATTCGGGCACAATCTCCGATTCCGGAAATCCCAAAATGCGAGACGTGGGTGAAAGTTACAGAAGCCCTGCATACGACCCGCAAAAGTCCCGATCTACCCTCGCTTGAGGCATTTGCCCCCTTTCCAGCGATTTCACTTGTTTCCGACACGCTCGTCTGCGTTTACTGGGTCCCTTGATTCGGGCACATTCTCCGATTCCGGAAATCCCAAAATGCGAGACGTGGGTGAAAGTTACAGAAGCCCTGCATACGACCCGCAAAAGTCCCGTTCTACCCTCGCTTGAGGCATTTGCCCCCTTTCCAGCGATTTCACTTGTTTCCGACACGCTCGTCTGCGTTTCCTGGGTCCCTTTTGATTCCGGAAATCCCAAAATGCAAGACGTGGGTGAAAGTTACAGAAGCCCTGCATACGACCCGCAAAAGTCCCGATCTACCCTCGCTTGAGGCATTTGCCCCCTTTCCAGCGATTTCACTTGTTTCCGACACGCTCGTCTGCGTTTACTGGGTCCCTTGATTCGGGCACATTCTCCGATTCCGGAAATCCCAAAATGCGAGACGTGGGTGAAAGTTATAGAAGCCCTGCATACGACCCGCAAAAGTCCCGTTCTACCCTCGCTTGAGGCATTTGCCCCCTTTCCAGCGATTTCACTTGTTTCCGACACGCTCGTCTGCATTTACTTGGTCCCTTGATTCGGGCACAATCTCCGATTCCGGAAATCCCAAAATGCGAGACGTGGGTGAAAGTTACAGAAGCCCTGCATACGACCCGCAAAAGTCCCGATCTACCCTCGCTTGAGGCATTTGCCCCCTTTCCAGCGATTTCACTTGTTTCCGACACGCTCGTCTGCGTTTACTGGGTCCCTTGATTCGGGCACATTCTCCGATTCCGGAAATCCCAAAATGCGAGACGTGGGTGAAAGTTACAGAAGCCCTGCATATGACCCGCAAATCTCCCGTTCTACCCTCGCTTGAGGCATTTGCCCCCTTTCCAGCGATTTCACTTGTTTCCGACACGCTCGTCTGCGTTTACTGGGTCCCTTGATTCGGGCACATTCTCCGATTCCGGAAATCCTAAAATGCGAGACGTGGGTGAAAGTTACAGAAGCCCTGCATACGACCCGCAAATGTCCCGTTCTGCCCTCGCTTGAGGCATTTGCCCCCTTTCCAGCGATTTCACTTGTTTCCGACACGCTCGTGTGCGTTTACTGGGTCCCTTGATTCGGGCACATTCTCCGATTCCGGAAATCCCAAAATGCGAGACAGGGTGAAAGTTACAGAAGCCCTGCATACGACCCGCAAAAGTCCCGATCTACCCTCGCTTGAGGCATTTGCCCCCTTTCCAGCGATTTCACTTGTTTCCGACACGCTCGTCTGCGTTTACTGGGTCCCTTGATTCGGGCACATTCTCCGATTCCGGAAATCCCAAAATGCGAGACGTGGGTGAAAGTTACAGAAGCCCTGCATACGACCCGCAAATGTCCCGCTCTACCCTCGCTTGAGGCATTTGCCCCCTTTCCAGCCATTTCACTTGTTTCCGACACGCTCGTCTGCGTTTACTGGGTCCCTTGATTCGGGCACATTCTCCGATTCCGGAAATCCCAAAATGCGAGACGTGGGTGAAAGTTACAGAAGCCCTGCATACGACCTGCAAAAGTCCCGTTCTACCCTCGCTTGAGGCATTTGCCCCCTTTCCAGCGATTTCACTTGTTTCCGACACGCTCGTGTGCGTTTACTCGGTCCCTTGATTCGGGCACATTCTCCGATTCCGGAAATCCCAAAATGCGAGACGTGGGTGAAAGTTACAGAAGCCCTGCATACGACCCGCAAATGTCCCGTTCTGCCCTCGCTTGAGGCATTTGCCCCCTTTCCAGCGATTTCACTTGTTTCCGACACGCTCGTGTGCGTTTACTGGGTCCCTTGATTCGGGCACATTCTCCGATTCCGGAAATCCCAAAATGCGAGACAGGGTGAAAGTTACAGAAGCCCTGCATACGACCCGCAAAAGTCCCGTTCTACCCTCGCTTGAGGCATTTGCCCCCTTTCCAGCGATTTCACTTGTTTCCGACACGCTCGTGTGCGTTTACTGGGTCCCTTGATTCGGGCACATTCTCCGATTCCGGAAATCCCAAAATGCGAGACGTGGGTGAAAGTTACAGAAGCCCTGCATACGACCTGCAAAAGTCCCGTTCTACCCTCGCTTGAGGCATTTGCCCCCTTTCCAGCGATTTCACTTGTTTCCGACACGCTCGTTTGCGTTTACTCGGTCCCTTGATTCGGGCACATTCTCCGATTCCGGAAATCCCAAAATGCGAGACGTGGGTGAAAGTTACAGAAGCCCTGCATACGACCCGCAAATGTCCCGTTCTGCCCTCGCTTGAGGCATTTGCCCCCTTTCCAGCGATTTCACTTGTTTCCGACACGCTCGTCTGCGTTTACTGGGTCCCTTGATTCGGGCACATTCTCCGATTCCGGAAATCCCAAAATGCGAGACAGGGTGAAAGTTACAGAAGCCCTGCATACGACCCGCAAAAGTCCCGTTCTACCCTCGCTTGAGGCATTTGCCCCCTTTCCAGCGATTTCACTTGTTTCCGACACGCTCGTCTGCGTTTACTGGGTCCCTTGATTCGGGCACATTCTCCGATTCCAGAAATCCCAAAATGCGAGACGTGGGTGAAAGTTATAGAAGCCCTGCATACGACCCGCAAAAGTCCCGTTCTACCCTCGCTTGAGGCATTTGCCCCCTTTCCAGCGATTTCACTTGTTTCCGACACGCTCGTCTGCATTTACTTGGTCCCTTGATTCGGGCACAATCTCCGATTCCGGAAATCCCAAAATGCGAGACGTGGGTGAAAGTTACAGAAGCCCTGCATACGACCCGCAAAAGTCCCGATCTACCCTCGCTTGAGGCATTTGCCCCCTTTCCAGCGATTTCACTTGTTTCCGACACGCTCGTCTGCGTTTACTGGGTCCCTTGATTCGGGCACATTCTCCGATTCCGGAAATCCCAAAATGCGAGACGTGGGTGAAAGTTACAGAAGCCCTGCATACGACCCGCAAATCTCCCGTTCTACCCTCGCTTGAGGCATTTGCCCCCTTTCCAGCGATTTCACTTGTTTCCGACACGCTCGTCTGCGTTTACTGGGTCCCTTGATTCGGGCACATTCTCCGATTCCGGAAATCCTAAAATGCGAGACGTGGGTGAAAGTTACAGAAGCCCTGCATACGACCCGCAAAAGTCCCGTTCTACCCTCGCTTGAGGCATTTGCCCCCTTTCCAGCGATTTCACTTGTTTCCGACACGCTCGTGTGCGTTTACTGGGTCCCTTGATTCGGGCACATTCTCCAATTCCGGAAATCCCAAAATGCGAGACGTGGGTGAAAGTTACAGAAGCCCTGCATACGACCCGCAAATGTCCCGTTCTGCCCTCGCTTGAGGCATTTGCCCCCTTTCCAGCGATTTCACTTGTTTCCGACACGCTCGTGTGCGTTTACTGGGTCCCTTGATTTGGGCACATTCTCCAATTCCGGAAATCCCAAAATGCGAGACAGGGTGAAAGTTACAGAAGCCCTGCATACGACCCGCAAAAGTCCCGATCTACCCTCGCTTGAGGCATTTCCCCCCTTTCCAGCGATTTCACTTGTTTCCGACACGCTCGTCTGCGTTTACTGGGTCCCTTGATTCGGGCACATTCTCCGATTCCGGAAATCCCAAAATGCGAGACGTGGGTGAAAGTTACAGAAGAACTGCATACGACCCGCAAATGTCCCGTTCTACCCTCGCTTGAGGCATTTGCCCCCTTTCCAGCGATTTCACTTGTTTCCGACACGCTCGTCTGCGTTTACTGGGTCCCTTGATTCGGGCACATTCTCCGATTCCGGAAATCCCAAAATGCGAGACGTGGGTGAAAGTTACAGAAGCCCTGCATACGACCCGCAAAAGTCCCGTTCTACCCTCGCTTGAGGCATTTGCCCCCTTTCCAGCGATTTCACTTGTTTCCGACACGCTCGTGTGCGTTTACTGGGTCCCTTGATTCGGGCACATTCTCCGATTCCGGAAATCCCAAAATGCGAGACGTGGGTGAAAGTTACAGAAGCCCTGCATACGACCCGCAAATGTCCCGTTCTGCCCTCGCTTGAGGCATTTGCCCCCTTTCCAGCGATTTCACTTGTTTCCGACACGCTCGTGTGCGTTTACTGGGTCCCTTGATTCGGGCACATTCTCCGATTCCGGAAATCCCAAAATGCGAGACGTGGGTGAAAGTTACAGAAGCCCTGCATACAACCCGCAAAAGTCCCGATCTACCCTCGCTTGAGGCATCTGCCCCCTTTCCAGCGATTTCACTTGTTTCCGACACGCTCGTCTGCGTTTACTGGGTCCCTTGATTCGGGCACATTCTCCGATTCCGGAAATCCCAAAATGCGAGACGTGGGTGTAAGTTACAGAAGCCCTGCATACGACCCGCAACTGTCCCGTTCTTCCCTCGCTTGAGGCATTTGCCCCCTTTCCAGCGATTTCACTTGTTTCCGACACGCTCGTCTGCGTTTACTGGGTCCCTTGATTCGGGCACATTCTCCGATTCCGGAAATCCCAAAATGCGAGACGTGGGTGAAAGTTACAGAAGCCCTGCATACGATCCGCAAATGTCCCGTTCTACCCTGGCTTGAGGCATTTGCCCCCTTTCCAGCGATTTCACTTGTTTCCGACACGCTCGTCTGCGTTTACTGGGTCCCTTCCGATTCCGGAAATCCCAAAATGCGAGACGTGGGTGAAAGTTACAGAAGCCCTGCATACGACCCGCAAAAGTCCCGTTCTACCCTCGCTTGAGGCATTTGCCCCCTTTCCAGCGATTTCACTTGTTTCCGACACGCTCGTCTGCGTTTACTGGGTCCCTTCCGATTCCGGAAATCCCAAAATGCGAGACGTGGGTGAAAGTTACAGAAGCCCTGCATACGACCCGCAAAAGTCCCGATCTACCCTCGCTTGAGGCATTTGCCCCCTTTCCAGCGATTTCACTTGTTTCCGACACGCTCGTCTGCGTTTACTGGGTCCCTTGATTCGGGCACGTTCTCCGATTCCGGAAATCCCAAAATGCGAGACGTGGGTGAAAGTTATAGAAGCCCTGCATACGACCCGCAAAAGTCCCGTTCTACCCTCGCTTGAGGCATTTGCCCCCTTTCCAGCGATTTCACTTCTTTCCGACACGCTCGTCTGCGTTTCCTGGGTCCCTTTTGATTCCGGAAATCCCAAAATGCAAGACGTGGGTGAAAGTTACAGAAGCCCTGCATACGACCCGCAAAAGTCCCGATCTACCCTCGCTTGAGGCATTTGCCCCCTTTCCAGCGATTTCACTTGTTTCCGACACGCTCGTCTGCGTTTACTGGGTCCCTTGATTCGGGCACATTCTCCGATTCCGGAAATCCCAAAATGCGAGACGTGGGTGAAAGTTATAGAAGCCCTGCATACGACCCGCAAAAGTCCCGTTCTACCCTCGCTTGAGGCATTTGCCCCCTTTCCAGCGATTTCACTTGTTTCCGACACGCTCGTCTGCATTTACTTGGTCCCTTGATTCGGGCACAATCTCCGATTCCGGAAATCCCAAAATGCGAGACGTGGGTGAAAGTTACAGAAGCCCTGCATACGACCCGCAAAAGTCCCGATCTACCCTCGCTTGAGGCATTTGCCCCCTTTCCAGCGATTTCACTTGTTTCCGACACGCTCGTCTGCGTTTACTGGGTCCCTTGATTCGGGCACATTCTCCGATTCCGGAAATCCCAAAATGCGAGACGTGGGTGAAAGTTACAGAAGCCCTGCATATGACCCGCAAATCTCCCGTTCTACCCTCGCTTGAGGCATTTGCCCCCTTTCCAGCGATTTCACTTGTTTCCGACACGCTCGTCTGCGTTTACTGGGTCCCTTGATTCGGGCACATTCTCCGATTCCGGAAATCCTAAAATGCGAGACGTGGGTGAAAGTTACAGAAGCCCTGCATACGACCCGCAAATGTCCCGTTCTGCCCTCGCTTGAGGCATTTGCCCCCTTTCCAGCGATTTCACTTGTTTCCGACACGCTCGTGTGCGTTTACTGGGTCCCTTGATTCGGGCACATTCTCCGATTCCGGAAATCCCAAAATGCGAGACAGGGTGAAAGTTACAGAAGCCCTGCATACGACCCGCAAAAGTCCCGATCTACCCTCGCTTGAGGCATTTGCCCCCTTTCCAGCGATTTCACTTGTTTCCGACACGCTCGTCTGCGTTTACTGGGTCCCTTGATTCGGGCACATTCTCCGATTCCGGAAATCCCAAAATGCGAGACGTGGGTGAAAGTTACAGAAGCCCTGCATACGACCCGCAAATGTCCCGCTCTACCCTCGCTTGAGGCATTTGCCCCCTTTCCAGCCATTTCACTTGTTTCCGACACGCTCGTCTGCGTTTACTGGGTCCCTTGATTCGGGCACATTCTCCGATTCCGGAAATCCCAAAATGCGAGACGTGGGTGAAAGTTACAGAAGCCCTGCATACGACCTGCAAAAGTCCCGTTCTACCCTCGCTTGAGGCATTTGCCCCCTTTCCAGCGATTTCACTTGTTTCCGACACGCTCGTGTGCGTTTACTCGGTCCCTTGATTCGGGCACATTCTCCGATTCCGGAAATCCCAAAATGCGAGACGTGGGTGAAAGTTACAGAAGCCCTGCATACGACCCGCAAATGTCCCGTTCTGCCCTCGCTTGAGGCATTTGCCCCCTTTCCAGCGATTTCACTTGTTTCCGACACGCTCGTGTGCGTTTACTGGGTCCCTTGATTCGGGCACATTCTCCGATTCCGGAAATCCCAAAATGCGAGACAGGGTGAAAGTTACAGAAGCCCTGCATACGACCCGCAAAAGTCCCGTTCTACCCTCGCTTGAGGCATTTGCCCCCTTTCCAGCGATTTCACTTGTTTCCGACACGCTCGTGTGCGTTTACTGGGTCCCTTGATTCGGGCACATTCTCCGATTCCGGAAATCCCAAAATGCGAGACGTGGGTGAAAGTTACAGAAGCCCTGCATACGACCTGCAAAAGTCCCGTTCTACCCTCGCTTGAGGCATTTGCCCCCTTTCCAGCGATTTCACTTGTTTCCGACACGCTCGTGTGCGTTTACTCGGTCCCTTGATTCGGGCACATTCTCCGATTCCGGAAATCCCAAAATGCGAGACGTGGGTGAAAGTTACAGAAGCCCTGCATACGACCCGCAAATGTCCCGTTCTGCCCTCGCTTGAGGCATTTGCCCCCTTTCCAGCGATTTCACTTGTTTCCGACACGCTCGTCTGCGTTTACTGGGTCCCTTGATTCGGGCACATTCTCCGATTCCGGAAATCCCAAAATGCGAGACAGGGTGAAAGTTACAGAAGCCCTGCATACGACCCGCAAAAGTCCCGTTCTACCCTCGCTTGAGGCATTTGCCCCCTTTCCAGCGATTTCACTTGTTTCCGACACGCTCGTCTGCGTTTACTGGGTCCCTTGATTCGGGCACATTCTCCGATTCCGGAAATCCCAAAATGCGAGACGTGGGTGAAAGTTATAGAAGCCCTGCATACGACCCGCAAAAGTCCCGTTCTACCCTCGCTTGAGGCATTTGCCCCCTTTCCAGCGATTTCACTTGTTTCCGACACGCTCGTCTGCATTTACTTGGTCCCTTGATTCGGGCACAATCTCCGATTCCGGAAATCCCAAAATGCGAGACGTGGGTGAAAGTTACAGAAGCCCTGCATACGACCCGCAAAAGTCCCGATCTACCCTCGCTTGAGGCATTTGCCCCCTTTCCAGCGATTTCACTTGTTTCCGACACGCTCGTCTGCGTTTACTGGGTCCCTTGATTCGGGCACATTCTCCGATTCCGGAAATCCCAAAATGCGAGACGTGGGTGAAAGTTACAGAAGCCCTGCATACGACCCGCAAATCTCCCGTTCTACCCTCGCTTGAGGCATTTGCCCCCTTTCCAGCGATTTCACTTGTTTCCGACACGCTCGTCTGCGTTTACTGGGTCCCTTGATTCGGGCACATTCTCCGATTCCGGAAATCCTAAAATGCGAGACGTGGGTGAAAGTTACAGAAGCCCTGCATACGACCCGCAAAAGTCCCGTTCTACCCTCGCTTGAGGCATTTGCCCCCTTTCCAGCGATTTCACTTGTTTCCGACACGCTCGTGTGCGTTTACTGGGTCCCTTGATTCGGGCACATTCTCCAATTCCGGAAATCCCAAAATGCGAGACGTGGGTGAAAGTTACAGAAGCCCTGCATACGACCCGCAAATGTCCCGTTCTGCCCTCGCTTGAGGCATTTGCCCCCTTTCCAGCGATTTCACTTGTTTCCGACACGCTCGTGTGCGTTTACTGGGTCCCTTGATTTGGGCACATTCTCCAATTCCGGAAATCCCAAAATGCGAGACAGGGTGAAAGTTACAGAAGCCCTGCATACGACCCGCAAAAGTCCCGATCTACCCTCGCTTGAGGCATTTCCCCCCTTTCCAGCGATTTCACTTGTTTCCGACACGCTCGTCTGCGTTTACTGGGTCCCTTGATTCGGGCACATTCTCCGATTCCGGAAATCCCAAAATGCGAGACGTGGGTGAAAGTTACAGAAGAACTGCATACGACCCGCAAATGTCCCGTTCTACCCTCGCTTGAGGCATTTGCCCCCTTTCCAGCGATTTCACTTGTTTCCGACACGCTCGTCTGCGTTTACTGGGTCCCTTGATTCGGGCACATTCTCCGATTCCGGAAATCCCAAAATGCGAGACGTGGGTGAAAGTTACAGAAGCCCTGCATACGACCCGCAAAAGTCCCGTTCTACCCTCGCTTGAGGCATTTGCCCCCTTTCCAGCGATTTCACTTGTTTCCGACACGCTCGTGTGCGTTTACTGGGTCCCTTGATTCGGGCACATTCTCCGATTCCGGAAATCCCAAAATGCGAGACGTGGGTGAAAGTTACAGAAGCCCTGCATACGACCCGCAAATGTCCCGTTCTGCCCTCGCTTGAGGCATTTGCCCCCTTTCCAGCGATTTCACTTGTTTCCGACACGCTCGTGTGCGTTTACTGGGTCCCTTGATTCGGGCACATTCTCCGATTCCGGAAATCCCAAAATGCGAGACGTGGGTGAAAGTTACAGAAGCCCTGCATACAACCCGCAAAAGTCCCGATCTACCCTCGCTTGAGGCATCTGCCCCCTTTCCAGCGATTTCACTTGTTTCCGACACGCTCGTCTGCGTTTACTGGGTCCCTTGATTCGGGCACATTCTCCGATTCCGGAAATCCCAAAATGCGAGACGTGGGTGTAAGTTACAGAAGCCCTGCATACGACCCGCAACTGTCCCGTTCTTCCCTCGCTTGAGGCATTTGCCCCCTTTCCAGCGATTTCACTTGTTTCCGACACGCTCGTCTGCGTTTACTGGGTCCCTTGATTCGGGCACATTCTCCGATTCCGGAAATCCCAAAATGCGAGACGTGGGTGAAAGTTACAGAAGCCCTGCATACGATCCGCAAATGTCCCGTTCTACCCTGGCTTGAGGCATTTGCCCCCTTTCCAGCGATTTCATTGTTTCCGACACGCTCGTCTGCGTTTACTGGGTCCCTTCCGATTCCGGAAATCCCAAAATGCGAGACGTGGGTGAAAGTTACAGAAGCCCTGCATACGACCCGCAAAAGTCCCGTTCTACCCTCGCTTGAGGCATTTGCCCCCTTTCCAGCGATTTCACTTGTTTCCGACACGCTCGTCTGCGTTTACTGGGTCCCTTCCGATTCCGGAAATCCCAAAATGCGAGACGTGGGTGAAAGTTACAGAAGCCCTGCATACGACCCGCAAAAGTCCCGATCTACCCTCGCTTGAGGCATTTGCCCCCTTTCCAGCGATTTCACTTGTTTCCGACACGCTCGTCTGCGTTTACTGGGTCCCTTGATTCGGGCACGTTCTCCGATTCCGGAAATCCCAAAATGCGAGACGTGGGTGAAAGTTATAGAAGCCCTGCATACGACCCGCAAAAGTCCCGTTCTACCCTCGCTTGAGGCATTTGCCCCCTTTCCAGCGATTTCACTTCTTTCCGACACGCTCGTCTGCATTTACTTGGTCCCTTGATTCGGGCACAATCTCCGATTCCGGAAATCCCAAAATGCGAGACGTGGGTGAAAGTTACAGAAGCCCTGCATACGACCCGCAAAAGTCCCGATCTACCCTCGCTTGAGGCATTTGCCCCCTTTCCAGCGATTTCACTTGTTTCCGACACGCTCGTCTGCGTTTACTGGGTCCCTTGATTCGGGCACATTCTCCGATTCCGGAAATCCCAAAATGCGAGACGTGGGTGAAAGTTACAGAAGCCCTGCATACGACCCGCAAATCTCCCGTTCTACCCTCGCTTGAGGCATTTGCCCCCTTTCCAGCGATTTCACTTGTTTCCGACACGCTCGTCTGCGTTTACTGGGTCCCTTGATTCGGGCACATTCTCCGATTCCGGAAATCCTAAAATGCGAGACGTGGGTGAAAGTTACAGAAGCCCTGCATACGACCCGCAAAAGTCCCGCTCTACCCTCGCTTGAGGCATTTGCCCCCTTTCCAGCGATTTCACTTGTTTCCGACACGCTCGTCTGCGTTTACTGGGTCCCTTGATTCGGGCACATTCTCCGATTCCGGAAATCCCAAAATGCGAGACGTGGGTGAAAGTTACAGAAGCCCTGCATACGACCCGCAAAAGTCCCGTTCTACCCTCGCTTGAGGCATTTGCCCCCTTTCCAGCGATTTCACTTGTTTCCGACACGCTCGTCTGCGTTTACTGGGTCCCTTCCGATTCCGGAAATCCCAAAATGCGAGACGTGGGTGAAAGTTACAGAAGCCCTGCATACGACCCGCAAAAGTCCCGTTCTACCCTCGCTTGAGGCATTTGCCCCCTTTCCAGCGATTTCACTTGTTTCCGACACGCTCGTCTGCGTTTACTGGGTCCCTTCCGATTCCGGAAATCCCAAAATGCGAGACGTGGGTGAAAGTTACAGAAGCCCTGCATACGACCCGCAAAAGTCCCGATCTACCCTCGCTTGAGGCATTTGCCCCCTTTCCAGCGATTTCTCTTGTTTCCGACACGCTCGTCTGCGTTTACTGGGTCCCTTGATTCGGGCACATTCTCCGATTCCGGAAATCCCAAAATGCGAGACGTGGGTGAAAGTTACAGAAGCCCTGCATACGACCCGCAAAAGTCCCGTTCTACCCTCGCTTGAGGCATTTGCCCCCTTTCCAGCGATTTCACTTGTTTCCGACACGCTCGTCTGCATTTACTGGGTCCCTTCCGATTCCGGAAATCCCAAAATGCGAGACGTGGGTGAAAGTTACAGAAGCCCTGCATACGACCCGCAAAAGTCCCGATCTACCCTCGCTTGAGGCATTTGCCCCCTTTCCAGCGATTTCTCTTGTTTCCGACACGCTCGTCTGCGTTTACTGGGTCCCTTGATTCGGGCACATTCTCCGATTCCGGAAATCCCAAAATGAGAGACATGGGTGAAATTCACCGAAGCCCTGCACACTAACGGCAAACATCCCGTTCTGCCCTCGCTTGAGGCATGCACCCCATTCCAGAGATTCCACCGGCTTCAGACATGCTCGTGTGTGTTTCCTGGGTCCCCTGGTTCTGGCACATTTTCCGATTCCGGAAATCCCAAAATGCGAGACATGGGAGAAATTCACCGAAGCCCTGCACACTACCGGCAAACGTCCCGTTCTGCCCTCGCTTGAGGCATGCACCCCATTTCCAGTAATTCCACCGGCTTCCGACACGCACGTGTGCGTTTCCTGGGTCCCCTGGTTCGGGCACATTTTCCGATTCCGGAAATCCCAAAATGCGAGACATGGGTGAAATTCACCGAAGCCCTGCACACTACCGGCAAACGTCCCGTTCTGCCCTCGCTTGAGGCATGCACCCCATATCCAGTAATTCCACCGGCTTCCGACACGCACGTGTGCGTTTCCTGGGTCCCCTGGTTCGGGCACATTTTCCGATTCCGGAAATCCCAAAATGCGAGACATGGGTGAAATTCACCGAAGCCCTGCACACTACCAGCAAACGTCCCGTTCTGCCCTCGCTTGAGGCATGCACCCCATTTCCAGTGATTCCACCGGCTTCTGACACGCTCGTGTGTGTTTCCTGGGTCCCCTGGTTCGGGCAGATTTTCCGATTCCGGAAATCCCAAAATGCGAGACATGGGTGAAATTCACCAAAGCCCTGCACACTACCGGCAAACGTCCCGTTTTGCCCTCGCTTGAGGCATGCTCCCCATTTCCAGTGACTCCACTGGCTTCTTACACGCTCGTGTGTGTTTCCTGGGTCCCCTGGTTAGGGCACATTTTCCAATTCCGGAAATCCCAAAATGCGAGACATGGGTGAAATTCACCAAAGCCCTGCACACTACCGGCAAACGTCCCGTTCTGCCCTCGCTTCAGGCATGCACCCCATATCCAGTAATTCCACTGGCTTCCGACACGCACGTGTGCGTTTCCTGGGTCCCCTGGTTCGGGCACATTTTCCGATTCTGGAAATCCCAAAATGAGAGACATGGGTGAAATTCGCCGAAGCCCTGCACACTACCGGCAAACGTCCCGTTCTGCCCTCGCTTGAGGCATGCACCCCATTTCCAGTGATTCCACCGGCTTCCGACACGCTCGTGTGTGTTTCCTGGGTCCCCTGGTTCGGGCACATTTTCCGATTCCGGAAATCCCGAAAAGCGAGACATGGGTGAAATTCACCGAAGCCCTGCACACTACCGACAAACGTCCCGTTCTGCCCTCGCTTGAGGCATGCACCCCATTTCCAGTGATTCCACCGGCTTCCGACACGCTCGTGTGGGTTTCCTGGGTCCCCTGGTTCGGGCACATTTTCCGATTCCGGAAATCCCAAAATGCGAGACAAGGGTGAAATTCACCGAAGCCCTGCACACTACCCGCAAACGTCCCGTTCTGCCCTCGCTTGAGGCATGCACCCCATTTCCAGTGATTCCACCGGCTTCCGATACGCTAGTGTGTCTTTCCTGGGTCCCCTGGTTCGGGCACATTTTCCGATTCCGGAAATCCCGAAATGCGAGACATGGGTGAAATTCACCGAAGCCCTGCACACTACAGGCAAACGTCCCGTTCTGCCCTCGCTTGAGGCCTGCACCCCATTTCCAGTGATTCCACTGGCTTCCGACACGCTCGTGTGTGTTTCCTGGGTCCCCTGGTTCGGGCACATTTTCCGATTCCGGAAATCCCGAAATGCGAGACATGGGTGAAATTCACCGAAGCCCTGCACACTACCGGCAAACGTCCCGTTCTGCCCTCGCTTGAGGCATGCACCCCATTTTCAGTGATTCCACCGGCTTCCGACACGCTCGTGTGTCTTTCCTGGGTCCCCTGGTTTGGGCACATTTTCCGATTCCGGAAATCCCAAAATGCGAGACATGGGTGAAATTCACCGAAGCCCTGCACACTACCGGCAAACGTCCCGTTCTGCCCTCGCTTTAGGCATGCACCCCATTCCAGAGATTCCACCGGCTTCAGACATGCTCGTGTGTGTTTCCTGGGTCCCCTGGTTCGGGCACATTTTCCGATTCCGGAAATCCCAAAATGCGAGACATGGGAGAAATTCACCGAAGCCCTGCACACTACCGGCAAACGTCCCGTTCTGCCCTCGCTTGAGGCATGCACCCCATTTCCAGTAATTCCACCGGCTTCCGACACGCACGTGTGCGTTTCCTGGGTCCCCTGGTTCGGGCACATTTTCCGATTCCGGAAATCCCAAAATGCGAGACATGGGTGAAATTCACCGAAGCCCTGCACACTACCGGCAAACGTCCCGTTCTGCCCTCGCTTGAGGCATGCACCCCATTTCCAGTGATTCCACCGGCTTCTGACACGCTCGTGTGTGTTTCCTGGGTCCCCTGGTTCGGGCACATTTTCCGATTCCGGAAATCCCAAAATGCGAGACATGGGTGAAATTCACCGAAGCCCTGCACACTACCGGCAAACGTCCCGTTCTGCCCTCGCTTGAGGCATGCTCCCCATTTCCAGTGACTCCACCGGCTTCTTACACGCTCGTGTGTGTTTCCTGGGTCCCCTGGTTCGGGCACATTTTCCAATTCCGGAAATCCCAAAATGCGAGACATGGGTGAAATTCACCGAAGCCCTGCACACTACCGGCAAACGTCCCGTTCTGCCCTCGCTTGAGGCATGCACCCCATTTCCAGTGATTCCACCGGCTTCCGACACGCTAGTGTGTCTTTCCTTGGTCCCCTGGTTCGGGCACATTTTCCGATTCCGGAAATCCCGAAATGCGAGACATGGGTGAAATTCACCGAAGCCCTGCACACTACAGGCAAACGTCCCTTTCTGCCCTCGCTTGAGGCCTGCACCCCATTTCCAGTGATTCCACCGGCTTCCGACACGCTCGTGTGTGTTTCCTGGGTCCCCTGGTACGGGCACATTTTCCGATTCCGGAAATCCCGAAAAGCGAGACATGGGTGAAATTCACCGAAGCCCTGCACACTACCGACAAACGTCCCGTTCTGCCCTCGCTTGAGGCATGCACCCCATTTCCAGTGATTCCACCGGCTTCCTACACGCTCGTGTGGGTTTCCTGGGTCCCCTGGTTCGGGCACATTTTCCGATTCCGGAAATCCCAAAATGCGAGACATGGGTGAAATTCACCGAAGCCCTGCACACTACCGGCAAACGTCCCGTTCTGCCCTCGCTTGAGGCATGCACGCCATTTCCAGTGATTCCACCGGCTTCCGACACGCTCGTGTGTGTTTCCTGGGTCCCCTGGTTCGGGCACATTTTCCGATTCCGGAAATCCCAAAATGCGAGACATGGGTGAAATTCACCGAAGCCCTGCACACTGCCGGCAAACGTCCCGTTCTGCCCTCGCTTGAGGCATGCACCCCATTTCCAGTGATTCCACCGGCTTCCGACACGCACGTGTGCGTTTCCTGGGTCCCCTGGTTCGGGCACATTTTCCGATTCCGGAAATCCCAAAATGCGAGACATGGGTGAAATTCACCGAAGCCCTGCACACTACCGGCAAACGTCCCGTTCTGCCCTCGCTTGAGGCATGCACCCCATTTCCAGTGATTCCACCGGCTTCTGACACGCTCGTGTGTGTTTCCTGGGTCCCCTGGTTCGGGCAGATTTTCCGATTCCGGAAATCCCAAAATGCGAGACATGGGTGAAATTCACCAAAGCCCTGCACACTACCGGCAAACGTCCCGTTTTGCCCTCGCTTGAGGCATGCTCCCCATTTCCAGTGACTCCACCGGCTTCTTACACGCTCGTGTGTGTTTCCTGGGTCCCCTGGTTAGGGCACATTTTCCAATTCCGGAAATCCCAAAATGCGAGACATGGGTGAAATTCACCAAAGCCCTGCACACTACCGGCAAACGTCCCGTTCTGCCCTCGCTTCAGGCATGCACCCCATATCCAGTAATTCCACTGGCTTCCGACACGCACGTGTGCGTTTCCTGGGTCCCCTGGTTCGGGCACATTTTCCGATTCTGGAAATCCCAAAATGAGAGACATGGGTGAAATTCGCCGAAGCCCTGCACACTACCGGCAAACGTCCCGTTCTGCCCTCGCTTGAGGCATGCACCCCATTTCCAGTGATTCCACCGGCTTCCGACACGCTCGTGTGTGTTTCCTGGGTCCCCTGGTTCGGGCACATTTTCCGATTCCGGAAATCCCGAAAAGCGAGACATGGGTGAAATTCACCGAAGCCCTGCACACTACCGACAAACGTCCCGTTCTGCCCTCGCTTGAGGCATGCACCCCATTTCCAGTGATTCCACCGGCTTCCGACACGCTCGTGTGGGTTTCCTGGGTCCCCTGGTTCGGGCACATTTTCCGATTCCGGAAATCCCAAAATGCGAGACAAGGGTGAAATTCACCGAAGCCCTGCACACTACCCGCAAACGTCCCGTTCTGCCCTCGCTTGAGGCATGCACCCCATTTCCAGTGATTCCACCGGCTTCCGATACGCTAGTGTGTCTTTCCTGGGTCCCCTGGTTCGGGCACATTTTCCGATTCCGGAAATCCCGAAATGCGAGACATGGGTGAAATTCACCGAAGCCCTGCACACTACAGGCAAACGTCCCGTTCTGCCCTCGCTTGAGGCCTGCACCCCATTTCCAGTGATTCCACTGGCTTCCGACACGCTCGTGTGTGTTTCCTGGGTCCCCTGGTTCGGGCACATTTTCCGATTCCGGAAATCCCGAAATGCGAGACATGGGTGAAATTCACCGAAGCCCTGCACACTACCGGCAAACGTCCCGTTCTGCCCTCGCTTGAGGCATGCACCCCATTTTCAGTGATTCCACCGGCTTCCGACACGCTCGTGTGTCTTTCCTGGGTCCCCTGGTTTGGGCACATTTTCCGATTCCGGAAATCCCAAAATGCGAGACATGGGTGAAATTCACCGAAGCCCTGCACACTACCGGCAAACGTCCCGTTCTGCCCTCGCTTTAGGCATGCACCCCATTCCAGAGATTCCACCGGCTTCAGACATGCTCGTGTGTGTTTCCTGGGTCCCCTGGTTCGGGCACATTTTCCGATTCCGGAAATCCCAAAATGCGAGACATGGGAGAAATTCACCGAAGCCCTGCACACTACCGGCAAACGTCCCGTTCTGCCCTCGCTTGAGGCATGCACCGCATTTCCAGTAATTCCACCGGCTTCCGACACGCACGTGTGCGTTTCCTGGGTCCCCTGGTTCGGGCACATTTTTTGATTCCGGAAATCCCAAAATGCGAGACATAGGTGAAATTCACCGAAGCCCTGCACTCTACCGGCAAACGTCCCGTTCTGCCCTCGCTTGAGGCATGCACCCCATTTCCAGTAATTCCACCGGCTTCCGACACGCACGTGTGCGTTTCCTGGGTCCCCTGGTTCGGGCACATTTTCCGATTCCGGAAATCCCAAAATGCGAGACATGGGTGAAATTCACCGAAGCCCTGCACACTACCGGCAAACGTCCCGTTCTGCCCTCGCTTGAGGCATGCACCCCATTTCCAGTGATTCCACCGGCTTCTGACACGCTCGTGTGTGTTTCCTGGGTCCCCTGGTTCGGGCACATTTTCCGATTCCGGAAATCCCAAAATGCGAGACATGGGTGAAATTCACCGAAGCCCTGCACACTACCGGCAAACGTCCCGTTCTGCCCTCGCTTGAGGCATGCTCCCCATTTCCAGTGACTCCACCGGCTTCTTACACGCTCGTGTGTGTTTCCTGGGTCCCCTGGTTCGGGCACATTTTCCAATTCCGGAAATCCCAAAATGCGAGACATGGGTGAAATTCACCGAAGCCCTGCACACTACCGGCAAACGTCCCGTTCTGCCCTCGCTTGAGGCATGCACCCCATTTCCAGTGATTCCACCGGCTTCCGACACGCTAGTGTGTCTTTCCTTGGTCCCCTGGTTCGGGCACATTTTCCGATTCCGGAAATCCCGAAATGCGAGACATGGGTGAAATTCACCGAAGCCCTGCACACTACAGGCAAACGTCCCTTTCTGCCCTCGCTTGAGGCCTGCACCCCATTTCCAGTGATTCCACCGGCTTCCGACACGCTCGTGTGTGTTTCCTGGGTCCCCTGGTACGGGCACATTTTCCGATTCCGGAAATCCCGAAAAGCGAGACATGGGTGAAATTCACCGAAGCCCTGCACACTACAGGCAAACGTCCTGTTCTGCCCTCGCTTGAGGCCTGCACCCCATTTCCAGTGATTCCACCAGCTTCCGACACGCTCGTGTGTGTTTCCTGGGTGCCCTGGTTCGGGCACATTTTCCGATTCCAGAAATCCCGAAATGCGAGACATGGGTGAAATTCACCGAAGCCCTGCACACTACACGCAAACGTCCCGTTCTGCCCTCGCTTGAGGCCTGCACCCCATTTCCAGTGATTCCACCGGCTTCCGACACGCTCGTGTGTGTTTCCTGGGTGCCCTGGTTCGGGCACATTTTCCGATTCCGGAAATCCCGAAATGCGAGACATGGGTGAAATTCACCGAAGCCCTGCACACTACCGGCAAACGTCCCGTTCTGCCCTCGCTTGAGGCATGCACCCCATTTCCAGTGATTCCACCGGCTTCCGACACGCTCGTGTGTCTTTCCTGGGTCCCCTGGTTCGGGCACATTTTCCGATTCCGGAAATCCCAAAATGCGAGACATGGGTGAAATTCACCGAAGCCCTGCACACTACCGGCAAACGTCCCGTTCTGCCCTCGCTTGAGGCATGCACCCCATTTCCAGTGATTCCACCGGCTTCCGACACGCTCGTGTGTGTTTCCTGGGTCCCCTGGTTCGGGCACATTTTCCGATTCCGGAAATCCCAAAATGCGAGACATGGGTGAAATTCACCGAAGCCCTGCACACTACAGGCAAACGTCCCGTTCTGCCCTCGCTTGAGGCCTGCACCCCATTTCCAGTGATTCCACCGGCTTCCGACACGCTCGTGTGTGTTTCCTGGGTGCCCTGGTTCGGGCACATTTTCCGATTCCAGAAATCCCGAAATGCGAGACATGGGTGAAATTCACCGAAGCCCTGCACACTACAGGCAAACGTCCCGTTCTGCCCTCGCTTGAGGCCTGCACCCCATTTCCAGTGATTCCACCGGCTTCCGACACGCTCGTGTGTGTTTCCTGGGTCCCCCGGTTCGGGCACATTTTCCGATTCCGGAAATCCCAAAATGCGAGACATGGGTGAAATTCACCGAAGCCCTGCACACTACAGGCAAACGTCCCGTTCTGCCCTCGCTTGAGGCCTGCACCCCATTTCCAGTGATTCCACCGGCTTCCGACACGCTCGTGTGTGTTTCCTGGGTGCCCTGGTTCGGGCACATTTTCCGATTCCAGAAATCCCGAAATGCGAGACATGGGTGAAATTCACCGAAGCCCTGCACACTACGGGCAGACGTCCCGTTCTGCCCTCGCTTGAGGCCTGCACCCCATTTCCAGTGATTCCACCGGCTTCCGACACGCTCGTGTGTGTTTCCTGGGTGCCCTGGTTCGGGCACATTTTCCGATTCCAGAAATCCCGAAATGCGAGACATGGGTGAAATTCACCGAAGCCCTGCACACTACCGGCAAACGTCCCGTTCTGCCCTCGCTTGAGGCATGCACCCCATTTCCAGTGATTCCACCTTCTTCCGACACGCTCGTGTGTGTTTCCTGGGACCCCTGGTTCGGGCACATTTTCCGATTCCGGAAATCCCAAAATGCGAGACATGGGTGAAATTCACCGAAGCCCTGCACACTGCCGGCAAACGTCCCGTTCTGCTCTCGCTTGAGGCATGCACCCCATTTCCAGTGATTCCACTGGCTTCCGACACGCTAGTGAGTGTTTCCTGGGTCCCCTGGTTCGGGCACATTTTCCGATTCCGGAAATCCCGAAATGCGAGACATGGGTGAAATTCACCGAAGCCCTGCACTCTACCGGCAAACGTCCCGTTCTGCCCTCGCTTGAGGCATGCACCCCATTTCCAGTGACTCCACCGGCTTCCGATACGCTCGTGTGTGTTTCCTGGGTCCCCTAGTTCGGGCACATTTTCCGATTCCGGAAATCCCAAAATGCGAGACATGGGTGAAATTCACCGAAGCCCTGCACACTACAGGCAAACGTCCCGTTCTGCCCTCGCTTGAGGCCTGCACCCCATTTCCAGTGATTCCACCGGCTTCCGACACGCTCGTGTGTGTTTCCTGGGTGCCCTGGTTCGGGCACATTTTCCGATTCCAGAAATCCCGAAATGCGAGACATGGGTGAAATTCACCGAAGCCCTGCACACTACAGGCAAACGTCCCGTTCTGCCCTCGCTTGAGGCCTGCACCCCATTTCCAGTGATTCCACCGGCTTCCGACACGCTCGTGTGTGTTTCCTGGGTCCCCCGGTTCGGGCACATTTTCCGATTCCGGAAATCCCAAAATGCGAGACATGGGTGAAATTCACCGAAGCCCTGCACACTACAGGCAAACGTCCCGTTCTGCCCTCGCTTGAGGCCTGCACCCCATTTCCAGTGATTCCACCGGCTTCCGACACGCTCGTGTGTGTTTCCTGGGTGCCCTGGTTCGGGCACATTTTCCGATTCCAGAAATCCCGAAATGCGAGACATGGGTGAAATTCACCGAAGCCCTGCACACTACGGGCAGACGTCCCGTTCTGCCCTCGCTTGAGGCCTGCACCCCATTTCCAGTGATTCCACCGGCTTCCGACACGCTCGTGTGTGTTTCCTGGGACCCCTGGTTCGGGCACATTTTCCGATTCCGGAAATCCCAAAATGCGAGACATGGGTGAAATTCACCGAAGCCCTGCACACTGCCGGCAAACGTCCCGTTCTGCTCTCGCTTGAGGCATGCACCCCATTTCCAGTGATTCCACTGGCTTCCGACACGCTAGTGAGTGTTTCCTGGGTCCCCTGGTTCGGGCACATTTTCCGATTCCGGAAATCCCGAAATGCGAGACATGGGTGAAATTCACCGAAGCCCTGCACTCTACCGGCAAACGTCCCGTTCTGCCCTCGCTTGAGGCATGCACCCCATTTCCAGTGACTCCACCGGCTTCCGATACGCTCGTGTGTGTTTCCTGGGTCCCCTGGTTCGGGCACATTTTCCGATTCCGGAAATCCCAAAATGCGAGACATGGGTGAAATTCACCGAAGCCCTGCACACTACAGGCAAACGTCCCGTTCTGCCCTCGCTTGAGGCCTGCACCCCATTTCCAGTGATTCCACCGGCTTCCGACACGCTCGTGTGTGTTTCCTGGGTGCCCTGGTTCGGGCACATTTTCCGATTCCAGAAATCCCGAAATGCGAGACATGGGTGAAATTCACCGAAGCCCTGCACACTACAGGCAAACGTCCCGTTCTGCCCTCGCTTGAGGCCTGCACCCCATTTCCAGTGATTCCACCGGCTTCCGACACGCTCGTGTGTGTTTCCTGGGTCCCCCGGTTCGGGCACATTTTCCGATTCCGGAAATCCCAAAATGCGAGACATGGGTGAAATTCACCGAAGCCCTGCACACTACAGGCAAACGTCCCGTTCTGCCCTCGCTTGAGGCCTGCACCCCATTTCCAGTGATTCCACCGGCTTCCGACACGCTCGTGTGTGTTTCCTGGGTGCCCTGGTTCGGGCACATTTTCCGATTCCAGAAATCCCGAAATGCGAGACATGGGTGAAATTCACCGAAGCCCTGCACACTACGGGCAGACGTCCCGTTCTGCCCTCGCTTGAGGCCTGCACCCCATTTCCAGTGATTCCACCGGCTTCCGACACGCTCGTGTGTGTTTCCTGGGTGCCCTGGTTCGGGCACATTTTCCGATTCCAGAAATCCCGAAATGCGAGACATGGGTGAAATTCACCGAAGCCCTGCACACTACCGGCAAACGTCCCGTTCTGCCCTCGCTTGAGGCATGCACCCCATTTCCAGTGATTCCACCTTCTTCCGACACGCTCGTGTGTGTTTCCTGGGACCCCTGGTTCGGGCACATTTTCCGATTCCGGAAATCCCAAAATGCGAGACATGGGTGAAATTCACCGAAGCCCTGCACACTGCCGGCAAACGTCCCGTTCTGCCCTCGCTTGAGGCATGCACCCCATTTCCAGTGATTCCACTGGCTTCCGACACGCTAGTGAGTGTTTCCTGGGTCCCCTGGTTCGGGCACATTTTCCGATTCCGGAAATCCCGAAATGCGAGACATGGGTGAAATTCACCGAAGCCCTGCACTCTACCGGCAAACGTCCCGTTCTGCCCTCGCTTGAGGCATGCACCCCATTTCCAGTGACTCCACCGGCTTCCGATACGCTCGTGTGTGTTTCCTGGGTCCCCTAGTTCGGGCACATTTTCCGATTCCGGAAATCCCAAAATGCGAGACATGGGTGAAATTCACCGAAGCCCTGCACACTACAGGCAAACGTCCCGTTCTGCCCTCGCTTGAGGCCTGCACCCCATTTCCAGTGATTCCACCGGCTTCCGACACGCTCGTGTGTGTTTCCTGGGTGCCCTGGTTCGGGCACATTTTCCGATTCCAGAAATCCCGAAATGCGAGACATGGGTGAAATTCACCGAAGCCCTGCACACTACAGGCAAACGTCCCGTTCTGCCCTCGCTTGAGGCCTGCACCCCATTTCCAGTGATTCCACCGGCTTCCGACACGCTCGTGTGTGTTTCCTGGGTCCCCCGGTTCGGGCACATTTTCCGATTCCGGAAATCCCAAAATGCGAGACATGGGTGAAATTCACCGAAGCCCTGCACACTACAGGCAAACGTCCCGTTCTGCCCTCGCTTGAGGCCTGCACCCCATTTCCAGTGATTCCACCGGCTTCCGACACGCTCGTGTGTGTTTCCTGGGTGCCCTGGTTCGGGCACATTTTCCGATTCCAGAAATCCCGAAATGCGAGACATGGGTGAAATTCACCGAAGCCCTGCACACTACGGGCAGACGTCCCGTTCTGCCCTCGCTTGAGGCCTGCACCCCATTTCCAGTGATTCCACCGGCTTCCGACACGCTCGTGTGTGTTTCCTGGGTGCCCTGGTTCGGGCACATTTTCCGATTCCAGAAATCCCGAAATGCGAGACATGGGTGAAATTCACCGAAGCCCTGCACACTACCGGCAAACGTCCCGTTCTGCCCTCGCTTGAGGCATGCACCCCATTTCCAGTGATTCCACCTTCTTCCGACACGCTCGTGTGTGTTTCCTGGGACCCCTGGTTCGGGCACATTTTCCGATTCCGGAAATCCCAAAATGCGAGACATGGGTGAAATTCACCGAAGCCCTGCACACTGCCGGCAAACGTCCCGTTCTGCCCTCGCTTGAGGCATGCACCCCATTTCCAGTGATTCCACTGGCTTCCGACACGCTAGTGAGTGTTTCCTGGGTCCCCTGGTTCGGGCACATTTTCCGATTCCGGAAATCCCGAAATGCAAGACATGGGTGAAATTCACTGAAGCCCTGCACTCTACCGGCAAACGTCCCGTTCTGCCCTCGCTTGAGGCATGCACCCCATTTCCAGTGACTCCACCGGCTTCCGATACGCTCGTGTGTGTTTCCTGGGTCCCCTAGTTCGGGCACATTTTCCGATTCCGGAAATCCCAAAATGCGAGACATGGGTGAAATTCACCGAAGCCCTGCACACTACCGCCAAACGTCCCGTTCTGCCCTCGCTTGAGGCATGCACCCCATTTCCAGTGATTCCACCGGCTTCCGACACGCTAGTGTGTCTTTACTGGGTCCCCTGGTTCGGGCACATTTTCCGATTCCGGAAATCCCGAAATGCGAGACATGGGTGAAATTCACCGAAGCCCTGCACACTACAGGCAAACGTCCCGTTCTGCCCTCGCTTGAGGCCTGCACCCCATTTCCAGTGATTCCACTGGCTTCCGATACGCTCGTGTGTGTTTCCTGGGTCCCCTGGTTCGGGCACATTTTCCGATTCCGGAAATCCCGAAAAGCGAGACATGGGTGAAATTCACCGAAGCCCTGCACACTACCGACAAACGTCCCGTTCTGCCCTCGCTTGAGGCATGCACCCCATTTCCAGTGATTCCACCGGCTTCCGATACGCTCGTGTGGGTTTCCTGGGTCCCCTGGTTCGGGCACATTTTCCGATTCCGGAAATCCCAAAATGCGAGACATGGGTGAAATTCACCGAAGCCCTGCACACTACCGGCAAACGTCCCGTTCTGCCCTCGCTTGAGGCATGCACCCCATTTCCAGTGATTCCACCGGCTTCCGACACGCTAGTGTCTCTTTCCTGGGTCCCCTGGTTCGGGCACATTTTCCGATTCCGGAAATCCCGAAATGCGAGACATGGGTGAAATTCACCGAAGCCCTGCACACTACAGGCAAACGTCCCGTTCTGCCCTCGCTTGAGGCCTGCACCCCATTTCCAGTGATTCCACCGGCTTCCGACACGCTCGTGTGTGTTTCCTGGGTCCCCTGGTTCGGGCACATTTTCCGATTCCGGAAATCCCGAAAAGCGAGACATGGGTGAAATTCACCGAAGCCCTGCACACTACCGACAAACGTCCCGTTCTGCCCTCGCTTGAGGCATGCACCCCATTTCCAGTGATTCCACCGGCTTCCGACACGCTCGTGTGGGTTTCCTGGGTCCCCTGGTTCGGGCACATTTTCCGATTCCGGAAATCCCAAAACGCGAGACATGGGTGAAATTCACCCAAGCCCTGCACACTACCGGCAAACGTCCCGCTCTGCCCTCGCTTGAGGCATGCACCCCATTTCCAGTGATTTCAGTGGCTTCCGACACGCTCGTGTGTGTTTCCTGGGTCCCCAGGTTCGGGCACATTTTCCGATTCCGGAAATCCCAAAACGCGAGACATGGGTGAAATTCACCGAAGCCCTGCACACTACCGGCAAACGTCCCGCTCTGCCCTCGCTTGAGGCATGCACCCCATTTCCAGTGATTTCACTGGCTTCCGACACGCTCGTGTGTGTTTCCTGGGTCCCCAGGTTCGGGCACATTTTCCGATTCCGGAAATCCCAAAACGCGAGACATGGGTGAAATTCACCGAAGCCCTGCACACTACCGGCAAACGTCCCGCTCTGCCCTCGCTTGAGGCATGCACCCCATTTCCAGTGATTTCAATGGCTTCCGACACGCTCGTGTGTGTTTCCTGGGTCCCCTGGTTCGGGCACATTTTCCGATTCCGGAAATCCCAAAATGCGAGACATGGGTGAAATTCACCGAAGCCCTGCACACTACCGGCAAACGTCCCGCTCTGCCCTCGCTTGAGGCATGCACCCCATTTCCAGTGATTTCACTGGAATCCGACACGCTCGTGTGGGTTTCCTGGGTCCCCTGGTTCGGGCACATTTTCCGATTTCGGAAATCCCAAAATGCGAGACATGGGTGAAATTCACCGAAGCCCTGCACACTACCGGCAAACGTCCCGCTCTGCACTCGCTTGAGGCTTGCACCCCATTTCCAGTGATTTCACTGGCTTCCGACACGCTCGTGTGTGTTTCCTGGGTCCCCAGGTTCGGGCACATTTTCCGATTCCGGAAATCCCAAAACGCGAGACATGGGTGAAATTCACCGAAGCCCTGCACACTACCGGCAAACGTCCCGCTCTGCCCTCGCTTGAGGCATGCACCCCATTTCCAGTGATTTCACTGGCATCTGACACGCTCGTGTGTGTTTCCTGGGTCCCCTGGTTCGGGCACATTTTCCGATTCCGGAAATCCCAAAACGCGAGACATGGGTGAAATTCACGAAGCCCTGCACACTACCGGCAAACGTCCCGCTCTGCCCTCGCTTGAGGCACGCACCCCATTTCCAGTGATTCCACCGGCTTCCGACACGCTCGTGTTTGTTTCCTGGGTCCCCAGGTTCGGGCACATTTTCCGATTCCGGAAATCCCAAAACGCGAGACATGGGTGAAATTCACCGAAGCCCTGCACACTACCGGCAAACATCCAGCACTGCCCTCGCTTGAGGCATGCACCCCATTTCCAGTGATTTCACTGCCATCCGACACGCTCGTGTGTGTTTCCTGGGTCCCCTGGTTCGGGCACATTTTCCGATTCCGGAAATCCCAAAGCGCGAGACATGGGTGAAATTCACCGAAGCCCTGCACACTACCGGCAAACGTCCCGCTCTGCCCTCGCTTGAGGCATGCACCCCATTTCCAGTGATTTCAATGGCTTCCGACACGCTCGTGTGTGTTTCCTGGGTCCCCTGGTTCGGGCACATTTTCCGATTCCGGAAATCCCAAAATGCGAGACATGGGTGAAATTCAACGAAGCCCTGCACACTACCGGCAAACGTCCCGCTCTGCCCTCACTTGAGGCATGCACCCCATTTCCAGTGATTTCACTGGCTTCCGACACGCTCGTGTGTGTTTCCTGGGTCCCCTGGTTCGGGCACATTTTCCGATTCCGGAAATCCCAAAACGCGAGACATGGGTGAAATTCACCGAACCCCTGCACACTACCGGCAAACGTCCCGCTCTGCACTCGCTTGAGGCATGCACCCCATTTCCAGTGATTTCAATGGCTTCCGACACGCTCGTGTGTGTTTCCTGGGTCCCCTGGTTCGGGCACATTTTCCGATTCCGGAAATCCCAAAACGCGAGACATGGGTAAAATTCACCGAAGCCCTGCACACTACCGGCAAACGTCCCGCTCTGCCCTCGCTTGAGGCATGCACCCCATTTCCAGTGATTTCACTGGCATCTGACACGCTCGTGTGTGTTTCCTGGGTCCCCTGGTTCGGGCACATTTTCCGATTCCGGAAATCCCAAAACGCGAGACATGGGTGAAATTCACGAAGCCCTGCACACTACCGGCAAACGTCCCGCTCTGCCCTCGCTTGAGGCACGCACCCCATTTCCAGTGATTCCACCGGCTTCCGACACGCTCGTGTTTGTTTCCTGGGTCCCCAGGTTCGGGCACATTTTCCGATTCCGGAAATCCCAAAACGCGAGACATGGGTGAAATTCACCGAAGCCCTGCACACTACCGGCAAACATCCAGCACTGCCCTCGCTTGAGGCATGCACCCCATTTCCAGTGATTTCACTGGCATCCGACACGCTCGTGTGTGTTTCCTGGGTCCCCTGGTTCGGGCACATTTTCCGATTCCGGAAATCCCAAAGCGCGAGACATGGGTGAAATTCACCGAAGCCCTGCACACTACCGGCAAACGTCCCGCTCTGCCCTCGCTTGAGGCATGCACCCCATTTCCAGTGATTTCAATGGCTTCCGACACGCTCGTGTGTGTTTCCTGGGTCCCCTGGTTCGGGCACATTTTCCGATTCCGGAAATCCCAAAATGCGAGACATGGGTGAAATTCACCGAAGCCCTGCACACTACCGGCAAACGTCCCGCTCTGCCCTCGCTTGAGGCATGCACCCCATTTCCAGTGATTTCACTGGCTTCCGACATGCTCGTGTTTGTTTCCTGGGTCCCCAGGTTCGGGCACATTTTCCGATTCCGGAAATCCCAAAACGCGAGACATGGGTGAAATTCACCGAAGCCCTGCACACTACCGGCAAACGTCCCGCTCTGCCCTCGCTTGAGGCACGCACCCCATTTCCAGTGATTCCACCAGCTTCCGACACGCTCGTGTGTGTTTCCTGGGTCCCCTGGTTCGGGCACATTTTCCGATTCCGTAAATCGCAAAACGCGAGACATGGGAGAAATTCACCGAAGCCCTGCACACTACAGGCAAACGTCCCGCTATGCCCTCGTTTGAGGCATGCACCCCATTTCCAGTGATTCCACCGGCTTCCGACACGCTCGTGTGTGTTTCCTGGGTCCCCAGGTTCGGGCACATTTTCCGATTCCGGAAATCCCAAAACGCAAGACATGGGTGAAATTCACCGAAGCCCTGCACACTACCGGCAAACGTCCCGCTCTGCCCTCGCTTGAGGCATGCACCCCATTTCCAGTGATTTCACTGGCTTCCGACACGCTCGTGTGTGTTTCCTGGGTCCCCTGGTTCGGGCACATTTTCCGATTCCGGAAATCCCGAAATGCGAGACATGGGTAAAATTCACCGAAGCCCTGCACACTACCGGCAAACGTCCCGTTCTGCCCTCGCTTGAGGCATGCACCCCATTTCCAGTGATTCCACTGGCTTCCGACACGCTAGTGAGTGTTTCCTGGGTCCCCTGGTTCGGGCACATTTTCCGATTCCGGAAATCCCGAAATGCGAGACATGGGTGAAATTCACCGAAGCCCTGCACTCTACCGGCAAACGTCCCGTTCTGCCCTCGCTTGAGGCATGCACCCCATTTCCAGTCACTCCACCGGCTTCCGACACGCTAGTGTGTGTTTCCTGGGTCCCCTAGTTCGGGCACATTTTCCGATTCCGGAAATCCCAAAATGCGAGACATGGGTGAAATTCACCGAAGCCCTGCACACTACCGGCAAACGTCCCGTTCTGCCCTCGCTTGAGGCATGCACCCCATTTCCAGTGATTCCACCGGCTTCCGACACGCTAGTGAGTGTTTCCTGGGTCCCCTGGTTCGGGCACATTTTAGGATTCCGGAAATCCCGAAATGCGAGACATGTGTGAAATTCACCGAAGCCCTGCACTCTACCGGCAAACGTCCCGTTCTGCCCTCGCTTGAGGCATGCACCCCATTTCCAGTGACTCCACCGGCTTCCGACACGCTCGTGTGTGTTTCCTGGGTCCCCTAGTTCGGGCACATTTTCCGATTCCGGAAATCCCAAAATGCGAGACATGGGTGAAATTCACCGAAGCCCTGCACACTACCGGCAAACGTCCCGTTCTGCCCTCGCTTGAGGCATGCACCCAATTTCCAGTGATTCCACCGGCTTCCGACACGCTTGTGTGTCTTTCCTGGGTCCCCTGGTTCGGGCACAATTTCCGATACCGGAAATCCCAAAATGCGAGACATGGGTGAAATTCACCGAAGCCCTGCACACTACCGGCAAACGTCCCGTTCTGCCCTCGCTTGAGGCATGCACCCCATTTCCAGTGATTCCACCGGCTTCCGACACGCTCGTGTGTCTTTCCTGGGTCCCCTGGTTCGGGCACATTTTCCGATTCCGGAAATCCCAAAATGCGAGACATGGGTGAAATTCACCGAAGCCCTGCACACTACCGGCAAACGTCCCGTTCTGCCCTCGCTTGAGGCATGCACCCCATTTCCAGTGATTCCACCGGCTTCCGACACGCTCGTGTGTGTTTCCTGGGTCCCCTGGTTCGGGCACATTTTCCGATTCCGGAAATCCCAAAATGCGAGACATGGGTGAAATTCACCGAAGCCCTGCACACTACAGGCAAACGTACCGTTCTGCCCTCGCTTGAGGCCTGCACCCCATTTCCAGTGATTCCACCGGCTTCCGACACGCTCGTGTGTGTTTCCTGGGTGCCCTGGTTCGGGCACATTTTCCGATTCCAGAAATCCCGAAATGCGAGACATGGGTGAAATTCACCGAAGCCCTGCACACTACAGGCAAACGTCCCGTTCTGCCCTCGCTTGAGGCCTGCACCCCATTTCCAGTGATTCCACCGGCTTCCGACACGCTAGTGTGTCTTTCCTGGGTCCCCTGGTTCGGGCACATTTTCCGATTCCGGAAATCCCAAAACGCGAGACATGGGTGAAATTCACGAAGCCCTGCACACTACCGGCAAACGTCCCGCTCTGCCCTCGCTTGAGGCACGCACCCCATTTCCACTGATTCCACCGGCTTCCGACACGCTCGTGTTTGTTTCCTGGGTCCCCAGGTTCGGGCACATTTTCCGATTCCGGAAATCCCAAAACGCGAGACATGGGTGAAATTCACCGAAGCCCTGCACACTACCGGCAAACGTCCCGCTCTGCCCTCGCTTGAGGCATGCACCCCATTTCCAGTGATTTCACTGGTATCTGACACGCTCGTGTGTGTTTCCTGGGTCCCCTGGTTCGGCACATTTTCCGATTCCGGAAATCCCAAAGCGCGAGACATGGGTGAAATTCACCGAAGCCCTGCACACTACCGGCAAACGTCCCGCTCTGCCCTCGCTTGAGGCATGCACCCCATTTCCAGTGATTTCAATGGCTTCCGACACGCTCGTGTGGGTTTCCTGGGTCCCCTGGTTCGGGCACATTTTCCGATTCCGGAAATCCCAAAATGCGAGACATGGGTGAAATTCACCGAAGCCCTGCACACTACTGGCAAACGTCCCGTTCTGCCCTCGCTTGAGGCATGCACCCCATTTCCAGTGATTCCACCGGCTTCCGACACGCTCATGTGTGTTTCCTGGGTCCCCTGGTTCGGGCACATTTTCCGATTCCGGAAATCCCAAAATGCGAGACATGGGTGAAATTCACCGAAGCCCTGCACACTACCGGCAAACGTCCCGTTCTGTCCTCACTTGAGGCATGCACCCCATTTCCAGTGATTCCATCGGCTTCCGACACGCTCGTGTGGGTTTCCTCGGTCCCCTGGTTCGGGCACATTTTCCGATTCCGGAAATCCCAAAATGCGAGACATGGGTGAAATTCACCGAAGCCCTGCACACTACCGGCAAACGTCCCGTTCTGCACTCGCTTGAGGCATGCACCCCATTTCCAGTGATTCCACCGGCTTCCGACACGCTCGTGTGGGTTTCCTGGGTCCCCTGGTTCGGGCACGTTTTCCGATTCCGGAAATCCCAAAATGCGAGACATGGGTGAAATTCACCGAAGCCCTGCACACTACCGGCAAACGTCCCGTTCTGCCCTCGCTTGAGGCATGCACCCCATTTCCAGTCATTCCACCGGCTTCCGACACGCTCGTGTGGGTTTCCTGGGTCCCCTGGTTCGGGCACGTTTTCCGATTCCGGAAATCCCAAAATGCGAGACATGGGTGAAATTCACCGAAGCCCTGCACACTACTGGCAAACGTCCCGTTCTGCCCTCGCTTGGGGCATGCACCCCATTTCCAGTGATTCCACCGGCTTCAGACACGCTCGTGTGGGTTTCCTGGGTCCCCTGGTTCGGGCACATTTTCCGATTCCGGAAATCCCAAACTGCGAGACATGGGTGAAATTCACCGAAGCCCTGCACACTACCGGAAAACGTCCCGTTCTGCCCTCGCTTGAGGCATGCACCCCATTTCCAGTGATTCCATCGGCTTCCGACACGCTCGTGTGGGTCTCCTCGGTCCCCTGGTTCGGGCACATTTTCGGATTCCGGAAATCCCAAAATGCGAGACATGGGTGAAATTCACCGAAGCCCTGCACACTACCGGCAAACGTCCCGTTCTGCCCTCGCTTGAGGCATGCACCCCATTTCCAGTGACTCCACCGGCTTCCGACACGCTCGTGTGTGTTTCCTGGGTCCCCTGGTTCGGGCACGTTTTCCGATTCTGGAAATCCCAAAATGCGTGACAATGGTGAAATTCACCGAAGCCCTGCACACTACCGGCATACGTCCCGTCTGCTCTCGCTTGAGGCATGCACCCCATTTCCAGTGATTCCACCGGCTTCCGACACGCTAGTGTGGGTTTCCTGGGTCCCCTGGTTCGGGCACGTTTTCCGATTCCGGAAATCCCAAAATGCGAGACATGGGTGAAATTCACCGAAGCCCTGCACACTAATGGCAAACGTCCCGTTCTTTTTTTTTTTTTTTTTTTTTTAGTATAATTTTTATTCATTTTTCAACAAAACAAACAAACATACACATAATACATAATGTAAAACAACTAACTCCCTCGACTACCCCCGTGCACCCCCCCCGAGACCTACTCCCATTCATTCATCTTCCTTCCAGAATTTTAATGACTCTTTTGAAGGCGACTGTCCCTTTCCCGATCTTAAAACATATTCCAAAAAGGGATTCCATATATCTCCAAAATCACTCTTACTGGACATTCCCCTCATTATTTTCATTTTACATGTCAACATATCATTCAATGCTATATCCCAAATTTCTTTATACCAATCTTCTATTTTATAACTTCGTTGCCCTTTCCAATTTTTAGCAATCATTATTCTAACGGGTGCCAGGAGGTTGTTTACCAATTCTCTATTAATTATATGCTTATTCCTGCTATCCCATATTGCTAGTAGAGCTAGCTTCGGGTTTAATTCCAATTTACTTCCAATTATATCACTTATTTCTTTAAATACCTTTTCCCAGAATTTTTGTATTTGTTCACAGCTCCACCACATGTGAAAATAGGTCCCAACCTCCTGACATCCCCTCCAACAATTCTTAGACACTTTTTTATCAATCTGATGAAATCTTACAGGTGTTAGATACCATCTCCAAACTATCTTATAATAGTTCTCCTTAATTCTAATCGACAGTAATTTCAACATTCTTACATTCCACATCCTTCCCCAATTATCTTCATTAATTTTTTCCCTAATATCTTCTTCCCATACCTCTTTTATAATCTTAAGTGAGTCCTGACTTTCCCCCTCTATTAAAATTTTATATATCTCGCTAGTGAGTCCTTTTTTAGCTCTGGCTTCCTCTTTTTTTTCTATTTGTTCAATTAAATCTTCAAATCTGGTATTATTTCTACATTTCTTATTTTTTTTCCTCCATTCCTCTGTCCATTTTACCAGTTGCAGAGACTTAAACCACGCTATCTTCTGTCCTTTAAACAAATCTTTAATAGACTCACTATCTTTCATCTTTCCCATCCAATTCCTTAGCTTAAAAATATCTTGTTCTTTCAGTCTCACTTCCATCTCTGATTTTAATGCTCTTGGGAAGTTTCCCACTACTACAACTGGGGCTAGCGGAGAATCTCCTGGTATCAACTTCCCCCTATACTTCTCCCATATCGACATTATATTTTCCAATAATGGGTTGTCCAGTACCTTCCATTCTTTCTTCTGCATTTTGGTAAAAAATATATTTCGCAGTTTACATTCTATCTCTACTGTTTGCGATTCCAGCCATTCCAAATCTTGCTCCCCTAAAATAGCATGAATAACATATCTTAACTGATTAGCAATATAATAATTCTTAATGTTAGGAAGTCCTAAACCTCCTTTCTTTTGAGTCTTATACCATAACCCCTTATTTATCCTAGCTCTTTTATCCCCATTACAATATGCATTAATCATATTTTGCCAATTTTTAAGCTCAGCTGCTGAAATTCTAATAGGTAGCATTCTAAACAAAAAATTAACCTTAGGTAATATCTTCATTTTAATAACCGCTATTCTACCAAACCAAGAATGTTTTAATTTTCTATAAATCTGTAATTTCTCCCCTACCTCTTTTCTTAAGCTTACAAAATTAAGTTCCTCTATTCTTTCTAATTCTTTATCTATATTAACTCCTAAATATCTTATTATATTTTTATGTCTTAATCCTAACTTAACTTTACATTTCTCCATCTCTTCCTTGTTATAGTTATACAACATCATTTCTGACTTCCCCCAATTAACTTGTAATCCTGTAATTTCCCCAATTCTCTCAAATGTTTCTGAATCATCTCCCCACTTTCTAGGGGGTCTTGTATTGTCAATAACGTATCATCCGCAAACATATTTACTTTAATCTTGTTTTTTCTTCCTATCCCCTTTAATCTTTCATCTTCCCTAATTACATTTGCTAAAATTTCTATAACTATTGCAAATAAAATCGGTGAAAGTGGACATCCTTGCCTAGTTCCTCGGGCTAGTATTATTTGTTGCGTTAACCCATCATTAACCATTATTTCCGCTTTATTATTTTTATACATCTGATTTATCACTCCCATAAATTTATGTCCAAACCCAAATGTTTTTAATATTATTTTTAACGCTGGCCATTCCACGCAATCAAAGGCTTTAAAAATATCCAGAGCTAATAATCCTGCTTTTAGTTTTCTTTTTTTTATAATATTTATTATATTTATAACTCTCCCAATTAAATTCGGCATTTTCCTACCTAAAATAAATCCGCATTGATCATTTTTAATATATTTAAATATAAATGTACCCATTCTTTTAGCCATAATTGCTGAAAATATTTTTGCATCCTGATTTATTAAAGATATTGGTCTATATGACGCTGGATCTGTCAAGTCCTTGCCTGGCTTCTGTATTAATACAACCAGGGACTGGTCCCACGATGGCGGGGTCATTCCTCCTTCTATTATATTATTGAATAATTTTTTTAATCTAGGTATTAAAATATCTTTAAATATTTTATAAAATTCCGGCCCCAGACCATCAATCCCCGGAGACTTACCTCCTTTTAGTTTCCCAATAATTCCCTCAATTTCTTTATCAGTAACCAAGGCTTCCATACACTCCCTATCTTGATCCTCCAGTCTTATTTTCCAATTCCTTTCTACATATTCCCGAATCTTTTCTTGTGAAAGCGCCTCTGAAGTATATAAATCTTTATAAAAATCCTGAAAAATCCTTAATTTATCTTTCATTACATTACATCTATTCCCTAACTTATCTCTTATTGTCCCTATCATATTCTTAGCCTTCTCTGACTGCGTGGATCTAGCCAGCAATCTGGAATTTCTATTACTAAATTCAAAAAAATCTCTCTTTAAATATAATAAATTCTTTTGGACCTGTTCTATTTCTTCTTTCTCCAATTCCTTTTTTTTAGCCTGAATTAGGGCATATAATCGCTTATCTTTTGACTGTCTCAGTCTCTCCTCTAAACTCCTTATCTCTTCTTCAACCTTTTTATTAAGTACTTCCTGTTGCTTTTTAAGTGTGGACATTTCCCTAATACAGATCCCTCTTATTACTGCTTTCATCGTATCCCATAATAATCCTTGCGAATTAGCTCCTTTTTCATTTATCTGCCATATTTCCTGCAGTTCCTTTTTTAATTTATCCACTATGTTTTTATTTTTAAAAATTCTTCCGTCCATTCTCCATCTCTTTGCTTGTTTATAATCCTTCTTTAACTTGATGTCCATCATCATTAGAGCATGGTCTGTGATCTTAATTACTCCAATATCACAATCTGTTAATTTAGGTACCATATTCTTTGATATAAAAATATAATCAATCCTTGAGTAGCTCTTAAATCTAGGTGAATAAAATGTATATTTTCTTTCTTGCCCTTTTAGAACTCTCCATACATCCATTAATTCTTTCCTCTCCATTAATTTAGCTAATTCTGTCTTACCCTCTCCTCTACTATCTCTTGTTATATTATCTCTATCTTTCCCTTTATCTAGTACCATATTAAAATCTCCAGCCATCACAATATTCTTTTTCCCTAAATCTCCCACCATATTAAATACTTCTTTAATAAAATCAATTTGTTTCCCATTTGGAGCATAGACGTTTATCAGCACAAATTCTTCCTCTTCCAACGTACAGTAAATTATAAGGATCCTTCCATTCTTATCTTTCTTTATATTTTGAATATTAACACCACATTTCTTCGATATTATTATTGCCACACCTCTCGCTTTAGAAGTACCAAATGACTTTTCATACACTCCTACTTCCCTCATTCGTAACTCATTAGCCCCATCCTTTATCTGATGAGTTTCCTGCAAAAAAATTATATCTATTTTTTCTCTTTTCAATAATGTTTCAATTCTTCGTCTTTTAACCACCGTTCCTAGCCCCTTAACATTTAGAGTTGCACATCTCAATCTATTCTCCATTTCTTACTTTCAACCACGTCATTAAATTGGTCTCGGTCAGTGAAACACATACCCCCCCACCCTTTCCCCCCCCCACACACACACCCATTTTTACCCCCCTCCTCACCAGTCATCTGGGCTCTGGTCCCAATTATTTTAGAACTCTTCAGGGGGGGGGAACACGGCCCAACCCACAGAGCAAAGTCCGATCCTCCCCTCCTTTTTTACTCTTTCCCCTCTAATCCCTTTTCATTGACTGGAACCTCCGACCGCTCCTTCTAGCTGATCTGTGGAACCTCCAACCGCTCCTTCCACTTGGACTATTTCTCCCAGATCCTTGGCATCGATTATGCCCAACTTCTCCAACAACTCGATTCCCTGCTCGCACGATGTTATTCTTTCTTGCTTCCCTTGCCAGAAGAATCTCAAAAATACTGGGTATCCCCAGTTGTAGGTTATCGATTTCTTCCTCAATGCTGCTGTACAAATTTTGACACTCTTCCTCCACTGGACGGTATGCGCCGATAAATCCTGATAGATTTCTATTGCTGTTGCTTGAATCTTTGGTTGAGCTTGTCGTCTGATTGCCTGCATAAATTTTTCTTTTTTATAATAATTTGCAAATTTAACAATTATGTCCCTTGGAAGCACTCCTTTACGCTTAGAACCAACTCTATGCACCCGTTCGAGATCAGCTTCCTGCCAGGCCTCATCTGGAAGTTGTACTTTTATCCATGTCAAAATAGTATCTCTTAAATCTTTTAAAGTCTCTCCTTCTTGTTCTGGATATTTTCTAATGCGAATATTAGCCCGTCTATCGCGATCCTCCATAGCGATAAGGCGTAGTTCATGTTGAGATAGCTGGTCATCCTGTTTCTTACAAACTCCCGCCAGAACTTTAGTATCTGCCTGAAGCACTCCAACATCCATCACCACTTGCTTTAAACCCGTCATGAGTTCAGTCTGCGTATCTGAAATGCGCTTCGCTAAACGTTGTTCCAATCCAATAAGCATGTTTTTTATGTCATCCTTCAATTCATCCATTGGGTCTGGCTGCCCTCCTCTGGGTATCTTCGGTATTGCAGCTGGCTCTGAAGATTGCGAAACAGAGCCCTTAACGGGAGATTTTTTCTTATCCGGCATTTCTTGAAGATCCACCCGGGTCAGTCTGTGCCACAATCGATCTGATCCTCTCTCTCTTACGGGTCTTACCCAGGCGGGGGTGGGAATAGAGGGCTTCTGCCGTCTCTGCTTCTTCATAAAATTCCCTCCCTCTTTCACCTGGAGGCCCCTCACTTATGTCTCTGCGTTGCAGCCAATACTTCAAGTTCACTGGGAGTTAACTCAATTTCTTCTCAAACTCCCTCCAAATGTGCCATTAAACAGGCTATCTGCCAATTATAGTCCATAAATCAGTCCAATAATGGCGTCTCGCTCCTTAGTCTCCCTTTTGCATCCAGCCGGAACAGCCAGCAATCAACAATTTCTTGCTGCTCTCAAATCCCCCTTCTAAGATTGTTCATTTCCAGTCTATATATAATGCCTTTTAATACTTTAAGTCAAGCAAGCTGTGTTATTATAAGTCCATAAATTACCTCATTCATGGCGTCTCTCCTCCTTTGTCCAAAGGAATTCACTTTCACTTTTAGGCAGCGTTCAGCAATCCAGCTCCAGCCAGCTCTCGCTCGTTTCCAACTCACCCTGAGCAATCATTCACTTCCAGACAATATTTCATGCCTTTTATTAATCTTTACGATAAGGAATTAGTGCTTATTTCATAGCTTTTATAGGGAGCTCAGAAGATCTGCGACTCTACTCTGACTCGATCATAGCCACGCCCCCGCAAACGTCCCGTTCTGCCCTCGCTTGAGGCATGCACCCCATTTCCTGTGATTCCACCAGCTTCCGACACGCTCGTGTGTGTTTCCTGGGTCCCCTGGTTCGGGCACATTTTCCGATTCCGGAAATCCCAAAATGCGAGACATGGGTGAAATTCACCGAAGCCCTGCACACTACTGGCAAACGTCCCGTTCTGCCCTCGCTTGAGGCATGCACCCCATTTCCAGTGATTCCACCGGCTTCCGACACGCTCGTGTGAGTTTCCTGGGTCCCCTGGTTCGGGCACGTTCTCCGATTCCGGAAATCCCGAAATGCGAGACGTGGGTGAAAGTTACAGAAGCCCTGCCTACGACCCGCAAAAGTCCCGTTCTACCCTCGCTTGAGGCATTTGCCCCCTTTCCAGCGATTTCACTTGTTTCCGACACGCTCGTCTGCGTTTACTGGTTCCCTTGATTCGGGCACATTCTCCGATTCTGGAAATCCCAAAATGCGAAACGTGGGTGAAAGTTACAGAAGCCCTGCATATGACCCGCAAAAGTCCCGTTCTACCCTCGCTTGAGGCATTTGCCCCCTTTCCAGCGATTTCACTTGTTTCCGACACGCTCGTGTGCGTTTACTGGGTCCCTTGTTTTGGGCACATTCTCCGATTCCGGAAATCCCAAAATGCGAGACGTGGGTGAAAGTTACAGAAGCCCTGCATACGACCCGCAAAAGTCCCGATCTACCCTCGCTTGAGGCATTTGCCCCCTTTCCAGAGATTTCACTTGTTTCCGACACGCTCGTCTGCGTTTACTGGGTCCATTGATTCGGGCACATTCTCCGATTCCGGAAATCCCAAAATGCGAGACGTGGGTGAAAGTTACAGAAGCCCTGCATACGACCCGCAAAAGTCCCGTTCTACCCTCGCTTGAGGCATTTGCCCCCTTTCCAGTGATTTCACTTGTTTCCGACACGCTCATCTGCGTTTACTGGGTCCCTTGATTCGGGCACATTCTCCGATTCCGGAAATCCCAAAATGCGAGACGTGGGTGAAATTGACAGAAGCCCTGCATACGACCCGCAAAAGTCCCGATCTACCCTCGCTTGAGGCATTTGCCCCCTTTCCAGCGATTTCACTTGTTTCCGACACGCTCGTCTGCGTTTACTGGGTCCCTTGATTCGGGCACATTCTCCGATTCCGGAAATCCCAAAATGCGAGACGTGGGTGAAAGTTACAGAAGCCCTGCATACGACCCGCAAAAGTCCCGTTCTACCCTCGCTTGAGGCATTTGCCCCCTTTCCAGCAATTTCACTTGTTTCCGACACGCTCGTGTGCGTTTACTGGGTCCCTTGATTCGGGCACATTCTCCGATTCCGGAAATCCCAAAATGCGAGACGTGGGTGAAAGTTACAGAAGCCCTGCATACGACCCGCAAATGTCCCGTTCTGCCCTCGCTTGAGGCATTTGCCCCCTTTCCAGCGATTTCACTTGTTTCCGACACGCTCGTGTGCGTTTACTGGGTCCCTTGATTCGGGCACATTCTCCGATTCCGGAAATCCCAAAATGCGAGACAGGGTGAAAGTTACAGAAGCCCTGCATACGACCCGCAAAAGTCCCGTTCTACCCTCGCTTGAGGCATTTGCCCCCTTTCCAGCGATTTCACTTGTTTCCGACACGCTCGTCTGCGTTTACTGGGTCCCTTGATTCGGGCACATTCTCCGATTCCGGAAATCCCAAAATGCGAGACGTGGGTGAAAGTCACAGAAGCCCTGCATACAACCCGCAAAACTCCCGATCTACCCTCGCTTGAGGCATTTGCCCCCTTTCCAGCGATTTCACTTGTTTCCGACACGCTCGTCTGCGTTTACTGGGTCCCTTGATTCGGGCACATTCTCCGATTCCGGAAATCCCAAAATGCGAGACGTGGGTGAAAGTTACAGAAGCCCTGCATACGACCCGCAACTGTCCCGTTCTACCCTCGCTTGAGGCATTTGCCCCCTTTCCAGCGATTTCACTTGTTTCCGACACGCTCGTCTGCGTTTACTGGGTCCCTTGATTCGGGCACATTCTCCGATTCCGGAAATCCCAAAATGCGAGACGTGGGTGAAAGTTACAAAAGCCCTGCATACGACCCGCAAATGTCCCATTCTACCCTGGCTTGAGGCATTTGCCCCCTTTCCAGCGATTTCACTTGTTTCCGACACGCTCGTCTGCTTTTACTGGGTCCCTTCCGATTCCGGAAATCCCAAAATGTGAGACGTGGGTGAAAGTTACAGAAGCCCTGCATACGACCCGCAAAAGTCCCGTTCTACCCTCGCTTGAGGCATTTGCCCCCTTTCCAGCGATTTCACTTGTTTCCGACACGCTCGTCTGCGTTTACTGGGTCCCTTGATTCGGGCACATTCTCCGATTCCGGAAATCCCAAAATGCGAGACGTGGGTGAAAGTTATAGAAGCCCTGCATACGACCCGCAAAAGTCCCGTTCTACCCTCGCTTGAGGCATTTGCCCCCTTTCCAGCGATTTCACTTGTTTCCGACACGCTCGTCTGCATTTACTTGGTCCCTTGATTCGGGCACAATCTCCGATTCCGGAAATCCCAAAATGCGAGACGTGGGTGAAAGTTACAGAAGCCCTGCATACGACCCGCAAAAGTCCCGATCTACCCTCGCTTGAGGCATTTGCCCCCTTTCCAGCGATTTCACTTGTTTCCGACACGCTCGTCTGCTTTTACTGGGTCCCTTCCGATTCCGGAAATCCCAAAATGTGAGACGTGGGTGAAAGTTACAGAAGCCCTGCATACGACCCGCAAAAGTCCCGTTCTACCCTCGCTTGAGGCATTTGCCCCCTTTCCAGCGATTTCACTTGTTTCCGACACGCTCGTCTGCGTTTACTGGGTCCCTTCCGATTCCGGAAATCCCAAAATGCGAGACGTGGGTGAAAGTTACAGAAGCCCTGCATACGACCCGCAAAAGTCCCGATCTACCCTCGCTTGAGGCATTTGCCCCCTTTCCAGCGATTTCACTTGTTTCCGACACGCTCGTCTGCGTTTACTGGGTCCCTTGATTCGGGCACATTCTCCGATTCCGGAAATCCCAAAATGCGAGACGTGGGTGAAAGTTATAGAAGCCCTGCATACGACCCGCAAAAGTCCCGTTCTACCCTCGCTTGAGGCATTTGCCCCCTTTCCAGCGATTTCACTTGTTTCCGACACGCTCGTCTGCATTTACTTGGTCCCTTGATTCGGGCACAATCTCCGATTCCGGAAATCCCAAAATGCGAGACGTGGGTGAAAGTTACAGAAGCCCTGCATACGACCCGCAAAAGCCCCGATCTACCCTCGCTTGAGGCATTTGCCCCCTTTCCAGCGATTTCACTTGTTTCCGACACGCTCGTCTGCGTTTACTGGGTCCCTTGATTCGGGCACATTCTCCGATTCCGGAAATCCCAAAATGCGAGACGTGGGTGAAAGTTACAGAAGCCCTGCATACGACCCGCAAAAGTCCCGATCTACCCTCGCTTGAGGCATTTGCCCCCTTTCCAGCGATTTCACTTGTTTCCGACACGCTCGTGTGCGTTTACTGGGTCCCTTGATTCGGGCACATTCTCCGATTCCGGAAATCCCAAAATGCGAGACGTGGGTGAAAGTTACAGAAGCCCTGCATACGACCCGCAAATGTCCCGTTCTGCCCTCGCTTGAGGCATTTGCCCCCTTTCCAGCGATTTCACTTGTTTCCGACACGCTCGTGTGCGTTTACTGGGTCCCTTGATTCGGGCACATTCTCCGATTCCGGAAATCCCAAAATGCGAGACAGGGTGGAAGTTACAGAAGCCCTGCATACGACCCGCAAAAGTCCCGATCTACCCTCGCTTGAGGCATTTGCCCCCTTTCCAGCGATTTCACTTGTTTCCGACACGCTCGTCTGCGTTTACTGGGTCCCTTGATTCGGGCACATTCTCCGATTCCGGAAATCCCAAAATGCGAGACGTGGGTGAAAGTTACAGAAGCCCTGCATACGACCCGCAAATGTCCCGTTCTGCCCTCGCTTGAGGCATTTGCCCCCTTTCCAGCGATTTCACTTGTTTCCGACACGCTCGTGTGCGTTTACTGGGTCCCTTGATTCGGGCACATTCTCCGATTCCGGAAATCCCAAAATGCGAGACAGGGTGAAAGTTACAGAAGCCCTGCATACGACCCGCAAAAGTCCCGTTCTACCCTCGCTTGAGGCATTTGCCCCCTTTCCAGCGATTTCACTTGTTTCCGACACGCTCGTCTGCGTTTACTGGGTCCCTTGATTCGGGCACATTCTCCGATTCCGGAAATCCCAAAATGCGAGACGTGGGTGAAAGTTACAGAAGCCCTGCATACAACCCGCAAAAGTCCCGATCTACCCTCGCTTGAGGCATTTGCCCCCTTTCCAGCGATTTCACTTGTTTCCGACACGCTCGTCTGCGTTTACTGGGTCCCTTGATTCGGGCACATTCTCCGATTCCGGAAATCCCAAAATGCGAGACGTGGGTGAAAGTTACAGAAGCCCTGCATACGACCCGCAAATGTCCCGTTCTGCCCTCGCTTGAGGCATTTGCCCCCTTTCCAGCGATTTCACTTGTTTCCGACACGCTCGTGTGCGTTTACTGGGTCCCTTGATTCGGGCACATTCTCCGATTCCGGAAATCCCAAAATGCGAGACAGGGTGAAAGTTACAGAAGCCCTGCATACGACCCGCAAAAGTCCCGATCTACCCTCGCTTGAGGCATTTGCCCCCTTTCCAGCGATTTCACTTGTTTCCGACACGCTCGTCTGCGTTTACTGGGTCCCTTGATTCGGGCACATTCTCCGATTCCGGAAATCCCAAAATGCGAGACGTGGGTGAAAGTTACAGAAGCCCTGCATACGACCCGCAAATGTCCCGTTCTGCCCTCGCTTGAGGCATTTGCCCCCTTTCCAGCGATTTCACTTGTTTCCGACACGCTCGTGTGCGTTTACTGGGTCCCTTGATTCGGGCACATTCTCCGATTCCGGAAATCCCAAAATGCGAGACAGGGTGAAAGTTACAGAAGCCCTGCATACAACCCGCAAAAGTCCCGATCTACCCTCGCTTGAGGCATTTGCCCCCTTTCCAGCGATTTCACTTGTTTCCGACACGCTCGTCTGCGTTTACTGGGTCCCTTGATTCGGGCACATTCTCCGATTCCGGAAATCCCAAAATGCGAGACGTGGGTGAAAGTTACAGAAGCCCTGCATACGACCCGCAACTGTCCCGTTCTTCCCTCGCTTGAGGCATTTGCCCCCTTTCCAGCGATTTCACTTGTTTCCGACACGCTCGTCTGCGTTTACTGGGTCCCTTGATTCGGGCACATTCTCCGATTCCGGAAATCCCAAAATGCGAGACGTGGGTGAAAGTTACAGAAGCCCTGCATACGACCCGCAAATGTCCCGTTCTACCCTGGCTTGAGGCATTTGCCCCCTTTCCAGCGATTTCACTTGTTTCCGACACGCTCGTCTGCGTTTACTGGGTCCCTTCCGATTCCGGAAATCCCAAAATGCGAGACGTGGGTGAAAGTTACAGAAGCCCTGCATACGACCCGCAAAAGTCCCGTTCTACCCTCGCTTGAGGCATTTGCCCCCTTTCCAGCGATTTCACTTGTTTCCGACACGCTCGTCTGCGTTTACTGGGTCCCTTCCGATTCCGGAAATCCCAAAATGCGAGACGTGGGTGAAAGTTACAGAAGCCCTGCATACGACCCGCAAAAGTCCCGATCTACCCTCGCTTGAGGCATTTGCCCCCTTTCCAGCGATTTCACTTGTTTCCGACACGCTCGTCTGCGTTTACTGGGTCCCTTGATTCGGGCACATTCTCCGATTCTGGAAATCCCAAAATGCGAGACGTGGGTGAAAGTTATAGAAGCCCTGCATACGACCCGCAAAAGTCCCGTTCTACCCTCGCTTGAGGCATTTGCCCCCTTTCCAGCGATTTCACTTGTTTCCGACACGCTCGTCTGCATTTACTTTGTCCCTTGATTCGGGCACAATCTCCGATTCCGGAAATCCCAAAATTCGAGACGTGGGTGAAAGTTACAGAAGCCCTGCATACGACCCGCAAAAGCCCCGATCTACCCTCGCTTGAGGCATTTGCCCCCTTTCCAGCGATTTCACTTGTTTCCGACACGCTCGTGTGCGTTTACTGGGTCCCTTGATTCGGGCACATTCTCCGATTCCGGAAATCCCAAAATGCGAGACGTGGGTGAAAGTTACAGAAGCCCTGCATACGACCCGCAAATCTCCCGTTCTACCCTCGCTTGAGGCATTTGCCCCCTTTCCAGCGATTTCACTTGTTTCCGACACGCTCGTCTGCGTTTACTGGGTCCCTTGATTCGGGCACATTCTCCGATTCCGGAAATCCCAAAATGCGAGACGTGGGTGAAAGTTACAGAAGCCCTGCATACGACCCGCAAAAGTCCCGTTCTACCCTCGCTTGAGGCATTTGCCCCCTTTCCAGCGATTTCACTTGTTTCCGACACGCTCGTGTGCGTTTACTGGGTCCCTTGATTCGGGCACATTCTCCGATTCCGGAAATCCCAAAATGCGAGACGTGGGTGAAAGTTACAGAAGCCCTGCATACGACCCGCAAATGTCCCGTTCTGCCCTCGCTTGAGGCATTTGCCCCCTTTCCAGCGATTTCACTTGTTTCCGACACGCTCGTGTGCGTTTACTGGGTCCCTTGATTCGGGCACATTCTCCGATTCCGGAAATCCCAAAATTCGAGACAGGGTGAAAGTTACAGAAGCCCTGCATACGACCCGCAAAAGTCCCGATCTACCCTCGCTTGAGGCATTTGCCCCCTTTCCAGCGATTTCACTTGTTTCCGACACGCTCGTCTGCGTTTACTGGGTCCCTTGATTCGGGCACATTCTCCGATTCCGGAAATCCCAAAATGCGAGACGTGGGTGAAAGTTACAGAAGCCCTGCATACGACCCGCAAATGTCCCGTTCTGCCCTCGCTTGAGGCATTTGCCCCCTTTCCAGCGATTTCACTTGTTTCCGACACGCTCGTGTGCGTTTACTGGGTCCCTTGATTCGGGCACATTCTCCGATTCCGGAAATCCCAAAATGCGAGACAGGGTGAAAGTTACAGAAGCCCTGCATACGACCCGCAAAAGTCCCGTTCTACCCTCGCTTGAGGCATTTGCCCCCTTTCCAGCGATTTCACTTGTTTCCGACACGCTCGTCTGCGTTTACTGGGTCCCTTGATTCGGGCACATTCTCCGATTCCGGAAATCCCAAAATGCGAGACGTGGGTGAAAGTTACAGAAGCCCTGCATACAACCCGCAAAAGTCCCGATCTACCCTCGCTTGAGGCATTTGCCCCCTATCCAGCGATTTCACTTGTTTCCGACACGCTCGTCTGCGTTTACTGGGTCCCTTGATTCGGGCACATTCTCCGATTCCGGAAATCCCAAAATGCGAGACGTGGGTGAAAGTTACAGAAGCCCTGCATACGACCCGCAACTGTCCCGTTCTACCCTCGCTTGAGGCATTTGCCCCCTTTCCAGCGATTTCACTTGTTTCCGACCCGCTCGTCTGCGTTTACTGGGTCCCTTGATTCGGGCACATTCTCCGATTCCGGAAATCCCAAAATGCGAGACGTGGGTGAAAGTTACAGAAGCCCTGCATACGACCCGCAAATGTCCTGTTCTACCCTGGCTTGAGGCATTTGCCCCCTTTCCAGCGATTTCACTTGTTTCCGACACGCTCGTCTGCGTTTACTGGGTCCCTTCCAATTCCGGAAATCCCAAAATGCGAGACGTGGGTGAAAGTTACAGAAGCCCTGCATACGACCCGCAAAAGTCCCGATCTACCCTCGCTTGAGGCATTTGCCCCCTTTCCAGCGATTTCACTTGTTTCCGACACGCTCGTCTGCGTTTACTGGGTCCCTTGATTCGGGCACATTCTCCGATTCCGGAAATCCCAAAATGCGAGACGTGGGTGAAAGTTACAGAAGCCCTGCATACGACCCGCAAATGTCCCGTTCTGCCCTCGCTTGAGGCATTTGCCCCCTTTCCAGCGATTTCACTTGTTTCCGACACGCTCGTGGGCGTTTACTGGGTCCCTTGATTCGGGCACATTCTCCGATTCCGGAAATCCCAAAATGCGAGACAGGGTGAAAGTTACAGAAGCCCTGCATACGACCCGCAAAAGTCCTGTTCTACCCTCGCTTGAGACATTTGCCCCCTTTCCAGCGATTTCACTTGTTTCCGACACGCTCGTCTGCGTTTACTGGGTCCCTTGATTCGGGCACATTCTCCGATTCCGGAAATCCCAAAATGCGAGACGTGGGTGAAAGTTACAGAAGCCCTGCATACAACCCGCAAAAGTCCCGATCTACCCTCGCTTGAGGCATTTGCCCCCTTTCCAGCGATTTCACTTGTTTCCGACACGCTCGTCTGCGTTTACTGGGTCCCTTGATTCGGGCACATTCTCCGATTCCGGAAATCCCAAAATGCGAGACGTGGGTGAAAGTTACAGAAGCCCTGCATACGACCCGCAACTGTCCCGTTCTTCCCTCGCTTGAGGCATTTGCCCCCTTTCCAGCGATTTCACTTGTTTCCGACACGCTCGTCTGCGTTTACTGGGTCCCTTGATTCGGGCACATTCTCCGATTCCGGAAATCCCAAAATGCGAGACGTGGGTGAAAGTTACAGAAGCCCTGCATACGACCCGCAAATGTCCCGTTCTACCCTGGCTTGAGGCATTTGCCCCCTTTCCAGCGATTTCACTTGTTTCCGACACGCTCGTCTGCGTTTACTGGGTCCATTCCGATTCCGGAAATCCCAAAATGCGAAACGTGGGTGAAAGTTAAAGAAGCCCTGCATACGACCCGCAAAAGTCCCGTTCTACCCTCGCTTGAGGCATTTGCCCCCTTTCCAGCGATTTCACTTGTTTCCGACACGCTCGTCTGCGTTTACTGGGTCCCTTCCGATTCCGGAAATCCCAAAATGCGAGACGTGGGTGAAAGTTACAGAAGCCCTGCATACGACCCGCAAAAGTCCCGATCTACCCTCGCTTGAGGCATTTGCCCCCTTTCCAGCGATTTCACTTGTTTCCGACACGCTCGTCTGCGTTTACTGGGTCCCTTGATTCGGGCACATTCTCCGATTCCGGAAATCCCAAAATGCGAGACGTGGGTGAAAGTTATAGAAGCCCTGCATACGACCCGCAAAAGTCCCGTTCTACCCTCGCTTGAGGCATTTGCCCCCTTTCCAGCGATTTCACTTGTTTCCGACACGCTCGTCTGCATTTACTTGGTCCCTTGATTCGGGCACAATCTCCGATTCCGGAAATCCCAAAATGCGAGACGTGGGTGAAAGTTACAGAAGCCCTGCATACAACCCGCAAAAGTCCCGATCTACCCTCGCTTGAGGCATTTGCCCCCTTTCCAGCGATTTCACTTGTTTCCGACACGCTCGTCTGCGTTTACTGGGTCCCTTGATTCGGGCACATTCTCCGATTCCGGAAATCCCAAAATGCGAGACGTGGGTGAAAGTTACAGAAGCCCTGCATACGACCCGCAAATCTCCCGTTCTACCCTCGCTTGAGGCATTTGCCTCCTTTCCAGCGATTTCACTTGTTTCCGACACGCTCGTCTGCGTTTACTGGGTCCCTTGATTCGGGCACATTCTCCGATTCCGGAAATCCCAAAATGCGAGACGTGGGTGAAAGTTACAGAAGCCCTGCATACGACCCGCAACTGTCCCGTTCTACCCTCGCTTGAGGCATTTGCCCCCTTTCCAGCGATTTCACTTGTTTCCGACACGCTCGTCTGCGTTTACTGGGTCCCTTGATCCGGGCACATTCTCCGATTCCGGAAATCCCAAAATGCGAGACGTGGGTGAAAGTTACAGAAGCCCTGCATACGACCCGCAAATGTCCCGTTCTACCCTGGCTTGAGGCATTTGCCCCCTTTCCAGCGATTTCACTTGTTTCCGACACGCTCGTCTGCGTTTACTGGGTCCCTTCCAATTCCGGAAATCCCAAAATGCGAGACGTGGGTGAAAGTTACAGAAGCCCTGCATACGACCCGCAAAAGTCCCGATCTACCCTCGCTTGAGGCATTTGCCCCCTTTCCAGCGATTTCACTTGTTTCCGACACGCTCGTCTGCGTTTACTGGGTCCCTTGATTCGGGCACATTCTCCGATTCCGGAAATCCCAAAATGCGAGACGTGGGTGAAAGTTACAGAAGCCCTGCATACGACCCGCAAATGTCCCGTTCTGCCCTCGCTTGAGGCATTTGCCCCCTTTCCAGCGATTTCACTTGTTTCCGACACGCTCGTGGGCGTTTACTGGGTCCCTTGATTCGGGCACATTCTCCGATTCCGGAAATCCCAAAATGCGAGACAGGGTGAAAGTTACAGAAGCCCTGCATACGACCCGCAAAAGTCCTGTTCTACCCTCGCTTGAGACATTTGCCCCCTTTCCAGCGATTTCACTTGTTTCCGACACGCTCGTCTGCGTTTACTGGGTCCCTTGATTCGGGCACATTCTCCGATTCCGGAAATCCCAAAATGCGAGACGTGGGTGAAAGTTACAGAAGCCCTGCATACAACCCGCAAAAGTCCCGATCTACCCTCGCTTGAGGCATTTGCCCCCTTTCCAGCGATTTCACTTGTTTCCGACACGCTCGTCTGCGTTTACTGGGTCCCTTGATTCGGGCACATTCTCCGATTCCGGAAATCCCAAAATGCGAGACGTGGGTGAAAGTTACAGAAGCCCTGCATACGACCCGCAACTGTCCCGTTCTTCCCTCGCTTGAGGCATTTGCCCCCTTTCCAGCGATTTCACTTGTTTCCGACACGCTCTTCTGCGTTTACTGGGTCCCTTGATTCGGGCACATTCTCCGATTCCGGAAATCCCAAAATGCGAGACGTGGGTGAAAGTTACAGAAGCCCTGCATACGACCCGCAAATGTCCCGTTCTACCCTGGCTTGAGGCATTTGCCCCCTTTCCAGCGATTTCACTTGTTTCCGACACGCTCGTCTGCGTTTACTGGGTCCCTTCCGATTCCGGAAATCCCAAAATGCGAGACGTGGGTGAAAGTTACAGAAGCCCTGCATACGACCCGCAAAAGTCCCGTTCTACCCTCGCTTGAGGCATTTGCCCCCTTTCCAGCGATTTCACTTGTTTCCGACACGCTCGTCTGCGTTTACTGGGTCCCTTCCGATTCCGGAAATCCCAAAATGCGAGACGTGGGTGAAAGTTACAGAAGCCCTGCATACGACCCGCAAAAGTCCCGATCTACCCTCGCTTGAGGCATTTGCCCCCTTTCCAGCGATTTCACTTGTTTCCGACACGCTCGTCTGCGTTTACTGGGTCCCTTGATTCGGGCACATTCTCCGATTCCGGAAATCCCAAAATGCGAGACGTGGGTGAAAGTTATAGAAGCCCTGCATACGACCCGCAAAAGTCCCGTTCTACCCTCGCTTGAGGCATTTGCCCCCTTTCCAGCGATTTCACTTGTTTCCGACACGCTCGTCTGCATTTACTTGGTCCCTTGATTCGGGCACAATCTCCGATTCCGGAAATCCCAAAATGCGAGACGTGGGTGAAAGTTACAGAAGCCCTGCATACGACCCGCAAAAGTCCCGATCTACCCTCGCTTGAGGCATTTGCCCCCTTTCCAGCGATTTCACTTGTTTCCGACACGCTCGTCTGCGTTTACTGGGTCCCTTGATTCGGGCACATTCTCCGATTCCGGAAATCCCAAAATGCGAGACGTGGGTGAAAGTTACAGAAGCCCTGCATACGACCCGCAAATCTCCCGTTCTACCCTCGCTTGAGGCATTTGCCCCCTTTCCAGCGATTTCACTTGTTTCCGACACGCTCGTCTGCGTTTACTGGGTCCCTTGATTCGGGCACATTCTCCGATTCCGGAAATCCTAAAATGCGAGACGTGGGTGAAAGTTACAGAAGCCCTGCATACGACCCGCAAAAGTCCCGTTCTACCCTCGCTTGAGGCATTTGCCCCCTTTCCAGCGATTTCACTTGTTTCCGACACGCTCGTGTGCGTTTACTGGGTCCCTTGATTCGGGCACATTCTCCAATTCCGGAAATCCCAAAATGCGAGACGTGGGTGAAAGTTACAGAAGCCCTGCATACGACCCGCAAATGTCCCGTTCTGCCCTCGCTTGAGGCATTTGCCCCCTTTCCAGCGATTTCACTTGTTTCCGACACGCTCGTGTGCGTTTACTGGGTCCCTTGATTCGGGCACATTCTCCGATTCCGGAAATCCCAAAATGCGAGACAGGGTGAAAGTTACAGAAGCCCTGCATACGACCCGCAAAAGTCCCGATCTACCCTCGCTTGAGGCATTTGCCCCCTTTCCAGCGATTTCACTTGTTTCCGACACGCTCGTCTGCGTTTACTGGGTCCCTTGATTCGGGCACATTCTCCGATTCCGGAAATCCCAAAATGCGAGACGTGGGTGAAAGTTACAGAAGCCCTGCATACGACCCGCAAAAGTCCCGTTCTACCCTCGCTTGAGGCATTTGCCCCCTTTCCAGCGATTTCACTTGTTTTCGACACGCTCGTGTGCGTTTACTGGGTCCGTTGATTCGGGCACATTCTCCGATTCCGGGAATCCCAAAATGCGAGACGTGGGTGAAAGTTACAGAAGCCCTGCATACGACCCGCAAATGTCCCGTTCTGCCCTCGCTTGAGGCATTTGCCCCCTTTCCAGCGATTTCACTTGTTTCCGACACGCTCGTGTGCGTTTACTGGGTCCCTTGATTCGGGCACATTCTCCGATTCCGGAAATCCCAAAATGCGAGACAGGGTGAAAGTTACAGAAGCCCTGCATACGACCCGCAAAAGTCCCGTTCTACCCTCGCTTGAGGCATTTGCCCCCTTTCCAGCGATTTCACTTGTTTCCGACACGCTCGTCTGCGTTTACTGGGTCCCTTGATTCGGGCACATTCTCCGATTCCGGAAATCCCAAAATGCGAGACGTGGGTGAAAGTTATAGAAGCCCTGCATACGACCCGCAAAAGTCCCGTTCTACCCTCGCTTGAGGCATTTGCCCCCTTTCCAGCGATTTCACTTGTTTCCGACACGCTCGTCTGCATTTACTTGGTCCCTTGATTCGGGCACAATCTCCGATTCCGGAAATCCCAAAATGCGAGACGTGGGTGAAAATTACAGAAGCCCTGCATACGACCCGCAAAAGTCCCGATCTACCCTCGCTTGAGGCATTTGCCCCCTTTCCAGCGATTTCACTTGTTTCCGACACGCTCGTCTGCGTTTACTGGGTCCCTTGATTCGGGCACATTCTCCGATTCCGGAAATCCCAAAATGCGAGACGTGGGTGAAAGTTACAGAAGCCCTGCATACGACCCGCAAATCTCCCGTTCTACCCTCGCTTGAGGCATTTGCCCCCTTTCCAGCGATTTCACTTGTTTCCGACACGCTCGTCTGCGTTTACTGGGTCCCTTGATTCGGGCACATTCTCCGATTCCGGAAATCCTAAAATGCGAGACGTGGGTGAAAGTTACAGAAGCCCTGCATACGACCCGCAAAAGTCCCGTTCTACCCTCGCTTGAGGCATTTGCCCCCTTTCCAGCGATTTCACTTGTTTCCGACACGCTCGTGTGCGTTTACTGGGTCCCTTGATTCGGGCACATTCTCCAATTCCGGAAATCCCAAAATGCGAGACGTGGGTGAAAGTTACAGAAGCCCTGCATACGACCCGCAAATGTCCCGTTCTGCCCTCGCTTGAGGCATTTGCCCCCTTTCCAGCGATTTCACTTGTTTCCGACACGCTCGTGTGCGTTTACTGGGTCCCTTGATTTGGGCACATTCTCCAATTCCGGAAATCCCAAAATGCGAGACAGGGTGAAAGTTACAGAAGCCCTGCATACGACCCGCAAAAGTCCCGATCTACCCTCGCTTGAGGCATTTGCCCCCTTTCCAGCGATTTCACTTGTTTCCGACACGCTCGTCTGCGTTTACTGGGTCCCTTGATTCGGGCACATTCTCCGATTCCGGAAATCCCAAAATGCGAGACGTGGGTGAAAGTTACAGAAGCCCTGCATACGACCCACAAATGTCCCGTTCTACCCTCGCTTGAGGCATTTGCCCCCTTTCCAGCGATTTCACTTGTTTCCGACACGCTCGTCTGCGTTTACTGGGTCCCTTGATTCGGGCACATTCTCCGATTCCGGAAATCCCAAAATGCGAGACGTGGGTGAAAGTTACAGAAGCCCTGCATACGACCTGCAAAAGTCCCGTTCTACCCTCGCTTGAGGCATTTGCCCCCTTTCCAGCGATTTCACTTGTTTCCGACACGCTCGTCTGCGTTTACTGGGTCCCTTGATTCGGGCACATTCTCCGATTCCGGGAATCCCAAAATGCGAGACGTGGGTGAAAGTTACAGAAGCCCTGCATACGACCCGCAAATGTCCCGTTCTGCCCTCGCTTGAGGCATTTGCCCCCTTTCCAGCGATTTCACTTGTTTCCGACACGCTCGTGTGCGTTTACTGGGTCCCTTGATTCGGGCACATTCTCCGATTCCGGAAATCCCAAAATGCGAGACAGGGTGAAAGTTACAGAAGCCCTGCATACAACCCGCAAAAGTCCCGTTCTACCCTCGCTTGAGGCATTTGCCCCCTTTCCAGCGATTTCACTTGTTTCCGACACGCTCGTCTGCGTTTACTGGGTCCCTTGATTCGGGCACATTCTCCGATTCCGGAAATCCCAAAATGCGAGACGTGGGTGAAAGTTACAGAAGCCCTGCATACAACCCGCAAAAGTCCCGATCTACCCTCGCTTGAGGCATCTGCCCCCTTTCCAGCGATTTCACTTGTTTCCGACACGCTCGTCTGCGTTTACTGGGTCCCTTGATTCGGGCACATTCTCCGATTCCGGAAATCCCAAAATGCGAGACGTGGGTGAAAGTTACAGAAGCCCTGCATACGACCCGCAACTGTCCCGTTCTTCCCTCGCTTGAGGCATTTGCCCCCTTTCCAGCGATTTCACTTGTTTCCGACACGCTCGTCTGCGTTTACTGGGTCCCTTGATTCGGGCACATTCTCCGATTCCGGAAATCCCAAAATGCGAGACGTGGGTGAAAGTTACAGAAGCCCTGCATACGATCCGCAAATGTCCCGTTCTACCCTGGCTTGAGGCATTTGCCCCCTTTCCAGCGATTTCACTTGTTTCCGACACGCTCGTCTGCGTTTACTGGGTCCCTTCCGATTCCGGAAATCCCAAAATGCGAGACGTGGGTCAAAGTTACAGAAGCCCTGCATACGACCCGCAAAAGTCCCGATCTACCCTCGCTTGAGGCATTTGCCCCCTTTCCAGCGATTTCACTTGTTTCCGACACGCTCGTCTGCGTTTACTGGGTCCCTTGATTCGGGCACATTCTCCGATTCCGGAAATCCCAAAATGCGAGACGTGGGTGAAAGTTACAGAAGCCCTGCATACGACCCGCAACTGTCCCGTTCTTCCCTCGCTTGAGGCATTTGCCCCCTTTCCAGCGATTTCACTTGTTTCCGACACGCTCGTCTGCGTTTACTGGGTCCCTTGATTCGGGCACATTCTCCGATTAGGGAAATCCCAAAATGCGAGATGTGGGTGAAAGTTACAGAAGCCCTGCATACGACCCGCAAATGTCCCGTTCTACCCTGGCTTGAGGCATTTGCCCCCTTTCCAGCGATTTCACTTGTTTCCGACACGCTCGTCTGCGTTTACTGGGTCCCTTCCGATTCCGGAAATCCCAAAATGCGAGACGTGGGTGAAAGTTACAGAAGCCCTGCATACGACCCGCAAAAGTCCCGTTCTACTCTCGCTTGAGGCATTTGCCCCCTTTCCAGCGATTTCACTTGTTTCCGACACGCTCGTCTGCGTTTACTGGGTCCCTTCCGATTCCGGAAATCCCAAAATGCGAGACGTGGGTGAAAGTTACAGAAGCCCTGCATACGACCCGCAAAAGTCCCGATCTACCCTCGCTTGAGGCATTTGCCCCCTTTCCAGCGATTTCACTTGTTTCCGACACGCTCGTCTGCGTTTACTGGGTCCCTTGATTCGGGCACATTATCCGATTCCGGAAATCCTAAAATGCTAGACGTGGGTGAAAGTTATAGAAGCCCTGCATACGACCCGCAAAAGTCCCGTTCTACCCTCGCTTGAGGCATTTGCCCCCTTTCCAGCGATTTCACTTGTTTCCGACACGCTCGTGTGCGTTTACTGGGTCCCTTGATTCGGGCACATTCTCCGATTCCGGAAATCCCAAAATGCGAGACAGGGTGAAAGTTACAGAAGCCCTGCATACGACCCGCAAAAGTCCTGTTCTACCCTCGCTTGAGGCATTTGCCCCCTTTCCAGCGATTTCACTTGTTTCCGACACGCTCGTCTGCGTTTACTGGGTCCCTTGATTCGGGCACATTCTCCGATTCCGGAAATCCCAAAATGCGAGACGTGGGTGAAAGTTACAGAAGCCCTGCATACGACCCGCAAATGTCCCGTTCTACCCTGGCTTGAGGCATTTGCCCCCTTTCCAGCGATTTCACTTGTTTCCGACACGCTCGTCTGCGTTTACTGGGTCCCTTCCGATTCCGGAAATCCCAAAATGCGAGACGTGGGTGAAAGTTACAGAAGCCCTGCATACGACCCGCAAAAGTCCCGTTCTACCCTCGCTTGAGGCATTTGCCCCCTTTCCAGCGATTTCACTTGTTTCCGACACGCTCGTCTGCGTTTCCTGGGTCCCTTCCGATTCCGGAAATCCCAAAATGCGAGACGTGGGTGAAAGTTACAGAAGCCCTGCATACGACCCGCAAAAGTCCCGATCTACCCTCGCTTGAGGCATTTGCCCCCTTTCCAGCGATTTCACTTGTTTCCGACACGCTCGTCTGCGTTTACTGGGTCCCTTGATTCGGGCACATTCTCCGATTCCGGAAATCCCAAAATGCGAGACGTGGGTGAAAGTTATAGAAGCCCTGCATACGACCCGCAAAAGTCCCGTTCTACCCTCGCTTGAGGCATTTGCCCCCTTTCCAGCGATTTCACTTGTTTCCGACACGCTCGTCTGCATTTACTTGGTCCCTTGATTCGGGCACAATCTCCGATTCCGGAAATCCCAAAATGCGAGACGTGGGTGAAAGTTACAGAAGCCCTGCATACGACCCGCAAAAGTCCCGATCTACCCTCGCTTGAGGCATTTGCCCCCTTTCCAGCGATTTCACTTGTTTCCGACACGCTCGTCTGCGTTTACTGGGTCCCTTGATTCGGGCACATTCTCCGATTCCGGAAATCCCAAAATGCGAGACGTGGGTGAAAGTTACAGAAGCCCTGCATATGACCCGCAAATCTCCCGTTCTACCCTCGCTTGAGGATTTGCCCCCTTTCCAGCGATTTCACTTGTTTCCGACACGCTCGTCTGCGTTTACTGGGTCCCTTGATTCGGGCACATTCTCCGATTCCGGAAATCCCAAAATGCGAGACGTGGGTGAAAGTTACAGAAGCCCTGCATACGACCCGCAAATGTCCCGTTCTGCCCTCGCTTGAGGCATTTGCCCCCTTTCCAGCGATTTCACTTGTTTCCGACACGCTCGTGTGCGTTTACTCGGTCCCTTGATTCGGGCACATTCTCCGATTCCGGAAATCCCAAAATGCGAGACGTGGGTGAAAGTTACAGAAGCCCTGCATACGACCCGCAAATGTCCCGTTCTGCCCTCGCTTGAGGCATTTGCCCCCTTTCCAGCGATTTCACTTGTTTCCGACACGCTCGTCTGCGTTTACTGGGTCCCTTGATTCGGGCACATTCTCCGATTCCGGAAATCCCAAAATGCGAGACAGGGTGAAAGTTACAGAAGCCCTGCATACGACCCGCAAAAGTCCCGTTCTACCCTCGCTTGAGGCATTTGCCCCCTTTCCAGCGATTTCACTTGTTTCCGACACGCTCGTCTGCGTTTACTGGGTCCCTTGATTCGGGCACATTCTCCGATTCCGGAAATCCCAAAATGCGAGACGTGGGTGAAAGTTACAGAAGCCCTGCATACGACCCGCAACTGTCCCGTTCTTCCCTCGCTTGAGGCATTTGCCCCCTTTCCAGCGATTTCACTTGTTTCCGACACGCTCGTCTGCGTTTACTGGGTCCCTTGATTCGGGCACATTCTCCGATTCCGGAAATCCCAAAATGCGAGACGTGGGTGAAAGTTACAGAAGCCCTGCATACGATCCGCAAATGTCCCGTTCTACCCTGGCTTGAGGCATTTGCCCCCTTTCCAGCGATTTCACTTGTTTCCGACACGCTCGTCTGCGTTTACTGGGTCCCTTCCGATTCCGGAAATCCCAAAATGCGAGACGTGGGTGAAAGTTACAGAAGCCCTGCATACGACCCGCAAAAGTCCCGTTCTACCCTCGCTTGAGGCATTTGCCCCCTTTCCAGCGATTTCACTTGTTTCCGACACGCTCGTCTGCGTTTACTGGGTCCCTTCCGATTCCGGAAATCCCAAAATGCGAGACGTGGGTGAAAGTTACAGAAGCCCTGCATACGACCCGCAAAAGTCCCGATCTACCCTCGCTTGAGGCATTTGCCCCCTTTCCAGCGATTTCACTTGTTTCCGACACGCTCGTCTGCGTTTACTGGGTCCCTTGATTCAGGCACGTTCTCCGATTCCGGAAATCCCAAAATGCGAGACGTGGGTGAAAGTTATAGAAGCCCTGCATACGACCCGCAAAAGTCCCGTTCTACCCTCGCTTGAGGCATTTGCCCCCTTTCCAGCGATTTCACTTGTTTCCGACACGCTCGTCTGCATTTACTTGGTCCCTTGATTCGGGCACAATCTCCGATTCCGGAAATCCCAAAATGCGAGACGTGGGTGAAAGTTACAGAAGCCCTGCATACGACCCGCAAAAGTCCCGATCTACCCTCGCTTGAGGCATTTGCCCCCTTTCCAGCGATTTCACTTGTTTCCGACACGCTCGTCTGCGTTTACTGGGTCCCTTGATTCGGGCACATTCTCCGATTCCGGAAATCCCAAAATGCGAGACGTGGGTGAAAGTTACAGAAGCCCTGCATACTACCCGCAAATGTCCCGTTCTGCCCTCGCTTGAGGCATTTGCCCCCTTTCCAGCGATTTCACTTGTTTCCGACACGCTCGTGTGCGTTTACTCGGTCCCTTGATTCGGGCACATTCTCCGATTCCGGAAATCCCAAAATGCGAGACGTGGGTGAAAGTTACAGAAGCCCTGCATACGACCCGCAAATGTCCCGTTCTGCCCTCGCTTGAGGCATTTGCCCCCTTTCCAGCGATTTCACTTGTTTCCGACACGCTCGTCTGCGTTTACTGGGTCCCTTGATTCGGGCACATTCTCCGATTCCGGAAATCCCAAAATGCGAGACAGGGTGAAAGTTACAGAAGCCCTGCATACGACCCGCAAAAGTCCCGTTCTACCCTCGCTTGAGGCATTTGCCCCCTTTCCAGCGATTTCACTTGTTTCCGACACGCTCGTCTGCGTTTACTGGGTCCCTTGATTCGGGCACATTCTCCGATTCCGGAAATCCCAAAATGCGAGACGTGGGTGAAAGTTACAGAAGCCCTGCATACGACCCGCAAATCTCCCGTTCTACCCTCGCTTGAGGCATTTGCCCCCTTTCCAGCGATTTCACTTGTTTCCGACACGCTCGTCTGCGTTTACTGGGTCCCTTGATTCGGGCACATTCTCCGATTCCGGAAATCCTAAAATGCGAGACGTGGGTGAAAGTTACAGAAGCCCTGCATACGACCCGCAAAAGTCCCGTTCTACCCTTGCTTGAGGCATTTGCCCCCTTTCCAGCGATTTCACTTGTTTCCGACACGCTCGTGTGCGTTTACTGGGTCCCTTGATTCGGGCACATTCTCCGATTCCGGAAATCCCAAAATGCGAGACAGGGTGAAAGTTACAGAAGCCCTGCATACGACCCGCAAAAGTCCCGATCTACCCTCGCTTGAGGCATTTGCCCCCTTTCCAGCGATTTCACTTGTTTCCGACACGCTCGTCTGCGTTTACTGGGTCCCTTGATTCGGGCACATTCTCCGATTCCGGAAATCCCAAAATGCGAGACGTGGGTGAAAGTTACAGAAGCCCTGCATACGACCCGCAAATGTCCCGTTCTACCCTCGCTTGAGGCATTTGCCCCCTTTCCAGCGATTTCACTTGTTTCCGACACGCTCGTCTGCGTTTACTGGGTCCCTTGATTCGGGCACATTCTCCGATTCCGGAAATCCCAAAATGCGAGACGTCGGTGAAAGTTACAGAAGCCCTGCATACAACCCGCAAAAGTCCCGTTCTACCCTCGCTTGAGGCATTTGCCCCCTTTCCAGCGATTTCACTTGTTTCCGACACGCTCGTCTGCGTTTACTGGGTCCCTTGATTCGGGCACATTCTCCGATTCCGGAAATCCCAAAATGCGAGACGTGGGTGAAAGTTACAGAAGCCCTGCATACGACCCGCAAAAGTCCCGTTCTACCCTCGCTTGAGGCATTTGCCCCCTTTCCAGCGATTTCACTTGTTTCCGACACGCTCGTCTGCGTTTACTGGGTCCCTTCCGATTCCGGAAATCCCAAAATGCGAGACGTGGGTGAAAGTTACAGAAGCCCTGCATACGACCCGCAAAAGTCCCGTTCTACCCTCGCTTGAGGCATTTGCCCCCTTTCCAGCGATTTCACTTGTTTCCGACACGCTCGTCTGCGTTTACTGGGTCCCTTCCGATTCCGGAAATCCCAAAATGCGAGACGTGGGTGAAAGTTACAGAAGCCCTGCATACGACCCGCAAAAGTCCCGATCTACCCTCGCTTGAGGCATTTGCCCCCTTTCCAGCGATTTCTCTTGTTTCCGACACGCTCGTCTGCGTTTACTGGGTCCCTTGATTCGGGCACATTCTCCGATTCCGGAAATCCCAAAATGCGAGACGTGGGTGAAAGTTACAGAAGCCCTGCATACGACCCGCAAAAGTCCCGTTCTACCCTCGCTTGAGGCATTTGCCCCCTTTCCAGCGATTTCACTTGTTTCCGACACGCTCGTCTGCATTTACTTGGTCCCTTGATTCGGGCACAATCTCCGATTCCGGAAATCCCAAAATGCGAGACGTGGGTGAAAGTTACAGAAGCCCTGCATACGACCCGCAAAAGTCCCGATCTACCCTCGCTTGAGGCATTTGCCCCCTTTCCAGCGATTTCACTTGTTTCCGACACGCTCGTCTGCGTTTACTGGGTCCCTTGATTCGGGCACATTCTCCGATTCCGGAAATCCCAAAATGCGAGACGTGGGTGAAAGTTACAGAAGCCCTGCATACGACCCGCAAATCTCCCGTTCTACCCTCGCTTGAGGCATTTGCCCCCTTTCCAGCGATTTCACTTGTTTCCGACACGCTCGTCTGCGTTTACTGGGTCCCTTGATTCGGGCACATTCTCCGATTCCGGAAATCCTAAAATGCGAGACGTGGGTGAAAGTTACAGAAGCCCTGCATACGACCCGCAAAAGTCCCGTTCTACCCTCGCTTGAGGTATTTGCCCCCTTTCCAGCGATTTCACTTGTTTCCGACACGCTCGTGTGCGTTTACTGGGTCCCTTGATTCGGGCACATTCTCCAATTCCGGAAATCCCAAAATGCGAGACGTGGGTGAAAGTTACAGAAGCCCTGCATACGACCCGCAAATGTCCCGTTCTGCCCTCGCTTGAGGCATTTGCCCCCTTTCCAGCGATTTCACTTGTTTCCGACACGCTCGTGTGCGTTTACTGGGTCCCTTGATTCGGGCACATTCTCCGATTCCGGAAATCCCAAAATGCGAGACAGGGTGAAAGTTACAGAAGCCCTGCATACGACCCGCAAAAGTCCCGATCTACCCTCGCTTGAGGCATTTGCCCCCTTTCCAGCGATTTCACTTGTTTCCGACACGCTCGTCTGCGTTTACTGGGTCCCTGGATTCGGGCACATTCTCCGATTCCGGAAATCCCAAAATGCGAGACGTGGGTGAAAGTTACAGAAGCCCTGCATACGACCCGCAAATGTCCCGTTCTACCCTCGCTTGAGGCATTTGCCCCCTTTCCAGCGATTTCACTTGTTTCCGACACGCTCGTCTGCGTTTACTGGGTCCCTTGATTCGGGCACATTCTCCGATTCCGGAAATCCCAAAATGCGAGACGTGGGTGAAAGTTACAGAAGCCCTGCATACGACCTGCAAAAGTCCCGTTCTACCCTCGCTTGAGGCATTTGCCCCCTTTCCAGCGATTTCACTTGTTTCCGACACGCTCGTGTGCGTTTACTGGGTCCCTTGATTCGGGCACATTCTCCAATTCCGGAAATCCCAAAATGCGAGACGTGGGTGAAAGTTACAGAAGCCCTGCATACGACCCGCAAATGTCCCGTTCTGCCCTCGCTTGAGGCATTTGCCCCCTATCCAGCGATTTCACTTGTTTCCGACACGCTCGTGTGCGTTTACTGGGTCCCTTGATTCGGGCACATTCTCCGATTCCGGAAATCCCAAAATGCGAGACAGGGTGAAAGTTACAGAAGCCCTGCATACGACCCGCAAAAGTCCCGTTCTACCCTCGCTTGAGGCATTTGCCCCCTTTCCAGCGATTTCACTTGTTTCCGACACGCTCGTCTGCGTTTACTGGGTCCCTTGATTCGGGCACATTCTCCGATTCCGGAAATCCCAAAATGCGAGACGTGGGTGAAAGTTACAGAAGCCCTGCATACAACCCGCAAAAGTCCCGATCTACCCTCGCTTGAGGCATTTGCCCCCTTTCCAGCGATTTCACTTGTTTCCGACACGCTCGTCTGCGTTTACTGGGTCCCTTGATTCGGGCACATTCTCCGATTCCGGAAATCCCAAAATGCGAGACGTGGGTGAAAGTTACAGAAGCCCTGCATACAACCCGCAACTGTCCTGTTCTACCCTCGCTTGAGGCATTTGCCCCCTTTCCAGCGATTTCACTTGTTTCCGACACGCTCGTCTGCGTTTACTGGGTCCCTTGATTCGGGCACATTCTCCGATTCCGGAAATCCCAAAATGCGAGACGTGGGTGAAAGTTACAGAAGCCCTGCATACGACCCGCAAATGTCCCGTTCTACCCTGGCTTGAGGCATTTGCCCCCTTTCCAGCGATTTCACTTGTTTCCGACACGCTCGTCTGCGTTTACTGGGTCCCTTCCGATTCTGGAAATCCCAAAATGCGAGACGTGGGTGAAAGTTACAGAAGCCCTGCATACGACCCGCAAAAGTCCCGATCTACCCTCGCTTGAGGCATTTGCCCCCTTTCCAGCGATTTCACTTGTTTCCGACACGCTCGTCTGCGTTTACTGGGTCCCTTGATTCGGGCACATTCTCCGATTCCGGAAATCCCAAAATGCGAGACGTGGGTGAAAGTTATAGAAGCCCTGCATACGACCCGCAAAAGTCTCAATCTACCCTCGCTTGAGGCATTTGCCCCCTTTCCAGCGATTTAACTTGTTTCCGACACGCTCGTCTGCGTTTACTGGGTCCCTTGATTCGGGCACATTCTCCGATTCCGGAAATCCCAAAATGTGAAACGTGGGTGAAAGTTACAGAAGCCCTGCATACGACCCGCAAATCTCCCGTTCTACCCTCACTTGAGGCATTTGCCCCCTTTCCAGCGATTTCACTTGTTTCCGACACGCTCGTCTGCGTTTACTGGGTCCCTTGATTCGGGCACATTCTCCGATTCCGGAAATCCCAAAATGCGAGACGTGGGTGAAAGTTACAGAAGCCCTGCATACGACCCGCAAAAGTCCCGTTCTACCCTCGCTTGAGGCATTTGCCCCCTTTCCAGCGTTTTCACTTGTTTCCGACACGCTCGTCTGCGTTTACTGGGTCCCTTGATTCGGGCACATTCTCCGATTCCGGAAATCCCAAAATGCGAGACGTGGGTGAAAGTTACAGAAGCCCTGCATACGACCTGCAAAAGTCCCGTTCTACCCTCGCTTGAGGCATTTGCCCCCTTTCCAGCGATTTCACTTGTTTCCGACACGCTCGTGTGCGTTTACTGGGTCCCTTGATTCGGGCACATTCTCCGATTCCGGAAATCCCAAAATGCGAGACGTGGGTGAAAGTTACAGAAGCCCTGCATACGACCCGCAAATGTCCCGTTCTGCCCTCGCTTGAGGCATTTGCCCCCTTTCCAGCGATTTCACTTGTTTCCGACACGCTCGTGTGCGTTTACTGGGTCCCTTGATTCGGGCACATTCTCCGATTCCGGAAATCCCAAAATGCGAGACAGGGTGAAAGTTACAGAAGCCCTGCATACGACCCGCAAAAGTCCCGTTCTACCCTCGCTTGAGGCATTTGCCCCCTTTCCAGCGATTTCACTTGTTTCCGACACGCTCGTCTGCGTTTACTGGGTCCCTTGATTCGGGCACATTCTCCGATTCCGGAAATCCCAAAATGCGAGACGTGGGTGAAAGTTACAGAAGCCCTGCATACAACCCGCAAAAGTCCCGATCTACCCTCGCTTGAGGCATTTGCCCCCTTTCCAGCGATTTCACTTGTTTCCGACACGCTCGTCTGCGTTTACTGGGTCCCTTGATTCGGGCACATTCTCCGATTCCGGAAATCCCAAAATGCGAGACGTGGGTGAAAGTTACAGAAGCCCTGCATACAACCCGCAACTGTCCTGTTCTACCCTCGCTTGAGGCATTTGCCCCCTTTCCAGCGATTTCACTTGTTTCCGACACGCTCGTCTGCGTATACTGGGTCCCTTGATTCGGGCACATTCTCCGATTCCGGAAATCCCAAAATGCGAGACGTGGGTGAAAGTTACAGAAGCCCTGCATACGACCCGCAAATGTCCCGTTCTACCCTGGCTTGAGGCATTTGCCCCCTTTCCAGCGATTTCACTTGTTTCCGACACGCTCGTCTGCGTTTACTGGGTCCCTTCCGATTCTGGAAATCCCAAAATGCGAGACGTGGGTGAAAGTTACAGAAGCCCTGCATACGACCCGCAAAAGTCCCGATCTACCCTCGCTTGAGGCATTTGCCCCCTTTCCAGCGATTTCACTTGTTTCCGACACGCTCGTCTGCGTTTACTGGGTCCCTTGATACGGGCACATTCTCCGATTCCGGAAATCCCAAAATGCGAGACGTGGGTGAAAGTTATAGAAGCCCTGCATACGACCCGCAAAAGTCCCAATCTACCCTCGCTTGAGGCATTTGCCCCCTTTCCAGCGATTTAACTTGTTTCCGACACGCTCGTCTGCGTTTACTGGGTCCCTTGATTCGGGCACATTCTCCGATTCCGGAAATCCCAAAATGTGAGACGTGGGTGAAAGTTACAGAAGCCCTGCATACGACCCGCAAATCTCCCGTTCTACCCTCGCTTGAGGCATTTGCCCCCTTTCCAGCGATTTCACTTGTTTCCGACACGCTCGTCTGCGTTTACTGGGTCCCTTGATTCGGGCACATTCTCCGATTCCGGAAATCCCAAAATGCGAGACGTGGGTGAAAGTTACAGAAGCCCTGCATACGACCCGCAAAAGTCCCGTTCTACCCTCGCTTGAGGCATTTGCCCCCTTTCCAGCGTTTTCACTTGTTTCCGACACGCTCGTCTGCGTTTACTGGGTCCCTTGATTCGGGCACATTCTCCGATTCCGGAAATCCCAAAATGCGAGACAGGGTGAAAGTTACAGAAGCCCTGCATACGACCCGCAAAAGTCCCGTTCTACCCTCGCTTGAGGCATTTGCCCCCTTTCCAGCGATTTCACTTGTTTCCGACACGCTCATCTGCGTTTACTGGGTCCCTTGATTCGGGCACATTCTCCGATTCCGGAAATCCCAAAATGCGAGACGTGGGTGAAAGTTACAGAAGCCCTGCATACAACCCGCAAAAGTCCCGATCTACCCTCGCTTGAGGCATTTGCCCCCTTTCCAGCGATTTCACTTGTTTCCGACACGCTCGTCTGCGTTTACTGGGTCCCTTGATTCGGGCACATTCTCCGATTCCGGAAATCCCAAAATGCGAGACGTGGGTGAAAGTTACAGAAGCCCTGCATACGACCCGCAAATGTCCCGTTCTACCCTGGCTTGAGGCATTTGCCCCATTTCCAGCGATTTCACTTGTTTCCGACACGCTCGTCTGCGTTTACTGGGTCCCTTCCGATTCCGGAAATCCCAAAATGCGAGACGTGGGTCAAAGTTACAGAAGCCCTGCATACGACCCGCAAAAGTCCCGATCTACCCTCGCTTGAGGCATTTGCCCCCTTTCCAGCGATTTCACTTGTTTCCGACACGCTCGTGTGCGTTTACTGGGTCCCTTGATTCGGGCACATTCTCCGATTCCGGAAATCCCAAAATGCGAGACGTGGGTGAAAGTTACAGAAGCCCTGCATACGACCCGCAAATGTCCCGTTCTGCCCTCGCTTGAGGCATTTGCCCCCTTTCCAGCGATTTCACTTGTTTCCGACACGCTCGTGTGCGTTTACTGGGTCCCTTGATTCGGGCACATTCTCCGATTCCGGAAATCCCAAAATGCGAGACGTGGGTGAAAGTTATAGAAGCCCTGCATACGACCCGCAAAAGTCCCGTTCTACCCTCGCTTGAGGCATTTGCCCCCTTTCCAGCGATTTCACTTGTTTCCGACACGCTCGTCTGCATTTACTTGGTCCCTTGATTCGGGCACAATCTCCGATTCCGGAAATCCCAAAATGCGAGACGTGGGTGAAAGTTACAGAAGCCCTGCATACGACCCGCAAAAGCCCCGATCTACCCTCGCTTGAGGCATTTGCCCCCTTTCCAGCGATTTCACTTGTTTCCGACACGCTCGTCTGCGTTTACTGGGTCCCTTGATTCGGGCACATTCTCCGATTCCGGAAATCCCAAAATGCGAGACGTGGGTGAAAGTTACAGAAGCCCTGCATACGACCCGCAAATCTCCCGTTCTACCCTCGCTTGAGGCATTTGCCCCCTTTCCAGCGATTTCACTTGTTTCCGACACGCTCGTCTGCGTTTACTGGGTCCCTTGATTCGGGCACATTCTCCGATTCCGGAAATCCCAAAATGCGAGACGTGGGTGAAAGTTACAGAAGCCCTGCAGACGACCCGCAAAAGTCCCGTTCTACCCTCGCTTGAGGCATTTGCCCCCTTTCCAGCGATTTCACTTGTTTCCGACACGCTCGTGTGCGTTTACTGGGTCCCTTGATTCGGGCACATTCTCCGATTCCGGAAATCCCAAAATGCGAGACGTGGGTGAAAGTTACAGAAGCCCTGCATACGACCCGCAAATGTCCCGTTCTGCCCTCGCTTGAGGCATTTGCCCCCTTTCCAGCGATTTCACTTGTTTCCGACACGCTCGTGTGCGTTTACTGGGTCCCTTGATTCGGGCACATTCTCCGATTCCGGAAATCCCAAAATGCGAGACAGGGTGAAAGTTACAGAAGCCCTGCATACGACCCGCAAAAGTCCCGATCTACCCTCGCTTGAGGCATTTGCCCCCTTTCCAGCGATTTCACTTGTTTCCGACACGCTCCTCTGCGTTTACTGGGTCCCTTGATTCGGGCACATTCTCCGATTCCGGAAATCCCAAAATGCGAGACGTGGGTGAAAGTTACAGAAGCCCTGCATACGACCCGCAAATGTCCCGTTCTGCCCTCGCTTGAGGCATTTGCCCCCTTTCCAGCGATTTCACTTGTTTCCGACACGCTCGTGTGCGTTTACTGGGTCCCTTGATTCGGGCACATTCTCCGATTCCGGAAATCCCAAAATGCGAGACAGGGTGAAAGTTACAGAAGCCCTGCATACGACCCGCAAAAGTCCCGTTCTACCCTCGCTTGAGGCATTTGCCCCCTTTCCAGCGATTTCACTTGTTTCCGACACGCTCGTCTGCGTTTACTGGGTCCCTTGATTCGGGCACATTCTCTGATTCCGGAAATCCCAAAATGCGAGACAGGGTGAAAGTTACAGAAGCCCTGCATACGACCCGCAAAAGTCCCGTTCTACCCTCGCTTGAGGCATTTGCCCCCTTTCCAGCGATTTCACTTGTTTCCGACACGCTCATCTGCGTTTACTGGGTCCCTTGATTCGGGCACATTCTCCGATTCCGGAAATCCCAAAATGCGAGACGTGGGTGAAAGTTACAGAAGCCCTGCATACAACCCGCAAAAGTCCCGATCTACCCTCGCTTGAGGCATTTGCCCCCTTTCCAGCGATTTCACTTGTTTCCGACACGCTCGTCTGCGTTTACTGGGTCCCTTGATTCGGGCACATTCTCCGATTCCGGAAATCCCAAAATGCGAGACGTGGGTGAAAGTTACAGAAGCCCTGCATACTACCCGCAAATGTCCCGTTCTACCCTGGCTTGAGGCATTTGCCCCATTTCCAGCGATTTCACTTGTTTCCGACACGCTCGTCTGCGTTTACTGGGTCCCTTCCGATTCCGGAAATCCCAAAATGCGAGACGTGGGTCAAAGTTACAGAAGCCCTGCATACGACCCGCAAAAGTCCCGATCTACCCTCGCTTGAGGCATTTGCCCCCTTTCCAGCGATTTCACTTGTTTCCGACACGCTCGTGTGCGTTTACTGGGTCCCTTGATTCGGGCACATTCTCCGATTCCGGAAATCCCAAAATGCGAGACGTGGGTGAAAGTTACAGAAGCCCTGCATACGACCCGCAAATGTCCCGTTCTGCCCTCGCTTGAGGCATTTGCCCCCTTTCCAGCGATTTCACTTGTTTCCGACACGCTCGTGTGCGTTTACTGGGTCCCTTGATTCGGGCACATTCTCCGATTCCGGAAATCCCAAAATGCGAGACAGGGTGAAAGTTACAGAAGCCCTGCATACGACCCGCAAAAGTCCCGATCTACCCTCGCTTGAGGCATTTGCCCCCTTTCCAGCGATTTCACTTGTTTCCGACACGCTCATCTGCGTTTACTGGGTCCCTTGATTCGGGCACATTCTCCGATTCCGGAAATCCCAAAATGCGAGACGTGGGTGAAAGTTACAGAAGCCCTGCATACGACCCGCAAATGTCCCGTTCTGCCCTCGCTTGAGGCATTTGCCCCCTTTCCAGCGATTTCACTTGTTTCCGACACGCTCGTGTGCGTTTACTGGGTCCCTTGATTCGGGCACATTCTCCGATTCCGGAAATCCCAAAATGCGAGACAGGGTGAAAGTTACAGAAGCCCTGCATACGACCCGCAAAAGTCCCGTTCTACCCTCGCTTGAGACATTTGCCCCCTTTCCAGCGATTTCACTTGTTTCCGACACGCTCGTCTGCGTTTACTGGGTCCCTTGATTCGGGCACATTCTCCGATTCAGGAAATCCCAAAATGCGAGACAGGGTGAAAGTTACAGAAGCCCTGCATACGACCCGCAAAAGTCCCGATCTACCCTCGCTTGAGGCATTTGCCCCCTTTCCAGCGATTTCACTTGTTTCCGACACGCTCATCTGCGTTTACTGGGTCCCTTGATTCGGGCACATTCTCCGATTCCGGAAATCCCAAAATGCGAGACGTGGGTGAAAGTTACAGAAGCCCTGCATACAACCCGCAAAAGTCCCGATCTACCCTCGCTTGAGGCATTTGCCCCCTTTCCAGCGATTTCACTTGTTTCCGACACGCTCGTCTGCGTTTACTGGGTCCCTTGATTCGGGCACATTCTCCGATTCCGGAAATCCCAAAATGCGAGACGTGGGTGAAAGTTACAGAAGCCCTGCATACTACCCGCAAATGTCCCGTTCTACCCTGGCTTGAGGCATTTGCCCCATTTCCAGCGATTTCACTTGTTTCCGACACGCTCGTCTGCGTTTACTGGGTCCCTTCCGATTCCGGAAATCCCAAAATGCGAGACGTGGGTCAAAGTTACAGAAGCCCTGCATACGACCCGCAAAAGTCCCGATCTACCCTCGCTTGAGGCATTTGCCCCCTTTCCAGCGATTTCACTTGTTTCCGACACGCTCGTGTGCGTTTACTGGGTCCCTTGATTCGGGCACATTCTCCGATTCCGGAAATCCCAAAATGCGAGACGTGGGTGAAAGTTACAGAAGCCCTGCATACGACCCGCAAATGTCCCGTTCTGCCCTCGCTTGAGGCATTTGCCCCCTTTCCAGCGATTTCACTTGTTTCCGACACGCTCGTGTGCGTTTACTGGGTCCCTTGATTCGGGCACATTCTCCGATTCCGGAAATCCCAAAATGCGAGACGTGGGTGAAAGTTACAGAAGCCCTGCATACGACCCGCAAAAGTCCCGTTCTACCCTCGCTTGAGGCATTTGCCCCCTTTCCAGCGATTTCACTTGTTTCCGACACGCTCGTGTGCGTTTACTGGGTCCCTTGATTCGGGCACATTCTCCGATTCCGGAAATCCCAAAATGCGAGACGTGGGTGAAAGTTACAGAAGCCCTGCATACGACCCGCAAATGTCCCGTTCTGCCCTCGCTTGAGGCATTTGCCCCCTTTCCAGCGATTTCACTTGTTTCCGACACGCTCGTGTGCGTTTACTGGGTCCCTTGATTCGGGCACATTCTCCGATTCCGGAAATCCCAAAATGCGAGACAGGGTGAAAGTTACAGAAGCCCTGCATACGACCCGCAAAAGTCCCGTTCTACCCTCGCTTGAGACATTTGCCCCCTTTCCAGCGATTTCACTTGTTTCCGACACGCTCGTCTGCGTTTACTGGGTCCCTTGATTCGGGCACATTCTCCGATTCCGGAAATCCCAAAATGCGAGACAGGGTGAAAGTTACAGAAGCCCTGCATACGACCCGCAAAAGTCCCGATCTACCCTCGCTTGAGGCATTTGCCCCCTTTCCAGCGATTTCACTTGTTTCCGACACGCTCATCTGCGTTTACTGGGTCCCCTGATTCGGGCACATTCTCCGATTCCGGAAATCCCAAAATGCGAGACGTGGGTGAAAGTTACAGAAGCCCTGCATACAACCCGCAAAAGTCCCGATCTACCCTCGCTTGAGGCATTTGCCCCCTTTCCAGCGATTTCACTTGTTTCCGACACGCTCGTCTGCGTTTACTGGGTCCCTTGATTCGGGCACATTCTCCGATTCCGGAAATCCCAAAATGCGAGACGTGAGTGAAAGTTACAGAAGCCCTGCATACTACCCGCAAATGTCCCGTTCTACCCTGGCTTGAGGCATTTGCCCCATTTCCAGCGATTTCACTTGTTTCCGACACGCTCGTCTGCGTTTACTCGGTCCCTTCCGATTCCGGAAATCCCAAAATGCGAGACGTGGGTCAAAGTTACAGAAGCCCTGCATACGACCCGCAAAAGTCCCGATCTACCCTCGCTTGAGGCATTTGCCCCCTTTCCAGCGATTTCACTTGTTTCCGACACGCTCGTGTGCGTTTACTGGGTCCCTTGATTCGGGCACATTCTCCGATTCCGGAAATCCCAAAATGCGAGACGTGGGTGAAAGTTACAGAAGCCCTGCATACGACCCGCAAAAGTCCCGTTCTACCCTCGCTTGAGGCATTTGCCCCCTTTCCAGCGATTTCACTTGTTTCCGACACGCTCGTCTGCGTTTACTGGGTCCCTTCCGATTCCGGAAATCCCAAAATGCGAGACGTGGGTGAAAGTTACAGAAGCCCTGCATACGACCCGCAAAAGTCCCGTTCTACCCTCGCTTGAGGCATTTGCCCCCTTTCCAGCGATTTCACTTGTTTCCGACACGCTCGTCTGCGTTTACTGGGTCCCTTCCGATTCCGGAAATCCCAAAATGCGAGACGTGGGTGAAAGTTACAGAAGCCCTGCATACGACCCGCAAAAGTCCCGATCTACCCTCGCTTGAGGCATTTGCCCCCTTTCCAGCGATTTCTCTTGTTTCCGACACGCTCGTCTGCGTTTACTGGGTCCCTTGATTCGGGCACATTCTCCGATTCCGGAAATCCCAAAATGCGAGACGTGGGTGAAAGTTACAGAAGCCCTGCATACGACCCGCAAAAGTCCCGTTCTACCCTCGCTTGAGGCATTTGCCCCCTTTCCAGCGATTTCACTTGTTTCCGACACGCTCGTCTGCATTTACTTGGTCCCTTGATTCGGGCACAATCTCCGATTCCGGAAATCCCAAAATGCGAGACGTGGGTGAAAGTTACAGAAGCCCTGCATACGACCCGCAAAAGTCCCGATCTACCCTCGCTTGAGGCATTTGCCCCCTTTCCAGCGATTTCACTTGTTTCCGACACGCTCGTCTGCGTTTACTGGGTCCCTTGATTCGGGCACATTCTCCGATTCCGGAAATCCCAAAATGCGAGACGTGGGTGAAAGTTACAGAAGCCCTGCATACGACCCGCAAATCTCCCGTTCTACCCTCGCTTGAGGCATTTGCCCCCTTTCCAGCGATTTCACTTGTTTCCGACACGCTCGTCTGCGTTTACTGGGTCCCTTGATTCGGGCACATTCTCCGATTCCGGAAATCCTAAAATGCGAGACGTGGGTGAAAGTTACAGAAGCCCTGCATACGACCCGCAAAAGTCCCGTTCTACCCTCGCTTGAGGTATTTGCCCCCTTTCCAGCGATTTCACTTGTTTCCGACACGCTCGTGTGCGTTTACTGGGTCCCTTGATTCGGGCACATTCTCCAATTCCGGAAATCCCAAAATGCGAGACGTGGGTGAAAGTTACAGAAGCCCTGCATACGACCCGCAAATGTCCCGTTCTGCCCTCGCTTGAGGCATTTGCCCCCTTTCCAGCGATTTCACTTGTTTCCGACACGCTCGTGTGCGTTTACTGGGTCCCTTGATTCGGGCACATTCTCCGATTCCGGAAATCCCAAAATGCGAGACAGGGTGAAAGTTACAGAAGCCCTGCATACGACCCGCAAAAGTCCCGATCTACCCTCGCTTGAGGCATTTGCCCCCTTTCCAGCGATTTCACTTGTTTCCGACACGCTCGTCTGCGTTTACTGGGTCCCTTGATTCGGGCACATTCTCCGATTCCGGAAATCCCAAAATGCGAGACGTGGGTGAAAGTTACAGAAGCCCTGCATACGACCCGCAAATGTCCCGTTCTACCCTCGCTTGAGGCATTTGCCCCCTTTCCAGCGATTTCACTTGTTTCCGACACGCTCGTCTGCGTTTACTGGGTCCCTTGATTCGGGCACATTCTCCGATTCCGGAAATCCCAAAATGCGAGACGTGGGTGAAAGTTACAGAAGCCCTGCATACGACCTGCAAAAGTCCCGTTCTACCCTCGCTTGAGGCATTTGCCCCCTTTCCAGCGATTTCACTTGTTTCCGACACGCTCGTGTGCGTTTACTGGGTCCCTTGATTCGGGCACATTCTCCAATTCCGGAAATCCCAAAATGCGAGACGTGGGTGAAAGTTACAGAAGCCCTGCATACGACCCGCAAATGTCCCGTTCTGCCCTCGCTTGAGGCATTTGCCCCCTATCCAGCGATTTCACTTGTTTCCGACACGCTCGTGTGCGTTTACTGGGTCCCTTGATTCGGGCACATTCTCCGATTCCGGAAATCCCAAAATGCGAGACAGGGTGAAAGTTACAGAAGCCCTGCATACGACCCGCAAAAGTCCCGTTCTACCCTCGCTTGAGGCATTTGCCCCCTTTCCAGCGATTTCACTTGTTTCCGACACGCTCGTCTGCGTTTACTGGGTCCCTTGATTCGGGCACATTCTCCGATTCCGGAAATCCCAAAATGCGAGACGTGGGTGAAAGTTACAGAAGCCCTGCATACAACCCGCAAAAGTCCCGATCTACCCTCGCTTGAGGCATTTGCCCCCTTTCCAGCGATTTCACTTGTTTCCGACACGCTCGTCTGCGTTTACTGGGTCCCTTGATTCGGGCACATTCTCCGATTCCGGAAATCCCAAAATGCGAGACGTGGGTGAAAGTTACAGAAGCCCTGCATACAACCCGCAACTGTCCTGTTCTACCCTCGCTTGAGGCATTTGCCCCCTTTCCAGCGATTTCACTTGTTTCCGACACGCTCGTCTGCGTTTACTGGGTCCCTTGATTCGGGCACATTCTCCGATTCCGGAAATCCCAAAATGCGAGACGTGGGTGAAAGTTACAGAAGCCCTGCATACGACCCGCAAATGTCCCGTTCTACCCTGGCTTGAGGCATTTGCCCCCTTTCCAGCGATTTCACTTGTTTCCGACACGCTCGTCTGCGTTTACTGGGTCCCTTCCGATTCTGGAAATCCCAAAATGCGAGACGTGGGTGAAAGTTACAGAAGCCCTGCATACGACCCGCAAAAGTCCCGATCTACCCTCGCTTGAGGCATTTGCCCCCTTTCCAGCGATTTCACTTGTTTCCGACACGCTCGTCTGCGTTTACTGGGTCCCTTGATTCGGGCACATTCTCCGATTCCGGAAATCCCAAAATGCGAGACGTGGGTGAAAGTTATAGAAGCCCTGCATACGACCCGCAAAAGTCTCAATCTACCCTCGCTTGAGGCATTTGCCCCCTTTCCAGCGATTTAACTTGTTTCCGACACGCTCGTCTGCGTTTACTGGGTCCCTTGATTCGGGCACATTCTCCGATTCCGGAAATCCCAAAATGTGAAACGTGGGTGAAAGTTACAGAAGCCCTGCATACGACCCGCAAATCTCCCGTTCTACCCTCACTTGAGGCATTTGCCCCCTTTCCAGCGATTTCACTTGTTTCCGACACGCTCGTCTGCGTTTACTGGGTCCCTTGATTCGGGCACATTCTCCGATTCCGGAAATCCCAAAATGCGAGACGTGGGTGAAAGTTACAGAAGCCCTGCATACGACCCGCAAAAGTCCCGTTCTACCCTCGCTTGAGGCATTTGCCCCCTTTCCAGCGTTTTCACTTGTTTCCGACACGCTCGTCTGCGTTTACTGGGTCCCTTGATTCGGGCACATTCTCCGATTCCGGAAATCCCAAAATGCGAGACGTGGGTGAAAGTTACAGAAGCCCTGCATACGACCTGCAAAAGTCCCGTTCTACCCTCGCTTGAGGCATTTGCCCCCTTTCCAGCGATTTCACTTGTTTCCGACACGCTCGTGTGCGTTTACTGGGTCCCTTGATTCGGGCACATTCTCCGATTCCGGAAATCCCAAAATGCGAGACGTGGGTGAAAGTTACAGAAGCCCTGCATACGACCCGCAAATGTCCCGTTCTGCCCTCGCTTGAGGCATTTGCCCCCTTTCCAGCGATTTCACTTGTTTCCGACACGCTCGTGTGCGTTTACTGGGTCCCTTGATTCGGGCACATTCTCCGATTCCGGAAATCCCAAAATGCGAGACAGGGTGAAAGTTACAGAAGCCCTGCATACGACCCGCAAAAGTCCCGTTCTACCCTCGCTTGAGGCATTTGCCCCCTTTCCAGCGATTTCACTTGTTTCCGACACGCTCGTCTGCGTTTACTGGGTCCCTTGATTCGGGCACATTCTCCGATTCCGGAAATCCCAAAATGCGAGACGTGGGTGAAAGTTACAGAAGCCCTGCATACAACCCGCAAAAGTCCCGATCTACCCTCGCTTGAGGCATTTGCCCCCTTTCCAGCGATTTCACTTGTTTCCGACACGCTCGTCTGCGTTTACTGGGTCCCTTGATTCGGGCACATTCTCCGATTCCGGAAATCCCAAAATGCGAGACGTGGGTGAAAGTTACAGAAGCCCTGCATACAACCCGCAACTGTCCTGTTCTACCCTCGCTTGAGGCATTTGCCCCCTTTCCAGCGATTTCACTTGTTTCCGACACGCTCGTCTGCGTATACTGGGTCCCTTGATTCGGGCACATTCTCCGATTCCGGAAATCCCAAAATGCGAGACGTGGGTGAAAGTTACAGAAGCCCTGCATACGACCCGCAAATGTCCCGTTCTACCCTGGCTTGAGGCATTTGCCCCCTTTCCAGCGATTTCACTTGTTTCCGACACGCTCGTCTGCGTTTACTGGGTCCCTTCCGATTCTGGAAATCCCAAAATGCGAGACGTGGGTGAAAGTTACAGAAGCCCTGCATACGACCCGCAAAAGTCCCGATCTACCCTCGCTTGAGGCATTTGCCCCCTTTCCAGCGATTTCACTTGTTTCCGACACGCTCGTCTGCGTTTACTGGGTCCCTTGATACGGGCACATTCTCCGATTCCGGAAATCCCAAAATGCGAGACGTGGGTGAAAGTTATAGAAGCCCTGCATACGACCCGCAAAAGTCCCAATCTACCCTCGCTTGAGGCATTTGCCCCCTTTCCAGCGATTTAACTTGTTTCCGACACGCTCGTCTGCGTTTACTGGGTCCCTTGATTCGGGCACATTCTCCGATTCCGGAAATCCCAAAATGTGAGACGTGGGTGAAAGTTACAGAAGCCCTGCATACGACCCGCAAATCTCCCGTTCTACCCTCGCTTGAGGCATTTGCCCCCTTTCCAGCGATTTCACTTGTTTCCGACACGCTCGTCTGCGTTTACTGGGTCCCTTGATTCGGGCACATTCTCCGATTCCGGAAATCCCAAAATGCGAGACGTGGGTGAAAGTTACAGAAGCCCTGCATACGACCCGCAAAAGTCCCGTTCTACCCTCGCTTGAGGCATTTGCCCCCTTTCCAGCGTTTTCACTTGTTTCCGACACGCTCGTCTGCGTTTACTGGGTCCCTTGATTCGGGCACATTCTCCGATTCCGGAAATCCCAAAATGCGAGACAGGGTGAAAGTTACAGAAGCCCTGCATACGACCCGCAAAAGTCCCGTTCTACCCTCGCTTGAGGCATTTGCCCCCTTTCCAGCGATTTCACTTGTTTCCGACACGCTCATCTGCGTTTACTGGGTCCCTTGATTCGGGCACATTCTCCGATTCCGGAAATCCCAAAATGCGAGACGTGGGTGAAAGTTACAGAAGCCCTGCATACAACCCGCAAAAGTCCCGATCTACCCTCGCTTGAGGCATTTGCCCCCTTTCCAGCGATTTCACTTGTTTCCGACACGCTCGTCTGCGTTTACTGGGTCCCTTGATTCGGGCACATTCTCCGATTCCGGAAATCCCAAAATGCGAGACGTGGGTGAAAGTTACAGAAGCCCTGCATACGACCCGCAAATGTCCCGTTCTACCCTGGCTTGAGGCATTTGCCCCATTTCCAGCGATTTCACTTGTTTCCGACACGCTCGTCTGCGTTTACTGGGTCCCTTCCGATTCCGGAAATCCCAAAATGCGAGACGTGGGTCAAAGTTACAGAAGCCCTGCATACGACCCGCAAAAGTCCCGATCTACCCTCGCTTGAGGCATTTGCCCCCTTTCCAGCGATTTCACTTGTTTCCGACACGCTCGTGTGCGTTTACTGGGTCCCTTGATTCGGGCACATTCTCCGATTCCGGAAATCCCAAAATGCGAGACGTGGGTGAAAGTTACAGAAGCCCTGCATACGACCCGCAAATGTCCCGTTCTGCCCTCGCTTGAGGCATTTGCCCCCTTTCCAGCGATTTCACTTGTTTCCGACACGCTCGTGTGCGTTTACTGGGTCCCTTGATTCGGGCACATTCTCCGATTCCGGAAATCCCAAAATGCGAGACGTGGGTGAAAGTTATAGAAGCCCTGCATACGACCCGCAAAAGTCCCGTTCTACCCTCGCTTGAGGCATTTGCCCCCTTTCCAGCGATTTCACTTGTTTCCGACACGCTCGTCTGCATTTACTTGGTCCCTTGATTCGGGCACAATCTCCGATTCCGGAAATCCCAAAATGCGAGACGTGGGTGAAAGTTACAGAAGCCCTGCATACGACCCGCAAAAGCCCCGATCTACCCTCGCTTGAGGCATTTGCCCCCTTTCCAGCGATTTCACTTGTTTCCGACACGCTCGTCTGCGTTTACTGGGTCCCTTGATTCGGGCACATTCTCCGATTCCGGAAATCCCAAAATGCGAGACGTGGGTGAAAGTTACAGAAGCCCTGCATACGACCCGCAAATCTCCCGTTCTACCCTCGCTTGAGGCATTTGCCCCCTTTCCAGCGATTTCACTTGTTTCCGACACGCTCGTCTGCGTTTACTGGGTCCCTTGATTCGGGCACATTCTCCGATTCCGGAAATCCCAAAATGCGAGACGTGGGTGAAAGTTACAGAAGCCCTGCAGACGACCCGCAAAAGTCCCGTTCTACCCTCGCTTGAGGCATTTGCCCCCTTTCCAGCGATTTCACTTGTTTCCGACACGCTCGTGTGCGTTTACTGGGTCCCTTGATTCGGGCACATTCTCCGATTCCGGAAATCCCAAAATGCGAGACGTGGGTGAAAGTTACAGAAGCCCTGCATACGACCCGCAAATGTCCCGTTCTGCCCTCGCTTGAGGCATTTGCCCCCTTTCCAGCGATTTCACTTGTTTCCGACACGCTCGTGTGCGTTTACTGGGTCCCTTGATTCGGGCACATTCTCCGATTCCGGAAATCCCAAAATGCGAGACAGGGTGAAAGTTACAGAAGCCCTGCATACGACCCGCAAAAGTCCCGATCTACCCTCGCTTGAGGCATTTGCCCCCTTTCCAGCGATTTCACTTGTTTCCGACACGCTCATCTGCGTTTACTGGGTCCCTTGATTCGGGCACATTCTCCGATTCCGGAAATCCCAAAATGCGAGACGTGGGTGAAAGTTACAGAAGCCCTGCATACGACCCGCAAATGTCCCGTTCTGCCCTCGCTTGAGGCATTTGCCCCCTTTCCAGCGATTTCACTTGTTTCCGACACGCTCGTGTGCGTTTACTGGGTCCCTTGATTCGGGCACATTCTCCGATTCCGGAAATCCCAAAATGCGAGACAGGGTGAAAGTTACAGAAGCCCTGCATACGACCCGCAAAAGTCCCGTTCTACCCTCGCTTGAGGCATTTGCCCCCTTTCCAGCGATTTCACTTGTTTCCGACACGCTCGTCTGCGTTTACTGGGTCCCTTGATTCGGGCACATTCTCTGATTCCGGAAATCCCAAAATGCGAGACAGGGTGAAAGTTACAGAAGCCCTGCATACGACCCGCAAAAGTCCCGTTCTACCCTCGCTTGAGGCATTTGCCCCCTTTCCAGCGATTTCACTTGTTTCCGACACGCTCATCTGCGTTTACTGGGTCCCTTGATTCGGGCACATTCTCCGATTCCGGAAATCCCAAAATGCGAGACGTGGGTGAAAGTTACAGAAGCCCTGCATACAACCCGCAAAAGTCCCGATCTACCCTCGCTTGAGGCATTTGCCCCCTTTCCAGCGATTTCACTTGTTTCCGACACGCTCGTCTGCGTTTACTGGGTCCCTTGATTCGGGCACATTCTCCGATTCCGGAAATCCCAAAATGCGAGACGTGGGTGAAAGTTACAGAAGCCCTGCATACTACCCGCAAATGTCCCGTTCTACCCTGGCTTGAGGCATTTGCCCCATTTCCAGCGATTTCACTTGTTTCCGACACGCTCGTCTGCGTTTACTGGGTCCCTTCCGATTCCGGAAATCCCAAAATGCGAGACGTGGGTCAAAGTTACAGAAGCCCTGCATACGACCCGCAAAAGTCCCGATCTACCCTCGCTTGAGGCATTTGCCCCCTTTCCAGCGATTTCACTTGTTTCCGACACGCTCGTGTGCGTTTACTGGGTCCCTTGATTCGGGCACATTCTCCGATTCCGGAAATCCCAAAATGCGAGACGTGGGTGAAAGTTACAGAAGCCCTGCATACGACCCGCAAATGTCCCGTTCTGCCCTCGCTTGAGGCATTTGCCCCCTTTCCAGCGATTTCACTTGTTTCCGACACGCTCGTGTGCGTTTACTGGGTCCCTTGATTCGGGCACATTCTCCGATTCCGGAAATCCCAAAATGCGAGACAGGGTGAAAGTTACAGAAGCCCTGCATACGACCCGCAAAAGTCCCGATCTACCCTCGCTTGAGGCATTTGCCCCCTTTCCAGCGATTTCACTTGTTTCCGACACGCTCATCTGCGTTTACTGGGTCCCTTGATTCGGGCACATTCTCCGATTCCGGAAATCCCAAAATGCGAGACGTGGGTGAAAGTTACAGAAGCCCTGCATACGACCCGCAAATGTCCCGTTCTGCCCTCGCTTGAGGCATTTGCCCCCTTTCCAGCGATTTCACTTGTTTCCGACACGCTCGTGTGCGTTTACTGGGTCCCTTGATTCGGGCACATTCTCCGATTCCGGAAATCCCAAAATGCGAGACAGGGTGAAAGTTACAGAAGCCCTGCATACGACCCGCAAAAGTCCCGTTCTACCCTCGCTTGAGACATTTGCCCCCTTTCCAGCGATTTCACTTGTTTCCGACACGCTCGTCTGCGTTTACTGGGTCCCTTGATTCGGGCACATTCTCCGATTCAGGAAATCCCAAAATGCGAGACAGGGTGAAAGTTACAGAAGCCCTGCATACGACCCGCAAAAGTCCCGATCTACCCTCGCTTGAGGCATTTGCCCCCTTTCCAGCGATTTCACTTGTTTCCGACACGCTCATCTGCGTTTACTGGGTCCCTTGATTCGGGCACATTCTCCGATTCCGGAAATCCCAAAATGCGAGACGTGGGTGAAAGTTACAGAAGCCCTGCATACAACCCGCAAAAGTCCCGATCTACCCTCGCTTGAGGCATTTGCCCCCTTTCCAGCGATTTCACTTGTTTCCGACACGCTCGTCTGCGTTTACTGGGTCCCTTGATTCGGGCACATTCTCCGATTCCGGAAATCCCAAAATGCGAGACGTGGGTGAAAGTTACAGAAGCCCTGCATACTACCCGCAAATGTCCCGTTCTACCCTGGCTTGAGGCATTTGCCCCATTTCCAGCGATTTCACTTGTTTCCGACACGCTCGTCTGCGTTTACTGGGTCCCTTCCGATTCCGGAAATCCCAAAATGCGAGACGTGGGTCAAAGTTACAGAAGCCCTGCATACGACCCGCAAAAGTCCCGATCTACCCTCGCTTGAGGCATTTGCCCCCTTTCCAGCGATTTCACTTGTTTCCGACACGCTCGTGTGCGTTTACTGGGTCCCTTGATTCGGGCACATTCTCCGATTCCGGAAATCCCAAAATGCGAGACGTGGGTGAAAGTTACAGAAGCCCTGCATACGACCCGCAAATGTCCCGTTCTGCCCTCGCTTGAGGCATTTGCCCCCTTTCCAGCGATTTCACTTGTTTCCGACACGCTCGTGTGCGTTTACTGGGTCCCTTGATTCGGGCACATTCTCCGATTCCGGAAATCCCAAAATGCGAGACGTGGGTGAAAGTTACAGAAGCCCTGCATACGACCCGCAAAAGTCCCGTTCTACCCTCGCTTGAGGCATTTGCCCCCTTTCCAGCGATTTCACTTGTTTCCGACACGCTCGTGTGCGTTTACTGGGTCCCTTGATTCGGGCACATTCTCCGATTCCGGAAATCCCAAAATGCGAGACGTGGGTGAAAGTTACAGAAGCCCTGCATACGACCCGCAAATGTCCCGTTCTGCCCTCGCTTGAGGCATTTGCCCCCTTTCCAGCGATTTCACTTGTTTCCGACACGCTCGTGTGCGTTTACTGGGTCCCTTGATTCGGGCACATTCTCCGATTCCGGAAATCCCAAAATGCGAGACAGGGTGAAAGTTACAGAAGCCCTGCATACGACCCGCAAAAGTCCCGTTCTACCCTCGCTTGAGACATTTGCCCCCTTTCCAGCGATTTCACTTGTTTCCGACACGCTCGTCTGCGTTTACTGGGTCCCTTGATTCGGGCACATTCTCCGATTCCGGAAATCCCAAAATGCGAGACAGGGTGAAAGTTACAGAAGCCCTGCATACGACCCGCAAAAGTCCCGATCTACCCTCGCTTGAGGCATTTGCCCCCTTTCCAGCGATTTCACTTGTTTCCGACACGCTCATCTGCGTTTACTGGGTCCCCTGATTCGGGCACATCCTCCGATTCCGGAAATCCCAAAATGCGAGACGTGGGTGAAAGTTACAGAAGCCCTGCATACAACCCGCAAAAGTCCCGATCTACCCTCGCTTGAGGCATTTGCCCCCTTTCCAGCGATTTCACTTGTTTCCGACACGCTCGTCTGCGTTTACTGGGTCCCTTGATTCGGGCACATTCTCCGATTCCGGAAATCCCAAAATGCGAGACGTGGGTGAAAGTTACAGAAGCCCTGCATACTACCCGCAAATGTCCCGTTCTACCCTGGCTTGAGGCATTTGCCCCATTTCCAGCGATTTCACTTGTTTCCGACACGCTCGTCTGCGTTTACTCGGTCCCTTCCGATTCCGGAAATCCCAAAATGCGAGACGTGGGTCAAAGTTACAGAAGCCCTGCATACGACCCGCAAAAGTCCCGATCTACCCTCGCTTGAGGCATTTGCCCCCTTTCCAGCGATTTCACTTGTTTCCGACACGCTCGTGTGCGTTTACTGGGTCCCTTGATTCGGGCACATTCTCCGATTCCGGAAATCCCAAAATGCGAGACGTGGGTGAAAGTTACAGAAGCCCTGCATACGACCCGCAAATGTCCCGTTCTGCCCTCGCTTGAGGCATTTGCCCCCTTTCCAGCGATTTCACTTGTTTCCGACACGCTCGTGTGCGTTTACTGGGTCCCTTGATTCGGGCACATTCTCCGATTCCGGAAATCCCAAAATGCGAGACGTGGGTGAAAGTTACAGAAGCCCTGCATACGACCCGCAAAAGTCCCGTTCTACCCTCGCTTGAGGCATTTGCCCCCTTTCCAGCGATTTCACTTGTTTCCGACACGCTCGTGTGCGTTTACTGGGTCCCTTGATTCGGGCACATTCTCCGATTCCGGAAATCCCAAAATGCGAGACGTGGGTGAAAGTTACAGAAGCCCTGCATACGACCCGCAAATGTCCCGTTCTGCCCTCGCTTGAGGCATTTGCCCCCTTTCCAGCGATTTCACTTGTTTCCGACACGCTCGTGTGCGTTTACTGGGTCCCTTGATTCGGGCACATTCTCCGATTCCGGAAATCCCAAAATGCGAGACAGGGTGAAAGTTACAGAAGCCCTGCATACGACCCGCAAAAGTCCCGATCTACCCTCGCTTGAGGCATTTGCCCCCTTTCCAGTGATTTCACTTGTTTCCGACACGCTCATCTGCGTTTACTGGGTCCCTTGATTCGGGCACATTCTCCGATTCCGGAAATCCCAAAATGCGAGACGTGGGTGAAAGTTACAGAAGCCCTGCATACGACCCGCAAATGTCCCGTTCTGCCCTCGCTTGAGGCATTTGCCCCCTTTCCAGCGATTTCACTTGTTTCCGACACGCTCGTGTGCGTTTACTGGGTCCCTTGATTCGGGCACATTCTCCGATTCCGGAAATCCCAAAATGCGAGACAGGGTGAAAGTTACAGAAGCCCTGCATACGACCCGCAAAAGCCCCGATCTACCCTCGCTTGAGGCATTTGCACCCTTTCCAGCGATTTCACTTGTTTCCGACACGCTCGTCTGCGTTTACTGGGTCCCTTGATTCGGGCACATTCTCCGATTCCGGAAATCCCAAAATGCGAGACGTGGGTGAAAGTTACAGAAGCCCTGCATACGACTCGCAAATCTCCCGTTCTACCCTCGCTTGAGGCATTTGCCCCTTTTCCAGCGATTTCACTTGTTTCCGACACGCTCGTCTGCGTTTACTGGGTCCCTTGATTCGGGCACATTCTCCGATTCCGGAAATCCCAAAATGCGAGACGTGGGTGAAAGTTACAGAAGCCCTGCATACAACCCGCAAAAGTCCCGATCTACCCTCGCTTGAGGCATTTGCCCCCTTTCCAGCGATTTCACTTGTTTCCGACACGCTCGTCTGCGTTTACTGGGTCCCTTGATTCGGGCACATTCTCCGATTCCGGAAATCCCAAAATGCGAGACGTGGGTGAAAGTTACAGAAGCCCTGCATACGACCCGCAACTGTCCCGTTCTACCCTCGCTTGAGGCATTTGCCCCCTTTCCAGCGATTTCACTTGTTTCCGACACGCTCGTCTGCGTTTACTGGGTCCCTTGATTCGGGCACATTCTCCGATTCCGGAAATCCCAAAATGCGAGACGTGGGTGAAAGTTACAGAAGCCCTGCATACGACCCGCAAATGTCCCGTTCTACCCTGGCTTGAGGCATTTGCCCCCTTTCCAGCGATTTCACTTGTTTCCGACACGCTCGTCTGCGTTTACTGGGTCCCTTCCGATTCCGGAAATCCCAAAATGCGAGACGTGGGTGAAAGTTACAGTAGCCCTGCATACGACCCGCAAAAGTCCCGATCTACCCTCGCTTGAGGCATTTGCCCCCTTTCCAGCGATTTCACTTGTTTCCGACACGCTCGTGTGCGTTTACTGGGTCCCTTGATTCGGGCACATTCTCCGATTCCGGAAATCCCAAAATGCGAGACAGGGTGAAAGTTACAGAAGCCCTGCATACGACCCGCAAAAGTCCCGTTCTACCCTCGCTTGAGGCATTTGCCCCCTTTCCAGCGATTTCACTTGTTTCCGACACGCTCGTGTGCGTTTACTGGGTCCCTTGATTCGGGCACATTCTCCGATTCCGGAAATCCCAAAATGCGAGACAGGGTGAAAGTTACAGAAGCCCTGCATACGACCCGCAAAAGTCCCGTTCTACCCTCGCTTGAGGCATTTGCCCCCTTTCCAGCGATTTCACTTGTTTCCGACACGCTCATCTGCGTTTACTGGGTCCCTTGATTCGGGCACATTCTCCGATTCCGGAAATCCCAAAATGCGAGACGTGGGTGAAAGTTATAGAAGCCCTGCATACAACCCGCAAAAGTCCCGATCTACCCTCGCTTGAGGCATTTGCCCCCTTTCCAGCGATTTCACTTGTTTCCGACACGCTCGTCTGCGTTTACTGGGTCCCTTGATTCGGGCACATTCTCCGATTCCGGAAATCCCAAAATGCGAGACGTGGGTGAAAGTTACAGAAGCCCTGCATACTACCCGCAAATGTCCCGTTCTACCCTGGCTTGAGGCATTTGCCCCATTTCCAGCGATTTCACTTGTTTCCGACACGCTCGTCTGCGTTTACTGGGTCCCTTCCGATTCCGGAAATCCCAAAATGCGAGACGTGGGTCAAAGTTACAGAAGCCCTGCATACGACCCGCAAAAGTCCCGATCTACCCTCGCTTGAGGTATTTGCCCCCTTTCCAGCGATTTCACTTGTTTCCGACACGCTCGTGTGCGTTTACTGGGTCCCTTGATTCGGGCACATTCTCCGATTCCGGAAATCCCAAAATGCGAGACGTGGGTGAAAGTTACAGAAGCCCTGCATACGACCCGCAAATGTCCCGTTCTGCCCTCGCTTGAGGCATTTGCCCCCTTTCCAGCGATTTCACTTGTTTCCGACACGCTCGTGTGCGTTTACTGGGTCCCTTGATTCGGGCACATTCTCCGATTCCGGAAATCCCAAAATGCGAGACGTGGGTGAAAGTTACAGAAGCCCTGCATACGACCCGCAAAAGTCCCGTTCTACCCTCGCTTGAGGCATTTGCCCCCTTTCCAGCGATTTCACTTGTTTCCGACACGCTCGTGTGCGTTTACTGGGTCCCTTGATTCGGGCACATTCTCCGATTCCGGAAATCCCAAAATGCGAGACGTGGGTGAAAGTTACAGAAGCCCTGCATACGACCCGCAAATGTCCCGTTCTGCCCTCGCTTGAGGCATTTGCCCCCTTTCCAGCGATTTCACTTGTTTCCGACACGCTCGTGTGCGTTTACTGGGTCCCTTGATTCGGGCACATTCTCCGATTCCGGAAATCCCAAAATGCGAGACAGGGTGAAAGTTACAGAAGCCCTGCATACGACCCGCAAAAGTCCCGTTCTACCCTCGCTTGAGGCATTTGCCCCCTTTCCAGCGATTTCACTTGTTTCCGACCCGCTCGTCTGCGTTTACTGGGTCCCTTGATTCGGGCACATTCTCCGATTCCGGAAATCCCAAAATGCGAGACAGGGTGAAAGTTACAGAAGCCCTGCATACGACCCGCAAAAGTCCCGTTCTACCCTCGCTTGAGGCATTTGCCCCCTTTCCAGCGATTTCACTTGTTTCCGACACGCTCATCTGCGTTTACTGGGTCCCTTGATTCGGGCACATTCTCCGATTCCGGAAATCCCAAAATGCGAGACGTGGGTGAAAGTTACAGAAGCCCTGCATACAACCCGCAAAAGTCCCGTTCTACCCTGGCTTGAGGCATTTGCCCCATTTCCAGTGATTTCACTTGTTTCCGACACGCTCGTCTGCGTTTACTGGGTCCCTTCCGATTCCGGAAATCCCAAAATGCGAGACGTGGGTCAAAGTTACAGAAGCCCTGCATACGACCCGCAAAAGCCCCGATCTACCCTCGCTTGAGGCATTTGCACCCTTTCCAGCGATTTCACTTGTTTCCGACACGCTCGTCTGCGTTTACTGGGTCCCTTGATTCGGGCACATTCTCCGATTCCGGAAATCCCAAAATGCGAGACGTGGGTGAAAGTTACAGAAGCCCTGCATACGACCCGCAAATCTCCCGTTCTACCCTCGCTTGAGGCATTTGCCCCTTTTCCAGCGATTTCACTTGTTTCCGACACGCTCGTCTGCGTTTACTGGGTCCCTTGATTCGGGCACATTCTCCGATTCCGGAAATCCCAAAATGCGAGACGTGGGTGAAAGTTACAGAAGCCCTGCATACAACCCGCAAAAGTCCCGATCTACCCTCGCTTGAGGCATTTGCCCCCTTTCCAGCGATTTCACTTGTTTCCGACACGCTCGTCTGCGTTTACTGGGTCCCTTGATTCGGGCACATTCTCCGATTCCGGAAATCCCAAAATGCGAGACGTGGGTGAAAGTTACAGAAGCCCTGCATACGACCCGCAACTGTCCCGTTCTACCCTCGCTTGAGGCATTTGCCCCCTTTCCAGCGATTTCACTTGTTTCCGACACGCTCGTCTGCGTTTACTGGGTCCCTTGATTCGGGCACATTCTCCGATTCCGGAAATCCCAAAATGCGAGACGTGGGTGAAAGTTACAGAAGCCCTGCATACGACCCGCAAATGTCCCGTTCTACCCTGGCTTGAGGCATTTGCCCCCTTTCCAGCGATTTCACTTGTTTCCGACACGCTCGTCTGCGTTTACTGGGTCCCTTCCGATTCCGGAAATCCCAAAATGCGAGACGTGGGTGAAAGTTACAGAAGCCCTGCATACGACCCGCAAAAGTCCCGATCTACCCTCGCTTGAGGCATTTGCCCCCTTTCCAGCGATTTCACTTGTTTCCGACACGCTCGTCTGCGTTTACTGGGTCCCTTGATTCGGGCACATTCTCCGATTCCGGAAATCCCAAAATGCGAGACAGGGTGAAAGTTACAGAAGCCCTGCATACGACCCGCAAAAGTCCCGTTCTACCCTCGCTTGAGGCATTTGCCCCCTTTCCAGCGATTTCACTTGTTTCCGACACGCTCGTCTGCGTTTACTGGGTCCCTTGATTCGGGCACATTCTCCGATTCCGGAAATCCCAAAATGCGAGACAGGGTGAAAGTTACAGAAGCCCTGCATACGACCCGCAAAAGTCCCGTTCTACCCTCGCTTGAGGCATTTGCCCCCTTTCCAGCGATTTCACTTGTTTCCGACACGCTCATCTGCGTTTACTGGGTCCCTTGATTCGGGCACATTCTCCGATTCCGGAAAACCCAAAATGCGAGACGTGGGTGAAAGTTACAGAAGCCCTGCATACAACCCGCAAAAGTCCCGATCTACCCTCGCTTGAGGCATTTGCCCCCTTTCCAGCGATTTCACTTGTTTCCGACACGCTCGTCTGCGTTTACTGGGTCCCTTGATTCGGGCACATTCTCCGATTCCGGAAATCCCAAAATGCGAGACGTGGGTGAAAGTTACAGAAGCCCTGCATACTACCCGCAAATGTCCCGTTCTACCCTGGCTTGAGGCATTTGCCCCATTTCCAGCGATTTCACTTGTTTCCGACACGCTCGTCTGCGTTTACTGGGTCCCTTCCGATTCCGGAAATCCCAAAATGCGAGACGTGGGTCAAAGTTACAGAAGCCCTGCATACGACCCGCAAAAGTCCCGATCTACCCTCGCTTGAGGCATTTGCCCCCTTTCCAGCGATTTCACTTGTTTCCGACACGCTCGTGTGCGTTTACTGGGTCCCTTGATTCGGGCACATTCTCCGATTCCGGAAATCCCAAAATGCGAGACGTGGGTGAAAGTTACAGAAGCCCTGCATACGACCCGCAAATGTCCCGTTCTGCCCTCGCTTGAGGCATTTGCCCCCTTTCCAGCGATTTCACTTGTTTCCGACACGCTCGTGTGCGTTTACTGGGTCCCTTGATTCGGGCACATTCTCCGATTCCGGAAATCCCAAAATGCGAGACGTGGGTGAAAGTTACAGAAGCCCTGCATACGACCCGCAAATGTCCCGTTCTGCCCTCGCTTGAGGCATTTGCCCCCTTTCCAGCGATTTCACTTGTTTCCGACACGCTCGTGTGCGTTTACTGGGTCCCTTGATTCGGGCACATTCTCCGATTCCGGAAATCCCAAAATGCGAGACAGGGTGAAAGTTACAGAAGCCCTGCATACGACCCGCAAAAGTCCCGATCTACCCTCGCTTGAGGCATTTGCCCCCTTTCCAGCGATTTCACTTGTTTCCGACACGCTCATCTGCGTTTACTGGGTCCCTTGATTCGGGCACATTCTCCGATTCCGGAAATCCCAAAATGCGAGACGTGGGTGAAAGTTACAGAAGCCCTGCATACGACCCGCAAATGTCCCGTTCTGCCCTCGCTTGAGGCATTTGCCCCCTTTCCAGCGATTTCACTTGTTTCCGACACGCTCGTGTGCGTTTACTGGGTCCCTTGATTCGGGCACATTCTCCGATTCCGGAAATCCCAAAATGCGAGACAGGGTGAAAGTTACAGAAGCCCTGCATACGACCCGCAAAAGTCCCGTTCTACCCTCGCTTGAGGCATTTGCCCCCTTTCCAGCGATTTCACTTGTTTCCGACACGCTCGTCTGCGTTTACTGGGTCCCTTGATTCGGGCACATTCTCCGATTCCGGAAATCCCAAAATGCGAGACAGGGTGAAAGTTACAGAAGCCCTGCATACGACCCGCAAAAGTCCCGTTCTACCCTCGCTTGAGGCATTTGCCCCCTTTCCAGCGATTTCACTTGTTTCCGACACGCTCATCTGCGTTTACTGGGTCCCTTGATTCGGGCACATTCTCCGATTCCGGAAATCCCAAAATGCGAGACGTGGGTGAAAGTTACAGAAGCCCTGCATACAACCCGCAAAAGTCCCGATCTACCCTCGCTTGAGGCATTTGCCCCCTTTCCAGCGATTTCACTTGTTTCCGACACGCTCGTCTGCGTTTACTGGGTCCCTTGATTCGGGCACATTCTCCGATTCCGGAAATCCCAAAATGCGAGACGTGGGTGAAAGTTACAGAAGCCCTGCATACGACCCGCAAATGTCCCGTTCTACCCTGGCTTGAGGCATTTGCCCCCTTTCCAGCGATTTCACTTGTTTCCGACACGCTCGTCTGCGTTTACTGGGTCCCTTCCGATTCCGGAAATCCCAAAATGCGAGACGTGGGTGAAAGTTACAGAAGCCCTGCATACGACCCGCAAAAGTCCCGATCTACCCTCGCTTGAGGCATTTGCCCCCTTTCCAGCGATTTCACTTGTTTCCGACACGCTCGTGTGCGTTTACTGGGTCCCTTGATTCGGGCACATTCTCCGATTCCGGAAATCCCAAAATGCGAGACAGGGTGAAAGTTACAGAAGCCCTGCATACGACCCGCAAAAGTCCCGTTCTACCCTCGCTTGAGGCATTTGCCCCCTTTCCAGCGATTTCACTTGTTTCCGACACGCTCGTCTGCGTTTACTGGGTCCCTTGATTCGGGCACATTCTCCGATTCCGGAAATCCCAAAATGCGAGACAGGGTGAAAGTTACAGAAGCCCTGCATACGACCCGCAAAAGTCCCGTTCTACCCTCGCTTGAGGCATTTGCCCCCTTTCCAGCGATTTCACTTGTTTCCGACACGCTCATCTGCGTTTACTGGGTCCCTTGATTCGGGCACATTCTCCGATTCCGGAAAACCCAAAATGCGAGACGTGGGTGAAAGTTACAGAAGCCCTGCATACAACCCGCAAAAGTCCCGATCTACCCTCGCTTGAGGCATTTGCCCCCTTTCCAGCGATTTCACTTGTTTCCGACACGCTCGTCTGCGTTTACTGGGTCCCTTGATTCGGGCACATTCTCCGATTCCGGAAATCCCAAAATGCGAGACGTGGGTGAAAGTTACAGAAGCCCTGCATACTACCCGCAAATGTCCCGTTCTACCCTGGCTTGAGGCATTTGCCCCATTTCCAGCGATTTCACTTGTTTCCGACACGCTCGTCTGCGTTTACTGGGTCCCTTCCGATTCCGGAAATCCCAAAATGCGAGACGTGGGTCAAAGTTACAGAAGCCCTGCATACGACCCGCAAAAGTCCCGATCTACCCTCGCTTGAGGCATTTGCCCCCTTTCCAGCGATTTCACTTGTTTCCGACACGCTCGTGTGCGTTTACTGGGTCCCTTGATTCGGGCACATTCTCCGATTCCGGAAATCCCAAAATGCGAGACGTGGGTGAAAGTTACAGAAGCCCTGCATACGACCCGCAAATGTCCCGTTCTGCCCTCGCTTGAGGCATTTGCCCCCTTTCCAGCGATTTCACTTGTTTCCGACACGCTCGTCTGCGTTTACTGGGTCCCTTGATTCGGGCACATTCTCCGATTCCGGAAATCCCAAAATGCGAGACAGGGTGAAAGTTACAGAAGCCCTGCATACGACCCGCAAAAGTCCCGTTCTACCCTCGCTTGAGGCATTTGCCCCCTTTCCAGCGATTTCACTTGTTTCCGACACGCTCATCTGCGTTTACTGGGTCCCTTGATTCGGGCACATTCTCCGATTCCGGAAAACCCAAAATGCGAGACGTGGGTGAAAGTTACAGAAGCCCTGCATACGACCCGCAAAAGTCCCGATCTACCCTCGCTTGAGGCATTTGCCCCCTTTCCAGCGATTTCACTTGTTTCCGACACGCTCGTCTGCGTTTACTGGGTCCCTTGATTCGGGCACATTCTCCGATTCCGGAAATCCCAAAATGCGAGACAGGGTGAAAGTTACAGAAGCCCTGCATACGACCCGCAAAAGTCCCGTTCTACCCTCGCTTGAGGCATTTGCCCCCTTTCCAGCGATTTCACTTGTTTCCGACACGCTCGTCTGCGTTTACTGGGTCCCTTGATTCGGGCACATTCTCCGATTCCGGAAATCCCAAAATGCGAGACAGGGTGAAAGTTACAGAAGCCCTGCATACGACCCGCAAAAGTCCCGTTCTACCCTCGCTTGAGGCATTTGCCCCCTTTCCAGCGATTTCACTTGTTTCCGACACGCTCATCTGCGTTTACTGGGTCCCTTGATTCGGGCACATTCTCCGATTCCGGAAAACCCAAAATGCGAGACGTGGGTGAAAGTTACAGAAGCCCTGCATACAACCCGCAAAAGTCCCGATCTACCCTCGCTTGAGGCATTTGCCCCCTTTCCAGCGATTTCACTTGTTTCCGACACGCTCGTCTGCGTTTACTGGGTCCCTTGATTCGGGCACATTCTCCGATTCCGGAAATCCCAAAATGCGAGACGTGGGTGAAAGTTACAGAAGCCCTGCATACTACCCGCAAATGTCCCGTTCTACCCTGGCTTGAGGCATTTGCCCCATTTCCAGCGATTTCACTTGTTTCCGACACGCTCGTCTGCGTTTACTGGGTCCCTTCCGATTCCGGAAATCCCAAAATGCGAGACGTGGGTCAAAGTTACAGAAGCCCTGCATACGACCCGCAAAAGTCCCGATCTACCCTCGCTTGAGGCATTTGCCCCCTTTCCAGCGATTTCACTTGTTTCCGACACGCTCGTGTGCGTTTACTGGGTCCCTTGATTCGGGCACATTCTCCGATTCCGGAAATCCCAAAATGCGAGACGTGGGTGAAAGTTACAGAAGCCCTGCATACGACCCGCAAATGTCCCGTTCTGCCCTCGCTTGAGGCATTTGCCCCCTTTCCAGCGATTTCACTTGTTTCCGACACGCTCGTGTGCGTTTACTGGGTCCCTTGATTCGGGCACATTCTCCGATTCCGGAAATCCCAAAATGCGAGACGTGGGTGAAAGTTACAGAAGCCCTGCATACGACCCGCAAATGTCCCGTTCTGCCCTCGCTTGAGGCATTTGCCCCCTTTCCAGCGATTTCACTTGTTTCCGACACGCTCGTGTGCGTTTACTGGGTCCCTTGATTCGGGCACATTCTCCGATTCCGGAAATCCCAAAATGCGAGACAGGGTGAAAGTTACAGAAGCCCTGCATACGACCCGCAAAAGTCCCGATCTACCCTCGCTTGAGGCATTTGCCCCCTTTCCAGCGATTTCACTTGTTTCCGACACGCTCATCTGCGTTTACTGGGTCCCTTGATTCGGGCACATTCTCCGATTCCGGAAATCCCAAAATGCGAGACGTGGGTGAAAGTTACAGAAGCCCTGCATACGACCCGCAAATGTCCCGTTCTGCCCTCGCTTGAGGCATTTGCCCCCTTTCCAGCGATTTCACTTGTTTCCGACACGCTCGTGTGCGTTTACTGGGTCCCTTGATTCGGGCACATTCTCCGATTCCGGAAATCCCAAAATGCGAGACAGGGTGAAAGTTACAGAAGCCCTGCATACGACCCGCAAAAGTCCCGTTCTACCCTCGCTTGAGGCATTTGCCCCCTTTCCAGCGATTTCACTTGTTTCCGACACGCTCGTCTGCGTTTACTGGGTCCCTTGATTCGGGCACATTCTCCGATTCCGGAAATCCCAAAATGCGAGACAGGGTGAAAGTTACAGAAGCCCTGCATACGACCCGCAAAAGTCCCGTTCTACCCTCGCTTGAGGCATTTGCCCCCTTTCCAGCGATTTCACTTGTTTCCGACACGCTCATCTGCGTTTACTGGGTCCCTTGATTCGGGCACATTCTCCGATTCCGGAAATCCCAAAATGCGAGACGTGGGTGAAAGTTACAGAAGCCCTGCATACAACCCGCAAAAGTCCCGATCTACCCTCGCTTGAGGCATTTGCCCCCTTTCCAGCGATTTCACTTGTTTCCGACACGCTCGTCTGCGTTTACTGGGTCCCTTGATTCGGGCACATTCTCCGATTCCGGAAATCCCAAAATGCGAGACGTGGGTGAAAGTTACAGAAGCCCTGCATACGACCCGCAAATGTCCCGTTCTACCCTGGCTTGAGGCATTTGCCCCCTTTCCAGCGATTTCACTTGTTTCCGACACGCTCGTCTGCGTTTACTGGGTCCCTTCCGATTCCGGAAATCCCAAAATGCGAGACGTGGGTGAAAGTTACAGAAGCCCTGCATACGACCCGCAAAAGTCCCGATCTACCCTCGCTTGAGGCATTTGCCCCCTTTCCAGCGATTTCACTTGTTTCCGACACGCTCGTGTGCGTTTACTGGGTCCCTTGATTCGGGCACATTCTCCGATTCCGGAAATCCCAAAATGCGAGACAGGGTGAAAGTTACAGAAGCCCTGCATACGACCCGCAAAAGTCCCGTTCTACCCTCGCTTGAGGCATTTGCCCCCTTTCCAGCGATTTCACTTGTTTCCGACACGCTCGTCTGCGTTTACTGGGTCCCTTGATTCGGGCACATTCTCCGATTCCGGAAATCCCAAAATGCGAGACAGGGTGAAAGTTACAGAAGCCCTGCATACGACCCGCAAAAGTCCCGTTCTACCCTCGCTTGAGGCATTTGCCCCCTTTCCAGCGATTTCACTTGTTTCCGACACGCTCATCTGCGTTTACTGGGTCCCTTGATTCGGGCACATTCTCCGATTCCGGAAAACCCAAAATGCGAGACGTGGGTGAAAGTTACAGAAGCCCTGCATACAACCCGCAAAAGTCCCGATCTACCCTCGCTTGAGGCATTTGCCCCCTTTCCAGCGATTTCACTTGTTTCCGACACGCTCGTCTGCGTTTACTGGGTCCCTTGATTCGGGCACATTCTCCGATTCCGGAAATCCCAAAATGCGAGACGTGGGTGAAAGTTACAGAAGCCCTGCATACTACCCGCAAATGTCCCGTTCTACCCTGGCTTGAGGCATTTGCCCCATTTCCAGCGATTTCACTTGTTTCCGACACGCTCGTCTGCGTTTACTGGGTCCCTTCCGATTCCGGAAATCCCAAAATGCGAGACGTGGGTCAAAGTTACAGAAGCCCTGCATACGACCCGCAAAAGTCCCGATCTACCCTCGCTTGAGGCATTTGCCCCCTTTCCAGCGATTTCACTTGTTTCCGACACGCTCGTGTGCGTTTACTGGGTCCCTTGATTCGGGCACATTCTCCGATTCCGGAAATCCCAAAATGCGAGACGTGGGTGAAAGTTACAGAAGCCCTGCATACGACCCGCAAATGTCCCGTTCTGCCCTCGCTTGAGGCATTTGCCCCCTTTCCAGCGATTTCACTTGTTTCCGACACGCTCGTCTGCGTTTACTGGGTCCCTTGATTCGGGCACATTCTCCGATTCCGGAAATCCCAAAATGCGAGACAGGGTGAAAGTTACAGAAGCCCTGCATACGACCCGCAAAAGTCCCGTTCTACCCTCGCTTGAGGCATTTGCCCCCTTTCCAGCGATTTCACTTGTTTCCGACACGCTCATCTGCGTTTACTGGGTCCCTTGATTCGGGCACATTCTCCGATTCCGGAAAACCCAAAATGCGAGACGTGGGTGAAAGTTACAGAAGCCCTGCATACAACCCGCAAAAGTCCCGATCTACCCTCGCTTGAGGCATTTGCCCCCTTTCCAGCGATTTCACTTGTTTCCGACACGCTCGTCTGCGTTTACTGGGTCCCTTGATTCGGGCACATTCTCCGATTCCGGAAATCCCAAAATGCGAGACGTGGGTGAAAGTTACAGAAGCCCTGCATACTACCCGCAAATGTCCCGTTCTACCCTGGCTTGAGGCATTTGCCCCATTTCCAGCGATTTCACTTGTTTCCGACACGCTCGTCTGCGTTTACTGGGTCCCTTCCGATTCCGGAAATCCCAAAATGCGAGACGTGGGTCAAAGTTACAGAAGCCCTGCATACGACCCGCAAAAGTCCCGATCTACCCTCGCTTGAGGCATTTGCCCCCTTTCCAGCGATTTCACTTGTTTCCGACACGCTCGTGTGCGTTTACTGGGTCCCTTGATTCGGGCACATTCTCCGATTCCGGAAATCCCAAAATGCGAGACGTGGGTGAAAGTTACAGAAGCCCTGCATACGACCCGCAAATGTCCCGTTCTGCCCTCGCTTGAGGCATTTGCCCCCTTTCCAGCGATTTCACTTGTTTCCGACACGCTCGTGTGCGTTTACTGGGTCCCTTGATTCGGGCACATTCTCCGATTCCGGAAATCCCAAAATGCGAGACGTGGGTGAAAGTTACAGAAGCCCTGCATACGACCCGCAAATGTCCCGTTCTGCCCTCGCTTGAGGCATTTGCCCCCTTTCCAGCGATTTCACTTGTTTCCGACACGCTCGTGTGCGTTTACTGGGTCCCTTGATTCGGGCACATTCTCCGATTCCGGAAATCCCAAAATGCGAGACAGGGTGAAAGTTACAGAAGCCCTGCATACGACCCGCAAAAGTCCCGATCTACCCTCGCTTGAGGCATTTGCCCCCTTTCCAGCGATTTCACTTGTTTCCGACACGCTCATCTGCGTTTACTGGGTCCCTTGATTCGGGCACATTCTCCGATTCCGGAAATCCCAAAATGCGAGACGTGGGTGAAAGTTACAGAAGCCCTGCATACGACCCGCAAATGTCCCGTTCTGCCCTCGCTTGAGGCATTTGCCCCCTTTCCAGCGATTTCACTTGTTTCCGACACGCTCGTGTGCGTTTACTGGGTCCCTTGATTCGGGCACATTCTCCGATTCCGGAAATCCCAAAATGCGAGACAGGGTGAAAGTTACAGAAGCCCTGCATACGACCCGCAAAAGTCCCGTTCTACCCTCGCTTGAGGCATTTGCCCCCTTTCCAGCGATTTCACTTGTTTCCGACACGCTCGTCTGCGTTTACTGGGTCCCTTGATTCGGGCACATTCTCCGATTCCGGAAATCCCAAAATGCGAGACAGGGTGAAAGTTACAGAAGCCCTGCATACGACCCGCAAAAGTCCCGTTCTACCCTCGCTTGAGGCATTTGCCCCCTTTCCAGCGATTTCACTTGTTTCCGACACGCTCGTCTGCGTTTACTGGGTCCCTTCCGATTCCGGAAATCCCAAAATGCGAGACGTGGGTCAAAGTTACAGAAGCCCTGCATACGACCCGCAAAAGTCCCGATCTACCCTCGCTTGAGGCATTTGCCCCCTTTCCAGTGATTTCACTTGTTTCCGACACGCTCGTGTGCGTTTACTGGGTCCCTTGATTCGGGCACATTCTCCGATTCCGGAAATCCCAAAATGCGAGACGTGGGTGAAAGTTACAGAAGCCCTGCATACGACCCGCAAATGTCCCGTTCTGCCCTCGCTTGAGGCATTTGCCCCCTTTCCAGCGATTTCACTTGTTTCCGACACGCTCGTGTGCGTTTACTGGGTCCCTTCCGATTCCGGAAATCCCAAAATGCGAGACGTGGGTGAAAGTTACAGAAGCACTGCATACGACCCGCAAAAGTCCCGTTCTACCCTCGCTTGAGGCATTTGCCCCCTTTCCAGCGATTCCACTTGTTTCCGACACGCTCGTCTGCGTTTACTGGGTCCCTTCCGATTCCGGAAATCCCAAAATGCGAGACGTGGGTGAAAGTTACAGAAGCCCTGCATACGACCCGCAAAAGTCCCGATCTACCCTCGCTTGAGGCATTTGCCCCCTTTCCAGCGATTTCACTTGTTTCCGACACGCTCGTCTGCGTTTACTGGGTCCCTTGATTCGGGCACATTCTCCGATTCCGGAAATCCCAAAATGCGAGACGTGGGTGACAGTTATAGAAGCCCTGCATACGACCCGCAAAAGTCCCGTTCTACCCTCGCTTGAGGCATTTGCCCCCTTTCCAGCGATTTCACTTGTTTCCGACACGCTCGTCTGCATTTACTTGGTCCCTTGATTCGGGCACAATCTCCGATTCCGGAAATCCCAAAATGCGAGACGTGGGTGAAAGTTACAGAAGCCCTGCATACGACCCGCAAAAGCCCCGATCTACCCTCGCTTGAGGCATTTGCACCCTTTCCAGCGATTTCACTTGTTTCCGACACGCTCGTCTGCGTTTACTGGGTCCCTTGATTCGGGCACATTCTCCGATTCCGGAAATCCCAAAATGCGAGACGTGGGTGAAAGTTACAGAAGCCCTGCATACGACCCGCAAATCTCCCGTTCTACCCTCGCTTGAGGCATTTGCCCCCTTTCCAGCGATTTCACTTGTTTCCGACACGCTCGTCTGCGTTTACTGGGTCCCTTGATTCGGGCACATTCTCCGATTCCGGAAATCCCAAAATGCGAGACGTGGGTGAAAGTTACAGAAGCCCTGCATACGACCCGCAAAAGTCCCGTTCTACCCTCGCTTGAGGCATTTGCCCCCTTTCCAGCGATTTCACTTGTTTCCGACACACTCGTGTGCGTTTACTGGGTCCCTTGATTCGGGCACATTCTCCGATTCCGGAAATCCCAAAATGCGAGACGTGGGTGAAAGTTACAGAAGCCCTGCATACGACCCGCAAATGTCCCGTTCTGCCCTCGCTTGAGGCATTTGCCCCCTTTCCAGCGATTTCACTGGTTTCCGACACGCTCGTGTGCGTTTACTGGGTCCCTTGATTCGGGCACATTCTCCGATTCCGGAAATCCCAAAATGCGAGACAGGGTGAAAGTTACAGAAGCCCTGCATACGACCCGCAAAAGTCCCGATCTACCCTCGCTTGAGGCATTTGCCCCCTTTCCAGCGATTTCACTTGTTTCCGACACGCTCGTCTGCGTTTACTGGGTCCCTTGATTCGGGCACATTCTCCGATTCCGGAAATCCCAAAATGCGAGACGTGGGTGAAAGTTACAGAAGCCCTGCATACGACCCGCAAAAGTCCCGATCTACCCTCGCTTGAGGCATTTGCCCCCTTTCCAGCGATTTCACTTGTTTCCGACACGCTCGTCTGCGTTTACTGGGTCCCTTGATTCGGGCACATTCTCCGATTCCGGAAATCCCAAAATGCGAGACGTGGGTGAAAGTTACAGAAGCCCTGCATACGACCCGCAACTGTCCCGTTCTACCCTCGCTTGAGGCATTTGCCCCCTTTCCAGCGATTTCACTTGTTTCCGACACGCTCGTCTGCGTTTACTGGGTCCCTTGATTCGGGCACATTCTCCGATTCCGGAAATCCCAAAATGCGAGACGTGGGTGAAAGTTACAGAAGCCCTGCATACGACCCGCAAAAGTCCCGATCTACCCTCGCTTGAGGCATTTGCCCCCTTTCCAGCGATTTCACTTGTTTCCGACACGCTCGTCTGCGTTTACTGGGTCCCTTGATTCGGGCACATTCTCCGATTCCGGAAATCCCAAAATGCGAGACGTGGGTGAAAGTTACAGAAGCCCTGCATACGACCCGCAAATGTCCCGTTCTGCCCTCGCTTGAGGCATTTGCCCCCTTTCCAGCGATTTCACTTGTTTCCGACACGCTCGTGTGCGTTTACTGGGTCCCTTGATTCGGGCACATTCTCCGATTCCGGAAATCCCAAAATGCGAGACAGGGTGAAAGTTACAGAAGCCCTTCATACGACCCGCAAAAGTCCTGTTCTACCCTCGCTTGAGGCATTTGCCCCCTTTCCAGCGATTTCACTTGTTTCCGACACGCTCGTCTGCGTTTACTGGGTCCCTTGATTCGGGCACATTCTCCGATTCCGGAAATCCCAAAATGCGAGACGTGGGTGAAAGTTACAGAAGCCCTGCATACGACCCGCAAAAGTCCCGATCTACCCTCGCTTGAGGCATTTGCCCCCTTTCCAGCGATTTCACTTGTTTCCGACACGCTCGTCTGCGTTTACTGGGTCCCTTGATTCGGGCACATTCTCCGATTCCGGAAATCCCAAAATGCGAGACGTGGGTGAAAGTTACAGAAGCCCTGCATACAACCCGCAAAAGTCCCGATCTACCCTCGCTTGAGGCATTTGCCCCCTTTCCAGCGATTTCACTTGTTTCCGACACGCTCGTCTGCGTTTACTGGGTCCCTTGATTCGGGCACATTCTCCGATTCCGGAAATCCCAAAATGCGAGACGTGGGTGAAAGTTACAGAAGCCCTGCATACGACCCGCAACTGTCCCGTTCTACCCTCGCTTGAGGCATTTGCCCCCTTTCCAGCGATTTCACTTGTTTCCGACACGCTCGTCTGCGTTTACTGGGTCCCTTGATTCGGGCACATTCTCCGATTCCGGAAATCCCAAAATGCGAGACGTGGGTGAAAGTTACAGAAGCCCTGCATACGACCCGCAAATGTCCCGTTCTACCCTGGCTTGAGGCATTTGCCCCCTTTCCAGCGATTTCACTTGTTTCCGACACGCTCGTCTGCGTTTACTGGGTCCCTTCCGATTCCGGAAATCCCAAAATGCGAGACGTGGGTGAAAGTTACAGAAGCCCTGCATACGACCCGCAAAAGTCCCGATCTACCCTCGCTTGAGGCATTTGCCCCCTTTCCAGCGATTTCACTTGTTTCCGACACGCTCGTCTGCGTTTACTGGGTCCCTTGATTCGGGCACATTCTCCGATTCCGGAAATCCCAAAATGCGAGACGTGGGTGAAAGTTACAGAAGCCCTGCATACGACCCGCAAATGTCCCGTTCTGCCCTCGCTTGAGGCATTTGCCCCCTTTCCAGCGATTTCACTTGTTTCCGACACGCTCGTGTGCGTTTACTGGGTCCCTTGATTCGGGCACATTCTCCGATTCCGGAAATCCCAAAATGCGAGACAGGGTGAAAGTTACAGAAGCCCTTCATACGACCCGCAAAAGTCCTGTTCTACCCTCGCTTGAGGCATTTGCCCCCTTTCCAGCGATTTCACTTGTTTCCGACACGCTCGTCTGCGTTTACTGGGTCCCTTGATTCGGGCACATTCTCCGATTCCGGAAATCCCAAAATGCGAGACGTGGGTGAAAGTTACAGAAGCCCTGCATACAACCCGCAAAAGTCCCGATCTACCCTCGCTTGAGGCATTTGCCCCCTTTCCAGCGATTTCACTTGTTTCCGACACGCTCGTCTGCATTTACTGGGTCCCTTGATTCGGGCACATTCTCCGATTCCGGAAATCCCAAAATGCGAGACGTGGGTGAAAGTTACAGAAGCCCTGCATACGACCCGCAACTGTCCCGTTCTTCCCTCGCTTGAGGCATTTGCCCCCTTTCCAGCGATTTCACTTGTTTCCGACACGCTCGTCTGCGTTTACTGGGTCCCTTGATTCGGGCACATTCTCCGATTCCGGAAATCCCAAAATGCGAGACGTGGGTGAAAGTTACAGAAGCCCTGCATACGACCCGCAAATGTCCCGTTCTACCCTGGCTTGAGGCATTTGCCCCCTTTCCAGCGATTTCACTTGTTTCCGACACGCTCGTCTGCGTTTACTGGGTCCCTTCCGATTCCGGAAATCCCAAAATGCGAGACGTGGGTGAAAGTTACAGAAGCACTGCATACGACCCGCAAAAGTCCCGTTCTACCCTCGCTTGAGGCATTTGCCCCCTTTCCAGCGATTTCACTTGTTTCCGACACGCTCGTCTGCGTTTACTGGGTCCCTTCCGATTCCGGAAATCCCAAAATGCGAGACGTGGGTGAAAGTTACAGAAGCCCTGCATACGACCCGCAAAAGTCCCGATCTACCCTCGCTTGAGGCATTTGCCCCCTTTCCAGCGATTTCACTTGTTTCCGACACGCTCGTCTGCGTTTACTGGGTCCCTTGATTCGGGCACATTCTCCGATTCCGGAAATCCCAAAATGCGAGACGTGGGTGAAAGTTATAGAAGCCCTGCATACGACCCGCAAAAGTCCCGTTCTACCCTCGCTTGAGGCATTTGCCCCCTTTCCAGCGATTTCACTTGTTTCGGACACGCTCGTCTGCATTTACTTGGTCCCTTGATTCGGGCACAATCTCCGATTCCGGAAATCCCAAAATGCGAGACATGGGTGAAAGTTACAGAAGCCCTGCATACGACCCGCAAAAGTCCCGATCTACCCTCGCTTGAGGCATTTGCCCCCTTTCCAGCGATTTCACTTGTTTCCGACACGCTCGTCTGCATTTACTGGGTCCCTTGATTCGGGCACATTCTCCGATTCCGGAAATCCCAAAATGCGAGACGTGGGTGAAAGTTACAGAAGCCCTGCATACGACCCGCAACTGTCCCGTTCTTCCCTCGCTTGAGGCATTTGCCCCCTTTCCAGCGATTTCACTTGTTTCCGACACGCTCGTCTGCGTTTACTGGGTCCCTTGATTCGGGCACATTCTCCGATTCCGGAAATCCCAAAATGCGAGACGTGGGTGAAAGTTACAGAAGCCCTGCATACGACCCGCAAATGTCCCGTTCTACCCTGGCTTGAGGCATTTGCCCCCTTTCCAGCGATTTCACTTGTTTCCGACACGCTCGTCTGCGTTTACTGGGTCCCTTCCGATTCCGGAAATCCCAAAATGCGAGACGTGGGTGAAAGTTACAGAAGCACTGCATACGACCCGCAAAAGTCCCGTTCTACCCTCGCTTGAGGCATTTGCCCCCTTTCCAGCGATTTCACTTGTTTCCGACACGCTCGTCTGCGTTTACTGGGTCCCTTCCGATTCCGGAAATCCCAAAATGCGAGACGTGGGTGAAAGTTACAGAAGCCCTGCATACGACCCGCAAAAGTCCCGATCTACCCTCGCTTGAGGCATTTGCCCCCTTTCCAGCGATTTCACTTGTTTCCGACACGCTCGTCTGCGTTTACTGGGTCCCTTGATTCGGGCACATTCTCCGATTCCGGAAATCCCAAAATGCGAGACGTGGGTGAAAGTTATAGAAGCCCTGCATACGAGCCGCAAAAGTCCCGTTCTACCCTCGCTTGAGGCATTTGCCCCCTTTCCAGCGATTTCACTTGTTTCGGACACGCTCGTCTGCATTTACTTGGTCCCTTGATTCGGGCACAATCTCCGATTCCGGAAATCCCAAAATGCGAGACGTGGGTGAAAGTTACAGAAGCCCTGCATACGACCCGCAAAAGTCCCGATCTACCCTCGCTTGAGGCATTTGCCCCCTTTCCAGCGATTTCACTTGTTTCCGACACGCTCGTCTGCGTTTACTGGGTCCCTTGATTCGGGCACATTCTCCGATTCCGGAAATCCCAAAATGTGAGACGTGGGTGAAAGTTACAGAAGCCCTGCATACGACCCGCAAATCTCCCGTTCTACCCTCGCTTGAGGCATTTGCCCCCTTTCCAGCGATTTCACTTGTTTCCGACATGCTCGTCTGCGTTTACTGGGTCCCTTGATTCGGGCACATTCTCCGATTCCGGAAATCCTAAAATGCGAGACGTGGGTGAAAGTTACAGAAGCCCTGCATACGACCCGCAAAAGTCCCGTTCTACCCTTGCTTGAGGCATTTGCCCCCTTTCCAGCGATTTCACTTGTTTCCGACACGCTCGTGTGCGTTTACTGGGTCCCTTGATTCGGGCACATTCTCCAATTCCGGAAATCCCAAAATGCGAGACGTGGGTGAAAGTTACAGAAGCCCTGCATACGACCCGCAAATGTCCCGTTCTGCCCTCGCTTGAGGCATTTGCCCCCTTTCCAGCGATTTCACTTGTTTCCGACACGCTCGTGTGCGTTTACTGGGTCCCTTTATTCGGGCACATTCTCCGATTCCGGAAATCCCAAAATGCGAGACAGGGTGAAAGTTACAGAAGCCCTGCATACGACCCGCAAAAGTCCCGATGTACCCTCGCTTGAGGCATTTGCCCCCTTTCCAGCGATTTCACTTGTTTCCGACACGCTCGTCTGCGTTTACTGGGTCCCTTGATTCGGGCACATTCTCCGATTCCGGAAATCCCAAAATGCGAGACGTGGGTGAAAGTTACAGAAGCCCTGCATACGACCCGCAAATCTCCCGTTCTACCCTCGCTTGAGGCATTTGCCCCCTTTCCAGCGATTTCACTTGTTTCCGACATGCTCGTCTGCGTTTACTGGGTCCCTTGATTCGGGCACATTCTCCGATTCCGGAAATCCTAAAATGCGAGACGTGGGTGAAAGTTACAGAAGCCCTGCATACGACCCGCAAAAGTCCCGTTCTACCCTCGCTTGAGGCATTTGCCCCCTTTCCAGCGATTTCACTTGTTTCCGACACGCTCGTGTGCGTTTACTGGGTCCCTTGATTCGGGCACATTCTCCGATTCCGGAAATCCCAAAATGCGAGACGTGGGTGAAAGTTACAGAAGCCCTGCATACGACCCGCAACTGTCCCGTTCTGCCCTCGCTTGAGGCATTTGCCCCCTTTCCAGCAATTTCACTTGTTTCCGACACGCTCGTGTGCGTTTACTGGGTCCCTTTATTCGGGCACATTCTCCGATTCCGGAAATCCCAAAATGCGAGACAGGGTGAAAGTTACAGAAGCCCTGCATACGACCCGCAAAAGTCCCGATGTACCCTCGCTTGAGGCATTTGCCCCCTTTCCAGCGATTTCACTTGTTTCCGACACGCTCGTCTGCGTTTACTGGGTCCCTTGATTCGGGCACATTCTCCGATTCCGGAAATCCCAAAATGCGAGACGTGGGTGAAAGTTACAGAAGCCCTGCATACGACCCGCAAATGTCCCGTTCTACTCTCGCTTGAGGCATTTGCCCCCTTTCCAGCGATTTCACTTGTTTCCGACACGCTCGTCTGCGTTTACTGGGTCCCTTGATTCGGGCACATTCTCCGATTCCGGAAATCCCAAAATGCGAGACGTGGGTGAAAGTTACAGAAGCCCTGCATACGACCTGCCAAAGTCCCGTTCTACCCTCGCTTGAGGCATTTGCCCCCTTTCCAGCGATTTCACTTGTTTCCGACACGCTCGTCTGCGTTTACTGGGTCCCTTGATTCGGGCACATTCTCCGATTCCGGAAATCCCAAAATGCGAGACGTGGGTGAAAGTTACAGAAGCCCTGCGTACGACCCGCAAATGTCCCGTTCTGCCCTCGCTTGAGGCATTTGCCCCCTTTCCAGCGATTTCACTTGTTTCCGACACGCTCGTGTGCGTTTACTGGGTCCCTTGATTCGGGCACATTCTCCAATTCCGGAAATCCCAAAATGCGAGACGTGGGTGAAAGTTACAGAAGCCCTGCATACGACCCGCAAATGTCCCGTTCTGCCCTCGCTTGAGGCATTTGCCCCCTTTCCAGCGATTTCACTTGTTTCCGACACGCTCGTGTGCGTTTACTGGGTCCCTTTATTCGGGCACATTCTCCGATTCCGGAAATCCCAAAATGCGAGACAGGGTGAAAGTTACAGAAGCCCTGCATACGACCCGCAAAAGTCCCGATGTACCCTCGCTTGAGGCATTTGCCCCCTTTCCAGCGATTTCACTTGTTTCCGACACGCTCGTCTGCGTTTACTGGGTCCCTTGATTCGGGCACATTCTCCGATTCCGGAAATCCCAAAATGCGAGACGTGGGTGAAAGTTACAGAAGCCCTGCATACGACCCGCAAATCTCCCGTTCTACCCTCGCTTGAGGCATTTGCCCCCTTTCCAGCGATTTCACTTGTTTCCGACATGCTCGTCTGCGTTTACTGGGTCCCTTGATTCGGGCACATTCTCCGATTCCGGAAATCCTAAAATGCGAGACGTGGGTGAAAGTTACAGAAGCCCTGCATACGACCCGCAAAAGTCCCGTTCTACCCTCGCTTGAGGCATTTGCCCCCTTTCCAGCGATTTCACTTGTTTCCGACACGCTCGTGTGCGTTTACTGGGTCCCTTGATTCGGGCACATTCTCCGATTCCGGAAATCCCAAAATGCGAGACGTGGGTGAAAGTTACAGAAGCCCTGCATACGACCCGCAACTGTCCCGTTCTGCCCTCGCTTGAGGCATTTGCCCCCTTTCCAGCAATTTCACTTGTTTCCGACACGCTCGTGTGCGTTTACTGGGTCCCTTTATTCGGGCACATTCTCCGATTCCGGAAATCCCAAAATGCGAGACAGGGTGAAAGTTACAGAAGCCCTGCATACGACCCGCAAAAGTCCCGATGTACCCTCGCTTGAGGCATTTGCCCCCTTTCCAGCGATTTCACTTGTTTCCGACACGCTCGTCTGCGTTTACTGGGTCCCTTGATTCGGGCACATTCTCCGATTCCGGAAATCCCAAAATGCGAGACGTGGGTGAAAGTTACAGAAGCCCTGCATACGACCCGCAAATGTCCCGTTCTACTCTCGCTTGAGGCATTTGCCCCCTTTCCAGCGATTTCACTTGTTTCCGACACGCTCGTCTGCGTTTACTGGGTCCCTTGATTCGGGCACATTCTCCGATTCCGGAAATCCCAAAATGCGAGACGTGGGTGAAAGTTACAGAAGCCCTGCATACGACCTGCCAAAGTCCCGTTCTACCCTCGCTTGAGGCATTTGCCCCCTTTCCAGCGATTTCACTTGTTTCCGACACGCTCGTCTGCGTTTACTGGGTCCCTTGATTCGGGCACATTCTCCGATTCCGGAAATCCCAAAATGCGAGACGTGGGTGAAAGTTACAGAAGCCCTGCGTACGACCCGCAAATGTCCCGTTCTGCCCTCGCTTGAGGCATTTGCCCCCTTTCCAGCGATTTCACTTGTTTCCGACACGCTCGTGTGCGTTTACTGGGTCCCTTGATTCGGGCACATTCTCCGATTCCGGAAATCCCAAAATGCGAGACAGGGTGAAAGTTACAGAAGCCCTGCATACGACCCGCAAAAGTCCCGTTCTACCCTCGCTTGAGGCATTTGCCCCCTTTCCAGCGATTTCACTTGTTTCCGACACGCTCGTCTGCGTTTACTGGGTCCCTTGATTCGGGCACATTCTCCGATTCCGGAAATCCCAAAATGCGAGACGTGGGTGAAAGTTACAGAAGCCCTGCATACAACCCGCAAAAGTCCCGATCTACCCTCGCTTGAGGCATTTGCCCCCTTTCCAGCGATTTCACTTGTTTCCGACACGCTCGTCTGCGTTTACTGGGTCCCTTGATTCGGGCACATTCTCCGATTCCGGAAATCCCAAAATGCGAGACGTGGGTGAAAGTTACAGAAGCCCTGCATACAACCCGCAACTGTCCTGTTCTACCCTCGCTTGAGGCATTTGCCCCCTTTCCTGCGATTTCACTTGTTTCCGACAGGCTCGTCTGCGTTTACTGGGTCCCTTGATTCGGGCACATTCTCCGATTCCGGAAATCCTAAAATGCGAGACGTGGGTGAAAGTTACAGAAGCCCTGCATACGACCCGCAAAAGTCCCATTCTACCCTCGCTTGAGGCATTTGCCCCCTTTCCAGCGATTTCACTTGTTTCCGACACGCTCGTGTGCGTTTACTGGGTCCCTTGATTAGGGCACATTCTCCAATTCCGGAAATCCCAAAATGCGAGACGTGGGTGAAAGTTACAGAAGCCCTGCATACGACCCGCAAATGTCCCGTTCTGCCCTCGCTTGAGGCATTTGCCCCCTTTCCAGCGATTTCACTTGTTTCCGACACGCTCGTGTGCGTTTACTGGGTCCCTTGATTCGGGCACATTCTCCGATTCCGGAAATCCCAAAATGCGAGACAGGGTGAAAGTTACAGAAGCCCTGCATACGACCCGCAAAAGTCCCGATCTACCCTCGCTTGAGGCATTTGCCCCCTTTCCAGCGATTTCACTTGTTTCCGACACGCTCGTCTGCGTTTATTGGGTCCCTTGATTCGGGCACATTCTCCGATTCCGGAAATCCCAAAATGCGAGACGTGGGTGAAAGTTACAGAAGCCCTGCATACGACCCGCAAATGTCCCGTTCTACCCTGGCTTGAGGCATTTGCCCCCTTTCCAGCGATTTTACTTGTTTCCGACACGCTCGTCTGCGTTTACTGGGTCCCTTCCGATTCCGGAAATCCCAAAATGCGAGACGTGGGTGAAAGTTACAGAAGCACTGCATACGACCCGCAAAAGTCCCGTTCTACCCTCGCTTGAGGCATTTGCCCCCTTTCCAGCGATTTCACTTGTTTCCGACACGCTCGTCTGCGTTTACTGGGTCCCTTGATTCGGGCACATTCTCCGATTCCGGAAATCCCAAAATGCGAGACGTGGGTGAAAGTTATAGAAGCCCTGCATACGACCCGCAAAAGTCCCGTTCTACCCTCGCTTGAGGCATTTGCCCCCTTTCCAGCGATTTCACTTGTTTCCGACACGCTCGTCTGCATTTACTTGGTCCCTTGATTCGGGCACATTCTCCGATTCCGGAAATCCCAAAATGCGAGACGTGGGTGAAAGTTACAGAAGCCCTGCATACGACCCGCAAATCTCCCGTTCTACCCTCGCTTGAGGCATTTGCCCCCTTTCCAGCGATTTCACTTGTTTCCGACATGCTCGTCTGCGTTTACTGGGTCCCTTGATTCGGGCACATTCTCCGATTCCGGAAATCCTAAAATGCGAGACGTGGGTGAAAGTTACAGAAGCCCTGCATACGACCCGCAAAAGTCCCGTTCTACCCTCGCTTGAGGCATTTGCCCCCTTTCCAGCGATTTCACTTGTTTCCGACACGCTCGTGTGCGTTTACTGGGTCCCTTGATTCGGGCACATTCTCCAATTCCGGAAATCCCAAAATGCGAGACGTGGGTGAAAGTTACAGAAGCCCTGCATACGACCCGCAACTGTCCCGTTCTGCCCTCGCTTGAGGCATTTGCCCCCTTTCCAGCAATTTCACTTGTTTCCGACACGCTCGTGTGCGTTTACTGGGTCCCTTTATTCGGGCACATTCTCCGATTCCGGAAATCCCAAAATGCGAGACAGGGTGAAAGTTACAGAAGCCCTGCATACGACCCGCAAAAGTCCCGATGTACCCTCGCTTGAGGCATTTGCCCCCTTTCCAGCGATTTCACTTGTTTCCGACACGCTCGTCTGCGTTTACTGGGTCCCTTGATTCGGGCACATTCTCCGATTCCGGAAATCCCAAAATGCGAGACGTGGGTGAAAGTTACAGAAGCCCTGCATACGACCCGCAAATGTCCCGTTCTACTCTCGCTTGAGGCATTTGCCCCCTTTCCAGCGATTTCACTTGTTTCCGACACGCTCGTCTGCGTTTACTGGGTCCCTTGATTCGGGCACATTCTCCGATTCCGGAAATCCCAAAATGCGAGACGTGGGTGAAAGTTACAGAAGCCCTGCATACGACCTGCCAAAGTCCCGTTCTACCCTCGCTTGAGGCATTTGCCCCCTTTCCAGCGATTTCACTTGTTTCCGACACGCTCGTCTGCGTTTACTGGGTCCCTTGATTCGGGCACATTCTCCGATTCCGGAAATCCCAAAATGCGAGACGTGGGTGAAAGTTACAGAAGCCCTGCATACGACCCGCAAATGTCCCGTTCTGCCCTTGCTTGAGGCATTTGCCCCCTTTCCAGCGATTTCACTTGTTTCCGACACGCTCGTGTGCGTTTACTGGGTCCCTTGATTCGGGCACATTCTCCGATTCCGGAAATCCCAAAATGCGAGACAGGGTGAAAGTTACAGAAGCCCTGCATACGACCCGCAAAAGTCCCGTTCTACCCTCGCTTGAGGCATTTGCCCCCTTTCCAGCGATTTCACTTGTTTCCGACACGCTCGTCTGCGTTTACTGGGTCCCTTGATTCGGGCACATTCTCCGATTCCGGAAATCCCAAAATGCGAGACGTGGGTGAAAGTTACAGAAGCCCTGCATACAACCCGCAAAAGTCCCGATCTACCCTCGCTTGAGGCATTTGCCCCCTTTCCAGCGATTTCACTTGTTTCCGACACGCTCGTGTGCGTTTACTGGGTCCCTTGATTCGGGCACATTCTCCGATTCCGGAAATCCCAAAATGCGAGACGTGGGTGAAAGTTACAGAAGCCCTGCATACAACCCGCAACTGTCCTGTTCTACCCTCGCTTGAGGCATTTGCCCCCTTTCCTGCGATTTCACTTGTTTCCGACACGCTCGTCTGCGTTTACTGGGTCCCTTGATTCGGGCACATTCTCCGATTCCGGAAATCCTAAAATGCGAGACGTGGGTGAAAGTTACAGAAGCCCTGCATACGACCCGCAAAAGTCCCATTCTACCCTCGCTTGAGGCATTTGCCCCCTTTCCAGCGATTTCACTTGTTTCCGACACGCTCGTGTGCGTTTACTGGGTCCCTTGATTAGGGCACATTCTCCAATTCCGGAAATCCCAAAATGCGAGACGTGGGTGAAAGTTACAGAAGCCCTGCATACGACCCGCAAATGTCCCGTTCTGCCCTCGCTTGAGGCATTTGCCCCCTTTCCAGCGATTTCACTTGTTTCCGACACGCTCGTGTGCGTTTACTGGGTCCCTTGATTCGGGCACATTCTCCGATTCCGGAAATCCCAAAATGCGAGACAGGGTGAAAGTTACAGAAGCCCTGCATACGACCCGCAAAAGTCCCGATCTACCCTCGCTTGAGGCATTTGCCCCCTTTCCAGCGATTTCACTTGTTTCCGACACGCTCGTCTGCGTTTATTGGGTCCCTTGATTCGGGCACATTCTCCGATTCCGGAAATCCCAAAATGCGAGACGTGGGTGAAAGTTACAGAAGCCCTGCATACGACCCGCAAATGTCCCGTTCTACCCTGGCTTGAGGCATTTGCCCCCTTTCCAGCGATTTCACTTGTTTCCGACACGCTCGTCTGCGTTTACTGGGTCCCTTCCGATTCCGGAAATCCCAAAATGCGAGACGTGGGTGAAAGTTACAGAAGCACTGCATACGACCCGCAAAAGTCCCGTTCTACCCTCGCTTGAGGCATTTGCCCCCTTTCCAGCGATTTCACTTGTTTCCGACACGCTCGTCTGCGTTTACTGGGTCCCTTGATTCGGGCACATTCTCCGATTCCGGAAATCCCAAAATGCGAGACGTGGGTGAAAGTTATAGAAGCCCTGCATACGACCCGCAAAAGTCCCGTTCTACCCTCGCTTGAGGCATTTGCCCCCTTTCCAGCGATTTCACTTGTTTCCGACACGCTCGTCTGCATTTACTTGGTCCCTTGATTCGGGCACAATCTCCGATTCCGGAAATCCCAAAATGCGAGACGTGGGTGAAAGTTACAGAAGCCCTGCATACGACCCGCAAAAGTCCCGTTCTGCCCTCGCTTGAGGCATTTGCCCCCTTTCCAGCGATTTCACTTGTTTCCGACATGCTCGTGTGCGTTTACTGGGTCCCTTGATTCGGGCACATTCTCCGATTCCGGAAATCCCAAAATGCGAGACAGGGTGAAAGTTACAGAAGCCCTGCATACGACCCGCAAAAGTCCCGATCTACCCTCGCTTGAGGCATTTGCCCCCTTTCCAGAGATTTCACTTGTTTCCGACACGCTCGTCTGCGTTTACTGGGTCCCTTGATTCGGGCACATTCTCCGATTCCGGAAATCCCAAAATGCGAGACGTGGGTGAAAGTTACAGAAGCCCTGCATACGACCCGCAAATGTCCCGTTCTACCCTCGCTTGAGGCATTTGCCCCCTTTCCAGCGATTTCACTTGTTTCCGACACGCTCGTCTGCGTTTCCTGGGTCCCTTGATTCGGGCACATTCTCCGATTCCGGAAATCCCAAAATGCGAGACGTGGGTGAAAGTTACAGAAGCCCTGCATACGACCTGCCAAAGTCCCGTTCTACCCTCGCTTGAGGCATTTGCCCCCTTTCCAGCGATTTCACTTGTTTCCGACACGCTCGTGTGCGTTTACTGGGTCCCTTGATTCGGGCACATTCTCCGATTCCGGAAATCCCAAAATGCGAGACAGGGTGAAAGTTACAGAAGCCCTGCATACGACCCGCAAAAGTCCCGTTCTACCCTCGCTTGAGGCATTTGCCCCCTTTCCAGCGATTTCACTTGTTTCCGACACGCTCGTCTGCGTTTACTGGGTCCCTTGATTCGGGCACATTCTCCGATTCCGGAAATCCCAAAATGCGAGACGTGGGTGAAAGTTACAGAAGCCCTGCATATGACCCGCAAAAGTCCCGATCTACCCTCGCTTGAGGCATTTGCCCCCTTTCCAGCGATTTCACTTGTTTCCGACACGCTCGTCTGCGTTTACTGGGTCCCTTGATTCGGGCACATTCTCCGATTCCGGAAATCCCAAAATGCGAGACGTGGGTGAAAGTTACAGAAGCCCTGCATACGACCCGCAAAAGTCCCGTTCTACCCTCGCTTGAGGCATTTGCCCCCTTTCCAGCGATTTCACTTGTTTCCGACACGCTCGTCTGCATTTACTTGGTCCCTTGATTCGGGCACAATCTCCGATTCCGGAAATCCCAAAATGCGAGACGTGGGTGAAAGTTACAGAAGCCCTGCATACGACCCGCAAAAGTCCCGTTCTGCCCTCGCTTGAGGCATTTGCCCCCTTTCCAGCGATTTCACTTGTTTCCGACACGCTCGTGTGCGTTTACTGGGTCCCTTGATTCGGGCACATTCTCCGATTCCGGAAATCCCAAAATGCGAGACAGGGTGAAAGTTACAGAAGCCCTGCATACGACCCGCAAAAGTCCCGATCTACCCTCGCTTGAGGCATTTGCCCCCTTTCCAGCGATTTCACTTGTTTCCGACACGCTCGTCTGCGTTTACTGGGTCCCTTGATTCGGGCACATTCTCCGATTCCGGAAATCCCAAAATGCGAGACGTGGGTGAAAGTTACAGAAGCCCTGCATACGACCCGCAAATGTCCCGTTCTACCCTCGCTTGAGGCATTTGCCCCCTTTCCAGCGATTTCACTTGTTTCCGACACGCTCGTCTGCGTTTACTGGGTCCCTTGATTCGGGCACATTCTCCGATTCCGGAAATCCCAAAATGCGAGACGTGGGTGAAAGTTACAGAAGCCCTGCATACGACCTGCCAAAGTCCCGTTCTACCCTCGCTTGAGGCATTTGCCCCCTTTCCAGCGATTTCACTTGTTTCCGACACGCTCGTCTGCGTTTACTGGGTCCCTTGATTCGGGCACATTCTCCGATTCCGGAAATCCCAAAATGCGAGACATGGGTGAAAGTTACAGAAGCCCTGCATACGACCCGCAAATGTCCCGTTCTGCCCTCGCTTGAGGCATTTGCCCCCTTTCCAGCGATTTCACTTGTTTCCGACACGCTCGTGTGCGTTTACTGGGTCCCTTGATTCGGGCACATTCTCCGATTCCGGAAATCCCAAAATGCGAGACAGGGTGAAAGTTACAGAAGCCCTGCATACGACCCGCAAAAGTCCCGTTCTACCCTCGCTTGAGGCATTTGCCCCCTTTCCAGCGATTTCACTTGTTTCCGACACGCTCGTCTGCGTTTACTGGGTCCCTTGATTCGGGCACATTCTCCGATTCCGGAAATCCCAAAATGCGAGACGTGGGTGAAAGTTACAGAAGCCCTGCATACAACCCGCAAAAGTCCCGATCTACCCTCGCTTGAGGCATTTGCCCCCTTTCCAGCGATTTCACTTGTTTCCGACACGCTCGTCTGCGTTTACTGGGTCCCTTGATTCGGGCACATTCTCCGATTCCGGAAATCCCAAAATGCGAGACGTGGGTGAAAGTTACAGAAGCCCTGCATACGACCTGCCAAAGTCCCGTTCTACCCTCGCTTGAGGCATTTGCCCCCTTTCCAGCGATTTCACTTGTTTCCGACACGCTCGTCTGCGTTTACTGGGTCCCTTGATTCGGGCACATTCTCCGATTCCGGAAATCCCAAAATGCGAGACGTGGGTGAAAGTTACAGAAGCCCTGCATACGACCCGCAAATGTCCCGTTCTGCCCTCGCTTGAGGCATTTGCCCCCGTTCCAGCGATTTCACTTGTTTCCGACACGCTCGTGTGCGTTTACTGGGTCCCTTGATTCGGGCACATTCTCCGATTCCGGAAATCCCAAAATGCGAGACGTGGGTGAAAGTTACAGAAGCCCTGCATACGACCCGCAAATGTCCCGTTCTACCCTGGCTTGAGGCATTTGCCCCCTTTCCAGCGATTTCACTTGTTTCCGACACGCTCGTCTGCGTTTACTGGGTCCCTTCCGATTCCGGAAATCCCAAAATGCGAGACGTGGGTGAAAGTTACAGAAGCCCTGCATACGACCCGCAAAAGTCCCGATCTACCCTCGCTTGAGGCATTTGCCCCCTTTCCAGCGATTTCACTTGTTTCCGACACGCTCGTCTGCGTTTACTGGGTCCCTTGATTCGGGCACATTCTCCGATTCCGGAAATCCCAAAATGCGAGACGTGGGTGAAAGTTATAGAAGCCCTGCATACGACCCGCAAAAGTCCCGATCTACCCTCGCTTGAGGCATTTGCCCCCTTTCCAGCGATTTAACTTGTTTCCGACACGCTCGTCTGCGTTTACTGGGTCCCTTGATTCGGGCACATTCTCCGATTCCGGAAATCCCAAAATGTGAGACGTGGGTGAAAGTTACAGAAGCCCTGCATACGATCCGCAAATCTCCCGTTCTACCCTCGCTTGAGGCATTTGCCCCCTTTCCAGCGATTTCACTTGTTTCCGACACGCTCGTCTGCGTTTACTGGGTCCCTTGATTTGGGCACATTCTCCGATTCCGGAAATCCCGAAATGCGAGACGTGGGTGAAAGTTACAGAAGCCCTGCATACGACCCGCAAAAGTCCCGATCTACCCTCGCTTGAGGCATTTGCCCCCTTTCCAGCGATTTCACTTGTTTCCGACACGCTCGTCTGCGTTTACTGGGTCCCTTCCGATTCCGGAAATCCCAAAATGCGAGACGTGGGTGAAAGTTACAGAAGCCCTGCATACGACCCGCAAAAGTCCCGATCTACCCTCGCTTGAGGCATTTGCCCCCTTTCCAGCGATTTCACTTGTTTCCGACATGCTCGTCTGCGTTTACTGGGTCCCTTGATTCGGGCACATTCTCCGATTCCGGAAATCCCAAAATGCGAGACGTGGGTGAAAGTTACAGAAGCCCTGCATACGACCCGCAAATGTCCCGTTCTACCCTCGCTTGAGGCATTTGCCCCCTTTCCAGCATTTTCACTTGTTTCCGACACGCTCGTCTGCGTTTACTGGGTCCCTTGATTCGGGCACATTCTCCGATTCTGGAAATCCCAAAATGCGAGACGTGGGTGAAAGGTACAGAAGCCCTGCATACGACCCGCAAAAGTCCCGTTCTACCCTCGCTTGAGGCATTTGCCCCCTTTCCAGCGATTTCACTTGTTTCCGACACGCTCATCTGCGTTTACTGGGTCCCTTGATTCGGGCACATTCTCCGATTCCGGAAATCCCAAAATGCGAGACGTGGGTTAAAGTTACAGAAGCCCTGCATACGACCCGCAAAAGTCCCGTTCTACCCTCGCTTGAGGCATTTGCCCCCTTTCCAGCGATTTCACTTGTTTCCGACACGCTCGTGTGCGTTTACTTGGTCCCTTGATTCGGGCACATTCTCCGATTCCGGAAACCCCAAAATGCGAGACGTGGGTGAAAGGTACAGAAGCCCTGCATACGACCCGCAAAAGTCCCGTTCTACCCTCGCTTGAGGCATTTGCCCCCTTTCCAGCGATTTCACTTGTTTCCGACACGCTCATCTGCGTTTACTGGGTCCCTTGATTCGGGCACAATCTCCGATTCCGGAAATCCCAAAATGCGAGACGTGGGTAAAAGTTACAGAAGCCCTGCATACGACCCGCAAAAGTCCCGATCTACCCTCGCTTGAGGCATTTGCCCCCTTTCCAGCGATTTCACTTGTTTCCGACACGCTCGTCTGCGTTTACTGGGTCCCTTGATTCGGGCACATTCTCCGATTCCGGAAATCCCAAAATGCGAGACGTGGGTGAAAGTTACAGAAGCCCGGCGTACGACCCGCAAATGTCCCGTTCTACCCTGGCTTGAGGCATTTGCCCCCTTTCCAGCGATTTCACTTGTTTCCGACACGCTCGTCTGCGTTTACTGGGTCCCTTCCGATTCCGGAAATCCCAAAATGCGAGACGTGGGTGAAAGTTACAGAAGCCCTGCATACGACCCGCAAAAGTCCCGTTCTACCCTCGCTTGAGGCATTTGCCCCCTTTCCAGCGATTTCACTTGTTTCCGACACGCTCGTGTGCGTTTACTGGGTCCCTTGATTCGGGCACATTCTCCGATTCCGGAAATCCCAAAATGCGAGACGTGGGTGAAAGTTACAGAAGCCCTGCATACGACCCGCAAATGTCCCGTTCTGCCCTCGCTTGAGGCATTTGCCCCCTTTCCAGCGATTTCACTTGTTTCCGACACGCTCGTGTGCATTTACTGGGTCCCTTGATTCGGGCACATTCTCCGATTCCGGAAATCCCAAAATGCGAGACAGGGTGAAAGTTACAGAAGCCCTGCATACGACCCGCAAAAGTCCCGATCTACCCTCGCTTGAGGCATTTGCCCCCTTTCCAGCGATTTAACTTGTTTCCGACACGCTCGTCTGCGTTTACTGGGTCCCTTGATTCGGGCACATTCTCCGATTCCGGAAATCCCAAAATGTGAGACGTGGGTGAAAGTTACAGAAGCCCTGCATACGATCCGCAAATCTCCCGTTCTACCCTCGCTTGAGGCATTTGCCCCCTTTCCAGCGATTTCACTTGTTTCCGACACGCTCGTCTGCGTTTACTGGGTCCCTTGATTTGGGCACATTCTCCGATTCCGGAAATCCCGAAATGCGAGACGTGGGTGAAAGTTACAGAAGCCCTGCATACGACCCGCAAAAGTCCCGATCTACCCTCGCTTGAGGCATTTGCCCCCTTTCCAGCGATTTCACTTGTTTCCGACACGCTCGTCTGCGTTTACTGGGTCCCTTCCGATTCCGGAAATCCCAAAATGCGAGACGTGGGTGAAAGTTACAGAAGCCCTGCATACGACCCGCAAAAGTCCCGATCTACCCTCGCTTGAGGCATTTGCCCCCTTTCCAGCGATTTCACTTGTTTCCGACATGCTCGTCTGCGTTTACTGGGTCCCTTGATTCGGGCACATTCTCCGATTCCGGAAATCCCAAAATGCGAGACGTGGGTGAAAGTTACAGAAGCCCTGCATACGACCCGCAAATGTCCCGTTCTACCCTCGCTTGAGGCATTTGCCCCCTTTCCAGCATTTTCACTTGTTTCCGACACGCTCGTCTGCGTTTACTGGGTCCCTTGATTCGGGCACATTCTCCGATTCTGGAAATCCCAAAATGCGAGACGTGGGTGAAAGGTACAGAAGCCCTGCATACGACCCGCAAAAGTCCCGTTCTACCCTCGCTTGAGGCATTTGCCCCCTTTCCAGCGATTTCACTTGTTTCCGACACGCTCATCTGCGTTTACTGGGTCCCTTGATTCGGGCACATTCTCCGATTCCGGAAATCCCAAAATGCGAGACGTGGGTTAAAGTTACAGAAGCCCTGCATACGACCCGCAAAAGTCCCGTTCTACCCTCGCTTGAGGCATTTGCCCCCTTTCCAGCGATTTCACTTGTTTCCGACACGCTCGTGTGCGTTTACTTGGTCCCTTGATTCGGGCACATTCTCCGATTCCGGAAACCCCAAAATGCGAGACGTGGGTGAAAGGTACAGAAGCCCTGCATACGACCCGCAAAAGTCCCGTTCTACCCTCGCTTGAGGCATTTGCCCCCTTTCCAGCGATTTCACTTGTTTCCGACACGCTCATCTGCGTTTACTGGGTCCCTTGATTCGGGCACAATCTCCGATTCCGGAAATCCCAAAATGCGAGACGTGGGTAAAAGTTACAGAAGCCCTGCATACGACCCGCAAAAGTCCCGATCTACCCTCGCTTGAGGCATTTGCCCCCTTTCCAGCGATTTCACTTGTTTCCGACACGCTCGTCTGCGTTTACTGGGTCCCTTGATTCGGGCACATTCTCCGATTCCGGAAATCCCAAAATGCGAGACGTGGGTGAAAGTTACAGAAGCCCGGCGTACGACCCGCAAATGTCCCGTTCTACCCTGGCTTGAGGCATTTGCCCCCTTTCCAGCGATTTCACTTGTTTCCGACACGCTCGTCTGCGTTTACTGCGTCCCTTCCGATTCCGGAAATCCCAAAATGCGAGACGTGGGTGAAAGTTACAGAAGCCCTGCATACGACCCGCAAAAGTCCCGTTCTACCCTCGCTTGAGGCATTTGCCCCCTTTCCAGCGATTTCACTTGTTTCCGACACGCTCGTGTGCGTTTACTGGGTCCCTTGATTCGGGCACATTCTCCGATTCCGGAAATCCCAAAATGCGAGACGTGGGTGAAAGTTACAGAAGCCCTGCATACGACCCGCAAATGTCCCGTTCTGCCCTCGCTTGAGGCATTTGCCCCCTTTCCAGCGATTTCACTTGTTTCCGACACGCTCGTGTGCATTTACTGGGTCCCTTGATTCGGGCACATTCTCCGATTCCGGAAATCCCAAAATGCGAGACAGGGTGAAAGTTACAGAAGCCCTGCATACGACCCGCAAAAGTCCCGATCTACCCTCGCTTGAGGCATTTGCCCCCTTTCCAGCGATTTCACTTGTTTCCGACACGCTCGTCTGCGTTTACTGGGTCCCTTGATTCGGGCACATTCTCCGATTCCGGAAATCCCAAAATGCGAGACGTGGGTGAAAGTTACAGAAGCCCTGCATACGACCCGCAAATGTCCCGTTCTACCCTCGCTTGAGGCATTTGCCCCCTTTCCAGCGATTTCACTTGTTTCTGACACGCTCGTCTGCGTTTACTGGGTCCCTTGATTCGGGCACATTCTCCGATTCCGGAAATCCCAAAATGCGAGACGTGGGTGAAAGTTACAGAAGCCCTGCATACGACCCGCAAAAGTCCCGTTCTACCCTCGCTTGAGGCATTTGCCCCCTTTCCAGCGATTTCACTTGTTTCCGACACGCTCGTGTGCGTTTACTGGGTCCCTTGATTCGGGCACATTCTCCGATTCCGGAAATCCCAAAATGCGAGACGTGGGTGAAAGTTACAGAAGCCCTGCATACGACCCGCAAATGTCCCGTTCTGCCCTCGCTTGAGGCATTTGCCCCCTTTCCAGCGATTTCACTTGTTTCCGACACGCTCGTGTGCGTTTACTGGGTCCCTTGATTCGGGCACATTCTCCGATTCCGGAAATCCCAAAATGCGAGACAGGGTGAAAGTTACAGAAGCCCTGCATACGACCCGCAAAAGTCCCGTTCTACCCTCGCTTGAGGCATTTGCCCCCTTTCCAGCGATTTCACTTGTTTCCGACACGCTCGTCTGCGTTTACTGGGTCCCTTGATTCGGGCACATTCTCCGATTCCGGAAATCCCAAAATGCGAGACGTGGGTGAAAGTTACAGAAGCCCTGCATACAACCCGCAACTGTCCTGTTCTACCCTCGCTTGAGGCATTTGCCCCCTTTCCAGCGATTTCACTTGTTTCCGACACGCTCGTCTGCGTTTACTGGGTCCCTTGATTCGGGCACATTCTCCGATTCCGGAAATCCCAAAATGCGAGACGTGGGTGAAAGTTACAGAAGCCCTGCATACGACCCGCAAATGTCCCGTTCTACCCTGGCTTGAGGCATTTGCCCCCTTTCCAGCGATTTCACTTGTTTCCAACACGCTCGTCTGCGTTTACTGGGTCCCTTCCGATTCCGGAAATCCCAAAATGCGAGACGTGGGTCAAAGTTACAGAAGCCCTGCATACGACCCGCAAAAGTCCCGATCTACCCTCGCTTGAGGCATTTGCCCCCTTTCCAGCGATTTCACTTGTTTCCGACACGCTCGTGTGCGTTTACTGGGTCCCTTGATTCGGGCACATTCTCCGATTCCGGAAATCCCAAAATGCGAGACGTGGGTGAAAGTTACAGAAGCCCTGCATACGACCCGCAAATGTCCCGTTCTGCCCTCGCTTGAGGCATTTGCCCCCTTTCCAGCGATTTCACTTGTTTCCGACACGCTCGTGTGCGTTTACTGGGTCCCTTGATTCGGGCACATTCTCCGATTCCGGAAATCCCAAAATGCGAGACAGGGTGAAAGTTACAGAAGCCCTGCATACGACCCGCAAAAGTCCCGATCTACCCTCGCTTGAGGCATTTGCCCCCTCTCCAGCGATTTCACTTGTTTCCGACACGCTCGTCTGCGTTTACTGGGTCCCTTGATTCGGGCACATTCTCCGATTCCGGAAATCCCAAAATGCGAGACGTGGGTGAAAGTTACAGAAGCCCTGCATACGACCCGCAAATGTCCCGTTCTACCCTCCCTTGAGGCATTTGCCCCCTTTCCAGCGATTTCACTTGTTTCCGACACGCTCGTCTGCGTTTACTGGGTCCCTTGATTCCGGCACATTCTCCGATTCCGGAAATCCCAAAATGCGAGACGTGGGTGAAAGTTACAGAAGCCCTGCATACGACCCGCAAAAGTCCCGTTCTACCCTCGCTTGAGGCATTTGCCCCCTTTCCAGCGATTTCACTTGTTTCAGACACGCTCGTGTGCGTTTACTGGGTCCCTTGATTCGGGCACATTCTCCGATTCCGGAAATCCCAAAATGCGAGACAGGGTGAAAGTTACAGAAGCCCTGCATACGACCCGCAAAAGTCCCGATCTACCCTCGCTTGAGGCATTTGCCCCCTTTCCAGCGATTTCACTTGTTTCCGACACGCTCGTGTGCGTTTACTGGGTCCCTTGATTCGGGCACATTCTCCGATTCCGGAAATCCCAAAAAGCGAGACGTGGGTGAAAGTTACAGAAGCCCTGCATACGACCCGCAAAAGTCCCGTTCTACCCTCGCTTGAGGCATTTGCCCCCTTTCCAGCGATTTCACTTGTTTCCGACACGCTCGTGTGCGTTTACTGGGTCCCTTGATTCGGGCACATTCTCCGATTCCGGAAATCCCAAAATGCGAGGCAGGGTGAAAGTTACAGAAGCCCTGCATACGACCCGCAAAAGTCCCGATCTACCCTCGCTTGAGGCATTTGCCCCCTCTCCAGCGATTTCACTTGTTTCCGACACGCTCGTCTGCGTTTACTGGGTCCCTTGATTCAAGCACATTCTCCGATTCCGGAAATCCCAAAATGCGAGACGTGGGTGAAAGTTACAGAAGCCCTGCATACGACCCGCAAAAGTCCCGTTCTACCCTCGCTTGAGGCATTTGCCCCTTTCCAGCGATTTCACTTGTTTCCGACACGCTCGTGTGCGTTTACTGGGTCCCTTGATTCGGGCACATTCTCCGATTCCGGAAATCCCAAAATGCGAGACGTGGGTGAAAGTTACAGAAGCCCTGCATACGACCCGCAAATGTCCCGTTCTGCCCTCGCTTGAGGCATTTGCCCCCTTTCCAGCGATTTCACTTGTTTCCGACACGCTCGTGTGCGTTTACTGGGTCCCTTGATTCGGGCACATTCTCCGATTCCGGAAATCCCAAAATGCGAGACAGGGTGAAAGTTACAGAAGCCCTGCAAACGACGCGCAAAAGTCCCGATCTACCCTCGCTTGAGGCATTTGCCCCCTTTCCAGCGATTTCACTTGTTTCCGACACGCTCGTCTGCGTTTACTGGGTCCCTTGATTCGGGCACATTCTCCGATTCCGGAAATCCCAAAATGCGAGACGTGGGTGAAAGTTACAGAAGCCCTGCATACGACCCGCAAATGTCCCGTTCTACCCTCCCTTGAGGCATTTGCCCCCTTTCCAGCGATTTCACTTGTTTCCGACACGCTCATCTGCGTTTACTGGGTCCCTTGATTCGGGCACATTCTCCGATTCCGGAAATCCCAAAATGCGAGACGTGGGTGAAAGTTACAGAAGCCCTGCATACGACCCGCAAAAGTCCCGTTCTACCCTCGCTTGAGGCATTTGCCCCCTTTCCAGCGATTTCACTTGTTTCAGACACGCTCGTGTGCGTTTACTGGGTCCCTTGATTCGGGCACATTCTCCGATTCCGGAAATCCCAAAATGCGAGACGTGGGTGAAAGTTACAGAAGCCCTGCATACGACCCGCAAATGTCCCGTTCTGCCCTCGCTTGAGGCATTTGCCCCCTTTCCAGCGATTTCACTTGTTTCCGACACGCTCGTCTGCGTTTACTGGGTCCCTTGATTCGGGCACATTCTCCGATTCCGGAAATCCCAAAATGCGAGACAGGGAGAAAGTTACAAAAGCCCTGCATACGACCCGCAAAAGTCCCGATCTACCCTCGCTTGAGGCATTTGCCCCCTTTCCAGCGATTTCACTTGTTTCCGACACGCTCGTGTGCGTTTACTGGGTCCCTTGATTCGGGCACATTCTCCGATTCCGGAAATCCCAAAATGCGAGACGTGGGTGAAAGTTACAGAAGCCCTGCATACGACCCGCAAATGTCCCGTTCTGCCCTCGCTTGAGGCATTTGCCCCCTTTCCAGCGATTTCACTTGTTTCCGACACGCTCGTGTGCGTTCCCTGGGTCCCTTGATTCAGGCACATTCTCCAATTCCGGAAATCCCAAAATGCGAGACAGGGTGAAAGTTACAGAAGCCCTGCATACAACCCGCAAAAGTCCCGTTCTACCCTCGCTTGTGGCATTTGCCCCCTTTCCAGCGATTTCACTTGTTTCCGACACGCTCGTCTGCGTTTACTGGGTCCCTTGATTCGGGCACATTCTCCGATTCCGGAAATCCCAAAATGCGAGACGTGGGTGAAAGTTACAGAAGCCCTGCATACGACCCGCAAAAGTCCCGTTCTACCCTCGCTTGAGGCATTTGCCCCCTTTCCAGCGATTTCACATGTTTCCGACACGCTCGTGTGCGTTTACTGGGTCCCTTGATTCGGGCACATTCTCCGATTCCGGAAATCCCAAAATGCGAGACGTGGGTGAAAGTTACAGAAGCCCTGCATACGACCCGCAAAAGTCCCATTCTACCCTCGCTTGAGGCATTTGCCCCCTTTCCAGCGATTTCACTTGTTTCCGACACGCTCGTCTGCGTTTACTGGGTCCCTTGATTCGGGCACATTCTCCGATTCCGGAAATCCCGAAATGCGAGACGTGGGTGAAAGTTACAGAAGCCCTGCATACGACCCGCAAAAGTCCCGTTCTACCCTCGCTTGAGGCATTTGCCCCCTTTCCAGCGATTTCACTTGTTTCCGACAGGCTCGTGTGCGTTTACTGGGTCCCTTGATTCGGGCACATTCTCCGATTCCGGAAATCCCAAAATGCGAGACGTGGGTGAAAGTTACAGAAGCCCTGCATACGGCCCGCAAAAGTCCCGATCTACCCTCGCTTGAGGCATTTGCCCCCTTTCCAGCGATTTCACTTGTTTCCGACACGCTCGTCTGCGTTTACTGGGTCCCTTGATTCGGGCACATTCTCCGATTCCGGAAATCCCAAAATGCGAGACGTGGGTGAAAGTTACAGAAGCCCTGCATACGACCCGCAACTGTCCCGTTCTACCCTTGCTTGAGGCATTTGCCCCCTTTCCAGCGATTTCACTTGTTTCCGACACGCTCATCTGCGTTTACTGGGTCCCTTGATTCGGGCACATTCTCCGATTCCGGAAATCCCAAAATGCGAGACGTGGGTGAAAGTTACAGAAGCCCTGCATACAACCCGCAAAAGTCCCGATCTACCCTCGCTTGAGGCATTTGCCCCCTTTCCAGCGATTTCACTTGTTTCCGACACGCTCGTCTGCGTTTACTGGGTCCCTTGATTCGGGCACATTCTCCGATTCCGGAAATCCCAAAATGCGAGACGTGGGTGAAAGTTACAGAAGCCCTGCATACGACCCGCAAAAGTCCCGTTCTACCCTCGCTTGAGGCATTTGCCCCCTTTCCAGCGATTTCACTTGTTTCCGACACGCTCATCTGCGTTTACTGGGTCCCTTGATTCGGGCACATTCTCCGATTCCGGAAATCCCAAAATGCGAGACGTGGGTGAAAGTTACAGAAGCCCTGCATACGACCCGCAAAAGTCCCGTTCTACCCTGGCTTGAGGCATTTGCCCCCTTTCCAGCGATTTCACTTGTTTCCGACACGCTCGTCTGCGTTTACTGGGTCCCTTCCGATTCCGGAAATCCCAAAATGCGAAACGTGGGTGAACGTTACAGAAGCCCTGCATACGACCCGCAAAAGTCCCGTTCTACCCTCGCTTGAGGCATTTGCCCCCTTTCCAGCGATTTCACTTGTTTCCGACACGCTCGTCTGCGTTTACTGGGTCCCTTGATTCGGGCACATTCTCCGATTCCGGAAATCCCGAAATGCGAGACGTGGGTGAAAGTTACAGAAGCCCTGCATACGGCCCGCAAAAGTCCCGATCTACCCTCGCTTGAGGCATTTGCCCCCTTTCCAGCGATTTCACTTGTTTCCGACACGCTCGTCTGCGTTTACTGGGTCCCTTGATTCGGGCACATTCTCCGATTCCGGAAATCCCAAAATGCGAGACGTGGGTGAAAGTTACAGAAGCCCTGCATACGACCCGTAAAAGTCCCGTTCTACCCTCGCTTGAGGCATTTGCCCCCTTTCCAGCGATTTCACTTGTTTCCTACACGCTCGTCTGCGTTTACTTGGTCCCTTGATTCGGGCACAATCTCCGATTCCGGAAATCCCAAAATGCGAGACGTGGGTGAAAGTTACAGAAGCCCTGCATACGACCCGCAAAAGTCCCGTTCTACCCTCGCTTGAGGCATTTGCCCCCTTTCCAGCGATTTCACATGTTTCCGACACGCTCGTGTGCGTTTACTGGGTCCCTTGATTCGGGCACATTCTCCGATTCCGGAAATCCCAAAATGCGAGACGTGGGTGAAAGTTACAGAAGCCCTGCATACGACCCGCAAAAGTCCCGTTCTACCCTCGCTTGAGGCATTTGCCCCCTTTCCAGCGATTTCACTTGTTTCCGACAGGCTCGTGTGCGTTTACTGGGTCCCTTGATTCGGGCACATTCTCCGATTCCGGAAATCCCAAAATGCGAGACGTGGGTGAAAGTTACAGAAGCCCTGCATACGGCCCGCAAAAGTCCCGATCTACCCTCGCTTGAGGCATTTGCCCCCTTTCCAGCGATTTCACTTGTTTCCGACACGCTCGTCTGCGTTTACTGGGTCCCTTGATTCGGGCACATTCTCCGATTCCGGAAATCCCAAAATGCGAGACGTGGGTGAAAGTTACAGAAGCCCTGCATACGACCCGTAAAAGTCCCGTTCTACCCTCGCTTGAGGCATTTGCCCCCTTTCCAGCGATTTCACTTGTTTCCTACACGCTCGTCTGCGTTTACTTGGTCCCTTGATTCGGGCACAATCTCCGATTCCGGAAATCCCAAAATGCGAGACGTGGGTGAAAGTTACAGAAGCCCTGCATACGACCCGCAAAAGTCCCGATCTACCCTCGCTTGAGGCATTTGCCCCCTTTCCAGCGATTTCACTTGTTTCCGACACGCTCGTCTGCGTTTACTGGGTCCCTTGATTCGGGCACATTCTCCGATTCCGGAAATCCCAAAATGCGAGACGTGGGTGAAAGTTACAGAAGCCCTGCATACGACCCGCAAAAGTCCCGTTCTACCCTCGCTTGAGGCATTTGCCCCCTTTCCAGCGATTTCACTTGTTTCCGACAGGCTCGTGTGCGTTTACTGGGTCCCTTGATTCGGGCACATTCTCCGATTCCGGAAATCCCAAAATGCGAGACGTGGGTGAAAGTTACAGAAGCCCTGCATACGGCCCGCAAAAGTCCCGATCTACCCTCGCTTGAGGCATTTGCCCCCTTTCCAGCGATTTCACTTGTTTCCGACACGCTCGTCTGCGTTTACTGGGTCCCTTGATTCGGGCACATTCTCCGATTCCGGAAATCCCAAAATGCGAGACGTGGGTGAAAGTTACAGAAGCCCTGCATACGACCCGTAAAAGTCCCGTTCTACCCTCGCTTGAGGCATTTGCCCCCTTTCCAGCGATTTCACTTGTTTCCTACACGCTCGTCTGCGTTTACTTGGTCCCTTGATTCGGGCACAATCTCCGATTCCGGAAATCCCAAAATGCGAGACGTGGGTGAAAGTTACAGAAGCCCTGCATACGACCCGCAAAAGTCCCGATCTACCCTCGCTTGAGGCATTTGCCCCCTTTCCAGCGATTTCACTTGTTTCCGACACGCTCGTCTGCGTTTACTGGGTCCCTTGATTCGGGCACATTCTCCGATTCTGGAAATCCCAAAATGCGAGACGTGGGTGAAAGTTACAGAAGCCCTGCATACGACCCGCAACTGTCCCATTCTACCCTCGCTTGAGGCATTTGCCCCCTTTCCCGCGATTTCACTTGTTTCCGACACGCTCGTCTGCGTTTACTGGGTCCCTTGATTCGGGCACATTCTCCGATTCCGGAAATCCCAAAATGCGAGACGTGGGTGAAAGTTACAGAAGCCCTGCATACGACCCGCAAATGTCCCGTTCTACCCTGGCTTGAGGCATTGGCCCCCTTTCCAGCGATTTCACTTGTTTCCGACACGCTCGTCTGCGTTTACTGGGTCCCTTCCGATTCCGGAAATCCCAAAATGCGAGACGTGGGTGAAAGTTACAGAAGCCCTGCATACGACCCGCAAAAGTCCCGTTCTACCCTCGCTTGAGGCATTTGCCCCCTTTCCAGCGATTTCACTTGTTTCCGACACGCTCGTCTGCGTTTACTGGGTCCCTTGATTCGGGCACATTCTCCGATTCCGGAAATCCCAAAATGCGAGACGTGGGTTAAAGTTACAGAAGCCCTGCATACGACCCGCAAAAGTCCCGTTCTACCCTCGCTTGAGGCATTTGCCCCCTTTCCAGCGATTTCACTTGTTTCCGACACGCTCGTGTGCGTTTACTGGGTCCCTTGATTCGGGCACATTCTCCGATTCCGGAAATCCCAAAATGCGAGACGTGGGTGAAAGGGACAGAAGCCCTGCATACGACCCGCAAAAGTCCCGTTCTACCCTCGCTTGAGGCATTTGCCCCCTTTCCAGCGATTTCACTTGTTTCCGACACGCTCGTCTGCGTTTACTGGGTCCCTTGATTCGGGCACATTCTCCGATTCCGGAAATCCCAAAATGCGAGACGTGGGTAAAAGTTACAGAAGCCCTGCATACGACCCGCAAAAGTCCCGATCTACCCTCGCTTGAGGCATTTGCCCCCTTTCCAGCGATTTCACTTGTTTCCGACACGCTCGTCTGCGTTTACTGGGTCCCTTGATTCGGGCACATTCTCCGATTCCGGAAATCCCGAAATGCGAGACGTGGGTGAAAGTTACAGAAGCCCGGCATACGACCCGCAAATGTCCCGTTCTACCCTCGCTTGAGGCATTTGCCCCCTTTCCAGCGATTTCACTTGTTTCTGACACGCTCGTCTGCATTTACTGGGTCCCTTGATTCGGGCACATTCTCCGATTCCGGAAATCCCGAAATGCGAGACGTGGGTGAAAGTTACAGAAGCCCTGCATACGACCCGCAAAAGTCCCGCTCTACCCTCGCTTGAGGCATTTGCCCCCTTTCCAGCGATTTCACTTGTTTCCGACACGCTCGTCTGCGTTTACTGGGTCCCTTGATTCGGGCACATTCTCCGATTCCGGAAATCCCAAAATGCGAGACGTGGGTGAAAGTTACAGAAGCCCTGCATACGACCCGCAAAAGTCCCGCTCTACCCTCGCTTGAGGCATTTGCCCCCTTTCCAGCGATTTCACTTGTTTCCGACACGCTCGTCTGCGTTTACTGGGTCCCTTGATTCGGGCACATTCTCCGATTCCGGAAATCCCAAAATGCGAGACGTGGGTGAAAGTTACAGAAGCCCTGCATACGACCCGCAAATGTCCCGTTCTACCCTCGCTTGAGGCATTTGCCCCCTTTCCAGCATTTTCACTTGTTTCCGACACGCTCGTCTGCGTTTACTGGGTCCCTTGATTCGGGCACATTCTCCGATTCTGGAAATCCCAAAATGCGAGACGTGGGTGAAAGTTACAGAAGCCCTGCATACGACCCGCAAAAGTCCCGTTCTACCCTCGCTTGAGGCATTTGCCCCCTTTCCAGCGATTTCACTTGTTTCCGACACGCTCGTCTGCGTTGACTGGGTCCCTTGATTCGGACACATTCTCCGATTCCGGAAGTCCCAAAATGCGAGACGTGGGTGAAAGGTACAGAAGCCCTGCATACGACCCGCAAAAGTCCCGTTCTACCCTCGCTTGAGGCATTTGCCCCCTTTCCAGCGATTTCACTTGTTTCCGACACGCTCATCTGCGTTTACTGGGTCCCTTGATTCGGGCACATTCTCCGATTCCGGAAATCCCAAAATGCGAGACGTGGGTTAAAGTTACAGAAGCCCTGCATACGACCCGCAAAAGTCCCGTTCTACCCTCGCTTGAGGCATTTGCCCCCTTTCCAGCGATTTCACTTGTTTCCGACACGCTCGTGTGCGTTTACTGGGTCCCTTGATTCGGGCACATTCTCCGATTCCGGAAATTCCAAAATGCGAGACGTGGGTGAAAGGTACAGAAGCCCTGCATACGACCCGCAAAAGTCCCGTTCTACCCTCGCTTGAGGCATTTGCCCCCTTTCCAGCGATTTCACTTGTTTCCGACACGCTCATCTGCGTTTACTGGGTCCCTTGATTCGGGCACATTCTCCGATTCCGGAAATCCCAAAATGCGAGACGTGGGTGAAAGTTACAGAAGCCCGGCATACGACCCGCAAATGTCCCGTTCTACCCTCGCTTGAGGCATTTGCCCCCTTTCCAGCGATTTCACTTGTTTCCGACACGCTCATCTGCGTTTACTGGGTCCCTTGATTCGGGCACATTCTCCGATTCCGGAAATCCCAAAATGCGAGACGTGGGTTAAAGTTACAGAAGCCCTGCATACGACCCGCAAAAGTCCCGTTCTACCCTCGCTTGAGGCATTTGCCCCCTTTCCAGCGATTTCACTTGTTTCCGACACGCTCGTGTGCGTTTACTGGGTCCCTTGATTCGGGCACATTCTCCGATTCCGGAAATCCCAAAATGCGAGACGTGGGTAAAAGTTACAGAAGCCCTGCATACGACCCGCAAAAGTCCCGATCTACCCTCGCTTGAGGCATTTGCCCCCTTTCCAGCGATTTCACTTGTTTCCGACACGCTCGTCTGCGTTTACTGGGTCCCTTGATTCGGGCACATTCTCCGATTCCGGAAATCCCAAAATGCGAGACGTGGGTGAAAGTTACAGAAGCCCGGCATACGACCCGCAAATGTCCCGTTCTACCCTCGCTTGAGGCATTTGCCCCCTTTCCAGCGATTTCACTTGTTTCCGACACACTCGTCTGCGTTTACTGGGTCCCTTGATTCGGGCACATTCTCCGATTCCGGAAATCCCGAAATGCGAGACGTGGGTGAAAGTTACAGAAGCCCTGCATACGACCCGCAAAAGTCCCGATCTACCCTCGCTTGAGGCATTTGCCCCCTTTCCAGCGATTTCGCTTGTTTCCGACACGCTCGTCTGCGTTTACTGGGTCCCTTGATTCGGGCACATTCTCCGATTCTGGAAATCCCAAAATGCGAGACGTGGGTGAAAGTTACAGAAGCCCTGCATACGACCCGCAAAAGTCCCGTTCTACCCTCGCTTGAGGCATTTGCCCCCTTTCCAGCGATTTCACTTGTTTCCGACACGCTCGTCTGCGTTTACTGGGTCCCTTGATTCGGGCACATTCTCCGATTCCGGAAATCCCAAAATGCGAGACGTGGGTAAAAGTTACAGAAGCCCTGCATACGACCCGCAAAAGTCCCGATCTACCCTCGCTTGAGGCATTTGCCCCCTTTCCAGCGATTTCACTTGTTTCCGACACGCTCGTGTGCATTTACTGGGTCCCTTGATTCGGGCACATTCTCCGATTCCGGAAATCCCGAAATGCGAGACGTGGGTGAAAGTTACAGAAACCCTGCATACGACCCGCAAAAGTCCCGATCTACCCTCGCTTGAGGCATTTGCCCCCTTTCCAGCGATTTCACTTGTTTCCGACACGCTCGTCTGCATTTACTGGGTCCCTTGATTCGGGCACATTCTCCGATTCCGGAAATCCCAAAATGCGAGACGTGGGTGAAAGTTCAGAAGCCTTGCATACGACCCGCAAAAGTCCCGTTCTACCCTCGCTTGAGGCATTTGCCCCCTTTCCAGCGATTTCACTTGTTTCCGACACGCTCGTCTGCGTTTACTGGGTCCCTTGATTCGGGCACATTCTCCGATTCCGGAAATCCCAAAATGCGAGACGTGGGTGAAAGTTACAGAAGCCTTGCATACGACCCACAAAAGTCCCGTTCTACCCTCGCTTGAGGCATTTGCCCCCTTTCCAGCGATTTCACTTGTTTCCGACACGCTCGTCTGCGTTTACTGGGTCCCTTGATTCGGGCACAATCTCCGATTCCGGAAATCCCAAAATGCGAGACGTGGGTGAAAGTTACAGAAGCCCTGCATACGACCCGCAAAAGTCCCGTTCTACCCTCGCTTGAGGTATTTGCCCCATTTCCAGCGATTTCACTTGTTTCAGACACGCTCTTCTGCGTTTACTGGGAACCTTGATTCGGGCACAATCTCCGATTCCGGAAATCCCAAAATGCGAGACGTGGGTGAAAGTTACAGAAGCCCTGCATACGACCCGCAAAAGTCCCTTTCTACCCTCGCTTGAGGCATTTGCCCCCTTTCCAGCGATTTCACTTGTTTCCGACACGCTCGTGTGCGTTTACTGGGTCCCTTGATTCGGGCACATTCTCCGATTCCGGAAATCCCAAAATGCGAGACGTGGGTGAAAGTTACAGAAGCCCTGCATACGACCCGCAAACGTCCCGTTCTACCCTCGCTTGAGGCATTTGCCCCCTTTCCAGCGATTTCACTTGTTTCCGACACGCTCGTCTGCGTTTACTGGGTCCCTTGATTCGGGCACATTCTCCGATTCCGGAAATCCTAAAATGCGAGACGTGGGTGAAAGTTACAGAAGCCCTGCATACGACCCGCAAAAGTCCCGATCTACCCTCGCTTGAGGCATTTGCCCCCTTTCCAGCGATTTCACTTGTTTCCGACACGCTCCTGTGCGTTTACTGGGTCCCTTGATTCGGGCACATTCTCCGATTCCGGAAATCCCGAAATGCGAGACGTGGGTGAAAGTTACAGAAGCCCTGCATACGACCCGCAAAAGTCCCGTTCTACCCTCGCTTGAGGCATTTGCCCCCTTTCCAGCGATTTCACTTGTTTCCGACACGCTCGTCTGCGTTTACTGGGTCCCTTGATTCGGGCACATTCTCCGATTCCGGAAATCCCAAAATGCGAGACGTGGGTGAAAGTTACAGAAGCCCTGCATACGACCCGCAAAAGTCCCGATCTACCCTCGCTTGAGGCATTTGCCCCCTTTCCAGCGATTTCACTTGTTTCCGACACGCTCGTCTGCGTTTACTGGGTCCCTTGATTCGGGCACATTCTCCGATTCCGGAAATCCCAAAATGCGAGACGTAGGTGAAAGTTACAAAAGCCCTGCATACGACCCGCAAAAGTCCCGATCTACCCTCGCTTCAGGCATTTGCCCCCTTTCCAGCGATTTCACTTGTTTCCGACACGCTCGTCTGCGTTTACTGGGTCCCTTGATTCGGGCACATTCTCCGATTCCGGAAATCCCAAAATGCGAGACATGGGTGAACGTTACAGAAGCCCTGCATACGACCCGCAAATGTCCCGTTCTACCCTCGCTTGAGGCATTTGCCCCCTTTCCAGCGATTTCACTTGTTTCCGACACGCTCGTGTGCGATTACTGGGTCCCTTGATTCGGGCACATTCTCCGATTCCGGAAATCCCAAAATGCGAGACGTGGGTGAAAGTTACAGAAGCCCTGCATACGACCCGCAAATGTCCCGTTCTACCCTCGCTTGAGGCATTTGCCCCCTCTCCAGCGATTTCACTTGTTTCCGACACGCTCGTCTGTGTTTACTGGGTCCCTTGATTCGGGCACATTCTCCGATTCCGGAAATCCCAAAATGCGAGACGTGGGTGAAAGTTACAGAAGCCCTGCATACGACCCGCAAAAGTCCCGTTCTACCCTCGCTTGAGGCATTTGCCCCCTTTCCAGCGATTTCTCTTGTTTCCGACACGCTCGTCTGCGTTTACTGGGTCCCTTGATTCGGGCACATTCTCCGATTCCGGAAATCCCGAAATGCGAGACGTGGGTGAAAGTTACAGAAGCCCTGCATACGACCCGCAAAAGTCCCGTTCTACCCTCGCTTGAGGCATTTGCCCCCTTTCCAGCGATTTCACTTGTTTCCGACACGCTCGTCTGCGTTTACTGGGTCCCTTGATTCGGGCACATTATGCGATTCCGGAAATCCCAAAATGCGAGACGTGGGTGAAATTTACAGAAGCCCTGCATACGACCCGCAAAAGTCCCGATCTACCCTCGCTTGAGGCATTTGCCCCCTTTCCAGCGATTTCACTTGTTTCCGACACGCTCGTCTGCGTTTACTGGGTCCCTTGATTCGGGCACATTCTCCGATTCCGGAAATCCCAAAATGCGAGACGTGGGTGAAAGTTACAGAAGCCCTGCATACGACCCACAAAAGTCCCGTTCTACCCTCGCTTGAGGCATTTGCCCCCTTTCCAGCGATTTCACTTGTTTCCGACACGCTCGTCTGCGTTTACTGGGTCCCTTGATTCGGGCACAATCTCCGATTCCGGAAATCCCAAAATGCGAGACGTGGGTGAAAGTTACAGAAGCCCTGCATACGACCCGCAAAAGTCCCGTTCTACCCTCGCTTGAGGCATTTGCCCCCTTTCCAGCGATTTCACTTGTTTCCGACACGCTCTTCTGCGTTTACTGGGAACCTTGATTCGGGCACAATCTCCGATTCCGGAAATCCCAAAATGCGAGACGTGGGTGAAAGTTACAGAAGCCCTGCATACGACCCGCAAAAGTCCCGTTCTACCCTCGCTTGAGGCATTTGCCCCCTTTCCAGCGATTTCACTTGTTTCCGACACGCTCGTGTGCGTTTACTGGGTCCCTTGATTCGGACACATTCTCCGATTCCGGAAATCCCAAAATGCGAGACGTAGGTGAAAGTTACAGAAGCCCTGCATACGACCCGCAAAAGTCCCGTTCTACCCTCGCTTGAGGCATTTGCCCCCTTTCCAGCGATTTCACTTGTTTCCGACACGCTCGTCTGCGTTTACTGGGTCCCTTGATTCGGGCACATTCTCCGATTCCGGAAATCCCAAAATGCGAGACGTGGGTGAAAGTTACAGAAGCCCTGCATACGACCCGCAAAAGTCCCGATCTACCCTCGCTTGAGGCATTTGCCCCCTTTCCAGCGACTTCACTTGTTTCCGACACGCTCGTCTGCGTTTACTGGGTCCCTTGATTCGGGCACATTCTCCGATTCCGGAAATCCCAAAATGCGAGACGTGGGTGAAAGTTACAGAAGCCCTGCATACGACCCGCAAATGTCCCGTTCTACCCTCGCTTGAGGCATTTGCCCCCTTTCCAGCGATTTCACTTGTTTCCGACACGCTCGTCTGCGTTTACTGGGTCCCTTGATTCGGGCACATTCTCCGATTCCGGAAATCCCAAAATGCGAGACGTGGGTGAAAGTTACAGAAGCCCTGCATACGACCCGCAAAAGTCCCGTTCTACCCTCGCTTGAGGCGTTTGCCCCCTTTCCAGCGATTTCACTTGTTTCCGACACGCTCGTCTGCGTTTACTGGGTCCCTTGATTCGGGCACATTCTCCGATTCCGGAAATCCCGAAATGCGAGACGTGGGTGAAAGTTACAGAAGCCCTGCATACGACCCGCAAAAGTCCCGTTCTACCCCCGCTTGAGGCATTTGCCCCCTTTCCAGCGATTTCACTTGTTTCTGACACGCTCGTCTGCGTTTACTGGGTCCCTTGATTCGGGCACATTCTCCGATTCCGGAAATCCCAAAATGCGAGACGTGGGTGAAAGTTACAGAAGCCCTGCATACGACCCGCAAAAGTCCCGATCTACCCTCGCTTGAGGCATTTGCCCCCTTTCCAGCGATTTCACTTGTTTCCGACACGCTCGTCTGCGTTTACTGGGTCCCTTGATTCGGGCACATTCTCCGATTCCGGAAATCCCAAAATGCGAGACGTAGGTGAAAGTTACAGAAGCCCTGCATACGACCCGCAAAAGTCCCAATCTACCCTCGCTTGAGGCATTTGCCCCCTTTCCAGCGATTTCACTTGTTTCCGACACGCTCGTCTGCGTTTACTGGGTCCCTTGATTCGGGCACATTCTCCGTTTCCGGAAATCCCAAAATGCGAGACGTGGGTGAAAGTTACAGAAGCCCTGCATACGACCCGCAAATGTCCCGTTCTACCCTCGCTTGAGGCATTTGCCCCCTTTCCAGCGATTTCACTTGTTTCCGACACGCTCGTCTGCGTTTACTGGGTCCCTTGATTCGGGCACATTCTCCGATTCCGGAAATCCCAAAATGCGAGACGTGGGTGAAAGTTACAGAAGCCCTGCATACGACCCGCAAAAGTCCCGTTCTACCCTCGCTTGAGGCATTTGCCCCCTTTCCAGCGATTTCACTTGTTTCCGACACGCTCGTCTGCGTTTACTGGGTCCCTTGATTCGGGCACATTATCCGATTCCGGAAATCCCAAAATGCGAGACGTGGGTGAAAGTTACAGAAGCCCTGCATACGACCCGCAAAAGTCCCGTTCTACCCTCGCTTGAGGCATTTGCCCCCTTTCCAGTGATTTCACTTGTTTCCGACACGCTCGTGTGCGTTTACTGGGTCCCTTGATTCGGGCACATTCTCCGATTCCGGAAATCCCAAAATGCGAGACGTGGGTGAAAGTTACAGAAGCCCTGCATACGACCCGCAAAAGTCCCGTTCTACCCTCGCTTGAGGCATTTGCCCCCTTTCCAGCGATTTCACTTGTTTCCGACACGCTCGTCTGCGTTTACTGGGTCCCTTGATTCGGGCACATTCTCCGATTCCGGAAATCCCAAAATGCGAGACGTGGGTGAAAGTTACAGAAGCCTTGCATACGACCCGCAAAAGTCCCGATCTACCCTCGCTTGAGGCATTTGCCCCCTTTCCAGCGATTTCACTTGTTTCCGACACGCTCGTCTGCGTTTACTGGGTCCCTTGATTCGGGCACATTCTCCGATTCCGGAAATCCCAAAATGTGAGACGTGGGTGAAAGTTACAGAAGCCCTGCATACGACCCGCAAAAGTCCCGATCTACCCTCGCTTGAGGCATTTGCCCCCTTTCCAGCGATTTCACTTGTTTCCGACACGCTCGTCTGCGTTTACTGGGTCCCTTGATTCGGGCACATTCTCCGATTCCGGAAATCCCGAAATGCGAGACGTGGGTGAAAGTTACAGAAGCCCTGCATACGACCCGCAAAAGTCCCGTTCTACCCTCGCTTGAGGCATTTGCCCCCTTTCCAGCGATTTCACTTGTTTCCGACACGCTCGTCTGCGTTTACTGGGTCCCTTGATTCGGGCACATTCTCCGATTCCGGAAATCCCAAAATGCGATACGTGGGTGAAAGTTACAGAAGCCCTGCATACGACCCGCAAAAGTCCCGATCTACCCTCGCTTGAGGCATTTGCCCCCTTTCCAGCGATTTCACTTGTTTCCGACACGCTCGTCTGCGTTTACTGGGTCCCTTGATTCGGGCACATTCTCCGATTCCGGAAATCCCAAAATGCGAGACGTGGGTGAAAGTTACAGAAGCCCTGCATACGACCCGCAAATGTCCCGTTCTACCCTCGCTTGAGGGATTTGCCCCCTTTCCAGCGATTTCACTTGTTTCCGACACGCTCGTGTGCGTTTACTGGGTCCCTTGATTCGGGCACATTCTCCGATTCCGGAAATCCCAAAATGCGAGACGTGGGTGAAAGTTACAGAAGCCCTGCATACGACCCGCAAATGTCCCGTTCTACCCTCGCTTGAGGCATTTGCCCCCTTTCCAGCGATTTCACTTGTTTCCGACACGCTCGTCTGCGTTTACTGGGTCCCTTGATTCGGGCACATTCTCCGATTCCGGAAATCCCAAAATGCGAGACGTGGGTGAAAGTTACAGAAGCCCTGCATACGACCCGCAAAAGTCCCGTTCTACCCTCGCTTGAGGCATTTGCCCCCTTTCCAGCGATTTCACTTGTTTCCGACACGCTCGTCTGCGTTTACTGGGTCCCTTGATTCGGGCACATTCTCCGATTCCGGAAATCCCAAAATGCGAGACGTGGGTGAAAGTTACAGAAGCCCTGCATACGACCCGCAAATGTCCCGTTCTACCCTCGCTTGAGGCATTTGCCCCCTTTCCAGCGATTTCACTTGTTTCCGACATGCTTGTCTGCGTTTACTGGGTCCCTTGATTCGGGCAAATTCTCCGATTCCGGAAATCCCAAAATGCGAGACGTGGGTGAAAGTTACAGAAGCCCTGCATACGACCCGCAAAAGTCCCGTTCTACCCTCGCTTGAGGCATTTGCCCCCTTTCCAGCGATTTCACTTGTTTCCGACACGCTCGTCTGCGCTTACTGGGTCCCTTGATTCGGGCACATTCTCCGATTCCGGAAATCCCGAAATGCGAGACGTGGGTGAAAGTTACAGAAGCCCTGCATACGACCCGCAAAAGTCCCGTTCTACCCTCGCTTGAGGCATTTGCCCCCTTTCCAGCGATTTCACTTGTTTCCGACACGCTCGTGTGCGTTTACTGGGTCCCTTGATTCGGGCACATTCTCCGATTCCGGAAATCCCAAAATGCGAGACGTGGGTGAAAGTTACAGAAGCCCTGCATACGACCCGCAAAAGTCCCGTTCTACCCTCGCTTGAGGCATTTGCCCCCTTTCCAGCGATTTCACTTGTTTCCGACACGCTCGTCTGCGTTTACTGGGTCCCTTGATTCGGGCACATTCTCCGATTCCGGAAATCCCAAAATGCGAGACGTGGGTGAAAGTTACAGAAGCCCTGCATACGACCCGCAAAAGTCCCGATCTACCCTCGCTTGAGGCATTTGCCCCCTTTCCAGCGATTTCACTTGTTTCCGACACGCTCGTCTGCGTTTACTGGGTCCCTTGATTCGGGCACATTCTCCGATTCCGGAAATCCCAAAATGCGAGACGTGGGTGAAAGTTACAGAAGCCCTGCATACGACCCGCAAATGTCCCGTTCTACCCTCGCTTGAGGCATTTGCCCCCTTTCCAGCTATTTCACTTGTTTCCGACACGCTCGTGTGCGTTTACTGGGTCCCTTGATTCGGGCACATTCTCCGATTCCAGAAATTCCAAAATGCGAGACGTGGGTGAAAGTTACAGAAGCCCTGCATACGACCCGCAAATGTCCCGTTCTACCCTCGCTTGAGGCATTTGCCCCCTTTCCAGCGATTTCACTTGTTTCCGACACGCTCATCTGCGTTTACTGGGTCCCTTGATTCGGGCACATTCTCCGATTCCGGAAATCCCAAAATGCGAGACGTAGGTGAAAGTTACAGAAGCCCTGCATACGACCCGCAAAAGTCCCGTTCTACCCTCGCTTGAGGCATTTGCCCCCTTTCCAGCGATTTCACTTGTTTCCGACACGCTCGTCTGCGTTTACTGGGTCCCTTGATTCGGGCACATTCTCCGATTCCGGAAATCCCGAAATGCGAGACGTGGGTGAAAGTTACAGAAGCCGTGCATACGACCCGCAAAAGTCCCGTTCTACCCTCGCTTGAGGCATTTGCCCCCTTTCCAGCGATTTCACTTGTTTCCGACACGCTCGTCTGCGTTTACTGGGTCCCTTGATTCGGGCACATTCTCCGATTCCGGAAATCCCAAAATGCGAGACGTGGGTGAAAGTTACAGAAGCCCTGCATACGACCCGCAAAAGTCCCGATCTACCCTCGCTTGAGGCATTTGCCCCCTTTCCAGCGATTTCACTTGTTTCCGACACGCTCGTCTGCGTTTACTGGGTCCCTTGATTCGGGCACATTCTCCGATTCCGGAAATCCCAAAATGCGAGATGTAGGTGAAAGTTACAGAAGCCCTGCATACGACCCGCAAAAGTCCCGATCTACCCTCGCTTGAGGCATTTGCCCCCTTTCCAGCGATTTCACTTGTTTCCGACACGCTCGTCTGCGTTTACTGGGTCCCTTGATTCGGGCACATTCTCCGATTCCGGAAATCCCAAAATGCGAGACGTGGGTGAAAGTTACAGAAGCCCTGCATACGACCCGCAAATGTCCCGTTCTACCCTCGCTTGAGGCATTTGCCCCCTTTCCAGCGATTTCACTTGTTTCCGACACGCTCATCTGCGTTTACTGGGTCCCTTGATTCGGGCACATTCTCCGATTCCGGAAATCCCAAAATGCGAGACGTGGGTGAAAGTTACAGAAGCCCTGCATACGACCCGCAAAAGTCCCGTTCTACCCTGGCTTGAGGCATTTGCCCCCTTTCCAGCGATTTCACTTGTTTCCGACACGCTCGTCTGCGTTTACTGGGTCCCTTCCGATTCCGGAAATCCCAAAATGCGAGACGTGGGTGAAAGTTACAGAAGCCCTGCATACGACCCGCAAAAGTCCCGTTCTACCCTCGCTTGAGGCATTTGCCCCCTTTCCAGCGATTTCACTTGTTTCCGACACGGTCGTCTGCGTTTACTGGGTCCCTTGATTCGGGCACATTCTCCGATTCCGGAAATCCCGAAATGCGAGACGTAGGTGAAAGTTACAGAAGCCCTGCATACGACCCGCAAAAGTCCCGTTCTACCCTCGCTTGAGGCATTTGCCCCCTTTCCAGCGATTTCACATGTTTCCGACACGCTCGTATGCGTTTACTGGGTCCCTTGATTCGGGCACATTCTCCGATTCCGGAAATCCCAAAATGCGAGACGTGGGTGAAAGTTACAGAAGCCCTGCATACGACCCGCAAAAGTCCCGTTCTACCCTCGCTTGAGGCATTTGCCCCCTTTCCAGCGATTTCACTTGTTTCCGACACGCTCGTCTGCGTTTACTGGGTCCCTTGATTCGGGCACATTCTCCGATTCCGGAAATCCCGAAATGCGAGACGTGGGTGAAAGTTACAGAAGCCCTGCATACGACCCGCAAAAGTCCCGTTCTACCCTCGCTTGAGGCATTTGCCCCCTTTCCAGCGATTTCACTTGTTTCCGACAGGCTCGTGTGCGTTTACTGGGTCCCTTGATTCGGGCACATTCTCCGATTCCGGAAATCCCAAAATGCGAGACGTGGGTGAAAGTTACAGAAGCCCTGCATACGGCCCGCAAAAGTCCCGATCTACCCTCGCTTGAGGCATTTGCCCCCTTTCCAGCGATTTCACTTGTTTCCGACACGCTCGTCTGCGTTTACTGGGTCCCTTGATTCGGGCACATTCTCCGATTCCGGAAATCCCAAAATGCGAGACGTGGGTGAAAGTTACAGAAGCCCTGCATACGACCCGCAAAAGTCCCGTTCTACCCTCGCTTGAGGCATTTGCCCCCTTTCCAGCGATTTCACTTGTTTCCTACACGCTCGTCTGCGTTTACTTGGTCCCTTGATTCGGGCACAATCTCCGATTCCGGAAATCCCAAAATGCGAGACGTGGGTGAAAGTTACAGAAGCCCTGCATACGACCCGCAAAAGTCCCGATCTACCCTCGCTTGAGGCATTTGCCCCCTTTCCAGCGATTTCACTTGTTTCCGACACGCTCGTCTGCGTTTACTGGGTCCCTTGATTCGGGCACATTCTCCGATTCTGGAAATCCCAAAATGCGAGACGTGGGTGAAAGTTACAGAAGCCCTGCATACGACCCGCAACTGTCCCGTTCTACCCTCGCTTGAGGCATTTGCCCCCTTTCCAGCGATTTCACTTGTTTCCGACACGCTCGTCTGCGTTTACTGGGTCCCTTGATTCGGGCACATTCTCCGATTCCGGAAATCCCAAAATGCGAGACGTGGGTGAAAGTTACAGAAGCCCTGCATACGACCCGCAAATGTCCCGTTCTACCCTGGCTTGAGGCATTTGCCCCCTTTCCAGCGATTTCACTTGTTTCCGACACGCTCGTCTGCGTTTACTGGGTCCCTTCCGATTCCGGAAATCCCAAAATGCGAGACGTGGGTGAAAGTTACAGAAGCCCTGCATACGACCCGCAAAAGTCCCGTTCTACCCTCGCTTGAGGCATTTGCCCCCTTTCCAGCGATTTCACTTGTTTCCGACACGCTCGTCTGCGTTTACTGGGTCCCTTGATTCGGGCACATTCTCCGATTCCGGAAATCCCGAAATGCGAGACGTGGGTGAAAGTTACAGAAGCCCTGCATACGACCCGCAAAAGTCCCGATCTACCCTCGCTTGAGGCATTTGCCCCCTTTCCAGCGATTTCACTTGTTTCCGACACGCTCGTCTGCGTTTACTGGGTCCCTTGATTCGGGCACATTCTCCGATTCCGGAAATCCCAAAATGCGAGACGTGGGTGAAAGTTACAGAAGCCCTGCATACGACCCGCAAAAGTCCCGTTCTACCCTCGCTTGAGGCATTTGCCCCCTTTCCAGCGATTTCACTTGTTTCCGACACGCTCGTCTGCGTTTACTGGGTCCCTTGATTCGGGCACATTCTCCGATTCCGGAAATCCCAAAATGCGAGACGTGGGTTAAAGTTACAGAAGCCCTGCATACGACCCGCAAAAGTCCCGTTCTACCCTCGCTTGAGGCATTTGCCCCCTTTCCAGCGATTTCACTTGTTTCCGACACGCTCGTGTGCGTTTACTGGGTCCCTTGATTCGGGCACATTCTCCGATTCCGGAAATCCCAAAATGCGAGACGTGGGTGAAAGGTACAGAAGCCCTGCATACGACCCGCAAAAGTCCCGTTCTACCCTCGCTTGAGGCATTTGCCCCCTTTCCAGCGATTTCACTTGTTTCCGACACGCTCATCTGCGTTTACTGGGTCCCTTGATTCGGGCACATTCTCCGATTCCGGAAATCCCAAAATGCGAGACGTGGGTAAAAGTTACAGAAGCCCTGCATACGACCCGCAAAAGTCCCGATCTACCCTCGCTTGAGTCATTTGCCCCCTTTCCAGCGATTTCACTTGTTTCCGACACGCTCGTCTGCGTTTACTGGGTCCCTTGATTCGGGCACATTCTCCGATTCCGGAAATCCCGAAATGCGAGACGTGGGTGAAAGTTACAGAAGCCCGGCATACGACCCGCAAATGTCCCGTTCTACCCTCGCTTGAGGCATTTGCCCCCTTTCCAGCGATTTCACTTGTTTCCGACACGCTCGTCTGCGTTTACTGGGTCCCTTGATTCGGGCACATTCTCCGATTCCGGAAATCCCGAAATGCGAGACGTGGGTGAAAGTTACAGAAGCCCTGCATACGACCCGCAAAAGTCCCGATCTACCCTCGCTTGAGGCATTTGCCCCCTTTCCAGCGATTTCACTTGTTTCCGACACGCTCGTCTGCGTTTACTGGGTCCCTTGATTCGGGCACATTCTCCGATTCCGGAAATCCCAAAATGCGAGACGTGGGTGAAAGTTACAGAAGCCCTGCATACGACCCGCAAAAGTCCCGATCTACCCTCGCTTGAGGCATTTGCCCCCTTTCCAGCGATTTCACTTGTTTCCGACACGCTCGTCTGCGTTTACTGGGTCCCTTGATTCGGGCACATTCTCCGATTCCGGAAATCCCAAAATGCGAGACGTGGGTGAAAGTTACAGAAGCCCTGCATACGACCCGCAAATGTCCCGTTCTACCCTCGCTTGAGGCATTTGCCCCCTTTCCAGCATTTTCACTTGTTTCCGACACGCTCGTCTGCGTTTACTGGGTCCCTTGATTCGGGCACATTCTCCGTTTCTGGAAATCCCAAAATGCGAGACGTGGGTGAAAGTTACAGAAGCCCTGCATACGACCCGCAAAAGTCCCGTTCTACCCTCGCTTGAGGCATTTGCCCCCTTTCCAGCGATTTCACTTGTTTCCGACACGCTCGTCTGCGTTTACTGGGTCCCTTGATTCGGACACATTCTCCGATTCCGGAAGTCCCAAAATGCGAGACGTGGGTGAAAGGTACAGAAGCCCTGCATACGACCCGCAAAAGTCCCGTTCTACCCTCGCTTGAGGCATTTGCCCCCTTTCCAGCGATTTCACTTGTTTCCGACACGCTCATCTGCGTTTACTGGGTCCCTTGATTCGGGCACATTCTCCGATTCCGGAAATCCCAAAATGCGAGACGTGGGTTAAAGTTACAGAAGCCCTGCATACGACCCGCAAAAGTCCCATTCTACCCTCGCTTGAGGCATTTGCCCCCTTTCCAGCGATTTCACTTGTTTCCGACACGCTCGTGTGCGTTTACTGGGTCCCTTGATTCGGGCACATTCTCCGATTCCGGAAATCCCAAAATGCGAGACGTGGGTGAAAGGTACAGAAGCCCTGCATACGACCCGCAAAAGTCCCGTTCTACCCTCGCTTGAGGCATTTGCCCCCTTTCCAGCGATTTCACTTGTTTCCGACACGCTCATCTGCGTTTACTGGGTCCCTTGATTCGGGCACAATCTCCGATTCCGGAAATCCCAAAATGCGAGACGTGGGTAAAAGTTACAGAAGCCCTGCATACGACCCGCAAAAGTCCCGATCTACCCTCGCTTGAGGCATTTGCCCCCTTTCCAGCGATTTCACTTGTTTCCGACACGCTCGTCTGCGTTTACTGGGTCCCTTGATTCGGGCACATTCTCCGATTCCGGAAATCCCAAAATGCGAGACGTGGGTGAAAGTTACAGAAGCCCGGCATACGACCCGCAAATGTCCCGTTCTACCCTCGCTTGAGGCATTTGCCCCCTTTCCAGCGATTTCACTTGTTTCCGACACGCTCGTCTGCGTTTTCTGGGTCCCTTGATTCGGGCACATTCTCCGATTCCGGAAATCCCGAAATGCGAGACGTGGGTGAAAGTTACAGAAGCCCTGCATACGACCCGCAAAAGTCCCGATCTACCCTCGCTTGAGGCATTTGCCCCCTTTCCAGCGATTTCACTTGTTTCCGACACGCTCGTCTGCGTTTACTGGGTCCCTTGATTCGGGCACATTCTCCGATTCTGGAAATCCCAAAATGCGAGACGTGGGTGAAAGTTACAGAACCCTGCATACGACCCGCAAAAGTCCCGTTCTACCCTCGCTTGAGGCATTTGCCCCCTTTCCAGCGATTTCACTTGTTTCCGACACGCTCGTTTGCGTTTACTGGGTCCCTTGATTCGGGCACATTCTCCGATTCCGGAAATCCCAAAATGCGAGACGTGGGTAAAAGTTACAGAAGCCCTGCATACGACCCGCAAAAGTCCCGTTCTACCCTCGCTTGAGGCATTTGCCCCCTTTCCAGCGATTTCACTTGTTTCCGACACGCTCGTGTGCATTTACTGGGTCCCTTGATTCGGGCACATTCTCCGATTCCGGAAATCCCGAAATGCGAGACGTGGGTGAAAGTTACAGAAACCCTGCATACGACCCGCAAAAGTCCCGATCTACCCTCGCTTGAGGCATTTGCCCCCTTTCCAGCGATTTCACTTGTTTCCGACACGCTCGTCTGCGTTTACTGGGTCCCTTGATTCGGGCACATTCTCCGATTCCGGAAATCCCAAAATGCGAGACGTGGGTGAAAGTTACAGAAGCCCTGCATACGACCCGCAAAAGTCCCGATCTACCCTCGCTTGAGGCATTTGCCCCCTTTCCAGCGATTTCACTTGTTTCCGACACGCTCGTCTGCGTTTACTGGGTCCCTTGATTCGGGCACATTCTCCGATTCCGGAAATCCCAAAATGCGAGACGTGGGTGAAAGTTACAGAAGCCCTGCATACGACCCGCAAATGTCCCGTTCTACCCTCGCTTGAGGCATTTGCCCCCTTTCCAGCATTTTCACTTGTTTCCGACACGCTCGTCTGCGTTTACTGGGTCCCTTGATTCGGGCACATTCTCCGTTTCTGGAAATCCCAAAATGCGAGACGTGGGTGAAAGTTACAGAAGCCCTGCATACGACCCGCAAAAGTCCCGTTCTACCCTCGCTTGAGGCATTTGCCCCCTTTCCAGCGATTTCACTTGTTTCCGACACGCTCGTCTGCGTTTACTGGGTCCCTTGATTCGGACACATTCTCCGATTCCGGAAGTCCCAAAATGCGAGACGTGGGTGAAAGGTACAGAAGCCCTGCATACGACCCGCAAAAGTCCCGATCTACCCTCGCTTGAGGCATTTGCCCCCTTTCCAGCGATTTCACTTGTTTCCGACACGCTCGTCTGCGTTTACTGGGTCCCTTGATTCGGGCACATTCTCCGATTCCGGAAATCCCAAAATGCGAGACGTGGGTGAAAGTTACAGAAGCCCTGCATACGACCCGCAAAAGTCCCGATCTACCCTCGCTTGAGGCATTTGCCCCCTTTCCAGCGATTTCACTTGTTTCCGACACGCTCGTCTGCGTTTACTGGGTCCCTTGATTCGGGCACATTCTCCGATTCCGGAAATCCCAAAATGCGAGACGTGGGTGAAAGTTACAGAAGCCCTGCATACGACCCGCAAATGTCCCGTTCTACCCTCGCTTGAGGCATTTGCCCCCTTTCCAGCATTTTCACTTGTTTCCGACACGCTCGTCTGCGTTTACTGGGTCCCTTGATTCGGGCACATTCTCCGTTTCTGGAAATCCCAAAATGCGAGACGTGGGTGAAAGTTACAGAAGCCCTGCATACGACCCGCAAAAGTCCCGTTCTACCCTCGCTTGAGGCATTTGCCCCCTTTCCAGCGATTTCACTTGTTTCCGACACGCTCGTCTGCGTTTACTGGGTCCCTTGATTCGGACACATTCTCCGATTCCGGAAGTCCCAAAATGCGAGACGTGGGTGAAAGGTACAGAAGCCCTGCATACGACCCGCAAAAGTCCCGTTCTACCCTCGCTTGAGGCATTTGCCCCCTTTCCAGCGATTTCACTTGTTTCCGACACGCTCATCTGCGTTTACTGGGTCCCTTGATTCGGGCACATTCTCCGATTCCGGAAATCCCAAAATGCGAGACGTGGGTTAAAGTTACAGAAGCCCTGCATACGACCCGCAAAAGTCCCGTTCTACCCTCGCTTGAGGCATTTGCCCCCTTTCCAGCGATTTCACTTGTTTCCGACACGCTCGTGTGCGTTTACTGGGTCCCTTGATTCGGGCACATTCTCCGATTCCGGAAATCCCAAAATGCGAGACGTGGGTGAAAGGTACAGAAGCCCTGCATACGACCCGCAAAAGTCCCGTTCTACCCTCGCTTGAGGCATTTGCCCCCTTTCCAGCGATTTCACTTGTTTCCGACACGCTCATCTGCGTTTACTGGGTCCCTTGATTCGGGCACAATCTCCGATTCCGGAAATCCCAAAATGCGAGACGTGGGTAAAAGTTACAGAAGCCCTGCATACGACCCGCAAAAGTCCCGATCTACCCTCGCTTGAGGCATTTGCCCCCTTTCCAGCGATTTCACTTGTTTCCGACACGCTCGTCTGCGTTTACTGGGTCCCTTGATTCGGGCACATTCTCCGATTCCGGAAATCCCAAAATGCGAGACGTGGGTGAAAGTTACAGAAGCCCGGCATACGACCCGCAAATGTCCCGTTCTACCCTCGCTTGAGGCATTTGCCCCCTTTCCAGCGATTTCACTTGTTTCCGACACGCTCGTCTGCGTTTTCTGGGTCCCTTGATTCGGGCACATTCTCCGATTCCGGAAATCCCGAAATGCGAGACGTGGGTGAAAGTTACAGAAGCCCTGCATACGACCCGCAAAAGTCCCGATCTACCCTCGCTTGAGGCATTTGCCCCCTTTCCAGCGATTTCACTTGTTTCCGACACGCTCGTCTGCGTTTACTGGGTCCCTTGATTCGGGCACATTCTCCGATTCTGGAAATCCCAAAATGCGAGACGTGGGTGAAAGTTACAGAACCCTGCATACGACCCGCAAAAGTCCCGTTCTACCCTCGCTTGAGGCATTTGCCCCCTTTCCAGCGATTTCACTTGTTTCCGACACGCTCGTTTGCGTTTACTGGGTCCCTTGATTCGGGCACATTCTCCGATTCCGGAAATCCCAAAATGCGAGACGTGGGTAAAAGTTACAGAAGCCCTGCATACGACCCGCAAAAGTCCCGTTCTACCCTCGCTTGAGGCATTTGCCCCCTTTCCAGCGATTTCACTTGTTTCCGACACGCTCGTGTGCATTTACTGGGTCCCTTGATTCGGGCACATTCTCCGATTCCGGAAATCCCGAAATGCGAGACGTGGGTGAAAGTTACAGAAACCCTGCATACGACCCGCAAAAGTCCCGATCTACCCTCGCTTGAGGCATTTGCCCCCTTTCCAGCGATTTCACTTGTTTCCGACACGCTCGTCTGCATTTACTGGGTCCCTTGATTCGGGCACATTCTCCGATTCCGGAAATCCCAAAATGCGAGACGTGGGTGAAAGTTCAGAAGCCCTGCATACGACCCGCAAAAGTCCCGTTCTACCCTCGCTTGAGGCATTTGCCCCCTTTCCAGCGATTTCACTTGTTTCCGACACGCTCGTCTGCGTTTACTGGGTCCCTTGATTCGGGCACATTCTCCGATTCCGGAAATCCCAAAATGCGAGACGTGGGTGAAAGTTACAGAAGCCCTGCATACGACCCACAAAAGTCCCGTTCTACCCTCGCTTGAGGCATTTGCCCCCTTTCCAGCGATTTCACTTGTTTCCGACACGCTCGTCTGCGTTTACTGGGTCCCTTGATTCGGGCACATTCTCCGATTCCGGAAATCCCAAAATGCGAGACGTGGGTGAAAGTTACAGAAGCCCTGCATACGACCCGCAAATGTCCCGTTCTACCCTCGCTTGAGGCATTTGCCCCCTTTCCAGCGATTTCACTTGTTTCCGACACGCTCATGTGCGTTTACTGGGTCCCTTGATTCGGGCACATTCTCCGATTCCGGAAATCCCGAAATGCGAGACGTGGGTGAAAGTTACAGAAGCCCTGCATACGACCCGCAACAGTCCCGTTCTACCCTCGCTTGAGGCATTTGCCCCCTTTCCAGCGATTTCACTTGTTTCCGACACGCTCGTCTGCGTTTACTGGGTCCCTTGATTCGGGCACATTCTCCGATTCCGGAAATCCCAAAATGCGAGACGTGGGTGAAAGTTACAGAAGCCCTGCATACGACCCGCAAAAGTCCCGATCTACCCTCGCTTGAGGCATTTGCCCCCTTTCCAGCGATTTCACTTGTTTCCGACACGCTCGTCTGCGTTTACTGGGTCCCTTGATTCGGGCACATTCTCCGATTCCGGAAATCCCAAAATGCGAGACGTAGGTGAAAGTTACAAAAGCCCTGCATACGACCCGCAAAAGTCCCGATCTACCCTCGCTTCAGGCATTTGCCCCCTTTCCAGCGATTTCACTTGTTTCCGACACGCTCGTCTGCGTTTACTGGGTCCCTTGATTCGGGCACATTCTCCGATTCCGGAAATCCCAAAATGCGAGACATGGGTGAACGTTACAGAAGCCCTGCATACGACCCGCAAATGTCCCGTTCTACCCTCGCTTGAGGCATTTGCCCCCTTTCCAGCGATTTCACTTGTTTCCGACACGCTCGTCTGCGTTTACTGGGTCCCTTGATTCGGGCACATTCTCCGATTCCGGAAATCCCAAAATGCGAGACGTGGGTGAAAGTTACAGAAGCCCTGCATACGACCCGCAAAAGTCCCGTTCTACCCTCGCTTGAGGCATTTGCCCCCTTTCCAGCGATTTCACTTGTTTCCGACACGCTCGTCTGCGTTTACTGGGTCCCTTGATTCGGGCACATTCTCCGATTCCGGAAATCCCGAAATGCGAGACGTGGGTGAAAGTTACAGAAGCCCTGCATACGACCCGCAAAAGTCCCGTTCTACCCTCGCTTGAGGCATTTGCCCCCTTTCCAGCGATTTCACTTGTTTCCGACACGCTCGTCTGCGTTTACTGGGTCCCTTGATTCGGGCACATTATGCGATTCCGGAAATCCCAAAATGCGAGACGTGGGTGAAAGTTACAGAAGCCCTGCATACGACCCGCAAAAGTCCCGATCTACCCTCGCTTGAGGCATTTGCCCCCTTTCCAGCGATTTCACTTGTTTCCGACACGCTCGTCTGCGTTTACTGGGTCCCTTGATTCGGGCACATTCTCCGATTCCGGAAATCCCAAAATGCGAGACGTGGGTGAAAGTTACAGAAGCCCTGCATACGACCCACAAAAGTCCCGTTCTACCCTCGCTTGAGGCATTTGCCCCCTTTCCAGCGATTTCACTTGTTTCCGACACGCTCGTCTGCGTTTACTGGGTCCCTTGATTCGGGCACAATCTCCGATTCCGGAAATCCCAAAATGCGAGACGTGGGTGAAAGTTACAGAAGCCCTGCATACGACCCGCAAAAGTCCCGTTCTACCCTCGCTTGAGGCATTTGCCCCCTTTCCAGCGATTTCACTTGTTTCCGACACGCTCTTCTGCGTTTACTGGGAACCTTGATTCGGGCACAATCTCCGATTCCGGAAATCCCAAAATGCGAGACGTGGGTGAAAGTTACAGAAGCCCTGCATACGACCCGCAAAAGTCCCGTTCTACCCTCGCTTGAGGCATTTGCCCCCTTTCCAGCGATTTCACTTGTTTCCGACACGCTCGTGTGCGTTTACTGGGTCCCTTGATTGGGACACATTCTCCGATTCCGGAAATCCCAAAATGCGAGACGTAGGTGAAAGTTACAGAAGCCCTGCATACGACCCGCAAAAGTCCCGTTCTACCCTCGCTTGAGGCATTTGCCCCCTTTCCAGCGATTTCACTTGTTTCCGACACGCTCGTCTGCGTTTACTGGGTCCCTTGATACGGGCACATTCTCCGATTCCGGAAATCCCAAAATGCGAGACGTGGGTGAAAGTTACAGAAGCCCTGCATACGACCCGCAAAAGTCCCGATCTACCCTCGCTTGAGGCATTTGCCCCCTTTCCAGCGACTTCACTTGTTTCCGACACGCTCGTCTGCGTTTACTGGGTCCCTTGATTCGGGCACATTCTCCGATTCCGGAAATCCCGAAATGCGAGACGTGGGTGAAAGTTACAGAAGCCCTGCATACGACCCGCAAAAGTCCCGTTCTACCCTCGCTTGAGGCGTTTGCCCCCTTTCCAGCGATTTCACTTGTTTCCGACACGCTCGTCTGCGTTTACTGGGTCCCTTGATTCGGGCACATTCTCCGATTCCGGAAATCCCGAAATGCGAGACGTGGGTGAAAGTTACAGAAGCCCTGCATACGACCCGCAAAAGTCCCGTTCTACCCCCGCTTGAGGCATTTGCCCCCTTTCCAGCGATTTCACTTGTTTCCGACACGCTCGTCTGCGTTTACTGGGTCCCTTGATTCGGGCACATTCTCCGATTCCGGAAATCCCAAAATGCGAGACGTGGGTGAAAGTTACAGAAGCCCTGCATACGACCCGCAAAAGTCCCGATCTACCCTCGCTTGAGGCATTTGCCCCCTTTCCAGCGATTTCACTTTTTTCCGACACGCTCGTCTGCGTTTACTGGGTCCCTTGATTCGGGCACATTCTCCGATTCCGGAAATCCCAAAATGCGAGACGTAGGTGAAAGTTACAGAAGCCCTGCATACGACCCGCAAAAGTCCCAATCTACCCTCGCTTGAGGCATTTGCCCCCTTTCCAGCGATTTCACTTGTTTCCGACACGCTCGTCTGCGTTTACTGGGTCCCTTGATTCGGGCACATTCTCCGATTCCGGAAATCCCAAAATGCGAGACGTGGGTGAAAGTTACAGAAGCCCTGCATACGACCCGCAAATGTCCCGTTCTACCCTCGCTTGAGGCATTTGCCCCCTTTCCAGCGATTTCACTTGTTTCCGACACGCTCGTGTGCGTTTACTGGGTCCCTTGATTCGGGCACATTCTCCGATTCCGGAAATCCCAAAATGCGAGACGTGGGTGAAAGTTACAGAAGCCCTGCATACGACCCGCAAATGTCCCGTTCTACCCTCGCTTGAGGCATTTGCCCCCTTTCCAGCGATTTCACTTGTTTCCGACACGCTCGTCTGCGTTTACTGGGTCCCTTGATTCGGGCACATTCTCCGATTCCGGAAATCCCAAAATGCGAGACGTGGGTGAAAGTTACAGAAGCCCTGCATACGACCCGCAAAAGTCCCGTTCTACCCTCGCTTGAGGCATTTGCCCCCTTTCCAGCGATTTCACTTGTTTCCGACACGCTCGTCTGCGTTTACTGGGTCCCTTGATTCGGGCACATTCTCCGATTCCGGAAATCCCGAAATGCGAGACGTGGGTGAAAGTTACAGAAGCCCTGCATACGACCCGCAAAAGTCCCGATCTACCCTCGCTTGAGGCATTTGCCCCCTTTCCAGCGATTTCACTTGTTTCCGACACGCTCGTCTGCGTTTACTGGGTCCCTTGATTCGGGCACATTCTCCGATTCCGGAAATCCCAAAATGCGAGACGTAGGTGAAAGTTACAGAAGCCCTGCATACGACCCGCAAAAGTCCCGATCTACCCTCGCTTGAGGCATTTGCCCCCTTTCCAGCGATTTCACTTGTTTCCGACACGCTCGTCTGCGTTTACTGGGTCCCTTGATTCGGGCACATTCTCCGATTCCGGAAATCCCAAAATGCGAGACGTGGGTGAAAGTTACAGAAGCCCTGCATACGACCCGCAAATGTCCCGTTCTACCCTCGCTTGAGGCATTTGCCCCCTTTCCAGCGATTTCACTTGTTTCCGACACGCTCGTGTGCGTTTACTGGGTCCCTTGATTCGGGCACATTCTCCGATTCCGGAAATCCCAAAATGCGAGACGTGGGTGAAAGTTACAGAAGCCCTGCATACGACCCGCAAATGTCCCGTTCTACCCTCGCTTGAGGCATTTGCCCCCTTTCCAGCGATTTCACTTGTTTCCGACACGCTCGTCTGCGTTTACTGGGTCCCTTGATTCGGGCACATTCTCCGATTCCGGAAATCCCAAAATGCGAGACGTGGGTGAAAGTTACAGAAGCCCTGCATACGACCCGCAAAAGTCCCGTTCTACCCTCGCTTGAGGCATTTGCCCCCTTTCCAGCGATTTCACTTGTTTCCGACACGCTCGTCTGCGTTTACTGGGTCCCTTGATTCGGGCACATTCTCCGATTCCGGAAATCCCGAAATGCGAGACGTGGGTGAAAGTTACAGAAGCCCTGCATACGACCCGCAAAAGTCCCGTTCTACCCTCGCTTGAGGCATTTGCCCCCTTTCCAGCGATTTCACTTGTTTCCGACACGCTCGTCTGCGTTTACTGGGTCCCTTGATTCGGGCACATTATCCGATTCCGGAAATCCCAAAATGCGAGACGTGGGTGAAAGTTACAGAAGCCCTGCATACGACCCGCAAAAGTCCCGTTCTACCCTCGCTTGAGGCATTTGCCCCCTTTCCAGCGATTTCACTTGTTTCCGACACGCTCGTGTGCGTTTACTGGGTCCCTTGATTCGGGCACATTCTCCGATTCCGGAAATCCCAAAATGCGAGACGTAGGTGAAAGTTACAGAAGCCCTGCATACGACCCGCAAAAGTCCCGTTCTACCCTCGCTTGAGGCATTTGCCCCCTTTCCAGCGATTTCACTTGTTTCCGACACGCTCATGTGCGTTTACTGGGTCCCTTGATTCGGGCACATTCTCCGATTCCGGAAATCCCAAAATGCGAGACGTGGGTGAAAGTTACAGAAGCCTTGCATACGACCCGCAAAAGTCCCGATCTACCCTCGCTTGAGGCATTTGCCCCCTTTCCAGCGATTTCACTTGTTTCCGACACGCTCGTCTGCGTTTACTGGGTCCCTTGATTCGGGCACATTCTCCGATTCCGGATATCCCAAAATGCGAGACGTGGGTGAAAGTTACAGAAGCCCTGCATACGACCCGCAAAAGTCCCGATCTACCCTCGCTTGAGGCATTTGCCCCCTTTCCAGCGACTTCACTTGTTTCCGACATGCTCGTCTGCGTTTACTGGGTCCCTTGATTCGGGCACATTCTCCGATTCCGGAAATCCCAAAATGCGAGACGTGGGTGAAAGTTACAGAAGCCCTGCATACGACCCGCAAATGTCCCGTTCTACCCTCGCTTGAGGCATTTGCCCCCTTTCCAGCGATTTCACTTGTTTCCGACACGCTCGTCTGCGTTTACTGGGTCCCTTGATTCGGGCACATTCTCCGATTCCGGAAATCCCAAAATGCGAGACGTGGGTGAAAGTTACAGAAGCCCTGCATACGACCCGCAAAAGTCCCGTTCTACCCTCGCTTGAGGCGTTTGCCCCCTTTCCAGCGATTTCACTTGTTTCCGACACGCTCGTCTGCGTTTACTGGGTCCCTTGTTTCGGGCACATTCTCCGATTCCGGAAATCCCGAAATGCGAGACGTGGGTGAAAGTTACAGAAGCCCTGCATACGACCCGCAAAAGTCCCGTTCTACCCCCGCTTGAGGCATTTGCCCCCTTTCCAGCGATTTCACTTGTTTCCGACACGCTCGTCTGCGTTTACTGGGTCCCTTGATTCGGGCACATTCTCCGATTCCGGAAATCCCAAAATGCGAGACGTGGGTGAAAGTTACAGAAGCCCTGCATACGACCCGCAAAAGTCCCGATCTACCCTCGCTTGAGGCATTTGCCCCCTTTCCAGCGATTTCACTTGTTTCCGACACGCTCGTCCGCGTTTACTGGGTCCCTTGATTCGGGCACATTCTCCGATTCCGGAAATCCCAAAATGCGAGACGTAGGTGAAAGTTACAGAAGCCCTGCATACGACCCGCAAAAGTCCCGATCTACCCTCGCTTGAGGCATTTGCCCCCTTTCCAGCGATTTCACTTGTTTCCGACACGCTCGTCTGCGTTTACTGGGTCCCTTGATTCGGGCACATTCTCCGATTCCGGAAATCCCAAAATGCGAGACGTGGGTGAAAGTTACAGAAGCCCTGCATACAACCCGCAAATGTCCCGTTCTACCCTCGCTTGAGGCATTTGCCCCCTTTCCAGCGATTTCACTTGTTTCCGACACGCTCGTGTGCGTTTACTGGGTCCCTTGATTCGGGCACATTCTCCGATTCCGGAAATCCCAAAATGCGAGACGTGGGTGAAAGTTACAGAAGCCCTGCATACGACCCGCAAAAGTCCCGTTCTACCCTCGCTTGAGGCATTTGCCCCCTTTCCAGCGATTTCACTTGTTTCCGACACGCTCGTCTACGTTTACTGGGTCCCTTGATTCGGGCACATTCTCCGATTCCGGAAATCCCAAAATGCGAGACGTGGGTGAAAGTTACAGAAGCCCTGCATACGACCCGCAAAAGTCCCGTTCTACCCTCGCTTGAGGCATTTGCCCCCTTTCCAGCGATTTCACTTGTTTCCGACACGCTCGTCTGCGTTTACTGGGTCCCTTGATTCGGGCACATTCTCCGATTCCGGAAATCCCGAAATGCGAGACGTGGGTGAAAGTTACAGAAGCCCTGCATACGACCCGCAAAAGTCCCGTTCTACCCTCGCTTGAGGCATTTGCCCCCTTTCCAGCGATTTCACTTGTTTCCGACACGCTCGTCTCTGTTTACTGGGTCCCTTGATTCGGGCACATTCTCCGATTCCGGAAATCCCAAAATGCGAGACGTGGGTGAAAGTTACAGAAGCCCTGCATACGACCCGCAAAAGTCCCGTTCTACCCTCGCTTGAGGCATTTGCCCCCTTTCCAGCGATTTCACTTGTTTCCGACACGCTCGTGTGCGTTTACTGGGTCCCTTGATTCGGGCACATTCTCCGATTCCGGAAATCCCAAAATGCGAGACGTAGGTGAAAGTTACAGAAGCCCTGCATACGACCCGCAAAAGTCCCGTTCTACCCTCGCTTGAGGCATTTGCCCCCTTTCCAGCGATTTCACTTGTTTCCGACACGCTCGTCTGCGTTTACTGGGTCCCTTGATTCGGGCACATTCTCCGATTCCGGAAATCCCAAAATGCGAGACGTGGGTGAAAGTTACAGAAGCCTTGCATACGACCCGCAAAAGTCCCGATCTACCCTCGCTTGAGGCATTTGCCCCCTTTCCAGCGATTTCACTTGTTTCCGACACGCTCGTCTGCGTTTACTGGGTCCCTTGATTCGGGCACATTCTCCGATTCCGGAAATCCCAAAATGCGAGACGTGGGTGAAAGTTACAGAAGCCCTGCATACGACCCGCAAATGTCCCGTTCTACCCTCGCTTGAGGCATTTGCCCCCTTTCCAGCGATTTCACTTGTTTCCGACACGCTCGTGTGCGTTTACTGGGTCCCTTGATTCGGGCACATTCTCCGATTCCGGAAATCCCGAAATGCGAGACGTGGGTGAAAGTTACAGAAGCCCTGCATACGACCCGCAAAAGTCCCGTTCTACCCTCGCTTGAGGCATTTGCCCCCTTTCCAGCGATTTCACTTGTTTCCGACACGCTCGTCTGCGTTTACTGGGTCCCTTGATTCGGGCACATTCTCCGATTCCGGAAATCCCAAAATGCGAGACGTGGGTGAAAGTTACAGAAGCCCTGCATACGACCCGCAAAAGTCCCGATCTACCCTCGCTTGAGGCATTTGCCCCCTTTCCAGCGATTTCACTTGTTTCCGACACGCTCGTCTGCGTTTACTGGGTCCCTTGATTCGGGCACATTCTCCGATTCCGGAAATCCCAAAATGCGAGACGTGGGTGAAAGTTACAAAAGCCCTGCATACGACCCGCAAATGTCCCGTTCTACCCTCGCTTGAGGCATTTGCCCCCTTTCCAGCGATTTCACTTGTTTCCGACACGCTCGTCTGCGTTTACTGGGTCCCTTGATTCGGGCACATTCTCCGATTCCGGAAATCCCAAAATGCGAGACGTGGGTGAAAGTTACAGAAGCCCTGCATACGACCCGCAAAAGTCCCGATCTACCCTCGCTTGAGGCATTTGCCCCCTTTCCAGCGATTTCACTTGTTTCCGACACGCTCGTCTGCGTTTACTGGGTCCCTTGATTCGGGCACATTCTCCGATTCCGGAAATCCCAAAATGCGAGACGTGGGTGAAAGTTACAGAAGCCCTGCATACGACCCGCAAATGTCCCGTTCTACCCTCGCTTGAGGCATTTGCCCCCTTTCCAGCGATTTCACTTGTTTCCGACACGCTCGTGTGCGTTTACTGGGTCCCTTGATTCGGGCACATTCTCCGATTCCGGAAATCCCAAAATGCGAGACGTGGGTGAAAGTTACAGAAGCCCTGCATACGACCCGCAAAAGTCCCGATCTACCCTCGCTTGAGGCATTTGCCCCCTTTCCAGCGATTTCACTTGTTTCCGACACGCTCGTCTGCGTTTACTGGGTCCCTTGATTCGGGCACATTCTCCGATTCCGGAAATCCCGAAATGCGAGACGTGGGTGAAAGTTACAAAAGCCCTGCATACGACCCGCAAATGTCCCGTTCTACCCTCGCTTGAGGCATTTGCCCCCTTTCCAGCGATTTCACTTGTTTCCGACACGCTCGTCTGCGTTTACTGGGTCCCTTGATTCGGGCACATTCTCCGATTCCGGAAATCCCAAAATGCGAGACGTGGGTGAAAGTTACAGAAGCCCTGCATACGACCCGCAAAAGTCCCGATCTACCCTCGCTTGAGGCATTTGCCCCCTTTCCAGCGATTTCACTTGTTTCCGACACGCTCGTCTGCGTTTACTGGGTCCCTTGATTCGGGCACATTCTCCGATTCCGGAAATCCCAAAATGCGAGACGTGGGTGAAAGTTACAGAAGCCCTGCATACGACCCGCAAATGTCCCGTTCTACCCTCGCTTGAGGCATTTGCCCCCTTTCCAGCGATTTCACTTGTTTCCGACACGCTCGTGTGCGTTTACTGGGTCCCTTGATTCGGGCACATTCTCCGATTCCGGAAATCCCAAAATGCGAGACGTGGGTGAAAGTTACAGAAGCCCTGCATACGACCCGCAAATGTCCAGTTCTACCCTCGCTTGAGGCATTTGCCCCCTTTCCAGCGATTTCACTTGTTTCCGACACGCTCGTCTGCGTTTACTGGGTCCCTTGATTCGGGCACATTCTCCGATTCCGGAAATCCCAAAATGCGAGACGTGGGTGAAAGTTACAGAAGCCCTGCATACGACCCGCAAAAGTCCCGTTCTACCCTCGCTTGAGGCATTTGCCCCCTTTCCAGCGATTTCACTTGTTTCCGACACGCTCGTCTGCGTTTACTGGGTCCCTTGATTCGGGCACAATCTCCGATTCCTGAAATCCCGAAATGCGAGACGTGGGTGAAAGTTACAGAAGCCCTGCATACGACCCGCAAAAGTCCCGTTCTACCCTCGCTTGAGGCATTTGCCCCCTTTCCAGCGATTTCACTTGTTTCCGACACGCTCGTCTGCGTTTACTGGGTCCCTTGATTCGGGCACATTATCCTATTCCGGAAATCCCAAAATGCGAGACGTGGGTGAAAGTTACAGAAGCCCTGCATACGACCCGCAAAAGTCCCGATCTACCCTCGCTTGAGGCATTTGCCCCCTTTCCAGCGATTTCACTTGTTTCCGACACGCTCGTCTGCGTTTACTGGGTCCCTTGATTCGGGCACATTCTCCGATTCCGGAAATCCCAAAATGCGAGACGTGGGTGAAAGTTACAGAAGCCCTGCATACGACCCGCAAATGTCCCGTTCTACCCTCGCTTGAGGCATTTGCCCCCTTTCCAGCGATTTCACTTGTTTCCGACATGCTTGTCTGCGTTTACTGGGTCCCTTGATTCGGGCACATTCTCCGATTCCGGAAATCCCAAAATGCGAGACGTGGGTGAAAGTTACAGAAGCCCTGCATACGACCCGCAAAAGTCCCGATCTACCCTCGCTTGAGGCATTTGCCCCCTTTCCAGCGATTTCACATGTTTCCGACACGCTCGTCTGCGTTTACTGGGTCCCTTGATTCGGGCACATTCTCCGATTCCGGAAATCCCAAAATGCGAGACGTGGGTGAAAGTTACAGAAGCCCTGCATACGACCCGCAAATGTCCCGTTCTACCCTCGCTTGAGGCATTTGCCCCCTTTCCAGCGATTTCACTTGTTTCAGACACGCTCGTGTGCGTTTACTGGGTCCCTTGATTCGGGCACATTCTCCGATTCCGTAAATCCCAAAATGTGAGACGTGGGTGAAAGTTACAGAAGCCCTGCATACGACCCGCAAATGTCCCGTTCTACCCTCGCTTGAGGCATTTGCCACCTGTCCAGCGATTTCACTTGTTTCCGACACGCTCGTCTGCGTTCACTGGGTCCCTTGATTCGGGCACATTCTCCGATTCCGGAAATCCCAAAATGCGAGACGTAGGTGAAAGTTACAGAAGCCCTGCATACGACCCGCAAAAGTCCCGTTCTACCCTCGCTTGAGGCATTTGCCCCCTTTCCAGCGATTTCACTTGTTTCCGACACGCTCGTCTGCGTTTACTGGGTCCCTTGATTCGGGCACATTCTCCGATTCCGGAAATCCCAAAATGCGAGACGTGGGTGAAAGTTACAGAAGCCCTGCATACGACCCGCAAAAGTCCCGATCTACCCTCGCTTGAGGCATTTGCCCCCTTTCCAGCGATTTCACTTGTTTCCGACACGCTCGTCTGCGTTTACTGGGTCTCTTGATTCGGGCACATTCTCCGATTCCGGAAATCCCAAAATGCGAGACGTAGGTGAAAGTTACAGAAGCCCTGCATACGACCCGCAAATGTCCCGTTCTACCCTCGCTTGAGGCATTTGCCCCCTTTCCAGCGATTTCACTTGTTTCCGACACGCTCGTGTGCGTTTACTGGGTTCCTTGATTCGGGCACATTCTCCGATTCCGGAAATCCCAAAATGCGAGACGTGGGTGAAAGTTACAGAAGCCCTGCATACGACCCGCAAATGTCCCGTTCTACCCTCGCTTGAGGCATTTGCCCCCTTTCCAGCGATTTCACTTGTTTCCGACACGCTCGTCTGCGTTTACTGGGTCCCTTGATTCGGGCACATTCTCCGATTCCGGAAATCCCAAAATGCGAGACGTGGGTGAAAGTTACAGAAGCCCTGCATACGACCCGCAAAAGTCCCGTTCTACCCTCGCTTGAGGCATTTGCCCCCTTTCCAGCGATTTCACTTGTTTCCGACACACTCGTCTGCGTTTACTGGGTCCCTTGATTCGGGCACATTCTCCGATTCCGGAAATCCCGAAATGCGAGACGTGGGTGAAAGTTACAGAAGCCCTGCATACGACCCGCAAAAGTCCCGTTCTACCCTCGCTTGAGGCATTTGCCCCCTTTCCAGCCATTTCACTTGTTTCCGACACGCTCGTCTGCGTTTACTGGGTCCCTTGATTCGGGCACATTCTCCGATTCCGGAAATCCCAAAATGCGAGACGTGGGTGAAAGTTACAGAAGCCCTGCATACGACCCGCAAAAGTCCCGATCTACCCTCGCTTGAGGCATTTGCCCCCTTTCCAGCGATTTCACTTGTTTCCGACACGCTCGTCTGCGTTTACTGGGTCCCTTGATTCGGGCACATTCTCCGATTCCGGAAATCCCAAAATGCGAGACGTGGGTGAAAGTTACAAAAGCCCTGCATACGACCCGCAAATGTCCCGTTCTACCCTCGCTTGAGGCATTTGCCCCCTTTCCAGCCATTTCACTTGTTTCCGACACGCTCGTCTGCGTTTACTGGGTCCCTTGATTCGGGCACATTCTCCGATTCCGGAAATCCCAAAATGCGAGACGTGGGTGAAAGTTACAGAAGCCCTGCATACGACCCGCAAAAGTCCCGATCTACCCTCGCTTGAGGCATTTGCCCCCTTTCCAGCGATTTCACATGTTTCCGACACGCTCGTCTGCGTTTATTGGGTCCCTTGATTCGGGCACATTCTCCGATTCCGGAAATCCCAAAATGCGAGACGTGGGTGAAAGTTACAGAAGCCCTGCATACGACCCGCAAATGTCCCGTTCTACCCTCGCTTGAGGCATTTGCCCCCTTTCCAGCGATTTCACTTGTTTCCGACACGCTCGTGTGCGTTTACTGGGTCCCTTGATTCGGGCACATTCTCCGATTCCGTAAATCCCAAAATGCGAGACGTGGGTGAAAGTTACAGAAGCCCTGCATACGACCCGCAAATGTCCCGTTCTACCCTCGCTTGAGGCATTTGCCCCCTTTCCAGCGATTTCACTTGTTTCCGACACGCTCGTCTGCGTTTACTGGGTCCCTTGATTCGGGCACATTCTCCGATTCCGGAAATCCCAAAATGCGAGACGTAGGTGAAAGTTACAGAAGCCCTGCATACGACCCGCAAAAGTCCCGTTCTACCCTCGCTTGAGGCATTTGCCCCCTTTCCAGCGATTTCACTTGTTTCCGACACGCTCGTCTGCGTTTACTGGGTCCCTTGATTCGGGCACATTCTCCGATTCCGGAAATCTCGAAATGCGAGACGTGGGTGAAAGTTACAGAAGCCCTGCATACGACCCGCAAAAGTCCCGTTCTACCCTCGCTTGAGGCATTTGCCCCCTTTCCAGCGATTTCACTTGTTTCCGACACGCTCGTCTGCGTTTACTGGGTCCCTTGATTCGGGCACATTCTCCGATTCCGGAAAACCCAAAATGCGAGACGTGGGTGAAAGTTACAGAAGCCCTGCATACGACCCGCAAAAGTCCCGATCTACCCTCGCTTGAGGCATTTGCCCCCTTTCCAGCGATTTCACTTGTTTCCGACACGCTCGTCTGCGTTTACTGGGTCCCTTGATTCGGGCACATTCTCCGATTCCGGAAATCCCAAAATGCGAGACGTGGGTGAAAGTTACAGAAGCCCGGCATACGACCCGCAAATGTCCCGTTCTACCCTCGCTTGAGGCATTTGCCCCCTTTCCAGCGATTTCACTTGTTTCCGACACGCTCGTCTGCGTTTTCTGGGTCCCTTGATTCGGGCACATTCTCCGATTCCGGAAATCCCGAAATGCGAGACGTGGGTGAAAGTTACAGAAGCCCTGCATACGACCCGCAAAAGTCCCGATCTACCCTCGCTTGAGGCATTTGCCCCCTTTCCAGCGATTTCACTTGTTTCCGACACGCTCGTCTGCGTTTTCTGGGTCCCTTGATTCGGGCACATTCTCCGATTCCGGAAATCCCGAAATGCGAGACGTGGGTGAAAGTTACAGAAGCCCTGCATACGACCCGCAAAAGTCCCGATCTACCCTCGCTTGAGGCATTTGCCCCCTTTCCAGCGATTTCACTTGTTTCCGACACGCTCGTCTGCGTTTACTGGGTCCCTTGATTCGGGCACATTCTCCGATTCTGGAAATCCCAAAATGCGAGACGTGGGTGAAAGTTACAGAAGCCCTGCATACGACCCGCAAAAGTCCCGATCTACCCTCGCTTGAGGCATTTGCCCCCTTTCCAGCGATTTCACATGTTTCCGACACGCTCGTCTGCGTTTACTGGGTCCCTTGATTCGGGCACATTCTCCGATTCCGGAAATCCCAAAATGCGAGACGTGGGTGAAAGTTACAGAAGCCCTGCATACGACCCGCAAATGTCCCGTTCTACCCTCGCTTGAGGCATTTGCCCCCTTTCCAGCGATTTCACTTGTTTCCGACACGCTCGTGTGCGTTTACTGGGTCCCTTGATTCGGGCACATTCTCCGATTCCGTAAATCCCAAAATGCGAGACGTGGGTGAAAGTTACAGAAGCCCTGCATACGACCCGCAAAAGTCCCGTTCTACCCTCGCTTGAGGCATTTGCCCCCTTTCCAGCGATTTCACTTGTTTCCGACACGCTCGTCTGCGTTTACTGGGTCCCTTGATTCGGGCACATTCTCCGATTCCGGAAATCCCGAAATGCGAGACGTGGGTGAAAGTTACAGAAGCCCTGCATACGACCCGCAAAAGTCCCGTTCTACCCTCGCTTGAGGCATTTGCCCCCTTTCCAGCGATTTCACTTGTTTCCGACACGCTCGTGTGCGTTTACTGGGTCCCTTGATTCGGGCACATTCTCCGATTCCGGAAATCCCAAAATGCGAGACTTGGGTGAAAGTTACAGAAGCCCTGCATACGACCCGCAAAAGTCCCGATCTACCCTCGCTTGAGGCATTTGCCCCCTTTCCAGCGATTTCACTTGTTTCCGACACGCTCGTCTGCGTTTACTGGGTCCCTTGATTCGGGCACATTCTCCGATTCCGGAAATCCCAAAATGCGAGACGTAGGTGAAAGTTACAGAAGCCCTGCATACGACCCGCAAAAGTCCCGATCTACCCTCGCTTGAGGCATTTGCCCCCTTTCCAGCGATTTCACTTGTTTCCGACACGCTCGTCTGCGTTTACTGGGTCCCTTGATTCGGGCACATTCTCCGATTCCGGAAATCCCAAAATGCGAGACGTGGGTGAAAGTTACAGAAGCCCTGCATACGACCCGCAAATGTCCCGTTCTACCCTCGCTTGAGGCATTTGCCCCCTTTCCAGCGATTTCACTTGTTTCCGACACGCTCGTGTGCGTTTACTGGGTCCCTTGATTCGGGCACATTCTCCGATTCCGGAAATCCCAAAATGCGAGACGTGGGTGAAAGTTACAGAAGCCCTGCATACGACCCGCAAATGTCCAGTTCTACCCTCGCTTGAGGCATTTGCCCCCTTTCCAGCGATTTCACTTGTTTCCGACACGCTCGTCTGCGTTTACTGGGTCCCTTGATTCGGGCACATTCTCCGATTCCGGAAATCCCAAAATGCGAGACGTGGGTGAAAGTTACAGAAGCCCTGCATACGACCCGCAAAAGTCCCGTTCTACCCTCGCTTGAGGCATTTGCCCCCTTTCCAGCGATTTCACTTGTTTCCGACACGCTCGTCTGCGTTTACTGGGTCCCTTGATTCGGGCACAATCTCCGATTCCTGAAATCCCGAAATGCGAGACGTGGGTGAAAGTTACAGAAGCCCTGCATACGACCCGCAAAAGTCCCGTTCTACCCTCGCTTGAGGCATTTGCCCCCTTTCCAGCGATTTCACTTGTTTCCGACACGCTCGTCTGCGTTTACTGGGTCCCTTGATTCGGGCACATTATCCTATTCCGGAAATCCCAAAATGCGAGACGTGGGTGAAAGTTACAGAAGCCCTGCATACGACCCGCAAAAGTCCCGATCTACCCTCGCTTGAGGCATTTGCCCCCTTTCCAGCGATTTCACTTGTTTCCGACACGCTCGTCTGCGTTTACTGGGTCCCTTGATTCGGGCACATTCTCCGATTCCGGAAATCCCAAAATGCGAGACGTGGGTGAAAGTTACAGAAGCCCTGCATACGACCCGCAAATGTCCCGTTCTACCCTCGCTTGAGGCATTTGCCCCCTTTCCAGCGATTTCACTTGTTTCCGACATGCTTGTCTGCGTTTACTGGGTCCCTTGATTCGGGCACATTCTCCGATTCCGGAAATCCCAAAATGCGAGACGTGGGTGAAAGTTACAGAAGCCCTGCATACGACCCGCAAAAGTCCCGTTCTACCCTCGCTTGAGGCATTTGCCCCCTTTCCAGCGATTTCACTTGTTTCCGACACGCTCGTCTGCGTTTACTGGGTCCCTTGATTCGGGCACATTATCCGATTCCGGAAATCCCAAAATGCGAGACGTGGGTGAAAGTTACAGAAGCCCTGCATACGACCCGCAAAAGTCCCGATCTACCCTCGCTTGAGGCATTTGCCCCCTTTCCAGCGATTTCACATGTTTCCGACACGCTCGTCTGCGTTTACTGGGTCCCTTGATTCGGGCACATTCTCCGATTCCGGAAATCCCAAAATGCGAGACGTGGGTGAAAGTTACAGAAGCCCTGCATACGACCCGCAAATGTCCCGTTCTACCCTCGCTTGAGGCATTTGCCCCCTTTCCAGCGATTTCACTTGTTTCAGACACGCTCGTGTGCGTTTACTGGGTCCCTTGATTCGGGCACATTCTCCGATTCCGTAAATCCCAAAATGTGAGACGTGGGTGAAAGTTACAGAAGCCCTGCATACGACCCGCAAATGTCCCGTTCTACCCTCGCTTGAGGCATTTGCCACCTGTCCAGCGATTTCACTTGTTTCCGACACGCTCGTCTGCGTTTACTGGGTCCCTTGATTCGGGCACATTCTCCGATTCCGGAAATCCCAAAATGCGAGACGTAGGTGAAAGTTACAGAAGCCCTGCATACGACCCGCAAAAGTCCCGTTCTACCCTCGCTTGAGGCATTTGCCCCCTTTCCAGCGATTTCACTTGTTTCCGACACGCTCGTCTGCGTTTACTGGGTCCCTTGATTCGGGCACATTCTCCGATTCCGGAAATCCCAAAATGCGAGACGTGGGTGAAAGTTACAGAAGCCCTGCATACGACCCGCAAAAGTCCCGATCTACCCTCGCTTGAGGCATTTGCCCCCTTTCCAGCGATTTCACTTGTTTCCGACACGCTCGTCTGCGTTTACTGGGTCTCTTGATTCGGGCACATTCTCCGATTCCGGAAATCCCAAAATGCGAGACGTAGGTGAAAGTTACAGAAGCCCTGCATACGACCCGCAAATGTCCCGTTCTACCCTCGCTTGAGGCATTTGCCCCCTTTCCAGCGATTTCACTTGTTTCCGACACGCTCGTGTGCGTTTACTGGGTTCCTTGATTCGGGCACATTCTCCGATTCCGGAAATCCCAAAATGCGAGACGTGGGTGAAAGTTACAGAAGCCCTGCATACGACCCGCAAATGTCCCGTTCTACCCTCGCTTGAGGCATTTGCCCCCTTTCCAGCGATTTCACTTGTTTCCGACACGCTCGTCTGCGTTTACTGGGTCCCTTGATTCGGGCACATTCTCCGATTCCGGAAATCCCAAAATGCGAGACGTGGGTGAAAGTTACAGAAGCCCTGCATACGACCCGCAAAAGTCCCGTTCTACCCTCGCTTGAGGCATTTGCCCCCTTTCCAGCGATTTCACTTGTTTCCGACACACTCGTCTGCGTTTACTGGGTCCCTTGATTCGGGCACATTCTCCGATTCCGGAAATCCCGAAATGCGAGACGTGGGTGAAAGTTACAGAAGCCCTGCATACGACCCGCAAAAGTCCCGTTCTACCCTCGCTTGAGGCATTTGCCCCCTTTCCAGCCATTTCACTTGTTTCCGACACGCTCGTCTGCGTTTACTGGGTCCCTTGATTCGGGCACATTCTCCGATTCCGGAAATCCCAAAATGCGAGACGTGGGTGAAAGTTACAGAAGCCCTGCATACGACCCGCAAAAGTCCCGATCTACCCTCGCTTGAGGCATTTGCCCCCTTTCCAGCGATTTCACTTGTTTCCGACACGCTCGTCTGCGTTTACTGGGTCCCTTGATTCGGGCACATTCTCCGATTCCGGAAATCCCAAAATGCGAGACGTGGGTGAAAGTTACAAAAGCCCTGCATACGACCCGCAAATGTCCCATTCTACCCTCGCTTGAGGCATTTGCCCCCTTTCCAGCCATTTCACTTGTTTCCGACACGCTCGTCTGCGTTTACTGGGTCCCTTGATTCGGGCACATTCTCCGATTCCGGAAATCCCAAAATGCGAGACGTGGGTGAAAGTTACAGAAGCCCTGCATACGACCCGCAAAAGTCCCGATCTACCCTCGCTTGAGGCATTTGCCCCCTTTCCAGCGATTTCACATGTTTCCGACACGCTCGTCTGCGTTTATTGGGTCCCTTGATTCGGGCACATTCTCCGATTCCGGAAATCCCAAAATGCGAGACGTGGGTGAAAGTTACAGAAGCCCTGCATACGACCCGCAAATGTCCCGTTCTACCCTCGCTTGAGGCATTTGCCCCCTTTCCAGCGATTTCACTTGTTTCCGACACGCTCGTGTGCGTTTACTGGGTCCCTTGATTCGGGCACATTCTCCGATTCCGTAAATCCCAAAATGCGAGACGTGGGTGAAAGTTACAGAAGCCCTGCATACGACCCGCAAATGTCCCGTTCTACCCTCGCTTGAGGCATTTGCCCCCTTTCCAGCGATTTCACTTGTTTCCGACACGCTCGTCTGCGTTTACTGGGTCCCTTGATTCGGGCACATTCTCCGATTCCGGAAATCCCAAAATGCGAGACGTAGGTGAAAGTTACAGAAGCCCTGCATACGACCCGCAAAAGTCCCGTTCTACCCTCGCTTGAGGCATTTGCCCCCTTTCCAGCGATTTCACTTGTTTCCGACACGCTCGTCTGCGTTTACTGGGTCCCTTGATTCGGGCACATTCTCCGATTCCGGAAATCTCGAAATGCGAGACGTGGGTGAAAGTTACAGAAGCCCTGCATACGACCCGCAAAAGTCCCGTTCTACCCTCGCTTGAGGCATTTGCCCCCTTTCCAGCGATTTCACTTGTTTCCGACACGCTCGTCTGCGTTTACTGGGTCCCTTGATTCGGGCACATTCTCCGATTCCGGAAATCCCAAAATGCGAGACGTGGGTGAAAGTTACAGAAGCCCTGCATACGACCCGCAAAAGTCCCGATCTACCCTCGCTTGAGGCATTTGCCCCCTTTCCAGCGATTTCACTTGTTTCCGACACGCTCGTCTGCGTTTACTGGGTCCCTTGATTCGGGCACATTCTCCGATTCCGGAAATCCCAAAATGCGAGACGTGGGTGAAAGTTACAGAAGCCCGGCATACGACCCGCAAATGTCCCGTTCTACCCTCGCTTGAGGCATTTGCCCCCTTTCCAGCGATTTCACTTGTTTCCGACACGCTCGTCTGCGTTTTCTGGGTCCCTTGATTCGGGCACATTCTCCGATTCCGGAAATCCCGAAATGCGAGACGTGGGTGAAAGTTACAGAAGCCCTGCATACGACCCGCAAAAGTCCCGATCTACCCTCGCTTGAGGCATTTGCCCCCTTTCCAGCGATTTCACTTGTTTCCGACACGCTCGTCTGCGTTTACTGGGTCCCTTGATTCGGGCACATTCTCCGATTCTGGAAATCCCAAAATGCGAGACGTGGGTGAAAGTTACAGAAGCCCTGCATACGACCCGCAAAAGTCCCGTTCTACCCTCGCTTGAGGCATTTGCCCCCTTTCCAGCGATTTCACTTGTTTCCGACACGCTCATTTGCGTTTACTGGGTCCCTTGATTCGGGCACATTCTCCGATTCCGGAAATCCCAAAATGCGAGACGTGGGTAAAAGTTACAGAAGCCCTGCATACGACCCGCAAAAGTCCCGTTCTACCCTCGCTTGAGGCATTTGCCCCCTTTCCAGCGATTTCACTTGTTTCCGACACGCTCGTCTGCATTTACTGGGTCCCTTGATTCGGGCACATTCTCCGATTCCGGAAATCCCAAAATGCGAGACGTGGGTGAAAGTTCAGAAGCCCTGCATACGACCCGCAAAAGTCCCGTTCTACCCTCGCTTGAGGCATTTGCCCCCTTTCCAGCGATTTCACTTGTTTCCGACACGCTCGTCTGCGTTTACTGGGTCCCTTGATTCGGGCACATTCTCCGATTCCGGAAATCCCAAAATGCGAGACGTGGGTGAAAGTTACAGAAGCCCTGCATACGACCCACAAAAGTCCCGTTCTACCCTCGCTTGAGGCATTTGCCCCCTTTCCAGCGATTTCACTTGTTTCCGACACGCTCGTCTGCGTTTACTGGGTCCCTTGATTCGGGCACATTCTCCGATTCCGGAAATCCCAAAATGCGAGACGTGGGTGAAAGTTACAGAAGCCCTGCATACGACCCGCAAATGTCCCGTTCTACCCTCGCTTGAGGCATTTGCCCCCTTTCCAGCGATTTCACTTGTTTCCGACACGCTCATGTGCGTTTACTGGGTCCCTTGATTCGGGCACATTCTCCGATTCCGGAAATCCCGAAATGCGAGACGTGGGTGAAAGTTACAGAAGCCCTGCATACGACCCGCAACAGTCCCGTTCTACCCTCGCTTGAGGCATTTGCCCCCTTTCCAGCGATTTCACTTGTTTCCGACACGCTCGTCTGCGTTTACTGGGTCCCTTGATTCGGGCACATTCTCCGATTCCGGAAATCCCAAAATGCGAGACGTGGGTGAAAGTTACAGAAGCCCTGCATACGACCCGCAAAAGTCCCGATCTACCCTCGCTTGAGGCATTTGCCCCCTTTCCAGCGATTTCACTTGTTTCCGACACGCTCGTCTGCGTTTACTGGGTCCCTTGATTCGGGCACATTCTCCGATTCCGGAAATCCCAAAATGCGAGACGTAGGTGAAAGTTACAAAAGCCCTGCATACGACCCGCAAAAGTCCCGATCTACCCTCGCTTCAGGCATTTGCCCCCTTTCCAGCGATTTCACTTGTTTCCGACACGCTCGTCTGCGTTTACTGGGTCCCTTGATTCGGGCACATTCTCCGATTCCGGAAATCCCAAAATGCGAGACATGGGTGAACGTTACAGAAGCCCTGCATACGACCCGCAAATGTCCCGTTCTACCCTCGCTTGAGGCATTTGCCCCCTTTCCAGCGATTTCACTTGTTTCCGACACGCTCGTGTGCGATTACTGGGTCCCTTGATTCGGGCACATTCTCCGATTCCGGAAATCCCAAAATGCGAGACGTGGGTGAAAGTTACAGAAGCCCTGCATACGACCCGCAAATGTCCCGTTCTACCCTCGCTTGAGGCATTTGCCCCCTCTCCAGCGATTTCACTTGTTTCCGACATGCTCGTCTGCGTTTACTGGGTCCCTTGATTCGGGCACATTCTCCGATTCCGGAAATCCCAAAATGCGAGACGTGGGTGAAAGTTACAGAAGCCCTGCATACGACCTGCAAAAGTCCCGTTCTACCCTCGCTTGAGGCATTTGCCCCCTTTCCAGCGATTTCACTTGTTTCCGACACGCTCGTCTGCGTTTACTGGGTCCCTTGATTCGGGCACATTCTCCGATTCCGGAAATCCCGAAATGCGAGACGTGGGTGAAAGTTACAGAAGCCCTGCATACGACCCGCAAAAGTCCCGTTCTACCCTCGCTTGAGGCATTTGCCCCCTTTCCAGCGATTTCACTTGTTTCCGACACGCTCGTCTGCGTTTACTGGGTCCCTTGATTCGGGCACATTATGCGATTCCGGAAATCCCAAAATGCGAGACGTGGGTGAAAGTTACAGAAGCCCTGCATACGACCCGCAAAAGTCCCGATCTACCCTCGCTTGAGGCATTTGCCCCCTTTCCAGCGATTTCACTTGTTTCCGACACGCTCTTCTGCGTTTACTGGGAACCTTGATTCGGGCACAATCTCCGATTCCAGAAATCCCAAAATGCGAGACGTGGGTGAAAGTTACAGAAGCCCTGCATACGACCCGCAAAAGTCCCGTTCTACCCTCGCTTGAGGCATTTGCCCCCTTTCCAGCGATTTCACTTGTTTCCGACACGCTCGTGTGCGTTTACTGGGTCCCTTGATTCGGACACATTCTCCGATTCCGGAAATCCCAAAATGCGAGACGTAGGTGAAAGTTACAGAAGCCCTGCATACGACCCGCAAAAGTCCCGTTCTACCCTCGCTTGAGGCATTTGCCCCCTTTCCAGCGATTTCACTTGTTTCCGACACGCTCGTCTGCGTTTACTGGGTCCCTTGATTCGGGCACATTCTCCGATTCCGGAAATCCCAAAATGCGAGACGTGGGTGAAAGTTACAGAAGCCCTGCATACGACCCGCAAATGTCCCGTTCTACCCTCGCTTGAGGCATTTGCCCCCTTTCCAGCGATTTCACTTGTTTCCGACACGCTCGTCTGCGTTTACTGGGTCCCTTGATTCGGGCACATTCTCCGATTCCGGAAATCCCAAAATGCGAGACGTGGGTGAAAGTTACAGAAGCCCTGCATACGACCCGCAAAAGTCCCGTTCTACCCTCGCTTGAGGCATTTGCCCCCTTTCCAGCGATTTCACTTGTTTCCGACACACTCGTCTGCGTTTACTGGGTCCCTTGATTCGGGCACATTCTCCGATTCCGGAAATCCCGAAATGCGAGACGTTGTTGAAAGTTACAGAAGCCCTGCATACGACCCGCAAAAGTCCCGTTCTACCCTCGCTTGAGGCATTTGCCCCCTTTCCAGCGATTTCACTTGTTTCCGACACGCTCGTCTGCGTTTACTGGGTCCCTTGATTCGGGCACATTCTCCGATTCCGGAAATCCCAAAATGCGAGACGTGGGTGAAAGTTACAGAAGCCCTGCATACGACCCGCAAATGTCCCGTTCTACCCTCGCTTGAGGCATTTGCCCCCTTTCCAGCGATTTCACTTGTTTCCGACACGCTCGTCTGCGTTTACTGGGTCCCTTGATTCGGGCACATTCTCTGATTCCGGAAATCCCAAAATGCGAGACGTGGGTGAAAGTTACAGAAGCCCTGCATACGACCCGCAAAAGTCCCATTCTACCCTCGCTTGAGGCATTTGCCCCCTTTCCAGCGATTTCACTTGTTTCCGACACGCTCGTCTGCGTTTACTGGGTCCCTTGATTCGGGCACATTCTCCGATTCCGGAAATCCCAAAATGCGAGACGTGGGTGAAAGTTACAGAAGCCCTGCATACGACCCGCAAAAGTCCCGTTCTACCCTCGCTTGAGGCATTTGCCCCCTTTCCAGCGATTTCACTTGTTTCCGACACGCTCGTCTGCGTTTACTGGGTCCCTTGATTCGGGCACATTCTCCGATTCCGGAAATCCCGAAATGCGAGACGTGGGTGAAAGTTACAGAAGCCCTGCATACGACCCGCAAAAGTCCCGTTTTACCCTCGCTTGAGGCATTTGCCCCCTTTCCAGCGATTTCACTTGTTTCCGACACGCTCGTCTCTGTTTACTGGGTCCCTTGATTCGGGCACATTCTCCGATTCCGGAAATCCCAAAATGCGAGACGTGGGTGAAAGTTACAGAAGCCCTGCATACGACCCGCAAAAGTCCCGTTCTACCCTCGCTTGAGGCATTTGCCCCCTTTCCAGCGATTTCACTTGTTTCCGACACGCTCGTGTGCGTTTACTGGGTCCCTTGATTCGGGCACATTCTCCGATTCCGGAAATCCCAAAATGCGAGACGTAGGTGAAAGTTACAGAAGCCCTGCATACGACCCGCAAAAGTCCCGTTCTACCCTCGCTTGAGGCATTTGCCCCCTTTCCAGCGATTTCACTTGTTTCCGACACGCTCGTCTGCGTTTACTGGGTCCCTTGATTCGGGCACATTCTCCGATTCCGGAAATCCCAAAATGCGAGACGTGGGTGAAAGTTACAGAAGCTTTGCATACGACCCGCAAAAGTCCCGATCTACCCTCGCTTGAGGCATTTGCCCCCTTTCCAGCGATTTCACTTGTTTCCGACACGCTCGTCTGCGTTTACTGGGTCCCTTGATTCGGGCACATTCTCCGATTCCGGAAATCCCAAAATGCGAGACGTGGGTGAAAGTTACAGAAGCCCTGCATACGACCCGCAAATGTCCCGTTCTACCCTCGCTTGAGGCATTTGCCCCCTTTCCAGCGATTTCACTTGTTTCCGACACGCTCGTGTGCGTTTACTGGGTCCCTTGATTCGGGCACATTCTCCGATTCCGGAAATCCCGAAATGCGAGACGTGGGTGAAAGTTACAGAAGCCCTGCATACGACCCGCAAAAGTCCCGTTCTACCCTCGCTTGAGGCATTTGCCCCCTTTCCAGCGATTTCACTTGTTTCCGACACGCTCGTCTGCGTTTACTGGGTCCCTTGATTCGGGCACATTCTCCGATTCCGGAAATCCCAAAATGCGAGACGTGGGTGAAAGTTACAGAAGCCCTGCATACGACCCGCAAAAGTCCCGATCTACCCTCGCTTGAGGCATTTGCCCCCTTTCCAGCGATTTCACTTGTTTCCGACACGCTCGTCTGCGTTTACTGGGTCCCTTGATTCGGGCACATTCTCTGATTCCGGAAATCCCAAAATGCGAGACGTAGGTGAAAGTTACAGAAGCCCTGCATACGACCCGCAAAAGTCCCGATCTACCCTCGCTTGAGGCATTTGCCCCCTTTCCAGCGATTTCACTTGTTTCCGACACGCTCGTCTGCGTTTACTGGGTCCCTTGATTCGGGCACATTCTCCGATTCCGGAAATCCCAAAATGCGAGACGTGGGTGAAAGTTACAGAAGCCCTGCATACGACCCGCAAATGTCCCGTTCTACCCTCGCTTGAGGGATTTGCCCCCTTTCCAGCGATTTCACTTGTTTCCGACACGCTCGTGTGCGTTTACTGGGTCCCTTGATTCGGGCACATTCTCCGATTCCGGAAATCCCAAAATGCGAGACGTGGGTGAAAGTTACAGAAGCCCTGCATACGACCCGCAAATGTCCCGTTCTACCCTCGCTTGAGGCATTTGCCCCCTTTCCAGCGATTTCACTTGTTTCCGACACGCTCGTCTGCGTTTACTGGGTCCCTTGATTCGGGCACATTCTCCGATTCCGGAAATCCCAAAATGCGAGACGTGGGTGAAAGTTACAGAAGCCCTGCATACGACCCGCAAAAGTCCCGTTCTACCCTCGCTTGAGGCATTTGCCCCCTTTCCAGCGATTTCACTTGTTTCCGACAAGCTCGTCTGCGTTTACTGGGTCCCTTGATTCGGGCACATTCTCCGATTCCGGAAATCCCAAAATGCGAGACGTGGGTGAAAGTTACAGAAGCCCTGCATACGACCCGCAAATGTCCCGTTCTACCCTCGCTTGAGGCATTTGCCCCCTTTCCAGCGATTTCACTTGTTTCCGACACGCTCGTCTGCGTTTACTAGGTCCCTTGATTCGGGCACATTCTCCGATTCCGGAAATCCCAAAATGCGAGACGTGGGTGAAAGTTACAGAAGCCCTGCATACGACCCGCAAAAGTCCCGATCTTCCCTCGCTTGAGGCATTTGCCCCCTTTCCAGCGATTTCACATGTTTCCGACACGCTCGTCTGCGTTTACTGGGTCCCTTGATTCGGGCACATTCTCCGATTCCGGAAATCCCAAAATGCGAGACGTGGGTGAAAGTTACAGAAGCCCTGCATACGACCCGCAAATGTCCCGTTCTACCCTCGCTTGAGGCATTTGCCCCCTTTCCTGCGATTTCACTTGTTTCCGACACGCTCGTGTGCGTTTACTGGGTCCCTTGATTCGGGCACATTCTCCGATTCCGTAAATCCCAAAATGCGAGACGTGGGTGAAAGTTACAGAAGCCCTGCATACGACCCGCAAATGTCCCGTTCTACCCTCGCTTGAGGCATTTGCCCCCTTTCCAGCGATTTCACTTGTTTCCGACACGCTCGTCTGCGTTTACTGGGTCCCTTGATTCGGGCACATTCTCCGATTCCGGAAATCCCAAAATGCGAGACGTAGGTGAAAGTTACAGAAGCCCTGCATACGACCCGCAAAAGTCCCGTTCTACCCTCGCTTGAGGCATTTGCCCCCTTTCCAGCGATTTCACTTGTTTCCGACACGCTCGTCTGCGTTTACTGGGTCCCTTGATTCGGGCACATTCTCCGATTCCGGAAATCTCGAAATGCGAGACGTGGGTGAAAGTTACAGAAGCCCTGCATACGACCCGCAAAAGTCCCGTTCTACCCTCGCTTGAGGCATTTGCCCCCTTTCCAGCGATTTCACTTGTTTCCGACACGCTCGTCTGCGTTTACTGGGTCCCTTGATTCGGGCACATTCTCCGATTCCGGAAATCCCAAAATGCGAGACGTGGGTGAAAGTTACAGAAGCCCTGCATACGACCCGCAAAAGTCCCGATCTACCCTCGCTTGAGGCATTTGCCCCCTTTCCAGCGATTTCACTTGTTTCCGACACGCTCGTCTGCGTTTACTGGGTCTCTTGATTCGGGCACATTCTCCGATTCCGGAAATCCCAAAATGCGAGACGTAGGTGAAAGTTACAGAAGCCCTGCATACGACCCGCAAAAGTCCCGATCTACCCTCGCTTGAGGCATTTGCCCCCTTTCCAGCGATTTCACTTGTTTCCGACACGCTCGTCTGCGTTTACTGGGTCCCTTGATTCGGGCACATTCTCCGATTCCGGAAATCCCAAAATGCGAGACGTGGGTGAAAGTTACAGAAGCCCTGCATACGACCCGCAAATGTCCCGTTCTACCCTCGCTTGAGGCATTTGCCCCCTTTCCAGCGATTTCACTTGTTTCCGACACGCTCGTGTGCGTTTACTGGGTTCCTTGATTCGGGCACATTCTCCGATTCCGGAAATCCCAAAATGCGAGACGTGGGTGAAAGTTACAGAAGCCCTGCATACGACCCGCAAATGTCCCGTTCTACCCTCGCTTGAGGCATTTGCCCCCTTTCCAGCGATTTCACTTGTTTCCGACACGCTCGTCTGCGTTTACTGGGTCCCTTGATTCGGGCACATTCTCCGATTCCGGAAATCCCAAAATGCGAGACGTGGGTGAAAGTTACAGAAGCCCTGCATACGACCCGCAAAAGTCCCGTTCTACCCTCGCTTGAGGCATTTGCCCCCTTTCCAGCGATTTCACTTGTTTCCGACACAATCGTCTGCGTTTACTGGGTCCCTTGATTCGGGCACATTCTCCGATTCCGGAAATCCCAAAATGCGAGACGTGGGTGAAAGTTACAGAAGCCCTGCATACGACCCGCAAAAGTCCCGTTCTACCCTCGCTTGAGGCATTTGCCCCCTTTCCAGCGATTTCACTTGTTTCCGACACGCTCGTCTGCGTTTACTGGGTCCCTTGATTCGGGCACATTCTCCGATTCCGGAAATCCCAAAATGCGAGACGTGGGTGAAAGTTACAAAAGCCCTGCATACGACCCGCAAATGTCCCGTTCTACCCTCGCTTGAGGCATTTGCCCCCTTTCCAGCCATTTCACTTGTTTCCGACACGCTCGTCTGCGTTTACTGGGTCCCTTGATTCGGGCACATTCTCCGATTCCGGAAATCCCAAAATGCGAGACGTGGGTGAAAGTTACAGAAGCCCTGCATACGACCCGCAAAAGTCCCGATCTACCCTCGCTTGAGGCATTTGCCCCCTTTCCAGCGATTTCACATGTTTCCGACACGCTCGTCTGCGTTTACTGGGTCCCTTGATTCGGGCACATTCTCCGATTCCGGAAATCCCAAAATGCGAGACGTGGGTGAAAGTTACAGAAGCCCTGCATACGACCCGCAAAAGTCCCGTTCTACCCTCGCTTGAGGCATTTGCCCCCTTTCCAGCGATTTCACTTGTTTCCGACACACTCGTCTGCGTTTACTGGGTCCCTTGATTCGGGCACATTCTCCGATTCCGGAAATCCCGAAATGCGAGACGTGGGTGAAAGTTACAGAAGCCCTGCATACGACCCGCAAAAGTCCCGTTCTACCCTCGCTTGAGGCATTTGCCCCCTTTCCAGCGATTTCACTTGTTTCCGACACGCTCGTCTGCGTTTACTGGGTCCCTTGATTCGGGCACATTATCCGATTCCGGAAATCCCAAAATGCGAGACGTGGGTGAAAGTTACAGAAGCCCTGCATACGACCCGCAAAAGTCCCGATCTACCCTCGCTTGAGGCATTTGCCCCCTTTCCAGCGATTTCACATGTTTCCGACACGCTCGTCTGCGTTTACTGGGTCCCTTGATTCGGGCACATTCTCCGATTCCGGAAATCCCAAAATGCGAGACGTGGGTGAAAGTTACAGAAGCCCTGCATACGACCCGCAAATGTCCCGTTCTACCCTCGCTTGAGGCATTTGCCCCCTTTCCAGCGATTTCACTTGTTTCCGACACGCTCGTGTGCGTTTACTGGGTCCCTTGATTCGGGCACATTCTCCGATTCCGTAAATCCCAAAATGTGAGACGTGGGTGAAAGTTACAGAAGCCCTGCATACGACCCGCAAATGTCCCGTTCTACCCTCGCTTGAGGCATTTGCCCCCTTTCCAGCGATTTCACTTGTTTCCGACACGCTCGTCTGCGTTTACTGGGTCCCTTGATTCGGGCACATTCTCCGATTCCGGAAATCCCAAAATGCGAGACGTAGGTGAAAGTTACAGAAGCCCTGCATACGACCCGCAAAAGTCCCGTTCTACCCTCGCTTGAGGCATTTGCCCCCTTTCCAGCGATTTCACTTGTTTCCGACACGCTCGTCTGCGTTTACTGGGTCCCTTGATTCGGGCACATTCTCCGATTCCGGAAATCTCGAAATGCGAGACGTGGGTGAAAGTTACAGAAGCCCTGCATACGACCCGCAAAAGTCCCGTTCTACCCTCGCTTGAGGCATTTGCCCCCTTTCCAGCGATTTCACTTGTTTCCGACACGCTCGTCTGCGTTTACTGGGTCCCTTGATTCGGGCACATTCTCCGATTCCGGAAATCCCAAAATGCGAGACGTGGGTGAAAGTTACAGAAGCCCTGCATACGACCCGCAAAAGTCCCGATCTACCCTCGCTTGAGGCATTTGCCCCCTTTCCAGCGATTTCACTTGTTTCCGACACGCTCGTCTGCGTTTACTGGGTCTCTTGATTCGGGCACATTCTCCGATTCCGGAAATCCCAAAATGCGAGACGTAGGTGAAAGTTACAGAAGCCCTGCATACGACCCGCAAAAGTCCCGATCTACCCTCGCTTGAGGCATTTGCCCCCTTTCCAGCGATTTCACTTGTTTCCGACACGCTCGTCTGCGTTTACTGGGTCCCTTGATTCGGGCACATTCTCCGATTCCGGAAATCCCAAAATGCGAGACGTGGGTGAAAGTTACAGAAGCCCTGCATACGACCCGCAAATGTCCCGTTCTACCCTCGCTTGAGGCATTTGCCCCCTTTCCAGCGATTTCACTTGTTTCCGACACGCTCGTGTGCGTTTACTGGGTTCCTTGATTCGGGCACATTCTCCGATTCCGGAAATCCCAAAATGCGAGACGTGGGTGAAAGTTACAGAAGCCCTGCATACGACCCGCAAATGTCCCGTTCTACCCTCGCTTGAGGCATTTGCCCCCTTTCCAGCGATTTCACTTGTTTCCGACACGCTCGTCTGCGTTTACTGGGTCCCTTGATTCGGGCACATTCTCCGATTCCGGAAATCCCAAAATGCGAGACGTGGGTGAAAGTTACAGAAGCCCTGCATACGACCCGCAAAAGTCCCGTTCTACCCTCGCTTGAGGCATTTGCCCCCTTTCCAGCGATTTCACTTGTTTCCGACACACTCGTCTGCGTTTACTGGGTCCCTTGATTCGGGCACATTCTCCGATTCCGGAAATCCCGAAATGCGAGACGTGGGTGACAGTTACAGAAGCCCTGCATACGACCCGCAAAAGTCCCGTTCTACCCTCGCTTGAGGCATTTGCCCCCTTTCCAGCGATTTCACTTGTTTCCGACACGCTCGTCTGCGTTTACTGGGTCCCTTGATTCGGGCACATTCTCCGATTCCGGAAATCCCAAAATGCGAGACGTGGGTGAAAGTTACAGAAGCCCTGCATACGACCCGCAAAAGTCCCGATCTACCCTCGCTTGAGGCATTTGCCCCCTTTCCAGCGATTTCACTTGTTTCCGACACGCTCGTCTGCGTTTACTGGGTCCCTTGATTCGGGCACATTCTCCGATTCCGGAAATCCCAAAATGCGAGACGTGGGTGAAAGTTACAAAAGCCCTGCATACGACCCGCAAATGTCCCGTTCTACCCTCGCTTGAGGCATTTGCCCCCTTTCCAGCCATTTCACTTGTTTCCGACACGCTCGTCTGCGTTTACTGGGTCCCTTGATTCGGGCACATTCTCCGATTCCGGAAATCCCAAAATGCGAGACGTGGGTGAAAGTTACAGAAGCCCTGCATACGACCCGCAAAAGTCCCGATCTACCCTCGCTTGAGGCATTTGCCCCCTTTCCAGCGATTTCACATGTTTCCGACACGCTCGTCTGCGTTTACTGGGTCCCTTGATTCGGGCACATTCTCCGATTCCGGAAATCCCAAAATGCGAGACGTGGGTGAAAGTTACAGAAGCCCTGCATACGACCCGCAAATGTCCCGTTCTACCCTCGCTTGAGGCATTTGCCCCCTTTCCAGCGATTTCACTTGTTTCCGACACGCTCGTGTGCGTTTACTGGGTCCCTTGATTCGGGCACATTCTCCGATTCCGTAAATCCCAAAATGCGAGACGTGGGTGAAAGTTACAGAAGCCCTGCATACGACCCGCAAATGTCCCGTTCTACCCTCGCTTGAGGCATTTGCCCCCTTTCCAGCGATTTCACTTGTTTCCGACACGCTCGTCTGCGTTTACTGGGTCCCTTGATTCGGGCACATTCTCCGATTCCGGAAATCCCAAAATGCGAGACGTAGGTGAAAGTTACAGAAGCCCTGCATACGACCCGCAAAAGTCCCGTTCTACGCTCGCTTGAGGCATTTGCCCCCTTTCCAGCGATTTCACTTGTTTCTGACACGCTCGTCTGCGTTTACTGGGTCCCTTGATTCGGGCACATTCTCCGATTCCGGAAATCTCGAAATGCGAGACGTGGGTGAAAGTTACAGAAGCCCTGCATACGACCCGCAAAAGTCCCGTTCTACCCTCGCTTGAGGCATTTGCCCCCTTTCCAGCGATTTCACTTGTTTCCGACACGCTCGTCTGCGTTTACTGGGTCCCTTGATTCGGGCACATTCTCCGATTCCGGAAATCCCAAAATGCGAGACGTGGGTGAAAGTTACAGAAGCCCTGCATACGACCCGCAAAAGTCCCGATCTACCCTCGCTTGAGGCATTTGCCCCCTTTCCAGCGATTTCACTTGTTTCCGACACGCTCGTCTGCGTTTACTGGGTCTCTTGATTCGGGCACATTCTCCGATTCCGGAAATCCCAAAATGCGAGACGTAGGTGAAAGTTACAGAAGCCCTGCATACGACCCGCAAAAGTCCCGATCTACCCTCGCTTGAGGCATTTGCCCCCTTTCCAGCGATTTCACTTGTTTCCGACACGCTCGTCTGCGTTTACTGGGTCCCTTGATTCGGGCACATTCTCCGATTCCGGAAATCCCAAAATGCGAGACGTGGGTGAAAGTTACAGAAGCCCTGCATACGACCCGCAAATGTCCCGTTCTACCCTCGCTTGAGGCATTTGCCCCCTTTCCAGCGATTTCACTTGTTTCCGACACGCTCGTGTGCGTTTACTGGGTCCCTTGATTCGGGCACATTCTCCGATTCCGGAAATCCCAAAATGCGAGACGTGGGTGAAAGTTACAGAAGCCCTGCATACGACCCGCAAATGTCCCGTTCTACCCTCGCTTGAGGCATTTGCCCCCTTTCCAGCGATTTCACTTGTTTCCGACACGCTCGTCTGCGTTTACTGGGTCCCTTGATTCGGGCACATTCTCCGATTCCGGAAATCCCAAAATGCGAGACGTGGGTGAAAGTTACAGAAGCCCTGCATACGACCCGCAAAAGTCCCGTTCTACCCTCGCTTGAGGCATTTGCCCCCTTTCCAGCGATTCCACTTGTTTCCGACACAATCGTCTGCGTTTACTGGGTCCCTTGATTCGGGCACATTCTCCGATTCCGGAAATCCCAAAATGCGAGACGTGGGTGAAAGTTACAGAAGCCCTGCATACGACCCGCAAAAGTCCCGTTCTACCCTCGCTTGAGGCATTTGCCCCCTTTCCAGCGATTTCACTTGTTTCCGACACGCTCGTCTGCGTTTACTGGGTCCCTTGATTCGGGCACATTCTCCGATTCCGGAAATCCCAAAATGCGAGACGTGGGTGAAAGTTACAGAAGCCCTGCATACGACCCGCAAAAGTCCCGATCTACCCTCGCTTGAGGCATTTGCCCCCTTTCCAGCGATTTCACTTGTTTCCGACACGCTCGTCTGCGTTTACTGGGTCCCTTGATTCGGGCACATTCTCCGATTCCGGAAATCCCAAAATGCGAGACGTGGGTGAAAGTTACAGAAGCCCTGCATACGACCCGCAAAAGTCCCGATCTACCCTCGCTTGAGGCATTTGCCCCCTTTCCAGCGATTTCACTTGTTTCCGACACGCTCGTCTGCGTTTACTGGGTCCCTTGATTCGGGCACATTCTCCGATTCCGGAAATCCCAAAATGCGAGACGTGGGTGAAAGTTACAAAAGCCCTGCATACGACCCGCAAATGTCCCGTTCTACCCTCGCTTGAGGCATTTGCCCCCTTTCCAGCCATTTCACTTGTTTCCGACACGCTCGTCTGCGTTTACTGGGTCCCTTGATTCGGGCACATTCTCCGATTCCGGAAATCCCAAAATGCGAGACGTGGGTGAAAGTTACAGAAGCCCTGCATACGACCCGCAAAAGTCCCGATCTACCCTCGCTTGAGGCATTTGCCCCCTTTCCAGCGATTTCACATGTTTCCGACACGCTCGTCTGCGTTTACTGGGTCCCTTGATTCGGGCACATTCTCCGATTCCGGAAATCCCAAAATGCGAGACGTGGGTGAAAGTTACAGAAGCCCTGCATACGACCCGCAAATGTCCCGTTCTACCCTCGCTTGAGGCATTTGCCCCCTTTCCAGCGATTTCACTTGTTTCCGACACGCTCGTGTGCGTTTACTGGGTCCCTTGATTCGGGCACATTCTCCGATTCCGTAAATCCCAAAATGCGAGACGTGGGTGAAAGTTACAGAAGCCCTGCATACGACCCGCAAATGTCCCGTTCTACCCTCGCTTGAGGCATTTGCCCCCTTTCCAGCGATTTCACTTGTTTCCGACACGCTCGTCCGCGTTTACTGGGTCCCTTGATTCGGGCACATTCTCCGATTCCGGAAATCCCAAAATGCGAGACGTAGGTGAAAGTTACAGAAGCCCTGCATACGACCCGCAAAAGTCCCGTTCTACCCTCGCTTGAGGCATTTGCCCCCTTTCCAGCGATTTCACTTGTTTCCGACACGCTCGTCTGCGTTTACTGGGTCCCTTGATTCGGGCACATTCTCCGATTCCGGAAATCTCGAAATGCGAGACGTGGGTGAAAGTTACAGAAGCCCTGCATACGACCCGCAAAAGTCCCGTTCTACCCTCGCTTGAGGCATTTGCCCCCTTTCCAGCGATTTCACTTGTTTCCGACACGCTCGTCTGCGTTTACTGGGTCCCTTGATTCGGGCACATTCTCCGATTCCGGAAATCCCAAAATGCGAGACGTGGGTGAAAGTTACAGAAGCCCTGCATACGACCCGCAAAAGTCCCGATCTACCCTCGCTTGAGGCATTTGCCCCCTTTCCAGCGATTTCACTTGTTTCCGACACGCTCGTCTGCGTTTACTGGGTCTCTTGATTCGGGCACATTCTCCGATTCCGGAAATCCCAAAATGCGAGACGTAGGTGAAAGTTACAGAAGCCCTGCATACGACCCGCAAAAGTCCCGATCTACCCTCGCTTGAGGCATTTGCCCCCTTTCCAGCGATTTCACTTGTTTCCGACACGCTCGTCTGCGTTTACTGGGTCCCTTGATTCGGGCACATTCTCCGATTCCGGAAATCCCAAAATGCGAGACGTGGGTGAAAGTTACAGAAGCCCTGCATACGACCCGCAAATGTCCCGTTCTACCCTCGCTTGAGGCATTTGCCCCCTTTCCAGCGATTTCACTTGTTTCCGACACGCTCGTGTGCGTTTACTGGGTCCCTTGATTCGGGCACATTCTCCGATTCCGGAAATCCCAAAATGCGAGACGTGGGTGAAAGTTACAGAAGCCCTGCATACGACCCGCAAATGTCCCGTTCTACCCTCGCTTGAGGCATTTGCCCCCTTTCCAGCCATTTCACTTGTTTCCGACACGCTCGTCTGCGTTTACTGGGTCCCTTGATTCGGGCACATTCTCCGATTCCGGAAATCCCAAAATGCGAGACGTGGGTGAAAGTTACAGAAGCCCTGCATACGACCCGCAAAAGTCCCGATCTACCCTCGCTTGAGGCATTTGCCCCCTTTCCAGCGATTTCACTTGTTTCCGACACGCTCGTCTGCGTTTACTGGGTCCCTTGATTCGGGCACATTCTCCGATTCCGGAAATCCCAAAATGCGAGACGTGGGTGAAAGTTACAGAAGCCCTGCATACGACCCGCAAATGTCCCGTTCTACCCTCGCTTGAGGCATTTGCCCCCTTTCCAGCGATTTCACTTGTTTCCGACATGCTCGTCTGCGTTTACTGGGTCCCTTGATTCGGGCACATTCTCCGATTCCGGAAATCCCAAAATGCGAGACGTGGGTGAAAGTTACAGAAGCCCTGCATACGACCCGCAAAAGTCCCGTTCTACCCTCGCTTGAGGCATTTGCCCCCTTTCCAGCGATATCACTTGTTTCCGACACGCTCGTCTGCGTTTACTGGGTCCCTTGATTCGGGCACATTCTCCGATTCCGGAAATCCCGAAATGCGAGACGTGGGTGAAAGTTACAAAAGCCCTGCATACGACCCGCAAATGTCCCGTTCTACCCTCGCTTGAGGCATTTGCCCCCTTTCCAGCGATTTCACTTGTTTCCGACACGCTCGTCTGCGTTTACTGGGTCCCTTGATTCGGGCACATTCTCCGATTCCGGAAATCCCAAAATGCGAGACGTGGGTGAAAGTTACAGAAGCCCTGCATACGACCCGCAAAAGTCCCGTTCTACCCTCGCTTGAGGCATTTGCCCCCTTTCCAGCGATTTCACTTGTTTCCGACACACTCGTCTGCGTTTACTGGGTCCCTTGATTCGGGCACATTCTCCGATTCCGGAAATCCCAAAATGCGAGACGTGGGTGAAAGTTACAGAAGCCCTGCATACGACCCACAAATGTCCCGTTCTACCCTCGCTTGAGGCATTTGCCCCCTTTCCAGCGATTTCACTTGTTTCCGACACGCTCGTCTGCGTTTACTGGGTCCCTTGATTCGGGCACATTCTCCGATTCCGGAAATCCCAAAATGCGAGACGTGGGTGAAAGTTACAAAAGCCCTGCATACGACCCGCAAATGTCCCGTTCTACCCTCGCTTGAGGCATTTGCCCCCTTTCCAGCGATTTCACTTGTTTCCGACACGCTCGTCTGCGTTTACTGGGTCCCTTGATTCGGGCACATTCTCCGATTCCGGAAATCCCAAAATGCGAGACGTGGGTGAAAGTTACAGAAGCCCTGCATACGACCCGCAAAAGTCCCATTCTACCCTCGCTTGAGGCATTTGCCCCCTTTCCAGCGATTTCACTTGTTTCCGACACACTCGTCTGCGTTTACTGGGTCCCTTGATTCGGGCACATTCTCCGATTCCGGAAATCCCGAAATGCGAGACGTGGGTGAAAGTTACAGAAGCCCTGCATACGACCCGCAAAAGTCCCGTTCTACCCTCGCTTGAGGCATTTGCCCCCTTTCCAGCGATTTCACTTGTTTCCGACACGCTCGTCTGCGTTTACTGGGTCCCTTGATTCGGGCACATTATCCGATTCCGGAAATCCCAAAATGCGAGACGTGGGTGAAAGTTACAGAAGCCCTGCATACGACCCGCAAAAGTCCCGATCTACCCTCGCTTGAGGCATTTGCCCCCTTTCCAGCGATTTCACATGTTTCCGACACGCTCGTCTGCGTTTACTGGGTCCCTTGATTCGGGCACATTCTCCGATTCCGGAAATCCCAAAATGCGAGACGTGGGTGAAAGTTACAGAAGCCCTGCATACGACCCGCAAATGTCCCGTTCTACCCTCGCTTGAGGCATTTGCCCCCTTTCCAGCGATTTCACTTGTTTCCGACACGCTCGTGTGCGTTTACTGGGTCCCTTGATTCGGGCACATTCTCCGATTCCGTAAATCCCAAAATGCGAGACGTGGGTGAAAGTTACAGAAGCCCTGCATACGACCCGCAAAAGTCCCGTTCTACCCTCGCTTGAGGCATTTGCCCCCTTTCCAGCGATTTCACTTGTTTCCGACACGCTCGTCTGCGTTTACTGGGTCCCTTGATTCGGGCACATTCTCCGATTCCGGAAATCCCGAAATGCGAGACGTGGGTGAAAGTTACAGAAGCCCTGCATACGACCCGCAAAAGTCCCGTTCTACCCTCGCTTGAGGCATTTGCCCCCTTTCCAGCGATTTCACTTGTTTCCGACACGCTCGTCTGCGTTTACTGGGTCCCTTGATTCGGGCACATTCTCCGATTCCGGAAATCCCAAAATGCGAGACTTGGGTGAAAGTTACAGAAGCCCTGCATACGACCCGCAAAAGTCCCGATCTACCCTCGCTTGAGGCATTTGCCCCCTTTCCAGCGATTTCACTTGTTTCCGACACGCTCGTCTGCGTTTACTGGGTCCCTTGATTCGGGCACATTCTCCGATTCCGGAAATCCCAAAATGCGAGACGTAGGTGAAAGTTACAGAAGCCCTGCATACGACCCGCAAAAGTCCCGATCTACCCTCGCTTGAGGCATTTGCCCCCTTTCCAGCGATTTCACTTGTTTCCGACACGCTCGTCTGCGTTTACTGGGTCCCTTGATTCGGGCACATTCTCCGATTCCGGAAATCCCAAAATGCGAGACGTGGGTGAAAGTTACAGAAGCCCTGCATACGACCCGCAAATGTCCCGTTCTACCCTCGCTTGAGGCATTTGCCCCCTTTCCAGCGATTTCACTTGTTTCCGACACGCTCGTGTGCGTTTACTGGGTCCCTTGATTCGGGCACATTCTCCGATTCCGGAAATCCCAAAATGCGAGACGTGGGTGAAAGTTACAGAAGCCCTGCATACGACCCGCAAATGTCCAGTTCTACCCTCGCTTGAGGCATTTGCCCCCTTTCCAGCGATTTCACTTGTTTCCGACACGCTCGTCTGCGTTTACTGGGTCCCTTGATTCGGGCACATTCTCCGATTCCGGAAATCCCAAAATGCGAGACGTGGGTGAAAGTTACAGAAGCCCTGCATACGACCCGCAAAAGTCCCGTTCTACCCTCGCTTGAGGCATTTGCCCCCTTTCCAGCGATTTCACTTGTTTCCGACACGCTCGTCTGCGTTTACTGGGTCCCTTGATTCGGGCACAATCTCCGATTCCTGAAATCCCGAAATGCGAGACGTGGGTGAAAGTTACAGAAGCCCTGCATACGACCCGCAAAAGTCCCGTTCTACCCTCGCTTGAGGCATTTGCCCCCTTTCCAGCGATTTCACTTGTTTCCGACACGCTCGTCTGCGTTTACTGGGTCCCTTGATTCGGGCACATTATCCTATTCCGGAAATCCCAAAATGCGAGACGTGGGTGAAAGTTACAGAAGCCCTGCATACGACCCGCAAAAGTCCCGATCTACCCTCGCTTGAGGCATTTGCCCCCTTTCCAGCGATTTCACTTGTTTCCGACACGCTCGTCTGCGTTTACTGGGTCCCTTGATTCGGGCACATTCTCCGATTCCGGAAATCCCAAAATGCGAGACGTGGGTGAAAGTTACAGAAGCCCTGCATACGACCCGCAAATGTCCCGTTCTACCCTCGCTTGAGGCATTTGCCCCCTTTCCAGCGATTTCACTTGTTTCCGACATGCTTGTCTGCGTTTACTGGGTCCCTTGATTCGGGCACATTCTCCGATTCCGGAAATCCCAAAATGCGAGACGTGGGTGAAAGTTACAGAAGCCCTGCAGACGACCCGCAAAAGTCCCGTTCTACCCTCGCTTGAGGCATTTGCCCCCTTTCCAGCGATATCACTTGTTTCCGACACGCTCGTCTGCGTTTACTGGGTCCCTTGATTCGGGCACATTCTCCGATTCCGGAAATCCCAAAATGCGAGACGTGGGTGAAAGTTACAGAAGCCCTGCATACGACCCGCAAATGTCCCGTTCTACCCTCGCTTGAGGTGTTTGCCCCCTTTCCAGCGATTTCACTTGTTTCCGACACGCTCGTGTGCGTTTACTGGGTCCCTTGATTCGGGCACATTCTCCGATTCCGGAAATCCCAAAATGCGAAACGTGGGTGAAAGTTACAAAAGCCCTGCATACGACCCGCAAATGTCCCGTTCTACCCTCGCTTGAGGCATTTGCCCCCTTTCCAGCCATTTCACTTGTTTCCGACACGCTCGTCTGCGTTTACTGGGTCCCTTGATTCGGGCACATTCTCCGATTCCGGAAATCCCAAAATGCGAGACGTGGGTGAAAGTTACAGAAGCCCTGCATACGACCCGCAAAAGTCCCGATCTACCCTCGCTTGAGGCATTTGCCCCCTTTCCAGCGATTTCACTTGTTTCCGACACGCTCGTCTGCGTTTACTGGGTCCCTTGATTCGGGCACATTCTCCAATTCCGGAAATCCCAAAATGCGAGACGTAGGTGAAAGTTACAGAAGCCCTGCATACGACCCGCAAAAGTCCCAATCTACCCTCGCTTGAGGCATTTGCCCCCTTTCCAGCGATTTCACTTGTTTCCGACACGCTCGTCTGCGTTTACTGGGTCCCTTGATTCGGGCACATTCTCCGATTCCGGAAATCCCAAAATGCGAGACGTGGGTGAAAGTTACAGAAGCCCTGCATACGACCCACAAATGTCCCGTTCTACCCTCGCTTGAGGCATTTGCCCCCTTTCCAGCGATTTCACTTGTTTCCGACACGCTCGTGTGCGTTTACTGGGTCCCTTGATTCGGGCACATTCTCCGATTCCGGAAATCCCAAAATGCGAGACGTGGGTGAAAGTTACAGAAGCCCTGCATACGACCCGCAAATGTCCCGTTCTACCCTCGCTTGAGGCATTTGCCCCCTTTCCAGCGATTTCACTTGTTTCCGACACGCTCGTCTGCGTTTACTGGGTCCCTTGATTCGGGCACATTCTCCGATTCCGGAAATCCCAAAATGCGAGACGTGGGTGAAAGTTACAGAAGCCCTGCATACGACCCGCAAAAGTCCCGTTCTACCCTCGCTTGAGGCATTTGCCCCCTTTCCAGCGATTTCACTTGTTTCCGACACGCTCGTCTGCGTTTACTGGGTCCCTTGATTCGGGCACATTCTCCGATTCCGGAAATCCCGAAATGCGAGACGTGGGTGAAAGTTACAGAAGCCCTGCATACGACCTGCAAAAGTCCCGTTCTACCCTCGCTTGAGGCATTTGCCCCCTTTCCAGCGATTTCACTTGTTTCCGACACGCTCGTCTGCGTTTACTGGGTCCCTTGATTCGGGCACATTATCCGATTCCGGAAATCCCAAAATGCGAGACGTGGGTGAAAGTTACAGAAGCCCTGCATACGACCCGCAAAAGTCCCGTTCTACCCTCGCTTGAGGCATTTGCCCCCTTTCCAGCGATTTCACTTGTTTCCGACACGCTCGTGTGCGTTTACTGGGTCCCTTGATTCGGGCACATTCTCCGATTCCGGAAATCCCAAAATGCGAGACGTAGGTGAAAGTTACAGAAGCCCTGCATACGACCCGCAAAAGTCCCGTTCTACCCTCGCTTGAGGCATTTGCCCCCTTTCCAGCGATTTCACTTGTTTCCGACACGCTCGTCTGCGTTTACTGGGTCCCTTGATTCGGGCACATTCTCCGATTCCGGAAATCCCAAAATGCGAGACGTGGGTGAAAGTTACAGAAGCCTTGCATACGACCCGCAAAAGTCCCGATCTACCCTCGCTTGAGGCATTTGCCCCCTTTCCAGCGATTTCACTTGTTTCCGACACGCTCGTCTGCGTTTACTGGGTCCCTTGATTCGGGCACATTCTCCGATTCCGGATATCCCAAAATGCGAGACGTGGGTGAAAGTTACAGAAGCCCTGCATACGACCCGCAAAAGTCCCGATCTACCCTCGCTTGAGGCATTTGCCCCCTTTCCAGCGACTTCACTTGTTTCCGACACGCTCGTCTGCGTTTACTGGGTCCCTTGATTCGGGCACATTCTCCGATTCCGGAAATCCCAAAATGCGAGACGTGGGTGAAAGTTACAGAAGCCCTGCATACGACCCGCAAATGTCCCGTTCTACCCTCGCTTGAGGCATTTGCCCCCTTTCCAGCGATTTCACTTGTTTCCGACACGCTCGTCTGCGTTTACTGGGTCCCTTGATTCGGGCACATTATCCGATTCCGGAAATCCCAAAATGCGAGACGTGGGTGAAAGTTACAGAAGCCCTGCATACGACCCGCAAAAGTCCCGATCTACCCTCGCTTGAGGCATTTGCCCCCTTTCCAGCGATTTCACTTGTTTCCGACACGCTCGTCTGCGTTTACTGGGTCCCTTGATTCGGGCACATTCTCCGATTCCGGAAATCCCAAAATGCGAGACGTGGGTGAAAGTTACAGAAGCCCTGCATACGACCCGCAAATGTCCCGTTCTACCCTCGCTTGAGGCATTTGCCCCCTTTCCAGCGATTTCACTTGTTTCCGACATGCTTGTCTGCGTTTACTGGGTCCCTTGATTCGGGCACATTCTCCGATTCCGGAAATCCCAAAATGCGAGACGTGGGTGAAAGTTACAGAAGCCCTGCATACGACCCGCAAAAGTCCCGTTCTACCCTCGCTTGAGGCATTTGCCCCCTTTCCAGCGATTTCACTTGTTTCCGACACGCTCGTCTGCGTTTACTGGGTCCCTTGATTCGGGCACAATCTCCGATTCCTGAAATCCCGAAATGCGAGACGTGGGTGAAAGTTACAGAAGCCCTGCATACGACCCGCAAAAGTCCCGTTCTACCCTCGCTTGAGGCATTTGCCCCCTTTCCAGCGATTTCACTTGTTTCCGACACGCTCGTCTGCGTTTACTGGGTCCCTTGATTCGGGCACATTATCCTATTCCGGAAATCCCAAAATGCGAGACGTGGGTGAAAGTTACAGAAGCCCTGCATACGACCCGCAAAAGTCCCGATCTACCCTCGCTTGAGGCATTTGCCCCCTTTCCAGCGATTTCACTTGTTTCCGACACGCTCGTCTGCGTTTACTGGGTCCCTTGATTCGGGCACATTCTCCGATTCCGGAAATCCCAAAATGCGAGACGTGGGTGAAAGTTACAGAAGCCCTGCATACGACCCGCAAATGTCCCGTTCTACCCTCGCTTGAGGCATTTGCCCCCTTTCCAGCGATTTCACTTGTTTCCGACATGCTTGTCTGCGTTTACTGGGTCCCTTGATTCGGGCACATTCTCCGATTCCGGAAATCCCAAAATGCGAGACGTGGGTGAAAGTTACAGAAGCCCTGCAGACGACCCGCAAAAGTCCCGTTCTACCCTCGCTTGAGGCATTTGCCCCCTTTCCAGCGATATCACTTGTTTCCGACACGCTCGTCTGCGTTTACTGGGTCCCTTGATTCGGGCACATTCTCCGATTCCGGAAATCCCAAAATGCGAGACGTGGGTGAAAGTTACAGAAGCCCTGCATACGACCCGCAAATGTCCCGTTCTACCCTCGCTTGAGGTGTTTGCCCCCTTTCCAGCGATTTCACTTGTTTCCGACACGCTCGTGTGCGTTTACTGGGTCCCTTGATTCGGGCACATTCTCCGATTCCGGAAATCCCAAAATGCGAAACGTGGGTGAAAGTTACAAAAGCCCTGCATACGACCCGCAAATGTCCCGTTCTACCCTCGCTTGAGGCATTTGCCCCCTTTCCAGCCATTTCACTTGTTTCCGACACGCTCGTCTGCGTTTACTGGGTCCCTTGATTCGGGCACATTCTCCGATTCCGGAAATCCCAAAATGCGAGACGTGGGTGAAAGTTACAGAAGCCCTGCATACGACCCGCAAAAGTCCCGATCTACCCTCGCTTGAGGCATTTGCCCCCTTTCCAGCGATTTCACTTGTTTCCGACACGCTCGTCTGCGTTTACTGGGTCCCTTGATTCGGGCACATTCTCCAATTCCGGAAATCCCAAAATGCGAGACGTAGGTGAAAGTTACAGAAGCCCTGCATACGACCCGCAAAAGTCCCAATCTACCCTCGCTTGAGGCATTTGCCCCCTTTCCAGCGATTTCACTTGTTTCCGACACGCTCGTCTGCGTTTACTGGGTCCCTTGATTCGGGCACATTCTCCGATTCCGGAAATCCCAAAATGCGAGACGTGGGTGAAAGTTACAGAAGCCCTGCATACGACCCACAAATGTCCCGTTCTACCCTCGCTTGAGGCATTTGCCCCCTTTCCAGCGATTTCACTTGTTTCCGACACGCTCGTGTGCGTTTACTGGGTCCCTTGATTCGGGCACATTCTCCGATTCCGGAAATCCCAAAATGCGAGACGTGGGTGAAAGTTACAGAAGCCCTGCATACGACCCGCAAATGTCCCGTTCTACCCTCGCTTGAGGCATTTGCCCCCTTTCCAGCGATTTCACTTGTTTCCGACACGCTCGTCTGCGTTTACTGGGTCCCTTGATTCGGGCACATTCTCCGATTCCGGAAATCCCAAAATGCGAGACGTGGGTGAAAGTTACAGAAGCCCTGCATACGACCCGCAAAAGTCCCGTTCTACCCTCGCTTGAGGCATTTGCCCCCTTTCCAGCGATTTCACTTGTTTCCGACACGCTCGTCTGCGTTTACTGGGTCCCTTGATTCGGGCACATTCTCCGATTCCGGAAATCCCGAAATGCGAGACGTGGGTGAAAGTTACAGAAGCCCTGCATACGACCTGCAAAAGTCCCGTTCTACCCTCGCTTGAGGCATTTGCCCCCTTTCCAGCGATTTCACTTGTTTCCGACACGCTCGTCTGCGTTTACTGGGTCCCTTGATTCGGGCACATTATCCGATTCCGGAAATCCCAAAATGCGAGACGTGGGTGAAAGTTACAGAAGCCCTGCATACGACCCGCAAAAGTCCCGTTCTACCCTCGCTTGAGGCATTTGCCCCCTTTCCAGCGATTTCACTTGTTTCCGACACGCTCGTGTGCGTTTACTGGGTCCCTTGATTCGGGCACATTCTCCGATTCCGGAAATCCCAAAATGCGAGACGTAGGTGAAAGTTACAGAAGCCCTGCATACGACCCGCAAAAGTCCCGTTCTACCCTCGCTTGAGGCATTTGCCCCCTTTCCAGCGATTTCACTTGTTTCCGACACGCTCGTCTGCGTTTACTGGGTCCCTTGATTCGGGCACATTCTCCGATTCCGGAAATCCCAAAATGCGAGACGTGGGTGAAAGTTACAGAAGCCTTGCATACGACCCGCAAAAGTCCCGATCTACCCTCGCTTGAGGCATTTGCCCCCTTTCCAGCGATTTCACTTGTTTCCGACACGCTCGTCTGCGTTTACTGGGTCCCTTGATTCGGGCACATTCTCCGATTCCGGATATCCCAAAATGCGAGACGTGGGTGAAAGTTACAGAAGCCCTGCATACGACCCGCAAAAGTCCCGATCTACCCTCGCTTGAGGCATTTGCCCCCTTTCCAGCGACTTCACTTGTTTCCGACACGCTCGTCTGCGTTTACTGGGTCCCTTGATTCGGGCACATTCTCCGATTCCGGAAATCCCAAAATGCGAGACGTGGGTGAAAGTTACAGAAGCCCTGCATACGACCCGCAAATGTCCCGTTCTACCCTCGCTTGAGGCATTTGCCCCCTTTCCAGCGATTTCACTTGTTTCCGACACGCTCGTCTGCGTTTACTGGGTCCCTTGATTCGGGCACATTATCCGATTCCGGAAATCCCAAAATGCGAGACGTGGGTGAAAGTTACAGAAGCCCTGCATACGACCCGCAAAAGTCCCGATCTACCCTCGCTTGAGGCATTTGCCCCCTTTCCAGCGATTTCACTTGTTTCCGACACGCTCGTCTGCGTTTACTGGGTCCCTTGATTCGGGCACATTCTCCGATTCCGGAAATCCCAAAATGCGAGACGTGGGTGAAAGTTACAGAAGCCCTGCATACGACCCGCAAATGTCCCGTTCTACCCTCGCTTGAGGCATTTGCCCCCTTTCCAGCGATTTCACTTGTTTCCGACATGCTTGTCTGCGTTTACTGGGTCCCTTGATTCGGGCACATTCTCCGATTCCGGAAATCCCAAAATGCGAGACGTGGGTGAAAGTTACAGAAGCCCTGCAGACGACCCGCAAAAGTCCCGTTCTACCCTCGCTTGAGGCATTTGCCCCCTTTCCAGCGATATCACTTGTTTCCGACACGCTCGTCTGCGTTTACTGGGTCCCTTGATTCGGGCACATTCTCCGATTCCGGAAATCCCAAAATGCGAGACGTGGGTGAAAGTTACAGAAGCCCTGCATACGACCCGCAAATGTCCCGTTCTACCCTCGCTTGAGGCGTTTGCCCCCTTTCCAGCGATTTCACTTGTTTCCGACACGCTCGTGTGCGTTTACTGGGTCCCTTGATTCGGGCACATTCTCCGATTCCGGAAATCCCAAAATGCGAAACGTGGGTGAAAGTTACAAAAGCCCTGCATACGACCCGCAAATGTCCCGTTCTACCCTCGCTTGAGGCATTTGCCCCCTTTCCAGCCATTTCACTTGTTTCCGACACGCTCGTCTGCGTTTACTGGGTCCCTTGATTCGGGCACATTCTCCGATTCCGGAAATCCCAAAATGCGAGACGTGGGTGAAAGTTACAGAAGCCCTGCATACGACCCGCAAAAGTCCCGATCTACCCTCGCTTGAGGCATTTGCCCCCTTTCCAGCGATTTCACTTGTTTCCGACACGCTCGTCTGCGTTTACTGGGTCCCTTGATTCGGGCACATTCTCCAATTCCGGAAATCCCAAAATGCGAGACGTAGGTGAAAGTTACAGAAGCCCTGCATACGACCCGCAAAAGTCCCAATCTACCCTCGCTTGAGGCATTTGCCCCCTTTCCAGCGATTTCACTTGTTTCCGACACGCTCGTCTGCGTTTACTGGGTCCCTTGATTCGGGCACATTCTCCGATTCCGGAAATCCCAAAATGCGAGACGTGGGTGAAAGTTACAGAAGCCCTGCATACGACCCACAAATGTCCCGTTCTACCCTCGCTTGAGGCATTTGCCCCCTTTCCAGCGATTTCACTTGTTTCCGACACGCTCGTGTGCGTTTACTGGGTCCCTTGATTCGGGCACATTCTCCGATTCCGGAAATCCCAAAATGCGAGACGTGGGTGAAAGTTACAGAAGCCCTGCATACGACCCGCAAATGTCCCGTTCTACCCTCGCTTGAGGCATTTGCCCCCTTTCCAGCGATTTCACTTGTTTCCGACACGCTCGTCTGCGTTTACTGGGTCCCTTGATTCGGGCACATTCTCCGATTCCGGAAATCCCAAAATGCGAGACGTGGGTGAAAGTTACAGAAGCCCTGCATACGACCCGCAAAAGTCCCGTTCTACCCTCGCTTGAGGCATTTGCCCCCTTTCCAGCGATTTCACTTGTTTCCGACACGCTCGTCTGCGTTTACTGGGTCCCTTGATTCGGGCACATTCTCCGATTCCGGAAATCCCGAAATGCGAGACGTGGGTGAAAGTTACAGAAGCCCTGCATACGACCTGCAAAAGTCCCGTTCTACCCTCGCTTGAGGCATTTGCCCCCTTTCCAGCGATTTCACTTGTTTCCGACACGCTCGTCTGCGTTTACTGGGTCCCTTGATTCGGGCACATTATCCGATTCCGGAAATCCCAAAATGCGAGACGTGGGTGAAAGTTACAGAAGCCCTGCATACGACCCGCAAAAGTCCCGTTCTACCCTCGCTTGAGGCATTTGCCCCCTTTCCAGCGATTTCACTTGTTTCCGACACGCTCGTGTGCGTTTACTGGGTCCCTTGATTCGGGCACATTCTCCGATTCCGGAAATCCCAAAATGCGAGACGTAGGTGAAAGTTACAGAAGCCCTGCATACGACCCGCAAAAGTCCCGTTCTACCCTCGCTTGAGGCATTTGCCCCCTTTCCAGCGATTTCACTTGTTTCCGACACGCTCGTCTGCGTTTACTGGGTCCCTTGATTCGGGCACATTCTCCGATTCCGGAAATCCCAAAATGCGAGACGTGGGTGAAAGTTACAGAAGCCTTGCATACGACCCGCAAAAGTCCCGATCTACCCTCGCTTGAGGCATTTGCCCCCTTTCCAGCGATTTCACTTGTTTCCGACACGCTCGTCTGCGTTTACTGGGTCCCTTGATTCGGGCACATTCTCCGATTCCGGATATCCCAAAATGCGAGACGTGGGTGAAAGTTACAGAAGCCCTGCATACGACCCGCAAAAGTCCCGTTCTACCCTCGCTTGAGGCATTTGCCCCCTTTCCAGCGATTTCACTTGTTTCCGACACGCTCGTCTGCGTTTACTGGGTCCCTTGATTCGGGCACATTATCCGATTCCGGAAATCCCAAAATGCGAGACGTGGGTGAAAGTTACAGAAGCCCTGCATACGACCCGCAAAAGTCCCGTTCTACCCTCGCTTGAGGCATTTGCCCCCTTTCCAGCGATTTCACTTGTTTCCGACACGCTCGTGTGCGTTTACTGGGTCCCTTGATTCGGGCACATTCTCCGATTCCGGAAATCCCAAAATGCGAGACGTAGGTGAAAGTTACAGAAGCCCTGCATACGACCCGCAAAAGTCCCGTTCTACCCTCGCTTGAGGCATTTGCCCCCTTTCCAGCGATTTCACTTGTTTCCGACACGCTCGTCTGCGTTTACTGGGTCCCTTGATTCGGGCACATTCTCCGATTCCGGAAATCCCAAAATGCGAGACGTGGGTGAAAGTTACAGAAGCCTTGCATACGACCCGCAAAAGTCCCGATCTACCCTCGCTTGAGGCATTTGCCCCCTTTCCAGCGATTTCACTTGTTTCCGACACGCTCGTCTGCGTTTACTGGGTCCCTTGATTCGGGCACATTCTCCGATTCCGGATATCCCAAAATGCGAGACGTGGGTGAAAGTTACAGAAGCCCTGCATACGACCCGCAAAAGTCCCGATCTACCCTCGCTTGAGGCATTTGCCCCCTTTCCAGCGACTTCACTTGTTTCCGACACGCTCGTCTGCGTTTACTGGGTCCCTTGATTCGGGCACATTCTCCGATTCCGGAAATCCCAAAATGCGAGACGTGGGTGAAAGTTACAGAAGCCCTGCATACGACCCGCAAATGTCCCGTTCTACCCTCGCTTGAGGCATTTGCCCCCTTTCCAGCGATTTCACTTGTTTCCGACACGCTCGTCTGCGTTTACTGGGTCCCTTGATTCGGGCACATTCTCCGATTCCGGAAATCCCAAAATGCGAGACGTGGGTGAAAGTTACAGAAGCCCTGCATACGACCCGCAAAAGTCCCGTTCTACCCTCGCTTGAGGCGTTTGCCCCCTTTCCAGCGATTTCACTTGTTTCCGACACGCTCGTCTGCGTTTACTGGGTCCCTTGATTCGGGCACATTCTCCGATTCCGGAAATCCCGAAATGCGAGACGTGGGTGAAAGTTACAGAAGCCCTGTATACGACCCGCAAAAGTCCCGTTCTACCCCCGCTTGAGGCATTTGCCCCCTTTCCAGCGATTTCACTTGTTTCCGACACGCTCGTCTGCGTTTACTGGGTCCCTTGATTCGGGCACATTCTCCGATTCCGGAAATCCCAAAATGCGAGACGTGGGTGAAAGTTACAGAAGCCCTGCATACGACCCGCAAAAGTCCCGTTCTACCCTCGCTTGAGGCATTTGCCCCCTTTCCAGCGATTTCACTTGTTTCCGACACGCTCGTCTGCGTTTACTGGTTCCCTTGATTCGGGCACATTCTCCGATTCCGGAAATCCCAAAATGCGAGACGTGGGTGAAAGTTACAGAAGCCCTGCATACGACCCGCAAAAGTCCCGATCTACCCTCGCTTGAGGCATTTGCCCCCTTTCCAGCGATTTCACTTGTTTCCGACACGCTCGTCTGCGTTTACTGGGTCCCTTGATTCGGGCACATTCTCCGATTCCGGAAATCCCAAAATGCGAGACGTGGGTGAAAGTTACAGAAGCCCTGCATACGACCCGCAAATGTCCCGTTCTACCCTCGCTTGAGGCATTTGCCCCCTTTCCAGCGATTTCACTTGTTTCCGACACGCTCGTGTGCGTTTACTGGGTCCCTTGATTCGGGCACATTCTCCGATTCCGGAAATCCCAAAATGCGAGACGTGGGTGAAAGTTACAGAAGCCCTGCATACGACCCGCAAATGTCCCGTTCTACCCTCGCTTGAGGCATTTGCCCCCTTTCCAGCGATTTCACTTGTTTCCGACACGCTCGTCTGCGTTTACTGGGTCCCTTGATTCGGGCACATTCTCCGATTCCGGAAATCCCAAAATGCGAGACGTAGGTGAAAGTTACAGAAGCCCTGCATACGACCCGCAAAAGTCCCGTTCTACCCTCGCTTGAGGCATTTGCCCCCTTTCCAGCGATTTCACTTGTTTCCGACACGCTCGTCTGCGTTTACTGGGTCCCTTGATTCGGGCACATTCTCCGATTCCGGAAATCCCGAAATGCGAGACGTGGGTGAAAGTTACAGAAGCCCTGCATACGACCCGCAAAAGTCCCGTTCTACCCTCGCTTGAGGCATTTGCCCCCTTTCCAGCGATTTCACTTGTTTCCGACACGCTTGTCTGCGTTTACTGGGTCCCTTGATTCGGGCACATTCTCCGATTCCGGAAATCCCAAAATGCGAGACGTGGGTGAAAGTTACAGAAGCCCTGCATACGACCCGCAAAAGTCCCGATCTACCCTCGCTTGAGGCATTTGCCCCCTTTCCAGCGATTTCACTTGTTTCCGACACGCTCGTCTGCGTTTACTGGGTCCCTTGATTCGGGCACATTCTCCGATTCCGGATATCCCAAAATGCGAGACGTGGGTGAAAGTTACAGAAGCCCTGCATACGACCCGCAAATGTCCCGTTCTACCCTCGCTTGAGGCATTTGCCCCCTTTCCAGCGATTTCACTTGTTTCCGACACGCTCGTGTGCGTTTACTGGGTCCCTTGATTCGGGCACATTCTCCGATTCCGGAAATCCCAAAATGCGAGACGTGGGTGAAAGTTACAGAAGCCCTGCATACGACCCGCAAAAGTCCCGTTCTACCCTCGCTTGAGGCATTTGCCCCCTTTCCAGCGATTTCACTTGTTTCCGACACACTCGTCTGCGTTTACTGGGTCCCTTGATTCGGGCACATTCTCCGATTCCGGAAATCCCGAAATGCGAGACGTGGGTGAAAGTTACAGAAGCCCTGCATACGACCCGCAAAAGTCCCGTTCTACCCTCGCTTGAGGCATTTGCCCCTTTCCAGCGATTTCACTTGTTTCCGACACGCTCGTCTGCGTTTACTGGGTCCCTTGATTCGGGCACATTATCCGATTCCGGAAATCCCAAAATGCAAGACGTGGGTGAAAGTTACAGAAGCCCTGCATACGACCCGCAAAAGTCCCGATCTACCCTCGCTTGAGGCATTTGCCCCCTTTCCAGCGATTTCACATGTTTCCGACACGCTCGTCTGCGTTTACTGGGTCCCTTGATTCGGGCACATTCTCCGATTCCGGAAATCCCAAAATGCGAGACGTGGGTGAAAGTTACAGAAGCCCTGCATACGACCCGCAAATGTCCCGTTCTACCCTCGCTTGAGGCATTTGCCCCCTTTCCAGCGATTTCACTTGTTTCCGACACGCTCGTGTGCGTTTACTGGGTCCCTTGATTCGGGCACATTCTCCGATTCCGTAAATCCCAAAATGCGAGACGTGGGTGAAAGTTACAGAAGCCCTGCATACGACCCGCAAATGTCCCGTTCTACCCTCGCTTGAGGCATTTGCCCCCTTTCCAGCGATTTCACTTGTTTCCGACACGCTCGTCTGCGTTTACTGGGTCCCTTGATTCGGGCACATTCTCCGATTCCGGAAATCCCGAAATGCGAGACGTGGGTGAAAGTTACAGAAGCCCTGCATACGACCCGCAAAAGTCCCGTTCTACCCTCGCTTGAGGCATTTGCCCCCTTTCCAGCGATTTCACTTATTTCCGACACGCTCGTCTGCGTTTACTGGGTCCCTTGATTCGGGCACATTATCCGATTCCGGAAATCCCAAAATGCGAGACGTGGGTGAAAGTTACAGAAGCCCTGCATACGACCCGCAAAAGTCCCGATCTACCCTCGCTTGAGGCATTTGCCCCCTTTCCAGCGATTTCACATGTTTCCGACACGCTCGTCTGCGTTTACTGGGTCCCTTGATTCGGGCACATTCTCCGATTCCGGAAATCCCAAAATGCGAGACGTGGGTGAAAGTTACAGAAGCCCTGCATACGACCCGCAAATGTCCCGTTCTACCCTCGCTTGAGGCATTTGCCCCCTTTCCAGCGATTTCACTTGTTTCCGACACGCTCGTGTGCGTTTACTGGGTCCCTTGATTCGGGCACATTCTCCGATTCCGGAAATCCCAAAATGCGAGACGTGGGTGAAAGTTACAGAAGCCCTGCATACGACCCGCAAAAGTCCCGTTCTACCCTCGCTTGAGGCATTTGCCCCCTTTCCAGCGATTTCACTTGTTTCCGACACGCTCGTCTGCGTTTACTGGGTCCCTTGATTCGGGCACATTCTCCGATTCCGGAAATCCCGAAATGCGAGACGTGGGTGAAAGTTACAGAAGCCCTGCATACGACCCGCAAAAGTCCCGTTCTACCCTCGCTTGAGGCATTTGCCCCCTTTCCAGCGATTTCACTTGTTTCCGAACGCTCGTCTGCGTTTACTGGGTCCCTTGATTCGGGCACATTCTCCGATTCCGTAAATCCCAAAATGCGAGACTTGGGTGAAAGTTACAGAAGCCCTGCATACGACCCGCAAAAGTCCCGATCTACCCTCGCTTGAGGCATTTGCCCCCTTTCCAGCGATTTCACTTGTTTCCGACACGCTCGTCTGCGTTTACTGGGTCCCTTGATTCGGGCACATTCTCCGATTCCGGAAATCCCAAAATGCGAGACGTAGGTGAAAGTTACAGAAGCCCTGCATACGACCCGCAAAAGTCCCGATCTACCCTCGCTTGAGGCATTTGCCCCCTTTCCAGCGATTTCACTTGTTTCCGACACGCTCGTCTGCGTTTACTGGGTCCCTTGATTCGGGAACATTCTCCGATTCCGGAAATCCCAAAATGCGAGACGTGGGTGAAAGTTACAGAAGCCCTGCATACGACCCGCAAATGTCCCGTTCTACCCTCGCTTGAGGCATTTGCCCCCTTTCCAGCGATTTCACTTGTTTCCGACACGCTCGTGTGCGTTTACTGGGTCCCTTGATTCGGGCACATTCTCCGATTCCGGAAATCCCAAAATGCGAGACGTGGGTGAAAGTTACAGAAGCCCTGCATACGACCCGCAAATGTCCCGTTCTACCCTCGCTTGAGGCATTTGCCCCCTTTCCAGCGATTTCACTTGTTTCCGACACGCTCGTCTGCGTTTACTGGGTCCCTTGATTCGGGCACATTCTCCGATTCCGGAAATCCCAAAATGCGAGACGTGGGTGAAAGTTACAGAAGCCCTGCATACGACCCGCAAAAGTCCCGTTCTACCCTCGCTTGAGGCATTTGCCCCCTTTCCAGCGATTTCACTTGTTTCCGACACACTCGTCTGCGTTTACTGGGTCCCTTGATTCGGGCACATTCTCCGATTCCGGAAATCCCGAAATGCGAGACGTGGGTGAAAGTTACAGAAGCCCTGCATACGACCCGCAAAAGTCCCGTTCTACCCTCGCTTGAGGCATTTGCCCCCTTTCCAGCGATTTCACTTGTTTCCGACACGCTCGTCTGCGTTTACTGGGTCCCTTGATTCGGGCACATTATCCGATTCCGGAAATCCCAAAATGCAAGACGTGGGTGAAAGTTACAGAAGCCCTGCATACGACCCGCAAAAGTCCCGATCTACCCTCGCTTGAGGCATTTGCCCCCTTTCCAGCGATTTCACTTGTTTCCGACACGCTCGTCTGCGTTTACTGGGTCCCTTGATTCGGGCACATTCTCCGATTCCGGAAATCCCAAAATGCGAGACGTGGGTGAAAGTTACAGAAGCCCTGCATACGACCCGCAAATGTCCCGTTCTACCCTCGCTTGAGGCATTTGCCCCCTTTCCAGCGATTTCACTTGTTTCCGACATGCTTGTCTGCGTTTACTGGGTCCCTTGATTCGGGCACATTCTCCGATTCCGGAAATCCCAAAATGCGAGACGTGGGTGAAAGTTACAGAAGCCCTGCATACGACCCGCAAAAGTCCCGTTCTACCCTCGCTTGAGGCATTTGCCCCCTTTCCAGCGATATCACTTGTTTCCGACACGCTCGTCTGCGTTTACTGGGTCCCTTGATTCGGGCACATTCTCCGATTCCGGAAATCCCAAAATGCGAGACGTGGGTGAAAGTTACAGAAGCCCTGCATACGACCCACAAATGTCCCGTTCTACCCTCGCTTGAGGCATTTGCCCCCTTTCCAGCGATTTCACTTGTTTCCGACACGCTCGTGTGCGTTTACTGGGTCCCTTGATTCGGGCACATTCTCCGATTCCGGAAATCCCAAAATGCGAGACGTGGGTGAAAGTTACAAAAGCCCTGCATACGACCCGCAAATGTCCCGTTCTACCCTCGCTTGAGGCATTTGCCCCCTTTCCAGCGATTTCATTTGTTTCCGACACGCTCGTCTGCGTTTACTGGGTCCCTTGATTCGGGCACATTCTCCGATTCCGGAAATCCCAAAATGCGAGACGTGGGTGAAAGTTACAGAAGCCCTGCATACGACCCGCAAAAGTCCCGTTCTACCCTCGCTTGAGGCATTTGCCCCCTTTCCAGCGATTTCACTTGTTTCCGACACGCTCGTCTGCGTTTACTGGGTCCCTTGATTCGGGCACATTCTCCGATTCCGGAAATCCCGAAATGCGAGACGTGGGTGAAAGTTACAGAAGCCCTGCATACGACCTGCAAAAGTCCCGTTCTACCCTCGCTTGAGGCATTTGCCCCCTTTCCAGCGATTTCACTTGTTTCCGACACGCTCGTCTGCGTTTACTGGGTCCCTTGATTCGGGCACATTATCCGATTCCGGAAATCCCAAAATGCGAGACGTGGGTGAAAGTTACAGAAGCCCTGCATACGACCCGCAAAAGTCCCGTTCTACCCTCGCTTGAGGCATTTGCCCCCTTTCCAGCGATTTCACTTGTTTCCGACACGCTCGTGTGCGTTTACTGGGTCCCTTGATTCGGGCACATTCTCCGATTCCGGAAATCCCAAAATGCGAGACGTAGGTGAAAGTTACAGAAGCCCTGCATACGACCCGCAAAAGTCCCGTTCTACCCTCGCTTGAGGCATTTGCCCCCTTTCCAGCGATTTCACTTGTTTCCGACACGCTCGTCTGCGTTTACTGGGTCCCTTGATTCGGGCACATTCTCCGATTCCGGAAATCCCAAAATGCGAGACGTGGGTGAAAGTTACAGAAGCCTTGCATACGACCCGCAAAAGTCCCGATCTACCCTCGCTTGAGGCATTTGCCCCCTTTCCAGCGATTTCACTTCTTTCCGACACGCTCGTCTGCGTTTACTGGGTCCCTTGATTCGGGCACATTCTCCGATTCCGGATATCCCAAAATGCGAGACGTGGGTGAAAGTTACAGAAGCCCTGCATACGACCCGCAAAAGTCCCGTTCTACCCTCGCTTGAGGCATTTGCCCCCTTTCCAGCGATTTCACTTGTTTCCGACACGCTCGTCTGCGTTTACTGGGTCCCTTGATTCGGGCACATTATCCGATTCCGGAAATCCCAAAATGCGAGACGTGGGTGAAAGTTACAGAAGCCCTGCATACGACCCGCAAAAGTCCCGTTCTACCCTCGCTTGAGGCATTTGCCCCCTTTCCAGCGATTTCACTTGTTTCCGACACGCTCGTGTGCGTTTACTGGGTCCCTTGATTCGGGCACATTCTCCGATTCCGGAAATCCCAAAATGCGAGACGTAGGTGAAAGTTACAGAAGCCCTGCATACGACCCGCAAAAGTCCCGTTCTACCCTCGCTTGAGGCATTTGCCCCCTTTCCAGCGATTTCACTTGTTTCCGACACGCTCGTCTGCGTTTACTGGGTCCCTTGATTCGGGCACATTCTCCGATTCCGGAAATCCCAAAATGCGAGACGTGGGTGAAAGTTACAGAAGCCTTGCATACGACCCGCAAAAGTCCCGATCTACCCTCGCTTGAGGCATTTGCCCCCTTTCCAGCGATTTCACTTGTTTCCGACACACTCGTCTGCGTTTACTGGGTCCCTTGATTCGGGCACATTCTCCGATTCCGGATATCCCAAAATGCGAGACGTGGGTGAAAGTTACAGAAGCCCTGCATACGACCCGCAAAAGTCCCGATCTACCCTCGCTTGAGGCATTTGCCCCCTTTCCAGCGACTTCACTTGTTTCCGACACGCTCGTCTGCGTTTACTGGGTCCCTTGATTCGGGCACATTCTCCGATTCCGGAAATCCCAAAATGCGAGACGTGGGTGAAAGTTACAGAAGCCCTGCATACGACCCGCAAATGTCCCGTTCTACCCTCGCTTGAGGCATTTGCCCCCTTTCCAGCGATTTCACTTGTTTCCGACACGCTCGTCTGCGTTTACTGGGTCCCTTGATTCGGGCACATTCTCCGATTCCGGAAATCCCAAAATGCGAGACGTGGGTGAAAGTTACAGAAGCCCTGCATACGACCCGCAAAAGTCCCGTTCTACCCTCGCTTGAGGCGTTTGCCCCCTTTCCAGCGATTTCACTTGTTTCCGACACGCTCGTCTGCGTTTACTGGGTCCCTTGATTCGGGCACATTCTCCGATTCCGGAAATCCCGAAATGCGAGACGTGGGTGAAAGTTACAGAAGCCCTGTATACGACCCGCAAAAGTCCCGTTCTACCCCCGCTTGAGGCATTTGCCCCCTTTCCAGCGATTTCACTTGTTTCCGACACGCTCGTCTGCGTTTACTGGGTCCCTTGATTCGGGCACATTCTCCGATTCCGGAAATCCCAAAATGCGAGACGTGGGTGAAAGTTACAGAAGCCCTGCATACGACCCGCAAAAGTCCCGTTCTACCCTCGCTTGAGGCATTTGCCCCCTTTCCAGCGATTTCACTTGTTTCCGACACGCTCGTCTGCGTTTACTGGGTCCCTTGATTCGGGCACATTCTCCGATTCCGGAAATCCCAAAATGCGAGACGTGGGTGAAAGTTACAGAAGCCCTGCATACGACCCGCAAAAGTCCCGATCTACCCTCGCTTGAGGCATTTGCCCCCTTTCCAGCGATTTCACTTGTTTCCGACACGCTCGTCTGCGTTTACTGGGTCCCTTGATTCGGGCACATTCTCCGATTCCGGAAATCCCAAAATGCGAGACGTGGGTGAAAGTTACAGAAGCCCTGCATACGACCCGCAAATGTCCCGTTCTACCCTCGCTTGAGGCATTTGCCCCCTTTCCAGCGATTTCACTTGTTTCCGACACGCTCGTGTGCGTTTACTGGGTCCCTTGATTCGGGCACATTCTCCGATTCCGGAAATCCCAAAATGCGAGACGTGGGTGAAAGTTACAGAAGCCCTGCATACGACCCGCAAATGTCCCGTTCTACCCTCGCTTGAGGCATTTGCCCCCTTTCCAGCGATTTCACTTGTTTCCGACACGCTCGTCTGCGTTTACTGGGTCCCTTGATTCGGGCACATTCTCCGATTCCGGAAATCCCAAAATGCGAGACGTAGGTGAAAGTTACAGAAGCCCTGCATACGACCCGCAAAAGTCCCGTTCTACCCTCGCTTGAGGCATTTGCCCCCTTTCCAGCGATTTCACTTGTTTCCGACACGCTCGTCTGCGTTTACTGGGTCCCTTGATTCGGGCACATTCTCCGATTCCGGAAATCCCGAAATGCGAGACGTGGGTGAAAGTTACAGAAGCCCTGCATACGACCCGCAAAAGTCCCGTTCTACCCTCGCTTGAGGCATTTGCCCCCTTTCCAGCGATTTCACTTGTTTCCGACACGCTCGTCTGCGTTTACTGGGTCCCTTGATTCGGGCACATTCTCCGATTCCGGAAATCCCAAAATGCGAGACGTGGGTGAAAGTTACAGAAGCCCTGCATACGACCCGCAAAAGTCCCGATCTACCCTCGCTTGAGGCATTTGCCCCCTTTCCAGCGATTTCACTTGTTTCCGACACGCTCGTCTGCGTTTACTGGGTCCCTTGATTCGGGCACATTCTCCGATTCCGGAAATCCCAAAATGCGAGACGTGGGTGAAAGTTACAGAAGCCCTGCATACGACCCGCAAATGTCCCGTTCTACCCTCGCTTGAGGCATTTGCCCCCTTTCCAGCGATTTCACTTGTTTCCGACACGCTCGTGTGCGTTTACTGGGTCCCTTGATTCGGGCACATTCTCCGATTCCGGAAATCCCAAAATGCGAGACGTGGGTGAAAGTTACAGAAGCCCTGCATACGACCCGCAAAAGTCCCGTTCTACCCTCGCTTGAGGCATTTGCCCCCTTTCCAGCGATTTCACTTGTTTCCGACACACTCGTCTGCGTTTACTGGGTCCCTTGATTCGGGCACATTCTCCGATTCCGGAAATCCCGAAATGCGAGACGTGGGTGAAAGTTACAGAAGCCCTGCATACGACCCGCAAAAGTCCCGTTCTACCCTCGCTTGAGGCATTTGCCCCTTTCCAGCGATTTCACTTGTTTCCGACACGCTCGTCTGCGTTTACTGGGTCCCTTGATTCGGGCACATTATCCGATTCCGGAAATCCCAAAATGCAAGACGTGGGTGAAAGTTACAGAAGCCCTGCATACGACCCGCAAAAGTCCCGATCTACCCTCGCTTGAGGCATTTGCCCCCTTTCCAGCGATTTCACATGTTTCCGACACGCTCGTCTGCGTTTACTGGGTCCCTTGATTCGGGCACATTCTCCGATTCCGGAAATCCCAAAATGCGAGACGTGGGTGAAAGTTACAGAAGCCCTGCATACGACCCGCAAATGTCCCGTTCTACCCTCGCTTGAGGCATTTGCCCCCTTTCCAGCGATTTCACTTGTTTCCGACACGCTCGTGTGCGTTTACTGGGTCCCTTGATTCGGGCACATTCTCCGATTCCGTAAATCCCAAAATGCGAGACGTGGGTGAAAGTTACAGAAGCCCTGCATACGACCCGCAAATGTCCCGTTCTACCCTCGCTTGAGGCATTTGCCCCCTTTCCAGCGATTTCACTTGTTTCCGACACGCTCGTCTGCGTTTACTGGGTCCCTTGATTCGGGCACATTCTCCGATTCCGGAAATCCCGAAATGCGAGACGTGGGTGAAAGTTACAGAAGCCCTGCATACGACCCGCAAAAGTCCCGTTCTACCCTCGCTTGAGGCATTTGCCCCCTTTCCAGCGATTTCACTTATTTCCGACACGCTCGTCTGCGTTTACTGGGTCCCTTGATTCGGGCACATTATCCGATTCCGGAAATCCCAAAATGCGAGACGTGGGTGAAAGTTACAGAAGCCCTGCATACGACCCGCAAAAGTCCCGATCTACCCTCGCTTGAGGCATTTGCCCCCTTTCCAGCGATTTCACATGTTTCCGACACGCTCGTCTGCGTTTACTGGGTCCCTTGATTCGGGCACATTCTCCGATTCCGGAAATCCCAAAATGCGAGACGTGGGTGAAAGTTACAGAAGCCCTGCATACGACCCGCAAATGTCCCGTTCTACCCTCGCTTGAGGCATTTGCCCCCTTTCCAGCGATTTCACTTGTTTCCGACACGCTCGTGTGCGTTTACTGGGTCCCTTGATTCGGGCACATTCTCCGATTCCGGAAATCCCAAAATGCGAGACGTGGGTGAAAGTTACAGAAGCCCTGCATACGACCCGCAAAAGTCCCGTTCTACCCTCGCTTGAGGCATTTGCCCCCTTTCCAGCGATTTCACTTGTTTCCGACACGCTCGTCTGCGTTTACTGGGTCCCTTGATTCGGGCACATTCTCCGATTCCGGAAATCCCGAAATGCGAGACGTGGGTGAAAGTTACAGAAGCCCTGCATACGACCCGCAAAAGTCCCGTTCTACCCTCGCTTGAGGCATTTGCCCCCTTTCCAGCGATTTCACTTGTTTCCGAACGCTCGTCTGCGTTTACTGGGTCCCTTGATTCGGGCACATTCTCCGATTCCGTAAATCCCAAAATGCGAGACTTGGGTGAAAGTTACAGAAGCCCTGCATACGACCCGCAAAAGTCCCGATCTACCCTCGCTTGAGGCATTTGCCCCCTTTCCAGCGATTTCACTTGTTTCCGACACGCTCGTCTGCGTTTACTGGGTCCCTTGATTCGGGCACATTCTCCGATTCCGGAAATCCCAAAATGCGAGACGTAGGTGAAAGTTACAGAAGCCCTGCATACGACCCGCAAAAGTCCCGATCTACCCTCACTTGAGGCATTTGCCCCCTTTCCAGCGATTTCACTTGTTTCCGACACGCTCGTCTGCGTTTACTGGGTCCCTTGATTCGGGAACATTCTCCGATTCCGGAAATCCCAAAATGCGAGACGTGGGTGAAAGTTACAGAAGCCCTGCATACGACCCGCAAATGTCCCGTTCTACCCTCGCTTGAGGCATTTGCCCCCTTTCCAGCGATTTCACTTGTTTCCGACACGCTCGTGTGCGTTTACTGGGTCCCTTGATTCGGGCACATTCTCCGATTCCGGAAATCCCAAAATGCGAGACGTGGGTGAAAGTTACAGAAGCCCTGCATACGACCCGCAAATGTCCCGTTCTACCCTCGCTTGAGGCATTTGCCCCCTTTCCAGCGATTTCACTTGTTTCCGACACGCTCGTCTGCGTTTACTGGGTCCCTTGATTCGGGCACATTCTCCGATTCCGGAAATCCCAAAATGCGAGACGTGGGTGAAAGTTACAGAAGCCCTGCATACGACCCGCAAAAGTCCCGTTCTACCCTCGCTTGAGGCATTTGCCCCCTTTCCAGCGATTTCACTTGTTTCCGACACACTCGTCTGCGTTTACTGGGTCCCTTGATTCGGGCACATTCTCCGATTCCGGAAATCCCGAAATGCGAGACGTGTGTGAAAGTTACAGAAGCCCTGCATACGACCCGCAAAAGTCCCGTTCTACCCTCGCTTGAGGCATTTGCCCCCTTTCCAGCGATTTCACTTGTTTCCGACACGCTCGTCTGCGTTTACTGGGTCCCTTGATTCGGGCACATTATCCGATTCCGGAAATCCCAAAATGCAAGACGTGGGTGAAAGTTACAGAAGCCCTGCATACGACCCGCAAAAGTCCCGATCTACCCTCGCTTGAGGCATTTGCCCCCTTTCCAGCGATTTCACTTGTTTCCGACACGCTCGTCTGCGTTTACTGGGTCCCTTGATTCGGGCACATTCTCCGATTCCGGAAATCCCAAAATGCGAGACGTGGGTGAAAGTTACAGAAGCCCTGCATACGACCCGCAAATGTCCCGTTCTACCCTCGCTTGAGGCATTTGCCCCCTTTCCAGCGATTTCACTTGTTTCCGACATGCTTGTCTGCGTTTACTGGGTCCCTTGATTCGGGCACATTCTCCGATTCCGGAAATCCCAAAATGCGAGACGTGGGTGAAAGTTACAGAAGCCCTGCATACGACCCGCAAAAGTCCCGTTCTACCCTCGCTTGAGGCATTTGCCCCCTTTCCAGCGATATCACTTGTTTCCGACACGCTCGTCTGCGTTTACTGGGTCCCTTGATTCGGGCACATTCTCCGATTCCGGAAATCCCAAAATGCGAGACGTGGGTGAAAGTTACAGAAGCCCTGCATACGACCCACAAATGTCCCGTTCTACCCTCGCTTGAGGCATTTGCCCCCTTTCCAGCGATTTCACTTGTTTCCGACACGCTCGTGTGCGTTTACTGGGTCCCTTGATTCGGGCACATTCTCCGATTCCGGAAATCCCAAAATGCGAGACGTGGGTGAAAGTTACAAAAGCCCTGCATACGACCCGCAAATGTCCCGTTCTACCCTCGCTTGAGGCATTTGCCCCCTTTCCAGCGATTTCATTTGTTTCCGACACGCTCGTCTGCGTTTACTGGGTCCCTTGATTCGGGCACATTCTCTGATTCCGGAAATCCCAAAATGCGAGACGTGGGTGAAAGTTACAGAAGCCCTGCATACGACCCGCAAAAGTCCCGTTCTACCCTCGCTTGAGGCATTTGCCCCCTTTCCAGAGATTTCACTTGTTTCCGACACGCTCGTCTGCGTTTACTGGGTCCCTTGATTCGGGCACATTCTCCGATTCCGGAAATCCCAAAATGCGAGACGTGGTTGAAAGTTACAGAAGCCCTGCATACGACCCGCAAAAGTCCCGTTCTACCCTCGCTTGAGGCATTTGCCCCCTTTCCAGTGATATCACTTGTTTCCGACACGCTCGTCTGCGTTTACTGGGTCCCTTGATTCGGGCACATTCTCCGATTCCGGAAATCCCAAAATGCGAGACGTGGGTGAAAGTTACAGAAGCCCTGCATACGACCCACAAATGTCCCGTTCTACCCTCGCTTGAGGCATTTGCCCCCTTTCCAGCGATTTCACTTGTTTCCGACACGCTCGTGTGCGTTTACTGGGTCCCTTGATTCGGGCACATTCTCCGATTCCGGAAATCCCAAAATGCGAGACGTGGGTGAAAGTTACAAAAGCCCTGCATACGACCCGCAAATGTCCCGTTCTACCCTCGCTTGAGGCATTTGCCCCCTTTCCAGCGATTTCACTTGTTTCCGACACGCTCGTCTGCGTTTACTGGGTCCCTTGATTCGGGCACATTCTCCGATTCCGGAAATCCCAAAATGCGAGACGTGGGTGAAAGTTACAGAAGCCCTTCATACGACCCGCAAAAGTCCCGTTCTACCCTCGCTTGAGGCATTTGCCCCCTTTCCAGAGATTTCACTTGTTTCCGACACGCTCGTCTGCGTTTACTGGGTCCCTTGATTCGGGCACATTCTCCGATTCCGGAAATCCCGAAATGCGAGACGTGGGTGAAAGTTACAGAAGCCCTGCATACGACCCGCAAAAGTCCCGTTCTACCCTCGCTTGAGGCATTTGCCCCCTTTCCAGCAATTTCACTTGTTTCCGACACGCTCGTCTGCGTTTACTGGGTCCCTTGATTCGGGCACATTATCCGATTCCGGAAATCCAAAAATGCGAGACGTGGGTGAAAGTTACAGAAGCCCGGCATACGACCCGCAAAAGTCCCGATCTACCCTCGCTTGAGGCATTTGCCCCCTTTCCAGCGATTTCACTTGTTTCCGACACGCTCGTCTGCGTTTACTGGGTCCCTTGATTCGGGCACATTCTCCGATTCCGGAAATCCCAAAATGCGAGACGTGGGTGAAAGTTACAGAAGCCCTGCATACGACCCACAAATGTCCCGTTCTACCCTCGCTTGAGGCATTTGCCCCCTTTCCAGCGATTTCTCTTGTTTCTGACACGCTCGTCTGCGTTTACTGGGTCCCTTGATTCGGGCACATTCTCCGATTCCGGAAATCCCAAAATGCGAGACGTGGGTGATAGTTACAGAAGCCCTGCATACGACCCGCAAATGTCCCGTTCTACCCTCGCTTGAGGCATTTGCCCCCTTTCCAGCGATTTCACTTGTTTCCGACACGCTCGTGTGCGTTTACTGGGTCCCTTGATTCGGGCACATTCTCCGATTCCGGAAATCCCAAAATGCGAGACGTGGGTGAAAGTTACAGAAGCCCTGCATACAACCCGCAAATGTCCCGTTCTACCCTCGCTTGAGGCATTTGCCCCCTTTCCAGCGATTTCACTTGTTTCCGACACGCTCGTCTGCGTTTACTGGGTCCCTTGATTCGGGCACATTCTCCGATTCCGGAAATCCCAAAATGCGAGACGTGGGTGAAAGTTACAGAAGCCCTGCATACGACCCGCAAAAGTCCCGTTCTACCCTCGCTTGAGGCATTTGCCCCCTTTCCAGCGATTTCACTTGTTTCCGACACGCTCGTCTGCGTTTACTGGGTCCCTTGATTCGGGCACATTCTCCGATTCCGGAAATCCCAAAATGCGAGACGTGGGTGAAAGTTACAGAAGCCCTGCATACGACCCGCAAAAGTCCCGATCTACCCTCGCTTGAGGCATTTGCCCCCTTTCCAGTGATTTCACTTGTTTCCGACACGCTCGTCTGCGTTTACTGGGTCCCTTGATTCGGGCACATTCTCCGATTCCGGAAATCCCAAAATGCGAGACGTAGGTGAAAGTTACAGAAGCCCTGCATACGACCCGCAAAAGTCCCGATCTACCCTCGCTTGAGGCATTTGCCCCCTTTCCAGCGATTTCACTTGTTTCCGACACGCTCGTCTGCGTTTACTGGGTCCCTTGATTCGGGCACATTCTCCGATTCCGGAAATCCCAAAATGCGAGACGTGGGTGAAAGTTACAGAAGCCCTGCATACGACCCGCAAATGTCCCGTTCTACCCTCGCTTGAGGCATTTGCCCCCTTTCCAGCGATTTCACTTGTTTCCGACACGCTCGTGTGCGTTTACTGGGTCCCTTGATTCGGGCACATTCTCCGATTCCGGAAATCCCAAAATGCGAGACGTGGGTGAAAGTTACAGAAGCCCTGCATACGACCCGCAAATGTCCCGTTCTACCCTCGCTTGAGGCATTTGCCCCCTTTCCAGCGATTTCACTTGTTTCCGACACGCTCGTCTGCGTTTACTGGGTCCCTTGATTCGGGCACATTCTCCGATTCCGGAAATCCCAAAATGCGAGACGTGGGTGAAAGTTACAGAAGCCCTGCATACGACCCGCAAAAGTCCCGTTCTACCCTCGCTTGAGGCATTTGCCCCCTTTCCAGCGATATCACTTGTTTCCGACACGCTCGTCTGCGTTTACTGGGTCCCTTGATTCGGGCACATTCTCCGATTCCGGAAATCCCAAAATGCGAGACGTGGGTGAAAGTTACAGAAGCCCTGCATACGACCCACAAATGTCCCGTTCTACCCTCGCTTGAGGCATTTGCCCCCTTTCCAGCGATTTCACTTGTTTCCGACACGCTCGTGTGCGTTTACTCGGTCCCTTGATTCGGGCACATTCTCCGATTCCGGAAATCCCAAATTGCGAGACTTGGGTGAAAGTTACAAAAGCCCTGCATACGACCCGCAAATGTCCCGTTCTACCCTCGCTTGAGGCATTTGCCCCCTTTCCAGCCATTTCACTTGTTTCCGACACGCTCGTCTGCGTTTACTGGGTCCCTTGATTCGGGCACATTCTCCGATTCCGGAAATCCCAAAATGCGAGACGTGGGTGAAAGTTACAGAAGCCCTGCATACGACCCGCAAAAGTCCCGTTCTACCCTCGCTTGAGGCATTTGCCCCCTTTCCAGCGATTTCACTTGTTTCCGACACGCTCGTCTGCGTTTACTGGGTCCCTTGATTCGGGCACATTATCCGATTCCGGAAATCCAAAAATGCGAGACGTGAGTGAAAGTTACAGAAGCCCTGCATACGACCCGCAAAAGTCCCGATCTACCCTCGCTTGAGGCATTTGCCCCCTTTCCAGCGATTTCACTTGTTTCCGACACGCTCGTCTGCGTTTACTGGGTCCCTTGATTCGGGCACATTCTCCGATTCCGGAAATCCCAAAATGCGAGACGTGGGTGAAAGTTACAGAAGCCCTGCATACGACCCGCAAATGTCCCGTTCTACCCTCGCTTGAGGCATTTGCCCCCTTTCCAGCGATTTCACTTGTTTCCGACACGCTTGTCTGCGTTTACTGGGTCCCTTGATTCGGGCACATTCTCCAATTCCGGAAATCCCAAAATGCGAGACGTGGGTGAAAGTTACAGAAGCCCTGCATACGACCCGCAAAAGTCCCGTTCTACCCTCGCTTGATGCATTTGCCCCCTTTCCAGCGATATCACTTGTTTCCGACACGCTCGTCTGCGTTTACTGGGTCCCTTGATTCGGGCACATTCTCCGATTCCGGAAATCCCAAAATGCGAGACGTGGGTGAAAGTTACAGAAGCCCTGCATACGACCCGCAAATGTCCCGTTCTACCCTCGCTTGAGGCATTTGCCCCCTTTCCAGCGATTTCACTTGTTTCCGACACGCTCGTCTGCGTTTACTGGGTCCCTTGATTCGGGCACATTCTCCGATTCCGGAAATCCCAAAATGCGAGACGTGGGTGGAAGTTACAGAAGCCCTGCATACGACCCGCAAAAGTCCCGTTCTACCCTCGCTTGAGGCATTTGCCCCCTTTCCAGCGATTTCACTTGTTTCCGACACGCTCGTGTGCGTTTACTGGGTCCCTTGATTCGGGCACATTCTCCGATTCCGGAAATCCCAAAATGCGAGACTTGGGTAAAAGTTACAGAAGCCCTGCATACGACCCGCAAAAGTCCCGTTCTACCCTCGCTTGAGGCATTTGCCCCCTTTCCAGCGATATCACTTGTTTCCGACACGCTCGTCTGCGTTTACTGGGTCCCTTGATTCGGGCACATTCTCCGATTCCGGAAATCCCAAAATGCGAGACGTGGGTGAAAGTTACAGAAGCCCTGCATACGACCCACAAATGTCCCGTTCTACCCTCGCTTGAGGCATTTGCCCCCTTTCCAGCGATTTCACTTGTTTCCGACACGCTCGTGTGCGTTTACTGGGTCCCTTGATTCGGGCACATTCTCCGATTCCGGAAATCCCAAAATGCGAGACGTGGGTGAAAGTTACAAAAGCCCTGCATACGACCCGCAAATGTCCCGTTCTACCCTCGCTTGAGGCATTTGCCCCCTTTCCAGCCATTTCACTTGTTTCCGACACGCTCGTCTGCGTTTACTGGGTCCCTTGATTCGGGCACATTCTCTGATTCCGGAAATCCCAAAATGCGAGACGTGGGTGAAAGTAACAGAAGCCCTGCATACGACCCGCAAAAGTCCCGTTCTACCCTCGCTTGAGGCATTTGCCCCCTTTCCAGCGATTTCACTTGTTTCCGACACGCTCGTCTGCGTTTACTGGGTCCCTTGATTCGGGCACATTCTCCGATTCCGGAAATCCCGAAATGCGAGACGTGGGAGAAAGTTACAGAAGCCCTGCATACGACCCGCAAAAGTCCCGTTCTACCCTCGCTTGAGGCATTTGCCCCCTTTCCAGCGATTTCACTTGTTTCCGACACGCTCGTCTGCGTTTACTGGGTCCCTTGATTCGGGCACATTATCCGATTCCGGAAATCCAAAAATGCGAGACGTGGGTGAAAGTTACAGAAGCCCTGCATACGACCCGCAAAAGTCCCGATCTACCCTCGCTTGAGACATTTGCCCCCTTTCCAGCGATTTCACTTGTTTCCGACACGCTCGTCTGCGTTTACTGGGTCCCTTGATTCGGGCACATTCTCCGATTCCGGAAATCCCAAAATGCGAGACGTGGGTGAAAGTTACAGAAGCCCTGCATACGACCCACAAATGTCCCGTTCTACCCTCGCTTGAGGCATTTGCCCCCTTTCCAGCGATTTCTCTTGTTTCCGACACGCTCGTCTGCGTTTACTGGGTCCCTTGATTCGGGCACATTCTCCGATTCCGGAAATCCCTAAATGCGAGACGTGGGTGATAGTTACAGAAGCCCTGCATACGAACCGCAAATGTCCCGTTCTACCCTCGCTTGAGGCATTTGCCCCCTTTCCAGAGATTTCACTTGTTTCCGACACGCTCGTCTGCGTTTACTGGGTCCCTTGATTCGGGCACATTCTCCGATTCCGGAAATCCCGAAATGCGAGACGTGGGTGAAAGTTACAGAAGCCCTGCATACGACCCGCAAATGTCCCGTTCTACCCTCGCTTGAGGCATTTGCCCCCTTTCCAGCGATTTCACTTGTTTCCGACACGCTTGTCTGCGTTTACTGGGTCCCTTGATTCGGGCACATTCTCCGATTCCGGAAATCCCAAAATGCGAGACGTGGGTGAAAGTTACAGAAGCCCTGCATACGACCCGCAAAAGTCCCGTTCTACCCTCGCTTGATGCATTTGCCCCCTTTCCAGCGATATCACTTGTTTCCGACACGCTCGTCTGCGTTTACTGGGTCCCTTGATTCGGACACATTCTCCGATTCCGGACATCCCAAAATGCGAGACGTGGGTGAAAGTTACAGAAGCCCTGCATACGACCCACAAATGTCCCGTTCTACCCTCGCTTGAGGCATTTGCCCCCTTTCCAGCGATTTCACTTGTTTCCGACACGCTCGTCTGCGTTTACTGGGTTCCTTGATTCGGGCACATTCTCCGATTCCAGAAATCCCAAAATGCGAGACGTGGGTGATAGTTACAGAAGCCCTGCATACGACCCGCAAATGTCCCGTTCTACCCTCGCTTGAGGCATTTGCCCCCTTTCCAGCGATTTCACTTGTTTCCGACACGCTCGTGTGCGTTTACTGGGTCCCTTGATTCGGGCACATTCTCCGATTCCGGAAATCCCAAAATGCGAGACGTGGGTGAAAGTTACAGAAGCCCTGCATACAACCCGCAAATGTCCCGTTCTACCCTCGCTTGAGGCATTTGCCCCCTTTCCAGCGATTTCACTTGTTTCCGACACGCTCGTCTACGTTTACTGGGTCCCTTGATTCGGGCACATTCTCCGATTCCGGAAATCCCAAAATGCGAGACGTGGGTGGAAGTTACAGAAGCCCTGCATACGACCCGCAAAAGTCCCGTTCTACCCTCGCTTGAGGCATTTGCCCCCTTTCCAGCGATTTCACTTGTTTCCGACACGCTCGTGTGCGTTTACTGGGTCCCTTGATTCGGGCACATTCTCCGATTCCGGAAATCCCAAAATGCGAGACGTGGGTGAAAGTTACAGAAGCCCTGCATACGACCCGCAAATGTCCCGTTCTACCCTCGCTTGAGGCATTTGCCCCCTTTCCAGCGATTTCACTTGTTTCCGACACGCTCGTCTGCGTTTACTGGGTCCCTTGATTCGGGCACATTCTCCGATTCCAGAAATCCCAAAATGCGAGACGTGGGTGATAGTTACAGAAGCCCTGCATACGACCCGCAAATGTCCCGTTCTACCCTCGCTTGAGGCATTTGCCCCCTTTCCAGCGATTTCACTTGTTTCCGACACGCTCGTGTGCGTTTACTGGGTCCCTTGATTCGGGCACATTCTCCGATTCCGGAAATCCCAAAATGCGAGACGTGGGTGAAAGTTACAGAAGCCCTGCATACAACCCGCAAATGTCCCGTTCTACCCTCGCTTGAGGCATTTGCCCCCTTTCCAGCGATTTCACTTGTTTCCGACACGCTCGTCTACGTTTACTGGGTCCCTTGATTCTGGCACATTCTTCGATTCCGGAAATCCCAAAATGCGAGACGTGGGTGAAAGTTACAGAAGCCCTGCATACGACCCGCAAAAGTCCCGTTCTACCCTCGCTTGAGGCATTTGCCCCCTTTCCAGCGATTTCACTTGTTTCCGACACGCTCGTGTGCATTTACTGGGTCCCTTGATTCGGGCACATTCTCCGATTCCGGAAATCCCAAAATGCGAGACGTGGGTGGAAGTTACAGAAGCCCTGCATACGACCCGCAAAAGTCCCGTTCTACCCTCGCTTGAGGCATTTGCCCCCTTTCCAGCGATTTCACTTGTTTCCGACACGCTCGTGTGCGTTTACTGGGTCCCTTGATTCGGGCACATTCTCCGATTCCGGAAATCCCAAAATGCGAGACTTGGGTAAAAGTTACAGAAGCCCTGCATACGACCCGCAAAAGTCCCGTTCTACCCTCGCTTGAGGCATTTGCCCCCTTTCCAGCGATTTCACTTGTTTCCGACACGCTCGTGTGCGTTTACTGGGTCCCTTGATTCGGGCACATTCTCCGATTCCGGAAATCCCAAAATGCGAAACGTGGGTAAAAGTTACAGAAGCCCTGCATACGACCCGCAAAAGTCCCGATCTACCCTCGCTTGAGGCATTTGCCCCCTTTCCAGCGATTTCACTTGTTTCCGACACGCTCGTCTGCGTTTACTGGGTCCCTTGATTCGGGCAGAATCTCCGATTCCGGAAATCCCAAAATGCGAGACGTGGGTGAAAGTTACAGAAGCCCTGCATACGACCCGCAAAAGTCCCGTTCTACCCTCGCTTGAGGCATTTGCCCCCTTTCCAGCGATTTCACTTGTTTCCGACACGCTCGTGTGCGTTTACTGGGTCCCTTGATTCGGGCACATTCTCCGATTCCGGAAATCCCAAAACGCGAGACGTGGGTGGAAGTTACAGAAGCCCTGCATACGACCCGCAAAAGTCCCGTTCTACCCTCGCTTGAGGCATTTGCCCCCTTTCCAGAGATTTCACTTGTTTCCGACACGCTCGTGTGCGTTTACTGGGTCCCTTGATTCGGGCACATTCTCCGATTCCGGACATCCCAAAATGCGAGACTTGGGTAAAAGTTACAGAAGCCCTGCATACGACCCGCAAAAGTCCCGTTCTACCCTCGCTTGAGGCATTTGCCCCCTTTCCAGCGATTTCACTTGCTTCCGACACGCTCGTCTGCGTTTACTGGGTCCCTTGATTCGGGCACATTCTCCGATTCCGGAAATCCCAAAATGCGAGACGTGGGTGAAAGTTACAGAAGCCCTGCATACGACCCGCAAATGTCCCGTTCTACCCTCGCTTGAGGCATTTGCCCCCTTTCCAGCGATTTCACTTGTTTCCGACACGCTCGTCTGCGTTTACTGGGTCCCTTGATTCGGGCACATTCTCCGATTCCGGAAATCCCGAAATGCGAGACGTGGGTGAAAGTTACAGAAGCCCTGCATACGACCCGCAAAAGTCCCGTTCTACCCTCGCTTGAGGCATTTGCCCCCTTTCCAGCGATTTCACTTGTTTCCGACACGCTCGTCTGCGTTTACTGGGTCCCTTGATTCGGGCACATTATCCGATTCCGGAAATCCAAAAATGCGAGACGTGGGTGAAAGTTACAGAAGCCCTGCATACGACCCGCAAAAGTCCCGATCTACCCTCGCTTGAGGCATTTGCCCCCTTTCCAGCGATTTCACTTGTTTCCGACACGCTCGTCTGCGTTTACTGGGTCCCTTGATTCGGGCACATTCTCCGATTCCGGAAATCCCAAAATGCGAGACGTGGGTGAAAGTTACAGAAGCCCTGCATACGACCCGCAAATGTCCCGTTCTACCCTCGCTTGAGGCATTTGCCCCCTTTCCAGCGATTTCACTTGTTTCCGACACGCTTGTCTGCGTTTACTGTGTCCCTTGATTCGGGCACATTCTCCGATTCCGGAAATCCCAAAATGCGAGACGTGGGTGAAAGTTACAGAAGCCCTGCATACGACCCGCAAAAGTCCCGTTCTACCCTCGCTTGAGGCATTTGCCCCCTTTCCAGCGATATCACTTGTTTTCGACACGCTCGTCTGCGTTTACTGGGTCCCTTGATTCGGGCACATTCTCCGATTCCGGAAATCCCAAAATGCGAGACGTGGGTGAAAGTTACAGAAGCCCTGCATACGACCCGCAAATGTCCCGTTCTACCCTCGCTTGAGGCATTTGCCCCCTTTCCAGCGATTTCACTTGTTTCCGACACGTTCGTCTGCGTTTACTGGGTCCCTTGATTCGGGCACATTCTCCGATTCCAGAAATCCCAAAATGCGAGACGTGGGTGATAGTTACAGAAGCCCTGCATACGACCCGCAAATGTCCCGTTCTACCCTCGCTTGAGGCATTTGCCCCCTTTCCAGCGATTTCACTTGTTTCCGACACGCTCGTGTGCGTTTACTGGGTCCCTTGATTCGGGCACATTCTCCGATTCCGGAAATCCCAAAATGCGAGACGTGGGTGAAAGTTACAGAAGCCCTGCATACAACCCGCAAATGTCCCGTTCTACCCTCGCTTGAGGCATTTGCCCCCTTTCCAGCGATTTCACTTGTTTCCGACACGCTCGTCTACGTTTACTGGGTCCCTTGATTCTGGCACATTCTTCGATTCCGGAAATCCCAAAATGCGAGACGTGGGTGAAAGTTACAGAAGCCCTGCATACGACCCGCAAAAGTCCCGTTCTACCCTCGCTTGAGGCATTTGCCCCCTTTCCAGCGATTTCACTTGTTTCCGACACGCTCGTGTGCGTTTACTGGGTCCCTTGATTCGGGCACATTCTCCGATTCCGGAAATCCCAAAATGCGAGACGTGGGTGAAAGTTACAGAAGCCCTGCATACGACCCGCAAATGTCCCGTTCTACCCTCGCTTGAGGCATTTGCCCCCTTTCCAGCGATTTCACTTGTTTCCGACACGCTTGTCTGCGTTTACTGGGTCCCTTGATTCGGGCACATTCTCCGATTCCGGAAATCCCAAAATGCGAGACGTGGGTGAAAGTTACAGAAGCCCTGCATACTACCCGCAAAAGTCCCGTTCTACCCTCGCTTGAGGCATTTGCCCCCTTTCCAGCGATATCACTTGTTTCCGACACGCTCGTCTGCGTTTACTGGGTCCCTTCATTCGGGCACATTCTCCGATTCCGGAAATCCCAAAATGCGAGACGTGGGTGAAAGTTACAGAAGCCCTGCATACGACCCGCAAATGTCCCGTTCTACCCTCGCTTGAGGCATTTGCCCCCTTTCCAGCGATTTCACTTGTTTCCGACACGCTCGTCTGCGTTTACTGGGTCCCTTGATTCGGGCACATTCTCCGATTCCAGAAATCCCAAAATGCGAGACGTGGGTGATAGTTACAGAAGCCCTGCATACGACCCGCAAATGTCCCGTTCTACCCTCGCTTGAGGCATTTGCCCCCTTTCCAGCGATTTCACTTGTTTCCGACACGCTCGTGTGCGTTTACTGGGTCCCTTGATTCGGGCACATTCTCCGATTCCGGAAATCCCAAAATGCGAGACGTGGGTGAAAGTTACAGAAGCCCTGCATACAACCCGCAAATGTCCCGTTCTACCCTCGCTTGAGGCATTTGCCCCCTTTCCAGCGATTTCACTTGTTTCCGACACGCTCGTCTACGTTTACTGGGTCCCTTGATTCGGGCAGAATCTCCGATTCCGGAAATCCCAAAATGCGAGACGTGGGTGAAAGTTACAGAAGCCCTGCATACGACCCGCAAAAGTCCCGTTCTACCCTCGCTTGAGGCATTTGCCCCCTTTCCAGCGATTTCACTTGTTTCCGACACGCTCGTGTGCGTTTACTGGGTCCCTTGATTCGGGCACATTCTCCGATTCCGGAAATCCCAAAACGCGAGACGTGGGTGGAAGTTACAGAAGCCCTGCATACGACCCGCAAAAGTCCCGTTCTACCCTCGCTTGAGGCATTTGCCCCCTTTCCAGCGATTTCACTTGTTTCCGACACGCTCGTCTGCGTTTACTGGGTCCCTTGATTCGGGCACATTCTCCGATTCCGGAAATCCCAAAATGCGAGACGTGGGTGAAAGTTACAGAAGCCCTGCATACGACCCGCAAATGTCCCGTTCTACCCTCGCTTGAGGCATTTGCCCCCTTTCCAGCGATTTCACTTGTTTCCGACACGCTCGTCTGCGTTTACTGGGTCCCTTGATTCGGGCACATTCTCCGATTCCGGAAATCCCAAAATGCGAGACGTGGGTGATGTAAAGGGGATCAGATAGACTGTGCTGGTTGGGGGAGGAGAACGAGGACTTTGGGGGGAAAAGTAGCGTTGGTAGGAAATAGGATTGGTAAGATGGTTTCATATAGCTGTAGAGACATTAGAGAGACAAACGGCCCTGGGGTTGCCATCTGGGGAGAGATAAGGGATTCAAGGACTCCAGAGCAGGAAGGCCGGGGCTATCTCCAGCTGTAAACTTCAAGGCTGGCGTAGGAGGTGTGAAGAGGAGAAGAGTTCTGGCGCCGGACTGGGAGGGGGAACATTCCAGGGGAAGGGACAAAAACCCTGGCTTGAGAGGGAGAGTTGGTTCTTGGTGGGGAAGGGATGCCAAGTTTTAGCCCGCACGGTAGGAGCGGGCCGCTGTTCTCGGTATGGCAACGATGGGCCTTGCTGTAGAGAAATATTTTAAACTGCTGAACCTGTCTTTTGATGAATAAAGCTGCTTTGATAAATACGTGAGTCTTGGTTTGTGTCTCTGAGTTCTGCACACTCCTGACAGGAGATTTGCTGTAGGGCATTTTTCCCCTACATTTTGGCAGCGGTGGGATATTGTGCAGAAGCAGAGAAAACAAACAGTAAGTTGCAGGGTGAGAAGCGGCGACAGCAATGCCCGGGAAGGAAATAAAAAAGTTGCAAGGTATCGAGACAGTGGAGCAGCTGCTGCCGGTTGTCGGGGGGGATGAAGGGGCCATGGGGCCCGGCCAGGCGACCATCGAGGAATGGGTGGTGGGCGACGTCTCAGGAGGGGTGACTGAGCTAAAGAAAAGAGCAGCAAGTAAGCAGGCCCCTGTGGCGGTGTCGGCCGGCGAGAGCCGAAGCGGAACGCGACCAAGTGTCAATTTGGGTTGGGGGAAGTGACGTATTTGGGACATCGGGTAGGAGGGGGCAGTGTGAAACCGCTGGCGGCGAAGGTAGAGTCTATTCAAAACTGGCCAACGCCACAGACTAAGAAACAGGTGCAGTCATTCCTGGGATTAGCAGGGTACTACCGACGTTTTGTGCCTGACTTTAGTGCCCTGGTGGCCCCCCTCACGGATCTCTGTCGGAAACGACAGCCCATTAGAGTGCCCTGGACGACACAGTGTCAACAAGCGTTTGAAAGCCTCAAGCGCTGCTTGCGGAGGCGCCCAGTGTTACAGGCGCCAGATTTTGATAAACCGTTCATATTGCAGCCCGATGCCTCTGAAAGAGGTTTGGGGGGGGTGTTGCTACAAGAAGATGAAAAGGGACAGTCGCACCCCATTGCCTTCATCAGTAAGAAACTACTACCCCGGGAGAAAGCCCTGGCCACCATCGAAAAGGAGTGCCTGGCCATTGTGTGGACCATTAAGAAATTGCGGCCGTATTTGTGGGGGCGCCCCTTCTCGTTGCAGACTGACCATTCTCCGCTGTGTTGGTTGGCTAGAGTAAAGAACACCAACCAAAAGTTGTTGCGGTGGAGTCTAGCCTTACAGGACTATGACTTTACAGTTACCCACATTAAAGGAAAAGAGAACGTGGTGGCAGATGGGTTGTCCCGCCGGTACTTGGATGAACCAGAACCCGAGAGAGAGTTAGTAGAACGGAGAGAAAGTGGAGATGGAACTGAGAGAGAGCAGAGAGTAGAGAGAGTGAGAGAGAGAAAGAAACCAGAACCCAAGAAAGAGGAGGTGAAACCCCCTCAGTTCCATCTTAAGGGGGGAGGTGTAAAGGGGATCAGATAGACTGTGCTGGTTGGGGGAGGAGAACGAGGACTTTGGGGGGAAAAGTAGCGTTGGTAGGAAATAGGATTCGTAAGATGGTTTCATATAGCTGTAGAGACATTAGAGAGACAAACGGCCCTGGGGTTGCCATCTGGGGAGAGATAAGGGATTCAAGGACTCCAGAGCAGGAAGGCCGGGGCTATCTCCAGCTGTAAACTTCAAGGCTGGCGTAGGAGGTGTGAAGAGGAGAAGAGTTCTGGCGCCGGACTGGGAGGGGGAACATTCCAGGGGAAGGGACAAAAACCCTGGCTTGAGAGGGAGAGTTGGTTCTTGGTGGGGAAGGGATGCCAAGTTTTAGCCCGCACGGTAGGAGCGGGCCGCTGTTCTCGGTATGGCAACGATGGGCCTTGCTGTAGAGAAATATTTTAAACTGCTGAACCTGTCTTTTGATGAATAAAGCTGCTTTGATAAATACGTGAGTCTTGGTTTGTGTCTCTGAGTTCTGCACACTCCTGACAGGAGATTTGCTCTAGGGCATTTTTCCCCTACAGGTGAAAGTTACAGAAGCCCTGCATACGACCCGCAAATGTCCCGTTCTACCCTCGCTTGAGGCATTTGCCCCCTTTCCAGCGATTTCACTTGTTTCCGACACGCTCGTGTGCGTTTACTGGGTCCCTTGATTCGGGCACATTCTCCGATTCCGGAAATCCCAAAATGCGAGACGTGGGTGAAAGTTACAGAAGCCCTGCATACGACCCGCAAATGTCCCGTTCTACCCTCGCTTGAGGCATTTGCCCCCTTTCCAGCGATTTCACTTGTTTCCGACACGCTCGTCTGCGTTTACTGGGTCCCTTGATTCGGGCACATTCTCCGATTCCGGAAATCCCTAAATGCGAGACGTGGGTGAAAGTTACAGAAGCCCTGCATACGACCCGCAAATGTCCCGTTCTACCCTCGCTTGAGGCATTTGCCCCCTTTCCAGCGATTTCACTTGTTTCCGACACGCTCGTGTGCATTTACTGGGTCCCTTGATTCGGGAACATTCTCCGATTCCGGAAATCCCAAAATGCGAGACGTGGGTGAAAGTTACAAAAGCCCTGCATACGACCCGCAAATGTCCCGTTCTACCCTCGCTTGAGGCATTTGCCCCCTTTCCAGCCATTTCACTTGTTTCCGACACGCTCGTCTGCGTTTACTGGGTCCCTTGATTCGGGCACATTCTCCGATTCCGGAAATCCCGAAATGCGAGACGTGGGTGAAAGTTACAGAAGCCCTGCATACGACCCGCAAAAGTCCCGTTCTACCCTCGCTTGAGGCATTTGCCCCCTTTCCAGCGATTTCACTTGTTTCCGACACGCTCGTCTGCGTTTACTGGGTCCCTTGATTCGGGCACATTCTCCGATTCCGGAAATCCCAAAATGCGAGACGTGGGTGAAAGTTACAGAAGCCCTGCATACAACCCGCAAATGTCCCGTTCTACTCTCGCTTGAGGCATTTGCCCCCTTTCCAGCGATTTCACTTGTTTCCGACACGCTCGTCTACGTTTACTGGGTCCCTTGATTCTGGCACATTCTTCGATTCCGGAAATCCCAAAATGCGAGACGTGGGTGAAAGTTACAGAAGCCCTGCATACGACCCGCAAAAGTCCCGTTCTACCCTCGCTTGAGGCATTTGCCCCCTTTCCAGCGATTTCACTTGCTTCCGACACGCTCGTCTGCGTTTACTGGGTCCCTTGATTCGGGCACATTCTCCGATTCCGGAAATCCCAAAATGCGAGACGTGGGTGAAAGTTACAGAAGCCCTGCATACGACCCGCAAATGTCCCGTTCTACCCTCGCTTGAGGCATTTGCCCCCTTTCCAGCGATTTCACTTGTTTCCGACACGCTCGTCTGTGTTTACTGGGTCCCTTGATTCGGGCACATTCTCCGATTCCGGAAATCCCGAAATGCGAGACGTGGGTGAAAGTTACAGAAGCCCTGCATACGACCCGCAAAAGTCCCGTTCTACCCTCGCTTGAGGCATTTGCCCCCTTTCCAGCGATTTCACTTGTTTCCGACACGCTCGTCTGCGTTTACTGGGTCCCTTGATTCGGGCACATTATCCGATTCCGGAAATCCAAAAATGCGAGACGTGGGTGAAAGTTACAGAAGCCCTGCATACGACCCGCAAAAGTCCCGATCTACCCTCGCTTGAGGCATTTGCCCCCTTTCCAGCGATTTCACTTGTTTCCGACACGCTCGTCTGCGTTTACTGGGTCCCTTGATTCGGGCACATTCTCCGATTCCGGAAATCCCAAAATGCGAGACGTGGGTGAAAGTTACAGAAGCCCTGCATACGACCCGCAAATGTCCCGTTCTACCCTCGCTTGAGGCATTTGCCCCCTTTCCAGCGATTTCACTTGTTTCCGACACGCTTGTCTGCGTTTACTGGGTCCCTTGATTCGGGCACATTCTCCGATTCCGGAAATCCCAAAATGCGAGACGTGGGTGAAAGTTACAGAAGCCCTGCATACGACCCGCAAAAGTCCCGTTTTCCCCTTCGCTTGAGGCATTTGCCCCCTTTCCAGCGATATCACTTGTTTCCGACACGCTCGTCTGCGTTTACTGGGTCCCTTGATTCGGGCACATTCTCCGATTCCGGAAATCCCAAAATGCGAGACGTGGGTGAAAGTTACAGAAGCCCTGCATACGACCCGCAAATGTCCCGTTCTACCCTCGCTTGAGGCATTTGCCCCCTTTCCAGCGATTTCACTTGTTTCCGACACGTTCGTCTGCGTTTACTGGGTCCCTTGATTCGGGCACATTCTCCGATTCCAGAAATCCCAAAATGCGAGACGTGGGTGATAGTTACAGAAGCCCTGCATACGACCCGCAAATGTCCCGTTCTACCCTCGCTTGAGGCATTTGCCCCCTTTCCAGCGATTTCACTTGTTTCCGACACGCTCGTGTGCGTTTACTGGGTCCCTTGATTCGGGCACATTCTCCGATTCCGGAAATCCCAAAATGCGAGACGTGGGTGAAAGTTACAGAAGCCCTGCATACAACCCGCAAATGTCCCGTTCTACCCTCGCTTGAGGCATTTGCCCCCTTTCCAGCGATTTCACTTGTTTCCGACACGCTCGTCTACGTTTACTGGGTCCCTTGATTCTGGCACATTCTTCGATTCCGGAAATCCCAAAATGCGAGACGTGGGTGAAAGTTACAGAAGCCCTGCATACGACCCGCAAAAGTCCCGTTCTACCCTCGCTTGAGGCATTTGCCCCCTTTCCAGCGATTTCACTTGTTTCCGACACGCTCGTGTGCGTTTACTGGGTCCCTTGATTCGGGCACATTCTCCGATTCCGGAAATCCCAAAATGCGAGACGTGGGTGAAAGTTACAGAAGCCCTGCATACGACCCGCAAATGTCCCGTTCTACCCTCGCTTGAGGCATTTGCCCCCTTTCCAGCGATTTCACTTGTTTCCGACACGCTTGTCTGCGTTTACTGGGTCCCTTGATTCGGGCACATTCTCCGATTCCGGAAATCCCAAAATGCGAGACGTGGGTGAAAGTTACAGAAGCCCTGCATACGACCCGCAAAAGTCCCGTTCTACCCTCGCTTGAGGCATTTGCCCCCTTTCCAGCGATATCACTTGTTTCCGACACGCTCGTCTGCGTTTACTGGGTCCCTTGATTCGGGCACATTCTCCGATTCCGGAAATCCCAAAATGCGAGACGTGGGTGAAAGTTACAGAAGCCCTGCATACGACCCGCAAATGTCCCGTTCTACCCTCGCTTGAGGCATTTGCCCCCTTTCCAGCGATTTCACTTGTTTCCGACACGCTCGTCTGCGTTTACTGGGTCCCTTGATTCGGGCACATTCTCCGATTCCGGAAATCCCAAAATGCGAGACGTGGGTGAAAGTTACAGAAGCCCTGCATACGACCCGCAAATGTCCCGTTCTACCCTCGCTTGAGGCATTTGCCCCCTTTCCAGCGATTTCACTTGTTTCCGACACGCTCGTCTGCGTTTACTGGGTCCCTTGATTCGGGCACATTCTCCGATTCCGGAAATCCCTAAATGCGAGACGTGGGTGAAAGTTACAGAAGCCCTGCATACGACCCACAAATGTCCCGTTCTACCCTCGCTTGAGGCATTTGCCCCCTTTCCAGTGATTTCACTTGTTTCCGACACGCTCGTGTGCATTTACTGGGTCCCTTGATTCGGGAACATTCTCCGATTCCGGAAATCCCAAAATGCGAGACGTGGGTGAAAGTTACAAAAGCCCTGCATACGACCCGCAAATGTCCCGTTCTACCCTCGCTTGAGGCATTTGCCCCCTTTCCAGCCATTTCACTTGTTTCCGACACGCTCGTCTGCGTTTACTGGGTCCCTTGATTCGGGCACATTCTCCGATTCCGGAAATCCCGAAATGCGAGACGTGGGTGAAAGTTACAGAAGCCCTGCATACGACCCGCAAAAGTCCCGTTCTACCCTCGCTTGAGGCATTTGCCCCCTTTCCAGCGATTTCACTTGTTTCCGACACGCTCGTCTGCGTTTACTGGGTCCCTTGATTCGGGCACATTCTCCGATTCCGGAAATCCCAAAATGCGAGACGTGGGTGAAAGTTACAGAAGCCCTGCATACAACCCGCAAATGTCCCGTTCTACCCTCGCTTGAGGCATTTGCCCCCTTTCCAGCGATTTCACTTGTTTCCGACACGCTCGTCTACGTTTACTGGTTCCCTTGATTCTGGCACATTCTTCGATTCCGGAAATCCCAAAATGCGAGACGTGGGTGAAAGTTACAGAAGCCCTGCATACGACCCGCAAATGTCCCGTTCTACCCTCGCTTGAGGCATTTGCCCCCTTTCCAGCGATTTCACTTGTTTCCGACACGCTCGTCTGCGTTTACTGGGTCCCTTGATTCGGGCACATTCTCCGATTCCAGAAATCCCAAAATGCGAGACGTGGGTGATAGTTACAGAAGCCCTGCATACGACCCGCAAATGTCCCGTTCTACCCTCGCTTGAGGCATTTGCCCCCTTTCCAGCGATTTCACTTGTTTCCGACACGCTTGTGTGCGTTTACTGGGTCCCTTGATTCGGGCACATTCTCCGATTCCGGAAATCCCAAAATGCGAGACGTGGGTGAAAGTTACAGAAGCCCTGCATACAACCCGCAAATGTCCCGTTCTACCCTCGCTTGAGGCATTTGCCCCCTTTCCAGCGATTTCACTTGTTTCCGACACGCTCGTCTACGTTTACTGGGTCCCTTGATTCTGGCACATTCTTCGATTCCGGAAATCCCAAAATGCGAGACGTGGGTGAAAGTTACAGAAGCCCTGCATACGACCCGCAAAAGTCCCGTTCTACCCTCGCTTGAGGCATTTGCCCCCTTTCCAGCGATTTCACTTGTTTCCGACACGCTCGTGTGCATTTACTGGGTCCCTTGATTCGGGCACATTCTCCGATTCCGGAAATCCCAAAATGCGAGACGTGGGTGGAAGTTACAGAAGCCCTGCATACGACCCGCAAAAGTCCCGTTCTACCCTCGCTTGAGGCATTTGCCCCCTTTCCAGCGATTTCACTTGTTTCCGACACGCTCGTGTGCGTTTACTGGGTCCCTTGATTCGGGCACATTCTCCGATTCCGGAAATCCCAAAATGCGAGACTTGGGTAAAATTTACAGAAGCCCTGCATACGACCCGCAAAAGTCCCGTTCTACCCTCGCTTGAGGCATTTGCCCCCTTTCCAGCGATTTCACTTGTTTCCGACACGCTCGTCTGCGTTTACTGGGTCCCTTGATTCGGGCACATTCTCCGATTCCGGAAATCCCAAAATGCGAAACGTGGGTAAAAGTTACAGAAGCCCTGCATACGACCCGCAAAAGTCCCGATCTACCCTCGCTTGAGGCATTTGCCCCCTTTCCAGCGATTTCACTTGTTTCCGACACGCTCGTCTGCGTTTACTGGGTCCCTTGATTCGGGCAGAATCTCCGATTCCGGAAATCCCAAAATGCGAGACGTGGGTGAAAGTTACAGAAGCCCTGCATACGACCCGCAAAAGTCCCGTTCTACCCTCGCTTGAGGCATTTGCCCCCTTTCCAGCGATTTCACTTGTTTCCGACACGCTCGTGTGCGTTTACTGGGTCCCTTGATTCGGGCACATTCTCCGATTCCGGAAATCCCAAAACGCGAGACGTGGGTGGAAGTTACAGAAGCCCTGCATACGACCCGCAAAAGTCCCGTTCTACCCTCGCTTGAGGCATTTGCCCCCTTTCCAGCGATTTCACTTGTTTCCGACACGCTCGTGTGCGTTTACTGGGTCCCTTGATTCGGGCACATTCTCCAATTCCGGAAATCCCAAAATGCGAGACTTGGGTAAAAGTTACAGAAGCCCTGCATACGACCCGCAAAAGTCCCGTTCTACCCTCGCTTGAGGCATTTGCCCCCTTTCCAGCGATTTCACTTGCTTCCGACACGCTCGTCTGCGTTTACTGGGTCCCTTGATTCGGGCACATTCTCCGATTCCGGAAATCCCAAAATGCGAGACGTGGGTGAAAGTTACAGAAGCCCTGCATACGACCCGCAAATGTCCCGTTCTACTCTCGCTTGAGGCATTTGCCCCCTTTCCAGCGATTTCACTTGTTTCCGACACGCTCGTCTGCGTTTACTGGGTCCCTTGATTCTGGCACATTCTTCGATTCCGGAAATCCCAAAATGCGAGACGTGGGTGAAAGTTACAGAAGCCCTGCATACGACCCGCAAAAGTCCCGTTCTACCCTCGCTTGAGGCATTTGCCCCCTTTCCAGCGATTTCACTTGTTTCCGACACGCTCGTGTGCGTTTACTGGGTCCCTTGATTCGGGCACATTCTCCGATTCCGGAAATCCCAAAATGCGAGACGTGGGTGAAAGTTACAGAAGCCCTGCATACGACCCGCAAATGTCCCGTTCTACCCTCGCTTGAGGCATTTGCCCCCTTTCCAGCGATTTCACTTGTTTCCGACACGCTCGTCTGCGTTTACTGGGTCCCTTGATTCGGGCACATTCTCCGATTCCGGAAATCCCAAAATGCGAGACGTGGGTGAAAGTTACAGAAGCCCTGCATACGACCCGCAAAAGTCCCGTTCTACCCTCGCTTGAGGCATTTGCCCCCTTTCCAGCGATATCACTTGTTTCCGACACGCTCGTCTGCGTTTACTGGGTCCCTTGATTCGGGCACATTCTCCGATTCCGGAAATCCCAAAATGCGAGACGTGGGTGAAAGTTACAGAAGCCCTGCATACGACCCGCAAATGTCCCGTTCTACCCTCGCTTGAGGCATTTGCCCCCTTTCCAGCGATTTCACTTGTTTCCGACACGCTCGTCTGCGTTTACTGGGTCCCTTGACTCGGGCACATTCTCCGATTCCAGAAATCCCAAAATGCGAGACGTGGGTGATAGTTACAGAAGCCCTGCATACGACCCGCAAATGTCCCGTTCTACCCTCGCTTGAGGCATTTGCCCCCTTTCCAGCGATTTCACTTGTTTCCGACACGCTCGTGTGCGTTTACTGGGTCCCTTGATTCGGGCACATTCTCCGATTCCGGAAATCCCAAAATGCGAGACGTGGGTGAAAGTTACAGAAGCCCTGCATACAACCCGCAAATGTCCCGTTCTACCCTCGCTTGAGGCATTTGCCCCCTTTCCAGCGATTTCACTTGTTTCCGACACGCTCGTCTACGTTTACTGGGTCCCTTGATTCTGGCACATTCTTCGATTCCGGAAATCCCAAAATGCGAGACGTGGGTGAAAGTTACAGAAGCCCTGCATACGACCCGCAAAAGTCCCGTTCTACCCTCGCTTGAGGCATTTGCCCCCTTTCCAGCGATTTCACTTGTTTCCGACACGCTCGTATGCATTTACTGGGTCCCTTGATTCGGGCACATTCTCCGATTCCGGAAATCCCAAAATGCGAGACGTGGGTGGAAGTTACAGAAGCCCTGCATACGACCCGCAAAAGTCCCGTTCTACCCTCGCTTGAGGCATTTGCCCCCTTTCCAGCGATTTCACTTGTTTCCGACACGCTCGTGTGCGTTTACTGGGTCCCTTGATTCGGGCACATTCTCCGATTCCGGAAATCCCAAAATGCGAGACTTGGGTAAAAGTTACAGAAGCCCTGCATACGACCCGCAAAAGTCCCGTTCTACCCTCGCTTGAGGCATTTGCCCCCTTTCCAGCGATTTCACTTGTTTCCGACACGCTCGTGTGCGTTGACTGGGTCCCTTGATTCGGGCACATTCTCCGATTCCGGAAATCCCAAAATGCGAGACGTGGGTAAAAGTTACAGAAGCCCTGCATACGACCCGCAAAAGTCCCGATCTACCCTCGCTTGAGGCATTTGCCCCCTTTCCAGCGATTTCACTTGTTTCCGACACGCTCGTCTGCGTTTACTGGGTCCCTTGATTCGGGCAGAATCTCCGATTCCGGAAATCCCAAAATGCGAGACGTGGGTGAAAGTTACAGAAGCCCTGCATACGACCCGCAAAAGTCCCGTTCTACCCTCGCTTGAGGCATTTGCCCCCTTTCCAGCGATTTCACTTGTTTCCGACACGCTCGTGTGCGTTTACTGGGTCCCTTGATTCGGGCACATTCTCCGATTCCGGAAATCCCAAAACGCGAGACGTGGGTGGAAGTTACAGAAGCCCTGCATACGACCCGCAAAAGTCCCGTTCTACCCTCGCTTGAGGCATTTGCCCCCTTTCCAGCGATTTCACTTGTTTCCGACACGCTCGTCTGCGTTTACTGGGTCCCTTGATTCGGGCACATTCTCCGATTCCGGAAATCCCAAAATGCGAGACGTGGGTGAAAGTTACAGAAGCCCTGCATACGACCCGCAAATGTCCCGTTCTACCCTCGCTTGAGGCATTTGCCCCCTTTCCAGCGATTTCACTTGTTTCCGACACGCTCGTCTGCGTTTACTGGGTCCCTTGATTCGGGCACATTCTCCGATTCCGGAAATCCCAAAATGCGAGACGTGGGTGATGTAAAGGGGATCAGATAGACTGTGCTGGTTGGGGGAGGAGAACGAGGACTTTGGGGGGAAAAGTAGCGTTGGTAGGAAATAGGATTGGTAAGATGGTTTCATATAGCTGTAGAGACCTTAGAGAGACAAACGGCCCTGGGGTTGCCATCTGGGGAGAGATAAGGGATTCAAGGACTCCAGAGCAGGAAGGCCGGGGCTATCTCCAGCTGTAAACTTCAAGGCTGGCGTAGGAGGTGTGAAGAGGAGAAGAGTTCTGGCGCCGGACTGGGAGGGGGAACATTCCAGGGGAAGGGACAAAAACCCTGGCTTGAGAGGGAGAGTTGGTTCTTGGTGGGGAAGGGATGCCAAGTTTTAGCCCGCACGGTAGGAGCGGGCCGCTGTTCTCGGTATGGCAACGATGGGCCTTGCTGTAGAGAAATATTTTAAACTGCTGAACCTGTCTTTTGATGAATAAAGCTGCTTTGATAAATACGTGAGTCTTGGTTTGTGTCTCTGAGTTCTGCACACTCCTGACAGGAGATTTGCTGTAGGGCATTTTTCCCCTACATTTTGGCAGCGGTGGGATATTGTGCAGAAGCAGAGAAAACAAACAGTAAGTTGCAGGGTGAGAAGCGGCGACAGCAATGCCCGGGAAGGAAATAAAAAAGTTGCAAGGTATCGAGACAGTGGAGCAGCTGCTGCCGGTTGTCGGGGGGGATGAAGGGGCCATGGGGCCCGGCCAGGCGACCATCGAGGAATGGGTGGTGGGCGACGTCTCAGGAGGGGTGACTGAGCTAAAGAAAAGAGCAGCAAGTAAGCAGGCCCCTGTGGCGGTGTCGGCCGGCGAGAGCCGAAGCGGAACGCGACCAAGTGTCAATTTGGGTTGGGGGAAGTGACGTATTTGGGACATCGGGTAGGAGGGGGCAGTGTGAAACCGCTGGCGGCGAAGGTAGAGTCTATTCAAAACTGGCCAACGCCACAGACTAAGAAACAGGTGCAGTCATTCCTGGGATTAGCAGGGTACTACCGACGTTTTGTGCCTGACTTTAGTGCCCTGGTGGCCCCCCTCACGGATCTCTGTCGGAAACGACAGCCCATTAGAGTGCCCTGGACGACACAGTGTCAACAAGCGTTTGAAAGCCTCAAGCGCTGCTTGCGGAGGCGCCCAGTGTTACAGGCGCCAGATTTTGATAAACCGTTCATATTGCAGCCCGATGCCTCTGAAAGAGGTTTGGGGGGGGTGTTGCTACAAGAAGATGAAAAGGGACAGTCGCACCCCATTGCCTTCATCAGTAAGAAACTACTACCCCGGGAGAAAGCCCTGGCCACCATCGAAAAGGAGTGCCTGGCCATTGTGTGGACCATTAAGAAATTGCGGCCGTATTTGTGGGGGCGCCCCTTCTCGTTGCAGACTGACCATTCTCCGCTGTGTTGGTTGGCTAGAGTAAAGAACACCAACCAAAAGTTGTTGCGGTGGAGTCTAGCCTTACAGGACTATGACTTTACAGTTACCCACATTAAAGGAAAAGAGAACGTGGTGGCAGATGGGTTGTCCCGCCGGTACTTGGATGAACCAGAACCCGAGAGAGAGTTAGTAGAACGGAGAGAAAGTGGAGATGGAACTGAGAGAGAGCAGAGAGTAGAGAGAGTGAGAGAGAGAAAGAAACCAGAACCCAAGAAAGAGGAGGTGAAACCCCCTCAGTTCCATCTTAAGGGGGGAGGTGTAAAGGGGATCAGATAGACTGTGCTGGTTGGGGGAGGAGAACGAGGACTTTGGGGGGAAAAGTAGCGTTGGTAGGAAATAGGATTCGTAAGATGGTTTCATATAGCTGTAGAGACATTAGAGAGACAAACGGCCCTGGGGTTGCCATCTGGGGAGAGATAAGGGATTCAAGGACTCCAGAGCAGGAAGGCCGGGGCTATCTCCAGCTGTAAACTTCAAGGCTGGCGTAGGAGGTGTGAAGAGGAGAAGAGTTCTGGCGCCGGACTGGGAGGGGGAACATTCCAGGGGAAGGGACAAAAACCCTGGCTTGAGAGGGAGAGTTGGTTCTTGGTGGGGAAGGGATGCCAAGTTTTAGCCCGCACGGTAGGAGCGGGCCGCTGTTCTCGGTATGGCAACGATGGGCCTTGCTGTAGAGAAATATTTTAAACTGCTGAACCTGTCTTTTGATGAATAAAGCTGCTTTGATAAATACGTGAGTCTTGGTTTGTGTCTCTGAGTTCTGCACACTCCTGACAGGAGATTTGCTCTAGGGCATTTTTCCCCTACAGGTGAAAGTTACAGAAGCCCTGCATACGACCCGCAAATGTCCCGTTCTACCCTCGCTTGAGGCATTTGCCCCCTTTCCAGCGATTTCACTTGTTTCCGACACGCTCGTGTGCGTTTACTGGGTCCCTTGATTCGGGCACATTCTCCGATTCCGGAAATCCCAAAATGCGAGACGTGGGTGAAAGTTACAGAAGCCCTGCATACGACCCGCAAATGTCCCGTTCTACCCTCGCTTGAGGCATTTGCCCCCTTTCCAGCGATTTCACTTGTTTCCGACACGCTCGTCTGCGTTTACTGGGTCCCTTGATTCGGGCACATTCTCCGATTCCGGAAATCCCTAAATGCGAGACGTGGGTGAAAGTTACAGAAGCCCTGCATACAACCCGCAAATGTCCCGTTCTACCCTCGCTTGAGGCATTTGCCCCCTTTCCAGCGATTTCACTTGTTTCCGACACGCTCGTGTGCGTTTACTGGGTCCCTTGATTCGGGCACATTCTCCGATTCCGGAAATCCCAAAATGCGAGACGTGGGTGAAAGTTACAGAAGCCCTGCATACGACCCGCAAATGTCCCGTTCTACCCTCGCTTGAGGCATTTGCCCCCTTTCCAGCGATTTCACTTGTTTCCGACACGCTCGTCTGCGTTTACTGGGTCCCTTGATTCGGGCACATTCTCCGATTCCGGAAATCCCAAAATGCGAGACGTGGGTGAAAGTTACAGAAGCCCTGCATACGACCCGCAAAAGTCCCGTTCTACCCTCGCTTGAGGCATTTGCCCCCTTTCCAGCGATTTCACTTGTTTCCGACACGCTCGTCTGCGTTTACTGGGTCCCTTGATTCGGGCACATTCTCCGATTCCGGAAATCCCGAAATGCGAGACGTGGGTGAAAGTTACAGAAGCCCTGCATACGACCTGCAAAAGTCCCGTTCTACCCTCGCTTGAGGCATTTGCCCCCTTTCCAGCGATTTCACTTGTTTCCGACACGCTCGTCTGCGTTTACTGGGTCCCTTGATTCGGGCACATTATCCGATTCCGGAAATCCCAAAATGCGAGACGTGGGTGAAAGTTACAGAAGCCCTGCATACGACCCGCAAAAGTCCCGATCTACCCTCGCTTGAGGCATTTGCCCCCTTTCCAGCGATTTCACTTGTTTCCGACACGCTCGTCTGCGTTTACTGGGTCCCTTGATTCGGGCACATTCTCCGATTCCGGAAATCCCAAAATGCGAGACGTGGGTGAAAGTTACAGAAGCCCTGCATACGACCCGCAAATGTCCCGTTCTACCCTCGCTTGAGGCATTTGCCCCCTTTCCAGCGATTTCACTTGTTTCCGACATGCTTGTCTGCGTTTACTGGGTCCCTTGATTCGGGCACATTCTCCGATTCCGGAAATCCCAAAATGCGAGACGTGGGTGAAAGTTACAGAAGCCCTGCAGACGACCCGCAAAAGTCCCGTTCTACCCTCGCTTGAGGCATTTGCCCCCTTTCCAGCGATATCACTTGTTTCCGACACGCTCGTCTGCGTTTACTGGGTCCCTTGATTCGGGCACATTCTCCGATTCCGGAAATCCCAAAATGCGAGACGTGGGTGAAAGTTACAGAAGCCCTGCATACGACCCGCAAATGTCCCGTTCTACCCTCGCTTGAGGCGTTTGCCCCCTTTCCAGCGATTTCACTTGTTTCCGACACGCTCGTGTGCGTTTACTGGGTCCCTTGATTCGGGCACATTCTCCGATTCCGGAAATCCCAAAATGCGAAACGTGGGTGAAAGTTACAAAAGCCCTGCATACGACCCGCAAATGTCCCGTTCTACCCTCGCTTGAGGCATTTGCCCCCTTTCCAGCCATTTCACTTGTTTCCGACACGCTCGTCTGCGTTTACTGGGTCCCTTGATTCGGGCACATTCTCCGATTCCGGAAATCCCAAAATGCGAGACGTGGGTGAAAGTTACAGAAGCCCTGCATACGACCCGCAAAAGTCCCGATCTACCCTCGCTTGAGGCATTTGCCCCCTTTCCAGCGATTTCACTTGTTTCCGACACGCTCGTCTGCGTTTACTGGGTCCCTTGATTCGGGCACATTCTCCAATTCCGGAAATCCCAAAATGCGAGACGTAGGTGAAAGTTACAGAAGCCCTGCATACGACCCGCAAAAGTCCCAATCTACCCTCGCTTGAGGCATTTGCCCCCTTTCCAGCGATTTCACTTGTTTCCGACACGCTCGTCTGCGTTTACTGGGTCCCTTGATTCGGGCACATTCTCCGATTCCGGAAATCCCAAAATGCGAGACGTGGGTGAAAGTTACAGAAGCCCTGCATACGACCCACAAATGTCCCGTTCTACCCTCGCTTGAGGCATTTGCCCCCTTTCCAGCGATTTCACTTGTTTCCGACACGCTCGTGTGCGTTTACTGGGTCCCTTGATTCGGGCACATTCTCCGATTCCGGAAATCCCAAAATGCGAGACGTGGGTGAAAGTTACAGAAGCCCTGCATACGACCCGCAAATGTCCCGTTCTACCCTCGCTTGAGGCATTTGCCCCCTTTCCAGCGATTTCACTTGTTTCCGACACGCTCGTCTGCGTTTACTGGGTCCCTTGATTCGGGCACATTCTCCGATTCCGGAAATCCCAAAATGCGAGACGTGGGTGAAAGTTACAGAAGCCCTGCATACGACCCGCAAAAGTCCCGTTCTACCCTCGCTTGAGGCATTTGCCCCCTTTCCAGCGATTTCACTTGTTTCCGACACGCTCGTCTGCGTTTACTGGGTCCCTTGATTCGGGCACATTCTCCGATTCCGGAAATCCCGAAATGCGAAACGTGGGTGAAAGTTACAGAAGCCCTGCATACGACCTGCAAAAGTCCCGTTCTACCCTCGCTTGAGGCATTTGCCCCCTTTCCAGCGATTTCACTTGTTTCCGACACGCTCGTCTGCGTTTACTGGGTCCCTTGATTCGGGCACATTATCCGATTCCGGAAATCCCAAAATGCGAGACGTGGGTGAAAGTTACAGAAGCCCTGCATACGACCCGCAAAAGTCCCGTTCTACCCTCGCTTGAGGCATTTGCCCCCTTTCCAGCGATTTCACTTGTTTCCGACACGCTCGTGTGCGTTTACTGGGTCCCTTGATTCGGGCACATTCTCCGATTCCGGAAATCCCAAAATGCGAGACGTAGGTGAAAGTTACAGAAGCCCTGCATACGACCCGCAAAAGTCCCGTTCTACCCTCGCTTGAGGCATTTGCCCCCTTTCCAGCGATTTCACTTGTTTCCGACACGCTCGTCTGCGTTTACTGGGTCCCTTGATTCGGGCACATTCTCCGATTCCGGAAATCCCAAAATGCGAGACGTGGGTGAAAGTTACAGAAGCCTTGCATACGACCCGCAAAAGTCCCGATCTACCCTCGCTTGAGGCATTTGCCCCCTTTCCAGCGATTTCACTTGTTTCCGACACGCTCGTCTGCGTTTACTGGGTCCCTTGATTCGGGCACATTCTCCGATTCCGGATATCCCAAAATGCGAGACGTGGGTGAAAGTTACAGAAGCCCTGCATACGACCCGCAAAAGTCCCGTTCTACCCTCGCTTGAGGCATTTGCCCCCTTTCCAGCGATTTCACTTGTTTCCGACACGCTCGTCTGCGTTTACTGGGTCCCTTGATTCGGGCACATTATCCGATTCCGGAAATCCCAAAATGCGAGACGTGGGTGAAAGTTACAGAAGCCCTGCATACGACCCGCAAAAGTCCCGTTCTACCCTCGCTTGAGGCATTTGCCCCCTTTCCAGCGATTTCACTTGTTTCCGACACGCTCGTGTGCGTTTACTGGGTCCCTTGATTCGGGCACATTCTCCGATTCCGGAAATCCCAAAATGCGAGACGTAGGTGAAAGTTACAGAAGCCCTGCATACGACCCGCAAAAGTCCCGTTCTACCCTCGCTTGAGGCATTTGCCCCCTTTCCAGCGATTTCACTTGTTTCCGACACGCTCGTCTGCGTTTACTGGGTCCCTTGATTCGGGCACATTCTCCGATTCCGGAAATCCCAAAATGCGAGACGTGGGTGAAAGTTACAGAAGCCTTGCATACGACCCGCAAAAGTCCCGATCTACCCTCGCTTGAGGCATTTGCCCCCTTTCCAGCGATTTCACTTGTTTCCGACACGCTCGTCTGCGTTTACTGGGTCCCTTGATTCGGGCACATTCTCCGATTCCGGATATCCCAAAATGCGAGACGTGGGTGAAAGTTACAGAAGCCCTGCATACGACCCGCAAAAGTCCCGATCTACCCTCGCTTGAGGCATTTGCCCCCTTTCCAGCGACTTCACTTGTTTCCGACACGCTCGTCTGCGTTTACTGGGTCCCTTGATTCGGGCACATTCTCCGATTCCGGAAATCCCAAAATGCGAGACGTGGGTGAAAGTTACAGAAGCCCTGCATACGACCCGCAAATGTCCCGTTCTACCCTCGCTTGAGGCATTTGCCCCCTTTCCAGCGATTTCACTTGTTTCCGACACGCTCGTCTGCGTTTACTGGGTCCCTTGATTCGGGCACATTCTCCGATTCCGGAAATCCCAAAATGCGAGACGTGGGTGAAAGTTACAGAAGCCCTGCATACGACCCGCAAAAGTCCCGTTCTACCCTCGCTTGAGGCGTTTGCCCCCTTTCCAGCGATTTCACTTGTTTCCGACACGCTCGTCTGCGTTTACTGGGTCCCTTGATTCGGGCACATTCTCCGATTCCGGAAATCCCGAAATGCGAAACGTGGGTGAAAGTTACAGAAGCCCTGTATACGACCCGCAAAAGTCCCGTTCTACCCCCGCTTGAGGCATTTGCCCCCTTTCCAGCGATTTCACTTGTTTCCGACACGCTCGTCTGCGTTTACTGGGTCCCTTGATTCGGGCACATTCTCCGATTCCGGAAATCCCAAAATGCGAGACGTGGGTGAAAGTTACAGAAGCCCTGCATACGACCCGCAAAAGTCCCGTTCTACCCTCGCTTGAGGCATTTGCCCCCTTTCCAGCGATTTCACTTGTTTCCGACACGCTCGTCTGCGTTTACTGGGTCCCTTGATTCGGGCACATTCTCCGATTCCGGAAATCCCAAAATGCGAGACGTGGGTGAAAGTTACAGAAGCCCTGCATACGACCCGCAAAAGTCCCGATCTACCCTCGCTTGAGGCATTTGCCCCCTTTCCAGCGATTTCACTTGTTTCCGACACGCTCGTCTGCGTTTACTGGGTCCCTTGATTCGGGCACATTCTCCGATTCCGGAAATCCCAAAATGCGAGACGTGGGTGAAAGTTACAGAAGCCCTGCATACGACCCGCAAATGTCCCGTTCTACCCTCGCTTGAGGCATTTGCCCCCTTTCCAGCGATTTCACTTGTTTCCGACACGCTCGTGTGCGTTTACTGGGTCCCTTGATTCGGGCACATTCTCCGATTCCGGAAATCCCAAAATGCGAGACGTGGGTGAAAGTTACAGAAGCCCTGCATACGACCCGCAAATGTCCCGTTCTACCCTCGCTTGAGGCATTTGCCCCCTTTCCAGCGATTTCACTTGTTTCCGACACGCTCGTCTGCGTTTACTGGGTCCCTTGATTCGGGCACATTCTCCGATTCCGGAAATCCCAAAATGCGAGACGTAGGTGAAAGTTACAGAAGCCCTGCATACGACCCGCAAAAGTCCCGTTCTACCCTCGCTTGAGGCATTTGCCCCCTTTCCAGCGATTTCACTTGTTTCCGACACGCTCGTCTGCGTTTACTGGGTCCCTTGATTCGGGCACATTCTCCGATTCCGGAAATCCCGAAATGCGAGACGTGGGTGAAAGTTACAGAAGCCCTGCATACGACCCGCAAAAGTCCCGTTCTACCCTCGCTTGAGGCATTTGCCCCCTTTCCAGCGATTTCACTTGTTTCCGACACGCTTGTCTGCGTTTACTGGGTCCCTTGATTCGGGCACATTCTCCGATTCCGGAAATCCCAAAATGCGAGACGTGGGTGAAAGTTACAGAAGCCCTGCATACGACCCGCAAAAGTCCCGATCTACCCTCGCTTGAGGCATTTGCCCCCTTTCCAGCGATTTCACTTGTTTCCGACACGCTCGTCTGCGTTTACTGGGTCCCTTGATTCGGGCACATTCTCCGATTCCGGAAATCCCAAAATGCGAGACGTGGGTGAAAGTTACAGAAGCCCTGCATACGACCCGCAAATGTCCCGTTCTACCCTCGCTTGAGGCATTTGCCCCCTTTCCAGCGATTTCACTTGTTTCCGACACGCTCGTGTGCGTTTACTGGGTCCCTTGATTCGGGCACATTCTCCGATTCCGGAAATCCCAAAATGCGAGACGTGGGTGAAAGTTACAGAAGCCCTGCATACGACCCGCAAAAGTCCCGTTCTACCCTCGCTTGAGGCATTTGCCCCCTTTCCAGCGATTTCACTTGTTTCCGACACACTCGTCTGCGTTTACTGGGTCCCTTGATTCGGGCACATTCTCCGATTCCGGAAATCCCGAAATGCGAGACGTGGGTGAAAGTTACAGAAGCCCTGCATACGACCCGCAAAAGTCCCGTTCTACCCTCGCTTGAGGCATTTGCCCCTTTCCAGCGATTTCACTTGTTTCCGACACGCTCGTCTGCGTTTACTGGGTCCCTTGATTCGGGCACATTATCCGATTCCGGAAATCCCAAAATGCAAGACGTGGGTGAAAGTTACAGAAGCCCTGCATACGACCCGCAAAAGTCCCGATCTACCCTCGCTTGAGGCATTTGCCCCCTTTCCAGCGATTTCACATGTTTCCGACACGCTCGTCTGCGTTTACTGGGTCCCTTGATTCGGGCACATTCTCCGATTCCGGAAATCCCAAAATGCGAGACGTGGGTGAAAGTTACAGAAGCCCTGCATACGACCCGCAAATGTCCCGTTCTACCCTCGCTTGAGGCATTTGCCCCCTTTCCAGCGATTTCACTTGTTTCCGACACGCTCGTGTGCGTTTACTGGGTCCCTTGATTCGGGCACATTCTCCGATTCCGTAAATCCCAAAATGCGAGACGTGGGTGAAAGTTACAGAAGCCCTGCATACGACCCGCAAATGTCCCGTTCTACCCTCGCTTGAGGCATTTGCCCCCTTTCCAGCGATTTCACTTGTTTCCGACACGCTCGTCTGCGTTTACTGGGTCCCTTGATTCGGGCACATTCTCCGATTCCGGAAATCCCGAAATGCGAGACGTGGGTGAAAGTTACAGAAGCCCTGCATACGACCCGCAAAAGTCCCGTTCTACCCTCGCTTGAGGCATTTGCCCCCTTTCCAGCGATTTCACTTATTTCCGACACGCTCGTCTGCGTTTACTGGGTCCCTTGATTCGGGCACATTATCCGATTCCGGAAATCCCAAAATGCGAGACGTGGGTGAAAGTTACAGAAGCCCTGCATACGACCCGCAAAAGGCCCGATCTACCCTCGCTTGAGGCATTTGCCCCCTTTCCAGCGATTTCACATGTTTCCGACACGCTCGTCTGCGTTTACTGGGTCCCTTGATTCGGGCACATTCTCCGATTCCGGAAATCCCAAAATGCGAGACGTGGGTGAAAGTTACAGAAGCCCTGCATACGACCCGCAAATGTCCCGTTCTACCCTCGCTTGAGGCATTTGCCCCCTTTCCAGCGATTTCACTTGTTTCCGACACGCTCGTGTGCGTTTACTGGGTCCCTTGATTCGGGCACATTCTCCGATTCCGGAAATCCCAAAATGCGAGACGTGGGTGAAAGTTACAGAAGCCCTGCATACGACCCGCAAAAGTCCCGTTCTACCCTCGCTTGAGGCATTTGCCCCCTTTCCAGCGATTTCACTTGTTTCCGACACGCTCGTCTGCGTTTACTGGGTCCCTTGATTCGGGCACATTCTCCGATTCCGGAAATCCCGAAATGCGAGACGTGGGTGAAAGTTACAGAAGCCCTGCATACGACCCGCAAAAGTCCCGTTCTACCCTCGCTTGAGGCATTTGCCCCCTTTCCAGCGATTTCACTTGTTTCCGACACGCTCGTCTGCGTTTACTGGGTCCCTTGATTCGGGCACATTCTCCGATTCCGTAAATCCCAAAATGCGAGACTTGGGTGAAAGTTACAGAAGCCCTGCATACGACCCGCAAAAGTCCCGATCTACCCTCGCTTGAGGCATTTGCCCCCTTTCCAGCGATTTCACTTGTTTCCGACACGCTCGTCTGCGTTTACTGGGTCCCTTGATTCGGGCACATTCTCCGATTCCGGAAATCCCAAAATGCGAGACGTAGGTGAAAGTTACAGAAGCCCTGCATACGACCCGCAAAAGTCCCGATCTACCCTCGCTTGAGGCATTTGCCCCCTTTCCAGCGATTTCACTTGTTTCCGACACGCTCGTCTGCGTTTACTGGGTCCCTTGATTCGGGAACATTCTCCGATTCCGGAAATCCCAAAATGCGAGACGTGGGTGAAAGTTACAGAAGCCCTGCATACGACCCGCAAATGTCCCGTTCTACCCTCGCTTGAGGCATTTGCCCCCTTTCCAGCGATTTCACTTGTTTCCGACACGCTCGTGTGCGTTTACTGGGTCCCTTGATTCGGGCACATTCTCCGATTCCGGAAATCCCAAAATGCGAGACGTGGGTGAAAGTTACAGAAGCCCTGCATACGACCCGCAAATGTCCCGTTCTACCCTCGCTTGAGGCATTTGCCCCCTTTCCAGCGATTTCACTTGTTTCCGACACGCTCGTCTGCGTTTACTGGGTCCCTTGATTCGGGCACATTCTCCGATTCCGGAAATCCCAAAATGCGAGACGTGGGTGAAAGTTACAGAAGCCCTGCATACGACCCGCAAAAGTCCCGTTCTACCCTCGCTTGAGGCATTTGCCCCCTTTCCAGCGATTTCACTTGTTTCCGACACACTCGTCTGCGTTTACTGGGTCCCTTGATTCGGGCACATTCTCCGATTCCGGAAATCCCGAAATGCGAGACGTGGGTGAAAGTTACAGAAGCCCTGCATACGACCCGCAAAAGTCCCGTTCTACCCTCGCTTGAGGCATTTGCCCCCTTTCCAGCGATTTCACTTGTTTCCGACACGCTCGTCTGCGTTTACTGGGTCCCTTGATTCGGGCACATTATCCGATTCCGGAAATCCCAAAATGCAAGACGTGGGTGAAAGTTACAGAAGCCCTGCATACGACCCGCAAAAGTCCCGATCTACCCTCGCTTGAGGCATTTGCCCCCTTTCCAGCGATTTCACTTGTTTCCGACACGCTCGTCTGCGTTTACTGGGTCCCTTGATTCGGGCACATTCTCCGATTCCGGAAATCCCAAAATGCGAGACGTGGGTGAAAGTTACAGAAGCCCTGCATACGACCCGCAAATGTCCCGTTCTACCCTCGCTTGAGGCATTTGCCCCCTTTCCAGCGATTTCACTTGTTTCCGACATGCTTGTCTGCGTTTACTGGGTCCCTTGATTCGGGCACATTCTCCGATTCCGGAAATCCCAAAATGCGAGACGTGGGTGAAAGTTACAGAAGCCCTGCATACGACCCGCAAAAGTCCCGTTCTACCCTCGCTTGAGGCATTTGCCCCCTTTCCAGCGATATCACTTGTTTCCGACACGCTCGTCTGCGTTTACTGGGTCCCTTGATTCGGGCACATTCTCCGATTCCGGAAATCCCAAAATGCGAGACGTGGGTGAAAGTTACAGAAGCCCTGCATACGACCCACAAATGTCCCGTTCTACCCTCGCTTGAGGCATTTGCCCCCTTTCCAGCGATTTCACTTGTTTCCGACACGCTCGTGTGCGTTTACTGGGTCCCTTGATTCGGGCACATTCTCCGATTCCAGAAATCCCAAAATGCGAGACGTGGGTGAAAGTTACAAAAGCCCTGCATACGACCCGCAAATGTCCCGTTCTACCCTCGCTTGAGGCATTTGCCCCCTTTCCAGCGATTTCACTTGTTTCCGACACGCTCGTCTGCGTTTACTGGGTCCCTTGATTCGGGCACATTCTCTGATTCCGGAAATCCCAAAATGCGAGACGTGGGTGAAAGTTACAGAAGCCCTGCATACGACCCGCAAAAGTCCCGTTCTACCCTCGCTTGAGGCATTTGCCCCCTTTCCAGAGATTTCACTTGTTTCCGACACGCTCGTCTGCGTTTACTGGGTCCCTTGATTCGGGCACATTCTCCGATTCCGGAAATCCCAAAATGCGAGACGTGGGTGAAAGTTACAGAAGCCCTGCATACGACCCGCAAAAGTCCCGTTCTACCCTCGCTTGAGGCATTTGCCCCCTTTCCAGTGATATCACTTGTTTCCGACACGCTCGTCTGCGTTTACTGGGTCCCTTGATTCGGGCACATTCTCCGATTCCGGAAATCCCAAAATGCGAGACGTGGGTGAAAGTTACAGAAGCCCTGCATACGACCCACAAATGTCCCGTTCTACCCTCGCTTGAGGCATTTGCCCCCTTTCCAGCGATTTCACTTGTTTCCGACACGCTCGTGTGCGTTTACTGGGTCCCTTGATTCGGGCACATTCTCCGATTCCGGAAATCCCAAAATGCGAGACGTGGGTGAAAGTTACAAAAGCCCTGCATACGACCCGCAAATGTCCCGTTCTACCCTCGCTTGAGGCATTTGCCCCCTTTCCAGCGATTTCACTTGTTTCCGACACGCTCGTCTGCGTTTACTGGGTCCCTTGATTCGGGCACATTCTCCGATTCCGGAAATCCCAAAATGCGAGACGTGGGTGAAAGTTACAGAAGCCCTACATACGACCCGCAAAAGTCCCGTTCTACCCTCGCTTGAGGCATTTGCCCCCTTTCCAGAGATTTCACTTGTTTCCGACACGCTCGTCTGCGTTTACTGGGTCCCTTGATTCGGGCACATTCTCCGATTCCGGAAATCCCGAAATGCGAGACGTGGGTGAAAGTTACAGAAGCCCTGCATACGACCCGCAAAAGTCCCGTTCTACCCTCGCTTGAGGCATTTGCCCCCTTTCCAGCAATTTCACTTGTTTCCGACACGCTCGTCTGCGTTTACTGGGTCCCTTGATTCGGGCACATTATCCGATTCCGGAAATCCAAAAATGCGAGACGTGGGTGAAAGTTACAGAAGCCCGGCATACGACCCGCAAAAGTCCCGATCTACCCTCGCTTGAGGCATTTGCCCCCTTTCCAGCGATTTCACTTGTTTCCGACACGCTCGTCTGCGTTTACTGGGTCCCTTGATTCGGGCACATTCTCCGATTCCGGAAATCCCAAAATGCGAGACGTGGGTGAAAGTTACAGAAGCCCTGCATACGACCCACAAATGTCCCGTTCTACCCTCGCTTGAGGCATTTGCCCCCTTTCCAGCGATTTCTCTTGTTTCTGACACGCTCGTCTGCGTTTACTGGGTCCCTTGATTCGGGCACATTCTCCGATTCCGGAAATCCCAAAATGCGAGACGTGGGTGATAGTTACAGAAGCCCTGCATACGACCCGCAAATGTCCCGTTCTACCCTCGCTTGAGGCATTTGCCCCCTTTCCAGCGATTTCACTTGTTTCCGACACGCTCGTGTGCGTTTACTGGGTCCCTTGATTCGGGCACATTCTCCGATTCCGGAAATCCCAAAATGCGAGACGTGGGTGAAAGTTACAGAAGCCCTGCATACAACCCGCAAATGTCCCGTTCTACCCTCGCTTGAGGCATTTGCCCCCTTTCCAGCGATTTCACTTGTTTCCGACACGCTCGTCTGCGTTTACTGGGTCCCTTCATTCGGGCACATTCTCCGATTCCGGAAATCCCAAAATGCGAGACGTGGGTGAAAGTTACAGAAGCCCTGCATACGACCCGCAAAAGTCCCGTTCTACCCTCGCTTGAGGCATTTGCCCCCTTTCCAGCGATTTCACTTGTTTCCGACACGCTCGTCTGCGTTTACTGGGTCCCTTGATTCGGGCACATTCTCCGATTCCGGAAATCCCAAAATGCGAGACGTGGGTGAAAGTTACAGAAGCCCTGCATACGACCCGCAAAAGTCCCGATCTACCCTCGCTTGAGGCATTTGCCCCCTTTCCAGTGATTTCACTTGTTTCCGACACGCTCGTCTGCGTTTACTGGGTCCCTTGATTCGGGCACATTCTCCGATTCCGGAAATCCCAAAATGCGAGACGTAGGTGAAAGTTACAGAAGCCCTGCATACGACCCGCAAAAGTCCCGATCTACCCTCGCTTGAGGCATTTGCCCCCTTTCCAGCGATTTCACTTGTTTCCGACACGCTCGTCTGCGTTTACTGGGTCCCTTGATTCGGGCACATTCTCCGATTCCGGAAATCCCAAAATGCGAGACGTGGGTGAAAGTTACAGAAGCCCTGCATACGACCCGCAAATGTCCCGTTCTACCCTCGCTTGAGGCATTTGCCCCCTTTCCAGCGATTTCACTTGTTTCCGACACGCTCGTGTGCGTTTACTGGGTCCCTTGATTCGGGCACATTCTCCGATTCCGGAAATCCCAAAATGCGAGACGTGGGTGAAAGTTACAGAAGCCCTGCATACGACCCGCAAATGTCCCGTTCTACCCTCGCTTGAGGCATTTGCCCCCTTTCCAGCGATTTCACTTGTTTCCGACACGCTCGTCTGCGTTTACTGGGTCCCTTGATTCGGGCACATTCTCCGATTCCGGAAATCCCAAAATGCGAGACGTGGGTGAAAGTTACAGAAGCCCTGCATACGACCCGCAAAAGTCCCGTTCTACCCTCGCTTGAGGCATTTGCCCCCTTTCCAGCGATATCACTTGTTTCCGACACGCTCGTCTGCGTTTACTGGGTCCCTTGATTCGGGCACATTCTCCGATTCCGGAAATCCCAAAATGCGAGACGTGGGTGAAAGTTACAGAAGCCCTGCATACGACCCACAAATGTCCCGTTCTACCCTCGCTTGAGGCATTTGCCCCCTTTCCAGCGATTTCACTTGTTTCCGACACGCTCGTGTGCGTTTACTCGGTCCCTTGATTCGGGCACATTCTCCGATTCCGGAAATCCCAAATTGCGAGACTTGGGTGAAAGTTACAAAAGCCCTGCATACGACCCGCAAATGTCCCGTTCTACCCTCGCTTGAGGCATTTGCCCCCTTTCCAGCCATTTCACTTGTTTCCGACACGCTCGTCTGCGTTTACTGGGTCCCTTGATTCGGGCACATTCTCTGATTCCGGAAATCCCAAAATGCGAGACGTGGGTGAAAGTTACAGAAGCCCTGCATACGACCCGCAAAAGTCCCGTTCTACCCTCGCTTGAGGCATTTGCCCCCTTTCCAGCGATTTCACTTGTTTCCGACACGCTCGTCTGCGTTTACTGGGTCCCTTGATTCGGGCACATTATCCGATTCCGGAAATCCAAAAATGCGAGACGTGAGTGAAAGTTACAGAAGCCCTGCATACGACCCGCAAAAGTCCCGATCTACCCTCGCTTGAGGCATTTGCCCCCTTTCCAGCGATTTCACTTGTTTCCGACACGCTCGTCTGCGTTTACTGGGTCCCTTGATTCGGGCACATTCTCCGATTCCGGAAATCCCAAAATGCGAGACGTGGGTGAAAGTTACAGAAGCCCTGCATACGACCCGCAAATGTCCCGTTCTACCCTCGCTTGAGGCATTTGCCCCCTTTCCAGCGATTTCACTTGTTTCCGACACGCTTGTCTGCGTTTACTGGGTCCCTTGATTCGGGCACATTCTCCAATTCCGGAAATCCCAAAATGCGAGACGTGGGTGAAAGTTACAGAAGCCCTGCATACGACCCGCAAAAGTCCCGTTCTACCCTCGCTTGATGCATTTGCCCCCTTTCCAGCGATATCACTTGTTTCCGACACGCTCGTCTGCGTTTACTGGGTCCCTTGATTCGGGCACATTCTCCGATTCCGGAAATCCCAAAATGCGAGACGTGGGTGAAAGTTACAGAAGCCCTGCATACGACCCGCAAATGTCCCGTTCTACCCTCGCTTGAGGCATTTGCCCCCTTTCCAGCGATTTCACTTGTTTCCGACACGCTCGTCTGCGTTTACTGGGTCCCTTGATTCGGGCACATTCTCCGATTCCGGAAATCCCAAAATGCGAGACGTGGGTGGAAGTTACAGAAGCCCTGCATACGACCCGCAAAAGTCCCGTTCTACCCTCGCTTGAGGCATTTGCCCCCTTTCCAGCGATTTCACTTGTTTCCGACACGCTCGTGTGCGTTTACTGGGTCCCTTGATTCGGGCACATTCTCCGATTCCGGAAATCCCAAAATGCGAGACTTGGGTAAAAGTTACAGAAGCCCTGCATACGACCCGCAAAAGTCCCGTTCTACCCTCGCTTGAGGCATTTGCCCCCTTTCCAGCGATATCACTTGTTTCCGACACGCTCGTCTGCGTTTACTGGGTCCCTTGATTCGGGCACATTCTCCGATTCCGGAAATCCCAAAATGCGAGACGTGGGTGAAAGTTACAGAAGCCCTGCATACGACCCACAAATGTCCCGTTCTACCCTCGCTTGAGGCATTTGCCCCCTTTCCAGCGATTTCACTTGTTTCCGACACGCTCGTGTGCGTTTACTGGGTCCCTTGATTCGGGCACATTCTCCGATTCCGGAAATCCCAAAATGCGAGACGTGGGTGAAAGTTACAAAAGCCCTGCATACGACCCGCAAATGTCCCGTTCTACCCTCGCTTGAGGCATTTGCCCCCTTTCCAGCCATTTCACTTGTTTCCGACACGCTCGTCTGCGTTTACTGGGTCCCTTGATTCGGGCACATTCTCTGATTCCGGAAATCCCAAAATGCGAGACGTGGGTGAAAGTAACAGAAGCCCTGCATACGACCCGCAAAAGTCCCGTTCTACCCTCGCTTGAGGCATTTGCCCCCTTTCCAGCGATTTCACTTGTTTCCGACACGCTCGTCTGCGTTTACTGGGTCCCTTGATTCGGGCACATTCTCCGATTCCGGAAATCCCGAAATGCGAGACGTGGGAGAAAGTTACAGAAGCCCTGCATACGACCCGCAAAAGTCCCGTTCTACCCTCGCTTGAGGCATTTGCCCCCTTTCCAGCGATTTCACTTGTTTCCGACACGCTCGTCTGCGTTTACTGGGTCCCTTGATTCGGGCACATTATCCGATTCCGGAAATCCAAAAATGCGAGACGTGGGTGAAAGTTACAGAAGCCCTGCATACGACCCGCAAAAGTCCCGATCTACCCTCGCTTGAGACATTTGCCCCCTTTCCAGCGATTTCACTTGTTTCCGACACGCTCGTCTGCGTTTACTGGGTCCCTTGATTCGGGCACATTCTCCGATTCCGGAAATCCCAAAATGCGAGACGTGGGTGAAAGTTACAGAAGCCCTGCATACGACCCACAAATGTCCCGTTCTACCCTCGCTTGAGGCATTTGCCCCCTTTCCAGCGATTTCTCTTGTTTCCGACACGCTCGTCTGCGTTTACTGGGTCCCTTGATTCGGGCACATTCTCCGATTCCGGAAATCCCTAAATGCGAGAAGTGGGTGATAGTTACAGAAGCCCTGCATACGACCCGCAAATGTCCCGTTCTACCCTCGCTTGAGGCATTTGCCCCCTTTCCAGAGATTTCACTTGTTTCCGACACGCTCGTCTGCGTTTACTGGGTCCCTTGATTCGGGCACATTCTCCGATTCCGGAAATCCCGAAATGCGAGACGTGGGTGAAAGTTACAGAAGCCCTGCATACGACCCGCAAATGTCCCGTTCTACCCTCGCTTGAGGCATTTGCCCCCTTTCCAGCGATTTCACTTGTTTCCGACACGCTTGTCTGCGTTTACTGGGTCCCTTGATTCGGGCACATTCTCCGATTCCGGAAATCCCAAAATGCGAGACGTGGGTGAAAGTTACAGAAGCCCTGCATACGACCCGCAAAAGTCCCGTTCTACCCTCGCTTGATGCATTTGCCCCCTTTCCAGCGATATCACTTGTTTCCGACACGCTCGTCTGCGTTTACTGGGTCCCTTGATTCGGGCACATTCTCCGATTCCGGAAATCCCAAAATGCGAGACGTGGGTGAAAGTTACAGAAGCCCTGCATACGACCCGCAAATGTCCCGTTCTACCCTCGCTTGAGGCATTTGCCCCCTTTCCAGCGATTTCACTTGTTTCCGACACGCTCGTCTGCGTTTACTGGGTTCCTTGATTCGGGCACATTCTCCGATTCCAGAAATCCCAAAATGCGAGACGTGGGTGATAGTTACAGAAGCCCTGCATACGACCCGCAAATGTCCCGTTCTACCCTCGCTTGAGGCATTTGCCCCCTTTCCAGCGATTTCACTTGTTTCCGACACGCTCGTGTGCGTTTACTGGGTCCCTTGATTCGGGCACATTCTCCGATTCCGGAAATCCCAAAATGCGAGACGTGGGTGAAAGTTACAGAAGCCCTGCATACAACCCGCAAATGTCCCGTTCTACCCTCGCTTGAGGCATTTGCCCCCTTTCCAGCGATTTCACTTGTTTCCGACACGCTCGTCTACGTTTACTGGGTCCCTTGATTCGGGCACATTCTCCGATTCCGGAAATCCCAAAATGCGAGACGTGGGTGGAAGTTACAGAAGCCCTGCATACGACCCGCAAAAGTCCCGTTCTACCCTCGCTTGAGGCATTTGCCCCCTTTCCAGCGATTTCACTTGTTTCCGACACGCTCGTGTGCGTTTACTGGGTCCCTTGATTCGGGCACATTCTCCGATTCCGGAAATCCCAAAATGCGAGACGTGGGTGAAAGTTACAGAAGCCCTGCATACGACCCGCAAATGTCCCGTTCTACCCTCGCTTGAGGCATTTGCCCCCTTTCCAGCGATTTCACTTGTTTCCGACACGCTCGTCTGCGTTTACTGGGTCCCTTGATTCGGGCACATTCTCCGATTCCAGAAATCCCAAAATGCGAGACGTGGGTGATAGTTACAGAAGCCCTGCATACGACCCGCAAATGTCCCGTTCTACCCTCGCTTGAGGCATTTGCCCCCTTTCCAGCGATTTCACTTGTTTCCGACACGCTCGTGTGCGTTTACTGGGTCCCTTGATTCGGGCACATTCTCCGATTCCGGAAATCCCAAAATGCGAGACGTGGGTGAAAGTTACAGAAGCCCTGCATACGACCCGCAAATGTCCCGTTCTACCCTCGCTTGAGGCATTTGCCCCCTTTCCAGCGATTTCACTTGTTTCCGACACGCTCGTCTACGTTTACTGGGTCCCTTGATTCTGGCACATTCTTCGATTCCGGAAATCCCAAAATGCGAGACGTGGGTGAAAGTTACAGAAGCCCTGCATACGACCCGCAAAAGTCCCGTTCTACCCTCGCTTGAGGCATTTGCCCCCTTTCCAGCGATTTCACTTGTTTCCGACACGCTCGTGTGCATTTACTGGGTCCCTTGATTCGGGCACATTCTCCGATTCCGGAAATCCCAAAATGCGAGACGTGGGTGGAAGTTACAGAAGCCCTGCATACGACCCGCAAAAGTCCCGTTCTACCCTCGCTTGAGGCATTTGCCCCCTTTCCAGCGATTTCACTTGTTTCCGACACGCTCGTGTGCGTTTACTGGGTCCCTTGATTCGGGCACATTCTCCGATTCCGGAAATCCCAAAATGCGAGACTTGGGTAAAAGTTACAGAAGCCCTGCATACGACCCGCAAAAGTCCCGTTCTACCCTCGCTTGAGGCATTTGCCCCCTTTCCAGCGATTTCACTTGTTTCCGACACGCTCGTGTGCGTTTACTGGGTCCCTTGATTCGGGCACATTCTCCGATTCCGGAAATCCCAAAATGCGAAACGTGGGTAAAAGTTACAGAAGCCCTGCATACGACCCGCAAAAGTCCCGATCTACCCTCGCTTGAGGCATTTGCCCCCTTTCCAGCGATTTCACTTGTTTCCGACACGCTCGTCTGCGTTTACTGGGTCCCTTGATTCGGGCAGAATCTCCGATTCCGGAAATCCCAAAATGCGAGACGTGGGTGAAAGTTACAGAAGCCCTGCATACGACCCGCAAAAGTCCCGTTCTACCCTCGCTTGAGGCATTTGCCCCCTTTCCAGCGATTTCACTTGTTTCCGACACGCTCGTGTGCGTTTACTGGGTCCCTTGATTCGGGCACATTCTCCGATTCCGGAAATCCCAAAACGCGAGACGTGGGTGGAAGTTACAGAAGCCCTGCATACGACCCGCAAAAGTCCCGTTCTACCCTCGCTTGAGGCATTTGCCCCCTTTCCAGAGATTTCACTTGTTTCCGACACGCTCGTGTGCGTTTACTGGGTCCCTTGATTCGGGCACATTCTCCGATTCCGGACATCCCAAAATGCGAGACTTGGGTAAAAGTTACAGAAGCCCTGCATACGACCCGCAAAAGTCCCGTTCTACCCTCGCTTGAGGCATTTGCCCCCTTTCCAGCGATTTCACTTGCTTCCGACACGCTCGTCTGCGTTTACTGGGTCCCTTGATTCGGGCACATTCTCCGATTCCGGAAATCCCAAAATGCGAGACGTGGGTGAAAGTTACAGAAGCCCTGCATACGACCCGCAAATGTCCCGTTCTACCCTCGCTTGAGGCATTTGCCCCCTTTCCAGCGATTTCACTTGTTTCCGACACGCTCGTCTGCGTTTACTGGGTCCCTTGATTCGGGCACATTCTCCGATTCCGGAAATCCCGAAATGAGAGACGTGGGTGAAAGTTACAGAAGCCCTGCATACGACCCGCAAAAGTCCCGTTCTACCCTCGCTTGAGGCATTTGCCCCCTTTCCAGCGATTTCACTTGTTTCCGACACGCTCGTCTGCGTTTACTGGGTCCCTTGATTCGGGCACATTATCCGATTCCGGAAATCCAAAAATGCGAGACGTGGGTGAAAGTTACAGAAGCCCTGCATACGACCCGCAAAAGTCCCGATCTACCCTCGCTTGAGGCATTTGCCCCCTTTCCAGCGATTTCACTTGTTTCCGACACGCTCGTCTGCGTTTACTGGGTCCCTTGATTCGGGCACATTCTCCGATTCCGGAAATCCCAAAATGCGAGACGTGGGTGAAAGTTACAGAAGCCCTGCATACGACCCGCAAATGTCCCGTTCTACCCTCGCTTGAGGCATTTGCCCCCTTTCCAGCGATTTCACTTGTTTCCGACACGCTTGTCTGCGTTTACTGTGTCCCTTGATTCGGGCACATTCTCCGATTCCGGAAATCCCAAAATGCGAGACGTGGGTGAAAGTTACAGAAGCCCTGCATACGACCCGCAAAAGTCCCGTTCTACCCTCGCTTGAGGCATTTGCCCCCTTTCCAGCGATATCACTTGTTTCCGACACGCTCGTCTGCGTTTACTGGGTCCCTTGATTCGGGCACATTCTCCGATTCCGGAAATCCCAAAATGCGAGACGTGGGTGAAAGTTACAGAAGCCCTGCATACGACCCGCAAATGTCCCGTTCTACCCTCGCTTGAGGCATTTGCCCCCTTTCCAGCGATTTCACTTGTTTCCGACACGTTCGTCTGCGTTTACTGGGTCCCTTGATTCGGGCACATTCTCCGATTCCAGAAATCCCAAAATGCGAGACGTGGGTGATAGTTACAGAAGCCCTGCATACGACCCGCAAATGTCCCGTTCTACCCTCGCTTGAGGCATTTGCCCCCTTTCCAGCGATTTCACTTGTTTCCGACACGCTCGTGTGCGTTTACTGGGTCCCTTGATTCGGGCACATTCTCCGATTCCGGAAATCCCAAAATGCGAGACGTGGGTGAAAGTTACAGAAGCCCTGCATACAACCCGCAAATGTCCCGTTCTACCCTCGCTTGAGGCATTTGCCCCCTTTCCAGCGATTTCACTTGTTTCCGACACGCTCGTCTACGTTTACTGGGTCCCTTGATTCTGGCACATTCTTCGATTCCGGAAATCCCAAAATGCGAGACGTGGGTGAAAGTTACAGAAGCCCTGCATACGACCCGCAAAAGTCCCGTTCTACCCTCGCTTGAGGCATTTGCCCCCTTTCCAGCGATTTCACTTGTTTCCGACACGCTCGTGTGCGTTTACTGGGTCCCTTGATTCGGGCACATTCTCCGATTCCGGAAATCCCAAAATGCGAGACGTGGGTGAAAGTTACAGAAGCCCTGCATACGACCCGCAAATGTCCCGTTCTACCCTCGCTTGAGGCATTTGCCCCCTTTCCAGCGATTTCACTTGTTTCCGACACGCTTGTCTGCGTTTACTGGGTCCCTTGATTCGGGCACATTCTCCGATTCCGGAAATCCCAAAATGCGAGACGTGGGTGAAAGTTACAGAAGCCCTGCATACTACCCGCAAAAGTCCCGTTCTACCCTCGCTTGAGGCATTTGCCCCCTTTCCAGCGATATCACTTGTTTCCGACACGCTCGTCTGCGTTTACTGGGTCCCTTCATTCGGGCACATTCTCCGATTCCGGAAATCCCAAAATGCGAGACGTGGGTGAAAGTTACAGAAGCCCTGCATACGACCCGCAAATGTCCCGTTCTACCCTCGCTTGAGGCATTTGCCCCCTTTCCAGCGATTTCACTTGTTTCCGACACGCTCGTCTGCGTTTACTGGGTCCCTTGATTCGGGCACATTCTCCGATTCCAGAAATCCCAAAATGCGAGACGTGGGTGATAGTTACAGAAGCCCTGCATACGACCCGCAAATGTCCCGTTCTACCCTCGCTTGAGGCATTTGCCCCCTTTCCAGCGATTTCACTTGTTTCCGACACGCTCGTGTGCGTTTACTGGGTCCCTTGATTCGGGCACATTCTCCGATTCCGGAAATCCCAAAATGCGAGACGTGGGTGAAAGTTACAGAAGCCCTGCATACAACCCGCAAATGTCCCGTTCTACCCTCGCTTGAGGCATTTGCCCCCTTTCCAGCGATTTCACTTGTTTCCGACACGCTCGTCTACGTTTACTGGGTCCCTTGATTCGGGCAGAATCTCCGATTCCGGAAATCCCAAAATGCGAGACGTGGGTGAAAGTTACAGAAGCCCTGCATACGACCCGCAAAAGTCCCGTTCTACCCTCGCTTGAGGCATTTGCCCCCTTTCCAGCGATTTCACTTGTTTCCGACACGCTCGTGTGCGTTTACTGGGTCCCTTGATTCGGGCACATTCTCCGATTCCGGAAATCCCAAAACGCGAGACGTGGGTGGAAGTTACAGAAGCCCTGCATACGACCCGCAAAAGTCCCGTTCTACCCTCGCTTGAGGCATTTGCCCCCTTTCCAGCGATTTCACTTGTTTCCGACACGCTCGTCTGCGTTTACTGGGTCCCTTGATTCGGGCACATTCTCCGATTCCGGAAATCCCAAAATGCGAGACGTGGGTGAAAGTTACAGAAGCCCTGCATACGACCCGCAAATGTCCCGTTCTACCCTCGCTTGAGGCATTTGCCCCCTTTCCAGCGATTTCACTTGTTTCCGACACGCTCGTCTGCGTTTACTGGGTCCCTTGATTCGGGCACATTCTCCGATTCCGGAAATCCCAAAATGCGAGACGTGGGTGATGTAAAGGGGATCAGATAGACTGTGCTGGTTGGGGGAGGAGAACGAGGACTTTGGGGGGAAAAGTAGCGTTGGTAGGAAATAGGATTGGTAAGATGGTTTCATATAGCTGTAGAGACATTAGAGAGACAAACGGCCCTGGGGTTGCCATCTGGGGAGAGATAAGGGATTCAAGGACTCCAGAGCAGGAAGGCCGGGGCTATCTCCAGCTGTAAACTTCAAGGCTGGCGTAGGAGGTGTGAAGAGGAGAAGAGTTCTGGCGCCGGACTGGGAGGGGGAACATTCCAGGGGAAGGGACAAAAACCCTGGCTTGAGAGGGAGAGTTGGTTCTTGGTGGGGAAGGGATGCCAAGTTTTAGCCCGCACGGTAGGAGCGGGCCGCTGTTCTCGGTATGGCAACGATGGGCCTTGCTGTAGAGAAATATTTTAAACTGCTGAACCTGTCTTTTGATGAATAAAGCTGCTTTGATAAATACGTGAGTCTTGGTTTGTGTCTCTGAGTTCTGCACACTCCTGACAGGAGATTTGCTGTAGGGCATTTTTCCCCTACATTTTGGCAGCGGTGGGATATTGTGCAGAAGCAGAGAAAACAAACAGTAAGTTGCAGGGTGAGAAGCGGCGACAGCAATGCCCGGGAAGGAAATAAAAAAGTTGCAAGGTATCGAGACAGTGGAGCAGCTGCTGCCGGTTGTCGGGGGGGATGAAGGGGCCATGGGGCCCGGCCAGGCGACCATCGAGGAATGGGTGGTGGGCGACGTCTCAGGAGGGGTGACTGAGCTAAAGAAAAGAGCAGCAAGTAAGCAGGCCCCTGTGGCGGTGTCGGCCGGCGAGAGCCGAAGCGGAACGCGACCAAGTGTCAATTTGGGTTGGGGGAAGTGACGTATTTGGGACATCGGGTAGGAGGGGGCAGTGTGAAACCGCTGGCGGCGAAGGTAGAGTCTATTCAAAACTGGCCAACGCCACAGACTAAGAAACAGGTGCAGTCATTCCTGGGATTAGCAGGGTACTACCGACGTTTTGTGCCTGACTTTAGTGCCCTGGTGGCCCCCCTCACGGATCTCTGTCGGAAACGACAGCCCATTAGAGTGCCCTGGACGACACAGTGTCAACAAGCGTTTGAAAGCCTCAAGCGCTGCTTGCGGAGGCGCCCAGTGTTACAGGCGCCAGATTTTGATAAACCGTTCATATTGCAGCCCGATGCCTCTGAAAGAGGTTTGGGGGGGGTGTTGCTACAAGAAGATGAAAAGGGACAGTCGCACCCCATTGCCTTCATCAGTAAGAAACTACTACCCCGGGAGAAAGCCCTGGCCACCATCGAAAAGGAGTGCCTGGCCATTGTGTGGACCATTAAGAAATTGCGGCCGTATTTGTGGGGGCGCCCCTTCTCGTTGCAGACTGACCATTCTCCGCTGTGTTGGTTGGCTAGAGTAAAGAACACCAACCAAAAGTTGTTGCGGTGGAGTCTAGCCTTACAGGACTATGACTTTACAGTTACCCACATTAAAGGAAAAGAGAACGTGGTGGCAGATGGGTTGTCCCGCCGGTACTTGGATGAACCAGAACCCGAGAGAGAGTTAGTAGAACGGAGAGAAAGTGGAGATGGAACTGAGAGAGAGCAGAGAGTAGAGAGAGTGAGAGAGAGAAAGAAACCAGAACCCAAGAAAGAGGAGGTGAAACCCCCTCAGTTCCATCTTAAGGGGGGAGGTGTAAAGGGGATCAGATAGACTGTGCTGGTTGGGGGAGGAGAACGAGGACTTTGGGGGGAAAAGTAGCGTTGGTAGGAAATAGGATTCGTAAGATGGTTTCATATAGCTGTAGAGACATTAGAGAGACAAACGGCCCTGGGGTTGCCATCTGGGGAGAGATAAGGGATTCAAGGACTCCAGAGCAGGAAGGCCGGGGCTATCTCCAGCTGTAAACTTCAAGGCTGGCGTAGGAGGTGTGAAGAGGAGAAGAGTTCTGGCGCCGGACTGGGAGGGGGAACATTCCAGGGGAAGGGACAAAAACCCTGGCTTGAGAGGGAGAGTTGGTTCTTGGTGGGGAAGGGATGCCAAGTTTTAGCCCGCACGGTAGGAGCGGGCCGCTGTTCTCGGTATGGCAACGATGGGCCTTGCTGTAGAGAAATATTTTAAACTGCTGAACCTGTCTTTTGATGAATAAAGCTGCTTTGATAAATACGTGAGTCTTGGTTTGTGTCTCTGAGTTCTGCACACTCCTGACAGGAGATTTGCTCTAGGGCATTTTTCCCCTACAGGTGAAAGTTACAGAAGCCCTGCATACGACCCGCAAATGTCCCGTTCTACCCTCGCTTGAGGCATTTGCCCCCTTTCCAGCGATTTCACTTGTTTCCGACACGCTCGTGTGCGTTTACTGGGTCCCTTGATTCGGGCACATTCTCCGATTCCGGAAATCCCAAAATGCGAGACGTGGGTGAAAGTTACAGAAGCCCTGCATACGACCCGCAAATGTCCCGTTCTACCCTCGCTTGAGGCATTTGCCCCCTTTCCAGCGATTTCACTTGTTTCCGACACGCTCGTCTGCGTTTACTGGGTCCCTTGATTCGGGCACATTCTCCGATTCCGGAAATCCCTAAATGCGAGACGTGGGTGAAAGTTACAGAAGCCCTGCATACGACCCGCAAATGTCCCGTTCTACCCTCGCTTGAGGCATTTGCCCCCTTTCCAGCGATTTCACTTGTTTCCGACACGCTCGTGTGCATTTACTGGGTCCCTTGATTCGGGAACATTCTCCGATTCCGGAAATCCCAAAATGCGAGACGTGGGTGAAAGTTACAAAAGCCCTGCATACGACCCGCAAATGTCCCGTTCTACCCTCGCTTGAGGCATTTGCCCCCTTTCCAGCCATTTCACTTGTTTCCGACACGCTCGTCTGCGTTTACTGGGTCCCTTGATTCGGGCACATTCTCCGATTCCGGAAATCCCGAAATGCGAGACGTGGGTGAAAGTTACAGAAGCCCTGCATACGACCCGCAAAAGTCCCGTTCTACCCTCGCTTGAGGCATTTGCCCCCTTTCCAGCGATTTCACTTGTTTCCGACACGCTCGTCTGCGTTTACTGGGTCCCTTGATTCGGGCACATTCTCCGATTCCGGAAATCCCAAAATGCGAGACGTGGGTGAAAGTTACAGAAGCCCTGCATACAACCCGCAAATGTCCCGTTCTACTCTCGCTTGAGGCATTTGCCCCCTTTCCAGCGATTTCACTTGTTTCCGACACGCTCGTCTACGTTTACTGGGTCCCTTGATTCTGGCACATTCTTCGATTCCGGAAATCCCAAAATGCGAGACGTGGGTGAAAGTTACAGAAGCCCTGCATACGACCCGCAAAAGTCCCGTTCTACCCTCGCTTGAGGCATTTGCCCCCTTTCCAGCGATTTCACTTGCTTCCGACACGCTCGTCTGCGTTTACTGGGTCCCTTGATTCGGGCACATTCTCCGATTCCGGAAATCCCAAAATGCGAGACGTGGGTGAAAGTTACAGAAGCCCTGCATACGACCCGCAAATGTCCCGTTCTACCCTCGCTTGAGGCATTTGCCCCCTTTCCAGCGATTTCACTTGTTTCCGACACGCTCGTCTGTGTTTACTGGGTCCCTTGATTCGGGCACATTCTCCGATTCCGGAAATCCCGAAATGCGAGACGTGGGTGAAAGTTACAGAAGCCCTGCATACGACCCGCAAAAGTCCCGTTCTACCCTCGCTTGAGGCATTTGCCCCCTTTCCAGCGATTTCACTTGTTTCCGACACGCTCGTCTGCGTTTACTGGGTCCCTTGATTCGGGCACATTATCCGATTCCGGAAATCCAAAAATGCGAGACGTGGGTGAAAGTTACAGAAGCCCTGCATACGACCCGCAAAAGTCCCGATCTACCCTCGCTTGAGGCATTTGCCCCCTTTCCAGCGATTTCACTTGTTTCCGACACGCTCGTCTGCGTTTACTGGATCCCTTGATTCGGGCACATTCTCCGATTCCGGAAATCCCAAAATGCGAGACGTGGGTGAAAGTTACAGAAGCCCTGCATACGACCCGCAAATGTCCCGTTCTACCCTCGCTTGAGGCATTTGCCCCCTTTCCAGCGATTTCACTTGTTTCCGACACGCTTGTCTGCGTTTACTGGGTCCCTTGATTCGGGCACATTCTCCGATTCCGGAAATCCCAAAATGCGAGACGTGGGTGAAAGTTACAGAAGCCCTGCATACGACCCGCAAAAGTCCCGTTTTCCCCTTCGCTTGAGGCATTTGCCCCCTTTCCAGCGATATCACTTGTTTCCGACACGCTCGTCTGCGTTTACTGGGTCCCTTGATTCGGGCACATTCTCCGATTCCGGAAATCCCAAAATGCGAGACGTGGGTGAAAGTTACAGAAGCCCTGCATACGACCCGCAAATGTCCCGTTCTACCCTCGCTTGAGGCATTTGCCCCCTTTCCAGCGATTTCACTTGTTTCCGACACGCTCGTCTGCGTTTACTGGGTCCCTTGATTCGGGCACATTCTCCGATTCCAGAAATCCCAAAATGCGAGACGTGGGTGATAGTTACAGAAGCCCTGCATACGACCCGCAAATGTCCCGTTCTACCCTCGCTTGAGGCATTTGCCCCCTTTCCAGCGATTTCACTTGTTTCCGACACGCTCGTGTGCGTTTACTGGGTCCCTTGATTCGGGCACATTCTCCGATTCCGGAAATCCCAAAATGCGAGACGTGGGTGAAAGTTACAGAAGCCCTGCATACAACCCGCAAATGTCCCGTTCTACCCTCGCTTGAGGCATTTGCCCCCTTTCCAGCGATTTCACTTGTTTCCGACACGCTCGTCTACGTTTACTGGGTCCCTTGATTCTGGCACATTCTTCGATTCCGGAAATCCCAAAATGCGAGACGTGGGTGAAAGTTACAGAAGCCCTGCATACGACCCGCAAAAGTCCCGTTCTACCCTCGCTTGAGGCATTTGCCCCCTTTCCAGCGATTTCACTTGTTTCCGACACGCTCGTGTGCGTTTACTGGGTCCCTTGATTCGGGCACATTCTCCGATTCCGGAAATCCCAAAATGCGAGACGTGGGTGAAAGTTACAGAAGCCCTGCATACGACCCGCAAATGTCCCGTTCTACCCTCGCTTGAGGCATTTGCCCCCTTTCCAGCGATTTCACTTGTTTCCGACACGCTTGTCTGCGTTTACTGGGTCCCTTGATTCGGGCACATTCTCCGATTCCGGAAATCCCAAAATGCGAGACGTGGGTGAAAGTTACAGAAGCCCTGCATACGACCCGCAAAAGTCCCGTTCTACCCTCGCTTGAGGCATTTGCCCCCTTTCCAGCGATATCACTTGTTTCCGACACGCTCGTCTGCGTTTACTGGGTCCCTTGATTCGGGCACATTCTCCGATTCCGGAAATCCCAAAATGCGAGACGTGGGTGAAAGTTACAGAAGCCCTGCATACGACCCGCAAATGTCCCGTTCTACCCTCGCTTGAGGCATTTGCCCCCTTTCCAGCGATTTCACTTGTTTCCGACACGCTCGTCTGCGTTTACTGGGTCCCTTGATTCGGGCACATTCTCCGATTCCGGAAATCCCAAAATGCGAGACGTGGGTGAAAGTTACAGAAGCCCTGCATACGACCCGCAAATGTCCCGTTCTACCCTCGCTTGAGGCATTTGCCCCCTTTCCAGCGATTTCACTTGTTTCCGACACGCTCGTCTGCGTTTACTGGGTCCCTTGATTCGGGCACATTCTCCGATTCCGGAAATCCCTAAATGCGAGACGTGGGTGAAAGTTACAGAAGCCCTGCATACGACCCACAAATGTCCCGTTCTACCCTCGCTTGAGGCATTTGCCCCCTTTCCAGTGATTTCACTTGTTTCCGACACGCTCGTGTGCATTTACTGGGTCCCTTGATTCGGGAACATTCTCCGATTCCGGAAATCCCAAAATGCGAGACGTGGGTGAAAGTTACAAAAGCCCTGCATACGACCCGCAAATGTCCCGTTCTACCCTCGCTTGAGGCATTTGCCCCCTTTCCAGCCATTTCACTTGTTTCCGACACGCTCGTCTGCGTTTACTGGGTCCCTTGATTCGGGCACATTCTCCGATTCCGGAAATCCCGAAATGCGAGACGTGGGTGAAAGTTACAGAAGCCCTGCATACGACCCGCAAAAGTCCCGTTCTACCCTCGCTTGAGGCATTTGCCCCCTTTCCAGCGATTTCACTTGTTTCCGACACGCTCGTCTGCGTTTACTGGGTCCCTTGATTCGGGCACATTCTCCGATTCCGGAAATCCCAAAATGCGAGACGTGGGTGAAAGTTACAGAAGCCCTGCATACAACCCGCAAATGTCCCGTTCTACCCTCGCTTGAGGCATTTGCCCCCTTTCCAGCGATTTCACTTGTTTCCGACACGCTCGTCTACGTTTACTGGTTCCCTTGATTCTGGCACATTCTTCGATTCCGGAAATCCCAAAATGCGAGACGTGGGTTAAAGTTACAGAAGCCCTGCATACGACCCGCAAAAGTCCCGTTCTACCCTCGCTTGAGGCATTTGCCCCCTTTCCAGCGATTTCACTTGTTTCCGACACGCTCGTGTGCGTTTACTGGGTCCCTTGATTCGGGCACATTCTCCGATTCCGGAAATCCCAAAATGCGAGACGTGGGTGAAAGTTACAGAAGCCCTGCATACGACCCGCAAATGTCCCGTTCTACCCTCGCTTGAGGCATTTGCCCCCTTTCCAGCGATTTCACTTGTTTCCGACACGCTTGTCTGCGTTTACTGGGTCCCTTGATTCGGGCACATTCTCCGATTCCGGAAATCCCAAAATGCGAGACGTGGGTGAAAGTTACAGAAGCCCTGCATACGACCCGCAAAAGTCCCGTTCTACCCTCGCTTGAGGCATTTGCCCCCTTTCCAGCGATATCACTTGTTTCCGACACGCTCGTCTGCGTTTACTGGGTCCCTTGATTCGGGCACATTCTCCGATTCCGGAAATCCCAAAATGCGAGACGTGGGTGAAAGTTACAGAAGCCCTGCATACGACCCGCAAATGTCCCGTTCTACCCTCGCTTGAGGCATTTGCCCCCTTTCCAGCGATTTCACTTGTTTCCGACACGCTCGTCTGCGTTTACTGGGTCCCTTGATTCGGGCACATTCTCCGATTCCAGAAATCCCAAAATGCGAGACGTGGGTGATAGTTACAGAAGCCCTGCATACAACCCGCAAATGTCCCGTTCTACCCTCGCTTGAGGCATTTGCCCCCTTTCCAGCGATTTCACTTGTTTCCGACACGCTTGTGTGCGTTTACTGGGTCCCTTGATTCGGGCACATTCTCCGATTCCGGAAATCCCAAAATGCGAGACGTGGGTGAAAGTTACAGAAGCCCTGCATACAACCCGCAAATGTCCCGTTCTACCCTCGCTTGAGGCATTTGCCCCCTTTCCAGCGATTTCACTTGTTTCCGACACGCTCGTCTACGTTTACTGGGTCCCTTGATTCTGGCACATTCTTCGATTCCGGAAATCCCAAAATGCGAGACGTGGGTGAAAGTTACAGAAGCCCTGCATACGACCCGCAAAAGTCCCGTTCTACCCTCGCTTGAGGCATTTGCCCCCTTTCCAGCGATTTCACTTGTTTCCGACACGCTCGTGTGCATTTACTGGGTCCCTTGATTCGGGCACATTCTCCGATTCCGGAAATCCCAAAATGCGAGACGTGGGTGGAAGTTACAGAAGCCCTGCATACGACCCGCAAAAGTCCCGTTCTACCCTCGCTTGAGGCATTTGCCCCCTTTCCAGCGATTTCACTTGTTTCCGACACGCTCGTGTGCGTTTACTGGGTCCCTTGATTCGGGCACATTCTCCGATTCCGGAAATCCCAAAATGCGAGACTTGGGTAAAAGTTACAGAAGCCCTGCATACGACCCGCAAAAGTCCCGTTCTACCCTCGCTTGAGGCATTTGCCCCCTTTCCAGCGATTTCACTTGTTTCCGACACGCTCGTCTGCGTTTACTGGGTCCCTTGATTCGGGCACATTCTCCGATTCCGGAAATCCCAAAATGCGAAACGTGGGTAAAAGTTACAGAAGCCCTGCATACGACCCGCAAAAGTCCCGATCTACCCTCGCTTGAGGCATTTGCCCCCTTTCCAGCGATTTCACTTGTTTCCGACACGCTCGTCTGCGTTTACTGGGTCCCTTGATTCGGGCAGAATCTCCGATTCCGGAAATCCCAAAATGCGAGACGTGGGTGAAAGTTACAGAAGCCCTGCATACGACCCGCAAAAGTCCCGTTCTACCCTCGCTTGAGGCATTTGCCCCCTTTCCAGCGATTTCACTTGTTTCCGACACGCTCGTGTGCGTTTACTGGGTCCCTTGATTCGGGCACATTCTCCGATTCCGGAAATCCCAAAACGCGAGACGTGGGTGGAAGTTACAGAAGCCCTGCATACGACCCGCAAAAGTCCCGTTCTACCCTCGCTTGAGGCATTTGCCCCCTTTCCAGCGATTTCACTTGTTTCCGACACGCTCGTGTGCGTTTACTGGGTCCCTTGATTCGGGCACATTCTCCGATTCCGGAAATCCCAAAATGCGAGACTTGGGTAAAAGTTACAGAAGCCCTGCATACGACCCGCAAAAGTCCCGTTCTACCCTCGCTTGAGGCATTTGCCCCCTTTCCAGCGATTTCACTTGCTTCCGACACGCTCGTCTGCGTTTACTGGGTCCCTTGATTCGGGCACATTCTCCGATTCCGGAAATCCCAAAATGCGAGACGTGGGTGAAAGTTACAGAAGCCCTGCATACGACCCGCAAATGTCCCGTTCTACTCTCGCTTGAGGCATTTGCCCCCTTTCCAGCGATTTCACTTGTTTCCGACACGCTCGTCTGCGTTTACTGGGTCCCTTGATTCTGGCACATTCTTCGATTCCGGAAATCCCAAAATGCGAGACGTGGGTGAAAGTTACAGAAGCCCTGCATACGACCCGCAAAAGTCCCGTTCTACCCTCGCTTGAGGCATTTGCCCCCTTTCCAGCGATTTCACTTGTTTCCGACACGCTCGTGTGCGTTTACTGGGTCCCTTGATTCGGGCACATTCTCCGATTCCGGAAATCCCAAAATGCGAGACGTGGGTGAAAGTTACAGAAGCCCTGCATACGACCCGCAAATGTCCCGTTCTACCCTCGCTTGAGGCATTTGCCCCCTTTCCAGCGATTTCACTTGTTTCCGACACGCTCGTCTGCGTTTACTGGGTCCCTTGATTCGGGCACATTCTCCGATTCCGGAAATCCCAAAATGCGAGACGTGGGTGAAAGTTACAGAAGCCCTGCATACGACCCGCAAAAGTCCCGTTCTACCCTCGCTTGAGGCATTTGCCCCCTTTCCAGCGATATCACTTGTTTCCGACACGCTCGTCTGCGTTTACTGGGTCCCTTGATTCGGGCACATTCTCCGATTCCGGAAATCCCAAAATGCGAGACGTGGGTGAAAGTTACAGAAGCCCTGCATACGACCCGCAAATGTCCCGTTCTACCCTCGCTTGAGGCATTTGCCCCCTTTCCAGCGATTTCACTTGTTTCCGACACGCTCGTCTGCGTTTACTGGGTCCCTTGACTCGGGCACATTCTCCGATTCCAGAAATCCCAAAATGCGAGACGTGGGTGATAGTTACAGAAGCCCTGCATACGACCCGCAAATGTCCCGTTCTACCCTCGCTTGAGGCATTTGCCCCCTTTCCAGCGATTTCACTTGTTTCCGACACGCTCGTGTGCGTTTACTGGGTCCCTTGATTCGGGCACATTCTCCGATTCCGGAAATCCCAAAATGCGAGACGTGGGTGAAAGTTACAGAAGCCCTGCATACAACCCGCAAATGTCCCGTTCTACCCTCGCTTGAGGCATTTGCCCCCTTTCCAGCGATTTCACTTGTTTCCGACACGCTCGTCTACGTTTACTGGGTCCCTTGATTCTGGCACATTCTTCGATTCCGGAAATCCCAAAATGCGAGACGTGGGTGAAAGTTACAGAAGCCCTGCATACGACCCGCAAAAGTCCCGTTCTACCCTCGCTTGAGGCATTTGCCCCCTTTCCAGCGATTTCACTTGTTTCCGACACGCTCGTATGCATTTACTGGGTCCCTTGATTCGGGCACATTCTCCGATTCCGGAAATCCCAAAATGCGAGACGTGGGTGGAAGTTACAGAAGCCCTGCATACGACCCGCAAAAGTCCCGTTCTACCCTCGCTTGAGGCATTTGCCCCCTTTCCAGCGATTTCACTTGTTTCCGACACGCTCGTCTGCGTTTACTGGGTCCCTTGATTCGGGCACATTCTCCGATTCCGGAAATCCCAAAATGCGAAACGTGGGTAAAAGTTACAGAAGCCCTGCATACGACCCGCAAAAGTCCCGATCTACCCTCGCTTGAGGCATTTGCCCCCTTTCCAGCGATTTCACTTGTTTCCGACACGCTCGTCTGCGTTTACTGGGTCCCTTGATTCGGGCAGAATCTCCGATTCCGGAAATCCCAAAATGCGAGACGTGGGTGAAAGTTACAGAAGCCCTGCATACGACCCGCAAAAGTCCCGTTCTACCCTCGCTTGAGGCATTTGCCCCCTTTCCAGCGATTTCACTTGTTTCCGACACGCTCGTGTGCGTTTACTGGGTCCCTTGATTCGGGCACATTCTCCGATTCCGGAAATCCCAAAACGCGAGACGTGGGTGGAAGTTACAGAAGCCCTGCATACGACCCGCAAAAGTCCCGTTCTACCCTCGCTTGAGGCATTTGCCCCCTTTCCAGCGATTTCACTTGTTTCCGACACGCTCGTGTGCGTTTACTGGGTCCCTTGATTCGGGCACATTCTCCGATTCCGGAAATCCCAAAATGCGAGACTTGGGTAAAAGTTACAGAAGCCCTGCATACGACCCGCAAAAGTCCCGTTCTACCCTCGCTTGAGGCATTTGCCCCCTTTCCAGCGATTTCACTTGCTTCCGACACGCTCGTCTGCGTTTACTGGGTCCCTTGATTCGGGCACATTCTCCGATTCCGGAAATCCCAAAATGCGAGACGTGGGTGAAAGTTACAGAAGCCCTGCATACGACCCGCAAATGTCCCGTTCTACTCTCGCTTGAGGCATTTGCCCCCTTTCCAGCGATTTCACTTGTTTCCGACACGCTCGTCTGCGTTTACTGGGTCCCTTGATTCTGGCACATTCTTCGATTCCGGAAATCCCAAAATGCGAGACGTGGGTGAAAGTTACAGAAGCCCTGCATACGACCCGCAAAAGTCCCGTTCTACCCTCGCTTGAGGCATTTGCCCCCTTTCCAGCGATTTCACTTGTTTCCGACACGCTCGTGTGCGTTTACTGGGTCCCTTGATTCGGGCACATTCTCCGATTCCGGAAATCCCAAAATGCGAGACGTGGGTGAAAGTTACAGAAGCCCTGCATACGACCCGCAAATGTCCCGTTCTACCCTCGCTTGAGGCATTTGCCCCCTTTCCAGCGATTTCACTTGTTTCCGACACGCTCGTCTGCGTTTACTGGGTCCCTTGATTCGGGCACATTCTCCGATTCCGGAAATCCCAAAATGCGAGACGTGGGTGAAAGTTACAGAAGCCCTGCATACGACCCGCAAAAGTCCCGTTCTACCCTCGCTTGAGGCATTTGCCCCCTTTCCAGCGATATCACTTGTTTCCGACACGCTCGTCTGCGTTTACTGGGTCCCTTGATTCGGGCACATTCTCCGATTCCGGAAATCCCAAAATGCGAGACGTGGGTGAAAGTTACAGAAGCCCTGCATACGACCCGCAAATGTCCCGTTCTACCCTCGCTTGAGGCATTTGCCCCCTTTCCAGCGATTTCACTTGTTTCCGACACGCTCGTCTGCGTTTACTGGGTCCCTTGACTCGGGCACATTCTCCGATTCCAGAAATCCCAAAATGCGAGACGTGGGTGATAGTTACAGAAGCCCTGCATACGACCCGCAAATGTCCCGTTCTACCCTCGCTTGAGGCATTTGCCCCCTTTCCAGCGATTTCACTTGTTTCCGACACGCTCGTGTGCGTTTACTGGGTCCCTTGATTCGGGCACATTCTCCGATTCCGGAAATCCCAAAATGCGAGACGTGGGTGAAAGTTACAGAAGCCCTGCATACAACCCGCAAATGTCCCGTTCTACCCTCGCTTGAGGCATTTGCCCCCTTTCCAGCGATTTCACTTGTTTCCGACACGCTCGTCTACGTTTACTGGGTCCCTTGATTCTGGCACATTCTTCGATTCCGGAAATCCCAAAATGCGAGACGTGGGTGAAAGTTACAGAAGCCCTGCATACGACCCGCAAAAGTCCCGTTCTACCCTCGCTTGAGGCATTTGCCCCCTTTCCAGCGATTTCACTTGTTTCCGACACGCTCGTATGCATTTACTGGGTCCCTTGATTCGGGCACATTCTCCGATTCCGGAAATCCCAAAATGCGAGACGTGGGTGGAAGTTACAGAAGCCCTGCATACGACCCGCAAAAGTCCCGTTCTACCCTCGCTTGAGGCATTTGCCCCCTTTCCAGCGATTTCACTTGTTTCCGACACGCTCGTGTGCGTTTACTGGGTCCCTTGATTCGGGCACATTCTCCGATTCCGGAAATCCCAAAATGCGAGACTTGGGTAAAAGTTACAGAAGCCCTGCATACGACCCGCAAAAGTCCCGTTCTACCCTCGCTTGAGGCATTTGCCCCCTTTCCAGCGATTTCACTTGTTTCCGACACGCTCGTGTGCGTTGACTGGGTCCCTTGATTCGGGCACATTCTCCGATTCCGGAAATCCCAAAATGCGAGACGTGGGTAAAAGTTACAGAAGCCCTGCATACGACCCGCAAAAGTCCCGATCTACCCTCGCTTGAGGCATTTGCCCCCTTTCCAGCGATTTCACTTGTTTCCGACACGCTCGTCTGCGTTTACTGGGTCCCTTGATTCGGGCAGAATCTCCGATTCCGGAAATCCCAAAATGCGAGACGTGGGTGAAAGTTACAGAAGCCCTGCATACGACCCGCAAAAGTCCCGTTCTACCCTCGCTTGAGGCATTTGCCCCCTTTCCAGCGATTTCACTTGTTTCCGACACGCTCGTGTGCGTTTACTGGGTCCCTTGATTCGGGCACATTCTCCGATTCCGGAAATCCCAAAACGCGAGACGTGGGTGGAAGTTACAGAAGCCCTGCATACGACCCGCAAAAGTCCCGTTCTACCCTCGCTTGAGGCATTTGCCCCCTTTCCAGCGATTTCACTTGTTTCCGACACGCTCGTCTGCGTTTACTGGGTCCCTTGATTCGGGCACATTCTCCGATTCCGGAAATCCCAAAATGCGAGACGTGGGTGAAAGTTACAGAAGCCCTGCATACGACCCGCAAATGTCCCGTTCTACCCTCGCTTGAGGCATTTGCCCCCTTTCCAGCGATTTCACTTGTTTCCGACACGCTCGTCTGCGTTTACTGGGTCCCTTGATTCGGGCACATTCTCCGATTCCGGAAATCCCAAAATGCGAGACGTGGGTGATGTAAAGGGGATCAGATAGACTGTGCTGGTTGGGGGAGGAGAACGAGGACTTTGGGGGGAAAAGTAGCGTTGGTAGGAAATAGGATTGGTAAGATGGTTTCATATAGCTGTAGAGACCTTAGAGAGACAAACGGCCCTGGGGTTGCCATCTGGGGAGAGATAAGGGATTCAAGGACTCCAGAGCAGGAAGGCCGGGGCTATCTCCAGCTGTAAACTTCAAGGCTGGCGTAGGAGGTGTGAAGAGGAGAAGAGTTCTGGCGCCGGACTGGGAGGGGGAACATTCCAGGGGAAGGGACAAAAACCCTGGCTTGAGAGGGAGAGTTGGTTCTTGGTGGGGAAGGGATGCCAAGTTTTAGCCCGCACGGTAGGAGCGGGCCGCTGTTCTCGGTATGGCAACGATGGGCCTTGCTGTAGAGAAATATTTTAAACTGCTGAACCTGTCTTTTGATGAATAAAGCTGCTTTGATAAATACGTGAGTCTTGGTTTGTGTCTCTGAGTTCTGCACACTCCTGACAGGAGATTTGCTGTAGGGCATTTTTCCCCTACATTTTGGCAGCGGTGGGATATTGTGCAGAAGCAGAGAAAACAAACAGTAAGTTGCAGGGTGAGAAGCGGCGACAGCAATGCCCGGGAAGGAAATAAAAAAGTTGCAAGGTATCGAGACAGTGGAGCAGCTGCTGCCGGTTGTCGGGGGGGATGAAGGGGCCATGGGGCCCGGCCAGGCGACCATCGAGGAATGGGTGGTGGGCGACGTCTCAGGAGGGGTGACTGAGCTAAAGAAAAGAGCAGCAAGTAAGCAGGCCCCTGTGGCGGTGTCGGCCGGCGAGAGCCGAAGCGGAACGCGACCAAGTGTCAATTTGGGTTGGGGGAAGTGACGTATTTGGGACATCGGGTAGGAGGGGGCAGTGTGAAACCGCTGGCGGCGAAGGTAGAGTCTATTCAAAACTGGCCAACGCCACAGACTAAGAAACAGGTGCAGTCATTCCTGGGATTAGCAGGGTACTACCGACGTTTTGTGCCTGACTTTAGTGCCCTGGTGGCCCCCCTCACGGATCTCTGTCGGAAACGACAGCCCATTAGAGTGCCCTGGACGACACAGTGTCAACAAGCGTTTGAAAGCCTCAAGCGCTGCTTGCGGAGGCGCCCAGTGTTACAGGCGCCAGATTTTGATAAACCGTTCATATTGCAGCCCGATGCCTCTGAAAGAGGTTTGGGGGGGGTGTTGCTACAAGAAGATGAAAAGGGACAGTCGCACCCCATTGCCTTCATCAGTAAGAAACTACTACCCCGGGAGAAAGCCCTGGCCACCATCGAAAAGGAGTGCCTGGCCATTGTGTGGACCATTAAGAAATTGCGGCCGTATTTGTGGGGGCGCCCCTTCTCGTTGCAGACTGACCATTCTCCGCTGTGTTGGTTGGCTAGAGTAAAGAACACCAACCAAAAGTTGTTGCGGTGGAGTCTAGCCTTACAGGACTATGACTTTACAGTTACCCACATTAAAGGAAAAGAGAACGTGGTGGCAGATGGGTTGTCCCGCCGGTACTTGGATGAACCAGAACCCGAGAGAGAGTTAGTAGAACGGAGAGAAAGTGGAGATGGAACTGAGAGAGAGCAGAGAGTAGAGAGAGTGAGAGAGAGAAAGAAACCAGAACCCAAGAAAGAGGAGGTGAAACCCCCTCAGTTCCATCTTAAGGGGGGAGGTGTAAAGGGGATCAGATAGACTGTGCTGGTTGGGGGAGGAGAACGAGGACTTTGGGGGGAAAAGTAGCGTTGGTAGGAAATAGGATTCGTAAGATGGTTTCATATAGCTGTAGAGACATTAGAGAGACAAACGGCCCTGGGGTTGCCATCTGGGGAGAGATAAGGGATTCAAGGACTCCAGAGCAGGAAGGCCGGGGCTATCTCCAGCTGTAAACTTCAAGGCTGGCGTAGGAGGTGTGAAGAGGAGAAGAGTTCTGGCGCCGGACTGGGAGGGGGAACATTCCAGGGGAAGGGACAAAAACCCTGGCTTGAGAGGGAGAGTTGGTTCTTGGTGGGGAAGGGATGCCAAGTTTTAGCCCGCACGGTAGGAGCGGGCCGCTGTTCTCGGTATGGCAACGATGGGCCTTGCTGTAGAGAAATATTTTAAACTGCTGAACCTGTCTTTTGATGAATAAAGCTGCTTTGATAAATACGTGAGTCTTGGTTTGTGTCTCTGAGTTCTGCACACTCCTGACAGGAGATTTGCTCTAGGGCATTTTTCCCCTACAGGTGAAAGTTACAGAAGCCCTGCATACGACCCGCAAATGTCCCGTTCTACCCTCGCTTGAGGCATTTGCCCCCTTTCCAGCGATTTCACTTGTTTCCGACACGCTCGTGTGCGTTTACTGGGTCCCTTGATTCGGGCACATTCTCCGATTCCGGAAATCCCAAAATGCGAGACGTGGGTGAAAGTTACAGAAGCCCTGCATACGACCCGCAAATGTCCCGTTCTACCCTCGCTTGAGGCATTTGCCCCCTTTCCAGCGATTTCACTTGTTTCCGACACGCTCGTCTGCGTTTACTGGGTCCCTTGATTCGGGCACATTCTCCGATTCCGGAAATCCCTAAATGCGAGACGTGGGTGAAAGTTACAGAAGCCCTGCATACGACCCGCAAATGTCCCGTTCTACCCTCGCTTGAGGCATTTGCCCCCTTTCCAGCGATTTCACTTGTTTCCGACACGCTCGTGTGCATTTACTGGGTCCCTTGATTCGGGAACATTCTCCGATTCCGGAAATCCCAAAATGCGAGACGTGGGTGAAAGTTACAAAAGCCCTGCATACGACCCGCAAATGTCCCGTTCTACCCTCGCTTGAGGCATTTGCCCCCTTTCCAGCCATTTCACTTGTTTCCGACACGCTCGTCTGCGTTTACTGGGTCCCTTGATTCGGGCACATTCTCCGATTCCGGAAATCCCGAAATGCGAGACGTGGGTGAAAGTTACAGAAGCCCTGCATACGACCCGCAAAAGTCCCGTTCTACCCTCGCTTGAGGCATTTGCCCCCTTTCCAGCGATTTCACTTGTTTCCGACACGCTCGTCTGCGTTTACTGGGTCCCTTGATTCGGGCACATTCTCCGATTCCGGAAATCCCAAAATGCGAGACGTGGGTGAAAGTTACAGAAGCCCTGCATACAACCCGCAAATGTCCCGTTCTACTCTCGCTTGAGGCATTTGCCCCCTTTCCAGCGATTTCACTTGTTTCCGACACGCTCGTCTACGTTTACTGGGTCCCTTGATTCTGGCACATTCTTCGATTCCGGAAATCCCAAAATGCGAGACGTGGGTGAAAGTTACAGAAGCCCTGCATACGACCCGCAAAAGTCCCGTTCTACCCTCGCTTGAGGCATTTGCCCCCTTTCCAGCGATTTCACTTGCTTCCGACACGCTCGTCTGCGTTTACTGGGTTCCTTGATTCGGGCACATTCTCCGATTCCGGAAATCCCAAAATGCGAGACGTGGGTGAAAGTTACAGAAGCCCTGCATACGACCCGCAAATGTCCCGTTCTACCCTCGCTTGAGGCATTTGCCCCCTTTCCAGCGATTTCACTTGTTTCCGACACGCTCGTCTGTGTTTACTGGGTCCCTTGATTCGGGCACATTCTCCGATTCCGGAAATCCCGAAATGCGAGACGTGGGTGAAAGTTACAGAAGCCCTGCATACGACCCGCAAAAGTCCCGTTCTACCCTCGCTTGAGGCATTTGCCCCCTTTCCAGCGATTTCACTTGTTTCCGACACGCTCGTCTGCGTTTACTGGGTCCCTTGATTCGGGCACATTATCCGATTCCGGAAATCCAAAAATGCGAGACGTGGGTGAAAGTTACAGAAGCCCTGCATACGACCCGCAAAAGTCCCGATCTACCCTCGCTTGAGGCATTTGCCCCCTTTCCAGCGATTTCACTTGTTTCCGACACGCTCGTCTGCGTTTACTGGGTCCCTTGATTCGGGCACATTCTCCGATTCCGGAAATCCCAAAATGCGAGACGTGGGTGAAAGTTACAGAAGCCCTGCATACGACCCGCAAATGTCCCGTTCTACCCTCGCTTGAGGCATTTGCCCCCTTTCCAGCGATTTCACTTGTTTCCGACACGCTTGTCTGCGTTTACTGGGTCCCTTGATTCGGGCACATTCTCCGATTCCGGAAATCCCAAAATGCGAGACGTGGGTGAAAGTTACAGAAGCCCTGCATACGACCCGCAAAAGTCCCGTTTTCCCCTTCGCTTGAGGCATTTGCCCCCTTTCCAGCGATATCACTTGTTTCCGACACGCTCGTCTGCGTTTACTGGGTCCCTTGATTCGGGCACATTCTCCGATTCCGGAAATCCCAAAATGCGAGACGTGGGTGAAAGTTACAGAAGCCCTGCATACGACCCGCAAATGTCCCGTTCTACCCTCGCTTGAGGCATTTGCCCCCTTTCCAGCGATTTCACTTGTTTCCGACACGTTCGTCTGCGTTTACTGGGTCCCTTGATTCGGGCACATTCTCCGATTCCAGAAATCCCAAAATGCGAGACGTGGGTGATAGTTACAGAAGCCCTGCATACGACCCGCAAATGTCCCGTTCTACCCTCGCTTGAGGCATTTGCCCCCTTTCCAGCGATTTCACTTGTTTCCGACACGCTCGTGTGCGTTTACTGGGTCCCTTGATTCGGGCACATTCTCCGATTCCGGAAATCCCAAAATGCGAGACGTGGGTGAAAGTTACAGAAGCCCTGCATACAACCCGCAAATGTCCCGTTCTACCCTCGCTTGAGGCATTTGCCCCCTTTCCAGCGATTTCACTTGTTTCCGACACGCTCGTCTACGTTTACTGGGTCCCTTGATTCTGGCACATTCTTCGATTCCGGAAATCCCAAAATGCGAGACGTGGGTGAAAGTTACAGAAGCCCTGCATACGACCCGCAAAAGTCCCGTTCTACCCTCGCTTGAGGCATTTGCCCCCTTTCCAGCGATTTCACTTGTTTCCGACACGCTCGTGTGCGTTTACTGGGTCCCTTGATTCGGGCACATTCTCCGATTCCGGAAATCCCAAAATGCGAGACGTGGGTGAAAGTTACAGAAGCCCTGCATACGACCCGCAAATGTCCCGTTCTACCCTCGCTTGAGGCATTTGCCCCCTTTCCAGCGATTTCACTTGTTTCCGACACGCTTGTCTGCGTTTACTGGGTCCCTTGATTCGGGCCCATTCTCCGATTCCGGAAATCCCAAAATGCGAGACGTGGGTGAAAGTTACAGAAGCCCTGCATACGACCCGCAAAAGTCCCGTTCTACCCTCGCTTGAGGCATTTGCCCCCTTTCCAGCGATATCACTTGTTTCCGACACGCTCGTCTGCGTTTACTGGGTCCCTTGATTCGGGCACATTCTCCGATTCCGGAAATCCCAAAATGCGAGACGTGGGTGAAAGTTACAGAAGCCCTGCATACGACCCGCAAATGTCCCGTTCTACCCTCGCTTGAGGCATTTGCCCCCTTTCCAGCGATTTGACTTGTTTCCGACACGCTCGTCTGCGTTTACTGGGTCCCTTGATTCGGGCACATTCTCCGATTCCGGAAATCCCAAAATGCGAGACGTGGGTGAAAGTTACAGAAGCCCTGCATACGACCCGCAAATGTCCCGTTCTACCCTCGCTTGAGGCATTTGCCCCCTTTCCAGCGATTTCACTTGTTTCCGACACGCTCGTCTGCGTTTACTGGGTCCCTTGATTCGGGCACATTCTCCGATTCCGGAAATCCCTAAATGCGAGACGTGGGTGAAAGTTACAGAAGCCCTGCATACGACCCACAAATGTCCCGTTCTACCCTCGCTTGAGGCATTTGCCCCCTTTCCAGTGATTTCACTTGTTTCCGACACGCTCGTGTGCATTTACTGGGTCCCTTGATTCGGGAACATTCTCCGATTCCGGAAATCCCAAAATGCGAGACGTGGGTGAAAGTTACAAAAGCCCTGCATACGACCCGCAAATGTCCCGTTCTACCCTCGCTTGAGGCATTTGCCCCCTTTCCAGCCATTTCACTTGTTTCCGACACGCTCGTCTGCGTTTACTGGGTCCCTTGATTCGGGCACATTCTCCGATTCCGGAAATCCCGAAATGCGAGACGTGGGTGAAAGTTACAGAAGCCCTGCATACGACCCGCAAAAGTCCCGTTCTACCCTCGCTTGAGGCATTTGCCCCCTTTCCAGCGATTTCACTTGTTTCCGACACGCTCGTCTGCGTTTACTGGGTCCCTTGATTCGGGCACATTCTCCGATTCCGGAAATCCCAAAATGCGAGACGTGGGTGAAAGTTACAGAAGCCCTGCATACGACCCGCAAATGTCCCGTTCTACCCTCGCTTGAGGCATTTGCCCCCTTTCCAGCGATTTCACTTGTTTCCGACACGCTCGTCTACGTTTACTGGTTCCCTTGATTCTGGCACATTCTTCGATTCCGGAAATCCCAAAATGCGAGACGTGGGTTAAAGTTACAGAAGCCCTGCATACGACCCGCAAAAGTCCCGTTCTACCCTCGCTTGAGGCATTTGCCCCCTTTCCAGCGATTTCACTTGTTTCCGACACGCTCGTGTGCGTTTACTGGGTCCCTTGATTCGGGCACATTCTCCGATTCCGGAAATCCCAAAATGCGAGACGTGGGTGAAAGTTACAGAAGCCCTGCATACGACCCGCAAATGTCCCGTTCTACCCTCGCTTGAGGCATTTGCCCCCTTTCCAGCGATTTCACTTGTTTCCGACACGCTTGTCTGCGTTTACTGGGTCCCTTGATTCGGGCACATTCTCCGATTCCGGAAATCCCAAAATGCGAGACGTGGGTGAAAGTTACAGAAGCCCTGCATACGACCCGCAAAAGTCCCGTTCTACCCTCGCTTGAGGCATTTGCCCCCTTTCCAGCGATATCACTTGTTTCCGACACGCTCGTCTGCGTTTACTGGGTCCCTTGATTCGGGCACATTCTCCGATTCCGGAAATCCCAAAATGCGAGACGTGGGTGAAAGTTACAGAAGCCCTGCATACGACCCGCAAATGTCCCGTTCTACCCTCGCTTGAGGCATTTGCCCCCTTTCCAGCGATTTCACTTGTTTCCGACACGCTCGTCTGCGTTTACTGGGTCCCTTGATTCGGGCACATTCTCCGATTCCAGAAATCCCAAAATGCGAGACGTGGGTGATAGTTACAGAAGCCCTGCATACGACCCGCAAATGTCCCGTTCTACCCTCGCTTGAGGCATTTGCCCCCTTTCCAGCGATTTCACTTGTTTCCGACACGCTTGTGTGCGTTTACTGGGTCCCTTGATTCGGGCACATTCTCCGATTCCGGAAATCCCAAAATGCGAGACGTGGGTGAAAGTTACAGAAGCCCTGCATACAACCCGCAAATGTCCCGTTCTACCCTCGCTTGAGGCATTTGCCCCCTTTCCAGCGATTTCACTTGTTTCCGACACGCTCGTCTACGTTTACTGGGTCCCTTGATTCTGGCACATTCTTCGATTCCGGAAATCCCAAAATGCGAGACGTGGGTGAAAGTTACAGAAGCCCTGCATACGACCCGCAAAAGTCCCGTTCTACCCTCGCTTGAGGCATTTGCCCCCTTTCCAGCGATTTCACTTGTTTCCGACACGCTCGTGTGCATTTACTGGGTCCCTTGATTCGGGCACATTCTCCGATTCCGGAAATCCCAAAATGCGAGACGTGGGTGGAAGTTACAGAAGCCCTGCATACGACCCGCAAAAGTCCCGTTCTACCCTCGCTTGAGGCATTTGCCCCCTTTCCAGCGATTTCACTTGTTTCCGACACGCTCGTGTGCGTTTACTGGGTCCCTTGATTCGGGCACATTCTCCGATTCCGGAAATCCCAAAATGCGAGACTTGGGTAAAAGTTACAGAAGCCCTGCATACGACCCGCAAAAGTCCCGTTCTACCCTCGCTTGAGGCATTTGCCCCCTTTCCAGCGATTTCACTTGTTTCCGACACGCTCGTCTGCGTTTACTGGGTCCCTTGATTCGGGCACATTCTCCGATTCCGGAAATCCCAAAATGCGAAACGTGGGTAAAAGTTACAGAAGCCCTGCATACGACCCGCAAAAGTCCCGATCTACCCTCGCTTGAGGCATTTGCCCCCTTTCCAGCGATTTCACTTGTTTCCGACACGCTCGTCTGCGTTTACTGGGTCCCTTGATTCGGGCAGAATCTCCGATTCCGGAAATCCCAAAATGCGAGACGTGGGTGAAAGTTACAGAAGCCCTGCATACGACCCGCAAAAGTCCCGTTCTACCCTCGCTTGAGGCATTTGCCCCCTTTCCAGCGATTTCACTTGTTTCCGACACGCTCGTGTGCGTTTACTGGGTCCCTTGATTCGGGCACATTCTCCGATTCCGGAAATCCCAAAACGCGAGACGTGGGTGGAAGTTACAGAAGCCCTGCATACGACCCGCAAAAGTCCCGTTCTACCCTCGCTTGAGGCATTTGCCCCCTTTCCAGCGATTTCACTTGTTTCCGACACGCTCGTGTGCGTTTACTGGGTCCCTTGATTCGGGCACATTCTCCGATTCCGGAAATCCCAAAATGCGAGACTTGGGTAAAAGTTACAGAAGCCCTGCATACGACCCGCAAAAGTCCCGTTCTACCCTCGCTTGAGGCATTTGCCCCCTTTCCAGCGATTTCACTTGCTTCCGACACGCTCGTCTGCGTTTACTGGGTCCCTTGATTCGGGCACATTCTCCGATTCCGGAAATCCCAAAATGCGAGACGTGGGTGAAAGTTACAGAAGCCCTGCATACGACCCGCAAATGTCCCGTTCTACTCTCGCTTGAGGCATTTGCCCCCTTTCCAGCGATTTCACTTGTTTCCGACACGCTCGTCTGCGTTTACTGGGTCCCTTGATTCTGGCACATTCTTCGATTCCGGAAATCCCAAAATGCGAGACGTGGGTGAAAGTTACAGAAGCCCTGCATACGACCCGCAAAAGTCCCGTTCTACCCTCGCTTGAGGCATTTGCCCCCTTTCCAGCGATTTCACTTGTTTCCGACACGCTCGTGTGCGTTTACTGGGTCCCTTGATTCGGGCACATTCTCCGATTCCGGAAATCCCAAAATGCGAGACGTGGGTGAAAGTTACAGAAGCCCTGCATACGACCCGCAAATGTCCCGTTCTACCCTCGCTTGAGGCATTTGCCCCCTTTCCAGCGATTTCACTTGTTTCCGACACGCTCGTCTGCGTTTACTGGGTCCCTTGATTCGGGCACATTCTCCGATTCCGGAAATCCCAAAATGCGAGACGTGGGTGAAAGTTACAGAAGCCCTGCATACGACCCGCAAAAGTCCCGTTCTACCCTCGCTTGAGGCATTTGCCCCCTTTCCAGCGATATCACTTGTTTCCGACACGCTCGTCTGCGTTTACTGGGTCCCTTGATTCGGGCACATTCTCCGATTCCGGAAATCCCAAAATGCGAGACGTGGGTGAAAGTTACAGAAGCCCTGCATACGACCCGCAAATGTCCCGTTCTACCCTCGCTTGAGGCATTTGCCCCCTTTCCAGCGATTTCACTTGTTTCCGACACGCTCGTCTGCGTTTACTGGGTCCCTTGACTCGGGCACATTCTCCGATTCCAGAAATCCCAAAATGCGAGACGTGGGTGATAGTTACAGAAGCCCTGCATACGACCCGCAAATGTCCCGTTCTACCCTCGCTTGAGGCATTTGCCCCCTTTCCAGCGATTTCACTTGTTTCCGACACGCTCGTGTGCGTTTACTGGGTCCCTTGATTCGGGCACATTCTCCGATTCCGGAAATCCCAAAATGCGAGACGTGGGTGAAAGTTACAGAAGCCCTGCATACAACCCGCAAATGTCCCGTTCTACCCTCGCTTGAGGCATTTGCCCCCTTTCCAGCGATTTCACTTGTTTCCGACACGCTCGTCTACGTTTACTGGGTCCCTTGATTCTGGCACATTCTTCGATTCCGGAAATCCCAAAATGCGAGACGTGGGTGAAAGTTACAGAAGCCCTGCATACGACCCGCAAAAGTCCCGTTCTACCCTCGCTTGAGGCATTTGCCCCCTTTCCAGCGATTTCACTTGTTTCCGACACGCTCGTGTGCGTTGACTGGGTCCCTTGTTTCGGGCACATTCTCCGATTCCGGAAATCCCAAAATGCGAGACGTGGGTGAAAGTTACAGAAGCCCTGCATACGACCCGCAAAAGTCCCGATCTACCCTCGCTTGAGGCATTTGCCCCCTTTCCAGCGATTTCACTTGTTTCCGACACGCTCGTCTGCGTTTACTGGGTCCCTTGATTCGGGCACATTCTCCGATTCCGGAAATCCCAAAACGCGAGACGTGGGTGGAAGTTACAGAAGCCCTGCATACGACCCGCAAAAGTCCCGTTCTACCCTCGCTTGAGGCATTTGCCCCCTTTCCAGCGATTTCACTTGTTTCCGACACGCTCGTGTGCGTTTACTGGGTCCCTTGATTCGGGCACATTCTCCGATTCCGGAAATCCCAAAATGCGAGACTTGGGTAAAAGTTACAGAAGCCCTGCATACGACCCGCAAAAGTCCCGTTCTACCCTCGCTTGAGGCATTTGCCCCCTTTCCAGCGATTTCACTTGTTTCCGACACGCTCGTCTGCGTTTACTGGGTCCCTTGATTCGGGCACATTCTCCGATTCCGGAAATCCCAAAATGCGAGACGTGGGTGAAAGTTACAGAAGCCCTGCATACGACCCGCAAAAGTCCCGTTCTACCCTCGCTTGAGGCATTTGCCCCCTTTCCAGCGATTTCACTTGTTTCCGACACGCTCGTGTGCGTTTACTGGGTCCCTTGATTCGGGCACATTCTCCGATTCCGGAAATCCCAAAATGCGAGACGTGGGTGAAAGTTACAGAAGCCCTGCATACGACCCGCAAATGTCCCGTTCTACCCTCGCTTGAGGCATTTGCCCCCTTTCCAGCGATTTCACTTGTTTCCGACACGCTCGTCTGCGTTTACTGGGTCCCTTGATTCGGGCACATTCTCCGATTCCGGAAATCCCAAAATGCGAGACGTGGGTGAAAGTTACAGAAGCCCTGCATACGACCCGCAAAAGTCCCGTTCTACCCTCGCTTGAGGCATTTGCCCCCTTTCCAGCGATATCACTTGTTTCCGACACGCTCGTCTGCGTTTACTGGGTCCCTTGATTCGGGCACATTCTCCGATTCCGGAAATCCCAAAATGCGAGACGTGGGTGAAAGTTACAGAAGCCCTGCATACGACCCGCAAATGTCCCGTTCTACCCTCGCTTGAGGCATTTGCCCCCTTTCCAGCGATTTCACTTGTTTCCGACACGCTCGTGTGCGTTTACTGGGTCCCTTGATTCGGGCACATTCTCCGATTCCGGAAATCCCAAAATGCGAGACTTGGGTAAAAGTTACAGAAGCCCTGCATACGACCCGCAAAAGTCCCGTTCTACCCTCGCTTGAGGCATTTGCCCCCTTTCCAGCGATTTCACTTGTTTCCGACACGCTCGTGTGCGTTTACTGGGTCCCTTGATTCGGGCACATTCTCCGATTCCGGAAATCCCAAAATGCGAGACGTGGGTAAAAGTTACAGAAGCCCTGCATACGACCCGCAAAAGTCCCGATCTACCCTCGCTTGAGGCATTTGCCCCCTTTCCAGCGATTTCACTTGTTTCCGACACGCTCGTCTGCGTTTACTGGGTCCCTTGATTCGGGCAGAATCTCCGATTCCGGAAATCCCAAAATGCGAGACGTGGGTGAAAGTTACAGAAGCCCTGCATACGACCCGCAAAAGTCCCGTTCTACCCTCGCTTGAGGCATTTGCCCCCTTTCCAGCGATTTCACTTGTTTCCGACACGCTCGTGTGCGTTTACTGGGTCCCTTGATTCGGGCACATTCTCCGATTCCGGAAATCCCAAAACGCGAGACGTGGGTGGAAGTTACAGAAGCCCTGCATACGACCCGCAAAAGTCCCGTTCTACCCTCGCTTGAGGCATTTGCCCCCTTTCCAGCGATTTCACTTGTTTCCGACACGCTCGTCTGCGTTTACTGGGTCCCTTGATTCGGGCACATTCTCCGATTCCGGAAATCCCAAAATGCGAGACGTGGGTGAAAGTTACAGAAGCCCTGCATACGACCCGCAAATGTCCCGTTCTACCCTCGCTTGAGGCATTTGCCCCCTTTCCAGCGATTTCACTTGTTTCCGACACGCTCGTCTGCGTTTACTGGGTCCCTTGATTCGGGCACATTCTCCGATTCCGGAAATCCCAAAATGCGAGACGTGGGTGAAAGTTACAGAAGCCCTGCATACGACCCGCAAAAGTCCCGTTCTACCCTCGCTTGAGGCATTTGCCCCCTTTCCAGCGATTTCACTTGTTTCCGACACGCTCGTCTGCGTTTACTGGGTCCCTTGATTCGGGCACATTCTCCAATTCCGGAAATCCCAAAATGCGAGACGTGGGTGATGTAAAGGGGATCAGATAGACTGTGCTGGTTGGGGGAGGAGAACGAGGACTTTGGGGGGAAAAGTAGCGTTGGTAGGAAATAGGATTGGTAAGATGGTTTCATATAGCTGTAGAGACCTTAGAGAGACAAACGGCCCTGGGGTTGCCATCTGGGGAGAGATAAGGGATTCAAGGACTCCAGAGCAGGAAGGCCGGGGCTATCTCCAGCTGTAAACTTCAAGGCTGGCGTAGGAGGTGTGAAGAGGAGAAGAGTTCTGGCGCCGGACTGGGAGGGGGAACATTCCAGGGGAAGGGACAAAAACCCTGGCTTGAGAGGGAGAGTTGGTTCTTGGTGGGGAAGGGATGCCAAGTTTTAGCCCGCACGGTAGGAGCGGGCCGCTGTTCTCGGTATGGCAACGATGGGCCTTGCTGTAGAGAAATATTTTAAACTGCTGAACCTGTCTTTTGATGAATAAAGCTGCTTTGATAAATACGTGAGTCTTGGTTTGTGTCTCTGAGTTCTGCACACTCCTGACAGGAGATTTGCTGTAGGGCATTTTTCCCCTACATTTTGGCAGCGGTGGGATATTGTGCAGAAGCAGAGAAAACAAACAGTAAGTTGCAGGGTGAGAAGCGGCGACAGCAATGCCCGGGAAGGAAATAAAAAAGTTGCAAGGTATCGAGACAGTGGAGCAGCTGCTGCCGGTTGTCGGGGGGGATGAAGGGGCCATGGGGCCCGGCCAGGCGACCATCGAGGAATGGGTGGTGGGCGACGTCTCAGGAGGGGTGACTGAGCTAAAGAAAAGAGCAGCAAGTAAGCAGGCCCCTGTGGCGGTGTCGGCCGGCGAGAGCCGAAGCGGAACGCGACCAAGTGTCAATTTGGGTTGGGGGAAGTGACGTATTTGGGACATCGGGTAGGAGGGGGCAGTGTGAAACCGCTGGCGGCGAAGGTAGAGTCTATTCAAAACTGGCCAACGCCACAGACTAAGAAACAGGTGCAGTCATTCCTGGGATTAGCAGGGTACTACCGACGTTTTGTGCCTGACTTTAGTGCCCTGGTGGCCCCCCTCACGGATCTCTGTCGGAAACGACAGCCCATTAGAGTGCCCTAGACGACACAGTGTCAACAAGCGTTTGAAAGCCTCAAGCGCTGCTTGCGGAGGCGCCCAGTGTTACAGGCGCCAGATTTTGATAAACCGTTCATATTGCAGCCCGATGCCTCTGAAAGAGGTTTGGGGGGGGTGTTGCTACAAGAAGATGAAAAGGGACAGTCGCACCCCATTGCCTTCATCAGTAAGAAACTACTACCCCGGGAGAAAGCCCTGGCCACCATCGAAAAGGAGTGCCTGGCCATTGTGTGGACCATTAAGAAATTGCGGCCGTATTTGTGGGGGCGCCCCTTCTCGTTGCAGACTGACCATTCTCCGCTGTGTTGGTTGGCTAGAGTAAAGAACACCAACCAAAAGTTGTTGCGGTGGAGTCTAGCCTTACAGGACTATGACTTTACAGTTACCCACATTAAAGGAAAAGAGAACGTGGTGGCAGATGGGTTGTCCCGCCGGTACTTGGATGAACCAGAACCCGAGAGAGAGTTAGTAGAACGGAGAGAAAGTGGAGATGGAACTGAGAGAGAGCAGAGAGTAGAGAGAGTGAGAGAGAGAAAGAAACCAGAACCCAAGAAAGAGGAGGTGAAACCCCCTCAGTTCCATCTTAAGGGGGGAGGTGTAAAGGGGATCAGATAGACTGTGCTGGTTGGGGGAGGAGAACGAGGACTTTGGGGGGAAAAGTAGCGTTGGTAGGAAATAGGATTGGTAAGATGGTTTCATATAGCTGTAGAGACATTAGAGAGACAAACGGCCCTGGGGTTGCCATCTGGGGAGAGATAAGGGATTCAAGGACTCCAGAGCAGGAAGGCCGGGGCTATCTCCAGCTGTAAACTTCAAGGCTGGCGTAGGAGGTGTGAAGAGGAGAAGAGTTCTGGCGCCGGACTGGGAGGGGGAACATTCCAGGGGAAGGGACAAAAACCCTGGCTTGAGAGGGAGAGTTGGTTCTTGGTGGGGAAGGGATGCCAAGTTTTAGCCCGCACGGTAGGAGCGGGCCGCTGTTCTCGGTATGGCAACGATGGGCCTTGCTGTAGAGAAATATTTTAAACTGCTGAACCTGTCTTTTGATGAATAAAGCTGCTTTGATAAATACGTGAGTCTTGGTTTGTGTCTCTGAGTTCTGCACACTCCTGACAGGAGATTTGCTCTAGGGCATTTTTCCCCTACAGGTGAAAGTTACAGAAGCCCTGCATACGACCCGCAAATGTCCCGTTCTACCCTCGCTTGAGGCATTTGCCCCCTTTCCAGCGATTTCACTTGTTTCCGACACGCTCGTGTGCGTTTACTGGGTCCCTTGATTCGGGCACATTCTCCGATTCCGGAAATCCCAAAATGCGAGACGTGGGTGAAAGTTACAGAAGCCCTGCATACGACCCGCAAATGTCCCGTTCTACCCTCGCTTGAGGCATTTGCCCCCTTTCCAGCGATTTCACTTGTTTCCGACACGCTCGTCTGCGTTTACTGGGTCCCTTGATTCGGGCACATTCTCCGATTCCGGAAATCCCTAAATGCGAGACGTGGGTGAAAGTTACAGAAGCCCTGCATACGACCCGCAAAAGTCCCATTCTACCCTCGCTTGAGGCATTTGCCCCCTTTCCAGCGATTTCACTTGTTTCCGACACGCTCGTGTGCGTTGACTGGGTCCCTTGTTTCGGGCACATTCTCCGATTCCGGAAATCCCAAAATGCGAGACGTGGGTGAAAGTTACAGAAGCCCTGCATACGACCCGCAAAAGTCCCGATCTACCCTCGCTTGAGGCATTTGCCCCCTTTCCAGCGATTTCACTTGTTTCCGACACGCTCGTCTGCGTTTACTGGGTCCCTTGATTCGGGCACATTCTCCGATTCCGGAAATCCCAAAACGCGAGACGTGGGTGGAAGTTACAGAAGCCCTGCATACGACCCGCAAAAGTCCCGTTCTACCCTCGCTTGAGGCATTTGCCCCCTTTCCAGCGATTTCACTTGTTTCCGACACGCTCGTGTGCGTTTACTGGGTCCCTTGATTCGGGCACATTCTCCGATTCCGGAAATCCCAAAATGCGAGACTTGGGTAAAAGTTACAGAAGCCCTGCATACGACCCGCAAAAGTCCCGTTCTACCCTCGCTTGAGGCATTTGCCCCCTTTCCAGCGATTTCACTTGTTTCCGACACGCTCGTCTGCGTTTACTGGGTCCCTTGATTCGGGCACATTCTCCGATTCCGGAAATCCCAAAATGCGAGACGTGGGTGAAAGTTACAGAAGCCCTGCATACGACCCGCAAATGTCCCGTTCTACCCTCGCTTGAGGCATTTGCCCCCTTTCCAGCGATTTCACTTGTTTCCGACAAGCTCGTCTGCGTTTACTGGGTCCCTTGATTCGGGCACATTCTCCGATTCCGGAAATCCCAAAATGCGAGACGTGGGTGAAAGTTACAGAAGCCCTGCATACGACCCGCAAAAGTCCCGATCTACCCTCGCTTAAGGCATTTGCCCCCTTTCCAGCGATTTCACTTGTTTCCGACACGCTCGTGTGCGTTTACTGGGTCCCTTGATTCGGGCACATTCTCCGATTCCGGAAATCCCAAAATGCGAGACGTGGGTGAAAGTTCAGAAGCCCTGCATACGACCCGCAAAAGTCCCGTTCTACCCTCGCTTGAGGCATTTGCCCCCTTTTCAGCGATTTCACTTGTTTCCGACACGCTCGTCTGCGTTTACTGGGTCCCTTGATTCGGGCACATTCTCCGATTCCGGAAATCCCAAAATGCGAGACGTGGGTGAAAGTTACAGAAGCCCTGCATACGACCCGCAAATGTCCCGTTCTACCCTCGCTTGAGGCATTTGCCCCCTTTCCAGCGATTTCACTTGTTTCCGACACGCTCGTCTGCGTTTACTGGGTCCCTTGATTCGGGCACATTCTCCGATTCCGGAAATCCCAAAATGCGAGACGTGGGTGAAAGTTACAGAAGCCCTGCATACGACCCGCAAAAGTCCCGTTCTACCCTCGCTTGAGGCATTTGCCCCCTTTCCAGTGATTTCACTTGTTTCCGACACGCTCGTCTGCGTTTACTGGGTCCCTTGATTCGGGCAGAATCTCCGATTCCGGAAATCCCAAAATGCGAGACGTGGGTGAAAGTTACAGAAGCCCTGCATACGACCCGCAAAAGTCCCGTTCTACCCTCGCTTGAGGCATTTGCCCCCTTTCCAGCCATTTCACTTGTTTCCGACACGCTCGTCTGCGTTTACTGGGTCCCTTGATTCGGGCACATTCTCCGATTCCGGAAATCCCAAAATGCGAGACGTGGGTGAAAGTTACAGAAGCCCTGCATACGACCCGCAAAAGTCCCGTTCTACCCTCGCTTGAGGCATTTGCCCCCTTTCCAGCGATTTCACTTGTTTCCGACACGCTCGTCTGCGTTTACTGGGTCCCTTGATTCGGGCACATTCTCCGATTCCGGAAATCCCAAAATGCGAGACGTGGGTGAAAGTTACAGAAGCCCTGCAGTAGTTATAGGCCCTACTATAACACGGGGGCCGTCTGGGTGACACGTCTGCCGGAACATGCCCAGGCATGTCTCCCCACAGCCCCTCAGCGGTTGGCTAAGGAATAGCTCGTGACCTGCCCCCCAGCCAATAGGAAGAGGTTTCAGAGCCCCCAACACTAGGACAGGGCGTGCTGTGCTTTTCAGACAGCCGGGGCAAGCCGTCGGTCACAGTTGCTGATTTTTGGAAGAACATGGAATCCCCCAGCACCCCGATGAGGCCTACGGAATTTTCTACCCCGATGGCGCCAGGCAGGCCTAAACCCAGAAAGAAGGGTACGATTCGGTCTTTATCATATCCACCAGATCCTCAGAACAGTTCTGCTGCAGCCGAGAGCAAACCATTATCTGTGGGGCCTTGTGGTTTTTCTTTTCCACTGACCCCCTTAAAGCTCCAACCTAGAAAGCTGAATACGGGACAGTCTTCTCTTCCTGAAACCACATCAGGGTTCGATTGGAGAATGGATTGTACTGACCAGTGGGCTGATACAGTATCAGGGTTCGATTGGAGAATGGATTATACCGACCAGTGGGCTGATAAAGTATCAGGGTTCGATTGGAGAATGGATTGTACCGACCAGTGGGCTGATAAAGTATCAGGGGTCGATTGGAGAATGGATTGTACCGATCAATGGCCTGATACGGTGTGTGGTTTGAACAAGATGCCGCTAAAGAAAGAGCTTACGGATACTTCCGACAGCCTTGGGGAGTTCACCAGCATCGCTGAGGAGGCGGATGGGGGTGTACTTAGGAAACTGGCCAGCCTGTCTATAGAGAAAATGGGGCTTGGAGATCCTGACACAGCCGGTTCTACTTACCAACCAACCCTGGAGACTCTGGAAGAGGAGATGGAGGTTATGACCGAGAAAGGAGGAGCACCAGTAAGTATTTTTTATATTAAATTTGTTGTCACTAGTATGTTGAGGGTGATTGTAGATTACTAAAAATCTTGTCTTTGTTTTACATAGGAGCGTTGTACGTGTGTTGGTCTTGAGAACTTGAACATTGACACTTCACGGACTGTCAAGATTACCTGCATTTCGTGTATTTCTCCAGGCATGGACATTGAAAAATAGTAATAAAAAGTTTCTGTTGTTATTTGCACCAATAAAAACATTTTGTTGTAAACTTCCGCCTCCATTCTTGCGTTAACCTACAATATGGCAGATCTTGAAGAGATCCTAAGGAATGTTTATTATACACCCGGGAAGGCCGGGAGCTTTGGAGGTGTGGACCCTCTATTTCAGGAGGCCAAAAAGCAGAATGAAAAGGTGACTAAAAAGCAGGTTATCTCATGGCTTTCAGACCAGGATCCTTACACGCTGCATAGGCCGGTCAGACTCCATTTTAAAAGAAACAAAACAATTGTGTCTGGAACGGATGCCCAGTGGCAAGCTGACTTAGTGGATATGCAACAGTTTTCTAAATACAACAAGGGCTACAAGTACATTTTAACAGTGATAGACATTTTGTCTAAATATGCTTGGGCTGTTGCTTTAAAAAATAAGACAGGCAAAGAAGTGTCCAAGGCCTTTAATGCCCTTTTTAAACAAGATTCCAGAAAGCCGGGCTCAATACCCCCACAGCTGGGACACTCTAACTACTGATGCACGATTTGAAATTTCTAACGGGGTACGTAGGTATTGTTTTTTTCTGCGCCGCGGCTATTATGCCAGCATTCCTGAGCTGGTGGAAAGCATGAACAGCCATATACATGGTGGTCCAAAAGTGACCCTGCACTATGACGCTGTGTCTAGAAAAATCAGCCTGCAAGCAACAGAAAAAAATACCTTTTGAGCAAGTGCAGAACTGGCCCACATATTAGGCCTGTTTCCTGATCAGGATGTTGAAATATTGCCTTTTCCTGCTGACATTACTGGAGGTTTTAACAGTTTATACATTTACACAGACATTGTGAATCACCAGATAGTGGGAGACTATTATGTACCTTTACTGCGTTGCGTACCTGTACGCGGCCAGAACAACGAACGTGTCAACATTGTTTACGACAAGCCACACTACATCCCGGTGAGCAAACACCATATCGACACAATCACTATTGAGATAAAGACAGACCAGAACAAAAACGTGCCATTCCGTTTTGGGAAGGTGTTTGTGAAGCTACACTTTCGGCCCCGGAGAACCCTGCAGCTTTGAAAATGGCGATCCTGAAAACGTACGGAGACCCCTCCCTTTACAGAAATTATTACAGGGCTCAGGCGGGAAATGCCCTTCCGGGGTACCATGGAGCCCCTGTTATGTATGGGGCAGGGATTGGGGGGATATTCAGGAGTCTTTTCCGAAAGGCTGTTCCTCTTTTGAGAAGAGGGCTAGAGATCATTAAGCCACATATTAAAACAGCTACTCGGAATATTGCTAAAGATGTGGTCAGCCATGTGTCTCAAGCGGTTTTGAATAATGCCTCCCCTACACAACGCCAAGATGGTTCAGGACTAATCTATATAAAAAGAAGAAGAAAGGGGTTGAAAAGAAAAGCATCTCAAGCACAGCTAATCGGCCCGCCCCGGCCCCTTAAAAGGAAAGCTGTGAGGGGGAAGAAACCTCAGAAAAGGAAGAGCGTTAGAAAGAAGAGGCGCTCATCGATAGGTCGGGGAGACATTATTCAAAACCGCTTGAGACACATGGCTGACCACATCTTTAGCAATATTCCGAGTAGCTGTTTTAATATGTGGCTTTCCCTCTGTCCGTTTGCAGTTTGCCCGGCTTTCTGGAATCTTGTTTAAAAAGGGCATTAAAGGCCTTGGACACTTCTTTGCCTGTCTTATTTTTTAAAGCAACAGCCCAAGCATATTTAGACAAAATGTCTATCACTGTTAAAATGTACTTGTAGCCCTTGTTGTATTTAGAAAACTGTTGCATATCCACTAAGTCAGCTTGCCACTGGGCATCCGTTCCAGACACAATTGTTTTGTTTCTTTTAAAATGGAGTCTGACCGGCCTATGCAGCGTGTAAGCATCCTGGTCTGAAAGCCATGAGATAACCTGCTTTTTAGTCACCTTTTCATTCTGCTTTTTGGCCTCCTGAAATAGAGGGTCCACACCTCCAAAGCTCCCGGCCTTCCCGGGTGTATAATAAACATTCCTTAGGATCTCTTCAAGATCTGCCATATTGTAGGTTAACGCAAGAATGGAGGCGGAAGTTTACAACAAAATGTTTTTATTGGTGCAAATAACAACAGAAACTTTTTATTACTATTTTTCAATGTCCATGCCTGGAGAAATACACGAAATGCAGGTAATCTTGACAGTCCGTGAAGTGTCAATGTTCAAGTTCTCAAGACCAACACACGTACAACGCTCCTATGTAAAACAAAGACAAGATTTTTAGTAATCTACAATCACCCTCAACATACTAGTGACAACAAATTTAATATAAAAAATACTTACTGGTGCTCCTCCTTTCTCGGTCATAACCTCCATCTCCTCTTCCAGAGTCTCCAGGGTTGGTTGGTAAGTAGAACCGGCTGTGTCAGGATCTCCAAGCCCCATTTTCTCTATAGACAGGCTGGCCAGTTTCCTAAGTACACCCCCATCCGCCTCCTCAGCGATGCTGGTGAACTCCCCAAGGCTGTCGGAAGTATCCGTAAGCTCTTTCTTTAGCGGCATCTTGTTCAAACCACACACCGTATCAGGCCATTGATCGGTACAATCCATTCTCCAATCGACCCCTGATACTTTATCAGCCCACTGGTCGGTACAATCCATTCTCCAATCGAACCCTGATACTTTATCAGCCCACTGGTCGGTATAATCCATTCTCCAATCGAACCCTGATACTGTATCAGCCCACTGGTCAGTACAATCCATTCTCCAATCGAACCCTGATGTGGTTTCAGGAAGAGAAGACTGTCCCGTATTCAGCTTTCTAGGTTGGAGCTTCAAGGGGGTCAGTGGAAAAGAAAAACCACAAGGCCCCACAGATAATGGTTTGCTCTCGGCTGCAGCAGAACTGTTCTGAGGATCTGGTGGATATGATAAAGACCGAATCGTACCCTTCTTTCTGGGTTTAGGCCTGCCTGGCGCCATCGGGGTAGAAAATTCCGTAGGCCTCATCGGGGTGCTGGGGGATTCCATGTTCTTCCAAAAATCAGCAACTGTGACCGACGGCTTGCCCCGGCTGTCTGAAAAGCACAGCACGCCCTGTCCTAGTGTTGGGGGCTCTGAAACCTCTTCCTATTGGCTGGGGGGCAGGTCACGAGCTATTCCTTAGCCAACCGCTGAGGGGCTGTGGGGAGACATGCCTGGGCATGTTCCTGCAGACGTGTCACCCAGACGGCCCCCGTGTTATTCCTTAGCCAACCGCTGAGGGGCTGTGGGGAGACATGCCTGGACATGTTCCTACAGGACGTGTCACCCAGAGGGGCCCGTGTTACTGTTGAACCGTTTCCGGCCACCTGGGTTTTGTTTACATTCGGCACTACCGCTTCCGGCCACATGGCATTTGTTTACCTATGTCACTTCCAGTTACGGACACAAGAGGGGGTTGCATACCTACGTCACTTCTGGTTCCGGCCACATGGCATTTGTTTACCTATGTCACTTCCGGTTACGGCCACAAGAGGGGGTTGCATATCTACGTCACTTCCGGTTCCGGCCACATGGCATTTGTTTACCTATGTCACTTCCGGTTCCGGCCACAAGAGGGGGTTGCCCATGTCTTCAGGAACTCTGCACTCTTTGAGGCCATGGAAGCTGGTGTCTTCATCCCAGGGAACCCTACCATTACTGTTAATGACGTGCAGATTCCTCCACTGGTGGTGGCTGATTCCGCTTACCCCATTCGGAAGTGGCTGATGAAACCTTACGGTGGAGCCCTGGACCAGCCAAAGCAACATTTCAACCACTGTCTGTCACGGGCGAGGAATGTTGTTGAATGTGCCTTTGGAAGGTTAAAAGCACGGTGGAGATGCCTGTCATCCAGGATAGAACTCGCTGAAGAAAACATCATTTCAGTGATATCTGCCTGTGTCATTCTGCACAACATTTGTGAAACTCAAGGACATGATGTTGAATTGGATCTCCCAGAAGCAAGGCAAATTGAACTGGCAACCCTGGGTGCCCCGCTGCCAATGGCGCATGAAGAAATTCAAGAAAAGGCTGCTGGGGAAAAGGTCAGAGATGCCTTAAGAGGCATGCTTTGGTCTCTGCGTGGGCAGAACCCCTAGGGAGGTGAGTGTTCAGTGCCAAAACCCTGTGCCAAACTTGTGTAAGCCATGTTGTCCCTAACTTTACTCTATTTACTCTATTTCAGCAAGTCACAGGAAGGAATCATGTGAAGACCTGGATAGAAGCATAAACAAATAAGGAAAGTTTCCGCATAAAGGCTTCATGGCCTGAGAATGAATGAATGAATGAATGTGTAGAGGGTGGGATATTGTTATTACATCCTATGCTAAAACAATCCATCTCTAAATTTCCCTTAGAACATGGCATAGAGAGAACTGCAGGGGATCAAAAGACGGTGTCGTGTGGAACCTCTGTGATGTGACCAGACCAGAAGGCAACCTCTTCCTTTTTCTGGATCATTCATTCTTCAAGCAAAAGCCAAGTCCCGCTCCAGGCAGCACTGACTGTTTATTCTTTTTTCATCAAGAAGAAGCTGCATTAGGAAATGAGACTACTGATAGACAATCCCTTTAGAATATGTGAATTTTATTTTCTATGTTGATTTTTCTTTTACATTGCTGTTTTGAGATGTTCATTATGTATGTGTATTTCAATGTGTAATGCAATGCTGTTTCAAATGCTGTTCATTTTATGTTCTATGCAGATTTTTCTTTTACATTGCTGTTAGTAATTAGATATTGTTTTGAGATGTTCATAATAATGTGACTTTCAACTATGTTTCTTTCAATGTCAAATTAAATGCTGTTGTAAATGCTGTTTGCTGTTCATTTTATGTTCTATGCTGAAATTGTTGTTGCCATATTAAAAATGCTTATTTTAAAAATGCTAATCCTAAATAAAATATGTTCCTACAATTTTCAAACAATGTTGATAGTAGTATTCCTAGACAATAAGACTTCGGGTAACCCAACACACATATGCAGTACAGTGAACATTGCAGAAGGGCAAGTAACAGGACCACAACCCATGCCTACCTCACAGGGTTGTTTTTTTGAGAATAACATAGTACCATCTAGTCAATAACATTCTCAGGTTTTCAGTTCAGGACACCCAAAGGTACATTCAGGACACCCAAAACACATCTGGTAACTTTCCCACTGCTCCGAACAAACGCGACTGTGTTTAATCACTTACGCGCGGTTCGGGAATGGTGGTTTGACGGTTCCGCGCACATGCGTGCAACCGCTAAACCGGTCCGCGGAAACATCGCAAACCGGAAGTGAGGCCTACACTTCCTCACAATCCTTCAAGATGCCGAGAGGGAGGTATTGGAGCGATGCGGAGGTCCGCATATTGTTGGCCTTCCTCCTCCAATCCTCCCTCGTGGGAAGGATTGTGCGGAGCAGCAGCCTCCCGACTATGAGGCTGTTTAGGAGGGCGGCTGCTGCTCTGCAAACGAACAACTTTGTCCGCACTGCCCTGCAGTGTCGGACAAAGTTTAAGTACATTAAGGCGGGCTTCTTTCGGGCCATTGCTGCCCATGGGGAGCATCCCCCCTTCCGTCAGCGTCCACCCTACTTCGGTCAATTCCGGGAGCTGTGGCGGAAGGCAGGGAGACCAACCCCGGAGGAGAGGCTGACTGCAGGTGAGTGAGTGCATTAGCATTCTGCCCACTGCTCATTGTGTATTCTCTGGTGGATGTGCAGGTTGGGGGGGGGGGGGGGGGAATGCCCCAAAAACTATGACCCCTGACACAATGAGGCTTTAAGGTGGATTCCAGCATACATCTTGGGTGGGGTGGGACTAGATGCCCTTCAGGAGCCCTGTGTGCTGGTGATTCTGCCCACTGCTCATTGTGTATTCTCTGGTGGATGTGCAGGTTGGGGGGGGGGGAATGCCCCAAAAACTATGACTCCTGACACAATGAGGCTTTAAGGTGGATTCCTGCATTCATCTTGGGGTTGGACTAGATGCCCTTCAGGGACCCCTTCCACATTTTAATGTTATTTCCCTTTTTCCCTCTTTTTCTTAGCACAAAACAGGATGGCGGAGGAGGCAGCGCCTTCTCCGGAAGTGGAGGAGGTTGGGGGGACTTCTCCTCCTCCTTCTCCTCCTCCTCCTCGGATGACCCTCCGCAGAAGGGCACGTAAGTTAAATGCAAGCCAGATTAATTAGGAATACTATTTTTGCCCAGCGTACTTTAATAATATTATTAATATTAATAATTGTAATGATATATGTATTTATTTATTTATTAATTAACAGACTCTCCCAACGGATCGAGGCGGGGAACACCATGATAGAAACTTAAAATAACATTTTTTTTCCAATTTTGAAGGGATACTCAGTCCATCGCCGTCGTCGTCTGCGGAGGAGGTGGAGGAGGAGGTGTAGGAAGAGGAGGAAGAGGAGGATGCACCCCCACCTGTCTCACCTGCTGCTGTGTCTCCAGCAGGTAATAGAAGTTCCATTGCTTTGTATAATGTAGAGTACATTGAGCATATAAAATCCAGGTCAGGGCTCCTGTATCTGTAACAGTTGTAGAGAAAAGGGAATTTCAGCCAGTGTCATTTGTATGCAATTAGTTCCTGGTGAAATCCCCTCTTCATCACAACAGTTTAACCGACCTGGATTTTATGTGGTCACCCTATTGTACAGTACAGGACTAATGGTTTAAATTTTTAATTAAAAAAAGAAAAACTATATTCACATTCCTGTAAATTGAATCGCATTGAATAGCCAATGTCATTGAGTAGTACATCTTGAAATGTTTTTCTGTTGGTTATATTATATGATTTTAAACAAAAAAAAATTCTTACCATCCCATGCAGTTCCCACTCAGGAGCGGCTGGAGAGGCTTGAGGCAGCCGTTGGAGGCATGCAGAATCGCATGTCCTCCATGGAGGAAAAGTTGGACAAGATCCTCAATAAATTGTAAATAGTTGAAAATAATATTGTAAATAGTTGAAAATAATATTTGTTTAAAAAACTAAATCTTTATTTTTGTTACTAAAACATTGTTTTGGTTTTCCTTAGCATTTTCAGGTTGGTGCAGTATTAAGGAGGGATGCCTAACTGTTTTAATAATAGATAGGAAGCACAGTCCCAACCACACAGTGAGATATGAAAACTATATTTTAATGGTTAAATACAACATAAATAACAGCAAAAAAACCCATAATTAACAGCAAATAACATAACAATTACATAAATAACAGCAAAAAATACCATAATTAACAGCAAATAACATAACAATTACATAAATAACAGCAAAAAATACCATAATTAACAGCAAATAACATAACAATTACATAAATAACAGCAAAAAATACCATAATTAACAGCAAATAACATAACAATTACATAAATAACAGCAAAAAATACCATAATTAACAGCAAATAACATAACAATTACATAAATAACAGCAAATAACAATTACATAAATAACAGCAAAAAAAACCATAATTAACAGCAAATTATTAACAATAACATAAAACATGTATTCTAAGGGGAGAACTTTAAGGGTTTTTTTACCTCCCGTGCCGTGCGCTTTATGCTTGGCTCACCTTGAAGTGGTGATGATGAGCGCTGTGGGGGTACTGTATGGGAGCACGGGAGCAGTGATTCGTCCAAGTCTTTGGTTAAAATGTCATTCTGGGGATTTTGCAACTGGGCAGACTGGGGTTGTTGCACCCTGACTTTACGTTTCTTCTTAGCCAGGCATTTTCTCCCCTCACCCTCTCCTGAGTTCCCACCTAAGTCATTTGGCTTACTGCTGGTCCCCTCCATACTGTCAATAGCCAACCGTCTTTTTATTGGCTGGCGTTTTCCATGGCTAGCAGATGATGGGTTGGCTGTATGGGTTGATGTTCCCGGTTCTTCCTGTTGCACCACCGTCACCATCTTCTCCATCGTGACACATTGTCTTTCTAGAATTCTGAGAAGGGCATCTTGATTTCTTTGGTCCCTTGCATCTTCTGTTTTCAAGTAGTCCAACATCTGGTCATTTCTCTGCAACATCTGCGCATGCATCTGCTCATGCATCTGCAAGAGGTTTGCGTTGTGTGCAGAGGCATGCTCCAGAATGCGTTCTGTGTCCCTGCTGCATGGGGGTCTTCTGTTTCTGGCCATTTCCAGGCGCGTTGCAGGCGAGAGTGCTGCCTTTGGGATGGGATGTCTCCTTCCTTCATCTGTACCTGAAGGGAAAGGGCAAAGTTTAGTGTGTTTAAAAATCATTTATTCCATGTCCAGCCTGTCCCATGGGTTCTCTCGCACCCTCATCCTGAAGATGAGAATGTCCTTTCACACATTTATAAGAATTGCAGGACTGACTGAAACTTTATCAAGCAAATAACAAGAGCTATTAGGAGGTTTCATTCCAAAGGCACAATCACAAACCTCAATTTTAAATAGGGGGGGGGGTTGTTTGTGTGTTCAAAATGGCTGCCTGCCTAGGCTGACCACATGAAAAGGAGGTCAGGGCTCATGTAACTTTAACTGCTGTAGAGAAAAGGGAATTTCAGCCGGTGCCGTTTGTATGCATGCAGCACCTGGTGAAATTCCCTCTTCATCACCACAGTTAAAGTTGCAGGCTGTATTATACTACAGTTACCATATACAAAAGAGGGCAGGGCATGAAAAGGAGGTCAGGGCTCATGTAACTTTAATTGCTGTATATAAAATGGAATTTCAGCCGGTGCTGTTTGTATGCATGCAGCACCTGGTGAAATTCCCTCTTCATCACCACAGTTAAAGTTGCAGGCTGTATTATACTACAGTTACCATATACAAAAGAGGGCAGGGCATGAAAAGGAGGTCAGGGCTCATGTAACTTTTAAGTGCTGTAGAGAAAAAGGCTGAAATCCCTCCCATAGACCACAATTTCTGGTCCCATGCACCCCAGAAATTAGCCCTATACTTACTCGGTGGTGCTGGTGCAGGATGCTGGAGATTCCTGGCCCTCAAATGTGCTTGCTCACTGGTTTCTGACGCACTGGTGGAACCGCTGCTTCTGTAGGCTGCCGTGGAAGAAAAAGAAGAGCTATTAGGAGGTTTCATTCCAAAGGCACAATCACAAACCTCCATTTTAAATAGGGGGGGGGTTGTTTGTGTGTTCAAAATGGCTGCCTGCCTAGGCTGACCACATGAAAAGGAGGTCAGGGCTCATGTAACTTTAACTGCTGTAGAGAAAAAGGCTGAAATCCCTCCCATAGACCACAATTTCTTATCCCATGCACCCCAGAAATTAGCCCAGTACTTACACGGTGGTGCTGGTGCAGGATGCTGGAGATTTCTGGCCCTCAAATCTGCTTGCTCAATGGTTTCTGATGCACTGGTGGAACCGCTGCTTCTGTAGGCTGCCGTGGAAGAAAAAGAAGAGCTATTAGGAGGTTTCATTCCAAAGGCACAATCACAAACCTCCATTTTAAATAGGGGGGGGGTTGTTTGTGTGTTCAAAATGGCTGCCTGCCTAGGCTGACCACATGAAAAGGAGGTCAGGGCTCATGTAACTTTAACTGCTGTAGAGAAAAAGGCTGAAATCCCTCCCATAGACCACAATTTCTTGTCCCATGCACCCCAGAAATTAGCCCAGTACTTACACGGTGGTGCTGGTGCAGGATGCTGGAGATTTCTGGCCCTCAAATCTGCTTGCTCACTGGTTTCTGACGCACTGGTGGAACCGCTGCTTCTGTAGGCTGACGTGGAAGAAAAAGAAGAGCTATTAGGAGGTTTCATTCCAAAGGCACAATCACAAACCTCCATTTTAAATAGGGGGGGGGTTGTTTGTGTGTTCAAAATGGCTGCCTGCCTAGGCTGACCACATGAAAAGGAGGTCAGGGCTCATGTAACTTTAACTGCTGTAGAGAAAAAGGCTGAAATCCCTCCCATAGACCACAATTTCTTGTCCCATGCACCCCAGAAATTAGCCCAGTACTTACACGGTGGTGCTGGTGCAGGATGCTGGAGATTTCTGGCCCTCAAATCTGCTTGCTCAATGGTTTCTGATGCACTGGTGGAACCGCTGCTTCTGTAGGCTGACGTGGAAGAAAAAGAAGAGCTATTAGGAGGTTTCATTCCAAAGGCACAATCACAAACCTCCATTTTAAATAGGGGGGGGGTTGTTTGTGTGTTCAAAATGGCTGCCTGCCTAGGCTGACCACATGAAAAGGAGGTCAGGGCTCATGTAACTTTAACTGCTGTAGAGAAAAAGGCTGAAATCCCTCCCATAGACCACAATTTCTTGTCCCATGCACCCCAGAAATTAGCCCAGTACTTACACGGTGGTGCTGGTGCAGGATGCTGGAGATTTCTGGCCCTCAAATCTGCGTGCTCACTGGTTTCTGACGCACTGGTGGAACCGCTGCTTCTGTAGGCTGACGTGGAAGAAAAAGAAGAGCTATTAGGAGGTTTCATTCCAATAGGCACACTCACAAACCTCCATTTTAAATAGGGGGGGGGGTTGTTTGTGTGTTCAAAATGGCTGCCCGTCTAGGCTGACCACATGAAAAGGAGGTCAGGGCTCATGTAACTTTAACTGCTGTAGAGAAAAGGGAATTTCAGCCGGTGCCGTTTGTATGCATGCAGCACCTGGTGAAATTCCCTCTTCATCACCACAGTTAAAGTTGCAGGCTGTATTATACTACAGTTACCATATACAAAAGAGGGCAGGGCATGAAAAGGAGGTCAGGGCTCATGTAACTTTTAAGTGCTGTAGAGAAAAAGGCTGAAATCCCTCCCATAGACCACAATTTCTGGTCCCATGCACCCCAGAAATTAGCCCTATACTTACTCGGTGGTGCTGGTGCAGGATGCTGGAGATTTCTGGCCCTCAAATGTGCTTGCTCACTGGTTTCTGACGCACTGGTGGAACCGCTGCTTCTGTAGGCTGCCGTGGAAGAAAAAGAAGAGCTATTAGGAGGTTTCATTCCAATAGGCACAATCACAAACCTCCATTTTAAATAGGGGGGGTTGTTTGTGTGTTCAAAATGGCTGCCTGCCTAGGCTGACCACATGAAAAGGAGGTCAGGGCTCATGTAACTTTAACTGCTGTAGAGAAAAAGGCGGGAATCCCTCCCATAGACCACAATTTCTGGTCCCATGCACCACAATGTTGTGTCCAATGGCCCCCTTTCCCCCTCCCCCCCCATAAACCCAGCTTAGATCATTGGGAACTCCCTTCCTTCCATGATGTCTGACCCCAGAAATTAGCTAGGCCTGTACTTACTCGGTGCTGCTGCTGCAGGATGCAGCTGGAGATTTCTGGCCCTCAAATCTGCTTGCTCAATGGATTCCGATGCACTGGTGGTACTGTAGGCTCCTGCCGTGGCAGAAAAAGAAGAGCTTTTAGGAGGTTTCATCAATAGGCACAATCACAAACCTCCCTCCTTTTTAAATGGGGGTGGTTGTTCAAAATGGCTGCCTCATCCTTTTTCCCCCCCGCCCTGGAGAGACCAGAGAAACGCTGGGTAGCTAGAGGAGATCTCTCCTGCCCTCTCCTGCCCCACCCGCTCACCCGCATCTGCCTGCCCCATTTTAGAATACAATTTTTTATTCCATGGAACACAATATTAAGTTGTAAAGGTAAGAGTCTTCCCAACCCAACAAAAGAAACAGTATATACCTTCAGGTTCTTCGTTTCCAATATCTTCTGGTGTCTCGAATTCTAAAAGGGGAAAACATCAGATGTGAGCTATAGGCATGAAATAGAAGGAAGAACGAAATTTTTTTTAAAATGGCAATTACAATCAATGTACCTCCGGGAGAGTAGGGCGTTCCAAGGTAGTCCTCCACATCTATTGTTTGAAGTTCACTGCTGAACAGTTCTTCTGAGCCTTCTGAGAGCAGGAAAGCCAGGGGGGAACTTACTGGGGGAGCAGCAGCAGGTGCTTGGACACGATGGATGTTCAGACTCCTGCCCACGCGATTTGGTTGAATAGTAGCATCCCCCCGAAAAATGCTATGAAGCTCCTCAAAAAAGGGGCAGGTGGCAGCATCATTCCCTGATCGTGAATTATGATTCACGACCCTGCGATATTCCTGCCTCATTGCCTTTGCCTTGGTCCTGCACTCCTTCGCTGTACGGATATGGCCCCTTCTTTGCATTTCCTGAGCAATGGATTCATAGGCATCTAAGTTCCTATGGCTGGCATTCAGTTGAGCTTGAACTTTCTGCTCCCCAAAAATGTCCAGAAGGTCGAGGATCTCTGCCTTTTTCCAAGAAACTCCCCTTCCTGGAGCAGCCATTTCGTTAGGTGGAAAAGGTGTAGAGAGGAAATAACTCAGGATGCAGTCTCTCTGGCGTCGCGAAGTTAAATGAGGTCAACGGTCGGATCGCGCACACGTGCTTATATGCATAGGCGCGCGACCACACCTGCGCCTCCAGCCAATCCGTTGCGTGAACACACCCGCACGGCTGCGCATAACCCGAGGGCCTTTTTTCAAATTTCCCGCCAGAAATCCCTTCCCTCTCCCTGCCCATCTCGTCAAAACCCGCCCTCTTCCTGCTCACACCTCTCCGAAAATGCGCTTCGCTGAAAAACTGTACACATGGGCATAACGCGCTTTACATCCCGCCGCAAAATAAAAGTCGCTATTTAACGCGCATTCGATAATGCGCATAATCCGGGAGATAACGCGCCTCTATGCCCGTTTTGCGCTCCGCTGGTGTGGAGGTAAAATTTATAATGAGCCTCTAAGGCTCATTAAACGTCTCGTGTGGAGGAGGCCTAGGGCTAAACAGGTGATTTGATGCTCTTATTTTGGTCAGTTTATCCTAGAATGCTGCATCAAATGTATTACTAGTGAACGTACCTTAAAAATCCATGCAACTAGGGCTAAATGGGTGATTTGATGTACATCTCCAATGTTTCTTTACATTGAACCCGTTTCTCTCATTTTGGGCATTTGCTGAACATTTCAAACATTTTTTCTTATTTTGGTCAGTTTATCGTAGAAAGCTGCACCAAATGCCATACTAGCGAACGTACAGTCAGAATACATGGAAAATCCCTGGAAGTAGTGTAAATCCATGTAACTAAGGCTAAATTGGTGATTTGATGCTCATCTGCAATGTTTCTTTAAATTGAACACGACTCACTCATTTTGGGCATTTGCTCATCACACATGTTCTCTTCTTTTGGTTAGTTTATCGTAGAAAGCTGCACCAAATGCCTTAACAGCGAACGTACAGTCACAATACATGGGAAATCACTGAAAATAGTGTAAATCCATGTAACTTGTGCTAAATACGTGCTTTGATGCTCATCTGCAATGTTTCTTTACATTGAACCCGTTTCTCTCATTTTGGGCATTTGCTGTACATTTTACACATTTTCTCTTAGTTTGGTCAGTTTCTCATAGTAAGCTGCACCAAATGCCATACTAGCGAACGTAGCATCAGAATACATGGGAAATCCCTGGAAATAGTGTAAATCCATGCAACTAGAGCTAAATAGGTGATTTGATGCTCTTATTTTGGTCAGTTTATCCAAGAAAGCTGCACCAAATGCCTTAACAGCGAACGTACAGTCAGAATACAAGGGAAATCACTGAAAATAGTGTTAATCCATGCAATTAGAGCTAAATAGGTGATGCTAATCTGCAATGTTACTTTACATTGAACCCGTTTCTCACATTTTGGGCATTTGCTATGGATTTCACATGTTTTATATTTATAATTCATCCTGGAAAGCTGCACCAAACCCTTACTAGAGAATGTACATTCAGAATACATGGGAAATGACTGAAAATACTGTAAATCCATGTAACTAAGGCTAAATAGGTAATTTGCTGCTAATCTGCAATGTTTCTTCACATTGAACCCGTTTCTCTCATTTTGGGCATTTGCTCTACTCATCACACGTTTTCTCTTATTTTGGTCAGTTTATCCTAGAAAGCTGTACCAAATGTCTTACTAGTGAACGTACATTAAAAATTCATGGGAAACCTCTGGAAATATGATAAATCCATGCAACTAGGGCTAAATGGGTGATTTGATGCTCATCGGCAATGTTGCTTTACATTGAACCCGTTTCTCACATTTTGGGTATTTGCTGTACATTTCACATGTTTTCTCTTGTATTTATAATTCATCCTGGAAAGCTGCACCACACGCCTTACTAGCGAACGTACAGTCAGAATACATGGAAAATCCCTAGAAATAGTGTAAATCCATGCAACTTGGGCTAAATGGGTTATTTGATGCTCATTTGCAATGTTTCTTTACATTGAACCCGTTTTCTCATTTTGGGCATTTGTTCTACTTATCACACGTTTTCTCTTCTTTTCGTTACTTTATCACAGAAAGCTGCTCCAAATGACTTACTAGCGAACGTTCAGTCAGAATACATGGGAAATCACTGAAAATAGTGTAAATCCATGCAACTAGGGCTAAATAGGTGATTTGATGCTCATTTGCAATACTTCTTTACATTGAACCCTTTCTCTCATTTTGGGCATTTGCTGTACATTTCACACATTTTCTCTTATTTTGTCAGTTTATCCTAGAAAGCTGTACCAAATGTCTTACTAGTGAACGTACCTTAAAAATTCATGGGAAACCTCTGGAAATATGATAAATCCATGCAACTAGGGCTAAATGGGTGATTTGATGCTCATTGGCAATGTTTCTTTACATTGAACCCGTTTCTCACATTTTGGGCATTTGCTGTACATTTCACATGATTTATATTTATAATTCATCCTGGAAAGCTGCACCAAATGCCTTACAGGTGAACGTACAGTCAGAATACATGGAAAATCCCTGGAAATAGTGTAAATACATGTAACTAGGGCTAAATTGGTGATTTGATGCTCATCGGCAATGTTTCTCTACATTGAACCCGTTTCTCACATTTTGGGCATTTGCTGTGGATTTCACATGTTTTATATTAATAATTCATCCTGGAAAGCTGCACCAAACCCTTACTAGAGAATGTACATTCAGAATACATGGGAAATGACTGGAAATACTGTAAATCCATATAACTAAGGCTAAATAGGTAATTTGCTGCTAATCTGCAATGTTTCTTCACATTGAACCCGTTTCTCTCATTTTGGGCATTTGCTCTACTCATCACACGTTTTCTCTTATTTTGGTCAGTTTATCCTAGAAAGTTGTACCAAATGTCTTACTAGTGAACGTACCTTAAAAATTCATGGGAAACCTCTGGAAATATGATAAATCCATGCAACTAGGGCTAAATGGGTGATTTGATGCTCATCTCCAATGTTTCTTTACATTGAACTCGTTTTCTCATTTTGGGCATTTGCTCTATTTATCACACGTTTTCTCTTCTTTTGGTCAGTTTATCGTAGAAAGCTGCACCAAATGCCATACTAGCGAACGTAGCATCAGAATACATGGGAAAACCTTGGAAATAGTGTAAATCCATGCAACTAGGGCTAAACCGGTGATTTGATGCTCTTATTTTGGTCAGTTTATCCTAGAAAGCTGCATCAAATGTATTACTAGCGAACGTACCTTCAAAATCCATGTAACTAGGGCTAAATGGGTGATTTGATGTTCATCTCCAACGTTTCTTTTTTTTTTTTTTTGTATAATTTTTATTAATTTTTCAACAAAACAAAACAAACATACATAATATATAAACAAACTAACTCAACTAACTCCCTCGACTACCCTGTCCAATGTTTCTTTACATTTAACCCGTTTCTCTCATTTTGGGCATTTGCTGTGCAGTTCACACATTTTCTCTTATTTTGGTCAGTTTATCCTAGAATGCTGCACCAAATGTCTTACTAGCGAACGTATCTGAAAAATCCATGCAACTAGGGCTAAATGGGTGATTTGATGCTCAGCTCCAATGTTTCTTTACATTGAACCCGTTTTCTCATTTTGGGCATTTGCTCTATTTATCACACGTTTTCTCTTCTTTTGGTTAGTTTATCCTAGAAAGCTGCATCAAATGACTTACTAGCGAACTTACCTTAAGAATTCATGGGAAACTTCTGGAAATAAGATAAATCCATGCAACTAGGGATAAATGGGTTATGCTAATCTGCAATATTTCTTTAAATTGAACACGACTCATTCATTTTGGGCATTTGCTGTGCAGTTCACAAGTTTTCTCTTATTTTGGTAAGTTTATCGTAGAAAATGCACCACATGCCATACTAGCGAACGTAGCATCAGAATACATGGGAAATTCCTGGAAATAGTCTAAATCCATGCAACTAGGGCTAAACAGGTGCTTTGATGCTCATCTGCAATTTTCTTTTCATTGAACCCGTTTCTCTCATTTTTGGCATTTGCTGAACATTTCACACATTTTCTCTTATTTTGGTCAGTTTATCCTAGAAAGCTGCATCAAATGACTTACTAGCTAACAAACCTTAAGAATACATGGGAAATCACTGAAAATATGTGCTTTGATGCTCATCTGCAATTTTCTTTTCATTTTCATTTCTTTTCTTTTCTCATTTTGGGCATTTGCTGAATATTTCACACATTTTCTCTTATTTTGGTCAGTTTATCCTAGAAAGCTGCACCAAATGTCTTACTAGCGAACGTACAGTCAGAATACATGGGAAATCACTGAAAATAGTGTAAATCCATGTAACTCGTGCTAAATACGTGCTTTGATGCTCATCTGCAATTTTCTTTACATTGAACCCATTTCTCTCATTTTGGGCATTTGCTGTGCATTTCACATGTTTTCTCTTATTTTGGTCAGTTTCTCCTACAAAGCTGCACGAAATGTCTTACTAGTGAATGTACCTTAAAAATACATGGGAACCCTCTGGAAATAAGGTACATCCATGCAACTAGGGCTAAATGGCTGGATATGATGCTCATCTGCAATGTTTCTTTACATTGAACCCGTTTCTCTCATTTTTAGCATTTGCTCTACTGATCACAGCCTATCCAAAGCAGAGATTGAACTTTTATGGGACTTTTATGGAACATGGCCACCCTCAGGCTTGGGTTGTTGGGCAGAGCTGGGTCATATCTACACTGCCCAGTTCACCCACCCAGGTCTCAGTGATGCACACCAAGTCAGATCCCTCATCATGGATGAGTGGGTCTTGTTGCGAACCCACCTGGCATTCACCAGCACCACAACCAGGCCAGAGGGTGCATTAGCCACTCCACCAGGAACCTTCGGGATGGGAAGGGAGTCAGGGAGGGGAAAAGCTCATAGCCATTTAGATCCCCTACGGGTTTGATAACATTATCTCCCCACTGCGCCAGACCTTCCCTTACCCCTCTACCTCCACGTTACCCTTCTTTCCACCCTCAAGCATCCTGGTTTGTAACAATTTTCAGAGAGACAGCAGAATAAGGAAGGAAAGAAAAAGTTAAGAAGCAGTGACAAAAGTTAGGGAAAATAAATGAAGCCCAGGTGTGGTTACTCTATGGGGAAGTGCTGGCCTATTGTTCACTATGGGCAGGTATGGTTTCCGCACGGGCAACAATGAGTTTCCTATGCGGAGCTATATTTTCCCTATTCTCAATCACTATCCTGTCTCCCCATGGGCATACACTGTCCTTTGTTTTTCTAAGGGCAAGTATGGTTTTCCTATGTGGAGCTATATTTTCCCCATGGGCAATTCAGGTTTCCCTGTGGGCAGGATCTGTCAGCACAAGGTACAGGTGCTCACAGCCTATCCAAATCAGAGATTGAACTTTTATGGAACTTTTATGGAACATGGCCACCCTCCGGCTTGGGTTTTTGGGCAGAGCTGGGTCATATCTACACTGCCCAGCTCACCCACCCAGGTCTCAGTGATGCACACCAAGTCGGATCCCTCATCATGGATGAGTGGGTCTTGTTGCGAACCCACCTGGCATTCACCAGCACCACAACCAGGCCAGAGGGTGCAGTAGCCAGTCCACCAGGAACCTGCGGGATGGGAAGGGAGTCAGGGAGGGGAAAGGCTCATAACCATTTAGATTCCCTATGGGTTTGATAACATTATGTCCCCATTGCACCAGACCTTCCCTTACCCCTCTACCTCCACGTTACCCTTTTTCCACCCTGAAGCATCCTGGTTTGTAACAATTTTGAGAGAAGCAGTAGAATAAGGAAGGAAAGAAATAGTTAAGAAGCAGTGACAAAAGTTAGGGAAAATAAATAAAGCCCAGGTGTGGTTTCTCTATGGGCAAGTGCTGGCCTATGTTTCAGTATGGGCAGGTGTGGCAGGAATTTGAGTCCCCCAGGGAGGCCTATGACTCTCTCTTATGAGAAAGGGGTCATTTATTGTCGCCGATCTCTTATGAGAAAGATCTTTACTCTAATTATTTATAATGCTTTGATACAGTAACTGGCCTAAATGTAGACTAGGGATGAATAACCTTAAGATGGGAAGGGACCTTCCATAGATCAGTGACTTCCCTCCCAATAACTTCAAAGGAGTTATATTCATGCAAGCAACTAAACTCAGTTACAGTGGAGTCCAAAGGTACTCACGTATTGGTTTCTTAAAGATAGGTTTATTGAAGAAGACACATCAGCTGAGGGAGCCAGAGATAGACCTCTGACTGAATTAAGTATATAGGGTATCACTCTTATATAGGAAACTGGAAACATCAGAATTAGCATATCTAGCCTTTTGTACTGAATCACCTTTGTACCAGGGGAAAGTTTACAATAATACAGGGTTGTACATAGGAATGATGTAATTTGTCTCTAAGTCAAAACAGAGAAAGGCACCACATATGAATGATGGAGGTCAAGATAAACTAAAACAATACAGAATGCATATAGTTGCTAGTGGACCAAAGTTCATTATGATGAGGCTCAGCACATCTAGCTAGCACATTGCTGGTTCTATCTTACAGGAGAACAGATACATGGTTTTATTAGAAGCATGAAATCAATATTAGTTTCTCAATCATTTAAATGTTGTTATCACAAGCTATTGTTATGATCATACCTGAAATATTCCCGCAACAGCAGGCATGGTCTCCGCATGGGCAACAATGAGTTTCCTATGCGGAGCTATATTTCCCCTATTCCCAATCACTATCCTGTTTCCCCATGGGCAAACACTGTCCTTTGTTTTTCTAAGGGCAAGTATGGTTTTCCTATGAGGAGCTATATTTTCCCTATGGGCAAGTATGGTTTCCCTGTGGGCAGGATCTGTCAGCACAAGGTACAGGTGCTCACAGCCTATCCAAAGCAGAGATTGAACTTTTATGGAACATGGCCACCCTCAAGCTTGGGTTGTTGGGGAGAGCTCGATCATATCTCCACTGCCCAGCTCACCCACCCAGGTCGCAGTGATGCACACCAAGTCGGATCCCTCATCATGGATGAGTGGATCTTCTTGCGAACCCACCTGGCGTTCACCAGCACCACAACCAGGCCAGAGGGTGCAGTAGCCAGTCCTCCAGGAACCTGCGGGATGGGAAGGGAGTCAGGGAGGGGAATCTCCCCACTGCGCCAGAATTCCCTTACCCCTGTACCTCCACGTTACCCTTCTTTCCACCCTGAAGCATCCTGGTTTGTAACAATTTTCAGAGAGACAGCAGAATAAGGAAGGAAAGAAAACGTTAAGAAGCAGTGACAAAAGTTAGGGAAAATAAATAAAGCCCAGGTGTGGTTTCTCTATGGGCAAGTGCTGGCCTATGGTTCACTGTGGACAGGCAATGTCTCCGCATGGGCAACAATTAGTTTTCTATGCGGAGCTATATTTCCCCTATTCTCAATCACTATCCTGTCTCCCCATGGGCAAACACTGTCCTTTGTTTTTCTAAGGGCAAGTATGGTTTTCCTATGAGGAGCTATATTTTCCCTATGGGCAAGTATGGTTTCCCTGTGGGCAGGATCTGTCAGCACAAGGTACAGGTGCTCACAGCCTATCCAAAGCAGAGATTGAACTTTTATGGAACATGGCCACCCTCAAGCTTGGGTTGTTAGGGAGAGCTCGATCATATCTCCACTGCCCAGCTCACCCACCCAGGTCGCAGTGATGCACACCAAGTCAGATCCCTCATCATGGATGAGTGGATCTTCTTGCGAACCCACCTGGCGTTCACCAGCACCACAACCAGGCCAGAGGGTGCAGTAGCCAGTCCACCAGGAACCTGCGGGATGGGAAGGGAGACAGGGAGGGGAATCTCCCCACTGCGCCAGAATTCCCTTACCCCTGTACCTCCACGTTACCCTTTTTTCCACCCTGAAGCATCCTGGTTTGTAACAATTTTCAGAGAGACAGCAGAATAAGGAAGGAAAGAAAACGTTAAGAAGCAGTGACAAAAGTTAGGGAAAATAAATAAAGCCCAGGTGTGGTTTCTCCATGGGCAAGTGCTGGCCTATGGTTCACTATGGACAGGCAATGTCTCCGCATGGGCAACAATTAGTTTCCAATGCGGAGCTATATTTTCCCTATTTTCAATCACTATCCTGTTTCCCCATGGGCAAACACTGTCCTTTGTTTTTCTAAGGGAAAGTATGGTTTTCCTATGAGGAGCTATATTTTCCCTACGGGCAAGTATGGTTTCCCTGTGGGCAGGATCTGTCAGCACAAGGTACAGGTCCTCACAGCCTATCCAAAGCAGAGATTGAACTTTTATGGAACATGGCCACCCTCAAGCTTGGGTTGTTGGGCAGAGCTCGATCATATCTCCACTGCCCAGCTCACCCACCCAGGTCGCAGTGATGCACACCAAGTTGGATCCCTCATCATGGATGAGTGGATCTTCTTGCGAACCTACCTGGCGTTCACCAGCACCACAACCAGGCCAGAGGGTGCATTAGCCAGTCCACCAGGAACCTGCGGGATGGGAAGGGAGTCAGGGAGGGGAAAGGCTCATAGCCATTTAGATCCCCTATGGGTTTGATAACATTATCTCCCCACTGCGCCAGACCTTCCCTTCCCACTCTACCTCCACGTTACCCTTCTGTCCACCCTGAAGCATCCTGGTTTGTAACAATTTTGAGAGATACAGCAGAATATGGAAGGAAAGAAAAAGTTAAGAACCAGTGACAAAAGTGAGGGAAAATAAATAAAGCCCAGGTGTCGTTACATTCTACTTTTGCTTTTAACCTCTATTCCATTTTTTACTCCTCCCTGACTCTCACTCAGGGCAGGGAGGACCCCACATAACACAGCTTCCCACTCTCACCCTAGGTCAGAATCACAAGTCTGTCACTCACACAGAAGCCTGGCAGCCTTCCAACAGCAAAACCAACAAAGGGGGGGTTGCCCCCAAGTAGTGGCAAGGTAAGCCACGTAAGCCACCTCTTGGGCACAAGATGGGCAAAACCCTCCCCCATTAGTGGCAGCCTGCCCCCCAAGGCAGGAGTGTGGTTTTTGTATTTATTTTTTATGAGCCTCCTCCAGGTGAGGCTCTGGCCCAATCCAGCCACCACACAGTCCCCAGAGACAAACCCTTACCAGCAAAGCTGCAGATTGAAACAGTGCAGGTGAGCAGGCAGGCAGTTTGGCAGGCAGAGTTTGGAGAAGCAAGAAGGCACTCTTGCTGGCAGGTAAAAGGCAGTTGAGGCAGAAGGCCAGATGTTTCTTGTGGCCCAGGCAGCCCCAGGGTGCCCAGGAAGGAAGGAAGGAAAGCAACAGCAGAGCTGGTTCATTGTTGAGTCTCTCCCCTAGGCAAACTCTCCACCTCACAGCTGAACTGAGTCTGGCTCCTTAGTATTCACAGCTGGTTCTTCCTTCTCTTGAGAAGACCTCTCCAGCCTCCTCCCATTTGATGCTTTTCAGCGCTGAATGCAGCTATTTAAAAAAAGGGAAAAAGAAAATTTAAAAGTTCCTGCAGGACTGGTTCTTTCTCCTCATGAGAGGCTTTTGCTCCTAAGTAGAAATTTGCAGGCTTGAGCCTTTTAGTGTTCGGCAAGGTGGCATTAATATATATAAATTGTGGGAAACTGGTTCTTCCAAAGCTGATTTTCTCATTCAAAGTAGGTGCTTTACTCCTGAGCAATGCCCCCAGTCCTTGAACCCATTTAGCTCTGTGTATGGGAAGGGGGGAATGGATCCCTTCTGTAGCTGAAGGCTCGAGACTGGAGGAAGCCATATGGAAAGGACAGGGCCCTTGTATCTTTAACAGTTTTATAGAAAAGGGAATTTCAGCAGGTGTCATTTGTTTATATGAAGAACCTGGTGAAATCCCCTCTTCATCACAATGGTTAAAGCTGCAGGAGCCCTGCTCTCTTGACCAGATATAAAAGAGGGCAGGGCTCCTGCAGGTTCAACTGTTGTGAGGAAGTGGTCATTTCACCAGGTTCTTCCTTTAAACAAGTGACACCTGCTGAAATTCCCTTTTCTATGCAACTGTTAAGTTGCAGGAGCCTTGTCCTCCTTTCCATAGGGTTACCCTATACTTGTCCTTAGAAAAACATAGGACAGTAGTCGCCCATAGGGAAACAGCAAACAAGTCACTAAAGTTTCTATTAAGTCTCATCCTAGTTTCCAGAAACCGTTAATATGAAGACTGACTCCAGCCAGTAGGAAAAAGCACTATGAAGTCAAAGGTTGTGCAATTCTGATTGTGTAGCCCAGGTTGTGCATTTTCTCTCTGTCTGTATTTTATGTTGTCCGTCTCTGATTTTAAATGTTTTAAACGTTTTAATGGATTTGTATATTTGTATTTGAATCCTTTGTAACGTTTTGCATATTTTAATTTTTTAATCCCTTGTAAGGGACTTAGAGATATCTTTTTTAAGATATAGTCAGCAGTCTATAAAATAAATAAATAATAATAATAGTAATAATAATGTACTTATTGTTATCATTTATTTATAACGCACCATAACTGTACAGAGAGCAAGAAAATAAAACAATGCCCTGCCCAAATGGCTTACAATCTAAAAAGTATTTAAAAATTATATTGAAGGAGCAGTCTAGAGATTCTACTACTACTACAATACAAAACAAGACAACACAAAAGGGCGGTGTTGTATCCAGCGCAAGGTAAATTGTGGAGCTAACGCTCTGCCAAAATCTGTCCTCCAATTTCCTGAAAGTCCTCTTCCTCCATGAAAGAGGCTCAAGGGCATTTTGTTGTTTATTTTGAATGTGTATTGGTGGTGTTTTTGACCTTACTCAATCACTGTGAGGTGGCCAAGGGTACTGTGTGTGTATGGTTTTTACCCCCTATTACACATCTCTCCATCGCTCTGCAGTTTCCCAGGTTGCCTGCACTTCCTGATCTGAAAAGGTCCTATGGGAGGAACAAATTCATCTCTCCCCCATTGCATGAAGTGTGGGAAGCCAAGGAGGCTACAGGATGTCAGAGGTCCCCTCTACAAGGATTCGCTTTTGCGCCCGGTTAGCCGATTATGCGCATAATCGCAGAAGCGCATTTACGCCTAATCCCTCTGCACGAGAGGCGGTGAAGCGCATTAAAGGTTGTCCAAAATGCGGTTTACAAGTAGTTAATGCGCATAAGCGCATATGCACAGTCAAAATGCGCTTTAACGGACGGAGCAAAATAAAACTCGTGATTTAACGCGCATTCGATAATGCGCATAATCGGAGAGATAACGCGCCTCTACGCCCTATTTGCGCTCCGCTGGTGTGGAGGTAAAATTTTTAATGCGCCTTGAAAGAGCTTTAAATGCCTCTTGTAGAGGCAGCCAGAGAGATGGTTGTACAATGAAAGACAGAATAATCATGCACAGACACTAGCCATCTCATAAGGAAAGCACAAAAACCCGAAACCAAATCCATGAGAAATTTCTCCTCCTTTGAATTTCTTTTCGAAAGCAATTTCCTTTGCATCAAATTGAATAAGAATGGTTGAAATTTTTGTGGGAGAAATATTCAGCACAGCACTGGTTAGGGTACGATTGTGTGATGCTTTTAACACACTAAACACAATACCATCCAATCCCAATCAGAGTACCAAGTGTATTTCAAACTATGGCTTATAACTGTGCAATACAGGAATGAGAGCACTCCTATAGTTTCACTATAGCGAAGTACTGTCCTACGTTTCCCTATAGGCAAGCATATCTTCCCTATGGGCAAGTATGATTCCACAACGGGGAGGTATATTTTTCCTATGGACAAGTATTATCCTATGGTTCTGTATGAGCAAGTATGGTTTTCCTTTGGGGATGTACTGTCCTATGCTTCCCTATAGACAATTGCTATCTAATGTTTCCTTATGGGCAAATTCTATGTTTTCCTATGGGCAAGTATTGTTTCTCTATGGGCAAGTGCTGGCCTATGTTTCACTATGGGCAGGCATGGTTTCCGCATGGGCAACAATGAGTTTCCGATGCGGAGCTATATTTTCCCTATTTTCAATTACTATCCTGTTTCCGTATGGGCAAACACTGTCCTTTGTTTTTCTGAGGGCAAGTATGGTTTTCCTATGGGGAGCTATATTTTCCCTATGGGCAACTATGGTTTCCCTGTGGGCAGGTGCTGTCAGCACAAGGTACAGGTCCTCACAGCCTATCCAAAGTAGAGATTGAACTTTTATGGAACTTTTATGGAACATGGCCACCCTCAAGCTTGGGTTGGTGGGCAAAGCTGGGTCATATATACACCGCCCAGCGCACCCACCCAGGTCTCAGCGACGCAAACCAGGTCGGATCCCTCATCCATGATCATATCATGGAAGAGTGGGTCTTGTTGCGAACCCACCTGGCATTCACCAGCACCACAGCCAGGCCAGAGGGTGCAGTAGCCAGTACACCAGGAACCTGTGGGATGTGGAGGGGGTCAGGGAGGGGAAAGGCTTGTAGTTATCTAGCTTCCCCACAGGTTTGATAACATTTCCTCCCCACTGTGCTAGACCTTCCCTTACCCCTCTACGTCCATGTTACCCTTTTTCCTACCCAGGAGCATCCTGGTTTGTAACAATTTTGAGAGAGACAGCAGAATATGGAAGGAAGGAAAAGGTTAAGAAGCAGTGACAAAAGTGAGGGAAAATAAATAAAGCCCAGGTGTGGTTACATTCTACCCCCAGTTGGTTGGAGCTTTTAACCTCCATTCCATTTTTTGCTCTTCCCTGACTCTCACTCTAAGGGGAGGGAGGACCCCACATAACACAGCTTCCCACTCTCACCCTAGGTCAGGGTCACAGGCCTGTCTCTCACACAGAAGCCTGGCAGCCTTCCAACAGTCAAAACAACAAGGGGGGGTTGCCCCCAAGGGGTGGCAGGGCAAGCCAAGTAAGCCATCACTTGGGCACAAGATGGGCAAACCCCTCCCCCATTGGTTTGGGTGTTGGAAGGTGGCTTTCTCCCAAGTGGCAGCCTGCCCCCCAAGGCAGGGCTAGATGTGTTTTGTTTTTGTTTTTTATGAGCCTCTTCCAGGTGAAACTCTGGCCCAATCCAGCCACCACACAGTCCCCCGTGCCAAACTCTTACCAGCAAAGCTGCAGATTGAAACAGTGCAGGTGAGCAGACGGGCAGTTTGGCAGGCAGAGCTTGGAGAAGCAAGAAGGCACTCTTGCTGGCAGGTAAAAGTCATTTGAAGCAGAAGACCAGGTGTTTCTTGTGGCCCAGGCAGCCCCAAGGTGCCAGTTGGGCCTTAGTGATGCTCCCAGAAAGGAAGGAAAGCAACAGCAGGGCTGGTTCTTTATTGAGTCTCTCCCCTATGCAAATTCTCCACAGTTGAACTGAGTCTGGCTCGTTAGTATTCACTGGCTTTGCTTATGGATTACTGATTATGGACATATATTAACTCCACCTAACCTACCTTACAGGGCTGTTGTATTTCCATAGTATAAAAGGCTGGCCCTGTTTAATTTCTGGCTGCCACACAGCTCTGAAAGACTGTCCATGTCCTAGATCAACCAACGGGAGCTTTAGTTGAGCCATAGGGGTATGTTTTCTTATCTTTTCCGTGTTGAAAGGGGGGAAGAAAGCATTTTATAGCCCTGCTAATACTACCTGACAGCACCTCTTCACTGTTAAACTGCAAGTTACCTTGCAGCTCCATGGCATGTGTGACTGAGATTTTTGCATTTCAACCTGATCAATCTGGCTTGTAACTGGCTCATCCTCTCAAAACATTTATATTATTATTATTATTATTATTATTAATCTTCATTTGTATCCCACCTTTTGCTCAATACTGGGCCTCAAGGTGGCTTTACAAAATTAAAACGTACACAGTTAAAAGCTATAAATAGAAACATGCAAAAGTTAGAAATATAATTAAATAGGTTTTAATATTTTAATAAATATTAAAATATTCAATATTTTAATAAATTGACAGCCCGCATTATCAGCAGGGCCCAGTGCAGGCAGGGGAAGGGGTAAGAAGAAGAGAATTTGTAAGAAGAGAATTTGCTCCTACTGTTTAAATTGGTTGCAAAAATACACCTTCTGCCTCCAGTTCAGTGCAATTCTACTGTGAATGTTCACTCAGAAGCATTCAGCAGAGCTTACTTCCTAGTAAAGCATGGAAGTAAAAGAAGGCAGGGCTCCTGCAGCTTTAACTGTTGTGATGAAGGGGGAATTTCATCGCATGCATACAAATAACACCTGCCCATAGACAGTAGCAGTGCTAGGGAGAAGAAATCCTACCCCCCCAAAAAAGGAACATCTCCTATAACTCCTAACAGAGCAGTTTCTAGACAAAGAAATCAGAATGTAATTAATAACACCTGGCTGCAATCTAACAAACTTTCGGAGGGAAAGGAAGGCAAGACCCAAGAGGTGGATCTGCCTGTAGGTGCAGCTGGTGAAGGTTTAGGGAATTTGGCCTGAGGTAAAAAAAAGGAATCATTTAGAGGCTTGTAGCTTCAACAGTGTTTTATGAGTGCTTCAGAATTGTCCCCAAGCAATTTTGAAAACCCCAAAATAAATATTAGTAATCCCTTACATCTGGAATCCCCTCACACTCCCCTCTTCAGTCCTTAATCTCTCTCCTCACTCTCAGGCACCCTCCCCACCCCAAGACTTTCATACCCCCTTTCAAGAAAAGCCTCTGCCACAAATCACCCAGTAAATGCACCACTAGTCAGGAGTAAACTTAATAGAATAGAAGCATAAGTCCTAGGTTCCTAGGGTGACCCTTATGGAAAGGAGGACAGGGCTCCTGTATCTTTAACAGTTGCATAGAAAAGGGAATTTCAGCAAGTGTCATTTGTTTATAGGAAGAACCTGGTAAAATTCCCTCTTCAAAACAACGATTAAAGCTGTAGGAGCCCTGCCCTCTTTTGTATCTGGTCAAGAGAGCAAGGCTCCTGAAGCTTTAACCATTATGATGAAGAGGGGATTTCACCAGGTCCTTCATTTAAACAAATTACACCTGCTGAAATTCCCTTTTCCATAAAACTGTTAAAGATACAATGGCCCTGTCCTCCTTTCCATAAGGTCACCGTATGGCTTTCCCCAGTTGAGAGCCTTCAGCTATAGAAGAGGTCCATTCCCCCTTCCCATACACAGAGCTAAACGGGTTCAAGGACTGGGGGCATTGCTCAGGAGTAAAGCACCTGCTTTGAATGAGAAAATAAACTTTGGAAGAACCAGTTTCCCACAATTATATATATATATATATATATATATATATATATATATGTATGTTTTAATACCACCTTGTAGCATTGCAGAACACTCAAAGCTCAAGGCTGCAAATTTCTACTCACAATTCATCATGAGCTTTCAAAGAATTTCATTCTCCCACCACTGGGAAAATATTGTCGTCCCAGGCCAAGAGAATGAAGTCTGAGGAGACCCTCCATTTCCCTTGCTCCGCCGTAACAAGAGAAAGGCCTCCGTCTTCCCTCTAAATCCCCTCCAGCCTTAGAAAAAACCCTCAAGCAAAGCAAGGCCACGAAGGAAGGGGAATGCTCCCCCCTCATGCAAGCAGGGCACCCCCTTTCTCTCACACCCTGCCTTAGAAGGCCAAAGGCCCACCAGAAAACCATGGGGGAAGGTTGGGCTTGCTGCATGCATGAACTGGCTACTTCTCACCCCCCCACTCCCACTAAATTTTAAAATAAAAAAGACAAACAAGAAAGGGTCCCTTTTTACCTCCACAATGAAGGAAAATTGTGAGTCGCCTCAGTACCGTGTGGTTAAAAAGGGGAATAAAAACATAAAGAATAAAATGGGGGAGAGGGATTAAAACTCTCTCTCACTCACATATAAAATGAATTAAAAGGTAAGGCTGGAAGGAGGGAATCTGGGGATGATGTGCACAGGTGCAAAAATCAAAGAGAGTAAGAAGGCTTGGCTTGCATTTATCCCGCTCTTTCAGCCAGGTGATGGAAGGAGGGGCCCAGATTGCCTAACAAGCAGCCAGCAATTCCCAGCATGGCTGATTGAGAAAAAACAGCAGGCAGGGAGGGGCTCCTGCTCAGCATCCTTTGAACTCCCCACCCAGTGCAATAATACCACATGCCCTCAAAACCCCTATTCCTGTGCTTAATCTGAAAATGTCCCACAGGTAATACACTTTTGACTCATTAGTCAAGACGAGCCGTATTAATTTAAGGAGCTTCTTTACCACTAATATTTAAATTGTTATCTTTTCAACTCCAGGCCAAGGCTTTTCTTTTCTCCCAAGCATTTAACAGCTTATGTTGAGTGTTGAAACTGAGTTTTTGGCCCGGCTGAGAGTTTTAAATTGTTTTTAAATGTTAGCTGGTTTTTTTAAAAAATGCTTTTATGGTTTTAAATTTTGTCTGTTGATTTTTAATGCACAGTCTTTTAATCTTTATAAACCACCTGGAGAGCTTTGGGGGATTCTGGGATTTGTAGTCCAAACCCTTTGGAAAATTAGGGGGAGCAGGTGTGACTAGAGGAGAGGGGCTCCCTCTCCTCATTCCTCCTGGTTCTGGTTGGACAAGGAGGTCCACATTTTGTATTTTGTATTTTTTTGTAACATGTATATCCTACCTTTCCAACAAGGAACCCTAAGGCAGTTCACATGGTCCTCCTCTTGTGGCATGAAGGGTTAAATTTTGAATTAATGTTAGCTGCTGCAAGGCTTGTTTTTTTTTAATCTTAGGAATGTTTACTGTAGCCTTGAAGCCCTGTAGAAGTGCTGTTATCTATGCCTATAGCAGACTCCCTCCTTAGCAAAAGCTGTGTGAAGTCAGACAGCCTTGTTATCTCTGTTTCACTTTTAATGAATGTAGAATTGTTCTGAATGCTTGCTTGTGCTTCTGTAACTACGCTTGCAACAGAGGCGTTATTTTCCTTCCCCTATTCCTTAGTTGTAAGAAGCTTCTAAACACGTACGTCACTAGAGAGGGGTGGATCCTTTTCATACCCAAGAAATAAAAACCTTTGCTTAATTTTGTTAGGGGCGGTTCCTCTGAATTTTAGCCATGAGGCTTCAGGGAGCCGACTCAGCGCTGATTTTTCTCAATTAATAAAATTGAGTTGGACCCTCCTCCTTGCTATCTGAGTGTGATTTTTAAGTAATTCCAGGTAACATATCCTGGTGCCGTGAAAAACTCGGATGGTTTTCTGGTGAATTACCTGCCCAAGTTGGCTTAGCTGTGACAAGCAAGGCTTCCTGCTGCTGATGCTCACACCCCAGGCGCCACCTCCACCTTTGCGGAGAGAGAGGGCTGGACACCGGCTGCTGGAGGCCAGCTGAGCAGCAGCCAAAAAAAAAAAGGGTGAAAAAAGGACGAGGTTTTCTTTCTTAACCAGGACAAAGACGCCGGCCGGCAGGTAACGTATGAAAAAGGGAGGCCTCCATAGAGAACAGGACTTAAGCCATCCTGTTGGACCGGGGGGAGGTTTTGGCTTAAACCTCATACCCCGACGTGGTCCTGGAGAAAGGGTTTGGAAGTGTGATTGGTGAATGCGTGGATTGGTGGCTGAGACGGTTATCTGATTAGCAGAGACCCGAAAAACGAGTGTGACTCTCCCTGGAGAGTGGGACCCTTGACTAACGCGTTTCCTTGTCCTGGAGACAGGCAGGGCCGTGAAAGAGGGGCACGTCTGGATTGTCTGTCCATACCTTTTTGTGTCAGCTGAAGTGGACCCCTTACCACTCAGCCTGTTCCTTTCCCTCTGTGCCTGTTGTTTGTATGGAAAGTGTGACGTCTCTGTGAAAACTCATAATGGGTGGGAGAAACTCAAAGAAAACCCCAAAAACCATATTGTAGTATATGGTAGAAAATCTAGAAATAGATTCAAGAGAGGGGTAGTTAATCTTGAAAGTGGATTCAAGAGAATGTAGAAGAAGAGTTAGACCCACATGCATTGAGACGTTGTTTGTCAAATAGATCTGCCAAGTCAGAGTGATTTTTAGAAGGCAGAGGAGAGGTGTAACTTAGATAGAAGAAAAATTTTAAGGAAGCCTACCAATCATTGTGAGTGTTCCACATCCTGATCAGTTCCTGTATCAATAGCCCACTAATTATCAAGAAATGCCAGCGTGTCTAAGAAATCCTTGTAAACAGGCATGCACCACAGCCAATTTGGTGATGCCAGAACAGTGAACGCCTAAAAGAGGAAAAAAGCCTTAAAGGCAGAGGGTACCCAGATGAAGAGGTCCCTAGAGGCAGAGAGAAGAAAAGTGAGGGCACGCAAGTCAAGAAAAGAGTTAAAACTCCCCAGAGCCTTTGCCTAGGATGGGGAAGATGAATTGTCACCGCCACAGCCACCATATAGCCAGCTTTGCAAGCACCCCAACCAAGTCCATCAGCTTGTATCCAGTTGAAAAGAAAGACTCAGGCCAGTACAGACCAGTACATGATCTACGCGCTGTGAACTCTAGAGTAGAACCATTGACTCCACTGGTTGAGGACCCTCCTCAACAGACTGCCATCTGACATGCAATGGCACAATGTCCTAGCAGATTTGTGTGCAAAGAGAGCAGCACGAGAGATGGTCCCAGGCTTTTATCCCAAAGCCTGTATGTATACAAGCTTCACCAGTGCAGACACGCCAGTCTACAAAAAGGCTTAACCAGCCGAGTCTCCAAGCCCCACGGGCTGAAGAGAAAAGTAAAACAGCGAGCCAGGGAAACGTCTCCAGAGTAAGGAGACGGACCTGCAGAGAGAGCAGGCCCAGTAAATGTATGCAGTTTATGTATACAAAAGATGAAGAGGCATTGCAGCGGGCAATGGCTTCTCCCCTGGTTCGAGATGGTGTGCAAAGAAGCAGGAACAGGGACCCAGAAAGAGAGATGATGTCAGAACCCCAGTATGGCAGTGAAAGCAGCGCGGATGGCAGACCGATTGAGTGCTTTGGCAAAGAGGAAGCAGGTCGGGAGCCGAGGAGAGAGGGAGACAGGCGAAGAGACAACGCCCCCATTGAGCTGAATCCGGCGAAGTAGGCAGCGCGACCAATGCTCAGAAGCTAAGCTGCAAAGTGAGAGGTGTTTTTTATGGCAAAGTAATAAAAAAAAACTCTCAAACGAGATTGTTCAAAGTTAGCAGCTAAGAATCCCCCCCTGACGAGAGCATTGATGCAAGCGGCAGCAGCTGCCCTTCCTCCAACTGGAGCAATGTCAGCGGAGGAGAAGTAAAAGTATACAGACGCGAGAGCAGGGGCTGGAAGACAAGAGTTTTCCCGATGACTGCGTCCTTTTGAAGCCCTGCATGGCGTGTATAACTATGTAGTTTGGAAAGTGGCAAGAAGATGCTGAGATCCAATTTTGCCATCCCCTCAAACAATGCCCCATTCTGCCCCGACGCCCCACTGGTTGCTGAGTCACCAGAAGCTACTCAAACTAGCGCCCCAGCGTTTTCACGGCCAACGCACTCAGCAACAGGGAGGAAAGTTGAAACTTGTGCTTCAAGTAACATTGAAGGTACAAGAGTGGCGGGACCCAGTTCCCATAGATCTCAATGTGATGATCCCCAGATGGAATGTCACAGAAATCACTGACTGAAGTCCCCATACAAATGGCTGATTTGTGAGAAAATGTCATAAACACGTATAGTCCCACATGACAGGACCTAAGAACCTCAGAAAGCCCTCTGTTTAGTACAGAAGAGAGAGGGCGCCTACATCAGGCCATGGGGCAAGAACTGAGAGATCTAGCAGCTGCAGATGAGACGTAGGATCCCCAATGAGACCCTCATAATGTGAACCATGAGTAGAGGCGTCAAGAGTTGTGCCAATTGACCACAAGAGAGATTCGGAGAGCAGCCAAGAAAGCTATGAATGTAGCTGAAGTGATGCAGGGTCCAAAAGAATCCCCAGGGGCTTTTATGGAAGGACTAAAAGAAGCCTATCGACAATACACTCCAGTGGACCCAGATGAGGCTGCCAACAGACGTACAGTGAACATGTCCCTTGTGAGTCAAGCTACAGAGACATACAGGAAGAAACTCCAGAAATGTGAGAGAGTTTTAGATGGAAGCCCAGACATGCAGTTTAAAAGTCAGAAAATAAAAAGGCAGAGAAAGTAGCAAGCAGAAGGGAATATAGACGAAGGAAAAGTCGATGTAAAGACTGTGAAGACAGTGGCAACTCCCTAAGACCACGGCGACTCCTTGAGAGACAAGAGATGAATGCAGACCAAGAGGAATTGGATTTTGGCTATAGGAGAAAAGGCGAGAAGTTTAGCAAACTTCAGTGTGGCAAGAGATGAAAGTGAAAAGAAAGAAAAAGACACAGCCCAAGACTTCAGAAGCACAGGGGCCAGATGCTACAAAAATTGTTCCCCATCAGACTCGAAGGTCTGAAGAGGCTCTAGGTGCCAAAAAGAGGGGAAAATTAGACAGTGAAAGGTCTAATCAACAAGTTGAGCAACTGAAGCCCAGAAAGGAGCAAACGCAGTAAGGAAGCAATCTATGCTGGCAACAAAAATCATGACGTGAGGAAGATCCCTGGTTGTGATCCTGAACCTGTCGAGAAATAACAACCCCAAGCCAAGAATGCTAAAGCATTAGAAAAGCCAGTTTTGCTAAAAGAATCAAGATTAAAGCTATAGAGTCAAGTTGCAAACCCCACTTGTGTAGAAAAAGCAACTTGAGAAGAAAATGCAGACTGTTTGCTTGAATTCCTTTAAGGTGGACCAGGAGTAATGGGATTACTCAAAGGTTTTCCAGGTCTGTCTGCTCCTTGGCAAAATAAAGCAATAGAAAGAAAGAAGGCGGGGGGGGAGAGCAGAAAGAGTTAAAGCCTTGAGCTGGAGCAGAGTCTGCCAGAGAAGAGCGTTTAACCTTACCCCCCATTGAAAGCAATAAGAAGAAATGATGCAGAGAAATTTAAGGAGGACTGACAGAATTAGCAAAAATATACTGCCTGCAAGGCATAGTTTTGGAAGTCATAGTGCCAGGGCTTACGAGATAAGAAAGTCCAAAAGGACAAGCCCTGTCAGAAGCTGTGACCCTAAACGCGAAAAGTAGCAGTAATGTATTGTCTGATACTGCTAAATAAAACCAGAAGGCTGAGCCCAAGAGAAAGAGCTAATTCTGTACACACCAGTCCTGCAAACTCAAGAACCTCCAAGCAAGACTGACCTTTGAGAGAGACAGAGGTTTCGAGTTCGAGGTCCCACACGAAGGAGATGTCTGTACAGTATCCATGCCAAACATGGATGGCAGTATAAGCTGTTATGGGAAAGAAGTGGCCAGCCGATAGCCATTATGCCCCCCATGATTGAATTGACAGATGTTCCAGAGAGTGTGTGGATCCCAGAGAGAAGATGGGAAACGAGCCCTGTTGCCAGAGCAAGTGCAAGCAATTTGTAATATTGCACCACCCACCACAAGGCGAGGACTGAGAGCCTTCTTAGGAATGGTGGGTTACTGTCGGCTCTGGATCATAGATTATGCTACACATGGGCAGCCACTCTACAAAGCAACGGAAGGGAAAGACACAGACCATGTTTATCTGGGGCACAGAGCAACAAAGAGGTTTTGAAGAATTAAAGCATCAGCTAGCACATGGACCCAACCTGTCCAAACCCTTCCAATTCTATGTTACAGAGAAGGGAGAAATCAAAGCAAATCCTCACACCAGAGACAGGAGAGATTGGGGAGCCGAAAATAGCTGACAGGAGACTCTAGTGAAGACGCTCCAGAGAAATACACCCACGGGCTCCCACTACAGCTGAACTCAGAAGCGCACTCATTGATAGTGTGAGAGACAATGAGGTCTCTAAAGCATTGAGTGGAGACTGCAAGTTGGGAAAAATAAACTGAACTACTGGAGACCTACTGACTAGAGTTTGCTGTTGCCATAGATATTGTTCAGGATGCCAAACACTCCCAAGGGAAAAGAGTAAATTGACCTCCTTTTGAGGCCATGTAGGTGGGCCCTCCCCGTTGTGGAGAAAATGTGGCAGTAGTTAAGATGCCCCAAGAGAGGTAGTCCCATGGGTAAAATGTATTGTAGAGGTAAGGAAGAACTTAAACTAGAAGGTGCCTTACCTCTTACAGATAAAGTACATAATATAGAGCCAGGAGACTGGGTTTATGTAAAAAGAGTAGAAAGCTGATCCCTAAAGCCTAAATGGTCAGGCCCACATCAAGTTATGCTAGTCATTTCAGCTGCAATTAAATGTTTTGGTTTTAAATCCTGGACGCATTATAGCAGAGCCAAACGTGCTGAAGCACCGGGACTGTGGAAGGCCAGCCCAGTGAAGAGAACTCTAAGGGTTAAACTGAAAAAATCTTAAAGCGTCTGCCTGACCCAAGCAACCCCCCTTGCCGAGAGCTGACACTCTGTGGAGAGAGAGAGAGAGAGAGAGAAAGGAGCTACAGCTCAAAGGAGCTGTCACACCCGGAAGCTGACAGTCTCCTCTGACGAAGAATCCAACAAAAAGATTTCTATCCTATTGGACTATCTAAATAAACTTATAACACTGTCATAGGGGATTGAGAGACCCAAGACCACAGAAGCAGTGTATATTTATAAGCAAAGACCAGAACAGCAGAAGGATTTTTGTTTTTGTGTACAACTTGTAGGTCCATAAGCAGTGTTACAAAGAAGTAAGAATACATGAGAAGAAGAAACAAACCAAAAATCCAAACAGAACCCATAGTATCCAGTAGTCACAGTTCACAGATTCAAGTGTGTGTGCAGTGTCATCATGTCGCACATAAGAGTGCAGCTACATTGCACTCCATTCCGTGCCAAACACTGAGATACCTTAACTTACCAGGATTTCCTGGAATAGTGCTTGCTCCATAGAACCCCCGGTAAAAATGCTAATATGGCTGGCAGCTTACTGGGGGTTGATAAAAACAATAGACACAAGAACTCAAGAAGGAACACACAAGAGGGACAATGGAGACTAGGAGAAGTCCAGTAAATATTGCACAGCACACTGTCCAAAGATGAAAGCCATAAGTGCCAACACCACCCCAGATTCACATTCCTGATGCAAAACCTAACCAGTGGAAAGAACGGTTAAGGACAATTGTAACCCAGGACACGAGCTATATTTAGCTGCAGTAGATAAAGAACACTGCAAAGTCTTCAGACAAAACTGAATGTTTTGTCTGTACAAGAGGCTACTATGTGACTATTTAGAAAAGTCCCAAGTGTCAAGAATTAAATAACGTGTACCCAAAAATTACAGACTGAATTTTATCCCCTGTAGCATCTATATAGAATTGGAACCACACTACACGCTTAGCTGAAAAAAGGTCATTTAGAAAAGAATGCAAAATATATTCTCATGATCTATCGTTAACTATGCAAGAAGATGTAAAACATGAAGAAATAGGAAACCAGACATAGTTAAGAATGTATCTAATTCCTGTTTTGCACTCTACACATGCTCTAAATCCTGTTAGCAATTTTTGAGGCACAAAGAACTATGAATGACTATAGACAAGATGAATGTAACTAACAGCGATTTTCTTTTTTTTGTAACCTTATGCTTTTTAAATATAGAAAACAACCATAAAAATAAATAAAATAGAAATTATTGATTATATATGATTCTTAAAGAGGGGAATGTGGCATGAAGGGTTAAATTTTGAATTAATGTTAGCTGCTGCAAGGCTTGTTTTTTTTTAATCTTAGGAATGTTTACTGTAGCCTTGAAGCCCTGTAGAAGTGCTGTTATCTATGCCTATAGCAGACTCCCTCCTTAGCAAAAGCTGTGTGAAGTCAGACAGCCTTGTTATCTCTGTTTCACTTTTAATGAATGTAGAATTGTTCTGAATGCTTGCTTGTGCTTCTGTAACTACGCTTGCAACAGAGGCGTTATTTTCCTTCCCCTATTCCTTAGTTGTAAGAAGCTTCTAAACACGTACGTCACTAGAGAGGGGTGGATCCTTTTCATACCCAAGAAATAAAAACCTTTGCTTAATTTTGTTAGGGGCGGTTCCTCTGAATTTTAGCCATGAGGCTTCAGGGAGCCGACTCAGCGCTGATTTTTCTCAATTAATAAAATTGAGTTGGACCCTCCTCCTTGCTATCTGAGTGTGATTTTTAAGTAATTCCAGGTAACATATCCCTCTCTCTCCTTTTTTAGCCAACAACAAACCTGCTAGGTAGGCTAAGTTGAGAGTCAGTGAGGCTGTTCAGGCAACACACTACGCCATGATTAGGCCGCTAACCCTTCTGCAGCAAATGGTTAGTGAATGACCCTATTCAGATGACATGCTTTTTGAGCTAAACATTGGGCCTGTTCATACTTTGGTTAGCAAAAATGTGGTTCTCTGGGGTTAGTACTAACCACAACCAGTGCTGTCGCATTGCACAAGACACTTTAAACCCTGATGCTTAACCAGTAGGGTTTAAGGTGTCTTTTGAACAGGCCCTGTACGGCTCAGCGTGATTCTTTACCATGGCTTAGTGTGTTGTCTGAACAAAGTGTGTTTAAACTGTGGTTATGTAGCCACCAGGGTTAGGAATGGTTTCCATGATACGCTAAGTCATAACATTTAGCTCAAAATGCTTAACCACCGTAGCTTAGCATGTTGTCTGAACAGGGTCAATGTGATGCCTTATCCTAGCCCCTTGCTGCTGCTGCTCCTGTCCTGCCTTTACTATTAGGCCCCACAGCTCCACAGCCTGGCAACCTGGCCTCAGACAAGCATCTAAATTCCCACTGCCACCAGTACCTTCCTCAGGTACACTTTAATGACCACAGCAGTTGGATGGAATTAACAAGTTCTATTAACATCAAGTATATTGTGTGCACAATAAGCTTCTTGGTTTCTTTAGTTCATTTGTGTAGCGGTTTCAAGTACAATGCTTATATGTTTCAAACTGTTCCCAAAGCCAAACTGTTTCTTCTCACAGTATCAATCAATCAAACACCTCACTAGATATTCTTTCTTTTTCTTTCTTTCGCTCTCTTCTCCCTGCCCAACCTACAATCAACCCCCTCCTCAACTGAACCCAAAAACAACCCTGTCAGCTCTCCCTCTGTTTGACATATATATCTCATTCACTCCCCAGCTCCTCCCATTCTCACACACCCCACCAATCCAGGCACTCCAAACAACTAACCAATCAGCACTCACTTACTACTCATTCCATACTCACCCAGACCTGCAAGTTGCAACTCTAAATAATAACTTTTGCAACACATTCACATCCCTAAACAGTAGAACATCACAGTTTTAAAGTTTAATTGTTGTAATGTTTCATATATACTTCTTTGGGTTTTGTTTTTTAAGGAAAGTTGTTTATACATTTCCTAAATTAAATTAAACTTAAAAATCATAACAATAGTTTGGATTTGGATTTCAGGAGATGGGTGCCTAATTAAGTAACAAACTGAAGAAAGGCAAAATCGTGATGGTTGTTCAGCTGATGTCCTGTCGCTTTCCTACAAGAATTTTCACCCTGAGAAGTTCTCTTTGTCCATGGGTGTGTCCCGCTTGCAGATTGCGGATGGTTTTAATATTAATATCCTTAATATTCTATGGTAACTACTTGGGTGACTGGGGTGGGAGTAAGTCTCCGTATTGAATTCTCCTCTAGCTTTTGAGAACTAGTGGAGAAATGTAATGTAATGTCATTTTTTAAATTATTGCTTAAACTGTTCTTTGCCTATTATTTATTTGCAGATGTTTAAATACTTTAGGCTGCAATCCTATACATACTTATCTGGGAATAAGTCTTATTTAACTCAATAGGATTTATTTCTTAGTAGACACACATAGGATTGCCGCTGTTAGATAGCTTTCTGCTTTCCCTAGACCTTTACATATTGCTCAGTTTTAAAAAAAATTCGAGCCAAAAAAAAAAAATTTGTCCCAGTTTTGTGGATTCAGAATATGGCAACCCTAGGTGGGCACTGCTTGCTTCATGCAGGTGCTAGACAAGGGTGGGAGTGGGCTTCTTCTCCTCAAGTGTAAGCGACCAGACCATACAATACAAGGGACGTGTAGCTGCCAGCAAAAGCAGCATCTATAGGTCTACGCTAAGCAGGATATAACACTTTAAAATGGTTTATAACTGTTTATAACTGTTTAAAACCGTTATATATCGTTATAAAGCAGTAGTGTTGATCGCTTATCCACTCCACCCCAACTCTCCATTTTTCTTGGTGGAGGCCAGTAGTAGGGATGTGCACTGGATCGGACCCAATCCACGATCCGAGTCCGGTCCAGTGGGACATCGGATAAATTATCCGATTTCCGATCTGACAGCTGGATCGGCCGATCCAATCCGAACTGGTCCGAAAAGGCTCCGAACCGGTTCAGCGGATCGGCGGATCGGCGGGCGCCCACTGGCGCCCACCGCCGCTTCCATTGGCGGGCGCCAGCAGGCGCCTGCCGATGAAAGTGGACAGCGGGGGGGGGGAGGAGGTGGGCCCTTACCTTTCCGATTTTTGGATCGGGATCTTACTTGATCTGGTCCGGGGGGGGCTCCGATTTTGTCCGAACCGATCCGTGACAAAATTGGAGGTCCCGATCCGGGTCCCGATCCGATCCGGGGGGTCCGTGCACACCCCTAGCCAGTAGTTCTGGATTCGGTGGGGCTGAGAATCCATTCTGGGTTTCAGTCAGAACCAGCCAGAACGCCAAAGGAGCCGTCCAAGGTGCCAAACTTCATTCTCAAAACGTTGCAGCTGGTTCTGGCTCAGGAATGGATTCACAGCCCCACCAAAAGCGGAGCCACCAGCCTCCACTGATCCTCCCTCAGTAACGTGCGGCTAAACGCGACGCGTGCGATGCTAGCGCGCTTCTGAGTTTTCCCGCCCGCAGGAGTGATGGCCGGTGGAACAGGGCGGGGAGAATCAGAGCGCAACGACATCGGCTGTTCCTCGGGCGCCATATTGAGCGTCCCAGGCACGAGGCCGGGAAAGGGCGCTTCAGCTTCGTGCCGCCAGGTGTCAGCAACCAGCAAGAATCATTAGATCGCCCTCCACCCCACCCCTCTGTCGTGTGACGCAACAGCCACTCAGCAGAAGCGGGAGGGGAAAGTTTGGGCAAGTTCCGCGCGTGTTTTGCGGGTCTCGCTTTCGCCGTTCCGGGAGGCATTTTTCCGCGCTGGCTTTCCTGGTACAAATGCGCAGAGCCTCTCTCTCCGGCTTCGCAGCCCTAGGGAGGACTATGGCGACGGCGTGTGGAGGTTTGGGGAGCAGCAAGAAAGCAGTGGATTGCTTCTACGACATCTTGTCTCCCTATTCCTGGTTTGGATTCGAGGTAAGAGCGCAGGGAAAGGAGAGGAGGACGGAGGGGTAACTGCCTCCCCAAAGGTAGCAGTATCCAAATGGAACAGGTGCAGATGCAGCCCCAGAAAGCCCCCTCCCAGGAGCGACCCACTTCACGGGCCTCCCTTAGATGGTCGTCTGCATTAACTTCAATGGCGAAGCACGCGAGTTACATTTCAATCTCTCAACTCCCCCCCCCCCCATACACACACACGCCTTTCAACGGTGTTTCTGTACTTTTCAGCTGTTTTCACGTTCCTGCAAAGTGGGGGGGGGAATGCTTGCCAACCCTGATTTTTTTTTAAGTACCCTGAGCGTGTTCACTTGTGCGTTTTAAATTCACCTAAAATCATAGCAAGCATAATAAAAGGGGTTTTGTTTCTGCGCTCGCTGCTCTCTGGGGGGTCCCTTTGGGGAGCCCCTGGGGTAGTATTGGATAGTGCTGTTACGCCTGGGCTTGTTCTGTTCTGCCGCGGGATCAACCACTAGCACAACAGGAAAGCAGTGCTTTCTAAAGCACAACCGTGGGAATTTCCAAGATGGAACGGGTCTCCAGGCCCGGGCCGGGGGGGGGGCAGTTAGCCCCGGACCTACGATTTTGAGGGGGCACTCGGACGAGGAGTTCCCCCCTAGCTTACGCTACTGCTTCCGTAGCGTCAGCGGCCTATCGAGAAGCGAGGAGCCCGCCTTGCGGACACAGCACAGGAGCCATCCGTCGTGAATACCACGGGGTCAGACGACAAGCTCCAGACTAGGGCCATATGCCGCATGCGGGGCATGGAGATATGTGCCTTGAGGGTATTGTATAACAGGTTTAATATGAAGGTGTTATGCAGAAGGGACACGTTGGTGGGCACATGGCCCCCTTGGGGCTGCCCTGTTGTCCTCCTTTTTTGAAATGGTGGGCGGGCACACACTTCCCATCTGGCCTGGGCCTATGACCAGCTCTGTACGACCCTGCGGGTCTCCAGAACTCCAGAACTCCCTTCTGTGATCTCCACTGACTTGCTCTGCCTCTGGAGTTTGGCCCCATGTAGCTGCGATACTGTATATACTCAAAAGTAAGTTCCAATGGGTCTACTGCCATATTAAGTATGATTAGGGCTGTATATTTACTGTCTGATCCCATACAAGATTAAAGTTCCCACAAGTATGCATAGAGCTGAAGAAAAGAACTTCTTCCAGAACATGATCATTTCACACCGTATAAACAGAATACCTGTCAGCATAACTCAGTAGCAGCATAGAAATGGGGCCTACAAAAATACGTTGCAGTTTAGCCAGTCAGTTGTAATCAACACAAAGCAATAAAACAGGCAGGATCTGCAAGCAGAGGACTGAATTTTGAGACCCAGGACTCTTGAAAAACCTCAATAGCACCTTGCCTGTCCAGAATAGACATGCTGGAGCTGCAGTTAAATTGTATTGCAGAAATATGCCATAAATAAGATCTGATAAATCATGAAAGATTAACACATAAAATGTTAGACTGCAATGATTTGACAGCAATGTCCTCTGGATGTTCTATAAAAGTGGGTGATCAATGGATGGCAATTCCAAAGAAAAGGGCAAGAGCGAAAGCACTTTTGTCAGCTTTTGCAAAACCTCATAGGGGCCTCAGCTTTCCAGCACCTTTGGTCTGGACTTTGCCCCATTTATTGTTGCTGCAAAAAATGTTGCAATCTTCCAGCTGTAACTTGTTCATTACATGTAGCGATTCTGGGTGTGTAAAGAACTGAACCTAATACAGTGCCAAGCTGCACATTAATAGAATTGTAATAGAATTTAGCCCAATACAGTGCCAAGCTGCACATTTGGGAATGATTCAGCCAAGGTTAAGCACTTTCCCATTCCATTGATTTCAATTGACAATTAAGATTGTGTTACATTTCTTGCAGTGAAATTAATGGGGCTTGAAAGAGTTTTACTTTGGCTGGATCATTCGCAAAGTTTGAGCACTGGTTAGAGTACGATTGTGTGATGCTTTTAACACACTAAACACAATACCATCAAATCCCAGAGTACCAAGTGTATTTCAAACTATGGCTTATAACTGTGCAATGCAGGAATGAGAGCGCTCCTATATCTACGAATGCCATGGTTCCCTATGGTTCCCCTATGAGCAACCATAGCGAAGTACTGTCCTATAGTACTTTTACTATAGCGAAGTACTGTCCTATGTTTCCTTATAGGCAATTAAATCTTCCCTATGGGCAAGTATGATTCCCCAGTGGGGAGGTATATTTTTCCTATGGGCAAGTATTATCCTATGGTTCTCTATGGGCAAACACTGCCCTATGTTAATCTATAAGAAAGTATGGTTTTCCTTTGGGGACATACTGTCCTATGCTTCCCTATGGACAATTACTATCCAATGTTTCCTTATGGGCAAGTATTCTCCTATGTTTTCTTATGGGCAAGTATTGTTTCCCTATGGGCAAGTGCTGTCCTATGTTTCTCTATGGGCAAACACTGTCCTATGTTCCTTATGGGCTAGCATGGTTTCCGCATGGGCAAGTATGGTTTTCCTATGGGGAGCTATATTTTCCCTATGAGCAATTACTATCCTGTTTCCCTGTGGGCAAACACTGTCCTTTGCTTTTCTAAGGGCAAGTATGGTTTTCCTATGTGGAGCTATATTTTCCCTATGGGCAAGTATGGTTTCCCTGTGGGCAGGATCTGTCAGCACAAGGTACAGGTCCTCACAGCCTATCCAAAGCAGAGATTGAACTTTTATGGAACTTTTATGGAACTTTTATGGAACATGGCCACCCTCAAGCTTGAGTTGTTGGGCAGAGCTGGGTCATATCTACACTGCCCAGCTCACCCACCCAGGTCTCATGATGCACACCAAGTCGGATCCCTCATCATGGATGAGTGGGTCTTGTTGCGAACCCACCTGGCATTCACCAGCACCACAACCAGGCCAGAGGGTGCAGTAGCCAGTCCACCAGGAACCTGCAGGATGGGAAGGGAGTCAGGGAGGGGAAAGGCTCATAGCCATTTAGATCCCCTATGAACAATAAAGAACAAATTGAGAGCTTGGCAATGAGTATAGGCTGGGCGGCCACCCCTCAGCCTAACCTTGGTTAATGGTACCCCATTTGCTGAATATTGATTCATGCCGGCCTCACTCCATGCCCTTCAAATGCCAGTGACTGCTTACTATTGACCCTTTACTAAGTGTAGTTGATCTTCTTGGGGTACATACCTGCTCTTCTGAAGTCCTTCTCTCCAAAACTTGGTTCAAAGATTGAAATCCGCAGCCCTCAAAGCTGAATAATGTTCAAATCACACCAACTTTGATGACAAAGGTCCAGTACTGTCCTCTGCCCGAAATCATTTTGCCTAATGAACAGTGTATGTGGACCTGCTGCTGCTCATTGTCAAAAAGTAGGCAAAAGCTCCCCCCCCCCCGGCACTATAACACTTTTTCCATTCCATTTGACTCCATCATGATCATTCATCCCAAACTGCATTCCCGTGCTTTAATTGGCCGCACAATGGTTGCCCAAAAGATGTTTGAATGGTCACATACCAGGAGTCTTGCTGGACCACGGTCATGCCATACAACGGCCAGCTTTTAGTGCATGTAATGCTTGAATGATGCTGACTGGTGATAGTTCATAGTGTGCTTAACCTTGCCTGCAAATAAGCCCATCTGGACAGCTCTTGAGGCTGCACCAATTGAAAAAGGATGAATGTCAAAATCCTTGGGATTCATGTCCCATGATAAAAGCCTTGGAACCTCTGCCCCAAACTGGTATGCAGTCACAGTTGATCCATCATCATGGTGGACGGGTACACCTGGGCAAGACCCATGTAAGTTGCAGAAATGGGACAAAGCCTTCACCTGGCAAAGTAAGGAAGTGGCACTTTCCTGGATATGAATCATAAAACCTCAGCTTTGCTGGTCTGTCCAAGAGTCATGCAGCATGACCCTAAGGCCTTAGTCTCTTTAAGGCCTTGCATTTGGTGCATGGCCAGAAGCATCCGACAGATTTACCAGCAACTTGCTAATATGTAGAGACACAAAGAAGGCCAGAAGCAATGCAGTTGAGAACAAGTAAACTCAAATGTAGTAAGCTATATTGACCCAGTGTAACAGAGAATATTGTGGGGAAAGAGGTGCCATTTGTCAGGAGTAGGTGGGGATAACTTGGCCCCTCCCTTGAGCATCTTCCTATCTTGGAAATCAGGTGTGGCATCCAAAGGCCCCTCAATCTTGGTCTAAGAGGCAAAAATTGAGAGAGCACTCAAGATGGTTGCAGAAATACATCTGATTTGCACAGCAAACTGCATTGTATGTTCCACAAGTGGGGGCTGACCAAGGTCTAGGTGCCCCTTGTGCTGGGAGCAAAAACTGCCTCAATGGCAGCGAAGGAAGAGAGGGGGTTGTCCCAAACTGCCTGCAGTCTAGGCAGGGACAAAAAATTACCCTATAGATTTCCATGACACCTTACGTCCACCTCACCCTGAGCCTGGGGAGTTTCAGATCTTTCAGGACACACTTGGGGCACAGAAATAAGGGTCCAAGCAGGGACCCTCTATCTCAAGCCCCCAAGCTTGAAACTTTCCACAGAAGCAATTAGCCAAATTTAATTGAAGTGGGCAGCTCTGCCCGGTGCCTTAATTCATGTCAAGTTGGGAAAGGTGCTGTTGGAAAGCTCTGCTCTGATGCTGCAAAGCATGCAAGCATGAAACAGTGACCAGCCCAATCAAACCATAGCCCTGGTTGGGCCCAAGGATGCAGGCCTCCAGGCTCTCGGAGACACCCCAACACTGTGAAATCTCCTTCCTTCTTGCCATGCCAGGTAGCCCTTGCCCAAGCTCTTCCATGGCCTCACACCAGTTCCCAGCTATGGGCCTCTTTCAAAAGCTTAGCTAGAAGTCACAAGTTTTCAGCTGGCTGCTTCTTTTGATTGTGGAAATTGCAAAGGGAAAGGGAAACAGGTGGGCGGCTGCTCTAGAGAGCCCTGCCAGCCGCTCTTTCACTGCTGCAAATGGAGGGGCTTGCCAGAATGCACACTGGAGGAGGCGGCAGGCCCTCCTGGCAGGAGCAGGGCAAGGGTGGCGAGTGGTGCAATTTGGCATTTCTGCTGCTCTGCCATTTGATGCGGGCACCTCAGTCCACCTCCTGGTAGGGCCAGCCCTGACACCAGGTGAAAAGTAGGGCCGTCCACAGCCCCCCCCCCCCAGCCGACTTGCCTCGGAGGCCATTTTGGAGGCTTGGGTCTTGCCCACCTCGCCTCGGCACTGAAGCAAGATTTCAGCCTTTGCGTGGTCCCTGGGTGGTGGCTGCACAACTACACAGCAGGAAAGCCAGGGGCAAGGCTGACCGGGAGTCCATGGGACTCCTGATTCTCTCCCTGCCCCCTCCACCATGAGCTGCCTCTGCCGGGACTTGCCTTCACATGTGTTCTCTTCCCTGAGAGCCAAGCCATGATTTAAAGTTAATATCACGGGGGCTCTCTTTTTTAAATTGCTCTATGGCCGCAAACGAAGGGAAATGGATTAGGGGATGGGGCGTTCTTAAATTCCAGTTGGTGCCTGCCTCTTCATTCATCAAGCACCATCATGTGGGCTGGCCCATAAGCGTGCTCATGTCTTCCTCTCTGATGGTGAAAGAGCTGTCAAAATCGCCTGGGCTGCAATGCCAGTGGCTGAGTTGTTCCAGATTTTCAATGGAAACCACTTTCTTCACACCCGTCACGGTCCCCTCCCAGCAAACTTTGCTTCAAAAGAACATTGACTTGTCAGGAATTTGGGATCTCACGTTCAAATCTGTGTCTGATTATATGACTCTTAATTATTTTTCTCCCCAAATCCTTATCAGTATGATACCTTTATTTGGCCAACCCAAAGATCACAAAAAATATGCAAGTTTCAAGATCTCCAGATCTCGTCATTAGGCAAGATATTACAAAAAATGGGTTTGGTCAGGGTATAGGGATGGGATGGGATAGAAAACAAATCAGTTTTTCCTCCTGCCTCCCGCTAAACCTGTTTTTTGTAACATCTTTCCTGATGGAGAGATTTAGAGGATTCAAAAGCTTGCACATTTTTTTGTGATCTTTTGGTTGACCTAATAAAGTTATTACACTAATATGGTGTTTGCAATTTTTCTTATGGTCAGCACAGCTACCTTTTTTTAGTTGTTCTTCGTTTTGTGGTTTTTTACTTTATAGAAACCTTATGGTCAGAGGCGATGGCCTGTGGCTCTCTAGGACATATGCCTAGGTTATGGGAAGCATGTTGGGGTTTGCCCCTCCAATATGTGCGTGACTAATCCCCAATGGAATGATGACGTTTGATTTTGCCATTTTTTTGGCAAGGTTAGTTGGTGTCTCTACTTTGCCTGTGTCTTCTCTCACCCTTACCGCAAATGAGACTTCTCAACAGCTTGCAGCAATAGTTAAGGCCACTGTTCATGTTAGGAACTCCAGCAAACCTTTGTACTTGTTGGTTTTAACTTGGGTTATCTTTGGATGTACCTAAACATATTTCTCTGTACATCTTGCATTCCCAATCCATTTCTTGCATCCGATGAAGAAGGTTGTTGCCTCGGTAAACCTGTTGATTCCTCAAGCACCACATGTACATGCAACATGTCTTTTTTTCCTGTTGCAGACTGGCTCAGAAATCTACCTTGCCAAAGCTGCTTTCATTTCTTGTCTGCTAGCTCCAGATCTTTCTCCATGTGAATTTGAGGCTGCCGATAATGAGTTTTTCTCCCACTGTAGGTTCTCTGCCGGTACCGTCCCATCTGGAACATTGAGCTGCGTTTGCGGCCTTCTTTCCTTGCAGGCATAATGAAGGAAACTGGTAGGTGCAGAATAGCAGAACTTGGCTCTGCTAAAAATTAGGCATAGTCCTGGGAAATGTGTCCAGCAATTACTTTCTACCAAAGGATATTACTTCAAAGTGATGTTCTGATTGCAGAAGTTCAGTGTAGTTCACAGGAGGTGGGTGAAGCATTCCGTATATGTTGGCATGCTGAAATCCCTGCTTGGATCCATCTCACCCTAGGAAAAGAGTGCTGCCGAGTCCTGGAAATCAAGCTTCTTGTCAAGCAATCTGTTTTCATTGGTATTTTGCTTTTATTTATTTTATTTTTTTAAAAATATATATTTTATTTTTCAACATAATACAACATAAAAACAACATAAAATACAATACATAACCTACATAACCCCCGTGCTCCCCTCCCCCCAGGAGACCTTCAATTATTCATTATTCTTCTTTCCAAAATTATAAAGACTCTTTTGAAGGTATTTGCCCCTTTCCCGTTCTTAATACATATTCCAAAAATGGGCTCCATATATCTCCAAAATCATTCTTACTGGACATTCCCCTCTTTATTTTCATTTTACACGTTAGCTTATCATTAAGTGCCATATCCCATATTTCTTTATACCATTCTTCTATAGTATATATCCCTTGCCCTTTCCAGTTTTTAGCAATCATTATTCTGACAGGAGCCAGGAGGTTGTTTATCAATTCTCTCTTGTTTATATTCTCATTTCCTTTATCCCATATTGCTAGTAGAGCCAGCTTTGGGCTTAATTCCACTTTACTTCCAATTATTTCACTTATTTCTTTAAACACCCTTTCCCAAATTTTTTGTACATGTTCACAGCTCCACCACATATGAAAATAAGTTCCAACCTCCTGACACCCCCTTCAACAATTCTTGGACACTTTTTTATCTATCTGATGAAATCTTAACAGTGTTAAATACCATCTCTATACTGTCTTATAATTCTCTTTAATTCTAATCGACAAGAGCTTTAACATTCTTGCATCCCATATCCTCCCCCAGTCATATTCGTTAATTTGTTCCTTTAAATCATCTTTCCAAATCATTTTAAGAGAGTCTTGATATTCATCATCCTCTATCAGAATTCTGTATATTCCATTAGTCAAACCTTTTCTAGTTTTAATTACTTCCTTCTTTCCTCTTGATTCAATTAAATCTTCAAATCTTGTATTATTTCTACATTTCTTATTTATCTTTTTCCATTCCTGTGTCCATTTTTCCAATTGTAAACATTTGAACTAAGCTATCTTTTGTCCTTTTAATAACTCTCTAATTTGCTCCTTATCTATCATTCTTTCCATCCAATTCCTTAACCTAATAATTTCCTGATCCTTCAGACTCCCTTCCAACTCTACTTTTAAATTCCTTGGGAAGTTTCCCACTGCTACCACTGGGGCGAGTGGAGAGTCTCCTGGTATTAACTTTCCTTTAACTTTCTCCCAGATCTCTAAAATATTTTTCAGCAATGGGTTGTCCAGTCCCCTCAAACCTTTCTTTTGAATTTTAATTCAAAAAATATTTTGCAATTTAAAATCTAGTTCCCCTGTTTGCATTTCTAACCATTCTAAATCTTCCTCCCCTAATATACTATTTATGACGTATCTTAACTGATTAGCAATATAATAATTCTTTATATTTGGAAGTCCCAAGCCTCCTTTCTTTTGTGTCTTATACCATAACCCTTTATTAATCCTAGCTCTCTTATCTCCATTGCAATAAGCGTTAATCATATTTTGCCAGCTCTTTAACTCTACTTCCGATATTTTAATCGGCAGCATTCTAAATAGGGATGTGCACTGACCCCCCGGATCGGATCGGATAGCGGATCGGAATCGGACCTGGGGGGTCGGATCGGATCGGATCGGAGGCTGGTCGGATCGGATCGGACCAGATGTCCGATCCGGATCGGACGCCATTTTGAATGCTTTTTCCCATAGCCAAGTATTGTTTTACAAAAACGCCTATAACTTTTTCATTTTTAAAGATAGAAGGATGAAACTTGGGGACATTGTAGACTGGTTAGGGATAGTTATCTGTGAGAAATTTCAGAAGGATTGGTGCATGCGTTTTGTGGCAATTAATTTTTTAATAAATACCCAGGAATGCTTATAACTTTGTCATTTTTAAAGTTACAAACATGAAACTTTGCCACATTGTAGGAGGTACCTTGGGACCTATGTGTGTGAAATTTCAGAAACATAGGTGCTTGCCTTGTGTGGCAATTAATTTTAGAAAAATGGGTAGTAGTGGGGTAAATACAGTTACGCCTCCCATTTTTTTATTTTTTAAGATACAAACAGGAAACTTGGGCACATTACAGGTACCACTTGCCTTGATATGTGAGTGAAATTTCAGAAACATTGGAGCTTGCCTTGTGTGGCAATTAAGTTTTGAAACAATGAGGAAAGAAACACCTATAACTTTGTCATTTTTAAAGTTACACACATGAAACTTTGCCACATTGTAGGTGGTACCTTGGGACCTATGTGTGTGAAATTTCAGAAACATAGGTGCTTGCCTTGTGTGGCAATTAATTTTAGAAAAATGGGTAGTAGTGGGGTAAATACAGTTACGCCTCCCATTTTTTTAGTTTTGAAGATACAAACAGGAAACTTGGGCACATTACAGGGAACACTTCACTTGATATGTGTGTAAAATTTCAGAAACATTGGTGCTTGCCTGGTGTGGCAATTAATTTTTGAAACAATGAGGGATTCATTGGACAGCACTTGCCCATAGGGATTCATTGGACAGTACTTTCCCATAGGGAATCATTGCATTGCACTTTCCCATAGGGAATCATTGCATTGCACTTTCCCATAGGGAATCATTGCATTGCACTTTCCCACTGAGAAATACAGTTATGCCTCCCACATTTTTATTTTTGAAGATACAAACAGGAAACTTGGGCACATTGTAGACTGGTTAGGGATAGTTATCTGTGAGAAATTTCAGAAAGATTGGTGCATGCGTTTTGTGGCAATTAATTTTTTAATAAATACCCAGGAATGCCTATAACTTTGTCATTTTTAAAGTTACACACATGAAACTTTGCCACATTGTAGGTGGTACCTTGGGACCTATGTGTGTGAAATTTCAAAAACGTAGGTGCTTGCCTTGTATGGCAATTAATTTTAGAAAAATGGGTAGTAGTGGGGTAAATACAGTTACGCCTCCCATTTTTTTATTTTTTAAGATACAAACAGGAAACATGGGCACATTACAGGGAACACTTCACTTGATAGATGTGTAAAATTTCCGAAAGCTGGGTCCAGGCATGTGGTGGCAATTAATTTTTGAAACAATGAGGAAAGAAACGCCTATAACTTTTTTATTTTAAAAGTTAGAAGTCTGAACATTGCTCACTTTGTAGATGGGTTAGGGGTAGATATGTGTCAGAAATTTCAGAATGATAGGTCCAGGCATTTGATGGCTATGGAATTTTTAGATTAAATGTTTCAAAAAATGTTCCACAGAGGCCAGGTCTTCCTCTCCTCCCCCTCCCGCTTCCCGCGAAGAAAAGGAAACACTGTCTCGTCTCGATCCCTTTGATCCTTGCTAGTATCCATTACAGGGCTCGTGTCTGCTTTCCTACTTTCACTTTTCACTTTTTACTCAAGCCCCAAACCATCCATTCCTGGAGATTTCCCTCCTTTTAAGTTATCAATAATTCCTTCTATTTCTCTCTCAGTGACTAATCCTTCCATATAATCGCTATCTTGCCTCTGTAATCTTATTTTCCAGTTCCTCTCTACATATTCCAATACCTTAACCTGTGGACCCGTATCTGTTGTATATAATTCTCTATAAAATTCCTGAAATATATTTAATTTATCCTTCATTAAATTGCTACTTTCCCCTGTCTTATCTCTAATTGTCCCTATCATATTCTTAGCCTTTTTTGACTGAGTGGACCTGGCCAGCATCTTCAAATTTTTATTACTATATTCAAAAAATTCCCTCCTTAAATATAGCAAATCTCTTTGGACCTGTTCTGACTCTTCTTTCTCTAATTCCTTTTTCTTAGCTTGAATTTGGGCAAATAGGCGTTTATCTTTTGTCTCTCTTAGCTTCTCCTCTAAGTCCCTTACCTCCTTTTCAATTTTTTTTATTTTGAGCTTCCTGTTGTTTTCTTAAGGTACACATTTCCCTAATACAAATCCCTCTTACCGCTGCCTTCATTGTGTCCCATATTAACCCTTGCGAGTTTGACTCCATTTCATTAATTTCCCATATTTCCTGCATTTCTTTTTTTATTTTTCCCACTATAGTTTTATTATTTAATAACCTTGTATCCATTCTCCACCTCTTAGCTTGTCTATAATCCTTCTTCGTTTTAATATCCATCGTCATTAATGCGTGATCGGTGACTTTAATTACCCCAATAGCACAATCTATAATTTTAGATACCATATTCTTTGACACAAAAATAAAATCAATCCTAGAATAACTCTTAAACCTTGGTGAATAGAAGGTATATTTCCTTTCTTCCCCTTTTAATACTCTCCAAACATCCATTAATTCTTTTCCCTCCATTAATTTGCTTAACCCCGTCTTCCCACCACTCTTAAGATCTCTTAATATATTATCCCTATCTTTCCCTTTATCTAATACCATATTAAAGTCACCTGCCATCAAAATGTTATTTTTACCCACTTCTCCCACCGCATTAAAAACTTCATCGAAGAATTCTATTTGTTTCACATTTGGAGCATATACATTAATCAATATATATTCCTCCTCCCCAACCATGCAAAAAATTATCAGAAATCTTCCCACTTCATCCTTCTTCACCCTTTGTATAGTAATACCACATTTTTTGAGATTATTATCGCTACACCCCTCGCTTTAGAAGTACCAAAAGACTTTCATAAACGCCCACCTCCCTCATCTGAAGCTCATTTACACCCTCCTTTATTTGATGAGTTTCCTGCAAAAAAATCACATCCGCTTTTTCTTTTTTATAATGTTTCTTTTTTATAACAGTTCCTAGCCCTTTAACATTTAAAGTTGCAACCCTTAATTTATTTTCCATCTCTCCCTTTCACACAAATCTCTAAATTGGTCTCCCTCTGTGACACACATACCCCCCTTCCCTTACCCTCCCCCCACACTTACCCCCCCCATCTTCACCCCCCTCCTCACCAGACCTTTCTGGGCAATGGCCCCAAATATTTTAGAACTCTTCAGGGTGGGGGGAGAAGCAACCCAACAATCCAGGAGCAAAATCTGACCCTCCCCTCCCTTATAATCTCTTCTTATCCCTATTACAATCATAATTCTTTATTGACTGCTTCCTCCTACAGCGCCTTCATCCTGCTTTGTTTCTCCATCATCTGTGGCGTCGACTAAACCCAACTTCTCCAGAAGATCCATCCGTTGCTCACATGATGTTATTCTATGTTGTTTCCCTTTCCACATAAATCTCAAAAAGACTGGATACCCCCAACTGTATGTTATCGACTTCTTCCGCAAGACCACTGTACACAATCTGATGCTCTTCCGCCACTGCACGGTTTGAGGACATAAGTCATTATAAATCTCAATTGGTGTTGCTTGTAACATGGGTTGGCCCAGACGCCTAATTGCTTGCATTAACTTTTCTTTCTTGTAATAATTTTGCAAATTTAACAATTATATCCCTTGGGAGCATCCCCTTCTTCTTGTAGCCTACTCTGTGGATCCTCTCGATGTCATCCATCTCTCAAATTTCCTGGGGTTCCAGTTCCCTGATCCATGCCAAAATTATGTCTCTTCAAGCCTTAGGGTTCTCCCCCTCTTGCTCTTTAAAAGACCTAATCTGAATGTTCACTTTCCTGTCTCTATCTTCGAGGGCAATTAAATGCAAATCCATCTCCTGCAAGTGCTCCCCCTGCTGCTTGCTATCTTCCTTAAGCTTTCCAGTCTCCTTCTCCAAATTCTCCATATTTTCCACCACCGTTTGAAGGCCTGTCATAAATTCAATCTGTGAGTCCATAATTCTTTGAATTAATCTTTCCTCCTGCTTCTTCAGGGCCATCTCTAACACCTTCTGAAAATTGTCCATTAAATCATCTGGTGACCATGATTGACTCTCTTTGGCCGCTTTAGGAACTGCACCTGGCTTGCTTCCAGATTTAGAGCTGCCACTTCCGGAGTGAAGTGGAGACACTTTTCCGGCTTTGTCTGACGACTTCGCTTTGTCCTCCATTACTCTAGTGAGCCGATGCCAGTTCTTATCTGAAGGATGCTCTTTCAACAGCCTGAACCAGGCGGGGGCACTGGACTTATCACCTTTTTACTTTCTTTTCATAAAGCTAAACTCATAAATCCGCACCCCTCACCTAGTTCTTAGCCGCCACACTCAAATATCCTCTCCGTTCTTATCAGACAAATATGTTTCGGCTTCTAACACATTCAGCTGGGGGTTAAATGCCTCTTTTCACTCAGATGTTCGCTTCAATCTCTCCCCCCAGCCTTATCAGTCAGCCTTTACTGCTTCAAGTTAAAATCCATTAATTACCGTCTCTGGTCACCTGCCAGGATTCCCGATCTGTTTAGTTTCTCTTTCTCTCTGCTAATACAACAGCACACAGCAGCTTCCTTCTTCCACAAACACAGTGAAAAAATGATTGCAGTGGGCCTTATTAAAATACAGCGATGGAAAAAGAGAGCCAAGCTCTGGTGCTATGAAACAGTCTTTTTCTTTAATTTTTAATAAAATCTGTTCTACGCGTTTCGGAAAAATCCTTCGTCAGGAGCTGAAGAAAAACACACTTCTCTATAATTTTGTGGTCGTTACCACAATATTAAAACAATAAAACCTAAATGCAAAAGGAAACAGTTCTCAGCTTGTTGGGCGTCCCCGCGGGCTCTGTACTATCTCAAAACTTGCTATCTCAAAACTTGCCTTCCTCCTACTTAGAAGCCAAGGTCAGTTTTGGAGCAATTTAAGTTAATCCATAGACAGCCGGCAGCCTTGATTGTCTTATATCTGAATGATCCTGTCAACACTTAGCTATCAGCACACTGCATAATTGCTTGAAATGTATTTTGTTTTTTTTAAAATATGTTTTTATATTTTTAGTATAATTTTTTTTGGGGGGGGGGTTGTTAAAGAATTCCACTGATCAACTGCTCCCAATGCTGGAAACTTATTATGGATTCTATTATGGTTATGAGGTTAAATCCAGAGAATCGTTCAATCCGCTGGGTTCTAGGCTTCTTAAGGAAAGAATCCAGAAAAGTTTTCTCTTGATTAACTCCCGTGTTGTGCTGGAGGAATGAGAAATGGCAAGATGCAGCATTCGTCTCTGTCTGAAAACTCCCTCTTGTAATGCTCCATCCTTTGCAACAGGTAACCGCCCCCCAGCACTGCTGCCCAAGAGAGGAGAGTACATGATGAAGGACATCGTGCGGGTGGCAAAATTCTACCAAGTGCCTGTGCAAATACCAAAGGATTTCATGGGGACTGTGATTGAAAAGGGTAAGAAAAGGAGGCTGCTTTAACGGGGACAATGTAGTCCCTTTGGAAGATCTGGTCACTATTTCATTTAAATGGGGTGGTATTCCCGTGCTTTCCCTCAATTTGTAAAAACAATTGGAGGGACTTTAATTAGAAAAAAACAAATACAGAAGGAAAAGCTTAAAAACAGCTCCTCCGCCAGTGCTGCAGTCCCAATTTGCTGTGTGTGTGTGTGTGTGTGTGTGTGTTCCCCACCCCTCCAAAAAGACTGCTATTAAATTTTTACATACTGTAGAACAGAGGAGGGGAACTACTTTGGGGCTGAATTGCCACCCCCCTCCCAGGTCCTTCATGGTCCAGATGATATCACTGGGCATCACCACTCCCACTGACACCATGAACCTTGTCCATTTTGCCTATGTCCATACTCTTCTCTTCGCACAAGGAAAGAGACATGACCGGTGCTGGGAAGAGGAGCTCCTTCCAGTAACAAGCCTAGTAAAGCATCTCGCTTATGCATTTCTTGCCATCCCCATTGGGGTGGTGAGAGTCATGCAAAGGAAGACTCAGCCTACGCTGACAGAATCCATGTCTCTCAGTGCTGGCCAAATTGGGTGCCTCCATTGTGCACCACTTGCCATCCCATTGGCAGGTAAACATTTGACATTGCTTATATTATGATTGCAGATGGCCAGAACTCAGGGAGCTAGAAGGAAAGGAAAGAAATCAGGACTTACCTGAGCAACTTTTCAGAATTCTGAACTCTCCTCTCTTTGCCTAATACTTACTCAACTGATATGCCAGGGTGAAGTCAAACAGCTAGAGGCAAAATGTCATGAAAATGTTACATGATGAACAAACCCCAGGCTCATGTCTGTTCTTGACGTGGTGTGGTGGACCGGGTTCTGGGTTGGTTGATCTTGGTTAAGAGATAATACTTCCTTAGGCTTGAGTGCTGTTGTTTTCCCCTCTGTCAACAGCTAGATTGTAAGCTTATGGTAGGGCTGAAGCGTGTAAACTTTACCATGTGCCGTGTCATCATGTAAACTGATGACATTGAAGTGTAAATGATTATCTGATGGGAAGTCCTTTGGCCAAACCTTCTTTGGTGTTTTGCAGCAATGGGGTTCTCTCCATTGACCTTTGTGCAATCTCTCTAGCCTTCTTTCATGTCTGTCTTTACCAAATACAGGTAGTCTTTCTGCCATGCGTTTTGTCACAGCTGTGGATATAGCAGAACCGCAGCTTCTGGAGTCTGTGTCAAGAGAATTTTGGATGCGTATTTGGTCCCGGGTTAGTATTCCAGAACTCAAGTATTGTGCATTGTGCTGAAATGGTATTTGATGTTGTTGTTTATATGTATAATTTTTGAATGGTTGGTTCAGGGCTTGATTTGCTTGGGCCAATTCTTTTTTATTACAGGCAATGGTAAGTGGGGCGGAAGGGGAGTTAGAATGTTGAGCTGTTTGAATGTTGTCGTCTGGTTGGTTGATTTGGAGTGGAGAGGAGAAGATAAAGGAGTTGAGAGGCAGTTAAAGGAGAGTTGGGAGAGGGAGAAGGACGGGCTTTCATCAGAATAGGATTAGGAAAGGGGGGCTATAGTTTTGGGGATTAGTTAGTTTTCCCTGAGAGGTGGAGGAAAGTATAGTTATTTTAATAACATTAAACCTAAGGTGTATTTAAATATTGTTTTGTTATTTTAACCACGCTTACTCAGCCTTATTCATTACCTTAGATTGGTGATACACATTCACATTCACGCACAAAAATAAATAAATAACAAGAAGGTTTATAGTTCCCTCATTCTTTTTGAGAATAAAGTCATGGATAGCGTCACAGTGGGTGGTGACGTCACATGCATCTTTCAAGATGTTTCTGTGCCCCTCAGAATTATTTCGTCCGGTCGCTTATACAAGAAAGTTGGAATGACCTGGGCCAGACTTATACACTAAGTCAAATGCAGTACTGTAGGTTGCCCCTGCTTTGATTGTCCCCGAAGAACGGCAAAAATGGTTTGTTGTAGACATCTTGCTGACTATGATACATGACTGGTGGGGCTGTGTTCAGCTTCATTGGCCACAAGTCATACAGGTCTGAGGTGGGTGGAACATCAAAATGAGGTGGAAATTTTTATGGAAATTCAGAATTCCCAGCCAGACTCCATTATTCTCTCTTCCATATTCCTACACTTCCGTGTCGTTGTATGAATAGTGAAGAAAACTTGGCATTCTCCTCCATGTAGGTGAACAAAATGACATCCTTGTCTCACCGTTTTTGTTTGTTTGTTTTTGACTCGTTAGCGAACCAGATACTTAAGTTGACACTTTCGCTCTTTGGGCAGTCTCTTGGTCATGAGCAGTTGTGACCCGTTCATTTACTCCTTGTCTTTTCAGGATGAAGACATCACCCAGCCAGAAAGTATTTTGGCAGTAAGTTTCCCTTTTGCATCCTCTTCTTTCCACAGCGCACCTGTTCTTTGCCTGCGATGCAGATAGATTATGTAGGCTGGTGTGTGGAGATCTGCTGGGTGGGTCATTTTGCCATGGGGACAAAAGACTAGACGGGAAGTCTTTTAACTGTCTTCCCAGTCTGACTTCGTGAGTGTTACCATGTGGGATTAACTTTTTAGGCAACATTGGTTTTTAAGCAACATTGGCAACACTGGTTTTGCAGTTCTGTTTCTTCAGAGATGAAGAAAAAAATACCGAAGAGGACTTGTGTGATTTCATTCCCTTCCCAGCCATGGATTCTTTGGAACATCTAGAAGGATTTTCCCAATGTTTGTTTGCCTTTTGAATTAATGTTGTGAAAAATCAACTTGGTACTGATATCACTATAGACCGCTTTCTGCAGAACCTTATGAGAATGTCCTGCGAAAATGGCTGTATGATCTACTTTTCAGTTTGTGTAGGAGAGGGTCTGTCGTTCACTGGTAAAGGTGTTTGATTTGAATGCAGGAGGTCCCAGTAAGCAGGCCTGGGGAAAAGCTCAGTCTAGCACCCTGGAGGGTCACTGCCTGACAGGAGAGGCCACTGGTAGACTAACAGTGTGATTACAAATAAGGCAGCTCCAAATGTAACTAGAGAATACAGTGTGCCACACTTAAATGTTAATTAAGATAATTAAAATTGTAAACCATAGGTATCCCACGGATGTCTTTCTTTTTAAAGGAATGCTTTCAAGATGTCTTTCACTCTCTTGCTTTGGAAATGTAAAATGCCCACAATCGGATCTGACAGTAGAATAAGAATACTGCCTAGTGTATTATTATTATTATTATTATTATTATTATTATTATTATTATTTCTTCCATTTATATACTGCCCCATAGCTGAAGCTCTCTGGGCGGTTTACAAAAATTAAAAACATTGAGCATTAAAAAACCGATATACAAAATTTGAAACGATAAAAAGCATACAAACATGTTATAAATACAATATAATTTAAAAACAACTATTCTGGGTCAAACCACCACCACCACTGCAACAAAACCCTCAACATACACTGTTAAATGCCTGGGAGAAGAGGAAAGTCTTGTCCTGGTGCTGAAAAGATAACAATATTGACAACATAGATACAATTAATTCCACGGCTGTGGTGCCTGTTGCACCTTCTCTCCAGTTGTAGTTAGACATGCCAATACTATGGTACTCTTGCAAAGCAAGCTTATTTATTTATTTACTTACTCCCTTATCCCAGGTGGGTTACATTCCTGTTAGTGCCAAAGGCCTCTTGAAGTATTAATCTGATTAACTTTGGTTGTATCTGCTGCAGTGTCTGCCTTCTGTGTTTCTTTCTTCTCAGGTGGCAGGGAGAGCAGGGTTACCCTCAGGCAAAGCCCAGAAACTTCTGGAAATGAGCAGCTCACCTGATGTGAAGAATCGTCTGAAAGCAACAACGGATGAAGTACTGAGATATGGGGTGAGCCACTGATACTGTGTCAGCCTAGTGCTTTCATCCCTTTTCCCAGAGAGGCAGTGTAGGGAATCACAGGAATGCAAACTCTTCAGTGCTCTGATTAGCAACTGCAGTGCTCTGGCCAGTGGGGTCATCCTAGAGCCTTGGACTTTCATCCCAGGAAGCCTTCCGGCTTATGCTTGGATATCCTCCTGGTATTCACCATGGCCACTGCTGCTGTTGCTATTGCTGAAACATTGCAGCTAGATTCCTCATTGGCAAAAACAGGTCTATTCAGAGAAGGAGAGTAAATCAACTAAGAAACCATGGGAATTAACTGCCTAGCAAGTCTGGCCTATTGTTGCCATTATAGAGCTAGTTCACAGTCACACATACACACTGACTGGGTTTGCATGACCCACAAATGGTTAGCATGTTTGAACCCAGGGCCCGACAAACTGCATCCTAGGGTAATGAAGGAGCTGGCAGAAGAACTCTCAGAACCACTGTCTATTATCTTTGCAAAATCATGGAAGATGGGTGAAGTGCCAGACGACTGGAGGAGGGCTAATGTTGTCCCTATCTTCAAAAAGAAGGAACCTGGGAACTATGGACCAGTCAGTCTGACATCCATCCTTGGGGAAATTTTGGAGCAAATTATAAAGGAGTCAACCTGTAAGCACCATGAAAACAATGCAGTGATTACTAGAAACCAGCATGGATTTGTCAAGAACAAATCATGTCAGACTAATCTGATCTCAGTTTTTGCTCGGGAACCTTTTGTGGACTTTGGGAATTCTGTGGACTTAATATATCGACTTCAGCAAACTTTTCACAAAGTGCCCCATAATATTCTGATCAACAAACTAGTGAAAAGTGGGCTGGATGAAACAACTATTAGGTGGATCTGTAGTTGGCTACAGAATCGGACTCAAAGAGTGCTCATACTGCAGGGAGGTAACAAGCAGGGTACCACAGGGCTCAGTCCTGGGCCCAGCGCTCTTCATTTGTATTAATGATTTGGATGAGGAGGTGCCGGGAATGCTTATCAAATTTGCAGATGACACAAAATTGGGTGGGATAGGAAGACAGAAACAAACTCCAAAGTGATCTTGATAGACTGGAGCACTGGGCTGAAAACAACAGAATGAAATTTAATAGGGATAAATGCCAAGTTCTACACCTAGGAAAAAGAAACCAAATGCACAGTTACAAGATGGGGGATACTTGGCTCAGCGATACGAAAAGCGAGAAGGATCTTGGAATTGTTGTAGATCACAAGCTGAATATGAGCCAACAGTGTGATGTGGCTGCAAAAAAAAGCAAATGCTATTTTGGGCTGCATTAATAGAAGTGTAGCTTCCAAATTGCACGAGGTACTGGTTCCCCTCTATTTGACACTGGTTAGGCCTCATCTTGAGCACTGTGTCCAGTTCTGGGCACCACACTTCAAGAAGGATGCAGACAAGCTGGAGGGGGTTCAGAGGAGGGCAACGAGGATGATTAGGGGTCTGGAAACAAAGCCCTATGAGGAGAGACTGAAAGAACCGAGCATGTTTAGCCTGGAGAAGAGAAAATTGAGGGGAGACATGATAGCACTCTTCAAATATTTGAAAAGTTGTTACCCTGAGGAGGGCCAGGATCTCTTCTCGATCAACCCAGAGTGCAGGACAAGGAATAATGGGCTCAAGTTACAGGAAGCCAGATTCCGGCTGGACATCAGGAAAAACGTCCTGACTGTTAGAGCAAGACAACAATGGAACCAATGACCTAGGGAAGTTGTGGGCTCTCCCACACTAGAGGCCTTCAAGAGGCAGCTGGACAGCCATATGTCAGGGATGCTTTAAGGTGGATTCCTGCATTGAGCAGGGGGCTAGACCCGATGGCCTTATAGACCTCTTCCAACTCTACTATTCAATGATTCTGTGGATGTGTTGTTTTTCAGAAACAACCTATCCTGATAACCCATCGGTTGTTCTGGAGTAGTTTTACCCACAATGGGTTGGCGTGTCGGCCGAACCCAGACATGCCAATGCATCATGGGGTAAAGGGTAAGAGCCATAGAAACCCCTGCAACTCTTCCTGAGGGGGAGACATGCTCGCTGTTCGCAATTACAGCCAAGCTACCTGCGGTGTCCCTTTTTCCTTGCCTGTTACAGCCCCTCCAGTGGTGCTCAAGCGGCACTTTGGAAGGGCTGTCATTGGCCCCTTTAATGCTGTCAATCTCCCAGTGCCTGCTGTGATTGCTTCTTTGTTTGGATCGCTGCAGTTGTGAATAACTGATAAAAAAGGGGGGATTTGCACACATTCCCAGCCCCGTTTTTGTGCAAAAATAAAAATAAAAATGGGCTCTGACAGAGGACGTGATGACAGACAAAATGGGTTTAGCTGCTAAGGCAGATTTGGCTAGAGGAGCAACCCATGCCAAACCCAATTGTCTGTTGGCTGCACCAACCACTCACTGTGGGTTGCTTGCAAATCAATCCACAGTGCCTTGCTTGTCACCCACGCTGGGTTGGTGTGATGTGAAAATGCGCCCACTACCTTTCATTGATTGGCTAAATGTGTGAACTATCCCACTGAAAGAGATTGTGCTTGAACTGACAGGGGCTATGTAGGATCTGTTTGTGGGTGCTTTCAGAGTAGGTCTTTATTGTGCCATTTCCCCACCTCATTCACAGAATTTTACAGGGAGCCCAGACATCTTCCATTTGTAACCCTCCTTTGTTTACCCACCGCTTCTTCCATCTTTTTTTCTTCCACGGAAAATCTATTCAAGAAGAAAAGACCAAATAGCTATACGGTGCATTTTGATTGGCAGTGCTAGGAGCCTTCTGTCTGGGAGCACCCTGTGATGGCTCATTCATACACGAAAGCCATCATTGCTACATTCAGTCCACGAGCGGTGAGCAGGCACAGGTTAACTGTCCCCACAACTTGGAGCAGTAGGAGAGAAGTGAGTGTTTGCCTAGTACCTGCATCCGTGATTCTTGACCTCCCTCCTCTTCCCGTGAATAAATGTGATGGTAAGAATCATGCTAAAATGCTACAGCATCATCTGCTTGCAGACCACTGGCAAGGCACGTTCGGTTAGTGATTCTTCTATCCAGTCATGCAGTTGATAGGCTAGCTAGGGGCCTTCCTTCAGGGATAGGGGGACTCCGTGACACGAACATAATTTCCCAAACTCTGCTGTTTTGTCTATTGGTCTCTTTCCCTCAGTCCAGATGAAGAACAAGGTTTTCAAACTACCTTTGAGGATGCTTGCAGACATGTGAGTTGTTTCCACTTCCCAGTTTTCAGGGACAACATATAAAAGGTGTACAGAATTTATTTTGCTTTTTTTTAAAAAAGAAAATCATATTCTACCTTATTAAAGAAATCAGTGCAGGTTAAACATGTCACCACCAAGCATGGGAGCCAATGTGCACCTGTGAACTCCGCAGGTTCATAAAAATTGCACAAAACTGGGTCACTGAAGCACAACCTCCTCTTTTTGTCTTCCCATTCAGGCCTTTGGGATGCCATGTTTTGTTATCCATGTTAACAGTGAGCCTGAGCTTCTCTTTGGTTCCGATCGTTTAGAACTGCTGGGAAGCCTTTTGGGTGAGTGTTCGCTATGCTATTGTCATCTGTCATTTAGCAGTCTTCATGTTCTGTGGAACTGGAGGACACTTTCCATGTCAACCAGAAGCAGCTATAGAACCTTTGCTCCTGAGATCAGTTACTGGGGGATTCCAGGTCTGGCTAGTTCCCAGTGGAGAGATGAAGCTCTCTCTGGGCTGTACCACTTCAGGCTACAACTGCTGGCTCCCATGACTGAATGCTCCTTTTATATTTTTAAAACATGGCATGTTGGGCTTTAGTGACCTCTTCTCCCTGTCAGGGTAGTTTTCTCTGCAAGGAACCTTTTTGGAGGAATATTCAGTTATGTGAGCCTCTAACTGCAGGTTAAAATGATCCTGCCCAGGCACAATTTGAGTGACTCTCTGAGAATTAGACCTCTCTCTTATGTCTTGGCTTCCTGGAAAGTGTAGAGACGTCTAAAATCTGAGCTAGTTGTAGTGATGAAAGAGGTGTGCGTAAGGGCTATAGATGAGGAGGCCGACCTGGCATGCTTCGCAGAAACCTGGCTGGGAGATAACAATGGCCCGACATGGGCCCAGGCTCTCCCAGCTGGATATTGTGTTAGTGAGCAGGTGAGAGAAAGTGGGCGGGGTGTGTGTAGAGTAGCTGTGGTCTACAAAGACAATCTTAACCTGACCAGACTTCCTGTCCAGCAATTGAATCACATTGAGTGTGTGTACCTGAGTCTGAAGGCCAGGGATAGACTAGGGATTCTGTTAGTGTACCGGCCACCCCGCTGCCTATCAGACTCCCTGGCCGAGCTCATGGAACTGGTCTCGGAGCTGGTGTTGGATTCGCCGAGGCTGGTTTGTCAGGTGCAGCTTGGGAGTTCATGGCATCCATGACAACCATGGGCCTATCTCAGTTGGTCTCTGGACCTACACATTCAGCAGGTCACACCCTCGATGCTGTCTTCAGCTCCAAACAGACAGATCTGTGGGCAGAGGTAATAAATACTTCTGCATTGTCATGGACAGACCATTTTCTGGTCAGGGTTAGTATCACGGCTACCACCCACCCCTGCAGGGGTGGCGGACCTATTAAGATGGTCCGTCCTCGAAGGCTGATGGATCCTTCTGGATTCCAGAAGGCCTTGGAGGGATCTATGGCTGGTATCGTCAATGATCCTGTAGAAGCCCTGGTCAATAGATGGAATCAACATGACATGATCGCCCCCAAACGTCCTCTCCGACCCACTTCTAATCAGGCGCCCTGGTATACAGAAGATCTCAGGGAGTTGAAGCAGAAAGGATGACGACTGGAGCGCCAATGGCGGAAAACTCGACTTATATCCGATAAGACATGACATAGAGAACATCTTCGTTCCTATGGGGTGGCAATACATGCAGCGAAGAAAGCTTTCTTCTCTGCACGCATTGCGTCGGCGAATTCACGTCCAGCAGAACTGTTCAGGGTGGTGAGGGGTCTAACCTGGGCACCCTCCCTCCTGAATCGGATTTAAGAGCCTTCGGTAGTTCGCTGTGAAGCCTTTAACGATCATTTCACAAATAAAATCTCTCGGATAAGAGCCGACTTAGATGCCGTCGTTATAGCAAAGACTGACAATGGAGTGTCCAGCAACTCCGCGAGTAGAATTACACTGGATCAGTTTCAGTTGTTGAGTACCGAGGACGTGGACAAGCTGCTTGGTCGAGTGAGGAGGACGACTTGCCCTCTCGATCCCTGTCCTTCTTGGCTGGTCGCCCAGTTAGATCATAATTACAATATATTATTAATGCATCTCTCAGGGAGGGGAGTTTTCCATCATGTTTAAAAGAAGCGGTGGTACGGCCACTTCTAAAAAAAACCTCCCTGGATCCCCTGGACTTTAATAACTACAGGCCAGTTTTTAATCTTCCATTTTTGGGCAAGGTGATTGAGAGGGCAGTTGCCTACCAACTGCAAGCAGTTTTGGATGATACAGATTTTCTAGACCCATTTCAAACTGGCTTCTGGGCAGGATATCGAGTTGAGACCGAGATCTACGCTTAAGTATTGACAGCGGGAGTGTGTCCCTGTTGATACTTCTGGACCTCTCAACGGCTTTTGATACCATCGACCATGGTATCCTTCTGGAACACCTGAGGGGATTGGGACTCGGGGGCACTGTGCTTCAGTGGTTCCAGTCATACCTCTCGGGCAGGTTCCAGATGGTGATGCTTGGGGATAGTTGCTCCTCAAAGAAGGAGCAGCTATGTTGTGTACCACAAGGTGCCATCCTATCCCCAATGCTGTTTAACATTTATATGAAACCGCTGGGAGAGATCATCCGGAGGCATGGGGCGGGGTGCTATCAGTACGCTGATGACACCCAAATATATTTCTCTATGCCTTCGACAACAGCGTCAGCTAAGGATAGTGTATCTCCTTTGAATGAATGCTTGGAGGCGGTAATGGGCTGGATGAGGAAAAACAAACTGAAGCTGAATCCAGACAAGATGAAGGTGCTTACTGTCAAGGGCCACAACCTGGGGTTGGAGGTGTGTCACCCAGTTCTGGATGGGGTTACACTCCCCCTGAAAGGCTGTATTCGCAGCTTAGGGGTGCTCCTGGATCCGTTGCTCCAAATGACAGCTCAGATAGATGCGACTATCAGCTTCGGCTGATATGCCAGCTGCGCCCCTTCCTAGAGTTGGAAGACCTAAAATCAGTAGTGCACGTGCTGGTAACTTCGAGGCTCGACTTCTGCAATGCGCTGTACATAGGGCTACCTCTGTGCCTAGTCCGGAAACTTCAACTAGTTCAAAATATGGCAGCCAGGTTGGTCACCGGTATATCTAGGGGTGACCACATTACACCAGTTTTAAAATCTCTTCACTGGCTGCCAATCAGTTTCCGGGCGAAGTACAAAGTGTTGGTTATTACCTTTAAAGCCCTACATGGTTTGGGTCCAGGTTACCTACAGGATCGCCTTCTCCCATACACGCCTTCTCCCGCATGGTCAGGTCCTCTGGGAAGAATTTATTACAGTCAACAAGAACTAGACTGACAACCGTTACCCAGAGGACCTTCTCTTCTGCCGCTCCCAGATTGTGGAATGACCTGCCGGGAGAGATTCGCCAACTCACCACTCTTCAGGAATTTAAAAGAGCTATAAAGACTGATCTCTTCCGCCAGGCCTACCCAGATGAATTTTAAAGTGTTTTATTGGTGTTTTATTGGTATTTTTAATTTAATTTTAATTAAATACCAATTAAAATTTAATTTTAATTGGTATTTAAGTTCAAGTGTGGAATTAAAGATTTGCTTGTTAAAACCCCTGCTGTCACCTAAATCTGATTTGCTCTCTGGTACTGTTTTATTTCACAGGAGAGAAATGGCTGGGCCCAGTTCCTATGTCTTCTAAGATCTAGTTCTGAGGAATTATGGAACATCTAAGCAACAAGCTAGAGTTAGGGGGTATCTCTGCCTGTCAGCTTCCACAGGATCCACACAGGAGTGCAGATGGACAAATTGCATCTCTTCTGTCTGGAATAGGGAGACATAAGGCCACACCACATCAGCACAATTCCTGCTACTAAGAAAGCAACGCAGTGATCACTTCAACGCACAGTGCAACTCATGTGCATTTGACCTGTGGCGTTCCAGATATGTGAATTTGAATTGATATAGATAGATGTTAATGGGGAAGCTTCACTTGTACTTGCTTCATGTATAATTTTGTCATCTTGTTCTTTCTTTATCCTGCAAATGCAATTGTATGAACAGTGTAATGTGCGATCCATTGACAGCAACTGCCATGATCAGGGAATATACTAAATTGGTTCTAGAAATTGGTACAGCTGGGCTGGATTACTAACAGTCAGATTGCTCTTTTTGTTTGAGACTACTTGTTTGGAGGCACAAGCAGTAGAAAGTTGGGTGTGAAGTGCCTTTACTTTCTCTGGAATGGTAACGCTTTGGGGAGGAGATGTGTGCTAATTAATTGGGTTGTATAGAAATGTAATAAATATTCAATCAAAGGAAAAGTGATCTGAGTGAGTAGGTTTCCCACTTGGTCACCAGAGGCCATATAGTTCTGCAGAAAACAGCCTGGCTTTTCAATCGGCATTATGGAGAGAGATTAAGAGCCTTCCTACTTGCCTTAATCCCCACCCCCACATGCTTATCAGACCTGTTCTTTGGATAGTGACATGTATATAAATGGTACTAGAATCACCTCCCCTTCCCCAAATTTCCTTCCTTTCGTGACTCTGCCTCACCCCTGCCACTGGGGCCACTCTTGCCTCCTTCCTCTCCCACCCAACCTTTCCTTCCCACTGCTGCCAGAGCAGCCTCTTCCTGCTCTTACCTTTTCTCCCCTATGCCGCCAGCATGGAGGTAAGAGAAGAGGGCCCACAAGCATTGTGTGGCAAACCTCTGCACTAGACCAATGGCAGGAGATTCTCATGGGCCCCCTTTGAAGATAGGCATCCTCATCTTGCATAGGAGATAGGATTTCCCTCCAAAATCTTTATGCAAAACCGTCCCTTTTGAAACTCTTCAATGTTAAGACCTGTTCTGTAACCATGAACTCCTAAAGTCTTCTTATGAATGCCATTTGGTTCTTGAGTTTCTGACATTCTAATGTGTTAGTAACTGAGGTCAGACTATTTGTCCGTCCAGCCCAGCACTGTCTAATTAGTAGCAACTTCTCTGCAGGGTCTCAGGTGGGGATTCTTTCACCTCACCTGTACCAGAGATGCCAAGGGTTGAACCTGGGACCTTCTGCATCTGAAGGAGGTGCTCTGCCACTGAGCAACAAGCCCCTCCCTGTTTTTATTTTGTCCACCCATCTTTTGTTTTACTCTCACGTCTTCTGTGTTTACAGCATCCATGAAAGCCTTCAGTAACTTAAAACAGTACTTTGGGATAAAGCAGTTGAGGCAAACAAGCAGTTTGGAAAGCCGCTTGAACTAAACAAAATAGACCCTGATCTGTTGGATTACTCAAACTTTATCTGCGTGGGTGGAAAGGGATGAATTTGTGGTAGTTTCTCTCAGTTTAATGCAAGTGGGTAACCTGCTGAGTCTGTTCTCTTTTGTGAGTGGTTCACCTCATTTGCCATTCTGTCAGTGACAAGCATGCGAACAAAGCCAGAGGCCTCCAAAGAAGATTTTAAAAAGCTGTTTGCACGAAACACCATGGCAAGTGTAGCTGTGGGGCAGGAAAAACGAGTAATGCTGTGATTAGATCCAGGCTTGGCGGAGCTTTCCCCGGGGATTTCTTCTGGGCTTGGTGAACACACTATGATTAAATGTCTTGGATGAATCACTGTAGTGTTGTGCTTCATGTGCAAAGTAGAGTAGACATTAGGGCTGTGACCGGATCCCGGATCCGGAGTGGGCTGATTTGGACCTCAGGATCCGAATCGGGCTGAATCGGATCTGCGATCTGGTCACAGCATTCCCTCCCCCCCACTCTCCCTGCTTACCTGCTGCCTCCTCCGTGTCATCCTCCCTCCTCACTGTGGGCCAGGTGATGACGTCACCCACCGCGACCGGCAAATGGCGTCTCTAATTGGTTAGAGCACCACATTTGCTAGTTGTGGCGGGTGACCTCATCACCCGGCACGAGCAGGGAAGTGGCTGGCCCACAGCGAGGAGGGAGGGCGATGCAGAGGAGGCAGGAGGTAAGCAGGGAGAGTGAGTGGGGGGGGGGAGGGAGGGAGTGCGAGGGAGTGCTGTGAACGGAGTTGAATCGGGCCTGATCCAGACCTGACAGATCAGGATCCGGATTGGGGGGGGGGGGGTCCGTTTACAGCCCTAGTAGACATGGCTGTGATTTCAGGTCACAAGGGTTGAGGTTAGCCCTTTTTGCTACAATAAGGCAAGAGAAGCTCCAGCATAAAGTGACCCACAACCCATGTTTTCATTCCAAAAGATTCTAGCAAGAATGCTGGAGAAACCACAAGGAAAGTCAGAGTGTATTGGTCACAGTAGTCTTTTATTGGAAGCCCAAGACACCACAGACACAAGCATGGAGCAAGGGGTCACAGATTCACATTTACAGGTTCTTGATGGCACAGAGACTCAGGGAAGAGGGTGGTGGTGGTAAAGTGAAATAGTGGGAAAGACCAGGGGAGTCCCATGAAGGATGAAATAACACAAATTCCTCCCACTATCCAACACGTACACTTTGGCAAAATGTGTCCTATCTATGCTGCATAATGCACAACTTGTTTGATGCTTACAAACCAGGTATAATCCTTGGAGTGATTAGATTGGATCTGCTCTTCACTCCTAATGGTTTTGAGGCTTGCACACTGAAGAATGGGTACAGACGCATCCTTCCTATGGGACACTCAACTCCTTCCATGTTAGTTGGCTCTTGGACACTTAAATTTCAGCAGTACTAAGAACAGAAAAAGCACCCCCCCCCTTGTTTACTTCTGAAGCTATGGTAGATGGGAGACTCCCCCTTTAGTCTTAGGTTGGTTCTGCCCTCCTGAGGTTGTTGCATTGGAATGACACATATGGATGAGCAAATGCCACATTTGGACTTCAGGGTTGGTTTCCTTACTGCCTGTGGTGCAGCTGACACTGAACAAAGACGGGCCAGGTGGGAATCCAGTACTGTCTCCAAACCACAGGATGAAGTACTGTGTAGCCTCACTTCAGCGGCAAATCCTACAAACTAGGGGTGTGCATCGGATCGGATCCGATCCACGATCCGAATCCGATCCGACCCAAAATCGGGAAAATCCGATCCGATCCGATCCGGCCAACCTCCGATCCGATCCGATCCGATGAGGTCCGATCCGGATCGGACGCCATTTTGAATGCTTTTTCCCATAGCCAAGTATTGTTTTACAAAAACGCCTATAACTTTTTCATTTTTAAAGATAGAAGGATGAAACTTGGGCACATTGTAGACTGGTTAGGGGTAGTTATCTGTGAGAAATTTCAGAAAGATTGGTGCATGCATTTTGTGGCAATTAATTTTTTAATAAATACCCAGGAATGCCTATAACTTTGTCATTTTTAAAGTTACACACATGAAACTTTGCCACATTGTAGGGGGTACCTTGGGACCTATGTGTGTGAAATTTCAGAAACGTAGGTGCTTGTCTTGTGTGGCAATTAATTTTTAGAAAAATGGGTAGTAGTGGGGTAAATACAGTTACGCCTCCCATTTTTTTATTTTTGAAGATACAAACAGGAAACTTGGGCACATTACAGGTACCACTTGCCTTGATATGTGTGTGAAATTTCAGAAACATTGGAGCTTTCCTTGTGTGGCAATTAATTTTTGAAACAATGAGGAAAGAAACACCTATAACTTTGTCATTTTTAAAGTTACACACATGAAACTTTGCCACATTGTAGGTGGTATCTTGGGACCTATGTGTGTGAAATTTCAGAAACATAGGTGCTTGCCTTGTGTGGCAATTAATTTTTTAATAAATACCCAGGAATGCCTATAACTTTGTCATTTTTAAAGTTACACACATGAAACTTTGCCACATTGTAAGCGGTACTTTGGGACCTATGTGTGTGAAATTTCGGAAACGTAGGTGCTTGCCTTGTGTGGCAATTAATTTTAGAAAAATGGGTAGTGGTGGGGTAAATACAGTTACGCCTCCCACTTTTTTATTTTTGAAGATACAAACAGGAAACATGGGCACATTACAGGTACCACTTGGCTTGATATGTGTGTAAAATTTCAGACAGCTGGGTCCAGGCATGTGGTGGCAAGGTATTTTTGAAACAATGAGGAAAGAAACGCCTATAACTTTTTTATTTTAAAAGTTAGAAGTCTGAACATTGCTCACTTTGTAGATGGGTTAGGGGTAGATATGTGTCAGAAATTTCAGAATTATAGGTCCAGGCATTTGATGGCTATGGAATTTTTAAATTACATGTTTCAAAAAAATTTCTACAGAGGCCAGGTCTTCCCCTCCCGCTTCCCGCGAAGAAAAGGAAACACTCTCTCGTCTCGATCCCTTTGATCCTTGCTAGTAGTATCCATTACAGGGCTCGTGTTTCCTTTCCTACTTTCACTTTTCAAGCAGAACGGCTGAGCCTAGCTGAGTTTTGCAGCCATGCGTGCAAGGAAGGATCACTCTGGTCTCGATCCCTTTGATCTTTGGTAGTATCCATTACAGGGCTCGTGTCTGCTTTCACTTTGTACTCAAGCTACCAAAGATCAAAGGGATCGAGACCAGAGTGATCCTTCCTTGCACGCATGGCTGCAAAACTCAGCTAGGCTCAGCCGTTCTGCTTGAAAAGTGAAAGTAGGAAAGGAAACACGAGCCCTGTAATGGATACTACTAGCAAGGATCAAAGGGATCGAGACGAGAGAGTGTTTCCTTTTCTTCGCGGGAAGCGGGAGGGGAAGACCTGGCCTCTGTAGAAATTTTTTTGAAACATGTAATTTAAAAATTCCATAGCCATCAAATGCCTGGACCTATAATTCTGAAATTTCTGACACATATCTACCCCTAACCCATCTACAAAGTGAGCAATGTTCAGACTTCTAACTTTTAAAATAAAAAAGTTATAGGCGTTTCTTTCCTCATTGTTTCAAAAATACCTTGCCACCACATGCCTGGACCCAGCTGTCTGAAATTTTACACACATATCAAGCCAAGTGGTACCTGTAATGTGCCCATGTTTCCTGTTTGTATCTTCAAAAATAAAAAAGTGGGAGGCGTAACTGTATTTACCCCACCACTACCCATTTTTCTAAAATTAATTGCCACACAAGGCAAGCACCTACGTTTCCGAAATTTCACACACATAGGTCCCAAAGTACCGCTTACAATGTGGCAAAGTTTCATGTGTGTAACTTTAAAAATGACAAAGTTATAGGCATTCCTGGGTATTTATTAAAAAATTAATTGCCACACAAGGCAAGCACCTATGTTTCTGAAATTTCACACACATAGGTCCCAAGATACCACCTACAATGTGGCAAAGTTTCATGTGTGTAACTTTAAAAATGACAAAGTTATAGGTGTTTCTTTCCTCATTGTTTCAAAAATTAATTGCCACACAAGGAAAGCTCCAATGTTTCTGAAATTTCACACACATATCAAGGCAAGTGGTACCTGTAATGTGCCCAAGTTTCCTGTTTGTATCTTCAAAAATAAAAAAATGGGAGGCGTAACTGTATTTACCCCACTACTACCCATTTTTCTAAAAATTAATTGCCACACAAGACAAGCACCTACGTTTCTGAAATTTCACACACATAGGTCCCAAGGTACCCCCTACAATGTGGCAAAGTTTCATGTGTGTAACTTTAAAAATGACAAAGTTATAGGCATTCCTGGGTATTTATTAAAAAATTAATTGCCACAAAATGCATGCACCAATCTTTCTGAAATTTCTCACAGATACCTACCCCTAACCAGTCTACAATGTGCCCAAGTTTCATCCTTCTATCTTTAAAAATGAAAAAGTTATAGGCGTTTTTGTAAAACAATACTTGGCTATGGGAAAAAGCATTCAAAATGGCGTCCGATCCGGATCGGACATCTGGTCCGATCCGATCCGACCAGCCTCCGATCCGATCCGATCCGATCCGACCCCCCAGGTCCGATTCCGATCCGCTATCCGATCCGATCCGGGGGGTCAGTGCACATCCCTACTACAAACACAGACAGGAAAACTGATGATGCTGAGAATAGACTGATGGAACAGATGTGGTGCAAGTAGGGCCTATTACTACTATTAGCATTGGAACAAGGCCAGTATAAAGCAGGATTGACAAGATTGTGGCCCTCAGAGGCTACCTGTGCAGCCTCATCCCCCAACCACCCTGCCACTGGTACTGTCGTCGTCATCATCATTCTTGCACACCTTGCTCTAGCAAAATCAGCTTCTAACAGTCTGTCAAACCCATTTGATAGATTGTTTAGTTGGATCCTGATTCTGCAGGGAAATGGTGCACAGGTATGACTTCCCTCTCCCCTATTTCTCATCAGAATCAGCTACTCTGCAAGGAAATAGGGCATGCAAGAAAGGATAGGAGAACCAGGGCATTGCAGGCAGGCTGCATAGGGGTGCTGTTTGGGAGCCTGTTCCTGCATGGAAACAGGGCCTCTGAGGGGAGCTACTCCATGCACCCTGTTTCCCATCAGGATCACTGCAGGGTGGGGAAGGGGCTTTAACATCCTTCCCCCAGTAATCCTAATCAGGATTTCTGTTTCTCTGCTAGCGGGAATATCTGTATCTGCTCTAATTTAAAACACAAAACAAAACCTTGCAGCAGGGAAACAGCTATTCTGATTGCTGGGAGTAGGGGGAGTGTGTGAATGGATCAATGTGTATGTGACCCATTTCCTTTTGCAGGCTTGCCCATTTGTGCAGGACTTTACTCATGTTTGTTCTCCTTGAAGGGTTGCCTACTCCCATTTTTATGAGGATGATATCTTTTTAGTTTGGGAAGACCCAGAAAAATCATTTGGAAAGATCTTAGAACACCATAGAGAATATGGCCAAATTTCATAATATAAGATCAATCCTCATAGCTATGTTACCAAAACCAGTTAAAAGATAATATAGACCAGGGGTCCCCAACCATTTTGGGCCAGTGGGCACATTTGGAATGTGAGAACGTGTTGTGGGCACTCTCAAAAGATGGCTGCTGTGGGTGGGCGCTTGCCCATTCATAAAATAGATGCTATGGTGGCCAGTCACAAAATACTAATTTCCCAGAAAGCAAACGGCTGAGTCTAAAAGAAAAGTAACTTGCGCAAATATGAGGCAGTGGTAAGTTCTGAGCCTCAAAACACAAAACTACTCTTATGAATTCAAATAAAGAAAGTGCTGCACCTGGGGGCCACTTCATGCCACACTGCTTGGCCGAATAAGGTTGTTTGTCATCCTGCAGGCGGAGGGGCTGATTTGCCTGTTTGACACAGAGAAAATTAATTGCTATGAAAGCTCAAGCTTTGAACTTTTTTGAACTTTCAAAATTTCCTGCATGTCTACATTGCTCAAGCTTCAATTTAAAACAAAAATGAGCAAAATTGGTCTTGTAGATCTCAAGTAATAGATTATCATATTTCTATATAGACTAGTGTAAAGCTTATGTTACCATGGGTGCTAGTAATCCTGCTCTTTTCCTGTTCTTCTGCCCTTCAGTCCTCTCACCACAGAGGGGCTCATGAATCATGCAAATGTGGCTCATGCATAGTGAACCTCCCTCTGAAATTTGCATATGGCATGTCCCTGCCCCTCCCTCGCAAGCTCTGATTGGATGATTCTGTCCCCTTCCCCTCCCTGCTGGTGGCAACAACCTAACTACATGGCTGCCATACTACATGCCTTTGTGCCATACTGATTGGCCAAGCACGGTGGAGCAGCTGCCCTGCCTGTTTGACGTGGAGGAAGTATTGCTATTAAAACTCGAGCTTTGAACTTTTTAGAACTTTCAAATTTTTCTGCACATCTACACTGCTCAAGCTTCTGTTTAAAACAGAAATGAGCAACATTTGTCTGATAGTTCTTGAGTAATAATCCTTACACTACCATATTCTTATGTAAGAAGAGCCTGTTCTGATTTTAAGATCCTCATGAGAGGCCTTTCTCTCTGTCCTGCTACCATCAGATGCACATTTGTCAGGAATACTGCTCCCAGGCTCTGGAACTCCCTGCCAAGGGAAGCAAGGCTAACTCCATATTGATTGTCTTTCTGCTGGCAGGCAAACACATTTTTTTATTCAGACAGGCTTTGGGGTGTTAAGCTGTCATGTTTGCTGAACTAGGTTTTAACTGGTGGGTGCTGTTATTTCTTATTTCCTTTAATGTGTTTTTAACTAATGTGTTTTTGAACTGATATAGCTATGTTTTAATAGTGCTATGTTTTATCTTTATTTTAATGTTGCTAGCCATGGTGACCACTGTTTTGAGTGGAATGGTGGAATATTAAATAAATGAATGAATAAATAGTGATTAAGAAATAATATATATTACGAACAATAACCTTTGTTAAACTGTGTTCAGCATTCTTAAAATTGCTTCTAAGTAAATTAAACTATGTTATGTCTGTATTAAATTCTGTTAATTTAATTCATTCTCAGCAGGTGGCACTGTTGGCATTTCGAGCTTAGATTTTTAGAAACGTCAAGGCTAGTTCAAAATATAGATGGCTAGTTCTTGACTGGTGCCAGTTGGTTTGGTAATGAAAGGACTTCATTGGGTTCTGGACCCTTTCTGAGCAGAATTTGAAATGCCTGTGTTTACTTTTGAAGTCCTATATGGCTTAGAACCCAGGTACAAGAAGGAAGGCCTGCTACCAGATGTGATGTGTAGGTCTTCAATCAAGGCTGGAGGCCTTGATTGAATGTAGGTAGATTTATTAGGACTAGTTTTGGAATGTCTGTGCAAGTGGGCCTCTGTCAGAGGTTCCCATAGAAGTTGCTTGCTGCACTCCCTATCTCGGCCTTGAAGCTGCTTGCGAGGCAGTGTTTCGATAAGGTGGGGGCCACTTGGGTGAGGGTTTCATTCACATTATAGCATCAGCTTAGTTGGGTTGTGCAATCCCACCCTATTGGCACATGGGCATGTTTTACAGGTCACAGGACCTGTCTGTCAAGGGACTTTGAATAGGCCAGGCCTCGGGTATAAGGCAGACAGAAACACAAGGCCTGAAATCCCTCCTGTTGGATTCCATCTATTTGGGACTTTGGGAGCACTCTGCACATGCTCTCTCTCTTGCTATTTGGACTCTAGATTTCTAAGGATTGTGCCTGGAAAGTACTGGGAGGCTTTTCATAGACTTGAACTTGTGTTTGCTGTGAATTATGTGTTTGTGGCTAGACTCAGGTGGCAGGGAGTTGCCAGTCCTTAGCAGAAGGATGGGACTCCTGGGCCTGAGGTTTTACCATCCCTGTGATCATGCTTACCCAGGGTCAGCTTAGCGTTCATCAAGTTGGATCTGATTGGTGCATGATTAGTCTCTGCCTGGCTCTGGTGGCTCAGAGCATAAGTGTTTCCCCCTCCCTGGTGTCTTGTTTAGGCTTTGGCCATGTCCCCTGAGGTGCCAGCAGGTATGCGGCGTCTGGAGAAGCTCAAATGATATGGTGGCTAACCCACCCACCCCCCACCCCCAACCCCCCGTGATTGCTGATCATATCAGTAAAGGAGCCTTAAGCTTTCTGGCCATCGTTCAACTTTAAGTGGTGTTGTGTGGAGAATGTAACCATTACACTTTTTACCATGTGATTTCCTCAATAAAAAGAAGTCTCACCAACGTGAGTGTCTCATGTCAATTTGCCAGCACATGTGAATGCCAGAGGGAACAGGCATGCAGATGACACCATAACAACTTGCCAATGCATGGAGGACAACTTTGGAGGATCTCCTGTAGGTGACCCCACCATCTCAGGCAGGATCTACACTACTGCTTTATAACAGTTTATAAAGGTACTGACAACTGTTTGGGACCCATGACACATTCCATATACCATTTTCAACCCACTTTCAAAGTGTTATATCCTGTTTGGTGTAGATGTGGCCTCAGGTAAGGCATGTGGTGACAAACCATAGAGCTTTTCCAATGGTGGTGGCCTGTTTGTGGAATACCCTATCAGAGAGTCCCACCATGCACTAACATTGTTAGCCTCTTTGCGCCAGGCAAAAATATGTTTATATTCTCATGCTTTAAAATGTATTTTACTTTTTTAACATGTTGTTTGCCATGTTTTATTTCTATATTTTACCTTGTTTTATAAATCACCTTGGGACCTCAACTAAAGATAGAGATATAAATATTTTAAAAGAAATAAAGACAGAAATAAAACTTTAAAACACCGTATTCTGGAACATCAAGTTTGCCTCCTGAAAAATTGTCCCTTAATTCAGGGATGCAAAACTTCAGGCCTGGGGCCCTGATCTGGCCCTCCAGGATTCTTCAACGGCATATCTTCCAGACTGTACATACTTCTGGTTGTGGCATCTAATATACATATATGAGAGATAGGGTAAAGAAAATCATACGTAGAAAAGTGTTTTCCTGATGCAAGCAGGGTACGGAATAATGGGCTCAAGTTACAGGAAGCCAGATTCCGGCTGGACATTAGGAAAAACTTCCTGACTGTTAGAGCAGTATGACAATGGAACCAATGACCTAGGGAGGTGGTGGGCTCTCCCACATAGAGGCCTTCAAGAGGCAGCTGGACAACCATCTGGAGGGATGCTTTAAGGTAGATTCCTGCATTGAGCAGGGGGTTAGATGCAATGGCCTTAGAGGCCCCTTCCAACTCTACGATTCTATGATTCAATGATTCTACGACATAAGTGCTGGACACATATTTAAAGTAATGTCTATTTTAGTCTGAAGAGGAGTCTTCTATTCATGTATATAAGGTTTTCTGCTGGTATACCAGCTCTTCTGCTGACTCCTGTAGCCACTTAGCCAATGGATTTTGACCTAGGACTGTCTCCTAAATCACTGTGCTGAGCCACTGTTACTGCTACTGATGGTGTCAGTGATGGGGCAAGGGTTCCCACTAAAATTACAATATTAACTGCCCCTGGTCCACAATTCTTGTGTGTAGCAGTCAGCTGTCTGCCACTCCACACAAGAATCTGCACACATTGGTCAAACAGATTGTTGGCATGGGGCATTGGGAGATTCCAGAAAGTAGAATAAGAATATGTGTGTGTATGTGTGTGTGTGTGTTAAGTGTTCACAAAGTTTCAGAGACACCGAGCCAGTGTTCTGTGTAGGACAGAATACTGGGTTTCCGAAGGAAAGGAAAATAACTTTTTTTTCCTCCTAATATTTGTAGTAATTGGAAAGTTTTGTGACCATTAGAATATAAGACACTGAAGAGAAAAGTTTAAGCAATACCTGTCTTTGGTATGAACGGCGATGAAAAAATACAAAGTAATATTTCTATTTAAGGGCTTGAAGCAAAGCCCTGTGCACAATTTCCAAGCAATGGCACTCAGCCCCTGGCTTCTCTCTTGATAAGCCACCAGGCCAGTGATCCAGGGTGCCCAGCATGCATCAAAAGCTGGTGAGCTCTATGACAGTCTTTCTCGGAATGCTATATCTGTAAATGTGTGGTCATGGCATTGCTCTTCCAAGTGGGAAAATTTGAACTCTCGTCCCACAAAATGTGAGTTTGATCTGCCCTGTTCAATGTGATATTTATTTAATTACATTTGTATACCGCCCCATAGCCAAAGCTCTTTGGGCAGTTCACATAAGATTAAAACAATTAAAAACAATATACAAAAATTAAAATAGCAAAAACATACAATATACACACACATTTAAAACCACTGTAATAACTTTAAAAAGCTATAAGCCTAAAAACAAAACAAACCCAGGCTCATCAGCTATTGCTAAATGCCTGAGAGAAGAGGAAAGCCTTGACCTGGTGCTGAAAAGATAACAATGTTGGCACCAGGCGGGCCTTGTCGGGGAGATCGTTCCACAATTGGGGGGCTACCACAGAGAAGGCCCTCTCCCTTGTTGCGCTACTTCAGCTCATGTATCTTTTCACCTGTATGGCCACTATGCTGGCAAAATCTCCCGCCCCTATGTTCTCCTTCCCCCTGCAGTTAATTTTTTGTATTTTTGCGCAATACAATAGTATGGCAGCCTGAAACTGTGCAATTACAGTAAAACAACATACTATGCTTTCCCCTGAGATCATATTAAACAATATAAGTGAAGAGAAAGTATTACAATTAGTTTTTGGAGAAGGTTGTGGTCATTGTTGGCATGGCAAGGGAAAGCCAACATTGTTCTGGTCAGGAACCCTAGACATGCCTACTCAGAAGTAAGAACCATAGAGTTGAATGGGACCGAGCATGGACGGCAGCAGCCTCACTCTCCTTTTCCGCAGGATATTTGAGTGCCCTCTCTTCCTCCCCCTTCACGGTTGAACAGTTGAGCGGAGAACCACCCTACCCTCTTCTTTTGTCAGCGAGACTGTCCTTCGACACACATGCCCCCAACAAAAAATGGGATGGTTCGATATCACGCAAGAACAGCAATACGTGGGAGGGAGGAGCAGCTTTATTGCACACTGAGGGGAAAAAACAGATTTTCCCTGCTCCAAAATAAGATGGGAAATGGAGGGGAAGAGGTGAGATGAACCCAGGACAGGGACAATGTCATGTGAGTACCGCGCTGCAAAAACACATACCAGGCATGGTGAGAGTGCGAGAAATCACTGGTGTGATGGAGCTCACAGTAAGCCTATCTACAGCAGTTGCTGGGAAACATGGGTGGGAGGGTGCTTACACTCATGTCCTGCTTGTGGATTCTTAGCAACAACTAGTTGGCCACTGTGTGAACAGAATGCTGAACTAGATGGACCCTTGGCCTGATCCAGCTGACTCTTCTTATGTTCTCTTATGTTGTAGGCCTGAGCAAAACTAGCCTTTCAGAATTCTCCACACTATTTGTGGGTAGTGAAATGAGAGAAGCATTTCACTGAATATTCTTGGAGGGTGGGTGGGGATGAAAAAGAAAATTCTCAGAAATAGTCTCAGAAAACTCAGAATTTTTCGTTCACTTACTGTTGAATGAAGCTTTATTGTTAGCTTATATTAGTGAAATAAAGGAAGCGATTAGCTAAGAGAGGAGGACTGAAGGGGCAATATTAAAACTGTATCCACAGTAGCACCCAATGTTCTTCAACTTATTCACCGACAGCAAAATTGTGAAGCCCATTTTGGCTAATATTCTCCATGGAAGAACTGAAATTGTCCAACAGTTGAAGAGGAGCTCCAAAAAAGGATGGGAGAGTGCATCAGAAAATTATTTTCTGATAAATTTCAGTCAGAATTATCAGTTCTTATAGAAGGTTGCCTGTTGTATCTGCATGAGTTACTGCTCAAGGCATGCCTTCTTCCAGTTAGACTATGGGTACCTCTAGACAGCTTATTTGCGCCTCATCGAATGTGCACTGGCGGCATTTTGGACAGATGAGCGGGGCGCAAATCAGATGTATATGCGATTTAATGGCTCCGATTACGCGCATTTTCAAGGTGTCGTTTTACCGCGACTTAAATGTTTTCTCCGCAGTTAGAGCGCAGTTTCGTCATATGACCAATGTAGTGACCATTTGGTTTAATGCTAATAGTGGGCGTAGTTTGGAGGGCAGGGCTGGTGATGTCATGAGTGAATGACTGCCCCTTCTCTTCCTCGCCCTGGCTACCCCTCCCAATTCTCCATCTACTTGTTGAGCTCCTGCGCAGAGATATTTTTGCCTTAATACATCGTTGACCATCGTGATAGAGGCTCTTGTGAAAGGAATGGGAGTTTCTTGGAAAAAGGATGTTTGCTGTTCAATGATTGCGTTGAAACGATTACATTTTTGGGTATATTTTGAGGTCCGCTAAGGGGTTTTTACTATTGACCTCAATGGGAGCAGGAACATGTATCCCTAAGAACGCAATCTTCAATGCTCTAATGAGCCAAATATGACCCTCAGCTGCAAAGGCAGCTTTTTTTGTTTTCAGGTGGGGGTGTGGATACTAGTTCCAACCTCTTTTGCATCATTCTCAGTAAAGTCTTCCATTGTACACACACACACACACACACACATTCCCATATAGCCATTGCAGGAAATGGGGGCATGAGATGAATCAGGGAGAAAAGAACAAGGTCGAGGAAGGTCAGTTGGAGACCTGCGGCTGAGGACAAAACGCAGAGACTACTCCAGTAAACCCTATTTTCTTCTTCCCTCCCCCCTCTTGCTTTACTGATCCCCCCTTATCTCTTTGAAAATGGACTGTTTATTGCTATCCAAGAATTTTGTACCAATTTTGTACCAAACGAGATTTTTTTTTTTGGTACCAAACGGGATTTTTTTCCCCAAAAAAACCCACCAACAATTAAAAAAAAAAAACAAATGACTCTATCATGGCAGGGCAAGTATGCATGTCCAAACTTTAGAAATCATGTTCACATGTGAATACTGCGAGATTGCGATGGGGCAGTGGTAACAGGTAACCAACGGCGGGAAATGCAGGTGGGCGGTATCAAAAGCCACTAGGGTGGTACTTTCCTCAACTTTTCCTCGCTCAAGGCTCGATCTATGCTCCAACTATGCTGCAAATCTACGCATATAAACAATTGTAAAGCGCAATATATAGAACCAGTAATTCGACTTCACGGCTATCGGCTATCTCTAAAGCCATAAATTCAAATAAAGGAAAATGCGCATCTTCGGAGAAACAGGCATCAAACCGCTGCCATATAGAGGTGGCCTTACAAGTAGAATATACCTGACTGCAGATATAGGAGTGAGGTGTACCTGCAATCTTTATTCAGAAGAAAAATTATACCTTGCTGTTGGAACAGTAGGAAGCATAGTTTTACAGAGAGACAAGTTGGTTTGAAAGCCCCATCACTGCCCTGAAAACATACATGCATATTTCTCTGCTGTGGTGAGCTCTGAAAACTAGTTCTGCAGGTTTGGGGGCAGCTCAAGCTGTACCACGGTTGGTTGTTGACTAGCGCCCATAATATCCCAGTACACCTCCCACCCCATTCCTGGAGCAGTTCTGCAACTATTTCTATAAAGGTTTGTGAACGCTGGCAAGGGGAGTTGAAGCATGAGTGTACGTCTGAACAAACCCACATGTGTTGTTTTATTTGCAATGTGGATGGCCTGCCTGATGGACAAGAATAAGGGCTGGTCTAGCATTTGATTTGCTATCTTTGCATCTATCAGGCAAGTCGCAGAGCTGTGTTCACTCTCCTTGAAGAACCCATAGAAACCCCTCTGGACACTACATCTGTCTTCACCTCAAGCATGAAGTGATTCATAGTACAGTGGACCTCATCTGGGGGAAGTTAGCACTCTGTCAACCTTTGTACCTGCTTAAAGAGGGACTAGGCATCATAGCAAAGCACAGAAGTAGGGGTGTAATCGTCTGGTTTACTGTTAATGATATTTTCAATCATCTCCCTCTTGCCATAATCTAAAAACAGAAGAGCAGCCCTGAAGGTACATCAAAGGTACACCTAATCTGGAGGTGGGTAACTCTCAACCTTCAGGCCACATGCAGCCATGACCTCTCATAATGCCACACCTGGATTGCCCAACTTTGCAAGTGTAGAGCCCTCTAGATCTGCACTCTCAAAGGGCATCTCTCCCTAGACAGGGAATGTCCTTCCCCACCCAACCCATGCAGGGAGTTAAGAACATTTGGGTGTATGGATTACACTGGATCTGCACTTTCAAAGGGCATCCCTAATTGAGCAGAGAGAAAATAGACCATGTTTGTCTCTGTGCATGTTCCTTGTGTGTTTACATTCTGGCATGTTGGCCTTCCCCGGAATGCAGCCTCCAACAGATTTCTGCTGAGAGAATATTGGGCCTTGGCAATAAAAGAACAAAGAAAAGGAAAGAAGTTGTCCACTCCTAATCTAGTCCAACATCCTCCTTTCAAAGGTGCCCAGCCAGATGCTCCTAGGAAGCCCACAAGCAGGGCATGAAGGCAACACCCTACACCCTCTCTGCTGTTTGCACACATACACACCCCAGCAACTTATATTGAGACCCCTGCTCTGGATGCAACCCGGACGGTGCATAAACAAATAGGCATCAAGCACCATGCAGCAGACTGCCAGTTATTAAAACATAACATTAACAGTGCAACCCTATGCATGATTACTCAAAGTCTTACAGGATTCAACAGGGCTTACTACTCAGTTAATGTGCACCTAGGAGTAAGCCTTCACTCTGTAATGTCTTCTTTTCAGAAGAAAAATTCAGCAAGTTTTCCAAATGGTAGATGAAAAGCTATATGTCAGCCAACCCAGAGGATTAATGAGAGCAGCAGGCCAGGCACTGTTGTAGCGTCTCATTGATCCTGTGCCTGCAACCTGAGACAGAACAGCACATTCAGCTCCTGAGAGGGGAAGAGAAAATTCATTGGCATGTAACAAGGGGCAGCAGCAGCCAGGATGTATTTTTCACAGCAGTTCCTAAATAGCAGCAGTCTACTTGAGAAGTGGGAGCGCTGAGTTTCAGCAGCATAACCCTTAATGTCCCGAAACCTTCCTCATCGTACTGCCAATTGCCAGTTCTCAGGGAGGGGCACAGAACTGGCATCTTGTCCCAGGCATAGAAAGGATCAGTTACTGCAGCGAACAATGAAATCACTTGCTCTACTCACGTGATATGAGATGGACCTTCTTTTGTGGTACTATTTCTCCTCAAATATTGGGTCTGTCAAGAGCAATCAGAATGCCCTTGTTGTCCCTTTGTTTGCCAAGAAAATTGATTCCTCCTGAGCAGGACTTTCTCAAGGCACGCAAGGGCCATGCGAGCGATGCCTGCAGCTGTGATTTTCCCCCCATGTGCCCATGGGAGGCTGCTTCCTGGTCCACAAAGCCATGTCCAGTTAGCAGCCAGCAATGCCATGCCTGGGCTGAGGTCCAGTCGAGTTGAGGAGGAGCCTACCAAGCCAACAGCATTTCCAGAGTCCTCTACCCCACTGCAGAGGGTTATGAGACACACTACAGCAGGTTGAAAGCAGCTCTGTGACCCACAAGTTGGGCCCTGAGTGGAACTTGGAATTTTCCCTGTTGCCACTCAGGCCATTAATTCTCAACAAGCCAGCCCCCACCCCACCCTTTCAGGAGAGGGCAGCCGTGAGTGTGCCAATGACCTTTAAAAGAGGCCTTGCTGCACTTCTCTAACCATTGCAGTGCTTTGGGCAGATGTGCTAAGCAATTCATGGGACATTCATGAAGGGTTACTTTTTTGTTTTCTTTTTTGATGCACAATTTCCATGTTTATCTGAAATAGGGCACACCCCTATGGGGCTGCCACCTGCTAGATGGAAGCCTCCAATTTCAGAGGCTCCCAAGTCTCCTATGCCCTGCCCAGCTCCTGCCGGCAGGGGGGGAGGAGTGACGGAGGTGATTTTCCACTCTTTGTCTTCCTTTTTTAATGTTTTCCTCTCCATAGGCCTCTGAGTCCATCTACAGGGGCCGGGGGCAGGAGCGAGGCTGGAGAGACCACAGGACTCTGCGGATCCTGGCCTCTCCCCCTTCCCTCCCCTTCCCTCCCACCAGAACGCCCCCTTTTTTATCTCTACAAGATCATCTGAGTTTTACAACCTCAGAAAGCAGGCACCATGATTCTTTCCTCAGAAATCGGGAGGGGGAGCTGCTCTGTCTATGGCTTTGGGAGAGGGGATCCAAAAACTCCTATGTCCCTGGGATGCTCCCCCAAGGAGCGTAGGATTTTGCCCTTAAACTCTGTTCAACACCTTTATCACACACACACACACACACACACACACACACTGTTTTCAAGAACTGAAAAAGGGCTTCAATAGAGAGAGGAGGCAAGTCTAATGGTGTTCTTAGGGCCAGACTTCAAGATGTGCATCCAGAGCCTCAAAGCCTAGAAAGCTCCTAAACAACCGCCAGAGACAGCCGCAGATGAAGAGGCGGGCAGCAGTGGAAACGAAAACAGTCCTGGCATCACCGCTGTGGGGCTGATGCGGGTTGCCACAATATCCTCATTTCTTTTTAAAAAACGTTTACCACCAAGGTTGGGCAGCCAGGCATGCTGCTTAGCAAAGCCCTGGTGAAGGCTCAACGTGCATCCGCCAGTTCCATTTCCCACGTGGAGCATAGAGGCACTCAGTGAAAATGCAGGTGGCACCGGGCACAGCTGGTGCTTCACTGAGCCATGCGCCTGATCCTGCCTGTAATGGTATATTTAAAAAAAGAGCGGGGGGGGGGGGACCCTGCTGCCACTTGGTAGGCTGGGATGGGTGGGTGGAGCAACCGGGGTGGCAACAGGGAGGGAGGGAAGGAGAGTGGCTGAGCAGATCAGGAAAGTGGCAGTAAGGGGGGGGAGTGAGGTGACAGCTGCCAGGGTGGTAAGGGACCCTCGCAAAACCAGCAGCACTCCTGAGGAATGTGTGATATCATCCCATCCCATCAGTTAGCCCAATCCACCAGCAGAGAGAAATAATTTTCCCCAACCTCAATCCTAGGAAGAATATTGTGCCTGAGACCGGAATGTGGGGAGTGTTGCCTGCACAGGGGCTTCCCACTCATGGCAGGTAAGGTTTGAACACACCCTTGGATTCCAGCATGCAGATTTCACAGCTGTTACTGGAATTTATTGTCTTACTTAGGGCACCAGAGAGCCAACCATGACGTACCCTTTCTTCCATAGTATACATCTATAAGACATCTCTTGCTGGGTCAGACCATCTGGTTCAGCATCTTTAATAATGGGATGGTCAGTGTCCTACTTTACAGAAGATAGTCCTGTATTTTGGAGGATTGGCAGAGGACAGTCTTCTATTTGAAGGTGTCCTCCAATTGATGGGCTGACCTGTCCAAGACCAGTTTAAGGTCAAAGAACTATAAAGAGGGCCCTTGAGGTTGCCCATCTAGAGGTAGAAGCACCCAGAGAACAAAGTGAACAGACACAGATCATAGAATCATAGTAGAGTTGGAAGGGGCCTATAAGGCCATTGAGTCCAAGCCCCAGCTCAATGCAGGAATCTACCTTAAATCATCCCTGACAGATGGTTGTCCAGCTGCCTCTTGAAGGCCTCTAATGTGGGAGAGCCCACGACCTCCCTAGGTCATTGGTTCCATTGTCATATTGCTCTAACAGTAAGGAAGTTTTTCCTGATGTCCAGCTGGAATCTGGCTTCCTGTAACTTGAGCCCATTATTCCACATCCTGCATTCTGGGTTGATCAAGAAGAGATCCTGGCCCTCCCTCTGTGTGACAACCTTTCAAGTATTTGAAGAGTGCTATCATGTCTCACATCAGTCTTCTCTTCTCCAGGCAAAACATGCCTAGTTCTTTCAATAGGGCTTTGTTTCCAGACCCCTAATCATCCTCGTTGCCCTCCTCTGTACACGCTCCAACTTGTCTGCATCCTTCTTGAAGTGTGATGCCCAGAACTGGACACAATACTCAAGATGGGGCCTAACCAGTGCCGAATAGAAGAGAACCAGTACCTCGCGCGATTGGGAAGCTATACTTCTATTAATGCAGCCCAAAATAGCATTTGTTTGTTTTGCAGCCACATCACACTGTTGGCTCATATTCAGCTTGTGAACTACAACAATTCCAAGATCCTCTTGCTAGTAGTATTGCTGAGCCAAGTATCCCCCATCTTGTAACTGTGCATTTGGATTCTTTTTCCAAGGTGTAGAACTTGGCATTTATCCCTATTAAATTTCATTCTGTTGTTTTCAGCCCAGTGCTCCAGTCTATCAAGATCACTTTGGAGTTTGTTTCTGTCTTCCATGGTATTAGCAATTCCACCCAATTTTGTGTCATCTGCAAATTTGATAAGCATTCCCTGCACCTCTTCATTCAAATCATTAATAAAAATGTTGAAGAGCACTGGGCCCAGGACTGAGCCCTGTGGTACCCCGCTCGTTACCTCCCCTCAGTGTGAAAAGGTACCATTGATATGCACTCCTTGAGTCCGATTCTGTAGCCAACTGTGGATCCACCTAATAGTTGTTCCATCTAGCCCACTTTTCACTAGTTTGTTAATCAGAATGTCATGGGGTACTTTGTCAAAAGCTTTGCTGAAGTCAAGATATACTATATCCACAGTCTTCTCTACTATGGTGGATATCTGGCATTTTTATTTAAATAATATTATTTCTAAATGTGCAATATTTTTGCATGTGCAAATGTTATAAGTTTGCTTATAAAAACATTATGCTAATCCTCTCTTGTTTGCAATGCATAAGTAGCCTCCCAAGTGTCCAGCCATTGATAAACAGAGCTTGGACCTGGTTTTCACGACATGACGGCCCATGGTGGGTTGTCACCCTAGTTTGTTTCAGAGTGGCTTATCATGTTGTCGGAACCTGGCATGATGGCTTAAGCGTGGGTTGTTAGCAACACATAAACCACCCTGAGAGCCCATAGCTTGTTGTGTTGTTCAGGGTAGCTTGTTTTCAGGGTGGCTTGTTGTCACATGGGAACCCAGCAACGTGGATTCTGCATGGCTTGTTCAAAAGGGCTACAGAGATGCTGGCAAGAGCAGCACCCTCCACCCCTCCTGCTCCTGTTCAGTGCTTCAGTGAACAGGAAATGGCTTTATCCTCTTGTGAGCCAAATCAGCACAACTGTGCATGTATGACTGATTGAGTTACCTGGTGGTGGGTTGCTGCCGCGATAAGCAAACCCCCACCCCATGCTTTTGCTGCTTCAGGGAGGCAGAGGTTAATACTGACTCAGCAGCAGAAGTGTGGGGTTTCCAGTAGCCAGGCCCATCCCCTGCCTTCTGCCCAGGTGGACAGCGACCACTCAGGGATCGCCATCCACCCGGCCAGGCTTCTGCCATAACTCCGGAGTGAGGATAGATGGCGGATGCGCCGTACTCGCCTTGCTCCAGAGAAAATAGTCGGGCTGAGTCCCAGACTTTTTTTCTTTGCAGCTTCATGGGAAAACCCTGCGATGGCTGCAAGGTCGCTGCTGCTTCATATAACTGACACAGCACTACCGCGCACCCACCTTGGGGCTTTCTGTGCATGTAGGCATCCCCATGCTGGAAAAGAAAAGTCTGTTTTTTCTTTCCTTAACCCCCTCCATGGGGGTGGCCATTTCAGCATACAAACAGGAGGGGGGAAAGCTCAAATCCTCCCTCCTGAATCACCATGGTCCCAAATTGGGGCCGTGTGGTTACCCAGAGATAAGTCAATCACACATACATGCATAGCAGTGCTAAGGAGAAAAATGTTGCTTATCCCAGCTGTGAGGAATAGCTAAGGAGGCTTTTAAAGAAAGAAAATAAATAAATAAATAAAACCCTCAGTCACCTTGTCCTAAAAACTAAGGTAAGCCCCCTGCCCCACTCTGAAGACACCTCATATATATGTCAACACAGGTGCTTTACAAGGTAAGAAAGGGTGGGAGGAGAGAATCTAATCACAGCAAAAGTATAGATGAGTTGTGCCCTAAAGGCCCCTGGAATACATGGTGGGAGTGGGCTGGAGGAAAGAAACCATGCACAACCCCTAAATAAGTAGGGAAAGAAGCCATGGCAAGCCAGTGAGCACATGTCTGTCAGCAAGCAGTGTGGCTTAGTGAGCAATTAACCAACCCACCAGAGCAGGTTTTCAGAGTGGGTTAGCATGATGTGCAAACCAGCCCAGTGAGCCTCTCCCTATTGTTTGCTAATTTTCTACCCCATTTTAGACCAGTTTGGGCAAAGGCATCTGTGCTAAGCATTAAAATTGTGCCCCATCAAAGCCTTGGTGACAGGCTCCTCTCCCTGCCCATTCTACCCAGGTTGGCAGACCCCTTTGTTAAATGCTACTTTCACTGCCTATTAAACAAATCTGTACATCACTGGTTCGGGCAGGAAGACATATTTACAAAAGTATTCCTGCAAATATTTACAGAAAAAAAGAGTACATGAGAACAGTAACCCTTTGAATTGAAGTCTACTTCCTGCAGCAGGGGCCATAAATGGCCTAGCTCTGTGGAAAGTGAGGAGGGCTCCCAAAGGCAGACCATAAGGGAGAGGATGCAGGACTGGATGGAGGAGGAAAATTTAAGCAGCATATGCGCACACGCACACACACACACACACACACACACACATTTTGCATTCACAGCTCTTGCTTATTTAAATCGGGGATGTGGAAAGAGAAATTACCAGTTGATTGTGCTGTCTTCAAGGGGCTGCTTCACCACTCCTTCCCCCCTGAAACCTCATAGTATCATTGATGCAGGGTGGGAATGGGAAATCTCTACACCAGGAGGGAGCATGGGGTTTTCTGGCAGTCATCCAGGTACTAGAGTCTGCCCCTCACCCTCTTCCCAGCTTCCGGCAACCAATCACCAGGTGCCATCTGCCCCGGAGCACCCCCTGATCAACACCAGAGTGAGGTCACACTGCGGAAAGTCCCTGACTTTTTTATGGCGCAGATTCGGGGGAAAGCCCAGCTGTGGCTGCGAGTCAGCGACTGCATCGTATAACCAATATAGCACCCCCACGCAGCCCCCCCATGGGGCAAAGAAGATGTTTAGGCAGCCTCTTGGTCAAATGTGTCTGTTGCTCACTCTTCCTCCTCAACTGCCTTATGGGATTGGGCTATTTGGGAGATGAACTGGGACCACAGGGGATTTCTCAGACTAGCCACTCCTATCACTACACAATATTTTTTCTTCTGCTCTAAGCTACATTCAGAAATGCAATTAACTTTCCACACTTTGGGAGACATGGCTCTTTGTGTGTATGTGCATCCGGTTATGTTCCATCCATACTTGTGGGCGTGACATATTCTGAGCATGCCACATTTAAAAACATTTTAAATCCATTTTTTAAATCTTTTCCAAAATCTGAAGCTGCTCTATTTTATTATTTTCATCACTTTTTAAAAATGTAAGCCAAAACAAAATGTTTTAGCGCTAAATAAAAGATTGGCAAGAAAAAATAAGACAGTTTTAAAATGGCACCAACTGTAAATGCAACATTTAAAAAAAAACAGTTTTATAATTTGCACTAAAACTCTGTTTGATTTCAGTATTTTTGCAGCAACTGCTAACTGCCTTTCTCTGCTACAAGAAGCAGCAATACTATTAGGGTGAACAGATAAAATCCAGGTCAGGGCTCATGTAACTTTAACAGTTGTAGAGAAAAGGGAATTTCAGCCAGAGGCATTTGTATGCAATTAGTTCCTGGTGATATTCCCTCTTCATCACAACAGTTAAAGGTGGAGGCACTATACTAGAGTGACCATATACAAAAGAAGACAGGGCCCCTGCAACTTTAACAGTTGTGATGAAGAGGGAATATCACCAGGAACTAATTGCATACAAATGACACTGGCTGAAATTCCTTTTTCTCTACAACTGTTAAAGTTACATGAGCCCTGACCTGGATTTTATCTGGGCCTCCTCCACACGGGGCGTTTAATGAGCCTTGAAGGCTCATTATAAATTTTACCTACACACGAGCGGAGCGCAAAACGGGCGTACAGGCGCGTTATCTCCCCGATAATGCGCATTTTCGAACGCGCGTTAAATAGCGACTTTTATTTTGCTCCGGCCGTTAAAGCGCATTTTCGCTGTGTGAACAAGCGATTATGCGCATTAACTACCTGGAAAGTGCTTTTTGGGCATCTTTTAATGCGCTTCGCCGCTTCTCGCCGCCTCCCGTGCAGAGGGATTGTGAGTAAATGCGCCTCCGCGATAATGCGCATAATCGCGGAACCAGGCGCAAAGGCGCATTCTTGTGGAGGGGGCCCTGGTCACCCCAAGCAATACTATATAAAACCTATCAGTGCAGATGGGTGAGGATTTTTTGAGTTCATTGTTTGACAAGAACTAACAAACTCTTGCAAAGTTCTTAATAAACAGGAGAGAAAGAAACCAAGATTTTAATCATTCAAATGTGGGAGACAGTGAAACTAACAGATTTGTCCATCTCTAGTAAGGGTATATCTGTTTGTTTTTTACATTTTTCTGTGGCCTTTCACCTCACAGGCTGGCTTTCAAAGGGATTACCAGACCCAGATCCTGAAAGGATACGCATACCTTTAAGTGCTACATAGAATGTATTTAGGCACCCTTCCTCTGTGGTGGGAACACTGGACAAGTGAAAGTCTCCACCTCGCTTGAAGGCTAGCACTAACCACCAGAAGCTGAAACTCCATATATGCTTATTCCCAGCTAAAGCAGGTTAGGCTCTGGTTACTTGAAACCAGTGAAGGAGATCTACCTGGATAAGTTCAAAGGCTCTGCGCTGTCTGCATGGCCTTGAGGAGCAAGGGCCAAGTGCTTCTGTTGCGAAGGCGGAGTGGAAGAAGCCTTGCGTCTTTTTCCATTCTCCTGGGCCAAGGTGTCTTCCTTCCTCATTCCAATCCTCGAAGTATTACCAAAAGCACCTAGCTGTCAAGAAACTCATTTTCTCCACATAATCTTTTGTTCTCCTGGTAACTGGGTCATTCAAGTTACCTGAGGACAGGTCCCTGAGTTGTTCCTTCTTAAAAGTTTGCCATGGGAGGGGGGATTTCAGCTCCTGTACTTTTAACAGGTGCACAAAAGGCAAAAGTGTTAATAGGTGTAGGTTGTGCTGTCATGAAGGGAGAATTGAAGTTTTCTGAAACCATTAAGATTTTTGAAGTGCTATTAACGGTACTTGTCCTACGTTCTTTTCCCTTTGCCTGCTTCCCTCCCCCAAAGATAGCAGCCTTTCTCCTTGATCTCTTTTACAGAAAATAAGCAACACAAATACAATCGTGGGGTGGGGAATGTTTTCCAAACAAATGTAGTGAAAAGCTTTTTCTTTTCTTTTTTACTGTTAATATAATCTCTTTTCTTGGAAGGGCTGGCATTAAGACAGTTAAGCTAATGTTTATCCAGTGCCTTTGAATTAAGCACAGGCTGCATTTCCAATTCTACCTGTTCCCTCCCTGTGAGGTGATTCCAACACAGGCTGGGCAACATGCCCAAGCAAAAGCTGAGCATTTCAATCCTTCAGTATCCTCCACTTCTAAGCCCAAAGGTCGAGCGCATTGAAAAGGTGGATCCAGAAAATCACAATGCTTCTAGGAGGAGCGAAATTTTTAATAAGTATTTTGTACATCTCTTTATGTCATTGTGATGGTTGTATTGTCTCTGTCAATCTGGAAAATCTGGACCATATGGCCATTACAATGGTGCAGAGAATACATATTGCTTACTTGTACATTTACCGCAATATGTGCCTGCAGTGTTTTCCCAGCACTCTGAATTGTGGTATGGGTACAGTGGCAATGCTGGATGTAGTTATCACTTTAAGATCCTAAGAACTGCCAAGCTGGATCAGACTAGGGCCGCCTCTTCACAGCACCTCTTCTGGCACAAAGAGGTGGTGGCAGTTGGCGCGCTGCGCATTGACGCTCCTGCCGCCTGTCTTCATAGCAGGAGCGCCATGGTGGCTTTTCCTGTTGCCGCCGTTGCTGCTGCACCCGAGCCTGCCCAGTGTCAGCTGGAGGGGCAGATGGAGTGGCGGCCCACCTACTCTAAGGTAAATGGTTTTTTTTAAAAAAAAAAATTAATGGGGGGAGAACAGCGAAGGCGGTGCAGCGAGTTTATGGCTCGCTGCTCCACTCCCTTCCCTGGCCAGCCCACTCTGATCTAAAAAAAAGTTGGGGTAAATGGCCAACTTTTTTAGAGCGGAGCAAAGGGGCTTTGCCCCTAGATGGCTTCGTACTGGCGGCAGTGTCATGGAACACAACTGCCGCCAGTGCAAACCCATATTGATGAAAAGTGTTCTTCTACAGGTACTCCAAGAGTCCATCTAGTCTAGCATTATGGGCAGTATCCTCTGCTGCCTGCACGCAAGCAGGACCTACCGTTAGCGCAATGGGGAGCTACTGGTTATTAAAGCAACTCAAAACTAACGGAAACACTTGTTTCCAGAATGGTGCAGGTCAGCGGAGTTCGTTGGAGGAAGCTGTGCTGATCAGTCCTGATCCAGAAACGAGTGTTTCAACCAATGGGAGTGCAGCCACGGATACTGGCTTAGATTTTTAACAGCTGCCAGATATATTATTTATTCATATTTTTTCAACACATTCCACTTTTTATGTTTTTATTTATTTACCATGTCTTTATATCACTTTTCCATTATCCAATTTACAGGATACAGTATATAATTCATTAAAACCAACAAGTCCATTTTCCAGAGAGGGGGAGCCATGTTAGGCCTTTATCCCACCTACCCGGTTTGCTTCTGCGGGTTCCCCCTCTGTTTCCTATGGGAGTGCAGCCTTTTGAATCACACGTGGTCGGTTTTGCTCCGATTCCTCAGCTCAGCCTGCTGACCTTGCCTGACCTTGCCTGAGACCTTTATCACACAGGCGGTTTGATCCACACCCGCCGCAACTTTGATCCAATTCTTTCACATGCCGTCATCCCCCTCGTGCTGCTCTTGCTCCCTGAGTGCTCCTTTTCCCCTTCCTCTTTCGAAATATCCCTGAACGGGGATTGTCCGTTTTCTCCCTTCCTCCTCTGCAGGCTTAGCTGAGGAATTGGAGCAAACGCCACGTGTGATCGAAAGGCTACACTCGCATAGGAAACGGAGGGGGAAGCCGCATAAGCGGATAAGTGTGATAAAGGCTTCAAATGGACTTTGTCCGTTCAGGGTTAAATCGAAACAGAAACTAAAAACGGATCAAAGTCGAGGTGAGTGTGCTTAAAACCACGCGTGTGATAACGGCCTTAGTCTGGCTCCTTAAAGTCTAATGATTCAAATGGCGTAAGCTTTCATGGACCCACTTCACCAAATGCAATGAAATCTAAAATAATTCAACAATCAACAAATCAGCAGCTGCAGGATCAACCCTCAATGTTTTCTGTAAACAGGATGCTCATTGTTCAAAGGCTTGGCAGAACAAAAATGTTTTTCACTGTTTCTGAAAGACAAGTTTCAGAATCAGCCAACAACGGATGTACGGAGGTAGATGACAACCGCTCTCTACAATGGCAACAGGCATTTCACAGTATGGAAGCAGACAATGAGAATGCTCTGTTCCTAGTGTATGCTATTCTTGCAGCCACAAAGATGGTATCCTGAACTGTGAGGGGCTCTCCAGCACATCTCAAAACACAGAGTGCAGTTATACTTTACTTTTCACCCTGCAGGAACCCAAAATGGTTCTGGAAGGAAGGCATAACAGTGATGGCCATTAACAGTTGTTCATACCCTAGGGTGACCAGATAAAATCCAGGTCAGGGCTCATGTAACTTTAACAGTTGTAGAGAAAAGGGAATTTCAGCCAGTGTTATTTGTATGCAATTAGTTCCTGGTGAATTCCTTCTTCATCACAACTGTTAAAGTTGCAGGGGCCCTGCCTTCTTTTGTATATGGTCACTCTAGTATAGTGCCTGCAACTTTAACTGTTGTGATGAAGAGGGAATATCACCCGGAACTAATTGCATACAAATGACACTGGCTGAAATTCCCTTTTCTCTACAACTGTTAAAGTTACATGAGCCCTGACCTGGATTTTATCTGGTCAGCCTATCATACCCAGCAACTGGTACTGAATGGTATATTGCCTCTGAAATTGGAAATTCCATTTAGCTATTAAGGTTACGAGGTTCATCAGATGAGCTTTCTATCACACGCTTGCTACTGCCCATGTGGACATGTGTGCATCCTTTAGAGGACGTCTGCCTCCCTCCCGCATGCCTCCCGCACGCCTCCTGCTCATTTTTCCTTTGCAAAATAGACCCCTTTAATCTGGTTTTTTTTAAAAAAATGGGATGTGCCACAATCTCCTGCTGTGTGCAGAAAAAATGGTGTGATAAAAACAACCGCTGAATGGGCCATGTGGTCTTTGTTTACTTCCTCTTTCCCCTCCAGGCAAAAAGAGGAAGTAATGAGGGACAAAAGCAGAAGCAAAGATAAAGAAACATGATTTTCCCCCTAACCCTACTTCTAAGTCCAGGGGTCAGAAACACGGTGACCACAGGTGACGCTGTACCTGAAGCCATCTCCCCCTGCTCCCACAAAGTGCTTGTGAGGTTTTAAAGGGGTTAAAAAACTTAAATCAGAGGGGGGGGGGAAGCTAGGTGTGTTTCAAAGATGGCCTCCAGGCATCTGCCATCTATTCTATATTAGTAGGAAGTAGCGTTGGCAGGTGACTGGAGGCCAGTGCTTCACTTTGAAGTGTTCCCAGTCACTGAAAGAGGGGTGGGGGAGAAAGGAGGGAAGGGACCCATTAAAGCTTATCTGGTAAGTGGGAAGCTGGGGGTGACCTGACATGGGGGGGAGGGAGGAAGTAGGAAAGGAAAGGCTAAGCAATGGTGGTGGATAGGAGGAGGTTAGACAATCAACTCTGAGTCATTTGTAATAGGGATGTGCATTGCATCTGTCAAAGCCAGAAACACGATCTTTCAAAACTTCATAGCTGCAACACGCTCACACAGATTTTTCTGGAATTTGGCACACATGACTAGCAACATCCCATTTGCAATATCACCAAGTTTCATGTCTCTAACTTTTAAAATAAAGAAGTTATAGCCATTTCGTTCCCCCAATGCAAGCTTTTAGGGGAAAATAGGCATTTGATGCTCGCATCGGATGTCCGATTTTTGTATCGGAATCGGATCTGAAGCGATTTGAGGGACGTCCAATTTTATCCAATATGATACAGGTCAAAATCGGACGTCCCGATTCCGATACGATTTTCAGGGCCGTGCACATCCCTAATTTGTAAGCAAAAAACATGTTTTCTCCACATCTGTTTTTGTGCACAAAGCTGGATTTGCATTTTTATGCACATGTAACATTCGTGTATACTGTCTGGTTAGTAGTTAGTAGTTTCAGTGTGCTGGGGTTGTGCTAATCTCCTATTTTATTTATACAAGAGGCAATTTCGATGGGAAGTGGGTCAAACAGGCAAACCCTGCTAGCCATGCATCTACATTGCATGTGGCATGAATGATACAGGAGACCTGAGATGTGTAAGCAATTTGAGAAATGAAAATGTGTGTCCGATTCTGACAGGGCTGGCTTTACCATCATCATCATCATCATTGTTGTTGTTGTTGCTGTTGTTAAATTTTATGTGTCATTTCCTACCACACAAAGCCATCTGGAAGTGACTTACACACACAATACAAAAAATCATGATCAATATAGCGGGGGGGGGAAATCAATACAAACCATAAGCAGCACAACAATACAAATTAAAATACGTATCATAAACACATAATCTAAAAGCAATGCAATATGAAAAATGTTCATCCACAAATACCTAAAAACTTCCCCCTCTCACAGCCAAGAATGAATACCACAAAAGCAGCCCACAGCAATTGAGCCATAACTAATGTCCAGATGCCTGGGAAGGGAAGTACATCTTTGCCTGGCCCTGAAAAGAAGACATCTCCATTGGGGAGAGTGTTCTATAAACATGGGGCTATCACAAAAAAGGCCTATTCCTGAACTGACACCCCAGAGCTACTCTTGGGACGCACAGAGAAGGGGCTCTGCAGCTAACCTCAGGGACTGGGTAGGTTCTGACATGCAGGAGAGGTGGTTCTGAGGTAACAGGGGTTGCAAGCCATGTAGGCTGTATAACCAGCACTTTGAATTTGGCCCAGAAATAAATTGGCAAGCCATGCAGGTAAACCAGAACTGGGCTTATATGTCCACGCGGCCTAGTCCCAGTCAACAACCTGGCTGCCAAATTTTGCATTAGCTGCAGTTTCCAAACCGTTTTCAAAGGCAGCCCAATGTACTATACAGTTCAGTAATCTAACCTAGTGGTTCCCACAGCATGGACCACTGATATCAGGCTATCCCCATCCAGAAGGGGTCACAGCCACCAGAGCCTCCAGGGACAATGATGGATCCAGGAGTACCCACAAGCTGCACACCTGCTCTGTCAGGGGAAGTATTACCCTATCCAGAGCTAGTAGAGTGAGGATATCACTTCAGGCAGTACATACTGGTGGCAGGGGGGCAGTGATGATAGCTTCCCCCAGCCTGTCCTCGCTAAGCACCTCTACATTAAGAGAACATCACATTGCTTACCTGGGGCTTTGTGCTTCCTGGTTCTTTCGTGCGATTGTTATGGGCTGCATTAAACGAGCGGAGAAGGGCGACCATGTGCTTAGAATTGAATACTGCCCAATGCCATCTAGTGACAGAAGATCCCGCTTTTCCCCAGATATTACCACATGAAAAGTGGTTCTTTTCATAGTGGGATTTTCAGGGATACCATGGGAGACGTCCTGGTCATTGAGAACATCGTGTAATGGACCCAAAAACTTCCATGAGTGACCTATCACGAAAGTGCAATAAATTGCTCCTTTAAAGGGGCCCTCTGTTGGAGGACTGTCTCACAGGTTGCCCTATCCCCTCCCACTGCACAATGGGAAGCTAGCACTTCCTAAAGCAGCTGAAAACAACCTGAAGCACTCATTTCCAGAACAGAACAGGTCAGCAGAGGTAGCAAAAGACCTGACCTGTTCCAGAAACATGCATTTTGGCTCATTTCCAGGTTTTTTCTAAGAAGTGCTGCTTTCTTGCACTAGTGGTAGGCCCCACTGGCGCAATACAAAGAGCAGAGGCGCAGCAGCAGCCTGGAATGCTGCCCTTCACCATTAAACTAGACTTGGACCAGCCAGTCCTTCAAACAGAGGATGCTTTCAAATAGAGGACTCTCCTCTGTAAAATAGGGACACTCATTGCTAAGTGGGTAGATCCTCAAGATGAAGAACAGGAACCATTAATCCTGGACACTGCCAACTGCTTTTCTTTCTTTCTTTCTTTCTTTCTTTCTTTCTTCTGCAGCTAGGATGTTGTTTGCCCTCTAGTCTCCCCCCCCCCCCATTCTTGGAACGCAATGTTCTCAAAGTAGTTTGTAGTTATACCCTGAAGCAGAAAGTGTGCTTCCTCCCACTCGGTCCTTCCAGGTGGCAGAGGAGGGCCAGGAGATTGCAATCACACCAAGCAAGACACCGTGGAGCCAGTCATGGGACAAAATGGTCACCTGCTATGTTTGCCATTTATCTTTTGTACTGACTTAAAAGAACTGAGCAGCGCATGTAACTGTTGCTAGCACTGAAATGAATGGAGCGGGCGGGGGGGGAGTGTCACCTGCTGAATGGCCGTCTTCCAGGCAGTTGCTAAAGGTGCAGAAGCGCTCCTCTTTCTAGCTCAGTTCGGACGACATGGTAATCAACGGAGGGGGGAAGAGGCAACCGTCAGTTGTGTTGCTTATTGTGTCGTGTGGAGGGCAATACACAACACACACACAACTGACGGTACGCTGTTTCGGGCAATTAAAATTGCACGTTGTTTATCCTGGATGCCGTTGTTTAAAGTGTCATGTAGAGGGAACCCCCCTTCTCTCTGTGTACTATTCGGTTTGGTCATAGAATTCACCGTCCGGAGCAGCCGAAAACCCCCAGCTGCTCCGATACAGCCAGCAGAACTTGCAGTGAATGATGGGATACGGCCGGAGGACTGAGGGAGGGGGGAGGGAGGAGATGCAGCAGCCCAGAAGGACGCCGGGAGTTTCAGCCACGCAATGGGGGGAGGGACATGTCGTGTGGCGGGCACCACAAAAATAATGCACGGTGAGTATGTCTTCCCCCTCTCCGTTGCCTAAAATGTCATCCAAACTCAGCCGCTGTGTCAGTCCTGGTAAGATGTGCCTGTTTTGCCCAACAGAGCTGGTAGGCAGGACGTCCTATGACAAAGGATTCTAGAAGACTCCCCATGTCTGTGTGCTGTAGCTTTCTCAGCAGACAACGTATCTTGATGTTTTATATATCACTGTGCTCATACCAGTGTATTCCCTGTGTTTTACCCTCTAGGCAGTGCTGGATTGGTGAGTTGCAAGTTGAACCGTAGCTGTGAATTTTATTTTATTTAAAAGCATGAATGATCAGCAACTAATTTTTAAAGATGCATCATGTTTTGAATTGAAAAGTCCCTGAAGGACCAAGTGATGCTGGCCTGCACGGCAGGGTCAGATTAGACGTTCACGTGGGAAGGTCTTGGGCGGGGGTCACTCTGAGCCCAATGGTCACAAAAGTTGCCTACCCTTCATGCAGAACTACTATGCAGGTGATTATATTGCTTTTGTCTCACTCCAGCCTGCAAACTCCGCTTTCCTCACGTCTTGCGCAAGATCTGCAGTTTTAGTATAAATAGAAAAGAATCTGGCAGGGTTGGCCTTACAAGGAAGTAATGTGAAATAGTCACTTTGGGCCACACGTTCCAGTAGGGGTGGTCTGTATCTACCTCCTGTCTCTGAGCTCTGAGCTCCAGCACGTTCGTGACTGGCCACTTAGGCTGCCTCTACAAGAGAGGTTTAAAGCTCTTTCAAGGCGCTTAAGAAAATTTACCTCTACAAGAACGGAGCGCAAATCGGGCGTAGAGGCCCGTTATCTCTCTGATTATGCGCATTATCGAATGCGCGTTAAACAGCGAGTTTTATTTTGCTCTGTCCGTTAAAGCACATTTTGACTATGTGAACAAGCGCTTATGCGCATTAACGACTTGTAAAGCACATTTTGGTCATCCCTTAATGCGCTTCGCCGCCTCTTGTGCAGAGGCATAAATGCGCTTCAGCGATTATGCGCATAATCGCCTAACCAGGCGCAAAAGCGAATCCTTGTAGAGGAGAAGTTTGTGGGTCAATTTTATGACATTGTCAACAAACAGGACATCTCCCACAGTTCTCTCCCCCTCCCCTATTCCATTTTAAAGAAGATCAGAGATAAGCTGGAATAAACCCTGAATGGCGTGAAATAGGCAGCATGTAAAATTGCTGTTGCACTATGACCTTGCCAAGGAAGGACTTTCCATGTCTGCAGTCAGAGGGGGAAGAGGATAAAATGCCTCCCTGCAACAATGGGAGACAGTTCTGATCCCCCCACCCCAGCAAAAGAACCCCTTTAAGTTCAATGGGGCTTACTCCCAAGTAAGCATGTTGAAGGTTGCAGACTTACAGCATGATAAAATCCAGGTCAGGGCTCATGTAACTTTAACAGTTGTAGAGTAAAGGGAATTTCAGCCAGTGTAATCTGTATGCAATTAGTTCCTGGTGAAATTCCCTCTTCATCACAATAGTTAAAGGTGCAGGCACTATACTAGAGTGACCATATACAAAAGAAGGCAGGGCCCCTGCAACTTTTATCTGGTCACCCTAACCTCCAGTGAGTATTACAAAGTAGGAATGGGTCACACAAAGGTAGGGTGACCAGATAAAATCTAGGTCAGGGCTCATGTAACTTTAAGAGTTGTAGAGAAAAGGGAATTTCAGCCAGTGTCATTTGTATGCAATTAGTTCCTGGTGAAATTCCCTCTTCATCACAACAGTTAAAGTTGCAGGGGGCCTGCCTTCTTTTGTATATGGTCACACTAGTATAGTGCATGCACATTTAACTGTTGTTATGAAGAGGGAATTTCACCAGGAACTAATTGCATACAAATGACACTGGCTGAAATTCCCTTTTCTCTACAACTGTTAAAGTTACATGAGCCCTGACCTGGATTTTATCTGGTCACCCTACTGGAGGTGGAAAAGATGTGAGGGTTCAGGGTTCATGGAATCATTAGATGCAGAAATGGAAAGGACAGCAGGGAGAGACCCTGTCCCATCTGGAGGGGTCCAGGTTTCTAGTGGCCTCTAGGTCCTAGTGCATACCGGATGTTATTTGGAGGGCCAATCAGTGTTTAACTGTTCCCAAAAATTCCACAAAAGTTTTTGGGATATTCAACGAACCTCTTTAAAGTTTTTTTAGACATCTCTGCCATTACTGCTTTGAACTCATTCCCTCATGGAAAAGGCCATCCTATCCCCATGTGCTGCACAACAAAAGTGAGTGGAAGGAAAGTATTTTGACTGTTGTTCATGAGCAGGTCTCTTTGTGTCTTTGTGCACCTTCTTCCATATCCAATTTGCTGCTTTCCTCCTTCGTATTTGACTATAGAGCCTATCTACACTACTGCTTTAAAACGGTTTATAACAGTTTTAAACCGGTTAATAGCCGTAATTAACCGGTTTAAAACTGTTATAAACCATTTTAAAGCAGTAGTGTAGATAGGCTCTATGATTGTGAGGAATGAGTACCCAGCAGCCAGCTATTATGAGCTTTTTTAAAACAGTGAAACTAGAGTAGGGAAGCGCAGGAGATGACCTTTTTCACCCCAAGAGCCGCGTTCCCTTGTAGATAACTTTCTGTGGGGTGGGTGCCAGCAGTTAGGGGGGCAAAGCCACATATACACTGCATTTATACACATCCTCCCACCCACTCCCCCTTTCACACCCACCAATACACACACACACACACACTTATTGCTACCCTACAGTTTCTTTTCTTTCCCCCCAACACTTTCTGCACCATTGATCTAGAGGAATGACAGATGATCCAATCTCACCCACCTGTTATCAATGCCAGTCACCTTGTTACCTGGGAAAGGAGCCTGAGAAGGGAGCAAACAATACCGCAATGTACAATGAAAAATCAAAGTAGAACTAGTAACTGTAACTTCATCACACGTAAATCCCTTTCAAAAATGTCCCACAGGGCAGACAGAGCCTCATTTTCTTCTACTGTCTCCACCATCCTCTCTTCTCCTTTTTCCCATCTTTCCCAACCTTTTCTTCCTTCGAGTATCACCCAGCACTCCTGCTGCTGCAGCTGCTGCTGAAGAGACTTTTCTTTCATCTCAGCCCCTCACATGGGCGGGGAGAGGCAGGGAGGGCCAGGGCCGGACAAATTGCAAGATAGATCTGGAAAGGAACCAGTTTAATCCCAACCATCAGGAAAAGGGAGCTGCCAGCAAGGCAGGGCCAGCCTTCTGAGATCAGCCCCAAAAAATAAAGGAAAGAAAGGACCTCTCTTCGGGAAGGGAGAACCCGGCTCCTGGGGGAGCAGGACCTCCAGAGAAAAGACACCAGGACCGAAGTATCATCAAAGGCAAAACACAAGAGGTTGGTTTCTGTTGATTCGAGTCCTGCTTTCAAGCCACTTCTTCTGAGGCTGGGTGCAGGGAGGTGGTCACTGCGCACCTGAGAGAAAGGAATAACCACTGAAGAAAGACAGGATAGGCGGGAGGCTGTGAGGACAGAGCCAGTTATTTTCCACTAGAATAACAAGTCATGCCTATAACTGAACAAGGTTGCCAGATTGGGTATTATTATTATCTCTTTCTCACTCGCTTTGCCAAGTCATGCTGTCTTTTACAGATTCAGGAATTTCCTGACAATTGGGCATGTTTTGAGTATGACTGCTTTCTGGATGATGGTGTGGATGTATTTTGGAAGGCCCAGTTTCTGATGGTTTTCTGTATAGTTTTTTGATGTGATGCCGGTGACTGATGTGACTGATGGAATAATTGTGACCTATTATTATCATTATTATTATTGCCCTCCTCCTGTGTCTTTAACAACAGCCAAGCATGCAAAGATTTAGCAAGCAAAATGTAATTTTCTCATCATTTTCTCTTCATGCTAGGAGCTAAAATTCTGGCACGGCAGACTGCTCTTTAAAGGCACAGAGGGGCCAGTGAAAAACAGTGCAACTCCATAAGTGGATCCCTGATGGGTTCAGCCCCACATTCTGATCCCAGGATGGGAGTATGCACCCTTTTTGGAGTCTAGTGCCCTGCATCCTGTTTCTGCTGTGATGTTTTAAAAGCCGGCCACTAGTAGCTATCCTTCAGGTACCCACTGAAATACAGAATTTTTGTCTCGCTCTGTCTCCCCCACCAGCTCTTGTCACATTGTTTGCCACCCACTCTTTTTTGGTGGGGGATTACACTGTGCTTTGTGTCTCCTGGGATTTTTCACCTCTAACTAGAGTCTGGATATAGATAGACAGATAGACAGATAGACAGAGATAGAGATAAGTGATGTTGCCCATTTCATTGCATTGAGGCTGCCAGCTAAGAGCTAAACTACACTAGCATTTTATCCCAGTACTTTACCATCTGGCTCAGGCATGGAGCACAAGAGACACACTACAACTAGGGCTGTGCACGGACCCCCCGATCCGATCCCGATCTGTCGGGTCCGGATTGGGCCCAATCCGGATCCGTGCACAGCCCTAACTATAACCCATTGTGTCGATGTTATTTTGCCCTCAATATTCTGTTGCTTCCCAAACCACTTTTATTATTCTTTTTCCAGTGCTTATGATTTCCATGCCTTACAAAGAGATGTGTATTCCACATTTATTGTTCACAGGTGTACTCTGTTCATGCATACACAGGGAGAGGTTGAATTCTAACACCAAAAGTGGTGAGAGGGTGAGGAGAGCAGAACTCTCCCTGCACTACCACTTACCACTCTGCACCACGTTGCTCTAAGCACTTTCCTGCCAGTCCCTCGCTCCTTCAGGAAGGGAGCCCAGCTGGCAGGAAAAGTACCTGAAGTGATAGAGCACAGCAAAGTAAGTGGTGCGTGTAAAACACATATAGACACACACACCCTCCTGCTTAATACATGAATACCCTATTGCGTCTTGTTTGCCTGGCAACAGTTTGTTCTGCTGTCTGCAGCTGGGCTGTGACCCTGAAAGGCAAAAATGCTCATGAGTTTGGCCAGCAGTGACAATGGTTGGGGTGGTGTGCTTGGCCTTGGCCAACAGAGATGAGGATGAGGATCTCCTCTGTGTGGAGGACATGGCTTTTCACTGTTCGGCAGCAGAAAAAGAGTATTAGAGCTACATAGTTCAGACAAGACATAGTAGTCATATATGGCAAAGTAGGTAGAGGGAAGAGATGGGTGGCAGTTGCAGTAGAATTATACATTCTAACAGTGTTCAAGTGTTGGACTGGGAGTCAGGAGATCCAGGTTCTAGTCCCCACTTGGCTGTGAAGCTCACTGGGTGACTTTGGGCCAATCACAGACTCTCAGCCCAGCCTACCTCACAAGCTTGTTGTTGTGAGGATAAAATGGAGAGGAGGAGGATTATGTATGCCACCTTGGGGTCCTTGGACAAAAAAAGAGGGATATAAAGGTAATCAATAAGTAACATATGCCCCCTTCCTTTACTTACTTGTGTGAGGTCCTTTGTCTTGGGAGTTGTTGGAATGGAGTTTGGTGTTGGAGGTTTGCATCTGGAGTCCCAAGGCAAAGTCCCTGTTAGGGCTCTGGGCAGAGAAATAGCAATAGGCTCAAGTTCCCCTGTGTGATCTGAGGCCAGGCTGTTTGTGAACGAGGTGCCCTTTTGCCATAGTCTTCCCCCCCTCACCAGAATTCCCCTTGGGGGCACTAAGTGGGTATTGATGTGAGGCCAGAGAGATATGTCCCCATGCCCTGTGCCCTATCATTGGAGTGAGGGTCTTTCCGTGTGGAGGACCTGTGATTGCACACTGAATTATGTCATAACCTATGTTCTGTCATGGTGATATGTTTGTGCGGGGGCAGGGGGGATAACAAGAGGGGAAGACACTTATGTGTCCCAAAACAGAAGAGAAAATGCTCCTGGGGCATTTTAAGACAGAGGAAGCATTGGAAGAGCTCTTTGTGACACAATTGGGGGGAGGGGGGGACTAAGGAAGGAAAGTTCTTGGAAATGCATAAGAAAAGGTTTTTCAGACACCTGAGAATATTTTCTCTTCTGGTGTGTGTGTGTGTGTGTGTGTGTGTGTGTGGCAGGGGAAGTCAATGGCAGCGGAATTTCCTGGGCCAGGCCTGGAGCTTGTGTAAAGTTGCACCATCAACTTTAAGAAGTATAGGATATGGCATCAGTGCTTCTCCCCTGAGCTGTCCACATCTTGCCCACCACTAAATCCTGGTTCAGCTGTTCTGTGGACATATCATCTTCACTAATGGGACAGCCTTGCCAGTTGACATCTTCCATCAGCATATCTGAGGTCTTGCACCAGCATGATTTTCGTGGCATGTCCAGAATTCCAGCTGTGTGGTGGGGCTTCTGCCAACCTCTATGGCCCCTCAGCCAGCAGATTTTCAGTATAGCAATGTGTCCCTAATTTAGTTATTTCGTTGTATTTATTACAAACATGTATATACTGCTTTTCAGGTACATGCAACCTCCTTAAACAAGTTACAGTAACATTAAAGCAAAACATCTATTTAAAATGTTACTGCCAGTGCAGAAATTAAACTAAGAGATTAGACTAAAGGATTATAAAGAAATAAACACATTTAAATCTATATGGGGAAGCTGACAAAACCCGGACAGTTTTTATTTCTGAACATTTAATAGGCAACCGTAAATATAGTTTCAGATAATCTGAACCAGAATTCATTTTCTCATGGCAGTTCAAGTCAATAAACTAAAATTAGCCTTTGAAATACATTTAAGGAATAGTTACAGAGCTAAGCACACAAAAGTGTGAGGATAAGGACAGTCATATGTCTCGAAGATCTTAATTTGTCACTTTGTTCAGTGGGTATTGTTGTGGATGGATATTGTACCTTTCCCTTAAAAAATGTTATTAGCCACATATTAGCTTACCATCACTTCTCCGCCAACGTGTTTGTCCCTCATTACTTCCTCTTTTGAGGAAGTAAACGTGCATGTGGCCCATTCAGTGGGCCTTTTTGATTGTGCTGCTTCTTCTGCACACAGCAGGAGATAGCGGCAACCTCTATCTTTAAAAATAAATCTGACTTACTAGGGTGGGGTTTTTTGTTGTGCGAAGAAGGCTAGAAGGGGTGGGAGGTGCACAGGAGGCATATGTCATCGTGAGAGGGACCCGCAAAAATCCATGAGTGCCCAGTAACGAGTGTTCCCTAATTAAAAATAAGAGAATGGTTTGCCTCCTATACATCCTCCGTATTCACGTATATATGGAAGTGAGTATTATGTATAGCACTTTTAATGTTTTGAGAAATAAACTGAGTCTTGCTACACTGTATATTTTTGTGGAACACTGTCAAGCCCCTGTTTGTTCCTTTTCAGATAATTATGCATATTGATACTTGAAGAAGAGGAATTCTTGAAACGGGATTAACAATCCAGATACCTGTTGTGTGATACGTGAGAATTAGCTTAGATACAATTGTTATAACGAGGAGTGTTAACCTTATTGGGATTTATTGATTTGTGACAATTAGCACAGATATATTTGTTATATTAGGAGTGTTTATGTAATCATCAGCAGTGGTGATTATTGGCTTAACTGATGTATTCATTAGTAGGTGAAAATGTAACAGACAAATTAATGGAGGCACAGCCGTGCCTCCATTGTTAAGGGCCGTCAGTAAAAAACACATTCTGCCATGTTAAAGTGATAATGGGGGGGGGGGGGGGTCATTCTAACAGCCATAAAATCAAAAATGTTTCACCAGAAAGAAATGTGTGTTTTACATTACCTGAAAATTTCAAGAAGATTGGTGAAAGATTGAGGGAAGGAGAGCAGTTTAAGGTAGAAAAGGAATACAAACCTGTCTCCCTGCTTTTGTAAAATCACTTCTGGGTTGCGACTTTTGTGCTCACAATTTGCATAATTTCTAGAGCCTTATTAATTAATCCAGTGGTGGGGTCTTCTTCCTCCTTGACTGTAGTTGGTGGAAAGCTTTTCATTTTTAAAAAAAATCCCTTCAGTTGACTTTTAAGGACTATTTTAACCTCTCATTCAAGTCAATGAGGCGGCCATCTTCCCTCATAGCGTGACACACGCTCAGTAGCGTCGCTCTCCCCCCTCCCTCCTGCCTTAGAATGTGGGGTGGGTGGGTGAAATGGCCGCTGCCTCTAGCACAGACCTTTTGAGTGAAGAAGAGTTTCTCTTTTCTCTTCTGGAACATAAATTCCTTTGGCTCTGAGAGAAATTTGGGCTATCTTCATAAGGCCAGTTTGCTCTTTTGCTCCCTGGTGAAGCAGGGTGTGGCTCCTCTGGATCCATGGTAACCTGATCTTCAGATCTCTCCTGGGAATAGGTAGCTATACCTTTCTTTTAATTTCCTGCACCCCACTCACACACAGTGCTCCTTCCTTCTTTTCTAAGAGTTTGGTCCATACTACTATAAAGTTGAAAGCTTCAAACACTTCATTTAATTAGTTTGGGCCGGTGTTAAGTTTTAAGTACAATGTTAATAATAATAATAATAATAATAATATTTATTTGTAGCCCGCCTCTCCCTCCGGATCGAGGCGGGGAACAACAACAATATAAAACATAAAAATCACAACAGTTAAAAAAAAAAAATTAAAAACAAGAGAAAAATACAACATTAAAAACATCTTAAAATTCATCTGGATAGGCCTGTCGGAAGAGGACAGTCTTCATGACTCTCTTAAATTCATGAAGACTGTCAATTTGTCTAACCTCCTCCGACAGACCATTCCATAGTCTGGGAGCGATGGAAGAGAAGGTCCTCTGGGTAACACCCGCCAGCCTAGTTCTGACTGGCTTGAGTAAGTTCTTCCCAGAGGACCTAAGGCCCCCTCCACAAGGATGCGCTTTTGCGCCCGGTTCGGGGATTATGCGCATTTTCGCGGAGGCGCATTTACGCCTAATCCCTCTGCACGGGAGGCGGCGAGAAGCGGCGAAGCGCATTAAAAGATGCCCAAAAAGCACTTTACAGGTAGTTAATGCGCATAATCGCTTGTTCACACAGCGAAAATGCGCTTTAACGGCCGGAGCAAAATAAAAGTCGCTATTTAACGCGCGTTCGAAAATGCGCATTATCGGGGAGATAACGCGCCTGTACGCCCGTTTTGCGCTCCGCTCGTGTGTAGGTAAAATTTATAATGAGCCTTCAAGGCTCATTAAACGTCTCGTGTGGAGGAGGCCTAAGTGTGCGGGGCGGATTGTATGGGAGAAGGCGATCCCGTAGGTACCCTGGACCCAAACCATGTAGGGCTTTAAAGGTAATAACCAACACTTTATACTTCGCCCGGAAACTGATTGGCAGCCAGTGAAGCGATTTTAAAACTGGTGTAATGTGATCACCCCTAGGTGTACCGGTGACCAACCTGGCTGCCATATTTTGAACAAGCTGAAGTTTCCGGACTAGGCACAAAGGTAGCCCTATGTACAGCGCATTGCAGAAGTCGAGCCTCGAAGTTACCAGTGCGTGCACTACCGTCTTTAGGTCTTCCAACTCTAGGAAGGGGCGCAGCTGGCGTATCAGCCGAAGCTGATAGTAGGCACTCCTGGCCGTCGCATCAATCTGAGCTGTCATCTGGAGCGACGGATCCAGGAGTACCCCCAAGCTGCGAACACAATCTTTCAGGGGGGGTGTAACCCCATCCAGAACTGGTTGACACACCTCCAGACCCAGGTTGGGGCCTTTGACAGCAAGCACCTCCGTCTTGTCTGGATTCAGCTTCAGTTTGTTTTTCCTCATCCAGCCCATTACCACCTCCAAGCATTCATTCAGAGGAGACACACTATCCTTAGCTGACGATGTTGTCGAAGGCATAGAGAAATATATTTGGGTGTCATCAGCGTATTGATAGCACCCTGCCCCATGCCTCCGGATGATCTCTCCCAGCGGTTTCATGTAAATGTTAAACAGCATTGGGGAAAGGATGGCACCTTGTGGTACACCACATAGCAGCTCCTTTTTTGAAGAGCAGCTATCCCCAAGCATCACCATCTGGAGCCTGCCCGAGAGATAGGATCGGAACCACTGAAGCACAGTGCCCCCGATTCCCAATTCCCCCAGGCGCTCCAGAAGGATACCATGGTCGATGGTATCGAAAGCCGCTGAGAGGTCCAAGAGTACCAGCAGGGACACACTCCCCCTGTCGATACTAAGGCGTAGATCATCTACTAAGGCGACCAAAGCGGTCTCAACTCCGTATCCTGCTCTGAAGCCGGTTTGAAATGGGTCTAGAAAATCAGTGTCATCCAAGACTGCCTGGAGTTGAAAAGCAACTGCTCTCTCGATCACCTTGCCCAAAAATGGAAGATTTGATACTGGCCTGTAGTTATTAAAGTCCAGGGGATCCAGGGAGGGCTTTTTTAGAAGCGGCCTTACCACCGCCTCTTTTAAACATGATGGAAAGCTCCCCTCCCTGAGAGATGCATTAATGATATGCTGTAGATGTGATCTAACTGCATCTCCTCCCTGGACGACCAGCCAGGAAGGACAGGGATCGAGAGGGCAAGTCGTCTTCCTCACACAATGTTGAAACCTTTTAAAGTGCTTCTGGGCCTACAACGTTGGTTTCGGCCTAGTCACCCTGTTTTTCTAATAAGGTTTAGAAACAGTTGAGCTGTTGTTTATTTTGCATAGTGTACACACATGGATTTTCTTTCTAATCCTTGCAGTCTACACTGACTCCCTCCTTGATGTATTTTTGGAGGCAGACAACCCCTTTTTTGTTCCAGCAGGCCTTTGGCAAATAATCTGGACCTCTGTCTATACCTTTGACTTTTAAATTGTTATGCATTTGAAATGTTTAAAATGCTTTAATATTGAAAAGTATTTAATTATATTTTTAACTTTTGTATATTTAGGCTGACCATATGAAAAGGAGGCCAGGGCTTATGTAACTTTAGGGAATTTCAGCCCTCTAGGTGTTTGAGATGACAAGTCCCAGCATTCCCGACCATGGGACATACTGACTTGCAATGATGGGAGTTGTAGTCCAACACCTTTGGAGGGCACCAAGTTGGGGAAGGGCTGCTCTAAACAAAAAAAGAGAAGTAGGTGGCCCTAAGTTGTTCGTGATCAGTTTTCCACAATCTCACAGTCACCTCTGCATATCATATTCTCCACCCTGTCCTCATGGTTTATCTGCTTTGGGAGAATTTCACTTGCACTTTCTGCCTCCTTAGGGACGATGTGGCGTTAAGGCTTGTGAGCCTTAACTCCCAATTTCCCTGCTTTTTGGTGCTTGGTTCGAATCTGTAGAGCCTTAACATTGTTTTTGTAAACCGTAGGTTTTTTGTTTAATGAATAGTCATATATGTGATAAAATAATTTATTATTATGAAATAAATCTCATTAGTCTTTGTAAAAAAATCATAAATTCAGTGGTTGTGTGTCAACGGCACCTGTTTGCAGATTTAATTACAACTGCAGCCTCCAGTTTATGGTGTATTACTTGTGTATCCCCCATCAACAGCTGGTTGGCCCCTGTGTGAACAGAATGCTGGACCAGATGGACCCTTGGTCGGATCCGGCAAGGTTCTTCTTATGTTGTTGTTTGATAGCTGACATCCAATGGTTTTTTTTCATATATACTTAAAAGCTAACATGCAGTATTTAATATTTTTGCAGTGCTTAGTTTTTAAGCACTATAAAAATAATAAGTACTATTTTGATCGAAATTGGTAGCTGACATGCAATAGTACTTCATGTCTGACATCCGGGGGGGGGGGGGGTATAGGTAGGTTAGTCTGAAGTACATCTGATTTGAGTCCACAAAAGCTACTTTATGCCATAATGAACTTATTAGTTTTTAAGGTGCTACAAGATTCTTTGTAGTATCACACAATATTTGATACATTTCTGAAATTTCATGTTTGATATCTGCCAAATTCTAAACTATCAAGAGATAGCAAGAAATCTCTGGCCCACTTACTTGGGAGCCAATCCGATTGAACTCAGTGGGATTTACCTTTGAGTAACCATGCATAGGCTTGGGATTTAGTTTAAGACACTCTGATTTCCAAAGCTGAAGTATCAAAATGTGAATTCAAATTTTGAATTCAGAATTTTACTTTGACAGTTGAGTAATGACATGGGACGGGGCAAATGTTGAATATTTGTGAATATTCCTTTCAGCTGTAGTGGCAACTATGAAGACTGAAAATTCACCAGTAGCCAAGAGGATAGAACAGCTCAAAGTAGAAGCTGTACAGCAGAAAATGAAGGGGGGAGAAGAGATGGAAGGAGAGAAAAGAGAAGAAAGCGACGGCCTCCTTGGGTTCTACAGTTCCTACCAAGAGCTTTTCCAGTTCTTTTGTAACAACACCACCATCCACGGAGCCATCCGGCTGGTTTGCTCTAAGAAGAACAAGATGAAGACTGCCTTCTGGTCGGTACTCTTCTTCCTCACCTTTGGGCTCATGTACTGGCAGTTTGGAATTATCTATAGAGAGTACTTCAGCTTTCCTGTCAACCTGCAGTTGAACTTCAACTCTGATAGGCTTACCTTCCCTGCTGTCACATTGTGTACTCTCAATCCCTATAGGTAAGCCTGGTGGTGTGCCTGGTGGTGAAGTATACTGCAAGGTTGGGCCTACTTCAGTCTTGAATGGTCTACATCTCTTCCCCTGCCCCCTAGAATCTGTGTGGTCCGTCAGTGTTTTAGATGTATTAAGCAAGAGTTAACGCTCAGGATCTATTAACCCTAAAAGCTGTATTATGTGATCCTGAGTAGGTACTCTTGCTTTAGAACAACTTTCTCCAAACTTGTCCCCTCCAAACGTTTTGGATTTCAACTCTCATCAGCCCTAGCCAGCAATGGCCACATTTCAAACCATCTGTAGGGAAGGCAGCTTTAGAAATAAGTTCCTTGTGGGATCAGATCATGGGTGCTGTACACCTGTTCCAGCAGTGCTAGGTGACCCACCATACATTAGCCATTGGTCCACTGGTGGACTGGAATCTACCTTCTGTCCACCTCTGGGGTACTGTATCCCTGAAAGTAAATGTAGAGACACTCACCCTGGATCTCCATCTTTCCATCTTTTTTTAGGTACAGCGCCCTTCAGAAGGATTTGGAAGGACTGGATCAGATCACCCACCAGATGCTAATGGGGCTGTACAAATACAATATGTCCCTGGGGATGGCCCAATCCTCCCGGAAACGCAGCTATAGAAGCCTGTACCACCATGTCCACCGCCACCCACTGCAGAGACATAAGCGTGACAGCCAGGCCAGCATGGAAGACAACAATCCTAGAGTAGACAAGGATGACTGGAAAATTGGTTTCATCCTGGTAAAGATGGCTTCACCTCCTTTGAACTCCCTCTCTGCTTCTCCCTCCAGTTCATTGTCTGTCTTACATCCTTTCCTTGCATGATTCTCCCCCTATTATTGCTTTGAAGTCTAGTATTCATGCTGGATCTAGGGAAATTCAACAGTTGGAAAGAATCCCAGGCCTCTCTCTTGCCTGAATTCTCTCACCTATTCCCATGCTGCAGGATTGTTTTCCTTTAGACCACTCTGTAAATTTTTTAATCACCTAATTCTCATAGATTTTGTGATGGTGAGTAACCAAACCCAGCTTGCCTGGTGGTGAGACTGCAAGAGTAGCAAACCTTCTGCTGCGGTACCCAGGTGGCAAGGTGTGTTTCCATCTATGGAAGCACTATATGGATAAAGTTTACTAAGATTGGTATTTTTTTAAACCTCTACTAGGCCCTTCAGGTCACTCACAAGATTTATAAAAAGGCTGTGTTTTTAGGGACTAGGATCTCACCTCTTAGCAATGATGCCACTATTAAAACAGGAAATTACCTATTCACATTTTTTAATAAAGCTTTGAAAGTTGAGTTCTGAACATGCAGAATTTGAAACAGGAACTGTTAAACATTTTCAAGACTTTGCAGTAAGGGTTGCAACCATAGTATTCTTCAGTAGCCATGACAGCCAAAGCAGGGCTTGTGATGCTGTATGCCAGAGGACTTCCTCCCCGAAACATTGAATTCAAGCTAGGTCAACAGAGACATGTGAGCCTGAAAAGCCCATAAGGTGCTGCAGAAACTGGCCATCTGCAGTTGGCTGCCTCCCTGCTATTGCTATACAAGCAGCCTGGCATGGCAGTAGATGTGAACGCCTGGGAAAAAAACAGAAAAATTCAGGGGAAAAGCCTGTTTTTTCCTCTCTTTTTTTCTAAAAATTTCCTTTTTCCCCGTGTTTTTTTTTTATGGAAATTTTGGGGGGAAAAAAGGAAAAAACTGTTTTTTTCTGTTTTTTTCTGTGGGGGGGGGGGGTTTCGGGCCTTTACATCTCTACATGGCAGTCTTTGGTTGGCTGCATAGCCTGGTGATGATCTTTGGTATCATCAGTGGCACCAACTTTCAGACAGGGATGAGGTCCAGACACTGGTGTAATAGCACTGTTGCATCTGAGAAGGTTCTCTTGTGCTAGCAAATATGTAGTGCTCTGCTGATGCACCATTTGCTAATTAATAGCTTAAGGATGCAATCCTATGTGTGCTTAGACAGAAAAATACCCTGCAATTCCCAATATTCCCCAGCCAGCCATGCTAGCTACAGGAGTTGTGAGACTTTTCCCTTCCTAAACATGCATAGGATTTTGCCCTGTCATGATAATTAGTGGCTTAAGTGTGACAAATAATTAGCTGCAGATCTCAAATTAATGAAGTTCAAGCTACCATGCTTTAATTTAACTTGGTTAAAGTCCCAAATGATGCAAATTAGGTAATTAGAGAATGTAAATAATTTATTTACACTTTGAGCATTTAACCAGGATCCTTTTTGCTTTTCTGAAATTCTATCTACTCAGTGTTATACTTGTGTAACTGTCATGATGTCCACAAAAATCCTGGGCCCTATCTACATGGGGGATTTACTCTGGTACTCACACACAGTTATAGCGCATGACAATCCTCCTCTCTGCAGCAACCAAGGGTTTTCACGCCATAAACTCCACATTTTTGCAAAATCGTTTTGTCACAAATTTTCCAGTCACACCAGCTTTGGTGCAGATTGGGAGTCTGTGTGATCTCAACTAGCAATACTGTCTTTGGTGCTGGCTGGCAGGGTGGGGGCAGCCTGATAGGAGGAAGGGAAAGTTGCAGCATCAGATGGTGGATCCAAAGAGAGGAGTTGGCTTCCCACCAGTGGCTGCATGTGCCACGGGAAGAGCAAATCCGATTTGATGAAAACATGACTTTAAACTTAATTGCATTGGGAAGTACCTCCATGTAGATTGGGCCCTGGGAATTGTAGTTTGAGGGCACTGACAATTGGCTTCCCACCAGTGGCTGCATGTGCCACGGGAAGAGCAAATCCGATTTGATGAAAACATGGTTTTAAACTGAATTGCATTGGGAAGTACCTCCATGTAGATTGGGCCCTGGGAATTGTAGTTTGAGGGCACTGACAATTGGCTTCCCACCAGTGGCTGCATGTGCCACGGGAAGAGCAAATCCGATTTGATGAAAACATGGTTTTAAACTGAATTGCATTGGGAAGTACCTCCATGTAGATTGGGCCCTGGGAATTGTAGTTTGAGGGCACTGACAATTGGCTTCCCACCAGTGGCTGCATGTGCCACGGGAAGAGCAAATCCGATTTGATGAAAACATGGTTTTAAACTGAATTGCATTGGGAAGTACCTCCATGTAGATTGGGCCCTGGGAATTGTAGTTTGAGGGCACTGACAATTGGCTTCCCACCAGTGGCTGCATGTGCCACGGGAAGAGCAAATCCGATTTGATGAAAACATGGTTTTAAACTGAATTGCATTGGGAAGTACCTCCATGTAGATTGGGCCCTGGGAATTGTAGTTTGAGGGCACTGACAATTCTCTGTTAGACATGAGCAGTATACACTGGCACAGTGGGTAGAGGCATGGGGCCATGCAGGCTGACCCAACTTCCTATGTCTCAGTGTGTGCCAGTCCTGCTCTCTCAGTTCCAACCTTGCTGCATTGAATGGCAAGACCTGAAAAGGAGTTCTACTCATGTTTGCTTGAATGTGAGTACAACTTTCTGCATAATCAGGGACCCTGATTGTGCAGAGTGTACTACTCACGTTCAAGAGAATCCAAGTAGAACTCATTTTCAGACCTTGCTTCTTTAAGTGGTGTACACTGGGATTTAGGGGATGGGGCTTAATGCCTGAACAGGGCTATGGTGGTCTCTTACGGAACTACGCTTCCCAGGATTCCTTGGGTCAAGGCAATAAAATGTTAAACCAATGTATTTGTAGTTTAGCTATACTAAAAAAAATCTACATATCTTATACCCATCACACTCATGACTCCCAAGATTTGAGCCTATCTAACATATTGTCCTCAAGCTTTTGGAGTGCTGCTTTCTCTAGGGTGACCATATTTTGGAAACCAAAAAGGAGGACATCGTCGGCCCCCAAGGGGGTGTCCCCACCAATATGTCCGCCCCCAGGGGGCATGTCCAGCACCAAGGGGGGTGCTCACCTGAACTTGGTCACATGTCTGATTTTACAGCACACAATTAAGACAAATCTGTTCTACATAACATCTTAATGTTAAAATCACTAAAATTACAAGTGAGACATCTAATGTATCTGCTGTACTTTGTTGCTATACTCTGTGTGATACATTCTCCCCTTCCCTCAAATATCTTTTCAGATTGTATCCTCACTCTGCTGCAAGCTGCTGCTTAACAGGGTTTATTGCCAGCTGGCTGGCTTTTTTTTTTTTTAGTTTTAAAGTTCAAATTTGTTTTGAAACTTGCTAAAAATCAACAGATGAAGATCTATCATGATGCCAAGTTTAAAATTTTAAATAATTTTAAAACCTCAAATATTTTTCAAAAATCCTAAAAATAAATGGATGAACAGATCTTCAAACTTGGCATAGCTAAAGCCCTACGTAGGAGCTTTCAAAGTGCCAAGCTTCATCTCTTTATCTTTAAAAATGACATTTTTATATAAAAATTAATTTTAAAACCTCAAACTTAAAAAAAATCCTAAAAATCAATGGATAAACGGATCTGCTTCAAATTTGGCATGGCTAAAGCCCTACCTAAGGGCTATCATGTTGCCAAGCTTTATCTCTTTATCTTTAAAAATGACAGAGCTGTAAGCATTTTTGTTAATTCCCATTAGTTATACAGTAGAACTGCCCTTTGGGTGGGGGAGGAGGATGGGAAAAATCCAGATTTTTCTTCAAATTTCATAATTTCTCCCCCTTCCCAGATTTGTTACCAAAAATCCTGACACGTCCTGGTTTTTCCTGACATATGGTCACCCTACAAGTTCTCCATGTTCAGGAAATACCTTTCAAAGACTAACCAAATGTGGGCAAGCTTTTGAGATCTTCAGCTCTTTTTGTCAGGCAAGATACAACAAAAAAGAAGCGAAGAGGGAGAAGGGGGAAGGTTGACTTGATGTTGTAGTCTTGAAGTCTGCATGGTCAGAGCCTTAAGATGGAGTGAAGCATTCTCTGTGTCCATTTGATATTTCTGTTCATTTTTTTCCCTGTAAACAGGGGTGCTTTCTCTTTTGTCCTGGGAGTGGTTTAACAGGATTGCTTTTCTTTACAGTGTAATGAAAACAAGACAGACTGTTTCCACCAAACGTACTCCTCAGGTGTGGACGCTGTACGGGAATGGTACAGTTTTCATTACATCAACATCCTGGCGAGGATCCCTGACACCAAGGCCGTAGATGAGTCCAACTTTACAAGCTTCATTTATGCCTGCCGTTTCAACGAGGCGACATGCAATAAAGCGTGAGTCCCTGGTGCTTGGAGGCCACTGTCATTCTTGATTCTAACCTAGTTCTTACAGCTTTTATTTATTTTATTTATTTGAAAGATCTCTACCCCCATCTTCCCATCACTGATCAAGGTGGCTCTCAATGTCAATTAAAAATCATTTCAAATAGCAGATCAAGTTTTGGATTGCCATCTGGAACATGGTTTGCTTCCTGTCTATTGTCAGTGCATTCTCATTCAAGAGAGGGATGCAATCATGTATTGGTTTGGTGTTTGCAAAGGGGCAGTTTTTCAGGTTTTTTACGGCTTATACTGAAATAAGGTATTTGTTTTTATTTGTTTTAATGTTTTAACTATTTTATGATTCGTGTATTTATATTTATTGTTGTTCCCCGCTTTGATCTGGATGGAGAGGCGGGTTAGAAATAAAATAAATAAAATAATAAATAATGCCCCAATGGCAAGTTCTGTGCCAGAAATGTAATGGCCCTTGGGCATAATTAATGTGGGGCTGATCTTACCTGCTCAACTTGCAGTCCACCCTTACGTCTGCTCTCCACATAATACACTTCTGACTCCAAAGCTTCCACAACATATCTTTATTAATATTTACATGAGAGACTAACTCCTGAGGAGCCACGCTCCAGATTGCCTGGCTCCAAAGCCTATACAAAGAGAATGGGCCCTACCTAGCCCTCCAGAAAGGAAACAGAAACTAACAGCTGCCGGCTTCTTAAGAGGATAGGGATTCTGGAGCTTTAACTGTTGTGATGAAGAGGGAATTTCACCAGGCCCTGCATACATACAAATGACACTTCCTGAAATTACCTTTTCTATTCAACTGTTAAAGATACAGGAGCCCTGTCCTCCTTTGCATATGGTCACCCTGTCGGAAAGGGGTTTCTGTCCATGTACCTCTGAACATGCATAGGCAATAATACATCCAGTGTTTAGGAACCTTGGTTCCACTGGGTTCTCAATCACATGGAAGAACCTGCATACATATTGCTGTTTGCACGCAGAATTCCTTTTCAGGTGTTCCGCTGAATGTTCAAAAGTCTGTGGTGGAGCCAATGGGTGAACTTCCAATTTCTCCTCGGTTTGTTCAATCCACACATGGATAGCAGAATCTTGTGAAGGAGGAGCTAGATTCTTCCAAGTGGGTCATTTTAATCTTGTAGTCCAGATTCCCCTTCTGAATTCTTTTCTCTTCTGTTTAAGGTCTGTCCATACCAGCTGACCCCTTTCTGTGATTTGCTCTAGTAAATGTTATATTATGATTGAGCAGTCTACAAATACTATATCTCGACCAGCTTTGCAACCTATGGATGGAATTTTGGTAGGGTTTACATTACATTTTATTTATTTCATTTCTATACCGCCCAATAGCCAAAGCTCTCTGGGCGGTTCACTTATTAATAAGTTGGGGGACTGAAGTTTCTCTTTCGCTCTCTTCACTTTGACCCACACATACTTGCACACATCCCCACAGCTTATCTTTTTCACATGCAGTTCACAGCTGCTTTCCCCCTGGATCTGCAATGCTTTTGCCATTGGTTTGTTTTTAAGGGCAGGGGCTTCTTCCTCTAACCCCAGCCAATTAGGAATAATGTAGACAGTGTGATTTATGTTTTATTTTATTTCAATGAACATTTTAGGGTAGTTTACAATAAAAAAAAGAAAAATACAACAACAAAATCATAAAAATAATAAAACAAAAATAATCCATAAGACACAAGCCCAGAACAGCAGTGCTAAAACTAAATAGATGTGAAAGAACATTGCAAAGTCTAAGGTTTTTTGAAAGTGTTCACCTGGTACTGGATGGAGATCAATACAGGGACCAAGCAAATCTCATCAGGAAGTGAATTCTGTAAGCAGGGCATCACAACGGAGAAGGTCCTCTCTCCAGTTGCCATCCACCTCTGCTCAGGTTGTGGTGGGGGTACCCAGAGGAGTGGCCTGTACAGATTATCTCAGTGCAGGTTTGGGCCAATTGATGTGGAAGAAGATATTCCCTGGTATACCCAGGTTCTAAGCTATTGTATCCCAAAAAGACTGTGACCTAGTGGAGTTCTTTGAGCACTGGCAAGATGTGTTCCTAACAACCAGTCTGACTTAGTAGCCTAGCAGCTAATCATTTTGTAATAATCGTAGTTTGCAAGTGGTCTTAAGGGCAGCCCTACATACAACAAATTGAAGTAGTCTAGCCAGGTAGTTACCATAGCTTTGTCCCCATTTCATTTTTAGCTCTATTTTTAATTATTATTTTGTGAAATAAAACTAATAGCTTAGACATGGATAGTAACATGAATAAAAGTCATTTGGGTCGACGTTTTACAGGTCTGTTCCTCTCAGCCACTGTCCAACCCCCCAATCCCACCACCCTTATCAGTTGTTGTTTTGAAACCTCATGTATGCATTGACCTATTCACCACTTCATCTCTTGCTCGCTCGCTCGCTCTGTGTGTGTGTGTGTGTGTATAGGCCCCATTTCAAAAGATTTGGATTTATGTATAGAATTTAGCAATGCCCAGAGCAGCAGAGTCATGGAGGCTTGGAAGGACACAGATGGAGAAGTGGTCCTACTTAAGACCATAAGGAGTGATTTCTGTGAAGCAGCTCCACTTGAGGTTTTGGCCTCTTCTGCCAAAAGGGAAGTTGAAATTCCCCAATGCTTGTGAGGAGCCACTTCCGACATAGAAGAAGGTGGCCACGTGCCCCTGTGGAAGTAACCATGTTGCCAAGGCCAGCCTGCGACCCACCAGGTCAATCAGCCCACTAGCTATGCATCCAAGCCTGCTGACAGGTGCTTGACAACCAGCCCCGTCCCACTTGTTTCTGCCGTGCCAGGGAAGTGGCAAACCCGGAAGTTTCTCAAACTTCAAGTGGGGTTGGGGTTTTTTTGGCTTGGTGATAATCAGGCTTCCATGACCGCAGTTAAACAAGAGCTAGCTACATTGGTTAGCTCTCTTGCCTGGAATGAAAATACCATTTTTTTCATTGCAGTTGAACCCTGGTTGTTTGGAACCCAGGTGGCTCCAGACAAGCCACCTTTCGTTCCAGTGGTTGTTTGCAGTACTTTATTAATTAACCTTTCTCTAACCTTCCTTTCACTTGTGTACACTTTTGCCTTCCCCCTGCTGCTGACACCGGGCTTCATCATGGGTGTTTTGAATCACTACCGAATGCCCATTTAGCCTTGTTTACATTTGCATTGCATTTAAGCCATACTGATCTGCACCTGACGCTGCAGGTACTTTATTTATAGTGTGGACACCCCTCTTGTATATCCCCATTTTGGAATCTCTTAATCTTCCCTGGGAATATCACTATGTGCATCTATCAGGGTTTTCCAGAGAAATGATCCAGTTACAAGGTCGTCACAGGCACAATTTAGTTGCCTTTAACTGGACCAACTGAAAGATTCCAGGTAATAAGCAGGTTTTTTGAGTTCACCTAGCCTTCAGGCTGGATGTCATGGGTGAGAGAATAGAAACAGATGTGGCTGGGCTTGATGAAAAGCTGAAGTCAACAATTTGTAGTAGTTTTAAGTAGGGGTGTGCACGGACCCCCCGGATCGGATCGGGACCCGGATCGGGACCTCCAATTTTGTCATGGATCAGTTTGGACAAAATCGGAGGCCCCCCGGACCGGATCGAGTCCGATCCCGATCCAAAAATCGAAAATTTTTGGATCGGCCACCACTTTTTTCCCCATAGACTTGCATTGCAATGCAAGTCTATGAGGAAAAAATGGCGGCGGGTGGGTGAGGGGGGGCCTAACTCCCTCCCCCCCCCGGGGCCGTCCGCTGTGGATGGCCCCGGCAGGTAAGCCCCCTCCCCCGCGCTCCCTACCCCCCCTGGGGCCATCCGCTTCCATCTGCTGGCGCCCACGGGCACCCGCAGATAGAAGCGGACGGCTCCGGGGGGGGGTAAGCCCCCTTCCCCGCCACTGCTTACCTTTTAGGGACGCCCGCTCCCGTCCGGCGCCGGCAGCTACCGCCAGCGGGCTTTGCAGCCTGCTCTAGAGCAGCGCGCCGGGTGAACACCCGGGGCGCCACCCTGGAGCAGGCCACGGAGCCCGCTGGTAGTAGCCACCGCCGCCGGACGGGCATCCCTAAAAGGTAAGCGCCCCCCTCCTCCCCTCCAAGCGCCCCCTCCTCACCTTTCCGGGACGTTTGCTCCCGTCCGGTGCCGGCGCCTACCGCCAGCCGGCTTTGTGGCTTGCTCTAGAGTAGCACGCCGGGTGATCACCCGGCGCGCCACCCTGGAGCAGGCCGCGGAGCCAGCTGGTAGTAGCCACCGCCGCCGGATGGGCGTCCCTAAAAGGTAAGCGCCCCCCTCCTCCCCTCCAAGCGCCCCCTCCTCACCTTTCCGAGACGTTCGCTCCTGTCCGGCGCCAGCGGCTGCTGCCAGCCGGCTTTGCGGCTTGCTCTAGAGTAGCGCGCCGGGTGATTACCCGGCGCGCCACCCTGGAGCAGGCCACGGAGCCCGCTGGTAGTAGCCGCCGCCGGATGGGCGTCCCTAAAAGGTAGCGCCCCCCTCCTCCCCTCCAAGCGCCCCCTCCTCACCTTTCCGGGACGTTCGCTCCCGTCCGGTGCCGGCGCCTACCGCCAGCCAGCTTTGCGGCTTGCTCTAGAGTAGCACGCCGGGTGATCACCCGGCGCGCCACCCTGGAGCAGGCCGCGGAGCCCGCTGGTAGTAACCGCCGGCGCCGGACGGGAGTGGACGGCCCGGAAAGTTAAGGGCCCCCCTCCTCCCCTCCGCGCGCCCCCTCCGCGCGCCCCCTGCTTTCCTTTCCGGGCCGTCCGCTCCTGTCCGGCGCCGGCGGCTACTACCAGCGGGCTCTGCGGCCTGCTCTAGAGTAGCACGCGGGGTGATGACATCACCCGGCGTGCCACCCTGGAGCAGGCCTCGGAGCCCGCTGGTAGTAGCCGCCGGCGCCGGACGGGAGCGGACGTCCCTCAAAGGTAAGCGTCCCCCTCCTCCCCTCCGCCCCCCCTGCTGTCCACTTTCATCGGCGGGTGCCCGCTGGTGCCCGCCAATGGAAGCGGCGGTGGGCGCCAGCGGGCGCCCGCCGCTCCGCCGCTCCGCCAAACCGGTTCGGAGCCTTTTCGGATTGGTTCGGACTGGATCGGCCGATCCAGCTGTTGGATCGGAAATCGGATAATTTATCCGATTTCCCACTGGACCGGACTCGGATCGTGGATCGGGTCCGATCCAGTGCACATCCCTAGTTTTAAGATGGAAGTGGGGGGGAAGGAAGTGGAATAAGGGCCGTGTTGGTGCGAAAGAGCTCAGATGGCAGCAAAGCATGCCTGGACGAAGGAGCAAAGGCTGCTCTAACCTAACTGAATTTGGATAATGTCTCCTCTATTCGATCTTAAGGCGATTACAAGTTGCAGACTTGGCCATTTCATCATGAGCAATGACATCATTTTTCTTTCTTCATTTTACAGGATTAACACCTAGTCTGAAGAAAAGTTCTCATACTCAAAAGCTTGCTTGCTACTTTGTGAATTTTATTTTGTTTTAGTTGGATCCAATAAAGGTATTTATGTAGGCTGACCATATGAAATCCAGGTCAGGGCTCATGTACCTTTAACAGTTGTAGAGAAAAGGGAATTTCAGCCCGTGTCATTTGTATGCAATTAGTTCCTGGTGAAATTCCCTCTTCATCACAACAGTTAAAGTTGCAGGCACTATACTAGAGTGCCCATATACAAAAGAAGGCAGGGCCCCTGCAACTTTAACTGTTGTGATGAAGAGGGAATTTCACCAGGAACTAATTGCATACAGATGACATGGGCTGAAATTCCCTTTTCTCTACAACTGTTAAAGTTGCATGAGCCCTGACCTGGATTATATCTGGTCACCCTAATTTATGCTACTGTTGCTGTTTGGATGTTTTCTTCTTTTAGTGGACTAATACAGCTGCGTAGATTTCTTATTCAGCTACCTTAATAAAACAATTAACTTGAAGGGTGTGTGTCTCTTCTCTCAGGAACTACACCCATTTCCATCACCCCATTTATGGGAACTGCTATACATTCAATGACAACAGCAGCACTCTGTGGATGTCCTCCCTACCTGGGATCAATAATGGTGAGCAGGTGCACAGGTGATGATGATGGATGTCAGGGGAGGCTCCTTGGGCTGTATCCTTATCTCCTTTTTCCCTGTGGAGCATGGCCAACAGCCAAGAGATGCTAAAGAGGTGCTTCTGTCAATTTCCTGTAATATATGCAGGCTGCAGCACTTCACTCAGCCTGACTAGGCTCCCCTTTGCCTAGGGCCTGGTTTGCTTAGAAGAGATGGCAACATGTTTGTTGATTGCACAACTTCAAGCTACAGGGTGAGGAGACACATGAGTAAATCCTTCCCCACAGGGGGAAAAAATCCTGCATGTAGAAAACGTAGCATATGAAAGTAGCTAGGCCACAACTTTAAGTTGGACATGTAAGGTGTTTCCAGATGAGTGTTTTATTGTGCAATCAGCCTATCTCAAACATTACATTTTACAGGGTGGGTGTGGGTGGGTGGGTGTGTTCCAGACAATATTGTCTTCCATTTGGAGCCCTTCTGTGTTTTTTCCTTCTTTTTTTCTTACCATAGAAAATCCATTAAGTGTGAGTCTATAGGGAGCTATTCCCAGTAACTCCAATTCTGAATCGGGGGTGGGGGGGGGTGAGGAAGCTGTAGGTCAGGCCCTGCTACAGGAAGCCAGATGCCTAAGAATTCAGTTATACCAGGCATCCCACAAGCCTATCAGCCGAGAGGGGATAAGACTCAAGATGCTGATATGGCCTATCTTCTATAGCTGCGTGACCTGACCTTGACAGAGATCCTGCTTCTTGACCAGGGACATCTTCCATGGGAACAGGGCAGGAGGGAAAGGATTCTGTAGAAGAAAGGGCTTCTAGGATGTGTCCAAAGAGATGTCGTCAACTAAAGAGAGTGGAAGAGAGGTGACCGGCAAGACATAGCACGCTTTTGTTAGCTAGGTTTCTCTGCCAAAATCAAAAATCCGATAGTGATCTTTAGTAGCCACTCCCCTGTATTTAAACTAGAGCAACAAGTGGTAGAAGTAGCTAGAAGCAATGTGTTTACAACTTAGAAAGCTTCCTGACTCGGCTGGAACTATAAGCCCATTTAGATTTATTCTTTTGAGTTGAACCCAAAGGCTGATTGGGTCTTTTGTTGTGATGTACATAAACTGATCTGGGTCAAGGAACTACACTGTAGTCTGTTGTCTGTGAACTTTTATTAAGACTAATAAAAGGCTTTTACTAAAATTACTGCAACAAAAGTTTTACTAAGACTTTTGCCTCTGTATCGGGAAGTCAGGCTCTTAAGTTAAAGGAAAGAAAGACAGAATAGCTGCTCATTGTCTTTTAATTGCTAGCACTAGGAACAATCTGTTTGGAAGTACCCTTCATTATATGTAAGGAGATTTTTGTACAGAGGAACTCTCAGTCATGGGATTCCCACATTCTTAGATTTTGCCATTCATCTGCTACTTGTGTAGAATAGGCCTCTGTGGCACAAAGGCACAGGCAGAAGGTACCATGATCTTGCTCCATCCAGCACTCTTCTCCCTCCCTCCCGCACTGAGTCACAAGTTCTGCCTGTACCCACCCGGCACGTGGCCTAAGTACTGTTTTCATTGGAATTAACCTCATCATTAACGCACAACTTGGAAAGGTCACAGAGGCCTAACAGTCTCTTCATCTGAGACTCAGCCATGAACATCCTTTGGACTCTTCGTGCTCATCAGACTCTCTTCCCATCCTCTCCACTAACCTTAATCCTACCTAGATGATCTCACTCCCACAACCACCTTCTGCCCTGTCTCTGACTATGGGCTTGGTCTTCCTTACTCTCTGTCTCCACAGGCCTCTCTCTCGTCGTCCGCACGGAACAACATGACTTTATCCCACTAATATCCACTGTGACTGGAGCCCGAGTGATGGTCCACAATCAGAATGAACCAGCCTTTATGGATGATGGGGGGTTTAACGTGCGTCCTGGTATAGAAACATCCATCAGGATGAGAAAGGTGAGGGGGAAAGTAAGATGAGACATAGTTTCAGCATATGGATGGAGTCGTTTCTTGTGTGAGTATCATAGAATCATAAAAGAGTTGGAAGGGGCCTATAAGGCCATCAAGTCCAACCCCCTGCTCAATGCAGGAATACACCTCAAAGCATGCCTGACAGATGGTTGTCCAGCTGCCTCTTGAATGCCTCTAATGTGGGAGAGCCCCACCACCTCCCTAGGTAGGAGAGGGAAACACATGGACGTAGTAAGACCCATTTGGTTCAGCTTTCAGAGTTTATTTTCTGAAGTTGTAGGTCACATAAAGAAAATATGAAATAACTTTGGTTATTACAGAGTTCCATAAAATTAGAGGGTGTCAACAGCCCAAATCCTGAATTCTTAATTATGACAGTCTACCATTTCCTTATCTAGATTTGTTTGTAAGATTAACAACTGCAGAGTAAGAAAGATAGTCCATGCCAAAGCTAAGAGCTGCTGTAAATGTTACAGCTGAAATAAATGTTCATTAAAAACGTAGTATGTACCTGCTTCTACCCCATAATGTATGAGACAGCTATGTTACTTTTCTTTCCAGCCTGTAAACTGTGGAAACATGCAACAGGAAGCCACAATTGGTCCCAGCTCCTCACTGGGCATTCCTACAAAGTAAAAACCTGGGTTCAAATCTTGCTCCATCAAAAAGCGTATTGGGTGATCTTGCATGTTACATGGTAGAAGCAAACAAGCATTACAGTTGTAATCCTGCACCATACATGTCTGGAGAGCAGGTTGTGGAGTGGGTTTGCATCAAGCACCCATAATTTTTTCCCTCTCTGCTGACTCTATACCCAGTGTGCCACTGCTGTGCCAGGCACGATGCCCTACAGCAGGCCATTCACATGAAACCAAGGCCCTCCTGACCCTCACCTTGGAGCATCTAGTTGTCCATTCCCCCCCCCCCCCGGAGCGGAGCTATGCACCAGAGCACAGACAAGCACAGGCAGCTGGATAGTTTAAGGTGAGGCACAAAAAGGCCCTGGCTTGGCCTTTATGGCATACTGTGTCATAGCAGGAATGCACTCAGGGCAGAAAAGCATAGAAGAAGAGAGTTGTATTGGCACACTATGAGAAACAGGCAGAAGAAGCCCAGGTTCCTAGTATTTATATCTGGCTCAGCCAATCCCGAGGCCTCGTGCTTCCTACCGATATATGTTGCGCAGCCCATTCCCTCCTGTGCCCAAAGAGGGTTCGAGGACAAACAGTCAACAAAGGCTTGCAGCAGAACTAGGTGATCCCTTAAAGCACCAACAAAGTTCCTGGTTCAAGCTCCAGTGGCAAGTGGGAAGAAAGGAAGGCAACTTGGTACGAGAGGCAGTTGCAAATTAGAGAGAAGGGAGGTAAGTGCAGCAATTTAACCTGTTTCAATTTGACTGGCAGGTAACAACGCAGCGCCTTGGGGGCACCTACAGTGACTGCACAGAAAATGGGAGTGATGTGCCAGTGAAGATCCTCTACCCATCCCATTATACTGAACAGGTATCTTCATCCAACTTCCAGCACCAGCCTAGCCCTCCTGTTGGGATAGTTCTCCAGGGACGTCCCATGTCACTGTGACGTCCCTGGAGTATTATTAATGCTACCATGTGATCAGCTTTCCCCCCTTTTGCTTCTCTTAGGTCTGCATTCGTTCTTGTTTTCAGAACAGTATGGTGGAACGGTGTGGCTGTGGCCATTACTTCTATCCCTTGCCCCTGGAAGCAGTTTACTGTGACTACACCAAACATGTAGCATGGGGTAAGTGCAGGCGTAAGGCAGGGAGCATTCCGCAAGCCCACCCATTGTGCACTTCTTGTGTACTCACACGGGTACAAGACGCTCAGGCCTCCTATCCCATGCACACATCACGCACAATTAACTTATTGTATGCTTCTCTGTCTCTTGCTAAGGTCATTGTTATTACAAACTCCAGGCTGAATTTAAAGCAGGCCTCTTGGGCTGTTTCACCAAATGTCGAAAATCTTGCAAGTAAGTAGGCTTCAAAACTTGTGGAGTTGCATTCCTGGGCCTGGTCAAATTCCACAGAGCTTGCTTAGTGATAGAAAATATTCAGTGAAACGGAGCAAAACAGGCTTTGTACCCAACACATTGTTCTATGTCAGCCTCCGAAGCTCCGAAGCTTGTTGGAGGGAGCTCCCTATCTCAAGCATTCTCCATAACCCAGGAAACCCAGGAGGATTCTCCAGTCCATTTTTTCGATGGCCTATTTCTCCAGCTGATGAATCCAGTCTTAATGCAGCCAACACAGGCTGTGAATGGTAGCAGGAGATCGTGCCACAGATGGCATAGCCCAGTGTAGGACTTAGCCATGCCATGCAAGGCAGGCACAAGTTAGTTTAGGCCTAGGGCATCAACAGAATAACAGCAGTATAAGGAATTGCATAAGGGCTGCTGATGTGAAGGAATTTCCTATGGCAGTGTGCCTTTAAATTTCTCATATGCCTTTCTTTAGGGTGACAGAGTACCACCTCTCAGCTGGGTACTCACGTTGGCCTTCTGCTGTCTCTGAGGTAAGGAGATCATTTTCTGGTTATATGTAGACATGCTACCGAGGGATGAATTATATGTTTCACACAAATTTATGTAACAGAGCCCCTATGCCAGTTACTTCAGGTGGTATAAAGCAGGAGAGACAGGGTGAACCCTTTCCCTGCACATTAGGTTCCAAACTGTTTAGGGCTCCCATCCTAGGCATTATGTAGAGTGTTTATATTAAACCCTCTTGGGGCAATTTGAGGGGAGAAATGTTGAGTGGGGGGAAAAGTAACTGCCCTCCCATACCATTGCATTTTTTTTAAAAAAAAAATGGTGTTGAGGCTCAATTACATGCATTTGTCTGTAACGGATAACTGCTTGTGATTTTTAAATTGACGATTGCAAATATGTACTGTCATTCCAGGCCTGGGTGTTCCACATGCTGTCTCTGCAGAATAAGTACAACATCACATCCAAAAGGTAAGAGCTCCACCTACAGTCAAACTAAATGTTCAGGGTTGGAGACAAATCCAGTAACTGGTAAAATTTAAACCACCAATGGGGGAAAACAAAAGCACAGATGCAAAGTTTTTTAAAAAAAATATGAGGAAATAGGATAGAGGATATATCTTAGCACCCACTCGTGTGATAAGCTACAGTGGGCCAAAAGAGGAATGTGCAGAATTCTATCGTCACGAAAGAAATTGCTTGGGGGTAGGGTTTAAGCTTAGATGACTGGAATGAAAGGTATGCTTTCTGGAACTCTGGACATAATTTATGGTGCATGAAACGATATGGAAATCAATTCCGCCACAGAATATTACAAGTTCTTTTTATCTGCCCTCACAAATTGCTGAGTGGCTCAAAGAGAAGATACTTTGCAGGTTTCAGGTCAAACAGGAAAGTATGCTTCCTGAATTCCTCACATTCTTTTCATATATTTGATGTTATGGTACAGTTTACGCAAGTTAGTGGCAATCTGTGAGGTAAAATTGGAATACAAGCAGAGTATTAAATGATCAATATTTGTAGGTTTGGAAAATTCCTATAGACTTGGCTTATAGATTTGAAAGACATAGGCATTGATGGAGCTGCAAATATCTACAGGCCCAGATTCATTCAATCCCTGTTTTATTGACAGGGGTGGAATTGCCAAAGTGAATATATTTTTTGAGGAGTGGAATTATAAAAGCAACGGGGAATCTCCTGCTTTCACAGTATGTATGCCATTTATCATCGCATATTGCTTTCTGCCTGAAGCACTGCTCTAACTCCACCCATGACACAGAGGAGCCACCATCCTTTTATGGGGGGGGGGGGCTTTCCAGAGGATCAGTTTTTAGAATTATTTCTATTTTAGGTACAGTGCACTTTCCCAATTCTCAAACTACAGTATCTTGTTGTTGAGGGAAATATGATTCTTTCCTTAGGAGGCAGGGCCATGGCAATGTGGAGACCGGATTGAAATGTGGTGGTTAGACTATTATGGGTATGGATAACACCCATCTCATCACTCCCCCACACAGACCCGTTGGATGCCTTCTTCTAACACACTTCCCACCCCCTTCTGCCCAACAGGAACACTTGAGGATCGTTTCCATTTCTATGCAAGTCCATTTTTAATAGGCCAAGTACTGATCACTATTCCTTGAAGCTACAGCTGAAATGAATTTGCCCTCCTGCCCCCCCCCCCCAAAATACACTTGTGCAAATGTTGATGGTGAATATTCTCTGGATGCTCTCTAGGAATCCAAATCTTCAGGAAATACTTGCCAGTCAATGCCAGCATTTGACAGATTTTGAAAACTGTATGGCTACTCCCTGTTTTAGGATAACTGTGTTCTCCTCTGAATTGGGACACACAGAACAAAAAAATAAACCGCCCCCGCCAAAACCGAAGATGCAGCAGTGGACACACTTAGAATAGATAATCTAGGAGAGATGCAAAACATGGCAAGCTCCATCAGTCCCTAGCGGTAGCTCAGCTGTCCAGGGAACCAAGAATCTTTCTGGAAAATTGTTGGAGGTATTTTTTATTATTATTTCTCCTTTTTTCCCTCCTAATTTCCATTGTGCAGGTGGTGACGCTGCTTTCACAGCTGGGAAACCAGTGGAGTCTTTGGTTTGGTTCATCCGTACTCTCCGTGGTAGAGCTGGCTGAGTTGATTTTGGATTTTTTTGCCATCACCTGCATCTTGGCTTTCTGTAAACTGTACTTGCATCGGTCCTCTGACCTCCCTACAACCAGCAGCCCTGACAACACTGCACCACAACCCATCACTATTGAGGCTGAGGTTGCTACACTGCCATCTTACAACAGCTTGGACTCCCTAGACCTGCACAGAATTTCTTTCAGGAGAACAGAGTGTGGTCTAAGCCAGGATGGCTTGCATTAAGATGTACATTGCAGCTTGCAGAGCCTGTCAGCTAGCTGTACTTCTGACCTCCACAGGATCAAGGGGGTAAAATGTCTCCTGTAAAGTTGTGGGCATGAAATTAACAGTCCATATAAGACCAAGGTGACTTGGACACTCCTCTCTTTGGGTGCTTTGCCTCTACTGTGTGCAACCATCTGTAGTATAGCTAAAGGAATGAGCCAGATTAAAGAGATGGGCTCTATATATGCCTGAAAGCCAAAAGAGCTTCCTTTTTCAGCCTGATACATGATGACAAAGACCCTAGAAGGAATATGAAACCGAGCAGGGAAGTGAGCATGAAGAGCAAGGTAACAACCCCTCAGCCCATGTATTTTATTGCTTCCTTCAGACAGGCTGGTTGCTGCCTCTCACCAATTCTGCTTTCCTAGATTTCGTTCCCTGGTCATCAGATTCTCTCTATACAGGGGGTGCACAGAAAGCAAGCTTAAATGGAGTCCCCTCACTAAGTGCATGCACAGTCACTAGGACTTGCTTCTGTAGGATGCCAATAGGCAAAAAGGGAAGACCTCCTTGACAGCATCTTTTCCCATCCCTCTAAATGGCTGGAGACACCTTTCTTATTGTAGCAAGTGTCAGCACTGGGACATACATTGGGAACAGAGAACAGGCAAGGAATAACTCAAAAGGATTAGAATCATGTCAGTACCCCATCCACAAACTGGCTACTGTGAAAGTTGCTGAAATGTGCCTGTCAAAATCAAGTCAGCATGTTCGGAACATCCACATCTCTACATCTGTTCAGAGCTGGGAAGCCCCATGAGATAGACACCCTTGGGAGACCCTGGGATTTCCTCAGGTTGAGCACATCTCAGTTGTCCAGCACAGGTGAATGGCCAAAGCATCACCCTCCTTTTGAAATCAAAGCACCACTTTCTCACCCTTCGTGGGGGCACAGGAGAGGGTGGGGCAGCAGAAAATATGAACAGAGCTACATCACAATAGCAAGAATGCTTATCTGCTGTTCTCAGAGCAGGTAAAAAAAATGCATATGTTTGAGTGCAGCAGTGAAGAGTCCTTCTAATTAAGGAAAAGGTACTCTACCTCCACTATCAGAAGTCCAGGAAGGACTACCTTTCAGCGCCTCTCTTCTCACCAGTCTACTTCATATTGACAAAGGTAAAAGAAACTTACGCTCTATAGAGCCCAGAGAATACACCTTTTTCTGAATGTATGAACTGCCTAGAATTGCTCACACAGTTCCTCTTGGAACAGCTCTGTCAACGAGTTTCTCTCACAGGCTGAATTCAGGCGACACATTAAGCAATTGGGGGGGGGGGGGACAATCATCAGTTGTATTGACTATCATGTCATCCGAATGCTGCCATAGTCAACTCAGCGCTGATCCTAATCCACACCACGGTTGATTATTTATTACCATGTTGTGTGGGGAGTACCCCCTAGATGAACAACTGTCAAGTTGATTACTACCCCACCATTGACTAATGTGTTGTCCGAATTCAGCCACAGCCTCACTGCATTTCTTTCTTTGAGCACATCCAAGGATACCCACCAAGCTGTACTTTTGTGCAGGGATGCTGAGACAGTGTTCAGCTATACTGTCCCCCTCAGGGATTTGTTTACATTCAACCCCTCCCCCACCCCTTTGCTGCGCAACTGCCTTTTCGGGGCTGCAGCTGAGCAAGGACCAGGGCCCTCTCACTTCTGCTTTTAGCACCAGCCCTAATTTCACACCCCCAAAAAGTGTCACACTATTTGTCTTGCCCTCATCGCTCTTCTAGTGACTGGAGGGTTCTCCCCTCCCATTCCTGTTTCATGAACAAACATGAAGCCCATCCAAGAGCAAAGGCCAGCTTAAGCACCCTTTCTAACAGTGCAGTCCAAGTAAGATTAAAACACAGGCGCAAAGAGAGGGTGGCTGGAGATATTAGGATTGCAAGCAATTCATCCCTATTCAATATGTTATGTGAAAACCATTCACCTATGGAAGACAGGAATAGTCTAGCTTCAGGGGAGGGTGACCTTAGGCAGACCCTTCCAGTGCTCCACCAACCCAGGTCGTGTTTCTGTATTTGACCTCCAGAGCTAGGAAAGGAAGGCAAAAATCTGGGGCAACCCCTGTAATTGAAAAAAAGTTCACTAAGAAGAGTAGCATCTGAGTCTCTACTTGCCATAGGAAGTTATAGAATTCAAAGATTACATGTTGCAGAAAGATGTGCGTTTGGTCAGTGGTTAACATGGGATTTTTGTATTGGCAAGGAACAAGAACCTACCAGTTGTCAGTGCTCTTCTCCCAGTGCTTCCTCATGGGTTCTTAGATATTTACTGCCTCATGTCTTTGTCACTGTGCTGACACAGCATCAAATGAATTTAACAGATTGCATGTAGACGCCTTAGGAATCCACCCACCCCAGCTGAGAAATCATTTTACAGACCCTTTTTGCTATATCTACACTAAGGCATTATGATCAGCCTGTCAAGTTGAAATAGTTGGAGTCAACATATCACAAGGGTCCCATTCTGCTTATGCTGTGCATTTCCTACACTAGGCCAACCAGCTCAAAACCATGTCGTTTTTAAGCGTTCAGCATTTCTGTAGGAACATGTGTAGTTATTATGATTGAAGGCCACTGTATACATACCAGTGGCTTTGATTTCCTGGTGAGCCAGCATCCCTGTGAGGCCTTTTGTAAAAATGTGTTAGCGTAAATTGCAATTTTCCAGGTTATCCCCCTCTCCTCCAGATCACTGGTACTTAAATATTTGAGCAAGGACAAACAGACCACTCTTCACTCTAGCAGACATGCACCTAAAGGCATGGTGCACACCCACTGCCGCTCAGTTAGAACCTTTCATTTCATACACTGCAGCTGGGGACGATGATGTTGAACTGTTTAATATATTATAAGACAGTTATGTTTTTCCAATGTATCTGTAGCAAAACAAACACTTGCCTCGCATTTAAATCAGTGCAGGACAGATTGTAGAGAAAAAACATACATCATACAGCAGAGAAAGAAGAGCCTTCTGCAACGGGAAAATGGGGGAGGTGGACTTCAGGCAGTGACCCTCTGAATGCGAACATGGGTATCCTAAGTACACAGGAATAGTCCTATTTTCATTTGCCACATCCGCGCAAGAGGGGACAAAGTATTACTCTGTTTGGGTACCCTCGGATGTTACATGCTTGCGTGTCACTAGCAGCTGTGTACGGCCTCCAGGTGCCACTTGTGCCTCAATCTACCCATAACATGGACAGCAGCGACGTGTGGAGTTGTGACACACCGCACACAGCATCCCCCAACTGCTTTCCTCATTTCTTTTTGCAACTTCCTACTTGCAATTTGATTTATTTGAACAGAAATTATACAAAGGTAAATGGATGTAGATCAGGGTCAGGGAACCTCTTTCAGCCCAAGGGCCAAATTTCATTTTGGAGAAGTTCTTCGGGGTGGTGTGGGGGGGCTGAAAGCAAAAGCGACGGGCCAAAAATGCCAGCCTACTGTAGCTTCAAGCCCTTCCTGCCATAACTAAACCTTTTGGAGAGTTATTACAACCTTCTGGAATTGCGGGGGGGGGGGGGGGGGCATAGTCATCAAAGGAACCCAGAAGGCCAGATTGGGACCCTGGACCTGAGGTTCCCAACCCTTGATGTAGACGGATGTATAAAATGACCTTCTCCCATTACTTCCAGTTGTTCTTGCACCCATGTGCCAGGCACAGAGCGCACAGGAGCCTGTCTTGTCCGCATCACATTTTACTGAGGCCTCCTCTCTTCTCCTGTAGGCGATGCAGTTGGTCTACTCCGAATCAGATGAGGGGTGGTGGGAAGGTCCCTATTTCCCCAGAGTTAAGGCCCATCACTTTCCCCTGTGTATATAGCAGCCTCATAGTTGAGAAGCATCCAATCTGGACTGAAGCATCCAAGGTGCTTGTTCCAGACAGGCCATTTCCACTTCTTAAAGCTGAATTATGAAAATTACAGTGCCAGGTTATTTGGTGATCTTGACACAGTTTATTTTGCTCGTAAGGATGGTTTTCACTGAATTCAGCTGTTTATGCAAAAGAAACAGAAGGTGCAATATGCCAGTAAGATAAGGGCAAATTGGAGAAGCAGGATCGTAAGCGTGACATGGATCATTTATGCCTTGGTCAGGGGCTGCCCTCGCCTCGGCCTCTTCTCACAATGCCAACCCTTCCACTGCTGAGCAGCTCTTTAAGGCCCTCTTTTTGACCAGGGTTTCCCACGTCAAGCCCAACACGTGAGGTAAGGCCAGCCACGTACTAGGGGACCCACGCAGCCCCCTTCTACCAGGGTGCAGTTTTACCTGTAGACTACTGAGCCAGGAGCAGCACTGCCGACGCAGCAAGGAACACAGGCCCAGGTGAGCCATTACCATACCTGCAAGCTCTCCTGCTCTTATCCAGGTGTTACACTGCCCACCCCCAGCCTACTACAGCATAACATGTCATACGATCACCTACATTCCATACCCATTATTTCCTCCTGGCGTCTTCTGCTTGGCCACCTGCGAGTAGAACCCCTTCAATACTCAGACAGACACACCAGACTCATTTCGGTGACAGGGAAGTATTTGTTAGCATAGACTGTTAAAAGAGTAACATGGGCCGGTAGTTACACATGCCTGAGGGAAGATTACGGCTGCTTTCCTCACAAGGACAAACCACACGTGCGTGAGAAAGCGGCTGAAGTCCTGTGTATAGAGAAAAGTAGTCCCTTGCTTTAGGCACAGACGACCTAGGGAAGTGGGTGAACTTTTTGCCCATGCATAAAGAGATGGAGCCGTGGAGAGGTAGACGAGGAAGAGGCGCAACATATAACACCCATGAGAACAGACAAGAAAAGCAGAAGAAAGCAGCCAGGAAGCCTTCTCTCAATAAAGGTGGTAGCAGATCAAGCCAAGATCTTGTCCCGAAGAAATCAAGAGGGGCCTGTACACCTTACTGTGCTTCCTCTCATATTGACAGCAGCAGCAGCAGCAGCAGCATGGATCGGGCCCCGGCTCCTCTTCAGACGTCGCACTTCCACCAGCACAGTTCCACTGAGAGCCTTGTCCAAAGGAGATGGGAGCTCTGTTCCTGTTCTCCTCCATCAGCCCCCAAGGTGGAGAAAGATGGGGGAAATCGCAAGGAGATGGACTCTGCAAATGAAAGGCTGGCGCATGGCAGTGAACATGCAAAATGTCTGCACCATCGCAGCATGCTATGGGGATTGTAGAGGCTATTCCTAGTACAGCTAGAGTAAATGCTCAGGGGCCAGATAAAATTGCTTTGAGGGCTAAATTAAGCCCAGAGGTCACTAGCTGAACATTCCTGCCCTAAAACACCAAAGTCTCTGCTTCCCTTTCAACAGTATTCTCTCTGGCCAAAACCTGATCAACACTAGAGCAAGGGAGAGGTTTGCACATCCAAACAGGCCTTTCCCGGATTACACTTCATCGCGGCGGCACTTCCTGTTATTTGATCGGCAAACATGACAGTACCCATCCTTAAGCACATTTAGACTTGCACCCTTTGCTCTGAGCTCTTTTCAGCCAGGAGTATTACAACACCTCCATAGCATGTTTTGGTGGCAAATGAGCATGACTTCCTACATGCATGCTCATCACTGGCAGCATCATCAAGTGATGACCTAAAATCGGAGTGATGAAAGGCATGTGAGAAGCAGCATTCAAACAGAACCAAAAACACTGGCACTCCGCATTGTTGCCTCCAATCCCAGAAACTTCTTAAACCAGACTACAAATTCAGCCCCATCACCTTACAACACACTTGCCTTTAGAAGCAAATCCTTCTACGATGATTTCTGCAGAAGACAGGAAACCTGTGGTGGTGGACAGGCCACTGCTGTTAAGCTGCTGCACTTGCTACTCAGCTATGGAGTGAGTCGTGCGGGAGTTGCTAATTGAATGGCAGGCTCTATCATCTACCAGAGTGGTCAAGCAAGCCTCACAGCCATAGAACAGCAAAAGGTACACATTTTATCCCACTTCTGATTCTGACTAGACTATGAATACAGGGCTCCCCTAACAACACACCTGCTTTTGAAGCCAAGGGGACTGAGTCAACCCAACATCAGCCATGAGGCCAAGTGTTGCTTTAGGGATAGTAAGGGAAAGACGTCGGACTTCATAGGACCAGAATGTCTGTCATCAGAGCATCCATCTTGAGTTTATACCTCTGACTAAGGGACTGACTGCCCAATTCTGGCATCACACTCTCTGAATCCTCTCCCTGGTGGGGCTTGGCTTCTCCACTCTGGAGATTTCTCCAACACTGCCCATGGCCAGAGGAAATGCTTTGCAACTGAGTTGCAAGAGAAACGGACCCTTACAATTCCCCTCAAGCTGCAAGTGAAACCCCAAGTGTGTCGTTGCACAGATCGTATCAGTCCGCCACCCCACCCATTTCTCCACTAGGCCCACTGCCACCGTCCAAAAAGAGCTGGCCCGCTCAGAGGCTGCTGCAGCAGCTGCAAAGGGGTTCAACTCAAAACTGGAAACAGTGCGTTAAAGTCTCATGTGGAAGGCAAACAAAACGAAAGGAAAACTGATGTTGAAGCCAGAATGAAGAGAGAAAGGAAAGAGGAGGAACTGGGACAGGAAAGGGAAGGGGAAGAGGCTGCAGACTGGGGAGGGGGAGAAGGGGAGGGGACCACATTCTCAGGTAAAAAAGTACACTGGGGACAGAAGCAACAGAAGGAAGAGAAAGGAGAAAACAAGAGGGCATGTTACACCAAGCATCCCACACGTAACAAAAGCTGTCGAACCTCCAGGATATGGAACGCCCTCCCATACCGGCATGCCTGCCCCCTACTCCTCCAGCAGACTAAACACCCCAGTGGTCCCAAAGGGCACCAGGCTCACAGCTTTGCTGAACTTGAGCATCAGAAGAGAGAGGAACCGCTCCCCAGACCCACGAGCAAGCAGGCCTTGCTGTCGGTCCAGCGCCTGTGGCTCACAAGCCACTTACCCTGGTTCCCCTTGGTACTTACGTGCAATTGCGATCACCACAATGGCACAGATCACTCCCAGCATGATCATCATCTGGAGAGAAGAGTTATGATGAGACCACATGTAGCTCTCCTACAACACCTCCCCCAGCCAACAAGACTCATTGAGGCCTCCTACAAAGGCGGGCAGTTGAGCATCACGACCACTGGAAGCTGCCTCAGGCCACCGCCAGGCCATCGGTCCATCTAGTCCAATATTTTCTAGCCACCCGGGTTTCAGGCAAAGACACTTTCCCAGCTAGGGGTGGGGATGGGCAAATCTGTTCCACTTGCTAAAATGTTTGCATTTTTTTCAAGCATAAGTTTCTTCCATCCCATTTTTGCATCAGTTTGCACATTTGTTTTAAAATCGGTACAAAAATCCATATACACTTTCATGCTCATTTTTGCATGCCCCCAAAAGTTCATGCATTTTTGCATGCATTTTCCCTTAATGTATGCTATTTTTCCATAATGTACGCATTGTTGATGCAATTTCCCCCGATGTGTGCATTTTTGTACTCATTCTTTGATCAGAGAACTGCATTGCAAAGGATAATTGTGTTCCGATCCACATGTTATTTTGAGAAGTGGAAAGTAGGTCAATGTGTATTAAAAATACGAACCAAATGAATTTCCCCCACATCCCTTTTCCCAGCCCATCTTCCCAAGATCTCCTTTCCCTGGAATTATCAGGGATTGAACCTGGAAACCTTGTGCATGCAAAGCACATGTCCCACTCCTAACATATGGTTCCCCCTCACCCCAATTCTGGAAACAGGCTGCTGCTTCACTAGACAGGGCCCCCTATGGTTTCAGACTGTGGCTACTGACTCAGTGAACTGCTCACAAAGACTCACCTTACAGTTCTTCCACCAGTACTTTCTCTTGAGCGCTGCTGCACTGCTTTCAAATACTTGGGCACCAGCTTGGAGTGCGTCTGCTCGTTCATCTAGTTCTGATAGCTTCTGATCTCGCTCCAAGACTTTGTCCACATTCACACGGATAATATCCACCACCTAAAAAGGAAGGACAGTCATCTCACCAATAAGAAGGAAAGAGCAAAACTATCAACTCAGGAGGTTAGTAACTTACTTCTTCCACTTGTGCTTGAGTCTGTTGCAGGCGGCGATTACTGGTCAGATTTGGAGGTGCTCCAGGGGCTCCCCCAGCATTTTCTCCCCCTTCTTGTCCTGGGGCACCTGGCTGAGCTGGATCAGACCTGTAGAGACACACCAAGTACAGAGGTGATAGTACGTGTCTATGTCCAATACTCACCCAGAAACCATACAGCTATAAGCAACTAAAACGCCATGATTTTTATATTACTACAAGCATACAAGGTAGCCAAGGATATAGTAACGCTGGAAAAGGTACAGAAAAGGGCAGCTTAAATTATCAGAGGGCTGGGCATCTTAATAATAATAATTATTATTATTATTATTTATTTCCAACCCACCTCTTCCCCCAGGATCAAGGCGGGGAACAACATCAATACAAACAATATAAAATACATAAAACTGATTAAAACATATAAAATTAATGCATTATTAAAATCAACCAAGTCTTAAAATTCAACTGGGTAGGCCTGCTGGAAGAGATCAGTCTTTATAGCTCTCTTGAATTCTAGAAGACTGGTAAGTTGGCGGATCTCTCCCGGCAGGTCGTTCCATAGTCTGGGAGCGGCAGAAGTGAAGATCCTCTGGATAACAGTTGTCAGCCTAATCTTGGCCGACTGTAGTAGGTTCTTCCCAGAGGACCTGAGAGCGCGGGGCGGATTGTATGGGAGAAGGAGACTATGTAGGGCTTAAAGGTAATAACCAACACTTTGTACTTCACTCAGAAACTAAGAGCGTTTAGTTCTATTTTCCTTAAGCTAACAAAAGTCCTAACTGGTAGTGAATTCCATAGTTTAACAATGCACTGTGTAAAAAAAGTACTTCCTTTTATTTATCCTAAATCTCCCACCAATCAACTTCATTGGATGACCCCACTGGGTTCTAGTATTATGGGAGAAGGAGAAAAATGTCTCCCTATTGACATTCTCCACACCATGCCTAATTCTGTACACCTCTATCATGTCTCCACTTAGCCTCCCTTTTTCCAAGCTAAAAAGTAGTGAGGGTCACTAGCTTAGATGGCTTTGAGGAGGAGAGGTCTTGGTATCTATTAGCCATGATAGCCATGCCATCTATATTGGAGATAGAACACTGGGCCTTTGGTCTGACCCAGCAAGGCTCTTCTAATGCTCTTTAGAAGATGAGAAACGCTGCAGAGATGGCAACAAAAGTTATAGGCCAAATGGCATAGAAATCCAGAACACAGCAACAGATGTTTAAGTGATGGGGTTGCAACATTTTACGACTCCAACTGGTTTAATTCTGTGCCAGTGTCTCCTTTATAAGGGGGATACAAAGCGAATGATAACCTGGTATCAAGCTACAATCCAGGAAGTCACCCAGTTCAAGTCTTACCTCAGCCTTTGGGTTAGCCTTCCCTCCCTAACCTGGTGCCCTCCAGGTGTATTGGACTACAACTTCCATAATCCCCCAGCCAGCACCAGGTTAGCTGGGGGATTGTGGAGTTATAGTCTAACACATCTGCAGAGCAGCAGGTTAGGAAGGGAAAGCTGCTCTAGAGGGCTATAGGTAAGCAACTCCCTCAGCATCCCCCCATCCCCTGTTGGCAATATGGGAATATTGGCCTTCCATCTATTGCCACAGCTAGGGTTCCTGAGGGGTGCATGCAAAGCAATTTGGAGGCTTGAAATGCACTGCACGAATACCATCATGGCTGCAGTTCTATCACAGGAGCAAATGTTGCAGCAAACAAGGTCAGGAGACTTCGCGACCATCAGGGAAATTGACAGAGATCCCAGGTCTGCAAACATGAAGGAACTGCTGTGTCACAAGGCAGGAACACTGACCACTGCGAGAAATTGCTATTACCATCCTTGGCTTTGCTGCCATATTCCTTCTTGCAAGAGGTCAGAGGAGTCCGCTGCTAAATGCCCGTTCAGAGGACAAGGCTGCACTTCTCGCACAGCAACTGCCTCGGGAACGAAGAGAATGCTGGAACCTATCAGGCCAATGGCTAAGCTGGTATACTCTGCCGTGGGATGTTCCAGGCAACCCCACCAGGCAGTCATGGCTCGGCCCACAGATGGAACAAAAGCAAATGGATGGACGTATTCACCTGAAACCGCAGGAGGCCGGCAAGTCCGATTTCAGCGAGGTTATGGGCATCCATTCTGGGTTCCAGTCAGAACCAGCCAGGACTCTGAAAGAGCTATCCAAATCGCTAAACCCTATCCATGAACTGGGTTCAGGACCTTGGACAGCTCTTTTAGAGTTCTGGCTGGTTCTGACTGGAACCCAGAATGAATACACAGCCCCACCAAAACCGGGGCCAGCAGCTTCCACTGAGTGGGGACGGCAACGAGTTCAGACGTGCACAAGTCCAAAAGGCAAAGCTGCACTTTCTGTCCGGCTGCCCAAAGCAGAAAACTCCCGCGCCCCCTCCTCCCTCTGCTTCGCTCCACTTCTTTCCCCTCAGGTGATCCCTCCATCGCCGGCTCTTCCCGTACAGGGAAACTCACCACCCAACACACCCTACATGCTAGAGAATTCCCACGCAGCCTGCATCTCTTGCGGGGTGGAGGTTCCCGCACTGCCTCCACCCTCCACATGCCAGGCAGCGCTCGCCGAGCCTCGGTCATACGACACCCAAGACCTCTGGTCGCGTTTCTGCCGCCTCTTCACACAACGCGAAAACCTCCCCCAACTGGGGCAGCTCCGTTCCGATCCCCATCGAACATCAGAGGCATTCACACGTGCCGACTAAGACAGAATGACGAAGACGCCTTTTGGCGTCCCAAGGGAAAATGTCCCCGCTCCTCCATCACCCCCCCCCCTTTTTTTCTTCTTCTTTTTTTGCTTGCTGGCTTGTTTTCCCCTTTGCAACCTTTCTCCGCTGGAGAAGCCGCCCTGCGGACGGCCAACGTGTCGGGGGGCAAGCGACGCCGTGTCCGGGGGACAGGAAGGGCAGGGGTGAGAGAAACCCAGCAAGGCAGAGAGACCCGTGCTGGGCGACCCAACCGGGCAACGACGGCAGGCACAAGGGGGGAACTGCGGGGAGCTCGGGTCCACTAGCGCGTGATTCGCCCCTCTCCTCCCGCCCCGTCTCACTTCGGCCCCGGACGGTGGGAAGGACAACCGGCACGGGGTGGGGACGGGGGGACGGATGCTGGTGCTGCAATGCGCCACTCAGGCAGGTGCCGCAACCGTGGCGGGGAAAGTGGCAGCGCAGAAGCCCGGCAGGCGGCGGTGACTCCCTGCCTGCCTGCCTGCCTCGGTACTCACATGGCGGGCCGCGGCTACGGGAGATCCCCTTCCTCTTTTCAAGGCAGAAGCTAGGAAACAGCGCAGGGGTCGAAGGCCCACCCGCGAGAGCGTCCACACGACCAAACAGCCTCTCCCGCAGGCGATCGGAAAGCGATGCAGCAGGAGCCTCTCCGCCACCCCCACATTTTATAGCAGGGGAGGGGGCGGCGCTCTCGCCCGCCTCTGGTCACGGGGAGAGCCAATGGGGAGCGCGTCCTCGCCCCGCCCCGCCCTCCCGCCCTCCCTCCTAGTTGCCGGCAAGGCCAGGCCGACCATTGAGCGCGCGCCTTCCGCCCTTCCCTCGCCGCTGTCTCTGCCCTGATAGGGGGCGTCTTCGCCCAATAACCCATTGACGTCAAGGCTGATCTGCATAACCCCCCCTCCGCTCCTCGCCAGGCTCTCCCAGCTCCCCTTGAGGTTGCGATCCGGGTGCACGCGTTGGCCTGAGAGTAAGTCCCATTGAGCTCAATGGGGCTATCTTCTGGGAGCAGAGGATTGTTTTGCAGTGAACTTGTATTTAGACCACCTGCTATCATTTCCTGTGATTTTGGCTACTAGGGTTTGCACCATTTTTTCAACAGTATAAATCTCAGCCTTATCTCTCAGTTTGGTTCCTTTATATGCATTTTCTTCCTAAGAGTTTTTAAGAATTTTGGCAAGTTTGTAAGAATAAAACAAGATCTCTTGTTTTATTGTTGCAACTGTAACGGCCTTTGTGCCATAGACAAAATGTACCTATCTAATCTTATTTAGTATATTTTTGAGTATTATTGTGATATTATCATTTAGTATATTCTTAAATATTGTTGTATATTGTTGAATTTTTTTGGTGGTATTTCTGTCATAAACTTACATTTTGTAAACTGCTCAGAGAGCTTCGGCTATGGGGCGGTATATAAATGAAATGATTGCACTGTCAAAGACGCATTCAGATCTCAGTTCACGCTTCTTTTAGACTTCCTGCGACCCTAGGCGGCCTATCGAAACCAACAAGAAATCCAGGATTTCATCCAGCACAACAGCGGGGACACCCAGAACAAAAGGGAGTCACAAAAAAAGTAGTCTTGTGCTTTCTAATTCAGGTCTTATTTCGTGTGCGGGGGGGGGGGGGAGGAGTTTAAATTTTTAACCTTTCTAAAATGTGCAGCTAGCCCTGCATACAAGTCAACGGAGCATGCAACAGAGCACTGGATTTGGGCTGGAACAGGTCTGGGGAAGAATTTAACGAGATTGGCCTGAGTTGCAACGGGGAACGGAGTTGTAAGGGGGATTTTTGGTTGGAAAACCCAAACCGAGAGTGGCTGCAGTATCAACAGAGAACTACATCGTAGGGCTGTGGTAAGCTACAATCTTCCAGCCACGGCTCCCCCAACTCGCATTGTGGAGATAATTGTCTGTATATTAATAAATAAATAAAAATAATAATATTTGCACTGGATTAAGACTTCAGTTAGAAAGGGCAAGAACTGCTATCTTCGTTGCTACCTTTCCGCGTGAATGGGCTGCTCTCCAATTATAGCTAAGCCAAAACCCTGGATTTCTCCTTTGATTCGGGCAGCTCTCTCTTAAACCCCAGGAGAGAAAGAAAGAAAAAAAGGGTTTCCAATTTAAACCCGGAAGTTTTCTATCCAGAAAATGAGTTGGGATGGGTTATGAATTATTTTGTCATCTCGCTCCCCCCCCCCCTCTTCTTACTGGTCAGGTGAAGTGCAACTTCAGAGACGATATTGACCCTGATGCCCAATTAAAACCACTGACAGCTGGAGGTGGGGGGGATTACGAGAGAAGGGTGGTGGCTGCGATGTAAATCCACTCTAGGGCCAGATCTACACCAAGCAGGATATAACACTTTGAAATTGGCCTGAAAACGGTATGTGGAATGTGTCCTGGGCCCCCAGTTGTCAATACCGTTATAAATTGTTATAAAGCAGTAGTGTAGATCCTGCCTAGCTTTCAGCAGAACTCTACAGGAACTATCCAAGTGCTGTACCCATTTAGGGTTCTGCACCTTAGATAGCTCCTTTAGAGTTCTGCCTGAACCCCACAATGGATTCACAGCCTCACTGAAATCGGTACCACTAGTCTCCACTAGGTTCCTTCTTCAAACCCCATGCAGTTTACTGAGAGACCGCCATCTCACGTGCTTCAAGTACTCTGTCCTGCCCTGTGCTGGAGAGTTACAGTTCCACAGCCTCCTTCCCTTCTGTATGCCCCCTGGGATTTGAGGTCACAGAAGCCTAGCAATCGCTGCCAGGCTCCGATATCTGCTTTTATAGACACTTTTATATTCTGCTGTTTTAATATATTCATTTTACTGTAATTTTATTTTTTGTAAGCTGCTCTGGGAACCTGTTGAAGGGCAAGATATGAATCACTTAAATACTTAAAAATAAATATCCTCTTGCCAATAACCAGAAGGTGAAAATGTGCCTATGAGTGGGGTTAAGTTCTTTTCTTGGCTGTACCATGAATAAAACACTTAACCATGCAAGGTCTTCAGAGTCATAAGAGTGGTGTGCAGACTGAACCCTAGATAGAGTTGGGAAGAATAAAGTGTCGTCATCCCTTAGGGTTAAGCTGAATTTATAAATCCAGCAGCAGAGTTGAAAAGAGTAATCCAGAAGAATAATTGAGAGATGTTTCAGCCTGGTATTCAGAGTTCTGAAGCATCTAATACCTTTTGTACTGCAATCAATTTCCTTTTTTTTCTTGTACATTTCTACCCTTTGGAAGGGTTTAGGCTTGTGAGATATTACCAGAGTGACATATGTGGCATCAAATATAGAAATAGACTTGATTTGGCTTAAATCCAACATTGCACAAGTAGATTCCTGCTGATGTAACAGGGCCTCCCTATCCTTTTCTTCTGCACCCCCAGTCCCCCAAATTAGCCATCTTGAGTACTGCGTCCAGTTCTGAGCACCACACTTCAAGAAGGATGCAGACAAGCTGGAGCATGTTCAGAGGAGGGCAACGAGGATGATCAGGGGTCTGGAAACAAAGCCCTATGAGGAGAGATTGAAAGAACTAGGCACGTTTAGCCTGGAGAAGAGAAGCTTGAGGGAGACATGATAGCACTCTTCAAATTCTTGAAAGGTTGTCACATAGAGGAGGGCCAGGATCTCTTCTCAATCATCCCAGAGTGCAGGACACGGAATAATGGGCTCAAGTTACAGGAAGCCAGGTTCGGCTGGACCTCAGGAAAAACTTCCTGACTGTTAGAGCAAGACGACAATTGAACCAATGACCTATGGAGGTGGTGGGCTCTCTCACACCAGAGGCATTCAAGACAACCATCTGTCAGGGATGCTTTAAGGTAGATTCCTGCATTCAGCAGGGGGTTGGACTCGATGGCCTTATAGGCCCCTTCCAACTCTACTACTCTATGATTCTATGATCTCCACCATCTGCTCCTGGCTGTTAAACTTGCATATGCTCAGTACAATCTCATTATCAGCCTAGACAGAACTCTGGCAAAAGCCTCCCCACTGCTTCAACTACTAACTAGCCAGTGAGCTGCAGCTCTTCAGGCCCAACTTCTCATCTAGCATGGGCTTTCACATCCAAGCCAAACCACTGGTGGGAACAGTTGGGCCAGCCCACATGCACCTCTCTGGGAGATCGTCCCCCCACCAGCTTATAAGGCTACAATCCTGTGAAAATGTACTGTGACACCTTTAAGGCCTGAGGCATCTGATGAAGTGGACTCTGGTGTACAACAGCTGATTATGCCATAATACATTTGTTAAATCTTTAAGCTGCCACGAGACTCTTCACTGTTTTCCGTGTAACAAATGAACACAGCTATCGCTCTACAAATTGTTACCCGAAAGTAACATCCCACCGCAGGCAATGCACTTATTTTAAAGTAAATGTGGTTAGGGTATGGCTGGAAGAAAGCGAAAGCCCTACCTCTCTCCTGTGAAGGAAGAGTCAGCAACCAAGCATCCTCCCCTAGTTGCTGCGAGTCAAAGAGGGTGTGAAAGTAACAGCCATTTCCTTTGCTTGTGGGCTTCTTGGTCACTCTGGCTGGAAACAAAATGGCCTCTCAGTGTGACCTGGCAGTTAAGAGTTACTTTAGCTGGCACAAGCTAAGCAGAATCATACACTCACCAGCAGTACCACTCCAATGCAGGAAGAGCAACAAAAGCAGTTAACAAGAAGTAACAATGTCCAGGCTGAAATACCCAACTTCTTCCACATCCTTCAGATTATAGTCCAAGAATCACAGGAAGAGGGAAACAGCAACCTAACTCTGAAGGGCCTCCTTAGCCCTGCCATGGCCCAGTGGCTAGATGCACTGCTCCAGGAATTAGCAGGCATGTTTGAACATTGCAAATAGCCCACAGTAAAAACCATAAGCAACAAGGGCATTGAAATCTATTTTTCAGTGGAAAATTGTTGGGGAAGAAGGAAGTACATCCATCAAAAGAAAATTTCAAGGTAGGCCAAAGGCCAGAGCACACAATTTCTGAACCTATGTAGTAATCCATTAGGGAAGTGTTGCCAAGGCTTGTGTTAGCACTGTCTTCATTGCTGATGTGTTCTACCTAAGCAGCAAGACAACACCCAGGCCTCTCAGCCCAAAGGTAACTTCCCAATCCATCACCAACAGTGGCAGGCATACTGTATACACATAGCAGCCCAGCCCTATCCCCCACTCTAATCCAAATATGCACAGGCCCACATACAAGCCTCAAGTTCCCTAGTATTTACCTAGTGTAAGCTCTAAGCAAAGACTGCACCTAACAGATACAAGCATATCCCCCATAAATCAAAGGACTAATGTTCATGACAACAGGCTGAGGTGTAGTTGTAGGTCAGTGTTTGTATCTAAAGTCATGTATTAGCATACCTAGCGGGAATGTAAATACTGAGTATACAGCAATTCTCATCTTAACAGTGGCACTGTTGTTGTGTGTTGGGCAGCCGTTGTTTGCAGTGGTCTGCCCTTTGTGCTATTTCAATATAGCTCCCTAGAACCATTTCTCTTGTTTTCTTCATGTTCTTGCATATACACTCATGTGGAAGAAGATAATATAGCTCCTTGCAACACATCTTACTAACGTCACCCATGTTTCTGCTGTTGAACCTTCTGTGCCTTAGGGTGCTGTGCCACAATTGGCTACCAGGATGCTCATTATCTTCTCCAATACGCTCCTTTAGGACGGGATGGTGTGTGTCAGTCCATGGCTGTGCTCAGGTATAATTTTTTTGCCTGCGTTCTCATGCTTTCTGACATAACTTTGTCCCAATGGGCAACTTGTAGCCCTCCAGATGTGTTAGCCTATAACTCCCATCAGCCCTAGCTAGCACAGCCAATGGAGAGGGAAAATAGGAGTTACAGTGTTTACAGTATTGCTTGCTCCAGAGCATGCTACAAAACTGCTTACTGAATAAAGTAAGGAAAAGCAATGCAATTCAGAGAAACATTTAAATCTGGTGTGCCTTTTCTTTCCTTATCTCACTGTCTCCCTGTAGTTTTCATATGTGGACCCGTTGTACTAGTGTCTTTGCTCAGAACAAGACTTCTAACAGCATTTTAAGCCAACATGAACTCAGCTTACATGGGAGGGAAGAAAAGTAAAATTTGGTATCTGAACAGATTTGTGCTTATTCATGCTGGCCCCAGTATCCACCCTACTACACATAGCTGTCTTGACTCTACTCTCTATAAGTCAACCCATAAGTGCAGAACTCAGATGACTAGACAAAGAAAGGAAGCAGTGAAAAAGCTGGAATTTGCATTTTTGTAACTATGTTATTGACTGCCTTAGCAAATATCCATAAAATCATTTTATCCTTGAATTGCTAATCAATTTTCAACCTGAAACACATATAAAATATTGATGTATGGGGAAAATGCTGGAGGTGCCTATAGTTATGAGAGACAGCGTACAGTAACTATTGTGCATTCATATACACAAACATGTTTTTAAGCAGAAGGAGACCACAAGGAAAGGAATTTCAGTGCATTGCACAGGAATTCATTGGTAGATAAAGTAGAAGATATGAAATGGAAAACATTTTCAGAAAACACAAGATCATTTGAACAATTTCACACATGCATCGGTCTCTGCATGAATACTCTCCACAAATACACAACATTCTTGAGGACAGATGCTAGTTCTCAAGGAGTTACTCTTAGCGACGCTTCCCAGTTCGGTTAAATCGCTTGTACAAATATTTAATCCTCTTGTTCAAGTTGTGGTAATCCTCAAAAAACATTTTGTCACCCACCATTTTCTTTTTGCGGATGCATCTCTGCAGCTCATTCCCTCGCCAGCCACGTAACCATTTGGGACCTACAATCAGGTCCTTGGGGTGAGCCAAAAAGTCCCCTAAAAATATAAAGAGAAAGAGATGCAAAAGGGCAGAAAAGGGGGTCGAGCTTTGAGTCCATCACTTTGGTGTATAAATAGCGACTAAGGTTAGTAGCTAGCCATTGTTTTGGGTTGCCAATGTCCACCCTCCTCACTCACACACACGTACCTATCTCCCAAGGTAGACTCCCCCTTAAGAGTATTAAAGTAATAATAAGAATATCTTTGAACAGAATGGTGGCTCTCCCTTACTACTTGCTATTAAAAGCCAACACATACTCCTCCCCTGAATTAGAAAGTAGGGTTTTCATGTCAATTTCCCCTCCAACTTCCATGCAAGGGGAAAATGTGTCCCTTAAGCTTCCTTTAACCTCCTGCTAGAATAATTGGAATTGGAAAGGAGGCTCTGTAGCCAAACAGAGGGAAAAGATACCACTTAACCACACTACACTAGCAGAAAAAAACTGACAGGCAGTCTCAGGTAGATAAAATGGGGAGGCAGAGGTGGGAGAGGTTATGACAAGTGATCTATGAATAAAGACAAAGGAGAAGAAAAATGTATGGGCAATGAGAAACAAAATTAAGAAAGGGGAAGGGGAAACTGGAAATAAGAGGGGGAAATAGGCAAGCAAGCAATGTAACACAGAAAATTGAAGGAAGTGAGAGGGAGAGAGTGTGCCTGTAACATTTACTAAAGCAACTGTTGGCTTTGTTGGCTTTTCTGAGGCACAAGGAACGCAGCTGGGATGACAGGTAGGTGGGCAAGTGGAAACCAAGGGCTATTGTCTGGCTTTGTGGACCAGAAAGATGGTAGTCAAGTCTGGCTGCCAAATTAAATTTTAAATACTAGTGTCATCACACTGCACTTTCCAAACAACTTATTGCCTCCCTGGGACTGCAGAACTGAAGGGAGGCACATTCTGGCTTCTGTCACAGACCACTGGGAGACTGCAGTAGAGATGTGAAAGACCGGGAAAAAACTGGAAAAATTCGGGGGGGGAAACGGTTTTTCCTAAGCCAGTTTTTGTTTTTTTCCCCCCAAAATGGAGAAAAAACAGATTATGGAATGTTTTATTTTAGCATGATACATAAAATGTTTAAGACAAGATGTTTATATATTTACTTCTCCAAAAGATTTCTAAAAACTATGTACAGTATCAGATTATTACAATTTCTGTACACTGAGGACAAGCAAGTCCTAGGCTGCAAAGTGAGACTACAACTCTCAAATACAAGAGCAAGATGCATTTCTACCTCTAGGGGGCACTGCCATTGAAGCAGAGACTGAAACTGATAGTGATCGCTATAGCTCAGAAAATGATTCTGATTAAATTTCACGCATATTCACTGAATCTTGGTCCCCCTTTTTTCTCCGTTCTTTTAATGGGAATGGGTGCTTTATGTCTGCTTGACACTGTGGAGGACTAGCGGAGACATAAATAATTTTCCTTGTTACTAATGTTGACGGTTTCTTCTGTAGTTTTTTTAATTGTTTTTTGCTTGCACCTCATAAACTGGCAAAACCAAAGAGGTTCCTTACAGTTCAGGTGTTCCTTTAGCTCCATTTGTTTTAAAAAAGGTGATTTTTTTAAAAAGTAAATTCAATTTGTAATAATTGCTAGAAGACACTATACTTTTAATATACCAAATGTGATAATTTTATGCCAAACTAACTTGTACATAACTACATTTTAGGTTCCTAAAGTAACTTTCAATCTATAAAAAGTGCTAATATTGCATTTTTTCAATTTTTCCGGAAATTTCCGGAAATTTCACATCTTTAGACTGCAGCCTTGCCTCACAGGAAGATCATGGCGAAGGGAAGATCAACCTGGTCCCATCCATTGGACAGTGAAGGTGCTCCAATGCTTGCTTTCCTCTTCCCTCCCAATTCCTTTTTTTTTGCATCATGTTCATTATATTGTGGGCAGGGACACACACACAAATTAGAAAAAAAAATAGAAAGTTTTAGGCATTCTATAGCCAACAATAGCAACTAGCAAAGCAGCAGGAGGAACACTAACATTTCCAGGTCATGTGCTGGTTAAGAGCTTTCTTAATACAACCCCCACCCCAATCTAGTCACAATACAACCCCCACCCCAATCTAGTTGGGGTGAGGAGCATTACTCACTCCCACTTGTGCAAACTGACTCTGAGTCATCGTTAACAATCTGATAAGCATATTTCTGGATCCCTAGCTCTCATTGTAATTCCATATCCTGGTATTATTTTGTTGCTATCAATGAAAGAATGCCCAAATTGGTGAGCAAGGGCTTAAATCTGAAGTTTATTTATTTATTTACAATATTTCTATAATGCTCAATATCTTAAAAAGATTCCAGAGTGGTGAATGTAGGTATAAACAGTAAAAAGAAAGTAGATTTAAAAAGCAAATTAAAATTGTCCAATTTAAAATAAAGGACCAGAAAAAAAGTGGCTAGTCAGTTGGGAATCTGAGTTGTTTTCAGGAGGCACTGGGAGCAGCTAGTGTTGGCACCTGCCTGACCTCCAGGGGCAGGGAGTTCCATAGAGAAGGGAGCTCTACACTAAAGGCCACTACACTAAAGGCTTTTCTCCTGGTGGATTCCAATTGGGCCAAAGGACCATGTGGAATCACCAGGAGCACAGTCACCAATGACCTCAGTGATTGGGCAGGTTGGTAAGGACGAAGGCACTGCCTAAGGTATCCTGGTCCCAAGTTGCCTAAACCTTAAACCTGGCCCAGTAGCCTAGAGGCAGACAATGTAATTCCCTCAGCAAAGGAATTATATGTGGAAAGGAGGCAGCTCCTGAAAACAGCTGAGCTGCTACGTTTTGCACTAGCCTCAGCTTCTGAACAGCTTTAAGGGCAGCCCCAAATAGAGTGCATTGCAGTAATCCAGTCTTGAGGTTACTAATGCGGCCACTGTGGCCAGACTATCCCTGTCCACTTGGGGGTGGGAAAATTTTCATTCAACAGATAAAAGTCATCTTGATATTTACCCAGAATTCCAATGTTGTCATAGGCTCCAAATAGTGCTCGTTTCTCTGTCCAGCGATCAACCTCTTTGGGGCGGGGGGGCTCCCTCACCTTGAATGAGTGAGGGACTCCTGGAAAAGGAAAAATCAGTTAGCAGAATTGCCAGATGTGTCATTCCTTTAGAAGGCTTTCCTTGGGTGCTCATAGTTGGTGCTTTCACATTGCATATTTCCAAAATAAGTCGTTATCTGAAACCCAGTTAGATGTAGATATGGGAGACCTGAGCTCAAGGCCCAGCTATGCTACAGATTCATTGTACAGCCTTAGGAGAATCATTAACCCTAAACTTCAAATTACCATTTGCAAAAGAATAACTACCGATCCATCTCGGTGTTGTTTCAAGAAGAAATACAATAAAGATTTTTGCAAGACATTTGGCAAACAAATACCTTTATATAAACAATAGTCTGTATTTACTAGTTTGGGTTTTTAAGACATGGTGCCATTAAACAATTGTTTTAAATTCATTTACATGCACCCCAAACAGGAATCCTCCAGAACCACCTCCTAGAACCATCCCTCCGTCACTGAACAGTGGCACCTGGTCCCATCCCTGCCAAACTAGCCAGAAGGATACCACGGCCAACAACACTGAAAGTCACAGGAGTCACACCCACTGAAATCCAGTGCATATATGCACTTTTGAATTTACAACCTATGGCAGGGACTGACTTCCTTCCTATTGAAAGCCATTCCGACATATTTTTCGGCTAAAGACTAGAGTAAAAATGCTTTGATATAAAATAAATGCACAAAACAGGGATGGAAGCCAGCTACAAACTGTTTCTAGGTAAACAATTATCGAAAAAATAACTTGTAGAAGTAGCAGGACTTCCCCCCCCCCCCCAAGCCAATAAGTTAACAGCTAAGATAAAAACAAAGAGGAGGCGTAAAAATACACAGACTTTCCCAATAGAATCAGAAGGAATCAATTAGGGCAAGGCGCCCATAGTGACGTCATCAACAACCGACAGCCCCCAAGTCTTTTATCCGCTGCTCTGTCCGTTTATCCGCCTCATTGACTCACCCGAACTGGCCAGCCGGCGAGCATCGGGAACGAAAAAGCGGCAGCCGAATAAGACCCGCGCGGCGGTCAACAACAATTGCCTGGCGGCCGCCATGGCCCTCTCAAGTCGCCAAAGAACTTTCCCCTCAGACAAGCACCTTGCTATCAGGAAGCGGCCATCTTAGAACTTTCCCAGAATGCCGTGGGTTCTTTTGCGGGGGGGGGCGGGGTTGAGAGGAAGGAATGAAATTGCCGTAGAGATTGAAAAGGTGAAGAATTTACAGATCTAAAAAGTAAGCGAACTAGATGAGAAACTTCCGGGTTCGTGTCGGCAGCTGGGTTTTTTAAAATATTAGTTGTAATTCTAGTCTAATTTGCTGCTCATTGACTTGCCTTCTTGTTGTTTTTAATTGGATTGTTTTTAATAATTGCTGTATTTGTAGCTACTTTTAATTTGCTGGTCTATGACCGTCACAAATTATATTTGGATTATTATTATTATTATTAAAGCCTAAGTGAGCGCCGAAATCAATGGAGAAATTCAGAATTTTAGCATAGTTGTGATTGGGCTGCAGTATGTCCACCCAGAAAGAAAAGGTAGCAGCAAAGACAAACATTCATGCACTTTCTAATTCATGTCTTATTTTGTGTGAGGTGTTACGAAAAAAAAAGTTATTACTATATAAAAAAGCCATTCCATTCCAAATACAAGCCATTATTTCCGTTGTTTTAAAACGGAGGACTATGGCTGGGAAAGTGTCAATAGCCCTGCAACGTAGGCTATTATTAATATTGCAGGTTATAGTTAGACTGAAACTGGTCCGGATTCCTTGCCCCAAACCCACAAAATACTCCTTAGGTTGCAACAAAAGTCAGTCTACTCAATAACCCCTTCAAACTTCCTTTCTCCACCCCGCCCAGTGTTCAATTTTATTCAGAAGCCTTTTAAACTTTTTTTTAAAATGTATCACACAAAATAAGACTTGTCTTTCTGGCTCAGTTTGGCTGCATACCCAAACTAGACTTGGCTCCACTTCCTATGATTTAGGGCGAACTCCTATGCATGTTTAGAGAGAAAAGTCATATAATTCCCTGCATTCATTAGGCAGTAGTGCTGGCTGCAGAATGCTGGGACTTGTAGGATTTCGCACTTGCAACATAAGGACAGCAACAAGGGAGAGGGCCTTCTCTGTGGTGGCCCCCCCAATTTTGGAATGATCTCCCCGATGGGGCCTGCCTGGCGCCAACACTGTTATCTTTTAGGTGCCAGGACAAAAAATTTCTTTTCTCCCAGGCATTTTAACAGCTTAAGTTAAGGTTTTAACTGACTTTGTGGCCAGGCTTAAAAGTTTAAAATGTTTTAAATATCAGCTGTTTTATGTTTTATGGTTTTAAATTTTGTGTATTGACTTTTTAATGTCCAGTCTTTTAATTTTTGTAAACTGCCGAGAGAGCTTCGGCTATGAGGCTAAATGTAATAAATAATAATAATAACAACAATAATAAAATGACTATACTGGTAAGGTGTCATAAGCCAAGTTCTCTGCCTACCCCGAAATGTTCTATAGGCAGAACAATTTTTAAAATATTTACAAATTAAAAAATATTCTTTTCCACATAAAACAAGACTCTAATTAGACAGAAAATTGACTGCTGTCTTTGCTGTTATCCTTTGTTTCTGAGTGGACACACTGTTGCTTTTTTAAAAAATCCTGGATAGTTCAATGTTTTTGAATGGGCAGTTCTCTTCTTCTTTTTTGGCAAAAAAAGCGTCAAAGGGAACCAGCAAATTCTGTCTCCAGACTGTGAGAGTGTGACTTTAACGCTTTCATATCTCTTCGCCTTTACGAAGCTCTTCAGCACGGCCGTTGTTGTGGTATTTGAATACGGGCCGTTGTAGGACATAATTTCCTGATTGGCTGCTGAGCACTTAACTAGCGGCTTGATTGGGCGAGCGGATGCGGCGCGTCTTTTTTTCCCCGCCTTTCTTTTCTATCCTGATTGGCGGGCGAGTGAGCGCGAGCGCGAGCCTTTAGGCGGGTTCGGCTTTTCCATCCGCTTCGCCCGTTTTCTAATTGGCCAAATACGGTGATGGGTCTGCCTCGCGTTCGGACGTCTATAACGCTCTGATTCCCGCACGGCTGTCTGTGTGGTGTGGCGTGTTTGAGGTTCCGTCTGTTTGTGGCTGAGGTCCGGAGCGGAGCATGGACGTTTCGTCTTTCTCGGCTCCCGCATGGGAGTTCCAGTTGCCTCTGTCTCCCGCCGACTTGCTCCGCAGCGCGGGCCCCTCGCAATACATGGTTCAGGAGGTGCTGCCCCTCAAACAGCTCCCGGGGCAGCTGGCAGGTGGGTAGGGCGAGAGGGTTGCGAAACGGAGCGGGAGGCAGAGATTCCCAGCGAAGATAGGTAACTTGTGTCAAGGCTGCCGGGGTTTGCGTAAGGCAGCCTGGCTGGGGTGGGGAGTTCTGGAAGTTGTAGCCCAGCACGTCTGAAGGGCATCAGGCTGGGGAAGGCGAAGTTGGGAGGAGGGAGACCAATGAGTTGTGGAAATAGCTCCAAATATTCCCACTAAGAACATAAACCTAGCAATGCGGAGCGTTTTTTTAGACAACACAATAACACTGTTATCTTTTTGGCGCCAGGTCAAAACTTTTCTTTTCTCCCAGGCATTTTAACAGCTCAAGTTGAGGTTTGATTGACATTATGGCCAGGCTTAACAGTTAAAATGTTTTAAAGTGTTTTAATGATAGCTGTTTTATGTTTATGGTTTTAAATTTTGTATATTGCCTTTTAATGCTCAATCTTTTTAATTTTTGTAAACTGCCAGAGAGCTTCGGCTATGGGGCGGTATATAAGTGTAATTAATAATAATAATAATAATAATAATCAACGGAAAGGGGGAAACAACCATCCATTGTGTTGCTTATTGTGTCGTGTGGAGGGCAACACACACACAACTGACAGTATGCTATGTGGGGTACACAAACAATGGAGAAAAACAAGGGGCTTGCACGTTGTTTATCCCAAAATCCGTTGTTTAAAGTGTCGTGTGGAGGGAACCCCCCTCTCTTCGTGTATTATTCCACTCGGTCATAAAGTTCGCCAGCCAGAACAGCCGTGAAAAACCCTGCTGCTCTGATAGAACCGGCAGAACTCGTGGTGCATGCTGGGATATGGCTGGAGGACTGGGGGAGGTGGGAGGGAGGAGACGCAGCAGCCCAGAAGGACGTGGGACAGCCCCGTGATGGGGGGGGCAACATGAGGTGTGGTGGGTGCTGCCGCCAAAATAACGCATGGTCAGTATGCTGTTTCCCCCTCAGTTGCCTGAAGTGTCGTCCGAATTCACCCAAGGTCTCTCTTAAACTAGTAGTATCAGCCATCCAGGTGGCTGCTCCAGTCATAAGAAAGGCATGAAGTGGATGATGGCCATTCTCCCTTGTTTGTCCAAGTATCTGCTGTTGGGAGGTTCTCTTTATCATATAATATTTAGCATAATGCTTTCGGGCTGTGCAAAGAAGGGCATGTCATCCTTACAGCGGGAGTTTCAGAACCTCTTTCATCTTGAGGGCCAAATTCCATGTTGGAGAAGTTTTGGGGTGTTAGATGTCAGTGGTGGGCCCCTGGGTCTGAGGTTCCATATGCGTACCTTACAGCCACCCAGAATGAAGTCAGTAGCTTTATGTCTATTTCTGCAGGATATTTATACCCTATTTCCTGTCTTTAAAAACACTCCAAAGATTGCTAAAGTTGCTTATAGCTGTTGATAGACTTGACTTTAGCCTGATTACAGTAATCCCTTTTCAGATCTATTGGAACTGGTGTTGTTGACCTAACTGTATTCTGTTGTTTGCCTTTAATATTACACTGCAACCAGAGCAAAATTACAATACTTCTTGTTGGGGCTGTCATGGTTCATATTTGTTGATCTATTTTTCCATGAATACAGCAGCTTGGCCCCTGACATGTTAAGGATGGTGAGGGGTCTAACTCAGGCACCTTCTCCCCTGAACCCGATTTTAGAGCCTTCGGTAGTTTGCTGTGATGCTTTTAACAACCATTTTACAGATAAAATCTCTCGGATAAGAGCCGACTTAGATGTCGTCATTGAGTGAGTACCGAGGACGTGGACAAGCTGCTTGGACGAGTGAGGAGGATGACTTGCCCTCTCGATCCCTGCCCTTCTTGGCTGGTCGCCCAGGGAGGAGATGTAATTAGATTACAATTACAACATATCATTAATACATCTCTCAGGGAGGGGAGTTTTCCATCTTGTTTAAAAGAAGCGGTAGTATGGCCGCTTCTTAAAAAAGCCCTCCCTGGATCCCCGGACCTTAATAATTACAGACCAGTATCGAACCTTCCGTTTCTGGGCAAGGTGATCGAGAGGGCGGTTGCCTTCCAACTCCAAGCAGTTTTGGATGATACAGATTTTCTAGACCCATTTCAAACGGGCTTCAGGGCAGGATATGGAGTTGAGACTGCTATGGTCGCCTTAGTGGATGATCTACGCTTGAGTATTGACAGGGGGAGTGTGTCCCTGCTGGTACTTCTGGACCTCTCAGCGGCTTTCAATACCATCGACCATGGTATCCTTCTGGAATGCCTGAGGGGATTGGGACTCGGGGGCACTGTGCTTCAGTGGTTCCGGTCATACCTCTCGGGTAGGTTCCAGATGGTGATGCTTGGGGATAGTTGCTCCTCAAAGAAGGAGCTGCTATGTGGTGTACCACAAGGCGCCATCCTATCCCCAATGCTGTTTAACATCTACATGAAACCGCTGGGAGAGATCATCCGGAGGCATGGGGCGTCATCAGCATATCAGTATGCTGATGACACCCAAATATATTTCTCTATGCCTCTGACAACAGCATCAGCTAAGGATAGTGTGTCTCCTCTGAATGAATGCTTGGAGGTGGTAATGGGCTGGATGAGAAAAAACAAACTGAAGCTGAATCCAGACAAGACGGAGGTGCTTACTGTCAAGGGCCACAACCTGGGGTTGGAGGTGTGTCAACCAGTTCTGGATGGGGTTACACTCCCCCTGAAAGACTGTGTTCGCAGCTTGGGGGTGCTCCTGGATCCGTCGCTCCAAATGACAGCCCAGATAGATGCGACAGCCAGGAGTGCCTACTATCAGCTTTGGCTGATACGCCAGCTGCGCCCCTTCGTAGAGTTGGAAGACGTAAAGACGGTAGTGCACGCGCTGGTAACTTCGAGACTCGACTTCTGCAATGCGCTGTACATAGGGCTACCTCTGTGCCTAGTCCGGAAACTTCAACTAGTTCAAAATATGGCAGCCAGGGGTGACTATATTACACCAGCTTTGAAATCTCTCCACTGGCTGCCAGTTAGTTTCTGGGCAAAGTACAAAGTGTTGGTCATTACCTTTAAAGCCCTACATGGTTTGGGTCCAGGTTACCTGCGGGATCGCCTTCTCCCATACAATCCGCCCCGCACGCTTAGGTCCTCTGGGAAGAATTTATTACAGTCAACAAAAACTAGACTGACAACTGTTACCCAGAGGACCTTCTCTTCTGCCGCTCCCAGATTATGTAATGACCTGCCGGGAGAGATCCTTGAACTTACCAGTCTTCAGGAATTTAAACGATCTATAAACACTGAGCTTTTCCGGCAGGCCTACTCAGATGAATTTTAAACATGTTTTATTGGTGTTTTATTGGTATTTTAATGATATATTTATTGGTTTTATGTATTTTTAATCAGTTTTGTGTGTTTTATGATGATGTTGTTCCCCGCCTCGATCCGGAGGGAGAGGCGGGTAATAAATAAATGTATTATTATTATTATTATTATTATTATATGGACTTTCTCCCTTTGCAGCATTTCGGGCAGCATTCCGCACACATGGAGCTCTTGTTATCCTGCAGCATTTTGATACTTTGTACAGTATCTTACAGTGAGTTTACACATTCAAATGCACTATTGATATTGTTGGAGGAAGCTCTGGTCCTTGTGGTTGGGAGTTCCTTGCCTGGGGCCCTTTTCTTCGTAATGAGGTTTGAAGAAGAAAGTAGCCAGGAAGACATGGAAAAGTTTAAAACAAAACATTAGAGAAACATATTGAACTTTTTTTTTGCCATTTTGCTAATGAAGCCATGGTGTTTCCCTGTGCTTCGTCTTAAAATAGCAGAGGTACTGCCAAGCTCTTTACTATTTCTGACAACTTGAGAGCTGGGTTTGTAAGACCAATGGATTCTTCTAACCATTCACCAGAAAGGTTATAAGGTGCATAAGACTACATCCAAGGTTGATTTTGCCTTACAAATGATGAAATTCTAGGGGTGCTTCATATAGAATAGTTTCCCTACTTTGCCATGAGTTCAGCTCCCTCTAGGTCTTGTATTTTGTTGTGGCAAAATAAACAATTATGCCAATCTTGAGATTATCTCAACACAGGCAAACATCAACGAAGCAGTCCTCGGGAATACCATGAATATTTAACCAATCACTCAGTTTTCCTTCTGAAATGAGTAATTTAATCCATCATGTTCTGTGAAAATTACTTCTATTCTGCTTTGAACAGCATTCTTGACAGGTGTTAAGGGAAACTTCTCAAATATTCCTGGAAAAACTGTTTCCCAAGTTAATCCAGTCCTCGTGGCACCTAATAAATTAATAACTTTAGACTTCATTTTGGGGTGCATTGGGTGCTAAAACAAGTTTGTGCTCACCTTTATGGTCATTAAGAGCAGTCCTGAACAGATTCTTGGTCTTAGTTGCATTTTTTTAACTTCATGTCTCTGCCCTGCAGCCACTTCAGAACTGTGGATTCTACAGTTAAAGAAGATGCTCTAGAACTGATGATGAAAGGTGAGCGAACCCCCTTGACATCATGGGAAGTAAGATTTCTTTTTTGGCAGCTTCATGATGATATCAAGGCAAATGTGACCTCATTGGCAGGCTGCTCCCTCAACCTGTTCCCCATATTAAGGTCTGTAATCTTGGTGGTCAATACAGAGTAATGTGTGTTCACTGTAAGGGCAGACCGACAGGATGTCCCATTCCTTCGGCCTTCTAGTCTGGAAGTGCTATCCATCTCTTTGAAAAGCAATACCAGGAGTGTTTAAATGAGTGGGAACAGGGCAAGCTTAGTGTGCCTGGGTTATGGATTGTTGAGTGTTGCCAGAGTTATGGCTGTTGAGGCACCATGAGCACAAGTCTTTGGTAATCTGAAAGCTGCGATAAATTTGCAATTAGGGTAAATATGTACAAAGAACATGCCTGGTGATCATATCTTCCTACTTCTCTCTACAGTTGTGACCAGTCACTCCAGTGTCTTGATATCCATCATGAATGGTGCTGACCTATTACCTTCACTTCGTGCTCTTCACCTTAACACTCTCAAAATGAACTGTTATGTACTAGTATGGCTCGTGGAGGCTTTTGAAACAGAGACTGGCAAGAGCAACCTGGTGGGACTGGATTCCAAGAGGAAGGTAGAAGACTGAATCCATAGATCTGCTGGGCTTGGAAATGCTTTTCTCTTTGAAGACAGTTGCCCCAAAGTCAAATTAATGTCAGTCTTGCAAGTTGTATGAAACTGCAGAGTAAATACTTCAATAAGGACTTGGGGACTGCAGCTTATGAGAGGTGTCGTATGCCTGGTTTCAATGTTTGTTTGTTTTTTCACTTTCTGTGTGGCAGACTCCCTTTCTTTTACTGAGCCTGCCTCATTGGATACTGCCAGACCACAACTTTCCCTCCAAGTCCCACTTTGCTAATTGGGGAATTCTCCTTCAGTGGAGGAGAATTCATCTGGCTTGCTCCAGTCAGCAAAACATTCCCACCCAGTTCTGTGGCAATAGACGGGAGTAGTTCCAGCAAAGCTCTATTGCTTTGAGCCCTGGGCTTGTTCTTCTCTTTCTTGGCTTAGATAACTAGGATGGGAAGGGAGTTGGGAGTGTTGTGTCTCATGGGAGCAACATGAAGACAAGAATGCCTTTCCTCCTGTGACTTACAGTCTAAAGAAGTAGCTCTCTTCAGGAATTAGGTTCCACGCATTGAAAGACTACTTGGAACTGTGCACACTGTCCCCACATGCAACATCACCTGACCTGGAACTGTGCACTTTGGGCAGAAGGCCTGAATGAGGGACTTGCATTCAGCTGAATGTGTGTAGATTCTGACTTCTGTCAAATGCACAACAGTCTGGAGCTGGGGCCAGTGGGTGTAGAGCTGCTCTTTCAATCTGTGGAACCTAAATTCTGAAAGTGATTTGTATGTGCTTGGTTTTTCTCTCCTACCCACATCCCTTTCTGAATTTGATCTCCTGGATTTGCCTTACAGAGCAAGAAGAGCCAGGCTGAAGACTTTTTCTGGGAGGAGGAAAGGCGAGCAGTCTTACTGCTGCTCACACAGTTACTCCAGCTGGACCTTCATCGATTGTGGAATAGCTTAACAGTGGATGAAGAGTTTGTTAGGTGTGAATACTGGAAGGGGTTGGATGGGAAGATGTGTTCAGACAAGGCCCTTGAAAGCATACTTTGTTCCATTGGAAGAAAGTGTCAGGGATCAATCAATTGCAAGGAGGAGGGAACGGTTAGCGTAACAAGTTGAACTTGAGCTAAGGAGAAAGAGTTCACCTTTTATTTATTTTTAGCCATACGTGGGCCTTGGAGGCTGCCAACTTACTGCTAACTGAAATCTCTCCATTGCTCTGGTTTACCAAGTAGAAGATGCACCTGTTCTAATTCCTGTCTTTATTTTTCTCTTCAGTTTAGTGACTGGGTGTTGTTACCGCATCCTGGAAAATCCTAGCATTGGCCTCCAGAGACATCAACCTTCGCGAGAGGCAGTGATTCATCTGCTAGGTGTTGCTCTACTACGATATGACCATATGCTCAGTAAGTCTGCTGTTCTCTCTTAGAATTACTGCAGCGTGTGGTACCGTTTGGCCTAGCTCCTGCTACACTATATATCTAAATCAACCTATCTACTCTCTTATTGAAAATGGCTGTTCTCTTACCACAGCTATCTTTGTTAGGTGCCACTCTGAAGGTCACGCAGATGCTTCAGCACTTTGAACATGTGGCTCCAGTGTTCGTGGAGGCTGTGAGTGTGTGGATCAAGGAGTACGGTATGAAGAGCATTGTGGGGGAGTTACTGAGGTGAGAAGGGCTCTTTGGCCCCTTTCCCCACCAAATCTCAGCAGCTGCTTCAGCCACTGACTCTTGATTCACTGTTCAGGGAGATTGGACAGAAGTGCCCTCAGGAGCTGGCCCGAGAAGCCTCAGGGGTGAAGGGCTACGCTGCCTTCCTTGCTGAACTAGCTGAACAAACACCAGCCATTGTGCTGGCTAACATGAGTGTCCTGCTGCATCACCTGGATGGAGAGGTACTGCTCACAGAGCGAGGTCCTGCAAAATATTGACTATGACTGCATAACTTCTGCCTTTCATTGGGCCTGAGAATTGCATCTTTGATTTGTAAATGAGACTATGAGGGGGTGGTTCTCTCTCATCAAACCATCAGCACGTGTCAAAGCAGTGTAGTTGCTATCTCTTATGATTTTGTCTGCCTTGTTGCGTTTCCGTGTGCTCAGAATCAGAATGATCTTGCATGTTCTAAAGCAGAAATTAATAAGCACTCGGATATTTAATTTTCCCCTATCTTGCAATTTAGCATTCTCCTTAAGAGTGGGAAATAGGGGAGTTGATGCTTCTGTTTGATTTCCTGTAGAGAAGAGCCTGATTCAAATATAGATCAGTCTGTGATGCACAACTAATGAAGTCTGTTAATATGACACCAGTCATGCTGGTGTTTACTTAGAAACAGTGGTGTTGAACCTGGTGGGATTTCCTTTGGAATCAGAGTGCACATTTGCCATAAGCTTGTGCTGCAGGTGGAACACCAAGCAGTGGAGGGGAGATGTGCCAGTATTGAAATGTCTTTTCAGCTATTCAAAAAAAGGAGGGGGTCACTTCTTAATGCTATGATTGTGCCTCTGCGTTGTGACTCACCAGTAACTCCCCAAGTATTGCACCAACAGATTCTGACTTTGGATCACCTTTTCCCTGCAGTATTTGGCAGCCCATGACAAATAGGCCCAGTCTGGCACAGAGCTGCTGCTGCTATAGTGGGTATTTGACCTATGAATTCTGCATAGATGATGCAATTCAACCTGTTTCACATTTGAAGCTTCCTTGTGACATTGGCCTCCAAAGCTTCTTATCCTCTTGAGTTGCAAGATGTGGAAACTGCCGAGAGGAATGCCCTTCTAAATAGTATTGTTGTTTTGCAGAACTATGGGATGCGCAATGCCATTTTGGCTGCTATGGCAGAGGTGCTGCTGCAGGTGCTGAATGGAGAGCAGCTGGAAGAAGCTGCCAGGAACACAAGGGATCAGTTCCTGGATACCCTGCAGGCGCACACATGTGATGTTAATGGGTTTGTGCGCAGTCGTGTATTGCAGCTCTTCACCCGAATCGTGCAACAAAAAGTGAGCTCTGAGGGGAGGGGGGAAAGGCTCTTGAGGTGAGCATTTTTGGAGGCCTTCGTTTCCATAATTAAAAGGGTAGGAACACAATTCCCACTGGGAAGTGTCCTCTCCCTTGCCTATATGTGTCCAGAGAGAGGTCACTTTCCAGCAGGGACAGTGCTATTGCCTAAACAATGTTGGAAAACAAGTTGCGTTGGTCCTGCTAAAGAAATATTTGTTTGCCATTTCTACCATTACACCTGCTTAGTCTCTCTTCTCTTCCCTCCTTGCTGTAGGCCCTGCCCTTAACTCGATTCCAGGCTGTAGTGTGCCTGGCTGTGGGCCGGCTACAGGACAGAACTGTAACTGTGGTTAAGAATGCTATTCAACTTCTGGCTGCGTTCCTTTCCAACAATCCTTTCTCCTGTAAGGTATTTCGTTTGCTTGTTTCTTAATATTTTATTGAAGAAGAATTTTAAATGGTACGCTAATATTTCCCCCAATTTTGATTTCTGTCCCAAACACACAATCAACTGAAAAGAGGCAAGTCATTTGCAACTTGTGAAACACAATAGAGTTCCTTGAAATGTGACAAAGCGCAGACTGTCCCATCAGAAGGCTCACCCTAATGGCCCTCATCACTCTCATACACATTTTTCTCCAGCTTTTGAATTAGGTTACCTCAGATCTTACAAGATTGGGATATGAAATTTGTGAACAGTGGGAAATTGGAGAGGGATAAAGTTGACTGTATTAACAAGCGTTCTCCTCAAATTCATAGTTGAGCTGCACAGACTTAACACAGCTGCTTGAGAAGGAGAAGCGGAAACTTCAGGAAATGAACAGCTGCAGAACCACAGTTGGTAATGTGCTTTTTTCCCCTTGTTCCGCAGCTCTTTGACATGTGGGGGGGCTGGGGCGATGTGGGCAAAACCAGACATAGGAAGGAAAAGGCGTGGGGAGCAGAATGGAAGAAAAGTATGCAAAGGCGGGAGCAGAGTAAGAGGAAAGGCAGACTCCTCCTATAGGCTCTAGCACTAGGGGACCCCTGGTATTTAATATTGTACCTACAGCTCCAAGAAGGCCCATGTAAAGGATGTTTTAGTGCACCTTAAGATAGATATGGGGAGCCTCAAGACCACAGGCCAAATTTGGCCATCTCACGGGGAAAGCCTGGGTGGAGCGAAGCTGGCTCTTCAACAGGAGCTCCAGTCAGCCCTGCCCCTGATGGTATTGGCCCACAGGAGAGGCAATCTGACCCCCAGATCCAAAAAGGTTCCCCACCCCTGCCTTAAGAAATGTGTAATCAATGTGTGTTTATGACCATCTTCCTGTATTATGAAACCACGGGCCCTGTTCATAAGTACATAGCTGCTTCAGAATCAGGCATATTCCCAAGAGAACCAGTCGAAAGTGTTGAGTGCTTTTGTAATATCCTTGTGCTCCAGCAGAGGTGTCTTTAGATGGTGGGTGACTGTTCCTTCAGCTCTGTGCCTGTAGCCCAGTCTAGATGAATAAGCACTATAGGAGTAATTTCTCCCATAGTTCCTGGAATGTGGGGCACATGAAAGATTCCCTGTTCATATCCTGCACAAATTAGAAAAATCCTGCTTCTCTCCCAAGGCTGGGGATGCGGGGATTAGTGGCAACCACAAATCATGGCCAACTAGTAAGCCAAGCCAGCATTTGTGGACACCTGCTAAGAGGTTGCTGTAACAATTTAAGATCATTGGATTATATAATCCGAGGAATCCTTTGCTCCATGGGACCTGTTTCCAATTAAGTGGTACATTCTTCTGAACAAAGATATATAAGATTGGGCTGTGATAAGCGACTGAAAATTCCCCATAAATAAGGGATGGTAGTTATAGGCCAAAATTGTGTTTCTCTGCAGTTTGGTCATTTTAGAGACAGTTTGTATTGCGTTTAGATTTCATTTTAAATCAGGTTAATGGAAACTTGTAGCCAAAACTTACAGGGTGCGGAATTCAAAATCTACTTTCATTTACTCTTCCCATGGCTGCAGCTGGAGAAGCTGGCAGGAATCCAATGCCACGTTCTCCACATAAGTGGCAAATTAAGGAAAGTAGTGTGAACACACCTAAATAAAAGTCAGTTCAGTGTCATGAACATGTGGAGGAGAACTCTGTAGAATGAATAGATGAAGTGCAACAGAGCAATAGTTACATTTCTGTTACATTTTCAAACTCCTATCCCACAAGTTCTTCACATGGTTTATAGTTACTTTAAAATCACCCAATAATATTGGGATAAAAGATGTAATCACTGTCTGAACTCTATATTTCCTGGCTCCATAGTGTTCAAAGTCTCCATTAAGTGCTGTTAATCATTATGGGGATGGAAGGCTGTATCTGACCTTTCTTTTCCCCTCATAGTGGTGGTGATCTCCCCAGAGGAAGAGTGGGAAGCAATGCAACCCGAGCTCCAGGCAACTTTGAGGAGTTGTCTTGATTCACAGCCACTGGAAGAAGAGATGAATGAGCTGGAGATGGGGGACCCAGCACAGTTAGTCAACAGTGTTGTCCAGCTCTTGAGAAAATCCAACTACAAGTGAGTAAAGCCGGGAGGGATATGGGTCCTTCTGATCACAGTAGAAGGCATTCCTTGGGACCTTGCATAATTCATATAGTCACATGAGGTACCCTTCATTATTGAAGTACCCTTCATTTCCCATAAGTAAGTTGGATGCATACGAGAAGGGTGGTTGGATTGTGTTTAGCATTGCTGTGGTATCTCCCAATGCAGGGATGCGATCCGGCTGACTCAAGAAGGCATAAACCATTTCCAAGGGGTGGAGCCCTTCAACAGCCCAAGAACAAAGGGTGATGAAGCTCTTACCTTGAGCATGTTGAGAACATTTTACCTAGGTAACCATCAGCTGATGCTCCAATTAACTTTTGTCACTGGGTTGGTTCCACTGTTCACAGAAGAAAAAGCTTCTCTTTCCCAGGGCCAAACTAGATAAATTGTGGCAGGAATTTGAGTCCCCCAGGGAGGCCTATGACTCCCTCTTATGAGAAAGGGGTCATTTATTGTCACAGATCCCTTATGAGAAAGATCTTTACTCTAATCCTTTATAATGCTTTGATACAGTAACTGGCCTAAATGTAGACTAGGGATGAATAACTCTAAGATGGGAAGGGACCTCCCATAGATCAGTGACATCCCACCTAATCACTTCAAAGGAGTTATATTCATGCAAGCAACTAAACTCAGTTTACAGTGGAGACCAAAGATACTCATGTATGGTTTCGTAAAGGTATGTTTATTGAAGAAGACACATCAGCTGAGGGAGCCAGAGATAGACCTCTGACTGAATTAAGTATATTGGGTATCACTCTTATATAGGAAACTGGAAACATCAGAATTAGCATATCTAGCCTTTTGTACTGAATCACCTTTGCACTAAGGGAAAGTTTACAATAATACAGGGTAGTACATAGGAATGATGTAATTTGTCTCTAAGTCAAAACAGAGAAAGGCGCCACATATGAATGATGGAGGTCAAGATAAACTAAAACAATACAGAATGCATATAGTTGCTAGTGGACCAAAGTTCATTATGGTGAAGGCTTAACACATCTAGCTAGTACATTGCTGGTTCTATCTTACAGGAGAACAGATACATGTGTTTATTAGAAGCATGAAATCAATATTAGTTTCTCAATTATTTAAATGTTGTTATCACAAGCTATTGGTATGATCATACCTGAAATATTCCCGCAACATACGTCCATGACAGCGATGCTTGTTTGATCGCATGTCTTTTCCCTTCACTTATAAAGTGGATGTCGGGAGGTCTAACTTTCAAAATCAAAAGGGTAAGGAGCTGAACCCCTCCCTCCTTCACCATAACTCTCTGCAGTCGGCCACCCAAGCTCCTCCTTCCCCTTAGCCCAGTGTCTGTATAACTCATTTGCCTGGATTGGGGGGGGGGGGGGGGGGAAGCACCTTGCAGCAATAGCAGCCAGAGAAGTAAGATATAGGGGATTTGACCCCCCTTTTGATGAAATTAGACCAAACTAAAGTGGCTAACATGATCATATTTAAATTGACCCCTGCTTCCCTTCGGCAGTGACTGTTTGTCTGGAATCACTGTTTCACCAGGCTCTGCTTGCAATGGGATGAAAAAGACACCATTACAACATGGGTCTAAATGTGCTTGGTCTGTACGAGACCAGGAGGTTGGAACTGCGTCAACTTGCTCCCTGGTTTTGCTGTGTAGGTTCCCAGACTGAAGGCCGTGTTCAAGAATCCGCAAATGGTACAGGTAATACTGGGAATGAAGAGCAAACACGAGAGGAGAAGGAGCCGCTGGCAGAATTGGTAAAGCAGGAGATGCTAGTTCAATACTTACAGGATGCCTACAGCTTTTCTGCAAAAATCACTGAAGCCTTGAGCATGGTCTCCAAACTGATGTATGAAAGCTCAGTCTCTGGTAAGTTTAATGATGCCTCACCCACCCCGGTCTACCACACATCAGATTCTGTAATGTTTTGGCTAATCATGGCATGCACAAATGAACTCTGCTGTCTGGAATAATATATGGAAGGGAGCATCTGAAAACTTGAAGCATCAGAAACTTTGAATATGTACTTCTTAAAATCCATTTCTGGCATTTTAGGGACTCTGCAGACCCACAGCTCATCACACAGAAAAGCTGTGCTTGGACTGTATCACTTTAGCTTATAGGTAAGGATTCATATGTTTTAGTGCTCAGACCCTCACCCTCAGAAAATCTCCATATTTAGAAAACTAGAACTCATAGATGAATCTGTAGTTCAACTGATTTATATAGTATACGTTCCCATTTTTAGAGCCCAAGGATGTAGACAGGAATCTTGGAAAAGTTAGAGCTATTTATTTATTTCCTGTGTTACTATACCGCCCAATAGCCAAAGCTCTCCGGGTGGTTCACAAAAATTAAAACTGTAAAGTACAATTTAAGTGTAGAACTTAAACCACACTATAAAACTTAAACCACACTATAAAAGTACAATGAGAATAAAACTGAGCAGCAATGCAGAGATTTAAAACAAAGTTAAAAGGGTAGGATGGTAAAATGTTATACTGGGAAAACGAAAAGGTCTTCACCTGGTGTCGAAAAGAGTATAACGTAGGTGCTAAGCAAACCTCTCTAGGGAGCTCATGCCACAGCTGGGGTGCCACAGCAGAAAAGGCCCTACTGGGTAGCCACTTGCCTCACTTCCTTTGGCAGGGGTTCACAAAGAAGGACCCCTGAAGATGATCTTGGGGTCTGAGCAGGTACATAAGGGATGAGGTATTCCTTCAGATAACCTAGCCCAAGCTGTTTTGGGCTTTGAATGTTAATACCGGCACTTTGAATTAGGCCCTGGCCCGGCAGGCAGCAAAGCTGGGAAAAGTACTGGCGTAATGTCTTGTTGGCCAGTCCCTGTTAACGCATGTATGCTTGACCATTGTCCTTCCTGTCTTATAAACACTATCCTGAAGTGTCTGTCTTTTACCATCCACACAACAGATGGATACAATTGTATGAGTAGCGCAGGAATCCTATAGTGCAGAATTCACACGCATGTGATTTTTTTTTAAGTATCTGCTTTGTAGAGGGATCTTTATCTGCTTCCCAAGTATCAAGTTTGACAGAAATGTGCACCTGTAACAGGAGGAGCTTCTTGGTTGCAGACGATCTGTGGACAAGATCTATTAATAGAAGATTTGGAGAGTGGGCATTGACTGTAGGGCCTATTTATATGGCAGCCAATATAAATAGGTTATTGTAATTAGACAGCCAATCAAATGTTTTTAAAAGCATCTTAAAATTGTCTTGATCTGGGGGTTTGATTCCAGTCAAAGTAGATTATTTTGATTACCAAGATGAAACAAAGCCACTTGTGCAAAATGATGATTTTATTGATAGAAAATGTGTGCAGGATATAAAGTTCACACTTCTCTTCAGCTGACAAGAGTAGGCCTCTGTCACAAACTGAATTGTACTTTGGGGGGGCCCAACAACGTACAAAAGGCCATTCCTGAACCATACGTTTCTCCAAGCTGACTCCACTCCTTGCTCATTAAAGCGAGAGCGAAGAGCAAATCCTATAGATTGGATCTTACAAGCTTCTCACTCTAAACTTCCTGAGGAGAGGGATAACACGCATGCAGAAGAAGGGTGGGCTTCTCCCTTCCAGAAACAGGGAGGCCAGGTTTGCTTCTCAGGAGAACTGTAACCTATCCCACACTCTGGGATGACTTAACCCAGCTGGAATAAATAGCTTCAAGGTGAAACTGTGAATTGCTGGCCTGTTAAAGGCCTGCTTCCTTAACTAGGGCTGTGCAACGTTCAGCCTTGGCTTTGGATGTCTGAGACTGTCACAGAGTAGTTGCCAGGTCCTGCACAGCCCTTGTGTCCAGGGAAGAAAAGCCTACAACTCCCAGCATGCCTTGGCAGGGAGGGAATGTCCTACTAGGGTCGGAGAGCGACGGGTGCTCATGGCCTCACTGCTGCCAATCCCGGTGGATTGCCCACTCGGCCATGTGAGACCCTGCACGGCTCACTGCAGGGGTCTGCAAGTGCCCTGCAGCATTGGCGAAGAGCAGAGGGAAGCTAGCGGCTCTCAGGGGATGCAGGTGGCTGCAGTATCGACCTAAGCTGCTCTATAAACTGCCTTCCCCCACTCTTCTCTTCCTTTTCAGTTGTGCAAGAAACGATTGAATTCTTTGTGATCGTCTCTCAGTTTGGCATCCCTCAGGCTGTTCTTGGAGTTCGCCGGATGCTTCCGCTCATATGGTCTAAGGAACCAGGAATCAGAGAAGCTGTTTTGGATGCCTACAAGAGGCTCTATCTGAACCCTAGTGGAGATTCTGAAAGGTTTGGCTGATCCTGTTCCACTAACCACAGCAGACCAGATTGAGCATTCTCTTATCTTGGGCGTAGTAAGGGAGGGAGTTTGTGGAGAGAATGCAGTGTGCAGTGACAATTAAGCATACTATTCCTGTGGGGCTAAGCATCACTTATTAGTCATGCTTTATTTGTTAGACTTAAGCCTATCATTCTCCTGGGTAGGCTCTTTGGTCCCATAGAACAAGGAATCCAGATTAAATGAACAGCTAGCCTGTGCTCTCAAGATGCCTTCTCCCCCTAAATGAATTCTCTGGTTATGGGCATACCTAAAGTTGCTTGCTTGGGCATAGTCCCCATTCACCCTTTTTTAAGGCTTTGCAATCAAGACTGCTGGCTCTTAGGTGAGATCTCACAATGTCAGCCCTTTTTTTAAAAAAAAAAAATCTTCCTGCGTCTACACAGGACTCGTGCCCAGAACTTGGTGCGGTCTCTCTCCCTCCTCATGGTAGATGCATCACTGGGGACTATTCAGTGTCTTGGAGAAATCGTGAGTTTTCCCCCCTGTAACCAACTCACTCTTGTGTGTCTTGTCTTTCTTTATAAGCATCTTTAGAGTCCTATCATCAGCTTTATTAATTCAAGACATCTCAAATTGGATTCTTAACACAATCTGCCCTCCCAAATGGACAGTATTGTTATTCAGGCCCAGCGCAAGGTATCCTGGCACTGGCACCACCGCCTCACTTCTTCTGGAGGGTGGTGGTGATGGCAGCGGTGGCAGCTCCTCCTCCCTCCTTGCTCAGTGGAGGTTCCTGCAGCTGGGGAAGAAAGTGGAAGCAACTGGCCAGCGAGCGAGCATGTATGCAGGTGGGCGGAGGAGGCGCAACAGGAGGGAGACAGTAAGGGGCTGGCCAGCCTGTCAGTGGTGGGTCCTTTGGATGGGGAGAGCAGCATAATTCATCGCTTTCCCCATTCCACATTGCCTCTGATGCACCTGTATCAGGCCATGTCGTTGGTGGGCCGGCCCTGTCATTGCCTGCCTGGCATATTTTTCTGTGAGCTTTTTCTTGAGCTTTTGGATCTCTTTGGGAACTTAATCGAACACAGATGATGTTAGGACTCTTGTGGTACAATTTCAAGTTGGTTAAATGTGCTGTTTGTGCTGATATGGGACAGCAGTAAGTACACTAGGTTATTCCTCATTTCAGGGGGGGAACACAACTAAGTAAAAACATGAGAGTAGAATATAAATATGTATAAGCCACGTGGAGAGAGAAAAATTCCTCACAATGTTGGCGAATACCCACAAGACTGGGCACCCAGTGAAATTGGAAGGGCAGTAGATTCAGTATAGACCAATTACTTCCGGCAACACCTACTTAAGTTATAGAATTTGCTGCCCCCAGCTTAAATACCTTGAAAAGGGGATAAGACAAAGTCACTGGCCATTAGTTAAATGGGACCTTTGTGTTAGAAAGCTGAGTTCCTCTGAATATCAGCTGCTGGGGATAAACAGGAGGAGGGTGTTTGCCTTCGTGCCCTGTTCGTGGCTTCCCAGAAGCATCTTACTAGCCATTGCTGGAAACAGGATGTACCACTTGTGAGTTGGGGATATAATCTTTATGCTGAGAGCAGGGAAGATAATGTTTTGTTTTTCAAAACAATTACTTGCTTTCCTTTCCTAATAACCTTTGTGGTTTCCTAGATCTCTGAGTTTGTGCAAAAAGATGAAATAAAACCTAGTGTGGTCCAGCTGCTCTGGGAACAGTTTACAGAGAAATCACAGTGTTCGAAGTTGGAATGCCATGCTGCCATCATGCTTCTGGGAATGATGGCCAGGTGAATCATTTGCTCTGCCTTCTCCACACTGGCAATAGGTTTATGAAATGCAGCAGGCCCTAAAGAAGAGTCTAGATTTCTGCTTTTCCAAAGAAAGATCAGAAAATATTCTTGTGTGCACGGGCGCCTTCATTTATGATGACGTGAATACACTTGTCATTGCCTCTCAGGAATTGTGAAGTGCTGTTTTTCAACCTCGAGATAAGCCTGTGTGTTTAAGTGTTCTGTTATGGATACACGGTCTTTCGAATTCAGTGGGAAAGTTACATAAGAAAAGGTAGTTTTCTCCCTCAGTGAAGGAGGTTATCTTGAGGTGGATTACTCCCCCCATTCATTCCACAGGCAGGATTGCCAATCAAAGCAGACTGTTAAGCTTCCACAAAAGGAGATCTATCCAGATCTGGTCTAGTCTCCTATACAGCAACAAGGATTCCCACCCACCCCCAAAACTCCTCCTTTCTGCTTACAAAGCTGGATGTTTTCTGCTGTCTCTTTTCTGAAGTGACTAGTTAATGAGTATGGGGAGCCTAGTTAATCACAAATGTGGGTTGTTTCCTATGCGCTGGGTTGTTTCCAGTGGCAGTGTTCTACCAGTGGGAAGGAAACGATTGGTGTAACACATTTCCCCTGTGCACCCCCCCCCCCCATATCGGCTCTGGTGGGTTGGGGGCCCTAGAACAGATTTGAGGGTACAAGGTGAGCACAGGAGAAGGAGAGGACTGAGAAATCCTGTTGCCCGAACAGACCTTCGCCTGCATGATGATTGGATCTAGCCCATAGCGTTGTTTTATGCCATATGTGGTTCTCACCAAGGATTCAAATGTATTCTGTTTTGTAGAGGCTGCAGTCAGGCAAAAGAATTTTGGAGGTCAAATATCAGCCATGGGGTTCTTGCCATAATTAGGGCAATAATATTAGGGATCTGTCTTTAGCATTTGGCAAAACATGGCTCCTTGATGGGTGGAAGTTTTATATTAACGAAGTTAGAGGTAACGTTAGGTGGTATGAGTCATAAATTAAATAGAACCCAAGGAAGGAGTGTTTCTTCAGATAATAAAGTTCCATTTTCAGGTGGTATAAAATCCTCTTCCTCTAGTTTAGGATCCTGCTGTTGAACAGTTAAATTTGATACTCTCCCAGTCACGTACAAAATAAAGGTAGCTGCCTTGGCCATAAGAAAAAATCTGAAATCTCTGCTGGGGATGGAGACAGATATGGGTAACGCCTAGATTTTATATCATCAAGAAGGGATGAAGTTTGTTACTTTATCCCAAGAGTCGCAGGAACAATCCTAGGTGTAATCTGAAACTATCCCAGTACTTAATCTGAATGTCTGCTAACACTTCCCACATTTCGTTTTACAACTAATTAATTTGGAGGCTAGCTAATTCAGCCTCTGTGGCTTCAACATCTGCCAGCTCTCCTCCCCCCACTCCCACCCTTATTTGCCATCTAGTCTGATGAAGAGTTTTGGAGAATCTAAAAGCTTACACACTATTTTGTGATATTTTGGTTGGCCTAATAACAGGAATTTGGCATTTTTCATAAGGCCTAAACGAGGCTACTGTTGGCTTTTTGTGGGGATCGTGCAGTTGCAGCTTTCTACTTGTCTGCTAATAGTTGAGGCTGAATTCGTAACAAGCAATTGGTAGCGGGACTAGTCCCTTACTTTGCCTCGTGTCTGTGAGATAATAACAATTGTAACACGTTGTTTTTGGTGCTTTATAGTCCCTTGAATGTGTTTGGGGATTTCTGCTGAATTTTGGATCTAATGAAGTGTGTTCTTGCCATCACCAGGGGGAAGCCGGAGATTGTGGGGAGCAACCTTGACATCTTGGTGGCGGTGGGGCTGGATGAGAAAGTGCATGAAGATTATCACCTTGCCCAGGAAGTGTGTAACACTATTTCCAAAATTGCCAATAACCAGAAGGTCAGCACATGCCTATGATCACAACAGAGGGATTTTTTTTTCCTTACCTGCCTCACCAGGTGTATCCAACTTACAAAGTTTGGGTGTGAGGATGGCAAAAGAAATGGAGTTGGGTAAACTGTCATTTAGAATTCAGGTTATTTTGTACATAGAAAGCACTCTTGGACTACTTCTTTCAGTAGAATATTTGTAAAGGGCATCAGCCAAATCTTCAGTAGTGTGCTTGGAGTACGGAAGCAGCCAGTGGTTCTTCTTCGTGGTCTCTGTGCATCACACATATGGGCTCGCACTGGCGCCGAGCTCAGTTCGGGAAACTTCTCTATCGCGCATGCTCCGGGTTCCCGCCTACCTCAGTTCTTCTTCGACCGCCTCGCTGATCGCCTCGCGGGAGACTTCGTCCGACTGTTCGTCTCGTCGTTCCTAGGAAGAAGCGAGTAGAATAGTTTTTAGTTAGCTTAGTAGTTGTTATTATTGCTTATAGTTAGTAGTTGGCCCTTGGGCTCCTTGGCCCGACAGGGCGTATGGCGCAGTCCTCGCTGTTTAAACATTGCTCCAAATGCAGAGCTAAACTGACTTTAACTGATGGACACTCGTTGTGCCTTTTATGCCTTGGAGAAGCTCATATTGTAGATGCATGCCCGCATTGTATGAGTTTCACTCGTCGTAATCGTGCGGATCGGCTCTGCAGTCTCCTCTGGAGCAACGCGCTTTCGGCGGTCGACAAACCTCGTCTTGCCTTGATGCCATCGGCCCAGTCTACTTCTGGGGAGCGTAGGCCTTAAATCGCTCAAGCCCAGAATCACTTAGCTCGGCCTCGCTAAGGGCTGCAGCTGCGGAATGAGCCACCTCGGCCACCTTCAAAACGAGACAAGGAAAAGTCGTCGAAGTCGACGAAATCCTCGAAGATGCCGAAAAAGAGACCTTCGGTACAGGCATCGACATCGGTGTTACCGGCATCGATGCCGACAGCTCGATCGACACCACCTATGCCGACCTCGGGACCGTCATCGCCGATCCCTACTAGGCTTCTCTCCTCACCGTTTCAGCCAGCTTCGGTGCCGCGTGAGTCTCGTCGACAACCATCATCGCTGTTTCGAGCGTCATCTCTACTGCCGCGACCCTCGGGACCGTCTCCGGTACCGGTGGATTGTTCCTCCGACATCGAGCTTAACGAAACAATTCCAGTACAGCACCTAACTATCCACGATGACCTTGCTACCATGCTGCCTGACTTGCCGCTCGGTACTGAACGACAGGACTTCGGCATCGCCAATCGACACCGAGCACAGGAATCTCGACGCCGTTCTCCCAACCTCACAGATGTCGAGGACACAGCCGTCTTCATCAGTATCAAGAGCTTCTCGGGCTAGCACTTGTCGTTCTCGCTCAAGATCGCGCTCCCGTACCAGAGCTTGGGATGTTTATTCCGACCATTCGTACTGGTCTGGACAACCCCGCTGCCGTGATCCACGCTACCGTTTCGACCCATACACAGGTAAATGCCTTACCAGCTCTACGACATCGGGCGACCCATCTCATGCGGTGGCGTTCCAGGAAAACCCTACGGCAACTCAGTCTGTTTCTGCCTTGGACTGACACCCTCGGACTCGGCAGCCTACTTCGGTGTCGGAATGTCACTCGGTGTCGGAGCGTCGCAGGGAGCCATCTCAATCGTCAATCGATGACTATGCCTCTAACACATCCTCGGTACTGTCCCCATCACCTTCAGTACCATCTCCTCCGGACGGAGTGGGAACCTCTGAGAGGGCATCTCCTTCAATGGAGTTAGGCGGATTTTCGGACCAACTTTTACACATGGCGCAATCCTTAGGTATTGAAGTCCAGCAACCGCAGGAGGAGCCTGAGGACAAAATCTTTGACGTAATGTACGCTGACCCGTCTCCTCAACTTGTGCTGCCACTAGTGCCCACGCTCCTAAAAATGGTTAAGCAGTCGTGGTCTAACCCAGCTACAATAGGTGCAACGTCTAAGCGACTAGATGCCCTTTATAAGGTCAAGGAGTCCGAGGCCCCCTTCCTTTTCCAACATCCGAAACCTAATTCCATCGTGGTGGAGGCCTCTCAGGGCAGGACCACCAGAAGCCACACTGCTCCCACAGATAAGGAAGGTAGAAAGCTTGATGCTTTCGGCCGTCGCATTTACTCCTTCTCTGCTCTAGGCATGAAGGTGGCCAACTACCAGACCATGATGGCCCGCTATCAACTTTTCTTGTGGGAGAAGATCTCAACTTTAACTGATTACTTACCGGATGACCAGCGGGACTTAGCCCGAGTTTTTCAAACCAAAGCTATCAGGCTTTCGAAACAGGAGCTTACTACATCGCGCCACCAGACGGACTGCGTGGCAAAAGCCATGATTGGGGCAGTGGCATTGCGCCGCCATGCTTGGCTCCACTCTTCTACGTTACCGCATGAGACAAAAGCTAAGATTGAGGATCTGCCATTTGATGGTGAAGGACTTTTTAATGCAATGATGGATTCCACTATGGACTCCATTCACAAGGCAAAGATGACTGTTCGGAAGATGGGCATCCCCACACAGCAGCAACAGCCTTACCGTTCCCGAAAATGGTGTCGCCCGGTGCCTTATCAACGACGCCAGCAACTGGAACGCTCTCAACGATATCAGACTTCGCAGCCTTCATCAGCGTACCAGACCAAGAAGCAACCGGCACGGTTCAACAAACCTCGCCGTCAGGATCCGGGTTCAAAACGGTGTCTTTGACTCCGCCCCCTTGCCAACTCGGCTAAACGATACCACCAACAGACTCCTATTCCTTTCGGAATGGTCAGCCATCACTTCAGACCAATGGGTGCTCGACATCATCGCCCGGGGATATCGGATAGAGTTCGAAGTCCTCCCTCCTCTTGGCTCCGTGCGATTCACTCCTCCATCAGAGGTGCTTGTTCAAGAAACATTATCTCTTCTGCAAAAAAAGGCAATCACGCGAGTACCTCTTCGTCATTTGCGGGCGGGATTTTACTCCCGTTATTTCACAGTGCCAAAGAAGGACGGGGGCCTTCGCCCTATTATGGATCTCAGAGCTCTAAACAAGTTAATAAAACCAAGAAAATTCCGCATGGTGACCCTAGCACAAATCTTGCCTCTGCTCAAACGGAGCAGCTGGTTCACCCTAGTCGATCTAAAAGACGCTTATTTTCACATTTCAATTCATCCTTCATGTCGAAAGTACCTCCGATTCGTCATAGGAAATCAGCCTTACCAATTTTCCGTACTTCCGTTCGGCCTGAAAACGGCACCACGAGTCTTTACGAAATGTATGGCGGCGGTCTGTGCTCACCTACGGTCAAGAAATATAGAGTTATACCCTTACCTGGACGATTGGCTAATTGTCTCCCCATCAAAGCTCCAAACCATCGAGGATGTCCAAACTGTTTCGGCACTGCTCTCGGCTTGCAAGTAAACACAGAAAAATCCGTTTTTCTACCAAAGCAACAAATTCAGTTCATAGGCGTCCTCCTCGACTCCATCGTGGGCAGAGCTTACCTCCCCATGGACCGCAGACGCACCATTCAGGACCTCGCCACGCGGACCCAGCTCACCAGCAGGACAACAGCTTTCACAATTCTCCAATTGCTCGGTCTCATGGCCTCCTCAGTCTTTGTAGTCTGCTGGGCCCGCCTTCATCTGTGCCCACTTCAACAATTGCTTCTAAAGCACTACACACCAGGCCAAAATCCCCGCGGTTTGATGCTTACCGTCCCGGACCGCATCCGCAGCTCCCTCAACTGGTGGTCCTTCCCTCGGAACTTATCGCAGGGCCTACCGTTCCACATGCCAGGCCCAACCCGTACCATCATGACAGATGCCTCCTTAGAGGGATGGGGAGCTCACCTTGACGACCTGAGTATTCAAGGAAAATGGTCACGTTCAGAGAGCCGCCAGTACATCAATCTCCTGGAGCTACTAGCGGTAAAGCGTGCTCTGTTTGCCTTTCTACCCAACCTTCGCGGACGTCATGTACAAATTTTATTGGACAATACCACCGTAGTGTGGTACATAAACAAAGAGGGAGGAACTCAATCCCCTCGCCTTCTCAACCTAACTCTAGAAATACTACATTGGGCAGTCTCCCACGACATTTGCCTATCGGCTGTACATATCGCGGGAGTGGACAATCTGAAAGCAGACGAGCTCAGCCACACATTCAACGAAACCCACGAATGGGAGCTGTCAAGGAACATACTGTCTCTTCTTTTTGCCAAATGGGAGCACCCTTCATAGACCTCTTTGCGACTCCTGCCAACGCTGTGTGCCAGAACTTCTGCTCGCGTGCCAGGATTGGTCGCAATTCCCTAGGAGATGCCTTCCAAGTGGATTGGCACAGGGAGCTCGTTTACATGTTCCCCCCCTTCCCAACGATTGCCAAGACGGTGGCACGGGCTTACAGATACAGGGTAAATGCCATCATGATAGCTCCGTGGTGGCCAAGACAACCCTGGTTCACTCCGCTACTCCGTCTGGCACGATACCAGTCTTGGCACCTCCCCAACGTTCCAGATCTCCTGTCCAGGTCCAAGGGCATGATTCTGCACCCGGACCTACAAACCCTAAAATTGACAGCTTGGAGACTCCTACCAGGTGGCAGGACTTAAGTATTTCACCTGGTATACGTTCTATTTTCGAGGCGTCTATGAAGCCCTCGACCAGGGCCTCCTACGCTAGGAAATGGAAATGCTTTCAGGACTTTGCGTCTGCAAAAGGCTTTCCTTCCAATAACGGCCCTATCTCTAACATCATTGACTTCTTGTATTCCCTCCATACAGCAGGGCTAAAACCCACCTCTATAAGAGTTTATCTAGCTGCCATTTCAGTGAATCACAGTTTAATAAATGGGTTTTCCGCATTCACACACCCTTTTGCTAAGACTTTTCTTAAAGGCCTTCGAAATTTATTCCCTTCTTTGAGACCCTTGGTCCCCCAGTGGAGCCTGTCATTGGTACTCATGGCGTTAACGACTAAACCGTTCGAACCGCTTGCAACCGTTGATCTTCGCCTACTCACATTGAAAACAGTGTTTCTTGTGGCTATCACGTCAGCTAGACGAGCATCTGAACTCGCAGCGCTACTCGTGGATCCACCTTACATGCAGTGTTTTCCTAATAGGGTTGTGCTCCGCCCTGACCCATCATTTATTCCTAAAGTTTCTTCACAGTTCCATGATAACCAGGCCATTGTTCTCCCTACGTTCTTTAGGGCTTCTGATGACCCACTCTGTTCCACGTTGCACGCATTAGATGTTAGGCGTGCTCTGGCTTTTTATAAGTCCAGAACCGAGACTTATCGGAAATCTCGTAGATTGTTTGTCTGCTATGGGGGAAAGACTAAAGGCTGTGCCGTCTTTCCACAACGGCTTTCCCATTGGGTTGTGGACCTCATCGCCCTTGCCTACCAAATACTCAGAAAGGAGCTCCCAGTTTCGTTCACAGCACACTCCACAAGGAGACAAGCCGCTTCCACAGCTTTCTCGCACGGTTCGTCTCTGCTGGATGTTTGTAAGGCAGCGACTTGGTCTAATGCCTCCACGTTTGTGAAGCACAATTGGATACTAGAGCAGCACGGGACGCTTCCTTTGGGAGGGCTGTCTTCTCCTCGATATGCCAGTAGTCCCACAGCGTACCTACCCTCCTCCAGTAAGTCTTGCTGGTCATTCGCCCATATGTGTGATGCACAGAGACCATGAAGAAGAAATGCAGGTTGCTTACCTGTAACCGTAGTTCTTCGAGTGGTCATCTGTGCAGTCACACAACCCACCCACCATCCCCTCTTGGCAACACTGTTGTGTTGGCAATTGGTCGTTGCTAGTGCTCCTAAGTTTATGCATCTTTATATACTTACCTTACTTACCTTGGTGCGAGGCCAAGCGGTCTCAGATAACTGAGGTAGGCGGGAACCTGGAGCATGAGCGATAGGATGGTGGGGGGAGGGGTTCCCGCCAAAACTCTACGCTAGCTAGAGAAGTTTCCCGAACTGAGCTCTGCGCTGATGACCACTCGAAGAACTACGGTTACAGGTAAGCAACCTGCATTATTTCCGGGTACTCCCACCTTTTGGAGGCTACGGGATGGCTGTCAGAATAAGGGCCGTTCTGTTATGGTGCTCCAGCTGTGCAGCAAAACCAAAATTGAACCCCACATTCCCCACCCCATTTTTTATTTTGGACTTGGCGCTGATGCTGTTCCAAAATCCTAGTCATCTTTAAATGTACCCTGCTTTTCTATCATAAAAGCTTTTTAAAAGGCTATATATATATATATATATATATATAACTAAAATACAATATTAAACCATAAAAACTTCCATGAACAATAATATATAACACAGCAATGTTAAAGGCAAATAGGTAGGCATGACCAAAATATCCTAATTGCTATTAAAAGCTTGTGTGAACAAGTTGGACCTAGGTGGCATCTAAATAATAACAATGATAATGCCAGACAAGCGTCTAAGGGGGGATTCCACAACTGGAGCACCGCTACAGAAAGGAGCCTTGTTCTGAGAACCACTCATCTAAGCTTCCAAAGGTGAGTGGATGCAGTAGAGATCCTTAGAGTAAGATCTGAGTTCTCAGGCATGTTCATGTATGAGATGGCTCTTCAGGTAGCCTGGTCCCAAACCGGGGTTTTATAGGTTAAAACCAGTACATTTAATTTTGCCCAGAAAGAAATTGAGAGCTAGTGAAAATCTTTAGATATTTGGGAAATATATTTTCAAAGGCGAGTCTTAATTAACTACCTGGCTGTTGTATTTTGGACTAGTTGAGGTTTGAGACATGTCTGTCTTAAGTAGCCTCACAGTTTCCCCCCACCCCCCACAAGCACAGACAACTGTAGCAAGAGCGAGATGGCAGCTGGCGCATTGATGCACCTCCTCCAAGCCACTGGATGGCTAGCAGTTTCAATTAAATGTTAAATAGCGTGGACAGAATAGAACCCTGTGGCATAAAGAGCAGAATCAATGGAGCGGCCAAGCATGTGTTCAGCAATACAAGTGGTGTGAGTTAGAGGGGCTGAGTTTCAAATTAAAATCCCTAGTAATGTATTTTATTGTGCAGCCTTGGAAACTGCTGTGTTAGGCATGGCCAATCTTTCAGTGGGACAGAGGAGAAACATCAATCAGAATTGTATATTTCTGTTAGCACTTATCAAGGGTAGGAAGTTATTGCTAAAAGACGAATGGGGAAAGGTTCTGCTGGACTAAAAGTGGTCTCTCTTCCTCCAGCCTGGTCATGGGAAAAGCCATGCTCCTTTCCGACTTCCACAGTCACACCAGCTGTTTGAGCGCCTGCGTGAGGCCATAAGTGTGGGTGAGCTGCTAAAGCTGGGGGACGGGGGATGGGCCTGCAGACAAGCCTGTTGCCTTGTCCGATTTATATGCCCTGTCCTTCTGGTTTCCCTTAGGCTTCGCTACATCAAGAACACACTGGATCCCCTTCACTGAGACGGCGGTTGCCCTCATCTATCAGTTGGTCGAAGGGCCTGAGGAAATATGTGCTCAGATCTTGCAGTGTTGCAGCCAGCAGGCCCTGAAGAGGTTACAGGAGGCTGGCGAGGCTGAGGCAGGTGAGCTGGGCTCAGGGAATGAGTACCATTGGTAAGAACCTCCTTGAGTGTGGGGATGGGTGAGGCAGTTGGCTTGCAGAAGAAATGAACGGAGCAGCAAGAGCTCAGACTCTCAAGGCAGTAAGTCTGCAGCCTAGAGGTATAATGAGAAAGGGATAGCCTACAAACATGGGGTGAAAGTTTTTTTTATTTGCTCTCCAGGGCCTGGGTCTTCTCCCACTGCAATTTCTGGGGATTCGAGCACCGTTGATACGGTAGTGTTGACTCATTTGGTCTCCCTTGCGGGGGATGTGGCCTTGCAGCAACTTTTGCATCTGGAGTTGTCGGTAAGCAATGAGCTACGCAGGCGCCGGGTCCTTGGAGAGGAGCGAGAAGCAAAGGAACATGCTGCAAGCAGTTCAGAGGAGCAGAATGACAAGGTGAGGACTGGAGTTCTGTGTTTTTTTCATGGCCACTTGTCCCATGTCACTCTGACACCATAGCAGCAGATCTTGTTTCTCATCTGGTCTTTAAAAAGCCTTTTAAAAAACCTTTTCTGGCTTCCTGTAGAAGTCTTCCTAGGAGCACTTGCTTGACACTGTTTCATCTGTTTGGGGAGGGGAAGACGCAGGGTGTTTAGGTAATTATTCTAGTTGGTCAAATCCAATCCAAGTTGGTCAAATCCAAATCCAACTTGAATTGTTCTGTATAATTTCAGTCTTACCGCTTGACTTATGGCTTACCATATATAGAGGCAGCAGAATCCTTTTCCTACATATCCTGAGCAACGCACTGAAAAGCCTAAGGGGATCCCTCTAGAAATATCCCATGTAAACATCTCATTATTTGAATTGTTGGATTCTTTTAATGTTATCTCCTTTATAGGGTTAAAATTGGGATGTGTCTTTATCTAGTCAGTTCCTATTTTCAAAAGTCAAGATTAAGCTACATGCCATCCCACTCCATTGTGTTTCATCTATTAAGTCAGAGTTTCATTTATTTAGCTTTCAGTCCTTTCTCCTGGGATTAGTGTTGAGCTGACCAGTGTGTTTGAGAAGGTGGTCATAATGCTTCTCCCTCTTCCCCCATTCCATTTTATAACCACATTTTGTTTTTAGTTACATTTTGCTAGAATTCTTAAGGTTTTCAGTTTTTTTAATCATTGGCTCTCCTTCAAAAACAAGCGAATGTTGACCCACAGACCTGATACCTGGCATTTGAGTTAGAGAAGCTGAGCCTCTAGTAGCGTTTCCTCAGCTGGAATTGTGAGGTGCTGGGGCATGAGCTTGAAAGCATGCCTCCATTTTTCTTTGCTCTCAGTTCTGCCTTGCTTCAAACAGAGGAACCTCAAATACGGGGTAGGAGTGTGGGTGCTTAACTTACAGTGGCTTCCTTCCCTCTGCACAGAGTACTGGGAACGAGACCACCATGGAAGGGGATCTTGGCTTGGTTGGGGCCTCTGCAGAAGACACTGAAGCAGAGCTCATCCGCACCATTTGTGAGACAGAGCTGTTGGATGGTGAGTGTGGCTGTTCGATTTGGAGTCCTTAAAGGGAGTTCTTCCCCCTGGCATGTATCTCCCATGCTGCCCAACTTCTCAGTAATCATCATTACTTTCTTGGCGTAATGGCTAAGCAACAGAACTACAAACCAAAATCCCCAGTCTGCATGTACCACTGTCATCAACTCATTGGATGATCGCTCAGTCTCTAGAATCTAGAGTTGATGTAAAGATTGCAGGTAATGCATGTGGAGTGCTTTGTCTACCATAACCACCAGTAATGATTATGAGGCTGATGGTTGGAATGTGAACTAGTTTGGCAGGAAAATCTGAGTGGTGTTTGCATTAGTGTAAAATGTGTAAGATAATTTTCATTTTAAAAAAAATCTGGATCATCGTCCTTCTTCCCCTGTGAGAGTATGGCTTTGGGCAGAGAAACCAAATTCTGTTTTGCATGTAAAGTAGCTTTTTCTAGCACTTTAAAAACACTAAGGAAGATTGTATACGTTCACCCAACATCCACATTAGAAATTTCAAACGCTTGAATATGTTTGACATTTTGCGTGCTTTTTCCACTGCTATTTAAGCAACTTTCTGTGGAAGTCAAATTCCTTCTCAGCAGCTGAGGCCAGTCCAATATTGGCTAGACCTAGGTTCTTAGACTGAACTGCTGTGACCTCTCTACTACTTCTTACCATATAGGGAAACAGCTGCTTTCAAGCTTTACTCCCCTGGTGCTCAAGATTTGCAACAACCCAGGACTCTATAGTGATCCAGCACTCTCGGCTGCTGCTGCGTTGGCCCTTGGAAAATTCAGCATGGTCAGGTATTTAGCTGTTTTGTTCCTCTCTTCCAGTGTTCTGGAGCACCTCCCACACTGTGCATTTCCTGCCAGACAACCTACAGCTGGGAGCCTCCTCACTGATGTACCTGAAGTTGAGATGCTTTTTGTTTCCATGCAGTGCAGAATTTTGTGACTCTCACTTGCGGCTCTTCTTCACCATGATGGAAAAATCCACCCTCTCCAGTGTACGCGCCAACCTCATGATTGCTGCTGGAGACCTGGCCATCCGCTTCCCCAACTTGGTAGAGCCCTGGACACCCCACCTCTATGCCAGGTATAGCTTTGGAAGGGAGGATGTTGGGGCTTGAGTCTGGCAGGCTGAAATACTACCGGCAGTAAGAACAGGACCTCTCCAGATTCTGGGAGCCTGGTGGTGCATCAGGTGATACAGTCTGGATGCTTACTGCCCCTGTGCATGGCTTTGCTCCTCAGGCTGAGGGACCCTTGTCAGCACGTGAGGAAGACAGCTGCCTTGGTAATGACTCACCTGATCCTGAAGGACATGGTAAAAGTGAAAGGGCAGGTGAGCGAAATGGCAGCTCTCCTGATTGATCCTGAGGAGGAGATTGTTGGACTGGCTCAGAACTTCTTCACTGAACTCTCCGGCAAGGTGAGGCAATAGAGCATCACACTAAACATCTGGAATAGAAAACATATAATCTTGCTCAATACTACTCTGCTATGCTGCTAATGTTGACATATGAAGCAGGTCACCAGAGCATAGTTGTCATTGCAAGACTCCAGCTGTTGTTGTTGTTCTTTTTTCAACCAGCACAAACCATTTGGAACAGAAAGGTGAGATGCTCTCTGCCTTAAAGAAACAGGTTCATAGTTCGGTTTGAGACATGCCCATCTAGTTCAGTCAAGATGCAAATTGAATCTCCTCTCAATGAAACACTCCCCTTTTATGTGGGAATTACCTAGTAGTCAAGGATTTATGGGGTTGACACTTGCATTTGCTATTGGCCCAGCGCCCATATTTCCTGTGGTGTCACTTCCTCCACTGGGACCTAGGGAAGGTTAAATTCCTATTTCATCAAAGTTACAACTTCTCATGCAAGTAGTTGGTGAGGACAGCAACACATCCTCCCTGCAGAGGAGGCAGGAAGGAGTTGGACAATAAGTTGTTTATCCTAAATGGCTCTATTTGCCTGGACAGGGACTGTTGAGAAATATAGGCATGGTTCTCATCCAGATGGCAAACCTGTGTCAGGGCTTTACTGGTTCAGAAAGTGAATTGGGATCTCGTGTATGTGTGTGCATTTATATGTATAAGAAAGACAAAAACTTGAGCTAAAAGTTTCAGCTTCCACTCACATCTCAAAATTAAACCAAAAGCCCAGCTAGAAGGGATCCAGGCAACCAAGGCCAGTCAATCTTTGCAGGACCCTATTCAATGGTCACCTGAACTAATGGTTGCTGGTCAGTTAGAAAGTTTTCCCCACTCTGTTGTTGGTTATTTTATTGTATAGTTTTATTGCATGGTCTACATTTTGTATTGTACAAATATACAAATGGCATAGAAATACTTAAATTAACCAATCACCTAAAATCGAGCAAATAACTGCTACCTGTCCTACCATGAAGCCAAAATCGTTCTGCATGTTCTCAAACTGGCTATACGCCCTGTGGGCTACTATTTTTTTTTTAAAAAAAAGTTTCGAGGGGGGCATTCTTTTTGGATTTTGTCCTGAAGAGGGAGCTTGCTTATCCCAAGGAGAGAGAGGGACTCCTTTTTTCCTGCCCTTCCGAGGCCTACTTCCAGAGCTTAGCCAAGAATCCCAAATGCTCTACGTTCCAGGTGCTGCCATCCATGAGAGCCCTGGGGTTGGTTCAAGGCCATAACAGGCTTTGTTCTTGTATTTTCCATGCAGGATAACGCTGTATACAACCTCCTCCCAGACATCATCAGCCGTCTCTCGGATCCAGACTCCGGCATAGAAGAGCAGCCTTTCCGCACCATCATGAGGTAACCTTGTTTTGGATTTCTTTTTCTCCTTAAGATCCCCTGCCCCAAGGCACGTGGCAACAGGAAGCGGGGCCCAATTTGCGAATAGCTGTCTTGAAATGTTCTGTAAATCAAATGGGAGATGCAGCCACATATCAGATTAGGGAGGGACGGGTCTGTCAAGTGAGTTAGAGATGATGGTAAGGGTCTGAATGCAGGTTTCTGAGGTTGTAAACCGCGACAAGAGTATTCATTAATTTTTATACTGTTCAGCCAGAAAGACACTCTGAGCGGCTTGGACTGATCCAGTCACAGGTGAGCAGTATTAAAGATCAGAATGGTTGCTCAGGATGTTTCACACAATTTGGAATAGCCATCTAGAATTCACACGAGTATACTGTAAAGTTCTAGTCACCGTTTCCAAAAAAATTGGAAGTAGGTGTGAGGGGCAGGGGTACAGGCAATAGTTCCTTGGTGTTCTAGAAAGAATGAACACAATCACTCAGGGCCCAATCCCTTACCCCAAGTCTCCCTAGCAGCAGCAGAGGACCAAAGGAGAGTCTTGTTTCATATCCTGTGGGGCTTTGAATAAGGCGGTCAGCACTTCCACAAACATTGGGAAAGACAAGCTGCAAAGATGACTTGCTACATGCCCCACAGGAGGTGAAATCAGATTGGCTTTTTCCATCAAGTCCTCTGTACATCTTAGAGTACTCTAGTGATGACCAACGGTGATCACAATGTCTGCGGATTAAGCCAAATTTTGGGCACCATTAATAATATGAACAAAAAAATACTAGGTTGTATGAAGATGTACATGGTGTATTCCACACACAGAAATTAAGAAATTTAATAAATAGTTTCAGACAGTGTTTCTAGGTGTTGTACAAAGTAAAACATAATAATAAATGCAGTTGTTCAGACCCTTAATGACTTATTTCAGAGAGGAAGAATTCCATTCTTGTAGGTGATGCTTTTGCATATTTGACTTTGGTAAATTGTAACTTCTGGCTTTGGGTGTGTAGATAGATTTCCCTCTTGTACCTGTAGACTACGCGTACATCCTGCTGATATGGAAACTGCAGTAGGAGACACTAAAAATACTGAAAATTGGAGATGAACAGCAACTATCACTTTAACCCCTCTTTCTTCCCCTCCCCTTCCAGACAGCTTTTCTCTTTTATCACAAAGGACAAACAGACAGAGAGCTTGGTGGAAAAGCTCTGTCAGCGGTTCCGGACTGCCCGGTGAGTCAGGAATTGCCATGGAGACGGGTATATTTCTGGAAACATCTATTTCTTCAATCCTGAAATTGAAAATCATGACCTCTGGAATGAATAACTTGGTGGAAGAGCGTTGAGTGGAAAGTGTGTGCCTGCTTCACAGAAGTAAAGCAACGATGAGTCCTAGTTTTCTTGCTGCTGCTGAGAGGATGCAAATAACGAAGTCTTAACTAAGAGCACTTGTGCTCCACCCACTGGGCAGAGGGATTTACAATTTCTGGCAGATTGCAAGGAGAAACTCTATCCAAATTAGCATCTTTTCTCCCAGATTACATAGTGTCCTGACTATATGGGGACTGGTTATGAATTATTAGGGGAAAGTGTGTGTTTCTTTTAATGTAGAATTGTCATATTTGGTACTTCAGGGGCATGAGGGTGGAATATAAATGATATTTTCATAATAGCCAGTTGCTGCTCTGTGCCATGACTGTTTTGAGGCCAGTAAAAGCTAGCTGGCTGAGGGCCTTTCCTTCGATTTTTAAATAGATGCTGCCCTAGTTTTAAGAGGGGAGAGCTAGAGAATTTATGTTAGTACAGTGCTAGAAAAGATTTGTGCCTAAATAGCATTATCTGCAAAGGGGTTTTTTTTGGTTATTTTATTTATTTATTCCATTTCTATACTGTCCAATAGCCAAAGCTCTCTGGGCCGTTCACAAGGTTATGTACTGAACATTTAGAAAGTAGTGATTTGTCTGATTTGAATGCTGATTTGGAAACTGAGGATGCAGGCCAGGATGTTTTGTAATGCTTCCTTTTGTGAAAGTGAATTAGCAGTCCAGCATTGGATAAATCAGATGTTTAGTAGTAAACTTTGCTACATTGTACTAGAAAACATTTTCCTTTTTTGTTTTCTCTATTTATTTTGAAAAATCAGACTTAATCAGACTTTGCCTACCTCCATTTCCCACGAATTCCTCAAATCCTCACGAATTCCTCAAATCCTTACTCTTCCAATAATAATTATTTTTGCATACTCTGTCACTGAAAATAGCGTGAGATGCCGATGCAATCAGTCCTATGTCCCGTTACAGCCTTTCTGATTTTAGCTGACTACCTCCTAGTTTCCTTCATGTGAAAGGTCTAGTACTGTTTCAGATGGTCCACCTGGATCTGGATTATACCACTTCAGTCTGCAAGTGGAGATCACAGGAAGGAAAGTGCTCCTCTACTTAAATTACTAGAGCAAGAAGTCTAGGTTTCCAGAAGAAGGCTTTAGCCATTTTGGTTGCCATTGTGAAAGGAGAGCCAGAATCTGATGAGCAACATTAGCTCAAGGGTTCTTCCAAGCTCCGGAGCTAGAGAGGAAATGAATCTCAGCCCCAAAGTTCAGTCTGGGATTGGGGAGGGGAGTGGGGGGTTGTGCTTGCTGGCGCAAGTGCAGAGCCGTAAGAAGCCTCTACGTCTTGCCTCTGGCTCCCAGCTAGCGAGGAGGCGAAGGCACGGGGCCACAGGCCGCCAACGCATCTCTGTAGCTAGCTTGGAGCAGAATCCAGTGTCAACTTCAGAGCTGGAATTTTCCCCTAACCTCTTGCTGCATTTCAGAGGCATAGCATAAAGTCAAAGGACAAGACTCTGGTTGGCTTCCTGGTGCCAACTGTTTTTTTTCCTTAGCCAGCTAAACTTTGCCAACCCCTGACTTCATCCCCCATTATTCTTGGGCAGATGTCTTGCAACATGCCTCCTCTCCCCACGGTTCTGTCATCTTCCTCTTTCACTACTGCTGAAACTTTTTCTTCCTTCTTAAAGCTGATTTAAGAATATCTGCTCCATTCTAGTAATTTGAGAGGTCAACAGGTGTGTTTGTAACCTTATACAACTCCAGCTAATTCACTGTTCAATGGAGACATCCTAACATTCCCTTGGCCCCTTTTTGGTACCCTTCATTGAAGTTGTTTGGGGCTGTGCGGGAATGCAGCTATAATTACTCAAATCCAATGTTGTGTTGATGTTTAGTCTCGCCAGCAGCAATAATAAGGGTCAGATGAGACCTAAGCGCAACTCATATAGTCTGAATCTGACTCACTGTATAGAGGAAACACAGGATGACCCAATATGAAATGGGAAAAGTCATCACCTATACACATATCCTTAGCCCATCATCTCCTCATTGTTAATTACTGATATTTTCCCATAAAAGGAGGACTTTCCTAGGAGTACAGAATCTGTGCCGCGTACTCCGCAGAATGCACACAGTGGTTGCACTCACATTCTGTTGGTCGTGGCCTCTGGAAACCAAGATGTCCTGGCTAGACAGGCCTTTGGTCAATCAAGCAGGGCTGCTCTCACGTTATTTTGCTTATTCTTGCTATATCACTACTTGAATGAGGCGTACCACTGAGGTCCCTGCAATGCCCCTGTGGAGCAAGGCTGTTGTATGTATTCTGGATTTAGCTGTAATAGCAGGGCCTAGTCTCTGGGCTTGGTCTACTTTCACTGCAACTGAAGGCATCTTGGTTTCTCCCCACCCCCCACCCCAATCCTTGCAGAACGGAGCAGCAGCACCATGATCTGGCTTACTGCCTTACCTTGCTTCCTCTCACAGAACGCGGTCTCTGTAAGATGCAAGACAACTTTGATTGTTTTGCTGACAAGCTCCAGGATGCATCCGTCTACAACTGCTTCCTGGCGGCGTTGAGCCGGCTCCGTAGGGTGGGCACTAAGCCTGAGATGAAGGTGAGACTCATTTCCCCCCCCCCCCAGGCTAACGTAGGGAGTAGTTGCCATTGTTTCTGTGGGGGGGGGGAATCAGAAGTGCCTGAGCATGCAGTGTACTTTGATTTAGAATTTCTACTTCCTTCTGCATGTGGTGTCATTTATCAGGACGTTATGGAAGAGTTTGAACAGAAGCTCCGGATGTGCCACAACAAGGGTCTGGACTCATTCACCGAAGCTCCCAGGGAGGTCATAAGCCAAGACGGCAGCAGAACACCTGTGCTCCAGCTACCAAAGAAGAAAGCAGCAGCGAGTATGTCCAAAGTTTTAAGTTTGCACTAAAACTTCCTTATCTTCGTAGCATGCTTGATTGCTACGAAGCAGCCTAAATTTTCACGTTGACTGTTTTCTCCCTGATTTTGAATGATTCCTAAACTCTTTGAGAGGCTAGGTGGAATGCAGCCCAGGGACCATTGAGCAATAACTGTAAGGACACAGCATTATTGAGAGTGAAGAGGATGTCTCGCAGTTCATGAAAGCATAATCGAACATGCCCCGTCTCCCCCTCATTCCTTGATTTTGTAGGCTCATAGAAAAACATACCATTGCCCAGTTTTCCCTTGGAACAGTAACTCCACCTATGTGTCTCCTTTAAACCAAAAGTTGAAAAATCTCAGGATTCTGAAATGCCTTACAAAGATTTGGCAATATAATGTGACACATAGATTTCTACATGCTTAATAGCGTTTAACTCCAGAGCTATATCTCTCATAATAGTTATGGATCAGCACGCTTGAGACTGGTTTGGGAATAATCCCTTGTATCAATGCACTTGAGGACAACTTTAAGACAGACTAGAAAGGCACATGTGGTTTTGCCCTAAAAAGTGCAAAATAGGAGCTGGGTAAAAGTGTCCCACTCACTTTACGGAGAGTGTAGTAGTATCTAGCTAATGGGTTGCATGTTCTGTCTGTTTACCCCAGCTTCTTCAAACTTCCACTACCTTTTACAGGCTCACGGCGGCGACCTTTACGTGCTGCCAACAGACACACTGAGTCTTCCTTCATCACTCCTGAGCCCCGTATTTCCAGACCATGCAGAAAGACTTCAAGACCTAAAGTTTCTGTTGCTTTCTCCAGTGATGAGGAAAACAGCCCAGAGGAAGGTGAGAATATGTTCTGTATTTGTCTGAAACTTGGGCTGGTTGAAGTGTACTTAGAAGGATCTTACTTTGTATGTTCTGCTTTGTGGTCTCTCTGCATCACACATGCCTATGTGGAGCCTCGATCGGGAAACTTCTCTAGTTAAGCACGTTTTGGTGGGAACCCTCCCCCAGTGCCCCGCTGGGTATGCGCCAATGGGTTCCCGCCCATTCCCTCAGTTTTTTCTCACCTCCATAACATACAAAAAGGCGCAGTGATTGATGGATCTGCTGAGTCCTGTCTTTATAAAAAGCTAAAGCTCTACGGACAACCAGCAACAATCATCAGGTCCTATTTATTAATTTTATTAATGCACCTGCTCTTCACTGCAAAAACATTTCTACAATGGCTAACAAAACATAGAGCTGATGAAGGACACAATCGGGCTAGTCAAATGTCTCCCTGAAAAATCAGGTTGCTTCCTTGTAACTGGAGTTCTTCGAATGGTCATCTGTGCACGTAGAGCTTTAGCTTTTTATAAAGACAGGACTCAGCAGATCCATCAATCACTGCGCCTTTTTGTATGTTATGGAGGTCAACGAAAGGGGCACCCTGTTTCCTTTCAAAGGCTAGCCAAAACATGCTTAGAGAAGTTTCCCGATCGAGGCTCCGCGCAGGCGCAGAACCCATATGTGTGAATGCACAGATGACCATTCGAAGAACTCCAGTTACAAGGAAGCAACCTGATTTTTCAGGGAGACATTTGACTAGCCCGATTGTGTCCTTCATCAGCTCTATGTTTTGTTAGCCATTGTAGAAATGTTTTTGCAGTGAAGAGCAGGTGCATTAATAAAATTAATAAATAGGACCTGATGATTGTTGCTGGTTGTCGTTGCCGCCCATTGCTGTGACTTTTTAAATTGCCCTCTTCTTCCGAAGCCACCTGATGCTCATTTTCTCTTTCAGAACTTTCTGCTGAGCTGAGAGAGGAGGAGACACCTAGCAAAACAACTCCCATTTCCCGTGCATCATCTCACCGGTGATAATATTGCCCTTTTGTAGACTGTTGGTTAATGGGAAATAAAGATCACTGGGTTTCTAAAGTACTGCATCTCCTGGTTTTGTATATGATACAGTGATGTGGAGGGCGTAAACTGAGTCTTGAAGGTCTTGCATCATAACATGAAGATTGCACAGCCTCTCTGCTCATGTGTTTTAGGCTGTAGATGTTGGTAGGTATTAGCACATAGGTATTGTAAATAGAGCACAGGACCTCAGTAAATGGGTGTCATTCCCTGATTAATACTATTTGGACTCATCCGGACTTGTTAAAATTGGCCCTGAAAACCCACCAGTGTTAAGTAGGAGAACACTGCTGTTAGGCGCAAGGGAGTTAGAGCTTTGCCTATAGCATGGGAAGACACAACGTGATCAGAGGTGAGAGCCAGCTGCTGCCTGGCATCTCCCCCTTCCCCCCCCCCCCCCAGCGTCAGACAGCAGTGAGGCCTTGACTGGGAATAAGCACCAGCCTACACCTGATCTGCCGCCCCAGAGCTATAATCAAATGTGAGGTGAATAATGGCTGCTGGAATAATGGCTGAGGGTTTGTGGCTTCCAGGGCCTCTGACATTCAACAACCCTCCTCTTGCAGAACATGGAAGGGAGGGGGGGAAGAGAGCTGCAGCAGCCCCACCACTCATCCCAGCATGTCAATGCTGCTGTAAGACTCTAGGGGAAGAAGGTTCAGCTCCAGACCGGCTTCCACCTGCAGCAGGACTCTGCCTGGGTAACTGTGCCCACAGCTCCCTTCTCTCCTGGTTTTAAAGATGGGGGAACAGTTCCCTAAATGTCCTGCGGAGATGCTAACACCTACTGGGCATATCTCCATTGTTTGGTTCTGTTGACATCCACCTCTGGGGTTCAGTGCCTGTTAACTGGTTCCAATCTTTGCGTTAATCCTGTGCCCTCCATCTGCAATTAAACTTTGGTTGGCAGAGGCTGCACTGCTCACGAGCTGGGCAGAAGTGTAACTCCACCTCTGACAGGTGGGACTCAGTACAATCAAGTGCTATAGCAGTGATCCAGACCGTCCTCATGAAGAGACCCTTCTGCTGTGAGAATCGTCTTGAGCTCTGGTATGCACCATCCTGCTACAGGGAATATCTTTGCCCTCTGGTATACTGGCTGTCAGTTACCAGTAGTTACGCACAGTGAAAGTGGCAAGGTGTAGAGCAGAGGCGATAAACTTTTTTCAGCCTGAGGATCCAGCGGTGGATGGGTCACAGGCATGAGTGGGTGGGGCTGAAAAAGCCCCCCCCCCCATGCCATTGTTGGCAATGGAACCAGGTCTACTCAGAAGTAAGCATTAGCAACATATTTACTCACAAATAAGCAGGACAAGGCTCAGAAGGAAGCAAGACTGCATCATTCAACAGCTTCCCTTTTCCCCTGTAGGGAAAAGCTCTGCTTAATAGTGGGTCAAAGATAAGAGCTTTTCCTTCTGGGGGCCAGGGGAAGAAGTTGCTGGGCTGGATGGGGAGCCCTGTGGGCCTTATCAGGTGTTGGTGGTCTACCACCAATCCTGAACCTTTCCGTTCCTGTTCACGGCATTCCCTCAGCCCTTCTCCCCTTCCCTGTGGCAATTATGCTTAGGAAAAAAAACCCACTGTTGTACTCAATTGGAGCCTTTTTCCAATCTGCTGGGGGAGAGGGGGGAGGAAACCTTTGTGGACATTTCAACTGAGAAGGAAGGCTAATCCTCTCATCCCCTTGCACTGTGATCTCAACCATTGCCTACCCACAGGGCCATGCAGAAGGGGGACCAGTTGGCCCGGGGCCCATGATTTTGAGGGGTCACTCGACGAGGAGGAGCCCCCTAGCTTACGCTACTGCTTCCATAGCATCAGCGGCCCATTGAGAAGCGAGGAGCCTGCCTTGCGGAAACAGCGCAGGAGCCGTGCGTTGTGAATACCACGGTCAGACTACAAGCTCCAGACTAGGGCCATATGCCGCATGCAGGGCAAGGATATACAGTATGTGCCTATGATGCAATAGGTGTCCGTCTCTTTCCTCAATCTTCTCCATGGCATATAATCTCTGGAGCGGAGGGTGAGGTAATGATGATGATAGTTATTAATGATGATAATGGTGACAATACCGTGAGGGGATGATGATGATAATGTTTGATAATGATGGACTGTTCTATAGTTGTTGCTTCTATTTGTACAGCAACTAAAGATAAACGTTAATGTCCGATTCAACCTTGAGGTGTTGTAGAACAGGTTTAATAGGAAGGTGTTCTGTAGAACGGACATGTTGGTGGGCATTAAAAAAATACATTTAAAATACTTAATGAGCAGTTTGAAATGGGGGGAGGAGGCACACACTTCTCATCTGTCCTGGGCCTATGACGAGCTCTGCACGGCCCTGCCTACTCACCACAGTTAGACATGGGCGGTGGGGGTGGGGGTGAGCCGCCCATTGCCATGCAGGGCATCATCTTTGGGTGGGATGTGTACATGTAAGAGAGTGGGGAGGCCCTACACGCTGTTGCTTTGGCACACAGCCCTCAGCAAGTTAGCCATGAGGGAATGTGGCCCTTCAGCTAAAGAAAAAGTCCCGTAGTGTAGAAAAATCTCACTCAAAATCTATTGCTAGCATTGATGCTCTTTCCTCACGCTGGTCTGATCCAAAGACAAACCTTGTTGCTTCATAAGACATTTTTCCCCACTAGCATAACTACACATCAGGGTGTTGTGCTGATAAGGGTTGCAACTGAGTCTTGGAATGATCTGCCCTGAGGTGCTGGAAAACGGGCTAATCTGGATTTAATTAAAGAACATGGTAAGAATCATGAATACCAGTTGTCCATAGAGTTCAGTATTCTGCCTGAGCCGAATAGCAGGATTTTCTGAGTATGCCCTTTCCCATTTGATCCTAGGTTGCTGGAACTCTAAAAGTATAACATGGCCACTGCAGTTATGACTATAGATGCTTGCTGCATTTACCCACCCCCATCCAGCTTTTGTGTTGTGCAATATGCATTATGCAGATCACTGGTTTTCTAAGAATGAACATTGGTTACTGTCTACATGTCTTTCAGGCTTTTATCAATTTCTGTTACCTTGGTGTCTTTTTTTAAATAAGTGGGGGTGGGGGAACCTTGCCGCAGAAGCCTTTTTGCCTAATGACAATGATCCATCACTTTTGCCTTCTACACCTTTTGAGGTGAGGCAACCTGGAATTGTACACAATACTTGTAAATATGGATGCACCATGGAGCCTTAGACTCCAGGCAGGTATATATTGGAGGAGGCAATCTTTTAATAACCTGGCCACAGACCATTTAGGGCAACAGTGGGCAATCAGGAGATCTGGGGGCCAATTTTGCCCCCTGATACACACACCAAACTGGGATTCCAAGGGGAAAAATCAGTTTGCTGCTGAATTTAGGGATGAAGAAAAGGAACCACCCATATTTTTTGCTACTGGCAGTGTGAAGAGGGTATCAGGGGCCACATGTGGGCATATGTTGCCCACTCTTGGTTTTGGGTTTTAAAGGTTAATACAGCACTTTAAATTGGGCTTGGGATGGAGTGGAAGCAAGTGCAAATCATGAAGCGCTGGCATAATAGCCCCATGCTCAGTACCATTACTACTTGTCAGTTGGATAGAATACTGCCTGCATTTTTATATCACCACAAGGAAAAATGATTTTAACTGAATTTTTAGCATTCATCAGAGGGGCCAGAAATATTCCTGCAGGGCCAGTCTCACCACTCTTATTGCTATGGTCCTACCTTGCCACTTCCTTGTATTATGTAGTGAGCTTATTTTCAGCTAGAATATCCTATACCAGAAATGCTGGTTGGAACTGGAATTGCTAGGATCCCACTGACTTGTCAGCAAATCGTTAGATGATGCCCATCTCTTAATGTCATGCAATGCTGCCCTAGGAACGCAAGTCCCCATTGTTCTACAACTGATTTTTGCTGTTGATTTCCCAGAAACAGCTTCAGTTCCCAATCAGTTTATGTTGTATTTACCCTTCTAATATTGACATCAGTCAGCAGTCTTGATACTCTTGGTCTTAGCCAGCAGGAGCTTTGCATCCATCAGGGCTCAGTCCTAAGCCCAGTGCTCTTCAACATTTTTATTAATGATTTGAAAGAGGAGGTGCTGGGAATGCTTATCAAATTTGCAGACGACACAAAATTGGGTGGGATCGCTAATACCCTGGAAGACAGAAACAAACTCCAAAGTGATCGTGATAGACTGGAGCGCTGGGCTGAAAACAACAGAATAAAATTGAATAGGGATAAATGCCAAGTTCTACACCTTGGAAAAAGAATCCAAATGCACAGTTAGAAGATGGGGGATACTTGGCTCAGCAATACTACAAGCGAGAAGGATCTTGGAATTGTTGTAGATCGCAGGTTGAATATGAGCCAACAGTGTGATGTGGCTGCAAAAAAAGCAAATGCTATCTTGGGCTGCATTAATAGAAGCATAGCTTCCAAATCACGCGAGATACTGGTTCCCCTCTATTTGGCACTGGTTAGGCCCCATCTTGAGTATTGCGTCCAGTTCTGGGCACCACACTTCAAGAAGGATGCAGACAAGCTGGAGTGTGTTCAGAGGAGGGCAACAAGGATGATTAGGGGTCTGGAAACAAAGCCCTATGAGGAGTGATTGAAAGAACTGGGCATGTTTAGCCTGAAGAAGAGAAGATTGAGGGGAGACATGATAGCACCCTTCAAATACTTGAAAGGTTGTCACACAGAAGAGGACCAGGGCACAGAATAATGGGCTCAAGTTACAGGAAGCCAGATTCTGGCTGGACATCAAGAAAAACTTCCTGACTGTTAGAGCAATATGACAATGGAACCCATGACCTAGGGAGGTGGTGGGCTTTCCCACATTAGAGGCATTCAAGAGGCAGCTGGACAGCCATCTTTCAGGGATGCTTTAAGGTAGATTCCTGCATTGAGCAGGGGGTTGGACTCGATGGCCTTATAGGCCCCTTCCAACTCTACTATTCTATGATTCTGGCCTTTGGCAAATACTTTTGTGTGTGTTACTTTGGAGAAAAGTAGGATCAAGAACACCCTTCACTATATTTCACAGTAAATGAAAGGATGATTAGCAAATCTCCCATGACATGATCAAACAGAAAATATGTGTGTGTGTGCGTGTGCTTGCGTGCACAACGCCTGCTTGCCTGCCTTTCCCAGGATCAGATTCTGAAACTCTGGTCTTAGCCATCCATTGTACTCGTTTTGGCTTGTAGAGATCATAAGTTAAAGGTGAGTTTCAGGGAGAAGCCCCCAAAACATAGTAAGACCTCACTTTACTTCAACAGCCTCCATCACCTACCATTTGAATCTACATATTTGGCCAAGGCTGGTAAGAAAACAAATATACAGAAGTGGTCTACTGGATATGTGGGGCATTTACCCACATTTCCCCAAAGTAGTGTAAATTTAACCATTGCATGAATCTGAAATTAATTTTCTTGCACAGTTATATGGGGATAGAGAAGCATTTTTAAGGCAAAAGGGTCACAAGCATAAAAAGTTTTTAAAAGATGGGGAAATTGTGTCATTCAAAAATCATAGCTAATATCTATTGTCCCAATTTAAAGATGGATTTAGCTGGGCAGGTTTCTAAAGTCTTGTTGGCAGGAAAACGTAGTTCAAGTTTCATCCCATTCTAGAGAGAGAGAGAGAAATAGGCACCTTTCTTGGCCAAAAGAATCTCGAAAGTGCGGTGAATCTTTGCTCACGGAAATCCCAAACTACCCCTTGGCTAAAATCATTAGATCTCCCCAGGAGATCTTTCTTCCCAAAAAACCATGACAATTTCCACCTAATACTAGCCAAAACCAGTTTCACTGGAAGAGAGGTGAAGATCCCTGGGAGGAAATTGTATTCCTTGGGACGAGAAGCCTTAAGTGATTACAGGAAGGAGGCAAAACTTCTCAGCCATTACAAAAGTAATTATCACCATTCAGCTGACCAGAAAACAAAGGGAAGGGATTTGGGGAAGGAGGTATTGAGGAAGGGAAGGGGGGCAGGCTGCCTGGATTTGTCAGGTATGTCTGTGCACATCTTTTGGCAGGCAAAGGAAAAGGGGGAAATCAACAATAGGATTTGGGGCCTTCCACGCTGGACTTGGTTGACCAAATGTAAAACACCCCTTCGGTTCTCCACATGGCTTTACTTTTCCCTGGTGTCCAAGCTGTGTGTGTCGGTTTGACCACTTTCCAGGTTTAAATGTCTTCTTCTACTCACAGCAAAATACAGAAATTTGGGCTGTTGCATCACTTAGGTCCATCAAGCCCAGTATCCTACTCTGCATCAAAATATTTAGGGCCCTGCAAGATCAGAATATATTATGCAAAGCAAAATGCTTCATTTGCATAACTCTTCCTTTGTAGAATCTGAATTTAGTGTACAGAACCCAATATCTTAGTAGGCAGCAGAAGGAAAGCATTGTGGTAGAATGGGAAAATATATTAACAGGGAGGGTGAGTTGCCTACAAACGGGAAATCCTGACCACAATGACAACCTGATTCTCTCTTGAAAGATAGCCGCTGGGTCCTAGTAACCATTTAACCAACAGCAGCTTGCAGTTTCTTTTGGATTTTGCTGATCGCCATAAAATAATCACAAGAGTCTTGCCTTTTCTGCCATATTTTGCCTCCCCGAGGGCTTTTTCAGTTTAAGATTGCCACTCTGGTACCATATTGCATTCTTAGTCATAAGAGCAGGCTGCAAAGAAACTGGCACTCTTCCTAGAGAGGAAAACTCTCCCAGACCTTTGGCTCCGTCTTCTATGGAGCAACCATATTTCTCTGCTGCTCCGCAGCCTGCTTTGGAAGTGGCCCCTTAGCCCTTCTCTTCTAGGCTTGGCTTTCTTCTCTCGCTTCCCAAACAAAAGGAGGAGAAGGACTATCATACCAAGCATCACATACGGGCCTCATACACTTCCCTTCAGCACCATCACAGCTACTCCACCTGGCTTACTGCCCTCTTCCCTCTGCCTCCAGCCTTGGAGGGCAAAAGGCAAGCCATTCTGCTGCTGTTTGCACACCTTTCTGAGTGGGCTATCACACCCTGGAGGTAGTGCAAGTCACCACACCACACCTCTTTGTATCTGATTTACACTTTCTAATGGGCAGGTGCTCCTCTTTATGTCCCTTCCCAGTGGAAGCTTCTTAAACCTGCTTGGTTATCCTGGCTAAGGCCACTGGAACCTGCTTGAGGACAACTGTAGGGAAGCCCCGAAGCCTGTCCTCACCACACTTATGCATTGCTGCAGAATCAGTTATGTTCACATTTGAGGCCTTCTTGGGTAGGAGGGTTCTTCTCCAGCAAGTGCTGCAGTTTGTGCCTTTTTTGCCCATTTTGGGAAGCTGGCACTTCTTCTTGGACACTTCTTTGCTGTTCTGCCTTGCAGACCAATAACAAAGTTGGACTTGCCATAAGTTTCCTTTCTGATCTGCAGGCAAGCCTGCTGTTCTCATGTCCCCACAATTGCAGTTAGGTTGCTGTCAACGTTCACTGATGTATCTCTTTGAGTTCTTAGAGATTCACAAAACTCCTCTGGGACTGTCCATATTCACAGTTTCATCACTCAATGTCGTGGTCCCCAACTAGGCCAGAGAGAATCTTGATGTTGTGTTATGGGAACATTGGGGTATAAGGGCTGTGGCCTATAATCATCATTGTCCTGGGGGTGGGATGGAGGAGACTCTGCATAGATTGCCATACAAGTGTTGTATAAAGTTTGTACCTCCACATACGAATCTGAGTTTCTTTGGAGGTGACACTGGCTGGAACTGCCCCAAATGCACTTCTTCTTGGAGCCCAGTTGTGCCCTTTGATGTCTCTACTTTCCAGACTGGAGGAAGGATAGCAACGTGAATGAAGAAGATTGAATGCAAAACACTCAGCTGCTCCCGTCTGTTCTGTCTGGAAGCTTTGTGGCATAGTTCTAGTTGATGAACAGGTCTTTCATCTGTCCGATGTTCACCTGAAAGGATTAATTACTTTTCTCATTATAACTAATACACCGGCTAAATTCAGATGACATATTAGGCAATGGAGGGGGAAATAGTGTACTGACCTTGCGTTAGGCAGGCGGTGCTCCCCAAACGACATGCTGCAGCCGGCGCTGCTTGGCACCGGCAAATGCACCAATTGCTACGAATGGACAGCAACCATTTTGGTTGCAGCATCTCCTCCCTCCCCCTCCCTCAGTCCCCTAGCCGTATCCCAGCATGTACTGTGAGTTCTGCCCAATTCGACAACACTTTAAACAACGGGGCTTCGGGCTAAACAATGTGCAAGCCCGTTGTTTCCCTCCGTTGTTTAATTCTCCTGCTTAGCGTACTATCAGTTGTGTGTGCATGGTGTGTTACTCCCCACATGACACAATAAGCAACACAACTGACGATTGTTCCCCCCCCTCCTCCGTTGCCTAATATGTTGTCCGAATTCAGCCACTGTCTTGTTCTTAAATTGTTAGGCTAACTGTAGCCTTCTATAATTAACTAAACATAAACCATATTGTTTCCCAGTGGAACTGTTAGTGAAAATGTAATTTTATTTTATTGCATTTATTAGGTACTCACAGTAATGTATAATCAATTTAAAAAGAACTATGAAAATGACATAACTAACGCTGAGGAAAATATAATCAAAAGCTAGTCCATAAAGTTGGCAAAATATTAACACAGCACCCCAAACCAATCTGATCAATAATAAATCTTGGCAGAGTTTATCCACAGGAACAAAGAATAAGGGCCAACCACTACACACGCCTCTGCCCCAAGGTGATTTAAACCTACTTCTTTTCTCCATGGTAAAGTTCACTGTGTGCACAGGCATACACTCTTACCTTCATATCTGGCATATTTTCATTCCAGCCTTCTGGATTATCTTAAAACCAATTTCAGATACTATTTTGCAGTTCCCTTTGATTGGGGGCATCTTTATTTCGTAATAAATATTGGGACTGGCAAACTGTTGCCAGCAGGTGGCAGTAACACCAGCAACATCTTAGCACTGGTTGTCTTCTGTCTCATTTTCCAACCCTCTTCCTATCCAAAAGAGGCAGCAGACATGTTTGCAGTGTTTCAGGAGCGCTTATGCCAAAGTGTTCCCGATGGCTAGGTTTAAGGGCTTCTGGCTGGGTTAAAGCCTGGTCCTGCTGGCATGCTAGAACTGTGGAGATTATCTCGCATAACCTCACAGAAACAGTAGCCCCTTATGCTCACCCTAGCAGTTGCCCATGTATCCCCAAATTCCTCGGACCAGTTTTGGGAATTAAATCTTTAGCATGGCGTTTACTATTCTCTTAAACTGTGAACTTGTGTTGTAAAAAGGGGGGAAGGGGGGGAAAGCTCTCTAACTAGTTTGCCTAATTTTCTGTGTTTGGTAGCCAGTCTGCGTATGATAACCTCCTGATCAGCATCACATTTCGTCAGTCAGTGTTGGAATCTGAGATGACACAGGCCTTGATATATTTATATATATTAAGAGTTCTGTGGTATATTTTACGGCTTGGAATCAGGGAGTCATGTTGTTGAAGATGGAGAAAGTGGCTCTCTGCCATATGACGATTTTGAAACGGTACACTAATGCAATACCATTAGGCAGCAGATTCTGGGGCCCCATGAATGGCCAAGAACACTTATAATGACATTTTTAGCATTCTTTTTACCATAGGACAAACCTTTTTAGGATTTCTGCCTCAGGCATGAAAATGTTCCAGGGCTGGCTCTGGCCATTCTAGAATGCATGCTTTGCAGAGAGGCTCGGCTAAGAAAGATTCCTGCCGTTGCCACTTAGTATAGAGATGGACCAACGGTTTGACTCTGCATAAGCTAACGTCCTATGTTCCTAATCAATGGGTAGCCATCCAGTGTATTCAACTGCTGGCAAAGTTTTGCCAGCAGTTGAATACATCACAAAGTATTAGGGTGAACAAGGTAGGCGCTTTAGCTCCAGTTATAGTATAAACATCGTGGAACATCAGCATGTAATGTTCCTGTATCCTTTGTCCCCTGCACAGAGTCCTTGTTGGCAATTGTTTACTCATCAAACAGAATGCCCTGATTGTGCAAATGCTCCAATGCTCTCAGATTTGTCCCCCTTACTTTATAGTAGTCCTGAACAACATGTGGCCTGTCGAACCCTCAATAAATCTCATCATTTTGCTGCCTGCATGAAATGGTGATGGTTAAGCACCCAGAAGGCCACACAAGATGCACTTGGCTTAGTGAGTGGCAAGCTCTGCTGGGTTGCCACATGGCTGCCCATCTCCAATGCAGGAATTATTATTCTAGTGCAGATGGTGGCAATAGGGTCTTTTCTACCCCTCTTGGTATCCTTTCATATCAAGTTATAAACCATCCCTCTGGCCTTTCGTTAAAGGTCATAACCTCAGCCAGAGCTAAACTTAGTGCCTTGGTCCTTCAGTAGTAGAGGGTGATAAGAATCAAGTTACGTCCTGAGCCAAATGAACTTTCTCCAGAGTCTCTTGGTATCTAGCCTGCTTCCCATCCTCCATCTGCCTCTCTCCACCAGCTCCTCAGCTTTTTCTGTCCTGTTTTGCAAAGCCACACAGGCCAAGAAGGTGTGGGTTGCAGCGTGCACCGGCAAGCTTTTAAATATTCAAGCTGCTACTGCAGCTTGTCATGTCATCCAAACCCAGTGAGAATAGGTTGTTGACATGGCTAATAAACCACCCAAACCATAAAGCAGCCCATGGATTCTAGGTGGTTTGTTAATCAAACCAACAACCCACCCTTGCTAAGTTTGGACGACACAGCAAGCCGTGGTTGTGGCTTGAAGATTCAAAATGGCTGCCCACATGCATGCCCTGCAGCCCACTGTGGCTTACAGAAGGCATGGTGGGTTGTTTGATTGTGCAAATTGGGCCAATGAGTGAAAGGCGGCATGGGAAGAGCCTCCCCTACAGATCTCAAAGAAAAAGAAGCACAATTTATTACTTCGGACTTCTCAGACATCAGCATTGGGCTTGTTCAGATAACAAGTGGTTAGTGAGCATGTTCAAACTGTGGTTATGTAGCCACCATGGTTAGGAATGGTACACATAACACACTAAGTCATGGTTCACATGACACGCTAAGCCATAATGTTTAGCTCAAAACACTTAACCATTATGGCGTAGCATGTTGTGTGAACAGGGCCACTGAAAGAATTTCATTTATGATGCAATCATTATCCAATGAATTAATTATGCTATGAGAAGCAGAATCATTTGGTCTTGCATTGTTATGAACGCCATCGCCATGGATATACCCCAGAGGGAAAAGCCTTATTGCACACACACAAACATACAAACCCTGAACAAGAATGACCTCTTTGTCTCTAAGGGGTCACACGTCTGAAACATACCATTTCAGATTGTGCCAGTGCTCCTTGGCCTGTATACCCTAATCTGTATACAGTTAAGAAGAAATTTGATCTGAGCTGTGGATATTTTACCCATAAGTATCCACAAGATAAGGATGCTGGGCCACCATTTTAAGATCAAATGTATACTGTGGGCCAGATGGATCATATATACTACGGAGGAGTAAAACTTCTTTCAGCCTGAGGGCTGAATTCAATTGCAGAGAAAATCTCAGGGGCCACATTCCAGTGGTGTGAGGCCAAAGGCAAAAGGAGACAGGGCTGAAGGGCAAAAGGGACAGGGGTACAATACCCCTATATTTTAGCTCAAAGCTCTTACTGGCAGTAACTTAGCCTTAGGAGAGGCATTTCAACCTTTTAGGATGGGGTTGGGGGATGATGAAGGTGCAAAAGCCAAGAAACCATCAAATGATCAATGGCTGGGGGGGGGGGGGAAGGGTCAGAAAAGGGGAGCCTGGCTATCCAGGCAACCCTGGAGGGATAGATTGGGACCTCAGGCAAGCCAGATTTGACCCACTGGCCTGAAGTTCAACATTCCTGTTGAACAAGCTGCTCAGACACATTTGGGACTCCATCATCTGAACTCATTACCACAGCCCATGGATCATGTCCTATGGCATACTGAGCCGCAGCTAAATGTCAGTTGTCTTATGTCATGTTCTTTGCACCATTGTTTTTAATGTCCTTTGTTTCCATATCCCATGCTACTTTGAGGAGGGAGTATGTTAGGCTGACCATATGAAAAGGAGGACAGGGCTCATGTAACTTTAACAGTTGTAGAGAAAAGGGAATTTCAGCCAGCGTCATTTGTATGCAATTCGTACCTGGTGAAATTCCCTCTTCATCACAATAGTTAAAGTTGCAGGGGCCCTACCTTCTTTTGTATATGGTCACTTTAGTATAGTGCCTGCACCTTTAACTGTTGTGATGAAGAGGTGATTTCATCAGATACTAATTGCATACAAATGATGCTGGCTGAAATTCCCTTTTCTCTGCAACTGTTAAAGTTACATGAGCCCTGTCCTCCTTTTCATATGGTCAGCCTAAGTATGTTAAACCAACAGGCGCTTGGTGGCCCGCTGGAAGCAGGCTAGTGGCCTCTCCATGAACTGTAGTCCACCTTCTACTCACCCAGACCTAAATATGATGCTTCTCCCTGTCATGTTCTTTGCACACATTCTCCCTTCCCCAGAGGTAGTATGCTTTACCTGACAGCATTCTGTAATCTTTGGGTGCTTCCCCCCCCCCTTCTTTTTTGGTGAGAATCTGTTTAGATTTTGCACATCCCACTATGGTGGTGTATGAACACAGGCAGCTTCTGCCTCAACCGAGGCTGGTCGGCTACTTTAAGCCAAGCATCATTTCCAGCGATTTGCACAAGGCTGCCAATTCTACCGCTGCAACCCCACCACTGCTCTCAGCCTCAAAACGTGCTTGCGTCCCAAACGCACTCTTGAGTCCTACCAGAGCAGTGTTCCTCGGGTACCCCAACCCTCCCCTGTTCTACCTAAGAACGTAGAGCAATACCTTGGGCTCCAGTTGACGCGCGCAGCCCAATGGCAAAGAGAAGGCAGGATTCCCGCTGGCACGTCCCTGGGGGAGACCGCCGGCCCCCCTCCCGCTCCTCCGGGCCTTATTAGAAACGTTGCTCACGTCGTGGAGGAGGGAAAGGGGGAGAGGTTGCCGGGTCATTAAGCAATCAGGCTGCATCTGGCCAGAGAGCAATGCAGGGGGGAAAAGTGCCCCCGAAAAAGGCCCCAACTGCGGGAGGGGGGGCGGTGGAGGGGTTTGCCCTTGTAAGGAACAGAGAGTGGGAACATTTTGCAAAGTTGGTTCATTGCACGCTGGGCTTCGTTTTTTCTGTGAGAAAAAAAGCAGCAGCCAACTTGACCACTTCTTGTAGGAATCTAAGACCACAGTATTACGCGTGCTGAATTGGAAGCAAGTTCTATTGAAATCAGTGGGATTTACGGCCTCTGAATAAAAATGGATTAGGATTAGGGTGCAACAGAAAGACGCATTTCCAATGACGTAGGACTGATCTGACTCGCGGTTTTGTCTCTACCAGCTTTAGGGATCGATCCAGCCATGGGGTAATAACAAAGAAAGACGTGTGCCTCTGAACATGCTAATCCTTGTTTTTCCTGACCATGGAAGGATTGAGATGGTGGCCTCGCACACATGCACCTGGGGCAAGAATCCAAGGCAGAGTCCAGATTGGCTTGAGCCCCCGCACCTCTTTTCACAGAAATGGGCTGCTCGAGAAATGAGATCCGAAAGCCCTTCCTCGCAGCTGGGTTTAGCCAAGAGTGTTCCTGGTACTGGAGGTCGATTCCAGATACAAATGAATACAAAACTCCAAAGACAAAGGGTACATTTTGCTACACTTACCTTTCCGGAGGATGCAATCCTTGTTGCAGTTGCATGAAACTAAAGTTACACGCGACTTCCGAATAAGCACACATTGGAATGAGCTTTAAGAATTATTCTACAGAAAATAAATCAGTGATATTAAAACACTGTTATCAATATATCCCCTCTTAAAGTGATGTCTGTTAGGGTGACCCTGTGGAAAGGAGGACAGGGCTCCTGTATTTTTAACAGTTGTGTTGAAAAGGGAATTTCAGCTGGTGTCATTTGTATACATGCAGCACCTGCAGTCGCGTGTTAAAGCTACAGGAGCCCTGCCCTCTTTTGTATCTGGTCACCCTAGGCAGGGCTGCTGCAGCTTTAACTGTATGTATGTGGGAGGGGTGCAGGAAGTGGCATGCTATTAAATTAAAATAAAAGGGAAGTTCCCCCGCCCCCAATGTAAATTATGCCTGTGGTTGCTTGGGAAACACCCTGTACTTTTCCGGGTTTGTGGGTGGGGAGAGGTTAGAAGGACCTATTTTCCTCCCTATCCAGTTGTTTGTGTCGGAGGGCTGGGCTTGGCCTTTCTCCCCTTTACCGTATTAACTGTGATATAGGCATTTCCTAATAAGGATGGGTGGGAAGAAGACGAAGGAAGTTGAATCTGGGCGTGCCCAGGCGATGTTGCGGAGTCTCCTGCTAATCTCGGTGCAAGTAGAATACCCCTACAGAATTACGAGCAATTTCCTAGACGATGAAGGTGTCTCAGGGCCGGTTTACTAAAGGCATATATCCATTGTTCGATGTCTTCCACATCCGGTGATGAGTTGAGTGTATATGCATGACAAATCACAAATCCAAAGCACGGTCAGTCACGCGCCTTCGTGCTTTTCGGTGGAGTCTGTTCACACAACCAGCGGCTGGCCATCAATGCACAGCATTCAAGTGTAGAGCAATCAAGCCAGGTGTGTGAAGCAGAGCTCCGGAGTCCCCCGCCTTCTTCCTTAGGAAGGTCTTTGGTCATTCACCGGCCCACATAAAAAAAAAAAAACAGTTAAAAATAGGGAATTTGGGAATGGTGGGTTTTGTTTTAGGAACCGGTTTCGGAAGAAAGGTCCCTCGCGACCAATTCCGAATTAATAGTTGTGGAGTTACTGCAGCTCTTTCTAAGGAGGGAACCTGGCCAGAAGAACCTCATTGTGAGCTTATCTACACTACTGCTTTAAAACGGTTTATAACAGTTTTAAACTGGTTAATAATCGCTGCATTCTGATTCCAACCGTGTTGGGGGAAGGAGGGGAGGTACTCTGCGACAGACCGTGGAGATCCCGTTTCACGATGATGGCTAACAATGGCATAAACTCGTCTTGCTGAATCGGAGCAATAACTCCCCCCCTCCCCAGCATTCTGTCTCCAACAGATGCCAGCTAGATGTCTCTGGAATTCCAAAGGCGAGGAGAAGAAGCGTCCTTCTTTTCTCCCGGGCTTCTCTCAGGAGCTATTCACGCTCTTGACCATGGCGATTCCATGGAAGCGAAGAATCCCCATTCAACTCCAACATACTTCACTGGGAGGGCAGAATTCAGGGACGTTGCCTAAGTAGGGGGGAAGTTGAAGGACCCACTCCAAATGTGTGTAGTGGGGAAAGGGAAGGGTCCAAATTCCCGGTGTTTGTTGTCTGGTCCCTTCCTTGTTGGGTGGGAAATTATGACAGAAGGGGAGATCGGTAACAAATCCACTCGCCTCGGCGGCGCGCACCCTATTCGCTCTCAGTATAGCTGGGCCATAATGGGCATAATCTGCTGGAGGAGCAGCAAAAGCTGTACCCGCCTTGAGACTTCTGGGCCATCGAGGCATCAGTCTGGTTTGGGGGGCTGTCCAAAAAACAGTCCGGGTGAGGAGGAAGACGAGCTTTGGCGGGAAGGAACAAGGGCTATTTCCAACTGAGCAGGGAGCAGGAAGCTGCTGGGGGGGGGGGGGGGGCGTCGGCGCGGCTCGCGACGTGAGGGCTGCACGTAGCTTTGCCTCAGGCGCCCCCGGGATCTGATTTGGTGCCTGCGCTCAGGGCAGGGCCTAGTCATTACCATACCGGGAGGTATAAAGGGCAGAGCAGCGCCGATCTTCCGTCTTACCTCCTCACTGCACTGCGGAGCTGAGTCAGGTCAAGAGCCCTTGGTAAGACCACCATTTCAAGGGGGGGTGCAATGGGATGGGGGGGCAGCAGCAGGTGATGTCGGCCTTAGACGGCCCGGGAGACTCCACAGGGAGTGGTCCCAGGCAAAAAAGCCCACGTGCGAAGAAGTGGTGGCTGCTGCTGCTGCTGCTGCTGCTGCTGCTACAGAAAGCGGGCTTCGGCCAGGCGGTAGGGCGAAGCGGGCGTAGTAGACACGGAGCGGACCCTTGCAGCCGGCGGGCACTTGGTTGGGATTCCGCCCCGCCGAACCCAGCGGGACCGACTTCCGAGTCGTCCTGCGCCGGATCGGACGGGAAGAGGGGGGTCGGCGGGATGGGAGGCAGGGAGCCCTGCTGCTGCTCCTCCGAGGTCCCCTCCTGCCTGGGAGCCAGCCGAGGGAGCCGCGTACTTGGGCTCGTGTGGACGAGCCTGGTTGGGGGGGGGGGGGGGGGCGGTAATGAAGTTTCCGAAGTCACGAAGGGGTCCGGCTGGCGGCTGCGGAAGCCGCTTCTCCTCTCGGGGGGGGGGAAGGTGGGCGGAAGGAAAGAAGGAGGCGACATAGGCTGGCAAGTCTTTCGGTAAAATAGCACCACGCTCACGCGCTCTCCCCCCGCCGCGCAAAACTTTGCTCTTTGGCTTCTCCGCTTTGCTTCCGGGCGCGGGGCGGCTCTTTAACGTAAGGGGGACGGGGAGGGAGGGTTTCTCGATTGGGGGCGAAGGAGAAGCAGCCCCATTAACCCAGAGGGGTGTGTGAAGCGCAGCGTGTTGCTCGGGGAGGCCTTGAGGAGGCTACGCCGGAGGGCCTGAAGGGGCGCCCCGCCCAAAGTCCTTGGAAGAGTTTATAAGTCCCCCTTTCTCAACCCCCCCCCCTCTCCCTCGTCCTTCCTCTTCAGGAGCGATTTTTCCAGAAACAAAGATGGTGAAGATTGGAGTTAACGGGTGAGTTTGGAGGGGGTGGACGTGCAGCGAGCCTGCTTGAGCATGGCTGGGAGGGGGGAGGGAGGGGCCTGGTTGCTGGGAGAAGGAGGGGGGCTGCCCCTTCCTCTGCCCCTTGGTAGCACTTGGGGGACTTTCCAGCCAATGGGAGCTCTTGGAGGCCAGATGCCTGTTGCTGTCTCACTTCTAGCTTGTTTCAGCCCTTGGGGGAGGAGGAAGGGGGGGATGCCGCGGGAGATAACCCAGCCTGGCATTCCTGCCTCTTGCAAGGACATCTGAAGGTTGCTGTGGCCCATCTGTCTCTCTCCCAGCAGCTGTTTCTCTCAAACAAGATCCGCTTGTGTTCTTCTAGGCTCAGCTGTCCTCTTAAACTGGGGTCCCAGTAGATTTTCTGAGCCCTCATGATACTTATGTATTGGCTGAAAGGCAGAAAGCACGTAGGGGAAGCCCATGGCCAGGATGTGCCCAAGCTGGAGAGGAGTGGCAGTGACTCACTTCCCTGAGCTGTGCTTGCTGAGTCAGACGCTGCAGGAAGCAGCGATGGGGGCATGTGGCCCTCTCCACCCTGCTTCTTCTTTACCCCTTTTGCACCTGTGCCCTGGGGGAAAAAATCAAAATCAAAGCCTTTCTTAGATGTCACTGGGAGGATTGTGTGTCTGTGGGTCTGAAGGGCCCACAAAGAATGTGACCTTCTGCTTATGCCACTAGGAGGTTGAAAACTGTAACCAGATAACGCTGCAGCTCGATGCCTGAGAGAGGGCTGCCTCTAAAGTTAGTGCCTGACCTTTTTGAGGCAGGAAAGGGGGGAAGAGTTGCAAGCAGTATTACCAAGGAAGGAAGGACCCTGTCTAAGCAATACTTTTTCAAGCACAAGGGTACCTAAGGAAAAAGCAGGAAGCTGCTTCCAATAAGAATTCCTGTAGAGGGTCCATAGTTAAATGGCTGAATGGGCACTTTGCCTGTAGAAAGTTTGAGACTTGGTCTTTGGTATCTCCAGGGCTCAAGAGGGATAGTGAGGAGCTGCTGCACACTGCAGTGAATAGTGGGGGAGGGCTGGGTGTGCCACAAGCCAGCTTCATGTAATTATCAAACTTTTCATTGTGCAAAGCACTTTAACTCTTATCAGACTTAAGCTCAGAGCAGTTCTGAAAAGATGGAATTGGTAGAAGCCCGACTTTTCAAGCACTTACTTAAACTGATGTTCTTGGCTTGAGTGGGAAAATTCAAGCCTCTCTAGCCGACACTTTGTCCCCTATACTGGGTGGTTACCAGTTCCAACCATTTTGGAGGGGAGGAAGCATTTAGAGTGGCTGGAAAAGCCATTGGGGGGAGGGGGAGGTTGTTCAGTCTCATGCAAGGATGCTCTTTGTCTCGAGCACAAAGCCTTCATCATGTGACCCAAAAATAAGTGATGGGGCCTCCAGGCTGTTGTGGGCTCTGAAAGATTTGCAACCCTGATGGGCAGAGATGAAGGGAGTATTTGTGGCTGCAGTTGCCTGTCCTTCCCTGTTTTCCCCAATACACTCTGACCCTAGTCAGGGGGAAGAAACTGAGGAGCCTTTCTGAGCTCTCTCCTGCTGGCGCTCATATTTGCTGTCACGGGCAGCCCTAGCATGAGGCAAGATAAAACTGCTGCCTTGGGCATAAGATTTGGGGTTATGTTAAGGGTGGCAGAGAAGAAGTAGGGCAGATGTAACATGTGGGTCTCGGCCACAAGCCCCATTTGAAACTAACCGCAGATAATGTATTTCAGTGAAGTTTGCAGCATGTATCCCTATAACTTGTGCCCAATGTTTTAAGTTAAATACCAGAAAAGAAGACAACTAGAGGTCTTGGGGCCTGAGGCAGACAAGCTGCCAAGAATAAAACTGCTTTGCCCAGACTAGGGTCCGACTATATGGTCTATGCTCTTGTTAGGTTTGCCATCGGATTACAAGTTGCATTGCGACACACCTGATCTCTGCTTCCTTCCGTGCATTTGGTCATTGATACATTTGTAGAGCAATAAACAACTAAAAAGGGATAGTTAATCCATCCTGAAGATGACGTTGTTATTCTTATTTCTCTAGATTTGGCCGTATTGGCCGTCTGGTCACCAGAGCTGCAGTCGCCTCAGGAAAAGTCCTGATTGTGGCTATCAATGACCCCTTCATCGATCTGAACTACATGGTGAGCATTCAGAATTGTCCCTTGTGAGACTTGAATCTCTCTGCTACTCAGAGCAAAGTCAGACTACCTTGCAAATTTTCTCATCACTAAACAAGTCATCCTCTAATATTTTCCAGAAACTTAGTAGTGTTTTCTGTAAACAAGACAAGCCTGCAAGCAGATTTGGGGGTGGCAGGGCTAATGTTTAGAAATAGAGGGCCCCAGCAGAGACTGAGCCAAAAGTAGTCATGCAATCCCTCAATATATGAGATGGTGTTGGAAAACAATCTCCAAAGATAAAAATACACTCTGTAGGAGTTTCACCACAAGAATCCACACAGCAGAGACCCAATTATATGCAATTAATACTTTTATTATACTAATACAAAATATTAAACACTCATATAAAATCCCAATAACATAAATCACCCAACTGGTAAAAAGTCAATTTTAACTATATGTTTAATTGCATATAATTGGGTGTCTGCTTTCCACACAACAAATAACATCGCCCAGCTGTGACTATCAAAAGACCAACTGATATTATCTTGCAACCAAAATTTCTCCATTTGCACATGTCCATGATTGTGTGGAGAAAATATTGGGCCTTTTCAGACAACACACTAAGCCATGTTTAGGCTGCTAATTGTTTTGCAGCAAATGGTTAGTGAGCAACTTTAAGCCATGGTTATGTAGCCGCCATAGTTAGGAATGGTTCACATGACACGCTAAGCCATAATGTTTAGCTCAAAATGCTTAACCACCATGGCTTAGCATGTTGTCTGAACAGGGTCACTGTGTGAAACAGGACATGGACACAATTTGGGTGATCACAGCTGTATTTCCCATCCTCTTTCCCAACTGTAATAGCCTTGAAGTATGTTGTCCTTTCAGTACACATAGTACCTTCTTCAAGCAGTTGTGTATGTGAGTGGCTTGGATAGGAAAGAAAATGGTGTGGGGAAAGAGAGTGGAAGCAAGAGTGTGAGGGATTAAAGGGGAATCTGACTCCAAAGAACAGCGATAATGTTGAGTGTCTCAACTTCAGGTCTACATGTTTAAATATGATTCCACTCATGGCCGTTTCCGTGGCGAAGTCAAAGCCGACAATGGGAAACTCGTGATTAATGGGCATGCCATAACAATCTTCCAAGAGTGAGTAACACCCCTCTCCGCTCTAGTTTTCCTTGCTGGGCAGAGGGTGGTTTGATTAGACACGTGCAGGTTCTAAATGGCTTCTTTTCTTGTTAGGCGTGACCCTACCAACATTAAGTGGGGCGATGCTGGTGCAGAGTATGTTGTGGAATCCACTGGTGTCTTCACCACCACAGAGAAGGCCAGCGTAAGTGGATGGCATAGGTGGGAGGTGGGATTGCCTGCATACAGATATAGAATGACAAGAGGGAATATGCAATCCACTGCTGCTCTGAAATTGAAGAGACACCTGGATGCATATACTTCCTGGATCAAAACAAAAGTAAAGTGGAGCAAAACTCACCCGTTTAGAATTCAGTATGATACAACCCAAAGAAGGAGTGTGAGTCTAATGATTCAAGGAACTGTAGCTACTAAATTCCTACAGTTGTGCTAGTTTCAAGTAAATATCTCTCAGGGGCCCACGTTGTATATTACTGCAGTGGAGTTTTTCTGCTTATTTTCCACTCAGTCTCACTCCCCTTGCTGGGCCATGATCAGGTGTGAAGAACCCACAGAATTTGCCTCATCCATGTGGCTGATGCCTTTCAAACATTACCATTGCAGCATGGGACAAATTCACAAAATTGCGGCTCCCGTGCTGCTGGGGTAACATTTGAATGGACGCTTGGTGGCAAGTCTCTTATTCACTTGACCATCTTTGTCCCGGTTGTCTTTGGGTCCTTAATTAACCCATTCTACCTAAATAAAAGTTCTTGTTTTCTTTCCCCTAGGCTCACTTGAAGGGTGGTGCAAAACGTGTTATCATTTCTGCCCCATCAGCTGATGCTCCCATGTTTGTGATGGGTGTCAATCATGAGAAATATGACAAGTCTCTGAAGGTCGTCAGGTGAATATGCAAGTGAAACTAGCAATTACAATTGGAGCAGCAGAGTGCTGTTCTGCCTCGCTGAAATGGGGCCAGGGAGTCCTCTAGAAGGGGTGGAGAGAGTGTGACCATCCATTTAGCTGCTCTCATTTTCTTCCAGCAATGCTTCTTGCACCACCAACTGCCTTGCTCCCTTGGCCAAGGTCATCCATGACAACTATGGCATTGTGGAAGGCCTTATGGTAGGTGAATTTCATGTTCCTAATGGTTCGGGCTCCTCTGCACCTCTGGTCCAGACACCAGTGTGCGACACTAGTATTGGAGAAGGGAGGCATCTGGCTCCCTCACAGATGCTCCAAGCTCTTCAAATCATTAGTGTCTAGTCTTTTTACTTGTGGAGGTATGAGGAGAAGTGTGCACACAATATTCTGTCTTATTGCTCACTAAGAGGCAATACAGCTCAATAACTTTAAACATATTGAACCAACCTGACTTATATTTTTGACTCTCCTGCAATGATTCCTTGACCCTTTAAGTCCCCTTGGCACAATTTCTGAGTACAGTTCTGATGAAGAGCCTCAGGAACTAGGCCTAGGTGGGGCTCCCACTTTTTGCCAGGCTCGCACTGTTCAGAGCTTGGCCATAAAGGTGAGAGGCGGAGGAGGAGAAGGAGAGGTGGCTGAGACGAAAGTGTGAGAAGTTCTCAGGATGCTACAGCTGTCAACATAGGAATATCTCTTGTGCTTGGGGTGAAATGATCTGTCCTTTTCTTTCTGCTCCAGACCACAGTCCATGCCATCACAGCCACACAGAAGACTGTGGATGGTCCCTCTGGGAAGCTGTGGAGAGATGGCAGAGGAGCTGCTCAAAATATCATCCCAGCATCTACAGGTGCAGCTAAGGCTGTTGGCAAGGTCATCCCTGAGCTGAATGGGTAGGTTCTCCTGGCTCCTGATGGCAGGGGATCAAAGGAGTTGCTAAAATAAGGAAGATATGTGCCCTAAACCAAGTCTTCTCTTACTCCCACAGGAAACTCACAGGAATGGCTTTCCGTGTCCCAACTCCAAATGTTTCTGTTGTGGACTTAACATGCCGCTTGGAGAAACCAGTGAGTATCTTGGATCCTGGAGTACCATTTCTTCTGGGCCTCTTGTTGCATGGAATACCTTGAAGCTCTGAGGAGTACTTGCCAATGCAGAATCCCCATGCTTAGTAGTGGGTTGCTGGCTTACATACCAACCACAATGTAACCTCTGAATTGTGAGATATACATGTATTATCTGTTTACTGATTCTCATGATTCTTCCAACTCAACATTAAGCAACACTGCAGAAATTGTATATATGTTCACTGCTGATCTCATGTTGTATACATATAATGGTGAGAGTAAATTTTACTCTTAAGACCTCTCAATAGAGCTAGTTTGGGAAATAGGATAGGAGAGCAGTATCTGTTATAGCTGGTGTTATTGCACCAAGCCCCCTACTCTGGCCTGCAACTTGAGTCATAAGTAACACATCTTTTTCTCACAGGCCAAATATGATGACATTAAGAAGGTTGTGAAGGCAGCTTCTGAGGGCCCCATGAAGGGTATCCTGGGATACACAGAGGACCAGGTAAGCTGAATTTCTGCCATGTATACACATGGCCATATGGAAAAAGTACTGTCAAGTGCATTGTCATTTTTTCACGATTTCTGCTATCATGGTGACAGTTCTAAAGGTACTACCAGAGTAGTGGGCATGGGCTCAATGCAACCATAACACTTCCTTTTGTCCTCTGCCTCACATGTGACTGACCACATGTGGTGAAACCCTTGGCCACTGTATGGTATGACTACTTGGATAAATGTGTGGGGGTATTCGAGACTGATGCCTCCCCCCTTGTTGCTCAGGCTCTGCATGCCTTGCAAGTCTTTCTTCTGCTTCTCCTAAAGGTTGTTTCCTGTGACTTCAATGGCGATACCCACTCTTCCATCTTTGATGCAGCTGCTGGCATTGCTCTCAGCGATCACTTTGTCAAGCTGATTTCCTGGTAAGAGATGGGGCTGGATGATTTGTCCAGAGAGCTAGAGAAAATGGGGGAAATTCCTAAAGTTTGAATAATTCTGGTCATCCAATGGCTTGCTGAATTTGGGGAGGTGGAATAGTATACGTAGGAATATATGGCTACAGTGGTGTTACCTTTTAGCTTGCTTCCCTACCTACTCTAAAGCCTGATGGAGAATAGGGTGATCTCATGTTTTCCTGCTTCCTTTTCCAGGTATGACAATGAGTTTGGATACAGCACCCGTGTGATAGACTTGATCATTCACATGGCATCAAAGGAGTAAAGACGGAAACCCATTTTTCTTACCACTCGGCTCTGTATCTTGCAGTTAGAGGCTCTGTTCCATCAGCCTCTTGAGGAAGTGGAGAGGCAGGAAGAAACTTGATGTTTCAGTAACACCTCCCCTCTCAATAAAGTCATCACTGTCTCAAGTATTTATGCTCTTTCTTGTTACTTTGGGGAAGGAGGGTGTGAGGGCGAAGACCAGTTTTCCAAAAAGGTGGTGGAGCTCCCTCTTTTGCCAGATAGATGCAAGAACATAAGTGCTATGCTGGATCAGACCAAGGGTCCATCTAATCCAGCACTCTGTTCACATAGTGGCCAACAGTTAAAGGTGCATGCGCTATACTAGAGTGACCATATACAAAAGAAGGCAGGGCCCCTGCAACTTTAACTGTTGTGATGAAGAGGGAATTTCACCAGGAACTCATTGCATACAAATGACACTGCTAAAATTCCCTTTTCTCTACAACTGTTAAAGTTACAGGAGCCCTGTCCTCCTTTGCATATGGTCAGCCTATTGACCAGGGACCAACAAAGCAGGACATGGTGCAACAGCACCCTCCCACCCATGTTCCCCAGCAACTGGTGCACACAGGCTTACTGCCTCTGATACTGGAGGCAGTAAGCTGAAGGCTAGTACCCTTCTCCACCAGGAATTTATCCAACCCCCTTTTAAAGCCATCCAAATTAGTGGCCATCACTACATCTTCTGGTAGTGAATTCCATAATTTAACTATGTGCTGTGTGAAGAGGTACTTCCTTTTATTTGTCCTGAATCTCCCATCAATCAGCTTCGTGGGATGACCCCATTGGGTTCTAGTATTTTGAGAGAGGGAGGCTCTGACTGAAGTGTTACAGGCCACACTCACTGTATCATGAAGCTTTCCACACGAGCCTGCTGGTGACTTGATGGCTACATTGTTCAGTGTTTTTTTGCTGCAGCACTTGTGCAGTTGCTATATGAAACTTATATATGTGAAAGACCAGCTGGGAAGTTCATTGCTGGGATGGGGATGCTGCACTGCTTTGAGCAGCTGAAAGAAATAGCTTCCGTTACATTTTACAGTGACTCTTTGTATTTCCACTAGACTGAAGAATGTATTTCAGTGGTGATGTTTTTGTTTTGCAACTCTGACCCTGTCAGACCCTTTGCAGTGTTCAAAATGCCACTAACTGAGACGTTTAAGTCTAAGGTTATGGTTTGTACTAACAAGGTCCTAGAAACATACTTGGCTATTTATTAGCTGGGGGAATGAAACCGAATGGGCTACTACTTCTCAGGAGCAGCTCAATTAACACAGCAAATGAGAAGACTAGAGACACGAGTCCCTACAGCAAAGATCCTCAAAAACAGCTTCTATTAGGGAAGTAACATAGACCTGTGAATAAAGAACAAAGTCATGTAGTGGGAAAGGGCAGGGACAGATGCAACAGTCTGACAGTTTGACCCAAGCATAGCTCTGGTTAGAGCACCTCCACTGTAAAGCAGGCATAATGCATTCTACCAAGCAGTCACTGGATAGCCCAATTACATTTTCACCAATATTTGGATATTTGAGAGCAATCTTTGCCTTGCATTATTAAGCTTTTCTTCACTTCCTTGCCTTCATGGGTATGTAGCCCCATTAGGACTGGGATAGAAAATCATATTGCATACATGAGTACAAAATTGTCAACTAGAAACTGCAACAAAACACTGTACTTTGTTAATTTTTAAATTTGTTGCAGGTGGATAGCATGTGATTTGCAGCTTTTGCTACCATTATAAAAAGTAGCCATGTCTTCAGTGCAAGCAGCAGCTGTACTGAATATCTAGCTCAAGTGGAGCACTTGAGCCCTTTGTTCTCTAACTGATGACAGGTGGGGAATGTGTGCTTAAGTCGTCCACCACACCCTCCCTCAGAATAGTCTGCATTCTACTCTTCTTAACGTGCCTTCTCCTATCAGAGGTTAGCTATCATTGCAGCTATTTTTGGGTTTGACGCTGCTCTAAATAATTGCATAGAAGTACAGCTGTACCATTTCCTCAAGTTCTTTAGCCATGATGTTCATCTTCTTCCCACTGATATTTTCCCTTCAACTTTCCCTAGTTTCAGTTGAGTATGGTGTATTTTTCTCCTCAAATAATATGACCATGATATTGTAATTTTCTTCTTTTGATGGTATTAATTAATTCTGTTTGTTTACCCTATGTACCTTTGTTATTTGGCCAGTCCACAGGAACTTCAACACATGTCAGTGTATATCCATATTTTGAAAGATCTGATTTTCCTCAAATTGTTCTTCTCAAATGTTCAAGCCTCCACTCCATAAAATAATATGAAAACCCACCCTACCCTAAACCTGAAAGAGCACAGGACTATTGAGCCCCCAACTTGTCCCCCTGACCTTAACTGGATCAAATTAAGGATAGTTGGGACACAATTTTATACATTTACTTTTTGAGATGTATCTCCTACCATAAATGGGAACAAACAGCTAAGAGTTTGATGAAGTGTGAGTGGCAATTTATCTGTACCTTTTGTACATAGGCTTGGGCACAATGACTGAGCTAGGCCTACCCAAGGTGTGCCCATTGCTATGTAAGAATACATCTCTTCATATGCACAAGTGCCACAGTTAGGGGGTATCACAGACAGTTGCAGAAACAGACACAGATGTGTTCTAGTGCAACATGATTGTCCAGAGGAACTTCTTGCTGGAGTTTCCCCATTTTAGTAGGTGGGGGAAGTGGTTTCCATGTGCATTTTTGATCATGGGCGTTAAACCATGCGGGGCTAGCTGTGGTGGGCAGGACTACTGTGGGCGTGCCAAACTCCCTAACATAGCAAAAATTCATTTTTTTGGTGGGGGATGACTTTTACCGGACAAGGTAAAAGCACTACTAGAAACTTGTTGATAAAGATTTCTCTTCATAATTTCTCTTCTTTTACTTCTCCACCCCATTGACCGCTACTGGGTACATAATGCAGTAGCGCCGAGGGTTTTTTCTTTTTTTAAAGCAGGTAGTACATTTTGTATGCTGTAACTAGCTAGAGTAACAGCATGCAACAGTTCTGCAGTGGAGACTGGTAAAACATATATATGGGGGAAACTGCCGCTAGAATCCTGGGTAATGACAGTCTCATCATTATTTTTTTTAAAGTTGACAATTTAACATGGAGCATGCTTTCGTTAACTCTTTGCTCCTCAAAATAAATGAAAAGAGGCTTCTCCCGCTCTTAAGAAGTAAAGACCGTTTAGAAATGGCTACTGCCAATAATGCTTCAGGAGGACTTCTAACAGTAAACTTTGAATAATTTGCTATGCCATTTTGGATCTAGCCCATAGAGGGTGCTGCAGTCACACTCCAGTTATCAGGATAATGCTAAAATCGCAACAGGCAGCTGCATCTGTCTTTAACTTGTCTTTGCTCAGTTTGCTGACAGAGTCCATTAGGTGGCTCTGGGGCCACATAAATTCGTTTGAGAGTAGACAGTAACTTCAGTCCCACATGGAACATTCCTGGGCTTTTCGGTCTCACAAAGCAAAATGTTTCAAATCATACGTAGCTTTGTCTAAAAGCTCCCCGCTAAGGAAACACCAAACTGGCATAATCCACTTCCAAAAATCTGCCAGTTTACAAAGTACAGTAGAACTTTCGCTATAAAAGGTGGAGGCTCAACATACTAAAGCTATATATTTCTAAGGCTAGTGAGCCTAAAGGAGTATGGGGCCAGAGAGCAAGTTTCAGGCTTCAACTGTTGCTTCATTAGAACAATGCAAGGGACTGAATCCAACGTTTCACAGACCTGATGACCAAAGTATACTCCTCTGCTGCTTTTGTTACAGCTGGAGGGAGATTTCACCTATACACCTGCAGAAAGGTTTCTTTCTAGCCTGTGGAGGTAAATAAGAACTACAGCCGGAGTCACCTGTACACCTGTAGAAAGGTTTCCTTCTAGAATGTGGAAGTAAATAAGAACTTATCCCATGGATCTGGATAAGCGCTCAAGCTTAGAGACAACATGCAGGCCCTCTCAAAATAGGTAACTCAGGTGGGATCTTTGCCACTTCAAAATAAAGGCTAGATAAGTATGCACTGGAATGGCCTAGCTTCTAGAAGCAAGAATTTTTTTAAAAAATGGGTTGCCATATATGCTTTTATAAAAGTCTTAAATGAACCTGTTATATGTAGTATCTTATTTAGGTGGTTTAGCCTTTGAAGAGGGAGTAGCAAGGATGACGGCTGGCTGCTGGCTTATAACTTTTGGTTTTATTTTTATTGTAACTCTGAAAAAAAGTTATAAAATAGGTCACAAAATGTGTGTGTGTGGGGAGGGGTGCTTTTTATTATGACACAACACACGAGCAACATCCAGATGGCACTTTTGTATAACAACATTCCACTCAGCAATGGAAGCACAATCCAGGAGAATCATGACGTTTTCCCAGTGATGACAACGGTCTCTGCTACCAAAGGCAGGGCTAGGCATCAAGACCAAGTAAACTACTGCACGTTTGTTTTCCGTACAGCACTTAGTTGTTTTAAGCTACTAAAAGAATGAAATGAAAAACATATTGCTGGCTAAATGTGAAAGCCAGTGCACCAGCCACTGGGAAGGACAGAATCCCTGCAGAGAATTATCTTCCTGGCAACCAGGCTGACATAGCAACCACAAACCTGTTCCTGTGGCTGGAGGCTCAAACATCCAACCTGCCCAAAGAAAGTTTTGACAGACACTTTGAAGGGAAAATAATTTTCTCTTCCTTACCATACAGGAAGATTATATATAGAGGTGGCAAAAAGCAGATTGATGAATGATGTCATTGGCAAAAATAAGTTTGTTCATCTGATCTGTAAGGTTGCAGCAATCTCCTTAAGGACTCAACTCATAGGAGAGCCTCAATTTAAAAGCTGAGATGAATCTGTACCTACCATTTGAAAAACAACAACAACCTAACTTTTCTACCCTATAACTGGAACTTTGTCTAAGGGGAAAACAACATGCCCTCTGACCACTAGGTAACACAACCCAAATTAGTTTTTACTGCATTCTTCCCAAACCTAGTTTCGGACTTCAACTCCCCATCAGCCCCAAACAGCATAGCTGGTGCTGGGAGCTGTAGTCCAAAACATTTGGTTGGGGAAGGCCTCTACACCCAATCCACCAATCTCAAATTAATCTTCAGTTTTGCTAATACAAGGGCACCACATTTTTCTCTGCCGTACAGGTACCTTTGCATTCCGAGCTCTGTTGGCTGGCTAAGGTGCTTTGGCTTAGGTGGACTTTTTTTTTTTAAGCCTGTGAAATTTTTGCTGACACCAGTGCTTTAAGAAGCAGCTGCTTCGCCTTGTCACTATTTTTACTTGATTTTCTTTTTTTATGGTAGCTTAATTATATTTTATATTATAAATTTGTTGTTAGTAGCATTAAGGGCTACATTTTTAGTGGAATGCAAGGATACGCATTATCTTAATGAATAATATCAGGAAAAGGTCCAAATAGTGGTGGCTGGCTGGCTTTTGCATTTCAAAGGGAGAACAGCCCTTGTTCCTTCAGGCTGGCGTATTTTTCTGCAAGCTGATAGCTTTTTGTAGCAGGCAATTTTGGGCAACATCTCTATTTCTAGACTATTGCAAAATGCAAACTCTGGTGCAATGACATCTTTATCCTCTGAATCTACCACCTTTTGATGGTAGTGTCCATTCTTGCCATCCAGCCAGAAGTAAAATCTGGTGAATTCCAAAACTTGCTTGCTGTTTTGTGACTTTTTTTTAGCAGGTTCTTATAGGAGTATGATGCCATTATTGCTATTTTTGACCCATAATATATTTCAGCTGCTCTGGTAATTGTCCCTGATGGTGGGTGTGGGATGGGGGAAGAAAATGTACCGATCTGCTACATGTCACGAGCGTGGGAGAAACAGGAAGTTGTTGTGGGATGACAAACAGTGTGTGGAATGGAGTGTTGAGGGAGGATGGGCAACCTCTGGACAACACAGTGGAGGGAAAACCACCACCACCCAATGCACGCAACTATTACTGTGGCGACCGTTGTTAGCAAACAGCCCCTGTCAATACCCTGACGCTTAGCAACAGGCAATCTTAGCAGACCTGTGTTTCTCAGCATGCATCTGCTGAAGATTAGGGGGAGAGGATTAGGGGTGGGGAGATGCATATCATGAAATAAAACCCCTAAACTCACAAAAGTGATGTTTCAGGAGATGAAAGGGGGAGCTATCCCTCCCCCCCCCCCCTTTTCCTCTCTTCAGAACTTACATACTATTGTCCTCTGCCTAGATAGCTATTAAACGCTCCAGTCTGGGCCTGGTAGCCCTCTAGTGCTATATAGCAAAACAGGTGGCAGCCTCAGCCCTTTATCCCTGCCCCACTCCTAACCCACACACATACATACACCCTGATATCGCCAGAGGCTTGGACACCACTGAAAGGCTCCTAAGAGTTCCAAAGTGTCTGAAACCCCAAACAGGAGGACCACTCCTCTTCTGGGATAGAGGTCAACAGCAGCATCATGCTCCAGAGGGCCCCCATTGGTATCCAGAGACAACCCTCATGGGACTCTGGGCTAGCATGTGTTTTATTTTTTTACTGCTCATACTTTGTGATGCTGCTAAAGCCACATACAATTAAGAATAACTGTGCCAAGTTGGTATTGATTATGGTGGCCTAAATTAAAAAAGAAAACATATTTTTTTCTAGGAGCCCTTCCTTAACAGTTGTTCCTTCCTGGTGAGTATCAGCTGCCCGGAGTCTTTTTCTCCATTGCTTCGATTGCCAAAGAGATAGCAATTACACTCCAGAGACACAGATGAGACCTAGTCAGGCTCTCATAAAAATCTACAATGATTTAAAACATTCTATCTTTACTAAATAAACCATGGAGTGCTAATCACAAAGGGGGAATATCCTTAGGGTTTTTCTCCAAATCGCTGCCTCCAGAGCATTACTCCCATCCTTTGGGGAAGGTGGGGCTCATCTCAAAACTCCTGCCAGGGTTGCTGCTAGGTTGATTGGACCCTTGGCATAGAATCACCAGTCCTCCCCCCCCCCCCAGCGTGACCACCGCCCCTGGTGCTACTGCAGCTGCCAGTCATCCCCTGGCTTGTCTTACACAGTGGTGGTGTTTTGCATGGGACCCCTATAAAAAAAAATCCCATCACACACAATTGCCTGGGAGCATCTAATGTAACAATTCTGGGGGGGGGGGGGAGTTGGCAGCTGAAATGCCTGGAGGCCCAGGCAGAGTAGGCTACATTAGCGGGGGTGTGGGGGGGCTCTAGAAGCTCCCCATGTACGCTGGGCATGACTCCTGCATTAGCTTACAGAGAGACTAGCACTTAAACAGGTTATAGATGGGCTAAGTAACACCGTGCTTCTCCTTCTTCTATACCCAAAAGACAGAGAGAGACTCGTAGGGAAACGAAGGAGGGGCAGATGGGGAGACACGGAATGGCATTAAGTGTCTCACACACAAGAGAAACCCTACTGGGTCATGCCAAAGGCCCATCTAGTCCAGCACTCCATTTCCCTCAGTGGCCAGCCAGATGCCATTGGGAAGCCCACAAGCAGGACATGAATGCTACAGCAATCTCTCACTCTTGCTGATAATGGGAAGCCATGTCCTGCTGAAACCCGGAGTGGCATATCACTATCCCACCCATTTACTTTTCCTTCATAAATTTCTGTAATCACCTTTTAAAGCTAGTTAAGCTAGTGGCTGTGAGGGCAACTTGTGGCACGGAAGTCCATAAATTAGAGACTGTGTGAAGTGGTGGGCTCCAGCACACCTACTTTTTCCTCCGGTTCCTTAGCGAGTTGAGCGCTGCACACTTTCACGTCTGTGCGTTGTTGCGCTATTTCAGCTCATATATCTTTTCACCTGTATCGCTACTATGCTGGTGAAATCTCCCACCCTGCCCCCTAGGTTCTCCTTCCCCCTGCAGTTAATTTTTTATATTTTTAAAAAAATGTTTTTATTTCTGTGCAAATACAATAGTATGGCAGCCAGAGACTGTACAGTTACGGCAAAACAACACACTATGCTTTCCCCTAAGATCATATTAAACAAGATAAGTGAAGAGAAAGTATTACAATTAGTTTTTGGAGAAGTTTGTGGGAAGCCAGATTCCAGCTGGACATCAGGAAAAACTTCCTGACTGTTAGAGCAATACGACAATGGAACCAATTACCTAAGGAGGTAGTGGGCTCTCTCACACCAGAGGCTTTCAAGAGGCAGCTGGACAACCATTTGTCAGGGATGCTTTAAAGTAGATTCCTGCATTGAGCAGGGGGTTGGACTCGATGGCCTTATAGGCCCCTTCCAACTCTACTATTCTATGATAACGTTGGCAAGGCAAGGGAAAGCCAATATTGTTCTGGTCAGGAAACCTAAACATGCCTACTCAGGAATAAGAACTATAGAGTTGAATGGGATTGAGTTCCGGGCATGGTTGGCAGGGTGTTCAGGGTGCCCTCTCTCCTTCCCCCTTCATGGTTGACCAGTTGAGAGGAGAACTGCCCCGCCCTTGTCTTTTGTCAGCGAGACTTGCTCTTCGACACACACACCCAACAAAAAGTGGGATGGTCTGATATAGAGCAAGGACCGCAATACACAAGAGGGAGGAGCAGCTTTAAGGCACGTGGAAGGGGAAAATGGACTTTCTCCACTGCAAAAGGAGCTGGAAAATGGAGAAGAGGCGAGATGAGTGCAGGACAGGGAACACGTCATGTGAGGACCGTGCAGCAAAACCACATACCAGGCATGGTGAGAGTGCGAACAATTGCTGGTGTGATGGAGCTCAGTATTTCTTTTGCCTGTCCTGGATCTCCAACCCATCAGTTTCATTGGACGACCCTCCATTCCAGTATTATGAGGGTGATTTCTCATAGGCACTTTCTCCACACCTTTCTTGTGTGTTCCCCCCACCCTCAGCCACCTTTTTCTAGACTAGAAAGCCTTGACTGTTGTAGGCTTCCTCTAGCTTCCTGATCATTTTGGCTGTCCCTTCATGCATCTTCTCCAGCTTTACAATATTCGTCTTGCAACGAGGTGTCAAGAATGCTACACCACATTCCAAGTGTAGCTACATCACAGATTTTCACTAGAGCATTATGATACTAGCAGGGTTTTTTTTAAAAAAAATCCCTTTCCTAACAAACCTTAGCATGGGATTTGCCTTTATCACAGCTGCTACACTAGGTCGATGTTTTCATTGGCTTATCACTTGAACCCCAAGACCTTTTCCCTGGTCAGTCACTGCTGGCTCAGGCCACATCAGTGTATTTGTATGGTTGGGGTTTTTTTTGCCCCAGTGTGCCTCACGTTACAGTTTCTTACATGAAGAGCCACATTTGCCATTCCGTTGCCCATTCACCCAGCTTGGGGAGATCTTCCTGGAGCTTTTTGCAGTCCACCTTGATTTTCACCACTCTGGAAAATTTGGAATCATCTGGCCACTTTGCTGCTCAGAAAGGGTTCAGAACATCTGTACCAAGAGCTTCTTTGTCAGCAGCGCCCACTGTGAGACACACTTCAGAATCAAAACCTCACACAGGTGACAGCAGTAAAAAAAGGACGTTCATTTCATATTCTCAGTTACAGACATAGCACACATCACATACAACTTTTGTGCCACAAGGTGCACAACTAAGCAAAATGCAAGGACGGCGCTGGGGCGAAGGAGGAGGCAGCAGTGGCTCATTCTTCGTCCCCACAAGGAGAGGCTCTTGCTACTGTGCACAGTGTGGCCTGAGGATTACAGAAATGTTCTATGAGCAGGCAGAACCACGGCGTCCAGCCTACAGTCCACTTGGCACCAAGGGAAGGTTCCATTTTGCAGAGGTAAACCAATCCAGTTCTGCTTGTGTGTAGCACAGGGAAGAGACTCACATATAGTAGGAGGTGGCGAGGAAGATGGTGCTTCGTAAGGCAAACCTGGGGCAGAGCAGCTACAATAAGGTGGGAGCCCCCCCCACTAAACCCCATCAAAGTACTAGGGGAAGGGAAGAGATAGGTAGGCGAGGGAAGGGGAAGGAGGTGGTCAGAGGGGGAACGGGTCCCCAGGGCATCTTTACGGAGCTCCACCTCCAAGGGTAGAGGGACTGAGCAGCAGAATCCTAACAGGGGCTCCTTGCCCCCTTCCCATCCCTCACAGCCATAGCTAGGACATGGCTCCCCACCACACGCTCACCCTCCTGGGCCAGGAGAGGGAGATGCAGAAGGGGGCTGAGCCTCCCTCATTATCTTATGGAGGCATCACTTGGGAGGTCATGATCGGACGCCTCCGTTTCCTCATTTGGGGCCGATTCACTGTTCGGTACCGGAGCGAAAGCAGGAGACTTTCTGAAAGAAAAAAAGGGTGGGGGTCACATGGACACTAGGACTGTGGGAGGGGGGAGAAGGTCGGGCAGGTGCCAAATACGAGGGCCCACAGGGCAGAGGAGCAACAGGTACCATAGGCAGAGGGCATTGCTGGCATGTAGGGGTTGCTTGATAGCTACACTCGGACACTGTGGGAGGGCCCATAGATATACCGGGGAGGGCAAGAGGGATTCCTGGGGGGTCTTGCCAGGCCCAGGGCTGCTTGGGGGTGAGGAGGGGGACAAATCAAACATCCCCCCAGCCCAGTGCTGCTCTGAATTCAATGTCTCATAAACTAGTGCAAAAGCCCAGCAGGTCAGCGATGCTCCTTTTCTCCGGTAGAAGTTTTCTTTCAACAGCGATTGCGTCTGTCAAAACTGCAACGCCTTCTAGACACACATGGCACGAAACACAACTCCTGCAAGTCTGCAAGGGGGGGGGGGGTTTACAGCCAATCACTCAGAATCCGGGCCAAATTTGCCCCCTCCCCCTCCCATGATGCACACACTCCCCTCCCCTCCCCTCCCCCAGTGGGGAAGAGAACTCACAAGCCCCTGTTGCCAGCCCCGTTGCTCTCACCCATAGACCCCGCTGCCCTTCCCAGTGCTAGCATAAGAACCCAAAGGGCCTGAAAGCCACCCTGCCTCCTCACCCCCCACACACACCTAGGAGGACAACCTGGCAATACCTCCAGAATGGTGCTCACCTGTCTCCGGACTGGGTGATGAGCCGGCGACAAGTCTCCATCTGCACATCCAGCCCACGCTTCATGCTACACATCTCCATGTACTCATGCAGGTGCCGGTTCATGTCGTTCTTTGCGGTTGCCAACTCCAGCTGGGCAAAAGAGCAAGAGAGCGCATCCTCCTGGTGACAGTATCCAAGCCACCCCGTCCAAAGTATGCCCCCTCCTCGCCACTGTCAGGGTTGGCTCAAGCTAGATTGCTGCCCTAGGCAAACCTCAATTTGGCCCCACTTGTAACTTTTAGTTGTATGTGAGGGAAGGGGTTTCCTCTGAAGTCTCCCTTCATTACAATCTCTCCTCCCCCTCCCAACCCCAGCCACACATGGAAGCCAGCTCTTAATGCTCTAGTGTGACCAAGAGACAGACCCAGGAGAGGGTCCTGCAAATCGAGGGGCCAACAGGATTCTGAGTGGCCGGCACCACCAAGGACAAGAAGCATGTTTAGCCCTACCCCATTGGCGTGCCCCCCTTTACCTTCTCTCACAGTGGTGAATGGCTGCCATCCATTCCCATAGGAAAGAGCAAAACACTGCACTTGGGGATTTGCCATCCATCCTGGAAGCTGGGAGGCCCTGCTCCCTTTTATTGCCAGTGGTCTCCCCCACCCCCCACCCCAGTTGATCTCTAGCTTTGGTTATACAGAGATAGGGGCGCACAATATTTTTGGCCCTGAGGATTACAGCCTGGGGGCTCACCTGTGCATGCATGCGCACAGAGACATGCAAAATCACGGGCTGCGAGAGAAGCCAAGCCCGTTCGGCACTGCTGCTTCTGCGCCAACCATAAGCAGCACAAAAGCAGTGATGCTGAGCAGGGATGGGGGAGAGAAATGAGGTGACGGCGGGGAGCATGAGGGCCCACATGACCCATCTCCAGGGCCTGCAGGTTGTGCAGCCCTGCAAAGCTCAAATGTTGCCTTGGGTAGGAAAATATCTTGCAGTTTACTGGCTTTGGGTTGGATCCAGATTTAGGTGCACCCAACTGGGCTGGAAGAAAGAAACTTCCCCTCTTCTCCTCCTTCCCACAGCAGCCTGTCCAGACCCCTGAAAATGCTATCGGAGGGTCAGGAATGGGGTGAGCTGTGTCATGGGAGGAAGGGGGATCCCCAAAAATGGGGCAGGGGCATGAGCAGAGGACCTTTCATCCACAGAAGACAGATCCTGGATCCAACCTGATGTTTTATTGGCTGGGGAGGCTTGTGTATCCTCTCTCTTTCAGGGACGGTCTTTGTACTCCAGTGAACAGAGTCCCTTGCTAACAACCTTTTGCTCATTTCAACAGAACCCCAGACAACTTTTTGTAAACTTTTGCTTTAAACTAGGCTGACCATATGCAAAGGAGGACAGGGCTCATGTATCTTTAACAGTTGTAGAGAAAAGGGGATTTCAGCCAGTGTCATTTGTATGCAATTAGTTCCTGGTGATATTCCCTCTTCATCACAACAGTTAAAGTTGCAGGCACTATACTAGAGTGACCATATACAAAAGAAGGCAGGGGCCCTGTAACTTTAACTGCTGTGATGAAGAGGGAATTTCACCAGGAAATAATTGCATACAAATGACACTGGCTGAAATTCCCTTTTCTCTACAACTGTTAAAGTTACATGAGCCCTGACCTGGATTTTATCTGGTGACCCTAATTTGTATGCCATTAGTTCCTGGTGAAATTCCCTCTTCATTACAACAGTTAAAGGTGCAGGGGCCTTGCCTTCTTTTGTATATGGTCACTCTAGTATAGTGCCTGCAACTGTAACTGTTGTGATGAAGAGGGAATATCACCAGGAACTAATTGCATACCAATGACACTGGCTGAAATTCCCTTTTCTCTACAACTGTTAAAGTTACATGAGTCCTGACCTGGATTTTATCTGGTCAGCCTACTTTAAACCCCTGTATTCAAGCACAATTTTAGTGCCCAGCATTCTGAACATCAGATACTTTAATAAAGGCACGATCTTCCTTACTCTCCATCTGGCCCTTCTCTCCGACACATGTGTTTCCTTGCACCTCTCTTCTCCTACCTCAATTTGGTCAATGGTTTCCTGATATTCCTTTTCTCTGCTTTTGAAGAGCGACTCTGTGTCCTTGATCACTTTCTCCAAGCTGTCATCAGGCTGCTGGCAGGGAAAACGGGAATAAAGAGAGCAGGAAAAGAGGTCACAGAAAGAACTAGCATCTCTACAGAATGGCTGAGGCGAAGGAGAGCAGACTGCAGGGCGCCGCCTTTTAAAAGCCTCACTTGAGAGCTCATGCATGCACAGCAGCTAAGACTCAGCAGCAAGTCCGGAAGTTCTTGTTTTGTCTCAGCCATGATCTCACTAGATGGCTTTAGACGCCCTCAGATTTAGATGCCCCACTCATCTGCAACATGGGGGACAATAATACTCAACTACATTGTGTTTTTTTAAAAAAGCATTCAACAGCATATTTGAATGTGGGAAAGGCTTCACATAATCTTTGCATAATCACTAGGCTGTAGAGAAAAGGAAATTTCAGCCGGCATCATCTGTATGCAATTCGTACCTGGTGAAATTCCCTCTTCATTACAACAGTTGAAGCTGCAGGGGCCCTGCCCTCTTTTGTATCTGGTCACTCTAGTATAGTGCATGCAACTTTAATTATTGTGATGAAGAGGGGATTTCACCAGGTACTAATTGCATACAAATGACGCCAGCTGAAATTTCCTTTTCTCTACAACTGTTAAAGTTACATGAGCCCTGTCCTCCTTTGCATATGGTCAGCCTAGTGATTATGCAAAGATTATGTGAAGCCTTTCCCACATTCAAATATGCTGTTGAATTCTTTTAAAAAAACACACCATGCAGGTAATAACCTGGACCATGTGGAATATTGAATAGATAAACATATTGTTTTGTTTTGCCTTCCCTATCCTGGTCTTCAAAGGTGTGCCATTGAGATCAACTTTGAGGTTGTTTGTATTATTCCCTAAATATAGGTACAGATTCCAAAACATCCAAAAATTATTTGGCTCACTATCCATGTAAGAAAGCTAAAGGAAGCTAACTTAGTGGACCTTAGGCAGTGTAGAATCCATCCCCTTTCTACCAGGGAGCAGACGGACTCAATGAACCTATTCAGACAACATGCTAAGCCATGGTTAGGCTACTAAACCTTTTGCAGCAAGTGGTTAGTGAGAAAGTTTAAACTGTGGTTACGTAGCCACCATGGTTAGGTGGCTACGTAACCACCTAACGACACACTAAGCCATAACATTTAGCTCAAAATGTTTAACTATTATGTTTTAGCATGTTGCCTGAACAGAGCCACTAGTAAGACAGGCACAGAGGCCCTGGCCAGTAAGAAGAGACAGTCTTGGCTTAGGAGGGGGAGATCCTTCTGTGCTTTGATTGGCATTGCTAAAGGAGTCAGATTTGCTTCCCATCTTTCCTTTGTCCTAGGAATTCAGGGTAAGTGCAGGCAATCCCATCTTATCTTTGCAACAGCTCTGAGAGATGAGTTAGGCTGAGAATGAGAACAATGGGGCCAAGATCTCCCAGTGGGCTTCATAGTTGGCCCAGCTCTTGCTGGTCCAGCTCCAATACACTTGCCACTATTGCATACCCACGAATAGGACTGAACGTAGATTCTATAACTTCATGCAAGCACATGAAAGTCAATGACATTTGTATTGGCTGTAGAGTTTAGAACGCTGAGAATTTCAGCTTTCATTTTAAAAACAAAAACTGTAGCCTCTAGAGTGGCTGCACATTCAGGCTTCACAACAGGCCTGAATCACTTGTGATCCATCAAACCAAACATAATACACAAGTCACTCAAGAAGCAATCTGATTTTTCTTGCCTATTTATGCCTGGAAAAACAACTCTCTCTCTCTGTCTCTCTCCATGTGTGCGTGTCAGAGAAAGAAAAAGAAACATCTGGAAGGTCGCAATATATGCTTTACCACCCCTATCCTGCCCTTTCACTTCTCTAATAGCAGAGTCACGTGGTTCCCATCAGTTTGGAAGTGAAATGGAGCCACCCAAAAACAAGGCAGCAGCTTCTACACACTCAGGGGAAGAAGGTATCCAGGACTTTGTGAATGGAAAGAAAATTACATTAAAACCCCTCACCAAAACTGCCTCAGAAACAGCGACCTGACAGAATATTGATGCCAACTGAACCTAGGGTGGGGGTGGGAAGTGTGTGTGAGAGGAGGGAGGTGGCGGAAGCTCTTAAGAAACCAGAAATCAGGCAGAATCCATTAAGTAATGGTATGGTTGAGAGCAGCGTGTGCCAACCGGTGTGGGGGGCAGGAAGAGAGGGACTCTGGCTGCTCAGGCTCCTGCCCTCTTATCATAAGCAACCTAGAAGCCAGGCATAGGGATGTCTTCTGCATCTCCAGAGCTCCAGCCCCCCTTATATATACATGGAACACTCTGATCTGGGGCTGGCAGCCCTGTAACATAGCAGGGGAAGGGGCAAGACAATGCTCCTGAACCTCTTCCCCACCCTCTCTGCATGGCCTGAACACCACAACGAGGCTCTATGCCAGACTGTCTGCAGCCATGAACAGGAGCTCCTCTGTTCATGGCTCTCCTCTGCAGTTCATGGCAGTATTTTCTTTCCGGTCCCACCATAACAACCCTTCCCCACCTGGTGCCCCCTCCAGATGCTTTGGACTACAACTTGCTTACTACCCATGCTGGTTGGGGCTGATAGGAGTTGAGGCCCAACACACCTAGAGGTTACCAGGTGGGGAAAGCTGCCCTGCAGAGCCAAGTACAACTCGAATATCCTCATATATCATATCATAACATGATGCAAGTTGTACTCAATTCTATAAAGGAGAGTAGAACAGCAGTTGTTTTCCAAGAAGACATGCCTTTCTGGTATTGTGTGGCTCCAGCCTGTTCCAAAGGGTGGGAGCAAAATCTCTACAGGCAGGCCACCTCCAATGGTCAGGCAGCCAGACTCCGAGTGCCCTGCTTAGTTCATTGTTCTTGTCTTACCAGGATATATAACACAAAGAAAGGATTTCTATGAATTCGGTTCTTTCTGGGCTCAGAATTTTGGTCATTTTGAATGCAGAGCATGCATGGCCCTGAACACCACCCTCAAGTGCGCTGTCCAGAAATAAGCCAGACAGCGCATAAAAGCAGCGGGGGAAGAGCTCCTGCAGAAGGGGAGGGGCGATGGCCAAATGCGCTTGGAAGGCAAAGAGGCAGCTGTCCGTTACCTCTCCCTGTGCCTCAGCAGCAGCGATTGCATAGCCAGAGAAATCTTCCCACAGCAACAATGTTTCTTCAGTCTCCTCCCAGGTGAGGCTGTCACAGTCATCTTCAAAATCATACTCCCTCCTGAGGACAAGAGAAGAAGAGCACCTCAGCAGAGAAAGGCTAGAAAGGCCCTCCTTGCAAGCAAGCATGCTAGAAACCAAGAGCAGCAGTGACTTTGTGACGCTCCTGTCTGCTGCATGTCCTCCTGACACAAAGCAGGTGAAGGGAAATGTTTCCAGCCACGCCTAGTTCTGGGATTGCCAGATTTTGTATTCTTGGGCTGGAACCAATGGACCTCCCTCACAGGGAGTCAGGCTACATAATAAAGTTGGATCCACCGCCACACCTTTAGTGTGTGTGTGTCCAAATACATGAATGTGACTCTTGAGGTCCCCTCATCAGGCAAACTGGTAGAGGTCTTTCGCTTTTTGTTCATTCTTTTATTTACAAAACCAACACAAGCAAAAACTGAGAGCAAAGACGCTACCACATCCCGATTCAAATTTAGTAGAGCCACTGTGGATCAGATGGCACTTCTTTGTGAAGGATGGACTGGCAATGCCTGACCCGTAGCTTGGCCCCACAAGTAGCTCATGCCTCCCCTCTGCCAAGAAGCCGGCCACACTCACAGCTGGTTCAACATCCTTTGCATCTCCTCATTGATGCTCATGGCCGTGGTTTCATCCTCTTCCTCCTCTTCCAGTTTTTTGGGGGTCTCGCTCTCAGACAGGGAGGCATCCTCATCACTGACCAGCTTCCGCTCCCGTTTCCGCCCCACAGGAGCTGGGACCTTAATGGGAGACAAGTGCAGAGACTACAGAACGAGGTTGGGTTGGAGGTCAGAAGTGAGTGGGGTGAGAAGAGATGTGAGGGAAAAATGGTATGGAGTAGGATGACATGGAGAGAGAGAGAGAAAGAGAGTGGGGGGAGAGAGAGAGAGAGAGAAAGAAAGAAAGAGAGTGGGGGGAGAGAGAAAGAAAGAAAGAGAGTGGGGGAGAGAGAGAAAGAGAGAGAAAGAAAGAAAGAGAGAGGGGGGGGAGAGAGAGAGAAAGAAAGAGAGTGGGAGGAGAGAGAGAGAAAAAAAAAAGAAAGAGGGAGGAGGGAGAGAGAGAGAGAGAGAGAAAGAAAGAAAGAAAGAAAGAGAGTGGGGAGAGAGAGAGAAAGAAAGAAAGAGAGTGGGGGGGAGAGAGAGACAGAGAGAAAGAGAGAGAAAGAAAGAAAGAAAGAAAGAGAGTGGGGGGAGAGAGAGAGAAAGAAAGAAAGAGAGTGGGGGGAGAGAGAGACAGAGAGAAAGAGAGAGAGAAAGAAAGAAAGAAAGAGAGTGGGGGGGGGGGAGAGAGAAAGAAAGAAAGAAAGAAAGAAAGAAAGAAAGAAAGAAAGAGAGTGGGGGGGAGAGAGAGACAGAGAGAAAGAGAAAGAGACAGAAAGAAAGAAAGAGAGTGGGGGAGAGAGAGAGAAAGAAAGAAAGAGAGTGGGGGGGAGAGAGAGAGAGAGAGAGAGAGAGAGAGAGAGAGAGAAAGAAAGAAAGAAAGAAAGAAAGAAAGAAAGAAAGAAAGAAAGAGAGGGGGGAGAGAGAGAAAGGGGGAGAGAGGGGGGCTTATTATGACCAGGTTAAAGATGGTGCGATGGCTAAAATGCAATTTGAGAAACCTCTATTTTAAAATTAAAAACTACGCAGCTGAGGATGGAATCTGATGAGGGTTCACAGTAAGGGAACTCAAATCACACGCCAGAGATGGAGGTGGGAAGACAGAGCAAGACAGAAATATTAAGTAAAGGGAGAAAAATTGCCAGGATTTACTGTTACGTAATGTTTTACAGAAAAGCTTCTAACTTGCATATTTTTTTCCAGCTCAATGAAAAAAGACTAACCAACTGCTTCTATAGGGGAAGCAAGAGAAAGAAGAGAGAGAGTAAGAGAGTAAGTGCAAGATAGCGCGTAAGTGAATAAGATGGGGGGGGGGGAGAGAGAGAGAGAGAGAGAGAGAGAGAGAGAGAGAGGAGGGGTGGGGAGGAGAGGGGAGAGACGGTGTTAGAGAGACACACCCACACTTTGCACCAGGTCTCCTTCTCCAGCAGCTGCTCCCCTGGCAGGGCCCACCGATGACTCTGGCTGAGGAGATGCTGTTGGCGCTCCCTGCTGCTGCCTCGCAGGGGCCTTGTGGAGGCTGCCCTCAAACTGCCTGCCTGTTTCTCCCACGGGACAGAGGTGAATTCATGGAATGAGGTTAGAGTGACAGGGTCGTTTGGCTTGGAAGGGGTGCGCGTTTCCAGTCTTCAGTGTGCCTCCACCCCCACCCCAGCGCCTAAGCGGGAAGGGTATCTGGCACGTCTCACCTGAAACATTTTGATCATGTCCTCGCAGTTCCGCTGCTGGGCCACATCACACAGTTTAGCCGTGATATCTATGCGCCGGCAGATATCCATGTCCACTTTCATGGCCTTCTCTTGGATCTTGGTATCCAGTTCGGTAAGGTTCTGGCCCAGCACAAAGGAAAAGAAGAGACGGAAATTTGAGGAGGCCCTTTGAAGCTCCCAGTACAATTTACACTACTTTGAGATCTCACATTAAGCATGGGGCACGGCCAGTGGAAGCCAGCGGCTACGGTGCCAGCAGGATGCTGAATCTTTCCAGGTTTCTGTCAGAGAACCAGCCAGAATTCTAAAGGAGCTCTCCAAGGGAGCCTCTTTAAAGTTCTGACTGAAACCGGGAATGGATTCGCCACTCTGCTGACATCAGAGCCACCAGCCTTCACTGGGATGGATAGGGATTTCTGCTAGGCCCCATATTTCATACTCAGGCACTAGAGTGCCCTCCATGTATTATGCCATCAGTCTGGCCCTGAAGTTAGGGGGGGGGGGTAGGTGCGCGCGCACACCGGGAGCAGTCTATATACTCACATGGCTCATCAGCCCCTTGAAAACAACCAGCTCTGCTTTTAGCTGCTCCACCTTCATCGCGAGCTCTTCCTGACATGCTTCTGCCTCTTGGGCTTCCTAGTTGAGTTAGACATACAAGTCAGGACTGGGAGAGATGCAGGACTAGGGGTTACAGGGACAAAGAAGAAAAGGGATGGTCCTCACCTCATGGAGCTCGCTCACTCGGTCTTGCAACTGAACACGCAACGTGTACTCCTCTTCCCACCTGGCGAGACAAAGAGAGCAAGGCCGTAGCCACAGGTTTTACAACAGACTCTGCTGGGACGCAGAAGGACGCCTCCCCCTGGTGAAATGCCATCCTGGCACAGGCAGCTTGAGCTGGATCCATGCTATACAAGAGGAACTGGCATGGAAGCAGGGGCGTCCCCTGGCATGGACTGCAACGACAGCTGGGAGGCTCTGTCACACAGACTCAACTCATCTCGCTCTGAATTCACTGGCTTCTTTTCACATCCTATTGGGTGCAGATTGAGGAGAGTAACCACACACTAAGTTTAGTAACTGCCACATGCTCACCGCCCCAGAATAAATTGCATTGACAGATGACTCCTGCCTCTCCTCCCTGGTATGCTGGCCAATGGGTATGTCTAACCTCATCAGTTTTTGGGCAATGAGAGCTAGCACTCCCTATTCCTTCCTCCACAACTATACCTGGCAGCCAGCTGTCTCTGGTCTATGGAGTCTCATTTTACTGTGGCCAACAACTCTTATCCCTATAGGCCATTAATTCAGCTACAACAGCCTGTGTCGTTGTTAATGTTCAAGACAATTCCACCACCCTGTACTGCCATGGAATGCATTACAATGGATGCCCTGGACAAAGGGCACTATAATATAACCAGAAGCAACTCTGAAAAGGGATACAAGACTGACTTAGATCATATTGGGTGTGGGGAGGGACCCCTTTATAAGGGCTAGGTGTAGAAAAAATACAATCTCATAATTAATGTAGCAATAACTTCCCTTCCCTGTGGATTTTCTGCAAATCCATGACCATAATATAAAAGTGCAGAAACTGGCACCGGAGGAAGAATTCAACACTTTAACAAAATCATTGCTTTTGATTGAAAATAAGAGCCATGTTTTGGTCTTTAAAATTGTAATTAGACTTGAATGGCTGTGATAATCTTAGAAGCTGGGTGCATATGGGGATTTCCAGTAGTCCATGGGGCTGAGGTTCAATATGCAAAATAAGTAGACAAAAATATGCAAAATTTACAATCCAGGTCACATAATTTTGCTTTTCTTGCTGAGGAATGTGGGTTACCTTGGTACAAATGTTTAAATAGCCTGGTTGTTGGTTCCTTAATATATTCATCTTCGTAAACCAAATGGGGAAGGGGAGAAATACACTTTGAAGATTTTTTTATAGGAAAAAATCATTTGATCTTAAATTCATACTGTGTACTACTATAATGTCTAGCAAACAATATCATGTTTCTAGCTTTGCAGCATTTCCTTTTATGGCAGTAGTTTGGTTTTAAAGCATTAGGAAAAGAGAATTTTAAGTATTCCATTTGAACACTCTGTTCTTAATTACTTAGCTGCTGTAAAACAAAACAAAACAAAACAACCCACCCTCAACATCTGGGCATCATCCATACTGACCACTGCTCTGACAGAGAAGGGTCATCACTGCAACAATTTATGCCACCAATGTGCTACTGGATACCTTCCTTAGCACTCACCAAAGTGTGCTACCTCGCCCACATTAAGCACACACACATTTTCTGACCAGCATTTGGGATTGCCATGATATGGGTTTCTGTTGTGTTGAAAACTGGGTTCAAAGGAGGTGTTTAATGTGTTGAAACGCAGAACCCCATCTCTGCCTAGTGCTCGGTCTTTTGGGCAGGTTATTTGGCCTTTGCTACACCTCCCATGGCAGCTATTCTGTGGGTGCTGAGGACAGTTTCTCAATTGCCAACAATGTGCCCATGGCCCAAAAAGGTTGACAACCCTAGCTTATGCAGCACTGCGGTCTCCTGTCAGGAGGGACAGCTGCCCTGCCAAGCCATGTTATGGTACAAAAGAGCCACCCTGGGATTTTGCTGTAAAGTAAAGGTGGGATATAAATTAAATGAATACACTACACTCTGCTAATGTGGGCCACTGAAGCAATAATATGTTAGTTCCCTGTGGATTTGTTTAGCTGCTAATACTACTCAACGTGTTATGTGTACAATAGGGTTTGTGTTATCCCTGTTGTATTGAGCTGTACATAACACCCCCAAATAACTACGAGGGCAAAAATTCATAAAAATGTCCAGAGCGTCAGAGATTTTTACAGCCTTCCAATCAAATATTCTTTATGTTCTACCTGCAAGACACACACACAGAAGGAAGCAAACTGCTACACACAGAGCCAATCCAGATTCAAATGCTAACTGAATGCAGGCCTCGTTAAACTGGCTGGATAAAGCCTCAGCTGGGGAAGCAGATAAGAACCTGGTCAGCAGCTGTAGCATGATGCAACTAGAGTGGGATTAGGGCCATTTTGCCCCTCTCCGACATCCTTTTGGGACTACACAGAACAAACTCCATTTTAAACAGCCCAGACGCCGCCTTGCCTTGCCTAAAATAAGTGGAGTTTTTCCTCTGGCAAACCCGAAGCCAAACACGCTGTATGCCAGAAGAGTCTGCCTGCTCACCAATCCCTACAGGACAATAACAAATTGGTGTTTACTCATAGTTTGAGAAACAACACAGAAAACTAGGCAGAATATGAGAAAGAATGACTCAAGCAGTGGACATGAGGAAGGAGGGGCAGACTGAAAACTGACATCTCTAGAGAAAAAATACACACACGTCACTTCTGTAAACTATGCTTGAAATTACCTCCCCTCTCCTGCCCCAGGAATCTTTTTTAAATCTGCTTTATGAACGCATGCAAGTATTATTATTATTGTACCTCTTTCTCACTTGTGGTGATTTTTCTAGACGGACATGCATGAGTTGGGATGGAGCATGCGGTGTTTTGTGAGTTCAGTGCGATTGAGTCTGTTTATTTTGAGTACAGTGTGTGACCAGTGGATGATTCCAAGTGAGTATGTGAGGATGGGTATTGCGTAGGCGTTGATGGCTTTGAAAATGTTTTTTGAGTTGTATTTAGATTTTAGGATTTGTGATAGGCGAGTTTTATATTGTATTCTTAGTTGAGTTTTTACTGTGGAGTGATTGATTCTTCTGTTTTGTTGGAATCCTAGGTATTTGTATGTTTCATTTTCTTCCATGTTATCTAATATTTTGTTATTTGGTGTTTCTGATGTTGCTTCTTTCCATTTTCCTCTTTCTGTGTGTAGCATCTTGCATTTTCCTATCCCAAATTCCATTTTCATGTCTGTCGTCAATTCTTCAGTGATTTGCTGGAGGCCTTTTATCTGTGTTGAAGTTGAAGCATAGATTTTGATGTCATTCATGTACAGGAGGTGATTGATTCTGTGTTTTGCTTGTTTTTGGTGTGTTATGTCGATGCCATATGTGGCGCTGTTAAGAGTGTTGGATAGTGGATTCAGACACAGGCAAAACCATAGGGCGCTGGATGCATCACCTTGGAATATGCCACGTTTGATGTTTATTTTTTTCTGTCTGTATATGGTCCTTGTCTGTTGTTAGGTGTATTGTCGTTCTCCATGTCTCCATGATTCTTGTCAGAAAGTTTTGTATCGAAGGATATATTTTGTATATTTCCAGTACTTTTTTCAGCCAACTGTGTGGGACGGAGTCAAAAGCCTTTTTATAGTCTATGTAGCATGTGTGGAGGTTTCTTTTCTGTTTTTCTGTTTGCTTCATGATGATACTGTCTATTATTAACTGTTCTTTGCATCCTCTGCCATTCTTTTTACATCCTTTTTGTTCTTTTGTAAGTATATTATGTTGGGTGAGATGTGCTTCAATTTTCTGTGTGATTGTGGCAGTCATAATTTTGTAGAGTGTTGTAGAGTTATGGGTCTGTAGTTAGCTGGGTTTTGGGTATCTGTAGTTTTTGGTTTAATGTAGGTTCTGCCTTCAGTAAGGAATAGGGGGAATAGGTGTAGGTGTTTTATGACTGTGTTGATCAGTTGAGCGAGGTATTCGTGTGTTGATGTGAGCGGTTTGTACCAGAAATTTTGAATTTGGTCCGGGCCGGGTGCTTTCTAGTTGTGTGTCCTTTTTATTGTTTCCTTCAGTTCCTCCAGGGTTATTTTGTACTCTGTTTGCTGTGGTAGTTGTCTCTGTCTTTCTTCTTCTTGTCTTATCCAGCTTGTGCTTTCTTTGTGTTGTACCGGTTCTGACCAGATATTTTTCCAGAATGTGGTTATTTCTCCTTTAGTTGGGTGTGTAATATTGTTTTCTTTTTTCTTGCTTATTCTTTTGTATAATAATTTCTCGTTTCTTTTAAAGAGAGCGTTTTGGGCTTTTCTTTCATTCGATTCTTTGTGTCTTCTTAGCCTGGTGGACTGGACTGCAAGTTTTTTGTTTCAACATGTCGAGAGCTACTATTGCTGTTTCTTTATTGTTTGCTATGATGTCCTGGGTATTTTTGAGGATATTATTTTTATTATTATTATTATATAAGGCATCATCATTGCTATTATTAACCTGATATCAGGAGGTCTGAAATTGTAAACCACCAGACTTTGAGATCACCCACTGCTTCCCGGAGGGCAGCTCCTAATGCTAACAAATCATGGTTCTTCCACTGTAAGCTATAAGCAGAATTTCCAATGGAGTAACAGGGGATACTGTCCTGCAGGAACACCACTGCACACTACTGGTAATGACATAGTTGCTGTGGCTAGAAAAGGAGAAGGTCTAGCTCACTTGAAAAAAAAATTCTGAGTGATTTTTAATCCCACCACACCAATTATGTATTTAGGTCTAACCTCTTATTCATTTAATATGATTGCCCATTATTATCCATGAAATGTCAAAACAAACAAACAAGCATTTTAAGTTGCAATCCTATGCAGTCTATTCAGAAGTAAGTCACATTGTTTTCAACAGGGCTGACTCCCAGGTTTTAATGCAGTTTTAATAATATTTGTCATGTTTTAATTAGTTTTATGTATTTTATCATGTTGTTGTTCCCCGCCTCGATCTAGACGGAGAGGCGGGTAAGAAATAAATAGTTATTATTATATTATTATTATTATTATTACACGTGCATAGGATTGCAGGCTTAATGGATCAGAGATGTAGATTAGGAGCACTTGTTCAGGGGAAAAATTGCTAAAATTAGTGTTCTAGTGCTATAACACTGTCTCCTTTAAATGGTATTTCATGGACATTTTAATTTTAAAAAACATATAGCTGGGAAAGTGTCTTGGTGGTAATTAAAAGACTGACTTGAAATAGTAATAGGGTGATAAAATGCATCCACTGCAATAAGTTTGTGATAATAACTATGGTAAGTCACCTCCCCAATACATCACTACCCACATCAAAATCCCACCCTTCTGAAAAGAACAGTAGTGAAGAAACTGTGGAGTTTTTGAGAAAGATGGAAGAGGAGCACAAAGTAAGTTCCGGAAATGCACAGGATCATGTGAACCTCACTCTCCATAAAATGTGGATTAACAAGGCATAGTGATTCCGCATGAAATGTCAAAGGGTGCCTCTACAAAAGCGATTTAAAGTTCTTTCAAGGCGCATTACCAAATTTACCTCTACAAGAGCGAAGCGCAAATCAGGGGTCCAGGCGCGTTTTATCTCTGATTATTCGCATCTTCACATGTGCGTTAAATAGCGAGTTTTAATTTACCGTGGGAGTAAGAGCGCCTTATGTCCGTGTAAACAATTTTGTGAGGAGGTGCATTAACAATCAGATGGTCTTGATGTCATGCATAGCACTGTCCCTTCACTGGGAAAACCTCCCACTTTTTTGTTTAGTTTTATTTCTTGTCTCCTCCTGGCAACTTCCTCCTTGTTCTCCATCTCTCTGGATGGAAGCTCCAGGAAGACGAGACCCAATGTGAACTGAAAATAAAGTTTATTTTAACTCCCCTGATGGAATGTTTCATTCATGAAGACATGGGGCCAGATGGAGGTGGTTTCACGAGAAGTAAAGGGGGTAGGAAGGATGTGCAGATGTGCGCATAATTAGCGATCAACTTAGACATATCCCCTCACTTCTTGCTGGGTTCCTGACATGAGCTGTGTGTGTATGTGTGTGTGTGTTTTACAATGGTTGAGCTTGCTGGGAAGAGGAGGGGGAAGGAACGAAGCAGCATCCCCCTGTCTGTTTTGACGTGTGTGTGTGTGTGTGCGAGGCACATTCCCATTTACTCCTGAGCAGTTCACTTGAAATGGAAATCGGGCAAGGGGGGGCGGGGGGAGAGGCAGCCCTGACTAAAAAATAAGTTTTCAAAGGGTGCTGGAGAGGGAATTTACTCCTGAGCAGTTCTGGGAGGGGAGACAACTTCAGCTGGTGGTGAAATTGGAGGGGAAAGAGGTAGCCAAACAGGTTAACCACATCATTCCCGGCAGGTAACCTAGGTAACCAAAGGCAGGAGATTCAGGCGGGGAGAATAAAGGGTGTTTGGGCAGTTTCCAGGGACAAAGAGCATTACTTTCAGCAACATTTGCATGCATGTCAACAACTTTAAAGCGAGTTTCATACAGCCAGTAATGCGCTTCAACACCTCTCGTATACAGGTATTAGGCGTAAAAGCGATTGTCAGGAGATGTGCATAATCGGGGAACCCGGCGTCAAAGCGAAATCTTGTAGAGGGGGCCAAATGTGGAAGTGACCACAAGTGCCCTCCGGTTTTAAATCCTCCAACTACCTGAGCTCAAAAATCACTTCGTTTTTCAAATTACAAATGGTTTACGACTCTCTCTACCAAACAAATATGAATGTTTACTTCCTATTATATACGTAGAAAACCCTATAAGAGCTCCATCACACCAGCGATTTAGTGCACTCTTGCCATGCCTGGTGTGCGGCTATGGTGTTGTTCCTCTGCAACACTGTCCCCATTGCAATGCTTTCCTCTACCCCATATGAATATCAGCCACTCACTTGGGGACAAGATGGTGGCATGGTCTAAGCCTGCTCTTGGTGATCCCAAGTTTTACACCTTGTTCAATGTGTCCTAGGTTGTGGGCAACTTACTTTATCCTATAGGACTCAGTGGACCCCACTGAGAACCAAGCCAGCCCCCATCTGCAGTCTTGCCCTGGGATCCGTTTCTTGGCCACACAGAGATGTAATGGAACGTTGCAAATCAACTTCTCACAAGCAAAATGGCCATTAAAAAATGGCCATGGGTGTGTTGGAGTGACAGCGGTAGGAGGGGGTAATAGTATCCTAGAATGAGCTGCTTTATTTTTTTCCCTACAGCAGTGACATGCACCTACTCATACGGGGGGGGGGGGGGAGTCAGTGCACTCGGGGGCTAAACCTGTTTCCTACCTATAGATAATAAGGACTCCAGCCATTGAGCAGAGCCCCATCCTGTAGTCTTTTCCTTGGACAAAATCCCAAGAAACAGGATGCTGCAAACTGGGTATGTACATACACACACACACACACACACACACATACAGATATATAGATGGAAAGAATTATTTTAATCCATCTTTTCCCTGGGCAATTTCCACCCTGTTCCAGCATGGAAATTTCCACCTTCTGCAAATTATCTCCGCCCTTCATCCCACTAGCCTTTCTGCTCCAGCAAGAGAACACACACATTTTGTCCCTCCCTCACTGAGAATGATCAAAATGTATCTTCACTTCCCCCCCCCCCCTTACTAAATAGTGAAAATGGATTAAGCATTGATTAGGGAGCAAGTCTGATCTGACAGTGGTCCACTGAACTTAGGAAAAAGCCCAAAGCCTCATATCCCATCCTCCTCTACATTCTGCTTCATCTTCGCCCCACCTCCATCCCACTAGATTCCCGTTCTCATCTGCAATGCACCATTTCCTAATAATAGTATCACTGCAACAGTTCCTCCTCACTTTGCACGGCCCAGGCAAGCAGAGAGCATCTAGCACACACAGTTGCCTTGAGTGACCCCACAGCTCACTTCTTCCTAAGAAGCAGCTTTTAAGTTGCAGATCAAAAGGAAGGGAGATAAGGGAAGAAGTGTAGCAAACCAATTACCGAAGAGGCTAAGACCCTTTCCACACCAGGCGTTTTGCTTGGGATTGCCCCTGGGTGCTCCCTGTGAGTCCAAATGACGCATAGGGAATTCCGGGGGTGTTGGGGGGGTGTTGGCCATGGAATTTTCCAGGGATAAGGCAACCCTGGAAAATCCCAATTTTACCACGGTCCCGGGAAGTTCCCGGGACCATGGAAAATGTGGCCACCCATCCTGGGTGCTGCCGTGCTTACACGCGAGTAAGCACGGCAACATCAATGGGCCCGGAGCTGCACTGTGAGGCTCCGTGCCCATCAGGGGATGGCACCAGTTTCGCCACCTCCTGCACTCCTCCCGGGTTAATGGGGAGGAAATGGCGCCCGCGATGTGCGACGAACCTGGGTAAGCCCAGGTTGTCACACAATTAGGTGTGTATTAGGGCGACAAACCCGGAAGCAAGCACTTCCAGATTCGCTGCCCCTCCAGCCCTCTACACTTGTCTGGTGTAGAAAGGGCCTAAGTCTCTGCCTGGTTCACACATAACAAAAACCCAGAGTATAGGTTGAATATGAGTAGCCACTGAATCATGGGTTGCTGTTGAATCGTGGCTTCTTGTTACATCCAAACCCTGCACTATGAGTTAACTATGGGTTGTTAACCATGAGCAACCCAGAGTTCACAGCCCAACAACAAACCATGGGTTCTCTTTCAGTTTCTCTGGAGACTATTAATGGGATGCTTCCAGATGGGCTGCTTCTAGCACCATAACTTCAAGAGACATTGTGGAGCTATTCCATCTTTTTGTCCTTAGCCATTTTTTGTGGAAAAATAAATAAAGATGGAAGCAGCAGTGGAAAGACACAAGAGGTTACTACTTCTGGACAACTCCCCCTCTAAAATTCCATGAACAAGGCAGAGTGATTGCACAATAAAAGCCTCAGTTGCAAGCACCTCTGGTCCCCATTTCAAATTTTATCTACTTTTAATGGGAACTCTGAGAGTACCAAATTTCTGAGGGATAGTTTGGGGTCAATAATCATAGCCATGTGATCTAGACATACAAGCTTAAAGTCCCCTATACAACACTCATCCAGAGTGAGCAAGTACAAGCACACATACCCTTCCTAGATACCAGCTACGTTTTTCACATACGTGTGCTAAAATGAGTGAAGTATTCTCTTGCTGTAACATATGAAGGGGTTCAGAGGAGGGCAATGAGGATGATCAGGGGTCTCCTCTCCATGCCCTATGAGAAGAGACTGAAAGAATTGGGCATGGAGAAGAGAAGGCTGAGGGGAGACATGATAGCACTCTTCAAAGACTTGAAAGGTTGTCACACAGAGGAAGGCCAGGATCTCTTCTCGATCAATCCAGAGTGCAGGACATGGAACAATGGGCTCAAGTTACAGCAAGCCAGATTCTGGCTGGACATCAGGGAAAACTTCCTGGCCATGTCTTGATGGCAGCGTGGTAGCAGCATGAGGTGGAGTGCTCCTGCACTGGTGCTCCTTGTGGCTATCTACATGGAAAGGAGCGCAATTGCGGGCTTTCAGGAAGGTAAGACCGCACCTGTCCATCTGTGCCCATGCACATCAGTGCAGGGGTGCCTGGGAACATCCGCATGGGGGGGTTCAAGGTTGATTTTTTTGTTGTTATTTGCCTCTTTTTGTTCTTTTTTTTTAACAGATAAATGGGGAGGGGACAACAAGGGGGGAGGAACAGGGCGCTCTGACTCTGAATATCCATCTCCCTTAAAAAAAAAAATTCTTAATTTATTTTTGTAAACAATGGTCCGCAGAGGCATGGAGGTGGTCCAGCGACCTTTTGGCTCGCTGATCCACCCTCTTCCCTGTCCAGTCTATGGTGACCAATCAGTGGTCACCATCGGCTGTGGCACACCTCCGCAGCAGCTCCAGAACAAGAGCGACAGACAGCAGATGCCGTCGTCGCCTTGCTCCAAGCTAAAAAAGTTGGGGTACGTGGATGGCTTCGTGATGGCGGCTGTGTCATGTAGATCACCTACAGCTACTCTGAAGCCACCACGGGGCAAACCCCGGGCCATGATGTGCCCCCTGACTGTTAGAGCAGTACAACAATGGAACCAATGACCTAGGGAGGTGGTGGGCTCTTCCACACTAGAGGCATTCAAGAGGCAGCTGGATAGCCACCTGTCAGGTATGCTTTAATGTGGATTCCTGCATTGAGCAGGGGGTTGGACTCAATGGCCTTATAGGCTCCTTCCAACTCTACTATTCTATGGTTCTATGATGGTCCAATATTCCGTTTTAAGCAGATGCCTCAGCGTAGCTCACAAGCAAAGCTTGAAAGCAATAGCTGCAACTCAGGTTGTCTGCAGCATCTGATGTTTGCCATATACAGACAGATCCACTAAAAGGGGCCCAAGAAAAAGGGGTCACCCTGAAAGCATATTTTCACCACAGGTGTAAGCTGGTTTTCAAGTTCCCCAGGACCTCTGAGAAAAGTTGTTCTATCAAGGGCAGTTAAAGGTCTCTAATAAATTCTCAGGGCCCTCACCAAACTGCAATTCCCAGGGTGCTTTGGAAGAAGCCAAAAACAACAACAACACTATACCCACTGGCAGTGTAGATGCATCTTCCATCAACAAGGCAGGGCTGCTAGGGAAGGGACTGACTTTTCTACACTTTTGCTATACTCAAGTGTAATGAAGTAAAAAGGAAGTATCAAAGAGAAGTCACATTTTTAAAACATATAGGGATGGATCTAGATTTAGGCACATGCTGTGTTGGTGGAAGCAGACTTTGCTGCTCCCTCCTGCCCATGGGAGCTCCTCCAGCACCCAAAATGCTACACAGAAGGTCAGAGGATCCTGCTGAATTGGGTAGGCTGTGGTGTGGAGGGTGAAGAGGGGGTAGAAGCAGCTTCCGTGAGCAGAGGGGCTGCCCTGAGAAGAATAAAAGCCATAATGAACTTGTGCCATAGACTATTTATCTGCATCAGGCACAGAGTACATGGTCTTTTAAAATCCTCTCCAGCTTGAAAACTGTGTTTTTCTGCGGACATCAGTGGTTTTGCACAAAACAACACAGTCATCTTGCCACTTTTGAGAATTCAAACACACACTTTGGAATCTCCAAACTCTACGTGGGCTCAGGTTTCCCTCAGAATATTACAACTGAGGGGTTACTTTAAAAAGTGGAGGGGGGGGACACCCCAGTACAGTGATTAGGGCCCTTCTGATTTCATTAACTACTTGGCCCTGAAATGGTCATGTGTGTACATGTCAATGTATATACTTAGGATACTATCCAATGTTAGTCCTACTTACAGTAGAACCATTGAAATAAATGGACATTAAATTAGTCACGGCTAACAAGTGCCATTCATTTCAATGGGTCTATTCTAAGTAGGATTAACATTGGATACTAGCTTTAATATTTATATAGCCCTTTCCCTAACTGCACAAAACTCTTTGCAGTTACCATCTTAGTAATCTTTGGAACCATGCCAGACTTGTACACCACAGACATATTTTCTTGTATGCGCATAGATGGCACAAGCATCTGAATGCTCCAGATACCCGGTTCAGCTCAAGATTTCCAGCTGTTCTTTTTTTCTGTCTTTTTTGTACTAACCCTTTTCTTGCTTGTCTTTTAACAGACAAACACAAACAGATGAAATGTTTTCCATAAATTTCTCTCCATACCAGAAAAAGCTTCACCCACTCAATTACTGTACATGAAGGACACAGGAACAGGCCAGTCTGTAGTGAGGTGTGTGCAACCCTCCCTATACTTTGTCCTCTCTTGTGTAGGAAAATGTTTGTGTAGATTGTGCTGCACGTTCATTAGTGGAGGAGAGATGCGATTTTGATTTTCTGCCTCAGGCACCAGTGTGTTTCCACACATCAAGGGACAGAGGCTAACTATATATGAAATACAGATGAGTACAAAAGCCCCAATGAGGTGGCAATGTGGAGTGGAGGAGCAGAAGGGGGCTGAGGTGCTGTGTGATCCTTTCCTCATCTGCTATTTTTCCACTCCAAATCTCTCCCATGCAGAGAGGAGAGTTTCAACAGTGCGTTTGGGAAACTAAACATATACTGAGCTCCCCAAAGGTAGGATGACCATATAAAATCCAGGTCAGGGCTCCTGTAACTTTAACAGTTGTAGAGAAAAGGGAATTTCAGCCAGTGTCATTTGTATGCAATGAGTCCCCAGTGATATTCCCTCTTCATCACAGTTAAAGGTGCATGCACTATACTAGAGTGACCCTATACAAAAGAAGGCAGGGCCCCTGCAACTTTAACTGTTGTGATGAAGAGGGAATTTCACCAGGAACTCATTGCATACAAATGACACTGGTTGAAATTCCCTTTTCTCTACAACTGTTAAAGTTACAGGAGCCCTGACCTGGATTTTATATGGTCAGCCTACCCAAAGGGGTCCTTTGGAGCAGAGAAACAGCAGCCGAGGAAAGGATTAAGCAATTGCACCGTCTCTGCTCTGAATTGTCCTCTCTAGAAGATGTTTTTCTGACAGGCATATAGGTGCATTCTTAAAAATTTAAATGCTGCCTTTCTTCCAGAAACAGCTATAAAGGCAGGTTGTTTGCCAGTAGCAAACATGGCTACTGGCAAAGCACTCCATGTTTTATGTAGCCTATGGAAGGAACAAGGGTGGCTCAGTGGGTAGGACTTGATTCTACCCCATCAAAGCACTTGGTTCTGATATAGCATGGGTGGACAACTTGTGGCCCTCCAGGTGTTTGGGCCTACAACTCCCATCAGCCCTAGCCAATAGTGACAGATGATCGGAGTTATAGGCCGAAATATCTGGAGGGCCACAAGTTGCCCACCCCTGTAATATAGTTATGCTAAGAATGATCTTCTACACGCCTCTCACTTATCATATCTGGAAAAGTGGTGGTGGTTGGTGATGGAGAGCTTTGTTGCCTTTCTTAAAAGGGAGACAGGTTATAGTTCTAACAATTGTAAGAGACAGGATGAACAAATATGAATGCAATCAAAGACGGACAAACAATGGCCCTGCAAACAATTATACATGCACGACTTGGGCCTTTTAGTATGGGACTTGTGGAGAGGTTGCCAGACAGATACTTCTAAGAAGGCCCCAAGTGGGGAATGAAAGGAATAGCCTTCTCCCTTTGTTTAGCCCCTGACCCAGCAACTGAGAGTCAGTGGCCTACTGGCACGGAATAAGAAGTTTCCCTTTAGCTATTAGAGCTGACAGCCATCGATAGCTCCAATCTCTATGAATTTGTCTAATCCCCTTCAAAGCCAGTAGTCAGCATATCTTGTGGCCATTAATTCCACACCTTAATTGTGAATTAAAAGTCCTCCCTTTTGTCTCTCCTGAATTCATGGCCCATCCATTTCATGGGTGGACCCAGAGTTCTAGTCTTTCAGTTTCCCCACAATATTCATTACTCTTGTCCTTGCCCCTTCCACCCCTACCCCACCCCCGTACCATCCATTTTAGGACAAAAGGAGATGTGACAAGGAAGATGTACGACCTGATGCTTTTAAAAGAAATTGAAAGAGCCCCAAATTTGATTAGGCAGTGGCATTGTGGGAAGGGCTGCTTAAGCCTTTCTGATGACCGTACCATTTACACAATTGAAAAGCATCGCCCTCTTCTCTGCCAGAGTTACTCTCAAGCCCCATAGGGTGGGGTGCAGGGAGAGACAAGCACAATACAGGTTTTTTTCCTGAGGTTAACAGTTATGAGAAATTGAGGTGATTTCAAACACCCCTTCCTGCCTCAAATTCAATTCCCTCCTGCTACAGTTGCTTTTAAAGTAAAAACAAAACAAAATAGTAACAAATAGTAACAAAACTATGGCTTTAGTAACAAGGGTAACAAAAGTGGTTTTGCATGTCAGAAGGAAGTACTGACAAAAGAAACATGTGTGACTTGTGCATCTTCTCACACTGCTTGTGAAATGTGCAAAAACGGGACTGACAAGTGAGTGAGTTCAACATGCAGAAGGAACTCCACACACACACACACACACACACAGGTCCCCTCTACAAGAATTCGGTTTGACGCCCGGTTGTCCGATTATGCGCATCTTCTCGCAATCGCTTTTACGCCTAATCCCTATACACGGGAGGTGGTGAAGCGCATTAACGGTTACATGAAATGCAGTTTAAAGATGTTTAATGTGGAGAACCGCTTGTTTACTTGGTCATAAGGCGCTTTAAGTCCCGCGGTAAATTAAAACTCGCTATTTAACACGCATGTGAAAATGCGCATAATCGGAGGGAAAACGCGCCTCGACCCCCGATTTGCACTCCGCTCTTTTAGAGGTAAAAAATTTAATCCGCCTTGAAAGAGCTTTAAATCGCTCTTGAAGAGGCACCACTGATCCCATTTGGACAACCTAAGGAAAATGCACAAGTACTCCCTTTACACGTTACATGGATAGTCCAGAAAGATGCTGGATGAGTTTGCTTTTTTGTAAATGCACAGCTATCCCTGGCATCCTTCATGCTCAAAGCCAGTCAGTTAGCAACAGCCCCATGAAAAATATATTTTTTGCAGCTGTCTGTGGTTTGTCCTACTCACTGTTTAAAGGGTTTTCTGAGTTAGAGATCTTTCTCTATGATCTCAGACTATTACCAGCCTCAGCATGATGATCTTACAGTACTTTGGACCATTGTTCATAGTCTGGCTCTCCTCACCAATGTCCAACACTATTAAAGACAACTGCGGCCTTGGTATATTTAAACAGACCTGAACTTTGTAAACACTGCAAAACTTCTAACTTCCCCTCCTCAAATTTCTATTTTTAATGTAAATATTTAATAACCTACTTTACTAGTCTAAAGGGTGCTCAAAACCAGTGTTTATTAAACATAGGTTTAACAAATCTTAACAATAACAAGTAAAACATACCCTACACCATAAACCAGGTAAAAAAAAATCCAAATCTTTTAAAGGGTTGGGCAAATAAGAAGGTCTTCACCTGGTGGCAAAAAGGATGACAGACTTTCAACACTAGTCCAGCCCCCATGGGATGAGTATTCCACAGCTGGGGTACCAGAGCAATGAAGATCCCTTTCTCTAGTTATCAGCTGCCTTGGAGGCTGCTTTGGATTAATTAAAAAAAGAGTCAGGAAAAAAGTTACATATGGCTAGGGTGACCCTATTTTGGAAACCAAAAAGGAGGACAATATGGACGGCCCCCAATGGGGCATCCCAACCAACATGTCTGCCCCCAGGGGGCGTGTTCAGCACCAAGTGGGGGGGGGGTGCCCACCTGAACATAGCCTTGGTCACATGTCTGATTTTACAGCACACAATTAAGACAAATCTCTTCTACATAACATCTTAATGTTAAAATCACTGAAAGAACAAGTGAGACATCCAATGTATCTGAAATTAACTTCACTCACTCCTACTTTTGTAGCTTTTGCTGTACTTTGTTGCTATACTCTGTGTAATACATTCTCCCCTTCCCTCAGATATCTTTTCTGATTGTATCCTCGCTCTGCTGCAGGCTGCTGCTTAACAGGGCTTGCTGCCAGTCGGCTGTTCAAGTTTGTTTTGAAACTTGCTAAAAATCATCAGATGAACAGATCTGCTTGAAACTTGGCATGGCTAAAGCCCTACATAAGAGCTATCACTATGCCAAGTTTCATCTTATCTTTAATAATGATGGGGGGGGGGGTTTAAAAAAAAATTAAACCTCAAATTTTAAACAGTTCCTAAAAATCAATAGATGAACAGATCTGCTTGAAACTTGGCATAGCTAAATCCCTACTTAAGAGCTATCATGATGCCAAGTTTCAATCCTCATCTTTAAAAATGATGTTTTTTTTAAAAAATAATAATTTTAAAACCTCAAATTTTGTTTTAAAAAAATCAATGAACAGATCTGATTCAAATTTGGCATGGCTAAAGACCTACTTAAGAGCTATCATGATTCTGTTTCATCTCTTTATCTTTAAAAATGACAGTTTTTTTTAAATTAAAACCTCAATTTTTTAAAAAAATCCTAAAAACCAACAGATAAACAGAACTGCTTCAAATTTGGCATGGCTAACTCTCTTCCTAAGGGCTATCATGGTGCCAAGTTTCATCTCTTTACCTTTAAAAATGACAAAGCTGTAAGTATTTTTGATAATTCCCATTGACTATAAAGTATAACTGCCCTTTGAGTGGGGGGAGGATGGGAAAAATCTGGATTTTCCTTCAAATTTCATAATTTCTCCCCCTTCCCAGATTTGTTACCAAAAATCCTGACATGTCCTTGTTTTTCCTGACATATGGTCACCCTACGGGCTATATGTAACTTGTCGATTGGCCTTAGTCTTCATCTCCAGTTGAAATGAAGCTTACGGGCATGTAGAGGCATTTATTTACATACATCCCTTGTCAGTTCCTGCAACTGTCTAAATGTAGATATTAAGTTCCTCATGCCAAGAACCTGACTCTTGTTTGCAAACCAAAGCCATTTATGTCTGCAGAGTGCCAGGTGCGTGAATAGCACTACATAAATATGTTGCTACTACAAATAATAACAATTTTGTATACATGGCTATTTACAAGGCTTGAGTTTCTACACCTTCCACCCCGCTCCCTAATTTCAAATTAGCTGAATTGGCAACTGCCAGAGGCAGAGATGTGACACAGGACTCATCCAATACGGCTCTCATGTAAAAGACACAGGATGGTGATGGCAGAGGACAAACTGATAGCAATAAAGGGCACCACACAGGATTCAGCTGGTGTCTCAAGAGAATTGTAGGAATAAGGTAGAGGGGAGTAGCAGAGTACTTAAAAGCAGCAGGTAGTGCGAGTCCTTGGCCACAGTTCACACTTGACAAGCTTCTTTTTTTTACACTAGAGCAGGTCGTTTTACTGTTTTGTAACTCTATTATTGTACCTGCGCAAAGGGGATTATGACTTCCCATAACATAACGTCCGGCAATATACAAATTCAGTAAAGCTCAAGATCGGATCACATTGCCCTTTCCTGACTCCATGTTTAAGGATACTAAAATATGGTACTCAGAAAATCGTAGACTCTAGGCCGGATGGAGAGGCTATTGCTCATGTTCAAACCCTGGTTTCAGAGCAGAAGTCTCTCCTCGGCTTTCATCCTTGCAGTGGGCCAGATTCTGCACCATGATCAGCCCTGCTAGCAGGAGCCAGCCATGCCCTTTCAGGGGAGCGGGGGGGGGGAGGGGCACACCTGAATACCTGCCGCTCGACCAGAGAGCAGGAAGGACTTACCATGCCAAAGGCAGCGGCTCCCCAGATGACAAAAGAGTCAACCCACAGAGGAGCCTCTGCACTGTTTCTACACCAGGGACGCCTGGAGGGACTGCATCGCCAGCCCCGCTCTCCCTGCATCTCGCCCCACACTGGCCTGTTTCCGACGATACGATAATCAACGGAGGGGGGAGGAAACAATCGTCCGTTGTGTTGCTGATCGGCAGCATTCAGACGACATTTTAGGCAACAGAGGGGGGAAGAGGCAACTGACGTTAAGTTCTTGGCAGCATTCAGACGACAGGATCATCAACACAAAGGATGACTGTTTCCCCCTCCCCCTACGCGGATTACCGTGTCGTCCGAATGCTGCCACTGCCTGCCTGCCCTCTGCCCACCTCTCCTCCCCGGCGCCCCCCAGCCCCCCGCGCCTCACCTGCGCTTGTACTCATCGCGTTCCCTCTTCACCTTGGCCAGGACGTTGTAGAGAGCCCGGATCTCGGGGGTGATGGTGTCGATCTGCACCCCCACCCCGTCCGGGTGGACCCAGGAGACGCCCGGCCCCTGCACCAGGGTGGTCTCCAGGCCGGGCCCCAGGCGGCGCGCCTGCGAGAAGGACCAGATGGTGCCCGGCAAGAAACGCGAAGAGGACGAGAAGGCGCTGCCGGGCAAGGGCGGAGGCTGGGCGGAGGAGGTGGGGGTGAGCGGGGCCCCGGGGTGGTGGGGGCGACTTGGGGAGCTCAGCGCTCTCGACGCAGGAGCGCTCAGCCCCACAGGCCGGCTGGCGCCGCCGCCGCCGCCCAGCGCGAGCCCCAGCGGGCGGATGGGGCAGACGAAGCCCGTCTGGACGGCTTGGTCCCGGCGCGGCAGGCTGCCCCGGCGGCGGGCGCCCCCTTCCTCCAGCGCCTGCTGCAGCTGCTTCTCCAGCTGCCGGTTGCGGCGCTCCAGCTCGTGCACCTTGGCCAGGAAGCATCGGAAGCGCAGGTTGAGCGTCTTCAGCACGTTGATGTTGGAGCCCAGATCGTTGCGCAGCGCCATGGCGGCCGGCGGCGGGGCCGCGAAGGGAGAGCCGGCGGCGGCGGAGGAAGAGGAGGCCGGCGGGGCCAGCTCCCCGTCCGGGAAGTCTCCCTGGGGCTCGCGGGGGAGAAGAACGAGGGCCGGGGGCTGCCGCCGCTGTTGCTGCCGCTGCTCGGGCTCCCCGGCGGCCAAGCCCTGCTGCTCCTGCTGCAGGAGGAAGAGGTTGGGCCCGAATAACGGGTTCATGGCTGCGGCTGCGGTCCAGGGGCTGCGGCGGGGCAGGGGGGAAGCGGCTGGGGGGAGGGGGGAAGGGGCGGGCAAGCCAATCACAGCCGGGGCCTCCAGCCCGGTTGGCACCGAAGGGGCGGGGCTTCAGTGAAGACACCGCCCCCGCCTTCTGCTGACCGCCTCGTGAGTCGCTACGGCGGGGCGGGCGGGGCGGGGTGGAGCGGCGGGGACGCAGCAGCAGAGGACGATGCGGAGACAGCTGGGCCGAGGCGCGCAGCACGTCCTGCTGGGGGGAGCTGAGGACTCGGCGCCGCGCGGCTCGACGGTCTGGCAGAGTTCAGACCACACTTTAGGCAACGGATGGAAAAAGAGGCAACTGTCTGTGGTGTTCATTATTGTGTCGCGTGGGGGGGGGGAGGGACACACACAAGGGACAGTATATTATCTAACAAGGGGCTGCTCCATTGCTTATCGGAGACTTGTTGCTTCTCATGAGGCCGGGACTTTCAGCTGCGCAATGGGGGGAGGGGCAACGTGTGGTGTGTTGGGCGCAGCAAAAATAACGAGAACCGCCAGTTTGCCTCTCTCTCCTCCCTCCTCCCCCCGTTGCCTAAAGTGTCGTCGGAACTCAAACTTTGTCGGACATCCTGGCGGGCAGCTTGTGGTGCACCTGCCGTCGACGCCTCTCCCAAAGAAGAGCGCGGCAGCCAGCAGCGGCCCTCCGGAACCAAGCCGGGATTTGCAAGATCGCACTTTATACTCTGGGGTCAAGTGAGGGTTTTTAATGTTACAGTTTCTGTTTCATTGCGCATGTCGTGTGAAAGTGTTGCACATGCAAGATGCCGATCGATGGTGGCGACGAAATGTATCTGTCCATCTGAAATCTCCCCTTGCGCCAAATCCAGGTCGGTAGTTGACAGCTTCCATGTTTCCTGTCTCACTGGGTTTGTGCTCTTCTGCAGCATTTCACCTGGGACATGGACAAGTGGCTGCTGCTAAGCTGCTTCGGTGTGCTCTTCCTCCTCCTCCAGAAGTATGGATGGTGACGCACCCTCATCCTGAGACAGTTACACGGCAAACGTAGCCAGATCGATAGCAAGTAACCTAGCTTAAGATCGATAGCAAGCACTCCCATGCCGCGAGGGCCGGACCTCAAGCCCTCCCCAGAATGACGACGCAGAGAGGGGCTGGTGATGGGGCAGAGGCAAAAAGCCCCAGCTTCAGTTCAAGCACCAGCATGGGCATGTCAGGACTGACTGGCAGAACTTGCCATAGTACACTTTCTTATTTTCTTATTTTTTTCTTTTTTCTAGCTTTAAAAGTTTTTAATTATTATACACACACAAAACAACAGAACATTGACAGCATCAACTACATGCTAAAAGAGGACCGTATACAAAATTAAGGTGGTTCCAGGATTTCCTCCCTGGTTGGTTATATATTGGTTATAACAACCATTGTTATAACCAATCCCCCCCTTATCGTAACCCTGTTCAGTTGTTGAATCCGCAGATAAACAGTATATTTTTTCTTGTCCCTTCAAATAGTCTATAAGAGGATTCCAGTCAGTCCTAAAACCAGATGTTGACATTTCCCTTATAATTGACTTAAGTTTCGCCATCTCAGCCAGCTCCATAACATTCAAAATCCATTCATCTATTGTGGGTAGTGCTGGACCTTTCTATTTTTGTACATATAACAATCCCTCTGTTGTCGTCATATATAAAAATAAAGTCCCACAATTCCTTTTCATCTGACTGTCCATAAATCTCAAAAGAAAGTATTCTGGCTGTAATTAATGGAGGCACGGTAGTGCCTCCATTGTTAAGGGCCGTCAGTTCACTTTAACACGTTCCACCATGTTAAAGTGATAATTGGGGGAGGGGTCATTCTAAATCAAAAATATTTCACCAATCTTTCTGAAATTTACAGGTTCCAGAAAGAAATGTTTGATTTACATTACCTGAAAATTTCAAGAAGATTGGTGAAAGATTGAGGGAAGGAGAGCAGTTTAAGATAGAAAAGGAACACAAACCTGTCTCCCTGCTTTTGTCAGATTTACTTCCGGGTTGCGACTTTCTGTACCCAGGATTTCCAGGGAAATTATAGACTTCCTGCTTAATTCATTGATGGGGTCTTCTTCTGCCTTCAGTCTAGTTGACGGAATGCTTTTCCTTTTTAAAAAAATTCCCTACGGTTGATTTTTAATGAATATTTATCCAATTCACAATGCAACACATGCGTACCCGGCACCACAGAGGGAGGGGGGAGCTGCCGTCTCTTTCTTCCCTGCTCTGGTGAGGACAACGGAGGCTGCTTTAGGCAAAGGTCTAGGTCGCAGCGGGCGAGTGAGCGAGAGAGATTATCAGGAGGGAGAAGGGAGGGCGGAACTGCCGCCTCTTTCTTCCCTGCTCTGGTGACGAGGAGGCTGCTTTAGGCAAAGGTCTAGGTTGCAGCGGGCGAGTGAGCGCATGCACGCGCGTGAGAGAGAGAGAGAGCAACCGAGAGAGAGCGAGTGAGAGAGAGAGAGCGCAAATGAGAGGGTGAGAGACTTTCCCACAACCTGACCCAGCGGCTCGGCCCTCTCTTTCCCCAAAAGTTGAAGTATGAAGTATGAAACAAAGAACAAGAAGAAAGAATCCTTTTGTGAGTTGTGATTTATAATTCCATTCATCAACTACTTTGATCTGTCTCAATTATGTAAAATAGTTAATGCTGAAAGTTCCTCAAACGCTCTAAACAGCCTTGTCTATGCCATTAGAAGTTAAACAGCTATCAGCTAAGCTAATAAATTGTTTGGGGAAATTGGGATCCAGAATCTGCCTTCCACAAGAAGGACCTTCCACAAGAGGAAGAGCTTGGCTTGTGGGAAAGTCTCTCCACCCAATTTTTTAGAATCACCACTCCCAAACACACACACACACACACATATACCACACTTCACCCTGATTCTCTGTCTAGCATTTTCCAGGAACTGGAGGGGCTGCCGTGGGAACAAGGGGGCAGGGAAGTCCACTTTCACCAGGACAGTTGATTCAGCTTAAATCTGTATCCAACCCATAATTCTTCTTCTTCTATATATTACATATGAAGCCCACTCTGCCTTTTCCATGGAGCTCAGGGTGGTGTACATGGTTTTCTCCCCAATTTGATCCCCATAGGCAAATGGCCCAGGTTCACCCAGTGGGCTTCATGACTGATGTGGATTTTAGCCCGGGTCTTCCAGTTCTGGCTCTGCTTATATATTTCATATTCCAACAGCTAAAGCTGCAGGAGCCCTGCCCTCTTGCCCACATATAAAAGAGGGCAGGGCTCCTGCAGCGTGAACTGTTGTAATGAACAGGGAATTTCACCAGGTGCTGCATGCATAAAAATAACACCTGCTGAAATTCTCTTTTCTGTACAACTGTTAAAAATACAGAAGTCCTGTCCTTTTTTTTTTTCTCTATGGTCACCATATACATCTTAAATTTGTCACATTTGTTAAGGAGATTGTGACAATGCAATTTGATATTGCACACAAAACATATTGCACTGGGTGCAATCTGGTGCAGTTCATTCTGTCTAAGCCAATAAACTTTAATGGCTTTCTTACAACGAAAGGTGCAATCTTATGCACGTTTAGACAGAAAAAGTCCTACAACTCCCAGCATTCCACAGCCAGCAATGCTGTCTAAAAAAGTTTTTTCCCCTGTCTAAACCTGCATTAGATTGTGCCCTAAATCTGTTCAGTCACAGCTAACTCTACATTGGGTAGAGTTCACTTAGTTCCATAGCTCTTACTTTTGAATAAATATCCACAGATGAAAATGCAGCCTGTGCAGCCTTGAAACTTGACCACAGTCTGCTACTTTTAGATTGAAACAGTGGGGGAAGCATGTAGCATAAAATGAGCTATATTAATTAACATAGTAAACTGTAACTTCTTGTAACATAGCATATTTTCCTGTGCTTCCAAAATTAATCAGGGATTTTTTATTCCAGTAGCACAATCTTTCAATTTTTCTCCAAATACAGAGACAAAACATGAAATGCTTCCTTTTCATGAGGCAGTCATAAAAATATTATTATCTCTGGATACTGGCTATAGAAAAGTTCAAAAAAAATTTGGATTTATATCGGACATCAACATGGTGTAATGCAAAAGAAAGAATTGAAGGTACTGGACAACCCATTGTTGGAAAATATATTAATGATATGGGAGAAGTATAGAGGGAAGTTGATACCAGGGGATTCTCCGCTCGCCCCAGTTGTTGTAGTGGGAAACTTCCCAAAAGTATTAAAACCAGAGATAGAAGCGAGACTGAAAGAACAAGATATAATTAAGGTAAGGAATTGGATGGAAAAGATGAAGGATAGTGAGCATATTAAAGATTTGTTTAAAGGACAAAAGATAGCTTGGTTTAAGTGTTTGCAATTGGGAAAATGGACACAGGAATGGAGGATGAAAAATAAGAAATGTAGAAATAACACTAGATTTGAAGATTTAATTGAATTAATAGGGAAAAAAGAAGAAGCAGGAGCTAAGAAAGGATTGACTAGTGAGATATATAAAATATTAATAGAGGAGGAATTTCAGGACTCACTTAAGGTTATAAAAGAGGTATGGGAAGAAGATGTAAGGGAAAAAATCAACGAGGATAATTGGGGGAGGATATGGAATGTAAGAATGTTAAAGTTATTGTCGATTAGAATTAAGGAGAATTATTATAAGACAGTTTGGAGATGGTATCTAACACCTGTAAGATTTCACCAGATCGATAAAAAAGTGTCTAAGAATTGTTGGAGGGGTTGTCAGGAGGTTGGGACCTATTTTCATATGTGGTGGAGCTGTGAACAAGTACAAAAATTTTGGGAAAGGGTTTTTAAAGAAATAAGTGATATCATTTGGAAGTAAATTGGAATTAAACCCAAAGTTAGCTCTACTAGCAATATGGGATAGTAGGAATAAGCATATAATTAACAGAGAATTGGTAAACAACCTCCTGGCACCCGTTAGAATAATGATTGCTAAAAATTGGAAAGGACAACGAAGTTATATAATAGAAGATTGGTATAAAGAAATTTGGGATTTAGCACTGAATGATATGTTGACATGTAAAATGAAAATAAAGAGGGGAATGTCCAGTAAGAGTGACTTTGGAGAAATATGGACTCCCTTTTTGGAATATGTCTTAAGATCGGGAAAGGGACAAACGCCTTCAGAAGAATCGTTAAAATTTTGGAAGGAGGAAGAATGATTATGAGAAGGTCTCGGGGGGGTGCACGGGGGAGTCGAGGGAGGTAGTTTGTTATATTGTGTATTACGTGTATGTTTGTTTTGTGGAAATTAATAAAAACTATATAATAATAATAATAATAATAATAATAATAATAATAACAATAATACATGGTGTAACACCCTGGCTGATACTGGCTTGGTTGCCAATTGTATAATATCTGGACATCCGTTACAAAATGTCATGAAATTCATTAAACAAAAAACCTACGGTTTACAAAACCAACGTTAAGGCTCTACAGTTTCCAACCAAGCACCAAAAAGCAGGGAAATTGGAAGTTAAGGCTCCCAAGCCTTAACGCCACATCTTCCCTAAGGAGGCAGAAAGTGCAAGTGAAATTCTCATTCTCCCAAAGCAGATAAACCATGAGGATAGGATGGAGAATATGATACGCAGAGGTGACTGTGGGGTTGTGGAAAACTGATGACAAACAACTTAGGGCCACCTACTTCTCTTTTTTTGTTTAGAGCAGCCCTTCCCCAACCTGGTGCCCTCCAAAGGTGTTGGACTACAACTCCCATCATTGCAAGTCAGTATGTCCCATGGTCAGGAATGCTGGGACTTGTCATCTCAAACATCTGGAGGGTAGCAGGATGGGGGAACACTATTCCATATCCTTACCAAATACAGGGTCTGCCCAATACTTTTCTCTCAAACACATCTTGCATATAGCAACATGACTGATAACAAAAGGGGAACTATTTGTTGCAAATGTAGAACCAGAACATGTGCCAGGCACTTTCAACTTTTGGTCAATATCCTGCCCTTCAAAGAACCAATGTTTTCTTAAAATGTGTTTATACAAAATATACTGTTCACTCCCCACAATCCCTCCACAGTACATCATCTCATCAAAGCGACAGAGGAGCAGAACAGGTTTAGTTTGGCTGTCTTGAACTACTTTCAGATGAGATTACTTTGCAATCCTGTACCACTTGGGGGTAAGCCGTAATGAATTCAGTGGCACTGACTTCTGAGAAGCCATGTATAGGATTCAAGTGTAAACCAACCTTCTCCAGTCTGCTGCTCTCCCCATGTTATGGGGAAGACAAAAATCATTTGATCATTAGTTTAAAAATCATACTTACACATGAAAGTATTAGGTGGTAGCTCTACCTTTGATCTCACAATGCTGAACACGTAAGAGAAATCTTCTGTGTTAGTCCCCCAAAACCATATATGATATTTAATAAACAGACATCCTATGCCATGTGTTGAAAATTAATGTTGACGTCTGAAGGACTATCTGGATTAGGTATTCAAGATCCATTCATTGTCGCTTCATTTGGTTTAGACAGTTTAGATATGGGCAGAAAATAGATCCACCTTGATGTTTTGGACATCAACTCGCACCATTCCTGCCCACTGCCCATGCTATAGGGGCTTTTATGAGTTGAATTCCAAAACATCTGGAGATCTATATTCTGCCTGCCCTTGCTCTAGAACTGCATTCCCCAACCTGGTGCCCATCAGATGTGTTGGATTGCAACTCTCAACATGAGGCTCTAAAAAAAGAGAAGTAGGTGGTCTTAAGTTGTTCATCATCATTTCCCACAACCCCACAGTCACCTCTGCATATCATATTGCATATCCAGATGTTTGAGATGACAAGTCCCAGCATTCCTGACCATGGGACATACTGACTTGCAATGATGGGAGTTGTAGTCCAACACCTTTGGAGGGCACCAGGTTGGGGAAGGGCTGCTCTAAACAAAAAAAAGAGAAGTAGGTGGCCCTAAGTTGTTTGTCATCAGTTTTCCACAACCCCACAGTCACCTCTGCATATCATATTCTCCACCCTGTCCTCATGGTTTATCTGCTTTGGGAGAATGAGAATTTCACTTGCACTTTCTGCCTCCTTAGGGAGGATGTGGCGTTAAGGCTTGGGAGCCTTAACTCCCAATTTCCCTGCTTTTTGGTACTTGGTTGGAAACTGTAGAGCCTTAACGTTGGTTTTGTAAACCGTAGGTTTTTTGTTTAATGAATTGTATATTAATCTTTAAGATTTTTTGCATTAAGGAATGAATTTATATCCAAAATGCTTTTGCTTTCTTACAAGTCCACCATACATGATAAAAAGTTCCTTCTTGTTCTTCACATTTCCAACACATTCCAGAAGCTCCCTTATACATTATAGCTAATTTCGAAGGGGACATATACCATCTATACATCATCTTATAAAAATTGTCTTTAAGTCTGACACGTAAAGTAAACTTTAGGTCTTTTGACCACATATTTTCCCATTGTTCCATTGACATATTATATCCAAAGTTTTGTGCCCATTTTAATGATAATCATTTCTAACTAGTCAGGGGTCAGCTGGCCATGTGCATGGTTACAGATGTTCATTTTTTAATATTTTTACTTTTTAAGAAAGTAATTTATTTTTAAGCAATGATGTCTGTTTATCATTAGAGCAACAGAAATAAACTCCATTTGATACTTGTCATCGTGATGGTGCTGTGATTTAAATTAGTTTTAAAATGCAAAACTGCACATGTCCAGGGCTTCTGTTGCTTTAAAATATATGTGGGATTTTTTGTTTGCTTGTTTCTTTGCTCCAAGTGTCAGGAATAAAGAAGCAGAATGTGGTGGTGGGAAGGCAGGAATACACATGGTTATCTAAAAGAGGGGAGGGGGCTTGTAAGATTACATGCATTACATGCAGGGCCTAATATTACCTCTTGGCACCACTGGCAGCTCTTGAACAAAGGGGCCTAAAACACACACACACACAAAGGCCTGGCCAGTCGGTCAGGCAGACTTCCTATTCCATATGAAAGGAAGGAAGCCAAGTCCTAGTTTCCTGCTTTACTATGAGACCTACTGCTATGAGGAGACATAGCAGTAGGTCACCCATGGATCTATATTGCTGCTGCTATTTAGCTTGTTCACAAATGATCTGGAGTTAGTTAGGAGTGAGCAGTGAGGTGTCAAGGTTTCAGAAGACACCACATTATTCAGGATGGTGAAATCCTAACCAGACTGCAAAGAAGTCCAAAAAGATCTCTTCAAACTGGGGTGGTGAGAGACGGAGAGAGAATATGCAGCAAAATAGCAGATGCAGCTCAAAGTAACTTTTTGCACATGTGAAGTTAGGATGGTTTTTCCCATGTGACCGGCTTTATCCCCCACGCCCTGTTTGGGGTCTGAAGCGGCAGCGACTAATTACAAAAGATTCTGGGGTTGCGGTAGATAGTTCTGTGACAAGGTCAACTCATTGGGAAGCAGCTGTGAAAGAGGCAAATTTGATGGCAGGTATTAGGAAATGTTTATTTGCAGTCCCTAACATCACAGTGCTCTTGTACAAGTATATGGTGAAGCAACGTTTGGAAAATAAGAATTCCAGTTGTCCCATCTCAAAAAGGATATCAGAAAACCAGAAAAGTGTAGAGGAAGGCAACAGAGGTTGGTACATCTTCTCTATGATGAAGTTTGTCTTAGTTTGGGGGTGCGGAAGGCAGAGGTTTATAAAATCATGCATAGTGTGAAGGAAACTTCTCTCTCATAATACCAGAACATGGTCATCTAATGAAACCATTCAGGACAGATCAAAAGAAGTACTTTACACAGTGCATAGTTTTGGGAATTCACTGCCACAAGATGCCCTGGTGGATGAGATACATTGAGGGAGGATGGATTTATACAATTATTTCTATACCACTTTTCAGCTCTAACAAGGCCCCCCACTGCAGCATACAATGAACGCACACATACTAAAATTCAGCAAAAAATACAATTAATCTCTGAGCAGCATTTAGAAAATCAATACACAATCAAAAGCAGAAACAAAAGGCCAGATGAAATAAAAAAGTCTTAACAGCTTGCCTGAAGCTTAAAAGGCACTGAGCTGAATGGACCAAATGTAATCAGTTTACATTGGACATGACAAGTGGGAATTGCTACAAAGTATTGCAGTGCAGGCTCATCTTCTAATGGAATGGCCCCTGTTCCAGCCACCCCTTTCCCAGCAGGGCTCTTCCTAAGTGATTGTATTGGGGTGGAAGCTGATAGTAATAGGGCTAGCATGGCAGATATGGAGCACAGATGGCTCACTAGAGCAACCATTACTCAACCCAATCCATAGCACAGGATTGGGATGGATAGAAATAAATTTAAAAAACAACAACTGTCAAGTACCTTGGAAAATTTCAGCATTAAGTGACAGAACATATTATCTCTTGTTGCACCATATTGGACTTGCATTTGTAACACCCACATCCTTTGAAACCACTCTTAGTAATACCTAGAGACTTATTGAAATCAAGAGTGGAGATTCTCAGATTTCTAGTTTGTTATAGCACTAAAACAAGCACCAGCTTTTCTTTTGTAAAAGATACAAAATGTATATATGCCTCTGGCCCCACAAAGGGCCTCAAAATATCTAATGCAAATGCAGACACCCCTGCTGGGCTGGGGGAGAGGTTAAAGCCCCCCTCCCACAAATACACATATAGTCTTCCACCCGCTCACGGTCCAACAGACACCCCCTCCCTACTCTCACATACACAGGCACACCACACACCCTTTATTTCCCCTCCGTGCAGGCAATAGGCGGAATCAGGATCTGGCATCTCCACTCCTTGGGCAGGGAAGGCTTTCCTCTCCCTGTTAGGATGGAGAAGTGGCTGCTCTAGCCTGCCAAACTCTGCTTTCTCTCTCAAGATTATTATTGAGGAAAAGAAAACTTGGCAGGCTAAAGCAACCACCCCTATTCCCCTTGTCCACTAGAGTGGCAAAAGATGCTCCAACCCTCCACGCTCTGTGGATAACTTCTCAAGAATGATATTCTTCAGAGAGGAACCTGGGTTTGATAGGCTAGAGCAACAAAAAGATTTTAGGCCCTCAAAGGAAAAAAGGTACAGAACGAGAGAATTTGAGGTGGGGGTGGCTAGAGCCAGTGAGGGCCACAGGGGAGACCTCTTGAGGGACATGGCTTGCCCACCTCTGGTTAAAACCAACATCCAACTTAAAAAGCAAGATAGTAGAGGTATTTTTTTTGTCAAGGTATTTCAAGTTTGCACTGATATCAGGAAAATGTAACTGCAAAACTAGACTATTCCTACCCTGCAAAACTAGACTTTTCCCAATGGATCTTGGATGAGACTGGTTTTCTGGATCCATTTCAGCAAGGATTCAATCCTGGTTTTTGTATTGAGGCTACATTGGTCACCCTGTATAATGACCTACATTGGGAGAGAGATGGGCGAGGTTGTTGCTACTCCTTAATCTCTCAGTGATGCTCAACATATTGATCATGATATCCTTCTGGAGTGGCTGTGCCAGGTGGGGCCACTATTTTGCCATGGTTTTGCTCTTACCTGGACAGTCATTTTCAGAGGGTGGTGCTTGGGAGGCTATTGCTCTGTCCCATGGAGTCAGCGTTCCACAGGGGTCAATTCTCTCTCTCATGCTTTTTAGCATCTATATGAAACTACCATGTGGGGTCATCCAAAATTTGGTGTACTAAATGATACAGCTCTGCTTCACCTTTTAATCTCAGGCAAGTGTGGCAATGGATGTGCTTAACCAATTTATCAGTCAAGACAGAGACCTTCCTGATGTGTGTGGTTCCTCTGTCCATATGGGAAAAGTTCAACTGGTCCTGGATGGGGTCACACACCTCCTGAAGGAGCAGGTGCATAGCTTGGAGGTGTTTCAGATCCATTATTATGACTGGAAGCTCAGGTGGTTTCCATGGCATGGAGTGCCTTCTACCAGCTTTGGCTGGTAGCCCAGGTGTGACCCTAAACTGGCATAAATGGCCTACACTTTTGTAACCTCTAGGTTAGATTACTGCAATGTGTTGTACATTGGGCTGCCTTGGAAGATGATTTAGAAACTGCAGCTACTGTAGCCATGTTGTTGGCTGGGTAATGATCTTGACTAGGCGGACAAGCTGCAGGCGTTTACAAAGCCTATGTTCATAATTGAGTAGTGCGGACTGCATTCCAGTATTTTTTCTCTCTCTTTTCCTACCCGGATTGCTCCGCCATGGTTCTTACGAGGGAAGGCTACAGGGAGGCAGGCATACGGCCAATCACAGAGGATGTGGCAACATTTGTTAAAGAGTATAAACAACTCAAGATCACCAGCTTTTTTGCCCCCAATTTTGATTCATCCTCTATGCCAGCTGTAGAGCCAATAGAACCCAATGTGCCTCCGTTGGACAAGTCATTGGGTCCATTCTGCCTTATGCTGGCTGCAGAGCCGGATAAAACTGAGGGGGGCAGCTCCAGCTTGGCTGATGAATTTGCAGCTTATTCAGTGGCTGCGGGGATGAATAAGCTTGGCCCAGATAAATTACAGCAAGTTGCCTCAGTTTGTTGCCTAGACTATGACAGCTTTGACGTGGAGCCTTCAAGTCTGGCTGATGAATGCGCAGCAGCGGATTGCCTAATTGCAGCGGGGCTGAATAAGTTTGAACCAGTGAAATTACACCAAAATGCCTCAGCCTGTTGCATAGACCGTGATAATCCTGATTGGGCCCCTTCTGTCACCCCCCTTCAGGACAGCTCTCCGAACACTCCTGTCAATAACGACTTTTTAAATATAATTGATCTTGTGTTTAATCATCAGTATGATAGAATTAACTGTCTGCTTTCTCCCTGGGTCAATGATGTTTTGTTGATTAAAAATTTTCTGTCCGAATGCAAGGATCTAACAACTTTGACCACGTTTGCGTTGGGGTTTTCCAACACTGAAAGCCCCCCCATTATCGTGACAGTGACTCAAACACTCTTTTTTGAGCGGGGACAGCACTTAAACCTATTTTTTAAGAGGTACAGCTACAGTATTTCCGGAGCGTGACACTCCCCTATTGCCAAATACAGCTGGCTCAGCTCATAATTTGCTTGCAAGCCCTTGCGTGATGGGAGATGCGCCTACAGACCCTAAGAAGTTGAGGTCCCGACAAATTAAGCAGGCTCATAGGAACAGAGCTCCCAGGCCCAAGGCAGCTAAAAAAGCCCAGCCCATGAAGAGGAAAACAATAAAAAAATCAAAAAAAGCTCATCAGGTCAAGGAAAAGTGGAAAAATGAATTTTAAAAGACTTTTGAATCTGCTAAAGGATTTAGAACCGGGGAAAGCACAAAACAGGGAGATGGCTACACAAGAGTCTAAAAAAGCTAAACGGGCAACTAATACTCGTCAGCACTCAGCACAGATTTAACCAAAATTATGTCCATTAGAATCAGTGGACAATGAACAGCAGATTCATGAACATGCATCACAATTTCCAACTGTGAAGGCTCTCCTTTCTCCGAAGCAGGCACATGCAACCCAATGCGGGTCGTATAAAGTAAAGGCCGGCAACTGGCAGCTACATCTTTTGCCTCATAATTTAGTGCTCTTAAATTATCCAAAACCAAAAGGGATGCTATCACAAAAAGCCCAAGTAGAGCACTTGATTAAGGTTATATTTGAAGTTACGCGAATTCAGTTAGCTCCCAAAGCGGTTGTTAAGGGTGGAATATATTTTTTACAATTACAGTTCTGTCAGGGCCATTGTAACTTTTGCCTCGGCGGTCACTGCTTCTAGCATTCTTCACTGCAATAAGTTGCTTCATGAGCATGGGCTAATGGCCTGCAGGCACTTTTTGAATATGACCGTGACTCGGTTGTTGGGTGCTCAAATGGATTTTGGATCAGTGCCTCATGATTTCCCGAAAGGGGAACAGCTCCACCGGAAAGTTCCTCATGCTTCGCAACCTGGTTGAACCAGCCACAGTTAATCCTGATTCCATCAAGAGCGTGACATCACCGTATGAGACTACGTTTAGCGAGGGGGTTTTCCCTGGTGAATTCAAATTGATTAATAGCTTTGCGCTCTTCCAATTACTGAGCAACAGCAAATTTTACACAGATTATCCGCACTTAATGAACTTCTGATCTCTAAGTCTATTTCCAAGTTTGGTCCATCGTTGACCTCAGAGACCAAGTCGCAAGCAGCCATGGTCGTGGATAATTTACCATCAAATAAACCTAATGACATACAAGCCACCAGTACAAAGACAAGTTTCAATCGATACGTACAACTCCCAAAAAGGTTGTATCAAGTTACACCCAGACCTGCAGCCCCGCTGTGGGGCAGGATATGTTTTCACCCTTGAGAAGAAATGGCTGTGTGGTGGCAAACGCTAATGGTTTCTTGGATGAAATACAGGAAATCAATTGACTAAATAATAAGGAAAAATCTTCCCTTTTAAAGCTCATTTCATGGAATATAGCAGGGTGGCCCTTAAAAAGCAAGGATCAATGTGTAATCAATTATCTTTCTAGGTTTGATGTAATATGCTTACAAGAAACTTGGATCTTGACTAGGCAATATAACCATGTAAGTCTGGTCATGGCTCTACTGCACCAGTTACCAATTTGTGTCTGGGCCAAATTCAAAGTGATGGTTTTAACTTATAAAGCTGTACATGGCTCACGACCTCAATATCTCAAGGGCCACCACTACCTGTAGGAACCTGTCCTGTCCCTGAGTCAGCTAAAGAGGCCTTTCTTTGTTTTCCCCCTCTGAGGGATGCTCAGGGTACTGTGGCAGCGCAGAAGCAAGCCTTTTATTAGTTATGCTCCAATTGTCATGGGGTGCTTTGGGGGCGTTTATTCTAGGCTTTGAGTGCAGGACGATTTTGCATATTATGGACAAATTCTTTTCATATTGTATTGTTCGTAAGATATTTTTCCGTTATTTATTTGTATTTGTATTATTGTGCCAATTATGGTTTATACTGATTTTGAGGGTATTTTCCTACGTTATTATTAATCATGGATTTCTGTATTGTGTAAGTTGCTTTAAGACCTGCTTTTTGTACTGAGAAGCAACTTATGCATAATAATAATGTCAGGGTTCTCCGTTCAAAAGAAAATCAAGATTCTTCACTGAGGTTACCCAAATTCTGCAGCCTATTCAAGTGATGCAATCTTGCATGGTTTATATTAATGGACACAATTTACCCTACAATTTCTATTATTATTTTTTTACATTAATATATGCATTCTGCTTGTTTATGGGGAGAACTAAGCAGCTATCTAGAGCACTGAAGCCCCACTCCATTGGAAAACTTTTTTAGTAAGTCCTCAAGCAATGCCCGGCACAACTTCAAGCATACAAGCTAGAATTAAAGCTGAGAATATTAGGAAGCTGAATTATGTTCTACAGCTTTAGGAGTTTCATGGCATCACAGTATGCGTGCATGCATACTCCCTCCACCATCTCAATTAGAAATATACTATTTGTTTCCCAATTTTCTCCAACTAGGTATATTTGAGTACCCCCCCATTCACTATTTATTGAATAGACCAAATATCTAGCTCAGACCATATGTTGCACCTGGAGGAACTTCCAGGTCACATACCTGCCTAAGCAGAAGTGACCAGGCACATAACAGCAAAGTAGGAGTCAGACAAGCCTCCTGGAGCAGTGAATCCCCCAATTTGGGCACCACCACTGAGAAGACCCATCAACCCACCCACCATACTCTGGACAGCAGGATATAGAGAAGGGCTTCAGCGGAACATGCAAATGCACAGTTGTAGATGTAAGGTGGGTGGGTGGGAATTCCTTCAGATATCAATGTCCCAAGCCACTGAAGATCAAAACCCACACTTTGAGATGGGTTCAGAAAAAAGTCAGGAGCCAATTAAGCTGCTATATCATTGGCAGTTTACACAACACCTTTGTTTGCCAAGATCCTGCAGAAATGTGTATCTCTACCCAGAATGTGTCTCTTCACAGAAATACTCTGTGGATCAACAGTCTTCACAATGTACAAGTCATGACAGGCAGTTTGCTGGCCTAATGTAATGGGCAGAATAAAGCATGCAGAGAATCTCAGGTTTCAGGAAAATGTGAGGGCAAGGAGACTGAGCAGAGGACACCAGCTGGCTCTAGTATTTGGAGGAGAGAACCAAACTACCTCACCAATGGGAAGCAATAATTTTATTTATTTATTTATTGCATTTCTATATGGCCCAATAGCCATCACTTTAATAGGTTTTTATGGTCAAGTCTGCTCTGTGTTTCTCAGAAGGCCGGTTCATCTACAGTACAAACCACCCTGACTTCTAACACTGCTGTTTTCCCAGTTTGAACTTCCAACATCTCGGTCTGGGTCATAGGCATTATTATTATTATTATTATTATTATTATTATTATTATTATTATTACACTTATATACTGCTCCACAGCCGAAGCATTGAAAGGCATTGAAAGTCCTGACCAGCCTGTCTATTAACTCTCATGATGACCAGAGGACACCCCCCCCCAGTGCTAATCCAAAAGGAACTCTCCCTTACCCAAAGACTAAATACAGCAAAAGGTGGAAGGACACAGCAATTTGGGAATTCCAGATTATGAGGAACAGACCTCCAGAAAGAAGCCCTCACATGCAGAACCCAATGACTGAGGGTGGACGCTGGCAGGCAGTTAATAGTGGGAATTGAAATAAAACCTATACACAGAATGTAACCAGGTAGAAAAAATTTAATGACTGATAGGCCTCATTCAGTCTCTACTTTTAAGCAGGATTAAAAGTAAATTAAATATTTAAGTCCCCTCCAGAAGAATGCCTGAGCACCAACCCTGTACAGGTCTTGCCAGGACAAGTCCCTTGGATGGGATCTCCCACCAGTCTTACTAGCACCGGTCAGAGAAGCATCAAGCAAAGCAACGTTCCCCTATTGGTGACTTCGGTGCACCTTGCGCTTCTTGCTGGGGATTGATGGAGCCCTCAGACCACCAGGAGAGGGCCGAGCAGCCTTCAAGGGCCAGGACCGCTTCTGAAAGGAGCCTTGCCGTGACACCGAGAGCCGTTTCTTCCCATCAACTTTTAACACTCCTTTAGCCTGCTTCTTGGTTTCTACTGCAGCAGAAAGCTCCTGTTTCTCAGTCTGTTTCTTAACTGCTTTCAACTCTGCATGTTTTTTCTTTTTAGGCAGTGGCTCAGCAGTTGCTGGGGCAGATCCCTCTTTTGCTGTTTGCAAAGCTGGCTCCCTAGGATCTTCCTCTAGAAAGAGAATCAAGAGTTACACTGGAACAGTAGAGAGAACACTGCCATGAGCAGGGAAGAAAGCACAGGGTGGGAGCAGCAAAAGGGCACAGCTAGCATAGCAAACACATTCCCTTGTAGAGTTTACGATGGCAGGAGTGTCACAAATCACAGCAGCTGGCTTCCAAGGAGCTATATCCCTGTTTCTGCTAAAAGCTCTGAGGCTGAATAGGATCTAAAGCCCCAGTCCAAACTATTCCACTATTCCTGCCATTACTCCAATTACTTCTTCCTGGTTGCAATTAGGACAAGCTACTAGGATGGTCAACCAACACGAGACTTCTCAGCAGCCTAATCTACTGCAACAGATTGATTCAACTGAAACACATTTGCATAAAGTCATTGGTTGAGATACTGAACTAAAAACTACCACTCACTATTTGACAAAATGGGCATCTTTAACATGTTCTTTTGTTCCTGATTATATTAACGCCAGAACCAATAGCTTAAAAAAAAAGATGGATGTAACCTTAACACGCAATCCCTGCTTTCCTGCCAACAGCACATAATGTAACAATCTGGTTCTAACCATGTTTACTAGAAAGTAAGCAAGCCCTGATGAACAGAATGGGATTTCCTTCCTCAAAAGAAAGAATAGGCTTATCTGGCCTTACTCCTGGCTAATGCTAAGTAGGATCTGTGGCTAACAGGTAAATGGTTTATAGTGAACAGTTCAGTAAAATCATGTAATTCTGACATTTACAGAAATTATTCTGATTGAGAAGCTAATGAATTTGCCTTTCCAGATTGTAGAATTTGTTTGGCAGCAAAATAAGGTTCCTGATCAGGCAAACTCTTTGATCCATTACCTTTTGGGGCCTTGGGGATGGCATTGGAAAACTTCTTGAGTTTGGCAACAAAAAAGCCATCCATGTTGTGTGTGTGAGGGTAGAAACGCCGTGTGGCTTTCAAAGAAGGATGGAAACGACGCTCCTTAAACCTAGATGAACACACAGAAAACATTGTCCGTTTCCCAGGGCTGAAAGCATTAGGATAACGGTCTGCTCTCACATTCCCGTCTTAGGATTTGAGATACCCACCTGGTAAATCCCTCTTTGCCGAAGTCCAGACCTGTTGGCACCAAACGAACATTGCGCTTCTTCAGGGCATAATCCACAACCCATTCGTTTTCTTCCACCTGCCAACAGAGAGCAAGGGTGGTTAGATTCCTCAAGGTCTCCCACCTTGGAGATGGGAGATAAGAAAGAAACTCACCATGACTGAACAAGTGCAATACACTAGGTAGCCCCCAGTCTCTGAAGCAGCATTAACCGAGTCAATAGCACTGAGTATCAGCTCTTTCTGTAGGTGAGCACAGCGCAAAATGTCTTTTTCATCCTGAAAGAGAAAGGGAGATGGATGTTAATAATAGTGCTGCTTCTAAACACATATAATGCTTTGAGTGTCCAAAGTGCTTTACTTATATTATCCAGTAGTCAACCACTTTTCATCCTCATCATCCTACGCAGAGACAGACACATACCTACCTAACATCCCCAGGGGAGTGGGCACTGAGGCTGAAACACAATGGCTGCATTCGGACAACACATTAAGCAACTGGGGGGGGGGGGGGACAATCGTCAGTTGTGTTGCTTATTGTGTTGTGTGGAGGGTAACACGCCGCTCACAAACTACTGACGGTATGCTATTCCGCCCAAATAAGCAATGGAGAGAAACAACTGGCTTGCAAGTTGTTTAGCTCGAAGCCAGTTGTTTAAAGTATTGTGTGGAGGGGTGAGGCAGCAAGTGAGACCAAAGCGGCAGCTGCCACTCTGCTACAACTGGTGTAATTTGCAGAGGCTGCTAGGATAGAACTAGGAGGACTGAGGGAGGAGGGAGGGTGGGGAGAGGGGCGGGGGCTGTGTCAGTCAAATGCTGGGTTGACTATTAGTCCACTCAACGCCAGCCCCAACCACCCACGATTGTGTAGGAATATGTTGTGTGGGGAGTACCCACAAAATAACCAACTGTGAATTGGCTACTCAACCCACCACTGACTAATGTGTTGTCCGAATGCAGCCAATGGCTTGCTTAAGGCCACCTAATAAATTTATGGTACAGATGAGCTCATGGAGCTGCTGTCTGTCAGCCTTTCACAGGCAGTAAGGAGAGGGTCCAAAGCTCAGTAGGATACCACACATGCTTTGACTATAGAAGAACCCATGTTCAACCCCTAGCACAGGGGTAGACAGCCTGGTGATCCAGATGTTCTGACTACAACTCGTATAAACTTCAGCCAGGGATTACGAAGGCTGTAGTCCAAAACATCTGGAAGTACCAGGTTGCCTAGCTTAGTATCTCTAGTTAAAGCGAACTTGGGTAGCAGATGATGGGAATGACTTTTGAGGGTCTTGCCTTTTACTGTTTCCTCGACTCTGCTCATTAAGCATGCTGGCATCTTGGATTTGTTAGTACCTTTCCTAATCTGTGGTATACTTTCTTTCTGCTATATCTTTTAGATAGCTTCCAGGCATCCAGGAGGGATCTGACCTCCCCCCACTCCCCCCTCTTTCTGATTTGCTTCGAAGCAATCCCTTCCTTTATGGCAAGCTTCCTCTTTTGAAACCAAACGTGAACATAGACTTTCTGGGGAGCTTCCTACTGACATACATGTTGAAGTTGATAGCACTGCAGTCAGCGCTTCCAATCATTTCAGCAACACCTGATGCACCAGATCCTGGGATTAAGTCGAGGGCTGCCTCCCCTATGGTGGGTTTCATGACCAACCATTCCAAGGCAGTCATGTATTGCTATGTAGGAGTTTTGTCGCCTAACCAGTCAACCAGTCAACACTCGCACAGCCTCTCTCACTTCCTTCATGTAGCCTCGAAAGACACTGATATGAAGCTTTTGGTAATACATAAAAATGAGGAAGCAGCTATGCAGTTCTGGGCTTCTCTTCTCTGCCCTGCCAACCTGCTACTTTCTGCATACAAATATAGACCCCCAATGTCCTACTGCAGTGATCACGGCCCAACTCACCTTATTGGTCTTAATTGTGGGATCCTTTGAAATAACACCAGTGCCACTGCAGGGAGCGTCAAGCAGGACCCTGTCAAAGCCACCCAGTACCTTGGGAGAGAAGAGAAATGCATTGAGAAGTTTCTCCATTGCATCTATATAGTATCCATCTCCTCTCTCCGGCTGCTGCCTGGAGACCAAATGCATATCTTAAAATCCTGCAATGAAGCTGCAACTGTTCCTGAAGTGCTCACCTCCCTCACCCCCTGCATGCTGGGAGTCCTGCTTGCCTAGCAGGGGACAAATGAGGCCCTTCCTCAGAGACTCCTTGGCCAAGCACTCTCCATGGCAACATGCTCCACCCCCTCCATGGTCCCTCAACCATATACCTTGGGAAACTGACGCCCATCACAGTGGCTCACAACAGTGTTTGTGACTCCCATGCGGTGCAGGTTTCCAACTACACTATGCAATCGCTCAGCATGGCTGTCATTGGCCAGTATCACACCAGTGTTCTTCATCAGTTGGGCTGCCAGGGTGGAACACAAAAGGGGTGTTAAAAATGACAGTTGGCTCATTTGCACCCCCTCCCATCCTGGTCACAAGAGTCTTGCATTCCTCTCACACAACGTTCCTCTGCTGCTCTCTGCTCGGGCAACCCTGTTCCTACCCCTGCCCCTCCCTACAAAACAGAACAGAGAGTTTGGGTTACCTGTGCATCCTCCTTCTACATGTTCACCGAAGAGTGGCCAACACAATTGAGGTGCCCTTGTCTACAGCCACCAGGAGGCAAGTTCTTTGAAGAAAGCTGCACTTCCTTCCTAAAGCCTAAATCCTTCCTAAAGCTGCACTTCCTTCCTAGTTTGTAGCTAGCTGGATGGCTAGCTACAAACCGAAATGAATTCCTTAACAGGTAAGTATTCAAGCCAACAACCCAGGAAAACAGAAAAGAACAACCATGGCAGGCTGTGGGCCACTATTTGGTGAACAAGTTGGAAAAAAATGCACAGGCAAGACAAAATTCTCAATTATCCCTATTTGTTGCATCTCAGTGGCCCAAAAACAAATGGACAAAAATGCTTGGGTTGACCTAGTTTCCCTGAAAACAGAGCAATACTTGTGGCATTTATTTATTATGTCACTTGTTTATAACTGGTTTATAGTTTTAATGCTGCTTTCAGATAATGTTGTGATTGGGTTTTAAATTGTTCTTTGCATTTTTATTATTATGCAAGCCACCTTGTTAAGGGCTATGCTATAAATAAATAAATATTGCATTAACTTCTAAATTATTTGTTACTTTATCATTTGCTATTTATTTTATTTAAGGTAGTATTATCATCATTTTGCACATGGAGGCTGAGGGGGGAGGGGCTTGCTTAAACCACCCAGTGAGTCCTTAGCTGAGAGCTGAGTGGACAGTCCAGATCAAAGTTCATTCGTTTAACCACTACGCTTTAACAGTGCACCCCAGAATGCTGAAAGAATTCCTGCCCTGATGGCCATTTATGACAACAAGAATCTTAAAGGGCCATTTCTCCTCCTGTGGTTATCGCAAGGGGCAGATCAATGAGGAGACATGACAGAACTCTTCAAATACTTGAAAGATTGTCACACAGAGGAGGGCCAGGAGCTCTTCTCAGTCATCCCAGAGTGCAGGATGCGGAATAATGGGCTTAAGTTACAGGAAGCCAGAATCCGGCTGGACATCAGGAAAAACTTCCTGACTGTTAGAGCAATATGACAATGGTACCCATGACCTAGGGAAGTGGTGGGTTCTCCCACATTAGATGCATTCAAGAGGCAGCTGGACAACCATCTGTCAGGGATGCTTTAAGATGGATTCCTGCATTGAGCAGGGGGTTGGACTTGATGGCCTTATAGGCCCCTTCCAACTCTACTTTTCTATGACTCTATGATTCTATGACTCTATGAATTATCTTCAGATCCCAAGAACCAAATCTCATTGTCAGGAGAAATTCAAAGTAGAGGGACAAGACAAGTGACTGAAGGGAGTCATAGCATTCGGCTACCCAACATTCAAATGTCTGAAGTGTTTGAAATTACCCTACTGAGAGGGGTCCAATGCAAAGAAAAGGGGAGCAGGTGGGGCAGAGACAGTGACTTGCTTAGGGCCCCGGAACAAAGTCTGCATCAGGGGCTACCTGGCTCAGGTCTGCCACTGAATCTGAAGGAACTCCTGAGCCACATCCTCGGGGAGGGGGAAACATGGGTGGCACCAAGCATGGTCAACTGAGGTCTTGCTGCAGTATAGCCTAGTTGCTCGCCCATAAGAATTGAGATCTCACCCTCCAGTATTCCCCTTGCCCCTGCAACACCCCATGCCTAGCAGGAACTATCCCTTGAAGGATAGTTCCCATAGGAAAGACGACCATCTGCACCAGAGGCCCACTGTGCCTGGGCAAGGGCTGCGAAGCCAAATCAATGGATTTCTCACTCCTGCATCTTCATCTGAACCTTCCAGGTAGGGGAATGAGATGCAGTCAGGAGGCCCACTCAGGAACATGGGAGCAGGAGCAAGCTCAGGCCAGCAAAGTTCAGCACTCGCTACTACTGTCTTACTGCTTCCCTCTCTGCCTGGCTTGCAACCAAGGCTCTGACCTTGCCGGAATCAAATTAAACCAGCAAATTAAACGGAATCGGGTGAATGACTGGTGTTATGACGAAGTGGACGGTGCCTCTGCATCCAAGGCCCAGCAGAAAATGAGCTGAGGAGAACACCCAGTGGACCACTCCAAAACAACAAGAAAGGAGAACATGCACCCATTTCCTCATCCCGTCCCAGTTCTCTACCAGTACCTATGTAGCTGGTCTTGCCTCCTGGGGCACAGCACATGTCCAAAATGCGCTCATTCTCCTGGGGGGCAAGAGCCATGACAGGGAGAAGGCTGGATGCTCCTTGCAGCATGTACTGTCCAACCAAGTATTCCGGAGTGGCACCTAGCAGTGAAGGGGAAAAGCAATGAGACAAAGCAAAGCAAGGAGGAGCTAACTATTGAGATACCCAGCAAGCTGGGGGGGGGGGGGGGGGTAGGCCGAAGGCAGCCTCTAACTCACCTATGGGCACGGAAGAGTCATACACAACAAGCCCAGTTTTTGACCACTTTCCTAACGGGTCTAGATTCACTCCACGATTTATCAGGGCCTGCAGGACAAAGCAGGGAGAGAGTGAGGCCTTTTTACAATGGCAGGAGTGGGGCAGAGAAGAGCTGGGGGGCACACATTCAGGGACACACCTGTGCCAGGTCACGTCGCCGCGTCTTCAGCGTGTTGGTACGGAGGGTCACAGGCCGAGGAACCTCATTGGACTCCAAGAAGTCAACCAACTAAAAGCAAAACGGGAAAAAGAGACAAAAACACAGGATGAGAACCTCCCTGAATCAAGAATGAACAACCATGGTGGTTCAACTTCAACCCTGGGGAAAAAAAGGTTGTAGGGCTGTCATCTGGTTAATGATATGAACTTTATGCGCAGATTGATTCTCAAGCCGTAGGCCTGCGGAGACCCCCACGGTGGCCACGCCCCTTTCCCGACACCACCGGCACTTGCCTTTGACATCCACTTTGACCAACTGGGCATTCTGTCGCTTCCTCACAGGTGGATGGGAGCTTAGATATATTTGTAACCTTTCTTTTACCTTGCCATGTGGGCCCGTTCCCTGCTTCTACCAACCCCTGGAGCAAGCCGGAAGGTGTCACGTAGGGCAACGTACTATCCAGTTTCTCTCTCTTTCTCTCTCTCTCTCTCATGTAAAAATAAGCTGCTGCTCTCTCAGCCTCCCTCTGCTGGCAGCTTTTGATGCAGTTCCATTCCTTTCTCTGCAAGGCGGACTCTGAGCTCTCTTCCGGGCTAAGTCAAAGAACTTGAAGTGCCAACAATGAGAGAGGCATGAACCAGCACTTTCACAGGATGTTTCTGCTAATCGCTGCAAGAGAAACAGGGCAGCCTGGGGAAGGGGGGGCAAGGTATCCCAGCTTGCTTTGCACCCTGGTTGTGATGTTAATGGAAGGGGGGGTCATCGGACCCCTGGATTTTCAAAATCCTCCTTCTTTGCTTTCTGTTCTTCTTTTGCAATGAGCTGAACTTCCTGTGGCTCACATATGAGCAGGAACGCATGAGGGACTTGTAAGGGGGAGTGAGGAGAATACGTTTGATTTTAAAGTGTTGCAAAAATGCTTCTGCTTGCTGGCGCTCCTGCCTTCCATAGCATGGCAATTTCAGCCCAGCTGATTACTGGACTTTGGTCCCCCAAAAGCTTCTCTGAAATGGGAAAAAGATTCATCCCCCCTGCCTTAGACAGAGGAGTGGCCAAAGAACCTTGCTCTCCTAGTAAAGGAAAGTCAAGAACTGAGAAGGGAACTTTTTCAACAATCAACTTTTTCAACAATCAATTTCAACAAGAAATACGGCATCTTTGTCCTGTCTCCAGCCTCTCCACGATTCCCTCTCCACTTTTGTTTTTAGATGATACAGGCATGTGTGGCAGCAGGTGCCATCTTAGAGGTATTGCCCCAATTGTCATTTTTATAAGTATTTTTGTAGTAGCAACAGCACTTCTAATATAGTCTTACATTTAGCTATCAAAAGGTTAGAATATTCATAAAGGGTAAGACCAGGTTCTGCTGGGTCAGATCAAAGACAACCATCTGTCAGGGATGCTTTAAGGTGGATTCTTGCATTCAGCAGGGGGTTGGACTCGATGGCCTTATAGGCCCCTTCCAGCTCTACTATTCTATGATTCTATGATCCTGTTTCTCACAGTGGCCAACCAGATGCTCCTGGGAAGCCACTGTTCTACCTCAAGAGGCCGGAGCATTAATGAGATAGGGTGAATTTATGAAGCTGAGAGTTTGGAAAACAAAAAGAGATAGCTCGTGTACTGCCATTTCCATTCTGGAAAGCTCAAGTCATGCTTTCAGTTCTGAAACATTAGCATAAGCCATAGTTTGGTGTGATGAACTGAGTCAACGGAATCTGCACTTCATCCATACTTTGCTCTTAATCCCTCTAATTTCCGCCTCCCCACCTCACCCCACCCACCAAAGGTGATGTTAACCTCTTAGGACTAATCTGGGTCAGTGACGACGTTTGGTACGGTATACAGATACATGTGTGGGGGCTTTACTCTTCTTCCCACAGAACATGCCTTGGTATTTTCAACGCAGTCAGGGGCATGCATAATCATTTGCCCTCCCAGCTTGTAACAGCAAACAGATTTTGTAGTCTGCTTGGATTAATATTTTAATTCTGAGATTGCTCCCAGTTGTACTGTTCAGCAGGATATAAAAGATGAGCATCCCTAAAAAGGAATCAACTGGGTTGAAAATCAGTTAGGATCCTAGAAAAATAGTACCTCAGAGAGTGGGAAGAGGTCCATCATCTTCCCAATAAGGAAGTCGCTGTAAGAGTAGTATGCGGCAAGGTCCTGACGCAGGAGGCTCAGATATTCCTGCCGCGAGTGACCCTCCTCTCGCTTCGTACTGAAGTCCTGAAGCACCTCTATGTTGTCCTTTATACGTTGATGAATGAGCTGGAGGTCAGGTGGCTGAGCAGGTGATTAGGCAGTTAAGGGCAACAACAAGCAAACGAAGCTGCCTCACACCGAACCGGACCACTGACCTACCTGGCCTTTACGCTGTCAAGCAGCAGTTCTCCAAGGCATATGCAGCCCTGACGGCAGAGCTCTAATCAGAGGACACTAAGACCACTGAGCTATGGCTCCCTCCCCAAATGTAAAGCACATGATCTTATTATTGCAGGTCCTGACGCTCGACACACGAGGCACACACGGTAAAGCAGCATCAGGGACTGAAAACGAGTTCACACGTTGCACAGCCAACATGGATGATCTGCTACTCGATGTGCAACCTACTCAGGATGGAGTGCCACACAAGGCAGGAAGTAGATAATACCTGGAGTGGCATCATATAAATGCTAAGGATTCAAAGAGCTGCATCCACATGCATAACCAGGGCTTAAAATGGTTAAAGTGAAAGAAGCCAGGCTTTCCAGCCTTTTATTGCTGCTAGAGTTGGACTTAAACCAGGGGGCGGCTAAACTATGGGCACCTGATGAGTACTTAAGGTTTGTACTTAAGGATTCCCAGCATTACGGTGGCGCTCTGCCATGCTACAAGGAGGTGAAAAGGGCCGAAAAGGGAAAGATGTGCAAGGAAGCATGCGGCTGCCCATACCCCCATCTTAATATACACTGAGCAGTCACCAGAAGGAAGGATATCTTCTTTTTCTATCTCCTGTCCACTGGGAAGCACAAAGAACTCATCTGCCTCCACATTGAGCTGCAGGTCTGTTTCCTGGTTTTGCTTCTTGTCCACATCCTGCTTGTGTGATGGTGTCTCCTCATTCTCACTGTCATCCTCACTGAAACTCTGCCTGCATCCAAGAAGAGAACCATTTCAGCAGGAGAGTCTACAGCAAATGATGGGGGAAGAGGGGAGGTGGAGCTCTTTCATCCCCTATAAAGACAGAGGGCTCATCAACCAACAAAACCTAAATCTCTTGGATTACTCACCCCTCCAGTTTCTCTTTCTGGGCAGCTTGTTCTATAGGCAGGAGCTGATTTCAAAAACAAACACATAAAGGAAAAGAAGCAGCTTAATCAAATGCCAGAAGCACCTTGAAAACAATGCAGTGTCGACTAGAAGCCAGTATGGATTTGTCAAGAACAAATCCTGTCAGACTAATCTGATCTCATGTTTTGATCGGGTAACCTCCCTTGTGGACTGTGGGAATGCTGTGGATATAGTATATCTTGACTTCAGTAAAACTTTTGACAAAGTGCCACATGACATTCTGATTCACAAACTAGTGAAAAGTGGACTAGATGGAACAACTATTAGGTCGATCCACAGTTGGCTACAGAATCAGACTCAAAGAGTGCTTATCTATGGTACCTTCTCAACCTGGGGGGGAAGTAACGAGTGGGGTACCGCAGGGCTCAATCCTGGGCCCAGTGCTCTTCAACATTTTTATTAATGATTTGGACAAGGAGGTACAGGGAATGCTTATCAAATTTGCAGATGACACAAAATTGGGTGGATCGCTAATACCCTGGAAGACAGAAACAAATTTCAAAGTGGCCTTGATAAGCTGGAGTGCTGGGCTGAAAACAACAAAATGAAATTTAATAGAGATAAATGCCAAGTTCTACACCTAGGAAAAAGAAACCAAATGCACAGTTACAATATGGGGGATACTTGGCTGAGCAATATGTAAAGAGAGAAGGATCTTGGAATTCTTTTAGATCATGAGCTGAATATGCTCATGATCTACAAAATAAGCAAAAAAGCAAATGCTATTTTAGGCTGCATTAACAGAAGTATAGCTTCAAAATCGTGCAAAGTACTGGTTCCCCTCTATTCGGCACTGCCTCATCTTGAGTATTGTGTCCAGTTCTGGGCACTACACTTCACGAAGGATGCAGACAAGCTGGAGCATGTTCAGAGGAGGGCAACGAGGATGATCAGGGGACTGGAAACAAAGCCCTATGAGGAGAGATTGAAAGAACTGGGCATGTTTAGTCTGGAGATGACTGAGGGGAGACATGAGAGCATTCTTCAAATACTTGAAAAGCTGTCACACAGAGGAGGGCCAGGGTCTCTTCTTGATCATCCCAGAATGCAGGACACGGAATAATGGGCTCAAATGATAGGAAGCCAGATTCCGGCTGGACACCATGAAAAACTTCCTGACTGTTAGAGCAGTGTGACAATGGAACCAATTACCTAGGGAGGTGGTGGATGCAGCTGGAAAGCCATCTGTCAGGTGTGCTTTAAAGTGGATTCCTGCATTGAGCAGGGGGTTGGACTTGATGACCTTATAGGCCCCTTCCAACTCAACTATTCTACGATTCTAAGTACCCTACACACTCATACACACTCCAAGATGGATAATGCAGATGCACAACAGAAAGTGTGGGAAACGATGGCGTTGTGGCACAGTGTTGAAGCATCCACACTTTTGATTACAAATAACCAAATGCATTTTGATTTTCCATGTGTATAAACAAGCATAAACAAGCACAATGTACTGAAGATTTCATGGAGTGTCAGAAGAATTTCTCATAAGCAGCAGCACCTTCTGCTGTCTGCGTTCACAATTCCTTTCATCCCACTCTTTTACGACAGGCACATTTAATAATGGCAGAGCTAGGAATCTGGAGCATCAACAGCTGCAATGGGTAGGGTAGGGTGGGGTGAGGGAGAGCACAATCTACAGCAGCAATGAGAGGATGGGGAGGCTGCTCCCTCCCCCTACTCCCTGCTTTTCACCGCAGCTCAGCAAACACGCTGCCCGTAACTGCGTGTGCCCAGCCCACTGCTGCTTGTTAGGGACATGAGTTCCCAGACCTGGGGCTGCTGCCACATGTCTAATTCAGCCCTTGTGCTCATCTTTAGCACAAATCATTTGTTAATTTGGCCAGGCAGGCAGATCCCCAAAATTCCCTCCGCAGACTGATTCTAAGTACCACAGGAGCTGTCCGAAGATTGAGTCTATCCCATATCTATCCATAAATCCAGTAGCTTTACCATTTCATTTTTTCCCCTTTCAATCCTTCAGCTCCTTCAGATACTTCCATCCACAGCAAAACACACAGTGGTACACCGATATAAAATTAGTTGCTGTCACTCTGTTCAGATCTGCAGTTAATCTAGACTATAATCCAATGTGAACAATTAACATCACATACACATTTGTTACTGAAGACTTCCCCCCTTCCCCCCCCTTTTTAATATTGCCTGGGCATTTTTCATATAATATTTAATACTTAGCATTTGTTTATCCCTCCTGAGTGTTTAAAGTGTTTCATGCACACTGTCTTGAAATCCTAACAGACCTGTAAAGTACATATTATATCCCTATATCAGTCATAGGGGCGTGAGAAGGGGTGACCTGTCTATGGCCACATACTGAGTTCATGGCAGATGCTGGGAGATTATCAGACTGGGAGAATGTCAATTTGCAGCTCAATCAGTAAGAGATATTTGTATCCATTTGTAACAATAGTGACCAAAATAAAGCGCCAGGAATTCTTACCTTGTCTTCGTCACCAGAAGACAACGTTCTGTAGTCGTCCACCATCCCATCCTCACTCCCATCCTCTCCGTCACTCTCCCAGGGACCCTCACTCCCGTCACTGCCACTGAGGGCTCCGCTTTCCTCTTCATCACTCTCTTCAAGCCTGGATCTCTTCTTCCCAGGGGCAGAAGGAGTAAGCCACGTAGCATTATCATCGCTGAAACCAGCCCGGCAACCATCCGGCAATGTGGCTTTCTCATTTGCACCCTCCAATGATTTTTCTGCAGCTGCAGAGCAAGAGCAAGACACAGTTTGCAACAAGCCTCAAAAATGCTGTCTCCCCTCTTAAGTATCAGCTGTCGAACCTGTTCTGAGCAGTGCTTCATTAGTTTCCCAAGAAAAATACTGGTATCTGAGGCACCCAACTCAGTCTGAGCATCAAGGCATTTTAGGAAAATGCAAAGTATGAAATAAGAGGATTCAAGAGCTTTGAAGCACACACACAAAAATCTAACATCCTTGGAGGAAGGCTCCCATCACATGAATGTGAGACATTTTCTTTCAGGGAAGGAAACTGTGTTTTTTAAAAAAAACCAATTAAAAACACATTTTGTAGCATGGAAGAGAAAATATTCGTAGCTCTGCCACATGTATCAGCAAGTCAAAGGTTTTGTCATAAGGATCAGGAGCTAAACCCAACCCTGCCGCTTCTCAGCCATCCTGATTGCCACCTCCTGCTGTAAGGAAACTGAAAAGACCCTACACAACATGTGATCCACTGAGTTTCCATCTGGTGTAAGACTGCAAGCAGTGAATAATTAGTCTAAGGGCATAATTGCTAAATAAAGTTTTGGACTTTCTGGCTTTAAAACAGAGCATATATGTGTGATCTCCTGACTCAGTTGTGGCCTGTAGGATAAAGAAGAAATCATTGCCTATGAAACATCAGAAACTGACACAGATGAAGACAGATGCTGTATAGTACAAAGATCTGGGGATGCTCCGAAGACAGGTCGTAGATGTGTCAAAGAATTAAAATATCAAGCCACAATAAATGAGCTAATCTTTAAGGTGCCTTACGGCACAATCCTATCCAGATACCGGTCAGCTTCCGGGTTTGGAGGCTGATGGGCATCCTATTCAGAGCAGGAGCATGGAGGCAATCGTCTAAGCTAGCGAGCTCTGCTGAGGGCAAGGGACAGAGGCTGGGGAAGGCTGGGGATAGCTGGTATCCCTGCTTCCCCAGTCCCCTTTCCTCCCCACCCTCAAAAAAGCTCCCTTGACCATCCTCTTCCTCTTTGAAGTTGCTTTTGTGAGCTCGGAGAGACAGCAGGGTTGGATTTTTCTTTGGGGAGCTCAGACTCCTGGGTCCAACATTGGAGCGGTGTCTCTGTTCTTGGGCCCAAGAATCTGAACTATGCTATGCCCCAGAGGCTGTCTAGGGGCCATAGGATTGCTCTGTTCTAAGGATTCTGTCGCTTCTGCTACCCTCTCGGATTAGGTCTTTCTCTAGGAGACAAGCTTCCTCAATGCCTGCAGAAGCAGAGCTGATAAGATCATCCAGAGCAGAGTGGGATGTGGCATCAGGAGGGGTGCAGCTGAACAGGGGAAATGAGCAGAAATCAGGACCAGCTCCCCTTCTGCTTAAACAAGTTCTTTGGATCCCAGCCAATGCCCGCAGTGGAGTGGAATGTCCTGATTGGTCTCCACACGTAATAGTCGTAAACATCCAACAGGCACTAGTCACAGTAGAGCCCTCCCACCTCCATCTACTACCTCCTTTACCTGCCAGTGCCTGGACATCAGGGGCATTCTTGTCTGTCTGGGGTTTCACAGATTTGATTCTCCTCTTTGCAGCTCTAAAATCAGACAGAAGAATGAGCAAACAGCAATTGGGTCTAAGATAGTAAAACTAAGGAGGGTGATAACGCTTTACATCTATTAACTCAAACTTACTCAGTAAGGTTAAAGTTTAAGAGCACACTTCCTTTTTAAAGGCATTTTGGTTCTCCTGTTACTTTTCGTGTGTGGGGGGGAATTACTATATGAAACTGTGGATCTGCCTATTTTTGGAAAATGGTGGCAACTGTACTTTAAGAGAACTTTGAAACATAGTTGATACCAGAGCTTATAATGTGCCTTCCTAATAACATTAATATTACCTACAAACATACGTAAGCCCCTGTTACATGAATTGGGCCTGTTCAGACAACACACTAAGCCACGGTTAGGCCCCTAACCCTTTTGCAGCAGTCAGTGAACATATTTAAACCATGGTTAGGAATGGTTCACATGACATTCTAAGCCATAATGCTTAACTCAAAATGTGTAACCACTGTGGATTAGTGTGCTGACTGAACAGGGTCATTGTGGCCAGACGTGCTGCAAAGCAACATCAAAATGTAGGAAAATGGAATCACATAGAAAAGTATGGCAATTATTTAGCTTGGTCAAATTAACAGCATATCCAGTTTCTGCTGTTCAATACCAACCAATCAACACCTGAGGCTTGGCAATGTATTGCTAGTTATGTATCAGGTGCCCTCTAAATGTTTATTTCTAACCTGGATTATTTGGATGCATTATAAAAAAAAATCTCCCAGGGGAAACTACAGGGTTCGCCTCCCACAACCCCATTGATGTAAATCCACCATTATGGCCAGACCTAAACCACTAAGCCCCATCATCCCGTGTAAATCTCATTAAAAGATTACTGAATTGTAAATTTTCATAGTTCCTTTTAATATCATCAGTAACATCTTGATAACATGCTTATTTAAATTTTAATGTCAATTAACTAATTAAAACATATAATCAACTGAACCCCTCTTTCATTGGTAGCAGCAGCTGTATTAAAAAAGTTAAGGCATTTTCATTCTTAATAAAAGCAAACATGATTGATTCTGCAGCTAACCTTCGCCGAACATGACCGGAAAGCTTCCTTGTGTTGTCATTAGGATCTGGGGTGGGGAAAAAAGAAGAAGAAATCCATTGGAGGCTGAGCAACATAGCAAGCAAGACCAGAAAGCATCCTGGCTGCATTTAAGACATCAGTGAACATGATTTCAAGTGAAACACTTGTTCTGACTGAGAGACGGATCTGCCCAAGCCTCACGCCCCCATGTGGCAGAAGAGCCCCACCAGGTGAGATCTCTGCCTTTTAAGAGTGTTGCGGGGGGGGGGGGGGCTTGAGTGAAACCTAAATAGACAGGATAAAGCTAGAGGAGACAGAAATTCCACACAGAAGAAAGGCTACTTTTCTTTCTCTAGCTTTGCTGCTCTCCTTATTAGAAACCATGGTTTGTCTGTCCGGACCAAGTAGGAAATTATGGCTTGTTGCAAACCAGGATCAGAAGCTATTAGCCACTGTGTGTTGTGAGTGGAGAATGCCACACCCAAGGCTCCTTCTCCTAACACCACACCATTACTTGGCATTACGCCTGAACAGTCCAACGAAAGGATAAATAAAGGAGGGTTTGCTCTTACATAGCAAGTTCTAGACCAGACTTTGCCATTCCAGTGCCTCCCAGATAGGTTTGGACCATGGTTTTGTAGCTACCATGGTTAGGGATGGTTCACATGACACGCTAAGCCATAATGTTTAACTCAAACTGCTTAACCACCATGGCTTAGCATGCTGTCAGAACAAGATCACAGAAAACCAGCTTGCTGGGCAGAAGGCTAGGCTGAACTTTTCTCCCAATACTTTCAACACTAGGAAGGGAGAATTATCCACAAGGGAGCATTCAAACACAGAATCCGCCAACTCCTCTTTACAGCCACGTGTGATGGGTACAGTCCAGGAAAAGGTTTTCCCTTTTCAGTTCTGTGGGTTGCACAACCTGAACCTCCAGGTTCCATAGATTCTCTCCGCAGGGGCTCTTACACAATTCATGTCCAAATCCATGGCGCAGAATAACTTTGCTCCCTACTCTCAATATTCTCCATTGACAGCGCAATTTACATTCTGTGCTGAAGAGATTCAATTCTACCTCCAACCAATTCGAATTCTACCATGTGAATAATGTACTAAACATGTAATTCATTTTGGCAATGTACGCAAACTTGAATTTCACCAAACTGAGAAGAAACTCAACTTCAGGTGCACACAGGAATCGGAACAATGCAAAAATGAAAACATTGTCAGAACCGTCCAATGGCTTATTGACTTTAGAAAAAAGAAGATCCTTGAAATTTGCATACAGAGGGGGCCACAGCACAATGTAGGGTAAAAACAAGTATAGGTTATGAGAATTAAACAAATTTTGTGATGAAGAGAAAGATGTAGATTGAAAACAAGAGAGATAATGACCAGGTTTGGATGACATGCCGTGGCCCATCATGGATTATTTAACCCATGAGGAGCGGTGGCACACACAGGCACCATATGCAACCCCCATTCAGGGGTTGTTGTGCCATGTGTTGCCATGTCATGTGTTTAACCCTCACATAACCCACACTCGCTGGGTTTACACAATATGACAACCCCCAAGTGGGGGTTGCAAGTGCAAAATGCACCCCCCCCCCCATGAGCCACAGCCTCACCGTGGGTTAAATAAATTTTGATTATTGCAGAAACTGGGTACCAGGTAGTACCACCACCATTTGATCTGGCTGTCATCTCTATAAAGCTTCCAAAAAGAACCAGACCCAGGTTGAGAATGGAAGTTATATGGGCCGAATTGAAAAAAAACTAAAGTTCCTTAAAGAACTGAAGGTGCACGCACACAAAATACATGAGCAAGAAATTTGATTTTAAAAAGTCTGAGAGCACCAATTTTTTTTCTAATTGAGTTCATATTTTTAAAATATTTGACCATTATTTTATAATACTTAATCATTCAACTGACCAAAACATTTCTGACCAAATAATATCCAGCCTTCATGGCATTCAGAACCAGTATGACATGGTAGAATAGGACTGCTAAACCTGAACTAGGGAGACTAGAATTTAAGTTTACTTGATGGACTTGGCCAAGTCAGCATCACTCAGTTAGCCTACCTTTCAAAATTGTTGGGAAAATAAAATGACACACTCATTCTTCCTGCAAAGAGCTTGTGGTACCGTACTTGGGGGAGTGACTAAATCAATTGCTGGTGAGACCTAACACCATATTTAGGCTTGGAAGGAAGGGTTTTCTCCTCTTTCTCCTCTGAAATGTGTAACATGGATCACTTATGCAAGTGAGCTATGTTAACAGATTTCATGGGATGGTTTGAAAGGTGACTGATAGGTATGGTTCTGCTTTGTTAATGTTAACGAGTGATGGCCTTTGGTCTCCCCTTCAGACGTAAGAGAATACCTGCCTTGAGCCAGAATGCTTCATACATCACCCCACACTGACTACAGAGTGACACAGAGAGTAAAAGAGAACAGGTACCCCTATAGGGAGGACATGACTCTTCACAAAGATGTTGGAAGATTTTGAAATAGAAAACCTTCCACGTTCTCCATCAATGGGAATCTGATTTACTATGTCTGGATTATGTTTAGGGTTCCATAATCTCATTCACCATGGAGACGGGAGCTAGGCTCTGGAAACTAAGACAAGCCCAGGCCTTCCAATGAATCTGGAGCTCCAAAGGAAAGGAGATGAACCCCGCTCCTCCCCAGCCCCAAAGTTCTGCTGAAGCTTGGGGTTTGTTACGATGTCGTGCTTGTCAGGCACAAGGCCCAAAGCCGTAACAGTCCTGTGCCTCTCTTTCCAAATCCCAAATGGTGACAGGAGCAGGAGGCACTGGAGCTTGCCTCTGCACCCCAGGGACACTCCCAGCACTGGTCTTGGCCATGTGCAGGTGCATCTTTGCCTCTCCCTTCCAGCTCAAAGTTGAGGCAGAGGTGCAGCGGTTTGTTCCTACACCTGATGGACACTCGGAGTGCCTGTTGGGCGCAGATGCAGAGCAAGCCAATCTACTTCCGCCTCTCCCTTCCAGTTCCAAGCTGGAGAAGGCAGATGGAACAGCATGGCTTTGCTCTGTACCCAATAGGCGCTCTTTGATCAGAGGGTTAGTAGAGGCAGAACCAGCCTCTAACCCCCTCCAGCTCTGAATTGTTGGGGAGCAGGGGTTTGTTCCCTCCCCCCCCCCCCAAATCCATTTCTGCAAGCAGAATGCCTAGCATATTTATGGAGATGTGAAAGCCCAGGGAAAAAAACTGGGGGAAATCCTGTTTTTTCCCATGCATCAACCCCTCACTCAGACTTTGCCCCCCAATTGTTCCAACTAAAAAAATGGAAGTTTTGGATAACGGGGGGGGGGGGGGAACCCTCATATGAAATATTTTCTCTTTCAAGTGAAATATGTTTTAAGACAAGGTGTTTCTTACTTTTTTTAAAAAATGAAGGTTTTAACATAAGACAATGTACAGCATTAGATAATGATAATTCATGTATATACTGTAGACAAAGAGCATGTTTTCAATGTGGTTATAGTTTACCTTGATATTCAAATTCGCTGCTAGTCCTTAATATTGTGATTGTATGAGACAGCTTCTGTTCAAATAATGCCCTTTTTTGGTTGCTACATAATGTCTGGTTTCTATTTTCAACGTTTATTTTTTGTTAAATGGCAAAAACGTGTTTAGGTAGCAGAGTGCAACAGTTTGAAGCATTCTCTTCTCCTAGCACTGGGTATATTCAGAACTTTACTTATAAAAACTAAGGTTTTGATTCCTGTGAAGCTGTAATCCTATATGTGCAGTGGGTTTTCTGAATGAGCACTGATAGCTCTGTAAATTTCATAAATATGGCAAGTAGTACAATTTTATATGCCTAAATATAATGCTGTATTTTATGTTGCCAAAGCACTAAAATAACTTCAGATTTCATAAGGAAGTAACTACTATATATATATTCCAGATTTTCAAAAAACAGAGAGAAAACCCAGTCATCCCCCCATGGCTTCATTTTACACCTCTACACTTTACATACTAAAAATATGAGCTGTGATATAAAAGGCACTGATTCCATGTGACAAGGCAAAGGAGAAACAAACATGCCACCTGTTAAAGACTCAACAGACATCATCAACAAGTGTTAAAAATATTCAATTTACAATGCCTTAAAGAGCCTTTTTCAACTGCCCTGTAAGGTACTTAGTATCCCCCTATTGTTGATGCAGAGGGCTGAAGCACAGTGGCTTGCCAAAGCCCACCTACTGAATTCATGGCAGAGATGAAATTTGAACTGGGCATTTTCCTAACAATAAGGAAGTGTAATATCAAGCGGCTGCATAAAGTCTGAAGTAAGCCCGAGCAATTCCAACAGAATTTCCTGCTGTGCCTAGGACTGCATCTTTAACCATTACATCAGGAGTGGGCTGAAAGCAGTACATGTCCACTGGTGGACCACTGGCCAATGGCAGGGCCGTGCGGGGTGGGTGGGTGGGTGTGTCAGTGGGGCCAGTTGGCCCGGGGGCCACAATTTTGAGGTCCCCCTTAGCTTACGCTACTGCTTCCATAGCATAAGCGGCCCATCGAGAAGCGAGGAGCCCCCCCTTGAGGAAACAGCGCAGATGTGAAGAAGGGATGTCTTACATCTTGAATAAAAGTGCTTCCCATTACCTTTTTTTAAAAAATCGTTCTAGTTCATATATGTATTTAGCACTGAATCAGTGCCACTGATTAAAAAAAATACTTAATGAGCAGTTTGAAATGTGTGTGTGTGTGTGGGGGGGGGGCATACACTTCCCATCTGGCCTGGGCCTATGACCCTGGCCAATGGGCCCTGGCCAATGGTGGTCAGTGGAGTTCTGACAAAGAATGATGTGCGGGGCAGACACTGGCCCGATCGAGTCACGCACACCGCATGTGCTTAAGCAAGGCTGCATAAGTCAGGAACACATTAACGTACATTAGGTACATCTCAAGTGTCCAGAGAGCGCATGGAGCAGGGGTTGGACTATTGGACCAACTTCACGCGCTCCTTCCTCTGCCCGCTTAAAAGCGCACACCGTGAGACCTCAGCAGCCGCCTGAGCCCTTTCTGAGGAGGAGGAGGAGGAGGCGGGAGCCACGCCGGCCTTGCGCTACGCTCTGCCCAGTTCACATCCCTGCGGGGCCAACCGAGAGCCGCGACGTACCAGGTGGCAGGAAACGAGCGAGCTCCTCCTCCGCTCCGCGCTGCTTGCGGGCCTTTCGCCCTGGGCCTCGCTTCACCTTTCGGGTGGGATCCAACTTGCGCCCCATGACCCGGGCCTCCCTCCTGCTCCTCTCGATACCGCGGGTGGGATCCCTCCACGTGGGCAGCTCCCCTCGGCGGCGGCGGCAGGGACTGACTTCCTCCCTCCGTCCGTCCCTCCCTCGCTCGCTCGACGTGGACTCCGATTGGTCCATTTCACCCCCCCCTTAGTCTTAAAGCCTCGTGATTAGCTGAGTAGTTTGACACCTAGACCTTTAAACTGAGAGATGGAGCGCAGAGGGCGATTCCGATTTCAACAGGACTTTTCCTTACTTCCACCCAGGTGACGGAAGTCAGGGCTGCCCTGAGAAATCTCAGAAGTTACCGTAGGGTATGATTGAGAAACCAAAGTGTTCAGCAAACAAAGCGTTTGTGCTTTTATTTATTATTATTATTATTATTATTATTATTATTATTACTGCATTGAGCAGAGGGGTTGGACTACATGGCCTTATAGGCCCCTTCCAACTCTACTATTCTATGATTCTTCTATGATTTCAATACCGCCCAACAGCCAAAGCTCTCTGGGCAGTTCACAAAAATTACAACCTAAAGGTACAGCACAAAATATGGAAGTTGAAAAGTACAATATAAAAGAACAACCGGATTAAAACCGAGAAGCTCAGGTCTTTGCACTGAATTAGGGCTGGAAGCGGATCTGAGGAAATGGCTGCCCCCCTTGGCTGCAACCTGAGGGGTGTCCCGTATTTCTCTCGCCCTCCCCCTTTGGTAAACCAGACCAGGCTCTGATTTGCAATATTACAGTTGAGTTGACCTACATGGCAGAGCTGTTATAGGGTCTCTCTCTCCCTCCCTCCCTCTCTCTCCCTCTCCTCTCTCTCTGTCTCTGTCTCCCTCTCCCCGCCACCCGCTTCATTGACTTGCGGGCAGGAAAGTCTAAAAATTGACTTAACCGCGCGATATTGTGCACATCTGCTCGAAAGGAAGTCCCATTGAGTGCTGGCTGGTATATTTAGAACTGCAGCCTAAATAAACTTCCGACACGAAATAAGTCCCGAATGAGAAAGAGGAGGGAACTGCTGTCTTCCTTGCTACCATTTCTTCCTAGGTGGCTGTGATCTTCCTCAGCCACAGCTACGGTCAAACTCTGAATTTCTCTATTGGTTTTAAAGGGCCGTTTTTATCTCCGCCCAGGAGCCGAGGAGAGAATTGAAAGGAAAAAAGGAAGTCCGTGTTGCATCCCTCTTCAATTTTCTTTTGTCTGTGTCTCCAAAGAGCTCCCCGCAGAGCGGCTAACCTTTTCCGCCTACTGTAACCAATCACCCGACAGAGATCAGGCACTCCCACAGGCCCCGCCCGCTCCTCCACAATTAGTTTAGTAGTTCAACAGGATAACCCATGGAAGGGGAATAACAACCGTCCGTTGTGTTGCTTAGTGTGTCATTTGGCAGGCAACACACAATGCACACACAACTGACAGTATGCAATTTGGGGCACTTAAACAACGGAGAAAATGTTTATCCCAAATTCCGTTGTTTAAAGTGTTGTGTGGAGGGAACCCCCCTCTTTCTGTGTACTATTCCATTTGGTCATAGAGTTCGCTGGCCGGAGCAGCCGAAAAAAACCTGGCTGCTCCGAAACAGCCGGCAGAACTTGTGGTGCATGCTGGGATACGGCCGGAGGACTAAGGGAGGGGGGAGGGAGGAGACACAGCAGTCCAGAAGGGTGCCCGGACTTTCAGCCATGTGGCAGGGGGAGGGAGGGCAACGTGGCAGGTGCCGTGGAAGCAAAATAATGCACGGCTAGTATGCTATTTCCCCCTCTGTCCGAATTCATCCTGTGTGGAAGACGGGTTTTGTTTTTTTCACCGATAGGCAGGTAGCAGGTCAGGTGCATTGCGAATTCTCAACAATGCTCTGCTGTCAGCTCCTGTATCTATTCAGACTGGGTCCGACTCTTAATAAAAAAAGGCCACAATGCATTGGGTTTCCCTTCTGCGTCATTTACCAGCATGCTATACCTAGCCGTGGTCGCTGCTCAACCCAAATAGGGAAACACTTCCCTGGTAGACACGACGTTAAACGGTAGGAGAGCTGTGCTCACCAGCATTCATTAAAGGCACCATGGCAAAAGTCTGCATTTGGATTCTATTTTCAGGTGTGTTTTTTCCTTCACATGTTGCTGGTTTATTTTGGATTTGTACCCCATGCCAGCCCTTGTGTGTGTACAGGTGACAAAACCGTGAGCTACTGCCTAAAGTTTTGGTAGTATGAACATTTGTACAGCGTAACCCTATCTATGGTTACTTGGAAAGCAGAGCCTCAATGATTTCAGAGATAATATTCCTGAACAATGTTAATATGTTAATCTGCATGAGCACAGGTATGGAAGATATCACTGCCAGGATACCTCAGTATAGTAAAACATCTAGGAATATTAGAAAATGAGTTCTTAGCTAAATGGACAATATGAATACATGACTCCATATTCTTGTGTTTACTACTGCTGTTCTACCTTGACTACTGTGCCAGAAAATAGGCCCCATGCTTAATTAGCATGAGCTCTGCCTTCGCATTATTTTAAACCTCTAAGGACACACAGTAGTTGCAAGTTGTTGTTTCCTGCTTATATACAAACCCCAATTTTTGTATGTAGGAAACACTTCCCTAGCAGGTGGCAGAGGATATTCAGAACATGTACTTTATGTTGTAAAGAGATTCCAATGAAAATAAGTCGGAGAACCCCATTAAGAAAACTGCTTCCATAAGAAAAGACTGTTCTTTTAGCACCAAGGCTGTTTTAAAAAATAAGCAAATGCTATCATTCTGGCCCCTAATTAAGTCAGTACACACATGGAAAATGAGATTCTGTGACCTCACACTAATACCTCTGAAAACAAATCATTTTTAAAAACCCCAACCCTAAGCATGCAGTTATAGATTCAACTTTGCCAATTTGGAAATTGGGACTAGGGAGGGCTTAGAAAGGAAGGGCCTAATGGGAACTTTTGATTTCCTTGGGCTGTGATGGGTGGAGCAAGACAAAAGCTGAGCTTGCAAGCTATTGTATCAGTAGATGCTGCTCCCATAATTTGGCATTGCATGCAGTTTGATACGTATGATGCAACTTCTTATGGAAAATTAAATATATTTGACCTTTTGAAACCCACTTTCCTCAGTTGCACTCAAACTAGCATGTAATTTGTAATCCCTGAGACCAGTCTGGGTTCTGCTCGACTCATGCTGAAAACAACGCGTGCTTGCTGCTTGTACAAGTAGGTTCTCTGCCAGGCCAAATGTCACATGAAACGGCAAGGAGAAAAGTCCGTATCCCCCCAAACATTCTGACAGAGCCAAATAAAATACAAGGAAACCTTTATTTTCAACTTTTATCAAGATTTTTTTGTCTTTTTTCCAGCTATTTCAGAGGACAAGTCCAGTCAGTTTTTGTATTAAAAGGATCTTGATGGAGGTAGCTGTGTCTGTCCTGACTTTTGCTTGCACTCGTCTTGGTAAACAAACTCAAAATAAAATTAAAATCAAGGAAGTGTGAGCCAAGGTGGTGAGCATTGCAGCCAGGTCTGTGTAACAGATGTGGAGCTGCAGCCTCCAGTCACTATGTACAAAGTCCATCCAATGTCCCCTCTCACCCAAGTGCAATCCAAGTGCAACTGGCAGTTTATGGAATATTACACTTCCTCCTCTCTCCAGCCATATCCCCATGTGGAGGGGACATAATCTGATCAGGAGTGCCAGGCAGAGGGAGAAGGGGGTCGCTAGTCATATAAGGGTGTGTATATGTCACTTTAGCTGAATCACTGGGTTGGCAGCACTGGACAGGCATCTCACTGCTGCTGAGCCACCTACACAGGGGGAAAGAGAGATAAAAAAATTAGTACGGTGTACTCAATACAGAACCCACCCAGCTGGGGCAGTCGCCATGGGCCCCCTCCCTCCGGTTCGTGGCCAGGGATAGGTTGGAGGGGAAAATTGCAGGCCTAGACACTTACCTGCTGGGGTGGTGGTGGTGGTGGTGGAGGAGGAGGTTCACTGCTACGGTTTGCCAAGCGGCTGAGGATGTTGCGCTCCGACATCTGGAGACGCACAGCCACTGGAGGAATGCGGGCAATTGTGGCAGGCAGACGCGTCACATCGGCCTTCATGTCGCTCAGCAACTCCTCCAGCTGCTTCAGCACTGGAAGAAACAAAAGGAAATTCTGGTCTTACCTGTGAATTTGTTCTCCTTAAGGAAGGGAGGGCAGCTAGTCTTTGGAAAGGTTTGGGGCCCAGAAGGCAAACTCCCAATTTTGAACTGGAGAAGGAGGGGCTACTGCTCTAACACCGGAGTGGAGAATGCTCCCATGCCCAAATCAGAACTATAACCAACAGCTGCAGAGAACCATTACAGATGTGGAGAGAACGAGAGACAGAAGTGGCGGCACCAGCTCTCAAAAAGCAATGCTTTCCTAAAATGTTGCATTATATTAGAAGCCATGAGATAGAATGGCACCATGTAGGATGGGGCCTAGCTGCCCTCCTTTCCTTGAGAACAGAAATTCACAGGCAAGTCCAGAATTTCCTTGTTTCCTCCCTTGTGGGGAGGAGGGCAGCTAGTAGAAGCAGGTTTAAAATGGTACATGCTGGAAAGTAGGCAACCACGACATGGTGCCACTTACAAAGGGCTTTGCATTTTTACATGAAGAAGTTGTTCGAAAACCTTTTCAGCCCAACAAAAAATAATTTCATAGTGCCTGGTTGTGGCTATTTTGTGTCTGCCTTCTTAGGGGAGAGGAGGGCTCTCCCAGAAGGACACTGAAGTTTCAACACCCTTACAAAATGTGGACGAGGTGGACACTTTGCCAGGAAAGCTGTAGGCATTTTCTTGCCCTGTGAAGTTTGTTGACAGAGACAGACAGAACTCTGTTGTCTAATGGTCAGGATGCTTATAGAATACTCCAAGCCCTGCAGGTATGTTGCTCATGCCATGGGAAAAAAGGGATGGGAAAGTGTGCTCCTGGACCCTGAGCAAGGCAGAGTTAATCTTGGGGAATGAAGGACTAGTCCAGCCTGAGGAGCATTTTGTCCTTGTGGAAGATGCAAAGCAGACAGAGCCCGAAGTCTTGATGATATGCTAGCCATTAGAAACAGTGTTCACAATCCAAACCTTGAGAAAGGTGGCCTCTAGAAAGTTCAAATGGAAGTCTAGCTAAAGCCCTTACAGCAACATTTAAGCTCCAAATGGGAAACCCAGTATACCATCATACAGCTGAATAGGGAAGTTGCTCTCAGGAATTTGGTGAGTGGGTGAAGACATAGATGCTGAATCCTCCAGAATGCTGACTAGAGATTTGCCTCTTCAGAATGTTTGGTTTGAGTCCAGTCCACAATCAATCCTGGAGGAACCCCAAGACATCCATCTCCAGCCAATAGCAACTTCTTGTAATATTTCTGGCACTGATCAATGAAGACTTTCCAGCCAATGTCAGACCTTCAGTCAAAAGGTTTCTGGATCCCTGGAATATCTGGATTGCAGCATCCTTGGGATTTGATGAATGAAGACCAAAGCTTCTGGAAAAGGCCCAGAGATTGGTTACTAACAAACATGCCATGTGCAAGCACCATCAGCACCTCAGCCGCTTTGGGCATGGAGGATTACGTCTACCTATTGCAGATGAATCTTCTAGATAGACTTTCAGAGAAAAAGCATTAAGGAACACAGTCAAAATGTGATTGTATTAACTATTTCTGTTCCTCCTTTGTGAAATGTTGAAGCAAATCAGGATAGTTTTTTTTTATTGATGCAAGCAGTGACAAGATCCAGTGTTGAGTTCATAAAACTAGCTCTCATTACAGTAAAGATCCATGGGTTTAGGGACTCAGTTGAATCAATCTGTTTGGAAGCTGAGGGTTCCCTTAATGTGTTCCACCTTATAGAGACTGAGCAAATGTCTCCTTGCCTATTTATGTAGGCTTTTAATCTGGACAGATGTGGCAACAATACTGATCGGTCCTGGATCAGATATACAAGATGGAACGCCATTCTGATGACCCTTAACTCTAAATCCATTTCTATGTCTGACCAAGTCCACTGGGCCATTGAGACCAGCGTTGGTAAGGCACATCCTGTTCCTTGTCTCCTTAATAGGCACCAGAGACATCCATTCCTATTTCCTGTAACTGGAATCTCTGTGTTCATTCAGTTGTCAATCTGCATTTGCAAGCCCAGAAGGAAGGTCAGTAGTGAAATGTTGCCGGGAGGTGGGGAAGAAGAGATGAGATAAATGAAATCATTCCAGGCACTGCTGATGGACCTGGCACAGTAGCAGACTGCTATTGCTAGCATGCTTACAGAGGTTTATCTATTGGGGAGGGGTTCCACTCTGTAGAGGCATTTGCTTTTTTAAATTCAGTTGACTAGAAATCTACATCTTTGCAGTGTGGCGATGGTAGCAGCCATAGTTCCCTGGCATTGTCCCAGACAAAGAAACAAGCAGGTCATCATCCCTCCTGCCTCAAGACCAGCAGAATCTTAGTGAAGACCCTGGAAACTAAAAGGATTGGCACAGAATTGGTATTATTGGTCACAAAGCAAAAACACCTGCAATATCTGCTCCGGATTTGGATGTGAAGGTAGACTAGGATGAGACTGAGTGAGGCTACGTGGTTTTTAGACAAGAAAAAGATCAAATAAGTGTCTGCATGTGGAAGTTACAGTTGCCGTGCTTTTGATCCAGAATAGTTAGTGTTTCATTTGTTTCTTTGGGCGTGTTAGAAAAATTGATTTCCTGTTTCTAGACCAGGAACTGGTTTGATGACCTCCATTTCAAGCAGGTGAATTTCTTTGGAGATCCAGTGATATTTGGAGAGATTATTGGATATGGGAACCAAGAAAAATCTGTCCCAGCATTCTGACGAATTCCAGGCTTAAAACCTGGAGACTAATAACCCATTGGTGATGTTTTTCCAGATATCCACAAATCTGTTCAAGCAGCTTTCAACCAGGATAATAAGAGCCATGCTGGATCAGATCAAAGGCCTATCTAGTCCAGCATTCTGTTTAGTGGCCAACCAGCGGATTCTCTTTAAGAAGTAAGAAGAAACAAGGTGGTTGGAAGAGATGTTTCTTGGTGAAGTATGAAGCGCCTTTTGTTTCTACTAAAGACAGCCTCCAGAGGGCCCCTGAACAGCTTGCAATACAAGGAGACACTAGGTTTGGTTTAGTCCTGGTATCTACATCCTAGCTGCATAGCAACAGATTCCTTCTGGCAGCCATTTTGGAAGCCATCAATGCTATATCTAGCTGGATATTGTCTAAGCATGTGTTAGCAAAAATGGTTATGTAGACACGTGCACACGCACACACTTGTTTCTTTGTCCAGACCATCCTTGTTTAAGTTTATCACTGACCCATGTGACAGCACCTCTAGTGAGAATGGACTTTGTGGAAGATGCTCTTAGAGCCAGAGCTGAGGAGTCCAACCTTCTGGGTAGAGAAGCTTTGGAACTGTGGTTGAATTGGTTTATCGACAGCTTCTCAGCTTCAGAGATGCTTTTGAGGTAAGGGTTGCCATAGTGATGTCAATTTGGGAACAGTCCAGTCTTGTATGGTATCTTCAATAGCTGGTAGTTGTTGTCTGCTACTTGGGAGATCTTCTAAGGATCCTATAAATGGTGCCAGCATTGACAAAAGTATGTATGATCTAGAGCAACTGTGAGAGCAGCCGTGCTCCTAGGACCCACGACACCTCTTATGTCCACATCTGTGTGTAGATGAGAGAGGAAGTGAAGCTTCTGCTCCTGAAGTAGTTATGGGAAAAATGAAGGCTTTCACTTCTGCCATGGAAGGAGGGATTCCCTCTCCTAGAAAGTGTTCTAACTCCGGAGAGCATTCTTGTTGTCTTTTAAAAGATTACCTTAATCCTAGTTGCCTTAATTGAAGTTACCAAACATTCTTTTTAAAGAGTACTTGCCATGTTGTTGTTTTTAAAATGGTGTTTTTTTAAACTGTGTTTTTACTGCCATATTTATTGGTTTTATTATGTGTGTTATCATTGTACTTCACCTTAGGAGGGCTCCTGCCCTGAAAGTCTGCCAAGAATTTTTTTAATAAATAAATGCCAGCTCCCTTCAGGTGAGGAATGTGGAAGAAAGAAGCCTGGTAAGAAGAAGGCCGCAGCAGTATTTGACTGCACTGGGGAGGGAACCTTGTGATGGAAGCAGCCCAAATGCACTCTATAGCCAGACCTGCTGGCAGAGGCTGGGGGAAAGTATTCCCCTTCTGATCCAGTGCCAGGGTAGGTTTGCTCAGGGGCTATCTTGATAGCACACCTCATCTCTCAACTCCTGCTCTGTGCTTTTTGTGACTAAGTTTTAGGGGTGTGCATCGGATCAGATCCGATCCACGATCCGAATCCGATCCGCCCCAAAATCGGGAAAATCCGATCCGATCCGACCAACCTCCGATCCGATGAGGTCCGATCCGGATCAGACGCCATTTTGAATGCTTTTTCCCATAGCCAAGTATTGTTTTACAAAAACGCCTATGACTTTTTCATTTTTAAAGATAGACGGATGAAACTTGGGCACATTGTAGACTGGATAATGATAGTTATCTGTGAGAAATTTCAGAAAGATTGGTGTATGCATTTTGTGGCAATTAATTTTTTAATAAATACCCAGGAATGCCTATAACTTTGTCATTTGTAAAGTTACACACATGAAACTTTGCCACATTGTAGGTGGTACCTTGGGAACTATGTGTGTGACATTTCAGAAACACAGGTGCTTGCCTTGTGTGGCAATTAATTTTAGAAAAATGGGTAGTAGTGGGGTAAATACAGTTACGCCTCCCACTTTTTCATTTTTAAAGATACAAACAGGAAACATGGGCACATTACAGGGAACACTTTGCTTGATATGTGTGTAAAATTTCAGAAAGCTGGGTCCAGGCATGTGGTGGCAAGGTATTTTTGAAACAATGAGGAAAGAAACGCCTATAACTTTTTTATTTTAAAAGTTAGAAGTCTGAAAGTTGCTCACTTTGTAGATGGGTATGGGGTAGATATGTGTCAGAAATTTCAGAATGATAGGTCCAGGCATTTGATGGCTATGGAATTTTTAGATTAAAAGTTCAAAAGTTTTTCCACAGAGGCTTGGTCTCCCCCCTCCTCCCCCTCCCGCGAAGAAAAAGGAAACACTCTCTCTCGATCTCTTTGATCCTTGCATGCATGGCTGCAAAAGCTGAGCTAGTATCCATTACAGAAGGAGAAACAAAAGAAGTTGGCTCGTGTCTGCTTTCCTACTTTCACTTTTTACTCAAGCAGAACGGCTGAGGCTCCTGAAGGGCAGGTGATGATGAAGAGGATGATGGGGAGGGCGCCGCCACAGCTCCCTGAGGGGCGGCCTGAATGGCCCCTCCGCTCACCAACTGACAGCGTGTGCTCCGCTCCAGACACCCGGCCTCGGCCGCCAGGATAAGCTGCCAAGCCCACCGCTGCCGCCGCCCGCACGCGCACACACACCACCCGTCCATTATCATTTGGGCAGCCCTAATTAAGGAGCGCTTGCAGCCATTTCTTGAGCGCCATCACCTACCCCCGCGGCCCAGCGGAGCACAACAGCCCGCATTAGTCAAGTCCTTCAGGAGCCTCACAGCAGCCAGGCAGAGGCTCTGCTGCCCAGGAACCGGCCCGCACGCGAGGGCACCGGCGGGGCGCACACACAACGCCGGCGAGGGGGAGGAGAAGGGGATGAACAAAGGATCAAAGAGATAGAGAGAGAGTGATCCTTGCACGCATGGCTGCAAAACTGAGCTAGGCTCAGCCGTTCTGCTTGAGTAAAAAGTGAAAGTAGGAAAGCAGACACGAGCCAACTTCTTTTGTTTCTCCTTCTGTAATGGATACTAGCTCAGCTTTTGCAGCCATGCATGCAAGGATCAAAGAGATCGAGAGAGAGTGTTTCCTTTTTCTTCGCGGGAGGGGGAGGAGGGGGAGACCAAGCCTCTGTGGAAAAACTTTTGAAACTTTTAATCTAAAAATTCCATAGCCATCAAATGCCTGGACCTATCATTCTGAAATTTCTGACACATATCTACCCCAAACCCATCTACAAAGTGAGCAACTTTCAGACTTCTAACTTTTAAAATAAAAAAGTTATAGGCGTTTCTTTCCTCATTGTTTCAAAAATACCTTGCCACCACATGCCTGGACCCAGCTTTCTGAAATTTTACACACATATCAAGCAAAGTGTTCCCTGTAATGTGCCCATGTTTCCTGTTTGTATCTTTAAAAATAAAAAAAATGGGAGGCGTAACTGTATTTACCCCACTACTACCCATTTTTCTAAAATTAATTGCCACACAAGGCACCTATGTTTCTGAAATTTCACACACATAGGTCCGAGGTACCACCTACAATGTGGCAAAGTTTCATGTGTGTAACTTTAAAAATGACAAAGTTATAGGCATGCACCAATCTTTCTGAAATTTCTCACAGATAACTATCCCTAACCAGTCTACAATGTGCCCAAGTTTCATCCTTCTATCTTTAAAAATGAAAAAGTTATAGGCGTTTTTGTAAAACAATACTTGGCTATGGGAAAAAGCATTCAAAATGGCATCCGATCCGGATCGGACATCCGGTCCGATCCGACCATCCTCCGATCCGATCCGATCCGACCCCCCAGGTCCGATTCCGATCCGCTGTCCGATCCGATCCGGGGGGTCAGTGCACATCCCTACTAAGTTTACAATGGCGAGAAAAAGTTTTGTGAACCTCTTAGGATTGTCACATATTTCCAACCTAAAATGTTGTATCTTAATCTAACCCCATTATCTTAGATAAACAACAGATGACCTGATTAAACAAATGACACACAATCATGATGCTTTTTAACATTTATTTATCCACAACTAATTCAACATTCAATATCCATGTGTGAAAAAGTATGTGAACCTTTAGATTCAGTACCTGGTGGCACCCCCTTGAGCAGCAATGACTTCAAGTGCACATTTCTTGTATGTGTTGGTCAGTCTCCCATATTGGGTTTGAGGAAGTTTGGCCCATTCCTCCTTACAGAACTGCTTCAGCTCCGTGTCATTTGAAGGCTTCTGGCATGAACATCTCACTTCAAGTCCCGCTGTAACATTAAGAGTTTAGGTCCAGACTTTGACTAGACCATTATAAAACACAGAATTTCTTCCTCCACAGCTATTCTTTTGTAGATCTGCTTATAAGTTTAGGATCACTGTCTTGTTGCATGACCCACTTTCAGTTCAGTTTCAGCTCATTGACGGATGCCATTTTCCTCTAGATTCTTCTGATGCATTGCAGAATTCATGGTTGTGTCAACAACGGCAAACTGTCCCGGTCCTGAGGCAGCAAGGCAGGCCCAAATCATCACATTCCCATCACACTGTGACAGTTGGGACGAGGTTCTTCTGTTCAAATTCAGTGTTTGTTTTTCACCAAACATAACATTTCTCATTGAGGCCAAAAAGTTCTACCTTTGACTCCTTTGTCCAGAGAACATTGTTCCAGAAATCTTGGGGATCATCTATGTGATCTTTAGCAAACTTCAGACAGGCATAAATGTTCTTTTAAGAGAGCAGTGGTTTCCTCCTGTCTGTCCTCCCATGAACACCATTCTTGTTCAGTCTTTTTCTGCTCATTGAGCCATGTACACACATATTAGCCAAAGTGAGAGTGGCCTGCAGATTCTGGATGTTACTCTAGGGTTCTTTTTGACTTCCTGCATGATGCACCGGTTTGCTCTTGGAGAGACTTTGGTAGGACGACCACTCCTGGGTAGTGACTGTGGTCTTGAACCTTCTCCATTTGTAGACTATCTGTCTGACAGTGGATTGGTGGAGCCCAAATCCTTAGAAATGGTTTTGTAACCTTTTCTGGACTGATGAGCAGCAATAACTGCCTTTCTGAAGTCCTCAGAGATGTCTTTTGATCGCGGCATGACGTGTTTCCACACAACTGCATGGTGAAGACCAAACTCACAAAGTTTCTGATACTTTTACAAGGTGGGGCCTCCCAAACTCACCTGATTCTTATTATTCCCATTAATTGAGCTGATGCAACCAGGGGTTCACTTACTTTTGCACAAGTACTCATTGTTTGTCTAATTTATACATGGTTTTATTTTACAAGACACGGAATTGGTTAATAGAAACTCTATTGGATATTTAGAAAAGGTCTGGTTTTGATTCACACAAGCTATCATGGTAAAACTATGGTATTTCCATAATTATCATTACGGTTCATAAACTTTTTCTCACCACTGTAGTCTTTGAGGGGGAATTATTGCTTTACATATTTGTAAGATTACAAAGTCCTGCTGCAGTCTGCCTCACACAGCTAATGCAGGAGTCACTTGGGGAGCAAGAAAATAAGGCCTCATTTCCGCATTTTAAAGTTGGAGTCTGCCTTCCTGATCTGAAGGAGGGGCTTCCCCGCATACTAGCTGCTTTCCTCCCCTTGAGAGAAAAAAAGGGTATACATTTAGAGGGACCCGGGGCAATGTGTGTGGGATGGGGTGGGGGGTGGGGAAGGGGCCAGTGGCACACAATACAAATCTGCCCTCACTCAAGAGTGACTGCCTGCTGACTTCTCACCTTTGTGAAGCACTGCGTTAGCTGGTTTGTTCCCAGCCATAGACTCCTTGGATAGATGCTGATGGCTCTCAGCTAGGCACTCGACCTCAGCAAAACGGGTGTTCAGGGCCATAGAGGGATGGGATGGATCTTCAGACATGTTCAGATAGGCAGCTCTTCGTAGCTGCTCTTCGATCACCAGTGCCTGTTCCAGCAGCTGAGAGAGAGAGAGAGAGAGAGAGATCAAGGCCAGATCCACACCAAGCACTATGAAAGCGGTATATCAACGGCAGGAGCCACATCAAGCAGGACGTAGCACTATGAAAGCAGTATATGGAATGTGTCAATGGGCCCCAACAGTTGTCAGTGCACTGCAATACTGCTATAAAGCAGTAGTGTGGCTCCTGCCTCTTATATACCGCTTTCATAGTGCTATATCCTGCTTGGTGTGGATCTGGCCCAAGTTCAAGAGCCTGAGTTCTTGTCTTCAAACTGCTGCACCAAATATTTTTCCAACCTAACAAAACCTTACTCAGCTTCCTATCAGTCTATGCATACCGTTTGTTATGCAGTACTGGGAAGGCTAACACTATTGCCAAAGGAGAAATACTCAGGTCAGCTGGAAATTGGGATGTTCCTGATGCAAGGAAGAAGCCTTACTATAAGGTACCTTCAAATCCACATTCGTTGTTCTTTAAAAGAAATACTCCAGATCCCTCAAACTTCATACCACCACAATATGTTTCTTGCAAGCTATCTGGAATGACAGCAAGTTTGCTCAGTCTAATATTGCCCTAAACTGACCTAGGTGAGGCTTACATGCAGAAGGCACACTTCACTCTTTATATCAATGGATAAACGTGGTTACGTAGCTAATATTCCAGAATAAGAAGTGCCAATGCTAGTTGCTACAAAGGTGCTAATGAGAGCAAAAGGCAGAGCAGATTCAGCCCTATAATATTTACACGTTGACCTGGAACATCTTGAAGAGAACAGAACACACAAGATCCTTCTGAGAGATACTTTGGGCTCAAAGGCTATTTGGACTCTGACAATGCCCACTTTGTTACTGGGATCCACAGGACCCCCAATTCCAATCCTACCAGCTGGATAGGATATGGCTACTCAGCCTTTTAACAAAGTTTAAAGCAAACACACATTGGTTAGGTGCACTAGCACAGCTGTCCATAAGAGGAATTGAAGAAAATCTTGAACCTCACAATTTTCACATGTTCTACTAAGTATTCCACTCTTGATTTATCAAGAGTCTACAAAAGAACAATAAACTACTTTGCCCCTGAAGGAAACCCAAGAAGCTTACATTCCAATAAGAGGTTCTCACCTTGAACCTTCTGGCTAAGAATTTGTTCTTTATTTCCAGGAAATTGCCCCTGTTCATTTCACCCTTGAAAGGTTCATTGAGAATGGCGTAACGAGGATCATTCTGGATATCTTGCCACCGAGCATAACCATGACTGAAATTGACCAAGCTCAGAAGAAATAACTTAGGAAATGCACTGTTCCAGCCACTGGCATTGCTGGCAATACCTATCCTTAAGAGTCTCAGTGGTGACATCAGGACTCCACAGAGGCATGGAACTGGGATAGTGTTCTTTTTATAGAGCAAAAGAAAGAACATCCTTCTAGCATATACCCTTAGTTGTACCCTCAAAACAGATATTTTTCAAAGATGCAAGTCACGTACTAGGCTCTAAGTCGGTTCCTACACTCCCAGATGCACAAAGCAGGCCTTAATACTCTCCATGGTTGCTCACTAGCCTAGGTCAGCTTTCCTAATTTTACTGCTCCTCCTGCCAAACCACTACTGCAAAATTTGCTGGAGCATAACCTCTCTGCACTGGAGCACTTTTGTTTGGATGGAGTTCTACAGCGGGTGAGTGGCATTGTTTATTTATTTATAGTATTTATTCACCTGGGTATGCCAGACAGAGCTGCAAAAATTGTCACAATAGTTGACGAGGACTAGCAACAATTGCAGCAAGTGAGTAAAGCAGGACATATGAAAATCCATCAGAAGCCAACAGGCAAAGGCACAACAGCACATTCATGCAAGAAATGGGAGTGCATATGCATACAACATTATACAATGAATGCAGAGTGCAGAATTCATTCTCATTAGGACTGCTGAGTTTCAAGACAAGAAGAGCTGTGTTCAGACCAAGCAACCACACTGTGTAACCTTGGGCAAGATGCACTCTCAGAATTGCAAGAATGAAGTGAGGTACCTTTATGTACTGCACCCTATGCTTCTTGGAGGAAGGGCAGAATATGAATAAACAAGCAGACAAAGTGGATACTTGTGCAGGCAAAGCTGCAGAGGTGCCCACTGAAATCATTTGCATAGGGCCGCCTTCAAAACCTAGGGCTAGGTCAACCTTGGAAGACTCCAGAGAAAGGATACTTAATGATTCCTGCCAAGAGCCAATAGTCATGGCGCCGGTGCCAGATCTCATAGGTCTTCTTGGTGACAGTAGCTGCTCGCTCTTCATTTTGCCACAGGGAATGCAACTCTGCAAAGGAGGAAATGGTCAGAAAATATTTCTCTCACAGCTAAGTAGACCACATGTCCCAGGCAGTTGCTACACCTTTAGCCAGTAAGTACCAGTGAAGCCTCCGTCTGCAATGTTAAACATGAATCGTTGCTTTATGGCCTTCTTGTGCCGATCATCAGTTGGGTCTTTAGGCGTTTCCCCATTCTGCAGCATCACTATATCTTTCTTTTCATCTTCTTTCTTCTCTTCTGCAAAAAAGGGAAAAGAACTCACTGAAGGCTGATCAGATCTTGATCTCCACAGCAACGACATCTCTAGCAAAGGCCACGCTAGCATATCAGCCATGCCCTAGCATACTTACCCTTCTCGTCTAGGTTGATTGTTGGGGGCTCAGCAGGTGGCTCTGCAGGCGTCTTTTCTTCTACCTTCTCTATATCAGCTGTAGGAGATAAATGTTTTTAAAAACGGTATATCCAGTTCTGTGACCTAATTTAGTCCCAAACCAGGTTGATCTTGACTGTCCTGTGAGTTCCCCTTTATACTGACACCAAGGGCCCCCATGCGCTGGAGTCTCCATACATCTCGAGAGTAGAGCACACATCAGCTACTTTCATACCTTTACTGTCCGTTTCCATCGGCTCCTCTTTCACTTCTGGTTCATCTGGTTTCTTCTCTTCAGTTTCCACAGCATTCACAGGGGATTTAGCCTCCTGTGATGGAGTCTCTGTTGGAGTGGGACCCTGCTAAGGTGGGAATTATGCGGAAAGGAAAAAAGTTTAACTCAGTGTTAAGGAATTAAAACAACCCCACATGGGCAGATTTGACAGGAAGTCCAACCACAAGGATAGCTCTCTTCATCCCTGCACACTAACTACTTTATGGAGTTTTGTATTTTAAATCAAATGTTGATGGTCATATTTTCTCTTACAGAGACAAGGCCAGAAGAGAACAATATCCAGCATCAGCAGATTGTTAGAAGGCCAAGAGAAAGAGTTTGTATTCTTAACAATACTTGACAACTCACCTCTACAGGGACTTCATTTTCTGATGCTGAGGCAGCAGCAGCAGAAGGGGGACTGGTCTCCTTCTCAGGTTCTGTGGGCTCTCCTGGATCCTTGGTACAAGCTCCCTCTTCCACTTTCACTCCCTCCTCTATAATTGGTACAAGGGGGTGGGGGAATTCAGTTAATCCTTTCTCTCAGGAGACTGGGGTCTCTCCATACATAATCCCTAAGCTCCAAAGACATTTAATACTGTGGCATAAGCCCTCGCCTCCCACACAAACATCCCGTATGGATGTTCTCTTCCGCCCTTGAGGACAGCTCAACACTCCAAGAAGCCCTCCTAATTTAAGAGACAGTTTGATCTACGTCCGCCCCAAGCCCTCTACCACAGCTTTGGCAAGAGGAACAGGAATGGAAGGCTGGACGGGGCTCTTTTAGGCAGACACAAACTCAAACTCAAGGCTCTCACCAAGTGGAGGAACAGGGGCAGGGGTATTGGGCTGTGTATCTCCAGGAGTAGAGGGAGTTGGGGTTTTGGGGGAAGGTGAGCTGGGCTGCAAGAGCTTCTTGTTCTCCTCTATCTCTGCTAGTTCTGGCATACTCCAGCGACCGTTCACATGTTCAAACTCTTGCACCTAAGGAAACATGAAATAGCAAAAATTATTTTAATCCTTCAAAACCAGAACCAATGAAACATGTCTTTAACTTAATGGATTCTAAAAAAAAGCTGGTAGAAAAAGGAATAACTAATTAGTCCATTTCGTGCATATGAGGGGCTCAGAGCTGTCTACAAGACTTCCTTGTCCCTACAAGATAGGAAATTTATTTTAGTACCCACCTTCTTTCGTATGAGAGACATGACCCCTATTCGAGTGAGAACATGCTGTCGAGACAGACCCTCACGTGGGACCCCATCAGCAAATGTTTCTGCACCATCTGCTCCTGGCTCACACAAGTGACGCATGAAGAGAGAGACATAGGCTCTGTGGAAGAGAAGGGGGAGAAGCCTTAACACCAACTTCAAGCAAGTTAGTTACCCCTTTCCAGTCTGTAGCAACATCACCATCACATCAAAGTTATTCCCCACCAACAGCCAAAGGAATCTTATGTGGAAGTTCTTGAGCACCAGGATCCCTTATTCCACTCAGACTGATTTGGCTACTGTAGCCTTGTCTCTTCAGGCGCTGCTTGTTAAATTCTGTCACTCCTCCTCCCTACTGCCACTCATGGCTCAGCGGAATTTGTTGCCATCGTTCCCTTTTTCCTGTTTCCCCCTCCATCCTTGCACAGACTCACTTGAATTCCTTTTCGGACTTTCCACGGAGGTCCCGCACCAACCACTGGGTAGTAAAGGCATCCTGAGGGGGCATCCCATAGCGCATGATGGCATTAAGGAAGGCCTTCCGCTGGCGAGCGTTGAAGCCCAGTACCTGAAAAGGGAAAGCCAGGGCCAAGGGTGGAAAAACTTTCAATTTAGCCTTGCACCAAGTATGCAAGTCAAAATGAATTTTATTCATTTCGAAAATTTCTATGGCACTCTTCAGTATGCAGCCGTTCAGGGCAGCATTCAATTACCTCAATGTTGCCTCCCACACGGGCAAGAAGTGGGGGTAGGGGCTTGTCTTTGTCATTCCTCAAGCCTTTGCGGCTAGGCCGGCGAGCAGCTGGGAAGAGAAATATGTCGGTAGGAGCAGCAGAATCCAACACAGGTAAATATTTCAAAATCAGATGGTGTTTGGTACATTTATATAGAGAGGGAAAAGGCATATGAAAAGCTTCTCCTACTTCTTTTATTCACTCAATTTATACCCTGCCTTTCCTCCAAGGAGCTCAAGAGAGTGTATAAGTCCCCCCCACACCTTTTATCAGGTTAGGCTGAGATATATTGTAGATATAGTGAGGCCCAAGATCACCCAGCAACCTTCATGGCTGAGTGAGGATTTGAACCTGGACTTCACCACTCTTAATCCAACACTCTGATGGTTACACCACACTGGCTCTCAATGTTTCTTCTAGCCATTTGGCTTTCCCAGAATCAAAGAGTGAAGTGCAAAAAGCCTCATCATAACCTACCTTCTGACCTCTCATCAAAATCTTCATCACCTTCCTCAGAGGCCACAGAGTAATCAGACTGATTATCTGACTGGTCATCTTGCCAATCTGGAAAGACAAAATGCTCAAGTAAGTTGCCTGAAAAAAGCCACTCCCTTTAAACCACTTCACCCCCACTTCTTCTTCTTCGTCTTCTTCACACACACAACTACCTCTGTCTTCCTGTGAACCGTCATTGTAGTTGACCTGCTTGCGGATGCGCTTGCCCTTCCCCAGATTCCTGGCCAGGTCTTCCTGCTGCTGCTCATAATGGTGACGAAGTAGCTTTTCCCAATAGTCTGGATCTACAGACTCTTCTTGTTTGATAATCTCTCGTTCAACTTCCTCTTCCTCCTGCCACAGAAACATCAAAAAATTAAAAGCAGCACAATCCTATTCATATTTTCTCAAGAGTAATCCCCTGTGTCTCCAATGGATGTTGCTCCCTAGTAAGTAGCCTTAATTTCTGCTCTGGGGGGATCCTTTGTACCAACAAACACAGAAGTCAAGGCAGTCAGTTCACACTTACCCCCATTTCCTCTTCACGCACCACATACTGGGCCACTTTGAAGGAACTCAGGTACTCATTCATGCCCTGAAGCTCAGCATCCTCTGTCTCATCCTGGTTCCGGTCCAGCAGACGTTCAATTGCCTTATCATCATAATGGATCACACTGATGTCCTCACCTTCCTTGTTATCACCTAGAGGAGAGCATAGACTTGCTGTAATTGAGGAGCTGTTGGGTAGCTAGGAGGGGGCAAAGCAAAAACAATAGCCAAAGGAAAGTTAATTACTTCACTCACTTTGTGTCACATTGCGTAGATTCTTACCACCTTCAGTAGCTTCATCTTTGAAAAGTTCTTCAGTACCAAACTTAAGGATGTCATCCAGTTCCTGTTTTGACATAGAACCAGTCTTGGAGCCCAACCCTGGCCTAACAACCAGATGGGTCAGCATCATTTTCTTCTTAGCCACTTGTGTGATTCGCTCTTCCACAGAGGCTCGTGTGACAAAGCGATAAATCATCACCTTCTTGTTTTGCCCAATTCGGTGAGCACGGCTGAAGGCCTGACATAAAAGGTAGGAAAGAGTGGGGAAAAAGTCTTCTACAATTCATTAAATTCTCCTCCCGTCTTTGGATTGTTCAATTTCCTCGCCTTCCCATGATCCACATATTTACATCTGTTTCATCTTCTATTCTCCCTTAACACATTAGCCCTATTCAAGTCAGTGACACTTGAACAGGAGACCTCCTCTATCTGTGCAGGCTCTCCACACAATCCAGGATGCTAACATATCAGGGCCTTGGATCGTGTAGACAGCCTCCACAGATACAGGAGGTTCTCCTGCTCAGACTGTTGCCCTCCACAAGTACAGGATGATAGAAATGTGCAAGGAGAAGGCAGGGCTAGAGCGTTCCCTCTTGTCACACGTTGACTGTACACAGAAAATGAATGCTCAAATAGGGCTATTATCTTTTGAGATTCTATTTTGGAGATTTTTATCTTGCTGCTCAAACTCACCTGGATGTCATTGTGTGGATTCCAGTCAGAGTCATAGATTACCACAGTGTCTGCAGTGGCAAGGTTGATGCCAAGGCCTCCAGCTCTGGTAGAAAGTAGAAAACAGAACTGCGGAGCACCGGGTGCTAGAGAGAGGAGACAAGATACCTTCAGATGTCTTAGGCTTGGAATACCCAGTGCTTCATTTTCATAGGGTTCTCCGAGTGGACTACGGCTACTATAAAGGGTAATCTATACTATAAAGGGTGAGGGCAGAGAAGAGCCCCAGTTCACCCCAAGGGTAACTGAATGAGGAACGTTCTCCAACATATCCATACCATTGAAGCGATCAATGGCTTCCTGGCGCATATTTCCCGTGATTCCACCATCGATTCTCTCATACTTGTATCCTTCATGTTCCAGAAAATCTTCCAACAGGTCCAACATCTTAGTCATCTGAAAAAGGACAAAGAAATCCACTGGAGTGAAGATGCACAAAATGCATTCAGCTAATCCATCACCACCAGGACAGCTTCCTAGTCAGAAGAAGATACTGCTGCTCTTGGTTACCTGAGAGAAGATCAGCACCCTGTGCCCCCCCTCCTTCAGATTCTTCAACATCTTCTGGAGCAGAAGCAGCTTCCCAGAGGCCCGGATAAGAGCACTGCCATCATACATCCCATTGGGCATTTTTGGTGCTTCCTGGATGTGAAAAGGAAAAGAGGAAAAAGGTGGGCGGGGGGTAGAAGAGAAGGTCTTGGTCTTGTCTAAGTTATTACCCACAAATATCAGACAGCTTTGCTGTTTCAATTCCATTTAAAATTGCCTATTCTGATCTCGTCGTTTTTCACTACTTTTTGCAGCTTCCAATTCCGGTAAACCCCCAATGTTCCACGAAAGAGGAAACACCATGAGAAACAGAAAGCCTATTAACTAGAAAAATGTCAGACTTTGGGCTGTGTAGGCGTGGTCGTGTGCACACGCAAACACACGTGTGTTTTCAAACAAGATTCTGGGGGAACAGGAACCTACCATAGCAGCTACAGGGAAGAGATAAGGGTGGTTGCAGCATTTTTTCAGATCCATGACCACATTGAGCAGAGAAACTTGGTTGCCACCTCCTCGAGCGTTCAGTGCCTCAAAGTTCCTTGTCAGGATATATTTGTAGTACTTCCTGTAAAAATGTTAACACATTTACATTGCTGACCAGTCTTCTTTTCACACAAGACCTGCCCTGCTGCAGTCACTTAGAATCTACCTCAGAACTGCATACTGAGGTAGAGTTCTCCCTGCATCCTTCACCCACTCAGACTACATGAAGGTCAGCCAGTAAAAATCTATTTTATGCAGCTAATATAGAAAGGGAGACAGACTGACAGCAGGGAACAGAATATCAAAAATGTAATTCTAAATCAGCATCCTGAATCAAACAACACAGGAGGGATGCGCTAGGCTCAACCATGTTAGATTCAGGATACTCAACAAAAGGGTACTAGGCTCAGTTGAAGAGGAAGTAGACCATCCTCCCACACTCACTTCTGCATTGGGCTCAGTTCCACTCTGACAATAAGCTCTGTCTTGGAAGGCATGTTCTTGAAGACATCAGCCTTCAGGCGCCTCAGCATGTGTGGGCCCAGCATATCATGCAGCTTTTTGATTTGATCCTCCTTGGCAATGTCTGCAAACTCCTCCAAGAAGCCCTCCAGATTGCTGTGAAGGAATTCAGACAGACACTCAGAGAGGAAGGGGGCGGAGAGAGAAAACTGGGAATTGTAAGCCAAGAGGCAGGCTGTGCTCACGTGCACAAAGTAGGACTTACTGAAATCTTTCTGGTGTCAAGAAGTTAAGGAGGTGGAACAGTTCCTCCAGATTGTTCTGCAGAGGGGTCCCCGTGAGCAGCAACTTGTGCTGAAGAGAGTAGCCATTCAGCACCCGGAAAAACTGAAGGGAGTGTGGGAAAGAAAGAAAAAAAGAGATCAATTCAAATCCTCATCTTGTTTCCACTCTTCAAGCAAGTTCTTGGCTTATGTAAAGCTACAATAACCCAATAAGATTTTAAGGAATATGCATTCATGCCAGCTCGAGTAGCGCCACACTGTTCCAAACACAACACAGAAAACAAATATGTGACTAAAATTAATATAGAGATTTCTTGTTGATTTTAAAACCAAGAGTCTTCAGATAAACATCACTTCATTATTCCATCTTTTGCTAGTGAAGGCAACAGGACTTGTGTAACACACTCCTACAAAACTGTAATAGTGCACAAAATTGAAGAAGAGCTACATATCATACACCAATCTATTATAACATGTTAACACAGTTGCCAAAATCTAAACTGGCATGCATATGAACATAATACACATATACAGAGCGCATAAAGAGGTTGTAAGTGACAAGCAGTGTCTAAAAAGCTTGTTAATGGTGACAACTCAGGAAGAAAGAGAAATTTCTCATCTAGAAAAGCCCCTGTAATCTGAGATATAAAACAGCGTAAGATTACAGAGGTGAAGCAATTTATCCCTACCTTGGATTGATTATTCTTTAGTCTGTGTGCTTCATCCACTATAAGGCAGGCCCAGTCAATGGAGCCCAGAATAGCCATATCGATAGTGATCAACTCATAGGAAGTGAGCAACACATGAAATTTCACAGATGCCTCTTTCTGCAAGGATTGAAGGGGACACATTAGACTTTCATGGAAAATGAACTGAAGAAAAGGTGAGGCCCCAGGCCAGACCCAGACTCCCCAAACACATAATTCACTGGAAAAGCTCTAGGATCCATTCAGGTTCCTGCCACATTCTCAAATAAGTATTGGCCCAAGTTAGTTTGCCATAATACCTTCATCCTGAAGGCCTTCTTTCCCCCCCGTATAGCATTGTCTTCAAAGGAAAATTCATTCTCACGGATGATGGCTCGGCTGTCTTTGTCCCCAACGTAAGTCACCACATACATGTCAGGGGCCCACATTTCAAATTCTCTCTCCCAGTTGATGATGGTGGACAATGGAGCGCTCACCAAGAAAGGTCCTTTAGAGTGTCCCTATGGCCAGAAAAAGCCCTTGATGTAAGACAGCAGGAAACAAGACTTCTAGAATGTTGTACATGTACACTTCAAGGCCTACTGGAATCTCACCTCTTTGTAAAGAGAGTACAGAAACACAGCTGTCTGTACAGTCTTTCCCAAACCCATTTCATCAGCCAGGATGGTATCCGTGCCTTGAGCCCAGGAGAAACGCAGCCAATTCAAGCCCTCCAGCTGATAAGGATGCAGGGTTCCTCCAGTCACATCCAAGTAATCAGGCTGTCTATCATACTTCACTGTAGGCTGCCAAATAGGAAAGAAATTGAAAGTCGGATTTCTGCACAGATCCATCTGCATATTGATGCATGTGCCAGTGCTGAGTAAATCGAACCACACAGACATATGGTGTGTTTCATTTAAATATGTTTATGTCCCCCATTTGTGATATTTGTTTGGTAAGGATGGGATAGGGGCATGAACAAGAGGTAGAGCCGTAGAATCATAGAATAGCAGAGTTGGAAGGGGCCTATAAGGCCATCAAGTCCAACCCCCTGCTCAATGCTGGAATTCACCTTAAAGCATCCCTGACAGATGATTGTTGAAGTTGAAGTTATGTATGATGAACAAGATAAACTGCAGCTGGGAGAACAGTCAGAGCAATTTAAACCGCCCAGAGAGCTTCGGCTATGGGGTGGTATACAAATGTAATAAATAAATAAATAAGCCAGGAACTATGCAAATTCTGGGTTCTGTATAGGACCTGGTAGACTGCTGGTAGAAGCCGAGAGCTTAGTAGATCAGATCTCCTGTTCTGGCAAAGATTACTTTGCCATTGCAGAGAAGTAAATTCCCCTTTTGACCACCAGGACAAGCCTTTGTAATTCCTATGCTTTATGCGGAAACGTGAACCTGAACGAGATTTGATGGTGCTAAGTTGCAGGGGAGTGCAATCTTAGCTCAGGCTGAACACAGTGAGGGGTGTGCTTGGTTCAGTACTTCCTTCTCCTGTAGTTACACACTGGCTCAATTCGGACAACACATTAGGCAACAGAGGAGTGGGGGAACAATCGTCAGTTGTGTTGCTTATTGTGTCGTTTAGAGGGCAACACACAATGCACACACAACTGACAGTACATTAATCAGGCACTTTAAACAACAGAGCGAAAGGACAGTTTGCTTCCCTGTAACTGTTGTTCTTCAAGTGGTCATCTGTGCAGTCACACATATGGGCTTCTGCGCCTGCGCGGAGGCTCGACTCGGGAGAACTTCTATAGCTATTAGTTAATTTTAGGCGGGAACCCCTCCCCCACCGGCGAGTGCGCATGCGTGGGAGGGTTCCTGCCTCATACCGCAGTTCTTCTGAGACCCCTATAAGAGGTTCAGGCTGAAGTATAATGGTTAGACTCTTGAAGTCCAGTCTGACACCATCCAGAGGGGATGGCGGGTGGGTTGTGTGACTGCACAGATGACCACTCGAAGAACAACAGTTACAGGTAAGCAACCTGTCCTTCTTCTTCGTGGTCTCTGTGCATCACACATATGGGCAATTAGCAAGCTCATTTACCCAGAAGTTGGGAGGTTGGCGTTAGGTTAGCACGGCTCTGCCAAATGAGCAGTCCACCCGAGACCTGACGTCCAGTCGATAGTGCTGGGCGAAGGTGAGGGGTGTGGACCAAGTAGCTGTACGGCAGATTTCAATAGGCACGCCCGTTGGAATGCTGAAGATGTAGCGATTGCTCGGGTGGAATTAGCTCTGACTGGGGTTGGTAGTTCAAGCCTTGCCATTTGGTAGGCTAAAGAAATGCCCTGGGTCAGCCAAGCTGCCACGCGCTGAGAAGAGGCTGGCTGTCCCTTTTTTGCCATGCCGTAACAGACAAAGAGGCGCTTGGTGATGCGAAAAGCTTCAGTACGAGCCTTATAGAAGGCTAGGGCTCTGCGTACATCCAGCGTGTGCAGCATCCGTTCCAGAGTTGTTGTGGGGGACGGGAAGAACGCTGGGAGGATGATGTCCTGATTGATATGAAATGCTGAGATGACCTTCGGGAGGAACTGAAAGTCGGGTCACAGGATCACCTTATCCCTATGGAAGATGAGGTAAGGTTCATCAATTCGCAAAGCGGCCAGCTCGCTAGCTCTGCGTGCCGATGTTGTCGCTACTAAAAAGAGGATCTTCAAGGTAAGCAATCTGAGGTCAGTAGTGGCCAGCGGTTCGAACGGTTTTGCAGTTAGAGCTTAAAGTATGACTGACAGGCTCCACGCTGGCTGAAGAGGTTGTCGAGGTGGGGCTACGTTCCGTAGTCCTTTTAGGAAACGTTTGATTGAACGGTGGGAGAAAACTGTTGACCCTTCAACTTGGTCGTGTGAGGCCGAGATGGCCGCCAAGTAAACTTTAATTGAGGATAACTGCAGACCTTTGTCAACCAAATGAATTAAAAAGGACAAAATCTGCATAACAGAACAAGAAGTGGGGGGGGGAAATCATTTTGTGAGGCAAACGTTGAGAAGGCGTTCCACTTCCTGGCATATGAGGCTCTGGTGGAAGGTCTTAGGGCTGTATTTAGGACATCCTGGATTCTTGAATCTAGTAGGGAGGTTTGAGTCTCCAAGCCGTGAGGTGAATGGAGTCCAGGTCTGGGTGGGTCACCTGGACGTGTGCTTGGTATAGGAGATCCCGCCTGAATTGGGAAGCGAAGATGATGTCCTTTGGACATGTTGAGAAGAGGGGCAAACCACCCTTGTCTGGGCCACCAGGGGGTCAGCAAAATGCAGTCTGTTTGGCTCGTCCTGACTCTGGCTAAGATCCGTGATATGAGTGGGATTGGTGGGAAAATGAAGAAAAGGTCCGTCCAGTCTCTGAGGAAGGAACACATCTCCCTGGGATCCCCGGCCTTGACCTGCCCTGCTGCAGAAAAGGCGGCATACGGTGTTGTTGGCCGTTGCGAAGAGGTCGAACGTGGGGTGACCCCAACGATTGTGGACTAACTGGAGTGCCTGAGGGTGGAGCTGCCACTCGTGGGCCACATTGAGGTGGCCTTCAATGTGGATTGCTGAGTGTGATCCTCCTACGTATACACCAGTGGAGAATGTGAATGGTAAGTTTCACTAGAGCTACGGACTTGGTTCTGCGCTGTTTGTTGATATAATAGACCACCGTAGTGTTGTCTGATGCTATCTGGACATGGGCTCTGAGCAGATGTAGCTCGAACGCTTTGAGCGCCTTTTGTACCGCTAGCAGCTCGAGTAGGTTGATGTGCGCTGTCCTTTCTCTGTTTGACCAGGTACCCTGGACCCAAAGCGAGTTGCAATGAGCCCCCCACCCTCCGAGGGAAGCATCTGTAGTGATCATGTGCGTTGGGGTTGATGGCAGGAATGGGACGCCCTGAAGGAGGTTGGGCAGGTGAGTCCACCATCAGAGTGGTGGACTTGGAGGAGGAACTTGGAGGAGGATGCGTTTTGAGTCGAGTTGCGGTAGGAAGGCTCTGGTGAACCAGAGTTGTAGTCTGCGCATCCTGAGACGATCGAAGGGGATTACCATCGTTGTGGCTGCCATGTGAATATAATAGCCGCTGGATCCTGATAGCGGGTGAATATGGGCGGTCTATTATACGGATTGCTAGGGACCGTAAGGTATTTGCTCTGGCTATCGGAAGGTATGCTTTTTCCCTTGACGCATCTAGGAGTGCGCCAATGAATGTTATGGTCTGAGCGGGTTGGAGAGTGGACTTTTTTAGATTGAGGATGAGTCAGAGTCACTTTAGAAGGCTGAGGACGTAAGCTACGTCAGAAGTGAGTTTGGTGTGGGATGGACCCGCCAGGAGCCAGTCGTCCAGGTACGGGTGGACCTGGATTCCTTGCTTCCTGAGGAAGGCACATACGACCACCATGCATTTGGTGAAGACTCTTGGTGCTGTCGAGAGGCCAAACAGGAGGACCCTGAACTGAAACGGAAGGTGGCCTATGGCGAACCTGAGGAAACGCTGACTTAACGGGCGTAAGTCGGTTTCCAAAAGTTGGAATGGTGGCGGAGGTGGAGTCAAAGGCGCTGTCTGTCGCCATAGTCACCTTTCTTTCGTTGGGGACGAAACTTAGCTGACGAGAAAGAGTGCCGCTTATTTTGGGATGATTGGGGTTGTTGTTGAGGCTGTTGCCTAAAGGAAGCCCGATCGCCTTGGTATCTGCTCGAAGCCAGAAAGGGTTGACGGGACCATCGCTTTGTGAATGTTGAGGAAAAGTTGTCAGCCCCATTTTCTTGGCAGTGGTCTTGGCTTTCTGGACCGTATCCATGGCGTCATCGGTCGTGGAATGAAAGAGGCCAACTTCATCGAATGGAAGATTGTCGATTCTTGTACGGGCTTCTTGCGAGAGGCCTGCAGACTGGAGCCAGGCATGTCAACGTAAAGTTATGGCACTAACCATTAGCTTAGTACCACAATCAGTTTGATGTCGGGCCGTGTGTAGCTCCTGTTTGGCTAGGTGGACTGTCTCAGTTTGAAACACACGTGCCAATTCTCTCTGGTCTCCATCTAGGTGGTTACAGAGGGATCCCATTTTTTCCCAAAGGAAAAGGTGGTAACGGGCCATAGTTGCCTGATAGTTCAAAACCTTAAGGCTGAGTGCAGCCGTGGAGTAGATTCGGCGTCCCATCAGGTCCAATTTCCGTCGCTCCTTATCCAGAGGTGCTGAATGTGTCCTCTGGGAGAGTCCCTGCGAGGCTTCTACCAGTACGGAATTGGGTGGAGAATGAGTAACAAGGAACTCTGTTTCCTTGTCTAGGATCTTATACATATTCTCAAGCCGCTTCGAAGTGGGCGCTAGTGAAGCCGGGGTTTTCCACGCTTGTTTCACGGTTTGTAGGAGGATCAGAATGAATGGAATAGCTGGTGTCGACGCGGACTTGGTTTGGAGGACATCATAAATGGTGTCGATGACCTGCTGTTCCGATTGATGTATTACTAGGCCTAGAGATTTTGCCATACGTTGGACCAGGTCGGAGAAGGAGCCAACGTTGTCCGACGGGGAGACCGGTTCCTGGGAAGCCACCAAATTGTCAGGCGATGGTGCAGATTGGAGCACTGAGGCGGAAGACAAGGAATCAGAGCGGTAACCGTCTCAGTCCGAGTCAGAGCGGTACTGATGCGGCGCGTCCCTAGGTAAGGAGGAATGCGAGGGAGAGCGTGTGGCTCTGGACACTGCCGGCGACTGGGGCGAGTCTCTGGGCAGCCTAGGGTGGTCGGTTGCCTGTTGGCTGGTGACGGATCTTTGATCCTCAGCGAGGTCTCTCCTCGGTGCATAGCTGTGCTTAGACGATTGGAAGACTTGGGAACGTCTATCCCAATCAGAAGCCGGGGAGCGGGAACGGTAGGCTGCGTCTCGGTATTGAGGACGTCCTCTGTAGTAATCCTGACGGAATGGGGAAGACAAAGTTGGAAGAAGTGTCGTCACCTTTCCTGGTGCCAGGAGGGATTGAAGGGAGTCTTGTATGTCCCCTTCCGAAAAACAGGCCGATCGTCGTGTCGGCGTCAAACGGTGCACGGTGTCGACTTCGCGCCTCGGTGTCGAGCACTGTACGGCGTCGCTGTCGTGTCTCGGTGTTGAGCGCTGCACGCTGTCGACCTCTCGTGTCAGTGTCGAGAGTTGTACGGCGTTGGCCTCGCGTCTCGGTGTCGATGTGTGGCCTCGGTGTGGAGGTGCGGCCCTGCTCCGCAACTAGCGTTGGCGTGGAGCGGCGCGGCTCAAAATCAGGTCTAGAGGAAGAGGAGGTGGAAGACTGTCTCCTCGATGAGGAGCCGGCTCTTGGTATCGAAGCGACCATGGAAGGCCTGCTAGCTGGTGCCTGCACGGTGGCCGGTTTCGGTGTCGATGCTGAGGAGGAAAATGTCGGCGTCAAAGACGGTGGCTCAGTATCGAGCCTCGGTGTCGATCCGTGGACTTTGTCGGTGTTGTGTTTCCGCTTCTTCTTTTTCTTTTGGTGCTCCTCAGGCAGTCTTGGCGCTAAACCCTTATGTGGAGGTATTTTTGGCGCCGTGGCCGAAACAGATTTACCCGGTAGAGTGGGTGCATCTCTTTGAGCTCCACTATGTTGGGAGCTTGCTGGTGAGGCTGGTATCGACAGGCTGACCAGATCGCGAGCTGAGGTGGCCGTAGGAGATCCCATTGTTGGGGAATCTGTCGCTGCTAAGGCCTTCGACCAAAGTTCGGCTCTAAGTTTATCTGCCCGATGTTTCCTTGTTTGTTTGGAAAAGGCTTGACAATTCACGCAAGAAGCGACCGTGTGGCTCTCTCCCAGACAGAAAAGACAAAGCTTGTATTCGTCGGAAGGCGGTAGCCTGCTACCGCAATGGAAGCACCTTTTAAAGGGGGCCCGGAGGGCCATAAGCAGAAAAGGGGTACCCGAAGGTAAGTCTTAATAAATTCAAAGTTCTTATCTTTCTTTTGTTCTATTTTTCTACAGAAGTCCGAAGATGACGTTCTCGACGATGCAGCCGCGATGGCAGTAGAAGAACTGAGGTATGAGGCGGGAACCCTCCCACGCATGCGCACTCACCGGTGGGGGAGAGGTTCCCGCCTAAAATTAACTAATAGCTATAGAAGTTCTCCCCGAGTCGAGCCTCCGCGCAGGCGCAGAAGCCCATATGTGTGATGCACAGAGACCACGAAGAAGAACAACGGGCTTGCACGTTGTTTAGCCTGAAGTCCCATTGTTTAAAATGTCGTCTGAATTCAGCCCCCCCCCCCCCCCGCTCTCCATGGACTATTCCATTTCGGAATAGAATTCTGCTGCCTAGAGCAGCCAAAAAACCCTGGCCGCTCTATGCAGCCGGCAGAACTCACGGCTGGAGGACACAGGGAGGAGAGGCTGTAACCAAAATGGCCACCGCAAGTTCGTAGCAACCGGGGTGTTTGCCGGTGCCGAGCAGCGCTGGCTGCAGCATGTCGTCTGTGGAGCTCCTCCTGCCTAACACACGGTCAGTACGTTATTTACCCCTCCGTTGCCTAATATGTCGTTCGAATTGAGCCACTTTCTCACTTCAGCTACAGAACCTGTACAAAGTGTTCTCTCGCACCCTGAACATACAGACCGCAGAGCTGCCATGCACACTCCCCTTTCTTCCCCCCCCCCCACTGCCCCACCTCTGAAGCCATCAACTCACATCTACTGTCGGTGTTTCTGGGGGCCTCTCTAGCTTCCGCAGCTTCACTTTCTTTATCTTTTTGCCAGGTCTTCCTTCTTCACCCCTCATCAACTCCCTGAGCAGGAAAAGAGCCACACAAGTTGAATAGTCTCTGAACGACAGGAACAGGGAGATGGGGGAAACAATATCCCTTTCCAGAGCAAGAGTGACAAGAGTCCGGCTCCTTTCAGAAAGAAATTCACACTACCACCCAGTAGGAGCCAATGGGACTTTCCCCTTCTCTTTTCATTGCTCAGTGAGTGAAGAATGAAATGCATGCACTTACCTGTGGTTCCAGTATGCCTGTTTGTAGATGTCATAATCCTGCACCTCTGCCTCCTCATTCTCCCAAGAAGCCTGATCATATGGTAGATCCCTCCATTTAATAAGGTAGTGAACATTCCCCTTCTTATCCACGCTGGAGGAAGAACAGAGACACATATCAACAAGTCTACCTTTAGAAGCAAAACATTGAACTGGGCCTCTTATTCCTGCTCTCTCCAATTAATGAATGGAACCACAGAAAGCAGATATGTGCAGTTGCTTTGCTTCAACTGCATAAAAAGCCACTATGATAGTAACGTAGTTTAGAGACACCCGATGACCATCTGTGCAAAGTTAAATCAAACCACAAGAATCAGGGCCTCCATACTGTACCCCTAAAGCTTTGGAATAAGCTCCCAAGGAGGTCCTGAGGAGTTCTTCCTTTGCATGGAAAACAAAGCTAGCAAAATGCTGTCCCAGAATGTGGACTTCATGCTCCTTTTTGGAAGACAGCAATCTCTTTTCTTTCCTTGCCTGTGGTTAAGAATCCGATGGGTCATCATCCACTCTGGTTTGATCCCATAACGGTAAAATCGCTCCTCCATCTCTGCAAACTTGGGGTCTTTGTTCTTGCGTTTGCGGCTCTTCTCTTCTTCCCCTCCAAAGTCTCCTGAAGGCGGCTCATCCATATCATTTTTACGTTGGTAATTGCGAAACATTACCTGGCAATGCAATTCCAGCTGGGGCACAAACAGATACAGTTACGCACCGTCTTGAGGCAGGGCTAGCTAGTGTCTTTGCTCTGACCTGTTTAAGACCCCCCTCTGCTTACCTGCAGCTCAGACGCCCAGGAGCAGTGCCAGTAGGACATGCCTTGCCATTTGACAAAGAACTGTCGCTCGGGTCTTCCCTCCAGGGGCTTAGGAGAAGGTGCATTTGGGTCTGCATCTGCTGGCCGTGGAACTGGTGTGGGTAGCGGGGGTTGTCCCCACTTCCAAGTCAAGATCTTCTGCACCTTGCCCTTCAGAGGTGGGCACTGGAGAAGGTGAGCAGAGACATTAGAAATCACTCCCCTCACAAAAAAATATTCCCCTCCTGCCCCCATCCCTTCATTATTTGATGGAGTTTCCAAGTATTTCCATTATCAGCTCAATCTATTTGTATATTGCCCCCAAGGGTGCACTAACTTTTGTAGCTTAAATTCACACTCCTTTTCAGAATTAATGTCAAGGACAAAAATGGAGGCTTATTCTCTCTCCAGTACCTCCAATAATTTGAACCAGCAGTGAAAATAAGATCAAGAAGTTGGAAGTGCCCACGATGGAGGCAGGACAATGATGGGCTTTAGGAAGGAAGTGGGAGCTGCCCTCCAACCTAGCCCCCAGCTGGATATTTCTTCAAAAGAACCTGCCTCCTTTTGGACAGAGAAGGCGTCTCCGTGTTCAGATCACAGGTAGCCGACAACCAGAGGTAATGTTTATACAATACATCTTCAGAAGTCAAGACAGCTTACAACAGATGAACCATTTTAAGAAATAGATAAAAGGTTTTGCGTATGTTTTTTCCTCAGGGTGGTGTTGATGGTGCTAAACTCCAGGTGTATCCTGATCTGAAGGCTTATAGAATGTATAGTTGTCCCCTATACGGAACCCTGCCCCAAGAAATGTTTCCTGTTTACATCTGAACAACTGGGTTTTGGCTGCTTTTACTATAAGCCCATAGTGATTCTAGTAGTTTACACACAGGAGAGAAGTTTTTCTTAGTTGGCTTTTTCATTATTTGTTTGCAAAAACCAATCACTATTGCAGTTAAAGACAGCCACATCTCAGTTTTGATCACAAAATTTAATCTGCCCGTAGAGTTCCAAAAAATGTAGTCAAATCCTTTTAGAGTAGGATCTCAAATTAAGGCACCTTGGTTTAAAGCTGTCTCACTCACGGCTTTTCCAGTCAGTAACACAGCTTAAATTCCCCATCTGTGAAAGAGCACAGGTACTTACGGTACAGCGTGGGCAAAGCCACTCTCCGTTGGGAATCTCTGGCAAAGGGGGATTCAAACAGTGAATGTGGTATGAAGAAGGGCAGGCATCGCAGCAGAGCAGCTCTCCTCCATCTTTGCAGACACGACAGAACTCCATGTGGTGATCATCCTCCTCCTCTGCATCTCCCACAGCATCCTCCATGATCTCCTCACCCTCAGAGTTATCTTCTTTGGCCTCCCATTGGATACCCTCTTTCTCCTAAAGCAGAGGGAAACTATTAGACTAAGATGCTGAAAGTCCTAGCAAGTAATCTTCCTGACACTACCTTCCCAGACCTCTAACTACATAATAGAACCCAAAACTCACACAGTGTGGGCAGCTCCACTTGCCCTCTGGCGCTTTCTCCATATCTGGATCCAGACAAACCATGTGATAGGCACGAGGGCAAGTGTCACACAGGATGATCTCTCCCCCCTGTTGGCACACCTCGCAGTAGTCCTGGTGATCTGTTTCGTAGCCATCAACAGTTGCAGCAGAATCCTCTTCTCCTAGTGGAGCAGGATAGTGGGCAGTGCATTAAACAGTTATGCAAGCAGTGAGTTCTTCAAGCAACAAGAAGAATACTTCAGCCTCATGCCACAGAGCACTATCTAACTAGCAAAGATTTACAGTCCATCACTACGGCTACAGAGGTGGCATTTTGGATCTCATAGCTGGATTCCAAGAGTCAGATCAGCCAAACAGCTGTTTTATTATATACAAGGACTCAATACATATTTCCTCGGAGTATCAATCTCACAGCAGGTCTTCTCTTTGAAAAAGAAACACAAATTTCCAATTTATAGAGTTTGAGTTCAACAACAGAACGGCAGCAAATTTTCTTAATACATTTGACTTCAGCCCCACAGACACTTGCAGTCATGAAATCCCCCTCCCCACACAACATGTATATTCCATAGAGCTCCCTTTAAGCTGAGCAGAGTTCAGTACCTTTCTTTTTCCTCTTTCCTGCTTTTAGTTTCTTGCGGCTACGGCTGCTGCGACTCGTAGATCCATCTGACACAGAGTAACTGTTGATGCTTGCATCATCAAAGTCTGATTCAACATCCAGGTCATCTTCCTCACTCTGAGGAACAAATGGGAAAAAAGATGAACACAGATCACACAGAGATGCAATGCCTATAACCCCCAGGCTTCAATTTGCAAAAGACCTAGTGGGCAGGAGCAAACTCCCACCCTCTGCACCCTCTTACCAGAAAAAGAAAAACTCACAGATGATCTTTTACGCTTAGAGCCAAATCCTCCCAGCTTGATTTTCAAAGGTGCCACCTTCTTGGTTTTGGGTTTTTTGATCTCAGCAATGCGAGGACTGGCCTTGGGTTTTTTCCGGGCATTAGGGCCTAAGAGACAGACCATCATCACCCCATTATTAAATAGTATGTAGATTCCAACTGTGCTTAGCATTGTAAAAGTGAACACAAGGCAAGAGTTTTGCCAGAGATCTTATAAGAGATTACTAGAAGTATCTTGAAATAAGCTCTGAGTTACAATTCATCAGAGTTGCTAGAATGAGGAAACGTCCTTAAAACCGCACCCATCCTTGCCACTCCAGCAACCCCCACGTTCCCTTCACCTTTGCCTTCCTTGGTCTTGGCCTTTCGAAGTGGCACTTCAACTGGAGGCTGAGGAAGGACTGCATCCACATTAGCCACCATGCTCTCCACCACAGCTACCGCAGCCGCAGCTGCCGCTGCCACCGATGCCCCAGAGCTCCCTTTGAAGGGATTGTTTGTGCTGAACTCTCTCCATTTGGCCCCCAAAACCATCATCATTTTTGAGACAGCAATTTTGGGATTCTTGGCAGCAATAAGCGGCCTGTGGAGGAAGAAGGGGGGGGAAGTATTACTGCACACTCTAGACTTCTAGGAAGCTCTACTTAACCTCTGCTCAAGACGACTAGCCACACCATTCCCATTATCACCTGAAACCACCCCACACGTGGGAGAGGAAACATCTTTTGGTGAATGAAGCGTCAGGAAAGCTTGCAATAGCCTGAGGTCCCAATTCTGCCACAAGCAGAAGACTTAAAAGCTTTAATAACCCTGTTTCAGTATTTTGTAGGTAACAGTTAACCCATTTCCTAAGGTCATCCAACATATCTATAGCACTAAATCCTCAAATATAAGATGCTATAATTTATGTGTTATTTTTCCATAACTTTCTTAGTACATATATTTATTAAATGAGCACTCTAAGTTTAGTAGTATTTATTTCACCTACTGCAGATGAGATGTTGCGGGAGAGACACAGTCGTTACTTCTTGCCACCCATAAAAACTAAAGCTGAGCTCATGCTCTTCAATTCTACATCACATCTGCTCCTTGGCTATTAATCTTTTTTATTAATAGAGATGTAAACAGCAAACAAACGCACCTGACAAACTGACTGAAAGCCTTGTAATTGGTAAGAGTGCGATAATCCTCCTCTGTGAAAACATGATCAATATCCTCCATGCCCCAATCTTCTAGAAGCTGGGCAGATGACTTGGGCTCCTGGCAAGAGGACAGAAAAGGTGACTTGTCAGGGAGGTGTAGCCTCAGCAAGGACTTTCCCCCAGTCCTTATTGGGGAGGTTGCCAAAGAAAAGCAGGATCAAAATTGAGGCTTAGAGGAATGAGCAAAGGAAGAATAATGTGAGTCGACCGATGACGCCACAAAAACAGGACTGGTCATCCCTTTAAGAAAATGTAACCCTCTTTTAGTGGCGCCTTCTCTTTTGTTCACTCCACTCTATCCCCAAACCTAATTAGGGTACACAAGCAAAGAAGAGAAGTGGGGGAAGCATCATGGAAGGGGTGAAATAAAGTATCCAAGTAATTTAGCGGGTCATGTTTCCCATTTCACCTTGGAGTCATCGTCTTCATCCTCTTCCTCCTCCTCCTCCTTACGCTTAGCTTTGCTTTTCTTCTCCTTCTTAGGCCCGAGTTTCTTCTTCTTCTTTTTGCCAGGGGTATAGTCACTTCCCTCACTGTCCGAGCGAAGCAGCACCTCTTCCTCTTCCTCCACAAATTCATTTCCCTCACCAGAGCTGTCTCCAAGCTAGGATAGAAAAATTAAAGCATGCAATCAGCACCAAAACATTCTTTCAAAAAGGGCATCAGATCCTAATGTAATCAGCATGCTCCCTCAGCCACAAGTCCTGCTCTTATTTCTTACCTCTTTTTTCTGGCGCTTACTGAGCTTGGGCACTTTAGGTTCCTTCAACTTCTTGGGCTTCTTCTTCTTCTTAATTTTTGGCATCTCTGCCTCTGATAACAGCTCTTCCTCTGGCTCTTCTTCAGGCTCTAAGCAAAGTTACAAAGGCAGCAGGGGATCACAACTAATTTCCAAAGCCACCACATTACCATATTACCACTGCCACCAACCACACCATACTTGCCTGATGTTGCCTCATTACTCTGTCAAGCAACGCCATAAGCAGCATCTCTTCTCTGTTAAAAACTCGTATGTTTCTGAATTTCTTCTATCTTGTGCTTCCCCTCTCCCTACACATCTGACACCTTTAGTCTGTTCCAGGGACGAGATCCCTATGTGCAGTTCAGTGCAGCCTCCTGCTGCTGCATTTAAAGAACTGTGGACTGAAATGCTAATCTAACACTGGCATTGAAAGAGTATGACATATCTGATCCCCTCTGAAATTCACACTTAGGGAGCATTCAGTAGGAGAAAAAAGAAGCTCTTCCTACATTACCTTCTTTCCAAATCAAATTGGGGCGATGGAACAACAGGGATATAGTTAAATATAAAAATCTAATGCACCTCAGTGAGGGTCCATTGCCCAGGTCATGCAATTCACCCAGATCTTGGCTAGAGGAAAAAGAAGGTACCAGCTGCCTCAGGAACCTCTTCTTCCCTTGAACTTTGCATTTGCCCTTCAGATATCCTGCACCTGCAAGCCCCTCTCCCCAGTATGCAAACCACTGCGATATAGTCAACTAACTTCATGTACCTCCCCTCCCCCACTGCCTGCCCACCCCTTGTCTAGCTAAGTTTTCCATATGGAATAGAGGCATTTATTTAGTCCAGGAACCAGAACAGGATAGAGAATAGGAACAGTACTGGCTATATTACTACAATTCAACAAGGAACTGCCTCCTTCTCTTCTGTCTATACTCCTTTCAAATGGAAATCTAAATCTACAAGCAAGAAAAATCTCCTAAAATGCACCTGCTAAATAATGATCAAGGTACAATAAACTGCCTATTCCTCCCTCTCGCATAATCCCCCAAAATAACGTTCACAACAAAATTGACAGGAAAGTACTTGGACTCACACATCCTACCTACATTGCCACTGCTTAGAGCCTCCATTTCAATCACTAGGTGCTTACTCAGGTGCCAGCACTCTTCCAATTCACAATCCCCTCCCCTCTATGCAAATACAAGTATTAACTCATTCCCTCTTCACCCCCCCCGCTCTCCTACGCACACTCACGCACACTCACACACACTCACACACACTCACACACACTCACACACTTAACACACTTAACACATGTCACTCCTCACCCCACAGATCACACTCCCATCTGTTCTACCAACCCTCCCACCCTCAAAAGCCCAGAGGGGCACAGCCAGCCGGCAGCTTCCTTTGTGACAAGATCCACAGTAACCCAGCCATTCTCCTTCCCCTCCCCCTTCATCAGCCACCCCCGCCCATTACATGCAACCAGAGTCACTAGCTCTCCCTCCAAGGGAAAATGGCCTCCTAACCACAGGCACTGGGCAGGATGAGGGAAGCCACAGGTCACAGCAGTTGCTGCAACTGAAGGACAAGAAGCGGAGGGGAAACTGCTCAGGGTGGAGTCCTGCATTCCCAAACTAGCAAATAAATCCTGTGCCAGAAGTATTTTCCTTGCATCCCTTCCTCCAACATGGCTGCCCCATTCCCCCCCCCCCCCAATACACTTACAGGCAGGCTGAAATTCAGCTCCCCCAAACCTCTAGATCCAAGTATCCTCTCCACCCATGTCTCTAAACCTTGGTAGTCTAAAGAGAGCAAACTTCTTCTTTAGCCTTTGAGCTCAAACAATGGAACATTGACCTCCCTTCCTTTCCCTACTAATCCCTGCCCATCATGAACTTTGGGAATCCGAAATAGACAGCTGCCACTTTTGAGGTAACAAAGTTGCTCCAAGTGCTAAACATACTTCAGAAGCAAAGAGACTCACATCAAATCCCTAGGGCTCCACTGCCCTCAGCCCAAATAATTAGGTGGAACCTCCACACAATTGAGCTAAAAGGCAATTCTTCTGAAAACAACTAAAGGAAAAGATGTATGACAAAATGCATTGTTCACATCTCCCCACCATATTGTGCAGGCCACATTCAGTATAGAAAAACAGAACTAAGGTGTGCAGCGGTGAAATAAACTATATTGGGTGTGGCTACCTTGGGAAGGAAAGTGGGTCATGCAATAGCCCAGAGCACAGATCATTTTGGACACAGATATACTTGAGTTCTCATGTAGGCAAGAGAAAGAAATCCAGGCACTAGTCCATCTCATGCTTCTCTCAAAGTGACCTGAAATGTGCGCTTTTGATAACAACTGTCATTCATACCCTTCCCCCTCACTTCCCTTAATCCACTTGCAAGGTTCCTCCACCCCCAACAGCCCCCCCAAAATTCCACCACATGTCGAGGCAAAGGGATACAGTACGGAGCGAGATACTTTCTGTAACACACACACACACACACACACACGGACTGCTAGTAAACAGAACCTTCCCATGCTCAGCTCCTTTTCTTTTGCGTTCGCTATTCATTCAAAAACAAATCTAGTATGCTAAGCCAAAAATTCAGAACGGTTGAGAGAAATCTACAGGAAGCCCTTTACAGACAGAGAAGTAGGAGGCGTCAGCAGGAAGCAATGGAAATAGATGAGCAAGTAAGTCATCCAATGCGTTAGCAGCAATGGCAGCCAGTGTTTAAGTAAAAGTTCTGAACAGTTTTTGTCCCCCAGGTCCAAGTTCTTTCATCAGGACTGGAGCTATATAACATAGTTATTAGATAACACTGAAAACTGGATGGAGGGCATATTGCTACCCCCAAGTCACCCCCATTAAGCAAGTACATGGATTAAGTCCAGTGCCTCAGCCCCCTCAATACAAGAATGTAATCTTGTTGCCCTCCCTGTTTCAAATACACAACAGAAGTATTCTTTCATTCCATGGCTCAAGAAAAGCAATCCTAGCATCTCAAAACAATAATAATAATAATAATAATAATAATAATAATTCTTACCCACCTCTCCGTTTGGATCGAGGCAGGGAACAGCAGTAAATATAAAATATGATAAAATACATAAATCTGACTAAAAACATGGTACACATTATTAAGGCAATTATATCATGCCAGTATGCATGTGTACCTTGATGTTGGTGGATACTGTTGTTCAGCAGGATCTCCATCTCTTCCTCATCGCTGCCAGCAGAGCAGGGGGACGGGGATCCTATGCCTGACGCCATGTCCTCCAATTCAGAGGACAGGTCTGGGGCTCAAGCAGCTCCTGCTCTCTTGGCACCTCCTTACTAGCAATGCCAGTAATGTGCTACACAAAGAGAGAAGAGTAAGTAGGAAGGCTTAATGTCACAGTGTCGTTATAACAAAGTCACTAGTTGTAACAAAAAAACCTAAAAGAGGTTTGACTCCCTGGAGAAAGGCACCACCAGGAAGGGCCAAGCCATTTGCTAACAACTTGGCCCAAGTACCCATCTCAGACGGCCTTGAGGGCAATGCCAAATTAGCTCGAGTCACTATCCCATTATAAGCAGACAGACAAGAACCTCGACTTTGGGGTTTCCAGTTCAGCAATACCAGTAGCCAGCCAGGCCAAACCCTAGAACCGCCTTTCCCCATATCTTTCAAAATGGGCATGTCTGTTAAAGGGTGTCCCCCTTTGTCTTTTTTAAAAATAAAATGCCACATTGATATGTTGGTATTATACCACCTAAGGGTCCATCTTTCACATTTTTTAACTCATGATCAAAAAAAGTCCAATCACCGGGGAAGCAGAAGGGGGGGGGGGGAATCTAGATCAATTTTAAACAAAACAAAGCAGCAAAACAAAAGGCAACTCAGCCCCGCTCAAAGGACAGTAGAGCAACTTGCTTCACCCGCCCCCCACTCCTAGAAACGGGGGGGCAGAAAACCCCCCAGGGAGTGTGAGAACAGGGGGGAGGGAAACAATTCTTGCGTGTGTGGGAGAGAGGGAGGGGGGAGGGAGGGAGAACTTGGCAAGGGAATAGGGAGGGGAGAAGGGTACAGGTCGGTGTGTCGGAGTTGGGGCGGGGAGGGAGGGAGGGAGAGAAAGGCCTCGTTCCTTCTGGGGGGCTAACGGGGGAAAGGGGACACCGACAGCAGGACGAATAACACCATCTCCACGAGCCTTCCTAACACGTGTGTCAGGCTCTGGGTCGGCGAGTCATCCACAGGGGACGGAGGCAACTCATATCCCCGAGCCCCGGTGAGACGAGGGAAACACCCCGCTCGTCCCCTCCGAAAAGGCCATGGCGGAGAGAAGGGGGCAGTCAAGAGGGGGCTGGGAACAGCGTGGGGGGAGGCTGCCCGAGGTGGGGCGCTCCGCTTCCCTCAGGCGGCGGGCTGCCTCTCGGCGCAGCGACCGAGCACCCGGGGATTCGTCGTCGTCGTCGTCGTCTTCCTCTCTCCCCCCACCCTCCAGTCCCATGCCTATGGGTCTTTCGCCTCAACCGCATCCCCCTCTCCGTATCCCGCCCTCACCCGACTCAGGGCGCCCCGGCTTCGTATTTCTCGACGCCGCTGAAGGGAAAATGGCTCCGACTCCAGCACCGCCTCTTAAAGGAGAAAAAAAAAGCCCCAGCTAAGCCCCTCCCCCCTCCCCCCACACTCCCGCCTCCATCCCATAATATGCCGCGGTACCTTGGCGACGGGTCCCACCTCCGTCACCTCAGTAAACCCCCCCCTCAACTAAGGCATCCCATAATACTTCTGTCCACAAAACTCCCCGCTCTGAGCCCGGCCCTGCATCCCATAATAATCACTCTCCTCCCCCCTTTTTCCAAAACATCCCATAATAGTCCATGCGGGGGACCGTCCAGTAATACACTCCCCCCCATGCGGAAACAACCCATAATACTCGCCCTTACTCATACATGCCACAATAGTCACTCTTCCCCCATCCAGACATCCCATAATAAGCACATTCTCTCCTTCCCCCCTTCCTCCTCCACCTCCTCCTTCCCCCCTCCCACAGGCACCATCTCACTGCCCTGAACATCCCATAATAGTCTCTACCTACCCTCATCCCCTTCCCTTGCACTTCCAACCAACTCATAATAATCTCCCCCATCCCTCACTGACTGACTGACGCATCCCATAATAAGCACACACTGGTTGCCAAGTCTGGCATCCCATAACAAGCACTCCTCCCTTTTTCTCCAACCCTGTCTCACTGAAATATTCCATAAGAGTTCCCATGGCATCCCATAATAGTCACACCCAAAACATCCCATAATATTAACCATCCCCCCTCTTTCCTCCCCCCTCAGCCAAGCATCCCATAATGATCCCCGTCCAGTGAGACATCCCATAATACTGCCAGCAACTCTTAGCCACAGCCTACAATACTAGCACTTACTGCATCTCTCTCCCCCTTCACACAGACCATAATAATCACGGTCACACCGTTCCTCCTTAGTCTGGCCAAACCAGAATGAAGAGAGAACCGTTCTGAACACTTCACAACACCTAATGACCCCTCCAGATCAGCAGTTCCCTACAGATACCCCCAAGAAAACATTTGACATACATATTATAAATGTATCCCATCCCCCAGCCAAACATACAGACCATAATAACCACTGGGGGCATAGGGCCAATGGCACATCCCATAATACTCTAGCAAAGCCTGCCAGGATTCTCTATTCTTCCTTCAGATGATGCAGACTTTGCACATCCCATAATCTTTCATACACTCCAATACAGGCACTGGAAGTCAGACCTTTATAGGCACACTATAAGGCCTCTAAGCGGACTTCACCTCTCCACAGTTCCACACACAGATTGCCAGCATAGGAATATGGCATTGCATTCTCAGATACTTAGGCGGTAGCCTTATAAGTAACCATTATACACAAATAATCTCTTGATGCTAATATGCACTTCAGTGACAGTCCCACATATGAGCATTTCCTAACAAATACTCATTCTACTTTTTCTGAACCTAGACCTCTGAAAATACAACCCCCTTCATTTTTAAAACATTGGCCTGCCATCATATTCAAATGTTTACATCAAATATATTATCTTTATGTATACACTGCACATCCCATGATACCATTATCATTTTACAAATAAACTATTTTATAACCCCTTGTTCTCAGATATCCATATTGTCTGTTCAAAATTTCTATACTGGCATTCCATAAAGCTCCCTAACTGCTATCATACATGTGCATGTTCTATAATTTTAAATGTTCTAACATACTCCATTACTGACCACAAAGGATTGTCAATAATATATTGTATTTCCTTGAATCTAAGACGCCATCGATTGTAAGACACACCTAAATTTCAGGGCTACCATCAGGGAAAAAGCTTTGCGTTGATTCTAAGACGTACCTTAATTTCAGCACCCCTTCCCCCTCACCTCCATCGCCCGTCCTCGCCTGTCCTCGCCCGTCCTCGCTGCTGCCGCTGCTCTGCACCACTGCCAGCGCTCGCCTTGGCCTGGCAAGGCATCGTTCCCAGTAACGAGGCGAGCGTTGCCATCAGCGCGGAGTAACAGCAGCAGCGTCAGCGAGGATGGGTGATGGAGGGGAGGGGGGAGGGTTAGGGCCCCGCAAGTCCCCCCTCCCCTCTCCCCCTCCCCTCTTACCTTGATCGCTGCCGCCTCGGCCTGGTTCCCAGTAACGACACCTTGCCAGGCTGAGGCGAGCGCTGGCGGTGGCGTGGAGCAGCGGCGGTGGCAGCAGAGAGGACGGGCGACGGCGATGGAGGGGAGGGGCCTCGCAGGTCCCCCCTCGCAAGTCCCCCTCCCTCCTCGCAAGTCTCCCCTCCCCCCTCACCTTGATCGCTGCTGCCCGGGTCTGGGAAGGCTTCAGTACTGGGAAAGAGGCCGAGATCTCAGGAAATCTCGTGAGATCTGGGCACTTTGCACAAAACGCTGCCTCATTCATGGATTTTTACAGGGGGTTCAGATGAAGTTGATTTCCGCTTGTAACCCTCCTGTGTTTTCTCGCTACTTCTTTAATCTTTCATCTCCCCCCCCCACACACACACACACTTTTTTTTATCATAGGAAAATCTGTTAAGGAAAAAAAGGTGAACTAGCTGAATAGCTGCACAATGCCTTCTGTTTCATAACAGACATCCTCCATCTGGAAGCTTTTCCTCTCATGCTGTTCCAAAAAAAAAAAACCCCTTCCATGTTCTTAAGAGCTGTTGTTTCTTCACTTCTCTCACTGGGCCACAGCTGGCCTCAGAATGGAACTCTGAATGAGAGGAGGGTCCAGGAATTGCATTGTTATTAGGAATCAAAGTTTGTGATTTCTCCAAACTCTACCCAATTAAACTTGTGTGAGGGCAAGAGGAAGGCATGTAACAGCTCACAAGTGTCCTTATTACTGCAGGTATGATAAACCATGCAGTCATTCAGTATGAGAGTGAGTGACTGCATGCTAAACCAGGGTGCACAACCCATGGGCCACATACAGCATCCTGTTTTCCCCACTAGCAGCACCATAACTGTGATCCTGGTCAAGGTTGTCCCCTCCCCCAGAAACCCCTTAGCGACTGGGATTCCCATTCCCCTGCACACACACTAATAGCCCATACCCTTTGTGTACATGCACATGTATAGTCCCCGGCCACCAGGTGATATCAGATGCAGCTCTTGGGATCAAAAAGGTTCTGTGCTCTAAACTACAGTTTTGTGAGACATGAATGAGCTTTAGCTTTTCCTGGGGCAAGCTCACTTTCCCCTCCTTTCTCTTGCATGGCCAGAAGTTCAGAAGCTTTTGCATCTACTTTGACTTAAGCACAGCTTACCATGTCTTACATACCCAGATCTGTGGTTAATCTTAACTATGGCTAGTTTCAAATAAGCCACCTTCAAACCATGGTTTACAAATATGGCTTGTTTAAGCTAACCACAGTAAAATTAACCACATTTCTGGTTTCAAACAACACAGCAAGCTGTGATTAATCAAAAGTGGAAGCAAAAGCTTCTGAACTGACAGCAGTGCTGAAGAAAATGTAGAGAGGAGGAGTGTGAAAGCCTAGGGGTAGGATAGGATCATCCTCATTTCACTAAACCATTGTTTGGTGTGATATTCGAATGCAGCCGGAGTGTGTGCATGAGAGGGTAACAAGTCAGCATGAACAATAAATAATAGGCCCTGTCAATCAAACAAATGAGCATGGGTAGAGAGGTGTGCCTAAATGGAATGGCATGGGTTATGATGTGTAAAAGGCAACTTTAGTGCTCCCCCTAAGACTCTACAGCAGCCTTCCCCAATCTAGTACCCTCCAGTAGGGCTGTGCACGGACCCCGATCCAATCCGAATCCCAATCTGTCAGGTCCGGATCGGGCCCGATCTGATCTGACTCGGATCTGGATCTGTGCAAAGCACTCCTGCCAGCTCACCCCACTCTCCCCCTTCCTCCCCCACTCTCACTGCTTACCTGCTGCCTCCTCCGCATCATCCTGCAGTCGTCCTCTCTCCTCTCTGGGTGCCACCACATTTCCTGGTCGCAGCGGGTGACGTCATCACCCAACGCAAGCAGGAAATGCGGCGGCAAACAGCGAGGAGGACGACGGGGGACGACACGGAGGAGGCAGCAGGTAAGCAGGGAGAGTGGGGGAGGGAGGGGGAGAGCAGGGAGAACGGGAGGGAGTGCTGTGCCCGTGCACAGCACTCCCTCCCGTTCTCCCTGCTCTCCCCCTCCCCCAAATTGAATACAGATCACAGGTCTGATCCGGCCTGATCCGGGCCCAATCCGGTTTGGATCCGGATCTGGGAGCCTGGATCAGCCCGATCCACTCTGGATTCGGGATCCGGATCTGTGCACAGCCCTATCCTCCAGATGTGTTGGACTGCAACTCCTAGCATCTTCTAGCTAGCCTTGAGATCCGTTAAAGTTTCTCAGGTGAACTCCTCCCAGTCTTATCAAGTAGAAGATCACATCCATGTTTGAACCTAAAGCTTCCTGCATGTGGCAAGGGAAGCAAGAAAGAATAACATCGTGTGAGCAGGGAATCGAGCTGCTGGAGAAGTTGGGCATAATCGATGCCAATGATGGGGGAGAAATAGTGCAAGAAGAAAGCGTGGTTGGAGGATCCAGTCAAGGATAAGGGATTAGTGGGGAAAGGAAAATAAAAAGGAGGGGAGGATCGGACTTTGCTCTGAGGGTTGGGCCGGGTTCCCCCCCCCCCCGAAGAGTTCTAAAATAATTGGGACCAGTGCCCAGATGACTGGTGAGGAGGGGGGTAAAAATGGGGGGGTGGGGGGAGGGAAGGGAGGGGGGGTATGTGTTTCACCGACCGAGACCAGTTTAAGGACATGGGTGAAAGTAAGAAATGGAAAATAAATTGAGATGGGCAACTCTAAATGTTAAGGGGCTAGGAACATTGGTAAAAAGACGAAGAATTGAAACATTGTTGAAAAGAAAAAAAATAGATATAATTTTTTTGCAGGAAACTCATCAGATAAAGGAGGGGGCTAATGAGTTACGAATGAGGGAAGTAGGAGTGTATGAAAAGTCATTTGGTACTTCTAAAGCGAGAGGTGTGGCAATAATAATATCGAAGAAATGTGGTATTAATATTCAAAGTATAAAGAAAGATAAGAATGGAAGGATCCTTATAATTTACTGTACGATGGAAGAGGAAGAATTTGTGCTGGTTAATGTCTATGCTCCAAATGGGAAACAAAATGAATTCTTTAAAGAAGTATTTGATATGGTGGGAGATCTAGGGAAAAAGAACATTGCGATGGCAGGAGATTTTAATATGGTACTTGATAAAGGGAAAGATAGGGATAACATTATAAGAGATGTTAGAGGAGAGGGGAAGACGGAATTAGCCAAATTAATGGAGAGGAAAGAATTAATGGATGTATGGAGAGCTTTAAAAGGGGAAGAAAGAAAATATACTTTTTACTCACCTAGATTTAAGAGTTATTCAAGGATTGATTATATTTTTATATCAAAGAATATGGTACCTAAATTAATAGATTGTGATATTGGAGTAATTAAGATCACTGATCATGCATTAGTGTTGATGGATATCAAAATGAAGAAGGATTACAAACAAGCAAAGAGATGGAGACTGGACGGAAGAATTTTTAAAAATAAAAACATAGTGGATAAATTAAAAAAGGAAGTGCAGGAAGTATGGCAGATAAATGAAAAAGGAGTTAAATCGCAAGGATTATTATGGGATACGATGAAAGCAGTAATAAGAGGGAACTGTATTAGGGAAATGTCCACACTCAAAAAGAAACAGGAAGTACTTAATAAAAAGGCTGAAGAAGAGATAAAGAGGTTAGAGGAGAGATTGAGAGAGTCAAAAGATAAGCGGTTATATGCCCTAATTCAAGCAAAAAAAAGGAATTGGAGAAAGAAGAAATAGAACAAGTTCAAAAGAACTTGTTATATTTAAAAAGAGATTTTTTTGAATTTAATAATAGAAATTCCAAGATGCTGGCTAGATCCACGCAGTCAGAGAAGGCAAAGAATATGATAGGGACAATAAGAGATAAGTTAGGGAATAGATGTAATTTAATGAAAGATAAATTAACTACTTTTCAGGAATTTTACAAAGATTTATATACATCAGATGCGGTTTCACAAGATAAGATTCAGGAATATGTAGAAAGAAATTGGAAAATAAGACTGGATGATCAAGATAGGGAGTGTATGGTAGGCTGACCAGGTGGCTCGGGATTTCCCGGTCCTAACCGGGAATCCAGAGGCCAACCGGGCCAACCGGGCCAACCGGGGGAAAACCGGGGTGGCGGGGGGTCACGCGGCGGTGGCAGCGAGACCCGGAGGCGGTGGAGGAGCTCGGGAAGCGGACGCCCCTGCAGGTAAGCACAAAGGGAGACTCTTACCTGCTGGGGCGGCCGCTTCCCGGGCTCCTCCGCCGCCTTTGCCGCCGCTGCCGGGCTCGTAAGGCCAGAGGCCACGCGGAACAGGCAGGAGAGGGCCGGATCCGGAAGTGACGTAACAGGCCCTCTCCCGCCTCTTCCGCGCAGCCTCTGGCCTCCTTGGGGCTCAATCGCGATGGCGATGAGCCCTGAGGAGCCCGGACGCCCACGCCCGCCTCTTCCGCGCGGACGTCCGGGCTCCTCGAGGCTCGTCGCCATTGCGACGAGCCCCAGAAAGGCCAGAGGCCGCGCGGAAGAGACGGGAGAGGGCCGGTTACGTCACTTCCGGATCCGGCCCTCTCCCGCCTCTTCCGCGCGGGCGGCAGCGGAGGACCCCGCGCGGCTGCGCGGGCGACGGAGGACCCGGCGCAGCCGCGCGGGCAGCGACAGAGGACCCCGCGCGGCCGCGCGGGCGACGGAGGAACCCAGCGGTAGGTCCAGGCTGGGTTTTTTTTGGGGGGGGGTGGCTTGGTGGGGGGGTTGTTTTGGGTGGGGGGGCGGGGGGGACCGGGATTTTGACTTTTAAAATCTGGTCAGCCTAGTGTATGGAAGCCTTGGTTACTGAGAAAGAAATTGAGGGAATTATTGGAAAACTAAAAGGAGGTAAGTCTCCGGGGATTGATGGTTTGGGGCCGGAATTTTATAAAATATTTAAGGATATTTTAATATCTAGATTAAAAAAACTATTTAACAATATAATAGAAGGAGGAATGACTCCGCCATCATGGGACCAGTCCTTGATTATTTTAATACAGAAGCCAGGTAAGGATTTGACGGATCCAGCATCATATAGACCAATATCTTTAATAAATCAGGATGCAAAAATATTTTCAGCAATAATGGCTAAAAGAATGGGTACATTTATTTTTAAATATATTAAAAAAGATCAATGCGGATTTATTTTAGGTAGGAAAATGCCGAATTTAATTAGGAGAGTTATAAATATAATAAATATTATAAAAAAAAGGAACTTAAAAGCAGGATTACTAGCTTTAGATATTTTTAAAGCCTTTGATTGCGTGGAATGGCCAGCGTTAAAAATAATATTAAAAACATTTGGGTTTGGACATAAATTTATGGGAGTGATCAACCAGATGTATAAAAATAATAAAGTGGAAATAATGGTTAATGATGGGTTAACGCAACAAATAACACTAGCTCGAGGAACTAGGCAAGGATGTCCACTTTCACCGATTTTATTTGCAATAGTTATAGAAATTTTAGCAAACGTAATTAGGGAAGATGAAAGATTAAAGGGGATAGGAAGAAATCATAAAATTAAAGTGAATATGTTTGCGGATGATACATTATTGACATTAGAAGATCCCCTAGAAAGTGGGGAGATGATTCAGAAACATTTGAGAGAATTTGGGGAAATTACAGGATTACAAGTTAACTGGGGGAAGTCAGAAATGATGTTGTATAATTATAACAAGGAAGAGATGGAGAAATGTAAAGCTAAGTTAGGATTAAGGCATAAAAATATAATACGATATTTAGGAGTAAATATAGATAAAGAATTAGAAAGAATAGAGGAACTTAATTTTGTAAGGTTAAGAAAAGAGGTAGGGGAGAAATTACAGATATATAGAAAATTAAAACATTCTTGGTTTGGTAGAATAGCAGTTATTAAAATGAAGATATTACCTAAGGTTAATTTTTTGTTTAGAATGTTACCGATTAGAATTTCAGTAGCTGAGATTAAAAGCTGGCAAAATATGATTAATGCTTATTGTAATGGGGATAAAAGAGCTAGGATAAATAAGGGGTTATGGTATAAGGCTCAAAAGAAAGGAGGTTTAGGACTTCCGAATATTAAGAATTATTATATTGCTAATCAGTTAAGATATGTTATTCATGGTATTTTAGGGGACCAAGATTTGGAATGGTTGGAATCGCAAACAGTAGAGATAGAAGGTAAATTGCGAAATATATTTTTCAATAAAATGCAAAAGAAAGAATTGAAGGTATTGGACAACCCATTGTTGGAAAATATATTAATGATATGGGAGAAGTATAGAGGGAAGTGGATACCAGGGGATTCTCCGCTCGCCCCAGTTGTAGTAGTGGGAAACTTCCCAAGAGCATTAAAACCAGAGATAGAAGCGAGACTGAAAGAACAAGATATTATTAAGCTAAGGAATTGGATGGAAAAGATGAAGGATAGTGAGCATATTAAAGATTTGTTTAAAGGACAAAAGATAGCTTGGTTCAAGTGTTTGCAATTGGTAAAATGGACACAGGAATGGAGGCTGAAAAATAAGAAATGTAGAAATAATACTAGATTTGAAGATTTAATTGAACAAATAGGGAAAAAAGAAGAAGCCAGAGCTAAGAAAGGACTCACTAGCGAGATATATAAAATATTAATAGAGGAGGAATTTCAGGACTCACTTAAGGTTATAAAAGAGGTATGGGAAGAAGATCTAAGGGAAAAAATCAACGAAGATAATTGGGGGAGGATATGGAATGTAAGAATCTTAAAGTTACTGTCGATTAGAATTAAGGAGAACTACTATAAGACAGTTTGGAGATGGTATCTAACACCTGTAAGATTTCACCAGATTGACAAAAAAGTGTCCAAGAACTGTTGGAGGGGTTGTCAGGAGGTTGGGACCTATTTTCATATGTGGTGGAGCTGTGAACAAGTACAAAAATTTTGGGAAAGGGTTTTTAAAGAAATAAGTGATATCATTGGAAGTAAATTGGAATTAAACCCGAAGTTAGCTCTACTAGCAATATGGGATAGTAGGAATAAGCATATAATTAATAGAGAATTGGTAAACAACCTCCTGGCACCCGTTAGAATAATGATTGCTAAAAATTGGAAAGGGCAACGAAGTTATATAATAGAAGATTGGTATAAAGAAATTTGGGATGTAGCTTTGAATGATATGTTGACATGTAAAATGAAAATAATGAGGGGAATGTCCAGTAAGAGTGATTTTGGAGAAATTTGGACTCCCTTTTTGGAATATGTTTTAAGATCGGGAAAGGGACAAACGCCTTCAAAAGAATCATTAAAATTTTGGAAGGAGGATGAATGATAATGAGAAGGTCTCGGGGGGGGGTGCACGGGGGAGTCGAGGGTGGTAGTTTGTTTTATATTGTGTATTATGTGTATGTTTGTTTTGTTGAAATTAATAAAAATTATATAATAAAAAACAAAAAAAACACATCCATGTTTGAACCTAAAGCTTCCTGCATGTGAATTATGTGCTGTTCCACAAGGCAAGGGTTTCTCATACAACACTCTTGGTTCTGCCAAAACCAGCTGATTCTGGCTGTTGGAAGAAGAGAAATGCCGCATGATCTGTCCTTCTTTGGGTTACTGCTTGGTCTCCAAGCAGCCTTGCCTGTTTCCCATACCTGTACTCTGTACAGTGAGCTAATTGAAATGGCCGCAGTAAGACTGCAGTTGTGGCTTCCCTTGTGGCTTGTCCTAATGCCTCCTTTTCCTGCCTGGCAAAAGGCTTTCAGATACATTTTTCTTTCATGGGGACTTCAACTCTTGTCCCAGCAAGGCTCATATGTTATCCCTCCTCCCACCTGAGCTACCTGGGTGTCCTTCCTTCTCTTTGTGTTGTGCAGTCAAAATGGCAAGTCTTAGCAGCCTATGTGTGAGTGGTGTACAGGGATTCCAATTCTGGTGTGCAGGGATTCCTGGAGTTTCCTAGATGCTGGATTCTTGTTGCTGGTGCCACAATGCCTAAGTCAGTTGACTTTGCTGTTGTGTCCCTGTGTCTAGTGGGCTGTGTGTCTGGTAGGATGACATAACTCCGAGGGAAGCATGGAGGGTGGCAACAAGGGAAAGGGCCTTTTCAGTCGTGGCCCCCCAATTACGGAATGATCTCCCCCAACGAGGCTCGCCTGGCGCCAACATTGTTATCTTTTGGAAGCCAGGTCAAGACTTTCCTCTTCTCCCAGGCATTTAACAGCATATGTTGAAGGTTTTGTTGCTGTTGTTTGACCCAGAATAGTTGTTTTTAAATGAATATTGTATTTATAACCTGTTTTTATGCTTTTTATGGTTTAAAATTTTGTATATTAGTTTTTTAATGTTCAATGTTTTAATTTTTTGTAAACCACCCAGAGAGCTTCGGCTATGGGGCGGTATATAAATGCAATTAATAATAATAATAATAATAATAATAATAATAATAATAGAAGCATTTCCCTCTTGGCTTCTGAGGACTGGCTCAGCCCATGCATGGATGATTTGTTAGCATCGTCACCATGCCACTCCATGATAGGTGTGTGCCACTGTTGTTATGGCTGTGATATGTGATCTTCAGTGGTATTTGCACTGCTGTGATGATCTTCTCCAGTTTTCTATTCAGAGTCCCGACTCAGCTACACTGATGTAACAGTGGCAAAAGTGAACTGCCAACATGGTAGGACCATAGAATTGCTCATTATTGTTTTGAGGGCCTATGGGAGAAAACAACCCTAGAAATTCTGTTAGACCTACAAGTTAATTTATTACATTAAACGGTGTATAGTTGATGAAAAATATTCCCCCCCATAAATCAGCGAGCAGATTTTTGTAACACAAACTGTTTTTAATTCAAGTATTTATAAAATACACAGGTGGCAAGTACCACATTAGAGAAGCATTCTTCCTTTCTCACACAGAAGGTATGCCTCTTCTAAGTTGGTGATTGTTGTGGTATATACATGCATCATATTCAATTACTTAACTGATGTTGTTCATGGAGGGGAAGGGTTTGATTATTTGTTTTCTTTCATAATTTTGTTCCTTTTTTAAAAAAAATAGCAAATTAGTGCTATTTCTCCATTTAGCAAATAATGAAAGGACACCAGTATTTATTTGTTCATTAGATTTATATACCGCTCAACTGGCAAATGCCCTTTGGGTAAGTTCACAATAATAAAAACAAAGCACAACAATAAAAGTATCTAAATAATTCAATATTAAACATTAAAAATGTTGAGGAGCCACCAGTAAAATTAGTATTCAAGCAAGAAATTAATGATAAAATGCCTGCTTAAAGAAGAGGACTTTGTGAATACAATGGCATCTAAATGTATACAATGCAGGCACCAGAACAATATTCCTGGGAAGGGCATTCTACAGATGGATGTGGCCAGAGCACTACAGAGAAGGCTCTTTCCCTGGTAGCCGCCACCAGTCATAACTTTGTGGGTGGAGGCACCCATAAAAGAACCTCTGCAGACAATCTTAGCAATTGGGAAGAAGTATATGGAAGAAGGTACTCTTTCAGGTAGACTTGTCCCAAGATCAGCACCAACACACTGAATTGGGCCCAGAAACTAATTGGCAACCAGTGCAGTTGACACAGTACTGGAGTACTGTGTCTTGAACACTGGTAATTAAAGCTACCACTACCATCACCACACATACAAGAACAGGTTGACAAGTTAGACACAATTAAGGGGCAATTAATCACTAATCTCCTGAGGTGCCCTGAGCAGGAACCTGAATATAGGATATTATTATTATTATTATTATTATTATTAAAGACATAGTAACCCTTGAAAGATTCAATGACATTTTGTCTGTCCACATTAGACAGACTGGTATTGCAGTTGTATTTTATTACCCCAACTCCCAAATTATTATTTGGGGGTGGGATTATTATTATTATTATTACACCTGACCACAAATCAGGATGGAAATAACTGAGAAATCACTTTAATACAAAGATTTGTCAAAAATTGCATCTGGATTCTCTCTAGAAAGTGAGTAATCAAAGATGGCAGTTCCAGAGAATAGGACTAATGTGGAAGCAACCCAGGCGCATCACCAGTTCATACAGAATGAATAGGAATAAATGCAAATTGACTTGCAGTCGCTTCTTGCAAGTTTTGATCATATGCAAATTAAATTAATAAATTAACTGGTCAAAAAGGCAGATGATTTATCAACTAAACTCCTTAATTGGTTGACAACCATGATACCACTATTCACCACTCTTGAAAAAGTATTAGATAAGCATTCTTGTGCTTGAGTTATATAGCAGGCAAATATACATCCTGCAAATAATTTTTAAAAATCAGAAAATGGAGTACCACTAATCAATATTTATTTTTAAAACTTATGTCCTTCCTTTCTACTCCGCACGAACACTCAAGGAGACACTCATCACAAACCATATCCAATAGTTGCCTCTGACACTTATCACAACTCCTTCCTATACATCAGTCACAATCAAAATAAATATGTGACTTTACAGAAGTAGAACATTTCCCAGGTCTGTTTCCCAGCCTGTCATTTTACAGCACAATAGGTCATTATTACTCAGTTGTTGCAAGGGGATCCAAACATCTTTACCCCAACAAGGTAGCATTTCTGTTGCACAGAAATTGTATTTTCTTTCTGGCATTTTATTGCTGGGAAAATGCAATCTTAGCCCACCCCGGCTAGTATTCCTATTGGAATAATGTTCTTTAGAATGTGGTTGCAAGCATGTGTCACAGGCACTTCTTAAGTAACATAATTGTTATGAGCAATTCACACATACACACCTTGCAAGTATTATCCTCGGTCTTGTGCAGGATCACTCATGTATCCTTTTAGTATTGGGGGGGGACGACTCACAAAACTGTCCCAGCCCCTCAGCGGAAAGGGTTTTCTGATCTGTCAAGGTTCCTTCTATGAGCTGGAACCCCTGAGCAACTCCTTAAGGATCTCTGCCTCCTTTAAGAGTCCCATCTTCCTTCTTGTTACCTTCCCCTTCCCAGTAACTTGGGGTTTAGACTAGAGACTTAGGGTAATTGATACTCCAGACCCTTTAGGTTTAACACAACAGTTTACTAGTAAAGTAAAACAAGCAACTTACAACTAAAGTAGTCAATACAGTTGAGTGATACAAAGGCAATAAAAGAAAATAAAAGCTGCAAAAACACAAGTTCTTTTACCCTAAGCTGCGCTTAGACTTCTTCAAGCTGCATCTTTCTGCTCCTTCCTTATGCTCTGATTTTCCCTGGACCTGTCTGTCTGTCTGTCTGTCTGTCTGTCTCTCTCTCTCTCCCTCTCTCCCTCTCTCTTCATTTATCCCCTCTTCCCCAAAATGCAAAGTTACTGTTTCAGTCTTAAAGAAATGAAACTTAACTGGAGAAATTAAACTTAACTGGGAGATTAATCTTAACTGGAGGATCATTCTGTGGACCACCTTTCCCTATTTAGCTTTGTTGTGAACTGTTCCGTGTAAATGGTGCACAGTGCTAGCAAATTAGAGGTTCTCATATTTTTATCCTTTGTAGCATCTGTATAGTCATCAAAAAGCAAAGAGTTTGCAGTATGTTCTAGATGAAGATGTTTTGAGACAGGTTATTATTTATTTGTATGTCTCACCATTTTTCCAAGGAGCTGAAGGCAGATTACCTGGTTGTCCCTCTCTATTGTATCCTTACAAACAAGTCTATGAAGTAGGTAAGGCCGAGAGGACAAAGAAAGAGACTGGCCCAAAGTCATCCAGGCAGTTTAATAGCTGAGTGACAATTTGAACCTGGGTTTCCCCAGTCCTCTAACCCTCCAACCACTATACCACACAGGCGATTAACATGTAAGATGGCTATCCTGTGAGCAAATTTCCTTCTTCTGGCCCTGTTCCTGTGCCTTTAATATGTGTCCTCAACATGCAGGAATCATGCAAGTGACGTTCCCCACCACCACATATTTCCATGCTTCACTGTTCTTAATTTTTGCATGTCAAGTTGTTGCTAAAAGCACAAGAGCAGGGCTAGAAAAAAATGGTGATAATGGCAACCAGTGAGTCACACAATCTCCCTCTCTCTCTCTCTCTCTCTCTCTTATGTATATATATTTGATCCACAGAGCTTGGCTAACTGGGCTATGATCTGTAATAAAAGGCAATTGGAAATAAAGTAATATTTATGTTTAAAAGGAGTTCGTTCTCTCCCCCCCCCCCCATCCCTCTTCCCCTCTTTTTCCATCTTTAGCAAGAGGCACATGCTGTGCAGGTCCCTAGCAAACCTCCTGGGCAGCTCCACTCAGCAAAACTGCCTGGGCACATCCCATAATATCTCTGACAAGAGACATTCCCTAGCAAGTCTCCACACCCCCACCCTGCCGAACAGCCATCCCATAATAGCATGCCTGCTTTACAGGTTCTGACAGTTGAAACAGAGGAGATTAAGTGTAGGGGGGGTTGGGCTGAGCTGGGCTGGTAGCAGAAGCCGAAGCAGGCAGTTAGTGATAAAGGGGAGGGGGAGCTATTGGTGCTAGATGAACCAGAGAGAGAGAGGGCAGCCGCTTGGTCAGAGTCCCAACAGACACAACCAGACATGCCGTCTGTGATGACATCCCATAATAATCCATTCTCCTCTCTCTTCTTCACAACACCCCGTAGTAATTCAGAGGCCAGCCACATCCCCTAAAGTCACGTGTGTTGACTGAAATGCTGAGACATCCCATAATACTCGCTAAACACACTCAGACTTACAACACCCCACCCCGCTGCCTGCCTTGCCATCCCATCCCATAATAGTCCTAGCCTCTCATGGGACACCATCCCATAATACTCTCGCCAGCTGCAGCAGTCACCACATCCCACAATACTCTCCACCACCCACCTTTCCTCCCCCCAACATCTCTGGTCACATAAGCCCTTGCTACTATTCCATCCCATAATACTCGTTTGCTTCCCTCTGTCACATAGAGCTTCACCATCCCATAATACTGCCAGAGGCCTGACCCCGTGGGCCAAACCCCAGCCAGCTAAGCCAGCTTGGTTGTTCCTGGCCAGGCCTGTGCTTTCTCTTCCAGTGAGTATGAATCCCGGACACTGGCTAGGATATCTCACTCCACTTTCCACCTTTCCTTGTCTTTTCCTGTCTCTTCTTGCTGTTTCCTTTTTCAATTTGTAAAATGCATTTAATCTGCCTCTTTCCTCTCGATTTTCTCCTTTCAGCAACTGAAAACTATTATTATTATTATTATTATTATTATTATTATTTTTAAACACCCACCTGGTCTATAATATTTTTATTTTGTCAGTTTTCTCCCTCATTTCTTGCTGAAATATTGAGGGTGCTTCCAAATGGAGGACTCCGAGCACTACCAATTAGAAGGCATTGTGCAGCTATTCCATCTTTTTGTTTTTTAATTTTTAATTCATGAGTTTTCTGTAGTAAGAAAACAGTCAGAAGGAGTGGTGAAAGGGTTATGAGTAGCAGACATCGTCTGGACAGCCCCCATGAATAAGGCAGGGTAATGGTACAATTAAAGCCTCATCTGGAAGCAGCTTGAGTTCCAGTTTTAGGCCACAGTCCTATCCAGAAGCCCTTCAGCCTCCAAACATGGGCACTCACAGGCATCCTATGCAGGGTGGGAGGAGCACAGAAGCAATTATTGCCTCCCCCGCTATTCTCGCCCTGAATTATCACTAGTTGGGCGAGTTTGCCCAACTACCTGAGGCTCTGCAGACTGGGAGGGAAGGAGGCTGGGATAGCCAGAGGATTCTTTGTAAGCTGCTCACCCTAGTCTCCTCCCCTCTCCACGCTCAGACCCGCCCACTTTCCCTCCTCTCCAAGATCGCATTTGAGAGGGAGGGAGCAGGGAGCTCGAACTCCTGGGTTCAAGGTCAGAACACTGTCTCTGACCTCAGATCCAGGAATCCTAAAAATCCTATGCCCCCCACCCTAGATGCTGTCTAGCGGCCATAGGATTGCTCTCCCTATGATTTTAATAGAATAGAGTGTAAATATTCAACAAGAAGCTCAACCTTTGGTCCTATATTGCCATTTGTATACGATTACCGCGTTCATTACGAGAGGTGGGGTAATTTTAGAACTAGCAACCATAATTCATTACAGAGTTCTGTAACATATTTTACAAGACACTGTTTTCCATCTGGAGCTGGTACAACAATTTATTTATTTATTTATTATATACCGCCCCATAGCCAAAGCTCTCTGGGCGGTTTATAAAGATTAAAAGACTGAACATTAAAAACCAATATACAAAATTAAAAAACAAACAAACAGCCAACGTTCAAAAGAATTTAAAACTCCCAGCGAGGCCAAAAACTCAGTTAAAAACTCAACAGTTAAAACACTCAATGACACCAAAAGAAAATACATTTAACAAGGGACAAGGCTTTGGACATAGTCTTGTTGATTGCAGCCTGCATGTTCTTGTCTGAAAACATATTTTATGTTTTGCTGCATTTGTGGTTGATATTTGTAACTCTCATATATGTGTCTTTACATTCTGCAATTTGAAGCATCTTTCTGGGTAGTGTTCTCAGACTCTGGACTGGCCCCATTCACCTAAGCAGGCAAATTGGCCCTTCTAGAACTTTTCTACACAAGGCATTTATTGTATGCTCGTGTTTACAGGTTCTTTAGATGGTGTTGTAATGCTCCAGTTTCATTTCTGGTTTTTCAGAGCGCTTTCCCAGGTTTTTTTTTTTTAAAAAAAAATAGGAAAAATGGAGTATCATTTCTGAAAGTGCTGTTTCTACCTGTGTTTTTGTGCTATTCTGCTAAAGCACAGCTCCACTTAGAGGTTATGTAGTGGAAAAGCAGAAAATAAAAATCTCTTCATGCAAAGCTAGGATCTCAATTCTACAGTGAAACCGAAAGTAGATGCAGTGATTACCAAGCCTATTGTCGGAAAGCTCCGAGACAAGTAGGTCTTACTGGTTGAGTTGGGACTTTGCCTAAGCAACATTGGCCTTCCAGGCTCTGGTACTGTTCTCAACTCTAGCACAACTGCTGGCTTCTGCTGCCTGTGGCTCAGGCCTTAGAAGAGGCTATTCATCAGTAATTCCTTGTTTGTGATCGAAAGGAAGCAATAAAAAAGGCAGGACTTGCAAACAGGACACTTTTAATTAATGTCGGATAGAGCTCTGCTCAATGGAATTTGCATGTGAGTAAACATTATTGGAGGATCTTGGCAATTGGGAAGATGATTTATGCTAGCTTAAGGGCTGTGAGAAGCCTCTCTTTTTAATTACACTCCCTGCTAATTACAAATAAATAAATAAATAAATGCCTCAACAGCACTAAAGAGCTCTAGTCTGGAAGCAATCTGGACAATTTTTCTTGATCTGAATCCTGTCTCAAGGAAGGGAGGGTGCAATTTAGATCTGAACACAGCATGGGGGAGAAAGGATTCAAGCCTTGCCCCACAGTGGCATCCATGGTCCTCATCCAATTAGCTCTCCTATCCCTTCTGTTGATTCATTTCTTACTTTAAAATGTGAGATCCTAATCACTGGATAACTTCACTGCATATAGTTGTGTGCTTCAAATGGTGGTTTACAGAGTTCTTTGCAGACTAATTTTGTTTGTATCTCCCAGTACAAAAGATCCCAACAAGGTATGATGAGATGAAGGAGCAATGGCCAGAAGTTCTTCAGATCTATCTCTAAATCTGAACCTTGGGGAAAGAGCATTGAGGAGTCCCTTGCACAGAACCCCCAGAAATATGGCCTGAGTGCACCTTCCCCACTGTGTGATGGCTTGATTATGTCTGTTGTTTCCTGGCTACTCATTCTGAAATGAAGCAAGCTCATGACTGGCCACTCATGGAAGTTTCCCGGTCAATTACATGATGTTGCAACCATCCAGTACCTCCCTTGTTCTTTCTGTAGTTTAATTGAAAACCACAGAAAAAAATAGTAATAACAAAAAGTCTAGGGCTGTGCATGGACCTGCCGATCCGATCTGATCCGCCTCGGATCCGGATCCGCTCCGGGTCCGTGCAGAGCCCGCTCCCTCTCTCCCCCCAATCACCCTGCTTACCTGCAGCCTCCACTGCGGCATCCTCCGTGGCGTTCTGCCTCCTCGATGTCGGCTGGCCACTTTCCCACTCACGCCACATTTGCCGGTCGCGGCAGGTAACTTCATCATCCGGCGCAAGTGGGAAAGTGGCTGGCCAACATCTAGGAGGCATGACTCTGCGGAGAAGGCTGTAGGTAAGGAGGGTGATTGGGGGGAGGGGGAGAGGGGGAGGGTGGGCTCTGCACGGACCCGGAGCGGATCTGAATCACGGATCCGTTTCAGCCCGATCAGATTGGCCCAATCCGCTCTGGATTTGGGATCCAGCTCTGGCTCCGGCTTCGGTCACAGCCCTAAAAAAGAGCCTTCTACTATAAAATCACGCTATAAAAGACAGAAAACTGTGCCATCTTGTGGCTGTATAAATAAAACACATAGAACTCCTAGTTAAAGGGGAAAGGGGAGGGAGAAGAGGTGTGTGTGTGTAAAGGGAGCACATGTGATTGTGGGACGAAATGAAGCCAGAAAGCTATGATAAAGTTGCAGGATTTTCCCTGGTGTAGAAATGCTCTAAGTGTTCTTTCTATTGTTTTCAGCTTCTAATGAGCCTTTACTTCATGTTTGCCTCTTGCAAAGAAAGTCCCACCTGGAATGAGAGACTGAGAGTGTTTCCAGATGAGACATTCATTGCATCCTCCCATTTCACTGACAGAATCTTATGGCGGGGTGGGGGTGGGGGTGGGTTTAGACGTCGTTGTCATCAACTCATAATCCTCCCATGTTTTCCCACCAGTTCTTCCACCTTCTTCCAATAGCTTGCCAAGATATTGGGGGTGCTGGAGTGATGTTTCTTAGGGATTGCTACTCATGCATGCTTAATTTATCTGTTCAGCCTGTACACACATACAAATAAACAGTTTATTGAAAAAGTCACCACAGGTCTCTATTACTCCCTTTTCACAAAGAAACCAATCTTATGATAGAGTGCCCCTGGAACTTCCTGCTACCCGGAGAAGTGGGAACAGTAGAACCTCATATTTTAAAACTCACATTTAAACGTTTTTATACCTGAAGCAAAAATTCAAGGTGGCACCCCTCCCCTGCTCATCAGTTTGACTGCGTTGTTCTGCATTTTCAAGCCCTGAATTTCATTCCTCTTCCTACTGTTACTGAATAACTCAGGTCAAAAAGATTGTCAATACTAGCAAGCAGAAAGTGGTAGCAGTTTGGACTTGGAGCCAGAACTAAACAAAATGTTTGTGTTTGCTTTTATTGTAAAAGGGCAGTTCTATAGAGCTACATGGGCAACACCAGAGGAAAAATGGGGATGCATATCCCTGTTTGGGGAGCGGGGGGCGGTGACTGAGCTTGCATTCTAACAAGCTGGACTGTGTTAAGTTGCAGCATGCTCCTAATTTGAGCAGACACTTTGCTCTAGAGTTGTCATTGCTATTTTCAGTAGAATCTGAGACACCAGGTGGCAGCAGAGGAACAGAGCATTGTTACGGGCTGAGCAATGCCCCAGTTGCCAACGTCAAAAGACTGTTTGCAGGATCCATTTATAGGGAAGCCTAGTTTGGAAGTGGAAATATGGGTGACCAATCACATGAGAACATTAGACAAGCCATACTGGATCAGACCAAGGTCTATCTAGTCCAGCATTCTGTTCACACAGTGGCCAACACGCTGCCCACAGGAAACTCACAAGTAAGGCATGACTGCAACACCACCCTTCTGCCCATGTTCCCCAACAACTGGTGCACATAGGCATGCTGCCTCTGATACTGGAGGTAGCATATAGCTATTAGGACCAGTAGCTATTGATAGCCTTCTCCAGGAATTTGTCCAATCCCCTTTTAAAGACATTGAAATTGGTAGCTATCACTACATCTTGTGGAAGTGAGTTCCATAGTTTAACTATGCACTTGTGTGAAGTACTTCCTTTTATCTGTCCTGATACTAGAACTCCAAGTTCTAGTATTATGAGAGGGGGGAATTGTCACCCTATCCACTCTCTAAACCATGCATAATTTTGTATACCTCTATCATGTCTCCCCTTACTAACTTTTTTTTCTAAGCTAAACAATGTCCCAGCTGCTTTAACCTTTCCACATAGTGGAATTGCTCCAGCCCCTTGATAATTTTAGTTTCAATTTTCTGCACTTTTTCTCAATTCTACAATATCCTTTTTAAAGTGGAATGACAAGAACTGTACACAGTATTCTTAGTGTGGTCACACCATAGATTTGTATAAAAGGAGAATGATCTTGGCAGCAATATTAACAATAACAATAATATCTTTTCTAATTATACCTAAGATTGAATTTGCCTTTTTCATAGCCGCAATATACTGAGAAGCTGTCTTCACAGTGCTGGGTTGGTGCCACCTCTCTCCCAAACTGCATGGTTTCCCTCTCCCGGGGTGGCATTGGGTAATCCTAATGCTGAGGAAGGAGCATGGGGTTTCTGATGGCTATCCAGGTACCGGAGGCCCCCCTCTTTCTGGTGGAAGGTGGCCAATCGCTAGTCGCTTTCCACCAGGGACTGCCCCTAGATTGGCCCCAGAGCAACATCAGATGGCAGAAGAGCCATACTGTCATTGCTCCAATTGGAAGAGTCAGGGTAAGTCCCTGATCTTTCAGTCTGCAGCTTTGTGGGTAGTTGCCAAACTGTGCCTGCATTGTATAACTGACGCAGCGTAGATCTGCAGCCACTGTGGGGCTTTCCCCAGTGCAGATCTGCAGCCCCCAGGTAGACATTTTCACTGAGCAGTCCACCACAACTCTAAAATCTCTTTCTTGGTCAGTCACTGCTAGTTTAAACTTGAAGTTGGGATTTTTTGCCCCAATGTGCATCACTATACATTTGCTATTTGGATGCCCATTCTCCCAGTTTGGAGAGATCCTTTTGGAACTCCTTGCAATCCTGTTTTGTTCTAACCACCCTAAATAATTTTATGTTGTCAGCAAACTTAACCAGTTCACTGCTCACTCCTAGTTCCCGATCATTTATGAATAAGTTGAAAAACATTGGTCCCAATACAGATCCATTTACCATTTATTCCTACTCTTTGCTTTCTGTTCTTTAAGTAGTTACTGATCCATAAGAGGACTTCTCCCCTGATTCCATGACTTCTACATTTGCTCAGGAGTCCTTGGTGAGGGACTTTGTCAAAAGTCTTTTGGAAGTCCATGTAAACAATGTCCACTCAATCACTCTTATCCATATGTTTATTGACACTCTCAAAGAACTCTAAAAGGTTAGCAAGACAGGATTTACCTTTGCGGAAATCATACTGATTCTTTTTTCAGCAGGGCTTGTCCTTCTATATGCTTATTAGTTTTATCTTTAATAATACTTTCTACCAATTTACCCAGAACAGATGTTAAGCTAACTAGCCTATAATTTCCTAGCTCCCCCCTGGATCCTTTTTTAAAAATTGGTGTTACATTGGCCATTCTCTAGTCCTCTGATACAGAGGCTGATCTTGGGGACATGCTACATACTTTGGTAGAAGATCAGCAATTTTATATTTGAGTTCTTCAAGAACTCTAGAATGGAAACCATCTGGAACCAGTGATTAACTTTTGATTTGTTGAAATTATTTGTCACCATTATTTGCCCCACTTCCTTAGACTTCCTTCCTGAAAACATCTGTTCAGGTACAGGTAACTGTCCTATATCTTCTGCAGCAAAGACAAATGAAAATATTCATTCAGCTTCTCAGAAATCTCCTTATCCTCCTTTAGTACTCCGATAACTCCATAATCATCCAGTAGACCAATTGCCTCTCTAACTGGTGTCCTGCTTCTGATATATTTAAAGACTTCTTTATTGTTGTCCTTGATGTTGTTAGCAATATATTCCTTTTTGTATCTCTTATTGTCTGTTTGCAACTCCTTTGTGCAAGCTTGTGGTCTCTTTTATTTTCCTCATTTGGGCAAGACTTCCATTTTCTCAAGGAAGCTTTCTTTTCTCTAATACCTTCCTTGACACTGATTGTGAACCATCTACTGACTTCTGGGACTTCTCATTTTTATTTATTATTACATTTATATCCCATCTTCCTTCCATCATGGAATTCAAAGTGGCTACTTGTGGTTCCCAAGTGGTCTCCCCTCAAAGCACTGACCAGACCCAGACCTGCTTAGCTTCAGCAAGGTGGCTGCCTCATGTGCCTTTAGACCATGCCCTGGGCTACTTGGTGCTACCTTTTCTAACCTGTGGTATACATTGTAGCTGAGCTTCTGTTATTGTGGTTTTGAACCTTCAAGCATTTTGAAGGGATTTAACCCTCTTAACTACCACTTTCAACTACCTTTACTCTCATTTTAGATAAGTTTCCTCTTTTGAAATCAAATGTGACTGTATTGAATGTCCTTGGCAATTTTCTACTTAAATATATATTACATCTGATAGCACTGTGATCACTGTACAACATTCACATCTTATACTATGTCCTGGGTGACACCTCTTAGGATCAAATCCAAGGTTGCCTCCCCTCTCATTCATCCCATGACCAACTCTTATAGCGCATAGTAATTTAGGGCATTGAGAAATGTATCCTCTTTGTCATGACTGGACTATGAATTTATCCAGCCAGTGTGGGGATAATTGGAGTCACCCATTATTACAAATTACAAATTAGTCACTTCGTAATTTGGAGGGATCCCTGATTTCATTTGCCATCTCAAGATCACCCTAAGCATTCTGGTCGGCAGACAATAGCAAGTTCCTAGTACTAAATTAATTTTGAGTCTGGTATTGTCACCCACAGCGCTTCTGTGGAAGAGTCTGCCCCTATTAGGTGTTCTGTTCTGCTTGATATACCTAAAAAGATATTGTAGAGCTGGAAAAAGTGCAGAAAAGGGCAACTAAATTGATCAAGGGACTGCAGCATCTCCCGTATGAGGGAAGGTTACAACAGCCAGAATTGTTTAGCTTGGGAAACAGGTGGGTAAGGAGAGACATGATAGCGGTGTAAAAATTATGCATGGTGTGGATAATACTAGAACTTGGGGTCATCCCATGAAGCTGATTGGTGAGAGAATCAGGACATATAAAAGTATTTCTTCAGACAGTGCATAGTGAAACTATGGAATTCACTACCACAAGATGTAGTGATGGCTATCAATTTGGTTGGATAAATTCCTGAAGGAGAAGGCAATCAATGGCTACTAGTCCTGATGGCTATGTACTACCTCTAGTATCAGAGGCAATAAGCCTATATACACCAGTTGCTGGGGAACATGGGTAGGAGGGTGCTGTTGCACCCGTGTCCTGCTTGTGGGTTCCTGGTCGACAGCTGGTTGGCCACTGTGTGAACAGAGTGCTGGACTAAATGGACCCTTGGTCTGCTCAAGCTTGGTTCTTCTTATGCTCTTATGTTCTTAGGTTTAATACTATGCACTCTTTGCCATAAAAAGCAACAGCTCCTATAGTATGTCCTTCCCTGTCCTTCCTATAGAGTTTATGTCCAGATATGACTGTATCCCACTGGTTCTCTCCATTCCACCAGGTTTTCATAATGCCCACCATATCTAGGTTCTCCTTTAAAACCAGTCACTAGGGATGTGTATCGTATCGTTCCGATGTCTGATAACGAACTGACAAGGTCGTTATCGAACATCCGATTAACAATAACAATACACATTCCTGGAGGCCCTATCTGATCGGATCCGAAATCCATATGTCCAATAACTACTGGACATATCATATATTCGGACCGCCATTTTAGGGCCGGCCCTCCCTCCCCCCTTCTACTTGCACTCCTTATCTGGGCCTTCCCGGCCCCTGCCGCCCCCGTCACCCTGTAGTACTGCTAAACAGGCTTTCAGGCCTGTTCGTCAATACAGAGCCGTGCTGAGTGATGACGACATCACTCGGCGCTTCTCTGTACTGACGAACAGGCCGGAAAGCCTGTTTAGGAGTAGTACAGGGCAGCAGAGGTAGAGGCGGCGATGGGTAAGGAGCATGAGTGGGGGGAGGGAGGGAGTGCCGGCCCAGTGTTTTTCCCCATAGGCTTGCACTGGGGGAAAGCTTTCTTTCTCCCAATACAAACCTACAGAGAAAATACAGTAATTGTATCAGAACTTCCTATATTTATCGGATTTCGGATCCGATCCAATCTGGGTACCCCCCCAATATGATCAGACCCAAAATTTGTTATATCGGAATTTATGATTACGATAACGATAATTTCGGCCATGTACATCCCTACCAGTTACTCCAACTCTCCCATTTTGCCTTGGAGGCTTCTAGCATTTGCATAGAAACACCTATTCACAGGGTCTTCTCCAGATGTCTCTGGCATGTGCATCTTCTGCCATGGCACTTAGGCCTCTTTGACTGGCTATCAAGTTTACTAGATGGTCCTGGCAATTGGAGACATTTTCATCTTCATCCCTTATGAATGATTCAACCCAAACTGGATGTTTCCCAGTGTTTAGTTGAAAAGCTCCTCTACCACCTTTTGATGTTAATTGCCAGCAGTCTGGTTCCATTTTGGTTCAAGGGGAGCCTGCCCCTCTTGTACAGGCCTGGCTTGTCCCAAAATGTTCCCCAGTGCCTAAGAAATCTGAACCCCTCCTCTCTACACCACCATCTCATCCACTCATTGAGTCTGCTCAGCTTCACCTATCTTGCTGGCCCTGTAAGTGAAACAGGTAACATTTCAAAGAACACCCCCTTGGTGGTCCTGGATTTCAACCTCGTACCTACTAATGTAAATTTGGCTTCCAGGACCTCATGACTACACTTCCCCACGTCATTGGTACTAACATGGACCATGACCACTGACTCCACCCAGCTACCTACAAAGCTATCTAGACCACTTGTGATATCCGTAACCTTCACATCAGGCAGGCCACTTACCATTCAATCTACAGGTCCGTCACAAATCTATGTGTCTAATGATTGAATCTTCCACTATGATGAACTCCACCCCCCCACACACACTCCCCAGGGGCAGATCCTCAGCACAAGAGGATAGTTGCTTTTCTTCTGAGTCCTTTCTAAGGGATCATTTCCCTCTACCTCAAAATGAAGACCTCCTCCCCAGAGTAGGGTGACCAGATAAAATCCAGGTCAGGGCTCATGTAACTTTAACTGTTGTAGAGAAAAGGGAATTTCAGCGAGTGTCATTTGTATGCAATTAGTTCTTGGTGAAATTCCCTCTTCATCACAACTGTTAAAGTTGCAGGGGCCCTGCCTTCTTTTGTATATGGTCACTCTAGTATAGTGCCTGCACCTTTAACTGTTGTGATGAAGCGGGGATATCACCAGGAACTAATTGCATACAAATGACACTAGCTGAAATTCCCTTTTCTCTACAACTGTTAAAGTTCATGAGCCCTGACCTGGATTTTATCTGGTCACCTTACCCCAGAGACCCCCATTCTTCGTGACAGCAGAGGAGCCCCTATTTGGTCCTCGAAGGTCTCATTCACCAACCTCACTGCCTCTCTTAGCTTCTCCAGGTCAGCAACCCTGGCTTCACAGGAACAAACTTCTCCCCTGAGAGACAGAAGCCCGGGCATGAATATGGCTCATCATGCCAAGTTGCTGCATCCAATGTTTTCTGTATTCTCAGTTTTTCACATTTAATATATGACAATGTTTTTCATTCCCCCTCCCATTTTTTTGGGCAGCAAAACAACAGCAGCCCCAGCCTCTACAGCAGCCTTCCCCCAACTTGGTGCCCTCCAGAATTTTGGACTTCAAGGCCTATCAGCCCCAGCCAACATGGGCAATTGTCAAGAGTGCTGGGAGTTCTCATCCAAAACATCTGGAGGGCACTGGGAAAGCTGTTGTACAAAAGAACTACTTAGAAAGAACTACTAAGAGCAACTGTGACTCTAATTAAATGCTTCTGCTGGTAGATTAATGATGAATACTCCCTTAATTGCTCTTTAAATAGGCTGCTTCTGCTCTTCACCAGTGTGTGTGTATCCTTGCACTATTTTTTTCTTTGTTTCTATAGCAAAAATAGAACAATTTTACTAGAAAGGAAAATAGAACTATTTCACTAGAAAAGAAAAGTGAAAATGTAAATAAATTAAGCCCTCCCCTACACAGAGCAAAAACTGACCAATTAAGAGGTCATATATCACTAATTCCCCAGCCATGCTGAACAAGAAGTAATAAAATAGATAGCACCTGGAAGTCGGAACATTTATAGTGTTGCAGGGGAGGTTTTCTGAAAGGGCATATTTGGACATGGGGATGAGCGTTGGTGGATAATAGAACACCCATTTTCAATTCCTCTTCCAGCTTATTGCAGAAAGCAATGCCTCAGCAGCAGCATCAAAGGATCTATTGCTGAAACCACTCACATTCTTAAGGCTGTGTTAGATACTAGGGACAGAGGCTTGAAAGCAGTGGAGGCTGATGGCTCCGAATTCAGTTGGGGTTGTGAATCCATTCTGGGTTTCAGTCAGAACCGGCCAAAACTCGAAAGGAGTTATCCAGCGTTCTGAATCCTATCCCCAAAATAGGACTGGCACCTATCCTGCTCTGGAGCCAGTATTGCTTGTGCCTGCTGCTACACCCTCCCCTTCCTTCCTTCTCAGCATCTATGGCTGCCTCTACAAGAGAGGTTTAATGCACTTTGAAGGTTCATTAAAATTTTTACCTCTACAAGAATGGAGCGCAAATCGGGCGTAGAGGCGCGTTATCTCTCCGATAATGCGCATTTTCGAATGCGCGTTAAATCGCGAGTTTTATTTTGCTCCGGCCGTTAAAGCGCATTTTTCCCGTGTGAATAAGCGCTTATGCGCATTAACTTCTTGTAAAGCACTTTTTGGACATCTATTAATGCGTTTCGCCGCCTCTCGCCGCCTCCCGTGCAGAGGGATTAGGAGTAAATGCGCGTCTGCGATAATGCGCATAATCACCGAACCGGGCGCAAAAGCGAATCCTTGTAGAGGGAGCCCTTATGTCCAGAAACAAGATTTCTACATGGCCACTATTGGCCTCCTTTACACTCTCTCTTTCAAAGGAAACCGCCACCACAAAGACTGCACCAAAGTTCCCGTTTCTGTCAAGATGTGGATGTCAAAGGGAAATCCAAGGGAGTATCAGAATGGCCAGACCGTTTGGGCTTGGTGAGCAGTTGGCTGGCTGCCTGCAGTCCCAGCCCTTAGACCATCAGAAGAGGCAGGCTTGCTAGTCATGGGGTGCCTCTACAAGAGCGATTTAAAGCTCTTTCAAGACGCATTACCAAATTTACCTCTACAAGAGCGGAGTGCAAATCAGGGGTCCAGGCGCTTTAAATCTCCGATTATTCGCATTTTCGAATGCGCGTTAAATAGCGAGTTTTAATTTACCGCAGAGTAAGAGCACCTTATGTCCATGTAAACAATTTTGTGAGGAGGCGTATTAACGATCAGATGGTCTTGTTGTCATGTGTATGTGTAGATAATTAGTGATCCGCTTAGACAACTTGTCCCCTCACTTCTTGCTGGGTTCTTGAGAGATGGGAAGCAGGGAAAGGGGGGGCGGACAGGGGGAGGGTATTTTCATGCTTGCCTTCATGCCTGCCTCTGTCCATAGACACACGCGCACACACACACACACACACACACACACACACTTGCTCGCTTCTTCTCTCGTCTCTCGCTCCCCTTGCTTGCTTGCTGGGTGTGTGTGTGTGTGTGCATGCGCGTCTGAATGTTTTACATCACCAAAATGACAACAGATGATTGAGAAGGAGAGAAGGGAAAACAATTGATCTTGCTGGGAAAATAAGGAGGAGGAGGAAGGAACGAAGCAGCTTCCCCTGTCTGTTTGGGCGTGCGTTTGTGCGGATCTCTACTCGCTCGCTCGCTCGCTCCTTCTCTTTGGTCTCTTCCTCTCTTCCTCTCTCTCCGGCAAATGGTGAGGAGCAGAGAGAGGCAGCCAAAAATACTTTTTAAAAGGCTGCTGGAGGGGGAAAGTTCTGAGGCACATTCCCATTTACTCCTGAGCAGTTCTGGGAGGGGGGACAAACTTCAGCTGGCAGCGAAATTGGAGGGGAAAGAGGTAGCCAAACAGGTTAACCACATCATTCCATAGGTAACCTAAGAAACCAAAGGTGGGAGATTCTGGTAGGCGGGGAGAATAAAGGGTGCAAAACCTGTTTGAGCAGTTTCCCTGGACAAAGCGCATCACTTTCAGCATGCATGTCAACAACTTTAAAGCAAGTTTCATACAGCCAATAATGCGCTTCAACGCCTCTCGTATATAGGTATTAGGTGTAAAAGCGATTGTGAGGAGATGCGCATATTCAGGCAACCGGGTGTCAAACTGAAATCTTGTAGAGGGGACCCTGGAGTCTGGTCCCAGCCACGGAAGCACATTGGAGTGCCATGGCAGGCAGCCGTCTCTTTATTTATGTAGATATTTTATACGTCCTTTCAATAAAAATTCCTAGGGTGGTTTACATAAACAAGAAAATACAACCACATTCTCTCTTCTGGCTTGAAAGGGAACCGCTTAGAGATATTTTTAAAAATAGGGTGTGGTATAAATAAACGGCATGAAACTAGTAAGGGAGGGTAGGTGGCAGCAGCAGCAGGAAAAGGCAAAGCTGCCTTTGTGAGGGAAATGGGTGGGTGAGGTCACGCCTCTCCCAAATCATGATTGACAGGGTTGCAAATGAGAGAATCCTTGAGACCACATAGGAAAGTCTGTGGGTGGCTCTGATATTGAGCTCCATCACACCAGCGTTTTGTCGTCATGCCTGATTTGCAGGTTTGCAGCATGGTACGCACACGACATTGTGCCTCTTCTGTAGTCACTGCGCCTCTTCCCCTCCCTTTTTTTGTGTTTTCCTAGAGCGGGGAAAGTCTGGGTTATTTCCCCCAGATGGAATTAAAGCACCCTTCTGTTTTATGAACTGGAGATGCACAGCTCTGCATTATCAAAGTAAAGGAAAACAGATCCTCCACAAGAGCAAACAGGTGGAATTTTGCATTGGTGGAGCATAACGGTAATGGTTTGAGGGGGGATTTTTTAAAAAATTCCTAAGAAATCAAGGGATGAACCAAACTGATTCAAACGTGGTATGCCTAAAGCCCTCCTTAAGAGCTATCACCGTGCCAAGTTGCATCTCTTCACCTTTAAAAATGAAGGAGCTGTAAGCATTTTGGTTAATTCCCATAGGAGCTCCAATGAGCGAAGGGGGAAGGCAGCCACTCAATCACAATGTCCATCAATGACAAGAACCAATGAACTGGAGGGAGAAGGAGAAGGGGTGGGGCGGGCGGGCGGACGCAATAGCAGCAGGGGAGTAAACAAGTGAAAAAAGAGTTCACCGGTATAGCAATGATCATAAAAGGGATGAGCGCTTGCTGCGCTAATGAAATGGAGGTCAAAATCGCGGGTACACACCAGGAAAAAAAAAAGTAGGTGTGATGAATCCCATTATCCATTTTATCAGGATCAGTTGGCGAACTGCAAATGGGAATGACAAAAATGTGCTTACAAATGCTGAATACCCTCAGCTGCCCAAAGGTATGTTAAATTACTCCACCATTTCTCCCTTACTGTCCCGATCCCTGGAAGACCCTCTTGGCACACCTACACAATACTACTTTTTGGTCTCCTTTCAAACCCCAATTAAGTCCAGTCCCCTTCTTTTGCATTAAGTCTTTAGCTTAACCCTTTAGTCCCCATACCCAACTCAATGCAGCTGAATGTTTTTGCTCACATTCATGGCCTCCCCCACTCCTATTCCCCCATTATTGAAATTTAGATTGTAAACTCTGCAGGGCAGGAACATGCGTTATCCTGTCCTGTTTCCCTACTCCACCCCACCCCACCCCACCCCTCCCTTATGTACAGCGAGTGTGCAATAAAAGAATCAGCAACAGCAGCAGCATTGGAAGGTTGCATTGCAAATACATGTATTTACCATGAGGTAAAGGGGCAGAATAGCATGCATCATCTCCATACTTATTGTCTAAAAATGTCTAAAATTAACGTCTGAAAATGTTTTCGAAAGTATGGAATCACTCTCACATTGCTTTGTTCTAAGGGACTTTCTACCTTTGTTTCGTCACATTTCCACTCCGTTTACTATTCAGAAATTCTTTTTGGAATATCAATTAGCTCCCAAAGTCACTACTCTGATAGACCATGCATTCTTATATTTCAGAGTCTTCAATAGGACTGTTCAAAAATATCTTAGGGGAAGCAAATGGCAAACCCTCGCAGGGGAGGATCAAGTTCTGAGCTGGGAACTGTTTGGCTTCTGGCTTAGCACGTGATGCCTGGTAGGACTTGTTTCCTATCACCCGAGTCTGAAGCGTTCCCATTTCAGAGTCCCAAGCTTGCCCCTTTCTCAGCTTCTTTAACGTATTTCGGAAGCCCTCCGTGTTGAAGTAGTAGATCAGGGGGTCCAGAGTGCAGTTCATACTGGCCAACAGCACAGTGACAACAAGGGCCTGGCGCATTGAATCCCGCATGGGTAGTGTAGTCTGGATCACACGGGCCTTTATCATCCCATATGCAGCCAGAATGATGTTGTAAGGTACAAAGCAGATGATAAAGATGACCAAGTTGACCACAAGCATACGGATTGTCTTCTGCTGGCGCAGGCTGTGCATCCCAGCAGCTTGGCATAGTTTGTGAAAAATTCGGAATGAGCAGTATGTTACGGAGGTCAGAGGCAAGAGAAAGCCAAGGATCTCTGCTAGAATGACCAGGGGGAAGAGCCCTTTCTGCCACAGGCCATCGCTGAAGCTTTCAAAACACAGAGTGATGGTCTCATTTTGTTTTTTACAAGAAGTTGTTTTGTGGACACCAGCAACTGGAACAGAGCCAACCAAGATAAGTACCCAGACCACAAAGCAGAGCAGCCGAGCCACCTTGGGGCGCCGGAGGTGGCGGCAGCGTAGGGGGTAGACGATAGCAACAAAGCGATCCAGGTTGATGCACATTAGGAAGAGGCAGCTACCATACATATTAATTTGGAAGACAGAGCCAGAGACCTGGCAAAGAAAGGTCCCAAAGGGCCATTCCCCCATGGAATAGTAGTAAATACGGAAGGGCAATGATATTGTGAAGAGCAGGTCACTCACGGCCAAATTTAACATGTAGATGCTCACCACTGACTTGAGTTTCAGGTAGTGCAGGAAGATCCAGATTGCTGCTACATTGAGTAACAAGCCTGCTGTGAAAATTAGGCTGTACCCAACCAGGTGCAGTCGGTGATTGGCACTGTGATCCTTGCACAATGCCAGAGTAACATTGGTACCTGACATACCTGTGAATCACCAGAGGGCTTCAGTAATGCTGTCCAGGATGCAGGGAGAAACAGAGAAAACAGGAGAGAATCTCCCTCCGTGAAAAGGGCCAGGCTAACTGCATAGAACTCAAGCTGATGCTCATCGCTTTGCTTCTTAATTCATTTCTTAATTCAGCCACTGCTAGATGGTTGTCCCAGCATTTCTACTTGACCCTCCAGGCCTTAGAAGCCACAGGAGATGTGAATTTGAATGGCTGTGGAGGAAAATTAGAAAGGTCATTTTCTAATTGTAGCAAAGACAATTGAGAAATACAATTGACAGAGAAATGCAATCAGAGGGAGGAAGGAGTGAGGAGAAAGATGTGTGGAGGGAGGAAGGAAAAGGCAACAGATAGGAAACAGATGTCAAAGGCAGCAGAGTATGTTAGTTGCTAAATAGTCATAAAAACATTGGTTTCTTTAGATTTCCCTGTATTTCTCTGCTCATTTATGAACTAATTACACATTACATGCAAATGGTGTTGGCAACATTAAAAAAGAATATAGCTTTCGAAGGTAGTGGATTTGAACAGAGAAGCAGCCTGAGAGGGGTGGTTAGCTCTCTCCCTGCCTCCCATTTCTCTGATCCAAACTGTCTCCTTAGAGGTTTTGCCCAGCAAGATTAACAATGCAGGTAAACATGTATTTTGAATCTCGTGGTGGTGGGAATGGCTTCTCTTGTTGCCTCTCCAGGGGGCTGTCTATATGCAGGGAGAGCCTCACGCTGACTGGCTGCGGATCTGCGCTGCATCAGTTATACGATGCAGGTACAGCTTTGCAACCACCGCTGGTTGATTGGTGATTGGTTGCCTTCCACCAGGAGGAGGGTGGGGGGCAGCTCCAGTACCTGGATGGCCACAAGAAACCTGACGCTTCCTCCTTGGCATCGGGATTACCTGATGCCAACCTGGGAGAGGGAAACCATGGGGTTTCAGAGGGAGGTGGCGCCAACCCAGCTCCATGAAGACAGCACCCAGGTTCTGGAGGCTGTAGGTTAGAGGTCCCCAATGCAGTGCCTGGGGTACCTCCAATGGTGTCAGTGATTTGGTCCCCAAAATGGGCACCTGATTTTTTTTTCTTTTTTCCATTTTGTAAATCATCATACATGGATTTGTATGAAATGCATACAACTTTCTAGCAATTATACTTGGGTTTCAACAAAAGTGGACAAACATCCAAATATGTATTCATTTAAAGCATTTATATGCCATCCATTAAAATATTGAAAGTGTTGTAAGGTCCTCAACCCATTGCATTAAAGGAAGTGAGTTTATTCTTCCAATGTTTTAATATCAGTCTTTTAGCTCTCCAAAGGGTGCAGAGAATCCATTTACGTTGACCATTGGTTAATTTCCAAGAAGCAAGTATATAGTATATAATTTAACAGAGCATGTACATCAGTGAATATTAAAGACCATTCCAGGACAAAGTTTATCTGTGGAATAACTTCCTCCCAAAAAGAAGCAACTACTGGATACTACCAAAACATGTGTTTAAAAGAAGCATTAGCTGCATTGCACCACCACCAATTAGCCAAATCAGACAATCCCTTATTAAAGAGACATTACACTGTCCAATAGAAACAAACGGTTTTGCTGAATAAGACACAGCCTAAGGTCCATAGACAAGACAGGATCAAAGTGGAGATCCACCGATTAGGCATTTTGAGGTCTCAAATTCCCAAATGTGCCCGTAGGTCCAAAATGGTTGGAGACCCCTGCTGTAGGGTGTTGCCATCATGGAAAAGACCCTACACCCTAAATAGTATGTGGGGTGGGCAGGGGTGAATTGTCAGATTATTAACTACTCGGACTTTTTCCCCACAAACTTTAGTTTCATCCAGAATCAGGGCAATATCACCTGCCAAGGCATAGATAGCACAAACCACATTTTGCATTTTCACTTCGAACAAGTATTTCCACTTTTAGGGTCCCAGTCAAATTCAACCCACGATACTAAACTATAGTTAAGCTTCCCTAACTGCGGTTGGATGTAATGTCCAAATTAAACTTTCATTGAAGCATGGAAGCCACTAAAACACTAGGTAATATTTATTTTTTCAGTTCTGACTTCCTACCTGTGGAATTTCCAACTTAAGAAGATTGTCCTTCCTGGTCAATTCTTTGAGGTCCTTTAGGCAACTGGCAAAACCATTTATTTTAGAAGAGCTTTTATAACCTTTGGGAGCTGATAGCAGGACTAATGTCAAGAGTTATCCTGGCTTTTGGTCTCTTGTCTTGCTATGTATAGGCTGGCTGTTTGGCAGTTCCCCTTTAACATGATGTGGCCTTAAATTACTGGATGTTGTTCCTTTGACCATTATTCACTATCAAAAGTTGATTTGGCAAGATATAACTTTTAATAGAAAGCAGGGCTGTGAACAGCCCCCCCAATCCAGTCCGGATCTGGATGATCCGGATTGGGCCTGATACGATCCAGACCGGACCTCCCCTGATCCGGTCCAGAACCGGATCCGGAGACCCTCCTTTTCCCCATAGACTTGCAAGTCTATGGGGAAATGGACTCACCGCCCTCCCCCCACTCTCCCTGCTTACCTGCTGCCTTGTCGTCACTGCCGCCACCCTCCATTGCTGCTGTCCGCTGCTGTCCGCTGCTTCTGCTCTATTGAGGACCAGGTCGTGAGGCCTGGTTCTCAGTAGAGCAGAAGCAGCAGCAGCCAGCGGATAGCAGCAGCAATGAGGCAGCAGGTATGCAGGGAGAGTGGGGGGAGGGCGGTGAATCCAATGGACTCACCACTGGCCTGGCATCCCTGGGTGCCAGCTACGCAGCCCGCACCCGGGAACCTGGAAGGCCAATGGGCCTCAGATCTCCGGATTGATCCTGATCAATCCAGAATGATCCGATCCAGTCCGAAACGATCCAGACCTCCCCTGACCCGGTTTGGATCTGGATCCGGGAGGTCCGGATCACCCCGATCCAGTCTGGATTTGGGATCCGGATCCGGATCTGTTAATAATAATAATAATAATATTTATTTGTAACCCGCCTCTCCCTCCGGATCGAGGCGGGGAACAACAACAATATAAACACAAAAATTCACAACAGTTAAAAATTTTAAAAACAAGAGAACAACACAACATTAAAAATATCCTAAAATTCATCTGGATAGGCCTGTCGGAAGAGGACAGTCTTCATGACTCTCTTAAATTCATGAAGACTGTCAATTTGTCTACCCTCCTCCGACAGACCATTCCACAGTCTGGGAGCGATGGAAGAAAAGGTCCTCTGGGTAACACTCGCCAGCCTAGTTCTGGCTGGCTTGAGTAAGTTCTTCCCAGAGGACCTAAGTGTGCGGGGCGGATTGTACGGGAGAAGGCAATCCCGCAGGTACCCTGGACCCAAACCATGTAGGGCTTTAAAGGTAATAACCAACACTTTATACTTCGCCCGGAAACTAATTGGCAGCCAATGAAGCGATTTTAAAACTGGTGTAATGTGATCACCCCTAGGTGTACCGGTGACCAACCTGGCTGCCATATTTTGAACAAGTTGAAGTTTCCGGACTAGGCACAAAGGTAGCCCTATGTACAGCGCATTGCAGAAGTCGAGCCTTGAAGTTACCAGCGCGTGCACTACCGTCTTTAGGTCTTCCAACTCTAGGAAGGGGCGCAGCTGGCGTATCAGCCGAAGCTGATAGTAGGCACTCCTGGCCGTCGCATCAATCTGAGCTGTCATCTGGAGCGACGGATCCAGGAGCACCCCCAAGCTGCGAACACAGCCTTTCAGGGGGAGTGCAACCCCATCCAGAACTGGTTGACACACCTCCAGACCCAGGTTGGGGCCTTTAACAGCAAGCACCTCCGTCTTGTCTGGATTCAGTTTCAGTTTGTTTTTCCTCATCCAGCCCATTACCGCCTCCAAGCATTCATTCAGAGGAGACACACTATCCTTAGCTGACGATGTTGTCGAAGGCATAGAGAAATATATTTGGGTGTCATCAGCGTATTGATAGCACCCTGCCCCATGCCTCCGGATGATCTCTCCCAACGGTTTCATGTAAATGTTAAACAGCATTGGAGAAAGGATGGCACCTTGTGGTACACCACATAGCAGCTCCTTTTTTGAAGAGCAGCTATCCCCAAGCATCACCATCTGGAACCTGCCCGAGAGATAGGATCGGAACCACTGAAGCACAGTGCCCCCGATCCCCAATTCCCCCAGGCGCTGCAGAAGGATACCATGGTCGATGGTATCGAAAGCCGCTGAGAGGTCCAGAAGTACCAGCAGGGACACACTCCCCCTGTCGATACTAAGGCGTAGATCATCCACTAAGGCGACCAAAGCGGTCTCAACTCCGTATCCCGCCCTGAAGCCGGTTTGAAATGGGTCTAGAAAATCGGTGTCATCCAAGACTACCAGGAGTTGAAGAGCAACTGCCCTCTCGATCACCTTGCCCAAAAACGGAAGATTTGATACAGGCCTGTAGTTATTAAGGTCCAGGGGATCCAGGGAGGGCTTTTTTAGAAGCGGCCTTACCACCGCCTCTTTTAAACATGATGGGAAAGTCCCCTCCCTGAGAGATGCATTAATGATATGCTGTAGATGTGATCTAACTGCATCTCCTCCCTGGACGACCAGCCAGGAAGGACAGGGATCGAGAGGGCAAGTCATCTTCCTCACACATCCAAGTACCTTGTCCACATCCTCGGTACTCACCAACTGAAACTGATCGAGTGTAATCCTACTCACGGAGTCACTGGACACTCCACTGTCAACCTCTGCTATAACAATGGCGTCTAAGTCGGCTCTTATCCGAGAGATTTTATCTGAGAAATGATCGTTAAAGGCATCGCAGCGAACTGCCGAAGGCTCTAAAATCGGATTCAGGGGAGAAGGAGCCTGAGTTAGACCCCTCACCACCCTGAACAGTTCTGCTGGATGTGAATTCGCAGACGCAATGCGTGCAGAGAAGAAAGCTTTCTTCGCTGCACGTATTGCCACCCCATAGAAACGAAGATGTTCTCTATGTCGTGTCTTGTCGGATATAAGTCGAGTTTTCCGCCATCGGCGCTCCAGTCGTCGTCCTTTCCGCTTCAACTCCCTGAGGTCTTCTGTATACCAGGGCGCCCTATTAGAAGCGGGCCGGAGAGGACGTTTGGGGGCGATCGTGTCGATAGCCCTAGTTAGGTCTTGATTCCATCTATTGACCAGGGCTTCTACAGGATCGTCGACGATACCAGCCATGGAACCCTCCAAGGCTTTCTGGAATCCAGAAGGATCCATCAGCCTTCGAGGGCGGACCATCTTAATTGGTCCGCCACCCCTGCAGGGACGGGTGGTAGCCGTGATACTAACTCTGACCAGAAAATGGTCTGTCCATGACAATTCGGAGGTATTCAGTACCTCCGCCCACAGATCCGTCTGTTCGGAACTGAAAACAGCATCGAGGGTGTGACCTGCTGAATGTGTGGGTCCAGAGACCAATTGGGATAGGCCCATGTTTGTCATGGATGCCATGAACTCCCGAGCTCCACCTGACAAACCGGCCTCGAATAACAGCCCTAATAGAAAGAGACACATTAAGAATTCACAATGGAACAACCCACTTGTGCAGTAGCTTCTGTTTTTTCACATATGTAGCAGAATATAATGAAAGAGTTGATGCTTCTGCACTCCAGGGGAGGGTGCGTGGGAGTATTTTTTGTCTTTACTGTTTCTTGTTGTTTGGTCTTTTATTTCTGTAAGAAAAGATTGATATACTGTGAAGAAAACTTATTTTAAAAAAGAAAATATGGTGTGATTCCTTAATGACTGAGGCAATCAAGATGTAAGGGCAGGAAAATACCATTGTCTTCACAGAGGCCACTTCACACATTACATTTTGTAGTTATCAGCGATATTTTAAGTGAACAGCTAAGGATTTTATCCTTCAAGGCAACCTAAAAATAATTAGAAATAAAATACATATAACAAACATATCTCCATACAGGTAGGGAGTTGTGATTAGCTGCAGCTCTCTGTTGAATGAACATTTAGGGGGTGTCTATACGATACTGCTTTGTAGGTGGATTCCCTCTAAACCCCACAGCATTGCTGTTGTGAGGCAGGAATACCTGGAAGTACCTTCAAGTCAGACCATCGTTTTGTCTAGGGTTCCCTCTACAAGGATTCACTTTTGCGCCTGGTTAGGCGATTATGCGCATAATCACAGAAGCGCATTTACGCCTAATCCCTCTGCACGAGAGGCGGCGAGAGGCGGCGAAGCGCATTAACAGATGTCCAAAATGCGCTTTACAAGTAGTTATGCGCATAAGCGCTTATTCACACAGTCAAAATGCGCTTTAACGGACGGAGCAAAATAAAACTCGCGATTTAACGCGCATTCGATAATGCGCATAATCGGGGAGATAATGTGCCTCTACGCCCGATTTGCGCTCCGTTCTTGTAGAGGTAATTTTTTTTAAGTGCCTTGAAAGAGCTTTAAACCTCTCTTGTAGAGGCAGTTGCTCAGTACTGTCTACACTGAGTGGCAGCAGCAATCCAGGATTTCAGACAGGAAGATTTTCCCAGCTCGCCCGGAAGATGCCAGAGATTGAAGCTGGACCCTTTTGCATACAAAGCATGTGCTGTAATGCTCAAGGACTGAGGTCAAGACACCCAGTTAAAGCACTTATTTCAAAAATCTAAGTTATGCATCTGTAAGGCTGCCACGTTTCGAGCCAGCTCTCTGTGGCTAATGGACATGAAGCCTGAGTCTGCACCCTTTATTTCTCTTGTCCTTGAGGATGGGGTAGGGAGGTTCTTGTTGAGATAATGCCCTTGATGTTACCATTGCCATATGGGTGCTCATGCAGCAGTACTAGAGTGGCCAAAAAGATGCAAAGCTATTGTACAAAAGTAAAGTATACTTTATACAATAACATACTGTACTTTATACAGTATATTCTATTCTGGTATAGAATTATGGTAGGTGCATTTTTTCCTCACCCCAGCAAGACAAGCTGCAGTTGTCTTCCACACCACTACTAAATGGAGGTTACCAGGGCAATCCTATGCAGACCTACTCAGAAGTGATTCCCACTGAGCACCATGTAAGGATGCATAGGATTACAACCTTTAATGCGTATTTGTTTTTGCTCCTTTGGGGTCAAATATGTGGAGTTCAAACCCCTTCTCTCCTTGTACTCTTCTTGTACTTGCCTCTTCACTAGCCACCCCCTCTCAGCAGCTATTATATGACCAGCCACATCCTCCGTGGGAGCCATTTTCTGATGGTGCCCAAAGCCTCAAATTCCCAAATAGGCCCATGGGTCCAAAAAGGTTGGGAGCCCCCCCTGTAATAAAGGAACAAAAGGTCTGCTGCCTTTCTCTGCTGCTAATCACTATATGGAACGAATGGCACATTATACCAGGGATGGGAAATTGTGGCCCTCCAGATGTTGTTGGTCTACAACTCCCCATTATTCCCAACCATTATCCAGGCTGGCTGGGGCTCATGGGAGTTGGGATGAATGCAGAACAGCCAGAACCTAAATGCAGGTAGTCCAGTGTGTCTGAAATTATTTAACGTTATTACATATTAATAACAATTAGTTTTACAACATTTTAAAATAAGTGCCTAATGCTCGTATGAGTGGTCTACTTCAGTAGTGCCACCAGGGTCGAACTTTGGGGCAGAGGTCCACTGAGAAGAATGAGCAGGAGAGTCCCCAAATGCAAGAGGGCTGGCTCACCACATTTTGAATGATAAAAGTACTATCTAAACGGGATTCCTCTAAGATCGTCCAGTCCAGAGGCAAAAATTTCCTAACTGCATCACTGATCTACTTGTTCAAGCAGCATAACATCTGAATTGGAGACAAAATTGCAATGGCTACTTTTATGACTAAGAAAATTACAAAATGTATTGTTTTCCCTAGTTATGAAAGGAGTTTCTGCGATCGTATACATCTCCACTTCAAACATGTTTTTACCCATTGAAAAATAAACAAAATGTCTAAAAATGTTACAACAGTATCAGCAATGGCTCTTAGTAGAGGGAAATGCTGGGAGTTGTAGGGTTCCCCCCACCCCTGTCTAAACAGGTATAGGATTGTGCCCTTAATAATAACCCCCTCTTCCCAGGGAGCCCTGGGAGCTGTAATTATATGAAGGAATATGGGCAATTTTAATCAAAGGTTTCCAAACCCAATGCAATCCTGATGGTCACTTCTGGTATGAAATTAAATTGGAGCCGTGTCAGTGCCAGGCAAATAGTGCTTGTACTCTAGTGATTCAAGATTAGAATGATATCTCTGATCTGCAACCTAATCTAACATCATAACCAAGGGCTGCTTTCGGTTCAAAGTATCAACAGTTCAAGAGACGTCTCGCTCTAGCCTTTTTCTTAGGATAAAATTAGATGATATACACACAGGAGACATTTCAAATGATACAGAGAGAGAGAGAGGCCTCCTCCACACGAGACGTTTAATGAGCCTTAGAGGCTCATTATAAATTTTACCTCCACACCAGCGGAGCGCAAAACGGGCGTACAGGCGCGTTATTTCCCCGATAATGCGCATTTTCGAATGCGCGTTAAATAGCGACTTTTATTTTTCTCCGGCCGTTAAAGCGCATTATCGCGGTGTGAACAAGCGATTATGCGCGTTAACGTCTTCTAAAGTGCTTTTTGGACATGAATTAATGCGCTTCGCCGCCTCTCGCCGCCTCCCGTGCAGAGGGATTAGGCGTAAATGCGCCTCCGCGATAATGCGCATAATCCCGGAACCGGGCGCAAAAGCGCATCCTTGTGGAGGGGGCCAGAGAGAGAGAGAGAGAGAGTAGCTATAGGAGCCTGCAATTTCAGTGGAGAAACAAAGACTTGTAACAGAGACGCGAGACCTGGGTGTCATTCTTGACCAGCCCCTAACTATATCACCACAGGTGGGGGGGGGGGCTATGTCTGGAGCTGCTTTTACCAATCACATATGCTCCTTTCTGTCCGAGGCCAATCTTACCATCGCAGTCCATATCCTGGTCACCTCCAGGCTTGACTATTGCAACTTGGTGTATTCAGGGCTTCCCTTGAAGCAAATCCAGCACCTACAGGCAGCACAAAATGCAGCAACCAGGTTGGTCAAGGGGCTTTCGAAGTGGTCTTTTATCGCTTCAGTGTTTCAAGAGCGCCATTGGCTGCCGGTAGCTGCTAGGATGCGCTACAAGGTTTTATTAACTACATATAGAGCTCTGCACTGCTTGGGCCCTGGTTACTTGAGTGCTCACCCTGCTCCTGTGTCCCACCATTGGCAGACTTGCTCTCAGGAGCAGGGTGCCCTGATGGTCCCCCACTACAATTTGGAATGTGCGCGGGGCAGGGCTTTTTCAGTGGTTGGCCCCTGGTTATGGAACAATTTGCCACTGGAGATTAGACACTGTCAATTGTTTCAAACGTCTCTGTAAGGCATTCTTATTTTCACAAGAGCTTGGGGGAGGGGGTGGTTTATATTTTAATGTGGGTTGAGGGTTTTTAATGGAAATTGTTTTATATGTTATTGTAAAGCACCACGATGCCAGAAATAGCAAGGTGGCACTATAAAAATGTTTTAAAATAAATAAATAACTAAAAAGTTAAAAATATAAATTATGCCCAAAGTCTCAGGGCAAACTCTAGAGAACGCCTGGCTAATTTCATAAGGTGGTGGAGGAGAAGTCGGTCAAGGGATTTCTTTAGGTGGTACCTAGAAACTTTAGCCAGTCAGACTACGAAATGAAACCCAAAATAACCTTCATTGGCTGTGTTCAGACATCACTTTAAACCATGGTGGTTTAATAAGCTAATCACAGTAGTTTATTTTTTAAATAATCCCTGATGCACCTCCACACAAGTGGGCTAATAAGCTTCTGTGAGTAGTTTATTAAGGTACTGTGCACCATCTGAGTCATCCCCCTGACCCACTGCAGTCCTCCCACCCGGGCAGTGGGGCTGTTTCACTAAATGACAACATTCGAGCATCAGGAGCGAAAATCCCGGGTGCACCAAAAAGGGGTGGTGGCTATAATACCTTGGAGGTTTGCAAGATCAGGACCAAACCTCATACCCAGCCTCTCCTAGGCAGGAGGCATGTGATGCACCATCAAAATCCTGTGCACTAACTTTGAAGGGAATGAAAATCCAGGGGGGGGGGAGGGGGTACCAAACATACATTGCTGCCTTGGTTGCTTTAATTGTTCCGTTTAGAAAATGTGTGCATCCCCCCCCCCCCATTGACACTGCTGGCTTTGTTGTTTTAAGCACTAAAGCCGGCAATGAATGGTGCATCACCAGTTTTGATAGCTCTTGCCACACAACTCTGTAGGCAACCAAAATAACCCACAATGACTGCCAGACAACCCACGATGGATTAAATACTGCAGACCATGAATTATCAGAGTGGTTTATTTTGAACAAATAAGCCATAGTGCGTTAAAAAATCCGTGAGACATCACATGATAACCCACCACGGGTTAAATAACCCACCATGGGTTAAATAAACCATCATAACTTATTTAACTCATTGTGGGTTAGCATGACATCTGAACCCAGTCTTTGTCACATTCATTTTCCAGATTTTTGGGAGAAGTAAAATTGATAAACATTTAGAAAAGAAATGAAAGATGCACCCGTGCTCCAGGAGAGGCACCTAAGAGCTTCATCACACCAGCGATTTAGTGCACTCTCGCCATGCCTGGTGTGTGGATTTGCAGCACGGTACTCACATGACGCTGTGCCTGTCCTGCTGACACCCCACCTTTTCTGTTTTTTCCTAGAATGCCTAAAGTCTGGATTATTTCCCTAAGCTTTGGAAAGGATAGCGAATGCAATTACATTTTACTTCAAATAAATAAATAAACAATCACTACACATCAAATCTAAAAATACATGGCAAGAAACACTGGACTGCAATACCATCTTTCTTCGATTCTAAGACACACTTCCCCCCCCCCTATAAACGTCTTTAAAAACGGGGTGCATCTTAGAATTGATAGTGTCTTAGAATTAGGACTGTGCAAAGCTTCGGATTTGGATGTCTGGATCTGAAGCAGAGAGGGGCTAGTAGAAGGGTGCAGCCATTTTAGGCCTGATCCGCCATTTTACAGCAAAGCCTCAGGGGCCCCATGCAGCCTACAACTCCCAGGAAGTAGTGCCTGGGAGGGCTGTCAGTGGGGCCCAGGAACGAAGGGAGGACTGGTACTCACCCCACCATCGCCAGCTTCCCGCTGCGATATGGGATAATTATTATGGGATAATTAAGATATCGACGGCTTAAAAGAATCAGACACTGAAGGAACTGATGAATAGCATACCTACTGATAAATAGGTACTATGGTATTGTTGTTAGTAAATTGAATTCTATTATAAAAAAAAATTGTTAGATATATTTTAGCGTTTTATTATTATTTTTAGAATCAAAGCTTTTTTGTTGTTGGTGGTACTGAAATTAAGGTGCGTCTTACAATTGATGGCGTCTTGGAATCGAAGAAATGCGGTAATATAACAATGTAGTCTAGATGCTCCATAAAATGTGAGTGAACAAAGGATGTCAATTCTAGAGAAAAGGTCTAATGTAGAAGCTGCTCTGGTCTTACAACCTCCAGCATTCCCAAGCCATCCATGCTGTCTTGGGGGTGGGGCATGGGAGGAGTTGTTGGATTTATTTTTGTCTAAACATCCATAGGATTGCGCCCTAAAACTCCTAACATAGTAGACTGAGAATGTCGCTACATTAAGTAAAAACCTGTGTCGTTACTATGGCTTCCTGCTTTCGGGGTCTTCACAGTATTAGGATGAGTGCTTTATACTGCAGACACATGGATTGAATTGAGTGCCTCCCTCCTCCCCAGCTGTGTGCAAAGGGGGGAGACTTTCTCGCAGCCCCCAGGAAAGCCAGGGTTTACTTCTGAGTAGATGTAAGTTTGTGCTGCAAGTCTGCAACCCTAGACACGCTTACTTGGGAGCAAGCCCCATTGAACTTAAAGGAGTGCTCTTGGTAGGGTGGGGGATCAGATCTGTCTCCTTTTGTTGCAGGGAGGCATTTTACTCTCTTCTTCCTCTGATCGCGGATACAGAAACACCAGCTTACACACCATTTAGGGCTTATTCCAGCTTATCTCTGATCTTTTTTTAAAACAGAAGGGCAGGAGACACCGTATTTGTCGACGTCATGAATTCAATCCGCAGACTTCTGTGTGTGGCCATAAATCACTCGTCTAAAGGAGCCCTTAAAGGTGAAAATATCCAGAGCAAAAGATGGCATCCCTGCTGTATCTGGTGAGTATATGACAGCTTTTGGAATCATGGAGTTAAACATTATCATGTGCTAATGGCTGCATATTAGTACAAGCCAGGCTCGTTTTTCCTCTACTCAGTTGTTTTTCTAGAGCAGGCCAGGCGGTCCCCACTCACACCCCTCTCCGATCGATTGGCAGTGCTACTGAGATACCAAATATTTGTTATGGCTACCATTCACCAGAAGCAGAAGCTAATCCAGTCTCTGTTCCATCCACTCCTTGTGTTTTACCTCACTCCTTGTGTAGATTTGGGGGAGTTGCCAGCTCCTAGTTGTCCTCTACACAGCAACTGAAGGGATTCTGGCTCCCCAGTGGAACCCAGCAGCAGATGAGATGCAGCAGGTAGCACAGGTGAAATAGGTAAATCTCCCAGCCTCCTAGACTTCCTCAGGTCCATCCAGATTAATGCTTTCATTCACAGCAGCTGACGGTTTCCATTTCTTCCTTTAGGGATATTGCTTTCGTTCTTTCTACCACCCCATGTTTTTCATCGTCTTTCTGTGATACGACTTGGTGCTGACAAGAAGACATGAACTTTGGTTTCAAGAGCTGATAAGCCTAGCTAGGCTCTCCATAAAAGCAAGAGTGAAGAAGAAGCAACATCCTTTGCTGGCTGCTATGGTTTTGTTATGATTAATGAGACAAATAAGGAAGTGGGCTAGGGGTACTTTCCTCAGTCTTTACATCCCCACACCCACCCACCCTGTTCCCACTTCCGCAGACATCTACCCTACCTTACACAGAGCAAAGAAGTGCAGAGTAAGGCAGAAAAATTAATAATTATCCTGCAGAGTGTTTGCTGGGCGGGTGTGTCACACAGAGCACATTACACCAAGCTGCCAACATTAACACTGCCTCAGCTCTCTAAGAGGTGCTGCTTTTGGCCTTAAACCCACAAATGTTTGGGGCCTGAAATACCTCAGAAACTACCTTCCCTCCTTCGTAGTTTCACAATCAGCTGAGACTGAACTAGAGACATGTTGGTGCTTGACACAGAAAATCCAAATGGTAGGAGGACAAGTCAATGGGGTGTAGTAGTTGACTTAGAGCATGGAGTCTTGGGTTCAACCCCCACCCCAAACAAAGCTTGGCCAGTGGCTATCTCTCAGCCTAGCCTCCTACAGAGATGTGTTTTGAGGATAAAAGCGTGCCCTGAGCTCTTTGAAGGGTGGAAATAAATAAACTGACAAAATAGGCCCACTCTGTCTCCAGGGCCTCCTCCACACGAGACGTTTAATGAGCCTTGAAGGCTCATTAAAAAATTTACCTCCACAAGCACGGAGCGCAAAACGGGCGTACAGGCGCGTTATCTCCCCGATAATGCGCATTTTCGAACGCGCGTTAAATAGCGACTTTTATTTTGCTCCGGCCGTTAAAGCGCATTTTGACTGCTGCCGCCGCTGTCAAAAGCCCTCCTCCGGCTGCAACGGCACCGATCGCTCCAAACACACTCAAACGAGCGTTTGTTTACTTCTCCCCCAGTAGCGGGGCAGGAGAGAACAAACTGAGGACTTTAATGCCGAAGGAGCTTATTTTACTTGTTTCAGCAACAGTCTGGTACGGGCTTTAGTTGGCGGTCTTTTCAGCCGGAGACGGTCTCCCCACCCCTTTCCCTCCCCGCCCTCGTTCACTACTACCCCAGCCTCAGTTCAGAAGGGTTGGCTCGGCTGCCCCCCTCGCCGCGGCTTTTGTAATCCGTCATGTTTTTCTAGCGGAGCAGCAACGTAAAAGTTGTGGACTGGGGACGTGGAAGAATCCAGTGCAAACGGCGTGCCTTACAACTTGCTGGGAGCGCCCGCTTGGGAAAGGGAGGGAAATGGAGGTGGAAAGAGAGAACAAGAGAGGCTGGGCGCTGCGCTCCCGTGCACACGCTGCAAATGGATGCAATGTGACAATAGGCGACCGGTGCCCAGCTTCTTCTCCTGCCTGCCCCCCCTGAGGGGAGACAAGCTCTGTTCACGCCTCACTTCCAGCAGCTCACCCCAGATAAAGGAAGGCACACACAGAAGGACTCTGCAGCCAGCCGAGGCAAGCCGTGGACATCTATTAATGCGTTTCGCCACCTCTCGCCGCCTCCCGTGCAGAGGGATTAGGCGTAAAGGCGCTTCAGGGATAGTGCGCCCAATCGCCTAACCAGGCGCAAAAGCGAATTCTTGTGGAGGGGACTCATATTAGTAGGCTGGCCTTGCCAAAAGTGCCTTATTGACTATGGCCTCCTCCACACGGGGCGTTTAATGAGCCTTGAAGGCTCATTATAAATTTTACCTACACACGAGCGGAGCGCAAAACGGGCGTACAGGCGCGTTATCTCCCCGATAATGCGCATTTTCGAACGCGCGTTAAATAGCGACTTTTATTTTGCTCCGGCCGTTAAAGCGCATTTTCGCTGTGTGAACAAGCGATTATGCGCATTAACTACCTGGAAAGCGCTTTTTGGGCATCTTTTAATGCGCTTCGCCGCTTCTCGCCGCCTCCCGTGCAGAGGGATTGTGAGTAAATGCGCCTCCGCGATAATGCGCATAATCGCGGAACCAGGCGCAAAGGCGCATTCTTGTGGAGGGGGCCTAAACCATCCATGCACCAAGTTCAAATACCAAGGGCATGTGGAGTTGCGTTTTTAGTGCTGCCCCCGCAACTAGGTTCGTAGCCAGACATTTTGGCAGTGAGGAAGTACACTGAGCAGGGAGGCAGAAACAATGCGGAACAGTCAGTACCCAAATGCAGGTAGCCTAATATATTTAATTTTATGCAATTTAAAAATAAGTGCCCAAATCCGTGTCAGTCATCCCAGTGCCTTTGCATTGTATGTTTCTATCCCCACAGCAAGTGGGACCTGCTGCAATAAAATGTTGCAGTGAGGAGTGCACCTTCTGTTCAGGGTTCTAGCCAGCCATGTCCTTCTCCATAATACTCTACCTCATCTATTTTCTGTCTTCCTCACCACCACCAAACAGTCATTCAGCATTCCATGCCCAGTGAGCATGCTCAGTTGTCATTAGGCCATTTTGTCCCGCCCACCCCCTTGGCATTTTTATTTCTTTCCTAAAAAGCACTTGTACTTTTGCTAACCTTTGGGCTGCCTTGCACTCACTAATACCACCCGCTTGTACATGGATGGTGCTATTTTGGCAACATGAGGACCAATGCTTAGAGATTGCTATTAGCATATAGAATGAAAGCTGAAAATTCTGGGAAGAGGCCTAAAATACCCTTGAGGGAGCCAAATCCTGAGAACTCACCCCACCCCTCTGGCTACATCTTTACCCATAATTGTGTGATTGTGGCGGTTATAATTTTGTAGAGTGTTGGAAGGCATGTTATGTATCTGTAATCTGGGTTTGGGATATCTGGAGTTTTTGGTTTAATGTAGGTTTTGCCTTCAGTTAGGAATAGAGGGAACAGGTGTGGGAGTTATTATTATTATTATTATTATTATTATTATTATTATTATTATCTCTATACCGCCCCATAGCCAAAGCTCTCTAGGTGGTTTACAAAATGAAAAACCATTACAAATACGGCATATGAAGTTTAAAAACCATTCACATAAAAACAAGCAGACAGTAGATATATCGACAGCATATATCTAAAACAAATTTAAGAAATCAACCATGACCAAAAGACAAATTCAGGACCTGATAAAATTCACTGTATGCTTCCAAATAGCTGAGAAAAGAAAAAAGGTCTTGACCTGGGGTCGAAAAGATAACAATGTTGCACCAGGTAACATTCCATAATTGGGGGCCCACCACCGAGAAGGTCCTCTCCCTTGTTGCCATCTTCTGATCCTCTCTCAGAGGAAACACCTGGAGGAGGTCCTTAAATGCTGAGCATAGTGTACAGGTAGGTTCATGTCAGGACAGGTGCTCTGTCAGATATTGCAGTCCCAACCAACACCTTGAGTCAGGCTCAGAAACATACAGGCAGCCAGTGCATGTGGGCCAGAGTCCGTCTTATGTGTTTGGACTTTCTACCCCTGGGGCTGTCTATACATTGTCTTTGCTCCGGGGTGGCTCTGAATCTGCGCTGCATCAGTTATATGACACAGCCGCAGATTTGGAACCACCCTGGGGCAAAGAGATGAAGATGTGGAACAGAGAAGACGGGGACTTACCCTGACTTTTCTGCCCAAGCGAGGTCAGTGAGGCTGTTTCCCGTCTGTCCTTGCTCAGGTGCTGCTCCGGGGAGCATTTCCAGGCAGAAGGCGAGCTGCCATTGGTTGCTGGAAGCCATGGGAGGTGGAGAGGGCGGACCCAGGAAGCCTAATGGCCATTGGAAATCCCATGCTACTTCCCTCTGCCTGCATGACTTACCACCACCCTGCACCAGCAAGGTTTGGTGGCAGAGCGGTGCTAACTCAACACCGTGAAGGCAGACCTCCCGTTATCAATTTGGCTACCACATTTTGCACCAGCTGCTGTTTCTGAACCATATTCAAAGGCAGCCCCACATAGAGTTCATGACAGTAATCAATGTTTTGCCAGGGGGTGCTTCCAGATAGAGGGCTCCTAGCACTAACAATCAAAAGGCAATGTACAGCTATTCAATAAATGGAAAAAAAGACTGGAGAAGTGATGGGAAAACATGGGAGGATTATGAGTGGATGACATTGTTGTCTGGACTCCCTGTAAAATTTGGTGAATGAAGCAGTTGCTACTGCACAATAAAAGCTTTGTCCGGAAGCACCCTGAATCTACACACAGTGCCTGGGGGCGGGGAGAGTGAGAAAGGCATTTCAGTTTTTCACCTTTTACTTCCATGAACTAATTATTGCTCTGCTGCATATATGCTATCCTATTTGATTGGATCCTTGGTCCAATTACTCAGTGGCCTTGCTGACAATTTTCGTCTTCAGAGGGTGAAAGATGGGGATTTACCATCCCTGACCAAGAGGGAGGAGTTAGTTGATGAGGTGAAAGTAGCAGGAATTTAGGGGCGAAGTGACCATGTAGTTCTTGCGTCCTTGTTTTTAAGGAAAATGAAAGCTGAGTGTAGTCAAACATGTACTTTGGACTTCAGGAAAGGTGATTTCAGTAAACTCAGAGCAATGACAAGTAGGATTCCCTAACAGGAAGAGAAGTCCAAGAGGGATGAGAGTTCCTAAAAAAAGGAGATACTAAAGGCACAATCCCAGAAATAATCCCAACGAGGAAAAAAATAGAAGACTACAGAAGAAGTCAATGTGGCTAGACAAAAAGCTTAGCAATGATCTGAAAATAAAAAAGGACATGCATAAGAGTTCACTAAGGAAGTATACAGACAGTTAAGTCTGGAATTGCAGAGATGGACCTGGTTTGTACGATATGGCTGGCTCATTGTGTATTATTTGACCCACGATGAGCTGCAACGTGTGCAGCTGCTATTTTGAATGCAACCCCTGATCAGGGTGATCAGGGATTGCACCATGTCCTGTGAAATCGGCTATTATGGGCTATTCAATTAGTAGTATGCTCAGTTAGTAGGAGGTACACACCGCAGCTCATTGTGAGTTAAATCAACCATGACGATTTAGCCATGTTGGGTGAACAGGCCCATAGTGTCAACAAGGCCAAAAGCTCAGAATGAGCACAAGTTGGAGAGCCATGCTAGGAATGTTAGAATACGTTCAAAGTAAAAAGAGGGGGGAAAAGTAATGGTAGAGCAACTGCTCAGTGAAGATGGCAAAATGCTAACAGGTGACATAGAGCTCTATCACACCAGCGTTTTATTGCACTTTTGTCCTGCCTTGTTTACAATTTTGCCCTGCGACCCTCATATGACGCTGTCCCTTCTCCTGCAACCGTCTCGCCTCTTCCCCTCCATTTTCCGTTTTTTTCTAGGGTGGGGGAAGTGAGGTTTTTTTTTTCTCCATGCGGGATAAAACTGCTCTTCCATCCCCGTGTATTGTCATCCTCGCGCTATGTCAGAACGTCCCACTTTTGTGGGGGGCGTGTTTGTTGAAAGGCGGTCTTGTTGATGGAAGAGGAAGGCAGGGGCAGTTCTCCTCCAGTGTGCTGTGTGGGTCAAACAGACTTTCACTGCTCCAACCCCACTTTCATTGCCCTATCATTGACCTGTTTCAACTTCCTCCTTTTTTTGCCTGCTGCACAAGGTGCCCAGCTGATGAAATGCTAAATCGCCAAACTTTAGGCAACAAAACCAGAGGGGGGGGGAAGGCACCTGCGTCCATCAGAATGTCCATCAATCACCAGAACCAATGAACTGGAGGCGGAAGGAGAAAGGGTGGGCCGGGCGCAATAGTGGGAGAGCAAATACGTGAAAAGAGATTTTGCCGGTACAATGGTGATGCTAGGAAGTAACATCTGGTGCAGGTGAAAAGGTGAAATAGAGCAACAACGCACACACGTGAAAGTGACCAGCGCTTGACGCGCTAATGAAATGGAAGTGGAAATTGTGGATGCATACCAGGAAAAAAAAGTAGGTGTGTTGGAGTTCATAGAAAAGGAGGAACTCCTCAACTCCTCTTTTGGCTCCATCTTCTCCCCAAAGAGGATCTGTGTCCTATCTGGCATAGGGTTGAGCAGAGAGGTGGTCAGGGAAGATCTAAGCACCTTCAATGAATACATGTCCCCAAGTCCAGATCAGTTGCATCCTAGGGTGTTGAAGGAGCAGCAGAGGGACTCATGGAACCTCTATATCTATTATCATTGAGAAATCTTGGAGAACAGGTGAAATACAAGAGGAGGGCGAATTACAGAATTATTGGGGAATTGTAGACCACTCAATGTGACATCAATATCTGGAAAATTCTAGAGCAGATTACAAAGTGCTCAATGATCTGGTTTGCACGTAATGGCAATTCCTGGGTGGCTTAACCCAGGAACTGGCGGTATCTAGCAGGAGTGAATGAGTGTTCTCTCTCCCGTGTGCTCCTTGCTTCCACTTTCAATTAACAACCCAAGAACACACAGTGAAATCCAAATCCAGAAACCTTGGGTAAATTACTTCATGGGCCTCCTCCACACGGGGCGTTTAATGAGCCTTGAAGGCTCATTATAAATTTTACCTACACACGAGCGGAGCGCAAAACGGGCGTACAGGCGCGTTATCTCCCCGATAATGCGCATTTTCGAACGCGCGTTAAATAGCGACTTTTATTTTGCTCCGGCCGTTAAAGCGCATTTTCGCTGTGTGAACAAGCGATTATGCGCATTAACTACCTGGAAAGCGCTTTTTGGGCATCTTTTAATGCGCTTCGCCGCTTCTCGCCGCCTCCCGTGCAGAGGGATTGTGAGTAAATGCGCCTCCGCGATAATGCGCATAATCGCGGAACCAGGCGCAAAGGCGCATTCTTGTGGAGGGGGCCTTGGTTTGTTGTTAGGTTTACTCTGGGTTTGGATGTCATGATAACAACCCAGGAACAGGGCATTCCTAGATTGTTAGTTGAAAGCAAAAGCAATGAGTGCGCAGAAGGCAGCACACTTGCTCACTGCTGCTTGGCCCAGACAACCCATGATTTAAACAAGCGGCAAAGGAATGGGCAGCTCTTGGGTGAAGCAGGCACCTGCTGGGCGCCTAAGGAATGTGCAGCGACCTGTCCAGGGACTGGCACATCCCAGATTGTGCTGGCGGGCAGGCAATTGCAGTGGCGGGCAGGTGATCGCCCGCCATGGCAAGGCCATAAATGCCTTCCGTTCCTGGGCCCCAGTAAGTTGATCCCTCCCAGGCAGTGCATGCTGAGAGTTGTGGGCCCTTTCAACAGTATGGAGTCCTTAGACTGTGCAGTAAAATGGCAGTTCTGTCATAAAATGGCTGCCAGGGCCATGGAACTCCAAATCCGAGGCCCAAGGCTTGCACAGCCCTACTGGAAACCAGCATGGATTTGTCAAGGACAAGTCCTGCCAGACTAATCTTATTTCATTCATGTCACTTCCTTAATAGATTGTAGAAATGATACAGATATAATATATCTTGACTCCAGCAAGGGGCTTTTGACAAAGTGCCCTATGAAATACTGATTAGCAAGCTAGTTCAGTGTGGGTTGGATGGTACTACTACTAGATGGATCCAAAGCTGGCTGAAGAACCAAACTTTAAGCCAGTTCTATGTATGCAGCAGAATGATGTGTGGTAGAGTCCTCAGATGTCAGAATAGTTCAGTCTGCAGTCGGGGAATGACATTTCTCAGTGCATCCCTAGGCATGAACAAGATATCTGGGAAAGTTCTAACCCAACACTCCCTGCTGTGCTGGTTCCTTTTAAAAAATGGAGGTGAACGTTCAAAAATGTAACACTCGCAGGTGCAATCCGAAGTGGCACAATCCATTTTACTGCCTCATTCCACTTCAGGTTGCCCTCTGAACCTCTCACAGCAGGGAAAGCTCCCCTTGAGATGTCAATTAGGACTTCCTATAACCTAATTTATCCGTGTGAGGGCTGGGGGAGACTCCCCAACCCCCCCCCAACCCCCCAACCCCCCGGTAGTTCTTTTTGCAAGCTTTGGTCTATTGGACTTTTTCTCCTCTTGTTTGTTTTTCTCACTCCCTGTATGTTTCGTGTTCTACTGACGCTTCCTCCTCATTCACAGGGTGACACTCCAGGGGATATATATGTTCCTGCCATCCATAAATCCTGAGAGGATACAAAGGTATCCCAGCCAATGATCTCATCAAGTTTCATTTTAGTACTTTCTTTTTTTGAGCTAAGTCCCTTTTCCTGCTCTCTTGTTGCTGGGATCATTGTTCTTCTATCTTGCAATGCCTTTGCAAGAAGCTATATCAGGGCATGCCTACAAGCAACCTAAAAACCTTTCCGTTCAAGCTTGCAAAACAGCAATAGTGGCCAAAAACATGGGTGGAGGGTACACAGGCTATAGAAGGTGGCTGCAGATGATGATGGGGATGCTGATGCACTTATATAGTGCATTTCAGGGGTTGCAAGCCCATACATTATCTCAATAATCTTTAAGAATGTACAAATATCCCTGCTGGAGCAGACTGTCAGTCTGATCCCCTCTACAAGGATTCGCTTTTGCGCCCGGTTAGGCGATTATGCGCATAATCACTGAAGCGCATTTACACCTAATACCTCTGCACGAGAGGCGGCGAGAGGCGGCGAATCGCATTAACGGATGACCAAAATGCGCTTTACAAGTAGTTAATGCGCATAAGCGCTTGTTCACATAGTCAAAATGCGCTTTAACGGCAGGAGCAAAAAAACCTCGTGATTTAACGCGCATTCGATAATGCGCATAATCGGAGAGATAATGCGCCTCTACGCTCGATTTGCGCTCCGTTCTTGTAGAGGTAAATTTTTTTAAGTGCCTTGAAAGAGCTTTAAACCTCTCTTGTAGAGGCAGCCTTAATCTACACTACTGCTTTAAAACAGTTTATAACAGTTTTAAGCCAGTTAATAATGGTTATTAATCTATTTAAAACTGTTATATACCGTTTTAAAGGAGTAGTGTAGATAGGCTCTCAGACTCCATTTTGTCCAGTAATCTGTTTCTAGTGGTGGCTACAAGCAGGACATGAGCCCCCTCCCAATTCTGTTCCCTCCACCCAGCAACTGCTATTCAGAGTTATCCTGCTTCTGATCACAGAGGTTCCATTTAGTGATTGTGAGTGATAGTCCATGTCAGATTGATGCAACATTAATGTGTCTAATCCTGTTTTTTTTAAAAAACCATCTAAGCTAGTAGCCAGCACCACATCTTGTGGCAGTAAATTCCATAAGCTAATTCAACATTGTTTTTGTTTAAAAAACAAACAAATTTCCAACACATTTCATTGGATGACCTTGTTCTAGTATTATGAAAGGGACAAAAATTTCTCTCCACACCTTTCACACTTCCATAAACTCTTATCATATCCCTCTGAACTAAATTTAAACTTGGGGTGTCCTGCCTCCCGCCACTAAATTATACCGTATGCCAAAGAGAACTGAGCTACAGGGCCCTGCTACAGCCATACAAAAGTAAATATTTAAAATAAATGTTGCAGCATGTCGACAAGAAGTTTAAATCCAGCCCTTTGGTGATGAAATGGTACTCACTAACAATCGCCAGGAGTGACACCCTCTCAAAAATGGAAGGCATTTTAAATTAGGTTTGCTCTGCGTTCTACAAAGCTGGCAGCTAACCAAGGCCCACACACTTTGCTGGGGCTGTGAGCTTTACTATGAGGGGCTTTTGAGAATGTCAGCCTATTTGTGCTGTGAATTCAAAATTCAGATTTACCTACCTCTTACATCCTCTTAGCTGTGTAGTAGCAAAAACAGGCCCATGCCGTGTCCAGACTTCACTCCTTAGTGAAAGCGTCAAGAGTGCTCAGGTTTCCTCAACTCCTTGCCTGAGCTGGCAGCAGGTAAAACCAGACTACTGGGGTGTGTCGGGTGTGTAGGGAACTGCAGATCCCAACATGTCTCTGGGACTAGGCGTTTATGATATCTGAAAAAATAATAATAGTCAGCTACCATACCATATAGAGAGATATACCCTACAACATTTCTCTGATGAGAATTGAGAGATAGTTACCTTGTCCATATGGATCCCTCCCCCACACTGAAGGCTCTTCCCCATGCTGTACTTACATATCCTGAAATAGACTGTTCTAAAGCAGAATATCACATTTAATCATTCAAAACGAACCTAATGAACTGCAGCATATGAAATGGCAGTTTGAACACTACATGGTATTTTAGCATTCATGTTCTAATGCATGAATGTACACCAAAAACATAAGAATGTAAAGGCCATGCTGGATCTAGTCCAGCACTCAGTTCACACAGTGGCCGACCAGCTGTAGACCAGAGACCCACTAGTAGGAAAACAAGATGCATTCCTATCCCATTCTGACGTTTAACTTCTAGAGCCCTTGGGAGGGGGCTAAAACAATGGCAACTTTAGCAATCCACGAGAGCAACGTTTTTAAAAGCCATCCAAAAGTTGGGGCTGTCCTGGAGAAATAGAGACCCTTGGAGGGTATGCCGAGATCTGACGAAAAACAGAGGGAATGAGGCATTAGGGGGCCAAGAGGACTGTGTCCTCATCTTCACGTCGCCGCTGTGCCTGCCCAGCAGAGCATCAGCAGCAGCTGTAGGGACGGCTAGGAGCATCGCCCCCCCTCTTCAATTGTAAGTTTAATTTTTTTTTTACTTTTTAAAATGAGGGGAAGGACTGCGGAGGCGTGGAGGTGGTGCAGCGAGCTTATGGCTCGCTGGTCCATCCCCTTCCCTGCCCAGCCCATGGTGACCAATCAGTGGTCGCCATAGACTGTGGCAGGTCTCTCAGAAGCTCTGGAGCAAGAGCGACAGACGGCAAATGTTGTCGTTGCCTCGCTCCAAGCTAAAAAAGTCAGGGTAAATGCCCGACATTTTTAGAGCAGAGCTTTGGGGCTTTTCCCCGCAGTAGCTTCGGAGTGGCGGCAGCATCATGTAATCCACCTGCCGCCACTCCGAAGCTATTGCGGGGAAAAGCACCCGGCTAGAGGTACTCTGTAACAATATGAAAGAACGGCTTGAGTGAGTTGTGCTTCCTGGGAGGGACCAGGAAGTTGTTAAGGGCAACATCCATTGCTTCCAGCCTGAGGAGAGAAAGACCGTTGCCTGAAGGAGCACCGTGAAAAGGCTTTGCGTGAATAAAATTTGTAACATTGGAAGGCAACGACTGTGTGCGGCTGGGGCATGCAGTCCACCAATTTGAAGCAAGGACTGTGGTAGGCCTCTAGTGTTAGAAATGCCCATTCTGTTTTAGAAAAGGACAACACAATCTGGACAGTTGAAGACAAGTTTCTTTATTGCAAAAACAGCCTTTTGCAAAAGGGGTGTGGCTATGCAAGCTTGGCACACACCGAAAATCATAAATTACACAGCATTTATTCCCTGTTCCCGGCTGGAAAAGGTTCCTCCTATAACAAGTTACAGCCTATCCGATACGCCTGATTATAATACTAAAATCTCCCCCTTTGTTCATCTTCCCCTCTCCTCCACACTTTTACACCCACACATATCATCTGTTTCCTCTATAATTGCAAGCAATCTTAGCAGAGCTTGACCTACTGTCATGGTCTAGTTATTTCTACCTGTGTTCCCTACTATCACGCATCCGCTTCCAACCACAGACACCTGTGTTTCCTACTTGCATTAGCTAAGTTTCATCTCATGACAAAACAGCCCCCATGATGTCTCGTGCCTTTCTTCACGCTTCAAAGGTCACAGACACCTGACAATTCTGCTCCACTGTATGTTCCTATCTTTAGCTCATGCTCTTCTGCCCCTTTTCTGACTACTGTGCATTTGGCATCTTATGTGCCTCCTAAATTAAAATTGCTTTAGCTTATTAATTATTGGATTAAATATATGTGCCTAGGCTTTATATGTGCTTACTGGATTATATATATAATTGCTTAGCCCTGTATGTTACCTGATGGAAAAGCAACATATCCCACACTAGGGTTAGCCAAGTACAGTACAGTAAGATGATGTGTGAGCCCTTCAGTGTGTGTCCCCCCCCTTCAATGTGTCCAGATTAAAAAGAGTCTTGAGGTCTCTGCACAATCAACTGCACAATCCTCAAAGAAATGAATGAATATTGCCTGATCAGTTTGAAATGTCAGTTTTGTATATTGCCTGAAATCTGTCTATGATATGTCCATTTGCTGGGCTGCTAAAACTAAAGAAGGTTTTGTCAAATCTGATATCACCTAGCCAAAAAGATGCAGTGAGTAATACGGTTTTTATTCCCTTCTGAGTCACGTATTCCTCACAGCCTGTTGTCGTTATGGCTAGAGCTATGATAATTAGATGTAATAAGTTGTAGTGACAGTGCAGACGAGATTAGATCTGATCTGTTGACGGAAGGCAATGTAATAATGTTAGAGAGAGAGACATTCCTCCTCCCTGCTCTGCCACCTGTTCCGTCTGAGCCTCCTTCCCCTGGCGATTCCCATTCTCCTCAGCCATCATTAGGGATGCTTCCTCGTTGCTCGCTTGGGCTACCTTCTCCCAACACCTCACAGCACAGTTGGGAAAGGCCCAGACCAAGTAAGCAGGCCGAGGGGCAGCCTGCCCAGGCCACACTCTCCAGTAGGCATTGCAAAGGCATAGGCATTGCTCTGCCTATGCGAGACCACTGGCCACTGCATTGCAATACATCCTTTGTTTGAGTGGGCAATGAGCAGGCTCTAGGCTAGGCTGACCATATGAAAAGGAGGACAGGGCTCCTGTAACTTTAACAGTTGTAGAGAAAAGGGAATTTCAGCCAGTGTCATTTGTATGCAATTAGTTCCTGGTGAAATTCCCTCTTCATCACAACAGTTAAAGTTGCAGGGGCCCTGCCTTCTTTTGTATATGGTAGGCTGACCATATGAAAAGGAGGACAGGGCTCATGTAACTTTAACAGTTATAGAGAAAAGGGAATTTCAGCCGGTGTCATTTGTATGCAATTAGTTCCTGGTGAAATTCCCTCTTCATCACAACAGTCAAAGTTGCAAGCACTATACTAGAGTGACCATATACAAAAGAAGGCAAGGCCCCTGCAACTTAACTGTTGTGATGAAGAGGGGATTTCACCAGGAACTAATTGCATACAAATGACACTGGCTGAAATTCCCTTTTCTCTACAACTGTTAAAGTTACATGAGCCCTGTCCTCCTTTTCATATGGTCAGCCTAGTATATGGTCACTGTAGTATAGTGCCTGCAACTTTAACTGTTGTGATGAAGAGGCAATTTCACCAGGAACTAATTGCATACAAATGACACTGGCTGAAATTCCCTTTTCTCTACAACTGTTAAAGTTACAGGAGCCCTGTCCTCCTTTTCATATGGTCAGCCTAGTATATGGTCACTGTAGTATAGTGCCTGCAACTTTAACTGTTGTGATGAAGAGGCAATTTCACCAGGAACTAATTGCATACAAATGACACTGGCTGAAATTCCCTTTTCTCTACAACTGTTAAAGTTACAGGAACCCTGTCCTCCTTTTCATATGGTCAGCCTACTCTAGGCAGAACAGTGAGAAGGTAGTAGTGAAGTGTTGGGTAGGGTGACCAGATAAAATCCAGGTCAGGGCTCATGAACTTTAACAGTTGTAGAAAAAAGGGAATTTCAGCCAGTGTCATTTGTATGCAATTAGTTCCTGGTGAAATTCTCTCTTCATCACTACAGTTAAATGTGCATGCACTATACTAGAGTGACCATATACAAAAGAAGGCAGGGCCCCTGCAACTTTAACAGTTGTGATGAAGAGGGAATTTCACCAGGAACTAATTGCATACAAATGACGCTGACTGAACTTCCCTTTGCTCTACAGCTGTTAAAGTTACATGAGTCCTGACCTGGATTTTATCTGGTCACCCTAGGGGAGATCAGAGCCGTCTCTGCCACATTACATGGCCTGCTGGGAAAGTACAATCCAACTGCTTGCCAGCCCAGTTGGCATCTGTATGTTGAACTGGAGGGGATCATCTTGTCCTCCAACTCAGGCAGCAAAATGTCTTAGGCTAGCTTTGTGCATGATTGCTAACAACACCAAAGAGGACCCAAAAGAGGGCTGGTCCCATTCCCCACAAGTATAATCTGCTAGAGGTGTGTGGTGTGGTGTGGTGTGGTGTGGTGTGGTGTGGTGTGGTGTGGTGTGGGGGGCTAAGGCAGGGAGGGTTGAAGATGGAGCAAACTCTGCCTTGCCTCTTAGGAGAGTTTGCTTGCAGCTTTAACCGGCCATAAAAGGGTTAAAGTTTCCTTGAGTGTTTGGGATGGCTGTTCCCCAAGGGAAACCATTTCTGTCAAGTGACCCCCTCCAAGTTACTCGAGAGTTTAAATTCTGCTCGCTTATACTATTGGGAAAGAGGCCGTTTCCATAATAAAGGGTTGGCTTGAGCTGAGGTGCCTCAGCTGTCTCTGTGTCCAACTCCGGTATTTTAGGAGGGGCTGTGAAGAGCCGGCAGGAGACGAGCAAAAGGACCCAGGGGGAGAGCCCAGCTGGTGGCTTGAAAGGGGGGAAAGCTGGATTGCTGAGCCCAGCTAAGAGGAGGACTGAACTCCCTAGTGGTGTCATTGAGCAACAGCCAACTAGTACCAGCAGGATTTGGGAGTGCTGAGGAGCCCAGCTGTTGCCCCAGTTGGGGCATTTTGCCCATTATTGATCATGGGGTGCTTGGCATGGACCTTTTTTTTTTTTTTTTTTTAATAATTTTTATTAATTTCAACACAAAAACATACACACTATAAAGATACACAATATAAAACAAACCACAACCCTCAACAATCCCCCCGTGCACACACACCCCCCGAGGCCTTCTGATAATCATTCTTCCTCCTTCCAGAATTTTAGCGATTCTTTTGAAGGCGTTTGTCCCTTACCCGATCTTAAAACATATTCCAAAAAGGGACTCCATATTTCTCCAAAATCACTCTTACTGGACATTCCCCTCTTTATTTTCATTTTACGTCAACATGTCATTCAAGGCCATATCCCAAATTTCTTTATACCAAACTTCTATTGTATAGCTTCCTTGCCCTTTCCAATTTTTAGCAATGATTATTCTAACCGGTGCCAGGAGGTTGTTTACCAATTCTCTATTAGTTATATGCTCATTCTCCCTATCCCATATTGCTAGTAGAGCTAACTTTGGGTTTAGTTCCAGTTTACTTCCAATTATGTCACTTATTTCTTTAAAAACCCTTTCCCAAAATTTTTGTACATGTTCACAGCTCCACCACATATGAAAATAGGTCCCAACCTCCTGGCATCCCCTCCAACAATTCTTAGACACTTTTTTTATCAATCTGGTGAAATCTTACAGGTGTTAGATACCATCTCCAAACTGTCTTATAGTAATTCTCCTTAATTCTAATCGACAGTAACTTTAACATTCTTACATTCCATATCCTCCCCCATTTATCATCATTAATTTTTCCCTTTACATCTTCTTCCCAAACCTCTTTTATACCATTAAGTGAGTCCTGAAATTCCTCCTCTATCAATATTTTATATATCTCACTAGTCAGTCCTTTCTTAGCTCCGGTTTCTTCTTTTTTCCCTATTAGTTCAATTAAATCTTCAAATCTAGTATTGTTTCTACATTTCTTATTTTTCAACCTCCATTGCTGTGTCCATTTTCCCAATTGTAAACATTTGAACCATGCTATCTTTTGTCCTTTAAACAATTCTTTAATATGCTCACTATCCTTCATCTTTTCCATCCAATTCCTTAGCTTAATTATATCTTGATCTTTCAGTCTCGCTTCTATCTCTGATTTTAATACTCTTGGGAAGTTTCCCACTACTACAACTGGGGCGAGTGGAGAATCGCCTGGTATCGACTTCCCTCTATACTTCTCCCAGATCACTAATATATTTTCCAATAATGGGTTGTCCAGTACCTTCAATTCTTTCTTTTGCATTTTAGTAAAGAATATATTTCCCAATTTACAATCTATCTCCGCTGTTTGCAGTTCCAACCATTCCAAATCTTCCTCCCCTAAAACATCATGAATAATATATCTTAACTGATTAGCAATATAATAATTCTTAATATTCGGAAGTCCTAAACCTCCTTTCTTTTGAGCCTTATACCATAACCCTTTATTTATCCTAGCTCTTTTATCCCCATTACAATAAGCATTAATCATATTTTGCCAACTTTTAATCTCCGCTACTGAGATTCTAATCGGTAACATTCTAAACAAAAAATTAACCTTAGGTAAAATCTTCATTTTAATAAGCGCTATTCTACCAAACCAAGAATGTTTTAATTTTCTATATATCTGTAATTTCTCCCCTACCTCCTTTCTTAACCTTACAAAATTAAGTTCCTCTATTCTTTTAATTCTTTATCTATATTAACTCCTAAATATCGTATTATGTTTTTATGCCTTAATCCTAACTTAACTTTACATTTCTCCATCTCTTCCTTGTTATAATTATACAACATCATTTCTGACTTCCCCCAGTTAACTTGTAATCCCGTAATTTCCCCAAATTCTCTCAAATGCTTCTGAATCGTCTCCCCACTTTCTAGGGGATCTTCTAGTGTCAATAATGTATCATCCGCAAACATATTTACTTTAATCTTATGATTCCTTCCTATCCCCTTTAATGTTTCATCTTCCCTTATTACATTTGCTAAAATTTCTATAACTATTGCAAATAAGATCGGTGAGAGTGGACAACCTTGCCTAGTTCCTCGAGCTAGTGTAATGTGTTGCATTAACCCATCATTAACCATTATTTCAGCTTTATTATTTTTATACAGCTGGTTAATCACCCCCATAAATTTATGTCCAAACCCAAATGTTTTTAAGATAATTTTTAACGCTGGCCATTCCACGCAATCAAAGGCTTTGAATATATCCAATGCTAATATTCCTGCTTTTAAATTCCTTTTTTAAATAATATTTATTACATTTATAGCTCTCCCAATTAAATTCGGCATTTTCCTACCTAAAATAAATCCGCATTGATCTTTTTTGATATATTTAAAAATAAATGTACCCATTCTTTTAGCCATTATTGCTGTAAATATTTTTGCATCTTGATTTATTAAGAATATTGGTCTATATGATGCTGGATCCGTCAAATCCTTACCTGGCTTCTGTATTAAAATAACCAAGGACTGATCCCACGATGGCGGAGTCATTCCTCCTTCTATTATATTGTTATATAATTTTTTTAGCCTTGGTATGAAAATATCCTTAAATATTTTATAAAATTCCGGCCCCAAACCATCAATCCCCGGAGATTTACCTCCTTTTAGTTTATCAACAATTCCCTCAATTTCTTTCTCAGTAACCAAGCCTTACATTCAATCTCTATCTTGCTGATCCAGTCTTATTTTCCAATTCCTTTCTACATATTCCTGAATCTTATCTTGTGAAACCGCGTCTGATGTATATAATTCTTTGTAAAATTCTTGAAAAGTACTTAATTTATCTTTCATTAAATTACATCTATCCCCTAACTTATCTCTTATTGTCCCTATCATATTCTTAGCCTTCTCTGACTGCGTGGATCTGTCCAGCATCTTTGAATTTCTGTTATTATATTCAAAAACATCTCTCTTTAAATATAACAAATTCTTTTGAACTTGTTCTATATCTTCTTTCTCCAATTCCTTTTTTTTTGCTTGAATTTGGGCATAAAACCACTTATCTTTTGTCTGTCTTAGTCTCTCCTCTAAACTCTTGCTCTCTTCTTCAGCCTTTTTATAAAGTACTTCCTGTTGTTTTTTAAGTGTGGACATTTCCCTAATACAAATCCCTCTTATTACCGCTTTCATAGTATCCCATAATAACCCCTGCGATTTAACTTCTTTTTCATTTATCTGCCATATTTCCTGCACTTCCTTTTTTAATTTATCCACTATTTTTTAATTTTTGAAAATTCTTCCGTCCAGTCTCCATCTCTTTGCTTGTTTATAATCCTTCTTCATTTTAATATCCATCATCATTAGTGCATGGTCAGTGACCTTAATTACTCCAATATCACAATCTATTAATTTAGGTACCATATTCTTTGCTATAAAAATATAATCAATCCTTGAATAACTCTTAAATCTAGGTGAGTAGAAAGTATATTTCCTTTCTTCCCCTTTCAAAGCTCTCCATACATCCATTAATTCTCCCATCTCCATTAATTTAGCTAACTCTGTTTTCCCCTCGCCTCTAACATCTCTTATAATGTTGTCCCTATCTTTTCCTTTATTGAGTACCATATTAAAATCTCCTGCCATCACAATATTCTTTTTCCCTACATCTCCCACCATATCAAATACTTCTTTAAAGAATTCCATTTGTTTCCCATTTGGAGCATAAACATTAATCAACACAAATTCCTCCTCTTCCATCGTACAGTAGATTATAAGGATCATACCATTCTTATCTTTCATTACACTTTGAATATTAATACCACATTTCTTCGATATTATTATTGCCACACCTCTCGCTTTAGAAGTACCAAATGACTTTTCATACACTCCTACATCCCTCATTCGTAACTCATTAACCCCCTCCTTTATTTGATGAGTTTCCTGCAAAAAAATTATATCTAGTTTTTTTCTTTTTAACATCGTTTCAATTCTTCGCCTTTTTATAATTGTTCCTAGCCCCTTTACATTTAACGTTGCCATTCTCAGTTTATTTTCCATTTCTTACTTTCACACATATCTTTAAATTGGTCTCGGTCAGTGAAACACATACTCCCCCTCCCTTACCTCCCCCCACATACACCCCCATTTTTACCCCCCTCCTCACCAGACATCTGGGCACTGGTCCCAATTTTTTTTAGAACTCTTCAGGGGGGGGGGGGAGCCTGGCCCAACCTCCAGAGTAAAGTCTGATCCTCCCCTCCTTTTTATTTTTTTTCTCCTTCTAATCCCTTATCCTTGACTGGATCCTCCAACCGCGCCTTCTTCTTGCTCTGTTTCTCCCCCATCCTTGGCATCGATTATGCCCAGCTTCTCCAACAGCTCAATTCCTTGCTCCAACGATGTTATTCTTTCTTGCTTCCCTTTCCACGTAAATCTCAAAAAAACTGGATATCCCCAGCTGTAATCGATTTCATCCTCAGTGCTGCTGTACACATTTTGACACTCTTCCTCCACTGCACGGTGTGAGGCGACAAATCCTGGTATACTTCGACTGCTGTTGCTTGAATCCTTGGTTGACCTTGTCATCTAATTGCTTGCATAAGCTTTTCTTTTTGTAATAATTAGCAAATTTGACAATTATGTCCCTTGGAAGCATTCCTTTACACTTAAAACCAACTCTATGAGCACTCTCCACATCCGAATCCTCCCAAGTCTCGTCTGGAAGCTGTAATCTTATCCATGTCAAAATTATATCTCTTAAATCTTTTGGGGTCTCTCCTTCTTGTTCCCCATAATCTCTTATGCGAATGTTTGCACGACGGTCCCAATCCTCAATGGCTATTAGGCGTAAATCATGTTGAAACAGCTGCTCTTCCTGCTTCTTGCAAACTCCAATCAGAGCTTTAGTCTCTGTCTGCAGCACCTCAACCTCCTTCTCCACTTGCTTTAAGCCCGCCATCAACTCAGTTTGAGTGTCATTAATGCGTTTTGCTAACCGCTCTTCAAGGTCAGCCAACTCAAGCTTAAACATTTTTTTAATATCATCCTTTAATTCATCCATTGGGTCTGGCTGACCTCCTCTGGTGGTCTTTGGAATTACAGCCGGCTCTGCGATCTGTGACGCAGTTCCTTTAACAGGGGATGTTTTCTTACTTGGCAGCTTATCTGGCATGATTTGAGTCTCCGAACGTGTCAATCTGTGCCAAGATCTGTCCGATCCACGCTCTTTTGAGAGTCTAACCCAGGCGGAGGTAGGAGTAGGGGGCCTCTTCTCCCATCTCCCCTTTTTCATGAATTATTACCCCCCCCCCCCCGTCTGCCTGGTGACTCCTTCTTACTCTTGCCGCAGCTTTTACTAGGGATTAACGTTCTTCCTCTTCACTATATTCACATATATATTATCTCCGTCTCTCTCCCAGTATGCTATCAGCCAGCCAGCCCGCCTTGTATCTTCAATTATAAGTCCATAAATTACCTCAGTAATGGCTGCTCCTCTTCTTTATCTTCAGCTCGTTTGGTTTCGATTTTAAAGCCAGGAAGATAGTGCCACATTCCAGCTCTCTGTCAAGTAATTTATCACTTCCAGTCAATATATCATGCCTTTTATTACTCTCCAAACACTCCACGATAAGGAATTAGTGCTTAATTCAATGCTTTTTTAAGGAGCTCAGAAGATCTATGCCTTTACCCCATCCCGATCAGGCCACGCCCCCTGGCATGGACCTTTGAAATGGACTGAAGAGGGAGAATGGGAAAGAAAATATAATGCATCTATTCCCCCCCCAAAAGAACTTAAAAGAACCTACATAACCAATTAATGAGCCACAGGCTGTTTACATTTCAGTCCAGAGATGTGTATTCTCCCCTTTGTGGGCGACCAGTCGATAGCTGCTGGCTCAGGACTCTGCAACAGATGCCTCCCAGTTGAGCAAGGAATGTATCAGCATGGATGCACCGGTGATGCTAACCTGGGGTGATTATTTTCCCCGGGGATGAGATATGTGCTGACGGTCACCCAGAGATACCTTGTTGCTTCCAAGTAGGCAAGAATATTTGCCTTCCACTCAGCTGGATTGATCTTGGCATAATCCTTCAACAGAACTGGGAAAGGGACAAAGTCAATGTGGAGGGAGGGAGGATTTGGCAAGTGGAAAGATGGAAAGGCTCCACCTGTGCTGGTTGCTGGTTTTCGTGCATCATGCCCTCATTGCGACCTGGCTGTAAGTACACTCTCTTCTCAAGTTGCCAAAACCTCATAGGGGTGCTTTAGGAAGGGGGTGGGGTGAGAGGACCATACTTCCTATCTGTGGATTGCATAGTAAGATGAGAAGAATTAACTCTAAAATGGGACTTATATTTTGGTATAATGTTCAAATGCTAGTCATGGACCACAGTCCATTGGGAAATCTTCCTGTGCAATCTGTGCAACATGCACAAGGGTACAAGAATTCAGATCTGCTGGTCTCTCACTTTGCTATCTTTAATGGCACCCAAAATCTGCTGAGCTGAACGCCTGACTTTGCCTCAGCTAAGAAAAGTCCATGTCTGAGTACTGGAGAATCCTGCACAAATTTGGTGGACCTCGAATTTCTCAGAAAGATGTGGGAGGGTAATAATATGGCTGAGAGACAAGATTGCTCTCCAAAAGCCATTTTAACCACATTTCACCTCAAAATGCTTTTCTCCCTTTGCACAGATATCTTGCCCAGCAGCCATCCCTTCGAGGCCTTCTGAAGGACCCCAGTGCCTGTGAAAGCCTGAAGGGATTGTCAGAAGAACAGGTGAGGATATGCCATTGCCAGGTGGACGCCATGGACACGGTGAAGCGTGGTGCTGAGGTGGCCCTTGAGGAGTGCCAGCACCAGTTTCGCAATCGTCGCTGGAATTGTTCTACCTTGCAGGGGCTGCAGGTTTTTGGGAAAGTTATTCTGCAAGGTGAATAAGGCAGATAGAGAAAGGGCACTGCAGAAAACCTGTCTTCAGTGTCTCCTCTCCAAACCAAATTTCAGCCCAGTTCTTATAGCTTAGTTGTGGAATGACCGCCCCTTGGAGGCCTGACCGGCACAACGCTGGGTTTGTTTCGGTGCCAAGTGAAAATGTGGCTTTTTATCAAAGCCTTTCAGAGCTAAATTTGCCTAAAGCAGCACATAGTTTTAATTGTTTTTATTACTTTAAATTTTCTTCTAGTTTAAGCTTAATTGTTTTAATACATTTTTAGCTGTGTACATTATTTATTGTTTTATACTATTTGAATTGATTTTATCTGTACGCTGCCCTGAGATCCCAATGATATAGGGCAAGATGCGATGTTTCAATAAAATAAATAAATATACTATACCCAAACTGGCCCCTAACCTGATATAAGATCTTAACAAAGTATACAGATCATAGGAGAACTTCAGAATTCCACATTTCTGGTAATTGAACTTGATAGCTGTGCTGGTATGATGCAGTGGTTAAGATAATGAGTTACGAGATGGTTCAAATTGTATTTCAATGGCCGAGTTTGGACAATCAGCAGGGAAAAGAAGCCACAATGGCTTCTTTTCCTTGACCAGCATATGTGGGGCTTCCAAATCATCTTATATCCCATTGCTTGCTCTAGGGGTTCTGGGATCATTTGGAAGCCAGCCCTGCTGTGGATGTCACAGGGCTTGGACAAGATGTCAACTTGCACTGCAGGGGTGGGGGGTAATTAGGGAAATGGTAAGCATGTGCTTCTCCTGCTCCATTAATGGTCCAAACCCAGTCAGTGATTTCCTCTTGAACTCACAGAGCAATTTCAGATAGTGGGCTGTTTTGCATGATTGAACAGTCTACTATGGCTTATTTAAGCCACAATAGGCTGCAGCTGGCACATGCAGGCAGCCATTTTGAATATTCAACATGTGATCACGGCTTGTTGTGTAAGGTGACCATATGAAAAGGAGGACATGGGTCTTGTATCTTTAACAGTTGCATAGAAAAGGGAATCTCAGCAGGTGCCATTTGTATGAAATTAGTTCCTGGTGAAATTCCCTCTTCATCACAACAGTTAAAGCTGCAGGAGCCCTGCCCTCTTCTGTATCTGGCCATTCTAGCTATACTCCTGCAGCTTTAGCTATTGTGAAGAGGGAATTTTACCAGGAGTTGCATGTATTCAAATGACACCTGCTGAAATTCAACTGTTAAAACTACAGGAGCCCTGTCCCCCTTTTCATATGGTCACCCTATTGTTGTGTCTCTGGGTTCGTACGACATGACAAGCCATGACTGGTTGTTGACTATTCAAAATGGCTGCCAGCACACACCACAGCCTACTGTGACTTAAATTAGGGTGACCAGATAAAATCCAGGTCAGGGCTCATGTAACTTTAACAGTTGTAGAGAAAAGGGAATTTCAGCCAGTGTCATTTGTATGCAATTAGTTCCTGGTGAAATTCCCTCTTCATCACAACTGTTAAAGTTGCAGGGGCCCTGCCTTCTTTTGTATATGGTCACTCTAGTATAGTGCATGCACCTTTAACTGTTGTGATGAAGAGGGAATTTCACCAGGAACTAATTGCATACAAATGACACTGGCTGAAATTCCCTTTTCTCTACAACTGTTAAAGTTATATGAGCCCTGACCTGGATTTTATCTGGTCAGCCTACTTAAATAAATATGCCACAGTGAACTGTTTGATCATGAGAACCAGGTCAATAAAAACAGGAGAGGAGAGGCAGGAAATTTTGTTTTTCGATCTTTCTTCAAGAGACTTGCAGATGTTTCCTCAACAATTCCCCTAAAAGGCCCCACTGAAAGGCCATTCTCTTCCAGAAACACCAGCAGCTGGATCTCTATATTATGTGTCCCATTTAGCTGAATGTCATCTTTCTATTTGGATTCTATTATTCATCCCTTAGAGTTTATACTGTTTCAATGTATTCCACAACTCAGTGACGCTTGTATATCTGACAGTGAGAAAGGGCTGATGAAATTTGCAGGATTGGGGGCAATAGCAAAATGCCTATTGGATAATGATGGATAGGTTTTACATTGCAGGGACCCATTGAGGTATGTGTGCACAGTATGGGCTCCATCACACCAGCGATTTACTGCACTCTCGCCATGCCTGGTGTGCGGATTTGCAGCACAGTACTCACATGACACTGTGCCTGTCCTGCTGACACCCTGCCTCTTCTCCGGCCTTTCCTAGAACGCCTAAAGTCTAGATTACTTTCCCTAAGCGTGTTTAATGCGCCCTTAAGCCTCCGTGTAGTGCTGTACTCTCACGTTTTCCTTTGTTAGGGCATGTGCTGTGATGGGCTGGCTTGAATGGATTGCATCAGGTCCTGGCAGGAAAAAGTGATCTCTCCCAGTAGCTGGATCCAAGCCTCAATATAAAACCCAAACCTTGCATCCCAGGCTCAAAAGCATTTTTTAAAAATTGTACAATGCACGAATCTCTGCAGAGGCAGGATTATACTCCCTCCATGCCCCCAAAGAGCCAGACTAAAGGGTCGTTCCATTTTTGCCCGGCAGAAAGGCAGTCCGGTTGAAGTGCTCATCTGACAGGACCTGCTTGTATATGTCTTGTTCAATTGGGGGGGGGGGGGAAGGAGCAACCAATGAACCTGAGAGAAAAAGAGAAGGGGCGGGAGTGGAGTGGAAGAGCAAACGAGTGAAAGAGCAGCATATTCAGGTGAAAGGGACCATAAGCTTGACGCGCTTGTGCATCAGAGGTGAAAAATTAGGTGTGATGGCACTCTACATCTCTGTGGGAATGGAGCTACCCAATGCCAGGGGTAGAAGGTACATCTTGCCCTCACTGCAGCAGCATTCCCAGTGGCAACAATTCACATCCATTGGAGAAAGTAAAAGGGTACAACTTAGGGACACCACTGGGGAGGGCAGGTCAACAGACTCTGTGCTCCTTTATGACCCTGGTTATTGAGCATCAAATCTTCCCTTTCATCTGCACTGCCCCTTCTTGGGTTCTATTTCTTGGTCACACTAGTGTGACAGAATGCTGAGAACGATATCATTTCATATGCATACACATTCTTTGGTGCAGGCACACGAGAATCAGCCTTTCTTCATGCTATCTCTTTGGCCGGGATTGCTTTTGCTGTGACCCAAGCCTGCAGCCATGGTGAACTTGAAAAGTGTGGGTGTGATCGCAAGGTCAGAGGAATCAGCCCTGAAGGTAACGGGAAATAAAGCTGGATGGAACTGGCACTGGTCTCACATTGGTCTGAAGAGAAAAGCATGGGTACTATGAACAGAAGAAACTGTCAGGCGAGGAATGAGATGCTTCTGGTGTTCCTTGCCATTTGGAACTGTAAGAGGAGGAGGAGGAGGAGGAGCAGCAGCAGCAGCAGCAGCAGCAGCAGCAGTGGGGTGGGGGAGAGCGGCGGGTGGGGTGGGATGGCTCTTACTTTTGCCCTGAAGAAGGTGCTCCGAACCGACATCTGTTTAGATAGACACCTTGCATTTTTCTGGGGCTTAAAGAATTTCTGCAGAAGTATAGAAACCCACATAAACCACACAATCTGGTTTACCAAGAATGTGACCCATTTATAAAACCAAGTTTCCAGCCATTTTGGTTGCAAAAATATAATTTCAAGTATGTAGGGAATGCCAAGTAAAACTCTAGAATTCCATTGGCTTCCTAGTTACCATTTCCAGTGGGCAGGGGGTTGAGACTTTGGTGCTATGAGTTGCAGTTTGCTGAGCAGCTACTTTCCCTTCTCCATTACTACAAAAAATACCCTACAGAATAAATCGTGCAGAATGGTAAAATTGTTAAATATATTTTGCAAAATTAAAAAAAATGCAGAATGCAGATTCTGTCGTTGCAGATTGTAGTTATTTATTGAGCTCTGAGTATACCCAGCCCTGTTCCTCCTCCTTCCTAAACCAACAGGTTTCCAGTGGTCTGGCTGCTCTGACAACTTGTCCTATGGCATTGCCTTCTCCCAGGCCTTTGTGGACAGCCCAGAGCGGAGTCGTGGAGCTTCCTCCAGTCGAGCGCTAATGAACTTGCATAATAATGAAGCTGGGAGAAAGGTAAGGAGGTTTATGGCAGTTCTAAAGCAGGGATCCGCTCATGACCTATTCTAGGCTCTCCTCCAGGCTGGTGCTTCTTTACAGGGCAGATGAAGTCAGCTTTGAACTGGCTAAGCTGGAACTGGTCCTTGCCCCAGGGAGCAGAGAGCAGGCAACAAATTTGGGACACCATTATGGATGGCCAACTGTAAAACAGACTATGGTTACTAGCACTTGAAACAAAGGTTTCTGGGCTCCCAGGATTGGCTGCCCTTTCATCAGCATAGCCCCTTCTTGAGTTCTGTTTCTTGGGGCTCCATCACACCATCATTTGATCGTACTCTCGTTCCGCCTGGTTTGCCATTCTGAAACACGATACTCACATGACGTCATGCCTGTCCTGCAGTCACCTCGCCTATTCCCCTTTTTCTAGTGTGGGGAAAGCGCCCTTCCGTTCCGTGTACTGCCATCCTCGCGCTATGTTGCTTTTGTTGGGGGCTGTCCTGCTGATGAAAGAGGAGGGCGGGGCGATTCTCCTCCAGCTTGCTGAATCTGTCAGTTGAATGAACAGACTTGTGCTGAGATGGTCGAACAGACTTTTTGCTGCTCCAACCCCACCATCATTGCTCACAGAAATGGTACCCAACTGATTAAATGCTGAATTGGTAAAACCCTAGGCAACAAAACCAGAGCGAGGGGGGAAGGCAACCATGTCCGTCACCCGACATGAACCAATGACATGGAGGGGGGAAAAGAAGGGGCAGGGTGGGGCGAGCGCAATAGCAGGAGAGCAAACAACAGCAGCAATCATGAAAGGGACCAGCGCTTGCTGAGCTAATGAAATGGAGGTCAAAATTGAGGGTGCATACCAGGGGAAAAAAGTAGGTGTGATGGAGCCCTTGGTCACACTAGTACGACAGAATACTGGGAATTGGATATAGAGTCAGATACATACATATTCTTTGTTGCAGCCACATAGTAGCAATTCCAGGAGTAAGCACCTAGAGTGACAACCCAGTGCAGGTCTGGGAGCAGAACCCAACAAAAAAGCTGATTGTTTACCTAAAATGCACAGCTTAAAAAGAAAACAGCTGAGGGAAAAGATTAAAAAGCCATGGAGGACGCTGCATGCTGAGGATTCTGAACAGCTTGAGGAGGATTAGAAATAATACTCACAAGAGAGGAGACTCCTCACCCTCTCAACTGCTAAGGAAAATTAACTGCTAAGCAGCGGCATGGTGGTAAATCTTGAAGTGCAGAATCTCATCATGTCAACATAGTCATGCCCTGAAGGAAAATGTCAGAGGGGTTCATGGGTATATCTCTGTGTGTATACATACACATATTACACACACACACACACACACACACACACACACACACACACACACATTTTCTATTTTTAGTCTTCCTCTGCCAGAAGTTGCCTCTACCATCAGAAATGGCTGCCACTGCCGAAATTCCAGCTGCTCTTCGGCAGGCTGTCAGAAGCCCCATTCTGCATGCCGACTGAGCATGTTGGGGAGCAATTCCCTTGCACCCTGTTTCTCTGCAGGCATAGTAATTTTGTTGGTAAATGAGGTGTGCATTTCACACGTACCCTATTTCCCAGCAGAATCACTAGGGTTTCAGAGTAGTGGTGTTGGCAGTAATTGCGGCAGTGGCAGCAGGGACTGGTTGGGGGCCGCATGTTGTCCACTGCTGCACTAAACTAGGTTTAGCGCAATGTTCAAACTCTCCCAATATTTGTCTGAAAAGCAGGAAAAATATAAATCTCTTTCATTTTATTCTGGCCTTATTATGTAATAGAGGCTGCCTCTACAAGAGGCATTTAAAGCTCTTTCAAGGCGCATTAAAAAAATTACCTCTACAAGAACGGAGCGCAAATCGGGCGTAGAGGCGCGTTATCTCTCCGATTATGCGCATTATCGAACACGCGTTAAATCGCGAGTTTTATTTTGCTCCGTCCGTTAAAGCGCATTTCGACTGTGTGAATAAGCGCTTATGCGCATTAACTACTTGTAAAGCGCATTTTGGACAGCTGTTAATGTGCTTCACCGCCTCTCGTGCAGAGGGATTAGGCGTAAATGCGCTTCTGCGATTATGCGCATAATCGCCTAACCAGGCGCAAAAGCGAATCCTTGTAGAGGGGACCTTAATTTATTTTATCTGGTGAGTCTTTGCTGTCTGTGGTGGAGTGTGCTGTCTCGAGGAGAGGCTACAAACGAGATATTAGCCAGCATTTCTAAGGATTTTAAAAGTATTTTAAACGGAAGCTAAAGGAGATAAGGAAGCTAACTGAGGAGCCGGTGCAACTTACATGTCTAAATTGAAACTGAGAGTTTGAGGAAGAAAGTGGAGACGCCCAGGAAGGTTTAACACCTAATTAACTTTGTTGAATTACCAGAAGGTTTTTAAGCAAGCAGAATTCAGGAGATTTCAACAAGGAATATGCAAAAGAAAACAATCAGCGGGTAAGAATAACCATCTGCAGGCAAATGTAAACAGGCCATGGAGAGGAGGGCTGTTCAGAGAATCAAACACACAGCTGGGATAGGCAGCGGCCTTCCCTCTCTTTGGTTCCTGTGATAGTCCAGCTGACTGTTTTGATTACTGTCTTTATTTTCATTCCGGTGCGGAGCAGCAGATGTCCAACTGAGCTGTTAACCCTGTATGTGGCATGTGAAGTGCAGTACAAATAGGATCTCTTCCCTTGAGCTGCATTGGTATGGTTCTTACCAGAGTGGGCTACAGGGAAGCAGGCCAACAGCCAATTACTGAAGATGTGTCATCGTTTGTGATAAAAGAATGTCAAGAAATGAGACGGAAGTTGAGAAGACACATACGAAGATCCCATGTCTCACTTGAGCCTAAAGAACAGAACATCATGCTAAAACTCAGGCGAGATTATAAAAAATTAATTTCAGCTAATATATATATATATATATTTTCCAGGCAAAATTTTGGGCTCACCATGAGGTGGCAGCCACACAGTCCAATTCAACATACTTCTGGCACTTAGTTTCTGGGAAACTCAGAGAGGTAAAATTCTCTATTGATTACCTATTCCAGCATCAACATGGGAAAACTTCTACTTCAATTTATTCAGAGAAGATGCAACAGAAAGGTCTTGTGGTAAGCAGCTCCTTGAAGTAGACATCAATTTACTCCCATTTTGGCCCCTGGTAACCCCTCTGGAAATTAAATTGCTTGTCCAGACTCTGAAGAATAACAAGGCCCCAGGTGAGGATTTCTTACCACCTGAATTGTTCAAAAGTGATGTAGATTGGCGGCCCTCGTTACTGGCTGGGCTATTTACACATATAAACAACACAGGTTTCATCCCAAATGGTTGGAACCTGAGTATAATTGTGCCAATATATAAGAAAGGAAATAGACAGGATCCAAATAACTACAGTCCTATAAGCCTGATTGATATCCCAGAGAAAATTTATGCCAAGTATCTCTTGCACAAACTTGAGGACTTAGTCCCAGAGCCAGGCAGGATTTATTTACCCCAGCAAGTGCAAAAGCTTAGTGATTTTTTTTTTGTTTATATATAACAGAAGCATCTCAGAAAAGTGAGTCTTACAAAATTCCAGTGGACGGGGGCTGCATGATGATGGCATCAATATGGCTGCCACGCTATTCTGTAGTTGCTACATTTAACTATACATAACTTCTCACCCATTTATGCTACTGAGATGATTTTTTTCTGAAATGTTTCAAATTTAATGACAAATACTTTTTTGTAATTACACATTTTTGTTAACTCCATTAGTTTTTGAGATAATTTCATTTGAACGTATAAAATCTGTGTTCACATTGGTTATGTGTGAAGTTTAGCCATGATTTACTCAAAAACTATACAACTTTCGAAAAATACTCCAGAACAAAAAAGTTGCATTTTTAATGAGGATTAAGAAAATGTATAATAACATGGGGTTTACTCCAACACTTAGGGAATTATGAGTGATATCTCGTTATAAGTCCACTTTCTCAGGATTGTACGATTTTACAGTTTATCATACAGGGCTTTCATTTCAAAAGTATCCACCCTAAATATCTCTCGATCTGATGCACAGATCATTTTGAACATGTTCAACTGTGAACATGTTCAAATGTTCTTTACAAGATTTCAAACAGGACGAGTATGATGATATATAAAAAAGACGATTTATTAGGATGAATTGTTTTTAACAAATGTTTTTAAAATCTTCAGCAAAAATGTACAATTTACAAAATAAAAAACTATGTTTTGTGAGAAGGGTTAACAAATAAATTTCATTGGCTGTCCTCTTCACTTTCATTGAAACTACTATCATCATTGTCAAAATCACTTTCCTCGTTTTCTTTTTCACTGTCCTCTTCTGTGTCCGTTTCAAGATTTTCTGGGAGTGTTGGATCATCGTGCCATTTTATATGGTACCTGCCATTTCCCAAGTACCAGCCATGTTCAGTAGGATCAAGTCCATTGTCAGTTTTCTACAATCTGCTCGTTTCCACAGCCATGACACTGATTTACTTCTTTTAATCTTTTGGATCAATGCAGGTTTAGATGGAGGCAGTATTGTTGGGTCAATCCCTTTAACTTTGGAGAATGGCTTAGACTGGATCTTAGGTATTGTTTTCTTCATAAATAGACTGTATCTTACTTCACTCACAGAGGAGTATTTAGGGTGGCCGTACATGGCACAGACAACTTTCTGTAACCCAGCTATCTTTTCTTCAGTTAAAGTTAATGACTCACCTAGCTTTGGCTGACCATATGAAAAGGAGGACAGGGCTCAAGTAACTTTAACAGTTGTAGAGAAAAGGGAATTTCAGCCAGCGTCATTTGTATGCAATTAGTCCCTGGTGAAATTCCCTCTTCATCACAATAGTTAAAGTTGCAGAGGCCCTGCCTTCTTTTGTATCTGGTCACTCTAGTATAGTGCCTGCAACTTTAACTGTTGTGATGAAGAGGGGATTTCACCAGGAACTAATTGCATACAAATGACACCTGCTGAAATTCCCTTTTCTCTACAACTGTTAAAGATACATGAGCCCTGTCCTCCTTTTCATATGGTCAGTCTAGTGAGGAGGGAGATTGGTTTGACAATGCCAGAATAAGGTGGGGAGCTGCAAAGAGGTATTTCTATCCAGTTGGAGCACACTGGTCTTCCCTTGCTGGTGGTCTTGTTTGGATAGACGTGCTGACCCAGCAGTCCTTGTTCCTCTTGCCCATGGAGGGGAGAAATTGTGGCCCTCCAGATGTTTTGGCCTACAGCTCCCACCATTGGCGATGCTGGCTAGGGCTGGTGGGAGTTGTAGGCCAGAACATCTGGCCCACCTCTGCACCAGTGGCAGAAGCCAGCGTGTTCTTCCCCTCCCAATTGCAGTCCCAAAACACATGGCTGTGTTCTTTCTGGCCACGGGGAAGAGGAAGCAAACTCCCTGCAGCTGCTGTCACTCTGGCTGATGGATGGGGCCAGGCCGGTCTTCCCCTTGCTGTGATGTAGGGACAAGAGCTGGCTGTTGACATTCTGTTACCTGGGGCAGATCAGGAAATGCCACCCACCTCTTCCCCACGGTGCACGACGGCTGCTGCTTTTCAGTTTTTATTGGTGCTACAGCAGTGGAGGCACTCCCACAAACACTCGGAGGCCGTCTTGCACCGCAGTGCCTCGCTCTGAGGAAGGATCCTATCTGGTGATGTGGGATCCTTCCTCAGATCAAGACATTGGGATGATGGGGTAAGATGGCCCCGAAGAGCCCTAGAGGCACCATCAGCTGCTGTGCTGTTGCAGTAAAACTAAAAAGCAAAACCCCAAATACAACCTGTTTCAAGTTTCACATTGAGCTATTCACCTTTAAACAGTGGCAAAATAGCAACCTCGCTCGTGCTCCTAGGCAGTGGCTCCTGCCCAGCACGAGCTGTGGCTGGGTAAGCAGAGCGTGATCCACTGCACCTCCCGATCTGCTCTCTGCACCAAGGGGCTCATCTTGGCTGAAGGGAGGGCTGGCCATGGCAGGTACAGCCTCCCAGTGGCCTTTGGTCCCCTGACAGGCCAGAGCGAGCTTCCCTTTTGCACTGCAGTTCCAAGGTTGATAAACCGTAGGTGTGTCGCACTGCTATGCGAACCACAGTTGCATATGTCCTTGCTGAGTCAGAGATCTGTACTGCATGTGCTGACAAATTTCATCAATATGCTGGAACCTTTCTTGAAACCTTTGTGCTGAAGTATAGTACGGTAAAGCCTCTTTTTCCTTGTAAGAGAGGACTTCATGCATCTGACAGAGAGGGCTACCACCTACAAAAGATGATGCCATACTGTAGGATTCTTTGCTCTTTGTTTTCCAGGCCATCCAGTCCTACATGAAGTTGGAGTGCAAGTGTCATGGGGTGTCAGGGTCCTGTGAAGTCTGCACGTGCTGGAGGGTCATGCCCCCATTTCACAAAGTGGGCAGCATCCTGAAGGACAAATTTGAGGGTGCCACAGAAGTGCAAAGAGTTCCCGTTTCAAGCCCTATGCCACACATGACTTAGTCTACTTGGTGGCCAGTCCAGACTTCTGCAACGTGGACCCACGTGGAGGGATCTTTGGCACCTCGGGACGTCAGTGCAACAGAACTTCGCCTGCCATGGAGGGCTGTGAGCTGCTGTGCTGTGGGCGCGGTTTCCGCACAGCTCAAGCAGAGGTCGTTGAGAGGTGCAGCTGTATGTTCCGCTGGTGCTGCTCGGTCAAGTGCAGGCAATGCCAGCATCTGGTGGAAGTGCATCGCTGCCGGTAGGAAGAAGGGTGGGTGGGAGGGAGGGAGGGAGGAAGGGCCAGCTGGCCAAGCAAACAGAAGTTATGCTGAGGGGAAGATGATGACGATGATGAAGGCAGCAAGTGGACAGGACAAAGTGATTCACAAGGAGGCAGGGTGGGAGACGACTTTGCCAGAGTCCGTGAGGGGTGCTGAGCACTTCAGAGGCACATCTCACTGCAGCAACATCTTTCTGGCAGATGTGGCAGCAATCCACCATGGAACGTTGCTCTGCTTTGTTGGGAATTGTAGTTTTTGGTCATGGGGCATGCGGCATGCAGTCAGCTAAGCTCTTTGCACAGTACAATAAAATAACTTTAGTGGGGCGGTGTGTGCACCATTACTTGACTTTATTGAATTCATGAATTCAAGAACGTGAGCAATTTCAGCGTGAGAAATCCAACCGCTCATATTTTCAAGGTGGCTACATATAAACCTTTAAACCCCTTTCCTTATGTGGAACAAGCCCAGTTTCCCTCACTTCTGCAAAACATTCAACAGCTGTATTCATCAGGGATTTGAACACGGATCACAGTTGTTGGTCTTGCTCCTCGCTCCCATCTTTAGGTGGACCATCCCATCTTTCAATTTCCAATTATCTATTGGAAATGATGGTTTTACTACATAGAGTGAAGAAATCTTCTATGGAGTAGTGCTACTAGGATGTAGAGGTAGGTCTCCATCAGATCAATTGACATCAGGAACTCACCTTATGAAGGGCTTTTCTTATGGTTTGCAGTGTTTCCGTATGAAATTATCTGTACCTGACAAACCTGTTGAGATGTTTGAGGTCCAGTACAGATTTCCATCCTCCATCCTGTTTTGGCAGTGAAGAAGATCGAGTAGATGCCTTCATATTTTTCTTGTGGTGCTCCTGCTTCTATAGCTCCGTTTGTAACAGGTGCAGAATGACTTTGGTTATGGGGTGTCTCATGGTAGTTGATCGTAATGTTGGTAAAGGAATGAACCTGGGAGAGGGTTCTTTCCAGAATTCGTTGATGGAGCCATTGCTGATGGTGTCTAGGGCCCAGCAATCCAATGCAGTTTTTTCCAATGCTGTGAGGAAGTGCTGGAGCTTTTCTCCCAGGGATGGATCCTTGGGTGTCAAAATGGTTGCATCCTGGTTTAGAGGGCTGAAAAGAAGAGGTTGGTCTGACAAAATAGCTGGCAGAGGTAGCATTCTTGGGCTGGAAGTGCGATGTGGACCAAGCTGGTTTTGGTAATCTGTAGCTTTTGGACCTAAAGGACAATTGGTTAGTATTCCTGAAAGAGTGAAAGAAAGAGTAACTTCTTGTGAATTTATTTTTTTAATGTTTTGTTTGGTCTTCTGTTCTGGATGAGGAAGACATGACCTGTTTTTGTTGTCTTTGATTTCTATAAGGAGTTCTTTTAAGGCTTTCTCTCTGAACAGATGTGTTCTTGTTAAGGGGATGGAAGCTAAATTTGCTCTAGAAGCATTATTTAGATTCCAGTGCTTGAGCCAGATGGAGTGCCAAGGTACTGCCATAGACTGGGCAATAAACTGAAGGGTGTCTTGTGTAACATCAACTAAGAAGGCAAAGGACTTAGGGAGCTTTCCTAGGCTCCTATATAAGGAAGCCGGATTTAGTTCTTCATGATTTATTATGGCTTCCATCCACAGAATGGAAGCCCTGGCAAAACTGAGGCTCTTAGTCCTAATGCAGCTGCTTCACAGGCTTTCTTTAATGCAACATCAGATTTTCTCTCCCCCTGATGTTTGGGGGGGCATCCCCATCTTTGGGCATTATTGCCCCTGAAAGTAGTGCTGCTACTGGAGCATCTACCAGGGATGCTTTTAAGTTCTTCCATAATGTTGTGTGGAAGTGTGTAAAGTTTTTGAGCAGTATTAGCACTCTTCCTACCTTGAAGGGATGATTTCCACTTTTCCTTTAGTATCTTTTTGAAAAAACTAGGAAAAGGGATCTCTCTTGTCACATGCTTGAGTTCTAGGAACATCCCCGCTCCTCTGGACAACCATTATTTTTTCTCTGTTCCTACAGAGTTAATGGCTAGGGAAACAATTGCTTTGGACAATCAAGGCAACAAAAATAATCTTTGTTATAGAGTCTAGCAGATGAATTTTCCTCTGCCCTTTTTATGTCTGACCACCACCCCTCCTCCCCATTTGAATCAAGATCCTGATGGGAATGCATGGATGAATCACTATGCATGTGACACTCAGTAAAGAATAGTTTGTGTTTTAGTATTGCTGCCTGTGACTATGGAGCATGGGTCTGGTGAATCTAGTTTTGGGTAGGAGGAGACGAAAGATAGCTCTTCTATCCTGGCGAAAAGCAGGGACCGAACTGGCCAGGAGGAGCCTGGTACCAATAGAATACTCAAAAGCTTTAGTCACATGTGGGCGATAGGGGGAGATATAACCCATTGTGGGATGCCTTCCGCACACCAACCTGGAGAACTGGTTTTCTCTTCAGATTGACCCTGGTTAATTGTATATTTTATGCAACATGGTGAGTGCACTACCCCAGCAGCTCATTTACTCAACCCTGTACATCTGCATGCCTATTAGGTATGCCAACAGAAGCCATACCAGTAACTCACACAGGCGGTGGCAGAAGAAATGACAATGTGGTTGTCAAACAAGGCTATGGGATCCGAGTCCACCTGTAGCTCAGTCATGTGCCAGAATTAGCAACAGTGAATGTAGAACCAATTCATCACTGAGAAATCTGCATGGTTTTGATCGTGTTGTGAATTAAAGAACAGGCATGGCAGGGATGGGTCACCTTCAGCTCATGGAGGTTCCGCAGTTGCCAGTGGAGGCTTTGGGCTCCTTCCACAGGTCCCATCCTCCTCCAACCTCAGGGGGTTACCAGAGGCATGGCGAGAATGAGGCGATAGGAATCCCTACAGTTATCTCCAATAGGGAGGGTGAGCAGTATGGCAGGGGAAGCCCCACTTTATATTGGAGATAACGGGAGGGGATTCTCCTCACTTAGCATTCACCAATTGGGAGGGTGAGTGGCACGCTAAGGGCTTCCCTAGCCAAGGCACTGGGTGGTGGAGCATTGAGGCTTCCGTGCATCTGTGCTTACCCCAGCTGGGGAAACAACATGGGCACAAATGCCAGGAGTGACGCCGAAGAAGACTGAGCTGGCCTCATGTCCTCCCCAGTGGGACGGAGTGGATCATAGGTCCTGCGCCTTGGCTGGGAAGGCGTCGGAGAACGTATATTCATCAAAGCTGAGCCGGCTCTGCTTCACCGGGCCTGTCCTCCGCAATGGGAGAACTAGAGGTGGCTCTACATTTGGAGCGAATGGGACATTGTCCCCCGTCTCCCACCCACTTGTGACCAAGAGATCCCTCCCCCCCAACAGTCATTTGCTCCAATATGCAGGTGACAAGTGCCACGCATGATCTTCTACCGTCCTTCACTGACCCCAATGGGCACCAGCCATAACTGGGGACAACTGACATGCAGCGAAGCTGAACTGGCTTAGACCCCCTTTGTTCACTGTTGTTTTAAAAAGCTACAGAAGTGTGGGCCACTCCTGCAAAATGGTTGAATTCAGGCAACCCAATTTCAAGTATGCCGAGTTGACCGATGCTACATTTCACCAGTGTGACCATGGAACTTAATGTTTGGACACAAAACTCGGGGTTGTTAAGGGCTCACACAGAACGAAATGTGTGCAATGGATGCCACTGAAATACACACCAAACTGTGAGGAAGCAACAGTGAGAGGAACCGCACATAGCTGGACAAAAGCAAGTGCTAACTGTGCATGGAAAAGTCTCTTTATGAATAAGAATACAAAGCTTATCACGTAGCAGTAGTTCATGTATGAATTTGCTCCTGGGGATGAGAGATGAGGATCACCAGAGAGGGAACTAGGATTCCTCACCAACTGTTTATCTCTTCTGGATTATGGCCCTAATTGCAGAGTTTCAGAGGAGCCCACAGGATTTGGTAAATACAGTTGTTGCGCAAAAGACACTTAACTGTGCCCTATGAAGCAGATTTAACAGCAGGAATATCCACAGTTAAATCTCTCTTAACACGAGGCCAAGTGCAGAAGAGGCTCTTAAGTACGTAAACAGCATATTGTGCAATACAGAATATCCTTAAGATGAGAATCACACGATGGGCTGCTGTTTCTCTGCCCTCCCCATGCCCAATCCTCTTCATCAAAGCTACTCCTTTGGGCTCTTCAATTCATTCACCCTTCTCCAAAGCTCAAAAATTTCTGGCTCCAGAGCAGCACTTCATCTTCCCCTTCCTCCCTGCTTAGCACATGATACGTCTCGTTTCTTAAGCAGCCACTCCGCAACACCTGAGGACAAAGTGTGCAAGAATTAGAACAACAGAAAGTTAGAGCTGACTTCTTCATTCCTGAATGAATCACCTTGCCCCCAAACAGAACAAGTAAAACTCAGCTGCCTTTAGAATTCCCTTGGAGGGAGGGGTTGGGCCATCTTAGAATTTGAATACTCTGACAGAAAGGACTGGGCTCTAAGTATGCAGCCAGGGAATAAAGATGATAATATGATAGAAGTGAATTACAAAGAGGTTAAGGATGCTTCCCGGTGGAGGGGGTTGTCAAAAGGAATCGTGCAGCTATTCATCATTCATCTCCCCCCCCCCCCCAACATGTTTTCCACATTAAGTGGGGGAAAGCAGAAGCAGCAATGGGAAAACACAGGAGGGTTACAAATAGAAGATGATGACATGTGAACCCCTCCCCCTAAGATTCTGTGAATGAGGCAGGGTGATGGTGTGGGGAAAAAAGCCTTGTTTGGCAGTATGGTGAGAAGTGAGGGAAAAAAGCACCCCTTGGTGTCAAGTGTCAAGAAGAGACAAACTCTGGTGCTGTGTAGAGCTGTGAAGACTTTATTGTTGTAAAAAGTTCTTAAGATTGTAAAAACCAATTTTCAAAAAGCTCAACGTTTCGGATAGGTTCTATCCTTCGTCAGGAGCTGCGAAAACGGATAAATTGCCTCAGAAGGCTAAAGGAGAGGGAATTCGAAGCTTTCGTTCCGTGTCCTGTTAGGGAGCTGCGTTTGTGAAGTCGATTCCCACTCGTACTTGCAAGTACTCAGCTACCAAGTAAGTATTTAAAAATTAAATTAAAAAAGAGGAACTTCATAGCATCTCATATATAGGCATCCACAGAATTTTTTTCTGGGGTGGAGGTCAGGGGGAAAGCTGCACAGCAGTTTGTGGTTGCAATTTGCACGCACAGTGTGCAATGCTACAATACACTTGTGCATTTTCTTTCTGGGTGCACTTTGTTGCTTTAGTGTCCCATTCCTTGACATTTAGAAGCCTAAACGGAGTAGTAAAAGATCCTAGGAATTGGACAGTACTGAGGGAGAAGAGTGCTATATTCAAGAAGCATCATGAACGTCAACAAACCTTTATTTGGAGGGAGGGATAAAAACACACATACACCTAGGGACAAGAGAAAAACCAAACCAAACCCAAATGCACAAACACAGTGAGGCTGTCTTAAGAATGTAGAGTGTAGCATTGAGACGTGGAACTTTACTGATTGGGATATACCGTATTTCTGAGTAATATAGTGAGGTCCTCTCCATGGGTATGGGCATTACCAGATTTTTCTGGAATGTGAAACGATGTAATTTCTTCCTCTACTCAGTTTGACTTCTGAAGAGGAAGGAGATCCAAGAGGACCACAGCATGAAAGGGTGAAAAATAGGGAAAGTGAATACTGCTTTTATGAAGTCAGACAGGTGGCCTCCTCCCTATGAAAAAGTTATTGAAATGTTGTAGAGCTCTGGGGTGAAAAGGATCTAGTCCTCACCTTCTTTTTATTGAAGTTGTATGTCAGACACTGCTTGCTCTTGAATGCACAGTAAGTAGGATGTTGAACTCTTGTTGAGTCACAGATCTGGAAGGAATGAAATAATGGACAGGTGTGCGTGTATGTGGTGGTGGGGAATGAGGAACAGACAAACATGAGCCTAGGGCCCGCTATTCCATTAATGCTCACCTTGTCTGGGAAATCTCCTCCTCGAAAGAAGGAATATTCTGACTGCAACCAGAGAGCTACACGAAAATCATCACAACCGTGAGCGGCCAAGCGGCCACACCAATACTCTGCTCGCAAGCCTCCATATGTCTCAGTCCCATAATACTCTCCTACGACTGAGGAGACCTGCTGATTAAAACAGGGAAAGGGAAGATTTGACACAGGAGAACTTGTCCACAAGGGAACTTTTCTCCAGTATCTTGGCAACCTAAGTTTCACCTTACCATGGGCTCCATGCCCTGGTGCTGGGCCAAAATCCCAGGGTTGATGTAATTTGTGAATGGGCCATCATCACAGTCAATGCGTTTCAGATCAGAGGCCCCTTGGCACTGCTCTATCTTCAGGGAGCAGAACGCACACTCAGGGCACAGATCTGCATGGCGTCGACCAATGTTATCACATATCTAGAGGGTGACAGAGGAACAAGAAGGAACAGAATAAAGTTCAGATTTCTGGAACAATCTACCTTAAATATACTGAGTCGGTAGGGTGGCCATATGGAAAGGAGGACAGGGTTCATGTATCTTTAACATTTGTACGGAAAAGGGAATTTCAGCAGGTGTAATTTGTATGCATGCAGCACCTGGTGAAATTCCCTCTTTGTCACAACAGTTAAAGCTGCAGGAGCCCTGTCTTCTTTTATATCTGGTCAAGAGGGCAGGGCTCTTGCAGCTTTAACTGTTGTGGTGAAGAGCGAATTTCACCAGGTGCTGCATGCATACAAATGACACCTGCTGAAATTCCTTTTTCTATACAACTGTTAAAGATACAGGAGCTCTGTCCTCCTTTCCATATGGTCACCCTAATATTACCGAGGCATGTGGCAAGTCATTCTTGGGGATATGATAGGCATTGGTCTTTCCCAACATGCCAATTCTCATGTTCACATTAATAATAATAATAATAATAATAATAATAATAATAATAATAATAATATTTATTTGTAGCCCGCCTCTCCCTCCGGATCGAGGCGGGGAACAACAACAATATAAAACATAAAAATCACAACAGTTAAAAAAAAAATTAAAAAAAAAAACAAGAGAAAAAAATACAACATTAAAAACATCTTAAAATTCATCTGGATAGGCCTGTCAGAAGAGGACAGTCTTCATGACTCTCTTAAATTCATGAAGACTGTCAATTTGTCTAACCTCTTCCGACAGACCATTCCATAGTCTGGGAGCGATGGAAGAGAAGGTCCTCTGGGTAACACCCGCCAGCCTAGTTCTGGCTGGCTTGAGTAAGTTCTTCTCAGAGGACCTAAGTGTGCGGGGCGGATCGTACGGGAGAAGGCGATCCCGTAGGTACCCTGGACCCAAACCATGTAGGGCTTTAAAGGTAATAACCAACACTTTATACTTCGCCCGGAAACTGATTGGCAGCCAATGAAGCGATTTTAAAACTGGTGTAATGTGATCACCCCTAGGTGTACCGGTGACCAACCTGGCTGCCATATTTTGAACAAGTTGAAGTTTCCGGACTAGGCACAAAGGTAGCCCTATGTACAGCACATTGCAGAAGTCGAGCCTCGAAGTTACCAGTGCGTGCACTACCGTCTTTAGGTCTTCCAACTCTAGGAAGGGGCGCAGCTGGCATATCAGCCGAAGCTGATAGTAGGCACTCCTGGCCATCGCATCAATCTGAGCTGTCATCTGGAGCGACGGATCCAGGAGTACCCCCAAGCTGCGAACACAATCTTTCAGGGGGGGTGTAACCCCATCCAGAACTGGTTGACACACCTCCAGACCCAGGTTGGGGCCTTTGACAGCAAGCACCTCCGTCTTGTCTGGATTCAGCTTCAGTTTGTTTTTCCTCATCCAGCCCATTACTGCCTCCAAGCATTCATTCAGAGGAGACACATTATCCTTAGCTGACGATGTTGTGGAAGGCATAGAGAAATATATTTGGGTGTCATCCGCGTATTGATAGCACCCCGCCCCATGCCTCCGGATGATCTCTCCCAGCAGTTTCATGTAAATGTTAAACAGCATTGGGGAAAGGATGGCACCTTGTGGTACACCACATAGCAGCTCCTTTTTTGAAGAGCAGCTATCCCCAAGCATCACCATCTGGAACCTGCCCGAGAGATAGGATCGGAACCACTGAAGCACAGTGCCCCCGATTCCCAATTCCCCCAGGCGCTCCAGAAGGATACCATGGTCGATGGTATCGAAAGCCGCTGAGAGGTCCAAGAGTACCAGCCTTGTACCTGGCTTGGACCTAAAAGTAGACTTCACCCAATCTAACTGCCCCCATTCTCCCATCAGAAGATACTCTAGAAAATTGCACAGGTATTTGGGGTGGGGTTGACAATCTCCCATGTTTGTCAAGAGCTGGGCTCTGCTGGTCGACGGTGAAACTCAAATCAGCACTGAAGCTTACCGAATCCCCATAGCTAAAGGTTTTTGCCTCCATTTGTTTCCAGGCCTTGCTAACAGCTGAGGATATGCAAATGTCTTGCAGCACTGCATAACAGAGAATCGCCAGAGCTTCGCCTTTGCTAAGAGCTAGGAGGCTAATGCAACAAAGGAGAGATGAAGAAAAGCAAACTGTTAAAGTCGATAAGGAAGGCCTTTTGATCGTGTCCCTTCCCCCAGTTTAGAGGGAGATGTGATGCTCTCAGAAACTATTAACTGTGTTCAGAAGACATGCTAAGCCACAGTGGTTAAGCATTTTGAGCTAAACATTATGGCTTAGGGTGTTGTGTGAACCATTCCTAACCATGGCGGCTACATCACCATGGTTTAAACACACTCAACAACAATTTGATGCAAAAGGGTTTGTAGCCTAACCATGGCTTAGGCTGCCTCTACAAGAGAGGTTTAAAGCTCTTTCAAGGCTGATTAAAATTTTTACCTCTACAAGAGAGGAGCGCAAATTGGGGGCTGAGGCGCTTTAAACATCCGATTATGTGCATTTTTGAATGCGTGTTAAACTGCGAGTTTTAATTTGCAGTGGCAGTTAAAGTGCCTTACCGCCGTGTAAACATGCGATTCTCCGCATGTCAACAAGTTTAAAGCGCGTTTCAGTCATCCGGTAATGCGCTTCGCCGCCTCTCGTACAGAGGTATTAGGAGTAAATGCGCTTCCGTGAATATGCGCCAAAGCGGATCCTTCTAGAAGGGGTCCTAGTGTCTGAGCAGGCCCATTGTCCATTTGAGATGTCAATTCAGGTTAAAATTAGACCTTATGGGAAACATACATTTGCAGTTGAAAATGGCAGCTTTGCATCTAATTCCCATTCCTGCCCCCTCCCCTGTCCCCAGTACATTGTAACTAGTTAGGGAAAACGTGCATATGGGGCCCTCCCTTGCTGACCTTGGGAAAGGTTTGGGAAAATCTATTTTCACCATTTCTCTAACTAGATAAGTACCAAAAGGAAGGGTGAACAACAGGTTGCTTACCTGAACCTGTAGTTCTTCTAGTGGTCATCTGTGCTTTCACAAATATGGCTTTGTGCCTATGCAAAGCTCTCATAGAGCTGAGAAGTTTTAGGTGGGAAAGCCTGGCCTAGCCTATTGCACACACTCAAAAGTTGTCTCTTGCCTTCCCTCCCAATTTCTGAAGACCACTGCAGCAGCTCCCAAACCCAAACAGGCAAATGAGCACCTGCAGAGGGGACAGAAATTGGGTTGTATGAATGCATAGATGACCAGTTGAAAAACTGGTAATGAATCTGCCGAAAAGCTGCTATCCTGTCCACATAAAAGGTGTGTGCACACTGTGGGTTTCTCTATACTGAAGCAAAAGTCCTGCACACTTATAGGGGCATTGTCTTCCAGAGTCTTTGCGGGATTACAATTAGCACAGATGTGCTTCCCCCTTTTTTCTTCCGTTTCCTTTGTGAGCATGTTCCATATCTTTCTTTGATACAGCGAGTAGATGGCGCTGCAGTATTGCATGATTCTGGAAGTATATCGCCTCTTTGATGGCAGTTTATATTTATTACTGCATTTTTTACAATTTATAAAGTGGTGTAATAAAGCTTAAAAACGATGGGAGAGGCACTGGAGGTTGATGATGTTGTGAAATAAGCTGCGAACTTCCAAGAGTGAATAATCATGAATGTACGATAAATGCCTCATGTAGAAACAGCATGAGAATGTGGAAGGACGTTTCCAGATTAGTCATCCAATTCAGGAAGAATATAGGGAGCATGATATCTTGGGTCAAGTGAAACTTAGAGAACACTTGCATGGGGGGGGGGGGAAATCACATCTGGCCAAAGGACTGCCTTCGCCTTACGTGGTGGGGTGGATCAACTGATAGGGCACCTAATTCGCTAGCTCAACAGGCTGAAATAATGGCCATCAGAAACACAACGTTGATTGTAAGTAACTTAGTCCCATGCAGCAATAGGCCCAAATGGTCGAAGCGTAAGTGCAGACAACACTGCTGACAAGCTCCAGGGAGGAAGAGGCATGATAACCAAGGGTCTGTGTGTACGTAAAATTTCTTAACCACAGGCTAAGATAACAGTGAAAAACCCTGCACTGGTGCAGGAGCAGCTGGCAGGGAGGCACGTTGACTCCGCAATGAAGAAACAGTCAGATTGTGCAATTTTAAGGAAAGTTAAAAGTGCAAAACATTTTGCAATGAACAAGTAACTGAGTCAACAATTTGCAAACTAGCATGCTCCTAAAACTTATTCCGCTTCAAATTGTCTGCCTCAAAGAGCTCTTGAAGGAGAGATATGAGGGTTGGAGGGGGGTTGGACTCAGACACCATACCGTGAGAAGATGGGAGCATATATTTGGATGTCAGATGCTATTGCTGCGGTTATCTGAGAGAAACTGAGAGGACAGGAGTCACACCCCTTAAGTGTGCGCTATAGACTGGGCCAAGCGTTCCCACCTACAACTTCTCAGCTCTAGAAAGTTCTTGACAAGGGTTCTGTGCAGGCACAAACCCATATGTGTGATGCAGAAAGGCCACGAAGGACTAGATACACAGTCGTTGGTTTTAGTCGTTAAGCATCTCTTGAATGGCTTGTTTGAGCCTCAGAATGGTCCTTATTTAAATCCAAAGGACAACTATTCCTTATGGGTATGCAGAACTTCACAAACTATTTTTCCTCAGTCATATAAAACCTTCATGAAGAAAGAAGCATGTGTCTCAAGGAGACCTGTAAACAGCTGTCCACAGAGGTCTCCTTTTAATGTCATGTGAACAGTGGATGTTCATGTAATAGGACCTTTTCTTTCTTTCCTCCTCCTGCAATCCCCACATCCACTCTGGAGGGTTTCCCAAACCTCTGGAGCAGATTTTGGGTATATGTGTGGTAGGGGAAACCCATTCTGCCATTAGTGTCTGTTCCAGTGGTAGACAAGACATCATTAGATACAACCCAGAGACACACACACACCGCCGCCCCTACGTCTGCATAGAAGTTAGTATAACAAAAATAAAACTACCACATCTACGGACCAGCAAACTTGTACATGTTTTTCAATCTCCCACAACTCATCAAGTGAGGACTTGCATGTGTGAATAATGCCACAGATTAAAATCATGATTGGCAAAAGAAGACACATGCTCATGTGGTTGGAAAATTAGCAAAATGATATGAAGATTTTTTTTATAGACATTATTTAAGTTAAACAACTGATTTAAATCTTGACAGAGGAGGAAGTATCCTATACTGCTGCTCTGTGCCTCTGCTGGTTCTGTTCCACACACGGATCTCACTGCTAGCCGAAGAAAAACTTGCACTTGTAAAAGCAACCCTGGAAATAAGCAGTAACCCTGGTTTCCAGATTGGGACAGGTCAGTGGTGCTCCCTTCTGCAAGCTCTGTTCTCCTGCCCCGTTCCAGAAATGAGCATTGCCGCTCTTTCTGGATGCTTGAGGAACAGCTAGCTTCCCACTAGTACATGGTAGCATAGGATACTACTCATAGAGTTTCTACTGTCTGTACTTTTTGCAATTCAGTTCCCTCTGACAAGAGTTTATATCTCCCCATGCCTAGTCCCCAGCATGTGTAAATAAATCTGCCATTTTTAAGCTTCATAGAGCTGATGAAATGGACAATGTCCATGAAAGCTAATGCTCGAATACATTTGTTAGTTTTTTGAGGCATCACAAGACTGTTGCTTTTGCTGAAACAGATTAACATGGCTACTCCTCTGAAAGAATCATAAAAAAATAGTTTAATAATATTGTATTTTTGTTTAAGGGCCTTAAGGGCCTGTCTAGGAGGACAGGAAGGGGGAATGAATGAATATAGGAAGGAAGGTGATCAAAAACCTGCAAGTGAACAGACAGTCCCTAAAACATATGATTTGTGATCACCTAATGGTGACACACATGTACAGCGGGGCAGGTTCCCTTTTTATTAATCCCGTAGTGGGTTTGGCTGGCTTGTGAGTGCCCAGGCTCTAGTTTAAAGACTGTTAATGGTTCTCAGTGAACATGGATCATTCCCTGAATGCGCCATTCATCTAGTGGGCAGAGAGTCAGACTAATGTTCTGCAGATGTTCTGAGTAAGGGGCCAAACTTCATGAGATACTGTTCACGCAACTGCTAGTTTTTTTAAAAAAAAGCGTATCACAGACCATGGCCCACTTTGGGACTCTGGGGGAGAAGGGGGCTTTAATCATTTGCCTCCCCCTCTCCCCACAGCTACAGTCTAGATGTCTATTTGCATTGGGGAAATGCTCCCATTTGTACCAAGGAAAGCATTTAAAAAATGCAAATGGCAGGTGTGGAAGCCTGATCAGAACTTCTAGGTCCTACTCTGAGACAAGCATTTTATCACATGCTCGCTACTGTCCACTTACGGATGTGCATGTGTCCTTTAGACGACAACGTCCGCCTCCCGCACACCTCCCGCTCGTTTTTCCGTTGCAATATAGACACCTTTTAATCTGATTTTTTTTAAAGAAAGAAATGTGCTGCAATCTCCTGCTGTGTGCAGAAAAAGCTACGTGATCAAAACGGCCCCTGAGTGGGCCACATGGTCTTTGTTGACATCGTCTTTCCCCTCTGGGAAGAAAGAGGAAGCAACGAGAGACAAAAGCGGGTGTGGAGAGGCAAAGGTAAGGAAACACAATTTCCCCCCATGTGATGATGCTCTGAATCAGAGGGACCCATGACTGGGATGCGGTTGGTAATGGTACCTTGTCTAGATTGGACCTGAAAAACAGGTGCATGGGGTTGGTAATGGTAATGGTATCTCATCTAGCCTGGCCCTGAAAAACAGCAGTTCGGGATTTGAGTGGGCAGAGAGAGGAAGAAAGCTAAGAGTTTGTGACAGGAGTTAGCTGAAACTGGAGAGGCAGCTCAGGAGAGAGAAGGCTGCACAAATTGCTCTCTGGGCGCCCAGTGGCTGTTTTGAGGAGTCTGCTTACTTCCAATAGGCTCTGCTTGCCTATTTGTTTTCATTTTTTTAAAATCAACTATTATGTCTCCGTAGTGTCTTGACCAAAGAAAGCAAAGCCCTCCTGTACCACTGGCCCAGGACCTTCTCACCACTCAGAGAAGTAAGCAGCACATGAATATACTTATTCTATCCTAGGACAGATGAACCCTGGCACTGAAAAACAGGTATCCAATTGCTGAAAACTAGGATGACATCTACTGGGAACAAGGCAGTGGCACTTTCCCTCTAGATCCTCGATTGCCTGGTGAAATCCATGGTTGTACTTTGGAATGAATGTCTGGGGCAACAGTGTCTATAAGGAAGTTTTGTGTGTGTGTGTGTGTGTGTGTGAGAGAGAGAGAGAGAGAGAGAGAGAGAGAGCGCACAGGTGCTAGTCTCCATGCACCCAGCATTTTAAATGCAGTTGTTTTTCTAGGGGGCAGCTTAAACGTCATTTTTGCCCATGGTGGCTGTGAATCGGCGCTGCATCGGTTATATGATACAGCTGCTGATTCGCTGCCACCACAGGACAAAGAAACGAAGACACACAACAGAAAAGTCTGGGATTGACCCTGACTTTTCCTGCTCGAGCAAGGTCAGCATGGCTGTTCCACAGTCCGTTCTCGCTCCTGCACTGTGCCAGGGGTGTTCTCGGCAGAAGGCAACCTCCTATTGGTCACTGGAAGCTGAGCGAGGGGAAGGGGGCAGGTTCAGCGAGCTGAATGGCCACTGGAAAGCCCACACTGCCTCCTGCATCAAGATTACCCGACACCCCGCAACAGCAAAAACACATTAAAAAAATCGGGGGCAAACCAGTGCTGTGAAGGCATTCCTTTAGTAACAAACTGTTCCTGGAGGGCAACCAGGGTTGGATGGTGGCAATAGTTTCGGTGTGGCACACATTCTGTTCTTGGTTTTAATCACAACCATGCAGAAGTTGAAAGGAGCTGTCCAAGGCTCGGAGCATATTTTGGGGACTGGGTTCAGCACCTTGGACAGACCCTTTAGCCTTCTGTCTGGTTGCAACTAAAACCAAGAATGGCATCTCCGCCCCGCTGAAACCTCTCCTGACCTCAACAGGTTAGAGGATTTACAAAATCAAGAAATGAAAACAAGACTTTTGCTTAACATGCTTCTATTTGAACCACAATAAATTATGGGCATGTTTCAACCCACATTGAGCATGTTTGTGTCCCATTGCTTTCAGGAAGCATCATTTAAGTGCATGCTTAGTTCTGCCGTTAAAATCAAGGGACTTTTTAAAAATTGGCTAGGTTGAGCATTTGTTAATTTTTACTTTGAGGGAACAATAGGCAGGGAACAATAGGGAGGATCCAGTAGGAGTGGACAACTACTATGGTATCAGCCATCTGCCTATAGTCCTTCCCTTTGTGTTATGGGGAGCTGTTTCCCCAGTAAATGGCTGCGATTCAGCTAATAATAATTCTAGAGAGCCTATAATATTTTGCCCTTTTTTCCTTCTGTCACTGCTCCTGACTGGCAGCAGGACTGCCTGTGTATATCAGGAACTTACTCACTAGCTGTGAACATGCATATATGTCAGGGGTGATGGTCTCAGCTATCCTGCTAGTCTCCAAGCTAGATTTCGTCCTTACCTGCCCTTGAAACTGGTCTCTGAGTCTGCTTCCTGGACATCCAGATCTACTTTTTTGTCTTTGGTAGCTTGTGTGTTCTCTGCATTCAGGGACTGCTCCAATGAGAATGCCATGCTAATGAGATGGTTGATGCTTTGGTGGAGATGCTGGTCTGTCAGCCCCTCTTTGGCTTTCACCTTTCTGACATCTAAGATGGATGTTTCAGCATTGGTTGTGACATGCCTTTCATTTGAGTGGTCTGGCTGCTCAGGGGTTTGGAGGATTTCCCAGTTCGGGTGTGGAGCTGGGAAGTGGCTCTTGGGCATGGGCTCCTCGCCTGAGACTGCAAAGGAGTATTTCAAAATGGCGTCAACATTGGAGCGAAGGCGATTGTCAGGGGATGGTGGGGAAGCCTCAATCGAGGCTGTGGCATGCCTCTCGCTTGGGCGTGAAGGGAGGACATCAGTCTCTTCAACAAGTGGCTGATTGAGGCACAGGATCCGCTGTCCAGGGGCAGAAAAAGGGGAGAATTTGGGGAAATGTGACTATCATTTATTTATTTATTTATTTATTTATTTATTTATTGCATTTTTATACCGCCCCATAGCCGAAGCTCTCTGGGGAATCACACACCCTGCCCTCCTCTCCCACAAATACAACTGCCTCCAGCTCATCACCTCTAGTCTATTGCCTGGTATCACCTCCAACTGGGATCCCAGAGTACCCCCTTTATTTTGTTGTGGGTTTTTATGAGATAATTTCCCTTCTTCACATATAACCAGCCAAAGGGTCTCTTCCCCATTGCAGCTACCCACAGAACAGGCTGTCCTGTATTGTAGAGCCCACTCCTAATTCTTTTGAATTGCATGTCTGGCTTGTAGGGGGTGGGGAATTAAAGCTTTCCCTCTCTTAGGTTGGAGAAAAAAATATTATTTTTTAAAGATTTGAAAGAGGCATCAGTTCCCATGGGGCCAATCAAATTCTGAATATCCCATTATGACCTTTTTTTTAAAAAGGCACGTGTTTGAAACAATATGGAATGTTCAAAACCTGCTTAATAATGGCATAAGGAGGGTGAATGTGCACATCAAGACCAATAATCCCTCTCAAATGACCTCACTTAAGTAAATGCTTGGGTGAGATGGAGGGAGATAATCTGTCACCGGTTTTAAGTAAATCAACCTGTGTGTATTCTCTAGGGAAGCCAGGAGAGGGATAGGTATCAAACAACATCAGCACCTGGAGGCTACACCTGCCTCAGGATAGCTGCTTGTGAACCAACCACAGTGTGCCTGTGGAAAGGTAGTCATCACAGGTGTCCTGTCACATGTCCAGCTACAGATAGGAGTGTAACATTCAAAAGCTCCTTACCATGTGTGCAATTCCCAGTGTGCCTTACTGTCAGCACTGCACACCCTTGGCACTGTTGGTGCTGGCATTCAAACACTGCATGTGGGGTATAAGGAACTTTGAAACAATATGCTCCCCATGTGTATTTTAATTAGCAACTTATTGATTTTACATCATCTATTGATACAATAACTACAAAAGCAAGATTATAATAGGGGGAAAACACACCCTGGCCTCCCTACTTCTTATTCATTCAGCTATTAATGGAGGATGACCTAATACATCATAACAGGGGTAGATCATGGTCCGCTGCTGGACCACTGGCCAATTCTAGTGGAGCTTCTAGTGTCTGCTGGTTGCTGGGACTTAGTCTGATCCAGGAAGTCACTCTTTACATTCTTAAAAAAAGAGCTCATTGTGCTTTCACTGCATAAGATCCTGAATACGCAATCTTGCTTTGTAAATTTAAAATACATTTGTGGACCACTAGGAGACTAGTGGTGGTGGTAGTGGTGTTTTTAAAAGTTGCCTATGCAAGATTGTCATCATATCAACCCTCCATTGTAACGTAAAACATTCCAAAAATGCTTTTCAATTTTGTTCAGTTGGAAAGCCTCAATATTTCTTATTTTTAAAAATCTGATTATATCTGAAAATCCCAAAGCAAAGTTTGTCAATCTAGCTCTCCTGTTACTGAATCGCTAGTCATGCACACTTTACAAACTCTGCAATGACAATCCACTCCTAAGAGAATATAACACCCATAACAATGGTAACACCCTGACGGTTCTCATGCCACTGGCTCCTGAATACATGCCAATCTGGTACATCCGGCAGGGGTCTGTCTCCTGGTCTGTGCGCTGGGGGCCCCTGTGATGAGCCACTCAGGGCTGCAAAATGGAGGAAGAGTAAGACAGGGCCATTCTCTCAGGTCTCGGGATGACACCACCCCTTGGTCTGCCCACTGGGTGCTTGCCTAGGCGACAGATTCTGCCCTGGTTTACCTTGCACTCTAGGGGTGCCTCCAGAGGGAGGGGACCTAAGTGCTAACATTCAGAAGGCTTTTTGTGCAGCTATTCCATCCCCCCCCCCACCCACACCAAAACAATTTAAGGACAGCATCATCTAGACATAACATTCCATGAATGAGGCAGGACAATGGTACAATTAAAAGCCTCATCTGAAAGTACCCTAGTTTTCTCCAGGCAACTCTGCTTGCCTGCCTTTCTGCCCACTTCCTGCCTGAATTCTTAGTTGAGCTCTCATTTGACTTCTTAGCTCAGACCTTGGTCCTTTGTCTGGCTGTGCCTTTGGATTGACCCTCCTGCCGTGTGCCAATGATGGGTGGGGGGAAGGTAAATTATGAGAGATCCTTAACGAAATCCACAAGCCTCACTCCTTGACTCCCCCTACTTTTAGCCAAAGCATTCCCCCATCGCCTCCTAAAGACAGGCTAAGGGGGGCAGCCCCCCCCTCCCCGGCATCTCTCTAATTTGGATATTGCCTGACACTCTCGTAACTCTCTTCTCCTCACCTTGGTGTAGAACTTTTGATTTAAACATCGAAACTGTGCAAATAGACAAAAGGTCTCGAAAGGCTGGACCTCAGGAAGATCAGCACAGATGGGGCCTGGAAGCAGAAGATGTACCATGGGAAGGGGAAAAAGTACCAGACACAGTTTTGAAATGTTAACTTCAAAAACAATTCCCTTAAACCCAGAAGGAGGACTATTACATTGTAATAATTGTATATTTTATTTCCATAATACACACACATTACAAATTGCAAAATGTATTATTGCAGACTAATAAAGATCTGAATCCATTCCTGCTGTGTCTGTGCCTGTTGATGGATATAAATATGGGAAATAGTTACAGTGCTGGCAGTCAAAGAACAAAGGGACACAATCTACTGGCAAGCTTTGCACATTTTTAGAGCAGTTCTGGAGGCTGACTATACATGGCCAAAGCCCCGCGGTGACTGCAAATCTGTGCTGCGTCAGTTATATGACGCAGCCACAGATTTGCAGCTACCACAGGGCTTTCCCACGAAGCTGCACAGCAAAAAAGTCAGGGACTTACCCTGACTTTTTTGGTGGATGCAAGGTCAGTACGGCTTTTTCACCTTCTGACCTCACCCCGTGGCCGATCTGGGGGGCAGTCCTGGCGGAAAACCAGGAAGATGGGGGCCCCCTCTGGTACCTGGATGACTGCTAGAAACCCCACACTCCCTCCTTGGTGTCAGGATTACTCGACGCCACCCGGGTAAGGGACACTGTGGGTGTTTGGGGTAAGCTCTCTGTACTAGCTGAGCTATCACAGTAACCTATTCACGCAACTCTTGGGAACTGTAGTTTGGTAGAGGTGCTAAATTTTCTTTGTTTGCAAGCTCTTCACCCTACCCTGCAGAACTAAAGTTCCACGGGTTCCTTAGAGAAAATAAATTGCTGTAAAACCAGTATGTCTGCAGTGTTTATATGACCCAAGGAAGACAGAGGAAGGGGGGGAAGGGGGGCAATCAAAAGTGGGTCCAGTTTTCAAAGTTGGTGTTAAAGGGGGCTCTGGGTCTGAAAAGTTGGAAGACCTACACAGACATTTTGGGACTTTGACCTTCCACAGAAAGAGTATGAGATTATATACACACATATATAAGAAACAAAGTGCAACCAGAGTCTCTCACCACAAAAGGGTGCTGGAGGGAATCTGAAGCACGCACCAGTGATCTGCACATACCCTCTGGGATCTGGCCATGATTCTCATACTGATCCAGCCGTATGATTTTAAGATCGTGGCAACCCTTGCTACGTCGGATCTGACACACCAGGCTCGCCTTCCATGTGGGCCTCAGGGAAGAGAAAAAGACTTTATACTCATCCTCTGTGAGGGGGCTGCCTGGGGGTGAGGACAAAGCACTTGGGATCGACTGTGTCAGAAAGATTGGGAACCCTGAAGGAAAAGTAGCACAAGGAAGCAAACATATTAATCAGGGAAAAACACACACTATGTGAACAGGGTATTTAGCAACAACTGATGGCTGTTAACAACTGCACTCAGATCAATGGATCTTTTGAAAAGCATTGGTCTTAAATGCCAATGCCAATACTATAGCAAAAACTATGGCTTCCAGAAAATGTCCTTCCCAATTGCAGATGGCTTCATGGAATAGGAAATAGAAGTGGGGCGCTAGAAGTCCTTTTTCTGATTTTCAGGCTGTAATCCTATGCACACTTTCCTGGGGGTAAATCCCATGGAGCATCCCACTCTGAGTAAATATGCAAAGGATTGCTCTGTTGGTCTACTTCTGCAAAATTTGGCATTCCAATAGTAACATGGGTAAAGGGTTACCAGCTGCAGATTTCCTTGCAATAACCTAGGTTGCAAATTCTGTTGAAATCTGTTCCTCCAACTGAGCAACCAGAAAGTTTCCCTATAAAGTAGAAGAGGTCCACCTATTGTCCAAAACAGATGTAACATTTCTGAACATTCTGAAATCAATGAAAAAATGCCCAGAAAGGTTTTTAATACATGTTATACTGACTTACTGATCAAACCTAAAAATGACCAACTAAATATTCCTATAACAGACTTAACATAATTTCACTGTTCACTATGAAAGAAATATCAAGATGATTTCAAATTTCCCTTCAAATGTCTGCCCCATACCAGGCACAAATTAAAGGAACAAATCTTTAACAGATACAGAGATACAGGAATGGTGGGGTAGTGGGAGCTGCACCTATTGAATTTTTGACTGCCAGGCAGGTGCTAAAGCTGGAGTGTCTCTATCAGATGGCAGTCTTATAACTGGGAAAGGAGGGGAAGCCATTCGCCAGGCTCTTCAACTCAAAAGGCAGCAGAAATTTTGTCAGCAACAGTAATACAGGTATGTCAAAGTAAAATGACTTGGAGGGGCAAATTCCTCAGCTCAGAAATTATCTAGGAGTCATACCTATAATTTTGGACCAAAAATATCAGTTCAGCTTCCAACTTGTAGTGTCTTGTGAAAGTTGGTCCCTTTGCCCAACTACTAAGAGTACTCCTCCTCCTCCTCTAAAGATGGTTTAACAATGTGGGAAGTGCAGTAGGGACCAGATCAGTGGGCCATATTGGGAAGCCCTAAAACAGCCTCATGAGGCTCTCTGGGCTTTATGTTTGGGACACCCCCATTAACGGGAGCTGTTGAATGAGCAGCACAGGCCTACAACGCACAGCCAAGGCAGCCGGGGCAATGACAGTTATAGGCCTTGTGGGGCAAAGTCAAACGTGATTAGCAAGCAGCAATCTGGCCAAACTGCTCTTGGAATACGGACATGTCAGCCACTCACCCACCAGAAAGGCCCATGGTGGAGACTTGAGCCTCAGCATTGCCATTTTGTCTGCTTCACGTCAGTCCCCCCCACGTCCCACCAACACACCACCCCATTTCAAAGGCTGACACAGCCAGAAGCTGTTGGAATGAGAACACAATGACCTCACAGTTGGAGCCATTGCAGGAGAGCAAGAAGGAGAAGAGTCCACCGGGGAGGGCTACGAAGAGCTGGGTGGAAGTGGTGTGTGCACACACATATAGGGGAGGCAAGGTAGACCTCTCTCAGGAACTGGGTTTCAGCTGCCATTATGGTAGCAGACAGCTCTGACTAATGAGGCACAGTCTATTGGGGAAATCTCCTGTGCAAGCCCCATCGAGGGACAAAGGGGCATGGGGGAAGAGAAGTTTTACTATTGTACATAGATTTTGGCATTGTAAAGTTCTAATCTTTATCTCAAGAAAACATGTTTAGTTCATCTGTTTTTCACCAGTTAGGGTTTATCACACGTTTGCACATTCTTTACTGATTGTGGATGCCTTCTATTAGGTCACTTTCCACATATAAATTTTAACTGGAAATACATAAAAGAGCATCACTCAGAGTAAAGTAACAGCCAGGAGATTGCTTTGTACCATCTTTGCTATTTATCAATAAGTTAAATTACATGAACGACATGAACGCTGGCTGTTTGAGTGGCTACACAGAGGCATTTGAATCATTTGCATTCAACATCCTTGCCCCTACTTGAAACACCAATACATTAACTTCTGTGCGCCTCCAGACAGTCCACACACTTTGTTGTTTTCGCTGCAATTGGATGCAAAGCCTTGCAACACTTTAAAGACTAACAAATGTATTCTGGCAGAGCTTTTTGTGGCCTATAACCCACTCCATCAGATGCATGGAGTGTTACAGAAAACATTTCAGGTTTATACACAGTACATAGGGTGGAAAGAATTGTAAACAGTGAGGTCAGAAGAAAATTAAATGTAGAAAGAACTGACAGTGACAATCACATGGTTAACAGTGGTAATTCACAGTAGAGTTGCTGCTGATTACGCAAATATCCTGGCACAATTAACACTGGCAGTATGATGAAAATCCTTTATCCCAGTTCAAGCTTCTGGCAATAGAATTAATCAACAGATCAAATTCTAATTCAGCAGTTTCTTGCTCTAATCTCCCTTTGTAAATTTCTTTGCTCAACAATGGCAACTGTAAGGTCAACGACAGAAGAGTATCCTGGGAGGCTGAAGTGTTCCCCACTGGTTTTTTAATATTGCTATTTCTGATGTAAACATTTGAGTCTATTAGTTTTCCATAGAGACTACCTTGCTGGCCCCATGTAGAGTGCAGCATATAGCACATTAGATGATGAGTGTGAGAATGAACCCCCATTGTTGTGGGCGACATTAGATTCTGTAATAAAATGACATTAGGCCTTGTAATAAAATGATTTCAGCGTTTACAATCTCTCTCTCACACACAATATTGTATATAATCTGATTCCTCCCCCCGTAAAACGCCATGCATCTGATGAAATGGGCTATAGAACATAAAAACTGATGCCAGAATAAATGTATTAGTCTTTAAGGTGCTACATGACTCTTTGATGTTTTTGCTGAGAGAAGACAACACAGTTATCCTCTGAACATCATCCAATGACAGTAAAACAAAAGCTTATTATGGATAGTTAAAACAGTTTGGTAGGGTAAATGGTTGATGACACAGGTAGACATTGCTCATCATCTTCTCCACCATTATCATTGTCATCAATTCCATTTAAATTCCAGCTCCACGCTGCATATGTAGAAAAGAGTTCCAGTGGTTGTCAATTGGTCTCCAAACCCAATTCAAGGTGATGGTGGTTACCTATAAAGTTCTGCAAAGCTTAGGACCCAGCTATCTACAGAAACAATTACTCTCACTTCAGTCTGGCAATACACTATGTTCATCTGCCAATGCTCTCCCCTTCGAGTGCCCTGCCTTCAGAAGCAAGGTGGATTGATAGCTAGTTCGCCTGGTGCTTGCCTTGGGCAGAATCCAACAGGGCACTTATGCCTCCACCAATTCTCTTGCGCCCCGCTGATCATTGCACAAGTAGTGTGTCCTGCAGAATCCATTGTGCCAGTAGGACCCACTGTTTACGTAACAGTGATTAAGTGTTTCCCAAGTGAAGGCCTGAAATGAGTGGAAATGCTTGTTTCTCGAATGGGGTAGGTTGGTGGAGCTCCCTTATGTGAGCTCCACTGACCTGCCCTGTTCCAGAACAGAACATTTTTACTCTTTTCCAGTTGCTGGGAAGTGCTAAATCTTCCTCCTTGCACAAGTGGTGGGTCACACTTGTAGAAAGGAATCGGCAGAGGCATAAGGGAACCGGCAGAGGCATGAGCGCCCTGCTGGATTCCACCCCGCTCTTTTAGGCATTAGGCAAAGGCTTTTTTAAAAAAAATTCCCAGATCTTTTAAGTACTTTTGTAAAGCCTGCCTACAATTGTTTTATGCTGTCTGTTATACTATTTCTTGTTGTATTTTATTTGTTTTAATATGCTGCACACCAGCCAGGAATCAATGATTGACTGTATAGAACTTTTAAAAACAAATAAACATAAAATGTATAGAGCTTGTTTTCAGTGGTGGAAGTTCAGAAAAAGCATTCAACATACATCAGTTCCTTCACATCCAATAATTATCCAGGTCCCTCCTGCTACATAACTTCTAGTTTTGTGTTGCCTAATGGGATCCTGCCAAACCCATTAATTTGCTCCTAACTACTTACTTTTTTCCTTCCACTGCCCCCTTGTCCCCCCTTAGACTCTTATTCTGGTAGCTTTCCCACATGGTGTCAGGAAAGTGTACAGGCATATTTACAGAAATAAATCAACACAGGTAATACTTATGAATGCTTAATGACAAATTGAAGTTCTGAAACATGAAACCTAGAAGAACTGGTGGCAACCAGTTAATCCCACCCTCTACTCAAAACTGAAATTACTCCAAACTTTGTTGAATTGACTTTATTTAATGCCATAATTTACAACGTGGGGTTCCCCCCAAAACAAGCACCACCAAGAGAGGAATGGAACCTGGCTGGCCTCTGTTACAAAATCCACAAACACGTCTGTCAGGAGGCAGAGAGGAAAGCTCACCTTGCTGAGGGCTTCCCCCAGGAGGAAAATGAGGCACGTTCCAGCTGGCTCTAAATGGTTCCTCTCCCTTTGAAAAATGGAATGTTGTGAGGGAATAGAAGGAATAAAAGGCCATTCTTCTGAAATCAGTTACTGGACAAAGGACTGCCCTGATTGCCCCTCTTCTGGGATACAAACGAGGAAATCTGGAGGGCAGATTTTGTTTCTTCTATTAGTTATTCAGATATCATTCCTTCTCTCACCAATAAGTCTGGGTTTCTTTAAGGTGATACAGGCTTTGAAACCTATAGAGAGCAAAGGTCTGTAGGGAAGAAGAGGGCTTACTCCCTCTCCCTCTCAACGGCAAGCAGTGAATGTTTCAGTACACACGGGAACCATCATATGGATACAAACCATTCACAGGTAGCTCTGCTCACCCAGGGTGAGACCCCCTAACTATGAGGTCCCAAGAACTGGGAGAGGAGTAATGAAGCCCAGGGACAGATTTCGGTGTTCTGGCAAGCATCTGGACCTCAGAAGACACACATTTTATTTCTTCTTCCTCTCCTGGGAACAGCGAGGGCAGAACCTGTATCGGGAAGTCAAGACAAATAGGGGGATAAATGCTACTTGAAAAAAAGGCATCCAGAATTGTATTTTAAGAATACTCAATTCTGCAAATAGAAAACCAAGAAATATAACTTGAGCATACGCTGCAAACAGAGCACATTTATACACAAAAAAATGGCCTAGCCATGTACCAAGGTGAGACAACAATTCATATTTTGGGTGCCACTAATAATAGGAGACAGTCATGTCTGACCAATGGAGCATCATCCACCCACTATGCTTTTGTACAGCTGCTCCACCTCCCATACTGAAATATCTCAGCCTGACTTTATTTAAGCTTCATATTTCCTTAGAATATGTATCTTGTTAAGACATCTGTGAGACATCTGTGGCAGAAGATTGGGTGGGTTGCATGGAGCATTTGGAAGCAAGAGGCTTATCTGTAAAGGAAAATAAAGCTAGAGGGTGAGAATAAAGCCTCTGCCTAGCAAAACAAACTCTCTCTGGGCCTACGCCTTTGCAAGACATAAATTGCCATCATTTAAGCTTGTGTGTAGATGGGAAAGCCCAAAAAGGTTTTCTTCCCTTCATAAGGAAGGGAAAAAATCTCAGAAATCTGAAAAAGTCACCAAGTATAGCACCAGAAAGTGAAATTCCAACATTCACTGCAGGACTCCAGCCATACAGACTTCTAAAGCCTTGACAATATACTGCACATCCTAACCAGAGAGATATGGTTGATGGCTTCTAAATAAGCCATAATATGAAGTCCTGGTTTAAAGTTAGCATCTATAAATCCCACTTGTTTGGAAGCCATTAATAATAATTTCCCAGTTTAGATGTAAAGCAAAGCTATGGTTAACTGTGTCTTATTAAGACAAGATTTGATTGTCCGAACTTGACCATAGTGTCAAACTCCAGAGTGAACAAAAAAAAACAGCTCCTGGAATGGGGCAATACTAAGTCCAGGCAACCTTTTGGGCCATGGGCACATTTGGCAATTTTAGGTACTCCTGGGCATTGCCACAAAATGGCTGCCATGGGAGGTGTAGCAATGGACAAGCAATTTGCCCAAAAGACTGAGTACAAGGCAGAGGTGGAGTCTGAGTCCCAACAAACTAAACAACTCCATTGAACCCACAGTTTTCAATACTAACAAATTTATTTCACAGCAATCCCAGCCCCTGGTAAGAATACATGTAATTTTTTTTAAAAAACTGTATGGGTTAGGGCACCTTGGTGGGCGCCAAGAAAAGTGTCTAGGGGGGCATAGGAGCCCCACGGGCACCATGCTAGCAACCCCCAGTGGAAGAGAAACACAGATAAGAACAGGAATGGTTCTCAATGGCCATGCCAAACATACACACCCCCAAGTGTGTCACCAAATGCACCCCGTTACTTTTTCCCACATAAGCGAATAGCTGCCACTTACTCTGAGGAGGAAATGTCAGCTGCAGCACTTTGGTAAAATGTTGGGAGAGCAAAACCTATAATGCTCTGGGTACCACAGCAAAGTTTACAATAGAAGGTCATCCACCTGTGTATTAATTCATGCAGGGACAGGCAACGTCCAGAGCTTGGGGGACTGCATTACCCCCCACCGAACTTCAGTGGCAGCCACCACTGAAATCTCAGCAATTCTGTCAGGAAACAAGGCACACAGGGAGCATGCAGCTTGTTTCCCAGAATGGCGTTCCCAACAGTCCGCCAAACAGCTGGTAATTGCTGGGATTTCGGAGGTGGTAGTGGCAAGGGCCAGGTAGGAGCCGCAGTGGGCTGCATGCAGTCCATACGTTGCCCACCCCTGACCTAACAGCTATTCCAAATCAAGATTTTGCATCACCAGGGTCCAAAATTTCAGTATCTCAAGTCTCCCACAAAACAGTGGGCTGAGCAAAGGAATCTGTAAGGGACTGTAGAGAGTCACTCACCATTTCCCTCTTGGTTTTGTCGTCAAACCCACACAAGCAAAATGGAACCACTCAATGGAGCACTGGTGAAGGGTATAAGAGCACAGAAAGACAAGTTAGTATCTCCATAGCAATTTGCCATCATTAACCTTGTATAGGCTCACTATGTAATCTTTACTTCGCTGTAGGGTTTCTGGCCTCTCTAGTGCCCTGCTCTTAAGCTCTTCCAAAAGTTTCAATCCATCCACCTATCTCCAAGAGACTTACCCATCTTTGCAGCTTATCTTCATTAAAAATATATAAGCAAATAGAATGCAGCATCTTTATTCTAATAAAGAACTGAACAGTCCTGTGCAAACACAGTGGGCATGGGGTGGGGGGCTTCCTGGGAATGCAGACTAGTGAATCAAGGCTCTAAATCAGGGGTTGGCAAGTGGTACCCACCAGGACCCCTGAGTATGCCCGTCATGGCCCCTCTGCCTTCCCCATCATCCTTCCCCCCCCCCTCCCCACCGCTGCTTACTTGATGCTCACCTCTGCAGCAGGAAGCAGGAAGTCTGCAGACTTCTCTTCCAGTTTGCTGAGTTCCTGCTTCCTCGCTCTCGGGTGAACAGAAGCAGCAGCGTGTGCAGCACACGCAGTGGAGGTTGCAATTAGTAGGTGGATGGGTGCATGCACAAGCAAATGGCAGCGGCGGCAGCGGGGGAGAAGTGGTGGGCGACAGCAGGTGGGGAAGTAGCATGGCAGCAGGTGAGTGCTGGAAAAAAGGACAAATGCACCCAGGGTCTTGATAGAAAAGGACACATGTCCTGTGGACCCAAAAAGATTCCCAGCCCCTGCTCTAAGTGATGCCCCAATCCTGCCCACTTCCACAAACATTTGACCTAACACAAAGCATCTTCAAGAAGCATTTTTAAATGAACTTGACAAAACAAAAGGCTTAGCAGATGAAGATCCAAGAAACAGCATGCAAAAATAAATCCTAAAGTAGGAGAGAATGGGGGGGGGATGTTTGGATGGATGGAATTGGGTCATGAGACGAAACGGCAGACTGAGATGTTGGATTCAAAACTTCATTGGAGACAGGATAAGGCTCGGATGCAAAATCTTGTTCTTAGCTTCTCTTTCTGCCACTTGTTACACACCCCAATTTTCACTGCAACAACACCAGGTGTCATGGATAGCATGACAGGCAGGCAGCCATTTTGATGCAAAATTCTGTCCATGGAAGACATATCCTAGATCCAGCCATGTATGTTTTAATATATTATGTGGCCAATTTGCATTAAGGTCACAATAAAAAGCTTCAAATTTTAGAACCTTGATTTCTAAAAACATTTTAGTGAGGCCCTCTAAATTCTCACATGGGCAACTGTCTACATTGCCCAAATTAGGAGGGGAAAAACACATGTGCAAAGCCTTTTTGAGCAGCTCCCCTCATCCCCCTCCCTCTCTCTCCAGCAGGGTCTCTTACATCAGGGTTATCACAACCAATCATCTCCCCATAGGAGACCTGGTGGCAGAGGCAGTAGGTCGGCTCATTGGGATCCACAGGCATGTCCAGAACATCAGAGGGGTGCACATTTCCAAAGGTAACCGAGGGCATCCCATACTCTGTGCTCCTTCAAGGGGGAAAACATAGTTAGGGTGAGCACCAATAAAGGCTTCTCTCAGAACCCCAAGAGAAATGCAGTGGCTGCATTTCTCTTCATCCCACCTCACTCCAGGGTCACCTACCTTGACCTCTCCTAGCCATAAAGAACTTTCCACAACCCTCCCCACTAGGAAACAGGGACCCTGCCTCCCCCCCCCCCCCAGTGTGCCAGAGTTCACAGCAATGGACGGTATAAATTGGGAGTAAAAGAAGACTAGATTTGGTCAAAGGAAAGATCAGGCTACATTTACTAACTATATTTACTTAGGTTTGCCACTTCTCCTCAATTACTCACGTGCGGACTAATTTCAGCTTCTTTTGGGCTGTCTTTGGTGCTTCCTCATCAGAGTTTTTCCCCTTGGAACGAGCACGAGCCGCTTTCTTCTCTTTTTGGGCCCGGCCTTCTGTGTGCAAAACACGGAAAGGGGATAGCAAATAAAATACCTGTCTATAGGCCTTACAGACCTACTTCACACATAATGACAACACAGAATATGGGTTGAACATTGTTAACTCATGGGCTGTCATTACATGCAAACCCTGAACTATGCTTTAATTATGGATTGTTAATCACAAATAACCCAGAGTTCATAACCCAACAACCACCCACAGGTTCTCTTTCTGGGTTGTTCATGATAGTTAAACCATAGCATAGAACTCAAATCTCCAAGCCAAGGACTCTAGCGGTTCCCATCAATTTGGAGCTCAGAGGCAACTTTACTGATCATGCTCTCACGAGACTAATATAATGCAGCCAATGCAGTTGGACTTGTAGTCCAACACATGTGGAGGGTGCCCAGATGGGAAAGGCTTTCCTACTGTCACTGCCGGTGGACATCTTGTACTCTCCCTAGTCCCTCCCAAGCCCATGCATCTCTGTAGAAACCAAGACTCACTCTTTTTGCCTTTGCTAGATGAGCTGTCATAATCACTTGACTCAATCTGTTTCTCTTTCAGGTCAGCTTCAAAGCGGGCAAGATCTGTGTCCAACCGCCGAATATGCTTATCTACCTGCAGACACAACAGAAGGTAGGAGCATGATTTGTGATAAGGTGTCCCAAGCCATCTTAGCCCGAGACCTCTACAAGAGCAAAGAAAATCCCTACCAGCACAGGAAGAACTCAGCGAGACCAAGGGTGAAGGCTTTTCACGTCATTCAAAGATTTATAAAGGAAATTTTAAGCTTATTTTTCCATGAATGGAAAGACCACCCATCAAATCCCATCTCATCAGGTCCCTGGTCCCCTCCTTGGAGTGTCGCATACCATCTCATATGTCTGCATAGCCAGCTGCACTTTATCATCCCCAAACTCCTTGCACTTCCCATAGGCTTCTTGGATTTGCTTGAGAAGCCCCAGTTTCTCCTCTGAAGACAGTGTCCGTGCGTTGCTGATGTACTCAGTGGCCAATTTGTCAATCTCCGATTTAAGATCTGAAACAAAAGATAGGGCAAAGTGTTCTAATGCAAACTACTCTGGGATGATATTAGAGTCTAACAGAAAGGGACATGAAGAGAAGGTGCATTGTTTCTCAAAGTGTAGCAAGACAACAACACAGTCAATCCGAATCAGCTGAAGCTTTGCTCTTGGTTCTACCTCCAACTCACCTTCTGTTCGCTGGTCAAGGTCTCGCATAAGTTGGAAGTTTCTCTGCAGCTCAAATGGCAAATTCTCAATGCCTGGTGAAATAGGGAGAATGCAAAACAGAGAAGGTAACTAGCCATGTGCAATCTTGTCCATGCTATCTTCTTTCATGCACCACCATTCATACTTTTTACTGTATGGTAAACTCATTCCACACAAACAGATAATTTTGCATCATTCAAATTCAAGTACTATGTGATTAAAGACAAGAAGGGCCAGTCCATACATTGAATGTTGGCAATTCAATTTTTTCCCACCAAGCATATAGTCTATAAGGAATTCCAGCCAATCCTGGCTCCCTTGACTAGCATATCTGCATGATACGTGAATTCAATTGAAGCATACTACATGAGACACACACCTAAAATACTATAACATACGAAGTGTCCGCTTAATGCATGCATATGCATGCTTCCCACGCCCTTTTATCATGCTTGTATACATACATGCATACACACATGTTTAATACCGTGGGTTTTGTTTTTTAAAGTCAAGTTGGCATGTTTGCACTCCAGCACTGAAGTGTACTGCAATATTTTAATCAGAGCTAAGCCAAACTGCTGAGGAGAGTTCGGCAAACATTTTGATACCCCCTCAAAAAGCACAATTTTATTATGTATATTTTATCAAGCAATACTCTACCAACGTCTTCTCTTTCCACAATGCAATGCTCCCACCTCACCCTCACAAAAAGAGAAAAAAGGGGACAAATGGGATAAAACTAAATGAACGATCTACATTACTAGAGGGAAATGTACTATTTAACACACTGCAAGCTTTTTAAGGCACAAACCTTAGCATATTAAGTGTGCACATAAAAAAAAAAACAAAGGGTGGGAATGGTCAAACATAGGTGCTTGCAAATACATATAATCATATAGGCACACACGACACAGAGCCTTGATGAGCTGCAGCGCCTTGAGGTGAACAATCCGGTCAAACCCAGATGTGTTGGTGTGTAACGTGTGAATTGGCCCACATAAGAGAGAAATACGCGTCCTTTCCTCCTCGCCCTCCCCGCAACGGCGCCCAACGGAGGCGACTGCTGGCTTTAAGAGCTCCTCTTGGAAAAACAGCAGCCCTGCCTCGCCCCACCCGGATCCCGCGCCCGGTCTTACTATCTAAATAGTGTTCCAGGTACATCCCCGCCGCCATCTTGGGTTGCAGCCAAGCAGACAGGCTCCTTTTCCCCCTCCGCCCCGCCCACCCCCGGCGTCACTTCCGCCCTTAGTCAGGGCAAGTTCCCGTTTTCACCAGAGGCTCTTTCGCCCCTATTCCGAATCATTTCCGCCCGGTTTCTGCTTCCGTCGTGGGAATTTCGCACGGGCAGAGACGGGGGTGGTAGAAACGCGGGGAGACGCTGAGCGGCGGCGGCGGCGGCGGCGGCGGATGCGAGGAAGCGGCTAAGGGGGATGGCGGCGGCGGCGGCGGCGGCGGCGGCGGCGGCGGCCTCCCCTTGCTCAGCTGCTACAGCAGAAAGATGCAAAACCAGAGAAAGCCGCGTGCGGCGCCCATGTTTTCCAACTTCCCTAGTTTGTAGGAGACATTCGTTCAAGAAAAAGGCGCCTTATAGAACTCTGCACCTGTTACAAAGTGCTCTGCCCTTAAATGTTGTTCTCTGTTGAGAAGGAAGAGGCATTTTACATATGCTCAGAGGCATATGTTTAAGGAACCAACATTTTTGGGAACAAAAAGAGGCCATCCTGTGTGCTACTTGGGAAGTAGTTGTGGGACTGTGTAGAAAGCCATATATTTGCATTGATGTCCCGCAAAGAGACGAGAGGTTCGCGCCCCAGAGCGTATTTCACCCAATCATACACTTCAAGACTGGAGAATCCACTTATAATCCTTTATTTTGGTAGCTGCAGCTAGAGATGTTCAGGTATAATGGCAAATCTGAACATGAGAACAGTGTTGACAATACTTTCCTACACTTAACTAAATTTATCTCCTGCCTTTCCATTAAAATATTGATCCAGGCGGCAAACAATAATAAAATACAAAATTATAATTGGTATACTTAAAAGCCAAAAGCTTGTCTGAATAAAGGCATTTTTGTCTGTTGGCAGAAAACAACAAACGTGGAGCTACCCTGGCCTCCCATGATTGGGGTGGGGGGGGGGGTGTTCTGGGAGCAGCCATTGCAAAGCCCCCCTCTCATTTTCCTGTCATTACAGATACTTTGGGTTGAGTTTAACTTCAGTGCACCCAGGAAATCTTTATGGAAATGAATCTTCTTCCAAATGAATGCTTTGTCAGAGTATTTAAAATATACTCAAAAGGCAGCAGGTGGTGCGAAAGACTCTTGACAGCATTACCACGGGGGAAATTGTGTTTCCTCACCCTGGCTGCTCTGCACTTAAAAGGGGTCAATTTTGCTATGGAAAAACGAGCAGGAGCAGCAGGAGGCAGACATCGTCTAAAGGACGCATGTACATCCATCCGTAAGTGGGCAGTAGTATGCGTGTGATAAAATGCTCGTCTGATAAACCTCTCACTGTGGCCAGCCACTACCAATCAGAGTAGCAGACAATCCCATGCTAGATGGAGAAGCAGGGTGACCTGGTGTAAGAGGCCTTCAAGAAGCAGCTGGACAACCACCTGTCAGGGATGCTTAAAGGTAGATTCCTGCATTGAGCAGGGGGTTGGATTCGATGGCCTTATAGGCCCCTTCCGACTCTACTATTCTATGATTCTGTGATCCTATGTACTATAACTGTCAGCATCTATAGTGGGAGTAGGTGGGGCAGGAGTGGAGAGTGGGAAATGGCATAGTTTTCCTTCTCTTCCTCCTGAAATTTCTCTGTATAGTGCATGGAGGGCATTTTTGTAATCTTACAGCACACATTTCCCCCCCTCCCTTCAAAATATGTACCGTACTTAAAAAGTTTCTCTTCACCTTTTTTAAAACAACATTTCCTCACTGATATTTCAACATTTCATTCAGCCAGGAAGCTCAGAGGTTTTTGTCAGGCAATGTTGTGGCTCTTTTAAAAGTGCTTTTAGTTTTAAAATGTATATACTTCTCCAAACTGATAGGCTCTCAACCATTTAATTTGCTATTAGAGGGAACAAGTGGGACCACCATTTTTTGCAGGGGGGGCAGTGTATTCTCCCTATTAGGTGGTGTGTTTCTGTTCAGGGTTCCAGGCAAAAAACGAAAAAGCAAAGGGAGGAGAGCATCCACTCAAATCGAGAAAAAGGGGAGAGAAGCAGGTTCTTTGAATGCTGAGATATCTTTATTAATATATGCCCAACGCGTTTCAGCCTGTGGGATTTTATTTGAAAGGCCTTCTTCAGGGGGCTGCAACATCAAGAATACAGTACACATTACTATGGCTGTCTAGGGATAACACAAAGCATAATTTATAACTGTATAAAGAATAAGTGGGAACATTGCTTTGAAAGGCCTATGCCCATATGTAAGGTATGTTAAAAACTGTTTTCATAGTATATTTTAAACATATTTAAAAATTCTTATGAAAGTACATTTTAAAGGCTTTTGTGCCTATCCAGATTATACATCAAAATAGCTATAATTTATCTAATATATATAAGAACATCCCTATGTATAAAAACAGTATTATCAAAAGTTAAATAAATTCTTACATGATTAGATAGGTCTGCAGAACTTTTGAAGTCAACTGGAAGTCTTTCATGGTGTTCACTAGCGACTGGGTATGATTCCGAGGTGTCAGAGTGCAGAGCAAAGGCAACTCTTTTTGGTTTTTTATAAATTTGGTTTTTTATAAATTTTATAAATTTGGTTTGTTATACTTTGTTGGTGGTATAATAATTTCCATCTCTCTGGAATTTTTTGTATTTAAAAGCCTTAAGCTCTTCATGGAATAGTTTCATATCCTTATCTAATTTGGCATATGGGCAAAGGCCTTTCAAGGCAATGTTCCCACTTCTTCTTTATACAGTTATAAATTATGCTTTGTGTTATCCCTAGACAGTAATAGTATGCATTGGCTGAATTCGGACAACACAATAAGCGGGGGGGGGGGGGGGGAAACAATCGTCAATTGTATTGACTATTGTGTTGTCCGAATGCTGCCATAGTCAACTCAGTGCTGATCATAATCCACACCACAGTTGATTATTTATTACCACGTTGTGTGGGGAGTACCCCATAGATGAACAACTGTAAAGTTGATTATTATGCCACCATTGACTATCATGTTGTCCGAATTCAGCCATTGAGTTTTTTGCCTGCTCCGGCTTGTTAAAAATGTTTTGTACTTCGGCTAAATTTGGGGTTCCCCAAGCAGGCCAATATCTCCCACTTATTTCTTGGTGGTCCCATTTTACAGCGTCATCACACAGGGGGGAATCACATTTACCGTTGCTTCTCCGCACTTCCTCATTTTTCCAGGAGGGGAAAGAGGAAGTAAACAAAGATCACATGGCCCATTCAGGGGCCGTTTTAATCATGCTGCGTTTCCTGCATGTGGCAAATCGTGGCACATTCCGTTTTTAAAAAAAAACGGATTAGAAGGGCTCTATTTGCTACGGAAAAAGGAGCAGGAGGAACATGGGAGGTGGACGTTGTCATCTAAAGGACGTGCACACATCCGTAAGCAGGCAGTAGCAAGTGTGCATTAAAACGCACGTCTGATAAACCTCTTAGACACAATCCTGTTGGCACTCACCACCAGAGTTCCCTATTGAAAGGAGTGATTATGATAAGTATAGGATGCATAATAGTGAGTGCATCATATACATAATTTCAGCAGCTTCTGTAAGGCCAGTCACAATTCCTGTTCCTATTTTGGAGATTAGACGAGTGGGGCTGAGAGATTGGCTTGCCAAAGGCTAGTTACAGAGGTCATGGCTGTGGTGAATTTTTTACTGGTGATCTCCCAGCTCTTAGTTCACACTTGTAGTCAATATGCCATGCCTGTTTCCAAGTAAAATAACTGCTGAGAACAGACATATTTAAGAACATAGCCCCCTATGACATGTGTGATGCTCCCTAGCAGAGCAACATGAAAACAAACATTTCCAAGGAACAACACATATTCCTATGTACTAAATTAGTGTTGAGTGATTGTTCTCATCCCAGAAGTGCATAAGCTTATGAGGTCAGCTTCTGACTAAACGCTCCATCACACCAGAGGTTTAATGCACTCTTGCCATGTCTGGAATCTGGCATTGGAGCAGGGAACTCACATGACATCATCCCTGTCCTGCACCCATCTCGCCTCTTTTCCTCCATTTTGCTTATTAGTTTGGTGCAGGGAAAATCTGGATTATTTTCCCCAAGCGGATTTAATGTGCCCATAAGCCTCTGTATAGTGCTGTCCTCTCTTTTTTTCTTTTGTTGGGGGCATGTGCTTTGAATGCAGGCTTGTTGACAAAAGGGGAGGTCAGGGTGGTTTTCCTCCTCCAGCATGCTTAGTTGAATGGACATTTTACTGCTCCTACCCCACCCTCATTGCCCGCCGATGAAACGTTAAATCAGTAAATCTCTAGGCAACAAAGCCAAAGCAATGGGGGGAAAGGAGCCCACGTCCCTGAAGACCCCAGCAGATCTCTATTTTTATGAACTGGAGACGCACAGCTTCGCATTATGAAAGTAAAGGAAAACAGATCCTCCACAAATGCAAACAGGTGGAATTTCACATTGGTGGAATATCAGGAGAATGGTTTGAGGGGAAGTTGTTGTTTTTTTTAAAAATCCTAAAAATCAAGGCATGAACAGATCTGATTAAAACTTGGCATGGCTAAAGCCCTCCTTAGGAGATAGATAGATAGATAGATATACTGCAGGGGGAAGGAGAACGTGGGGACAGGGAAGGAGATTTCGCTGGCATAGGTGAAAAGTTACATGAGCGCTGGACTCACTAAAGAAACTGAGGGGGAATATGCGGAATATGTGATGGATCCCTAAAACTGGCAAACCATCCAGAGCTGCAGGGTAAGGACATGTTTCAGTAGAAATTTAATTTTATCTCTTTTATCAGTAACTCTCTTCTTTCAGTCATCGGTTTGAGGGGGATCCTTTTTATGCCAGCCTGATAAAAGCAGAAGGGCCAAACCTGTTGCTTGGGGAAAATACATACACACCTGGTGTACAGATCTAGGAGTGTTTACTTCGAAGTCTTGTCACAGTGATAAACATTGACAAGCATTTCCAATGACTAAGGTCATAAAAACTCTATAAGTTGATATTAGTTTTATGCATGTTTAACTGGCGTTGTTTCCTATAGAGAATTCTGTGCATTGCAGTTTGGTGAAGGTGCAATTCCCTGGATGACAGCAAATGAATGTTAAACCAATTTAAGCCTCCGGTGTAGCTATGCCCTAAGAATTACATTGGATGTGACAGTGATAAAGAGGAAACAGGATGTATAAGGGCCTTATACTTCCTATTCCTCCCACATCACTGGTACATCCAATCTTTTGTATCCCTCTGTCAGGGAGATGTGCAGGTTTTCAATTCAAGGATAGCTCGCACATTTTCTGGGGTTGATGATAGGAAGATTTCCTTCCAGATGAGAAGGAAATGCAGAAGATTAGGGAGTATAAGGAACTGGCTCTTATTTCACTCTCATTACCACATGCAAAGCTCCTTCCAAAAAAAACCCCTACTCATGTGTTATTTAGGACAATTTTATCCCATTGAGAGGGTCGAACCTGAGAATTGTTGAAAATTCTTGTACATAATTATGTAATTTTGAACAACTTATTTACAAATTTTATTTATAACACATGAACAACACTAAGTACAGCATAACGCAGTACCACACAGATAAACATAAAAATCTACTGGACACACAAGTCATGAATATTAAGATGAGAGACAGCAAAAACAAGAGGGCAAATGCTTTCCTCCATGGATCAATATAGGCAAACAACTTTTCCTGGAAATATTTTCCCAGTGCCAAATAAATTAGAGACTCCTGTACTCGGGGGAGTGGCCTAACGAGAATGGAGTGAAGTTGGAAATCTCTCGCTCTCTCATGGAAGAGTTGATCTAAACATATAATCCCTGTCTTGGAGATGACGGATTGTAAATTAAAGACTTGATATCTGGTTCGGAAGTGTTGCTGTGTCTTCTGAGTGAAAGAGAAAGTAAAGCGGATCGGGATTCCTGGCAGGCAGCCAGAGGCTGGTAATTGAGACTTTTATTACTCTGGCTAACGAGCTAAGTCTGGCAGATAAGGCTGTGGGGGGAGGCTGAAGTAAATAATTGAAGCCGGGTGAAGAGAGGATTTCAGTGCCCCCAGCCGAGCATGTGAGAAGTTGGAATATATTTGTCCGATAAGAGCCGAAAAGATTTAAGAGCGTGGCTGTTAAGATCTATGTGGAGGGGCGCGGATTTATAAGTGTAGCTTGATGAAAAAAAGAATAACAGGTGATAAATCAAGTGCCCTCAGCTGGATCAGGCAGCCGAAAAAGCATCCTTCAGATAAACACTGGGAACGGTTAACGAGAGTAATGGCCGACAAAGAACAGCCTTCTGATCATGGCGAGAAGGCAGCTCTGCTTCTTTCCGGAAGTGGGAATTCTAAAACTGGAAGCAAGCCAGGTACAATCCCCAAAACGTTCAAAGAAAGTCAATCATGGTCACCAGGAGAACTAATGGATAGCTTTCGGAAGATGTTAGATGAAGCTTTGGCAAAGCAAGAGGAGAGAATAAAGGGCCAAATTCTGGACTCGCAGATTGAGGTTTTGACAGGCTTCCAAACTGTGGTGGAGAGAATGACAGAATTGGAGAAAGAGAAGGAGCAAATCAAGGAAACTACTAAGCAGCAGGAGAGCAAATGCAAGGGATGGACTTGCGTTTAATTGCCTTGGAGAATAGAGATAGAAGAGCAAATATTCGGATTAGATCCTTTAAGGAGCAAGAGGGGGAGAACCCAAAGGCTTTGAGAGATATAATATTGGCATGGATCAGAGAATTGGACCCCCAGGAAGCGTGGGAGATGGCTGACATTGAGAGGATCCATAGAGTGGGCTATAAAAAGAAAGGAATGCTTCCAAGGGATATAATTGTCAAATTTGCCAACTATTACAAGAAAGAAAAGTTAATGCAAGCAATTAGACGTCTTGCCCAACCGATGCTACAAGCAACACCAATCGAGGTTTATCGTGATTTATGCCCTCAGACGGTCCAGTGGCGGAAGAGCGTTAGACTGTGTACAGTTACCCTGCGGAAGAAGGCGATAACATATAGCTGGGGATATCCAGTTGTTTTGAGATTCATGTGGCTAGGGAAACAACACAGAATAACTTCATGTGATCAGGGGATGGACCTTCTGGAGAAGTTGGGATTGGTCGACGCAACTGACGATGGAGAAACGAGGGCGGAGGAAGGAGCTGCAGGAGGAAGTAGTCAATAAAGAACTATGTTTGAACAGGGATAAAGAAGAGATTATAAGGGAAGGGAGGGTCAGCTGTTACTCCGGGATTGTTGGGTCGCTTCTCCCCCCCCCCGAAGAGTTCTAAAAATAATTGGGGCCATTGCCCAGGAGGGTCTGGTGAGGAGGGGGGTGAAGTTTGGGGTAAGTGTGGGGGGGGGAGGGTAAGGGAGGGGGGTATTTGTATCACAGGGGGAAACCAATATAGAACTTTGTGTGAGGCATGATGGAAAATAAATTAAGGGTGGCAACTTTAAATGTTAAAGGGCTAAGAACTGTTATAAAAAGGAAGAGAATAGAAGCATTATTAAAAAAAGAAAAAGCAGATGTCATTTTTTTGCAGGAAACTCATCAATCAAAGGAGGGTACAAATGAGCTTCGGATGAGGGATGTGGGCGTTTATGAGAAAGCATTTGGTACTTCCAAAGCGAGAGGTGTAGCGACAATAATTTCAAAAAAATGTGGTATTAATGTTCAAAGAGTGAAGAAAGATAAATTGGGTAGATTTCTGATAATTTTCTGTATGGTAGGGGAGGAGGAATATATATTGATTAATGTATATGCTCCTAATGGGAAACAAATGGAATTCTTTGATGAAGTTTTTAATGCGGTGGGAGAAATGGGGAAAAAGAATATTGTAATGGCAGGAGATTTTAATATGGTATTAGATAAAGAAAAGGATAAGGATAATATATTAAAAGATCTTAAGATTGGTGGGAAGACGAGTTTAAGTAAATTAATGGATGGAAAAGAGCTAATGGATGTTTGGAGGGTATTAAAAGGGGAAGAAAGGAAATATACTTTCTTCTCACCAAGGTTTAAGAGTTATTCCAGGATAGATTTTATATTTGTGTCAAAAAATATGTTATCTAAAATTATAGAATGTGCTATAGGGGTGATTAAAGTCTCCGATCATGCATTAATGACAGCGGATATCAAAATGAAGAAGGATTATAGAGAAGCAAAGAGATGGAGAATGGATACAAGGATTTTAAATAATAAAATTATTGTTGAAAAAATAAAAAAAGAAATGCAGATAATATGGGAAATCAATGAAGTAGAGCAAAACTCTCAAGGGATAATTTGGGATACAATGAAGGCTGTGGTAAGAGGGATTTGTATTAGGGAAAGGTGCACTCTAAGAAAACAACAGGAAGCACAAAACAAAAAGATAGAAAAGGAGGTAAGGGAATTAAGAGGAAAAATTAAGAGAGACAAAAGATAGACGCCTATATGCCCAAATTCAAGCTAAGAAGAAGGAATTAGAGAAAGAAGAGTTAGAACAGTTCAAAGGAATTTGCTATATTTGAAGAGGGATTTTTTTGAATATACCAATAAAAATTCTAGGATGCTGGCCAGGTCCACTCAGTCAAAAAAGGCTAAGAACACGATAGGGACAATTAAAGATAAGACAGGGAAAAGATGTAATTTAATGAAGGATAAATTAAATATATTTCAGGAATTTTACAGTGAATTATATGCATCAGATATGGGTCCACAGGTTAAAGTAGGGGAATATGTAGAGAGGAATTGGAAAATAAGATTACAGAGACAAGACAGGGATTATATGGAAGGTTTGGTTACAGAAAAAGAAATAGAAGGAATTATTGATAAATTAAAAGGAGGGAAATCTCCGGGGATAGATGGTTTGGGGCCGGAATATTATAAGACATTTAGAGCAATATTAATACCAAAATTGAAAAAGCTATTTAATAGTATAATAGAAGGAGGAAAGACCCCGCCATCATGGGACCATTCTTTGATTATATTAATCCCGAAACCAGATAAGTATTTGACGGATCCAGCTTCTTATAGACCAATTTCGTTAATAATTCAAAAAAATTTACGGCAATAATGGCAAAAAGAATGAGTACATTTATAAATAAATATATTAAAAAAAGATCAATGTGGATTTATTGCAGGAAGGCAAATGCCTAATTTAATTGGAAGAGTTTGAAATATAATTAATATTATTAAAAAAAGGAATTTAAAAGCAGGATTGTTAGCACTAGATATATTCAAAGCCTTTGATTGTGTGGAATGGCCAGCACTTAAAAAAATTATTTAAAAATTTGGGTTTGGAGATAAATTTATAGGAGTTATATAATAGGATAGATATTATATAATATAGGATAGATCAGTTATATAAAAATAATAAAGCAGAAATTATAGTTAATGATGGGTTAACGCAACAGATTACTTTAGCCCGAGGAACTAGACAAGGATGTCCACTTTCACCGATTTTATTTGCAATAGTGTTAGAAATTTTGGCGAATGTTATAAGGGAGGATGTAAGATTAAAAGGGATAGGTGGGAAAGAAAAGATTAAAATGAATATGTTTGCGGACAATACATTATTGACGTTAGAAAATCCCCTGGAGAGTGGGGAAGTGATAAAGAAATATTTGAGAGAATTTGGAGAGATTACTGGCTTACAAGTTAATTGGGGGAAGTCAGAAATGATGTTATTTAATTATAACGAGAAGGATATAGAGGAGTGTAAATCTAAACTAGGTTTTAGGCTTAAGAATATAGTACGCTATCTAGGAGTTAATATTGCAAAAGATTTAGATAGGTTAGAAGAAATTAACTTTGCTAGTTTGAAAAAACAGATAGGGGAAAAGTTAGAGGCATATAGAAAATTAAAACATTCGTGGTTTGGTAGAATAGCGATCATTAAAATGGAGATATTACCTAAGATTAATTTTTTGTTTAGAATGTTACCGATTAAAATAACGGAAGCAGAGTTAAAGAGCTGGCAAAATATGATTAATGCTTATTGTAATGGAGATAAAAAAGCAAGGATTAATAAAGGGTTTTGGTATAAGACTCAAAAGAAAGGAGGTTTAGGACTTCCAAATATAAAGAAGTATTATATTGCTAATCAATTAAGACATGTTATAAATAGTATATTAGGGGAGGATGATTTAGAATGGTTAGAGATGCAAACAGGGGAACAAGACTTTAAATTACAAAATATATTTTTTATTAAAATGCAAAAAAAAAGATTTGAAGGGCCTGGACAACCCGATGTTGAAAAATATCTTAGAGATACGGGGAAAAGTTAAGGGGAAGTTAATACCAGGAGTTTCTCCTCTTACACCAGTTGTAGTAATGGGGGACTTCCCAAGGAACTTAAAAGCAGAGTTGGAAGGGGGTTTGAGGGATCAGAAAATTATTAAATTAAGAGATTGGTTAAAAAGAATGATAAATAAGGAGCAAATTGGAGAGCTACTAATAAGGCAAAAGGTAGCTTGGTTCAAATGTATACAATTGGAACAATGGACACAAGATTGGAAAAGGAAAAATAAGGAATGTAGAAAGAATACAAGATTTGAAGATTTAATTGAATCAAGAGGAAAGAAGGAAGAAATTAAATTTTAAAAAGGTTTGACCAGTGAAATATATAAAATTTTGATGGAGGATGATGAATACCAAGACTCTCTTAAAATGATTTGGGAAGATGATCTAAAGGAACAGATTAATGAAGACAACTGGGGGAGGATATGGGATGCTAGAATGTTAAAGCTTTTGTCGATTAGAATTAAAGAGAATTATTATAAGACAGTATGGAGATGGTATTTAACGCCGGTAAGATCCCATCAGATAGATAAAAAAGTGCCCAAGAATTGTTGGAGGGGATGTCAGGAGGTTGGAACTTATTTTCATATGTGGTGGAGCTGTGAATATGTACAAAAAATTTGGAAAAGGGTGTTTGAAGAAATAAGTGAAATAACGGGAAGTAAATTGGAGATAAGCCCAAAGCTGGCTCTACTAGCAATATGGGATAAAGGAAATGAGAATATAAGTAAGAGAGAATTGACAAACAACCTCCTGGCTCCAGTTAGAATAATGATAGCTATACAATAGAAGAATGGTACAAAGAAATATGGGATATGGCACTTAATGATAAGTTAACGTGTAAAATGAAAATAATGAGGGGAATGTCCAGGAAGAATGATTTTGAAAATATATGGAATCCATAATTGGAATATGTATTAAGATCGGGGAAAGGGCAAATACCTTCAAAAGATTCTTCACAATTTTGGAAGGATGTATAATTGAATAAAAGTAGGTCTCCTGGGGGGAGGGGAGCACGGGGGGTATGTATTGTATTGTATGCTGTTTATGTTGTATTATGTTGTTTTAAGTTGAAATAAAAATATTATAAAAAAAAAAAGAAAAAAGAGAGACTCCTGTACTCGTGGGATATTTTCTGCACCCTCTCCCTCAGGTAGACCAGGGTCTCCAGAATACCTGAGACCCTGTTTCGCTCTGGATCACAGAAGGAACAGATCTTCTAAAATAACTTAGGCTGGGAGAAGCTAGACACTTATCACTCCAGCTTGAGATCTTTGCCGGTGTAGATGTTGTCGGAGGAGTTGCTAGTGAGGTGTTCTCACAGGTGGGTCTGGATGCAGAGTCCGATGGTCTGGGAGCCTCTAGATACTGCTGTCTCTCTGAGATGAAGAAGGCTTGAACAAGAGAGGCACAGTATGAGTATCCTGTTTGAAAGCCCCTGTCCTCTGCCACTGTAGGGAGAAAGAGCACATGCAAAGCACTACCACAAATCTTAGAGAAAGAGAAAGCCAACCAGTGTCCATCTAACACACATATCTGTATGGAGTGAACAAGAATGGGGCATGATTATAATCCATGTGGATTCTTTTGCTAATGTATTCTTTTTCCAAATTGGTGGCATCTCCATGTTCTGGTCCCGAGCAGGACCCTCTGGTGGTAGCGGGACTAGATGATGAAGGGACTCAAGCAAGTCCACAAAAGCTTATGCCATAATAAATTGATCAATATTTAATGGTACCAGAGGGATCTGTGTTGTTTTTGCTACAACAGACTAACACAGCCAAGTTTCTGGAACTTTTTTGTTCAGCTATTGACTGGGTTCAAATGATGGTTGCCACCTTGCAACCTGAACATCAGACACACCAGCATTTAAATCTTCCCGTGCGGCAGGACACATGGCAGCCACAAGTCCTTCTGACCAGTTGCCTCCCCAGTCCTGTTATACATCACCCCTCCATCATCTGCAATCATGATCAGGGCAACTCCAGGAATGCTGCACTGTGGCTAGTGGGGGGCGGGGTCGCACTATATGACAGGGCACAGAGAGAATGGGCAGAACGAGCTATTGCTGTTTTGCATCTCAATGCATGGGGAGATTTAAAGGTCCATGTCTGATGTTGCAAGAGGTATTTATTTATTTTCAACATTTCCATACCACACAATAGCTGGAATTCTGTGTGGTCCATAAAACGTACCTCACCAGGGACCTCATAACCCTCCTGTTTTGCAGTCTGCCTAGGACTGCAACAATTTGGGAGAAGGGGAGAGCCCATACTAGCCCTCCTCTCTTGCAAGCACACATGACCCCTCACTCACGCACACGCGCACACACACGCACTGAGAGTTGCTACCCGACCAGTGTTAATCTGTCCCAATTAAGTGCAACTTTTCGTCTTGGCCATTATAGCTCAGTAGTTTTAAATATGCACATATTTTGAATACATATGTTTTTGTAAAAGGTCAGAAGCCTTAGGATTCTTCACTCCCACTGGCTCCCCAGAAAGGTAGTCATCAACCTTTGCCACTTTGTGTAGGCTGATCCTTCTATTTTCTTTTCCTCATTTGAGGAAGCAGTAAAGTTTTCATTTTTTTGCTGTTCAAAATGTAATTGGTTATGGAAAGGTAGAAGAAAGCTGTGTCCACGTCAGAAGTAAAAGCAGAGCCAGTTTCAGAGGAGTGATAGAAAACACAGACAGACAGACAGGAAATGTTTCCTCTGGAAAATCCAACCTTATTTGTTTATTTATTTAATTAATTATTAAATTGCATTTAGCAATATCTGATGAGTCTGGATTTTGTTTTGTTTTGTAGGTTTATAGCTTTTTAAAGTTATTACAGTGGTTTTAAATGTATGTGTATATTTTATGTTTTTGCTGTTTTAATTTTTGTATATTGTTTTTAATTGTTTTAATCTTATGTAAACCGCCCAGAGAGGTTCGGCTATGGGGCGGTATACAAATATAATAAAATAAATAAATAAATAAATTACATTTATCTTCCACCTTTTTTCCCTCTCACAATGAACCCAAGGAGAGGAGGATCACATGGTCATCCTCCTCTCCATTTTATCCTCATAACAACCCTGTGAGGAAGGTTAGGCTGAGACTCAGTGACTGGCTTAAAGTCACCTAGTGAGCCTCATGATTGAATGGGGACTAGAACATGGATCAGAGACCCCCTCTACAAGAATTCGGTTTGACGCCTGGTTCTCCGATTATGCGCAACTTCTTGGAAGCGCTTTATGGTAATTGAGCGCACAACTGGTGGCCTTACCGGTTGTTTGAAATGCGTTTTAGAAGTAGTTAATACAGAGAATCGCTTGTTCACATAGGTCCCCTCCACAAGGATTCGCTTTTGCACCCGGTTAGGAGATAATGTGCACTATCGCTGAAGCGCCTTTACGCCTAATACCTCTGCACAAGAGGCGGCGACAAAAGGCGCTTCCCTCCCCGCCCCTTCCCTCCCCGCTGCTGCTCCTCGCGAGTCGCGGAGGGCTCGAGCTGCCGAACTGTCCCTTCCGCTCACCGCGCCCTCCTTGGCGGGGACTTTTCGGGTGGGGAGAAGCAGTGATGGGGAAACGCCGGGGGGGCCACGGGGGGAAGGCGGTGTCCCGGCACGCTTGGCCTTCCTCCTCCTCCTCCTCCTCCCGCGGCGTCCCAGCACTCCGTGCCTCTGACTGCAGGAAATCGGTTGAGGAGATGGCGGCGGCGCAGAGTGCCTTTCCGGTGATGGGAGGGGGCTGCCGGCCCCGGCCTTTGCCTGGAAGCGCCGCGCGCCCCCGTCCATGATACTAGCAATCAGACCCACCCCCACCCCAAAAAGCGAGCAGGGAGGGAGGAAGCAAAGCCAGGAGCTGGGGGTGGGTCTGATTGCTAGTATCCAAAGCTGCTTCTTGGCAGGGGAACGGAGGGGAGAGAGAACGGGAGAAAGCAGACAGCAGTTGGCAGGGGAACGGAGGGGAGAGAGAACGGGAGAAAGCAGACAGCAGTTGGCAGAAAGGCACCCTGCTTGCCTGAAATTGTAAACTGACGCGACCAAAGGCGGAGAAGGGGTGAGATCTGACAATAGAGGGAGGAGGAGGAGCCGCCTCCGCGGGCACCAGCCTTTTCCTTCCGCTCGCCGGAGCAGCAGCCCCCTCCCATCAAAATGCGCTTTAATGGACGGAGCAAAAAAAACTCGCTATTTAACGCGCATTCGATAACGCGCACAATCGGGGAGATAACACGCCTCTACGCCCCATTTGCGCTCCTCTCTTGTAGAGGTAATTTTTTAATGAGACTTGAGAGAGTTTTAAATGCCTCTTGTTGTAGAGGTAATTTTTTTAATGCACCTTGAAAGAGCTTTAAATCGCTCTTGTAGAGGCAGCCATAGTCAAAATGCGCTTTAATGGCCGCAGCAAAATAAAACTTGCTATTTAATGCACATTCGATAATGCGCATAATTGGATAGATAACACACCTCAACTCCCGATTTGCGCTCTGCTCATGTAGAGGTAAAATTTTTAATGAGACTTGAAAGAGCTTTAAACCTCTCGTGTAGAGGCAGCCTAACACTCACCTGCTAGTTGCAATGTTTGGATCCGCTGTACAGTCATTTCCAGAACAGCTGCCTTGTCCATGCAAGCATTAGGAAGAGGCTTATGGGAGAAAAAATATAATTATTTCCAATTAGCTTGCATCTATCGTGTGCATCTCTCTCTCTCTCTCTCTCTCTCTCTCTCTCTCTGGATTAAAAACTATAGCAATAAATATTAGTGAACAAGGGCAGCTGATAACTCAAAGTAAGAGACTATTAATTGAGCGTGTGGGCATCAGAATTTTTTTTGCACTGCAATTCTCCTTGCAAAACTATAATTGGAATGCTGAGGGAGGGTAGAAGCCAAATGGCAGGTGAGTCTTCCCATCTTCCTTACCCACACACCTGATGGAGTGAGTGAGAGAGAGAATGTGTCCTTTTATTCCTGATGCCCTCAGACTTCAAACCTTTGGGTTTTGCATTTTACTGTATGGGTAACCAGTATCTTAGCACCTTACCCAAAGGAATTAGTTGTCCCCAGAACGGAAAGGATTAAGCTCCCCTTGAGTAGGTACCGGCTAATGGAATAGGAAACCTATACCAATACCAGTTTAACTGTCACAGCTTCCACAAAAGAATCTTGGGAATTGTAGGTTGGTGGGGGTGCTACAAATTCTCTCTTAGACTTCAATCCTATGCATACTTTATTAGGAATGTGGTAAGATAATTCAAAATTCCCTTATACGTGCCTCTGAAATAAGAGTTAATAAAGTGTGTCTCATGAAGACCTCAGGTTAACTTAACAAGAGGAAAACACGTAGGGGAATTAATGGTAGCTACATTCCTAAAGCCGAGGACAAAAGGTTAACAAAGAACTGATACAGCAATAAACTTTGCCTTCTTAGGAGACAGGCTATGTCAACATTACATCTGGCAAAGATTGCAATGTTTGTGGATTCCATCTCTTAGTCAAAGATAGAGTTAACTGAATCCACATCAGAAGATTCTTTGAAGCTTATGTGTATTCCAGATAATTCAAGATTGGTAGAATTAATCACTGTTTAACTGAACCAGATCCATGTATTCTTGTATGATTTTCTTCCTATTTAAAGATGTTCAAAATATGTAGCCAGTACCATTTTCTAGGTTTTGATTCCTAGATGGTCACTTCTTGCAAGAAGGAAATTAAAGAGCTGCAGCCAGTTTTCGATCTTACACGTGTCTTTCGTCTGATTGGGATAGTGACGGTTGGGACACGAAACTACATGAGTCTAATTTCAAGACTCTTACCACAGGAATAAGCCCCACTGAATATAATGGAACTTACTTCTGAGTAAATATACATAGGATTGCACTGTTACAGCCTTAGCCCAGCTCACAGAACTATAATTCCTCAGGGATCCCTGGAGAGAGGGAAAGTTGTTGAAGGCACAATTCTATACATGTTTCGACAGAAAAAGTCCTACCATTCCCAGCGTGCCTAGCCAGGGAATGCTGGGGGTTGAAGGACTATTTTCCATCTAAACATGCATAGGATTGCAATCTTAGCTTATAATACTGGACAAATACTGAGGGTTCATAAAGGAGGCACTCTGATCCCAAGTGAACCAGGCGTCAAACCAAATTCTTGTAGAGGGGGGTCACTGATCCATGTTCTAGTCCCCATTCAATCATGAGGCTCACTAGGTGACTTTAAGCCAGTCACTGAGTCTCAGCCTAACCTTCCTCACAGGGTTGTTATGAGGATAAAATGGAGAGGAGGATGACCATGTGATCCTCCTCTCCTTGGGTTCATTGTGAGAGGGAAAAAAGGTGGAAGATAAATGTAATTTATTTATTTATTTATTTTATTATATTTGTATACCGCCCCATAGCCGAACCTCTCTGGGCGGTTTACATAAGATTAAAACAATTAAAAACAATATACAAAAATTAAAACAGCAAAAACATAAAATATACACATACATTTAAAACCACTGTAATAACTTTAAAAAGCTATAAACCTACAAAACAAAACAAAATCCAGACTCATCAGATATTGCTAAATGCAATTTAATAATTAATTAAATAAATAAACAGATGAAGTTGGATTTTCCAGAGGAAACATTTCCTGTCTGTCTGTCTGTGTTTTCTATCACTCCTCTGAAACTGGCTCTGCCTTTACTTCTGATGTGGACACAGCTTTCTTCTACCTTTCCATAACCAATTACATTTTGAACAGCAAAAAAATGAAAACTTTACTGCTTCCTCAAATGAGGAAAATAAAATAGAGTGATGGGAAGACACTGGCTGAATTCGGATGACACAATAAGCAACTGGGGTAGGGTGGGGGAACAATCATCAATTGTATTGACTATCATGTCATCCGAATGCTGCCATAGTCAACTCAGCGCTGATCCTAATCCACACCACAGTTGATTATTTATTACCATGTTGTGTGGGGAGTACCCCCTAGATGAACAACTGTAAAGTTGATTATTAACCCACCATTGACTATCGTGTTGTCCGAATTCAGCCACTGTGGCTGAATTCGGACGACACGATAGTCAATACAACTGACGATTGTTCTCTCCCCCCCCCAGTTGCTTATTGTGTCGTCCAAATTCAGCCTGTGTGTTCCTTACCTGGTTGCCTTGGTTGGTGTCCTCTAGCAAGAGAGCCTTCAGCTGATTCAGAGAGTGGGCAATTCGATCCCTTCGCTTCTTCTCCATTAGCGGTTTGATAATCTGCATTTGAAGAATTTTTGTATTAAGAGAGGAATTGACTGGGAAGCTCTGTGTCATGCTAAACAAGGACAATGGGAAAAGAGAACATAGGAACCGTTGAACAGTCCAGCTATCACCCCCTCACCTCCCACGAATTAATATGGGGCACAATCCAGTGGCAGGTTCTCCCGAGAAATCCCCGCTGAAATGAATGGGCCCTGCACCAGATCACAGCCTTGCTCTTGGCTCAGCTTCTATTAATTTCAATTGCTCAAGAGAATGTCCCATGGGATTATTCCCCATGGGGCAGATCTGTCTGTCTCCCCGTCTGCCATCCATAAGAGTTCCCAAAAGAAACCCCTTCTAGAAGTTGCATCATGGTACAGCCACCAAACAGGAAATCTATCTCAATCCAAAACCAAGAAGCAATAAAGAAACTGGGGTAAATAAACTGCTGCCTAATGACTGGATGTTTGTAGCCTGTAGATAACATTACTTTATCGGACTTGTGGGATATTATTCATCTTCACCAGTTTACTTATCCCAATTGTTATATTGCTCATGGCACTTCTGCATTCAAACCATACTAAACCCCCTTCCCCACCCCCATGCAGCTTCTCCCTTACACCCACTTTGGCTCGCAGTGGTAACGTTTTTTCAAAGTACCTTTTTGTACACCAGACGTTTGGGCTGTTCCAGGTGGGACTTCCTCCAGCTACTGCCCCTTGGTGCTGGTGTCCTTGTCAGGAAAGTTTCGCTGCCCATTCTCTCAAGGCTCATCGTCTTGGTTCTCCAAGTACATTTTCGAATTTCCCTCCTTTCGTTCCTTCAATTTATAGGCCATCCCCGGTACAGCTGTCACATTGTTGGCAAATCCTACTCCCTCCCTCCTCTTCCCCCAAGACCGGCTGCCAATGAACAGCTCCAGGGTTCTTTCTGTGTGGCGGGTGTGCAAGAGGTTGCTGTGACTCCAATCAAGAGTGGGAAGGCGAGCCAGGAGGGAATTTTAAAAGGGGGGCTATTTCAGGCTGGCCAGCTGCTCCTTTAGGGATGAGGGATAAAGAGGCAAAGAAGAGCATGAAGGGGGTGGTGGTGAATAGAGCTAGGGACAGAGGAGAGGAAGCTATTGAGATGGAAATTAGAGTAACAGACAGCGGCCTGTTTGTGTCTTGAGGAGGGGAGAAGGTCTGTTGTGTCTGTGCTTAGGGTGAGACCGAGGATTTCAAATGCCAACACAGCTCTGTTGAAGCAGAACAATCAGGACCTCCACCTAGCTTTGTAGGGTTGTCAGGGTAATATAAGGCAGACCTCATATCTTCAACTGAGTGTTTTGCAAGGAGAGAAGGAACTAGAAAAGTACTTCAACTCCTATCTTTTTTTCCTAAATAGCAGGAGATATAACGTTGAGAAAATTGGACCCAAGTAGATATAAAGCAGAACCTTTCATATAGGCACTGTGATATACAATATATAAAATGATACAGAAGATGCCATTAAATTCACATAACTCCTACTGACAGAGCAACTATAGAATTAGTGGAGTTTACCTTTAAGATGAGCTCAATGAAAGCCAGTTTGCTTGGTTCAATCCCACCCTCACCCTCACCCTCCAGGATTTAGAAAAGCCTCTGACTCAGGCTGCCTCTACAAGAGAGGTTTAAAGCTCTTTCAAGGCGCTTAAAAAAAATTACCTCTACAAGGAGGGAGCGCAAATCGGGCGTAGAGGCGCGCTATCCCTCCGATTGCGCGCATTATCGAATGCATGTTAAATAGCGAGTTTTATTTTGCGGCGGGATGTGAAGCCTCCCGAGTGCTGCTGCTGCTGCTGCTGGCTCCCCCGCTTGGCTCCTGCTGTCTGGCTTCCCATAGGAAGTTTAGCCGGCTCCTCTGGCTCCGTCTTTTGCCTTCCTCACCCGCCCACGTCCCTCGGCAGACAGCAGGGGGAAACCCCAGCCGGCCTCAGCCAGCTCCTGCTCACTCCCGCCACCCCCCGCGACGGACGGAGGGACGGCCAGCCCAGCCCCTCCTTCCCTCCCTCCGGCAGGGGAGGGCGAAGCAGCCAGGCACGCAGGCAGGCAATGGAGCGGAGCGCTGAGGCGCGCCTGGCCCTTTAAGGGCTGCCGGTTCCAGCACAACCTCAGCTGCAGCCAGCGCGCGCGGGAGAGCTTCGCGTGGCCGAAGAAGGGGTCACCCTGCCGCCGCCCCCCCTCTCCCCGCCGCCGCCGCCGGGAAGGAGATGCTCCCCGTCCAGCAGTGACAACTCCTCCCAGCTCCCCTGAGCGCCCCCCCACCCCCGGTTTCTTGCCTTTGCAGAGAGAAAGGTCGGCGGAGGACTCTCGCTCCCCCTCCGCTGCTCACCAGCCGAGATCGGCTCCTGCCTCCGGGGGTCTGCACACGGCCCCCCCCCTGCAGTCACTCTTTGGAAGCCAGCAGCAGTTTTCCGGGCTGATCCGCCCCCGGCCCCCGATGTAGCCGTCCTGCATCAGCTGCCCCCCTCCCCGCTCCGTCCCTCCCTGGGGTTCGATCTCGCCTCCCCCCTACCCCCTACCCCTCCCTGCCTGCCTCTCGTGCAGAGGTATTAGGCGTAAATGCGCTTCAGCGATGAAGCGCATAATCAATTAACCAGGCGCAAAAGCGAATCCTTGTGGAGGGGACCTAAGGCCTGAAAGAACTGTTGCCTGTTAGAACAAACAGTTCTGGATAAAACAAACCAATAATTTGACTCACTGTAAGGAAATATTGTATGTTCAGTCTAATTTTTTAAAAACATTCCAGAGACAAAGGATCAGTTAGAAATAAAATGGAGTGAGAGAGATAGAAAGCAGCAGAAGCTAGACAGCCCTATCATAGACAGACCCATATCAACCCATATCTGGTTGATATGGGTCACACAGCAAAAAGAAGCAATTGGTAAAGAATGTAGATTTGGCAGATTGATGGGGAGGCGAGTAGACTTATGTCCCGATGAAAAGACCTCAGAGATGCCCACAATCACAAAAAGGTTACAGCACTATCTCCGTTCCCTCAGTTCCTGCTACAAATATGCAAAATTCAAAAGATTTGAGCAAGGCATGTAATAAGTACCATGTGTCTTGGGTGCTTTGTTGGTAAGGTCAAAAGAATCACTCTTTTCAATTAAAAAAATGTGTTTGCAAATACAACAATAACAAACAAAAACGGGGAGGGGGGGAACCATGAAAAAGAGAGGCGTAATATAAGCAATCTATATAAATAAGCATCTTCTTAGTACTACAACTTAACTAAAACATATCTTCTCGAGCTGTGTCCCTTCACAGGGGTTCTGGAGCTGTGCGTGAAAAGACCCGACTCCTGCTCCCAGTGAAGGCTATTAGAGAAACAGGAGGAAAAAACTGTATAGAAAAAGGGAAGTGACAAGACTAAGAACAGTTAAGAGGGAAAAATATTGAAAGCGGAGAAAAGAGGGACTTTAATACCAGGATGTGTAAAAGAGAGAAGAGAAAATAAAAGTATGGTAAAACTGGAAAGGGGAGGATGGTGAAGGAGAAGGTTGTGTGGGGAATGACAGGCCCCATCCTCCATGTAGCACCACGGATATGAGGAGCAGACAGGTGCTTTCTGTCCTTTTCAGCACCCTGAACAACCATATTGGCAGGAACCCTTTTTAGGCAGAAGTAGCGAGCAAGGGCCTATATAGAAGTGAACAGGCCTTAAGTGAACCCTGAAAACAAGGGGATGAACCTGGCTAGAAAAATATAGTAATATAGGGAGAAAAGCTCACGCTGCTCACTTGTTACAGCATCCATGTTTATCCAAAATTTACTTCGCTCTTCTTCATTCCTTCCTCGTGAACTGCTTTGTACTTTGCTTCGCCTCGCTACAGTCATCCTCATTTGGGTGAGATGCAATCTGCAGCTGCAACAACCCTTCTGTCAGCCTGCCAAATCCTTCTTCTGACCCGATCACCTACCGTTAGAAGACTCAGCAGCTGTAGAAGGTTGCCATGACAGCATTCTGGGGGCTGTAAAATTCAGATGTGAGAAATACAAGAAGCTAGCCCTAGTATTTTCAATAGGATAAATAAAACGAATTTCAATGGCACAACGTCTATACATCCCCTAGTCAGCTTACAAAATAGTTGACACACCTGTATTACAAATTCAGAGGGTTCCCTATATCAGCAGTTTGGGAACATTCACAGTTACATTGCTTTTGACCTCTTCACCCCAAAATGTCTCCCATAACTTTGAAAAAAATAAAAATAAAACCCACAACCATCTGGAAAATAGATGGTTTCTTGTCAAAGATTGAAAGCCCTAACATTTGGCACAGGGAGTATTGTAAGTAGTAGTGGGTGGGTGAGAGAAAGAGAAAGTATACACAAGTAAACATATTATTTGTTTAACTGGATTTTAACTGAATTTTAAATGGGATAGTTCACATCTATTCCTTGATATTTTGTTATCACTTTGAACCTGGGCAGGGTGCTAGAGTATATAACTTGATTTTTTTAAAAAATCATCAGTAAAGAATCTCCTACAAATGTTCATTCTGTTTGGTTATGTATTTTGAAGATGTAAATTTCTTATTCTGACATAAGCTTATTTATTCAGGTGTTACCATAACAGTATGCTATTTAGATTTTGAGAAGCCTATGCACAGACATGAAGCCACTGATTGAAAGGACCTGATGGTATCAGAGTACTTGGTGAAATAGGCTTAAGGCAAGAGTATTATGAAACTGCCTTTGATCAAGCAGACAATTTAGCTATCCAGAGAGAAATCCTATGGCTAGAGGAAGATCTCCTTCTATTACCTAACGTTGGGACTTTTATCTAATGGGAAAACAACATGCTCCCCAACTACCCAATTGAATTAATTAGGGTGCAATCCCATCCAGATGCCCATTAGGATCTGAACTCAAATCCTGATGGGCATCCTATGCAGATGGGCTTTTTTGCTTGTTCAGCTGAGGCGCCGGTGAGGGGAGGGAAGGAGACTAGGGAGGCCTGGGGATATGGTGTGAGCTGCCCCCTCCCTGCCCTGTCCTGCCCCGCCCACTGGCACGACCTTTGCCTTCCCTCCAAGGTCACCTTTGCAACCTCAGAGAGGCAGCCAATGCACCGGCTGTGAGGGGGAGAGAAACTTGGACTCCTAGGTCCGAGCAGTGTCTCCGATCACAGATCAAGGAATCTGAACTGTCCTACGCCCCGGCCTCCCAGACGCTGTCTAGGAGCCATTGGATTGCTCTCTTCATTAATTAAATGCCTACCTATAACAAAGCTCTCAGTGGCTCACACAATAAATGCAATCTTAGATTATGCATTAGATATGATCTCCAGTTTATTATAATGTTTCTCTTTTGTTCTCTACCCTTGTTACTGATTACTGCCAGAGGCAGCTTTGAGTAACTGCTGGCTTTTACATTTTCAGAAGCATGCCTCCATGCCACTTGAAATTTATTTTCTGGGCATGAACCAATTTAATTAGTCTTTCTCTCTCTGAATCACCCTCTTAGGGCTGTCCCAGATAGATTGCAGACAGCCCTCCTCCGTGCCAGGCCAACATCTCTGCTCCACCTTTTACTTCATAGCCAGCCTAAGAAAGAGCTCTGCAAAACTCAAAAAGAAGCTCACTATGCTGTGAGTTTCAGTGGCTCTTAAGGTATTGTGCTGAATTTTCTCTTTGATCAGAAGCAAAAGCTGAGGTAAGGTGTTCATTTATTTTTCAAGTTTTATACATCCTTCAGGACCACAGCTCAGCCCACGTTTTCCTTTGGTAGAAACCCAGTGGGTGTGCTTGCAGTGGCTGCATGAACGTAAACTCCTCATTTTATTCAATCCCTACCTTTTAACTGTGCATGTTTATTGCTGTGACTTAACAATTTTTGAAAGAAAAATCTTTGATAGTTTTTGCTAGAGGCTTAAAATCACCTCTGCTTTACATCATCCCCTAAAACAAATGTAAAACCTACCTTGGCTGGCATGCATGCTTTACTTTTCTTCTGAATGTTCTCCCACATGAACAACATTCAGGCATGAGGCAAGAAGCAGGAGAATTGTTCACATGTTAAGAAAAGTCCCCACTTCATTATGGCATATAGCTGTGTAACCAATGGCTTTTTATTTACATTTTCACTCTGCCACTTTCTTGGTTCCCTTGATCCAAACAGGCTGAGAGGCAGAAGAAGATAAATCAAGTGAAGATTAGAATTGAAAAGAATACTTTGCATTCATATAGTAAGTGCATAGGGTGACCAGATGTCCAGATTCCCCCGGATAAGTCCAGAAAAAGGGGGCCAAATTTGAGTCCGGGGGGAAATTTCAAAATATCTTCCAAAGTCCGGGAAAATTGGGCCTCTTCCGTGCCATCTAGGTCTTGTTCTTTGCCGGCACTACTGCACAGGCCGAGAAAAGCCCCAGATCGACTCGGGGGAGGGGCTGGAAGATGCGTTTTGCCGCTTCCAGAAACATGTCATTAGGCCTTCCCCTGCGTCATCCGGGCCTTGTTCTCGGCCCAGGGATTGGCCCAGGGAAGAGGCTGGAATGACACGTGCCTGCACTTCTGGGTATGCGTGGTTCCGACCTCCTCCCCTGCGCCATCCGGGCCTTGTTCTTGGCTAGCGCGGTTGCACTAGCCAAGAACAAGGCCCAGATCGGCCCGGAGAAGAGGCCGGAATGATGCGCACCCGCACTTCCGGGTATGCGTCATTCCGGCCTCCTCCCCTGCACCATCCAGGCCTTGTTCTTGGCTAGCGCGGTTGCACTGGCCAACAACAAGGCCCAGATCAGCCCGGGGAAGAGGCCGGAACGACGCGCACCCGCACTTCCGGGTATGCGTCATTCTAGCCCCTTCCCTGGGCCGATCAGGGGCTTTTTAGAGCAGAAGCAGTAGCGGGCCCAGGCCACTGTGATGAGAGTGGCGGAGGAGGAGGATGAGAAGAAGAAGACAGATGGAGGAGGAGGAAGAGGAGGAGAAGAAGAAGAAGAAGACAGACGGAGGAGGAGGAGGAGGAGGAGGAGAAGAAGAAGAAGAAGAAGAAGAAGAAGGCAGATGGAGGAGGAGAAGAAGAAGACAGATGGAGGAAGAGAAGAAGAAGACAGATGGAGGAGGAGGGGGAGGAGGAGGAAGAGGAGGAGACAAATGGAAGAGGACGAGAAGAAGAAGACAGATGGAGGAGGAAGAGGAGGAGGAGGAGAAGAAGACAGACAGAGGAGGAGGAGGAGGAGGAGGAGGAGACGGATGGACGGACGGATGGAGGAGAAGAAGAAGAAGAAAAAGAAGGTGGACGGAGGAAGAGAAGGAGACAGAGGAGGAGAGAAAAGAAGGAAGCGGCACCAACAGCAACAGAAGAGGAACCAGCAGGAACAGCACTGGCATCCAGCGGAAAAGCGGTGGCAGCGGAGGAGGAGAACGACCAGCAGCGGCGGCAGACCAGCATCAGAAGAAGGTATGTGGCGGCGGCACTCGTAAGCCCTTGCCTGGCCCTGAGCTTACAGCTGTGGCGTGTAAGCTCCCATCGTGCGGATTTGGCACTATTGCACCCCATGTGCATGGCTTGTGCAGGTCGTGCGAGATGGGCGGGCGTGGGATGCACGAGGCGGAAGTGGGGTGGGCGGGTGTAGGGCTGGTGTGGTGCACGTGGGGCAAGCGAGGCGTGCGTGCGGGGTGGCATGGCCTGGCATGGCGCACGGACAGCACAACTTGGCACGGCGCAGCCTGACCCAGTGCAGCACATGGAGCAGTGCAGTGGGGGGCATCCTCACCCGGTGTCCTGGGACATTCCTGGCACACCAGGGCATCATGGTGAGCATTGCGGCTGGCCCAGCGCAGGGCGACCTGGCCCAGCACAGCCTGGCCGGGTGTGGAGCCTTGTCCCAGAATTGTTCTGTCCAAGCAAGATAATATATGAGTGCATAGTGTGGCTTGTCTTGTCTTGTTTGACTGTGTCTGGGTCTCCTAGGCTCTGAAAGCATCTTTCTGAGAGCATCTGCTGGTTGCATGATCCACGTGGCCAGGTTCTGGTGAATGCACAGTTTTCCTTGACAGGAGGGGCTTGCACTTGCTATATTAAGATGAACAAATGTGAAGAAGCCGCAATCCCATATTTGACCGGGAGTAAGGTTTATTGAAATCAACAGGACTTGTTCCTGAGTTGTCTTAGGATAGCATTGTATGATAGGACATAGGGAGTTGATAGCTTCTGAGTTATCTGCTACTCAGTTATCTTTGGGTAAAGTATTAAACTCTCTGATTGGGATTTCTGTTCTCTGCACACTGAGGCAGTGTAAATTCAGGAGATATTTGGTTAAAAGGTAAAAGGAGGGAAAGATCCTTGTCTAGCATTGTGATAATGGGCATCCATTCTGGCCTTTATTTGTATTGCTACTGATCATGGTCTTCTTTACAAGGCTAATGAACCAGAGAATAATGACATATTGTTAGATTAGTTTCTCACTGATAAACCAGAGGTGCTAGTGAGAAGTGACTGCAACAAGACTTTAGTCCATTGTGTTCCATGGCTAATGTTTGCAGGGTAATAGTATTTTATACTCTTTCTGAATGCTAGGTTGCTAGTTTGTTGTACTTGATTTTTCTGTATGTGTCAAGTGCTTCATTTGTTCAGTGGTCATTTGTCCAGTGGTAGCAGTATGTGGAATCTGTGAGTATGGATATGAGAAAAGTGATGGGGAAAGGGTGTTAAATGTTAGGGAAGGTGAGACTATGGTCATCCAGTGAAGGATTTGCAGTCAGAAAAGATATTTGAGGAAAAGGGAGACTGTATTGCACAGAGTATAGCAAAAGCTTTAAAGTATAGCAAAAGCTACAAAAGTAGGAGTGAGTGTGTTCTTTATTTCAGTTATTTTAACGTTAAGATGTTATGTAGAACAGGCTTGTCTTAATTATGTGTTGTGAAATCAGACATGTAACCAACAACATGTTTGGGTGGGCACGCCCCCCTTCGGGGCCAGTCATGTTGGTGGGCATGCCCCCTTGGGAGCGGCCATGTTGTCCTCTTTTTTAGTTTCTAAAATATGGTCACCCTAGTTCAAAATACTTTGCATACATCATCCCAGTAAAATATTTTTGTAAATTCAGTGTTTCTAGTTGGGAGTGGGTACCACCCCACCCCATCCCCCTGTGGACACCCATGTACTCAACACTCAGGCCAACAGAAGATGAGGGACTACATTTCCTAGCATGCTTCAGAGATCCTATATGGCAACAACCATTTTTTTCTATTTTAAGTAGTCGTTTTAAAAATCTTATTTTCCTAAATCTTTTCACCTCCCCCCCAAAATGGTTTCTTCTCCCCCAAAAGGGTTCTTTCTATCCCAGTATTAAAAGTGCAGTTACCCCACAAACAAAAATTAAGTGAGAAGTTGCTCAAGCACCAAACAACAGACAAAACCCATGTTTCTTCTCTCCTCCTCACATGGGTGCAGTTGCAGCAGAAGGATTCTTGTTCAGGCAGAAAGGAGCTGAACTTCATGCCGGAAACAAACAAGAGCAGTAGAAGCCTAGTGAGCTTTGCCCAGACCCTCCCATTCACTCATCCCAGGCACCACCATACTAGTTCATTAACCAGAGGACGTAGTCCCTCGATACCCTTCTGAGCCCCTGACTGGTAAAAATCCAAGCCTGTCCACCTTTCCTTCCCTCCTCAAGGGCTCCTCCATGGTTTCTAGCATAGGCGTGCACAGCTTAAAGGTCCTGATTGGAGCGGAGGATGGGAAAGCGTGCTTTCCAGGGCCTCCGGAAAGTGCGTAATAATAATAATAATAATAATAATAATAATAATAATTTATAACCCACCTCTCCCTCCAGATGGAGGCGGGGAACAACAACAATATAAAACACAAGAATCACAAACAGTTTTAAAAAATTAAAAACAAGAAAAAAAAATACATCATTAAAAACATCTTAAAATTCATCTGGACAGGCCTGCCGGAAGAGAGCAGTCTTCATGACTCTCTTAAATTCATGAAGACTGCTAATTTGTCTAATCAACTCCAGCAGACCATTCCATAGTCTGGGAGCGATGGAAGAGAAGGTCCTCTGGGTAACACTCGTCAGCTTAGTTCTGGCTGACTTGAGTAAGTTCTTCCCAGAGGACCTAAGTGTGCGGGGCGGATTGTATGGGAGAAGGCGATCCCGCAGGTAACCTGGACCCAAACCATGTAGGGCTTTAAAGGTAATAACCAACAGTTTATACTTCACCCAGAAACTGATTGGCAGCCAATGAAGCGATTTTAAAACTGGTGTAATGTGGTCACCCCTAGGTGTACCGGTGACCAACCTGCTGCCATATTTTGAACAAGTTGAAGTTTCCGGACTAGGCACAAAGGTAGCCCTATGTACAGCGCATTGCAGAAGTCAAGCCTCGAAGTTACCAGCGTGTGCACTACCATTTTTAGGTCTTCCAACTCTAGGAAGGGGTGCAGATGGCGTATCAGCTGAAGCTGATAGTAGGCACTCCTGGCCGTCGCATCAATCTGAGCTGTCATTTGGAGCGACGGATCCAGGAGTACCCCTAAGCTGCGAACACAATCTTTCGGGGGGGTGTAACCCCATCCAGAACTGGTTGACACACCTCCAAACCCAGGTTGGAACCTTTGACAGCAAGCACCTCCGTCTTGTCTGGATTCAGCTTCAGTTTGTTTTTCCTCATCCAGCCCATTACCACCTCCAAGCATTCATTCAGAGGAGACACACTATCCTTAGCTGACGATGTTGTCAAAGGCATAGAGAAATATATTTGGGTGTCATCAGCGTATTGATAGCACCCCGCCCCATGCCTCCGGATGATCTCTCCCAGCGGTTTCATGTAAATGTTAAACAGCATTGGGGAAAGGATGGCACCTTGTGGTACGCCACAAAGCAGCTCCTTCTTTGAAAAGCAGCTATCCCCAAGCATCACCATCTAGAACCTGCCCGAGAGATAGGATCGGAACCACTGAAGCACAGTGCCCCCGATTCCCAATTCCCCCAGGCGCTCTAGATGGATACCATGGTCGATGGTATCGAAAGCTGTTGAGAGGTCCAGGAGTACCAGCAGGGACACACTCCCCCTGTCAATACTGAGGCGTAGATCATTCACTAAGGCGACCAAAGCGGTCTCAACTCCGTATCCTGCCCTGAAGCCGGTTTGAAATGGGTCTAGAAAATCAGTGTCATCCAAGACTGCCTGGAGTTGGAAGGCAACCGCCCTCTCGATCACCTTGCCCAAAAATGGAAGATTTAATACTGGCCTGTAGTTATTAAGGTCCAGGGGATCCAGGGAGGGCTTTTTTAGAAGCGGCCTTATCACCACCTCTTTTAAACATGATGGAACTCCCTGAGAGATGCATTAATGATATGTTGTAGATATGATCTAACTGCATCTCCTCCTTGGACGACCAGCCAAGAAGGACAGGGATCGAGAGGGCAAGTCGTCCTCCTCACACACCCAAGTACCTTGTCCACATCCTCGGTACTCACCAACTGAAACTGATCCAGTGTAATCCTACTCACGGAGTCGCTGGACACTCCACTGTCAGCCTCTGCTATAACAATGGCATCTAAGTCGGCTCTTATCCGAGAGATTTTATCTGAGAAATGATCATTAAAGGCATCACAGCGAACTACCGAAGCCCCTAAAATCGGATTCAGGGGACAAGGTGCCTGGGTTAGACCCTTCACCACCCTGAACAGTTCTGCTGGACGTGAATTCACAGACTCAATCGCTGCACGTATTGCCACCCCATAGGAACGAAGATGTTCTCTATGTTGTGTCTTGTCAGATATAAGTCGAGTTTTCCACCATCGGTGCTCCAGTCGTCGTCCTTTCCGCTTCTACTCCCTGAGGTCTTCTGTATACCAGGGCGCCCTATTAGAAGCGGGCCGGAGAGGACGTTTGGGGGCGATTGTGTCGATAGCCCTAGTTAGGTCTTGATTCCATCTATTGACCAGGGCTTCTACAGGATCGTCGACGATACCAGCCATAGAATCCTCCAAGGCTTTCTGGAATCCAGAAGGATCCATCAGCCTTCGAGGGTGGACCATCTTAATAGGTCCGCCACCCCTGCAGGGGCGGGTGGTAGCCGTGATACTAACCCTGACCAGAAAATGGTCTGTCCATGACAATTCGGAGATATTCAATATCTCCGCCCACAGATCTGTCTGTTCAGAACTGAAAACAGCATCGAGGGTGTGACCTGCTGAATGTGTGGGTCCAGAGACCAATTGGGGTAGGCCCATGTTTGTCATGGATGCCATGAACTCCTGAGCTCCACCTGACAAACTGGCCTCGAATGGGATGTCAAAGTTGCACAGGATCAAAAGCCTGGGCGAATCCAACACCAGCTCCGAGACCAGTTCCTTGAGCTCGGCCAGGGAGTCTGATAGGCAGCGGGGGGGGGGGGGGGGGTACACTAACAGAATCCCTAGTCTATCCCTGGCCTTCAGACTCAGGTACACACATTCGATATGATTCGACCACAGCTACTCCCCCCCCCCCCCGGCCCACTTTCCCTCACCTGCTCACTAACACAGTACCCAGCTGGGAGAGCCTGAGCCCATGTCGGGCCACTGTCATCTCCCAGCCAGGTCTCTGTGAAGCATGCCAGGTCGGCCTCCTCTTCTGTGAGGAGGTCATAGATTATGTTTGTTTTGTTTTTAACCGACCTGGCATTGCATAGGAGCAAGGAAAGGTTCTGTGGGTGGCCTAGATCGTTCCCCAAGATCCCCAGGGTAGAAAGGCGACCGGAAGGTAAGATGGGTGTTAGATAGCCATCTCTCCTTCCCCTGTAACGGCATTTCTCCCTGCTATCGCCATATCTCCCTCTGCCCCACACAACAGATATTGATGCTCCCAGACACATTTCAGTCACCTTAAGTTGTCCCGGCTCTCTCTCGTGAGAGAGAGAGAAAGAGAGGGGGTGGGGGAAGTGCGATGGTGCCTGCTGCACTTTCCTTTCTCTTTCTCTCCCACTCACGCCGTCACCCTTCTTCAGCTACCAGCTGGCCACTCACGGCTGCCTCCAGTTGTGCCGTCTCTCTCGCGCGCAAGAGAGAGAGAAAGAGAGGGGGTGGGGAAGTGCGATGGTGCCTGCTGCACTTTCCTTTCTCTCCAGGGATGCTAATGGCGGCTTTCCAGAGGATTTCCTGCCCTTTTAAAAGCCCTGATTCAATCGGGGGGAGGCGCAGGAAGGCAGAGGTGCCCTGGGAAATTAGGGTGTGCCTGGGCACACCCAGCACACCCTGTGTGCACATCTATGGTTTCTAGATGGGCAAAGAGTATTACTACTACTCCCATTAGGAGCTTTCCTGTACCTTTACAGGGAAACAAAGTTGTGCCTGTGTGTCTTTGTAGGGAAGAACTTGCCTTCCCAATTCTGCAAAGACAAGACTGAGATTGACTAAGGAGGAAGCTGACAGCTAGTGACACCCCCTGAACTGGTGGTGGTGGTAAGGAAGGAAGCAGGAGGCTGGCAGCAGTGGTGGGGCAGGGCCCATTTGCCCAAACAGCCCAACCTCCCCTCTCCATTTTGGAAAGGGACAAGGGAAAAAAATAAAAAGGGACAAGGGAAAGGGACAAGGGACAAGGGAAAAAAATAAAAAGAAATTATGCATATCTGCACCTTCACTGCAAGGAACAGAACGCAGCACGTGGGCTCTAATCTACTCCACACATATTTTTAAATTTGTTTCTAGGTTTGTTTGCTGGTTGTCCACAGTACTTCCAGAGCTGCATGAATGGCTGCAGACAAAGCACAGAATGGCATACTGGTACAGGATTTCAGCTTTAAAGAAGGGCAACAAGTTTCTAGTACTTAAGATTCCAAATACATGCTCCAGAATGTGTGGCAATGCTTGTTGGAACCCAGAGAACATAGTTGAACAAGGTTGGTAGTGGCTGGCAGTGGGATATTAGTACTCTACGGAGCTTCTTAACAAAATCAGAATTATGTAATGCTGCAGAATGTTGGGTGATCTCAGGATGCCTTTTCTGGAGCATCTCAGGACTTAATGGCTGCCACAAATGCCATGAGGTTACACTAATGTGCCATTAGCCAAATGTATGTGGCAGGTAACGAGTTGGGATTCTTGATTGGACAGGATGATGATCTCAGAGAGGGGAGATTTATTTTTTGGCTTCTTTGTCATGGACAGATCACTTCCTCACAAGATTTAGTTGGCAGTAACTGTTGCCTTCTACAGGGGGTAGTGGGTCAATTAAATGGGCTACCTTTGGCTACCAATGGAGTCTAAGGGATTCCTGATAGCCCTCTGTTGAGCTTCCTTGCTTCAGAATTTAGTCCTGTTTTTGTATTGCCTACAGTCTCCCTCAGAGCATCATCAGATGAGCATTTTATTGCACACTCGTTACTGGCCACTCATGGTTTCTCGCGGGTCCTTTTGACTCCGCCGTCCTTCTCCTGCTCTTTCTGCTCTTCTTTCCGTCAAAAAATAAGACCCCAGTAAATCCAATTTTTTTTAAGCCAAATGTGCTGCCATTTCCTGCTGTGTGCAGAAATAGCAGCACAATAAAAATGGCCACTGAATGGGCCACATGGTCATTGATTACTTCCTCTTTCTTCCCCTTGTGAAGGAAAAGGAAGTATCGTGGGACAGAAGCGGGGGAGGGAAAGTGACGGTAAGGAAATGCGATCCCCCCCATCCCATCTGATGACATTCTCAGAGATCTAAGGGCATCTTCAGATACAGCATTTTCTCCTGCGATTTACTGCTTCTTCCTGTTCTGGATTCTTTTCAGGATTTAAAAGGGGTTTTATACAGCCAGTTTTTCTTTTTATGCATAATGCTATATGCCATTTGCAAGGGTGGGTGGAGCCTGGAAGGCCGTTATCGGTTGTTCACCCCTCTGATGTAGCCCCTCCCCTCTCTCAGCATGAAATGAAACACTTCCTCACAAGTTCAGAAATCTGCGTCATTGGAGATCTGCCCCCGCCCCCCATGCACGTCAGTATTGTCCCTGTAAAATCAACAGTAACATTTTTCTCTTTTGTATATACACTGGTAGAGGAGATTGTGTTGAAGGGGGTTACACTTCTGACCTGTGTGTGTGATGGGGATTGTATAGAAAGGGCTAAAAGTTTTCCGAGAGGCACATGCAGAGCAGCCCCCATCCTATTGCTAAGGGCTGATTCTTCGCAAGTTCAGAAGTCTGAATGTTCCGAAGTCTGGATCTTCAGAGGTCTGCATTCCCTAGCCCCACATGCAAATCAGTATTGTCCCCATAAGAGCGACTTTGCAGCTATGACCGTGCTTTCCAGCCATATGATTTCCCTCCCATCTGAAAACACTCTAAAAGCAACAATAATACTTTTCTCATTTGAGTAGGGGGATTAAATGGAAACTGGTTCTCACCTCTATTGCAACCATCATCCCCTCCCCATTGCCTATCTGCTTGGGCATTCCTGAAATATAGAGCTGAGCAGGAGCGGAGGGGTGGGAAGAGACACTCCCAACTGATCCTCATCAGTACTGATGTCAACTCTGCACTGCCCAACACCCGCCCACACAAAGCAAGACATAGTGTGATGGGAGGATTGCATGGGGAAACGATGGCAGTTTCATTGCATGACTGCCAAAAATACCATATTTTCCCCATAGCAAAATAACATGCAAAAAGGGGGGAAGACATGAGAAAACAACGGCATGGCGACAGCATTGTGTAAAGCTCGTGGGAAAACCAGTGACCAAACCATGGATGATCACATGAAAAAACACCCATATGAAGATGCCCTAAATATTGGAGAAAATTTATATAGCAGAATAGGACAGAATTATTTGCGTATTTGTAAGAAACAGGGCCTCTAAATAAATCCTTATTTATTTCCTTAGCTGTAAAGAGCTTTACAGGATATTTTTTTTAACAAAACTGGACTTTCCTTTTGTTAATTAGAAATCGGTTGTAATGGTATCTCAAGTATACTTGCTATTTACTGTTGAAATTAGAGACCTGGACAGATGAGCAGAAAATTATTGTGGAAGAACAAGCTGGAATTTGTAAAGGAAATTTGATCATAGATCAATATTTTGTTTTGGATAATTTGATTGTTAAATATGCATCTATAAAACAGGTTGATAACTTTATGTGGCATTTATATATTTATCCTCAGCCTTTGATTTGGTAGATAGAGACTTGAATTTAAATTGCTTAACAAAAAACATTAACAACTGATTCTTGACCTTAATTAAACATCTTTATTATTGTACTGAGCTTAAGCTAGGGTAGGCTTAAATGGTCACTTTACTAAGATTTCAACGGTAAGAGTAGTAAGGCAGAGCTGTCTGTTAGCCCCCTTTTGATTGATTGATTTTTATATTAACAACATTGTTCAGGATCTTCAAGGTCCTCTCCCACAGGTTTTGACTGAAAGCTGTCTGTACTGTTGTATGGAGATGAAACTATTTTTGTTTCTACTACCTTGATTGGTAGTCCTTATAAGTCTTATATAAGTCCTTAGGTTATTTTATATAAAGGAACTTTTTAGTCTGCATTATGCTAAAACTAAGCTTATTTTGTTTTCCAAAATGCCTAGGCTACATAAGTGGACAATAATATTGATATAGAACACATCAAGGATTTTGGAATTCAGTTCAATCAGAACCATACTGATTGGGTAGGTCACTGGGAATCTACAAGACTTCTAATTCTGTAAGTGACTAAAGCCCGATTACTTTTTGCTTGCTTTCCAGGAACAATTTAGTACCTTCTGCACTAAATTGTCTGCACTAAAGCTGTCCCACAAATGGTGTATGGTGCAGAAGCTGTTAAATAGGAAACTATCCCAAACATCTTTTTGAGGTCTCTCTTGAATTTACCCATTGGTAGGATGAGATTTGAGGTTGGGCTTTCTTTAGTATTGTCTAGAGTTCCTGTTGCTTTGATTTTGTACTGGCTGATAATGCTATTTGGAGGAAATTTCTGATAGGTTTGCCCTTCAGGCTGCTATTCCTAGAGCTTCAAAACAGTGTATTCAAAATAAAGAGTGGAATCTTTTGCTGACCAGATGTCACCTTCAAACTATGCAATTTTCATCATTTTACTTTCTCTTAAATCTGATTATGGCCTACAAGATTACTTTTTAAAATTATCTGTTAGTGTGCTGAGGAAAGCACTTCCTGCTTTGAGATTCCAAACTATGCCTATACCATGTTTACAAGTGTTCCATACATCCCCTCTGAACGTGCTATAGGCATAGTTAGGAATTTCAAAGCAGTAATTGCTATTGCGTATGTATTTGTAGCCATAAAGGGATGGAAGACCTTGTCCATTATGTATTTTATTGTATTGTTATCTGTATAATTCCTCTAGGGATTTTTGAGAGTTCCTTTTTTGAAAAAATAGGGCCAAGATTTGTTACCTATTGAGTGATAGGGACAAATATATTACATACTAGTGTAAAGACAATTTCTGCTCTTTTGCCTCTCAGTCCCCTCACCATAGAGGGGCTCATGAATAATGTGGTTCCCCCTTGAAAATTTGCATGCCATGTGGCCCCACCCCCAGTTGGTCACTTGTTTCCTTCCCCCGCCACATGGGCTGCAACAGCCTAACCACATGGCTGTGCTTGGGGCCCACCTTTGTGCCACACTGATTGGCCGAGCAGGGCTGTCCATCATCCCGCTGGCAGATGGGCTGCCCTGTCTGTTTGGTGCGGAGGAATTGTATTGAAGCTCAAGCTTTGAATTTTTTTGAACTTTTAAAATTTTCTGCACGTTCACACTGCTCATGCTTGAGTTTAAAACAAAAATCGGTCTGGTAGGTCTCAATAAGCCTTACACTACTGTATTCTTAAATCACTGTTTGCCCTTGCAGCCCAACAGATTTGATACAAATTATACAAAATAGGGTATTTCTTAAAATGTATCTTTTAATTTGATTATTATGCATGTTTACGGTGAGTTATTGAGTGGCCGGGCTCAGGAAATAATGTATTTTGTGAAAGTGGGTAGGTCCAGCCCTTGTGACCTTGATCCTCCTGGGCCAACTTCGAGTACTATTGATCATGGTAGCCTTTGTTAGGATGACATGGATATTTGGGGCGTTTTAGTGGTTTTGCTGTAACCTGGACAGCTATTTCTATAAGGTGGTGGTGGGAGACTACCCCTCTCTCCTGTGGCTTTATGTGACTGTTTACTGTTTTAATATCTACATGAAACTGATAAGTGAGGTCATTTGGAGATATGGATTATGGTACCATCAATACACTATAACTGCATTTTCCATCTGATTCAAGTGAGACAGAAGTGCTGAATCAGTATATGGCAGCTGGAGGTCAATAAACAGAAGCTCAATTCTGACAAGAGGTATTGTGGATGGATCTGACTGGAGATGGTGTTCAACCTGTTCTGAATGTGGACAGCAACTCTCATCAACCATAGCCAGCATAACCAATGGTAAGGATGATGGGAGTTGTAATATAACCATATCTGGAGGGCCACACATTCCCCACCCTGCTCTAAAGGGTCAGGTTCACAGCTTGGGGATACCAATGAGCCTCCAGAGACAAAGCTAGGGCTATGCAGCCTGAAGCACCTTCCACCAGCTGAGCCTGGCCAGTTAGCCATGTTCTGGCAACAAACTATTTGAATTACTCTGATACACTGAGCTGCCTCTGATTGTTTGGGAACAGCAGTTGCTTTTAAAGTAACTGACTTGCTTACGGACTGAGTGGGAACAGACAAGGAGAACACATTATCACCAGTTTTAAATGCAACTACACTGGCTCCCAGTCAATATCACCTTTAACACCCTAAATGGCTTGGGAATTGAAGTACTTTTCTCCACACAAACTTGTTAGTATATAGATATCTTAGGTAGGGTGACCCGATGAAAAGGACAGGGCTCCTGTATCTTTAATAGTTGTATAGAAAAGGAAATTTCAGCAGGTGTCATTTGTATACATGCAGCTCCTGGTGAAATTCCCTCTTTCTCACAACTAGTTAATGCTGCAGGAGCCTTGCCTAATGTGTCCAGATACAAAAGAGGGCAGGGCTCCTACAGCTTTAACTATTGTGATGAAGAAGGGATTTCACCAGGTGCTGCATTCATAGAAATGACACCTACTGAAATTCCCTTTTCTATACAACTGTTAAAGATATAAGAGCCCTGTCTTCCTTTTCATATGGTCGCCCTAACTTAGGAGACTTTCTGCAGCTAGGCCTGCATTCTTAGGTTAGGCAGGGAGAGGGCCTTTGCAATGATGGTAGCTTACCTTTGGAATACTCTCCACAGACCTAGGGAGTTTTGCCTGCAATATGTTCCTTCTATTATGTCTCTTAACGCTGCCCAGAGCTTTTAAAATATGGCTTGAACAGGTTTCATTCATATTGCCACTATCATTAGTTTTTATTACTTTCTGCTGTTTTTAACTTACTTGTTTGATATGTGGATTTCATTAACTGATTATTTTGTGAATCACCCTGTGAGAAGAAATACTGAATGGTAGCATATTTGAAATAGTATATAATGGGATAGGCAATATCCATGGTTGGGGAAGGAATCATACAACAGGAAGGAAGGAAAGTAATCGAAGAACATAAAAACGACCTCCTGGACCAGTCAAAGGGTCCACCAATCCAGCATCTGTCCCAACAATGGCCAGGCAGATACTACTGGAAAAATTACATGCAGGGCATGAAGTCAATAGCCCTCCCGTATTGAACGTCCTTAGCATTTTAAATTCAGAAGTATATTTGCCTCTGAACTTCAAAGTTACATTTAACTATCCCAAGTGGTGGCCAGTATCAATTCCCGTGGCAATGAATTCCACAGAGGAACACACACAAATCTGAGTATTTCTTAGAAATATGCAAAAAGCCCATGAAGCCAGGAATACAACAAATCATTATTTCTTTGGTGGGTGGGCAAAGCACTTGCATTTAAAAAAAAAGTGGAGGAAAGAATTCATGCCCAGTGCAGGAGGGAGACTGGAGGGTGTTTTCCAAGTATCCATACATGCTGACAACTTAGTGCAGACAGCAAAATGGTAGTCACCCTTATCGTGTTCATCTGATGTGGACACTCAGGAATAGTATGAAGACAAACTGGATGTGGTTAGGAATATGTATGAACACACTGCCATTCTAATGTTCGGGAACATACGTGGTGGGCCTGAACAGTGCAATTTGGAAGTGTTTCATCCTTATTGTGCTTTTCAGTCTGTGCTGAAGCTAGAGGAGGCTTCGATTAGCACACCCATCTAGCCATGCTCAGATGTTAAAGAAAACTTAACCACACACAAACACAGTTCCGTGAAGGTTAAGAGGGCTTTTGGAATTTATTCTTTCTTAAAAAAAAAAGAGTAATGAAATTAAATACAAAAAGTTCTAATGCAATATTAAAGTTGGAACGTTAAAATACCCCTCTCTCTCTTGGAAATGCAACATGAAAGGCTCTTAGAGCAGCTGAAAGTTACCCACACTGAACTGATGTGGTAATTTAAAAAGGTCTGAGCAAACAGGAAATAGTCTCCTTAATATTCAATGACCCAAATTCCACTGATACTCTTTTTTCACTGAAGATGGAAAAATTTCAAGTAAAACACAAACATTGCCCAGTGCCTTAAAAACATTTAGCATTTGACTTGCTGTGTTTTCATTGGCTACTTTTGACACTGCATCTGTGGAGGTGTGCTTTATATTCACCATAAAGAAACTTGTGTTCTCTCACCTCAGCTCCCACAATCCATTTCTCCCAAATCTCTCTTCTCTCTGGTGTATCTCACAGGCAGGGATGCTTCCTCCAGGTAAGAGAGGGGAGGACGGAAGGGGTGTCAGCAAAGGAAGAGGTTCTTCCCACAGAGGCAAATTGTTTTTATATTCCACACCAGCTCAACCTGATGGACTGCTGCACTCACACACTCTAACTCACAGAGAGATGCAATTCTTGTATTTTTCCTCAGGATTCAGTATTTGGGGTGGGGGTGGGGGACACGCAGCTCTCAAACCTGTTAAGCCAAGTGGCCCATACCACAGTAAGGGCCCTGTGTTTCTATGCATGGAGCACAAGCTTCTCAATCCATAGCCAACTCGTTACAACTTGCGCAATGCAAGCATGTTCAAGATAAAGCTGCTTGTGTGTCATCCTGGTGAAAAGAGGCAGGAAGCGCACAGTTCCAACAAGCCCCATAAGGCTTAGAACCTGTAAGAGTTTGCATTCTCACATTCCCTCACTCTTCCATTGCCCATTCTCAAGTCACAGTGCACGCTTTTCCTACTCCCTACGTCAGGGGTGCGCAATCTTTTTGATTGCAAGAGCCACATATAATGCTGGGTCGGGGGGTCACACATACAGGCATGCATACAAGTGCTCACACACACACGCGATCCTAATACACATCTCTTTCCTTGCAGTGAGGAAAGATCAGTCTGTATCAGGATCGTTGGGAGAGGGAATTCAGTCAGGATGGCTGGAGCTCTGATAGGAGGCCACAATTAAAGACTTGTGGAACCACATGTGGCCTCTAGGCCACAGATGGGGCACCCCTGTGTTAAATACTGAAGCAGTGCACAAACAGCAGTTTTTCAGAGACCCGAAAGAAGTACATGGGAGCACCACTGATGCTCATGATACATATATTTTCGGCCCCTCTGTTATCAAATATGTTCTGCACATTCATTATTTTTTTTAAAAAAACTGTAGGCCACAATTAAACTTTCAGATCCATGAAGTTAGTTATCACCTATACACAGACTCCTTACTAACCTGCCAGGGAAAGACTACTACTATTGCATTCTTTATGGTTCATCAAACCATCACTGTCCTGAAATAGGAAATGGAGATCTTTGCTCCTGATTCTGACGGCTCTCCCACCCAATGTTTCTTGTGGAAAATGAGGATTTGCTGTTATGTGTATGCAAACTGGAGGAATTGGAAATACAGAACTCTGGGCCAACACACTGAAAATCAATCACTCAAAACCATAGCTGGGACATGACACTTGGTACACAATTCTCAAGAAGCTCACTCTCAATTGTTCCACTTCAGCCTGGGACAAAGAAAAGGGAGACATAACTCCTGCTTCAACAGTACTTGCAACAATGGTAACAGACACATGTAATAGCAGCCCCAGAAAACTCACACCCTGAGGGGAAAGAAGTGCAGGTTTCTGCCAGACGCATGCACACATGAAGTGCAGGGACATGCGCACACAAAATTCATACCCATGCCTGACACAGAAACAACACACACACACATACAGACACACTCAAATTCACCATAGTCCCTGCAGCCAAACCACCATCTTGAAATGTCTATGCACCCTTTTGAACTTGCTGGAGCTGTGTGCGGTCCAGGGTGGGGGAGAGGGGAAGGCAATGTCCATCAGTCCTGGTCCATCCCAAGTGTGCAGGATTATCAGGTCACTCAAGGGTTTGTCTTCACGCAACAGCTACTTTCTGAACTCAGGGAAGCAGAACAGTTTGAATACAAGGTGACCTACAATGCTTCCACTGGGCTGGCTCTCTAATGGATGAGGGAAGAATATGCAATCCTCACGTTCTTGCCTTCGGCACAGAGCAACTGCCAATAATTGCCAGCACCTTCGTTTGTATAGAAAGGCATCTGAACCAATTTATTTGTATGCACCAGCATTTAAAAAATCCAGTCTTTCCGATCCTTCCAACCCCCCAACCTACCCCACCCTCCTGTGAAATTTTCATGCCTGCTAGGGATCGTTTAATCACTTAAATTCCAATTAGCATTTTTGTGCCTCCTTTTCTGCCTCTGTGATCCCAGTGATAACCAGAACATTGAAATGATGGCATAGGAAGCCACAAGATTAAAAAGAGGAGGGGAGAAAGAGAAAATAACTTGGAAGATGAAGAGAGCAAGCGAGTAAGAGGAGTAAAAACCAAGGATTGAAAATAGAAGTGTGCAAGGATAATTCATTTTATAAACACAGATAGAAACAGTTACAGCAAGGACAGAGCAGGCTGGATGGGGTTGGGATGTGAATAGATATATCTATCTATCTGTATATATATTTATATTTATATATAAATTCGATGGGGGAGGCGGCTTGAGTCTATTCTTGGGGGTTTCCCCCTTCTCATTGGTCTCTCTGTGCAGGGGTGGCTGTTTCCACCACATCCTCTTCTCCACTGTCCACCCTCTGGAAGACGCCTCTGATTCGTGCTCTCCGAGGGTCACCACCACAGCCACCTCATTCCAGTCTGCCTTGGCAATAAAGAGAGTGAAAGAAGCATCTGGATGATGCATAGAGAGGAGCAGCTCAACAGTTCCCTTTCCCACTGGCCCCTCAAAAAGGTCTCCTTTTCAGCATGGGGTTGCAGCCTGTGCTATCGGGGTAGGAGAGGAGGACCACCTTCTTGGAGGAGGGAGACCATGTTCATTTTGGCACTCTCACTACTAGCTGCCTTTTTTGGTTCAGACTTTGTATTCATGCCCACAGCAGGCCCATCGTTATGGTGGAGGTTAAGCCACAAAAGGTTGTGAGCTGCAGCCGCCTCCCTCCACCCCGCTCACTTCCTCCTGCTGGCTGGAAGAAGGGCAGTTCCCCCTCGCAAAGCCATTGATGAGGCTGATGCACAAGGCCCAGCAACATCCCCAATCCTCATGGTTTTACATTTGTTATCTAGAACTGGAGCAGGAGTTCTTCCTCCCCACCTCATAGGAAGGGTGATGGGGACAAAAAGAGCAAATGTTCTCCGCTCCCCACCCAAAGGGAAACCTTCAGAGCCTCCTCACTGTACATTCTTGTTGACCTGAAGCCCCTTCCTTCCATCCATCCACTAGCTTCTCATTTTTCATCAACTTACTAGGTACCAGAAGGTGTTCCTTACACGTTATAAAATGAGATGTGGGGGCTTTCCCTTAATAAACCAATGGTGTTTGCTGAAGGGGAGGATCCCTCTCACAAGAAGGGCACTCCTTCCCCCCTATTGAGAGCATGACGTTGTGCCTCTTGAGGCACTAATGGTGAAGCCAAGGAGTGGCCATTACAAGGATATAAACCCTATTCCCCTCCCCCAAAGGGAAGTTGTAGTAGAAGAGGCCAGAGGCTGTTGCATGAGGAGAGGCCATCACACAAGAAATGCCCATGGGCACAGATTATGCATGAGAAGTTTTCCACTCCCCTCTGCCAAGGTCTCTAGGAGCTGGAAAGATGCTCCACTTGGATGGTGCTGGTGCTAACCGTGAGACAGATGTCTTTGTGATGCTCTGAAGTCTTGTAAGGTGTAAGGTCAAAGGAACACTGGGGTGGGGGGTTTGAAGGGTTGTCTCCGGATGGGCCTCCTGCTGCCCCACCACCTTGTGATTGGAAGTGCTGCTGCTGCTGTTGCGATGCTTGTGTTTGAGCCTGGACCTGGGCTTGCACTTGGGCTTGCACTACGGCCACCTGCTGTTGGGGGTCAGGGATGTTGTGTTTCCGCATATGTTTCATCAGGTATGTCTCCTGTAGTAAAAGGGAAATGAAAAATATACTCAGAGGAATAGATATAGACCATCCCCTTCACTCCAACAGAGAAGCCAGCGAGGTGACCTGGAGACAGAGGAATCTGTTTCTAGAGCATTGCACTGATTTAGCAGTGTTCACCTGGCCCTCTAGCTGCCTCTCTCCCACCGCAGGCTAGTTCTTACCGAGGTGTAAGCCCGATTGCACATGGAGCAGTTGTAGATTTTGGCATGCTTCACTGTGTGGGTGGCCAGATGAACCTCTAACGAGGTGGCATCAGTGTATGCTCGGTGGCAATTGTGGCACTTGAATGGTTTGTCTTTGTTGTGCTGCCGTCTGTGGGACTACAGAGGTGGAGGAGAAAGAGAGAAGAGGGGTGAATTCAGATTAGACCTAATGATATGCCTTCAAATCCTACTCTCAGATAGGATTCAGACATCAGGAACAATCACTCTGTACTGCAAAAGTCCTTTAAAAATCTATACATTTGCAATTTTGACCTTGCCCTTGGTGTAACATGTTGAATCTGTAACATACTTGATAGTCACAGATTTATTCTTCTTTCCACATGTATGACAATAGACTTCTTAACTAAAGTGACAGTTTGCACATGTATTGCCTTTGCACTTAAGGAACCCAACGTTGATTTAAAACCAAGACATATGAATATATTTATACTTATGATACTGACACAGACACACACACACTATGTACTGCCTTTCCTCCTCCCCAGCCATTTTTTAAATTTCTTCTGTGCCTGGTGAAGACATCTCGTTTCTCCAGGCATTTCAATATTTGTTATGGCTGAACTTTTGTAGGCCACTTTCATGGTGAGCACTCTAGGCAGGGTTGCGGTACGAGAATTTGTGCTTTGTAGATGAACACTTTTCATATTGTATCATTTTTAGATTACATTTTATGGCAAATATTTATATTTGAATTATTATGCTGATTAACACTTATATTGATTTCTTTTTCTGTTATAATAATTAATTTTCTGTATTTCTGGGTTTAACCCACAGAAGCAAAGTTTTTGTTTTTTCCAACTTTAGTCCAGTGCATGCTGACTGTAAACAATTCCACCCCAAAATCCTTTCCTTTTTAAGACTGTCTATTTGTGCAAAGGCCAAAATTAAAAATCTAACACTTCCCTTCTGGGGAAAGGTTGTTTTCCTGATGCTATCTATTATTATTATTATTATTATTATTATTATTATTATTATTATTATTTAGCCAAAGCTCTCTGGGTGGTTTACAAAAATTAAATTATATAAATTCTATCTATTCTTTCCATACATGATATATGTTTTAATTTAAGACACAAAATGTTGATCATGAACTAATGCAGCTATCATTTCTGCTTTAACATTTCAATCAATTTCACAAGAATGGATTCTGAGCACTGTATTATGTGTGATAGTGTTCTTAGAGGTAATAAAAGTTGTGTGGTCCTTTGAGAAAGAGACATGAGACATCACTGAATCAAGAAAAGAGAGAGGTGAAAATTTGCCTGAGAAACTTGTGCGCTGAAAGCCCATAAAGCATGCTATCGTACCCATACCAACAAAAAACTACATACATTTCTTTGAAAAAAAGAAAGAAGAAATGTCATGTGCTCATGGACTTCACTCAGAAGTTCCACGATTCAATCTTTAAAAACTGCTTATTCTGTGGCAAAGATATCACGGACTAAGAACACCTAAAGAGAGGGGTGTAGTTCTTACTGAAGTCACAGCCATCCAAGTCAGAGAAATACTCAAAGAAATGTGTAACACAAGAGATGGATAGAGTGCCCTCATTCAAACATATCAGCTTGGAAAATCAATCACTGAAATCCTGCCAGATTTATCACATGCGCTGAAAAATAGATAATCCAGAGTCTGAGAAATTCCACACTGCTGTAGCTTAAATACCTTGAAAGGAATTTCAGCAGTTACCAAGATTTTTATCCCTCAGCATCAGAAATCAATTCAGTAGTGGAAAATATATATCACAGGTTCTTTAACACTATGTACCAGAGGTTCTTTTCTTGACGCTGCCATTCCATACAAGGGAAGTACTATGAAGAAGTTGGCAATTAGGCAAACACAGGTACAAGCATCTTCACTGAAATGCTTTCCATGCCCACTTCTTCTGGGTCTCAGTGTACAAGTTCACAGAAATTTTGAGTAACAAATGCTTATTGATGAAGTGTACATGGTTTGTCAGTTTGCCACAATGCTATGCTTTACCCCAAGGTAGGGTGTGTGCATGAGACAGAGAGAGAGAGAGAGAGAGAGAGAGAATTTTGATCACAATATAGCAACAGTTGTTCTATGACAAGTGTTGCCATCAAGTCCTGTTCCGGAGTTGAAAACCATGACAGTATCTTGTTTACCTAGAATATACCACACTTAAAAGAATGTGTGACTTCATCAGACAGCGCATGTACAGGTGAAACACCACTGCAACAACAACTTCAGGATATATGTAGACTGTGTGCAGACCTGCAGCCAAGTGTGTGTTCCTCATTGTTCTTCCCACCGACTGACCTGAACTGAACTAGTTCCATGTACATACACCACACTAACATCCATATGCGTAGAATCGCAGAGATTAGTTGTGGATGTGCCTATTGTTACTTTCCATCCAAGTCTGTGGATAAAAGCAATTCAAGTAGTTCTTTCCCATCCTACAGGGTTTGATAAGATTATTATACACCTTAGAGGATTCTACCTTTTGGTGTCATATTTGGGAGCCATTGGGAATTTGATGAGTGGATCTGGTATTGAGGAAGTCCTGGAACTGGTGTATGTGAGTAATGCTGTGGGTCATATAATGACAGGCAAAGCCTACTCATGTGCTGTCTTGTGATCACTTACCAGCATCAACAGTAGTAAATGCTCTACTAATAGCAGAAACACTACACTAAAGTATTCCAGAGGTGGTAACCAGTAAAGAGCACATTGTCTTCACCCTCAGACACCAATGACATACCATAGCAAAGACCACTAAAGAGAACAAAGAACTGTCCCCTAAATCCAGTGAAGCAATGGAGATTTGACAACCCAGTAATCAAGGAACTCTTCTTACTTTGAGAAATCCATTATTCAAAGTAAGAATACTAGTGGAGCAGACACATTCTTCAACAGTTCTAGAAATATTATCCAAAAGGTTTGAAGAAACTAAAGAAACTCTGAAAAAGAACAGCATAGATTTGGATTATGTATTTTCATATGGTCAATATATAGCACAAGTATTTACATGTGCAGAAAGGACTGGAAACTGGGAATTACATTTGCAGGCTGTTGAACTAATGCTCCCGATTTTTTCAAGTCCTGAACATAATAATTATGACAAATGTACCAGACTATACATTCAGCAAATGCAGAACTTAAAAACAAGTAAGTAGATGTAGAGGTAAGTAGATCTAGAAGTAGACAAAGCATTCCAGAAAAGTAATTTCACATTAAGTTGTCAGAACACAATGTGGGCTGGAGTATGGACAGATATATTCATAGAACAATCATCAAAAGGCCAAAGAGGGTTGACACATCGCGGGGAGGGGGAGATAATGGAAAGTCAACAAGCTTTATGGACTGCAAGCCACTCAGCATGCAGTGAAATACATTAAGAAACCCTCTACAGCTTGATATTGCATGTCTCCCTCCAACTGTTGATGCTGCTAATTATCACCCAAGTTTGGTATGGAAAACACACGGAGCTTACCATGTGTTCCCAGAACAATCAAGATGGCAACATTTGCATGGATATCTTCATCCAATAGCTGCAACAAATAAAGAACTAGCACCAAAAAAATGTTTGCTGGACCTGCCAAACTTGCAGTCAATTATGGTTTTATGGTCTTCCTTGTACTGTGGTTTGTAAGCACTGTAGTAGTAGCAACTGCACAAATGCATTATGAAGAGGACTACACAATAATGCCGGTAGTGCAAAATGAATGCATATATATTCTTGTCAACTGCTTAAATGTCAACATTTGCTTATAATAGGTTACGATGACAATTTCACCATAAAGGATAATTAACATACTGACATAACACCCGTATCTGCTTATATTTTGGTATATATAACCAGACATTAGATAGATGTACAGTAGATAGCTTGATATTTCATGTTGAACACCTTTGTGCCAGTTTTCATATGATCAAGGCAATTCATTTTTGAATTTCATGAAAGCATTATATGAAAAACAAGAAAGGTCACAGTTTTTTCAAGCTCAATTCATTAGTTCTAGATTTGGATATTTAATATAGAATACTGTCCTGAACAAAGTGCAAGTGGAATAATTTTGGGTGGAATCTGTTTACAGTTAGGTCTTGTCTATGGAGTTGATGATCTGGACTAAAGCCTGATCAGCTTATCCTTACATTGTGACCATGCTTGCACATAATGGCAGCAAATTGTGGTCCACTTCCAACTTGAATATACAACCTCTGAATGTGGGCTGTTTTGCATTGTGCAAAGTCAGACACTATGGTTTCTCAGTGATTAAACAACCCAAAGTTAGCCTATGATTAATTTTTAGGTTAACTTTGAGATGTTTAACCCACAAATAACCCATAGCATCCGGATTCATATGTCACAAGGCAACCTATATTAGGGCCAATCGGACATTGCATATTCAAATCTGAAGCTGGTTGCGCACAACACACAAGCTGGCAAATTGTGGATTAACCTATCCACAATTTGCTGCTGTTACATGCAGACGGGCGACTATAACTCCTTGTTCCTCCGAGGCTCTCCACACAATCCTGGTCACCTTCTCAGAATTCCATTCCATTCCTACATCTTCTCTTCCTTATCATTTTGTCTCAATAGTCCAAATTATGATACAAAGGGCACAAGAAGTGTCTCCTCTTGTAACACAGCCTCATACATAAGTCCACAAAAGTCACCAGCTTACCAAAAAAAAAATTACTACCCTACTTGGAGATGGCAGAGGAGAGATGGAGCTTTTCTGCAGCTGCCTGTTGCATTTACTACTTACTTACTACTGCATTTATATCCCACCTTTTTTCATCCAAGGAACCCAAGGCGGCATGCATAATCCTCCTCCTCTCCATTTTATCCTCATAACAACCCCGTGAAGTAGGTTGGGCTGAGAGTCTGTGACTGGCCCAAAATCACCCAGTGGGTTTCCATGGCCAAGTGGGGACTAGAACCTGGATCTCCCGACTCCCAGTCCGACACTTTAGCCACTAGACCACACTGGCTCTTGCACTTCTATGCAGGGTATCTTTGCCACTCTGCTCACTTGCCTGAATTAATAAATATGGCTACCAGGTGAGTGTTTAAATATTAGGCTGTTGGTAATATTAACACTCTTTAATCATGACCCCTTTCCACCAGTCTGCTTTGGGGTGGAGGTGTTTCCCCAGTTCAGAGATCACTGTGGGGCAAATTTACAGCCTTACCTGCAGGTTGGAAAGCTGTGTGAATGCCTTCTCACACCCAGGGTGAGCACATTTATAGGGCCGGTCTCCAGTATGGATCCTACCACAAAAAGGAACAGCACAAAAGGAAGATTAGCAGAAGAAAACCTAAAACAGAACCCCACTCCCAGATGCTCTGAAGATTCCTTACAGATGAGCTAGAAAACCAAAACATGCACCACCCTCCACCAGGCGTATTAATTTCCTTGCCACCTCCTTCCTAGCTAAGTTAAAAAGGGAAGCACGCAAAATCATGCAAGAACAAAAAGAGAGAGACAAGCAACTCGTGGGCAAAAGGCAAACTCACAGTTACTGCAGTCACCTGTGGCAGTGCCAGGGCAAGGGATTGGAGAACAAGTCCATGGGTTCTTTTCTTCTGCCCTCTACAGTGCCAAAGGATGGTCTACAGATCCATTCATCTGCCTTCCCTCTTCAAAGCACACACACACACACAATTGCCTAGCCAAACTGACTTGAGAAAATTGTGTTCCTTTACACCCCCTGAAACACCAAAGGGAGCTTCCACACACTCCATCTCCAAATCTTGCAACCCCTCTACTTCCCTGTAGATTGGGAACCCAACAGCCCAAGTCTGCCTCTCTCTTTCTCTCTGTGTGACCCCCTGGGTGGGAAGGGGAGTGAAAAAGGACTTCCCCAGGGCCAGAACATGCCCCCCCTTTTGCCCTGGCACGGTCAGTGTCTCCTCTGCAGCCCCCACTCCATCCTTTCTGGTGGATCACGTCTTTCCAATTAACTGGGCTGGTCACATCCCCCACCCCCACCTCTGCATGCTTGGCATGTGTGTTCCAAAAGGGTGCATGCTGACGGCACGGGGGGCCAGGCTGGGCCCCCAGCCTCCTTGGCCCTTACCGTGTGTGCTGCTGTAGGTGAGAGAGCTGGCGGAACGCCTTCTGGCAGTAACGGCACGTGTAGGGTTTGACCCCTGAATGGATGCGGAGGTGCTGGGCCAGGTAGGACGTGTTGGCGAAGCTCTTGGAGCAGTGAGGGCACTTGTGCGGCTTGACAATCGCCGTGTGGAGCTTGGAGTGGATCCTGCCGAAGAGGAGGAGGAGCAGGGGCAGCAGTTGGACATGACCGCCAGCTGGCTAGCAATGACAACATGAGGGACGACACCATGCTGTCTGGCTACAGTGGAGGAAAACCAAGTGGGAATCTTGCCCTGAACTCCACAAGAGGGAGTGGAAGACCAAGACCTAGCTACACCAGGAGGAGGCCAGAGAGAGGAGTCAGTGGTGGAAGCGGTGTGTGTCTATGGCAGGCCCAGGGCTGGAGCAGCAGTGGGGTGGGGTGCCCAGTAAGTGTTTAGGTGATGTGGGGAGGCTGTCAGTCCTGAACCTACAGATTTCTGTCTTCCACAGATAACACGAATCCCTGGCGGCTAAACAGCCCGTCATCATAGACTGTCCTTCAGCAGAGGACCAGATAGCACACACTGAGGGGCACCTTTGCTTACTGCACCATCTAAAGGTGGAACCACTGGCAGTAAACGGCAGAGCTGCCCTGAGCAGACTCCCCAAGGGCACCTGCATCATGCTAAGATGCTGGCAGCATGCATCCTGGCGGCCTCCCCACCACAGGCTCCTCGGCCCTTACCGTGTGTGCTGCTGTAGATGGGAGAGCTGGCGGAAGGCCTTCTGGCAGTAGCTGCAGGTGTAGGGCTTGGCCCCTGAATGGATGCGTATGTGCTGGGCCAGGTAGGAGCTGTTGGCGAAGCTCTTGGAGCAGTGAGGGCACTTGTGCGGCTTTGCCTCAGTGTGGGATTTGGAGTGGATCTGCATCTCCGACTTGGAGTAAAATGTCAGGGAACACATCCGGCACCTGAGATCAGGATCAGGGGGAAAGAGACAGCATCACACATGGGTAGCCAAACAGTCATGTCCCCAATATCATCTACCACTGATCAGAGGGATTCTATCACCCTAGGGAAGGGACCATCGTGCACCCCCTCCCCAAGGCTAGGATTCGCACCCATTTTCTAAGTAAGTTCCGATGAGGTATATAGGTTGACAAACTAGGTTGAGGACAGCTACAATTCTATTACCATTTGGATTGGCTAGATGCAAAAACATCTTTGGCAAATGCCCCTAAGAAACACAAGTGGAGTAATACCAAATTTTACCTCAACAACCAAACCGTAGTCTATGGCAGCTTTCCCCAACCTGGTGCCCTCCACATTTATTCCAGCAAACGGAGTTCAATCTAATTTTATACATTCACGAAGGCGATGTTCCCTATCACCCCTAATTTTTGCTTTGCCTATTGAATGAAAGGCATGAACAATAAGATCTAATAATAGGATTAAAGGAATTCAGAAAGGATAACAGGTTAAAATCAGCCTGTGCGCTGATGCTTTATTTCTCAAAGACAAAGAGAGATCTTTCTGCAAAGTCATTCACGTTAAAGGAATTTGGTATAGTTTCAAGCTACATGTTTAGGTGCAATCCTATAGATGGGTTTTGCGCTCTTATGAAACGGGAGCGTTGGGGCTTCCATGTATCCAATGCCCTACCAGGCTGAAGCCAGCAGGGTGGGAGGAATAGCAGGGCACCCTCCATCCTCCCCCTACCCCATCCTCTTCCAATTGCTGAGTTTTTCACTAAATAGACTTTTCCCCCCATCTAGCGACAGTGCTTCAAAGGAAGAGAGGAGGAGGTTGGAAGAGCTACAGGACTACTTGTATCCTGGTCTATCCAGTCTCCTCCCAAAACTATTTCCCCCTTTATATTCCTTTTTGTTTGTTTCTTTAACAATGTTCAATATTTAGCAGAAGTTATTATTTGACTTTTATGGTCAGGGGAAAACCATGCATAGCACCTAATATACTGTGTAGCACAATCAAACAAGGTAGATTGGACTTTCCTCATATTAAAAATTATCATCATGCAGCCACATTAACTCATCTGAATGTTTGGTTTATGCAGGAAAAAGAACTACCATTAGAGCAACAGGAAATAAATATCCCATCACAAAATAGGATTTAGTAGCATAAAAATGATAAGAGAAAGATTAAAGTATAATCCAATTATAGAGAGTCAGTATACAATATAGTCAGGTATTAAAAGGAAATTATCTCCAGGCTTCTCACCAATGAATGCAGTATTTTATAACAAAAGAGATATAGGATAGATAATAAATAACACTCAGTTGTGGAAAAGTGCAGATTTTAGCAGAATTGGGGATATGGTTCAAAATGGAATAATAAAGACATACAATGATATTTCTATATTGATAGGTGGATACAAACAATCATATATTCAGTATTTCTAGGTCAGGTAGATTGTTCATTAATAAGTGATGATAGACCTAAGGAATTATTTTGAATTTGAGAAATTAATTCCAGCTACACAAATGTAGAGAGTTTATTAGAGGAAGTTTATAAATTACTACTGGAATGAAACCAAAAGAGATTTAGATCTGGAGGTTTCAGCGCAGCTCTGGAAATGGATTTGGGAGAATGTTCCCTCAGAAACTCTGCGTTGAAATTTAAAGGAGCATTTCTATAAACTCATCTCTACTTAAAAGACTGAGGCTCGGTCCAGACCACATGTTGGTCAATGCTGCTTTTAGAACTCCACCGTGGGGTTTTTACACTTTTTATGGTCTGGTGGGAAAACTCCACGCAATGGTGGAGGTCTTTTTGGAAAACACTCCACATAGAATATCAACGTTGTACAGAGGAGAGTTCCTGCACAACCATTGCGTTGTGTTTCACAAGGCAAGCTCCATGGATTATTTCCTGTGCTTACAGAGTCACGAGGCAAGAGCAGCAGTAACCCCTGGCGTTCTTGGCCAGAGCGCCTCTATTGGCATGGGGCGGCACGATTGGTGGCTTCCCACGCACTTTCCGGGACGGGCACATGATGTCCCCAGGTAGGGCGCCGCCACTTGCAGCACTCTACATGTTCCCAGGGATGAACATGTCCATTGTCCACTCTGCCTTGCGATCCATCTGAAGATCAGCTTGAGGGGATGGAAGAAGCTTGTTCTCCAAATAGCCGATCTCCAAATAGTTCGCAGGGTGTGTGTGTGTGGGGGGGGTGAAGGATGTCTCCCACGGCTTGACGTATAACGTCAGACTGCGGGAGAAATCCATCCATCGATATTGCGGTGATGGGCGCAAGGATCTGTCTGCAGCTATCATGAGCAGGACAGATACTTTTGCGTCCCGTCCCCATTTGCCAGAAGAGAAAGGGAATCGGACACGCAAACATCTCTCCTGCCACTGCAAAGGATTCCCCTTCCTGTCTGGCAAAGGATTCCTGTCCTTCCCCGTCGGGCCATGCCAACAGGGAAGGGGGATGCGTTGCTGTAGCTGCCTACTTCCCTGTTGCTATGGTGCTGATGGGGAAGGGTGCGCCGAGCAACATCATCTCTGTCGGGGGATCAGATGGCTCAGTGCCCACACGTCCTTCGCCAGCAGAGCAATCTCTTGCCCTGACACATGGGGAGACCATTCCGCAGCCTCTTACTTCTGCCACTGCCACAGCACATGTTTTTTTCTGCACGCGGCTGTCTCAGAAGCAAGAAGCTGCGGAACAGCCTCCATACATGTCAGGGCACAAGATCAATCTGCCAGTGAAAGAAGCATCGGCACAGACCAACATCCCGGTTGCCTGTCCCTGCACGGCCGCAGCAGCAAGAAACAGCGGGAGCATGGCCTCCAACGACAGGGGAGGCAATGCCCCCGCAGGAGCGACAGTGCACAGATTCCACTTCCTGTCAGTAAGCGCGATGCCTCTACCGCCACTTCTTTCTCCAGTGACAGTCTGTCGCAGTGGCTGTCCCCGGAGAAAGAAGCGGTGGAGGAGGTGTAATCCACGTGGCGCCTCTGCTGTCACTCCAACAACAGCCATGCCTCTCCTCCCCCCAATGCCCCTCCCCATGGAATGGTGGTGCCCTGATAAGGTAAACAGGAAGCAGCGCCACCATTTGGAGACGACTACTCAACTGAGTGTGAATACTCTGCTCCATGGAGCACAATGTCCATGTCGCCCATGTGCGACATGCAAATAGCCAACTGTGGAGTGGACTATTCATGCTCCATGGACTAAAGTGTCATCCAAACGCAACCTGAGCCATATATAGCCAAGTACAGATTATATATGCTAGAGGTGCAGATGAGAGCAGATATATTGCATATCTTTTCGTATTGCCCTAATATTAAGATCTTTTGGAAAAGGATATTAGAAAAATGATAGGATATAATCTAATTTAGGATCCACTCATTGTTCTTTTGGGATATATGAAGAATGAAATAATACAAGAAAACTGGGAAATGATCATTAATTTACTAACAGTTGCTAGAATTGCAATAAGTTATAAATGGTAGGGAAAAAAGATGTCTTGTCAATAAGAGAGTGCATGAAGAGTGTCTGCAAACTAATATTTGGGAATTTTAGCATAAATATTAGAATTAGAGGGTAGATGGGGAAACAAAAATTTATTGAAAACTAGTTTGTTTTTCTTATGTTTGGAATAATAAAATGCAGGAAAAGATGCAACCCTTTTGGGAACATTATAAAGAGAAACGGTTACATAAAAGTTATGAGGCAATAAGTAATTGTCAATTGACTGGAATAATATTGCGAATGACTGTATAATGGAAATATATAAAAAATTTGACGTTGCTTTATTTATACAAATTTTATAAATACTGGGGGAAATAAAAGACATGGGCTCCCTAATCCCCCTCCCCAACCACCTCATTTCAGAAGTTATTGGTAGAGCCTCTTTTGATTATATTGTGTGGAGTAGGAAGAAAACCATGGCGAGGTCTCAGCATACCTCCGAAGAAATGGGTTGATGGAGGCTGTTTTGGTTAGCGTAACCTTCTATTCTTATTACCACCAATTCTGGCAATGTATTCTCAAAGAATGAGGAAGCCTCAACTTTCCCATGACAGAGATCTTCAGGGGAATAAACATTTTTGTGAATATATTGATATCCTTTATAAAGTCTAGAACAGACTTAAGTCAAGGACTAGTTAGTACAGAAATCAAGTGATACTGGACTGTACCCTCATAAAAATATGTCAGAGAGAAGGCTAGGCTCAACCCTTCTCCCCAATATACTAGGTTTTTTCCTTAGTGGTGGAGCATTCCATCATGCACACAAACCGAACTTGCACACTGAATTGGTACAGCCTAAAAAAAAAAAGCTTTACTACTTCATTATGCTGTATATGTAAACTAGCCGTAAACCCAACAGATCCCCATCAAAATGATAGGCTCAGTAAGGGACAAAAAGATGACATTATCAATGATGGGCTGGTAAATACAGAAGAACAGTTGTGTGTAAAGTGCAGGGGTTATCTTGACTTTTCTTTCAGATTATTTAAAGCAGGAATCGGATTCAATGATGCATTACTGGATACTAACACAGGAGATTTTTAACGAGGAGACTATAACACATCAGACAGAAAGAGGAGATATGAAATTCCAGATAAAGTATGATGGCATATCCGAAGCAGAGGTATCAAGCTTTCACCATACCAAAGGTTATTTTAAGATTCCTGACAACTTATAGCAGCATTCCCCCAGCCTGGTACTCTCAGAGTATGGCAGACTACAATTCCCAACAATCATAGGTGTTGACCATTCTGCCAGTAGTCCAACACAACAGAGGGACACGAGGTGTGGGAATGCTGACATGGTTTTTGAAACTAAAACCAATTTGTAGGCTGAAGAATGCTGATGGCTAAAGAGGCAAATTTCAGGAAACAAGATGTTTCCTAACTCAAGGTAAACACCAGTACTCCCAACTCTTTTACAAAGACATGGTTGTCCACACAAAATTATTAACAAAGTGAATGAGAAACATATGCTGATTGATTTGCATCTTGTCAACGTCCTTCACCTTTAAACCTCAACGTCCTTCACCTTTGCATAGTTGCAATTAGCTTTCAGAGAAGTGAGAGCCACAACGGGGAGCTGAGAGAGACAAAGGAGTAGGCATCTGTCCTTGCAGGCCCTGGCTTTCCCAATTAAGAAGCAGATCAATTGTGCAATTATTCCCTTTTCATTTAAAGATGTCCACCTGAAACCCTAAATACAATTGCTGCTTAATTTAGGTTTTTTTTCAACTAGACACTCCCAAGTTCAAAAGAACATGCATATTTCATGTTATCTCTTGAGAAACGTGCACTAATGTACTGGCCCCTGAGAGTAGGATGTGTGAGGATTATGCAATGGGAATGCAAAAACAAAAGTGAAATATGCGATGCTGGGCACAGAATTCAGCTTCATAAAAATCCCAGTGTTTTTAAAAGTGCATTTCTAGTCCTTGTGATTGTGAAAACGTGCTTGATGGTATGTACATGGGTAATGCCTGCTCTCAGAAGTTAGAGGGGCTGAGCATGATTATCCAGGGAGCAAGCACAGGGACTTCTTTACTCGTGCCCATGTCTAATCAGAATAAATTAAGCAAAAAAGAGGACGTTGCTGAATTATGCAAAATAGAAATACATCAATCTACTCAATCTGCAAAATTTATACAGGTCACAGTATACAGCTTTTCTTGGCACCAAACTGGGGTGCATGGGACAGTTTTCTTTTTTTTTAAGCATACACAGAGTTGGGATACGATGACACTGCCCAGAGTTAGGAGAAAAGATTCAAAGACAACCTTGTCCCTTGCCATGGAAACTGCTTTGCCACCTTTACTTCTATGACATCTGCCATCCCTAAGATGCTTTAAAGCAGGAGCCGTTAACCTTTTTCAGCCCGAAGGCTGGATGGATTACCACCCAGGTAACCTCCTTGGGATCACATGCTAGCAAGGGGAATGCCCAAAATGCGAAGTGAGCATGGCCACTCTATTGTCTCAGATCCCATTCACACACACACACACACACACACACACACACACAGCCATATACAACCCTTCCACACCATTTACTTACAGACACTTTCCAACCCGCCCACCCCTCAGCTGATCTATGCAGGCCAGCTAAGGAGGGGGCATTTTCATCCCTATCATTGGGTGCTAGGTGGGGAACTTAAACTTGCTGACCCAACATTCCATTAGATGGATGAAATATCAAAAGGAAAAAGCTCTTATCTCCAATCAGCTGCAGATCAGAGATTAGAGCCGTTTCCTACCTGGTTAGAGGTAGTGGAGTCTAGGTGTTGTGTGTCACGTGCTTCGTAGACAATTCACAGGGCTGGCCCTGTGAATTGTAGACTGAAGACTTGGCAATTTGTCATGAGAAAATGTATCTCTGCTTCTCTGTTATGTGCTTATCTCAAATGGTAGGCCGATGGCCTTGAAGGTTCTCTGGGAATTAAACTATGCTTTGCAAAGGTGGGGGCTATCTTCCTCACACTGTGGCGTCATCAGAAGAGGTTGAACCGTGCCGCCCTGTTGGCACGTGAGTTTAGATTACAGGCCTGAAGCCCTGTCTATCAAAGTAGCTTAGAATTGCCCAGCCTCCACACTATATTGCCTTTGTCCTGAGAGTAATTCCTTTGCTAGGAATTATCTCGTCTATCCTCTTGCTGCTCTGCTGCTGCTGTGAGTTACTATCTGATTTAGAATTGTGAGATGCACTCTATACATGTTCTGTTGCTGTTTGGACTTGTTACTTCTAAAGAACTCTGCCATGAAAAGTGCACTGTGGCTTTTCATAGATTTGGACTTGAGATTACTGTTCTGGATTCGTGTTCTATAGCTTGCTGTCTCCCTCCATGGAGCCAAAGTTACGGGCAGAGGGAGGCAGAAGCTGATCGTTGCTGTTCTGAAACTTGTGTGTGTGTGAGACCTGTGAGAGGACCTTCCTCAGAGCTAAAGCTACGTGAATTGGGAAGGCTCCCTAGGTCGAAGAGGTTCATTCCCTGGCTTCTGGCTTCCGTGGTCAGCTCAGCGTTCCCTGACAGGCTGAGTGAAGATTTAGTTGCCAGTTGACCGATATACTACTGTTAGGAGGCCTAATCCTAGAGTCTCTCTATGTTCCAGAGGATTCCAGTGCAGCGTGGCCGCTCCTGCCCTCTAAGGACTAGAGTTAATCTCTAAATGTCAGTCCCTGAGTGAGTGCTGTTCTCATTAAGCCGTTCTACCTGAAAGCTGTGTGGTCCGTCTTCAGCTTCAAGTGTGTGTTTGCAGAAATGAAACTGTTATGCTTTGAATTCCGTGTGATTACAATAAAAGAAATCTCATTGTTATTGTTGTGTATCAGTGTACCTGAAGTCGTGAGCAAGAACTTTAGAAAGTTAGCCAGAGTCACGACACTAGGGAAGCTAGTGGGCTGAATGGGGAACCCCTGCAGGCTGGACCCAGTCAGGGGCTGCCCACATCTGCTTTAAAGGAAGCACACAATAGCACTAACCAGTTATTACGCATGCAATTCCTTGTTTCACTGTCAGCTTCCCATATTCTAACGTTTATGTGCTTCTGAACCTTGAATATGTCCGCACTGACTCTATTAGATTACACAGACATGAATAAAAGCAAGCATTAGGCATGCCTGCCAAAATTATTCAGGAGAACATATTTCCTATTGTCATATCATCATCACAACTACTGTACATAGTGCTTTAGAGTGTTCAAAGCACTTAACATAATTACCCTGTTGTATACTTGCAACAAACCTGCAAAGCAGGTCAATATTATCCCCATATTGCAGATGGGGGTTGGAGCCCAAATTCACATACTGAGTTAAAGGCAAGATTCAAACCAGGGACCTGATTCACCACTACACGAAGGCAAAAAAAATACTTTATATGGTAAGTGTTTATTCCTCACAAGGAAGGTCATGTTCACTGAACTCATGTGAGCATATCCCAGAGTTCCTTTCCCATTCTGCTTTCTAGGGGATTAGCAGTCACTCTAGAATGGATTCAGGGTCTCTAGAAAGGAAGTGGCAGAGCAGTCCCTATATGGGTTCAGGACTAGTAATAAAATATCCCTGTTGAATATGAACCTGTGCTCTAGAACTGAGATGGGCAGAAAATAAATCTCCAGATTTTTTACTTCGACTCCCACCATCACTGGATATGATGGTTTCTGGGAGCTGCAGTCCAGAACATCTAGAGATTTACCTTCTGCCCAGCCCTGCTCTAGGCCAATCTTCGCTGCAATGCCTTACCCAGTGGGAACAGACCAGGAATGTTAAAGTTATGGGTTTCTTAATGCTGAAGTGTTTTATTTACATGGCCAGAGTTAACCAGTGTGCAACCTGCTAACTTTTCACATGAAATTTTAATTGTTTCAAATGCATGAATTCAGACTCCAGATTATTTCTCTGATTTCTTTCATTCTTAAATCTTTGCATTCTTCTGCTTCTTTGTTACCTGCCAATTTTGTCGGTATTTTTCAGCTTTGTGCTTTTCTCTCTTATGGTTCTTTATGAATTGAACTATTTAACTGATTCTTTTAAAATGCTTTAAAACTATATTTATTTCAGTGAGCTAGTGGCCAAAGAGTTTTCCTTCTCCTTCACTTTTTCAAATGTCTGTTTAGATTAGACTGTAAACCCACTAGAAAGGGCTTGTTGCTTTTGTATAGCACCTACATTTTCTTTAAAGATATGCTGTTACTACTATTACACTAGATTGACAGGTTATCTGAAAATAACCTAGTTTGCACAAATCAAGCATATTACGTGCAGTTGTGAGTGTAGCTCCTACCATGAGTTCAAGCCAGATCAATAAGCAGTTTATCATCATTCCAGGATGGAAGTTTTAACCTTGGTTTTCTCACTGAACCTGATTAGCCCTTTCCTGAAAGTAGTCAAACTACTGTACTGCTAGAATTTATTTTTAAATGAGCAACTCTTACCTGGCCTAATATGGAAATAACACATATCAGAGGATGAGAGAGCAAAGCTTGGGGGTGGGAAAGAAAAATGATGCAGGAATGACTAGAATGACTCTGCTTAATAGAAAGCCTAAAAAACTTGACAGACCCGGGGAATCTTGGCCATCAGAATCTACGTGCTGTTTATGAAGTCAGATTAGAGATGGGAATTGGAGGTCTGGGTGGTATAGGACAGAATCTCTGCCTCTACAGAAAAAATGGCTTGTGTTCCAACCCCTACCCCGAATCCTTGTAGTTCAATGGGTCCCATGTTCCTAAGGACAAGCTCAGCTCCAACTAATATGTGTGAGAGGGGGGGGGGACTTGTTGTGTGCTCTGCCAGTCCCATCTCTAAAATACTTTGAATTGTGTGGCCAATCACTACTGAAATTTCAGAAGCAAAGACGTGGTTGGATCAGGTTGTCAGGGGTTGGGGCAAGACTTTACAGATAACCTGTTTCAGCTTTTCTTGGTGAAGAACTTTAATTTTTAGCACAGACTGGACCCTATTACTATCCATTTTGTAAACTTCATGCAACTCCCTTCATTGTTTACGTTTCCATGCCAGCTCCATGTCTTCTTCCTAAATATTTAATTGTCTTCTCATGTGCCAAATACAATGTTACAGTACCATAGAATTAATAGGAATATATAATATACCCTTTCCTTCTTCCAGATAATTTAAGAGGATACAATTGGAATAGCACTGTATTCAAAGGATGGGCATATGGCATTAATAAAAGAAAAAACGTCTTATTTTACTCTGCCAATAATATCTATTTCTTGCCTTTTAGATAGCTGAAATACTTTAAAATCTAATAACTTTGATTCTCTGTCTTTCCCAAACAATTAAGCAGGGCTGCCCACATTGATAAGGATGGCTGTAATCCCCCCTCCCTACAAATATAACTAAGTGTCACCAGGACACAATGCTAGATTTGAGTTTGTAAGACTAAAAATCTTCTATAGTGTCTGGTAATATTTAACAGCTGGTTTTGATTAAGCAAAAAACTTTTTTTAAAACGGAGACTCTGCACTCACATGAAAAACTATTCTACCAACTGGCTTGAGTGCAAAGATCTCAAAACTGGATTTGCTATGGAGAATTCTTGCCATAGCTAAGCTGTTAACACATTTCCCTCTTTTGACCTTCAGTAACAGCTAAAATAAAGTTGGTATATAGGTAATTTTGTACAGGAATTACTCCACAAGTAAACAAGCTTGAAGACCCGAAGTACTTGCTTTGAGAAAGACAATGATTTTGTCCAAAGTCCACCACCACTCATTTTTATTAACCATTACATAAAAACTGATTTTCAAACTCTAGTTTTCTTCCTTCAGTATTTAGAATACTTTGTGTAGTTCTCAAAACAGTTTTATGAAAAAGTTGTGACTATCACCCCAGACTCTTAAGCGAGCAAATCCCAGTCTCTGTATCCACATCATAACTGGAAGAACAAAGATCAACAGTGAGAGTAATCGAAAGGTTTTCCCTTATAAAACTGTCATGTTTCTTAACGTCTGTAGGATTAAACTACATCTGTAGTAGACTGCACGACTACAATCATTTGTAATGTAAGGAAACTGTTTCAGGTCTATTGTAGAAGGAACAATGACCCATTGAAGCAGCTGGTTGGCCACTGCATCCCCCATTCCTTGGTGCATAAAATTCATAGGTCAGTTGGACTGAAACTCTCAAAGGGATGCCTCCCCCTGGAAGGTCAGTGGCAAAGTAGATGCATTGCATGCAAGTCTCAAGTTCAACTGCCAGCAGGACTAAGAAAGATCTCTGCTTCAGATTTTGGAGTGTCAACAGCAGTCAGGAAGGCTAATGGTCCAATTAAGGTTAGGGCAGCATCACATTTGAGTAGCAAACTTCCTGACCCAGTGTCAGGGTCCCAGTGCCTGCGCCTCAGTGAGAGTAAAAGAAACATAAACACCAGGGTGGGCAATGAGCAACCTCCAGCCTTTTAGGTGGCCCCTGCCACCCCCAACTAGCTGCCACTGAATTGCTGCCGAATTTTGGCAGCGCCATTTTGAAAAACAAGCCACAACCATTTGGTTGTCGTGCCCTACCACATTCAAACCAGGCACATGCCCCATCATGGGCAGAGACTGGAAGGGGAAACCCAGACAATCAAGTACAATACCCTACGTCAGCGTTTCCTCCCTCCTACAATTGGACATATTCCCAATAGAAAAGTACTTCTGCCTGCAGTCGATATGCCCTCCTTTGGGTCTGGTTGTATATTTCCCTGATGATTAACCATACTCCTATCCAAACAAGAAGGCTGGATAGGTCCCAACAATCAGGTAACCAACTCCACTGACTTGTAGGCTAAATATGTGAAGATGCTATCTCAATAGAAGGTGACAGGCATTAAAAGGTATCTAAAGATCATAATCGTAATCATCAATACAAACTGTTACTCCCCGCATAAATAATAGCAAAGTAATTCCTCCATGCTTAGGAGCTGCTGCAGCTAGAACCAGAAACTCTTGGATCTGTGATTTGTTTCACCATGAAGTGAGCTGCTTAGACAACTGCAATGAGTTCTTGGACTACGGTAGGGGGTCACCAACCTTTTTGTGCCAATAGGAATTTTAAGAGTGTGTTGTAGGTACACAGGTAGGGTCTTAGCCCAAACTGCAAAAGTACAAATCAGAACAAAAAACTCATTTCAAGAAGACAAAGTGGTGATGCTTAGGGAAAGAGACACACACAAGAAACACACACACCCTCCCCGTACCCAGGAAAAAACCCACACACAAACTAAGCAATCCCACCCCCCGCAACGAGGCAAAAATCAGCCTGGGAATGTGAGCAAAATGCTGGAGACCCCAGAGCTACAAAGTATCTGACCTCAACCACAACCTCAGACATAAAAGTAAGCTATACTAATAGAAGTATAACTTCCAAATCACGCAAGATACTGGTCCCCCTCTATTCGGCACTGGTTAGGCCTCATTTTGAGTACTGCATCCAGTTCTGGACACCACACTTCAAGAACGAAGTAGACAAGCTGGAGGGGGTTCAGAGGAGGGCAGCGAGGATGATCAGGGGTCTGAAAACAAAGCCCTATGAGGAGAGAACTGGACACGTTTAACCTGGAGAAGAGAAGACTGAGGGGAGACATAATAGTACAATTCAAGTACCTGAAAGGCTGTCACACAGAGGAGGGCCAGGATCTCTTCTCGATCATCCCAGAGTGCAGGACACTAAATAATGGGCTCAAGTTACAAGAAGCAAGATTCCGGCAGGACATCAGGAAAAACGTCCTGACTGTTAAAGCAGTGTGACAATGGAACCAATTACCTAGGGAAGTTGTGGGCTTTCCCACACTAGAGGCATTCAAGATGCAGTTGGACAGCCATCTGTCAGGTGTACTTTAAGGTGGATTCCTACATTGAGCAGGGGGTTGGACTCAATGGCTCAATTCGGACGACACGTTAATCAACTGAGAGGACTTAACCCACTGACAGTGGGTTAAAAAGGCAGCTTCAATTCGGACAACACGCTGCAGCAAGGGATGCAAAGTTAAGTTAACCACCCTGGTGGTTAATAACGTACTCGGTTCTGACTGACAGCTCGGCCGCCATTTTCCCTGCCTCCCAAACCCCGTTAGTCCTCCAGCAGGTATCCCAGAAGGCACTGTGGCCGAAAACCATGGCTGCCGCCATTGAAGCCGATGCAGGACACGCCTCCCAAACCCCATTGGCCGCCTCAGTCACTGGGAGGAACTCAGCAGCCTCGGGCAAAGAGGCAGCCAGAAGGAACCGCAGCACCTACACAAGAGTAACAACCAGCAATGCTCCCCAAACGTTGGCACCCACACCCCAGGGAGCCACCCCCGCCCACCCTACACGGGAGACCTGGCATCTGCAAGAGTCACGCACCTCCCCCAGCCCCCTCCCCCCTCCCTCCTAGAGCAGCCACCCACACACACAGGAAAGAAGGTGAGAGTGGGGCGGTTGGGAAATCTTTATTCAGCAGGAAAATCAGACATGGGCAGTAAGGCACATGGGCACCACTATGCCAGGGCAGAACCTACTGAGAGGACAGGCGCCCCGGGGAAGGGAGGAGGAGGCGGCTGGAAGGCACAGCGGTGAAGAGGGGATGGCCAACGCCACACCCCCAGGGAGCCAAGCACGGAACGTGCCAAGGGGAGGAGGTGGAGAGGGGGCCATGCCAGGGAGAGATGGCAGTCCAGAGATGGGACTCCACAGTCGACGCTCACACGGGATGGGGGTAGGGCAGCCAGATCCAGGCACTGATGCTTTCACGCACCTGGGACGCCTCCGCACGGGCGCGACGTTCCCCAACGGGATTCTCGGGGCCTGGCCTCATCCGCCCAGCCATGTTGGGAGGATGAGGGGGGGCTCTCTGGTGGCGGTGCAGTGGGGGGGTCTACTTTGGATGGGGTGTTGTTCTCCCTCTTGGTGTGGGAGGGGGCTGCCCCTTGCTCCAGGGCGCCTGGGGTTGTTACGTATTCCATCTCCCCCTCCCCCCCTTTGCCGTAGTGCCCTTCTGGTGCGCTTCCCTGTCCGTTTGGGTAGCTGACTGGGCACCCTGCGTGAGTGCTTGCAGGAACTGGCTCCTTTTTGAGCTCCGTGCCGGCTGCCTGGTGGGGGAGGCGGGCGTCCTGGTTCCTATGAAGGTGAAACCAGCGATCTGTTTCATCCGCACCTGAGCTCCCGTCCGCTGTCTGCTGCTCTTGCCACTCTCCTCTATGGTCTTTTGTGTTAACGTACTCACCTCAGTTGTTTAACCAACGCACCTCAAGTGGCTGAATTCGGACAACACGTTAGTCAATTGACTAACTTTTAAACAACTCACGAGTTGTTTAACTCAGTTGTTTAAAACTGCAACTTAAACAACCATGGGTTGGTTAACCATTGTGTGGCTGAATTCGGACAACACGTTTGGTTAACCCACTGACGGTTGTTTAACTTAACAACCGTTGGTTAACGTGTCGTCCGAATTGAGCCAATGGCTTTATAGACCCCTTCCAACTCTACTATTCTATGATGCTATAAATGTTCAGGCAATTGCATCCTCAACTGTCTGCCTATCTAGCTCCTCACCATAAAGCTACCTAAAACCCAGCACTAACAGTGGGAGACTGAGAAAGCTGGGCAAAGTGGGAGGAACAAAGTAGTAGATAGTCAAGGGCATAATCACATCGAAGGTGTTGCTTTGCACAGCATCAAACCATTATCCCATCTAACCTAGCATTGGTGTCTTAGTAGGAGAAGCTTCTCACTGCTCTGCTTTGGAAAAAGGCACAAATGACCATACCTCATCTCAAACTGGGCAAGAGACTCTAGCAGCCATGGCCTTATACCCAGTACCCAACAAAGGCAAAGAGAAGGCGGCCTGTCATAAGTTAGATCTACTGTAATTTATAATGAACCCTTCTCTGACTATACTGTCTGTGTGTCACATGAGAGGGAAAAGAATTTATGGAATTACAATCCTGAATGCAAGACCTGGGTTTTTACTGAATTAATTTGCTTCAAACTGCTGCCCTTTAGGCATACAAAGAATGCTGAACATCGCACTTTGTTGCCTAAACAGATATAGGAAGCTCAAATCTGTGAGCACGTTGCTATTGTTCCTTGCACCCTGCATCACTTCCTTTCTCCAAATTTGATGATCCAGAGATATTGCCCTGATTCGCATATAATGCTAACCTATAGGCTATTTAACAGATGGGTTGTTGAATTCTAGATTGTCATCATGTGCAAATCCAGCCACGCTGACAATCAAACACTGGTAAGTGCTTATGGTAAACTGTATTCAGGGGCAGTGAGGGCAGCAAAAAAACAATACTTTGCTGCCACTATTCAATCATCAACCTGCCGCCCAGCGGAGCTTTTCAGAGTTGTCCGGGTGCTTTTACATGCTGGCCCCAAGGACATGGTAGAACCATCTGAGGCCCGCTGTAATACATTTGCTGGGCACTTCCAGAATAAAATCTCTGGCATCCGTCAGGACTTAGACTCCAGTGTTATAGCAGATGAATCTAGTGAGGTGTCCAGAGCACAGGCTTGTCCTGTTTTCTTGGATGAGTTTCAGTGGGTGCAGCTCGAGGATGTTGACAAGGTGCTTGGACAGGTTCGTGCAACCACTTCCATATTGGATCCTTGCCCCTCTTGGCTAATAAAAGCTAGCAGGGATGGAACAACTGGCTGGGCCAGGGAAGTGATTAATGCCTCTTTGCAAGAGGGAGTGGTCCCAGGCCTCCTGAAAGAGGCGGCAGTGAGACAACTCCTAAAGAAATCTTCCCTGGACCCTGAAAATCTTAATAACTACAGGCCAGTAGCAAATGTTCCATTCCTGGGCAAGGTCCTGGAGCGGGTGGTTGCAAGCCCGCTCCAGGCACTCTTGGATGAGACTGATTATCTGGATCCATTTCAGTCGGGTTTCAGTCCTGGTTTTGGTACGGAAACAGCCTTGGTCGCCCTGTATGATGACCTATGTTGGGAGAAAGACAGGGGGAGTGTGACTCTGTTGATTCTCCTTGATCTCTCAGCGGCTTTCGATACCATCGACCATGGTATCCTTCTGGGACGACTGGCTGAGTTGGGAGTGGGAGGCACTGCATTGCAGTGGTTCCGCTCCTACTTGGTGGGTCGGCTCCAGAAGGTGGTGCTTGGGGAACATTGCTCGGCCCTGTGGATTCTCCAGTATGGGGTTCCGCAGGGGTCAGTTTTGTCCCCCATGCTGTTCAACATCTACATGAAACCGTTGAGTGCAGTCATCCGGAGTTTTGGAGTGCGTTGTCATCAGTACGCTGATGACACGCAGCTCTATTTCTCCTTTTCATCTTCATCAGGTGAGGCTGTGGATGTGCTGAACCAGTGCCTGGCTGTGACAATGGACTGGATGAGGGCTAATAAACTGAAACTCAATCCAGACAAGACTGAGACGCTGTTGGTGGGTGGTTCCGCTGACCGGATGGAGGGTGTTCAACCTGTTCTGGATGGGGTTGCACTCCCCTTGAAGGAGCGGGTTCGTAGCTTGGGGGTTCTCCTAGAACCATCTCTGTCACTTGAGGCGCAGGTGGCCTCAGTGGCACGGAGTGCCTTCTACCAACTTCGGTTGGTGGCCCAGCTACGTCCCTATCTGGACAGGGATAACCTGGCTTCAGTTGTCCATGCTCTGGTAACCTCCAAGTTAGATTACTGCAATGCACTCTACGTGGGGCTGCCTTTGAAGGTGGTTCGGAAGCTGCAGCTTGTGCAAAATGCAGCGGCCAGATTGATAACCGGAACCAGTAGGTTCGAACATATAAGACATACTCTGGCCCGCTTGCATTGGCTGCCTGTATGTTTCCGAGCCCGGTTCAAGGTGCTGGTTTTAACCTATAAAGCCTTACACGGCTTGGGACCACAATACCTGATGGAACGCCTTTCCCGACATGAACCTACCAGAACACTACGTTCAACATCTAAGGCCCTCCTCCGAGTGCCTCCTCCGAGGGAAGCTCGGAGGTCGGCAACAAGAGAGAGGGCCTTCTCTGTGGTGTCTCCCCAATTGTGGAACGATCTCCCCGACGAGGCCCGCCTGGCGCCAACATTGTTACCTTTTCGGCGCCAGGTCAAGATTTTCCTCTTCTCTCAGGCATTTGGCAATATCTGAGGAGCCTGGGTTTGTTTTGTTTTGTTTTTGTAGTTTTTTGAAGTGTTGAAGTGGTTTTTAAATGTACAGATTGTGTGTATGTTGTATGTTTTTGCTGTTTTATTTTTTGTATATTGTTTTTAATTGTTTTTAATCCTATGTAAACCGCCCAGAGAGCTTCGGCTATGGGGTGGTATACAAATGTAATAAATAAATAAATAAATAAATAAATAAACCACGGTTTCTTTAACCACAAACAAATCCAGAAAGATCCCAATGGTTTGTTATTGGGTTGTGAATTCTGAGTTGTTTAAACCACGGGCTGTCTTTATGCATACACACAGAACTGTGGGTTGTTTTGCGAAGTTACAGAGGCAGCGGGCAAGAGTGGTAAAAAACAAACAGCTGTTCTACATGCCAATACTACAGCACCGCAAAGACATTTGAGATACAAAGAGTAAAGAAGGAGAGATACAAAGGGTGAAGGAGGAGGGATACACAATCCAGTTATTGAGAAAACAAACCACAACTTGTTCTGTCATTTGCCAAACAAGCTTTGGGTAGGGCAACAAACCATGGGTTAGCTTTGACTGGGTTCGCACGTCACAATAAAACATGATAGTTTATTTTTCTGAATAAGCCATGATAGTTAATCGTGTTGTCTGCATGCAGTTTTCTCCAACCACAGTGGCTTATTTAGCCAAAATAAGCCACCCTGAAAAGCCATGGTCTGCAGTGAGATCGATTTAAGTCATCGTGGCTTATCATGGGAACCTTTTTTGTCCTGTTGCTGCAATCTTCCAGGGGTTTAAAGCCGCCACCGCCACTTTTTTGGTGCAAAGGTGTTTTTGCTTGCATGTCTTTGTATTTGTAATTGTGCTGGGGAAGCTGTGTATGAAGTTTTGTCCCAATCCTGCAAACTTCCAAGGGTTTAGAGCTGCCACTCCCTTTTTGGTATGGGCAGCCAGGGGGAAACTGCAGATTGCCAACTGCTTGAAAGAAGAACAGCCTCGCCTACTCTTATGCACCAAAGAGCAGCGTGACATGAACTCCCTAATCAGAGCTGCTGGATGCTGAGAGAAAATTGTAGTTCTACAGATGGCCATGCTACAGACGGCTGCAGCGGTGTGAGGAGAGGTGGGGATGCAGGTGGGCAGGGAAGAAGGGAAAAGCATGGAAATCCATCCGGGGACCGGTGCAGCAGGGCTTGGATTGGGTGATGATGGTGCTGGGAAGTGGGTAAGGATTGATGTGGCGGTGAGATCAGTTGTGGCAAGGCAGAGAGAGAAGATGCCCCTAGCGTGTAACTGGCCAATCAGAGAGATGTAGCTGCGGCACAAAGGTCAGCATCTTCTTCTGTCTTTGCCTTGTGGCTGACAATCTCACCTTTTCCCCCCGACGATGCGCTCTACAAATTCAGTATCAAGCACCTTTTAAAGTTTGCAGCTGGGTTTTCACAGTGTACTTCTCCAGGGACACTTGTGTGTGAGCTTTGGCTCCAGTCCTGCAAACTTACAGCCCGTTTTTCTTTTCTGATCACTTTTCTGTGAAAAAGGAAAGTCGCAATTAACCAGCACAGCATTTGGATGCTCCCTATGAGGAGATACTGCATATATTTCATCCCTCCCAGCCCCACCCCTTTTCGGGCACATGGGCAAAGATAAGAGAACGGCTTTGAAAACCAGCTGGGAAGCAGGCGGCAGCGGTGGGAGAAGGGGGAAGGAGAGGGAAGGAATGCCGTTGGAAACAAGGCACCGCTGGTAGGGTGGGGGTGCAGGCAAAAAATTGGCTAACCATCAGTAATGTGCCAGTGATGCCCCTAGTGCAAGACAGGCCAACCAGGGAGGTGCAGGTGACGTAGTGGCAGAGCAGGGATTGCGGGGATTTGGTTTCCAATGCAAAGGAAGCTAGGTTACCATCCTGGCCAAGTGGGAGGACTGTGTAGAGGGGCAAGGATGGGGAAATTAAGCTATGCACAGTAGCTTAATTGTCTGTTTGTGTGGGGACAAAAGTAGCTTGTTTTCAAAATACGCTACTGAGAGTAGCTTATAAATCATCATGGCTTACGACGTGCAAACCCCTTTTGTGTAAACCAGATCATTTGCGCTTAGTTTTGCTTGAATACTCCGAAACCACCACTCTTTTGAATATTAGTACCAAGCAAGCAAGAAAGGTTTTCTATGAATAAGAGCAAAAGTTAGGAAGTTTGAGCCCAGGTAGCAATATTAAGTATTAATACAGTCAGCACACCACGCAAACCTTGATGTTCTGGGGTCAATATAGGCCAGGGGTGGGCAACATGCTGCCCAAGGAGCTACATGTAGCCCCACCCCCACCCCCAATACTGAAATGTGTGGTGGTAGCAAATGAAAACTGAGAATATGCCACTAAGTTTCAGCAGCAAACCACTATGGAGTGATTTTCCGCCGAAATGTAGGAAACAAAATTATTTTTGCCATCACCAAATTCAGTGGCACAGAAGTACGGGTCATAGGGGTGTCAGTGCTAGGGGCTCAAAAGTGGCCCCTAGGGGGGGAAAAACCCTACAACTTTGCCCACTCGTGCCATAGAGAGGAGGGTTTTCACAACTAAAGTGTAGTAGTCAGGGTATAGTTTGGAGAAAGATCAAATATATGGAGAAAGTAATGTCCTTTGCTAGAAACTAATGTATAAATTGGGTTAGAGTACTGCAATGCGCTGTACATAGGGCTACCTCTGTGCCTAGTCCGCAAACTTCAACTAGTTCAAAATATGGCAGCCAGGTTGGTCACCGGTACACCTAGGGGTGACCATATTACGCCAGCTTTAAAATCTCTCCACTGGCTGCCAAAGTTTCCGGGTGAAGTACAAAGTGTTGGGCATTACCTTTAAAGTCCTACATGGTTTGGGTCCAGGTTACCTGCTGGATCGCCTTCTCCCATACAATCCCCCCCACCCCTCACGCTCAGATCCTCTGGGAAGAATTTACTACAGTCAACCAAGACTAAGCTGACAACTGTTACCCAGAGGACCTTTTCTTCTGCTGCTCCCAGACTGTGGAATGACCTGCCGGAGGAGACTCGTCAACTTAACAGTCTTTTAGAATTTAAGAAAGCTATAAAGATTGGTCTCTTCCGGCAGGCATATCCAGTGGAATTTTAGAATGTTTTAGGATGTTTTTATGATGTTTTATTGCTATTTTAATAAAGTGCACCATTTTTAAAATCAGTTTTATGTGTTTTATCATATTTTATGTTTACTGTTGTTCCCCGCCTCGATCCAAACAGAGAGGTGGGTAAGAAATATATTATTATTATTATTATTATTATTAATATTATTATTATTGGTACCAATTGGATCCAATTCATAAAGATTAGGAGTGAAGATCCAACAAGTCTAAAGACTACCGCATCTAGCCATGACAGTAAATCACATTGTTCTGATTTTATCTGTACGCCACCCTGAGATCCCAGTGATATAGGGTGGGATACAAATGTTTTAATAAATTAATAAATCTGGAAGGATTCGCTTTGTTTGCATTTTAAGGGATACAACATTCCTATTAAAGTCTAGCAACCCTTTTCCCCCTTCGCTACTTAGCCCACACTCCCAAGCTCTCCAAATGTAATTTGGTGGTCTACTTCTTCTTTCTACAGGGTAGTTTTCCTCATCCCTACTTTCTCCTTGGTTCCTCCCACAAACATTACGCTCCACCAATAACAATTGCCCTGGTTGCTGCCTTTCGACTACTGCGTCCCACTTCCTCCAGCCATTCCTGTCTTGCTCTTGCACAAAGCATACTGTCCCTCAAAGTTCTGAGAAATTTAGAACCCACACTTTCTTTTTTCAGTACAAAAAGCCCTCTGCTATTTTTGTCAAGCTTTCTTCTCCTTCAATTCAGGTTCCTGTTTCTCAGCCTCTTTCCTATTTTTCACCCTTCCTTCAGCCACCTTTCTCTGCTCTCCATCTCCTTTAGCCTCTGGGACCTCTCATCAACCTCTAGCCTGTCTTACATACCGTGTTTCATCGAATCTAAGGCGCACCTTAATTTCAGGGCCACCAATAGGTAAAAAGTTTTGCATCGATTGTAAGACGCACCCCATTTTCAGACATGTTTATATTTGAAAAAAGTACATCTTAGAATCAAAGAAATACTGTAGGTGGTAGCAGGGCCCAGGCGAGGGAGGACTGGCGGCAGCGAGGAGGAAGAGGGAAGGGAAGGGTGCAGAGAGCCGGGCAGAGGCAGCGGCCGCGAGGGCCCGCATGCGCCCCCCCCCCCCCCCAGCGACTCTGTTGTCGCCCTGGTCGTCGCTTCCAGCGCCGATGGCAGCAGCCTCCCTGGCCTGGAAACGCAGCGTTACTACAAAGTAGGGGCAGGAAGTCCTCAACAGGGAGGCGTCGAGGACTTCCTGCCCCTACTTTGTAGTAATGCCGTGTTTCCAGGCAGGGGAGGCAGCTGCCATCAGCGCTGGCAGCGAGGACCAGGGCGGCGCTGGAGGGGAGTGGGGAAGGCTGTGAGGAGGGGGGACTTGCGAGGGGGGAGGGGGGACTTGCGAGGGGGAAGGGGGAACTTGCGGGCCCTAACCCTCCCCCCTCCCCTTGATCGCTGCTGCCTTGGCCTGTGTAGGCTTCAGTACTGGGAAGGAGATGGCCTCTTTCCCAGTACTGAAGTCTACACAGACCGAGGCAGCAGCGATCAAGGAGAGGGGGGAGGGTTAGGGCCCGCAAGTTCCCCCTCCCCACAAACTTCCCCACTCACCTCCAGCACCGCCCTGGTCCTTGCGCCAGCACCGCTAGCAGTGGCCTCCCCGGCTTGGAAACGCAGCATTAATACACAGTAGGCCACGATCCTGCGAGAAATCTCACAGGATCATGGCCTACTTTGTAGTAATGTTGCAGTTCCAGGCAGGGGAGGCCTCTGCCAGCAGTGCTGGCAGCGAGGACCGGGGCAGCAATGGCGGTGAGTGGGGAGGCCGAGTCCCTGGGGGGGGAGGCCGAGTCCCTGGGGGGGCATGTGGGCCCTCGCTGCTGCTGCCGCTACCTCCACCCAGCTCTCCGCGCCCTTCCTTCCCTTTCTGCTTGTCGCTTCTTCCTCCTCCCCACCGCCACCGCCACTCTCCTTCGCCTGGGCCCTGCTACCACCTATGTCTGCCCCCACCCGCCCCGCTCTTTCTCTCTCACCCCTTCCTGGGATTTAGCAGCGGTGGCGGCAGAAAAGGTCTGGAAACGCCGCGTTTCCACAAAGTAGGCTGCGATCCCGCGTGCTGGCAGTGAGGACCGGGGCGCGATGGAGGTGAGTGGGGAGGCCGAGTCGCGCGGGGGGCATGCAAAGCCCCTTTGTGAAAGCTGGTTGGGTGTATCCCAAACCCATTCCAGCGCTGGAGAAATCCGGCGAATCTAAGACGCCATCAATTCTAAGACGCACTCCATTTTTACAGAGGTAAATATGGGGGGAAAAGTGCTTCTTAGAATCGAGGAAATAAGGTAGTACAGGTCCTGGAGGAAAAGGCACAACTTTTAAACGCAGCTAAAGTAGCAACATTCCCTTGTTTTACAGAAGCTGGATTGAAAACATTCCAACATGATTCCTGAGCACCTGAAATGTTCTGTGAGAATGTGCTTCACGCTTACTCAGGCTTTTGGTGTTTCATTCCAATATAATATAGGTGCCAAAAAGCCAGAGGATTTTTTTTGATATTTCTGCAACATATTTAAGAAGCAATCCCCTTTGATCTCAAAAGCAGCTTGCCTCTTCAGTAGTTCAGCTGAAAGTTCAAGAAACTATGTGCCGCATACAAGATACATACACACACATACACACACACACACACGTGGGCACAGAGCTGCCATGTCCACATACAGTGTTGATGGATTACGGCCAAGGACAAACAGCAATTTTTATATGGCAATAGTTTCCAGCATTCTCCCATATGATAAAAAAAAACATAGGAAGGATAATAAGCAAACCAGAAAAGCAGCTCTCCGTACAACCAGCTACAAACTTCACCCACAGGAAACCATCACAATGGAATTAAAAGGCTAGGGTGCTGGTAGCAAAAACTGTAAAATCAACATCGTAAAATCAACATCGTAAAATCAACAGAATTAGGAAGTTTCATCACTACAATTGTAAGATCACCAGATCAAGGCAAAATGAACTAGCTTGCACCATAAAGATGATGGATTCCAATAAACTATCTCACGCTGTTTAAATAAAAACAAGTCTAGTGTGTGAAACAGTCCAGTTTAAGTGAAAAAAGCACTGAAGTACATCCAATTTGTTCAGCCATGTTACATATTACCAAGCTTAGCACAGAGAACTACTGGAGTTGTCATTCCTTAGAATTACAGAAGACAGACCAATAGTCCAGCTATGCAAATATACTGAAACTGTGGGCATCAAACATCCAGAATCCACCACACGACAAAGAAGATATGATATTTGTATCCGACTTCCAGAAGACAAGAGTTAAAATCACACTCAACATGAGATTATAGCCTTGACCATTTTTACTATTTTACCAAGTCCAATGCACTCACTGACAAACAATGAACACTGGAACAAAATCCCGGGAATAAGAGACGAGTAACTTGTCCTGACACCTTGGCTGGCAAGAAAAAGACCGATCTAGCATTGGAAGGTCAGGGTCATGGAACCAGCTCCCATTGCTGGAGAAATTCCAGTGCTCCCTGGAAGGATTACTGCATTCTATATAGCTGAGGAATTATTGATAGGTGGAATTAATGGCCAAGAAGCTTCACCTGCTGCACAGTCACATTGATCTATTACTAGCAACGCTAGATGTTTAGTTGGAAATCATAAGGTTACACTGATTAGTGTTTAGATTCCACCTCCTTCAGGAGTCAATAATGCTATGTCAAGCTCAAGACTAAACAGCTAAGAAATCCCTCTTCTGTGTCTCTAACTTAGCTCTATCATAACTGTACACCTCCCTTCTGCCCACATCGTGATTAAACCAGAACCAAAAAAGAAGGCCAATGGGCAAGAATACCATACAGTAGAAGAAAACAGTTCCCCTACAATTCAAGCCAAGTACTTGCTGCCCATATACAATTTGAAATATATCCCCACCTGTATGTCTTGCCATCTTTGTGCTGGTCTTCATCATCCTCATTTGGCAATACAAAAGGATCACTCATCTCTGGCAGACCAGATTCTTGTAGTCGCTTCTTTTTTCGACCACGAGGAGCTTTGGGGGCTATACCTCCAGCACCACTGACGGCCCCACTCTCTGATAGGGCAGTAGCCCCCTTCTTGGAGAGGTCAGGGACTAATTGGAGAGTTGCTTGGGATCCAGGGGGAAGTGCTGAGACAATCATGGGCGCCGAGATGGGAAAGGTTTGCACGGAAGAGGCCGTGGTCACCAGAGACCCTGAGGGAGAAGTGATCACCAGACCAGGCCCTGTAGTGAGAGAAAAGAGAAGGGCCAGGTAGCAACCTCACAAGGAGTACTTACCTATCTTTCAAGATGCCAAAGGAAGGAAAATTTGTTCCTAAAATTGTATATAATTAATGTTTACCCAGCTTCAAATCCCCAGACATGAACCTCACTTTGGGCCAATCTCAGTCTAACTTCAGAGGGTTACTGTGAGAATAAAATGGAGGGGAGGAAAAGCCATGTATGCAGGCCTCAAAAAATCTGCCCACCATGGCAAATGTGGTGCCACCCTCTGGTGAACATGAGTGGCCAACATTCCACCTAGCCCAAGCTGCAAAGGTGGGTGAGAATATTTTGCCTGTGATCCAGCCAGCTCTAAAATTAGGTGGAAGAATGAGGATTGTTCAAGCAGCTATGTGTTATAGAAACATAGGGTCAAATTGACACGCCCCTGCTGTCCTTTTCTACTTCACAACAGGAAAAACAGAGCAGAACTGTTTAATGCCACCGTCTGAAGGCATACAGTACACGCCCCATATGTAGCCTTCCCCTTGGGCAAGACCGGAGGAGTATTGGTTGCAGCTGCTTGAAGGCACACTTGATGCCTCTAGACAGTGGCAAACAACAGCCCATGCTCCCTGCACACCCTTTCTGGAGGGAAAGGAGAGCTAGTCTGGTATAGTCAGTAAAGTGTTGGACTGGGTCTTGGGTGATCTGGGTTGTAGTGCCCACTAGCCATGAAACTCAGTGAGTGACTTTGGGTCAGACACTTACTCTCAGCCTACCCTATTTCACAGGGTTTTGTGAGGATAAAATGAAGAGGAAGATAATGTACACCACCTTGGGCTCCTTGGAAGAAAGACATAATAATGTGGGGGACTTGGCAACTACTGTGCTTGGCTTGGCCAGCAAAGCCTGCTAAAAATTGCAGATCCGTGCACGTATGCTTGCTTGAAATCCTTACAGAGTGGAATGGGAGAGCAATAAATATATTCAAAGACTATAGAACTGAAACACCCAACACATTTATCTAGAGCAGGAGTGAGCAGACATTCGAAGTCGGAGAAATGGGTTATTTAGGGGCTAAACAACCCAGCGGTTAAAACAACAACAAACCATAGCTTAACTGCATGTCACACTCACAACCTATGACCCAGCCGATCGTTGCTTGTTGATTAAAAGTGGAAGTGAGGAGTACTTGGACGGCACTCCCACTTGTGCATGATCTGGCCCAGCAAGTGGGCAGGTAGTTTTATGATGCAGCAGCATTAAAAAAATACTGCACATTTGGCTAGAATGCTCTTCTTTTTCAAGATCTGGATTAACCATGCTCCTTTACCAAGGACAGATCAGCCCGTTCCCTTCAGCTGCAATGCCCCACTGAAAATGCATACTGCACACTCCAAATCCTCTCACCTGTTGTCATGAGGCCAGCAGACTGCACAGGTACCACAGTGATGTTCTGTGTCACAGAAGCCTGGCTGTGCGGGGTAAGCTGTTCTGGCTTAGTGTCAGAATCCATAGAAATGTTGGTAGGAAGGGCCACAGAGGTGGGCACAGTCAGTAAGGTAGGATAGTGAGGGGGAGCCAGACCGCAGCCCTTCTCTGAGGGCAACAGTTGCTCCTTCATCTTGTTAATGAACATACTGTTGTCAATCTAGAGTGAGAAGAGGAAAACGGGAGAGAGTTTTTAGAATCTCTGTGGGCAGAGCTTTGCATGGAGCATGTTAGAATTCAGATATTCCTTACCTGTCCTGAGACTGTGGGCACTGCTGGCCAGAAATACGGCGTGGAATTGAAGTGAGATTCTTCCATTCTAGCTGGGGGGAGAAAAAGACAAAGCTTGATGTCAAAACAGATCATTTTGATGTATTACTGAAACTCAGCTCCGTTTTTATTTCAACACAGCCCTAATTCTACTTCTGAGACTCCATTAGCCTGTTAAATAAACTTTCTGTTAATATGCTCTGATGTTTCAAAGCTTCAGAAGCCAAAAATGTCTACAAAATTTCACAGTCATCCTCTACAAGAGGATAGGCTTTGCATGTGTCAGCGAGCACGCTACCTCTGGAATGCTCTTCACTTTCACTCCCATTTTACAACCTATGATCACCCCAATCGTAGGTTGCTTTTGTACATCTGAGGCTGGGCACTCTAGGTTATTTAGGGGTTAAACAACCCAGAGTTAACCTGCTTGTGAGCAGCAAATTGTGGGATAAACAAACAGTTGCACCTTCACTGGTGAAGAATCTTTGATGTGGCTCTAGAACAAAATAGCTCAGGCAGCAGATAAAGAACCCTACATTTTATCATTCTGGTCTATTAATGATTGTTGAGTATTGGGAGTTTACAAGAGCAGATCTCATTTGCTTCAGCTCATTGGGATGCAATGAGGTTGTACCACACGTGGTTTAAATGATTTGCTGAAAACTTGTCCAGCCCAAACTATACTTCTCTTACATCAGATCTTCATTATGCTCAGCATGACATAAACCATTACCCTCTCATAAATGTGGCAACAGGACACCACAGTTCTGAGTCCAGCCTCCCTACTTGGGAGTACTTCCCTTTAGTTAAGTTCCATACACAGCTCTCTAAAATTATAACTGACTAGTGCCATGCAATCTCTTTTTTTCAGCCTGAAAAGACCTTTGAAAAACCTCAAAGTACTTTCCCATGGTAGAGAAAAATTAAAACTCCCACATAGATGGTGCAAGGGCAAATCTTTATACAATATAACTTTGATCCAATGACCTTATGGTAGGAAAACAAGATGTGGGTCCTGGAAAACCTCATGTTCCTGCTCATCATACAGCCTTTACCTAGTACGATGGACATATGAGGAACAGTTCACTTTCCTCTAAACCATGTCCAAGCCCATCTACAATAGTTCATCATCACATTCCTGAAATATATGCCAGTGGTGCTTTTGCCTGGAAATGTTATTTGATCTTTATTCCAAATAGGAACTGCAGATAAGAAATGGGCAGAAAGTAGATCTCCAGATGTTTTGGACTTCAAGTTCCAGAAGCCTCTACCGACATGGCCAATGGTGAGGAATACTGGGAGATAAAGTCCAAAACAGCTGAAAACCTACTTTCAGCCCTTCCATTTTACAGCGTGTTCTAAAGAAACATGAAGAACAGATGAGGTATTTATACTAGTTCTTGGCACAACTTCCACAATGGAAAGTTTAATTCAAGCCCCCCAATGACTCCTAATGAACAATGGCTACAACCCTATCCATACTTTCTTGGCAATAAGCCCCATTAAGAACTCAGTAATAGTTACATTCAAGCACGTATGCTTAGGGAGGGATTATACAACGTATGGGATATCTTCATCTCAAGAACATCTAATATTCTACTGAAAAAGCCAAATTTTCTTTTCACCTCAAATCAATCAAGAGGTCTGTGTAGCTCTAAGCAAAACAACTTCCAGACCATAATATGTATGAACTAACCGAATTGTATTACCAAACACTGACTATCTCCCATTTCAAATTTTAGATTTCAAGAGGCTACAAAACAAATTCACTCTAGATGCAATATGGATGACAGTATGAAGTTGCATCCACTACTAAACATGCAAGAAAAATTGAAAATATACAGATTACTGTCACTTATTCAAATTTCATTCACCTCCAACTCCTGATAAAGTTCACAAGGGTGATTTCTGACTAAGGATAAATAAGGAGGAATAGAGCCATTAAGAAACAAGTACTCTTGATTTCACTGATATGTTAAAGCAGCCAAACCATATTAGGCATGTTTGAGGCTGGAGCATGAAGTACCCAAAGCAATGCAATAAGCCACTGAAAAGGGACAGTAGCTTATCCAGCACTAGATTAAATATAATATTCAGTGGCTGAGCCATATTTTAGTGGGGGACCAGCTAAATACATGAGGCACTGTTTCTGAACCAAGACCGGGCACCCTCAAAAATCCCAAAGGGCAAGGTGAGGAGTATTTTTAGGCAGATTCCTGCATACAAGTTGTAAAGCTGCAGATGGGAACACACTAAAACGCTCTGCCAATGATTCAGATTGTGGGAAGCAGGTGATCTCTGAATCTTACATTGCAATACAGGTCTCCATGCTGCAAGATCCTCTCCTTTCCCGGAACTTCATGCTCGACCTCCCCCTTCCAGGTATCCCAAAATCCCACCCCAGGGGCCCTCACCAGTTATGGAGCCTAGGCTTTGACCAGGAGTGACAAGCAAAATCTCATCATCACCCCCAATGCAGCCCACAACACTGCATAGCATAAAACTCCAGTGCTAAAATAAAGGTCAATTTCGTGCGTGCGTGGAGGACATAGTAGATATTACTCCTGCAAACCTATGGTGAAGAATTTAGTCCTCCAAACCATTTAAGACCGCAAGAGAAGCTCTGTTACATCAAAGCATAGGCCCACATCATCCAGCCAGATGCTTCGGGGGGAAGCCCACAAAAACAGCACAAAGGCATCATCCCTCCCCTTTTTGCTGGCCCCCACCATTCACAGAAATGCTGCCTTTGAACATGGAGGTTCCACATGGCTGACACATGGCCTTTACCCTCCATGAATGCGTCTAAACCCTTTCTAAACCAATCTAAGCCGGTGCACACCACCAAATATTGCGCTGCGATGTCCATAAATTAAGTTTGCAGGGTGTGCAGGACGGCTCCCGTTTCTCCATCCTAAATCTACTGCCAACCTATTTCATGAAGTTAAAACTCCCCCAAGCCCTGCCTTTGAGGAGCCACATCTAAATTACCAGGGACACGAAGAAGAAGAGGAGGGAACCTGGAAGCCAGGGCCGCCGCCACCACCCCCTTCCTAACTGGGCCATATTCAGGGACCCCCCAAAACCCAACCGCCCCACACAGCGCGTCCTTTCATTGGCACTGACCCCGCCCGCGGCCCCTCGCTCTCCGGCCCGCCCGGCCCGAGGCAGGAAACAGCGGCCGAGCCGACGCGGAGTCCAGCGGCGCACGGGCCACCAGCTGAGATGGAGCAGCCCCGGAGCCGCCACCGCCTCCCGCCGCCGCTCCCCCGGACAGCCAGGCGGACAGCAGGCAGCCCTTATCTTCCGCTTCCGGGTGACTTAACCCCGGAAGTGCTCCTTGTCGAGGAAAGCCACTCATGTTCTCCCGCCCGCTGCCCATTCCCCACACCCTCCCGGCCCCCGGAGACAGCCCCCCGGCTCTGGCCCAAGTGGCGGTAACGACAGCCTCCTCCTCACCGGAAAAGGGAACGGGAAGTCACTTCTGAGTTCAAGAGGCGGGGTTTGAGCTAATACTTCCGGGTCGCCCAGCTGGTAACCGAAGGAGTCCCTTGACGCAGGCAGGAAGCAAAGCGATTGGCGGCTGAAAATGGGGTTTTCGAAAACTCAGAACGCTGAACTGAGCGCGCGAGGAAAGAGGCCGCCGACGGCGGGCCGCAGGGGCCACAATTGCGGAAGACGCGCAACGGGCTCTGTAGCGGCAGCTGTGAGCAGATCAGACAGAGTTGTCTCTCTCTCTCTCCGAAGCTTCCCTGTTACCTCCCCAGCTCCTCCGCGAAATCCTTGGTCGTAGAGGACCATAGAGAACCATAGAATCGTAGAGTTGGAAGGGGCCTATGAGGCCATCGAGTCCAACCCCCTGCTCAATGCAGGAATCCACCTTAAAGCATCCCTGACAGATGGCTGTCCAGCTGCCTCCTGAAGGCCTCAAATGTGGGAGAGCCCACCACCTCCCTAGGTCATGGGTTCCATTGTTGTACTGCTCTAACCGTCAGGAAGTTTTTCCTGATGTCCAACTGGAATCTGGCTTCCTGTAACTTGAGCCCATTATTCCGTGTCCTGCATTCTGGGTTGATTGAGAAGAGATCCTGGCCCTCCTCTGTGTGACAACCTTTCAAGTATTTGAAGAGTGCTATCATGCCTCCCCTCGAGCTTTTTCTCCAGGCTAAACATGCCTAGTTCTTTTAGTCTCTCCTCATAGGGCTTTGTTTCCAGACCCCTAATCATCCTCGTTGCCTCCTCTGAACACGCTGCAGTTTATCTGCATCCTTCTTGTGCACTTTGGGAGTGATACCATAGAGCTTTAAAGATCCCCCTGGGGGATATTTCAGGCCCTTTCCATGAACATCCAGCTGTTAGGTTAGTAGTCATCAAAAGTAATTGTAAGGAAAAATATGCTGGTGGCATTTCAACCTAATTGCTCTGTAAGAAGGAAATGAAATCCTGCCTTCTATTGAAATGACTTGCAAATAACGGGACACTTTTTTTTAAGCTATGTTATTAATATTTAGTGCAATGCTTAAATATTTAAATATAGGTCTGGCTATTGTACACTGAATCCATCATGACTGCACATTCTTAGGTCTCTTCTTCATCACAAAATTTCTTGCTAGCAGCCTGGCACCACTTTTTGTGGGGACCCTGCTGATATGGAAAGTTAGTGGAAGGGCATTGTGGCCCTTGGGCCAAACGGGTTCCATCCCAATATAAAAGAAGCTTACATGGAAGTAACCATGCTGAAATCAACTGGTCATGTCTAGCAAAAAAAAAATCCATATATATATACACATATACATTTTATTGCATTTTCATACCAAACAAACATCTAACAAGATGTTACATATAACAAATATAACACAAAAGAAATATTCATTTAACACAGGTTCCTGACCTTTTTTGCCCCACAACTTGCAGAGGTGCGTAAGTATGCCTGTCCACACCTCTCACTGATCACAATGATGTGTGTAAGTGTGCCTGTCTGCAATCCTCGCCCCCATCCCAGCAAAATTGCACAAGATTGCTGGAGTGGAGGAAGGCTGCTTCAGGGTCCTTGAGGGAAGGGGAGGCTAAAGCCTCCTTCCCCCCCCCCCCATTGGAATTGCTGCTTCCCTGTTGCTATTAACTGCAGGAAAGCAGCAGTCCTGACTGCTTTGGAGTAGTTGAGGGGAAAAGGAGGCTAAAGCTTTCTCCCTGCCTCACCAGTCCTGATTGGGATCATTGTTCTGGTGCTAACTGAGAAGGTCCTCTCATGTTCCTACCAACTATGCCTCAGATAGTGGCAGAACAGAGAGAGACCTCTCCCAAGGATCTTAAAACCCAAGCGGCCCTCATAAGGGAGAATGTGGTCTTTCAAACAGTGTGAACCCAAGTTGTGTAGGGCAGTGTTCTTCACTGCAAGGCTGGAGGGGCTTACAATCACCTCAAGTGTGGCTCTCCACCTCTCATTGGCAGCATTCGGATGACACGATAATCAACGGAAGGGGGGGAAGCAATCGTCAGTTGTGTTGATTATCGTGTCAATAACTTGCTGCCAATAACTTACTGTCCGTTGCCTCTTCCCCCCCCCCATTGCCTAAAATGTCATCCGAATGCTGCCGATCAGCAACACAACAGACAATTGTCCCCCCCACCACCATTGATTATTGTGTCGTCCGAAACAGGCCATTCTCTCCCTCCTTTCTCTTTTTGCAGTAGTTGCTCCCTCTCAACAGGGGCTCAATAGCTTTACCTTGTTTGCTATAGTGGTGGGCTGGCTTCTATGATCTAGGCTACTAGAGCTTCCAGGGTGGGGACTCAGAAGACCAGCTGCTCATCAACTGTAAGGTGGTGGGTGGGGAAGAGGAGAATAAGGAGGAATCGACTAATTAGCTGCAAGGTGGGTTGGAGGAGCCTACGAGGCACAGATAAATGTTATTGGCTAGCTGCTGTGGTATATACTGCACAGGAGAAATGGAGTGTGGAGGATGTAGACCTGTGTTGGGAGCTCTTGCAGCACTGAGTAGAGCAGAGCACTGTCTCCGGGACAAGAAAAATACTCATCCCAATTTAAGGACCAAGTGAGCCTGTTGGAATTTACCTGATAGGGCCTTGCTTGAATAACATGGAGGCGGCTGCAGAGGAGAAGCCAGAAAAGGTCTTCAGCCAAGTCTGGGGCACAGTGTCACCGCTTGACCAGGGGAAAGAAGAGAGGATCCCAAGTGACCTTGGTTCTGGTGACTACTGCTTGAAAAATAGTGAAGATCACTGGTGTAGGACTTTATAGGTCGTGAACCGCCCAAAGGGCAGTATAGGCATGTAATAAATAAATTAATAAACCAGCACTTTGAATTCTGCCTGGAAACAGACCTGTATACTTTTTCCTGCTAACCTTCAGAAAGATGGTGAAGACAGTCTTGTTTCAATGGGCCTTCAATGTTGGGTGACCTCCTCCTGATCAGTCTCGCTGTTTGGCACTGCTAGCTGATTGTGCTCTCTTTGTGTGTGTGTGTACTGCTGAATTGGTTATTACTTGTATTGTCTTTAAAATTTGTATTCTATTAATTAATTAGGCCAAAAAGCAAGTCGATACATTTTAATATAAAGTTAAAATGTTCGGAAGGAATTGAATTGTACATCCTAGAAGGCTCTTGGGAAACCAAATTAGCACAAAATTGAAGCAAAATTAATCACTATTTCAATTCATTTTGGTGCCTGAACAGAGAATTAAAATGGAATCCCTTCTTCCACTATTTCACATGGAGCACAATCTATTTGGATGTTCTTCTGCGCAAACCATGCTGAAAAGAATGTAGGCAACATACGAGAACTATTGTGCTTTGGGGGATTTAATTTTATTATTATTGCATTTATATCCCGCCTTTTTTCCTCCAAGGAACCCAAGGCAGCATAAATAATCCTCCTCCTCCTCTCCATTTTATCCTCACAACAACCCTGTGAGGTAGGTTAGGCTGAGAGTCTGTGACTGGCCCAAAGTCACCCAGTGAGGTTCACAGCCGAGTGGGGACTAGAACCTGGATCTCCCAACTCCCAGGCTGACACTTTAGCCGCTACACCACACTGGAAGAGGTAGCACTTCAGCATAGGGTCTTTTGACATTTTTGACAAGATGTGGGGGGTCGTGGAACTTTGGATCAGCAATGTGGCATTTCCTCAAGGATCTCAGTAAATATAGGCAACCACTATTGGAGGAGGAAGCCTGAACAAGATGGACCCTTAGTCTGATTCAGCAAAGCAGTTTTTGGGATCTTACATCTTCTCTTAATAGCGCCCCAAGCCTACTTAAGTGGCCGCCTCCCCTTGATTTCTGCTGGGGTCACCTCTGGTTAGTGTGAAATAGTCTCCACAACTGGCCCACTCACTTTGGCCTAGCAACCTGATGGCCATGGCTGCTCTTGCACCCCTGCTGTTGCATGCTTCCCCTCAGTCCCTGGGAATGTTCTTGGTGACATGTTCCTGGATTGCCATAGTATGTGGACACTGATCTTGGTGCAACACTAGCTCCTCCTGAGCAACCAGTGAGACTGAGGAGGCATCCTGTCCTGATCCTGCAGGCATGATGAGCAGCCTCCACCTCAAGGCCAAACTGTGCAGTATAGCATAGGCCATCATGACCCTGGCAGTCTTCTCTGGTGCCATTGTCTTCTCAGGTGTCCTCATCACATGAACACCAATATGGTGGTGATATCAGGGCTGGGCACAGAGGCAGAAGCTTGCTAGGCTTCCACCAGCAGCCAGAGGTAAAGAGACACTCAACAGGACACTTTGTTTCCCGGCAGGGAGAAATAAGGCAGAAAGTGGGCCAGAGACTATGTAGGCGGAGGAATTCCAAACTGTAAAGGACTTTGTGAAAAAGGGATTTAAATAACCCCTAAGCCACCCACTTGATCAGGTTGGGACAGCTTGGATCTTAGGAGGAGGAGACAGGAAACACAACAAGTTTGTAAAACAAGCAAAGGATTTATTTAGGGAAATGTCTATATCAAGGAAGAAGCGTGGGTAGAGGATTACCTTAGAAGGCCATAAAGAAGAATGTAAGCTTTATTGATAGAAACTGTGTGTGGGGGAGGAGGAATAGCAGGCCAAGTACAGAAAAGCTCACAAAAAGGGGAAATCAAGGGAAAATCCTAAAACCAGGCAACCAAAATCATTAATAAGAAAACATTTTCTTAACCCATTTCAAAAGGGACTTCTTTTTTAAGTTTTTCAGACAATTCTTTTGGTTTTCGCACCGGGCTCCACTTACATCTCCGCCCCTTGACAGCAAGCCTTGCACCCTCCGGGGTGCCCCATCGGAGAATCCTCTTCTTCTGCTTTATTGTTTGCATATGACTAGGCTGACCATATGAAAAGGAGGACAGGGCTCATGTAACTTTAACAGTTGTAGAGAAAAGGGAATTTCAGCTGGTGTCATTTGTATGCAATTAGCTCCTGGTGAAATTCCCTCTTAATCACAACAGTAAAGTTGCAGGCACTATACTAGAGTGACCATATACAAAAGAAGGCAGGGCCCCTGCACCTTTAACTGTTGTGAGGTAGAGGGAATTTCACCAGGAACTAATTGCATACAAATGACACCGGCTGAAATTCCCTTTTCTCTACAACTGTTAAAGCTACATGAGCCCTGTCCTCCTTTTCATATGGTCAGCCTACATATGACCCAGCTCATAACTCTTCCTTCTGAAGGCAAAACCCCCACCTCTCGGGGCCTCCCGTCTGAAGATAATCTTCCTCTGCTTCCAACTTGCTGTCAGTGACACAGGGACTTTCTTTTCACCCAGTACTCTATTGCCCATCTCATTCAGAGCAATCATCTCCCTTTGCCTTTGGTATCAGCATCGCCTTTGGCATCATTAATCATTTGTATTATAGTAATGTCCAATTTTTTTCTTTCTTGAATCTTTTCTCGTTCTAGTTCTGTGGGTTCATAATCCATAATTTTTCCCAGTAATTCCATTTTATTTCCAAGATTGATTTCACACTGATCCCATTTAGCTGCAATTGGATCCAATTTGTTACACATTTGTTGAAAAAACTTTTGTATTTGTATTTGTACTAGCTTAATTCCAGCCATTTTTTGACAAAGTCGTTTGATTTTTTTTCTAGTATTTCCCATTACAAAAGCTGTTGTGTCTCTATAACATTATATCTCTATTGCAGCCTTAACTGGAGCTCAGGGCGGAAGATGCAGTTCTGTCTCCCAAACCTCAGTTGCGCTTTCATCCCAAGAAAAGATTTTAAAAATCCTTTTTAACTCTTATGTAAACTCTTTATCCAAAGATATTTACATCTGTGATTCCTTCTGAAGCTCTCTTTGATTCCTCTTATATTCTCTATTACACAGAAAGTGAGATGACTCACCCGGATGATTATGCAAGATGTTTCGTTTCCTTTGTTTCTGTTGTGAGGAAGATCTCCGTGTTAATAAGTAAATTTCTTCTATAAAGCTTTACGGAGCTGAGAACTGACGAATTACCGCACAAAACTCTCACACCTCCAGCGGTTCTGCCGGCTAGATTAGATCTCAACAAGGGCTGCACCACACAGAAGGTTAATGAACTGTTTATAGGTTTCTCTTCATCTTCCCTTTCATCTAGGGTAGACTTTCCTGACTGAGAGAGCCCTCTCAGGCGGTTTACGAACTGTAAGCTATTGCAATAAAGTTCACAAGCTGATGCAGTCCTCTGCTTCCTCAATCATTTGTGGGGGAGATTATGGAAACATATGTTAGGGAGTTGCCCCCACCCCAGTCCTTGAGACAACATAGTGAATCAATAAAATTTTAATAATTCCGTGGAATTATTCTCGTGGAAAAATGTAATTAGAAAGACTTAGTTCCCGTTACTCATCTTTGTGACTTTCTTTGAGGGAAGTTCTGTGAAAGGCAAAGATGACACTTCATATATTTTCGGGGGGGGGGGGGGGAATCCACTTGAGGGCATATCTACACTATAAATTGATATTGGTTTTATACCACTGTTGTGACTCCATCTGAAAGAAACCTAGGATTTAAGTTTCATGAGTTGTTGAGAATTATCTGTTAGAAATCCCAGTTCTTAGCCCTCTTCCTCTAGTACTACAGTGCCTAGGGGAGAGAAAAGGAGTAATAAATCTATCTAAATTCCCTCTTCATCACCACAGTTAAAGTTGCAGGGGCCCTGCCTTCTTTTGTATATGGTCACTCTAGTATAGTGCATGCACCTTTAACTGTTGTGATGAAGAGGGAATATCACCAGGAACTAATTGCATACAAATGACCCTGGCTGAAATTCCCTTTTCTCTACAACTGTTAAAGTTACAGGAGCCCTGACCTGGATTTTATCTGGTCAGCCTATCTTCAGGGGTCCTTTTCCATGAGCCCCTGCCAAAGGAAGTGAGGCAGGTGGCTACCAGGAGGAGGGTCTTTTCTGCCATGGCACCCCAGTTGTGGAATGAGTTCCTTAGAGAGGTTCACCTGGCGCCTACATTGAACTCCTTTCTGCGCCAGGTAAAGACCTTTTTATTTTCCCAGCATTTTAGCATCCTAGTCTTTTAGCTCTGCTGTTTTAAATCTGTATTTTAAATATCTGAATTACTGCTAGGTTTTATTCTGGTTGTGCTTTTATATTATGGTTTTAAGCTTCCATATTTTGTATTTTATTCCCCAGTGAGGTGGATCATGTGGAGGCAGTTGTTAGTATATTTAAATAAAAGGAACTGGCAGCCCCAATAATTCTGGTAATTAATGTCCTTGTTAATTGAAGTTGGTTGAATTACCTCCTGAATATTCATGATAACTCATCACTTTCCCACTCTTCATCTAATGTAATTTATTCCTGTACTTGATAGATCAACCTTGGAGGTGACATTCCTTTTCCAGCAACAGGACACAGCAGAAGAGGAAGGAGAACCCACGCATGCTGCAAATCTCCGCTGCTGCAGGGAGGATGATTCAGGACTCTCTGGTTTCTTCCAGTGCTGGACTTCTGACCTGATCTCTCTCTACAGCTATTTTGGCCACATCATGCCAAAGAAAGGAATGCAACTGAAAGAAATCAAGAGCAGGCCCTCAGGATTGACATTGGGAACCTTGTGATCTGGGTATTGGTGCCCCGGATGGTGAGTTGCTTGAAGAAGAATATTGTTCTGCCAGTCTCCAGCATGTCTCCACCCCCACCACTCAGGTAGCCCCTTGGTTCCATCTGATCTGACCTGCCCTACCTATATAGAATTCAAGATTAGGTCTCTTTGTCCAAGGAAGTGCAATTTCCGTGCTAGTCTGAGCAACAAAAATACCTGCTTGCTTCACCTTTGCCTCTTTTACTCTACCCTCTTTACTCGACTGTACAGGTGCCAGGGCTGACACTGCTCTGTTTGCCAGCCTGTGTTTCATCCTGCCCGCTCTTTTGACAATCTTATCTGCTTCCTCACGTTGGCTCTCCTCCACTCTGGCTCTTCCTGATAGCGGTTGCTGTGTTTGGATTGTCTCCTTGATGGCAATCCTTGCTCCGATGGAGCTTGCGTCTTGTTGTCCCTAGCATTTGCTACCTCAATTAGCTTACTTACCTTGGCTTGCCACTGACTCTTCTTCAGTATCTTCCCCGACATCCAACTCTGGTCCCTATTCTGCTGGAACTCACAGTTCATCTCTTGTGTATTTAGGGCCCAGCACTAATGATCAAAGCTATTCCAAAACTGTTTTGTGAGAGAACCATCTTTTTAAAAAGGAGCGGGGTGTTGAGAAAAGCTTTTAAGCCATTAAGCTTTTCCTTACCAACACTTGTGGGTTATAAGGAAATCCTTGTCCTGCCCCCATGCAACTTCTGCCTCAGTTGGATTTCCCCCCAAACTTGTTTTGTGTTGCAGGAACTGTCTCAAATCATTCCACATTCTACACTTGTAACCTGGAGTTACTTAAAATCAAACTCAGATAGAAGGAGGAAGGTTTAATTCAGTTTTATTAGAAAAGAACAGCGTTGTCCGGCGAATCCCCTGGTGCCTTCTGGCTAAAATTCCGGGGAAACGCCCCTCACAAACTGAACAAAGGCTTTTTACCCTCATGGCATCAAAAAGAAACACCCCTCTCTAGTGACGTTCATGAATCGAAACTTCTTGCATCTTAGATCTAGGGAGTAAAAACTCTATTTGCAAGCGAAGTTACAGGAAGGCAAACGAGCAAGGTCAGTCAACATTCCAAAGACGAGATAGTGAGGGGCCTCTTAGCTGGAAGAAAACAAAAATCAGTTGGCCTCTCCCCTAAGCTGGGTACTTTGACACCTTAATGTTGCTTCAATCACCGGTACTTGAGACCGTTTGATTCCTTCCCCTGAAAGGAATCTCAAGGATTTACATAAGATTTGTATCTGGTTCATTTACTGATTTATAACCCAATTTGGGGACTACAGGGAAAAGAAGCAAACCTTAATTTTAAATTCCATGTCACATTTCCCCTCTTTTAAGAACTAATTTTATCTTTAACATTGGTTCTTTACTATAATTTAAAAGGCGTAAAATTACAGAAAAAAAAGAAAATCACTGTTAGTTACATTCATCCTGTCTATAGTCATTCATTATTCTTTGTGCCTCAAAAGCTGCTAGCAGGATTTAGAGCATGTGTAGAGTGCAAAACAGGAACTAGATACATTCTTAACTATGTCTAGTTTTCTACTTCTTCATGTTTTACATCTTCTTGCATAGTTAACGATACATAATGAGAATATATTTTGCGTTCTACAATGGAGTTTACTATTCGTGTCACCAAAGCCATAAAACACGGGATACAGCAAGGTAAAATGCAGATTAAAATTACAACTAAGCAAAATACTAAGAATGCAGTTTTAAGCCATCTAAAATTAGGAAGCCAAGATGTGAGCCAATCCAAACTCCATCCATTCCAATTTTGGACTGGCACATGAGCTACTTCTTTTATGGTTTTAGCTAAGCCTTTTATAACTTCTCCATTGTCATCTATTTGGAAACAACAATCAGAAAAATTCAGGGCAACACAAAGGCCGCCCTGTGCTGCCAATACATAATCTAGTCCCAATTTTAATTGTAAAGTGGCAGTCCTGAGCTGAGTTAGTTGAGTGGCGATTAAATCTAAAACATCAGCTGTGTGATTTGCTATGATTTCCACTACTGCTTGTAAACGTATGAGTCTGTTCGTCAAATAGTGGCTGGTCCTGCCGCCCACATTAGATTCCCAGGTAGCGGGACCTATCCACTCAACTATACGTTCAGCCGGCCATTCTTCACTTCCCCATTTCTGATTTCCTCCTCCAGCTATGCTTTTTAGATCCAAAGATCTTTTTTCTCTCTTATAGGTGTCAGGGGAAATCATCCACAATCCTGGAACTACAATTCCCAAATAACAACTTCCTTCCAATTTTGGGGTAATTGTTTGAAAGCCCATTCTCCACAAATCCACCACAAGTGGTGTCCATGTCCTTTATTTCGGGACAGGAGGAGAGCGAGGGTCAGGGAAATCAGTGTGGCAGGCCTTTCCATACGGACCCCACCTTTGTAGTGGGTGCAGTTCCTCCCCCAAGTATGCATCCATTCTTCACCCAAAGAGCAGCCACAATATTTAAAAAGCACTCTTTTCAAGTCGCTACAATTCCAGGTTCCTTCTCTGGGGGCTGCTTGGTCAGAATACCAAGTCTCCTGACATTCTGACTGGCCTACAAATATCCCAGAACCATTCTGTGAAATGCAGATTTGTCCTGGCAAGGAAACTACTTTGAGGGCTCTGCTGGAATTATAGTGTGTATATTTGAAGGGCACCTCTTGAAACCCCCAATCTGCTACAATCCCTGTTCTGTTAAGGGGAATGGGCAAGAACGGAAGTCCATCTTGGTGGGATTTTGGGGTCAGTGCACAGATTACACAACATTTATTATTGAGCACTGCTGCAGTTTGCTTCACGATTTGAATCCACAGATTGGGCTCTTCCTTCTCTACAGTTTTACTCAAACATATGGTTATCAGGGTTAATAACCAAAAGAGGGAGTACATTTTGGCGAGGCCTGCCAAGAAACTGTTCTGGTTTGAAACAACACACTATTGTTATTCCAATTACAATTAATGCTATGATCAAAACTATAATCAGTGGCCCATCAATCATGGCATAAAGTTCATTTAGATAGTGGGGTAGAAGTCCGTTTTGCTGGATTCTTCTTCAGAGGAGGCTGTCAGCTTCCGGGTGTGGCAGCTCCTGTGGGCTGATGCTCCCTCCTCGGTGTCTCCTCTCTCTCTAATCTTGATTTCCCCGTGCGCTGGGTGTCAGCTTCCGGATGTGACACGGCAGGGGGTGCTTCAAGCCCTAGCGGTAGACTGCCTGTTCTCCTGGTCAGGCAGATGCTTAAGACTCCTTGGGCTGTGCTCTCAGAGTCTCTTTTTCTGGACTGGCTTTCCACTGTACTGGTGGTTGAGCACGTTTGGCTCTGCTGTAATGCATCCAGGATTTAAAACCAAAACATTTAATTGCAGCTGGAGTGACTAGCATAACTTGATGCGGGCCTGACCATTTAGGTTTTAGGGGATCTGCTTTCCATTTCTTTACATAACCCCAGTCTCCTGGCTCTATATTATGTACTTTCTCTGTGAGAGGTAACGGCACTTCCCAGTTTAAGTGTTTTCTCACTTCCCCAATGCGTTTTGCCCATGGGACTACCTCTCTCGGGACATCTTGGCTACTGCCATATTTCTTCCACAAAGGGGAGGGCCTACCGTACATGGCCTCAAAAGGGTCAATTTACTCTTTCCTTTGGGAGTGTTTGGTATCCTGAACAATACCTGTGGCAACAGCGAACTCAAGTCAGTAGGTCTTCAGTAGTACAGTTCATTTTTCCCAACTTTCTCAGAGCTTTTTGTGGATGCCACGCAGCGTGCAGTCTCCACTCAGTGCTTAGAGACCTCATTGCCTCTTACACTATCAACGAATGCACTTCTGAGTTCAGCTGTAGTGGGAGCCCGTGAGTGTATTTCTCTGGAGCGTCTCTACTAGGGTCTCCTGTCAGCTATTCTCGGCTTCTTAATCCCTCCTGTCTCTGGTGTGAGGATTTGCTTCGATTTCTCCCTTCTCTGTAACGTATAATTGGGAGGGTTTGGACAGGTTGGGTAGTCTTAGAGCCGGTCCATGTGCTAGCTGATGCTTTAATTCTTCAAACTCTCTCTGCTGCTCTGTGTCTTTTTCTTTTGTTACCTCATAGAGTGGTTGCGCGTGTGTAGCTGGGCAGATTCTGTGTCTTGGGGGATGTGAGCCCATGGCTAAGGTTCTTGAGTTTGAAGGACTGGTGTGTACAGAATTAGCTCTTTCTCTTGGGCTCAGCCTTCTGGTTTTATTTAGCAGTATCAGACTCTCCTTTCTGATGTCTTTGACAATACATTACTGCTACTTTTCGCGTTTTGGGTCACAGCTTCTGACAGGGCTTGTCCTTTTGGACTTTCTCAGAACTATGAGGTTTCATAGTTTATCTCATAAGCCCTGGCACTGTGACTTCCAAAACTATGCCTTGCAGGCAGTATGTTTTTGCTAATTCTGTCAGTCCTCCTTAAATTTCTCTGCATCGTTTCTTCTTATTGCTTTCAATGAGGGGTAAAGTTAAACGCTCCTCTCTGGCAGACCCTGCTCCAGTTTGAGGCTTTAACTTTTTCTGCTCCCCTCTTGCATTCTTTCTTTCTGTTGCTTCATTTTTCCAAGGAGCAAACAGTAGGCTGACCATATGAAAAGGAGGACAGGGCTCATGTAACTTTAACAGTTGTAGAGAAAAGGGAATTTCAGGCAGTGTCATTTGTATGCAATTAGTTCCTGGTGAAATTCCCTCTTCATCACAACAGTTAAAGTTGCAGGCACTATACTAGAATAGCCATATGCAAAAGAAGGCAGGGCCCCTGCAACTTTAACAGTTGTGATGAAGAGGGAATTTCACCAGGAACTAATTGCATACAACTGACACTGGCTGAAATTCCCTTTTCTCTACAACTGTTAAAGTTACATGAGCCCTGTCCTCCTTTTCATATGGTCAGCCTAGCAAACAGATCTGAAAACCTTTGAGTAAGCCCATTACTCCTGGTCCACCTTAAAAGAATTCAAGCAAACAGTCTGCATTTTCCACACAAGTTGCATTTTCTACACAAGTGGGGTTTGCAACTTGACTCTATAGCTTTAATCTTGATTCTTTTGCTTTCAAAGTCTTAGTTATTAGTTCAACTCTCTCTTTTAGCAAACTGGCTTTTCTAACACTTTGACATTCTTAGCTTGGGGTTGTAATTTCTCGACAGGCTCAGGATCACAACCAGAGATCTTCCTCACGTCATTATTTTTGTTGCCAGCATAGTTCGCTTCCTTACTGCGTTTGCTTCTTTCTGAGTTTCAGTGATAAGTTCAGAACATCATCTTTCTTCAAGGGAAAACCCTCATTTTCCAACAGCCTTCCCTGCTGTTTGCCATGTATAGCTCCTCCAGCTGCCCACTTATAGAGGCTAAGTTTGGTGCGCTCAACCTGTTGATTAGTCAATGGTTCTACTCTAGAGTTCACATAAGATTTGTATCTGGTTCATTTACTGATTTATAACCCAATTTGGGGACTACAGGGAAAAGAAGCAAACCTTAATTTTAAATTCCATGTCACAACTAACCCCCTGATTTCAACTATATACAAGAGATAAATTTCACCCTGGCCCCAAACTTGATCATGGAAATGAAGAGGTACTTTTGGACCAATCAGAGTAAAGACACTTGCAGAGTGGCTCTACTGCCCTACCTCTCTTTTCATTTGCATGAACTTTGCATGTGCTGATTCATATGTATAGACACATTTTTTTAAAAAAATATTACTATAATTTAAATAACTAATTCAACAGGTTAAATCATTTTGTTATTTAGGGCTGTTGCTTGCAGCCAACATCATGGAAGGCCCAGTGGGATGTGATTCTCATTAAAGCAATATGTATTATAGGAACCATCGTGAAGTGCTTTTATACAATGTCTGGGTAATTGATTGACCTGGTCCTTAAAATCTTTTTGGCTAAGGTTATTCTTTCTGTGTTATCTGGTGCAGGGCTTTAGATGATCATTCGTTTCAAGAGCTGGACAAGATCAGAATTCTTCTCTAAAGCGAGTACTGACTTTACTGCTGGCATCTCTACTGCTCCTATCTGTGCAGATATAGGTTGGCTTTCTATTTGAGCTAGAATATAAGACTGGCTTCTAATTTTTCAGAATAGAATGTTACCCTTGACATTTTCACATTTGGTCTGTAAACTTTTTGGCTGTCCCTTAAATTGTCACAGCAGTGTTTATTGCAGAGAGGATGGTCTGAGAGAGCGAATATCTTGGCCTCCAATTAGATTAGGGGTGGGCAATTTGTGGCTTTCCAGATGTTTTGGCCTACAACTCCCATCAACTCTCACCATTTGCTATGCTGGCTAGGGCTGATGGGTGTTGTGGGTCAAAACATATGAAGAGCAACAAGTTGTCCACCCCTGAATCAGAAGGTATTAAGACAATGATGGGGATGGTATTAAGACAATGATAATTCACTTTTATGGGAATTAGAGTTCAGTAAAAGCTGGCCCATATGCAGAAACTGTTGTTTTGCTCAATAGTGTGATACCGTTAATTTCTTCTTTTAATTTTTCTATCATTTCGTCAACAAACAATACAGCATGAAAACACAACTAACACAACACCAAGCAGGAAATAACCTAATGGCACTGACCTGCATATAGCAATACAGATATGTAAAACTGTAGGGCTAAGCATCCTCTTGAGGGCAAACTGATCTAGATTTAGCTCGCAAGTATTAATTAGATCTTTCCAGATGGTTACATGTGATTGTGGAGGTTTCAATCCCCCCCCCCCCCCATATCACTCTGGTCAGCTAAAGAAATCCAGGGTTGTCAGCATGTGTCAAAGTCATTGTCAGTTGCATTACTGTGCATAGCCCTTAACCCTTTGGTTAATTTCTCCAGTGAGGCACTATCCCAAAGTCTCCTTTCCCAGCTCTCAACAGATGATGCAATTTCCATCCTTGCTGTGGCCCAGAAGAATGTTAGTACATCTTTATGCAGGAGATACTTGTTGTCTCCCCCAAAGAGGAACAGTACTAGTTCCACTCTTTTACATGTGCCCTGATCTGTAACTTTTCTTGCTGAATGAAATACGTCTACCCAGAATCTCTCTATGCCTTTGCAATCCCACCACCTGAGTTTAAAGGTCTCCCTCTGAGCGCAGCCTCTCCAGCATTGAAGGCTGCTCTCCTTGTGAATATAACTGATTTTTAATATATATCTTGTTGTAACTGGATTTCCCCTCAGCTCAGGTGATGTTGAGCCTCATCAGATGAGCGTTTTATAGCACGCTCGTTACTGGCCATGCACGTATGTTAGTGGATCCTTTCGACGATGCTGTCCGCCTCCTGAACGTCTCCCACTTCTTTTGTCATTTTAGGATCACAAAATAAACCTGTTTTAATCTGATTCTTCTGAGGTTGTACTATAAAATGCCCAATAGAGGGCGCTGTCCCCATTGAAATCTACAGGCCACGTGGTCCCTAGGCCCCCTCCACAAGGATGCGCTTTTGCGCCCGGTTCGGGGATTATGCGCATTATCGCGGAGGCGCATTTACGCCTAATCCCTCTGCATGGGAGGCGGCGAGAGGCGGCGAAGCGCATTAATTGATGTCCAAAAAGCGCTTTAGAAGACGTTAATGCGCATAATCGCTTGTTCACACGGCGAAAATGCTCTTTAACGGCCGGAGAAAAATAAAAGTCGCTATTTAATGCGCATTCGAAAATGCGCATTATCGGGGAGATAACGCGCCTGTGCGCCCGTTTTGCGCTCCGCTGGTGTGGAGGTAAAATTTATAATGAGCCTTCAAGGCTCATTAAACGTCTCGTGTGGAGGAGGCCACAATCTCTTCTCCTTTCCTCTGGCCATTCACACATGCTGGCAAACTGACACGGGACAGTCAATCAACATTGTTATGATCTGAGAGGCCTCTGTGAAAAGTATGGGCATGAAAGGGGTTTATACATGGAAATAAAAGAGTACAAGGCAATGCATTATTTTGTATTCAGTACACTTATTGCATGGTGTGAGATAAATAAGGCCTGGGGCCAGGTATGCCGTGATGAGTGTGAGAAAGAAAATTGAAGAGCTAACCATTCATTCAGCTCCCTCCATCTAAAGCTCTAAATGAGGTTAGGTTCTTTGGAGAAACAGAATGTGATATTATAATTAAAGAGCCTTACCAAGTGCCAAATGGGGCAGAAGTAAGGTTGAACAAGCTGCTTCGGTTGTTGCAATTCCTAACTCTCGAATGCTTGACTTTACAGCCCTCATATTCTGTAAGCATGATGGTCTTTTTATTTTCCCTTAAATGCAATTTATAATGAAATGGATTTCCATAGCTAGCTTGTTGTCCAAATGATTCATTGTGTCCATATTAGCTATGTTTTATTGTATTTCGTTTCTATGCAGCTGTGCTTAGCATCTTTAATACTGTGTCTGCTCCCCTAATACATTCTACGCATGCAGAAGTTTTATGAAGACTGCGCAGTTCCTTATCACTGGAGATTGCAAGTTCAAGGCTCTGATCAGCCCCGTCAAAGGATATTTACTAGCGCATTGCTAATGCTGTCAATACTCAAAGTGGTATTTGCACTCTTGATGTTGAAGTTATATTGTTCGTATCATGCTACCATTCATGTTCATGTGGAGCATCTGCCCTCTGTTTTTTTTAAGTGTGTAAGCAACTTGGCCCCAAAGCTGACCAATGCCAGCTAATCTCTGCTAATCCTTAAACCTCTTCTTTTGATAGATGTCCGCGTCTTACACTACAAGTCCTTAACACTGGACTTACCTACATTCTTTTGGTATTCATACCAGTTGAGCAGACTTGATGTTTCAGACTTCATGTGAATATTCCTCAAGAACCCCCTTAGTGCTGGCTATGATGAGGCATCAAAAAGCAAGTACATTAATAAAATGCTCTCATCACACCCCATGTGGCTTTTTTAAAAAATATTTTAGTCCTGGACATAGTGAAGAGGAGGCATTTGACCCTTGCTATATGACTCTTTCCCCTGCTCCAGAACTATATCTACCCCTCCCCTCAGAAATGCCACTATCGGCCCCAGACGATATAAAAGCTCTTCTAAACATAATTGTTTTGCCAGTTGCCTAGAGGACGCCAAAGGAAGTGCTGCGAAGTGCTGAGAAGGACAGCCTGTCAAGGCCGGGGCTTCTACAGGGTTCGGGTGCCTCAACCACAACTGCTTCTTTTTGCCACACTGTTTGCCTCAGATGTTAAAGGAACTCAAACCAGGACTTAGTAACATCCAGGAAATAATGTAGGCTGAGTTATTAAATGTTAATCGTTCCATTTATGTTGAATATTAAAAATACTTTTTTTGTTTTGCAGGATAAATGATACTTTAGAGAGAAAAAAGAAGTCATAGACCCTGTTCAGACAAGCACGCTAAGCCATGGTGGTTAAGCATTTTGAACTAAGTATTATGGCTTAGCGTGTCATGTGAACAGGCCCCAAACTTAAACACTATGGATCTGTTCAAACAACATGCTAAACCATGGTTAGGCTGCTAACCCTTTTGCATCAAATGGTTAGTGAGTGTGTTGAAACTGATTATGTAGCCACCATGGTTAAGAATGGTTCACATGACACGCTAAGCCATAATGTTTAGCTCAAAATGTTTAACCACCATGGCTTAACATACCTTCTGAACAGGGTCTATGCTATATTTATGAAAGCCAAGATGGCCTCCTCTGCCCCTTCTCCCCCGCACCTTTCCCAGTATGAAAGGGTCTCTTAATGCTTGAATTGAGAGGACCTTTCACACTGGGAAAGGTGGGAGGGGGTGAAGGAGGGGGCAGAGCAGGCCGCGCGTTCTCCAGAGCTCTGGAAAGCGTGGAGATCACCTAACGCCATTAGCGTGGCTGGGAGGATTCTTCCAGCCACGCTAATGGCGTTAGGTGATCTCCACGCCTCTAGAGAACATGCGGCCTGCTCTATCCCCATCCCACCTTTCCCAGTAGGAAACGGCCTCTTACTTCAAGTGTTAAGAGACCCTTTCATACTGGGAAAGGTGCGGGGGGGGGGGGGGGAACGGAGCAGTCACAGCTTACCTGCTCTCTCCTCTCCCCCGGTCTCACGATACTTCAGGATGAGACTTCTGACATTTCATCCCCATCTCGCGAGACTTGTGGGAGAGGTGGGGTCTGAGTATGAGCGGCAAAAAAGAAGGAAGCAGCAGCAGCATGGGCCTGGGGGTAAGGCAGGGCGGGCGGGCAGCATGGGCAGGCAGAGGGCAGGGCATGTGGGCAGTCGAGCAGCAGGTGGCGGTTGAGCAAGCAAGCGAGCGGTGGGTGAGTGAGTAGCGGGCAGGTCGGGTGGGCGGGTGGCGGGCAGCTGAGCAGCAGGAAGCCTAAGGATGAAGGTGCGAGGGGTGAGGTGGGGGCTCAAACTGCAGGCTCAAAGGAGTGGTTTTCTGCTTTGCACACAGAACCTCGGTCTAATTACCAGCCAATATGCTTCACTTTGCTTTTTTAAAAATGGGTTTCTGCAGAAGCAAACAAATGTGGATTCAAAGGACACAGAGTTTTGTGTTTTGGATGTTCAGACTCCACCTCTGCTTATTGCTCCTATTTCTGCTTACCCAGGTGCCCAAGTCTCTGAATTTTCTTGCCAGTTCTTTTATATATTACCTGCAAGTATTTTCATGTATATATCAAAATGTACAACATTGTGATGTATAACATATGACCCCGTGCCTTTTACAGCTACTCAATGTTCCTACATAGCTTTTCAGACAAGGGAATAACTTTGGATCATTTCACTTGCATGTGTTGTAGATCACAAGCTGAATATGAGCCAACAGTGTGATGTGGCTGCAAAAAAAGCTAATGCTATTTTGAGATGCATTAATAGGGTATAGCTTCGAAATCGCATGAGGTACTGGCTCCCCTTTATTTGGCACTGGTTAGGCCTCATCTTGAATATTGCATCCAGTTCTGGGCACCACACTTCAAGAGGGATGCATACAACTTGGAGGCCTAAATCCAATTGCTACTCCTAACTAGAATAGACACAGTGAATCAATGGGAACTTGTGAAGTACACACTTATCTAAGTTTCATTGCTTCAATGTGTTTGCTCTGGTGGGGACTAGCAATTGGACTGGTGAACTGATCTGTTTCTGTAATAGCCAGAAATGCAGAATGTTAGTTCCAGAGTTCAGCCACCTGAAAATCTGAGTTTTTATTTTAAAAAAGGATTCTAGCCTTTATGGCTGCAAAGATGTCATTGGAAGTGTGTCATAATGCCTGCTGTAATCTCAGCATTTGTATTCTTTGATGGTGATGTAACCCACTTTTGTTTTTGAGAGACATGTGTGTAAAATAAATATGGGAAGTGGTGATGTTGTAGTTCTGTCCCTTTCCCCCTTTTTCCAAGCTCTGACTGCATTTCACAACAGTAATGGTTTAGTTGTAGGATTCAGAGATGCTCGACGCTATCATATTTTATTGACTTTTAGATTCTGGTTTACAGTTCAGTAAATCAGACATGTGACCAAGGTCACACACCCTTGGGGACGGTTATGTCAGGATGGGCACACATCCTTGGGGGCTGGACATGTTGGGGTGGGCACGCCTCCTTGAGGGTCGGCTATGATGTCCTCCTTTTTGGTTTCCAAAATATGGTCAACCTAGTTAAATAGAATTTACTCCCAAGTTTACCTTAAAAAATCCCTGGGGGCACCACCTAATGAAATGTGCTGTGCACGCTTATGCAGATCACCCAAATGTTTCTGTAGCCTTTCCACAACACAACAAAATAGAAACCACTGTCTTCAAACCATTCCAAAAATTCATTATAAGATGTCAGGATTAACACATAAGAGGAGTTGTTGCAATATAAAAGGCAATGACAATAAGATGTGGAATTTTCGTAAAAATTCCATCAAACAATTTCATACCGTTTGTGGTAATCAGAGCAAAAAGGCTACATAATGTGATGTCTACAGCTGGCAAGCACAGATACTGTCATGAAGTATTTATTTGCACACAGTCTTCGAAATTATGCTCATTTGCTCTCATTGTACTTGGTTTCCAAGCAGCATCTGGGGAGAAAAATCTTAGAATGTGGCAAGAATTTCTTGATAGAAGTGTTATCTCTAGTGAAACAATGGCTCAATTCGGACAACACGCGGAGCAACGGTTGTTGAATTACCTACTGACGGTTGTTGAAAAAGGCGGTGATCTACAGACAACACGCTGCAGCAGGCGCTGCAAGGAATCAGCAACCACCCCAGTTGCAAATTGCCTATTCGACTGTGACTGACAGCTCAGCCACCATTTTCCCCGCTTACCAAACTCCGTTAGTCCTCCAGCAGGTATCCCAGAAGGCACTGCGGCTGAAAACCATGGGCGCCGCCATTGAAGCCGATGCAGGACACTCCTCCCAAACCCCATTGGCTGTTACAGTCAGTGGGCGGAACTCAGCAGCCTCGGGCAAAGAGTCGCACCCCGCGCCCAGCACTGCAATTCTAACGTTGGCACCCACGCCCCAGCCCCCCCCTCCCTCCTAGAGCATCTTCCGCACACACATGAAAGAAGGCAAGAGTGGGGTGGCGTAGAAAACTTTATTCAGCAGGGAGACCAGACATGGGCAATAAGGCATATGGGCACCACTATGCCAGGGCAGAACCTACGGAAAGGACAGTTGCTCCCAGGAAGGGAGGAGGCAGCTGGAAGGCACAGCAGTGAGGAGGGGATGGCCAACGCCACACCCCCAGGGAGCCAAGCACGGAACGTGCCAAGGGGATGAGGTGGAAAGGGACGGCATGCCAGGGAGAGATGCCAGTCCAGAGATGGAACGCCACAGCCAACGCTCACAGGGGGTGGGGGTAGTGCAGCCAGATCCAGGCACTGATGCTTTCACACACCCGGGACGCCTCCGCATGGGTGCGACGCTCCCCAACGGGATTCTCGGGGCCTGGCAAAGGCTCGCTGTCCAGCCGTGTTGGTGGATGAGGGGGGGCTCTCTGGTTGCCGCTTCCCCTGCCCTCGTCCTTCTGGGTGATGCGAGGGTGGAGGTGGCAGTGCATGGGGTGTTGTTCTCCCTCTTGGTGTTGGGGGGCTGCCCCTTGCTCCAGGGCACCTGGGGTTGTTGCTTCTTCCATCTCCCCCTCCCCCCCTTTGCTGTAGTGCCCTTCTGGTGCGCTTCCCTGTCCGTTTGGGTAGCTGATTGGGCACCCTGCGTGAGTGCTTGCAGGAGCTGGCCCCTTGTTGAGCTCCGTGCTGGCTGCCTGGTGGGGGAGGCGAGCCTCCTGGTTGCTATGGCGGCCATGCCGGGGATCTGTTGTGAGCGTGCTTGAGCGGCCGACCGCATTCTGCCTCTCTTGCCGCTCCACTCTCTGATCTTCCATGCTCAACAACTCACGATCGTTGATTCAACAACGCTCGAATTCGGACAACACATTTGTCAATTGACAATTCAACAACCAACTCGCAAAGTGAGTTGTTCCTCTCAGTTGTTAAATGATGCTACTTTACCAACTGTGGGTTGTTGCTCCATTCTGTGGTTACATTCAGACGACACGTTTAACAATGCAACGGGTTGTTGCTTCAACAACCCACAGTTGTTAAACGTGTCGTCCGAATTCAGCCAATATCTTCACAAAATGGTCACCTGGTCTTTCAGTGAGCATGTAAATTAGAAGCTGAAGGTGTTTGGAGAGGTTGTGGGGCTGACAGAATGGCAAAGTTCTTGTCATTTTTAATTCACCAGATCTGTCCTGCATAGTCCCATGAATGGAAAAATCTGTACTATATCAGCAACACTGCAAGAATCAAATATTATGAAATCTCAAGAGAACCCATTAGAAAGAACCATGTGCAATGTTGCAAAACTTAAAGATGTAATTATTGCACATGGCACATGGACACTGAGACAAACTTGCACAATGTGCTGACAAAATAAATGCTTTGAAAAAGGAACAAATTACATTCTAAATTGTGCTAACGTTGGGCAGGCATTTCTTGAAAATTTAATCAATGATTGCTTAAATGAAGACATTTATATGTGGGATCACATCACATGAGTGAAGCTGAAGACATTCATGCCAGCAAATGCTTATGAGGTGATTTCTGTAAGTGATACCAATATAATATCAATAAAAGGTATTTTACTGAATGTTGTTTTTGCAGCAAGAACTCATCCTAAACTCCACCTGAGAGAATAAACTGAGAAGTATAAATTTGATACCCATCCTTACTTGTATCACATGGAACATTCTTGCTACTCTATGGCAAAGCTAAGGTGCTTCACATATTAGGAGCCATGAAAAAGCATGTCATAAATGGTATTTATTAATTTATTTTAAATATTTCTAAACTGCCCTTCATCCACTGAATTCCAGAACAGTGTACAATACACATAAAAATTATTCAAACAAAATGCAAATACAATTAAGTCAACATACTTCATAAAAATTACAGATTGGACGGCAGCAAAAAACTATAAAGACTTGGTTCGCACATAACAACAGTAAATTGTGCTGTGTGCAAGCCACTTCCAATTTGAATATGCAACCTCCCATTGGCCTTGATTGTAGGTTGCTTTGTGGGACGTGAACCCAGACACTTTGGGTTGTCCATGGGTTAAACAACCCAAAGTTAATCTATGATTAGTACTTAGGTTAACTTTGGGTTGTATAACCCATGAATAACCCATAGTGTCTGGGATGACATGTTACAAAGCAACCTATGACTGGGCCAATCAGAGGTTGCATATTCAAATTGGAAGCAGCTCACATGCAGTATGCAACCTGGCAAAATGTGGGTTAAATAACCCATGATTTGCTGCTGTTGCATGCGAACAGGCCCATTGACATGGATGTGTGCTTTGAAATGTAAGCCAATAGCAATAAACCAACATGGACCATGGTAATCACTGATGTCAAGGCCTTGATGCATAGCATATCAAAAACATCCCACATGTTAACTTGCAATAACTTTGCCTTTGTCAAAAAACACAGTCAAAGGCGTAACTTTATAATGAAATTAGGCTAGTATTTGATAGGCAGGCAGAAATTTCCGTGAAGGAAAAGTTGCAGATGAAATGAACTGGCGGGAAAGAAACTTACTACAGCATTTCAGAGAAAATATGAGTACATCACATTTCCTGGAAAGAATTGCTTGCTCACACGAACAGCAAAACAGAATTGACTGAATATCCTGCTAGCAAGGCATTGCAAGTTCAGTCAGATAACCACCTGAAGATCATGGCAATGGCAGGCAAAACTATGGCCAGATCTACACCAAGCATGATATTGCTCTATGAAAGCGGTATATAAGAGGCAGGAGCCACATTACTGCACTGACAACTGTTGGGGCCTATTGGCACATACCATACACCGCTTTCATAGTGCTATATCCTGCTTGCTGTGGATTAGGCCAGTGAAAAGTGGGTGGGGAACCTCTTTCAGCCCAAGGGACGAATTCAGTGTTGGAGAAACTCTTGCGTGTGCGTGTGTACATTCTAGCGGTGGGTGGTGCCTAGGCTAGGGTGACCATATTTTGGAAACCAAAGAGGAGGACAATGTGGCCGCCCCAAAGGGCCATGCCCACCAACATGGCCGTCCCCCCAAGGGGACGTGCTCACCAACATTTCCAGCCCCAAAGGGGGCGTGCCCACCTAAACATGGCCTTGGTCACATGTCTGATTTCACAGCATACAATTAAGACAAACCTGTTCTACACAACATCTTCATGTTAAAATCACTAAAATAAAGAACAAGTGAGATATTCAATGTATCTGAAATTAACTTTACTCACTTCTACTTTTGTAGCTTTTGCTGAACTTTGAAACTTTTGCTATGCTCTGTGTGATAGTTTCCCCTTCCCTCAAATGTTTTCTGACTGCAAATCCTTCACTAGATGACCGTAGTCCCAACTTTCCTAACATTTAACACTCTTTCCCCATCACTATTCTCTTATCCATACTCACAGATTCAGCATACTGCTACCATTGAACAAATGAAGCAGTTAACAAGTGCAGAAAAATCTAGTACAACAAACTAGCAACCTAGCATGCAGGAAGAGTATAAAATATGATTACCCTGCAAACATTAACCATGGATCAAAATGGACCAAAGGCTTGTTGTAGTCACTTCTCACCTCTTAGCTTGTTTCTTTTTTAAAAAAATAATTTTTATTTCAACTCTTAACTACAATGATACCATTCTTTTCCATTCTTTATACACACCAAGTGCCCCCCTCACCAGGACCAATTCCTCTTCATTACATTTTCCAGAATTGTGATACTTCTTGCACAGGTTTGTGTCCTTTCCCTGTCAACAATACATGCTCTAAAAATAATTTCCATATATTTTCAAATTCATTTCTATTACATATTCCCTTTTCTACTTTAATATTACATGTTAGTTTGTCATTAATAGCAATATCCCATACCTCTTTATACCACTCAGCCATTTGATAGTTATCCTTCATCTTCCATTTCCTTGCTATTATTAAAATTGCTGCAGTTAGTAACATAGTAATTAAATCCTTAGTATTCTGATTACATTTCATCCCCTCATATATTGATAATAACGCAATCTATGGGGATGACTCCAAATCAATTCCCGTTATCTCTTTTATCTCTTTATATACCATTTGCCAAAACTTTTGTACATATTTACATGACCACCACATATGAACATACGTGCCAATTTGTTGACATCCTCTCCAACATAATACTAAATATTTTTATCTATTTGATTCAATCTAACTGGTGTTAAATACCATCGCCATATTAATTTATAATAATTTTCTTTTATCCTTACTGATAAAGTTTTCAAATTCCTTGCTCCCCATAACTTCGCCCAATTCTGATTACTTATTAAAATTTTCATATCATTGTCGTGACTCTGTAACTCCTGACGCCCCTTGAAGACAATAAAGAGATCTTTTAGGAAAAAACAATCCTTTATTATACAAATGATCCCTTCTCACCCTTTGCAAAGGAGGATAAAAACTTAGAAAGCGTTTTGCCCGAAGGCGTAATTAGCTAGGCAAGCAATGCAGTTGATCCATCTTAAAAGAAAGTAAAAATCACATTAAGAGGAATCTGTCTCTAAACCCTTTCTAGCTAGAAGCCGTTCTGAGTGACGCCTCATCAAATGCTTGAAATCAGCCCTCTTAACTTTCCTGCGAAAAATAGGATCTTTCAATTGGCTTCTGTCTAAGGTCTCAGAAGAGGGAGTTTTATCAGTGAGGTTAGAGCCTTCTCCCAGAAGATTATCTCCAGAGGAAACCATGGGAACCTGCTCTTGTGGTATGACCTCGGGATCCTCCTGCAGTTCAATCTCTGAGTCAGAATCGCTGCCCGATATTCCTTCGCCCTGCACAAGGGGGGAGGACGTAGACACAACAATCATTTTCCCACACCAGTTTGCAACCATCCGCTTGTTCTTCTTTTACCATCAATATTTTATAAATTTCACTTGTTATACCTTTTAATACCATATTTTGTTCCTTCTCTCGTCTTTGTGTTATCATTTTTTCAAATATCGTATATGCTCTACATTTTTTATTTTCTTTTACCCACTTCTTTATCCACTGTTCCAGCTGCATACAATTAATCCATGAAACTTTCTCTTCCCTTAATGTTTCTTTTCTTTGATTTAAATTGTCCATCTTTATCACTCTTTCTAATATATTTATATTTTGTTTTCTTAATATTTTCCCCATTACTTCTTTTAAATTTTCTGGGAAATTCTCCATCATTTCTACCGGAGTTAATGGGGAGTTGGCGGGTATTAATTTAATCTTATTCTTAGCCCAAATCTCCAAAATATTATTCAATATTGAATTCCTAACTCTTTGTAAAAATTTCTCATTAATTTTGTTAAAATATATATTTTCCAATTCCATTTCTACTTCTTTGGATTCCAATTCTAACCAACACTTTTCCCCCAAGCCTAGAATACCTTCCACTACGTATCTTAATTGGTTAGCCAAATAATATCCCTTCAAATTAGGAAGGCCTAACCCTCCTGTTCCCTGTTGTTTATACCACATTTTCATATTTATTCTAGCTTTCTTATCTCCATTATTAAAATTGTTAAACATTGTTTGCCATTTCTTCAACTCTATTTCTGATATTTTAATTGGCAACATCCTGAATAAGAAATTAATTTTAGGTAATATCTTCATTTTTAATAGTGCTATTCTACCAAACCATGAAAGTTTTTTCTTCTGATATTCCTCCAATTTCTTTTTAACCTCCTGCCTTAATCTATTATAGTTTTCCTCTTCCAATTTATCCAAATTCTCTGTTATATATATTCCTAAATATTTTATTTTTCCTTTTAATTTAATATTCATTTCCCTTTTGACTAGTTCTTGCTTCCCTTCTTCTTTATAATTAAACATCATCATCTCTGACTTGGGCCAGTTTATTTGTAATCCCGTCATCTCTCCAAACTCCTCCAGATAATGCCGTAGTTTCCCCATCTTCTCAATTGGTTCTTGAATTGAAAGTAATGTATCGTCTGCAAATAAACTTATTTTAATTTCTTCTTTTTTCCCTATCCCCTTTATAGTCATATCTTCTATAATTGCATTCACCAAAAGCTCTATAACCATTGCAAATAAAATTGGGGAAAGGGGCTCTTAGCTTGTTTCAACTTCTGGTTTATTAGTGAGAAACTAATCCAAAATCTGGTTCATTAACCATGTAAACAAAACCATGGTCAGTAGCAATACAAAGAAAGGCCAGAACAGATGGCCATTATCACAATGCTAGGCAAGGATCTTTCCCTTCTTTTATCCAAGTATATCCTGAATTTACACTGCCTCAGTGTGTAGAGAATAGAAATCCCAGTCAGGGACCCAAAGAAAACTGCCCAAAGAAACTTTAGAAATAACTCTTGTTGATTTCAATAAAGCTTACTCCCAGATAAATGAATGTAGGATTGCAGCCTCAGCCTCTTCACATCTATTCACCTTACTCTAGCAAGTGCAAGACCCTCCTGTCAAGGACAACTATGCACTCACAGAACCTGGCCTCCTTGATCATGCAACCAGCAGGTGCTTTCCAGAAAGATGCTTTCAGAGCCTAGGAGATCCAGACACACTCAAACAAGTCAAGCCAAGCCATGCTATGCTGGGACAGAACAATTCTGGGACAAGACAATACTTTGCAAGCGATCAGACACAACAGTCATACATATAAAAGAAAAACACAACTACCTCATTGATATAGCAATACCTAATGACAAAAATGTTGCAGAAAAGGAAGAGGAAAAGAGAGACCCAGCAAAGGTTTTAGGAAATCTTGCTCATATTGGCATAGGTTGAGATATTTTGCTGGTCAGAATTTTCATCAGTAGAACTCCAATGGACTTTAATGGAAATGTCTTTAGGGCTTTTAACAATGTTACTTTGGGCTTTCAGACTTCAGAAACTTCAGGTGGATGATATGAAATAACTAGCAATTACAGGAGAAGTGAAAAACCCTTCTCCACCCACCATGCCCATTGGCGCAAGAGCTAATAGTTAGATCCAAAAGATAAGTGAATTAATTGGAAAATTCATTAACTGTCTGACATGGGTTTTGATAATTAATTGAGGAAATATATAGAAGATGCAATCTACAATGTGGATCTAGACTCCAGCTCAGCTAGATATGATCTTGTGAAAATTAATAAACTGAGGAGGAATATGACTTTTTAAAAAACAGAACTCTATGTATTTCAGCATTACCCAACCCGATCCTCTCCAAATGTCTTTGACTATGACTCCTATCTGGTCATGCTGACTGGGCATTGGGAGTTTTATCCAACACATCTGGAGAGAACCAGCTTGGGGGAGGATACTGTATTTAACAAGAATCGTATGTTTTTGTACAGTTACTAAAAGGATAAAACAAATGCTAGCACCAGTAAATATCACATAGATGAAGTAAAAACACCATGGCCAGTAACAACCATCCTCCAATAGATGGATAATAAATTATGTTTTCATGATGTTTAAAAGGCCCATTGAAATTGCATCCATTTTGCCTTTCACACAGCCATGAGCTATGTTCAAATGAACTTCTAATATGATACCATTGCACATTTTTATATTATTTTTTTTAAACTGCTTCATGGTTTATTCAAATAAGAAGCAGTAAATAAATATTACTAATAAGTCAATTCATACATCAGTATATTACAATGTTCTCCTCCAACAAAACAATCAAAGAAAAGCAAACGGGTGAGGTAACCAGATAACGGTACTGCTTTGAAGCCAGTTTTCTGTTCCAGCAAAACACCTATTTTCCAGACAGCTAAACCAATTTCCTCAAACCATCTCTAAATGAATTCTTAGAAAATGTATTCATTCAAATTTGTTTCCTGTAAATAGGAATATCAACTCCATATCATCCCTCAACTGTCACACACAAAACTATAGCACCCCCACACTCTCAACATGCACACAAACATGCAAATTCTCTCAGAATCACCCACCGCGAAACACACATGCACACATCCATTCATAGACAAATGAACATGCACCCATCATATAAATACACCCACACATTGCAAACACGCAAACTCTCTCAGGATCACCCACCCCAAAACACACGCACACACATTCATTCATAGACAAATGAACATGCACCCCATGCACCCATAACATAAATACACTCACACACACATACCTCTCCCAAGGCTGCTCCTATGCTTGCTTCCGTCCCACCCCCATTTCTCTGGGCAAATGATGGGGATTTTTACATTCATCTTGAAAATATTCTTAGCAGCAGCAAGGGGTTGCAGAGAAGGGGATTAGAAAAGTACAGGATAAGACCTGGGGGAGGAGAGATCCTAACAGGTGGAGGGCAGTTTTGCCAAAGCCATTTCCAAATTCCTAGAGGGCCCTCTCGAAACGGGCCTGCAGAAGCCATCTCCGGATTCCTAGAAGGCCATTGCCATAGCAACGTCCCTCTAGGAACCCAGAAATGGCTTCGGAAGGCCTCGGAAGGCTGAAAATGGAAGTGCCCGAAATGGGCCTGCCAAAGCCATTTCCGGATTCCTAGAGGGCCGTCGCCATAGCAACGGCCCTCTAGGAACCCAGAAATGGCTTTGGAAGGCCGAAACCGGAAGTGCCTGAAATGGGCTTACCGAGGCCTGCCGAAGCCTGCTGGAGCCATTTCCAGAGTCCTAGAGGGCCGTCGCTATGGCGATGGCCCTCTAGGAACCCGGAAATGGCTTTGGCAGGCCTTGGAAGACCAAAACCAGAAGTGCCCGAAACGGGCATTCGGGTGGCTAAATTTCCGGATTTCGCCCCCCAAAACAGGTTTTCCCCCTGATTTGGATTTGCCCACTATTTTCCGGACATGTCCGGGCAAATCCAGACGGATGGGCACCCTAGGGTCCAAAGGTAAAAGGGCAGAGCCAGAGGCACAAGGGGCAAAGCTAAAAACCAAAAAACTCAGCATATTGTAGTTCAAAGCTCTTACTTCTAGTTACTGAGCTGCAGGAGAGGTATTTCGACCTTTTAGAATGGGGAAAAAACATGCAAAAGTTGGAAAGCCACCAAATATGTGGCAGTCAGGGAAAAGGCAATGTGGCCAGGCAAGGGAGCCTGGTCATCTGGGGAATTCAGGCATGCTGGATTTGGCCCATTGGCCTGAGGTACCTCACTCCCTGATGAAAAAGAATAATGTTCCATCTCACTAATAAAGAAGCCGACACCAGTATGTTACTTCATGCACGCATAATTGATATGAATGCTGAGGCTGTCATTCAATCCCCAGATGCAGATGTTATATTTCTGATGAGCCAACTACATCCAAAAATGTCAGTGTTAACAGAAGGAATAGAAAAGTAACAAATACCTATTGGCCTTAGCATGGGGGGCAAAAGCAAGCGGAGGCAATACTTGCTAGTCATGTATTCACTGAATGAATTGTTATCTGAAGATTTGAAAGATAGATGACAGAACTGTGCTTCAGTGTATTCCTATAACACAATGACAAAAATTGTGGATGCTTTGACAAGTTCGAGAAAAAGTACTGAGCACCCATTTGCCGCAACAATTGCAGAACCGGAAAGAAAATCCACTCACATGTACATCAGCTGTGCTGGTTCCTGTATGATAATCTGCAAGCACAAGCTGAACAACTTCCTCCTACATTTGTTTGTTATTACCCAGGATTCAAAGAGCACAGCACAAGACTGTTAATTCAGTCTATTGTGAACCACCCACAACTTCCTTTGTCTATTCAACGTGGTAGTTAGTCTGCTGAATCTAATTGTATGCTTGTCCTGGTAATTTGCGTCTACCCTTCTGAACCAGAAGCAATCCTAATATTAAGAAAGGTTGCAAAACTATGACCCACAGTTGGTTGTACTATGGCATGCTCTATTCTGCTTGGATGTTCAGCTTTTGAGTACAGGAGCAGACCAGCATTTAGGCCTACAAAAGACCAACAGAGATCAATAGATTGATTAATCAGTTCATTATTTCTTTCAATGAAGTTTTCATGTATGTCTCTCTTCTTTTTCGATATTACAGTTGCCAGAAGGAAAGCTGTTAGCTCAAAGCAAAGGAAAAGTAAAGCTTGCAATTTGGCAGATGAAGGACATGCCCTAATTAAAAATAAGAGAATGGTTTGCCTCCTATAAATCCTCCGTATTCGTGTATATATGGAAATAATTATGCATATTGATACTTGAAGAAGAAGAATTTTCGAAACAGGATTAACAATCCGGATACCTGTTGTGTGATATGTGATAATTAGCTCAGATACAATTGTTATAACGAGGAGTGTTAACCTCATTGGGGTTTATTGATTTGTGACAATTAGCACAGATATTTTTGTTATATTAGGAGTGTTTATGTAATCATCAGCTGTGGTGATTATTGGCTTAATTGATGTAATCATTAGTAGGTGATAAAATAACTGACAAATAGTCATATATGTGATAAAAGAATTTACTATTATGAAATAAAAGTCATTAGTCTTTGTAAAAAAAGTCATACATTTAGCAGTTGTGTGCCAAAGGCACCTGTTTGCAGCATGAATTCTATGCAGCCAATAACTTGTTTCATATATTAAAAATATTTCACGGTGACACATTTAAGCCCACCTTCTTATGAAATGGAGGTCACTGAACATTTGGGGCACCATTCATTTTTGGTATGGTGCGCCATTGCCTTTTGAAACAATGCAGCCAAATACCCAAATACAAAAAATGAGTTTGTTTAGGGAAAGAGGGGAAATGAAAGAAGGCAACAAGAATACACACAGCCATGTGCATGCGAGCGCACACATGGGGGGGGGGGGGAGAGAATTCCAAATAAAATCAAAGAAGTCAGTCTACCTAATCTAATAACATGTTACCTACTTGAGTATTGCCTTCAGTTCCAGAGCATGTGCAACTCTTCATTGCAGAAGACTGAGAGAGAGCATCTTGGGCTCCAGTTAGACAGCATAGGAGTGCGCAGCACGTTTCATTAGGGTGTGCACCCAGGGAATTTTTTTAAGGTGAACATACAAGGCATTATTTTTATTCATTTATTTATTAAACACTGTAGATGCCGATGCCCAACTCCACGTTGGGCTTGCTAGGGTGACCATATGAAAAGGAGGACAGGGCTCCTGTATCTTTAACAGTTGCAAAGGACAGGGAATTTTAGCAGGTGTCATTTGTATATACACAGAACCTGGTGAAATTCCCTCTTCATTACAACAGTTAAAGTGGCAGGAGTCCTGTCCTCTTGACCATGTAAAAAAGAGGGCAGTGCTTTTGCAGCTTTAACTTTGTGATGATGAAGTAATTTCACCAGGTTCTGCATATATACAAATAACACCTGCTGAAATTCCCTTTTCTATGAAACTGTTAAAGATACAGGAGCCCTGTCCTCCTTTTCATATGGTCAGCCTAGGCTTGCCTGACTTGGGGCGTGTGTGCTGTTGCAGGAGAGTGGGGGATTGAGCAGATGCTCTTCAAGCCCCAGCATTGGTGGGGCTTTGTGGTGACACTGGCTGGAGGAGGGGCTTACGAGGCAATATAGCCTTCGGGGGCCTCTTCCTGGGCTCTTTGAAATGTGGTTCCCGGCAGAGAGGCTACCAGCAGAACGATTCCTTTTTGTTCTGCTGCCAGGAGCAATGGTGCTTTCTCAGAGGCCATAGTTCTTCGGCACGGAGGTGGAACAGCTGGAGGACCATTCCTGCTGTGTCTGGATCCCCCTCTGGATCCCTACTCAGTGGCCCCCTCAATTCAACGCTTAGTGCTTGAGACATTAGAGTGTGCCTGGGCACACCCGGCACACCCTTGCGCACACCTATGTTAGTCAGCATATGGAAAACTCTTAGAGGGAGTGAGTTCACCCTATTTTTATGGGGATCTCAATTCAATAAAAGCCAGCCCCTTAGCAGAGACTGATGGTTGTTTTGTCCAATAATGTGATAGCCTTCATCTCTGATGTCAGTGGTCTAGCCAGCAAATCAGAAAATTACTTAGTGGCTGAACCTACCCTTCTTAACAACTGTAAACTTACATCTCAATAGCCCAAGGTGGCTGGAACCACTCAGTACATTCCAAAAAAGAGTGAAAGGTTTTGGTTGCATTTTTGAGGACAAGGTGAGACAAACTTGTCAGGTTACACGGATGGCTGCCAGCTGACCAGATGTTCTAGAAGGCACTGTTGAGCTACATCAGAAGTATAGATTTGTCACAACCTAGAAAACAAAAAGGCCTTTTCTCCCTTCTAAACTAGGCTGCAGAGATGGACAAAAGTTGTGGGGGGGGGGGGTAGAGGGAGAGAAACCAGGAGGGATTTTGTGTGTGTCTGGACTGTAAGCTCCATTCTGGTACTGAAAACAAACTGCCTGGGCTGAGAATATTCTCAGAGTCACCCTGTTCCTAACTCTAGAGTATGTTACCACCACTTTTCCTATGCCACTATTTTGCTTCTGGCTCTGGTTGGTGAACTTCAGGTTTCTAGTAAAAAAAAAACCAAGTTGATCCACATGCTTCCAGTCTGCTTCAAAAGCATATTTGCCTCCTGGCTGGTCCCATCAGTTGACTGAACCACAGTAGAGAAAGAATCTCATGCTCCAGGTGTCTCTCCAGGGGGTTCCTAGGAGGATCAGGGCAAGAGACAGGAAATGTTGCCAAAGGAAAGGAATGACAAGAAGTAGGTGAGGTGTGTTAGGCTTACTTTAAGGTTAGAATACATTTGAGGGGGCGAGAAACAATGGCCCATCCTGAGATGAGAAGAGGCAGGATAAGCATCAGTGGAACACAGGGACTTTTTAGTTAGGTGTAGACAGCATAGTCTAGCCAATGGGTTGGGTGGGTACTTTCCCTGAGGTGTAGATATGGAGTGCATACATAATTTTAGCCGTGAACTCATGGGGGAAATGCATTGCTGCATTTGGGGCAGATGTACAACCTCCTCCCCAAGTCCAATCTCAGGGGAAGCCTGTTCTGGATTTCGACAGAAGCTAGACTTGCACAATCCTGAGATTAGCTAGCCCTTCTATCGTAAAGACATATCTTACCACCATCCTTTCTCAAAATGTGGCTGTGCTGGCTGGCTTAATGGTTCTCTGAGTCAGGACTGAAGCCATCTTCCCCTTTTCGAGTCCTTAGCAAACATTTTGAAAAGGATAAACACACGAGGGGCTTGCAAAGTAAGAACCAAGTGGACAGTCTGCCTAATGCAGAAGGGCAGGGAAGGGACAAACAGGAAGAGGCCCTTGGGATACAGCCCAGATCCTCCAAGTGTGTCATGAGGGGAGCAAAAGTAAGGTGCAGCAAAGCTCATTCCAAAGCAGAAAAGGCCACCCTGCAAGCACCTATTTCCAGTTACCACTGTACACTCTAAAGCGGTGATGTGGCTTTTATCCAAATGCCTGCCCATAATTGCCTAGGCTGAGCTGCAGAAATTGTTACACCATGTACAAATGGGGTGGGGTGGGTAGAGTTTGCTCCCAAATAACACACAGATGCCTCTGAAACTCCTTGTATGTGTGTCTGGACAGAGCTCTTCATTTCAACCAAAATGGGTTAATTAACCCGCTACCTACGTACCCACCCCCATTCTACCCAATCTAATCTCTGGAGAGCCAAGGCCTAAAGGGCATTGCTGTAACTCTTTCCTCTGGTTCCAAAACCTCCCTCCTTTCTGCATCGCTGGCTTCCAGGCTTGACGAAGTTTAAGCAGATTTCATTTTAAGAAGATGAGGGCGCACAATTGCAGAGGAACGCAGGAGCTCTGGCAGCAGTACGGACAGGAGAGGAGGCTGAAGAGCCTTAAATAGAAAGTGTGGAGGCAGCCGTGGGGAATGGAGCAAGTCAGCTTTCTGCTCCCTGCCTTCCTCTTCCTTCCTTTCAGTTACTTCTGTCCTCCTCCCTCCCTCCCTGCTGCAGCCTGAAATTAAAATGTTATAAAAACCAAGGCTTTAGGATGGGAAATTGTATGTTGCAGGCCAAGCTGCAATTATAGGAATGAGCATGGAGATTCAGAGGCCGTCCTACCATGAGGAGATGAGGCAGCCCCTTCAGGTGGCAAACGCTGGATGCAAAGGTATCGAGCAGGGGACAGTCAAATCCAAACTGTGGAGCCTCTATGAAGTTTGTGCAGGAGAACTTCCCAATGGGTTGTGTCCTCTGTCAATTGGCAGGAAGGAAGATCATTTAGAATTAGTTTTTCCACCTCAGGTACCAAATTGTCTTGGGTCAGCTGTGTAGATGTTTCTGGCAACCTGAACATAGTACAGCCTCTCCCTCCTGCTCTCGGTGTCCACATATGCTGGAAGAGAAAGCGAAGAGGCCCAGGCGCAAAGCAACCATGAGGATGGACTTTCAGTGCAATCCTATACATGCCTACTCAGAAGCAAGCCAAACTGAATTCAGTGAGACCTATTCCCAGGTAAGTGTATCTAGGATTTCAGCCTTTTTCGTCTTCCTTTTGCAAACATGCTCAGCGATGTCTTAAAATTTTCCCTTGATAGATTTCTCACAGGGAAGAAACAATGTACTGTTAACAATCCCCACTTCCCCAGGTGGCAAGAAGTTCCAGGGGCAGCACTATCCAGATTTGACTTCCCTTGGAGGAGAGAGCACTGGAGACTTATGAATTTGTTGTAATGTTTGATTTATTCATAGATATACAGGTATAGGCTGACCATATGAAAAGGAGGACAGGGCTCATGTAACTTTAACAGTTGTAGAGAAAGGGGAATTTCAGCCAGCATCATTTGTATGCAATTCGTACCTGGTGAAATTCCCTCTTCATTACAACAGTTAAAGCTGCAGGGACCCTGCCCTCTTTTGTATCTGGTCACTCTAGTATAGTGCCTGCAACTTTAACTGTTGTGATGAAGAGAGGATTTCACCAGGTACTAGTTGCATACAAATGACGCCGGCTGAAATTCCCTTTTCTCTACAACTCTTAAAGTTACATGAGCCCTGTCCTCCTTTTCATATGGTCAGCCTATACAGGTAGAGCCTTAGTGGAGGCAAGCAACATACATACACCAGATCTGCTACTCACATCAGACCTCCAGAGAGAGGCACCCTGCAGCCCAAAATGCTTCCAGCCTTCAGCTAACCCTCTGCTCATGCTCTCCTAAAATTGCTTTTTTTGTTCCTAACACAGTGCTCATCTGCCCCTCCCTCTAGATAGTGTATCACCTCCCTCAAAATGGTGGCTCTCTTATTCCAAACATTCCAGGAGAGATCTCTACATCAAGGCAGAATCTTTAAAATGTTTTATAACAGTAGTGACAACTGTTGAGGCCCAGGACACACTCCATATACAGTTTCCAAAATGTTTTCAAAGTGTCATATCCTCTTCTAAGAATTAGCTCCCAGGGAGAGACATCCACTGGCCAACCTGGGTCATTAAAAAACCATGAATGTTATATTGTCAGCTCTCAGGCTCAGATCAGTGATTGATTTAAGGCAAAACCGTAGCGATAGGACTATCCACATCAGTCCAACAGCCAAGCCCATGACACTATACAGCAGCCTTTTGCCATCCGTATTTTTGCAAAGTTTTATTTTTTAAAATGATGAAACTTAAACATCCCACAAGAATTTAAGAATTTCACCACAAGGATAAGAGAATCCTACAAAAATATATCATACAGTGCACAAGGGGCAGGAAAGAGAAAAGACATAGTGAGACCTTGCGTGTACAACAAGCGTTCTATACAGATACCGGTTCCATGAGAGAAATAGCATGTTCACTGTCACCTGGTACAAATGCGCACACATCTATTTTGCCACAAAGAGCCTCAAGTGGTGCGTGTTTTTCCATGGCATGTACGCACAGCAAAATAGGCATTCGTTACATTTGACAGTGGTGTAAATAGTGGGTGGAATCTCTTACAAGTATTTTTGGCTTTGGTTTTCACCCCTTCCCCTTTAAACATTTACCATACGCCCTCCCATTCTTGGCAATAGCCCAATCTTTCAAGAAACAGATGATGTCACTGAAAAAGTGAATTTGTATTATGGCCTTGTAGTATTTCTAATTCTAAACTGCAGACAAAATTGTGCCACTGAAGAGACAATTTTAATTTTTTTTTTCATGCTTATGGCAGAACTTCATACCCAGTTGGTATCACTGCTGAACCTCATGCTGGTACTTGATCATTGACAGTTCACTTTCACTACTTGGGTATACATCACTTTCCTAACAGAAGTGATATTTGTGTAGGAATTCTTTTATGGGTGAAATAAACACAGTGAGCGAGATTTGGAAATGGAGAAGACAAAGAGAAATGGGTACACAACAGAACAAGATGGAGGGGCAGTAATTCCTGTCTTATGCAGCTAGCGATCAGACTCCTTTGCTCCCCACTAAATACCTTATTTCCCTTGCCTTCCCCAACTCCCAACTCCCACATTGCCCTTTGCTCTTTCCCTTGAGTCTCCTTCCTACATTACTTTCTCTCCACTCCAACCCCATTTTCCCTTTCCTTTAACTGATTCACTTCCATCAATATAGAGTGTTTCCTAGCAAAGGCATTGTGCAGCCATGCTGTCTTTTTCTCTTTGGCTGCCTCTACAAGAGAGGTTTAAAGCTCTTTCAAGGTTGATTAAAATTTTTACCTCTACAAGAGAGGAGTGCAAATTGGGGGCTGAGGCACTTTAAACCTCCGATTATGCGCATTATCGAATGCGCGTTAAACCACAAGTTTTAATTTGCGGCAGCAGTTAAAGCGCCTTACCGCCATGTAAACATGCGATTCTCCACATGTCAGAAGTTTAAAGCGCGTTTCGGTCGTCCTGTAATGCGCTTCGCCACCTCTTGTACAGAGGTATTAAGAGTAAATGTGCTTCTGCGAATATGCGCATAATCGGGCAGCCAGGCGCCAAAGCGAATCCTTCTAGAGAGGGTCTTTCACAGATTTTCTACATGAACGAAAATGATGGAGAACGTGAGAAACATGGGAGGGGCACGAATAGAAGATGATGTTGCCTGGACTCCGTCCCCTTCCGTAAATATCCATGAAGGAGGCATGGCAATGGCACCATAACAACCTCAGCTGGAAGCTCCAGTTGTTTGAGGTTGTGATAATTCAAACTTTTGGGAGGGGAGTTTTAATTTTGTGGCTCCAGTCCAACTAAAGGTAATTGTGACCAAGTCTCATTGAAACAGTTTTTCATTCTATTATTTTATCATTGTAACCCATCCTGATATTTTTATTGAAGGGTGGCATAAAAATTGATCAAATAAATGCACAAATTAATAAATGAAAGTCACAGGATCAATGTTAGTTTCAATAAGCTTGTTCAATTGGTTCCAAAGGAAACGGATCTGGGCCCAATATGTATATAAACTGGACACAAATGGTTGAAATAAATGGCAAACAAATTAAAAACATGGAAGAAAGTATAATGTCACAGCAGGAGGAATAGCAAGGGGAAAGGTGTGTGTTCTCACCCCCTTTAAGCAGGACTATAATTGAGTAGACTTGAAAATGGTAGAGAATTCAGAAGCCATGAAGGGGCACTTAGCTGATGAACACGGAGACATTTTCAGGATGACAAGAGGGAGCATTTGAATGCCCTGCACCAACTCCTGCAACACTTGTGACTTTGTGTTGTCCTCTGCAAACTAGTCCTAAGTTGACATCAGGCCTCGGCATCATGCTGCAGCATGATCATACTCTGGGCTTTGGAGGACACACAAAAGATGGTCCTGGGTGCAGAATTCAGTTTCCTGAACATCTTCACATTAATTTTAAAATACGTGGGACTGCTGACATCTCAGACACTAGAGGGAAGACTGACTAACATTTCCAGAGTCTGTGGGAGTGAGATGGTTTCAGTGCCCTGCAAAATTGCTTGCCCATCACCATAAACCAAAAACACAACAGCCAGGTTTGGGCGATCTTAGGGGGAAAAGAAGGTCACTGTGGCGTCTTTTCCCCACCCCACCCATGCCGCTCACATAACCGCCATTTCCCTAGGATTCAGCGCAAGTTAGCATGTCGTCGGAACCTGGTGAGGTGCACGACAGGGGTGGCTTCTAAACCATACCACAATCCCTACAATAAGCCATGTGTTATGGGGTGGTTTAGAAGCCACCCCTGTTGCACACCTCACCAAGTTCGGATGACATGCTAACCTGTGCCCCGCTGCAGGTAACTAGGGAAATGATGGTCGCATGAGCATTACACGTGGGGTGAATAAAAGAAGCCATGGTGGCTTCTTTTCCCCCAGTGATGGTCTGAATCTCACCAATAGTAAAAAAATCACACCATTATGCAAAATAAGAGAAATGGTTGAGATTCTCAGGGAGCTGAATTCTTCACTTAGCATCACATTCCATTCGTTTTTCTGCGTTTAATGAATTTAAGGCACGCGCACAGACCTGACCATAATGGTGATTCAGAAAGGAAAGTGCGGGACTACCGTAGTTCTTCCAGGTCCTATAAGGCCATGTTCACATGGGGTTTCTTTCCACCTGCTTGCCCCACTGCCCTTTCCTGTGAGCTCTCTTGTGGTGGCCCCTTTGACCTGCCTGCCTGATTTCAATGATTCCCCATAAGTTTCCTGACAAAAGAGCAAAGTGTGGGAGAACCTCCATCAGTAAGGTCTCCGCCTCAGGGTCCTGGACACAAAGCAGTGGGTGGCTCAACAGGAAGCGGTCTGAATTTGCTTTTCTTCTTCCTTCCCTGAGCAGCCCCTTTCTATGCTGCTGAAGTACATGCTGTGCTTTTCCTCACCAGCATGGCAGCGTGAAAAAGATTGCCATGGCAATGGCATCCACCTCCTTAGTGCCATCTTGTGTGCAGCAAGGACTTGGTGGACTGCAACACAAGTTGTCTGTGTCTGAATGGGTGGGTGGGTAGCTGGGGTACGAATCCGCAAGAAAGCATGTAGCGTGGCTCCACCTTTGTGTGTGTATGTGTGTCTCTGTGTGAGAGAGACAGACATAACTTTCTCTCTCTCTCTTAAGATGTGGGTTAGTGGATGATCCTAAGAGGAGGGGGGGAGAGGTGGGCCCACCCCCTGCCAGCTCTGTTCCTGTTCACCTCTGCATGCTGCCCCCAAACATTGCCTTCAAAGGAATAGAGACCTTGGCAGAAAAAGTTTTCCTACCCCATGGGCAGTGAACCCTCCTTCAAAACATTTCCACCTTCTAAAAACTGGGGGTTTCCAGGCAAGCAGCACCTAGAAGTTGTAATTGCAATTGGAAAGTCAATACTATACTTACTATAGTACCAGGGGATGTTGTACATTTTCTCTGTGTTTACATCCTGCTATCATCCATCCAGATCAGTGTCTTCCAGATCAGTTTCCATATGTATAGATGCCCTTAGCTCTAGTCCTCTGTCCTTTTTAAGAAGCATAGGTTTGATGGGGGCAGCAACCTAGTGGGTAGGTGAACCTATAACAGCTCAGCAGACTTTTAGTACAACCTTTGTAGGGGATGCCTTCCTATCGTTCAATTATTCCCCACCCCCAAAAAACTTTTAAGTAGCACTAAAATGCTTTTCCACTGTAATTTTTTTACATTTATTAAAATAATAGTGAAACATTACATATATGAACAAATGCTATAGCTGTATATCCTGATTTTGATATAATTATGTGAAGATATATATGTGGGTTGGGATGGTTTGTATTTAAAAACCATTTCCATTCACCACCATTTTAGCAAGGTGGTTTACGATCAGAATGGCAATGACCAGAAAGTAGGGGTTGATATTTTTTTAAAAATAGTATAATGTAAGGTATAGTGCTATATATTTATTTATTTATTTATTACATTTGTATACCGCCCCATAGCCGAAGCTCTCTGGGCGGTTTACATAGGATTAAAAACAATTAAAAACAATATACAAAAATTAAAACAGCAAAAACATACAACATACACACAATCTGTACATTTAAAAACCACTTCAACACTTCAAAAAGCTACAAAAACAAAACAAAACAAAACAAACCCAGGCTCCTCAGATATTATAGACCCCTCTGCACGGTTTGTACTGTAAGTTTCTCTAAGCATTTATTTATCTGCCACTGGTTGTTTTTTTTGGGGGGGGGGAATTCTTTGCTTCTCTACACACCTTTGGTGGCCCTATATGCTTAACCACAGCACTTGTGCTCGTTTCTGTAAGGTATTTAACAATTTTCTTTTACAAACTTTGCATTTTTAAAGTCCATATGCCACTTTAAGGGACTCTCTTATTTTCCACAGCAATGCTAATTATAAAAAAATTAAATGACACTTTCTAGTCACTGCTATTAATTAACCACCTTGCCAAAATAGCAGAAAGTTCGTTTTTAAAAACAAAACAAAAAACAAAACCTTTTTTTAACTATACAATGCATTATAACATTTAGAAGTATGCTATAACAATATTTTCACAATTATTATTCTTTTTGAAAAAATAAGCAGAAAAGTGTTTTAATGCTACTTAAAAGATTGATTAAAAGATAGGTGATAAAAAGGGCATCCAGGACAAAGAGTATAGTGAATGTGTGCTGAGCTGTGAAAGATTCAGATGTCCAGTAAGTCACTACCGAGAAGAAAACCCTAACCCTTAAAAAAGATGGGAAAGTAGCACTAATGGATGGAGAGTGTCATAGAGAGTGCTTCCAGGCAAAGCTTTTGTTGCATGATTGCCCTGCATAATTTTTTATTTATGATTCTAAGCTGCCTTGAATGCCACTTTTCTTGGTAGAAAAGTGGGGTACAATTAACATAAATAAAATATTCTACATTCGGCCTACGTATATATTTTGTTTTCTGTGTTTATTTACTTTTTGGTAATTTGGGGGGGAGGGGTTGGAGGGAAATATTGGAAATATTTATCTCTATGCCACAAAAAGCTTCATCTGCTGATTTTTGCAGATCAAACCATTAATAACAGCAACAGCAGGACAGGGAGGAGAGTTAGCTGACCCTATAGGACATAAACTAGGAGCCTTGTTACTAACTCTATTAGGGCAACTGATCAAAGGGAGGGTCTGTAGCTCCTTCCAATCCCCCTCCTGCCCCATACACACACACACAATCCAGATCACTTAATCACCCACTACTACCTTTTCCAGGGCCTACTATTCCTGAGGAACAAGCCATCAGCCAGTCAGATTTAAACATATGTGTAACTCTTTCACTTAAATCAATGGGAATTTAAAGTATTTAACCGTGGCTGTGACAGGCACATGGTCTATTAATTTATTAAATAAATAAAAATAAATAAATAAAATATCAACAGGTTATAATCCTGGAGAGCTGACAGAGGCCATGATCTGGGGTGGGATAATATGAATCACTACAGGTGTGCTCGGGACTGGGGAAATAGTAGTTATCTTTTAGTGCACCTTCTAATAATAATGTCTAGGTAGAACGGAATACTTGATTAGCCTAGATGACTGATCACACTGGCATTATTAAATCAAATAAATAAAGTAGCACAAACATCGCATTAAGATAGTTTAAGCCGTCATGGGTCTAGATGTTATATATTTAAAGAATATTATACAGTTACAACTTTCCTCATATATACAACACTCTAGGTGCCCACCTTTAAAACCTATATGGATGGTGACCAGGGATATTGTCTTCTTAGTGGTGGTACCTTGCTTATTGAATTCATTCCCCAGAAATATCAGCTTGACATCAATTAATTTAGCTTTCAGATGCCAAGCAAAACAGCTTTATTTTCCAGGCTTTTAACAGTTGATTGTTTTTGTTCTCCTTGTTGTTATTTTAAATTGGATTTTATATTTTGAGTTTTAGATTGCTGTAAACTACTTGAATGGCTTTGAAGGTGAAAAAAAAGCAGAAAGGTAGGATATAAACATTTTCAATGCTTAATATGAGTTTTACAGAGGAGGAAGTCAACTATACTTTTTAATTAGTTATAGACAGCATTTCAGCTTCTCTCAGCTGGATTTGTCCGAAGTTCACTCCTTTTGAATAGTATAAGAGCCCTGTTCACCTTTGAACACTTGGTGGTTCTAAAGCTGCAACCCTCAACACACTGATAATGGAGTAAGCCACAATGGAACTTACTTCAGCGTAAATGATCATACAATTGTGCTGTGAGTCATCTTTAAAAGCAAGTCAAATCAGACCTGAATGCTACCTAGCCACTTTCCCCTCCAAAACTTAAGAGTGAGTAATGTGTACTGGTCAGTGTTGGACTCAAGGGACCCAAGTTCAAATCCCCACTCAGTCATGATGCCTTGGGCCAGTCATACAGACCTGGTTGGCACATAATGACAACCCATGGGTTGTTGTGTATGAGTGGGGATGCGTGGGCACACTGCCTGCCGCTCATTCACCTCTTTTGTTTTACTACACAATTTGCTACTTCATAGGTTGTGGAGTGTGATGTCTGAACACCATGATTAACCCAACAAACCATGGGTTAACTACTGGGTTGTTTAGCCCCTAAACAACCCATTGGTCCAGACGTCATGCTCCACAACCTACAAAGGAGGCAAGGTTTTGTTGTTGGGTTAACCACTGGGTTCGGACACCATGCTCCACAACCTATGAAGGAACTGATAGTGGATTGTGGAGTAAAAGTGGAAGAGGCGGGTGTGCTGTAGACAGCGCACCTGCTCAATCCTACTTGTACATAACAATCCATCAGTTTTTAAATTGATGGTTTGTCTTTATGTACAAACAGGCTCACAGTTTAACACACCTGATGGACCTGTGAGGATAAAATGGGGGTGCGGGACAAGGTGTGCTGTCCTGAGCTTGTTGGAGGAACAGCAGGGTGAAACATAACTCAAAAAGAAGCAGCAGCCAACTTTGGTTTTGTTCAGGGTATCTCATAACAATCACATTTAAGATCCTGGAAGGAAAGTATTAAGAGGTGGAGTATTCCTCATATGCATCTGTCTGTGGCTCAAGAAAAGTAGGGTGCCCCCCATGCAATTTTTGAATGGGGTTTGAGAAAGAAGTAGCCCTTGTCAGAAACTGGAAGAAGAAAAAGCAACAGGTTGCTTCCTTGATGGGAAGGAAAAGAAAACTGTATATAGTTCTTGATTTTGCTCCCATTATAAAAGAAATTCATGTAAAGAAGTTACTGAAGCCATCAACATTTCAAGTCTGGTTGAAATCCATAAACGGGTGCAGAGAGCAGCGGAGGAAAAGAAGTCACCACATTTTCTTTTTCCTGCCCTGCACAAGCTGATTGCACCCCCCCCCCCATTTCCTTAATTACCCTTGCTGCAGCTCGGGTTCCTGTGTCATCTGAACCCTGCAATGCGCGTGGCTGGGGGTGGCTTCCAAACCACCCCGTAACCCCTAACAACAAACCATGGGTTGTGGGGTGGTTTGGAAGCCACCTCTGTTGCACACTTCGCTGGGTTCAGATGGCCTGGCAACTCCTGAGATGCTGCAATGAGGGTAATTAGAGAAATGGCAGGCATGTGAGCAGTACGCATGGGGCCCGGAAAAGAAGCCACGGACGGTGGCCTCTTTTCCCTGCTGATTGTCCAAATCCAGCCAGTATGGTTTGGGCCATTGTGATACCCACAATTAGTGATATAAAAGGGCTGGGAATAAGTTTCAATGATGCCAAATCTAAGTAATAGTTTAGAGAAACCTGGAGTGTTTTAAACATGGTGAGGTTCTGACATGTTCTCCTATTGCAGGGGTAGAGTCAAGGGGGGCACCGGCAAGCTCCAGAGCAGCCTCAGGCACTTTTCCAGGCTTCTGCCAAGGTGCCCTAACCCCTCCCACTTTGCATTTTGTTGCTGTTGTTTAAATAAAAAAGTGTCCCCCTGGGATCGCTTCAAAGCTAAGTGAGGGCCTCCAATTGCTCCGGTCTTCTTTTTCCACAAGTGCCTCTGGGCTACAGGCTGAGGCTCAGCGTCATTCTTAGGAAATGAAGGTGACAGATGGCTGCAGGCTGAGGCTTTCATCTGCAGTGCTCTCATGGTGAGATGGTGCCCAAGACAGTTTCTCAAATTGCCAAATGTGCCCACAGTCCCAAAAGTGGCCTTCTGCTGCTCTTATTGGTGAATAGTTTTCTTTTCTTTTATATTAGCTTATATGCATGTTTTTTATTATTTTAAAAAAACTTAATAAAATATATTAATCGACATCTCTGTGAACAGAGAACAAAACAGGTTTAACAAATATAACAGCTCTGCACCATCACCTAGTAAGAGTAATGAAGGAAACCCACAAACAGGACCAAAAAGATGCTATGGAAATGCAGGAAGAAGGGACAAAATACGTTATGGGTTGCTTCTGCACTACAGTCCATTAGTGCTGCTGAGGAATTACTTTTCTGTAGTTAGTTGCAAGTGGAATTTAAAAAGACATTCCAACACACACTGAATATAGCACTTACAATATTATCCCGCAATGCCTTTTTCCATGACTACGAATCTCCCATAATTTTATTCACAAGTAAGTCAGTAAATTCAGTAAAGGTTACCAGCGACGTTGCTTAAATGTTTCCTCCTTGTAGGTCCAGCCCATGTATTGCTGAACAGGCATAGGGGATTAGTAATAAATAGGTATTAAGTGTCCCTTAACACTGATATTAGTCCATTAAGAGAAGCTGTTCAAGGACAATCAATAGGTTATCCGATAGGTAATCCCCCATACTCATTAGGAAACAATAAAAAGAGCTGCACCTCCAACCAAGAAGTGTTTAATTAGAGGCAGAAGAGCCCTTAAAATCCTCAGTCCCCGTAACCATGTCCCTACTAAGTAGTCTGGTGTTGCAATTATGTTTTATTAATTCCACAACCCACATAAAAAGTGAGTGGGGAAAAATGGCAATTCCAAAGAAAAGTTAGTTTGAAAGCAACTATGGAAAACTGGCTGACAGAAATGGAGATGTGCCGGTTTGCTACTAATGCTGGGTGTCGAATTCTCCTCCACCCCACTTATATTTTCTATCTGCCCATCATGCAGAAGGGTCTTCATCACCCATGGCAAGTGATGCTCAGTCTGGCTCTTCGGAAGACACTTCAAGTCTCACAATGAAGGGAAGAACTGGAGTTGGAAGGGATGAGGAGACACAGAGCATCCTGCCCCTGGGTATCACGCATGCTTACAAACAAATAAATAAATATTTGTATGTATGTAGGTGAGTGTGTGTGTGTGTGTGTGAGGGACCTATTTACGATGCCAATAGTACTTGCCCTGCCTCGCAACCCTCTGCTCACATGAGACCGGCCCAGCCACCCCTACAATCAGGGCCCGCTGTAAAGCCCAACCTGTCAGGCAGCACCTGAGCGCATCCTTGGTTTGGTTGGATCTGCAATGGTGATGGAAGGTCATGACACAAAGGGATCCACGATACATCTGCTGCTGTGTCAGGAGTGGCCGTACCAAACTCACAGGATGATGGGGCTAAAGGGAGGGCTGCCAGTTCTCTGGGATTCCCTTGGAGATCCAACATTTGATCTCAACCCAAAGGAGCCAGGCCTTGCTTCTCCCAGTGTGGTCACAGGTTCACCAGTGGGATCCTGAGCAAGAAAACAAGGGTGGGGTGGAGTGGGGTGGGGGAAAGAAAGAGAGAGGGAGGGAGGGAGGATATGAAAAAAATATTCTCAGTGCTCAGAGGCATGGGCAGAGGTTTTTCTTCAGCTGATTGCCGATAGTTTTGTCGTGGAGCACATGGCCTTGAGGAGACCATTCCTAAGGCTCCCTTAGTCCTCCACACTAGCGTGCAGCTCCTAAATCCCTTCACCTCCGCAAAATGCCTTTCCAACAAATCACTTGTAGAATAATTGATGATACTTGATTAATGCCCTTTAACTGATTACATTTAAATGGATTTGCATATTATCAACACTTCAAGAGACGTATTTTGCCTTTTCCCTCCATGCAATTGAGATCACTTATGTTCAGGAAGGGGCCATTTTGTAAAGGGGAATCATCAAGGGTGGAGCCCCCATGGGGCAGTCTATGCATGAAGAGCGGGCTGCCCGTTACAGTCGTTCCCCTCAATGTGCAAAGGGCAGGGGCAACATGGATGGGATGGCACAGGCAGAGCCTCCACATGATTACAATAGCCTGGACTAGGACACTTGAATAGGGCTAACATAGATGGCCTTTCTGAGATACAGAAGGTGAGAAGACCTAAAAAATACCACACAAGCAAAACGGCAATTTTTTGTCAGAAGAGGTTGTTTTCATACTTTCCTCATATTCATTTACAGCAGCCGTCCCCAACCTAGTACCTTCCAGATGCTTTGGACTGCAACTCCCAGCATTCCTGACCATTGGCCATGCTGGCTGGGGCTAATGGAGCTGAAGTCCCCAAACCTCTGGAGAGTACTGGGCTGCTGAAAGCTGTTTTTCAGTAATACATCAGATCCAAAATATCCTCAAAGTATAACTCTATGTTAACTCATACCCACACTAACTAAAATGTGATCCTCACTGATAAATCAACCCTAACTTTAACATTACAATCCTGCCTTCAATAAGGCCTCTTAAATACCGTTGAAGTCAACTGTGTGCAGCATTGCAGTCCTGGCCAATTCATCTGCTGGTTAAAACAGACCAAGCTTTAGGGCTGTTGCCGTCCGTTTGGTGCATGGAACTGAGACACCTTCATGGCTGGTGCATTTGTCGACGGAACATCTCCTTTCCCAACCATTGCAGACCTGGGAGCCAGCTTTAGCCCAGCGTGCATTTGGGGACCCACCGGGTTTTCCTACCATATATTGCATGGTGGTAGTGCTGCTGCTGCTGCTGCTGCAACCCAGCTGAGGTCAGCCTGTGACTCCATAGCACAGGGGTGGAGAAGCACTTTCATCCCAAGCGCCAAATTCAGTTTCGGCGAAGCAATGGGGTGGGGGGCATGCATGCCAGTGGTGACCGGGGGCCAACGGTAAAAGGAACAGGGCCCAAAATGCCTGCATGGTTTAGCTTAAAACTCTTATGGACAGTAACTGAGCCTTACAAGGGTCATTTCAACCTTTTGGGCGCAATCCTATCGGGATAGTTGTAAGCCTCCAAATTCAGAGGCTAATGACTACGCAATGCCAGGTGGATGGAGCACAGAGGGGATTTTCTCCGACAGGCTCGGCCGTCTGCCCTGCAGGTTTCACTCGACTCTCGATTTCAAGTGGGGGCCGGGGGGGGGGGGAGGAAGGAGGCCAGAGACCCGATAGGAAGCTTCATACACCAGCTTCCGGAGTCTCCTCCCCTCTCCACCCCTGGGCATGCCCCCCCCTTTTTGCCCTCTGAGCACCCGAGAAGCAACCAGCATGGAGAGAACTGCATTGACTAGGAGGGGGAGGGGCGAGCAGCAAGCTGTGTCTGGGAACGTGCTGGCTCTGACCTCTATCTAGTGGCGGTAGGATTGCTCTCTTCGAAAAGCCAAAAAAACGACACAAAAGCCAGGAAACCACCCAATGATTCGTGGTCAGGGGAAAGGGGTGGGCCAGGGGCAAAGGCATGGCCAAAGGAGGAACTCTGGAGGGCTAGATTGGGACCCTAGGCAGGCCGGATTTGGCCTACAAGCTTCAAGCTCAGCACTCCTGCAGAAGCAGGTCTCCCCATTGAGGACTAATTCATGATATGTATATATTGTACCGGAGAAAATGCCGTTCATCCAGGCAACAGGGCCCTTGCTATTATGAGCAGAATGTGGTTGTGCCTGTCTCACAGGCCACATTGGATCTTGCTCATGATATGAATGGCAACAAATAACAACATGGTCTCTCTTCCATGACCATGACTTTTAAAGTGCATGATGACCTTTGAGTCCTTAAAGGTCAAGAGATCCCTGCTGTGTCATTCCAGTGTGGGAATGCCTGCTGTTTAAAGTGGCGAACACAAGGTAGCTTCTTTCCCCTTTGCTTTTACACTATTTTCATCTAGTTCTCTTAGTTTCTTCTGCCTCCCCCTCATAGTGGTTCAGCGACACACACAACAACCACCTCCCCCCACAATCCACTACTTCTTGACTAGATATTGTGCTAATATCTGGCAACTAAAATGAGGATGGAGCACAGCACATGTTCAATGGCTGAAACTCCTGGTCTACTTGTCCGCCAGGATTTTTTCTGGCAGCCTTGTTGTGTTCAGTACCTTATTAGGAACATAAGAAAAGCTATGCTGAAGCCAACCAAAGGCCAACCAGCTGCATGTGGGAAGTACACAAGCATATCATGAGTTTGTCCTCCAAAAAATGAGTCCTTTCTAAGTAATCATTTGCCTCTTCCTTAGAAGATGCCCTCCTTTCCCAAGCTGTCACCCGTTGTCAGGTCTCTAAAGGTCTCATTCACAGACCTGCTTTCCTCAGTTTCTCCAGGTCAGCAGCCTTGGCTTCCAGGGAACAATCTTGTTCCCTGAAGGTCAGGAACACATTAGACTGAGCACACACCCATGACCTTCGTTCAGCAGGCTGCAAGTCGTACACATGACATTCCGTTCAATAAACTGGGTAGTGGGGAGCCCCCACAGTCCTTGCTGGCTTTCTACCTGCATAACTGTTTCTTTTATTGTTATTACTTGGGTTGTTTACCTGGAAAACCAAGTTATTTACTAGGGCTGCCTCTACAAGAGTGATTTAAAGCTCTTTCAAGGCGCATTAAAAAATTGACCTCTACAAGAGTGGAGCGCAAATCGGGGGTTGAGGCGCTTTTTCTGTCCAATTATGCGTATTATCGAATGCGCGTTAAATAGCAAGTTTTAATTTACCGTGGCAGTTAAAGGGCTTTATGACCATGTAAACAAGCGATTCTCTGCATTAAATACCTCTAAAGTGCATTTCATACAACTGGTAAGGCAACCAGTTATGCGTTTAACCACCTCCCATGTATAGTGATTTGCCTAGGCTGACCATATGAAAAGGAGGACAGGACTCATGTAACTTTAACAGTTGTAGAGAAAGGGGAATTTCAGCCAGCATCATTTGTATGCAATTCGTACCTGGTGAAATTCCCTCTTCATTACAACAGTTAAAGCTGCAGGGACCCTGCCCTCTTTTGTATCTGGTCACTCTAGTATAGTGCTTGCAACTTTAACTGTTGTGATGAAGAGAGGATTTCATCAGGTACTAGTTGCATACAAATGATGCTGGCTGAAATTCCCTTTTCTCTACAACTGTTAAAGTTACACGAGCCCTGTCCTCCTTTTCATATGGTCAGCCTAGATTTGCCGTAAAAGCGATTGCGAAAAGATGCGCATAATCGGACAACCAGGCATCAAACCGAATTCTTGTAGAGGGGACCTAGGAGAAGGCAGGCAAGGGATGACTGCCCTGGCCTCCTTGCCCTGTTGCTAAACTTGTAGGGGTGCTTAACTCACATGTGTGCTTCACTTCTTTTTACCTTGACACTTTGTCACTGGGGCTCCTCCTTGCACTCAGTGAGTGTCTTTTAAAACATGAGCTTTGCTGAGAGTAGAAGAGGCCCATAAACCTCCAAAATAATAAACTTTAACAGTCATAGTTGTGGACTAAGGAATTTTGTTACTCATCACCACCATCATCACAGAAAAATCCCAAAGGGTGATTGGGCTTCCGCTGGAGAAGGAAACTGCATAGCCTCCAAAGAACTACAGATACAGAAAGGAAAAAGAATGAGAAAAGCTTCCTGAAATGGTGAGGTGTTTTTTTTAACAAGGAAAGGGACAGTCTTGACAATTCTTTTTTTAACCAGGTTCCACATAGTTAGGGTGACCAGATAAAATCCAGGTCAGGGCTCATGTAACTTTAACAGTTGTAGAGAAAAGGGAATTTCAGCCAGTGTCATTTGTATGCCATTAGTTCCTGGTGAAATTCCCTCTTCATCACAACAGTTAAAGGTGCAGGCACTATACTAGAGTGACCTTATACAAAAGAAGGCAGGGCCCCTGCACCTTTAACTGTTGTGATGAAGAGGGAATTTCACCAGGATCTAATTGCATACAAATGACACTGGCTGAAATTCCCTTTTCTCTACAACTGTTAAAGTTACATGAGCCCTGACCTGGATTTTATCTGTTCACCCTACACATAGTGATAATAATGGCTGTGTTATCTGGGTGAAGAACTGCATTAGTGTCACCTCTGGAGGGATCCAGATTGTATACATCAAATGGATATCAGCAATAGCAGCAGCACTAAAAAGTGGATTTAATGTGTGGATTGATCAACTAGGCTTGCAGCAACCCTGTAGCACAGCTTGGCTGTTTATAGCCCATTGATTTCCTCTGCTCTGCTGTTCATTTAATTTTTCCCTTCCACCCCTTGTCCTCCTCCTCATGCCAATCCAAGCCATTCCCACTTGTATCTTCATATTTGTATCATTTACCTGTTGAGCTGGAAAGCACTGGTCTTCCCTGATCCCTCTAGCTTCTCCATGCCTTCCAGTACCTGTCCAGTTTCCACCATCTCTGGTGTAGGAAGCTGTGAATCACCATAGGGCCCCAGGATGCTGACTGTGGCAGGTGACAGGTCTGTTAAGGGCTGTTGACTACCTTGCTGCTGCAATCCACTTTGCTGACTGGAATGGTGACGGCGCTTCTGGTTCCGGTCCCAGCTGCAAGAAGAATGAGGAATGGGGAAGGGCGTTACCATCATGACAAGAGTGCCCTCTCCAGAGGATCATCTCTTGTGCATTCATTACTTACATAGTTGTTTCAAGATTTCCAAACGTATTTCCTCCAGGACTTATGCCTATTGCAAGGAAATTATACTTTCCCAGCACTCAAAGAATAATTTTCATTTGGAAAATAAAATGTTCACCTGTACAGCTGACAGAGAACATGGACCTCATTTTGAGGTGAAACAATTACTGAACTTGATTTCTCTGCTTAAATATTCCACCACGTACAATTCTTGTGATTCTGGGTGCTGCGTGGAATTGGGTTGTGGAAGTGTCATAGGTGCCCATTGGATAGGTCCCATGAAATCAAACATCATGATGAATGGCCCTACTTCCCATTCAGTTAAAGCTGAACTGCCACCTTGTATCCCCGAAGAAGTACCTGAAGGACACAGGGTCCTCTCCTTTCCGGAGGCCTGATGGACAAGGACTTATCAGAAGGCCAGTAGCAGTAGTTTCTCTGCTTCTTTGGAGCTCCCTGCCTAGAAAAAACCCTTCTTACAACATCTTTATCCTTTTCACTGTCTGTTTCATTAACACAAAGCTTTCTCTGGGTTTTAGTTTTGGAATATTGCTGCTACAGTGTTATATTGTTTTTGTTGGTTTTATTTTTTGAATTAATTTTACTAATAGTGCAACATTTCATATATTTTGTATAGAAAGCCATTTCCTAAGTTTTACTAATAGCATGTATAACTTTTCAAATGTATCATTTCCTGTTTTAAATTTTAGAAGCTGAGTGTTTTCTTGTGGTACAACAGAAGTACAGGACTGTTTCTGAAGCTCTCTCAGCTGAATCCTTTATCAACAAACATGAACACTGCCAAAACTGTCCCTTGCCATGCTGAAAGTGCCTGACCCTTCCATGAATGTCTTCTAATTCTTTTTCCTTCCCTCACTATTCCTCCTCCTTCTTTGGAGGCTGCATGGTTCCCTTCACCAGCCCAGATCTTAATGGGGCAAGGGGGCAGGGAGAGTAGTGGAAAGGCTGGCAGTGACTCTCCAGAGTTCCAGACAGGGGCCTTTCCCAGCGCTACCTGGAGATGCTAGGGGCCTTTTGCATGCCAAGCATTGTGCTCTCCCATTGAGCTATAGACCTTCCCCTTGTACCTCATTAATTCTTCACCATATTCAAAGGAAACGTTTTTGAAATAGTTGATAGATTTCCCCAGGGACAGGCCAGAGGAAGCACCTTAGTGGCGTCACAGCAGGCACTGGCCAATTGACATTGGACGTGAACTTACACAACTTTTTTTCAGAGCTCAACAGAAAATGTCTGTTAATGGGCAGATTAAAATATAATATAATAAATACAAAAATAAAATATAAGAAACGAGCACTGGAGAAGAAAAGTACATTTGTAGTGAATGTGGTGAAGGTGCTTCCAAACTGCCCTACAAATGTTACAGCTATCTTCATCCTCAAGTTACACATTGCAGAGAGTATATCTCAGGGAGAAAGAAAGAGGAATAATGGTTAAATGGAAAATATTAATGGAAAAACATATTTGAAACTTTTCAAATGCAATACATACATTTCACAACTTATTATACAACTTTAAAATGTTGTTAAACATTTAAAAATGTAATCAGACAAATGCACCAATGAAATATGAGCACTCTACAATACTCAAAACAAATACAGACATGGTCTAATCAGATACACCAATTGGAATTGTACAAAACCTAAAAGAGTCAATGTAAAATTGAGAACATCAGTTGCTTAGCAGTGATCATTTTGGCCTTTAGATCATCTTCAGCAGCTCACAGTTGTAAAGAATTGGGCATTAGAAGAATTATCAAGAGTTTCCTCCATTCCTTAGGGCAGTGATGGCCAACTGGTTGCCTGTGGGAGTTTTATGCGGCCCTTAATCAAAGTATGGTAGAAAAATTGTCCATAGGCAAGAGAAACAAAATGTCTTCAAGATATCAGAAGGAAACTAAGAAATAGAACTGGTGTATACTTTTAACACTGCATCTTCCTTTGATTTTGTACATATTATATAATGTAATATACATATTCTTATCTAGTGCTATCCCTGAATGTATGTGCTCCACATTATTGATTCTTTATTTATAACATTTCTATACCACCCAATAGCCGAGGCTCTCTAGGTGGTTCACAACAATTTAAACCATAAAACACAGCATGATAAAATATAATATAGAAGTTTAAAATGATAATATTAAATAAAAATTAAAAACCAAAATAAAACCTAGCAGCAGTGCAAAGATTTAAAATACAGTAATGATTTAAAACAACAGAAACGGAAAGACTAAAAAGCCTGGGAAAATAAGAAAGTCTCCACCGAACAGACCACAATGTAGGTGCCAGGCAAGCCTCTGGAGAGCTCAATCCACAAACACCCCAGCTCTGTTACCCCACAACTGGGGTACCACAACAGAAAATGCCCTCTTCTTAATAATAATAATAATATATTTATTCCTTACCCACCTCTCCCTCCATATCAAGGCGGGGAACAACAATAAATATAAATACAAAGACCATAAAATAGATAAAACATTAAAAACAAATAAAACTAATACATTATTAAATCATCTTAAAATTCAACTAGGCAGGCCTGCCGGAAGAGATCAGTCTTCACGGCTCTCTTAAATTCAAGAAGACTGCTAAGTTGTCGAATCTCTCCAGGCAAGCCATTCCACAGTCTGGGAGCGGAAGAAGAGAAGGTCCTCTGGGTAACACTCGTCAGCCTAGTTCTGGCTGATTGAGTAAATTCTTCCCAGGGGACCTGAGCGTACGGGGCGGATTCTACGGGAGAAGGCAATCCTGCAGGTAACCTAGGGCTTTAAAGGTAATAACCAACACTTTATACTTCACCTGGAAACTAATTGGCAGCCAATGGAGTGATTTTAAGACTTAGTAGTCACCCACTTAATAATAATAATAATTATTATTATTATTATTATTATTTATAACCCGCCTCTCCCTCCGGATCGAGGCGGGGAACAACAACAACATAAAACACAAGTATCACAAAACAGTTAAAATTTTAAAAACAAGAAAAAATACATAATTAAAAACATCTTAAAATTCATCTGAATAGGCCTGCCGGAAGAGAGCAGTCTTCATGACTCTCTTAAATTCATGAAGACTGCTAATTTGTCTAATCTCCTCCAGCAGACCATTCCACAGTCTGGGAGCGGTGGAAGAGGAGGTCCTCTGGGTAACACTCGTCAGCCTAGTTCTGCCTGATTTGAGTAAATTCTTCCCAGAGGACCTAAGTGTGCGGGGCGGATTGTACGGGAGAAGGCGATCCCGCAGGTAACCTGGACTCATACCATGTAGGGCTTTAAAGGTAATAACCAACACTTTATACTTCACCCGGAAACTGATTGGCAGCCAATGAAGCGATTTTAAAACTTCATTTAGGGGAGCGTCCTAGAGAAAGGGCCATTGAAGACAATCTTAGGGTCAGGGCAGGTATATATGAGAGGAGACTATCATTCTGGTAACATGGCCCCAAGGATTTTAAGGCTTTGAATGTTAGTACCAGCACTTTGAATTGGGCCTGAACATGGACTGGCAGCCAGTGCAGATGGAAAAGTACTGGCCTAATATGATCATGTTGGCCAGTTCCTGTTAACAATCTCATTGGCCTATTTTGGATCAGCTAAAGTTTTCAGACAGTTTTGAAAGGCAGCCGCATGTTTAATGCATTGCAATAATCCAAAAGAGTGGTTATCAGAGCATGGATAATTGTAGGTAGACTATCTCTTTCCTGATAAGGACCCTGTGCAGACGACATGCTAAGCCACAGTGGTTAAGCATTTTGATCGAAACATTATGTCATGTGAACCGTGACTTAGCGTGGCGTGTGAACCATTCCTCACCATGGCGGCTACATAACCACGGTTTAAACACGCTCACTAACCATTTGCTGCAAAAGAGTCATCTGAACATCTGAACAGGCTCAACTGGTGTATCAGCCTAAGCTGATAAACGATGCTCTGTATAACCAAGGCCACCTGTGCCTCCAATAACATTGCTGGATCCAGGAATACCTCCAAACTACAAACCTGGTCTTTTGGGGGAGTGCAATCCCTTCTAGAACACATTTGACATCTGGGCAGCTGAACCACCCACTAAGAGTACATCCGTCTTGTCTGGACTGAGTCCTATTTTATTGGCCCTCATCCAGTCCATTACCATGCCCAGGCTCTGATTCAGAACGTCCATTGCCTCACCTGGGTTTGATGAAAAGGAGAGGTACAGCAGGGGTCAGAACCATCCCAATCCCATCTTCCATGGTTCCATAGAAGGCCACACCATCTCCCCCTGGCCCTTCCCTCTAACCACCAATCATTTTGTGGCTTCCTGACTTTTCTGCAGTCCTCCCCCCTCCAAAAGGTTGAAATGCCTCTCCAAAGGCTTTGTTGCTGGCAACAATAGCTTTAAGCTAAAATATGCTGGTTCAATTTTGGGGGTGGTTTTTTTTTTGGCCATTTTACCTCCCCCCCTTGAATAAGGCTCCCGGTCTGAAAGAGGTTTCCTACCTCACTGCTGATAACTTTATTTATGGAACCTGAACATTTGTAAGACGGCCAGTTTGTACAAGAAAATACACTTCCTGGTGACATACTAATTTCTGGATAATAGACAAGCCCCCAAGAATACCCCCCAAAATGGCTTTCCATATATTATTAAGGCCTTCGGATTCATTACCTTGAAGTATAACAATCTCCTCAGCATCATCTCTGCATCCTGTAGCATTTCCCCTGGTTTTACATGTAATGTGGGATGGTTTTTAGAACCAACCCAAAATCTACTCACCAGAATTTGAGTATTATCCCCATAGCAACTAGGACGATAATGACAGAGATTGTAATGGTAACATAGAGCTGAGGGTCCACACCTGGAATAGACAGAGGCAGGAGAGTTGGTGAGAATGGTGAGCAGGGCAACCCATAAGCCCTCTTAGGGTTGCCAACCTTTTTTCTGGCTGAGCTCCTCTGTGTGTGTTTAACAAAGAAGCAGGAATCTAGCAGGCAGAGAATGCAATTGCAATGTGGTGGAAAGCTTCACCTGCTAAATGTCTGTTTGGGTGCTTCCAGACAAAGCTTTTATTGTGCAATAGTGCTACTTCATTCATAGGATGTTACTGGGGATCCAGATGACTTCCACTCATAACCCTCCCACATTTTCCCATCCCCCTTCTTCCATCTTTTTTTCTTATTGCGGAAAATCTTCCAAGTAAGATAAGATGAAATAGCGCTGCAATGCCTTCTGACTGTTAGCGCTAGGGCCCCTCCACCTGGAAGCACCCCTCATCACTCAGGCTGCTAGGGGCACACAGGAGCCCTTCCAAAAGAGGTGGGCAGCCCCTGTCCTTTCTAAAGGAATGAGAGGAAGCAGAGGAGCATTACCTTCTCCTCGGGGCCCAAAGAGGAAGGGCCGGAGCGTGGCTGGGGTCTGGCGCAAGTTGAGCCCTTCATTGTGTAGCAGTGAGTGGGAATTTGGTTGCGCTGTTGCCATTCCGCTGGATGAAACGAAGGTGTAACCCAGAGGCGGGAAACCTGGGTTGGCTGAGTTGGCATCACCTCCGTCCTCAACTGATATGGTGGGGCCCCACACTATAGCCCAGGGGTACTGTGAGGAGGACAGGCCATCTTCAAAGCCAGATGGGGTGGCAGGCCGGGTGCCCTGGGCCTGGCGCCTCAGCCGTACTGCACTGCGCAGGCCAGCTCCTTTGGCAATGAGGGACTGCTGGCGCTGTGAGGTAGAGTGGGAGCCTTGCTCTGGGGGCAGATTCTTGTTCCAGACACAAACGGATCTGGAGGCTGAGGGGCTGCGGTGGCTGCAGAGAGGCCGCGCTGCCAGGAGACCCCGGGTGCGAAGAGACCAGGCGCTGTGTGATGGAACAGCTGAGGCTAGAAGTAGGAATGGCCAGAGCTGCAGCAAACGGAAGCAGGAGACAAGGAGGAGCATCACATGGCTGAGGGGGAAGAAAAAGAGACACGGGTTACTAATCTGGAGAGTCCCCTCTGTGGGGGAAGGTGGCTCTATATTAAGCACATTAAGGATGGTAGGATCTGACTCGGGGGGAAAATCCATGAGGAACATTTCCTGTAAAAGCCCAAGTGAAGCGTGCGGGAGCTGTACAAGAGCACAAGAGCACTCCTGTGCGGCTCCTGCTCATTTAATGAGACCTGCATAGGATAACTAATGGTGCCCCATGTTGATCTGTGGGAAAGCAGGTGGAGTGCTCTTTGGTTTTTCACTCAGATGCCCTTGGCCCCGCCCTGGAGAAGGAACAGCAGAGTATTCTCCTTCATACCCCCCAATTGAGGCTACATGTGGGAGTAGCTGCAACTGCAAGTAAATAGGAGTGGGGTACCTGCAGTCTTCCTACTCAGGTCCCATTACCCTCATTCCCATTTCTGTAGATGTCTACAGGGTGATCCCTTTTCTTTATGCCTCCCATTGGGCGCTGGCCGCTTGAGATCCAATGGCTGCATTTAAACAATAGTCAGTGACTTCATACACCTGGTTTATTGGCCACATGTTCTTCCCTTGCCCCTCTCCTCTGCCCACAGAGTGCTCTCTTAGGTGCAAAGATCCTGGCTTATCATCCTGGTTTGCAAACCAGTTGGGTTGTAATGGGGAATTCTGGCTTAATGCAAAACAGGATCTCAGTGCCAAGCCACTACATGATGGGAGGAAAGGCGCAAAGAAAGGGCTTGTTCACAGCTTCATAAACCACAGCTTCATAAACCATGATTCACAGCCACATGATTCACTCACTCATCCTGAAGACTGAAGACACAGACCAGAGGTGGGGAACCTACTTCCAGGTGCTGGATTGATCCCTGGACCCCAGACCCCACTACAGCTTGTTAACCATGCAGTATGGCTTAGTTTTCTTCAACAAGCTTCCTTGAGAACCCATGGTTTGTTGTTGGGTGGTTCAGGGTGGTTAACAAGCCACACTGCATGGCTAACAAGCCACCCTGTGGAAAATATCCTGGATTCAGACAACACGCTAACCCACAAACAAACAACCCATGGTTCAACAACAACCCACACTCAACCACTGAGTGTGGGCTAGCGTGTTGTGTGAACAGCCCAAGATGCCGGCTGCAGGAGCAGACCTCCAGCCAGCACCATGGTTGGAAAGCTGGCTTTGCTGCACTCAGGCTTTCCCCAGATACCACCCTGAACCACCCAACAACAAACCATGGGTTCTCAAGGAAGCTTGTTGAAGAAAACTAAGCCATACTGCATGGTTAACAACCACAGGGTGGTTCACTCTCATGCCCCTTTCTCTTCCGAGAGGAGGGCTTAGGGAGGGACCCCATGGGACAGATGGGTCAGCTTGGCAGACCAACTTTGGCCTGCAACGGTCCCCATGCCTGCCCTACTTGGGTGACATGGCATATTCTTTCCCTATGGACTTCTGTCATACTTTCTAAAATAGTATCATAGAATCATAGAATAGTAGAGTTGGGACCTATAAGGCTATCGAGTCCAACCCCCTGCTCAGTGCAGGAATCTACCTTAAAGTACCCCTGTGAACTTACCAGGTAGTAGTTTCCATATCTGGAGGCAACAGTTTCTTCTCTCAGCAGTAAATCTGTCTCATGTTCTTCACTAAAACCAGGAATAAAAAGGGATATAAGTTACATGTTACCTAAACCATTTCCAAATTCCTTCAGTGTAGCTGATATATGGATGCCAGCTGACTGCCAGCTTCAACTACATTCCACTGGGTCCCTTCAATTCTCATAAAAATACCATGTGCTGTGAACATAAGTAGCCTGTAGACTGCAGACTGACAGAGAAAAAGAGTATCCCTGGTTTATTATTGCATGCACACATTTGCTCTCTGCACTTACAAAGAAACAACCCCCCAAAAAATGAATATGTCACATTTGAGAGCCCCACTGCCATGAACACATGCGCTGTCCCTCCTGGGACCGAGCGGCAAATTTGGTGCCTCTGATTTCTTATCACTTAAACAAGCGAACAGAATCTTAATTCCTGCATGTATTTATAGCATGGAGCATGTAATCCATTTAATATAAAGAACCACTTTAATTGTGTGTGGAGACAGGAAAAAGAATAGGAATAAAATTAGAACGATAAACACAGGAGATAGTGAAAGGGAATGAATCAGCGAGAAAAAGCCAAGCCTAGTTAAGAATTTAGAGAGGGAAAATGAGTTAATCAAATATTTATTCTTTACATGCCGGTCAGTTAAAATGGCTTTTCCAACACTCCCCTTTGCCCTTTTCATCACTGCCCTTTCTTTCCCCGCTCTCTCTCTCTCTCTCCCTCCCTCTCTCTCTCTCACACACACACACACACACACACACACAAAGTACTTTTGATACAGAATTTGGCTAAGTAGTATTTTTTAAAAAGGATATGCTGGATGGTATAAGTCTTGCAGTCCTTTCTAGAATGGCCGATCATCTCTCTCTCTCTCTCCCATACCGTCCAAGTGGAGCCCTATGAAATCCTAGGCTCTTCCTTTATGTGCTAGACACAGTGTGGCAGACACAAGTCCATCAACCAACTTAACTGAGAAGGGAAAATAAATCTGCTAATATTGTACTGATTTGTTCACAGGGGCTGTCAGACAGCTTCTAGGGTGAGCATTGCTGGTTAATGTTCTACACTGGGAGAGTTTTCCCTACTTCTGTCTTTTATCTATGTGTTTACCCCTGAGCAGTGGTGTGACGGTAAATGTTGAAGTACCACTTCAACAGCCACACCCCCAAGGGAAATCCAAACATTTTGGCAGCTGTGTTGATCCATCTCTCTCTCTCTCACTCTGAATTTTATAAGTCTTCTGTATAACTAATGGGTCTTATTTGCCCATTCAAGATCACTCAATTTATAATACTTTGCATTATAATAGGGATAGTTCACAACCATATATGGTTGCTGGGAAAATCCATTCCTCCTCAGTGCTGGAGTGATGGAGCCAGGACTTACAGGGTCAGCATGTTTATATTAGCAGGGGCATGATTCCCCTTTTCCTCTGAGTTTAGATGTAATCCTCACAGTAGCTGGAGAAGAAATGGATTTTCCCAACAACAATATATTTTTCCCTGTTGTAATGTAAGGTATTTTGGGGTGGCTTGATCTTGATTGGGCAATTAAGACCTATTAGTTTTACAAAAGGCCTACTCCTTAGGGTGACCATATGAAAAAGGGGACAGGGCTTCTGTATCTTTAACTGTTGTATAGAAAAGAGAATTTCAGCAGGTGTCATTTGTATGCATGGAGTACCTGGCGAAAGTCCCTCTTCATCCCAAGGTCCCCTCTACAAGGATTCGCTTTTGCGCCCGGTTAGGCGATTACGCGCATAATCGCTGAAGCGCATTTACACCTAACACTTCTGCACGAGAGGCGGCGAGAGGCGGCGAAGCGCATTAACGGATGACCAAAATGCACTTTACAAGTAGTTAATGCGCATAAGCGCTTGTTCACATAGTCAAAATGCGCTTTAATGGCCGGAGCAAAATAATAATGCGCATAATCGGAGAGATAACGTGCCTCTATGCCCGATTTGCGCTCCGTTCTTGTAGAGGTAAAAAATTTTAAGCGCCTTGAAAGAGCTTTAAACCTCTCTTGTAGAGGCAGCCCAACAGTTAAAACTGCAGGAGCCCTGTCTTCTTGACCAGATATAAAAGAGGGCAGGGCTCCTGCAGCTTTAACTATAGTGATGAAGAGGGAATTTCACCAGGGGCTGCATGCATACAAATAACACCTGCTGAAATTCCCTTTTCTGTACAACTCTTAAAGATACAGGAGCCCTGTCCTCCTTTCCATAGGGTCACCCTACTACTCCTAGTAGATGAAAACTGCTAGAATTGGTTTATTGATATGGATCCACACAGCTGCCTGCAATTTTGGACTCTCCTTGGGGCCATGGCTGTAGGGGCTGTCATGATGAGCACCTCCACTGCAGAATTTACGATTACACCACTGCTCTAGTGTGCAGCTAAGCTCAGCAGGAACAGGGGGTGCTAATTGACCCTGCTAATCAAGATGTCCCCCTGCTTGGGCCCTGTGAGCCCTGGCTCCATTAAGCCACTGCACCTGAGACAGGAGATGAGGCAAGGGAACAGGTGGTAGGGAGGGAGTGATGGATGGATGGACAGATAAAAAGTAACTGGAACAGATGGTCAGGTTCAGAAAACTACAAAATGCAGAGATTACATTTCTGCCTTAGAAAGTAAATTCACTTTTTGTTTTATATTCAGGCAAATTTGATCTGCATCTTTACTACTCGTTAAATAGCTCTTTTATTGCAGCCTTATTACTTTAAGTTCTTGAACAGGCTTTCATAGAATACGATTCAGTTGTGATTAGACACCTATATTGTGTTTAAATTCAGATCCTCACAAACACCTATCTGAAACCTTGAGAAGAGGCAGGCGAGAAAGAGATGGTAGTGGTTTTTTCCTATTTAAGCAGGGCTATCAGCCCAAGACATGTTACTGCCGGAGCTGAAGGACAAGATATTGTCCTGTCCCCATCCCATCTATGGAAGCCAAGGGGGCTGGCATCTGAATCTTACTTTAACACTAGTGATGGGATAACATCCTCCGCTGGGGCTTAAGAACACAGTGCTGTCCTCCAACTGAGGGGAACAGTCAGGGCCCAGGGGCTGCTGCTGCTGTGGCCTCCCAGCATCTGTTGCCTGAAGCGGTGACCCCCTGCCTAATAATAGGGCCGGCCCTGTATTTAAGAAAGGGCTGTGGGGTAATGACAAGTGTAGCCCTAACCGTGTTGCTTTGTCTGAGATTCTTTAGGTCTGGAGACAGTGGCTGAATTCGGACAACACATTAAGCAACTGAGGGTGGGGGGGAAACAATTGTCAGTTGTGTTGCTTATTGTGTTGTGTGGAGGGTAACACGGCGCTCACAAACTACTGATGGTATGCTATTCCGCCCAAATAAGCAACTGAGAGAAACAACTGGCTTGCAAGTTGTTTAGCTCGAAGCCAGTTGTTTAAAGTGTTGTGTTGAGGGGTGAGTGGGTTAATGGCGTGGGGTGAGTGGGTTAAAAAACACAAGCTCATAGAGGCAGGGGCAAGAGCAACCAAAGCGGTGGCTGCCACTCTGCTACAACTGGTGCAACTTGCAGAAGCTGCTGGGATAGAACTGGGAGGATGGGGGGAGGGGGGGAGGCTGTGTCAGTCAAATGCTGGTTGACTATTAGTCCACTCAACACCAGCCCCAACCACCCACAGTTGTGTAGGAATATGTTGTGTGGGGAGTACCCACAAAATAACCAACTGTCTATTGGCTACTCAGGCTACCACTGACTAATGTGTTGTCCAAATGCAGCCAATGAGTGTAGTGTAGGGTAATCATGAGTGTGTGTGTGCGTGTGTTGGGAGAGGGTTAAAAATAAAATGTCAACAGTGATAGATTCATTAGGAGTGTGATTTCTAGCACAGGTGATTATGTGGTAGAAGGAGAAATAAAAGGAGCTTTTCCATTTGCGACATAGGGATAACCATGCTAAAAGTTGTGGTGGAGAGATTGATGAAGTTAAACAGCTACATATTTTTTCTAATTTTTCAGTTTCATGTTTTCTTAAGATACATTTTCAGCTATCAGTTTAAAAGGCATTTAGGGGCTAATCTAGTCTATCCCTTTCCTTGACAAACAGCTACTGGGTGCGTTCGGAAGACATATTGCTCCACAGAGAGGAAATAGTCCACTCCATGGAGGGCAAATCCCATGTCGCCTTTGGGCGAGATGGAAGTGCTGCTCCGTGGAGAGGACTGCCTCCTCTCCATGGAGCTCTTGTCTCTACCCCCCCACACACACACACACTTATAGGCCCTCCCCACTGAATGGCGGCACTGTTAGTGCTTACTTTAGCAGCTCCGGTATTCTGTGGAGACGGGAAGAGCGAGGAGGCTCCCAGCGGCGGATGAATCCCATCTCCTGTCAACAGCAGAGAGAGCAGGACACTAGCAGAAAGAAGTGCTGACGGAGCCCTTTCTGTTGTTGACAGGAGAAGGGATTCACCCACCACTGTCACTAGGCAACCGGGGCGCTGTCAGGGGAGAAGCAGCACCCACGGTTGTCGGCGAGGGGTCCTTTACTGGAGCAGGGATCGCACACCCTGACACACGAGGAGACTGGCCCCAACCCTCTGTTTCAGGCCGCTCAATTCCCACTCCGGCGAAGGATGTGTCAGCGCCAATACACGTCATCCTGATGCCGTAGTTCGTTGCTGACGCATCCTTCTCAGTTGATGCCATGGCAACAGGGCAGGGGGCGGCTTTAGCAACACGTCGCCGGGGTGGGGAGGCTGTCTCCGGTGCAAGAGGGTCCTTTTTCCCGGCAGTGCCTCTTCTGTCACCATCGAGCTTGGAGCTAGAGAATGGGGAAATTGGTCAGATTTCCCTGCTCTCAGGCTCCAAACTTGATGGGGACAGAAGTGGCGCCGCTGGTAAAAAGGACCCTCCCACACCAGAGACAACCTCCCTCTGGCAACACATCCTTCTCAATTACCTCCATAGCAACAGGGCAGGGGGCGCCTACAAGAACAGCGCTCGCTGCCCTGTTGCTTCGGAGATCAGGACAATGGAGGGGCAAGTAAGGATTGCAGCTGCTCATTACAGCAGCCGTTGGATCTTTGCACATCCCTCTGTTGCCCCGATCTCTTCAGATGAGTACCTCCCGCTGTTGGATGTTTCATGTGAAGCCGCGGGAGGCATCCTCTGCCCCCCCGCCCCACAATCCATTTGGGGATCGGATGGAGGGGATGGAAGGGGCTCCTTCTATCCTCTCAAGCCCCTCTCCAGATGAATCAGGGGGCCAGGGACACGCTTGTCCCTGGAAACATGTGGGGCATCACGTTCGGTGTCCCACCCAGGGACGGCATGTTCCCATGCTGGGAAGTGCTTCAGGAGACCTGTTCAACCTGCTCCACTTAGGGACGGGCCGATCGGGGCTCCTGAAGCGCTCACCAGCATGGGATTTTTTCCCCTGCCCGTGGATCCCTGCTGGGCTAGAGCAGCCGTTCTTTTGCCACTCTTGCCTTGCCACTCTGTGGGCAAGTGGAAAAATCCACGAGAGCTCAACAGACGACACGGAAACCAATGCTTGAGTGACTAATCAACTTTGCAGAGCGTTGTGTTTCCACGTTGTTAATTTCAGGTAAAAACTCAACCGTGGGGTGGATTTTGCCCCACAGACAACACAATTACCAATGGTTCAGCAGTAAATTGTTGTTTGAGCACGTAAACAACCGTTGGTAATTGTGACGTCTGAACCCAGCCACAGTGAGAGTAGCTAAGAATGTGAGCTGGAATGTTCTCCTTTTGAATCTTGCCTTGGCTACACATTCTCTAGCCTAGATGGTCTGGATGATTGGTCTTCAACTGGTAAGGTGGGTAGTGCTGCACTAGCCAACGTACCAATATATGTTAAAAAAAAAAGGATAAGAAATGGGTCCCAAAATGCATGTTCGGGCTAAAGGTGAGTTCCACATCTGAAAAGGCTAAAGACCACTGGTTTAGATGATGCTGGGGAAAGCCACACTGTCTATGTTTTATCCACCTACAACAGGTGGATAATAAGGGCAAAGCTGTAGTTTATGGTGGATAATGTGAGGCTGCAGCTAAAGGTAGCAAACTTGCATTTCCTCCCCCTCTGCTATGTAAATTCTTATAATGCACTGTGAGTTTCCTCCCCCTCTTCTCCCCTCACTCCTTCCCCCAGCAGAGCAGTAGCCAATGGAGTGGATCAGGGACAGGGAAACGTGCAATATATTTAGATACATGTTTATTTATAAATATTTACATACCGCTTCCCATTTTAAAAATTCCAAACTGGCTTATAACCAATTATAAAACAATATGTCATTGTAGAAACAGAAGATTTAGACAAATTAATGGTTGGGAAAAGCCAGGGTAAACAAGTAAATTTTGAATAATCATCAGAAGGACATGATTGTCGGTGCCTGACATATCGCAGGTGGGAAGTCATTCCAGAGGGAGGGTGCCACCACAGTGAAGGCCTGTTGCCATGTTGCTGCCAGATGGGACTCTGCATAAGTCTCTGCACGAACAAGGCCTCCCCTGAAGATCATAATGGTCTAATAGGTCAATATGGGGGTAGGGGATGGAGATGATCTTTCATATCTTGGGTTTTGTATTATTAAATTTTGTAGGACAAGAGGAGGACGCACAGTTTTGGTGGGTGTGAGGGAACCATGCATTGGCTGAAATATCTAGATTCTGCCTAATACAGCTATTGTAAACATTACAGAGATAATGCATATGCTGTACTCTCTCTCTCTCTCTCTCTCTCTCTCTCTCTCACCACCACTTCTTTCTAACATTCTCTTAAATAGCTAAATATTCCTTCTTAATCTTCTTTTGTCTTGGCAAACTGTATCCAGTATTTTTGTCCTTCCCTCATACAACTTGCCTTCAGATCTTTTTATCCTCCTCATTGCTCACTTATGGGTTTTTTTTTTTTACATTTTCAGTTTTTCAGTCTCTTCTTCATGGAGAAGAATCAACTTCAGACTTCCATTATATTTAGGGCAGGATATATTCTGGAAGATTTTTTAAAGGGTTTATATTTAGTGTAGTATTAATGCTCACAGTTAATGGCAGTGGTGTGATATCCTATACCTACATATAGAATTTGAAAGAAGGGGAGCTGTTTGTGTGTGTCTTTGAGAGAGAGAGAGAGAGAGAGAGAGAGAGAGAGAGAGAGAGAGAGAGAGGCTCAGCTGTAGGGGATAGCCCAATTACTGCTTTTAAAAAATCATGAGACTTTTGCTTCATGCTTGAGAGCAAGAAGCAGTGAGGGGAGCTAAGAAGATTATTCATCTCTCACATGTGTAGAACTGCACATATGGCTGTCTTTTCCCACTCCAGTGTCTATACACACACACATACACACTCACACACGAGAGCTGAGTGTGCATGCATTGAACTGCATACGAAGAGGCTGGGTCAATCCCTAAATTAAACCACAAGGAAGGGGAAAACAGCTCCCAAAATGGCAGATGAGGGCATTGCTGTTAGGAAAGGGGTAGACTTGCCTCCTTGGTGGTTTGTTTCAAAGGATATATGATAGGGTGACCATATGAAAAAGAGGACAGGGCTCCTGTATCTTTAATTGTTGTATAGAAAAGAGAATTTCAGCAGGTGTCATTTGTATGCATGGAGCACCTAGCGAAAGTCCCTTTTCACCCCAACAGTTAAAGCTGCAGGAGCCCTGTCTTCTTGACCAGATATAAAAGAGGGCAGGGCTTCTGCAGCTTTAACTATAGTGATGAAGAGGGAATTTCACCAGGGGCTGCATGCATACAAATAACGCCTGCTGAAATCCCTTTGCTGTACAACTCTTAAAGATACAGGAGCTCTGTCCTTTCCATAGGGTCACCCTAATATATGAGCACTCAGCAGTTTGTTATAGCAGGTGAAGTGCTTGGTCTCCACAGAAAATTTTAAAACCCATTAAAATAAAATTTTAATGGCACAAACACAGAAAGGGGGTAGGTGCAAATGTCACTAGCATTCACACAGTCACATTTCATAAAGTTCTCCAAATGCCATAAAACTGCCACCTGGGGCAAGATCATATGAACGTACACAGCACTTTGTACATGTCACAAGCTAAAAAGGCAGGTTCCTGCAGCCTGCCCCAAGGCATATACAACCAAAACAGTAGGATAGCTCCGGCTCTTGTCTCACATAACTAGTGCCCCCATAGGGAAGCACAGCCCCCATCTGCCTCAAAAGATTCAGCCACCTTCCACACAGGATCTGCAAGTTGGATCAGCAAGTGGGGAGAGAACAGAAGGAGAGGACGAATGGAAAAGCCAAGTCTGAGAAAAGGACAAATGTGAGCAGATGTGTTTATATGAACTTCAACTACATTAGAGTTGGGGATGAAAACTGGAGCAGGAGGGTTAGTTAGGATTTCCCAGAAAAGGTAGGATTTGAAAGACGAGAGATTATATTGGCTGACACTGTTTCTTATAAATTACTTCACAACAATTTTAATAGTGCCTAACATTTTTCATAAACGCTGTACAACAAAGGGTAGTCTTTAGGAGAAAAGTCACATCCCTTTAATAATGAAAGTGTTACTTTTATACTTTTTTTTCCTTTTCTGAGATTGTATAGAGCAGCTACAACATCAGTTATGAAAACAGAAACTTCACTTGGCGATAGGCGATTCCATAACCAATTTTGCCAGCAGTACAAAGCAGTCCTTAGAAGCTTCCACTTAAAATCTTAAGTTTCCTCTACCACTTGCCTCAATCAATTTGCATCTCCTCTTCCAAAGGGCTACCTTGATCAATCTGGTAGCAGCTTCTCTAGAGCTTATTTTATTTATTTATTTATTTATTTATTACATTTGTATACCGCCCCATAGCCGAAGCTCTCTGGGCGGTTTACATAGGATTAAAAACAATTAAAAACAATATACAAAAATTAAAACAGCAAAAACATACAACATACACACAATCTGTACATTTAAAAACCACTTCAACACTTCAAAAAAACAAAAACAAAAAAAAAAACAAAAAAAACAAAAAAAAAAACCTACAAAAACAAAACAAAACAGACCCAGGCTCCTCAGATATTGCCAAATGCCTGAGAGAAGAGGAAAGTCTTGACCTGGCGCCGAAAAGATAACAATGTTGGCGCCAGGCGGGCCTCGACAGGGAGATCGTTCCACAATTGGGGAGCCACCACAGAGAAGGCCCTCTCTCTTGTTGCCGACCTCCGAGCTTCCCTCGGAGGAGGCACTCGGAGGAGGGCCTTAGATGTTGAACGTAGTGTTCGGGTAGGTTCATGTCGGGAAAGGCGTTCCATCAGGTATTGTGGTCCCAAGCCGTGTAAGGCTTTATAGGTTAAAACCAGCACCTTGAACCGGGCTCGGAAACATACAGGCAGCCAATGCAAGCGGGCCAGAGTAGGTCTTATATGTTCGAACCTACTGGTTCCAGTTATCAATCTGGCCGCTGCATTTTGCACAAGCTGCAGCTTCCGAACCACCTTCAAAGGCAGCCCCACGTAGAGTGCATTGCAGTAATCTAACTTGGAGGTTACCAGAGCATGGACAACTGAAGCCAGGTTATCCCTGTCCAGATAGGGACGTAGCTGGGCCACCAACCGAAGTTGGTAGAAGGCACTCCGTGCCACTGAGGCCACCTGCGCCTCAAGTGACAGAGATGGTTCTAGGAGAACCCCCAAGCTACGAACCCGCTCCTTCAAGGGGAGTGCAACCCCATCCAGAACAGGTTGAACACCCTCCATCCGGTCAGCGGAACCACCCACCAACAGCGTCTCAGTCTTGTCTGGATTGAGTTTCAGTTTATTAGCCCTCATCCAGTCCATTGTCGCAGCCAGGCACTGGTTCAGCACATCCACAGCCTCGCCTGATGAAGATGAAAAGGAGAAATAGAGCTGCGTGTCATCAGCATACTGATGACAACACACTCCAAAACTCCGGATGACTGCACTCAACGGTTTCATGTAGATATTGAACAGCATGGGGGACAAAACTGACCCCTGCGGAACCCCATACTGGAGAATCCACGGGGCCGAGCAATGTTCCCCAAGCACCACCTTCTGGAGCCGACCCACCAAGTAGGAGCGGAACCACTGCAATGCAGTGCCTCCCACTCCCAACTCAGCCAGTCGTGCCAGAAGGATACCATGGTCGATGGTATCGAAAGCCGCTGAGAGATCAAGGAGAATCAACAGAGTCACACTCCCCCTGTCTTTCTCCCGACATAGGTCATCATACAGGGCGACCAAGGCTGTTTCCGTACCAAAACCAGGCCTGAAACCCGACTGAAATGGATCCAGATAATCAGTCTCATCCAAGAGTGCCTGGAGCTGGCTCGCAACCACCCGCTCCAGGACCTTGCCCAGGAATGGAACATTTGCTACTGGCCTGTAGTTATTCAGATTTTCAGGGTCCAGGGAAGATTTCTTTAGGAGTGGTCTCACTGCCGCCTCTTTCAGGAGGCCTGGGACCACTCCCTCTTGCAAAGAGGCATTAATCACTTCCCTGGCCCAGCCAGTTGTTCCATCCCTGCTAGCTTTTATTAGCCAAGAGGGGCAAGGATCCAATATGGAAGTGGTTGCACGAACCTGTCCAAGCACCTTGTCAACATCCTCGAGCTGCACCAACTGAAACTCATCCAAGAAAACAGGACAAGCCTGTGCTCTGGATACCTCACTAGATTCATCTGCTATAACACTGGAGTCTAAGTCCTGACGGATGCCAGAGATTTTATTCTGGAAGTGCCCAGCAAATGTATTACAGCGGGCCTCAGATGGTTCTACCATGTCCTTGGGGCCAGCATGTAAAAGCCCCCGGACAACTCTGAAAAGCTCCGCTGGGTGGCAGGTTGATGATTGAATAGTGGCAGCAAAGTATTGTTTTTTTGCTGCCCTCACTGCCCCTGAATACAGCTTACCATAAGCACTTACCAGTGTTTGATTGCATCCATCAGGAGTTCGTCTCCATCTGCCCTCAAGCCGTCTCCTGTTTTGTTTCATCACTCTCAGCTCTGGGGTATACCACGGAGCCGTTCGAGCTCTACACAGGAGAGGGCGCTCAGGAGCAATCGTGTCAACTGCCCGGGTCATTTCTGCATTCCACAGATCAACCAGGGTTTGAGGCAGTTACATGTTCAATGTAACATAAAATATTGGTTGCACATGGAAATGATCCACCACAGACAAACATTTCAAAACACCTCAGTCATTCCTTAAATACAATGTACTTGCAATTTACACTTTACAGCTACAACTGATCAAGCGTTTAGTTATCAACTACTGTACTTTACTCACTGCCATAGGCAATGAAGTCCTGGTTCTCATTTTCTTTGTTAACCTCTTTTATCACCTGCTAACAGTTATTATTATTATTATTATTATTATTATTATTATTATTTATGTATTACATTTATATACTGCCCCATAGCCAAAGCTCTCTGGGCGGTTTACAAAAGTTAAAACTTTTTACATTTTCGATATACAAAATTTTAAAACACAAAAACAGACAACATATAAAAACAATATACATTTAAAACAGCTGTGAACTCTCAGCCAGGCCTAAATATAGTTCTGGGGTCAATTAAAAACTCAGTATATGCTGTTAAATTCCTAGGAGGAAAGTCTTGACCTGGCGCTGAAAAGATAACAATGTTGGTTCCAGGCAAGCCTCACTGGAGAGATCATTCCATAATTGGGGGGGCTACCACTGAGAAGGCCTTCTCCCTTGCCATCCTCTGAGCTTCCCTCGGAGAAGGCACTCGGAGGAGGGCCTTAGATGTTGAAAGTAGTGTACAGGTAGGGTCATGTCGGGAGAGGCGTTCCGTCAGGTATTGTAGTCCCAAACTGTGTAAGGCTTTATAGGTTAAAACCAGCACCTTGAATCGGGCTTGGAAACATACAGGCAGCCAATGCAAGCGGGCCAGAGTCAGTTTTATATGTTCAAACTTCTTGGTCTGGGTTATTAGTCTGGCTGCCGCATCTTGCACAAGCTGCAGCTTCTGAACAGTCTTCAAAGGTAGCCCCACATAGAGTTCATTGCAGTAATCTATCTTGGAGATTACCAGAGCATAGACAATTGAAGCCAGGTTATCCTTGTTCAGATAGGGACGTAGCTGGGCCACCAACCAAAGCTGGTAGAAGGCACTCCATGCCACTGAGGCCACCTGAGCCTCAAGTGACAGAGATGGTTCTAGGAGAACCCCCAAGCTACAAACTTGCTCCTTCAGGGGGAGTGCAACCCCATCCAGAACAGGTAGAAGACCCTTCATCCGGTCATCACAACCACCCACTCACAGCATCTCAGTCTTGTCTGGATTGAGTTTCAGTTTATTAGCCCTCATCCAGTCCATTGTTGCAGCCAGGCACCGGTTCAGCACATCCACAGCCTCACCTGATGAAGATGAGAAGGAGAAGTAGAGCTGCGTGTCATCAGCGTACTGATGACAACACACTCCAAAACTCCAGATGACTGTACCCAACGGTTTCATGTACATGTTGAACAGCATGGGGGACAAGACTGACCCCTGCGGAACCCCATACTGGAGAACCCACGGGGCCAAGCAATGTTCCCCAAGCACCACCTTCTGGAGCCGACCCACCAAGTAGGAGCGAAACCACTGCAATGCAGTGCCTCCCACTCCCAACTCAGACAGTCGTACCAGAAGGATACCATGGTTGATGGTATTGAAAGCTGCTGATAAATCAAGGAGAATCAACAGAGTCACACTCCCTGTTTCCGTGCCAAAACCAGGCCTGAAACCTGACTGAAATGGATCCAGATAATCAGTCTCATCCAAGAGTGTCTGGATCTGGCCCACAACCACTCGCTCAAGGACTTTGCCCAGGAATGGAACATTTGCCACCAGCCTATAGTTATTAAGATTTTCTGGGTCCAGGGAGGATTTCTTCAGGAGTGGTCTCACTACCACTTCTTTCAGGTGGCCTGGGACCACTCCCTCTTGCAGAGAAGCATTAATCACTTCCCTGGCCCAGCCAGCTGTTCCATCCCGGCTAGCTTTTATAAGCCAAGAAGGGCAAGGATCCAATATGGAGGTGGTTGTACGAACCTGTCCAAGCACCTTGTCCATGTCCTTGAGCTGCACCCACTGAAACTCATCCAAGAAAACAGGACAAGACTGTGCTCTGGATACCTCGCTAGATTCACCTGCTATAACACTGGAGTCTAAGTCCTGGCGGATGCCAAAGATTTTATCCTGGAAGTGCCAAGCAAATATATTACAGCGGGCCTCAGATGGTTCTACCACGTCCTTGGGGCCAGCGTGAAGCAGCCCCTGGGGAACTCTGAAAAGCTCAGTTGGGCGGCAGGTTGATGATTTGATAGTGGCAGCAAGGTATTGTTCTTTTGCTGCCCTCACTGCCCCTGAATATACCTTACTGTAGGCACTTACCAGTGTTTGATTGCATCCACCAGGAGTTCTTCTCCATCTGCCCTCAGGCCGTCTCCTATTTTGTTTCATTGCTCTCAGCTCTGGAATATACCATGGAGTGGTACGAGCTCTACTCAGGAGAGTGCGCTCAGGAGTAATCGTGTCAACCGCCCGGGTCATTTCTGCATTCCACAGATCAACCAGGGTTTCGACAGGAGCGCCATCCCTATCAGCCGGAAAACTCCCCAGAGCCCTTTGGAAAACATCTGGATCCATTAGTCTCCGGGGGCAGACCATTTTAATAGGTCCCCTACCCTTGCAGAGGGGAAAAGCGCTGTAAGTCTAAACCTCAGCAGGCAGTGATGTGACCATGACAAAGGGACTGATGTGAAGTCCCCCACTTTCAGATCACCATCTCCATGTCCAGTTGCAAAAACCAGTTCTAGAGTATGCCCTACTACACGCGTTGGGCCGGTTGTCATGGAGACCATGAAATCCTGAGCTGCTCCGGATAAGGTGCCCTCGGCGTGAATGTTGACATCCCCCAGAACAAACAGTCTGGGGGATCTCAGCAGTGCACCTGAGACCACCTCCGTCAGCTCACTTAGGGAGTCTGTTGAGCAGCGGGGTGGGCGGTACACCAACAGAATCCCTAATCTGTCCCGCTGACCCAACACAAGGTGCAAACACTCCACACCAGTATTCACATGGACAGGGAGCCTGCAGAGGGGTATGGAGTTCCTATAGACCACAGCAACCCTCCCTCCCCGGCCCTCAGGTCTACCCTGATGCTGAACCAAGTACCCCAGTGGGCACAACAGGGAGAGACTAACTCCTCCCTGCTCACCCACCCAGGTCTCGGTTATACATGCCAGATCGGCCACCTCATCTACAATTAAGTCATGAATGAGGGAGGTCTTATTATGCACCGACCTGGCATTTAAAAGCAGCATCTGGAGACCTGAGGGCTGGCTGATAGGGCAACCAACAAACCTGCGATTGCAGGGAGGACTGGAACACGCCACAGCCATTAACTGTCTGGGCCGCGTTCCCCTTACCTGGCAAGTCCTCTTCACAACATCATATTTCCCTCTACCCATCACTACACTAATTGAGGGGCCCTCAAGTCCCCCCCACTTGGCTCTGTCTCCTCTCCCAGGCACATAGTTCAAGACCCACAGAAAGCTAAACAGAACAAAGGCAGGCAAGCAAGCAGGCAGCACTCCCTCTTCCGCGGGTGGTGATGATGGTCCCTCTTCCTGCAGGCACTAGCTTTCCCAGGCACCCCCAGCTAGCCATCTTATGTATTCCCTTCCAGTCTTATCCTCCACACTAATCACAAATCCCTGTCCTCTGTATCCATCTAATCCGCCTTTCCAAAGTATTTCTGTTCCTTCCAATTGCTACTGATCCTAGCCCTGCTCTGCCCCTTGTAGTTGATGCCCCAGTAGGGCACAATCCTATGCATGTTTAGACACAAAAAGGTCTACAAATCCAGCATGACTGGCTGGGGAATCCTAGGAGTTGTAGGGCTTTTTTCCCCTGTCTCAACATGCATAGGATCGCACCCTTAGTTCACCATAAACAACAGTAAAGTGTTCCTGGAGTGCATCACTTCAGACTGTGAATGCGAGATCACCTGGTTGAAAGTTCTTCCATATCGAGAGATCATCTATGCCCACATAGAGAAGTAGTCTATCAAGGAGGAGGCTGGACTATTACACTGCTTTCTTACATTTAGTTTTTGTTATGTGGAAGTTTTGTTTTGGAGGCGCTTCCAGTCACATGACTCCCCCCCACCCCACTTGCAGTGGTACAGTCCAGGAAGGCTTTTGACACCTCTTCTGCTGTTCATGTGAAGTTCATGTCAATGGAGCTCTATTTTCCTGCCTTTCACAACATTTGATTCAAGAGGGTGCGGTGGCGGGGGGGGGGGGGGAGAAATCTGTTTCTTCCAAACTTCCTTGCACATGCAATCTGTCACCTTTGCTTTTGGGATGAGAGAAATCTCCTTCCAAACTAGCCTTAGGTGGTGGGGTGGGTAGAAAACGACAGTCCTCAGAAAGAAAGAGCAGAAGCCTCACACTTAAATGCTATGTGGGGATATTTATAGGCTGTTCCTCGCTAAATATTTAAGCAAGGTTCAGTGAGAAAGAAACCCTTCCTGCACCTAAGAATATACTTTTCCTACTTGCATACATGGCACAAACGCTAAGTGCAAAAAGAGAGTTAGAGGTGGGCATGGGGCTTACTTGAGCATGGAGGGAGAAAAGTAGCATTTCTCACTTCTCTCTTGCTAGGGCTGATTCATACAGGGATGATATAGAATAAGGTGGAGGATATGGGACTTTAATTTAGCTGTGGTTAGTTTTTTCTTGGCTTTACATTTTTAAAGTTAGTCTCTTCCTTTTAAAAAAATGCTAATAGTAACATATATGCATAGGCCCTTCGTGGCAATGTGCTTAATTAACCTAATAGCAATAATATATTTTAATATCATGCTATCTTAATGTGTTTTATTGTATTATTAATGTTACAGGCCCCTGAGAAAGGCATAGAATAAAGAACAGGACGAAATGTGTCAGGCTTCTTGAAAATAAATATTTTGCATCCTGAGAACATGTTTCTCTTCTTTTTTACCAGTTTTCGGCGCTTACCTCCTTTTGGTTTTGGTGCAAAATACTTCACCTTCATTGTTGAAATGTTCTAATCCTTACAACAAGTCTTGATGTTTATATTTTCAGTTGGTGTCATCCTACTTCTCTTCCTTACTTCAGTACTTTTCTTCAATCTACTGCAGCATATGGTGTAACCAGGCCCAATGTTTATTCCATATTCCTTAGTCCTTGACTGAAAACAGGAAGCTGAAGTCTGTGCGCAATAACACAGTCTCATGCAGAACTGTAAAATGCATGCAGCCCTAAGTCTCTAGTTAAATGGCAATCACCTGTAAAAAGAGAAACAGGTGACCACATGCAGTGGATGAAAATGTTGAAGAGGACAGAAGACTATCAAGAAACTTTACTCAGTGCCTAATGTTCCCAGTTTTATCAGTAAGTCAACTGTTCTTTGGGCATTATGAGTTGCCAGCCAGCTGATGAACTAGACTAGATTTATGTAGCTTGATTATGAGAAACTTCCTGAAAGGCTTTCCTAAAGGCAAATTATAGTTCACCGCTTGCATCAAGTCTCACCTAAACCAGTCACCCTGTCAAAGAAGGAAAGTACATGGTACTGTACTGCAGTCTTGAAAGGCATCTAAAACGTGCATTAAATCTTTTTTTTAAAATGAAAATAAAGGAATATTTGGCACACTGTGTTCTTGATACAAGCATGTTAGCTATTTTAATTTTTCCCCTTGGTTTTGTCCACCTACTCATTGACCTTATTCACATGTCATGATGGCAATTCCTGGGTTGTTTAGCATGGATGAGCAAAGCAACTGCGCTCTGCCTCTTGTGCCTGGGTTGTTTTGTGACATGCGAACCAGGCTTGCATGTCATGAAACATCTCAGGAACACCCAGTTCCTGGGTTGTTAATTAAAAGTGGAAACAACAAGCATGGGGAATGCATGTTTTGCTCGTCTCCTCAATTCCTGGGTTAAGCAACCCAGGAATTGAGATTGTGACTTGCAAACTGGGGCAAACTCAACCAAAGGCAGCCATTCCAAAACCTGCATTAACACAGATGGCACATTCAGGTTCCACTTGTTTCCTGTGGCACAGACTCTACTACACACAAACATGCCAGTGTGAATATACAGTCCCTTGTGACTAAGATTCTTCTGAAGCAGGGTGCTAACACTTCACATGTGCACAAGACCTTGAATTATGGCTCTCAAGAGCACAGAAAACACAGGGCAGAAGTATGGAGTGCTGAGATGCTTCTAGGGTGGCCGGTTTTTCTACTTTATTGAGGATAGCCCTCGTATTTTAGAGAGCTGTCGCAGAACAGTCCTCTGTTTGATGGGCTGTCCAGACCAAGTTTGCGCTAAAAAGAAAGAATCAAAAGGAGAGCAGGGTACCTGAAATTGCCCATCAACACTTAACACCTGAACAACAGACTGAGTAAGCAAACAAGTCTCCTGATCACAGTCTTCCCCACTATGGTGAAATGAATTGTATTTCTATCTAAATTATAGTTATGATTTCTAAATATTCATATATACATATAAATTAGCATATGCAAATTCATATTTTTGATGTTCATATTTTTTTTGGCGATGTGTAAGTGACTCCCCTGGCTACTGCTAGACTAGCAGTTTTATTATTATTATTAATAATAATAATAATAATAATAATAAATTTATTTATTTCTTACCTGCCTCTCCCGCTGGATAGAGGTAGGGAACAACATGAATACAAACAATATAAAATACATAAAACTGATTAAAAACATATAAAATTAATACATTATTAAAATCAACCAAGTCTTAAAATTCAACTGGGTAGACCTTTTACTGCTATGCCGTCATTCTCCTGTAACCTACATGTGGAATGGCAACTATGGGTGCCTCTAAAAGAGCGATTTAAAGCTCTTTCAAGACGCATTACAGATTTTACCTCTACAAGAGTGGAGTGCAAATCGGGGGTTGAGGCGCTTTTTACCTCCGATTATTCACATTATCGAATGCGCGTCAAATAGCGACTTAAAATTTACAGCGGGAGTTAAAGCGCCTTATGGCCATGTAAACATGCGATTCTCCGCATGTAAACAACTTTAAAGTGCGTTTCATACAGCCCGTAATGCGCTTCACCGCCTCTTGTGAATAGGTATTAAGAGTAAATGCGCTTATCTGTTTATGTGCATAATTGGGCAACCGGGCATCAAAGGGAAATCTTGTAGAGGGGACCTGACTTTCACACACTGAAGGCTATAACACTTTATGTGTGCGAGTGAGCGCATCACACTACAGTCTGCCACAGTAGTGGGTGCATCATAGCCACATGAATGCGCAAGTGACAATGCATCTAAGCTATTTTAGCAGCACGTTTATTTTTTAATCAATTTATAAATTTTAACTGGTGCCTTTTCATTAAAAGCGTTATTGCAAAATATTTCAATAATGTTTAAAACATAGGCTAAAAAGTGTTTTAGCACAATTTAGGGTATAATGCTATACTTGTCTAGAAAGAAAAAAAATCCTACAACTCACAACATCCCTCCAGCGAGCCACGATGGCTAGGACATTTTTGAAATTGTAGGGCTTCTTTCTGTCTAAGCTTGAAAAGGATTGAGCCCTTCATTGATTTTTTAAAGGTACAATCCTATAGATATTTTGACAGAAAATAAAGGCCTTTATAAATATAAAATAAAGTGGTAGGCCTTTTTTCTGTTTAAGCATGTATAGGATTGTTCCCTAAGAAACCCATGTTGCTAAAATGGCATATGTTTATTTTTTAAAATGCTATTTCATTTAAGTGCTATTACACTCTGATTTATTTCAATTTTTGTAATCTAGGTGAAAAGATGTTTTAGCACAAATTGAAACATTGATTAATTAAAAATAAAAAAAAAGCCTGCTGCTAAAATGGAGCTGATTATATGGGTGTGGACATAGGGTCAACCACCCAAAATGTCACCAACACATCAAAAGCATGCCTCTTCAAAAAGATGCAACACTAGTGTTAAGATTACCTAAACCTGCACAGATTGGGTTACTGTTCTATGTTCTATTCATTCCTTTTTCCTTTCCTTTTTTAAGGATTTTGTCAGCTCTCAAAAGAGATGGAGGAACCATAGAGAATAACAATTTGATGATGATAATGTCATGTAAATGCCCCATAAAAAGTGAGAGAACACAGTATGGCAAATCCACAGTGAATACCTTCTATAGGGACAGCCTTTGACCCTGCTGTGTTCAGAACCCAAAACCTAATTACAAAATTAGCAAATGTTCCATTCCTGGGCAAGGTCCTGGAGCGGGTGGTTGCGAGCCAGCTCCAGACACTCTTGGATGAGACTGATTATCTGGATCCATTTCAGTCGGGTTTCAGTCCTGGTTTTGGTACGGAAACAGCCTTGGTCGCCCTGTATGATGACCTATGTTGGGAGAAAGACAGGGGGAGTGTGACTCTGTTGATTCTCCTTGATCTCTCAGCGGCTTTCGATACCATCGACCATGGTATCCTTCTGGGACGACTGGCTGAGTTGGGAGTGGAAGGCATTGCATTGCAGTGGTTCTGCTCCTACTTGGTGGGTCGGCTCCAGAAGGTGGTGCTTGGGGAACATTGCTCGGCCCTGTGGATTCTCCAGTATGGGGTTCCGCAGGGGTCAGTTTTGTCCCCCATGCTGTTCAATATCTACCTGAAACCGTTGAGTGCAGTCATCCGGAGTTTTGGAGTGCGTTGTCATCAGTACGCTGATGACACGCAGCTCTATTTCTCCTTTTCATCTTCATCAGGTGAGGCTGTGGATGTGCTGAACCAGTGCCTGGCTGCGACAATGGACTGGATGAGTGCTAATAAACTGAAACTCAATCCAGACAAGACTGAGACGCTGTTGGTGGGTGGTTCCGCTGACCGGATGGAGGGTGTTCAACCTGTTCTGGATGGGGTTGCACTCCCCTTGAAGGAGCGGGTTCGTAGCTTGGGGGTTCTCCTAGAACCATCTCTGTCACTTGAGGCGCAGGTGGCCTCAGTGGCACGGAGTGCCTTCTACCAACTTCGGTTGGTGGCCCAGCTACGTCCCTATCTGGACAGGGATAACCTGGCTTCAGTTGTCCATGCTCTGGTACCTCCAAGTTAGATTACTGCAATGCACTCTACGTGGGGCTGCCTTTGAAGGTGGTTCGGAAGCTGCAGCTTGTGCAAAATGCAGCGGCCAGATTGATAACTGGAACCAGTAGGTTCGAACATATAAGACCTACTCTGGCCCGCTTGCATTGGCTGCCTGTATGTTTCCGAGCCCGGTTCAAGGTGCTGGTTTTAACCTATAAAGCCTTACACAGCTTGGGACCACAATACCTGATGGAACGCCTTTCCCGACATGAACCTACCCGAACACTACGTTCAACATCTAAGGCCCTCCTCCGAGTGCCTCCTCCGAGGGAAGCTCGGAGGTCGGCAACAAGAGAGAGGGCCTTCTCTGTGGTGGCTCCCCAATTGTGGAACGATCTCCCCGACGAGGCCCGCCTGGCGCCAACATTGTTATCTTTTGGCGCCAGGTCAAGACTTTCCTCTTCTCTCAGGCATTTGGCAATATCTGAGGAGCCTGGGTTTGTTTTGTTTTGGTAGTTTTTTGAAGTGTTGAAGTGGTTTTTAAATGTACAGATTGTGTGTATGTTGTATGTTTTTGCTGTTTTAATTTTTGTATATTGTTTTTAATTGTTTTTAATCCTATGTAAACCGCCCAGAGAGCTTCGGCTATGGGGCAGTATACAAATGTAATAAATAAATAAATAAAAGTGTTCCTCTTTTCTAAGCCTTCAAAAAGCAATGCAGATGTGAATTCAAAACTCATTCCTACCCTTACCTGCTTTATTTTTTATTTGTATTTTCATTTACACAAAGGACTCACAGATGATACCTAGTGTTCAGATCAGAGAGAGCTCTAACTAAGGATAGGGGATGAAGGGACTGGGGATCTGTAAAGAAACCCTTTTTATAGCACATATTTCAATACAGTATGTCTTCCAGGGATGTTTTAAGCATGCTGTGAGCTAGGTTTTGTTTTTAAACAGTTCCACTTCTAAATTTACCCTTAACTTCCAGTACTTGCCTTCTAAACCCACAACATTCTGTCTGTTGTATAGACATTTTTACACACAGAGACATCCATCTCACTGCCACATGTGAGATTATTTTAGCATAAATGTGTTCCCCTTTCTTTCACCTACCCTCCCCCCTCCCCACCTATCCTTACTCTGGCCCCCTCCACAAGGATGCGCTTTTGCGCCCGGTTCGGCGATTATGCGCATTATCGCGGACGCGCATTTACTCCTAATCCCTCTGCACGGGAGGCGGCGAGAGGCGGCGAAGCGCATTAATAGATGTCCAAAAAGCGCTTTACAAGAAGTTAATGCGCATAATCGCTTGTTCACACGGCGAAAATGCGCTTTAACGGCCGGAGCAAAATAAAAGTCGCTATTTAACGCGCATTCGATAATGCGCATAATCCGGGAGATAACGCGCCTCTACACCCGTTTTGCGCTCCGCTGGTGTGGAGGTAAAATTTATAATGAGCCTTCAAAGAGCATTAAACCTCTCTTGTGGAGGTAGCCTCTCTTGCCTGGTGATGAAGCCAGGCTGGCTGCTTCAGGAATTAGCCTAATGGAGGATCCATTTAGCTGCTATACCAGCCAGCAATAGGCATATCACTAATTTTTTTACCCCATTTTTTAAAATGCCATCTAAACTAGTGGCTTCTCCATATCTTGTGGCAACTCATTTCATGAGTCCATTTGGGGGTAACTGTACAGTCTTCAGAAATAATTGGAGGAAAGTTAGGAAATGGCTGCAAGAGCAAACACACAAAAAACAGCCGAGAAAGTTGTCTTTCAGTGAGATGTTTAATAATTAGCTCACTCTGTTAAATACCGGTATCCCTTTTTTTGGTGAACTAGTGAAATCAGTTGTGTTTGGCCTCTCCAGAGTCCCCAGATTAAACCTACCCAGGATCTGAGGTCAAGAAGAAATGGGGGCTGTATCTTTTGGCCTGTGTGGAGGGAGTAGCAGAGAGCCATACTTGTCCCATATATCAGAGTAGTAGTTGAGAACAAGTGTGGCCTAGTGGCTAACAGCAAAATGCTATAAATAAAGGTCTACTCAGAAGTGAGTCCCATTGAAATCAGCGAGGCTTAGGAACATAGGTTTAGGATAGCAGTCTTCAAAACTTCTGAGCTAGGACTCAGAAAGTCCCTACAATGAATAACTTCTCTGCTATGATCTCACTAGACAGCTTTAGGCAAACCACTCTCATGACTCCTTTAGCTACCCACCCATGCACCCCCCTGCCACCGATCTGCAGTCCAGAGAAAATAATACTGATCTACCTTACAGGGTTATTGTAATGATAAGATAGTCTATGTGAAGTGCTTTGAACATCAGTGATCCAAGATTTGCTTCCAATCTGATTTAACAGCCTTACAAGCTAGGTCGACTAGATCTGATTCACTTTAAGGAAGCTCCTTGCATCCTCCCAGTTTCTAAAGATATTTTAAGAGGTAATTTGTTTAGTGTTTATGAAATCCTTATAAAAGAAGATTTAGCAACAGAAGGTATCAAAATCAACAGTCCATCTGCTTGGGCCAGAAGAGCTGACACCCACCCAGACTCAGCGTTTCAGAGAAAACTATGAGGCAATTGAGCAACAACCCAAGTCCCGCCATTTACTTATAGCTTCTAGTTGTTGGGAGATTTTAGAAGTACCCAGAGCATCAGTTTTTATTCTCTGACTGTCTTAGCTAATAGCTACTGACATTCTTATTCTCCACAAAATTCTTTTTTGAACTGCAATCCTATACCCATTTTCCTGGGAGTAAGCTCCACTGAAATTACTGGGACTTCTGAATAGACATGTGCAGGATTTCACTGGCAATCTTTTTTTTTAAAAAAAATACAGTTTTATTTCTACCATTGCAACATTCAGTGGCAACATTTGATTCATTGATCAAACTGAACTGCACTGAAACCCTCTGCCTTTCTCTCTTCAGGTGCTCAGCTGTTTTACTGTTATGAGCTAAGGTCAAATTAACCACTGCTTCCTGTTAACTTCACAACATTCATTATCTCATGTTTCCATTGCACCCTCTTCCTGTCATATAGCTCAATGGGAAGACCCTAATCCTTTTAGCCTCAAGTCTTATAGAAGCTGTTCTATCTTGCTGATCGTTTTTGTTGCCTTCCTCTGCACCTCTCTCCCTTATTAGATCAGCACTGGACACAACACATGAAGTGCAAATACATATTTGATTCATATACTGACATTAAAATATATGCTCTGTTTTCATTGGAATACTTATAATCAGGATCTCCACCTCAACCACCAAAGCGAGCATTACTTTGCAATTCCTAACACTGAATTTCATCTGCCATTTTATTGCTAAAGTCACCCAGTTGTGTAATGACCTTCCAGAAGACAGCAATCTTCCCTGGACTTTAAAGCTTTGCCAGCTGTAAATGTTTCCACCTCAGTAGTCCTTCCCTCCTTATTTGAAATCACTATTGAGTATGTTTAAAAGTGCTTCCCTGGTACAGATGCTTTCTCCCATCCTCCTAGTTCCCCTTTCAATATGACAACTGACCATTTATTCCTACCTCATCATAATTCTAGTCCTCAACATAGCATGTCTCAACAAAACACAGTAACAGCAGAAGACATTTTGGTGCCTGAGGCAGAAAACCAGGTGGTAATTAAATGTATGATATTAACTGTCTGCTTTCTCTTAAGTTCCCCAAATCTGCCTAATGTTAGGGCTGACCCTGACAAAAGAAACGGGGCTTGAGCCAGCACAACACTTTGAAAAAACAGCTGCTCAGATTCTCATCTTTTAAAACCTCATTACTGATTCACAAAAATATCGTCCCTGTTATTCCAGGATGACTTTGTTTTCTTAAGAGCTTTTGATGAAGGGCTTTGTCAAGGGGGCGTGGCTATGATCGAGTCGGAGTAAGGTCGCAGATCTCCTGAGCTCCCTAAAAAAGCTTTGAATTGAGCACTAATTCCTTATCGTGAAGAGTAATAAAAGGCATGATATATTGACTGGAAGTGATAAATCATTGTAGGTGAGTTGGAAACGGGTGAGAGCTTGCCGGAGGCTGCCTGCGCGTCTTGGCTGTAAAAGTGAAACTAAATTTTTCGGACAAAAGGAGGAGGACAGACGCCATTAATGAGGTAATTTATGGACTTATAATTGAAGATATAACCCAGCTTGCTTGACTTATAGTATTAAAAGGCATTATATATTAACGGGAAGTGAACAATTATTGAAAGGGGATTTAAGAGCAGCAAGAAATTGCTGGCTGCTGGCTGTTGCAGCTGGATGTAAAAGAAAGACTAAGCATACGGAGAAGAGAGACGCCATTACTGGACTGATTTATGGATTATAATTGGCAGCTAGCCTGAATTATAGTATACTTGGAGGGAGTTTGAGAAGAAAGTTAACTCCCAGTGAATTTGAAGTCTTGGTTGCAAGGCAGAGACTCGAGTTAAGGATCTCCAGGCAGAAGGGGGAGGAGGGAAATTTATGAGTAAGAAGCAGAGATGGCAGAAGCCCTCTATTCCCACCCCCGCCTGGGTAAGACCCTCAAAAGAGCGTGGATCAGATCGATCGTGGCTTAGATTGGCCCATGTGGATCAAGATATGGCAGATAAGCAGAAGAAATCTCCTGTTAAGGGCTCTGTGTCGCAAATTTCAGAGCCAGCTGCAATTCCAAAGACAGCCAGAGGAGGGCAGCCAGACCCAATGGATGAATTAAAGGATGATATAAAAAACATGCTGATTGGTTTAGAAGAACGCTTGGCGAAGCGCATTTCAGATACGCAGACTGAGCTTATGACGGGATTAAAGCAAGTGGTGAAAGATGTTGGAGTGCTCCAGGCAGATACTAGAGTTTTGGCGGGAGTTTGTAAGAAACAGGAAGACCAGCTCTCGCAACATGAACTACGCCTTATCACTATGGAGGATCGGGATAGACGGGTAAATATTCGTATTCGAAAATATCCAGAACAAGAAGGAGAGACTTTAAAAGATTTAAGAGATACATTTTTGACATGGATAAGAGTACAACTTCCAGATGAGGCTTGGGCTGAAGCTGATCTTGAACGGGTGCATAGAGTTGGTTCTAAACGTAAAGGAGTGCTTCCAAGGGACATAATTGTTAAATTTGCAAATTATTATAAAAAAGAAAAATTTATACAGGCAATCAGACGACAAGCTCAACCAAAGATTCAAGCAACAGCAATAGAAATCTATCAGGATTTATCAGCGCAGACCATCCAGTGGAGGAAGAGCGTTAAAATTTGTACAGCAGCATTGAGGAAGAAATCGATAACCTACAACTGGGGTTACCCAGTATTCCTGAGATTCTACTGGCAAGGGAAGCAAGAAAGAATAACATCGTGCGAACAGGGAATCGAGCTGCTGGAGAAGTTGGGCATAATCGATGCCAATGATGTGGGACAAATAGTCCAAGTGGAAGGAGCAGTTGGAGGTTCCAGAGACCACGTAGAAGGAGCGGTTGGAGGTTCCAGTCAATGAAAAGGGATTAGTGGGGAAAGGGTAAAAATGGAGGGGAGGATCGGACTTTGCTCTGTGGGTTAGGCCGTGTTCCCCCCCCCCTGAAGAGTTCTAAAATAATTGGGACCAGTGCCCAGATGACTGGTGAGGAGGGGGGTAAAAATGGGGGGGTGGGGGGGAAGGGTGGGGGGGGGTGTCACTGACCGAGACCAATTTAATGACGTGGTTGAAAGTAAGAAATGGAGAATAGATTAAGATGTGCAACTCTAAATGTTAAGGGGCTAGGAACGGTGGTTAAAAGACGAAGAATTGAAACATTGTTGAAAAGAAAAAAAATAGATATAATTTTTTTGCAGGAAACTCATCAGATAAAGGAGGGGGCTAATGAGTTACGAATGAGGGAAGTTGGAGTGTATGAAAAGTCATCTGGTACTTCTAAAGCAAGAGGTGTGGCAATAATAATATCGAAGAAATGTGGTATTAATATTCAAAGTATAAAGAAAGATAAGAATGGAAGGATCCTTATAATTTACTGTACGTTGGAAGAGGAAGAATTTGTGCTGATAAATGTCTATGCTCCAAATGGGAAACAAATTGATTTTTTTAAAGAAGTATTCAATATGGTGGGAGATCTAGGGAAAAAGAATATTGTGATGGCAGGAGATTTTAATATGGTACTCGATAAAGGGAAAGACAGGGATAATATAATAAGAGGTAGTAGAGGAGAGGGTAAGACAGAATTAGCTAAATTAATGGAGAGGAAAGAATTAATGGATGTATGGAGAGTTGTAAAAGGGCAAGAAAGAAAATATACTTTTTACTCACCTAGATTTAAGAGCTATTCAAGGATTGATTATATTTTTATATCAAAGAATATGGTACCTAAATTAACAGATTGTGATATTGGAGTAATTAAGATTACAGATCATGCACTAATGATGATGGATATCAAGATAAAGAAGGATTATAAACAAGCAAAGAGATGGAGACTGGACGGAAGAATTTTTAAAAATAAAAACATCGTGGATAAATTAAAAAAGGAAGTGCAGGAAATATGGCAAATAAATGAAAAAGGAGTTAACTCGCAAGGATTATTATGGGATATGATGAAAGCAGTAATAAGAGGGATTTGTATCAGGGAAATGTCCACACTTAAAAAGCAACAGGAAGTACTTAATAAAAAGGCTGAAGAAGAGATAAGGAGTTTAGAGGAGAGACTGAGACAGTCAAAAGATAAGCGGTTATATGCCCTAATTCAGGCAAAAAAAAAGGAATTGGAGAAAGAAGAAATAGAACAGGTTCAAAAGAATTTATTATATTTAAAGAGAGACTTTTTTGAATATAGTAATAGAAATTCCAGGTTGCTGGCTAGATCCACACAGTCAGAGAAGGCTAAGAATATGATAGGGACAATAAGAGATAAGTTAGGGAATAGATGTAATGTAATGAAAGATAAATTAAGTATTTTTCAGGAATTTTATAAAGATTTATATACTTCAGAGGCGCTTTCACAAGAAAAGATTCGGGAATATGTAGAAAGGAATTGGAAAATAAGACTGGATGATCAAGATAGGGAGTGTATGGAAGCCTTGGTTACTGACAAAGAAATTGAGGGAATTATCGGAAAACTAAAAGGAGGTAAGTCTCCGGGGATTGATGGTTTGGGGCCGGAATTTTATAAAATATTTAAAGATATTTTAATACCTAGATTAAAAAAATTATTTAATAATATAATAGAAGGAGGAATGACCCCACCATCGTGGGATCAGTCCCTGGTTGTTTTAATACAGAAGCCAGGCAAGGACTTGACAGATCCAGTGTCATATAGACCAATATCTTTAATAAATCAGGATGCAAAAATATTTTCAGCAATTATGGCTAAAAGATTGGGTACATTTATATTTAAATATATAAAAATGATCAATGCGGATTTATTTTAGGTAGGAAAATGCCGAATTTAATTGGGAGAGTTATGGATATAATAAATATTATAAAAAAAAGAATTTAAAAGCAGGATTATTAGCTTTAGATATTTTCAAAGCCTTTGATTGTGTGGAATGGCCAACGTTAAAAATAATATTAAAAACATTTGGCTTTGGACATAAATTTATGGGAGTGATCAATCACATGTATAAAAATAATAAAGCGGAAATAATGGTTAATGATGGGTTAACGCAACAAATAATACTAGCCCGAGGAACTAGGCAAGGATGTCCACTTTCACCTATTTTATTTGCAATAGTTATAGAAATTTTAGCAAATATAATTAGGGATGATGAAAGATTAAAGGGGATAGGAAGAAAATATAAGATTAAAGTAAATATGTTTGCAGATGATACGTTACTGACAATAGAAGATCCCCTAGAAAGTGGTGAGACGATTCAGAAACATTTGAGAGAATTTGGGGAAATTACAGGATTACAAGTTAACTGGGGGAAGTCAGAAATGATGTTGTATAACTATAACAAGGAAGAGATGGAGAAATGTAAAGCTAAGTTAGGATTAAGACATAAAAATATAATAAGATATTTAGGAGTTAATATAGATAAAGAATTAGAAAGAATAGAGGAACTTAATTTTGTAAGCTTAAGAAAAGAGGTAGGGGAGAAATTACAGATTTATAGAAAATTAAAACATTCATGGTTTGGTAGAATAGCGGTTATTAAAATGAAGATATTACCTAAGGTTAATTTTTTGTTTAGAATGCTACCTATTAGAATTTCAGTAGCTGAGCTTAAAAATTGGCAAAATATGATTAATGCATATTGTAACGGGGATAGAAGAGCTAGGATAAACAAGGGGTTATGGTATAAGACTCAAAAGAAAGGAGGTTTAGGACTTCCTAATATTAAGAATTATTATATTGCTAATCAGTTAAGATATGTTATTTATGCTATTTTAGGGGAGCAAGATTTGGAATGGTTGGAATTGCAAACAGTAGAGGTAGAATGTAAATTGCGGAATATCTTTTTTACTAAAATGCAGAAGAAAGAATGGAAGGTACTGGACAACCCATTATTGGAAAATATAATATCGATATGGGAGAAGTATAGGGGGAAGTTGATACCAGGGGATTCTCCGCTTGCCCCAGTGGTAGTAGTGGGAAACTTCCCAAGAGCATTAAAATCAGAGATAGAAGGGAGACTGAAAGAACAAGATATTCTTAAGCTAAGGAATTGGATGGGAAAGATGAAGGGTAGTGAGCACATTAAAGATTTGTTTGAAGGACAAAAGATAGCGTGGTTCAAGTGTCTGCAACTGGTAAAATGGACAGAGGAATGGAGGATGAAAAATAAGAAATGTAGAAATAATACCAGATTTGAAGATTTAATTGAACAAATAGAAAAAAAAGATGAAGCTAGAACTAAGAAAGGACTCACTAGCGAGATATATAAAATATTAATAGAGGAGGAATTTCAGGACTCACTTAAGGTTATAAAAGAGGTATGGGAAGAAGATCTAAGGGAAAAAAATTAATGAAGATAATTGGGGGAAGATATGGAATGGAAGAATGTTGAAATTATTGTCGATTAGAATTAAGGAGAACTATTATAAGATAGTTTGGAGATGGTATCTAACACCCGTAAGATTTCACCAGATTGATAAAAAAGTGTCCAAGAACTGTTGGAGGGGATGTCAGGAGGTTGGGACCTATTTCCATATGTGGTGGAGCTGTGAACAAGTACAAAAATTTTGGGAAAGGGTTTTTAAAGAAATAAGTGATATAATTGGAAGTAAATTGGAATTAAACCCGAAGTTAGCTCTACTAGCAATCTGGGATAGTAGGAATAAGCATATAATTAACAGAGAATTGGTAAACAACCTCCTGGCACCAGTTAGAATAATGATTGCTAAAAATTGGAAAGGGCAACAAAGTTATAAAATAGAAGATTGGTATAAAGAAATTTGGGATATTGCATTGAATGATATGTTGACATGTAAAATGAAAATAATGAGGGGAATGTCCAGTAAGAGTGATTTTGGAGATATATGGACTCCCTTTTTGGAATATGTTTTAAGATCGGGAAAGGGACAATCGCCTTCAAAAGAATCATTAAAATTCTGGAAGGATGATGGATGAATGTGAGTAGGTCTCGGGGGGGGGGGTGCACGGGGTAGTCGAGGGAGTTAGTTTGTTTATATATTATGTATGTTTGTTTTGTTTTGTTGAAAAATTAATAAAAATTATACAAAAAAAAAAGAAGGGCTTTGTCAAAAGCTTCTGAAAAATCCAATTGCACTAAATCAACTGGGTCACTCTGTTTTACATGCTGCCTGACTTCCTCAGAGAATTTCGGTAGATCAGTGAGGTGTCACTTTCCCTTATTAATCCCACAGTTGACTGTTCCCTGACATAACAATATTTATCTATGAGTCTCACATGTTTTCGTCTAGGCTCCTAGAATTTCTATGCATTTCTACCAATAAACAGATCCCTAATCTCGTTAGTAGATAAAGACATCATGAGATCCAATGTGAAGAAACACATTTAGTAGAGAAACAAAAGTTACATTAAATATAACATTCAGGGGTATCATTAACCAGGATAATTTACTGGGGAGAATGTCAGGATTTGCATTCTGCATTTTGAACATTTAAATCAGGATTTTATTTCTCGCCCTAGGAGAACTATTCTCAGAGGAGACCGTACCGTGAGGAAAGATGAGGTTGCTGCCTCAGCTGGCAGATCTTTGCCTTCATTTAGGTTGGTGAAGTGAAAGGCCGTTCTGACCCACAGAGCACAATCAACAAGGACATTTTCTTGTACATGCCCCATTAAATGAATGATAGCTGCATAAGGGCACTCCCAATGCTTTTGCACATCTCCTCTTATTCCTTTCAATGGGTCCTGTGCAGGACAGTATCCTGGTTGGTTGTGCCTAGTATTAATTAGTAGAAGGAAAAGCGTACGATTTGGATGTTCTGCTTCAGATACTAAAATGTCTTAGGCAGATCCTAGTTACTCTTAGCTTAGCCAGTGCTCTCTTGAGTTAGATTTCAGTTGCTTCTCTAGGTTTTTACATGCATGCCAGGATATCCAGAGTCATACAGATACAACAATGTGGGCAAAAGGAAAACTGGCCCCGCAGTCTAGAGATTGTGGGTGGGATTCTTTGTACAATTGTTCTGAATCCCACACTGGGCAAGACCTGAGATGAATAGACAGTTACCCTTAATCAGGAGCAGTGGGAGTATTAAAAGCCAGCTGCCAAAGTGTGTGACTGTGGGTTTGCAGCAATAGATCCAGCTACCAACCAGAGAAAGGAAATGGAAATGTTGAAAAATATGTTGAGGGGGCCTGAGAGAGGGATACAATACTGTGAACAATGTAGGACCATTTCCCCCTTCTTCCAATGACATTGATTGGCACTAGATTCAGAACAGACGAAGGAAAGTAACTCATCACACAATACATAATAAATTAACTTCTAGAATTCATTTTACCACAAAACAGAGAGATTGCATTTAGCTTAGATATTTATTTTTAAAGTGTAGATAAATTAATGGGAGATAGGTCCAGCCAAGGCAATCCAAAGAGAGCATCCATGATTAGATACAGTATACCTCACAGCTAGATGCTGAACGCAAACAGAACATGGCTGTTACATCACACACACTCCCAGGCATTTTTCTGTCCACTGTTGGAGACAATGCTGGACTAGATAGACCCATGGTCTGATCCAGACAGGCAATTCTTATGTTCTTTTACAAAACTGATTCACACACACACACACACACACACACTGGACAGCTGGGACAGGGAATACAAATGCTGGTGGTATTCAAAGTGTGAGTCCTTCTATGTTCCAAAGCTGAGCTGTGACTTCATATTGATGGTGGCTAATGTAGCGTTTACAGAAATTCAACAGCATTTGCTAGCTGAGGTTGTGAAACGAGTCTAGTGGATTCTCACCCTATGGTGCTGCTGCTGCTGCTGCTGGTAAAGAGGAGCTGGGAAGTGTCAATCCCAGTCTTGCTGGAGAAGGCAGTATGATATTCAAGGGCTGACAAAATGACTGCTACCTACCTACCTGTGGATCAGTTGGCCTAGAATCTCAACACTCGCATCCAGAAACACTTGAAACCAGAGAGAGCTAGAAAGAAGATGCAGTCCAGAGCACACACACTTGGGAGAGTAAATCCCATTGAAATGACTGAGATTTTCTTCTGAGTAAGCATGTTTAGGATTGCATTGTAAACATGCCTAGGATTGCATTGTAAACCCTGGAAACCAAATACGTGTTCTTGCGTTGAGGAAGGGACTGCTAAACCCAGAGCAATGAGGCTGCTGGGCGGCTGAATTCCCAAAAGCTGCTCGGTGTCTTAAGATTTCTCCACATGTGTTGATGGGTGGCACATTCACTGCTTCCCTGTCTGATAGCTAGCCTGGTCTGAACCCTTCATGGGATACCCTCTTCAACCCATGTGCAAGGGGCTCAAGTAATTCCCCTCCCCCCTCACGGTGCCTGTTTGTCTCCTTGCTTGCCACAGTTGTTCTTGGGCACAACAGGTCCTGGTATAAGTGTTACAAGAGATGGAGTTTAAGGGGATCTCCATAGGATGGGGGAAGGATTGCTGGAACGGGCAAGATGAGACTGCTAACTGCCAATCGTCCTTCTTTAAGGGATATGTTTTCCTTGATCAAAGGAAACATCCTTGATTTCTGACTCTCCCTCCCTCCCCCCCTCTCTCACACACACTGCACAGAACATAACGTCCCTCCTTACTTCAGCACGCCCCACAAACCAGACGCCCCATGGCACATACAATCAGAGCTTCCCCTCCCCTGACACCTCTTCATACAAGAAGACCAAAGCACTGAGTCCACACAGGAGGCAGACACGCGCACACGCATTCATATCGAAACCCCTGGGAAAGATCTCCCGATCAGACCCCACAGGACCTGAGCCCCCCCCCCCTTCCCCACGCATCTTTAGGCAGCCTCGTGGAAACCCCCTTTCACTTCCGAGGGGATGAAAGCACCTCACGTCCTCCTAGAGCCTCAGGAACCCCCCGCCGCCCCTTAGCGCCATCCAGCTATGCGACCCCCCGCCCAGAACCCCCGCCTCTCCCAAGTTCCCCCACCCCATACATCTGACTCCCCGCAGAAGTGCCATCTCTTCCCCAGTCCCCATGTGAGCCCCAGTTTTGGAAACGCTGAGCTAACAGGGGCAGGAAAAGCCACAGCCCCCCCCCCTCCCTCCAGCTGAGCCCTGCCTGTGGGGAACAGGAGACGGAGGAGGCGGAGGGGCGAAAGGCAGCTCCGAGCGAGCCGCGGACTCACCTTCCTGGCATTGGCGAGGGAGCCCGCCGGGCTTGGAAGACTCCGGCTGCCGCTGCTCTCCTCCCAGCAGGCGTCGCTTTCCATGGCCAAGGCAGGCTGGGCAGGGAGAGGCTAAGGCGGCGGCGGCGGCGGCGGCGGCGGCGGCGGGCGGGCTGCTCCAGCCTCCTCCTCTGCCTCCCTCTCCCTCTCTTTCCCTCCGCGGCTGTCTTGTCCGTCTGCCTGTCTGTCTCGCTTGCCGGCCGACGTTAACCCTGCGGCTGCTGGCTGCTAGCCCCTGCTCTGCACGCCGCGCTAGGCCGCCCCCTCGAGCGGCAGGATGGCGCGTGGGGCGGCTGCTGCTGCTGCTGCTGCTGCTGCTGCTACTGCAGCTCTTGCAGCCAGCGAGCGAGGGGATGGGAAGATGCCCTCGGGGGGCTTGGGGTGGGGCTACCCGAGCAGGGGAGAGCGCGCCGCGGGGGGAGAGGAGGCGAAGGCGCGCGCGCGTATGTGCGTCCCAGCCCCATCTTGCAGGAAAGGGCATCTCGCAGACGTCGCAGGGACGCTGCTCCCCCTCCGCCGCTTGCGGTTCCCTTAGACGCGGTTGGGGAGATCAGCGTCCTCGGGACGTTACGCCTCTCCCGCATAGAAAAGAGCCAAAGTTCATGATCAGGGCGCAGTGGGTTAAACGGATGCTTGTTTTTTATTTTTTTAATCAAGAACAGGATTCTTCAGCAAATGCCTCTGGGCATATGCAGAGTGTTTCCCCTATTTATCCGCGACCGCGTGAGCGAGAGGTTCGTCGCCTCCTCTCTGAGGGCTACATCCAACCAGGGCGCAGGGCGCGTGCATGTGACTTCCAGACGGCAGGCTTGAGCCCCGGGACCTCTGCTAGAAGGCGCTGGGTTCATACTTCCCCCAATCTCTCTCTCTCCCCCTCCATCTGTCCCTGCAGATTTCTTCCCGTGCCCCCTCCCCTCCCTCGCTCTCCCTCCCAGCCCAGCCTGTTCCTCGTGCGTTGCTAGGGAGTGAGGCGTTTCCAAGGGACGTGTGAGGCAGCACCTGTGGCTGAAGCTGCCTCAGTTCAATCTCCAGCCAAGCCTGCCCGGGGGGGGGGGGGGGGGGGAGGCGAGTCGTCGTCCCCTACCCCCCACCCGGAGGAAGAGGATCGGAATGGGGAGGCGGCGCGCCTGCTCTGCCGTCCATCATATCCTTTTGCGCTTTCCTTCGTGGGTGGCTGGACTCGACTCTTCCATGGCTGCGGTGCCCGTCCCTCTGCAGTTTGGTCCCGCCGTTATGACTCTTTTGCACAACCACTCCCCTCCGCTCTCCCCCCCCCCCCCCCCCAGGATCCCCGTCGCCACCTCCCTGGAATTGTACGTGCCTCCTCGGTTCCAAGGTAGCCGCTCTACCGCGAGTGGTTCCTTCCCCGCTTTTCCCTATCCAGCCCTCCCTGCCCCCGCGCGCCAAACGCAAGCAGCCCGCCGGCCCTGGCTTCCCATTGGAAGCGCTGCCAGAGCGGGCGGGCAGGCGAGCGTTTGCGCGCGCGCGCGCGTGTCTGTCTGTAGGACAGAGGGTTCGACGCGGGGCTAGAAGGCTGCGTACGCCCTGCGCGCGCTCTTGGTGCCTGGGAGGATTTCCGTGTTTTGCCGTTGGCCTCCTCCACACGAGACGTTTAATGAGCCTTGGAGGCTCATTAAAAAATTTACCTCCACAAGCACGGAGCGCAAAACGGGCGTACAGGCGCGTTATCTCCCCGATAATGCGCATTTTCGAACGCGCGTTAAATAGCGACTTTTATTTTGCTCCGGCCGTTAAAGCGCATTTTCGCGGTGTGAACAAGCGATTACGCGCATTAACTGCTTGTAAAGCGCTTTTTGGACATGAATTAATGCGCTTCGCCGCCTCTCGCCGCCTCCGGTGCAGAGGGATTAGGAGTAAAAGCGCCTCCGCGATAATGCGCATAATCGCGGAACCGGGCGCAAAAGCGCATCCTTGTGGAGGGGGCCGTTGTCTTCCCGCACTCCCGCCCCAACCCACCTCCGCGTGAGATGGCTGTGTTTGGTTATCATCAGCTGGAGTCCAGGGTTTCGGCTAATGGGGATCTTTGGCGCATCCTTTGAGGTTGGGGAGTCTCAGGACTACTTCACGTGTGTGTGTGTGTGTGTGTCCGTCCCGAACTTCTCAGGTGAGAAGGAATGGAGGGAAAGATGGAATAGCTTCGGAGGTAGGCCAGTGATGCAGGTAGGACTAGTCCCAAATGAGAGCAACAGGTGAGGGGAGGCATGATAGGCAGGCCTCAAGAAAAGGGAGGGACCCCAAAAGTGGACCTAATGAAGGGCTAGTGGTCAATAAGCTCGGTAATGAGATAGGAGCCTGTCTACACTACTGCTTTAAATGGTTTATAACAGTTTTAAACTGGTTAATAACAGTTATTGAGCGGTTTAAAACTGTTATAAACCATTTAAAGTAGTGTAGATAGATATACTGTAAATGAAGACTTTATAAACACAAAAGGGGCTATTTTCGCCAAATGAGATACGAGAATTCTCTTGTCATATAGTAGTAATAAAACAATGATTCGATAATATTTGAAAGCCGAGCACAGTAAAGCATGATAGACAGACAGGCCTGGCATCAGCACCAGGGCTAGCATGGACATGCTGGAACCACCGGGTTAACACTGGTTGCTGTGACATCCTTTCATTCTTGTTCTGGGAAGCTAGGCATGCCATGGTTCTAGATGTTCAATTTATTATCTTTTTTAAAAATGCATTATCTCTTTCTGCAACAAAATGGTGCTTATTCCCAAATAAATGTGTTTAACATCAGGGCAGCAGGAATCAACACCATTTTATTATTGTAGTTTTTATGGTGCCATAAGGTAAGTTGGTTTAAAATGAAAAACTGCACATGCTCAGACTATTCCAGGATTGGTTTTCTACTCTTAACGTATCATGAGTATAGAAGCAAAATTGTAAAGCATGGAATGTGGGGAGGAGAGACGAAAAATGTTAGTTGGGTGCTTTATAACTGAACTAAGACATATGGCTATTTAAAGGGGGTCCCTGTGAGATCATTCAGTCCAGGGTCTAAAATCACCTAGCTCCACCACTGACAGTATGTTTAGATTGGTAGTGGTAGGAGCCCTCCATCTGGGAGCACCCTTAGACTGGGTTTGGACGACACAATAACCAACCGTGGGTTAACAGTCAACAGCATAGGCGTGCACAGCACATTTCATTAGGGTGTGCCCCAGTGCTGATGAATAGAGGGGAACCAGTATCTCACGTGATTTGGAAGCTACACTTCTATTAATGCAGCCCAAAAGAGCATTTGCTTTTTTTGCAGCCGCATCACACTGTTGGCTCATATTCAGCTTGCGGTCTACAACAATTCCAAGATCCTTCTTGCTTATAGTATTGCTGAGCCAAGTATCCCCCATCTTGTAACTGTAAGGTCAATAGGAGCACAATTTAAAAGCTCCCTCCTAAATTAAGGTTGCATGCACATGGAGGGTTTTCTTTTATTTCTTTTCGTTTGCTTTAAATTGGAAATGTTTACCAAAAAGGAATATATATATATATATATATACACAGTTTCTAATGCTTTGGATAATGATGTACATTGCCCTCAATTCCTTGAGGAATAGGTAGGATAAAAATAAAAACAACAAAATGACTCAAAGCATCTCAAAGATTAACAAATGTATTATGGCATAAACTTTCATGGATTACAGTCCTCTTCATCAGATGATGTGGTCTTGCCTATGAAATCTTATACCATAATGAATTTGTTCATCTTTAAGGCGCCATGGGACTCTGTTGTTTTTGCTGCAACAGACCAACAGGACTGGCCCTAAGGATTTTTTAAAAAGTAAATAAAATGCCTCTGGGAGGTTTACAACTAAAAAACTTGTAACACAATTCTCCTGTTGCATGTCTCCACTATTTGGAATTGAGGAGAGGGAGAGAGAGAGAGAGAGAGAGAGAGAGAGAGAAGGCTGTGTGTGTTATAATCTCTCAGACTTAAAACAACTACTCCCTTCCCCTGTCTTTTAGATTTAAGTGTTTTGATGCCTGTCTCTATGTTATTGCCTCCTACCTTGAAGCAAAATTGGTGGTATGTGCAAGTCTCACTGTTTTCATTCAGATATGGTGCATTCAACCTGATAGCCTAATATTTCCCAATGGGAATTGGAGGGTTGAATGAGCTGGACAGGCAGGCACCAAAAGCAGCGGGTAGGCAGCACTGGCAAGACAAGGCTCTGCTCCTTCCCGTGATCCTCTCTCCCTCACCATGCACACACTTGTCTAAGAAAGGTGAGCGAGCCACTCAAAGCAGGTGCCACGTGTGTGCATTGTGAGGGAGAGGATCATGGGAAGGGGTCAAGGAAACGACCCCCTCTAATATCTTTGGGGGGAAGTCCTCCCTCCCATCGGCAACAGCAAGGGCAAGGGATGCTTTCCAGAAAAAAACATGCCACTGCGCCTGCTTTATTTTCTGGAAAGCGCTCCACGCCCTCGTTAATGGGAGCAGGGGGGCAGCTTCTTAAAGACAGGCAGCGGACTGCTGATGCAGTGCCCATGTCCTAGCCCGCTAAGGAAGCCAGCGGGCAGGCAGGGAAGGGAACTGGAGGCACTGCCGCTGTGCCCGGTTTGTTTTCTGGAAAGTGGCACACACCATCACCAATGGGAGCAGTGAGGGGGGGAAGTGGAACTCCCCAAGATATTAGGGTGTGCCTGTGCACACCAGGCATACCTCGTGTGCACGCAACAGTGTGTTAAATAGCCAACGGTTTGTTGTTAATGTCTGTCAGGACTTTTTCACACCACGGTTGGTTATTCGGCCAAAATAACCAATGTAAATAACCAGCTCTGTTTAGAGTTAATTATTTGAACGACCATTGGTTGTCGTATCGTGTCATGTGTTGGGCACCATTGACTATTTCGTCGCTCGCAGTTGGTTCTTTTTGGCGACTAAAGAGTCCCCTGACCAGAGCGACCAAAGTGGCTGTTGCCACTCTAGTCCAGTGGGCAGAACTCGCAATGGCTGATGGGAGACCAGCAAGAGGACTGGAAGGGGGAGAGAGGGGTGTCAGTCAAACACATTGTTGACTAAAAGCCAACTCAACGCTGGCCTTAATTCACACCACAGTTGATTATAATCATGTCGTGTGGGGAGTACCCTCTCGATAATCAACTGTGGAGTTCACTCTTAACTAGGCTGACCATCTGAAAAGGAGGACAGGGCTCATATAACTTTAACAGTTGTAGAGAAAAGGGAATTTCAGCAAGTGTCATTTGTATGCAATTAGTTCCTGGTGAAATTCCCTTTTCATCACAACTATTAAAGGTGCAGGCACTATACTAGAGTGACCATATACAAAAGAAGGTAGGGCTCTGCAACTTTAACTGTTGTGATGAAGAGGGAATATCACCAGGAACTAATTGCATACAAATGACACTGGCTGAAATTCCCTTCTCTCTACAACTGTTAAAGTTATATGAGCCCTGTCCTCCTTTTCAGATGGTCAGCCTACTCTTAACCCACCTTTGACTATTGTGTTGTCTGAACTCAGCCTTTGACTGCTTAAAAAGGGGATTAGACAAATTCTTGGAGGATAAGGCTATCAATGTAGTCATGATGGCTATATGCTACCTCCAGTACCTGAGGCAACATGCCTCTGAATACCGGTTTGCTGGGGAATTGGCAGTGGTAAGGGGCCTTCAGTTTTGGGCCTCCCATAGTCATCTGGTTTGCCACTGCAGGAAACACGATGGCTGGTCTAGATAGGCCAGCTCTTATGTTCTTAAGACACACTGAGTTTAGTGGAATTTACTTCTGAGTAAACATGCATAGGAATATCCTGTTAATCACCCTTTGTTATTCACCTTTTATTTACCTTTTGCAAAGTTTCAAAAATTGTTTTCTTCATTGACACAATTATCTCTGTATATGAGTTATTCAGCTGCAAACTTTTCATTGCTTTAAAACTGTTAACTTTACAGGGCCAGGTGAAGACATTTCTCTTCTCCCAGACTTTTAAGACTTTTTGTATCTAACCATTGAGCTTCAGGGCTTGAAGATGAGGCTTTTAATATGACCCACTTGAGCGACTTTGAAAGCTGTCCACACAACATAGTCATGGTCTTGCAGCTGCCCCGTGATTTCTCCCCATTTGCCTGTATTTTTTCACAATGAGGAAAATCCATTGTGTTTTTTTTTCTGGCTCAACATAGTACTTCAAAGAACCACTAGTGTGATCCCTGATTTTGGGACTTTGCAGCATTTCTATAGGGGCATGGTTGTGATTTTTACTGTGATGTTTCTGAATAGCTCGTGTCTGTGTAGCACAATTTCGCTCCCCTTTGTGACATTTCATTTCTCATTTGCATAGTACAAACACGTCTCTTTCCCCCATATTTTTTTATTTTTATTCGCAGAGTATTTATATGCACTTCTGGAGTTATTTTCTTTCACAGTTTCATGTTTGCAAACTTCCATCATAACAGTCTTGCACAATTCCCCATCATTTTTTTTTAAAAGGTGTGCTCACAGGTGAATTGACTCACCAGCACACAAACCCCAGAGGATGACAGAAGTGAGTGGAGGGAAGTCGTAGTGGAGGGTGGGAAAGAGGTGGCAGGGGAGGGGGACAAAAGGTAGGTATGTGGATGGGAAATCATGTTACATACTGGAGGAGGCAGGAGGAAAACTTCAGCAGTGTGATAGATACCATCAAATTCTGCATTTAAAGGAAAAAATGTAACACAATGAGCTGCACCCACAAGAAGGCTTCCATGTGATCAAGCCCTCGTTGGATGATCCAAGTTCTTAGGTTTATGAGAGGTTTTATCTCTATCCACTTTTTCCATACCATGTGTAATTTTATACACCTCTATATACATACCATGTGTAATTTTATACACCCCTTCTTACCCATCTTTTTTCTAAGCTAAAAAGCCTCAAATATTGTAACCTTTCCTAATGAGGGAGTTGCTCCAGACCCTTGATCATTTTGGTTTGTCCTTTTTGCACCTGTTTATATAGATGTAAATTTAGGCTTGGTTCAGGGGACCCCAACTTTAGGGGGGCTGTGGCCAAATTTAGAATATTGAGAAAGTGTCATGGGCACAAACCCCCTAAATCACTCTTTTCCCCCTGCTGCCCCCCTGGGTCACCCCTCGCCCCGCCCACAACACACACACACACTCTTTGCTTTTCCATGGAGTCTGGGTAAAAGTCATTTCTAGTAGAATTAAATCTGATCTGCTTGAATTTGCATGATTTTTACATGAGGTCACCCCAAACTACCATCCAATTTCAGCTTACATTGGTATCTATAGACTACACAGTAAAAAATCACAAATTCAGCATGTGCAAACATAATCCAGCATAAAAACATGAATCCAAGGCACAAATTGTCATGGATTTTGATCATTTTTTTACGTGGGATGCCAACAAACGCATCATCAAATGAACATGTCTCTGGACACAGATATAGTCTATATCATGATGGTGGCTTGGGGGTGGGTGGGAATCCCCTGTAAAATGAGGATCCATAAAAATATGTGCTTCAGACCCATGCCATCATTACATACTACTGATATCTTGCATTAATAATTGTTATTGGCTTATCTCCAAACTTTTTTAAAGTGGGATAAAGCTCAAAAAGCACAGGAGAAAGGAAAATAAGCCTGAACCATGCCTTATTCTAGGGTTTCAGTGTGGTTTGTAAACAGCCCCAGCCACCAACTCTGGCTTGGTTCGGACATCACGACAATCTGTAATTATGCTAATTAGGTTGTTCGTGACCTGCATGCATGGGGATGGTTAATAAGCCCTCTCCCTCGCTTGACTTCCAAGTAACCCTAGATTCTCCCCACCCACCTCCCTGCTTGTCAATTTGTTCGCTTTCTGCAGTCTCCGAGGCCACCACTGTACCCCTTTCCCATTCTTCCCAAAACCGACCACAGCCCTGCTTGCTCTGCATTCAGCTCTCCCCTATGAGCTAACCAACTGGCAGTCCCTTTTTCTTTCAAAACAAAACAAACACATTTTTACCAGGCAGTCGAGCTTGCATAGGGTGACCATATGAAAAGGAGGACAGGGCTCCTGTAACTTTAACAGTTGTAGAGAAAAGGGAATTTCAGCCAGTGTCATTTGTATGCAATTAGTTCCTGGTGAACTTCCCTCTTCATTACAACTGTTAAAGTTACATGAGCCCTGTCCTCCTTTTCATATGGTCAGCCTAGGCTTGCTTTAAAACCCAGAGGAGGCGTAGAGGCATTCTGGGGAAATGAAGATAGTGGGCAGTTGAAAATTTGTTGGGGCTTTGATTTGAGGTATGCTCAGTCACACAGTAAATGTATTTTTGTAAAAAAAAAAGTATTGAAAAGGGCTGGGGCTTTGCCTGCACCATTGGAGGGCTCCATGAGTTGAGCTGTACCCATTGGGAAAGGCAGTGTTAGTTGTATTTATGGAATATTAGAAGAGGTTTTTCTGTCATTGAATCACTATGAAACAAGTTTAAATCCAGTGCTCAGTTCTGTGCTGTCTTACTCAGCGCTAACCCTGACCTCTAAATTCTGCTCAAAGAGAAACTGAATTCTGTGACATGTATCAAATTAAGCAAAATTTGATAATTGTACATCATTTACTTCTGCTAGGCACACGTCTTCCCCCTGTCCACTGAAAATCAGCCATCCTGTGAGCTTCTTATATTCATCAGTCTTCCCTCACCCACCATTAGCAAAATCACAGGGGATAGGAACTTGTTTTTTTTAAAACGAAAGCCAAGTTTCTCAGGAAGCTGAGTCCTGTACCCATTACCAGTTTCTGTGCTCTCCCTGCTCCCCACCTCTGCATAGACTCACATAATACCCACAGCCCATGTGATGTGCAGTCATCAATGTCACATGTTTCTCTATACTGGAGGATAGGCAGCTAATTACTTTTTACTCACTCGCACCAGGCCACAGCTGTTACATTACAGAATTTGTTTCACTTCAGGTCACTGCAGAAGTGAAATAACTGCCAATTTAGGCCACTCAGGAACCTCTTTTCTGCCCTCTCTGCATCATGTGTGAAAAATATGATAAATAATTGGGGCAGAATAAGCACTTGGAAGGGAGTCATTCTTTGAGTAAATGCTTTTGCATCTTGCGAGTTGGGTACAACCAGTACTGCTGTACCTCCCAACAGTTATTGAGGTATCATCATCAACCAACCATCACCATCTGGACCACCCAGCTAGGGCTAGGAGGTACCACTTTACAATGCTTTGGCTATAGCACAGAGGAACACCTTGGTCCATGAGCTCAATTTGTCTTCCCCATCCAGCTCACAAAGGCCTCCTATGAGGCCCTCCCTCCTCCACAAAGCCCCACCCCATGGCTGAAGTGGCCATAAAACCCTGAGCTAGTCCCAACTAAGCAACCTCAGCATGTATGTTGAAATCCTGTAGAATGAGATGCCTGCGGTGATCCAGCCCCAGCCCCAAGGTCACTCTCAGGGAGAGAGACTGAAGGGCAGTGGGGTAGACACTACACCAACAGAATCCCTACCACCGAGCCAGCAGACTGCTACTGGGAGGATCTGGTTAGTAAGATAGAACTCCTATAGGCTGCTGCTACTCCACCTCCCAGCCTTGGCCTGCTGTACCACAGAGCAGCCAGACAACAGAGCTAGGTGAGACACACTCCCCCTCTTCCCTCAGCCAGGTCAGCTTTTTCATCCAAGATAAAATCCCAGAGGATTTGATGTTTTCCCAGCAACTTGCCTGGCATTACAAAACAAGGTCTTTAGGCTGAAAGCACTGCCTTTGCAGAGTCACCCCTGCTTCTGTGGCAAGATAGCAATCTGAAAGGAGGGAAGGCCAATCAATGGCCTGCTCTCCCTATCCTGCAATGGCTGGGCTAAAGTCTCCCATCATATCTCCCCCGCTCCCAATAGTCAGTCCCAAACCCATCCCATTTCCCCACTCTCTAAGGCATGTCACAAAGGCTCTCTAAAGCCACCTGCAGCGACTGACTGCTTCCTCAGGATTTAAAATCTAAAAGCCCAACAAGTGCAAACTTCAAGATCCCCACTTACTCAATCCACCCTTAACCCACCTTCTCACACACAGAAAGAGGGGGTGCCCTTGGCCTTTTTCAGGGGCAACCCCCTTTGGCACTAACCCCGGTGGCAGTGTCCTCACCTCTCCCAGCCAGAAACCCAGTTATATTCCTGACTCCCAGCAATGGTCCAATGAGGGGGGGGGGGGGCTGCTAGAAAATGATGAGTCACTGCCAGGCCTTTCTCAGAAGCAGGAATGTTCTGCCCGATCTTCTGCAGTAGCTCATTCTCATGAGAAAGATGCCACAAATAGGTAAGCAAGCAAGAAGGCAAAAGATCACTCACTTTATCCCAAGGAAGTTGATCTCCCTCCTCTCCCACCTCCTATCACTATTGCCACATGCAGCATGCTGGTCAGTAGCAGAGGAGACCTGTGTGAGCATAAACTGTGGGGTGAGTGACAATGGGGTGCAGGGGAGATGAAGCAGGGGAGGGGGAGGAAGGAGTTTTTCCTTTCCAGCTTTCCTGCATGATCCCCCCCTTTGCTCCCAGCTTCTTATCCATCACACATGTTCTGCTTTCCCTTTTGGAACATATCTTCTATTTTTAATATCTACTAGACTTCTACAATAGAAAAATAGATAAACAGGTGTCAATCAATATACAGTATGTTCCATAAAACTTGAATTCAAACATGTATTTTTGTCTGATTCTTTGTGCACGTAGTCAAAGAAGAAGGCACCCTTATTCTATGTGGAAGGATATTAATTACTAACTAAATAATACATAAATTTGCACTGATGCTGTTTTTACTAGATTAACATAATTTCATTCAGGGTCAAGCTATGCATCACGTGACAGATTTGTTGCCACATCTGCAGTGGTGCCATGCCTAGCCTTCTTCCTAACAGGCCTGCTTTCTTTGTGCAGGGATATTTTTAATGGAGGAGCATTCAGTCATGTGAATCCCCACCTGTGTTGTTCTGGAGTGGTATAGCCCAGACATGTTTTGCCACCTCAGTGAGCACTAAGCCATAGAGAAGTTGCCCTGAGAAGTGCTTAGGGAGGTAAGAATGCTTCCCCGGGTCCTGTGAACTGTCATATTACGAGTAGCTTTTCTCCACATCAACTGTAAAAAATGACACCATTAGAAGATGGTCTAGTTGGGGGCAGGCAATGGACACCAATGTGTCCCCAGACACTTTTCTTGGCACCCGTCAAGGTGCTCTGCACTTCCAGATACAACATTTTTCTTACTGGCAGCTGGGATTGCTTCAAAGCAAAATGAGGGCTTCCACCTACTCCCATCTTCACATATGGAGCTCAGAGACATTCATAGAAAATTAAGATGGCCGGCAGATGCGGGCCCACTCTTTCCCCTGCCCCAGCTACCAAGAAAAAGAACGAGGTGGGGGAGAACAAGACACCTCTGCCAGTTGCTGTTGGGTACGTGGGGGGAGTAGACAGTATTGGGGGGCTAGGAAGGGGAGTGCTAAGCCAACAGGGGAGTCAGGGAAACCAGCAGGGAGGGAGAAAGTAGCAGAAAGGCAGTGAGGGCTGGAGGAATCAGTTGGGATCAACTGGGGGAGCGGTGTACTTGCATGTCTGAATGGACAGGGCTTATTCACCATAGTTAAAGCCATGGTTTAAGGTGTCTTTTGAACAAGGCCAGATAGAGGGAGAGAGAAAGGGTGTAGAGGCGATCCAAAGAGATGGGATTTTGTAGCGAGCAGAGAAAAAGAGGTTGCCTTCTGTGAAATAGGCTTCTGTTGCTGCAGCAAACCATGGGGATAGTGTGTTGGGGCTCAGCTCCCACCCCGACTCTGTACTCAGGGTACTTCCAAACAAAGCTTTTATCATGCCATCACCCTGCCTCATTCATGGAATTTTATGGGGATTCAAACCACATTGTCTTCTACTTGTAACCCTCCTCCGTTTTTCCAACACATTCTGTTTTCCCCAGCATGTCTGTCTTTTTTTCTTACTGAAAAAGACCCAATTTGGGACAAAATTCCTTCTAAATGGTAGTGCTAGGAGCTCTCTATCCGGAAGCACCCCCAGTCTTTCAGGCAGGTTACTTGGCTGTCCTTTATGACTAGCCACACCTGGTATGTCAGCCATTTTGTCGTGGTCTCCAGGACAATTTCTGAAATTGTCAGATGTGCCCACAAGCCTAAAAAGGTCAGAGACCCCTAATCTAGGTACGTGAAACTACTATGTTATTAAAGTTAAGCAAGACTCTGCCTGAGGAACATGTGGATGGGTGTCTGGGTTGGAGCCCCACGTATGCTACTTTGCAGGGCTGGCCCTACTATTAGGTAGAATGAAGCAGTCACCTCAGGCGGCAGATGATGGCAGTTGGCAGCAAGGTGTTGAAGGACAGAGCTGTGTGCCATGTGATCTGCCTTCAGGTACAGTGGAGGATGCTATCTTATCGTCAGTGGTAAGACAGAATCATCTGCCAGCCCACACAGCTTTTGTACAAGGAATGGGAGCGGACGTCATCTTGTCCTTTGCCTGGCTCAGGCAGCAAAATGTCTTGCTCAGGCAGCAAAATGTCTTGCTGTCTCACCCATGCTGCCTTGAGTAGGATATAAGTGTAATTAATAAACAGAAAGGCCAAAACAAATTGCATCTTTCTCTAGTATCTATGTCATACAAATGTCACACAATAGGGTGCTATTGTTCCTTATTTGTTGTGTGGAATCCAGATATCTTCCTTGAAAGTAGAGCTTCAGAGGCTGAGGTGCTGCATTATCCAAACACTCAAAGTGGAGTACCTGGTGTTGGAGGAAATGTGCTTCTCCAACCAGTGATAGTCCAGCCATTCTAATTGCCTGGAATTTGAATGCTGAGATACCACTCTCTCCTCCACCCCACCCGATTCCAGCACTACTTGTTTTTTTTTATTTATTTATTTATTTATTTATTTATTTATTTATTTTGGCACACTTTCAAAACTGTCTTCAAGCTATATATGTCTTGAGTAGGCATGTATAGAAGTGATCTGTGCTTTGTATGCCTGAAAGAATCGTGGGCTGCATGCTGCTGTGAATCTGACGAGTTCTTTCTGTCTGTTGGATATGCAGTTGTGAGCATGCTTGTTTCGTGTGGGGGATGTATGCATGTATATTTGAGCCGTTTGACTTCACGAACACATACAATTCTATATCATGGATTATCTAGGTTACTTTCCCTTTCTCCAGCCTTTTCATCTCAAACTCTCTTGGGACATGTACCAAACCATACTGACAAATCACACTCTGCTAATCCATATACTGTGCTTCGCACTTTCTGCAGGCAGCTTCAAAGGAAATCTCTCTTTCTCTTTCTGTCTCTCTCCTCTGTGCAGCTGATGGGCCAGGGGCCACCACCGCTGCCAACAGCCACGGCTTTATTGTTACCCCGTCCATGCCAAGGTATAAGACAGTCTTCTGTTGGTGTTCAACTCTTTTATTTTCGGGGGCTTTAACCGCTCAGTCCTTTTCAGGCCCTTCTGTTTGTTATAATTTGGGAAAGCACAGAGCTGAGGAGAAAATTCAACAATGGAAAAGGTCAATAAAAGAGCAAGGATCCAAATGACACAAACATTGAGATAACTTCTGAGAGGAAAAAAGCTAAAGAGGAAAGATTCGAAAAGATTCTGGAAAATGTGAGGGAGAGCATGGGCAAAGCCCTTTTCTTTGAATTTAATGAAAATTATGGAGGACAAATTTTGACGTGAGAGACCCAAATTGCCATTGAGGAGTTGTGATGGTATTAAGGACCTCTTCATATATTGCTGTTTAGACATTCACCTAAGCTTTTTCCTTATAGTGGCTAAAGTGTTGGACTGGGAGTTGGGATATCCAGGTTCTAGTCCCCACTCAGCCATGGAAGCCTACTGGGTGACTTTGGGCCAGTCACAGACTCTCAGCCCAACCTACCTCACAGGGTTGTTGTGAGGAAAAAAATGAGAGGAGGAGGATTATGTACACCGCCTTGGATTCCTTGGAGGAAAAAGGAAGAATTTAAATGTAAATATAAATAAAATAATATTTCATCTCTTCTCCAAAGAGCTCAGGAAAGGTATGCATGATCCTTCACTCAATTTTGTCCTCACAACAACCCTGTGAAATAGGTTATGCTGACAGGTGGAGATTGGCCCAAGGTCACCCCATGAATTTCATGGCCGAGTGGTGAGTAATGAGGAGGTGGAAATGGAGATTGCAGCTTGGAAGCTTCCTCTGGGTAAGTGGAGAATACTTACATGATGGAACTGCAGCCAACTCACTTTCAGAAGAAATAATATCAAAAAATGGTACCTATGAAACGTCATACCTCTACAGAGAAAGGTACAGGGGCAGGCAACCTCTTTCGGTCTGGGGGCCAGATTACCACCTGTAGACCAAGCCAGTGGGCTGGATGACATCAAGGGGGTAGGAAGCCCCCCCATTGTGTCATCAGGCCCTGCCACACCCACTTTCCCTTTCTCTCTGCCTCCCTCCACACAGAGGAAGGGACTCGGCCAATGCTTGAAGGAGCCCCTGCAAGGGCTGACCAAGTCAAATGCCTCCTTCCCGTGCTCGTTGCATCCAACTGAGGTGCAAGCTGCATGGGAAGATACTCGACCCAAGTGCTGGCTATGTTATGCATTCCCTTCCTACACCGCTTTAGTCCTAAGAGCAGCAGAGGAAGGGACTTGACAGTTGCTTTCAGGACCAGCTCCTGCAAGCACCTGCAGAGTTGGGCGTAGCACCTCTTATAGGGGAATCCCCATATTGTCTCCAATCTCTGATTGGAGATAACAGAGGGATTCTGTTTGGTGCTGCTCGCCCTCCCATTTCAACATTTCTTGAGAGTGTTTAATAAATGTTGCTGTTATTGATGAAGCCATATGTGTCGTTGTGTTTCCTTTTCCAGATCCCTCTTGCCAAAGTTAAAAAGGTCCCTTAATGAATACATGCTCTGAGAACATGTGAGAGTTTATACTTGTGTCTAGAGGAGCTCATGCAATAGGTCTCTGTTTTATATCTTCTGCAGAGTAGCAAGCTCTAAAGCAGGGATGGGGAACCTCCATTTTATGAGCCTAATCCGGCCCGTGGAGCCTGCTTGGATACCTCTGGAGGGCAGGGCTTCACCTGCAAGGCCTGTCCCCAGAGGAATTCCTTTTGGAGCAGTGCTCCAATCGAAGATAACAGTGGAGATGAGGCTGGCAGGGGGACTCAGCTGGCTTTGGGAAGAGCAACATCTGCCAGTGCCAGCTGACTTTGCCACATTGTGCTCCATCTGCATGCAAATGATGCATGCCACCTAAAGTCAGAGCTGCTTTGCCCACACTCATAGGCGTGTGCAGCATGTTTCATTAGGGTGTGCACCCAGGGATTTTTTTTTTTTAAGGAGAACATACAAGGCATTATTTTTATTCATTTATTTATTAAACACTGTAGATGCCGATGCCCAACTCCACGTTGGGCTTGCCTGACTTGGGGCGTGTGTGCTGTTGCAGGAGAGTGGGGGATTGAGCAGATGCTCCTCAAGCCCCAGCATTGGTGGGGCTTTGTGGTGACACTGGCTGGAGGAGGGGCTTACGAGGCAATATTAGCCTTCGGGGGCCTCTTCCTGGGCTCTTTGAAATGTGGTTCCCGGCAGAGAGGCTACCAGCAGAACGATTCCTTTTTGTTCTGCTGCCAGGAGCAACAGTGCTTTCTCGGAGGCCATAGTTCTTCGGCACGGCGGTGGAACAGCTGGAGGACCATTCCTGCTGTGTCTGGATCCCCCTCTGGATCCCTACTCAACCCGGCACACCCCTCGCGCACACCTATGCCCACACTACGCCTTCCCGCATCAGAAGGATGTGGTACAAGTGAAGCGATGAAGCATCCCTGGCCTAGGAAGCAGCTGGAGTGCTCCAACCAGCACCTGGATCAGGACGCTTTCACCCTGCCTCTTCCCTCAATAGGGAGGGTGTGGTGCACATGAAGCTACCATGACTGAGGCAGTGGATGGAGCACTCCTTCAGCTGCATTCGTTGTGGTGGTTTGTCAGCTGGGGAAGCCTGCATGCAGTGGGAGCCAGTCCCTGGCCAAACCATCCACAGGAGCCACAGCCCCTGATGTCCTCTGACGCAGGAAGAGCCAGGTGGGGGTTATTGCCCCTCCAAAAGTGTTTCCCACCCTTGCGCTAAAGGGACCAGAAAAGGGCCACAGGTGAAGACAACTGCAAGGAGCACGGGGAGGCAGCCAGTCAGGGGAGAAGGGCAGAGCAGCCTGAAATGGATGTTGTGGCTGCCTGGCTTTATCTGACTAATGAAAAGCAGCAAGCGTGTCGGGGAATGTGAGAGCCGTGGATCGATGGAGAGATAAAACCTGAGGTGAAGGCAGCTGGAGAAGCAGGCTAGGGAGGGAAGAGGGATGTGGGAGAACAAACCAGGCAGTGCTCTCCTGCTTTCCAGGAAGTGCAAATGTTTGCTGGGTGTAAAATGCATTGACTTGAAATGGTGACGTTGCCCATCCATCTGGAATAGGGTAGAGAGTAGGCTGGGGGTCAGCCACTCTCCAAACAGATAATAAGAAGTGGTGTCCCAGTTCTAAACCACAGAGCAGAAGTCAGAATTATGTGCTCTTTGCAGCTCCCATTCATTTAATTAGGGACTCTGTGGCCCTGACTGACTCTGGCTTCAGAGGTGGATGGTGAAGGTGCCTTCAGCTTTAGAGCTCCATCAGATGGACGTTTCATGGCACTCTCGTTGCTGGGCACTCACCGATTTTTGCGGGTCCCTCTCATGATGTCGTCTGCCTCCCGCGTGCTTCAGGCCCCTTCTAGCCTTCTTCGCATGACAAACCCCCCCCCCAGTAAGTCCACTTTTATTTTTAAAGACAGAAGTTGCCACTGTCTCCTGCTGTGTGCAGAAGAAGTAGAGCAATCAAAAAGGCCCACTGAATGGGCCACATGCACATTGTTTACTTCCTCTTTCGAAAGAGGAAGTAATGAGGGACAAATGCACGGGCAGAGAAACGATGGTAAGCCAACGCAATTTCCCCGTGTGATGACACTCTTAGATAAGATGCATTATTTATCCTGCTATCTAAATTTGTGTGTGCGTGTTTCTCTTTTGTTAGGACTTAGTATGAATTAGTGGGTTGTTTAATCTCAGTGTATATTTATTTATTGTGAGAAGTTTAGCCTATTTGTATATCTATCTAAATTTTTAGGCAATATAAATAATCTAGAAACATTGCTCTGTTTTATTATGTATTTTTTTATGATGATGTATGGTGCTTAGGACATGGTTTTGGCTTGGATGATAAAGATGGAGGAGAAGAAGAAGAAGAAGAAGAAGAAGAAGAAGAAGAAGAAGAAGAAGAAGAAGAAGAAGAAGAGCAGGGCTGGCTATTTCTAGGTTGAGGATGCACTAACCATCTTGGGCTTGTCGAAGTAGTTAGTCAGCAAAGTTTAGATTAGCCCTTGTGTGAAAAGTACAGCATCACCATTTCCCCGAAAAGGCAGCCTGTCCTGGACCAAGAGTGTGCCCTCTCTCCTGTATATGAAACCAGGGCCCTGTGCTATTGTCTCTGGAGGGCAACACAGTAGTTTCACACACAGGTACCTTCAAAAGATCACATGGAAGGCTCTGATTTTCAGTACTGCTACCTGGTTCCTATTATACTCACCCATGTTTTCCTTTTAAACAAAGTAAAGGGCTCTTATGAGAACCACTAAGACGATGTCGGGTATGAACTGCCTATCAGTACCAGCCCAAGGCATTGTACACCCAAATGCCACCGCTCCCCCCCCCCACTAAGGTAAACACTTTAAGAAGTCTTGCTTCACTGCTCAGACAACAATTAATTGTGCTGCCTGAAGCGGGTTGCTCAGTTGGCTGCATGATACTCTCCTGCCTTTCCTCCAGAAAGCTTTGCATGAGGCTGTCTTGTTCCATCCTCACAGGTACAATAGACAGCAGGCTGATGATTTGCTTACAGTGAGTTTCATGGTTGAGTGGAGATGCAAATATGGTAGTTAAAGGGGCACAGGTTAATCCTTGAGTTGAGTAGCAAAAAGAAAGATTTGGCATTATAAGCCTCAGCACTGTATTGCTTGTAAAAATAGCACCTGTGGCCCTACGACTGTGGGATGCCAAACCTTTGCTTCATTAGAAACTGCAGAAAGCAGGGAAGAAGGTTCCATGACAACCATGGGGCTGTCTCAGTACATCATTGGCCCAGCGCATGTGGCAGGACATACCCTAGACCTGGTCAGATGGGGGATGATCTGGTCTTTGGGGGAGCAGACCTTCAACAACCCCGTTGTCATGGACAGATCATTTCCTTGTGAAATTTGATTTGCCGGTAGCAGATCCTCCATGCAGGGGTGGGGGACCGATTAAGATGGTCCGTCCCCAGAGACTTATGGAATCCAAAGGATTCCTGGATGCTCTGGGGGATTTTCCGGCTGATAGGGCTGGCGATTTGGTCGAGGCCTCGGTCTCAGTATGGAATGGTGAGATGGGAAAGGCCATAGATACAATTGCTCCTGAGCACCCACTCCAGTGCTATGGAGCCTGTAACTCCCCTTGGCTTATAGAAGATCTACGGGCAATGAAACAGGTTGGATGATGGCTAGAGTGCAGGTGGCGCAGGACTCGGAGCAAGTATGACTGAAGATCAACAAAAACTCTTAGGCGTGCCTATTATGCGGCAGTGAGGATGGCAAAAAAAAATTGTGCTTTGCCTCCATTATCTCGTCCTCGAGATGTCACCCAGCAGAATTATTCCGAGCGGTTAAGAGCCTCTTGGGACCAGGCTTGGGTTTAGAGAAACCAGGATTGGAACCCTTGGTCATCTGCTATAATAAATTCGCTAGGCACTTCGAGGAGAAAGTTGCTTGTATTTGCTCAGAATTTGATGCCACAGTTATCGCAGAGCCTGGAGAGGTGTCTGGTGCTCCATCTGGTCATGTTTCCTGGGATCAGTTCCAGTTGTTGCAGCCTGATGATGCTTGAAACAGTCCATCCCACCACTTGTACACTTGACGCTTGCACATCTTGGCTAATACGATCTAGCAGAGGTGGATTGATTGGGTGGTTCCAAGGGGTGGTAAATGCCTCTGTCATGGGGTGGTGCCTGCTGCCTTGAAAGAGGCTGTAGTGCACCCTCTCCTAAAGAGGACCTCACTGGATCCAGAAGTATGTGAGAACTACTGCCCCATCGCTAATATCCCCTTTTTGGGCAAGGTGTTTGAACATATGGTAGCTGAGCAGCTTCAGATGTTCTTGGAGGAAACTGATTATCTGGACCCATTTCAGTCGGGTTTCAGGCTAGGGCATGGCTTTGGTTGCTCAGACTGATGACCTGTTCCAGGTGAAAGATGGGGGGAGTGCTACCCTGTTGATCTTCCTAGATCTCTCAGCAGCTTTTGATATCATTGATCATGATATCTTACTGGATTGGCTCTGCAAGATGGGAGTAGGAGGCACTGTGTTACAGGGGTTCTGCTCCTATTTGTAGGGCCGATTCCAGAGAGTGGTATTGGGGGATTCCTGTTCCATCCCATGGCTATTGAGCTGTGGGTGCCACAGGGCTCTATTCTATCCCCCATGTTGTTCAACATCTATATGAAGCTGCTGGGAGAAATCATTGAGGGTTCGGTGTCATCGGTATGCTGATGATACTCAGTTCTATTTCTCCTTGTCGTCGGAGTCAGCTCGGGCGGTGAAGGTGCTGGACCAGTGCTTGGAGGCTGTAATAGGCTGGATGAGGGCTAATAAACTGAAGCTGAATCCTGATAAGACAGAAGCTCTGTGGATTGGTGGTTCCTGAGTCCGTGAATTGGATAAGTGTCCTGTTCTGGATGGGGTTGCACTCCTTCTGAAGGAGCACGAAGGAGCTTGGGACTACTCCTAGATCCATCCTTGGCAGCTTTGGCTGATCTGCCTGCTACGGCCTTTCCTGGACAGGGACAACCTAGCCATAGTAATCCATGTGCTGGTAACTTCCCGATTAGACTACTGCAATGCACTCTTCATGGGGCTGCCGTTGAAGATGACTCAGAAGTTGCAGCTGGTGCAAAATGCAGCAGCCAGACTGCTCACCAGAACTTCTTATAAAGTCCATGTCACATGGGTCTTATATGAATTCAAGGTGTTGGCAATGATGTTTAAAGCCCTAAACCACTGGGACCTTGGTACTTGAGGGAGTGCCTCTCCCTATATATGCCTGCCTGAGATTTGAGATCTGTTGGAGGAGCCCTCCGATGTGTCCCACCAACTCAAGACATGCATTATGGTGGGACGTGGGAGAGGGCTTTCTCTGTTGTGGCACCCCGCTTGTGGAATACCCTCCCCTTGAAGGCCCAACTGGCACTGAAATTGGCTTCATTTCAGCACCAAGTTAAAACATGGCTTCTTCATGGTTACACATAGTTTAATTTGTTTTTAACTGTTTTATTGCTTTAAAAAATTCTACCATTTTTAATTTAACGATTTAATACATTTTTAGCTGTGTAAATTATTTATATGTATATTGTTCTGATTTTATCTGTATGCTGCACTGATATCCCAGTGATAATAGGGTGGGATACAAATGTTTTAATAAATAATAAAATAAATAAATAGCCCTAGACTTTTCCTTGTTATAATTCAGCACAAAGAAGCCTTCTGGATAACTCAAAAGCTGGCTCCCTAGTTTACGACTTTGGGTTATTCCTAATAAAAGTATTACCCTGCTAATCACACAAAAAAGTTTATCTGCATTTATTTCTTGTTTATTTCTTGTTTATTTATTTATTTATTTTATTTCTAACCCACCTCTCCATCCAGATCGAGGCGGGGAACAACAATAAGTGTACAATGAAATGTACACCTAAAAAAAGGGTTAAGTGTGCGCTTTGAAATGAAAGCATGATTACCGTTAGTTAACTGGATATGATCCCACGTATCATATAGGTCAGCTTGCCAGAAAGCAGATTCAAATGCACTGGGGAGAGGGTGGGATCGCCAACACTGTAATGATACATTTCTTTTTCCAAAACCAGGGAAATTCAATGATCAATACACTTGTCAGTTTAAGGCCAGAGTTAAGGTGCTCTCATGTTGGCTTAAACACCACGAAATCAAGAAATTGGGAGCTAAGGCTGATGCCTTCATATCGGAGCAGGCAGTGTGGTGCGAGCGTGCCCCATTGTGCCCCCAGACAGATTTCTTGATGCCTACTGAGTGGCCCTGATCCTCCCACTTTTTCTGAATTAACCAGTTTCCTTACCCACAGCTAGGATCACATCAGAGAAAGTGATGGTCTCCAGCCACTGCCATTTTCATTTCCCATTAATGCCTTGAAGCTACATAGATTCTTTGTCAATGGCTCCCTCTACAAGGATTCGCTTTTGCGCCCGGTTTGGCGATTATGCGCATTATCGCAGACGCGCATTTACTCCTAATCCCTCTGCACGGGAGGCGGCGAAACGCATCAATAGATGTCCAAAAAGCGCTTTACAAGAAGTTAATGCGCATAAGCGCTTGTTCACACGGGAAAAATGCGCTTTAACGGCCGGAGCAAAATAAAACTCGCGATTTAACGCGCATTCGAAAATGCGCATTATCGGAGAGATAACGCGCCTCTACGCCCGATTTGCGCTCCGTTCTTGTAGAGGTAAAAATTTTAATGAACCTTCAAAGCGCATTAAACCTCTCTTGTAGAGGCACCCAATGAAGAGGGGAAGCGGCTGCAGGTCAATGCTTTCCTCTGCAGGGCTCCCAGCCACCAAGGAAAAGAAGGAGGGAAAGGAAAAAGGGGCTCCTGACACTTCTACCTTAAGGCTAAAGAGAGCTGGGGAGGGGAGGGGAGGGGAGGGGAGGGAGGGCAATGGTAAGCCAGCTTGCGTGGGATAGCGGGAATCAGGCAGGGGCTAAGAGCAACCTGGGGTTGGAGGTTGTACGCTTGTATGTTGAATGGGTGGGGGCTGCATGTGTGCGAGGGAGAAAGGAAGGGCCTGGGGGGGGGGTCTTGGAGGGATCCTGAAAAGGAGAGGGGGTGGTTTTTCATGTACTTGCAGTAAGGAGGAGAAGGAAAGGCTGTGTGTTTATGCTTGTATGTATGTTTACGTCATGAGAGAGAGCGCATATATGGGTGGCAAGCCAGAGTGAGAAAAAGATTGGGGGAATGAGTTGGCTGGCAGAGGTGTGGGGCAGGCACAGTGGGGGGAAGAGTTTGCCTTTGGTGAAATAAGTTTCCCTTGGCACTGACCACTCTGGGTTCAAAGACATTGTTTAGTGTGTTGGGACTCAGGCCTCACCTCTGACTTGTACTCAATCTTTTGGGCAGGTCCTTTGTCCTTTGCGACTAGCTCCTGCAGCCATTTTGTGGTGGTGCCCAGGACAGTTTCCCAAATTGCCAAATGTGCCCACAGGCCCCAAAAGTTTGCCTACCCTTGCCTTAACAGATGTGCCCCATGCTCAGTAATGATGTTATTGCTTACAAATGAGGCAGTGGCTACCAGGAGGAGGGCCTTTACTGCTATGGCACCCCAGCTGTGGAATGAGCTCTCCAGAGAGGTTTGCCTGGTACCTACATTATTCTCTTTCCAATGCCAGGTGAAGACCTTTTTGTTTTCTCAGTATTTTAACATTTTACCATCCTACACCAAGCAGGATATAGCTCTATGAAAAAAGCAGCATGAAAGCGGTATATGGCAGGATCTACACTACTGCTTTATAGCAGTATTTAAGTGCACTGACAACTGTTGGGGGCCCATGACACATGTACTGCTTTGATGCCACTTTCATAGTGTTATATCCTGCTTGGTGTAGATGTGTCAGGCGCCCCAACAGTTGTCAGTGGACTTCAATACCACTATAAAGCACTAGTGTAGATCCTGTCCTAGTCTTTTAACTAGGGATGTGCACTGGATCGGACCCAATCCACGATCCGAGTCCGGTCCAGTGGGAAATCGGATAAATTATCCGATTTCCGATCCTGCAGCTGGATCGGCCGATCCAATCCGAACCGGTCCGAAAAGGCTCCGAACCGGTTCGGAGGATCAGCGGATCGGCAGGCGCCCACTGGTGCCCACCGCCGCTTCCATTGGCGGGCGCCAGTGGGCGCCCGCCGATGAAAGTGGACAGGGGGGGGGAGGAGGGGGGCGCTTACCTTCTCGGCCCGTCCACTCCCGTCCGGCACTAGCAGCTACTACCAGCGGGCTCCGCGGCCTGCTCCAGGGTGGCGCGCCGGGTGATGTCATCACCCGTCGCGCTACTCTAGAGCAGGCCGTGGAGCCCGCTGGTAGTAGCCGCCGGCGCCGGACGGGAGCGGACGGGCCGAGAAGGTAAGCAGGGGGTGCGTGGAGGGGAGGAGGGGGCGCGCGGAGGGGGGAGGGGGGCCCTTACCTTCCCGGCCCGGCCGCTCCCGTCCGGCGCCGGCGACTACTACTACCAGCAGGCTCCGCGGCCTGCTCTAGGGTGGCGCGCCGGGTGATGTCATCACCCGGCGCGCTACTCTAGAGCAGGCCGCGGAGCCTGCTGGTGGTAGCCGCCGGCGCCGGACGGGAGCGGACGGGCCGAGAAGGTAAGCAGGGGGTGCGTGGAGGGGAGGAGGGGGCGCGCGGAGGGGGGGAGGAGGGGGCGCGCAGAGGGGGGGAGGGGGCCCTTACCTTGCCGGCCCGGCCGCTCCCGTCCGGCGCCGGCGACTACTACCAGCGGGCTCCGCGGCCTACTCCAGGGTGGCGCGCCGGGTGATGTCATCACCCGGCGCGCTACTCGAGAGTAGGCCGCGGAGCCCGCTGGTAGTAGCCGCCGGCGCCGGACGGGAGCGGACGGGCCGAGAAGGTAAGCAGTGGCGGGGAAGGGGGCTTACCCCCCCCCCGGAGCCGTCCGCTTCTATCCGCTGGCACCTGCGGGCGCCAGCGGATGGAAGCGGACGGCCCCAGGGGGGGTAGGGAGCGCGGGGGAGGGGGCTTACCTGCCGGGGCCGTCCACAGCGGATGGCCCCGGGGGGGGGAGGGAGTTAGGCCCCCCCTCACCCACCCCCCGCCATTTTTTCCTCATAGACTTGCATTGCAATGCAAGTCTATGGGGAAAAAAATGGCGGCCGATCCAAAAATTTACGATTTTTGGGTCGGGATCGGACTCGATCCGGTCCGGGGGGCCTCCGATTTTGTCCGAACCGGTCCGTGACAAAATTGGAGGTCCTGATCCGGGTCCCGATCCGATCCGGGGGGTCTGTGCACACCCCTACTTTTAACTTGCTATTTTAAATCTCTGCATTGCTGCTTGGTTTTATTCTGGTTGTACTTTTATATTGTGGTTTTATATTGTGGTTTTAATTTTATACATAAGTTGTATTTTATGGTTTTAATTTTTGTGAATCACCCAGAGAGCTTCATTTATTTAGCTTTATAGAAATGCAGTAAATAAATAAATTACCCTCCATGCTCCCACACTTTTCTTTGGTCTTTCAGCTCCACTTCAGATGGGAACGATGGAATGCCTGGGTTCAGCAAAGATGCCCCCACATTGTCCTGGTCATCTATTACTTTATGAAGCATCTGAGCCTTGCTGTATTGCTAGAAGAATCCTATTATGAGTTGACCTGTGCTTGCTTGTTGCTTGCATTAGTAGCTGGCAGGATAGCTCAACAGTGGGTGGGTAATAATAATAATAATTATTATTATTTATAACCCGCCTCTCCCCCCCGGATCGAGGCAGGGAACAACAACAAATACAAAACAAAGACCACAAAACAGATGAGACACTAAAAACAAATAAAAACCAATACGTCATTAAAAACACCTTAAAATTCAATTGGATAGGCCTGCCGGAAGAGAGCAGTCTTCATGGCTCTCTTAAATTCATGAAGACTGCTAATTTGTCTAATCTCCTCCGGCAGACCATTCCACAGTCTGGGAGCAGTAGAAGAGAAGGTCCTCTGGGTAACACTCGTCAGCCTAGTTCTGGCTGATTTGAGTAAGTTCTTCCCAGAGGACCTGAGTGTGCGGGGCGGATTATACAGAAGAAGGCGATCCCGCAGGTAACCTGGACCCAAACCATGTAGGGCTTAAAGGTAATAACCAACACTTTATACTTCACCCAGAAACTGATTGGCAGCCAATGAAGTGATTTTAAAATTGGTGTAATGTGGTCACCCCTAGATGTACCAGTGACCAACCTGGCTGCCATATTTTGAACAAGTTGAAATTTCCAGACTAGGCACAAAGGTAGCCCTTTGCAGAAGTCGAGCCTCGAAGTTACCAGCACGTGCACTACCGTTTTTAGGTCTTCCAACTCTAGGAAGGGGCGCAGCTGGCGTATCAGCCGAAGCTGATAGTAGGCACTCCTGGCTGTTGCGTCTATCTGGGCTGTCATTTGGAGCGATGGATCCAGGAGTACCCCCAAGCTGTGAACACAGTCTTTCAGGGGGAGTGCAACCCCATCCAGAACTGGTTGACACACCTCCAAACCCAGGTTGTGGCCCTTGACAGCAAGCACCTCCGTCTTGTCTGGATTCAGCTTCAGTTTGTTTTTCCTCATCCAGCCCATTACCACCTCCAAGCATTCATTCAGAGGAGACACACTATCCTTAGCTGACGATGTTATCAAAGGCATAGAGAAATATATTTGGGTGTCATCAGCGTATTGATAGCACCCAAATGCCTCCAGATGATCTCTCCCAGCAGTTTCATATAAATGTTAAAACAGCATTGGGGAAAGGATGGCATCTTGTGGTATGCCACATAGCAGCTCCTTCTTTGAAGAGCAGCTATCCCCAAGCATCACCATCTGGAACCTGCCCGAGAGGTAGGATCGGAACCACTGAAGCACAGTGCCCCCGATTCCCAATTCCCCCAGGCGCTCCAGAAGGATACCATGGTCGAAAGTATCGAAAGAAGCTGAGAGGTCCAGGAGTCCCAACAGGGACACACTCCCCCCGTCAATTCTCAGGCGTAGATCATCCACTAAGGCGACCAAAGCGGCCTCAACTCTGTATCCTGCCCTGAAGCCGGTTTGAAATGGGTCTAGAAAATCAGTGTCATCCAAAACTGCCTAGAGTTGGAAGGCAACCGCCCTCTTGATCACCTTGCCCAAAAATGGAAGATTTGATACTGGCCTGTAGTTATTAAGGTCCAGGGAGGGCTTTTTTTAGGCCGTACCACTGCTTCTTTTAAACGTGATTGAAAACTCCCCTCCCTGAGAGATGCATTAATATGTTGTAAATGTGATCTAACTGCATCTCCTCCCTGGATGACCAGCCAAGGACAGGGATCGAGAGGGCAAGTCATCCTCACTCATCCAAGCAGCTTGTCCACGTCCTCAGTACTCACCAACTGAAACTGATCCAGTGTAATCCTACTCGCGGAGTCGCTGGACACTCCATTGTTAGCCTCTGCTATAACGATGGCATCTAAGTTGGCTCTTATCCGAGATATTTTATCTGTGAAATGATGGTTAAAGACATCACAGCGAACTACCGAAGGCTCTAAGGTCGGATTCAGGGGGGAAGGTGCCCGGGTTAGACCCCTCACCACCCTGAACAGTTCTGCTGGACGTGAATTTGCAGACGCAATGCACGCAGAGAAGAAAGCTTTCTTCGCTGCACATATTGCCACCCCATAGGAACGAAGATGTTCTCTATGTTGTGTCTTGTCGGATATAAGTCGAGTTTTCCGCCATCGGCGCTCGAGTCGTTGTCTTTTCTGCTTCTACTCCCTGAGGTCTTCTGTATACCAGGGTGCCCTGTTAGAAGCGGGTCGGAGAGGACGTTTGGAGGCAATCATGTCGATAGCCCTAGTTAGGTCTTGATTCCATCGATTGACCAGGGCTTCTACAGGATCGTTGACGATACCAGCCATAGAACCCTCTAAGGCTTTCTGGAATCCAGAAGGATCCATCAGCCTTCGAGGGCAGACCATCTTAATAGGTCCACCACCCCTGCAGGGACAGGTGGTAGCCGTGACCAGAAAATGGTCTGTCCATGACAATTCGGAGGTATTCGTTACCTCCGCCCATAGATCCATCTGTTCTGAACTGAAAACAGCATCTAGGATGTGACCTGCTGAATATGTGGGTCCAGAGACCAATTGGGATAGGCCCATGTTTGTCATGGATGCCACGAACTCCTGAGCTACACCTGAAGGACCAGGACCAGGACCAAAAGCCTGGGCGAATCCAACAACAGCTCAGAGACCAGTTCCGTGAGCTCAGCCAGGGAGTCTGATAGGCAGCGGGGTGGCCGGTGCACTAACAGAATCCCTAGTCTATCCCTGGCCTTCAGACTCAGGTACACACATTCGATATGATTCAATTCCCGGACAGGATGTCTGGTCAAGATTGTTTTTGTAGACCACAGCTACTCCGCCCCCCCCCCCCCCCACTTTCCCTCACCTGCTCACTAACACAGTACCCAGCTGGGAGAGCCTGGGCCCATGTCAGGCCACTGTCATCTCCCAGCCATCCTTCTGGCACCTTTCGCCATCCTTATGTTCATGCAGACACACAGGAGAGTTCAAATTTCTTATTCTGGATGTGGAATTACAACAAAATGAATGAGAAAAATAATACTTCGCTGCCTTATTGAGATTTCTACAAGCAGGTAAGATGCAAGGCATCTACTGTTGCTTTGAAACCTGGGATGCTTGGTGGGGATAAAAAGGGTTGGCTGGCGTGGTGTTGCCGTCAAGAACAAGTAATGAGTGGAAAGGTTAAGCCCACTCTTCCACCATACCACTTCTTTGCTCCCCCCAATACCATTTCATAACAGAAAAGTTCTGTTATGTGAGCTCAATTGTCTAACGTGATAACATGATGTTTCATGTCCCCGTGAGCACATCTTAGAGGGGAAGAGGCAATTGGCCTACAAATGTACTTCAATATAAATAATTAAGCTGCCAATTTGTGCTCCAAGTCAGTACATTCCCCACCCCCACACTGCCAACTTGCACCATTTCATGATGCCTCTTCAACATCTAGAAAAGAGGCAGATTGTTTTCAAATCTTGCACTGACATTTTTCATTACTGGCAACATCATCAATCCAACGATTCTAGGAGACACGGCTACAATCCCCACACACAAGCCATTAGAGACAGCATCAGAGGAAACCATCTCCCACTGTTCAACCTCAGGCCTAGGGCCCCCATCTGGTCTTTCAGGGTTCGCAAAACGGCCATGCCTGCTTTCTCCCGAGCACCTATTGTTTTGTGGTCTCCTGGCTTTCGTGCCATTTTCCCCCATTCTAAAAGTTTGGAATGCCTCCCCTGAGGCTTAGTTATGAGCATTAAAAATTATAAGTGAAAATATGCTGGTGTTTTTAGTATTTTGGACCATCCCTTTTAACTTTGGCCCCACCCACCAAAATGGAATGCAGCCCCCAAGAGCTTATCTGAAATGGAATGTGGCCTATGAGCTGAAAGAGGTTCAGCACCCCTGATTTAACCCATCCTGCCTGCTGTTGATGTAAGTAGCAAACAGGCATGAATCAACTCACAGAAGGATGCAATGCAGTAAGGCTCAGATGTTTCATAAGGTGATAACAGTACAAAGAAAACATGAGGCATCTCCATTATTCCCATCTGGATTTGGGCCTGAAAGACCAAGGCAAAGTGTGGGTGCATGGAGGATAAATTGTAAGCAAACCCAGTTCATGATAATACACAACATCATTACTAATCATCCAGCAGTTTTTTGATTTTGCAATGCTTGAGCCAACATGAGATAGCCTTAAGTATTATCTTAAACCAGGAGTTTTGTTTTAGCATTGAATTTCACACAAAGCTCAACACACTTACCATATCACACTGATTTCACAATGCACTAGTTATGAATAGTGTAGCATGAGAAATTATTTAAGAACACATGGTAGAAACCAAACACATGGGCAACACCAAAGTTCAGTTCGCAGTTATACTGCTAAAGCCCACTATCAAACAGCTATTCACCTTGCTAAGTCATGTGTGAAGGCTTTCTATAGAAATATAATTAAAAAGTAGCCATGTGTATCCTCTTGGAAAGGTTCTAAATATGGCTTATGTTTAGCTATTGGCTGTGACTTTCTTTTCCAAATTTCCTTCTCAAAATTACCGGTTTCACAGGAAACATACTTGAAAAGTTACTGAGTTACATGATAACTAGAGAAATGTTTGATTTTAGCACAGCATACAAAGTACTAGGCATTAATAAGCATTTCAATTCCGTGGGGCATTTCGGTTTCATAGGATGTTGTGACCTTAAAGTCACCGTTTTTCCAGAACAAATTCAAAGGGAAATTCCAGCATGAAATTGAAGTTCAGTAGCAAATCTGACTCAACAGACACTGGGAGTAGTTGGCTCACTACAGAAAGTAATTGTCCTTCTTCTTTCATTGTTTACATATTTATATCATTACGTTATTATCATCAATGATTGCTACTTTTGAGTAGGGTCGCAACCATTTTGATTGGATCTTCTATTTGTTGTACTGGATTTCCTTGTATTCATTAATGTGATATTGTAAAAATCTGTGCTCTGCATGGTAATGTGACACACACACTGCCATCTCTAGAACTGCTTGGCAATTATGAGGTAGGCTCTTGAAAGCTTATGCCGCGATGTTTTTGTTACATCTTTAAAATGGCTGTGGACTCTTCATTGTTTTTGCTGCAACAGACCAACATGGCTTCCATCCTGGAAAAAAAAAGAAGTTAATTAGAAAGATGATTTGCCAGAACAGCTGCATTTAGGCAAAAAAATTGCAACCTGAACTCATATATCTTTTAGTTTTGTTAGTGGTTTGTGCCAAATGTATGCTTGGTATACACACCCACCCACCCCTCAAGAGACTGCTGTATCCCATAGCAAGTTAGGACTGCTACCTCAGGCAGCAAATTTCGGGTAACACTGAAGGTGACAAAGTGGGAGACTGACATATCTGATCTATGGGGCAAAATCCACTTATAATGAGTAATATGTGGAGGATGCAAAATGGGGCCCAGGCTGTCACACACCGCTTTAAGGGAAAAAAGCTGTGCTACTATTCCTGCCAATGGTGAGCCCTACCTGTGAGAAACTGTTGGAGAATTTTCCCACTGTCTGGAAAAATTTGGGGAAATTCCACCCCCACCCAATTTCTCTACCCACAGAGAATTTTCAGAGGCTGCTATTTGCACACAGTGTGCATGTGTGTTTGTGTAGGAGAGTGCAGTGTATGCAAGGGAATAAGCAGATCGGGGGGCACAGGCCAGCTGGGGTTGTGCCCCCTCTTGTTTGGAGAAGGGGGCCCCACCACTCCGGCCATGTAGCTGGCTATACTTGTCTGAAGCCAATTTGGCCTTCCTGCTGCAAAAAGCTCCCCCCTGCCCCTACTGCTGGGCATGCTTTCATGCTCAGGCGCCGATATATTTGAAATTGTGCAGCATGATGGTAAGCATGTTTGTTCTGAAGTAAATCCTGCTGGATTCAATGGAATTTATACTTCAATAGTACCTCCACCCATCACCGTACCTATGCCCCCCCCCCCCATCTTAGTGGATTTATTTGTTTTTAAGAGAAGTGAAGACGGAGAAGACTGAGGGGAGACATGACAGCACTCTTCAAGTACTTGAAAGGTCGTCACACAGAGGAGGGCCAGGATCTCTTCTCAATCATCTTAGAGTGCAGGACACGGAATAATGGGCTCAAGTTTCAGGAAGCCAGATTCCGGCTGGGCATCAGGAAAAACTCCCTGGCAGTTAGAGCAGTACAAGGATGGAACCCATGACCTAGGGAGGTGGTGGGCTCTCCCACAGTAGAGGCCTTCAAGAGGCAGCTGGACAGCCATCTGTCAGGGATGCTTTAAGGTGGATTCCTGCATTGAGCAGGGGGTTGGACTCAATGACCTTATAGGCCCCTTCCAACTCAACTATTCTACGATTCTTCACAAAGACTTTTCAAAACTGGACATTTTTAACCTGGGATTATTATTATTTCTTGAGGAGGGCTTTCAAAAACGAAGGGTTTTTCTTTTTCTTTTTAAGGAGAGCTTTTAAACCCCTGGGTTTGGCTGCTGGATGAGTCCCTGCGCTGTTCTCCCCCCACCCCGATGTCCATGGCGTGGCCGGTCGCTAGTTCAACGAGCCACGGGGCTCTCTGGAGGCGCGCCCCTTCTCGCGGGGGCTTCCACCGGGACCTCCAAGAGGGAAGCGCCGGCTGACCCGGGAGGAGGGGAGAAACAGCGAGAGCTACGGCAGGGGTAGAGGAGCGAAACGCTGCTGTGCGGCGAGCTCTTCCCGGAGGACTGGCCAATGAGAGGGCGAGGGCGAGGGGGCGGCGGCGGCGGCGGCGGCGGCGGCGCCCGAAGGGCAGCTGTGACGCCACCAACCCGGAAGCGCTCCGTCTCTTGGCCAGAGGTCCCCACGCAGCCTCCTCAGCTCCGGGTGGGGAAGGGGAGCCCTCAGGTACAGGGGGTGGCTGGGATGGGTCGTGGGCGCTGTCGGGGCAGTAGGTCCTCTCCGGCCATCTCTGCTGCGTGCAGTGGGGTGGGGGAGACGCGTGTTTGGTGTGATGGGGTGTGAATAGTGGGTGCTGGAGCCCCCCCCCTCTCTCTCGCCTTCCCCCCAAATTCTTCACACTGGGTGTCCCCCCCCCTTTGTTTTGAGCCCTTTCCCTTCTTTCCTGTCGTCCCCTCTAATTCCTTTGCTTCTTGCTCGCTCGCTCTCGATCCTTGGACCAGGGGCCCTGTTCACACGTGTAGACTTGTCCTGGCGCTCTTTGCCACCTAGATGCATGTCGTAGTGAGTCTGCTTGGGATTGCAGCCTTCTTTAAGTATCCTGATATGGAAGGGGGTGTGGGGGTGGGGAGTTGCCTAAAACGCAGCGTGGTGGTGGGGAGGTCTTAGGTTAAACTAGAGGCACTGGCTGAATTCGGACGACACAATAGTCAACTGGGGGGGGGGGGGGGAATCCTCAGTTGTATCGACTATCGTGTCATCCGAATGCTGCCATAGTCAACTCAGCGCTGATCCTAATCCACACCACGGTTGATTATTACCATGTTGTGTGGGGCGTACCCCCTACATGAACAACTGTAAAGTTGATTATGACCCCACCATTGACTATCGTGTTCTCCGAATTCAGCCATTGAGTTGTTTCGTATAAACTAATCTTTGCTCGCTGCTTGTCTAAGTAGATATGATCTACTGATCCCCTGGTTTTTATTGTACTGTATTTTGATTGTGTTCTTGTATATTTTTAATTTGTTATTTTATCTCATTGCTTTATCCTAGATATTTTTTTTTGTTATGAGATGGGCCTATACAATATAAATAAATGTCCTAATGAAATGGAAACTAAAAATAAAATTGTATGTGTAAATGTACAGGTTGAATGGGTTGGCTGCTTTAAGGGGGAATATGGGAAGGAAAGCTCCAGATGCCCTGCTTTTTTATTCCTTTAGGTTGTGGGGGCTGCAGCCTCACCCTGGAGCAGACTGATTTGGTGACTCCATGGCAACCGAGGTGAAGGTGACTGGGCAGAACCAGGAGCAGTTCCTGCTGCTGGCAAAATCTGCCCGTGGAGCTGCCCTGGCCAGCCTCATCCATCAAGTACTGGAAGCCCCCGGCATTTATGTTTTTGGGGAGCTTCTTGACATGCCCAATGTTCGAGAGGTGAGCCCTGAGACTTGGGGGTGAGGGTGGGTCTAGGGAACCCTGTACTGCTCCATGTAGATAGTTCATAGAATCATAAAATCATAAAATCATAGAATAGTAGAGTTGGAAGGGGCCTCTAAGGCCATGGAGTCCAACCCCCTGCTCAATGTAGGAATCCACCTTAAAGCATCCCTGACAGATGGTTGTATAGCTGCCTCTTGAAGGAATCAAAGGCCCTTCTCTCCTGTGCTTCAGTAACCCCTCATATCTTTGTTAGTGGTTTTCAAACTGTGTTTGGGGATCTGAGTAGTTTCTACAAACATCTGGGATTTTTCAGTGAGGTTATCGACAATGACAGACAAACTTTACTTATCTTTCCTCCCAATGGTCAAGGGAGGATCAGTGTGTGTTCTAGGGAACACTGTTCATTTGCATTAGGTAACAGGCCCAGCTAGCACTCTGTGGGAATATTTTGAGTGTCTGTGTGTACAGACCCTTGAGTGCTCCCCAGAATCCATGGCAGTGGTCTGATAGGGGTTAACTGCAGAAAAGTCAATGTGAAAAGGATTCCCTTAAGGTAGAAAGTTTGAAAACCACTGTCATAAGCTACTGCTTAATGCTCTTTCCAATCATTTTTCAGTGGCAGTATTGCAGTATCCTCTCTTTATATTATAGATGGCAGGAGAAGTGATTGCTATGGTGGCAGGGATGGAAAATTACTGTACTGCTTTTAACTCTCAACCTTCTTAAGACTCTGATCAGATTATTATTAACTACACCAGTCTTCCCCAACCTGGTGCCCTCCAGAAGTTTTGGACTACAACTCCCAGCATCTGACCAAGGCAGATAGGAGTTGGAGTCTACAACATCTGGAAGGTAGAATAGTAAGTTAGACTGAGAGACGGTGATGGGCCCAAGGTCACCCAATAAGCTTTGTAAATGAGCAAGGATTGCCTTTTGTTAGGTTCATTGTCAGCACCTGTAAAATGCACCACCCTGGCACTCGAGCCTTACACTGGGGATAGTTATGATGAGTATGTGTGCAACAAACATACCCTGTCCCCCTGTCCTAGTTCTCACAGAGGTGGTAAATCTTTGTCTGCAGGTGAATCACTGGATACTCCTCCAAAGGGCAACAGCAATTCTGCACATAGAAAACTTGCATGTCTTGGAGCAGGCTAGGCTAGACCCATTTCCCCTATCATGTAGTTTTCTATGTTCAGGGATTTTGTTTTAAATTACCCTGTACATAGGTTTTTTTAAAAAAAAATCCCTGTGTACAAGGATTTTAAAATTAATTAATGGTGGTGGAACACTCCATCATGCAACTTTTGCCCAGAGTGGTACAGTCCAGTCAAAGGTTTACTGCTTCAGGGAGAATGAGGCCTAAGGTGCTGTCCATCTGGGGTGGTGCAGTTCATGGGATGGGCCCATTGCATCTATTCGTTGCTCACAACATTTCTGAGAACCCTGTGCGACAAAAGAGTAAAGGCAAAATTCACTTTCACTGATAATTAAACAAAACTTGAGGCAGTACTGACTCTGGGACAAACTGGAATCCTTTTCTGTAAGCAATAAGGACATTTTGCCATTTTTCTACTGTTTTGTACTGAACGTTGGTATTTTCCCACCCCACCCCTTTTCTGCAGCTAGCTGACAATGAGTTCTCCCCTGTGTTCCGCCTACTTACAGTCTTTGCATATGGGACGTATTCAGATTACCTGGGTATGTTTCCTCTTTTTCTTAGGAAATAGGGATGGTCAAGGGATGCAGTTGCTGATGGGGAAGGAGGGTACAGGAAAGCAACAAACTCCTGTATTCAGAATTTGGAAGTGGACAGCACCAGTGCTGAAGCAATCCTCCCTAAGACCAAGAATCACAGGAGGACATGGGTTGCAAGTTCTACAGATTAAAAAGGAGCTGAGGGTACAGGATAGGGCCACTAGATTTCAAAGGATGTTGGATGTTATCTAATAGCTTGCGATCTCTATTATTTCCTGCATCTTCTGGCTCTGTTCTTTTCATCCTCCCCTTCTTTTGGCTACTTTTTCTACCACATCATGTCTCAAAGTATAGTGGGAATGTGAAGCACATTGTATGGTGTTGACTAGGCTCTGATGCAGTGAAGATAATGTCAAATACGTATTATTTGAAATGGGAAGGCCTGATTTGGCCTTTGTGCCTTCAGGATCTAGACCCCAAAAGGAGAGGGGGAATTCTGGAGGAGTACAGGTTGCGTGAATAAATTACTCTGTGCCTGGGTGTCTGCTCTATGGACATCCATTTTGGTCAATTGGCGAAGTTTTATCTGAAGACGCTAAGCAACCATAGCAATTTGGAGTGGGATGTGCGAGACTGATATTAGATATTAGAACTGGATAAGAGAAATTTGGGGGGACAACTCGAGTATGGAAAGATGGGGTAGGGCCTCATCCCAAGCTTGCAGTGAGAATTCGAGGCTATCTAACCTGCTGTGACTCTGGTTATTCTTTCTGTTTCCTGAGAGCAGCTGATGCTGGGAATCTGCCCCCCTTAACGGGGGCTCAGAAGAACAAACTGCGTCATCTGTCTGTCGTCACACTGGCTTCCAAGCTCAAGGTAGTGTACATATCCTTTTATTGGCTATCCTCATTCTTCTGGAGGTTGCGCCTCACATCGGCTTGTGACCCCCACAGTGCATCCCTTACTCGGTGCTGCTGGAGCAGCTCCAGTTGAAGAACGTGCGCCAGCTGGAGGATTTAGTGATTGAGGCAGTGTATGCAGATGTACTACGGGGGAGCCTAGACCAGCGCAACCAGCGGCTAGAGGTGGATTACAGCATTGGGCGGGACATCCGCAGGGAGGAGCTCAGCGCTATCACCCGCACCCTGCAAGAATGGTAAGGAAGACTCTCCAAACTTGCACAAACTGGTGGGGAATGCGTCTCTAGTATAGCAAAGAAGCGCAAACACGCACGCTATGCATGTGGTACGTTGTGCCTGATTTTTTTCCTATGGGAGAAGCCAGATCTTGTGGCTGATGCTATAAAAATAGCAATAGTTTGAGTTCTTCTTCCTCTTCTGCTGTGGTTCTATGCTATTTGCTGCTTGAGGAAACTGCACATTATGATATGCCATAATGATATGCCTTTACTAACCATTAGGTAAAGGGAAATGGACCGGGAAATGGTTGGCCACTGTGTGAACAGAATGCTGGACTAGATGGACCTTTGTCTGATCCAGCATGGCTCTTTTTATGCTCTTGTGAGAGGAGGACAAGGAACTATGTGGAGCACTGAACATCTATCCTCTGATCTCCTGAAATCTCCCTCCCAGCCCTGCTTCTGAATCTCTACCAAATATTGCCTGCCAACAAAAAATTACAAAAAGGCTAGAAATATGATTCCCCCCTCTCTTTTCTTTTTATAAATGAAAGCTGAGATACTCTGGAACATGCGGTTGGCCATTACGCTTGCACAATCGGTTGTGTGAGTGGGTTGCTCAGCAGGTGGCACAAAAGTTATGCAAAACCGCTTGCTCGAACATAACTTTTGTTGGATTCTTCTCTTGCGCATAGTTCAGAACTCAGGTCCCGCTGGCACAGCGTCATTTGTGCTAATGAAACAACACAGTTGGATACTTCTGTATAATCACATTTAGTGCTTTTTCTGCACTTTTGTAAGATTGTGGCATAAATGCAGCCCTGGTCCTAACCTTTATCAAAATGCCTTTTGTAGCAGTTTGATGTATGCGTTGTGGCCTTGTATGTTTAATCCAGTTTTCCTCAATAAGGTGCCTGTATTTTTGGGTAAACTGTCTCAGTGCTGTCAGGGTGCCTTCTGTTGTCTATCCACTTCTTCCCTGACTGTTGTTCCTATATGAATAGATCACTTCTATGTCCTCTCTTTCATTTGATACCTGTTTCTTTTAGATTTCCATGCCCTGGTGCTTCTCCTACCCAGTGTTTGCCTTCTTAGCTCCTCTGCGGGCTGTTGTCCTGACCGTTCACTTTTGTCTGTCCTTCACAGGTGCCAAGGCTGCGAAGTTGTCCTTTCGAGTATTGAAGAGCAAGTCAGCCGAGCTAATCAACACAAAGAGCAGCAGCTAGGTCTGAAACAGCAGATTGAAAGTGAGGTGAGTCTGCAGGGCTGCAGCAGAGCCTCCTCTGACTTTAGACATGATGGCAAAAATTAAAAGCATTGCCTTGTCCATGTTAACTGGCAGCCTCCTGTCATTCTTCCATGTTGTCTAGGCTTATATGCTGTGTGTATATTCCTGGAACACTGGATGGCATTTCAGATTTGCTCTCTGGCCAGCAGTTTCATTTTTTTCAACATGTGATAGCAAACTGGAAATTGCAAAGTCAGGTTGTCTCTTTACACATGCAATGCAACAGATAAAGCAGGGGTGGGCAACCTTTTAGAGCATGAATAGCTGGCCAGACCAATATTAAAAACATCTGGTTCCTGATACCTGTGTCTTACAAACTGTTAAGTCAGGCAAATGAGCAAGTGGCGAGGTAAATCCTCACCCACATCCTCTCCCCAATACACAACCTCAGATTCAATGGGATATTCCTGTACTGGCCATTCCGAACACCAGAGGGCTACTGTTCAATTATAATAATAATAATAATAATAATAATAATAATAACGATTTATTTCTTACCCGCCTCTCCGTCTAGATCGAGGCGGGGAACAAGCCTTAAGAGAGACAGAGAGAGAATCCCTAATGAATTGTAAAGTAGTATTGTTCAATCATATTTCTTTCTTTATTTAAAAGAAGCAAAATGCAAAATGAACCGTGGCTGGTTATTAAGGGAAGGCTTCCTGGAACAACGGCGTTTTCAGGAGGCGCTGAAAGGAATACAAAGGTGGCACCTACCTGACCCCCAGAGGCAGGGAATTCCATAGGAGTGGGGCTACCACGCTGAAGGCTCTTCCCCTGGTGGACTCCAGTCAGAGGATGGGTCTATGTGGAACCACCAGGAGCGTGCCCTCGGATGTTGTTTGTTTATAATGAAGGAATAAGTTTTGCATCTACATCATAAGAAAATCAATAAAATACGCATCTATAAGAGAGAGAGAGAGAGAGAGTCCTCCCAAAAGGGACCTTTAAACCAAATACCTTGGCCAGACTGAGAGGCATGTCTGGTGAGATCTTTCTAATATTGTTGTAGATCCAGGTGTGTGTTAAATGCTTTTCTTTCTTTCTTTTTTCTTTTTTTGGGGGGCACTTTAATTTTGTTCCTCTTGTTTCTCCTCCCCCCTCCCCTCCCTTTCTGCCCCAAGCAGGTGGCAAATCTAAAGAAGACAATTAAGGTGACGACAGCAGCAGCTGCAGCAGCAACATCCCAAGATCCTGAGCAGCATCTGTCAGAACTCCGGGAACCGGCTCCGGGTACCAACCAGCGCCAGGCCAGCAAAAAGGCTTCCAAGGGCAAAGGGTGAGGCGGAGTCCTGGTCGAGGCTGGCGGTTGCCTCGTTGCACTTGGGGCAGAAGAGCAGAGAGTCCCCTGGTGTTTCACCTGCATCTTAGCTCTTACTTTGGGGAAATTATTATTAACCTGTTATTAACTAGTTTGGGCATAATGCAGAACTCCTGCTGATGCTCATTCCGAAACTTTTTCCTTTTCTGCAGGCTCCGAGGCAGCGCAAAGATCTGGTCAAAATCAAACTAGCAGAATTGCTGACTGGGGAGGATGAACAGGTGTCCCACGTTTGGTGCTTTCTTCTCCAATCCAGATGTCTTCTGTACAACCCATCCCCCCTGCCCCATCTCTCTCTCTCTCTCTCTCTCTCTCTCTTTCACACACACACACACACACACACACACACACAGACAGACAGACAGAGCTCTTCCTTCACATTTTCCTCTCCTGGTATGTTCAGCTACTCTTTCATTCCCTCATGTAATCCTTTTCACCTCTTTTCTGTTTTCAATATCGCCAGCTTTTTTAAAATTTATTTTGTTGCCTTGTTCCTCTTTGTCTCCCCTACCCCCATCCCCATTCTCTTGGGGGACATTTTAAAGAGCCATGAAATGACCTCTGTTTTAATTACATTTGCACCAACAAAATATTATGGAAACCTGGGTGGAAACAAATCTGGCGCCAAGTAGCCACTGAGTTCTGTGTGTGAATCCTGGGACATTTGCACTGGGACACAGCTTGACATCTCAATTTTTTGCTTTGTTGGGATCAGGGGAGGGGAGGGGGGTATGAGTGTGTGTTGGGTGGATTGTTTTTAAAATATTATAAATATATAAAGCAATTTAAAAAAATAAATCTATGGACATATCTACAGAAGCTGTTTTCTCTTTGATGTCGTTTATTTCTCTTTTGGGATGGCTTGCATACACATATGTGTTGTTTAACCTAGAGCATCGAAGACCATTTTCTTTGTGGGGGAAACAGGAGGGGCAGCTGGTGTGGTGTGTGCAGCTAAGGGTTCCTATTGGGATAGAATGGCAGTATTTTCCATCCTGCTTGAGATATTGGAAATGGGAGGGAGGAGCCTTGCATTTGCATGCTTCATTAGGTAGGTGGCCAACCTGTGGAATGTATGTCAGAACTATCACAAGCAGCAAGAGTCTATAGCAGCCCTGGAGAGTCACACCGCACACCCACTCCATAGTGCCCTAGAAATGAATAGGCTTTGTAAAACACGAGGATCGGTTTCTGACAATATTGAGACTTATAAAATTAACTCCTCCCTCAATGGCCTGAAAAACAAACACAGATTCAGCACTCTGATGGCATCTGGGCCAAGCATGACGTATTGGGCCTCTTCAGATGCTGCAGCACCCAGCGGCCTATTGAGTTGCCACTTCTGGTTTCTGTAAACAACCTGCAATTATTTATAGGTTGTTCACAAGATGTCCCAAACCCAGACACCTTGAGTTATTTGTGCATTAAACAAGTATTTCAAGAGTGCTCTCATGTCTCCCCTCCATCTTCTCTTCTCCAGGCTAAACATGCCCAGTTCTTTCAATCTCTCCTCATAGTAGGGCTTTGTTTATGCATTAAGTTGATGCATTAGAAATCGTTCTAGAATGTCCGTGTCTCTGGGAGCTGATCTCTGTCAGAGTTTCTCACGGGAGCAGCTCTCTCCCTCCCTGCCATGGCCTTGCAGCTGTAACGAGTTTCCCTGAGAACCTGGATTTGGTATAAAGGAGGAGGCCACTCTTGGAAGCTGACACTCAGATTGTAGCATCATCATAGTGGGTAAAGCCATCCCACCCTGTTGACACATGGGCATGGTTTACTGGTCAAAGGACCTGTCTGTCAAGTGGCTTTGAATAGGCCACGCCTCCGGTCTATAAGAGTGGGGAGCAAGGCTGAAAAGCCTTGCTAGAGATCATCTTTTGACGTAAGGCCTGAAACTCCTCCTGTTGGATTACATCTGTTTTGGAATTTTGGGAGCACTCTGCACATGCTCTCTCACTTGCTATTTGGACTCTGGATTTTTAAGGATTGTGCCATGGAAAGTACTGGGAGGCTTTTCATAGACTTGAACTTGTGTTTGCTGTGGATTATTTGTTTGTGGCCAGACTCAGGTGGCAGGGAGTTGCCAGTCCTTAGCAGAAGGATGGGACTCCTGGGCCTGAGGTTTTAACCTTCCTTGTGATCATGCGCACTGTATCAGCTCAGCATTCGGCAGGCTGTGTTTGATGGGGCATGAACTTTCATCTCTGCCCGGCTCTTGTAGCTCAGAGCATAAGTGTTTCCCCCTCCCTAGGATTTTGTTTAGGCTTAGGCCATGTCTCCTGGGGTGCCAGTGCATGTGGCATCTGGAGAAGCTCAAATCGGATGGTGGCTAACCCTACCCCCACCCCCCATTGCCCCGAGTGATTGCCAGAAGAAATGTATCAGGAAATTATCGTTCAGCTTTAAGTGGTTTACTTGGAGAATGCAACCATTACCCTTTCTACCATGTGATTTCCTCAATAAAAAGAAGTCTCACCGACATGAGTGTCTCGGTGTCAGTTTGCCAGCTTTGTTTACAGACCCCTGATCATCCTCATTGCCCTCAGATTTGCCTGGCAGGATTTATTCTTGACAAATCCATGCTGGCTTCTAGTAATCACTGCATTGTTTTCAAGGTGCCTACAGACTGACATCTTTATAATCTGATCCAGAATTTTCCCAGGGATGGATGTCAGACTGACTGGTCTGTAGTTCCCAGGTTCCTCCTTTTTGCCCTTTTTGAAGATAGGGACAACGTTAGCCCTCCTCCAGTCGTCCGGCACTTCACCCGTCTTCCATGATTTCACAAAGATAATAGACAATGGTTCTGAGAGTTCTTCTGCCAGCTCCTTTATTACTCATCAAGCCCTAGAGAATTGAACTCGTTCAAAGGTGTTCCTTGACCATTTGTTTATCAGTCTCAAACTGCAATCCTTCCCCTTCAGCTTGTACTTCACTTTTGCCAGGGGGGGTCACAGGCTCGCTTTTGCGAGAAGCCTGAGCCAAAGTAGGAATTGTGCACTTCAGCCTTTGCTTTGTCATCTGTTATCAATTTGCCATCCGCATTAAACCACCGTTTCTTTCCTCTGTCTTTTACTATGCACATACCTGAAGAAAGCTTTTTTGTTGCTGTTAGCATTCCTCGCTAGCTGATAGATATGCTAGCTGTAGAACTGCACAGCAATCCATCTGTTGTGGGAAGAGGTAACTGGCAGGATCAATACAATACTATGCTTTCCTTTATGCTTTTGAATTAGACTATATCTCTAGACCATGGGAAATTACACCTGCATTATCATGGGTCTGGTCCTTAAGTCACCTTGGTGACTAAATTATTACTCCACAAGCACCGGAATCAGCCCAGTGTTGAACAGTGAGAGCAGGCCTCAAAGAAAACAGTAGTTATACAAAGAAGAACAGCCCTAATTGATGGCAGGATGTCCTTTGGAGACTAAATTGTCCTACCTCCCCTCAGCTAGCAGCATCGCTGCCCAGCTGGTCTATGGGCATGTCGCCCTCCCTTTTCCCCTTCAGGAGGGCAAAATCTGAGGGAGGAGTGTGGATTATAGGAATTAAGGATAATGGGGAACTCGGGGAAAGGGCAATGGTAAAGAGAGAGTATTTGAAAGAATCTGTATGTAGCAGTTCTATTCTTTGTTAAGAGGCGGGGGGGGGGAGATGTGAATAATAGCAGCCACAGCAACAATCAAGAGCTCAGGGAGGACAGGAACAAAAAGATTGAGGTGTGACATAGTCAGGCCTACACCTCATTCTCCAGTGTTATGTTACTGGCCAATCACCTGTGCTTAACTACCATAGCCTGGAAATAAACTGGCAGCCAGTGCAGCTCTTTTTATGCCGGCACAGGGAGGGTAAGACAATAATTGGTTATTCAGCATCTCAGACAACAGGCTTGCCTAGAGGCTTGCAATCCTATATGACAAGAAAAAGAAAGGGGAAATTGAATTGCGACCCCATGGAATGGGAAGAAATTTATTTATTTATTTATTTATTTATTACATTTGTATACCGCCCCATAGCCGAAGCTCTCTGGGCGGTTTACATAGGATTAAAAACAATTAAAAACAATATACAAAAATTAAAACAGCAAAAACATACAACATACGCACAATCTGTACATTTAAAAACCACTTCAACACTTCAAAAAGCTACAAAAACAAAATAAACCCAGGCTCCTCAGATATTGCCAAATGCCTGAGAAAAGAGGAAAGTCTTGACCTGGCGCCGAAAAGATAACAATGTTGGCGCCAGGCGGGCCTCGTCGGGGAGATTGTTCCACAATTGGGGAGCCACCACAGAGAAGGCCCTCTCTCTTGTTGCTGACCTCTGAGCTTCCCTCGGAGATGTTTGAAGAGATGTGGAAGGAACGATAATGGAAAGGTCATAAAAGCTAAACGTGACATGTCTGCATTGAGAATTTCTACAAGGAAACACGCACATACTACCAATAATTTAGTTCTGTCTTGGTTTTTTGTTTTGTTTTGATGGGAGGAACAGGGGAAGAGCTATATACTTTAGCATCCAGTTGGTTGGGTACCTATTCATTCAAACTGGTATCAGTGATTCAAAGTAGCCTCTCCTTTTGATGCCATGGCAGGATCTACACTACTGCTTTAAAATGGTTTATAACAGTAGTAACAACTGTGGTGGCCCAGGACACACGCAACATACAGTGTTCAAACCGTTTTCAAAGTGTCGTATCTTTCTTGGTGTAAATCTGGCCCATGTATACCCCTTCACATCAGAACTTATCCAAGTTTCTTTTTTGTTATATTTGTGAAAATCCACCGCTCATCTGCAACTTCTCTTCAACCAGCAGATTCATTTATCCATTGGACAATGCATGTCTCCATATTTGACCTCTACTCCTAGACATAAAGAACATGACTTCTTGTTCATGACTTCTAGTTTCAGCTCTGCATGGGACCTGGCTGAGAGAGGTCCTGACCCTGCTACAGATGCACCAAATGGCTTGTGGCCACATGTCAGCTTCTGGTGATGCCAAATAAGGGTGTGTTTGGGGGAACAGTTGTGTATTTCTGTGCTGGAAGACATGCACCTGTGAGTATCTGTGGGGTAAATGCCATCATGTGGATGAGTGAAATGCATGAAGACAAGACATTTGCACTTTCCTCTATAGGGGCTTGTCTGCTCTTTGGACCACTCAGCCTGAGAATCTTTGCAATCAGAGTTCTCAATTGTGCTTACTTTTAAAGCAATTTGCTTGAAAGGTTCTAAGGCTCTGTGGTGGCTGGCAGCCTCAGCTGTCACCTCCCCTTCCTCCCCTGAAAACTTGGGGATGCCAAGAAAAATGATATGCAGGTTGTGCTTGTCTCTTCCCGCTCTCTTTGGCTCCACATCTTAGAGAAAGTTGCTCTTTGGTGTCCCCTTTCATTCCAATGAGGCTGCGGCACAACAACTTCCCAGCAGGTTATGCTTCATGGCCTAGATATCATCTAGCTCCCACGTCTGCTGTCGTTAATAGGGCCTTCTCATTCTCCCTTTCTAACCTCCTCTCCTTGTATTTGTATCCTTCCGGCTGTGCTACGCTGCACTTAAGCTCTGTTCCCTCTCCCTCTTTTGTCCTCTGTTGAATAAAATGTTCATCGAACCAACTGGAAGTCATCTTGAGGCTTACAATATTCACACAGCCAAAAGACAGGCTGTTAGTTAAGGACTGATGTCCGAGTTGCTCAGTATACACACTGGCAGAGCTCTGAGTAGCTGTTCTATTTCAAGGAACGTGGAGTTTAACTTGTTAAAATTGTTGTCAAGAGTTGTCGATTCACTAATTTGCTCATATCCCAGCTTGATAACAGAAGCAATACTGCCCTGTTACACAGCCCAAGTGGGGCATATTTAAATATATTAACCAGTGGAAAGTGTGGGTGGGTGGGTGCTATGATTACTGTATTCTTTGCAATGAAAAGCATGTCTTTAGATCAGTGTTTTTCAACCTTTGTGTTTGGATTTCTTTGAACGTTTATCTAGGCATCCTCAGCGAGATCAGTTGTGGTAGACAAGCTTTCTTGAAAAACAACCTGCTCACCAGTCTTCTGCAACCCATATCCATAGAGCATTGGGTGAATCCTAGGTCACACTGTCAAAGTGGAGCAAAAGTAAACCCCAAGAAAATGTAGCCAATGCCCACCTTGTCTCAATACAATAGGCACTCTAGAACATGTCCCTGACTTTGCTGCAATGTGCTGGGTTCTTTGGCAGATCAGTGGATCTGGAATAGGTTCCCGGAAGATAAATGGTTTTAAAACCACTAATCAAGGCTGGAATTCTAAACACACTTTCCTAGGAATAATCCTTGCCGACTACAGTGGAATTTGTTGGATAATAGGAACAACTCTGCATGCCTTGGCAAATCAGCGTTGAGAGAGAACTACGTTTGGGAATGGATGCTAAGATTAGTTACTAACAGAGAAGAGCCAAACAGTAAATATTTGTGGACAACACTTCCAGTACAGCTCCTGAAGAAGGATGGATTGGTAATCCGAAACATTGGGCTAATTTAAGAATTGGAAAAGTGTTTTTATAACAGATTAAAGAACCTTTTTAAATTTGCACCAGAGCAAGTCTCCTTCAGTTTTTCATGTCCTGTAATTTGATCAGTTCCTTTCTACTCCCTCTTCATCCTTTTCCTCTTCACCTCTGCGACAGGCAACATGTGCTCTTTTTCTGAGGGTAGCAAGTAACCATGAGCTCCATCACACCAGCATTTTAATGCACTCTCAACATGCTTGGTGTCCGGTTTTGCAGTGCAGCACTCACATGACATTTTACCCATCCTGCTGTGATCTCACTGTGATCGCGCCATTTCCCCTTCCTCATCCATTTTATTTTGGTATGGGGGAAGTCCGGTTCTTTTCTCCATGCGTGATAATATCGCTGTTCCGTTCCCGTGTAATTTCCTTTTCGGTGCTATTTCGGATTGTCGTGATTTTTCTGCTGGAGGTGTGTCTGTGGAAGGGCATGTGTGTAGGGCGGTATCGCTGACAAAAGCAGAGGGCGGGGTGGTTCTCCTCCAGTGCATCATTTCAATTTCCTTCCTTATCATTCTCCTTGGGAACGCCTGCTGGATTGTTGGTAAAGAGTTCGCAGGTCAAGTGGGCTAAACCAGCTGTTCTCATTAATGCCCAATTCGCCACAGTCTGTGGACATGCAAGGCATTGACTTTCCCTAATCCCCTAATCCCTTAATCCCTTAAATATGCCATTGCATCACTGCACCATTACACCATTTCAGCCTACCAGAATTGCATTCAATTGCATTTGCGCAGAAATAATCATAAAGAAACATGGAAAAATAAGAATGGGGGGAAAGGAACCCACATCCTACTTCCATCTCAAAGTCCCTCCAGCCACAACAACCAATGAACTGCAAGGGGAGGAGGAGGGAGGAGGCAAGGTGGTATGTTGGCGATGCGAGCCCAGACAGGTGAAAGGATGTACATGCTGAAATAGCGCTGAAATTGAACAACAACGCACACACGTAGTGTGATAGAGCTCCATATCTCACTTGCTTTCACTCACACATCCAGCTTTAGGTGAGGAGAAAGTGATTGGTGGGAGATTCAGGACAGACAAAAGGAAGTACGTTTTCACATAGTGCATTGTTAAATTTGCTACCACAAGATGGGTTGCTTTAAAGGGGCTACACATCATGGAGGATAAGGCTGTCAACTGCTACTAGTCCTGATGGATATATGCTACCTCCAGATTCAGAAGCAGTATGCTTATGTACACCAGTTGCTGGGGAACATGCATGGGAAGGTGCTGTTACAATCATGTTCTGCTTCTGGTTTTCAGTGGACAGCTGGTTGGCCACTGTAAGAATAAAATGCCAGGTTAGGTGGACCCTTGGTCTGATCCAGCATCAGGGCTCTTCTTATATTCTTAGGGGTGCTGGTAGTTGAACAGTGATAGATTTCTGACCAACTGAAGAGTTATAAATATTTGATATAGATAATTAAATGGGCCTATGTACTGGGTGGCTGCCTATGTAGCAAGGGCATAAATCCTTTGCCTTAGGAAAAGTGGGAAGGAGTACTGTTTGATCTGTGTTGTTAAAATGCTAATATGAGATATTAAAAACCGGCAACATCATATAGCTCAGTGATAAAGCACATGCTTTGTATACAGCAAGTCCCAGATCACCTAGACTCTGTTATCTCCTGGTGAAAGGATCAGGTGACTGGTGATGGGAAACAGACCCTTGTATGCCAATACCTGGAGAGCTACCGCATGGGCTGTATGACTATAAGCTCCATCACACCTAATTTCCCACACTGGTTTGCCTCCGTGTTTTTCACCTCCAATGCACAAGCTCATCAAGTTTATAGTAGGGTGACCAGATAAAATCCAGGTCAGGGCTCATGTAACCTTAACGGTTGTAGAGAAAAGGGAATTTCAGCCAGTGTCATTTGTATGCAATTAGTTCCTGGTGATATTCCCTCTTCATCGCAACAGTTAAAGTTGCAGGGGCCCTGCCTTCTTTTGTATATGATCACTCTGTATAGTGCCTGCACCTTTAACTGTTGTGATGAAGAGGGAATATCACCAGGAACTAATTGCATACAAACGACACTGGATGAAATTCCCTTTTCTCTACAACTGTTAAAGTTACATGAGTCCTGACCTGGATTTTATCTGGTCAGCCTAGCTTATAGTCCCTTTCACCTGAATATGCTGCTTTTTCGCTCGTTTGCTCTTCACTCCACCCCGCCCCTTCTCTTTCTCCCTCCAGTTCGTTGGTTGCTCCTTCCCCCCATTGAACAAGACATATACAAGCAGGTCCTGTCAGATGAGCACTTCAACCGGACTGCCTTTCTGCCGGGCAAAAATGGAACGACCCTTTAGTCTGGCTCTTTGGGGCATCGAGGGAGTACAATCCTGCCTCTGCAGAGATTCGGGCATTGTACAAATTTTTAAAAATGCTTTTGAGCCTGGGATGCAAGGTTTGGGTTTTATATTGAGGCTTGGATCCAGCTACTGGGAGAGATCACTTTTCCCTGCCAGGACCTGATGCAATCCATTCAAACCAGCCCATCACAGCACGTGCCCCCAACAAAGGAAAACGTGAGAGTACAGCACTACACAGAGGCTTAAGGGCGCATTAAACACACTTAGGGAAAATAATCCAGACTTTTAGCATTCTAGGAAAGGCTGGGGAAGAGGCGGGGTGTCAGCAGGACAGGCACAGCGTCATGGGAGTACCATGCTGCAAATCTGCACACCAGTAGGGTGACCAGATAAATTCCAGGTCAGGGCTCATGTAACTTTAACAGTTGAAGAGAAAAGGGGATTTCAGCCACTGTCATTTGTATGCAATTAGTTCCTGGTGAAATTCTCTCTTCATCACAGCTGTTAAAGTTGCAGGGGCCCTGCCTTCTTTTGTATATGGTCACTCTAGTATAGTGCATGCACCTTTAACTGTTGTGATGAAGAGGGAATTTCACCAGGAACTAGCTGCATACAAATGACACTGGCTGAAATTCCCTTTTCTCTACAACTGCTAAAGTTACATGAGCCCTGACCTGGAATTTATTTGGTCAGCCTACACACCAGACATGGCGAGAGTACATTAAATTGCTGGTGTGATGGAGCCCTATATTGGGCTGTGTGGAAGTTGGAGGGTTCAGTCTTCAAATGACTTAGGCCTCCTCCACACGGGGCGTTTAATGAGCCTTGAAGGCTCATTATAAATTTTACCTACACACGAGCGGAGCGCAAAACGGGCGTACAGGCGCGTTATCTCCCCGATAATGCGCATTTTCGAACGCGCGTTAAATAGCGACTTTTATTTTGCTCCGGCCGTTAAAGCGCATTTTCGCTGTGTGAACAAGCGATTATGCGCATTAACTACCTGTAAAGTGCTTTTTGGGCATCTTTTAATGCGCTTCGCCGCTTCTCGCCGCCTCCCGTGCAGAGGGATTAGGCGTAAATGCGCCTCCGCGAAAATGCGCATAATCCCCGAACCGGGCGCAAAAGCGCATCCTTGTGGAGGGGGCCTTATCCCCAGAAGCAGCTGTATTTCTAACCAACTGAAGAGTTATATATAATTGATATAGATCATTAAGTGGGCCTACGTACTGGGTGGCTGTCTGTATCAAGGGCGCAAATCCTTTGCCTTAGAAAAAGTTGGAAGGATTACTGTTTGATTTGTGTTGTTAACATGCTAGTATGAGATATTAAAAACCTGCCACATTACGTCATTATGACAGAATACATGGCTTTTCTTTTTCCTTCTTTTTAATTTCAAATAGCGTGGCCCATGGAAGCCCCTCCTCCATTCTGCAGTGATACACCACAGAGGACAGCTGAAACGGTGATCCCAATCCCCATCTTCAATCTTTAAATGCCCCCCGAGAGGCAGGCAGGACTGACCTCATTTAATAGGATAAACCAGCACGCCTCAGTTAGGATACAATTAAAGGCCAGTAAATTATTATTTACTTAGTTTATTGTATTTTTTATCGCTATGGGAGGTGTAATTAGGATGTTCTTAGGGATCAAAATGCTGGGCTGCCATCAACACTCTCCAGCTTAGTATGGCCCGGGACCTTAGTCAGGACTAAGGGTGCTCCCAGCTAAGGCTTTCATCATGTCCTACTTGCCCTACTTCATTCACAGAACATTATGGTGGGTCCAGATTATAATGTCTTCCCTTTATAACCCCCCCTCTCCCCCACTGTGTTTTCACACTGTTGCTTCTGTCTTTTTTCTTATCATGGAAAATCTGTTACAGTCAGAGGAAAGATGGAATAGTTGTGCAAGTGCCAGGAGCCCTCCATCTGGATGCACCATAAGATCCTGTTCAGACCACATGCTAAGCCATAGTGGTTAAGCATTTTGAGCCAAACATTATGGCTTAGCATGTCATGTGAACCATTCCTAACCGTGGTGGCTACATAACTACGGTTTCTAGGCTGACCATATGAAAAGGAGGACAGGGCTCATGTAACTTTAACAGTTGCAGAGAAAAGGGAATTTCAGCCGGTGTCATTTGTATGCAATTAGCTCCTGGTGAAATTCCCTCTTAATCACAACAGTTAAAGTTGCAGGCACTATACTAGAGTGACCATATACAAAAGAAAGCAGGGCCCCTGCAACTTTAACTGTTGTGAGTTAGAGGGAATTTCACCAGGAACTAATTGCATACAAATGACAGTGGCTGAAATTCCCTTTCCTCTACAACTGTTAAAGCTACATGAGCCCTGTCCTCCTTTTCAGATGGTCAGCCTAAAAATTTAAACATGCTCACTAAACATTTGCTGCAAAAGGGTTAGCACCCTAACCATGGCTTAGCGTGTTGTGTGAACAGTCTCTAAGGCCTCCTCCACACGAGACGTTTAATGAGCCTTAGAGGCTCATTATAAATTTTACCTCCACACCAGCGGAGTGCAAAACAGGCGTACAGGCGCGTTATTTCCCCGATAATGCGCATTTTCGAATGCGCGTTAAATAGCGACTTTTATTTTTCTCCGGCCGTTAAAGCGCATTATCGCGGTGTGAACAAGCGATTATGCACGTTAACGTCTTCTAAAGCGCTTTTTGGACATGAATTAATGCGCTTCGCCGCCTCTCGCCGCCTCCCGTGCAGAGGGATTAGGCGTAAATGCGCCTCCACGATAATGCGCATAATCCCGGAACCGGGCGCAAAAGCACATCCTTGTGGAGGGGGCCTAAGAGGCCAGCAACATTGGCTTGGCCTACTAGCTGGCTCCACACATACTGCCAGGTAAGTCACAAGCAATGGACTCTTTAACCTCCTCTCCAGCATGAATAGCAACAAAGACTTCCTCATAGCCCTCTCATTAGAATGCTTTTCTGCTCTGCTTATGCTGGCTAATTTGTGGGAATCAGCACCCGAGATAGATAAAGGAAGAGCATTGTGAAGGCCTCTGTTGTTCACACTTGTAGAAGAGGGAGCCAAGAGAGCCTTCCGCCTGTGCCTCAGATCACACAATAAAAAGCATCCAAGGTTAATTAAAAATAGGGTTCATGGGAATTGGAAACTGTACTGGGAATAAATGGGAAATTACTTTGGGCTGGAATGAGCTTCTGGGCTACTGGTTGCTGATCGCTGATCCTTGCCCTAAGTTATGAAAAATGTATGAGCTTAGAGATGCAAAGCTGGAAGCACAGCCGCATGAATACTCAGTGGAGGCATTAAACCTCCACAGGAAGCTGATCCTCCAAAAGCTATCCTGAACTTCCCACTGCTCAAGAAACGAGGAGCATGAAACAATATTTTCCTTACTTTCATGCACAGAGAGATAGATGGAAGGATGGACAGATGGAAGGAAGATGTACAGTCTCACCAGTTTTAATTATGTCTTGGAGTGTCTTTGGTTGAAGATGGAGCAGGGACAATGAGGAAATGTATTATCTTCAGCCAGGTATAAATTGATAGAGCATCTTATAGTGCTGACACTTATACTCCTATGTGGGAGGAGGAATTACTGGTGCAGTACAAATGCTAGGCAGATGCAATGTGGATATATGTTGGATCTCACAGGTCCTATGCAAATGTTCTTCAGCATTCTCCTGCACTCAGCAGCTAGTTTATACACTGCATGAGTCAAAACTGGAATATATATATATTCTCCTTCAATTGCATTTAGAGCAAGAAATTAGGCCATGTTTTCTGTATTATACTGCAGCTACAATATCAGAACTTTCATATTTACTACTCAAAGATGGAAAAGTTCCATTCTAACATCTGAAAACAACACAGAGTAAACTATGAGAAGACTTGCCTGCAATACCCAATCAGGAAAAGACATGTCTATATATCACAGTGACATAGTTCAAAACATGGGTGGACAGAATGTAGATCTCCAGGTGTTTTGGACTTGCCCTGAACAGCATTCAGGACCATTGGTCATGCTGGCAGGGGCTTCAGGTTTAAAGTAGTTGGCATAAAACTCAGGGGAGAATTTTGGTTAAATATGTTGTTATTTTATTAAGCAAATATATAGATTCACAGAATAGTAGAGTTGGAAGGGACCCATAAGGCCACTGAGTCCAACCCCCTGCTCAATGCAGGAATCTACCTTAAAGCATCCCTGACTGATGGTTGTCCAGCTGCCTCTTGAATGCCTCTAATGTGGGAGAGCCCACCACCTCCCTAGGGAATTGGTTCCATTGTCGTATTGTTCTAACAGTCAGGAAGATTTTCTGTCCAGCCGGAATCTGGCTTCCTGTAACTTGAGCCCATTATTGGGTATCCTGCACTCTGGAATGATCAAGAAGAGATCCTGGTCCTCCTCTGTGTGATAACCTTTCAAGTATTTGAAGACTATGTGGTAAGAGTCTTAAAATTTGACTCATGTAGTTTCGTGTCCCAACCGTCACTATCCCAATCAGATGAAAGACACGTGTAAGATCGAAAACTGGCTGCAGCTCTTTAATTTTCCTTCTTGCAAGAAGTGACCACCTAGGAATCAAAACCTAGAAAATGGTACTGACTACATATTTTGATCAACCTTAAATAGAAAAAATCATACAGGGATACATGGATCGTTGTTCAGTTAAACAGTGATTGATTTCTAAATTATCTTGAATACACATAGGCTTCAAAGAATCTTCTGATGTGGATTCAGTTAACTCTATCTTTGACTAAGAGACGGAATCCACAAACATTGCAATCTTTGCCAGATAGCCTGTCTCCTAAGAAGGCAGAGTTCATTGATGTATCAGTTCTTCTTTTAACCTTTTGTCCCCGGCTTTTAGGAATGTAGCTACTATTAATTTCCCTACGTGTTTTCCTCTAACAAGTTAACCTGAGGTCTTCATGAGACACACTTTATTAACTCTTATTTCAGAGGCACGTATAAGGGAATTTTGAATTATCTTACCACAACTAAGAGTGCTATCATGTCTCCCTCAGTCTTCTCTTCTCAAAGCTAAACATATGCGGTTCTTTCAGTCTCTTTTCCTAGGGCTCTGTTTCCAGACCCCTGATCACCCTTGTTGCCCTCCTCTGAACCCCCTCCAGCTTGTCTACATCATTCTTGAAGTGTGGTGTCCAGAACTGGACACAATATTCAAGATGAGGCCTAACCAGTGCTGAATAGAGGGGACCCAGTGCCTCACTCAATCAGTCGATGTTGACAAGGCTGGGCCCTTTGGACCAACTGTCTGATCTCAGTATAAGGCAGCTTCCTATATTCCTGTAATCCACTCATCACAAACCTTGGGCATTCTGAAAAGGCCTCTGACCTTCAACAGTGTGATCCGTTGAGTCTGCTGACTTGCAGTTGTTAGGAACTTCGTTTTACCTATAGTAAAGCAATATCCTCCCTCAGCTGTGCCAAACTAGGTCTGATTGTATCCTTCTATAGAACTCTAGACCTTGAGTGCCCGTGAAGCTGTTTTCTGAAATTTCTCCACCTTCCCTTTGTTGTGCTTTTGGTGAGATGTTGCTTAGTCCCTCTTCAAACCAAGACGAGATCCAGCTTTTTATAGTGCCACATGCCTTGATGTCACTGTACTAATAAAATAAGATTAAATAATCATTCATTCCCCTTTCTTGGCTACTGGCACAGACACTGCCACCCCCACACCAGTGAATGTCTGTATTGAAGTTTTGGAGTTTAGGATAGGGGAGATTTGTAGCTTTACTCATTTAAATACTCATTTAAATATTTTTTTCTGCTTCAAGAAGATTATGAGTCTAAGTTTCCATCTCCCCACCCCCCAGAACTGTGCAGTGTGTGTGTGTGTGTGTGTGTGCCTGATCTAAGAAAAGTCTAGGACAAGGCAAAAAGTGAACATAAAAGAGGCCCTAATGGTAGTCTGGTATCATGTATTTCCTGAGCACCTGCCAAAAGTTAGTGTCGCCTTCCTGCCTTTGAAAGGCAGAACTAGCATGGAAACTGGGAAGGAGGGGGCTGAGGGTGGTCCACCTGGTGAACGAGAGGGTGATGGTTGCCCTAAGACATGCAGGGAAGCAACAGGACGGAGACCCAATGGCCTTTTTCAGATCCACAAAGATTGAGGTCACTTCACAGGCACTCTGAACATTTTGATCTGCAAATCCAAAAACAAAAAATTTGGGGAGAGAAAAATCTGAGGGTATCAGACATGGAAACAAGGCATTATTACAATGTAATGTTTAACCCAAACATTACCGTCATAGGGTGACCATATGAAAAGGAGGACAGGACTCCTGTATCTTTATTTGTATGCATGCAGCACCTGGTGAAATTTCTTCTTCATCGCAACAGTTAAAGCTACAGGAGCCCTGCCCTCTTAACCAGATACAAAAGAGGGCAGGGCTCCTGCAGCTTTAACTGTTGTGATGAAGAGGGAATTTCACCAAGTTCTGCATGCATACCAGTAACACCAGCTGAAATTCCATTTACTATACAACTGTTAAAGATACAGGAGCCCAGTCCTCCTTTTCATATGGTCACCCTACCTTACATGATCCATTCTCTTTGAAGGAGGCATAAAAGGCCTCAGTTGCCCACCGTTATGTGGTTTTATGCTAAGAGTGAATTGCATCCTGCCACTAAAACTATAAATTAAAGTGGGGGATAATAAGTTCTACAACTTATACGCAGAAAATGACTCAGAAGATTGATCTGAAATTTGGCAGTGAAAGAGAGGCCATTTTAAGGATGGTCCTTACAAATTTTGAAGTAGAAAGGATAAGAGTTTATTTATAGGAGCTTAAGGACTGATGAGTGATCTCTAGCAGTTTGACAGGTATTGCCTGTTTTGTTTCTCATAGACTTTGCTGGGGTTAAACTGAAGGGACGATTTCTCTCTTTATACAGCATATTTCAGGAAACCATTTATTGTGTCAAGTCAGGGGGGAAATCTAGTATGTGCTGTGCCTTAGTAGTACTATAACATGGTTGTAGTTTAGGGTGACCAGATAAAATCCAGGTCAGGGCTCATGTAACTTTAACAGTCCTAGAGAAAAGGGAATTTCAGCCAGTTTCATTTGCATGCAGTTAGTTCCTGGTGATATTCCCTCTTCATCACAACAGTTAAAGGTGCAGGCATTATACTAGAGTGACCATATACAAAAGAAGGCAGGGGCCCTGCAACTTTAATTGTTGTGATGAAGAGGGAATTTCACCAGGAACTCATTGCATACAAATGACTCTGGCTGAAATTCCCTTTTCTCTACAACTGTTAAAGTTACATGAGCCCTGACCTGGATTTTATCTGGTCACCCTATTGTAGTTTTTATTAGAATTGTAATTTCCACCCCTCCCAGCCCATTTTGTTCTGTGGAAGTTTATACTATTGTTCCCTGGGCGTACCTGGAATGATCCTGCAGAGGGCGTAGAATGTGAGTGAATGTTGTTGAGTACTAAAGCAATGGACCACAAGTGAGGAGGAGAGCAGGTAAGGATGACATTATGTCACTTAAGGTTTTAGGCAGTTGGGTAAGATTTTGAGGGGAAAATAGGAGCTAGGAGCTGCAGCATGAATTCTGCTTGAATAAGTGATTTATGCTACTGTTTTATTATACTTGCAGAAGTGGGGAATAAACTGTGGGCCTTTTAAAAAGTAACACTTATGTCAGTTTTAAGATTAAGTAATTGGGAGACAGTGAGGTTTGGGGGAAAATAGTTATTTTTTTAAAGAAACTATTTAAAAAAATAGGGATGGGAAACCAATCTGTAGGCTTTACTTTAATGCCTTTGTTACTGTACAGCAGATGTGGGGAGCCAAAAAGGTAACTCATTCTGAAATCTGGCTTTTCTAGATTTTCCCTGACACAGCCATTCTCTAGGAATGTATACAGAACTATATTTCTTTTTTGAAACTCTAGGACTTCTTGTTAGAAAGACAGAATGTCTTCCAATGAGATATGGACTCTTTAAGAATTGCACATCCAGAACACCTTAGGTCATGCTGGCATTTTCTGTACACTTCTAAGGAGCCACTTCTGCTGCTAAATTGAGAGGCCTCAGAAGACTCCAATATATTTTGTAGGGTGGTTCTGGATGCAGGACTCATTTTATCTCCCCTCTGTGTGTATGTGCACGTGTGTGTGGATGCACATGTGTGTGCTCATATGTCTTGTATTTTGGGGATGGGAATGTTTCTTAATATTATTGGCAGCTGGTGAAAAGTGTGATCTTGGAAGCCCCAGGTTTAAACTTAACCTTTTTAGTTGGCCTTAGGTAAGCCGCTGAATGTTAGCAGCAGCCCCAACAAACTGCAATATGGAAATAATAAAATTGATCTACTTTACAGGGTTTTTGTAAGAACTACTGAGATTATATATGTGCGAAGCTTTGAACGCTAAAAAGCTCTATGTTGTTTGTTGTTAGAATAGTTTCCTCCGTTGGTGAACCTTAATGGGAACACACCATTGTGTTGCATAAATTATGCTATTTCCAAGTGTCCAAAGTCCAGATGTGAAACACTTGACGAAAGACCTCTTGAAGCTTTGGAAACTGATTTTATTCTGCACAGAATAGGTGACCTCTGGACGCTAACGCTGCTTTCCAGAGTCATACCCCACCAAGGTTCAAACAGATACTTTTATACATCAGATGTCACATGACATTAGCCCTCATCCCATTGGTTTACAGCCCCAAAAACATCATTTCCGGCTACAGCTACTCTCGAGTAGACCTGAGTAGTGGCCAGACGTGGAACTATTTTACTTGTACCCAGAGATGCTTTGCAACGTCCCTCTACTTCTATCATTCCCTTATATGGTCATTTTGTCTCTCCAGGTGTGCCAAGGTCACATCTGGAAGAGTCACACTCCTGGTTACAATGGAGTCTGACCTGGAGAAGGAGCATTGGCAATGTTGACAAGCTCCTAGTTCTTGAGCTGCTAAATCACTTGCAAGCAGCAGTGGGGAATGGGGCTTTGGGGTGCTGTGTGTGGACAGTTTGGGTGTGTGTATTAGCGAACACATGTAGGATGCGTGTAAGATGTGTGTCAGGGGAAATGGACATGTTTTGGGGTGCAAATCATAGATCTGTTCAGATTTTTACAACAATTGCCACTGTGGGATAAGGCTATTTAGCAAATAAAACCCACCCTCCCTGTGGTGTTCTGGAAACCCGCTTCCCTTCATCATCAACCTGGCTCTTGCTGCAATTAGAGTAATATTAGGAGCCATTAGGCAAGTACCATGACATTCCAGTCTGTCTCTGCAGGGGATGGGAAAAGCAGCTGCTGGAGGTGAATTAAGGTGTGAAAGGAGCAGGGGAGGGAAGGATCAGATTGTCAGTTTAAGGTTAAAAATATGGCCATTTTCTGAGAAGTGTTATCCACAGAAGGGGTTGTAAGAAGGGGTGGAGATGGGGAGCACAAACACAGAGAAAATACGGCATTGGAATTGGATGGAATAACTTTAATTTATTCTTGAAGGTGATTTTATATGGTATATTTAGGGTTGTATTCTCAAACCACACACATGCTTTCAAATTGTGATGATTTTTTGTAGTATGTTCCTTTGGCTTCCCAGAAAATGAGCCAGCCTAAGCCCATGAATAAGACGACTCAGAAGAGGCCCAAACTGTCCCTCCATTTTCAGAGACTGAAGCCTCCCTCTATTACAAGAAAAGCCTGGATGGATCAGAGCAATCTTATCTAGTCCATCTATCATTTCTCACAGTGTCCAGACAGCCACTTCTGGCAAGGCCAGAAGCAGGTATGAATGTGACAGCTCTTCTTTTGTGTGTGTCTCTCCCCCTTCCCTGGCATGTCCAGCATTTGGTTATTTGTACATGGAGATTCCAGCTGGTAGGTGGGGGGCATTGTGGGATTAGTATCAGCTGCATTGCCCTTTCTGATTGTCAGAGGCATGCATAGCCTTCGACATTTCACACATGAGGAAACATGGGCAGTTTTGTGTCCCCTTAGTCTCACATAAAGAATAATCTCCTCCGCTATTACACATTGCTGAAGACTATTCTGTGCCTGCTATACACAGTGTTATTTAGCTGGCTGCAATAGCCTGCTCCGCACTGGCTGCTGTGTGAGCAAAGAGGCTATAACAGTGTCCTTTTAAAAAAATACAATATAAATTCTTAAGAATTTTGAACAGAGTGTTTTATCTCACAGTGGATCTAGTAGTTGCACTTGTTATTGAGCAGCTGAAACTCACAACACAATCAGCAACATTTACTGTCTGGATAGGCAGATATGAGAGGATGGAAGGCCGGCCATTGCATCAGTGCACACCATTAAACAAAAGTTTTCAAAGCCCACCCCCTGCTGTTCTCACATGAGACAAAGAATAGGGACAGTGCTTTATTAGGCACAGGCACCTAATAGGAACCATGTCTGGTAAATGGGGACAGTTACAGTGTAGTCCAACCCATCTGGAGGATATCAGTTGGTCGTAGGCTGCTTAAAGATGTTGCGGAGAGGGAGGGGCACTTAGAATGAGTGCTATTTAGACAGAAGTGACATTTTGAGTTTTGGGGGACATAGCATAGAATTGACATTGGGGGCAGTGGACTATGTTTGGAGACATGGGCTGTTATTATTTTACATCGATGTACATGGTGTTTTACAAAGCAACAGCAGAAAAAGGACAAGTCCGTGTCTAAAGGAACTTACAGTCTCATGTTCCACACAGGGGAGGCGCTAGAGGGAGGTGAAGATTCAGGTGAGGAGAAAATGAGTGTTGTGGAGCATATACATTCAGTCCAGTTCCATACACAACAGCTGCTGTAGTGTAGTGGATAAAAGCGACTGCGGTATGAATCAAGGAGTCCCTGGGTCTAATTTTGCTGAGGCATGAACTTGCCTGGTGACCTTAGGTAATGACCAGGTATGATCTTGCCATGCAAGCCAGACTCTTGGCTGCACTTCCAACCTCGGCAAAAAGGCAGAATACTAAAGATTGACTTACCTAAAAGTAGCGTTTCCCAACTTGACCCCCTCCAGGTGAACTGGACTTCATCAACCCAAGCCAGCATGGCCAATTATCACATGTGATGTGAGCTGTAGACCAAAATATCTGGAGGGCACTAGGTTGGGGAAGCTGAACTAGAGCATTATTGTCAGGATCAAGGCCAACACGGCTGCCTCCTATTTTTCTGGACCAGAAGTACCACAAATGAAGAGAGACATCCATGCCCAGCTGCGGCCACCATGCCTGCTTCATTTCCAAGCTCCTGCTGGCCTCAGCACTTTCTGGGGTTGGCAACCTGGTGCCTTCCAGATGTTTTGGATTACAGCTCCCATAAACAGCAGCCAGGATGGCCAGGGATTATGGGAGCTGTAGGACCAAACATCTGGAGGGCATCAGGTTGTCTACCTCTTCTCCAAAGTGAGGCATCATTGATGCTTCAGGGAGGGGGGAGGGGGGAGGGGGAGTAAAGTGGCTGCTAAGGAAAGAGGCATTTCCACTAGCATTGGGAGGAGCTGTTCACACCTTGGAATGAGAACAAGGGAGAGTTGAGCAAGGGGTGAATCGCTTTTACAGAGGGCAGCAGATGAATGAAGAGAAAAGAAAACCTGGAGCCAGTCATTTTCTGGCTTCAGCTGAACAGCAGATGGATTGTGGGTACAAGAGGCCCCAAGGATATTTCCTTCAGCTCTCCAGTTACTTCAAAAGACAGTACCATGGATCTAGCACTGGACCAGGCGGAGCCAAAGGGGGATGGCAAGAGAGGCAATTGGGCAAGGAACTCCAAAAATCCCAGCAGTGTCTACCGCACGGTAAGGAAACAAGGGGGAAAGGATCCCCTTGCCCTTGTCGAGTGCATTCAAACCATTTAGCAGAGGAAAGTATCGTTTGGTGCTTTTTGGTACCCCACCCTGGGATCTCTAAAGGTGAAGGGTGGTTTAGAAATATTTTAATGATAAAATCATTTTCTCTTCGAATAGGCGCAGAAGAGGCAGCATCCAAATTGGGCCAAATCTGCTAGGTTGCACTCTGGACTTGAGTTGAGAACTTTTCTTTAGTGCCAGACTCAGCCCCAAGGCATTTGATACACGGAGGAAGGAATTGCCTCTGAGCATCTGTAAAGTGCTTGTCCTTCGCCAGTGAGCAGCCCAGCCAACTTACACACCTTTGGGGCTGGGCTCTCAGGCCAAATGTAAGCCCCGGCCCGTTTATTTAATTATTTATGGGAAAGGAATGATTTTATCAAACTGGGCTCTCTTTGGCGTTGTTGTTGTAACAGTGCTAACTTTTTTTCTAGGCTTCTAAATATTATTTAGCTTTATGAGTGAGTATTCTCAGTGCATGATCTGGAGAGGGGGCGAATGATAGATTATTTTGGGATACAAGGTAGGAACATTTTTTACCAATCCAGGCTTCCCAAGCGATTTGCAGGCGCCTGGAAACTGAAGGACATTGTCTGAACTCTATTGAACTTGATACAGTAAAAACATCAGTTCACAGGATTCACATGTGTTTTTTCCCTAGATCCAAAATTTTAAAATTAAAGACTACTTGTCTGTTTATCCAGTGAATGCAAATCCTCTTCAGCTTATGAACATGGATAGACAGATGGATCAGGATCTACTGGTAGATCTCCCAAGTGATTTAACAATAGCAACGAAAGGCCTCCCCTCTTCCTTGCAAAAATTAGGTTGCTGAAAGGAAGAAATCTGACAGGAATCTATCAGTGAATTTGTATGTGAAAAGACTGTGAGCTCAGTTCTAATACTGGAAACAAATTCCTGGCCTGGACATATGCTCAGAAGCCACTATTTTGCACGCACAGCTGGTTGGTGAACCTCGTGGTTCTAGTAAAAAACAGAGTAGATCGTACAAGCCTGAAGTTTGCCCACCCCAATACATTAATATCTGCAATATAGAGTTGTACAACTCTATATTGGAGATATTAATGTATTGGGGATCCCCACTGGCTCTTTCACCAATATGTTGGTGTGAAGGACAAAGACGTCAAGGTTCCATTTCCATCGTCCTCATTCTGGCCTTTCTCTCCTCCTCCAAAACCCTGAGAAAAATGTATTCATCTTCAATTCTTTATACCTCCGTCTCTCAAAGTACATGTGAAAGGAAGGGAAAACATAATGTTTTCCTAAGGGACCATTTAGCTACTTTCAGCATTTATGAATCGCTTTTCCAGTGCCTATTCAAAGCATGGTATAGCAACAGAAAAAATAAGAACAATAATCTCTTAAGGCGGGGAGAACTGCACTTTTTTGGCCCTGGGGAACACATCTGGAGTATTTGGGGGCGGCACATACGCGTGTACGCACACACATCGTTCTCGCAATTTGGACATTGTTCCGCAAAGTATACCAAGCACAGCTCAATTTTGTGCCACCGAATATGATACAGGTAAAAAGCCAGACTTCTACAAACACACGCCTCCAATTTCCATACTTTCTGCTTGTGTGACTGGTTTAAATACTCTGCTCTATAAATATCTAAAATGTAAAGGTATTTAAAGTTAAATGTCTTTTTTTAATTATTTCATTTCTTATATCACCCAGTAGCCAAAGATTTTTTTAAAATCACTCTTATCTCTGATCACTGGCGTTTCCCTACTCAGCACTGAATAAAACTTCCTCCCCTCCCAATGATCCCAACCTAGTTATTTCAGCCATAGGTGTGCGCAAGGGGTGTGCCAGGTGTGCCCAGGCACACCCTAATGTCTCAAGCAATAAGCACTGAATTGAGGGGGCCACTTAGTCGGGATTCAGAGGGGGATCGAGATGCAGCGAGAACAGTCCTCTGGCTGCTCCGCTGCCACACACACCCTGACAGCATGCCGTTGCTCCCAGCAGTAGGAGCAAAAAGGAATTGTTCTGCCGGGAGCCACACTTCAAAGAGGCCTGGGCGAAGGACCCCCACAAACTAATGTCTCCTCATAAGTCCCTCCTCCTGCCAGTCACCACAAAGCCCCACCAATGCTGGGCCCACCAGGGTCAAGCAAGCCGAATGCACAGTAGGGCATCAGTGTCTACAGTGCTTAATAAATAAATGGAAAAAAGATAATGTCCTTTTTATGATTGAGTATTCAATAAATGTTGGCCTTTAAAAAAATACAACCCTGGGTGCACACCCTAATGAAATGTGCTGCGCACACCTATGATTTCAGCGCTGCTTGGTCTTTTCCCCACAGCCCAGAGCAAAGTGGGTGGGGGCTGCGCAACTCACAGCAAAGGCCTTGGTAGGTTAAACCAGAACCATGAATTGGGCCCAGAAGCATACAAGCAGTCAGGGCAGCTCATGAAGTAAAGGCTACACATGTTCATACTTAGTTAAGGTGACCCTATGAAAATGAAGACAGGGCTCCTGTAGCTTTAACAGTTGTATTGAAAAGGGAATTTCAGCAGGTGCCATTTGTATGCATGCAGCACCTGGTGAAATTCCCTCTTCTTCACAACAGTTAAAGCTGCAGGAGCCCTGCCCTCTTTCACTAGAGTGATCAGATACAAAAGAGGGCACAATTAAAACAATTAAAACACCAATATACAAAATTTAAAAGCATAAAGCATAAAAACAAGTTAAAATTACAATATCCTTCTGGGTCAAAGCATAACAACAACACAATAATTTCACCAGGTGCTGCATGCATACAAATGACACCTGCTGAAATTCTTTTCTATACAACTGTTCAAGATACAGGAGCCCTGTCCTCCTTTTCATAGGGTCACCCTATCTGATTGCATTATGCTTTCTGGTGGGGCTGCCCTTGAAGATGATTAAGAAATTGCAGGTAGTACAAAGTGCTGCAGCCCATCTGCTAACTGCGTCTTCCATGTCGTCCTCAAGGGCAGCCCCAAAGAAAGACCATACAATACTCAAGTCTGGAAGTTACAAAAGCATGGATAAGAATGTTGAGATCCTGATCCTCCCAGAGAGGTGGCAACCTGAACACCACATGCAATTGATAATGGTTGTTCTAGGGCAGCCTTCCCTGGCTAGCTTGACCAATGGTCAGGAATGCTGGGAACTGTAGTCCAACACATCTGGAGGGCAGCAGGTTGTGGAGGACAGTTCTACAGACTGCAGAAACATACTCCTCAAAAAGCAAGGGAGGGGTCATGACTACTCCATGGGTTGTAATCAAGATGCTGGGGGGGGGGGGGAATCATTTAAGAAGCCCCTCTGTCTTTTTGGCTCATTCTTCTTAAAGAATAAAACTCTTTTTTCAGCATTTTGAGACTAATTTCCTTCTTTGGGATCAGTTTTGGATGCTTTCCAGTGTTCTCATACTTTCCATGGGCTGCAAGCCTGCATCAATGGGGTACCTACCCCAACTATCAGCAGAATACTTAATCATTCCCGGAACTAACATTTCCCACCAGCATCACTGCTGACTCTCGCCTGGATACAGTTTAGACTGTTACGCTTCATCTACTCAACATTCGTTGAGGGCTGAAAGAGGAAGAGTTCTGCTTATGGCCATTTCTCCTTGGGGTGCTCCCTAGAAAGTATCACCCATGGTTTTGGCAAAACCAGGAGGCTACAGGGACAGCAGACCTAGTAGCACAGCATCTATACATTAGCTGGTAGCACCATTCACGGCTCTCCTGGCTACTCTACAATGCTGCACTGCCAGGAGTGGGCATAGGGACCACCAGCCTTTACCCTAACACTATACCTACTCTTCAGACCTTGGCCTGCAATAGTCCTTCATTTGACTTTGAGAGCGTTTTTACTGATCACCTGTTTTTGTAGATCTAGTTGCTGCTGTTAGTTTTTTTAAAAACAAAACAAAACACTGTACTGTCGTGGACCAGCAACTAGTAAAAGGTAGGAAGCAGAAAAGAGGCAAAAAAGGATCTTGCAGTTGCTGATGAGGAGACAGCAGTTCTATCATAGGCAAGCATTAAAAAGCAGCCTTTCCAGAAATGCTTGGTCTCTAGGAGCAGGGCCTAGGCTGAGAACAAGCCATCCGGGATGGAGGACCTTCCGGCCTTTCTGGTGTGCCGGTGGGAACAGCAAATATTCAGTGGAAATGGAAAGGCACTCTATATAGGGTTGAAGTCTATTCTTTTTTATGTTTCCATTTTGAATCCTTGCATTAAAAATAGGTTCCAGGGTTAAGCTGCAGCGGAAATTAAGGCTCCAGCAGAAATAAAGATGCCAAGTGGCAACTGTGCTAACTCTATATATAGGAATATTTTTTATATGAATAGAAGGGACATAGGTCAATTTGTTACTTTCCCCTCAATAGTTCATGTTTTCCCCTCTTTCTTTTGCTAGTCTGTCAAGCCACTAATTGAGAAACGACACAGGGCCCACATCAATGCAAGCCTGGAACAGCTGAGGAAGCCACAGCAGCAGCCCTCTGACCAACAGGTAAATGCAGTAGGGCCCATAGCAGGGAGCTAGGCTTTTTCCATCTTCTGCTGCTGCCAAAACCTATGGGTCCCTTGCATCTGAGAGGCTTTACTATTTACAAGGGCAGAAATACCAATCATTTGGATTCCATTTATAAACCATCCAGTACTCCGAACCTTAACATAATCATATACGTGATCATCACTACATTGTCCCTTGTCCTCCAAATCCAGCTGTGTGAGCTTGTTGCAGCATATGCATTTTTATTACAACTGGATTAGCCCTTGATGAATATCCTAAAATCAGCTTCCTGCATCGTTAACGCACCTGCTAAATACATAAAAACAAACCTTAGTAATTTCTTTATTATTATTATTTAGCAGATGCTTTAATGACGCAGGAAGCTGATGTTAGGATATTCATGCTTGAAAGTGTGCGGGAAACCTTTAGAGAGCCAGAGGGAGGTGATGGCTGAATAAGAATTCCTGTGGTCAGAGGGCTAGAATTTTGTGCTCTACATCAGAGACAGGGAACCTCCGCCCTTTCATCCAGCTTTTATAAACCTCCATTGGTGTCAGTGGAGGTTTTTTTGAAGCCGTCACAAAAGGGGAGGGTGCATTTTCAGGAGGGATGTGTTTTGTGTGAATTTATACATATACTCACCCACACATACATGTATAAATTGTATGATAGACTTCAGCATCCACCCTTATTAGTAACTGAAATGTTAATATACATACACACACACACAAATGTGTGTGAATGGGGTCTAGGCAAACCCACTGCAGGATGTGGCTCCCAAAATGCTTGCCTACAGCTAATGCAGATACTTCGCTGATGTAGTTTTGTGATGTTCCATGCCGAGAACAGAAAGGAAACAAATGCAATAAAAGCAACTTGCATATATAGCATAGTCCATCCTTTCCCAACCTACTGCCCTCTAGATGTTTTGGATTTCAACTCCCATCAGCCCCATCATCATGGTCAATGGTCAGGAATGCTGGGTTGTAGCCTAAAACATCTGGAAGGCCCGAGATTGGAGGAAGCTGGTGTAGTCTTCAGTAATGCAACAAACTCAGGGGGCATATGGCATTTATTTTAATAAAGAAGTATTGTGTAATCCCTTGTTTTTGCCTTGTTTAGAACGGCAGAGCCTTGTCATGTCTGGAGAAAGCAGAGATTCTGGAGATGACTGTGCAGCAGCTCCAGCAGCTCAAGCAGCAAGGTAACAGATATTTTTGCTAGACCCTTCCTCCTGTGACACAGGCGCAAGGGAGGCTGCACAAAAAGATGCCAAGTACCAGCACTTGGGATATTACTTTCTTTCTAGCATCATGGAAGCAACCATATCTGATCTTACCTTCCCCTCCAGGTGCTGTTGCTCCTTCTCCTTCCCAAGACTGCCACTGTATCAAAACTGTCAGTAATTCCCTGAACTCAGCTGGCTACTCTTTGGGTCAGGACATGAAGTCTCAGATCCTGCAACACTTGGAAGAGGCTCCAGGGGCCAAGACGTCCACTGCCCCAGCTCTAGTTTCCAAAGCCTGGCAATGGCACAAGGCAGACTCTCTCCCCTTACTCCAGTCTTCCTTTCTATGGGAATTGCCTCCTTCACTGAAGTCAGCAGGGCCTCCTCTTTCAGACTCCCACACCCTCATTGTTGGGTCTTGGTCAAATCCTTCTCCAACATCTATGCTGTTGCCCCAGCTACATGTACCTCGGACCCAACCAACCTCGCCTGCTGCTACCACCCATATGTGGAGACCATGGTGAAGGGCATGCTGAAATAACAGGGTGTGGCCTCACTCAAAAGGGCCAACAAAGATAGAACGAGGATGAAACTAAGCAGTGTTGTCTTCTGGAAACAAGATGTTTCCATCATGGCAAACTGGTCCTGGAGTCTGGTCCTGGCTTGGAAGTCTACAGTTGCTTGCTCAACTGATCTGTCAAAGCTCGTTCCATGTTTCAGAGGTGTGACGCTATGGGAGACTGCTGCTCTGCCGCTGGAATCTGATGCTTTTTAATAATCGAAGAGGCATAAGAGGAAATAGGATTTTAAGCAATAGCAATAAAGAACTTCTCCAGTGTTGAGCAATATCTAAACAGAAATTTAAGTATCCCTCACAAGAGCTCATGATCTGAATGAGAAGGAAAAACAGGCTATTTTCATACTGACTAAAGCTACAACAGATTTAGTGCTACTCGTGTTCTGTTAAGGATTCCATCTTGCAAAGAGTTGCACATGTAAGGAAGGAAGGGTAAAGGTTTTTTAACAAAACTATCTGTACACATGTCATGTCAGGTTGATTAGTTTAGTAAGAGAAGATGTGGACTTTGAGGCCTGATGTTCAAAGAAAACAGTGCCACATAAAGCCAACAGCCATTCAATTTCCCTTGAGAATTCCAAGACAAAAAGATGGGGATGGAGGCCAACTCCATTTGCTTTACAGGTTCCATTTCTTTATTCAACTCAGTAAACATCTAGTTACAAGTTTCACAAAATCAAATTTTATAAGATGAGGAGCTGACAGGATTGGGGCAGAGAGGTAGGGCCCGTTTGGTTTGTCCACACCTCACCCGATCGCTTACACCCTGTCATACATGCCCCATATTCCAGGGCAGGTCGGCTGAGAGCAAAGGTGACCAAAGGTTATTTTCCAAGTGCTTCAAACTAATAGCAGGTCAACAGACTGTCTTACATGGTTGCCACTTGAGGTGGGTGGATAGATTAAATACAAACTCCAGAACCAGCCAAACTTGGAGCAGGAAATACAAAGGGAATGGCAAAAACTCAGGGAGATTACTCCTGCACCCCCCAAAAAACACTAAGGGGGGGAGCTTCACTGGGGAGCTCAATAAAGGGCAGGGAGGAGTTAGAGGAAAAAAGAAGAAAAATGGATGCATCACTTATTCATGGGCAAGGTCCCTCACATTCCCCTTGGCCACCTGCTCTATGCGAGGAGTACAATTGTGTCGACAGAGTTAGTTACTTAATTTAAATTTTAAGAGGGGCAGGAGGTTAGTATTCAACTTGAGGAAGGTCCAAGAGATCTTTTGTAGGGGCTTCACCATCAGAGTTTCACTGTCTGTACCTGAGTAAAAGGGTGGAGAAAGAAACAATAGAAATCAGAAAGGGAACAGAAGGGAAATGCAGAAGGATCAATAGGCAAGAAAAACAGAAAATTCAGTGAAAAATCCCCATGACTGAGACCTTGCCGAAATAGTCAACCTGTGCCTGGGCTGTACAATGTAAAACTGCAAATTAGAATTTTCCTCCTTACTAGGCATTTCTTCCACACAGAAAACTGACATGTCAGGGAGAAGATAGGCTAGATTTTCTACACATCATCTATATGGTAGGATTTAGTTGTTGTTACATAGAGTCATGCAATTTTGCAGCTGCAGTTAGAGAGGGTATCCCATGCAGAGGTTTACCACCTCAGTAAGAAATAGGCCCGAGTTAGTTTCTACTATATGCATTAAGCATTTTCGGCCACTGGAGCCAAACAAAACTTTGCTTTAACTCAAATCAAACCTATTAGTAGAAACTAAATCCATGTCTAACTTGCTGATTATTATTAAATAGTTTTTGACACAGTGCATGGACACAACTATGGTTAGGGGAGCATTTCTATACTACAGCCTTTCATTGTCCCTCCCTCAGAATCAAGGTTCAAATTCGCTTCTTCAGAGAGAAGTCTCAACATCTTAAAGCTATAATTACAAGACTTCGCGAAGAGAAAAGTGATAGTCAAACCACTTTAAACATTATTTACTTTTAAGTAAGCCTCACTGAAATAAATATGGAATCAAGTCAAAAGCATAGAATGTGCAATTCTGTTCTTCAATCCTTCTCTTTCTTCTGTTACCAAGAAATGTAGCTACAGAAAATGTTGCCTTTTTGAATGGTGAACCAGCATAAGAGACATTTTGGACAAAATGGCGTATGATTCAAGTCCCAAGTGGGCAATAAGTGAAAGGATCAGTGAGTAGTAGCTTTAGAGACTTTCCCCACACGGCTATCCTGCCTAGGAATAGCATAGACCTTCTTGGACTTGTTTCCAAGGGCTTTGGATTTTATTTTTAAAAGTTCTGTTTTTAGTCAGCCTTTCCTCCAGGTTGCTCAGAGTGGCATTCAGAGTTCACAGGTAGTCTCCCATCAAGATGCTGACAAGGCTCCAGCATGTTTATAGTTGTTTCAGAAATAGAATTACACCAGGAGCCAGATGAATCATATATCCTGTTTTGTTTTGAAGTGTTTTATTAGATTTTACAAAAGTGCCTCCCCCTGACCCGCAACAACCCCTCATTTTCTTTCATTCCCAGAATCTTTCTCCATCCAACAAAAAAGCAGCAACTCTCAGTATTCTTCCTATTACTGACCCTCTCCTTCAGTATACTCATTTGCAGAAAGCCCCTTGGATCTTAAGCGCTCTCTTATGTTCTGCAAGCAGTTTCAAGGCCCGGCTGTACAAGCATATGTTGTATTTCCATATAACTGGTGTTAGGGGTAGTTTTGGCACTATCCTGGGGCCTTGTAGGTATTAGCTAAGATTTAATTAGAACTAGTTTGGAAGGCTTTGGGCCTATTTGGTCTGTGGAAGATAAGAATCTGTGTGAGTTGATCTCTGTCAGTGTTCGCAGAGCAGAAATGGGGAGTTGCCCTATTCCTCGCAGCCACCTACTTGTCCTGGCCTTGGCAGAGAAGCTGTCTGTGTGAACCTGATAAAGAAAGGGTGGGGGTTTGCAGAAGGACCGCCCAGACTGAAGCATCATCTTGGTGGGCTGAGCAGTGCCACCCTGTTTGGATAGGGGCGTTGCTGAAAGGCCAAAAGCCCTTGTCTGTCAAATGGTCTGGGAGAGGCCTATGACTCCCTTTTTAGGCTGGTGCTAAGGTGAAGAGTTTTGCTAGGAACATCTCATCTGCAATGCCTGAAACCCCACCCTGTCTGAGACTCTGGGGCACTTTGCATATGGTCCCTCCTAACTGGAACTTTGGATTATTAAGGACTTGCCATGAAAAGTACTGTGAGGCTTTTCATAGACTTGAATTCTCATTTGCTGTGGATTCTGTGTCCTTGTTTGTCAACAGTTCAGTTTTTCGGCAGACTGTGTTTGATCCATGACTCTTGGACTTTCCTATGCCTGGACTCATGTGGCAAGGAGTTACCCATGTGAAAGCGGTGGCACAGAACAACTTGTGTCTGTGGGTTTACCCTTCCTTGGATCTTGTTTAGGCCTTGACCATGTTGCCTTTGAATTAACAACATATGATCTGAGGTTGGACTAGCTCTCTTTGGGTGGTTTGTTAGAATTTGATCCTTTGATTGCCTGAGGGATCATGTCAGGAATCATTCCCTTCCCTTGTCCGGGTATGAAACCCGTGTCTGGATTGACTTTCCCTTGTGTTCAGAAAGTGAGATTTCCTGCAATAAAGAAGTCTCACTGATTTGGGTGTCCCATGTCAGTCTGCCAGAATGTGTGTTTGCCTGAGGGACTGAGAAACCTGACAACTGGTGTGTGTGCATGTAGACACCCCCCCCACCCCCACCCCAGGAAGGATGAAAAAGAAGGCAGCCACTGCGGGGTACCAAAATAAACCATAGACCCATGTCCTACTGAAAAAGTGGTTTGGCTCACCAGGTTGTACCTCCCTCATCTGAGAAGCTTAGGCAACATACACTGGGGCCTAGTGTGCATGCGAGGGGCAACAGTTCAGACTTACAAGAGCATGAAGGTAGATTTGGGGGTGACCGCATCGCACCCCCCTTAAGTCTGCTCTGGATTCACCAGTCGTACCGGCGTGACTGTCTGGTTGGAGACTCCTCGGGTCCCTGAATAGCAAGACGGGTCCCCTCGGCCCTACGGCCATTGCTTCCCTCGTGACGCCTGTAATCCAGCCCTCTCTGCGTCCGGAAGCGGGATGTCTCTCGCCTCCATTCATCATCAAACGCAGCTGCATCGCCTGAAAATTGGAATGGGGAGGTGGCAACTGAGTGGAGTGAGGATGAGTAGTTGGCTCCCTCCAGGGAAGGGGAGGAGCTGTGGGGAACACTCACTCTCATCCAGGTTGATGTAGTCTTGCCTCTCCTCCTGGTCACCTGTGCGATGGTTACGTGAGCGCTGCATGATGTGTGCACGTTCCCGGATGTGGTGCCCAATAGACATCTGCTCCAGGCCGCTGTCTGAGTCTCGCACCGTCCGCCTTGTCTCCCGGATCTGAGAACAGGTCATCAATAGGGATGTGGGAAAATGTTGCTAGCTGTATTGAAGACTCCCTTGAAATTCAGTTTTGTCTAAGCGGAAGCCTATGAATTTGTTTCAATTTCACTGTCGGCACTTAAGTTATCACTACCTATTACCCTATATGTGGATCAATCCCACACCAGAAAATAAGCCCCACCTCATCATACTCTGAACCTTGTCTGTTGATCTCAGTGCACCCAAGCCCACATTCATGCCTACATGCTCTTGGGGAAACAGCAGCAATCCATGGGACTTGTTTAAAAGTCTAGTCAGAGACAGCAGCCTATTTCTCACCCCACCAGGCGCAGAGCGTGTCTCCGAGGTCTCCTGGTAGACTTTGGGGCCATCCCCCAGATTCGAGTAGGATATGACAGTTGAGGAAGTAAACGTCTGGCAGTTGGCGCCACTTGTCATGTGCTCCTGAAAGTGTGTGAAAGAGCAATGGAGGTGAGCAATCTTACTATAGCCATCCACTTGGGACTGAAAAGTATAGTTCCTACAATCTCTAGTCTTTCACCCCCTCCTGAGAATTTCTGGGAGTTTCTTCTTGGCATTCCTCAAGATAGGACATGAACTCTGAGTCAGGATAGGCTGTGCCAAGTCCTATATCAGTGCCTAAACTCAGTAAAGGGCTGGATGAGGGTCAATAAACTGAAGCTAAATCCTGGCAAGACGGAAGCCCTGTGTGAGAGTGGTTCCTGAATCTGGGAGATAGGCTCATTGCCTGTTCTGGATGGGGTGGCACTCCCTCTGAAAGATTGGGTTCGTAGTTTTGGGGTACTCCTAGATCCATCCTTGTCACTGGAGGCCCAAGCAGCAGTAGCGGCTCAGAATGCCTTTTACCAGCTTCGGCTGGCTCGCCAGCTATGGCCTCTTCTGGACAGGGATAGCTTGGCCACAGTGGTACAGGCATTAGTAACCTCAAGACTGGATTACTGCAATGCGCTCTATGTGGGGCAGCCCTTAAGGCTGCTCTGGAAGCTGGAGCTAGTGCAGAATGCAGCAGTTCGGCTGTTGTTGGGAGCTGCTTCTTTTCAGCATATAACTCTTTTGCTGAGGGAACTGCACTGGCTGCCTATTGGCTACCGGGCAAGGTATAAAGCCCTAAACAGGATACCTGCGAGACCAGTAATCCTGAGAGAGCGCCTTCTCCCTTATCAATCTGCCCGGTCACTGAGGTCATTGGAGGTCATGCTCCTGGTGGCTCCACATGGACCCTTGGCCCGATTGGAGTCCACCAGGAGAAGAGCCTTTAGTGTGGTAGCCCCTTCTCTTTGGAACTCTCTGCCCCTGGAGGTCAGGTAGGCACCAACACTGTGCTGCTTCCGGCGCCTCCTGAAAACAATTCTTTTTCAAGAAGCATTCCTCTGCTGACCACTGTTTGTATTGGTCCTTTGGTTTAGACTGGACAATTTTAATTTGCTGTTTTAATGTTCTTCCTTTTTACTGTTTTATATCTATGTGCACCACTCTGGAATCCATTTTAGATATGGAGCGGTATATAAATATTTCAAATAAATAAATAACCCCCTCCAGCACTATTACAGAGGAGAGAGCTGGGGGAAGAGATATGCTGGCTCTGCCAAGTTAATCTGCTTCATCTCACCCAAAAAGGGTACAAGCAGGGCTGTGTGTGTTCCACATGGGGGAGAGGGAAACCCAAATTCTGCACCCAAACAAGAAAAACTTTAGAACATAAGAAGAGCCATGCTGGATCAGATCAAGGGTCCATCTAGCCCAACAGTGGCCAACCACCTGTTGACTAGGAACCCACAAGCAGGACATGGGTGCAACAGCACCCTCTTGCCCATGTTCCCCAGCTACTGGTGTATATAGGCTTACTGCCTTTGATACTGGACAACTTTGCAATAAATTATACAGACTCTTGATAGATCGTATTCTGCTTTTTAAATTTTTTTTTTACGGTTTTGCATAATCTGTGCTGGTTTTGCTAATTAGGGGGAGAGGTAATGAAGCTCCACAGCAGAAAATTTTATTCAACCACCCCTCTGGTTGAGATTCTAGCAGGCATTTCCCACTCATTTTCAAGCATATCTTCACAAAACAATAAAGAGCTAGAAACTTGCCTTTAAAAAAAGAAAGAAAATAAAGTTAAAATACTCAAGAATTTGTTCCCAATATCACATTCTGTGCTTCCCGTCCCACCGCTCTGATGGAATTGCTGCAGACACACAGCCTTTGGCTTCAACTTTTCAATACTGAGAGTGGGTTGGTCGGAGAGAAGCAGGAATGTGCACCCTGAAGCAGCAAACTCACAGTCATAGCTACAGTGCCTCCACCCACGTCTCCATATCACACAGCTATGCAATACACACGATCAAACACAACTCGAAAACAGGAAGGACTAAATGAGGGGCTTTGGTCGAAAGCTGTGCACCCATTGTATCTTGCAACCACATAATGTGCCAATGTGGGCAGAGACTCCACTTCAAAGCCCCCACCCAAGCAGTTAATTCCACTCCAGGCACTTAGTGTGAAAAAGCACCCTACTCCTTTATAGTTAGAAGGTGCTTTTTCAATCCCTGTGTTATCATATAATATGACCTGGCAAGCAAAACATTAGAGTTTTGAACCAACTTCCTGGAGGGCTGACCCTCTCTTAACAGAGAGAATGTAGATCAGACTCCTCCTTTCTTGTAAAAAGAAAAAGAAAAAAGAGGCGAACTTCCCATTAATCACGTCCCTCTTCTTTCTGGCCATATGAAGTGCGCCAGTATACTGCATCGCTATGACTATGACATGTATGTGGTCAGTTCTAGGATACCAAAACTGTGAATACTGGGCAACAAAGATGCAAACCGACGGATCTTACCATGTTTCCAATCATGTCGTTCATCATTCCAAACATGTCCATAAAGCCACCTGCCTGAAGAGAGTAAGAGAGTTGAGGTTTGGGGGCTAGAGTGACCAGTTAAGTGAAGACACTAGTACAACACATCTGGAACACACCAGGCTGGAGAAGGCTGCTCTATCAGAGCGAACTGAGTTTCCCCTCCTGACAGAAGCTGGACGGCTGACTCCTCTCATTAGTGCATAGTACTAGGGATCCCCAACCTCTATTGGCACCTGCCAAGCTCCCTGCCTCGCCCAATTTAATATTTTTTTAAATTAATTATAAAAGGGAGTCTGGCTCCTATAAAGTGAAGTGCCAGCCTTCAGCACCTTTATTTTAATAAATGCCTGTGGTGGAGCCGCTAAAATTATGGATGACTGTAGCCCAGCAGTTCATTTTGAAGTGTGTCCAGTAGCCCAGAAAACAGAAGAGTATTCTGGGGAGACTAAAGGGCGTGGCAGGGAGTATCCTGGGGGTGGGGATAAGAGGAGATGGGAGGCCACAAGGGGGGTGCTTTGCCTGTGGTGTGTGTGTGTTTTGCCTGTGTGTCTGGGGGGGGCAGTTAAGCTGGTTTATTTGTTTGTTTTGCTATGATGTGTGTTTTGTCTCTGTGTGTGGGTTGATGTTTCTGTGAGCATCTCCAGTTTTTTCTTCTTCTAGGAAATGGGCACTGAAGCAAAAAACAGTGATTCCGAATAATGGTTTCATGTTTTGAAGCTCAGATCTTGTACTTAGGTTCTTGAGTAAGTTACTTTTCTTTTTGCTTCCCTAGTTTGACTTCTGGGAAGTTGGTGTATTGTGATTGCCATGGTGGGTGTGGCCAAACATTCTGTGAATGGGAAGGCCCCACCATATGGCAGCTATTTGGTGAGAGTGCTCACAACACTCTCAAAATTCCAAATGTGCCCCCCGCCAGTCCAAAATAGTTGGGGACACACTGGCTATGCCTGAAACCCAAGGGCACACGCTCTAGATCACTTTCAGAGGAGTTCCCACCCCCTGTTTAGCAAACACATTTGTCTCAAGTCTTTCCTCCAAGGAATCCAAGGCAGTGTACATGGTTTCTCCCCTTGCCAGCCCCCATACTTTTTATCCTCACACTGAGCAGCCAGCACTAAGTTCTTTATGGTAAATACGTATCTCCAATAAACCTACTTAACAGCTGCGAGGGCCCCTAGTCAGCACCATGAGAACAATTTCCTCCCTGTTTAGGAAAAGGGACGAGGAGGAGGAGGGGTCTTGTGTCACACTCCCAAACTTTGGAACAGGCAGAAGCAGCAAGACAGCCTTGCTGCTTCTGCCTGCTCCAAAGCACAATACAATCTGAGCGATTCCTTCACCTAAATTTTCTGACAAGCGCAGCAAAATTGGCTAGTAGACTAAGCCAAACGTCCGTAGACTCTTCACCACTACCCTCCCCTTGGTCTACGACCTGATGCCTGAGATGGCTTTGCCAAGTGCCAATTGGGTCTGGTTTGTGCCCTGAAGACAAGAGAGTTAAGGCTCCCCCATCTACTATTTCTCTCCAACTAATCTAGCTGGATGATCTCATTATCCAAATAAGCAGCTTGTTCTCACCATGGTCAGGTTCTTGATCATAAAAATCTCCTGAGACAGGAACATTCAAGTTCTGTGAAATCTTAATATTTTCAATGAACGTTTCCTGTTCTTTGACTTCCTCTTGTTTCTATCTTGGAAAGAGATGATAAAGAGAGGACACTTCTACTCCCTTTTATCATGGCCTCCTCTGATCTAAACAGTATAAGCCTTCACATTTCTACTTTCCTGAAATTTACAGGCCTCATTACTTGCATCATTTCAAAATAAATCACTCTTTAACAGAAGAAAACTGGGATATTACTTAGAGAAGAAGTTGTCAGAGAATTACACTTGAGAAGATAGGTATATGTGAGAAGAATATTAGGGCTTACCATTCCTACCATCCCAAAGGGTGAAACAGTTCCTGCCTGTAAAAGGACAGAGGCACACAAAGCAATTAGACTCTACCCCTCTGTAATAAACTTATTTTCTCCAACCTACCCATGTCCTGGAATAGAAAAGGACAAAGGGACTCACTATTCAGTAAAGGGATTGGAGGGTGGTGAAGATATTTGATTATCATGACCCAAATTTACGCTGACACTTCTAGATACAATCCTCTGCATGCTTAATTGCAAGTTAGTGCTGTGTTATTGAGTTCAATGGGACTTCTACCCAACTAACTAGGCATACAATTGCCACATTAGCTATGGAACAAGCAAGATGAGGGGCAACTCTTGATTTAGTCCCAAGTATTGCTTAGGAGTCAAAGAGAGATGAACTGCAACCATAACACTATTAGATTCAACATATGTTCATGCAGTAAATTGCCCAGCAAGTCCAGCAACATAGTCATATCTAATTTCAAAATGGGGAATCTCTCAAAAAATTCGATAACTAATTAAAAACAAACTGAAAAGTAAGGTCAAGTTTCTTTAAGTAGCTTGAAGGTTATTTAATGCCATATAAGAGAGACTCAAAGAACTATATCCCACAGGTTAGAAAGGTTAGAAGTCCAAAAAGATTACTGTTTAACCATTCTGACAAGAACACTGTCAAAGGCAAAGTGGCTTCCTTTAAAAATGGGAAGTTGTGCCTAAATGATTAAACACACACAAGCCTTAGTTCAGCAGAGTTAGGGGACTTTAAGTACAATGACATCAATGGGCTTAAGCATGCTGAACACTTTGGTGTATTGTGGCCAAACTCTGGCATAACGTAGGTAAATTGATAATAAGGCAAACCATGAAATAACATCTGAGAAACCAATTGTTAAAACTATTTGCAAAAACATCTTAAATGGAAGCAAAGAATTAGGCAGAATGGCTGAAGGATTATTAGAGGAAAAAGGCATAAACCTGAAAAAAGACAGAGAAGGTATCATGGATCCTAAAATAATCTTTTGCATCAGTCTTCACTGCAGAAGCTCTTGGAGGGAGAGTTCCACCTGAATCATTAATTTTGGGGAGATTTATATTTAACATCATTCTTCAAGTATCACAGATTTTTTTAAAACTGACAAATTAAATAACAATACACCAGGGTTGGATAAAGTACTCAAATGTGAAGCAGTTCCTATTTTACTAAAGTATGTAATTTATCACGACCTCCTCACCAGAAGACTGGAAGGTAACCAATATAACACCAATTTTAAAGAAGAATCTGGGTAATTGCAGGAAACGAAAACTTGTCAGCCTAACATTTGTCCCAGGTAAACAATTTTCTCCAGGTAAAGCATTATTAAAGAGAATTATCAGAACAAGGCTTGTTAAAGAATAATCTGCATGACATCTGCAGAGCAGTCTTGCTTTAACAACTTTTTAAAAATTGTTGAGTGTCTACAAGCATAGATAGATATTATATATAAGCAAACTTTCAAGACTTTCGACAAATCTCTTATCAAAGGCTACCAAAGAATCTTAGCAGACATGTGATAAGATGACAGGCACTCTTATATATCAGTAACTAGATAACAACAAGAGGTGGGTGGGTGTGAATCAACTGTTCCCCCACCCCAAACCGAACGATAGTGTTCCTGCTCTGTTCTGGGACTGATGCTATTTAATTTCTTCATCAATTATCAGATAGGACAAGAAAACAGCCAGGTTTGCAGAAAAAAACAACTTATCCAGGATGATGAAATTCCAAGCAAGCTCATGAAGAGAGTTCAAAAGGATCTCTCTAAACTAGGTGATTGGGCAACCTAATGGCAGGTGTAAGCACATCGTGTTGCACAACAGAACCAGAGCGCTGGGGGGTGAGGGTCAGGACTGACTCTCACATAAATAGGGGTGAACTTTAAATTGGCTATGACTTCAAGAAATGTTCTGGGGTCATAATGAGCAGCCCAGTGACACAAACCCAGCATACTCTAGTTGTGGGTTAAAAGAGGTCAAAGCTCAGTGGGACAACATATTCTTCACATATAGAAAGGTTAATCCCCTGATCTCAAGCGAAAAGATAGCAGGGCTGGAAGACCTTGGGAAGCCGCTGCCAGTGAGGGTGGCCAAATTAGGCTAGATGGAGCAATGATTTGACTCAGTATAATTTAGTTTCCCATGTTGAAAATGCTGGGAATTTCAAACAGGGATTGAAAATAAAACAGTTGGCATCGTATCTTATAAATATAGCTGTGGTACAGCCACATTTGAACAATGTATCGCATTCTAGTCACTTTGTTGTAGCACTGGAAAAAGAACAGAACAGCGCAACTGACAATGGTGTATCCCTAATATATGTTTATTCAGAAATAAGACAGACAAGTTCAAAGGCACTTATTTTTGAGTAAACTCCTACAGTATTGTGCTACAAAATTATCAAGGACTCTCCTGCGAGGAGAGGCTAAAATATTTGGTGTTTTTTTTTAGTTTGGAACACAGATGGCTATAGGCAAACATGAGCACACTTTATAAAATTTGGAATGGCATGAGTAGAGAATTTTTCACCCTTCATAATATTAGAAGTCAGGGTCATCCAATGGAGTTCAATGGCAATAGGTTTAGGACAGAGAGAAGGAAAAAAAGTCTTTGCACAACAGAAAAACAATTTACAGAACATATTAATAGACGATATACTGATAACCCACTAAGTTAGGTTGCTTTAGAAAGGGGATCAGATAACTGCATGGAAGCAAACCAGTTAGCTATCATGGCTAATAAACAGAACCTCCAAAACCTCTGAATACCCCAGATGCTGAGAATAAACCGCAGGGGATTGCAATCATCTTCTGCATGTAGGATTCCTTAAGGTATCTGCCCGGAAACTGTTGAAAAGAGGACTAGAGTCTTGACTTGTTAAGTATTATAGGTGCTCCTGTCTTCAGAAGCTAGACGGGGTAAGTGGGCATAAAGTCTTCTCTGTCGTGGCTCCCTTTCCATGGCCCCAACTTTACTACCTTTTAGGTACCAAATTAAAATGCTGCTATTCCCCTAAGCATTTGATAGAGATGTTCTCTGCTGCTCCTTGTCCTTTTTATTTTAAAATGTTTTAGGCATACTTGAGTATGGTTCAGGATTTTATATGTCATTTTTTCAATTCTTGTGAGCCTCTTTGAAGACTTATTGAGTGGCAAGGCATGATAAAATATATTTTAAATAAAATACAAACTGCATGTTTCTTCAGCGTCCCTCTTGGGACACACCAAAAACATCTTCAGGTTCTTTCAGCCATAATGATAGAACGTCTTCTGAAAGTTGACACAGGACTATGGAGACTAAGGTATCACTTCTCTTTCTTTACTCACACTCACGGCAAAGGAAAACACACACACACCTAGTCATAGCCCCCAGATTTCTATTACCTGCATTCTTCGACTAGCCTGGCGTGTTCCGGGTACAGTTCCATTGCCGATGCTGAGGAAGGGGCTGTAACCAAAGCCACCTGAGAGCACACGGTTCACATGCTGGTGGTGGATCGCGAGAGGGTCCCTGAAGGAGGAGAAGATACACAAGGGAGTTAGCAGTCCATCCCAAACTTAGCCCCCAGCTTCTCTCCCAAGAGGCAAGGCTTAAGGACTGTACTCACATCACAAACATTGGATCCTCTGGCTCTCCATCTCTCATGAACCGGAACATAATTCCCTCAAATGCAGGGTGGGCTGTCCATAAGGGAAACAAGAGGTGTATATGAGTTTTAGGTATATGTCAGCCTCCCTTTTCTTACAGTTATTTTTGTGCAGCCCTATTCTCCTTGCCCTCATCCACACTAAACAACATACCCTGTCTATTACTACTATTTACTCTCCTATAGCAACTACATGCAGCACCCAGCACATTAGACAGTTCATAAATAAATACCAATAACCATCCTCCAGCACCCCACAGCTACTACTTGCTTTCCACATACAGAAGCAAACAAGGAGGCAGACCTCAAAAAGTGTTATGACACAATTACCAAGAAGCACTAATGTTGTAACCCAACATAAATTACCTTTACAATAAGCCAACCAATCCACCCTCTACCCCAGCCCTCTTCCTTGAGGTTTCAACTTCTACTATTTATTCATACTATAATGGTTATGTTAGGGCACCCAAAGCAAAGATGGACAGGGCTCCTGCACCTTGAATAACTATGAACAACGGGAAACTTTAGCAAGTTTAGCGGATTTTCTCATCACTTCACAACAAGCCCAAGTTCTCTTACTTTCATAACTGCTAAGCACAGGAGTGCTGCTCTCCTTTGCATCTGCCCACACTAGGTTTTTAAGCAGCAGTTGAATGGCCACCTATCAGGTGTGCTGTAGCAGTGGATTTCCTGCATCAGCAGACTTCCCCAGCCCAAATATAGTTGGAGTACAACTCCCATCAGCCCCAGCCAGCAAGACCAATACAATAATGGGAATTGTAGTCCAAAACATATGGAATGCACCAGGTTGGGGCAGGCTGGATTAGAGGGTTGTTGAGGGCCCTTCTAACTCTATTTTGGCAAAAACAGATTCCAGGCAATTCCACACCAATCCACCATCACCCAAATGTATCATCAGATGCTAGATCGCCTGTTTGTCCTCTAAATACCTGGCTCCTTCCTCAGTGCAGATGAAAATGCATGGAATCCATACGTGCCAGCAACACCTCCCCACCCCCAACTAGAGAGCTCCCTTGCATAAATTCTTTCACTCCTGAAGTTGAGCACAACTCCCTAACCTACAAACAAGCAAGCAAGCAAACCAACCAACTCATTATTACATTTAACAATACAGAATAAAGCAATAAGACATTACACTGCTACCATAACAGACCAAGGGACCAACAGCTGCATGAAATGTTATTAGAAAAGCGTGGCATAACATTGCAATCGCATCAAAATCCACTGATCACATTGCACCGCATCAATAACACTTGCTTGCCCTGTATTCCTCCCATACAGACACACCGGCCTGATGCATCGCCCAACTCCTCTTTCCAAAATCAACGCCTTTCTTTCCAACCCGTCCGTCCGCCAGTACGATACCCCAGGCCGAAAACCCGAGAGGAGGGGGATCTGGACGCCTCGCTTTGTAAACAGGCTGCCCATCTTCTCTACCAAGCTGTCAGGGCAACTCCCCAGCCCCCAGCCCCACACAGGTCTGCTCACATCTCTGACCAGATCCTTTGTTGCTGTCGTCTCCTGCTTCTTGCTCTCCCGGAATTTATTCCAGCCACGAGTCCTAACGGGGAAGATTAATGCTGCATCCCTTCCTCCCTTTCTTCCTTCCTGCCTGCCTCCCCCCACTAGATGTTCTTTGTTGCAAATATGCTGTGGGGGGAAAGAGGAAAAGAGAACCTCTTTGTTCCAATCCTCCACCCCAGCAACCCACCCAGCCACCCTCGGGCCACAGGAAAGGCAAATCGCGTTGCACCCTGCTTTGCAACCCCTTCTTTGAGGAAAATGCAAATACTGTTGTGAACCCCGTTTACAGTAAAATGATATTTTCCCTTTTCAAAGAAAACCCACAACAAGGCCCAAACAGGATATGATGTCAGAAAGCCCGCCCCCACACCTCAGCTCCACCCTCGAGAAAAGCGTTACATAGCGGGATTGCTGTTTTGCATGCAACGCGATGATGGTTTTGCCCGCTGGAGGTTTGTTCTATGGTTAATAAAGTGGCTTCCAGAGGAGGTTCGGAGATGTAGTGGCTGCAATAGAGGAAAGTGCAGTATTCTGAAAGATTTCGAATGTAGCGGATTTTGATTTATACAAAATACCACCTCGGATCAGGTCACGGCTGGTCATTCTCACAAACACACCTCAGGAACAGACACCGATTGGGATACGAATGATAGGAGTTGGCTTCAGTCTTCAGAATTTGGCTTCCCCCGCAGGGTCTCTAGAATACAAATTTCCAAGTTGGGGACTGGAGGCATCTTGAATCTACTGCACAGGCATGTAAATGTGTGTGCGTTCACTAAGGCACCATGCAGTGGACGTGGCGATTTTTCATGCTAGGGAGACTTACTTTGAACTGTTCATAATATAGTGTAAGTCCATTATCTTTTTTCAGATTATATATATTACATTTGCATCCTGCCTTTTCTCTAGAGGTGGGCCATTTTAATCGTAATACTCTTTTGAGTTATGCTGAGATTTACCACTCGTCCAGAGCATTTGCTGGTCAGGCACCAAAATATCTTAGGCCAGTCCTCTGTGTGTGTATGTCTGCACACATGCATGTATGCCAGTCTCCTGTTCTGCTTAGCTATCATGTTTGAATCAGGCAGTGAGTTAAAAAATTCAAAATGTGAAAAATACATTGTCTTGCTTCTCATTTGCCTACCCCATGCCTCCACCTTCTGTATGATCGTTAAAGAAACCTTAACAGTGCAAACCTATACATGTCTACTCAGAAGTAAGTACTACTGAATGCAATGGTGCTTCCTCCTGGGGAAGTATATGAAGGATTACAGTCTTACAGCACAACCCTTTGCATATCTCCTGAGGAAAAAAAATCCTACTGTGGTCAATGAGACTTATTTTTGTATAAGTGTACATAGAATTGCATCCTAAACCTCTCTTCTTCTCAATCCAATTTTCATTCAGGTTGTTGTACAGCCCTTAGCTTCATAGCATCCTCACAATTGCATGTCTCTTAAAAAAAACAAAAAACCCAATCAACCAAACAGAAAAACCTAAACAACCAGAAGACTGGATAACAACACTGGACTACTTCAGGGTATCCTACGCTACTGTCTCTCCATCCCAGCAACAGGGAAAAAACAACAATGATCTACTTTTCAGGGCTGACACAATGCATGGTCAGTTACAGTTCTCTCCCACACACAATATGGGAATAATAGTGGACTTTGTTTGCATTAGCAAGACAATGTTTTACAAATCAGTTTTTGTAAAATAATTTTGTGTACGTGTGCATAAAGTAAGATCTGAGCTAGAAAGTGCATGAACTCCTGTCATTGCTGGTACCTGATGTTTTGGGCTGGATATACTACTGCCCAATCACAGCTGCACTAAAGTTCTGGATTTCCCACTTGTTTTCTATGGGAAGTCATCACTGCTTCAGCAAGGCAGAACAATAACAAAAGGTTCAAAATGAATCAGGATACATGGTCACTCTGCACTTATCTCAATGACTAGTACTACTGCTAAAATGCCCATCATGATTGTGACTTCATTGGCGAAACACTCAGAAAAGTAGTAGCAGACTCCTTTCTCACAAAAGATGACTGGACAGAATACTGTCTGAACATTTTGTCTTGTACCTTGGATTCTATAAAAGAAAATTGCTTTTTTAAAAATTTGAAAGCTGGGAATCTGAGCTGGCTAGGGTGCCCCTGAGATGGTGGTTTTGGGGTTGAAGCCCTGATGGTCCCTGATTTAATCCAGCAATGACTCTGAGTACAGTGATTTTAACTCTGAAGGGAAACTTTAAAATTTTTGATGCTAATGAAATGGTTGCTGGCAGTCCAGCTTCAGTTTCACTCGCATGAATGGGGAGAGAATGCCCTGTTCCTGATCATGATAAGGAAGTTGCCAGTAGTTGCCAAAACTGCAGTGTGCATGTGGAAACAATAGAGGTCTCTGTACCCTCACAGAATGACACCGGGGAATCTTCTGGGGCTACCTCCACAAGAGAGGTTTAATGCTCTTTGAAGGCTCATTATAAATTTTACCTCCACACCAGCGGAGCGCAAAACGGGCGTAGAGGCGCGTTATCTCCCGGATTATGCGCATTATCGAATGCGCGTTAAATAGCGACTTTTATTTTGCTCCGGCCGTTAAAGCGCATTTTCGCGGTGTGAACAAGCGATTATGCACATTAACTTCTTGTAAAGCGCTTTTTGGACATCAATTAATGCGCTTCACCGCCTCTCGCCGCCTCCCGTGCAGAGGGATTAGGAGTAAATGCGCCTCCGCGATAATGCGCATAATCGCCGAACCGGGCGCAAAAGCGCATCCTTGTGGAGGGGGCCTGGGTCTGCAGAATATAAAGCTACTTCTGCTGCTAGTTTTAAGCTACAGTTTTCACGCATCACACATGTAAAGCACGTTTGAGAGATAAACAATATGTTGCACTAATCACCCAGTGTGTCGCTGAGTCTTGTCGGGTTTTTTTAGTCTGCATACACAGCTCAAATTTAGATTCAATGTGCTCTGGACTTGGAGAGTTAAACCTCCCCCCTCTCCCCTGTTAAAAGACTTTCTCTTGCTGAAAATGTTTACTAGAATGTAGAAAGCAGACCATTTTAAGCCACCTGTACATTTTAGCCAATTTAGCCGTTTTAGTTTATTGCAGCTAAAACAACAGTCTTGTAGCATCTTAAAGACTGACATTTATTCTAGGATATGCTTTCGTTGACTATAGCCTCTGATGAAGTGGGCTATACTTCACAAAAACGTATGACAGATTAAATTTGTTAATCTTTAAGGTGTCGCAAGATTGTTATTTTAGCCATCTTAAATTCTATACACAAATTACAGTCATGGGCAATATTTTCAGTTCTCATTCTGCTCTCAAAATTGATAGCTTACTTACATGACAATATCAGGGGCCCACACCCAAATTTGTTACAACTTGGTTTTTAATTGTCCCTTTTCCCTCTTGTCGTATGCATCTCACATTTCTCATTTGAGATTTGCATGGGCAAATGGTACCCTGAGTGCCAGCTAAACCATAGGGGCAATTGCCTGAAGTACCAATATTCCAGAGACCTTTCCTCGGCTGTACAAATGTCTAGCAAAGAAAGCTACTGCCTGCATCTTTGCAAGAGATGCACAGGGTTAGCTTAGCAGCTCAAATAGGCAATATATTTTGCATTTCTGACTGTACCTGGGAAAAAAGCACTGGGATGTGGGGAAGGGGAGAGAAGTGACAGGCATTACAAACAAAGATCAGAAAACTGTCCTGGTGAACTCTTGATCATTTATATGACAAGAGAAAAGGGAAGGTTACCTTGGAGAGGGCAGGTTGGTCACTTTTTAATGGACAGCTATGGATATTCCTTTAGTTTAGGCCAAAGATGACAAAGAAAAAGTTTCAACAACTTTAAAAGGCACAGGAACTTGTCAAGCACCAAAGAACTACATTGCCAAGCACCACAGAGCTACCGTTTCCTCCTTCCTCCACCTATATAGAGTGTCTGCTACAGTCAGCCTACAATTAAGTACAGTCCAAACCTGCCTCATAATTTGTTGCTCATGAAGATGGCAAAGTACCAAAGCCAGGAGAAATCCAGAATGTAGTGAGATCATCTTGGTAATTATTTTCTTTGTTCAGTCATAATTTATTCTGATTGGGACTGGAGAGTGTTCCTCACTGCATTTTTTTGTAAAAAAGAGTTGAACCTTAATTATGAATCAGTAAACCTAAGCTTTGTATAGAATTCTAGCTCAGGATTAACATGAGATTTTCAGGAACACGTTTTTCCAGTTTGGAAAAATCCCTGCATGCTGCAGACCTGGCAAAAATCTGCTCCCCTCCCCCAGTATTGCTATTTAAATTTTAAAAAAGAAAGAAAAAGAACATTGCTATGATACTCACTGAAGCATTCAGTGTCATTTCTAGTTTGTTCCTAAGAATACTTTGTAAATAAGATATGAAAAATGCTTCTCTGTACCCTTTTGTCCAATCCAGCATATTATTATTATTATTATTATTATTATTATTATATTTATTTATATCCCACCTTTTCCCCAATAATGGGACTCAAGGCAGCTTACAAATTAAAACATGTGCAATTAAAACAAATAGTGATATACAAAAATTAAAAATATAATTAAACATAGTACAAGTTTAAAATATTTAAAACATTTAAAAACATTTTAAATACACATAATTAAAAATCCAGACTATAAGCAGTACATCCACAAAGGTCTGAACTACTCCCCAAAGGCCAGCTGAAACGGAAAAGTTTTAGCCTGCCTCCAAAAGCATACCAAGCATATCTAGGAGGTTGTAAACTCCGCCCTGAGAGGGAGTGTGCAGGCGTCTTTAAAAGAGGCAGTAATCAGGCAACTTCTTAAAAAGCCTTACCTGGACCTAGAGGATGTTAACAACTATAAGCCGGTGGCTAGGTAAGGTGCTTGAGTAGGTGGGTGTAGGACAACTCCAGGCATTCTTGAATGAAACGGATGATCTAGATCTATTTAATTCGGGATTCAGGCCCAGTTTTGGAATGGAATCTGCCTTGGTCACCCTGTGGGATGACCTTTGACAGGAGGGGGACAGGGGGAGTGTGACCCTGTTGATTCTTCTGGACCTCTCACAGCTTTTGATACCATCAACGATAGTATCCTTCTGGATAGCTTGTCTGGGCTTGGAGTTGGAGGTACTGAATTGCAGTGGTTCCACCTCTACTTGGATGGCCAATTCCAGAAGGTGGTGCTTGGGGATTATTATTCTGTGTGTTGGGGCTCTATTTTATCCCCTATGCTGTTCACATCTACATGCAACCAATGTGAGAGGTTATCTGGAGTTTGGGCTGAGGTGTCATCAATATGCGGATGACTACCTCTCTTTTTCATCAAACCCAGGTGAGGCAGTGGCTGTTCTGGATCAGTGCCTGGGCAACAGTGATGGACTAGATGAGGGTAAACAGACTCAATCCAGACAAGACGGCGGAACTGTTAGTGGGTGGTTCGTCTGCCCGATTAGGTGATGTTCAACCTGTTCTGGAGGGGTTGCACTCCCCGTAATGAATCAGGCTCATGGTTTGGGGGTGCTCTTGGACCCAGAGCTGTCACTTGAGGCACAGGTGGACTCAGTGGCACAGAGCACCTTTTATCAGCTTAAGCTGATATACCACCTACACGATTACCCGGACAGAGATAGCCTAGCTGCAGTTATTCTTGTTCTGATAACCTCTTCTCTGGATTACTGCAATGCGTTATACATGGGGCTGCCTTTGAAAATGATCCAGAAACTTCAGCTGGTCCAAAACAGGACAGCAATATTGGTCCACATTACACTAGTACTTTTCCAGCTGCTCTGGCTGTCAATGTCCGGGCCCGATTCAATGTGCTGGTATTAACATTCAAAGCCCTAAACAGTTTGGGGCCAGGTTACCTGAAGGATCGCCTCCTCCCATATGCATCTGCCTGGACTGTAAGATCATCTTCAGGGGCCCTCCTCCATGAGCCCCTGCCAAAGAGGGCCTTTTCTGCTGTGGCATCCTGGCTATGGAATGAGTTCCTTAGAGTGGTTCGCCTGGTGCCTACATTGAACTCCTTTTGGCGCCAAGTGAAGACCTTTTAATTTCCAATATTTTAGCATCTTAGTCTAGAGAGCTTTGGCTATTGGGTGTTATAGAAATGAAATGAAATAAATAAATATTTAATGTTATTTATTTATTTCAGTTCCATAATACCCAACAGCCAAAGTTCTCTATTAAAGATGGGTAGGGCCAAATTAAAACATACTTGATTAAATGAGTTTTAATTAATTAAATCTACATAAATTTTCATAGGACTAAAACATGCACACATATATGCATATACATGCCAATGCATGCCATCTTAGAAGAGACATTTCCTCCTCTTTGTGAATGAAAGGGCAATGCTTCTTTTAATATGGTCCCTGCCACCTGAGTTTTTGAAAGTGTTTATATTAAAATAATTAACTTTTTTTTAAAGCATTGTCCAGTTGGAGATCTCTTTTTAGTCTTTGAGCCAGCCAAAGTTGGGTGTGTTTAAGTCCCATTGATTTCATTGTTTTTAAAAATTGCAACTCTATCCACAGTTCCTTGGCTGTAGATTCCAATTGAACTCAGTGGAACTTGTTAATAAATATGAATAAGATCGGGTTTCAGATCTCTCCGATTAACAGTGATACATTTAGTAAGTAGTTAAAATGCATTACTCTTTATACCTGTTAATCACAAATGTCAACAAAAAGTAGATCATTTATTGCTTTTTTAAAAAACATGTTATGGCCATTTGACTTCGACCTCCATCACGCCTAATCCCCCCCCAACCTGGTTTGCCTCCGCGTTTTTTTTACCAGTGTGTCAAACTTATGATCCCTTTCACCTGAAGAGCTGCTTTTTCACTGTTAGCTCTTCCGCTCCACTCCACTGCGCCCCTTCTCTTTCTCCCTCCAGTCAGGTCCTGTCAGATGGGTACTTCAACTAGACCGCCTTTCCCCAGGGCAAGAATGGAAGGACCCTTTAGTCTGTCTCTTTGGGGGCATTGAGGAAGTACAATCCTGCCTCTGCAGAGATTCAGGCATTATATGATTTTAAAAATGGCTTTCGAGCCTGGGATGCAAGGTTTGGGTTTTATATTAAGGCTTGGTGCTGGCTGCTGGGAGAGATCGCTTTTCCCTGCCAGGACCTGATGCAATCCATTCAAGCCCCCGTTCCTTTAAAACTACACAGAGGCTGAGGGCGCATTTAATGTGTTAGGAAAAATAATCCAGACTTTTAGTGTTCTAGGAAAGGCTGGGGAAGAGGCGGGGTGTCAGCAGGACAGGCACAGCGTCATGGGAGTACCATGCTGCAAATCTGCACACCAGGCATGGCGAGAGTGCACTAAATCGCTGGTTTGATGGAGCTCTTCATTATTTATCCCCCTCCCACTCCATATCCATGCACTTCATATGCCTCCTTCTCTATACCATGCATAACAAATCTGTTAGTCTTTGAAGTACCACGGGCCTCATTGTTGTTTTTGGTGGGAACTTTTAACTTACACCATTTCTTTTGTTGGCATTATGTAATGCCATTACTGGAAATGGAGAAAGAACTGAGGGAGCTTAGGATACTAAATGCCATTTTCCCCCTGCCGCACCACTTACACTACCAGCCTAATGTGATTAATCAGTATCCTATATCCCTCCAGGCTGGCTTAAGTGGAATGTAGGATTGCACTTAGTTAACAAGAATGGAACTAAACACTGTACAAGAGAGAAGATGGTAATTATATCAACAGAAATTGTCTATTTTCCAAAGATCTGTTAAATGTAAGAGGTTACAAAATGGAATAGAAGAATAGCCATAGTTATCCTATTTCTAACAGATGCAGTCCTTCAATCCTCTTACAATTAGAAACTAACAGTTTACTTATGTAAAAAGAAATTTAGCAAAATAATAATTTTGTCCTACTTCTAGATTGCTAACTAAGGCTGCAATCCTATACACTTTTAGCTGGGATTCATTTCCATTTAACTCAATGGCACTTACTTCTGAATAGACATGCATAGTATTGCACAGTAAATGAATGTAACCAATAGGCAATGCTCCATTCCATTTAAGAATTGAGAGGCCAACTTAACATTTAATAGTTTGCTAGTCTGAAGCACTTTATCCTTTCCAACTGTGCATGTAAATATGGAGATCCTGTGTGCTCTATGAGCTTTTAATTGAACATTTTCATTTGCAAAGTGGAAAATGAAAATTTCAGAGCAATGAAATTTTACTCCCAGTTTGTTAGAATAATTCTCTCAGTTATGATGCATCCAAAATTCTCCTGTGCTAGAGTGGATTTCTACCTGAAGCCATCACTCCATTGGACATAGCAATCCAAAGTGAGGCTGGGTACAAGCACCTACTGGAAGATGGTGGAAGTTCCCCCCCCCCCCCCTCCCTGTCCACAATTCCAGTTCCAAGTTGGCACAGCTGAAGAGCCTGAGCATTGGGCCCCTCAGGGAATCAACAGGGTTTTTGATTCAACAGCTCCAAAGCCACTGGCATCCCACCCCCGGACCATCCATGAAACATCCTTTGTGGTTTTTCTCCCCACATGGGGCATGGCTGGAGCCAACGCTGTGGTGGAGCCCCTCCCAGTGGAGTTTCTCTACCGAGGTGGAAGCTGACAGGAGGCCACCTTCATTACATCCTAACCCCCTCCAGCCATTAACAGCTGAAGCAGAGGTGGGAACAACATCCAGTGAGCACAATTGCTGAGAGGAGATTTTAACTCAGTCCACATCGGTACTCTCCAACCATAATTTCATTTCCTCAGCAGTATATCCCCAGTACTTCCCAAGAAGATAAGTAATCATTGGAGGCTATTATGAGTTCATGAAATAACTATAGCCTGTGTAAAACAAGATTAATATTTTCCTTCCCTCAACCTGTGGCAGAGTGAAACAACCCTGATTTTAAAATTTTACCACCATTCAGAAAGGGGATTAAAAATACAGTGCTAAAAATATCTTCATTGAACACTAGATGTTAATTGAAAACATCTCTCCAGAGGGAGAGGCGGGTAAGAAATAAATATATTTATTATTATTATTATTATTATTATTATTATTATTATTTTACATTGTTTGTTAGCTGAGGCATATACAGTACTCTGTACAGAGCAATCCTGTGGATGCTGACTCAGAAGGAAATCCCACTAAATTTAAATGGATGTATTTCCACATAAGTAAGCATACGATCGCAGTCTGAGGTATGAAAGAGTGTAAGATCTAGGCTGAACTTCTTAAATCTGGGATGCAATTTATGATGTCTGGTAGAAATAAAAGTTATATTTTAACAATAAAGGTCCAAGTAAGCCTGATGTTGCTTCAGAATTAAGAGTGGCCAGATACAAAAAAGGACAGGGCACCCTGTACCTTATGTATATATAAAATATATAACCACCATAACACAATTATTAAAGGTATTATTAAAGGTACTTGCACCTTACCACCTTAGTTTGAATGCAATAATGTCCCCTCCACAAGGATGCGCTTTTGCGCCCAGTTCGGGGATTATGCGCATTATCGCGGAGGCGCATTTACGGCTAATCCCTCTGCACGGGAGGCGGCGAGAGGCGGCGAAACGCATTAATTGATGTCCAAAAAGCGCTTTAGAAGACGTTAATGCGCATAATCGCTTGTTCACACGGCAAAAATGCGCTTTAACGGCCGGAGCAAAATAAAAGTCGCTATTTAACGCGCATTCGAAAATGCGCATTATCGGGGAGATAACGCGCCTGTACGCCCGTTTTGCGCTCCGCTGGTGTGGAGGTAAAATTTATAATGAGCCTTCAAGGCTCATTAAACGTCTCGTGTGGAGGAGGCCTGGTAGCTCTTCCAGGCATAAATCCTGAGAGGTAGTGTTGGACTGGGACTTGGGAGATCTGGGTTCTTGTCTCCACTCAGTCATGAAGCTCACTTAGTTACTTTGGGGCAATGAATGACTCTCAGCCTAACCTACTTCACAGATTATTGTGAGGATAAAATGGAAAGGAGGAGCACCGTGTAAGCCACCAGGTTCATTGCAAGAGGAAAAAAAGATAGGATATAAATGTAAGAAGACGATGCTGTCATAAGCAGAGATGTGCTGGATTAGACCAAGATCCATCTCGTCCAGTATTCTGTTAACAAAGTGGCCAAACAGCTTTCTCTAGGAAACCCACAAATAGGATATAAGTGTGATAGCACCATCCCATTCAGATTCTCCAGTGCCTCTGATTCTGGAGGTATCCAGATTAATAGCCATTGATAATCCTATCTTCCATAAATGTGTCTAACTCCCTTTTAAAGCCATCCAAATTGGTGCCCATCACCACATCTTGTGGTAGTGAATTTCATTGTTTTACTATGTGCTATACAAATAAGTACTCCCTTTTATCTGCCTGAATCTTCCACCATTCAGCAAGATGGGATAACCTTAGATTCTGATATTATGAGAGGACAAAAATGTATCCCTATTCACTTCTTACACACCATGCAAAATTGCTTTTTCTCTAAGCTAAACCGTCCCAGATGTTTTAACGTTTCCTCATAGGGGGATTGCTCCAGCCCCTGGATAATTTTTGTTAACCTTTTCTGCTCTTTTTCCAACTCTGCAGTATCCCTTTTTAGATGTGGTAACCAGAACTACAGACCATATTCCAAGTGTGGTCACACCATAGACGTGCATATGGGCAGTATATTAATAGTTTTATTTGTGATGCCTTTCCTAATTACGCCTAACATGGCATTTTATACTGCACACTAGTTTGACATTTTCATTGAGCCCTGGAACTTTTTCTTGGTCAATCACCACTAGCTCCCATCAGCTTATATGTGAAGTTGGGATTTTTTGCCCGACATGCATTACTTTACACTTCCTTAGACAGAACTGCGTTTGCTATGGTGATGCCCATTCTCCTAGTTTGGAGAGATCCTTTTGGGGCTCTTCACAACCCTTTTTTGCTTTAACCACCCTAAATAATTTAGCATCATCAGAAAACTTGGCTAACTCACTGCTTACTCCAGATCATTTATGAACAAGTAGAAAAGTATTGGTCTCGATACAAACCCCTATTGCACCCTTTTCCGGCGCCGGCACGAGCCCATAGTGTGTGATGCACAGAGATCACGAACAAGAATCAGAGTTTTTCTTGCCGGATTTTGCTTATTGCAGGTGAGTTACCACTGATTGTTTGTTTTGGTATTATATTAATTATACTAAATTATAATATGTAGTTTGTTAGTTACCTCATGGAGGTCTGTTTGGCTTAAAAGGTAGGATATATATAGTTATTTCAACTGCATAAACTTTCTAAAAAATAAATGTACACCAATGTTTCACCTGGAGTTATCCTGTGTGGATCATCCCAGGAATCCCTTCTAATCTGCCAAAGGATTTCTCTCAGACTGCAGTTATTTCATGATGGAAGTGGCTAATGCTTAGGGACTCATCTAGCTTGGGGCAAGCTCTGTGACTGAGGTGATTGTAATGGCACAATATTTGAAGATCACCCTTATCTGTTTTAGGAAGCAGAGGCTCTTGTGCTTTTTTAATAAAAGAAATTGTGGTCCGTTGTGTACAACCAATATAAGAGTCGCAGGTGTTGTGTAGTCCTACTTTTTTGCCCGTATCTTCCCCATCACTTTGACAAATGTAGGTCAGACTATTTTAAAAACATATCCTGGATTGCGCTCCTCCGCCTTCCAAAGCCAAGAAATGCTGAGAAAAGCCCCACGTTTCCATCCCCTCAGGGAACATTTCACCCCATCGTTTTCGTTAGGGGAACCCTCCCCTTTTGTTGCTACGGCAACTGTCGCCCAATAGCCAACTCCCTCCCCCCCATGGCCTCATTCCCATTCCCTCCATTTCTTCCATAGTATAGTTCCCCCCCCCCCCCCCACACACACACTGGCAGCCAATATTAACTCTGTTGCTAAGCCTCCTTGTTATTTGAATAAGCCAATCACATGCCGTCGCTGTCTTCTCCTTATAAGGGGAGCGAAGCGTCTCCCTCTTACCCCACATGAGCTTCCCTGCTTCCGAGTAGAGCGCGGGAAAAAAGTGCCCTCTTCCCCCCTCCCACGCCACGGCTGCCTCGCGCGGGCACGCAAATTAGTCCCCGCCCCCTTGTAAATATTGGCGGCAGCGGGAGGATACCCGCGAGCGAAGGGTTTGAGGGTAGAGGATGTGCTCACCCGGGAACCCTTCCAGGGCTGGGTGGGGATGGGGGAGGAGGGCAGCTGGAGTGGCAAATCCCAGCGACGGGGGAAGCGGGGATGGGATGATGGGGGACCTGTGCCGTCTCCGACCTGAACTCCCTCCCGCGTAGGTTGATGACACTTAACGGCTAGTAGCCTCGCCTGTATGGTTTCATTGTAGTGGCCTTTTCTTCCTTAAAAGAGACTCCACAGCCTTCGGGGCTGCCTGGCTCTTCTGTGCTATGGGGCTCATAGTAATTTAATGGGTAGGGTGACCTGAGGCATTCATGGGAAATGAAATTGGTGGGTGGTTGGAGGCCCTCACTTTGCTTTGAACTTTGAACTCCAACTTTGGTTGGAGGCCCTCACTTTGAAGGCCCTCACTTGCCAGCGGCAGGTAAGAAAATGTGTAATTTTTTAAAAAAGAGTGGGGGTGTAGGACAGCTTGGTGAGCACAGAAAGCTGTCTGGGGGTGCACTGGTGCCCATAGGCACCATGTTGCCTGGCCCTGCTATATGTGTTCAGCCTAGGGTGACCATATGGAAAGGAGGACAAGGGCTCCTGTATCTTTAACAGTTGTCTAGAAAAGGGGATTTCAGCAGCTGTCATTTGAATGCCTGCAGCACTGGTGAAAGAAATTCCCCCTTCATAGCCACAGTTAAAGCTGCAGGAGCCCTGCCCTATTGACCAGATACAAAAAAGAGCAGGGCTCCTGCAGCTTTAACCGTTGTGACGAAGAGGGAATTTCACCAGGTGCTACGGGCATACAAATGACACCTGCTGAAATTCCCCTTTCAACAACTGTGAAAGATACAGGAGCCCTGTCCTACTTTTCACATGGTCACCCTATTAATAAATGGGGCCATCAGAGACCTGGTTCTTGCTGAGGTAGTACTGCTTCAGAATGCAGGGTCTTATTAGTGATTGCGCTTCCCACCATAATGATAAGTTCTTATACCTTGATGTTACTGAGAAGGGTAGGCAACTCCCCCCCCCCCCCCACTTTAACGTGGTTTTAGATTTGTGTTTTTGGTGGGGGGATGGACTACAACTGTGTGAGGTGTGAAGTACACTCTGAACACAGGTTGACTTATCTCAGTAAGAGGCTAACAGCATAATCCTATGTATGTCGCATGAGAAGTGAGCCCCCAAGTAAATGTGCATGGGATTGCAGCCCAAATCGCCACAGATTTAGCACATAACAGTTTTAGTACATAGATATTTTCAGTCCCATCCTTGGAACCCTGGAATACAGACATTCTAGAAACTTAGACAAGCCGTTGGTTGGAGGCAGCTGTTGCCACCCAGCTCTATTTAAAAAACAAATAAAAGCAACAACATAAAAGCCACCACAAAGTTTGCCTGCTCCATATTTCAAAGCCTATAGAACATAAGTATTTATGGCAAAAAGATACATTCCCTGCCACCCCACTATTGAATATAAATATATAGTGTTATCAATTCCTGTTAAAATAATGTGTTTGTCATCTCACTACAGTACCCAGTCCTTTTGCTGTTACTCTTGTTCCAAATGGAAGATTTGCAAAGAACTAATACATTTTCACTTATTATTTTATGGCAGCTTTTTCTATAAGAAACTGAATTGATTGACGAGTTGGACATTTTGAAAGTAATCTAATTTTGATTTTAGTTTATTAGATATAATTTAATATGTTTTTGTACGTGGCTTTCCTGTGAACAGGGGGATTTCTTTGCCTATAGCCAAGGTAAGATTGCCATTTTACATTCTTGTGAAACTCTCCATTTGGCAAAAGCGGTCTTTGGCAGCTGATGCAGCACAGGAGCAGAGACATTTTCCATCCAGCCCCTACTACTCTATCGTTGCAATGGAGAAACGAACCAGTCAGGAGCAATGCCATCCAGCAGAGCTTTTTCCAGTGGTTTGGGGTCTTCCTCATCATGGCCCAGTTGAGGGTGGTAAGGAACCCTGAGAAGTCCACTATTTGCTAAGTAGTTTAAGGATAAAATCACTAACAACTTCTGCAGCTTGGATTGTTACTACTGAAACAGTGTAGTTTTTAGATCTGTTCATAGCATCATCTGGTCCAGTATTATGGGATGAATTTCAGGTGTTGAGGCCTGAAGGTTCTTGGTCAAGTATGGCTTACCACTTGTATGCTCAATCCTTGCTGTGCTGATTATATCATTGAGCAGGGATCTGCTGTTTGGTCCAGGAAGTGGTGAATACTTTCTTGGAGAGGCAGCAGTCCCACTGTCATGAACAAGACCCTCCTTGGACCCAGAAGATTTTAATAACTATTGACCAGTTGCAAATATTCCTTTCCTGGGAAAGGCCTTGAGTATATAATGGTAGTGCAACTCCAGAGACTCTTACATGAGAGCAGTTATATAGATCTGTTTGGGCTTTAAGTCTGAAATTTGACACACACACCACATTATTAGCTCTGATCTGTCAGAAAGACATGGCAAGTAAGGTGCTATTGATTATCCTGGACCTTTTAGTGATCTTTGATCCCATGAACCATGTTAAACTTCTAGATAGGCTCTCTGGGTTGGGAATTGGGGGGACTGCATTGGGGTGGTTCCTTTCCTACCTAGATGGCCTATTCCCAAAGTTCATGCTGGGTTGCCTCTGTTCAACCCCGTAGAATTTGCATTATAGGGTCCCACATCTAGCCATTGAGTGAAGTCACCCAAAGATTTTGAATGAGGGAGCACTCATGCAGTGGTCATTGATGCTCTCTGGTGGGGCAAAAGATAAGGCAGCTAATTGTAGGAAGACCCAAGGAGTCACTGTAGGCAGAGCCAACTAGATCTAGTTTTCTCCCCATCCCCCTTCCTTACAAAGCTCCTAAATACACTTAAGCAATGCATTACAATTATATAGTATAACTAAATGAAACATTCAGATTATCTTGGTTCAGAAGCATTGGGTGCTATAAGGGGTGTTCCAGCACCCCTGACCCTCTACTATGTTTAGATGAGAGGGGATGCAGGGCCATTCCTCCAGCCCTGCTAAAAGACCACCTCCATGAAGGCTCCTTCTCTTCCCTCCGTTGTTGCCACCACTAGCCATTCCAGCACGTTGTTCAGAGGGAGATGAGAGGGGAAGCAGGACCATTCTACCAGCACTACTGAAAGACTAATTCCTCACCCCTTCCCATCCCTGTTTTGTTGTGTAAGCCTGTGGACAAGGATTTAAAGATTATAAGGACCAAATAGCAAAGGTTGGGGATGGGTCTGCTATTGCAATAACAGTGCAGGGAGAAAGATAAAGGAAAACAAAGTAGTGGTGAACACAAATGAAAGACTCCCTCAGCAAGTGAGGGATGGCGAAACTCAACAGCAGAGGACAGCTGCTCAGCAACAGGACTCCAAGAGACTGAAAGCAACTGTCCTGCTCTAAGAGCTGCAACTCTGCATTTGTAATTAATGGTGGTTTACGGTTATTTGTATTTGGCCTATATAGTTTATCATTTAGTTATATTGCTACTCATTGAAGATGTTAAAACTAAGTAAATATTTAAAATATATTTAATTTGTCACCTCAATGATTACTAATCTGCCCCTCAGCCTGATAATAGAACTCAGAAATATTACAGGCTAGGAATGGAGGTACCTCAAGGAATTCCGAGCACCATATGAGCTTACCAGTTCCCTGAAATAATTGTCAGAGGCCCTCTTCAGGTGCCCCTACCACTGCAACCAGAAAACGGGTAGCTTTGTAGTGGCTTCCTATTTATGGAAAACTCCTCCTGCATTTGCCTGACACCCACCCTGTTGTCATTTTGGCACCAGGCAAATGCTTTAATAAAATTCTGAGGCCCTTTAATTAAGTTTTAACTTTAATGCTGGTTTGCTGTCATTTTATTGTTGCTTTAGTTCTTGTAAGCATATCATTATTTGTATTTTATTAGTGTTTCTGCATTATTGTTTTTAGGTTGCATAATCTGGCCCCCTGGAGAAAATTTTGAAGGGTGGGATATAAATTACACAAACAAACATCAATGTACCTTATTCTAGAACATGAACGTTCTGTTTTGTGTATTGGCAGGAATATTTCCCTGGCTCAGATCAACTAGTGGTCTTGGAGGTTATTTTGAAACGTCGGCATTAGTGCACCCATGCTACCACCCCCTCCATGATGGTCCCATGTGGCTCCACCAGCCCCCACTGGCTTGCTGCTTGTTTCCCTGAATCCTTACCTGGCTTACCCCTGCCCTTCCTATGCCACCCACTACCCTCCTTAGCCCCGTTGTTCTCTGTAGCCGTCCTTCCAGCTTACCAGGCAACTGCGGCAGGGTTCCTCACCCCTTGTTCTTGGTGGCTGAGCACGCTTGCAGATGAAAGCATCGGCCTGCAGTTGCCCACCATCTTCATTTCCTAAGAAGGAGCTCCACCATTTAGGCCCTGAGGCATTCATGGGAAATGAAATTGGTGGTTGGTTGGAGGCCCTCACTTTGCTTTGAACTTTGAACTCCAACTTTGGTTGGAGGCCCTCACTTTGAAGGCCCTCACTTGCCAGCGGCAGGTAAGAAAATGTGTAATTTTTTTAAAAAGAGTGGGGGTGTAGGACAGCTTGGTGAGCACAGAAAGCTGTCTGGGGGTGCACTGGTGCCCATAGGCACCATGTTGCCTGGCCCTGCTATATGTGTTCAGCCTAGGGTGACCATATGGAAAGGAGGACAAGGGCTCCTGTACCTTTAACAGTTGTCTAGTAAAGGGGATTTCAGCAGCTGTCATTTGAATGCATGCAGCACCTGGTGAAATTCCCTCTTCAACACAACAGTTAAAGCTGCAGGAGCCCTGTCCTCTTTTGTATCTGGTCACTCTAGACTTATAGCTCCTGCAGCTTTAACTGTTATGATGAAGGGAGAATTTCATCAGGTCCTGTATGCATACAAATGACACCTGCTGAAATTCCTTTTTCAATACAATTGTTAAAGATACAGGAGCCCTATCCTCATTTTCATATGGTCACTCTAGTTCAGCCTGAGAGGGGAGAGAAAAGCACTCTCCTTGGAAGATCTCAAAATGGCATAGAAATAGCGAGACAAACCCCCCTCCCTCCTGTTCTCCCTGGAAATACTGCCAAAGCTCACCAGTTTGGACTGTGCTGGCAACAACACCAGCATGCTGCCCAGACGTGGAGTGTCTGCTCACAATAACAAGGACCTCACGAAGGCACACACCACATTCCATGACAACATATACGGACAGCAGACCCCTCCTTCCCCAATCCCTTCCTCCCCGTGGCACAGCCAGCAACAATCCCACTACTGTCAATCCAGGTGTCCTTACAAGCAAGGGCTCACATTTTCTTGTTGCCTATCTCTGTTTTGGAAGAACTTCTAGGAGCATTTTAGTTACTGCTGTTGGACATGAGATGGACCTTCCTCATGGTCTTCACAGAACAGCACTCGTCTTTTGTAGCATGGTTGCCCCCTTCCTTTGCTTACTTGTGTGGGATTGTCTGTTCCTGCAACCCCCATTATTGGAGTAGGGTTGCTGTTGGGTTTGTGTCTAGATTCCGAAGGCAAAGTTAAGGTTCTAAGTTAGAGAAGCATTTGCAATGGACTGATGTTCTCATGTTTGTTGTAAAGCAAGGCTGTTTTGTACCATGCCCTTTCTCTATAGTTTCCCTCACCAAAGTTCCTCCTTTGGGAGCTCAAAGTATGTGCAACATGAGGCCAGAGAGACCCAACCTGATGCCATGTGCTTTGTCGTCTGAATTAGAGTCCCCCTTTGTGGGGTTTATACACTGGTGGTGGTGTTATGGGATTGGGAATTACATCATGTAATTACTCTGTTATGGCAATGTGGACAGGGTAATTGTCAACAAGGGGAGGGCTATATTTATTCTCCCTCTGAGCGAAGTCCATGAAAGAGGAATTCTTTGTGCCAGGTCCAGGGCTGGTGTAAAGTTCTGCCTGTTTATTACATTTATATCTCGCCTTTTTCCATCCAAGGAACCCAAGGCGGCGTACATAATCCTCCTCCTCCTCTCCATTTTATCCTCATAACAACCCTGTTAGGTAGGTTGGGCTGAGTCTATGACTGGCTCAAAGTCACCCAGTGGGCTTCCATGGCTGAGTGGGTACTAGTACCTATATCTCCCGACTCCCAGTCCAACACTTTAGCCACTACACTACACTGGCTGAGGGTGTGGCTGTAGTTCAGAGGAGTATAGGATATAGTGTCAGTGTGACTCCACCCTCTTTTAGGTGTTCTGCTGGAGTACCTTTGATGGTAGAACAACTACACTGGAGCCATGCTCCACTGGCATAACTGAATGTTCTGTCAGAATGTATATTTGTGTCGGCATTGTATCTCAAGTTCCACTTGTGTAGCAGGCTTCTGCCAATCCTAGAGCCACTCAGTTGGCAGAACTTGAATATAAGATGGCTTTGTCAATTTATTCCTAAACATATGTATTTATTAAGGCACATGAAGTGTAATCCCATGTGTGCTTACTCAGAAGTAAGTTCCATTTTGTTGTTTACTTCCAGGAAACTGTGCATAGGTTTGCAGCCTTATTTAAAATTGTATACCCCTCTTCCATAATAGGAACATTAATGACAAGCTGTGTCTTGATTTATCCTGCTCTGCTTGTGGCAGATGCTTCAGAAAAGTAGGGGTACTTGCATACAGAAGGCTTGGAATTGGACTTATTCAGCTGTTGTATTTCTATGATATAATTTCAGCTTCTCTAACTCAAAAATGTTTAGGCACCCTGAACATAACTAAGATAAGATACTATCAAATCCAGTGGGCAGAAATCACAGGAAATGACCATAGGTATTTGTTACATGCTTTACAGTCCCTGATGTGTAAAAGCCAGAGAAGCAAAAGGGCAGTGACAAATATAGAGCACTCCTAATGGCCCTCAGCTTTGCTTGCACTTTGCCAAGGAAAGACTGCCCAAACGGGGCAGTCATGTTATGAGCATATAAAGTGGGCTGGGAGAGGCCAGGTAAGAGCTGTGCCTCAAGAAGCAATTGTTTGTGCTTCCCTAGGTGTCCGTCATCACACCTTGAGAAATCTGGACCAATGAAATAATTAAGTGTGCCTTATTTCAGAATAGCAGCCAATCCAGATTTGTCCCTAGAGTTGACAATGTTTTCCATTCTTGACCTTCTGATCTGGCACTCCTATTTGAGGAAGATGCAGAAGGCAGAACAGAAAGATTGATGTGATTCTGTTGTTTAGCTGATGCCATTTAATTCAAAGTAGCAATTGCCCACTCATACTTCTCTTCCCAACACACTGAGACGTGTCAAGTTCTGGTAATACATCACAGTGAGGAGTCCAAACAAGCTGGCCCATAGCCAAGGACTTAACAGTGGGACTGGATTGTGTGATGTAGCCAGGCAGCCCCATCTGCGTCATGAGGATATGGTTGAGTAGGGGGCAAGGCAAAGCTTGAGATAGGGAATGCAAAAAGAACTGGGTTCTCCTGTTTACAAGACAGCGAAGTGCACATTTCTACTTGGACAGTTAATTTCAGTAAGTGGTGTTGGGGGGACTATGCCGTGGAGTCTTACATGGTTCTATTTTGTCCCTCATGTTTTTTGGCATCTACATGAACTAGATTAGGAGGTTTGGGTCAAGTCACCTGGAGGTTTAGGGTGGGGTGTCATGGGCAGATGACATCCAACTCTTTCCTCTGATTCAAATGAGGCAGAGATGGTGCTAAACCAGTGCCTGGGTGAGTTTAATAATGGGCTGCATGTGGCCCAATAAGCTGAAACTAAGAACTTAAGAAGAGCCATGCTGGATCAGACCAAGGTCTATCTAGTTCAGCGTTCTGTTCACAGTGGCCAACCAGCTCAATCCAGACAAGACTGAAGTCGTGTTAGTAGATAGTGGTGTTCCCCTGAACTGGATGGGCTTGCTCTCTCTCAGAGGGACATGTTTGTAGCTTGGGAGGGAGTGCTCATTGATTCATCTTTATCATTGGAATAGCAGGTTGCCCCCATGGCGTGGAATGTCTCATACCATATTAGTCTGGTGTACCAGCTACTATACTACCCAGACAGAGAAAGCCTAGTCTTAGTGATCCATGCCCTGGTAACCTCCACACTATAGACTACTGTGATGTATTATACATGGGGCTGCCTTTGAAGATGGTTCAGAAATTGCAATTCATTCAAAATAAAGCTATGAGGTGGTTTTCTGGGACTGGATGTTATGATCACATTATGCACAGGCTCCCAGTTCATTTCTATCAATTAAAAATGCTGGGTTTTACTTTTAAAGTCCTTAATGGCTTGGGACCATGGTACCTGAATGACTCTTGTTTCTCTATGTGCCTGCCAATGCCTTACGATCTTCAACAGAGTCCCTTGTTGAAGTGCCTCCACCATCTGAGGATCAGTGCATAGTTACAGAAGAAACAGGCTATTTCAAAGTCATTGCCACAAACAGAACTTCTGTCAATTCAAACACATTCTTCAGTCACTGGTGAGGGATGATCAAGTGATGTACATGCAGATCTCCTGGAGCTGGTCCACCCATGTGTTTCTGCAAAGGTATTGCAGATCTCCTGGGGTTAGTTCACCCATGCAATTCCTTTGCAGAAACACATGGGTGGACCAGCCCCAGGAGATCTGCAATACCTTTGCAGAAACTAAGGCATCAGAAAGAGGGTCAGATGTGGCAAGAAGTATTTTCATAGTCTATAGTTCATAGAGTGGAATGGAAACTGGACAACAACAAAAATTAAACACCACAGTATAAAAGAGCAGTATAAAACTAGTCAGCATAATTAAAAACACACGCCTAGTAGCATTAAAGCAATGTACATGGGATTAAAAAGCCTGCAAAAATTAAAAAGTCTTTGCCTAGAGATGAAATTACATCAGTGTAGGTGCAGTAGAATGCCTCCCCTGGGAAAGTATTTAATATTTAGAGTGCCACCACTAAGTAGGTCCTTCACAAAGGCAAGCCATCAGATGACTAACAGTAACAAACACCTACTTGTTAAACAGACCCCGTTTACTATTTCCTGATTCCTCTGGAGAAGCCTTATGTTAGACTATAAATTAATCTCACAGTCCCAACCTTCACAGCTTTCAAGTACCACCAGTAGCTATCATTCCTAGATATTGTGGATCAGTTGGGAGTGTGGCGGGGAGGGAGACAGAAGAGCAGGGGCTTTGTTCCTATCGCTAAAAACACTGGTCCCATTTATGATATGAAGTTCATACATCTAAGGCAGAGAAGATGTTAACCTTTCTCTCCAGGTTAATCAATCAATTTAAAAGCACTATTATCTTCAGCTTCAGTACAAAACATTCAGTTGGAAGTGCCACCTTTGTGCAATAAGCACAGTGGTACCAATACATGTTAGTGGATTCCATCATGATGCTTTCACACCAAGGGCACAGGATCAAGATCACCTAACATGGCTCGGCTAGTCTTTGACAATAAGAATGAGTGAAAAATCAGAAAAGTTTGGGCAGGACTAAGGGTGCAAAACTCTGGACTGCATTATGAAACCTGGATTCTCCAATCCACGCAGTGTGTGTGCAGAGAGTCAGAGGATCTGCCTGAAGAGGGCATGGCATGGCCCAGTTTTCATGCTCTTTCCAGAATCCACTGGAGTGTGTGGAAAGCTTCCTACCACAACAGGAATTCGGGGTTCTGGCTCGGATTGCAGCTGGGACATTGCAGCCCAGACCCATTCCTACTTCCTGCCACAATCGGGAGTGGCTGACTAATCTTTCAAACCTCGACGAATAAAGCCTCGCGAATCATCTGCGATGGGGATCGAACCAGCAACTGGCGTTGGGATACTAGTCCGTCCAGATCGAATAGCAACGGCGTACTACAAAGGGGCATGCGTGGAGCTTCTGGCGCAGGCGGCGCGGGCGAAGGGCAGGACGAACAAAGGAAGAGAGGACAAAGCACGAAAGGGAGCTCCCCAAGGGCGTCGCGCGAGCTCGGGCTCCTGACCTCCTTCAGCATCAGCTCTGGACCACGTAACCTCCCCTCACCCTCCTGCCATCGATCACAGCTTGCACAGATGCTTTGCTCCGGAAAGGGCAACGTCCCCTTTCCCCGGGGCAGACATTGCCCTCTGCTGCTTCCTCCCCTGCCTGCCTGATCCTCTAGTCAAGTATCCCTCCCTCCGCCCAGCCCCCTCCCTCTCGGAAGGCCCCTCCCTCCTTGCCTTCTTCGTCACCGAACAGCGTATAAATCCTTTTCCCTGGCAAAGCCTCATCGCGGGAGGAGAGGACCTAGTGTGCGGCGCCCGGGACCCGAGCTGCGGCAGCTGGCGGCTTGTGGAAAGCCTCGCTCGGAGCTGCGCCTGGTCCCCCACTCCGCCCAGCGCCTTCTCCACCCCACCCCCCCCATCCCGCTCGCACACGCGTCCTCTCCTTTGTTCCTTCTCCCGCCGCTCCCAGGATGTCGGAGAAGCCCGAGAAGGAGGCTCCGGTAGAGCTCGGGGCCAAGGTGAGAAGGCCAGACCGAGGAGACCCCGGGGCGAGCCCGCTGCCGCCGCAGGCAGGGGAGAGGAGCTCCGGGGAGTCCCGAATCGAAGGATGGCTCCGCAGGGCTTGGAGGCGTCCAAGGACACAGCTAAGGAGGGAGAAGACGGCCCTCGACGGGGCTTCCTTGCGCACGCCTGGCCTCGGGCCCCCTCCCCTCCCTGTCTTCTGCTCCTCGCCCGCCTTTGCGGGCGTCTTCCTGCCTCGCTCCCCTGGAAAAGAACCGCCTGACCCGGGTCAGGGAAATACACGCAGGCCGAGCCGCGTGTGGGCACTGTGCCCTCTGGCCCCCTCGCCGCGGTGGCCATTCACCCAAACGCGCGCGCGGCCGGGCAGGCAAGCGAGTGTGTTTATTTTCTGCCCAAGGGCCCCCTGGGTGTTGAGGCTGGGGAAAGGGGGAAGAATTGCTCTTGTCAGAGGAGCGGCCCTGGCTGTGGTAAAGGCGAACACCGCCATTCCCACGAGCTCCATCGCTCTCCCTCGTCCTCTTTAAGTCCCGCTAGTTTTAATGGGGGTTCGTGCCTTACAAACCGTGCGCCCTCCTGGGCTCAATGCGAGGAAAGGCATCGCTTTCAAAGAACGACGCCGGTCCTCCCACCCGGCTGCTTCGGAATAGAGAAGAGAGGAACTCAAACGGTTTCGCTTTATTAGGCAACGGAGCAGCGAGGCGGAGGCGAGCGACACAAAAGCCAGGGGGAAAATGGAAGGCAATTCGCGAGCGTGCGCGCGCGCGTCTGCCAGGTTGCCAACATATGGGCCCCTCTCCGCAACCATGTTTCCCGTTCCCGAAGGCGGTGGGGTCTTCCGCGTTCGTTGCTTTGTTTCCTGACTTTGGTAGGATGTTCGGCGTGCGAGTGCGTGTGAGAGCGGGCGCACGTGTAGTCTGCGTCGTGGGAACGACAGCTGGGCGGGGGGGGGGGGGTTTGCGGAAAGGCTGCTCGCTGTACTTCCAGTGCGGGCGTTGAGCGAAGCGGGAAAGCGGGTTGCTTTGCTACTTGTGGGGCAAGGTCACCCCCACGGTGTAAGAGAAACACAACCCGCAGAAAGGCACGCGACTCCTTAAATGGATGGGGGGAGGAGGGAACTGCGAGTGGGATTTGCTTGTGGTAAGCTGGTTTTAAGAATGAGACCAGGTCGAAAATGTTCATTGGAGTGCGGGGGTGGGATGTGAGAAGGGGGACACAAATAAATAAATAAATAGGAATCCCCTGCCATTAGTAAGAGTTCTTCATTTAGCTGTTTCCCTCAGCAGCATTGGGAATGGAATGCCTACGTTTTAAAGCTGCAATCCTGTGCATATTTATGTGAGAGCGTAAACCCCATTGAGCAAAGTGGAACTTTTTTTCTGAGTAAACATGCATAGGATTGCATTGCAGGCCTCTCTGCTGCCTGGGTGGGGTGGGTGGGGAAAAGCCTCTTTTGTGTCAGAAAAGAGGGGAAGATACATGGGAAAGGCAGATCATAAAGAATGTGGCGTTCCAGGGCTTGGGGCTTGCACAATGTTTTCTCGCTAGTTGTGCAGGTCCCTTCCCCTGTAGGGAAAATTATTAATTACAGCAACCCAAAGGGCAGCCCGGGACATGGGGATAAAGGTTAAATATTGCAGGCAGCTCAGCCTTCCTCTGCTTTACTTTCTTGATTTGAATCAGAAAACCAGAGATCGAACCAACACTTGGAAAAAATAATCTTCTACACACAGGTCAGGGTTGTTCTTTTGACAGGGCCGAACCATGTGCCTAGTAATTGCATGTAATCTGTGTAGAAGCAAAGCCTTGCTCCATGGTGATCCCTGGTCTCCCTTTCCCCAGTTTGTTATGTCAGCAGCGGAGTTGGATGGGTCATAACACTTTCCTCAGTAGTTTTCTTTCCTTTTCTTTTTTGCTGTTTTACATTGTGGATTATGTTCCTGTTAAGATGGTTGGTGACAGATCTTGCATCCAGTATCAGTTATGGGAAGCTTTATTGGTTAGGACCATTGTAGACAATTAGCCAGAACACCACCCTTCCAGCTGAGAGTTCAGAAAATGATCACAAATAGTGTGAGTGGGGAGGGATATGTAAGGTTCCTAAAAAAAGACAGAGATCTATGTCAATTACAGTTCATTGGATTGGATCCACACTTGGCCATATTTCAAGTAGAAACATTGAAATCAATGGGACTTAAACTAGTTCCATTGATTCAAAAGGCATTGTGCATTCCCTCATGCATAATCTGTTGGGGGCTGCATGCTGCTGGTGATCAGGGCCAATGCCAAAAGTGGGTGGGCCAGTCCATTTCTCTATCTGCCACTGCTGTTTCCTTCTTCCTTCCCATGCAGTGAGCTGCCAGGGAAGGGACTGATCACTCATGCTAGAGGGTTTCATTGTAGAGGGTTCTTGAAAATAGGCCAAGGGCAGCAGAAAATGAGGCTGAGAGCCCCAGATTACCCACCTCTGATCTGGACTTTTCTGCAAAAGCCCAACATAAGGCTGTGTGCTTGCATTATAAAATCCTCCTCTGAAGCACCCAATGTCTCTGGCTTTGAGGAGTGGGGAGCACATGAATCAGCTAAGAAAATGTTCTGGGTCTTTTTTTTCTTTTCTTTTTTTAAGACGAACCTTATTTGAATCTGGACCTTTAGAATAAGGTTCTGTTTAAAAGACTAGCAGTGGAAATTCAGATGCTGATATGACACCGAACTGGCCAATCTAGGTGAGACTTGAATGTATCTAGGCCAGCGTTTTGTCTCCCTCTGAGGCTCAGGAAAGTCTCATACCTCAGGAAAGCAACTGATGCCCTCTAGAGGAAAGTTATGGGATAGTCCATTCTAGAAAGAATGTGTCTTCACATAAAGCCGTGATGGGCAATTTCCATGGGTTGATGGCCACATTGTCCCCTGTGGAACCCACCAGGGGCTGCACTCCATCTCTGCTGCTGCTAAAATTGCTGGCATAACAGTGGCATCAAATAAGCAATGATTTTTGCAAGGAAACAAACACTTGGGGAGCCCATGCCTTGTTGCAAGCACAATTGCACCCCCAGGTTTCCTTGCAAAAACTGTTCCTGTCTCCTTCAATGATGGCAAATTCAGTGGGGCAGGGGCCTTCTTTTAGACTTGGTTTGTAAGAAATTTTTGTTAGTTGGGAATATACAATTGCACACTTTCGCAATATGTTATTAAAGAAACATAGTAATTAAGGAATGGGTCTCCAACCTTTTTGGTAGATGGGTCACATGGAGTTTTGAGTGAGTTTTGTGAGCACTCTTACAAAATGGCTTGCTCATTCATAAAATGGTTGGCATGGCTGGTCACAAAACATTCCTTTCCCAGAAGGCAAACTGGTGAGACTAAGAGAAAAGTTTTCAAGAGCCCAAGACTTAAGTCTAAGGTTCTAAGTATAAGGTAGAAGTGGGATCTGAGCTACAAAACCATCTCTGAAACAATTTTATTGAACCCCAATAAATATGGTGCTAGAGGTCAGTCCTTTGACTTGAAGTATCCCAGTTAAATTATGAATACTACTACTACTACTTTAAAAATAAAATAAAAATCAGGAGAGCCAGGCAGCCACCAACAGAGGTGTCTGTAGGCACCATGTTGGAGACGCCAGAGTTATGGGAATAAGGCCTGACATTTAACTCTCCTTTCAATTGTGAGCTAAGCTACTAGTCTCTCAGCCACAACTTCCCATCTGCAATATGGGGATAATACTATCTTACAGAGTTCTTGGAAGGGCTACAGAAAAAAAAAATGAAATGCTTTGAACTCTTAGAAAACACGTTGTATAGATATTGAGCATTGTTCTTATCTAAAAGGGAAGTGGTCATAGACAAACTCTAAACTTTCTCCCCGAGGATAGCCCAGTTACCTTAATAGCACAACATTGATAGAGGTGACCAAAGACAAATAAACTGCATACCACAAGAACAGACCTACACTATAATGAAGCGCAAGGACCAGTAGCGTAGACACACCTGCATTGGTAGACAACGTGTTAGTCTGTATAAAGACATTCTGTTCAGGGCTTCCTTTTTTAGAATGAACTAAATTGTAGCCTAAACCCCCCAAACAGAACAGACAGGTAGTCCTATCATGCGGCAACGTGAAGGGGGTGGGCTGAGGGCTGCATTGGGTGGTAGATTTTATGCATCACTATCTGGTTGGCAGAGTGGGGAGACAGAACTAACCCACAGGACATGATCCACTGGGAAATCCTTTCATGCAAGCCCCAATAAAATTAATGAGAGCTGCATGGCAGTGGACTGGTAGATTGCGCTACACGTGGGAAAAGGCTGCCATTTGCATTATCAACCTTGGGCTAAAGGTAAATTTTGCCACAACTGCTGATAACATTTGCAAGACTTCAGCTAATCCTCCACATTGAGGCTTTCATGGCTTTAATGTCTTGCCTGTATTTCCTTGTTTGTCTCAAAGTGGCAGGTTCTTGATCTTGATGGTTAAAGAAATAAATCTATAGTGCAACTGTAGGAGCAATGTTCCGTTTTAATTTTTTTGACCATGCTGCATTTCACTATCTGTTCTCCAAATGCAATTACTTGAGTGGCACCCTCTTCTTCACCGGTTTTACTATTTTGCCATTATGCCTTCTCTTACAAGCTCTTCTTTCAGTCCCTACAATATGAAGCTAATATATTTCTCATACCATCTTTTAGGACTTGAAAGAAAAGAAGGAGAAACATGAGGAGAAGTCTGCCCGCAAAGAAAAGAAGGAGATCATAGAGGTAATCAGGCATGCATTTGGTGGAGGAGGGGGTGAAAGGGCATGGCAAGAATGAGACCAAGAAAAACCTTTAAAACAGGAGCCAGCATGGAAGATGTGTGAGCGTGTTCTGTCCCTTCCCTCTGCCTCCCCTTCATTATGTCAGAAGCGCCCAGCTAGTCAGCATTCCTCTGTACAGCTTCTGCTTCAAACTGGCAGGAGTCGTTCCTCCTGAGCTCGATGCTCGAGAGATAATTCTTCTGACAGCAGAGTGGCGAATGCAGTTTCCAGAAGGGAGGGACAATCGGAAAGATGGCAAGTATGATCTACCAGCAACAGTTGATCAACGCTGGGCAAAGTGGAAGATGCCAAGGAGTGTCCAGCAGCTGAGATTTCAGGAATTCGACACTGGAAACTGTTTGGGGTGGGAGAAAGACTGAAGAAAAGACTTGGGCCACGCTAGGGACTAGAAAGGCCAGTGAAAGGCTAGAGGGGCAGGGAGGGTTCTCTAGGGATCCCAACCGTGAGTCATATTTTAAGGATAGGAAATCAAATCTATCAAACTGGCAGGGAAGGAAAAAAAGGCAAGCCTATAGGACTTCTGTATGCTTGAATCGAGTCTTCTTAGGGTTGCTGTCTGTTTTCCTGGCAAAGGCTCTGTCCCGCTAACAGCTGCTTGGCAGGCTGATGTTCCAACAGGCTTTTCTTTGCATAATGTTGCAGTGATGGGCTGGGCAGGTGGGCGGGGGAATTCCATCTCCCGGGGTTATTTTTGTTGTTGTTTTTGTCTGCCCTGTAGTAAGGGAAATAGGCCACAATCCTAGCTGCCTGGAGAACCCACAATGTGGCATGTTGGAACTGCTGCAGTCTACCACCACTTAAAGCATGTGAGAGAGCAACCTTTAGAACCCAAAGTACCTCTCAAAGAGGCCTCTAGTACGCAGAATTGGGTTGGTTATAGGCATGATGTATACATTCCAAGATGGTGAGTAAAGGTAGAATTCCTGGCAGCGTGACTGCAAGAGTTCCTTGTACCCTCCGCATTAACTAAAACCAGATGGGAATGAAGAAATCCCTAAAGCAAAAAGGAGCCAGTGTTGTGAGATTGAGTTTTCATGAGACCATAAAAAGTGCCCCTGCTTGATAAGCTCAAGGAACCATTCAATACAGCATTCTGTTTCCAACAGTGGCCAGCCAGATGCTTCTGGGAGCTTGTGTCTCTGTACCTATCTCTCTCCCCCACCTTACTCCAACCCTCCAGCTGCATAGCTAATAGTGGTTTCAGGGGGTTTAGGTTTGGGAAAGAGTTGAAACCCACTCCCGGAGTGCCACTTCCACAATCTTCAAAGCAGCCCCATGAAAAACAAATTAAGAGTGATCCTAATCCTGGGTCTTCTGCATGATGACATCTAATTTGGACCTGGTACCCAGAAGTAATTGCTATTGATAGCCCTATGCTCCATATCCTCAGTGTGAGCTCCAGCCATGAGAACAACGTTGATTAGCAGGGGGTCCTAGGTGTTTTATGCAGAGGTGCTCACACTGCAGGTCAGATGTGCTGAATGTGCATCCACACACCCCAGTGCCAAAAAATCCCCCATACGAGCCCCTCCAACCAATGCGGAAAGGTGCTCACTCTGCATGGATGCAGGATAGCTGTGCTTTGAGAAGCAAGAGAGTGGTGAAGAAAGCTGACAAAAAAGCGATATGACCAGAAACTATGAAGAAATCTTGGCAACCTCAGTTGAGAAGAGAATAGTCTGAAAGGGCATGGCACAGTGTTACTGCCGAAGCTGAGCAGCTCTGGCCCTGTATGTTGCCTGTGTGGGACAGCATTTGGGACTCATGTAGGGCACTCTGAGCGTCTCTGGGAAGGTATGGGGTATAAGTGTAATATAATAAACTAGCTTGATGTATGCAGAGAGCATCTGCGTAGTAGTATTTTATTGCTCAGTAGCATAAATTTCTTTAAATGCACAGGGGTGGCTGCTTTGGTTTTCTAGATGCAAGGCCGACCGGGTGTCCATTGGACTTCCCCCTCCTAGCTGCTCCCTTTGCTCCCTTCTAGCCGCTCCCCCTATCATTGAAATAATGATATCATTGAAACAATGATACGTTTCAGTGCCATCTGTATCAGCTGTGTTTATTGTGTTGCTTAGCAACACAACCAAAGTTCTTCTCATAGCTCAGAACCTCTAGTTTGCCACGCATTGCTGTAGCTTTTTATATGTTCAGATATGTAAAATAGAGCAAGTTTGTGGAGCAATGGAAAGAGAAGGAGAGAAGCTATGGGGATAGCAGATTCCATGTAATGTGGAATTGGGTGTATGAGGATAACAGTTTGAGATACTGGTTGGCAGACTGCAGCTACTCTCTTCTGTGGCCTTATGCAGGATGATGAAAATGGAGCTGAGGAAGAGGAAGATGATGAAGATGCAAATCCTGAGGAAGATGATGAAGAAGATGAAGAAGATGAAGGTGAGAATGAGCAGTTTGTGAGGTGAACACCCCAACACCCCACTGAATTTCATGTTTGTTTGACTGTGGTTTACCATTTCCTCCCATTAATTCCAAGATGATGAGAATGAACAGGAACCAGACTCACATGCAGTAAAACGATCTGCGGAGAAGAAGCAGGAAGAGGTAAGTAGAAACCACGTAAAAAAAAGCATGAGTGGGGGGAGGGTTCCGTGTTGAGTTGGGGGTGGTGGTTCTGTTTTGCCTGGCTGGGAATACATGGGAACTATATCACTGAGCCATAGCATCACTGTTCAGTATTATGATCGCATCAGCAGTGTTTGGGGCTGTTATCACCACAACAGCTTCAATTTGTGGTTTTATAAACTGGATGTGGTGAACAGAGCAGGGATCACTATTCTGTGGAATTAATCGTGGCGTCTTCCTCTTTAGGTGGATTAGGGCTATAAGTATTTGCTGGCAATTCCTGGGAATCATTGGGAGAATTCATATCTGAAATTGAGATCCTGGATGTGAACTGATGGCCAACAAGTAGATGAAGTTCATCTTCAGACCATGCCAAGCTGTTTGTTTGGTGCAAGTTCTTAAGTTCAAGTTCTTTACATCTGTCTCTAGGACTGCTGAGACTTTATTCACTGAATGGCCATTACTAAGTCAAGTATAGAACAGGTCTGGACAATTGGTAATGTTGTCACAAACCAAAGGCAATGGGCTTCGTGGAATGTGAGTTGTTAGTTCACACTTGGTGGCAGTGACTCTTTATATGCACTTCATTGTCCTCTTACATTCTCAATTCACCTACAAACATACTGTATGGTTTTGAACAGATCACTGCCTCTCCACAATGCTGCATATACAGAAGTTTGAATAATAGGCACCTATTTTGCAAGGTTGCTAGCAATTTAAATGAGAGATGGGAAGGTTGCTGCATAGTCTGGATCATATGCAGTAGAAGTATAAATAGGGGAAGCGACATTCCAGATTCGCTCACAATTGTATTTATGCATTGTCAGTGCAGCCTTCCCCAACCTGGTGCCTCCAGAGATGCTGGACTACAACACCCATCATTCTCAGCTAGCATGGCAATTGAGAGGTGATAGGAGTTGTAATCCCACAAACCAGTTTGGGGAAGGCTCTGCTGGTGAGTGAGGCAGCAACTGCCTTGGGAAACAGACACTCAAGATTTTTCCTACTTTACTGCCAACAGTGCAAGATTTGAACTTAAAAGTTTCCCCCTTCCAACCTCCTCAGTGCATATATTGGACTAGAGTTCTTCCAGAACTTGTTTTTTCCCCTTTGTACATAGCATGTTGTCATCACTTAATGCCTACGTAGGATGGAGTTCATCATTGAAGTTGGGACAACAGTTCAGATAGCACAGTGATGGCAACTGATATGCTGTCACATTGCTACCATCCTTCACAGTACAGGAGCAGCTGAGACACAATTATCTTCACTAAAAAATCACAGAAGATAGAACCCTATCTGTATTGCATTTTCTGAGTATGCAAACAGCAGTGTTCTTATACTATAGAAAATATGGTAGTGTGTTATTTTTCTGGAGAAAACCTTCCCTACCCTGCCCACTTCATTGTATTAAACAAAAGAGAAATGGTGACTTGGATATTAATTGACTGAGTTTTCTGGATAGGCCCTAAAGAAAAGTAGGACAAGGCACATACCAATGAAATCTAAATTTCTGCCCTCTGCTCTAAAATTTACTGAAATTCAGTTCTTGACACTTGCTGTTGGGGTTTCCCGTTCTCCTGGAACTGTAGCAAAGTCTATTGCACTATTTGATTTGTTACCCCTCAAAAGAAACTCGTGGCATTCAACAATGTGCACAACATCTAGACAATGTCTTGGTCCACGTACCGATTCTTCTAAACACCTATAATTTTGTGAAACCAACAAAATACATGAACACTTTCAACTATGCTGATGAATATCTGACCAAAGGTGCCCATTTTTTTCCTGTGCAGGATGAAGTGGACCCAAAGAGAAAGAAAACAGAAAATGGCTCTTCTGCTTGATTCCTCCCCCTTCCTCTCCCCCCTCTTTGCCACCGTCCCTTTGTCCTCCTACCTTTATTCCTCCTACCTTTATTCCTCCATCTGTACAAGCACCTGTTTCAGTGCTGCCAGTTGCGGATGAGGAAGAGGCGGGGTTAAATGTGCTTTCTGACAAAAGCAGAGGAAGCTGAAGATAGCTCTTCTCCAGCCCCAAAATCTGTTCCCTATTACAGTGCTCCCTGTGGTTTCATGAGTCCCGAGCTGCTGATTTTGCCTCCACCCTCCCATTTTAATAACCCCCAATACCTAGAAAAATGGCTTCCTCCTTCCTGTTCTCAAGCACCCTCTTGCCCTTGCTGCCTGAGATCCTCACATGCCTCTGCTTTCAGCACCTCTTCTGCCCTAGACAAGCGTTTCCCCTTTCCCCTTCTTTCTTCAGCTCTTTACAGAATTCCACAAAAATGTGGAAAACATGGTGCTGAAAGGGTTAAATCAAATCTGGAGTACAGGAAGTTGAGGGGCACGGAATCTTACAGTGATGTGTTCCTGTCCTGTGCCTTGTTCCCTTTCCATAGCTGGGAAAAGGCAAAATATTAAAAAATACAGTGACATGTGTTTAAATAAAATTGACAGTTTTTAATTGATAACGTTTTGTACAAATTTACATGGCAGCAAGCTGGATCTGGTAAACTTTTTTTTCTTCCAGAAGACACAGCTTGTTTTTAATGTGTAAAGTAAGATGTGATCCAGTGTGTTTTCCTCATTTGGGTGTGTATGTGTTTGTTTTTCTTAATTAGGGACCAAATTTTGATTTCTCCCTTGTTCCCTTCAGGTGCTTCAGTTGTTTTTCTTTGTAAATTAAAGCAGACCCATCTGCAGTATTTTCTATGGCACAAACATTATGAGGATGAGAAATATAAATATATATATTGTTTAGCACTGTAAATAAAAACCTTTCAAAAAGATTTCAAGAAATCTGTGCTTGTCTGTGGTGTATCTTAATTCTGACGCACATCAGCATGCCATCTGGTCGGGCCTAGTTCGTTACAACACATCTTCATTAGCCAGATGACCATAGGAAGTCCACAAGTAGGACATGAACATAATAGCACTCGCCCAGCTGTGTGCATAGGCGTGCTGCCTCTGATACTGGAAGCAGTATATAACCATCATGGATACCAGCAATTGATAGCCTTCTCCATGAATTTAACGAGTCTCTTTTTAAAGCTGTCCCAAGTTGGTGGCTATCATTAGAGTTCGTTAGCAAATTCTACATTTTGATTACGCACTGTGTGAAGTACTTTTCATATGGACCGCATCTCCCATTATTCAACTTCGTTATGAACATAGGTTCTAGAATTATGGAAGGAGGAAAAAGTATAGCTGTGCACTTAATCCACCCCATAAAAAAAGTCGAAGATCTGGTATTTCTTAGCAGACCCCAAATGTATATAAAATTAATGATCTGTTCAGAGTAATGGGTGATAAGAATATTGTTCTAGATTATTCTATGCTAATTAAATACATGTAGTGGGTAAGGAACCCCATGGCTTCAATAAAACCTGAATAGGATAGAATCAGTTTTGTTAACTTCTAGTTAAAACGATATCATGCTGGAATGTCCTTTAAAATGTTTGGGATGATGTATAGGCTTCTCCTATGTATTATATTTGGGCGTTTATTAGTAAACCCCTGGGTTACTGATAAGGATGCCATGTAGTTCTGCTAAGCTGGTTTGACTCTTAAGCACTCTGGATGGGAGACTCAGAGAACCATATGAAAAGTGCTGTGGGATGAAGTATGGAGTATAATTAATTTAGTAGGGCTGCCTGCAATTCTATGCACACTCACCTGGGTCCTAATTTAGGGTGACCAGATAAATTCCAGGTCAGGGCTCATGTAACTTTTAACAGTTGAAGAGAAAAGGGAATTTCAGCCAGTGTCATTTGTATGCAATTAGTTCCTGGTGAAATTCCCTCTTCATCACAACGGTTAAAGTTGCAGGAGCCCTGCCTTCTTTTGTATATGGTCACTAGTATAGTGCCTGCAATGTTAACTGTTGTGATGAAGAGGGAATTTCACCAGGAACTAATTGCATACAAATGACACTGGCTGAAATTCCCTTTTCTCTACAACTGTTGTTCCATGAGCCCTGACCTGGATTTTATCTGATCAGCCTATCCTATTTGGACTCAGTTGGACTTCTGAGTAGACATTCAAAGGATTTTGCTAGAAGTTAGATTTTTAAATGCCTGGGGGGGGGGGGAATGGTCTTCACTCAGCCCTGAAAAGGTAACTAAGTGAGCATCTGGCAAACCTCTCAGTGGAAGCTATTCCACAACTGGAGTCATGGGCTGTCACTAGTGAAATGGTTTGTCTCTACTTGCCACCCCAGTAACTCATGAAGGGAATAGATGTGCTGTGCTAATTTTCTACATGCAGGGAGTTTGGTGTTTTATATGTAGAGGAACATTGAAATGCAAGATCCACCCCCAAAAGGCTGCACTGCATGAGGTAATCAGCCCTCTGACATTTAATTCTACCTCATTTTACACCTTGGCATGCTTGTTAGAACAAAATGGTTACCCCACTTCTTGGAGAATCGAATGCTGGGATACGAAACACTTCTGTTTAGAACATGACTGATAGTCACACCTACTATGAATTCCGTTAATGGTATCACCATTGTTACACAGTCACGTTTTAAGGAATGGTACACTGATGTTTTGCTATGTATACAAAGCTGAATTCCTGCCTCCAATTCCTTCAGTGGCTATCTATGAACCTATATCCTTCGAATCTGTTCTTTTCTGAATTATTCTCTTTTCTGTTACATATTCTGTGAGTTTCTCTAGTAGCTAGGAACCATTGGGTGTGTGCATCATATTTGGTACCCTCCTGGAATGCTACTAGATGACTCCTATCACTGTCAATCAAAAGATATTGTGGAGCTATTCCATCTTCCCTGCTTAATGATTTTGTGTGTGTGTGTGTGGTAGGTGAAAAGACACAAGAAGTGGTAGTAAAATAAGGAAGGGTTGCAAATGAATCCAATCTCTGGACGCACATGAACACCCCCACCTTGCCCCACCCCACACCTAGGGATAAAATTCCATGAATGAGACAGGGCACTTGCTACAATAAATGCCGCCTCCTGAAGCACCCCCAGTGGAAACTGGAAGTGGTGAGTCTGCTCCCTCTGGTGGCCAAGTTTAGCGCTGCTTATACTGTTGCAACATTAACTCCTGTAGGTTTTTTTTTTTAGGGTTGGACTACAAGTGTCTCAAAATCTTGGACATACTTCTGGCTTTTCTTGACAAATTAATAAAGAAAACATGAACATATGAGTGGTTGATAGGAGACAAGTTGGACTTTTGCCTGAGTTAAAATTCAGTCACCGTATGAGAACCAGTTTTCACAAGATAATATTTCACTCAGCAGTTGACACGACAAGCGTGCAATAATTCATCAATTATGAAGAATGCATATATGCTTTTTTATGGTTCTGCTGTGGCCAGCACCAAACAAATCAGTGGACCCTCAATATGACAAAAATGAGAATATGATTGAAATACATTAAAAATATGCACAATAAATAACTGGCTTTAACAGGTAGACGTACACTAGGGTGATCAGATAAATTCCAGGTCAGGGCTCATGTAACTTTTAACAGTTGAAGAGAAAAGGGAATTTCAGCCAGTGTCATTTGTATGCAATTAGTTCCTGGTGAAATTCAATCTTCATCACAACGGTTAAAGTTGCAGGGGCCCTGCCTTCTTTTGTATATGGTCACTCTAGTATAGTGCCTGCAATGTTAACTGTTGTGATGAAGAGGGAATTTCACCAGGAACTAATTGCATACAAATGACACTGGCTGAAATTCCCTTTTCTCTACAACTGTTAAAGTTACATGAGCCCTACCTGGATTTTATCTGGTCAGCCTAACGTACACCTTGCAAGTAATTACAATTCACAATGACTATTAGTATTGACAATGGCACAAATATAGGTACAAGAAGGAATTGATTCATGAGTAATATTAAACAGATGAAAATGATAATAAGCAGTGGTGAGTGACTTCCCAGGGATTACAATTAAAATTGTTTCTTAGTGTAAACAAGAGCAAAAGTACTTATACAAACGTATAGATGTACCCACATATAATAGAATTCAGTTCAAGAGTGATACTATTAAGCAGATGGTAATGACTATTCTGGAATTTATGGTCATTTCTGTACTTCATCAGCAGAGGGAGCTTTTGTTAATGAATAAACACTGTGTTGCCTCTCAAACCCTGTTCTGAGTTTTAACAAAAATATTTTTGAAGCAATTGACTGGAGTGCTTCAAGGACTCCAGAAGAGGTGATATCACCATTGCCTAGGTATGTGGCTAGGAAAATCTTGCTCCCGATACGAGCATGTGGGATGTGGTCTGTAGCTTGTGTGCTGTGGCCAGAACATGACAAGGCATACATGACTTTCAGAGCTGATACAATTATACCGGAAGGGGGCTGCACCCCCTCAGAATGCACCTGGGGAGGTCGTTTGGTTGGATACTTCATGGGGATAAAAAAAATACCTTTAGGGTCTCTTAGCCTTTATCTGCTGACCCCAAACCCTCTTTCTTTAACCTTTGAGCTACTCATCCTCATCTTTGGCCATGCCGTATTTTTTAAAAAGACACATGTGAAGCAATGTATAAGAAAAATGTACTCTGCTTCTCTTGTCATGAGGAGGACATTACATGGAATAGTTATGATTAGGATTTTCCACCTCCTCCTTTATGCTAGTTTGATCATGAAAGCAGTGCAGGGTGTGTGTGGGGGGTGTTAATGCCTTTCCTCTCACAGTTTCTCTCAATCTGAATCTCTCCCTATCTGCTATTAGCTCCATGGGGATGGGTTAGGGTAGACAGTAAATGATACTTTAATATAATGCATCTCTCTAGCAAATGAAAAACCTGCACTGACCAGAACATTCATTTGATTTTAAAATAACTCTCTCCCACTTTCCAGCCTGTATTAATAATACTCACCAAATGACATATTCCAGACCCTCATGAAAATGCCCATTGAGGCCAAAGTGGGGAAATAAATAAACAACACAATGTGGTGCTATCCCCAAAAGACTGGATATCATCCTTGGATGCCGATAGGTTTAATTTGACGTAAGTTTGGTTCTGTTATTTAGTGTATTACCCTCAAAGCTAAAAAGTAGGGTGACCAGATAAAATCCAGGTCAGGGCTCATGTAACTTTAACAGTTGTAGAGACAAGGAAATTTCAGCCAGTGTCATTTGTATGCAATTAGTTCCTGGTGAAATTCCCTCTTCATCACCACAGTTAAAGGTGCAGGCACTATACTAGAGTGACCATATACAAAAGAAGGCAGGGCCCCTGCAACTTTAACTGTTGTGATGAAGAGGGAATTTCACCAGGGACTAATTGCATACAAATGACACTGGCTGAAATTCCCTTTTCTCTACAACTGTTAAAGTTACATGAGCCCTGACCTGGATTTCATCTGGTCAGCCTATAAAAAGGCACCTTGGATACACTGTCTAGACAGGCTTCCCGCAAGGCAGTTTATGAGGCCAAGGCAGGATCTACACCACTGCTTTATAATGGTTTATAATGGCACTGACAACTGTTGGGGCCCATGACACATTCCATATACTGTTTTCAAACCACTTTCAAAGTGTTAGATCCTGCTTGGTGTAGATCTGGCCCAAGCCTACTTAGCTTCAGCAATGGTCATGTTCCTTCCTATTATCCCTTTTGTTGACATAGCCCTCTGCTTTTCTCTCTCTGCCGCTGTGAATCTTGTGCACTTTACCTTATCTAACTTTACCTTATCCAGTTATAACAACTGGTCTATTCTTTGTGCTTGTGAGTGGACTTTATGTTTGTTCTGCCTGCTCATAACCAAAAATATTGTTTTCACATTGCACTGTCATGAGTGGATGTTCTGTGGGATCCCCTTCCAGGAAAAACAAAACCATAAAGCACTTCCTTTAAAAACTGAACATTTTATTTACTAGTGCCACACAACATTCAAACAAAATGTTCAGTTTTCAGGACGTTCCAAGCTATACCACAGAGACAGTATTGCTATGAGCAAACATGAGGGGGGAAATAATAATTTTCCACTGCTAGTAACTGCTAAACATGCAAGCATGCACAAAATCAGAGCTTTTCTTTTCAAACATGGCAAAAACAGGAGACAGTGCTATTTGTGATCGTGTTTGAAGATGACACGTTCAAGGGAAAAGACACATAAAGTCAGCTGATGTGATGGCTTAGCAGGGCCATGCCTCAGGTCCATGAGGACAGAACTGGTCTAGGAGCATTGCTACAGGAGGTTTTTATCCCAGACTTTTACCGAATCTTCTGCTTCCAGATTCTCTGAGGGATTAAGATTGGCTCCTTTGCAAGTACATTTTTCCAGGTTTTCTCTCCCTCTCCGCTTTTCTATAGGTTTCATTATACAATCATTAGATGGTGCTATGTTATAGCAGAATTGCACAATTCCAGGAGACTTTTCATTGCGCCATTTCTAAATAATGCCAGACTTCCCTCACTAGGGAAAAAAACCTCCTATGATAATGGTTGCAAAGCACTGGAGAGGCCTCGGAGGATGATGGTATTGTGTAAAGGACCCACAAACTACTGTGAGTGAGAAGGAATCATGAACATACAATAAAAGCCTCATGCAGAAAGGTTCTGAGGGATACAGTCAAATCCAAATAATATTTTCCTTTCCCACTAGGTGACAAGGTAGATGAGGGGATGCTCCTGTGATAGCCAGCCTCGTTGGAGATGTATGAGAGTAAGGGCATGCTTTTGCACAGCTCCCATACATTTAAATGGGGAATGGGGAATGGGGAATGGGTGGCCCTCCAGATGTTTGTTTATTTATTATTTGTAATACTTATATATGGCTTTTATTTTTTATAATAAAATCTCTAAGCAGTTTAACTGCAACTGCTTGGTCTCAGTCAACGTGGCTCTTCTTAACTCTCAGCATCCTTCCCTATTGGTTATGATGGCTAGGGCTGATGGGAATTGCAGTCCAACAACATCTGAGGGGCTGCAAGTTCTTTCCCCTCCACCCCTGGTTGAAATGGTTACCAGGTCTTCTGATGCTCAGATGCAATGGGCGAAGCCTGTGAATGAAGGAATCATGTCTGGCAGAGCAGAGAGTGGGGTTTAAGTTAATAAAAGTTAGTTTTACAGTGCTTGAGTTGGTGCAAAGGCTGGCAACTGGCCACTTAGAGAAAGAACTTGGCTGTGCCTAGTGGGGCAGGGTGGACCCTGGAGGGACAGGGGTGTTCAAGTAATTGGATAGAAAGTTGCTTCATAAAATGTGGTATGATCTACTGGGGACCATTCATTTATGATAACCTGTAATATGTTTCTCTTTATATTGTGCTATTTGTGTAAAGAGCATGTCATTTTCCTAGGTTTGCAATGACTAATGGTTTCACGTAAGTTAATCTGGCTTGATTTGGCATGAGTCGTGGGAGTGAATGGCAAAACCTCTCAAGCAAAACAGAAAATATTCTGCCTTCTTGATGTTGGCTATCATCCTAAGACTTTTCTTCTTGCCATGGAGTTCTGGTTGCTTTCAGACTCGCCTTTTTTTCTGGAACAGTCATAAGTTATTCATTCCGTTTTTGCAGGCAATCTAGACAATGTAAATGTAAGCTATTGCATTCCATTGTTTTCTGTGTTGTCCTTCTGTCTGTTCCTCACCCATACCTAATTTGTGTTAGTTCTGCATTTTAAAACTCAGTTGCAGTGCCAATCTGCCCAGCGCCAGCAGGCAAAGTGCTATGCATGTTTTTCAAGGCCACTGTCTCATTAATTAGAAGCTTCCTCTTTTCCCTTTCTTTTAAAGTGTGTAGTTGGTTTCTCCTTTAAAAATATTTTTCATTGATTTTCATTTAAAAAGTCATTATAAACAATATATATAACAATATAACAATCAACATGTCATATCAGACCATTTGTGGGATGTAATATTATCACATATCTCTACTTTTTATCTCTACTTTTTAAGACTCATATGAGGATTTAGTAAAATTTGTTGTTAAAATCTTTAATTGTTACTTCAGTCAATTTGTGGGCACACAGAAGAGTGTGATTTGTCCCATGAGACTACTTTGTCCTTGTTTTGGTTTGAGGATGTGATATACATATGCCAAATTCCATAGAAGTTGTCCTAGTTGTAGCACAATCCCGATGCTTTGATTGTTTTGTTAGTTTTTCCATTAAGGCTTAAGGTCACAGTCTGTTTTTCCGTTGGCTAATTGCTATTCTTTTTTTTCAAGCTGCTTTAACTTCCAGTCATGCTGCTACCCAAGAAAAGTAAGTATTTCTTTGTAAAGCCAATTTTGATTATTCCCTTCACATATGAACAATAGGAAATAATTCTCTAACTTGACCTGTTATTTTTTTCTTTGTTGCCAAAGACTTGTAACAGAACTGAGATATTATTGGACATGACCACCACATGTGTAACTGTGTCCCATTTTCTTCACAGTTTCTTCAGCATTTTTGCATGACTGACTGACTGATAATTTAAATACCACCTATGTATAGAGGATTTTTCTTACGTGTTCAGTAGTGTGAGATCAAAGGCGGAGCTAGCACCTAATATTTCATGCGTAAAGATTGTTTTAAAATTAATGATGAAAATTATTTTTGTCTTCCCCATAACACATAACATAGGAGTTGCAGTGCAGCACATATGGAGAGCTGGGGAAGGTTGGTTTACACTTGAATCCTGTACATGTCTTCTCAGAAGTCAATGCCACTGAATTCACTAGGGCTTCCTCCCAAGTGGTATAGGATTGCAAACTAATCTCATCTGAAGGGAGTTCAAGACAGCCAAACTAAACCTTTTCTGCTCCTCTGTCACTTTGATGAGATGATGTATTGTGGAGGGATTGTGGGGAGTGAACAATATATTTTGTATAAACACATTTTAAGAAAAAAAAACTTTGGCTCTTTGAAGGGCAGGATATTGACCAAAAATTGAAATTGCTTGGCACATGCTTTGGTTCTAAATCTGTAATGAATAGTGCCCTTTTGTCATCAATCATGCTGGTCTATGGGAGATGTGTGTGAGAGAATTATTGGGCAGTCCCTGTATTTGGTAAGAATATAGGACAGCATTCCCCAACCTGCTGCCCGGCCGCGTGGAAGAGGCGGGCGCGGGCATCCGGGCTCCTCAGGGGTCATCGCCATCGCGATTGAGCCCCAAGGAGGCCAGAGGCCGCGCGGAAGAGGCGGGAGAGGGCCGGCTACGTCACTTCCAGATCCGGCCCTCTCCCGCCTCTTCCGCGTGGGCGGCGACGGAGGATCCCGCGCAGCCGCGCAGGCGATGGAGGACCCGGCGCGGCCACGCGGGCGGCGGAGGACCCGGCGCGGCCGCGCGGGCGGCAGAGGACCCAGCGCGGCTGCGCGGGCGGCGACGGAGGACCCCGCACGGGCGGTGGAGGAACCCGGCGGTAGGTCCAGGGTCGTTTTTTGGGGGGGGTGGCTTGGTGGGGGGTTGTTTTGGGTGGGGTGGGTGGGGGGGGGACCGGGATTTTGATTTTTAAAATCTGGTCACCCTAGTGTGAGTAGTATGCAGAACTACCTCTCTGTTTTATGCATAGAGGTATACCAATACTATGATGCTCCATTACAATAGCAGCAGCGGTGCCACCTATAAGTCACTACCTTTTACTGATATATCCCCCCCTCATGAATTAAAATGTTATTAGGTAAAACGCCATGATTGCGTACACCACGCCTCCCCAACCCAAATCCCATTCACAGATAAAACACACCTTTGCACTTCAACCTGATTATTCTTTGTTCATTTTCTGGTCAGGATTAGTATCACGTCTACCATCTGCCCCTGCAGGGGCGGCAGACCTATTAAGATGGTCTGTCCTTGAAGGCTGATGGATCCTCTTGGATTCCAGAAAGGCTTAGAGGGTTCTGTGGCTGGTATTGCTAACGATCCTGTAAAAGCCCTGGTCAATATAGGGAAGCAAGACCTAACTAGGGCTATTGACATGATCGCCCCCAAACGTCCTCTCCAACCCGCTTCTAACTGGACACCTTCAGGGAGTTGAAGCAGGAAGGAAGACAACTGGAGTGTCGATGGCGGAAAACTCGACTTATATCCGACAAGACACGACCTAGAGAACATCTTCCTATGGGGTGGCAATATGTGCAGTGAAGAAAGCTTTCTTCTCTGCATGCATTGTGTCTGCGAATTAGCATCCAGCAGAACTGTTCAGGGTGGTGAGGAGTCTAACTCAGACACCTTCCTCCCTGATCCTGATCTTAGAGCCTTTGGTAGTTTGCTGTGATGCCTTTAACAATCACTTCACAGATAAAATCTCTCAGATAAGAGCCAACTTAGATGCCGTCATTATAGCAGAAGCTGACAATGGAGTGTTCAGCAACTCTGCGAGTAGGATTACGCTGGATCAGTTTCAGTTGGTGAGTACCGAGGATGTGGACAAGCTGCTTGGACAAGTGAGGAGGACAACTTGCCCTCTCGATCCCTGTCCTTCTTGACTGGTTGCCCAGGGAGGAGATGCAGTTAGACTACAACTGCAACATATTATTGATGCATCTCTCAGAGAGGGGAGCTTTTCATCATGTTTAAAAGAAGCGGTGGTACAGACGCTTCTAAAAAAGCCCTCCCTGGATCTTAATAATTACAGACCAGAATCAAATCTTCCGTTTTTGGGCAAGGTGATCGAGAGGGCATTTGCCTTCCAACGCTAAGCAGTTTTGAATGATACAGATTTTCTAGACCCATGTCAAACTGGCTTCAGGGCAGGATATGGAGTTGAGACTGCTATGGTTGCCTTAGTGGATGATTTACGCCTGAGTATTGACAGGGGGAGTGTGTTCCTGTTGGTACTCCTGGACCTCTCAGCGGCTTTCGATATTATCGACCATGGTATCCTTCTGGAACGCCTGAGGGGATTGGGAATCGGGGACACTGTGCTTCAGTGGTTCTGGTCCTTTCTCTCGGGCAGGTTCCAGATGGTGATGCTTGGGGATAGCTGCTCTTCAAAGAAGGAGCTGCTAAGTGGCGTATCACAAGGTGCCATCCTTTCCCCAATGCTGTTTAACATCTACATGAAACTGCTGGGAGAGATCATCCGGAGGCATGGAGTGCGGTGCCCTAAGTATGCTGATGACACCCAAATATATTTCTCTATGCCTTTGATAACATCGTCAGCTAAGGATAGTGTGTCTCCTCTAAATGAATGCTTGGAGGCGGTAATGGGCTGGATGAGGAAAAACAAACTGAAGCTGAATCCAGACAAGACAGAGGTGCTTACTGTCAAGGGCCCCAACCTGGTTTTGGAGGTGTGTCAACCAGTTCTGGATGGGGCTACACTCCCCCTGAAAGATGGTGTTCACAGCTTGAGAGTGCTTCTGGATCTGGCACTCCAAATGACAGCCCAGATAGATGCGACGGCAAGGAGTGACTACTATCAGCTTCAGCTGATATGCCAGCTGCGCCCCTTCCTACAATTAGAAGACCTAAAAATGGTAGTGCATGGGCTGGTAACTTCGAGGCTCGACTTCTGCAATGCGGTGCATCTTTGTACCTAGTCCGGAAACTTCAACTAGTTCAAAATATTGCAGCCAGGTTGGTCACCGGTACACCTAGGGGTGACCATATTACACCAACATTAAAATCACTTTACTGGCTGCCAATTAGTTTCCGGGCGAAGTATAAAGTGTTGGTTACTACCTTTAAAGCCCTACATGATTTGGGTCCAGGTTACCTGCGGGATCGCCTTCTCCCATACCATTTGCCCCACACACTCAGGTCCTCTGGGAAGAATTTACTCCAGTGAGCAAAAACTAGGTTGACAACCATTACACAGAGGACCTTCTCTTCTGCTGCTCCCAGACTGTGGAGTGGCTTGCTGGAGGAGATTCGTCAACTTAATAGTCTCTTTGACTTTAAGAAAGCCATAAAGATCGATCTCTTCTGGCAGGCCTTCCCAGTTGAATTTTAAGAGTTTTATTGGTATTTTATTGGTATTTTAATAATGTATTAGTTTTATGTGCTTTTAATCAGTTTTATGAATTTTATATTTGATGTTGTTCCCCACCTCGATCCAGAGGAAGAGGCAGGTAACAAATATTATTATTATTATTATTATTATTATTATTATTATTATTAAGATGGATCTCTTCTGGCAGGCCTACCCAGATGAATTTTAAGATGTTCAATTGTTAATTTAATATTGTATCTGATTAAAAACATATAAAACTGATACAATATTAAATTAACAATCGAACATCTTAAAATTTTATGCATTTTATGGTATTTTTGTATTTAATTTTGTTCCCCACCACGATCCAGAGGGAGAGGTGGGGGTAATAAGTAAATAAATATATGATGATGATGATGATGATGATGATGATGATGATGATTTGTGGGACCCTGATGACAGATCTTCCAGCTGCAATTTTTTTAAAGTCCAAAATAACTTTATTAATAAGAGCAAAAGCTTTTAAAAATATCAATATATTGCAATTTCAACTTGAGCTGAACAAAGGAGTGCAACAAATATATCTATATCTATCTTCAAAGCCATTGTTTTTAAGGCAAAATACATTAAGCAACAAGAATGCAACTTACTGTATTCCACCGTGGGAGTACTTTGCTTTCAGTACTCAAGCTACATAACTTTTACATTTATTTATTTTAGTAGGGGTGTGCACGGACCCCCCGGATCGGATCGGGACCCGGATCGGGACCTCCAATTTTGTCCCGGACCGGTTCGGACAAAATCGGAGGCCCCCCGGACCGGATCGAGTCCGATCCCGACCCAAAAATCGTAAATTTTTTGATCGGCCGCCATTTTTTTCCCCATAGACTTGCATTGCAATGCAAGTCTATGAGGAAAAAATGGCGGCGGGTGGCTGAGGGGGGCCTAACTCCCTCCCCCCCCCGGGGCCGTCCGCTGTGGACGGCCCCGGCAGGTAAGCCCCCTCCCCCACGCTCCCTACCCCCCCTGGGGCCGCCCGCTTCCATCCGCTGGCGCCTGCGGGCACCAGCGGATAGAAGCGGACGGCTCCGGGGGGGGTAAGCCCCCTTCCCCGCCACTGCTTACCTTCTCGGCCCGTCCGCTCCCGTCCGGCGCCGGCGGCTACTACCAGCGGGCTCCACGGCCTACTCTCGAGTAGCGCGCCGGGTGATGACATCACCCGGCGCGCCACCCTGGAGTAGGCCGCGGAGCCTGCTGGTAGTAGTAGGCGCCGGCGCCGGGACAGGAGCCGCCGGGACGGGAAGGTAAGGGCCCCCCTCCCCCCTCCGCGCGCCCCCTCCTCCCCTCCACGCACCCCCTGCTTACCTTCCCGGCCCGGCGGCTCCCGGCCGGCGCCGGCGCCTACTACTTCCAGCAGGCTCCGCGGCCTACTCTAGAGTAGCGCGCCGGGTGATGACATCACCCGGCGCGCCACCCTAGAGCAGGCCGCGGAGCCTGCTGGTAGTAGTAGGCGCCGGGACGGGAGCCGCCGGGACGGGAAGGTAAGGGCCCCCCTCCCCCCTCCGCGCGCCCCCTCCGCGCGCCCCCTCCTCCCCTCCACGCACCCCCTGCTTACCTTCTCGGCCCGTCCGCTCCCGTCCGGGGCCGGCGGCTACCACCAGCAGGCTCCGCAGCCTGCTCTAGAGTAGCGCGCCGGGTGATGACATCACCCGGCGCGCCACCCTAGAGCAGGCCGCGGAGCCCGCTGGTAGTAGCTGCTAGTGCCGGACGGGAGCGGACGGGCCGAGAAGGTAAGCGCCCCCCTCCTCCCCCCCCCGCTGTCCACTTTCATCGGTGGGCGCCCGCTGGCGCCCGCCAATGGAAGTGGCGGTGGGCGCCAGTGGGCGCCCGCCGATCCGCCGATCCGCCGAACCGGTTCGGAGCCTTTTCGGACCGGTTCGGATTGGATCGGCCGATCCAGCTGCGGGATCGGAAATCGGATAATTTATCCGATTTCCCACTGGACCGGACTCGGATCGTGGATCGGGTCCGATCCAGTGCACATCCCTATATTTTAGTATTATCCTGTGAAATAGGTTAGGCTGAGAGTCAGTGACTGGCCCAAAGTCTCCCGGTGAGCTTCATAGCTAAGTGGGGACTAGAACCCAGAACTCCCAAGTCCTAGTCCACACTGTAACCACTACACCGCACGGACTCTCATTCCCATGTAACATGTGGCATAAACAAGTGAAGCAGTTCAGAAAAACTTTTACAGTGAGAACAGCTCACAGAGGACTGTGTTGTTGCTGGACTCCTACTTGGCTTTCCCTCTCTGCTCCCCCTGAGGAAGAAAATTTTGTTTCCTCACCGTTGCTTCTCTGCACTTTCTCATTCTTCTCGGAGGGGAAAGAGGAAGTGAACAAAGAATACGTGGCCCATTCAGGGGCTGTTTTTATCGCGCTGCTTTTCCTGCACGCAGCAGGAGATCGCGGCACATTCCATTTTTTTAAAAAAGAGTCAGATTAAAAGGGATCTCATTTTGCTACGGAAAAATGAGTGGAAGGAGCAGGAGGTGCAGGGGACATCATCGTCTGAAGGATGTGCGCACATCTGCAAGTGGGCAGTAGCGAGCGTGCAATAAAATGCTATGCCTGATGAACCTCAAAGACTGCAATTTGACTCTTTCAGAAAGGCTGGGGGCAGGAGCTCTTGAGCAGGAATTTGGGGATGGAATAGTGCAGGGAAATGTGGTTGAGCTGGGAGTACCGAAGAGTGGTGGAATGGCATTTGAACTGGGGGATGCACTATTCATGATGGGAAACGTGGTTGTTCTAAGACTGGTGCTGCAGGTGGCTGCAAAGGGGACTCTGTAGGTGATGATATGGTGATTGTTCTGTTGCCTGTTGGGATGCCCCCACCAAGTCCTTTGCAAGCCGCACTCTGTCACTCTTTCTTCCTTTTCCTCAGACTGGACCCCCTCTGTGAACAGGTAAGTGGCGAGTCCTGCTGCAGGTCATCTTGTGGCTGCACTCTTTGACTGGCTGCTCGGCCAGCATCTCCCTCACATTCATCCTTCCCAATGACGGGTTCCTCCTGCGGTCCTTCAGCCATTAGTTTTTAAGTTAAAGCGTCCTTAGCAAGTTTTGATAGGAAAGCTTCTTGTATCTAATTTCATTTTAAAAACTCAATTCCTTTTAACTACAGTCTCAGGCCTTTAGCCCACCTACCTGGTTTGCTTCTGCGGGTTCCCCCTCCGTTTCCTATGCGAGTGTAGCCTTTTGATCACACGTGGTCGGTTTTGTTCCGATACCTCAGCTCAGCTGCTGAACTTGCCTGAAACGGACTTTGTCCATTCGGGGTTAAATCGAAACAGAAACCAAAAACGGAGCACCCAGGGTGCGAGAACAGCGTGAGGGGGACGACGTCATGTGAGTCCCTCGCTGGAGATCTGGATCAAAGTCGCGGTGAGTGTGCTTAAAACCACGCGTGTGATAACAGCCTCAATCATACCATACACTAGCTGTAAGAGAAGATCTGGGTGATAAGTACATGTGGTACTCTGTTCTTCAGTTGCAAAGGAGTACATCAATCTAAGCAATAGTTCCTGCTAGTGCATGATACATTTCTTTAGAAAGCATATTTTTCTGTTCCAAGAATTCTTAGAAATCTGTATGTGTGATGTTAACACAGTCTCTGATCGTTCTTCAGATTGGAATGAATGACATTAGATGCCACTCTTCTGAGTTTTGGCTTCTTGATGAGCCACACAAAGCTATGTTAAATTAGTGGTTGTGCTCGCACTAATGGTTCTTTAAGCTAGATTAATAAAAGTCTTCCCCAGAACATTGCGTAAAAATACTTACCAGTTCTATAGCCTGGAAACATATTAGGCATAAGAGTGCACATTGAACAATACACGGAAATGAAAGCCTTCCAGGGTGGGGGAAGTTCTAAAATTTACCCTGGGACTGCTCAGAGATCAATCCTGTTTTTGTACACTTTGGAGAAAGCCATAGAAAGTTGATCTGCTCCACTAATCAAAGACATATGACCCATACCAGCAGTAACTGGTGGGGGCTCATCTTCACCACATCCTCCATGCACCTCTGTCTCAGGTAGCAGCATGGAGTCAATGGGCAGCTTTATCTATGGCGGAAGTTCCCTGGATTCCACAGAGCACCTCAATAGAGAATCATCCAAGTGAAGCGCGATGTTCCATTACAGTTCATGCTGCTGCTGCTGCTGCTGCTGCTCCTCCTCCTCCTCCTCCTCCTCCTCTTGGGATAACTCTGGAGGTCTTAATTGCTGGAGTTCTGGTGGGTTGGGGTGGTGGTGGGAGCAGTGAACCAAAGGGAAGATGTTAGTGATGGGTCACTTATGTAGAGCAGAGGCTTGAAGAGAAAGGCACATAGCAAAAGAGAGCTCTTTCTCCACAGTTAATTCTTGGTCAAGGATTTGATAATTGGAGGTGGTGCGTCTATGCAGGATCCCAGAAAGATCACGAGATAGCAACATCCCAAGTGGGAAGGTAAACATCACTAGGGTTAATCACAAGCCCAGTTATCTGCATCTGTGTGAGTCAATTGGATTCAACATACCAATAAACAATTGGATTCCACAAACAAATAATTAAAGCTGTGCTTGGTACCTGTATTTCGGAACAGATGCTCTCTGGTCAGAACTAGGCCTAGAAAACTCCCACACTGTGCTCTCAGTAGCAGCTGTGAGATTCAACTCTCTGCCTATAGTTAGGCTGACCATATGAAAAGGAGGTCAGGGCTCATGTAACTTTAACAGTTGTAGAGAAAAGGGAATTTCAGCTAGTGTCATTTGTATGCAATGAGTTCCTGGTGATATTCCCTCTTCATCACAACAGTTAAAGTTGCAGGCGCTATACTAGAGTGACCATATACAAAAGAAGGCAGGGTGCCTGCAACTTTAACTGTTGCGATGAAGAGGGAATTTCACCAGGAACTAATTGCATACAAATAACACTGGCTGAAATTCCCTTTTCTCTACAACTGTTAGGGGAGCAGAGGAGACTGCCTGATGTTGAGCTCCATCACACCAGTGGTTTAACACACTCTCACCACATCTGGTATCTCATATTGCAGCGCGGGACTCACATGACGTTCCTGTCCTGCACCCATCTCGTATCTTTTCCTCTTTTTTGCGTATTATTTTGGTGCAGGGAAAGTCTGGATTATTTTCCCCAAGCAGATTTAATGCATCCTTAAGCCTCTATGTAGTGCTGTTCTCTCACCTTTTCCTTTGTTGGGGGCGTGTGCTTTGAATGGAATCTTGCTGACGAAAGGGGAGGGTGGGGCGATTCTCCTCCTCCAGCACACTATGTCGAATGAATGGACTTGTGCTTAATCGGTTGAATGGACTTTTTACTGCTCCAACTGACCCTCATTGCCCACAGAAATGGAGCCCAGTCGATGAAACGTTAAATCAGTAAATTGCTAGACAACAAATCCAGAGCGAGCGGGGGGGGGGGGGAGCCCACATCCCTGAGGACCCCAGCAGATCTCTATTTTTATGAACTGGAGATGTACAGCTGCACATTATCAAAGTAAAGGAAAACAGATCCTCCACAAATGCAAACAGGTGGAAGTTTGCATTGGAGGAGTATTGGGAGAATGGTTCGGGGGGGGGGGGATTTTAAAAAATCCTAAAAATCAAGGCATGAATGGATCTGATTCAAACTTGGCATGGCTAAAGTCCTCCTTAAGAGCTATCATCATGCCAAGTTTCATCTCTTTATCTTTAAAAATTACACAGATGTAAGCATTTTGGGCTTGGGGCCAAGGAGGGGACCTGACCACCTTTACAAAAGAAATTAGTTAAAATTATTGTTCACCCACCCACCCTTTGAAATGAACAAAACTATAACAAATTAACTGCAGGGGGAAGGAGAACCTAGGGGGCGGTGTGGTAGATTTCGCTGGCATAGTAGTGACATAGGTGAAAAATACATGAGCACAACAACGCACAGATGTAAAAGTGCCCAGCGCTCAACTTGCTAAGGAAACGGAGGGGGAAACTATGGAAGCAAACCTGGGTGTGTGTGGGGAGAAGTAGGTGTGATGGAGACCATTGTCAGGCAGACTTCAGCAAAAGAGCTAGTTCAGCAAAAGAGCTAGCAAGAGCAAAGCAGCCAGACAAACAGTTTAATTTTGAGACCATTCTTTTCAGCTGCCTCTGTTTCATATGGGTGAACTGGAAAACAACCCAGAGACAACCAAAGGTTCTGGGTTCAGATGCAACAATAAGCCATGATTTAAACAACCCATGGTTTAAACAAGCTAGAGTTCACAACCCAAGGACAAAGCCTGTGTTCTCTTTGTGTTTGCGGCTGGTTAACAAACTACAGTATATTGATGAACACAGGTTCACATGCAATAACAACCTAGATTTCAGCAAACTGCACTATGTATTATCAGTATGTGCAAATCAGACCACTGCCTTATGTACTGAATGGCAACACAGGGCTATTTCACACATTCAAGATGATTTCTCTAAGTTTGATGCCACTCTATGCGAAGTTCCTCCATTGAAAAGCATTGTGTTTGCAGTGATATACACATGATGGCCTATTCACATATGCAGTGCATCAATAGATGATGTAAGGTTTAACGTTCCCAGTTGGGAGGGGGTGTGGCATGCAGGGGAATCCCTTCTGTTATCTCAGATCACTAATCAGAGATAACAATGGGGTCTCCTCTTCCCACTAGCCTCCAGGAAGCGAGGGCTTGGGGCTCCTTCACACATTTTTTTTAGTGCGATTGTTGTTCTTCATTCATGGTATTTCCTATGTGCAACACCCAATGCCATTGTCCTCCAGCAGCTGGTCCCGCGTCTGCTGCCTGTTTTCCCCATGGTATTTCTGTACGAGTAAAAAGCAGCATTACTTGCAGCTGTGCAATAGATCCACCATCACCCACCCGTCTGTTGCTGACATCGCACTATGACATAGGCCCCCTCCACAAGGATGCGCTTTTGCGCCTGGTTCGGGGATTATGCGCATTTTCGCGGAGGCGCATTTACGCCTAATCCCTCTGCACGGGAGGCGGCGAGAAGCGGCGAAGCGCATTAAAAGATGCCCAAAAAGCACTTTACAGGTAGTTAATGCGCATAATCGCTTGTTCACACAGCGAAAATGCGCTTTAACGGCCGGAGCAAAATAAAAGTCGCTATTTAACGCGCGTTCGAAAATGCGCATTATCGGGGAGATAACGCGCCTGTACGCCCGTTTTGCGCTCCGCTCGTGTGTAGGTAAAATTTATAATGAGCCTTCAAGGCTCATTAAACGTCTCGTGTGGAGGAGGCCATACTTTGCGTAGGAAGGTGTTGGGCAGTGTGGTGTTGACATCACCTAGAGATGACAATTGGGCAGGAATGTCACCCACACCTCCCTTGACCGCCAGTCCCGTCGCCATCTTGCTCCTGGGAACAAAACCGGGAACTTCAGAAGTGCAGTATACTGCCGTTTCACTAGTCCAGCATGGCAGAGGCTGCTGCTGCTCCAAATGCCCGCAATGTTTGCAGCCCCCTTTCACTCAATGCCCTCTCCCAGTATATACTCAAATCAGGAAAATGTCACTGTTGGCTTTGACAGGCACAATACTGACTTGCTCACATGGGGGAGCGGAGGGCAGACATCTGCAGCTGCGAATGCAACTGTGATTTGCATGTAGGAGTTGCCTGGGGAGGGATTGGAAGCAGTGGGAATGAAAAGGGGAGGAAAGGAAGTTGAAATGGGGGAAAAAATCATGCACGGGGGGGGCTACCCCAGAGGGGGTGGACAGTGGGTACACAATACTGCTGACATCTGATAACATCTGGCCAGGTGCCACCCACCAGTGTAAAGGGCAGGTAGCAATAGGCAGCAAAAGGAAAACTGGCTGTGTAATGAAACGATTTTAATTCCACAAAGAATCCGGAAGGGGAAGGCCTGGTAAGTTGCAGGATAAAAAGCCTGGTGTGGTGAACCCTTGGGAAGGGAGGGAGGTGAGGCTGTGGGTTGGATACAGAACCTCCAGGGGCCGTATTACGTCCAGGAGCCGGAGGTCCACCATCCCTGTTGTAAGCCATCAAGTGGTGAACAAGCATGTGCTTAACTAAACTTCAGGGTAAAATTATACATGATACTAATTTACATATATTCCCCCCTTTTTTTCGTTTACAAAATTCAACCTCGGAAGTTGCAATCTGCAGCAGCAGTCTTAGCAGGTGGGCAGATGAACTCCTTAACCCTCCACCTCTTTTTCTATGAAAAATCGATTCCTCCAAACTCATTTTGGTGCCACAGGGGAAAAGATCCAAGTATCTACACCTTTTCCCCCACTGGAGGAAAATAAGCATGATGAGAACGATCTTTAGCAGAAAAAGAGTCAGAAGGGGAAGGATTAAAAAGCACGAACTTCTCTGGCTGCACCCTGAGAAAGACAAAAAGCAAGAAGTCAGTGGAAAATAACACACCACTGGGAGATGAGTCTCATTCAGACCTCAGTTTGCTGGCACTTGTCACACTCAGAAATAGGATCGGTGTGAAAACCACAAAGCTAGGGAGAAATAACAAGAAACAAGAAATACAATATGAGGAACATGTCACTCTAACTGCATGAAAAATAACAAGAGGTCAATGAGTGGCTGTACTGCAACAGAGCAGAAGTACTATAAGCATTCACCACGCAGGGAGAAACCGCGTTTCCTTACCATCACTTCTCCACCCGCGTGTTTGTCCCTCATTACTTCCTCTTTTGAAAGAGGAAGTAAACAAAGTGCACGCGGCCCATTTAGTGGGCCATTTTGATCCTGCTGCTTCTGCACACAGCAAGAGATAGCGGCAACTTCCGTCTTTAAAAATAAATCGGACTTAATGGGGTGGCTTTTTTGTGGTACGAAGAAGGCTAGAAGGGGCGGGAGGCAAATGACATCATGATAGGGACCCACAAAAATCCGTGAGTGTCCAGTAACAAGTGTGCAATAAAACGCTTGTCGGATAGAGCTCTATGTGGCAGATTTCTGATTTTATGGAAAAACAAACTTTCTTTCATCCTGTTGCCACTTGCTCATTTAAAAAATCCTTCATAAATTCTCTTTCTTCATTTGCAGTATTCATTTTTATCCAAATTCCTTTATAATGAAGAGACACTCCAACTACCATTCCATATATATTGAAATCTCTTTTCATGAACCAAAAATTCATCAACATAATATAATCATTGGAAGATCATAGAATCATAGAATCGTAGAATAGTAGTGTTGGAAGGGGCCTATAAGGCCATCGAGTCCAACCCCCTGCTCAGTGCAGGAATCTACCTTAAAGCATCCCTGACAGATGGTTGTCCAGCTGCCTCTTGAAGGCCTCTAGGGTGGAAGAGCCCACCACCTCCCTAGGTCATTGGTTCCATTGTCATACCGCTCTAACAGTCAGGAAGTTTTTCCTGATGTCCAGCTGGACTCTGGCTTCCTGTAACTTGAGCCCATTATTCCGTGTTCTGCACTCTGGGTTGATCGAAAAGAGATCCTGGTCCTCCTCTGTGTGACAAACTTTCAAATATTTGCCAATGTAGCAATTTTAACCCCATTTACTTCAATTGGTTCTCCTTTCCTAAACATATTAATCCCTTGGTCTTTGATTAAGGAATTTTGAAAATATTTTAAAACATCCTCCGGCATTTCTTTTGCTTTTGGGGGTTTGTGCTATCAGCTTCCTGGAGCAAGGGCAAATGACCTGCACTCAAACAGACATTCAGCCAGTTTGTTATTATTTTTATACCAAAGATGGCTCTTGACATGAGAAAAGTGCATAATTTGTGAAATATAATACTGTATTTTTGAGCAGCCCCCATAGATTTCAATGGGGGTTTCATAGAAGAAGTCACTTGTGGAATATCCCCCCCCCCCCATGGGTTGTAACTGTTTTCTTTACTTTACCTCATGGTATGGCTACATCTTAAATTTAAATTCCTACCACTTTGATTAGTAACCATTAGTAGCAGTAACAATTAGCACCATATTCTCCTTTAATTTGTACATACACTTAAATGTTTAGGACTTGATCAATGTTAAATATTTAAGGATACAATTCTATGGGGAGGCACCCTCACTACTCAGAAGCCCTAAACTTGGAGGCTTCTGGAATTCCTATGCCCTGCAGGGTTGAAACCAGTGGGGTGAGAGGCGTGGCAGAGGCAATCTTTTGCCTCCCTGCCCTAAGTTCTTTTGAGTTTTTCCCTAGAAAGGCTTTTCAGACTATTTAGCAAGGGTCCTTTGGAGGGGGAGGGAAGGAGGCTGGAGGAGGCTCAGGATGAATCGTATCGTGGCCTCTCCAGTCTCCCCCCCCATACCCAGTGGAACACCCCCTTTCCCCCCTCTCTGTTGATGTCTCTGAGGTTGATGACAGCATCTAAGAACTGATCTACTCACTAGCTTTATAATGTTTTATAAGGGTTACGAAAACTCTTTGGGCCACATGACGCACTCTCTTGAACGATGCATACCCGAGGTTGTTTTAAACTCACTTCAGCTATATACAGTGGTTTTTACTTTTAATAAATCATTTTAAGTAAAATAATGTGTTCTTCCTTACCATTTGTGATTTGTGGGGGCAGTGCTTCGTTTACCAGCGCCCAAATGCTTAGCCGTTGATTGGTGGGGAAGAAAGAGGGGCTAAGGAGGAAGTGGGCGAGTGAACTACAACACCCACAATGCTTAGCCCTATACTCATTGAAAGCTAGGGAATGAAAGAGGAGCGCCCACAATGCCTTGCCCTAAACTCATTGAAAGCTAGGGAATGAAAGAGGAGCGCCCACAATGCCTTGCCCTAAACTCATTGTAAAAACAAAAGAGAAAGAGACGGACAGAAGGGTGTGAGACCGCACACACCGCTTTGAAGACTGAAGAATTTTTCTCCTGTAACGTGAGTACTCAGTGATGTGGCCTAAGACGTTTTGGAACGCACCTATTCGGAACGTTTTAAAATACTATTTAAAATGTTCCAAGGTACTGTGTAGATAGGCTCGAAGCCTTCTGATCTTGGAGAAGCAGCCAGCGTGGTTCAGGGCTAGGGTGTGGATCTCCACGACCAACCGAGTGTTGCCAGGTAATGACAGATAAGAGGTGCTTCTCGATAGTGCACCCACCCTCTGGGATGCTCTCCCACATGTGGTTTCAGAGGTGGAAACTGTGGCAACCTTTAAACACTTCTTGAAGGTGTTATTTATTTACTCACGTTTTCCCTGACTTGTAATCGATTATGCTCTGTTCTACTGTCACTCTTGTTGTAACTGCTTAATGTTTTTATTATTTTATATTGTTTTTATATTGGGTTTTTATATCATATTATATATACTGATAATGAGGTTCATCAGACGAGCATTTTATCGCACGCTCGCTACTGCCCACTTACGGATGTGTGCACGTCCTTTAGACAACGATATCCACCTCCTGCGCACTCCCCGCTCCTTCCACTTGTTTTTCTGTCACAAAATAGACCCCTTTCAATCCGACTTTGTTTTTAAAACGGAATGTGCCGTGATCTCCTGCTGTGTGCAGGAAAAGCTGTGCGATTAAAACAGCCCTTGAATGGGCCATGTGGTCTTTGTTTACTTCCTCTTTACCCTCTGGGCAGAAGAGGAAGTAATGAGGCACTAACACAGGGGCGGAGAAGCGATGGTAAGGGAACACGATTTCCGCCTGTGTGATGATGCTCAATGTAAACCAGTTAGAAATTTCAAAATATTAAGCAGTATGGGAGTAGTATAAATGAATGAATGAATGAATAAATAAATAAATAAAGTCCACTTCATCTTTACATAGTTTTGTCTTAATTTCTCTGACAATGCTTTTCAATACCTTCTGAGAGTTTCACCCATTGCTTTCCTTTGCCTGACATTACTTCAGCCATCTTGGTGCTAGAAATGATAAACAAGAAGCCATGTAGTAGAGTCAGCATTTGAAATGGGTTGAACCAGAAAGACACCAGAGACGTCAATTCTAAAGATAGAGTCACTTGCTGAGTAAAATACAGCCTCCGGATGGAGCCATAATTTCACAGCAGCTCACTCAGCATAAAAGCTTCTCTCAACCAGAAATACCTTCTCTTGACTGAAAGCTCCCAGTTCCACGCAGAGAGCCTCAGCCTTCGTTCCCAGACTGTCAAATGCCAGTGCAATCGGACTCTTCGGGCAGCATCATTTGTTTATATGCCGCACTTCAGCTGAAACCCTCTCAGGAAGACTCACAAGATAGTAAAAAGAGTATTTGAAAATAAGGGTTTGTCCTATTTGCCAGTGGAATAAGCCCTGCTGGCAGAATGAATTCCCCGCCCCCCCCCCCCCACGGAGCGCTGCACACACCCCACATCTGGTCGGGAGGGTTGGGGTTCCATCTGGAGAAGATTGGGGGAGGAAAGGGAAATCCCATTGCATGAGCAGAAGTCCACTCAGGCAACATTGGATGCAGCCTTAAATATACAAGAGCAGTGCAGTAACATACAAAACCATAATATGAGTAGAAAACAATAAAAGATTGTTGGATTAAAAACAGATAGGTTGCATGCTGCAAAGCTTAGGAAAATAAGAAGGTCTTTGCCTGGCACCAAAAGGATATCAGATTGTGTGCCAATGGAGCTTTCCTGGGAAGGCCAGTCCACATGTGAGGTGCCACAACTGAGAAGACCCTCTTGCAGAATGTATGATTTGTCTTACTCTTGTTTTTTACTATACTTGTAACCACTGGGTGAAACAATAAAGTTTTATCATCAATCACACCTGCCTATGTTCAGAATTCTGGGGCCCTTGAAAGGAAGCCTATGGTGATGCATGTAACATAGGATGACCAGATAAAATCCAGGTCAGGGCTCATGTAACTTTAACAGTTATAGAGAAAAGGGAATTTCAGCCAGTGTCATTCGTATGCAATTAGTTCCTGGTGAAATTCCCTCTTCATCACAACAGTTAAAGGTGCAGGCACTGTACTAGAGTGACCATATACAAAAGAAGGCAGGGCCCCTGCAACTTTAACTGTTTTGATGAAGAGGGAATTTCACCAGGAACTAATTGCATACAAATGACACTGGCTGAAATTCCCTTTTCTGTACAACTGTTAAAGTTACAGGAGCCCTGACCTGGATTTTATCTGGTCACCCTATTTTATCTAGAACAGGAGAGGCCAACTTGTGACTCTCCAGATGTTTTGGCTTACAACTCCCATCATAGTTAATGATGAGGAATAATGGAATTTCTGGCCAAAACATCTGAAAGGCCATAAATTGCCCATCCCTGGACTAGAACATTCAGTCCCCAACTGCAGTCTGATGTAATACAGCCCACACACCCATTTACTAACTACTTGAGAACTAAGCCTAAAATAACTAAGGGTATAATCCTATGGGTTGTGCTCTGCCTATCCTCTATGCTTATAACTCTGTCTATGGGTTTGGAGGAGGAGATTCGCAGCTTCAAAATGCATTTGAGTCCCCACCTGCAGTCTGAAACACTCATTTCAGTGAGAACTAGGCCTACATAGAATAGCCATATATCCTTATGATTGCCCTGTGACATGGTAAGCATAGACCTGTATCAATAAGACTGCTACTCTCCTGACCTTGTGGACTAATCTCAGGAGAATAAAGGCTAATAAGGGACAAAAAAAGTGTGAGGTCCCCATCAGGTAGGAGGACATCACTCCACATACCTTCCAGCAAACACCTGCAATCATACACTAGCTCCAAATATATGTGGCTGACTTTCCTCTGGATTCAGCCTGTGAGGTCAGGAGGGGGATTCAGATGCTGTGCACCATTGAATCTCTCTATCCCTGTTCAGGATTTTGCAGCAGAACACGGAGGTAACCTTTGTGTTCTTCCTTGACCCATAAGGACACTGCAAACAAACCTACCGCATTTCTTTGATTCTAAGACACTCCCCCATATAAACGTATCTAAAAATGGGGTGCATCTTAGAATCAATGGCATCTTAGAATTGCAGTTTTTGAATTTTCCCGCGCTTTGCACAAGTCAAAGGTTTTATTTTTTTTCTATTTTTTTTCTTAGAATCAAAGCTTTTTTTCTGTTGGTGGTACTGAAATTAAGGTGTTTCTATTAACATTTTATAGATATCGCTTGTCATACCTAACCTCAAACTTAACGATAGATAAGATTTATGGATATCGCTTGTCATACCTAACCTCAAACTTAAAGGAATGCTTAATGATCTTTTAATGAACATCTTTTTTTTTTGGTTTATTTGTGCACCAGACAGATTCACTTTTGTTTTTCAAAAAATCAGTGCCAGTTTTGTGTATCACACTGATTTATCCTAACACTAGCTGATATACCTGGTGTTGCTCAGGGGGGTGTCGGGGGCTAAGACATATGTCTGCAAGGTAGCAGACCAGAGCTAGGCCTGTGAGTTAACTTTTAAACAAATTACATTGCCCAAGGCATGCTGGGAGTTGTAGGCATAAGCTGAGGCTAGAAGGAATGGTGGGCAGGGTTAGTGGCAGTTGGGGAAAGTCAGGTAAAAAGAGAACAAAGGCAGTTAGTGAGAGGTCAGGAAAGTGGGGGCTGAGTTAGGATTGAGAGAGAGTGACCTGGTTCACACATAGTGATCTGGTTTGCTAACCAATGCTTTATTTAAAATCAGCCACTCTACACGCCAGTACTAAACCTCCCAGCATGCCTTTGGCAGCCCACAGGTGTCCACATCCTCGAAGAGGCACTTCCTTCCTATCATTGCCAATGCTCCTCCTCGATAGAGCATTGAGGAGTAGCATTGTTGAAGAGGGGAGTTAAGTGACTGCCAGTGGACATGCCCAGCTCTGGCTAAATCCTGCTGGCACTGCCTCAGCCTGCAATTCTCGCCCATCAAGTGCTCCATCAAGAGCCTGTACTGAAGGGCTGGGGCTGGCCCATATACTTCCCACTTCACCAGGCCTGTTTCTGGGCATGCGCAGAATGTCTCCCCTTCCTCCTTCCCTCTTAAGGTTAAAGGCCATGCATGCCCCCAGATTCTGAGAAAACAGCGATATGAGTACAGGGTGCCTCTGAGCTAGGGTGACCAGATAAAATCCAGGTCAGGGCTCATGTAACTTTAACAGTTGTAGAGAAAAGGGAATTTCAGCCAGTGTCATTTGTATGCAATTAGTTCCTGGTGATATTCCCTCTTCATCACAACAGTTAAAGGTGCAGGCACTATACTAGAGTGACCATATACAAAAGAAGGCAGGGCCCCTGCAACTTTAACTGTTTTGATGAAGAGGGAATATCACCAGGAACTAATTGCATACAAATGACACTGGCTGAAATTCCCTTTTCTCTACAACTGTTAAAGTTACATGGGCCCTGACCTGGATTTTATCTGGTCACCCTACTCTGAGCATGTTCAGAGTTTGGCCTCTCAAAGTCATGCTGTTGTATCTAGTTATGATTTTAAAACCATGCACGGCAGGTAGGAACAGGCACTACAAATGGAAGCAAATGTGGGTTGTGTCCTTTTATGTGGAATAGGGCTGACTGCTCAAAACCGACCTTAGGAGTCTGGATTGTGAAAGGCACACAGCAGTCACTCGCCCGCACACTCACAATGGCTGCCAAAGACTGGTAAGTCTGGCTTCCTGCCCAAGGCATGCTGGGAGTTCAATCAATCAATCAATCAACTTTATTGCGGCCGACAGGCCAGAAAAACAGATAAACAGTCAGTAGTATTTATACAGTATATTCACGGGTACGTTAAATCTGAACATCTTATATAACTACTTGAGCTCTGCAGACCAGTATATTATGGACAAATTTGGCTACTTGGGTTGTAATATATTTGTCTTTGCCCTGAAGTAAAAAGACTACTATTTCGTGAGGGTTCTTATCAGCTTAATCTTTAATTAAGGGGCCAATTAAGGTGATCCTATCATCTCTATAGAAGATGCACTTGGGAGTTCTGCCCAAGGCATGCTGGAATGTGTAGGCGTACACCCAGGTTTTATTTGATTAAATTCATTAAAATACTTAAAAGCCACAATTTCATGTTTTTAGATTTTTCTGGTACATTGTACAGCCAGAATTATTGGCATGCCAAATTTCAAGTTTCTAACTCATCTGGAAGTGGGTGAACATTTCCGGACATATATCCCACACACATACTTTGAGCTTTACAGGTAGAGATTAATTTACCCCTAACACCGTCTTCCCAGAAGTATTACAGCAGATTTATTTATATATATATTAAGTTTAATAAGTCAGATTATTTTAAAAAATTACATCAGTGGATCCTGTGTAAAGTTGTTCCATTCGCAAGGGAAATGGCCAAACATATTTTCATCCAATCAACACTGGCTTTACACTAGTAATATTTATATTGTCCTCTCAAGCAAATTCTTGAATGGCAAAGGACACTGTCAATCTGCCTCCAGATAAACACCTCATACGGCCCAAGTGCATGTGCTCTAGCAATTCCTGCAATGATGGATGGCCAGCCCTACTGCTAGGCAAAGTGAGGTAACCACCTCAGGTGATAGATGCTGGTGGTGTGGTGGCAGTTATTCCCCTGGTGATTTCTTCTGAGCCCCCACCCCCTTACATGAGGAACAAGTAATTCCTTATGGATAAATGCAGCAAAAAATTGGGGCAGGGGATATATTGTACTTTATATCAAATATGTATCTCTGGATCCATCTCAGTTCTTTGGGGTTTGGTAGCCATATCTTTGGCCCTATGGGACAAGCAGGAAGGTGGCATAGTAGTTGTGTAGATTGAGGGAGGGGGCACCATTTGCTGCTATTCCCTGCTCCATCTCAGGCAGCAAAATGTTTTCAACCAGCCCAGCTCGGACTGCTGGATTAAACCAGTATATGTGAAGCACTTTGAACATCTTAAAGCATTATTATTATTATTATTATTATTATTATTATTATTATTATTATTATCATTATATCATCAGCATATTATTATTTTAAACAGTGATAAATTCACTGAGATAAAGAAATAATGCCATAAAAGGGGAAAGAACAAAGAAAAACATCAAGGGTACTTCCTGAGAAATTAGCCCTATATACATTTTCCACTGCAAGTAAAATCATGAAGAAAAACAACAGTTACTGAGTGGACTGAATGAGACAGAAACAATTTCCATTGCAAGATGCTTTTTAGAACTCTCTTCACTCTTGCCTTCCTGCACATGTTTTGTTTCAGGTTGGGGTTGGTTTCTCGGCTATGACGTGTCTCACTTCAGCACTCTCAGGAAACCAGCAGCCCACCTTCAATATAAAAGTGACCACGAAGATCTTCTTTGATCAGAGATCCGCCTCTGTCTCTCTCTTGCCTGAGCCTCTTGCATAGTCCAGTTCTCTGTCCTTCCCTTTCAAACCCTTCTCACTCTGACTGGCAAGGGAACCACGAGCCGGGGTGGCTGAATAATTCCTCCTCTCTTTGATGCCACCATGACTTGGCTGTTCCTTTTCTGGACTATTGCCCTCAATCTCCAGTTGACCAATGGTAAGGACAGGAAAGATGGTATCATAGCCAAAACTGTTGGGGGGCTCTAATGATTGTAGGCTTTGGTTCAAGTTTTGCACTTCAGCAATAGCTAGAAAACTTGAGATCCTCCTCCAACTCTACTCCAAGCTTTTAAGCAATGGACACCCCCTTCCCAACTCTGTTCACCCTTTGCCATTTTATCCTCCCAACAAAGCCATGAGATAGGTCAGGCTTTGACACCTTAGCCATACTTGTAACTTCATTCCCCCTTTTTTGGGGGGTTTGGATCTATGTTCTTGTTGCAGCCAGACATGTTTCCTGTGCAACTGGAGACACATGCAGGGTGTGGGCTGAAGAAGGAGCTCGAGCTATGCTCCCCTGTTACCTGAGTCCTCAGAAGTTGGCAAGCAGCAGAAGGCAGCTGTATAAAGGATTGGCTGTTCGCTGGGTGCGTCATGAAGGCAGGTAAGATGGCAAGGCCAATTTCTACCTAATATGGATTTTTTTTGCAGGGGGAAAGCTTTTCTGTTTGTTTATCATTTCTCACCTAGCCCCCCTCCATTTCCCCTGCCACCTTCTTGCCATCCTCTCTCCTTTTGCCTTGTGTCCTTGTTCCCAGCTCCCACAAGAAGCACCGCATGGTGCTAAAGGTGGAGCCCAGTGGACTCAAGAAACTGGCCCATTCCGTGATGCACCGAGCAAAGGTCTGGGACACCGGCTTTCTCAGCGGTAATTTTTCACTCCAGATTGAGCCGCTGCTGAAAGATGATGCAGGGACCTATGAGGTGCGGGTGACATATGGCAGCGAGGTGTGGCACTGCCAGTTGGAGCTTGGTGTGGTGTCAGGTAAGTGGATTTGATAGCTGCCAAGAAAGGGCCCACATATAGAGAAAGGGATGAGGGTTCTATTATATATGGGAAATCCTCTCCTTTGCCTATCTTACCTTCCTGCCCTCACTTGCTTTAAGCCTTCCCTCTGCCCCTCAAGCTCACTTCCAGTATCAGAGCTGGCTGGAATAAAAGTGTTTCAAGAAATGGAGTGCAGTGTGTGTGGCAGGGGAGGAGAGATGATTTGGTTCCCCTCACAAAATAGGGTGCCTGACCCCACTGTATATGTCAATGAGGCTGGCATGCAAGTAGGTTTATGTGACTCTCCCATCATGTCTCGTTTGGCCCTTTGACATAACTGCTTTCCCTAGAAAGGAACTGAAGATGATGCTAAACATGTCTTGTGATATAAATACCAATTTTCCTTTTCTTACAGTGACTGCTAACCCTCCTGGTTCCCTGGTTGAGTCTGAAGCTATCAGGTTGACCTGTAACTCCACACGTCCAGAAAACCCCACAAAAACAAACTGGTTCTATGCAGGCCGCCTCATCCCCAACTCCGTTCGCTTTTCCTCTCTGGATCAATCTCTGTTTATCTCCCAGTCAGTCAGAAGCGACTCCGGGCCCTGGGTCTGTGAACTCATCTTTGCAGATGGAGAGAGAATGTCTGCCACGTACAACCTACAAGTGATAGGTGAGATCAGATGCCACCTCACCATTCTTCAAGTTTCCCCAAGCATAGATTGCCTTCTCTAGGGTAAAAAAATGTAATAAATAAAAAAACACACTTTCATCTCCCTAAGTTCCAGCTTCTTTCACATTCCTGCCTCTCCCTTTACTTTAGGATACACATCTCCTAATGTTGTGTGCCTTTTCCTTGCTCCCTCTTCCAGGATTTGCTGAGCCAACCATTTCTGTAATCTATGCTGCAGCAGGATCTGAGGCTTCCTTGCCCTGTGCCCTGAATTACAGTCCCATTTCAAAGTTGGCTGTCCACTGGAGCTACATGACAAGGAGAAAAGCAAAGGCAAAGCTGACCCCCACTCATGGAAACAGTAGGAATTTCACCCTCCATCTCCCTGCAGTGGGGCCTGATGATACAGGCCAGTACCTCTGTGAGATCACCATCCGAAGTACCACCATCACTAAGAATGTCACGCTGGCAGTAATGACAGGTGAGGAGGCCACCTTTGGCAAGGGAAGGCTGTGTATCTTTTTTCTTTTTTTTTTTACTCTTAAGGATTTTCCATCAAGGACTTAGGGAAGATAGCTGTCCCCAGCATCAATCTGGTGAGTTTGTCCAGCATGTTCCCCTTGAGAAGAGAAAGCAAGTCACATCAGAATATTTAGCTATTAGGAATGGTGTAAATGCACACACACACACGGCCATGTATATTTTACATAAAATATAAAACTGATTAAAAGCACACAAAACCAATACATCATTAAAATAGCAATAAAACACCAATAAAAACACTTTAAAATTCATCTGGGTAGGCCTGCTGGAAGAGATCAGTCTTTATAGATCTTTTAAATTCCGGAAGACTGGTGAGTTGGCGAATCTCAGTGCACTCTCACCATGCTTGGTGTGTGGATTTGCTGCATGGTACTCACATAATGCTGTGCCTGTCCTGCTGACACCCCGCCTCTTCCCCAGCCTTTCCTAGAATGCTAAAAGTCTGGATTATTTTCCCTAAGTGCATTTAGTTTCATAGGAACTGGGGGCTTGAATGGATTGCATCAGGTCCTGGCAGGGAAAAGCGATCTCTCCCAGCAGCCGGCTCCAAGCCTCAATATAAAACCCAGACCTTGGATCCCATGCTCGAAAGTGTTTTTTAAAATCATACAACAGTAGGGTGTCCAGATGGCCCGGGGTTTCCCGGTCCTAACCTGGAAACCTAGGCCGAACCGGGGCAACTGGGGGGCAGCGGGGGGGTCACGCGGCTGTGGTGGGAGGCGGGCAGCGCGAGGCACTTACCTGCTGGGCCGTCCACTTCCCTCCGGTGCACGGAATCTACTGAGAAACAGACTTCGCAGCCTGTCCCTCAGTAGCGCGCTTGGTGATGACGTCATCACCCGGCGCGTACTGAGAGACAGGCCAGGAAGCCTGTTTCTCAGTAGATTCTGAGCACCGGAGGGAAGCGGACGCCCAGGTAAGGAGCGTGGGGCGGCGCAGCGCGGGGGGGGGTGGCGCGGGCGCACGGTGGGGGGGTTGTTTTGGGTGGGGGGGGTGGCGGGGGGGTCCGGGATTTTGATTGTCATAATCTGGTCACCCTATACAACAGCGGAATCTCTGCAGAGACAGGATTGTACTCCCTTGATGCCCCCAAAGAGCCAGACTAAAGGGTCAATCCATTTTTGCCTGGGAGAAAGGTGGTCTGGTTGAAGTGCTCATCTGCCAAGACCTGAATGGAGGGAGACGGGGAGGGGAGGGGTGGAGTGGAGCCGAAGAGCTAACGAGCGAAGGAGCGAAAGTGCAGCTATTCAGGGATCATAAGCTTGATGCGTTGTTGCTTCAGAGGTAAAAAAAAGTGGAGGCTAACCGGGGGGGGGGGGGGATTAGGTGTGATGGAGGTCTACGTCATGTCCACTGGTGTGGGCAGAACATTGAAGAATATATGCATAGCTAAAGAGCTATCAGGCAATAGTGTGGAAAATCAGCTGTAATTCTGCCCCCTAGTATACAATGAAAGAGCAATGACTGGGTAGCACTAGGAACATACCCATTTGGTGTTTTACAGCAACAGGGACTGAAAAAGGTACTATTAATGTTGGCCTTTACTTCTAATAACAAGGGGTAGCTTTTTCTCATTAAATTCTAAGTTGTCTCACATTAAATTCTAAGTTGTCTCACATTTTGTTCTAAGTTGTCTTATATTCATTCGAAGTTGTCTCACATTTCCTTCTAAATTGTCTCATATTTCCATACTATATTGAGGTTTTAGTATTATGGAAAAATGATTTAAATGTAATCAACTTTTAATAGTTAATTGGTTGATGCAAATGACTCATGAGCTAAAAGTTGACTGACAGCCCTTATAGAAAAAAGATAATAGATGTGAACAAATGAACTCATGGGAATGGTCTCATCTTCACTAAGTAATGCATTGGCGATGAATATTTGTAGGGAAATTTCTGATTTCTGCTTCTTTCCTTTCTTTCAGTCACTCAAGCAGTCACGGAGGAATCTCACTTGCTGCTCTTCTGCAACCTCAGCTACCACACAGGAAATGAGCATTTTCAGTGGAAGCACTTGGGTCTGATGCCCACAAACAGGCTTTGGCCTGAGGCGACCTCCAGGAGTTTTGAGGCCTTGAGCCTGGGCTCGACCCTGGAGTTCTCTCAGGTGTTGCCTAATGATACAGGCATCTGGGAATGCAGTGTCCATGGCCCAGATGGGATGCTGGGATCTGTGCAGCATCACTTGAAAACCAGGCTACCTTCTGGAATCAGCCACCCAGGTAAGGAAATGGTGCCTCCCACCCCTAATCTAGACAGCCTGTCCAGAAGGATACTATGGTTGATGGCATTGGAAGCCACTGAGAGATGCAGAAGATCAATCAGGATCTCTGTCTCCTGGCCCATCCATAAGTAGGCTGACCATATGAAAAGGAGGACAGGGCTCATATAACTTTAACAGTTGTAGAGAAAAGGGAATTTCAGCCAGTGACATTCGTATGCAATTAGTTCCTGGTGAAATTCCCTCTTCATCACAACAGTTAAAGTTGCAGGGGCCCTGCCCTCTTTTGTATCTGGTCACTCTAGTATAGTGCCTGCAACTTTAATTGTTGTAATGAAGAGGAGATTTCACCAGGTACTAATTGCATACAAATGACGCTGGCTGAAATTCCCTTTTCTCTGCAACTGTTAAAGTTACATGAGCCCTGACCTCCTTTTCATATGGTCAGCCTATCCATAAGGGCAACCAAGGCAGTTTCTGTCCCAAAACCAGGCCTAAAGCCCAACTGAAATGGATCCAGATAATTGGTCTCATCCAATACTCTTTCATACTAATAAAATATGTTACAAATATCTCAGTCCTGCTAGATATAGTCTGCAATCTTATGCACAAGGATGGGTCCCATGAAATTCAGTGGGATTTGATTCTGAGGCAGGCTCTACACTACTGCTTTAAGTGGTTTATAACAGTAGTGACAACAGTTGGGGCCCAGGACACGCCCCATAGACAGTTTTCAAACCGTTTTCATAGTGTCATATCTTGCTTGGTGTAGATCTTGCCTGAGTAAACTTGGGGCTGTGGCTGTTAAACACACATGCACAGTAATGCCCTATTCCATCCATATTTCATTGCTTGATCCAGTTATGTATTCTGAGTCCCTCGTCAAATTCAAACATGCTGTATTCTGTCTTGCCAATGTAAGACTTTACATGTCACCCAGTCCCAGAAGCCATCATTGGCTGAAGACAAGAGCATTGTTTTTTCATAAGGTGGAAATCATGGTATGATTTAGCCTCTACCCCACTCTCATTTTTGTTAAACAGGCTTTCATAGTGCTTTAAAAATCTAAAAAAATATATGTTTGATTAGAGATGATAGTTGGACGGAAAAATGAGCATGTGGAGCAATGGTTGTTTCAGGCGCTTCCAACCTTCTTTAAATTATTTGTCTACGTCTGTGTCCAGCCAATGAGTGACTCCAGCCAGTCATGTGTTTGATACCCTTGGTCTATTCCAAGTTTTTAATTGCAGCTTTGCCTTGCAGGTGCCCAGATTGCCAGTTTGCAACCCGCAAAAACTGAGAAGATCATTTTTGGACTGATCGCTTTCCTCCTTGGTCTTGTGGTCTCAATCTTTGCTTTCATCTACTTGAGAAAAAAGGTAAGTCGCCTCCTGCCTGTCCTACACGTCTTGACACATGGTTGATTTTCTTTTCTGAACCAGTAAGGCACCAATCCGCACAAACCAACTCCACGAGGATCCCAGTTGTGTGGAAGCTTGCAGCTGCTTATGTGTAGGCTTCTTCACTGCAGATCTTGTCTTGTGGCCTAGGTAGCAAAACTTGTCTTGTGGCCTAGGTAGCAAAACTAAAAGTAGATCGAATGGATTAACAGTCAATTAGCAGCCTCATGTAGAAAAGTTTCTTGTTTCCTGAAGGGCCCTGCTGCACAGCTTATGAAGTGTTAAAACAGCAGACAGGATCTAACTCCATTTCCCTTTATTTCTTTTTCTTTTAGATATCCCCCACAAACTTCCCAGCACTGGATAGGATGGTAGCTGCTGCTTTGCCAGGGAAAGGAGTAAAGGGTGTAATCCAGGAGGAGAAGGCCCTCGAGACAGAATGCTGATGGAAAAGAAGCAAGAAGGTCATTACATGATAGCTGCCGAAGTTGGCCAGATGGCCCTATGGACTGCAGATTTCTGTGGGTGCAGCCAGGCACTTGTAGGCACTTGGTAAACACTGTGGTTCTCAAACTGTGAGGCTGCCTCTACACCAGACGTTTAAAGCTCTTTGAAGTCTCATTAAAAAAATTACCTCTACAAGAACGGAGCACAAATCGGGCGTAGAGGCACGTTTTCTCTCCGATTATGCGCATTATCAAATGCGCGTTAAACTGCGAGTTTTAATTTGTGGCGGGAGTTAAAGCGCCTTACCGCCGTGTAAACATGTGATTCTCTGCATGTCAACAGTTTAAAGCGCGTTTCGGTCGTCCAGTAATGCGCTTCTCCGCCTTTTCGCATTTACGTATTAGCCGTAAATGCGCTTCTGCGAATATGCGCATAATCGGCTAACCAGGCGCAAAGCCGAATTCTTGTAGATGAGGCACTTCCTCCTTGAGTGTGTAAAACACCTGGAAGTGGATGCAATATTAGAGTGAGGGATCAGATTCTCAGATATGTCTCCCTATACCAACCAAGGCAAGAAGGTCCTAACTGATTCACATTCAGTTTTGAAGGAGTGGCTGCCCCCACTTGCCCCCACCTCCGATTTGGGAACAGCTGTTGCTTGGTGCTTCCCTATGTGTGGGTTCCCCCCTCCCCATCTGTGGGTTTTGCAGGGATTAGAGACGTCTTGTTCTCTTCCCTCTTCTTCCTGATGTCACTGTTGGATTAATGTCCTGATCCACAGGTTGCATGCACATCCAAGGATCACTCTGCATGTTCTGCTGTGCATTGGGGGGGCACGGAAGATAGAAAAGACTTAGAAAGGGGGAGGGCAGGCTCAAAAATTTTGAGAAGCATTGGGTGGACCAAGCATTAGCTTCAGCCAGATGCTACAAGTCTAAGGACAAAATGTGAGGTTGTGGTGGGCATCACTGGTAGAGGTGATGGAACTGTATGCATTTAAGCGCTACTTCTACTTCTTTTTTATTCAGCCTGCCTGTGTGGTGGTATCTCCGACCCTCTTGGTGTATTCAGAAGAGGGGTGCAAGGTTGCATGGATACTTGTCACTGACGAGGCCAGAGGTCTCTTGACTCCAGATATTTTACAACACGTTCCACTGTTGCTTGTTCCTCTTTACTGAATAATATTTTCACTTTTACAATGAAGCCAGGTCTGCTGAAAGTGGCTTCTAAACAAGTTTCATCATGTATTTTTTAAAATTGTTTTTAGACTATAAAGAAATATAACCTGACAAGCCTTTGGCCTCTTGAGTCTCTGTGACTGTTGTTGGACACATTTACTTCCCATAAAGCTGATCTCTATGTTAGGGTCCCTTTTCCCTTTTATTTCTTTGATTCTCACAACTGAGCTTGCAGGGAGAGAAGGGCGAGGATGAAATGGTAACAAAGAAGCGACACCCATAAGCTCTGTGTCTAAACATTTGCAAAATTTGGGTGAATTGTAAAAATCATTATATTTCCACCATATATAATCACAATTTATAATCACAAGTACTCATACAGAAGAAATTAACAGAAGGCCAGACATCTCAGTTGTGCAGGGACTATAGCTTATATTTACAGTACATAGTATCATAGAATCACAGAATAGTAGAGTTGGAAGGGGCCTATAAGCCATTGAATCCAACCCCCTGCTCAATGCAGGAATCCACCTTAAAGCATCCCTGACAGATGGTTGTCCAGCTGCCTCTTGAATGCCTCTGACTGCCTGCAACTTGAGCCCGTTATTCCGTGTCCTGCACTCTGGGATGATCGAGAAGAGATCCCGGCCCTCCTCTGTGTGACAACCTTTCAAGTATTTGAAGAGTGCTATCATGTCTCCCCTCAGTCTTCTCCTCTCCAGGCTAAACATGCCCAGTTCATTCAGTCTCTCCTCATAGGGCTTTGTTTCCAGACCCCTGATCATCCTCGTTGCCCTCCTCTGAATGCCCTCCAGCTTGTTTGCATCGTTCTTGAAGTGTGGTGCCCGGAACCGGACACAATACTCAAGATAAGGTCTAACCAGAGCTGACTAGAGGGGAACCAGTACCTCGCGCGATTTGGAAGCTATACTTCTATTAATGCAGCCCAAAATAGAATTTGCTTTTTTTGCAGCCACATCACATTATTGGTTCATATTCAGCTTGTGATCTACAACAATCCCAAGATCCTTCTTGCTTGTAGTATTACTGAGCCAAGTATCCCCCATCTTGTAACTGTGCATTTGGTTTCTTTTTCCTAGGTGCAGAACTTGGCATTTATCTCTATAAAATTTCATTCTGTTGTTTTTAGCCCAGGGCTCCAACCTATCAAGATCACTTTGAAGTTTGTTTCTCTCTTCCAGGGTATCAGTGATCCCACCCAATTTTGTGTCATCTGCAAATTTGATAAGCATTCCCTGAACCTTCTCGTCCAAATCATTAATAAAAATGTTGAAGAGCACTGGGCCCAGGATTGAACCCTGTGGTACCCCGCTCATTACCTCCCCACAGTTTTGAGAAGCACTCCTTCAGTCTAATTCTGTAGCCAACTGTGGATCAACCTAATAGTTGTTCCATCTAGCCCACATTTAGCTGGTTTGCTAATCAGAATGTCATGGGGTACTTTGTCAAAAGCTTTGCTGAAGTCAAGATATTTGTGCTGGCTTCTAATAATCACTGCATTGTTTTCAAGGTGCTTACAGATTGACTTCTTTATAATCTGCTCCAAAAATTTCCCAGGAATTGATGTCAAACTAATTGGTCTGTAGTTTCCAGGTTCATCCTTTTTGACCTTTTTCAAGACAGGGACAACATTAGCTCTTCTCCAGACGTCCGGCACTTCACTCGTCTTCCATGATTTTGTGAAGATAATAGACAGTGGTTCTAAGAGTTCTTCTGCCACCTCCATTATTACTCTAGGATACAGTTCATCGGTCCCTAGATATTTGAACTCATTCAAAGAAATTAGGTGTTCCTTGTCCATTTGTTTATCAGTCTCAAGCTTCAATCCTTCCGCTTCAGCTTGTACTTAATTTTTGCCAAGGGGGGCCATAGACCTGCTTTTGGGAGAAGACTGAGCCAAAGTAGAAATTGAACACTTCAGCCTTTTCTTTGGGGGTGTTTATATGTGGTGAAAGCCCCAGGGTGGCTCTGCAGTGGTGCTAGGTTATTTATATGATGCAGCAACCACTGCAGAGCCATCCTAGGTCTTTTCCCCAAAGATCCAAATTAAAAAAGTTGGGAACATGCCCTGACTTTTTTCTGTGGAGCAAGGCAACGCCAGCTCATCTGTGTCTGTTGCCTTGCTCTGATGTTGCAGCGGAGGCGTGACCAGCCAATGGAGATTGGTTGCCATCGGCCAGACAGGAAGGAGGGGACAGGCCAGTGAGCCGAATAGCCTCTGGAACACCTCCACGCCTGGGGAATTCAAGCTGCACAAAGTAGGGAGGAGTAGGGCTGCTTGGAGAGCAATTGCTCTCCATGGAAAGCGATGGGGTTCGGGGGCGACCGGAGAAGCTAAGGGCGGATCTACACACGACTTTTTTGACGTTTTATAAGGGTTATGAAAACTCTTTGGGCCACATGACGCACTCCCTATAACGTTGTATATCTGAGGTTTTTTAAAACTCCCTTCAGTTATATACAACGGTTTCACTTTTAATACATCGTTTTAAGTAAAATAATGTGTCCTTCCTTACCGTTTCTGATTCATGGGGGCAGTGCTTCCTTTACTGGTGCCCAAATGCTGAGCAGTTGATTGGTGGGGAAGAAACAGGAAGTGGACCAGTGAACTACAACACCCACAATTCTTAGCCCTATACTCACTAGGGAATGACAGAGGAACTAAGAAGGAAGTGTGTAACTGAACTACAACCCCCACAATGCCTTGCCCTAAATTCACTGAAAAACGAAAGAGAAAGAGACAGGGTAGAACAATGTGTGATCGTACACACCGCTTTAAAGACTGAAGACAGTTTCTCCTGTAACGTGAGTACTCAGTAATGTGGCCTAAGACGTTTTAGAATGCACCTATTTGGAACGTTTTAAAATACAATTTAAAATGTTCCAAAGGACTGTGTGGATTCCCCCTAAGCCAGAGGTTCCCGCTCGCTCGAGAAAATGTGGCAGAGTAGCTTCTCCCCTCCTCCCATTGATACAACCCCCCACACTTGCTCCTTTGCATGGGGACAACCTGCAGGAGCGCAAACATGGGGGTTTGAGGGCTCACGGCACCAATGTGCCATCGTCAAGACAGCACCTAAGTCATCTGTTATCAATTTGCCATCCTCATTGAATAGTTGAACCACCATTTCGTTCCTCTGTCTTTTACTATGCACGTACCTGAAGAAAGCTTTTTTGTTGCTTTTAGCATCCCTTGCTAGTCTCAGCTCATTCTCAGCTTTAGCCTTCTCAATGTCATTCCTGCAATTCTGTGTTACCTGTCCGTACTCCTCTTTTGTAGCCTGGCCTTCCTTCCACTTCCTATATGTGTCCTTTTTTGTTTTCAGGTCATCTCAAAGCTTTTTGTGGAGCCACACTGGTTTCTTCTGTTGTCTTCTATCTTTTTTCCTTGTTGGGATTGTTTGTGATTGCGCCTTTAAAATTTCCTTTTTAAAAAACTCCCACCCATCTTGGACTCCTTTTCTCATTAGGGTCACTTGCCATGGGACCTTACTTATCATAATTCTGAGTTTATTAAAACCGCATTTCCTAAAATCTAGAGTACGCAGATGGCTACACTCAGCTTTTGTTTCATTTAAAATCAAGAACTCAGGTATGATGTGGTCACTTTCCTCCAGAGTTTCTGTAACTGATGGAGTTCATAGTGGATGAAGTGGCACTCACAGTCTTTCCCTGTCCCTCTCACGACATTGTATGCCTCCCCCGCACATCCCACCCCTTCTAGCCTTCTTCGCGTCACAAAAAAACACCCCAGTAAGTCCAACTTACTTTTAAAGATGGAAGTTGCTGCTATCTCATGCTGTGTGCAGAAAAAGCAATGAGATCAAAATGGCTCACTGAATGGGCCACGTGCACATTGTTTACTTCCTCTTTCAAAAGAGGAAGTAATGAGGGACAAATGTGTGGGCGGAGAAGTGACTGTAAGCAAATGCGATTTTCCCTGGTGTGATGATGCTCTAAGTCATCCCTATCAGTCAGTATCAAGTCAAGAACAACTGATCCTCTAGTTCTGTCCTCTACTTTCTGAAGGAGAATATTATCAGTGACACATGTGAGGAATTTCTTGGAGGGGCCACTTTTGGCAGAATTTGTCTCCCAACAGATATTAGGGTAATTGAAGTCCCCCATTACTACCACAATGGATTTCCTTGAAACACTCGCAATTTGCTTTTCAAAAGTTCTCCTTGATTGGGTGGTCGGTAGTAGACTCCAACTATCATGCTCCTTTTATTCCTTGCCCCATTTATTTCAATTCCGATGCTCTTGATGGGGCTACCAGGTTCATCCTCCTGTATTTCTGTGCAGTGATCAGTATTTTTAACATATAGCATAACTCCACTTTCTATTTCTTCTGTTCTTTTTGAACAAGTTTGCTATATTCAGTCATGGGAGTCATCCCACCAAGTTTCAGTTATACCTATCAAGTTATATTTGCCTTAATGTATTAAGAGTTCAAGTTCGTTGTTTGTTCCCCATACTCTGGGCATTAGTATATAGACATCGAAGACCACATGCTTTATGGTCTGACTTCTTTCCAACATTATTGTGAAGACTATTTTGGGTTGCATTTAAATTGGTTTCAAACAGGTATTAAACCAGTTTGAAACCTGTTTAAATGGCAAAGAACTCTGGAATAGGACTTTTGTAAAACTGTTGATATTTCTTTATTAGAGATTTTTAGCCCATTTGCAAAATGAACGTTCCTAGGTGCTTTGTTTAGAAACCTATGAGCAGTTTGAAATTTATTTAAAGGTGTAATGTAGACTTGCCCATCAGGGAAGGATCAAGAACAGCTGTTTGCATGAGTGGAAACTACAAACTCGCTCAAAGTCACAACTCCCATTCAGGGAGTTGCCAACTTGCCACAACTGTTGCCATTTTTCTTTTCACAGAAGAGGAATCAAAATTTTAAGTGATTTTGTGACTTCCATATGACACTGCTCACAGGAGAGGACCACTTTCACGAGTGGTTCTCCCCACCCTCAAGTTGGCCACCAGGTATATTATCAAAACTGACAAAGTGTCTGGTCTGGGTACAAGACATTCTGGGCAAAATGCAACGTAAATCCTTCTTAGAATAGACCTATTGAAATAAATGGAACTTGTTAGTCATTTTTTTAAAAATAATTTTTATTAATTTCAACACAATAAACATACACATTATAAAGCATACAAATATAAAACAAACTACAACCCTCAACAATCCCCCCGTGCACCCCCCCGAGACCTTCTCATGATCATTCTTCCTCCTTCCAGAATTTTAACGATTCTTCCGAAGGCGTTTGTCCCTTTCCCGATCTTAAGACATATTCCAAAAAGGGACTCCATATTTCTCCAAAATCATCCTTACTGGACATTCCCCTTTTTATTTTCATTTTACATGTCAACTTATCATTCAAGGCCATATCCCAAATTTCTTTATACCAAGCTTCTATTGTGTAGCTTCCTTGCCCTTTCCAATTTTTAGCAATGATTATTCTAACCGGTGCCAGGAGGTTGTTTACCAATTCTCTGTTAGTTATATGCTCATTCTCCCTATCCCATATTGCTAGTAGAGCTAACTTTGGGTTTAGTTCCAATTTACTTCCAATTATGTCGCTTATTTCTTTAAAAACCCTTTCCCAAAATTTTTGTACATGTTCACAGCTCCACCACATATGAAAATAGGTCCCAACCTCCTGACATCCCCTCCAACAATTCTTAGACACTTTTTTATCAATCTGGTGAAATCTTACAGGTGTTAGATACCATCTCCAAACTGTCTTATAGTAATTCTCCTTGATTCTAATCGACAGTAACTTTAACATTCTTACATTCCATATCCTCCCCCAGTTATCATCATTAATTTTTCCCTTTACATCTTCTTCCCAAACCTCTTTTATAACATTAAGTGAGTCCTGAAATTCCTCCTCTATCAATATTTTATATATCTCGCTAGTCAGTCCTTTCTTAACTCCGACTTCTTCTTTTTTCCCTATTAGTTCAATTAAATCTTCAAATCTAGTATTATTTCTACATTTCTTATTTTTCAACCTCCATTCCTGTGTCCATTTTGCCAATTGTAAACATTTGAACCATGCTTTCTTTGGTCCTTTAAACAATTCATGAATATGCTCACTATCCTTCATCTTTTCCATCCAATTCCTTAGCTTAATTATATCTTGATCTTTCAGTCTCGCTTCTATCTCTGGTTTTAATACTCTTGGGAAGTTTCCCACTACTACAACTGGGGTGAGTGGAGAGTCCCCTGGTATCAACTTCCCTCTATATTTCTCCCATATCACTAATATATTTTCCAACAATGGGTTGTCCAGTACCTTCAATTCTTTCTTTTGCATTTTAGTAAAGAATATATTTCCCAATTTACAATCTATCTCTGCTGTTTGCGGTTCCAACCAATCCAAATCTTCCTCCCCTAAAATACCATGAATAATATATCTTAACTGATTAGCAATATAATAATTCTTAATATTCGGAAGTCCTAAACCTCCTTTCTTTTGAGCCTTATACCATAACCCTTTATTTATCCTAGCTCTTTTATCCCCATTACAATAAGCATTAATCATATTTTGCCAACTTTTAATCTCCGCTACTGAAATTCTAATCGGTAACATTCTAAACAAAAAATTAACCTTAGGTAAAATCTTCATTTTAATAACCGCTATTCTACCAAACCAAGAATGTTTTAATTTTCTATATATCTGTAATTTCTCCCCTACCTCTTTTCTTAAGCTTACTAAATTAAGTTCCTCTATTCTTTCTAATTCTTTATCTATATTAACTCCTAAATACCGTATTATATTTTTATGCCTTAATCCTAATTTATCTTTACATTTCTCCGTCTCTTCCTTATTATAATTATACAACATCATTTCTGACTTCCTCCAGTTAACTTGTAATCCCGTAATTTCCCCAAATTCTTTCAAATGCTTCTGAATCGTCTCCCCACTTTCTAGGGGATCTTCTAGTGTCAATAATGTATCATCCGCAAACATATTCACTTTAATCTTGTGATTTCTTCCTATCCCCTTTAATCTATCATCTTCCCTTATTACGTTTGCTAAAATTTCTATAACTATTGCAAATAAGATCGGTGAAAGTGGACATCCTTGCCTAGTTCCTCGAGCTAGTGTAATTTGTTGCGTTAACCCATCATTAACCATTATTTCCGCTTTATTATTTTTGTACAGCTGGTTAATCACCCCCATAAATTTATGTCCAAACCCAAATGTTTTTAAGATAATTTTTAACGCTGGCCACTCCACGCAATCAAAGGCTTTGAATATATCCAATGCTAATAATCCTGCTTTTAAATTCCTTTTTTAAATAATATTTATTATATTTATAACTCTCCCAATTAAATTCGGCATTTTCCTACCAAAAATAAATCCGCATTGATCTTTTTTGATATATTTAAGAATAAATGTACCCATTCTTTTAGCCATTATTGCTGTAAATATTTTTGCATCCTGATTTATTAAAGATATTGGTCTATATGATGCTGGATCCGTCAAATCCTTACCTGGCTTCTGTATTAAAATAACCAAGGACTGATCCCACGATGGCGGAGTCATTCCTCCTTCTATTATATTATTATATAATTTTTTTAATATTGGTATTAAAATATCCTTAAATATTTTATAAAATTCCGGCCCCAAACCATCAATCCCCGGAGATTTACCTCCTTTTAGTTTATCGACAATTCCCTCAATTTCTTTCTCAGTGACCAAGCCTTCCATACAATCTCTATCTTGCTCATCCAGTCTTATTTTCCAGTTTCTTTCTACATATTCCTGAATCTTATCTTGTGAAACCGCGTCTGATGTATATAACTCTTTATAAAATTCCTGAAAAGTAATTAATTTATCTTTCATTAAATTACATCTATTCCCTAACTTATCTCTCATTGTCCCTATCGTATTCTTAGCCTTCTCTGACTGCGTGGATCTGGCCAGCATCTTTGAATTCCTATTATTATATTCAAAAAAATCTCTCTTTAAATATAACAAATTCTTTTGAACTTGTTCTATATCTTCTTTCTCCAATTCCTTTTTTTTTTGCTTGTATTTGGGCATATAACCGCTTATCTTTTGTCTCTCTTAATCTCTCCTCTAAACTCTTTATCTCTTCTTCAGCCTTTTTATAAAGTACTTCCTGTTGCTTTTTAAGTGTGGACATTTCCCTAATACAAATCCCTCTTATTACCGCTTTCATAGTATCCCATAATAACCCCTGCGATTTAACTTATTTTTCATTTATCTGCCATATTTCCTGCACTTCCTTTTTTAATTTATCCACTATTTTTTTATTTTTAAAAATTCTTCCGTCCAGTCTCCATCTCTTTGCTTGTTTATAATCCTTCTTCATTTTAATATCCATCATCATTAATGCATGATCAGTGACCTTAATTACTCCAATATCACAATCTATTAGTTTAGGTACCATATTCTTTGATATAAAAATATAATCAATCCTTGAATAACTCTTAAATCTAGGTGAGTAGAAAGTATATTTTCTTTCTTCCCCTTTTAAAGCTCTCCATACATCCATTAATTCTTTCCGCTCCATAAATTTAGCTAACTCCGTCTTCCCCTCGCCTCTAGCATCTCTTACAATGTTATCCCTATCTTTCCCTTTATTGAGTACCATATTAAAATCTCCTGCCATCACAATATTCTTTTTCCCTACATCTCCCACCATATCAAATACTTCTTTGAAGAATTCAATTTGTTTCCCATTTGGAGCATAAACATTGATCAACACAAATTCCTTTTCCATCGTACAATAAATTATAAGGATCCTACCATTCTTATCTTTCTTTACACTTTGAATATTAATACCACATTTCTTCGATATTATTATTGCCACACCTCTCGCTTTAGAAGTACCAAATGACTTTTCATACACTCCTACATCCCTCATTCGTAACTCATTAACCCCCTCCTTTATTTGATGAGTTTCCTGCAAAAAAATTATATCTATTTTTTTTCTTTTTAACAACGTTTCAATTCTTCGCCTTTTTATAATTGTTCCTAGCCCCTTAACATTTAGAGTTGCCATTCTCAATTTATTTTCCATTTCTTACTTTCACACATATCTTTAAATTGGTCTCGGTCAGTGAAACACATACCCCCCCACCCTACCCTCCCCCCACATACACCCCCATTTTTACCCCCCTCCTCACCAGACATCTGGGCACTGGTCCCAATTATTTTAGAACTCTTCAGGGGGGGGAACCCGGCCCAACCTTCAGAGTAAAGTCCAATCCTCCCCTCCTTTTATTTTTTTCCCCCTTCTAATCCCTTATCCTTGACTGGATCCTCCAACCGCGCCTTCTTCTTGCTCTATTTCTCCCCCATCCTTGGCATCGATTATGCCCAGCTTCTCCAACAGCTCAATTCCTTGCTCCCACGATGTTATTCTTTCTTGCTTCCCTTTCCACATAAATCTCAAAAAAACTGGATATCCCCAGCTGTAAGTTATCGATTTCATCCTCAGTGCTGCTGTACACATTTTGACACTCTTCCTCCACTGCACGGTCTGAGGCGACAAATCCTGGTATATTTGGACTGCTGTTGCTTGAATCATTGGTTGACCTCGTCGTCTAATTGCTTGCATAAGTTTTTCTTTTTTATAATAATTAGCAAATTTGACAATTATGTCCCTTGGAAGCATTCCTTTACGCTTAAATCCAACTCTATGAGCCCTCTCCACATCTGAATCCTCCCAAGTCTCGTCTGGAAGCTGAAGTCTTATCCATGTCAAAATTGTATCTCTTAAATCTTTTGGGGTCTCTCCTTCTTGTTCCCCATAATCTCTTATACGAATGTTTGCACGTCGGTCCCGATCCTCAATGGCTATTAGGCGTAAATCATGTTGAGACAGCTGCTCTTCCTGCTTCTTGCAAACTCCAGTCAAAACTTTAGTCTCTGTCTGCAGCACCTCAACATCCTTCACCACTTGCTTTAAGCCCGCCATTAACTCAGTTTGTGTGTCATTAATGCGTTTTGCTAACCGTTCTTCAAGATCAACCAACTCAAGCTTGAACATTTTTTTAATATCATCCTTTAATTCATCCATTGGGTCTGGCTGACCTCCTCTGGTGATCTTTGGAATTACAGCCGGCTCAGCGAGCTGTGACGCAGTTCCTTTAACAGGGGACGTTACTAGGCAGCTTATCTGGCATGTTTTGGGTTTCCGAACGTGTCAATCTCTGCCAAGTTCTGTCCGATCCATGCTCTTTTGAGGGTCTAACCCAGGCGGGGGTAGATATAGGGGGCCTCTTCTCCCGTCGCCCCTTTTTACTCATAAATTATTACAACCCCCCCCCCCCCCCCGTCTGCCTGGTGACTCCCTCTTGCTCTTACTGCAGCCAGCCAGCACTATACTTCAGCTTTTACTGGGGATTAACTTCTTCCTCTTCACATATATTCACATATATTTTATCTCCGTCTCTCTCCCAGTACGCTGTCAGCCAGCCAGCCCGCCTTGTATCTTCAATTATAAGTCCATAAATTACCTCAGTAATGGCCGCTCCTCGTCTTCGTCCTCGTCTCCTCCAGTTCTGTTTGACTGCCAAGAGAACTCTGCCGCGATTCCACACTCACTCATATATCCTACAGCTTCCAGTCAATATTTCATGCCTTTCATTAGCTCTCCAACCATTCCAAGATAAGGAATTAGTACTTAATTCAATGCTTTTTTAAGGAGCTTGGGTGATCTACGACTTCACCCCATTCTGATTCGGCCACGCACCGAACTTGTTAGTCATGACTAATGTAAGTCCCAGTCATTTCAATGGGTTTACTCTAAGTAGGACTTAGGTTGGATTTTGGCCTTTGCTAGGCTGAACGTGCCATACAACTGGAAGACCTCACACTTTTGGCCTCTTTCTCTTCAAGAGGGAAACACCATGTTTGATAGCTGATTTCCCACCCACCCACCTCTTCCTTCCATCCCTCTTTGAAGCCCAATCTTCACTTTTGTTTTGCCTATTTCAACTATTAAAATAGTTAATTAAAGGCCATGTCACATGTTACACAAAGGCAAATCTGCCACCGACTATTCCATCAACACAGAGTTTCAGACACACATGGCTTCTTGCTGAGTAGGACAGCAGCATTTGACACATTCATATGGTACCCATGTACACTTAGAGCTCCATCACACCAGCGTTTTATTGCACTTTCATCCTGACTTGTTTGCTGGTTTGCAGCACGGTACTCACATGATGTCATACCTATCCTGCAGTCATCTTGCCTATTCCTCTCCATTTTCCATGATTTTTTTCGAGTGGGGAAAGTCCAGTTTTTTCCCTCCATGCAAGATAAAACCGCTCTTCTGTCATGGTGTATTTCCGCCCTCGTGCTATATCACAGAACCTTCCTTCTTGGGAGTGTCTGTGTTGAAGGGCAGTCTCCCTGCTGAAAGAGGAGGGCGGGGTGGTTCTCCTCCAGTTTGTAGAACTGCTCAACCACTCAACCAGGAAGGGGTTGAGCGGTTGAGTAACCGAGGAGGAAAAGCACAACTTGCAGTGATCAGGGGGCGCGGGGGGGGGGGAGGGTTAGGGTAACACTAGGTCATTCCTGTCTGGCGGGATTGTGTTCAATGAAGCCATTCAGGGAGGAGATGTTGTTGCTGCCGCCGCTGCCACAACAGCTTGGCCTTTCTCCTCCCCAGTTTGGAAGCAAGGCAGAGAGGAGAGCAGAGGGCTGCAATCAACGTATGTTGATGGATTGCAAGCACTGTAGCACATTTTTCCAGTATCTAGGTAGGTATTGGAAAGTTCTGCTAAGGTCACAATGCCACCTAGAGTCTACTCCACAAAATATACAGAAAAAAAAGGAAACATGGTAAATCTGAGGACCTTCCAAGATTTTAATGCTGCATGCCTTTTCTGCTGTGGCAGCCCAGTTCCAGAATGAGCTTCCTAGGGAGGTTCACCTGGTGCCTACGTTGTGCTCTTTCCGGCACCAGATGGAGACCTTTTAATTTTCCCAAGCATTTTTAGCATTTTTAGCATTTTGGCATTTCAGTTTTTAGCTCTGCTGTTTTAAATCTGCCATTGCATTTTTAGTCTCTGCATTGCTCTTAGGTTTTTATTCTGGTTGCATTTTTATACTGCAGTTTTAAGCCATTATGTTTTATATTGCATTTTATGCTGTATTTTGGGGTTAAAATTTTTGTAAACTGCCTGGAGAGCTTTGGCTATTGGGCAGTATAGAAATGTAATTAATTAACTGACTGACTGACTAATTAAGTAAGTAGGGTGACCATATTTTGGAAACCAAAAAGGAGGACAACATGGTTGGCTCCCAAGGGGGCATGCCCACCAACATGTCCGCCCCCAGGGGGCGCGTCCAGCACCAAGGGGATGTGCTCACCTGAACATAGCCTTGGTCACATATCTGATTTTACAGCACACAATTAAGACAAATCTGTTCTACATAACATCTTAATGTTAAAATCATTGAAATAAAGGATAACGCATCTGAAATTAACTTCACTTACTCCTACTTTTGTAGCGTTTGCTGTACTTTGAAGCTTTTGCTATACTCCGTGTGATACATTCTCCCCTTCCCTCAAATATATTTTCAGACTGTATCCTCACTCTGCTGCAAACTGCTGCTGCTGCTTTTAACAGGGCTTGCTGGCTGGCTGGCTGGCTTTTTTATTTTAAAATTTTATTTTTTTTTAACCTTGTGTATGATTGTCACAAGTTTCTCTACTCTAACATTAGGATGGGTGTTATGGGCAGCAGACACTACTTCGCCCATTCAAACTTCTCACTTATATACATTAGCTTCTCAAGGCTTGTGTGTTGACACCACTTCTCACATACAGATTTTGAACTCCTGTCTACTTCCTGCACAAACACGCGACTTTGAGAACCTCTTTCTAATGCCCTGCATTGCCTGCCAGCACTGTAGGGCTAAGTTACAACAGGTGTCTCTGGGTTGTCTGTGCAGCCTCTGTTCTCTCTCTCTCTCTCTCTCTCTCTCTCGTCATTGCAGCCAAACCAAAGCCTCCAGCCTCAAACAATCTCCCTCCCTCTCTCTCTCTCTCTCTCTCTGTCTGCCAAAGTTTCCGATGATCCAGCCAAGCTGCACACTTGTGGCCAGGGGTATTGCTTATTGTTTGGTCATGCCTGGTGACTCTTACTTAAAAAAAACTCCGCCGCCAACCGCTCCCACCTCCTCTCCTCCTGCACACCTGCTCGACTCTGATGCACTCTTAAAACACTCTGGGTGGCAAGCCAGCCACTCAGGGCCAAGCCACAGGTGAATCTGGGTTGCCTTCAGCCTCTGTCTTTTCTACTTTAAACTGTCATCCTTCCCTCAATCTTTCACCAACCGTCTTGAAATTTTTCAGGTTATGTAAAACCAACATTTCTTTCTGGCACATGTAAATTTCAGGAAGATTGGCGAAACATTTTCGATTTTATGGATGTTAGAATGATCCCCACCAATTACTCCTTCAACATGGTGGAATGTATTTTTTGCTCATCACGCTTAACAAAGGAGGCACTACTGTGTCTCCTTTAATTAATTATAAAAGTATAAAAGTATAAAATTATACATTTGGTGGAGAAAACAGATAGAGAGAAATACCTCCCCCCTCTTATAATATTAGAATTGAATGAAGTTGATTACCAGAAGGGTCAGGGCAAGGGGGGGACATACAATGCATCTTCGCACAGCCTATAATTAGCATCTAAAGCAATCTTGCCATTGCTTTAGAGGGCTTTTAAAAGGGACTTCACAAAACCTGGAGGAAGAGGAGGATGTTTTTCAATGGTGATTAACCATGACAGCAAAATAGAGCTTCCCTGTTCAGTGATAGGATACCTCTGAAGAAGTATCAGAGGTATCCTATCACAGAGGTATCCCCCCCCCCCAGTAAGCTTCCAAGAAGCATCTAGTCATTGGGGGAAAAACAATACTAGACTTGATGGGCCTTTAATAAGTTCTAGCAGGGCTCTTGAGACATTTTTATGGAAATCCAGTGGGATGAAGCATCTAAATCCAATATTCGATAGTGTCCCATATTTTTAATTGACTTTTTTGCTAATGCAAAATCCTCGGCTTTGTTTGATTACAAGTTTCACACCAGATTTGCATTCGAGTCATGACATATACAATTTAAAAACAAATTAATCTGATCTGAAACCACATGCTTTGGCGGGTGAACATTGTTTGTGTTGTATGCAGTTGTCATGTCCCATGCATCAATAAAAGTCACATTCAGATCCTGAAACACATCCTTTAGTACAAGGTATTGGGCATAGCCATGGAAGTCTCTAAATCGCTCCTGGTCTATGTTCACCTCCCGGATGTTCTCTCCTTTGATGATGACTCTTGTGTCTGGACTCCTCAGGAGAAGGCGCTGGATGGCTTTTCGGACATTAATTGCCCTTTGAATGAAGAGTTCAATGGGGAAAGGACGGAAGTGCTGGCCCAAGGCAATGACTATAGCCGTGTCTTTATCACCTGCCACTGTGTCAATGTCCCGAGCAACATAGCTGTGACCTTTCACTGAGTATTCAGAAGAGCCAACATAAGGGTGGCCGTGTTTTTTCCATTGGACTTGAATATTTCCAGTGACATCTACAGCAATAAGTTTCTGGGGTTTCCCAAATGAATGGGTATCAAGATATTGAAGCGCTAATTGGGAATAGAAACAAAATCAAATAAAGTTTGCTTTTGTTTTTAAATAACTGTACTCTGAAGAATTATTGGGTTACTTCTTGTGGAGAAAACTCTACTACCACCTGGTCTGTGCCTGGGGATTTAATAGCTACTATTTTAGAAATAACCCTAAAACTTCCATCTCCTACAGGATTAGCTGTCTTTACTTCTTCCCAATTTGCATTTAATTCCAATGATTTCTCCTTGAATGTAGCAGCACTATTTTACAGGGTGTTCTCTCACTGCAAGGATCTCACATGGAGCAGAGGACAAACATCTTCCTGAAGTTTCGTCTCAGCTAAAACTTCTTCACTGCCTTTAGTTGCCCAGTGGCTACACAGTGGCATGAAAAGGCAGAACTGGGCCACCCACCAGTCCAAGGAGTTGCAACGCTACTGGGAATTGGTGGTCTTCCTCTTCCAGGAAGAACTTAACAAGGAAGACAGTGGTGGGAACTCCAGTTAAGGTCAGAGTTCCCTAATGTGATGTCTCTTGCTTGTTTTGAAGTTCTTAACATGGAAGATAGTGGTAAGAATTCTACCGTTTACAGTTATCTGCATAGTAGGCTAGTGGGACCAAACTGCTGGGAGCTACTTTTCCCAAACTGAATTCAATCAGAACTGCAGAACTGGGCAGGATCTACTCTCCTGCTTTATAGTGGTATTGAAGTGCACTGACAATTGTTGGGGCCCATGTCATGGGCCCCAGCAGTTGTCAGTGAACTTCAATACCGCTATAACGCAGTAATGTAGATCTTACTTTTATATACCGCTTTCGTACCACTTTCATAGTGCTACATCCTGCTTGGTGTAGATCTGGCCATTGATTTCACTAAACTTCGCAATTTTTGCTTAGATGTGATGCTCAACAAGGCAAGCTTCTATAATAGCATTTTCAGCAAGTAGATCAATTACAGCACACATCAACACTACAGCCACGTTGGGATGATCTGCTTTCCTAAATTGAACCCATTAAAGACAGACTGGAAAAAAATATTTGTAGGGCACAGAATAAATTCTGGGTACCAGGAAGAGAACAGTTATATATTCTAGGCAGCAATACCATATTGTGGTATCTCTAGGTGGGAGAACATACAGTTTACTCTGCTTTGAAGATTCTCCATCCATTGCCGCACAGTTGAGTCTCCCATGAAGTAAATCAACTTCCCTTGCAAACAAGTATAAACCTGTTCGAAGCTGTTGAAACTGGGCCTGTTGCAGAAAACTGGGTGCCACTGGTTCTGCCACACGAAGCCGCCAGGAAAAGGGGAGCTCATCCCAGCCCAACATTTCGTGCTCGCTATTGACTTGTTGCCTGGTAAAAGAAAAAAAAAACCCAAGAGGCAACAAACCCTGTGAGTGTGGCATTGTGAGGGAAGCAGCGTTGAAAGGAAGGGCCCAATGGCTGTACAGTGCCTGGGACAATCAGGGAGGATCCCAAAGCCCCAGGAAAGAGAAAAGTAGCCACCTCGCAGGCAACATTTTGCAGTTCATCTATTCTACACCGGGAAAACTATGTGCCAATTCTGATGTAGGAGCCATTTTATGAATAAAGGTCCTGGGATTTAACTAGTTGGTGTCCTGCTTCCACATCCAGATTCCCCCCCCCCCCCAGTTTCCTAGTATGAATAAAAACATCAATAAAGATCCAGCAGGGCAGCTAACATGTCCCAGTGTAAAATGTCTTTCTTGTACATTTCCCCAAGCAGACAAAGCATTGAGTATGGGCAGAGAAGGGCCCGTCTTACCAGTAATCCTGGACCTAGGGCAGGGGTGAGCAAGATGTAGGCCAAAACATCTGGAGAGCCACAACTCTCCTCAGCCCCAGCCAGCATGGCCAACTGTAAGGGATCATGGGAATTCAGGGCCAAAATATCTGGAGTTGCCCACCCCTGACCATACAGAAATGATGCTTGTCATGAAAACCAGAAAGTCCAACTCACTTTTACAGGATACAATATGAATGTTTCCAAACTTCTGAGGAATCTCAACTCTAATACTGGACCTTCAAGAGAGAGAAGATGGCCATTGAGGGGAAAGGAAAGCAGAATATTGTTCCAAGTTCTTAGAAAACAGTTGATTAGAGATTGTTAACTCACCTCCCACAAAGCAATGTAAAATTTATTGTCATGGAATGCAAATACTAAATGTTTAATGATATTAAATTAAGAATTGGGATATGTAAATAAGAAAAAAAATAATTGTATTAAAGGGAAGACACACAGAGACACAAGCAGGTTAACAATGAATTTTGGATAACTGATGAAAGGCAGTTTGCATGATATGCAAAGGTTCAGTTCAGACAACACGTTAGTCAACACAGTGTGAAAATTCCACTCAACAGTTCAGTTTCTAGGAGGTGCACCCTTCACAACATGTTCTAACTCCACCATTGTGTGACTGTAGGCTACCGTGGAGTTGAGTCAAATCCATCGCAATGTTTGATTGACAGTTCCTCCGCCCTCCTTCTCTGGTCCTCCTGATGATATCCCATCAGCTGTTGCTGCAAAAACCCCAATCCCAGCAGCTCTCCTAGAGGGGCACTCACTCCTTTCTCCACTCTTGCCAGGGAACTCTGTAGCCAGTGGGAAAAGTCAACTCAACGCAACGGAAAACTCCACGGAGCCTACCACACAACACAGTGGTTGTGCAGGAACTCTCCTCTGCACAGCGTGGATATTCTGCGTGGAGTGTTTTCAAAAAAACAAACAAAAAACTCCACTGTTGCATGGAGTTTTCCTGCCAGACAACACATTTCTCAACGGTGGTGTAACAACTCCACCGTGGAGTTCTAAAACCACCATTGAGAAATGTGTTGTCTGAACTGAGCCAAAGAGTCCCATTCCTTGAGACCAAGTGCATTTGAGGGATGAAGAATTATAAGATTTAATTGCCAGAGAGGGTGGTCAAATGTAAAACTATCCAAAGACAGAAGTGTATGTTTTCATTGATTAATGAGCAAAATAAATCGTATAAGGTATAGACATCAAACAGTTTGATATTTTGCAATCTAGAAAGATTTCTATAATTAGTAGGGGTGTGCATCGGATCGGATCCGATCCACGATCCGAATCCGATCCGCCCCAAAATCGGGAAAATCCGATCCGATCCGATCCGATCAACCTCCGATCCGATCCGATCCGATCCGACGAGGTCCGATCCGGATCGGACGCCATTTTGAATGCTTTTTCCCATAGCCAAGTATTGTTTTACAAAAACGCCTATAACTTTTTCATTTTTAAAGATAGAAGGATGAAACTTGGGGACATTATACACTGGTTAGGGATAGTTATCTGTGAGAAATTTCAGAAAGATTGGTGCATGCGTTTTGTGGCAATTAATTGTTTAATAAATACCCAGAAATGCCTATAACTTTGTCATTTTTAAAGTTACAAACATGAAACTTTGCCACATTGTAGGTGGTACCTTGGGACCTATCTGTGAGAAATTTCAGAAACTTAGGTGCTTGCCTTGTGTGGCAATTAATTTTAGAAAAATGGGTAGTAGTGGGGTAAATACATTTACGCCTCCCATTTTTTTTTTTTTGAAGATACAAACAGGAAACTTGGGCACATTACAGGTACCACTTGCCTTGATATGTGTGTGAAATTTCAGAAACATTGGAGCTTGCCTTGTGTGGCAATTAATTTTTGAAACAATGAGGAAAGAAACACCTATAACTTTGTCATTTTTAAAGTTACACACATGAAACTTTGCCACATTGTAGGTGGTACCTTGGGACCTATGTGTGTGAAATTTCAGAAACATAGGTGCTTGCCTTGTGTGGCAATTAATTTTTTAATAAATACCCAGGAATGCCTATAACTTTGTCATTTGTAAAGTTACACACATGAAACTTTGCCACATTGTAGGCGGTACCTTGGGACCTATGTGTGTAAAATTTCAGAAACGTAGGTGCTTGTATTGTGTGGCAATTAATTTTTGAAACAATGAGGGATTCATTGGACAGCACTTGCCCATAGGGATTCATTGGACAGTACTTGCCCATAGGGATTCATTGGACAGTACTTTCCTATAGGAAATCATTGGAAAGCACTTGCCCATAGAAAATCATTGGAAAGCACTTGCCCATTGAGAAATACAGTTATGCCTCCCACTTTTTTATTTTTGAAGATACAAACAGGAAACTTGGGCACATTGTAGACTGGTTAGGGATAGTTATCTGTGAGAAATTTCAGAAAGATTGGTGCATGCGTTTTGTGGCAATTAATTTTTTAATAAATACCCAGGAATGCCTATAACTTTGTCATTTTTAAAGTTACATACATGAAACTTTGCCACATTGTAGGTGGTACCTTGGGACCTATGTGTGTAAAATTTCAAAAACGTAGGTGCTTGCCTTGTATGGCAATTAATTTTAGAAAAATGGGTAGTAGTGGGGTAAATACATTTACGCCTCCCATTTTTTTATTTTTAAAGATACAAACAGGAAACATGGGCACATTACAGGGAACACTTCACTTGGCATTTGGTGGCTACGAATTTTTTAGATTAAAAGTTATTAACCTTTTTTCCACAGAGGCTGGGGCTGTCAATTGCACCCTCCCGCCTCCCGGGAAGAAGAAGGAAACACTTTCTCTCATCTCTTTGATCCTTGCACGCTTGGCTGCAACTGAGCTAGTATCCATTACAAAAGGAGAAACAAAGTAGCACTTGGCTCGTGTCTGCTTTGATACTTTTACTCAAGCAGAACGGCTGAGCCTAGGATCACTCTCTCTCGCTGGGATCGTTACAGGAGAAATTTTCTACAGTCTTCAAAGTGGTGTGTGCAGACACCTTGCCACCACATGCCTGGACCTATCATTCTGAAATTTTACACACATATCAAGTGAAGTGTTCCCTGTAATGTGCCCATGTTTCCTGTTTGTATCTTTAAAAATAAAAAAATGGGAGGCGTAAATGTATTTACCCCACTACTACCCATTTTTCTAAAATTAATTGCCATACAAGGCAAGCACCTACGTTTTTGAAATTTTACACACATAGGTCCCAAGGTACCACCTACAATGTGGCAAAGTTTCATGTATGTAACTTTAAAAATGACAAAGTTATAGGCATTCCTGGGTATTTATTAAAAAATTAATTGCCACAAAACGCATGCACCAATCTTTCTGAAATTTCTCACAGATAACTATCCCTAACCAGTCTACAATGTGCCCAAGTTTCCTGTTTGTATCTTCAAAAATAAAAAAGTGGGAGGCATAACTGTATTTCTCAATGGGCAAGTGCTTTCCAATGATTTTCTATGGGCAAGTGCTTTCCAATGATTTCCTATAGGAAAGTACTGTCCAATGAATCCCTATGGGCAAGTACTGTCCAATGAATCCCTATGGGCAAGTGCTGTCCAATGAATCCCTCATTGTTTCAAAAATTAATTGCCACACAATACAAGCACCTACGTTTCTGAAATTTTACACACATAGGTCCCAAGGTACCGCCTACAATGTGGCAAAGTTTCATGTGTGTAACTTTACAAATGACAAAGTTATAGGCATTCCTGGGTATTTATTAAAAAATTAATTGCCACACAAGGCAAGCACCTATGTTTCTGAAATTTCACACACATATCAAGGCAAGTGGTACCTGTAATGTGCCCAAGTTTCCTGTTTGTATCTTCAAAAATAAAAAAATGGGAGGCGTAAATGTATTTACCCCACTACTACCCATTTTTCTAAAATTAATTGCCACACAAAGCAAGCACCTAAGTTTCTGAAATTTCTCACAGATAGGTCCCAAGGTACCACCTACAATGTGGCAAAGTTTCATGTTTGTAACTTTAAAAATGACAAAGTTATAGGCATTTCTGGGTATTTATTAAACAATTAATTGCCACAAAACGCATGCACCAATCTTTCTGAAATTTCTCACAGATAACTATCCCTAACCAGTGTATAACGTGCCCAAGTTTCATCCTTCTATCTTTAAAAATGAAAAAGTTATAGGCGTTTTTGTAAAACAATACTTGGCTATGGGAAAAAGCATTCAAAATGGCGTCCGATCCGGATCGGACATCCGGTCCGATCCGATCCGACCATCCTCCGATCCGATCCGATCCGATCCGACCCCCCAGGTCCGATTCCGATCCGCTATCCGATCCGATCCGGGGGGGTCAGTGCACATCCCTAATAATTAGGTGTCATTAGTAAATTTGAGAAAGTTGTTTCTTCAAACATAAAATTTTAAATTAATTCCATCTAGCTTGAAAGATATATGTTTAAGCCTCTTTTGAATGCTTTAAGCCTGAAGGGTGTTTTAAAAAAAGAAATGAAGCCTAAAAATGTATTGGACAGTCAGTTAATGAAATAACATTGTAAAAAGTGTATGAATCGGCTCAGATATTGTTGGTCTATCAGCTTTTTACTAGAAGCTCATGTGGTCTGTGTATCCATTTGCTGAACAGCCTATTCCAAGCTCAACAGGAAACATGGAACTTAGATGACAGCTCTCCTTTTAAACCATTACAACTAGAAATCTAAGAACAAGTATTGTGTAGGAAATGCTATTTTCTGTTAAACTGTTAAGATCTAAGAATCTTTAGCAACACTCTGTGTTGTTGATTTTACCCTATGTGATACGTTATGGTTTGATGTGATGTATGGTCGTAATAACAACGTAAAACGGATCCAAAGACTTTTTCCCCTTAAGAATTCTTGTAGTCTAAAACCAGAGGTTGACGTCCCCCTCTCCCCGCCCCAAACAATTTTTGGTGTTTGAAATGTATTGATCAGCTATTGATTGTAAACTGGCAGCCAAAAGCTTCCTACATACTGGAACTATAGATTGAAAAAAATCAAGAAAAGGCAAATCCTTAACAACTTATCAAAGCTGCTGCTGGTTTTATCATGCCTAATTCTCACATCAAACACGCCTTCTTGGAAATGGAAGGCTTGAAAAGATGGATCTTGGCCTGATCCATCATGCTATTTTGGCATGTTCTTAATGGATACAAATGGAAAACTGCATTGAAATAGCCCAAGAACAACGCTTGAGTGTTCCAAGTGTGGAGCAGCAAAACATAACCTATTCATCTCTTTTTGCCCATTTTTGCAAGCAATACCCAACATCTTCTCAGTACATAGAATCATACAATCGCAAAATAGCAGAGTTGGAAGGGCCTATAAGGCCATTGAGTCCAACCCCCTGCTCAATGCAGGAATCCACCTTAAAGCATACCTGACAGACGGTTGTCCAGCTGCCTCTTGAATGCCTCTAGGGTGGGAGAGCCCACCACCTCCCTAGGTAATTGGTTCTATTGTTGCATTGCTCTAACAGTCAGGAAGTTTTTCCTGATGTCCAGATGGATATTGGGTTCCTTTAACTTGAGCCCATTATACTGCATCCTGCACTCTGGGATGATCGAGAAGAGATCCTGGCCCTCCTCTATGTATTTGAAGAGTGCTATCATGTCTCCCCTCAGTTTTCTCTTCTTAAGGCTAAACATGCCCAGTTCTTTCAGTCTCTCCTCATAGGGCTTTGTTTCCATCCTCTGAACCCCCTCCACATGTTATTTTTTATTATTATTATTATTATTATTATTATTATTATTATTATTATTTTTAATCAGTGATGGGACAAATCTGTAAATATGCAATTGGTGAAATTGGAAATATGACCTCCCCCGCCCCCTCTTACAAAAATATTTCTAGCTGAAACAGGCTTTGCAAGGGGGTAGTGGACTAGCAGGGGCGTGCAGGCCCATAACTCATTTCTAATAATTCCAGCCCTCAAGCAAACGCACAGCTCAGTTCTATCCTAGAATGAAGCATTTGAAAATTGCCCAGGACAGTAAATACCTCTGTAAAAGGCTCCGTTCCAAGTCTGCGAGATAAGAAATGGGCGTATTGTAGGACTTCAGGGAGAAGAAAGCTTCACATGGCACATTTTTTGGTTTCACACAGTAGGCCTCCTGGTCTTGATCATCTACATACTCACAGAATTCTGCTGTTGGGTTCTTGTTAAAACTACATTCAGTTAAGACTTCTGATGTTCCATTTAAAAAGCTGCCCGCGAAAGCTATTTTGTCATAGCCTTTCTTCCTCGCTTTCCACAGTGCAGAAACCCCTTCACTGGGGTGGATCAGCAAGAGGGAAACTCTGGCATCCCCCTTCCAAAACAGAGTGAAATTGACCAGGTATGTCCCATTCCTATAGTCCTCAATAAGCCCAGAAGCTCCGGCCTTTAGACTCGATGAATAGATCCTTGCTCGTAAGAAATCCCCTCCGTACTCCTTCTTCTTTCCTAAGTAGTCATACAAATCCAACCGAACCATCAAGTGTTCTCCAACACAATAAGAGTCTTTGTGGTTCAATATGGTGGCTTTGCTTTCTTGGCACTTGTGGTGTTTTGTATATGGGTGAAGGCGACGTTGGGCACCAGCTGGTCCAGTTTTGTTAGGATGTCTTTTACTTCTTTCTGCTGTTTTGCCCATTCCATCCTAGCATGGCTCATATTGCCTTCTTTCACTGGCCACATTCTTCTCCAGGTATCTTTGAGTGAAATAAACTTGTTAAAATGTAATTACTTTCAAATGTATCTGAATATGGTAGCAACCCTATGATCCCTGGAGAATAATCCCAGGGATCATAGGGGTTATTGTTTGTTTTTTTGGATTTCCCCTCCTGAAGAAAAAGACACTGTTAAAGCTTCAGAAGGGGATCTCCAAGATCCAATCTCTTCCACCACCCCTCCGCCACCCATTTGCAGTAGAGAACCGTAGTGTCTGCTTTCCAAACTAACAAAGTGGCCTCAGATGACCTTGGTGGGCAGGGAGCAGAAGAGGGAGCAGAAAGAGGAACCACACTTCAAGAAGGATGCAGACAAGCTAGATCCTGTCCAGGGGAGGGCAACGAGGATGATCAGGGGTCTGGAAACAAAGCCCTGTGAGGAGAGACTGAAAGAACTGGGCATGTTTAGCCTAGAGAAGACTGAGAGGAGACAAGATAGCACTCTTCAAGTACTTGAAAGGTTGTCACACAGGGGAGGGCCAGGATCTCTTCTCGATCATCCCAGGGTATGTGACACAGAATAATGGGCTCAAGTTACAGGAAGCCAGATTCCGGATGGACATCAGGAAAAACTTCCTGACTATTACAGCAGTATGACAAAACATCAGGAAAAAAACATCCTGACTGTTAGAGCAGCATGACAATGGAACCAATGACCTAGGGAGGTGGTTGGTTCTCCCACACTAGAGGTATTCAAGAGGCAGCTGGACAACCATCTGTCAGGTATGCTTTAAGGTTGGCAGCACATAGGAATCTCAGAAGCCTCCCGTCTCAGAGGCTTGTATCTAGTGGGTGGCAACTTAATAGTTGTGTCCTAATGGAACTAAACCTGAAGAACAGAAATACCTGTAAAAAGTTGGAATACATTTTTGATCTTCCAGGTAGGCAGCAATACAGGTAACTTGCTTCCAGGTAGACAGCAAGTTATTATTAATTACAATAATAACTAATAGGCACCCAAGCCCAACACCTGGAGGGCCAGCTTTGTAACTGCCCAAAATTGGTGTTTAGTTAAAGGCGTACTGTCAATGTGGTAGAATAATGGTCCATTGCCTGACCCTCTTAGTTCCAAAAATTCCCTCAGAGCCTTGACTGGAGCAGGAAAAAAAGAAATCCGTGCCCTGACTCATTTGATCTGCCTTAGACCTCCTTAGCCTAATGCTCACTTCAGATAAGGAGGTTTGTATGTCCTGCAATAGCAGGGCTCTACCACATGTATCAACCTTTGATGGCACCACAAGCTCATAAATCCACAGCGCACCAAAAAATGCTGTAAGGGTTGCTGCGTGGAATAACGTGGCCTTATATGGGTTACTGCACACATCCGACCAAGTTCCCAAAAGGCCCACTAAAATGTCTGGAGACAATGGTTGCCGCGCATCCATTGTCTTGGGGGATGTTCTCACATAACCTTGCAGGGTGCAACGCACCCGAAAATTTCGTGTTATCCTTCACGCCCTTCATTTTTTACTAAAATGATAGAGCTGACATCTTATCAGCTATAGTCCTGGTGGATAAAACCCTGCGATGTGTGGACATGCAGAATTGCAGGAGGTGGTCTACCAGTATAGGCCAAAAGTATAATAATTGTGCATCTGTTCTGAAAGCAAAAAATTCCCTACCTGCTTTGTTGTATACTGTTGAGGAAAATTCCAGATACAAAGTGGATTGAAAGAAAGTTATTAAATCTAGGTCCGAAGGACACAGCCAGCTGCAAGCAATATGGTTGAGGGAGTATACTGGAGGTCAGCCCAATTATTGCTTAAGCACCAGCATAAGATAAGACAGATTGTGCAGGGTGGGGCTGGTAAGTAGAACGTATAAAAGTGAGTCTAATTTGAAAGACTGTGTGGGAGACGTTTGATGAGAGGAGGTCGGACTAGATGATTTTGGACAGGAGGAGAATTGTGTAAATATCTGATGGAAAACCGTTGTGCTGTAAATAGATTGGACCACTAGTAAACAACTCTGTATTATACACGAGAAGTTGGCGTGTGAGTATTCCTTGCATCAGAGACTCTTATTGAACCAAGTGCTAACACAAACGCTAGCTGCGTTTGGCCCTTTTGCTTCCAATTCCTCAACAGGGTTATGGGCCCAGAAGTAAGGGCATTGGAGCAGAGCCGTGTGGGGCAATAGAGTCCAGCCAGGAGGCTATTGAATACTCAGGAGTCCAAATTTACTCAGCCAACGATTTATGGTTTCCGAATCGGATGATTAAGCGAGAGGAAAGCTCAGAGGCGAGTTTCGGAGAGGAGTCTGAGACAAGCAGTGGGTCTGGCCAGTGTGAGGCTGTGCGTGCAAGCAAGCTGGAAAACATGGCACAGGCACCAAGTTTGTTCGGAGGGATTCCAATGGAGCGCCTTAATGTAAATAATTATTTTACTTGGTTGTTCAAGCTCGAAATGCTGTTGAAGCACGAGGGGTGCTGGCAAGCCGTGACGGATGAGATGCCAACAGGTCTGAGCACCGATGATGAGGCAGCATGGGAAGCTTTGGACACGAAAGCCAAAGCGAGTATAGTCCTGAACTTGGAAAATGATCAATTGATACACATCTCCAAAAGTGATAATTCCAGAATGTGCTGGGAAAAGCTGAAAGCTATTTACTGAGACAAACAGTGAGTTCCAAAATCAGTCTGACCAGACAACTGTACAGGATGAAATTGAAGGAAGGTGATTCAATTAACGAGCACCTTCAGAGCCTGGGGTTGTTGTTCTCGAAATTGGCGGAAGTAGAACTGCCGTTTACTGAGGAGAATAAAATTTATATTATTCTGAGTTCCCTCTCACCGAGTTGGGATGTATTAGGAATGAGCCTCGAATCGATGCCTCAGTCTGACCTAACTCTGGAGCATGTTACCAGAAGGTTATTGCAGGAGGAAAGGAGGAGGATTGAGCATCCAGAGGAGACAGGAATCGCCCATAGATCGCATGGGGAGGAGAGACGGCCGAGAAAGGTTGAGTCCCTACCGAATGACGGAGGAGAGAGAGCCATGGCCGTTGAGCGGAGGAAATGTTTCCAATGCGGAAGGAAAGGGCATATCCAACGAAATTGTCAAGCCAAAATGAAGGCGAAAGGAGCCTCGGAGAGGCGTGATGATCGTTACTCGCAGGGAGGCCTAGGAAATGCGAGAAATGAGCCAGCGAGTGCGCAGTTCGTTTCGGTCGCCAGAGAGCCGAGTGTGGAGATGAGAGATGATGTTTGGTTGCTTGATTCAGCGTCAAGCGCAACCATTTGCCGGAGTCGCAGAGCTCTACACAAAATCTGGAATGGAGCAGAGGAATGGGTCTGCTTAGCAAATGGAAAACGGGTCCTGGTTTGTGCGAAAGGCAGCTGTTATGTGCCATGCATTAATAGAATTATGCAAGGAGTTCTGTGTGTAGAAAGTTTAGATTACAACCTGCTGTCAGTAGCAAGCCTGGTAAAGCTTGGCTACAAGGTCATATTTGAAGTGTCTGAGTGTCGAGTGGAAATTGATGGCAAAGTGTGTGCCCGGGGTGTGCTGAGAAACGGGTTGTTTGAGATGCAATCTCAAGAGTGTGTAAACCAGGTTACCAATGTACCAAACCACAAAAATTGTGTCCATCTCTTTCATCGAAGAATGGGGCATATGAGCTTCAAAGTATTGGAGAAAATGCCAGCGCAATGTAAGGGTGTTGAACTCAATGAGTGCAAACAGTATCTTGATTGTAAGATTTGTAAACAGTCAAAATCAAAAGTGTTGCCAATTAACAAGAAATCCAATAGGTCTACTCAAGAGATATTTGAGTTATTACATTTGGATTTAATAGGTCCATTTAAAGCCAGCGCCAGTGGCGCCAAATTTGTTCTGGTGATTTTGGACGACAAGTCCCATTTTAGTTGGGTGTTTCCACTTGGGAGAAAATCTGCTGTGTTTCAAACGTTTACAAATTGGGTAATGTGGGCAGAAAAGCATTTCAAGAAACAAGTGGTGCAGATCCAAATGGATCGAGGTGGTGAATTCACGAGTAATGAATTTAAAGAGTGGGTAAAGAAACAAGGCATAATGCATAGGCTTACTGATCCGTATGCTCCATGGCAAAATGGAATGATAAAACGGAGGAATGGATTACTACAAACGGTTAAGAATTCAATAATGTTGGATTCGAAAGCTGAGAAAAACTTGTGGGCTGAAGTGTTCAGCGCCGCAAATTATATTCTGAATAGAACCTTTTCAGAATCACTTGGGGGTGTACCGTTTGAGATTTTACATGGAAAGAAACCTAATTTGTCTCATTTGAGGGTCTGGGGTTCTTTTGCGTGGGTCCATGTTCTGAAAAATCAAAGGTTAAAGCAAGACGAAAAAGCCATAAGAGCGAGATTTGTTGGTTACAGTAATAAGTCTTGGCGGTTTCTTGTTGGCAAGGGGAAAATTGTTACCTCTAGGTCAGCCAATTTTGAAGAACAGAATTGGGAGAGTATACATTCAAACCCTGAAGTATTGTTGCATTTCTCAGAGGGAGAGAGGAATGAAGGGGTTAAATGCCATGAAAGGGTTAAGCAAACAGATTTGGGGTCTGCTGGTGAACTAAAACAGAGCAGCGCGTTCACACCTTCCAGGAAGGGAAAGCAAGTGAAGCAAAATGCTAAAACTCCAACGAAGGGAGGTGCGGCACAATCTCTGAGAGAGGAGGGCAAGTCCCCGCCTCCAGAGGAGGGAGACGCGGCTACTCACATTGAGAGCAATGGAGAGAGAGAGCCGGAGCCACTGCCGAAGCCGGAGCCGAGTCCTTTAAAATTAAGAAGGTTGGAGAGAGCAAACAAAGGTGTTCCTCCAGAGAGGCTTGGTTTTGAAAAAGAGAAAAAGGTTCAAACACATACAATTAAGTACAATCATGAAAAAGAATGTTTCGAAGAAGTTCCTTTGAGTCCTGAAGATTATTACAGTGACTGAGAGAAAAGGGGTTTCCTGTGAGCAGGAAAGTTTGAAACAAAAGTGTTTGGGAAAAGCAGTCAGCAAGAGGGGCTGAACTGACAATTCACTAATGAAGTGGAAGGTTTTACTTGAGAGTAAAAGGGAAAAACACAGTGAGAAATGGAAAAGAAATGGTTTTGGACAAGAAACAGAAAAATTGTGAATCTGTTTAAAGCATATGGAAATGCTGAGGTGTGTGATGTACAAAGCAAAGGTTGACTAACTTGAATTTTAACTTTGAAGGGGAATGTTTGAAACCCAAAGTTATATGAGTTTGTAACAAGGTCTATTGTACATCAGCGCAGTGGAAGCGCATGGTTATTGCTTTGGAGTCAACAGGTTGAAAACCTAAAGTGACTATATGATTTAAGGATTGTGTTAAGATGTTTTAAAGAATTAGCTTTAAAGAAATGTGTCTAACACTGTTATGTCTTAAAATCAAAATAGAAAGCAATGATTGGCAGACCAGACCAGACCAGATGTCCAAAAGAATGAAAAATCCTTTATCCAGTTTCAACGGAGAACACATTTTGATGTGATTGTTAAAAGATGTAAATGTTGTATGTTTATTGTCAGTAAATGTATACATTGATTTACAATCTTGTATTGCTTTGGGAAAAAGCTCAAATGCTGAGAGCTAGGATTAAGCATGTGACAATCAAATGTTTAAATGTGGAAGATGGTTTGATTAAATTGATATATCGTGAGTCTAGTGAAAACGTAGCAGATATATTCACAAAACCATTTATGGGAAATCAGCAAACCCAGGTTACTAGAGTGTTAGGGTTTGGTTGCTGATGTGAGAAGAGGAATAACTTTAGATCCACTTAGTTCTTCAAATTTTGAAGGGGTGTTGAGGAAAATTCCAGATACAAAGTGGATTGAAAGAAAGTTATTAAATCTAGGTCCGAAGGACACAGCCAGCTGCAAGTATACTGGAGGTCAGCCCGATTATTGCTTAAGCACCAGCATAAGATAAGACAGATTTGTGCAGGGTGGGGCTGGTATGTAGAACGTATAAAAGTGAGTCTAATTTGAAAGACTGTGTGGGAGATGTCTGATGAGAGGAGGTCGGACTAGATGATTTTGGACAGGAGGAGAATTGTGTAAATATCTGATGGAAAACCGTTGTGCTGTAAATAGATTGGACCACTAGTAAACAACTCTGTATTATACACGAGACGTTGGCGTGTGAGTATTCCTTGCATCAGAGACTCTTATTGAACCAAGTGCTAACACAAACGCTAACTGCGTTTGGCCCTTTTGCTTCCAATTCCTCAATATATACAACTCTAGTACTGGGGGCTATGGAGTTCATCATGGCCTGCTCAGCTTCAGCTCGCCAATCTCCCATAGCGCCTCCAGCATGGTCTCTGGAATTGCCCGTGCCAGTTCCCGAAACCTTTGTACCTGGTTGTGTGACAAAGCGTCTGCTATGGAATTATCTAAACCAGGAATGTGTCTAGCCCTAAACAATATATTGTGTTTAAGGCAGGGTAATGTGAAAGCCGTAATAAGGGCCATCACCCTAGGGTTTCTGGATGTAAGGGTATTTATAACCTTGACTGTGGCCTGGTTATCACACCAAAACAACACTGTTGAATTGGATAATTGCTGGACCCAGATGTGGGCAGCCACATAAATAGGAAAAAATTCTAAAAAAGTGAGGTCCCTTCATATTTCAATCTCTTAGCACCCATTCAAGGAAGGTACTCAACCTCTCGAACATCGTACATGAGATGGAACATCCCATGGGTAAGGCCCTATCTCTATAATAATGGCCCTGAAAATAAAATCCTAATAGCTCAAAATCCTCTGGGTGAATTGGCATGATGCAGAAAGCAGATTTTATATCACACTTTCCTAATAAGGCTCCACTGCCACAAGATCTTACCATTGATACCACTGCATCAAAGGATGCATAGCGCACAGAACACAAATGTTCTGGTATTGCATCATTAACCGACCCTCCTTTTGGGAAGGATAGGCTGTGAAACAACCTGTATTCCCCTGGTACCTTTTTAGGCACAATGCCTAAAGGTGAGACCATCAAATTTACTATAGGTGGGTCAGTAAATGGGCTTAGGACTCTGCCAGACTATATTTCCTTTTCTATTTTAGCCTTAACCAACTCCTCCATACCCCTAATAGATCTCTGATTATCAAAGAATTGTGCTGCACGCTGTCCCTGGAAAATGCCCTCTCCAAATACTCCACATCAGGTTGCTGTGGATACCATTTTAACATTTTTACTAACGGTTCCAGCTTAACTGGACTAGGGCCCTTTTTGAGGGGGCTTATGCCCCCCTTGCCTGTCCCAACTGGGACCTTTCCATCCTTTAACCCTGGGACAATTGGTGCATGAATGTTGCCCAGCAGTTTGAACATTCATGCTGGAATCTACAGGAGGCCTTGGAACATGACCCTTTGGTGCTATATTCCCAACAGAGGGAGCGGGGTTGAACTAACCTTAACCCTAACCCTGTCCAGCCAAGGTGCTGCAGCAGGGGTCTGTTTGGCCAGGATATGTCCGCTATCGGACCTGTCTCCAAAACCCGGCCTAGCTGGCGTCATGAATTGCAGCCGGAGGTCCTGGTCTTTTAAATCCCATCTAAGAGATGAGTCAAAGGCCGCCCGCATATGAAATGCTTCATCATATGCGAGCCAGGCCCCGTCCTCATATTCTGTGTATGCACAGTAAATTATGTCTAAATATTTGGTCATAATCCAGCCTCACTCCAGGAATTTCTGTTGTAGAACTCCCATGTAGGTTAAAAAACCTGGCAACCAGTTGGCCCATGTGCGCACTACCTTCTTCCTTCTTATCCTATTATGATCGTTATCTGTGTTTTTGTCCTTATCCCGAGTTTTGGATTCCTGAAACAACAAGGAGAAAACATCAATAAACTTGCCCCTTAAAATCCTCTCCCTAGTGGCCGGCAAGCGATGGTATCCCAGTGCAGTTGACGTCGCTCCAGTAGGGATGGAGCTCTCTTCAACCTTGCCCAAAAGATCCTTGAGGCTATAGGCCCTGCAGGACCCCACCATACAGATGCACAAGTCCCTAAGGATGAAGTGGGCTACTGTTTCCCTGGCTCCCCTGAGGATGTCTGCATCTCCTTTGTGGGCACTGAGGTTTGATCGCCTGTTTCTGGCCTCACCATGGGCGATATATTTGTTTCCCCTTCAGCACTTTCTTGGGGTGAACTCTCCGTCTGCACCTGTACAGATGTATTAGACGTGGCTTGGTGCTCCTGACCTACCATTGTACTATCCCCAGCTGCATGTCCCCCTGGAGTCACTATGTTCATGCCAGGTACCGTATTTTCCGGCGTATAAGATGACTTTTTAACCCTGGAAAATCGTCTCTAAAGTCAGGGGTCGTCTTATACACTGGGTACAGGACGGACGGAGGGGGGCTGCAGTAGCCACTGGCGCCGGACGGGAGTGGGCGTCCCGGAAAGGTGAGGAGGGGGGCGCGCAGAGGGGAGGAGGGGGGCCCTTACCTTTCCGGGATGCCCGCTCCCGTCCGGCGCCGGCGGCTACTACCAGCGGGCTTCGCGGCCTGCTCCAGGGTGGTGCGCCGGGTGATGTCATCACCCGGCGCGCTACTCTAGAGCAGGCCGCAAAGCCTGCTGGCAGTAGCCGCCGGCGCCGGACGGGAGCGGGCGTCCCGGAAAGGTGAGGGGGCGTGCAGAGGGGCGGAGGGGGGGGAGGGGAGGAGGGGGTGCATGGAGGGGAGGAGGGGGGCCCTTACCTTTCCGGGACGCCCGCTCCCGTCCGGCGCCGGCGGCTACTACCAGCGGGCTTTGCGGCCTGCTCTAGAGTAGCGCGCTGGGTGATGGAAGTCAATGGAAGATAAGCATTCAATGGAATGAATGGAATGAAAGATAAGCAATCAATGGAAGATAAGCATTCAGACACAGAGATAAGTGCTTATCTTGCATTGATTTAAATGGGACAAGCACACATAGCACTCTGAATTCAGCACTATTACCATGCTGAATCCGAATACCTCAGTCACTTAGATGACCAATTTATTTTCAACTGCAGCTTCACTCCCTGCTCCAGCTGCTGGTTGTTCACAATGAAATTGTCCTTATACATTCTTTATATATCCAGCCTGCAGACTGGAAATTGGATGAATATATTATCAGACAAAGGCAAAAACATGTCTCACAGTTATAATTAGACATCTGGGACCTGTAAGCTGCCATTTCCCCAGCTAAATATTTTTCCCCTTGCCATTGAGGCTGCTGAAGTGAATTTTATAATCCAGGGATTTCTGTTTGATCACTACCAGCGTGGCTATACAAACAGCTACAGAAAGCCTTTTCTCCCCTTAAAAGAAAAGATGCCTACCAAAAGAAAACAGACCTCATTAATATAATAATAATCTCTCAAAGGTAAGCGCCCCCCTCCTCCCCTCCGTGCGTAGGAAGAGGGGTAGTCTTATATGGCGAGTATATCCCAAACTCTATATTTTAACTGGAAAAGTTGGGGCCGTCTTATACGCCCAGTCGTCTTATACGCCGGAAAATACGGTATATTTGTGGCTGGCAAGGTGCCTTGCATTTGAGCCCAAGGCCAATTAAAGCTGGATAATAGTGGCAGCAAACCCCAAGGACTAAATGGGCTCTAGTTCTGTGCGGAGGTAGCAGGCCCCCATTCCAACTCACCCTGCTCCTGTTCCACATGGCCATTGTCTCAGATGCCAATGTAGCTGTGGTTGTTGAAGGCTGCACTGCGGTTGATTCCTGGGCACCTTCACCTCTGCGTGCCTGCACTGTTGCCACTGCTGATGATTGATACTGGATTGTTGCATCTTCTACTACTTGGAGATTTGAAGAACTGCTAAACGCCTCTACATCATCCAAACGGGCTGCAAGAGACAATAATAGCTCATTCTGTGCCCGTTCCTTTGTTGTTAAGGGATGTGCATATTCCCTTGATAGTGGGGGTGGCCTGGCCAGCACAACCATTCCTTTTCCCCTTTCAACAGCTTCCAATAGAGCTAAGATAGCAGTGATATCAGGAGCCACTGCCTTGTCCAAAGAAGACTCATGCTGGCTTCCTGGCCTTTTGGCAGGGGGGCAAGGTGCCTTGCCCTTCTTACCACCCTGCCCCTTCTTTGGAGCCATTTTGTGTGTGATCCCCAGGATTTATAATACAACCCCCAAATTCACCCTGGAGATTTAAAACAATTTCCCTTGAATATGCTCAGTTGGCTGATGTATCCAGACCCAACCCTAGACCTATGGGGCCTAGATGCCCAGGTCTCCCTGCTCCCAGTCCAACTCTCTAACCACTAAAATTCACAATTGTCCCTTTAATATTAATTTGAGCTAATATTGAAGCCAAATACTTTGAAGCAGAATTTAAGGTATTTTTAACCTTGAACCAAGGCTAAAATGTCAAGGAATCAAATGCCAATCAAATTCCCCCGCTTGTGCTTTGAAAAGCCCTTAATCCCTGTGAAGCTATGGGTGGGCAACCTCTCAACCAGCTCCCTTCAACTCTCACAGTCCCATCACCACCAGAGGAAAAACCCTATTGGTTTTCCTAGTCAAACCTGCTGGCAGCTAGGCCTGCCCAAGCTGAACTGAAGGCCTGTCTCAGAGCTGAATTGAAGAGCTCTCCGCTTTGCAGGTCCCCGCACCTTCTTCACCTCTTGCTCAGCTGTTGCCCGGCCCATGCGTCCCTTCCCACCCCAGCGGAGCACCAGGAAAAGCGAGCGCCGCCCACGCGGCTTCTCACCACCATTCTGTCCTCTTCCAGTGATGTTGGTGTCCTCTGCTGTGGAGAAGCAAGCTGATCCTTGCTTTCCACTGGGACTCCTCGGTTCTCAAAATTCAAGTAGGTCTGTTGATCCTTCCTTGTCGCAGCCACAAAACAAGAAGGTGCATTGGGGTGGGTGCTGCTGCCTAATAAAGGCTTTTCTGCCCCACCCTCTGTCGGTAGCGCAACCAAGATGCCTGCCAATGGGGACAGGGCACGTCTCTCTACTCCCCCCGCCCACAACTGCCTCCCCGAGGTCACGTAATCTGTATTCGCAACTCAATCTTGAATGAATTACTTAAACTTGTTTAGCTTCATTTCATTAATATATATATGTTGTTTGATACAGTTTGGTCAGTGCATCTGCAACCATAGAAGCATCTCTATGGGATTGCTTCAGTGACTGATTACCCCTCCCCCCAAAAAACTCACAGCATCACTGCTGTGAAGTGACATCAATAGCGTTTCATGGCTGGAGTGAGCATGAGCTATCCAGCCAGGAAAATTCGCATCACCATTGTCACATGGTGATAATAGGCAGCAAATAACGATGAATGAAAACCTCCAAAAGTATTTTGTTGTTGTTTTCTGGCAACTCTGTGCAACATTGTAGCTTTGAAAACCCATAGCTGCACATCTGTGCTGCTACAGTTTGTTGAATTTATGTGTTATACATAACAACTGTCCTTACTTTCATTCCAGAATGAGACTTTAATGTCATCATGGCGGTCATTACTACACACTCACCTGGAGCCCGCATCCCTGCCTGTATTCTCGTGCATACCCTGCACTGGAATCTGCCCCCTAACTATGCCCACTCTCTTAATCCAAACTGAAGCCATCACTGACACATGCACAAATAACCATGGTGAAATCAGATCAAAGTAAAAACTCACAGTAAAACGACACATTGAAAATGGGGAGCTTCGCAGGGAATAATACGATGTGGCTGTGAGTTGGCGGCTGCATCATATAAGAAACAGAGCACAACTGCGCAGCCATGTCGGAGTATACACAGCATACAGACAAGCCCCATCTCCTCTGAAGGGCAATACAGGAGCTCAATGCTACCTCACTCCTGCAAATCTCTTAGCAGGTGGTACTTCACATCAATATGTTTAATGTGAGGATTTATTCCCCAGTCTATGCCAACTGTATGCAGCCCTGATTGTTCTTCAGAAAAGGCATTGGTTTATGTACATTTAATCCCATGTCAAAAAATAAACCACCTCTTGGCACACAAGGGCTGCATTGTGGTCTGCCTCTGTTAATGAGACTGCTGCAGTTTCTGGGTGGGATCCACATGCTTAGTGATGTTGGGTGTGATCATTGCAATTTCTGTCCCTAGTCCCGTTGATTGTTCTGTTTCTTTGTGGTGGTTGTTTGTTTAGTTTGTTTCGTTCAAAGCATTACAGCTGGAGTACCCCAGGGCAAACCTGAGCCACCACCAACTGATTCTCTACAATGCTTAAATCAATGCCCTCTATGTGAGTTTCGTGCTGACTTTTCTCTTTGAAATTGTGTTGACTTAAAAAAACACCAAGCAAACCACTCAATAACCTACTTCCCCTTGACTCCTCCATATATAATCTGTCTTAAAATCTCAAATCTATTCAAAGTAAGCACTACAAACCCCGTACAACATAACAATCAATTCTTAGTAGAAAGTGGAGATGTAAAATTTCCAGAAATTTTGAAGCCATGGAAAAAAATGTGGGTTTTCCCCCCATTTTTTCAGGGAAAATGGGACAGAATATTTTTTTAATTTTTTTTTAATGCAATATTAGCACTTTTTATGGATTGAAAGTCACTTTGTTACTTTAGGAACATAAAATGTAGTTATGTAGAAGTTGGTTTGGCATAAAATTATCACATTTGGTATATTAAAAGTACAGTGTATTCAAACAGTTATTACAAATTGAGTTTACTTTTTAAAAATTCTTACTTTTTGTTTGGTAACAAATGGAGCTACAACTGTAAGGAACACCTGAACTGTAAGGAGCCTCGTTGGTTTTGCCAGTTTACGAGGAGCAAGGAAAAAACATTTTTAAAAAAAGAAAAAAGAAGAAGAACCCATCAACATTAGTAGCACATATATATATATATATATATATATATATATATATGTCTTTGCTAGTCCTCCACAGTGTCAAGCAGACATAAAGCACCCATTCTCATAAAAAGAACTAAGGGAAAAAAAAGGGGGGACCAAGATTGAATGAATATGCATGAAATTTAATCAGACTCATTTTCTGAGCTATAGCTATCACTATCAGTTTCAGTCTCAGTTTGCAACCTAGGACTTGCTTATCCTTGGCACATAGAAATTTGATACTGTACATAGTTTTTAGAAATCATTTGGAGACGTAAATATATGAACACCTTGTCTTAAATATTTTATTCATCATGCTAAAATAAAACATTCCATAATCCATTTTTTCTTCATTTCTTTTGGGAAAAAACCAAAAAAAGCTTTGAAAAAAAATGTGTCCCCACCCATTTTTTCTGAGTTTTTTCCCGGGCCTTCACATCTCTAGTAGAGAGAGAGAGAGAGAAGGGGAAAAGGTGTCTGATTCTGCTTAGGAGCTGGGACTTTAGGTTGCTCTGACTCAACCCAAAGACATTTCCTCTCACCTATTATACTTTACCAAGTTTCTTTATAAATCTAACTCAATTTAAAATGTTTTCACCTTCCCCTACTTAAATAAAATAAAATTAAAAGGTCTTGGGAGATCTGCCCTAGATATCTATTTAGCCTTCTTGATTTATGTCTCTCACAGGAGTATTTCCCTCCCCTTTTTAAATCCTTTCTGGATCACCATTAAACGAATCTCCAATCTATTCACGCACCTATCTGGAAAAAATGGTCAACATATCTTTCCCCATGAGAATCTTCGATGCTACCCTTCCTGGACCATCCCTTTATTAGACATGGAGATAAACATTCCCAGTTTGCAGGGTGGGGACTTGATAGATAAGGGACGAGTAATTAATGATAGCAAAGTAAAACAAAAGTTAAATGGCATTAAACCTACCTGGTTCCAACTGTGGCAAGTAAGAACTTTTCTTTTCTAAAGAACTTTGGCCAGGGAGAAGATTTTTGTCCCCTCACTGCCTTTGAACACTTGTGTTAGGCCTCAAGGGAAAAGGTAAGATTTTAACCCCAGCAATTTATGGTTTATTGTTTGATAAAGTGGGAGGCTCCTCCCTGGCACTGAAAAACATATGGGAAGCAGACCTACGCATGCAAATAGAAGATGATATGTGGAAGCAAATATGGACAGATCCTCCACTTAGAACTATATCGTCCAGTTTTCAGGAGGCAGCCCTAAAGGAATTACTAAAGTGGCATAAAACCCCAATCCAACTTTCACGCAAAGCCCTAAAGCAGTTTTGGGAACTAGTTTTCAAGGCAATCTCAGAGGCCACAGGTCAGAGAATTCTGCCCAAACCAAGCTTGTATGCATACAGAACCTGGTGAAATTCTCTTTTATCTCAACTTTAAAGCTGCAGGAGCTATACTAGAGTGACCAGATACAAAAGAGGGCAAGGCTTCTGCAGCTTTAATTTCGTTATGATGAGGAAATTTCACCAGGTTCTGCATATATACAAATGACACCTGCTGAAATTCCCTGTCTTTTGCAACTGTTAAAGATACAGGAGCCCTGTCCTTCTTTTCATATGGTCAGCCTAACCGTAGTGCCTCGGGGTCTTGAAGCTACAATTGTGCTTTCCAGTCCACATAATTGGCAGGGACTGCTTGGAGAAGCTCACAGCCTTTGCCACCTGTAATTATGTGCTGGGCATGGGACATGGGAAGGTTGCCAGCTGATCAAAAGAGTTGTCCTCCTTTCCATATGGTCAGCCTAACTACGGTGAACTCAATGGGTGCACTCTCAGACCCCAAAAAGTGGATTCTGGAGTTACTGGTATCCTTCTGTAGGTTTTCCATCCCTGATAAGTTAATTTAGTGCTATGCTGTCCCACATCCACCTGCCCCTCCTCTCCTTTTTAAAATTTATTTTTATTGTAAATCATCTTTGCGCTGCTTTTAAGGATAGAACCCTTTGGAATTGTTGAGCAATTACAGGTGCGCATATGGTAGGGTGGGGAGAAATGGCCCAAATAGAATTAAGTATAAGAACATAAGAAGTGCCACGCTAGTCCATCTAGTCCCGCACTCTGTCACATAGTGGCCGACTGACTGTCGACTAGGAACCAACAAAGCAGGACATGATGCAACAGCACCCTCCCACCCATATTCCCCAGCAACTGGTGCACACAGGCTCACTGCCTTGGATACTGGAGGAAGCACATAACCATCAGTAGCCATTGATAATCTTCTCCTCCAGCAATTCATCCATGAAAATATGAAGAGAAAGTGAAAAACTGAACAAACGAACACGCCCATTTTACACCATCTCAGTAACTGGATACAATAGCACAAAACAGAATGCATGCCAGCAACACTTCTTTCAACACAAGGAGACACTTGGCCAGATCTACACCAAGCAGGATATGACACTTTGAAAACGGTTTCAAAACTGTCTATGGAGCTCTGAGTCCTGGGCCTCAACTGTTGTCACTACTGTTATAAAATGTTTTAAAGCAGTAGCATGGATCCTGCCAAGCACACTTTTCAACAATCATCACCTTTGCCACCCAATTGCTCTCCCAATTCCATGTTAACAGCAGAAAGCTTAGCATGTGGAATACTGCTATTGTTTTATCAAGCCATTTCTTAAAAGGGTTAGGGTCTTTCCACACCATTAATACAGCTGTGCCACAAATTCATATTTGTTCCTCATTTGATGCACACTGTCTGGCTTCCATCAAGACAGAGCCTCCACTGATTCACATTTCTGCAGCATTCAAATCAAAACTTTATATCAGGATATTGGAAAGTAATAGCACACAAACAGAATTTGTCATATAATATGGAGAACTCAGCTAAACTGATGGAAAAGCAATAATACCAATAACAATGAAGAGGAGGAGAAGGATGGAAGAACACATTACCTTCAACAATAAGGGAATGGTTATATGAAGAACAGACTGGTTTCATATGTGAATACTCTAAAAGACGGAGTATTTTCAGTATGGAATCTAAATTAAGGGTGCAGGAGCCCTGCCCTCTTGATCAGATACAAAAGAGGGTAGTGTTCCTGCACCATTAACTGTTGCAAAAGTATAGAGCCAGGAAGGGGTTTCCAGGATATTTCTTTGGGAGAAAATAAAATTAATCCAGCTACAACTCACGTGCAAGGAAGGAGTGGAGGGAGAGCCAAGAAGAAGGGTTTTTTAAAGATTTATTTCATTGGGAGAAAATAAAAGTAATCCAGCTGCCTCTGCCTGCTCGCACTGCCCACTGCCTGCCTGCCCGCCCACGCTGCCTGCCGCCAGCCTGCCAGCCTGCCAGCACCAAGCTACCTCCTTACCCTTCATCCTGGGCCTGCACTGCTATTGCCTCTGCTGCTGCCTTCTTCTGGTTCTTTTTTGGCGCTTGAATTAAGAGGCCCTTTCATCCTGGGAAAGGATGGGGGGAGAGCAGGCAGCGCATTCTCCAGGCCCCCAGAAAGAGTGGAGATTGCCTACCTCCATTAGCTTGGCTGGAAGACCCTTTCATCCCGGGAAAGGGGTGGGGGCGGGACAGAGCAGGACGCAAGTTCTTCGGGGCTCTGAAAATGCATGGGTGGCTTACACTAGTAGCGTAGGGCCTATGCTAGTAGCGTAGGGCCTACGCTAGTAGAGTAAGCCCCCAAGCACTTCCTTACTTTTTTTAAAAAAAATTAAAAAGCCATCCAGATGGCCCTACAGCCAGAGAAAGGAGGACATGTCCAGGCAAATCCAGACAGATGGTCACCCTGGGATTGTATAGCCATTGTATCTTTAAGAGACCTGGGATTATACCCAGCTGAAGGGTGGCAGCCTAACCCATTTTATCTTGACAACAACCCTGGGTGGAAACTGAAACTGAAAGTTACCAAGAGTATATGCAGAGAAAGGCATAATCTTAGCAATGAGCATGCAGTGGAAGCCTTCTCATTGCATTTGGGGGCAGATATGCACCCTCATTCTTTGATTCAAGCTCAGGAGAAGTCTGTTCTGCTTTCCAGCAGAGGAGCTTTACACAGTACTGATTGGTTGGTCCTTGCATTAGTCACAAAGGCACCTCCCCCACCTTCTTAGAGCAGTTTGTTAATCTGATAAACAACACAAACCACACCAGCATCCTGCCTGATGCTTGAAAAGAGCCTTCCTGGGCCAGCAGACAGCTCAGGTTTGTTTTGATCTAGTGAATGCTACTTCTGCAAATGTTACAAGATTTGGAAACCCTAGAAATACAATGATAATATAAATAAAGGAGTTGTGGTGCCTTTTTTGTATCAGATGAGGATCCACCCCTGCTTTTTGAGGGGCAGGTGTGGGGTGTGGGCAAGAATAGAAACCAAAAGTAACTCAGAATAGAAACCAAAAATGTTGACAAAAAATTCTCAGGAAATAGGTAGCAAAATGCTTTTCTTGGGAAACAGAAACTTAGTGCTACTGTTTTGACTGGTTGAAGATTGAAAGAACGGTGCAAGGGTTTTCTATATCAGGTTGCTAGAAGGATAACGCAAAGAAGTAGAACTGTTTTTATTTGTTTAGCTATGACCATCTGCTTCAAAACTAGAAGATGGCTAATGAGCCCTAGACATACACTGAAGATGCTACTTCATCAGGCATCAGGGAAATCACATCCAACAGGAAATGCTGGATATAGAGTACGACGTACTGAAAGCGAATCCTCTATCAGATGTGTTAAAATCTGAGCTGCTAGTGCTTACACACTGCTGGACCCCTTCAGAAAATTGGGACTTCAGGCATGATAGTACAGTCACAAGAGTATTTTGCCATGAATGGCTTTCTCAATATTCTCTTTGATTAGCATACTCTAGCTAGAAATGATTTGATACAACCCATTACACAGTGCCTCCCTGGTCACTCCCTGGAGACTTTGGTGATCAGGGCAACAACAAGTATATCACCCAGCAAGTGCCAAATTTTTTGTATCTGGCAATCCGCTGTAGATCTCAAATGGTAGCCTGACATGTAAAGTGATTAACAAGTGTGTTTTCTGTTGACTGCAAATAAAGTTTGTTGTTGCTGTTGAGGATTAGCATACTCTGCTGTTGTGAAAGGACTTGTATGTCATCATTACATTTTATTTCACTAGCCAGTAGTACGAGAGGTACAAGGTACATGTCGCATGTCACATTCATTACCAATGTTGGTACCAAGTACAAAGACTTCAATGAAGCTGCAGCCGAACAGCGGAACAGTGGATGGCGTAGTGGTTCACATGAGGTTGTTTGTAACTTCCTTTCTGTCATGAACAGGAAAAAAGTGTCAATTGAACAGCAACATAATAAGTCATAAGCAAGAGCTGTAGAGGAAAATAAGCAGAAGGCATACTCTATAGTATCAACCACTGTGTATTGTGAGTTACATGACCTTGCTCTTCGTGGTAAGACCAATACCACAGGTAAAATGATAGACCTTTTACACTTTTGTGTTGAGGCAAAGGATTATTTTTTTTTAAAGGAAACTGGGGTAGGAAATGCTAAGTACAACCTGCAAGAACACAGAATGAATTAATAAAATTGTGTGGTCATATTTATTCATCAGTAATAAGTATTTATAAACATGGGTCATGGGTTAATATAACTGATCAGTCTCAGTAAATGCTTCCAGTGGTGAGGGAGAGAGACTCTAAAGCTGTAAGAACAGCAGGGCCAAACCTAGTTTCTAACAAATGTTGCAGTTGCAAGTATTGTCATTCAGCCCTAGCAGGGAAATTGGCAAGCAAAGCCAAGAATGGTTTAGAGTGCTACAGTATTGTTCAATGAACCGATTTGTAATTAAATCTTTCTAGTGCCTACCTCTGTCATTGTTAAATGGACAAATAAAGCAATTTGGTAGAACTCGGTTCTGAAATGTATAATCCCATATAATACTGTAAACCTCCAACAGGCAGGGCCCACCATTGTCTCCCATTGCTTCTCTTCAGCGCCACTTCATGATGCCTGGGGTTCAGTCGAATAAAGACGGCAAAAAAGAAAAATAAGCTTTTCTGCATAAGATGTTTATTGTGTGCTTGTCATTCCTTACTCAGGGCTCTTAGATGACATTGGGACCCTCCTGTTTAGCTTCTGTGTCTAAAGAGCACTTTTGGAAAGTCTTTTTAGACTATGGGAAATGCAACATGTATTTGTGAGAGCAAAAGAAAATGCTTTTTTCACTTGTGTATTTGTGCTAGTCCACTTTACCACAATGCCAGTTTGAGGTAAGGATATTGAGGGCACCCGACTGAGTGCAGGAGTCCAACAGACTCCCCCATGTCCATCCTCCTGGACCCAGTTGGGTGCTTCCAGTGCCCTTGTGGACTCACATTCCAAACACCCACAAGGCCTGATGAGTGCTCAGCAGCCAACTGCCCTCATCTGGAGCCTCTATTGTGTGCACAACAGAGGCGTGGAAATTGCACATTTCCCCCGTTGCATAAATGGCAGCTGTAAAGGCTCCATTTATGCAACAGGAAATGCGCAATTTCTGAAGCGAGTGCGGATGGCTGCCGAACACTCGTTGGACCTTGCCAAGCCTCAAAGGAAGCTCACACGGCCCAACGGGTGGGGTGCACACCACCAGCAGGGCGAGCGTCCGATGGATTAGACACGGGTGAGTTCGCCCAGCCCTCATTAGAGGTTATACAGCAGAAAAGCAGGAAGGAAATGCTCTTCGGGTGGTGTTCAGTGTCGTGACTAGGCTCATTCCCCTTAGGCTGGGGGAAGGAATTTCTGGTGATCAATCGGAATCAGATTTTGAAGCAGAAGAGACAGCGCCAGAAATGTACCAGCCTACAAGCGAAGTGGGAGAGGTGATTCTCACAGGCTCTTCACCAGCTGAGGATGAACTTTCGCCAGACCTTATCACTGAAAATGTTAACAGCATACAGTCTATGGTAGGCTGACCATATGAAAAGGAGGACAGGGCTCCTGTAACTTTAACAGTTGTAGAGAAAAGGGAATTTCAGACAGGGTCATTTGTATGCAATTAGTTCCTGGTGAAATTCCCTCTTCATCACAACTGTTAAAGTTGCAGGCACTATACTAGAGTGACCATATACAAAAGAAGGCAGGGCCCCTGCAACTTTAACTGTTATGATGAAGAGGGAATTTCACCAGGAACTAATTGCACACAAATGACAATGGCTGAAATTCCCTTTTCTCTACAACTGTTAAAGTTACAGGAGCCCTGTCCTCCTTTTCATACGGTCAGCCTAGTCTATGGGAAATCATTATTCTTCAGAAGGGGAGGGCACTTCAAGGTTAACTGATCCTAGAGTTCGCTGCAGACTCAAATGGGCAGAGCTAAAGGAAGGCGAGAGAAGATCGGCCCAGCTCTCTTCTCCCCAAAAGCTTCTTCAGAATCAGCTTTCTTGAAGTTAAAGCGTACTGGAGAAAAAAGGGCTTTCCCTTTTTCTTGAAAGGACAATCGTCTTGCTTAGTCCACACAGTTTTGCTTAGAGTTTAGATTTCTCTTGAGGTGGGAAGAGATGTTTATTGCCTGAATAAAGCTTTGTGGATTATATGGCAGAGCTCTTTATTGTCTCCCAATAGGGCAGGAGGTTTTAGGAAACACGACACTCAGATCTCAATTCTGAAACAAAATCAAAAGGAGATACAGTGAATTAACAGCCTCGTAGAGAAAAGTTCCTACTCAAGTCAACAACCTGTAATTACAAGACATAGGCCTTGCTCCACACTAGAATTATTTCTGTGGACACCCATGTGGGTAGCACTAGGAGCATCTTAGAGCATCTAGTTGCTAAAACCATGAGAACAGTCTTGGGTCCAAAACCTCTCGTCATCAGGGCAGCCAGTTCTAAGTTCATGTGCCTAGGCAGAATGTGTATAACAGAAGCCTGCTTCTGGTCTCTGGGATATGAAACAGGTTTCACAGTCTTTTGAACTTGTAATGTCCTGGCTCTGATCCAGTGTTTACCACAACTAGTCAGTTGCATGTTTAGGTTGTCCCCTGCTCCCTTAACATGCTCAGTTACTGATTGAGCATTTTGGTTTGCATAGCATAGGAGGCTGGGGGTTATGACACAGATGATATCCCTTAAATCCTAACAAATTACCCTGAGGAAGGATTTAAGGGTCCAAAACACATCCGAGTTCTTTTATTGTTTAAAAAACATCCTTTTTCCTACCCCTTTGCCATTGGCTCTTTTTGGCAAAATGTCTGGAGGGCAAAAGGTTGCCCACCCCTTGCTCTATCAGGAAGATGTGTCTTTGTAAGTTTTATCTTTGTTTGAAAATAATAAAAAAATTAAATTGGAAAAAAAATGTGGCTTTTATATGTTGGTGATATATAATGTTTGTAGTTTAGTTTGTTTGTTTTCCTTCTCCGTCTCTAGACTGAAATCTCAGCAGAGTCACTTCCTCCCACACACCAGATAAATCACTTCTTTCCACAAGGATTTTTCTTTAAGGAAGTACTTTACTTAATCAGGCAAGCTTTTATAATGAACTGAAAAAACAACTTAACTTTATGCTTTACAATCTATTCCTTCCTTTGAGCAGCCTTTAACAAAATAATGATGTAAAACAATCTTTAAGCATTCCTTTGCCTTCTTGTGCTCTTTTTCTCATACAAACCACATTGCCTGTTCCTCGCAACATTCCTCCAGTTTACTTCTCCAGACAGCTTGCTTCTCTGAACTTTCACTTCAGCATTTACAGAAACAAAAACACACCAGCCTGTGCATACTCAGCTTTCTTACTGACCACCCCGCCTGACTGAACAAACTTTACCTGACTGACCAAAGCTTAGCTTTTTCCTTTCTTACTTATGCAGTTAATTCAGGTGTGTCTTCTTCCTTAATTCAGAACACCTGTTCTCAATCTCCACTCTCCTTCTACTGATCTTCCTCATTTAAAAATAATACATTCTTAATTGTAATCCTTTCAATTACTAACATTATATTATTGTTGTGGAGAAGGTTGGGGGTCCATTTTAATGTTGTATGTCTTTGAAAGTTTTATCTTTGTTTGAAAATAATAACAAAAAAATTAAATTGGAAAAAGGAAGATAGTTAGCTTAACAGGATTGGTTGGCAACCTAAGCCCTTTCTCACAAGTGACTGAAGCAGACCCAACCTGGGGCTCATCTATGTGCTTTACATACTCTGTTGTGGCTGTGCAGTTGCGCCCCATTGTTTATATGATGCAGCCGTCAACTTGCAGCCACATCGTGCTATTCCCCACGAAGTTGCACATTTTCAATTTGTCATTTTCCCGCAACTTTTTACATTGCTCTGATGTCACCACAGTCCTTGTTCGTATTTCAGTGGCGGCTTCAGTTTGCATTAAGAGAGTGGCCATAGTTAGGGGGTGGATCCTAGTGCAGGGTAGGCGTGGGAATACAGGGCAGGGGGTGGGCTCAACAAGCTGCAGGTGAGTGATTAGTAATGGCTGCCATGGCAACATTAAAGTTTGGGAATTGAAAGTAAGGACAGTTATTATGGATAACGCTAGGCTGACCATCTGAAAAGGAGGACAGGGCTCATATAACTTTAACAGTTGTAAAGGAAATTTCAGCCAGTGTCATTTGTATGCAATTAGTTCCTGGTGATATTCCCTCTTCATCACAACAGTTAAAGTTGCAGGAGCTATACTAGAGTGACCATATACAAAAGAAGGCAGGGCCCCTGCAACTTTAACAGTTGTGATGAAGAGGGAATTTCACCAGGAACTAATTGCATACAAATGACACTGCTAAAATTCCCTTTTCTCTACAACTGTTAAAGTTATATGAGCCCTGTCCTCCTTTTCAGATGGTCAGCCTAGAAAACGCATAAATTAAATTAACTGTATGTTGAGGGAATATTTCAGGTGTGATCATACCAATAGCTTGTGATTTTCTTTAATTGAATTTATTCAATGATTAGTTGATAATAACCTTATTTCATTGCTTGTGATTTTAGTTCTCCTTTTCTGTAAGACAAACTGATGGTTGAAGCGAAACTGACAGAGAGAGGCTAAAAAGTTATATTTGCCTTCAGGCCAAAACCGCAGCTGGCATCCCGTCCATAAGAAGTTTCACTTCTTCATATGTTAATGGCATCTGTCTTACTTTATGTTTATTCCATTTATCAGCAATATTAATCGTATAATCAACAGAAAATATATCTTGTCAGACATTGATTGTGTTTGGAAGTAACCTTTGAGTAGGCCTGCCCTAATATCCAGCCCCCTTAGAAATGCGAAGCGTGCGTATTCTGAACTGTATAAATAGGGTGACCAGATAAAATCCAGGTCAGGGCTCCTGTAACTTTAACAGTTGTAGAGAAAAGGGAATTTCAGCCAGTGTCATTTGTATGCGATTAATCCCTGGTGAAATTCCCTCTTCATCACAACAGTTAAAGTTGCAGGGGCCCTGCCTTCTTTTGTATATGACCACTCTAGTATAATGCCTGCACCTTTAACTGTTGTGATGAAGAGGGAATATCACAGGAACTAACTAATATCACCCGGCGCGCCACCCTGGAGCAGGCCGCGAAGCCCGCTCGCAGTAGCAGCTGGTGCTGGACGGGAGAGGACGTCCCTGTAAGGTAAGCAGGGGGAGGGGGGAGGGGGGGGGCGCGCGGCGCGCCACTTGGCACGCCACACTGGAGCAGGCCACGAGCACTCGCAGTAGGAGCTGGCGCTGGACAGGAGCGGACGTCCCTGTAAGGTAAGCAGTGGCAGGGGGGAGGGGGCTTACCCCCCCGGGGCCGTCCGCTTCCATCTGCTGGCGCCCACGGGCGCCAGCGGATGGAAGCGGACTTCCCCGGGGGGGTAGGGAGCACAGGGGAGGGGGCTTACCTGCCGGGGCCATCCACAGCGGACGGCCCCGGGGGGGAGGGAGTTAGCCCCCCCTCACCCACCCGCCGCCATTTTTTCCTCATAGAGCATTGCAATGCAAGTCTATGGGGGGGGAAATGGCGGCCGATCCAAAAATTTTCGATTTTTGGATTGGGATCGGACTCGATCCGGTCCGGGGGGCTCCGATTTTGTCCGATCCGATCCGTGAAAAAAATGGAGGTCCCGATCCAGGTCCTGATCCGATCCGGGGGGGTCTGTGCACACCCCTAATTAATGACCCCTTTCTCATAAGAGGGAGTCATAGGCCTCCCAGGGAGACCCAAATTCCCACAACACTGTACCAATGCAGATGCACAGCTACAGGCTATCAAAACTACATTGTTGTACAGAATTGTTAGAAAATAACAACAAAAAGTTTTTTTTGTGGTTTTCTGTCCCTTGATATTTGCTGCCCATTACTGCCATCTCACAAGGGCGCTGCGAAATGTCTGGGCTGGATAGCCCACGCCCACTCCTGCAATGTAACCCTATCGATACCACTTCACAGCAGTGATGCTGCCAGGTTTGGGGGGGAATCAATAGGTAAAGTGGCACTGTATAGATGGCCCCCTGGTGTGTTTTGAGAATTGCAGTTGAATCTGATTGTGTTGTAAACGTGGCCATTCCAGTTTATTTCACACTCCCTCGTGCTTTCAGATTGGACCTCTGGTCCTGGCACAGCATTTTGTCTGGCTTCTGCATGATCCTGTGAAGGTTGTTTTTTGCTGTGGATTTTGTCACAATAGGGGAAATAATAGGAGACTAATTTGCAAAGCTTTTCATTAGATTTCTACGTTGCTCTCAGTGAATCTCTACATACCAAGTGAAGTTCTGTCTGCAAACTGCCACAGCTGTCAGGTGTTCAGGTTACAGAGAGCTTCTTGTCTTTGAAGCTGTTGACAATAAACTGTTGTGAAATACTCTGTGGGGACCAGTGGTTACAAAGAGGTGTTAGTCTGAAGCCTTTCTGAAAACCAAACTTTCTGTCCTGCAGCCCCCATGGCCATAACACGGAGTGGGGAATAAGAGTGCAGTAGGGGTGGTGCTAAATCAATGTGGAGCAGCAAAAATCTAAATGCATGTATTGGGACCGATCTACACTAAGCAGGATACAACACTTTGAAAAAGTTTTGAAAACTGTATATGGAGTGTGTCCTGGGCCCCAACAGTTGTTACTACTGTTATAAACTGTTTTCAACCGTTTTAAAGCAGTAGTGTAGATAGGCTCTTGGTCTTCCGACAGGCCTATCCAGATGAATTTTAAGATGTTTTTAATGTTGTATTTTTTCTCTTGTTTTTTTTTAAAAAAAATTTTTTTTAACTGTTGTGATTTTTATGTTTTATATTGTTGTTGTTCCCCGCCTCGATCCGGAGGGAGAGGCGGGCTACAAATAAATATTATTATTATTATTATAAATACTTCCCCTTTTGTGGATATTTGTCCCCTGTAAAAGTGGGAGGATTTGGGGTGACAGGCTGGGGTGGGGCTTGGTGAAACCTTATATTTTTGGGGAGGGATTACCATTCCAATGAAGCAGCTGAAGGGTGGGTTTTTTAACGATAGAAACACTGCTTCTGCTTCAAGCTAGTTGGGCTTTTAACTTGAAACATAGAATTGTGTCCTGAACATGTACATTAAATGTTCAAGGGCGTTACCTTGTTACAAAGAAACAAATATACACTGTCTCTCTCACACACATACACAAAAGGATGGGCATTTTACTCATTGAAGTAAAAAAAAAAAATCAAAAACATATGTCCATCAATCACCCCTGTTCCTTCCAATACACTCATTGGCTAAAACACTTGAAGTCAGGGACAGGTTTTTGCTGAACAACTCTTTCTTTAAGCAAACGTAAGTAAAAGGGTGGTTTTGTATGTTTTGTATCCCCTTCTCTTATGGCATGATGATGGTGATGTCTCACTTCCTCTGTGAATGTCTCAGGGTTTGTTTGTTCTTTCCTTTTTGTGACAGAAGGCTACAAATTCACTCGGGAAAGGGGCTGTAATTGTTGTTCCTCAAACACAGGACTAATGACACCAATTTCCATACAGTCCACGTGATTAATACCACTCAGGTTTGTTTTAGATGTTAATTGTTGTTTGCAAAAGAAATTGGAGATGTTCAGATTAAAGTCCTCCAGCAAGGCTACTTCAGTTTGTCATCCTCTTATGTTCCCATGTGTGAAGCAGGTGAAAGGGCAAAACAGCAGACCAAAGACAGGGTTCTCCTGCTAAGGATGACTTCCCAGAGGACACTGCCTTACCTGTGCTGGAGGCTTCCTAGACTTTTATAAAGATATCACCACTGTGGTGTCAACCTGAATGACTTTAACAAAGATGAAAGTGTGGTGGTACTTTAGACCTCGGGTTTGTTGTGGAAGCAGATGGGTGAAATGAGGGGGTGGAGAAGAAGGGTAAGAGAATGACTCGGCCAAAGATAAGATTGAGGTTTTCCCTGGGATATGCTTTTATGACTGGTTATTAAGGAGGTCAGAGTAAGCAGAGGTAAACCAGATGACCCCTTTCTTATCATGGAAGTAAAATGATGGGGAAAGCCTCATGAACTTATTTTCTGAATGTCAGACTACTGTTAAAGGCATAGAAGCAGGAAATGCTGCCCAAATAAATGAATGTATTAATTTAGTACATTTGTAACCCACCTTTCTTACATCATGGGACTCAAGAGGGAGTGAAAGTGTTTCCAGGTGGCCTCCCATTCTGGTACTTGCTAGACACAGATCCAAACAACAATAAGGCTCCTCTCAAGTACAATATCACTGTAGCTACATCCTATCTACGTGCAGAGGGTGTTTATTCTGTTTTAAAACACACACTTACAAATGTAAATATCCATACACTGAGAAAAAATGCACAACTGAAAACATAAATTAATGTACACTATGGAGTACCAGTGGACTTTTGTTTTGACTACGCAAACAAGTCCACGTGTGATAAAATTCTAAATCCTTGGGGGGAAATGGTTGCTGTTGTTGAACTTTGAATGCATAGTTGCCTAGTCCAAAATGACTCATTCATTTGGTGATAATAAGAGTTCTTCAAATCATCAAAGTTCTTGAACGCCAAGCAAATTTTTGTTCTGACCAGGCCATCTATAGTTCAGCTTCTCCTTCACAGCCCAAGGACAGAAACAGATAGCTATACAAATTACCTTCTCACCAAGTTGTCAGGTGCAGACTAGCTCAGGCTTTCATGTTGAATATCACAAAGGACGTTTGGCCTTTCACTCATCCATAAGCGAGGGAAGCCTGCCTAATGCAGACAATCCAAATAGCACCTGCTCTCCCACTAATTAACATGGAGCACAAGTTCAAAATTCATAGAAATGAAAGGGAGCTGAACAAGGGCATTATCTAGACCCGTTTCAATTAGGGGTGTGCATCGGATCGGATCCGATCCACGATCCGAATCCGATCCGACCCAAAATCGGGAAAATCCGATCCGATCCGATCCGATCCGGACAACCTCCGATCCGATCCGATCCGATCCGATGAGGTCCGATCCGGATCGGACGCCATTTTGAATGCTTTTTCCCATAGCCAAGTATTGTTTTACAAAAACGCCTATAACTTTTTCATTTTTAAAGATAGAAGGATGAAACTTGGGCACATTGTAGACTGGTTAGGGGTAGTTATCTGTGAGAAATTTCAGAAAGATTGGTGCATGCATTTTGTGGCAATTAATTTTTTAATAAATACCCAGGAATGCCTATAACTTTGTCATTTTTAAAGTTACACACATGAAACTTTGCCACATTGTAGGGAGTACCTTGGGACCTATGTGTGTGAAATTTCAGAAACGTAGGTGCTTGTCTTGTGTGGCAATTAATTTTTAGAAAAATGGGTAGTAGTGGGGTAAATACAGTTACGCCTCCCATTTTTTTATTTTTGAAGATACAAACAGGAAACTTGGGCACATTACAGGTACCACTTGCCTTGATATGTGTGTGAAATTTCAGAAACATTGGAGCTTTCCTTGTGTGGCAATTAATTTTTGAAACAATGAGGAAAGAAACACCTATAACTTTGTCATTTTTAAAGCTACACACATGAAACTTTGCCACATTGTAGGTGGTACCTTGGGACCCATGAGTGTGAAATTTCGGAAACGTAGGTGCTTGCCTTGTGTGGCAATTAATTTTTTAATAAATACCCAGGAATGCCTATAACTTTGTCATTTTTAAAGTTACACACATGAAACTTTGCCACATTGTAGGCGGTACCTTGGGACCTATGTGTGTGAAATTTCGGAAACGTAGGTGCTTGCCTTGTGTGGCAATTAATTTTAGAAAAATGGGTAGTGGTGGGGTAAATACAGTTACGCCTCCCACTTTTTTATTTTTGAAGATACAAACAGGAAACATGGGCACATTACAGGTACCACTTGGCTTGATATGTGTGTAAAATTTCAGACAGCTGGGTCCAGGCATGTGGTGGCAAGGTATTTTTGAAACAATGAGGAAAGAAACGCCTATAACTTTTTTATTTTAAAAGTTAGAAGTCTGAACATTGCTCACTTTGTAGATGGGTTAGGGGTAGATATGTGTCAGAAATTTCAGAATTATAGGTCCAGGCATTTGATGGCTATGGAATTTTTAAATTACATGTTTCAAAAAAATTTCTACAGAGGCCAGGTCTTCCCCTCCCGCTTCCCGCGAAGAAAAGGAAACACTCTTTCGTCTCGATCCCTTTGATCCTTGCTAGTAGTATCCATTACAGGGCTCGTGTTTCCTTTCCTACTTTCACTTTTCAAGCAGAACGGCTGAGCCTAGCTGAGTTTTGCAGCCATGCGTGCAAGGAAGGATCACTCTGGTCTCGATCCCTTTGATCCTTGGTAGTATCCATTACAGGGCTCGTGTCTGCTTGAGTACAAAGTGAAAGCAGACACGAGCCCTGTAATGGATACTACCAAGGATCAAAGGGATCGAGACCAGAGTGATCCTTCCTTGCACGCATGGCTGCAAAACTCAGCTAGGCTCAGCCGTTCTGCTTGAAAAGTGAAAGTAGGAAAGGAAACACGAGCCCTGTAATGGATACTACTAGCAAGGATCAAAGGGATCGAGACGAGAGAGTGTTTCCTTTTCTTCGCGGGAAGCGGGAGGGGAAGACCTGGCCTCTGTAGAAATTTTTTTGAAACATGTAATTTAAAAATTCCATAGCCATCAAATGCCTGGACCTATAATTCTGAAATTTCTGACACATATCTACCCCTAACCCATCTACAAAGTGAGCAATGTTCAGACTTCTAACTTTTAAAATAAAAAAGTTATAGGCGTTTCTTTCCTCATTGTTTCAAAAATACCTTGCCACCACATGCCTGGACCCAGCTGTCTGAAATTTTACACACATATCAAGCCAAGTGGTACCTGTAATGTGCCCATGTTTCCTGTTTGTATCTTCAAAAATAAAAAAGTGGGAGGCGTAACTGTATTTACCCCACCACTACCCATTTTTCTAAAATTAATTGCCACACAAGGCAAGCACCTACGTTTCCGAAATTTCACACACATAGGTCCCAAGGTACCGCCTACAATGTGGCAAAGTTTCATGTGTGTAACTTTAAAAATGACAAAGTTATAGGCATTCCTGGGTATTTATTAAAAAATTAATTGCCACACAAGGCAAGCACCTACGTTTCCGAAATTTCACACACATGGGTCCCAAGGTACCACCTACAATGTGGCAAAGTTTCATGTGTGTAGCTTTAAAAATGACAAAGTTATAGGTGTTTCTTTCCTCATTGTTTCAAAAATTAATTGCCACACAAGGAAAGCTCCAATGTTTCTGAAATTTCACACACATATCAAGGCAAGTGGTACCTGTAATGTGCCCAAGTTTCCTGTTTGTATCTTCAAAAATAAAAAAATGGGAGGCGTAACTGTATTTACCCCACTACTACCCATTTTTCTAAAAATTAATTGCCACACAAGACAAGCACCTACGTTTCTGAAATTTCACACACATAGGTCCCAAGGTACTCCCTACAATGTGGCAAAGTTTCATGTGTGTAACTTTAAAAATGACAAAGTTATAGGCATTCCTGGGTATTTATTAAAAAATTAATTGCCACAAAATGCATGCACCAATCTTTCTGAAATTTCTCACAGATAACTACCCCTAACCAGTCTACAATGTGCCCAAGTTTCATCCTTCTATCTTTAAAAATGAAAAAGTTATAGGCGTTTTTGTAAAACAATACTTGGCTATGGGAAAAAGCATTCAAAATGGCGTCCGATCCGGATCGGACATCTGGTCCGATCCGATCCGACCAGCCTCCAATCCGGTCCGATCCGATCCGACCCCCCAGGTCCGATTCCGATCCGCTATCCGATCCGATCCGGGGGGTCAGTGCACATCCCTAGTTTCAATCTGTAATTAGACTGGAGTTGGGCACTGAAACAGCCCAGGCCATTCTGGTGGATGGTTTCTGTCTGGAGAGAGACAAAGGCAGTGTGACCCCATTGATTTTCCTGTTGATACCATTGATCATGGTTTCTTGCTGGATCAGGTTGGGTTGGGACACATGGTTCCACTCTTACCTGCAGGGTCACTTTCAGAATGTTGTATTGGGGAATTTCTGCTTGACCCCTTAGCATTTGAGCTGTTCAGTTCCATGGGCTTCCAACTAACCACAATTATGTTTAACATCTATATAACGTCACCAGATGAGGTCATTTGGAGATTTGGAATGAGCTGCTGTAACACCTGGCTTATTTCTCTTTGCAGGACAAATAATTTGGTCCAAAAATCTATTTGGGCTCTTTAAACTCAAGTGACAGTGTAATTCCATCTACATGCATATGGTAATCTGGTTCCTACAGCCCTATCAACTGTGAGAAAAAAATATTCTTTGGTTGGTTCACCCGCGGGCTGCCTCTACAAGAGAGGTTTAAAGCTCTTTCAAGGCGCTTAAAAAAATTTACCTCTACAAGAACGGAGCGCAAATCGGGCGTAGAGGCGCATTATCTCTCCGATTATGCGCATTATCGAATGCGCATTAAATCGCGAGTTTTATTTTGCTCCGGCCGTTAAAGCGCATTTTGACTATGTGAATAAGCGCTTATGCGCATTAACTACTTGGAAAGCGCATTTTGGTCACCCGTTAATGCGCTTCGCCACCTCTCGCCGCCTCTCGTGCAGAGGTATTAGGCGTAAATGCGCTTCAGCGATTATGCGCAGAATCGCCTAACCGGGCGCAAAAGCGAATCCTTGTAGACCTCAGACTGAGACTGCACAGTTACTATTGCCCGAAACTGCCTTACCTTGCTTCATGGTGTGTATGTTTTTGTGAAAGTTTTCTTGCAATTTTTCATCACAACCATACACCTCAATACCCTGCTTCATGTTAAGGCCACCTCAGGAGTGACAATAAGCATGAAAGATATGCCACATGCTGTAGATCAATTCCTAGCACAGCTCTGCGATGCTTGTGGTATTTACTGTCTCAGCCACAATGTATATATGTCTGTCTCCTCTCCTGTAACCAAAGCTGTGCCCCCCACCATAGAAAGGGGTGCAAGTGGCAAGGAAAGAGTGGGTGGCGGAAAGATGAAATCTCAGCACTGCCTGGGGGGGGCTTTGTGGATTTCCGCTGTGTTACCTAAGGCTGGGATTCATAGAAAGCGACCAACGGAGTGTGGGTGCGAAACCACAGCAACCCCTCCCTTATTCCTCCAAAGAGGAGAAATCACTGAAATTCAACATTATAATGAGATGCATTTATTTACACCGGTATCCTGAACAAACGGATAGTGCTATGGAGAGCAAACACATGTAGATTTTGATGTGCCTCAATCCTCCTGGTTGGGCAATGAAGACTCATTCACTTTACACAGTTTTGCCATACAGATTTCTCATGGACTCCATACAAGAGATGAGACCTTACGCGCTCTTGTGTGCAAGAATATGATAATTCAACTGAGGAACATTCATCAAAGGGCATTAGTAGGGTCCAAAGTTGCTATTTGCTTTGGGAGGAAAGCTCCTGTTGGTGCCAGTTGGAGCTTCATTCTCAATAGCAGCTGTTGCAGGGTGTGTGTGTGTGTGCGTGTGTGTGTAAAGAATTTTTATCATATGGCTGGAGGAGACAGTTTTAAATGCCTGTTCCATTCCTGCTGTGTCCCCAATCAGGATGTGGTTCCCATATCTGCTATTTTTTTTAAAAAAAAAAATTGCAATAATGCATTTCCTTTGCTGGTACTGCTGCTGGGGAGCATGGAGTGTGCATGCATGCATGCATGTTTTCCCAAGAAAGGAGAAGGGAGGTCTAGAAGATGAAAGGGGGGGGGGGTTGTCTAGACGCCTGCCCCTCCCCCTCCCCCTTCCTTCCTCTTCATTTACACTCTCTCTCTGTTTCCTTCGTCCTTTTCCTTGTCATTAGTTCCTGGGGGGGGGGGGGAATTGTAGGTTATGGTGAATGAAATGGGTATTTTTACATTTTTGTACATCGCAGAAATGAAAAGCAACACCAATACCAATAGTAATGTCAAAACCTCTATGGGCCCTTCTGAATTACAGCTGACCTGGTGCTCATAATAGAGATTCATCAGCAAGCTGAATTACTTAACTCCCAAACCTGAAGGGGCTAAACACCCCACCCCCATAATCTGGAATATATTCTCTGTCAAAATGAACCACCTTTTCACAAAATAGCTGTTCAAAAATGCACGTGAGTTCTTTTCTCTAGGGCTGAACCCTGCCTCAGGCTGAATCCCCAAAACTGAGGCATGGCGGGCCAAGGCCGAAGCAGATCAATACCTGTCAGACTTGCCAGCTGACCAAGGTTGAATTATGAGGACTGCTGTACATCTCATGCAGGTAAACCCAGCAATAAACCTGTCAAGGCCAGGGGAAGAGAGAGGGCAAGGCAAACAAAGTTGTATGCAGGCTTGGAGTTTACCAGTTCCATGAAGCAAACTCACGGAGGCAGAGAAGAGTCCTTTTCCAGTCCAGGGTCCAAAATCCAAGGAAGTCATGGTGTACAGGTGAGTGTAAGGCTCAGGGTCTAGGAACAGGTAGAGGAGAGCCGGCATGTTGATCTGATGTTGCACTTCAGCACTGGCCTGTGGAATTCCAGCAACTTTTATCTCCAGAATCCTGGAGTACAGCCTTGTCCTAGTTTTTTTGGATAGCTCGAGGATGTTGACAAGGTGCTTGGACAGGTTCGTGCAACCACCTCTGTATTGGATCCTTGCCCTTCTTGGCTAATAAAAGCTAGCAGGGATGGAACAGCCAGCTGGGCCATGGAAATAATTAATGCCTCTCTGAGAGAGGGAGTGGTCCTGGGCCAGCTGAAAGAGGCGGTAGTGAGACCACTCCTGAAGAAATCTTCCCTGGACCCGGAAAACCTTAATAACTACAGGCTGGTGGCAAATGTTCCATTCCTGAGCAAGGTCCTTGAGTGATTGGTTGCGGGCCAGCGCCAAACACTCTTGGATACGACTGATTATCTGGATCCATTTCAGTCGGGTTTCAGGCCTGGCTTTGGCACAGAAACTGCGTTGGTCGCCCTGTATGATGACCTATGTCGGGAGAAAGACAGGGGGAGTGTGACTCTGTTGATTCTCCTTGATCTCGCAGCGGCTTTTGATACCATTGACCATGGTATCCTTCTGGGACGACTGGCTGAGTTGGGAGTGGAAGGCACTGCATTACAGTGGTTTTGCTTCTACTTGGCGGGTAGGCTGTAGAAGGTGGTGCTTGGGGAACATTGCTCGGCTCCGTGGATTCTCCAGTATGGGGTTCCGCAGGGGTCAGTCCTGTCTCCCATGCTGTCCAACATCTACATGAAACCGTTGAGTGCAGTCATCCGGAGTTTTGGAGTGCGCTGTCATCAGTATGCTGATGACATGCAGCTCTATTTCTCCTTTTCATCTTCATCAGGTGAGGCTGTGGATGTGCTGAACCAGTGCCTGGCTGCGACAATGGACTGGATGAGGGCTAATAAACTGAAACTCAATCCAGACAAGACTGAGATGCTGTTAGTGGGTGGTTTTGCTGACCAGATGGAGGGGGTTCAACCTGTTCTGGATGGGGTTGCACTCTTCCTGAAGGAGCAGGTTTGTAGCTTGGGGGTTCTCATAGAACCATCTCTATGTGGCCTCGGTGGCACGGAGTGCTTTCTACCAACTTTGGTTAGTGGCCCATCTACGACCCTATCTGGACAGGGATAACCTGGCTTCAGATGTCTATGCTCTGGTAACCTCCAAATTAGATTACTGCAATGCGCTCTATGTGGGGCTGCCTTTGAAGACAGTTCAGAAACTGCAGCTTGTGCAAAATGCAGCGGCCAGATTCTGGCCCTCTTGCATTGGTTGCCTGTATGCTTCTGAGCCCGATTCAAGATGCTGGTTTTAACCAATAAAGCCTTACATGGCTTGGGACCACAATACCTGATGGAACACCTCTCCCGACACTACGCTCAACATCTAAGGTCCTCCTCCAGATGCCTGCTCTGAGGGAAGCTCAGAGGATGGCAACAAGGGAGAGGGCCTTTTCAGTGGTGCCCCCCCAATTATGGAACGATCTCCCCGACAAGGCTTGCCTGGCGCCAACATTGTTATCTTTTCGGCGCCAGGTCAAGACTTTTCTCCCAGGCATTTAACAGCATATGTTGAGTTTTTTTTTAAAAAAACCCAGAATAGTTGTTTTAAATGGATATTGTATGTCATCTGTTTTTATGCTTTTCATAATTTTAAATTTTGTATATCAGTTTTTAATGTTCAGTGTTTTTAATCTTTGTAAACCGCCCAGAGAGCTTTGGCTATGGGGCAGTATATAAATGTAATAAATTATTATTATTAATAATAATAATAATAATAATGTCCCCAGTCTTCTGGAAGGCTTTTTGTCTTAAACAGGCCGACACTCGTCTCCATCGCTCTTTTGCATAAAGCCTCCTTCGCTCTGCAGGGGTCCTCTGAATCCGACAGACGGGCTTCGGCAGGGCATTGATCACTACCCGGCGGTGAAGGCTCCGGAGCTACTTCTGAGCTAGACCCCTCAGCCGGTTCTGCAACCTGCCAATCCTCTTCATCCTCAGAAGAATCCGAGGGAGGCATGACAATACCAAAGCCTCGGGGTGCCTTGGGCCAATTCGGCATTGGGCCCTCCCCCTGCCTGTCTGGAAAAGCCGGCACAAGACTGGCCATGAGTCCATTGGACTCCCCTCCCCTCCCTCCTGCCACCAACCCCTCCCCACCTGCCCCCACCCCACGCCAAGGTGAGGCTGGGCAGCCCCCAAAGAGCCCTGAGTTGAATCGGGGCCATTTCGGAGGCTCCTAAATGGCCTCCGAGGTGAGTCAGGGAGGCTGTGCACAGCCCTACTTTTCTCTCTCTTATCCTCTTTACTATAGTTATGTGGCTTTTTGGCTTACTTCAGCAGCTTAGCCAAGGAGGTTGATTTTTTCGAAAAGGACAGCAATCCAGTTTAGGAACACAACAGGTGCTTTATTTGTTCTTTTTCTGTAACACAGACTAGGCCTCCATTCTTGAAACTCCCCCACCCACCCCCACCAGATCTTCTTACTTCCAGAACCAACCATGGCTTTCTGGGCCTGCCTCTCCACACACAGCTGTCCTACTAGACACATCAATCATAAGCTGACTTTGTTACATTATTTACAAAAATAGAATATCACCTCTATAAAGAGTAATATAAATATTAAAATAATAAAAATGAGTCACTCTCTATTATGTCCCACTGGTGCAAAACTTGGGGACATAATATAGAAAGTAAGGGCCTTTTTAAGCTCTCCTTCCATCTTTTCTTTCTTTTTAAAAAGAAGTGAAAAGTGGATATATGTCTCTGCTTTCCCAGACTCTCAGACACCAGCTTTAGAAGTTTGAGAAAATAGGGAGAGCAAATGGACAAACACAATTCTTGGTTTATCATGGCACTGATTTCACTTCCACGAAAACCAACTTCCAGGTTCAGGAACGAGGTTCTCAACCCTATTAAATGAAGTCGATGTGGCGGACAAGAAATTTGTGCTAGTGATTTTTGTAGGAAGGGAGGGAGGGGAAGGAGTAAGTAGAAATGCTGAGTGGCTTTTTTCACATTACTGAGGTTTTCAGTCTCAATATTTTGAATGCAAGAGGCAGGGTTGTTTCCCCTTCTTCCCTCAGTTGTTGTCACTCGTAGTTGAGTTAACACCTGGCGAGGAACTCATGCCGAGGGAAAGACAGAGGAGAAATAGAGACAAAGAGAAAAAGAGGTAAAAACAGAGTTTTACTGTTTTACAAACCTGTCCTTTAATTCACCAATAGCAGAATATTTTTAGTTAGCTTACTTGATAATCTGTCACATTTGCGCCTTCCCTACCTTGCCATCATGTGAGTTATTTTATGGGAAAGTGAAAGAACAACTACTCTCTCTTTTGTTTATAGAAGATAACCATTCTATTTTAGACATTATATCACTTTATCTCAAGAAGGATATTTTTGCTCTCTGACACAAAAACTGTGCTAGCATTAGCCTGTTAATAAGACTAACTTTTATTGGATTGGATTAATTTTCAACTTTTTAATTAAAACATCATCTCTTTTCCTCTAATTTCATTAGTCTTCCTAGTTCTGTTTAGGGAACATATTATTATTGCAACTTTAATAATGTGTACCATGTTCTTAATCAGTTTTATGTATTTTATCATATTTTATGTTTACCGTTGTTCCCTGCCTCGATCCAAATGGAGAGGCGGGTAAGATCTTTTCCGGCAGGCCTACCCAGTTGAATTTTAAGATGTTTTTAATAATGTATTAGTTTTTATTTGTTTTTAATGTTTTATCTATTTTATGGTCCTTGTATGTATATTTATTGTTCTTCCCCGCCTCGATCCGGAGGGAGAGGCGGGTTAGAAATAAATAAATAAATAAATTATTATTATTATTATTATTTAAGAAATAAAATTATTATTATTATTATTATTATTATTATTATTATATGGAAGAGGAGTGGGGAAACTGTCATTCTGGATCTGATTATATTCCTCTTAAGAATCAGTTTTGCATGGCAATTGTTATCCTTCTTGGCTGACATTTTCTTTGATGGATTGTTCCAATTTTTTTTCTTCTCTTCTACTATTTCTCTTCTCCTATTTTTTCTGTCCATGAGTAGAAGCTTAATCTGCTACTTCTCCTCCCCCTCAGGGCAAAATGGTTCCTCAGATGCCCTTCTGATTGTAGTCAAGGCAGGGAGGGGGCGCCCCTAGGAGCTGGATGGTGGATGCTCGCCAAGCACTTTCTGCTTCTTCTCCCATCCCCTCAGGGCAAGATGGTGTGTTGGCCGTCTCAACTCCCAACCTCTACACATTCATCAGAAAGCTTTCTTCACACAATTGGGTAACTTTGCAAAAAGCAGGGCCCCTGATCATGTGTACAGAGCCAATGCATGAACAGTTGCACGGACCATAGGCTCTGTTCAGACATTTGGATGGACACATGTGAGGTTGGGAATGGAGACAGTAAGTATCTTGTTGAGTCCCCCTGAATATTAATTGAACAGTTGTACAGAGTCACTCTATCTCCTCATCTAGATTTTTTCTTTGTATCTATCTAGGATTTTTTTCTAGCTTTGCTTTTTCTGAACGACTCATTTCTATATACAATATCCATCTTCTTTTATTTTTCATTTCACATAGTAATTTTCTTGATGTGTCCTGCAACATAATATGATCCCTGAAAAATCTAACTCAAATTTCTTAGGGAATTTGTTTCCACTTGCTTTGAATATTGCTTTTCCACTTGCTTTAATCATCAGCCAGAGGAAATCTCATTTCCTTCATTTACAAGGGAAGGTTTCTCCTACGTTTCAGATTCCCGCACTCCATTCTAGCTAGTAGGAGAATAGCCTGAAATTCCAGCACCCTGACAAGCACACAGGGGCCACCAAGGACATTGTGGTGCCTGAAATAGTAAATCCAAATGATACCCCATATAATGCAGCAGTTAACATGGGAGCACCATTTACCACAAAGTCCTCCTATGCAAGCCACATCAAAATGGGAGTGGAGGCCGGGACTGTTGTTCTTACTCAATTCCTAATGTTTGTGCAACTCGTCTCATGGATTTGTTGTGTTACTCTTTCACTCTGCTGCTCCTAAAGCCACCCAAAATCTGCCGCTTGAAATGTCACTCACCTTACCCTTATGCTATACCAAATTCCATAAACAAGGAGCACCAAAACTGTATTAAGGTTGGAACGTGATTGAAAATCCACTGTGCTGCAAACACAAAAATTGAACTAAAAACTGGATTCTGGCATATATGAAATTTTGATAGTAATTTACAAGAAAAACTTAAAGCTGCATGTTTCAAAATGTTTTCAAACTGCAACATCCATAAATGACGCCAATAAGAGTTTTTTCTCCTAAGGTAAAATTATAGTAGGGGACAGGCTTGTAGCTGGGGGGGGGGGGAGTAGGGCACCCTACCCCCAAATTTCTCCTGCCCCCTCTAATTTTTTTTAATAAATAAATAAATACATTTATTATGGACATTTTAGAAAACCAATAGGAAGGCCTAAGTTTTTCTTCTTAAAGGTGCAGGTGCTGTTATTTTGGAGTGGTGCTGCAGTGGAATCTTCCTAAATATTCCTAATAGTACATGCAATGGATGGTATAATTGAGATGAAGGAACATTATGACTTATGTTAAAAATTGCACATATTGTTCAGATTTGTAAAGGCAGTTCTTTGAAACACCTGTTGGTTCAATGATGGACTGGACACTTGGATTCAGTGATGGTTATACATTCAGGTGAAGAATTCATTCTTTCCACACTCAGGCTGCCTCTACAAGAGAGGTTTAAAGCTCTTTCAAGGCGCTTAAAAAAATTTACCTCTACAAGAATGGAGCGCAAATCGGGCATAGAGGCGCGTTATCTCTCCGATTATGCGCATTATCGAATGCGCGTTAAACAGCGAGTTTTATTTTGCTCCAGCCGTTAAAGCGCATTTTGCCTATGTGGACAAGCGCTTATGCGCATTAACTACTTGTAAAGCGCATTTTGGTCATCCGTTAATGTGCTTTGCCGCCTCTCGCCGCCTCTCGTGCAGAGGTATTAGGCGTAAATGCGCTTCAGCGATTATGCGCATAATCGCCTAACCAGGCGCAAAAGCGAATCCTTGTAGAGGGGACCTCAAATTAATCAGTGCATTCCCTCTGTGTGAAAAGTTTTCTCATCTAAAAACGGAGGTATTGGATTGCTCAATCAGATCAGTAGCCATTCCTTAAACCTATAACATCACTGCCGCTGCAGAAAAAGCTGGAGGCAGCGCTGAAACTTGATGATTGTGTTGGGAGGCAGATGCAAGAAATGCAAACGAATACTGTTTTCAGCAACACTATTTATTTATAAATTTGTATCCTGCCCTACATCACCGGGATCTCAGGGCGGTGTACAGATAAAATCAAAACAATATAAACATAATATACACAGCAAAAAAAGCATTAAATTGTTAACAAATTAAAACCAGTAGAAAATGTTTAAAAGCAATAAAAACAATTTAAACTATGTGTGACCATGGAGAATTTAGCCCTCAAAGGCTTTGATAAACAGCCATGTTTTAACTTGCTGCTGAAATGAAGCCAGTGCCGGTGCCTCCAAGGGGAGGGTATTCCACAACCGGGGTGCCACAACAGAGAAAGCCCTCTCCCACGTCTCACCATAGCATATGTCTCGTGTTGGTGGGATGCAGAGGAGGGCTCCTCCAACAGATCTCAAATCTCGGGCAGGCATATATAGGGAGAGGCACTCCCTCAAGTAACGAGGTCCCAAGCCATTTAGGGCTTTAAAGGTCATTGCCAACACCTTGAATTCCAAATGGAAGCATATAGGCAGCCAATGCAGTTCTTTTAAAACCAGTGTTATATGGTCTTTATTGGATGTTCCAGTGAGCAGTCTAGCGGATGCATTTTGCACCAGCTGCAACTTTCAAGTCATCTTCAAGGACAGCCCCATATAGAGTGCATTGCAGTAGTCTAATTGGGAAGTTACCAGCGCATGGACTACTGTGGCTAGGTTATCCCTGTCCAGGAAAGGCCATAGCTCGAGGAACAGCCAGAGCTGGCCCCAAATACTCCGGGCCACGGAGTCCACCTAGGCCTCCAGTGACAAGGATGGTTCTAGGAGTACTTCCAAGCTACGCATTTGCTCCTTCAGAGGGATTGCGACCCCATCCAGAACAGTCCGCCTACCCAATTCCAGGACTCAGGAACCACCAATCCACAGAGATTCCATCTTATCAGGATTCAGTTTCAGTTTGATAGCCCTCATACAGCCCATTACAGCCACCAGACACTGGTCCAGCAACTTCACCGCTCCAGCTGACTCTGATGACAAGGAGAAGTAGAGCTAAGTATCATCAGCATACTGATGACACCCAATCCCAAGACCTATAATGACCTCACCCAGTGGCTTCATATGGATGTTGAACAGCAGGGGGGATAGAAAAGAACCCGGTGGCACCCACAGCTTAATAGCCATGGAGTGGAACAGGAATCCCCCAATACCACTCCCTGGTATTGGCCCTGCAAGTAGGAGCAAGACCACTGTAATACAGTGCTTCTTTCTCCCATCTGGAAGAGCTGGTCCAGTAAGATACCTTGATCAATGGTATCAAAAGATGCTGAGAGATCCAGGAAGATCAACAGGGTAGCATCTTCACCCCCTAGTCGGTCAGAGCAACCAAGGCTGTTTCCGTGATGTGTCCTTTTAAAGCAGCCAAGGAAGGATATGAATTTGTTGTCCATGAAACACCAACAAAATGTCTTCATAAACTGCCTTGAACTTCAGGAATGCTGATTTTAATAAACTCAGAGCACTGATAAGTAAGATTCTATGGTAGGAATACTCAACAGGAAGAGGAGCTCAAGTGGCAGTGGGAATTCTTATCAAATTTCAAATGGAACAAAATTGGACAGAATTGCTACCTAAGAAAACAGAAACAACATTCAAAATGATCTTGATAGGTTAGAAGATAGAAAATAACAGAATGAAATTTAACAGAGACAAGGGCAAAGTTCTTCATTTAGGAAAAAGAAATAAAATGCACAAGTATAAGATGGAGGATAGCCATTATTAACCAGTTTAAAACTGTTATAACCCGTTTTAAAGCAGTAGTGTAGATAGGCTCATAGTATGTGTAAAAAGTAGGGATGTGCACTGGATCGGACCCGATCCACGATCCGAGTCCGGTCCAGTGGGAAATCGGATAAATTATCCGATTTCCGATCCCGCAGCTGGATCGGCCGATCCAATCTGAACCGGTCCGAAAAAGCTCCGAACCGGTTCGGCGGATCGGCGGATCGGCGGGCGCCCACTGGCGCCCACCGCCGCTTCCATTGGCGGGCGCCAGCGGGCGCCCGCCGATGAAAGTGGACAGCGGGGGGGGGGAGGAGGGGGGCACTTACCTTCTCGGCCCGGTGGCTCCCGTCCGGCGCCGGAGCCTACTACTACTAGCAGGCTCCGCGGCCTGCTCTAGGGTGGCGCGCCGGGTGATGTCATCACCCGGCGCGCTACTCTAGAGCAGGCCGCGGAGCCTGCTGGTAGTAGTAGGCGCCGGCGCCGGACGGGAGCCACCGGGCCGGGAAGGTAAGGAGGGGGTGCGTGGAGGGGAGGAGGGGGCGCGCGGAGGGGGGAGGGGGGCCCTTACCTTTCCGGCCCGGCGGCTCCCGTCCGGCGCCGGCGCCTACTATTCCCAGCAGGCTCCGCGGCCTGCTCTAGGATGGCGCGCCGGGTGATGTCATCACCCGGCGCGCTACTCTAGAGCAGGCCGCGGAGCCTGCTGGAAGTAGTAGGCGCCGGCGCCGGACGGGAGCCGCCGGGCCGGAAAGGTAAGGAGGGGGTGCGTGGAGGGGAGGAGGGGGCGCGCGGAGGGGGGAGGGGGGCCCTTACCTTTCCGGCCCGGCGGCTCCCGTCCGGCGCCGGCGCCTACTATTCCCAGCAGGCTCCGCGGCCTGCTCTAGGATGGCGCGCCGGGTGATGTCATCACCCGGCGCGCTACTCTAGAGCAGGCCGCGGAGCCTGCTGGAAGTAGTAGGCGCCGGCGCCGGACGGGAGCCGCCGGGCCGGAAAGGTAAGGAGGGGGTGCGTGGAGGGGAGGAGGGGGCGCGCGGAGGGGGGAGGGGGGCCCTTACCTTTCCGGCCCGGCGGCTCCCGTCCGGCGCCGGCGCCTACTACTCCCAGCAGGCTCCGCGGCCTGCTCTAGGATGGCGCGCCGGGTGATGTCATCACCCGGCGCGCTACTCTAGAGCAGGCCGCGGAGCCTGCTGGAAGTAGTAGGCGCCGGCGCCGGACGGGAGCCGCCGGGCCGGAAAGGTAAGGAGGGGGTGCGTGGAGGGGAGGAGGGGGCGCGCGGAGGGGGGAGGGGGGCCCTTACCTTTCCGGCCCGGCGGCTCCCGTCCGGCGCCGGCGCCTACTACTCCCAGCAGGCTCCGCGGCCTGCTCTAGGATGGCGCGCCGGGTGATGTCATCACCCGGCGCGCTACTCTAGAGCAGGCCGCGGAGCCTGCTGGAAGTAGTAGGCGCCGGCGCCGGACGGGAGCCGCCGGGCCGGAAAGGTAAGGAGGGGGTGCGTGGAGGGGAGGAGGGGGCGCGCGGAGGGGGGAGGGGGGAGGGGGGCCCTTACCTGCCCGGCCCGGCGGCTCCCGTCCGGCGCCGGCGCCTACTACTACCAGCAGGCTCCGCGGCCTGCTCCAGGGTGGCGCGCCGGGTGATGTCATCACCCGGCGCGCTACTTGAGAGTAGGCCGCGGAGCCCGCTGGTAGTAGCCGCCGGCGCCGGACGTGCCGAGAAGGTAAGTGGCGGGGAAGGGGGCTTACCCCCCCCCCCGGAGCCGTCCGCTTCTATCCGCTGGCGCCCGCGGGCGCCAGCGGATGGAAGCAGGCGGCCCCAGGGGGGGTAGGGAGCGCGGGGGAGGGGGTTTACCTGCCGGGGCCGTCCACAGCGGACGGCCCCGGGGGGGGAGGGAGTTAGGCCCCCCCTTACCCACCCGCCGCCATTTTTTCCTCATAGACTTGCATTGCAATGCAAGTCTATGGGGAAAAAAATGGCGGCCGATCCAAAAATGTACGATTTTTGGGTCGGGATCGGACTCGATCCGGTCCGGGGGGCCTCCGATTTTGTCCGAACCGGTCCGGGACAAAATTGGAGGTCCCGATCCGGGTCCCGATCCGATCCGGGGGGTCCGTGCACACCCCTAGTAAAAAGGGTCTTGGTGTTCACAAGCTGAATATGAGTCAGCAGTGTGATGTGGCTGCAAAAAAGCAGGGCCGTGCAGAAGGGGGCCAGTGGGGCCAGTTGGCCCAGGGCCCATGATTTTGAGGGGGGCACTCTGATGAGGAGGTCCCCCAGCTTACGCTACTGCTTCCATAGCGTAAGTGGCCCAGCGAGAAGCGAGGAGCCCGCCTTGTGGAAACAGCACAGGGTCCATCCGTTGTGAATGCCACGGTCAGACTACAAGCTCCAGAGGGCAATGCCACATGCAGGGGGGGGGGGGATATATGTGCCTTGAGGTGTTGTAGAACAGGATTAATATGAAGGTGTTATTTAGAACGGACATGTTGGTGGGCATGGCCCCTTGGGGTGGCCATTTTGTCCTTTTTTGAAATAGGGGGGGCACACACTTCCCATCTGGCCTGGGCATATTACCAGCTCTGCATGGCCCTGCAAAAACGGGAAATGCAATTTTAGGGTGCAACAAGTATTGTTTCAAAATATGGGAAATAATAGTTTCACTCTAATCTGTGCGGGGCAGCCCACACCTCAAATCCTGGGCAGGACACTTTAAGAAGGATTCTGATAAGGGCAAGAAAAATCATCAGGGGACTAGAAATTAAGTCCTACAAGGAAAAATTGAAGGAACTGGGGATGTTTAGCCTTGAGAAGACTGAGTGGGGATACTTTTCAAGTAACTAAAGGTTGTCACGCAGAAGAGAGCCACAATCTGTTCTCCGTCATCCAAGACCACAGGACACAAAATAATGGGCTTAAGTTACAGGAAAGCAGATTTCAGTTGAACGTCAGAAAAACCTACATAATGGTCAGAGCAGTCAGACCATGGTACCAACTGCTCCCCTTTAATTCATGTTGAATGTCAAGTTGGTGAACGGGAAATCATCTATTCAGGCCTTGATCCTGGATGGGCATGCTGACCTAGCCTGTATCCTGGAGACCTGGTTGGGTGAGACTGGGGCAGTAAATCTCTCCAATCTTGGCCCACTCAGTGTTGCGGTAGGCAAGATATAGGGAGACGGTGAGCCTATCTACACTACTGCTTTAAAACAGTTTAAAATGGTTTATAACAGTTTTGAGAACTGTTGGGGTCCAGGACACACTCCAGATACAGTTTTCAAAATGTTTTCAAAGTGTTTTATCCTGCGTGTGTAGATAGGCTCAAAGAGGCAGAGTCACAGTAATTTATCATGATTCTATCACCTCGTCCCAAAGTCTTCCAGTTCTGAGTGTATCTGAAGGTAGGTGTTTGGAACAGAATAGGGATTATCCTGATGTCCTGCCTGCCCCACTGTTCCCTTTCTGAGCTAGCCAAGGTGGCCTTGGATTTGGTGCTGGAATCTCCATGGCTAGATGTGCTGGAGGACTGCAACATACATGGTGAGGCCTCCTCGTTGGGAATGGCTCAGGACTTCATAGCCTCCACGACAACCATGGCTATGTCTCAGTTAGTATCTGGCCCCACTCATTCAGTGGGGCAGACTTTGGATCTGTTTTTCTGTTTTGGGTGGAATGCTGTTGATCTGGGGGTAGAGTATGGATGTACGGATTTTGTAAATTCTGTTTTGTGTGCATTTCATGAATTGCCATGTGCCTTCCATTCTGTCGTTCACTCATGGATGGAATTGGATTCCCCCTCCCCCAGTTTTCTGAATTAGCACAAATTTCCATTTGCTGAAACTTGCACTTGCAAGATTGTGCAAAACCCTCCCCCTCACCCAAATGCACAATTTCATGCTTTAGTTTATGGGGAAATGCACATTTTCAGTCAGTGTTTTTATTTTTATTTTATGTATTTTTCCATGACTAAATTTGCATAAAGTTCTAGAAAGTAAAAAAAATGTCCCGCAAGTCTGCCCAATCCATGCAATCCAGGAAAAGCCAGTCCGCTGCAGAATCCATGGGTCAGATTCATAGAAATCCAAATTGATTTGATTCCCTTGCAGGTTTCTCTGGAAAGCTAGGGTGGAAGAATTTTCTATAGTTCCATGGTCATGGACAGATCACTACCTGGTGGGGTTTAGACTTGCCGGGACTCTGAGCCTCTGCAGGAAGATGCAACAAATGGCGGAAAAACATGGGAGGGCTTCAAGTGGATGACGGCATTATCTGCACCACTCCTAAAATTCCATGTATGAGGTGGGGCAATTGCACAATAAAAGCTTTATCTGGAAACATTGTACATCCCAATGCTTTTTCAAAATGTTTGTAGCCATTAGAAAAAACTTCTATATACTCAGTGGTATTTTATTTGTGGATCGGAGGTTGTAGATGATATGCCTCATTAACTATTGGATTGTGCTGTCTATCAATACTTAGCGTTCTTTCTTCAGTTCCCTATTGACTCAGGACCCAATCTGCAAAAAAGTTTATTTGCCAACAAAGACAGGTTGGTCATGTAAAATATCTTTTCTACTGGCAGCAGAAAAGTCAAGGCAAATTTTATGAACATTTACGTGATAGATTGCTCCAGGCATACCTAACTCTTTTAATAATTCAATTTATTTGTTTTCTTATGGATTTGTATTTTATGATGCTGTGTATTTGGTGATGGTTATGATGTATGATCAAGATGATAGCATTATTTCCTTATTTCCTTACTTACTAACTGAAAGTCTACACACACCAGAGGAGTGGAGATACAGAAAAATATGTTTGATAAGAGTGTAAAGAAGGCTAAAACCCTGGATCTTAAAATCAAACCCTGACACCAGGCAAACCCAAGGACCACCCATTAACTAATTGCCTAATTGTGTCCTAACTGCATTGGGAGGGGGGAGAGAATGAGTCTAAAATATACATATCCCTTTTTGTGAATCCCAGCTGTCGTTCCGCCACATGCACCTCCTTTGAGAACCTGCTACCAATAATCTCTCTATATGATGATGTACAAAGTTGTACGCTTTTCCCCCTTTTACTGCTGTATACCTGTTCTGCAAGAAGTCATTTATGAGGCAGTCTTCCGTTCAGATCTTCAGGAAAGGCCACTGTCTAGAGTTGCAGGGCAGGGGGTGGGAAGGGTGTGAAAGGAAGGAAGGAATATCGAAAGCTGAGAAGGAACTGGGAAACGGGAGAGTTTCACTTCTTCAGTGAAGAATGTCAGTATTATGAACAGAACAAGTGCATATCAGAGTTATTCATACTTCATTGTCACTGCAATTGAAAAGAACTTTAATTGATTTATACCACTTTGGGTGCTTCTAAGATGAGGCTTTTATTGTGCGATCGCCCTGCTTCACTGACAACATTTTAGGGTGGGGTGGGGTGAGCAGATATCATCGTCTTCCACTTGTAACCCTCTCGTGTTTTCCCATCACTTCTATCTTTTATTGTACCACCAAAATAGAAAAATAGAGAAATCTTTTCAGGAGAGGAAAGACATTATAACTGCATAACATCTTTTGATCAGTAGTGCTTGGAGCCCTCCATCTGGAAGCCTCCAAGGTATCCCTAAAGCGCTCTGAGAATGATGGTGTGGAGTATGCTTCAAAAAATTTCCTACGGCCCCCTCGCAATGGAAGGACTAGCATTTATATTTATGTGTTTATAAATAAATAAATTCTCCAGTATGGGGTTCCGCAGGGGTCAGTCTTGTCCCCCATGCTGTTCAACATCTACATGAAACCGTTGAGTGCAGTCATCCGGAGTTTTGGAGTGCGTTGGCATCAGTACGCTGATGACACGCTACTCTATTTCTCCTTTTCATCTTCATCAGGTGAGGCTGTGGATGTGCTGAACCAGTGCCTGGCTGCGACAATGGACTGGATGAGACCTAATAAACTGAAACTCAATCCAGACAGGACTGAGATGCTGTTAGTGGGGGGGTGGGGTGTTCCTCTGACCGGATGGAGGGTGTTCAACCCCCAAGCAGGTTCGTAGCTTGGGGGTTCTCCTAGAACCATCTCTGTCATTTGAGGCTCAGGTGGCATTAGTGGCACCGAGTGTCTTCTACCAACTTCAGTTAGTGGCCCAGCTATGCCCCTATCTGGAAAGGGATAACCTGGCTTCAGTTGTCTATGCTCTGGTAACCTCCAACTTAGATTAATGCAATGCGCTCTACGTGGGGCTGCCTTTGAAGATGGTTCGGAAGCTGCAGCTTGTGCAGAATGCAGCGGCCAGATTGGTAACAGGGACCAGAAGGTTCGAACATATCAGACCGATTCTGGCCTGCTTGCATTGGTTGCCTGTATGTTTCCGAGCCCGATTCAAGGTGCTCGTTTTAACCTATAAAGCTTACACGGTTTGGGACCACAATACCTGATGGAACACCTTTCCTGACATGAACCTACCCGTACACTACACTCAACATCAAAGGTCCTCCTCCGGGTGCCTACTTTGAGGGAGGCTTGAAGGACGGCAACAAGGGAGAGGGCCTTCTCTGTGGTGGCCCCTCAATTATGGAATGATCTCCCCAATGAGGCCCACCTGGTGCCAACACTGTTATCTTTTCGACACCAGGTCAAAACTTTTCTTTTCTCCCAGGCATTTTAACAGCTCAAATTGAGGTTTTGATTGACATTGTGGCCAGGCTTAACAGTTAAAAAGTTTTAAAGTGTTTTAATGTCAGCTGTTTTATGTTTATGGTTTTAAATTTTGTATATTGACTTTTTAGTGTTAAATCTTTTAATTTTTGTAAACCGCCCAGAGAGCTTCGGCTATGGGGCGGTATATAAGTGTAATAAATAATAATGATAATAATAATAATAATAATAATAATAATTTATTACATTTGTATACCGCCTCATAGCCAAAGCTCTCTGGGCGGTTTACATAGGATTAAAACAATTAAAAACAATATACTGTTTTTAATTGTTAAAACAATTGACTGTTAAAACATTGACTGTTAAAACATGCTGTATCTGTGGTGTTGATATGAGTCTGTTAATATATTCACAAAAAAGTATTTTGTAAATATTTCCCAGTTAGTATTTTAAAAATATGGCTGCAATCCTAAGCACATTTACTAGAGAATAAGAGCTATCGAACTCACTGGGACTTACTTCAGAGTAAACATGTAAAGGATTGTTCTGTAACGATCAGCAAAGAGTCTTGGTACCTTAAAGATTAACAAATATATTTATGATGGCATAAGCTTTTGTGAACTCATGTCTAGGCTGACCATATGAAAAGGAGGACGGGGCTCATGTAACTTTAACAGTTGTGGAGAAAAGGGAATTTCAGCCAGTGTCATTTGTATGCAATTAGTTCCTGGTGAAATTCCCTCTTCATCACAACAGTTAAAGGTGCAGGGGCCCTGCCTTCTTTTGTATATGGTCACTCTAGTATGGTGCCTGCAACTTTAACTGTTGTGATGAAGAGGGAATTTCACCAGGAAATAATTGCATACAAATGACACTGGCTGAAATTCCCTTTTCTCTACAACTGTTAAAGTTGCATGAGCCCTGTCCTCCTTTTCATATGGTCAGCCTACTCATGTCTACTTAATCAGATGCATGAAGGGTTATCCTCAGTTGGCAGGCAACTATTTTCATAACCTCATGGTTTACATTTTCCCCCTCCACACCCATGTACAGGACACATACATGCCAAATGAGGATACCACTTCCTGCACTTGATGAAGTGGACTTGAGCCCACAAAAGCTTATACCATGATACATTTGTTGGTCTTTAAAGTGCTACAAGACTCTTTGCAGGGGAGGGAAACCCTAATGGCAACACACTAAAACAACTACCATCTAGAATCTGTTAAAATGTGAATCAGTTTTAGTAGCTGTGCTATTAAGGTTAAGTTCCACTTAGTGCTCAGATGTATGTTCCATTAAGTTCAATGGGACTTGCTCCCAAGTGGTCATAGACTTGCAGCCTCAGCTTAGAATTACATTGCTGACAAAAACATTGCCTTCTTGGGTGTAGAGTTGAGAAATAATGTCAATAAACATGAAAAGGCTAGGAAGATATCAAAGAGGAAAACTTTCTTGTATCAACACTCAAGATAGAGTGCGACGTTAATCTTTACCTCACATGGAAATATTTACGGTATCAACAACGAGTTTCATTATCACTGGAAACCTTTCGTTATGATTTAATATCTATTCATAGTATAAGCCATCAGTCACAATCTTTAGCTGTCTTACGTACTCAAGAAAATAGATAACAATGTAGCTTCTCTCAGGCATAAACTAAATGTTTTTTTCCACAGTTCTTGTAAGCCTTCTCTTCATTGTGATTTCCCGGTAATGTTTGTATATAGCTGGGTGGGGGATTATGGGAATCGTAATTAGGGATGTAGAAACCAGCAAATGGAACCAATTACCTAGGGAGGTGATGGGCTCTCCCACATTAGAGGCCTTCAAGAGGCAGCTGGACAACCATCTGTCAGGGATGCTTTAAGGTGGATTCCTGCATTGAGCAGGGGGTTGGACTCGATGGCCTTATAGGCCCCTTCCAACCCTACTATTCTATGATTCTATGAAAACCCAAACTTGTGGAGATTCTCTGAGTTCCACTTTGGAGCTCAGTCCATATCAGAGTGGGAGCTTTGTTTTTTGTCTCGCGTGAAAATCCCAAAATACTTGGGGAACACATTAAAAGTATGCAATCTTCTCCCATGGATGAAAGTGTGTTTGTGGGCACTTTTTAGAAAGCATATGCCTTCTTTTCATGCCTATTTTTCTAGTATATACATTTTCCAAGCAAATCTCCTCTGCCCCCCCCCGCGGGGAATTTACAAGCTTTCACCATAGATGGTGCTTGGTTTGTGTTCAAGTTCAGGAGGTGCGTGCAAATGGGATAAATTCTCATCATAAACAAACTGGATTGAATTTCTCATACATCCCTAATTGTACACCAACAAATCTGGAGGGTTCCAGGCCTTTCCCTCTGATCAGTCTGAGACATTTTCACAGAAAACACTACAAATTATCCTTCTGAACTTCTTTCCTCTTATTTCTGCCACATGTGAAACTATGAGCTCCATCACACCTACTTTTTTTTTCCTGATATGCACCTGTGATTTTGATCTCTGTTTCATTAGCACAGCAAGCGCTGGTTACTGTTACGTGTGTGCGTTGTTGCACTATTTCATCTCATAGCTTATTCGCTCCCCTGCTCCACTGTGCCCCACCCGCCTCTTCTCCTTCCCCCTCCAGTTCATTGGTTCTTGTCCTTGATGGATGTTGTGATAGACGTAGTGTGGCTGCCTCCGTTCCGTTTTCATACAACCGCTTAATTATAGCCTATTGAAATTAACCAAAATGCTTGTAGCACCCTCATTTTTAAAGATAAAGACATGAAACTTGGCACCATGATAGCTCTTAAGTAGGGCTTTAGTAGGCTGACCAGGTGGTTCGGGATTTCCCGGTCCTAACCGGGAATCCAGGGGCCAACCGGGCCAACCGGGGAGGCGGGGGAAACCGGGGTGGCGGGGGGTCACGCGGCGGTGGCAGCGAGACCCGGTGGCGGTGGAGGAGCCCGGGAAGCGGACGCCCCTGCAGGTAAGCATGAAGGGGGGCACTTACCTGCTGGGGCGGCCGCTTCCCGGGCTCCTCCGCCGCCTTCGCCGCTGCTGCCAGGCTCGTAAAGCCAGAGGCCGCGCGGAAGAGATGGGAGAGGGCCGGATCCGGAAGTGATGTAACCGGCCCTCTCCCGCCTCTTCCACGCGGCCTCTGGCCTCCTTAGGGCTCAATCGCGATGGCAATGAGCCCTGAGGAGCCCGGACGCCCGCGCCCGCCTCTTCCGCGCAGGCATCCGGGCTCCTCGAGGCTCGTCGCCATTGCGACGAGCCCCAGAAAGGCCAGAGGCCGCGCGGAAGAGACGGGAGAGGGCCGATTACGTCACTTCCGGATCCGGCCCTCTCCCGCCTCTTCCGCACGGGTGGCGACGGAGGACCCCACGCAGCCGCGCGGGCGATGGAGGACTCCGCGCGGGCGGCGGAGGAACCCAGCGGTAGGTCCAGGCTGGTTTTTTTGGGGGGGTGGCTTGGTGGGGGGGTTGTTTTGGGTGGGGGGGCGGGGGGGACCGGGATTTTGACTTTTAAAATCTGGTCAGCCTAGTAGGCATGCCATATTTGAAGGTACTGGTTCCCCTCTATTCAGCACTGGTTAGGCCCCATCTTAAGTAAGCCATAAAGACCGATCTCTTTCGGCAGGCCTACCCAGTTGAATTTTAAGAGTTTTATTGGTATTTCATTGGTATTTTAATAGTGTATTAGTTTTATGTGCTTTTAATCAGTTTTAACTATTTTATATTTGATATTGTTCCCTTCCTCGATCCAGAGGGAGAGGCGGGTAAGAAAAAAATAAATATATTATTATTATTAGTAGTAGTAGTACTATTGCATCCTGTTCTGGGCACCACACTTCAAGAAGGATGCAGACAAGCTGCAGCATGTTTAGAGGAGGGCAACGAGGATGATCAGGGGATCTGGAAACAAAACAAAACAGAGACTGAAAGAACTGGGCATGTTTATCCTGGAGAAGAGAAGATTGAGGGGAGACATGATAGCACTTTTCAAATACTTGAAAGGTTGTTACACAGAGGAGGGCCAGGATCTCTTCTTGATCAACCCAGAATGCAGGTCACTGAATAATGGGCTCAAGTTACAGGAAGCCAGATTCCGGCTGGACATCAGGAAAAACTTCCTGACTGTTAGAGCAGTATGACAATGGAACCAATTATCTAGGGAGGTGGCGTGCTCTGGACAACCATCTGTCAGGTATGCTTTAAGGTGGATTATTGCAGGGGGTTGGACTCAATGGCCTTATAGGCCCCTTCCAACTCTTCTATTCTATGATTCTATGATTCTATGCCGATTCCTTCATCAGCTGATTTGTTAGGAATTTTTTAAATTTTTTCTCTCTTAAGCCATTCCTCCTCCCCATAAACACACACACACACCCCTCTCTGATTCTCCATTAATCCACCCCAGCCATTTATGGAGGGAAGTTTTATCCTTTACTTTGCTGATGGGCATATCCCCTTAATGGATTCTTTATTTTGGATCACTGGATCCAGAACCAAAGACATGGAACAATTCTCAGGTACAGGGGAAAATAAAAAGAAAAGGCTCTAGTTAAAGCCAATTTGGCAAGCATCCCTGTTTCATATTCCTGCACCTTCACCCCCTCCCAAAGAAAAGAAATAAAACCATTTTATAGTCCCATACAGCTCTGCATCAGCAAAGTAAAGGATAAAAGCTCCCTCCATAAATGCAGAGCTGTGTGTGTTGCTATCCAACCGTTTCAAACATCTGGCAAACTAAAAGGAGTACAAATGTAATGGTAGACCAGCTGCTCAGCAAAGATGGCAAAATGTTGACAGATGAAGGCAGAACTGCTCAACTCCTATTTTGGCTCAGTTGTCTCCCCAAAGAGGGTCTGTGTCCCATCTAGCATAAGTGACAAAGGCTATCTACATGGGAAGGATCACAATTATGGGCTTTCAGGAAGGCGCTACTGTGCCCGTCCCCCCCTGCCCACTCGCGTCAATGCAGGGTCGCCTGGGTTAGTTTTTTTTTATTCACCTTCTTTTGTTTGTTCTCTTTTTTAATCCTAAAAAAAGCTGTAAATGCAACCCTTTGCATTTACAGCTAAACAAGGGGGGGAACAACAAGGGGGGAGCAGCAGGGTGCTCCCTCTCTGAATATCCACACCCTTTAATTCCCCCCCTGTAAGCAATGGTCAGCAGAGGCGCGGAGGTGGTCCAGCGACCTTTCGGCTCACTGGTCCACCCCCTTCCCTGCCCAGCCTATGGTGACCAATCAGTGGTGGCCTTCGGCTGTGGCACACCCCCGCAGCAGCTCCAGACCAAGAGCATCAGATGGCAGTTGCCGTTGTTGCCTCGCTCCAAGCTAAAAAAAAGTTGGGGTAAGTGCCTGACTTTTTAAAAGCGGAGCTTTGGGGGTTTGACCCTGGATGGCTTCACAATGGCCGCAGCGTCATGTAGATCACCTGCCCCCACTCCAAAGCTACTGCGGGGCAAACCCTTGGTCAAGATGTGCCCAAACAGGCTGAAGTGATAGGAGTGCAGATTGAGGGTGACAGAGAGATGTTCAGGGAATATCTAAGCACCTTAAATGAATAAAGTCCCCAGGTCCAGATGAATTCCATCCTAGGATATTGAAAGAGCTAGCCGATGGATTCTCTGAACCTCTGCTATCTTTGAGAAATGTTCCCTGATATTCTGATTAGCAAGCTAGTTACTATAAGTGTGGGCTGGATGGAACTACTACTAGGCAAATCCATACCTGTCTGGAACATCATTCTGGGCCCTATACACTCTTCTACATTTTTTATTAATGACTTGGAGGAAAAGGTGGGGGGAATGTTGATCAAATCTGCAGTTTACACAAAATGGTGTTGGTGGGGGAGGAGATAGCTAATACATTAGAAGACAGAAACAAAATTCAAAATGATCTTGATATGTTAAAAACTGGGCAGAAAATAACAGAATAAAATTTGACAGAGACATGTATGTCCTTCATTCTGGAAAAAAGGACCAAATGCACAGGTATAAGATGGGGGATACCTGGCTTGTCAATAGTACATGTGAAAAAGATCCTTTGCTGTGGCTGCAAAAAAGGCAAACGCAATTTTAGGTTGTATCAATAGAAGTATAGTTGCAAAATCACAGGAAGTGATAATTCCACTCTACTCTGCACTGGTCAGACCTCACCTTGGATATTGTGTCCAGTTCTGGACACTGCACTTTAAGAAGGATTCAGATAAATTGAAATGAGCTTAGAGAAGGGCAACAAAGATGATCAAGGGATTAGAAATTAAGTCCTATGAGAAAAGATTGAAGGAACTGGGTAAGTTTAGTCTTGAGAAGAGAAGAATGAGGGGGATATGATAGCAGCTTTCTAGTACCTCAAGGATGGGACATAGAACAAGGCTGTAACCTGTTCTCTATCGTCCACAACTGTATTATTATTATTATTATTATTATTATTATTATTATTATTTATTACATTTATATACCGCCCCATAGCCGAAGCTCTCTGGGCGGTTTACAAAAATTTAAAGACTGAACACTAAAAAGACAATATACAAAATTTAAAACCGTAAACATAAAACAGCTGACATTTAAAACATTATAAACTGTTAAGCCAGGCCACAAAGTCAGTTAAAACCTCAACTTAAGCTGTTAAAATGCCTGGGAGAAAAGAAAAGTTTTGACCTGGCACCAAAAAGATAACAGTGTTGGTGCCAGGTGGGCCTCATCGGGGAGATCATTCCATAATTGGGGGGCCACCACAGAGAAGGCCCTCTCCCTTGTTGCCGTCCTCCGAGCTTCCCTCGGAGTAGGCACCCGGAGGAGGACCTTTGATGTTGAGCGTAGTATATGGGTAGTTTCATGTCAGGAAAAGCGTTCCATCAGGTATTGTGGTCCCAAACCGTGTAAGGCTTTATAAGTTAAAACCAGGACCTTGAATCGGGCTCGGAAACCTACAGGCAGCTAATGCAAGTGGGCCAGAATCGGTCTGATATGTTCGAAACTTCTGGTCCCTGTTACCAATCTGGCTGCTGCATTCTGCACAAGCTGCAGCTTCCGAACTGTCTTCAAAGGCAGCCCCATGTAGAGCGCATTGCAGTAATCTAACTTGGAGGTTACCAGAGCATAGACAACTGAAGCAAGGTTATCCCTGTTCAGATAGGGGCGTAGCTGGGCCACCAGCCAAAGTTGGTAGAAGGACACAAAATAATGGGCTTAAGTTATGGTTGATTACAGGTTCTTTAGATGATGTCATAACACTCCAGTTTTACTTCTATTTTTAAGAGCACTTTTCCATTTTTTGTTTTAGAGCAGAGGAAATGGAGTATTATTTCTGTAAGCACAAGAAAATGTATCTTCCTACTTGTGTTATTGCAGTATTTTTGCTGTAGCCACCTAGAAGATATGTAACCGAAAATCAGGAAAGGAAAAGTCCTTTATGTAGGGCTCAGATTTCAGTTCTGACACAAAACCAAAAGTAGATTCAGCAGATTAACAGCCTTGGATAGAAAAGCTCTTAAATTGGAAAAAGAGCACGTGGAAAGGGTTAACATCCCCTCCCCCCCCCACATGCTGATAACAAGTGGAGTCCCCTGCAGCTTCTTGTAGGTAGAAATGGAAATATCAGGAGATCTGATCGCGTCATCAGTTATGGCTCTAAAATCACTGGGCTTCAAGTTTCAGATTAATGTTGTTGAAATAGCAACTAGCTTGTTCTCATCTTGTGCTGGAGGGGTGTGTGGGGAAAGGGAAATCCACAGAAAGACCTGCGCTGTGTCAGAAGAGCTGCTTTCATCACCTCTCAGCAGGCTTCTGAACAAATCCTCAGCCGCAAACAAGAGCAAGAGCAGAGCAAGAAAACCACAAGGGCCGAGAGAAACAGAGGAAGGGATGCGCGCGCACACACACACACACACACACACACATGACAAAAGACCTAGTTTATATAACCCCTCAACACAAAGAAGCAGTTATGGATCCTGCATGGTATTTCTCCACGAAGTACAAAGGAAGTTACGTACCTGTGGCTTTGTAGGTCATGCTTTGCCTTCTCTGCTTAGAGGAGGAACACAACCTAGATGTTGTCTCCACTATCGATGATTTAAGCAATCCAGTAGACATTGCTTTTCTCAGTTCAAGGGATTATTGTGGAAATGGGCACTGAATGCATATCATTACCAATCCTGTCTTGCTTGTACAAAGCAGGAAATAGCACTATGAAAGCAGAATATGGAATATGGTTGTGCCCCAACAGTTATCAGTGCACTTCAATACCACTATAAAGCAGTTTTATTTATTTATTTATTTATTGCATTTCTATACTGCCCAATAGCCAAAGCTCTCTGGGCAGTTCACAGTAGCGTAGATCTAGCCCCAGAGACGTTTTATTACCGGGCAATAAATCGTATTTAAAATAAAGAAAAATATAAAGATGTCTTCCACTGATGCTCAGAGTCCACAGAATTTTACAGGGGACCAGACAATGATGTCTTCCATTTGCAACCCTTTCATATTTGTCCATAGTTTCATTCACAAATAAATCATTTCGGAGGGAAAGATAGTGTAGCTGCACAACAACTTTTGATTGGTAGCTCAGGGAGCTTTCCATCTAGAAGCACCCTTTGATGCCAACTTGGCTTTTTCAGCTAGAGCCTGTGCTCCAAAGATTGGAGTCCTTATTTCGTGTGCCTTTGCTGGCATGTCATATGACTTTTCTCTCACTAGATTTTGGAGTCCATTTTGGAGGAAGATATCAACAGTGTTCTGAGCTCAGCAGTATCTGCTCAGTGCACCCAGATGTATTCTCCTCCTGGACCTCAAGGTGTGTCCCCTGAGAGAGAGGCACCCAAAGATATGCATCCCTTCTGTTGCAATACTTGTTTGGCTTAGACATTGATAGATGGGATTATCACACACAAACACACATGTTAAAAGCTTTTTTTAAAACAAACAAACAAACCAGAATACCAATAAAAACTGTGTCTGGTCAATCAAGGAAGACTTCTTGAAATAAAGATTTTTCAACAGTCACCAGAAACAACGCAATATTGGTGCCTGCCTCAGCTCAAGAGGCAGGGAGTTCCACAGAAAGGAAACACCACACTGAAGTCTCTTCTCATGTGGACTCCAAGCGGATCATAAGTTCATATGGAACCAACAGGAACTTGTGACCGGGCAGGCTGATAGGGGAGAAGACGCCCTCTCAAGTATCCTGATCCCAAGTTGCGTAGGGCTTTAAAATAATAGCAAAACCTTCAACCTGGCCCAGTAATGAATATGCAACCATTGTAGTTCCCTTAGCAAAGGAGTTGCATGCTGATAAGGGGCAGCTTCCAATAACAGCCAAGTGACTACATTGTGCGTTAGCTCCAGCTTTTGAACCAGTGTTAAGGGCTACCCCACATAGTGCATTGCAGTAATCCAGTCTTGAGGTTACTAGTGCCTGTACCACTGTGGCCAAGCTATCCTGTCCAGGAGAAGCCGTAGCTGGTGAACCAGTTGAAGCTGGTAAAAGGCACTCCAAGCCACCATGGGAACTTGGGACTTGACTTCAGAGATAACGATGGATCTAGGAGTACCCCCAGATTATGAACCTGATATTTCAAAGGGAGTGCAACCCCATCCAGAACAGGGAATGAGCCTATCATCCGGACTTGAAAACCCACTTGCCTACAAGCTTCCATCGTGCCAGGATTCAGCTTCAGTTTATTGGCCCTCATCCAGCCCACCACTAAGACTAGGCACTGATCCAGGACCTGTACAGCCTCACCTAATTCAAACGTCAGAGAGAGAGAGAGAGAGAGAGAGAGAGAGAGAGAGAGAGAAGGATGGTACTTGGTTAGGGTTGCCACATTCTGAATCCTCAAAACCGGGACAATTTTTAAAATGTATTTATTGATTTATTTTTGCTGGAAGCAAAATAAAAAGTAATGATGTCAGTGGGAGTTAGAAGAGGAAAGGCTGGGAGATGGGAAGTGGTAGGGGGGAGGGGCCCAAAGGGGAAGTGGTAGGGGGGAATTGCCTAATACAATCAGGAGAAGAGCAGCAGCAGCAGCACTGCTAAGCTATTTTTGCTAAGCAAGTGTTCCCATTGATAAAATAAAAACAACCCCCCCCCCAAAAGGTTTTCCTTAAAAGGAGGTATGAAGCCTTGGCTATATGGGGTCTGGTCTAGAGCTGAAAGGATTACTGACCTGGCTCGAAGGGGGAAAGCACCGGCTGTTGTTCTTTCACTGAGTCACTCAGGTCTCTGAACAGGCAGTAAATAGCCCTACTCTAAGCAAAATAAAAAGTAAAGGTGTGGGTGGAAGGGAGTTAGAAGAGAAAAGGGCTGGAGGAGAGAGTGGGGGGGAGGAGAAAGCGATCAGAAGAGGGGCAGCTGTAGGAAGGCAGAGCCCATTTTAAACAACGTGTTTCCCATGGGTAAACTCCCTCCCCCAAGGTTTTCCTTAAAAAAAGCTATGGGGTCTAATCTGCAACTGAAAGGATTACCTGGTAGGGAAAACACAAGCTGCACAATAGCAGCGGCTGGTCAGGAGGCCTTTTCTTTTATTGTTTGACTAAATCACTTGGCTCTCCCAGGCTCAGCAGCAATAGCCCTACCGCAGCAGGCAGCGTGGCAGCCTGAGGAAAGCAAGCGCGCCTTTTCCTGCTGCTCCTCCTCCTCTGCACAGGCGCAATAACATGAGTCACAGGGAGTAACTCAGCTGAGCTTGAGCAGGAGTGGCAGTGCTCTGAAAAAGGTGTGCCCGCTTTTTTCTCTTCTGCTGCAGCTGTGCTGCTTAAGGCACCATTTTAGAAATCAGCCGGCCAGACTGGGAATCTGGGATTCTTGCCCAGCCAGTCGGGACATTTCAGAATCACCTGGAAATCGGGGACATTCCTGGTTTTCCAGGACATATGGCAACCCTATACTTGGTCCCAGATCTCGCAATGACCCTTCCCAGAGACTTCATATAGAAGTTGAACAACACTGGGGACAAGATGGTATCCTACAGAACCTCACAACTCAATTGCCACTGGCCAAGGAATGGTCAACCTGCATGTAAGACCAGAACCACTGTAACACAGTGCCTTCAGTGCCCAGCCCACAAAGTTGATGCAGAAGGATCCCAAGGTCGATGTTATCAAAATCTGACGAAAGATTAAACAGAATTAACAGGGTTGCACTCCCCGTCTCTCTCCTGATAAAACCACCAAGGCTGATTTGGTTCCATAACTAGGTCAAAACCCAGACTGGAACGGGTGTAGATAATCATTATCCTCAAAGAGTGCCTACAGTTGCTCCGCCATGGCCCTCTCAAGTGCCTTCCCTAAGAAAGGGGTATTTGCGACTAGGCAGCAGTTGTCAAATTCTATTGGGTCCATAGTAGGTTTCTTCAGAAGTAGTCGCACTACTGCTTTCATAAGGACAGCAAGAACCACCCCTTCACACAGTGATGCATTTATCACTCCCTGGACCCACCCAATCATACCCCCATACCTAGATTTTATTAGCCAGCAAGGGCAAGGATCAAGAGGCCAATAACATTGCTGCAAGGACCTTATCCACAACAACAGACCTCCACAACTGAAAGTGATCCCACAAAATCAGGCAGATGGTGGCATCAGACACCTCAACTAGAGCTGCACTAACAACAGCGTCAAATTTGCCATGGAGACAAGAGTTTTTGTCCTCAAAATGTGATGCACAAAGGTCACAGTGAAGGGACCAGGGTCCCAGTTGTTGAGAAGAGTGTTAATAACCCCTGGACCACCTGAAAGTGTTCCACTGGACAGCTACTTGAGGAGGCAATGGAGGAAGCCAAGGAAGCCTTCTTTGCTGCCCACATCACTGCTCCATAAGCATGATTGTGTGCTCGGTCATTTCACTTTGAATCTTACACCATTTGCACTCTAGCTGATGTCCAGGCTGTTTCAATGACCACAGCTTCCCAGTAAACCAAGGAGCAAAGTGGTCTCTACAGTGCCCAAGAGGGTGCTCCGGTGCAATCAAGTTGATGGCCCTCTCCATCTCGAAGAGCATTCAGAGCATTCAGAAATGATCCATTGGATTCCATCAGCCTCCTGGGCCAGACTATGCAAATGGGGTCCCACCCCTGCAGAGAGAAGTAACAACAAGGGGTCAAATCTCACCAGGAAATGGTCTGGTCATGAGAAATGGGAGTTACTTCCCCCCACATTTTCAGACCACTCATCTCAAAGCCCAAATCAAGGGTATGTGTGTTGGGCCACTGGCAAACTGAGGCATCCCCAGAGAGAACCTCAGCGTGGAAATTAAAGTCACCCAGAACCACCATCCAGAGTTCCTCTAACACCACCTTTGAGACCACGTCTGGCAGCTCAGTCAGGGAGGCCACTGGGAAGCAGAGTGGGCAGTACACCAGCAGCATCCCCATTCTGCCTCGATGGCCCACCACTCTCAAGGCCCACCCCAAGGCAGAGTAGTTTCCTGGTGACAGAGATGGAAGTTCTGTAAACCGTGGTGACTCCCCACCCCTGGCCCTCCAGCCTATGTTAGTGCTGCACCAAATACCCAGGGCTGTAGGGGGGAAGGGGGCAGCCCCACCCCTTGACCACATCACTTCCAGGTCTCAGAAATAAGCACTGCCAGGATTTAATGGGGAGGGGGGCATGCTGCAGTGGAACCATGTGGGAGCCACATTTAAGGAAGAAAAATACACTAAAAGGACTTTTCAAAAATGTGCATTTTCCAGAAGGAAGCTGAGGGGGTGTTGTGCACTGGCAATAGCGTCATCTGTTGCAAACGACCCTGATGTGTTGTCACTCTGCACTAAATCGGCCATGTAGATTGGGCCCTAGACTCATAGGAGTACATCGCCAGGGGCCATTGGGTCCTGACTATTGAGAACCTGGGATATTTAATCAAGTTTCTTTAATTTCTGCAATCCTTCCGAAGTACTTCTCCTACATGAGAGTACACGAATGCAGGGGATCCAGTCCCTTCTTCAGGGCACCATTGAACCTGTTCCCCCACCTCAGCAAGCTTTCTACTTGGGATATTTCACTATCCAGGACAGGGTGGTGGATTAAGATATATTCTAAATCTTCAGGATGTGAAGGTGTTTATCCAGCCAAGGATGCTTGCTGGTATCTTATCACCCATCAGCGATTCAGCATGTTTTACCTCAACTGACTTCAAGGATGCACATTTTCCTATTACCGTCCCATGGCAGCAGCATTGCTTCCTACACTTTCCTGTCAGGGTCATTTGTTATCAATACCATCTCCTTATTCTTTTCTTTTTCTTTCTTTTTTTGGTCTCTCCACTACACGCAGGGGTTTTATTACAAAATGCAGAGTGGCAGTCGCTGCATTCCTTTGAGAAGTGGTAGAAAGTGCACCCTACGCGTGGTCTCAGGTTCAGTTCCTGGAATCTCCCGTTAAAAGAATCAGGTGGCCAGTGATGTGATGTGAAAGGCCTTTTGTGGAGACAATGGAGAGTCCCTGGGCACATCTTCATGAGGGGAAAGCCCCAGGGTTGATCCGCAGTGGCGTTAGGTCATCTATATGACGCAGCTGCCCACAGAGCTTTGGCCATGGGGCGGTATATAAATGTAATCATCATCATCATCATCATCATCATGGAGCTGTCCCGAGGCATTCCCCCAAAACTCTGAATTTAAAAAGTCAACAACTTATTGTGACTTTTGCTGTGAGCAAGGTGCTGACGTGCATTTGCAGTCTGTCACCTTGCTCCGGATTTGCAGCGGAGGCATGTCCCAGCCAATGGCAACCCCTGATTGGTTGCCCTCAGCCGGGGGAGGGGGCAGGCCAGAGAGCCAAATGGCCACTAGAACTCCTCCGTGCTTCTCCGGCGTGGCAGAAGGACGCTAGGCTGGAGAAACGCATGAATGTAAAAAAAGAGTAAAACTAAAAATACAATTTTAAAAAATGTGGTTAGCACACAGACACACTGCAGTGCCCATGGAATGACACCTCTGTGCCTCTCCAGCATGGCAGAAGGACCTCACACCACAGAAGCACAGAAATATAAAATAAAAAATAAGATTTAAAAACAAAAATGTGGGAGGCACATGAACGCGCTGCGGTGCCAGGGCACGAACAGTTGTCAAGAGTATAAAACGTTATAAAGTGTAGTAGCTAAAATGTTTGACTGGAAGTCAGGAGATCCGGGTTCTAATTCCCTTTCGGCTATGGAAACCCACTGGGTGACTTTGGGCCAGTCACAAACTCTCAGCCCAACCTACCTCACAGGCTTGTTGTTGTGAGGATAAAATGGAGAGGAGGAGGGGGATTATGTATGCCACCTTGGGTTCCTTGGAGGAAAAAGGTGGGATATAAATACAATAAATGAATAAATAAATAAAGGTCCAACCAGCTGTTGACCAGGGACTCACAAACAGGGCACGGCTGCAACAGCACCCTGCTGCCCATGTTCCCCAGCAACTGGTGTATATAGGCTTACTGCCTCTGAGGCCCCCTCTACAAGATTTCGCTTTGACACCATGCACATCTCCTGACAATCACTTTTACGCCTAATACCTATATGAAACTCACTTTAAAGTTGTTGACATGCATGCAAATGTTGCTGAAAGTAATGCGCTTTGTCCTGGGAAACTGCCCAAACAGGTTTTGCACCCTTTATTTTCCCCGCATACCAGAATCTCCTGCCTTTGGTTACCTAGGTTACCTGCCAGGAAAGATGTGGTTAACCTGTTTGGCTACCTCTCTCCCCTCCAATTTTGCCACCAGCTGAAGTTGTCCCCCCTCCCAGAACAGCTCAGGAGTAAATGGGAATGTGCCCCATAAGTTTCCCCCTCCAGCACCCTTTGAAAAATTATTTTTAGTCAGGGCTGCCTCTCTCTCCCCCCCCCCCCTCGTCCGATTTCCATTTCAGGTGAACTGCTCAGGAGTAAATGGGAATGTGCCTCGCACACACACACGCCAAAACAGACAGGGGGGTGCTGCTTCATTCCTTCCCCCTCCTCTTCCCAGCGAACTCAACTGTTGTAAAACATACACACACATACACACACACACAGCTCATGTCAGGAACCCAGCAAGAAGTGAGGGGATGATACGTCTAGGCTGATAACTAATTATGCGCACATTCTTCCTACCCCCTTTACTTCTCGTGAAACCACCTCCATCTGGCCCCGTGTCTCCATGAATGAAATATTCCATCAGGGGAGTTAAAATAAACTTTATTTTCAGTTCACATTGGGTCTCGTGTTCCTGGAGCTTCCATCCAGAGAGATGGAGAACAAGGAGGAAGTTGCCAGGAGGAGACAAGAAATTAAACTAAATGAAAAAGTGGGAGGTTTTCCCAGTGAAGGGGCAGTTCTATGCATGACATCAGGACCATCTGATCGTTAATGCACCTCCTCACAAAATTGTTTACACGGACATAAGGCGCTCTTACTCTGGTGGTAAATTAAAAGTCGCTATTTAATGCGCATTCGAAAATGTGAATAATCAGAGATAAAATGCGCTTGGATTTGCGCTCCACTCTTGTAGAGGTAAATTTGGTAATGCACCTTGAAAGAGCTTTAAATCGCTCTTGTAGAGGCACCCTGATACTGGAGATAGCACATAGCCATCAGGACTGGTAGCCATTGATAGCCTTTTCCTCCAAGAATTATCCAACCACCGTTTAAAGCCATCCAAACTGGTGGCCATCAGTATAACTTGTGATAGCAAATTCCATAGTTTAACTATCCACTGTGTGAAGAAGGACATCCTTTTATCTGTCCTGAATCTCCCACCTGTCAGCTTCATAGAATACCCCCGGGTTCTAGTATTTTGAGAGAGGGAGAAAAATGTCTCCCTATTCACATTTTCCACGCCATGCATAATTTTGTACACCTCTATCATGTCTCCCCTTAGCCTCCTTTTTTCCAAGCTGAACAATCCCAGCTGTTGTAACCTTCCTTCATAGGGGAGATGCTCCAGTCCCTCTGTCATTTGAGTTGCCCTTTCTGCACTTTTTCCAGCTCTATAAGGTGATATTTTGGGAGAAATAGCTCCATGAAATCATAGTAGCTGATAAGTGACACCCAAGATACCGAGGCATGATAAGAGTGCATCACAAGGCTTAACAGTAGAATCTTTATGATTCTTATCAGAGAACTGATAAAAGCTGGTTTGTGAACTAATACTGCTGTCACAGCTGCGAATTCTAAATGCATACACCAATTTCCTTGTAAACAATTTGTTTGGTTGAATCTGAAATACTGGGAAAGGGTGTCAGGCCTCCTAGACAGATAAGCAAAGAAGTTGCAAGAACAGATAGATAAGGAGAAGGGCATTCAAGATCCACCAAAGACTAGCTCAGGCCACCGTTTTGCAAGGATTTCCCCGGATTTGTCCTGTCTTTTATTCTATCCTGGGTGTCGGGGGTGGGTGGGTTCTGAAATTTTCTGTAATATCTGAGAATGACACTCTTTCCCCTTTATAGGCCGCCATTACTGTGGCAGGGGGAATGACATGCTTTCTGGAGGTGCATCATTCCCACACACACACTGCTCCAACTGGGACCTTCAAGGGAAAAGCTTGTCATTCCTGGACATTATAGAAAAGTCCCCGATTGGAGCAGTGACACAGTTTCCCTTACTGTGCTCAAATTGGGGCCTTTAAGGCCCAATTGGAGCGGAGGAAGGGAAAGTGCGCTTTCCAGTGGTCGCCATTAATGTGGAGGGGGGAATGACACACATTCCAGAGGCCCCAGAAAGCACGCTTCCCACACACACACTGGGTGTCCTCTTTTTTGGTTTCCCAAATATGGTCATAGAATCATAGATCATAGAATCATAGACTAGTAGAGTTGGAAGGGGCCTATAAGGCCATCGAGTCCAACCCCCTGCTCAATGTAGGAATCTACCTTAAAGCATCCCTGACAGATGGTTGTCCAGCTGCCTCTTGAATGCCTCTAATGTGGGAGAACCCACCACCTCCCTAGGTCATGGGTTCCATTGTCATATTGCTCTAACAGTCAGGACGTTTTTCCTGATGTCCAGCTGGAATCTGGCTTCCTGTAACTTGAGCCCATTATTCCGTGTCCTGCACTCTCGCTTGATTGAGAAGAGATCCTGGCCCTCCTCTGTGTGACCTTTCAAGTATTTGAAGAGTGCTATCATGTCTCCCCTCAACCTTCTCTTCTCCAGGCTAAACATGCCTAGTTCTTTCAATCTCTCCTCATAGGGCTTTGTTTCCAGACCCCTAATCATCCTCGTTGATTAGGGTCCCCTGATTATGCGCATCTTCTCGCAATCGCTTTTACGGCAAATCACTATATGCAGGAGGCGGTTAAGCACATAACAGGTTGCCTTACCGGTTGTATGAAATGCTCTTTAGAGGTGTTTAATGCGGAGAATCGCTTGTTTACATGGTCATAAGGCGCTTTAACGGCTGTGGTAAATTAAAACTCACTATTTAACTTGCATTCGATAATGTGCATAATCGCATAGAAAATGCGCCTCGGCCCCCAATTTGTGCTCCGCTCTTGTAGAGGTCAAATTTTTAATGCGCCTTGAAAGAGCTTTAAATCGCTCTTGTAGAGACACCCTAGTTCACCCTAGTAGATCCTGCCCTGGAGTACTGCAACCTCTTTGGGCAGAATTTGAGAAAATGGCTCATGTCAGTCTACTCTCACCACCCCACCCAGTCTCTTACTTCTTGTAATGATTTATATGGGAAGACATGATCCAGAAAATCAGTCAAATATTTTAATACGACTCACATGAGCCTTTATCACACCTACCCGTTTTGCTTGTGCAGGTTCCCTCTCTGTTTCCTATGCAAGTGTAGCCTTTTGATCACACGTGGCTGATTTTTCTCCGATTCCTCAGCTAAGCCTGTGGAGGAGGGGAGAAAACGGACAATCCCCGTTCAGGGATACTTCGAAAGAGAAATGGGAAACAGAGCACTCGGGGCGCGAGAGCAGCGCGAGGGGGACAACGTCATGTAAAAGAATTGGATCAAAGTCGCGGCGGGTGTGGATCAAACCACCCGTGTGATAAAGGTCTTATAGTACAATACTCAGGATATTCTCTACTCAAAAGTAAGTCCCATGCTATTCAGTGGGTCTTACTCCTTCATAGGTCCCCTCTACAAGGATTCGCTTTTGCGCCTGGTTAGCCGATTATGCGCATAATCGCAGAAGCGCATTTACGCCTAATACCTCTGCACGAGAGGCGGCGAAGCGCATTAAGGGATGACCAAAATGCGCTTTGCAAGTAGTTAATGCGCATAATCGCTTGTTCACATAGTCAAAATGCGCTTTAACAGCTGGAGCAAAATAAAACTCGCTATTTAACGCGCATTCAATAATGCGCATAATCGGAGAGATAACGCGCCTCTACGTCTGATTTGCGCTCCGTTCTTGTAGAGGTAATTTTTTTAAAGCGCCTTGAAAGAGCTTTACACCTCTCTTGTAGAGGCAGCCATAGGTGTGCACATGATTAAAGTCCTTATCGCATACATGTAATAATTAGAAAATAAACCACTAGCAAACATAAAATCTTTGCCAGGCATCTATTGTTAAGACTAGAGGGGAGGGGATGAGAAGCAGACATAGTTTTTATGGCCTCGGAGGTGTGTGGTGCTGCTCCATGGTCATCGGTGCAGCCGTGCTTACTCACAAATAAGTGCGGCTGCACCAGGGCAGGCAGCCACATTCTTCCGTGGTCCTGGGAACTTCCCGGGACTGTGGAAGAATTGGGATTTTTCTGGTTTCTGAGAACCAGGAATAATCCCGCGCCCACCCCCACTACTCCCTGTGCATCATGCGGACTCACAGGGAGCAGCCAGGGTCCATTCCAGGCGTTTTGCCTGGTGTGGAAAGGGCCTATGTTTACTCAGAATTAAACTTGGCTGAAATGTAAGTATAGGACACCAGGTTCAAAATGCCCACTCCATTCAACTCTACTGACCTCACTCACCTTTCAGCCAGTTCTATACATATTTAGTCAGTTGGTGCCTCTAGCTTGAAATCTGATTGGTAGTAGAGAAAAATCTGTATAGATTATTTGCTGTTGGGATGTTTTTCCTTTTTGTATCGAGTCTAGCTTGAAATCACATGGATAGATACACATTTTGTATGAATTGCTTGCTGTCGATGCATTCTTCCTTTAATGTGTATGTTCTTTGCTTGTGTCTGTTATATTTTTCGACAAACTATTATAAAAGGCAACCAGCGAAGTTCAAAAGTGTGCATTGCAAAGAGGTCATTTCACATGAGACAAGGTTTGTGTTGAATTTAGAGGAAGACAAGACAAAAGAGAAGGGTCAAAGGAGGAAAGGGGTGTGCTTAGATAAGGGACCAATTGCCACTATTCCCTGCCTGTCCTACCGCCCACACCCAGCTCATTGCAGGAGGAAGGAAGGGAAAAGGGATATGATGAAGTCGGTGACGACCACATGTGCACCGTTATGACTGATAGGGAGGAACCACGCACCAAAGGATAAACTGCCTCCCAAGGAAAATTATAACGCAGTAAATGGTTGTCTGTCCACCCCACCCCACCCCACCCCCCGGTCATATATTTTGTAATGCAAGACATACTGGAAGTAAATAACTGCTGACTTTACAGATATATGATTTTGGCCTTCCTCTTCTAGGTTCTCTTGGACAGAATCCCCAGTATTCAGTTCCCACAGAGGAAAGGGAGCACCAGTGGATATGGCCCTGAGCAGCCTTCTTGCTCTCTTTGCCCTTCTCCTGGGTGAGTTTTCTTCAAGAGGCATCTATGGCACAATGGCAGAGTTGCCAACACAGATGTCCTTGTTTTGTTTAGTGTAGGGTGACCAGATAAAATCCAGGTCAGGGCTCCTGTAACTTTAACAGTTGTAGAGAAAAGGGAATTTCAGCCGGTGTCATTTGTATGCAATTAGTTAGTTCCTGGTGATATTCCCTCTTCATCACAACAGTTAAAGTTGCAGGGGCCCTGCCTTCTTTTGTATATGGTCACTCTAGTATAGTGCCTGCACCTTTAACTGTTGTGATGAAGAGGGAATTTCACCAGGAACTAATTGCATACAAATGACACAGTAGGTGTTTTTTTTGGGGGGGGGGGGACCACGTAGATCCAAGGACCTCTCTCCTTATCGTTCCCTAAAGCTGCTCATCACTCCTCAGTATTCATTCAAAATTAATGCATGTCCCAGGGGCAGTAGGCTTTTATGGGAGCTTTTCTACATGAAGCTGTTAATTCGCTTTATCTACTTTAGGTTTTGGCGCAGAATGTTGTCTAAAGAATCCATGAACAACTGTGAATCCACAATAAATGCCTCATGCAGAAAAGCTCTAAGATTGTGAGATTTGGGCCTGGAAATTTCCAGAATTCAATCCTGTCCCATTGTTGACCTTTCTTTGCTTTGTTTGTTTGTTTGTTTGTTTTGAGCCAGTGTATCCTTTAGGGGCAACATTTCCTGTTCCTGAAAACATCAATGTTATTGCTGGCACACCTGTTGTCCTTCCCTGTGAATATCACACTACAAATAAAGTGGTCTGGAAATATGAAAAAGCAATTATACTTCATTTCACATCAGGAAAAAGTTATAAAGGTAAAACCTGTTCCGTTTCTAACATATCCTAGAGGGAAAGGAGACATTTGCTGTAAGTAAGAAGCTTTAACTTCTTGCATTTCCACTTTCATCAAAGGCGACAAGTTGGCAACATACAGTTTTGGGAATACAGGCAATGGCAATTTCTCTTTAGTGCTACCAGATGCAAAAGAAGGCAGTTACACCTGTGATGTGGAAGGACAACAACCCAGAACTTTTGACCTGAAAATATGGAAATGTGAGTGATGTAAAATGGGGAAGGGAAAAAAAGGAAATCTCAAGTCTCTTTCCTTTGTCCCATCAATTCCTCAGAAGGAGGACAGGGGAAAGCCTTGGATAAACGTCAAGAGGCAGCTGGACAATGATCTGTCAGGCATGCTTTAAGGTGGATTTCTGCATTGAGCAGGGGGGTGGACTCAATGGCCTTATAAGCCCCTTCCAACTCTACGATTCTATGATTCTATGAAAATAAACTCACCAGATCTGCCCTTTTTTCCTTCACAGTGACACAATCCCTAAGTGGATACCTCCTGCAAGGAGAGACTTTACTATTGGAACTCCATTCCTCCGACATGAGGAACGTAAACATTGAGTGGTTTGGCCCCAGCAAAGCCAAAGTAACAGGCAAGGAGCCACGATGGGAGCTGAAAAGCAATAATCAGAAGCTGGAGATAAAGAATCTTACAGTTCAGGAGGACCAAGGGACCTGGAAATGTTGCGTCCTGCCTAAGGGGCCCCAAATCACCTGTAATGTCAAAGTCATAGGTAGGAGAAGTCACTGATCTTAGTTCTAAGAGTCTAGGGGTGCCTCTTCACGAGAGGTTTAATTATCTTTGAAGTCTCATTAAAAAAATTACCTCCACACCAGCGGAGCGCAAATGGGGCGTAGAGGCGATTTATCTCTCAGTTTATGCGCATTATCGAATGCACGTTAAATCGCGAGTTTTATTTTGCTCCGTCCGTTAAAGCGCATTTTGACTGTGTGAATATGCGCTTATGCGCATTAACTACTTGTAAACCGCATTTTGGACATCCAGTAATGCGCTTCGCCGCCTCTCGCCGCCTCTCGCCGCCTCTCGTGCAGAGGGATTAGGCGTAAATGCGCTTCTGCGATTATGCGCATAATCGGCTAACCAGGCGCAAAAGCGAATCCTTGTAGAGGGGACCTAGAACACATTTGGGGCTGGTAAACCATGGGTTTGCACAAGACTGCCCAAAGCAGAGAGCAAAGGAGCAATTTGCCCTAGACATTTTGTGTGTGTGTGTGTATGTGTGTGTATGACAGCCTCCCCCTCCCTGAAAATTCCATCTAGAATCTGGGGGCCCAGGACAATGGAATTTTCAGAGGAGGTCCTGTCATGGTGCCATTTTATTGTGTATTTTAAATTTTCTCTGCCGTCGCCATGGTTCTCCATGCATGTGTTATTGGTGGGGTGAGTGTGACTTAGGACTTTGGGCACTGATTGGTGGAGGAATGTCATATGGGGCAGGGGTGTGGGGAGAGCAGAGGTCTAACTCTGGTCCCCTCTACAAGAATTCGGTTTGATGCGTGGTTCTCCAATTATACGCATCTTCTCACAATCGCTTTTACGCCTAAATCCTATAAACAACATGTGGTGAAGCACATAACCGGCAGTATGAAACGCGTTTTAAAGTGGCTGAAATGCGGAGAATCGCTTGTTTACATGGTCAAAATGCGCTTTAATGGCCACGGAGAAAAAAAACTCGCTATTTAACGCGCATCCGATAATGCACATAATCAGAGAGAAAACGCGCCTCAACCCCCAATTTGCTCTCCGCTCTTGTAGAGGTAAAAATTTTAATGCTCCTTGAAAGAGCTTTAAATCGCTCTTGTAGAGGCACCCCATGTCTACCTGGAAGTATGTAATTGCCTTCAATTGGCGCTTTGGCAAGCACAGGTGCAGAGGGGTCTGGAGAATTCCTTTGTCAGCCCTTTTTGGTAAAAACCGCTCTGTTGGGAATGTGAGCTCAATCGCTGCCTCTTGCTTTAAATATTCATTGAGTGCTGGGTAACCGTGCTTACTCTGAAGTACTGATGGGTGAACTGAACCTCAGGATGTGTGAAGGATCTAAGTGCTTTGTAAACACTTCTCCCCCTCTTTCTCTCTTCCTTTCCTACCCCCTCTCTGGGTTGCAACCACAGTTAGGGGAGGAAAATAAATGTAAGAATGGCAGGAGATGTAAGGGCAACCTTGGGTCTGATATTATTATTGTTAGTACTGCTGCTCGGTTATTCACAATATTGAGCTCCGGGGCGCCCCTCTCACTATAGGGAGAGAGAAGGGCGAGAGGGTGGACGTTTGTGCATCTGCTCAGAAGTAACTCCTCCATTTCACACGAGAACGCAAGCGCGGTGGGGGAGAAGCCATTTGATTCAAAGCTTCGCAGCTATGATGGAGCACAGCTGAGAGAGGGGGGCGCCTGTCGATTTGAAGCTGCATAGTTTCATAGGTGCACAGAGACATCCTTTCACTGTTATGGAGTCGAGCAGCAGAAGAAACGTGAGGTTTGATGCACACCCACCTCGACTTTGCTCCACTTCTTCAGCGCTGGACTCGCATGACGTCGCCCTGTTCTCTCGCCCTGAGGTCAGGGCTTTTAGTTTCTGTTTTGATGTATCCCTGAACGGGCAAAGTCCGATACAGGAAAAGTTCAACAGGCCAAGCTGAGGTATGGCAGCAATGCTGTCCACGTGTAAATCAAAACGCTAGACTCGCCTAGAAAACGGAGGGGGAACTTTCAGAAGCAAACGGGGGGAATGTAGGTGTGATAAAGCTCGTAGACAGGGGTGATGTGGTGGACATTGTTTACTTGGACATCCAAAAGGCTTTTGATAAAGTCCCTCAGCAAAGACTCCTGAGCAAACTTAGCAGTCATGGAATAAGGGGAGAGGTCCTCTTAGAGCGTCATCACATGGGGAAAAATCGTGTTTCCTTACCTCATTCTTGGGGGGCAGCGGAAGAGGAGGTAAACAAAGGTCATGTGGCCCATGTGGCCCATTTCTCGCACTACTTTTCCTGCACATGGCAGGAGATTGCGGCACATTCCATTTTGTGCTCTCTTGATTCCTTACTCACAGTTGTTTACAGGCTCTTTAGACGACAACATGACCTTCCAGTTTTGCTTCTGCTGTTTTCAGAGCACTGGCCCGGGATTTTTTAGAACAGGGAAAATGGGGTATCATTTCTGAAAGCTCTATTATTACTTGAGTATTTGTGTGATTCTCCTATAGCACAGCTTCATCTAGAGGTTATGTAGTGGGAAAGCTCTTTGTGTAGAGCTCAGAACTCAGTTCTGTAACGAAACTGAAAGTAGATGACCAGTTAGCAGCCTCATGTAAAAAAGCTCAATGCGGCTCACTTATGAAACCTGCTCCATCTGTTGCCATGGAATCTGCACATGTGCAAGGGCCTATCCAGCAAGTAGGCTAGTAACAATCCTGAGTAGGAGCAGCCAGAAGGATTCTGGTCACTGCTGTTAGAAATGGGCTCGGTCACACTATTGCTCTGCACAGAACAGGGCCAGCATGGGATCAGGGCCAGCGTGAAGGATAGGTATGGTCGGGCAGCTGCTGAAGGGCCACACCTCTGCAGAGACCCATTCGCAAGGGCCCCCTGGGCTGGTCCCTCCTTTTTATCATTGCATCCTGTGTGTCGCCTGCCTCTCATTCAGGCCCAGGCAATGCTGGTGGTGAGAAGGAGGAGGAGCAGGAGATGCCACTGCCTGCCTGCTCGCTCCCTGGCTCTCTGCCTGTCAAGCAAGCAAGTGGGAGCCTTGATGAGAACGAGGACAAGGAGCATTTGCCATGGTGGTGAAGAGGAAGCCTCACTGAGGGATGGACCCACTGAGGCTGTCTTGCCCAAGGGTCCTCAGAACGCTGGTGCCAGCACTATGTGAGGTAGACCATGTGTCTTGGGGACAACGGTCTGCAGAGAGCAAGTGGAGACAGAGGGAGAGTGCAAGCAATAGGCAGCAGCTGGAGCTCAAAGTCCCTGGCCCAGCATGTGCCAACACAGAGGGGAAAAGATGAGGAAATGGTGCCACCTATAGGAGGGATTGTGCCTTTGGGGTTAGGCGTGTCTTTCTTCCAGTCTGCTTCTCTTTAGTTGCTGCCTGTGGCACCACCTCCTCTTGCCTCGTGATAAGGCAACCACATTCCACAACAGCAGCGAGTGCACTAGCTGTGGGACTTGGGATCACATGTTCCTAATGGCACAATTTGGCTGCCTGACAGCTCCATCACACCTATTCCCCCCCTCGTTTGCCTTTGCATTTTTACCTCCATTTCAGAAGTGCTGCAAGCGCTCCTCCCTGTCACTATGGTCCCCTCTACAAGGATTCGCTTTTGCGCCTGGTTAGCCGATTATGCGTATAATCGCAGAAGCGCATTTACGCCTAATCCCTCTGCATGAGAGGCGGCGAGAGGCGGCGAGAGGCGGTGAAGCGCATTCATGGATGTCCAAAATGCGGTTTACAAGTAGTTAATGCGCATAAGCGCATATTCACACAGTCAAAATGTGCTTTAACGGACGGAGCAAAATAAAACTCGTGATTTAACGCGCATTCAATAATGCGCATAATCGGAGAGATAAAGCGCCTCTACGCCCCATTTGCGCTCCGCTGGTGTGGAGGTAAATTTTTTAATGAGACTTCAAAGAGCATTAAACCTCTCGTGAAGAGGCACCCTATCATAGCTATATCAGTGAACTCTCTTTTTGCTCTCCCGCTGCTATTGCGCCTGCCCCTTCCCTTCTCCCTCCAGTTCATTGGTTCTTGTTGTTGATGGACATTGTGATGGACTTGGCAGCCTTCCCCCCTAGCTCATTGGAGCTCCTATTAGAATGTACAAAAATGCTTACATCCATGTAGTTTTTAAAGATAAAGAGATGAAATTCAGGATCTTGAGAGCTCTTAAGTAGAGCTTTCGGCATGCCAAGTTTGAATCAGATGTAACAATTCTGAGACTGAGATGATCCTACACGTGCTCCTCAGTTGTAACTTCTATAATGGGATTAGGAATGAGTAATAAACAAACAAACATGAGTAAGGAATCACAAGCACACAAGAAATGCCTTGAATAGAAAAGCTCTGAATGGCACCATTGGATACAACCCAATAATCATAAAATAAAATACAAATTTAAAAATGAATGCAATCAAAAATAAAAAGGGAGCATAATCAGCCAGCAAAGCGGAGACTAATCAGGAGGAGTTCTGGGCACCACACTTCAAGAAGGATGCAGACAAGCTGAAGCATGTTCAGAGGGGACAACGAGGATGATCAGGGGTCTGGAAACAAAGCCCTATGAGGAGAGACTGAAAGAACCGGGCATGTGGAACGATCTCCCTGACGAGGCCCGCCTGGCGCCAACATTGTTATCTTTTTGGCGCCACGTCAAGACTTTCTTCTTCTCTCAGGCATTTGGCAATATCTGAGGAGCCTGAGTTTGTTTTTGTTTTTGTAGCTTTTTGGGTTGTTGCAGTGGTTTTAAATGTATGTGTGTATGTTGTATGTTTTTGCTGTTTTAATTTTTTTATATTGTTTTTAATTGTTTTAATCCTGTGTAAAACGCCCAGAGAGCTTCGGCTATGGGGCGGTATACAAATGTAATAATAAATAAATAAATAAATAAATAAATAAATAAATAAATGTTTAGCCTTAAGAAGAGAAGACTGAGGGGAGACATGACCTTCTCTTCCATCGCTCCCAGACTATGGAATGGTCTGTTGGAGGAGGTTAGACAAATTGACAGTCTTCATGAATTTAAGAGAGTCATGAAGACTGTCCTCTTCCAACAGGCCTATCCAGATGAATTTTAAGATGTTTTTAATGTTGTATTTTTTCTCTTATTTTTTTTTAAAAAAAAATTCTAACTGTTGTGATTGTTATGTTTTATATTGTTGTTGTTCCCCGCCTCGATCCGGAGGGAGAGGCGGGCTACAAATAAATATTATTATTATTATATTATTATTAGCACTCTTCAAATACTTGAAAGGTTGTCACACAGAGGAGGGCCAAGATCTCTTCCCAATCAACACAGAATACAGGACACGGAACAGTGAGCTCAAGTTACAGGAAGCCAGATTCCAGCTGGACATCAGGGAAAACTTCCTGACTGTTAGAGCTGTACGACAATGGAACCAATGACCTAGGGAGGTGGTGGGCTCTCCCACACTAGAGGCTAGGGTGACCAGATAAAATCCAGGTCAGGGCTCATGTAACGTTAACAGTTGTAGAGAAAAGGGAATTTCAGCCAGTGTCATTTGTATGCAATTAGTTCCTGGTGATATTCCCTCTTCATCACAACAGTTAAAGTTGCAGGGGCCCTGCCTTCGTTTGTATAGGGTCACTCTAGTATAGTGCCTGCAACTTTAACTGTTGTGATGAAGAGGGAATTTCACCAGGAACTAATTGCATACAAATGACATTGGCTGAAATTCCCTTTTCTCTACAACTGTTAAGGTTACATGAGCCCTGACCTGGATTTTATCTGGTCACCCTACTAGAAGCCTTCAAGAGGCAGCTGGACAACCATCTGTCAGGGATACTTTAAGGTAGATTCCTGCACTGAGCAGGGGGTTGGACTCGATGGCCTTATAGGCCCCTTCCAACTCTTCTATTCTATGATTCTATATGATTCTATGATCACCCAACTCTGAAGGCCCAGTGAAACAAGACTGTCTTCATTACCTTCCTCAGGTTAACACTGTACTTCAGACAGCAGTGGGACGTGGAGCAGAGTCTCCCTTGAAGATAAAAATGGGCAGTCAGGACCACATGGGGGCAGGCAGCCCTTTAAATATCCCAGCCCCAAACTTACTAGGGATTTAAAAGTGATACCTAGCACTTTGAACTGAGGTCAGGAATGGATTGGGTGTCCTGCATTGTCAGCAGCATACCCTGGGACCTTCAGCATGCAAAGCAGGTGCTCCATCACACTGAGCTCCAGACCCTCCCAGGTTTCTCCCTGTTCTGTAGTGAGAAAAGTAAGAATTAGCACAGGGTGAATTATTTATTCCTGTCTTCTCTGCCATAAAATGCAGGTTTTTTCAATGCATCCGATGGCGACATGGCTTTTGCTGCCGTTAATAGCAGCATGGTCCTTTCATGTCCATTGAACATTGACCTTCAGAAGGAACCCGGCATCCCAAAAGTCCAGGCTTGGAAATGGGTGAAGAATAGTACGATTCTTGTGGAAAAGCTCATCTCAGTCAATGCCAGCAACTCCTTCCCTGTTCAAAACATACCTATGGTCCAGTTTGAGGATGCTGGAAAGTACCAGTGCCATCTTACTTTTTCACGTGGGAATTTGAAAAAGACCATCCACTTGGTAGTAATGAAAGGTAAGAATAAGGTCCCCTCTACAAGATTTCGGTTTGACGCCTGGTTGCCCGATTATGCGCATATACGGAGAAGTGCATTTACTCCTAATACCTATTCACGAGAGGCGGTGAAGCACATTACGGGCTATATGAAACACACTTTAAAGTTGTTTACATGCGGAGAATCGCATGTTTACATGGCCATAAGGCACTTTAACTCCCGTGGCAAATTAAAACTCGCTATTTAACGTGCATTCGAAAATGCGAACAATCAGAGATAAAAAGCGCCTTGACCCCCAATTTGCGCTCCGCTCTTGTAGAGGTAAAATTTGTAATGCACCTTGAAAGAGCTTTAAATCGCTCTTGTAGAGGCACCCTAAGTTGCAATCCCTTCTGTCATGATATAGTAGCATTAGCATCAGGTCCAGTACTAAGATAAATAGCACCTTCAGCACACATCTGTGAGCTCATAGCTTTCGTTTAAAAAATATTTCTAGTGCTCCTGGTGTTTATAGTGTTTATAGTAGTTCTAATGCCTGGTAATGTCAAAGTAATCTCAAAGTAAAATCACGTTCTACTGATTTTTATCTAGAATTAATGTCATCAAATTGGAAATTGAAAAAGAAACATACTTTGAAGCTAATTGGTGGAAGTCTATTTTGTAGCAAATACACAACAAACTGTAGAACATTGGGAAAAGGTTAAAGACACTTACTGCTTTTTACAACAAACACTGACTCATCAAGTTCATCTTGTTGCCCCCTTCAAATTGGTGCCAGGGTGAGCACCCAGCTCTCTCACTCCTAAGGCCAGCCCTGGTTAGCCTATCTTAGGCTCGTGATTTTTCTGCATGTCATGAATTTCTAATTTTATGGCATTAATCATAGAATGGGTTACTGTGAGCAAATAAAAGCCATGCTCTTATATTTTAAAATACCTTCCTGAGCTAAACATATGAAGAATTCCAGACCCCCAAATATCTATATTTATTTGACCTTTATTTATTTATTTAATATATTTTAAACTCACCCTTCATCCTGTTCCGGGCAGTGTACCAAGGCCATGATTAAAACTAATTACATGAAGCTAAACATACAATAAAACAAAACCTTCATCATCAAATAGTTTAGAGTCACTTAAAACAATGGTGCAGACTGGTCATAACCAAACTTAAGCCTGGGTAAATGAAACAGTTTGAAACAGTTTTGCTAGTCCCTCTAGCGAAAAATGCAGGATGGGAGGACAGGAAGGGGAAACTCACCTCCACTGTTCCTTCCACCCTGCACTGGATGAACAAATGCCTCTGAGACCCCCTCTAGATGGATTCCGTTTGACGCCTGGTTAGCCGATTATGCGCATGATCGGTGAAGCGCTTTATCGTAAATGCTTGTATGCAGGAGGTAATTGAGCACTCAACTGGTGACCTTACCGGTTGTTTCAAATGTGCTTTACAAGTAGTTAATGCGGAGAATCGCTTGTTCACATAGGCAAAATGCGCTTTAACGGCCGGAGCAAAATAAAACTCGCTATTTAACGCGCATTCGATAATGTGCATAATCGGAGTGAAAACGCGCCTCTACGCCCGAATTGCGCTCCGTTCTTGTAGAGGTAAAAAAAATTATGCGCCTTGAAAGAGCTTTAAATGCCTCTTGTAGAGGCAGCCTGAGTCTGGGGGATTAAAACTATCAAAGGTGCAATCGATAGCATTGCACCCTAAACTGCTAAATCTTTTGTTGCTTAATCTACCAATTAAAAATGATTAAAACTTGCAGCTGAGTTTAAACTTGGGTTGGGTGGGGAGGAGCATGTAAGCACTTCCATTGGGATTGTTTCTTGGTGAAGACAGTTTCCAGGGATCAGACTGAACCTTTGCAGACTTGCAAGTACAAAGTACATACTGATAGAATGTACTTGTAGTGAACACAGTTGCCAATACTTCCTTTTCAATTTGAGCTCAGTTTGAAGGGACAAGTGTGTGCCTAGAAGAGACACACACTTAGGCCATCCTTGGATGCATCCGCTCGTATTTCAGGTTGATCTATTGGGTCAAAATATCAGAGCGTTTGTACCATGGCAATGGCTTGCTTGAGCTTGACAAGGGCTGCCTGTTGTTCTTGTCCCCATTACGAGGTGGTATCATTCTTGAGTAGTGTTCTCAGCGATGCTGTCTGTTAGGCATACACTGTGCCATTCAGGTACTGAATGGTACTGAGAATCCTCTGTGAGACTTCCTTGCCCTCAGGTGGTAGCATCTTCCTGACAGTTTTCACCTTGCTTTTATCTGGTTTTACTCCAGATAAAGGATTAGAGACAACACTGAGCAGCTCTACATTAAGGGGGGAAACGCACCCTAACCATTTCCCCTTCTTCTGGGGTCTTTCCGCATTTATTATGGCTCCTTTAGATGGCGACCAACAGCAACCACATGATTTGGAATTGAAAAATTCCCTTCTTGGCAATGCTCCATAAAGTTAAATGAAACACAACCATCTAGTGGCCCTTCGATATCTTGCAATAATTTTAAATAGTGCATTACCTCTGATCTTATTTAAAGTGAGATTACCAGGCAAAAGCACAGGAGACACCCCGGAGGTTGAGGGTGTCATGTAAAGGACCCCCAAACTTCCATGAGTGGTAAATCATGAGTGTGCAATGAATTGCTCATGTAGAGAAGCTCACTGTCAACCAAGAACTGTAGCCTTTCCTTCTTGAACTTCACTACTTTCCAACACGCTTAACCCAAGACTTCTTTTAGGATGACATCATCTTCGTTTTTTGTAACTGCTGCAATTATCATGTTGTCTGCTATGTGTATGCCCACAATGTTGCCAAAATCTTCATTCTTTTCCTGCTGGAGAAAAAACTCCCTTACCAATTGGATGCCAAATAGAAATTTGTGTTTACTTCCAGCACATTTTCCATCCATTTTCAGCTGCCAGTAACTCCCCTTCTCATCCAGGATATTGAACAGGGTCTTTCAAGCCAAGGTTTCTTTCCACATCCTCAATGGTAGAGATGGAGACTTGCTGCCTCTTGGTGGTCCTTTTAAGATCTCCTGGATCAAGGCCAAGGCCAAGAGAGCTAACATTTTTTCTCTGTCATTACCATGCTGCTGATCCAGGCAGTGGGATTGGTCCTTTTACTAATGACTCCTGTGTAGCCGCTAGCACTTCAAGGATAGCCTTCAGCTTTTCTAGGGCTGTGTATTATATTTTCCTGCTCCCAAGGATCACTGGGTGTACTAGTGGATCCAAACAGATGTGTTGTGTGACAGAAAATTCTCCCAAACCTTCAAAACTGTCTACCTATTGCAAGATCACTTGACTCTTCGTTTCTTTTCTTTTCATTTTATTTTATTTCTTTTTTTTAACTTTAAAGCTACTGCAAGGGGCTCTGACTTTGGATTGAACCAACAGCATTGGGAGAGGGAGTGTTTTAATAGTTTGAACAACATGGTTTGTGTCCATTTCTGGCTCAGGGAGAAGCTCATCAGTCACAAGTATTTGCTCATTCTTGTTCTCTGCATTGATCACTTTCTGCAAGCTCACCTATGAAAATGCAAGCCCCAAATTACATATTTTTGGTGCCAGAAACATGGGAAATCCTGTCTTGCCTTTCTCTGCAATGTAACACTCTATATAAAGCTGATCAAGCTGCACCATCTGAGGTTTCTGCCTGCCTGCCTGCCTGCCTGCCTGCCTGCCTGCCTGCCTGCCTGCCTTCTATGGGGAGTCGGGCAGCCTAGAACCTTAGGGTGCCTCTACAAGAGGCATTTAAAGCTCTTTCAAGGCGCATTAAAAAAATTACCTCTACAAGAACGGAGCGCAAATCAGGCGTAGAGGCGCGTTATCTCCCCGATTATGCGCATTATCGAATGCACGTTAAATCGCGAGTTTTATTTTGCTCCGTCCATTAAAGCGCATTTTGACTGTGTGAATAAGTGCATATGCGCATTAACTACTTGTAAAGCGCATTTTGGACATCTGTTAATGCGCTTCGCCGCCTCTCGCCGCCTCTCGTGCAGAGGGATTAGGCGTAAATGCGCTTCCGCGATTATGCGTATAATCGCCTAACCAGGCGCAAAAGCGAATCCTTGTAGAGGGGACCTTAGATCATAAGGGTATCCTGTCCTGAACCCTGGGGAAATTGTGCCCCCCACCATTAGTTTTCTTTTCTTGTCCTTCCTGCAGTCTCTGCTGACCGCCTTGAGCTCTCCTCCAAAGAACCAATGGTGACTTTGTGCTGCCACATCTCTGCTCCTGCTCCTCACACGGCTAAATTGTGCTGGGTTACCATGAATGAGACCAAATGTGGTTCTGACCTTCTAGAAAACAAATTCTGCCACAACACCACAACTGCCGGGCTGTGGAGGTGTGATCTCAAAGTGAAGAGCACCGTGAAGCTCAGTATGAACCACACTGTAGGTATGTTCCAAAGGTGGTAGCTGCATTTGTCTGTTGCAACAGAACCAACAAATTCTTGTAGCATATTTTAAATGCTTAGGATGCAAACCTAGGTATATTTAGACAGAAGCAAGTCCTGTCATTCCAATAATAATAATAATAAAAATAAATTTATTTCTTACCCACCTCTCCCTCTGGATCGTGTAGGATTTGTTGCTGTCTAAACATGCATCGGATTGCACCCTTAACATATTTAGCATAGCACCTGTTTTCATGGCTAGAACACACCCTATAGCCATCAGCGACACAATAATCTCTTCTCTTGTCCTGTGTCCCTAGGTACCACCCCTCTCTCAACTCCACCTCTTCCTTTTTTTCCCCCCACAGGGGAGGCCACGACACAGAATAGTTTCCGACTGGTAGAAGTAGCCACTGGAGCTGGTGGAATGCTGCTACTGTTTATCTTTGCAGTAGCATGTGTGCCCACTTGCAAAACAATTAAGCGGAAAAGGGTGAGTCTCTGCGGGGTTCATCAGATGAGCATTTTATTGCACATTCGCTACTGCCCATTCACGATTTTTTGTGTGTCCTTTGGATGACACCGTCCACCTCTCGTGCATGTCCTGCTCCTTCTTTCCTTTTTTCTGTCACAAAATGGACCCTTTTTAATCTGACTTTTTTTGGGGGGGGGGGAAGGAATGTGCCTCCGTTTCCAGGTGTGTGCAGGAAAAAAGGGCGTGATAAAAACAGCCCCTGAATGGCCCACGTGGTCTTTGTTTACTTCCTCTTTCTTCTCTGGGAAGTAATGTGGGACAAGAGTGGGGGCGGGAGGCGACGGTAGGGAACCGTGATTTCCCCCTGCCTGATGATGCTCAATGTGTCCATAAATGGAAAGGGGAGTGGGGTGAAACACAGTGGAAGAAAACCTGAAAGAATATAGAAGAAACTCTCCTTTGTCTTTTGGCAGCAAATAACAAAGAGGATGACACAAGCCAAGCAACACTTGCTTGCAAAGAGGACTTGTCAGTGTCAGAGGTAAGAACCAAGCACCAGCAAAGTGGAAGATATCCTAGATAGCCTTAGGAGAGCTGCTTGCCATGTATTTTCCAAGCCTTCCTGGCCGTGGGTGGGATCGGGACAGGAGGACACGACTACCAGCCGAGGAGGAGGAGTTTAGACTCTTAAGCGGTTTACAAAAACTCAACAACACTCCAGCTGAGAGAGTGGATCTCATTCTCTGCCCAGAGGCAAGGTGCAAATTAAAGAGCACAGGGTTATTACTGTTTATTGGAAAGAAATGCCCTCTATTAGTGTCTTCTTCATTCCATTTTATAGTAACAGACCAAAGCCAAAATAGCCTCAAAACAACAAAAAGTGTGCTTTTAGCTTTCAGTTCCACCTACTGAAATTTGCCCTTTACACACCAACCCACTAAGGCCCCGTCTTATGAGAAATATGAGAAGTTATTTCTGTTCAAATAAAATTAAGATTCAGTGCTGTTCCATTAGAGTTCAGAACCACTCTACTGCAATTCACATGTAGTCTTTTAACTATACAAATTGTGCAGTTCACATTGCAAAACCAAGCCCACCTGAAATTACAAACAAGTGAGATTTCCTATTTCCCCATTGTAAACGCTACCTTTGGTGCTAGATTTCAGGAAAGAAATATTTTTAATATTTTAATTTTCTTTTTCTTACAGGGAGCTGACAAATGATTACTACCACACTTGAGACAGAAAGGAAAAGATGCCATTGACATCTGATCCATAGTGGCTTATTGTATTGCCTTCCCTTTTGTACTTTTCTTCCACATGCATTCTCACTACAGCTCCAGGACACTGGCCGAATGTAAGCGCGAACACAGATATGCCTCCTGCTTGGATGCTTGTTCTAATGTTCTCCTCAGTGATTGTTAATGTTTGCATAGATAAGCAACAAGTGAAAGGCTCCAAATCTGTTCAACTGGTCCTCGCTAGTGGTGTCATTCAAAGTCCTAAGGTCTGCAGCAACCATTGTATGTTTCTCTGTTAATAAAAGTTGCTTGCAGATCTTGGAATTCCAGTTTTTCTTTGGCACTCACAGCTCAACCTCCTTGGGACAGGAGAGTGGCTGAACCACTGGCGGCCGGAAGGGCTGTGGCAGCTCTTCCAACTCAAGCTTCGGGCGTCTTCAGATGGGTGTTTCTTCACGCGATCATCATGGCTTGGTCACTGGTTTTTCCGCGAACTTTACACAAGGCCGTCACCATGCCGTTGTTGTCTCATGTCTTCCCTCCCTTTTCACATGTTATTTTGCCATGGGTAAATACGGTGTTTTTGGCGGTCATGCAATGAAACCGCCGTCATTTCCCCATGCATCCTCCCATTGCACTATGTCCTGCTTTCTGTGGGTGGGTGTTGGGCAGTGCAGCGTTGACATCAGTATTGACGAGGATCAGTTGGGGGTGTCTCCTCCTGTACTTCCGCCCCTCTGCTCCTGCTCAGCTCTGCCTAAGCAGATGGGCAATGGGGAGGGGATGGACATAAGCACATGCAACCTGTTTCCATTTAATCCCCCTACTCAAACGAGAAAAGTGTTACTGTTGCTTTTAGAGAGTTTTCAGACAGCAGGGAAATCAAATATGTGGGAAGCATACTGATTTTTGCACATGAGGTTGGGGGAGGCAGACTATGAAGATGCAGACTTCTGAACTTGCGAAGAATCAGCCCTTAACAATGGGATGGGGGCTGCTCTGCACATGCCTCTTGGAAAACTTTTAGCCCTTTCTATTCAATCTCTGAGAGAAGTGTAACCCCCTTCAACTCAATCCCCTCTCCCAGTGTATAAACAAACGAGAAAAATGTTACTGTTGCTTTTACAGGGACAAAACTGACTGGTGGGGTGGGGGGTGGGGAATCTCCAATGACACAGACTTCTGAACATGTGAGGAAGTGTTTCATTTCACACCGAGAGAGGGAAGGGGCTACGCCAGAGGGGTGAACAACCGATAACACCCTGCCAGGCCCCACCCACCCTTGCAAACGGCATATAGCGTTATGCATTTTTTTAAAAACTGGCTGTATAAAGTCCCTGTTTAAATCCCGAAAAGAATCCCGAACAGGAAGAAGCAGTAAATTGCGGGAGAAAATGCCCCATCTGAAGATGCTCTTAGTGTGATACTGGAGCTGATCAGCCACACTTATGGACATGCCAGTCATATGTTAATCTGCTCCTTCCAAAGGCTGCTTCTGGCATATTTTCCCACCCATCTTTGAGGAATGTGGGAGGAGAGGGCCAAAAAATGGTCTCAAATTCAACCCTTTATAACTTTGGAAGTATCACATATGCAAATTAGGAGTACCACTAAAAGCTATGGAGCCACCGTAGGAGTCTTCCTAGGGAGCATCTAAACTGGAGCCCATCATGTTCATGAGTACTGAAAAAGTATTGTGCCAGTACTTTTTCAGCAGAATTGCTGCTCTATGGGCACATGTTACTAAAAAAAGTGCAGTATCCACTGCATGTGTAGGCTGACCATATGAAAAGGAGGACAGGGTTCCTGTAACTTTAACAGTTGTAGAGAAAAGGGAATTTCAGCCGGTGTCATTTGTATGCAATTAGTTAGTTCCTGGTGAAATTCCCTCTTCATCAAAACAGTTAAAGTTGCAGGGGCCCTGCCTTCTTTTGTATATGGTCACTCTAGTATAGTGCCTGCAACTTTAACTGTTGTGATGAAGAGGGAATTTCACCAGGAACTAATTGCATACAAATGACACTGCCTGAAATTCCCTTTTCTCTACAAATGTTAAAGTTGCATGAGCCCTGTCCTCCTTTTCATATGGTCAGCCTATGCATGTGTCTACTGCCATGTGCCACACACCAATGTATAGTGTAGTTGTGGGAGAAGCAGGAGAGGGAAAGGTTATGTGAGTTTTATCATGTGTCTTCATGGCGCAAAGACGTGCCACAAGCAACAGTTAGTGCTGCAATTGCAGGAGAAGTGGGAGGCCATGCTGCCATTTCAGGTTTTTTGTTTTGTTTTGTTTTTAAGTAGCAGCATGTGCATAGGGTGACCATATTTTGGAAACCAAAAAGGAGGACAACATGGCCGCCCCAAAGTGGGCGTGGCCACCCAAACATGTCCAGCCCCCAAGGGGTGTGTGCCCACCCAAACATGGCCGTGGACACATGTCTGATTTCACAGCACACAATTAAGACAAACCTGTTCTACATAACATCTTAACATTAAAATCATTGAAATAAAGAACAAGTGAAACATTCAATGTATTTGAAATTAACTTCACTCCTACTTTTGTAGCTTTTGCTGTACTTTGAACCTTTTGCTATATTCTGTGTGATACATTTTCTCCTTCACTCAGATATCTTTTCTGACTGCAAATCCTTCACTGGATGACCATAGTCTCACCTTTCCTAACATTTAACACTCTTTCCCTATTATCTTTCTCATACCCATACTCACAGATTCAGCATACTGCTACCACTGAACAGGTGCAGAACTATGCACCCACCAGAGCTGGCCTTGTGGATCATGCAACCAGCAGGTGCACTTCAGAAAGATGTTTTCAGAGCCTAGGAAATCCAGATATACTCAAACAATCATTGGTTACTGGCAGTAACCAAAGTGCTCCGGTCAGTTTACAAAACCTTAAAACCTTAAAATATAACTTGATAAAACATAACATAAAACATGTAAAATATAAACAATTAAAACAATTAACAATAGAATTCCAGGACCTGATAAAACAACTAGCATTAAAAAGCCCTGTCATTTGTTGTCAAATACTTGGGAGTAGAGGAATGTCTTAACCTGGTGCCAAAAAGATTACAATGTTAGTGCCAGGCAGACCTCACTGGGGAAAGCATTCCACAATTGGGGAGCCACCACCAGAAATACCCTCATTCTTGTTGCTATCCTCCAGGTTTCCCTCAGTATGGACAGACATCCAGGTCGGTGTGGAGGATGGGAAATAAAGAAAGGGGAACAAGTTTCCTAACAGAATGGTGGGAAAAGGGAACCCTATGGAGGACAATTATAGTATATTTGCAGTGGTGTGGGTGAGACTCTTGGAAGGGCAATTGCCTGGTGAATACAAAATAAACGATAGCTTCACAAAGAGAGACAGCATTACTTGCAACGTAAAGTTCCTGTGGAAGGCGGCACCTGGATTCTCAGGTTTTCCCATGGCAAATTAATAGGTAGTATACTGAGGCTTGGTTAGACTGAAAATGGAGGATGTTTTAGCATTGAATGATCTCTGAAGGTCCCACTTTCTGCACAGTGGGTGAGGGTCCCTGTGCCGCCACAGCCTCAAACACTAGGCCTAGATGAGCACACCCCTCTCAGGCTAAGCACCACCACTAAAATACCTGAGGGAAGGGTAAAAGACACACCACTTTTCCCTTATAGCAGAGGGGAAAGGGTGTTAAGGGTTTTGAATAAGGTTCTCCTGTGAGTATGTTGGCTGAAGGTGTAATGATATGTGTTTCTTTATTAAACTTATAGAGCAGGTTGCAAAGCCAAGCTGACATGTGGTTTGTGGTAGCAAAAATAAAAGAAAACGTTTATTGTTGTTAACAGTTCTTTCAAGTCAATTTCACACCTGCCTATACTAAACACTTCTAATAATCTTACTAATAATCCTAAATCCTAATAATCTCTTCACACACTCCTGACTAGAACACACACAGCTATTTTCCACACAACCAAGACAATAAGATGATAAGATAATCTAAAACATTCTTTTACACTATATATACTCCCCCTCCCTTTTCCAGCATCATCAGCCATACCCACTCAGTCCAACACTCTCCAGACATATTAATCCAGACATACTTAGGGAGACAGAAATGTGGGGTATCATCATAGTCCCACTTCTATCTATGTCAATAGAGGGTAAGGGTGGGAACTTGCAACTTGATTTGCCTTGTGCAGCCATGTCTGTTTAGCTATTTTCAGGCAAAATAGAACCCTTTGAGCCGAGGCATGGGTAAGGGGACTCACCAAATAGTGGCAGAACTTTGCTCTCTGGCATCAGCAGGGCCTGGCAGATTGGCTCAAGTCTCAGATTTGGGGGGGGGGGGGGAATGTCAAGTATTCAGTTCTGTTATAGTTTACCGCTACAGGAAGCCCCATGTAGGTTTTCTGCTTTGGACACCAAAATATTTTGGGCCCAGTGATCTCTTTCTCAACAATCTTCTGTAGTAGTGTGTGTGGAAATGGGCCTTGTGTTTTGAATTAAAAACTGGACCTGGCTTTGGAATTTAAATGCTTACTCCAGACTTGAGAGTGTCGAAAACGTTGACTTGCTTTAGCAATGGGTGGCACAGCACTGTAAATGCTCATAGGCAGGAAGTAGGCTGACCAGATAAAATCCAGGTCAGGGCTCCTGTAACTTTAACAGTTGTAGAGAAAAGGGAATTTCAGCCAATGTCATTTGTATGCAATTAGTCCCTGGTGAAATTCCGTCTTCATCACAACAGTTAAAGTTGCAGGCACTATACTAGAGTGTAGGCTGACCATATGAAAAGGAGGACAGGGCTCATGTAACTTTAACGTTTGTAGAGAAAAGGGAATTTCAGCCAGTGTTATTTGTATGCAATTAGTTCCTGGTGAAATTCCCTCTTCATCACAACAGTTAAAGTTGCAGGCACTATACTAAAGTGACCATATACAAAAGAAGGCAGGGCCCCTGCAACTTTAACTGTTGTGATGAAGAGGGAATTTCACCAGGAACTAATTGCATACAAATGACACTGGCTGAAATTCCCTTTTCTCTACAACTGTTAAAGTTACATGAGCCCTGTCTTCCTTTTCATATGGTCAGCCTACTAGAGTGACCATATACAAAAGAAGGCAGGGCCCCTGCAACTTTAACTGTTGTGATGAAGAGGAAATTTCACCAGGAACTAATTGTATACAAATGACACTGGCTGAAATTCCCTTTTCTCTACAACTGTTAAAGTTACATGAGCCCTGACCTGGATTTTATCTGGTCACCCTATCAACATTTGTGCTAGCCTTTTTTGTGCATTAAGCATATCCTTAATGTAACTATTGTAGAATATGTACAATGCATAACAAGTGTAAAATGTGCTTATATTCTGTAATTAGAAGATATCTAGGGCAGAATCCACAAGGAATTACTATGCAACAGCATGTTAGTGCTGTTCTCTTGTGTAGTAATTTCAGTAGGCTGTGGTCCCAGTTCATAGGCATGACGCAAAAAATGTTCTTTTGAAATACTTTTTTCAGATGTCCTTAAGTTGTTAAAGTTTGCTCCTATTGACCCTGATCTGTTCAGTTCTAGTTGCATATACAAGGGACAGGGCTGCTGAATCTAACTTTTTTTTTAAACTAGAATTTCAAGGTCAACCAGCCTGAGCCACCTGCAGAATAATAGCTCAGTGTGGAGTGTGTGTGTGTGTTGGGGTGGGGAGAGATATAAATTTAGAGTTAAGGAACAGGGTGCCTCTGAGTATATGCTGAGAGCAGATATTTGTTTTCAGTACCAAAAGCGAGCTCACAATGTGTAGCACAAATATCTACTCCTAGTTCCCCTCTCAAGCTTTCTGTCTTACCACAGCCTAATTGTGTTTGTGTGTGTGAGAGTGAGTGAGAGAGATACTTTTAATTGTTGCTAAAAAAAATTGGGAGTCAGAAACCCTTGCAGATTTATAGCAAGTCACTCAAAGTTCTACTGGTAGATTCTGATCTGCCTCTTGAGCATCGTTGGTTTAGGCAGTAAAATATCTGTACTGCTTATACTGATGAGAAATGGTTCTGTTTCCAAATAATACAGTGTTAACTTGAATCAGGTGTGCACACCGCAGCTGTAAGCTCAGGGCCGGGCAAGGGCTTACAAGTACCGCCGCCACATACCTTCTTCTGATACTGGTCTGCCGCCGCTGCCAGTCGTTCTCCTCCTCCTCCTCCTCTTTTCTGCTGGACACCAGTGCTGCTCCTACTGGTTCCTCTTCAGTTGCTGTTGGTGCCGCTTCCTTCTTTTCTCTCCTCCTTTGCCTCCTTCACTTCCTCTATCCACCTTCTTCTTCTTCTTCTTCTTCTCCTCCTCCTCCTCCTTCTCCGTCTGTCCTATCCTCCTCCTCTTCCATCTGACTTCCTCCATCTGTCTTCTTCTTCTTCTTCTTCTTCTTCGCCGCCGCCGCCGCCGCCGCCGCCGCCGTCGCTCTCATCGCAGCAGCCCGGGCCCTGCTGCTGCTTCTGTTCTAAAAAGCCCCTGATCGGCCCGGGGAAGGGGCTAGAATGACGCGTACCCGGAAATGCGGGCGCTCGTCGTTCCGGCCTCTTCCCTGGCCGATCCAGGCCTTGTTCTTTGGCCAGCGCAACCGCGCTAGCCAAGAACAAAGCCTGGATGGTGCAGGGGAGGAGGCCGGAACGACGCGTACCCGGAAGTGTGGGCGCGCACCGCTCTGGCCTCTTCCCTGGCCGATCCAGGCCTTGTTTTTGGCCAGCGCAATCGCGCTAGCCAAGAACAAGGCCCGGATGTCGGAGGGGAGGAGGCTGGAACGACGCGCACCCGGAAGTGCGGGTGTGCGTCGTTCCAGCCTCTTCCCCAGCCGATCTGGGCCTTGTTCTTGGCCAGCGCAATCGCGCTAGCCAAGAACAAGGCCCGGATGTCGGAGGGGAGGAGGCTGGAACGACGCGCACCCGGAAGTGCGGGTGTGCGTCGTTCCAGCCTCTTCCCCGGCCGATCTGGGCCTTGTTCTTGGCCAGCGCAATCGCGCTAGCCAAGAACAAGGCCCGGATGTCAGAGGGGAGGAAGCTGGAACGACGCGCACCCGGAAGTGCGGGTGTGTGTCGTTCCAGCCTCTTCCCCGGCCGATCTGGGCCTTGTTCTTGGCCAGCGCAATCGCGCTAGCCAAGAACAAGGCCCGGATGTCGGAGGGGAGGAGGCTGGAACGACGCGCACCCGGAAGTGCGGGTGTGCGTCGTTCCAGCCTCTTCCCCGGCCGATCTGGGCCTTGTTCTTGGCCAGCGCAATCGCGCTAGCCAAGAACAAGGCCCGGATGTCGGAGGGGAGGAGGCTGGAACGACGCGCACCCGGAAGTGCGGGTGTGCGTCGTTCCAGCCTCTTCCCCGGCCGATCTGGGCCTTGTTCTTGGCCAGCGCAATCGCGCTAGCCAAGAACAAGGCCCGGATGTCGGAGGGGAGGAGGCTGGAACGACGCGCACCCGGAAGTGCGGGTGTGCGTCGTTCCAGCCTCTTCCCCGGCCGATCTGGGCCTTGTTCTTGGCCAGCGCAATCGCGCTAGCCAAGAACAAGGCCCGGATGTCGGAGGGGAGGAGGCTGGAACGACGCGCACCCGGAAGTGCGGGTGTGCATCGTTCCAGCCTCTTCCCCAGCCGATCTGGGCCTTGTTCTTGGCCAGCGCAATCGCGCTAGCCAAGAACAAGGCCCGGATGTCGGAGGGGAGGAGGCTGGAACGACGCGCACCCGGAAGTGCGGGTGTGCGTCGTTCCAGCCTCTTCCCCGGCCGATCTGGGCCTTGTTCTTGGCCAGCGCAATCGCGCTAGCCAAGAACAAGGCCCGGATGTCGGAGGGGAGGAAGCTGGAACGACGCGCACCCGGAAGTGCGGGTGTGCGTCGTTCCAGCCTCTTCCCCGGCCAATCTGGGCCTTGTTCTTGGCCAGCGCAATCGCGCTAGCCAAGAACAAGGCCCGGATGTCGGAGGGGAGGAGGCTGGAACGACGCGCACCCGGAAGTGTGGGTGTGCGTCGTTCCAGCCTCTTCCCCGGCCGATCTGGGCCTTGTTCTTGGCCAGCGCAATCGCGCTAGCCAAGATCAAGGCCCGGATGGCACGGGAGAGGCCCAATTTTTCGGACTTTGGGGGATATTTTGAAATTTCCCCCCCGGACTCAAATTTGGCCCCCTTTTCCGGGCATGTCCGGGGGGATCCGGACGTCTGGTCACCCTACATGTGCACCTTTGCAGCTGTGCAAGAATGCAGATTTCAAAATAAATTGCATAGTTAGTTATTCACAGCTGTGTAGGCGTCTAGTGTAGGCTGACCAGATAAAATCCAGGTCAGGGCTCATGTAACTTTAACAGTTGTAGAGAAAAGGGAATTTCAGCCAGTGTCATTTGTATGCAATTAGTTCCTGGTGATATTCCCTCTTCATCACAACAGTTAAAGGTGCAGGCACTATACTAGAGTGACCATATACAAAAGAAGGCAGGGCCCCTGCAACTTCAACTGTTTTGATGAAGAGGGAATATCACCAGGAACTAATTGCATACAAATGACACTGGCTGAAATTCCCTTTTCTCTACAATTGTTAAAGTTATATGAGCCCTGACCTGGATTTTATCTGGTCACCCTAGTCTAGTGTAAAATAGCCTTTAAAACTCTATGGATTTCCTGCCTGCAAAACCCATCAAAATCCATTTGAGCAGGGAAAGGAAAGGAAGAGAAAGAGAAAGATGGAGAGGGGGAGAAAAAATGTTGCAAAACAGGTTTTACAGCTTTAATAATAATATAATAATAATAACGATTTATTTCTTACCCGCCTCTCCATCTAGATCGAGGCGGGGAACAACAGCATGATAAAATACATAAAACTAATTAAAACATGACAAATATTATTAAAACTGCATTAAAACATCCTAAAACATCATTAAAACATCCTAAAACATCCTAAAAACATTCTAAAAATTACACTGGATATGCCTGCCGGAAGAGAACAGTCTTTATAGCTTTCTTAAATTCTAAAAGACTGTTAAGTTGACGAGTCTCCTCCGGCAGGTCATTCCACAGTCTGGGAGCGGCAGAAGAGAAGGTCCTCTGGGTAACAGTTGTCAGCCTAGTCTTGGCCGACCGCAGTAAGTTCTTCCCAGAGGACCTGAGCGTGCGGGGCGGATTGTACGGGAGAAGGCGATCCCGCAGGTAACCTGGACCCAAACCATGTAGGGCTTTAAAGGTAATGACCAACACTTTATACTTCGCCCGGAAACTAATTGGCAGCCAGTGGAGCGATTTTAAGTCACTCCTGCTGGTAAGATAATACCACTTGGGGCCTTTCTATATGAGGCTTTTATTGTGTGCTCATGATTATTCACTCTTGGTAGTTTGTGGGTGCTTTACACAATGTCATCATCCTTCAGAGCCTCTCTGGTGCTTTGCAACTATTATCGCATTTTGTTTTTGAGTTTTTTCTAATGAGGAAAATCTATTATTTTTTCTGAATGGTGTTATAGAAGCCTCACGTATTTGCACAATTCTGCTATACCACAGCCCCATCGGCTGATTGTGTAATGGACCATATAGAAAGGCAAAGAAAGAACAACACGGAAAGAAGCGCATATAAAGGAACAGATCCAAAACCTGAAAAAGAATTCAAAAGCAGAAGCCTTAGTAAAGGTGTGGGTTAAAAGCCTAATATAGAAAAGCCCCATGTTGGGACAAGCATGACTTGGTACTGCATGGAAGCTGCAATCACCCAAACATTTAAAAACAAAACAAAAAACCATTATAAGGGTAGTTTAGGGGAAAATGAAACGTTGAGGGGAAAATAGGAAGGATCTACATCAAATCCCCTTTCGTTGGTGAGGCACTGCTGGGCTAGTGCTTTTCCTAAATGAAATTGCTGCACAGTGGGTACACACATTAATGAAAACAGTGCCGCCTCTGCTATGCTTAGAATGCGATCGAGTTCTATGCAACCAATGCATGGTGTTGCAATTGCAGGAGAAGAAAGAGGCATTTGAATGAAAGGTCCTGGGAGCAGAGCTACGGCACTTTGTAACACACAGTCATGGCACCTGTCGCTTGGTAGTACTTGCATTCTGTTAGAAGTGGAAGGGTTGGTTGTCAGGTGAGCACTGCTGTGTGAGGGCTTTAAAAAATGGATTCCTGCACAGACACCAACAAATCACCACATTACTTTAAGCAGAGGAAACAGGTGTATTAGCACAGTGACTGCATGAAGTCCACCTCTACTTCTCTCTCCTTCTCCAACAAAGACCCATTCTCCAACCCCTTCTGCAAAAACCAACACAAAAACCAATATGCCCCTTTCCCATACAAGCCCTGTGACATGGAATTTAAAATGAAGATTTGCTTCTTTCCTCTCCAAATTGGGTTGTAAATTAACCAGATACAATCTTATGTAAATCCTTGAGATTCCCCCAGAGAAAAAAGGCCAAATGCCATCAAGTACCGGTGATCTGAGAACAATGATTTACATTGAGGCATCAAGTACCTTAGTTTATGGGTGAAACATAGGTTTAGGAATGCTTTGTTCTCGCCTGCCAAAGGGGCCTGTTTGTTGTATCTCTTGCATGCATAGGCTGACCTTGCTTTCGGTATCTGCTCTTGTAAAACGGCCAAGTGTTATCTTTTTCACTCCCATGTCTCCTGTTCTGTGTTGTAAAAAGCTCCAGTTTGCCTACGTCACCGAGGGGGAGTTCTTTTTTTGATGCTAGAGAGTAAAAAGCTTTTGTTTAGTAGACTCGGGGCGGATTCCCTGAATTTTAGCCAGGAGGCTCGGGGAATAGCCACAGCGCTGTATTTCCAATAAAACTCAATTGCACCCTCCTCCTGTCATCCGAGTTTTATTTTAAGTTGCTCCAGGCAACAGCCCTAGTGCTATGTCCTCAAGCAGTTTCCTCTTGCCCTGCTTGGAGTCCCTCTTACCCAGGAGTAAACACCATTGACATCAATGTGATTTACATCTGAATAGACATACATATCATGTTGACAGCTAGTCATTTTTTCAGGGAAGGAAATGAAAAGGGAGATCATGGGGTAGGGTGACCAGATAAAATCCAGGTTAGGGCTCATGTAACTTTAACAGTTGTAGAGAAAAGGGAATTTCAGCCAGTGTCATTTGTATGCAATTAGTTCCTGGTGATATTCCCTCTTCATCACAACAGTTAAAGTTGCAGGGGCCCTGCCTTCTTTTGTATATGATCACTCTAGTATAGTGCCTGCACCTTTAACTGTTGTGATGAAGAGGGAATATCACCAGGAACTAATTGCATACAAATGACTCTGGCTGAAATTCCCTTATCTCTACAACTGTTAAAGTTACATGAGCCCTGACCTGGATTTTATCTGGTCACCCTATCATGGGGAAGCCTTGAAAAAGACATTCTAAACTTTTTCCTTCCCTCTTGCTGAGCCCTGCTACTCGCAGGGAGGAGGCAAGAAGCTGGGACAGGCGCCCACACTGCCCGCAGTCCTCGGGATCATCCTGGGACCTTGGGTAAAATCAGGATAACCAAGGTCTTGGTTATCCCATGAAAATTGAGGGTTTGTCCATGAAGGAAATCCTTCATGGGGACAGTGGCAGGAAAGCTGTTAAGAAACGTTGATCACTGCCCTTCTCCAAGCTGCAGCTGTTTTGCTTGTGTGACCGCAAAGGCACATGGTCTTCCTTTTATTTATTTAAAATATGTTTCCCCAATGTGCACCTGCAAAGCTCTATACCTACACAGGAACAATTTAATAAGAAAAAAATGTGTTGTTCATAGATACAGGGCTCTGCGGGTGCGCACTGGCAACAACTGGTTGTTTTTTTAATGAAATGGCTGAAAATGCTTTTCCAAAGATGGTCAGCAAATGAAGGACAAACCTCTACTTCCTTCTCACAGAGCTACCCACCACCACCACCGGAAGGTGAAAGGTGGAGGCAGGAAGAAAGGTTGCTGAAGCAGTTCTGTAGTCTGAAGCCACCAGGATAAATAACATTAGCACACAACAGAATTTGTGCCACACGGAAACTGCAAGCCAGAAAAAAATACTGTGATAAAACTCACCTGCCTAAATCCAGGATATAAAGGCATAAATAGCATGAAGAGGCTGGGTTGGGAAATGTGCTCAGTGCTGTGCAAGTGAACCAGGCATTACACTGATGCGGTGGGGGAGGGCTCAAGTAGACTGGCCCATGGGCAGTATTAGGAAGAGTCACCTGGGCATTGCCCCAGATCTTTTTTGAGCTGTGCCCAGGATCTTTAGCGTTGCCCCAATTGCCATCATCTGCCTTAATACGAGCCCTCAAAAATTGACTGTGGCATAATAAGCTTTCATGGACAGGAGTTGACTGTACAAAAAGTTATTTTGAAAGCTGTTGCTTTTCATGTGACTGGAGAAAAATGGCACTTGCTGAAATAAAGGTATAGTAACCCTGATCATCTCTGTTGCATCTGAGCCCCATGGATTCGCTGGCTATTTGCCCACAGGTGCTTCCTCTCCTGCTGCCTAGACTTTCTGCCTGAGTTTTTTCCCCCTGAAATCAAATGCCCTCCTCTCCCATCCATATATTCCTTTTTACAAAAAGGGGTGTCGACAGGGTCCTTTAAAGACAACACACACTGGGGCTGCCTCTACAAGAGGCATTTAAAGCTCTTTCAAGGCGCATTAAAAAATTTACCTCTACAAGAACGGAGCGCAAATCGGGCGTAGAGGCGCGCTATCCCTCCGATTATGCGCATTATTGAATGCGCGTTAAACAGCGAGTTTTATTTTGCCCCGGCTGTTAAAGCGCATTTTGACTATGTGAACAAGCGCTTATGCGCATTAACTACTTGTAAAGCGCATTTTGGTCATCCCTTAATGCGCTTCGCCGCCTCTCGTGGCCTCTCGTGCAGAGGTATTAGGCGTAAATGCGCTTCTGCGATTATGCGCATAATCACCTAACCAGGCGCAAAAGCGAATCCTTGTAGAGGGGACCACACACACACACACACACGTTTTAGAGCCTGAGGTAGCTGATTTGAGACATCATGAAAAATCAGCAAATTATTCGTTATTTATTACATATTATTGAATTTACACTGCCATGGAATGGGAGAGGTGCTCGCAGCCTCAGGAGCCAAAAATAACTTGACTGGGTTTGGAAAGGAAAGGCGCCATTTGCTGCTCTGCCTCAGGTAACAGGGAAATGTTCAGGATTTCACCAAATTTCCTGTATAATCCTAAACATATTTATTCAGAAATGAATTCAATGGGATTTACTCCCAGTTAAGTGTATGTAGGATTGGAGCCCTGTCTACGAGAAGTTCCTCTGTGCTCACCTTTTTGTTCCCACTTTTTCAACATCTCTCCAAAACAGCTTCTTGAGTTCCCAGTTATTTCCACAACTCTTTATTCCCTCTGCTTCTCTAGAGGAGATTCTACTTTAGGCAAGGTGGATTCTGGGTGGCAGAGCACAAGACACAATATTTATTTATTTATTATTTATTTATTTACTGCATTTTTATACTGCCCGGGTGGTTTACAAAACCACCCGCTCTCCTGGTGGTTTACAAAAATTAAAACCATGAAAACCATTTAAAATATAAAACGACAGTATAAAAACTAGGGATGTGCACTGACCCCCCCGGATCGGATCGGATAGCGGATCGGAATCGGACCTGGGGGGTCGGATCGGATCGGATCGGATCGGAGGATGGTCGGATCGGATCGGACCGGATGTCCGATCTGGATCAGACGCCATTTTGAATGCTTTTTCCCATAGCCAAGTATTGTTTTACAAAAACGCCTATAACTTTTTCATTTTTAAAGATAGAATTTCAGAATGATAGGTCCAGGCATGTGGTGGCAAAGTGTCTGCACACACCACTTTGAAGACTGTAGAAAATTTCTCCTGTAACGATCCTAGCGAGAGAGAGAGTGATCCTAGGCTCAGCCGTTCTGCTTGAGTGAAAGTATCAAAGCAGACACGAGCCAAGTGCTACTTTGTTTCTCCTTTTGTAATGGATACTAGCTCAGTTGCAGCCAAGCGTGCAACGATCAAAGAGATGAGAGAAAGTGTTTCCTTCTTCTTCCCGGGAGGCGGGAGGGTGCAATTAACAGCCTCAGCCTCTGTGGAAAAACGTTTATAACTTTTAATCTAAAAAATTCGTAGCCACCACATGCCTGGACCTATCATTCTGAAATTTTACACACATATCAAGTGAAGTATTCCCTGTAATGTGCCCATGTTTCCTGTTTGTATCTTTAAAAATAAAAAAATGGGAGGCGTAAATGTATTTACCCCACTACTACCCATTTTTCTAAAATTAATTGCCATACAAGGCAAGCACCTACGTTTTTGAAATTTTACACACATAGGTCCCAAGGTACCACCTACAATGTGGCAAAGTTTCATGTATGGAACTTTAAAAATGACAAAGTTATAGGCATTCCTGGGTATTTATTAAAAAATTAATTGCCACAAAACGCATGCACCAATCTTTCTGAAATTTCTCACAGATAACTATCCCTAACCAGTCTACAATGTGCCCAAGTTTCCTGTTTGTATCTTCAAAAATAAAAAAGTGGGAGGCATAACTGTATTTCTCAATGGGAAAGTGCTTTCCAATGATTTCCTATGGGCAAGTGCTTTCCAATGATTTCCTATGGGCAAGTACTGTCCAATGATTCCCTATGGAAAAGTACTGTCCAATGAATCCCTATGGGCAAGTGCTGTCCAATGAATCCCTCATTGTTTCAAAAATTAATTGCCACACAATACAAGCACCTACGTTTCTGAAATTTCACACACATAGGTCCCAAGGTACCGCCTACAATGTGGCAAAGTTTCATGTGTGTAACTTTACAAATGACAAAGTTATAGGCATTCCTGGGTATTTATTAAAAAATTAATTGCCACACAAGGCAAGCACCTATGTTTCTGAAATTTCACACACATAGGTCCCAAGGTACCACCTACAATGTGGCAAAGTTTCATGTGTGTAACTTTAAAAATGACAAAGTTATAGGTGTTTCTTTCCTCATTGTTTCAAAAATTAATTGCCACACAAGGCAAGTGCCAATGTTTCTGAAATTTCACACACATATCAAGGCAAGGGGTACCTGTAATGTGCCCAAGTTTCCTGTTTGTATCTTCAAAAATAAAAAATGGGAGGCGTAAATGTATTTACCCCATTACTACCCATTTTTCTAAAAATTAATTGCCACACAAGACAAGCACCTACGTTTCTGAAATTTCACACACGTAGGTCCCAAGGTACCACCTACAATGTGGCAAAGTTTCATGTGTGTAACTTTAAAAATGACAAAGTTATAGGTGTTTCTTTCCTCATTGTTTCAAAAATTAATTGCCACAAAACGCATGCACCAATCTTTCCGAAATTTCTCACAGATAACTGTCCCTAACCAGTGTATAATGTGCCCAAGTTTCATCCTTCTATTTTTAAAAATGAAAAAGTTATAGGCGTTTTTGTAAAACAATACTTGGCTATGGGAAAAAGCATTCAAAATGGCGTCCGATCCGGATCGGACCTCGTCGGATCGGATCGGATCGGAGGTTGATTGGATCGGATCGGATCGGATTTTCCCGATTTTGGGGCGGATCGGATTCGGATCGTGGATCGGATCCGATCCGATGCACACCCCTAATAAAAACATAATTTAAAATACAGTATAAAACACAACCAGGATACAAACCGAGCAGCCATGCAGAAATTGATAGGGATTTAAAATACAAGTTTAAACAGTAGGTTAAAAATCAAAATAAAGAACTGTTAAAACACTGTGAAAATAAAAAGGTCTTCACATAGCGTCGAAAGGAATATAATGTAGATGCCAGTTAAACCTGTCTGGGAAACTCATTCCACAGCTGGGGTGCTACAGCAGAGAAGGCCCTCCTCAATATGATTGGAAGGTCTCAAGGGAGAGGGAAGCAAAAACATATCACGTTTCTTTTTGACCAATCTGCCAGGAATAGGTGGAATCACTCCAAAATGGACCCACAAATATCCATCACTTTAGACAGTCACATTACTGTTTGATCATGACCAAGAGTGCCATAAACCACTCAAACATATAGTAAAGGCACTTTCCACACAGAAGGTTTTCTGGGTGCCACAGCTGCTGCTCAAGAGTGTTTCCAGAGGGAAGGCTAGCAATCAAAAGGGATTCTGCAGCTATTCTGTCTTTTTCTTCCTGAAGAGATTTTTTTTTCCTGGCAAGAAAAAAAATGGGAAAAGTTTTGTGAATGTGCATGAGGACTACAAATTGAAGACTATGTAGTCTGGACTCCCCTTAAAATTCTGTAAAAGATGTAGTGTAATTGTACAATAAAAACCTAGTCTGGAAGCACCCTGAGTGTTGACATCCCCTATGACAGTTAATCTTCACTCTATGTTAGGCTGATCAGCCAGGGGTGGACTTGAACCTTCCAGGATCTAGAGTGGAGCCTGAACTACGTAAGTGTGCGTCCCTGGAATATGCTCCTCCCTGTTCCTGGAGTTCTTTCATCTCTTTGGACAGCCACAGACCTCCTTAGGTTCAAATAGATTTATGGGTCTTTTGCCGTATTCCACCCTGTGATTGGTCCCTACCCTTCCCTCTCTCTATAAATTCCTCTTCTTGTTAGCAGACTTTGGGTAAATAACCACTCGCATGGAAGCACTCTGTAAGTATATATTCAAGTGATGAAGAGGCTCTTAGCACACAGCTGCTACACCAGCAACCCAGAGGTAGTAGTAAGATTCTCACCACTTGGCAGGACAATAGTGATTGCATGCACACTGTGGCAAAATATCACTTGCAAAGCATGGCCATGTGTATTTACCTTTAACTGATGCTAAACATCACCCACTCTGTGCAGTTTACAATTTCTGCTCCTTGATCGGGCCCTGCCTGCTCCCACTGCACTTCTTTGAGCTTTTCTTAGAATGTTTAGGATGTTTTAAAGATGTTTTTAAGATGTTTTAATGCAGTTTTAATAATGTGAGTCATGTTTTAATCAGTTTTATGTATTTTATTATATTGTTGTTCCCTGCCGCGATCCAAACAGAGAGGCGGGGAAGAAATAAATTATTATTATTATTATTATTATTATTATTATTATTATTATTATTCTACACGAGGCATTTCATGCACTGGTTATTCCCCACTCACCATTGTTCACAGATTCTTTAGGTGACATCTTGACTCTCCAGTTTTGCTTCTGTTTGTAAACAGGACTTTCCACAAGTTTTTTTTTTTTTTTTTTTAGAGCAGGCAGAGCTTTTCTACATGAGGCTATTAATCTACTGTATTCCCTTTTGGCTTCACCACAGAATTGAGATCTGAATAGTACATCAAAAGTGTTTCCTTTCTTGTTTTTCCACTGCATAACCTCTAGGTGGTACTGTGGTATAGTGCAACAGCACAAGCAAAAAAAAGCTTTTTCTTTTTCTTTTACAAATAAATATTGCATTTTCCCTGCTCTAAAAAAATTGCAAAAAGTGCTCTTTAGATGCATCATCTTTAGATGCATCATCTTAAGAATTCGTAAATAACTGTGAGTAGGGAATGATGAGTATATGATAAATGCCTCATATAGTAAAGCTTGGGAAATGGGGTATTATTTCTGAAAGTGAAAGAAAATGCTCTTTCTACTTGTATATTATTATTATTATTATTTGCATAATTAATTGCTCCATAGCCGAAGCTCTCTGGGTAGTTTACAAAAATTAAAAGCATTGAACATTAAAAAACCGATATACAAAATTTAAAACCATGAAGAGCATAAAAACAGGTTATAAGTACAATATCCATTTAAAATATATATTTAAAATCAACTATTCTTTAATATTTACATTATTTTACTATACCACAGTGCCACCTAGAGGTTATATAGCAGAAAAGCAGGAAAAGTAAACACTCTTTGGCTGAATTCGGACAACACGCTAAGCAACTGTGAGTTGTTAAAGCAACAACCCATTGTGTTGTTAAACGTGTCGTCTGGATGTAGCCACACAATGCAGTAACAACCCACAGTAGGTAAAGTAGCAAAATTCAACAACTGAGAGGAACAACTCACTTGCAAGTTGTTAAGGGAATTGTCAATTGACAAATGTGTCATCTGGAGCAGTGCGTTGTTGAAAGAACAATGGTGAGTTGTTGAGCAAGGAAGATCAGAGAGTTAAGCGGCTAGAAAGGCAGAACGCAGGCGGCCACTCAAGCACTCTCACAACAGATCCCCAGCATTGCCGCCATAGTAGGCTGACCATATGAAAAGGAGGACAGGGCTCCTGTAACTTTAACAGTTGTAGAGAAAAGGGAATTTCAGCCAGTGTCATTTGTATGCAATTAGTTTGTTATGAAATGCAATTGATAGCTGTGTAGCTTGAAAGAAAGAATACTTAAACTTTGAAAGAAACAACACCTTTAATTCAGGCAAAAGAAAACTGTTCAATTCAGGAAGCACTGTAAAGTAAGCAATGTAAACGAAACGTTGAAAGTAACAATAACTAACGAACTCCGTCTCTAAGGTCAGCTTGCTCCTTTCTTTGTAAACGCACTGACCGGCATGGTCTCACTCTCATCTCTGTTCTCCTCAGACGTCTGCGTTCCTTGGCATCTTTTAAAGGAGTTTCTCCCTCTTCCTCAGAGGATACGGGCGTGGTTCCACCTGTTGGATCGTCATTGAGATAAGCACTCATTTCCGAGCGCTTATTCACATCAGCTGACAGAGAGGGGCTGCTAAGCGCCTCCTCCTCCGTACCAGGATCTGGATCAAACTCACGATCCCTGTCTGCTCGTGCCACGCCATCTGACAGCTGCTTCTCCTGCTCAGAAACACGAGGGGTAAACACAACATAGTTCCTGGTGAAATTCCCTCTTCATCACAACAGTTAAAGTTGCAGGGGCCCTGCCTTCTTTTGTATATGGTCACTCTAGTATAGTGTCTGCAACTTTAACTGTTGTGATGAAGAGGGAATTTCACCAGGAACTAATTGCATACAAATAACACTGGCTGAAATTCCCTTTTCTCTACAACTGTTAAAGTTACAGGAGCCCTGTCCTCCTTTTCATATGGTCAGCCTACGCCATAGCAACCACGGACTCCTGCCTCCCCCACCAGGCAGCCAGCATGGAGTTCAACAAGGGGCCAGCTCCTGCACACATTCACGCAGGGTGCCCAGTCAGTCACCCAAATGGGAAGGAAAGTGCACCAGAAGGGCACTTAGGCAAAGGGGGGGGAGGGGGAGATGGAAGAAGCAACAACCCTAGGCGCCCAGGAACAAGGGGTAGCCCCCCCACTCCAACAGGGAGCTCAGCAACCCACCCGAAGCAGACCACCACCTCCACCCTCGCTTCACCCAGAAGGACGAGGGCCAGGGAAGCGGCGACCAGCGAGCCCCCCCCAGTCGCCCAAGAGAGACGGGACATCGAGCCATTGCCAGGGCCCAAAAATCCCGTTGGGGAGCATTGCACCTGTGCAGAAGCATCCCGGGTGCGTGAAAGCATCAGTGCCTGGATATGGCTGCGCTACCCCCACCCTCTGTGAGTGTCGGCTGTGGGGTTCCATCTCTGGACTGGCATCCCTCCCTGGCATGCCGCCCCTCTCCTCCACATTCCTTTTGCACGTTCCATGCTTGGCTCCCTGGGGGTGTGGCCTCGGCCATCCCCTCTTCACCGCTGTGCCTTCCAGCTGCCTCCTCCCTTCCCAGGGGTGACTGTCCTTTCCGTAGGCTGTGCCCTGGCTTATTGATGCCCATGTGCCTTACTTCCCATGTCTGAACTCCCTGGTGAATAAAGTTCTCTACGCTACCCCACTATCGCTGTCTTTCCTGTGTGTGCGGGATAATGCTCTAGGAGGGGTTGGGGGCTGGGGACCGTGGGACTTCCTGGTGACTGCCCTGTCTCCCGTGTAGGGTGGGTGGAGGGTGGAATTGCTGTGCTGGGCGTGGGATGCGACTGTTGTATTGGTGCTGCTGTTCCTCCTGGCTGCCTCTTTGCCTGAGGCTGCTGAGTTCCGCCCATTGACTGGGGCAGCCAATGGGGTTTGGGAGGCGTGTCCTGCATCGGCTTCAATGGCGGCGCCCATGGATTTCAGCCGCAGTGTGTTCTGGGATACCTGCTGGAGGACTAACGGAGTTCGGTAAGCGGGGAAAATGGCGACCGGGCTGTCAGTCAGAGCCTAGTAGGCTATTTGCAACCGGGGTGGTTGCTGGTTCCTTGCAGCGCCTGCTGCAGCGTGTTGTCTGTAGATCACCACCTTTTTCACACACCGTCAGTAGGTAATTCAACAACCAATGCTTAACGTGTCGTCCGAATTGAGCCTTTGTGTAGTACTTGGACCTCAATGCTGTGATGAAACTGAAAGTAGATGCAATGGATTAACAGCCTCATGTAGAAAAGCCCTTTTGGCTTTGCAAACCTTCTTTTGATTCCCCAAACACACTAGTTCAACTTATTGCTGCTCACATCACATCTTCCGTACTCATCTTCTGGTAAGCCTTTTCTCATTGACTTGTCTGCTGAGGAATCAACACACGTCTGCCACAGAACCCCAGGGTGTTGTAGAGGACTGGGCAGAGGGGGTGTTCTATGGTGCACATTCAATTCAGGTGGGCGTTAGACCCCCTCTAGATGGATTCCGTTTGATGCCTGGTTAGCCAATTATGTGCATAATCACTGAAGTGCTTTATCGTAAATGCTTGTATGCAGGAGGTAATTGAGCACTCAACTGGTGACCTTACCGGTTGTTTCAAATGTGCTTTACATGTAGTTAATGCAGAGAATCGCTTGTTCACATAGGCAAAATGCGCTTTAACGGCCGGAGCAAAATAAAACTCGCTATTTAATGCGCATTCGATAATGCGCAAATCGGAGAGAAAACCCGCCTCTACGCCCGATTTGCGCTCCGTTCTTGTAGAGGTAAATTTTTTAATGCGCCTTGAAAGAGCTTTAAATGCCTCTTGTAGAGGCAGCCTGAGTCAGATCTATTGGGTTTCACTATTGCCTTGAGAATGGGACCTAGAATTTACCTTCTGCAGGGTGGAAAAGAACAACAAAATCCTGCATAATTCTGCATTTTAAAAAATGTGCCAACTGACGACCCACAACCATAGAAAAACTACCATTTGACAGAGTTCCCAAAACCCTCCCATGACTTCATATTTCAGGCAAGGTTAGCAACAAACTTAAATAACACTGGCTTATGGGCACCTGGAGCCCCACATATATGATAAATACAAGTCACAGCCAGTGTCCTGATCCTAATGCATGTTTCCATTTACATTTTAAATGCTTCTACAAATTGTTCCATTTCCTAATGCTGAACAAGGGCTAAAGGGACAAAAGAATGAAACCCATAAAATGGCAAACATAATGAGCTTAGCTTAGAATCAGTTAAAAGGCCTAAAAGGAGGGGTCTCTTCTAATGCAAGCTTATTTCTGCTACTGAGTGGAAAGCTGTGATGTCCCAATCCACTCAATCCCCCACCCCCATCCTGTGTGACTCATCTTCCTCAAGGGAAGAGCTTCATGTTGTCTCTCTGAGTCAGTGATGTCTGAATGACCATGGATGGATTTCCCCCCTTATATTCCCAAAGCCTTGGGGAAATGGGGGGGGGGGGAGAGAAAGCATGCTAGATGCCTCATCCGCCTTCCTTTCTCTTCATTTTTACAGTGAAAATTACTACAGCTGTTCCTTTTCAATTCACTTGTGTTATCATCAGGTTCTATAGCAATGTATGCTGTAGTTCCCACTTTTACCATCACATGTAGTGAGTAGAAGGGGAAAAGCAAAATAAGAGAGTGAAACAATAGTTCTGATTAAGAGGGTAAGGCAGATGTTTTCATAAGGGCTCAGCATTTTTAGGATGAGTGTGGGCATAGGAGCAGTATGGGGATCCTCCATTCCCAACAAACCAAAGATAGGGGAGAGTGTAAACTTTGCTGCTCCCTATGGGTTGTAGGAGACCAGAGGTCTAGAGGAAAGCTAACTCGGTCATTGTTGGGCTGGAACGGGCTTTGGAATCCATCACTGATCAAGTAAGCATGCCCAGCAGCTGATGATAAGGGTAGTCACCAGTGGAGAACGAGAAGTTGTACCTAAAGCTGATTCCAGATGTTGCCACTGGATCTAGGTGGTCATGTAGTAGGGAGCAGACTGGAACTAGAAAAGATGCAGAAAAAATGCTGGTCAGTTTCCAACTTGGATAGGGGTCACAGTCATGTTTACTTCGGGCCCCTAAAATCTTCTCAAAAGCCTTGGAGCTTTTTACACAAGGCTGTTAATCTGCTGCTTATAGTTTCAGTTTTGCCACAAAGTTGAAATCCAAGCACTATGGGAAGAGTGTTTCCTTTCCTGCTTTTTCTCCACATAACTTTTAGGTGGCAATGTGCTATAGTGGGGTAGCACAAACACACAACTGGAAATAGTGTTTTCTTTCACTTTCTTTAAATAATAATAATAATAATAATAATCATAATAATAATAATAATTATTATTATTATTTATAACCCGCCTCTCCCTACGGATCGAGGCGGGGAACACAATACACATACAAGCATAACAAAGTTTTTTAAAAAAATTAAAACAAGAGAAACACATCATTAAAACATTTAAAATTCATCCGGATAGGCCTGCCGGAAAAGAACAGTCTTCACGACTCTCTTGAATTCGTGAAGACTGTCAGTTTGTCTAACCTCCTCCGGCAGACCATTCCATAGCCTGGGAGCCATAGAAGAGAAGGTCCTCTGGGTAACACTCACCAGCCTAGTTCTGGCTGGCTTGAGTACGTTCTTCCCAGAGGACCTAAGAGTGCGGGGCGGATTTATTGTGCTCTTATCATTCCCTACTCACTATTGTTTATCATTCTTTAGACAACGATGTGACTCACCAGTTTCACTTCTATTTTTAAAGAGCATTTTCAGCAAGTTTTCTTTTAGTGCACGGAAAATGCAGTATTATTATGAAACTTAATTCAGACAAGGCAGGGGTGCTCCTGGTTAGCTGAAAGGCATATCAGGGAATAGGGATTCAACCTGTGCTGTATGGGATTACACTCCCCCTCAAGATTCAGTTTTGGAGTTTAGGTGTATGTCTGGATTCAACCCTGAACTTTGATTCCCAGATTTTGACAGTAACCACAAGTGCATTTGCACAGCTGAAGCTAATGCACCAACTACGCCTGTTCCCAGAGATGTCTGACCCAGCCACGGTCACACATACCTTGGTTATATCCCGTTTGGACTACTGTAACACACCCTACATGGGGCTGCCTTTGAAAATTGTTCAAAAACTTCAGCTGGTTATAGGAAGCAGCTGACTGGCTGTTGGTCTGTTTCTGGCCAAAGCTCAATGTGCTGGTTATGATTTAAAAGCCCTAGATGGCTTGGGATCCGGCTACCTGAAAGGCTACCTTCTCCCATATGAGCCTGCTTGGGTTTGAAGAACTTTGTGACAGGCCCTTCTCTTGGTACCATCATGACTGAGATGCAAGAGAGGGCCTTCTCAATGGCTGCTTCCCCACTCTGGAACTCCCTGCCCAGATTGGTGCATTTTGCCAGCTGGCAAAGACATTTTATTCAGGCAGGCCTTTGGCATGTAAACTGGTATGTTGCTTAAGTGGGCTTCATTTGGTTGGATGCATTCAATTTATTTTATTGTTGTGTTTTTAAGCACAGTCAGAATATAATTACTAATTTCAGTCACACTTTTGTGTGAAAAGTACCTTGTAATGCTCCTCTCACTCAACATCAGAACAATCTTGCAAGATGTCATAAAAGTGCTTATTCAACAGAGAATGAATGGAGACTCAGAGAGATTTGCACAGGACCAAGCAACAAGTACAATGCTCAGTAAAAAAGTAAACCTGGGTCTCCCAAGATTAAATCTACCATACACAGTGGTGGAGACATTTCATGGTTTATCAATTCCAGGGGTTGTTTGTTATCATTGACTACGTCATTGCTGGAAATCCACCTTAGTTTTGCACATTTCACTGATGTAAGGTAGTTTGGTTGTCTGCAATGGAGACATTCACCTCTCTCTCTCTCTCTCTCTCTCTCTCTCTCGTGCTTGTTCACTCAATTTCCTGTCTAGCATTTTAAGTGCCTTTCATTTAAGTGCCTTTCATTTGCCCCACTTGTTTGAAATGCTGAGTTGGTGAACATAAGAAGTGACTTACTTTCCAGTACAGGTTTGTTTACCTTGATACTTTGAGTGCTTCCAAACAGAGGGGTCCTAATGCTAACAATCAGAAGACATTGTGCGGCTATTCTGACTTTTCCTCCTCCACAGATTTTTTTTCTCCCATAAGAAAAAAGATGGAAGAAGTGGTGGGAAAATACAGGACGGTTACAAGTAGAATACCAATATTTGAACCCTCCACAGAATTCCACAAATAAGACAGGGTGATGACGCAAGGAAGCATCTTTTCTTAGAGAAAGTGCATTTCCAGCAGAAATGGAAGGAGAATAGGAAGTTGAATAATAACAGAGGGGTTGGGGAGGAGTTGGCTAGATTCTACTTCAAAGTTGCTTTAGCAGGAATTCTATCCACATAAAGGCCAGGATTCAAAGAACTATGAATCTAGTTCTATACGTTTTATATTCATTTTTCTTGAACAGCAGGCTCGGTGCCCCATGGCAAGTGACTTTTGAAACTGAGGGGAGTTTCAAAAGTACCTTATGATATTACATTGTGGTCAATTGTTCACAGATTTTAAAAAGACAGAAGTTCTACTGGGTTGAGCCTAAATAGCTATTTGGATCTGAACCAATATATTTTCTTTTAAAAATTCCTGCTGAAGGGCTTTTGTTGGAATTTTTCACAGTAACTGTCATAGCTATGTTCTTGACTGCCAATGTATTGGATATTGCATTTAAAATTCAAAAGAGATGTTAACTAAATTGATGAATATCCCTATTTCTTACAACTTGAGAACATTTTTTTTCTTTTCCTTATTGTATGATATATATTAACTAAGCAATTGAAACAAGCAGGCTTAAGTATTTTTTAAAAAAGGGAAATGGAGATTAAAGGAGAAAAGCTATGGTGTCTCCCCTTTTTTCTTCTTCTTTCTCTCTCACAAGCAGTTGCATATTAGTTTTGCTTCTCAAACTTGCTGTTCATTAGAAGATCTAGATATAAAAATCAACTACAATTTGCCTTTAATTAAAATAACATACAATGCTTATTAATTCATTTGTATCAATGCTGCACAATGCTGCCTATTACTTCAGATCTGTTCATGGTCTCTGGGGTTATTTCTCAGGACCAACCTACACATTATATGGGGAATTATTTTTATTTTCACTCTAAAAGAGCTGCATGGAGTGGGGAGGTCTCTGGATTTTATCAGAACAGTGGTGCTGGACAGGGAATGTTTAACCACCACCACCCTGCATCATTAGTATAACTACTAATTTGCCCTCTCTGGGTCAAAATTTACAGTATCATTTGGGGGCTTTAAAGTTCTAGATTTCCACCTTTCAGGATAATTTCTCCCACTGGTGACCACATAATCTCATCATCCCTGACTATTAGCAAGATATCAGCCTAAACTCTCAGCAGAGCCACCCTATCCTTCCTCCTGCTGAAAGAGAAATGGCATAGGATGGCTCTGGAGCAGGAAAGTCCAGAAAGCTATTGTCCTGTCAAAACCTTCTCACCCAGGTGACATTACTTCATTCAAATATTTCTTTTTTATACCAGTCAAGCCATCATCTATCACATCCTTTCCTTCACTGTCTTCTCCCCTCACCTGATTTAGAGGACCTGATTAAAGATGGGCCAGGGACATGGAACCGCTGCCCAGTATTCTTCCTGCCTGAACTGATAAAGGCATTCTCAGCCTTGATATTAAAGACCTGTCCTGGGTGACCTCAACATCCAGGCTGAGGCCACCTTTTCTGGGCAGGACTTTGTGTATGGCTGGCTTGGGAATTCATGGCCCCCATGTCAACCACAGGGCTGTTCCAACATGTCATTGCACAGTCTTGACTTGGTTATTTCAGTTGGGCAGAAGGATGGGGGTCTGAAGATGGGGGGGATTTTTTAATAACTTCTTTATCATAGTCATATCACTTCCTGTTAAGACGAACAATAGCCTTGCCGCTCTTCAGGGCTGAGGGACCTATTAGCATTGTCCGACCTGAGGTTGAATGGAATTTGGTGGATTTCTGAGGGCCCTGCAGGATTTTCCAGCTGGTATGGCTGGTACTCCTGTTGAAGCCCTGGTTGCTTTGTGGAATGCAGAGATGACATTGGCAGCTGTCACAATAGCTCCCAAGAGACCTCTCCAGGTAAGAAGACCCTGTCCAGCCCCTTGATATAAACCATAGCTGAGCAATGAAGCAGGCTGGGTCATGGCTTTCATCACAAGGAAGACTTGTGATGAATATAACGAAACACAAGTAAAAACTCATTATTGAGCCTACTCTGTGGTAATAGGAAAGCTATTCTTTGCTGCCACCATTGTGTTCTCACAGCAAAGTTTTTCTAGGGCCCTTTCTACACCATAGGGGTGTAGAGGAAGGCCGATCCCGGAAGTACCTCATACACACCATCAGCGCACAGGGATCAGCCTGGGGCTATGCCAGGCAAACAGACTGGGGTGGAAAGGGTCTAAGGCTGCCTCTACAAGAGCGATTTAAAGCTCTTTCAAGTCACATTAAAAAAATTACCTCTACCAGAGCGGAGCGCAAATCGGGGGTTGAGGCGCTTTAGCTGTCCGATTATGCGCATTATCGAATGTGCGTTAAATAGTGAGTTTTAATTCTCCGCAGCCATTAAAGCGCATTTTGACCATGTAAACAAGTGATTCTCTGCATTTCAGTCACTTTAAAGCGTGTTTCATACTGCTGGTTATGCGCTTCACCGCATGTCGTTTACCGGATTTAGACGTAAACGCGACTGTGAGAAGATGCACATAATCGGACAACCAGGCGCCAAACCAAATTCTTGTAGAGGAGACCTTTGTTTGTTTCTTTGTTTACAAAGATCTGAAGGGTGAAGAGGTATCATGACATGCACACTCAGTGCACTATTATCCGTGTCTGCAGGATTTCGTGGTGCTTCATAACCTGCAAAACCTGCTTCACTAGCGAGGACAGCGGAATGGAAAAAAACGTATGAGAGTGTGTATATGTCTGATAGGCAGTGGCAAAAGATACGGGAACTGTCAGAAAGTGTACACACACTCACACTACGGCAAACTCAGGTTCATTACCTGCCATTAAATCTGCACAAAAAAAAGCTTCAGCCAACCCGGGCTCCCCGATAAGTATACTGTATGGCACACGTATTTGCAACTACCCGTCCTTTTTGCCAGCATCATACACAGAAGACATGTGCAGAAGCGGCCTCATCTACAAGAATTCGCCTTTACGCCTGGTTAGGCGATTATGCACATATTCGCAGAAGCGCATTTACGCCTAATACCTCTGTACGAGAGGTGGCGAAGCGCATTACTGGACGACCGAAATGTGATTTAAACTGTTGACGTGCGGAGAATCGCTTGTTCACATAGTCAAAATGCGCTTTAACGGCCGGAGCAAAATAAAACTCGCTATTTAATGCGCATTCAATAATGTGCATAATCGGAGAGACAACGCGCCTCTACGCCCGATTTACGCTCCGCTCTTGTAGAGGTAAATTTTTTAATGCACCTTGAAAGAGCTTTAAATGCCTCTTGTAGAGGCAGCCTTAAAGACTGAAATGGGGGGGGGGGAGCTTCGCTTGGTGCATGTGTGTGTGTTGGGCGTGGGGTGCTCCATCCTTTCTCTGTGGGCCGTTTCCCCAGTCAAAACTGCTCTCCCGAAGCTGCTTTCCTCCCTTTTCCACGGGAAAACATCAGAGACCTCATTATATTTTATAAAGTCTTGCGTGTATACCAAGGAGTCGCCCCTTCACCCAACTTTACCCCCGTGAATGACGGCCCCCCGGCCCCACCGCCTGGTTCTTCTGGCCATGCTCACACACTCAACCCCTCCTTCCACAATGCTCACCTGTCTGCTGGCCCCGTTACTACGTGGGCCCCACCGCCGCCTCCGTCCCCCTACCCCAGGCCGCAGCCTCCTGTCACACCTGTTATCCAGGCCCACGCCCACCCCCCCGCGGAGGAGGGGCCGCGCAACCCTCCCCTCCCGGACGGCGCGACTCCTCCTCCTTCTCCCTACCCGCTCCCCACCCCCCCGGGAAGGACGCAAATCCCCGAGCAGCGCGGAGTGGCGGCGGTGATGCCATCTCCCTCGGGGCCACGGATGAGGGGAGGGGCGCACCAGCGGAGGCGGCCAGGCCGGGGCCGCAGCCATTGAAGCCCGTCGCCGGGCGCTGGGTGCCCTTTCCTCCGCCTCCCCCTGCGCCTCCCCCCGAGTCGCCAGAGGAGATTCCCAGCCCGACGCGCGCGCCACGCCAGCCTCCGCTCGCCCGCTGCGGGCTCCCTCTAGCCAGCCCTGGTTTGGTCGCCGCCGCCGCCGCCTCGGGGTGGGATGCGGGCAGCAGCGAGCGGCGTGGAGGGCAAGCGCGGGAGCCGCTCCCGCAGCCGGGCAGGCGGGCAGACACGCACGCACGCACCCGGCGGCACTGGCAGCAGCAGCAGCCGAGGATGCTCCGGTCGCCATGGCAGCGGCAGCATCAGCAGCATCAGCCAGAGGTAAGATGGGTCCCCTCGCTCGGCGCCCTCCCCTCTCCGGGGGCCGAGGACAAGCGCGGGAAGGGGCTGCTGCTGCTGCTGCTGGCGGCCTCGGCTCGCACGGCCGTCCGTGGCGCCCCCGCCTGCTCCTGCCCGCCTCGGCGCCCTTCAGCTGCTCGCTTCCCACCCCGTTTCCCTTCCCCTCTGCCTTCCTGGCTGCCTGCTTTTTTTTGTTGGGGACGGGGCAGCTCTTGGCCTGGTCAGGGGGGAGCGTGGCCCCCTTCTCTCGAGACGGAACCCCGCCGAGGATCCCGCCTGCCCCACGGACCTGACCCCCCCATCTTCCCCCTGTAGGCGTAGTCACCGGCTGCCTTGGCTGCGCCCCCCTCCTCCTCCTCCTCCTCCTCCCCGCTCCTCTCCCACCCCCTTCTTCCCCCACCTCTGCAGGAAAAAGAGGGCAAGAGAAGGTCTGCGCTGCTTTCCCCACCCTCCGACGCCCCTCGCCCCTCGCCGTTGCTATCTCCACCTCCCTCCCCCCAGGCCTCACCCCTCAGCCATAACCATAGCAACTCCGTGAGGCCATTGTCGGCTTGCTTGACCTGAAGACCAAAGGTTTGGTGGGGGGGGGTAGTTGGGCTGCCCACCCCCCTCTTTAGTTTCCCTTCCTTTCCCCTAAACCTTGAGAAGAAGTAGAAGAAGCAGATCCCTCATGTCAACCTCACATTTTTATTTCATTATATTTCTGGGTGATCTTGTTCCTCCCCCCCCCCCCCCGCCTTTTTCTCTTTTTCTGTCTCCTTCCCTTCAGTCACAAGCCTGTGAGTTAACTTGTTTCCCTAGTCAGGCAGAACTTCCCATCTGGAAAGACGACTAGGCTAGTGGGAGGTGGCATTTAACAGGAAGCGTGGGGTGGGGTGGGAATCTGCCAGCGAAAGGCTCGCTGAGAACCAGGCACCATGCAGGCCTACGCCCCGAAGTATAAAAAGCAGGAGATGGCAGCAGAAATCAGGAGTATCCAGCCATCAGCGTACCCACAGCTGTTTTAGTGTTGTGGGGCTTGAACAGAAGTTGTGGGAAAGGTATGCAAGAAAGTGGGAGCAACTAGTGTTGCATTTAGTACTATCGTTGTGGCTTGGGGAGGTGCTAGACCTCAGTATGCCATTTTGACTAGCAGGTACCAGAACTGGCATCAGCATGTCCCGATGTGGCTTGTGGGTGACAGGTACACTGAATCAGCACGCCTGCCTGTGTACAGCTAATAATTCCTGTAGGTATTTGAAGGTGGCCCATGACATTGAATTATTTCAAAAACCTGCAAAAGCCAAAGACCATAGCAGGAGAGGAAAAACTGAGCACCTTTGCAAGAGCAGCAATGCTTGCAAGACTGTGACAAACCAGTCTGTACAGAAAACCTTAATTAAGCAGGCAGGATTCCAGACCAGACTAGTAGTCAGAGTCAGGAACACAAATCAAAGGCAGCAGATCTTTCATCAGCCTTTGATACTGTTGATCACGAGTTGTTGGTGATGTGTATTTGCATACATGGGCTGGGGGTGGAATTGCCACCTGTCTCAGAGGAAACAGAATGGCATAGCAGCAATTAGCTTTTTTTAAAAGGTCAAGTTAGGTGGTATCCCTAGGAATATATTTTCTTATACCCAATAACTTCCCCCTCCAGCCAATATCCAGTCTCCTGGGTGGTCTTTAGTCGTGGAAGTAGTCCAATGTACTGGTAGGGAGAGGGTGCACAGCTGAAGAATCTTTTCCAACCAATCATCAGCCAGCTCTGGGCAAAACGAGGAGGTATGGATCAGAATGCGTAGAGCTTTATCAGCCGAGTTGTTGCATGTAGTGAGATAAGTCTGCAGTGGGTGACGATTCGGAGGGTAGGAGAGCACTGGCAGAGTTCAGTGGAGAATCCAGGACTTCAAAAGCAGCGAAGGGATGTACAGCAAGATGAAGGAGTGGTAGCAGAAGCATGGTGGGAGCTCAGGACTTGGAATAGCACATGTGTACTGGGAATGGGAGAAAGAAAATCCTTGGACTGTAACAGCCTGTTCAGGAGATAAGTGAACTGGCAAAGCCATGTCTGGATGACACCAGCTTGGGGAAGGATGCTGTAAAGTATTCCAGTACTTGAACAGGAAGTGGCATGAAAAACGAATCCAAGACGTTTTGGTGCCCAAGGCAGAACATCCAAATGGTATCGCTTTCTCCACATATATTCTAATTAGCATGGGGCATAATTCACCAGAAAAAAATCTCATGCCTAATCCCCTGGGCGTGAGCTAAGCTCCCACTCATATCAGTGGGGTTTGCTCAGGGGAATGTCCCCATGAATTGTATACTTTGGGCCAGATTTCTATGTCTCCCACACTGCCCACCCCCCCTTATTAGTGCATAAAACATGCTGCCTGAGGTACTGACTCACCTTTTCTTGTGGTAGGATGGGCCCCTGACAGCAGGGCAGAGCAAAGGGGCAGTGTTGGAAGAAGAAAAAGAGGTACAGAGATACCTAAGACAGAGAAGACTAGGAGCACCTCCCTACCCTCAGCCTTAATCTTTCCTGAAATTGTTTTGGCCTGAATTCTTGTGGGGTGCAGAAGAGCAGCCAAGAATGGGAAGTGTGTGTGCCAGGCATTTGGTTTAATTTATTCCATATAGTTTACAGTTGTGCTGATCCAGTGATGTGGCACAATAGAGTACACACTCCCTGAACTGCCTGTTGTGCGGGTTGGTGAATTGGAATTACTTCTGTGAGTGGGGCGGGAGCAGGGAGGAGGCTGGAAGTGATAGAGCTGTTTTCTTATGCTTTCCTTTTTTTCCCCTCCACAGCCAGAAGGGTACTCTAAACCCCAAGTTACCAAGAAACTCTGGAAAAAGAATTAATCATTCATACAGTTGTTGATTGGCTATCTACAGATTCCAAACCAGTGGCGAAGGTTCTGGGGGACAGTGAGCCCAGGGACCTGGCAGAAAACCAGAAGATGTTGGTCTCCTTAAACATTGAAGAGCTCACTGATCAGCAGCTCATGTGTTTGGTGACAGAAGCCTAGTTTTGTGCCCTGTGAGAAGCGAACCTTTAATTCTGCTTCCAATTCCACTCAGCCCAACTCCCCAGAGAACCTTCATTTATCCTTTATTCACAGGAGAGGCAAAGCAGAGTGGGGTTGTTAAAGGAAGGTAATGATTTTTTGAGATAGAGAGAAAAAGGAAGGGAGCAACAGAAAGAGATGTGGTAACAGTAAAGGAAGGTACTTCCACCTTTATTTTAGTTTGGTTTTCATTTTTAAAAATATTATTTGAAGCATATATACCTTGCCCCTCTTTGTCCTTGAGGTAAGCTTTTAAAAAGCTAATTACAATAACAATAATCTAAAATACAAGAATAAAACAAATCGCAACATTGCATTAAAAAATAGAAAGCCAGAAGCATAAATATACGAACCCCCCAAAAACCCAGCAGCTAAAAAAAAGAGAATCTCTTTCCCCCACAACTATCATTCAATCAAACCAGCAGTAAATCAGTAGTTACATAAACTTAACAGACACAACATGTACTGACCAAAAGCCCTGAAGAACAGGATTTACATTTTCTCCAAGAATCCTGGAGGGATTTGTATAGGCTAACTTCCTTTGGGAGGTTGTTCAATAATATCAGGCTTACCACTGTAGTGAGATGTAAGGATCCTGGTACCCACTTTTAGATGTTAATTTTCCATAAAATATAAAAAAGCAGGAACCTTTTAAAAGGCAGGAAGGAGCTCATAGAGGGTGCAGAAGTTCAGTTTTCTTTTTGTGTCCCTAGTTTGTGTATGTACACATCAATTTTTATTCTGGAATAAAATATACTTTTAAAAATCTAAGAAAAAAAACGAGGGGAAAAAAACAAGGTATGGCTCAAAAGAGTGAAAATAAAGAAAACAGAGAGTAAAAGAGGGAGGAAGATGGAATGAGGAACCGAGTAAGGTCGTGCATCCTCTTAATGGCAATACCTCGCAGAAGCTTCTTCTACATCTGTCCTATTTCCTTGTGGACGTAGATGAGGGAGCAACCACGGGCTCCTCTGTGAGGACCCTGTGCATGATCTGTGGCTGTTTCCAAATCCAGAGGAGGAGGAGGAGGAGGTAGCACAATGAATCGTGGGGGAGGCAGCAGCCCCATGGAGGAACCCTCAAAGGCTACCCTGCACAATAATTCACTGTGGTGGCTGGCCTGTGGACTCCTTGCCCTGCTAGCCAACTCCTGGATAATCTTGAGCATTACAGCCAAGCAACAGAAGCACAAGCCCCTGGAGCTGCTGCTGTGCTTCCTGGCAGGGACACACATCCTTATGGCTGCTGTGCCACTTACTACCTATGCGGTGGTACAGCTGCGACGTGAATCCTCCGACTATGACTGGAACGAGAGCATTTGCAAGGTCTTTGTCTCTACCTATTACACATTGGCCTTGGCCACATGTTTCACTGTGGCCTCCTTGTCTTATCACCGTATGTGGATGGTAAGGTGGCCTGTCAACTACCGCCTGAGTAATGCCAAGAAGCAGGCCCTGCATGCTGTGATGGGCATCTGGATGGTGTCATTCATTCTCTCTACCTTGCCTTCCATTGGCTGGCATAACAATGGGGAGCGTTACTATGCCAGTGGCTGCCAGTTCATTGTCAGCAAGATAGGTCTGGGTTTTGGCGTATGTTTCAGCTTGCTTCTCCTTGGAGGCATAGTCATGGGCTTGGTGTGTGTGGGCATCACTTTCTACCAGACTTTGTGGGCACACCGACGGCACCACAGATGCCACCACCAGAGAACAGAAGAAGCCTCCTCTTCTTGTCCTTCTTCAGCTCACACCACCTTCAATGTGCCAGCCATCGTGGTAGAGGACGTCAGAGGCAAAAGGCGGTCGTCTCTGGATGGATCCGAATCTGCCAAGACCTCCATGCAGATGACCAACCTCATCAGCGCCATTGTTTTCCTCTATGACACACTGACTGGCGTGCCCATTTTGGTAAGAAATACCTTCTCCATCATTACCCTAGAACAGGGGTAGCCAGTCCTGTAGCATCTACTTTGTGTTTTTTGTGCTAGAACTTCAAGATCCATCAACCCAACAGTTTCATGTAAATGTTAAATAACATAGGGGAAACAGGCTGTAGTGGTGAGTTATGGTGGTTAGGAGAGTGGGCAGGGGTTGAGTAGGAGCTGGTCGACCAGTTGGGGAAGTCTAGCAGTGGTTCCTTACCCTTGATGTATACACACACAGTTCTTGTGCTCCACCATGATTTCTGATCAAACACTATTTTCAGGACTTCGAAGCACTACAGAAATGTTTACCAAGAAGTGACATGAAGCATGCACACCACAGGCAACAATGCAGCTATCATACCATCTTTAAGATTCTGAACAAAACTAGTATCTGTTTCCAGCTTCAGGTTGCCTTGACATGTTTCTCTGGATGACCTCTAAAGGGAATAATCTGTATCTTGACGTCTGAATTCCTTGACAGATCAAAATCACTTCAAGAAAGGAATGTGCAAATGTGTGCATGCACACACACACAGAGACATACACACACATAGAGCTGTGATACAGAGTTTTTTTTTCTGAAATATAGACCTTTGATATTTTGAAATAAAGTCTCTCAAAATAACAGGTATTTGACAACCCATGAGCCTAGTGGATTAAATCTTGAGTACCTAAACCATTTTTTCTCACCTGTTCAGCTTCTTTAAGCTTTGATGTCCATCTCTTTAGGCACTCCTTGATCATTAATTTACATGGTTCAATGTCTACACACGTCACACGTGACATAATCATACATGCACCATCCCCGGGCCCAACTACTGGATTCAGTGTACCAAGCAGTTACCATGTGCCATAGTTGTATTTCAAAAAGGATCTGTTTTTATACACTAGCATAATGCATTATGTCTGTGGTGGAATGTTCTGTTCTTTATATTGAGAGGACATTGGGAGATGCAGTAGCATACATTTGTGGTGAGAGATCCTGTAGGATTCTTGTCAATGGCAAGCAGTTCACCTGGCATTGGATGAATGCCCTGACCACAACTGTGTCCCCCCAAATGCAGCGCTTTACCTTCCCCTGTAGGAGTGAATGGGAACCCTGTTTGGGAGAATGAAAAGACATGCACTTAGGGGCATCATCAAGTGGATGCTAAACCTGCTCAGTGATCCCAGTATTAAAGGCAAGAGACAGTTATGGTCCCTTCTGAGTTCCAGAGTGCAGCCCATTTACTTTGTTCCATAGAACTTAATGGGGACATTGAAGATCACTTATTTACATTGCCCAGCCTCTTTATGTGCACAGCCTCATTATGAATTTGATGATTTTTTTTGGGATTGGAGTGTGCTTGAACCTAAGGGATTGACTTATTTGTGTGTATACACCAGGAGTGTGCAGAGGGTAGTTTGGAATTTATTGGCAGACTGCTGATGGTAGATCAGCAAGAGTTTCTGACTCCCTGTTGTTTTACAATGGCCCGAATGCTTCCCTCATGCTAAACTAGGCTGCTAAAAGGAAGGAGTGGATTTTTGTGGGAGAGAACTGTGAACTTAGTTCTGGTACTAAAAGAAAAAGGCATCCTTGTTTCTTAAGTCTAAGTCCTTTAAGAATTCTAATTCTAAATCTCCCCACCACCACCACCGCTTATTTTTGCCTGACTCCAGTTGGTGGAGTAAAAAACCAAGTTGATCCTGCAAGTTTGAAGTCTGTCTAGCCTTGCAATACACACACACACACACACACACACATTCTGCAACAATACCTTCATCATGAGATGTTATTTTAATGCAGCACGCCTAAATCACAGTAGAAAATCAGATTCCCAATGTTTGTCCCCAAATGGCCTTCATTGTCATTTTTTCCAGAAATTCTAACATGCATTAAGAAAGGAGCATGTAGAATCATTCAGTTTCTAAAGCTTCACGGCTGTTCCACACAATCTTTCAAAGCATTTTCCATTTCACACAATGCTCTCTCAGGTCCCTTTTGAGTGAATGTAGATCAGAATTCATCTCTAGCCAGTATTCTGATGGCAGGAGGAATAGCTAAGGTATGGCAGTTGATGTGGGTGGCAAGGAGAGAAATTACTGCCATTGTTGGTTTCAATAAAGCTACCTGGAAAGCTTGTCAGTTTCAACTACAGTTCACATTGCTGATGGGATGTTAAGTCCTCCTAGATGTGCATTCCAGCAATGGCGAGCGGAAGCACACAACTGTCCAATAATGGTTTTTAAAAGGTTCATACCAGAAAATGTGAGCAAACTGAGGAGTATTACTCAGGGAGTCATCTTGCTGGTGCAGAAGCTTAGCATTTATAATACACCTGCCATGGTCTAGCATAGCAGCAGTGTGTACAGACAGCAATGATTTTTTTAAATAAAAAAACAACTTACCAATAAAAAGAAACTTTAAAATAAGGTCACAGAACTCTGTGGGATTACGTTTGATGCACTGAACTGGTGATGTCACAGGCACTATTTGGTGTTTGCAACACTTGTGCAGCCACATGCCACACTGCACTTGTGATTACAATGGATTTAACAGCTGGATTTTCCCAATAAAATTGCTGTTTAAGTGCTGGGAAAATGCAATAGCTTGAATCCAGCACAACAAATTACAACTGCACATTTATTTCATGGGGAGGGGGGAAGTTGCAGGGGAAAGTAGAGTGACCATATGAAAAGGAGGACAGGGCTCCTGTACCTTTAACATTTGTATTGAAAGGGGGGTTTCAGCAGGTGTCGTTTGTATGCATGCAGGAACTGGTGGAATTCTCTCTTCATCACAACAGTTAAAGTTGCAGGAGCCCTGCCTTCTTTTGTATCTGGTCACTCTAACATAACTCCTGCAGCTTTAACTGTTATGATGAAGAGGGGATTTCACCTGGTACTGCATGCATACAAATGACACCTGCTGAAATTCTCCCTTCAGTTCCACTGTTAAAGATAAAGGAGCCCTGTCCTCCTTTTCATATGGTCACCCTAGAAACGGCCCCTTCTCCAGTGGCAATTGTGGGTGGGCCATGGAGCATTGCAATATGGCAATGGCCCTGGCGTTTTGCTGATGCCTTTCTTGCTCAGCCATTGCTATTTACATGACTTCAACAGTTATTAGCAGTAGTAAACCAAATGAAAAAAAAATGCTGTAGTGCATGTTTGCAATGAATTAGGTTGTGTTACTCTTACCACAAGCAGAAGTTTAACATCTGCAAGGCAGCTTGAAATTCACCGTGGTGATTGCTCTGACATGCACAATTGCAGCTTCTGCTCATGGTGAACTAGTCAGATGACCTGTTTATTATGAGCAGGAGCTACTGCCACAGCACAGGATGAAGTATCTGTTTTATGTCCTGTTCCCCATGGAGAGGGTAAAAACAATTTAAAAAACCACCCTCCAAGAGTATTTTTCTATCAGTGATAGTACCTGGGCTGGAAACAAAGCAATTAGTTTTCAGAGATTTGAAAGTAGTTTGAGGAAGGCTTCATTTCCCATGATGTATACATGTATTTATTTTGTCTCACTGTTGCCGCTGATTAAACAGGATTGACAGGGTTTTGAAAGAGTATAAAACTTGCAAAACCTGTTTATCAAATGGGTGAATGTAAATATACTGGACAATCCCTCTTGCAGCTCTCCAAAAACAACTGTTGCCTGTATTGCTGTTCATAGAGACCCTAATTGTGCAGTGTGACTCACGCCGTTTCCATCCTCTTTTTCTCTTTGTAGGTGGTGAGCTTCTTCAGCCTACGCTATGACACTGCTCCCACCTGGATGGTGCTAGCTGTGCTGTGGTGCTCCATGGTGCAGACCCTGCTACTCCCATCCTTCATCTGGTCCTGTGAACGTTACCGGGCTGACGTCCGTACTGTGTGGGAACAATGTGTGGCAATAATGTCAGAGGAGGATGGAGATGATGGTGAGGCCCTCCAACTCCATGTTCCTTCTATGGCAGGGCTGGGGTCCTCAGACCCAGGGTCCCAATCCGTCTCTCCTGGGGTCCTCTGGAGTCCCCCAGATAGCCACACCCCCTTTTCCCTAGCCAAACCCCTTTCCCACAGACACCGTCATTTGGTGGCTTCTCCACTTTTGTGTAGTTTTGTCCCACTCTACAAGGCTGAAATGCCTCCCTTAAGACTCAGTTACTGGCACTAAGAGCTTTAAGCTGTAGTGTGCTACTGTTTTTGGCCCCACCCCCTTTGCCTCTGGCCACACCCACCCCTGGAATGCAGCCCCCAAGAGCTTCTCCAAAATTGAGTCTAGCCCTCAGGCTGAAAGAGGTTCCCCACCCCTGCTGTAGGATGTGCATGCAAGAGGAGGCACACAACTGTGGAGAGGGTGGAGAAGTCACCAGCCTTGAAGCAAGAACACTAGGCAACATTTTTAGGATGTGGAATACCTGGAATTAGAGTCAAACTAGATCTGAAATAGAGATTCGTGCTCAGATCTTCCAATAAACACAGGCAGCAGGGTGTATGAATCAGTTTAGGGTTGCGGTGTTCAGGGAGGGGGGGTTAATTCTTTCCCTCAGTGCCTTTTTCCCCAAATTAAATCACTCCTGAAGTTGCTGTTTACCACACAAGGTGAAACATAGACATTCCATATCCTCCCCCCCCCCCCCCGCATTTATCTTGAATAAAAAAACAAACACTACTTCAGTTCACAGCTAAGAAAGCCCTTCCGATGTCACATGTAGTTTTAGCCTTTAACTAAATTAACATTAATTCCTGGTGATAGTAGCAATTCAAACAACATAAAATATTAAAAGCAACAAGCAGGTTAAATACCACCAAAAGCAGTAGGCAGATAAAACTACATATCTAGGCAAAGAAAATCTGGTGCTTATGGGCATTTTCTTTTGGCAGATTTTCTGCAGAAGCCCCATAGAAATAAATTGAGTTTTGCAAGAGTATCTCTGAGTTTTAGGGATGCTCCCATTTCTTTTAATCAGGCTTGCAACGAAGAATGTCCCAGAGAGTTGTGCTCTATGGGTACAATGGGAAGGCAGGTGGTAGAATTGGAGAGTAAGTCTGGATTCCTACAAGGCTGGAGACAGGCACACAGCCAGGGCTGTGCAGAGTGGGGGGCAGTGAGGCCAGTTGGCCCGGGGCCCACAATTTTGAGGAGACACTCCAACGAGGAGGTCCCCACCAGCTTACGCTACTGCTTCCATAGTGTAAGCAGCCCATCGAGAAGCGAGGAGCCCATCTTGCAGAAACAGCGCAGAAGCCGTCCGTCATGAATACCACGGTCAGACTACAAGCTCCAGAGGGCCATATGCCGCATGCGGAGCAGGGTTATAGGTGCCTTGAGGTGTTGTAGAACAGGTTTAATATGAAGGTGTTATGTAGAACGGACATGTTGGTGGGCACACCCCCTTGGAGCGGCCATGTTGTCCTCATTTTTTTAAATGGGGGGGGCACACACTTCCCATCTGGCCTGGGCATATTGCCAGCTCTGCATGGCCTTGCACACAGCCTACTAATTTCTTCACTTGCTAACAAACCTGCGCCAAGAGAGATCAGCTGTGAGTGTGCCTTCATTAACTAATCTTAAAATAAAGGTGAAGCCTATTTAAGATTCTAACAGCAGTCGTAGATGTGAGCCGGGTTTCACACTTTTCATTACAGCTAGTGAAATGCTGGATCAGACATCAGTTTTGCACCTACCCTCATACATTACCCTTGTTTTTTAAAGCAGCACATGTAGATATATTTGTTTATGCCTCCATTTGTTTATACCTTACCCCCCCCCCCAATAAAACCCCACACAAAACATCAACAAAAGACAGTTGTAATCCTGTTGGATTGTGTGGACCGAAGATGTCACAGTGCTATCCTATAGCCATTCTCCATAGCTGGCTCTTCCTCCATGCGCACTGACCACACCGTAAACATGAAGAATAGAGTTTTCAGAGCTCACTTTCTAGTAGAGAAAACTGACAGTTTGAACTGTATGTGAGGACATTTTTCAAGATGCCTTCCATTGTTCTAAAAAATATTCCATCTGCCCATTTTCTCTTCCATAAAGAGACAATTATGGGGGGTCGGACAAATCCAGTGGACCAGTTTGCCCATCACCATACCCTGTGGCTGTAGAAGCCCTGCCCAAAACCTGTCTAGTATTTCCTTTAAAACACCAAGAAATGAGACATCTGACCCACACAACCACGTTGGCATGGTCAAATCTGTGTGTTGTGCTTGTGGTGTTACTTGGTCATAGAAGTGAATTGGTCATTGCATTCACTGTAAAAGTATAGATTACAAGCAAGTCTGTGTTGCTGGAAATTTGAAGTGCAGGACAATCTTGCAGCAATAGGTGCCAAATTGTGGCGAACGGTTCAGAAAAATCATCCCAAATAAACATAGTAACCACCTAAAAGCACAAGAATCCAGATGCTATCATGCCAGTATGGTTGTGCAGGTCTGCCGTCGGTCTCTGTGGGGAGGGTAGACTGGAGAGAGAGAGAGAGAAATGGGGTGCGGGAAGAGATTGTTAATTCCCTGTCCTCCTCTAGATGGCACTGGTGATGATTATGGTGATGGGAGGATCTGCAAGGTGCGGTTTGATGCCAATGGTGCTGCAGCTATGAAACGGGATCCCAGGGATGCTAAGCTGCTGCCGGTTCATCACATGCTTTTGCCCCATGACAGGGTGCACTACCTGCAGGTAAGCTGTCTGCTCTCCAGAAGCACCCCCTGAGAGGACTTGGTCACTGGTCTGAAATAGAGCCTGGTCATACCTACCAACATTTGAAGTATATGAATTCATATGGACAAACATATGATGCTGCCTTATACTGAATCAGTCTATCTAGCCTAGGCAGACGTCTTTCTTAGGCTTTCTTCCTGAGGCCCTTTTTACACCATAGGGGCGCAGAGGGAGGGAAGGAGGGTGATTCCGGAAGTACCTAATACACACCATCGGCACACAGGGAGGGAGGGAGGGCGATCCCGGAAATACACCATCGGCACACAAGGACCTGCTGGGGGCCATCCCAGGCAAACAGCCTGGTGTAGAAATGGCCTGAGATTCCTGAGACTAGAGATGCCAGGGGACTGAATTTGGGATCCTCTGCATTCGAAGCATGTGCTGTACCACTAAGTTATGCCCCCTCCCCAAAGTGAGAAGGAAGAATTTAGGACTTACCCAAGCAGAAAGGGTAAATCCAAACTAGATGATTTGGGGACATGGACCACTAATTGGTTTCCTCCCAACATCTCTTTAATGCCTAGTGAAAGAAGATGTATAATATTATATCACTGTGCATTGTAGGGAGATGCATGAACCACAAGATTTGTTTCAGACTCCAATTCAGAAAATGGCTCGATTAGAATCGGACCAAATTGGAGGCTACCCAATTTGATTTGGGCCCCAAACTTGAAGCAAAATTTGACTATCATAGGAAATCCTCAAACAGTGATAGAATTTTGCTCTGACAGAATGGGATGAAATGTGTAGCTTTAGTAGATCGTGATGCAGGAATGAAGCCTGCCAAATTTCACAGAGAATGTCAGTGGATTTTCTGATAAACTCCTGTAGATTTTTTTTTTAAAAAAATGACACTGCCACTAGCTTCTTTTTGTTGGCTGTCATCATATCAGACTTTTCAATCATTTCGCTTTTGGATTCTTTGCGGGATTAAGATCAGCTCCTTTACATGGACAGACACATGCCTTGATTCCAGGAATTCAATTGTCTGCAACTCCATCACTACATGCAGCCAACATATCGGATTAATGCCACATTATCTCCAACCTTTTAAAAAGCGGAATAAAGGTCAAAATGCACAGGAGATATCCTGGAAGTTGACGACATAATGTAAAGGACCCGCAAACTTCCATGAGTGACCAGTCATGAGCGTGCAATAAAAGCCTTGTGTAGAAATGCTCAATATTGGCAGAAATTTGCAGGCATCTTTGCCTCTTCTAAGGGAATCCAGACTGCCAAGTTTCCAATGAACTGTTGAGCTCTGTTTATAATTCCATAGCAATACCAGTCTTACAAGGGGAGAATTAACAGGTTTTAGGTTGTATTTTTAGAGCCAGGAGCCACACAAAGGCAACATACTTGGATGGTTTACTACTTCTGGACTTGAGCCAGGAGCCATGCAAAAGGCAATGTCCTTTGAAGGCTAGATGAGAGCCACACAAAAGCAACTTTTTTTTAGGGGAAAGGGGGGCTAGATTAATTGCCTACGTAAGCTCTATACAATGAAGAAGACACACAACACAGACTAAGAAGTAAGAACAACTACAGTTGTACAGGATGCTAGGATCAGAGTTCAAGTAGTTTAAGGAGCGCTGCAGGAAAGAAAGACTGATCTGCAAATGAGCCATGCAAACACAACATACTTAAAAGGTTTTGCTACTAGACAAGAGCCATGCAAATGCAATTAACTTTGGAAGTTTTACTAATAGACAGGAGTCACACAAAGAAAACGTACTTGGAACATTTTGTTTTTTATTGTTTTTATTACTTGAAGGTGCAGCAAGGAAGGTGGGGAGAACCCCGCAGGCATACCACAGCCAGGACAGGACCCACGCAAAGGCAACGTACTTGGAAGGTTTACTAGTTGTTTTGTTTTTATCATTTTTGTTACTTAAAAGTGCAGCAAGAACCGGGGGGGGGGGGTGGACACAGGACAGGAGCCATGTAAAGGCAAGATGCTTAGGAGATTAAGTGAACTGTTATCAAAGTGGCTAACAGGTAGTAACATAAAATAACAAGACAGGACTACTAGAGGACCTAATACTTAGAATCACACGTATCTAAGTGATGTGATGTAGTGGTGGAAAGTAGTAGTGGCACAGTCAGGGAGCATTGATTGGAACAACAATAATGCTACTTGGGTGGCAAAAGATTAACTACCAGCTCTGGCTAGACTGGCTGCAGCAAGAGAGCAGGCAGAAGCTGGCTGGAAGACTTGGGGAGTGATGAGATGGGGCAGTGGTGGAAGGGGCAGCAAGCAGCCACTGTAGCACAGTCCCATTCCCAGCAGCTTCACCCCATTTCTGAGGATGCTGCCACCCACTAATACTGCAAAGAGGATGCAGTATTAGGACTGAATGAGGCAACAGCAGGACTGACTCCTTGGCACAGTATTTTCCAGGGACATTTTGAGGTTGCTGCAGCCACCTACCTGCCTGCATTACAGAAAGGATCAGAGTAAGGGGAAGCAACCAGGGCACTACACCACCTCAAGTCTACACATGCAGACTTGCACATGGCAGAAGTACCAGTTGGTCCTGCTATGGGTTAAAATGTCAGGCGTCAAGAACAAGAGCATCATGCTGGGGCAGATGGAGCTTGAGGAATCCTTTCAGCCTCCCCAACTAAGAGGGGTAGAGGTGTAGGCAGCTCCACATGGGGTAGAGCAAACACAGAGCCACAAGATAGCAGTTTCCAGTAGGGATGTGCACTGGATCGGATCCGATCCATGATCCGAATCCGATCCAGGGGGAAATCGGATAAATTATCCAATTTCCGATCTCACCACTGGATCGGACGATCCAATCCGAACCGATCCGAAAAGGTTCCAATCCGGTTCGGATGGATCGGCGGATCGGCGGGCGCCCGCTGGTGCCCACCGCCGCTTCCATTGGCGGGCGCCAGCGGGCGCCCGCCAATACAAGTGGACAGCGGGGGGGAGTTTCCCTAGCAGGGCTTCCCTAGGGGGCGGGGGGAGGGTAGGAGAGGGGCGCGCGGCGCGCTTACCTTCCAGAGACGTCCGCTCCCGTCCGGCGCCGGCTGCTACTGTGAGCGGGCTTCGCGGCCTGCTCCAGGGTGGCGCGCCGGGTGGCGCGCCGCGAAGCCCGCTCGCAGTAGAAGCCGGCGCCGGACAAGAGCGGACGTCCCTGTAAGGTAAGCAGTGGCAGGGGGGAGGAGGCTTACCCCCCCCGGGGCCGTCCGCTTTCATCCGCTGGCGCCCGCGGGCGCCAGCAGATGGAAGCAGACGGCCCCGGGGGGGGTACGGAGCGCGGGGGAGGCGGCTTACCTGCCGGGGCCGTCCACAGCAGACGGCCCTGCGGGGGGAAGGAATTAGGCCCCCCCTCACCCACCCGCCGCCATTTTTTCCTCATAGACTTGCATTGCAATGCAAGTCTATGGGGGGGGAAATGGCGGCCGATCCAAAAATTTCCGATTTTTGGATCGGGATTGGACTCGATCCGGTCCGGTCTGGGGGGCCTCCGATTTTGTCCGATCCGATCCGTGACAAAATTGGAGGTCCCGATCCGGGTCCCGATCCGATCCGGGGGGTCCGTGCACACCCCTAGTTTCCAGCACCACCACAAATCAGTGAGATGTTGCCATTGGATGACCAGCCCTCCCACTGGTGGGAGTCCATCAGATTCAAATGCCTGATGGAGCTCATGGACTCATCTTGCAAGGTGCTGTTATGCACCACCTTGGGCAGAACAGTGGTGCCTACCCTGTACCAGGCAGCCAGAGAGAAAGTGTGGGATCAGCTATGGAGGTCAGAAACACAGATGTTGTGCTTCACCTATCTGGAGCAGCCAGCGAGGAGTTCACAGCTACCTGTTCCACAAGTAAACTAGTAGTAATCTGTGCGGAGACAGGATCAGACCCACTGCCGCTATTGGGGCTCTAAAGGCAGGGTATAAGTGCCAAAGTCATGGACCAATTATGGCAGGAAATCAAGGGAGTGAAGGCAGTGCAAGAGACTGGGCTTGTGAGCATTGCCTGTATGGCTCACAAACACCAGCTCTTCATGAGGGATGCTCTGGGTTTTTATGGGGTTGGGGATGGAGAAGGTTGTACCCCAGTGTGCCTCTGTCTGCAACCTCATTGATGCATGACAGAAAATCAGAGGCTATGGCTGCCACAGCGTCTGTGGGAGAAATAGGCAGAGTTGGGGCTCCCTCAACTGTATGTAGGATTCAGGAGGCTGGGGAATTCAGGTGTTTCAGGGCCATTGTTGAGTCATTGTTGGGATGCTGGTGGTGATCCTGGAGGCCATCAAAACATTCAGCTCCAGCAAGCATCTAGGATTAACAGATGGGTGCATTCTGGGGGTCCCAAGTCAGGCTGCCAGCTTCAGACCAGAAGTGAGTGGCACAAGTGAGGACTGGCATAGCAGACCAGGTGGGGCTGTTGTGCCAAGGCAGGACATAGGTGCTGGGTACTGTCAGTGGCCCTAGGTTGAAGGGCACTTTTTTGCAACTCCAACACCAGCATGTGGCAGGCTTTATTGTTCAAGAAGACGAAGGAGGCCCAGGTAAAGCCAACCCACACCACACATACGACAGAACACTGATGTAAATTATGTTGGAGTAAATTGCTTGTCTCAGATTAAATTTTACACAAAGGGAAGCAAGACACACACAACACAGACTGACAAATACTAAGGGGGCAGGCATGAACACAAACAAATAGTCATGCAGCACACAAACAGTCTTGCACACAAACAAACCACAGCAAACCACAAGAAATGAAACTTAATTGGGAATTAGGAAATTGATAAGGATGCTGATTGATGAATGAATGAAATGAGGAACAGAAGGAGAATGGAACAAAAATGGATTATAATTCCTAAAAACTTAGTTTTTTAATTCTGAAGGTGAAAGGCTAGTAGTGGATTACACTGCCTGTCTCAGGTTAAAGTTTGGCAGAGGAAGACAGACTCATAACACAGACTAATAAATAGGGGAATACTACGACTACGACTAATTTACTCACATACACCTAGGCCAGATCCACACCAAGCAGGATATTGCTCTATGAAAGCAGTATATAAGAGGCAGGAGCCACACGACTGCTTTATACCAGTATTGAAGTGCACTGCGAACTGTTGGGGCCCATTGACACATACCATATACCGTTTTCATACCGCTTTCATAGTGCTATGTCCTGCTTGGTGTGGCTCCTGCCTTTTATAGACCATTTTCATAGTGCTATGAAAGCGGTGGATTAGGCCTTAATTAGCTGCTAGCACACATCTTCTTTCACTAGAGGTTATCAGAGAAACACAGGAAAGGGATACAGGTGCGCACCAGCCATTACATGTCATTTGGACCTAAATGAATGCACGCCCCAATTGCATTTGAGACTTTGCACAATAGTTACATTGATTGATTACATGCGTATCTGGTAACATACATGGGGTTATCTCATTTTATCCGCACAACAAGCCAGTGGGGTAGGTTAGGCTGAGAGTGGGAGTAGCTGGCCCAAACTCACCCAATATGCTTTATAGCTGACTAGAGATTTTAACTCTCTTTGTTCTGAGTCCAATATTCAAACTAATGCATAGCATTGGCTCTCAGGTCCAACGCTGGTTTCTGTACTACAGTTGTGTGTACATACTACCATTGTCGACCTAGTTTTCTAAACTGAGCAAAGGAATAGTTTGGTGGTTTTATGTACACATATTAATGTCTAACAAAACTAACAGATCAAGGGTGGAGCGAAATACATATTTTAACTAATTAGTGTGAGCTTTCGTGGGTTACATCCCACTTCATTGGATGCTATAAGTGGAACTGATATAGCATCTGATGAAGTGGGTTGTAACCCATGAAAGCTCATGCTAATTTATTAAAATATCTCAACAACTAAAACAGTTAGTCTGTGTGTATGCTGCACTTCAGCCTTGAATTTGTAAAACAGTAGGCTAACACAGTTATACAACCATATTAAAACTAACAGTATATCCCCAATTTGATGTCAAACTGCTATCTGTGCAATGATGGACTTTTCTTCAACTATAATTTGAGGGGGGGGAGTATAATAAATGTACAGCTGTTTTTCTTTCATAGTGTGCAGTCTAATTTATAAATCTTTTGCAGGAATATTGCACAGTAGTTTTACAAGCAGCTAATTGAACTATATGCTATTCTCACATTGTTGTGTGTGTGCATACACACACACTGTGAATACCATTATTGTTGGGCAAACTGCAAAGGTAGCCGTGTTGGCCATGAGAAAAATGCAAAAATCCATATTAGTGTAATACCTCTATTAGGCCAACCAAAAGATCACAAAAAATGTGCAAGCTGTTCAGATCTCCAGACCAAGTGAGATGTTACAGAAAGCAGGTTGTGGGTGGGGCAGGGGTAAGAGATGACTTGATGTTGAAGTCATGGTGTCTGCATGATCACAATCTTGAGATAGAATGGGGAGGAAGGGTTTGGAGACATTCAAATAAGGCTCTGGCAGGTGGTGTGGTGGTTTCAGGTTTCACCTGGTTTTAGATTTCACCCTATGGGTGTTGGGAGGGAAAAAAGGGGTGGATAAGTGTTACCAAATATGCTGCCTGTCTAGACACATGTACAAAACTGCACATTCTCATGCGACATGTATTCACTAAAGGAACTTTTTTGACATTAGCAATAGAGCATCAATGGCTAAGAAGGTGGTCCCTAGCCATAAGATCCACACTTACCCAAGATCTGGGGGTAACTTTAGTTGGCATGTTTATTGAGTACAACATTTGTACTAAGTTTCATTTGCATGTTTGATTAGAATTGGATGGTGTTCAGTCTAGTCTTGCATACATAACAGAACTGCTGAGCTCTGTCTGTATTTTCCCACCTTACAAAGGCTGGGTGTGAATGCATTCAGTCTCCTGTTTTCTAGCTAAAATAGGTTCTGTTTGGTTCTAAAACCAATCTACTTCACTACATCTGTTTGATTTTTTAAAATTTTGAAAATATAAAATCCTTTACTTTGAACTGTCTCCATCTTGAGCAAAGCACATAAGGTTCTTTGGCAGTGGAAACAGAGAGAAACTGGGCAGTGCTTATATTAATAAAAGTGAAGATGATTTTGGATGCTGTACTGGGTTTTTTTAAAAAGCCAGCACAAGCCAAATTAGGTAGTTTTACCAAGTAGTTGGAGAGGATGAATCCTCAGAGAATAAAGTGCCAGCTTCAGCTGGTATAAAATCCTCTTCCATCACTGTAGGGTCCTACTGTTAAAGGGCTAATTTCAGTATATCAGACACTAATGTTAATAGCATTAGTACTTAGTTAAAATTATTCAATAAATTTACTAACTTTACATTATGTACCATTAAGGTCCTCCACTACAAAACATCTGGCAATGGGTCATCTTGGACTTGTTATGTAAATGTGGGGAACTTGAAGTTGGGGAAATGTGGGGAACTGCATTGGTCAGTTTTCTCTTTCATTTATTCTAATAAACTTTTTTTTTTTTGCATTGGACATACCTTAATGTGGCAAACAATCTGCTTTCTACTAGCACTCTGTCTCTCCACTTTCTTTCCTTTTAGGTTCCTATTTCTCGGAGGATGTCCCATGATGAAACCAACATCTTCTCCTCCCACCGCTCTACTCCTTCCTTCCTACACAAGTGGTCCTCATCTGATGACATCCGAGTAGCCGTCCCCCACAAATCTGGAGGAGCCTCTGGCTTCCTGCCTCCTGAACTCCGTAACTACCATCATCGTCGACGGCCTCCTGAAGATGAGTTCACCACACTTCGTCAGTTTCTGGAAGCTGGACTGGCCGCCCAGGGAACTGGACTGGGCTCTAACGCTTGCTTCTTCCGTGATGAGATTACCACCTTCATTGATGAAACTCCGGTGCCCTCCCCACTCAGCAGTCCACGCCACTCACGCCTCCCATTCACAGTGCAGCGTGAGAGACGCCACTCCCTCAGTGGTGCTGAGCAGGAAGATGGCACCAACAGGGATCGACGGTGTTCACTGACTGGTGGCAAAAACCTATACTTCTTCAGTGGAGAACACGAGCCCAGCAAATGGACCATGGCAGCTCATGGGCTCAACCTATGAAAGGGCACCGAAACCATTTGCTGTTCTCTGGGTTTTAAAGTAAAACTTTACATGTTTCCCCAATCCCAGGATCCAAGGGATAATTTAGGTCCTTGTGTTTCTCACCATGTTGGCAGGGAGGGGAATAGTGTCCATTGTGGGTCCTGATGTGGTGAGGAGGAAAGAAGTGTGTGTAGAGGGAAGGAGGAATGACATTGTTGGAAAGAGCGATAGCGCCCTGCTTTCAGATGACAAATAGGGCCACGGACCACCACAGTTCATCGAGGGCACTTTTTTTCAGCTCCATTCCTTTGGTAGCAGTTAGTGCCACCCATCCCGCCCTTTCTTAGCTCAACCCATTATGAGAAACCCTTATTGGTTGCCAAGTCTGGGAAAGAAAGGTATTAAAAAAAATCTATATTTGGAGTGTCACATGTGTCTGGCTTTTTTCTTTTCTTTTTATATGTTTTTATACCTTAAAGTGATTCGGCTTGCAATCTTACACATACTTGGGTGTAAGCCCCATTGAAAGCAATGGGACATATTTGACATGTATAGGATTATGCTGTCAGTAGTGCTTAATGAGTCTTAGAGACAAGTGGGAAAGGAGAACGTAAGGATCACCCATGGCTAATCCTACCTATCGATACAGTGCATTAGATATTAAGAGAGGAAAGAGAGTGACAAGGAATAATAATGAGCATTTATACAATATACCCAGAATGCTTCACATACATTACTTCAGTAATCCTTACAACAGACCTATTAAGGTAGGACAGTATTATCCACATATTACAAATGAGGTGACTAGTGGGAGATATCTAAGAGAGGTTTTCAAGGGGCAAAGTGGAAAGTCTCGAGCACTAGCCCAAGGAATGTCAAAGCAGGATTGGCAGCTATTCCTCTATTAATATTACTGGTTCAGCTCCATCACAGCGCCAGCATGAACTGAGCTAGTGTCAGAAGGCTGGAGGAAGCATAGAAGCATAGAATAGTAAAGTTGGAAGGGGCCTATAAGGCCATCGAGTCCAACCCCCCGCTCAATAGCAATACAAGCTGCGGAGTCTGTGTTCAAATCTTCTTCCCATACTAGATGCATCCCAAAAAGGCAGCAGTTAATTTAGTAGAAAGTGGAGCCCTGTGCTGCTTTCACAACAGGGATTTCAGGTGGAAATTCCAGTCCTGATTCACTCAAGTTTTTTTTTAGATATTTTTTTATTAATTTTTCAACATAATACAACATAAAACAACATAAAACACAATACATAACCCACATGCCCCCCATGCACCCCCCCCCCAGGAGACCTTCAATTATTCATTATTACTCTTTCCAAAATTGTAAAGACTCTTCCGAAGGTATTTGCCCCTTCCCCGTTCTTAATACATATTCCAAAAAGGGGCTCCATATTTCTCCAAAATCATTCTTACTGGACATTCCCCTCTTTATTTTCATTTTACACGTCAGCTTATCATTAAGTGCCATATCCCATATTTCTTTATACCATTCTTCTATAGTATATATCCCTTGCCTTTTCCAATTTTTAGCAATCATTATTCTAACAGGAGCCAGGAGGTTGTTTATCAGTTCTCTCTTACTTATATTCTCATTTCCTTTATCCCATATTGCTAGTAGAGCCAGCTTTGGGCTTAATTCCAGTTTACTTCCAATTATTTCACTTATTTCTTTGAACACCCTTTCCCAATTTTTTTGTACATATTCACAGCTCCACCACATATGAAAATAAGTTCCAACCTCTTGACATCCCCTCCAACAATTCTTAGACACTTTTTTATCTATCTGATGAAATCTTACCGGTGTTAAATACCATCAAACTGTCTTATAATAATTCTCCTTAATTCTAATCGACAAAAGCTTTAACATTCTTGCATCCCATATCTTCCCCCAGTTATGTTCATTAATTTGTTCCTTTACATCATCTTCCCGAATCTTTTTAATAATTTCAAGAGAGTCCTGATAATCATTTTCCTCTATCAATATTTTGTATATCTCGCTGGTCAAGCCTTTTTTAATTTTAATTTCTTCATGGCCAATGTTCCTTCTCCGTCTGTGTAGGGTGGTTGAGGGGAGGATGCTCGGCGATCGCCGCTTCCCTGGCCCGCCTGCTTCCGGGTGAGGCGAGGGGTGAGATGGCTAGGCCGTGTGGGTGAGGGCCACCTGGGTTGCTGTGCTCCCTGGGGGGGGGGGGGCGGTGCCCCTTGTTCTTAGGTGCCTGGGGGTGTTGTGTGTCCCATTGCCTCCCCCTTCCTTTGCCCTGGTTCCTTCTGGTGTCCTCCCTTTCCCGTTTGGGTGGCTGACATAATGCACGGGGTGCGTGCTTGCAGGATCTGGCCCCTTGTTGCGCTCTGTGCCGGCTGCCAGGAGTGGGCAGGCGAGCGTCTTTGGTTGCTATGGCAGCGCAGACGGCGAGCTGTTGGGGGTGTGGCTGAGCGGGCGCCCGCGTTCGGCCGCTCTTGTTACTTGCCTCTCTGGTCTTCCGTTGTAACGTACTCGACGCAGGGGATTAACGCACGCATTCTCCAAACAACATTTTAATAAATTGACAAAGCTCTAAACAATGTGCAAGCATACTGTGGGTTGTGTGTGCGTTGTGTGTTACTCCCCAGATGACACGTTAAGCAACGCAACTGACGGTTGTTTCCCTACCCCTCTGTTGCTTAACGTGTCGTCCGAATTGAGCCAAAGAGTGCTTATAAATGGTGTCTTCTCAAACTGGGGGGAGGTAATGAGCAGGGTACTGCAAGACTCAGTCCTGGGCCCAGTGCTCTTCAAAGAATTAAGAACTCACAGATTGAATTTATGACAGGCCTTCAAACTGTGGTGGAAAATATGGAGAATTTGGAGAAGGAGACTGGGAAGCTGAAGGAAGATAGCAAGCAGCAGGGGGAGCATTTGAAGGAGGTGGACTTGCGTTTAATTGCCCTGGAGGATAGAGACAGGAGGGTAAACATTCGGATTAGATCTTTTGAAGAGCAAGAGGGGGAGAACCCTAAGGCTTTAAGAGACACAATTTTGGCATGGATTAAGGCAGTGGAACCCCAGGAAACTTGGGAGATGGCTGATATTGAGAGGATCCACAGAGTGGGCTACAAGAAGAAGGGGATGCTCCCAAGGGATATAATTGTTAAATTTGCCAACTATTACAAGAAAGAAAAGTTAATGCAAGCAATTAGACGTCAAGGCCAGCCGATGCTACAAGCAACACCAATCGAGGATTATCAGGATCTATGCCCTCAAACCGTGCAGTGGCGGAAGAGTGTTAGACTGTGTACAGTGGCTTTGAGGAAGAGGTCGATAACATATAGTTGGGGGTATCCAGTCTTTTTGAGATTTATGTGGAAAGGGAAACAATATAGAATAACATCATGTGAGCAAGGGATGGATCTTTTGGAGAAGCTGGGTTTAGTTGATCCCACAGATGTTGGAAAAACAAAGCAGGATGAAGGCGCTGTAGGAGGAAGTAGTCAATAAAGAAATATTGATGTAATAGGGATAAGAAGAGATTAGAAGGGAGGGGAGGGTCGGATTGTGCTCCGGGATTGATGGGTTGCTTCTCCCCCCCGAAGAGTTCTAAAAATATTTGGGCCCATTGCCCAGAAAGGTCTGGTGAGGAGGGGGGTGAAGATGGGGGGGTAAGTGTGGGGGGGAGGGTAAGGGAGGGGGGTATGTGTGTCACAGAGGGAGACCAATTTAGAGATTTGTGTGAAAGGAAGAGATGGAAAATAAATTAAGTGTTGCAACTTTAAATGTTAAAGGGCTAGGAACTGTTATAAAAAGGAAGAGAATAGAAATGTTATTAAAAAAAGAAAAAGCAGATGTAATTTTTTTGCAGGAAACTCATCAAAAAAAGGAGGGTGTAAATGAGCTTCGGATGAGGGATGTGGGCGTTTATGAAAAGTCTTTTGGTACTTCTAAAGTGAGGGGTGTAGCGATAATAATCTCAAAATGTGGTATTACTATACAAAGGGTGAAGAAGGATGAAATGGGAAGATTTCTGATAATTTTTTGCATGGTGGGGGAGGAGGAATATATATTGATTAATGTATATGCTCCAAATGGGAAACAAATGGAATTCTTCGATGAAGTCTTTAATGCGGTGGGAGAAGTGGGTAAAAAGAACATTGTGATGGCAGGTGATTTTAATATGGTAATAGATAAAGGGAAAGATAGGGATAATATATTAAGAGATCTTAAGAGTGGTGGGAAGACGGGGTTAAGCAAATTAATGGAGGGAAAAGAACTACTGGATGTTTGGAGAGAGTTAAAAGGGGAAGAAAGGAAATATACCTTCTACTCACCTAGGTTTAAGAGTTATTCCAGGATTGATTTTATTTTTGTGTCAAAGAATATGATGTCTAAACTTATAGACTGTGCTATTGGGGTAATTAAGGTCACCGATCACACATTAATGACAACGGATATTAAAACGAAGAAGGATTATAGACAAGCTAAGAGATGGAGAATGGATATAAGGTTATTAAATAATAAAAATATAGTGGGAAAAATAAAAAAAGAAATGCAGGAAATATGGGAGATCAATGAAACGGAGTCAGACTCGCAAGGGTTAATATGGGACACTATGAAGGCTGTGGTAAGAGGGATTTGTATTAGAGAAATGTGTACCCTAAGAAAACAACAGGAAGCACAAAATAAAAAGATTGAAAAGGAGGTAAGGGATTTAGAGGAGAAGCTAAGAGAGACAAAAGATAAACGCCTATTTGCCCAAATTCAAGCTAAGAAAAAGGAATTAGAGAAAGAAGAGTTAGAACAAGTCCAAAGGGATTTGCTATATTTAAGGAGGGATTTTTTTGAATATAGTAATAAAAATTCGAAGATGCTGGTCAGGTCCACTCAGTCAGAAAAGGCTAAGAATATGATAGGGACAATTAGAGATAAGACAGGGAAAAGTAGTAATTCAATGAAGGATAAATTAAATATATTTCAGGAATTTTATAGAGAATTATATACATCAGATAGGAGTCCACAGCTTAAGGTATTGGAATATGTAGAGAGGAATTGGAAAATAAGATTACAGAGGCAAGATAGGGATTATATGGAAGGATTGGTCACTGAGAAAGAAATAGAAGGAATTATTGATAACTTAAAAGGAGGGAAATCTCTGGGAATGGATGGTTTGGGGCTGGAATATTATAAGATTTTTAGAGGAATTTTAATACCAAGCTTTAAAAAATCATTTAACAGTATAATAGAAGGAGGAAAGACCCTGCCATCGTGGGATCATTCTTTGATTATATTAATCCCGAAACCAGGAAAGGATTTGACGGATCCAGCATCTTATAGACCAATATCTTTAATAAATCAAGACTCAAATTTTTTTACGGCAATAATGGCAAAAAGAATGGGCACGTTTATATATAAATACATTAGAAAAGATCAATGTGGATTTATTTCAGGAAGGCAAATGCCTAATCTAATTGGAAGAGTTTTAAATATAATTAATATTATTAAAAAAAGGAATTTAAAAGCAGGTTTGTTAGCATTGGATATATTCAAAGCCTTTGATTGCGTGGAATGGCCAGCACTTAAAACAATTTTAAAAACATTTGGGCATGGAGATAAATTCATGGGAGTAATTGATCAGCTGTATAAAAATAATAAAGCAGAAATAATGGTTAATGATGGGTTAACGCAACAGATTACACTAGCTCGAGGAACTAGACAAGGATGTCCACTTTCACCGATCTTATTTGCAATAGTGATAGAAATTTTGGCAAATGTTATAAGGGAGGATGTAAGATTGAAGGGGATAGGAGGGAAGGAGAAGATTAAAATGAATATGTTTGCGGATGATACACTATTGACATTAGAAGATCCCCTGGAGAGTGGGGAGGTGGTTAAGAAGCATTTGAGAGAATTTGGGGAGATTACTGGTTTACAAGTTAATTGGGGGAAGTCAGAAATGATGTTATTTAATTATAACAAGGAAGAGTTGGAGGAGTGTAAAGTTAAGTTAGGTCTTAGGCATAAAAATATAGTACGTTATTTAGGAGTTAATATTGCAAAAGATTTAGATAGGTTAGAGGAAATTAACTTTGCAAGTTTGAAAAAAACAGGTAGGGGAAAAGTTAGAGGTATATAGAAAATTAAAACATTATTGGTTTGGTAGAATAGCGGTTATTAAAATGAAGATATTACCTAAGGTTAATTTTTTGTTTAGAATGCTGCCGATTAAAATATCGGAAGTAGAGTTAAAGAGCTGGCAAAATATGATTAACGCTTATTGCAATGGAGATAAGAGAGCTAGGATTAATAAAGGGTTATAGTATAAGACACAAAAGAAAGGAGGTTTGGGACTTCCAAATATAAAGAATTATTTTATTGCTAATCAGTTAAGATATGTCATAAATAGTATACTAGGGGAGGAAGATTTAGAATGGTTAGAAACGCAAACAGGGGAACTAGATTTTAAATTGCAAAATTTTTTTTTAGTAAAATTCAAAAGAAAGATTTGAGGGGACTGGACAACCCATTGCTGAAAAATATTTTAGAGATCTGGGAGAAAGTTAAAGGAAAGTTAATACCAGGAGACTCTCCACTCACCCCAGTTGTAGTAGTGGGAAACTTCCCAAGGACTTTAAAAGTAGAGTTGGAAGGGAGTCTGAAGGATCAGGGAATTATTAAGTTAAGGAACTGGATGGAAAGAATGATAGATAAGGAGCAAATTAGAGAGTTATTAAAAGGACAAAAGATAGCTTGGTTCAAATGTTTACAATTGGAAAAATGGACACAGGAATGGAAAATGAAAAATAAGAAATGTAGAAATAATACAAGATTTGAAGATTTAATTGAATTAAGAGGAAGGAAGGAACTAAAATTTAAAAAGGTTTGACTGGCGAGATATACAAAATATTGATAGAGGAAGATGATTATCAGGACTCTCTTAAAATTATTAAAAAGATTTGGGAAGACGATGTAAAGGAACAAATTAATGAATATAACTGGGGGAGGATATGGGATGCAAGAATGTTAAAGCTGTTGTCGATTAGAATTAAGGAGAATTATTATAAGACAGTATGGAGATGGTATTTAACACCGGTAAGATTTCATCAGATAGATAAAAAAGTGTCTAAGAATTGTTGGAGGGGATGTCAGGAGATTTGGCTGCTTTAGGAACTGCACCTGGCTTGCTTCCAGATTTAGAACTTCCGGATGAAGGCTGCGCTTTGTCCGCCATGCCAGTAACTCTAGTGAGCCGATGATAGTTCCTATCTGAGGGATGATCTTTCGACAGCCTGCTCCAGGCAGGGGCACTGGACTTTTCACCTTTTTGCTTTCTTTTCATAAACTAAACTCATAAATCCGCACCCCTCACCTAAATCTTGGCTGCCACCCTCAGATATCCTATCCGTTCTTATCAAACAAAAGCGTTTCGGCTTCTATCACTTTCGACTGGAGGTTAAATGTCTCTTTTCCCACATAAATCGCTTCAATCTCTCCCTCCAGTCTTATCAGTCAGCCTTACTTCTTCCAATTAAAATCCATTAATTACCGTCACTGGTCGCCTGCCAGGGTTCCCGATCTGTTTTTAATTTCGCTTTTCTCTCTGTTGATACGGCAGCTAATCAGCAGCTTCTTTCTCCACAGATATAGCAAAGCATCTGGACCCGATATCAGATCTTTAATCATCAATCCATCCTCTCCAAATAGGGATTTTATAATTATATCGGTCGCTTCTTAATGAGAGCGAGAGAGTTCCGACTCTACTCCATGTCCGTTAGGCCACTCCCCGATTCACTCAAGTTTTAAAGGATGATGGTATCCACATAATATAGACTGGTAGGAAAGAGACAAAGACCCCCTCTAGATGGATTCCGTTTGATGCCTGTTCCTCCGATTATGCGCATCTTCTCGGAAGCGCTTTATCGTAAATCCTTGTATGCAGGAGGTAATTGAGCACTCAACAGGTGACCTTACTGGTTGTTTCAAATGCGCTTTACAAGTAGTTAATGTGGAGAATCGCTTGTTCACATAGTCAAAATGCGCTTTAACGGCTGGAGCAGAATAAAACTCGCTATTTAACGCGCATTCGATAATGCGCATAAATGGAGAGAAAACGCGCCTCTATGCCCGATTTGCGCTCCTTGTAGAGGTAATTTTTTTAATGCGCCTTGAAAGAGCTTTAAATGCCTCTTGTAGAGGCAGCCAAAGTCTGGTGCTAGTTGATGTGTGTATTTTATTTCACTTTAAAAGCTCAATGTTTCGGAATATATCCTTCCTCAGGAGCTGTGTATCCACACACGTTGCTTAAAAACTTTTTCAGAATAAAACTTCAGTAATTTTCTTTGAAGGCTGCATTCTCGCTAATATAGCCATCAATCTGTAATCTTACCATGCTTTCTCAGCACTTTCTCCATCTTTTTTTCTTAATGCAGAAAGTCCCACTGTTTTTGAGAAGGATAAAAGATAAGCACAATCTCCACAGGTGTAGATGCCCTTAGTGCTATCAACAAAAGCTGAAGTAGAAATCATCAATATGGTACAGTACTTACCCATATCTAAGGAAAGACTGTGACCTTCACCACACGAGGCTAAAATCCCACATTCTTACCAGGGCTTCTGTTTCTGGATTCTTTGGGGGAATAATATTGGCTCAATTACATGGGCAGATATGTGTTTTGATTCAGGAACTACCTTTCTATATTTTTCATTTTATAGCCATTAGATGGTGCTGTGGTTATAACACAACTCCAGAATTTCACAGGAAAGAACTGTGCTTTGAAATCTTATTGGGTTTTCCCTGATCTTTTTGAAAATGAGATAAAGCTCAAAAAGTGCGGGAGTTGCCCTGGAGGTTGATGACATTGTGTAAAGGACTCATAAACTTCCACGAGTTACCAATCATGAGTGTGCAATAAAAGCCTCGTTTAATTCAGCCCTGAGAGAGATTCAGCAATGAACACAGGAAGACCACATCCTCCAGAGATTAAAATTCATGATATTACAGTGTTGGCTAGAAAAAAAAGATAATGTATCACAAGTGATAGCACCATTCTTCCAGATACAAGATGAACTTTGTGTACAGATTGGCATCATCTTCTGGGGATGAAGCCGTTATACCAAAAGCCTTTAGACAGGTTTCATGCACAAAGTGCATTCATCACATCTGAGAATTGAAGGATGTCTACGACAGGCCAGGGAAGCAGTCTACCGCAAGACCTAAACTCAAGTCCAGCACAAAGGTTAATGAGTCAAAGAACTTTTACCAACAAGTGGGAGGCTATTGGAGCCAGGGGGTTACTGGAGCACCCCTTGGTGAACCGAGGAGGCAGCAGCAACAGAAACAAGCTGATTGGCAAGAGATATTCCAGGTCTAGAGCTGGGGGACACCAGTTAATGAGAGTCCAACCCCTAACAAAACCCAAAAGTTCCCCATTCCTGTTCTGTTTCCTCCATTTTCAGGTTCTTGTAGCAAAAAGCCTGCAAAATCAAGAAAAAAAAAATTACAATGGCAGAGAAGAAAAATGAACTAGGTATCAGGGAGAAGGGTTCTAACTAGACTTGTTGGATTTTAATTTTACTCGTTTGTATGGAGAGGCATTAAATCATGTAAGCCCCCCCCCATGCAATCGGAAGTAATACAGGCCCCCTCCACAAGAATGCGCCTTTGCGCCTGGTTCCGCGATTATGCGCATTATCGCGGAGGCGCATTTACTCACAATCCCTCTGCACGGGAGGCGGCGGGAAGCGGCGAAGCGCATTAAAAGATGCCCAAAAAGCGCTTTCCAGGTAGTTAATGCGCATAATCGCTTGTTCACACAGCGAAAATGCGCTTTAACGGCCGGAGCAAAATAAAAGTCGCTATTTAACGCGCGTTCGAAAATGCGCATTATCGGGGAGATAACGCGCCTGTACGCCCGTTTTGCGCTCCGCTCGTGTGTAGGTAAAATTTATAATGAGCCTTCAAGGCTCATTAAACGCCCCGTGTGGAGGAGGCCACACAGAGTTACCACCTCAGTGAGAACTAAGAATTAGTCATAGGCATAACACCCTCAACTTCAGCAATAACCTTTGCTAGTTTATATTCTCAGCAGGGTTCCCTTTTAGTGTGCTAATACCCTGAATATAATCACTTTCACATATCAAATTTATTGAAGGTTTGATCAAAACAGGAATGCAAAACCCCTGGTCTAGGAGCCTAATCTGGGCTCCCCAATCACTCCCAGAGCCATGGGGTCCTCATATTTTAAATTCATATTTTAGTCTCTTAGAATCTGTGTTATTTCAGAATACTGGTATGAATCCATCGGGGCCTACTGGTTTGTTACTTTTTAACATTGTGGAATAGTGGCTAAAACTAAGAGTGATTTACCTCAGAGTTCATAATTGCTGTGATAATTTGAACTGCAGACTTTTTAGCTCAGAGCTCATGTTTTTCACTGCTTACTCCAGCTCTTTTTTTGCCTGAAAAGGCTATGACCTCAGCGCAAACTGTACTTTAGTTCAAACACCTTAGAAAATATGAGAGCTTAGACTTCCTTTTAATCCTTAATGTAACATTATCAGATTATTTGTGCTAGTAATGTGCAATTCTCATTGATTTTAAAGCCAGAGGGAACCATTAGTCTGCCCTTTTACATAACCCAGACCACAAAAAAATCACTCAGCCATTCCTGTACTAAAGCCAAAATTCTTGCTGAAACGGAAAGTATATATTGTATAAAGGTAAGAGCTGTAGAATTCATTCAGACCTCAGGCCAGTAATTCCAAATTAATTTTCCTTCATGATAACTTCATTTCAATTCTCAATAACTTGAGCTTCTGCTGGATCTCATGCATTTCTCTTGCAGACATAGAAATTTAAAGATTACTATGCACTTCTTTCATTGGACTTACAGCACACTTCCATCTTAAAGGTTCAGGGTAAGGAACAGTATGTTAACAAGTGAGTCCTGCAACAGGTAAAGTGTGGGTGCTTCCAGACAAAACTTTTATTGTCCAATCATGCTTGCTCATTCATGGAATTTTATGGCATGGGGGTGTCCATATGATGTTATCTTCCACTTGTAACCCTTCTGCGTTTTAACACCACTTTTTCTTTCCACAAGAAAATCTCTTAAGAAGGAAAAGATGGAAAAGCTGCTTAATGTCTTTTGGTTGGTAGTGCTAGGAACCATCTGTCTGGAAGCACTCTGCAACCCACCCCTAAGGAGAGTACTCCTGTTCAGGACTCCAGTCAGCAACCTGAAACAGAAATGTAACAATGCTGTGCAGGGCTTTGCTGTTTGGGAGGTCAGGAGTGGGAAAGAAACAAAACAGAGACCTCTCCCCACTGCCCCCACATTAGACTGGACTGCCAGTCCCAATTCTGAGTGTTTTATACCTATACAGCAGGGAAATTGGGGAGATGTAAATTGAACTATCCCTGTACAGTGCAGAGGAGGATGTTTTAATCTCATGGCATACAGCATATTCCCCCCTCCCCTCAATATGGGGTTGTAGAAAGCAAAGTCCCTCTTTCCTCATGCTCCATATTTCTTTGGTTTGCTTTCAATTGACATCCCAACATTCTGTGTCTCGTCTGCTCTCAGCCATACATATCATTTAGAGGCACAGATCTTGGGTCTTCCCCCTCATGCAATTAGCAAGTGTGGGGGGGGGGAGGAGAACAGGCCTATATCTGCTGTCCACATCCACCGTCCCCTGCTGGCCTTAAGTTGGGGACCAATACACAGGCAACTGGGCTCCCCTCTACAGAAGATCTGTTCACATTGTTAATCACATGAGGTGGGAAGAAATCGCCATTTCGTCTGCCTTCTGGTTCCTTTTTCAGACTCCCTTCCCCTTCTTTTGATAGGTTCAACTGCCATCCGTATTCTGTAAGCTAACAGGTTCTTGTGAGGCAGTTCTAGTTATTTTTCTTTCTTTTAGAGGAAGCTTTTAATGTACATACTTCTATACTTCTCCATACCTAGGGTGCTTCCAGATGAGGTGTTTAGCACATCACATCACCCTCTGCTTCATTCACAGAATTTTTACAGGGGGTCCAGAGACGACGTCTTCCACTTTTGGCTCTCCTGTGTTTTCCCCACTGCTTCTTCGATCTTTTTCCTTGCTGCAGAAAACCCATTAAGGAGGATTTAAGATGGAATAGCTACACAATGCCTTCTGTCTGGTCGTGCTGGGAGCCCTCAATCTGGAAGCATCATTAGAAAGTCTCCCAATATATAGAAACTAATACCTTGTTTTTGGATGGGCCCATTTCCAAGTGATAGGCACTCAACCACCCAAGCTTCTTGTCAGAAGCAGTGATAATCCTATTCTAGTCCTGATGACCAACAGCCAGTTTGGATTTTAAAAATCTTACATGGCTGTGTCTCCCAGAGAAAGAATGCCAACGTTGAGGAGCAACTACTGAGAACTAGAGCTGGCGCAAGATTTTTGCTCCCTTATGTGAACTCAACTTCCCCTCCCCTTATTACATTCTTTTGTTGCATATTATGAGCAGCATAACAATAGATTATCTGGTTGCTATCTTCTTTCCACTTCAAATATCTGTGGCTGCTTTATTTTACACAGTGACTATACTCTGGACAACCAATGGAAATCAAAAGTCCCTCATTTTTTGTAGGAGAATCATAGAATAGTAGAGTTGGAAGGGGGCCATAAAGCCATTGTCTCCAACCCCTGCTCAATGCAGGAATCCACCTTAAAGCATACCTGACAGGTGGCTATCCAGCTGCCTCTTGAATGCCTTTAGTGTGGGAGAGCCCATGACCTCCCTAGGTAATTGATTCCATTATCGTACTGCCCTAACAGTCAGGAAGCTTCCTGTAACTTGAGCCCATTATTCCATGTCCTGCATTCTGGGATGATCAAGAAGAGATCTTGGCCCTCCTCTGTGTGCAGAGGCATAGCGAGACTATTTGGCGCCTGGGGACAAGGTATAAATTTTGTGGGGGGCCTCCCGCTCGCTATCACTGAAACACAGGAGAGTAGACAATAATACTCAATATGACAAAATAATAAATACTATTATCATCACAAAACGGCAATTTTAAGTGAAATAAGTTTTATTTTTTAACTGCTACAACCACAATAAAAATGTTATCAACAGTTATATATCAACCACCTATTCCAGTAAGTCATCATATAAAATTAATTTTTCTCGCCTTCACGCCCGCAAATTTGTCTATGATAACATCAAAGTCTATTTTTCCAACTGTTTCCTTCTCTACACTGAGAAGTGCAAGATCACAGAGACAATCTTGTCCCATCAACGCCCTTAGATATGAAAGAACTCTCACAACTGGCTATTGATACTGCAATTGCTTTAACAGCCTCCACTCTCGCACTCCATCGGGTTTCAGATTCCTGCTTAACAGTGATTGGTATAGCTTTCTTTAGTTCCTCCCAGCGAAGCATAGAATGAGAAAAAAATACATAAATACTTTCGACTGTTCCGAAAAAGGTGATGACGAGTGCATTTTGTTTGGCTGAGTGAACTCCTGCCAAGTTCAAACTATGATTGTCACAACTGATGAACATTGCTCGTTGATTTCTGGCACAGATTCTTTGTTGAAGACCAGATACATGCCCAGTCATCACTGATGCATTATTATAGCATTGTGATCTACAATCATCCAGAGGTAAGTTGTCAGATTCCAGTTTTTCAATGACGACTCTTTCAAGAGTAGCTGCATCTTTGGCGTGAAACTCAATATATCCCAGGAATGACTCTTTTATCGTAACTTTCTTGCTCACAAAATCAACATCCACATACCTGATCACTTCAGACAACTGCTTTCTGGGAGTTGAGTCCAGTAAAATGCCATAATACTTGTTTTTTCTGATATCACTCAACTACTGATTCCTAACAGTAGATGCTAGAATGCTGATAAATCCATTTTGGATCTGGTCACAGGTAGGAAACTGATCCTGGATTTTCTGTTGCATGTTTTAGGTGGTTTGCCAAAACTGGGTCATATTGAGCAACGAGTTTGAGAAGAGGCAGAAAATTTCCGGCATTTGTTGCATCTTCATTAGTTAAACTTTCGTTATGACCGCGTAATGCCAAATTTTGAGAGGCAAGGAACTTTATACAACTAAGCACACGTTTCAAAACATCATGCCATCTTTGTTTTTCGGTTTGAATCTGATCTTCAACTTCTGTATCTATTCCTTTTCTAGTGATGATCCTTCGCTCTGCTTCTTTCCATGTAGTAAAGGACTGATGGTGACTGGGGCCGTTCTCATGAGCCACAAGTTTTTCAGCTTTTTTCCACCTTTTAAAGCCACCAGCCAATGCAAAGGAAGATCGAGAATTGGAAGTCGATGAAATAAACAACAAACAACAGAACCAATAAGCAGCTTCATTTGTCAGGGAATAAAACAGCCATGATCGATTTACTAACTCCCCATTAGCAAGCTGGCACTTGAACCACAATGTTTTCATTGAGCATCCACCAACTAATGCAAATGGACCTTCTGCGTTTTGGAATACTGAAGCTCCACAGGTTATCAGTTCACTTCGAAGTTTCTGTGACACCACTGCTAGTTGTGACAATTGGTTCAATTGTAAATATCCAATGTCATTGAACATGAGTACTGCAGGAATACCATTTTGAGGGTCATCATCATCATCTTTATCTCCTCCTGTGTTAGTTCCCTCGGCATCATCGATGCTTCTATTGTTTTTGTCATTGTCATCCTGTGGCAGCTCCTGTTCTTTGTACTGTAGAATGGGTTCAACAATTTCAGTTTGTGTTTGATCAAGAACATTGATCTAGACCATCAGTTTTAGCCTTTTTAAAGAATCTTTCCATTAAGTGACTAGACTTTTTTGCTTCATTATCAATAACAATCTTTCTCTTCTGACGTTGAGCGCCACTTAATTTTCTTCCTGACATGATCTGAAAACAAGAAATTAGAGGCGTGCCCACCGAACATTGGTGCAAGAGCTAATATCTAGATCCAAAATATCAGGGAATTCATCGGAAAACCTTATTTATCTATAAGAAAAAGAATTTATCGATAAGAATATGACGAGAAAGTGAAAAAGTGGAACAAAAACTTACATCACAAGGGTTTGCTGTTAGGAGAGTGTAGTTCAAATGCCCTCATCACAATAAGAGCAGAATAGAATGTTCTTTTAGCAATCTACCTCCTTGTCCTGTAGTGAGATTTGGTTCGATATGCAGAGACCAGGAGGAAGTAGGCCTGGACCCCAAGAGGAGGTGGGAGGTGGGAGCGATCTTTATGAAAACAACAAAAACGCCAAGAGGAAGGGGGCTGGGGGAGCGTTTTTGCCATTTTCATAAAGACTGCTCCCATCTACCCCCTCCCCTCATGATTTCCCTAGAGCTGCAATGGGCAGGGCTGGGAAGGAAAGGTGTTTTTCTTGGCTCCCTTTCCCCCCCACCCCCGCCATCGTGGCCAGGGCCCAATTCTCCCCCTAAAATAAAATTGAGGCTGCTTGTGGGAACCAGCACTATATAATAACACTATATAAATATGAATCCTACTCTGGTGCCCCCCCAAGACAGTGCCCAGGGCAGCTTGCCCCCCCATCCCCCTAGCTATGCCTTTTTCTGTGTGACAACCTTTGAAGTACTTGAAGAGTGCTATCATCTTTCCCCTCAATCTTCTCTTCTCAAGGCTAAACATGCCCAGTTCCTTCAGTCTTTCCTCATAGGGCTTTGTTTCCAGACCCTAATCATCCTCGTTGCCCTCCTCTGAACCCCCTCCAGTTTGTCTGCATCCTTCTTGAAGTGTGGTGCCCAGAACTGGATGCAGTCCTTAAGATGAGGCCTAACCAGTGCCGAACAGAGGGCAACCAGTACCTCATGAGATTTGGAAGCTATACTTCTATTAATGCAGCCCAAAATAGCATTTGCTTTTTTTGCAGCCACATCACACTGGTGGCTCATATTGAGCTTGTGATCTACAACAATTCCAAGATCCTTCTCGCTTGTAGTATTGCTGAGCCAAGTATTCCCCATCTTGTAACTGTGCATTTGGTTTCTTTTTCCTAGGTGCAGAACTTGGCATTTATCCCTATTAAATTTCATTTTGTTGTTTTCAGCCCAGCGCTCTAGTCTCTCAAGATCACTTTGAAGTTTGTTTCTGTCTTCCAGGGTATTAGCGATCCCACCCAATTTTGTTTTCTTCTGCAAATTTGATAAGCATTCCCTGCGCCTTCTCATCCAAGCCATTAATAAAAATGTTGAAGAGCACTGGGCCCAGGACTGAGTCTTGCAGTACCCTGCTCATTACCTCCCCCCAGTTTGAGAAGACACCATTTATAAGCACTCTTTGGCTCAATTCGGACGACACGTTAAGCAACAGAGGGGTAGGGAAACAACCGTCAGTTGCGTTGCTTAACGTGTCATCTGGGGAGTAACACACAACGCACACACAACCCACAGTATGCTTGCACATTGTTTAGAGCTTTGTCAATTTATTAAAATGTTGTTTGGAGAATGCGTGCGTTAATCCCCTGCGTCGAGTACGTTACAACGGAAGACCAGAGAGGCAAGTAACAAGAGCGGCCGAACGCGGGCGCCCGCTCAGCCACACCCCCAACAGCTCGCCGTCTGCGCTGCCATAGCAACCAAAGACGCTCGCCCGCCCACTCCTGGCAGCCGGCACAGAGCGCAACAAGGGGCCAGATCCTGCAAGCACGCACCCCATGCATTATGTCAGCCACCCAAACGGGAAAGGGAGGACACCAGAAGGAACCAGGGCAAAGGAAGGGGGAGGCAATGGGACACACAACACCCCCAGGCACCTAAGAACAAGGGGCACCGCCCCCCCCCAGGGAGCACAGCAACCCAGGTGGCCCTCACCCACACGGCCTAGCCATCTCACCCCTCGCCTCACCCGGAAGCAGGCGGGCCAGGGAAGCGGCGATCGCCGAGCATCCTCCCCTCAACCACCCTACACAGACGGACAAGGAACATTGGCCATGAAGAAATTAAAATTAAAAAAGGCTTGACCAGCGAGATATACAAAATATTGATAGAGGGAAATGATTATCAGGACTCTCTTGAAATTATTAAAAAGATTTGGGAAGATGATGTAAAGGAACAAATTAATGAACATAACTGGGGGAAGATATGGGATGCAAGAATGTTAAAGCTTTTGTCGATTAGAATTAAGGAGAATTATTATAAGACAATTTGATGGTATTTAACACCGGTAAGATTTCATCAGATAGATAAAAAAGTGTCTAAGAATTGTTGGAGGGGATGTCAGGAGGTTGGAACTTATTTTCATATGTGGTGGAGCTGTGAATATGTACAAAAAATTTGGGAAAGGGTGTTCAAAGAAATAAGTGAAATAATTGGAAGTAAACTGGAATTAAGCCCAAAGCTGGCTCTACTAGCAATATGGGATAAAGGAAATGAGAATATAAGTAAGAGAGAACTGATAAACAACCTCCTGGCTCCTGTTAGAATAATGATTGCTAAAAATTGGAAAAGGCAAGGGATATATACTATAGAAGAATGGTATAAAAAATATGGGATATGGCACTTAATGATAAGCTGACGTGTAAAATGAAAATAAAGAGGGGAATGTCCAGTAAGAATGATTTTGGAGAAATATGGAGCCCCTTTTTGGAATATGTATTAAGAACGGGAAAGGGGCAAATACCTTCAAAAGAGTCTTTACAATTTTGGAAAGAGTAATAATGAATAACTGAAGGTCTCCTGGGGGGTGGGGTGCACGGGGGTATGTGGGTTATGTATTGTGTTTTATGTTGTTTTATGTTGTATTATGTTGAAAAATAAAATATAATAATAATAAAAAAGGAGCATCGGCCATGCACATCCCCAAGATGCACAGAACGCCAGGGCAAAGGGCGCCCACCATCGCACAGGGGATGGGGAACACCAGGCCAGGGCAGGGACACCCGGCACCACCGTAATGCACTCCTGCCAGCACCATGGACCCAGACAGAGAGGAGAGGTGGGCCTGCCAGCCTGAAGACACCGGCTCCCAAACCCCAGGGGAGGGAAGCAGCCAGGACCCCCCGGAAAGACACAGAGCGCAGCACTGGTCCGAGGCAGAGATCGGGAACTTCATCGAACTGTGGGGCAGCCCAGAAGCCAGGAGGATCATGGCCACAGTGAGGCACAACCAGCTCTACTGTCGTAATTCACCCGTCTACTGTCTGGGAATCCAGCCAACCCCCTTATCAAGGAATGTCTGGGAAGGACGCCAGCACTTAATTGTCTGAAGGTTTTTATTTATACTCCAGAGATTAACTCCCTGATCTGCATAGAGTGTCGAACTTACACTGCAAGGCAGAGAAATCCTCAGTTCCGTTCCAGGATCCAAAATCACTTTAAGAAGTCCACAAGGTCCAGTTATCAAAGCCAGGGGTCATGCCAGAGATTCAGTCAGTCCAAATGTCGAAGCCGAAGGTCAAACCAGGTATTAGAGAAGTCCAGGGTCCAGAGTCAACAGTCAAGCTGGGTGTTCAGTCCACAGGTTACAAGCCAAAGTACGCAGGGGTGTCAGGAGCCGATTACGTCGATTGTTCCCAACGAATCCCTGCTTTCTCCTCCACCTTTTTTATCCTCGCTTGAGCCTGTCCTCGCCCCTTCCCCACAGCTGTGTCCTATTCTTTCGCAATCTTATTTAAGGCTTGCATCAGCTGTGCTCTGTTTTTGTAATCTCATGCTGCGTCTTGTGGGACGAGCTTGCTCCGCACGCTTGAGCCGCCGCCTCTGCTGGGGAGTTACCGGACAAACCTCTTCAGGCCCAGAATCTTCCTCGTTGGAGACAGGGGGTGGAAGAGGGTGGCTTTCCTGGCGCTCTTCTGAGGAACCTCCCTGCCATTCCTCCTCCTCTGGTAAGTCCTGAGGAATGGGTGAAGCTGCAGTCTCTGCCACTTCTTCCTCCTCAGAGGAAGATTCTTCAGACGGACTCATGACATCTACCCATGGCTACCCACGCAGATGGGGGAATGGGGACACAACCGCAGTGCCAAGCAATGCAAGGACAAGCTCCATGGACTCAAGAGAAAGTTCAAGGAGATCGTCACCCACAATAAAAGAATCAGCGTCCAGCCACGCACCATGCCCTTCTAATAATAACAATTTATTTCTTACCCACCTCTCCGTCTGGATCGAGGCGGGGAACAACAACATGATAAAATACATAAAACTACGATGAACTGACACACCAGCTGGTGGAGCGCCACGACGTCATGCCAGGATACACTGCAGGCAGCGGGGTCACCACCGTCGAGCCGCTGCGCACGCAACAATGAGCCCGGCAGGCGCAAGGGCTCTGCCATGAGGAGGACAGCGCTACCCAGGAACCACAGCCGCAGCCACGGAGAGACCCCCCACGACCGCCACACACCGGCAAGCAGGCGGCGAGGGCAGCACCGGAACCACAGCGCGGCAAAGGCGAGGACCAGCCCAGCGGGATCCCAAAGCCCATCACTACTGCTGTGACCGCCATCCGTGCTGCCCAGGACAGCCCGCTCCTCAAGGAGCGCTTCCCCCGCGACAGCCTCTTCCAGCACCAACAGCCCCACGGCCTTCCTACGGCTGATCTGTGCAGAGTTGCAGGTAGAGGACCCCACATCCATCCCGCTAGTGCCAGAGGACGATAGACCAGGGCTGTCACGTCCAAGGGTGCCAGCCACGAACACACGTCTGGCCGACGCCGCAAGGGGAGCAGGGCAGGCATAGGCTGCACCGCGTAAGCGGCTGGGGTCGGCGAGGCCCAGCACCACAGTGGAGGGGTTCACCTGCAACATCATGGACGCCGTTACGGAGACTGGGCCGGTGTCACAGGAGGTGCAGGGTGAAATGGAGCAGCTCGTGGAGCTACAGGTGGGCAACGTCCTGGAGCCAGAACTGTCACCGTCCCAGGAAGAGCTGCTGGACATCAATACGCTGGCCACCGACGACACCTTCGTGGAACTAGAGGCGATGGAAGAGGATGCGCCTCTGGAAGCCGAGCTCCTGGTCGGGGAGGCCGTGCTCGAGGATGAGATCGAGGGGGCCCCACAGGCGGAGGGCGCGGAGATGGAGGGTGCAGCCCACCTAGAGGATGAGCCGCTGCCATCGCCTGCCAGCAAGGATGTCGCAGCCCGGCCGCAGAAGCCCGTCCCCTGACCAACGTGCAGAGGTGTGCCCGTATGCGCAACAGGCGCAAGGCAGACTGGCTGCATGTGGCGAGGGACCTGGTCACAGCCACAGAGATGACAGGGGGACGCATCCATGAGCTATTCAAACGCATGGCAGGTGAGGAGGAGGCCAGGCGCACCAAGAAGCGCATCCTCACCATCTGGGCCATGCGCACGGCCACCCAAGCCGTGGAAGATTGCGCCCAAGCCATACGGGAGGCGGGATGGGACGTGCGCCAAGGTCTGCAGGATCATGTCAACGGGATGACCGAGGCCATGGCGGCCACCGACGCCATCATCGACCGAGGCATGCATGAGCACACAGCAGCCGTTGACTGTCAAACCGAGGTGCTCAAGGAGCTCGCCCAGTCATTCCATGCCCCCCCGCAACCTGCCCCCTACATGCTGCCATATGGATACATGCCACCACTGCCGCCTCAGCAGTACCTGCCGGCACCAGCGGCTGCACCATACCGGGCCCCACGAGCGATGCCAGCAGCAGCAGGTGCCTCAGGGATGGCAGTGGGGGAGGCCGGAGGGCAGGAGCGGCGATGCTTAGGCAGCCAGGCGAAGCGGACCCGGGACTCCCCACCAGAATCTGACGAGGAGGGAGAGGAGGAGGGGGCGGAGGGCCCCTCCCACCACGCCATGTACTGAGTCCTGGGCATGCAACGGGCCCCTTGGCCCATCTGCCGAGGGCCCCTGGCAGTAGACAGTAGACGTGTCACCCCCACCCCATGGCACGAGAAGCCCTCTCTAGCTTCCCGTCACTCTGGCAACTGCCTCCCTCAGCCTGTTTTGGCTGCTCAAGGCCATGTAGAGGCAGCGTTCCCCTGTAACATTGTTGCAAACCCTGGATGCCATTCTGTCCTGGCCCCATTTCCCCTCATTACAGCCCTCTCCCGTCGAGATGGCAGCACCCTACAGGCCCGCAGGGCTCCACGCGAGCCACACCACCCGATGCCACAAGGATCTGCGCCGTGGAGGTTGGTGTACCGTTCATATGGGCCGGGTGCAGGGGAAAGGCTTCGGCCTCCATGTCACTGATGGCCGTCCTCCACCCCCCTACCCTCCGCTTCTGTTCCCTCCCCCAGGGAGGCTGCGCTCCCTCCGCCGTGCCATTCGCCGACAGCGGAGGGCCCATACGGCACGGTGCCTCCACGCTATGGAGCTGGCCCTGGGAGAAATCCTGTGTCGCATTCGACGTCTGGAGCGGAGCGTCCGCCGTTGCTCCCGTCCGAACAACGTCTGCCCATAGCCCCTTTTGCCACCATGAGAGCCCGTCACCCTACCCACCTCTGTAGTGCCCTCACCTCCTCCTGCAGCGGCGAGGCCCCATCGCTCTCCCCCCTGCAGCCACTTCCTGTCAATCCCCTCACTTGCAGGTGCGCTTCAGCCATAACAAATCCTGCCTGGCCTCCCATTCCCACACTCCCGTAGTGGGCAGTCCCATGCTGGGCACGTGGCCCCCCCTCCCTCCGCCCTGCCGCTCCGTCATGCCCACCGGTCCTCCTGTCCTGCCTGCCTCTCCTCTGGCCACTCCAGCACTGGCGACTATGTCCCAGAGGGAGCTCGCAACAGCCTGCTTGCAGGCGCCGATCCAGGTGGCCACACTGAACCACGGCAACAGCGACGAGGAGGACGTGCTACGTGCCTGCCTGCGGCACCTGGGTGGTGCCTTGCCCGCAGAGCCGGTGTTCGGGACGGCCAACGGCCGATGGCCTCTTGGAGCTGTAGAGGCCTTGTCCTGTTTGCGGGCAGCCATTATTCCGCTGAGGCATTGGCCAGCGGCACAGCTGAGGAAGCCCTGCACCGCGGACCCCCCCCCCCCCCAGCGACGTTGGCCGAGCTCCTTGATGAGCGCGAGACAGTCTGTCGCTGGGTGCTCCCCCGGACGGATGCCGTGTGGACGGAGATGCAGAAACTGGAGGACTGGGACGACGAGCGCTTCCGTGGGAGCTTCCGCATGTCCCGTGTGACGTTCAAGGTGCTGGTGGCCAAGGTGACCCCTGTCCTGCAGAGGGAGTGTACCGTCATGCGCTGGTGCATCCTGGTCTCTGGCTATCTAGTAGGGGTGTGCACGGACCCCCCGGATCGGATCGGGACCCGGATCGGGACCTCCAATTTTGTCCCGGACCGGTTCGGACAAAATTGGAGGCCCCCCGGACCAGATCGAGTCCGATCCCGACCCAAAAATCGTAAATTTTTGGATCGGCCGCCATTTTTTTCCCCATAGACTTGCATTGCAATGCAAGTCTATGAGGAAAAAATGGTGGCGGGTGGGTAAGGGGGGGCCTAACTCCCTCCCCCCCCCGGGGCCGTCCGCTGTGGACGGCCCCGGCAGGTAAACCCCCTCCCCCGCGCTCCCTACCCCCCCTGGGGCCGCCCGCTTCCTTCCGCTGGCGCCCGCGGGCGCCAGCGGATAGAAGCGGACGGCTCCGGGGGGGGGGGTAAGCCCCCTTCCCCGCCACTTACCTTCTCGGCCCGTCCGGCGCCGGCGGCTACTACCAGCGGGCTCCGCGGCCTACTCTCGAGTAGCGCGCCGGGTGATGACATCACCCGGCGCGCCACCCTGGAGCAGGCCGCGGAGCCTGCTGGTAGTAGTAGGCGCCGGCGCCGGACGGGAGCCGCCGGGCCGGGCAGGTAAGGGCCCCCCTCCCCCCTCCCCCCTCCGCGCGCCCCTTCCTCCCCTCCACGCACCCCCTCCTTACCTTTCCGGCCCGGCGGCTCCCGTCCGGCGCCGGCGCCTACTACTTCCAGCAGGCTCCGCGGCCTACTCTAGAGTAGCGCGCCGGGTGATGACATCACCCGGCGCGCCATCCTAGAGCAGGCCGCGGAGCCTGCTGGGAGTAGTAGGCGCCGGCGCCGGACGGGAGCCGCCGGGCCGGGCAGGTAAGGGCCCCCCTCCCCCCTCCGCGCGCCCCCTCCTCCCCTCCACGCACCCCCTCCTTACCTTCCCGGCCCGGTGGCTCCCGTCCGGCGCCGGCGCCTACTACTACCTGCAGGCTACGCGGCCTGCTCTAGAGTAGCGCGCCGGGTGATGACATCACCCGGCGCGCCACCCTAGAGCAGGCCGCGGAGCCTGCTAGTAGTAGTAGGCGCCGGCGCCGGACGGGAGCCACCGGGCCGAGAAGGTAAGTGCCCCCCTCCTCCCCCCCCCGCTGTCCACTTTCATCGGCGGGCGCCCGCTGGCGCCTGCCAATGGAAGCGGCGGTGGGCGCCAGTGGGCGCCCGCCGATCCGCCGATCCGCCGAACCGGTTCGGAGCTTTTTCGGACCGGTTCGGATTGGATCGGCCGATCCAGCTGCGGGATCGGAAATCGGATAATTTATCCGATTTCCCACTGGACCGGACTCGGATCGTGGATCGGGTCCGATCCAGTGCACATCCCTACTATCTAGGCCTGATGCTGTACAAGCTGCCGTTCTACATGGGGTACCTGCCGCTGTCGACGATCTTCGGGGTGGGCGTGTCCACCGACTGCGAGATCTTCCGTGAGATGGTGAGCATGCTGAACGAGCTGTACCTGGCCGACGTCATCTGGATGGGGAACAAGAAGGAGAACATGCGTGGCTTCCGTGCCCTGGGCTTCCCGTGGGCGGTGGGGGCTCTGGACTCGACCCACGTGCGCATCCTGGGCCCCCTCTCCCGTGGCAAGGAGTACTTCGATCCAGACGGAGAGGCGGGTAAGAAATAAATCATTATTATTATTATTATACTTCAACCACAAGCATTTCTACAGCATGGTTCTCCAAGCGGTGGTGGATGCCAAGGGTCAATTTCTGGATGTGTATGTGGGTGTGTCTGGGCGGAGCCACGACACGGCCATCTTCTGGAACTCCCCCTTGGCTGCCAAGCTGTCATCAGGCTGCTTCTTGAAGTCCGGCCCTGCTTCCGTGTGCGGGTGTGCGGTGGGTCCGTTGCTCCTGGCCGACCAGGCCTTCGCCCTGCAGCCATGGCTGATGGCCCCATACTGCTACCCCCGCACCGCCGTGCAGCGTAAATACAACTACTACCACTGCCATGCCCGCCTGCCCGTGGAGCGTGCCTTTGGGCGTCTGAAGGAGTGTTGGTGCTCCCTGTTTAGCTTGCTGGACTTGCAGGTCGACATCATCCCCAATGTCATGGTGTGCTGCTGCATCCTGCACAACATCTATGAGTCCCGTGGGGACGTGCTACTGGCCGAGCACCCTGACCTGCCCCGGGCGGGCGAGGATGCAGATGCCAGCGCTGTTGATGGGCATGACGTTGCGCCATTGCCCGGTCCAGTGAATCCCATTGGGGAGCGGCACGCCCATTTGAAAGCTTCCTGGGTGCGCAAGAGCATCGGTGACTGGATCTGGCGGCACTACACCCACCCCATGTGACCTGGGGCTGTGGGTCCCGTTCTGTGGACTACAGTCGCTTCCTGGCGTGGCGCCCCTCTCTGCCTTCCCTTTGTCCCTTTCCAGCGCTTGCTGCTTGGAGATGCCCGCCCTGCTGTGCCCTCTTCACCGCTGTGCCTTCCCGGTTGCCTTCTTTCATCCCAGGGGTGCCTGGCCTTCCCGTTGACTCTGCCCTTGCTTCGCAGTGGCCTTGTGCCCATGTAACCAATTTTATACTCCCTGCTGAATAAAGTTTTTCCACTTTCCCCCTCTCTTGTCTTCATTCCTGTGTGTGCGGGTGGTTGTCCGCAAGGGCGGGGTTGTCATGGATGGGGGCTCGGGGACGTGGGTTGCCCTCATGGCTGTCCCTCCTCCCGTGTAGGGTGGGCATGGCTCAAACCCTGGGACGGGCTGCCTGGCGTGCGGTTGGGGTGCTGTGGTGGTGGCGGGGGGTGGGCGCTGTGTTGGCGTAGCCGCTCCTCCTTCCTGCTTCTCTGGCTGGGGCCAGTGTGTCCCGCCCATTGCCTGTGAATGTCCAATGGGGTTTGAAAGGTGTGTTCTCCTGCAGCTTCAATGGCGGCGCCCATCAATTTTGAACTGCAGTGTGTGCTGGGATACCTCTGAAAGGACTCGCGGAGGTTGCTGGGCGAGCAAAATGGCGGGCGGACTGCCCATCACAGCCCCGTACGTTATTTGTAGCTGGTGTGTTTGCTGGTGCCGAGCAGCGCCAGCTGCAGCATGTCATGTGGAGAGCTCCGCCTTCTTAACTCCTGGTCAGTACGCTATTTACCCACCCACCCCCGTTGCTTAATATGTCGTCCGAACTGAGCCATAGAGTCTGATTCTGTAGCCAACTGTGGATCCACCTAATAGTTGCTTCATCTAGCCCACTTTTAGTTAGTTTGCTGATCAGAATGTCATGGGGCACTTTGTCAAAGGCTTTGTTGAAGTCAAGATATATTATGTCCACAGCATTCCCACAGTCCACAAATGGAGGTTAGCCGATCAAAGAATGAGATCAGATTAATCTGGCAAGATTTGTTCTTGACAAATACATGTTGGCTTTCAATAATCACTGCATTGTTTTCAAGGTGCTTACAGATTGAATTCTTTATAATCTGCTCCAAAAAATTCCCAGGGATGCATGTCAGACTGACTGGTTGTAGTTCTCAGGTTCCTCCTTTTTGTCCTTTTTGAAGATAGGGACAACAATAGCCCTTCTCCAGTCATCTGGCACTTCACCCATCTTCCATGATTTCGCAAAGATAATAACAGTGGTTCTGAGAGTTCTTCTACCAGCTCCTTTATTACTCTAGGATGCAATTCGTCAGGCCCTGGAGATTTGAACTCGTTCAAAGAAATTAGGTGTTCCTTGAAGTGGCACAGATTAGGGAGAAAAGTGTTGCTCATTTTAAAACCTTTGGGGGTCAATCATGATCCCAAATAGGTAAGGGAATTAAGACATGTCAGTCTGTTACCCTGACACTATCTTCTAAAAAGTCTCTCCCATCTTGGTACTCTCCATATGTACTAGGCAACTGCCATCACCCCAGCCAGCAGACAAATGAACATAGTGGATGGGGATGATGGGAGCTGTAGTCCAGCACATATGGAGGTTACCAGATTGGGGATGTCTGCTGTAAAATGGTGCTATCCCCCCCAGGTTGACCAGGCCACAGGAACCCCACAATCACCACCACCTCCAGTGAATGAAGAGGCATTCATGGGCAGCATGAAATAGTTCCTGACTTTTTTTGGGGGGGGGGTTGTGGAGTTTTTTATTATTATTTTTGCAAAAACTGCAGCCATGTTTCTTCTGGTCTTGGAAGCTTTTTAAAAGAACTTTACATAATACATGATTTTTCTTCCCACTGGCATTGCCATCTTTTTATGTATTTTATAGTTTTATGTATTTTATCATGTTGTTGTTCCCCGCCTCGATCCAGACGGAGAGGCGGGTAAGAAATAAATTGTTATTATTATTATTATTCCCCCCCCCAGCCCTGCTGCCTTTCCCAGCACTGTGATTCTCATTTTAAAAAAAAAAATTGGTGAAGCTCATTGTTGTGAGGAGTTAAAGTGACTGAGCTACTTAATTCTGCAGTTCACATTTTAAAATCAGAATCACAGCCAAGAAGCTCAAGGCAGTGTACATAGCCCCCTTCCCCTTGTTTTAATCTTCCGAACAACCCTGTGATGTAGGCTATGCTGAGAGAGTGATTGGCCCAAGGTCACCCAGGAAGCTTCATGTCTTAGGGCATCTAGGCCAGGACAACAAAAAACATTCAAGGATTACATCCCTGGGTGCCTCCACACGAGACGTTTAAAGCTCTTTGAAGGCTCATTAAAATTTTTACCTCCACACCAGCGGAGCGTAAAACGGGCGTACAGGCGCGTTATCTCCCCGATAATGCGCATTTTCGAATGCGCGTTAAATCGCGACTTTTATTTTGCTCCGGCCGTTAAAGCGCATTTTCGCAGTGTGAACAAGCGATTATGCGCATTAACTTCTTGTAAAGCGCTTTTTGGACATATATTAATGCGCTTCGCCGCCTCTCGCCGCCTCCCATGCAGAGGGATTAGGAGTAAATGCGCATCAGCGATAATGCGCATAATCGCCGAACCGGGCGCAAAAGCGCATCCTTGTGGAGGGGGCCCCTATCGCAGAGCATCTGGTGCTACTCTTTCTTCACCACCTCAACCGTTCATTGGCCTAGTGGGCAGAAAAACATTATTTAATAACAGTAATAACAACAACAACAACAACAACAAGGTCTTCAATTGGTTCTCTTATACATTTAAAAAGCAGTCAGAGGGCCATTTCACGTATTAATCAGTAACAAATCCAACCGTAGCAGCAACCCTTACATTCGATGGGGGGGGGGGGGTGCAGCCAATCTTGCTGAAAGGGTCCCTGTACAATAACAAATATGTCCTTAAACATCTGTTTGTTGCGTTCAAACTCTGCATTGCGAGACACAGTCAAATAGGCGAAGCTTTCTCCCATTACTGTTATTATCCACAACGAAAAGCTTCTCAGGCGCCATGAGAAGCAAATTGGGGAGGGGAGGGGAAGGGAGGGGTCCAGCCCCACCTGTCCCCCTCCCGCAAGCGGTGCTCCTCGACGGCTCGCTTGTGCTTTTATGTCTCCCTTCTTGCTCTGCTTCTGGGAGGGTTTTCTAGCCTCAGGCAGCTCTGAGTCTTTCTTTTCTCTCTCTCTCTCTCTTTTTTTTTTTTTGGTTTTCTTTTTGGTCCCCGCCTTCCTCTTCCCCTCCGCCAGCAGCGCAGGCCCCTTTCCTACTCCAGCCAAGCCGAAGAGAGGAAAAGAGCCGAGACGTCTCTCTCTCCCCCCCTCACCCCCCCCTGCCCGCTTTTCCCTTCCAGCCAACGATTGCAGCCTACATTTCCTCGCTGCCTTTCCCTCCTGCGCCCCTTCTCTTTCTTTCTTTCTTTCTTTCTTTCTTTCGCTTTGCTTCTGCCTCGCTCCAATTCCACTTCAGTGAGAGTATCTCCCAGTTCCAACGCCCCAGCATCCTTCCCCTGCCTTCCTCTCTCCACCTCCGCCATGCCCTCCTTGGCTTTTCTGCTTCTCCTGCCCGCCCTGAGCAGATGCCAGGTCTCCCCAGGGTCAAGCCAGCCGACCCCTTACGACGTGCTCTACGCGGACGGGGTGCGGGCGTATTTCGCCCAGGACTGGCCTCGGGCTGCCGAGCTCCTGCAGCGCTGCCTGCACAGCTACTCGCAGGTGTTAGGGGTGCGCCGGGAGTGCCAGGGCAGGTGCCAGGGCGAAGCCAGCTTTGAGGGGCCGCCGCCGCCTTCCCAGCCTTGGGAAACCGGCTTCTTCGACCGGGTGCTGCTGCGAGCAGAGTGTCTCGAGGAGTGTCTGGGGCGCAGGCTGGGCGGGCAGCCGTCCCGTCTCAGGGCCAGCAGGGAGATCCAGCGGGACTTTGAGAAGAGGGAGCCCTACAATTACCTGCAAGTGGCCTTCTTCAAGGTGAGTGCGTGTGTGAGTGGCTGAATTCGGACAACACAATAGTCAATGGTGGGGTAATAATCCACTTGACAGTTGTTCATCTAGGGGGTACTCCCCACACAACATGGTAATAAAGAATCAACGGTGGTGTGGATCAGGATCAGCACTGAGTTGACTATGGCAGCATTCGGACGACACAATAGTCAATACAACTGATGATTGTTTTCCCCTCCCAGTTGCTTATTGTGTTGTCCAAATTCAGCCAGTGAGTGAGTGACAACCTGGGGTTGGGGCCTGCTGCTGCTGCTGCTGCTGCTGCTGCTGCTGATGTGGCTGTTTCGCCCGGCTCGGCCTCTCCTGTGCCTGGGCCAGCTTAGAGCACACAGCGAAAGAGAGCAGAGCAGCTGCCACAAATATTTCCCAAACCCCACTGTTAGCATAAACCTCCAAATATTCCCTAATAGCACCTCCCCACCCCCACGTACCTGGTGGTGGCGTTTACATTTCTCCTCACAGACTCGTCTTTATCATTTTCATTTGAAGTAGAGGCCTTTCTCCCCCTTATTCTTGGATGATAACAATTTTGGTATGCAGCAGGGTGGTGGTCCGAGGAGGAGAGTTTTAAAAAGCTAGGAAAGGTAGTGGGGGGAGGTCTACTGGACAAGAATGGGAGAGATACAAACAATTGTACATACAAACGCATACCCCAAACTTCACAGTTCATGTGATTAATCAGAAGAGTTGTAGATACCTTAGGCAGCTGATTTGGGGGATCATGAAAGGGCAGCAAATGGTTAGTTATTTAAATTAATATTATCGTGGGCAAGGGGAGAGGCACTTCTCAGAGTTTCCGGCCTTGGGCATCATGCACTTTGTCTTGGGAGAGATTTGTTGCTCTGTCTCAGGCAGTAAAAACTGTCTTGGGCCTGCCCTGCCCAGTGCTACTTATGTTTCCATACTCTAACGCTGAGTAACTATTGTTTCTAAAAAATATAGTGGCCCTATGAACTAGTTATGCATGCCAAAGGCAGAAATCCCCTTTCCTTAAAAAGGGGATCTGTTTTAACCTAAACCATTAGCAGTGCTATAACACATGCTCTTATGCACACGACTTATTTTGCCATTAAATTCAAGAGAGGGCTTAATGTATCTCTTAAATGTATAAGAGATTACTGCAATGCACTCTACGTGGGGCTACCTTTGAAGGTGGTTCGGAAGCTGCAGCTTGTGCAAAATGCAGCGGCCAGATTGATAACCGGAACCAGTAGGTTCGAACATATAAGACCTACTCTGGCCCGCTTGCATTGGCTGCCTGTATGTTTCCGAGCCCGGTTCAAGGTGCTGGTTTTAACCTATAAAGCCTTACACGGCTTGGGACCACAATACCTGATGGAACGCCTTTCCCGACATGAACCTACCCGAACACTACGTTCAACATCTAAGGCCCTCCTCCGAGTGCCTCCTCCGAGGGAAGCTCGGAGGTCGGCAACAAGAGAGAGGGCCTTCTCTGTGGTGGCTCCCCAATTGTGGAACGATCTCCCCGACGAGGCCCGCCTGGCGCCAACATTGTTATCTTTTCGGCGCCAGGTCAAGACTTTCCTCTTCTCTCAGGCATTTGGCAATATCTGAGGAGTCTGGGTTTGTTTTGTTTTGTTTTTTGTAGCTTTTTGAAGTGGTTTTAAATGTACAGATTGTGTGTATGTTGTATGTTTTTGCTGTTTTAATTTTTGTATATTGTTTTTAATTGTTTTTAATCCTATGTAAACCGCCCAGAGAGCTTCGGCTGTGGGGCAGTATACAAATGTAATAAATAAATAAATAAAGTGCTGAGGTCTCATCTGCCCTCCTTCCTAACACACACACACACACACACACACACACGGTGCAGCTAGGGTTGGACCTTGGGGCAGAAGTCCAGGGTCTCACAGCCAGCCCCCCCCCCCAAATGACCACCAAAAGTCAGTGGCAAACAGGCCTGGCATCACCAACTGGGTGGCATGAACGTGCCAAGGCTACTGGGATTGATGCCACTGGCTCGCCACAGTATCCTTTCTAATAATTTTTCAAATCGTTTTATAGTCAGGGGCAACCTGATGCATAGATGTCCAGTTTATTACTTTTACTTTAAAAATATTTTTAAAATTTTCTACAACAAAATGGAATAAATATGTTTAGCATCAGGGCTGCAGATTTATTTATTTTTAAATAAATAATTTTTTTAAACAGTTTTTTGTGTTTTAAATGTTTTAAATATTTTAATATTGTACTATGTTTAATTATATTTTTGATTTTTGTATATCTCTATCTGTTTTTAACTGTACATGTTTTAATTTGTAAGCCGCCTTGAGTCCCAGTATTGGGAAAAGGCAGGATATAAATAAGTATTATAATTATAATAATAATAAGCAGAAGCAAACTCCATGGTATTTCTGTAGTCATGGTGCTATGATGTGAGTTTAAATGCAAAACTGCCTATACTCAGATTCTGTTTTTAAAATCAGCATTGGCAAATAGTTCTGTCCACCAACTACCCTGCCCCTACCATATCAGGAATGTAGAAGAAGTTGTAAAGTATAGAATAGGAGGGGAGAAGAGAAATGTTAGTTGTGTGATTCATAACTGAAGTAATACACATGGCAGCTTAAAGAACCGCCCCAAAAGACCACTAAGACTAGGGTCTAAAATTAGTGCTGTGCTGAAACAGTCTTCCACATTTTTTCAACCATTCTCATTCAATTTGCTAGAAAAGAAATTGCTTTCAAAAAGAAATTCAGAGGAGAACATTTCAGAGAAATTCTCATGGGTTTGGTTCAGGTATTTGTGAGGTCGCTGAGGAGTGTGCATGGGTGTCCTTGTCTTTCATTATGCAGTCATCTCTACAGCACTTTGTAGCCCCCTCAGCTTCCTGCACTTCAATTAACGCCTAGGGGACAACATCAGGAAATTACTCTCATCAAGCTTTTTCACATCACGAAGTGCAGGCAGTCTGGGAGGCTGCAGAGCAATGGAGAGAAGTATAATAGAAAGAAAAAACATATGCAGCACCCTCAGCCACCTCGTAGTGATTAGGTAAGCTCAAAAACTCTACCAAAATAAATTTAAAAGTAAATTATAAAATTCCTTGAAAGTGGGGAATAAAAATGGAAGCCTTTTTCATGGGGGAAGAGAACTTTCAGGAAATTGGGAGATGAGATTTTGGCACAGTACTTGTTCCACCTCTTCCCTGGAACTAGACACAACACTGCCCCCAGACACCTGCATTGTGGAGGGTGCACAATGGCCAACATAATTGCTGCTGTTGCCACTTGTAGTAGCAGCACACACACAAACAAACACCCTCAAGAAAAAAGAAAGAACCTGCCAGTGGTGAATCCTACCTGTGAGAAACTGTTGGAGAATTGCTCTTCCCTCTGGAGAAATTTGGCAATTTTCTCTGCCCACAAATAGGGTGGAGAATTTTGAGATGCCCTTTGAGCACAGCTCTATCTAAAATTATTTAACTGCGCCACTGCCCCCTCCCTTCAATTTGAGATGGTGCCATTGTGGCCTACACTTGTTTCTAAATGGAATTGTTTATTTCTGCAGCTGAAGAAACTGGATGAAGCAGTCTCCTCAGCTTACACATTCTTCGTGGCCAATCCACAGCACCTGCAAATGCGTGAGGATATGGAAAAATACCATCGCATGGCAGGGGTGAAATCAGAAAGCTTTCAGGATCTTGAGGCCATGCCACACTGGGTGAGACACTTATGGAAGTTGGGCAGCTATAGGGAGATTAAAACGGTTGTTTACTGTGAAATAGTCATGCTTTTTTAATTCACTTTTTAGGGGCACCTACATGATATTGTCATCAATTTGTTGTCCGCTGTTTTCCTCATGCTTCTTCTGTCTTTCCTACGACCTCATAAAATCCAACTTATTGGGAAAGAAAGGAATAGTAGCACTATATCTCCAGGTGTAGCTCACCTCAGTGCTACTTTCCTATCATTTTTAGGAGGTGGGGTCTTGACATGCGTTCACTATTACTTTTCTAGTCAGCTCTATTTTAATTTGCTCTTTTTATTTTTAAAAAATACGAATATATTAAGCACTATTTAAGCAATAGTGCTTAAATAGAAAAGTGTAACAAATTAAAACAAAACAAAACATGGCCTTCTCAATCTTTGCTCCTCACTCACATGGTTATATTATACTGTCTAGTATGGACAGAACATAGCAGGATACACACAAAATATTATACACACACACCCAAATGTAGAAAGTCATTTGCAATTTTGCTTGTACGTTATAGGGGACAGCAATGATTCAATAGCTCTAGGAACCACCAATCTGGGAAAAAAACCCTGATGACAGCAGGGCTTCTGATAAACCAGTTCATCTAACCAGCCATAGGCAGCTTGTTCATCACTGAAGACTACACTGATAAATTCATTATGGGCTGGACAGTGGACAGTAATATATATTTTTTATTTGTAATTAATATACCTTGCATTACATTTTAAGTACCTTATCTACTAATATTACATTGCATCTGGGGGATATTTGCTTTTTTTCTAGCATTCTTTTACTGATGATGCTACCTTAAAAATAAAAAAACATGGTTTAATGCATTTTGTAAAATACTACATGGATTTAGAACCAAACTAGACAAGATGTATGTGATCTACAATTGGATCTCCTGACATGTTCACAGTGAGATTGGATCAGGACTGTGGTGCTGGGAAGGGGAGTGTATGGGGTTGTTTGCACTTAATGGCACTTAATGGTGGCAAATTGTGGGTTAATTAACCCATGATTTGCTGTGGTAAAAGCCAGGCAAATTCCACAGCCATTTTGAATACTCAAACCCTGATTGGGGGTTGCTATGTTGATATCCGAACCTGGACACTAATGGTTAATTATGGGTTAAACAACCCACAGTTAACCTAACTGCTTATTGTTTAACCCATGATTAACCTATAGGGCCAGTTTGCATGACCACTGTTTCTGTCTTCTATCCCCAGTGAGGCTATTATCAGATTCGTGGTGGTGGGAGGATCAAACACCTTTTCCCCCAATGCCACAGCCCTGAATCAATTGTGGCATGTGCTGACGGACATTTTGAAAATTCAGCCCCAGGTGAGGGATTGCTATTGTGTCGATCAGTCCCAGGTGGCAGGTGTTGTTTGAGGGTTAAACAATGCTCAAATAACCCTATAACAGGCCATGGGTTATTTGAGGATTGTTTAACCCTCAAACAACCACTGCTGCCCAGGTTTGGATGACACAGCAAACCATGGCAGCCCCCCATTGAGGGCTGAATATTCAAAATGGCCACCAGCACATGCTGCAACCCACCATGACTTAAATAAGTGTCTGGGTTCGGATGTCATGTCGCAACCCCTGATCAGGGATTGAATATTCAAAATGGCCACAGAATGCACTCATGCAAATCATGGGAAATTGATATTAATTAGCCCATAATTTGTTGCTATTACATGCAACCCAGGTCTATAACTCATTTTCCTGATCTAAATTGCCCTCTTGAAGCTTCTGTTTGCCCTGCTGAGGAAAACAATAGCAGCTTCAGTGGTGGAGAGATAAGGGTTACCCCTATGGACTGCACACATACCTTGGTCCTGATGCATAAAGGTCAGGTAGAATACAAAAGAAGTATTGGTTCAGAGGGGACAACAGAAAGCTCTCCATGCTTGAAACACAGCCAGGGAGCTCTAATTGGTTCTGCCAGGAACTTCTACTCGTTTGGTTTTGGAGGGGCTGCTGAGAGGCTGGGAGCCAAGGAAGTTCAGTGGCCTCAGATGAACTTGAATTGCAAGGAAAAGCAAGAAAGGCTGAGGAATGGTTCCTGACCGGGGCCAGCGTGAGCATGTTTGAATTACAAGAACAAGTGTGTCCAAAATAGCATAAATGATCCAGGAAAACAGCCTTCCCCAACCTGGTGCAGTCCAAAACATTTAGAGGGCAACTCCCAGGATTCCTGATGATTGCCATGCTGGCTGGAGCTGATGGGAATTGAAGTCCAAAACATTTGAGGACACCAGGTCGGGGAAGGATGACTGAAATTATCCTCTTCCCCTAAATTCCCCAGTGTGAAGCCACTTCAGTGTCTGGTCTGCATTTCCACAATGTAGATCCAGGAACAGGATAACCATGAGGTTGTTGTAGCACATTAGAGTCCACAATTTGGAAACTGGTTCCTAACACGTCTGTGGGGAGATAGAAATCCTGAGATGGAAAGCCTGTGGTCTGGGCCATACCAGTTTAGACTGCAGGTGGGACAATGCTGCTGTGCCATACAAATAAACCCCCAACTTCCTTCCACAACAACATTCTCCTTGGTGTCAGATCTCTGTATGCGAGTTTGTTTGTTTTAGTTGGAGGAGCATTCTATTGCATGACACCCACCTTCAGCCTGAAGTAGTAGTAATAATAATAATAATAATATATTTATTTATTTATTTATTTATTTATAACCCACCTCTCCCTCTGGATCGAGGCGGGGAACAACAATAAATATAAATACAAAGACCATAAAACAAATAAAACATTAAAATCAAATAAAACTGATGTATTATTAAAAACATCTTAAAATTCAACTGGGTAGGCCTGCCGGAAGAGATCAGTCTTCATGGCTCTCTTAAATTCAAGAAGACTTCTAATTTGTCCAATCTCCTCTGGCAGGCCATTCCACAGTCTGGGCAGCAGAAGAGAAATCCAGATACAGGTTTGCCACTTCAGTGAGAGTCAAGCGCCATGTGGTGTGGAAAATCTGTGATCCGCTGGATTTCCTGATGCCTTCTTTTCAACCATAAGAGCCACCTTAACAGCAACCTTAACATTGATTCAGGGCTGTGGCATTGGGGGAAAAGGTGTTCGATCCTCCCACCACCACGAATCTGATAATAGCCTCACTGGGGATAGAAGACAGAAACAAGACAGGCAGTTGTCTTTTTTTCTTTTCTTTTCCTGAACAGGGCAAATAGTGGCTTCAGAGGGGAAAGATCTCATTGTTAAATGACATGGTGAAAAGGGTTAAAGATGCACACACCCAACCCTACTTTCACCACCACCATGTGTCTCTTTTAAAGTCTTTACAAAGGCCTTGGGACCATCCTTTTGTCATGGATCTCGTATGCCACATGCAGTTTGGTCTGAGCACGGAGCCTCTTGACTGCACTACCACCCTATGTGAGAGAGTCACAGCCTGAGCTCTCTTCAAACTTTTAATGAGGCGGCATGGCTTTGTGGTCCTGCAGGTGGCCTATGAAGCTGGAGTGCATCATTACAGTATGGATGAATACCAGCAGGCGGTGACAAAGCTGGAGGAATCACTCAGAGAAGGGCTGCTGGCACTGGAGGACTGCAGAGCCCTTTGTGAAGGACCCCAGGAGGATAAGGATAAAGAGGAGGAGATGCAACTTGGCCTCTATGAAACCATTGCAGGTATCACCAAAACTCTGAAGCAGCACTCAGTATTGTGAACGCTATAGAGTTAAGTACACAAGGTTTATGAAGGCCAAAAGGTACTGAATTATGGAACATCTCAAGGAAATGCATGGACTAAAAACAACAACACTCTTCTTATTTTAATGTTGAGTAGGGTGACCATAGGAAAAGGACAAGGCTCCTATATCTAACAGTTGTGTAGAGAAGGGAATTTCAGCAGGTGTCATTTGTATGCGTGCAGCACCTGGTGAAATTCCCTCTTCATCACAACAGTTAAAGTTGCATGAGCCCTGCCCTCTTTTGGATCTGGTCACTCAATTGTTTGTCAAAATCAGAACAAGAGATTCCAACAAGACTAAGGGCATAATCCTGTGCGTGTTTAGACAGAAAAACATCCTACAACTGAAGTGGTAGAACATTTTTCTGTCTAAACTTGTGTAGGATTTCCCTAAAGCACTCAAATTTCAAATGTTGAAGTGAAATTTCATATTCAACATTCAAATTTGAAATGTTGTATTCAGAAATTGAATGGCGAATTCAGACATTTTGGGGGGCATTTTGAACATTAGTGATATTTGTTTCAACGGTTGACTTCTGTCGGGTGTCCTGAGAGAAAGAGTTCCTTTAGAATAGGCAACTTCTAGTAGCACCTTCTGCCTTTTAAGCACCTCAGTTTGTAGAAGCAGACAATCCAGCTGAGGTGCTAGATAGAGGCCCAGGTGTTCTCTCTCTGCCTTCTAGCTCACTACATCCAGGTCTTGAAGTGCAAGCAGAAATGCATCCTTGACGTTGCCACCAAGCCAGGGAGGGTGTCTTCCACAGAAGACTTCATCCCATCTCATTTTGATTTGCTGCAGTTTGCCTATGAAAGAGGTAAGCAGGGAATGCTCTGCTGAGAGACAGCACGGACCTGCCCCTCTCTGCTCTGCTCATGGAGCATTACTGGAATGGCAGATAGAGCCACCAGGACTAAGTCAGTCTTCTCTGTTTCAGTTGGGAATGTGGCCATTGCAGCTGAATGTGCAGCCACGTACTTGCTGTTCTATCCATCAGATGAGGTGAGGCTGGAGAAGCTGAAACGGTATCAAGCCGAGCTGGGAGAAGAAATACCTGTTGCAGCCAGAGAGGTACCAGCAATGTTTCCCTGGTCTGGTTCTCGCTGTACAAATTAATATAATCTTTTTTTCATCAGGTGCAATCCAGAAAGAATTAATGTTCTTTTTTTATTACTGTTTTAAGGTTTTACTGTTTTTGTACACCACCTTGGTGGCTTTAAGCAGATAAGGCAGTATAAATAAATAAATAAATAAATAATAAGATTAGGTACACTATGCCCCATTGAAAATAACTCAAGTGAAGTGCCTAAGTGTCTAATACACTTAAGGGTGCAACCCTATGCATGTTTAGATAGAAAAAGTCTCACAACTCCCAGCATGCCCCAGCCAGCATGACTGGCTAGGGCATGCTGTCAGTTATAGGACTTGTGATTGGTCTAAACAGGAATAGGATTGTACCCTAACCCTACATGTGTTGCATGCCAGGCTTGTGCAGCACGAGTGGAAGTAAATTATTCCTCAAAGTTCGCTCAACCAGTAGAGATCTGCAACAATGAAAATGGGTTCCATGGAACTCCCAGCAGTCTGGGACAAGGACAAAAGCAGATGGAAATGTGGGATGCAATTTGTTCATTTACTAAGACGGGTCCTCAACCTTTTTGAACCTGTAGGCACATTTGGAATTTTAAGAAAGTGTTGTGCCATCGGGGCATGACTTTTTGTAACTTGCCATCAGGGCATAGCTAGTCACAAATTGGCTGCTGTAGGGGGTGCATAATCATTCACTAAATTTAAATAGAAATACAAAAAAAAACCCATAGTGGGTAGTGCTATTAATCACGTGCTTTGCTGCTTTCAAGTTTTCCCAAAGGCATTTGGCTGGCTGCTGCTGCAAACAGAGTGTGGAGACAAGTGAGTTTAACTCCACGTTTGCTACTGCAACAACACACCAATTTGACAAAATGCAAACCAAGTCATTTTCCAGGCAAAACAATTTTTTCAATAAATGAACTTCCCATTCATTCATTTTTTAATTTTTTTAACATGCATGCTCCCCATGCTTGTGGGCGTATGTGCGGAAATTCAGGGGGGGGGAATCTTCCCTCCTAGAGCTCACTGGTCCTGATCTGAACCAGGACTACACACTATGGGCTTCTCTAAATGAGTCATTTATAGCATGCTCGTGATTGGCCACTCACAGAAGTTTGTGGGTCCATTTAATAGCCAGGATGTCTCCTGCAGTTTCCCCCAGTAATCCCAGTTTTTAAAACGCAGAGATAATGCAGTATCTAATTTATCACAGGATTTATTCCACCACTATATGACACTGTTTCATTTAACAGAATAGCATTCCCTAGAGGGGACGTTTTCAATTCCAAACCATGTGGTTGCCATTGGTCACTATCTAAGGAGCTCATAGTGAACGCAAAAAGACCTGAGGAAAAAAAGCCTGGTTAGCATGGGTTTGTTTTTTGTTTTGTCCCCCCCCCACACACACACACGTTTTTTTTAATGTAGAGGCTCCCAATTACACTGGCAAAAAGAAAAAAAAATCAGGCTCAGCTACAGTGATGCGATTAACAAAATGTGTTGTTTGGCCCTTAGATTACTTTTTTATACCAGCCACACACACACCTCTCTCACTCACATATATACGTATATGTATGCCCCCTCACCCCAGGGCAAATGGAGAAAAGAGAAATACGAGAGAGAGAGAGAGAGAGAGAACAAGAGTAAGGGTGTGGGGGGGAGAACAAAAAGAGGAGGATAGCAATTGAAAGGGAGAGAAAGAAAAGAGAATGGGGAAAAGTCAAAAGGAAAAGAGAGAGAAATGAGGAAAGCTCCTTCTGAAAAAGCAGACAGAAAAATCAGGAAGGGAAGGAACACAAATCAAAGTTTTCCACTTCACCATTTACAGCAGCTGGAAACCTTCTGCAAAAAGTCCTACCTGCTGCTGTTGCTGCCTCTGTCCGCCTTCTGGCAGTCACGCAATTTGCACAGTACACCGGGGGGGGGGGGGGTGCAGCAACATGCTAGATCGCTACCTCAGAGGGAAATAGGCATGTGACAAGCCCCTATATGCTAATGTATCTCAACAGAGTCCCCTAGAGCCAGGCAATATGAACAGGCTTATCTCATCTCTCTTTTCCAATGCACATCCAGAAACTTAACCTTTTTAATAATGGGCTAACTTGTTCAAACCAGCTGGCCATTTTGAGATGTAAATTTACAGTAATTAGGAAGGTGGGTCCAGCCACTAAGTAATTTTCTGATTTGCTAGCTAAATCACTGACATCAGAAATGGAGGCTCTTGCATGATTGTACAAAACAAGAATTGGTCTCCACTAAGGGGCTGGCTTTTATTGAGCTCAGTTCCCCATAAAAGTAAGAGTTTGCTCACTCCAGGTGAGCCGTCCATATAACATTGATCTGGAGGCCAAAATGTTTTCTCTTAGACAGCCCTCTCTATGGTGAACTTTGCATATGCTTTGGTATCCGAGACTCTACTCATGTAGCTAACCTATAGCTTGCTCAGTTAGATTGACTTGATTGGTTTTATTTGTGATTCTTTGTGTATGATTGTTGCTTCCCCTTGTTTTTCCCTCCCCTTTCCCCCCAAAATAAACTTGGTTTTATATTTGGACATTTGGCTATGTTGTTTTAAACAGGAATTATCTTTAAAAACTGCTGCTGCTGCCATCAATTACTCACCCCTCCCATGGCTAGATTTACATGAAAGGCTGCAGTTACAAACGAGTGCTTGTGTTTTGAGGGGTTTTACAAGAATTTATTAAGTTCTGTGTTTCTAGACTTTGGGCAAGAAAATCCAAAATGTCTTAAAACTATTCCCAGGGCTAGGCTGAAGGGAGGGCACCTTAGCAGTAGGGCTCAGAAACTCCCCAAGCAGCTAGAGTTCTTCAGGACTGGTGGCAGCCTATCAGGAATTCTTTTTTGTGGTGGGAAGCCTTGTGAAGAAGGAAGCCCACCAATAGGGAAAGTTATTCTGTAACAGGGCAGCACAGAAAGGGGGTGGGGTGTTCTAGCTGCTCTCCTAAGGTGCCTGAAAGTGTTTTCCTGGTGGGTGGCCACTTTTGGATGGGGAAGAAGCAAGCTGCCACTTTGTTCTGATTTGCGATGAGTGACCACCGTCTTAGATCCCCCAAAATGCAAAGCCCAATGTCGACATTGGGCACTGCATTTGGGGGGATCTAAGATGGTGGTCACTCATTGTGAGTTGGAACTGAATTGCACTTCAGCTCTCATCCAAAAGTGGAGTGCATTTTCATTGTTGTAGATCTGTACCAGGTAAATCTGGCCAGGGAGGGGTGGGTAACCGGAGGCAGCAGCAGCACTGGGTAGGGCCCTCATGGCAGTGGAAACACAGTGCTGGGCAGGAGCCTGATTGTGGCAGAGGCACAGAGCACTTTGTATGTTTCTACAGGCATTTTGGGGTGAATGCTATACTAAAGCAATTTGGTTGGCTTTCAGATTTATCAGTAACCTTCACTGGTTGGAAAATCCTAATATGTGGTGTGTGTGTGTGTGTGTGTGAGAGAGAGAGAGAGAGAGAGAGAGGCCCCCTCTACAAGAATTCGGCTTGACGCCTGGTTGCCCGATTATGCGCATCTTCTCCCAATCGCTTTTACGCCTAATTCCTATGAACGACAGGTGGTGAAGTGCATTACCGGCAGTATGAAACGCTCTTTAAAGTGGTTGAAATGCGGAGAATCGCTTGTTTACATAGTCATAAGGCGCTTTAACTCCCGCAGAAAATTTAAACTCGTTATTTAACACGCATTCGATAATGCGCATAATCAGAGAGAAAATGCGCCTCAACCCCCAATTTGCGCTCCGTTCATGTGGAGGTCAAATCGGTAATGCGCTTTGAAAGAGCTTTAAATCACTCTTGTAGAGGCACCCAGAGAGAACGCACCTGAAAGGCCATACTACATATTACGTTAAATGCATGGTTTGCGCTTGAGTGTATAGGTACAATCTGGATCAGAGCCATGGAGGAAGGTAACTTTTCCCCTTGCATTGCAGTCCCAATGAAAAGCACCACCAGCTGCCTAAAATATTAGCTAGCATCTTCCCTGTGGGGCAAGTAGTAGTATGTGGGGTACTTTTTATCAGGACTGCAACATGGGGTGAAAGACTTAAATCCCTCTCTATCCTTGACATCATCTGAATCCCTCTCTGTTTATAAATCCTACCCCTTTCTGTTTATAAGTATAAACAACACACAAGTGGAAACCACATTTAATATAATACGTACTTCAGCATCTCTTGCCCACATTGGAGGTGGTGTGCATATTTAGTGGCAGAGTCTGTGTTGTCTAACAAGCAAAGCCAAAACTATTTAGTAGCACATGTTTTTGACAAATGGTGTATTATTTTAACAGCTTCATTTCATCCACAGATTATCCGCCATTATGTGCAGAGGTCTCTTATGGAGAAGAAACTGATTTACTATGCAATGGAGCACCTTGAGGAAACTTTTGATGACCCTGTAAGTAGCCGTAGTCTATTCTGAAGATGGGTTTTTCATGGCCTCATTGCATCAGAGTGATTTATTCATGTTATTCATCTGTGAAACTCAACTCGACAAGATGTTATGTGGGGAATCTCTTTCCTTCCTTTTGTACCAAGTGCCTGAGATAAGTGACAAGCCGGAAGAACTCCATTTTAAGGACAATTGTTCATTGATTTACTGATGTATAGTAAATCAGTTGTTTGTTCATTCCAAATCCAAATAATTTTATTATGGTCATAGACCAGCAGAGTTTGTTTATTTATTAAACATATTTTAAATTGCTCCTAATCCTAGAATATTAGGGTGGTATATAAGAGACATAAAAACCAAAATATACCACAATATAGTATAAGAAAACTATAAAATAACATCGCATTAAAAACAAATTAGAGGCATAAAAACAGCACAGCAAACTAAAAACAAAACAGGATAAATCTTTTTTAAATTCCTCAGCAAATAAATACATTTTAGCCTGATGGCAAATTGATAACATTCAGTGTTAATTGAGCTTCTGTCAGGAGCGCATTCCAAAGATGAGGTGCCACCACCAAAAAGGTTCCAGTTATGGATGTCAAAGAAAGGATGATTCCAAACAGCTCTTGCCTTAGGTGATAAATTCCTATAGCCAGGAGTGTGGAGATTTCCTAAAGAACGAAATGTCCTGCTTACCTCCCTAACACCAGATGCCCCCATGGTCAGCAAAAGAAGCCAGCTAGTGAAACTTCTCAGACTGCTATGGTTCCACAAAGATCCCTGCAATGTGGACTAGCTCGGAGGTAGTGTGAATGTGTGTAGACCGGAAGAGCACATAACCCCCCCCCCAATACTGTGATATGCAGAAGAAGGTGGGGTACTGGACTAAAGTGCCTGGTGGATACGCCACACTATGGAAGAATCTTGTTGTGCAGCTAAGTCCCTGAATTTGTTTCTTTAGGAATCGTGGACTCCTGAGGAATTGTTCCCTGAAAACATGAAGGAAAAACACAAGTAAGATCCAAAGCAACAACTTAGGATATAGAGGGAATTTTGGGGTAGCTTGAGGAAGGGCAGTGCTTCAAGATCTGTGTAGAGGGGCCTGGCTTAAGTATGAGCAATTAAAGAGGAACAAAGGATAGAGGGGCTGTCTAAATGTCACCTTTGCCCCGCGGGGGCTGCAAATCGGTGCTGTGTCAGTTATATGATGCAGCTGCCGATTCGCAGCCACCGCAAGACAAATAGATAAAGCTGTGCATTAGAAAAGTCCAACTTTTCTCGCTGAAGTGAGGTCAGCACAGCTCTTCCGCTGTCTGTCCTCGAGGTGAGGGCATTCCTGGGTGGAAGGCGACTTCTGATTGGTCACCAACAGAAGCTGCACAAGGGGCAGGGGGTGGGCTCAGCAAGCCAAATGGCCGCCGGAAAGTCCACGCTGCCTCCTTCATGGGGATTACCTGTCACCACCCTGCAGCAGAGAAACCTCAGGGTTTAGCAGTAAAGTGGCGCCAAAGCTGCATGAGAAAGGCAGGCTCATACCAGTTTTGGCTCATTGTTGCACTTCTTTATTGTGGAGAGAGTCTCGTGTCCTACAATTCTGCTATTGATGGTCTGTTCTGTCTTTGTCAATCCAAAGAGAAGATCAGCAGAAGCAAAGCCTGAAAGCCTCAGATATGGAACAACAAGAACACAGTGGTGAGTAGCAGTAAAAGAGCTTCTGTGCAGGGAGAAGGCTAGAGTTCAATCACCCTTATTTGCCCCCCTCATTGTGGCGAGATGAGTTTGGGGCTTTCTTCAAACCTGGAGCTAAAGAGGAGAGGGGATGAACTTCTCCAACCAGTCTGGTTTCAGCTGAAGGCTGGGATTTGTTTTGGTTCTACTCTTGCCAGGCACAAGGACAGAGCCATAACAAGCTGCTGTCTCCTGCTGGGACCTGGAGCAAGGAGACTGCACCTGACACAGACTTAAGAGCGCCCATCGGGTTCAGAGGCAGGGCAAGACAGTGCAACACCCTGACACCTCAGTTCCAACCTGAAGAGACTGACTTGCAGCAGCAGAGCAAGCTTCCGCTCCCCCCAGCTCTGAACTATAGGGGGCAGGATATGTTTTCTCCTTAGCTTTCAAGATCCAGCCTGGAGATCTTCCCCTGACCTCATGCTACAGTTCAGAGATGAACATAAAGTCAGGACAAGATCCTGCCTTTGGGGGGGGGGGGTCTTTGTTGAGCCCTGCTCGAGGCTCTAGATTTGCTATAGAGCGAGCATTGTGGCCTGACTGCATGACCCAAAGAGCAATGCTCTTGAGCACCACATCTTGTCCCCTGTTAGGGCAGTTCTTCCTCTAGTTTCAGTTAGGTGCCAAACTATTGAATCAGGAGTGAGAAAAGTGTCGGTCTCATGTAGTGCACAATACGAATTCATAGGTAATAGCCCACTGACAGATGAAGTGAAATGGGCAGGTATTTGTTAATGTAATTGATTCTTAAACTAGAGGTTAAACCAAGTTTGGGGGTGAGAATTAAAGGTAACAGGAATATGCAACACATTCAGTTTTTTTTATTACTAAACATGAATGAAATCTACCAACTTAGGACCTATCTATATAACAGGATTTGAGAGTTGTTGAATCTCTCTCCTGATGATCTTGCATTCCCTTCTTCCTCTTCTGATGCCATTGGCCTGGTTCGGACGACACAATAATCAATGGGGTGGGGGGGAAACAATCGTCACTTGTGTTGCTTATTATGTCGGGTGGAGGGCACCACACGACGCTCACACAACTGACAGTTTGCTATTTGGGGCACTTGAACAACAGAGAAAAACAACGGGCTTGCACGTTGTTTATCCCGAATTCTGTTGTTTAAAGTGCTGTGTGGAGGGAAACCCCCCCCCCCCATGTACTATTCCGTTTGGTCATAGAGTTTGCCAGCCAGAGCAGCTGAAAAAGCCCGGGCCGTTCCGATACAGCTGGCAGAACTTGCAGTGCATGCTGGGATACGGCTGGAGGACTGAGGGAGGTGGGAGGGAGGAGACATAGCAGCCCAGAAGGACGCCGGGACTTTTAGCCATGCGACGGGGGGAGGGGCAATATGTTATGTGGTGGGTGCTGCTGCGAAGCCGCCAAAATAACACATGGTCAGTACGCTATTTCCCCTTCTGTTGCCTAAAGTGTCATCCAAATTCACCCATTGACTAGCCTGTTTTTTCTGTATCGTGGGCTATTTTACTTTTGCAGATGTGTTGGCAGCTTGGTCCTGGGCTTGGCTTGCACTCTTTATGAGATCAAAAGGTCTTTGCGGTTTGCGGGGTGTTCCCTGCTCTATATGCAAACATCTGTGGCAAAGAACAAGGCCTTTACCTCAATGGCTCCAAGGCTTTGGAATGGTACCACCAATGAGATTTGGAACCATTTTGCTGTTGCAGAGTTTTTTTTGTTGAGAGAATGCAAAACCTACCTCTTCCAAAAACCCTGTGGTTGCTAAGTAAGCCCTGTGGTCTTGGGTTACCTGCTGCTGTGGGTTGTATTACACTTTTTATTATTGTTGTTGGTTTTAATTTTGTTTACTGCTTTTTAACTTTCTGTTGGAAGCCATCTTGGACCTTGAAGAGGCAAAGTTCAAAGGTTTTAAATAAAAGAAAGTAAAATAATGTAGGTCCCCGATGTCATGGTCCTTCTGGCTCCTATTGACTCAGCTGCTTTGATGTAACAGAAGGCTTTGCAAGCCTTGGGCCAGATGCAAAGTAGCAATGGGGAATTTGCTTCTGAATTCAGAGCTCGGTGGGCAATTGTGTATCAAATTATACAGCACCAAAGTGTATTTATACTTCTGGGTTTCAAAGAAAAACTTGCAGGTGCAGCTCAGTTGAGTGGCCTTGAAGCCTTTTGAAAAGACTTACAGGTGTGCTGCTTACAAGTTAGGGAAGCAACACATGCTTGACTGGGGATTGTAGGAAGAGCACATTTCCTCCGTGTTTATTTGCTCTCTCTAGGCACAGCTGTAATGCTGGATAGTCTGTACTCATATGTGCACTTCTTCTACACCATCTTGATTATCTGATTTTCCCAGCACCACTGCTGTTTGAGGGCCTCACCATCACCATGGATTCCCAGCAACTCAATGGCTCCCAAAGGGTTGTCTTTGACAGAGTATTGACTGAATCTGAATGCAAAGACATCCTCCGCCTGGCTACGGTGAGGACACTTGAGGGCCATGTTGCCCCCTCCAGTAGGAAAAGTTTGGAGCTGATCAAGGGGGATCAGAGCCAAGAGCAATACTGAGTCCCTCATATGTTCATGCGTGTTTCAGGCAGCTGGAGGTACGGGAGATGGCTATCGTGGCAGGCGTTCGCCTCACACCCCACATGAGAGATTTGAAGGCTTAACAGTGCTAAAGGCTTTGCAGGTAAACCTCTTGGTGACTTTAGAAGGGGTGAGTTCTTAGTCCGACAGTGTGGGTTTCTTCACTGGAACTTCTCAGGAACTAGTGAGAGAACCCAAAACTGGGCAATGTGCTGTGGCCTCTGGTTCTCACAGCCAAGTTAAAAAGTTAATTGGGTCTTTTAAGAGAGCTGAAGGCAATATGTAAGGCAGTGTTTCTCCCAGTGTGGGTGGAACTGCATATTACATGCAAAGGTGGGGGGGGGGGGGAAGAAACCAATTGTTTCTTCTAGGGAAAAGAAATTTCAGGAGAGGCAATTTTCAACTGAGAGGTTGGCAAGGCAATGCTTAACCCTTCCCCTGCCCATTGCTTCTCCACTCCAAAACATTTCAATGGATACATTTTTCTCCTATAGGGTGTGAAATTCATGCATACAATGGTAAACACATGTTTGGAGCTCCACATGGGAGAACCAGGTGGGTAGGTGTGATTTAGATCAGAGAACTGGCGGGCAGGAAAACTATTAGACACCCAGAAATGTGCTTCTTGACTCCAAGATGCCTGTTCTGGAGGCTACTTTTCCTTGTTTTTTAAAAAAGGTTCTCTTAAACACATTTGCATGTAATGTAGAGTTAGGCCTCAAGAGTACATATTTATACCTTTACATATTCAACAGGCCTGTGATACACATATTTATTCTTTTTCTTCCACCATCATCCTTCACCAAAGAGATTTCTCAGGTTTTTTAAATGCTACAAAAACCTCTTTCATTTACTTTTTAATTTATTCAAGAACAAGGAATGTATGAACCTCATTGCACATGGCATCATTGCCTGGATTTAGCCCATTAGATTCTGCCCTTCTTCCCAATCCCAGAACAATTATTACTTTTGCTCCCATTGCAGATCATTAAAAGTCTGATGTGCCTCTAAATCAGATTATGATTCAACACATTAACATGTTTTCCCCAAAACCCAGTCACATGATGCCAATTGGCACCACCACAAATGCCCATTATCCAAAGTGAGGTGAGATGGGGGAAAAATAGGTGTACTTTATGGGCAGCGATTGCCCCCTCATACCATTTTCACCTTGTTACCTCATTCAATAGAGACCTTTGTTTTCAAATTGATTTAAAATAACACTAGATCTGGGGTTCACAGTGTGGTGTTCACAGGCACCACTGTACCCGTGAACACCTCTCTTGACACCCATCAGCCTCTTTCCCCTTCTGACCTGCATTTTATTGTATTAGGTTTTCATCTTAACTGGGAGGCTGGCAGGCTGCGAAGCGAAACGCTGGGCCTCCAGGACCACCTTAATTTCCAAGCATGTTGCTGGGCTCGATGTGGTCATTGGTGCAGCTGGGCTGAGTGGTGGTGGTGGTGGTGGTGGGGCATGTACTTGGAACCAAGGCCGTGTGTGTGTGTGTGTGTTTTACCTGTGTGTGTGGTGTGTTAGCTGTCTTGTTTATTTTGACATGGGGTGTGGTTTTGCCTGTGGAGGTGTGTATGAGCATTTTGTGGGGGGAAATATGTGATTTGGCACTTATCATCGCTCAGACCCCACCTCTGCCTTGTACTCAGTTTTTTGGTCAAGTTACTCGTCTCTAAACTTCATCAGTTTGCCTTCTTCAAAATGGGTGTTGGAGAAGAAAAATGTGGGTTCCAAAGTGTGGTTTTGTATTTTGGAGCGGAGACCTCGCTTCTTCCTTGTAGTTAGGTTCTTGGGCAAGTTGCTTTTCTTTTAGTCTTATCAGTTTGCCTTCTTAGTGCCATATTCACCATGGCAACTATTTTGTTAATGGACAAGGCCTGTCATGGCAGCCATTTCGCGAGAGTGCCCATAACACTCTCTCAAAAGTCCAAATGGGCCCACCAACCAAAGAAGGTTGGGGACCCTTACACTTGATGGGGATGGACAAACAAATTAAAATCAACCCCATCTTATTTATTTATTTATTACTTATTTATTAAAACATTTATATCCCAGGGCAGTGTACAGATAAAATCATACATATAAAATAGAATAAATATAGAATTCTAAAACAAATTAAACCATTAATATATCAAAACCAATACAAAATTTTAAAACAGTAAAATCCAATTAAAGCAAGACAGTGTGCAGGCTGGTGGATTTAGCCATTAAAGTCTTTATTAAAAAGCTATGTCTTAACCTGGTGCCAAAATGAAGCCAGTACCGGCATCAGTCGGGCCTCCAGGGGGAGGGCATTCCACAGCTGGGATGCCACAACAAAGAAAGCCCTCTCCCATGTCCCACCATAGCATATATCTTGCATTGGTGGGGCACGGAGAAGGGCTCCTCCGACAGATCTCAGGTCTTGGGCAGGCAGATATAGGGAGAGGCGTTCCCTCAAGTATCGAGGTCCCAAGTCATTTAGGGCTTTAAACGTTATAGCCAACACCTTGAATTCTGACTAGAAATGTATTGGTAGCCAGTGCAATTCCAGTAGAATTCCAGTTCCAGTCAGCAGCCTAGGTGTTGCATTTTGCACTAGCTGCAGCTTCCAAGTCATCTTCAAGGACAGCCCCATATAGAGTGCATTGCAGTAGTCTAATCAGGAAGTTACCAGTGCATGTATTACTGTGGCTAGGTTATCCCTGTCCAGGAAAGACCATAGCTGGCGGATCAGCCGAAGCTGACCCCAAGTACTCGGGGCCACGGAGTCCACCTGGGCCTCCAGTGCCAAGGATGGATCTACGAGTACTCCCAAGCTACGCACCTGCTTCTTCGGACGGAGTGCAACCCCATCCAGAATAGGCCGCTTACCCTATTCCCGGACTCAGGAGCCACCAGCCAACAGAGCATCTGTCTTATCAGGATTCAAGTTCAGTTTATTAGCCCTCATCCAGCCCAATACAGCCTCCAGGCACTGGTCCAGCACCTTCACAGCCCCAGCTGACTCCGACGACGGGGAGAAATAGAGCTGAGTATCATCAGCATACTGATGGCACCGAACCCTCAAACCTCTAATGACCTCTCCCAACGGCATCATATAGATGTTGGAACAACATGGGGGATAGAATAGAGCCCTGTGGCACCCTACAGCTCAATAGCCATGGGGTGGAACAGGAATCCCCCAATACCACTCTCTGGAATCAGCTTTGCAAGTAGGAGCAGAACCCCTGTAACACAGTGGCTCAATTCGGACAACACGGTTAACAACGCAGTGGGTTGTTGAAGCAACAACCCACAGTTGTTAAACGTGTCGTCCGAATTCAGCCAGTGTCTCCTACTCCCATCTGGTAGAGCCAATCCAGTAAGATACCATGATCAATGGTATCAAAAGCCGCCAAGAGATCCAGGAAGATCAACAGGGTAGCACTCCCCCTGTCTTTCACCCAGAGTAGGTCATCGGTCAGGGCAACCAAAGCTGTTTCAGTGCTGTGCCCAGCCGGAAACCAGACTGAAATGGATCCAGATAATGCTTTTCTTCCAAGAGCATTTGAAGCTGCCCAGCCACCACATGCTCAAGCAACTTGCCCACAAAGGGGATATTAGCAATGGGGCGGTAGTTCTCACATACCTCTGGGTCCAGGGAGGTCCTCTTCAGGAGAGGGTGCACTACAGCCTCTTTCAAGGCAGCAGACACCATGCCCTGACAGAGTGAGGTATTTACCACCCCCTGGACCCACCTAATCAATCCACCTCTGCTAGATCGTATTAGCCAAGACAGGCAAGGGTCAAGCTTACAAGTGGTGGTCCATATCATCAGGCTGCAACAACTGGAACTGATCCCAGGAAACATGACCAGATGGAGTACCGGACACCTCCCCAGGCTCTGCAATAACTGTGGCATCAAGTTCTGAGTGAATACAAGCAACTTTCTCCTCGAAGTGCCTAGCGAATTTATTACAGCAGATGACCAAGGGTTCCAATCCTGGTTTCTCTAAACCCGAGCCTAGTCGTTACAGTGTACTCACTTCTTACCCCCATTTAAAACGTTTACCCATAGCTGTGACTAAGTAAAGTGTTACTTAACTCATACCAAACAATTCCAAATATTGCAATGTTGCATGTAGACACAACATCACCAGGAATGAGAGATGAGAGGTAACAGAAGCCCTGATAACAGAAGAAGAGCCATGCTGGATTAGACCAAGGGTCCATCTAGTCCAGCACTCTGTTCATATAGTGGCCAGCCAGCTGTTGACCAGGAATCCACAAGCAGGACAGCGGTGCAACAGCACCCTCCCACCCATGTTTCCCAACAACTACTGTATATAGGGTTACTGCCTCTGATACTGGAGGTAGCATACAACCATCAGGACTAGTAGCCATTGATAGCCTTCTCCACCACAAATGTATCCAACTCACTTTTAAAGCCATCCATATTGGTGGCCATCACTACATCTTGTGGTAGCGAATTCCATAGTTTAACTATGCGCAGTGTGAAGAAGTACTTCCTTTTATCTGTCCTGAATCTCCCACCAACCAGCTTAATGGAATGACCCCAGGTTCTAGCAGTATGAGAGATGGAGAAAAATGTCTGAGGCCATATTATGAGCATTCATGAACAATGGAACAAAATAATCCTGTTGGGAGGCATCTGAGAACAGAATCTGCAGGAGATAACAAAAAGATGGTCCATAATAATTGGACGAACTGCCTGGCAAGAGCCTTGGAGAAGAGTGATCCGGTGGGGATAATTACATTAGGGCTGTGCAAGCCTTGAACCTCGGATTCGGATATCCAAACCACAGAGGCCATTTTATGGTGGATCCGCCATTTCCTTGCACAGTCCTAGGCCTATGTACAGCCCTAGGCCCCCGTACAGCCTACAACTCCCAGCATGTAGTGCCTGGGAGGGCTACACTTTTCGGGGCTCATGAACGAAGGGCACACATGTACTCTCCACCGTCACAATCGCCTCCTCGGCATGATCGCTGGCTGTGGGGCACCTGCGGAACTTGCAGGGGCCTCTCCAGGGTCACTGGAGTATCCTGGATTGCGGTGGCACTGGCAGTTCATGCCAAGAAGCTTGTGATCACACTGAGGAGATGACAATTGCACTGAGGAGGCCATGATCACACCAAGGAGCGGGCGATTGTGGTGGCGGTGAGTACACTTGTGCCTTCCGTTCCTGGGCCCCAGTAAGTGTAGCCCTCCCAGGCACTGCATGCTGGGAGTTGCAAGCTGTACGGGGGCATAGGGCTGCACATGGAAATGGCAGATCCATCATAAAGTGGTGGATCTGCCATAAAATAGCCTCCCGTGATTCAGATTTCCAAATCTGAGGCCCATGGCTTGCACAGCCCTAAATGACATACATTCTATTCCACTGCAAGTTATTAAGTTGTGTTTCATTTTTGGCCTTGCAACTGCTTCATTCCTGTGACTGTTTCATGGCAGTGAAGTCTCCTGGCTTTCTTGCTCCCTCCTATGCTTGCTTGGTTATGCACAGTGTTTTATGAGCATTCGTGCTACAGCCTCATTTCTTGAAAACCAGTGGGCGATCCCTTCCACTGTGCTTTGTCTTTAAAACCCTCTCTGCAGCCCTAGAAGATGGCCAGTTGCAGAGGATGATGACAAGCCTCCTGTACTATTGCCAGGTGTGCAGATGAAGGGATTTTAGCAGGTGGTACAGCTTGTCATGCAGGGACAAATAAGGGTCCACGTTTGCTGTGCTGCAGACAAGTGAAGAGGGCACCTGGATGTCAAGCCCCTGATGGGGGATTCTTCCTCCTCCACGGAACTAGAGCTCCCAGAGATGAACAGTGCCAAGGAGCCACCCATATCAGGAAACCTGGAGGAGCCTGGGTCTTCAGGGGAGATGACCACAGGTCCATCTGCAGTGTGAGTTCTGAGGTAGAAGTTGAATGACCACCAAGTCCCTGAGAGTGTCATTACCTCAAGAGGAAAGCCAGTTGGGCTCCTTTAAGAAGAAGTGCTCTACTGCAAAGGAGGACTACTCAAGAGGAAGGGACCCTTTGGGATAGGCTGACCAGATAAATTCCAGGTCAGGGCTCATGTAACTTTAACAGTTGTAGAGACAAGGGAATTTCAGCCAGCGTTATTTGTATGCAATTAGTTCCTGGTGAAATTCCCTCTTCATCACAACAGTTAAAGTTGCAGGCACTATATTAGAGTGACCATATACAAAAGAAGGCAGGGCTCCTGCAACTTTAACTGTTGTGATGAAGAGGGAATATCACCAGGACTAATTGCATACAAATGACACTGGCTGAAATTCCCTTTGCTCTACAACTGTTAAAGTTACATGAGCTCTGACCTGGATTTTATCTGGTCACCCTACTTTGGGATCAAGGCCTATAACGAACTGCAGCTGAACCCTGATTGGGGCTCAGGTAACTCTGGCAATATAACTCCTCTGTATCAGTCTAGCAATTAATGAAAGCAACACCATTTCTTCAGCTCCAATATCTTGTACTTGGACCTTGACTTGTGTTCAGATCCCAAGTTTATCGATCTTTGGACTGCTACCTGATATTGCCTTTTTGGATTATGATTTTACTTTACTGATAGCCTGTACATTTGACCTTGGCTCCTCCGCTGACTTCTCTCTGGAAAATCCATGTTTGCCTAGGAAAACCGTGATTGACTTTTGGCTTGCTAAATTGATTGTAATTTGCTCTGTGATTGCATAGCAAAGACTTGAACCTAGTTGGAGGAGGACACTGAAGAAACCAGGGACGAAGTAGCAGCAGCAGCATTTTCTTCTCCCACTTTTTTGAGGCATTGAAAAGTAAACACACATTAATCTGGCAATCTGAAGAAGTTAGAAAAGCATTTTGTTAAGGGTACTGGTACTTGCAGCACTCTTATTTATTTTGAACCACTGAAGGATTTTATTGTATTCAGTGGTATACAAGTGTCACCAATAAAGAAATAATAAAATCCATGTTGTTTTTGTCATTTTTCTTTTCACATGCATATGTGCCAGGACCTTCATACAAATTAAGCATTTCTGTATGTAAGGCTTTTCACCAATGTGTTTTTGTCTCCTAGCTGGCTGAGGAAAGTGCTGTGAACTGGAGGGATGCTAAACTACTCCTGCAAGCTAGTGAAAAATCTCGGAAAATTGTGGAATCCTATTTCACCCCAGAGAAAAGCCTCTACTTTTCATTCACACACCTTGTGTGTCGCACAGCTACGGAAGGTAAGGAACTCTTGATCCCTCTCCTTGCGTACTTTGGATCTCCAACTGAACAGGAATCCTCCCCGTTGACAATTAGCATTTATTATTCTACAGTGTAGAATCTACAATCTCCATCCATAATGCAATGCTGTTGATAAATGTTCTGCTGTAAGGTAAGCAATGTCATGATGCAAACAATTCATATGGAACGGGACAAGTATATGGTTACATAACATTGCTGAATGTACATCTGAATTTTGTTAATAAAGTATGAACATCAGTGCTGAAACAGGTACTTATGAATATTCAAACTAGGCCAAAGTTTCCCATTTTATCTGAGTTTTTGTGTGAAATGTCAAATCAAAATTAAAAGGTTCTAGACATTCACATCACATCTTGAATGTTTTGATTTTGAGGCATGTATCAAACATGTAATCGCATAATTTGACAACTATCAAATATTCTTGTCTTATTCCAACAAGAGACCCACACACATAAATTAGCCTTCCATGTGCATCATCAGTGTTCTGAATAGGCAGCCCCATCAACAGTACAATGATCATTTGGGCCCGCTGAAGTGTCTGAATGCCTTTCTTTGTGATTCAAATGCAGATGTGCTTTACCATCTGGGGCCACCCATCATTATGCATGACTCATTTTGCCCATGGATATAGCTGGATTATGGATTAAATATCATTGCATGCTAACTATCAAATATAATAAAATACTGAAATAAAATTGGATATCAAATACATATCTAAAATTTGTTTTATTTCATTACATTTTGTTATCCTAGTCTTCGGAACAGCATATATGTTCTTGGTCCCCCACAATCTTTAGCCTTGTAACCAAGAGTAACTGGGCCAAGGTGAGCTTTGTGGATGAACAGAGATTTGTATATTGGTCTCCTTGTATAATATTCCCATTAGGTCAGAAATAGTAGCAATAAGATGATTGCTAAACACCTGTATTTATCTTGCTAGCTAAACAAGTTAAATACAACAATTGCCTGGGTAATACTACATAATAGCATTAGGAATAGGCTTCAGCCCTAGTCTGCATCCAACACTCTGTCCGTTACATAACATTGGCTCTTGACACTTGACAAAGATTATATTGTTCATATCCTATGAATATTCAAAATCAAAGTTCCCAGAGGGGAAAGTTTCAGGAGAGGAATCTTTTCAGATCTACACAAAATTCAGTGTGTATTGGTACCTGTGTTTTCGGGGGTGAATACTATTGGGTCTTGTGTACCAATACAAGAGGAGCCCCTACCATTGATGTCTTTTAGAGGTAAGGTGCTGTTTAAGGCCTTTTTTTCATGAGGCAATGCTCAAATTGTTGCTTTGCCTTTTCTGCAGTATGAGGCTGGATGTGTGCCCCCCCAAGTTCTCTGACACTTCCTCGTCAGAGTCTCTGCTTGTAGCTGGGATCATGACACCTCTTTTGTGCAGTTCCCACTGAAATTAATGGGAACAACAGGATAATTTAGCTGTGCGGGGGGGGGGGGGGGGGAGTGAGCAATTTGGATTTTCTTTGTCCAGCACCAAAATGAGCCAGTTCTGTCTTGGCGGATTTGTACCACAGTCACCCAGATGCAGGACTGATGGCCAAAAGCTTCAGTCTTCATTTTCTTCATTCTGTGGACGAAAATGAGGCATGAACATTTGCTTTTCTTGTGACTTGAGTGATTATAGGCTGGTGTCAGGAGCAAGATAGTTGCAGCTCTTGTTGGTCTTCCTTCAGGCAAACAAGAAGGTCGAATGGACCTCAGTCACCCAGTCCATGCTGACAACTGCCTCTTGGATCCAGAGGGAAACACATGTTGGATGGAGCCCCCTGCCTACATATACAGAGACTTCAGGTGAGTGGCTGAGGGTGAAGACTGATGTAATACATAGTTCTTCAAGAGTGGCATGCATATTCATTCTTCACCTTATTTAAAAACAAAAATAACTCTACAAACATTTTTAAAAGAGTTGCAAAAGTACTCTGGTTTTTGGGGAGGGTAGAGAGGTTACTGATCACTAACACCAATCAATAGATGGCTCTTCCCCCATTCAAACTTCACCAAAACCTGCACGAGCAGTTTTTGAAAGAACTTGCCTTTAAAGAAAACCAGGCTCGTTTAAAAAACTTGCTTTGGAATGGAAGTACTTCTGCTTACAAAGCTACAAAACTGTCTTTGCTCCTCTCACTGCAGAAATTTGTACACACAGGTCCAGTGTCTCCTTTTAGCACCATCAGGTATCTGCTGGGGCCCACACACTAGTAAAGAGCCCATTGCAGACAGAATGCCACCATTTTGCACAAAATCTTCTCCTGCGTCCACTTCCCTCCTCCACAGGAAGGAAGGGCTCCTGCTTCTCCTTGATGCCACTCAGAGGAACAGGTTGGGGGACTGAGTCAGTGGTGAAGAAGAGAAATAGCACAACAGCTGCTGCAGGCGGCTCTACACATCTTTCTTCCTCTTTGTCAGTTTGCTCTCCTGCTCTTTTTCTTTGTACTGTGCCAATGAGGAACAGCCGCCATTGCTGTCTTTGACTCCACCTCTGGCATTAAGCACTACTACTGCTGCTTGTCACCATCTGCTGCCCAGAGAATAAGCTGATGATGAGAAGTAGTGGGGGCATTTTCAAATGTAGGAAGCACATGCGGCTACTCACCTTACCTAGTCCCTTGTGTAGGCTGCCTCTCTATTCCTTGTTGCTGACCCACACCCCGGTAGTGTCTCAGGTAGATTCTACACCGGAGCTTTTATTGTTTGTGAGGCATCACTGTGACAGTATTTTTAAAACATGCAATTGCTGCTCTGTGGGCACACATTTAACGAATACAGCACAGTATCTACTGTTTTATCATGCGATCAAGTACCACGTGGGAGAAGTAGGAGGAGTATGAAAGATCATTTGTGTTTGTTTCCAATCCTGCAAATCCTCAAGGCTTTCTAGCAACTTCCCCTTTTGGGGGCACTTGTCATTTTTCCCCCTTGGTGATTTATCATGCAGGGGGTTGATGGTAGATCAGGTGCCTTCCGATTCGGGGAGGCTGTGTATGAAGTTTTGTCCCGATCCTGCAAACCTCTAGCACTTCAGAGCTGAACAGCGCCACTGCTCAGGCGGAAGGACTGCAGCAAGATGGGGGGCAGGGGGAGTCAGATTACACACAGTAGCTTATTAAGATACTCACAGTAGTTTATTAGTCTGCTCGTGAGGTGGGGGATTGTGGCCTATTTAAAAAATAAGCTATTGAATAGCTTATTAACTTATTATTATTATTTATTATTATTTATTACATTTATATACTGCCCCATAGCCGAATCTCTTTTTAATTCACAAAAATTAAAAACATTGAACATTTAAAAACCAGTATACAAAACCTAAAACCATAAAAGCCTAAAAACAAACTACATGTCATTTAAACTATCCAGGAGTAAGTTTAAAAAGCTCAACATATGCTGTTAAATGCCTGGGAGAAAAGACTTAACCTGGCGCTGAAAAGATAGCAGTGTTGGCGCTAGGCGAGCCTAGTCGGGGAGATCGTTCCACCATTGGGGCGCCACCACTGAAAAGGCCCTCTCCTTTGTTGCCATCCTCCGAGCTTCCCTCAGAGTAGGCACTCGGAGGAGGACCTTTGATGTTGAGCATAGTGTACGGGTAGGTTCGAGTCGGGAGAGGCATTCCGCCAGGTATTGTGGTCCCAAGCCGTGTAAGGCTTTACAGGTTAAAACCAGCATGACGTCCGAATGCAGCCTTAATTGATGGAAGTAGACAAATGATGCACAGAGAGTGGAAGACAAAACATTTGTTCCTTCGCATAATACTAGATCACATGATCACCTGAAAAAACTGATCAGCAGGAGTTTCAAGACAGGCCGAATACTTCACACTATTCTTAATTATCTTACTGAATTTGCAGCCAAAGATGTGGCTGGTTCACTGGCTTAGATGGCTTAGATGTTGCCTTCATGACCTGTTTCCCAGAAGAATCTAACTGCCAACTGTTAGAATCAGAATAACCGAGTTTGCCTGACCACAGCGGCTTGTTGTGGCTTATTTAATCCACAATGAGCTGTGATGCCTGCAAGTGCTGTCCTGATTATTCAAGCTGCACCTACAGCTGGTGTGTCATCCAAACCCAGGCACCACTAAGCCTAAACAGTTGTTTAGGCCTCTTTTAGGGTTCTGTGAAGTTATTTAACCCTTGCATAACCCACAGTCCCTGGGCTCGGACTACAGGACTACTACATGGTCACAGCTTGCCTATTCGAAATGGCCACCAGTACACACCACAGCCTCAGTGTGTTTGATTGTGCGAACTGGCATTTGGCTAGATGGACCTTGGTCCATATGGCACTGATTCACACAGTTCTGTTGAACATACGTGTGGCAGTAGCATATGTATGTAGAACATTTAGCCCCGAGGATGTCAGCCTCTGTGGCAGCTTCATTGTGTACCTTAGCTATTCAGAATGAGTGAGGATTAATGGACAGTTCCCAGATACCCACAACCCTAACTGCTCTCCCATTTCTCTGCAGTGCAATCCTCTACCTGAATGATGATTTCCAAGGGGGGAACCTCTTTTTCACCGAGACAGATGCTGTGACCATTACAGTGAGTTTGGGCCAAAGTCTGAAAGGAGAAGGAAGGGCAGCTGTGGTTGGGACTGTGCCCTTCCCCTTCAATAGCATCAGTCATAGGCAAACAGGAGATTCAAACTGGGCAGTCAAAGGCAAATTCAGGCAAATTTCACAGTGCAACAGATATTAAATCCTCCATTTCTGATATGCTCAGCTCCCTGGTTGTCTTTGCATTCCCTTTTCCTTCCTTTTTGGCCCTCTCCAGTCCTGCATGGCATGCTTTGCTCCAGAGCAGGTGGACATTGCCCCATCCTCAGTTGTTCAGAAAGTTGCCACTCAAAATGGGAGACCAGGAGAAAATAATTACAAGGCAGGGATGAATGTTGATTTACCATTTTTCCTCTCCCTCTCTCTCTGTCAGGCCCAGGTGCGCCCTAAATGTGGAAGACTGGTGGCCTTCAGTTCTGGTGGTGAGAACCCCCATGGTGTGTGGGCAGTGACGCGTGGAAGGCGCTGTACCATTGCCCTCTGGTTCACCCTCTCTCCAGAGCATTCAGAGCAGGTAACGAAGGAAGGCAAGAGGTGGGAGAGACATATATTTGGGTAAAATGGTATGAGCAACCGATCTGGGGAGCGTACAAGCAACAACACATGTAGCACTATATGGATTTCCAGAGGAGGAAATGTCTTTTTGTTGCCTTCGGAATGGCTTGAAACTACATTGGAAAACAACTTAACTTTCTTTCGGTTTTGGCAAGAAGGAGACCAAAATGGCAAAGTGCTGTCCTACAAGACTCTTTCCCCCTGCTCAATCATATGCATTCTTTCTGGTTGTAGGAACGAGCCCAGGCAGAAGAGCTGATGAGGCAGAAAGAGAGAGAACAGGAACAGTCACATGCAGTTGACAAGGAGAAGACAAGCACTGGACCTAGCAGTGGAGACTCACCGGAGCCCCCTGCTCCTAAAGGAAGAGCCAGATCCACTAGCCGAAGGATCAAATCAAATTTGGAGTCTGGGCTACAGTCCGTGGGGCTGCGAGCCAGAGATGAATTCTGAGCATATTCAGCGTGCGCCGGCCTTGCAGCTCTTGTAAGTGGCTTACGCAAGTGAATGACTTGGGAGTATTCATAACTGCTGGACTTTGTACAATGAGCTAAAAAGGTCTGCCTCGTTTTTTTGTGACGTTGCAAGAGATGACATCAGAAGTTGACTTTGGGCCCCAGGACCATGGCCACCACATTAGCCTGAGAATATTTTTTTCCCAGCAAAGGTTGCCAGGTTTGTAAACCAGTGTAGAATAATTGCTAAAGGAGACTGAGCTGTGAATCAGGAAACCCAAGTTCAAATCTGCCATGTACTCCCAGGCATAGCCCTTCATCTACAATACTGGAATAATAAATACTGGCCTACTGGATTGTTGTAAGAATAACAGATTATATGAGAAATGCTTTGAACATTCTAAAGAGCTGTATTACATGTTTAGTCTGAGTTGGATTAATTGCATTGCACTATTATCACCAGAAATCGGGCTGGATGGGTGCAGTAGGTGCTGTGGCTTATAAAAAGAAAACAGCTCAGTGGATTGAGCTAAAACTTGGCAGTGTAGGAGAGGTCTGTTTGAGGGTGATCTATGCCGATTTTGAAATAGAAAGGGTACGATGTGGTGTATTTCTAGGAGTTTAAATTTGAACAAGTGACTTCCAGCAGTTTTACTGGTTTTGTAAGAGTTCCCCCCCCCAATAGACTTTGCTGAGCTTAAATTGTACCAGCCAATTTCTCCATTTCTATTAGTGTGTGTGTGTGTGTGTGAGGTCAAGGAGAATGTCTGCTATATGCTTTGTCCTAGTATTAGTATAAGGGGTTTGCAGTTTTATGATTCCCCCCCCCCCAGGCCCGGCTCATTTTATCTTATGGGAGCTCATAAGGTGTCCTGTTAGGCATGCCCAGAACAAACCTGTGTTGCCTAGCAACAGGTTAATGTTGCTAGGTGATGGGAGGGCAGTACCTAGGGCTTCTATTTCAAAACTTAGCCACAGTCAAATTCAGAATTAGGTTGTATGGTAGGCTGTATCTGAATATAGATGTTCTTTTGTCCTTTCTGCTTCTAATGGCTTCTCTCTTGTGATAAGACACCACCCTGCAGTAATCAGGACCCAAAAATGAGTAGGCTGAAGCATACAGAAAATCACCTTAACTGCTGTTTTGTTTTTTAAAAAAGCAAATACTTCTGAGTACTGAAATAAATAGACATAAGCAATGGAATTTACTTTCCCAGCTAATCAGGCAATCACCTGACCATACACACACACACACACACACACACATGCATAAGTATATGCATAAGTGAGAGAGTATATTGCACACACAGGAAAAGTTACCTCTGGCTATATTTCAAGAGGGTTGAAGTGGGGGAAGCACTGCAAGACTGAAGCTAAGACAGCTAGATAGTAGAACCACTACATTCAACTGCAGTCTACTGCTGGAAACATGTTTGCGTGGTAGACAGCTACTGATCATGGAGATATTTTTATATATATCTTCCATTCTTGGCTTTTTTCTTATGGAGACTTTTTCCCTTAGAGGTTAAAAAAAACACAACACTTTTTAAATAAATGCTGAGATGGGATGTGCTTGTTGCACAATAATTCAGTCACCTAACATTTATATTTGTGTTTGTGTGAAACCTTGTGGGAGCAGGGTTGGAGTCAGAGATGCACCACCAGAGATAAGCCATGGCAGCTAGATAACAGAACACCCAGCTTCAAATGCAGGTCTGCCTCCGCATACACAGCTGCACGGTAGATTGCATCCGAAGATGGAGGTTCCTTCTATTACCTAGTTGTCTTAGCTTCTCTCTGATGGCAGGCTCCAAAAAACAAACAAAAAAAGTAACCAATACATCTTGAGCGAGTCACACTCCTTTCGTCTGTGAGCTGCATTTGAACATAGTAGGACTTACTTCCAAAACAGATAGGGTCAGGGTGTCCTGCGCTGTCCTGTGCACATTTACTAGGAAGAAATAAAGGACATTTACTTCTACACCAGAAGACTCCTGCTGGATCATACCAAAGTGTGCTGGTATCTTCTCGAGCATCTTGTTTTCCAACAGTGGGTGACCAGACTGACTGCCCCATAGCAGCTGGTATTTAGAGGTACACTGCATTTGACGATGGAGGTTCTTCTAACAGTATTTAAATGAGACAGTGAGAAATTACCTGTCTGGGTCACACCGAAGGACATCTAGACCAGTATCCTGTTTCCAGAAGTGCTCAGTATTTCTTTTCTTTCTTTGATACTGTGACATAGAACAGATGCTGTTGCTGCAAAACCAAGATCTGCAGTGTGTGTGAAAGCATGTAGGAGGGGTGCACACCTGTGTGGTCCCTGCCATCCCAGCAGACCTGTGCGACCTTCAGACCAAAAGCCTCGTGCACCCCTGGTTTAAAGCAACACATCCTCAGTTTGGGCTGTATTTGAAATACCCTGTACATCTCTGAGAAAGGAGTAATAGTGCAATCCTGTTTCATGTCTACTCAGAAATAAGTCCCACTGACTTCAGTGGGACGTACTCCCAGGTAAGTAGGAATAGGAATGTATTTTAACAAGAACACCAAGAATATGCATTTAAATAAGAGCATCATCACATAGGAGGAAATTGTGTTTCCTTACCTTCGCTTCTCCGCCAGAGCATTTGTCCCTCATTACCTCCTCTTTTGAAAGAGGAAGTAAACAACTTGCGCGTGGCCCGTTCGGTGGGCTGTTTTGATCCCGTTGCTTCTCCTGCACACAGCAGGAGATAGCGGCAACTTTTGTCTTTAAAAGTCAGTCGGGCTTACTGGGGTATTTTTTATCGCAAGAAGAAGGCTAGGAGCAGGAGGCAGACAACGACTGAGAGGGACCCATGAAAATCCGTGAGTGCCCAGTAACGAGCGCGCAATAAAACACTTGTCTGATGGAGCTTTTAGTGGGTGAAGGAATGATTGAGTGGCAATATAACAAGATTTTACTAGAATTACATTACAGAAATGTAAAAAAAACCCAGTCTGTCTCAAAACCAATTCAGCTTCAAGATAATGATGAAGCTGCAACTAATTATACCATATCCATATTGCCTGAATGGCCCTTAACAGCTGCAATTTTCCCACCATTTTGGAGCTTGAGTGAACATGGAAAGCTCTTTACATATGTTAGCTTTTTGTTGTTGTTAACTGAACAAATGTTAAATATTATTTTCCTAACATTTTTTGCATGCTCATATGAAGGTACCAAAAGCAGAAGAAACAGGGATGCTCAGTTTGGGTTTGTATCAGCTTGTTCTCTGGTATATATCCCAGAAACAGCTCATGACGTCTGCACCAGATCCTGAGTAGATCAGTGCTCTGCTTGCAGGTTGGTTCATCCATAAGGTTTAGTAATATAATTAAAAAACCCATAAATGCTTTAATTCTTAGGATTTTGATTCTGCCCCCAATATTACATTCTTCTCTTTTTCTGCAGTTACATGTATTTACAGAAAATATAAGTCACTGTGGGTATCACAAATTCCATAAATCTGCATTTATTTGCACTGTGCAGTTTTGGCTTTGAAAGTAGATATTTCCAAGGAATCTGGGATTTTCTTTTTGTTTTGTTTTTTTACAAGAACTGCGAGAATAAGTGAATAGAAAATGGAGTTCTACTCAATGAACTGAGGGGGCTTCCAAATGGAGGACTCCTAGAGCAGAATCCAATGGGTTGCTCACGTCCCCGCTGGTTCTTTTCTGCCCTGCCAATTCCCTTCCGCAAGCAGCAAGTCCAACATTGCATCACGCAGGTGGAACACACACTATCATGCAAGGGAGATTTAGCCCTTCCTAGTGGAAGCCCTGAGCTTTTCCGTTCGTTTCGGGTTGCCTCTGAAGTGCTAAATCACCCTTGCCCAAGCAGTGGGGGGGATGCTTGTGCAATTCAGTCAGCAAGGTGAAGGAGAACTGGTGGGGGGTGGAACTGCCCCATTGGATTCTGCCCCTAATCCCACCAGTCAAAAGGCGTTGTGTCTTTTCCTCCGTGACAGATTATTGATGTGAAGAAAAAGAAGGAAGAAGCTGTGGGAAAACACAGAAGGGCTACAAATTGAAAATGATGTTTGGACCCCCGCTAAAATTTCACGAATGAGTCAGAGCAATTGCACAATAAAATCCTCATTTAGAAGCACCCCACGTCAAAGGAGATATTTGGCAGCAAAACCAGGTTTGAAACCTTGGCTTGCTGTCAAATAGCACAGTGTTACTGTACAGAATACTGATTTGCAGTGGAGATGCAACAGGTCTCTCCAACCAGCATTCCAATAAAATAAAAATACTGCATAAAACTTTACTTCTAGTGGAGACAGAACAATTAGCAGCTCAATAGTTTTCACAGAGTTGAGAGGAATTTGGAAGTCTTCTCTTCACACACACTTCTTTTGAAACACTGCAAAAGCAGTTTACCAAAAATGAAATGAATGTTTGGATCCCTCCTTCATGCTATCCTTCACTAAAGAACTATTACACTCTTCAGCAAATTAAGTCTTATCTAGAGGTTCCTGGTGCTTGGGGAAGCTTTGATGCACATGTACAGGTCTTGCACAGACAAAAGCTTTGCCATTGACTGAGTACACAGAGATATGGCAGTCTGGATCTGGATATAGATGATATCTGATTGCTGCAACAGACAATGTTTATTTCCCCTATGTGACAAGTCTTTCCTATGTGGTAGTGTGACACATTGGGTCTACTGTTGCGCACCCAGAAAACTGCTTTTCTAGACTGATAGCCCCCTCAAGAAAACTTCATTACAGACTGAATGTGAGCCCCAGAATGTGGTTGTGTGAATTGTGTCTCAAGCAAAAGAAAATGGCTAGTAGTATAGGCATCACATTAATCCGTCAGAGGGAAAGGAAGCAGCAGCCAGGCACCTCTCCATCATGCTTGGATCCAGCTCCAGTTAAGGCCCCCTCCTTCCAGCTACCAACTGTCACTGCTGAGGCCATCAGAGGGAAAGGAAGCAGCAGCCAGGCACCTCTCCATCATGCCTGGATCTGTATGAGGCTATGAGAGGGAGAGGAAGCAGCAGCCCTTCCACTGTGTCCATGACCTGCTGAACTATGCAACTAAGAATCTAGCGCCTAAATTTGCTTTTTTTCCTCCTCCCTCCCAATCCCCTTTCCTTTTATGTCGTATTTATTAGATTGTAAACCTGTGGGTAGGGACTGTCTTAAGAATTATTTTTGTAGGCTGCCTTGAGAGGCTTTTTTTTTTTTTGCTAAAGGGTGGGATAAAAGTGCTATAATAAATAAAATAAATGAATCATTGCACTGGAAACTCACTGGAAACAAGGCACGGCCAGTGCAAACAACATGCAAGTGCCCAAGCCACGCCATCATACTTTACTACTAGTTTAGCCATAGTGGCCTACCTTTCAGCAGCAAACCGGGAAACTACAGGTTTGCTAGTGCTAAATGTGGCTGTGAGAAAACTCATCTCCTGCTGAGGCCTGGTGAAAACCAGCAGGTCCAACTTGATGAGGGTTACTATCCTACTAGGAGCCTGTCACAACTGGGGGGGAAAAGAGGGAGCAGTGAGGCATCTGTGTTACTGATGGAAGAAAAGATTTCATTAACAAATGATTGTGGGAGACAGAAGTCCGGCAAAAGGGAAAACAGATGAATAGCCCTTCCCTCAGGAAATACAAATTGGGTGAAATTAGGAAGAGAGTTGTTGGTAACAAAGTGTGACTTAACAAAGTTTTCATAATGAGAGTTATTCAGGTTTCCATGGCCTGTATCTGTTTTAGATCATACAGCCAAACAGTAGGAAGGACAAGGCTTTCTGGATTGTTTAAAGGTTTCCAGGCTGGGATAAATACAATCCACTGTTACTGCCTGGGAGGATTAGCATTCAGCGATGGGATTATATTGTAACCAAACAGAAGCCAAGAGGGAAGAGTAACAATGACCCCATTCCTGGGATGGTTTAGGCCTTGGTTGGGAGAGGGCACTTCCAGGCTGGTGGCTGCAAATGCTACCCAAACATTGATTTACCACTGTAAGCTACATGACTTTCCACACTTCAGGGGGGGCATAGCGTTTTATTAACTGTACATTCTGCTGTACACGGCCCACATTAGTGGAAATGACATAGTCGTATGGGAGGGAAGGAGCAATTCACCTGAGCATGCAAATTTTTAAAAACCACTTAAAATATTTAAAAACAATTTTCTAATTTGCTTTAAAGTGCTTTTTTGTTTAAATACTATTGTGCAATTACTTTAATAATTTAGATATGTTAGCATGTTAAGACAATTAGACATATTGGCAGGAGAGGAGGGAACCATACAGGGCTGCAGCAATATATGTTGAATACCTAGAATGTGTGAAATGAACTATATAAATGCCAAATCTTATTATCATACTCTAAAAGGAAACAGTAGAGATAGGAAAACTAAATGCGTTTCAAGTTTGCCCCTTTTCTTTTTTGCAACATCAAGTCTTCCCCATCCGAGTGCCTTTTCCCATACCTTCAGAGCTAATTTCAAATCTAGTTGTGGATGATGTTCTTTTTGTAGGAGGAGAGAAATTACCAGGCTCTCTGTCAGGACTTAAGTACATGCGAGGTGCCTGGCCCTTGTAGCAGCGTGGTGGCTACCTCTGGCCCAGAAGTGGCCCAGCTGATTAGATTGATGGCTTCCTGACGTCAGATGCGATCCGTTAAAAGGTATTTATCTCAGGCTTGGGCCAAAGCTGCGGGAGAGATTAGAAGAGATTGAGGCCAAGATAATCCTTCTACAGCAGTATCCCAGAACACACAGCTGCCAAAAGGCCTTCAATCGAATGCTTTTGCCAGCCCAAAGTACACCCTTCTTCCCTTAGAGAAATTAGGAATTGCCTCAATGGCTTCCCTAGAGAGTTATGACCCCTATCCTGCCCTTAGATACCCAACACAAGTATCTAAGATGGGGTTCATCAGAACATCAGAGGACGCACCATACCTGCCTGCCTTCTCCTTTTAGATGCTGTCCTAGACCCATTCCCCATAAAATGTGAAATTGTATGTAGATTTTTTTCTAGATTTTTTTTGTTTTATTAGAGCAGCATCAATACACACAAATACATCCTATCAAACTCTTTGGTTATGTTTTTCTTTTATTTTTTCGAAAAGCACATTACTCTCCCTCTCTGTCCCCTCCCAATCCACCTGCTTTGCATTAAGTCCCAATCCGATTTCCCCAACTTGCTGGTGTCTGATTTAATTTGCCTGATGCTGCTCCTGGAATTGGCCCTCCCCCAAACCTCCACCCCTCCCTTTACAGTGTCCCAGCTCCCCACAGGGAGATGTATCCTGGAAGAGGATGAGACACTGAGAGGGAGTGAGAGATACGAAGTGTGTGGACTAACAGCTGGTGCTGGAACGGGAGCAGCTGAAGTGAGCTACCTGTGCAGCCAGTGTCTCCTGGCCTGAGGGAGCCCACCTCCAGGGAGCCAGGGGGTCCTGAGCAGGAGGAGGGGTCAGCCCATAGAGTACGGTAAGAATGTACCCATTGTTGTGCTTCTCCCCTGTCCCTCTCTTTTTGGGATCTGGTGGCTGTATCCTTTGCTTCTCCTTGACTTGGATTGTGAATTCTGTCTGTTTTCTGGTGTGCGTGGAAACAGACTGCTGGGTGTCCCTTTGAAAGGGAAACCTCAGGTAAGAAGGTTATTGAATAGGGCCATTTCATTACAATGGTTTTCTTTCTCAGGGCTGCCTTCACACGCGACACATAATCTCTGTAGAGGGGAAGAATGTGCACAATGTCACTTGTGAAGAGTTTCATACGTGTTTCTGTTTTAAGTCAGCTTCCCAACCGATGAACTTATTACAAAATAAACACTCCTGCTTTGCTTCACAAGTGACCGTATGCGTGCTTTTCTCTACACTTCTGCCGTCACATAGGAAATGCACCTTGCATGAAGTGGGGCCTCAGAGGCAGGTAGGCTAGAATCCATTTTCCTAATTTAAGAGAGAGCTTCAAATCACGCCAGTGTCCTGCTTCCTCCAGAAAAGGAGATTCCAGCTTCAATGCACAATGTTCTTTGAGGGACCCCATCGTACATGTATTTGGTCTATATGCTCCCCAGGTATCTGCTCTCACCCCAAACCCCTTGTTTTATTTGGCAAAGGAGGGCTGCAGTACAAGAAAAAGAGATCAGGGTAATTTTATCCTGCCCTTTGATCTCTTCTGGCAGGAGGTAGTGGATCAGCTCTCTATCCGGTTCTGAAGGAGCGCAGGGTCAACAGGGCGAGCAAGTACTGCCCACCCAGGGATTACATGGAGCCCCAAAGCATCTATTAATCTTCCGTCCTTCCATATCTTTCTCTTTTCTATTTAAGGCTCATTGGCATGGGCCTCTCTACAGTTCTTGCCTCAAAAGGGAATCTTGGGGTGCTATGAACTGGGGGGGGAGACCTGTCCTTTCTGCTATGTCCCCCACCATCTTGTCCAGCCCCTTCCAGTACAGAGGGTGTAATGTTGTCTGGTTTAAATAAAAAAATTATTCTAAGAAAAGTGGTTTCAAGGGGTGACTCCTGTAGTGGGCCGGATTGCACTGAGCACATCCCTCTGAATTGTTATTATTTGGGCCTTCATACGCTTGAGTATTAAGTGCAGACAGTTATAAACACAGCAACATCATTGCCTCTCCTTAGAAAAGAAAGATGTTCCGTTTCCTGTATATAGAAAAGTGCTGCGTAGATGTCACTCTTCAGACAACATCTTTTGCTAGTATGTTTTATAAGGGACATGTTCACACAATTGTTTAACTCCAGGTTAAGATTTATTTTGATTACATCTTGTGAAACATATGGCATGACGACTAGAGGCTTCAGTTGTATTTGCTCTTTCTGGAAACAGGAGCAGTGTTTGGTTCTAAGCAAACCCACTAGTGTGAAGCATGACTCTAGAGTAAGGTGCATTACCTAGAGCCTCCTTTATAGTAAAAGCATTGAGGAAATGCCTATCATGTATCCACATTCTCCAAAGTTGGGAGAGGTGATGAAGAAAAGGCAGTCATTTGATTGACTGGCCCAGAGATTATTTGCCATACAATTTGGAGTTATTGCAGCGAGTGAACAAGCGCTGGAAAAGGTAAACAATTCAGAGGGAGGGAGCTAGAGCAGCGGAGGGCCTTGAAGGTAAGGCAGGCACTTTGACTATGATGTCTTGAGGCTCTAGGAAGCAATATGAAGGATCCAGTAGGCTAGCTGAGCTGCCCTTGTGTGTTGTCACTGCAGACATATAAAACTAAGAGGAAACTCAAACGTTATAGAGGATAGGGAAATATCAAAGTTATTATGATAAATGCAAACTCAAATCTTTAGCAATAAAGCTGAATTCACCCTCCCCACAAAAAAACAAGACCAGAAATATCACATAGATGAAGCTATCTATGATGTCACTGACATCATTTAGGCTCTAGAACTGTTGTGAAGGATTTGAAGCAGCCTGGCTCAACCTGGGGCCCTCCAGGTGCTTTGGACTACAACTACCATCAGTCCAAGCCACCATGGCCTGTGGCCAGAGATGGTGGGAGTTGTAGTCCAGTTGGGAAAGGCTATAATATGCAATGGCTCAAGCCAGAAATGGTCAATGTGGAGATGTTTTGGATCTCAGAAACAAAAGCATCACATACAGGACATCAAAATAATAATGACCCTATGCTCCACACCAGTTAAGCTTTATGTGAAATGCTATTCTGTTCGCTAAGTTTTAAAAACACTAGGAAAGATTCAGATAGTGATAAAGGGCTTTTAATGTGTGTAAGACTGAGGGACCTACGCAGGTTCACCTGAGAGCAAAGGCAGCCATAATTGTGTTCACCACAGTTGATGAAAAAGAGCATTGAGGAAGAACGGGCAGAGCAAATATCTCCCCAAATTATGGATGATGGAACAAGTTACCAAAGGAAGGAGACTGTGAAAATGCTTTTTCTGCTAGTATTTAGAACCTCAAGAGCCTCTGCATTTAGAGAAGGCAAGCGTTCTCTTGTTGACTCTTCAGGCTGCTTTGTGGTTCACTGACAATCCATGAAGAACTTTGTCAAAGGGGTTAATGCATTTTGCTTCCTCAGGAACTGTTAGAAGTCTGCTTTTTCAGGCACGAAAGAACAAGCAGTGAAGATTAAACAGATATTTAGTTTGTTTTAAGTGTGTTGACTTGGATTATGGACAATGGTTTGGATTTGGATTGGGAAGACCTGGATTCAATTCCCTACTCAACCATGATACCCTCTGAGTGTGACATATCCATTCTTGGTTTGTGAGGATATAATGGGATAAACCTGTATGCTGGGTTGAAACACATGGATGAAGGGCCGAATACAAATATGATAAATACAAGTCTTTAAGAGTTAACTTAAAATCAAAGAGCCATGAAACATGCTAGAATATGTGCATGACCAAAATACGTGATCCTACCCAGGGTTGTAGACAAAGAAATGAAGGCAGCCGAGGTGGACGCTTAAGGGGGGGAAATCCAAACTGTAACTACTAAAAATCAGAAAGCAATGAGCTAGCTTTTGCATTTCACAAATGTCTGAAAACATCTTTATTTCAAGAAGCCTTCCTTGATTGACCAGCCATGGCTTTGATTGGTATTCTGTTTAAAAAAACAAACAAAAATGTTTAATATTATGTTTCATTTGTTTTATCTTTTATTGTTCACCACTCCAGAATCTTTTTAGATGTGGAGCAGTATATAAATGTGGTAAATAAATAAATACTCCTTTTCAGGCTTGATAAAGAAATAAAAGGTGGAGTAAAAGTGGTTGCTGAAAGAGCTCATTAGGGCCCGATCTACACCTTGTATTAAATCATTATGAATGTGGAATAAAAAGTAGGATATAACATTATGAAAGCAGTATGTGGAATGGGGATTGTGCCCTAACAATTATCAGTGCACTTTAATAGTGCTATAAACCAGTAATATAGCTGCCCCAATCCTAAGCATGGTTAGACAGAAAATAAGTCCAATTCCCAGCTTTCCCCAACCAGCATGGCTGGCTAAGGAATGCTGGGAACTGTAGGACTTTTTCCCTTCGAACTATGCATAGGATTGCGCCTTAGTGAATCATCACTTAAGGTTAGTATATTATAATTCAAGCTTGTACCATGGCCTACTCTTCCACTGCTTTTTTCCCCCAACATAAGAGACTGAGCAAGAATTCTATGGTACTATAAAGCTCCTGTATTGCGTCATTATTTTTAGTTGCTCCAAATAAAGGAATTTTGACATTGTTCTTGTTTGGAGTTTGTCCAACATTGTATATCCTATAAATGTAGACATACTTATAGGAATTAGAATATGTATTGTATTTCACTGGCATTTTAGTCCAGTTTACATACATGAGGTCTTTCTATAGGACCCTGGGCCACTCTGTCCCCTCATATATAAATATTTGGCCAATCGCTGCCACGTCTGCTTCTGGCCCTATTTGATGGGCAATGTTCCTATTGTATGTCCACTGAGTTATTTCCCAGAGGCGGTTACATCTCCAGGCCAAAACTCACTTTCTGCAATTTATTGTGGGGTAGAGGCTTCAGGGGAATATAAAGTTATTCTTATCCCTAACTGAGTCTTTCTGAAGTTGGGAACAATTCCCAACCTTCATTTAGATTGTTCCCTTTGAGAGATTTAAAGGTTCCACTGGAGACCTGAGTTTAAGCTGTTCCATCTCTCCCTTCTGCTATATTTAGTTCTTCCTATTCCTCCCTATAAGTGAGCCTCTGCCCTAGACTAGGATTCTTCTGCCAGTTTAGTAACCCCTCCACCTTTATAGTGCAACTTCATTGCCCGCAGGAAGCCCCAGCCAATCAAGCGTCTCTCCCCAAATAAATATTCAAGCTTAAAAATAGAGAGCTAAGGAGAAAGAGAAGTGAAGAGTGGGGGTAGGAAATGTTATAGACAGCTATGATTTTGAAATAGGACAATGTAAGTAGATGGAGAAGTGATGGGCAATGCAGCAGAGGCTATAGCGGTTCTGATAGTGGGGCTAGGGGTGCTGTAGTGGGGGAAGCAGCAGCAGCAGCAGCAGGCTATACTGGAATTCTGGCCTGGACAGGATAGAAGCTTCAGATAGGAAAGGGAAGTTTTCTTCCAGAAGAGGAAAGAACATGTTATGGTCCATCATGCAATTTATGGTATGGTCTGTCAGGCAATCCTTGTAAGAACAAGCAGGTGGATAAATGCACTAATATAGTGGCCAAGATATGAGAAGAGAGACCCAGTTTACTGCAGTAGATAAAACTTTGGATTGGAAATACATATAATTTCAAAGTACCATTAATTGGACAGTCTTGGGCAACTCACTTTCTCCCAGCCTAACCTACCTCATAGGGTTGTTGTGAGGATACAGTGCCCCTATGTATACTGCCCTGAGTTCCACAGAGGGTGGGGTTTAAATACAAGAGAAGCAACAATTGCCCTGTACTCACAATCACTTATCATTATCACATTTTAATAACTCATTAGCTTGTTCTAACATTTAATACAGTTGGACTTTGCATTGAAAAGTCACAGACCTGCTCAACCTCGATGGATGGATGGATGGATGGATAGTCTGTTATGGATAAAATGTCTTTAATCTGGTGAAGTAGGCACCAGTCCATTAAAACATATGCCACAATAAATCTGGTGAAGATCAATCATATGCATGTTTACTTGGAAGTAAATCCAATTAAATTAAGTGGCACCTACTCCCCAATAGGCACACCTAGAATTTTAGCTTTAATCTTTAAGGTGAAACTTGTCTCTTCATTATTAATCCTAGTGGTGTTCACATGAGTAACAAAAGATATGTAAAACTAAAATAATACAATATACAATACAATAATCCCATCATCCCTTACCGTTGGCTATTCTGGCTAGGGCTGATGGGGCTTGTAGGCCAACAATCTGGAGGCCTACAAGTTGCTCATCCCTGCTGTAGGGGGTACAATATATTTTACATACATTATGCCAGTAATCCTTATTGGAAGGCCAAGCTGAGAAAGAGTGGCTTGCCTAAGGCCACCTAGTGAATTAATAGGCACGGTGAAATTTGAACCAGGGGCGTTCTTGCTCAGAACTTATACTTTTACCCACTATGTTATATCAACTTTAAAGAAACCTCTGAGTCAGAGCCTTTGATGGCAAAATAAGACATAAGTGGCTGTAATATGAGAGAAGTTGAGGTAGCCACCTTAGGTACTCGTGGCATAGTGCAATGAATTTTCCCATGTGCTAGCCTCATTGAAATGGATGGGAGCCATACAAGACTTCAAGTCGAAGAAACTGTGGAGGAAAATCTCGGTGGATAGTGTTACATGTTTATTTACAGAAGAGGATGCTATCTGGATTCTTCACCTCAGGCTTCAACATGTCTTGGGCCAGCCCTGCAGAAACAATAGTAAATATCCAAGTCCCATTGCCAAACCACCAAGTATAATAAATTCCTTTTGCAATACAGTGTTACCTTTTCCTTCCTCCCTCCTTTTTTTGGGCTCCCCACAAAACCCCATGCTTTCATCCCTAAAATTAATGATCCCAGAGGTTGGAGCTTTACAAAACACTATAAATATTCCTGGTTCTTTTAAGTGTGGCTTCAGGAATCAGCCCAAAGTATGGATGATGTTGCTGGCATAGGAGACCTAAGAAAAATTCTGCTACTTGGATGCTACAAATAGGACCAGTTCCTAAGAATTAGACACTGTATGTGAGTCTAGCATGTAGCTGTGTGTGCTTCTAAAAGAAAAACACTGAAAACTTCACAAGTGCACAAGCAACATACATGGATAGATAGAACTGTAGGGGCTTCCACTGCTGGTACAGCTGCAGTAAGATTCAATCAGGAAAAATATTATATATGACCTAAATTCACAGAGAGGCTACAAAGGAAGACAACAACGGTATGTGATGTGGGAAAAAATGGAGATATTAGTATTATTGTTATCATCAATAATAATAATAATAATAATAATAATAATAATAATAACGATATCATTCAGCTGAAATTCCCAGGGTACTATACGTAAAAGAACAATATGAAACAACTAAAATATGCATAACTATCACAAAACAAAAGACTAAAAGGAAACAAGATCCTGAAAGCCAGATTTTATCAAAAGCAAGGCAAAAAAATAGAACTGAAAGGCCTGTGAAAATAAAGAAGTTATTTGCTTGCTTTGGCAAACTACAAAGTAGGTTTTAGGTGGACCTCTCTGGGGAGAGCATTCCACCCGAGAAGGCACTTCTCCTGGTAAACACCTGCCATGCCTCAGATGGTGGGAGCACCCAAAAAAGGCTCCAAAAAGGGCTTTCTACTGAAGATCTTAAACTTGGGGAGTACTCAGTTTGCTAAGTAGCTCTGCTAATGAGCTGCTGGTCACTGAAACGAGGAACCCAAAGTAAGGAAGGGAAGACAGAAGATGGTTTGCTCCCCTTGAATAATCGCTTGATGACCACTTAAGATTCTGATCTTTACAACAGAATCTTGGCTCATGAGGAACCATTTGTGGCTAGAGCATCTATGGACCCAAAAAGGCCCTGAGGTATATCATGGGGAAAGGCTCCTCTTCAGAGTGGTCGTCTTGTTACATTTTCTAGACAACAAAAGGGAGGGAGACTGAGTGGTTTTGTAAAGGTGAGGGAGCTTGCCAGTTTATGACATCTCTAGTAAACAAACCTTAGCCCCTCACCCCACCCCAGACGCTAAAATGTCTGGCTTGGTTGGAAGATAAACTGAGGAAGAAACAGCTGGAATAGTGAGATGAAGAACTGTGAAGAGTGCAAACAGTTAAGGGAGCCAGAAATGGGCCCTGGGCCTGGCAGAAGCAAAGTGGGGCTTTGATCCTCATGAAGCAGTTGCTTCTCTGATGTTTATTTGCTTCTGCTAAGGCTCTTTCTCCTTCAATGTCATTTTATACAGATTAGTAAATATACTTTAATAATCCTTTTATAGTTGCAGTGAGGATGATAAAAGAATGGATGCCTTCATCTCTTTCAAAGCATACTTAAGGGTAGAAATTTCTAATTTGTGCCATCCAGTGCCTATACAGAAAATGAGGTAGTAAATTATTCCCACCTGATAAATCCAGAATAATATGCTGGGTTGGCAGCATGTGGCAACAAGCCTGTGCAAAAACTCCTTCAGCTCTCCATTGTATTCCATGAACAAAAGTTGCCAAAAAAGCTAGTACAAATATATGAGAGTTTGGGGCAAGTCCACCAACTTCACATGGCAAAGCCTTAAGGGAGGAGGTGGAGCTAACACATAGGCTGAATTCGGACAACACATTAAGCAACTGAGGGTGGGGGAAACAATCGTCAGTTGTGTTGCTTATTGTGTTGTGTGGAGGGTAACACGCCGCTCACAAACTACTGACGGTATGCTATTCTGCCCAAATAAGCAACTGAGAAAAACAACTGGCTTACAAGTTGTTTAGCTCGAAGCCAGTTGTTTAAAGTGTTGTGTGGAGGGGTGAGTGTGTTAATGGAGTGTGGTGAGTGGGTTAAAACACAAGCCCATAGAGGCAGGCGACAAGAGCGACCAAAGTGGCGGCTGCCACTCTGCTACAACTGGTGCAACTTGCAGAGTCTGCAGGAATAGAACTGGGAGGACTGAGGGAGAAGGGAGGGTGGGGAGAGGGGCGGGGGCTGTGTCAGTCAAATGCTGGTTTGACTATTAGTCCACTCAACGCCAACCCCAACCACCCACAGTTGTGTAGGAATATGTTGTATGGGGAGTACCCACAAAATAACCAACTGAGAGTTGGCTACTCAACCCAGCATTGACTAATGTGTTATCCGAATTCAGCCATAGTGTTGTAATCGCCTATTGCATGTTATGTTGGAGGTCTGTGATTGGATCTCCAAATGTCTTTTTTTTTAAAATCACTCACCGGGGAGGCCAAAATAGATGGGGGCAACTGTGCTATGGGAAGAATGTTTAACTCTTTCGCCCACACCATTTCCCTGATTTCCTGATTGAAATCACTTCCCTCCCAAAGGTAACCATATGTCAGGAAAAACCAGGACATGTCAGGATTTTTGGTAACAAATCCGGGAAGGGGGGGGGGGGGGAGATTATGAAAGTTGAAGAAAAACCTGGATTTTTCCCATCCTCCCCCCACCCAAAAGGCAGCTCTACTTTATAGTCAATGAGAATTAACAAAAATGCCTGTTCTGTTCATCCGTTGATTTTAAAGAATTTTTTTAAAGTTTAAGGTTTTAAAAAAAGTTTTTTTAAAAAAATCATTTTTAAAGATAAACAGATGAAACTTGGCACCATGATAACTCTTAAGTAGGGCTTTAGCCATGCCAAGTTTCAAGCAGTTCTGTTCATCTGTTGATTTTTATCAATTTGTTAAAGTTCAAGGTTGGCATGCTGGACACCCCCTTGGTGCTGGACACTCCCCCTGGGGGCGGACATGTTGTTGGGGATGCCGCCTTGGGGACTGACCATGTTGTCCTCCTTTTTGGTTTCCAAAATATGGTCACCCTACAAGCTGCTATTACACTTGAAGTGGCATATGGGGAACAAGGAGTCAGGTGTCTGTCCTTTTCCCCACAGTGGGGTCAATAGCAACTTTTGCCCATGTGGGTGTCAAGATTTCACTCAGGGAAACGGCAGGGTGGGAAGAGTTAAAGTCTCCCTCCCCAGTACTGCTGCCCTGATGCTTTTTGGTTACCTTAGAGCTGCTTTCAAGTTGTTTTGTTTTTAAATGCCACATGTTCCCACCCTTATGGATCTCCCAAATGAAATGCAGGTTTGAACTGAGTTTGACTGGCTTGATCAGAGACCAAACTACAAATGATGCAAATGAACTGTGAACAGGATCTCTTATTTATTTATTTATTTAAAAGTATGGGAGAAGATTTGGATCAGGCCCATGGGGCTGGTGGAGGGGGGGATTAACCCTTTGCACCACACTGTTTTTTGTAATTACCCCCCACCCCAAAAAGTGGCTAGTTGTCCTGTGGGGGCAAATGCAATACACTACACTACTTCGGGAAATGGGGAAGCACAAATGGGAGAAAGGAGGAGGCCTGGGGAGTTGGGAGGGGAGGAAGGAAGGAAGGAAACAATCCATGATGGGCTTTGCTCTGGCTTTTCTAGGCTGGCAAAGGCCTTTGTGTTGTTCTCCTCCCCAAATCAGCCCCTCCCTGAATCACTCGAAGAATATGATTCCTTGTACCATCAAACAGCCTTGCCCGGGTCCATCAGGTGAGATGCAAAACAGAAGAGAAAATCCTGAAATCGGACACTTACCTTAGATCATCATAGAGCAGGTGCAAGGTAGTTTGAAGTTACAGGGATGTGTATGGAGTGGGGAGGGGGAATGAGGACTGCCCCCCCTCTAAGTCCATATTATTATGCATCCAGATGTAAGGTCATACAAAGCCTTTTGATCCTTACCCTCTTACTGTGCAATCCTGTATGTGTCGACTCAGACGTAAGTCCCATTATATATTCTGCGGGAGTCTCTCCCAGGTGTATAGGATTGCAGCCTTAAGCATTCAATTATTTCTTGCTATAGTTTCAAGCCCATACCTCGTGTGCCTTGTTAAAAAAAATGCTGTGCGTGTCTTCAACCTTTAGTCAATGAATCAAGACATTCCAAATTTACTAAAAAAAAAAAAAGCACTCCCAATTAACTGGGCAATGCATTTTAAAGTTATATTATTTTAAATATGAATATTTATTATAAAAAATGCAAGTGGCAGGCACCATCGTGGAGCTGCATCACACCAGCGATTTATTGCACTCTCGCCATGCCTGAAATGTGTTTTTGCAGTGTGGTACTCACATGACGTTGTCCCCGTCCTGTGCTCATCTCACTTCTTCCCCTCCATTTTCCAGCTCATTTTGGAGTGAGGAAATTCTGTTTTTTCCCCCTCCTTGTGCAATACAGCCGCTCCTCCCTCCCATGTATTGTTGTCCTTGTGCTATATCAGACCATCCCGTTTTTTGTTGGGGGCGTGTGTGTCGAAGGGCAAGTCTGGCTGACAAAAGCAGAGGGCGGGGTGGTACTCCGCTCAACCGCTCAACCGTGAAGGGGGAGGGAGAGAGGGTGCCCGAACACCCCGCGGAGAAGGCGAGCATGCCAGGGACTCAGTCCCATTCAACTCTATGGTTTTTACTCCGGAGTAGGAATATCTAGGTTTCCTGACTAGAACAATGTAGGCTTCCCCTTGCCATGCCAACATTGTGCTGGAGAGAGGGAGACGATGCACCACTAAGGAGTGGTGAAAAAAGAGACAGGTTCTGGTGCTATGTAAAATGCTAAAATCCTCAGATTTTTTTATTGTTTAGAAAAAGCTCGACGCATAGAACACATAGAAAAAAAGAACGCACAGCTCCTGAGGAAGGATTGTATAATCCGAAACATTGAGCTTTTTCTAAACAATAAAAAATCAGAGGATTTTAGTATTTTACATAGCACCAGAGCCTGTCTCTTTTTTCACCCTACCATGCCAACATTGACCACAAACCTATCCAAAAATGAATTGTAATACTTTGTCTTCACTTACATTGTTTAATATGATATTAGGAAAAGCATAGGGGGGGGGGGTATCGTAATTTCACAGTTTCAGGCTGCTGTACTATTGTATCTGCACAGAAATAAAAAAATAACTGCAGGGGGAAGGGGAACGTAGGGGGCAGGGTGGGAGATTTCGCCGGCATAGTAGCGATACAGGTAGAAAGATACATGAACTGAAATAGCGCAACAACGCACAGATGTGAAAGTGCCCAGCGCTCGACTTGCTAAGGAAACAGAGGGGGAAACCACGGATGTAAACGGGTGGGGAGTAGGTGTGATGGAGCTCTTAGAATAGGCCTTCTCCCTTCACTCTCACACACCAAGAAATATCTCTCCTAAGATATCTTGCCTGTTGCAATATACACATACGTCATTTTTTAAAAAGGGAGAGGTAAGTAAGCTTTTTTCATCAGAACTATTAAGTCTTGTGCATTTATTGTTTTATTTGTGTGTTTATTTAAATCTTTTATGTTCCACCTTTTGGCTTAAAAGCATCCTAAGGCAGTTTACAACAATAATTAATAAATTACAAATTCGGCATGAAACAACAGTACTAATATAGAAAAAGCTTAAAAACCACAAGAGAAACCAAACAAAATGGGAAATCGAATCTGTTAACTCTTCTATTAAAATAATTTGATTAATCAACTAAGATTTTTTTTTACTGGATGACAGCCCTAGCAGGGCAGCATGGTGGGCTGATGTTTGCTGAATCTACACGCAGAAATGCTTGGATCTGGCCTGTTGGTGGGTGAAGTGCCAGTATATGGCCTCCACATTGCCATCAGGCAAATGTTGACAGCTGCTTTGGGTGGCAGCTGGCTTTCCTCTCCCAGCACCGCCAACATCTTGCGACTATTCAGTAATAGCAGAGCAGAAATGAGGATGGTTGTCGTTATGTGGTCAAAGAGAAGACAAGGCAATGGAGACGGTCACACTGGGGAGAGAGTAAGAAGCTTCCCCAGCAGCCTCCTCCCTCTCGCCTGGGCTCCAACGGCCACGCTTTGGACTCGGCTGCCGTGGGAGCTTCTGCCCCCGGGGACTGCCAGTCCATAGGCCCCTGGGCACCCCCACTGCTTGGCTGCCCCGCCCCTGTCCTCCTCCCTCGCGCCTGGGCTTTATTCAGGGTGTGGGATTTCCTTGTCTGTGTAGGTAGGGTGCATTTTTAATTTCATCTCCTATTTTTAAAAAATCAGTGTTCTTAGAACTGTGAGACTAAGAGAACAAAAAAAGGGGGTAAATTTAAAAAAGAAGGGAGAGAGAGAGAGAGAGAATTGGTTGGTTTTGGGGGCATGCCCAGACATGCTCTGCTCCAGCCAGCATTCTTCAGCCGTGGCCTCACGCACACACACACGCACGAGGCTTGACTTTTGGGGGGCCATTTCTGGGCTTCCTTGCTCCAGCCAGCGCAGCCCACCTTGTTGTTGTCCAGCGACTCCCAGCCACAAAGCGCCCTGGTCTCCCCCCACCCCCAAAAGGACACCTCTTCAGGTGGTGGCTTTAAAAGATGTTCAACTATATAAGCGTTGTGTGTGTGAAAGGGGTACTTAACTGAAAGAGAATAGAGCAAGATTTGGCTGGGAAATGGGAAATGAATGGGGAGTGATCCTGTGATTGGCCCCTTTTTGCTTTTAGATTAGCATTCTGTCCATTTTGGTGCTGTGTGTGTGTGTGTGTGTGTGAGAGAGAGAGAGAGAGAGAGAGAGAGGTCCCCTCTACAAGGATTCGCTTTTGCGCCTGGTTAGCCGATTATGCGCATAATCGTAGAAGCGCATTTACGCCTAATCCCTCTGCACGAGAGGCGGCGAAGCGCATTACCGGATGTCCAAAATGCGGTTTACAAGTAGTTAATGCGCATAAGCGCATATTCACACAGTCAAAATGCGCTTTAACGGACGGAGCAAAATAAAACTCGTGATCTAACGCGCATTCGATAATGCGCATAATCGGAGAGATAACGCGCCTCTACGCCCCATTTGCGCTCCGCTGGTGTGGAGGTAATTTTTTTAATGAGACTTCAAAGAGCATTAAACCTCTCGTGAAGAGGCACCTAGAGAGAGAGAGAAAGAAAGAGAAAGGGCTCGTGAAAAATCTATCAGCCGCTTTCTCTTTTGCGTCCTGTCCCCCACCGCCATGATTTCAAATTAATTGTAATTGAAGGGGGACTAAAGAGTTTGGACGCAAATTAATTGAATAATTTATTTTATTTGAGATTATTTGGATGAGAAATCAACAGGGTGGCTTTGCTTTCTGTGAAATCTTAGTAATGATTCCTGAATTTGCATAGATAGCTATGAATTAGGATAAGCAACTTTCACACACTTTGTATCATATTCATATGGGGCTGTACCTCAAATCTTCCAAGTGCCTAGCAGAGCCAATCCCACAATGAAAAATCACTGTTTCTGCCCCTTCACATATCCAGTGCAGACATAATTCACACTTAGGCTGAACACTTTCCAGAGAAATTTCCCAGAGATTTTAAATTTGATGAATCAGCCTCAGGGGGTGTAAATGGATGATCAATCTGAACTGTGGCACCTGGGGGTAATTTGAACGTCCGTATCATCCTGCCAATTTGTTAGAAATATAGTAAGAACCAGAGCCACTCCATTTTGTTTTTGTCTATATTTAGTTCCTTAAAACTTTGTTCAGACTTCGCTTGGGACATGAGTCCATGGTCTGATCCTTCTCATGGGAAAGAAATAAAGCTTTTTGTACCTCCGCTTTGATTCTGCTTTGCTTTTCTGACAAAATTGGGACACCTCCAGAAAAGAACTCTAAGAGCAATTTACGCAACAAATCGATCAGGAGATATTATATATCTGTTGCTCAGATACAGATGTGTGGTAATAGTTTAAATGATTCTCTATATCCACCATGAATTTCCTTAAAATCTAAATTTGTGAAATTATAGAAAGTCCATGCAAAACAAATTTACACAGTTTGCAAAATCCTAAAGAACTGGATGGGCCTCAGTTATATGAACATTCTGGAATGAAGTTTGGCCATGTACTGAATTGAACCCTAAGCCCCCATACTGCATGATTTCTCCCCTCCTCCTCTCAACTCCCTTCTGTTTCTGAACATCTGGGCTGCCAAAGAAGGCTTCCCTACCTGATTCATTTATTTTACCCTAGTAGCAATGCCAGAAGGATGGGAGGTGGTGAACAGGGTTTAGGATTTCCGAAGTGCGGCACTCTACATGTTAATTAGGATATCTTCATTCACAATGGAAGGCTGTCTCATATGTAGTATATGTCTGAAACACTGCAACAAATCAATGAGGGATTTGTATCGATGCCTGAGGATGTTTTGACATAGTTGACGCTCTCATTTGTGACAACAGGCAAAATGAAAACCAGGGGGCTGTCTATACACACTCAAAGCCCCGCAGGAGCTGCAAATCCGGGCTGCATCAGTTATATGCCGCAGCTGCAGATTCACAGCCACCACAGGGCTTTTCCATGAAGCTGCGTGGTAAAAATGTCAGGGACTTACTCCAACTTTTTCAATGGGAGCAAGAGCACCCCGGCTCCTCCACTGCCTGACCTCGCTCTATGGCTGATCCAGGGCGCAGTCCTGCAGACGGTGAATGGCAGTTGGTCACCAGAAACCAGGAAGAGGGTGGGAGGGCAGCTCCAGTACCTGGATGACCACCGGAAACCTCACGCTCCCGCCTTGGTGTGGGGACTACCCAACGCACCCCAGGTAAGTGAAACCGTGGGGTTTAGGAGGAACGCGGCGCCATGAAGACAGACCCCAGCTCTAGTCTTCCTTACTGTAATGTCAGTATGGGAAAAATACATCTTTCTTGAGCAGTACTTCTTAAACACCGCCAGAGGGCAAAGCTGTGCTTTTAGCAGGCTCCTTCCTTGCAGTTCAGACTCTAAAATCTGGTGTGGATCTGTGGGTGTGTTTGCTTCCAGGTAGACAACCTCCTAGTGGTAATCAATCATTGCTCTTCCACTGTAAGCTACAAACAAACTTGCAATTGACTTTCCATGCTATTGGTGGACATTGTGCATTTTCTGTTGTCACTATCCCACTATGATCCATCCACACCTGTGCCCTTAGTGCAACTTTCCCATCTTTTCTTATGGGACATGGTTTTTATGGGGGTAGCAACATATTGGCCAGCTGAGTCTGAACCTATCAGAGCTCAGCATGCATTACTATATCTGAGATAGGTAACCTTTTCAGCCCATGGGCATGTCTGGAAATTTGTCACAAAGGACTACTAACCTGCCCAGGCAGAAGCATTTGTGGGAAATTGAGACAGCAGAGGTTTCCCACTTTGCTTTGAAGCAATCCCGGCTGTCAGGCAGATAATACAAAACTATTTTCTAAATAAAGGTTGAGAGGAGTAGGGTTTCTCAATGGACCGCAAAGAAGGTACTGGGTGGGCCACAGACCCCCATGTTGTCTAACCCTGCACTGTCTCTGATTAGTGTGTTAAAATGATCTTTTAAGTACCACTAACAAGTTTCCAGCAATATTTAAAAAATATTAAAACATTTTATTTATTTATTTATTGCATTTCTCTATAGCCCAATAGCAAAATACCACTTAAATGAGAGTTTTATAGTACTCTAGTACTATACCTCTATCATGCTAATATATATATATATATATATATATATATATATATATATCATGAGCCATTGCCCACTTTTCCAAGGTGTTTAATGGTTGTGACCAGAAAGTTTGAGTGTGTATGTTTAATATAGCTATAATATTTTTCCCTTTAAAATAGCATTATAACATTGCAAGGGTATAGTGCTATACCATTTATGCATATCTGTATTTAATTTAAAATGTAGCAAAGGCATCCCTATTTTAAAATGATGGCCCCGGGGGTATTCCTTCCCGATCTGCAATTTTACGAGGCAGTTAATGGCAGTGATGGGAATAGGGTTGCCAATTGTCTAGAAGCTTGATCTGCAGAAATCAGATCAAGAAGTGGAGGTTGGGGGTAGAAAGTTGAAGGGATGTGTGAAAACTGATGCTGCCTGAATGGGCAGAAACAGTGACTGAAGGGGTTAGAGGAGCAGACTGCGTAAGAGCTGTGGGTTTACTGGTGCAGGAATTGGTGTGAAGGGTGGGTCAGAGTTCATTATAAGTGTATTTATACTGTTCTTCTCATTTATATGAGCTGTAATTATTACAGATTACAAAAATGTCAAAGCTATATAGAAATACGTTCAATAGCAACTTTATTTTATAGATATGATATCCTGCATTGCCCCAGTGCTTGGGACAGTTTATACACATATTTACACGTTTAGATTTAACAAGAGGAAGAAAAAGAACAATGTTGAATAGGATTTAATAGACTATAATCGATCAAAGTGATGACAAGTTTGACAACCCCTTTAAGGACTTCCTATGCAAATGTTCTAACATATTGAGATTTGGGAATTCAAATTGGCACTTCAGCATTTGCAAAACTTAGGCTGACCAGATAAAATCCAGGTCAGGGCTCCTGTAACTTTAACAGTTGTAGAGAAAAGGAGATTTCAGCCAGTGTCATTTGTATGCAATTAGTTCCTGGTGAAATTCCCTCTTCATCACAACAGTTAAAGTTGCAGGGGCCCTGCCTTCTTTTGTATTTGGTCACTCTAGTATAGTGCCTGCACCTTTAACTGTTGTGATGAAGAGGGAATTTCACCAGGAACTACTTGCATACAAATGACACTGGCTGAAATTCCCTTTTCTCTACAACTGTTAAAGTTACATGAGCCCTGACCTGGATTTTATCTGGTCAGCCTACAAAACTTGCATCTACTGGACCCAGCCCAGTTGAAGGTAAGCGTTTTAATATGTGGTGGACGTCAGCGATGAAGTATTAAGCATCTACTAAACTTGCCCATTGAATTCAACAGGACTTAAATTTTGCATGGCTGGATTACAGCTATTATCTTCATTCCAGATCCACAACATTCCAGATCCACAACAAATTTACGCACCAAAGTTGTGCATGTGGTTTTGTAAGTCAACATGAAAGGGAATCTCCATCACAGCCTGTAATGTGAGAGCCTGCAGTCTCTCTTTTTCCATGGGACAGTCTTCTCTTCTTCAGGCTACTTGCTCCACCATCTTTTACGTCTCAAAAATATACTCTCAACTCACATGACGTCTGGCCATTCCATGTGCACGCCCATGTAGTTTTCTGCTCACTGCAGTTTAAACACCCACAACTTGCAACATTGCCCGCTCCCAACCCCTCGCCACCAAATGTAGTGTCCTAGCATTAGATGGGTGCTTACCGGGGAATTTGCTGCCTGCCTGGGAATGCTGGTGAGCTACCTTCAGTTTGGTAATGTTATCGTTTATGCTGGCTGCCTCTAGATGGATTCCATTTGCTGTAGCCGAATGAATGCTTAGAAACACACCTGGCCATTCACTGATGGTGGCTAGCAGTGCTGCGTCCTGCGGCTGAATCACATGGTCCACTTATATGAAGTATCGTCTGAACCACCTCGCTTCTTTGCACATCCAACACGGATTATGAAAAGTGGTGGCAGCAGCAGCAGCAGCCACTGCAAAAGAGGCACTAACATAGGCTGACCATATGAAAAGGAGGACAGGACTCATGTAACTTTAACAGTTGTAGAGAAAAGGGAATTTCAGCAGGGTCATTTGTATGCAATTAGTTCCTGGTGAAATTCCCTCTTCATCACAACTGTTAAAGGTGCAGGCACTATACTAGAGTGACCATATACAAAAGAAGGTAGGGCTCTGCAACTTTAACTGTTGTGATGAAGAGGGAATATCACCAGGAACTAATTGCATACAAATGACACTGGCTGAAATTCCCTTTTCTCTACAACTGTTAAAGTTACATGAGCCCTGACCTCCTTTTCATATGGTCAGCCTACACTAACATTCACAGAAGCCCCCTCCCTTGCCCCACATTTTGCCTAGTAAGCTTTCCCATTGATCCGTGGCAGGGTGATGTTGTTGAAGGTCACTGCTTTCCCTTTGAGCCAGACCTAGCTTTGCAGAATAGTTTGCTCCAGCATTCTGTCACACATCTCTTCTATCAATATTGGTGCTGCTGCCTGTAATAAATAGTTAAGCTAATTCTTAAGCCCTAAAAGTATAGGAGTTGCTGAAGACTGAAAAAAGCTGGAATGTCACAACCTCAATCACCCACTTTCTCTCTTTCGATTGCTTCAGGACCCAGGTGACCCCGAGTGGGAGGCCCAAAGTTAGTCTGTCAAGATGGGCGAAATAGAGCAGATGAAGCAGGAGACTGAGCAGCTGAAGAAGCAGATTGAGGTAATGCTGCCCACAACACAGAAGCTGCCTAGATTGGGCCCTTTCCCCAACTCTGGGGTAGCATAAAAGTGAAGTTATTGCCCCCACTTTTGCATCTCACCTCTAGATGGCCTTAAGCACACCACTTTCTCTCAGTCTCCCCATCTGCAAAATGGAGGATCATAATACTGGCTTACCTTACAAAGTTACTGTAAAAGTTCTAACTAGATAACATATTAAGGATTTTTTTTATTTTTTTTTTTATTATATAATTTTTATTAATTTCAACAAAACAACATACACAATACATAATATAAAACAAACTACCACCCTCGACTTCCCCCGTGCACCCCCCCACCGAGACCTTCTCATAATCATTCATCCTCCTTCCAAAATTTTAATAATTCTTTTGAAGGCGATTGTCCCTTTCCCGATCTTAAAACATAATCCAAAAAGGGAGTCCATATTTCTCCAAAATCACTCTTACTGGACATTCCCCTCATTATTTTCATTTTACAAGTCAACATATCATTCAGAGCTATATCCCAAATTTCTTTATACCAATCTTCTATTGTATAACTTCGTTGCCCTTTCCAATTTTTAGCAATCATTATTCTGACGGGTGCCAGGAGGTTGTTTACCAATTCTCTTTTTATTATATGCTTATTCCTACTATCCCATATTGCTAGTAGAGCTAACCTCGGGTTTAATTCCAATTTACTTCCAATTATATCACTTATTTCTTTAAAAACCCTTTCCCAAAATTTTTGTACTTGTTCACAGCTCCACCACATATGAAAATAGGTCCCAACCTCCTGACACCCCCTCCAACAATTCTTGGACACTTTTTTATCTATCTGGTGAAATCTTACAGGTGTTAAATACCATCTCCAAACTGTCTTATAATAGTTCTCCTTAATTCTTATCGACAGTAACTTTAACATTCTTACATTCCATATCCTCCCCCAATTATCTTCGTTGATTTTTTCCCTTACATCTTCTTCCCATACCTCTTTTATAACCTTAAGTGAGTCCTGAAATTCTTCCTCTATTAATATTTTATATATCTCACTAGTGAATCCTTTCTTAGCTCTAGCTTCTTCTTTTTTTCCTATTTGTTCAATTAAATCTTCAAATCTAGTATTATTTCTACATTTCTTATTTTTTAACCTCCATTCCTGTGTCCATTTTGCCAATTGCAAACACTTGAACCACGCTATCTTTTGTCCTTTAAATAAATCTTTAATATGCTCACTATCCTTCATCTTTTCCATCCAATTCCTTAGTTTAATAATATCTTGTTCTTTCAGTCTCGCTTCTATCTCTGGTTTTAATACTTTTGGGAAGTTTCCCACTACTACAACTGGGGCGAGCGGAGAATCCCCTGGTATCAATTTCCCTCTATACTTCTCCCAGATCATTAATATATTTTCCAACAATGGGTTGTCCAGTACCTTCAATTCTTTCTTTTGTATTTTAGTAAAAAATATATTTCGCGGTTTACATTCTATCTCTACTGTTTGCGATTCTAACCATTCCAAATCTTGCTCCCCTAAAATAGCATGAATAACATATCTTAACTGATTAGCAATATAATAATTCTTAATATTCTGAAGTCCTAAACCTCCTTTCTTTTGAGCCTTATACCATAACCCCTTATTTATCCTAGCTCTTTTATCCCCATTACAATAAGCATTAATCATGTTTTGCCAACTTTTAATCTCAGCTACTGAAATTCTAATAGGTAGCATTCTAAACAAAAAAATAATCTTAGGTAATATCTTCATTTTAATAACCGCTATTCTACCGAACCAAGAATGTTTTAATTTTCTATATATCTTTAATTTCTCCCCTACCTCTTTTCTTAGCCTTACAAAATTAAGTTCCTCTATTCTTTCTAATTCTTTATCTATATTTACTCCTAAATATCGTATTATATTTTTATGCCTTAATCCTAACTTAGCTTTACATTTCTCCATCTCTTCCTTGTTATAATTATACAACATCATTTCTGACTTCCCCCAATTAACTTGTAATCCTGTGATTTCCCCAAATTCTTTCAAATGTTTCTGAATAATTTCCCCACTTTCTAGAGGATCTTCTAGTGTCAATGTATCATCCGCAAACATATTCACTTTAATCTTATAATTTCTTCCTATCCCCTTTAATCTTTCATCTTCCCTAATTACATTTGCTAAAATTTCTATAACTATTGCAAATAAAATCGGTGAAAGTGGACATCCTTGCCTAGTTCCTCGAGCTAGTGTTATTTGTTGCGTTAACCCATCATTAACCATTATTTCCGCTTTATTATTTTTGTACATCTGGTTAATCACTCCCATAAATTTATGTCCAAACCCAAATGTTTTTAATATTATTTTTAACGCTGGCCATTCCACGCAATCAAAGGCTTTGAAAATATCTAAAGCTAATAATCCTGCTTTTAAGTTCCTTTTTTTTAATAATATTTATTATATTTATAACTCTCCCAATTAAATTCGGCATTTTCCTACCTACAATAAATCCGCATTGATCTTTTTTAATATATCTAAAAATAAATGTACCCATTCTTTTAGCCATTATTGCTGAAAATATTTTTGCATCCTGATTTATTAAAGATATTGGTCTATAAGATGCTGGATCCGTCAAATCCAATTTCTTTCTACATATTCCTGAATCTTTTCTTGTGAAACCACCTCTGAAGTATATAAATCTTTGTAGAATTCCTGAAAAACAATTAATTTATCTTTCATTAAATTACATCTATTCCCTAACTTATCTCTTATTGTTCCTATCATATTCTTAGCCTTCTCTGACTGCGTGGATCTAGCCAGCATCTTAGAATTTCTATTATTATATTCAAAAAAATCTCTCTTTAAATATAACAAATTCTTTTGAACCTCTTCTATTTCTTCTTTTTCCAATTCCTTTTTTTTTGCTTGAATTAGCAACAGAAAGCAGGCCAGAGCTTGTAAGCTATCCTGGTGGCCCAAGGAGTAAAGTGTTTGACCCCTGCTGCCAAAGCCCTGATTTGAGATTCCTTCCTGGTACTTTACAATGAATGTAACATGGGCTTTCAGTCTTTTGGCAGACCAACGTTTTGCCTTTCTTAGGCCTCCTCCACACGAGACGTTTAATGAGCCTTGAAGGCTCATTATAAATTTTACCTACACACGAGCGGAGCGCAAAACGGGCGTACAGGCGCGTTATCTCCCCGATAATGCGCATTTTCGAACGCGCGTTAAATAGCGACTTTTATTTTGCTCCGGCCGTTAAAGCGCATTTTCGCTGTGTGAACAAGCGATTATGCGCATTAACTACCTGTAAAGTGCTTTTTGGGCATCTTTTAATGCGCTTCGCCGCTTCTCGCCGCCTCCCGTGCAGAGGGATTAGGCGTAAATGCGCCTCCGCGAAAATGCGCATAATCCCCGAACCGGGCGCAAAAGCGCATCCTTGTGGAGGGGGCCTAAGATGTGCCTTAGATATAGGTGAGTACATGCATCAGTAGAAAAGTTCCCTATACCTTACACTGTATTTAGATTGGCCAACGAAACCTTTTTTTCAACCTCCATTGCCCCCGGTTCCTGTTCACATGGTGGGCAAAAAAGGGGGGTGATTTTGCCTGAAAACGTGGTGTGCTGGGAACATGTGTGTCTTGTTTGGAAGCAAAATTGTGCCCCTTCACATGAACAAGATTCTGCTTCTGAACAAGCCATGCCTTGTTATCAAGCAAAATTGCTGCTTTTTTGACAACGTGGTGGCAAATTTGGCAGTGGTGGGAAGCAGGGTTGTGGTTCCTTTAAGAGAGTCATGAAGACTGCTCTCTTCCGGCAGGCCTATCCGGATGAATTTTAAGATGTTTTAATGATGTATTTTCTCTTGTTTTAAAATTTTTTAAACTGTTTGTGATTCTTGTATTTTACATTGTGTTCCCCGCCTCGATCCGAAGGGAGAGGCGGGTTATAAATAAATATTATTATTATTATTATTATATACCCACTTATCTTTTGACTCTCTCAGTCTTTCCTCTAAACTCTTTATCTCTTCTTCAGCATTTTTATTAAGTACTTCCTGTTGCTTTTTAAGTGTAGACATTTCCCTAATACAGATCCCTCTTATTACTTCTTTCATCGTATCCCATAATAATCCTTGCGATTTAACTCCTTTTTCATTTATCTGCCATATTTCCTGCACTTCCTTTTTTAATTTATCTACTATGTTTTTATTTTTAAAAATTCTTCCGTCTAATCTCCATCTCTTTGCTTGTTTGTAATCCTTCTTCATTTTAATATCCATCAACATTAATGCATGGTCAGTGATCTTAATTACTCCTATATCACAATCTATTAATTTTGGTACCATATTCTTTGATATAGAAATATAATCAATCCTTGAATAACTCTTAAATCTAGGTGAGTAAAAAGTATATTTTCTTTCTTGTCCTTTTAAAACTCTCCAAACATCCATTAATTCTTTCCTCTCCATTAATTAAGCTAATTCCGTCTTCCCCACTCCTCTAACATCTCTTATAATATTATCTCTATCTTTCCCTTTATCAAGTACCATATTAAAATCTCCTGCCATCACAATGTTCTTTTTCCCTAAATCTCCCGCCATATCAAATACTGCTTTAAAAAATTCAGTTTGTTTCCCATTTGGAGCATAGACATTAATCAGCACAAATTCTTCCTCTTGCATCGTGCAGTAAATTATAAGGATCCTTCCATTCTTATCTTTCTTTATATTTTGAATATTAATACCACATTTCTTCGATATTATTATTGCTACACCTCTCGCTTTAGAAGTACCAAATGACTTTTCATACACTCCTACTTCCCTCATTCGTAACTCATTAACCCCTTCCTTTAGCTGATGAGTTTCCTGCAAGAAAATTATATCTATTTTTTTCTCTTTTCAACAATGTTTCAATTCTTCGTCTTTTAACCACCGTTCCTAGCCCCTTAACATTTAGAGTTGCACATCTCAATTTATTTTCCATTTCTTACTTTCACCCATATCATTAAATTGGTCTCGGTCAGTGAACCACATACCCCCCTCCCTTCCCTCCCCCCACACATACCCCCATTTTTACCCCCCTCCTCACCAGACATCTGGGCACTGGCCCCAATTATTTTAGAACTCTTCGGGGGGGGGGGGGAACCCGGCCCAACCCTCAGAGCAAAGTCCGATCCTCCCCTCCTTTTTTTTTCATTTCCCCACTAATCCCTTATCCTTGACTGGATCCTCCAACCGCGCCTTCTTCTTGCACTATTTCTCCCCCATCGTTGGCATCGATTATGCCCAACTTCTCCAACAGCTCGATTCCCTGCTCACACGATGTTACTCTTTCCTGCTTCCCTTGCCACATGAATCTCAAAAATACAGGATATCCCCAGCTGTAAGTTATCGATTTCTTCCTCAATGCTGCTGTACAAATTTTGACACTCTTCCTCCACTGCATGGTCTCCGGGGAAAAATCCTGATAAATTTCAACTGCTGTTGCTTGAATCTTTGATTGAGCTTGTCGTCTAATTGCTTGCATAAATTTTTCTTTTTTGTAATAATTTGCAAATTTAACAATTATATCCCTTGGAAGCACTCCTTTACGCTTAAAACCAACTCTGTGCACCCGTTCGAGATCAGCATCATCCCAAGTCTCGTCTGGAAGTTGTATTCTTATCCATGTCAAGATTGTATCTCTTAAATCTTTTAAATTCTCTCCTTCTTGTTCCCCATATTTTCTTATACGTATATTTGCACGTCGATCCCGATCCTCCATAGCAATAAGGCGTAGTTCATGCTGAGACAGCTGCTCTTCCTGCTTCTTACAAACTCCAGCCAATGCTCTAGTATCTGTCTGCAGCACCCCAACATCCTTCACCACTTGCGTTAAACCCTTCATAAGTTCAGTCTGCGTATCGTTGATGCGCTTAGCCAAGCGGTCTTCCAATCCAATGAGCATATTTTTAATATCATCCTTTAACTCCTCCATTGGGTCTGGCTGACCTCCTCTGGTAATCTTTGGAATTACAACTGGCTCTGTCATTTGTGACGTAGAGCTTTTTACAGGAGATTTCTTTCCCTTATCTGGCATATTTTGAGACTCCAAAGACGACAATCTCTGCCAGGTACGATTCGATCCATGCTGTTTTGAGGGTCTAACCCAGGCTGGGGTGGGAATAGAAGGCTTTTCCTGTCGACTCTCCTTCTTACTCATAAATTTTCCCCTCCCCCAGTCTGCCTGGTGACTCTTTCTTATTGTTACCGCAGCCAGCCAGCCTAGACTTCAGATTTACTGGGGATTAACGTTCCTCCTCATCACTTATATTCAGTTCTATTTCCTGTCCGTCTCCCTTCCAGTATTCTAATCAGCCAGTCTACCTTATATCTTCAATTATAAGTCCATAAATTACCTCGGTAATGGCGTCTCGCCTCTTTGTTGTCAGTGCCGTCCACTTGGTTTCACTTTTGCAGCCGAGAACTTTTCGCCGCTTTCCAGCTCCCACTCAGATGATTAATCACTTCCAGTCAATATAACATGCCTTTTATTACTCTCCAAACACTCTACTATAAGGAATTAGTGCTTAATTCAAAGCTTTTTTAAGGAGCTCAGAAGATCTATGACTTTACCCCATCACGATCAAGCCACGCCCCCAGGATTTTTATTATTTTGATCTCTCTCCATCTCTCACTTTACTAGAGTTGCGTTTTTTCCTGTCTCTATACAATTGCTTCTTGAAAGTTAACAATTAATTTTTCCAAACTTCATACTGGTGCAAGCTTTCGAGATCTTGAGATTTTTTTTTCACTGGGCAAGATGTTACAAAAAGCAGGGGGTGGGGGGAGGAAGGGAAAAAAAGAGCTGACTTGATGTTGAAGTCATAGAGCATCATCACACGGGGGGAAATCACATTTCCTTACCATCGCTTCTTTGCCCACTTATTTGTCCCTCATTACTTCCTCTTTCAAAAGAGGAAGTAAACAACATGCATGCGGCCCATTCAGTGGGCCACTTTGATCCCGCTGCTTCTCCTGCACACAGCAGGAGATAGCAGCAACTTCCATCTCAAAAAATAAGTCGGACTTACTGGAGCGTTTTTTTGCCACGTGAAGAAGGCTAAAAGGGGCGGGAGGCACGCTGCAGATGACGTTGTGAGAGGGACCTGCGAAAATCCATGAGTGCCCAACGAGTGTGCAATAAGACGCTCATCTGATGATGCCCATAATGTGTGCATAATCACAATCTTAACATAGAATGAAATAGTCCTTGGTTAAGAATGGAATTGTCAAGACATTTTCCCACTACAAACCTATATTAATTTTAAAGCAATTTAATGTGTGCATGTTCCCCAATAGAATTATTGGGGACTGCAGTTTGGTGAGGGTGCAGAGCATTCTGGCTTAGGTTTAGAAATCACTCTTCGAGATCATTTGCTCCCTTTCTAATTAGCATTCTTGAAGCGGAGTGATCTACCCCGCTTGGCAGAGTTGTAGCTTGGGTGAAGACTTGCCTCCTTCACCACACTTCTCCTCTGAATATTCAACTTCCAACTGGGAAAAAAGTAAATAATCCTTTTACTAAATGGAGATGCAATAGAAAAGATGCAGGCAGTATTTCTGCCCAACTGTTCTGTAAGAGTTAAACTTGTCCATATCTTTCAATTTTTTGGCCAATCAATGACCAAACACTAGGATGACTGAAAAGCAGATGGGGACCATACTTGTTGTTTTTTTAAATTACAAACAATTTTATTAGAATTAATGAATAGATTAACTTTTAATTTAAAAGTAAAACTGCTTGTAATTCACGGTTTTGCAGTTCTGTGTTGTGTTCCATTGCTTTCTCGAGTGTACTAAGCCCCCTGACCACAAAAAGAATTGCAGAAGATAAAAGTAGTGTAAAAATAGTGTGGAAGATTAGAGTTCTGGGTTTGCTCGTTTGCTGGAGATATGTGCAAATCTTCACCCAGTCCAGATGTTTACCAGCGAATTTGGGCCAGTTACACTCTCGCACCTCGACCTACTTCACAGGGCTGTTGTGAAGATAAGACCTCAGAGCTCCTTGGAGGATGGACGTGATAAAAAAAAAAGGCATGTTTGGCTATGAATCTACCCCGGCATGTTTTTTTTAAAAAGACTAAGCAACAGGGGATTCAAATCCTGGCTCAGGGCCAGAGAATTTGGGCCAACCTCTTCCTATAATTTCACCCCCCCCTCTCTCTCTCTCTTCATTGCAGGAAGCTCGAAAAGCTTGTGCTGACACTACACTTGCTCAGGTAGGAAAGGTTGATAATAAATTACCTGGTCTGGACAGTTTTTTAATTTTCTGAGACAAAGAAACTAGCATAAATCCCAAGAGAAGAATGGGGTTCCCCCAAACCATCTGAAATAGACATGGGAGGGGGGGCTATTTCCCCACATCTTTGGTGGCAGGGGCTAAAACTCCTCCTTTCTATGCAGCTTGTTTCCGGGGTTGAAGTGGTCGGGCGCATACAAATGCGTACACGGCGAACCCTGCGTGGGCACCTGGCCAAGATCTATGCTTGTCACTGGTCCACAGATTCCAAGTAAGTGATGGCCACATAAAAAAGGGGCGCATCCATTTTCACTTGCTGCCCCTTATGCTGGGCACTCCTTCCCTGCCCACCACCGTGATGCTACTTCTGTTTCTGCAAATCCTTCCTTGACAGGGCTGTACCTGCTCAGACCCTGAGGACATTTTCAAAGGCCCTCTTCTGGTGCCTCTGCTGGAGGCAGTTAGGCAGGTTTCTACATAGGAGAGGCCTACTCAGTTGTGGCACCCTGTTTAATGGTATTTATTATTATTATTATTATTATTATTATTATTATTAGCATTAGCATTAGCATTTATATGCCGCCCCATAGCCAAAGCTCTCTGGGCGGTTTACAAAGATAAAAAACATTGAACATTAAAAACCGATATACAAAATTTAAAAAGCATAAAAACAGATTACAAATACAATATCCATTTAAAACAACTATTCTGGGTCCAAACCCCCCCCCCCCTCAACATACAGTGTTAAATGCCTGGGAGAAGAGAAAAGTCTTGACCTGGTGCCGAAAAGATAACAATGTTGGCACCAGGTGAGCCTTTTCAGGGAGATCATTCCATAATTGGGAGGGCCACCACTGAAAAGGCCCTCTCCCTTGTTGCTATCCTCTGAGCTTCACTCAGAGTAAGCACCTGGAGGAGGACCTTAGATGTTGAGCGTAGTGTACGGGTAGGAGAAGTAGGTATTGTGGTCCCAAGCCATGTAAGGCTTTATAGGAGGCTCACCTAGCACCTACGCTGTTCATCTTTTTGGCATCAGGCAAAAAATCTCAAGCATTTTAGATTTGATGGCTATTTTTATATATTTTATATTTTTCCTGTGCTGGTTTTATGTTGTATTGTATTTTTATTTTTGTAGTTTATGTTGGCTGCCGAGAGAACTTTTGTTATTGGGTTGATTTAAAATACAATGAATGAATGAATGAATGAATGAATGAATGAATAAAAAGCCTTAGGAGTATATGTGCTTATGAACATGTCTATCCACCCTTCTGCAATCCCCTAATCATTAAGGTGGATTCCTGCATTGAGCAGGGGGTTGGACTCGATGGCCTTATAGGCCCCTTCCAACTCTACCATTCTATGATTCTATGATCTGAAAATTGGGTAGAAGGGTGCTCAAGGATCACTCATCTTCCTGAGTGCACAGGGTGAAGCGCTCAGAAGTGTGATAGCCATGAGGAAGGCAGGGGCAGTGGTTAGGGTGAGGCAAGGATGGAGCCTTCAGATCCCAGTCAGTGCAGCCATATTAATACAATTCTGGTCCTCTCTCTTAGGCTCATGGTCAGTGCCTCACAAGATGGGAAACTCATTGTGTGGGACACATACACAACCAACAAGGTAAGGGGTATATACGTAGCTAGAAACACCAGCTGTCAACAAGATTAGGAATGAAAAGATGGGAACTCCCCTAAGAGCTACTCACATTTCATTCCTGAGCCTGCACTGCAGTTGCTGAAGCCCTCCCCCCCCCCCCGCAGCCCCTGTTCTTCACGAGGTCCTCGTTCACTCCTGACAGAAGAGTCTGATACTCACTTTGGATTTCTACCCTGACCCCAGGTTCATGCCATCCCTCTCCGCTCCTCCTGGGTCATGACCTGTGCCTATGCCCCATCAGGGAATTTTGTGGCCTGCGGAGGTCTTGACAACATGTGCTCCATCTACAACCTCAAGAGTCGTGAAGGGACCGTGAAAGTGAGCCGGGAGCTGTCAGCCCATTCAGGTGACCTTTCCCTCCATTTGCTGTGTGTAGTCTACCCTCCAACACAAGCACAGGAAAAGGGTTGAACGTTGCACCAGGTACAGAATTCAATGTCCTAGGACTCCCAGGTAACAGAGTAAAATTGCAGAAGCCACAAAAGTGGCTCAATATTATTTCTAATGGTGTTCGTGTAGGAATGGTGTTCTCAATCCTCCCCATGAGTAGCAGGATATACTATAATTAGTAAAGTACCAAGTTCACAGTTATGCAAAATAAGAAAAATATGTGTATTTTCTTAATCTGCATAATTTATAGAGGTTGGAGAATTCAGCTTTTCTGGGCACAAAAATCGATTTGTGTGTTTGGGTGCATCTACCTATCTATCTAAAGTATAAAATATGTACATCATTAGTCTTAGCCTTATTCTTCCTTTTCAAGAGATTCACATTCTGTTATCCCTTCCTTGAAGGCTATCTCTCCTGCTGTCGATTCCTGGACGACAATGACATTGTGACCAGTTCTGGGGACACCACATGGTGAGTCTGTGTAGCTCCCCTTGTGCGCCGCAACAGCATGGGTAGGCTACAAAGGCTCCTGTCCCCAGCCATCATGTAGTTTTGCTTAAGCCTTCTACTGTAAGACTCTACTCTTACAAGACAAGCATGTGACATTACTGAGTGGCTTTTTTTTAAACCCTGGATAAGAGTAGCCCGGATGTTATTTTATCATCCATATACACTCTCCCACTTGCCAGCAACTGGTTTTCTGCTTGATTCAATCAGAGCTTGGTCTCTATTATCAGGCTCTGCTAACTGACCCCCTGCTCCCACCAAGCTCCAGTACACTCCACGCCTACCCTACCAGGCACCTCCAGCCCCAATCTGCCAGGCACTCTTATCTCCTGAGTGGTTCCCCCTGAGTCTCAGAGCCTGGCGCCCGGGGGCCCTTCCAACACTCAACACAGTCCATACCTTGCACTGAGCTCAGGCGGAAGGGCCTGCCTTACATCCCCATTCTCAGATGAGCTGAGAAACAGGCGCAAACAGCAGAGGCTCCACGAGTCCTCCCAGCGTTCTGCACTCAGGCTGCCTCTACAAGAGGCATTTAAAGCTCTTTCAAGGCGCATTAAAAAATTTACATCTACAAGAATGGAGCACAAATCGGGCGTAGAGGTGCTTTAAACATCCGATTATGCGCATTATCGAATGCGCGTTAAATAGCGAGTTTTATTTTGCTCCGGCCGTTAAAGCGCATTTTGACTATGTGAACAAGCGATTCTCCGCATGTCAACAGTTTAAATCGCGTTTCGGTCGTCCAGTAATGTGCTTCGCCGCCTCTCATACAGAGGTATTAGGCGTAAATACGCTTCTGCGAATATGCGCATAATCGCCTAACCAGGTGTAAAGGCAAATTCTTGTAGATGAGGCCTCAGCTGCTCCCCCCCCCATCTGCCTCTGTCAACAGCGCATGAAGTGTCAAACCTGACAAGATGTGTTGCTCTTCAGACGGAGGAAGGCGTGAAAGAGCCCTTTGCCAACTTCTGTGTCTGTGCCAAAGTGGGTGAGGTGCATAATGAGAGACGCTTTTGAAGTCAGGAGACTGGGATTGACATTTCAGGCCAACAGTTGCCTATTGTATTTTTTATATATTGTTTCCTGTTCTTAGTAATTGTGTTATATTTGGGACCAGGATACCTGAGAGAGCACTTTCTCCCTTACCAACCTGCCCAATCACTGAGGTCATTGGAAGGCATACTCCTGGTGGCTCCACATGGACCTTTGGCCCGGTTGGAATCCACCAGGAGAAGAGCCTTTAGTGTGGTAGCCCCTTCTCTTTGGAACTCTCTGTTCCTGGAGGTCAGGTAGGCTGCTTCCAGCGTCTCGTGAAAACAGCTCTTTTCCAGGAATCATTCCTCAACTGACCAGACTGCATTTTTATTAGTCTTCTGTTTTAAATTGAACAATTTTAATATGCTGTTTTAATCTTTTAACTGTTTTATTCCTATGTTCGCTGCTCTGGAATCTATTTTAGATATGGAACGGTATATAAATATTGCAAATAAATAAATAGTTCCCTTTACTTTATTGTTAGCCGCCTTGAGCTTTATTTTGAGGAAAGGCAGAATATAAAGAAAGAAACATTCCTAATCTGTACTAGACGGGTCCATGACCAACTAGCTGCTTACTTACTCCTCCCTCTGCAGTGTCCTCTGGGACATTGAAACAGGACAGCCGAAGACAACTTTCGTGGGTCATACTGGAGATTGCATGAGCCTGGCCGTCTCCCCAGACTTCAAGCTTTTCATCTCTGGAGCCTGTGATGCCACTGCCAAGCTGTGGGATGTCCGGGAGGGAACTTGCCGTCAGACATTCCAAGGACACGAGTCGGATATCAACGCCATCTCTGTATGTTTCCTAAGGGGGCAAGTGGCCAGAACGGAGGGTGGAGGGTGTGGGCTGACTCTAGAGCCGAGATAAGAAGAAGGTGGCCAGGGAGGAATAAAGAGCTCCAAACCTTGGGAAAGACTAAGGCTGAAATAATTGCGGGGAGGGGTGTGCAGAAGAGAGCAGCAGGGAATGAGATTACTCTGTCTGTCTGTGCCTAGTTCTTCCCCAGTGGTGAAGCCATCTGCACTGGTTCGGATGACGCCACCTGCCGCCTCTTTGACCTCCGAGCAGACCAGGAGCTCATTGTCTACTCTCACGAGAGCATCATCTGCGGAATTACCTCAGTCGCATTCTCCCGCAGTGGGCGCCTCCTCATGGCTGGATACGATGATTTTAACTGCAACATCTGGGATTCTTTAAAAGGAGAGCGTGTGGGTAAGTCGTCTGAGCCCCACTGCTTTATTTTTGCCTGCTTCCTTCTAAGCAAGGGGGTGTCTTCATGGCACCACTTCGGCCCCGCATTCCCTTAAAACCCTGTGGCATCGCAGCAGCGGGGTGGGGACAGTTAATCCTCACGGTGGGAAGGAGTTCAGGCTTTCGGGCAGCCTTTGGGTCATCAGGCCCACCCTCTGCCCAACCTTCCTGCTCTTCCAGCGATCTATCAGTGGTCGCAATCCGCCCCGGCTCAAAGCTGAAGCGAGGTCACCACTAACAGAGGGTGGTGACCTCACAGCAAAGCAAAATGTCACAGTAAGTCCCTGGCTTTTTAAATCTGCAGCTTCAGGGAAAGGCCCCACCGAGGCTGCGAGTTGGTGGCTGCGTCATATAACTGACGCAGCGCCACTGTGCAGCCACCATGGGATAAATAAGGCATATAGACAAGCCCCAGGCTGCTTCCTTTGAGGGAACAAAGCCGTTGCTTTTCCAGAAGAGCAGATTCAGAAACTAGGTTCTGTTCTCCCATGTGGAGGGCAGAGCTTCCCTCTTCCAAGGTGGACATGCTGCCTTCTGGCTGAGGGCTGGTTTACACATTCAGCATGTCATGTGGTCAGTTGTACCTGGACTTTATCACAGTGTGTGTCAGTGTATATAAAGGATTTCAAGATCGCGCATTTCCTCATAATAAAAAGCTCTCCACATATGCAAAACGAGACGTCAGGGAGAAGAGGGCACCTCTGCTAGTTTTCTATATGCAGCAATGTTTTTTTTTTCCTGTGAGGGGCCATACAAACCTGCAACCTTCTGCCCTTCAGTCTGAAGTTGTACAGTCTAGTGTTACCGGATCTGCTGTTTGTGTAGACTGAGGTGCGGAAAGGCACACTCTGGGTTTGACATGCAGGCTCTTCATGTATTGCAGGACTGCCTTGTGCCTAGGCCATGTTCCCACGTAACAAATGTAGGTTGAGTCATAGGGCATTGATGAAGGGCTGCGTTCTCCCATGACAACCCACTGCCCAGACCACAGCGTGAAATAGAATCTGTGCTCTGGCATCAGAGGTGGTTAGGTGCATGGCAACCAGAGATAAAGCTTTTCACGGTGCTGCCCAGACTTTGGAATTCCCAACCCAGAGAAGTCCGCAACGATCAGGCTGGCTGGGGAATATTGGAAGTTGTAGGACTTTTTTGTCTAAACATGCATAGAATTGCCCCTTAAATCACTTTGAACTTTTAAGAAGAGGGAAGGAGGAGGTTTTTATGAAGTTTATTACTTTGACACTACTACTGTTTTCAGTTTGTTTGTTTTTGGTTGTTTAAATTGCAGCGCTTTGGTTATCTTATATTATGTTTTAATCATTATCTTAGCTCCCTCAGTTACTATGACAGAAAGTCAGGAAACAGAGTGAAAATTAAATATGTTCATAATTACTTTCTTTTCCTTCCCCCTCAGGAATCCTGTCTGGTCATGACAACAGGGTAAGCTGTTTGGGAGTAACCGCAGATGGGATGGCTGTATCTACTGGCTCCTGGGACAGCTTCCTAAAAATCTGGAACTGAAGATGAAATGGTGGGGAAAAGGGAGATTGTGGGGAGCCCTCCCCAGGAATATCATTTATTGAGTATGACTATTGACATTTCTGCTTGTTCTGTGAAGACTTACTGATCCACATGACACTTCCCCTACCTAAAGGAGAAGCTCAGGGAAAAGGTCCACACAGGCCAATTTCCCCCAACACTCTTTCTTGCCCTTCCCCAAGTTCAGGGGTTCTTACTGAGGCGGCTTCAGGGACACCCCTCAGTGAGAGGCAGCCAACTACCACTCTGTCAGCTTTCTTTCTTTGAAGCCACAAAACACTGTAATGGGATCCCAGTAGCTTTCCAAGGCCCATGAATCACGGACATTCAGGTAGTACCTAGTGCATCCCTATGGGGGATATTCCCCACTACCCCCAATTTTTATTTTCAATTTTTATCTCACTTCTCCACCCACAAGGCCCTCAGACGCACCTTTAACCACCGTTTTACACTATACTACAAATCTCGGTTACACCTCCTTGAGGGGTTTATCACACCAAGGATTCTGCATTGATCTATATTCACTTTTCTCTCAAATAAGGAAGGGAAAGTAAGTTAGCTCTCACTGCTTTAATCTATGCATTGTATGGGGAGGAGGGAGCTTGCTGTGCCCACCTTGGATACCAGAGCCAGATGTAACCCTATTTACTGTTTGCCTGTAGTCACTCCTTTCCCACAATCCCTTTTCCATGATGTACTGTCTCCTCTTCCCACGCCATCATCCTTCAGGCTCCCCTTAGCCACTGCTTTGAGATGAAACTGTATCATACTGGGGTTTTATAGCCCAAGCAAAATAAAAGCGACACATCAGATGGGTCAGCTCAAGCTGCATCATTTGAGGCCAACTTTCTGGGCTCAGCCTGATGCGCCTATTCCCATGGTCCCAGACTCTCAAACAGGAGAGAGCATTGAGTCATTTTAAGAGTTGCTGAAACAGATGTATGTGATCCACCCTGCCCTGAGAGGTGAAAAACTCCAGAGACAGGGCTACAGGGGTTCTGTTTCCTTTGGGTTAGAGAACACTGGAGACTGTGTCTTTATCACATTTGTTAGATGCAGGAATAGAAGAGCGTAATAGACAAATACGCTGTTGCGTCAGACCCTCAAAGAGCAAATTGCACAGCACTGCCCCTCCTCCCACCGCCTCAAGGCTGCATTTGCGTTTCCGGCTAAAAAATCTCTGCCCCTCTCATCCACACGTCCCCCATTTAAAGTTGCCGTTTCTTCATGGGGTCTACCCTCCACCGGAGGGGTGTCACCTTCTCCAAGCTCTGATTGCCACATTTCAAGAGTTGTAGAGTGATATTCCACAATCAGGTCCCTATCTCCTATGATTAACACCCCTCATTGAAACACCAACCAGTTGTCAGATTATTAGCAATCAGCTTTTCACTCAGCAGTTTGTCAGCAGCCTTAAAAGATCCATGTGTCAGCCAACTCCACTGAGAAATGAAAATGTAAGAACTACCGGGAGCAAATTGTTTGCCACTTGATTGCATGCTATAGAGCAGTACATAATCCTCAGAAATAAATGTCATGCATTTATATCTTGGACAATGAAGGGTCAGTTCCAGTTCCTAGATCTTGGGTGCTTCCAGACAGAGAACTCCAAGCACTACCAATTAGGAGGCCTTGTGTAGCTATTCTATCTTTGTCTCTTTTAACAGAAGTTCTGCAGTAAGAAAAACAAAACCAGAAATGGTGGGGAAACACGAGAGGTTACATGTGGAAGAAGTCACCTTATTATTCCATGAATAAGGCAGGACAATGGCATAATAAACACCTCCTGGGTAAAGCACCCTTTGACAACTATATTTTCAAGAGCTCATTATTATCAGGATTCAGCTTCACATTACTGTTCATAAATACTTCACATTCACATATAGCACTTCACACATGCTGGCTTATTCCAGACATCACATGAGACCATGATTTAGCGCTGCGTGTTTTCTTTCAAGTTCTGTTCCATAAGTTCACTCTTGTCTCCATGGCCAGGAAGGTGCTGTTGCACCCATGTTCTACTTGTAGATTTCTGGTTGACAGTTGATCACTGTGTGACCGAAATGCTGGATTAGATAGACCCTTGGTCTAATCCAGCATGGCTCTTCTTATGTTCCATGACACATCACCTCCTGGAGGCAAAGCAATGATGAAAAGTGGTTTACGAATTCATATTACTCCAAACTACTGTTAGCATAAACCAGTTGTAAACTACGGCTTGAAGCGATTTGCAAAGTTGGTTTGCCAGCTGACAGTGGTTTGTCATTCCAGACATTGCACCAAAACAGTTAAGCTTCCTTAACCAGTTTTGTGCAATACCTGAACTGAGCCACTATTTCAGCACCTTTACAAGCCTGTAACATAAATCAGTATTATCTCTATGTTGTGCTGGAGATAGGGTAGGGCTGCAAGCAAAGAATGAATAGCTTGCCTAAGGCCACTTAATTAGTTTGACCTAGGCAAGATTTGAACAGCTACTTCACAACTCATCTCAGAAGCATGAAACAAGAGCATTCCATGTCCCCAGCTATTTTTGTCCCCTTCCAGTCTGCAATTTGTATTAGGAGCCCCTGTATCTCTTTTTTCTACCATGCAAAGGAATACACCAGAAATGAGGTTACAGTATGGCGACTGCATGTATGCCAAGTTATTAATACAGTGGAGCCACAAAACGTGATGTAAGTGATACTTCTAAGCCAAGTGATAAAGAACAGAGCACAGGTTTTGGGGAGGTAAAATGGTTTGGCTACCTCCTTTGTAGCCAAAAGAAATTCATCTCCTTCAGTTCTTCTCTGCATAGCAGGAGGAAAACACATGTCCCAAGAAAACACGATATTTGGGTCTCTCCATAGGAAAAACTTATTTGTTTAAGTGCCTTGCAGGAAATGTGGCCCCTGGTTCACTCCATAGCTAAAGTGTATATTACCCCTGCACCAAGTCCCTGCCATCACGCATGATATAAGCACAGAATATCACCCACCATGCTGTTAGTACAAGTGACAGAAAAGTGGGATTCCTTCTGTTGCCTGAAGAGGCCTAGAGGTGATACCAGGGCAGGATCTACACTGCTGCTTTAAAGCGCTTTAAACAGTAGTGACAACTGTTGGGGCCCAGGATACACTCCAAAACAGTTGTCACTACTGTTATAAAGCGCTTTAAAGCAGCAGTGTAGATTTGCCTTAGGCCTGGCATGGTGTCTCTGAATCCCTTCAGGCCAGTGGTCCATCTAGTTCCTCTGGCTGAAAGTGACTGTCCAAGGCCTCAGCAGAGATTCTTTCTGTGCCCTGCTACTCATGATCCTTTCAATTGAACATGCTGGGGATTGAACAGGGCTCCCCATGTGCTGTCTTGGTGTAGTGTGAAGACTCATCTGAGCCTTACAATCCTATGCATATTTTCCAAGAAGCAAACCCCATTTCAATCAATGGGACACACTACTGGTATTTAAGTGCACCTAGGATTTTAGCCTATTCTGTTCTCCCGCTGCACCTCAAAGTCCAATATTAACTTTTACAAAGGACTACAACTCCCCAGAAGGCTTGTCCTAGCAATAACTAACCAGAAGAACTGACAAACACTTCATTAGCCCAGATGAAGAATACAAAGCCATTGCCTCATTATAAAGTGAAGTTTATTTTCCAGGCAGACAACACAGACATTTGCTAGTAGTGAAGATATCTCAGAAAACCGCTACATTCAAGGATCTGTACATGATAAAACATAAATATGAAAACTAGAGAGGAGAGAAACATATAAAAGCATCTCCCCCTCCTGCCTAGGACAGATGTGGCAAGCAGGAAACAAACTGCCAGGGAGGCAAAGACCACGCCGCCGCCGCCACCACCACCACATCCCCACACTAGAGTCTTCAAAGCCTCCTTGCCAGAGGCCAGTAATCCATGGAGCATCTGAAGGAGACTAATTTTCCACCAAACGACACCGCTGATTCTCCTTGCCCAAGGAATCCCAGCTACAGCTGCTTGCATTGAGGCTTCGTCCAGAGCTTATCCCTCCCTCCTTGCGCTCTCCTTGGTCGTCTGCCACTGATGGACACCTCTTATTCTGAAGAGGGAAGAAAATTGCCATGTCAGGATGAGGGAAAGCAAACACATCCAGCTTCTTCATCATCTGGGGGCCCTCAGTCAGTCCAGGACAACCAAAAGTGAGGAGATTTTACAAGCTTTAATTATATATTTTTTCCAAAAAAATGCCCACCAGGAAGGAAAAGTCAAGATGATAGGGTATCACTGCGTATGTGTGTGTGTGTGTGTGTGTATGTATGTATGTATGTATGTATAAGTGCCCACAGACTTAGTCTCTCCCCTGCTCTTTGGCTCCTGTCAGAAGAGACCAAGCACCCCAATGTCTAGGTGGGTGGCGGCAAGACTTAATCCACATACCAATGATGCTTATTACTCTGTGCCTTAGAACTCATTGAGAGGATGATTAGGGGTCTGGAAACAAAGCCCTATGAGGAGAGGTTGAAAGAACTGGGCATGTTTAGCCTGGAGAAGAGAAGACTGAGGGGAGACATGATAGCACTCTTCAAATACTGTAAAGGTTGTCACACAGAGGAGGGCCAGGATCTCTTCTCGGTCATCCCAGAGTGCAGGAAGCCAGTTTCCGTCTGGACATCAGGAAAAACTTCTTTACTGTTAGAGCAATACGAAATAGAACCAATGACCTAGGGAGGTGGTGGGCTCTCCCACATTAGAGGCCTTCAAGAGGCAGCTGGACAGCCATCTGTCAGGGATGCTTTAAGGTGGATTCCTGCATTGAGCAGGGGGTTGGACTCAATGACCTTATAGGCCCCTTCCAACTCTACTATTCTATGGATCTATGGATTTAGGGAGAAAGTAAAGGGCTTCACTTGGGAGAAGGGGTCAGCTGCCACATGCCCCAAGTGACTTCACTGTGAGTAGGCAGACAGTATTTCCTCTCCCCCAGTTGATTGCCCAGTGGACGCAATGGATTGCTTGAATGAAGAAAACTACCACTGCAGCCAGACAATTCTCATGTGGCAAAATGCGCCCCTTCTCATTCACAAAGAGGACCCCAGAGGCAGGGCATGGAGCAGATCTTAGTTTTTACTTTACCTTTGACAGCAGGGATTTATTTTCTGCCACAGAAATAAATTGGCCCCATTCACTTCTATAGTCGAAAGCACCTGATGGGAACTGTAGTCCAATAACATCCAGGGGGAACAAGTTGTGTTCCTCTCCCCCCGGAGTTACTGAAGTCCTGCAAAAACAGCTGCCCCCAGTGCTGAGGAAGGCTTACCAGAGCCTGCAGCAGGCCTGAGGGATTGTGATCTATTTATACATATAAAGTACACTGCCCAAAGCTCTTTGGAGGAAAGGTGGAATTTAAAAAAAGTATTCAGTAAGCAAATACAATAGCTTTAAGCCCAACAAGTATTTCTAGCTTCTAAGAACACAAAGGGCTAAAACACTCAACTTTGCACAAAACTGGCACATGATTAGAGTAGAGTCCGCTGCTAAGTCAAAGCTGGAAGTGCATTTCTGGCACCAAAGTGGCACCTCACTAACGGCTTGAACCTCGACATACCCAAGTCATGCAAATGCTTCACACAACGAAGGCCTGCAAAGCAAGCACTGAAAACACTCGTGTGAGAGGTCTTGGCAAACAAAGCAGCTATAATGAAGGTAGAGCAAAGCTTGAAGATGGGGTGACTGTAACGGATAGGGTGGAAGGAACCAAACAACGAGCCCCCCGCCTATGCTGAAGCTGGCTGTACCACCCTTTCGAAAGAACACCTGTCGATTTTCAAGTAGAAATGTTAACATGCCTAGAGCCCCCCAAATAAAACAGCCGTGTGGCAGCACTAAGCTTTGCAACCCATGAAACAGCAGAGACGCCCTTTGCCCAGACAATGTGTCACCTGATGAGCAGCAAGGGAACTTGGGGAGTTGTCATCCTGCAGAATACTAAGAGGAGAACGTCCAGCACCCATGGACTTGGCCAGAATTTTGCTATTCGCCCTGCGCCTTGCTGCTGACTTGCTCCCTTGAAAAGAAAAGACAGAGTGCAGATTAGCCACAGCTTAGCAGGACTCACAATGGAGGCCCAAGAGCACTGAAGCTGCCCTGCCCCTCTTCCCTAGCCACGCACTTCTCCCCTGCCCCACATGTAGCTGGCCACATGCAGCCAGAAGGGGTAGGCGCCTCTTGCAGTTCCAACGAACCTGCAGCTTGCATTGCGTTCCTCTGTTTTTCTCCACTGGGCACAGCTCTCACACTAAGGAGCCACAGGGAGGGGTCGCACTTGCTGTTTGGGTGTACTGTTACATCCTTGGGGTCTGTACAGCATGCACAGCATATTTAATATAATGGGGTGCCAGCACTAGCTTCTGCACCTGCTTCCACAGCAGTCACTAGTTTGTGCTGCTGGGAACATATCCCCCAGCCCCACCCAAATCTATGTTTACAGGGACATAATATGCTTGTCCATCCAACTTTCTTTCTTCACTCAGGAAACTACTGATATTTGCCTCTAAGCAAGGGAACAATTGAGCAGAAAAACTGCCTGGGCTAGTCAACACCTCACCTGTAGAATGAAGGACACTGGCAAGGTGAGCTGGTCTTGTAGCCACTGCAATAGAAGCAATGGAGGACAGCTGCTCAGTTCTCTCCTCCTCCTCTACCCACAGGGGACTCTCCTGGGACGTTTCCCCAGAAGCAGCTTTCTCCCCTGAGGCCTCCTCCTCCATCCCAAAGGTGACTTCAGACTTCTGGCCTTCGTGGTGAGGCTCCTGAAGCAGTTCTTCATCCATATTCTCTGCCATAAAGACTTCACTGAGCTGCTTCATTGGGCAGTTTATGGTGTCTGGAAGGGAGACAAATTCCAAAGCTAAGGGCTCATGTGAAATCTCATGCCAGGAGAAGCATCTTAGAGAGGGGGACTCCTGCAAGAACTACATGTTTTCAACCCTGAGCTCTACTTCTGGGAAGTGTCTCAAATGGCGAGCTAGGGGCTCTCTCAGATGTCATGAATCACATGCAGGAGGGTGGTGGTTAGGTCTGTGGGAGAGATCGACTGCTGCTGGAAACATTTGGTGGTCCTGTCCACTCTCTCTTCCTGAGTGGAAACATTGTCTGCCTAGGTCCTGCCCTTTCGGTATTTGGGGTGTACTGCTATGTATCTCAGAGAAAGGAAGCAGCCACCATTTAACTGGATCTTATGCAAGCTGCCTTGGGGATCCTGGGTTGGAAAAGCAGAGTAGAAACCAAGAGTAGAAAGTTTAGAAAAGGTTCCTCAAAGTTTGGGAAATATCCTGAAAGAGGCAACTCAAGTTTAGATCCATCAACACATTTGGAGAAACAATGTGCTGTTGTTTTTTGAGAGTCCACTCAACTCAGCAGAAAGATAGCAAAAAGCAGCCAACAATGCTCTTCTCGGATCTTGGGGGAAAATGATTCAGAACTCATTTGCACTGAGGCGGTTGCAAACCTGGGAAAGTCATAGAGTTCCTTTGCCTGGTGACCTTCAGAGTTAAAATTGGACTGGGCTGGAAATGTCACATCCCCACTTACCAGCTACCACAGCTTTCATGGGGGTACGCAAGATACCGGGTGTTGGGGAGCGAGGGTCGCAGCTCAGATTCTGGTTACTGGCTACCAATTCATTTTCCTTCAGAAGTGATATGGGACTGCCCTGGGGGGAGCCGTCTACCTGTGAAATAAAACAAACAAGAGCTTGGCACAGCCTGTGTGAACTAAGTTAGAACACCAAGACAGTGGGAAGGGGCTGGGTGGGGAAAGAAAGAGGACCAAGTGCCTGGCTGCAAGACTATAGGGACAGGGAGTCTGTTGGCTGGAAGGACAGGCAGAGAGTTGTCCCTGTACCTCAATGGGAGTTCTCAGGATCCCAGCCGTGGGCGACCGTGGGTCTCTGACATGCGCCAGGTGTTTATTAAGCAAGGGCTTGCAGGTGGGTGTTGCTGGGTAGCTCTCGGAAGCCCCCATGGCAGCAGTGAACAACCGCTCAGAGCAATGCGTCCACTGACCAGGAGCTCTGCAGGAAGAAGAATCACTCTATGTGTAGCCTTACAAATCAAGAAAGAAAGAAAGGAAAAAAGGCACCAAGTCAGAAAAGAACGGTCTTCTTTCATGAACATTTACTGGACAAAGACTACCCACAACTTCAGAATGTATAAGAACGGCCACTGCAATGATGATCACTTGTGATGCATCTTAGTACACCCTCAAATAGTAGGAGAAGCCACAATGCCATCCTGATGCTCTCTCCCTCAATGGAGGTCTAGATTACATCCCAGCAAACATCAAGTGTGTGTGTGTGTGTGTGTGTGTGTGTGTGTGTGTGTCCCGGGGGGAACATTGGAGGTTAGTATTCCTTTGCCACCCCCAGCCAACAGCTGTGCCAATAGAAACCCCTCAGATTTCGTAGAGATCTACCACCTGATGCATACAAGTATCTCAGTTTTTCCTGCTAAAGATGGTCCAAGATTAATAGAGTAGCAGAAGCAGTGAAGAGGAACTAGTTTTCTGCTAGTATGTGATAATGGCTTGTGGTGGTTTTTCCCACAGGATTTTTATTTCACTGAGCTGCAGTCAACTTCAGAATACACTTGCAGCATTATTTCTCTCATCGTATACACTTGTTGATTTGAGCTATCAACCTTCTAAGCGAAAGGGCCAAAAGCGTTCCCCAATCGTTTTAGACCAGTGGGCATATTTGGAACTTTGGGAGCATGCTGTGGTGCTCTCACAAAATGGCTGCCATGAGGGTATTGCCATAGTGGCTGTACACAGTTTCTCAGAAGGCTAACTGGTGAGACCTGCCCAGAAATCACTCACTTGAACCTCCAGTTTTCTGCTTCAGCACCTGTTTCACGGATGGCGAATTGAGAAGGCTCACAGACAAGTAACTTGCCTAAGAATTGAATACGGCAGAGGTGGGATCTGAGCCCCAAATGCCAAATCACATATTTGTACCCACAAAGCACAACAAAATGTCCATTTCACAAAAGGCAAAGCAACCATGCTCAAACACACACAAGCACAAACAAAACACCTAGCCACATCGCGCACCCATACCAAACAAACAACAGTCAGGCAAAACCCATACGCTAAAAACACCCCGCCCAAACCTCCATGCAAAACACACAGCAGGCAAAACACACACGGCACCCAAATAAATGCCAGCTACCCCAAACGTTCCTCATTTGAAAAATCGGCTTCCCCACCCACACTGCAGTATGCCGGCCTCCCGGTTATTGAGTTACACACTCACACACAAAACGTTTACAAATCAGCAGGGGCAGGGAGCCTGGCAGGCACCACAGGAAGTGCTTGTGTGCATCACACTGGAACCCCAGAGTTAGAACGTTTATAAACATTCCGTTATACTGCAGTAATTCAATAAACCCAGATGTTAGTCTATTATACATGTACTAACAAATCAGCCATCACATTTGGCAGATTTTAGGGGACAGAGATTCTCCAACAATGGATCTTTGAATATGTTCAGCATAGAGCCATACTCTAGGTTCAGTGGGGATAGGACGGAAAAGGGGAAGTACTCGATTAGATTGTTCTGCAGGATGCAAGCAGGATGCAGCCTTCGATACTGCTTAGCATGCCATTAAAGGCCAAATAGAGGTAGGTTGGAATGGGGATTTCAATATATCAGGTCACTGTACAGCAACCATCTAAAGACTAGTAATAAATAGACGTCTACATTGCACCAAAAGTAGCTGTGCCAAGATTGGTGGGAATATAATCTCCCATGACTGCTACATGAAGGCCTGGTTTGTACATAATGGCAACACAGAGTACGGGGTGAGTACGGGCTATCATTGAATCATGGGTTGTCATTATGTGTGAACCCATAACTATGGTTTAATTCTGAGTTGTTAACTACAAGCAGCCCAGGAAGAGAAGTCATTGCTTGTTGTTGGGTTGTGAACTTTGCATTATTTGTGGTTAACAACCCATAGTTAAACCACAGTGCAGGGTTCACACATAACAACAGCCCACAATTCAATGACAATCATGACTCAACCATACTCTGGGTTGTTGTTACATGCAAACCAGGCCTCGGAGTGCTGCTCTAGACTGAGCATGGGATGGGAAGGAAGGAGACATATCCTGCCAGATCACTAGGCACTAACATAGTGGGACACTCCCACATATTGCCATTTGCCCACCTCCACTCTGGGGGCTGTTTTAGGTAGGAGCTGCAGCCACTGCTCATCTCAATTCTCCACAGTCATCCTACTCCTCTACCCCTCAGGTGCTTCAAGCAAGCAGCAGTGGCTGCAGGGTTGCCTCTTTTTATGGGAAAGGCAACCTAAAGGCCAGTCATTCGAGAAACCAGCATAGCCTCTCCCTCCCTTGGGGGCACACGCATACAAACAAGGAAGCTCAGTGTGACCAACAGATACTAACTTCTAGCTTAGCATGACCAGCTTCTAAACTTGCCATCTGGCTAGCCAGACATTACGACTGGCAAACTACTATATGTATATACTAGTTGACATGCCCAGCGTTGCTTGGGTCAGTGAATAATGTTTATGACATTTATTTGATAAATAATAAATCTCTCTGCAACTTATTCATCTTTAGGTTGGTTGGTTGTTTTTAGTTTGCTTGATTTCGTAAATTGTTTTATTAGAATAAATGGAAAATTGTGTTAATAAGAACTGTATTAGAGCTTCATGATAAACCACATTTTTGGTTTTACCTGAAATGCCTACATGCCTTGGCCAGAGCAGCCGTCTAAACTTAAAAACAATCAGGACACACAACATCCTTTCTACCAGCTAAAAAAGATGCAAACCTAAAATTTTGTTTTCAAAATAGACCCGGTATTGCCCAGATATCTGAATAACATATAGTAGGGAAGCTGATCTCAGTGGACATGAGGAACTGTTGTATGCATGTGCTCTGAAGTTAATATTTTTTTAAAAAAGGAAAGCAGAATACTTTATTGGCATAATTTACTATATAATATCTGCATTTAACAGGTTTTGGCAGATAAGCCAATGGTGACTTGGTCCTTTTATCTGACATAAAAATACTTAAAATCCAAAATTTCATGTTTTTAGATTTTTCTGATACATTGTACAGCCAGACGTATCAGCATGCCAGATTTCAAGTTTCTACCCGGCGTTGCTTGGGCCCCCTAAAATATATGTCTGCGAGGTAATCTTCTTAAAGTAGTAGGCCGGTGCTAAGCCTGAGTTAACCTTTAAACAAATTAAATTCACTTCTTTTTTCCTCTCTCACCCTCATGACAACACTTCAAGGTAGGCTAGCCCTAGGCCTGTGAGGTAACTTTAAAACAAATTAAATTAGTTCCCCCCACACACACACACACACACATTCTCTCACCTTCAATGCATGGCCAGGGTTGATTTGAAGCTGTTGCCATAATTTTCCTTGTCCCAACAGAAAACAAAAACTACAACTCCTGACATGCCTTTTGCTGTGGTGCCCGACTTGCCCAATGGGAGTCCTGCTGCTGAAGCTCATGGGAAGTGAAGTCTGACTGAGCCAGTCCACACTACACTGTGCAATTGGTGACCGTAGGTAGGCCGTGAAGGAGCTGGCTGGCTAACTGACAGTTCATTTGGTTGCTGTTGGCAACGGGCCTGCTCCTGATGGGGCCTAGCAACTGAGGCAGCTAGCCCCAGGCACTCTCCCTTCAGGCCCAGGAGGATGAGCCACTACTAGATAATAGGGGCCAAAGCCTGATAAGTCTTCCCTCGCACCCAAGGCATGCTGGGAATTATAGGCATAAGCCTAGGTCCCTGAATAACATGTTAATCTTTGAAGACCATCTGAGATATGGTGGAAGACAACTGGAGAGCAGGCCATCTTAGTTGTGGCACCCTGCTTGTGGATTTCTGAATAAAGTTTATGATTTTTATGTAACAGCCTGACTATTGAGACAGAAGAGTGAATGGAGGATTGACTGATATAGCTGAAGCTAGAATGGAATGGTGGGCAGGGTTAGTGGCAGTTGAGAAAGTTAAGTAGGAGAACAAAGACAGATAGTGAGAGGTCAGGGTTTGTTCATCCATGCTTTATCTTAAATCAGCTACTCTACATGCCAGTACTACACCTCCCAGCATGCCTTTGGCAGCCCACAGCTGCCCGCATCCTCTGAGACATCCTCTTGTTGCCGATGCTGCTCCTCGATAGAGCGTCAAGGAGTAGCATCGCCAATGAGGGGAGGTAAATGGCTACCAGCTCTGGCTAATCCTGCTGGGACTGCCTTGGCCTGTGCTTCTCACACACCAAGTGCTACATCAGGAGCCTGTACTGAAAGGCCGGGCACTTCCCCCCTTTGTCGGGTATGTTTCTAGGCATGCGCAGAGTGCCTCCCCTTCCTCCCTCTTTAGGGCACCTTGCTTCCCCCAGATTCTGAAAAAACAGTGATATCAGTACGGAGTGCCTTTGAGCATGTTTGGCCCCTCAAAGTCATGCTGTTGTATCTAGTTACATTTTAAAACCACGCAGAGGGCGGGAGGAGGCACCACAAATGGATGCAGCCCATTTATGTGGGTTGTTTCCTTTTAGGTGGAATTGGGTTGACTGCTCAAGACACACCTTAGGAGTCAGGGTTGTAAAAGACACACAGCAGCCACCCGTCTGTGCACTCACAATGGCCGCCAAAGGCCAGTAAGTCTGGCCTCCTGCCCAAGGCATGCTGGGAGTTCCACCCAAGGCATGCTGGGAGTTGTAGGAGTAAGCCTAGGTTTTTATGAAATAATTTACAAATACTTAAACCCCCAAAATCCGTGTTTTTAGATTTTTCCGGTACATTGTATAGCCGGACCTATCACTGTGTCACCGCATCAAGTTTCTAACTCGTCTGGAAGTGGGTAAACATTTCCGGACACACATGACGCACAACTACTTTCCGCTTGATAGGTAGAGATATTGGGGTCTGGCTAAATAAAGAGGGGAATGTCCAGTAAGAATGATTTTGGAGATATATGGAGCCTATTTTTGGAATATGTATTAAGAACGGGGAAGGGGCAAATACCTTCAAAAGAGTCTTTACACTTTTGGAAAGAAGAATAATGTATAATTTAAGGTCTCCTGTGGGGAGGGGAGCACGGGGGGTATGCGGTATGTATTGTATTTTATGTTGTTTATGTTGTATTATGTTGAAAAATAAAATTATATATATATATATATATATATATATATAGGGGTCTGGCTCACAGTCTATTCCCCCTATGAGGAGAGATTGAAAGAACTAGGCATGTTTAGCCTGGAGAAGAGAAGATCGAGGGGAGACATGATAGCACTCTTCAAATACTTGAAAGGTTGTCACACAGAGGAGGGCCAGGATCTCTTCTTGGTCAACCCAGAATGCAGGACACAGAATAATGGGCTCAAATTACAGGAAGCCAGATTCCAGCTGGACATCAGGAAAAACTTCCTGACTGTTAGAGCAATACGACAATTGAACCAATGGTACCTAGGGAGATGGTGGGTTCTCCCACATTAGAAGCCTTCAAGAGGCAGTTGGACAACCATCTGTCAGGGATGCTTTAAGGTGGATTGCTGCACTGAGCAGGTGGTTGAACTCGATGGCCTTATAGGCTCCTTCCAACTCTACTATTCTATGATTTTATGAAAATTCAAGTCACAAGGCGAGAGTCAAACATTTACTTAAACCTCCAAAATCCGTGTTTTTAGATTTTTCCGGTACATTGTACACCACGTCAAGTTTCTAACTCGTCTGGAAGCAGGTAAACATTTCCGGACACACGTGACGCACACCTACTTTCCTCTTGATAGGTAGAGATATTGGGGTCTGGCTCACAGTCTATTCCCCCATACAAAACTCAAGTCACAAGGCCAGAGTCAAACATTTACAGGGCAATCTTGCATGTGTGGATTAAGAAGTAAGACCTACTGGTTCCATGGGACTTACTCTCCAAGGAAGGTGGCTAGGGTGGCTGCCCAGTTCTGAAGATGGAACAGTACTGCATCAAGTGTTGTCCTCACCATGTGATGGACCCTGGGCTCCACCACCTCAGACTGGCCCTGGGGCCTCGCACCATGCAATGCTCCTCCTTCACATGCCGCTTCCTGCAGGTAGAAACCGAGCCGCCTGGAAAAAAGGGGCTCCGCCTCAGCCTCCTCCCTGACAGGCCAGGCCTTTTGGCATGCAAGTCCCCACCTGCAGCCTGAAGCAGCACAGCCCAGACCCCCCCCCCCCCCACTGAGAAGACACCGGAGGCAAGGACGGCACCTGGACGGCACCTGCAAGGTGGATCTCCCCTTCCCCACCGACCCCTCCCCTTTCCCACGTGAATACAATCCACATCCCCACTCCAAACCGCTCACTTACCTTGACTCAGTTGCCCCCCCCCCTCACGCCCAGTCTCCCCTTAGGCCGGCTGCTTCCAATTCAAATCTCCCGCTTTCTCTCGCCAGGCCTGCGCTAGAGCTCTGATTGGAGCAGGTGCCAATCCATCACCCACTACACGACCTTTCTTTGAATCCGATTTGAGAGCGTCAAACCCCATTTTTCTACCTTTCTCTCTGTCTGTTCGCTTTCAATTGGCTGAAAAGTAAACGTCCGCCCCCCTCTTTAGCTTTCTATTGGTTTAGAGTTTTGTCAGTTAAACAATGAGCCTATCTACATAGGCAGGATAAAACACTTTGAAAACCTTTTGAAAATTGTATATGGAGTGTGTGCTGGGCCCCAACAGTTCTCAAAACTGTTATAAACCGTTTTAAAGCTGTAGTGTAGATAGGCTCAATGCCGCGGCCCACATTAGCTATGCTCTCTTATTGGCTAGTTTAGGCAAATACAAATACCCATTGCCCAATAGCACATTTTGAAGTCCAATAACATGGGGGGCGGAACCAAGAACCAAATCGGCCGTTTGTATTTGCTGGAACGTACATCTGCAGCCTTCATTGGATGAAATGTCTGTCTGTTTAAGAAGAGAGGGCAGGGAGGGGGGAAGGCCCAAACAAAGCGCCTCGCGTCTCAGGGGCTTAAGAAGTAGACTCCGCCTTGTTTTTGTGCCTCCTCATTGGCTGGAGGAGACTTGCGTACGTCGTTCTCTGATTGGTAGGAGTTGACTGTGGGCGGTGTCGGAGAAAGCAGCTGTCATGGCGGAGCTGAGTGAAGCGCTTCTGTCTGTGCTGCCGTCTATCCGGGTGCCCAAGGCCGGGGACCGCGTTCATAAGGACGAGTGCGCCTTCTCCTTCGATACCCCGGTAAGCTCCCAGGAGAGAGATCTGGGACCTAGTGGGGGTCTCTGTGGTCGCCACAGACTCCGACTACTCGGGCTTGGGGGTGGGGGGAGGGAGAGGCGAGCGTAGCCCGCGCAAGGCACCATGGGACTTGTATTCTTCCCATAGTATGCGTCTTCTTCAAGCCCACCGGTGAAGGACCGAGGGAGCACTACAAGTCCCAATAGGTTCAGCGGCCCGATTGGGCGCTTGAAAAACGCTTTGCTTATTGGGGATTGTAGTTCCGCCGGCTCGCATCGCAGGTCTGTGGAAAGCTAGGCGGGAGCTGTCGCGATCCCCTCGACTTCGTGTAGCTTTGTCCGGCTGCCCGGCTGTAAAGCCTCCTGGTTATGGCAGCCTTGCGCAGGACAGTCGCCCGAAGTAGTTCTAACCGGGACAAGGCCGGGCGTGCCAGGCGAGCGCGCGCATGGCATGCCGGGCGCCGGAGTTTTCGGGCCCGGCTGCAGCTGAGAGGTTCTCTGAGGGGCTGCGCCTCGCCGGACTACTGAAGCCTCTGGAACTATCCAGACGGTCCTTGTGGGGCATGCTGGGAATCGAAGTCCGTCTCTCCCTACCTGGCGCTGTGGCGCCCGCTCTCAAGAACTGCGAGTCCCGAAGCCCTTAGGGAGAAGGGCTGTGTCAGCCCTGGCCGATTTCGAGCCACACATGTGCTGCATCACCGAGGTGCCTCCCCATCGCCCGACGCCGACGCCTGCCCTCCTGCTTTTGCGGGCGTGTGTGGTGCGCTCCCCCGCCCGATCCGTGCTAGCCTGCATGTGGGAATTATAGTCCGTGTACCCGCAGTGCCCTGGGGCTGGGGGGGAGAGTGTCCGATGGCTGCCACGCCTTTTCCTTAGGACGGAGCGAGGGAGGGCTGCTGGGCTTTGGCTAGACCTTGCAGGAGTCCCAGCTTCCAGGCCTACTGTTTGCTGGGCCTGTTCGGGTCTTTTTTTGTGCTTCTTGTCATCCCTCCCCTAAAGAGTCTCTTATTATTTAGTGCTGAGGTGTGGAAAAGGTAAGAGCAGGTGTCTCTCTTCCTTTAAAAAAAAATCTTCAAACGTCAGCACAAGCCAGAGTTCCAGTGAGAAGAGTACTTGATTCTGGAGCACTGGCACATGGATGTGTGGATTCCTGTTCCAAGCAGTCACTGTAATTATAGGGTGACCCTATAGAAAGGAGAACAGGGGCTCCTCTATCTTTGACAGTTGTGTAGAAAAGGGAATTTCAGCAGGTGTCATTTGTAGGCATGCAGCAGCACCTGGCGAAAGTCCCTCTTCATCCCAACAGTTAAAGCTCCAGAAGCTATACTAGAGTGACCACATACAACAGAGGACAGGGCTCCTGCAGCTTGAACTATTGTGACGAAGTGGGAATTTCACCAGGTGCTGCATGCATACAAATGACACCTGCTGAAATTCCCCTTTCAGTGCAGCTGTTAAAAATACAGGAGCCCTGTCCTCCTTTTCATATGGTTTCCTTACTTTAAAACAAACTCCCCCCAGATGTTAGACTTTGTGGGAATGGAGCAAATCTCAATTCAAAGACAATAGAAGCTATCTAGACTGGGGGGGGGGGTAGCTGTCCAGCTCCTGTCCCACTTTTTTTAATCTATTAAAAAAAGGCTTTTTGTCACTTCAAGAGAATGTGCTTGTCAGGGTTTTTTTGGCAGTAAGGTCTGAAGATTTGCTTCTAGGGAGAAAGTGACAAGGGCCTTCTCTTTGTTTTACCCTTCTTGAGACTGGTTTCTTTCAGCTAGCTCCCTTTTTTGAGCAGGCTAAGCATCTTGGTTTTATGGCATCCAGATAGAAGGAGGAGGTCACCATTAGAAATTATTGTGCTGTCTCAAGCAATGTGTCTGCTAGCTGGAGGAAGAGTGCCAATTCTCCAGCAACAATATGTTGGATTCTGCAACAGAAGTTCTGCTTTGAGGGGACACTTCTGACTCCCTCACAACAAATATAGCAAATGCACACTTGTTGATCAGTAGTTGATAGCCATCTGTTGATAGCCTCAATAAACAAGGCTGTGCTGTGGAGTGATTTTGGACAAGTATCAGGGTGCTATCTAACACATGGCGTGCTGCTGCATTAGCCGTGATATGGTAGTGCTGTAAATAAATATGGTTGGACCTACAAAATGTTCAGAGAAGCTCTGTGTCTAGGAAAGAACCAGCTGATGTAATCAAGTCATTATGGTACCATCCCACCCCCCAGCCTCTTCTGTCAATGTAGTTCTAAGGCTGGCAGTACTAATCCTCAATCTGCAGCACACACTGCCCCCACACCCCGAAAAAAGGTTTTAGAAAATTAAGGAAAAACATCCAGAGCACTGTGAAGTAACAATAAAGGTGAAATCTAGTGTGTTCTATATGACCCTCTTAGGGCTTTGTAACTGCCTTTTAAGTACTCTAACTGATTTCCCAGCAAGATCTTGCATTTATTTTTTTAATTCATTTTTGGAGAGGCTGCGGCCTATGGGAGTAGGTGGGGAGGAATGGCCACCAGACCTGAAGTTGCCCAGCCCTGATCTGTAACTTGAAATCTAGGCCAAAATAGGAATGTAAACAGTTGCAATCCTGTACTTGTTAAAGCACTGTATACATTGATGGTGCTTTTTAAATTCAAATGACACCAGTATTCTCCTTGCAGAGACAACAATATTGATTTATCACTGGTGCTATTGTGTTTTAGTTCACAATTTAACGCTACTTTAGTACCTCTCCTGACGAGTAATAGAAACTGAATGTTAAATCTCAGGCTGTGGATGCTCCCCCCCCCCACTTACCACAGGATGTTCTATGGATTGGGACCTGAGATTTACCTGAGGCCTATCTACCTGAGGCCTTTCTATCTTTGGATTTTCTATTAATGCCTAATAACCAAATACTAGTGGAGGAGATTTAGAATAGATAGGATTTTGTCTATTGGTTAGTTCTAACATAACAATTGGCTTTAATTGATTGGATAGCCCTGATATTCTCCTAGGCAAATTGTGATAATCCTACACACATTTGATTTAACAAGCTACAGAATTAATTTCCCAGGTTTAACCCCACCCACAAATGTCTTTAGACTTCCCCAAGAGCAGATCCTGATTCTCCCTCCCTCCAGTCTGCTGGGATAAGGAGGAAGAGGATTCTGTAACTGGCTGTTCCCTGAGATGAATACTGCTTCCAGGGGAATAAAACCAATCCAGACCACAGGAGGCAGGCAGGCAGGTACAGGACAGTCAAAAGAGAGTGATTTCTGGAAACTGGACAAAAGCTCTTGGGCTGTATAAAAAGCCATGCAGTGAATATTACTCTGCAGGCAGAAATTGGGGCAATGGGAGTGGACTGCCAGTTTGCTCTGCTGCATTGGTTTAGGGTGACTGTGCTGCCAGCATCAAGACTGTGTGCCCTGAAGAGACAAAGTGCCCCATGACATTCTGATTCACAAACTAGTGAAAAGTGGGCTAGATGGAACAACTATTAGGTGGATCCACAGTTGGCTACAGAATTGGACTCAAAGAGTACTTATCAATGGTACCTTCTCAAAGTGGGGGGAGGTAACGAGTGGGGTACTGCAAGGCTCAGTCCTGGGCCCAGTGCTCTTCAACATTTTTATTCATGACTTGGACAAGGAGGTGCAGGGAATGCTTATCAGATTTGCAGGTGACACAAAATTGGGTGGGATCGCTAATGCCCTAGAAGACAGAAACAAACTCCAAAGTGATCTTGATAGACTGGAGCACTGGGCTGAAAACAACAGAATGAAATTTAATAGGGATAAATGCCAAGTTCTACACCTAGGAAAAAGAAACCAAATGCACAGTTACAAGATGGGGGATACTTGGCTCAGCAATACTAATAGCAAGAAGGATCTTGGAATTGTTGTAGTTCACAAGCTGAATATGAGCCAACAGTGTGAAGTGGCTGCAAAACAAGCAAATGCTATTTTGGGATGCATTAATAGAAGTATAGATTCCAAATTGCGCAAGGTCCTGGTTCCCCTCTATTTGGCACTGGTTAGGCCCCATCTTGAGTATTGCATCCAGTTCTGGGCACCACACTTCAAGAAGGATGCAGACAAGCTGGAGCGTGTTCAGAGGAGGACAACGAGGATGATTAGGGGCCTGGAAACAAAGCCCTATGAGGAGAGATTGAAAGAACTAGGCATGTTTAGCCTGAAGAAGAGAAGACTGAGGGGAGACATGATAGCACTCTTCAAATACTTGAAAGGTTGTCACACAGAGGAGGACCAGGATCTCTTCTCGATCACCCCAGAGTGCAGGACACAGAATAATGGGCTCAAGTTACAAGAAGCCAGATTCCGACTGGACATCAGGAAAAACTTCCTGATTGTTAGAGCAATGACCTAGGGAGGTGGTGGGCTGTCCCACATTAGAGGCCTTCAAGAGGCAGCTGGACAACCATCTGTCAGGGATGCTTTAAGGTGGATTCTTGCATTGAGCAGGGGGTTGGACTCGATGGCCTTATAGGCCCCTTCCAATTCTACTATTCTATGATTCTATGGTAGGATGCGTACCCAAATTGCAGCTTCACCACTTCTCCTTCCTCTGTTATGTATCTGCCTGGAAGATTCCTGAAGGAAGGATATCTAAGGAGGCTGGTTTATGCTGGGACAAAGTGTGTGTTGGGTTTCTGTGGGACTGGAAGAGAAAGAGGCTCATAACCACTCTACATTGAATGGCTTCCTTGCCTGTTGGCAAGGTCAGTCTTCAGCGCCATGGTGTCATGGCACTGAAATCCAAGAAGAAGAAGCCAAGGGTCACTACAGAGAAACACAATAAAATACTGTTTTTGTTCTGTTTGACCTTTATAATTAAGCTTTATTCAACACTTTAAGCTTGTTCCATGGGCCTTTGATGTTACATGAAGTGTTTATAAAATAAAACAGCAAGTATTGTGTGTAGAGAAAGCTTTTCCAGCCATCCATTGGCACAGATTAGGCTGGAATATGCTTCCTTGACTTACTTATGGGTAGCTTCCACCTCTCACTCAGTTTTTCCTGTGACATGGACAAGTGAGGCCTAAAACTTGTGGATTAATTACTTCTAACAAGTTCTTCTACTGGTCACTGCCTAGCAGAGCGATGTTCCTTTTACCTTCTTAATAACTCAGCCTGTACCAAGGACAAATAATCTGGTACATGGCTGGGATGGCTCCATCGGCTCTGTAAACGTCCACTCAACCCCAAAGTCCAAGTTCATAGGTTTATTGAAGGTTAAAATGAGGAGGTGGGAGAAATAAGCAGCATATAAAGATAAAAACAGTTTCAAGTGTCCTTCACTAGACGACTTACGTAGGCTCAGTAATCTTACTTGGTCTATTCTAGAGCAGCTACAATGCGAGGGAAAAAAGCACCAAAGAATCGAAGCGGCAGGGAGAGGCAAACTCTGGTGCTGAAGAGCTATAAAGATTTAATTGTGTAAAAAACCTCTTGAAAATATAAAAATCAATTTCCAAACAAGCTCCACGTTTTGGATTGTATAAATCCTTCATCAGGAGCTGTGAAAACTGAAAGGCTGCCAAAGGCAGATAAACTGGTGAGGAATTCCACGTTTTTTCTTGGCGTCCTGTAAAGTTGCTACATTTGTAGAATAGATCCCCAAAGAAGCCACTGCTGAGAGGAACAGGGAGGAAGGAAAGAGAAAGGGGAGAAGTGACAGGAGAGTGAGAGACCACTGGAGAGAGGAGGAAGGGAAGGGAAGGGAGAAGAGAAAGGGGTGTTGGCTTCTTGAGTATATCTTTGTGCTCGAATATCAAAACTCTGCCCACCTGTGAAGGAGCTGGTGTGTCAGGACCAGCTTAGCCAGTAAGGTGGGGAGGAGTAGAGTTTCTACAGCTGCCTGGGGAGGATGGGCAGATGGCCCTTGGGTTGAGGACGTGGGGACTGCAATAGTGTGTGTGTGTAATACCCAAACTGAGGAATTATTGGCCAAGTTTGGGGGCAAACATACTTCTCTGACTCAGAGTGGAGAAGGGCAGGCCACACAACCCTTGGGAGCCATTTATTTTGCACCAGAAGACCAGGAGGGGGGCTCCCTTCAGCTTGGCATAATGAGACTGGTGGTGAAGGCAGCCTTGATACTGCTTGAAGGAAAGCATAGGGCAGGACTCCCAGGGAAAGAACTGATCTTATTTCCCAAGAGGGCCTTGAAAGGTTATCTGCTTACTAGCCTCCAGACCAGGGATGGGCGATATTTTTGGCCTTGAGGGTGGTGCTGAATGGTGTTTCAAGGTCTATACAGACATTCATGTGGTGAGGGAAAGTGGGGCACACTTCAGTTTGTCAGTGTCCCAGTTTGCATGAACATGGCCGGGGGAAATAAACTGCCGTGGCTTATTTCCCCCACTGCATGTACTGGTCGCATGTTGGGAGATTTGCATAATTATCCTCGGGCAATGCAGCTTTTTGAGTTGTGTGAACCCAGCTAGGATGGCTTGTTGCCATGAGTAACAAGCTACCCAGAACCCATGGCTTGTTGTACGGTTCTTGGAGGCTTGTTACCCATGGCAATAAGTCACCCTGGCTGGGTTTGTACAATATGATAAGCCATGCTACTGAGGGTAATTATGGCAATTCCTGTGGTTCATGCAGGGTTGTTAACAAGCCACCGTGGCTTATTAACTACCCCGCTATCATGCAAATCAGGTCAATATGTGGTGGAGGCCCAGGTGAGAGCTCCCTTCTTAAAGACTTAGCTCTTTCAAAAGGGGTTTAGATAAGGTACAGTAAGAGGGCTTACTTGGCTAAATTGCCTGTAAGTTATGTTCCTAGAGACCAGTGAGGGTGCAATAAACCAGAGGAGCCCTCTGCTGCTGCTGAGTTGTAAATAGATGGAATGGACAAGGGCAAGTTTGATGTTCCCTGTTAGGGATCCACATATACCCAGTCTCCAAAATGATATTAGTAGCTAGAAGTGGTACAGAAAAGGACAACTGAAAATTAGGTCAGTGGGTTAGAGTGACTAATGCGAAGAAAAGTCTTGCATATCTGAGCTGTTCTACTTTGGAAACAAGTCTAGTAAAGAGAAAGATAAGAGGATTATAAAATTATGAATGGTTTAAATAAAGTCAGAAGAGAAACCTTCCTTTCAAATCATTAAAACTTAAGAGCATGCATATATGGAAATTCACTGGCAACATGTTCAGGAACAAAAGTAGCAGTAAGTTCTTCTTGCAACTTAGAATTAGCTTGTGAAGTTAATTACCTCAAGATGTCCCAATGGCCCTTCATGAGTACAGGTAAATACATTTATGGAGGCTTAGCTACCAATGGCATTTGTCAGGATAATCGAGTGAATTCTTCTTTGGAGGTGGCATCTCTCTGAGTAGCAGCTGCTGGGGATAAGGGAGGTAGTCATTTCCATTACACCCTGTTTCTGAGCTTCCAGAAGGCAATGTGCATACAGAAGGCTGGACTAGATGGACCTTTGATCTAATCTAAGAAGGGCAGGCAATTCCTCTTCTTTCCATTCTGGCATCGCAAACTTTGCAAGTTTTTTTTTATAAATAAAGCACTTCATCTGCAGCGTAAGCCCCCATATATGCTAACTGAAGGATAGGGAACGTTTGGCCCTCCAGATCTTTATAGAATCATAGAACAGTGCAGTTGGAAGGGGCCCATAAGGCCATTGAGTCCACCCTCTGCTGAATGCAGGAATCTACCTCAAAGCATACCTGACAGGTGGCTATCAAGCTGCCTCTTGAATGCCTATAGTGTGGGAGAACCCACAACCTCCCTAGGTAATTGGTTCTATTGTCGTACTGCTCTAACAGGAAGTTTTTCCTGATGTCCAGTCGGAATCTGGCTTCTTGTAACTTGAGCCCATTATTTCGTGTCCTGCACTCTGGGGTGATCGGGAAGAGATCCTGGCCTTCCTCTGTGTGACAGCCTTTCAAGTATTTGAAGAGTGCTATCATGTCTCCCCTAAATCTTCTCTTCTCCAGGCTAAACATGCCCAGTTCTTTCAATCTCTCCTCATATGGCTGTATTTCAAGACCCCTAATCATACTCATTGCCCTCCTCTGAACACTCTCCAGCTTATCTGCATCCTTCTTGAAGTGTGGTGCCCAGAACTGGATGCAATACTCAAAATGGGGCCCAACCAGTGCCGAATAGAGGGGAACCAGGACCTCACGCAATTTGGAAGCTATATGTCTATTAATGCATCCCAAAATAGCATTTGCTTTTTTTGCAGCCACTTCACGCTGTTGGCTGATATTCAGCTTGTGATCTACAACAATTCCAAGATCCTTCTCACCTGTAGTATTGCTGAGCCAAGTGTCCCTCATCTTGTAACTGTGCATTTGGTTTCTTTTTCCTAGGTGTAGAACTTGGCATTTATCTCTATAAAATTTCATTCTGTTGTTTTTAGCCCAACGCTCCAGTCTATCAAGATCATTTTGGAGTTTGTTTCCATCTTCCAGGGTATTAGCGATCCCACCCAATTTTGTGTCATCTGCAAATCTGATAAGCATTCCCTGCACCTCCTCGTCCAAGTCATTAATGAAAATGTTGAACAGCAGTGGTCCCAGGACTGAGCCCTGCGGTACCCCATTTGTTACATCCCCTCACTTTGAGAAGGTACCATTGATAAGCACTCTTTGGCTCAATTCGGACGACACAATAAACAACTGGTGTGGGGGAAACAATCGTCAGTTGTTTTGACTATTGTGTCATCCGAATGCTGCCATAGTCAACTCAGCGCTGATCCTAATCCACACCACAGTTGATTATTTATTACCATGTTGTGTGGGGAGTACCCCCTAGATGAACAACTGTAAAGTTGATTATTACCCCACCATTGACTATCGTGTCGTCCGAATTGAACCTTTGAGTACGATTCTATAGCCAACTGTGGATCCACCTAATAGTTGTTCCATCTAGCCCACTTTTCACTAGTTTGTGAATCAGAATGTCATGGGGCACTTTGTCAAAAGCTTTGCTGAAGTCAAGATATATTATGTCCACAACATTCCCACAGTCCACAAGGGAGGTTACCCGATCAAAACATGAGATCAAATTAGTCTGACAGGATTTATTCTTGACAAATCCATGCTGGCTTCTAGTAATCACGGCAATGTTTTCAAGGTGCTTACAGATTGATTTCTTTTTAATCTGCTCCAAAATTTCCCCAGGGATGGATGTCCGACTCCCAGGTTCCTCCTTTTCGTCCTTTTTGAAGTTAGGGACAACATTAGCCCTCCTCTCGTGGTCCATGTGTAGTAGGACTGCGTGTACCTAGAGTTGGGCATGTAATCCCCCCCCCACTCCCTTTGAGCGTCCATGTATAAGAAATATAAGAAATAATAGAATATAAATAAAACCTGGATTACATTATCTTGTAGTGATGGGACAGTTCGTGCACCTGCTAATCCACACCAGGAATAGGCTCCTTAGCCCTATGAATCTGTGTACCAGCCCTTGGGCTGGCCATGGCTTAAGCCTGAGGCACATATTTTACATGCAAGGTGGAACAGAGAATGGGGACAGTTCTGGACCCATTATGTGCTGAGGAGCCGTATCATGTTTCACTAAATTACAGACTAGTGGGGAATTAATTACATGAATACAATTAGGGACACTCTCAGCAGCTCCCAAGTAATGAATATCTTGTTGCGTTGGGCTACTTCAGACTTTGTTTGGTGCCCCCCTTAAAATCTCCCATGCAAATGCAAAGCTAGCACATTGGAGAGAAGGTTCTTGCGTGCCGTTCTCACAGAAATGCTAGCGTTGAATGTGCAGGGATATATCCCCACTATATATATGTTCCCTGTTAGGGACCCATATATATATATATATATATATATGAGGGACATGCAGATGTTTAACCCCCCCCCATTTCAGAATCTGAAGTGGTCCACTCCAGCAATAGATAATATTGCATAGAAGATGCTGACTATGTAGGTTGGCTCTAGGATTGGAATTTATATTAGAAATGGAAGGCTCTATAGTGGGGATGTCGTTATGCTGAAGAGTACAGAAAAGACATAGGATGTGATATTGGGTCTAGAATTCCACTTCTTGCCTACCTCTAGTTCTTTTGTTTTGAAAGAAAGTGCAAGTCTCTAGACCTTATGGCTGTAAAGATATGCTTGAAAGTGTATGGTCAATAAGCCTTTTGAAGCCTCAGAAGCCAGAGGTGTGGCTAAATAAGATTCCCAGTGACAGAAAATCTCAAATAAATTATGCAAAATGAGATTTTTGCAAATTGAATAATTTAGCCTGTAGAATTGAGCTTTTCCTGGCACAAGATCTTAATTTCCTCCCTAAAGGATTGCATGCAACCCTGAAGACTTGACAGCTTTCTCACCCCCTCTCCGTTGAATGGATCTCTTTCCTATTTTACAGGAGTCTGATGGAGGCTTGTATATTTGCATGAACACATTCTTGGGTTTTGGAAAGCAATATGTGGAAAAACATTATGAAAAAACAGGCCAACGGGTCTACCTGCATCTTAAGAAGATACGCAAATTGGTAAGAGAGGCAGCTATTTCTGCCTTATGCACTTCACTCCTAGAGCTGAAAAGTGGGATCCATCTATTTAAATTTCTGAGCAGGGGAAGAAAGTCCAGATGCAAATGGAGGCTGCCATGTGCTTTGCTCTTCTGCGGTCTTTGCCTGACTAGCCAGTCTTTGGGCGTTAGTGAATGGGTGGCTGCCTAATCGACTCTCTCTTGGCTCTGATATAGAAAGAAGAAGATAACAACTCCACCGCTGGCGACCCTCCAAGGAAGAAACCAACCCGTCTAGCTATTGGTAAGGATCTGGACCTGTTCTCCTATTATGCCGAGGAAGAAGTCCTCGCGTATTGGTGGTGCCGTAGATTCCTAGTGGTAGACTACATGAAGGTTTGCTTCCAAGTATTTCACATTTCCTCTCAGCTCATCTATGTACTGAACTGGGGTGTGAGGTTGTGGGATGTAGCATTTCCACACTCCCAGAGTTGTGTCCCACACTTCTCAGTTGCTGCGATTGTACTTCTCTTTTGGCAGGTGTGGAAGGCGGATTTGACATCCCAGAGGAGAAATACGAATATGATGAACATGTCAAAATCGTCATCCTGCCAGATCACTTGGATATTCCTCGGGATGGCCTCGAGGGGCTACCAGACATGGTCAAGGATCGGGTAAAGCTCTTGGTTCCATTGGCCTGCTCTGGAATGCTTTGTGTTGGGGCTGAGTGATGGAGAGGGAACAGGCCTGAGCCTGTGGGGTGGGGCGGCATGCAGGTGACATCCGTGTGACTCCGGGCCCAGGTTGGTCATAGGTGCCAGGTGGGGGCTGACCCTGGAAACTCTTAACCTTGCTCCTCCCTGCGTTCTAGATATCCAGTGCAATTGAAGCTATTCTGACAGCAGATTCTGCCTCACGGAAGCAGGAGGTGCAGGCTTGGGATGGGGAGGTACGGCGTGTGTCCAGGCATGCCTTCTCACTCCAGCAGCTGCCGAATGGTGTGCGCATCCCTCCTTGGTGAGTTGGACTGCGTCCCCTCAGCATGTCTCGCCTTTCCACCTGCTGAGGCAGGGTGGAGTCCCTTTTTTACTTCCTTCCCTATGTCCACAGAGGCACATGCACTTCCTCCCCATGGCTGCTCCTTTTTAGAGTGAACCGTGCCAGCCAGTGTGTCTTCCAGAAAGGGGGCAGGCTTGAGACTGGCTTGCGTGCCTCTGCTTCAGGGTGGGTTAAAACTGAAGGCGGCTGAAAGGTGAGGCCAGTGTCTTCAAATGGCTTCCTTTGCTAGTGGCTGGAAGTGCACCAAGTGTGACATGCGTGAGAACCTCTGGCTCAACATGACAGACGGCTCCATCTTGTGCGGGCGGCGCTACTTTGATGGCAGCGGGGGCAATAACCATGCTGTAGAACATTACCGGGAGACTGGCTATCCATTGGCTGTGAAGTTGGGAACCATCACTCCTGATGGAGCTGGTAAGAGAGAGCGGTGCCGCCTTCCACTTTTGGAATCTGTGGCCCCAGAAAGGCTCAGTTCTCTGTGTTCAGATATGAGGCACTTGCAGTTCATTGGGAAGAATGGTACAAGGGCAGGCTTCAGAGTTGACTGCTCTCTCCTCCACCAATTTGAAGGGAGTGTGACTGTTCTAGCATGTGATGAACAGAAGGTTTGCTAGAGCCGTTGGTGCACAAAGCATCATAGAAGCCCACCTTGCTGTATCGGAATTCACACAAGTCACAATCTGTTCTTGGGGCAGGGAGGTCCAAAGTGAATTTTGCTACAGAGGCTAACCCCTCCCCCCCACACGCGATGAAGTTGCTCTTGGTGTTTCACAGTTATGGGCCAAATGTACTCTCACACTACGTATATTTTGCATGCAAAGGTGAGGTAACGCAGAAATGTGGAGTATCTCCATTTCTAAGACCTTGAAAACGAAACTTTTCGCCCACAGTTCTTAGCAAGGAGATGTCTTGATCATACTTGGTTAAATTTGGTATAGCCTCCTGGGGCTAAATGAAATTGCTTCAGTGGCTTGATCTATCCCATTTGCTGCTGGCTGGCAATCCGTGCTCTTCACAGTGAGCTGGGAACTTATCTTGCCAGACAACCCTTCCATCCTTTGAGTAGTTATGGGCCAGGATATTGTATAAGAGTTTCCCTCAAGAAAGATGTACTATGTCTGTTAACATCGCCCTTGCAGCCAGTTTTTTGAAGTTGATTCCCCCACCCCCATCCCTTCTAGGTACAGTCAAAGATTTGCTCATAGTTTCTCTTGTAGATTTAAATTTTGGGAGGATAGAATCTGTTTTGCAAATTTACGTTCAGCCTCAAGGCACCCGTTGGCCATTCCTGCCCTCTGAGATGTGCCTGGTCTCTCCCCTTCCTCTGCAGATGTCTACTCTTACGATGAGGATGATATGGTTTTGGACCCCAACCTGGCTGAGCACCTGGCTCATTTTGGGATCGACATGCTCAAAATGCAGAAGGTGAGATGGGGAAATGGAAGGAAAGCTGTTGCTTCCTGCTCTGAGATTCTCATAGCCGCTGTTGCATTGAGCTGTTCGCACTTGCTATCTGGGTAGGATGTGAAATTCGTACTGGAGAGTGACTCAGAGGCTATTTCCCATCTTTAATGCTGGACTTCAGGTCAGAATGCTTCTTCTGTCCCCTGCTTCTGCATTCTAAGTGCTTCCTTGAGGGACGGTAAGTTTCCAAGCCGAAGAGGATGGGGAGATGAGTCCTCCTCTGTGCCTTCCGATCCATAAAGGCCTTTTTTACTGCCCTTGTTGTGACTTGTTCTAGCAGGCTGGATTGTTCTGTTGAGAACCCCCCTCAGCTGCTCCCTTGAATGTTGTCTGTGGCTCTTCCTCACCAGACTGACAAGACAATGACAGAGCTAGAAATTGATATGAACCAGCGGATTGGCGAGTGGGAGCTGATTCAGGAGTCCGGGGTGCAGCTCAAGCCCCTCTATGGCCCTGGCTACACGGGTATCCGTAACCTGGGAAACAGCTGCTACCTCAACTCGGTAGTACAGGTGCTGTTCAGCATACCAGACTTCCAGCGGAAGTAAGTGAGCAAATTCAGGCCTCTGTCTCTGTAGTTTTGGGGAATGAAGCTGCGTTCTGGGAGTGTAAATGGAAGCCTCCATAATGTGGCAGTCTTCCCTTGAGAGGTCGAGGGTGTCGTCCACAACTGCATTGCTGAAAATGTCAAGAGGGACCATTTGTGCGCCTGGACTCAATCGTTGTACGTTGAGCAGAACTGCATTATTCTGATTCAGTAAGATTTTTTTAGTTGAGTGAGTATTGTTGGTTTTGTTCAACTTTATGCTCTGCCTCACCTCAAGTGCTTGGAGTGGGTGGCAATGACCGGGTTTGGATTTAACCCACAACAAGCTACGGCACTCATGGGCACGGAGTTGCATATGCAACCCCTGCTCAGAGGTTGTTGTGTCATGCGAACCGGGCGAGTGTGGGTTATATGAGGGCTAAACAATCTTGTTTAACCCTAAGGCAGGCACCCAAGTGAGGGTTGCGTATTAAGAATGGTGGCCACAGACACTGCAGCCTCATCGTGGGTTAAATATGTTAATTACCAAAATCTGCTGCAGCCATGTGATTAAAACCCATCTTGCTGTATCCCTGGCCACTAAAGCCAATTTTAAAGAAAAACATTATGTTGCTTTTGGAAGGGAATTCCAGAACTGAAGGGCAACCACCTCTCTGCATCCATGATTTGGTAAGCTTCAGAGGGCAGGCATTCCCAGTCAAAACATGCAAGACAAGACAAGAAGCTTCTGAGACCTAAATGTGTGTGCTTTAGCTGATATTATTTGGATCCCAAGCTCCAAATAGATAATAGTCCTGGCCCTGTCAGCTGTAATGTTTTAGATAAAGCTTTTAGTATTTCAACTAATTTTTACAACAAGCATGCAAGAAACATACATAGATAAAAATCAATAACAAACCTTACAAATTTTTAACATTCTGTGAAGTCAGAAAATTTACTCTATGCCAAGAGCAAAGTTGGCCAGTGCCAGGAGAATTGTTTTGTTATCACATGTAAACAGGTCGGGCCAGATGGACTTTTTCTCAAGAAATAGATCTCAGTACTTAGAATGAATTTGGGAATAGGTAGGGCAATAGCACAGATGATGAGGCAGACCCTCCACTTTGCCACTGCAACAAGGGCAGAATCTGGAGGTATAAGGAGTTTTGTTAAAGCTGTAATATTCTAAAGAATGTGAACTTGGTTCCATGAGTTTGTTCACTTCCTGTTGTCCTTCTGCTGACAGGCAAAGACCGCTTTCTTCAAGCGGGCCTTTGCTGTGTAAACAGGTCTGTTGAGCTGGATACTGGTTTTACTCTGCTGTTTTGCTTTAGTTGTTTTTAATGTATTTGCTTATTGCTTTTTTTTAGTTTTATTAGTGATTGTAAGCCGCCTTGAGTGCCAGTTTGGTAGAAAGGTGGAGTACAAATCACATAATCAATAAATACATAAATAAAATTGCCCTTTCTGTTTGCTTTCTAGATATGTAGACAAGATAGAGAAAATATTCCGAAATGCTCCCTCAGATCCTACCCAGGACTTCAGTACGCAAGTGTATGTAGTGCTCTAAAGGAATGGGGTCAGGGATAGTTACGTGGGGCCTGTTACCTTGGCTGCTATCATTCATGGTGTTGTGCCTGAAGTGTCCGGAGAGGCTCCTCTACAGAGAGGGGTCCTGTGTTGCCCTGGCATATTGTTACTACTAAGAAATTCAAGTTGTCCCAGATATTTGAATCCAGCAGAATATGCAGGGAAAGGCTGATGATTGCTGAGTACTGCCTATAAAATCTTTTTCTTATACACTAGCAGTTAAAATGACATCTCATTATGTGTACTTTCCAACTGGTTATTTTTTTTAAGTGAAGTTCCCCAGTAAATGCTCCATTGCTTCTGGATTCTTGAAGAGGCCCAGCTGATAGGTGCTCCTCACCAGTCAAGCCTCTGGTACCCCAGATGTCCACGTGTTTCCTACATTGATGTTTCTCTGCTATTCTCTCCTTTTCCAGTGATTTACTCCAATTGGTTTTTATTATATGTGTCTTCTGCATTCCAGGCCCATCCCTATCCGTCATAGTTTGCTGGTGAACAAAGTATGCTCGCTGAGCAGAAACTGACACAATTTGAAAAACATTACTTGCAATACCATGTGCTGGTTGGAGTTTTCATGTTTTCTTATGGGTTTCGGAATTTAACTGTTGAAATGAAGCCTATGACTTTCATAGGGTTGTTGGGTTTTTTTTTAAATGTGAGTTGCATGCTCAATTTTTGTTCCTCAAAGGAAAAAAGCAAACCCAGCCCAAGCAAAAGCTGCATGCTCATGATTCAGAGAGTTTTGTTCCTTCGTGCATTGCTTGACAATTCCTTGAGATCCCTTTGGAAGCTGATTGAGACATGCTGAGGCTCTCAAGCTAGTAGAGCCCAGCTTTGAGCTTGTGTGTGGAATGGAAGACTCCCTTCAAGACTCCCTTCAATGGACTGCAAGGTCTTCATTCTGCCTATCTCAGAACTGACAAAATTAAATCTGCTTTTCCAGAGCCAAGCTGGGCCATGGACTACTCTCTGGGGAATATTCAAAACCTGCTCTTTCAGATGGAGAACAGCAACCAGACCAGAAGGTAGGGTCTCCTTCCTTGAGGCTGGAAGAAGGCACTAGCTGCTGTTTCATAGTTTATGGGAGTCTCTTCCTTAATGGTGTGCCCACTTAGTCCCATCTCCTTGCAGGGCATTCAAGATGGCATTGCACCGCGTATGTTCAAATCTCTTGTTGGCAAAGGGCATCCAGAATTTTCTACCAATCGGCAGCAAGATGCTCAGGAGTTCTTTCTGCACTTCATCAACATGGTGGAGGTAATGACCCTACCAGGGCCTGAGGAGGTTGGATTTTGGGGGGGTTGGATGTTTTGTGTGTCGACGTCAAGATGGAAGTAGCTGGAAGTGTTGGCCAGAACTTACATGGGAGGCAACAACGATGGCAGGATTTCACTGAGTGCTGCCACCAGGGAGAGAAGGCTGCAGGCAACATTGCCGGGAACACGATGCGAGGGTGGTTGGTTTGCTGGAGGGCCTGCTTGAGGGACCCCTCTGACGCCACAATCAGGAGAAATGACGGCTAAGGTGATGGAACTCTTCGAGAGGGGCAGGGTGTTAGCTGGTGGTTTTCATAGAGTTCCAGGGAGCCCTGGGCTTTCTCCAGGAGAAGAGCACCAACAACAGACAAACCCCCCCTCCAATAGATGCTTGCCCATTCCTACTCAATATACAGCGGCAGAGAAATGTTGGGCCTGTTGTCAGGCACTTGCTAGGCCTAAAAGGCTCTCCAAGATCTTGCGCAATGGGTGGGGCGTCCTCAGCCGCCATAATGAGTGGAGAAAGGTTTCCCTGGATGGGAAACTTGAAAACCACTTCTGTGCATTTTAAATGATTAGAAGGGGAGAGTGGCTTTTCTTGCTTTGAAATTGCCTTGTTCTTGAGTGATTTCCTCCGGCATCTCATTGGTGTGGATTTTGCTGATCCTCCTTCCTTTTAAAATCTTTTCCTTCCCCAGAGGAACTGCCGTAGCTCCGAGAATCCAAATGAGGTCTTCCGCTTCTTGGTGGAGGAGAAGCTCAAGTGCTTGGCCACCGAGAAAGTGAAATACACTCAGCGTGTTGACTACATCATGCAGCTGCCGGTGCCAATGGATGCAGCACTGAACAAAGGTGGGGAGCTCTGATGGGCAGTAACGGGTTCCCCCTTTCTTTTCAAACACTTTTCTGTGCTCACGTGTTAAAAATAAATAAAACTGACATATGGAATACCTGGGACCTTGATATGGGGTGGGGTGGATATGCAAAAGCCATGGTCTTCTCTTCCACGAATAATCGCATGGCAATTGCAGGTCAATGAGAGCAGCTTTTCTCTGGCTCCACTCAGACTTGCTCTGAGGCCTTGACAAAACTAAGACTTCCCTCGTGGTGGCTGACACTACCTCTCTCTCTCTGTTGCCACATCTTGCCTGTACAAGTGAGGCTTCTATAGAGAGTTTGCCATTCTCTGACCCAAGCCTGGCAGCTAACACAAGTGCAGGATTTGTCTGCTCTCAATATTAGAATGGGAATGACCTTTGCCTGGTCACATCTCTGTTTTCTATCACCGCACCCGCCCAAATTTCTCCTGGTAGGTCTCTACCTGCAAAAGATGTGTGAGCGAGAGCTTTGCTCTTCCTTCCTTTTTTCCCTCCAGATGAATTGCTGGAATATGAAGAAAAGAAGCGCCAGGCAGAGGAAGAAAAGCAGCCGCTGCCTGAGCTGGTCCGTGCCAAGGTGCCTTTCAGCTCTTGCCTCGAGGCCTACGGAGCCCCAGAACAAGTCGATGACTTCTGGAGCACAGCCTTGCAGGCCAAGTCTGTGGCGCTCAAGTGAGTGAGATAGCAGGGAGATGGGGCTGGCTAGGTAGAAAGGGATATAGGTGCGCAAGGGGGGGCGGGGGGCATGTTCCATTTATTTTCGTCACTATTTAAACCTCGTTAGAATCAAGAGGTGGGTTGCTGGCAAGAGAAGGGCTGGGAATTATTATTAATAATAATATTAATATTACATTTATATGCTGGCCCATAGCTGAAGCTCTCTGGGCGGTTTACAAATGTGTTCGGCCACAGCATGAAGAACGTCATCAGGAGGGCTTTGAACTGAATGCTGTGAGGGCGGGAGATGTAAACTTCGAGACAACAATGGATGAAGGCTTATGAACCTAATAGCGCCCCAAAAACAGTCTTCACCATTGTGCAGAAAAGAAGCCAGACCATAAAGCACATGGTCTTCGATGTCTATAGACTAATGCCCAGAGTCTGGGAAACAAACAGAACGAACTTGAACTCTTAATACATGAAGGCAAATATGACTTGATAGGTATAACTGAAACTTGGTGGGATGATTCCCATGACTGGAATACAGCGATTGAAGGGTATATTTTTTCAAAGAAATAGAAAGGGAGGCGGAGTCGCACTATATGTGAAAAATACTTATCCCTGCACAGAAATGCACGAGGATGAGCCTGGTAGCCCCATTGAGAGCATCTGGATTAAAATAAATGGAGCAAGGAATAAAAGGAGCATGATAGTCAGAGTCTACTATCGACTATCCAATCAAGGAGAAGATGAGGACAAAACTTTTGAAAAGCAAATTGCCAGTGGTTCAAGGAAGTGCGATGTAGTAGTGGTGGGGGACTTCAATTTCCCCGATATCTGTTGGGAGACAAATTCTGCCAAAAGTTGCCTTCCAAGAACTTCCTGACATTTGTGGCTGATAACTTTCTCCTACAGAAAGTAGAGGAAGGAACTAGAGGATCGGCTATCCTTGACTTAATATTGACTAATAGGGATGACTTAGTAGATAAAGTGGCAGTTACGGGAACTCTGGGGGAAAGTGACCACGTCATACTTGAGTTCTTGATTTTAAAGGAAGCAAAAGCTGAGTGTAGTCATACATGTACTCTGGATTTCAGGAAAGCCAATTTTAATAAACTCAGAACTAGGATAAGTAAGGTCCCATGGGAAGTGGCCCTAATGAGAAAAGGAGTCCAAGATGGGTGGGAGTTTTTAAGAAAGGAAATTTTAAAGGCACAATTACAAACAATTCCAACAAGGAAAAAAGATAGAAGACAACAGAAGAAACCAATGTGGCTCCACAAAATGTTTAGAGATGACCTGAAAATAAAAAAGGATACATACAGGAAGTGGAAGGAAGGCCAGGCTACAAAAGAAGAGTACAAACAAGTAGCACAGAAGTGCCAGAATGGTGTCAGGAAGGCTAAAGCTGAGAGGGAGCTGAGGCTAGCAAGGGATGCTAAAAGCAATAAAAAGGCTTTCTTCAGATACGTGAATAGTAAAAGACAGAGGAAAGAAATCGCAGTTCAACTGCTTAATAAGGATGGCAAATTGGTAACAGATGACAAAGAAAAGGCCGAAGTGCTCAATTCCTACTTTGGCTCTGTCTTCTCCCAAAAGTGGGTCTTTGACCCCCCCCCTGGAAAAAATGAAGTACAAGCTGAAGGGGCAGGATTGCAGTTTGAGATTGATAAAAAAATGATCAAGGAACACCTACTTTCTTTGAACGAGTTCCAATCTCCAGGGTCCAACGAACTACATTCTAGAGTAATGAAGGAGCCGAGTGAAGAACTTTCAGAATCACTGTCTATTATCCTTGCAAAATCATGGAAGACGGGTGAAGTGCTTGAAAGGTTGTCACACAGAGGAGGGCCATATTCTTCCTGAACATCCCAGAATGCAGGGTGCGGGACAATGGGCTCAAGTTACAGGAAGCCAGATTCCGGCTGGACATCAGGAAAAACATCCTGACTATTAGAGCAGTATGGCAATGGAACCAATTATCTGGGGAAGTCGTGGGCTCTCCTGCACTAGAGGCCTTCAAGAGGCAGCTGGACAGCCATTTGTCAGGGATGCGTTAAGGTGGATTCCTGCATTGAGCAGGGGGTTGGACCCGATGGCCTTATAGGCCCTTTCCAACTCTACGATTCTATGATTCTATGATTGTATTTGTTTCATAATCAATTTTATCTCTTTTTATTATTCCCATTTATTTTAAATTTCATTGGGAGACCTAGCTGCACTGCTGCTGCCTATAACTTTGCTGACTTCCATTCCACTGTTCTTCCAAATTGATCAGACATTGCCAAATTTTGGACAGATAGGAAAAAGTGTTCTGTTTTATGGGCAATTTTTTAGGAGGCATAAAGACATGGGCTAACTAAACCAGGGGGTAGGCAGGAGGTAGATCAAGGTCTACTGGTAGATCTCTGGGTGATTTGTAGTAGATCTGCAAGAGTTTCATATTCTCAGTGTTCAACTGAGAAGCCTCCCTGTCCCTGTAAATTAGACTGCTGATGAAGAAAACCAGGAGTAGATTTTTGTGTGAAAGGACTGCAAGCTTAGTCTTGAATGAGCTGATGCAAATCCCATGTCACCACTGGGGCTAGTAGACTGAGAGTGATTTGATAAAAATATGTTTGCCCATTTCCCTTGGGCCTGGAACAACTTTACACTTTTAAAATAAATGTACTATAAACTGGCAAAGGTGAAAACAAAAAAAGATGTTCTTTTTTTAAAAAAAAAGATTGTTTACCTTTTCCTGAAGCTTGAGGTATAAAATACGTGATGGAAGTTTTTTCTCACTCTTTTCCCTCTGGTGTCCTTTCAGTTCTTTCTCCTCAGCTTCTTTTCCTCCTCCTCTAACGATCACTGACTGACTTTTCTTCAGTCCCTTTCCCAGCATTCTGTGCCTGTCCCCTCACTGGCCCAGCTCTCTGAGAGCTCACAGGAAGTGAGCATCATTACACATGAGGATACACATTGTATCAGATTCCCTTGCAGTGTAGAACATATGCATTAACTTCCCTTTTGCCTCATCCCTCTCCCTTCTCCCTTCCCGAGTGGCCCAAAGCTTGAGCTTTAATTTTTAACGAAGTTTCACAATTTTCTCCATGTCATTGCGCAAGCTTCAGCTTAAAACAAAAATGAGCAGAATCAGTCTGTTAGATCTCTAGTAATAAGCCTTACACTACTGTATTCCTATACAAGATTATACTAAAACAACTGCTTGGTCTGAGGCATGTGCTGAAAGACACCCTGTTCCTTAATTCTTCTACGTGCATGTCTGCTCTGAGCTATTCCTTTGCATCTGACTTCAGCTGGTGGACCTTGACATTCTAGTAAAAAACCAAGTACTTCCCAGAAGCCTGATACCTGCTCTCTCCTGATCTAAATGAATAGGGGGGGGGGGGGGGGGGATTTCAAGCATGGCAAAAGAGGTTGATTTAAAACATAGGAACTCCTCAGATTGACTAATAAACTAGTAGCCATTGACCATTGATAGTTTTTATTCTCCATGAATTTGTCAGTCCCATCTTGGAATCCTTCCTGTCCTGGTTGTTCTTGAACAGTTGAAATGTGATTCTTCACTGGCTCCTTTTTTCCTTTCCAGGACAACTCGATTTGCCTCCTTCCCAGATTATCTAGTGATCCAGATCAAGAAATTCACTTTTGGCCTAGACTGGGTGCCCAAAAAGCTCGGTAAGAGGGGTATTAAGAGACATGATGTCCCAGGGCCTGAGTGACCTCCCCTAATTCAATCGCAGCAGCTTTTGTTGCTGCAGCAAATTCTGTACTGGTTAACAAGAATAATAATGACACAGCAGATTTATATAATACCGTAGAGTGTTCAGCTGTTTTAGTAATCCTCAAAATTGAGTTGTGAGGGTAGTCAGTGTTATCCAAGTCTGTTTATTACAGTCCAAGACTAGTGATGGGTGAACTTAACCCAAGTGAATTCATTATTTCCTTGGAAATTAACACATTCATCCATGTAATCTTGGGTGAGAGTTCTCTTTTAATTCAAGATCTCATTCTGTGTACAGGATTTTGGGCATGTTCAATATCCAAGTGCATCTTGGGAGCAGTAGTTCAGAATGACATGCATTGTGACATCAGGCGTTGTCATGTAACGTTCCCCGTTCTGCTTGGTTGTTTCCATGTGGCCTGCCGACATGACGTTGCTGGCCAATGGTGGCCTCTTGGCTTGGACACAATCCTTGTTGTTTCCCTAGTGCTCTTATTCATGTGATTCGTTGTGTTATCAGATGTCTCCATTGAAATGCCAGACGAGCTGGATATCTCTGCGCTTCAGGGGACAGGGCTGCAGCCTGAGGAGGAGGAGATGCCCGATATAGCCCCCCCGCTAGTGACGCCAGATGAGCCCAAAGGTAGCCTGGGTTTCTATGGCAACGAGGACGACGACTCCTTCTGCTCCCCTCACTTCTCCTCTCCGACATGTTAGTGACTCTTCTCTCCTTTCTTCCTGGAGCCTTTTCTTACTCACTCCCTGCTTCTCTCTCTCTCTCTCTCTCTCTCTCTCTCTCTCTCTCTCTCTCTCGCCTCATGTCCTGTTACCTGTGTTATTGCCTCTCCCCCTTGTTCAATCTGTCTTCCTGTCTCCTTGCTACTGAATTGCCTGCCTGCCTGCCTGCCTGCCTGCCTGCCTGCCTGCCTGCCTGCCTGCCTGCCTGCCTGCCTGCCTTACACGCTGTGTCTCTGGATGGTCTCACCAGAGCTATTGCTGAATCAGGGGCTTCGGTGGTGAGGACTGTAAAGTGGAAGCTTGTAAAATGTGTTTCTAGAGCATTTGTACTGCATGCTGTTCTACTTTAGCCAGATTTGGTAACTCACAATTCTTGTCTGGAGAGTTAAATTAGATAATTTAAGAGCCATGTTTTCTGTCACACCTACCTTCCCAGTTAATGCTAGCTAAAGAGGCCTGTGATACCCTGCAAATTTCTGAATCTTTCATCAAGCCAAGGCCTTGACTGTATATGCCTTTATGATTAAAAAAAAATCCTGACCGTTCCTTAAATGTTGTCCTAGTGAGCCTTCCAAGTCAAGAAATGGACAGTTTAAGCATCCTCAGGTGTATCCTGCAGAGATTTTTTGAATGGCAGATCTAACTTCCAGGCATGGGTCCAGATAGGTGAAAAGGAAAATGGATGGGGCATAGTGTACCTTAAGCCCCCAATCTATAAACTCAGTCATAAAACCACCCATACATGTTCCAGTAGTAATAGTAATACGTAGCAGCTGCCTACCATTTAGTGACGGTAGTTTAGGCACCATAGTCTCCATGGGCTTCTCACAGGGTCAGGTTATGATTGCGCAAAGAACTATCGTGGGTCAAAGGTGACACCCTAGTGCAGAGGTGGGGAAGGTGTGTTAGGCTGCAACTCTCCTTAACCCTGGCCAGCATAGCCAATGGTGAGGGATGCTGGGAGTTGCAGTCCAATAGCATCTGGAAGGCCACACATTCCTTATCCCTGCCCTAGTGGGACGTTCCTCCTCTCCCGTTCCTTTTAAATATTCTTGTGGTGTTGAGCCTGGGATTTTACCTTTTTGGAGATGGCAAAAACAGGAAGCTGATTATGCTACTTGTGATGGGTGACAAGTTAACACAGCCCTGCTAGGGTGTTCGTATTTACATATGACATAGGTGTGAAAAGGGGCTAGTCTGTACCTCTGACTCACCTTAGCATTATGGAGATGGCTGCACCTCCCCTAGCAACCGCTTGTTGCCTCCATATAGGTGGCTAGCACCATGCTTTGAGACTCCTTGGCAGATGTGTGGAGAGAGCAAGAGAGGATTGGCAGAAGTGGGGGGAAGCATGGTCACATAAAGAGTTGGCCAGAAGTGCTGCTCTTTGTGAACATCTAACCCTTTTCCTTCCCACTGCAGCCCCCATGTTGGACGAGTCTGTGATTACTCAACTAGTGGAGATGGGCTTTCCAATGGACGCCTGCCGCAAAGCCGTGTATTACACTGGGAACAGTGGGGTTGAGGCTGCAATGAACTGGGTCATGTCGCACATGGATGATCCAGGTATGTCAACGAAGTGGAGCTCCATACCCAGGTCACTATGTTGTAACTCCTGCTGGGATTAGGCTAAGGTGGCAGGGTCTTGAGGGCAAAAATGTAACTATATCCATGGAGCAAGCCTTTTTAACATTTTGTCCCTCTCTTCTTTAGATTTTGCAAATCCTCTGATCCTTCCAGGGTCTAGTGGGCCAGGTTCCACGATCACCTGTCCAGATCCTCCATCTGAAGATAGCGTGGCAACCATAGTCTCCATGGGCTTCTCCCGAGATCAGGCTATGAAAGCACTAAAAGCTACGGTGGGTCAAGGGTGAAAGATTAACAGAATGTTCCTCTTCTGCTCCTTAAATTACCCCGCTTGAAAACACAGCGACGGAGCTTCTAACTTGGCTGTTTCCATCCTCTCATCTGTAGAATAACAGTCTTGAGAGGGCTGTGGACTGGATCTTCAGCCATATTGATGATCTGGACGCAGAAGCTGCCATGGATATCTCAGAGGGGCGTTCAGCGGCAGAATCCATCTCTGAATCTGTCCCTGCGGGGCCAAAAGTACGCGATGGACCTGGAAGTGAGTTTGGAACCCAGAGCTTTTGACAGTTGAATGGCTTTGTTCCCCAAGCCCTTCTGCCGCTATAAATGCCTAGCTCCATTTTTAGAACCCTATGCTGCAATTGTCTGAGCCAAGAGTGCCCCACCCATCAGTCTCTTTCTCCCACCACCACCCCAAACCTGGATCATGCTCTCAAGATTGGGGCTTGGTGGCCTGATGGAGGGAGATGAGCCACAGGGAGATGAGCCGTAGCTCAAAAGTACAGCATAATTAATTTATGGCCACTCATTTAGATTACCTTAAAATGGGGATTTATGGAGAATGAATCTATCAAAAGTTCTTAGCCATGATGTTTATCTCGAATGTCCATATTCTGAGGCAAGGCACCTGTGAATTCTTGCTGCTGATGGACAAATAATGGAGGGGGATTATGGCTTTACATGTGGGCTTCCTGGAAACCCCTGGCTGACCATTGTTGAAAACAAGGTGTGGGGCCAGATGGACTTCAGCCTGATTCAGCAGGACTCTTGATTTTTTTTATATAAGACAGGCATGTGTCTCAGGGCATCCACTTTTTAGGGATGGAGCCTTGGATATTTTGGGACATTCCCATGTCTGTTTATAGCTCTAATTTGTACTGAAGAACAAATAGCTCTAATTTGTACTGAAGAACAGTACTGTTCTTCAGTACTGTTCATGCTGCTTGATTAGTCAACAGGAGCACCAAATCCTCTGATGGTGTTTCCTCCCAGAAAGCCATAGAAATAGATTTGAGCTGTCCCCCATAGGCTATGGATGAGGACTCTGCGCAGAGGGAAAGAAACATAAGTGACTCTTTTTATTTTACACCTTCAGAATACCAGCTTTTTGCCTTCGTCAGCCACATGGGCACATCCACTATGTGCGGCCATTATGTCTGTCATATCAAGAAGGAGAGCAGGTAAGGGAGAAATGAGGGACTTCAGCAAAAAAGGCAGGGAAGGGTCCTGGATGAAGCCACTGAGCAACGGTTGCCATTTCCCTGTCTTTAGTAGAATATGTTATTGAATTTTGAAAGTGGAAGTGCTGTAACACTCTTGATCTGTCGCTGGAAGATTGGCTCCTGGGAGTATCAGTAAGCAGAGTATCTGTATTCTTTGCTTCTAAGACAAATTTCTGCACCAAGGTAGCTCAAACTCTGTAATGTGCATTATGTAAGCCTGCTTAATTATTTTTTGTTAGGAATAATTGTGCCATTCTAACTATATATTTTTTCTCATAATTTATTCCATTTTGTTTGAGGGTTAAAGGAAATCCTATTTAGACCACCTCAATTCTCTGTGTTCTGAGATTTCAACTGGCATTTATCCATTCACTTCTGTAACCACAGGGACTAGAAATGTGTTTGTTTTTTAAACAAACCCCAAAAACCTTTGACATTTAATAAGTTGAATTTTATACCTAGTGCTTAATATTGTGCTTTATTTATACACTTCTGCAGAATTGCGATAGAAATACCTGTGGACACAGATTATTTTAGTCTTACATTGTGACTCTTTAATTGTGTTCTTCCCCCTCCCGCCTGTTTCAGATGGGTGATCTATAATGACCAGAAAGTCTGCGCCTCTGAGAAGCCTCCAAAGGATCTTGGCTACATCTACTTCTACCAGAGGATCCCCAGCTAGGTCAGTCTCCTTCTGGGTGTGGAGCAAGAGCCAGCTGATGGCAGGAGGAGAGGGAATGGCAGTGATGAATGCGAAGAAGAGGGCCAGCTCTCAACCCTTATGTGTCCGTGTGCCACTGCTGCAGCCCCAGAGGCAGGATTCCTCCACATGGAAGCTGGGGTCTGGTGCCCCTGTGGACACTGATGGGGGGTGGGTGTGAATTTGAACCTCTGTGTAAAAGTAAGAAGAAAAAGTCTCACTGAACCAGTCACTCCAGGAAATATCCTTGCACACTTACGGCTTGATGTAAACTATAACATCTTTGGACAGTTGAGAAGGGGGGGCAGGAGGGAGCACTTGGGTATGTGTGGCTTTATGTACCATCTAGGGTGGGCTTCCCTCACCCCCTGGAACCTTTGCAGGAAATAAACGAGATCATAAAGTAGCACCTGTTCTTGATGTGCCCCTTAAATGCCAAAACACACAGGATCAAATAAAAACCTTGTACCCCCCCTCCAGCCATAGTCTGTTCATATTGCTTCCAGTCTCTTCTGTTTTAAGTTATTTATTTATTTCCTACTTATTTATTACAGTTATTAAGGGAGGCATGGCAGTGCCTCCCTTGTTAAGGGCCGTCAGTAAAAAACACGTTCCACCATGTTAAAGTGATAATTGGGGGGGGAGTCATTCTAACAGCCATAAAATCGACAATGTTTCACCAATCTTTCTGAAATTTACAGGTGCCAGAAAGAAATGTTTGTTTTGCATTACCTGAAAATTTCAAGAAGATTGGTGAAAGATTGAGGGAAGGAGAGCATTTTAAGATAGAAAAGGAACACAAACCTGTCTCCCTGCTTTTGTCAAATGACTTTCAGTTTGCAAGTATTTGTGTGCCCAATTTCCAGAGGGATTATAGACTTACTGCTTTATCCATTGATGGTGTCTTCTTCTCCCTTCAGTCTAGTTGGTGGAATGCTTTTCCTTTTTTGAAAATTCCCTACCGTTGATTTTTAATGAATATTTATTCCTTTCGTTCAGTCCATAGTGCAACGCATGCGTACAGGGCACCACAGAGCTTATTATCAGAAGGGAGGGGGGAAGGGGGAAACTGCCGCTCTTTGCAAAGAGAATATTCTTCCCTGCTCTGGCGACCGATGCAGCTTGAGGCAAAGGTCTATGTTTTGTTTTCAAGGTTCTGGATTGTTTCTGAAGTTAGGGGGGGAGGGGTTCTGAAGTGGAGGAAATCTGCAGCCTGTGATCTAAGGAATGTTCTGAATCTGCAACCTCATCTGATGGGTGTTTATTCCAAAGTAAGCCTCCACCCAAATTGAGATTTCCTTCCATTGGAGTGGCCTGGGGGAAAGAGAACTCCGGGGTGGGAGGGCACAAGAAGCTGTAAATCCAGGAAGTAAACGCTGCAGAAACGGAGGAGGGAAAGCACAATCTAAAATCCCTGCTTTGATAAGCAAACTGATCTGATGGGTATTTGTTTACTCTGAAGTAAGTATCCACCCAAATTGAGCCTGGGGGAAGGAAAACTGCAGGGGATGAGAACGGGGTGGGCAGGCACAAGTGTAGTTTACTACATGTAGAAAGTAATTTTAATAAACAAAAAAACCTCAAAAAATCTCAAATTGCTTTTCCACAAGGCACAAATGTGACTTTATATACCCATCCAGTTTATGCTCATATGTATTTTTATTATTAGGACCAATGCTTTCCAACCTGTTTATAAATTATTTGGAACTAAGTGTGAGCAATGAGGTTTGCCATGTTTGCTGATGACACCAAATTATTTAGGGTTGTTCAAACAGAGAGAGACTGTGATATCCTCCAAAAGGATCTCTCCATTTTGGAACACAGGGCATCAAGATGGCACATGTAGTTCTATCTAAGCAACTGTACATTGGGGCAAAAAAAATCCCATCTTCCTGTTCACAGTTTGGTTTAAAGTGTAAAGTGTCACATCTCTGAGAACTATTATTTCATAATGAGGGTTAGTAAACAATTCTACAGCATGGATTGGTGGGGCAGGGGTGGGAACTTGTTCCTGTATTCCAAAGCCTGCTTTTTGGTGTGTCTTTCTGAATATCACATCTTATTTTAATATCATTATCATTGTTATTATGGCTGTGTGGATTCTTTGCTCCCACTCATCGTCTTAAAGTCACTTTATGCTCTGTGGAATGGGAGAATGTGGGTCAATAGGAGTAGTTTTGTGTGGTTGTTATTCCTGTGCATCCTTTGTTACATACTGACCATGTTCAGATGACATGCTAAGCCACAGTGGTTAAGCATTTAGAGCTAAACACTATGGCTTAGTGAACCATGACTTAGAGTGTCTTGTGAACCATTCTTAACCATGGTGTCTAGATCACCATGGTTTAAACACGCTTACTGGCCATTTGCTGCAAAAAATATATATTGTGAACATGAGAGTGAGGTTAATTGATACCACTAATCAATTTTCACAGCATTATCTGAAGTCCAGTAACATTTCTTTATCACAGAATCATAGAATAGTAGAGTTGGAAGGAGCCTATAAGGCCATCGAGTCCAACCCCCTGCTGAATGCAGGGATGATGATGATTATATTGTACTGAAAATGCTATTGTGTAATGTCAAGTGAAAAGATAATACCCTGCAGGCAACATCACCCTCACTAATAGTGGTGATTAAAAACAGAAATTGAGCCAAAAATGGGAGCACTGAAAAACAGAAATTTGTGTGGGTATATGGAGTGGGAGAGAGAAAGAGGGCAATTTCTGCTCGTTGCTTGTGTATATGTTCATAAATCAATACATATTGCAAATATAATGGAAACCTAACCATGTTCTAACCTATGTTCTAAATTGTTGTGGAAGGGAATTTGTATGGATTGACATGGAGTTTTCCCGGTGACCCACTCTTCTAGCAGGCTGGTCTATAATGCTTTGTCTGGCCTACACTGGAAAGCAAAAGACACTGCACAAATCTGCTGTCAACAAAATGTCATATAGGAAATGGAGAGAAGTTGGCAGGAGGGAGATGTGTGTGCATATGTTTTAAAATAGAGGGGGGGAGGAATGACAGCAAATGAAGCAATGTCTCTAACGCCATTTTCTGATTCCTTTAGTCACAATTCCATGAGTCTTCTGAGCTACCAAAATGCCCATTAGGTATTAGCATGTCTGCATTGAGTCATAATAGCGTGACTCATTAATACACTGAATTAATAGGTCCCGTAAGACATAAATCTGCCTATGGGATTGCCAGTCAGCCTTCCTCTTTTGAAGTATAGTTGAACGCTTTTCACAAGACACAGAAACATCTCTTCCTAATGCACTTTCCAGGAGTGTTTTAAGTTCACAATATGCCCAGGATCTACAACTTTATGGTGATCCTATGAAAAAGAGGACAGGACTTCTGTATCTTTAACTGTTGTATAGAAAAGAGAATTTCAGCAGGTGTAATTTCTATACATGCAGCATCTGGTGAAGTACCCTCTTCATCACAACAGTTAAAGCTGCAGGAGCCCTGCCCTCTGGACCACATACAAAAGAGGGCAGGGCTCCTGCAGCTTTAACTGTTATGAACAGGGAAGTTCACCATGTGCTGCATGCATAAAAATAACACCTGCTAAAATTCTCTTTTCTATACAACTGTTAAAAATACAGAAGTCCTGTCCTTTTTTTCCATATGGTCACCATATACAACTTAAATTTGTCAGATTTGTTAAGGAGATTGTGACAATGCAATTTGATATTGCACACAAAACATATTGCACTGGGTGCAATCTGGTGCAGTTCATTCTGTCTAAGCCAATAAACTTTAATGGCTTTCTTACAACGAAAGGTACAATCTTATGCACGTTTAGACAGAAAAAGTCCTACAACTCCCAGCATTCCACAGCCAGCAATGCTGTCTCATAAAGTTTTCCCCCCTGTCTAAACCTGCATTAGATTGTGCCCTAAATCTATTCACTCACAGCTAACTCTACATTGGGTAGAGTTCACTTAGTTCCATAGCTCTTACTTTTGAGTAAATATCCACAGATGAAAATGCACCCTGTGTAGCCTTGAAACTTGACCACAATCTGCTACTTTTAGATCGAAACCGGGGGGGGGGGGGGGGGAGCATGTATCATAAAATGAGCTATACTAATTAACATAGTAAACTGTAACTTCTTGTAACATAGCATATTTTCCAGTATCATCTTGTGTATTTCCAGAATTAATCAGGGATTTTTTTTCCCAGTAGCACAATCTTTCAAGTTTTCTCCATATACAGACACAAAACATGAAATGCTTCCTTTTCATGAGGCAGTCATAAAAATATTATCTCTGGACATTGGCTATAGAAAAGTTCAAAAGTTTTTCAGATTTCAAGTTAGAGAGCATAACATTAGCTTTGATTTTGAATTTATATCGGACATCAACACTGTGGCTGATACTGGCTTGGTTGCCAACTGTATAATATCTGGACATCCATTACAAAAAGCCATGAAATTCATTAAACAAAAAACCTATGGTTTACAAAACCAACGTTAAGGCTCTACAGTTTCCAACCAAGCACCAAAAAGCAGGGAAATTGGGAGTTAAGCCTCCCAAGCCTTAACGCCACATCCTCCCTAAGGAGGCAGAAAGTGCAAGTGAAATTCTCATTCTCCCAAAGCAGATAAACCATGAGGACAGGGTGGAGAATATGATATGCAGAGGTGACTGTGGGGTTGTGGAAAACTGATGACGAACAACTTAGGGCCACCTACTTCTCTTTTTTTTGTTTAGAGCAGCCCTTCCCCAACCTGGTGCCCTCCAAAGGTATTGGACTACAACTCCCATCATTGCAAGTCAGTATGTCCCATGGTCAGGAATGCTGGGACTTGTCATCGCAAACATCTGGAGGGTAGCAGGATGGGGTAATGCTGTTCCATATCCTTACTAAATACAGGGTTTCCAATACTTTTCTCTGACACACATCTTACATACAGCAGCATGACTGATAACAAAAGGGGAACTATTTGTTGCAAATATAGAACCAGAGCATGTGCCAGGCACTTTCAACTTTTGGTCAATATCCTGCCCTTCAAAGAAACAATGTTTTTTTAAAAAATGTGTTTATACAAAATATACTATTCAGTCCCCACAATCCCTCCACAGTACATCATCTCATCAAAGCGACAGAGGAGCAGAAAAGGTTTAGTTTGGCTGTCTTGAACTACTTTCAGATGAGATTAGTTTGCAATCCTGTGCCACTTGGGGGCAAGCCGTAGTGAATTCAGTGGCACTGCCTTCTGAGAAGCCATGTATAGGATTCAAGTGTAAACCAACCTTCTCCAGTCTGCTGCTCTCCAGATGTGTTGCACTATAATTCCCATGTTATGGGGAAGACAAAAATCATTTGATCATTAATTTAAAAATCATACTTACACATGAAAGTATTAGGTGGTAGCTCTACCTTTGATCTCACACTGCTGAACACATAAGAGAAATCTTCTGTGTTAGTCCCCCAAAACCATACATGATATTTAATAAACAGACATCCTATGTTATGTGTTGAAAACTAATGTTGACGTCTGAAGGACTATCTGGATTAGGTATTCAAGATCCATTCATTGTCGCTTCATTTGGTTTAGACAGTTTATTTAAAGTGATGCAGCTCTGTTGTAGTTCATTCGTTGATCGCATATCTTAATGCTGGAAAGCATCATACCTTAGAACAGATATGGGCAGAAAACAGATCCACCTTGATGTTTTGGACATCAACTTGCACCATTCCTGCTCACTGCCCATGCTATAGGGGCTTTTACGAGTTGAATTCCAAAACATCTTGAGATCTATATTTTGCCTGCCCTTGCTGTAGAACAGCATTCCCCAACCTGGTGCCCATCAGATGTGTTGGATTGCAACTCTCAACATGAGGAGATGCTCTAAAAAAAGAGAAGTGGGTGGTCCTAAGTAGTTCATCATCATTTCCCACAACCCCACAGCCACCTCTGCATATCATATTGCATATCCAGGTGTTTGAGATGACAAGTCCCAGCATTCCTGACCATGGGACATACTGACTTGCAATGATGGGAGTTGTAGTCCAACACCTTTGGAGGGCACCAGGTTGGGGAAGGGCTGCTCTAAACAAAAAAAGAGAAGTAGGTGGCCCTAAGTTGTTCGTCATCAGTTTTCCACAACCCCACAGTCACCTCTGCATATCATATTCTCCATCCTGTCCTCATGGTTTATCTGCTTTGGGAGAATGAGAATTTCACTTGCACTTTCTGCCTCCTTAGGGAAGATGTGGCGTTAAGGGAGGCTTAACTCCCAATTTCCCTGCTTTTTGGTGCTTGGTTGGAAACTGTAGAGCCTTAATGTTGGTTTTGTAAACCATAGTTTTTTTGTTTAATGAATTTATATCCTGCCTTTCAGGATATCGATACTTCAAAAAGTCTTACAAAAAGCACAAAGATACATTGATAAAACAGCAACATATTAAAATATAAGGATTCTTTCCATAGGGCAATTAACAGTTAAAGGCCTTGGGAGTGGGGAGCTGAGGGGGTTGTTTTTGTCTGCCTCCTGCTCTCCCCTAGCATCCTTCCCACAGGGCAGTAGGTCATAAAAGGCCCCGGGGAGGGCAGTGCAGCTGGAGTAGGCTCTGGGATGCTCTTCTTTGCCTGCCTGTGAGTATGCATGGAAATGCCTTCACCTGATACCTGTCCAGATCATATCAGTGCTGAGCTGGGCATGGCCCTGAAAACTCCACACTCCAATCATCAGAAATGTATGCAACTACCCTTCCGGCTTTTGTGACTTCAGCAGGCATTGCAAACACATTCAGGCATAAGATCTGCAAATTGTTCCCCTGCCTGACTGGCAGCAGTTTTCTAAGATTTCACCCAGGGGCCTGTCCCAGCCGTATTATTATTATTATTATTATTATTATTATTATTATTATTATCATCTCATCTTTTTCACAATAATGGGACCCAAGGCGGGTTACAAATTAAAACATGTACAGTTAAAACAAATAGCGATATACAAAAATAAAAATATAATTAAACATAGTACAATTTTAAAATATTTAAAACATTTTCAATACACATAATTTAAAAAATCCAAACTACAAGCAGTACATCCACAAAGGTCTGAACTACTCCCCAAAGGCCTGCTGAAACAGAAAAGTTTTAGCCTGCCTCCGAAAGCACACCAAGGAGGGAGCCAGTCTAGCTTCCCTGAGAAGGGAGTTCCAGAGCCCCAGGGGCAGCCACCCAGAAGACCCTCTCCCATGTTCCCACCAGGCGTGCCTGTGATGGTGGTGGGATTCACTGTAGAGGTGAAGGGGACTGAATTTGGGGCTCCTGCATGTAAGCTCAAAAGATTCAGTTTCAAATCATGTCCTCAAAATAATTTCGATTGAATTTGGCTATTTTTTTCTTAATCTAAAGCACATTCTCCTGCCCAACACAGCGGTGGTTAGGCATTGCAGCAGGTGAGAGATGCTGGCATTTAAAAACGTAGCACCCGTTTAACAGTCTCGCTGTTACATGTCACTAAGGCAGGCTTTACACTGCTGCTTTAAAACGGTTTATAACAGTAGTGACAACTGTTGGGGCCCAGGACACGCTCCATAGACAGTTTCCAAAACGTTTTCAAAGTGGCATCTCCTGCGTGGTGTAGAAGTGGCCCTAGGAGGGGGAAGAGAGAAGCTGTTGCCTGTCAGCTCTTCCTTCTGCCTTGGCCCAGGGGCTGAGGGGGGGGTGGGGGTGGGGGGGGGGAGAAGGACTCGAACCAGGCACCTTTCGGGAGAGGGGGCGCCGGGAGAGGGGGCAGGGCCTGCGTGACGTCGCAGGGCAGTGGGCGGGTTTCCTTCGCGTGTCTATAAAGAGGGTTGGGAAAGGGCTCTGCTGCCGCTGCCGCCGCCGCCGCCGTTGCGCTCTTCGACCTTCTCGTCTCCTCTGCATCCCTCCATCCACGCAGGCGGCCAGGGCACCACCACCATCACCACCCCATCATGGCACCCAGGAAGTTCTTCGTGGGCGGGAACTGGAAAATGAACGGGGACAAGAAGAGCCTCGGGGAGCTCATCCAGACTCTCAACGGCGCCAAGATCCCTGCAGACACCGGTGAGAGGAGGGGGAGGAGGGGGCTGCAGACCCGGTGGGGGGGGGGGGCGCACACGCGTCCCGGGGAGCGCAGGGCTGCTGGCGTCGGAAAGGCAGGCAGGCAGGCAGGCAGGCAGGCGGGGCCCCTTTGCACCGCGGGAGGTGCGGCGAGGCCGTGGTGGGGAGGGGGCAGCAGCAGGCAAGGCGGCTCAAGGCTGCCGCTCGTGGGCATCAGCTTCAGGAAGGGGTGGGGGGCCGAGCCCCCGAAGTGCCTGCAGGGCGGGAAGACGCGGAGGCCGCCGCCGGCTCAGCCCCCTTTCGTCGGAGCGAGGGGGGCCTCCGCGCTTCAGGACCGGCTGGGCTCCTCCTCCTCCTCCTCCTGCCGCTGCCTGCCTGCCTGCCCGCCTGCACGTAGTCCAAGGTTTGGGCGGCGGCGGCGGCGGCGGCGGCGGCGGGGCCTGGCTGCCGCTTCCTCGTCGCGCAAAAGGGATGAAAGGCCGGTGCAGCGCATGTCGGCCGGGGAGGGTCTCCTCCCCCCCCCCCCCCCCAAATTGCGGCCCTGTGCTAAGCAGCTTCTCGACCCACAGGGGAAAAATTCGGCAGGTGAAGCTTTTCCAACTGTTCTCTGCCCGTGCCGGTAAAACCTGCACTGCAATATATATATATATATATATATATATATATATGTTCCAATTATTATTATTTTACAACAGCGTGAGTCATCGGTAGTCGTTGACACATTGCTTTGGCTTTGGGTTTGTCCTTGAAAAATACCCGAGGGTCTGTTGAAGCAGGCGGCCTTCTAGCTGGATCTCACTTGCAGGGCGGTGCAGAGCTGGTCATAGGCCCAGGCCCCAGGGGAAGTGTGTGTGCTGCCCCCCGCCCCCCGTTTCAAAAAAGGACGACAACATGGCCGCCCCAAGGAGGGGTGCCCCCCAGCATGACTGTTCTACATTACACCTTCATATTGAACCTGTTCTACAACACCTCAAGGCACAGATATCCCCGCCCCGCATGCAGCATATGGCCCCAGTCTGGAGCTTGTCATCTGACCGAGGTGTTCATCAGGGACAGCTCCTGCACTGTTTCCGCAGTAGCGTAAGCTAGCAGGGGACTTCCTCATCAGTGTCCCCTCAAAATCGTGGGCCATCTGACCCCACTGGCCCCCCTCTGCACTGCCCTGCTCATTTGGCCCAGGGCACTAATAATAATAATAATATATTTATTTATTTATTACCCGCCTCTCCCTCTGGATCGAGGCAGGGAACAACATCATCATAAAACACACAAAACTGATTAAAAATTCATAAAACCAATATAGCATTAAAATACCAATAAAACACTTAAAATTCATCTGAGTAGCCCTGCCGGAAGAGCTCAGTCTTTATAGATCGTTTAAATTCCTGAAGACTGGTAAGTTCACGGATCTCTCCCGGCAGGTAATTCCATAATCTGGGAGCAGCAGAAGAGAAGGTCCTCTGGGTAACAGTTGTCAGTCTAGTTTTTGTTGACTGTAATAAATTCTTCCCAGAGGACCTGAGCGTGCGGGGCGGATTGTACGGGAGAAGGCGATCCCACAGGTAACCTGGACCCAAACCATGTAGGGCTTTAAAGGTAATGACCAACACTTTGTACTTCGCACGGAAACTAACTGGCAGCCAGTGGAGAGATTTCCATGGCTGCTCTGCAGAGCCAAGTCATGTGAACCCTGGATCATTTGTTTTTGACTCACTGTGTTGGTAGACCTAGGCCCAAAGCTAGAAATACTGGAGCAGTGGGGAGGGCACCGCAAATAAGCAAAAACCTAAACAACAAACTTGCAGTGAAGTAAAACTTATTTTAAAAACATAAAAATCGGTGTGAGGTTGTTTTTAGGTGCCAAGTGCTTATCAATCATCTAGTTTTGTACTAATCTGAAGATGGGAGAGTGGACAGGTTTACTCCGTGGAGCAATTGGATAAAATCCTGTCTTTGCATTTCTCCTTATCTCTCTCTTAACTAAAAGGAATAGAGATTTTTTTTTAAAAAAAAAGATTGAATGGTGAGAACTGAAGGAAGAAGTCCAGAACATCCTTGGGGGAACTTCCTCTCCTTCCCTCTCCACCCTCCTCCAATAATGACAGATCTCTGGAGACCAGGCCTGCATGGAGCCACAGCTCTGTCCTGAACGTGACAACTTCCATGTTTAGAGGCAGTCTTGCTCAGGTCAAACAAAAGGGGACAGCGATTGCCAAGATGCCTTGTTTATGAACTACCCCAACACATAGCTATTTATGGTGGATGTGATGCCGAGCAAAATGGTTTGACCAGCTCTCATGACAGCCATGCACAGATTTTATTAGAGAGTGATATTGAGGAAGGGGACACAGCTGGTGACTAGCTTCCTCCTCCTGTCCACAGACCCTTTTTTTGGTCTCTTTGGGGGTCGCATCATACCCAGTTGCCAGGCAGTGAAGACAATCCATCTGTTTCTCTTTGTTCTGCTTGGCATAACTGCCAGCAGACGTTCCTTCCCTAGCATGGAGCTGGCAGTGCCAGCAGTAGAGAAAAAAGTATGTCAGAGCTTAAATGGCAGATCTTCCGCTGTCCCTGTCAAATCAGAAAGGGCAAGGTAGATTGAAAGAGGGCTGCTGTTTCTGAAGTGGTATCCTGAAGAAATGTCAAAGGGTCTGGAGGAGAAGGGATCCTAAATATAGGTGGTGTAGCTGCCTAAAAATACCAGCTACTGTACTTGGAGTTGGAAATGTTATCCCTGTAGCCAGCTAAAAGGTCAGGACACAGGCCTCCAAATGAAGCACAGGGGGGAAGGCTGATCTAGTTTACTGCCCCAAATGCTCTCACTATATTCTGCTTGCTTAAAGGAGGGTGAGCAGTAGATTTGTCTCTGATACTAACGTCACTTATTGGAGGAAATGCCACTGCAGTATCACAAATACAGAGCTTTTTTGTCCTTTTCCATAATAATAATAATAATAATAATATATTTATTTATTACCCGCCTCTCCCTCTGGATCGAGGCGGGGAACAACATCATCATAAAACACACAAAACTTATTAAAAATACATAAAACCAATATATCATTAAAATACCAATAAAACACCAATAAAACACTTAAAATTCATCTGAGTAGGCCTGCCAGAAGAGCTCAGTCTTTATAGATCGTTTAAATTCCTGAACACTGGTAAGTTCACGGATCTCTCCCGGCAGGTAATTCCATAATCTGGGAGCGGCAGAAGAGAAGGTCCTCTGGGTAACAGTTGTCAGTCTAGTTTTTGTTGACTGTAATAAATTCTTCCCAGAGGACCTAAGCGTGCGGGGCGGATTGTATGGGAGAAGGCGATCCCGCAGGTAACCTGGACCCAAACCATGTAGGGCTTTAAAGGTAATGACCAACACTTTGTACTTCGCCCGGAAACTAACTGGCAGCCAGTGGAGAGATTTCAAAGCTGGTGTAATATGGTCACCCCTAGGTGTACCAGTGACCAACCTGGCTGCCATATTTTGAACTAGTTGAAGTTTCCGGACTAGGCACAGAGGTAGCCCTATGTACAGCGCATTGCAGAAGTCGAGTCTCGAAGTTACCAGTGCGTGCACTACCAATCAGTTAGTTAAACAAGATTTCCAACCGTAGAACATCTTGTATAGCTTTTAGAATGTTGTTGCTGGCTGGACACTAAAGTCCTCATTAAGATTTCTGGTTTTAGGGACTGGACTTGCCCCTCACCCCATCTGTACTCTGACCCCTTGGGCTCTGCTTTCACATTCTTGACCTTTGCCAGTGCCCACTCACTATGCTTCCCTCCATTTTTATAAGTGCCTAAAATACTGATGTATTCTCTTAATTGTAAGTCTTGTTGGAAGGATTTTTTATCCAGAAAGGCGTAATATAAAATAATTGAAATGAATATGAAGTTAGTTTGTACTGAATCACACCATCGGTTCAGTATTATCTATTTTGACTAGCAATAGCTTTCTGGGATCTTAGGCAGAAAGAGATCTTTTCCCAGCCATGGTAGAATCTTTTTAATTTCTAAGTGTTGCATCCCTGGGCTATTACTGAGCCAATGACCCTGAAGCAGATTTTATTTCAGGATTAAAACTGGCAACCAGAGCCATACAGAACAGGAAGGAACTTGCCACACTGACCAAAGATGCCACTTGTACAATTTTTAGGCAGTCCAGAAACCAGGATGCTGTGTCATTCTCATCTAGTTATGGGCAGCAGGATAAATACATCTTGCTGCCCAAACTGAGCTTTCATAAAATCAGTAGACTGTAATGTCATACTTAACTCCTATGTTTGATGCAATATAGCTTGGCTTCTCCTACAGCCATGAATTGGGAATCTTCAGCCCGCAGGCCTCTCAACACATTGCAGTTAGGCGTGTGTGTGTGTGGCCCTGCCCACTGTTGAAATGCAGCTCCTGAAAGGTTAGCCACAAGGGAATGTGTCCTTTAGGCCAAAAAAGGTTCCCCATCAATGTCCTAAACCATACAGTGTTACCTATCTATCCTCCTTTTTCCTTTCTACTCCCTCTGTGCTGACTAGGGAAGGTTAGTTGCCATTTTCAAATTTTTGGAAGCTTCAGCCATGGGAACACAAGGATGAATGGCTCCTATATACTGCATTCAGATCCCAGATAAGATTTTTGCCCTAAATTCTAAAGCTGTCATGCACACCAACCTTGTAAAAAGATTTTGGAATCTAGGGTGAACAATGCCTAGAACTGGCTGATTGTCTGGCCTTATCACCTCTTCGTTCTCTAGAGGTTTTTCCATCACAACTTAACTGTCTAATTTGCCTGTCTTGTAACAGCAGATTTCATGTGTAGGTATTAGATCTCCATGCTGTGATAAGTATCACCTGAAGATTTCTTCAGATCAAGAGGCTGCTAAAAGCACAACACTGGGCCACGTTGGCTCTTTTGCCTTGTTTTGTTCTGAGCTTCTGAAAAGCAGGCACTCTATGCAATGTGATCACACCCAAAATTCTGTCAGGTTCCAAGGATAGAATAGGTAGGCTGTAGAGAGCAGCATGGGTAGAGATCAGAACCGCTGGGATACGAGGCAAACCTCTTCCACACTGATTCTCTTTCAGCTTCCTGAAAGTCTTTCCCGTGTCCATCTCATTCTGTCTTGCCCCATATTTATTCTGAACCCCTTGCTGACTGCTTCCTTTCTTCCACAATCTGTTCCTCCATCCCAGCTGCATCCCCTGTATCCACACTTGGAGCCTCTCTGTGCATTGGTTTGGGAGTAATACCCCTTATTAGAAAGGATGTCACTGCAGCATTGCAAATGCAAGCAGACCTGTTTGAATATGTAATAGGCACATGTGTACTACAGATAAATTGAACAGTTATCCCCCTTTTCAAGGTCCCTGGGAGAAGCCATGATAGTTAAAATGCTGCTAAACGGACTTAGGTTTGTAGTGTAAACATGGCCACAGTCATGGTGTGCTCCTCCATGATCAAGGGGCTGGGGCAGCTCCTCTGTGAGGAAAGGTTACAAAATTTGGGGCTCTTCAGCTTAGGAAAAAAAGGCAAGTGAGGCATACAGTAAAGGTATATAAAATTATGCATGGTGTGGAGAAAGTTGACCTCAAAATATTGGAAACCAAGGTTCTCCAATGACGCTAAATGTTGGAAGATTCAGGACAGATAAAAGGAAGTACTTTGCACAGTGCATAGTTAAACCACCATAAGATGTAGTGAATGGCTTTAAAAGGGGTTAGTTTAATTTAGTCAGCCTGAATTTAGGCAGCTTGCATGAATTTATCAATGGCTACTTGTTATGATGGCTATATATTCAGTATCAGAGGCGGTATAACTCTGAATATAGATGCTGGGGACCCTCAGCGGGAGGGTGCGGCTGCACTATGTCCTGCCTGTGGGCTTCTCGTTGGCATCCGGTTGGTCCTAGTGTGAATAGAATGCTGGACTAGACAAGCCTTCAGTCTGATCCAGCCCAGCTCATGTGTTTTTAGCAGGGGCAAAGCAAACAGTAAATAGGCCAATGAAAACCCTACAGCCCAGAAGGATTGAGTGATGAGAGCTATGTCCTCTCAGTGGGAATGAGGGCTGCAGGCTCAGAGAGCAGGCAGCCACCATCCTATCAAGCTTGTTCCTCTTCCACAGGGGTGCTGGGCTTCGATTGTCCACTACTTGATGCCTCTGGGGTCTTCCTTGGTTCCAAATATCTGTCAGCCCCTTTGTGTCACTGGAGAAGCATGGGTGTTGAGGGGGAGGTCGTGGGGCAGCCCATTTGGGTTGCATTAGGAAAAGGAAGGTGTAGTGGGGGGGAGAGGGCATCAAAAGAGCAGCACCTGCCCTGTTCCCCTGTTCCCCTCTGCCTAGGGACTCCAGGCAACTGGGCCCCTCATCAGTCACTCGTTGGTTTATCAGTGATAAGGGATTGGGAGGAAGAAGCCATGGAAGAAGTAATATTAAACGTCGTAAGCTGCCATAAACCTATGGGATAGAGTTTGGTTGAAGTTTAAATATATTAAACCTGCTAATTAGAAAAGTCAGCCAATCTGTTTGCTGATCAAACTTTGAAGGAACGCTTTGTAAACTAGAATACACACACACACACACACTTTAGAACACACTGACTAAAACTGGGGTGGGTGGGGGGTGCTGTCACTTGGACAGAGTTCAGCCCCACGGGAAAAACAAATGCAGCAACAGTTGAGCTCTAGACAAAGTTAGATGACACTTGAGGAGATATGGGGATAAAAATGTTGTGTACCAAAGCTTTTCCTTCATTATATTGGGTTTTCCGGCAGTAGCCCAAAGACCCTTCCTGGGTTACAATATATCCTTTGACTCATTTTATCCGAACGCTAGCCTTGTGAGGTAGGCTGGGCTGAGAGCTCATGACTTTCATTCAAGGATCAGCCGCCTGTGGCCTAAGCCCTACACATGACCTTCAGTCTAATTTCAGAAGCCCTGTGTGATCGATCAATTCCGACCGCTAGCAAAAACAAGCGATCCCTCCCCCAAGTAGCCTGTTGGGTGTGAAGAGGAGGAAAAGAGAGAAAAGGGGTGGCCCTGTCCACCGCTGACTTGGGTCCATCCCCCCAATAGATTGCCACTGAGGAAACGTGGCCTTTGACAGAGAAAAGGTTCCCCATCCCTGCAGCAACAGGGTGTTGTCCTGGGGGTGCTTTACAGCGTGGTGTTGCATAGAGTTCTATAAGCCATAAAAATAGATACAGGGTGGTGGGGTTCACTTGCCCATGGTTACCCTGTGAACGTCATGGATGAGCAGGAGATGTGGGCTTAACTGTGTCTTCTGAAGCAAGGGAATGGTGAGCTGGGCGTGGGGGTAGGGAGAATTTGTAGCTGAGAGCGCCTTTGGAGTGCCTGCTTCATCCCCGCTGCTCTCCTCTCTCTCTCTTTCCCCCAGAGGTTGTTTGTGGTGCCCCCTCCATCTACCTTGACTTTGCCCGCCAGAAGCTTGATGCCAAGATCGGTTTGGCTGCACAGAATTGTTACAAAGTGCCTAAAGGAGCTTTCACAGGGGAAATCAGGTGAGCCTGCTGGGACTGTGAGTCCAGTAGCCATAAAGAACTGGCTGCTGCTTCTGCTGGCGGTGTCTTGTAGCAGCTCAAACAATGTGGTCTGTTTCCTTCTTTTCCAGCCCAGCTATGATCAAAGATATCGGTGTCACCTGGGTGATCTTGGGGCACTCTGAGCGAAGGCATGTCTTTGGCGAATCAGATGAGGTGGGTGATCTTGTGGATTTGTTTCTTCTTCTCTCCACTGCTGGCTGTGGAAGGGTGGGGATTGGGCTATAGCAGGTGCTGCGACTGCGTGGCCTTTGTGGGCCTGACACTGTATCTCTGTGCCTTTCCTAGCTCATTGGGCAGAAGGTAGCTCATGCCTTGGCTGAAGGTCTTGGTGTCATTGCCTGCATTGGTGAGAAATTGGATGAGCGAGAGGCTGGCATCACAGAAAAGGTGGTGTTCGAACAGACCAAGGCCATAGCTGGTAAGAGGGCGTTGGAGAACTCTCTGGCTGCTGTTGCAGATAGTTTTCTTGGTTTTAAATCTTGTAATAGAGAAAGGAGGCTTGCATTTCTCACACGCCTGCCTACCATTCTTACTGGTTGCATCAAAAGATCCTACAAAATTATGGGAATTCCAGTATAACGTCAGCCTTTTGGGGTTTCAAGTCAGCAAAACCAAACCATTGATTTGCAAAACTTGGCTGTTGTGCTTTGAAATAGTTAGACAAATGATTCAGTGATGTCATGTAAACCTATGCTTGGAATATCCGTAAACCTCTGATTAGCAACCAATTTAAGTGAATCAGATCCTATCCATCATTATTTTGGCTTCTGGGTACATTAGTGTCACTGACAGAAAGGGCTTAAGAGCTACAGGGACCTTTTGCATTGAACGATATTTTTGAAGTCGGTATTTTGATTTTTTTTAAACAAAGGCTAAAAATGGTATACCCTCAAACTGCCGTGTACATTCCCTTCCCAGTAGGGGCATTGTACCTGACCTAAATAATGCTCCCTGTCTCCTCTCTTGTTCCCAGATAATGTGAAAGACTGGAGCAAAGTGGTCCTTGCCTATGAACCAGTTTGGGCCATTGGGACTGGTAAAACTGCAACTCCCCAGCAGGTATGGAGATGGTTAAAGAGAAATATTTCCAAATTTTGTTTCCCTTTTGTGAGATGGTTTGTATTGAAGGGTGGAAAAGATACCCCTGTGCCGCACTGCCAGAGACATGCCACTTGTATCATAATAAACAGGACTGATGGCCCTTACTGGGTACAGTAATACAGTTCTTGCATTGTTACAGGCCCAGGAAGTTCATGAGAAGTTGAGGGGCTGGCTGAAGAAGCATGTGTCTGATGCTGTTTCACAATCCACACGAATCATCTATGGAGGTAAATGGAGTCTTTCCTTCTCAATGGAGAAAGCAGATGTGTCAAGAATTTGGCCTTTTGCCTAATGGTTGCATAGCAAACACCCAGTTTCTGGTGTCTGCAAAACAGAATTTTGATTGGGACAAAGAAAGTTCCATGATTGTCTGCCTTGAGTGCCATTTTTTTGTTGGGAAAGTGGGGCACAAAGCATATAAATAAATAAATTACTAATGAGGTGGAAAAGTACCTGAAAGGAAAGGTGGTTTGGGTCACTGATGCATATGACAGTGTAAATACAAAATTGATGTCATGGTAAATTCCCAACTTACGTTACCTTTTTGGTCGTAAATGCTAAATTTAGTATTAACTATTTTAAAAATAGGCACTAAATAAACAATTAGAATAGGCACTTCAGGACTGGATTTAGCATTCTGAGACATGGATCGAAAAAGGGCACCATGTGAAGTGTAGGCTGCCCATCATGCTACCGCTTCACATCTTCTGATAATTGGCTGGTAGAGACATAGAGCAGGGGTGTAAAAAGGGCAGGCTGCCCCAGCCCCCAGAAAAAAGGGGTGGGGAGGAAAAATGCTCTAGGAATGGTCTCTTGGGATTCCTGCCAGGGAAGCCTTGTTGCTGGAGCATTCCAGGAAGCAGTGCTCAAAGATTTCTACCAGCTTCCTAAGATGTACTAGGGATTGGGGCTTCTACGGCAGGAACCACAAAGGCTGTTTCCTAGAACGTTTTCCCCCCTTTTTCTTGTTTTGTTCTGAAAAGGTTCCCTGTAAGAGAGGGTGGGATCTTAGGGTTCTTCAGCAAGAAAGCAGATTAGAAGAGGGAGAAGGACTTAGAACTGAGGCTTCTTGGAGAAGTGTCGGTTTTATCCAATCAAAAAAGGTGCCGAACCTCTGAAATGCTCTTGGGGCAGGAGTTAGATGAGTGGGGTCTACGGGAGAGAGTTGGATGTGGGCAGGTGGGCATTTACAGTGCAGCCACTGCAGCAGATAACCTTTCGCAGCCCTCAGGGCCCAAAAAGTGCTGCCACCACTGTTGTAGAGGTTAATTACATATTTCACTCTAATTTTACTTATTTAAGAGGATTTATAACCCACCTTTCCCACATAAATACAATGTTCAGCATGGCTACTATATTTAACTGAGCAGTGCCGCCTTATTTTAAAAGCAAAGTTACTCTGAGGGCCGGGAATTCAGAGTATAGAGAAGCAGAGGAAAGCAGTGGTGCTTAACCCCTTCATTGCTAGAGGGGCAATGAAAAACACCTGGCAACAAAAGGATTAAGCACTCCATCCCGTTGCTTCTTCACTCTAAGGCTACGCTTACCTAGGAGTAAGACCCATTGAACTTAATGTGTCCTACTTCTCAACAGACATGTGTAGAATTGCACTGTAAACTCCGTTCTTCCCAAAGTGGCCTCACTTTAAAAAGTGTTGGGTTGCTGCTACAGAAATCAGCCTTGGGAATGCCATATAGCAGAAGCCCTTGCATTTTCTCTCTCTTATGTACTGTGTTCTTCATCTTCGACCTTTTTTTAAAACAAACAAACAATGGGATTGTATTCCTTGCAGGTTCAGTTACTGGCGGAAGCTGCAAAGAACTGGCCTCCCAGCATGATTTGGATGGTTTCCTTGTTGGTGGCGCCTCCCTCAAGCCTGAATTTATAGATATCATCAACGCAAAACACTGAGACCTTCTCTGCAGAGTCTGAAGTGGGGGTGGGGTGGGATGGAATGGAATGGAATGGGGGACCCAACATGGTCTGGAGATAAATACTGTAAAAAAGATATGCCCATCCTTTGTACTGGAGTAAAATGGTGTTGCCCTCAAAACCTTTTCCCCCACATTTGCTGTTAATTGTTCAACTCTGCTGCTAAACACAATTGCCAAGACACTTAACCGGTTAGCTGAGAGCCTTTGTAAAGGGTAAGGCTTTGTTCACTTCCCCTGTACTTGTGGGTGGGATTTCCTGCCTTGTTCTTGCACGCCCCCCCCCAATAGGCTAGTCAGAGGCTTGTTTTCTGACCAGCATCTATAGTGTTGTGCTAGGGCCATCTGCCTTGCTGAGGGAGCAGAGTGTCTCCGTGTTTCAGCCAATTTGGAGTCAATACCCATTGGCTTGTATTGTCTGTAGGATATTTGTCTGTCCCCATGTTCTGTAGGCCAACAATAAACAGGAATAAACAAAGGGAAAGTAGAATGTTTGAGCTATTATTGCAATGCGGAAGGAGAGCTACTGTGCCACCCTGAGGGTCTCAAATGAGGTGTAGCTACAGACAGAAGATTCGCAAATGCCTGCAGACAACTTCATTGCACCATTGGTGATCCTTTCTGCCCCCGGCAAAGTTGTAATTGAACACTATTGACCTTGACCTGCCTCTGTCTCACTGAATCTGTCCTGCAAGGCTTAAGAGTTATGGGTACAATGACTGAGTATAGAATCACAGAATAGTAGAGTCGGAAGGGGCCTATAAGGCCATTTTGGACTGCGGTGACCATAATCCCTGACCATTGGCCATGCCAGCTTGGGCTGATGGCAGTTGTAGTCCAAAACATTAGGAGGGCACCAGATGGCCTGATCCTGGAGTATATCAAACACACGGGAGATGTGCTAGTCAGGTTTCCATGTCTCCGGATTAAAATGAGGTTTCAAAAGTTGTCTCCTCAGGATGTCCACTTATCGTAGGGAGGGGGCAAGGAGCAAGAGGGCAGGCCATTTGCAGCTTGGCTTGAGAGCTTTTAACAGTTACTTCACCTATCGCAACATGTCCATGGGGCTCTTTCCTTGCTAGCTAGGTGCCATTCTCTGCACCACCAGAAACCCTTTTCCACTCCCTGATCTGCCAAACTCTGTCCCCTGCACCTCAGGAAACCAGGCATCGTGTGGAGGTGCATATGCAAACAACATGGGGCATGCTCCCTGCCCCACACAGACATTTTCCCATTGTTGCATTATTGTCATTGTTGGAGGGACTGGAACAAGCAGGATTGTAATGCTGCTCTCCCTGTGATGAGGCTAGAGCTCAGCTGAAGGAGTTCTTTATTCACCTCTCCTCAGTCTTAAGACCCTAGAATCATGGGTTATTTACCGAAGCCGGAATAATGTGTGACTGGAAGCTCACTTCCACAACAATTTTGGGCACCCCCAACATCTCCAGATTTGGACCTGTGGACACATTTGAGAAACTACTATGGGCACCGCAACAAAACGGCTCTCATGGAGGATGTCGCTAGTCATGTAGTGGCTGCCTTGGGGGCCTGGCTAGTCAAATGTGACCTAAAGGGGAGAAATAGTGAGGCTAGAGGCTGGGAGGGAGAGCGAAAGAGCCAGGCAAAGTGGGAGAGAGGAGAGCAAGAGCAAGGCTAGAAGCGGGGAGGGGGAGAAAAAGCAAGGTGAAGAGGTGGGGAGAGACAGGAAGCGAGAGGCTGGGATGGAGAAGAAAACAATGCAATGGGGGACAGAGGTATACCCAGGCTAAAGGCGAGAGAAATAGTGAACTAAGGGGAGGGGGGGAGAAACAGGCAAAAGGGTAGATGGGAAAGAAAGCGAGGCTAGGAAGGGAGACAAAGGAGAAATCAAGGGACACGAAGGGAAAGAACCCACGAGGGCAACGAGGATGATCAGGAGTCTGGAAACAAAGCCCTATGAGGAGAGAATGAAAGAACTGGGCATGTTTAGCCTGGAGAAGTTTGAGGGGAGACATGATAGCACTCTTCAAATACTAGAAAGGATCTCCTCTCGATCTCCTCTCGATCACAGAGTGCAGGACACAGAATAATGGGCTCAAGTTACAGGAAGCCAGATTCCCGCGGGACATCAGGAAAAACTTCCTGACTGTTAGAGCAGTACAACAATGGAACCCATGACCATGGGAGGTGGTTGGCTGTCTCACATTTGAGGCCTTCAGGAGGCAGCTGGACAACCATCTGTTAGATATGCTTTAAGGTGGATTCCTGCATTGAGCAGGGGGTTGGACTCGGTGGCCTTATAGGCCCCTTCCAACTCTACCATTCTATGATTCTATGAAAGTGGCTGAGGGGAGAGAAACAAGGCTAGAGGCTGGAAGTGGGGAGAGAGCAAAGGGGAAAGGTCTGTGTGGGTGGAGAAGATTGGGTGGGGCCTGGAAGTAAAAGTTTTTTTAAAAAAAAAATGAAGGTGGCAAGGAGGAAAGAGCCTTGTGGGGCACCATTGCAGGCTCCCACAGCTGCCACGTTGGGGAACCCTGGTCTGAGTTCTTTCTCTGTTTCTTTCTCCTAAAGACTCAGCTTCTCTTGAATGCTTTAAAGACACCCAGTACTCTAATACCAGGGCTATTTTAAGGAGATGTAGAGCATACCTAGAACCAAAATGCCAGAAGTAATTTAACCTAAGTATTAATTCTGATGCCAGAGAAACCTTTGCATGAAAGCCTTCTATGCTTACTGCTGATGTGAATATAGACTTACGTTCACATCACTCTGCTTATCCATGCCATATTGAACTAGCTGAATTAGGAATATGCTGCCTCAACTGGAGACAACCAGAAGTTATCCTTTAAAAAGCGAAAATGCAGACACAGAAATTTAAACAAGCAAACAGAAACAACCTAAAATACTGACATGCAACTTGGATTGACACTTTCACATATGTAACTCCCTATCTTTAAAATAGGGATCCAGACTGAAAGCATAGCAACATTGCCTTCTGCTGAAGCCCAGGAATACGGCATAGATAAAAGTCTGCTAGACACAGCCTCCCTCCCTCCTTCCCTCCCTGATGTCTGTAGGAATGAGACAGCAGCACCATACCATTTCCCCCAGGGCATTGGAGTCCTTTGGAAACTACCAGGTCCTTTGGAAACTACATGGGACACTGGCCTATGTAGCAGCATTCCAGCAGGAAGGAAGGCTTCCCTGCTGGTGTCAGGGAAGGCAGGAGCTTGGGGGGAATTAATTTGCAGCTTCAATTTAATTGAAGCAGGAGGACACTATTGGACCATTACGCTTGCTTCACATTGAAGGCATAAATATTTCCAGGGTTGATATTCTGATTCAAGGATGTATAGACGTTGGTGTCCATGTTAGTCACAATCTGTTCATGTGAACCAGGCTGACCTGTCAGTGAGGCAAGGCCTGGACACCAAGTATGTTTTAATGGGTATGTGTGAAATCGTAGGGGAAACCATTACCAGTCAACCTACATTCCCAGTCTCGACACATTTTGAAAATCAATCTTAAAAGAAAAACGACTTCACAAATTATCCAAAAACAATGGAAGGGTAATAATTTTTATTAGGACCAACTGAAAGTTGTGACCTTTTAGTTGGGCCTAATAAAGGTATTATCCTACGGTTAGTTTGAATTCCCACCCCCCCACCCCCCAATGCACTAGCACAGCTGCCTGCAATGTCTGTTTTGTCTTGAAACTTCATAATCCGAGTTATGGACTCAGACAACGCTACAGCCTCCGCCAGAATCGAGAAGCTGATGAGCAAGATTTGTAAGTGAGAACACTGGCTTGGGCTGCACCACAAATTCTGCATGTCATCCAGTCTTTGAGAAGAGTCTGTGCAAAAGAGCAATACCTTGCAGCTAGTCACGGCACCTATTGGAGTTCCACATATGACATAACTCGAAGGAGGGGGAGGAGGAGCACAACTGATCCAGGCTACACCGTGGTCGCTTCCACACAGACAGCTTCTAGCACTATCAATCCAAAGGTATTGTGCAGCCATATACCCCGAAGAAAAAAGATATAGATGCAGCGGTGGGAAAACACAGGAGGGTTCCAAATCGAAGACAATATCTGGAACTGAGTCAGGGCATCGTCAAAGCCTTGTCTTTTTGTTGACTTCCTGCAGCAAAAGAAGCAAAAAAAGGTGGTTGCTGGCAGAGGCTGGGCATGTTCATTTGCTGTTTATACAGTGCCATCTTGGATATAGCTTTCTCTGCCACCCGCTAGCTCTTAGGGTTGTGAACTGGTCTGCCCTCTAAAATTAAAGTTAAGTAGGTAACCAGTATTTGAAAAGTCAGTGCACTTCAGGGGTAGTCCTCTCTCTCTCTCTCTCTCTCTCTCTCTCTCTCTCTCTCTCTCCACACACACACACACAAATAAATACTGGTCCTTCTGACAGTGGTGGGTGTGTGGGTGTGGGTGTGTGTATAATGTAAATTCCTTTTCCCGTTACATGGAGACAAAGAGTATCTTGTTATTGGTGTTGGATCTGTTTGAGCACCAGACAAAAAGCGCAGATATTCAAAATGGGGTCAGAGAGAGGAACTGGCTTGTCTTCATGCTGGCCCAAACAAGAGGTGCTGATCGCCTGTCTCAGAGCTCCCTCATGTGTCCAACTGCAGAATATAAGTAAAATGATCTGCCAGTTACATCCAGACTCTTGTTGAGTTCTGACTGCTCCAAAACGTACAGGGTGCTTCGCAAAAAAAACACCCCAGTGAATAAACTCTGGCTATCCTGGAGTAAATGCCTCATTTGGAAGCACTCAGTCTCCCCTAGGCAGAATAACATTTGCCATTCCATATTATTTTAAAGTTTTTTTTCTTTACTTCCCTTAAAGAAAACCCAAGGCAACTGATGAACATAAAACAATAAAACAGAATAGCAGTCAATAGTAAATCCTTAAAAAAAATTAAACACCAAACTCTACACTTTACTCAAAGAGTTAAATTTTAAAAAAATTATAAAGGATTTATTCACAATTGTTTACTATAAACTTCTATTAACATTATAAAACATCTTCAAAGATCAGTTGCATGCAAATGGTTGCAAGTAATTAATAAAAGCTGGATCAACGTTGACAAAACTATTACTCTGTATCTATCAAAATAAACTATAGATCTGTAAATTCCAGAAGCATTGTGTTGTATTGTAAAACACTCTTTAAGCTAGGGTGACCAGATAAAATCCAGGTCAGGGCCCATGTAATTTTAACAGTTGTAGAGAAAAGGGAATTTCAGCCAGCGTCATTTGTATGCAATTAGTTCTTGGTGAAATTCCCTCTTCATCACAACTGTTAAAGTTGCAGGGGCCCTGCCTTCTTTTGTATATGGTCACTCTAGTATAGTGCCTGCACCTTTAACTGTTGTGATGAAGAGGGAATATCACCAGGAACTAATTGCATACAAATGACACTGCCTGAAATCCCCTTTTCTCTACAACTGTTAAAGTTACATGAGCCCTGACCTGGATTTTATCTGGTCAGCCTACTCTAGAGTTGAGCAAGAAGGAGGATGGCACCTAAACGTAGTTCTCTTCCTGCTGGTGCAGCCATTCTTGTTCCTATCACCTCACTGTTTTCTACCTCTGACTCCATCCCAGGTCCCTGTTGGTAGCATCTCAGAAAACCATGCAGTAGCTCTGAGTGAATATAAATTCTGCATGTAGGAGATTTCCACAAGAAGCAGGGAGTAGGAGACCAGCTACAAGCTTTCTGAACCTTTCATAGTGTTGTAGGAGAAACCGCCCAGAGAGCTTCGGCTATGGGGCGGTATAAAAATGCAATAAATAAAAAATAAATAAATGTGGCTTGTCATGTCAGATAACAGAAGCTGCTGCACCTGCCAAAAATCCTTACAATACTGTTAAGTAAAGAATTTCATCTTTTTTGTGTTAGCTATAATGAAAACGTGATTAAAAAAAAAGACAAAACCAACAGCAGTATATACAAAGCAGGGACCTAATCCACAATACAGCAAGCAATACGGTAATAAGCAGGCACATTAACAAACCTCTGGTGTGTTTTAATCAGAGCTGAATACTATGAAGGGAGACAGGATAACTGTGTGTCTAGTCATCCTGAATTATTTTGTCCTGGGTTTCCCGCACTTACACACACTTCACTCCTGCATTCCAGCCACTCTAAATTAGGAGTTCTTAAATGGTGTTCCAAGAAACAATGCGGAACTTTAGAAACTTATTAAGGGTTCTTCAATAGGGTCACTAATGGCAGACAAGCTGCCCTAAAAGGCATTGGTAGTGGCTGGACAATCCCCATTTGCAACATGCAGGATTGGAAGTGTTCTACATGTGAAACCTAAAAACACTTGCTGAGTGTGGGCCAGCCTTACAATATGCCCCAGAATCCTCTGAAGTGGAGACAAGTTTCAGGGGGTAGCAGCACTGTTGGACTAAAAACAAAGCAGCTGGGCCACAGTCCATCAGATGCATGAAGGGTTTTCCTCAGTTGACAGAAATTATGGGTAGGCAAAACATTGTAAGCAATGAGCTCAGAGGGAACTGAAATGCAAAAACTACAAATAGTGGCAATTCAATTGGAGCTTGAAAGTCTGTAAAATAAGCACAGTGGCCCTTGACAATAGCAGTGATAGGTGATAACTGCTTCCATCTTGGCGTTGCTGAGTAAATTCACGGGAGTTCTATGGCAGAGAAGTCAGTGAGAACCTGAAGACGAAAAGTTGGGAAATCACTGCCCAACATTAAGAACAGTTTAGACCGTTACATTTCCCTAGGACACCAGAGATGCGAAGGGGAACAGGCTCTGTACCTTGAGTTTTGGGCAGATACCTCTTTTCTGACCCTTTTATGACAACTGCAGGTGCCCAAATTCCTTACTTAATACATTTATTGAAGGCACATGATTCCTATTGTCCTCCTTTGCAACTGACCGGTCTAGGGTGCCCATATGGAAAGGAGGACAGGGCTCCTGTATCCCTAACAGTTGAACAGAAAAGGGAATTTCAGCAGGTGTCATTTGTATGCAATTAGTTCCTGGTGAAATTCCCTCTTCATCACAACAGTTAAAGCTGCAAGAGCCCTGCCCTCTTTTGTATCTGGTCACTCTAGCATAGTGCCTGCACCTTTAACTGTTGTGATGAAGAGGGAATTTCACAAGGTGCTGCATGCATACAAATAAGGCCTGCAGAAAGTCCCTTTTCTGTGCAGCTGTTAAAGATACAGGAGCCATGCCCTCCTTTCCATGTGGCCACCCTAGATCGGTCACCCATTCCCATAGGAAATTCGCTTCCTTCGCCTGCCCAGCCTGTACTTTGCTCCTGCTGCTTTAAATCAGCCTCATGCTGAGCCACCTTCTACCGCCACTACTTCCTCTTTATGCAAATCATGCGCATAACTCACCCAATCGACTGCTATGCTGCGTTTTCCCATTCCTGCCTTCGCAGCCAATCATTTCGCAGTTGCCTGGGGATGAACGATCCTGGCAACAGTTCCCACCTCCTCGCCGGCCTCCGGGGACCATAGCAACGGCCATAACAAAAAACCCTCCCGCCTTCCCTTGCAAGCTTCGACCCTGGATGTGGGTTGTTGCTCTTGCTTCTTCCTCCCACGAAATGGAGACGTGGGGTTAATGGGAAAGAGATTGGGGGTGGGTGCGAGGGGTGGCTTGGGCCGCAGTCTGTCCACTGGTCGGCCAAGGTTTGGCTGTTTTAGGAGAGCAAAAGGTAACCAGGCCACAGCCAAGGGAAGAATTTCACCAAGTGCAGCTTCTCTCAGCCATATGCGACAAGCTGCATTGGTCCAGGGTGACCATGTGAAAAGGAGGACAGGGCTCCTGTCTCCCTAACAATTGAACAGAAAAGGGAATTTCAGGAGGTGTCATTTGTATGCAGCACCTGGGGAAATCCCCTCTTCATGGCAAGAGTTAAAGCTGCAGGAGCCCTGCCCTCTTTTTATCTCTGGTCAGTAGGGCAGGACTGCTGCAGCTTCAACAGTTGTGACAAAGAGGGGATTTTCCCAGGTGCTGCATGCATACAAATGACACCTGCTGAAATTCCCTTTTCTATGCAACTGTTAAAGATGCAAGAGCCCTGTCCTCCTTTTCTTATGGTCACCCTACATTGGTCTATTCCCCCAGCCCCCCTTAGAGTGAACAGATGCAAGCCTCTTGCCTCTTTCAATGGGCTTTAGAGCCCATTACTCAGACCCCTTTTTAAAGAAAATGAAATTTTGGGGTGTGAAGAAGAAACTGGGATTCCTGCTGCAGGGAATTAACCAATATGTGGTTTGGAGGGCTGCTTCTTTTGCAGTAAAGGCCGCTGAACACAGGGAAAAGTATGGAAACCCAATGGCTGTGAATTGTCAGGGAGATTCTGAAATATGAGAAATGCATTCTGATAAGTTTATAATGTTATATACTTCATAAGTAAAGCTTATTTTAGGAATATGTTTTAGTTTCAATTTTAATGACTGATTTTAACTAGCAGTATATGTTTTAATCTTAATTAACCCTTATGTTTTAACCTTAATTATTTTAATGATTAATCCCAATTGATGATCATTGTATTACAAACTTTTGTAATCTTTGTTTCTTGATTGTGGCTGCTATGGTCCAGGAACGAATGCAATAAATGTTATTGATTGATTGACTTTTGTTTTAGCTCTGGTTAAATGTCAGAATGTTGTTGATGCACTTTCTGTTTCAGATTTTTGTACAAGGCCTGCACTCCTCTTGTGCCTCTGTCCCTGCAGGGAGTGGTCTGTCTGTTTTAAGATCCTGGTTGCTCTCTGATAGAGGTTTCTTATAATTGTGACCAGGGCAGTGAGGAGATTCTAGTCCTTATGGCAGCAACCAGACAGCAAGGGTCTTCACTTAAAAAAACAACCCCGAGAGGCTGGCACGTAAACACCGTGTCCTGCTTATGGCTCCCTGGTCGACAATTGGTTGGCCACTGTGTGAACACAGTGCTGGATTAGATGGACCATTGGTCTGATCCGACATGGCTCTTATTATGTTCTTATTATGTTCTTAAGCCAAGGACTAGTTGGAATGCAAAGTGTTCCCTAAAAGGAGCTCCCCACCACTCAGGATGTGGCAAGTTGGGCCATCCTGAGAGGGAAACTTCTGCCACCAGCACCAACACAGGATACCCCTCCCCCCTTCCCCAACTCTCTCTGGCCAGTGGCTGAAATTCACTTTCAATCTGTTTGTTGTTTAGACTGAAATTACCAGCTTTTGAAGATGTCAGATGAGGAGCCTGAAGATGAAAATGATGAAGAAGAGAAGGAAGATATTGACGAGAAAGGGGAAGATGAGGGGGAGGGGGAGGAGGAGAAGGAAGCTGGAGAGGAGGAAGAGGAAGAGGTAACAAATTCATATTATATATTAGGTTATGCCTAAAACTATAGGGCACAATCCAGCCAGAGTTACGTCCTTTTAATGTCAGATCTCTTTTAACAATAGGCCTCCCTCCCATTAATGACGGTGGGCCCAATGTAAGCACATGGCTCTCTGTCCCCACTGAAATCAATGGGAATTAAAAGGACTTGACTCTAGCTGAATAGTGCCTGTATTGGGTGCTTTATAAAAGAGAGCCTAAATCAACTTACAATTTAAGAGTCTAGAAACAAATTGGAAGCAGGAGAAACAATTGAGAAAAAGAGGTTAACCCCTATTCGGAATAATGTGTGTGTGTGAGAGAGAGGGAGGAAGGAAGGGAATGAGAGTGGGGGCAGAGGGAGTTTCAAAACATCCCTTGAAAGGATAGTGGACCTGATTTTATCTAAAATAGCCAGGTTGCAACCTTGAGATTGCCCTGTTCATTACACTTGCCACTGAATTACGGGCAAAGCAGTGATGATTTTGCTCACCCCCTCTCTCCACCTCCTACCCACAAAAGAGGTAAGAGGAGAGGCAGATGGAATGACGTGAGGGAAGATGGGGAAGTAATAATAACCACTGCTTCCTCTCCCGCTTCCATGGCAAATCTCTGCAACCTGTGACAAGTTTAATATTATCTGATTTCTTTTTCTGTCTGTGCTTTCTTTCATAGCAACAAGTCTCAAACCCTCTCACTGAGGATATCATGAAGGAAGGTCTCTCGCTTTTATGTAAAACTGGGAATGGCCTGGCTCATGCCTTTGTGAAATTAGAGGCCAAAGAAAAGTGAGTCTACAAACATACCCAAGTCAGCACCTGCCCCAATTCCCCCCTCTCCAAATTCCCAAGGGTTCCATCTGCCTACAAATGGATTTAATTCCCTCATCCAACTTCCTGGGGAAAATGGAGCTGTTGGGGAAAAGCACTGGAATGCTGGTACTCGTGATTAATATAATTTCTCACCCTCATCCTGTGGCAGGGAACTGACAGACATCATCATAATCCAAAGTTTCATCCACTTACGTTATGTAGACCTGTCGGACAATCTGCTTCGAGACATGTCTCCATTGTCTTGTCTCACACATTTGCTGTGGCTGAAAGTGGATAACAATCGGCTAACCAGTGCCAGCATGGATGAGCTGCCGTATCTGCAGATTGCCAGCTTTGCGAACAACCACATCAAGGACACCAATGGCATTAGCCACCCACGCCTGACCAACCTCAATCTGAGAGGTAGGTGTGTATACACTCAAGGTTTCCTCTACACCGACTTCTTTGAGGGAAACTTCTGAGACAATCCTTTTATTGCTATCTATTCCTTTGACCTCCAGGAAATGAGATTGAGGTAATATCAGGATTGGATCCAGACATTTTGTCAAACCTGCACACACTAGAGTTGCGGGGTAACAACCTAAAGTCTACAGTTGGACTCTGCCTGCCCAAACTCAAAAATCTCTACCTGGTAAGAAAACTTTTCCTCTCACACTGTGTGCCTGTGGGCCAAACTAGATGTGATGTTAATTGTTTGAATGCAATTAATGTGTGCATATTTATGTAAATAGCACATGGTGAAGCTTAAGCAGCCTTGACCAATGAAAGGTGGGGAGGATAAATTCAACTCTTTCTTTTCCTGCCTTACTTCTGGGAAAAAAAACCTCTCTAATGCTATTTGCCTTTCAACAGTACCTCCCATTGAAGCTAATAGAATTTCCCCTCTAAATGCAAATAGCAGCTTCAGAGAGGCATAGAATCATCGAATAGTAGAGTTGGAGGGGCCTATAAGGCCATCGAGTCCAACCCCCTGCTCAATGCAGAAATCTACTTTAAAGCATCCCTAACAGATTGTTGTCCAGCTGCCTTTTGAATGCCTCTAATGTGGGAGAGCCCACCACTTCCCTAGGTAATTAGTTCCATTGTCGTACTGCTTTAACAGTCAGGAAGTTTTTCCTGATGTCCAGCCGGAATCTGTTTTCCTGTAACTTGAGCCCATTATTCCGTGTCCTGCACTCTGGGTTGATCGAGAAGAGATCCTGGCCCTCCTCTCTGTGACAACCTTCCAAGTATTTGAAGAGTGCTATCATGCCTCCCCTCAGCCTTCTCTTCTCCAGGCTAAACATATGTGGTTCTTTCAATATCTCCTCATAGGGCTTTGTTTCCAGACCCCTGATCATCCTTGTTGCCCTTCTCTGAACCCCCTCCAGTTTGTCTGCATCTTTCTTGAAGTGTGGTGCCCAGAACTGGGTGCAATACTCAAGATGAGGCCTCACCAGTGCCTAATAGAGGGGAATCAGTATCTCGTACGATTTGGAAGCTATACTTCTATTAATGCAGCCCAATATAGCATTTGCTTTTTTTGCAGCCACTTTACACTGTTGGCTCATATTCAGCTTGTGATCTACAACAATTCCAAGATCTTTCTCTGTGACAAGAAAGTCACCCTCCCCACCCTCCATGGTTTCCAGGCTGCTCAAGTTCCTCCAGCTGCTATTTACATGACAAACGCATGCATGCAAATGAATGCAAGTAACATCACTAGAGCAAGAGTAGGGAACCTGGGGCCTTCCAGATATTTGGACTACAACTCCCATAATCCCTGACCATTGGCCATGCTAGCTATAGCTGGTGAGAGTTGTAGTCCAAAACATCTAGAGTGCATCAGGTTGCCTACCTCTGATATATAGTTTTGTATTGTTGTGTTTCAAGCTGGAGGTGATTCAGTCCATTAAGTCTTGGATTTATGCAGTGTAATGAATTGACAACAAACCCAAAGGAAGCTAATGGAGCCTAGCATATGGGAGACCTGGATCTCCATTCTGGTTCCCATAAATCTCACTGGATGATCCTGAGTCAGTCACGTTCCAAGCAGCCTAACCTATCTCATAGTGTTGCAGTGAGGATAAAATAGGAAAACCCCAGTAAGTTAGGAGCTTCTGGAAAGAAGGGTGGGCTATACATGAAAAAAAGAAAACTACATTAAAAACAACTGGTCAGATTCAAACCCTGAGAGCTGGGGTAGAAAATGAGCAATGTCCAGGGTCGTGCAACCACCTCCATATTGGATCCTTGCCCCTCTTGGCTAAAAAGCTAGCAGGGATGGAACAACTGGCTGGGCCAGGGAAGTGATTAATGCCTCTTTGCAAGAGGGAGTGGTCCCAGGCCTCCTGAAAGAGGTGGCAGTGAGACCACTCCTAAGAAATCTTCCCTGGACCCTGAAAATCTTAATAACTACAGGCCAGTAGCAAATGTTCCATTCCTGGGCAAGGTACTGGAGCGGGTGGTTGTGAGCCAGCTCCAGGCACTCTTGGATGAGACCTGGATCCATTTCAGTCGGGTTTCAGGCCTGGTTTTGGTACGGAAACAGCCTTGGTTGCCCTGTATGATGACCTATGTCGGGAGAGGGACAGAGGGGGAGTGTGACTCTGTTGATCTCTCAGCGGCTTTCGATACCATCGACCATGGTATCCTTCTGGGACGACTGGCTGAATTGGGAGTGGGAGGCACTGCATTGCAGTGGTTCCGCTCCTACTTGGCAGGTCGGCTGCAGAAGGTGGTGCTTGGGGGACATTGATCGGCCCCGTGGATTCTCCAGTATGGGGTTCCGCAGGGGTCAGTCTTGTCCCCCATGCTGTTCAACATCTACATGAAACCGTTGAGTGCAGTCATCCAGAGTTTTGGAGTGCGTTGTCATCAGTACGCTGATGACACGCAGCTTTATTTCTCCTTTTCATCTTCATCAGGTGAGGCTGTGGATGTGCTGAACCAGTGCCTGGCTGCAACAATGAACTGGATGAGGGCTAATAAACTGAAACGCAATCCAGACACGACTGAGACGCTGTTAGTGGGTGGTTCTGTTGACCGGATGGAGGGTCTTCAACCTGTTCTGGATGGGGTTGCACTCCCCTTGAAGGAGCGGGTTCGTAGCTTGGGGGTTCTCCTAGAACCATCTCTGTCACTTGAGGCTCAGGTGGCTTCAGTGGCACAGAGTGCCTTCTACCAACTTCGGTTGGTGGCCCAGCTACATCTCTATCTGGACAGGGATAACCTGGCTTCAGTTGTCCATGCTCTGGTAACCTCCAAGTTAGATTACTGCGATGCACTCTACGTGGGGCTGCCTTTGAAGGTGGTTCGGAAGCTGCAGTTTGTGCGAAATGCAGCGGCCAGATTGATAACTGGAACCAGAAGGTTCGAGCATATAATACTTAGGCTGCTTCTACAAGAGGCATTTAAAGCTCTTTCAAGGCGCATTAAAAAATTTACCTCTACAAGAACGGAGCGCAAATTGGGCGTAGAGGCGCTTTAAACATCTGATTATGCGCATTATCGAATGCGCGTTAAATAGCAAGTTTTATTTTGCTATGTGAACAAGCGATTCTCCGCATTAACTACTTGTAAAGCGCATTTGAAACAACCGGTAAGGTCACCCGTTGAGTGCTCAATTACCTCCTGCATACAAGCATTTACAATAAAGTGCTTCAGTGATTATGCACATAATCGGCTAACCAGGCATCAAACGGAATCCATCTAGAGGGGGTCTTACTCTGGCCTGCTTGCATTGGCTGTCTGTATGTTTCCAAGCCCGATTCAAAGTGCTGGTTTTAATCCATAAAGCCTTACACGGCTTGGAACCACAATATCTGACGGAACGCCTTTCCCGACATGAACCTACCCAAACACTACGTTTAACATCTAAGGCCCTCCTCCGAATGCCTACTCCGAGGGAAGCTCGGAGGTCAGCAACAAGGGAGAGGGCCTTCTCTGTGGTGGCCCCCCAATTGTGGAACGATCTCCCTGACGAGGCCCGCCTGGCGCCAACATTGTTATCTTTTCGGCACCAGGTCAAGACTTTCCTCTTCTCTCAGGCATTTGGCAATATCTGAGGAGCCTGGGTTTGTTTTTTGTTTTTGTAGCTTTTTTGGGCTGTTGTACCGGTTTTAAATGTATGTGTGTATTGTGTGTATGTTGTATGTTTTTGCTGTTTTAATTTTTGTATATTGATTTTAATTGTTTTAATCCTATGTAAACCGCCCAGAGAGCTTCAGATATGGGGCAGTATACAAATGTAATAAATAAATAAATAAATAAATAAATAAATAAAATGACAATTCAAGGGCCAAAAATATGACAGTACGCTTGCTTACATGTTTTATTTAATTAGCAGAATAACTGAAATTCCTCTGGCAACCCTTGACCCCAGTAAGTACAGATGTTGCAAAGCTGGATTCTGTAGTTCTGTATTCAGTATACCTTAGCAGCACAGAACGTTGCATGTGTCCAGATGGGAATGAAATAAGCTTTTAGGTGTGCTGTTCTCCAGCTAACTCCTACAGAACCTGGGGACTGTAGTTCGTTTGTTTGTTTATTTATTTATTACATTTCTATGTGGCTCAATAGCCAAAGCTCTCCGGTCAGTTCACAAAAATTAAAAACACGAGTACAGCATAAAAGCAATATAAAATATAAACATTTTAAACTACAGTACAAAAGTAGTCTGAATAAAACCAAATAGCAGTGCAGAGGTTTAAAATACAGCAACAAATTTAAAAAACAGCAGAGCAAAAAGACTAGAATGCTGACATTCCTGGGGGTGAGGGGGCAAGACCTTTACCTTGCATTGGAAAGAGCACAACATAGGTGCCATAACCTCGGTAAGGAGCTCATTCCACAGCTGGGGTGCCACAGCATAAAAGGCTCTCTCCCTGGTAGCCACCCACCTCACTTCCCTTGGTAGGGGCTGTTGGAGAAGGACTGCTGAAGATGAGCCTAGGGTCCAGGCAGATACATATGGGAGGAGACAACCCTTCAGGTAACCTGGCCCCAGCCATTTAGGGCTTTCAATGTTGATACAGGCACTTTGAATTGGGGGCTATTAGAAAGTTCTGTAACGAAGTCTTCTCAGCACCCCCACCAAGCTATACTGCCCAAGATTTTCTGGGAGACGTCATGGCAGTTAAACTGGTATAAAACTAATATAGGTTAGTAGCATAGATGTACCCTCAGATCTAATGAGTTGCAACAGATTTCTAATTACTAGTTTTTTTTATCCCTGCTTAATGTATTAATGTATTGTGGACCAGCAGTCAATTCTCCATCTCTTACCCTGCATCACATCCTAGGCCCAGAATGCCATTACCCATCTCGAGGGCCTGGAAGGCCTGGAACAACTCACAACCCTCCATCTGCGTGACAACCAGCTTGAAACTTTGGAAGGCTTGTCAGAGAGCATGAAATCTCTTCAGTACCTCAATGTACGGTGAGTTGTGCTTTGTACAGAATCTCTATCAGAGCTTATTGATAAGTAGAGGAAACTGGCACTGGACCCGGTGTCTGGGCCACGTTCAGCTGTCTCAACTGTAAACACCACTCTTTGGTAAATGTCTGCCCCTGATCCTAGCACCTTACTCCCTGCAGGATTTGCTGTGAATAGCAGTGTAGCTAGCATAGGGCAGTAGTGGCACCTGCCCTGGAAACAACCTGGAGAAGGGGACAAAACCTTAGAGCTCAAATATGCTGATATTTTTGGTACTTTGGCACCACCCTTTTTGCCTTTAGCTCCACCCACCACAGGAATGCCCTCACCCCTCCTTGAGAGCTTCTCTGAAATGGAAAGGCTCATTTATTCTTCGCTCACACTAATGCTAGTTTCAGAGCATATATGTGTGTACAGAACTGGACACTTGCTCTGTGCACAGAAATGCTTAGTTATGACACAGGCTGTAAAACAGGGGTGCACAACTTTTTTATGCCTCAAGGGTGAATGCTGGCTCAGGGGCCTCACGCATGTGTACGCACACGCACACACACAACATCACACTGATGTTCACACACACGCACATCCCGGTGAGCCTGATAAAAAATGCTCTTTTCTTACTGCTAGCAGCGGCAGGAAAAAAGATATTTACACGAGGATCTCTGGCAGGGATAGTGGAGTGTTCATGAAGCAGGGAAATTGGTGGGCAATAGTGATGGTGCAGGGCCAGGGCTGATGGCGGACCTCAGGCGGCCCTCCAGCATGGTGCTACCAATGGCCTCCCTGCCCCTTCCTCCACCACCTCCTCTCCTCTCACCTCCTCCTCCTTTCCACACCTGCTGCCACCACCATCACCAGTTTACTCCCCTCCCTTGCCCTATTGGGGGCAGCTCTTTCCTGCTGCTGAGGCCAAGCACCATTTTAGCTCCCACCCTCTTCCCAGGGAAAACCTTTCAAGGGGATGAGGGAGTGTGTGGCCCTCGCTTCAGTCTGCCATAAGGGTTGACACATGGTCAGGGACGGGCCCTTCTGAACCTATGGGCCCTCGGTAGCTGACCTGCCATCATGCCCCTGATGCCTAGCCTAGTCAGGGTACCCTTGGTTGAGCATAGTAAAGGCCTTGGAGGGACTGTAGGTTGTACATCTTCACTGACACCAAAACGCCATCTATGAATAGTGCAGGAAGGTTTTAAATAGAGCCCGGAAGCAAACCTGGGCGCACAGGCCTACGGATTCATTTTTATGCCATCTGTTCTTCACTTTTCATTTTAGTATTCCATTGTTGTTTGTTGTTGTTTTCTAAAGGAGGTTATTTTATAAGGGAAAAAAATCCCTTTCCCATTGCTGCAGGGGGAATGCAATTGAGCAGCTACAGGAACTGACAAAGTTGCAGACGCTGCCCATGCTACGAGCCCTGGTCTTGCTAGACAATCCTTGTTCTGACGAGGGCGACTACCGTATCGAAGCCCTGGTGCTGCTCCCACGTCTTGAACGCCTCGATAAGGATTTCTTTGAGGAGGAGGAACGGGTGGAAGCTGAAGACATGCGTCAGCGACGGCGGGAAGAAGAGTTGGAACTAGAGAGAGAAAAAGAGAGAGAAAAGGAGCTTGAAGTGAGACGCGAGGGGGAGTGCCATCGGAGGCAGCAATGCTCAGATCACATGGGACCAGCCTCCTTTACCTTTTGCAATAGCCTCCTATGTATTCGTTTCATTCCTGTATCATCCAGCAGCCAGTGGGCACTTCGCAAAACAAAACTTAAAACCTATAGCAAAACATAATATACAAACCTTCAGTTTAAAACAGAATAAAACCAAAGCCAGATGTAAAAATGCACTAACATAATTTTAAAAACTGAAGGACTAATGACTTAATTGCTAGTTTTTAAAGGCTATTGTGATGGTTATAAGTGGTGGGGGGAGTCAGGGGTGGAGCTTGTGGTTTTCATTAAAGCCCAACCCTCTTCCTTACAATTTGAACCGTGAGAGATATGGAGGGCATAGATCCTAACTTCATAGAATCGTAGAATAGTAGAGTTGGAAGGGGCCTATAAGGCCATTGAGTCCAACCCCCTGCTGAATACAGGAATCTACCTTAAAGCATCCCTGACAGATGGTTGTCCAGCTGCCTCTTGAAGGCCTCTAGGGTGGGAGAGCCCACCACCTCCCTAGGTCATTGGTTCCATTGTCATATTGCTCTAACAGTCAGGAAGTTTTTCCTGATATCCAACCGGAATCTGGCTTCCTGTAACTTGGGCCCGTTATTCCATGTCCTGCATTCTGGGTTGAGGAAGCAAGCTTGGACTCTGGAATCTGGCAGCTTTCAGTCTTATTTGAAACATCCGGCATTGATACATAAAAGAAATAGCAAAACAGCACCTTAAAAACTAACACATTTATGATGGCATAAACTTAAGAGTCCACTAGCTCTGATGCCATCATATTCACCATTATGTTGTTTTCTTGCAACAGATTAACAGTCACCCCTGTAGAATTGCAATACAGACATGGGGGCACAACAGTTGGGACAAGCTGAAGGAAACGATTGCCCATCTTAAAGCAAAGATCTGGGAGTCAGAAGGCCTATGTTGATCCTGGTTGGGTGGAAATGTTGCACTGCAAAACAAGGTGTGGTGTATATTCCCCTGGAGCAGGGGAGGGCAATCACTTTTGGTCTGGAGGCTGGGTAGCACACGGGTAGGTTCAAAACCACTACAAATTGAAAGAAGTATCAAAAAGGGATGTCCTCAGTAGAGGTGTCAACATTGCATGGCACGAGGTGTGTGTACAGGAGGGGTGGAGGGAAGAGTGACAGAAACCAATTAACCGTTAGGCATTATTAGAAAAGGGATTAAAAATGAAATAGTAATAATATAATTGTATTAATCTATGCTGCATCCACATTTAGAATATTGTGCACAGTTCTGGTCCCATCACCAAAAGGTCTAAAACAGAAAAGGGCAACCATAGTGAACAAGGGTTTGGGCCTACTTTCCTATGAGGAAAGCATTTGGGACTTTTTTCTTTTAGAAAAGAAGGAGTGCTAAAATGTTAGCAAAATCAGTAGTGGTGAAAGTGGAGAATACAGGGCCACCCAATAAAGCAAATAAAGAGGACAAGACAGACAAAAGGAAATACTTCATTATTCAATGCATAATTGTTTTATTTATTTATTTATTGCTATCTTCTAACGTCCAATATCACTTCAACAAGATATGGAGACTGTCACTGCCTCAGATGGCTTTGAAATGATCTTGAGACCAATTCATGGTAGACAGGTCAAGTATTAGCCATGACGGCTAAACAGAACAAACTGTGTTGATATACCTCTGAACACAGGATACTAGTTACGTGATTTAGGGCTTAACCAAAAGACGTGTGAAGCCATTCCAGCAACAACAAGAACAGATTATCATTTATAAACCCCTAATATGGGATATGTATTGAACAGAAATGTTTTTGTCTGCAAGCTCACTGCTTAAAAAGTGTAGACAAAAGGAGAAGGCATTTAGAGGGAAAGGGGAAATGTTGTGCCAATGGTGTTTCACTTACAGTGGAATCCCATGCATATCTGCTGTGAAGTAAGACCTACAGATTTCAATGAGACTAACTCTGGGATAAGTGTGCATGGGATTGCAGCCTTAATTTTCCACAGCATAATTTACTGGAATTTCTCCCACATAAGCAACACCAACATTGATGGGAGCTACACACACCTACTTATTTCAACAGGGCTTGCACAGGAAGACTTTCCAGTGGATTATCTCCCTCTTGTACTTTCTGGGCTGTCAAGGTGGAGGGGCAGGGGAGAATCCGTCCACTTTTGGTGTGGCTTGTAGATGTAAACTGTGTCAGATTGGTTTGCCTGCTGCCACCTGAAAGGTCCTCATCTGAAAATACGCTTCTCTCTCCCTCCCCCCCCCCCCGCCCGCCCGCTTTTCAGGACATGGAGGAGGAAATCCAGGAGGAGATACCGGCAGACTGATGTGTAGTTGTCTGTCTCGCGGTTGGAGTGGGAGCTTCAGGCTGCTTTCCAGAGCCTTCCTTCCTGTGTGATACAGCACCGACCCCGACAGCGCTCTTCTCCCCTGGCATACAAGAACCGAAGCCGGCTGTGCTGCTCTTGCACAGAGCCAGAGGCTCCAGTGGGCTGGTAATGGGAGAGGGATGTCTCCGTGCTTTGAATGGATTGTGATTTGATGCATGTGAATTAAAAAAAAAAGTCTGATGAAACGGGACTGAGTGTGTTGCTTCTGGCATCCCATTCCTGCAGCGCCATCCACCCCTCCCGTCTCCCCTCTCTCCATCCGCTACGTGCTGTTTGCAAAGCTCCCTTGAAATCCTGACTCATCGCAGCTCTGGGTCACATGCTGCTCTCCAGGCCCTATCAGGGGCAGCTCCATCCCGCCGCTGCTGCTGCTGCTGCTGCTGCTGCTCCTCCTGCCACTGGCTCAGAGGACATAGCAGCTCCCCTTCAAGTCCTGCATCCTTGATCTCCCCATCCAACTCCTCTTAGCAGTGCTGCCTTGGCCAGCCTTCCTACTGCTGCACTAGGAAGGTAAGTGGCTTCTGGGTGTCGCAAAATATTCTCTAGAGCACCCCAATTATTATTTTTCATGAGACCTTCCTGTTCTCCCCCCTTCATATTGGTGTTGATTGGCTTCCAAGCTTCCTGCCCCATACTTGGCTTTTGCAAACACTCTTCTCTGTGGGCGTCTTGATGGAGTCATCTGGGGGAGCGAGCGGGCACTGATGTTCACCCTCTCAGGGATCAAGCTGGGCTTTCTCATCCCTGCCATCTGCCAATTGTACAACCAGCTGGGTGGCGTGGTAGTTGCACACTGCTGCCCAAGAAGTGAATAGTCATTATAAGGTCAGCTCCTGGGCTCCACTTTGGGATACTGAGGGGACAGGAATGGGGGAGCCAGGCAATTTTAGAGTTGTGTTGTGCTTCCCAGGGCGATGCCCTGGAGGCACCTAGGAGACCTGACTGGAGGTAGTGTCTGACTGGGAAAGACTGGAGCTGCAATGCAGGCAGGAACCTGCCACGGCACTCTTTGTATATTCTTGATTCTGATGGTTGCCTGTGGGTGCCAGCGGTTCCTGTCCACCCACCCACCCTCCTGCCCTGCCCCTTATCCCTGCTTATCTGGCCCTGACCTCCTTTCAGGGCAGTGCTACTGCGGATGCCTCTGCTGGTTTGGAAAATTCTTGTAGAAGGGGGAAGGAAGGAAAAGAGAGAGGACAGAAATGGAGGGAGATAGAGAATGAGGACTAGGAAGCTTAGAGGGACTGACAGGGAGCCTGAGTACGTCCTGCCTCCTTTAGATCCAAGCACCCTTGGAAAGTCCTGGGTAAAAGCAGAACGGGCAAAAAGCCAATAGGCTTTCCCTAACCACTCTCAAAACAAATGAATCAAAGGCAAAACTGGCACCAGAGTTGATGGGTGGCTGGGAATCCTTTTGTCTAGATTGCTTAAGATTTGGACCCTGCTGCAGAAATATTGACACTAAATGTTGACACAATACGTGTGGGCACGCACACGCGCCAGAGCGCTACAGTGTCAAGAAACTCACTCTGATGCCGGGGGGGGGGGGGGGCAGAGAAGTTTCTGTGGTCCTGGGTGAATCTTGGCACCTTGCAGGGAGTGTCTGTGGAATGTGACAGACTGTGCAAGCCATTTCAGTGTGCGGAGCAGCTGTTCAGCTGTTGAAGCAGCTGATGGGAAAAACCAGCCCAGAAGGTGCTGCAGAAGAGAGTGGGAGGGGAATACAGACCTGCGTGGGCTCCAGAAAATCCCAGCCTTGCTGGCTGAAACTCCCAGATGAAGGAGATTTTTGCTGAGATGCTATCAGCAGATCGTGTGGATTTGGCCTATGGGAGACTCAAAACCTTACTGTGCTGTGTCTTGTACCTTGACTCCTCTTATCTGTTCCATATTGTGTCAGGCTCCATCCCCAGCTTCATTTCTCCTCCCAGCTGTAGTGTTGTGGCCTCCTCCGTTCTGCTCCTCCCTTTTGTAGCCTGCCCTCTGCGTCACACGCAATGCAGGTGGAAGGGTGTCCAGATCTCTCCCTGGCATAGCATTGCTGTTCTTATTCCTTCCAGATTATAGCTGTTGCTAGCCAATTTTGGCTTAGCAGTGATTAAGAAGGGAGCAGCTGAACAAGGAGACAAGTTAACTGCTGGCTGGAAGGAGACCTTGCTGGGAGGGAGGATGGCTGAATTCTTCTGGACCTCCGCCAACACCCTTTCTGCCATTTTCTGCTGCTATGGCTTTTGGTCAGAAAACATTGGTCATTCTGGGCAGCCTCTCTGCAAGCCAAGAAGCAGACCCAAACCAAATATTAAAATAAGAATATGCTGAAATATTCTTAAATTATAATAGGAATTTTGCTCTCCATCTCTGCTCTTGGGATCAATAGTCTACAAGGCTGCAGATAAAAGAATAGTCTGAAGGCGCATGGCTGTATCTTAGCAGGTCTAGCCTTGTATGCTGCCTGGATAGGAGACTGCTTGCAAATTATATGGAAGATGGTCTGAGATTCTTGGAGGAAGAGCAGTGGTTATATGAAATAAATGCAGTATTTTTAGGAACATCAGGAAGACCTCCCTATTCTCAAGCAGCATTCCTATTCCTTTAGCAACATCCCTATATTATTGAGATAAAATGGAGGTTGCGAGAGCCTGTTTGTTCCCCCTTTTTTTGTTAAAAATTGGTAAGATGTGCTGAAATATACATCTAGCGAGGACTTCAATTAAAACAAGGAAATATTTCTTCATGGGAGAGTCTTGGTACTGGGGAAGGGCCTAGCATTGCTGGTTGTTTATTTTCCATCTATTTAAACTATATTTAGGCCTGGCTGAGAGTTCGCAGCTGTTTTTATACGTTGTCTGTTTTTATGTTTTTATGATTTTAAATTTTGTATATCAAATTTTAATGTCTAAAGTTTTGATTTTTGTAAACTGCCCAGAGAGCTTCGGCTATGGGGCGGTATATAAATGTAATAAATAATAATAATTAAACCACACTTGCATCTTTCCCCCACTATCCCTGCAGGAGCTCACCTGCCATTTCTACAGTACAATCTCATACATGTCTACTCTGAAGTAAATCCCATTGATTTCAATAGGAATAACTCCCAGGTAGGTGTGTATAGGGTTGTAGTGTTAAATGGCTAAACAGGGAACCTATGTGATACAGTGACAGGCTCGCACTGGAAATAGGTTGTGAAAGAGACACCCCCGTAAAATTGCACAAACTGGGAAGGAAGACGTTTATCCCTTGTCATCAGTGATGTCATAGGCGTTGTGTGTGTTCATCCATCCCATGGTTGCCAAAGAGGGGAGAGGGCCAAATGTGAGAAGGGACACAAAATTCTGCCTCTTGAAACATTCAGCTTTCATTGAAGAAAGCAACCTCCTAGCCCTTGTAGTTATGAAGGTATGCTTGGAAGTGTGGGGCAATGCCCTGTGAATCTGAGAAGCCAGGCGTAAGAGGGGTCAGGGGTCAGGGGCCTAGGCTTCCATTTCCCTCTTAATGACTAGCAGAACTCGAAACAAGTGTGCGCAATGGTAAAACTGCAGAATAATATATGCTGAACCTGAAATTATGCCATTTTGATCCATCTGCATAATTTATGCAGTAATGGAACTCAGTTTTTCTTGAATTGCCTGGGAGCAGAATTGCAAGGTTATTTTAGTGCAGAGTACATACAGCCTGCTCAGGACCCTGCAGAGCTGGTCATAGGCCCAGGCCAGATGGAAAGTTGTGCCCCCGCCCCATTTCAAACTGCTCATTAAGTATTTTTTAATTAGTGGCACTGATTCAGTGCTAAATACATATATGAAGTAGAACGATTTATTAAAAAAAGGTCACGGGAAGAACTTTTATTCAAGGTGTAAGACATCCGTTCTTCACATTGAGAAATGCTTTACGTGCTTTTCTTTGGGAAAATTCATCAATGACAACAGAAAAATCTTATCCATCAGTCCAATTTTGATTTTTTGTGATGTGTCGGGGTTTGTTCCAGCTGCGGACACTTTTTCATTATTATCAGCTGGCAGTTTGGGTTCCAGTTCCACAGTTTGCTCTATCAGTTTATCAGCAGTTTCTGGAGTATCAGCAGTTTCATGACAGATGGCTCCTGCGCTGTTTCTGCAAGGCGGGTTCCTCGCTCCTCGATGGGCCGCTTATGCTACGGAAGCAGTAGCGTAAGCTGGGAGCGACCTCCTCGTTGGAGTGCCCCCTCAAAATCGTGGGCCCCGGGCCAACTGGCCCCACTGGCCCCCCCTCTGCACGGCCCTGAGCCTGCTTAAGGTAGACGCCCATGACAGATGCACAACCATTTCAGAGAAATCTTCATAGCAATGGAGGTGCTAGTTTTTCACCAGCAGCTTAAGTGCTGGGTTCCCTGTAACAGAGGCACGACCTGGGAAGTCATATGTATCCCCAACCCTATCTTTGCAACCAATGAGTTGCTTCAACACAGAAATGTGTACACTGCATATTTATTTATTTATTTATTTATTTATTTATTTATTTGAAGTATTTTTTTATCCCACTTCTGAGCCAAAAAAGCTCTTGGAGCAGCTTATGTATAATCAGTTATACAAGACTATCCCAGAGCACAGGCTTACAATCTAAAAAGACACGACACACAAGGAAATGGAAATGGGTGGGAAGAGATGGGGGAATTAATGTGCCTAATGCACAGTAACTTCAGAAGCCCATCATTGTTGTTATTGTTGTTATTATCTCTTTTTTCTCTCTCATGGTGGTTATTCTAGAAGGACATGATGGGCTTTGCCAGGTCATGCTGTCCTTTGCTGACTCAGAAACTTCCTTACTATTGAACATGTTTTGAGTATTATTATCATCATCATCATCATCATCAACTTTGTGAGCTAGTCTTGGTTGAAAAGCAGGTATAAATCTAACCCACACATACGCACATTTCAAATATTTTAAGTGCTTCACCTACATTATCACAATATTCCAAGAGTAACCCTATGAGGTAGGCCAGGATTATTTCCCCTGTAGGACAACCAGAGGGGACAAATGGCATGCTTTTGTGATTGAGGTGACATCTAAGCTGGGGATTTCCACCCTTACAGCTTTCACTCTCAGGCAGAGACGTCAGCTCTCTGGCAGTCACATTTCACTGTGGGGAGTGTAACCTCATCTCCAAAGGCCATGGCAGACTTCTGGTCAGAGGGAACTGGGGAGGAGACAGCAATTGCAACAGTGGGAGAGAGGATGGGAGCGCGGTGCTCCTCTGGCTTACTGCAAACTTCTATGGGGCTGAAGCCTTCAGCATAGGTCACCACATATTGTAGAGACAAGCTGTTGCAAGCTAGGGTGTGCTGTGTATCTCTCTTGTACAGGTCTGCAACTGCTATTTTTTGTTCCCCCCCCCCCCCGGGAAAGACATTAAAAGTACCCTAAAGGCAAAGTGTCCCTGGCCCCCTCCACAAGAATGCGCCTTTGCGCCTGGTTCCGCGATTATGCGCATTATCGCGGAGGCGCATTTACTCACAATCCCTCTGCACGGGAGGCGGCGGGAAGCGGCGAAGCGCATTAAAAGATGCCCAAAAAGCGCTTTCCAGGTAGTTAATGCGCATAATCGCTTGTTCACACAGCGAAAATGCGCTTTAACGGCCGGAGCAAAATAAAAGTCGCTATTTAACGCGCGTTCGAAAATGCGCATTATCGGGGAGATAACGCGCCTGTACGCCCGTTTTGCGCTCCGCTCGTGTGTAGGTAAAATTTATAATGAGCCTTCAAGGCTCATTAAACGCCCCGTGTGGAGGAGGCCCCTGAGTATGTGTAGAGTGTCTTTCCTTTGTGAAAGGAATGCTCCATTTGTGCTCAGAGAGAATGAGTGCTGATGTGCATTTGCCACATCCTGGTCTCTCTGCCAGCCTGAAGTAGCCTCCGGTTGCTGAGCTGCTTATATCAGGATTCAGCCTGAGCATCTCTTTCCAACGCCAGGGGCTCAACCTTGGAACAGGTGGCTCTCAGGAGCACCAAGAGTGTCCCCATACACCAGGAATTAGAGGAAGGTCTTCCAGCCAGATCAGAGGATGCTCTTTTTCAGACAGACCAGAGCCCTGGTATACCTTTATTCTAGAAGAGTTAGACGGCAGTCACTGTGCTCTGCTTTGGCCTGGCTGACTCAACTGCCTGGCAGTTGCAAGACCAATCCATGTGTATCAGTCTCACCAAATGCACCCTGCGAAATTGCACCAGCTGCCTTCAAGTTCTGAAGCTACATGATATATTTGCGTTCACAACACAAAACCTTCAGAGCATGTACATGTATACTAGGCTACAAATTAATCCCTCCTCGAGTCTGCTGTGATGCCTTTGTGTGCTATGGCAATACATGTATGCACAGTCATAATAATAGTAGCTCAACTGGACATGTTCTAGCTTTTCTTCTTTAGGTTCTGATAACTGACCCAAAGGGTGAACTTCTGGTTGAATCAGTAAAATTTTAACTCGGTGGCAACCAACTACTACGCCACAGGCATTTTACTTTGAATCACTGTTCTTTTTCCCACTTACCTGAAACTTTTTAGTGTTCAGTCCAAATTGAGGCTCGGGGACCTTGCGATGAGAACACGGAGTAAAGGCAGCATAGCTAAGTCTCCATCCTTCTTCCTCTTCTTGGACAGTTCACGTCTCGGACTTCCATGCTCTTTTTGTTCTCTTCCAGAAAAGACCATTTCTACCATGTCTATTGAAAAGATTCACGCCCGTGAGATCCTGGACTCTCGTGGGAATCCCACCACTGAGGTGGATCTGTACACAGCAAAAGGTATGTGTTGAAGTAGGAGGACTGCAAACCGCAGGCATCTGCCTGGGCCTTCTCTGCAGCGCAGCACAGTGCGCTCGTAAATGAGCTCTGTCCAAGGGCAGTGAGCTGGGAAGGGCAGGAAAGTGCCAAGTGAGGATGGCCTGAGGGGGGAGCTGCACTTCACGGTCTCTCTACCAAATTTTCCACAGAGGGAAAACATCTGAGCAATTTCAATTTCACTGTGCTCGTGTTCTGCATTCCCAGTTTGGGAGAAGGAGAGGATTGGGAAAGGAAGTGTAGCATAATTAGATTCCTTCAGCGGTGTGTGTGTGTGTGTGTGTGTGTTTGATTAAAGTTAGCAGCAGTGTGGGCATCATTCCCCGTTCAGCCCCACACCCAATACACACACATTGGCCTCAGGATAGAGATGTGGAGTACTTCTATCAGCTGCTTTGTTTCCATAGCTGTAGTGATACTTTAGAAATAAAAAAAGCAAATAATCATGTTTTAATTCACTCAAATTCTTAATTGCAAGCACATAGGCTTGTCACTGGGCTTGATCTGAAGTTTCTGGGTTTTAGTTTTCCTCTCAGGGCTGGGTTCTCAGGGAAAGAGTTAAGGTCTTGGGATGAGAAGCCAGAATCAAGGTGGTAGGTTATTTTCTCCTTCACTGTTCACTCCACCACCCATGTCCATCAAGCTTCACCTAGAGGTGCGAGATGCTGTCAGGCTTTCCCCACTAGGCACCAAGGTGGTCAATTGCAACTTGTTATGTAGGACAACAGAAAGCATCCACAAATCTCCCTTTTAGTTCTATTAAAGGGACAGGAGTCCCATCTTACTTTGCATCACAAGCACATTTTACCACTGAGGGCCAGACTAGCCATGCATTAAGTGTGTGCGTCATCAGACGGGGAAAATCCGTTTGCTTACCGTCGCTTCTCCGCTCGCACATTTGTCCCTCATTACTTCCTCTTTCAAAAGGGGGCCATTTTGATCGCTCTGCTTCTCCTGCACACAGCAGGAGATAGGGGCAACTTCTATCTCAAAAATAATTTGGATTTACTGGGGTCTTTTTTTATTGGGTGAAGAAGGCTGGAAGGGGCGGGAGGTACGCGGGAGGCAGACAACATCGTGAGAGGGACCTGTGAAAATCTGTGAGTGCCCAGTAACAGGCATGTGATAAAATGCTCATCTGATGGAGCTCTGTGTGAATGCAGGAAGTGTCGCGGTTATTTGAATGTCAAAAAGGAGAGAATTCCACAGAAAAACACCCTTGAAAACTAAAAGGAGTGAACACAGGAAATATATTAAAAAAAAATTTGTTTGCAAAGAAACAAAGCTATACAAAGAGAGAAAATACAAACAACAGAATATAGACATTTATAGACAAAATCAATGGTGTTAAGAAAATGGAAGCCAGAGGAGAGGACAAAGAAGAAAAGGGATAGGATCTGAAGAAGAACCAGTAAGCCATGCAGCAGTGTAAAGGGCAAAAGGAAGATGCTGAAGAAACATGAAAACCAGAAAGAAGCCTCTATTACAATAGCTAAGAAAGAATTATTTTTGCATTTTATTATAATTTACACCTCACCTTTCTGTATATTAAAGCATTAACTACAGTTCTTTTAGTAGATGGAGGAAAAGAGCACAGCTTGGAGAAATTATGACGTTTATCAGTTGCCTGGAAAACAAACAGAATCCATGACAACACTAAGCAGTTGAGAGGCTAACTTGCATCAGAACCTAGCAAACAAAAGCCTGAAGGAAGAGCAGAAGATGTTAGAGGACACAAAACGGGCAGTATCCAATGCAACATGAGTGCTAAAGGAAATTACACTGCGCTAGCATAAGGAATCTCGAGCGCAACGCCAAAAGTATTGGTTGTTGTGACAGAATTCCCTGGAAAATCCATTGTGCCAGCTAATGCTATTGGTGTTCCGCTAGAGTCCCTTGCACTAGCAGAACGTAATTTATGTTAGTGCTCCATGTCGCGTTGGATACTGCCCTAGGAATTCAGTTTTAGAAACATTTAATTTATGAAAAAGGAGATGAAAGCCAAGGAGACACAAAACAAAAAGATCTCGAGACAGAAAGGGAAGAAGAGGAAAGATACCAAACAGAAATATAAAGCTGCGTAAAAATGATAGTTAAATTTGAAAGAGAATATAAGAGAAGCTAAAGAAAGACAGTCTGGAAACAGCAAAGGATCGAGAATATGATAAACCAATGTTAACAATGCTCAGTTAACAATATAAATCCCACTGTGATTAATAAAATGTAAAAATATAAAGAAAAGGAAGAAAAGTAGGAGCAAGAGAGAGATTTCTTAGTTCTGCCAAGCCTGCCATGTGACTCAAATCTTGCCTTACCAGGAGCAGCCTTTTCGACCAAGGCTAAGGAAGTTCTAGTTGCCCAAGGAGCTGTCCAGCATGGAACACAACAAGAGAGATGTTGTTTCAGCAACAGCTAATCTCCAACAGAGCAGCTTTACAGGAGAGACTGCTACCCCACCCATTTCTGGCTTGCCATTAGGGCTTGGATCCAGAGCATAGTTCCTCCTCATGAGTAGGGTTCAGGGTTATTTGGCATGCTGCACCTCAGGCTCTGGGCTGTTCTTGGGGGAGATCCTGGTGGGTCTGGAGCAAGGAGCTGGGGCTAGTCAGGACATTTTGGTTCTTCCAATGCCATGGCCTCCTTGAATGGTACATCCGCCTGGGTGGTGGTCTTGGTAGGGATATCAACCTCATATAACTCCCCTGACCCCTGCAGTCACTAAGGCCAGTTATATGACTTCCTCTGAGACCTCATCCAGTTCTAGGATGGTCCTGCCAAGGAAGGTGGTGTAATATGAAGGCGCAAATAGTAGGTTTAATAGACTGAAGGACAGAAGAAAACTCTAAATTGGCAACAGGGATGCAACATATAAAGAAACAATAAAAGGAAAAGGCAAGGAGGGGGAAGGTAGAGTTGAGGCCAGATCAGTCATAGAAGAAATATAAGCATGGATATGAGTGATCTTAGAAGAGGGGAGGGGAAATTACCATCCCTGAAGTCAGATCCCATGCTGATCATCCACCTGTACACAAGGTGGACAGGGACCATTGCAGAAGCAGGCCTCCATCGAGCAATGACCTAAAAAAAATCCACAAGGTTTGCAAAAATTGAGCAGCAGTTTCAGCAGAGCCAAAGCCAGAAACTTTGTGCTTAGGGAAATTTGAAGCGTATTCTCCAGTAAAGTTTTAAAATAAAACCTAAATACATATAGTTTGATATATTTGAAGTTTTTTTAAAAAATGTTAATGAAATTAAATTGCGACAAAATAGTGACCGTTTGCTGGGTTCTTGTCAGTCATCCTCGTGCCACTGGCCATAACATTGGACAGTGGAAGCAAAGTTACTTCCTTTGCAGCAGTTGGGCAGAAAATACCAACTGCATGATTTTTATCAGACATTTATATGTACAAGAGCTAGTGACATACTTGAAATTAATTTGTTTACAAAGACTGTTGTATAATCAGGCCAGAGTTCTGTGCTTAGATTATTTAAATCCTCCTTTCCCTTATCATTTTCCACCTCTGGATTCTACTTTTCCTCAGGAATGTTTCGGGCAGCTGTTCCAAGCGGTGCTTCCACGGGCATTTATGAAGCTCTGGAGCTGCGTGACAATGATAAATCCCGATTCCTTGGAAAAGGTAGGGGCATTCCTGCTCCCATTCAACCCCCCAAATAATTAATTACTGTAGAGAGCGCTGTGTGTGTGTGTGTGTGTGTACTGGGGCCCTGCTTTTGCACTGGCAATAACAGCAGATGTATGCCAGTGACATTCCACAGGTTTCAGCCCCAGAGAAGAGCTGATGCTCTCGTGTGCCTTTCTCTGTCTCGATTTCTTCCTGCCTCTGTGTGACACTCTGTCTTTTTCTTCCCTGTAGGGGTCCTGCAGGCGGTGGATCACATCAACAGCACTATCGCCCCTGCTCTCGTGAGCTCTGTAAGGGTCCCCTTTTGTTCTTCTTTTTGTCATAGGGTGCCTCGACAACAGCGATTTAAAGCTCTTTCAAGGCATATTAAAAATGTTACCTCTACAAGAGCGGAGGGCAAATCGGGAGTCAAGGCGCTTTTTATCTCCGATTATTCGCATTTTCGAATGCACATTAAATAGCGAATATTAATTTGCCGCAGGAGTTGAAGCGCATTTTGGCCATGTAAACATGCGATTCTCCGCATGTAAACAACTTTAAAGCACATTTCATATGGCCCGTAATGCGCTTCACCGCCTCTCGTGTGTAGTTATTAGATGTAAATGCACAAAGATGCGCATAATCGGGCAACCAGGCGCCAAACCGAATTCTTCTAGAGGGGACCATAGGCTCTACTTGTGTATTCTCTCTCACTCGCTCTCTGTCTCTTCATTCCACCCTACTTTATTTTCTGGATACCCAGGCATACCGTGTGAGTGTGTGTGTGTGTGTGCGTACATGTATACGCATATGTGCAAGTGTGTGTATTATCAAAGGATGGAGGAAGACCTTTTCCAATGGAGGACATTCTAGAGGCCAATTATAGAGCCACTGCTGCATGTGCAGCACAGATTTCCCTGAAACTTGAAGGCAGCGGCGTGTGGTAGAGGATGGGTGCCATAATTCGGGCAAGCAACAGGAATTTGTGGCAACTTCCTTCTACAACCCTATTTTATTTTCCCTTGGCTTCCTAAATTTAAGAGATATTTCTTTCTCCAGGGCCTCTCTATTGTGGAGCAAGAGAAGATAGACGACCTCATGCTGGAGCTGGATGGGACAGAGAATAAATGTAATCTCAGTTACTGTATTCATAGGAAAATGGGAAAAAATCATGAGATGGAGGGGGGAAGGAGAGGATCCTTGGCTTGGAAGAGCAATGGAGAGCTTTTTGGCAACATTAGAAGGTACTAGCAGAGGTGTGTAGGGAACCCTGAGCTAGGCTAGCAACATATGCTGTGGGGCAGAAAGTTGAATGTAAGATCTATGGGGCAGGGACCTGTCTATTATGTTAAGTTTTGTTTTGCTCTATCTAATTTTTAAATATTCACAGCTAAGTTTGGTGCCAATGCCATCCTGGGTGTTTCCCTGGCTGTGTGCAAAGCGGCGGCTGCAGAGAAGGATGTCCCCCTGTACAGACATATTGCTGACCTGGCTGGAAATTCAGATCTCATTCTGCCAGTACCTGTAAATATCTGATCATTCCTGATTTCACGGAGAATGTGAGGGGATGAGGGGACAGTATAGAAACTGAAAGTATGTGCAAGGGAAGTGAATTCCCATAATACTAGACTAGAGGGCCTGCCTACTACAGTCATTTATATGCACATGCCAATTTTATGTCCACGCTACAGATGCAAACCAGTTTCAAACCTGCTTAACTGTCATGGATGTCAATCAAAGGAAACTTGGTTTATTTGTTCTGTGTGAAAACATGGGATTGCCAATAAAATATTCTCAGTACCCTCATGAAACCTCAGTTCTTAGGCCATGATGGTTAAACTAAGTTCAAACCAGTGTAAACTGATCATGTACATGTGCTGTAAGTTGTAGTATTGAATTTCACCTTGTTCTTCTCTTCTTGTTGAACTCTTCCAGGCCTTCAACGTGATCAACGGGGGCTCCCATGCGGGAAACAAGCTAGCCATGCAGGAGTTCATGATCTTGCCCGTTGGGGCTGAGAGCTTCCGAGATGCCATGCGCATTGGTGCTGAGGTCTATCACAATCTCAAGAGTGTGATCAAGGACAAGTATGGCAAAGATGCCACCAATGTGGGAGATGAAGGAGGCTTTGCCCCTAACATCCTGGAGAACAGCGAAGGTGAGAAAAAGAACAGAGTGGAAAGTCTCTTCTCTTCCTGTAGCCACCACAGAGCATACGTTTTCTGTTTAGGGTTTCTATAGTCCCAAGTTCCTAGCCCATTCAAAGATGGATCTTTTCTTCTCTTCCTTGCTTTTTTGTTTTGCTTTTATTTTGTTTATTTGCTAGTGTCCTTCTGACCGAGAACATTATTTATTTGACCTAAGATTTATATTGTGTCCCTTTATACAGACGTATGTGCAGGGTGGCTTAAAGTGATAAAAATAATACAATAAGAGACTAAAGAGAGTAACATCATAATTTTTTAAAACAATAAAAATGCCAACAGGATAACACACAAGGAGGCCCTATGTTAAAAATGATGAAACAAAACAAAGCTTCCCCAAAGGCAGGCAATGATGGGGCATCTTGGGAGGTTGTTCCATATTATGGGTGCCACAACCCAAACAGCCCTGTCTCCTGTCCCCATCCATAACACATCCATGAGCGGGGAGAGAAGGACCTCAGAAACAGAATAAAGTTCTAGGGCTGATTCATATAGGAGGAAGCAATTCCTGAGATATCCTGATCCCAGGCCATTCAGGCCCTAAATTATTATTATATTACTATATTTATTTATATCCTGCCTTTTTCCCAATACTGGGACTCAAGGCGGTTTACAAGATCAAAACATACAATTTAAACGTACAAATATAAATTTACCAAAATTAAAATAGAATTAAACCACTGTAATATTAAAAACATTTTTTAAAATTTAAAAAGCAAATCACACAGGTCTAGAGTATTCCCAAAGGCCTGCCGGAACAAAAAAGGTTTTGCCTGCCTCCAAAAGTGTAACAAGGAGGGAGCCAGTCTAGCTTCCCTGGGAAGGGAGTTCCAGAGCCTTGGAGCAGCCACTGAGAAGGCCCTCTCCCACGTACCCCTCAGGCGTGCCTGAGATGATGATGGGACCGAGAGAAAGGCCTCCCCTGAAGATCTCAGAGCACAGGCAGGCTCATATGGGAGGTTACGGTCTTTCAGGCAACCTGGACCCAAGCCGTATAGGGCTTTATGGGTCATAACCAGCACTTTGAATTGTGCCTGGAAACAGACCAGAAGCCAGTGGAGCCATTGTAACAGGGCAGCTGTGTGCTCCCTGTGACCAGCCCTGGTCAACAATCTGACTGCAGCTCTTTGAACGAGCTGAAGTTTCCGAACAGCCTTCAAAGACAGCCCCACATGCAGCGCATTAATCTAAACAGGATGTAACTAAGGCATGTGTTACCATGGCCAGGTCAGCCATCACTAGGAACAGGCGCAGCTGCTGGCGCACAAGCTTTAACCGTGCAGCAAATGTAGACCTGGCTACCACCAAGACCTTGGCATCTAGGCTCAGGGCTGAATCCAGGAGTCCACCCCAGCTGCAAACCTGAGTCTTCAGGGAGAGTATAACCCCATCCAGCACAAGCTGAATCCCTATTCCCTGATCTGCCTCTCGACTGACCAGAAGCACCTCTGTGTTGTCTGTATTAAGTTTCAGTTTGTTTGGCCTCATCTGGTAGATTGCTACCGACAGACGATGGTTTAGCACCGAAACAGTCGGGTGGAAAGGAGAAGTAGAGTTTGGTGCCATCAGCGTACTGGCGGCACCGAACCCCAAAACTCCGGACAACCTATATACATGAAACTGTAATATATTCAGTTTCATGTATATATTAAATAGCATGGGAGACAAAACTGAACCCTGAGGGACTCCACAGGCCAACGGCCAAGGAGTCGAACAGAAGGCCCCCTGCACCACCTTCTGGGTCCGTCCCTCCAGGAAGGAATGGAGCCACTGTAAAACAACGCCTCCAAGTCTCATCCCAGCGAGGCGGCCCAGGAGGATACTATGGTCGATGGTATCGAACGCCGCTGAGAGGTCCAGCAGAAGCAGCAGGGACACACTCCCCCTGTCCAGTTACCAGTGTAGGTCATCCACCAAGGTGACCAAAGCTGTTACTATCCCTAACTAGGACCTCCATCACACTTAATTTCACCCCCTGGTTTGCCTCTGCATTGTTTTTTTGTTTGTTGTTTTTTGCCTCTGATGCAGAAGTGTGTCAGGTTTATGATCCCTTTCACCTGAAAAATTGCTCTTTCGCTCCTTGGCTCTTCCACTTCACTCCACCCCTCCCTTCGCCTTCCTCCCTCCAGTCAGGTCCTGTCAGATGAGCACTTCAACCAGACTGCCTTTTGGCCAGGCAAAAATGGAAGGACCCTTTAGTCTGGCTCTTTGGGGGCATTGAGGGAGTACAGTCCTGTCTCTGCAGAGATTCAGGCATTGTATGATTTTAAAAAACCGTTTTCGAGCCTGAGATGCAAGGTTTGGGTTTTATATTGAGGCTTGGAGCCAGCTGCTGGGAGAGATCGCTTTTCCCTGCCAGGACCTGATGCAATCCATTCAAGACCCCAAGTTCTTTTAAAACTACATGGAAACTTAAGGCGCATTAAATGGGCTCAGGGAAAATAATCTAGACTTTTAGTGTTCTAGGAAAAAAACTGAAAAGGCTGGGGAAGAGGTGGGGTGTCAGCAGGAGCAAAAAGGAATCACGCTGCCAGAAGCCTCTTTGCTGGGAGCCACACTTCAAAGAGGTTGCGGGGGAAGGCTAATATCACTTCGTAAGCCTCTCCTCCAGCCAGTATCACTACAAAGCCCCACTAATGCTGGGGCTTGAAGAGCATCTCCTCATCCCCTCTCCCACAGTCAGGCAAGTTGAACGCAGAATAGGGCATCAGTGTCTACAGTGTTTAATAAATAAATGAATAAAAATAATGTCCTTTATGATCAAGTATTCAATAAATGCTGGTGTGTGTTTTTTTAAAAAATGACCAGTTTGCACACCCTAATGAAATGTGCTGTGCACACCTATGAGCAGCAATGAATCCCCATGTTATCTCTGATCAGAGATAACATTGGGATTCCTCTCGCCAGGTCAAGGGGTGGGCTTGGGGAGGGAGAGGGAATTGGGAGGGGAGGCGGAGAGGCCAGCAGAGGATGCTCAATTTTCTGTGGGATGGTTTAGGCAAGGCCACGGGCCACATTAGGCCTGTGGGCTGGAAGTGGTTCTCCCCTGATTTAAGGGTTTAAAGGCCAAAACCAGCCCTTGAATTCCATTCAGAAAAAAACAGGCCGCTAGTGATGCTGGGAAAGAATTGACATGGTCCAACCCTCTAGCCCCTGACAACACCCTCATGACTGCATTGTAGACCAATTGCAGTTTCCAGACTATCTTCAAGAGTGAGCAAAAGAAATAGTTTTAAAGAACAGGAAAAGAAAATAATTCAATATAATCAGTGGAATCACCATAAAACGACATTTAAAATATAAGTACCTTAAAGACTAACATTTTTCTTTTCGGCACAAGCTTCTATGGACATAGACCACTTCATCAGATGGCAGACTGTGTCCACAGAAGCTTATGCCAGAATACATTTGTTAGACTTTAAGGTGTTTGAGGTGTTTTTGCTGCAACAGATTAACACGGCTATCCCAGCAGAAATTTAGAATATAGAAAAACAAATAAAAGTACATTAAAAAAACAAAAACAAATAACATCAGTAGAAATAAGATATTTTCAGCTTCCCAAAGTTTGGGAATATTTTCACTTGGCTGAAAAAGGAAGCAAGAGAAGGGAACAAACAAAACTGCCGGAGGAGAGTATTTTGTGGTTCTGGGGCTACTAGAGAGAACACTCTGCTCTTTCCTGATCCAGAATGGGAACACAGTCCAGATTGGATCCATGTGCTACTGCTTCTCTTTCAAAACAAAAGCGGTCAATATAGTTACACTTTTAAAAAATTGTTTGATGTAATGTTAACTTTGAATATTTTCTTCAACTCCTTTTATCTTGACTGGGGAGTGAGAGCCAGGTCTTGTTACCCACAATAGGTGTAATAAAGCCTCAACTACTGTTTCTTCTAGGCCAGGGGTGGGCAATTTATGGCCCTCCAGTTGTTTTAGCAGCTAAAACATCTGGAGGGCCATAGGTTGCCCACCCCTGTTCTAGGCAAACCAGCTTCAAGAAGGGATGATTTGCACCAGACAGGCCATAGGAACGGTGTGCTTAACCCTTCTCTCATCTGTCATTTTATTTTTCCCTTTGTGGGGTTTCAAATATGTGTTTCTGAGGTAAACTTGGAACCCTGAGGACAGGGTGGCCACTTGTGAATCACCAAAAAAGATGGCACCAATTTGCACAAATTGCATGTGCTGGTTTACATGTATAGATGCAAATTTATTAATAATTATTATAATTTAAATAAAAATACAATACTTCTCACCATCATGTAGAAGGCTGTGACCAGGTGACCTGTATGCCTTGCTCAATCTGCTGGTGCTGTTCATGGGCAACTTCAAGGCTTTCATCTTTATTTTATACTGGACTTGGACTGGATAGCCCTTCAAACGGAGGACACATTTGAAATAGTCCTCTGGACAGTCCTCTGGTAGTCCTTCAAATAGAGGGCTATTCTCTGTAAAAGAGGACACATGGTCACTGGGGTGGGCTTTTTTGGAAGCTGCTGGGAGGGAGATTGAGGGACAAAGTGGCAGTTGGGGAAGAGTAAGCATCTTCTCTCACCCTCCCCTTCTCAAGTGCAAGTTCCCTCCTTTGCTTAGGAAAAAGCAGCAGCCATTATTGGTTGATGTGCAGCATTCAGTTTGATCCTGAGCAAATAGGAAATACTTTGGAAATCTCTGTTTGAAGGGATCCTTCAGAGCCTTCGAAGGCATTTTTTATTTTTAAATGTGCCATGTTTCCCTTCCCACCGCCCTCAGCTTTAGAACTCCTCAAGGAAGCCATCGAGAAGGCCAGCTACACTGACAAGATTGTGATTGGTATGGATGTGGCGGCATCAGAGTTCTACAGAGAGGGGAAATATGACCTGGACTTCAAATCCCCCGATGATCCCAGCCGTTATATCTCTGCTGATGAACTGGGTGACCTCTACCAGAGCTTTGTGCGGGACTACCCAGGTGAGCGTACTGGGCCCAAAGCCTCAGCAGCAGCAGAGAAGCAGACCAGGGCATTTCTGCTGTTTGCAGATGGGGAGCTGTGGCACAGAGCTGTTGTAATTGTCTCATCTCCCTCTGCCTCTGCAGTGGTGTCAATTGAGGATCCTTTTGACCAGGATGACTGGGAGGCCTGGTCTAAGTTCACCGCAAATGTAGGGATTCAGATTGTGGGGGACGACCTGACAGTGACCAACCCCAAACGCATTGAGCGAGCTGTTGAAGAGAAGGCCTGCAATTGTCTCCTGCTTAAAGTCAACCAGATCGGATCGGTCACTGAAGCCATTCAAGCGTAAGTTCTCCTAAACCACTCGGTTTCACAAGAGCGCATAGGCTGTAGTTTACCCAGTTCCAGCCCCAAGGGCTTCCAAACCGCTGAGACTGAGGCAAATCCACTAAGTTTGTATTATGTCCCTACAGCTGTAAACTGGCCCAGGAGAATGGCTGGGGGGTGATGGTGAGTCACCGATCGGGGGAGACCGAAGACACCTTCATTGCTGACCTGGTGGTGGGACTCTGTACTGGGCAGGTAGGTTCTGGCTGGGTGGAAATCATGTCTTGGCTGCTTTCTTGGGAAGAAACAGGTGAAGGCTGGGACAGTGTCATTTTAAACACAGAAGGTCTTTCTACAGTAAGAGCTGACTTAATGTCCCATGGTGGGATGGCATCAGGGTGGATGAGAAGTGTATGTAAAAGTTAGACACTTAAAAATAATCAGATATTGTACACACACACACACACACACACACACTTAGGGGAAACAATGAGAGCCTAAAAGAAGAAAGAGAGGGTTGGCAAAGCTCCATATTCAGCTGCAGTCTGCCACCAGGTAGGAATTGAGCAATGGATGGATTAGGATCCATCCCTTTGTGAGCCTGCAACAGTTGCCCATTTTCCTTCAGATAAGAGCAGGATATTCTCCATTGCCATCATTCCCTCCTCCCAAAGAAACTGAGCCTGGACTCTGCACAGACATGTTGAGATCGGTCTGGTGTCTCTTCCGCCTGAGCTGCTAAACTGTCAATCCCACGCTGCAAGCAGCTGGGAATGTTGGGTGCTCGAGTGCTTAGCGCTAGGGGTGTGCATCGGATCTGATCGATCCACGATCTGAATCCGATCCGCCCCAAAATCGGAAAATTCCGATCCAATCCGATCTGATCTGATCCGACCAACCCTCCGATCCGATCCAATCCGATCCGCCAAGGTCCGATCCAGATCGGAAAAAATCGGAGGATAGGACGCATTCATCACACATGTGAACCAAAGTGGTATGTCTAATGTGGAGAAATTTCAGAAACATACCTTCAAGCGTGTAGTGGCAAGGTATTTTTGAAACAATGAGGAAAGAAACACCTATAACTTTTTTTATTTTAAAAGTTAGAAGTCTGAAAGTTGCTCACTTTGTAGATGGGTTAGGGGTAGTTGTCTGTCAGAAATTTCAGAATGATAGGTCCAGGCATTTGGTGGCTACGATTTTTTTAGATTAAAAGTTACAACAACACGGAGTTTTGACAGATAAAAGAGGGAGGGGGAGGCGGGGGAGGGGGGGTGCAATTGACAGCCTGAGCCTCTGTGAAAAAACTTTTGTAACTTTTAATCTAAAAAATTTGTAGCCACCAAATGCCTGGACCTAACTTTCTGAAATTTCTGACAGACAACTACCCCTAACCCATCTACAAAGTGAGCAACTTTCAGACTTCTAACTTTTAAAATAAAAAAGTTATAGGTGTTTATTTCCTCTTTTGCTGGTCTTGCGACGGTAATAAATTCTATTCTTTCCTCATTGTTTCAAAAATACCTTGCCACCACATGCCTGGACCTAGCTTTCTGAAATTTCACACACATATCAAGCAAAGTGTTACCTGTAATGTGCCCAAGTTTCCTGTTTGTATCTTTAAAAATAAAAAAAGTTGGAGGCATAACTGTATTTACCCCACTACTACCCATTTTTCTAAAATTAATTGCCACACAAGGCAAGCACCTACGTTTCTGCAATTTTACACACATAGGCCCCAATGTACCACCTACAATGTGGCAAAGTTTCATGTGTGGAACTTTAAAAATGAAAACGTTATAGGCATTCCTGGTTTTTTATTACAAAATTAATTGCCACAAAATGCATGCACCAATCTTTCTGAAATTTCTCACAGATAACTACCCCTAACCCATCTACAAAGTGCCCAAGTTTCATCCTTCTATCTTTAAAAATGAAAACGTTATAAGCGTTTTTGTAACACAATACTAGGCTATGGGGAAATGCATTCAAAATGGCGTCTGATCCCCGGATCAGACATCTGATCCCCGGATCGGGATCTGATCCGATCTGCCCAACCTCCGATCCGACCCCCCAGTCCGATTCCGATCCGCTATCCGATCCGATCCGATCCGGGGGGTCAGTGCACATCCCTACTTAGCGCCATCAGAACTGGAAGGAGCGTGGATAGAGTTGGCTGAAGCATGGTGGGAGATCTACCGGAAGGTCAGTATTTGGTCAAAGTCAAGTCAGAGTCAAGTGCAAGCCACGTTTGTTCAGAAAGAGGCAGGATGAGTATATAGATCTATGCTAGCTAATAGGGAAGCAAACAGACCAGAAGGAGAAGAGGTAATGGCACCATTAGGACTGGAGTTTGGGTCTTATGCCCTAGGCCACTGCAGCCCAAGGGTGGGATGCAAATGACGACCAAAGATAGCAGCAAACAGCCCCAGTGTCAGTACCTTGCATGGGAATACCATGGCTTATGGTAGCTGCACAACATCCCTTTTGATTTCCTTGGGGTTTTTTTACATCCTGAAGTTGGACACTATGGCACACTGCACAGTGAGGCTCCAGCTGTTTTCCCAAACATCTCTCCCGTCCCAGACATATCAAGAGGAATGAAGATGGAGGCCTGACCTTGACTGGGCAGTGCGCCTGGCCACCCAGCCTCTGACACAACACACACACCACATTCTAAGGGGAGAAAAAGCGATCTGTTCTTTCCTCTGCTGGAGGGGAAGAGCGCAAATGACCAGAGCAGTGGTGAGAAGGGAACGGCTCCCTCTTCCTTTCTTTTTTTCTTCTTCCTCCTCTTTGCAGAGGTCTGGAGCTGGGTGAAAAAATGCCAAAAGTTAGCATGATTCCTATTCTTCCCCCACTGCCCCGCATAAGGCCTTGGATATGGAAGACCTCAGTTGAGCTGCTGGCAGTTTTAGAGCCACATAGCCGACTGATGGTTCTGTGTGACATACTTGGGTGGACCTACGTAAAATATGGCTGACTTGAGATTGGCTTTTATAGATAAAGACTGGAGCTCCCTGCAGGTCAGAGCGACTGGCAAAATATAATCAGCTGATGAGGTAAGTGCAAGGGAAGGCGGGAACAATGCCCCAAGTCCATCCATCCATCCATCCTCCAGTGGGAGTCAGGAAGCTTCCAGACAGCATGGTTGTGAATACCCACCTAGGCCCGTGAATGCTCCCATGTCCGGCCCTCGCAGGCCCAGGGTGGACCCACCCGGCACTAGGAGGGACCTGCGGCCAAGTGCTTGTGAGGCTTTAAGAGCGCTCTAGGCACGGGCCTGCCGTGACTTCCGGGTCACAGCATGCCCTTTCCCCCTTTCCCACCCACCCTGCTGTGTTAATGGCAGCTGCCATTAATGCAGCAGGGAAAATGCACAGTTAGAGCGGAGGAAGAAAATACGCAATTTCCCCAGCCTTGGGAAAATCACATGTTTTTCAGGGTCTTTAAAGCCCCCCACTGGTGGAGGGTAGATGGGTGGGGAAGAAACATGCGATTTCCCCAAGGCTGGGGAAATTGCACATTTTCACCCTCTGCTTTAATGGCGGCCGCTGCCATTAGAGTAGAGGGAAGAAATACACAGTTTCCCCAGCCTTGGGGAAATGGTGTTTTTCTCTCCCCCCTGCCGATGGGGACCTTAACAGAGCCTTTAAAGCCCCATCAGCAGGCTGGGGAAATCGCATATTTTCTCCCTCCATCCTAATGCCATTAGAGTGGAGGGAAAAATACACGTATTTTCCCCTGATGCGTTGATGGTGGCTGCATGGCCCTGGCTAAGCTTGCCAAAGCCTACTTCCAGATGAGTCTTTTCTGTCTCCATCGTCCTCTCTCGTTCTTGGAATTTTACAGGGTATCTAGACGTCACCATGGTCTTCCACACACAACAGTCCTCCACACACAACAGTCCGTATTTTCCCACATCTGCTTCTGTCTTTTTTCATATAGCTGTACAATGGCTTCCGATTGGTAGCTGTAGGAGCCCTCCGTCTGGAAGAACCCCAGTCTCACTGGATTGGGCCAATACATGTAGGGGACCTCCCCTTTCTGAAGACTTCCTGGAGCCAAATGATACTGTGAAACTTATTGTAGTCCAAGGGAGGACTGACTATATAGGCACACCATTTGTTTGTTTGTTTGTTTGTTTATTTTATTGGCCAATTTTTAAAACTGCCTTTCAGGATTCAAAGCCCTCACAGGGTAGTAGACAGTCAATTGTTTAAGAGCCACTTACCCACTATAATGGAAAGAGCATGCAAATTTTAGGATGTCTTTGTGTTTCCATCATGCTGGGGCCCATTCTCAGTTTATACAAAGATTCTTTGCCTTATCCCATCAAAGGCAGGAAAAATCGATGAGCTGGTATTGGTGTCCAAGGTGTGGCCTTCCTAACGCTGTCCACAAAATAATTTTGCTTTAGTATCCAAACAAAGTTGTTCTCACACAGTACCTGGAAAAGCAGCTTTTGGTATTAGAGTGGCATATGAGGAAAAAAAACAGGCTTATCTAGATTTTAACATTGCTGGATGCAGATTGAAATAACGCTTAGAAAAGCGTTTCACATATATTGTGTTAGTAATCTCCTTGAAAGAACAGGGATTTGCCTAAAACCACCAAAGACTCCATGACAGAGGCACGATTTAAACTGGGGCTTTCCAAAATCATTGTTTGTACACATAGCCACTATAGTTCAGCAATTTGCAATATGTAGTTAAATTTTATGCTTAAATTTCAAGGGAAGTTAACTTTCTCTGGAGCAGGACCCATGATGTGAGCTCCGTCGTTAACTGTCTCTATGTCTGTCTTCCACAGGATTGAGGAGGAGCTTGGCGATGAAGCCCGCTTTGCTGGGCACAACTTCCGTAACCCGAGCGTCCTATAAGTCCTGCCCTTGGCACACTCTGGCTTGCCTGCTAATTCCCAGTACACAGACTCTGAGCGCCCCTTAGATCACGTCCTCCATCTTCCCTGTCCCTCTCTCTCCTGCTCTCACTCCAGCTACTTGGTCTCTCCACTTCAAGCCCCTTCACTGGAGTTAACCCACCATATGTCGAGAATGAAGCTTCCTTCTACCCATCACGATGCAGTGCTGCAAACCAGCTTTGCGTGTGTTGCACATTGTCTGCTCTCTGGGCCTGCTTGAATCGTTGTTATGCCCAAGTGTAAAGTGGTGTGAGCATGTTTGCTAGAATATGTGGCAAGTATGTGTAGGGTGACCCTATGAAAAGGAGGACAAGGGCTGCTGTATCTTTAACAGCTGTGATGAAAAGGGAATTTCAGCTGGTGTCCTTTATATGCATGCAGCACCTGGTGAAATTCCCTCTTCATCACATCAGTTAAAGCTGCAGGAGCCCTGCCTTCTTGACCAGATACAAAAGAGGGCAGGGCTCCTGCCACTTTCACTGTCGTGATGAAGAGAGAATTTCACCAGGGGCTGCATGCATACAAAGGACACCTGCTGAAATTCCCTTTTCTATACAACTGTTAAAGCTGCAGGAGCCCTGTCCTCTTCTATTTATTGATTTATTTATTTATTTATTACATTTGTATACCGCCCCATAGCCGAAGCTCTCTGGGCAGTTTACATAGGATTAAAAACAATTAAAAACAATATACAAAAATTAAAACAGCAAAAACATACAACATACACACAATCTGTACATTTAAAAACCACTTCAACACTTCAAAAAAACTACAAAAACAAAACAAACCCAGGCTCCTCAGATATTGCCAAATGCCTGAGAGAAGAGGAAAGTCTTGACCTGGCACCGAAAAGATAATAATATATGGTCACCCTAAGGATGTGCCCATTTGAAGGTCGCCCTCTTAGGCTAGAGTGCAGGCCATGTTTGCTTATTGATGCGAGATTGTGCATTTCAGTGTTGTTGCCACTTGGAACGTCAGGGTCTGAGTTTTGCTCCTCGGTATGAGTTTGTGTTTAAATCTGTGTGCTGCATAATGTCAACAGCTGGTGTGTGTGTGTTCGTCCGTCCGTCCGTCCTAGCTAGCCCCCAAGTACTCTTTTTAGATTCAAGCATGGGGTGCCTGTGTGTGGAATCTGAGTTTCGGTTGCATTTATCTGAAAGTTGCACTGAGTTGTGTTTCCCTGAAACACCAGGGCAAGACGTGCTACTAGGAGACACGTGGGTGTGGGTGTCATCGTGCCATGCTTCATGGGGTGTTGTGGGTCAGTGTATTGTGGGCGTGTTGTTGCAATCAGCACCCTCCTCAGACCACACTCTCCCTCCCATTCCCCTCTGGAGGTTTGCTCACATGGCACTCTCTCCCTCTTCACCTGTTGACCATCTTGCTCTCCTATCATTTCTGCTTTGACCTCTAGAAGTTTCACCCTCAGTTGAGCAACAGTGACAAGTAATGGGAAAACAACAACACCCTCCTAGAAAAAAAATCTACCAACAGACAAATCCTCAACTCAATTAAATTCTCATTCACACCTGAGCCCCCTGCCTCTGCCTGACTGTCTATTTGGCTTTTTCTGTGGGAGGCGGAGGAGCTCTGTGGATGAGAGGGCCAGAGGCTTGCTGGGTATCAGGATGCTCAAGGTGCAGCCTGCAGGGGGTACAGGTGGGACCTTGTGGGGATGAGCCTGGCTACACCCAGGGATGTCAGAGAAATCTGCAATGGATTCTAAGGAGTTCTATGAAACTAAAGAGGGGATTCTGCAGTGGGCCAGCTTTTTCCAAGTTGTGTGGTTTCTGTGTACCTGCAGACCAGTTTTTTACCTGGGGGGTGTACAAATGCGCAGTTGCACAAGCGCATATTAGCATAAATGTGCATTTGCAAACAGAAAAGAAATTCTTACACATTCCTAATTTTTTTTAAAAAAATCTGAATGAGTGGATGACAAAATGAAAGATGCCTCACAGTCCATGAAACACAGACAACTAAATCTGTACAGCCATAGCTGCACCTGTACATCAGAGATGGAGCTTGATGCATATGGGATGGACAGAGAGAATAAGCAGAAGCTCTCATCAAGACAAGGAGAAAATATCCTGCCTCTTAACCCCTAAGATTTTATTCTTTCTCCTGGAGACAGATGAAAAAGAGGTTAAATCTCTGATATGGCAGCTCAAACTCTGAGACCCGGTAACCCTTGAGGGGGAAATCCAACTAAAGGAAGTTGAAAGCGCAAGAAGGGGCCGTTTCTGTGTTATGTGGCCACTGAACTTCCCCTTCTATAACTACATACTGCTCACTGGCCTGTCAGGTATAGAGAGCTGAAACCAATTGCAAGGTCTTTGTGAGGAGATCCTAAGCAAATCCTTCTAGTTTGAATTTGCTTTAAAATGAAGTTATACTAGTCCAATTCAGTTTCTCTCCTTCAAAATTAACAGTGATAGATATTTTAGATTTAGGGTCTGTAAGCCAGGACAAGGTGATAAAGTACTAAATTTAGGAGGCCACCGCTGCCTTAAAATTCATCAATTTATTTTCAAAAACGTATCCTTTAGGGTCAAACTTCAAAAGCAAAATGTGAATATTCTTGAAGGTCAAATTTAAATCCTGAAATTATGCCAGGTTTTGAATACACACAAAACATTGTTTTGTCTCTAGTAATTTGCAATGGCACTTATAGCCAGACACTTTCCTCTAAGCACCACTTTCCTCTCAAGCTCAGGAGGAAGCTGAAGGGAAATGCAAGTCTATTAATCCATTCGCTCTACCAGAGGCAGGCTAGGACCATGGGCAGCAGCTATACCCAATCTAGACTTGGAAGGCATGTTCTCCAGCTCAGAGTCCCTGGAGGCCAATGGCTTGAACTTGAAGTGCAGGTATTGCTCTGTTGACCAGACAAAGGCCTAGTGCCTCCCTTGAAACTCATGTAAGAGACGTCTTCTCTTAATTTGAACTGGAGGGACCAGAGCCGGGGTGATCCTTAGGAGGGCAAGGCGGAAGCAGCTGCAACTGAAGTGGTGAGGCATAGGGATCACAGGCTGAGATGCATAGCTCAGGCTCTTGAGCACCAGGCCAGTGGAAAAACCCAGGACTAGCTTGGAAATATTTATAGTCAGGCTTCGTATGGAGAACCAATGGGGGTATGGAGTGGAAATTGAGGTAGAGCCAAATGATTCACCACCACCAGGAACATCAGCATGTAAACTAGAAGGCCCCCAATCAATACAGAAATGGACATTGTTGCTTGCCTCATTTCCCAGAGTTGCTTAAAACAACTTATCCTTTTGATCAGGGTGCTGGCATCCAACGTCCTCTTCAAGTAATGCACGTCTTCCCCAGGATTCCCAATCCACAAAACAGGCGGTCTTTTAATGCATCAAGTCTTGTCGTTCTATGTGGATGGTATTGGTTGCCAGCTGGAACGGTAGCTTCAATTGCATAGCGTCCAGGTGTCTATTCCAGTGAAAAGACAAATCTGGGACTTGGCTTCATCACTCTGCTACGGACAGCCATCCAGCTCCAATTTAATGGTGAAGCTGGAACTAGCCCCAGTTTACTCACGTTTATGCTAGATTAGGTCCAGGGGCTCCAATCCAGATCAGGACCCTACCATGGGGAATAGGAGGGCATCAATCTTTCCCCCTGCTATGTTGGCCGACCCCCCACCTCCCAGTATGGGCCCGATTTGTGCCTACAATTTGCTTTATATAGATGACAATTTTGCAATAGAAATTGCATGCATGGGGGCCTGGTCCAAACTGGGCCCATAGCAGGGTGAAAAGGACTCAAGCCCTTCTATTTCCCCTGCAAGAGTCCCGATCCAATTCAGGGGTAATGCTCCTACTCTAGAATAAAACTGAAGACAAAAAGCTGTGTACGTCTTTAATGTCTGATTTGGCCCTCACACTCCATTCAGAAGTGTAAGAATCCATGTAGAGGTACTTTAGCATATATTTTTAAAACATAGATTTATAACAATAAACAAATATCACAATGTGTGCATTTTAATATGATTTACTCTAATTTACTGACATGTCTTCTGGACCAAAAATAAGATTTTCCTTCTTTTGAGGCCTGTACATTTTGGGTCTTTTGTGGGGGGGGGGGGCTTTCTGGAGCTTGTACATTTAGTAGCAAAAGTGGCTCCTTGGAAATGCACAGAAACTGCAGCATGAACAAAAGAACTCTAGGGCATGAATTTTTAAGAGACCGTATCTTATATGCTTCTCTCTCGCTCTCTCTCTCTCAAACAAGAGTTCCTGGAGTTTCAATAAGGAAATTTTGTTCCATATACAGTCTGGGTGCCTCTACAAGAGCGGAACGCAAATTGGGGGTTGAGGAGCTTTTTCTGTCCGATTATGAGCATTATCGAATAATGCTCATAATTTAATTTACCGCGGGAGTTAAAGCGCCTTATGACCATGTAAACAAGTGATGCTGCGCAAGTAAACAACGTTAAAGCACGTTTCATACAACCGGTAATGCGCTTCACCTCTTCCTGTGTATAGGGATTAGGTGTAAAAGCGATTGGGAGAAGATGCGCATAATCGGCCAACCGGGCATCAAACTGAAATCTTGTAGAGGGGACCCTAGAAAGTGGCTGTGTCCGGGAAAACTGGGAAAGCTGGATTTCAGAATGTGTTCACTTTTAAGTTAAACTTGTTAAAAGGTCTCACCGTTTGGTTTGCCCCCCTGCTATACAATAACAGCAGCATAAATAACGTATCATATGTTTACAGTGGAATGAATGTTGCTGCTCCTGTTTTCCGCCATAGCTCACTGTCTGCCACCTACCTAAAGTCTTAACTGATATAGTCTCTTCCTCCTCACATTCCCTATCTCCTCTTCTATTCTGCCTCTCTAGTCGCCAGCCACACACACTCACATAACCATAATCATAATCATCATAATAAATTTATTTCTTACCCACCTCTCCGTTTAGATCGAGGCGGGGAACAGCAGTAAATATAAAACCCTTCTCCCTCCTGCAGGATCATTCTGGACATGCCCAAAGAAGGACCTTATGAACTCTGATAGGATAAAATGGGCTGGAAGGGTGGGGGGCAATGAGGGGGGGAATATCACATTTTTAATAAAACTACAATGACTATTAGGACACAGTATATACTTAGGGTGACCAGATTTTGAGGATCAAAATCCCGGACCCCCCCCCACCCCCCCCAAAACAACCCCCCACTGCGCGCCCGTGCCGCGCCGCCCCCGCCCTGCGCCGCCCCCACGCCATGCCGCCCCCCCCACTGCGCCGCGCCGCCCCCCCACCTGCGCCACCCGCCCCCGCCCCGCCCGCCCCGCACTCCTTACCGGCTGGGGCGTCCGCTTCCCTCCGGTGCTCGGAATCTACTGAGAAACAGGCTTCCTGGCCTGTCTCTCAGTAGCGCGCCGAGTGATGACATCATCACCTGGCGCGCTACTGAGGGACAGGCCGCGAAGCCTGTTTCTCAGTAGATTCCGAGCACCGGAGAGAAGTGGACGCCCCAACAGGTAAGCGCCTCGCGCCGCCAGCCTCCCGCCACCGCCGCGTAACCCCCCACCGCCCCGGTTTGCCCCCGCCGCCCCCCGGTTGGCCCAGATCGCCCCAGGGCCATCTGGTCACGCTTTTGGGGGGCTAAATTTCCAGATTTGGCCCCTCAAAACAGTTTTTCCACCCGGATGCGGATTTGCTCCCCATTTCCCGGGCATGTCCGGACAAATCCGGGCGGATGGTCACCCTATATATACTAGACCTTCCCCAGGACCTGACACAACAATTTCCTGAAAGAGAGTGTACAAACAGAGAAATCAACTCAGTGATTTAACCCCAGCAAAACCCATGAGAAAGAAAACAGGCAATACCGGTCAAATGAGTAGTGCCACGGAAGTTATTGAAGAAAAGATTTACTTCAAAAAACCGAAGTCTTCCCCAAATGAGAACAAAAAGGAACACAGACTTGTACAAAGGAAATGCAAATAGATAAAAAGAGATGCAAAATAAATAAATAAAAGCATTTCAAGGAGCACATCGCTATGTCATCAAGGCCAACAATAAAGAATTCTTAAAATATATCAGAAGAAGGAAACCAGCTAGGGAGGCAGTTGGATGGTAATGGAGTTAATGGAGTACTAAAGGAGGATAAAGAGATTGCCGAGAAGCTGAATTCTTTTCATCTGCCTTTGCTGCAGAAGATTTAGGGCAGATACCTGTGCTTGAGGAAACTGAAGTAAATAGTGGTGACAAGAGATGAAGTTCTTGAACTTATTGACAAACTGAAAGGTAACAACGGCATGAGAAAAGCATTTTCTGGAAGTAGCCCATGTACCATGTAGTACAGAGCCTTCCATTTCATAGGCTGTCACCAGCAAGGCTCACTTTGTACTGCTAAGTATGATTATAGGACAACTATGGCCCCCTCTTCACGATGCTGGGAGAGCTGCGCCATGGCGCCTCCCTGGCGTTGCGCAGTGCATTTGTTGCCGCCCACGGCGCCGAGCATTTGATGGCATAGCGGCTGCTGGAGGGGGGGCTGGGAGCCTCAGCTTTCCTACTCCCAGGTAAGTGGTTTTTTTAAAAAAGCTTTTTTACAAAATGGGGGAGGACAGCGGAGGTGTGTCAGTGTTTTTTTAAAAAACTTTTAAAACTTTAAATGGGGGGGAGGACTGCCGCAAACTGAAAAAGTTCAGTTAAATGGCTGACTTTTTTAGTTTGCGGCAAAGGGCCTTTGCCCCTAGACGTCTTCGCATTGGCAGCTGCCTCATGTGACGCAACTGCCGCCAGTGCGAAGACATGTCGACGGAAACTGTCCGTCTAAAGGTATCCAGGGTATCTTTCATGGTAAATCAAATATCCTGTTTACATCATGCAGATAGATCAAGGTTGTGGCTGTTGATTTTTTCTTGGTTATCAAAAAATAAATAAATGCTGATGTACGACTTCTCTTTCCTCCTCCTCCTCCATCCACGACTGCCCACCACCTATATCAAGGAAGTGAATGTAAATATTGTTGAACGCATTTATACAGAAGGTGGAGAATAATCTTCAGCAATGTGCAATAAAAGGAGTGTTCAGGTAGTTTTCCTTATTGTCAGAATAGGGGCATTAGAGGTATAGTCCATATTTTCATCAATAATATGTTGAAGGACATGTTGATATTCCTGCACTTTAAAACATTTTTTTTTAAAAAAAGATGAAAGCAACCAGCGGTGCAAAGTCTACTATGGTATAGTCCACACCATGTGGCATTTTCAATCTATGTGTTTTTTTAAAAAGCCACTCTGTTTTTCATATGCTCCAGACCTTGGGTTTCCAGAGCCGCATGGCTTTATAGAGAGTTACGGTTGACTCTTCCTTGGGTAAATACAGTCCAGTGGGCAAGTTGGCTGTTTCTTGGGCTTTACAAAGGATAAGAACAAGGAGCATTCTGGGAATTGTAGTTCAGAGATTATTGTATAAAACTCCATTTTATTTCCTGTCTCAGTCTCCACTCTTCAAAATGTTATCCTTTCAACAGGTAATAAAACGGAGGGGATACAGTTGCAGAAGGCATTAGATGGTGTGACTTCCACTAGAGGGCAGAGGCATGCAAGGACAAGGGCTTAATCATGACATAATAAAAAGGCGAAGGAGTTAATAAATGGGTTCGGTTTGCCTTGTAATTTACAAACCTGAAGTGGAGATGTTGTCCCATATTGGGTTCCTAGCATTTTGGGCCTGCAGGCCAAACTTGAAGAGCTCCAGCAGATGAGTAAAAGGTTGATGGCCATCAAGTTTAGAAGAAATTAAGTTATGGTGAGGTACAGTTGCAAAGGCTTGCATGATGTCATAGGAAAATGTTTTACCATTCTTATAGTGTAGTACTTTAATATCTTGCTTTAATTTTGTATGTAGTCTTGCTGGCAATTGTCTTTCCAGCAGAGATTCTAATAGCACAAAGCAACAAAGGTTAGATAGAAAGAGGCCTTCTTTCCCATGATGTACATGCCTATGCATATCTCTTTTGCCTTATTGTGGTCAAACAGGTTTTAAGAAGACAAAAACATGCAAGACCTGTTTGATCAGAGTGAATGATCAAAAGTGAGATGAGTGTACACACCAGGAGAGGCAGGTCTTCTTTCAAACTGCCTTTAACTCTCTGAAAAAGCTTTTGTTTCCGACCAAAAGGTCTTGTGGCACCTTTAAAGATGAAGATAGGAGAGACAGTTTCAAAAATTGAGAATGGCTTGAAAGAGGGGTTATTGCTCTTCGTGTGTATGCTCACCACCCTTTAGTATTTGGCAAACAGGTGTTGAAGGTTTTTGCATGTTCTCAAATGCTGCAAAATCTGTTCAATCACAAACAACATTGGGACAAAAGGAATAAGTGTGTGTGCACACCAGTTTCAGTTCTCTTAGAAACTATTGTGTGTCTCCAGGCTAGCATGTGCCGCATGTTGACTTTGACTTACATCCTACTAAGTTCAATGGGGCTTAGGGTGCTTCCAGACGAGACATTTGCAGCAGAATTGCTGTGCCCTGTTCACTCTTATTTAATGGGGGTCCTCATGAGGCAGCCATCTTCCTGTAACCCTCCTATGCTGCTTCTGATTGGAGAAAAAGAGAATAGCAGCACAAAATCTCTGGAGGTATGGACAAGAAAATGCAGCAGCATTGAGGCACTTTGGGGAGTGTTGTCCATGGGAAAGGTGGATGATGAGTTGGAGAATGCATTGGTTGAACTAAAGCAGCTCTGCTTCTGGTTCTGTGCATTGGACATTAGACGCCCCTTAATTAGTGGTTTCCGGACTTTGAGCTCCATCACATCAGCAATTTATTGCACTCTCGCCATGCTTGGTATGTGTTTTTGAGGCACAGTACTCACATGATGTCCCTGTCCTGTGCTCATCTCGCCTCTACTCCTCTGTTTTCCATCTTATTTTGGAGCAGGGAAAGTCCATTCCCCCCCTCAGTGGTCAATAAAGCCACTCCTCCCTCCCGTGTTTTGCTGTTCATGTGCGATATCGGACCATCCCGTTTTTTGTTGGGTGTGTGTCGAAGGGCAAGTCTCGCTGACAAAAGAGGAGGGCAGGGTGGTTCTCCGCTCAACTGCTCAACCCTGAAGGGGGAGGGAGAGAGGGCACCCAAACACCTCGTGGAGAAGGTGAGCAAAGCCACCACGGCCCGTGCCTGGGACTTGGTCCAATTCAACTCTATGTTCATACTCCTGGGTAGCCATGTCTAGGTTTCTCCTTGCCATGCCAACATTGACCACAAATTTATCCAAAACCTAATTGCAATGCTTTCTCTTCGCTTATATTGTTTAATATGATCACAGGGGAAAGCATAGTATGTTGTTTACCGAACTGTGGACTTTCAGGCTGCCGTACTATTTAGGCTGACCATATAAAAAGGAGGATAGGGCTCCTGTATCTTTAATTGAAAAAGGAATTTCAGCAGGTATCATTATTATGCTTGCAGCACCTGGTGAAATTCCCTCCTCATCACAACAGTTAAAGCTGCAGGAGCCCTGCCCTCTTTTGTATCTAGTCACATTAGTATAGCTCCTGCAGCTTTAACTGTTGTGATGAAGAGGGAATTTCACCAGGTGCTGCATGCATACAAATGACACCTGCTGAAATTCCCTTTTCTAAACAACTGTTAAAGATACAGGAGCCCTGTCCTCTTTTTCATAGGGTCAGCCTAGTACTATTGTATTTGCACAGAAATAATATATATATTAAAAATATTTTAAAATTAACTGCAGGGGGAAGGAGAATGTAGTGGGTGGGGTGGGAGATTTCGCCAGCATAGTAGCGATCCAGGTGAAAAGATACAGGAGCTGAAATAGCGCAACAATGCATGGATGTGAAAGTGCCCAGCGCTTGACTCGCTAAGGGAAAAGAGGGAGAAACCTCGGATGCAAGCCAGGAAAAAAAGTAAGTGTGATGGAGCCCTTTGTTAAGTCCCAGAAGGAACTCTCCTTAAAGTCCCTAACAGGGAAATCAGCTATTGAACAATACTATTCAGTTATGTCCTTTTACTTTTAAAACAGCTGTTACCTTATCGCAGTTTCAATGAAACAGAATTGTGCAAGAATGGTAAGCATTTTTAAATCGTTTGAGACACTTTAATGGTCTTTGAATCAGGAGGACAATGAGGCTTTCTCTCTCTCTCTCTCCCCCCCCCCCCACCCCACCATATCAAAACTGGGAATTCCCTCCTCTCCAGATTCATGCAGCTGCAAATGTGCAAGAGATGAAGAGACTGCGTTACCCTGTGGGGGTGGGAAATCTGCTCAGTTCTTAATTTCTTCTTGGTGAAAATATGGCAGACAGGAGAGTCTCCCTGCTGCCCTGCAGCAGCGCTGGGAAATCCCCTTGCTCATTTTAAAATAAGGAAAAATGGCTATTTTAAACTGCAATTACCAGAGATGGGCAGGGAGAAAAGTACAGTTCAAAGCACTGAGCAAAGCAAGGTATTAGGGAAAAGAAGAGCAGGAGGGGTTGTGGTTTCTCCGCCTGCACAGCTATGGCCTGTCGGACTGGTCTGGACAGAACATACCAGAATGAAACTGCTCGTGCGTGTCAAGTTCACTGCAATTCTGATTTCAGCATATGTCAGAAAGCAATGATTTGATAGCACTAGGCGCCTGCCCTCTGGAAGTATTCTTCAATAAGTGTGCAAAGGATATTGACTTTTTGTTGCGTATGCATTGGTAAGCAAGACCATAAAATGCATCCTGAAATTGGTAGTGGATTGGTTATCAAAAGTATTTGTATTTGCATAAGAATAGATGAATGCATTATATCTTTATTATTGGTGGTCCACCAGAGGGAAGTTTTATAGCACGCTTATCACCATTCATTGCCTGTGTTCTAAATTAGTGTTGCCACATATTTAGAGGTGACTTTTAAGAACATAATAATTATTACAGACATGATCAGTTTTCTATAGTGGCTCCCTGTAACACTACATCCCAGGTATCAGAGCTATTCCCTCATCTTTCCACAGTTACTCACTCCAAACTTCTGATCAAAGCTGATGGGATACCTTAAACTTGAACTCCTGATATAAAATTTCTTAAACTTTGCACCTTCCTAGGTTTGCTCCTAAAATTACATTCTACTTGCAACCACCACACACACACACACTTCATTTTCTTCTCCTATTGTCCGTGTTGTGGATGAGTGGAGCAAGATAACTGTGGTTAAAGTCAGTAGAGCAAGAAGATGGTCCTTCAAATGCCTGCTGAAAGCTCACTGAAAGGGTTTTGAAGAGTTGCTGTCCTTCAGCTCAATGTAACTCACAGGTTTTTCCTATGTGGATAAAATTAGATTCACCCCATTTACACTTTCTAAGCACTTTGTGGGATGCAATTGTAAGATAAATACATTAAGGTGGTGGGCATATCAAGAATTAAATCAGTGTTATAAGTCTAGAATCTAGAATGTTATGAGATAATGACATCAGTGGGTCAGTAGTTATGTTCTCCTAGGGTTGCTGAAGTTATTAAAATAAACTGTTAATTAAGGTGCCCCGTACAAAAACGGCTGCAGTGAAAGATGGAAGCAACTCACTGTTCAATGAAAGCACACCACCAATTATCAGTAGGCTATTCTGATACTGACACTTACAGTGCTTCCAGCTGGGCCTTTTACCCAGCCATCACCCTACCTCATTCATAGGATTTTACAGAGGGGTCCAGACATTGTTGTCTTGTTGTCTTATAAAGTGCTTGTGTTTTCCCACTGATTTTGCTTTCTTTTTTCTTAATTTCCCTCTTGACGTAGCTTTGTTTTTTTTAAAAAAAGTGTCAGGGCAGCATTACGCATATTAGCATGTAACGCAGCCTTCCCTAACCTGATATCCTTCAAATGGGTTGAACTCAACTACCATTATGCTGGACTATGGGAGTTGTAGTCCAACTCCTCTGGAGGACACTGTTTGCGTGCATGCCTGTTCCCTCTGGCATTCACACATGCTGGCAAACTGACACGAAATACTCACATCAGTGAGACTTCTTCATTGAGGAAATCCCACGGTAAAAGGCTTAATGGTTACGCAATGCAAAAAAAACACTTCAAGCTGAATGCTGATCAGAAAGCTTTAGGCTTCATTCCTGATATGATCCTTCAGGCAATCACACAGAGGAGTGGGAGTGGGGGAGGTAGAGTTCTTGAAATTTTGAGCAAACTATCCCAAGAGAGCTTCTCCAGATGCTGCATACGCTAGTAACTCAGGGGACATGGCCCACTCCCACAAGATCATGGGAAAGGTAAAAATCTCAGGCACAGGAATCCTGTGCTTCTGCTTAGCACCAGCACCTGAGTCTGGCAGAGAAAGATCACACACCATCAAACCCAGGCTGCTGAACACTGAGCTGACCAGGTAAGCATGATCACAGGGAAAGTGTCACACAGGGGGAGGGTTTTTGTTTTTTTTGAAAGGCTCATCAAACCATCCCAAGGGAGCTTCTCCAGACACTGCATACACTGGTCATTCAGGGGACATGGCCAAAGCCTAAACAAGATCACAGGGTGGGTATCAATCTCAGGCACAAGAACTCCCCTGCATGTCCTTTAGCTCCGGGGGAGCTGTCTGCCACCTGAGTCTGGTAGGGAAGAAATCCAACAGTCACACCCAGCCTGCCGTATGCTGAGCTGACCAGGGAAAGTAAAATCTCAGGCATAGGAGTCCTGTGCTTCTGCTTAGCACCGGCAACTTCCTGTCACCTGACACTGGCCATAAACACACAATCCACAGCAAATGCAAGTTCAAGTCTATGAAAAGCCTCACAGTACTTTTATGGCACAATCCTTAGAAATCCAAAGTCCCAATAGGAGTGAGTCCATGTGCAGAGTGCTTTCAAAGTCCCAAACGATGATGGATCCAAACAAGAGGGATTTCAGGCCTTGCGTCGAAAGATGAACCCTCTTCCGCTTTGCCCCACTCCCCCCGGGCTTATAAAGGCTTGTTTAAAGTAGGCTGACCATGTGAAAAGGAGGGCAGGGCTCATATAACTTTAACAGTTGTAGAGAAAAGGGAATTTCAGCCAGTGTCATTTGTATGCAATTAGTTCCTGGTGATATTCCCTCTTCATCACAACAGTTAAAGTTGCAGAGCCCTGCCTTCTTTTGTATATGGTCACTCTAGTATAGTGCCTGCACCTTTAACAGTTGTGATGAAGAGGGAATTTCACCAGGAACTAATTGCATACAAATGACACCTCCTGAAATTCCCTTTTCTCTACAACTGTTAAAGTTATATGAGCCCTATCCTCCTTTTCAGATGGTCAGCCTATTTAAAGCCACTTGACAGACAGGTTCTCTGACCTGTAAACCATGCCTGTCTCCAAATAGGGCGGGACTGAACAAGTGGGCCCCCTCCTTTGCAAAGCACTCCCAAGTTCCCAGCAAAACCTTACAGCTTCAAGGCCGAGACAAGGAGTGAGCAAGCAACTCCCGCGGGAAACTCTGGCAGAGACCCGCTTGCACAGACATTCCAAAACTATTCCTAATAAATCTACCTACATTCAACAAGGCCTCGTTGAAAACTTATACCTGACAGGCTCCAGGTTGGGGAAGGCTGATATGTGTATTTTGCTCCTTAGAGACCTTTTGGAAACCCCATTTTCTTGAGGGTCTCTTTGAATCAGCTGCAGAGAAGTGAATAAAAAGTTCTTCGTCTGAAATCAGGGTACAGTGGTACCCATAACCTCACAACCATTTCTAAATAAGAATATATTCAGAGCATACCTTTCTGGATCAGACCAAAGTTCCATCTAGTTCTGTTTCCAGTGGCAGCAAGCAAAACAAATATCATTGAGAGCTCACAATTAGTCATGAAGATGATCGTGCATACCTTTCAGGTAGTCCCCAGCACCTTATACTCAGATGCATACTGCTCCTGAAGATGGAGCATTACATGACTAATAGCATTACATTGCATTGCAAGTGTGAAACATTGTGCGTTCACTTGACCTGAATCTATTGACAATCCATTTAATTGGGTGAACCCAAGTTCTATTATTATTATTATGAGAAAGGGGAAAACAATTCTCAACCCATCCTCCTCTCCATACCATTTTTAACATTATAAACACATTTTCCTCATCCCAATAATATTTTTTTTCTTCTCTAAATTAAAAAGACCCAAATGGTCTAGCCTTTCCTCATAGGAAACAGAATATTAATTAATAAAAACATGTAGGGCCTGAAATGCTTGAGTTCTCTCCCGGAATTGATGGACCTGAGTACAAACCTTCAAGGCAAAAAATTAGCTTTTTTTTGCCACACTTTGTCTAGTTGCCGGATCCTAACACTTGTCATATATCACAACAAAAGACAGGAAAAGCAATGTCCGTGTAACATAAACAGTTGGAATTGCTTTTCAATCTTACATCGCCATAGTAGTATAATTGATTCTGTTGCACACACAGGCAGATATGCTAGTATAAACGTGTGGGTTTGTGGTAAGAGTCTTAAAATTTGACTCATGTAGTTTCGTGTCCCAACCGTCACTATCCCAATCAGACGAAAGACACGTGTAAGATCGAAAACTGGCTGCAGCTCTTTAATTTCTCCTTCTTGCAAGAAGTGACCACCTAGGAATCAAAACCTAGAAAGTGGTACTGACTACATATTTTGATCAACCTTAAATAGAAAAAATCATACAGGGATACATGGATCTTTGTTCAGTTAAACAGTGATTGATTTCTAAATTATCTTGAATACACATAGGCTTCAAAGAATCTTCTGATGTGGATTCAGTTAACTCTATCTTTGACTAAGAGACGGAATCCACAAACATTACAATCTTTGCCAGATAGCCTGTCTCCTAAGAAGGCAGAGTTCATTGATGTATCAGTTCTTCTTTTAACCTTTTGTCTCCGGCTTTTAGGAATGTAGCTACTACGTGTTTTCCTCTTGCCAAGTTAACCTGAGGTCTTCATGAGACACACTTTATTAATTCTTATTTCAGACGCACGTATAAGGGAATTTTGAATTATCTTACCACAATCCACCGTTTTGATCCAATGCGTCTTTAAACGTCATTAGGATCATTCTCCAGACTAGATAATTCAATCTAAGTTTGTAGCTCTCTCATCCTATTGCCAGTTATGCTTTCACCAGGCATGTTCTGATACATAATTAACATCTGTCTATGCACTCCTTTTTTCTAAAACTTCATCATACATTGAAAGACACAGGGAGTAATTAAAACAATCATTATTATAATCAATACAAATATAATTATTCGTTTTAACTAATTCTAATCTGGCAACCAGGAATTTAACCAATCCCATGGATTTGTTACTCTGGAGTAATTGTCTATTACCATTTCTTGTAATTTTGACAACTCATCTTCGATAGTTTTATTCATATCATGGAAAACTACTTTGCAACCTTTCTGGACAATTTTACAAAAACCTCCTTGCTTTGCTAGGAGGTAGTCAAGAGCCATTCTATGCTGAATGAGTTCCTGATTTAATTCTCTAATCTCTGACTGCATTGCCTGTACAATTATCCCTGTTGCATTAATAGTTTTTTTTTCTAAATGACATGTAAGACTCAAAATACTCTTTCTATTTTCTTGTGCTATTATTCTAGGATAAGCACCCAAGGTTAAAATTCTTGTTATTAATCTACCACCTACTCTGTCTCTTTCAGTTTTTGACAGTTGTTTTCCTATTATAACTATATCATTACGATTTGGTCCAAGCTTTCTTAACAATTCACCAGCTCCTCCTTGGGTTGCCTTTTTTCTTTTATTCTTTTCTGATTTACTTATTTGGACCGGTAGGGTCAAATATCCTATTCCTACACACTGGTAGTTTCCTGGGTGATAGTTTGTTGCCCAATCATCATAGAAAAAACCATAAATTTGGATCTCTAAGTTGCTACCCTGAACAAATATTTCCTATTCCTTGATAGATGGGACGAAATATAGGATAATAAGGGTACATCTCATGGAACACAGTTTCATTTAACAATACCTTAGTATGATATGAGGAGTTAGAGTTTCCCCATAACCAAAACTTTTCTGTGCAAGTAGAGTAATTTCCCAAATTCCTCAAAAAATCTTTTTGTCTTATCTAATCTTTCTATTTTTCATTCCATATTCCTGAATGATGACAACAAAACCACATCCCAGGGGTATATTATTTGAACTTCTTGAAGACAACTTCATTTAAATTACTGGGATCAGAAAACAAAGTATTCTTTTGCTGTAATGCTCCAACTATTACATCTGGACTTTCAATAAGAGCAGGTAATACTGAAAATGATCTTATTGCTGCTGGATGTTCATAATACAAAATTGAATCATTCCCCCAGCGATTAAACATTTCTAAAGCATGTCTTTTAAACCAATTTGACTGTCTTTTTGGTATACAAAAATGTATACAATATAAAATGAATATTACTTTCATATTTATTTCTTTTGGAACCTTAACTTTAAAGGGTGTGTTTCTTTATCAGTAAATCTCACTGTCCACTGTGGTTCCACTGAAGGAGAGTGTAATTCTGCTGTGGGCAACACAGCCCAAGTTTTGTCAATTTTAGGATGATGAGCCTCTGCTTCGTCCACGCAATTCAGAGAAGGACACGCGTTGATCCCTCGTGGCGAGACGTCCTCACTTTCGACCCCTCTCGCTCCAGCGAGATCAAAAGGTCCTTGTGGGGTTTTAATGAATCCAAGCTCCTTTTCTTTTTACTTTCAACGCAGTATGGGTGGTCATTAATACGAGATGAGGGCCTGACCATCGCTCTTCCAAACCATCTGCTGTCCAGATTTTCACGTATACTTCATCACCAGCCTGGAAAGGATGTGCAGGAGTATCTAGTGGCAAAGGTTGGGCATCTATCACATGCCGCCTGATCTTCTGGAACTGCTTCTGGAGCTGTATAATATAAGCAACAAAATCTTCATCCCCTCCTAATAAAGTTACATATGGCCTTGCATACTCTCCTCTTATTGGGGGGGGGGGGTCTACCATACAATACTTCATATGGTGACAAACCTATGGGTTGCTTTGGAGTGGTTCTGATAGAATAAAGAACCAAAGGGAGGACAGTTGACCATGCCAACTTTGAAGCAATACACATTTTTGTAAGTTTTCTCTTGAAGGTAGCATTCATGCGTTCTACTTGACCTGAGGATTGTGGATGATAGGGGTGTGTCTTTTACCAGATCTCTCATTAAAGAAATAGTAAAATGAGAGCATTGATCTGAGTCCACTATCTTAGGTGGGCAAAATAGGGGAATAGTATCTTTCATCATATGTCCAGCTACTTCTTGTGAAGTTGCATGTGTGCATCTAAATGCTTTCACCCAGCTTGTCAATTTATAAAGTCAATTTGGACTGCTTCAAAAGGGAGCTGTACCCAGGGCCTTCTCTCTATTTGACCCAGAAGCTGAGGTTTTGCATTTTCCTTAGCACACACAGTACAAGCTTGTACCACTCTTTTTGCCATCTGATGAATGGGTGTCCAAGCACAATATCGTGTACTTTTTCAACAATCAGAGCTGCTGCAGCTATACTCCTTAAGCAGGCAGCATATCCCTGTGCAACTGGATCCAATTGTCCTGAGTAATACCCTATGGGTCTCCGATGTGAACTCAAATATTGACATAAAACCCCAGATGCAACACTTTTTCTTTCATGTACAAATAAAATAAAATCTTTCTGATAATCAGGGAGACCTAGGGCAGGAGCAGAGACTAGAAGTGATTTTACTTCTTTCTAAGCATTATCATCTACTTTAGTCCATTCTATTTCTTCTGGAGCTTCTGCTTTTTTTTTTTTTCTGACCAAGGTTTTAACAATTTGTGAAAAACTAGGGATCCATGCTCTACAATAACCCAACATTCCTAACAGAGCACGAATTTGACTTTTTGTCTTTGGTACTTTTGCCTGTGTTATTGCATGTATTCGCTTACAAGACAATTTCCTAGTTCCCTCTGACAAAACGTGTCCCAAATATTCTACCTCTTTTTTACACCATTGTAATTTTCTTTTTGCAATTTTATGCTCACGTTCTTTTAGAGCTTTGATCAAATAAATCGAATCAATTTTACAATTTTTCCTCTGTTTCTGTACATAATAATCTCAAATCTAAAGCTGTGTACACTTATGCAGAAACAGGTATACTACACATAATGGTGGCAAGATTTGGGACCACATTATGTCTGGGGATTACATATTCACTAATTCTCTTAATATCTATTTCTAAACAGTAAGTAGGAGCCTCTCCCAGTTCTATCTATTTTTTCCTACAGCCATTACTGAAGTATTACATGGAGAGGAACATGGAACCAAAATTTCTTGTTCTAAAAAAATCTCTCAATTGTTTCTCCTATACATTCTTGGGCTTCTTTTGAAAGGGGATATTATTTTTCTTTTTGGGGTACCATGTCATTACGGACAGTGATTTTAACTGGGGCAGCTGACTTTAAGAGCCTTACTTCCCCAGAATCTTCTGCCCAATAATGAGAGGGTATTTCCTGGAGCTCCAGTGGGAGTGTGGTGCCATCCATTTCTTCTGTTTCACTCATAAAAGCCAATACATTCTCGGCAGGAAGGGACACAAACACATCATCAGTAGTACATTTTATAGTGGCATTTAATTTTGCCAATAAATCTCTCTCTAATAAGCTCACAGGGCTTTTAGACATCATAAGAAATGAATGATCACATGTAAGGGGCTCAATTTTAACTTGCACCGGAGTGCTAAGGGGAGTAGAAGAAGAAATCTCATCGATTCCTACCACCCTTTCTCTATATCCAGAGAAGGCAAAACAGTTTTATTTAACATACTTCTGACCGCTCCTGTATCCAGAAGACAATTATATGGCTGTCCATTAATGGTCAAAGTCAAAAATGGTTTATTTAATTTTAATTTCTATGAATTTAGCATTTCCCCAGTCTCCGCCTTTTTCACTTCTATTCTTAAGTCTCTTTCTACCAGTCATTCTGACATCACCTCAGCTCTTTGTATTTAACTAGACTGTTGTCTCAAAATACAATCTTTCTTCCAGTGTCCTGGCTTTTTACAAAAAAAACAACATCTCTTCTCACTTTCATCAACATTTCTTTCTCCTACTCTCCATCCTCCTCTTGAAAATCTTCTTCTTCTTTCTCCTCTACCACATCCACGGCCCCTGCCACGAATGCAACTACCAAATCTTTCTGTGAGCACCTCTGCCAACCAAGTTTATGCTTCACAAAATACTCCTTAACATCTGGGGCTGCCTGATCTACAAAGATTCCAACCACCAAGGAGATATTCGCTACTGCCTCAAGATCAATACTACCATACATGCAGAGACTACAGGAAAGGTGAACCAAATAGTCAGTTGGCATTTCATCTTTATCTTAAAACACCAATTTTTACTTTTGACCTATTTACAGACTTTAGCTTTAAAAGGAGTATGCACATACGATGTAACACTCTGTACTTGTGCTGGCACTGCCGGAATGGCAGGAGCTCCCCCCACTGCAGGAACTGCCGCAACTGCGGGTGCTGTCACTACAGTTTGAATATTACTCAACAATGGATAAAGTCCCTCCTGAGGAAGTGCACTTTCCTCTGGAGGGCAATAAGGAGGTGGGGGTGCAGTTGCAGTAAAAACTTTCTGATCAATACTTTGAAAAAAAATACCTGAGAAGGCTTGATTTTAAAACCTTCTGCAACATGGATCCAAACATACAAATTTTCTAAATATCCAGGATATGATATCTCTAAAACACCTTTTAAATCTTTCAGTATACCTTTTTTTCCCCAAATAATCCAATATGTGGCCTTTTTTTAATCCTAATTCTGGCCATGTTTCAGCACATAATTTAACAAGTCGACTTTTCTTTAAATCAGATTTTCCCAGGACAGTTTTCTATTTCTCCAGGACTACATCCAGTGGAGATCCTTCCGGAATATTCAGTTATCTTCTCTCCAGTAACATTTGATTTCATTGCAAAACTCAAACCAAATATTCTAGAAGATAATCAACCTGGTCTTCACTACCCGCAATATTTGTAGTTCAGTGTGTTTCCAAAACACATCTCTTGAACTATTTCCCGGTCTTCACTACCCGCAATATCCTGGTTTTGCTGCGTGTGTATCTTTCACCACCTCTTTATAAACTTTCACCAAAATATCACCAAAGACCCCTTAAAAATATCACCGAAGACCTTTTACCTGCTTTATATCCTTCGATCTTACATTCATTGAAGGGAGTAGCCTTGGTTGATGACCGCCCGTCCCTCCTCAGACTGTAAGTTTCCCTTAGGTTCAACTCACCTATGCCGGCAGGGCTTGTTCCAGTCTGAAAAAGGGCGCGATGGTCATCTAGTTGGGCCTCCTGGCTGGCTCGCCATTTGTGGTAAGAGTCTTAAAATTTGACTCATGTAGTTTCGTGTCCCAACCGTCACTATCCCAATCAGACGAAAGACATGTGTAAGATCGAAAACTGGCTGCAGCTCTTTAATTTCTCCTTCTTGCAAGAAGTGACCACCTAGGAATCAAAACCTAGAAAGTGGTACTGACTACATATTTTGATCAACCTTAAATAGAAAAAATCATACAGGGATACATGGATCTTTGTTCAGTTAAACAGTGATTGATTTCTAAATTATCTTGAATACACATAGGCTTCAAAGAATCTTCTGATGTGGATTCAGTTAACTCTATCTTTGACTAAGAGACGGAATCCACAAACATTACAATCTTTGCCAGATAGCCTGTCTCCTAAGAAGGCAGAGTTCATTGATGTATCAGTTCTTCTTTTAACCTTTTGTCTCCGGCTTTTAGGAATGTAGCTACTACGTGTTTTCCTCTTGCCAAGTTAACCTGAGGTCTTCATGAGACACACTTTATTAATTCTTATTTCAGAGGCACGTATAAGGGAATTTTGAATTATCTTACCACAGGTTTAAAGGTCTGAGGCCTATATAACTATCCATGGACAACAGTTCTTAGTAGGATGGTATTTGGCATCTGTTATTTGGTATTTAGCATCTAAATTTGGTATTTCGCTGTCTTAAAAGGGCTTAAGTTGCTTTGGCATTCCTGTTTGACCTCATTGGGGAAATTGCCCTTGTGGATTATTAAGCGCTTATTAGCTGAACTGGGCTACTTCCCATTGGCAAGGTGATTTTGAAGTACCACGTGTGTCCTGTGGGTAGAGAAGATAATGATATTTCTAGGCAATACATCTGGTGAACACAGGCTCTTCACAGCGTATGTTTGAGAGCTGCTAATTGTTTGGTGACAGCTTATATTGGACCAAGTTATGTTGGTTGGTAAAGGACTTGTGTTTTTGAGTCTTGTACTGGGATAGCCTGGCAGAAAGTTCTCCTGCATAAGCATCTTTGAAACAAACGGGAGCTGTGTAAGAATATGGCCATTGGTTTCAATGGGACTTGGTTGCATAGGAGGTGAACTTGCCACTGAATTGTACCTAGGTTTGTTTGTCAAGCAGAACTGATCTTTGTAAATTTGCTAGTGCTAACGTATTATTATTCAATGAATTCAGAAGAAACTACAATGTCTATGAGACTTGTGTCCTAATTCTAAACCTGCCTGTAATGCTACTTCATGGTAGTGCAATGTTTTGTAATATTATACTGGGGCAACAGAAAGAACACAACCCATATCATATTAATAATTATTACACCAAAACCTAGATGATTATTTGCTAGAGCAGAAAATCTTATGATCATCAGACTGCTAGCCCTGAAGACCTCCACTTCTATGTCTTTAGATGTGTGCGTATTCCAACAGAGGGAGAGTCAAAATCAAATGACTGCATACAGAAGGGACTACGCTGCACTGTGTAGCATTGTCATGAATCAAGCTGTCCTGCTTAGTAGTTTAGCCACTAAAAATTAATACCCATTGGTGGACAACAAGGATAACTAAGATAACAGCTATTTGCCAATGTGGGGGTTGAGATCAGGGTTTTGCCTGGGAGGACGGGTGCCAAGAGAGGTGGGAAGGTATGAAGAGGGGAAGCTTGAATTCAGCCAGATTTTCTTTTTGCATCTGGCTCCCTCCAAGAAGCAGTCTTGGAGGAAGCCTGCTGTTGCTTTAGGGGAACTGAAACTGTTTAGAACATAAAAAGAACCATGCTAGATCAGACCAAGAGTCCATCTAATCCAGCACTCTGTTCGTACCATCCCACCCATGTTCCCCAGCAACTGATGTATATAGGCTTAGTGCCTGTGGCTATGCTTTCTTTCTTCCCATCTGCTCAACCTGTAGATTTCTAGTTAATATATTCTAAAGATATAATAAGGGTTTTTTCCCCTAGATGAGGCTTTTATCCTGCAATTGCCCTGCCTTAAAAACAAAATGTTACAAGGATCCAGCCATTGTCATCTTCCATTTGTAACCCCAGAAAAAAAAAATTGAAGGAGAAAAGGACAGCACAGGTGCACAATGCCTTTGGACTAGTAACACTAGAAGTCTGGAAGCAACCTTAGTCTCCAGCAATTCTCTCTTCACAACTGCTGACCTTGAAACCTTCCCTTGCTAGAGAACGAGTGGATCTTAAAAGATACGCAAGAGTAGGGCTTGGCAGGATGTTGCTGCAGAGTCACACAGGACTAGCTCTTTTTCTTTTCTGAAGGCTTTCAGAAAATTCATAAGCTGGGGGAGCACAACTTTCAGGAGGACTGAATTCCATTTTGGAGAAGTCCTCGGGGGCCACATTCAAGTGGTGGGTGGGACTTGTAACAATGTGAAAGAACTACTGGATTCAGCCTGAGGGAGTTGTGCTTCCTGGGAGGAACCAGGAAGCGGTTGAGGGCAACACCCAGTGCTTTTGGCCAGAGGCCAGAAAGGCCCACTCCAAGAGAGCTCAGTGGAAAAGCTTTGTTTAAATAAAGCATAGCTTTGTTTGGAAGACTGGGGGTACATCTTGATGAGGGGAAAGTTCTGGGGTGGATCCACAGTGGCGGCAGGTCATTTATATGACGCAGCCACCATTGCGAAGCTGACCCAGGGCTTTCCACTGAAGCTCCGGTTTAAAATAGTTGGCTACTTACCCCAACTTTTCCAGCTTGCGGCGAGGCGACAGCTGCATCTGCCATCTGTCACCTTGAACTGGAGCTGCGTCAGGGTGTGCCCCAGCCAGTGCCGACCCCTGATTGGATGCATTGCCTGGACAGGACGGGGTGGGCCAGCAAGCATGCGCCACGGAGCTTTGCATTGAAAGGAAAATGTGTATGTGTGTGTGTGTGTATATATATATATATATATATATATATTGACATGTAGTGAGGCACTGGGTCACCGGGACACAGGGAAGGGGTGCCCAGCTTTGAAAAAAAAAATTTTTTTTAAAGGAATCATAGCTAGGTGCTGGCACGCACCAGGACACGAGGAAGGGGCACCCTGCAAGCCGAATGGGCACTGGGTTGCCTACTCACGATTGCGCAATTGTGCAATTACACCCAAATGCGGGGGGGGGGGGGAATTAAAGTGGTGCATGGTGCAGATTCCTTACAATCCCGCATTTGTGCTCTTTGTTGTTGAGATACCCCTGGAGGAGGGCAAATGTGGGTTGTTGAATCACGAGGCACCAGTGTGACCTCGTATAGACACGGCCAGAGTCTGTGGGGTGCAGTATACCGACTTTGAAACAAGGCTGGGTTCGGGCCAAAAACTAAAATTCAGTAAAATAAAATACGAATATGTTTTAGCTTCCAGCTCTCATTGGCAGTAGTTAAAGCCTTAGGAGAGGGCATTTCAATCTTTTAGAATGGGCAGAAAAACTGCACAAAAGCCAGGAAACCATGAAGTTATTTGTTTTTGTTTTTTATTAATAATTTTATTTCAACTCTTAACTACAATGATACCATTCTTTTCCATTCTTTATACACTAAGTGCCCCCCTCACCAGGACCAATTCCTCTTCATCACATTTTCCAAAATTGTAATACTTCTTGCACAGGTTTGTGTCCTTTCCCTCTTAACAATACATGCTCTAAAAATAATTTCCATATATTTTCAAATTCATTTCTATTACATATTCCCTTTTCTACTTTAATATTACATGTTAATTTATCATTAATAGCAATATCCCATACCTCTTTATACCACTCATCCATGTGATAATTATCCTGCATCTTCCATTTCCTTACTATTATTAATCTTGCTGCAGTTAATAACATAGTAATTAAATCCTTAATATTCTGATTACATTTCATCCCCTCATATATTGACAATAACACAATCTTTGGGGATGACTCTAAATCAATTCCCGTTATCTCTTTTATCTCTTTATATACCATTTGCCAAAACTTTTGTACATATTTACATGACCACCACATATGAACATACGTGCCAGTTTGTTGACATCCTCTCCAGCATAATACCAAATATTTTTTATCTATTTGATTCAATCTAACTGGTGTTAAATACCATCGCCATATTAATTTATAATAATTTTCTTTTATCCTTACTGATAAAGTTTTCAAATTCCTTGCTCCCCATAACTTCACCCAATTCTGATTACTTATTAAGATTTTCATATCATTTTCCCACACCAGTTTGCAACCCTCCCCTTGTTCCTCTTTTACCATCAATATTTTATAAATTTCGCTTGTTATACCTTTTAATGCCATATTTTGTTCCTTCTCTCGTCTTTGTGTTATCATTTTTTCAAATATCATATATTCTCTACATTTTTTATTTTCTTTTACTCACTTCTTTATCCACTGTTCCAACTGCATACAATTAATCCATGAAACTTTCTCTTCCCTGAGTGTTTCTTTTATTTGATTTAAATTATCTGTCTTTATTACTTTTTCTAATCTATTTATATTTTGTTTTCTTAATATTTTCCCCTATGAAGTGATTTGTGATTGGGCGAAAAGGTCTGAGGCCAGAGGAAGGGGTGTGGCCTTCTAAGGAATCACAGAGGGCCAAATGGGGATCCTCAGAGGACTGGATTTGACCGCCAGGCCTGAGGTCCTGCACTCTTGCTATCTGTTCTATCTTCTTCCATGGGCCAGGAGTTTAAGAGCTTGTCAGTGGATAGCTCTTGGGGCCATCTTCACAGGCTTTGTTTAACGTAGGACTTGGAGGAGGCGCATGGGAGTGAGGGAGTGGGCTCTGCCTCCCGCCCATGCGCCACTTTCACTTTCAAGTAACAACCCAGGAATTTTCCTTACATGCAAACCAAGTCAGTGGCCTGTTTCAGACAACACAATAATCAATGGGGGGAGAGGGACAATCATCCGTTGTGTTGCTGATCGGCAGCATTCAAATGACATTTTAGGCAACGGAGGGGGAAAGAGGCAACGGACAGTAAGTTATTGGTAGCATTTGGATGACACGATTGTCCTCCCCCTCCCCCCGTGTCGTCTGAATGCTGCCAGTGTGTAGGTGATGACAACCGAGTGGCTGAATAGCCTTTCAGTGATGAGGAGGGGAAGTTTCAGTGCTCTGCTTACACTGATGTATCTTTAGATAGTGGCTTGCCAGGGAAAAGGCAGCTGTGTAATATCAGGGATATGCTGGCAGAATGCTACACCACCACACCGCCACAACTCTACTGGTGCAGGGCCCAAAATGGGCTGATAACAGGGGTTGAACAGACTTGTACTAAATATTCCATACTTCCTCAGACCCCTCTCCTGGCCCCTTTGCCAGCGTAACATTACACCGACTGCAGAGTGGTGTAAGTTAAAACTCTCCCATTGAACTCAAATTGGAATGAAAAATCACAGCTCCCCACTGCCTCTTGCTTTGCTCCTTCTACCACAGCAGAACGTCGGCTTCAGACTAACTCTGTAACGATCGGTGTCACTATCAGCATTACATACACTAGGAATGGACAGCTTTGGAAGACCTGGGGCCAATTTCCCAGCACCGGAACCCATCACGGGCTGGACCCAATTCAGCGGTAACTAGAAAGCCACATTTCCCTTTAAAACCAGGTGTATGGGGGAGTACAAACCTTGTTTTAATGCATAATCACACTCCAGAAAGACCCAGGGAAGTGCAAATTTGCATTAAAACAAGGTGCCTATTCCTGTGTACCTTGTTTTAAAGTAAAAAGGTGGCTTTTTTGCTACTGCTGCACCTCCAAATTTAGTGGCAATTCAGCAGCAGCAACTTGAGGAGCAGCAGAGACTCCCAAAAAGACTGGGGGTCCACATGCAGCCTATGGGCCATAGGTTGCTCATCCTTGATAGTATATGAATCCCTGACAGGGAGACTGTAAGTAGGATGATACTAGGGCATGACACTTGGGGCGATATCTCTGTAGTCTCATGTTGGACACGCTTAGGGCACAAAAAAGGAACTTTGGTGATAGTAACGATGGAATTTTAGACAAAACAGACTGGCCTCAGAACACCTATAGAAAGGGCATATGGCAAACACGTTTCTTCTTAGAACCTCTACAGGTACCTCAGGTCTCCAGACACAAACACACAACAGATACTCCTACCCTACTACCCCAACTGGGGATGCAAGCATAGAACATCTGGCACAGGTAAACAAAGGATAACAGCTGCAAATGTTTCCTGTGTCTTCCCTCTGTCATTATGCAAAAAACGATGCTAAACTGTATTAGAGAAGTAATCCTTCCTCCATTGACATCTGGGAATAGTATTTCCCACACAGGAGGCAGAGGGCTTTATCACACCTACATTCCCCCCCCCCCCTTGGTTTGCTTCTGCGGTTCCCCCTCCGTTTCCTAGGTGAGTCGCGTGTTTTGATTTACATGTGCTCGGTATTGCTGCGGTACCACCAGTACCTGCAATACCTGCCTGGGCCTTTCGGACTTTGCCCGTTCAGGAATACATCAAAATCGAAACTAAAACACCCAACCTCAGGGTGAGAGGGCAGCAGGACGGGGACGATGTCATGCGAGTCCAGCGCTGAAGAAGTGGAGCAAAGTCACGGCGGGTGTGCTTAAAACCGCCCGTGTGATAACGACCGTAAAGGTAAGTTTGCACTCCTAAGTGTAGGTAAGCTCTCTTTTCCCAGCACTTCTTCCATTCTTTTTTTCTTACCACAGCAAATCCATTAGGGAGGGAAAGAAAGAATAGCTGCACCAGGTCTTTTGAGTGGTGGTGCTAGGAGCCATCCCTCTGGAATCACCCTATCACTTCGGCCGCCACTTCACGGTGCCTCTATTGTGTCTTGCCAATGGCAGCAGCCGGTGCGACGCGCATTTGCGTTCCTTCTGGCCAGCTACACCGGAAGGAATGTCAGGGCGCTTTATCTTGCCACTGCCGTGCTTCTTGGAAAAGTAAGTTTATTTTATTATTTATTTTGTAACATCGGCGGGGGAGGTCTGTGGAGGGGCAGAGGTGGTGCAGCGATTTTATGGCTTGGTGGTCCATCCCCTTCCCTGCCCAGCCCATGGCGACCATCAGTGATCGCCATAGACTGGGCACAACTCCCAGAAGCTCCACAGCAACAGCGACAGAGGGCAAAAGCCGTCGTCGCTTTGCTCCAAACTCAAAAAGTCTGACTAAATGCCCGACTTTTTTAGTGTGGAGCTTTGGGGCTTTGTCCCTAGATGGCTTTGCATGGATGGCAGCGTCATCTAATCCAACTGCAGTCCCTGCAAAGCCAGCGCGACGGAAAGGGACCGTCTAGAGGCACCCCTCCTCATAAACACCAACATCCAGGTCCAGAGACTCCTTTAGCCTGAGGGATGAATTCCACTTGTGGGGAACTCTGGGGGCTGTATTTCAGGGGCACGCAGAGGCTCTGAAATACTTATGCTACTACTGGATAGTTGGAAGGAATCCTGAATTTCTGTAATCCTAGGCACTGAGCTATATGGGACCCTGAGTAGCAAAAGTAGCTTAAGGGTGCGATCCTATGCATGTTTAGGCAGGGAAAAAAACCCTAAAACTCCCAGCATCCCTCAGCTAGCCATGCTGGCTGTAGGATGGTGGGAGTTGTAGGACTTTTTCTGCCTAAATTTGCATAGGCTCATGCCCTTAGGGCACTTAACTGCCAGTGACTTAGGAGATGAATTTCAACTAAGTCTTAGTTAGGAGAGGCATTTCAACGTTTAGAATGGGAGGAAAACTGTGCAAAAGCCGGGAAACCACCCAATGATTGACCTTCAGGGGGAAGGGAGTGGGGCCTCTGGCTGGATTTGTTCCCCGGGCCTGAGGTTTTGCACCCCGGCACTAGAGCAGGGCTTCACATGGTCTGGGATACCCGACTGGAACTGGGCTGTGGCTAATATGAATATTGTTGCATGGTGAGAAATCTCAGGGGTCTCAGCATACCCAGGATTCCGTTTCCTTAGGAGGTTGTTGTCGGACACCTCTGACATTTCTGTGATATAAACTTTATTTACTCACATATACAAGCTCAGTATAAGATGGGGACTCACAGCATTACCTCTCCACTCCAACAGATTCATGCTCCTCATCAAATGTCCAGGAGAATCCCTGGCCCAGATCTGTTGAACCTAAGGCCCAGGGTCCAAAGATGGCCTTCTAGGATCCCCAGTGACCATGTCCCCTCTCCCTGGCCCCACCCTTTTCATTGGGTGGTTTGCAGGTCCCCCCCCCCCCATTCAAAATGTTGAAATGCCTCTCCTAACTAAGGCTCAGTTACTCGCAGTAAGAGTCTTACACTACACCATTTTGGTATTTTTTGGTATTTTCAGCTCTACCACTTTTGCCTTCAGCCCCGCCTGCCACTGGAACGTGCCCCCCCCCCCAGCTTCTTCAAAATTGAATTTGACCCTTGGGCAGACAGACGTTCGACACATTGCCATAGGATTTCCTGCAGAGAGCATAGCCATCCTCTGCCTTCGTTTCAGATCTAATTCAAGTATAGACTGATTTCATGCTACAGACAAACGTTTCACCCGCTCTCCAAGTTTAGTGGGAGGAAGAAGGATGAATCCTCTCCACCTATCACCTAAGTCTTCTTGGGCCCTCTGAGCTCCCACTGAAATACATCACCATAACATTACCCCTGCTGTTTAAGAGGCAATGCCCCAAGACACCCACACTGATAAATTCACTTACAGAAATCTTAGAATAAAGAGAAGCTGGATAGTTGGAAGGAATTCTGAATTTCTGTAATCCTAGGCACTGAGCTATATCGGACACTGAAAGGTCAGTATACCAATCCATAACAATTTAGCGTAGGTTATTTACTAACTATCTGGAATGGACTTTCATTCTGCAGGCATAGCATACAATCCCCCAGAAAGTTTTTCTGCAACAGGTCTATTGAAATGAAAACTCCCATTCATTCAAATGGGACTTGTGTAGGAGAATTCTGAAGGATTGTGCCCAGGACTGGCATTTATGCTTAACAGTACAAAAGTCTCAGCTTTTGATTGACCATCTTATTAACCTGAACCAGGCAATAGAAGGCTGTAAAACTTTCTTCCTCCTCCTCTTGCATTCACATATGTGTGCTTGGCACCAGAACTTTCAAAGCAAAATCAATCCAGCCAGTAAAAAAACAACAGCATATTTGCAATATTATATTTTACATGGTCTGTGACCAAGGGGCTGTCTATCCGGCTTCTAAGCCCCACAGTGGCTGTGAATCAGCGCTGCATCAGTTATATGACACAGACGCAGATTCGCAGCCATCACGGGGCTTTTCCGCAAAGCTGCAAGGGGACTTATCCTGACTTTTGCGCTGGGAGCAAGGTCACCCTGGTTCTTCCGCCATCTGACTACTTTCTGAGGTCGATCCAGGGAGCGATGTAGGTGGATAGCAAACAGCGATTGGCTGCTGGAAACCAGGAAGAGGTTGGAGGCGGCAGCTCCAGTACCCAGATTACTGGCAGAAACCCCGCACTCCCTCCTTGGTGTGGGGATTACCCAGTGCAACCCTGCAGGAACAAAAATGTAGAGTTTTGGGGGAACAAGGTGTAAATGTGGCGCCGTCAAGGCAGCCCCCAACATAAAGTCTAATAGAGGAATAAGTATGCCACTGTAAATGATAAAATTTAAAAGTTACACCAACATTGATTTGGACTATGTTTTCAGAATTCTAACAGGGGAGGTGAGGACAATCTTTTAAAAAAAGGTTGCTATTAAGGATTTAGATTGCATGGGAACCCTGTCATCTGTCTGGGAAGAAAGACTTCTCCTTGATTCTCAGTAACCTGGTTTGCACAATACGACAGCCAACTATGGCTGCATTTACCCGTGATGTCTACGAGTGTCCGGTTTGCCATGGCTTGCTATGTTACACACACCCATGCAGTATGTTGGTATAGGGATTGTAGTTGCTCACTAGTGATGTAAAAGCACTCTATACTCAGATGAGCTTTTATTTATTAAATAATGGTACATCATATACCTTTCCTTTTAAAAGGGACTATGGTGGCTTTGAATGGTGGTGTGTTTTTTAATGTAAAAATCTCAATTAAAAAGGGAGATTACAGTCTTAAAGTAGCATGATTATAATTAAGTGATTTTTGCAGGAACTTTTACCGAAGTGAAGATAAAATTCCATGTAGCAAATGTTTGAGCTGTTCTAGGGCAAAAATGACAGAGAAGCTACAACTACAGCCTTAGTCAAAATCTTTTCTGAAGTGTACTGCCAGCCATCTTTCCATCAGCCAGGCTGTTCCCTGACTGTTATATTTGTGATCTTCACTCCGATTTAGTCTGCATGGTGGATGCTGCTACCTTGTTTTTTTCTGCTGCATTTTGGTTTCTTGCCTGCCTGCCTGCCTGCCTCACTGTGTGTCCCTCTTCCCGAAGCAGCAGCACCCCCTGCCCCTGGCCTACCAACCCCGTGGTCTTTCAGTAAGTTTCGCTCTCCAATTGCCCCTTGCTTGCTTCCCAGGTACAGAGGCTCCAAATGGGTTACATCACACTCTCCTCCATTCTTGCACGGGCTCAGGGCCCTCTCTCGGCCTCCGCACTAGTTCTCTCCCTTTGTGCCGTTGCCTGGTAACTGGAAAAAAGGGGGGGATGGGACAGGCTCCAGGAGGGAAAGATGGAGAGAGGCGAAGTGGGGGGAGGAGGAGGAGGAGGAGGAGGAGGAGGAGGAGGAGGGAGGGAGAAAGCAATTGAAGTGTGTGCGGTTTGAGTAATCCTCCAGGCAAGGCTCTGCATGTTGATTAGTTGCAGGCCGGCAAAACCAAAGACCGGGCATGGAGCCTGACCTGCTTCAGCGAAAAGAGTGGCAAAAACACACAACCAAGCGCTTCGGGGAATTACACGTGAGGAACGCGCACAATGTGAAGAACGCGTGCAGATGTCTCAGTAGGGGGGCACTCCCCTGAAACGCAAGGCTGGCTCCCCCCATGGTGCTGGAGGCACTGCTCTGGACAGAGTTCAATTAGGGCTAGCTCACATGTGTGTATTTACACACACACACACACACACACGCATGAAGAGAGTGAGATCCTGCATACATATCCTTGGTCAGCAACTACTTTTGCCACTTTAAGAAAGGATTTGATGGGACAAGACTACAAAACACCCCCCTCCCCTGCCATGACCTGCTGCCAATCCTAGAGCCACAAATGCTGCTCATCAGCAGCTACCTCTTTTTACTTCTCTAGCTGACATTTGACTGCCAAACGGAACGGGGGGGGGGGGATTGGGCCCAGGAGCATTCAGTTGCTGCCCCCCTAATTTATGGCAACATTTGGTGTAGCATAGTGACATGAGGCTGCAAAACTAAACATACTTATATGGGAGTAAATCTCATTAAACTCAGTGGGATGAGTAGACATGCTTAGGCTTGTACTATGTTGGGAGTAAACCACCACTTGAAAGTGGACTTAATTTTGTGTAACCATGCAACATGCAGTTTGCATGTGTGTCAGCTATAAGTCAGGAAGTTTTCAATCTCACCACACCCACAAACCTAATAGGTGATTTTAGGCAGCAAAACTAATATTCTCTTGGCTTCTGCAGTGTAGGGATAATGATACTGGCCTACTGTGCAGGGCTATTGCAGTGAGCCATAAACTCCTTAGATGGCTTTATGAAAGCCACGCTTTCTCAGACTAACTCCATCTATCTATAATATGGGATAATAATAATGATGATGAAGAATAATGACACTTTACAGTAGACATGGGCAACCTGTAGCCCACAGGCTGCATTCAACTTCTGGCCTTATTTTATGTGGTCTCTGGCCCCTCTCATCATCTCCCTTGCCTTCTCATATCAGCCTCTGATCCTGCTGTAAAAAGAACACAAGAAATACAAGCAGGAACACACAAGCACGAAGTGACACTGGCTATTTATTTGTTATTTATTTATTTAAATGTATTGAATGTGTTATAAAATAAATTTCTCTAGGCATTTTACAATTTAAAACATTGTTGTTGTTGTTGTTGTTGTTGTTGTTTATTTGCAGTAGCATACAATAAAATTACATGGCTAGAGCAGCGTAGCATCCTTGGAAATACAATCTAGTCACCATACTCCATGGCTGGGCCTCCAAGCTTACCTGTGTGTCTGCCTGCCTGGTGGCCTTTTGTGGCAGATAGATGATGATGATGATGATGATGATGATGATTTACATTTAAATACCGCCCCATAGGCGAAGCTCTCTGGGCGGTTTACAAAAATTAAAAGATTGAACATTAAAAAGTCAATATACAAAATTTAAAACCATAAAACATAAAACAGCTGATGGCCTGGAAGTGCCTAAAAAGGCCTTGGTGGGAAAGAGAGGCAAAAGTAGGGTGGCAGAGAGAGAACGAGAGAGAAAGAAGGGGTGGGAGAAGAGAGAGGAAAAGGCGGGCAGGTGGGAGAGAGAAGGGAATGGATGGACAGGTGTCTGTGAATGGATGGAAAGTATGGGTGAGTGTGTGAATGAAAGGTGAATGAAGAGAGTGTGTGTATGAATGAGTGTGTGAATGAAGGGTGAATGAAGAGAAAGAGCGAAAGAATGCCATTGTCTTTGAGGAATGCAGTCCTCGATGGGAAAAAGGTTGCCCACTCCTGCCTTGGAGGGTTGTTGTAAGGACTTTAAAAGATAATGCATGTGAAGTACTTTGAAGAGCTGGAAGTGCTACGCAAACGTTAAGAATTGCTCACATGATAAGTCAAAACAAAGACTGGAGTTGTGATTTACTTCATTTTGGTATCCAAAGCAACTGTGCTAATCTCAGTCCAGAATTTTGCAATGTGTATGTTATTATATCACATTTTGTACATTTCTTAAAGTATTTCAGGAGCTAGGATTAGGCATGGACACATCAAGTGAAGCATTACAATTGCTAAACCACATCCTGTGAAATTAGTGTATTGATATTGGCCTTCAACTGAGAGAGGCAATTTCAGCTTCTCCATCTGTAAAATGGGTATATTAACAATCTCCTGCCCATAGTTATTTGTTTATGTATTTAGTTATTGTGAGGATGGATGACCATAAAGTACATTTCACATTAATGAGTGCTCTAAACATGATTAAAATTATGAATGCAATATGTGTAAAGTATAGTATGTTAATCAACAATTTAAAATATTGAGAATTCAGACACAATTTATAGCAAAAGATATGAGTATTTTTTAAAGTTTTATTTCTACCCTATAGCTTCATATATATGCCCATGAGTGTTGTTTGTAATTTTAACACAATTTATAGACCTTCAGTGTCCTTAACTCCTATCAAACATGTTTTATTTATTTATTAATTTATTTAATATTTCACCTTTCCGCCAAAGAACGATGCTCAAGGTAGCAAACAATAAAAACCAGATTAAAAACACTATCTTAATCAAAACAACGTAAAAATGAATACGTTAAAAACACAACTAAAAACAAAACAATAAACAAAATAATTACACACACCACCGCTTCAGCAATATACCAGCTTATAAGCCAATACTCTGCCGGAATAAAAACGTATTTTGCCTCCAAGTGGAAGGACAACAGTGAAAGGGCCAACCTAGCCTCCCTTTCGCCAGGGAATTCCACTGAGCATCAGGCCCTCCTTTGCATACTCACCAAATGTGCCTCCGATGGCAGTAGTACCAAGGGAAGGGTCTCCCCCAAAGCTCTTAAAACCTGGGCAGGCTCATAGAAGAGGAGGCAGTCTTTAGATAGCCTAATCACCAAGTCATACGGGGCTTGATACATCATAACCAACACTTTGAATTATGCCCAGAAAGAGACTGATGAAGCTGTTGTATAAATGGAGTCAGTTGCTCCCTATAACCAGCCCTGGTCAACAGTCTGCACACAGCATTCTGGATCAGCAGAAGTTTCTGAACAGTTTACAAAGGCAGCCCCATATAGGACGCATTATGGTCATAGGCGTGTGCAGCACATTTCATTAGGGTGCGCACCCAGGATTTTTTTTAAAGGCGAACATTGATTGAATACCCAATCATAAAGGACATTATTTTTATTCATTCACTCATTAAACACTGTAGACACTGATGCCCTATTCTGTGTTCAGCTTGTCTGACCATGGGAGGGCCGTTGCCGGGGAGGGGAATGGGGAGATGCTCCTCAAGCCCCAGCCTTGGTGGGGCTTTGTGGTGACACTGGCTGGAGGAGGGGCTTACGAGGCGATATTAGCCTTTGGGGCCCCTCCTCCTAGCCTCTTTGAAGTGCAGCTCCCGGCAGAGAGGCTCCCAGCAGAGCGATTCCTTTTTGCTCCTGCCGCTGGGAGGGCAGCCAGAGGACCATTCCTGCTGCATCTGGACCCTCCTCTAGATCCCTACTCAGTGGCCTCCTCAATTCAGTGCTTATTGCTCGAGACATTAAGGTGTGCCTGGGCACACCTGGCACACCCCTTGCGCACACCTATGATTAGAGTAGTCAAAACAGGATTTAGTAAAGGCATACATGGCATGGGCCATGACCAAATCCTTAAACCTAATATTATTACCACTTAATAACTGTTGTGCCTGAGAAAATGTTTCTTAAGACTGCAGGTATTTTTCTGCCTGGGCTGAAGCTATTTTTGTGGATTTGGTACCAAACAGTAATCTAAATGGCTATTTTTCCCTCTTATGGCATTGGAACTGCTGCATTGTGGGTCCTTCCTGCACCACTCAGGTAATGCTGAAAGCCCCAGACCACATTGGAGGAGTCCACCATGCAGCTTCTTCCCCTGCTCAGCGTCCATTGACTCCTCCCTCATGATCCAGGCCTTCTGAGATTAGGGGTGGAGAGGTTCATGTCTTTAAAGCATGCATAGGATAGAGTTGGCATCAGCGCATGGCAGCTATGGGCAGTTGCTGGAGCCTCTTTTCTAAACTCCTTGTTAAATTTTACCCCTCTAGCCTGATTCACCAAGCAGTGCCAGGTTACTGGGTCTACTCGCCATTTAAATTTCCCTCAGTGCCCTCAGTGTAGCATCAACACTCTGGGGGCATTTCACTGTGTGAAAAACTATATTGTACATTACACAGAATGACATCATAGACTGAGGTAGCCAAATTCTGTACTATGTAAGAATGAGCATCAGTGTGTGTGTGTGTGTGTGTGTGATATCTGAATGCAGCCATTAAAAATCCCCTTGCATGTAGTTAGCTAGCACATTTAACATATCTGCTTCCCCTATGTGCTAAGCTACTACATGCAGAGAACTTTTTTATATGGGGAAATGTTCAAAAATATGGCCCTTATGATTTATTCTGAAATGGCACAGTCCAGAATTTGACCACTTCACTCTGTGGAATGTGTATAACATTTCTGCTGTAATCTTTTGGAGGGGCAAATTCAGACCTAGTCTATAAAATAGGCTGACCAGATAAAATCCAGGTCAGGGCTCATGTAACTTTAACAGTTGTAGAGAAAAGGGAATTTCAGCCAGTGTCATTTGTATGCAATTAGTTCCTGGTGAAATTCCCTCTTCATCACAACAGTTAAAGGTGCAGGCACTATACTAGAGTGACCATATACAAAAGAAGGCAGGGCCCCTGCAACTTTAACTATTGTGATGAAGAGGGAATTTCACCAGGGACTAATTGCCTACAAATGACACTGGCTGAAATTCCCTTTGCTCTACAACTGTTAAAGTTACATGAGCCCTGACCTGGATTTTATCTGGTCACCCTACTATAAAATGTATTAGAACCAGGTGGCAGAACCCTGAGGTAATAAAATAGGGTGTTCTAATCCAGACTGCACATAAGGAATGCCACAAACAAACAACTACTGCAAGCAACTTCCTTGTAAGAAAAATAACTGGCACATTTGGGAGAAAGTGCCTAGCCCAGTTTGCTCCATACTGATAGTTTTGGGCTTTGGGGACTTTTTAATGTAGTGGAACATCCTATTTTCCATTTAAAGTGATACAATCCACTCTAACCACCATTTTAGTCTGTTGCATGTATAGAACTGGTCTAGCTACTGACCAAATGAAAGTTGTCCCAAGCACTCCATTTTGCTTTATATCAGGGACATATTTTCCCACAAATATTTATTATAATAAGAAGAACTGTGCTGCATCAGACCAAGGTCCATCAAGTCCAGCATTCTGTTCATGCAGTGGCCAACCAGCTGCCCATAAGAAACCAACTAATCAAACTAATCAACCTTTTCAGGCCTAGAACATACTTTTAGCCCAAACATGCATGTTGGGTCTCACTTCTTAATTTTTTAAATATTTGTATTGTAGTAGTGCTGCTGTTGCAACCTATCTCAGGCTACAACTAGTTAGGAGATCTAGCCCACCAGCTGAAGAGCATTGGCTATGCAAAAGATGTCTGTTTCCATTTGTGTGTGTGTGTTCCTTAGAACAAAGGTTTCAGAAAGGGTTAACCTTTTTCTCTCTCTACTTGCAATGACCTCAAGTATCTTGTAACTTTCCCTTGACCAGGCTATTTTGCTTATATTTCACCTGGAGAAGTTGCACCTTCTGCCCCAAGCCTTTTGTAGGGACTTTCCAGGCAGTCACTTTTTTGTACAATAAAATGTACAATTGTTATTCATTTATTGTGCAGGATCCTGACATCTTCCCTCCAGGAAGCACTTCTGCTGTTGAGATATTACATTTTCCTAGCACTCAACTGACAGTATTCTGTCACTAGGAAAATGCTATTCTTCCTGCAACTAGCAAATATATTGTCTTTGATTGATCTGGGTGTTTGTTGGACAGTACATACAATGTCACTTAGTGATGAGAGACACATTTTGTAGCATTTCAAAATTAAGCTTTAAAAGCTTGATTTTGCTTTTTCTATTTTTCCTCTATACCAACCAATGTGTTTATCTGAGTGACAGACACCAAAAATACTAGCCACTCTCTCCACAGCAATACCCTAACATTTAATGAATCCTTTGCTTTCTAAAATATATTTTTATATATTGTATATACGTTATTTATACACTGTGCACTAGTGTGTAAGTGTCCTGTTAGTTCTAAGATGTTGAACAATTCTTCACGTACACATTTATGGAATTGCCCTTGGAGCAAGATTACATCAGGACAGGGTAGCTCACTATCTGTACTTGCTGGGGGCTTCTGCAAGTATGGTGCTACGCATAAAGTGTGTGTGTGTAATCATCATCATCATCATCAGGGAAAGCCCTTAGTATAATAGTTGGCAGGGCTGGCCCAACCCAACTGACATTATAGATGGCGACTGGGTGGAAGATGGCAATTCCTTTCACCCTAGACCTTTTGGATGACAGGATCTGAAGTGTGGGATCAACTTTGTCTCCTCCCCTCCCCTCCCCTGCTCTTCTGCAGTCCCTTTACTCTTATTCCATCTTTGAGGGCAAATACAATTCCATTCCATGGAAGACTTTTGTTCCAAGGGGAGTGTGTGTCATGGTTTTCCTGATTTAGGGCTGCCCATTCACATGTCTGGAACAGGAAAAGAGGGCTGCAGCCCTAAAGCCTCTTGAGGAGGAGAAATGTAAATTTATTTAAACCTAGGGAAGCAAAATAGCTTGAGCCAGCTCTGATACTTGACCACCTGAATGAATTCCCAGAAATGGTGGCAACTAACTCTCAAAATGTCCACATCCTTTGGCATTTAGATGAACTGTATCACCAAATCTTAATAGTAGGCAGAGAGCAAATGAGACCTCGATGGTACATTCTGAATACATGGCTGAATTAGCTCCGTTTAACCATCACCCTCCCCATCCCGTCTCTTTCGTGTCAGCAGCCATCGTCACTTCAGCAGAGGCTGCCTCACTCATCCGCCTCCGCTCCTTTCCCGTGTTTTAAAGAACGGGGAGCTTGTTCGGGAATCCAGTTCCTGCGGGATCCGAGCCGTCTCTTCCTTCATTCCACCCCCCACCCCCCCGGATTCTGTTGCTCCTGAGCCTTGCCTTGCCAAAAAAAGCTCCAGGCATCTCCCATTCCTTTGTACTGGGGACTGAAGAGCGGAGGAGAAATTGCAGGAAAGCTGGGAAGAGGAAGGGGGGGGGGGGGAACGGAGGGGCAAGGGGCTCGAGAGGAGGGGAAGGGGAGGGGGGGCAAGACCTCAACTCAAACCACAGCCATTTCTGAGCAGCTGGAGCTCGCCTTAGAGGGATCGCGATTCCGACCCATTTTGTTGGTCTCCTCGCCTTCGCGAGCGCCGTCTTCCTCTCGCTCTCTCGTTCTCAGGCATGTTAAGGGCCTGGCGGGGTCTCCCTAAGCAGCCACCTCCCCGATTTGAGCGCCTGCGCTGCGGGGACAGGGCACAGTCGTCATTCGAGACCTGGAAGGTGTCGTGGGGGAGCTTCGTGCAGCCCGGATCCGATACATCTCCCAGAGACTTGGCAATAAGCCCCGTTGAGTCCAAGGGGGTTCACTCCCCCCCCCCAAGTCAACGTACACAGGGGTTTTATGACACACCCACCCGCTCCTCTCACCCCCAGCACGGAAAGCGGGCTGTGCCCGGGAGTGCGTGGCGCGCAACCCCAAGTCTTCAGGGAGGCGAAGGCCCCATCCTCGTCCTTCCCTGCCCCCGTCCGCCCCCACGGCCCTCCCGCGTCCTCGTCTTTGGTCCTCCTCAGTCACGCGCGCGCACAGCCCCCCCCCCCGCGCCGTCTTCTTAAAAAGCGTTATATAATGTCTCCCGATGTCTGCGCCCTCCCCAGAGCTTTGCTTTACGGCGCGAACATTCCCCCCCCCCCCGGCGAGCGACGTCGGGTGCAATCGACGAGCTCTTGCGCGCGCGCGGGGGGGGTGTTGGCAAGAGAGGTGCGGGGGGGAGGAGGAGGAGGGAAAGGAGAAGGGAGGGGGGGCTGCTTATGCGTTCTGGGCTCTTCGGAAATGGGAGGTGGCCAAGGCGGCGGGCGGCGGGCGGGCGCTGCGATGGGCGAGCGCGCAGGCACGGGCGGCGGCGCCTGAACCCGGGGGCGCGGGGGGGGGGGCCGCCGCCGACAGACGCCACTTGGAGACTGGAAGGGGGGGCTTCTGTTTCCCAGCTCCCCCATCTTGGAAGTCCCGGGGAGGAAAAAGGAAGAGGAGGAGGAGGAGGAGGAGGAGGAGGGAAGAAGGAGCTGCTGCTGCCGCCGCTGCCGCTGCCGCTGCTACGGTTGCTGGCTCTCCCGAGTCTCTCCTGCGCCCCTTCTCCATTCCCCCTCCCCTTCATTCGACCTCCCGAAGCCCGGTAAGTGCGAGTCCTACTGGCGCCTCGTCTCTCGCCTGCTCGGCATCCATTCCCTACGCCACGGACCGTGCATTTTTGGACGCGATGGGGGGGAGGGAGGCGCCGCCGCCGCCGCCGCCGCCTGGTCATCTCATTCTCTGTATCTGAGGATTAGGGGAGGAAGAGGTGGGTGCGAAGAGGGAGAGGGGGGGGTTGTCAGAAAGCAGGACGAATCGGTGCTGAATTAACCTCACGCACCGATGAGAATGTTTATTCCCCCCCCCCCACACACACACCGGAGGTCGTGTTTTAAGAGCACCCCCCCACACACACACCTACACACACACACACACACACACACCCCTACTTCTGCCTAGGATGTTAACGACCCTCCCCGTCCCCATAGAGCGCTCTCTCTGCGGAAGAGCTACAAGAGCTTTAGAGAACCCCAAAGGACGTCTAGCAATAGCTTCACTAACCCGAGATGGCCCAACTCCGTGGAACTCCATAGAACCCAAGTCCACCCCTGCACTCCATCCGCGGGGCCTCGCAGAAGAAGGCACCTTCCCTCTGAACCTCAAACAAGAGAACCCCGCGGGAGCTATATGATTTACACCGCCGAGCTCCATTGTGCCATAATAGGGTCCCATGTCTAAAAACCCACTGCTCCCTCAGGCCCCCGGAGCAGATTCCTGCGGCTCCACAGAGCCAGAAACGGGGCATTCCAGAGTGTCTGTCCTAAGAATTTGGGTCTAGCAGCCTTGCTCCTCATGGAGGTGATGGCACTGTGGGGGGAGGGCAGGGAAGGGACCTATTCTGAAGAGCAACATGGAATAAATTTATTTGTGTAAATTAATGGGGGACTCAAATGAAGGCGAGAGCAAGAGAGAGAGAGCCCAGCAGGATTCAGATCTGGGTGTCCATTTGTGTCCTTCTCAAGGAAGGTGGCTTTCTCTAGGAGCTGCACGAGAGCAGGCTGACCTCTCAGTTCCTCCCCTTAGACTCCAAGGCTCAGAGGAAGGTTTCTTGTTTCATAGAACAGTCACCCTGTAGGGCCACAGTACAGTGGAACATTCAGCAGATTCTTCGGCTTTCTAAAGCCAGTCCCCACCACATCTCTCCTCTTCATGTGAGCCTAGCTAAGCAGATGACTTCTCAACCCTAAGATAATTTGGCATTTATATAGTGCTTTAAAGTGTTCCAATTGCTCCACAGACAACAGCCCAACAGAATAGGCCAGTTTTATTTCATATTGCAGGCTGAGATGATAATGCCTCGCCTAGTAAATTCCTGGCTGAGGTAAAATTTGAGTGGTGGACTTCCTGGCTCAGAGCCCACATCGTATCTGCTATTCCACCCAAGTAGAGAGCTCCATCATGCAATAAAACGACAGATGCTCCTGCTCCAGTTGTGACGGCTCCCATCATCCTACAGACTCATGGAAGTCACCTCTGCAGACTCCCAAAGAAGAGACTCCTGTCTCCACCTAGTCCACATGGCCCCGGGAAAAGTCAACCCCTCCCGCTCTGGTGCCTTGAGTGTCTTCATATTCCACACAAAATATGAACAGTTTTGACAACCCTAGCTGGAGGAAGCAAATCATCTAAATTATAGTATCTGTCAGTTTGTGTGCTTGTCTAATACCATTGTGTGGTCTCTTTTTCTGCATGCATATATGTGTCTCTCTGTGTATAGATAGAATGATCCTTTTGGAACCAAAGCTGGGGGTGGGGGAAGCTGAGCTAAGCTGGTGTTATTGATGTTCCTGGACTCATCTCTATCATAAGACAAGGTTAGCCAGTGGATTTGGGGTGTCTCTAATGTTGAGAAGAGAGACAGATTCAACTCATGCGGCACAATCCAGCGAGAAATTATCCTTCATAACCTTTATTGAAATGAATGGAAACTTGTGCAGGAGACATTGTGCCCTATGTTAATTAGTGAGAGGGAGGCTGTCTTTGGGGCTTTCTGCCTTGTGCATCAAAATGCCTTGGGGTTGCCCTGGTAGAAGAGAGATGCCATTTTGACTTCCTCAAATTCTCTACTTCACGAAATCGTCTCCTTGAAGCAGCCTAGGGTTGTTTTTGTTTTATTTCTGTTGGTTGCCTCATATAATCCCTTCCAGTACCACGAGAAGTATCAATAATTGGGCTGTCAGTGCCCATCTTGAATTCTGTAAGCAAGTGGAATCAGAGCAAGAAGTGATTTGATATGAGCTGTTTGGACCTCAGTTTTTAACAAAAATTCAAAAGAATGACCAGAAGAGGGTGGAAAAAATGCTCATCAAGATCCACAGTGCCTGAGGTAACGTGCTTCAATTTGAACTGCCCTGCACAACTTCTGACCCACCAAACCAAACAATGTTTGTCCACCACTCATATGTGGTAACCCATAAATCTCTTTGCTGCTGACTTGGACCATGGAAACAGGGAGAGTTGTCAAGCTGATCTGAACTAGAGGAAGGAGATTTGGGTTAAATTGTAGGGGGGAAACTTTAATTCCTTTGATCAGACCAAGAACTGGGCAAGCTGCCAGGAGATTTTAAGGCCTCTATATCTGGAGTGTGCTGGCTGTGTTGTCGTGAACTACATCTTGTCTCAAACCAGTGAGTTAGGCAAGATGACCCACTCTTGTAGTTATTTTTACTCGTAGCTCCATGGATATTTAGAGAAGATTTATTTCCTATCCCGTTTCATGGGACAGTTTCCATGGCTTTGCAAGGGTGGCTTCTCAGTAAAGATGAATGTGAACATGCCTTGATATCTGGTATTTTTTTTTTTTTGGTGAATTCACTTGACCTCATTTGGTCTGCTTCATTGTAATAATGTTGGGGAAATGGTTTTTTTATGGGTTTAGCTGAATTTTCTCAGAAAACATTTTTCTGAGTTTTTTCTTTTTCTCTCCCCGCTAGAAAGAGAAGGCCTCTTTGCTAAATTTTCCCTGAATATTCTGCACTACTTTTTTCCTGGCAGCTGCCATTTCCTTCCCACAATGCCAAAGAATAATGTTAGGTCTGGGGCATTGTGGCAAATGCAAAATGGTGGCTAGGCTGCCAAAGTTTTGCTGTCACTTGCCGTGGCAGGAAAGAATGCCATCAAAATCGAAAGAAGGTACACTACTGCAACGGCTAATGGCAAGCCCTAACCCTGAGAAATGTTTGGAGAATTTCTCCTGAAGAAATTTGATGAAATGGTCTACCAGTTTCTTTACATGCAATTAGGATGGAGAATTCTGAGAGGTCATTTGTACACAGCGCTACATTTTTTTATCGTTGGAGCCACTGTTAGGCTTGCTTCGTTATTGATAATAATAGGACGAAGTGCTGACAGTCGCTGTCAACTCCAGTTTAGAGAATCTAACATACCCTGGAATAGGGAACAGTTCTGCCTGAAACCCTAAAGAGCCGCTGATAATGCTGAGTTATGGCCTGACTCCATGTTACTCAAGTTGTGGCATGGCCAATATTTGAATAATAATGTTTAATACAGGGGTAGGCAGTGTAAGGTCTGTAGACTTTTTCTTGGTCCATATTGTCAGGAAAAAAAGAGGGAAAGATTACTTAAGAGAAGAGGGAAACTTATTTTTCCCGCCTATGGCTGATCAGATGCCCCTGTGGCCATTGGCTCATAAATTGGTTTCATGAGAGTTGCCTATCTTCTTCTATTTTGTTGAAACTAGTGTTAGAAAAATACATTGCAATCCCATTGCAGGATTGTTGCTTTATTTTTATTTTATTGCTGTTATGTCTGTCAAGTTGTTACTTTGCTAATCAGAGATACCTCTTGGATTTCTCCATATATATATATATATATATATATATATATACTGTTTTGCTGCTGATAGTTAGGGGAATGAGTACAGGGAATGTTCAAGTGGCAGAGCAGTCACTCTTCCCTTTTAGGATGCCAAAATGTATGATATTGTGTCTTCTTGAAGGAAAAGAGAGTATTATAATGGATTTATTTATTTATTATTAACATTTCTGTTCCACCTTATAGTCCCAATGGAATTCTCAAGACATCTTGTAAAACAGCAAAGCAAAACAACGCTAAAATCACAGTTTTTTAAAAAACAAAATAAGTGTCATTATGAAAACAATGTAGCATACAATCTATAGATCAGATAGAAAAACAATGGAAGTAAAATGTATTTATTTGCTATATTTATTATATTGTATCCTGTCCTTCCTATAAGGAGCTTGCTGTATATAACATATATAGTGCTGATCTGTTTTATCCTTACAACAAACCTGTAAGGTAGATGAGGCTCGGGAATTATTACTGGCCCAAGGTCACCCAGTGAGCTTCATGACAACGACTCTTTTTTTTTTCCAGGAAGAAAAGTGGGAGAAAAGTGATTTTGGAGGTGGGTGGGGGGAAGGTACAGTAAGTACCCTTTGCCAGTGTACCCCTTTGGCACTTTAAATAATTCCCCCCACACACACACACTTTAGACGTGGTGTTGTGTGTATTTTGGACCACAGAACCTAGGTTGCAGATTTCCTCGCCCCTCCTTGCCTTTTGCTTTTGATTAAATTCATGGCCCAGCTCTGCATGAGCCCAGCAACTCACAGGATTCGGTGTTAGGGTCTCATTGCCTGTGTGCATTTCTATGCTGGAGACATTCTGTGTTGGTGGTTGCATCTTGCTACTCTCCTGTGATATAATTCTGGTTGTGGAGGATTAGAAAAGGCATTGGGCCTCTTTTTCCTCTTTGTGTAGCATTTGAAGCCTCTGCATTAAGCAAAGAGTTGGACTACATTATCTCCAAAGTCCCTTCCAACTCTATGATTTGAGGCTGGCAAAAACCTGTGCCATGTCTTTCTTGTAGTAAGCCACAAATAATTTGTCAAGTATTGGATTCTGCTTTAGCCGGTGTTTAGCCAAAGTAGATAAGAAGGATTAACCTGTCAAGGTTTTTTTTTTTTGATATTCCATGTTATTTTGAGCTACATTTAAATCAGATTTGTAGCTCTTTCCATTTTAGTAGCATCTGGCTCTAAGATCCTGTGTGAATGTGTAAGTATCACTTAATTATTCAAACCTTGATGGCCCACAACAGAACAGGACTCCACTGAATTGAGATGTGAAATCTTTCTGTATTGCTTGATATGTGTTGGCTCATTCACACATTCTTGTTCGTAACCTTATGATGCCTCCTGCTGACAAGTATACCTTGAACCTCCCACCACAATATTTCTGGCTGTGTGTCTGCCAGTAGTTCCACAACTATTATATGGGTGAGTGTGGGTTCTTCACAAGTTTATGCTAAGTTATGGGCCGGCTGTCTAGTTAGTTTTCCATTGCTATTGAAAAGCAATATTTCCCAGCATTGGCTTCCCAAGGACAGCAATATTTCATGTCATTATTGCCACATTGCATTGGTTATATTACATCTTTCATTTTCTAGAATGCTCACTTTTTCAAAAGCATATTTGTTCTGTCCTATATCCACATCAGTCTACAAATTTTATTTTGAAAATCTGCATGAAAATTTGTACACATTTTTGTACATATTTCCTCCCAAATATATGCATTGTTGTTGCAAACAATTTCCCCAAACTATTTTTTTATTTAAAAATTCAACTATGTTTAAAGGTAGAACATACTGTTACGGGTTCCTTGTTTTACATGCCTTTTTATATGCAGCTTTCTCTAATATACACACTTGTGAACACAGTTTTTGATTAAATAGCAGCAACCCAAAATTTAGAAAACTGAAAATCAATGGATCACTGTGTTCTGGTTCATTTATTTGTTCAGAAACGGCAAATTGGGTCATTTCATATCAAAATGTGAACCAAACAAATTTCTGCCCTGTCCCTATCCAGGAGGAGATGTTTTAGTTGTTAGGAGTAATCTGTCAGTCTACAAATTTGGGAAAGAGTTGATATTTTTCACATAACTACCTGGAAATATAGCACAACGGCAGAGCATTTGACTGCACCTCAGGAGGCCCCTGGTTCAAATCCAGGTATCCCTTCTCTTCAAAGCGAATAAAGATAGTGCATCTTACTTGTTTCTCCACTTGTGCATTCCACTATCCAAAGATGTGGCAGTGACCTCTAGCATAGATGGCTTTTTAAAAGGAGTTAGGCAAACTCAATGGATGACAAGTCTATCAATGATTGTTAGCAATTATAGCTCAGTGGAATGTCCACAGGCACCTCCAAGCACTCGATGCTGAAGATGAACCGCAGCAGAAGGCTCTCCCCTTCTTCTTCTGCCTGCATGTTTGCAGAGATGCATAGCTAACTTCTTCTGGAAGCATACTGCTTGGGCTGGATGGCTCTTGGCCTCTTACATCAAAGCAGTTTTTGTGTTTTATTTACAGTGAATAGGGCATAGGACATAGCTGAAGTTCCAAAATAAGAAAAGCTCTCTATAAGAATAAATAATTAATAACCTTTTGAAACACCTAAACTGATTTTGTTTGATGTTTTCCCATTATTCCTATTTAATAAGTTATAATAATGATTAGCAGCACCTTTGAGTGTTTAAAGCATTCACATACCCTTCTGTAATCCCGAGAAGGGTCTGGCAGAACAGCAGTACCATCACCATATGGGAGATATATCCTCATGGGTTGTCTAAGGTCACCTAGTAGGTATGTGGCTCAGACAAGATTTGAGTCAGGAACTTCTCTACTCACAGCTACTAAACTATAGTAGGCTCCACCAGCTCCACAGTTCAGTAGTGTCTGTTTCTCGCCACTACACTTGTAGGTTCCTTGTTTGCACTGAGTTGGTGGTGCTTAACAGCTAGTTTGTGTCACCGCTACTTGTATCAACAAGCAAGTGTCCTTCACAAAGCTGTACAGTTACCTCTTTTACATCGTAGTACAGAGTTCCATAATTCCAAAGGCAAATCTTAAACAGAGTAGATGGCTTGTAATATTGTGTAAGAAAGTGTTCTGCATATTGCAGGAAGGTGAACTTGACATCCTCCAATAGTTCAAAGTGTGTTTGATACAACCTTTCTTGCTTAGTACTAATGTTGTGAACTTCTGAGGATGAATATCTTCCATGTAAAAAATGGAGTCATGCATGTGCCTCCTAGTCCGGTTTTGTCTCAGTACTATTAAGAACCCAACACATATGTCTCTCAAAAGCGTGATAAAAGCTTATCCTAGTTTCTTACAGCACAATGTTATACATGTTTATACAGAAGTAAGTCCAACTGTGTTCAGTGGGGCTTGCTCCTAGGTACTGGGCAGAGGATTGCAACCTAATAATTAGTTTTTAAGGGAAGGAATTAATACCTCTAAATTTTCCTGCCAGACACTGGACATCCCTTTGTATTCAATCCACCAGGATGTTCTTCTGTGCAAGCCTCATTAAAGGGAATGAGCAGGAGCTGTCAAGAGCACTATTGTGTTCCAGCCTAGCTCCCTTTCTCTTCAATGGGGCTTGTGCAGGAGAACTTCCCACTGGATTATATGCCCTTTATTGCTGGTTTTTTCTGTGGGTTCCATGAAGTTGTAAATATTAGGGACCAATAATTTACATGTAATTCAGTTTAAATGAATACTTCACTTTAAAAAAAAAACTTCTCTCCAGAATACATAAAGTAACCTGCAAGAATTGAATTAATGGCCATCTTGAGAGGCTGGTCACTATCCTTTTCTATCTGTGTTATCAGAGCTGGAAAAAGTAAGAAGCAAGAGAGAAATATTCCAGAGATCAGCCAGGGAGGGCTTTGAATGAATCACCTGCTGAGGTGACAGCAAAATCCCCAAGAACCATCAGAAATCAATCTGGATCAATCGGTCTCTTGTTGTGGACCATCTTCATTGGTCCCCTGTGTCAAGGATAAAAATCCACTTTGGTTGTGGACCATCTTCATTGGTCTCCTACAAAGGCCCAGGGCCCCAGTAAGTTAAACTCCCACCTGGTAGTGGTCTGTCCATGACAAGGGAAATCTAGACTGTTCCTCCACCCCCAGATCACCAAAACTATATCTAGAAAATGTGGGGTTTGAAGGAAGAGAGAGGGGGCATGACAAAGCTGTCTTGGGTGGGATTTCCAGGCATGAGAAACAGCAAGAGACTAACAGCATTGTCTTCAGTTATGTTGATGTGAGGGATGTTAATACTGTGTGCATGGCAGTGACATTGTGGGCATCTTCTCAAACCTAAAACTGAAGGTTCTTTAAATAGATAACCACTTTCCAGTCAAAACTTGAAAAAACACCAAATGTAACAAATCAGTACACAAATAGTTGCTAGCCAGTGCCAACAGTTGGGGTGGAAGGAATGTGAGGGGAGATTTTGAAAACTTCGGAAGATCATTTGTGTTGTGGTTTAGGGACAAGAAACTGGAGCACAGCGCCTCCAATTTGGATAGTAGAACTCCTATAATACGGCGCTCAAAATACTGGAATCTTCCGTCTTAGGCCAGTTTCACAAGTTACTGGGCAGTGTAGTTGCCACTCAGGAAGCTGCATGTGTGAAGTGGGCCATATCATGTGGGCCAACGTGAACTGTGTGAGCAGTTTCACTGGCATTGTTGGAATTGGCCAAGCTGTGTGGGCAGCACTTCTCATAAACAGTGTACCATGTTAAGTGGCAGCCACATGGCTCACATCTCAGCGGCAGCCAGGTTGCACTGGACCAAGAAAGATAACGAGTCGGAAAAGAAGCACAAATGCTCTGGGAGGCTGCAAAGACTTGGCCCTGACACGTAGTGGTAGAGCCCACCACATTGCCTTGTTTTCCTTTATGAGTCATCTGTGTGTACGTTTTGGGTGCTGGTAAAGGTGCGCCATGTGAATATCATTTATTATTATTTTTGATGCAGTACTGAATTGTTGGTGAGGGATTCCGTATTTAGAAGGAGCTTTAAAGGAAAGCAGTAGTATGGTTATGAACTATACAAATGTTAAAGCGATTGCTTTTTCTTGTATTCCGTCTTTACGGAAATATAATAAGGGAGACAATATCACTGTTAAAGTGCAAACAGAGCCGTCACAGTTAAAAGCAACAAAATAGTAATACAGGAATAACAAGAGGCAGCCAAGGTGCATTGTTTTATTGTAATTTATGTCATTAATTGATTTTGTATATTCATGTTGTTCTTACCAGTTTTGGAGAAGGTACGGCCCAAATCAGGGATGGGGAAGTGGTTTCAGGTGGGGGCCTAGATGAACCCCCACCTAGCCCATCTTGGGTCAGATGATATCAGGGGGCACAGCCACATCCCCTGACATATTTGTCCCCAGCGCTTTGTGCTGGGATCTTGCTTCACTGTGCATGGGCTACCCACATCAGGGGAAGGCCAACATGCTGTGAAGTCCTAGCCAAGGGCTGGGCGGCTTCACCTGTCCTGCGCCTTCTCCCATTGGGTGAGGATGTGGGGCAGACAAAGGTGAGTCAGCTGAGCACTGTCCCAGTTGGGGTGGCAAGCGGCATGTGAAAGGAAGGGACTTGGCTGCCGCTTTCAGGATGGGGAACTAGTTGTCCTACAAGTACCGCCCGAGCGTGCTGCACTCAGCCTGCTGCTCCCCCAGGGGAATCTCCTTGTTATTTCTGATCACAGTTATTCCTCTGCTTGACTCATTCCCAAGCCCACAGTAGGCCTCAGGAACATGCCAGGGCTTAAGGAGGGAGGACATGGAGGGAGCCTATGCCAGGGCCAGATGGGGAAACTAATTTCTCTCCATTGCTGCAGGTGGATGTTCCTTTGGGTGATTTCCAAGGATCAGCTTCAAGTGCTAACAAATGTGCAATTTGTTGAGTTTTAAATAGTGTTGGTAGATTCATTGAAAGGAACAGAGATTTAGTAAGGAAAAGATCTAACTCTGATTCATATACCAGCACTTCCAGGCCTGTTATTCTCTCTGCTGACAAATATTTCTCTTTTAGAAATTGCTGGAAACCCATAATATACCTGGACAAAGTTCTCCCTGCCTCTTGCTGCCCTTTACCTGAGGAGTTTGTGTAGTTCCTTGAGGCTCACACCTCAGTCTCCCAAGGAATAGCAGTGTGGGGGAAGGCCTAAAAGTTGATGTTTTCATCCACCCGGACAAAGGAGAATGGGGACCCTACACCCAAAAGAATGAAGACTCGACAAAATAAAGACTCCGTAAGTGATAAATGTCTGGAAGAAAAAGAACAAGAGATTGAGAAAAGAGGAGACCCTGATATCAGGAGTAAAGCATATGACCAGACCAGGGAAAAGTACCCAGGAGTGGGATTACATGGAGTGTGGTGAATGTTTGTGGGACAATGAAGGAGGAAGAATAGGGGTGGGAATTGTAGAGAAACTGGAAATGCTTAGGAATTTCTAGACATAAATTGTGAGCCATCCACACATGGGTGCCTGGGGTGCAGCGTAAACCGGTTGTAAGCACACATCCCAAATAGATACAAGCACTGAAGTAGAAATAAAAAACAAATAGGGTGATGGTTTTTTTTAAAAAAAAAGTTGATTCATTAGCTGCCTTTTAACTCCTACATTAATTGATGACATTTTAAATGTTGCAGAACATCAAAATGCATTTTTGAAGAATGAAAAGTAGCGATAGATAACTAACAATTTAATGAACAATTTAATGAACAAGAGTTACTGTCACTCTGAGAAGTACAGGCATAACTTGTAATATTTTTCATTCTTTATTACAGTAGCAAACCAGAACGAAAATTGCCTCAAAGAAAGAAATGTGTGTGCTCTTAACTTAGGCTGACCAGATAAAATCCAGGTCAGGGCTCATGTAACTTTAACAATTGTAGAGAAAAGGGAATTTCAGCCAGTGTCATTTGTATGCAATTAGTTCCTGGTGAAATTGCCTCTTCATCTCAACAGTTAAAGGTGCAGGCACTATACTAGAGTGACCATATACAAAAGAAGGCAGGGCCCCTGCAGCTTTAACTGTTGTGATGAAGAGGGAATTTCACCAGGAACTAATTGCATACAAATGACACTGGCTGAAATTCCCTTTTCTCTACAACTGTTAAAGTTACATGAGCCCTGACCTGGATTTTATCTGGTCAGCCTATCTTAACTGCCATACCCCATTGATTTAAAACAGGGCTTCATCTGTTAATGGGCAGTGTGTGGCCCTCCAAATGTTTTAACTTACAGCTCCCATCCTCCCTCACCTTGCAAGCCCAAAGAAATTGTCCATTTGATTATTTGAAGGCAGGCCTGCACAACTCCTAGTCTGTCATGCTGAACACTGCCCACGTAGCTGGGTCTGCAGGGTGCTTGACATCCACCATTTTTGCAATCCCAAGCAGACAGCAAAACCTGAAGATTGACTGAGCCTCTGGTTAGCCATCACACATGATTGGTAACCATATCTGCCCAGTTTGGTAGATCACGTGTTTCACTGATGCAGAGAAAGTACAGGACATTTAAAAAAAAACCCTACTCCTCCCACTTTGGATCAATTAAAGAATGTTAAGAGAGGAAGTGGTGGTTTGCAGGAAAGTAGGACATACTGCATTTGTTTGATTAAAAAGTGGAGCTTCAAAACCCCTTGCAGATGGTTTTTTTTAATTATTATTTTAAATCTCAAGAAACTAGACATGTGACAGTTGTCTTTTATTAATACTAGGGCTATGTACGGATACGGATCCAAAATCTGGAGCAGATCAGGCTGATCCGGGCCTCCTGGATCGGGTCGGGGGCCAGATCGGATCCGCAATCTGGATTCGATCCGGATCCATGCACAGCACTCCCTCCCGCTCTCCCCCTCCCTCCCCTCCCCCTCCCTGCTGCCTCCTCCACATCGTCTCCCTGTCGTCCTCTCCTTGCTGTGTGCCACCGCATTTCCTGCTCGTGTCGGGTGACATCATCACCCGACGCGAGTAGGAAATGCAGCGGCACACAGCGAGGAGAGAGGAGGACAGCAGGACGACGCGGAGGAGGTAGCAGGTAAGCAGGGAGAGTGGGGAAGGGAGGGGGAGAGCAGGGAGACAATGAGGGAGTGCTATGCACAGATCTGGATCCAAGTCGGATCGGATCGGGGGGTCTGTGCACAGCCCTAATTAATACAGAGTCTAAACTCCATGCCCCCACCTGCCATGTCCCCGCAGAGACTACCTTAGATTAGCAAATATTTGTGGGAACAGAGTCAAAGCAGGTTGGGAGACTTATTGCATTGTTGCATCTAGAGATTGCAACATAGTGTCAAGAGTTTTTGACAGCCCCACACATCAAAGTGATCGTGTGAATCGACCCTGAGAAAGATTGTCAGAGCATGTGGGGCTGGAGCCAGACTTGAAGAAGCAGGAAAGAGTTGAAGAACAGCTGAAATAACCCATTGTCAATTCCTTTATTTTACCAAAGATGTCAATGCGGAGTGGTCGGAAGAAGGAGACTCCAGGGCCCCGAGAGGAGCTCAGGACGCGGGGCCGAGCCTCTCCAGGTGGTGTCAGCACATCCAGCAGTGATGGCAAAGCTGAGAAATCCCGCCAAACAACCAAGGTAGGGCATCATGCCTATATCTTTACCTATTAACCAATGTTTATTCAGCTTTGGATGCAGCCGAGAATTAGAATGATATTATAGTACACAACACACACTTACTTAGAACTGCAACAAATATTCCCATTTTTAGTTTGGGACAAAACCCAGTAGTTTTAATGCTGCAGAAATTTCTCCTGAAAAACTTTTAGGTAGTGCAGATATCCATCTTTTGTTTTATCTTGTTTGGTGACATCATTTCCCCCCAGGAGCTTATTCTTCGGTGCCGTTTTCCCCCTGGCTATTGCTACTCCCTCCCTCCTGCGTTAATCACATGGGTGATCCCATCAAGTCAGTTATCATACAGTGAATGGGAAGACATCGCCAGGAAATGCAGTTAATCAGACATCACGAAAGGTGAGTGAGGGCATTGGAAATTAATAAGTAAAGAATAATTGCCCCAAAGAGATTGTGCTTTCCAGCATTTAGTTATTTGCACATACCCAAAATCAGCTGTGCTGGAAAGTGCCTCTTCTTTAGGGACAGTTATAGTTCACTTATTAATTTTCATTGCTGTCACTCTCTGTAGCAAAATCTGTAAAGTAGCAAAATGTGATTGGCTGAATAGCATGGTGATGTCTTCCCACTCACTGCATGATTTCTGACACGATAAGATCACTCATGTGACTAATGGCAGGAAGCAGTTTCAGCTACTCTTACTGGCATGTTTGTTGTATTACGTCACATTTTCAGCAGCTAGCAGGAGATGGAGAATTTATATGGTAGGATATCAAGAGGGGCCTTGCCTTGAAATATGCCCCTTCCCTCTCTTCCTTTGCTTTGCAGAAAGGCCGTGTGGAGGAGTCAATGGCCCCTAAAGGAAGCAAGCAAAGCCGACCAGAGGAGATTTCAGAGAGTGAAGGAGAGGACACCAATGCCCCAAAGAAAACGAAAACAGAGGTTGGTTTTCCACAGTCACAGTCCTTCTCTCTCTGCATACCCCAAGCACCTCCAGAACTGTCCTGCCTTTGGACATTGTTCCTGCCTTTCCTAGGTTCAGCTAGCCTAGAGCCCACACATGTTCTTCTGTCAGGCTAATGCTGCTGACTATTCTGACACAAGCCAGCTGGCCCATCTTGTCTCCTTTTTCTTAGCTCCAGAGCTCTTCTTAAAGGGGGGGCTCTTTTGATCTCTGCTCAGTCTCTGCCCCATGTCTCCAATCCAGGAGCTGCCGAGGCCTCAGTCTCCCTCAGATGTCGACAGCCTCGACGGCCATAGCTTCAACGATGAGACCAGCAGTGACCCACGTGACATTGACCAGGATAACCGGAGCACTTCGCCCAGCGTCTACAGCCCCGGCAGTGTGGAGAACGATTCTGATTCCTCCTCTGTACTGTCACAAGGACCATCCCGCTCTTACCATCATCCCCCGCTCTTCCCCCAGAGCCCTTCCCCTGCTCCCCTGGCGGAGGGCCTAGCCCGGCCGCCAGAACCAAACTTCAGTTTAACCGGGGAAGTTCATCCTCAAGGCCCCACGAGCGGCTACCAGTCTCAACTTGAAGCCCAGGCCTCAAGGCTCTTCCAGGCCCAAGCCCCCCAACCAGCTCCCACTCCATCCAACTCTTCCTCACCCCCCACCTCCTGCACGACCCATGCTCCTCTCTACCCCAATGCTAACGTGGTCCAGATGGTCCCCAAAGCCGTGAGTGCAGGTGCGGGCATCCCAGCGCCACCAAGTGGGCGGGAGCAGTCCCTCAGTGCCAAGCACAACCCACCCCCAACCACCCCGATTTCCCTCGCTTCTGTGGCAGGAGGCCTGCCCCCTCAGAAGACGCCTCCAAACAATTCCCCGTCTGTGCTTCCTTCTTCGGCTGCCCCCTTCCCGCATGTTTTAGCCAACCTGCCTCCCCCACCAGCTCTGCGCCCTCTGAACAACATGGCTGCCACCTCCAGCTCGCCAGGAATGGTGGGGCAGGCGTTGAGTGGGCACATTCCATCGCCCCATGGAATGGGGCAGGACAAGTCCCCCATCCCTTCTCGTTACCCCTATGCGCCGCCGCCGCCGCCGCCGCCACCCCCACCCAGCTCCTCTGCCCAGTACCCCCTGCCACCCCCTTCCCAGACCCTGCCCAGCTACAGCTCCTCTTACGGCCACTCGTTCCCCCCACCCAGCAGCCTCTCGGTTTCTAGCCAGCCCCCCAAGTACACCCAGCCCTCCATGCCCTCACAGCCTGTGTGGAGCCAAGGCCCGCCACCGTACAGTCGCCCACTAGGGAACACCAGCAGCTCCCATCCTCCTGCCTCCTTTCCTGGCCAGGCCACTCAGCAACAGCACCACCACAGTCACAGCAGTGGCACAAGGCTCTCCCCGTCCGCAGCCGCCACTCCTCAGACGTCTGGCGGGTACTCCCACCCGCTGGAGCCAGGTCCCCACCACCCCTCCCACGCTGCCTATGGGCTACGCCTCTACCCACCCCACAGCCATGCCACCTACAGCCAGGCCCCCTCTGCATCTTCCTCCTCCTCCTCTTCCTCCTCCTCCTCTTCCTCCTCCTCATCCCAGGGAACGTACCCAGGGGTCTGCAGCCATCCCCAAGGGCAGAGCACCGCCACCTATGCCTTCCCTCCACCGCCTCCACCTTCGCCCGCGCATGGGGCTGGACCCCCCGTCACCTCCGCCTCAGTCACCCTCTCCACTGTCATCACCACAATGGCCTCCTCCTCTTCGGCCCCCTACAAGACGGTCTCCCCTCCAGTGGGCCCCCCTGCTGTGACCCCATATGGAAAGCGAACAGCTTCGCCATCTCCCACCTTCCAGCCCCCTGCCCCCTACAAGCCGGGCTCTCCTCCGTCCTCCTCTGCATCCTCGTTCCGCGCAGCCACGCCACCAGGATACAGGCTGACCTCTTCCCCTGCAGCTAGTGGCTACAAGGCCCCCTCGCCAGCCCCCATTGCTTCCCCAGCCACTGGAAACATGGCTGCCCCTCCCCCACCTTTGCCCCCACTGCCCCTCAGCGCGGCACAGATCAAGCAAGAGCCTTCAGAAGACTACGAGCCCCCAGAGAGCCCAATGCCTCCAGTCCGGAGTCCTTCACCAGCTCCCAAAGTGGTGGATGTACCAAGTCATGCCAGCCAATCAGCCAGGTGAGGAATGGGGTGGGAGGAATGGATGGGCGGATGGATGGCGGGTGGGGAGGCTGAGAAGGCAAAAAGAATGGAAGAAAATCCATTCTGTCAGAGTTGCACAACCTGCGACCCACCAACCCAAGCTTGGCATACCAGCCGTGTATTGTGGCTTGCTGGGCACAGTTTTTGCAGTCCGTGGCAGACCGCAGATGCACAGTTTGTGCTGAAGCTCCCGGTGGGTTGTGTTAATCTTGACCGGTCCTGTATTGTGCTTGCCTGGGTTAGAGTCAAAGAGCTCCAATGTAGCCTCTAATGTGACATTTCAGTAAAGGCAAAAGTGGCTAGATAGTCTTGCTGTACTTTCCCCACTGGCAAGTGGGGATCCCCACTTCTACATCCCTTGACTATTGGACTTCCAACATTAAGCAGAAAAATATTGATGCTGCAATACTCCCAGACCACCCTTCACTGACATGCCTCCTGCAGCAGCTGTGGATCCTTCTTTACCTTACCCAGAAGATTTAGTTTGCTCTTTTACTGAGTATTGAGGTCGTCTTTACATCACACAGGGGCATGGCAGAGCCTGGGCTGAGGGAAGGATTTAATTCTGCATGGATGGGGAGAAATGCTAGAATTCATGGGCCAGATCCGTGTTAAAGGATATAAAGGGATTGGGTGAAGGATTCAGCTTCCTGAGAACCTTAACTTCCTTTTTTAAAAAGAAGCAAATCCAAATATCTGCAAAAATTTGCTTAAATGTCTGCAGATCACAATCAGAAATGTTGTGAGTAGGAGCAACCAAGAGTATGCTACAGATGGAGAGGTGAAGGGGTAAGAGTGCAGAATAGCCAGGGACTAAAATAACTTTAAACATATGTCATTGTTTTTAATATTTACAAAATGAAATTTTATTTTATAAAATGTAAAACAATAGAACAGGTTTCCTTCTTGCCGGATCGAGCGATGTCTACACGTGTTTCCCTTATATCTCTGAAAGTAAAAAGGGACTTGAGCTAGGCAGCTTTTATTTTCATGAAAGCTAAAACATGGGCCTGGAATATCCCTGTGAGAACAGATGCCTGACAGACGACCCTCTGGTTAAGTGTGTAGCAATGCCTGGTAAAATCTCAGAAGCCAGAAGAGACGCTGAAGGAGATTTCCAGTGGGCCACAGGCAGCCGTCTTCAATGCCCTGTATAGCCCCATGCCGCTTCCCCACCTCCCAGCCCAACTACTGGAACCAGAATAAATGATGCAAAATAAAGACAATAGCATCAGTTGGCTTTAATTCATACAAGTCCAAGAGAATGTGGCTCCCCAGAGCAGAACTGTGTGTTTTTTTAGTGTATTCCTCAAGGTATTAGAAGAAATGGTGTTGCCAGTGGAGGCGCAGCTACATGTGTACCTCCTTTGTAGGACATTTTTCAGTTGGCTTCATCACTTCCGGTCTTATCAGGAGGCTGATGTCCTAGTTCTTCTTTCCACAGGTTCAACAAACATCTGGATCGTGGCTTCAACTCCTGCTCACGGACCGATCTCTACTTTGTGCCCCTGGACGGCTCCAAACTGGCCAAGAAACGGGCAGATCTAGTTGAGAAGGTGCGCAGAGAAGCTGAGCAGAAGGCCCGGGAAGAGAAGGAGCGTGAAAGGGAACGAGAGCGGGAGAAGGAGCGGGAGAGAGAGAAGGAAAGAGAACTGGAAAGAAGCGTGGTAAGTGCAGGCAGATGCTCCTGGCATTTCCAGTTAAAATGGAGATTCGGGTTAGCAGAACTGGGAATGATTCCTGCCAGGATTTTGGAGCACCGCTGCCGGTCAGGCCAGAGTACCAGGAAGATGAATGCATGGCCTGGCTTGTCACAAGGGAACTTCAGCTGTGCAAACAAGCCCTTGCTGTCGGGAGCATCTCCCACTGAACATCATCTCTCTGGTTTCTTGCAGAAGGTGGCACAAGAGGGCAGGCCAGTGGAGTGCCCATCTCTTGGCCCCGTCCCTCACCGCCCGTCTTTTGAGCAGGGCAGCGCAGTAGCCACAGTCCCGCCCTACCTGGGCCCTGACACGCCGGCGCTCCGCACCCTCAGCGAATACGCCCGGCCCCACGTTATGTCTCCAAGTAACCGCAACCACCCCTTCTACGTGCCGCTGGGAGCAGTTGACCCTGGACTGCTGGGCTACAACGTGCCAGCCATCTACAGCAGTGACCCAGCCACACGGGAGAGGGAGCTGCGAGAACGGGAAGCCCGTGAGCGAGACCTCCGGGACCGGGACCTGCGTGAGCGCCTGAAGCCTGGCTTTGAAGTCAAACCAGCGGAATTGGAGCAGCTCCACGCCGTGCCCAGCGCCGCCATGGATCCTTTCCCACGACACGGGGGGCTCGCTCTGCAGGCAGGCCCAGGCCTGCACCCTGCTTTCCCCTTCCACCCCGGGCTGGGCCACCTGGAGCGAGAGCGGCTAGCGCTGGCGGCCGGCCCAGCCTTGCGCCCCGACATGTCTTACGCCGAGCGACTAGCGGCTGAGCGGCAGCATGCGGAGAGAGTAGCTGCCCTGAGCAACGACCCCTTGGCTCGGCTGCAGATGCTCAATGTGACCCCCCATCATCACCAGCACTCCCACATCCACTCCCACCTCCACCTCCACCAGCAGGATGCCATCCATGCAGGTGAGGAGAGCCCACGGCTTCCAGCGCAGTCTGTAAGTGTGTCACAGGCGTCTCTCTAGAGCTGTCTTGGTTTGAGTGCAGTCTGATCTTTAGGCCTTGGACTCACTAACGTGGTGGGCCTGTGCCAAGGCTATACCAGGTGGGGGTTCACATGACCGATGCTCCTCCAAACAAACAAAGGATATCCCTGCACATGATAAAACTAGCATGTCAGGGAAAGATCTAGAGTGGAACCATTCTCCCTGACATACACATTTTCTATGAGCAGGGAATATTTGGGTACACAGCAGTTTTCAATCATCTGAACCCCCCACCTGCTCTCTGATGTGGTACAGCCCAACAGCGAGAACTACTAACCCTTAGGAACCGTGCTGTTCCTATCAATCTGGAAGTGGTAATGAATTACAAATCAGCATATTTTTAACCCATTAGGGGCACAACAGCAAGTTAAACCCTAAACTCTGATTACTTGGAGAGAGCTTCCTTCCAGGGGTCTCTCCGCTATCTCTGGACAGTTTCTTGGCTGTACCCTCCATCCCTCTTTGCTCCTGGAGAGGTCATGGCCAGGGGTATGTGTATCCTGTATCTAAGTAAATAAACGAATTGGTCAAAATTCTTCGCCAAGGTAATTCAAATTGTAATCCAAGAAATGTTTACTTCTGCCACTTCCATAATGTATGCAACTCAAGCAGTTTTATGTAACATGGTTGCTGACCCTGCATAATTTATTCTGCTTCTGCTAGTGGGGAAGGGGCCCTGAGCCGGGCAGGGCATTGAAATCCCACCCCATAACCACTGGAAGTCTTCTTCAATCATTCTTTTGGGTTTTGTGATTTCACGAGGCATAGCCCATGCAGCTGTAGGCTTTTGCATCCATAAGAACTAGAAACTTGGTGAGATCCTCAGGTATACCTTTACATGTGTCAAAGCTCTTTATGAGAGCTTGTGTGGTGGTAGGACTGTGCGTAGTAAGCAAGGAAGTCCTTGGTCCAGTCTCACCCCAACAATGTAGCATTTACTCCCAGAGAGCATGCCCGGCCCCATGTTGTGTCTCCAAGTAACTGCAATCGCCCCTTCTGTGTACCAGTGGTACATAGTTAAATGCTACATATATTTTAGCATGGGGGGAAATGCTACTTAAATGTTACACATAATTAGCGTGAATGCATGAAACCAGGAGCAAAATGTACTCGATTCATGGCATATCATACCACACGTTGTCTTCTGCTGCTGCTGTTCCTCCTGTGTCACGATTGAACCGTTTTCCTCTTCACCCTTCAGCTTCAGCCTCTGTCCACCCTCTTATTGATCCCTTGGCTTCTGGGTCACATCTCACCCGGATACCCTACCCAGCTGGTACTATCCCTAATCCACTTCTTCCGCACCCACTCCATGAAAATGAGGTGCTGCGCCACCAGCTTTTTGGTAAGAACTTTGCAATGGGTGGCTGGCTGGGGGTGGGGGTGTCATGTGTAAGCAAGGATAGAAGAGCCATGGCAAGACTGGGGGGCTGTGAAGAGAGAAGGGCCGGGCAGAACGGAAGTTGGGGGAACGGCTGGTGGAGGGAGCCTGGGTTGAGGGGCCAGGTCTGGAACAGCAAAACAACCCAGGGTCAGAGGTGAGGCCCTGAGTGGGAAGCAGGGTAAGAACTATGTGGTGGAGGTGGGAAGGCTCTGGGGGCCTGGCCTTCTCAGGGGCAGAACCTGCCTCCTTCACCCCATTTTCTGCTTCACTTTCTTAGAAAAAATGTCTCTAGCCCTTATACATAGCAAAATGGATGTATGGAAAAATGGGCAGGCAGGGGTTTGGGTTTTTTTTTTTTTTTAACAATCACTTACTGAGAATGGAACCTGCTCCTGGCTTCCAGTGTTCAGGTCAGGGAGTGCAAAAGAACTGAGATAACATACCAAGGGGCTTTTCTACACCATATGGGTGTATAGGGAAGGGGGGCTATCCCGGAAGTATCTGCTTCTGGGACCGTTGCTCTAATGTACATGGAAGTGCGAGGGCTCGGCTTTCACCCGGGCCGTCACAGAGTCGTGACCGCCATTCCCCCCCCCCCGATCTGCGAAGAGCGCACTTGCACTCCCAACAAAAAGGTAATACCTTTTTTTTTTAAGGAACCCCCAAAATTGGCTCCCCCCCCATCCTGAGGATGGCAGACTTGCTTCCCCCCCTTCATGGGCACGGAGCCACATGGTGCGGCTCTGTGCCCATTTCTAGTGACCGCTTACTTGCGAGTAAGTGGGCACCAGGCGGGATGGGCAGCCACACCTCCTGTGGTCTGGGGACGTTCCTGGGACTGTGGGAAGAATTGGGTTTCCCGAGGGATCCCTCATCCCGGGGAAAACCCGTGCCCATCCCCCCTGTCCCCGGGAGTCCCTGCGCGTGATTTGGACACACAGGGACCACCCAGGTGCAATCCCACATCAAAAGCCTGGTGTAGAAATGGCCAAGTACTCAGGAGCTTATTTTTAATTGCATTAAACTTTATTTTATTAAAACACTTTAATGAAGTGAATAGCTTTTAACTTGCAAGTCCACTTATATCAATGGTCCTGATGGGAGACAAGTTCAAATGAGAAGACCCAAGTTGACACCCCCAGTACAGCACAAACAAATGAGAGAAGAGCAGGGGCTCCGGAGTGTGGTGGGTGGGGAGATGCAGAGGAGAGCATCAGGGCTGGATAGGGATGCAGGGGAGGGCCTTTGGGTAGGCACACCTAAGCTCACCCTTTCATAACCTGTTGCCTCTTCTGTGCCACTGCAACCCCGATCTTTGGATTCCTTGTCAGTTTGTTCTCTTTTTGCCCCTTTGGCTGCAGCTGCCCCCTACAGAGACCTGCCTGGCTCACTTTCTGCCCCGATGTCGGCAGCACATCAGCTCCAAGCCATGCATGCACAGTCAGCAGAGCTGCAGCGCTTGGCCCTGGAACAACAACAGTGGCTGCATGCCCATCACCCTTTGCATGGAGTGCCACTCCCCACGCAGGAGGATTACTACAGGTTGGTGGCTTTCTGTGGAGCGATGGGGATGGCAAATTAGTTTTTTCCTCCAGGAGCCAGAGGGATCCAGGAGTTGAATGCTAAGGCAGGGTATGTTTCAAGGCACAGCTTCCAGTCTCCTGCCTAATTGCAAGGGCTGGGGATAAGATACATTGTTTTCAAACTGTGCTCTCAAATGTCGTGAGATTCCTTGTTCGCTTCTCAGGAATCCCTTAATCAGAAGACAGACTTCTCGGAAAGAGAGCTGATCCAATGCCCACCACCATTATTAGTCTCCCATACAACGTGCAGGAGTGTGGAGTGTGTTCTAAGTGAGGATTGGGCAGACTTTAGGCTTGAAGGATCTACTATGTTTTTCTAGAACTCTTGCTTGCTGGCCATTTACACAGAATCATTTTTAAGACCTTGCTCTAATTCTTAACGCCCAAAAAGAAGGCAGCCTACTGTATGTGGGGCTACTTTTGAAAAGTGTGTGGAAACTCAGCAGGTGCAGAATGTGACGGTCAGGTGGTAAACTAGTACCATATCGCCCCAATGCTAACATATGTTCACTGGCTCCCAGGTTCTTCTGGGCCAGTTCAGAGTACTAGTTTGTGGATCTTTAAAGCCCCAAACAACCAGGTGTCTCAGAGGACTCCCTTTTCCAATATGAACCTACCAGTCACTTGACAACATCGTCAGAAGCCCCTCTTTGTGTGTGCCATCTTTGGAAGTTAGGCAGGTGGCCCCCAGAGAGGACCTTTGCTGTGTTGGGGCCCAAAATCAGGAACACTCTCCCTAGGTATGTTCACCTACTGACTTCATTGCTGTCTTTTAGGCAACAAAGTCCATCCTGTTCTTATGGGCTTTTAGTGATATTTAGGATCTCTTTACTGGTTTTAACTGCTGTTTTAATCTTGCTTCTAATTAGCTGCTTTATTCATTTAAATTTTTTAGTTTTTATCAATGTTTTTATCTGATATGTTATTTTATTATGCTTTCATGTGGATTTGTTTTGTAAGCAGCCTCGAGGATACTTGTCAAAAGGGAGGGTATACATCTGTAAATCAAATATTGTGGTGTTTAAATGTCTTGTTTAAATATGTCTTGCTGTAATTTTAACTTTTGCTTATTCATCATGGGAGCCTGTTGCAGGGGCGGGGCATAAATCAGATAAATACACAATAAACAAACCATTGAAGCTGACATAGACTGAATGTCTGCCATTAAAGGGCCTGTAATCCTCCCCATCCTATTAAGAGGCTCTCTCAAGATTAGAGAGGCCAAGACTGCTTAGTAAATGACAGTAGCTACTGCATGAAAAGGAGAGCACCAAAGGCTAGAGATCTGCAGCACAATTAAGGCTGGCAAAGTGGGTGGCATAGACCTCTGACCTGTGAAACGCAGTCAAACAAAATATTCCTGCAAAAAAATCCATTTTAGCCTCAGCGGTGGGTGTGCACAGTTTCCATTAGTTTCATTAAGGGGGTTGTACAGCAGAATTTCCAGATAGATTAGTAGAAGGGGAGTGTCCATTGGATTTTTTTACCTGTGGCATCAAAAATTCCTTCCTCAGGGGCCCGTACTGAGATTTACTGAGCACTGAGCCACCAAGACAAGACTAATAAGCTAGTTCTTTTGAAAGCAATTAGGTCGACTTGAAATGATTTTTTAAAAATGTATAAGTTAGCTCACTCTTTCCTCTCCGTTTTTCCGTGTTCTTTCTCCCAGTCACCTGAAAAAGGAAAGTGACAAGCCCCTTTAAGTGGAACCCATTCCCCATGATGATGTCATTACCCCTCTTGCTTCTTCTTCTTCTTTGAGAGGAAATCGACGAACCAAACCCTGGGCGAGGGGGAAGCTGCACAGTGACACAACTCCTAATGCCGTTCAACGGAAGAGTGAAGAAACCGGAACAACCACGTGAGGGGGAGGGGGGAGGGGGGCAAGAGGGAAGGACAAGGGTGTGAAACACCAGCAAGGATTTTGGAAGGCAGAGGTATAAACCGTCATTGCCTAAACCATCAAGCGTCTCTTCTCTGCCCATCCTTGAGCAGACGTGGCCAACCAGCGGGAAATCAAAGCTTGATGGGACTACATCCGACCACCTTCCTCCACACCTTGACCCAAAGACAGTCCAGAGGACCAATGCATCATGGGACTTTTCAAGAAGGCATTGCCATAGTCTTGCTCAGCCCTCCAGAGACTGGGCCAAGTCGAGAGGTGCATAGCACCACGGGACTGTTTCAAGAAGGCAGCTGCCTTTTTATCCATGCCTTGAGGGAACACTGGTGGTGTAGGAGTTGACTGCGGTGGGACTGTTTTCAAGATGGCCTTTCCCCTCCCATTTCACTGGCTGGGGGAGATTAATGTGACCAAGCAATGCAGGGCATAGTGGGACTTTCCATAATGGCAGCTGCCCTTTTTTCCCTTCGCCCATTCCAGTTGATGTACTTTAACTCATGCACATCCCGTTAGACGTGGCAGTTTTGCGTAGCAATTTGTGATTCCTTGATCTCCCCGTGTGTGTGTCTAATCTCACGGTTGTATATCTTGATCTGTCCTCATATATATTTACATAAGAACATTAAAAGATACCCAACTATGGGAGAAGTATCTCCCTACACACTCAATTCCACCTCCTCCCCCAATGCTAATAATTTATATATAAATGCAGCTCTTAAAGAAAAAAGGCAGCCAAGCAACAACAAAAAATGGCCTTCTGGAAACTTTGTTGTTTGCACAGCCAGGGTCTATTATTATCAAAGAGATCAAGATTTTGAAATTGTATCCCCTAGATCTTGTTGCAAAGTGTGGAAGTGGAACAGGACACCTCTGAAAACAGAATATGTTGCTCTAATCTAGAATGAGTTGTATGTCGGTAGGTCTCCTTTCTCCACTGCTCTTGGAGCTCTGTGTTTCCTGGTGTGCTTTGGCAATTGGGTGGATGAATCCGAAACTAGCACCTTGGATAACACCAGCACCCTTGCTCTTTTTGGTTCCGTTTGTATGCTGCTGCTGCTGCTGCTGCTTCAAGAGCAAGCAAAGACTGGAGGAAGATGGTTTGTGGTTATATCAACAGACACCCCAGATTGGAGGAACAGAGCAAAAGGCTCCCACTTTAGAAACATGGGTTTTAGGCAGGAAACATTTCCCCCTCTGTTCTCACTTTGTATTACATCCCTGGTGATGGGGATCAATTATTAAAACCATTGGGTTCACCAAGGATTTATTCTGTGTAGTGGAGGAATGAACAGACCGCATGACCCATGCAAAAGTTTAATCCATGTGATCTCCCCCTTTCTGAATCAGACTTGCATACCAGAGCACCTTGTACAGTGATTTATGCATACAGGGAGATGGAATACATCTGCAGAGAAAATCCTTGCCTGAGCTTGCAAACTGTCAGACGGGATACATAAGAGTTCCTACTACTTGCCTTAAATGAATGACCACCATCCAGATAGCACCTCTTCCATGAACGATCTTCTTCACGCAGCGCATAGTTAAACTGGAATTCACTACCACAAGATGTAGTGATGGCCACCAATTGGGATGGCTTTAAAAAGGTTGGATAAATTCCTGGAGAAGGCTATCAAGGGCTACTAGTCCTGATGGCTATATACTACCTCTAGTATTGGCAGTATGTAGACCAGTTGCTGGGGAACATGAGTGGAGGAGTGCTGTTGCACTCGTGTCCTGCTTGTGGGTTTCTGGTTTATTTATTTACTGCATTTCTATACCACCCAATAGCCGAAGCTCTCTGGGCAGTTTACAAAAATTAAAACCATTAAAATCATTCAAAATTTACAACAACGACAGTACAAAAACATAATATAAAATACAGTATAAAAGCACAACCAGGACAAAACTGAGCACCCATGCAGAAATTAATACGGATTTAAAATTCAAATTTAAACAGCAAGGTTAAAGGCCCTCCTCCCGGTAGCCACCTGCCTCACTTCCTTTGGCAGGGGCTCACAGAGAAGAACCACTGAGGATGATCTTAGGGTCTGGGCAGGTACATATGGGAGGAGGCATTCCTTCAGAAAACCTGGCCCCAAGCCTTTTAGGGCTTTGAATGTTAATAGCAGCACTTTGAATCGGGCCAGGACCTGGTCTGGCAGCCAGTGAAGCTGGAAAAGGACTGGCATAATGTGGTCTCGTTGGCCAGTCGCTGTTAACAGTCTGGCTGCCCTGTTTTGTACTGGTTGAAGTTTCCGGACTGTTTTCAAAGGCAGCCCCATGTATAATGGATTGTAGTAATCCAGACGAGGTTATCAGAGTGTGGATAACTGGAGCTAGGCTACAGTTGACAGCAGATTGGCCACTGTACGAACAGAATGCTAGACTAGATGAACTGTTGGTCTGATCAAGCCTGGCTGTTCTCAATCTAAGTGTAATGGTGGCAGGGCAACAACCATGGCATTGAGCTGAATACAGGGCAGTGGGGGGGAGTATTTCCCCTTGCTTACTATGACCTTTATAAGATACACAATAAGGTATCTTCTCCATCACTAGCAGTGCAGGGAAAGTGGATAAAATCATACCATAGACAGGGTGTCTCAAAAACATTTCCGTGGAAATGATGTCATGGTTTGGACAGCAAAAGGCAGCCCCTTCTTTGCCAAGGTCCCAGCAGCACCATGGAACAAAGTCCACTTTATCGGCAGGAGCAGGCAGCAGGAGCAAACATCTCCAGGGCAACATGTCTCATGGTAATCCAGAGAAGTAAGCCTGCAGATACAGGGTGCTTCCAGGGTAAGTTTTTATGGTGTTATCCCCCTGCCTTACTTCAATGAGGATGGAGACATCTCCCATTTATCTTTATTACAGTTCCATACCGCCCCATAGCCGAAGCCCTCTTGTATCCCCCCCACCCCGGTGTTTTCCCGTTTTTTTCCATAGAATCATAGAATAGTAGAGTTGGAAGGGGCCTATAAGGTCATTGAGTCCAACCCCCTGCTCAATGCAGGAATCCACCTTAAAGCATCCCTGACAGATGGCTGTCCAGCTGCCTCTTGAAGGCCTCTAATGTGGGAGAGCCCACCACCTCCCTAGGTCATGGGTTCCATTGTCGTACTGCTCTAACCATCAGTAAGTTTTTCCTGATGTCCAGCCGGAATCTGGCTTCCTGTAACTTGACCCCATTATTCTGGGTCTTGCACTCTGGGTTGATTGAGAAGAGATCCTGGCCCTCCTCTGTGTGCCAATCTTTCAAGTATTTGAAGAGTGCTATCATGTCTCCCCTCAAGCTTCTCTTCTTTAGGCTAAGCATGCCTAGTTCTTTCAGTCTCTCCTTTCCCATGGAAGAAATGGCAGGATAGCTACACAATGCCTTCTGATGGTGAGCACTAGAACCCTTCTGTCTGGAGGCGCCTCAGAGGTAAAACAAACCTAAACCCAAGGGATCATGTGCATCTCCTAGGATGCACGCTAGAGGAGTACAGGTGCTTTCGTAGTACATGTGGCACCTTTTAAGAGCCTGCTGATGCATTCGTTCAAAAACCAACCCATCCCTAACGATTTAGCTACTTCCTCTCTCCACGGCGCCGCACCGCCTTTTAAACCGGGCCACGGAGAGGCAAGAACTTCAGCGGAGAGGCGCAATATCCCCGGAGAAAGAGCGAAGTGCTGTCACTTTAAGAGGCGGCCCTTTCCCTGCCCTTCCGCTTTAAACTTCGGAATCCTTTTTCCCAGCCCCCCCCCCCCTCCCTGGTTTGGTCACTGGCAGGGCGGAGCCTTTAGTCATTGCACCCAATAAGACCCGTCTCTTTAGCATATCAGCCCTATGGTGCCCAAACCTTATTTGAAAGGGTAAATACAGAATTCCTACAAAAGGTAAAGGATGATGGGGAAGGGGGCTGTATAAGTCTTAATATGGATTGTACTGCCAGCAAGGAAACTGGACATGTGTATTAGAACTTCGCTCACCGTCACCTGAAACGTTTTCTGTTTCTCCTGGGTGAGCGTCGAGGCGCTTGTTTGTCAGTGATTTCAGCTCTTTTTGTATTTGTCTAGCAGGCTTTCTGCATTAGCGGAGAGCCTCACTACAAGTAGTTTACTGATAGATTGATAAATATTCACAATTTAAATACATTTGATCTCCTATAATTTAATTTTTTATCTAATCTTTCCAAATACAACCCATCTCCCACTTATTTATCCCAACCCTCTAAATTTTTCCTTCTTTTTCACACACACCTGTAGCCCAAAACTTTCCCCATTACCAATCCCCTCATTAACTCCATCATTACCATTCCAACGCAACCGTACACCTCATTATTGTTGAACCCTCTATCACCACAGCACCTTACAAAGAAAGCGAGAAGGTGCGGCGGGAGAAAAAACTCTCTAAATCAGACTACAAAACCCATCTCGTCCGCCCACCTCTTTTCATCCGTGGTCCCCACATTCTCCAGGAAAGCCCTCAGGCAGGACACGGGGGCACCATTCGGACGACACAATAATCAAGGAGGGGGAGAAACCGTGTCGTCCGAATGCTGCCGGGGTGAAGGCAGCGAGCCCTCCCCGCGTCCTTTGCCTTCCCTCCTCCACCATGAGGACCCCGCGGCCTCTGCACCTAGATATCTGGGCCTGGTCACAGCTCGGCTCATCCCTTTCCATTAGAAAGAGGCCTCCAAGGGCCGCGTGGCCATCGCCGCGCCTCGTGGCGGGGAATCCCGCACCGGGAGGATTGCGCCGCGTGACCGAAGCGCAGGAGCGAGGGAGGCCGCCCGCCTGCTCGCCCGCCCGCCCGCTCCTTTCCACCGGGGCTGCAGCACGGAAGTGCGGAGGCGGGGATCGGGCAGAGGCGCTTCTCCCGGGCCGAGCGTGGGGCGCTGGCGACAGGCGGCGGCGGTTTCTCCGCCGAGGGCGGGCCAGGCATACGCGATCCGTGTCGGCGTGCCGCGAGCGGGCGAGCGGGGAGGTAGCCAGGAAGCGCCGCGCGCCTCCCGCTTGTTCCGAGCAGCCCCACCGCTCGGCTCGCTCCCCGCAGCCCGCCTCCCTCCAGCGGCATGTCGAGCCTGCAGCGCCCCGTGGCTGCGTCGGCCCAGGCCCAGCCCGTCTCCCTCAGCGCGGAGCAGGCGAAAGGTGAGCGGACAAGGCCCTGCAGCCGGCTGGGGAGGGGCGGGGGGTGTCGGGCCCGGCTGCCCACCCTGCGGGATCCGTGTCCCTCGTTGCGTGAGAGCGACGAGGTGCTGCAGAGAGGAGCTGATGCTGCCCTGCCGCGCCTTCTCCGGGGGGTGGGGGGTGGGGGGGGTGGAGCCGGGATTCTACGGTGGGGGGAGCAGTACTGAGTTTATTTCCACTTTCCCCCCCCCCCCCCGAAAAGTAACGAGGGTTACGTCTCCACGGAAGCCACTGTTCCTGACCCAGAAGCGCTGCCCCATAGTCGCAGCGATTGCTGTGGGGGCAATGCCAAAAACGCGACCCGCGTCCGCTCAGCGACCCGCTGTTCTTATAGCAGGGTTTGCTCCAAAGCTGAGCCATGGCTTAAGTCGGGGTTGGGCAGGATGAAAAGGAGGCTGCTAGGCAGAAACGCCACAGGCACAGCCAAGTAGGCGCAAAGATGATCCCTAACTCCTGTCCAAATCCCTCCTTCGGGGGTAACCCCATAATAGTTAAAGGGACCTGCAGCATTGCTTTCCTTCTGATGTGGGGTTTGTGGAGGGAATCCGTCTCTTATTCAGTCGCCTTATTCCAGGTACCTGGAGACCTGGTCTCTAATTTCAGAGCTCCTTCCTGGTTGCTGCATCCCCTGCTTGGTGCTGCTCATCCCGGGCAGTTTGGGATGATGGTGTGATTCGACCATGGTGCTTCCTAGGGCCAGTAGCAGGTGGCACATGCCTGTTTCCTGTACTTGCTGTGTCTACTGTATACACAAGTTCTGATAGCTTGTGGCAATAGTCTTATGGCCTTTCTGCTCTCTTTCTTAGTGGTTCTGGCAGAAGTGCTCAAGGCATTTGGTTCACCAGAAAACGCCCAGCGCATGGAGGAGGCAAGGGACAATGCCTGTAATGACATGGGCAAGATGCTCCAGTTCCTGCTGCCGGTGGCTACCCAGATCCAACAGGATGTGATCAAAGCCTATGGTTTCAGTAATGATGGGGAAGGTGGGTTCTAAATGTTTCATTATTTGAAATGGAGGCAAAGGGGGTTCTATAGGTCCCTATGTCTGTGGGAGCATAAAGCACAAATTGTGTCTTAGCTGGAAGCAGTGGACACACACACACACAATTGTTCAGGTTAGCCAAAGAAGGCTTCCCTGAAGATCATGCAAAGTGAGAATTTGAAGAAAAACTAAGACGTCAGGGTCATGATGGATAGATTTATTATCACAGAGTTTACCCTTCTTTCTTTTCTAGGAGTCCTAAAGTTTGCCCGATTGATAAAATCTTATGAGTCTCAGGACCCCGAAATTGCAAGCATGTCTGGGAAGCTAAAATCCATGTTCCTGCCTCCAATGACACTGCCTCCACATGGGGTTGGAACAGGGGGTGTTGCAGCATCATGAAACTGGTAGCCTCTGCTGCATTGGCCTGTCTAGTTCATGTTACTATCCCTACAACAGCATGGGTTGAATGGATGTGGGGGCATTTTTTTTTCTTTCATTGTCATAGGAGTTGTTTTTGATTGTGATGTATAGTGCTTGTTTTGTATGAATTCCTTCTGTGCTTGTGAATAAAAACTTCTTTGTAAATATCTCCCAGCATATTTCTGACTGAAGCTCTCTGTGCCAGTCCTTCTAAATTCTGCCCATGGTGGGAAACCATTTTGGATGAATGTGAGACAGAAGAGGCCAGATTTTGCCACACTCCATTCCTGTTCATTCTCTCTCTCTCGCCACATATATACCCCCCCCCCCCCCACAAATTCACTACACTTTCTTCTGAAAAGACAGGATTGTTAGTATGGTGCAGCCCAGATTCAGTGATGGAGGTATCAATATTATTAGAACACTTTCCCACAAATGAAATCTGAAATTACTACCCTCATAGTTCAAAGCCCTGTTCAGGCATTTAACTGAATGTGTGAGGGCTTAAAGTGTGTCCTGGGGCAGGGGCATGCATACTGGCCCCACCCCTTCATTTCCAGGTGCACAGCCCCAGCTCCCCTGAGTTCAGACTTTACAATGTTGAACTGTCGAGGTCTGAAAGGGAGTTCCACTCGTGTTCACTTGAGCGCAAGTAGAACTCTCAGCATGCTGTGGAATCCTGATAAGGCCAAGGTGTGGACTGAGAGGGACTGGGGCTGGAGGCGGCCTGCACAGCCCATCCCAGTACACACTTCAAGCCCTCATGCATTCAGGCAAATGCCTGAACAGGACTCCAGTGTATCTCAAAATGGCTACAGTTCTACCATGCTGACTACAAAGTCAAGTGCCAGAGAAAAGGTGGGGGAAGGAACAATGGATTTGTTCATCTCTCCCTAAAAACAAGGGACAACAATTTTCCTCACAAATAACTTTATGTCACAACAGAGAGCAGCAATCCAGGGAAGCAAAACAATGTTGGGCTGTAGGATTCTATTGCTCTTTGAAACACGTAAATCACACGTGGTGAGAATGTTACAGGGGTGTGGAGGATTTCCATTGTAGTCAGAAATGTGCATCTATGCTTGCAAAAAACAAATTAACACTAGTACAGAAAAAGATGCTTAGTACTCACTGACTGATGGGCATATAAAAATAGTTAGCACCCTTCTCTATGAATCAGAAACCTGAAATGTCTGAAAATGGGACAGTGAACACCCAGGATGTGACATTTACCATCAGTACAAGCCACACATGGGAACAAATGTTGGGCCATGGAAGTTCCATTGACCCTTTATGCTCTTGAATCCATTATTGACAAGGGCAGATGCAGAATTCACTCTGCATAAGATAAAATGGAAGCTGTTTACATACTTCCAGTCATTTCACATAAGGTATTTTTAAAATCTCGTATGAACTGGCACAGAAAAATGATTATGAACAAAAACAACTTCTTTCCTTTTGATGAATATTTCCCCCCAAGATCATGACTATTACCTCTTGGACTATGTCTTAAAAACTAAACTATTTTACACTTTTAGAAGATGAACCTTTTTTCAATAACTTATTGAACGTAAAGGGCAATAGAAGGAAAAGAAATCTTGGATACTTGAATCATTACTATAGTCAATACTGATCAGTGTTATATGATCACATAACTAAGGTGTTTGGGGGGGGGGGGTTTGGAGTTAGCACCATACTGAGTTACTGAGTAACTGAAATATATTGATCTCTTTACCCTTTCAACTCCTGCCCCCCTTTTAGTCCCTAGTTTCTGGAGAGCAGAATCCTTCATATGGGAGAAGGCCCTACTGCCAATAACGGCCACATATCACTAAATGCGTCTCCAAAAAAAAGGTCTGCTTTAATTCCTTCCACAAATAAGGAATGACTGTCAGGAAGAACAGATTCTATGACTTCTTTGTGGATAGATTAATGTGTGCATGGAGTTACATTTCACCTCACCTGCAGTCCAACAGTACACTCAGGACACCAGTTTACCACCTCAGTGAGAATTAGGTCCAAAGGAACACATTTTGAAAAGTGTTCCATTTGCAGCGCAGCATATCTTGGGCACCTTTTGTGTAGAGAAGGCTTACGAGCTGACAAAGATTCAAAATGGTGAGTGCAAAAATACGATTAACTAATGCATGAAACAAACAAACAAAACTGGTTTAAGGTGGCTCTGCAGCTTTGTGCATATTATTTACATTCCTAGAGATAAGATGTAACCAACAAAAGGGCACATTTACAGCCCATGAGTGAGTTTGGGTCTAAAATGATCCATACTTTAAAAAGTGGCGGATACCTGTGAAAATGAGGCTAAACAGAAGTGAAGGGGCTATGTGTTTGGGGAGGGGGGGGAAACGGCAAAGCTCAGGACAGCTAGGTTGCTAAGCCAAGAACTGTGAACAGACAGCCAAAAATGGTAGAAAGGAAGAGGCACGTGGCATCTGACAGAGAGGTATCTGGCCGGGGATGAGTGTAAATCTATTTTTGCTTTCTGTGTGCTTCAGTTGCATATTGCTCACAGATCCACCTAGTGAGGGCCCCGCTGATGGTGGATGGGGCGGAGAGAGCAGGCAGCCCCTCCCCTGGTTACCTGCTGCTCCCCACAGGTTCAGCCTCTCCCCTCCCAACACCCTCCTGTGTGTTTATTAACTACAGCTCAGGGAGACATTTGCCAGAGAAAAGAATGGAGCCTTGTGCCCTGGGACCAGCCATTTGAACGGGGGGTTTCTTCTACTTCTACCATACCTATGCCATTCAGGAAGAGGCTGCTAGCCTGGGCAGGTAAACTTGAGTTCTGAGCTTTTTCTGGTTGGATTTCAAGTGGGTGCACCAGAGAAAGGTTTGCTTGCTCTGAGCCTCCTGCTTTGGTCCCGTTTCTAAAACTGCAGTAAGAATTAAGAATATATTTAGCTCTTCCTTAGTCAGATGTTGGCAATGTCCAAACACAGGTGCTGGCTTTTTAGTTTTTACACATCTGGTGGCTATGTATTATTATGCCAGTCATTTGGAAAGATACTCTAAGGCTGTAATCATGTACCCACTTTCCCGAGAGTAAGCATAAATAATAATAATAATAATAATAATAATAATAATAATAATAACAATAATAATAATTTATTTCTTACCCATCTCTCCGTTTGGATCGAATGCAACAACATATACATCTAAGTAGATGTGTATAGGATTGCACTCTCAATGTGATTACACCAATCACAGATGTACTGACTTTCATGGTGGGTCATCTGTAAGTAGCTACTTAAATTGTCATAACAAAAAAAGTGGATAACAAGAAATGGGTTGGGATGATCTGGAATGTCACAATAATGTGCAGATTAAATAGCTTTACTAGATCTTAAATGGGGAGGTGGCAAAGGGAGAGAGAGAAAGAGAGAGAGAGAGAGAGAGAGAGAGAGAGATCTTGAATTTTTAAAATGTTACAATCTGCTAAAATGTAAATAAATACAAGAGTATTGCCGACACTGTAATGTATTAAACTGTCAAAGACTATAAGAAAAGAGGATTTGTATAATAAAAAGCCCCTAATACAATATAACATTGTTATTTAGTTAAAACGTTTATATCCTACCTTCCCTTATATAGTTCAAGTTGGCTAACAACAAAAAATAATAAAATACATTGAATGTAAAAATATTTGTTTTGTGTATATTTAAAAAACATGAACATAAATGGTGCTGTGCCTGTTCTTGGCATCATTAGATCCTCCTTTATGTTCACTGGACATTGTCCGTATTGTTTCTGGTTTTGCTTTTTTTTTCCAGAAGGACCATAGGCCACGGTTGTACCTGGCCTTCTCAGGCTTTCTTAGTAACAACCCCTGGGTTTGGGGCCCTGATGCCATCCTGCAGGTATGTCTCACCGGGCAGTGATTCCTACCTTTTGCCTAGGAGAGTTAGGGGACAGAATTCTTCACTGGCATGTGTGTGTGTGTATGTGTGTGTGTGTGTGAAAGAAAACAGAAATTGTAAGGAAACTGAATCCAGAAATTTTGTTACTCAAATAGTTGATGGGCTCAGTTAAAATTGGTTTCGGGTATATTCAGATGGCCACTCAATTTGACACTCTTGCAACACCCAAATCAGCATGCGTATTTTCCATTTGATCAACATGGCTCAGGGTAATTGACTCTGGATTGAAGCAGGCTCTATGCACATAAAGTCTTGAGGCTGGTGCTTACTTTTAGAATTCATAATTCAGTAGGCAAACCATCTCTGAAGGGCTACATAGCTGTAGCCACTCCTGTTCAAGGCTAGGGGAAGCTGCCATCCCCAGATCCTTTTTAATTTAATTCAGCTTGAAATGTTATGGCTTCATAGAGCATTAGTTTGTTATGATAGAAGATGTCTTGTAGAGCGAGCTGTCCAGGTTGCCCTTTTCTCCTCTTCCTGGTTATCTCTGTTGAGTGGAAAATACACCTGATTGCCTAGGGCATGGGTAGGTCTAAATCAGGGCTGGGCAACATATGTGCCGTGGGCTACATGTAGCTCCTGCTGTGTTCCTCTGCTGCCAAAATCATGCTGCCAACACCACTTCGGGATTTTTCAGGGAAACATGATTTGCAGGGAGCGCCTGCCTTGTTTTCAAGCAGAATTGCACTCCCCAAAGCCTCTTGGAAGTGTGATTCTGTTTGGAAACAAGGCACACACTCCCCTCTAAACTTGTTCCCCCGTAAAATCACCACAATTTTGGCTGCTGCCACCACAACAAATTGAGCAACAGCAGGTGTGATGTATAGCCCCCAACTGCAGGAAGTTGGTCTAAGCGATAAGGGCGATGGATTCTGATATTTCAGTGGCCTCTCAAATGTTCTTTTTGTACTGTCCATCGCAAGTGAGAACGAATCACTGTTGAGTTTTGGCTGCCTCTGTGGTAGAGCACATACTTTGGATGCAGAAGGTCACTGGTTCCTCCCCTAGCATCTCCAGTAAAAAGGGTATCAGGTCCCAGGGCTGGAAAAGACTCTTGTTTGAGGTTGTGGTGCACTGCTGCCAGAGTAGACATGACCAAGTAGACATGACTCAGTACCAGGCAGGTTCATCAATCGCTTCGATCCTTCTCTGTTCTTTACTTCCCTCTTCCTTGTAGCAAAGAATTGACTCCAGCTAAGGAAGAGCAACAGCAATGGGCAAGGACAGGGATAAGCATCCTTGCACCTCTCCATCCTCTGTTTTATATGATCTGAGAATTGCAACCCCAGCATCCTCTGCAACATTGGAAGAAGTCTTGGGGCAAACCACTCACTCAAATCCCACACAGCTGCACTGGCACTACTAAAAATATCCCCAGGGGGAGTAAAATATTGCCTTTATTAGGACCAGTCAAAGATTACAATGCAAGTTTTGAAGTTCAACAGAAATTCCATTCAGTCAGGATTAGGGATGTTGGAGAAAACTAGAGAAATCAAATGAGTCTGGATTTCTATGAATCCAACCCATTGATTCTGCAGTGGAACAGCTTTTCTTGAGTTGCACAGATTCCACGGACTTGCGGAACATCTTTTAATTTTCTGGAATTTTATGCAAATTTAGTCACAGCAAAATACTTTTAAAAAATCAGCCGAAAATGCACATTTCTTCCTTAGGCTACGAAGATGCACTTTTGGCGGGATTTGTGCTTTGGGGCCATGCATTTTCACAAGTGCAAACTTGCACAAATGTGAATTTCCGGGAAATTGGGGGGCGGGAAATCTGATTCATCAATGAGTGGATGACAGGACGAAGGGGACCTGGCAATCCATGAAACATGGATGGAATGGATTTTACAAAATCTGTACATCCCTAGGCTGTATTTATCTATATCTATCTATCATCTATCTATCATCTATCTATCTATCTATCTATCTATCTATCTATCTATCTAATCTATCTCCCACCTTTTTCCCTCCAAGGTAGCATACGTAATCCTCCTCCTCTCTGTTTTATTCTCACAACAACAGCACTGTGAGTACATTAGGCTTAGAGTCTGTGACTGGCCCAAAGTCGCACAGTGGGCTTCCAGGGCCAAGTGGGGACTAGAACCTGGATCTCTCAACTTCCTGTCCAAAAATATACAAACAAAAAGGGTTGTGTGTGTTTTTGACTAGCTCTACTTTCTTTTCCTGTTTTTTAAAAATATTTATTTTGCTATCCAGCCTGAAGAAGGATTCTGTGTAACTTGAAAGCATGCACACATTGTGAAATTTAAATACATACTTACATTGTGAAATTAGTTGGGGAATGAAGGTGCTTTGAGGGCAATATTGGAAACATCCCCCCTTTTTAATTTTTCTCATTTTAATTTAACATCCAACCTGAAGTAGAGTTCTGGGCAACTTGAAAAATGTCAGATTGTATTGTGAACACTGGCTGGCAGTTCCCTCAAAGGGCAACCAACAGGCTTCTAATCTTAGTATTCATTTCACACTTGAAATGGCTAAGGTTGGTCCCTTGCTCTGTTACAGGCCTGACTTTGATCAAGTTTGTTTTATCTCTATGTATCATCCCTCCACCTAGTCTTTTGCATTCATTCCATACCACATACCTTTGGAATACTGTTGCCTTTGAATCAGTCTATATTTGTTGGTGGGGTTGATTTTCCACTAATGGCAATTAAATGAGCAGTATTGCACTCATCTCAGTCATGATATATGTATTATAAACCCCCAAAAGCAAACTCAGAAATAATGGTGTACATGGAGGAGGAGACGGAAGGAGAAAGAGAGACCCAAAAGGAGAAGCAGAAGTGCCTGCATAGCAGCTTGCAGTGAAGAGCAGCGATGTTAGATTGGCTTCCTGTTCCTGTAAGAGCAAACAGCAACTCTGACTGGTATATTTGCTTCAGTTCTGTCTGTCTGTCCATACCTACCAAGACAGACAGACAGACTGGAGAGTAGACCAGGAAAGCCTAATGGGCAGAGGAAATGTATGAGGTAGATGGACAGAAGTAAAGAAGGCATATTTGAAGCTGGGACGTCTCATCGGAACATTAGACACTCACTTCTCCTTTATCGGCATCTTAGAGGGAGCTTCTCCATTTAATTTTTCTTCCCCCCTCCTTTTTTTCTTTTTACTGTACTTTGGATTTTGCGTGCTGTCCCCTGATAATAATGAGGTAAGGAAAGTGCTGGGGATGTAAGTGGAGGATCAATCACCTCTTTCCCAGGCTTTGAAAAATCTCCTCCTGGGACTAGATTTGAGAGGGACTATGCTCTCTCTCTCTCTCTCTCTCTCTCTCTCTGTGTGTGTGTGTGTGTGTGTGTGTGTGCGTGTGCGTGTGTCTGTCTGTCTGTCTGTCTGAGAGAAAGACAGCATGGTGGTGGTGGAGAGAAACCATTGTGTTAGTTACACGATCTGACCTTATGGGTTTGGTGTTGGGACTGAGATAGAGTTAAGAGCTTTTACTCTCAATGCCTCACAGCTCGGAGGACAGCAACAAGGGAGAGGGCCTTCTCTGCGGTGGCCCCCCAATTATGGAATGGTCTCCCCGATGAGGCCCACCTGGCGCCAACACTGTTATCTTTTCGGTGCCAGGTCAAAACTTTTCTTTTCTCCCAAGCATTTTAACAGCTTAAGTTGAGGTTTTAACTGACTTTGTGGCCAGGCTTAAAAGTTTAACGTGTTTTAAATATTAGCTGTTTTATGTTTTATGGTTTTAAATTTTGTATATTGACTTTTTAATGTTCAATCTTTTAATTTTTGTAAACCGCCCAGAGAGCTTCAGCTATGGGGCAGTATATAAATTTAATTAATAATAATAATAATAATAATAATAACAATAACAACAACAACAATAATTTGCTTCCTGAAGAAAGGGCAGTTCCTATATGAATAATGTAACAAAATAAAATTCCTGACTCTGTTACTATGCCTTCAGAATTTAGCAGAAATGTAGCCATTTTCTCTCTAGACTAGGAAAAGGCCCACCAGCTACATTTCTGCCTTCCATGCTGTTTTGGCAGGTGTAGGGCCTGTAAAAAAAAGGGAAACAGTGGCACCCCTCTCCATATATGTATATAATTCCATTCCTCACCATTTGCTTATTCAATATTTAATAATGACAATTGAATGTGTAAACTGTCTCCATTTATAAGCATTGTGTTCAAGGTGAGGTGAAGGTTGTGTCTGCGGTGTTCGATCTGGGCTGGTTGATTTGCCTATGCAAGTCTCCAGTTGCTACTCATTCCTAAATGACAGACATGCATGTGTAAACCAGTGCTTGGCTGGGACTTAGGCGCAGTGAGGGAATGCAAAGGTGACCCTTCGTGGATTGTGGGAGAGTCTTGAGGCATCCTCCTCATGAGCACTGGATGGTGCATGCGTACTCTACCGCTCATCCATCTGCCTCTTTTCTCTCCCAGTTTATGATGTCCTCATTTTCTCTCCCCTACCAGGTGGTTCCATCGTGACCTAAGCGGCGTAGATGCAGAAGCCTTACTCAAAACACGAGGAGGTCATGGCAGTTTCTTGGCTCGCCCCAGCAAGAAGAACAAGGGGGATTTTTCCCTTTCTGTCAGGTAATTTGCCAGCCATGAGTTTCCATCCCCACTGGTGGTATCCCATTCCTATCTATGGGACTATTTGTTCTCCATTAGTCCTTCTGCGCCCACTTCCCATAAACAGCACTGCCCTACAGTACCCAAAGATATTTCTCTGCAATTTATGGGGGAAATTATCCATGTATTATTTTTTTAATGATATCCCGAAAATTCTGAGGCAAACTAAAATAGAGACTCCAAGGACCAGATTGGAAGGGAGAAGGGGAATAGAGAACGGACATGGTGAACGAAAGGGTGAAGATGGCGCTGGGCATTTAGGAGCCTGCTACCTTCTCCCTATGAACGTAAGAAGGGCCGTGCTCAATCAGATCAAAGGCCTATCTATCTAGTCAAGCATTCTCTTCACCTTGTGGCCAGCCAAACACCCAAGGGAAGCCCACTTCAGGACATGAGGACGGAAACACCTTCCCACTCGTCTTCCCCAGCAACTGGTATATGGTGCCTCTGATACTGGGTAATACATAGCAGTCCTGACTAGTAGCCATTGATGGATTTGCCAACTCTTGAAACTAAGCATTCCGGTACTTGGGTAGGGACTGCTGATGAATTCCTCTGCAGGTGTTTCCAGACAAGGCTTTTATTGTGCCCTTCCACTGCCTCATTCGTGGAATGATAGGGGGGCTCCAGACATCATCGTATTCCTCTTGTAACCGTGCCGTGTTTTCCCACAACTTCTTTCATCTTCTTTCTTACTACGGCAAATCCATTAAGAAAAAAGATGGAATAGCTCCACAGTATCATCTGGCCCTAGGACCCCTCTTTCTGGGGGGTGCAGGTATGGTGGTGAAGCCCAGCTTTTTTCTTCTTCTTTGTGGGTCTAGGAGAGAGAGTTTTTGGCAAGTTCAAGGGTAGAATCCTGTGACAAAACCTACCAAAAATAAAAATTGAAGGAAAGAAGCTCACTGCTTTCCTGACAAGCCCCAAAACAAAAACAAACAAACAAACAAACAAAAAGGTTTCCAGGCCAGAGTTGGTAGCAACTCCATTTCTCCCCCAATTTCCAAACACTTCTGCTGGTTCACTGTTTCTGGGAAGTCATCAGAGGTTGGATAGGCTGACCAGATTTTAAAAGTAAAAATCCCGGTCCCCCCCGCCCCCCCCAAAACAACCCCCCAACCAAGCCACCCCCCCCAAAAAAAAACCAGCCTGGACCTACCGCCGGGTTCCTCTGTCGCCCGCGCGGCCGCGCGGGTTCCTCTGTTGCTGCCCGCGCGGCTGCGCCGGGTCCTCCGTCGCCCGCGCGGCTGCGCGGGGTCCTCCGTCGCCGCCCGCGCGGAAGAGGCGGGAGAGGGCCAGATCCGGAAGTGACGTAACCGGCCCTCTCCCGTCTCTTCCGCGCGGCCTCTGGCCTTTCTGGGGCTCGTCGCGATGGCGACGAGCCTCGAGGAGCCTGGACGCCCACGCGGAAGAGACGGGCGTGGGCGTCCGGGCTCCTCAGGGCTCATCGCCATCGCAATTGAGCCCCAAGGAGGCCAGAGGCTGCGCGGAAGAGGCGGGAGAGGGCCGGTTATGTCACTTCCGGATCCGGCCCTCTCCTGCCTGTTCCGCGCGGCCTCTGGCCTTACGAGCCCGGCAGCGGCGGCAAAGGTGGCGGAGGAGCCCGGGAAGCGGCCGCCCCAGCAGGTAAGTGCCCCCCTTCGTGCTTACCTGCAGGGGCGTCCGCTTCCCGGGCTCCTCCACCTCCACCGGGTCTCGCTGCCACCGCCGCGTGACCCCCCGCCACCCCGGTTTTCCCCTGGTTGGCCCGGTTGGCCCGGTTGGCCTCTGGATTCCCGGTTAGGACCGGGAAATCCCGAGCCACCTGGTCAGCCTAAGGTTGGAGGAGGGAGACCCTTTCCTGGTACTTGGTGGAGGCTGCAGGCCTTCTCTCAGGGACTTCCTCCAGTAGCTTCCTGCTTCTGTGCCAATTCTGAGGCCAGTTCTCTGAGCCTCATTCCTCTCCCTCCTTCCCTCCCTCCCTCCCTCCCTCCCTCCCTCCCCTTTTGCCAGCTAGCTAGAGATGTGCAAATCCCAATGCCTGAGAATGTCTGATAAAACTCCTTTGGCTTCCTATGAAATTCTTCAGAACTTTCATCTGAGGAAGGACCTGAAAATTTGCTTGGGAATTTACACTGAGTGAAAATGTCAGTGGCAATTCTAATGCCACGGTCCCCCTGACCACCTTGGGGACTTAGGTGGGAAATTGTCAACTGCTTACAGAGCAAATGAAACACTATGAAGGTGAACTTTTAGAGCAATCATTTATACTTTCCCAGGCACTCCATCTTTTTAGTTTCCTTACCATGACAGTTTGCCTGGTGCTCCTTCCAGTTTGAAGGAAAGGCTCAGATTCTATTACTTAACATATTCTGGGTCTGAGCCCTGGCATTTAATAGCAGGCTAAGCCCTGGTGAGCACAAGCTCCGCTTAACTTTTTCCTGTTCTCTTGGCTGACATTTCTTGAGCTCATGGAATGGGAAGTGGGTGTAGGGCGCTTTGTCCCATCTTGCCTTGCTTTGCTCTTCTCCCAATTCCCTAAGGCCACCAAGCTTTCTTGACTAGATGCTTCTGTCTCTCCCTATAGGGTTGGTGACCAGGTAACCCATATCCGTATCCAGAATACAGGGGATTTTTATGACCTCTATGGAGGAGAAAAATTTGCCACTTTGTCAGAATTGGTGGAATATTACACGCAGCAGCAGGGATCCTTGCAAGATAAAGATGGAACTATCATAGACTTGAGGTATCCGCTGAACTGCTCCGATCCCACAACAGAGAGGTATGGACAAAGCAGCCCTGCCTGTGCCTATAACTGAGCACCGTTTCCCCCTCCCCTTTCTCCATCCAGTCTCACCCTAGGGCTGTTTCCACGTTATTCAAAGCACGTACACTGCAGATTGAACTGTATACGTGTTGTTATTCACCTATAACATCTCTTCCGGCAGGCCTATCCAGTTGGATTTTAAGATGTTTTTAATAATGTATTTGTTTTTATTTGTTTTAATGTTTTATCTATTTTATGATTCTTGTATTTATATTTATTGTTATTCCCCGCCTCGATCTGGATGGAGAGACGGGTTAGAAAGAAAATTAATAATAATAATAACAATTAATAATAATAATAATAATAATCAACATATGTACAGTACATGTACAATGTACACAGATTGCCCATCTGTACACATGTACAGTTATTCACGTGCAATTCGGTGTATATGTTTTCATAAAGGGATGTCTGGATGATAGCCCAGGACCCTTTTGCTCACCAAAGGGCATTCCTTCACTTGGAAAAACATGATTAAAAGATATATATATATATTTTTGATAAGTAAATGGATTTCTTTAAAACACAAATCCGCAGGCAGCTGCTCATCAAAGCAGGGCCACTTCTCTACACAGGAAAAAGCCCTAGTGTGTTTAGTAGGATTGTGCTCTCCGGAAAAGTTGCTACTTCTACCTAAACCATTATAAATAGAAGTAGTCTAATTTTGTATAGTTAAAAAAAAAAGAAGAAATTATCTAACCACTCAAAGCAATGTGATGAAACTTTGATAATGGAATCAAATAGCTCATGAAAGTCCAAAATGTTTGCTGACAAGAATTTGTTTAATAAAGAGGGTAAAAAATAGAAGACTATACAATTTAAAGTTAATTTCTACGAACAAATGCTTCTTTAAAAAAAATAGGAGGCGATGGAGTCCAATAAACTTGTTATCCATTAGTGAGCGTCTCCAGATATATTGGACCACTCCCTTTTCTCTACAACTGTTAAAGTTACATGAGCCCTGACCTGGATTTTATCTGGTCACCCTACATTTGTATGCAATTAGTTCCTGGTGAAATTCCCTCTTCATCACAACAGTTAAAGTTGCAGTCACTATACTGGAGTGACCACATACAAAAGAAGGCAGGGACCCTGCAACTTTAACTGTTGTGATGAAGAGGGAATTTCACCAGGAACTAATTGCATACAAATGACACTGGCTGAAATTCCCTTTTCTCTACAACTGTTAAAGTTACATGAGCCCTGTCCTCCTTTTCATATGGTCAGCCTAGGAATGCTGGGAGTTGCAGTCCACAATACCTGGAGGGCACCTGGTTGGACAAGGCTGGCTTAGGGTCTCTCATGTCAGGTCTGTCTGCTGCCACACCATGCTGGGCTGGAATGCAGCTGCAGGACTTGACCTGTCTGCTGCTGCATGAATGCTGTGTAACGACATTTGGCTGAAGTTTTCTCCTCCACTATTTTCTCTAGCTGGTGCTTGTTATTCCTTGTAGTCTCCCCAATCTCTTCCCTCTCTCAAAGCTTTCACTCTCTGTCAGAATTGTCTCACAAAAAAATCACCCCCTGGAACTCCTATAAGAAATTATCCCCACAATCATCCTATGTAGAAATTCCTCAGGGCCAAAAACAATTGTGGTTCAAGGATCTTGCTGGGGGATACATTTTACATAGTTATATAAAACTTAATCCATAATGAGACATGGTGCCTGTGGGTACTAAATTGCATATCCAACTGGGACTGTCGTGTTGTGTGAACACAGTGGCTCAATTCGGACGACACATTGAGCTAACCAACTGACGGTTGTTTAATTTAACAACCGCTGCTTTACGTGTCGTCCGAATTGAGCCAGTGAGTCTAGCTTATGCAAGATTAAACAACCCTCACATACCCTAAAACAGACCATGGATTATGTGAGGGTTGGTTAATCCTCACATAACCTACACTTGCCAGGTTTGCCTGACATGACAACCTCTGAGCAGGGAATGCATATTCAAAATGGTGGCAGCATGAGCCCCAGCCTCACCATGGGTTAAATAACCCACGGTGGACTATCGTGTTGTGTTCACACAGCTATACGTGCATTCATTCAACCCAGGTACAACTGTATGCGTGATCTGTACCCAGGGTTAATTAGGACTCTAGTATTTGTGTAGATGCATGTGGACAGATTCTTATACAGTATGAACACACATTCAGTGAAATGTGTAAATACCCCTTCTCTGTTCCCTCAACCCAGGTTCTGATGGGCTATTAGTCTACCCTTCCCCATTGTTCCCTTTTTATTCTTTAATCTTTCTTGTCTTGAGAGATTCCACAGGGCAGGGGACTATCACTTATAATCTGCCTATTGCCATGTGATGAACTTTCAAGATCCGTCTGACTTATATTTGGAAACTGGATTTCCTCTGTCTTACTGATTTGCTATTTTTGGCACATTGTTAAAGATGAAAATTGTGGTGTATCTAAGATTCAAAGTTTGTGCATGAAATACACAGCAAAGAGCTATTAATCTCTATGGGGATAAGTGTTGCTCTTTGTCTAAGCAACCTTATCCAACATCCCTTTCCGCCTCTGTTGCAAGTTTGCGTATCATGTCTGTAACACAGGACGTAAATGTCAGAATATGTGGCTTTTCTAAATTCACTGTGCTTTGTAATCAGGAGCAGGAATGGAGTCAAAGTGCTTGACAGCTCACATGGTGGAACTAGGTTTGTCCCCAGACAGGCCAGACTGGTGTTCCCTTGCAAGGGATAATTATGTTTATCTTCTTTGTGGGGTGTGTGTGTGTGTGTGTGTTTGCATCCAAAACGCAGCAGTTGGTCAGGGAACCTGCTGCTTCCTCCCTTGCGGTTGGAAAGTTCTGCCCTCCAGGCACTTACGAAAGCTCTTCTGCTCTTTCTCCCTCCCCCCCCACCCAAGATTTTCCATCACGTGGCTTCCTCCCATCTAGGTCCCTTGAGCTTAACTGTTTCCTCCCTGCAGAGGAGAGAGGCCCGCTCAGCAACTGTCAGTCCTGGTCATTCATAACATTTAAAATGGTGACAATAGCAGTTTCTGGGCATCTTTGTTTTTTCAAGAAAGGTTCTAAGATAAAGGCAGGAGGGGCCCTAAAACTCCCCAAATAGTCATTTAAACAAGCACCTCATTTGTTTCATGTATTATATGGATTCATTCCCTGCCCTTTATTCAAATTTATTCAAACCAGGCCCACACAAACCAGGTGAAGCCTGCCAGGTGCTTTGACAGCTGCTCTAGTTTTCACAGCCTTAGTTCGGCAGAACCCCTCCCCCCGCACTCTGCCTCCAGTCCATGAACCAACCTCCTGGTGGGCTGCTGCACACAGGGGCCATGGTGGCTCACAGATTGCACAGGCCAGATCTAGTCTCACGACTTTTCAGCAGTTTGAGATCGCTCCTGAAATGAGAAGGATGCTGCAAAAATCAAAAACCCTAATCTTTGGCCCAAGATGAGGTAATTTCTCTCAGTCCTGGCCCATATTATTCGCCTTTATTTCATTTATTTTTCCAAATGGTCTAGCTCTGCATGACAAAAGTGAAAGCAATGGACATTGTCAGGGCCTCTTACTTACTGTGTGCTGCACGCAAATATTTTGTTTCCTTTCCTAAAAATTAAAGTAATGCATAATTAGACTCCACAGAACTTGATTTGTATTAGACCTATTGTATCTTTAAATACACACACACACACACACACACATCTAAATTACACCTTTGCAGGAAACTGAAAGATCCTGTTCCGTGGCAAACACTGCAACTAGTGTTGCTAGCCAGCTAGTTTTGGATTTGACAAGAAACCAGGATTGGAGTATGAGAAACTGGTAAACTCCAGATATTGTCAGACTTTTATTTAGTTTGGGACAGGGGCTGCCTCTACAAGAGGCATTTAAAGCTCTTTCAAGGCGCATTAAAAAAATTACCTCTACAAGAACGGAGCGCAAATCGGGCGTAGAGGTGCGTTTTCTCTCTGATTATGCGCATTATCGAATGCGCGTTAAATAGCGAGTTTTATTTTGCTCCGACCGTTAAAGCGCATTTTGACTATGTGAACAAGTGATTCTCCGCATGTCAACAGTTTAAATCGCGTTTCGGTCATCCAGTAATGCACTTCGACGCCTCTTGTACAGAAGTATTAGGCGTAAATGCACTTCTGCGAATATGCGCATAATTGCCTAACCAGGCGTAAAGGCGAATTCTTGTAGATGAGGCCTAAGTTACTTGGAGGACCTCCTTCACCCATATCAGCCTGCCCGCACTTTAAGATCAGAAAGAGAGGCCATTCTTATTGCCCACCCATGAGAGCAAGTAGGCAGGTGATCACACAGGAGAGGGCCTTCTCTGCAGTGGCCCCACCCACACCTTTGGAACATACTCCCATTGGAGGTCTGCCATACCCTGTCCTTGCAGCTTTTAAGAAGGCCTTGAAAACATATTATTTTACTGTGGCCTTCTTGTGATATGAGTACGGTTGTTGCTGCTGTTGCCATTGTGGTTGGTTTTACTGTTAGCTTTTATTGTTTTAATGGCTATTTTATTGTGTTTATGTTTTTATTGCTTTTAATATTTTAACTTTTTATGTATTTTATTGCTGTAAGCCACCTTTTGAGGGCTTCTGCCCTAAAAAGTGCCCCCAAATGTCTTAAATAACATAAATAAATAAATATTTACACTGTTTGTATACCACATCACCTCCGAAAGATTTTAGGGTGATGAACAGCAGATAGGATAAAAGAATAAGAACAGCGTGTTAAAATAATTACTATTAAAAAACCAAAAACACTTTGTACTGATAAAACCATGTTCTGATAGAACTCAAGGAAGGCTTCCTGAAATAACAATATTTTCAGGAGGTGCCGGTAGCAACACAATGTTGATGCCTGCCTGACTTCCAAAGGCAGGGAATTCTGCTCCGGTTTCACCCTTTTAGGCTCCACCTATGACCTACCAGGTTTTGTCTTGGCTCTGATGGTTCTGGCTCCACCCTCTGGCCCTGCTCAATGAGAAAGTAGGGTAACCATATGAAAAGGAGGACAGGGCTCTTGTATCTTTAATACTTGTATAGAAAAGGGAATTTCAGCAGGTGTCATATTTGTACACACGCAGCATCTGGTGAAATTCCCTCTTCACTACAACAGCTATACTAGAGTGACAAAAGAGGACAGGGCTCCTGCAGCTTTAACTGTTGTGATGAAGAGGGAATTTCACCAGGTGCTGCTGCATGCATACAAATGACACCTGCTGAAATTCCCTTTTCTATACACTCTTTAAAGATACAGAAGCCCTGTCCTCCTTTTCATATGGTCACCCTATTGGAATTCACTGCCATCCTTAATTACAGTTGTCCATGTTTATTGTTAACTTATGCATGAAAAAGATGTGAAAATCAATACATATTGATTTGGTCTACACAGACTGGGTTTATAATAACCAACAGTGGGTTAAATAGTCAATGATTGGTTATTGTTATTGTCACATCACAGTTGGTTATTGGGCCAAAATAACCAACGCAAATAACCAATACTATGCAGAGTTGATTATTTGAACAACCGTTGGTTAACATGTCGTGTGTTGGGCACCATTGGCTATATTAGTGCATGCGGCTGCCACTGTACTCTAGCTGGCAGAACTCACAATGGCTGATGGGATACCAGCGGGAGGACTGAGGGGAGACTGAGGAAGAGAAGGTGGGGGATGTGTCAATCAAACGCATCCTTGACTAATGGTGGTCTTAATCCACACCACGGTTGATTATAAACGTATAGTGTGGGGGAAAAACCTCGATAATTAACCCACCATTGATTATTCTGTTGTCCAAACGCAGCCGTTGTCTCATTCCCAATTGTTACCTATCGCAAACTGTAAGTGAAGTACAGAGAATTTTTAAATTAAGTCTGAATTTTAGTTTTATTTCCCCCCCCCCCGAACATATTTATAACAAGATATAAATATGTTCTGAAAAAAAACACTTATCTGGGAGTAAATGTCACTGCATGGAATGAGACCTACTTTTGAGTCTATTTGTATAGGATTGTTTGTAAAACTATCAATTGATTAAAGAATGCTCAGTTGATCTGTCTTCACTGATTGATTAATTAATACATTAATTCAATAATCATCAATGAGATTTATATTTGCAAATTACTAGGCAAATTACCACCCACTAGGTTTTCTGGGCAGTGTACAAATTAAAAACATAAAATGCAAAGTAACAATAAAACAATTAAATAAAATAAATCACATTAAAACAGGGCAAAAAGAGCAGAACATGATAAACACCAAGAATAAAACCAGTGACAGGGGTAAAACTGCTACTCTGCTGGAGGAATAACTATTAGGTGCTTCCAGATGTCGTAGGGCTCCCAGAGCTTCAGATTCGAAGGGATTGTGCAGCTATTTCACCTTTTTCTCCTTGATGGATTTTCTGCTATAAGAAAAATGATGAAAGGAGCGGTGGAAAAGTGTCGGAGGGTTATGAGTAAAAGGCAACGTCCTCTGGGCCCCTGTAAAAGTCAGTTAATGAAAGCCTCATCTGGAAGCATCTAAGGAAGAAAGTGTACGATAAAATACAATGTAAGGGGTGGAATGGTGGGGAGAGAGGTACCAATTAGAGTGAGAATATGGAAGGGCATTTTAAAATGTGTTATTTTTCCTTTCCTTTTACAATAACATCAATAGCTTTAAAATGCAAGTGTGCTTTCATGAACTTCTAGCTCCCCCAATTAATCAATAGAAGCTTTAGTGTTGTCCTATAAAAAGAGGCCGATAAAGATAACATTTAGGCTTTTTGGTCAAACCAAATGAGACTGAGACAGTGAAACAAGTTATAACTTGTACTTGACAAATTAGTAGCATAATAACATCATCATCCAAGTTCCACAGCATCCATTAAGCAAAATAATTGTTCAGAGAAAAAATTGTGAAGCTGCAAAATGTTAGGGTCTAAATTGGCCCCAACCACGAGAAGCCCATTCAGAGGCCTCTTAATTCCAGGCGACCCATAGCAATCAATAACATCTGGCCCCTCCTTTAGCCCGTGCTGCTCCTCCTTACTGGTCCATGGGGCTGGCAGGATCACTGGAGCGATGCCAGCATGAACTCTGCTGGCCAGAAGTGCCTTTGCCTATGGTATTTTCTGCTCTTCTTTCTTTCTTTCTTTCTTTCTTTCTTTCTTTCTTTCTTTCTTTCTTTTAAGAAATACAGATATTGCTATATATCAGGAGTGGCATTCCAGTTGTTTTGACCAACAGTTCCCATCAACCCAAGCCAGCACAGACAATGGTGAAGGAGTTGTAGGCTAAAACATCTGGATGCCCACAAGTTGCTCACCCCTGCTATAATATATGTAATGCTATTATCCAGTTGTGAACTGCTCTTAGAGTGTTTTTTTAAAGGAGGTGTGTACTGCTATTTTAAAAAAAAATTGAAAGAAAATTTTCTATGGTGGAAATGGGAATTACAGGGAGCTGCTGTCAACGAAAAAGAAACATTTAGAGATTTTTGGCCAATTTCCTTGAGGGATATTGCAAATTCGTACCTTTTCAAAGTACGAATTTCCACGTGAAGAACTCTGCATAGAGCTCTTGATTTGGGAAACCTCTGGTTCAAATCTCACCTCAGCCATGAATTTTCTATTGGGAGCTTTTCATCCCTTGTAAATAGCAAGCATGGGGGGGGAGGGTCCATTTGGGACCATGGTGGGGTCAAAGACTTAAAGACCTTCCCTCCTGGGTCATCATCTAATTTGGTTTAAAGGAAAAAGCAAGCAAGCATATCAGGGCTAAGTGTGTGTCAAATGTTGTATCTACTTTAGCTTTTGGTGGCAAATCTGGATTTACCTCTGCATAATGTGTGAAACAGAGAAAAACTATCTGGTCCAAGATCTACCCTGCATGGGTTGCCAGCATCCATGTGGCTTTCCATGGGCTGGCTCCCATCCCTGCCCCCTCCCCCCATTTCAAAGTGTTTAGCATGAAGAGACCCCAAAATAGCATAACAGCCAGCCAACCAGAACTGGTAGAAACACAGTTTTCCTCTCTGAAAGCATCCCTGGCTATTCTATCTATCATCTATCTATCTATCTATCTATCTATCTATCTATCTATCATCTATTTTCTATGCTGCCCAATAGCTGAAGCTCTCTGGGCAGTTTACAACAATTCATAAGACAATAAAATTCAGTATTAAAAATTCAGCATAAAATGCTGCATAATAATTTAAATATCCAAAAGTTTAAACAATTTAGACAGCTAAAAGCAGTTTCAATAAAATTCTAGACCTGTTTAGATGATTGGCATAAATGCCCCATCATATGCCATCGAATGTCTGGGAGTAGACGGCAGTCTTGAGCTGGCACCGAAAGGATGACAGTGTTGGCGCCAGGTGGGCCTCTGTGGTGAGTTTTTTCCACTGCCGGGGGGCTACACTGAAAAGGCTCTCTCCCTTGTTGCCACCTTCCAAACTTCTCTTTGAGGTGGCTCTTGGAGGGCCCTCCCAAATGTTTATCCTAATGTCCAGGTATGTTCAGGTCGGGAAAGTTGTTCCATCAGGTATTGCAGTTGGATAGCACATGCTATCCATGAAGAATGTTTCAGGATGAATCCCTGGTATCTCTAGATAGCAGGGCTGAGAAAGATCTCTGGCTGGCTGAGATCCTGGAAAGCTGCTGTCAGTCAGAATAGACCATACTGGACTAGATGAACCATTGAACTGGCAGCTTCATTTGTTTTTGTTTGTATATGACCCTCAGAGCAAGAATATTGTCCTCGTGCTGTGGACATGGGTAGGGGGAGGTATGGTATCAACAGGCCAGTTGAAAAGAGCAATTAGACAACATATGCCTGATCCCTTTTCTGTTTCTTCTCCCAATCCGATGGTTCCTGGTTGCCTTACCAACTTGCTATCTAGTCAGTTGTTGCTGTTGCTGAATGAATGCTGGGTTGGTCCAAAATCAAACCACTCTCATCTATGATTTAATGGTGAGTGTGGGGCAGACTCGGCTTGCGTTATCAAGACCTTGCAGTTGTCCCTCTTGTCCAGGTGCTTACTGTGGATGGGCAAAAGTTCTTATGGTTCTTCAACTTTACTGTGGAATTGGACAGGAAAGCCCTTCAAATACAGGACTGTCTGTTGTAAAAGAGGACCTCTGGCCATCTAGGACAACCGGGGGACGGATACTGCTCCTACTTAATGCTGGGGGATTATCACTCTACCCCTTTTACCGTTGGGGCAAACCAATATTCCCCATGCTGTTCAACATCTACAATGCTGGGAGAGTTTATCTGGCGATATAGACTGAGGTGTCATCAATACTGGAATGAACCTAGCTCTTATCTCTCCTTTTCATCAATTCCAGGTGAGGCAGTGGATGTTCTGAATCAGTGCCTGGGTGTAGCATTGGACTGGTGGAGGGCTGATCAATCTCAGTCCAGACAAGGCACTTTTCAGAGGTTCTTTTTGGGTACCCCTTCCAAATACGATGAAGCAGGTGGTTACTAGAGAAAGGGTCTTTTTAGTGATGGCATCCCAGGCGTGGAATACACTGCGAGGCTCATCTGGCATCTATATTGTGTTTTTTTCCAGGCCTTTCAGTCTTAATTTTTTTTAGTGTATTTTTAGAGCTTTTGCACAAATGTTATTCCTGTCCTGAATTTATTTCGGTTTTATCCTGCTATTGTCTATGTTTTATTTGTATATTTTATTGATTTAACTTTTACTGTAAACTGATTGTTTTTGTTATAGGGTGATACATATATAAATAAAATTCTGCATTGGTTTTAAATGTATGGTCGGCAAGTAACAGAATTAGGAGCTTGCTCAAAAGTAATTACTAAGTGAGAGAGAGAGGGGGGGGAAGAGAGAGAGAATATCAATCAATCAATCAATCAATCAATCAGTGAGGCAGTTAGCTGTACTTTTTCAAATAAAATGTGTGCAAAGAATATAATTAAACTGCATTGCTTTTTGGTTAAATGGGAAACACACTCTGCCTTCTATTTAAGCCATTTCACATGACATTGGTGATAGAGACTTCAGGGGAAGTGAATCAGGAACGCTATTTAGGGAGGGTGATGGCTGTTGCTTGTTTTGTTTTAGACCGCATAATCTTGAATATATCTAAGAATATATCTCTTACATTCCCCCACCCTCTATTTTCTAAATATGAAATGGCACCCCTTAAAATGAAGACATTGTACTGCTGGCCAGGTGGCAGAGTAGTCAAAATTGCTCTCCAGTGAACCATAGTTCACCTTGCTATGTGCTGTTTCTTTAAAAAGAAAAGAAAAGCCGCTTTGGGGGACAGAAACTTTGAGAGAAGAAGCATGGGGTGGGAGGTGTGAAGCCTTACTTCACTCACAACCACTCTGCTCCACATCCTTTCCCTGCAAGCAGCTTTTCTCTGCAGAGTACAAATGACATATTTCTGTGTCACATCCCAGAGCATGCAACAGACTTTGTCCTTAGTTGGGGCTTCCTGGGGTACATCTTGACGAGGGGTTTGCCCCGGGATGGATCCGCAGTGGCAGCAGGTCATTTACATGATGCAGCTGCCATCACAAATCCATCCAGGGGCAAACCCCCGAAGCTCTGCTTTTAAAAAGTTGGACACTTACCTCGACTTTTTTATCTTGAAGCGAGGCGTGCCCCAGCCTATGGCGACCCCTGATTGGTTGCCTGGCTAGGACAAGGGGCAGGGAGCGGGCCAGAATGGCCACTGGCCCGCCTCTGCACTTCTCCGGCATGGGGAGAAGCTGAAAAAAACAACAACAACCTGGGATGTGAGGAGCAAAGCAAACCTCCAAAGCAAAGAGTTTTTTAAAAAACAGAAAACTGGGACCTGAGGCGTAGGAGCCCGGTGTATGGCCACTCCTCCTCCTCCTCGCAAGCAAAACCCCACGTTCGCTCCTTCACATGGGGATAATACGAAGGAGCAAAAATTTGGGGCTGGCACTGCTGGCACATCTCTGTGGGCCGAGGGGTTCCAAAAGGGTGATATATATACGGCACCACCTGCACAGGTTAATTGTGTTTCTGAGCCCAATTCAAAGTGCTGCTTTTGACCTTTAAAGCTTTAAACAGTTTGGGAACAAGTTTCTTGAAGGGCTTCCTTCACCCATATCAGCTTGCCCGCACTTTAAGATCAGAAAGAGAGGCCCTTCTCACCTGCCCACCCATGAGAGCAACATAGGCGTGCACAGCACATTTCATCAGGTTGTGCGCCCAGAGATTTTTTAAAAAATTATTGGATACTAAATCATAAAGGACATTATTTTTATTCATTCATTCTTTTATTAAACACTGTAGACATGGTGCCCTACGCCGTGTTTGGCTTGCTGACCGCGGGAGGGCCATTGCAGTTGAGGGGTGGGGGAATGGGGAGCATTGGTGGGGCTTTGTTGTGACACCGGCCGGCCAGAGGAGGGGCTTATGAGGCAATGGTAGCCTTCAGGGTCCCTCTTCCTGGTCTTTTTGAAGTGTGGCTCCAGCAGAGAGACTCCCAGCAGAGCAATTGCTTTGAATTTGAAATTTGCTACTGGGAGCAATAGCACACTGTCTGGGTCCCCCTCTGGATCCCTACTCAATGGCCCCCTCAATTTAGCACTTATTGCTTGAGACAATAGGATGTGCCTGGGCACACCTGGCAAACCCCTTGCGCACGCCTATGGAGATCAATTAGGTAGGTGGGTGATCAGATAGGAGAGGGTCTTCTCTGCAGTGGCCCCACCCCTTTGGAACGAACTCCCATCGGCGGTGGGAGTTTGTTGTTCTTGCCATTGTTGTTCTTGCTGGTTTCATTGTCGGCTTTTATTGATTTTAATTGCAATTTTATTGTGTTTATATTTTTATTGCTTTTCATATTTTAACTGTATTTATGTATTTTATTGTTGTGAGCCACCTTGCGAGGGCTTCTGCCCTGAAAGGCAGCCAATAAATGTTTTAAATAAATAAATCAGCATTGTGGGTGTCTCCCTATTATTGCATGCCTGTTGGATCCTTCTGAGCCTGTCAACTGAGGGTCGGGGCGTGTTGGCATGTGCCACTGCATGACTGGTTATGCCAGTGGTGTCTCCAGTGGACTCCATGGCTGTGGGTGTTGTAACATGCGGTGTTTCCTGGAGCGCTTTTGCCTCCTCTTTTGTATATTGTTGAGACTGCGTGGGATCCAGTCTTAGTTATGCTGATGTATTGTCTAGGCAAACAGGGTTTGGGAACTTTGGCCTCTGCAATAGCAGAACAGAACTATTGACTTACCATACATCATTGTTATAAGGATTGCTGAGACCATTACAAGATACAATAGGAATGGCGCTCTGTAAATTATTACCAATAATAATTATTACTAATATTGTCATTGCTATGGTAAGCATTATATCTTTAAGCAAACAGGATTTTATTGTGTAACTGCTGCTTTTAAAGATTTTAATTATCTTAGGTGTTAATATTGCATGTTTATTGTAAATGTATTATTATTATTATTTTCTTTTGTTTTTGTAACCCATTTTGGTTACTTCTAGGTTGAAGAGTGTGATATAAATATTTAATATTACTATTAAGAATATTGTTATTGAAATGGAGATGCACTGATATACTTCTTTATGAAAGGAACTGCTCCTCCCAGACCTGTGGACTGGACTCAGAGCAGCATAGCCCTCCCTAAGAGGAAGGTCATAGTATTTAATTTTTCTCTCTCAGCAGTATGCTCCTAAGAACTCTGTGAGCCTTTTAGTTTCTACTGTGACATTAATACTTGTTGCTTGATTCATTTTCCTATAATAAAATATTGTCCTACGTTTTCATAGACAGGCTTTTTCTTTTTAATTCAATGAGATTTGTGTACAGTCAAATCTGCACAGCCTTTAAAAATGCTGGCCACGTAAGAGCTTGCAATAAAAATGGAAAAGGCCAGAAAAAGAAGTCTCTGTTAGTAGAGCTCACTAAATATGTGCATGCGCACAAAATCTGATAATGGTGGTGGGCAATTAGTGACAATAAGGGCTACAGACAGAGGCATCCCAAAATGTTTCGCTGCCCATGCAAAAGAAAGAAAGAAAGAAAGAAAGAAAGAAAGAATCCAACTTCAATCTCAAACTGTTGGTGCAAGTGAATTTTGACATAGCCCAAAGCTTGACAGATCATCTGATGCGCCCTCTTTTCCTTCCTGCTCCTGGACCATGTATGTCCCACACTGTTTTCATTACCCCAGTCATGCTCCACCCTCCTTTTCCAAAGCCTACTTCTTTTCTCCTCTCCTTCTTCTCAGATGGTACCATGGGCATCTTTCTGGCCCAGCAGCTGAGACCTTACTCCAAACCAAGGCTGCGCCATGGACCTTCTTGGTGCGTGAAAGCCTTAGCAAGCCTGGAGATTTTGTGCTGTCTGTCCTGACTGACCAGCCTAAAACTGGGATGGATGCTACTCTGACTGGAGCCACCAGCACCCCTAAAGTGCGATTCAAAGTCACCCATGTCAAGATCATGTGTGAGGTGAGAAGCTGAGTAGAGAGGGGAGAGGAGGAGACAGAAAACTTCTTTGTCCCTACAGGACAGTGTTCAAAGCTCTCTCAGTTGTCACTTCTTGTGGTCCCAGGTTAAGAAACCAGCAAGAATCCTTTGAGCCTAATGTATGTATTGATTGTGATTTCATTTGTCGTATTTGTATCCCACCCTTCTTGAGGCAGGTTCCTCCCATTTTATCTTCACAAAAACCCTGTGGGATAGGTTTAAGGTGAGATAGGCAGGATTTAAACTGCTTTAAAACAGTTTAAAATGGTTTAAAACAATTTATAACAGTAGTGACAACTGTTGGGGCCCAGGGCACACTCCATATACAGTTTTCAAAACATCTCAAAGTGTTGTATCCTGCTTGGTGTAGATCGGTCCATAAAGTGACTGGGTCAAGGGCAACAACCAGTAAAGCTTTGTGGCTGAGTGGGGATTTGGACTGCGGTCTTTCCAATCTGAAATCTGATGCTCTTGCAATGGCGCACACTGGATGTTATATCTGTCCATATTGATCTGCTGTAGCAACAATTTAAACCCTCCGGCAGTGAGAGGAAGTAGAATCTGTAGGATAAGGAAAGGTTACAAAGATGGGCAGGAGAGGAGATGAAGGTCTGAGTGTCGAGTAAGGATGATGTCTGAAGCAGGTAACCTGTGCAACAATATAACGCTTGCAGTTTGAATAAAAGGAGAAGATGGCCCCAAAACGGACTCTGGGTTCTTGGGCTTCAGAAAACGCAGGCAATGGCAAAGGTTGTCAAGCAGCTTGAAATTCAGGAGAGAGAGCCTGAGAGCTAAGGGTGATGATTGGCAGAGCAAGGGATGGAGCTTGGTGAGGTGAGGGTGGAGCCCACAATAGTGCCTGGTCAGGGCAGAGATAGATGCTAGATGATGGACCTGGTAGATGAGGGGAAGAGCCTGGCAGTGCCAGGTAGCTCAGGGTAGAGCCTGGTGGACAAGGGACACAGAGCAAATGGTAAAAAGACCTCAGGCCAAGCAGGAAATAGTCTTCCCTCTTGATTCTGTCCATTAGAAGGGGCTAAAACACTGAAACGTTATGTGAAAATCTGAGACTTGGTAAATAATTACTTTTTAAATGCAGAGATGAGCAAACTCTCTCCAGTCAGATTCATAATTAATCCAGATCGATTGTGGTTGATTATTTATATAGCACCATTATTATTTATGGTTTTACAGTGTGACATAAGCAAAGGTAGGTAATAATAATAATAATAATAATAATAATAATAATATCAAGATGTACACGACCGTCTTCTGTGAAGTCTGTTTAGGCTTTTCCTGTCACCTCTTCCTTCTTTGTGCTTACTGGGGTCAGGAGGCATCAAGGAGGAGGGTCTGAGCCACATCTGGAGTAGTGCAGGCATTCATGAAGGCTTTTGACTCTTTCACGTATGCACAGTGATGTCTAAGGTGGTTGTTTTACCTAGGCTGACCCTATGAAAAGGAGGTCAGAGCTCATGTGACTTTAACAGTTGTAGATAAAAGGGAATTCCAGCCGGTGTCATTTGTATGCAATTAGTCCCTGGTGAAATTCCCTCTTCATCACAACAGCTAAAGGTGCAGGCACTATACTAGAGTGACCAGATACAAAAGAAGGCAGGGCCCCTGCAACTTTAACAGTTGTGATGAAGAGGGAATTTCACCAAGAACTAATTGCATACAAATGACACCGGCTGAAATTCCCTTTTGTCTACAACTGTTAAAGTTACATGAGCCCTGTCCTCCTTTTCATATGGTCAGCCTATTTTACCCTAAGAAATGCAATCACAGGGCCTCTCTAAAGTCAGCATCCCTTATAGTATTTATTTATTTATTTATTTATTTATTTATTGCATTTCTATACAGCCCAATAGCCAAAGTTCTCTGGGCAGTTCACAAAAATCAAAACCAGTAAGTACAATTTAAAGTATAAAACTAGTAGAAAATATGGCCTTCTCCACTGTGTCCTCTCACTGGAAACTACTGCAAAGTAGGGGCAGTGAGGATGATCCATCTAATTTGCACCAGATTTGTGGAGACTTTGGACATCCCTGTATATACACTGTGCATTCAGAATGGCTGGGGATCATGGGAGTTAGAGTTTCCATAATGTCCAGCCATCCCAAGAATGTCCAACCAGCTTCCTTCGCATTATGAATTGCTGGTAAATATGGAGTAAGATGGAGCGCCTGGGAGGGTTGGAAGCCTCTAAGCAAGCCTATTTACAAATCTATGAGCCCAACCTTAGGACGTTTATGAGGCTGTTCTCCAGTCATCATAATTTTAAGCGGTTCATTTTTTTCCTATTAGGAGCAGGTTCATTTCAGATATTCAGGAGCAAGTTCTTTTCAGCCCCAAAATTATGGAATTCCCTCACTCATGAGACTCAAATAGCTTAATTCTCTTGTCTCTTCTTGAAGACAAATGAAAATGAAGGTATTCTGTTGAGCTTTTGGAAGTTGATATTATATTTTTAAATCTTGACAGTTGCTGTTATAGCTCTTATTTTTAGTTGTTGTTTTTCAATTGTTTGATTTATGGTTTTAGATATTTTTGTTAGATGTGTACACTTTAAATTGTTATTTTAATATTTATAATTGTAAACCACCTTGGGGTATATTTCCCTGTATATAGTATACAATATATAAATACTGTAAATAAATTAAATGGAATAATTAGAAAATTAAATGAAATAATTAGAATAATTAGAATTGCTGCTGATCCAGATTCAGTTTGGGCATAGACTCTGGATGGCCCAAAATCTGATCTGATATTAATGTAATTGGGACAAGCCTCCCAATTCTTTTAAAAAAAACAATCTGGATAATTGTAGTGTTTAACAGCACCCACACTTAAACAGCTATAGATCATCTGGGTGGTATACAGAGATGGACTTGGCGCCGTAGCTGAGCTGAGTGCATCAATGACATATCTGAGAGTGAACTAAGAACAACGTGTAGGTTTCCACAAGAAACTACAACTGTCTAGCTTTTGTGGGCAGCCACTGGAATTAGTGACCCAGATTAGCAGACTGATTTGACCAGGCAGACCAAGTTCCTAGAAGCCAGTCGTGAAGCATTTAGCTGGTCAGATGCCAAACAGAGATGCCAAGTATGTCATTAATTTGTCCCTCAGGGTTATAACCTGATGTGGCTTTCCCATGAGGCAGTTTGAGATGGCAAGCAAAGGCACTTGATTTTGGGTGATCTTAGGGGCACAAAGAGAGGAAGACAGGGAAGATTAGATGCAGGAGCTATAATCCGCCAGAAAGTTCTTCTGTGCAAGCCCCACTCAAATAAATGGGAGCTGTGTAAGAGTGGTCTTGCACTGCTCCCGTTCATCTAAGAGCCGATCTACACTACTGCTTTAAAACGGTTTATAACAGTAGTGTAGATCGGCTCTTAATGAGGCATGCATAGGAGAACATCCCGGTGGATTATGGTCCATGTTAATTATGGTATGAATGTTAAATGTTAGGATTGTTACTTGATACCATGATCTGGTCGTAGTAATAGCCTTCTACCACACTGAGGATATAATAGCTCAGCAAAAATAAGGTATGGGAGCAGGGGGTTACATATGTAAGGGATATGAATAACAACACTTTCTATTTCCTCCAGAAGGGGAAATACACAGTCGGGGGTGCAGAAAAGTTTGGAAGTTTGGCTGACCTGGTGGAGCATTTTAAGAAGACTGGTATTGAGGAGGCTTCTGGATCCTATGTACATTTGAGACAGGTAAATGAGGATGCACACACAGAAGCCTAGTTCACTCATGCTTGTTCATCCCATTTTATTTACTTATTTATACCACTTGTTAAGTGCTTCTCTTTAAAATGCCTAAAGAGACATCCAAGAGAAAGAGAGCTAAAGAAAAATAATAACGTGAACAATGTATTTGTTAAAAAAAAAGAAAAAAAGAAAAAGAAAAAAGACCAGCAGCACCCTTAAAACATCCAATTTAAAATTAAACTCAACTTCAGACTTTTTGTATCCTATTATGAGCTTCTCTAAACAAACGGGTCCATTACACAACGTTGTCAATGTCCAGGACATCTCCCGCACTATCCGCTAGTAATCTCACTTTTAAAAAGATCAGAGATAAAGTGGTATTTAAAGTTATCGCTAGGATATGGTTGGATCTCCCCAGTATGTAAAGTCGGCATTACATTATAATTCCACCACTAAACACAATGGAGCCTTTCTGAGGATGGGATGTTTTCAATTTAAAATCACATGGTTGCATGAAGGTGGAAATACTCCAGAGGACAAAAGCCTTGGTAAGTCTGCGCAGTTTTTCCTGTTTGTAGAAAAGCTCTGTGTTTTATGATGTGGCCTACAGAAAGTACAATGCATGTACAAAATGTGATATAACTTACTTTTTCTAAATGTGGGATATGTATATTAAAAGTTGGGGCCCAGAGATATTTTCTTTAGCTGGGATAATTTTTTACTGAAGAGTTTGATTGGAGGGCAATATTGGAAAACATAAACTTCTTTCAATGAGATCGATGGACTCACAGAAACTTTATATGAGCTATCATGATATCCCTACAGATTTGGAGGGCACAACCTTTTTGGCCCTCAGGGCTGCATCCAATGTTAACTGGGGCCATACTTGCATGCGCACCACTCTCTCGCTCTCTCTTTCTGGAACGTGGAGTTAACCTTTGGCCCTTATCACAGTGATCCTGTGCAGGGTCACTGGGGTAGGTGGAAGCTGTGTCGGGACTTCTCCTCTGCCATTAGTAGTGTGGAAGCAGAGGCTCTGATCTTCCGGGGTGGGTGGGGTGAGATTTGGCGGCAGCAGTAACGGGAGTAGCCTAACATGGCTGGGGGGCGCACATGTGAACTGCAGGATGTCCACTCCTGCTGTAGATGATTAAGGGCAGAAGTACAATTGTTTCAGTACTTTCAAATATGATTTTTTTAGTAAGAGGGATAGCGGAGCAGAAGCAACTTCATAAACTGACATTATTTGAACCATAATTTTTGTTAATGCAAAGTGTAAGGGGACGTGTATCTACATATATACTAATAGTGGCATTAGATCAGAAAGAATGTAGATATGTGGAGGAATACATTAATATCAAAGTGGAGGAAGTGGAATATCAGTTTTGACCATATATTTGGAGAGTGGCGAGGGTGGTCCCTATTTGTTTAACTTTGAGAGGCACATTTGAAGATAATTTCTAGTTGATATCTAATGCTGTGTGAAAAGTTTTTTAAAAATAGCATAGTTGTGTTGGAAGGGCTGAGGTAATTAAGGTACCTACTTACATGCTTGGTGGGCTACTCTTGTGTAAGAAACTGTAGGCAAAAAATGTTATGAATAACCAATATTATAAGTGGTCACACATTATTGGATACCCCTGAAGTAGGATTATTAGGGTGTATTCCAACATGCATAAGCAGTGAACAACATAGCCTGATGCATTTATTGTTGGTAGCAGACAAGGTGTTTCATCAGATGAGCATTTTATCGCATGCTCGCCATTGCTCGCTTATGGATGTGAGCACAACTTTTAGATGACGTTGTCCGCCTCCCACATGCCTCCCACTCCTTCTGCTCATTTTTCCATCACAAAATAGACCCCTTTTAGTCTGACTTTTTTTAAAAAATGGAATGTGCCGCGATCTCCTACTGTGTGCAGGAAAAGCAGCACGATACAAAGAGCCCCTGAATGAGCCACGTGGTCTTTGCTTACTTCCTCTTTTCCCTCCTGGCAGAAACAGAAAGTAATGAAGGATAAAGAGATTCATCAGACAAGCATTTTATCACACACTTGCTACTGCCCACTTACGGATGTGCGCCCATCCTTTAGACGACCTCGTCCGTACCCTGTGCACCTGATACTCTTTCCACTCATTTTTCCATTGCAAAATAGACCCTTTTTAATCTTACTTTTAAAAAAAATGGAATGTGCTGCAATCTTCTCCTGTATATATGAAAAGCAGCGCAATACAAATAGCCCCTGAATGGACCATGTGGTCTTTGTTTACTTCCTCTTTCCCCTCCGGGCTGAATAAGAAAGTAATGAGGGACAGAAGTGGGGGAGGAGAAGCGATGGTAAGGAAATGCGATTTTCTCCCATGTGATAACGCTTAAGATCTGCTGGGTGAAAATGTGTAAGGACATGGATATTCCAACAGTTAAGAAGAGCTGGGCTAGTTCTACACTACTGCTTTATAACAGAATTGAACTGCACTGATAACTGCTGGGGCACATTACACATTCCATATATCAGCTCTATAGTTTCCTGCTCTTTATTCCACATTATCCAAAATGCCACAGCAAATGTCATTGTGTGTCCTACGAGGTAAAAATGTGCAAGAGGGATACGTGTTACCATGATGGGATCATAATGATTTGACACAAGGTGTAGATCTGGCCTTAGAGTCGATGAAGATATGGGATGTAGCCTTAATAGGGAAGAAATACAGTTGATATTAAACCTAGCATTAATGATAATCAGATTTTGAATTAATTTGTTTTTGGAGAGACTTTGGACATATTTGTGAACTAGAAAATACTACAATGGATTTAATACATTGTATGATCTTACAAGATACAATGGATTATGTTATAAATATGTCATGAATGCATGGAAGAAATGTGTTTGCAAACCCCTGCAGCATACACAGGTACATGTGCCAGGGAGTTGGCGAGGGCTCCCCACCACATGTCTGCACAGTATCACATGTGGATACGCTGCTGTATGATGTGTGAAGTGTAAGCAAGCAAACACTCTCAACTCAAGAGTTTTGGTGATTCTTCTCAAAAGATTTCCTGAATGAAAATGCACGTTGCTAATAAAAAGAGTACAAGTTGCATGTGTGCACAACCTTAGATATATCATAGATCATCCAACATTACATCACTTTGAATACAATACTTTTCAAGTCGGTTTGTATTTTCTGTTGCCTGACTATGAATTATGTTCACCAAGTGAAAATAGCCCTATATAAGCCAGGTTCTGCCTTTTAAGAATTCTGAAGGCTCTCCTGGCTATCATGCCTTTCTCCATTGTTCATCTATCTCTCCCTCTTCCCTTGATGGATAATTTTCCTTGCTTCCCTCTCTCCTAACACATAGGGAAAAGCAGTTGCTAAGCAGAGAGATAAGCATAGATCAACACTGGAGGGAGAAAGTGGGTCAGTAGCTCTAAGTTCCCCATCAGCTTTCTCTGCTTGTCTTTGGAGAAGTCGTCAGAATGCTCAAGAGGCTGCTTTTCATGTCATGAGTGCAACATGTAGGCAGGCACTAAGTAATATGCACCTGCATGTACAAACCAGTCTAGACACTGAGATGCTAGATGGCTCGGCTCTCTGGGCCTACCTTTGACTCCTGACTAGAGGAGAGTAATCCTTTCTTTCTTCTTTTCTTCCCCTAGCCTTTCAATGCCACTCGAGTGAATGCTGCTGACATTGAGAACAGGGTGCAAATGCTCAACAAGAGAAGCCAAATGGAAGAGGCAGCCAAAGGTGGTTTCTGGGAGGAATTTGATGTGAGTGGAGACTTGTGGAGTTCGCTGTTCTTTGTGATGTGTGATAGGGTCTGAACCCTACCCCATGGCCCAAGGGCTCCTAACCTAACCTCTACTAAGGGTGGGCATGCTTGCACCATCTCCATTCATTTTACATACAAAAAGACCTGCCTTGAGACATGTCGGACCTAACATTTAACACAACAGGCAACAGAGGGAGGAAAGGGAGGTGGGGTGAGCGATGCCTCAAGCAGGGCTGTGGCCCTCGCCGTGTCTTGATGGCGGTGCGGCGGCAGTGTGAGGCCTCCCGCTCCCACATTGGTGTTCCTTCCAGTTATCTACATGGGAAGGAGCACAATTGCGGGCTTTTGGGAAGGAGCCGCCACTGCTGCGCCCATCCACCCAAACCCACGTGCGTCATTGCAGGGGAGCCTGGGAGCATCCCCTCCTTAGGCTGCCTCTACAAGAGAGGTTTAAAGCTCTTTCAAGGCTGATTAAAAATTGTACCTCTACAAGAGAGGAACGCAAATTGGGGGCTGAGGCGCTTTAAACCTCCGATTATGCGCATTATCAAATGTGTGTTAAACCGCGAGTTTTAATTTGCGGCGGCAGTTAAAGTGCCTTACCACCATGTAAACATGCAATTCTCCGCATGTCAGCAAGTTTAAAGCGCGTTTCGGTTGTCCTGTAATGCACTTCGCCGCCTCTCGTACAGAGGTATTAGGAGTAAATTAGGCGCCAAAGCGAATCCTTCTAGAGGGGGTCTTATTCAAGGTTTATTTATTTATTTATTTATTTATTTATTTATTTTTGTAAACAGTGGTCTGCAGAGGTGCGGAGGTGGTCCAGTGACCGTTCGGCTCGCTAGTCCACCCACTTCCCTTCCCAGCCTAAGGTGACCAATCAGGGGTTGCCATCGGCTGTGGCACGCCTCCAGAGCAGCTCCAGAGCAGCTCCAGAGCAAGTCAACAGACGGCAGATGCCGTTGTCGCCTCGCTGCAAGCAAAAAAATGTCGGGATAAGTGCTTGACTTTCTTAAATCAGAGCTTTGGGGGTTTGCTCCTAGATGGCTTTGCGATGGCGGCTGCGTCATGTACATCACCTGCCGCCACTCTGAATCCACTCCGGGGCAAACCCCTTGTCAAGATGTACCCTGGATCTTCTTAGCCTAGAGCTTCCCCTCCCCTGTTGGACATTTCCTGACCCAGGGGCCCATAATCCACAGCCAAGCACTTAACAGCACTTCTGTGAAATACAGCATCCCCATGAATTCAAGTGTGTAGAATTCTGTCATGTTCTCTCTCTCTCTCTCTCTCTCTCTCTCTCACACACACACACACTCTTTCTCTGATGTGTCCCTACCTCTAGCTGTTCACCATGCCTGTCATTATTAAACACTCCTCTTCACTTCGTCCTCTTTCAGAGCCTGCAGAAACAAGAGACAAAGAACTTGTATGACCGGCATGAAGGCCAAAGACTGGAAAACAAGGGCAAGAACCGCTATAAGAATATCTTGCCATGTAAGTCTGGAACTCCACCTCTCTTTCCTCAGGTGATAGAAAGTCTTAAGGTGACAGCAGTTTGGGGACAATCACATTTTATACGTTCCCCTACTTTAAAAAAAAACAGAAACTTAGCGCAAAGCAAAGGCTAGGTAGAGTCTTCCTCTCTCCATCCAGGTGCTAATTTTCTACTTAGAGGGAAGGTTTCCCCTCCACACCACAAATATCCAAACATAATATCTCCACCCACCCATCCACCTGCAATTTGAAGTAGTTCGTTCCAGTAGATCTCTATCTATTAATTCTATTGCATGTGTTCCAAAAGTGGGCTTCACTGGGGGAGAATGACCGGTTCCCCACACAGAGGAGAGAGTGGGAGAATCTAGAAAGGCTGGCTGGAATTTCCCCTAGGTAGTAGCATTGTAGAGGCAGAGATGGGCTGGATTGGGGTGCTTCATTCTGGGCTGGAGGTTCTACACCCCTGCTTTTCAGCAAGGAGAGAGAGCTGATTTGCATAGCTTTGTTACATACAGTGCCTGGGTTGCTGTGCCTAACCCAGGCAATAGAGGAGTGGGCTGCAAAAGCCCCTTTTACAAAAAGCATTCCTTGGTGATGTATTAACTTTGTCTGTTGTTCTAGTTGACCACTCCCGGGTGATCCTCCAAGACAGAGATGTAAATGTTTCTGGGTCTGATTATATCAATGCCAACTATATCAAGGTGAGGAAGGGTCTCCTGCCATGCCTCGCAGAAAGAAAGAAGGGATGGGGTGGATTTGCTCCTGTCCTTTTTAAATTTATTTTGCCTGCTTATTCCTTTGCAGAACAATCTATTCAGTCCTGAGGAATGCAATAAAACTTACATTGCTAGCCAAGGTTGCTTGGATGCCACAGTCAATGATTTCTGGCAAATGGTGTGGCAAGAAAACTCACGCATCATTGTGATGACCACCCGGGAGGTGGAGAAAGGAAGGGTAAGTTGGGCCCATGACTCTCCAAAGAGCACCTTTCCATCCAGCCTTCCACCTTCTCAGTATATAGCAACTTTTGCTTCTTCTTCAGTGTTCTTCTCTGAGGTTAGGAATGTAAAAAAAATTCTCCTGAAAATGTTAGTAGTCTGGGGGGTGGGGTGTACTAGCCAAATGTCCTATGGCATTCCTGTGCTGTGAAGCAGTGTAGGGATGGGATCCGTTGGAGCGCAGAAGTGCTGAAGCCATTGGTCTTTGTTCTTCCCTGCTGACAATTGGCCACCGCCAGCCCCATGTGGGAGGGGTTTGGAAATGGAGGAGGGAGATCCAACTTTCAATGGGAAAAGAGGAGGTGTGGTAAGGGTTAAGCACTCCCTCTCGGCCTCCCTACTGCTTGTCCCTTCCAAATCACTTGTGTGAAGAGGCAGGCCATTGCACAGAAGGTTTCGTTGGGGCCAATCTATACAAGCGCTTTATCCTAGTACGGCAATGTCTGGCTCATTTGCAGCACACACTACGCACTCCCCAACCCATTATCCTGATGCTCTCTTCCCCTCAATGTTTCATTCCCCCTCCCACAAACTACTTCAGTGACATTTTTTTTAGTGACTGCACTTTCTGTGCATTTTTGGAGCAAGCTATGCTATCGGAATGCTATGTGTGTTCCAATAGCAGTATTATAACTCTTAATGGTGGGTGTGGCTTTAAAGCTGTAGAATTGTGTAACTTTTAACGCCATCTTCTCCCTGACACCCCACATTTTTATCCTCTACCTCTTTCCCATCCCTGCTCTTTCCTCACACCAATTTTGATGAGACAATGGGTGATTTTTTTTTAGGCTATTTCTTTTCTACATATATACAGCTGTGGATAACCACACAATGTATTGTTAAGCCTGCATTCCTGCACAGCTGCAAAGGTGTGCATGCAGTTACCAGACTTTTTTTTTTTAAAGCAACCTGAAATGGCAGCATATGACTTCTCACTTCTCCCACAATTGCACCACTATACTGTGGCTGCGCTTTATTTATTTATTTATTTATTACATTTATATGCCACCCCCATAGCCAAAGCTCTCTGGGAGGTTTGCAAAAATTAAAACGTTGGACATTACAAATCGATATACAAAATTTAAAACCCATAAAAAACATAAAAGCAGACAGCGTATAAAAACAGTGTACATTTGAAACAGCTGCGAACTCTCAGCCAGGCCTAAATATAGTTCTGGGGTGTCAGATGGTAAACTATAAACTCAAATGATAAAACACTTGTGATCGCTCACATTATTCCTGCAACATGATGCATCGGGGTATGGCCTTTGACTGCGTTATGACACAGTAGATACTAGGGTGACCAAATAAAATCCAGGTCAGGGTTCATGTAACTTTAACAGTTGTAGAGAAAAGGGAATTTCAGCCAGTGTCATTTGTATGCAATTAGTTCCTGGTGATATTCCCTCTTCATCTCAACAGTTAAAGTTGCAGAGCCCTGCCTTCTTTTGTATATGGTCACTCTAGTATAGTGCCTACACCTTTAACTGTTGTGATGAAGAGGGAATTTCACCAGGAACTAATTGCATACAAATGACACTGGCTGAAATTCCCTTTTCTCTACAACTGTTAGTTACATGAGCCCTGACCTGGATTTTATCTGGTCAGCCTAGTAGATACAGTGCTGCATTCACTAGAGTGGGCCCACCGAACAGTAACGGCCTTTGAAAAAAATTACTGGCACGACGGTGCCTCATAGACTAAAGGGACTCCAGCGTAGATCCTCTTTTGTTGGACTCTCATTGAAACCCTTTTGGCTTCCCTAAAAATACTTCAGGCGTTTCACCTGAGGCGGAATGCACACACTTGCTTCAAGTTTCACTTTAGTGGCAGCTCTAATCTATCTTCTTCTTCCAGTCACCCCATACAGACCCTCTTTCTCCTGTTCCCTAACAGAACAAATGTGTCCCCTACTGGCCAGAGGTGGGAAGCAGCAAAGAGTATGGGCCATACATAGCGGAAAACACTGGAGAACATGATGCCCTAGAGTATAAACTCCGTCAGCTTCACCTTTCATTGGTCAATAACGTGAGTACCTGGGGAATAGTTGCAAAAGTAAGATCTGCAGGAAAATTGATCCCAGCATTTTGGAATATTAGTTATGCTTGAAAGAATGGGCCGGGACAAAAAAAAACCTCACTAGTTTGCTCGTTATTTGTGGGGGAGGGGGGCATTACCAGAAAATGTGATAGATAACTGGAAAAGTTTGAATGATTTTATCTGAGAAATGATGCACACAGCTGCACACAGTTTTAGGATGTTTTTTATGATGTTTTAATGCAGTTTTAATAACGTGTCCCATGTTTTAATCAGTTTTATGTATTTTATCATATTTTATATTTACTGTTGTTCCCCGCCTCGATCCAAACGGAGAGGTGGGTGAGAAATAAATTATTATTATTATTATTATTATTATTATTATTATTATGCCCATGTTGGCCAACCCCTTCTTCTGCTTGTGACTTATCTACCAAATAGGCTTTGCCAATAGAAGAAGCCAATGTTTGTGAATAAAACGATGGCAACTGTTCATGGCAAACAAGACTATGATATGTCATCATAAGCATGGACCTGCCATGGGAGGAGGTTGTTTACATTGGCCACGTCGCCATGAGAAGTTATACTGCAGTATCAGAGATGTTTCTAGCTGGGGGTGCCTCTACAAGAGAGGTTTAATGCTCTTTGAAGGCTCATTATAAATTTTACCTCTACAAGAACGGAGCGCAAAACGGGCGTAGAGGCGCGTTATCTCCCGGATTATGCGCATTATCTTTTTTTTATTATATAATTTTTTATTGATTTTTCAACAAACCAAACAACATACACATAATACATAAACAAACTAACTCCCTCGACTTCCCCCGTGCACCCCGCCCCCCCGAGACCTACTCACATTCATCCATCATCCTTCCAAAATTTTAATGATTCTTTTGAAGGCGATTGTCCCTTTCCCGATCTTAAAACATATTCCAAAAAGGGATTCCATATATCTCCAAAATCACTCTTACTGGACATTCCCCTCATTATTTTCATTTTACATGTCAACATGTCATTCAATGCAATATCCCAAATTTCTTTATACCAATCTTCTATTTTATAACTTTGTTGCCCTTTCCAATTTTTAGCAACCATTAATCTAACGGGTGCCAGGAGGTTGTTTACCAATTCTCTGTTAATTATATGCTTATTCCTACTATCCCAAATTGCTAGTAGAGCTAACTTCGGGTTTAATTCCAATTTACTTCCAATTATATCACTTATTTCTTTAAAAACCCTTTCCCAAAATTTTTGTACCTGTTCACAGCTCCACCACATATGAAAATAGGTCCCAACCTCCTGACATCCCCTCCAACAGTTCTTGGACACTTTTTTATCAATCTGGTGAAATCTTACAGGTGTTAGATACCATCTCCAAACTATCTTATAATAGTTCTCCTTAATTCTAATCGACAATAATTTCAACATTCTTCCATTCCATATCCTCCCCCAATTATCTTCATTGATTTTTTCCCTTAGATCTTCTTCCCATACCTCTTTTATAACCTTAAGTGAGTCCTGAAATTCCTCCTCTATTAATGTTTTATATATCTCGCTAGTGAGTCCTTTCTTAGCTCTAGCTTCATCTTTTTTTTCTATTTGTTCAATTAAGTCTTCAAATCTGGTATTATTTCTACATTTCTTATTTTTCATCCTCCATTCCTCTGTCCATTTTACCAGTTGCAGACACTTGAACCACGCTATCTTTTGTCCTTTAAACAAATCTTTAATATGCTCACTACCCTTCATCTTTCCCATCCAATTCCTTAGCTTAAGAATATCTTGTTCTTTCAGTCTCGCTTCTATCTCTAATTTTAATGCTCTTGGGAAGTTTCCCACTACTACCACTGGGGCAAGCGGAGAATCCCCTGGTATCAACTTCCCCCTATACTTCTCCCATATCGATATTATATTTTCCAATAATGGGTTGTCCAGTACCTTCCATTCTTTCTTCTGCATTTTAGTAAAAAAAATATTCCGCAATTTACATTCAGCCTCTACTGTTTGCGATTCCAACCATTCCAAATCTTGCTCCCCTAAAATTGCATAAATAGCATACCTTAACTGATTAGCTATATAATAATTCTTAATATTAGGAAGTCCCAAACCTCCTTTCTTTTGAGTCTTATACCATAACCCCTTATTTATCCTAGCTCTTCTATCCCCGTTACAATATGCATTAATCATATTTTGCCAGTTTTTAAGCTCAGCTTCTGAAATTCTAATAGGTAGCATTCTAAACAAAAAATTAACCTTAGGTAATATCTTCATTTTAATAACCGCTATTCTACCAAACCAAGAATGTTTTAATTTTCTATAATTCTGTAATTTCTCCCCTACCTCTTTTCTTAAGCTTACAAAATTAAGTTCCTCTATTCTTTCTAATTCTTTATCTATATTAACTCCTAAATATCTTATTATATTTTTATGTCTTAATCCTAACTTAGCTTTACATTTCTCCATCTCTTCCCTGTTATAGTTATACAGCATCATTTCTGACTTCCCCCAGTTAACTTGTAATCCTGTAATTTCCCCAAATTCTCTCAAATGTTTCTGAATCGTCTCCCCACTTTCTAGGGGATCTTCTATTGTCAATAACGTATCATCCGCAAACATATTTACTTTAATCTTATATTTTCTTCCTATCCCCTTCAATCTTTCATCTTCTCTAATTACATTTGCTAAAATTTCTATAACTATTGCAAATAAAATCGGTGAAAGTGGACATCCTTGCCTTGTTCCTCGAGCTAGTATTATTTGTTGCGTTAACCCATCATTAACCATTATTTCCGCTTTATTATTTTTATACATCTGATTAATCACTCCCATAAATTTATGTCCAAACCCAAATGTTTTTAATATTATTTTTAACGCTGGCCATTCCACGCAATCAAAGGCTTTAAAAATATCTAAAGCTAATAACCCTGCTTTTAAATTTCTTTTTTTTATAATATTTATTATATCCATAACTCTCCCAATTAAGTTCGGCATTTTCCTACCTAAAATAAATCCGCATTGATCATTTTTAATATATTTAAAGATAAATGTACCCAATCTTTTAGCCATAATTGCTGAAAATATTTTTGCATCCTGATTTATTAAAGATATTGGTCTATATGAGGCTGGATCTGTCAAGTCCTTGCCTGGCTTCTGTATTAAAACAACCAGGGACTGGTCCCACGATGGTGGGGTCATTCCTCCTTCTATTATATTATTAAATAATTTTTTTAATCTAGGTATTAAAATATCTTTAAATATTTTATAAAATTCCGGCCCCAAACCATCCATCCCCGGAGACTTACCTCCTTTTAGTTTTCCGATAATTCCCTCAATTTCTTTGTCAGTAACCAAGGCTTCCATACACTCCCTATCTTGATCATCCAGTCTTATTTTCCAATTCCTTTCTACATATTCCCGAATCTTTTCTTGTGAAAGCGCCTCCGATGTATATAAATCTTTATAAAATTCCTGAAAAATACTTAATTTATCTTTCATTACATTGCATCTATTCCCTATCTCTTATTGTCCCTATCATATTCTTAGCCTTCTCTGACTGCGTGGATCTAGCCAGCAACCTGGAATTTCTATTACTATATTCAAAAAAGTCTCTCTTTAAATATAATAAATTCTTTTGAACCTGTTCTATTTCTTCTTTCTCCAATTCCTTTTTTTTTTGCCTGAATTAGGGCATATAACCGCTTATCTTTTGACTGTCTCAGTCTCTCCTCTAAACTCCTTATCTCTTCTTCAGCCTTTTTATTAAGTACTTCCTGTTGCTTTTTAAGTGTGGACATTTCCCTGATACAGATCCCTCTTATTACTGCTTTCATCGTATCCCATAACAATCCTTGCGAGTTAACTCCTTTTTCATTTATCTGCCATATTTCCTGCACTTCCTTTTTTAATTTTCCCACTATATTTTTATTTTTAAAAATTCTTCCGTCCAGTCTCCATCTCTTTGCTTGTTTATAATCCTTCTTTATCTTGATATCCATCATCATTAGTGCATAATCTGTAATCTTAATTACTCCAATATCACAATCTATTAATTTAGGTACCATATTCTTTGATATAAAAATATAATCAATCCTTGAGTAGCTCTTAAATCTAGGTGAGTAAAAGTATATTTTCTTTCTTGCCCTTTTATAACTCTCCATACATCCATTAATTCTTTCCTCTCCATTAATTTTGCTAATTCTGTCTTACCCTCTCCTCTACTACCTCTTATTATATTGTCCCTGTCTTTCCCTTTATCTAGTACCATATTAAAATCTCCTGCCATCACGATATTCTTTTTCCCTAGATCTCCCACCATATTAAATACTTCTTTAAAAAAATCAATTTGTTTCCCATTTGGAGCATAGACATTTATCAGCACAAATTCTTCCTCTTCCAACGTACAGTAAATTATAAGGATCCTTCCATTCTTATCTTTCTTTATACTTTGAATATTAATACCACATTTCTTCGATATTATTATTGCCACACCTCTCGCTTTAGAAGTACCAAATGACTTTTCATACACTCCAACTTCCCTCATTCGTAACTCATTAGCCCCCTCCTTTATCTGATGAGTTTCCTGCAAAAAAATTATATCTATTTTTTTTCTTTTCAACAATGTTTCAATTCTTCGTCTTTTAACCACCGTTCCTAGCCCCTTAACATTTAAAGTTGCACATCTTAATTTATTCTCCATTTCTTGCTTTCAACCACATCATTAAATTGGTCTCGGTCAGTGAAACCCCCCCCTTCCCCCCCACATACACCCCCCCCTATTTTTACCCCCCTCCTCACCAGCCATCTGGGCACTGGTCCCAATTATTTTAGAACTCTTCAGGGGGGGGGAACACGGCCTGACCCACAGAGCAAAGTCCGATCCTCCCCTCCATTTTTAGCCTTTCCCCACTAATCCCTTATCATTGACTGGAACCTCCAACCGCTCCTTCTGCTTGGTCTCCGGAACCTCCAACTGCTCCTTCCACTTGGACTGTTTCTCCCACATCATTGGCATCGATTATGCCCAACTTCTCCAGCAGCTCGATTCCCTGCTCGCACGATGTTATTCTTTCTTGCTTCCCTCTACAAGAGAGGTTTAATGCTCTTTGAAGGCTCATTATAAATTTTACCTCTACAAGAACGGAGCGCAAAACGGGCATAGAGGCGCGTTATCTCCCGGATTATGCGCATTATCGAATGCGCGTTAAATCGCGAGTTTTATTTTGCTCTGGCCGTTAAAGCGCATTTTCCCCGTGTGAACAAGCGATTATGCGCATTAACTTCTTGTAAAGCGCTTTTTGGACATCAATTAATGCGCTTCGCCGCCTCTCGCTGCCTCCCGTGCACAGGGATTAGGAGTAAATGCGCGTCTGCGATAATGCGCATAATCGCCGAACCGGGCGCAAAAGCGAATCCTTGTAGAGGGAGCCTGGGAAAGAAAAAAGCAGGCCTTACTCATAGTGCTAAAGTAGTGCCAGAACTGACCTGTCTCCATAGTACCATCTCTCTCCATGTAATGCATTGGAGAGGGACTAGTTTTAGTACAGGGACAGAACTGCAGGGTCGATAAAAGGGGGAAACATCTGTCCAGTGTCTGCCCCCCTCCCTTTACACTGGAGAAGGCATGTGTTCTAGCTTACAGTATCCTGATGCCCAATAACATTGTAAAAAGGAGAAACCACCACCACCACCACCACAATGGAAAGAAAAAGTAGCTGCCCCGATGGACGGCTGTCTGTCTGTGGCACTTTCTTGGCCAAGAAGGGCGAATGTCATACCGCTCCTAGCAGTGAAAAGCGGGAGAGGCATGAAATGGAGGAGCAAACGGGTGGGCTGTGGGAGCTGGGCGGGCGGAGGAGTTAGGGGAAGAAAAAGGGTTGGAGGAGGAGAAGCAGAGAAGGTTCAGGAAGAAAGGGGGCAGCTGAGGAGAAAGACAAGAGATGGCAGCAGAGTGAGATGGAGCCGCTGGGGAGAAAGAGAAGGGAAAGCAAGGAGGAGCGAAGAGACAGAAAGAGACTCCCTCAGCAAGTGAGGGATGGTGAAGCTCAACAGAAAGGCCTGCTGCTCAGCAACAGGACTCTGAGAGACTGAAAGCAACTGTCCTGCTCTAAGAGCTGCAACTCTACATTTGCAATTAATGGTGGTTTAGGGTGTTTGGTCTATTGCTCCTCATTGAAGAGCTTAAAACTAAGTAAACATTTTAACATTGATTGATTTGACTGCTTACCCTGATAATAGGAATCGGAGGTATGACTTGAAAAGCAAAGCTCTAAGCAGCAGCAACAGCTGCCAGATTGAGGGGGGCACGGGGGTGGGGTGTCTGTACAGCCTCTTGACCCCGTCATTGTTTATACGAGGTAGCCACCAACTTGCAGCCCCGTCAGGCTCCCCCCCCCGAAACTGTGCTTTTTCGTGATGCTGTTTTACCGTGACTTTTGCAATTGCCCCGATGTCACCCCATTGTTTCTTCTGTCTGTCACTGGTGGCTTCACTGGTGGATTAGGAAAGTAGGTGTAGCAAGGGGCAGTTCCCAGTGCAGGCTAGGCGCAGGAACGCAGGGCAGGAGGTGGGCTGGACAAGCTGGGTAATGGCCGCCATGGCCGTATTGCAGTCTGGGGAACAATAGTCAGCAGGGCAGTTGTGATGTCTAACGCATCAATTCAGTGAACTGTAGCAGCACAACAGCTTTCACAGTTGCACAGACTTCCAAGAAAACAAACCCAAAAAGGGGCTTGGGGGTCTTGGCCTGCTGCCCATTGCCGCCATCTGACTACGGCACTGTAATTTCTCCTCTCCAGATAGTCCGTGCTTCGTCCTGCCCCTTAAACATATCGATACTGCTTCACAGCAGCGAGACCACGGGGCAGTGTCCTATAGACATGGCCTTGCAGGAGGAAAGAACATCCATATGCAACCCGCCTCCTTGGTGTACATATGAATGAGGGAAGAAGGAAGGCACGGGAAAGCCCAGAGACTCGCAGAAAGCATCCTCTCTTCAGCCATTGCTGACAGGGCTGTTTATGTTTCATGAGCATATGCACTTAAATGCATAAAGAAGTAGATTTAAAAATGATTTTTAAAAAAAACCCATGCTAGCAGAGGCAGGCATGTAAGGGTGGAGGGCCAGGCAAGCAGGCAGGCAATGGAAAGAAGCGGGGCTTCTCGCGGTCACCCCCCCCCCCATCACAAACTGGGTGAGACAAATAGCACCATGTCAGTTCACACTCGAAAGGACTGTGCTACAATTACCACAAAATCGTACAAACCAGCACTTTGGGAGAAATAAAGGAAATAAAAATTTTAAAATAAGTGATTTATGCAAAATTAAGCAAAAGTCCAAAATAAGTTATGGCTAGTAATGCAATCAGTATACAATGAATCTACATGATCTGAGTAAGGCAGATGAACAAAGGGAATGAATAATAAAGGACAGAAATGAAAGATATAGATAAACTCCAAGAAGCTTTAGCACTATGCGAAATTCTAAACAATAATTATACTTTCTTTTAGTATCGCACTCACACACTACTATAGATTTAATTATGCAGTGTCAAGAGATGCCTACCAGGTGCCTACAAAATTCCCCACCCCCTCACATCCTCCAGTCTCTTTTTTTTAAAGTCCTGTGTTTGATTTATAACTCCTACCTTGCCCCACCATAAAAAATCCAGCCTCAGCTTGCTAGCTCCGTCTGTCTTGAACACCCTCCTTTTGCAGAGGTGTCCTGCTAAACATTCGTGTAGTTTTTCATAAAAAATAAAGCGGGGGGGGGGGGGCTGAGAGAGCTCTGGGCCCATGTTCTCTCTCCCTCCCTGTCCACTGCCAGAGCCCCAACACACCACTTTTCTGACCTTGTAGAGCCCCAGAAACCTCCACAGTGGTGAGGGGTCAGGGGATGAGGGGGAGCCTGAGCCTGGATATCCTCCTCAGAGGAGAGAGCTTAATCTAAGACCCTGGAGGGGATTCCTTCTCGGTCCTATGGCTGCAGGACCCCTGAGACCATGGGACATATTTATGTCCGAGAGCTACAAGGTGGCAGTGCTCCATTTCCAAAGTATTGGTTGTTCTTCCTCTATTTTTTTCTTCTTAACCATTTCCAGCTCTAGGGCTGATCAAAATATTTCCCTGTGTTAGGGACCTGGTTGGGTGCTGAGAGGGCTTTGGATCGAGACCTTCTTCTGCTTCACCAACACAACACCCATGATCCTCCTTTTCCTCCTCCAGAATTGGAGAGTTGACACAGATCTTTTCGTAGGAGCAGAGGACAGGATCCAAAATGGCTGCTCCTCCTCTGAGATCAGAGCTTTGTCTCTGACCTCAGACAGCGATTTCCAATCTGTCCATTGGATCGGTCTGTCTGTGTTGAACATGATTCTATTTTCATTGAAGAGAGCCCTGCAGGACCATTGTGTCAGGCTGCAGTGGAGCCAGGACATGGTTTGACCATCACATAGAAAGGCCGTAGAAGGCCGTGAAAAATAGGATACCTCCAAAGTGCTTTTTCTCACAATTTAGGGGCTTCTCTAAATGAGCAATTTATAGCACACTTGTGACTGGCCACCCATGGAAGCTTGAGGGTCATTTTGACGATGTTGTGAACCTCCTGCACATCTCTTGCTCCTTCCCCCAGCTATTCCATTCTAAAATATCTCAGGATTTCCTACCGTGTGCAGCCAAAATTGCACTATGAAACAACCACTAGAGGGTGCTGTCCCATTCGAGACTACGAGCACTGTGAGGAGGGGAAGTTTTCAATTACAGTCAATGTGGTCGCCCCTCACTGCCCATGTAATGCAGCTTATTACCAGTGCGCAAGAGAAGCAGGAAGCAAAGTGCCAGTGAGCTAATGCGATTTAATCCAAAGAAGGCCTAGGTGTCTGGATTGTGGAATAAATTAGGAGTCTTTTGTTTATAAGCCAGTAACTGTTTCGGTGCAGTTATTTCACATGCAGATGGCATTGTCAGATATTTCTGGAGAAAAGCAACTCTTTTCTCCCTGACCTGTTCATTTTGTGTATAGAGAGAACTTTAGAGAAGCATTCAATCATAGGAGCTCTCAATCAGTAGTATGAACAGGTATTGCTCAGACACAGGTTTAGCACCTCAGTGTGTGAACTAGGCCAGAGAGTTGTGTAAAGAAGGGGCTTGCTTTAAAAATTGGGGGGAAGGGAAGTGATTGTCCTTTATATATAACATTGCTATGGCTAATAAAAAAAAGGCCACAAAGCCTTTTTGCAGCTTAACTTTCTAGCCAAGAGAAGGCTGTAGGACCTTGCTGAATCTTACTGCTCCTTTATTGAAATGTCTTTACTCAAAAATCTCAAATGCTGTCCCTGATTTTGTTTCTAGGTTTGTCAACTCCTTTCCTTGATCTCTGTGAATATTCTTGTGCCTGTAAGGATACCCCCGCCCCACCCACTTCTAGGACTTCACCTTTGCTCCTGACATTTTCTCCTCTTTATGCTTTTATTGTGCAATCACAATACCTCATTCACAGAATTTTTGAAGGGTCCAGGCCACATATTCAATTGGTAGCCCACCCATATTTTCTCACCATTTCTACTATCTTTTTTCTTACCAGAAAAAAAATGGTTAAGGAAGAAAACATGGGGAAGCTAGACAGTGCCTTTTCAATGTTAATGCTAGCACATTAGCGGGCATGAAGCTCATTGGGTGCCTTTGGGCCAGTCCAGTTGCGGTGAGGATAAAACAGAGGAGGAGGAGGATCATGTTAGCTGCTTTGAGTTCCTTGCAAGAGGAACAAAGGTGGAATACATGTGATAATCAATCCATCCATCCATCAATTAATAGAAGCCTCTGTTTGGAAGCACCCAGTAACTCCAGAGATTCAGTTTTCTGGCCTTACTTTGTTCGTCTGAATGTTTCATGGTTTATCTGGCATCACAAAGGCTATGCAATTCCCACACTATGGCTGCCTCTACAAGAGGCATTTAAAGCTCTTTCAAGGTGCATTAAAAAAATTACCACTACAAGAACAGAGCGCAAATCGGTCGTAGAGGCGCGTTTTCTCTCCAATTATGCGCATTATCGAATGCGCGTTAAATAGCAACTTTTATTTTGCTCCGGCCGTTAAAGTGCATTTTGACTATGTGAACAAGCGATTCTCCGCATGTCAACAGTTCAAATCGCGTTTCGGTTGTCCAGTAATGCGCTTCGCCGCCTCTCGTACAGAGGTATTAGACGTAAATGCGCTTCTGCGAATATGCGCATAATCGCCTAACCAGGCGTAAAGGCGAATTCTTGTAGATGAGGCCTATTACTAATTGGCTCCAGGACATTTACAGCTGATGTACAAAAGCCAAGCTCCATAATAGCCAGTAGATGGAGACAGCAGTCCACCTGGCACAATGCTCTTAAGATGGGCTTCTACTGGCTGGTTGAGAGACTAGATAGATTCAGAGCAGTTGGGGATGGACTAAAACATTTTGGTGCCTGAGGCAGAAAATTCAAATGGTACCTTCCTTTGCTATTCATGAATAAGGGATATGGGCCACATCCAGTGGGAAGTTCACCTTTTGAAATAACTGCAAGCTGCAGAAGAGCACAGCCGTCTCCTTATAGGAGATCCTCCTTGTGAATGTGTCTCTCTGGCAGAGCTACACTCTGATCTCCTTCCTCCAGACATTTCTGCGGGAGTCCGGAGGGCAGATTGTAAGCATGATGGGGAGAGCAAGGGGGGGGGCAGGAAAGGACAGAAGAGGGGCAACAGACATGAGCTACATGAAGGTGTGTTGTTGTCGTTGCCTGCTAGGACAAGGATGTGAGAGACATCTGGCACTACCAGTACCTGAGCTGGCCTGACCATGGAGTCCCAAGTGAGCCTGGAGGAGTTCTTGGCTTCCTTTCCCAAATCAATCTGCAGCAGGAGAGTGTGCCTGGGGCTGGACCCATCGTAGTGCACTGCAGGTGAGTGAGCTGTCTAATAAGCAACAAATGAAAGGCTGCATGCTAATGTTTAGGAACCTAATCCAGAAAATATCACCGTGCCCTCCTGTAAACCAGTGGTGTCTATGCGATTTCAGTTTGCTGCAAGCAGCTCTGATCAAAAGACGTAATAGTTCTCCTTCATGGTGCAGGGTGAGAATGAACATGTCTAGGGAAGCATTTTCACCCTCCTAAATCAAGCAGAGGCCCAGTTCTGCATCACCTCATAGGTCCTATGCCTGTGTCAGGCTGCCTAGCCTCTTAGCCATGGTTAGGAGATTAGGCGTACCAGGTGGGCAGGCACACTCATCCTTTTTCAGAGGCAATCACAGTTTGTAACTTGCCCTCTAATGTCTGCAAACTATGGCATGGTGCACACATACAACACTTGCCATTGTTGGGGCTGAAAGGAAAGAAGAAGAAATGTGTATGTGAAAGGCGAGCCGGAGCGCAAGCTCACAAAGTATTTCCACTCACTTGTCCATGAAGATCTGATAATGCTCATATTTGCACCAGCCCTTACTCTGTGGTTGTCTTGACAGTGCCTGGTTGTCACCGCCTTTGGTGGCCATCTGAGTACTGGAGCCGCCCCCCCCCCCCTTCCTGGTGGAAGGCGACCAATTACCAGCAGCCTTCCACCAGGGACCACCCCCGGATTAACTCAGGAGCGACGTCAGATGGCGGAAGAGCTATACTGACATCTCTCCCATTGAAAATGTAGGGTGAAGTTCCTGATATTTTCAATGCACAGCTTCACGGAAAAACCCTGCTGTGGCTGCGACGCTGCATCTGCATCATGTAACTGACGCAGCACAGATCTGCAGTCACCGCAGGGCTTTCCCTGCATATAGACAGCCTGTCTGTGGGTATATGAAGATAGGAAGCAGGCAGTTGGTCTGTCCAGCCCAGTTCTGCCTACTCTGCCTGGCAGCAGCTGTCCAAAGCATTGACAAGTCAGGATCTTCTACACGAAGTAGTGACAGGGTATCAGCAAGGTGACTTCCCCAGCACTGCTGCTGAAAAACCCTTTTTAGTTGGGGATGTTGGGGAATAGAATCCTGGACCTTTCTGCACACAAAACATGCACTCTGTCACTGAGCTATAGCCCCTCCCAGGGGAGCCGCCCTGCTGAAAGGCCTTGCCCCTACTTTCAGATGAACTAGCTCATCCCTGAGCTAGGTCATACATGGTGGCGGCGGCAGCAGCATTCAGAGGGGCTTGGGAGCAATTCTTGAACTGATGTGCCCTCTCCAGCCACACCTGCTTGTGTAGATAGGCCTTTGTTCCTACTAAATGTTGAGCCTTTCACTGCCAGGCTCTGCCACATACTCCCAGCCATGTGTAAAGCGGGTTTCTGTACCTGGAGAATATAGTGGCTCCATTGCCCAGCATCGCAAATATTGTGTCCAGTCCCAGCCAAGGAGGGCCCTCTTAAGTGGGTCTCTAGCCCAGGGAAAAAGGCTTATTCTTCATGCAGCACACATTTAACTCCTGGAATTCACTCCCTCAGGAAGAGGTGATGACTGCTGCTTCAGGTGTCTTTCAAAAGGGATTAGGCAAATTCATAGAGGGCGGTGGATCTCTCCACAACTTTTAGGCAGAACAACTCCATGTGTAGAGGCAATATACCTCTGTGTATCAGGCAACCAAATTGCCAAAGCCCATGCCCTATTTGGAGGCTTTCCAGAGGCATCTCGGTGGCTGCTACTGGAAACACAGTCCTGGGCTAACTACACCTTGGTATAAACCAGCAAGGCAATTCTTAACTTGTGTGTTGAATGCATTACCATCTCCCTAATCTTCATTTGTGCCTCTCCCTACAGTGCTGGGATTGGTCGTACTGGGACCATCATTGTCATCGATATGATCGTGGATATGATCTCCACAAAAGGTGAGGTCACTTCTGTTCTGTGTCCCTGGACTGGTTCCACCCTTTGGCTGTTCCTTCCCCGCAGGCAGGCTTTAGAGATCGCTCACTCATACAGAATTTACACACGATTGAAGTAACACACACACATACACACATGCATACACACACTCTCACTGCTGCTAACTACATAGTCACAAAAGAGGCTAAGGTTCTTTCCCCCAGCTTTTGCTATATAAAAATGTGTTCTGCTGACTGCTGCTAGCATGGTGGAGGAGGGAGGAAGACTAGTGCAATTCAGCCATTCACTCGCTCGCTTCCTCTGTGCAGGCAGGGCAACCTCTTTCAGCTGTGAATTGCACATGTCGATTGGCTGGGGGCATCCTCCTTGAGGCCTATTTCACCACTCAGTCCTTGATGCCCCTGATTGGCTGGGCAGACCTGGTATGTTCAAATATGGCATCCCAGGCAGCATGGCCTTATCTGATGAACTGCTTGCCTGGATGCCGAGATACCTTTACAGAAGAGATCAGAGCATGTGCAGAGCTCTGCCATTTTTGCACATGTGCAACTCCACCCTAAAATAAAACAGGGAGTCCTGCATTAGAGCAGTCAGTGGACTCAGGAGCACAGCGGTAAGCAGGAAAAAAGTGGAGGAAAGCACATCAGTTTGAGGTTAGGCAGGGAGCTAGGACTCTGATGCAGGCACATGGGCAGAGTTCCACCCACTTAGGCTTACCTGATAACCCACCTGTGCTTAGTTAGGAGTGAGCCCCATTGCACTCAGTGAGACTGCTGTGTAAACATGTCTCTAACTGCTTGCTTCCTTCTCTGTCTTTCTCATTGTGTCTCAGGGCTGGACTGTGACATAGACATACCAAAGGCCATTCAGATGGTTCGGGCCCAGCGCTCAGGAATGGTGCAAACTGAAGCTCAGTACAAGTTCATCTACATGGCCATCTGCCAGTTTATAGAGATCACCAAGAAAAAGCTGGATGTTATGCAGGTATGGGATAGGCATGCAATTGCCACTCAGTTATTGTGCATGATTGATTAGCATATTATCCATGGGAGAAGTCAGTTATGTAGCTGGCTTATGTTCCTCTTCTGCTACTGGAGATCCACATCCAAGTTCTAATGCACTCACTGGGCATTGCAAAGTGTACCATGTGTGTGTATAGGTGAAAGAGCCTTCTTGGTAGCTGCTCCCAGGCTGTGGAACCAACAGCCATGGGATGCGAGGTTTGCTCCCTCTTTGTTGTACTTCTGCTGGCAGCCAAAGATGCTTTTACTCAAGCAGATCTTGGATGTGAAAGCAGGTCTGTTGGGTTGGATGCTGTTTTTATTCTGCTGTTGCTCTATTTTATTGTGTTTTATTGCATTGTTTTATAGTTTATGGTTTTAATCAATTGTTATTTGATTATAAGCTGCCTTAAGTGACTTTTTTTCTTGGTAGAAAGTCTGCGTGCACATCAATCTATACATGCAGCAGTGCAGCTACACAAGTGTCCCACGTTGTAAATCCCCTCTTTTTTCTGCTGTAGTCTCAGAAAGGAAGACCAAATGAGTCTGAATATGGGAACATTACCTACCCACCTGCACAGAAGTCCTCGCACATAAAGGCTTCACGAAAATCCTACAAGTAAGAGCGTAATTGCTGCTGCTTGTATAGCAGCATCTCTTCTGGTCATAGTGAAGACAAATAGTGAAGACAAATGTAACATTTTGAGAGTGGTAATTTGATGGTGACATTGCTCTGCTCCAAACAGACTAACATTGTTCTCTCCTGGGGCAAATTCTAAAACACACACAAAATTAAGTTCTGAAAATTTTTTCAGCATTGTTCAGTTTGAATTTTATTGGGGTGGAGGGGAGACAGCTGTAGTGAATGTCCTACCCTCGACCTCAGCACATTTCCATTCATTTTCAAAATGTTTCTGAAATCTTTTTACTGCTAAGATGGAAGATAAACCTATATATGAATAGAGGTCTGGACACCAAATTCTATGAGGAACAGTTGAAAGAGTGGGGTATGTTTAGTCTGGATAAGATTAAGGGAGATATGATCACAATGTATAAGTATCTGAAAGGTTGTCTTGCAACAGATGAATTAGATTTGTTCTCTGTCACTGCAGAACAGAGAACTAAAATTTCCAACAGGGAAGGTTCCAGCTAAACATTAGGAGCAACTTCCAAATAGTAGTTCCAGCTAAACATTAGGAGCAACTTCCAAATAGTATGAGTCATTTGACTGTGAAACAAATGCCTTGGGAGGTGGGTGGCTGGCTCTCCGATGGCGATATTTAAATGGTGGCTGGACATTCATCTGTTGGAGGAAAGCAGTAATTGCATTGCATCCGATCTTACATTGAGCAGAAGTTTTGACTAGATGACCCCCAAAATCGGTGCCAAGTCTGATGGTTCTATGATGCATGGGCTGCTTAAAATAAAAGATAAATTGACCCCTTGATGCATGAGGATTGAGGCAAGATTAAGGACCAATACCTTTCCATGGCATGATCCAGCCTTTGACTTATTAGTATGTATGTGTACATCACAAATGCAAAAGCCTCAAGCACTCACTCTTCTTTCTCCCTCTCTCCTCCATGCATGGTGAGTGCCTTCTTCATTTCCTGGCTTTGGACAAATGATAGTTTGGCCAAAACAGCAAACTGGCAAACTATGGTTTGTGCTTACCCTGAAAACCAGGATTGGAAACCATGGTTTGATTGTTGGTTTCCAGTCTAGCCCACCAGTGAAGTCAAAATGGCAAACTGTGCTCTGCCTCAAACCAGGAAAGGAGGGGATACCCATAGTAGAGGGGAAGAGGGAGTGTTCTATGAACCATAAGGCTGGTTCATAAACACCAAGCCATGGTTTGGTATTACATCTGACCCACCTGTCTTCCCTGTTACGCTCTCTAGCTCATCTTTCTTTGCTCCGTTTCTTCTGTACAGGCAGAAGGAGGAACCAATCCTCTATGAGAATTTAGAAAATGCCAAAGGGAAGAATGAGGAGAAAGGGAAAACGCCATGGCCTTCAGGAAAGGAGAAGAAAGCAAAGGGCTCCCTGAAGAAAAAATAATGCCATGCCGCTTCCAGTGAGGCTGCCTCAGTGTCTCCATTCACAGCAGGCATTTTCTTCTTCTCTGCTAAGAACGTCCCCCAGAGGTTGATTGGACTATAGAGGGCCAGCCCAATACATTTTGGTGGCTCAGGTGGAAGATGTAGATGCCACCTTCTCCTACTAATGAACGTGATTCTCTCCCTCTTATGACTCACCCATATTATGTTTAGCTGTCTGTGGGCATGTTTGTGTGGGGTTGTTTTTTTTTTGGGGGGGGGGGCAGAATATCTGACACACTTTCCCAGCACATGTGCAGACTGTGGTACTCAACAACTGTGACATGACCATCCTCTACCCCTTTGATTTCCACACGTGCCAGTAAAGCTATTCGATCTGACTGCTTTCCAGCCTCAATCTTTAAAAAGCAGGTTTGAGAGCTTGAAACATACCCCAATGTTATTTCAGTATACTAAAGCGCCTGCCTTTTTCCTAAGCCATAGGCTCCAGGTTCTTCTGTTCATCATGACCTCTCAGCTATTCCAGGTACCAGACCCTGCCAGATCGAGACGTTGGATACACTGCCTGATTAAATGTTGCTTCTATAGCTTCACTTTCTTCCTGGTCCAGTTTCTTTTCATTACTTGTTTGAATCTTCACCTGATTGCCCTATCAACAACTGAGGATCATAACTTCAGTGCCAACCTCTGTTTAGCAACTAAACCTTCCCACTGCTCTCTAGAGATGATAATGATGATGATGATTTATTCCATTTATATACCGCCCCATAGCCGAAGCTCCCTGGGCGGTTTCCTCATCAAATGGGGTGGTTTGCTTTACCGTGGAACTCAAATCAGGTTTTTTTTGTTTCATTTGTAGACTTAATTTTTGCTTTACTATTAATTGGATTTTCAAACTCAGATTTGAGGAAGGGGCACAAATACTTGTGGAGCAAGACTTTTGGGCCCCTGGGAGTGATTCAAAGCCGCTCACAGATTAGGGGCTTTATTGTGAAGCAAAATTCAGTGGGCAGCACATTCTAGAGGGAATGGCTGTTTCCTGCTTCTTCTGCCCAAGAGCTCCAATTCTGGACTGGCCCCGGAGTGACATCAGATGGCCGAAGCATTGTATGGATGCTGCTCCGTTCAAAATTGCAGCCTCACGGGCAAGCCCTTCGGTTGCTGTGAAGCGTGCGTTGTCTAACCAATACGGTGCAGAGCCACTGCCACCATGGGGCTTTCCCCGCCTATAGACCAGCCCCAAGGAGGCCATAGGGAGGTTGGGAGTCGCGAACACTCTTTGGAAGGAAAAGAAATGGTTGGGGTTAAATGTAGAAAGCAAAGGACGAGGAAAAGCAATGGACTTGCACTGAGGTGTGATGGAGCTAGTTATCCAGGCTCAGTTGCCGTGACTAAAAGGGAGGAGAGAATGGGGTCTATCCAAAACTGCACACATGCTTGTTCAGTTTGAAAGCACTTCATGTACTTGCCTCTTGTTTACTCGGGCCTGTCTAGTCATCATTCCCATTTGTGGAACTTCCTTAGCCCTATTCAGGCATTCCAAAAGGGATTAAAATCAACGAGTGAGGAAAGGGTGCTTTCCAGCACTGCCCCTCTCCCAGCCTGAAGAAGCGAATCTCCTGTATCCTCCCTACCAGAGCAAGAATGCAGATTTTCTAGCAGTTGTGCTCACAAGGAGAGCCTCCACGGAAAGGAGGGGCTCTTCTCTCTTCAGATTGTTGCCCCTCATGAGCTGAGGGTGACAAACGTGATGAGGTGGGGGCAAGCTAGAGTGCTCTTCCTCCTCCTCAAGGGTCGATTTTAACTCCTTTTTGAATGCCTGAATAGAGCCAGAGTTACGTGCTTCTTCAAAAGGAGTGGCTGACTGCAACAACCAAATCTTGAGTGAGCAAGGAGGAGCAAAAGGGGGTCCCAGCTGCAATTCTTTCAAACTAGGGAGCCAACGAACACACATGCAATAGGGGGTGTTTGGAGGCTATGTGTGCCAAAAATGGATGGGGAGCTTTTAGATACCTTTCCCTGGATTGAACCCTGTACTTGTAGACCAATGAATTCGGGTGCATTGAAACTCCTGGACTGCGTGGCTACAGGAAAAATAGAGCTCCATCGCACCAGCAATTGAGTGCACTCTCGCCATGCCTGGTGTGCAGATTTGCAGCACGGTACTCACTGCTGACACCTTGCCTCTTCCCCAGCCTTTCCTAGAATGCTAAAAGTCTGGATTATTTTCCCTAAGCGCATTGAATGCGCCCTCAGCCTCCGTGTAGTTTTAAAGGAACTGGGGGCTTGAATGGATTGCATCAGGTCCTGGCAGGGAAAAGTGATCTCTCCCAGCAACTGGCTCCAAGCCTCAATATAAAACCCAAACCTTGCATCCCAAGCTCGAAAGCCTTTTTTAGAATCATACAACGCCTGAATCTGCAGAGACAGGATTGTACTCCCTCGATGCCCCCAAAGAGCCAGACTAAAGGGTCCTTCCATTTTTGCCCAGCAGAAAGGCGATCTGGTTGAAGTGCTCATCTGACAGGACCTGACTGGAGGGAGACAGGGGGAGGGGAGGGGTGGAGTGGAAGAGTGACAGAGTGAAAGAGCAGCTATTCAGGTGAAAGGGATCATAAGCTTGACGCGCTTCTGCAACAGAGGTAAAAAAAGCGGAGGAAAACGGGAGGGGGGAAATTAGGTGTGATGGAGGTATATGTCCTTTTAAAATGAGGCTTGAGATGGACTTATACTTATGGCAGGTCATGAACCAAAACAGCCAGGCTAACACTAAAGTGGATAAACTTAAGCAGTGGGAGAGGCACAGAAACCTAATATCCTGTACCCTTTTGTGGGAGCTCTTCTCCATCTGGGGTTGTCCAAGAGCAAGTAGGATGCTGGAGTTTGCCTTTCCCCAAGAGGGATCATCCAGAACTCTGGCAACAGAACCTGAAGGAACCCAGAGTTTAAGCATCCTGTGACAAAATTGAATAGAATATGCTGTACAAGCCACGGCTGGCACCCATAAACAAAATGGCACATCTTACTGTAAAAAAACACAAAAAAACATACTCCAATCTTTGCCTATGAACAAAGATTGGAGTATGATACTTAAAAGAGCCATCCCAATTGTAAACATGTGAATGGGTATTCCATCCAGGAAGTGGTCCCAAGTTATGGGGCACAGATGCCCAGGGCAGCCCCAAAACCAAAAGACGATGCAATATTAAAATGTGAAATTTTCCCATCTTTTACTTTTAGTATGTTCTGAGTTTTATTTTACTTATAACTTTAGATTGAGAGCAAAATTATTTTACGACATCTTGTCTAAAATTGGCTAGAAGCTGCCAGGGACCAGAAAAATTGCCTAGGGGCCAGATTCAGGCTGCTGGTTGACTATCCATGACAGAACACAGGCTGAAATGCGGCACACTCTTTTTCATGTCACCCAACCCCATGGAACGTTTGAGGAGCTCATTGCAGGACATAACTAGAAATAAATCCTTCTGGATAGTTACTTTTTTGAGGCTCTACTTTGTGTACCCAAGCCCGGTGTGGGAAGGTCTTCAGAAGAGATCCTTCTTCCATGAGTGGCCGGGAATCTTCTCCTTGCCCTATATTCCGGCCACAATAGCACGCCACTAGTAGAAAGACTTTGGGGGCAGCTCCCCTGTTGATTCAGCATTTGCCCTCTCGGTCTTACAGATGGAGAACAGCAGTCCCCTCCCCAGACTCTTCTGGATAGGTTTTACTGGTTTTTTTGACAGAGCACTGACCTCTTGTGCCACACCATTGCATTACAGTATTTTGAATGGCAGGGCCATCTAGTGGCTGCCTCAAGGGTGGCCAACATTTATTTCATTTTAAAGATGTTTATGCCACTCTTCCGGCTATAATCTCTCAGAGTGGCTAAGAAACTTAAATAAAAAACATTTAAGTGCTTCAGCAGACAAATAAATTAAAAACAGATCGAAACATTGCACAAAAATTCAATGTCTAAAACATCTGGGCAAATAAAGAGGCCTTTGCCTGGTGCCAAAGAGGTATCAGACTTGATGCAGGAGTACCTCCGCCCCCCCCTCCCCCAAAGAGAGCATTCCAAGTTAAGGCACCACAGAAAATGCATTATTGCGGATCTGCCCCTGCATTACTTATGAGAAAGACTTAGGAGAAGGATCTGAACACTTGGAAGTATTCAAATGATTCCCTTTGGGAAGTAGTCCTTAAGGTATCCTGGTTCTAGTCATTAAGGGCTTTAAAACCTAAAACCTGCACTTTGAATTGAGCCCAAAAATGGACTGGGAGTGAATGCAACTCATTTTAAGCCCAATAAGAGTATTCATATGCTCCTACATCTTAGGCTGCAGACTAGCTGTTGTATTTTGTACTATCTAGTTTCTAATCTGTGTTTGGAACTGACAGGCCTACTCTGCAGTGATCCAAATGGGATGTCACCAATATACCAGCCGTAGCTGGAGAGGGCACTTCATTCCACTGAGGTCACTTGAGCCACCAAAGATAAGGCTTGATGAAAAAGCATCCCCAGACTACAAACCTGCTCCTTCAAGAGAGTACAACGCCATGCAAAACCGACCCACCACCATCTCCTGGCCCAGCTGGACCACCTTCCCACAGTATACCCATCTGACAAGGAACAAGATTCAGTTATTATTAGATCTCATCCACCTGTGCTTCACCTGAATTCGTGCTGTAACTCCAGATGGCCTCACTCAGAGGTTTAATGTAAATGTTGAACAAAATAGAGCCCTGCAGCAAACCATAGCCTCAGGTTAGGCAACAGTCCCCCAGCACCACCTTCTCAAACTGGCCATCCATGTAGGAATGGAATCACTCAAACACAGTGCCCCCAATACACACCCCAACAACCATTCAAAAAAGATACAGGAATTAATGTTGAAAGCCACCGAAAGCTCCAGGAGAGTTATCAGGATTGCATTTCCTTCTCCTGGCATAGATCATCAAGATGGTAGTCATTTCAATGCCAAAGCAAGGCTGGGAAATGGATCCAAATAATTAAGAGTCATCCAAGAGTGACTGGAGTTGTAGAACCACCTACTTGAGCACCTTGCCCAAAAAGCATAGGGTTGTAACTGTCCAATATTTGGAATAATCCTGGGGCTTCAAGGAGGCTCCATTTAGGTGTAATTTCACAACCACCTACTTCAGGTTGTCTGGAAACACTCCTCTCACACGGCATTTATTAGTTCTGAAGCCAGCCTCTCAACTTTGCTCCGCTTGATGGCATGACCTAAAGGGGGTGAACACACAGGAGGGAGCTTCCCCTCCAAACACCATGCCTTCATCTATTATTATTATAATATCATTTATTACATTTATATACTGCCTCATAGTCAAAGCTCTCTATGGCTCTCAACAACTGAGTAATCTCAGACCATATGAGATGGTGCCCTGTATGACATCACCAATAGAATTGCATATGAGGCGGTGTCCATCACCATGATTTTATCCTCAGATTGCCTAAGTCATAGCATACTTTTAAGGGTTATATTTATTACATTTCTATACCACCCAATAGTCAAAGCTCTCTGATATAGACATTATTGAGCATCAGTTGGTGGACCAAACTGAAGGAGGCCCAGTACCAGCTGGCAAAGTTCTATTGGTCAACTCTGCAAAAGGCAAGTGTGGGAAAGTATTGCTGTGTCATTGCTCCATGTACTTTACTGCCCCAGCTACTTGGTAATCAAAGAGCTAAATTAACTCTATCCAGAGTGTGTGGGTGCGTATTTGTGGGCTTAGGGCAATTGTCTCTCCCACCTGGGTCATCTCAGAAGAACCCCTGAGTGGCCAGGTTGTCAACAAGAGCAACAGCCATGCAAGGTGGAAACCTCCAAGGACACTCAGGAACCCATCAGCCTTCAGGGATGGTTGGAGACCATCCTAATTGGTCCCTGTGACAAACCAGCATGTCTGCACCTCCACCTTGCAAGGTAGGACAGGCTGCAAGACATCCTTTTGTCTATATTCCTTAGTGGTAGTGCCCCCATCACCCCCATGCCTTTTTAATATCCTACCTCAGGAGAAGATAGGCTGATGCATTTCATATATGGAGGATAGTTCCCCTTTCAGAGCTCCTTTTAAGCTCTGGAAGGGGGACTATCCTTTAAGCTCTTGGTTAGCACGTTTGCTAAGCAGCCCAGCACAAGAGTAGGCCTACTTTCAAACTAGACAAGACAATCAAATCAATTAGTTTCCGATTCCATATATTTATTTAAAAAACCAGAAGGAAATTTGAAGTCATTGCTTTTAGAAAATAAAATGAACGCTAAACTAGCTGACTAAACCTGATCAAGATCCTAAGAGAAATTCACTAAAGCTGTTTACAGGGGGGTGCGCCCCCCCCCCCTCCATCCCGGGCCTTGACTCTTTGCCCATCAGCTGAAAGAAAAGAAAATCTCAAAGGGTCTAAGAATTTCTACGGGGCCAGGGAGAGAAATTCAAACTGATCAATCTGTATCCTGTGAGGATCTGCCTATGCTCTAGGTGATTTCTACCGCATTTCATTTACGTACATCAGCTAAGTTACACGGGAAGGGAAGGTGAAGCTGGACAGTCAGTCTGGAATGTAGATGCAAATTTTGTGGTCTGTTGCAGTCTTGCCAGCCCTGACCTATTCTTTCTTCAAGGGTCTTTCTAGAATGAGACGGAATGGGAAGGCTTGGTTTGTCACAGTTCCCCGCCCATGTGGTAGGAAGAAATTGCAGTAAGTCAAAAACTCACAGGGAAGCGATCTAACCATAACAAGGGAGCAAAAGAAACCTCATCCTCCTTCAGATCAGACCACCATCTGCTTGCTTCAACGAGAACGCCAGTTCGCAAGTGTGACCTGCAACGTGTCGTGACTTGTGACAGCTCTATGTTTCAAGAAATTCTGAGCATCCTCTATGAAGGCAACCCTTAGTGTGGATCTTAACAACCCACATCTTAGGAGTCCTCAACATCGAGGCACCTCTGGGATATCAGACAAGGAGAATGCTGGGCAGTGGAATAGTTGGTACACCAGCTGAAACCCTCTCACCTCAACAAGGGTGGAGAGATGATGGGAGCTGTAAGTTCAACATCTGGAGGGCCACAGGTCATCTCCCTATGCCCCCCATCAACAGGAAGCCTAGCGAAGGTGATGGAACTTTTATAGACAACTTACGTGATATTGGAAGTTTTGGACCTGATTTTATTTTTTTATAAAGATGTGAATCACAAGGCGATAGAAGTTACATAAATGGAGATCACAGCACTTGCAGAAGCCCCTTTACCCACCCATTCCTGAGATTAGGTGCTCAGTGGGGGGCAGGGGAGGGGGGCAGAGAGAGCAAGACAGCCAATGAAGTGAGAGACAGGCCTATTATGTGCATAATGCCTCACCCAGACCCAGCAGGAAGAGGAGAGCGACCATTTAATCTACATAAAATTGAAGACAGCATAATGCAACCTCTCCGCTTGCCCAATCCTTCAGGCCGAGAGGGATGTGATCAGTGCTCAAGGTGGCAAAGAGTCTACCCACCACTTCACCAAGAAGCCGGATTCTGTAGCTTGTTCCCATTGCTGACAGTTCTCGAAAAGAGGAACCAGATTGGCCAGAAAGGGCTTATTAGCAGTAGGCTGAGAAGATGACACAAGTGAAGATGCCAACTGAAAGGAAGGCCAAGGAGAATACAAATGGGCAGAAATGATGTGCAGGGCACTACCAAGGCTGCCCACAACTCCCATGCTGCCAGTCATTTGGGTGGTTCTAGGAGGCAATCAGTACTTCATTTCTTCACCTGTTTCAACAGGAGGCTGTCACTGGGAGAGAAATAAAGAGGCATCAAAAGATTATGAGAAACATGCACACAGCATGGGCATGGAAACCTTTGATAGGAATTGAGACTCATCTGCACACGGTTGGTTTCAACAAACATTTCCTATCTGTAGAATTACTTTCTTCCTGAGGCAATCAAGGAATTCATGCCTGCACAAAAAGCCACACCCAAATGGATTATCTAGCAATACATCTACTCAGAAATGAGCCCCACTGAGTTCAATGGGACAAACTTCCAGGTAAATGTGCATAGGATTACAACCATATAGTTACGGTTGTCTAGAAAGTCTTACCTTCATAGCCCACGGGGGGGGGGGGGGGTTTCACTTTCTATGTGCCTGCTCTTGTAAGCAATGAAAATGGCCCTGCACAGCTTTGAATCCCACCTCCAAGCAAGCCTGTCACCACTCTGAACGTGGTAATAAGCAACTGCCCCAGCCTTCAGATTCATAGCCTCTGTGGCTAAACTTCCATTAAAACAAACAGAACTCACTATTGGGAGACTGCTCACTAGGATTTATTCCTAGTTTGGTTCATAGCTAGGCCTATCTAGTCTGGCCCACAGGCTCTCCCACAAAACTGCAACACTGGGCAAAAAATTACTAGACATTTTATTTCTATGCAGCATCTTTTCCTAAGGATTAAAAACCCATCAACTGCCTTTCAGGTGTTCTGCTCAGGACAAAAGCCAAATCCAATCCACTTCTCCCGTCCTCCCTTCCCACAACCAACAGTCCCATCGCAGTAAGTCGCTCAATAACATTATTCCTTTTCCCCTCTTACAGCACACTGTGTTTTTAGATGGTACACATGTCACAAGAGGGATCATCTCAGAAGAGGCGTTTCCCCCTTTCACTCTCACAGTGAAGGAGGAGGGAATGCCCATCCTAAGAGGGCAATATCTGTGTGCAACATCTGCCACCTGCTAGCATTATAAGTAGTATTAAAAGCAACTTTTGTGTACATGTGTTGCCTAATCAACTAGGACTGTCTTTTTAGTCAGGTTACAGCCCTACTATTCCACCCTCACTCCATAAGACACAAAAATAAAGAAGTTAGAATACTGAGTCTTACCTTCCTCTGGTTCCGGAGAAGCAAAAAGATGGTGGTGGAGGGAAAAGAACAGAGGAAAAAAGGACTGGTTAGAAATATCTGGGGAGCATGTTATACATACGTGTGTGTGTGTACGTACATGTGTGAATGAGACACACACAGCTTGGAAAACTAACAGTACATGTGCATTTATATCACACCCCAAAAGCAAGGTAAATAGTGCAGTGTGTGTGTTTGTGTGTGTGTGTATTTCTCTCTAATTTATATATACTCTGCTCTTCCTCCAAAGAACTCAAAGCAACTTAGATAAAGGTTTCCCGGGTGGTTGACATTCAGATGAACTGGTGCCTTCAGAACGCTCCCTAAATCATATTTGGGAATATAGCTCATAATTCCATCACAGAAGAAAACAAAAAGCCTTGAAGGGAGCCTATTTGCATTGCTACAAAGCACCTCACCTAGTAAAACCTTCATCCTGTAGATTCAGTACTAAGTTGTCTGCTGTGAGATACACACGGTTCTGAGATGCAGCGATCTGTGAGACACAAAAGGAAGGGAATTAGCAAAAATCCCACCAGAGCACAAGGATTCACTAAAATTAGGGGGTGGGGGTGGGGGTGGGTGGGTGGGAGGGAGGAGAGGGATCAATTAATGACAATTTGTTTAGACTTAAAAATATACCACTGAACTGCAAAGTTTTAACCAAGGTGGCTGCCAAAGCCTACAATTGGGTGGAAAAGACAAACAGCTAAGGGTACTGCTTTATTAGGTCCTAGAAGCTAGAAAACAGTGAATAGTGCAGTAATTTGAAACTGTAAAAATTCCAAATTCAGCTTAACTCTGAACGCAAAGTGCTTTAATCCTGCTCTATCACAGATTCCCTCTAAGCCAGGGCCATCAGTCTTTCCATTCAGGCATTTCATTTTGCTTCTCATCTGATTTTTCCTGTGAGCCTTTCCCGGGCCTGTGGCACACTGTGGTCTGTGAGTGGCCATAGCTAGGTGTGGCACATTGAACATGATGTGGGCCTGCTCTTAAAACAAGGGTCAGAGGCTTCCAGCCCCCTGTTCAGATGCAGAGATAGACACAAATAAGCCAGGGCCAGAACTGGACAGAGGCATCAGGAGAAGCGTCTCATATTCGCCTTTGCTTCATCACTTGGCCTGGCATAGCGAAGGAGAAGCATTTGAGGGAGGAGCGAGTGCATGAGAGCAAATGCATCATCCCAAAATTCACCGTCTTGGAGATGTTCTGGGCAGCGCGGATCTTGCGCAGCTTGATATAACCTGGGTTCTTGCTGAGAGCTTCACCAATGTGAGGAGTTGGTTAAGGCAGCATTTCTCAAAGTTTTGAAACGTCGTCCCCTTTCTGAGGGACAGGCAACTTTGGGCAGTGCAGGGGCCAATTCACCCCACCCCTGGAACCATCAAGGGCTGCATTCCCTCCCAGCCCTGGAAGGTGGTGGTGGTGGGGGGAGTCAAAAAAAGTTGCAGTTTGCCACTACGGAGGCTTAGAAAGGACAAATTTAGCTTGAAAGCTAAATTTATCCATTCTAAGTCTTTGTAAGGGTTTGCCACTAAAAACCACAACTTTTTCCCCCCTTTTTGTTCAGTTAAAAACAAATAGGCACAGCAAGGGAACAACACTCATGGGCCGTATGTTGCCCACCCTGTTCTAACCTTTTGCCCCCTTCCAGAACCCACATATTTGGGATAAGCCTGCACGCCCTTACAAATGCCCCCCATCCTGTTGCGGCACACAGAGCATCTAAACCAAGGAGAAGGGATATTAATTGAGCAGGAATGCTCCCCTGCCACACAATGTCTCTGCAAATCTCTCATCCTCAGAGCACACCTTGCTGGTTTCTGGATAGGGTAGAGAAGGGTTTCCAGAAAGAGAAAACATAGTTTCGGGAGGGAGTAACCCCCATCTGCTGCTCCCAGAATCTCAGCGCTTGCCGTCTTGCATGCCCTACTATCCCTGTAACGCCCCCCTCCCTTTGAGTTTTAAATCACCAATGTTCCCTGGCAACCAAGAACAGATGCTGTTCACTTCACAAGTACAAGGTGATGCCATTTAGGTCAGTCCAAGCTCAAAAGCCTGCAGTCTGGCAATTCTGGGAGAGACGGCTTTCTTGGAAAACTGTAGCAGCCTGTCCCCACAGCAAAGCAAGGATATCATCTGGCCAGCCGTGGCTTCCCCCTCTGCTTGAACAATCTTCTGCCTTTGTTCCTGCTTAGCCTTCTCCACCAGGAACTGAGCTCGCTGTGCCTCCTGCTGGGCTAGAGAAGAAAAGAAAGCAAACCAAGTGTCTTTGGGAATCAAGAGCAACTTCCTTGGGATCATCTATCCCAAATTCTCTGTACCAACCACTGCCAGGGGCAATTCTATGCATATTGATTCAAGAAGAGTCCTACTATGTGCAACACAGTTTACTCCCAGGCATCTGTACATGGTGCAGCCATCTTAGTACTCTTCGTTTTTTGCTGTTACAAATTTAGGCAAGGAACCAGAACTTGAGGTGAGCTGTACCACTTCAGATAGCAGATAGAGGCTGACATGATTGAATGTTCTTCTATAAGTTTTAAAAATACCCCCTACAGGAAAACAGTTCTAGGCTACACTTCTCCCCGACATGGTAGTTTTCTATATTTTAAAATATATGGACAACATATTACTTATTAATATACCACCTTTCTGCAAAAACCAAGACAGTATACAGCATGTTCATCATGTCCCCGTCTGCAATCCAAAACAGTATAGTCCAGACTCAGGCTATACTGCTGATATGTAGACCTGTGGGAACATCAAGACACTCCCAAAGTTCCTGCTCTTGTTTGTGACTGAACACAACTCATTAGACCACCAGATGTTTCAATACAGCAAATTAATCTGTGAATCCACATTCTCACTTAGTAATCCTGCGGTGTTATCCTGGACCAAAAGTCATCTTTATTGGTTCTTTATTTGAAACAACAGACGATGAAAGACAAGCCCACCTTCCCCTGAAATGTGAGTATCAACTCACCCACTTGCTTGGCCTCAACTGCTGCTGTGTACTCCCGACTAAAGCTCAGCTCTGTGATGGCGACGTCATCCAGAATAAGACTGAAATCCTTTGCCCGTTCTGTCAGGTCCCGACGGATAAGCAGAGATACCTGAAATAATCACCCACAGTTCTTCCTCAGCATCTACCTCTATGAGCAGTAGGAAGTAGCAATTTCCTTCCACCCCGGGTCACAAAGCTTTAAGAGTCCGAAGGAGCTCTCTAAATCATTCCATCCATCCCCCAGAAAATTCATTAAAGCATCCATAACCCCTAGGGCTGTGAACGGACCCCCGATCCGATCCATCAGGTTCGGATCAGATCCGATCTGACTCTGATCCGATCCAGGTCCGTTCACAGCACTCCCTCCCGCTCTCCCCCTCCCTCCCCCCACTCTCCCTGCTTACCTGCTGCCTCTGTCGCATCGTCCTGCCGCCGTCCTCCCTCCTCACTGTGGGCCGGCCGCTTTCCCGCTCGCTCCGGGTGGTTAGAGTGCCGCATTTGCCCGTCGCGGCGGGTGACATCATCACCCGGTGCGAGTGGGAAAGCGGCCGGCCCACAGTGAGGAGGCAAGACGACAGAGGACGACGCAGAGGCAGCAGGTAAGCAGGGAGAGTGGGGGAGGGAGAGAGCATGGAGAGCGTGAGGTAATGCTGTACCTGGATAGGATCCGGATTGCAGATCCGCTCCACTCCGGAGGTCTGAATCAGCCCGATCCTCTCTGGATTTGGGATCCGGTCACAGACCTAATAACCACTAATGTCCTGGAAGCATCCACATTTGTGCCCTACAGCCTGATGACTGAACCCCACCCCCTCCCTCAGTTTTTAACCCACCTCCCATGAAGAGTGATACTGGGTCAATAAAGTCTGCCTGCATGAGAAGATAACAGACCTGTGCTCGTTGGGTAATGAGTTGCGAGGCATTGAACTTTGCCACCACGCTTTTGAGCACTTCATTGACAATGGAAGGCAGGACCCGTTCTTCATAGTCCAGACCAAGGCGCTGGTATAAGCTGGGCAATTCTGCAGCATTGGGGCGTGACAGAACACGCAAGGAGATGTTCACCATCTGCAGATCTAGAGTGAGAATCAAATCAATCACAGACCAGAGGTTCATCTTTCTCTTTCTAGCTCTGACCCAGATTTTCCCAAGTTGCACTCCTTTGTACAGGTTTCTCTAAATTTTATTTTATTAATTTACTGCATCTTTACACCTCCCAACAGCCAAAGCTCTCTGGGCGGTTTACAAAAATTAAGACCATAAAACCCATTCAAAATATAAAATGACAGTATAAAAACATAATTTAAAATACAGTATAAAAGCACAACCAGGATAAAAACTGAGCAGCCATGCAGAAATTGATAGGGATTTAAAATACAAATTTAAACATCAAGGTTAAAAATCAAGATGAAGAACTGTGAAAACACTGTGAAAATAAAAAGGTCTTCACCTGGCGTCTAAAGGAGTATAATGTAGATGCCAGGCGAACCTCTCTGGGGAGCTCATTCCACAGCCAGGGTGCCACAGCAGAGACGGTCCTCCTCCTGGTAGCTACCTGCTTCATTTCCTTTGGCAGGGGCTAACGGAGAAGGACCTCCGAGGACAACCTTAGGGTCCAGGCTAAGGTCATTCCTTCAGATAACCTGGCCCCAAGCCATTTAGGGCTTTGAATGTTAACAGCAGCACTTTGAATCAGTCCCGGACCTGGACCGACAGCCAGTGAAGCTGGAAAAGGACTGGCGTAATGCAGTTTCGTTGGCCAGTGACCGTTAACAGTCTGGCTGCCCTGTTTTGTACCAGTTGAAGTTTCCGGACCATTTTCAAAGGCAGTGTAGCTAGGCTATCTCTGTCCAGATAAGGGCACAGTTGGTATATCAGCCTAAGCTGATAACAGGTGCTCCTTGCCACCGAGTTCACCTGTGCCTCAAGTGACAGTTCTGGATCCAAGAGCACCCCCAAATTATGGACCCGATCCTTTAGGGGGAGTCTAACCCCATCCAGAATAGGGTAAACGTCACCTAGCCGGACAGACGAACCACCCACAAACAGTACCTCCATCTTGTCTGGATTGAGTCTGTTATTGGATCTCATCCAGTCCATTACCGTGCCCAGACACTGATTCAGAACAGCCACTGCCTCACCTGGGTTTGATGAAAAGGAGAGGTAGAGCTGGGTGTCATCCGCATATTGATGACACCTCAGTCCACATCTCCGGATAACCTCTCCCAGCGGTTTCATGTAAATGTTGAACAGCATAGGGGATAAAATAGAACCCTGTGAACCCCATGGCCAAGGTGCCACAACACAGAGCAATAATCCCCCAGCACCACCTTTTGGAATCGGCCATCCGAGTAGAGACGGAACTACTGCAACACAGTGCCTCCAACTTCCAGCCCAGACAACCTATCCAGAAGGAGACCATGGTCGATGGTATCGAAAGCCGCTGAGAGGTCCAAGAGAATCAACAGGGTCGCACTCCCCCGTCCCTCTCCCGGCAAAAGTCATCCCATAGGGCGATCAAGGCAATTTCCGTTCCAAAACCAGGCCTGAGGCCCGATTGAAATGGATCTAGATAATCCTTTTCATTCAAGTGCCTGGTGTTGTCCTGCAACCATTTGCACAAGCACCTTGCACAGAAAGGGGATGTTAGCCACCGGCCTATAATTGTTAACGTCCTCAGGGTGCAGGTTAGGCATTTTAGGAGTCATCTAATTACCGCCTCTTTTAAAGAGGCCAGCACCACTCACTCTCTCTCTCTCAGGGAGGCATTTACAACCTCTTGGACCCAGCCGACGATCCCCTCTGTATTTGCTGTAATGAGCCATGAAGGGCAAGGGTCAAGCACACAGGTAGTCGACCGGACTTGGCCAAGCAATTTGTCCACATCCTTGGGCCTCAGTAACTGAAACTCATCCAATAAGACTGCACCAGATGGTGCTCTGAATGCCTCTACTAGTGGAACTGCATTAAGTGAAGAGCCCAATTCATGCTACTCTGAGTGACTTTATCTTCAAAGTGCCATGCAAATTCATCACAGCGTGCTACCGAGGGTTCCACCATGTCTCACCCTGGCCCAGAATGTAGCAGGCCACGAACCACCCGGAAAAGCTCCACTGGACGACACTGAGAAGATGCAATGCTGGTGGAAAAGAACTGTCTCTTTGCCACCCTCACCGCCACAGAAAAGGTTCGATAGTGAGCTCTAACCTGCGTTCGATCAGACTCAGCACGAGCTTTCCTCCACCTGCTTTCTAGCTGTCTTCCCTCTTCTTCATTGCCCTTAGCTCAGGTGTATACCAAGGTGCTGGCTGGTCTCTGCTCAGAGGGAGAGGGTGTTTGGGCATGATCGTGTCAAACGCCTGAGTCATCTCTGCATTCCACAGAGCAATCTGGACTTCAACAGGTTATCTGGGATAACCTGGCTTCAGTTGTCTAAGCACTGGTAACTTCCAAGTTAGATTACTGCAATGCGCTCTACGTGGGGCTGCCTTTGAAGACTGTTCAGAAACTGCAGCTTGTGCAGAATGCAGCGGCCAGATTGGTAACAGGGACCAGAAGGTTCGAACATATAAGACCGATTCTGGCCCGCTTACATTGGCTGCCTGTATGTTTCCGAGCCCGATTCAAGGTGCTGGTTTTAACCTATAAAGCCTTACACGGTTTGGGACCACAATACCTGATGGGACGCCTTTCCCGACATGAACCTACCTGTACACTATGCTCCGGGTGCCTACTCCGAGGGAAGCTTGGAGGAATGCAACAAGGGAGAGGGCTTTCTCTGTGGTGGCCCCCCAATTTTGGAATGATCTCCCCGAGGAGGCCTGCCTTGGCGCCAACACTGTTATCTTTTCGGCGCCTGGTTTTTCTTTTCTCCCAGGCATTTTAACAGCTCAAGTTGAGGTTTGATTGACATTGTGGCCAGGCTTAATAATTAAAATGTTTTAAATATCAGCTGTTTTATGTTTATGGTTTTAAATTTTGTAAATTGTCTTTTTAGTGTTCTATCTTTTAATTTTTGTAAACCGCCCAGAGAGCTTCAGCTATGGGGCGGTATATACATGTAATAAATAATAATATCAGCAGGAAAATCCCCCAGAGCCCCCTGGAATCCATTGGAGTCCATTAGCCTCCCTTCACATCCTAGCTACATAACCATACGCCCTTCCATAAAGTGTCAACAGAAGAATGTAGGGGTCTATGTAGTGGACAAAGTGTTGGACTCAGATGGAGGAGTCCCACATTCAATCTCCACTCTTCAATGAAGCTCATTTGATGACCTTGGAAGAGTTACCCCTTTTCCTGCTTAACCTACATCACAGGATTATTGTAACCATATTAGTTTCTAGAAAGCTGGGATAGAAAACCAAAGAACACTGTGTGCCTCTATGCCCTCACCTTTGGAGCCTGTTGGAGAGGAGATTTTACGAGGCCGAGCTCGAATATCATAAATGATTGGATACTGGAACCAGGGAATTCTAGAAAGGTAATAATAGAGACAGGTTATACGAAATATGCCGTGTAAGGGGAAAAAACCACTTGTGTATCACAAGTTTTAGGGAAAAAAATATCTTCTTTCTCTTCTTGCTTGGCATGAGAAAAATATGCCACAGTGCCTTCCCAAACAATGCATTCTCTTTATAATGGCTCATAATAACCTGTATTATATGATTCCCACTTGTAGCAATGCACTAAAATAGCAAATAATCCTCAGTGTTTTTTACCCAAGTTTTAGGGCTTACCTTCTCACAATTAGCTTTCAGAATGTGATCATTAGCAGAGACAGAACTTTTTCCTTCTTAATGACAAACAAGAGGTCTTTGAGGAGGTTGTGAAAAGGGAAAAGGTCTTGGCACTTCAAATTAAATTAAGGATCTTTTTTAATAGGAAATCTCTGCGGAGATGGGATACTATTGGAAAATATTGGTGTACGGATGACACCATCTTGGGAATCCCTAGTAGATTCTAAATTGCACAGACCTGAAATGCAGTCCTTCAGAAAGAATGGTGTCCTGCTGAACTCCACCAATGCGGTTGAAGAATATTGCTCTCTGCCCACCTTCCACTGTTGAAATAGAGAGACAAAAGCAGTCGGAAGTTTCCCATAATTGTACAGAAAATATAGATAAAAGCACGTAAAAGTCATAGAAATGTCTTACCGGTAAAGACAGACTCACGAATACCGTAGGCTACAGCACCAGCACCCAACAGGAACTTTAAAGCAGTGCCCATCCCACGTGGGCCAGCGGGCAAGCGCCCAGCAAAGTCCTTCAGGCTCTGAGCCATAGTCACCTTCATATGGAAAAAGAGCCACAAGATGAGACATTAAAATGTTGTATTCCATGCAGACCTACAAATTTCCATACCCAAATTCTTACACCCAGCCTCATGTTTCATTCTCCTGCTACCAGAAAACTATGTGATCCAGTCAGATAAAAGGTGTGTGCTTAGCATTTTTCTGTTAGTATAAATGTGGGGGGAAATTCTTTCTTTGACGCAGCGATTCTGGGTCAAGAATCCTACAACTACCAGCGCTACAGTAAAGGGAGTCCTGAGCTGAATATGACAAATCCCCTACTTTCCATTTGCTCTTTTAAATTGAACATAATTTTGAGACAATCATTCCTCAGATCTTGGACACTTTTAACATGAAAACAAACAACAGAAGCCGACAGGCTTGCCTCTATACGGAATAGCACTCTGCACCTGCTCAGAGCCACCTGCACCACAGGCTTTAAAAAAAAGTCATGCCCATCAGGGGTAAGGCCCCCCTACTCAAGAGCACTAGGGATACATTCAAATGATGTGCACAGGCTTTTAAAAACCATTCTCATCACAGAAAAGCACCCTCTGCACATGCCCAAAGAACTACGTCATTAGCTGCTTTGGTTTTCATCAGGGGAAGGCAGTCTGCACACGCTCAGGATCTAGGATGGTAGTATTTTTAACGCAAAAAAATTGGCCACCCCTAACCCTAGCATGCAAGCTGCCACTGCAATGCACTCAGCTGCTGCCCTCCACCACTCCCACGAGGCCAGCCTGCGACTATAACGCCATGCGCATTTACTTAAGAGTAGTACCGCTGAACCCAACAGGGCTTATTCCTAGGTAAGCGTACTGAGGACCCTCAAGTGCCGCTCTCAGCGGAACCCATAACAGCCCCCACCCCCATGAGCCCCCTTTGCAGGCAAACAACGAGCTCAGCCGCGACCTCTCACCCCCCTACCGATCACGCTGCTGCTGCTGCTGCTGCTCCAAACAGAAGAAGGGCACCGGAAGTGACATCCTTCTACGAGAGGCGGGCGCCCGGGGACGACCTCTTCCCCTTTGCCCTACCGGATATGCAACCTCAGCGGCAGGTATTACTTCCGGAATGGTTTCGGCCTGCGCCACGTTCGACCTGCTTCCTTCCCTTCCTCCCAGCGTGCCCTTTTGGACAGGGGAAAACGGGGGTGGGGGCCTGGATGCAGGACTCGGCCGCATTTTGTTTTAAAACGCCACATAATAAAAATCTACCGACCGTGAGCTTTGGAGCGGAAGTGTGATGTTGGGAGCGGAAGTAGATCAACGTTGACCCTTGACCCGGAAGTAACTCCGCCGTTTTAAAAAAATGCCTGGCCATGCGACCCGCCTGGTGGTTTGAAGATGGCGGCGGGCGCGGCCTCCGCGAGGAAGCGCCCGGCGGACGACGGAGGGGGCCTGGAGCCTCGCCGCGCGGGGAGGAGGCGGCTGCTGCTGGTGATCCTGGAGGGGGCCTCGCTGGAGACGGTGAAGGTGCGGGGAGGAGCCGGCGGGGAGCTCGAAGGGCTGCGGGGGAAGCTGTAGCCTCAGCGGAGCCCAGTCCATGCTCGGTGCAGTGGGGCGAAGGGGTAGGAGCGGCCTGGCTTTCGCGCTTCGTTTGAAAACAGGCAAAACCTTCTTGCAAACAGGAAAAGCTACCGCAGTAGGGCGACCCTGTGGAAAGGAGGACAAGGGCTCCGGTATCTTTAACGGTTGCATAGAAAAGGGAGTTTAAGCAGGTGTCATTTGTAGGCATACAGGACCTGGTGAAAATCCCTTTTCATCGCAACTGTTGAAGCTGCAGGAGCCCTGCCCTCTTTTGTATCTGGTCATTCTAGTATAGCTCCTGCAGATTTAACAGAATCCCCTTTTCAATGCAATTGTTAAAGACACGGGAGCCCAGTCCTGTAGCAAAGGGGGGGTGTAGTTCAGCTCCTTTCTCCCTGCTATGTTGTGTTTTAATTTGTAGGGACTGTCATAGGTGGAGCAAGACTAGTAGCCCCTCCCGCGAAAGCAGCTACTCTACCACCTCATTCTGCTGCACGTGTAGGTCAGACCTCTGATGACTTTTGAAAATAATTTGGTTCATGAAGGGCAGAAGATCTAAAAACAGCTCTTAACCATTATAACTGCATGGAATCTCTATTCCCAGAGGCAGGAAACCTCTAAATTGAGCAGGCAACCTGATGCTCAGCAAATGTTTTGGACTACAACTCTCATCAACCCTGACCATTGATAATGTTGGCTGGGGCTGATGGAAGTTGTAAAAAAACTTCTGGAGGGTATGAGGTTGCCTTCAAGAAGGATGCAGACAGTCTGGAGTGTGTTCAGAGGAGGGCAACAAGAATGATCAGGGGTCTGGAAACAAAGCCCTATGAGAAGGGCATGTTTAGCCTGGAGAAGAAAAGATTGAGGTGAGACATGAGAGCACTCTTCAAATACTTGAAAGGGTGTCACACAGAGGAGGGCCAGGATCTCTTCTTGATCAATCCAGAATGCAGGACATGGAATAATGGGCTCAAGTTACAGGAAGCCAGATTCCAGCTGGACATCAGGAAAAACTTCCTGACTGTTAGAGCAATATGACAATGGAACCAATTCCCTAGGGAGGTGGTGGGCTCTCCCACATTAGAGGCATTCAAGAGGCAGCTGGACAACCATCTGTCAGGGATGCTTTAAGGTGGATTCCTGCATTGAGCAGGGGGTTGGACTGGATGGCCTTATAGGCCCCTTCCAATTCTACTATTCTATGATCCCTGCTCTACTGATTGGAGCTTTAGCCTTTGTGGTCTGTTTATGTCCTTTCCAAAGTCGTGATCTAGCAAGGCAATTCTTACGTTTTTCTCAATTTCGTTATATGTGTTTCATTCCTTACACAATACATGATGGTGTTCACTGTCATAAAGTGTGGTTACGGCCAATAGTTTTGATGCCTTTAAAAGAGAATTAGACATAGAAATGGAGGATATGTCTCTACTGGTTGCCTCCGATAGACTAAATGGAACTTTCATATTTAAAGGCAGTATGTCACTGAATATCAGAAGCATATGATTGCCTGTTGTTGGAGTAAGGATTTTGGATTAGATGGGCCTTCAGTCTGATCCAACAGGATGGTTCTTGCATGAAAGCATCCCTACTGCAGAGGTCTCTAACCATTTTGGACCATGGGCACATTTGGTATTTTGAGAAAGTGCCAGGGCACCACCACAAATTAGGTGCTGAGGGGGGAGGGCCAGTCACAAAAATGTTGGGAGCACTCCCCTGCTTATTTGTGTTTTTGTATGCATGCATGAACATGCACCCTATGTGTGTGCTACTCACTCTGGCTCTTTTCTCTCTCTCTCTGGCTCCTTTCTTTTTACCTCAGTGGAACTTGGTGGGGTGTGGACTTTGCTCCCCTCCAGTCGTTTTTCAGCAGGGCTGCTTTTTCCATCCCTGTTAAAAGCCAATGGACCAAACCAATTGAGGAATTGTTCCATTCACTTGCAGAGGATGAAAATAGCTTGGAGGGTGCCTCAGTCTGGCCTTAAATATGCAGTGGCACCCACAGGCGCAGTATTGGAGAGCTCTGCTATGGAGTGACTTCATGCAACCTAAGATTCTATACCCTTGCTCTTTCTGAGTCACCGTTGCATTCATCAGGTATGGTAGTAGGGACAAGAGAGGGAATTATTAATTGTGGCACTCAGATGGTGAAAAGCCTACCTAAGAGGTTTGCTGAAGACAATTTTATTCCTGTAAGCATTTTTGGAATTTGCCAAACGTTCTAACTACTGCTTTTTTACTTTGTTGTTCAATAATTGTTTTTTTAAAAAAAATTATAAGCCATTTTGATTACACCAGTAGGCAATGTGGGATGGAAGGTAATTAATAAATTAAATCATGCTTCCAGGTTGGGAAAACATATGAACTTTTGAACTGTGACAAGCATAAATCATTGCTTCTGCGGAGTGGCCGGGAACCTGGAAAGGTTCGACCTGACATCACCCACCAGGTATGTTCATATGTCTAACGTACAAAAAAGATCATATGTCCAGCCTATGTCTTGTGCCTAGTCCTGAAATATTGATTGGGTAATTGTTATGGAAAAGCCATAAATAAATAGTGCTGGTAATTCAATTTTTGCTGAAAACCACAAATGTTCCAAAATATTTTCTGTACTTTTTTCATTGAGGACTCCTAGCTCACATATCTTGTGGTATTTCCTTTAGATACAGCCTTTTCTCCAATATATTACTGAAATCTTCTGACAGATGTTACTACAATAAAATTTATTTCCTTTTTTAAATAGACTAAGAGAGCAATGCTATGCCCCCTAGACAAAGTCTGGGAGGACATAGGATTGCTCGGTTTCTTGGATCCAAGGTCAGAAACAGGTCTCTGACCATGGAGCCCAGAAACTGTGCTCCCCAATCCCTCTCCCTTAGACCCGGCGTGGTTCTGGCTATGTCTCCACACTCTGAGATGGGGAAAAAGGGGCTGGTCCTGGAGCAGGAGAAGCTGTCAACTATCTCCATAGGATTGTGCCCTAAGCTTGTATCTCATTTTTCATTACAGAGCCTCCTGATGCTCATGGATAGTCCTTTGAACCGAGCTGGTCTTCTCCAGGTATATATCCATACAGAAAAGAATGTCCTTATTGAAGTCAATCCCCAGACAAGAATTCCTCGGACTTTTGACCGTTTTTGTGGCCTCATGGGTAAGATTCATTTCCCCTCATAAAATATAATTCCCTGAGTGAGAAAAGGGGTGTGTGTCCAAAGACCAATAAAAACAGGCTAGGGCCAGAATCCAGCTATGGGACTTTCTCATCCCTTGCTTCTTGCCTGCAGCCCCTCAGTGTGGCTCCAGGAGGTCCCCCAGTCCTCTGAAGCAGATTTTGAGTGTGTATGAGGGCAAGGGAGAATAGTCCCCCCAAGTTTTGCTCAGAAATGGAGTTCTGTCAGCAGAAGGACTTCATTGGATTCCGCCAAGGGTTGGCATGTCTATTTTAGTAATACTTGCCAGTGTTATGTATGTATAATAACCTAAACTGACTTGATTGCACCTGAGTGCTCTCTCTGGCACTCTAGAGCCTGCTCTGCTACTTGGTGTACTGGGGAGCTGTGATCAGTGGAACACGCAGGATGTTAACTAGACCGAGCACACATAGTTGTGCCTATTGCATGGCAGTGTGGGCAGCAGAGTAAGCCTCCTTTACATCCTCGAGTAGCCATCCCACAAAGTTCTTTCAGGTATTTCGGTGGCTAACTCTCCACAGCAAATGCAGCCCTGGTCCCCTCAAGGACCCACTGTGACCTTTGTGCATTGCACTTTGAGAACAAAACTGCTTGTCACTGCAGCAAACTTGATGCTGTTGTTAGTGCAGCTCCAGTTGAGGTGTCTGATGCCACCATCTGCCCGATTTTGTGGGATCAATTTCAGTTCCTGTGGCCTGATGCTTTGGACAAGGTGCTTGCAGCAGTGCGAATGACCACGTGGCCTCTTGATCCTTGCCCCTCCTAGCCCATAAAAGCTAGCTGAGGGGATATGACCGTATGGGTCCAATGAGTGATAAATGCATCTTCTGTGTGAAGGGTTGGTTCCTGTTGTTCTTGAGACAGTAGTGCAACCTCTCCTGAAGGAACCCACTCTGGACCCAATGGTATTTGACAACTACTGCCCAGGTGCAAATACCCCTTTCTTAAGAAGGTCCTTGAGAGGGCCATGGTGGAGAACTGCAGGCACTCTTGGAGAATATGATCTAGAGCCATTCCAGTCTGGGTTTCTACCAGTTTTTTAGGGCACTGAATCAGCCTTGGTCACCCTGCAGGATGACCTTTATCAGGAGAGGAACAGGAGGAGTGCAACCCTGTTAATCCTGCACAATCTTTCATTGGATTCTGATACTATTGGCCATGGTATTCTCCTGGATCAACTCTGTGGGCACTGGAGCACTGTGTTATTATGGTGGTTCCTGTCTTACCTGAGGAGTCGATTTCAGAGAGTAACATTGGGTGACCATTCCTTGGCAAGTAAGCTATGGGGTTTTGCAGGGTACCATTTTGTCCTCGGTGTTGTTCAATGTCTATGCTGCTGGGAGCAGTCATTAGGGGATTTGGAGCCAAGTGCCACCAGTATGCTGATGACCCACAGCACTCTTTCCCTGTGACATCTGAATTAAGTGAGGCTGTGCAAGTCCTGGATCAGTGCCTAAACTCAGGGATGGGCTGGCAAGATGGAAGTCTGTGGGTGAGGGGATTCCAAATCTGGAAGATAGGCTCATTCCCTGTTCTGGATGGGGTTGTACTCCTTTTGAAAGATCAGGTTCGTAGTCTGGGGGTACTCCTGGATCCATCACTGTTGCTGGAGGCCCGGTGGCTATAGTTGCTTGGAGTACCTTTTGCTAGCTTCAGCATTTCATGGACAAGGACGGCCTGGCCACAGTGGTACAGGCACTAGCAACCTCAAGGCTGGATTACTGCAGTGTTCTCTGTGGGACTGCCCTTAGGGCCAGGCAAGAAGCTGGAGCTAGTGCAGAATGTAGCAGGTAAGCTGTTGTGTCAGGAGCTTTTCAACATGCAACTCCTGTGCTGAGCGAACTGCACTGGCTGCCTATTTGTCACAGGGCCATATGCAACTGGGGACCAGGATACCTGAGAGAACCCTTTCTACCTTATAAACCTGCCCAGTCACTGAGGCATGTTCCCGTGAACCTAGGGCTCGGTTGGAGTCCACCCGCAGAAGAGCCTTCAGTGTTCTGGCTGCCTTCCTTTGGAACTCTCTGCCTCTGGAGCTCAGGCAGGCACCATCATTGCGTTCTTTTGGTGCCTGCTGAAAACATCATTTCAAGAAACCTACCTTGATTGGCCAGCCATGGGTTTTATTGGTATTGTTTTTAAAACATTTTTAATATAGTGTTTTTTTTAACCTAGATAAATATGGCTATTGTATTTTCGTAGTTGCCGTTGCCATGTCACACAGTAGACAGGATGCAAAGAGCTTTGTAGCAGGACAGCACCCTAAAGCTATGGTTTTAGTCTCATTATGCCTTTCTGGTACATATATCTTCCCTTTTCTCCTCTCATTTTGCACCTCAGTTGAAGGAAGGGAAGGGCTGGAACAAGAACAAGCATGGAAGTAGCGGGAGCTGTATTGTCTCTATACTATGAAGGTGTCAAAAAGACCTGCATTGTTCAGGTTTTGACTTGCTAATCTGCCCCCAGCTATTTATTGTTATGGCGTCACAGGATGTGAACAGGTTAACTCCTGTGGAGAAAGAATATTGGAAAATGATGTAGCTTCATTGAGGATAATAAAAGGTGAATTTGTGTAGCAGAAAATAACTATGCAGGGCCTAAAGTTCAGGGTGGAGGTAGGATTAATAGAAAAACAGCCCCTAAGAACTGTAGGGGGTCAGGCAGTGGGAAGGCTGGATGGAGCATGGAAAGAACTGAGGATGTAGGTGGATGAACCCTCCATAGGGTTCTGTGGAAGTTGGGTATTAGTAGAGAGGGAATAGACTGAGCTCTGGGAACTAAAAGTGGTGGGGTGGGATGGATAGATTTTATTTTTTTATTCAAATCATACTTTGGGCTGCAGCGCTCCAGGAAATAAACAAATTAGTGGGATCATAAGGTAGCTCAGGGAAAATGCTAAATAACATTAGTAACATGATGATTTTTAAGTGTACCATGTGGTGGTTCTATGTCAGGGGTGGGCAACATGCAGGCTCCCTTCCCCTCTCCCCAATATCACAGGGCACCCTCTAAAAATGGTTTGGTGGGGGGCAGGGAGTATCTTCCATAAATGCCAGAGTGCTGAAATAGTCCAATTTAGCTTGTAAGTAAGCTAAATTTTGCCCTTTTTGCACTAAGGACACCATTGATTTACATTTTTTTCTGGGACTGCAGCCTTGGGGTGGCAGGGAGGAAATGGCCTTCAGACCTTCTGACGTTGCCCTGAACTAGATGAAAAACTGCTCATTTGTAGCCACCAGCCACTCCATTCTCCTGGCCTTGTGATAGTTACTTTGTAGCTGAATGTTACAGGCTACTAATCTTCCGAAGAAGCATAACTTAGCTCTTCCGGACAGTTACGTAGTCTGCAGCATTCGGCTGCACATCAGTGTGAATATTTGATTAGATCCATTAGCTCTTCCAAAGCAGGAGTGGGGAACCAGATGTTGGACTTCCAACTCCCATTTGCTCCAGCCAAGCATCGTCAGTGAATTGTCCAACATTGGGAGGGTCACAGATTCCCTACCTTTTCTAAAGCAATTCAGCCTTGTCTTTTGCCTGCCTCCCTGGTTACTGTCAAGCGCCTGGCTGGCCATACTATATAAAGGGTTGATTTAATGGGTCACTGTGAAGGTGTGTTCTAAAGGAAAGGGGTCCTTGGATCACTGTTCAGAAAGCAACAGGGCAAGGAACTCCGAAACAGATAGATGCAATGGCATCTACCTTAGTACAGGCCTTTGTCTTGTAACTCCAATGTAAAACTCTTATCTGTCTCTCCTCAGTTCAGTTGCTGCATAAATTCAGTGTCAGAGCTGCTGATGGGCCACAGAAGTTATTAAAGGTAATAGCTCTGCTAGTATATTATGTGGTTCTATGTGCTATGGTTCTTGTTTCTACTCCCAAATTAATTCATTTTCTCCCTTCTAGGTTATTAAGAACCCAGTGACTGATCACCTCCCTGTAGGCTGCACAAAAATAGACACATCCTTTTCAGCCCCTACTGTAACAGATGTGCATGACGTAGTCCCTACTGCAGACCCGATAGCTATCATTGTGGGAGCTTTTGCTCATGGTTCGGTAAGAGGCGTAAATATGTGTTTTCTTAGCTATAAGTTGCAGGCCAGACATCTCCTCTCCAACGCACTAGAAGGCCTTAGGACAAGACACTACTCATAGGAAGCATGGGCATGTTGTACTTAGGCACACCCCCTATAGGATAATTGCCTGTATTACAGGCATCTTGTAAGGGCCATGTCTGTGGAACACTTTCACGGACTGTAGTGTGTTGTATCAATGGTAAGTTGCTTTCATAGAAAGGAGAGGGGAATACCTCCTACAGCAATAGAAGTAATTTATCTCAGTTTTTGGGCACTGAGTGGGGTTTAAAAAATAGAGCTTGACTGGCTCATGATGCAGTTAGTAGTAATCATATTGGACGGGGCTAAGATAAACGAAGCCATCTTACATCAAGCCTCAACATTAGTCCATCCAGCTTTGTATTGTCTACGTTGGCAAGCAAAAGGAGTGTTTAGATTTAGAGGTGGGCAACTTATGGACCTCTGCTGATTTGCCCTACAACTCCCAGAAGCCCTAGCCAGCATAGCTACTGGTGAGGGATAATGGGAGCTGTGGGCCAAAATAACTGGAGGAACCAAAGCTGCCCGCCCTGGTCTACGTAACGCATTGTACCAGAAATAGAATATGGAAGCAGACTGAAATGTTGGTTGCTGTTTTTCTTTTCCAGGTTAATGTTGACTACTCGGAGAAGACTGTTTCTATCAGCAACTACCCACTCTCTGCTGCTTTGACTTGTGCCAAGATCACTACAGCTTTTGAAGAAGTGTGGGGAGTGGTGTAAACTTATTAATGCTAATTTTGACTTGATCTGCTAGTTCCACATTCTGGAGTGATTATGTAGATTGCAGGGTTCAACGTATTGCATTGTTTCTTTAGTGGAAGTAATAGAGCCTTAAATTCCTTTATTCTCTTTTGTAACAAATAAAAAAAAATCTTCATGAAGTGGGTGTGTCCTTGCATATAGGGCTATGCATAGGCAAGCTAACATATGGTAACTTCATGTATATGGTGATGGAATCTGAGTGGTGACTGGCCAAGAAAGAGATCTTGAAGTTGTGGTGGACAGCTAGATAAAAAATGTTGACACAGTGTATGGCTGCTATGAAAAAGGAAAATTCCATGTTGGGCATAACTAGGAATTGGAACCAAAGCTGCCAATATCATATTCCCTTTATATAAATCTGGTGTGACTACACTTGGAATACTGCATACAGTTCTGATCACCACACCTCAACAAGGTTACTGTAGAGTTGGACAAGGCACTGAAAGTGCAACCAAAATGACCAAGGGGCTAGAGTGCCTACCCTATGACGAATGTTGCAACATCCTGGAATAAAGGCAAGTGAATGTAGACATGATATAAGTGTACAAAATTATGCATGGTGTGGGGGAAGTGGATAGGGAGGCATTTTTTCTCCCTCATACTTGTAGAACCGAAGGTCATCCCATGAAACTCAATGATGGGAGATTCAGAGCAGATAAAAGGAAGCATTTCTTCACACAGCACATAGTCAAACTAGGAGTGGGTTCAGACATGATAACCAATGGCAGTTTAAATAGTTGAGGGTTGGTTATTTAACCTACCATGGGTTATTGTGTTGAGCGGAGGGAGTTTTTTTAACCAACGCTGTGCAGAGTTGGCTGTTTGAACCATCATTGGTTTATCATGTTATGTGGAGGCCACTGTTTGTTATTTCATTAGCCACAAAGTGGCAAGGCAAAAACAGTGGCTGTCACTAGTCCAGCTGGCAAGATAGATTTTCAGCAGCAATGGCTGATGGGATACTAGCAGGAGAATTGAGTGGGGAGAAAGGGCGGGGGATGAGTGAGTCAACTCAATGCTGATCCTAATCCACACCACGGTTGATGACAACCATCTGTCAGGGATGCTTTAAGGGGGATTCTTGCATTGAGCAAGGGGTTGGACTCGATGGCCTTTTAGGCCCCTTCCAACTCTACTATTCTATGATCCTATGATTATGTTGTGTGGGGAGTACCCCCTAGATAAACATCTGTTGACTATCGTGTTATCTGAACGCAGCCTAGAACTTGCTACCACAGGATGTAGTGATGACCACCAATTTGAATGGCTTTAGAAGTAGATTAGTCCTGAAAGAGAAGGATAACAGTGGCTGCAAGACCTGGTGGCTATCAGGCAGCATACAAGAGCAGAACACTGGACTAGATGGACCTTGATCTGATTTAGTATGGCTCTTATGTTGTTCTTGTAGGATATCAGTTTTCTATGTGCCCTCAGGTAAGTACCCTGCCAAGAACGACAACACTAGTACTATGGTTCTATCCCTTACCTTCTCAAATGGAACTTTCAGAGACGTCACTATAGCTAAAGTGTGCACCACTGTAGCAGCAGTAGCGGTGGTGGTGGGATTGCTATCTTATATGCTTCCTGCTGTAACTGGGTTACAATCATTTCATCTCTGCCAGGAAACAGCTTCATCAGCTCAGTTGCTGTGATGTACAGTATTACTGAAGACAGGAGCACGGCATGAAAATAATGGGTAAACTTAGTGTGTCTAGATGTAGAGGGGAGAGGGCCATCCTCTGAATTATCACATAAAGCATTGCATTAAGTATATCCCTCATGCTTTGCCTTAGCCTACATACAACACTAGTCTTTGGCCTTGCCAAGAAAGCCAGGAGTAGAAAAACCGTTCCAGCTCCACAAATTAGTGGGAAAAAAGCATCTCAAGCATGAATGAAAAACCAACTGGGAGCAATTTTATCTAGCAGAACTGGAAAGTAGAAAAAGTCAGGCTGTAGCTCCATTCCCAGATGGCAGCTGCCTCAAGTGCTTTACAATCATCTGACATTTCCAGAGACCGGAGTGTCCATGGGGAGACATTAAAAGATAAGGCAACCTGTAGACGGGGTGGAGGAGTTTGCAGCCAGTTCCCCTAATTTTGGGGTCTTGGCCCCTGTGCTCTTTTTGCCCCTAGTCACCTTGCAAGGGTTTGACCGCAGAAGTTTGGCAGGTGATGCTTCAACCATCCCCATAATAAATGCACACATGGTACAATCTGAAAGAGAAAAAACAAAGCCACTTAGCTGCATGCCTTCGGAGACCATTATTCTGAAGCAATAGCAGACCAGAGGGATTTTTTTTTCACCTTTTGGTTGTTACTCAGCTTTCTTTAACTTTTCTTTTCGTGGCACAAGTACTTTTCGGATGTAAGGCAATACAAACAGTAATGTGAAGAACAACACATGACCTACGAAATAAATAGACTTGTACACCTGTGAAGGAGAAAATGTAGAGGTCAGTGTTACGATAATTTACTTCCGCCTGCCAGAAAGTGTGGAGAGGAGGACATCCTCTTTTTAGAGAGTTTATACTCCTTCAGTACCTTAATCCACTTTTCCCAACTGAAGAGGCAAAATGGCACCAGAGAATATCCCATGAACATCCAGTGGACAGCTTGCTGAAGCATATAGAAGATAGGCCGTAAGATGGTGATCGAAGCCAGGGTAGCCAGAGGAGGACTGTCTTGAACCAGGCTAATGAGCTGCAACAAAAAGAACTACTCAGCGGCTGGGTTGAGATGTAACAAAATCATGCTTTGTGATAGTCAAGAACCCATAGCAGAGCTTGAGCAGCTTGTCTGCTTTTGTTTCCCATCTGCCAGAGCAAGCCAGAATTAGCCAACCCAGAACAAATCCCTTTGTGGGTAGGCCTGGGTTAAAGTATTAAAACAAGCCATGGGTTTGCATCATGTCTATCTGACATTTTCGTAGGAAACCATTTGAAACAGCTTTGCCTTGAAGTCTTAACAAAAGAGGTAGCTGTACACTCAACATATTAAAGAAATGCAGCCAACTAGTTCAATTAGTACATTTTAAATAGATCTGCATTTACTAAAGCCTTGGAATACTGAAGCACAGGAATGGCTTACATTTTATATTTAACTAATGCAAACAAAATGGGCTAAAAACCAAACTCAGACTTCTTTAAACTGATGCTGGTGATGTTGCTGGTGAAGCACACAAATGAGGTCACAATTAACTGCCCTTAGTGAGTCAGTGCTGCTCCCACATCCTGAGAAATGCAGGTTGCTTACCTGTAACCATAGTTCTTCGAGTGGTCATCTGTGCATTCACACATATGGGCTCTGCGCCTGCGTGGAGCCTGTTTCGGAAACTTCTATAGCTAAGGCAAACGTTTTTGGCGGGAACCCCTCCCCCACTGTCTACTGACTCCATGTTCCCGCCTTTCTCCTCAGTTCAAAGAGACCGACTTGCTGGCCCCATAACTAGGAGAGAAACCGCTCTGTATCGACAGTACATTTACATCGACACCAAAGCGGGGACGGTGGGTGGGTTGTGTGAATGCACAGATGACCACTCGAAGAACTATGGTTACAGGTAAGCAACCTGCATTTCTTCTTCGTGGTCTCTGTGCATCACACATATGGGCGATTAACAAGCTAAATTCCTGGTGGAGGGTAGGTGTAGATCAATGTTCCCTCACAAGACAAAGAAATTGCTTGCCCCAAATTCCAGTTTGTCCTGGTACAAACAATCAAGTGGTAGCATGTAATGAAGTTAAAGGACTTATACCAAATAGCTGCCTTACATATTTATTTATTTCATTTCTAACCCGCCTCTCCATCTAGATCGAGGCGGGGAACAACACCAAATATAAATATATTAGCAGGGGATCGACAATCCCCTGCTAAAGATACAGACTTCGATGCACTGCACATCGACTTAGCTGTTACTGGACCAACAAGCTGCAAGCCCTTCAACTTGTAGGGCAGTTTAATAGCATGTACAATCCACTCCACGAGTCATTGCTACTCTTGCGTCTTATGGAATTTGTCAGTTCTAGCCCTGTGTGGAAGCCCAGGTAGGGTGCATCAATACTGAGGCAGCTAATTCACTCGATCTGCGTAGTGTTGATATAGCCATCAGAAAACAACTTTCTAAGAAAAATAATGTGATATCTGAAGGTACCATTGGTTTAACTGGTTTCAATGTCAGAGATTGTGGCATGACAGAGAAACTCCATGCCAGAATGAAACTCCTAATTAGAGGAGACAGATTTGTAATGCCCAGAGGAACCCCCTAACAATGGGGTTGGTGCAAAAACACGTAAAGCAGTCAAATACCTGCATATCGACAACTATTTTAGCCCTATAGTGTATAGGGGGTAAGTGTAAGGACATCGTTAAGGAGGCTGAATGGGGCTTGAGGCCCTGAAGATTCATGTATTTAGAAAAGAATCCCATTGTGCAGTATATGACTTCATTGCAGGCTGCATGAAAAAATGGAATCGACCTCATGTCGAAAGTAGTTACGGTATTGGGATACCCCATGCCATGGGTCTGAGCATAGGCAGGGGCATAAACTATGGGGGGAGGGGGGTAGCGGGGGGGGGCAATGTCCCCACTGGGATTTCCCAAAGGGGGCAATGCCCAACTAAGTAACATCAGTAAGCTCACAGCCTGACTGACAGATTCCTCAGTCAGTCTCCAGTTGTCTGTATTCTTATGTGTTTGGACGCAGTCTAAATTACATCCAAGCACATCCTGCTTCCTCATCAGCTGCCCAGCAGATCTCCTTGCAAGACAAAAGCCACTCTCCTGTTGTGTCAGGGTCAGGCTTCCCCAGATTTATTTTCTTCTACCCACTCAGGCGCTGTAAGACAAAAGATTGCCCATTTAGGAATTACAGTCTGGGTACATCTTGACGAGAGTTTTGCCTCCGGTCGGGGTGTATCCGGAGTGGCAGCAGGTCATCTATATGATGCAGCTGGCATCCCGAAGCCATCCAGGAGCAAATCCCTGAAGCTCCGGTTTTAAAAGTCGGGTACTTACCACGACTTTTTTTTTTTTTTTTTTTTTTTTAATCTTTTGAGCTGCAGCGGAGCTGATGGTAACCCAATTGGTCGCCATTGGCTGATATCTTCAGAAGTAGAGTGAGCCACACCTGTCTCGGCCACCAAGGGGTGACTATGATGGAGACTGTGTGGACTACACAATATTAATATTATCATACCACAGTACTCATGGAATGAGAAGAAAAATGAGGGCTGCAAAGACATTCCCAGTTGAACAGGAAAGTGTTTGTATGAGGACTTGAGATGGGGGAGGAAGTGGGAAAGCGCATGCCCCGTAGCAAATAGTCTGTGCAAGTACACCAATGTAGGGTTGTTAGATCCAGGGGAGTCTGGATTCTGTGTTCACTATGAGGCCCAAAGAGCTCAATAAATTGAGTCGTCACCTTGCCTTCAATAGCATTTCCTTTTAGGAAGCTACCAGAAGCCAGTTGTCTAAATATGGGCAGATTTCTACCCCTTGAAGGCAAATGAATGGAAGGAGCAGTGCCATACATTTTGTAAATATTCTGGGGCAGGGCTTTATGTGTCATCAGAAATTTGTGATTCTGATGTACGTATGGAGCCATCTCAAATCCAGAACAGGTTGAAGAGATCTGTAGAGGAGTGGGCCAAATATTAAATCAGAGAGTGATATAGGTCTTCCAAAGGAGGCTCCACTCTGTACAGCTACCCCATCAACAGGCGATGCAGAAGAGAACAATGTTGAGTCCAACTGAGAGCTCTCTAAGGATTGAGGGGAATCAGGTTTAGTTCTATGATTAAACCCATCTTCTCCAAGCTGAACTTTTTGACACCCCACAGAGTGGGTCTGGAAAGGAGAAGAGCTAGGTGGACGTACTGACGCATTCACGACGGTATCATGAGGCAATGGTTGAGCCCTGTGGACAGGTCACAATGACAGTGATCTTGGTAGAGCTAGAGGGAGTTGCAAGAAAACTTCCTCCAGTGGCAATCACGATACCGATGGAGCTGCTCAGTATCGAGAAAGGCGTATGTACCAATATAGGGGTTGGTATCGATGCCTGGTATGGGAGTTACGGACCCATTGCAAGAGGTGTCCCTTTTATAATTGATGCCAATCTCTGTACTGGTATGGCATTCTCGGGGGAGGCAACCCAGTTGAAGTTCTGTCCCTCTTTTTTCATTTTTTTATTTTTTACAGGGACCCGAGAATGATGCCCCTAGACATTACAGGCATAAAAAACTCTCTCTGTTGAAATCATAGCACTCCAATTGTAGCAGCTCTAGGGAGCAGCCCTGTATTTGGCAGCTAGTCTGTAATGGCTGTGCTAATTAACTTGGTGGGGAGATGTCTACTTCAAGCTGCATGTTAGACGTCTCTTCTTGGTACCAAGAGATTGGTACCAAAAGAGGCAGTTGAGTCTCACCCTTTGATGTCGATTCTGCCTGCTAAACATCTCATCTGGACGTCAAAGCTGCATGTTAGACATCTCATTTTGGTACCAAGAGCTCTGCACCGAGGAGCTTGGTACCATGGCGCTCGGTACCATGGCGCTCGGTACCAAGGAGCTCGACACCAAGGAGCTCGGTACCAAGGAGCTCGGTACCAAGGAGCTCGGCACCATGGAGCTCGGCACCATGGAGCTCGATACGAAGGAGCTCGGCACCAAGGAGCTCGGCACCAAGGAGCTCGGCACCAAGGAGCTCGGCACCAAGGAAGTCGGCACCAAGGAAGTCGGCACCAAGGAAGTCGGTACCAAGGAGCCCGGCACCAAGGAGCTCGGTACCATGGAGCTCGGTACCAAGGAGCTCGGTACCAAGGAGCTCAGCACCAAGGAGCTCGGTACCAAGGAGCTCGGTACCAAGGAGCTCGGTACCATGGCGCTCGGCACCAAGGAGATCGGCACCAAGGAGATCGGTACCATGGAGCTCGGTACCAAGGAAGTCAGCACCAAGGAGCTCGGTACCAAGGAGCTCGGTACCAAGGAGCTCGGTACCATGGTGCTCGGTACCGAAGGAGGCAGTTGAGTCTCAGCCTGTGATGTCGATTCTGCCTGCTAGACGTCTCATCTTGACATCGAAGATGCATGTTAGAAGCTCCAGTATCGAGAGCTTAGACCTCGGTACCCAAGGAGCCAGTTAAGTCATCGCTGCCAAAGGGGCCACCCTCAGTATCGGGGGGGGGGGGGGGCTAACAGCTGCAGAGGAGTTGGAACCTGGTCTCTCTCTAGCTGTAGAAACACAGGAAGAGAGTATCCAGATGTTGGAAGATCGGAACGACCTATGGTTAGGGTGGGGGTCCGAAGACACTGAGGGGCTCTCATCCATAGAATCGCTCCAAGCGATCAGTCCCCAGAAGTCCTATGTAACCTGGCCTTCTTAGATATCCCTTTCACTGTAGAGACAGCTAGGGAGCGTCCAAACATTGGACGATCGGAATGACCCATGGTCAGAGTCAGGGTCCGAGGACGCAGAGGGGCTCTCCTCCGTAGAATCTCTCCATGCGATCAGCCCCAGAAGGCTCCTGCCTTCTTAGATATCCCTCTTGCTGTAGATACAGCCTGGGGAGCGTCCAAATGTTGGAAGATCGGAATGACCCTTGGTCAGAGTCAGGGTCCGAGGACGCAGAGGGGCTCTCCTCCGTAGAATCGCTCCATGCGATCAGCCCCAGAAGGCTCCTGCCTTCTTAGATATCCCTCTTGCTGTAGATACAGCCTGGGGAGCGTCCAAATGTTGGAAGATCGGAATGACCCTTGGTCAGAGTCAGGGTCCGAGGACGCAGAGGGGCTCTCCTCCGTAGAATCGCTCCATGCGATCAGCCCCAGAAGGCTCCTGCCTTCTTAGATATCCCTCTTGCTGTAGATACAGCCTGGGGAGCGTCCAAATGTTGGAAGATCGGAATGACCCTTGGTCAGAGTCAGGGTCCGAGGACGCAGAGGGGCTCTCCTCCGTAGAATCGCTCCATGCGATCAGCCCCAGAAGGCTCCTGCCTTCTTAGATATCCCTCTTGCTGTAGATACAGCCTGGGGAGCGTCCAAATGTTGGAAGATCGGAATGACCCTTGGTCAGAGTCAGGGTCTGAGGACGCAGAGGGGCTCTCCTCCGTAGAATCGCTCCATGCAAATAGCCCCAGAAGGCTCCAGCCTTCTTAGATATCTCTCTTGCTGTAGATACAGCTAGGGAGCTTCCAAATGTTGGAAGATCGGATGAGGCATGAAGCGGCCATGTCTCCAGTAGATCGAGGAGCCTGTGCCATAAGTGTAACAATTGTCTGGAAGAAACCATGGCTTCTAGAGCTTTTATCCATAGACCTGGCGCCAACACGGTTATCTTTTCAGCGCCAGGTCAAAACTTTTCTCCCAGGCATTTCAACAGCTTAAGTTGAGGTTTTAACTGACTTTGTAGCCAGGCTTAACAGTTTAAAATGTTTTATATGTCAGCTGTCTTATGTTGGTTCTAAATTTTGTAAACCACCCAGAGAGCTTCGGCTATGGGATGGTATATAAATGTGTAAATAATAATAATAATAATAATAATAATAATAATAATAATAATAATAATGTAGCGACAGGTTTTGATGACCTGAGCCTCTCCCAAAACAAATTAAACAGAGAAAAGTCTGTCTGCTGGGGAAGCTTGCTGACGCACTTAACACATTTTGAAAAGGGGCCTTAATGGCTGTGCGATCCCCCTCAAAGCGATCCAAGATCTCTGGAGAATAAAATATCTAAGAATATAATAACAATAAATTATATTGTTTTAAATGTACGTGTGTACGTTGTATGTTTTTGCTGCTTTAATTTTTGTATATTGTTTTTAATTGTTTTAATCGCACGTAAACCGCCTAGAGAGCTTCGGCTATGGGGCGGTATACTAATGTAATAAATAAATTAATTAATTAAGACTAAAAATGAACTAAAACAAAGTAAAATAACTAAAAACCTTAGCACTCTAAAGCTTTCTCCTCAGGAGAAAGACAGAAGTTCCCAACAAGACATCCTTTCAGCAAGGCGGTCGAAAAAGAACTGAGGAGAAAGGCGGGAACATGGAGTCAGTAGACAGTGGGGGAGGGGTTCCCGCCAAAAACGTTTGCCTTAGCTATAGAAGTTTCCGAAACAGGCTCCACGCAGGCGCAGAGCCCATATGTGTGATGCACAGAGACCACGAAGAAGAATATAGTATCTCTACGCACAATTCACCTATTCTGATGGAGGGTTTTCTAGAAAAACCAGAACATCCAGACACTAAACTTAAGATTACTAGAATGGCTCCTTTAAAAGCTCCTCACCTGTCTCTCGACAGTGACAATAAGGAACTCCATTTGGAAGCACACCAAGTAGCCACAGTGCAGTCCATGCCAGACAGCCAGAAACAGCAAAGAGAAGGCTTGTGACAGTAACTTGTTTCCCAGGAATTTTAGTCGTTTATAGACATAGCTGCAGATGAAGAACAAACAGTAACAGAGTCAGGATTGGCAACTTCAAAGACAATCACTGTTTTTATTGTCTCCAGAAAGAAACATTAACCAAAAGGTCCAGAAAAAGGTCAAGGAGGTTTTATTCGTTTTTTATATTATTATTTTTCTTCAGAAGGGTCAAAGAGTAAAAGGAAAGGAGTAGTTTAGTTAGATGTTTTGGGGGAAACTCTGCAAACAGAGGAAAGTGGAGATGCTAGGAACTGAACCCAAAGCTTTATGCTTGGAAGCATATCCGTTGCTATTGACATGGCCACTTCGTATCTGAACAGCGGAGAAAATCAGAGGTGTGTTAAATCTATTGTTATAACCTATCAAGATGATCAAATGGTATAGAGCAATCCTGTATATCGGGTAGGCCTTGTGATACCCTGACCCCACCATCACTGCTGCCAAATATCCCCCTTCCCCTGATGGCACTTTTGCTATCATTGTTATAGATCATTCCTACAAGGAAAGCACAATCTGCATAGGGAGTGAGTGGAGATTCAACTCTACCAGCTTGACAAGAGCAATTTTTATCAGGATGACTTGGGGAGGAGGTAGAGAAGGCTGCATGGACTTATTGATGCGTGTGCAGCCCTCGGGGCCAAAAGAGTCGTGCACTCCTGCTGTAAAGGATACTAAGATGTATAATGCAAATTAGACTGTAGATCACAACTAGGATTTGTTTTGTCGAGCTTCACTTCAATTTTAGTTTGCTATGTTCAGTTTCCATTGTCCCCCCCCCCCCCCCCCCCCCCGGACTTTGATTGGTGCAAGTGTTCCCTGCCTTCTAAACATTTTGATGATGGTATTTCAGTTTGGGGCAACAGATGTGTTTGTTTTCTCCTAAGAATATGCATAAATGTAAGAACTGCAATGACTCCATTTCTAAATGTAAGGTTCTATCTAGAAGTCACATGGAAGCCATTCCCCCTATCCATAGGTGTACAGAGATTAGTTGATATTTCTGAGTAGGAATACCATGAAGCCTTTAGCCATGTGTACATTTCTTTACAGGTTCCAGGGCAGGGAAAGGATGTGGTGTTACACTGCAGTCCTATCATTTCCAAAGATCACCCACTGTCATGGCTTTCAATAAGGATAAATAAAGATTTGTAATAAGGGTTGTGTTCAGCCTGTTCACAAGTTAAGTATGTGTCCCCATTGACCACTACTAGTTAAAAAAAAAAATGGTGAACGTGAAAAACATTTAACCTTTGGAAGGTGGTCATATGAACGTAATGAGGGGTGGCTAGATTGTGCCCACGGACATAAGATGTTTTGTATGCTTAGTCTGAGGGCACAGCTGCCTAACAGGACTCTGTTCAGACCACCTAGGAACTCCAGGTACACTATCTTGAGTTCCATAAAGAAAGAAAAGCAGGTATAAATGTACGGAGCAAAATAAGCATGGTTACTCAGAAGTAAATCCTAAGGCATTCAATAAACGTCTGGCAGGCCTACTTTCTGGGCCCACAGACTCATGTGGCATTTTTTCCCCAAGGCCACGGGCAACTTTTACACTCGTGGAGGGAGGGGCTGTGGGCACGTTTTCTTGTGCCCCCCCCTTATACTACTTCCTCCCCCACTTCTGCTTCCGCCTGGCTGGCCAGCTGCTTTGCCTGCCACTGCCATCAGTTCCGAGTCACCTCGGCAGTGAGGAAGTCAGCTAATTGGGAGACACCCTGTTTCCTGGCTGCAGAGATGAGGGAAAGTCGCAGTGAGTGGATGGAAGGGGCCCAATGGGCAGACTCAGGGGTCCTGGGATGCGCTGCTGATTCCTGCTCTAGTAGCTTAGACTCCTCTGATTCGTGTGACGAGCAAGGAGCTCTGCAGAGCAATGGGGAACTTTTTTCATCTTCTGGAATTCCATACTGAACCTCCTTCAGCTCTGGAGGCTTTACCAGACATTGTTCATACTTCTGTTCAAAGCTAGAAGTGCGCTTTTAAAAAGAACACCCAACCACACTGCTACCCCCAGGTACAAAATCAACAGAGCTTTTTTCCACAGCAAGGCCATATCCTGCCTGCCCAGGTATTGCTAGAACTGTTCTCCAGAAGTCTGCCACCATTGCTCACCGGGCTACCCAGGCATTGGTGTTGGTGTTGAAGGAGGCAATGGTGCCCGTAAAATAAGGAGTTGTCTCAAAGAGCCACACTTTCATGTTGGCACAAGCATCCCACTTGGGCATCCCCTTTTCATCTTTTCCATTGTATCCAAGGCCAGTTAGGATGCAGACTCCTTCCTGCAATGGAAGTCACAGAGATTCACAAGTTAAAGTTGCCCTGAATCACCCTACTTTACCCAACTTGTGGAAGTGGTTTTGCAGACCATGTTTTGTTTCCAGGCTTACCGTGACCAACCAGCATGTAACGTATTTGTAGAGCACTATCTTGCCCCAGATCAATATATAAAGGCAGCGGAACCAGAAGGTCTGGTCCTGCAAGAAGAAAGGAAATCTGTGATGTAAGATTTGTATCAGAAACCAGAGACAGGATTTGTATGAATACATTCTAGTGATAACCAATTATTGTATCTATTTTTAGCTGCCTTTCAAGACTGTGGGCTTCCCTAGGCTGCTTACAATAGAAGAATAGTACAATTCAATATCATAAATTATGAAAGCACTTTAAATTTAAACGTTTAAAAAATCCGAGTTACAATAAAAGACAATTTCAAAGATCTTAACAGCCGCAGATACCATAAGACCTTTCCAGTTAAAAAAACCAGAAAGAACCAGTATGTTTAAAGCTGAATTGCTATCATTGGGGATTTAGCTTAGCTCCAACATAACCAATCTCAAAATCGGATGGTGTATCAAATATAGCACTCTCGGGAAAAAAAAGTGCTATATAAAAGTGCTAGTTGCAAAGTTGCAACAGTACAGAGACCAGCACAAAGGATGCTCAGACAGACATGTAGCCAACATCTGATTATTCCAGGCAGCTTAAGGTGGATTTTCCTAGCCTACATAGCAGTAGGCAGACACAGATAATAATAATAATAATAATAATAATAATAATAATAATAATAACAATTTATTTCTTACCCGCCTCTCTGTCTGGATCGAGGCGGGGAACAACAACATGATAAATTCAGAAGCCTCCAAACCTGGAGGCTTACAAGTATCCAATGCAGAGCAGAAGGCACCCCACATCTCCTGCTCTGCATTTTAGCTAGACAGGCATGTCCATCTAAGCAGAGGCTTCGGGAAGGAGGCTGGGGATACCTTGTAGCTCCACACCGCCTGTCTGGTCTGCTCCCGGGATAGCTCTTCCCCCCACATCTCCGCGCACGGTTTTGCAAGTGCAGAGAGGTAGTGGGCATGGCTCTCTCTGTGCCAGCTATGAGAGGGGGGCAGTGTGGTTTCCTGGCTCTGAGACTGGAGCCAGAAAATTGAACAATCCTATGTTCCCCCAGATGCTGCCTTGGGGGGGGGGGGGAGGGACAGGATTGCTCCCTTGAACTTCCTAAAGAAACATAGCATATCAATAGAAGCAAAGGGCAGGATTGTTTAAGGGCATATAGTGTCTATGGTGATTTCTGATACTAAAAAAGTGTGATTTCTCATGTAGTTTCGGTTATAAAGTGCAGGATTTCATCTGTCAAGAGAATTAAAGGTTCTCTTGCATGTTTTTATGGTGCTTTGTGAAAAGAAATATATGAAGACGTGGGGCAGCCAAAAGCATTGAACGCAGTACTGGTTGATCAAGCAAAAGAACCAATAGTAGGAAAGCTGGTGCCTGGATAACAAACTTTGCTCTTTCTTTCAGTTCAGTACGTTTGTCATTAAAAAAGGCCAGGAATGAAAAGTGTAATGCTTCCTTATTGCAATCACTCAGATTTTAAAAGTTCTTATCTCTAAGTGTCTTCTTCCCGTTCTAGAGTAAGCATTCCATCCCCTCTCACACTACTTACCAGATAAGTGTCAGAGATGAGGTATTCCTCAGAGTAATATGGGGCAGCTATCGTGTAGACTACCATGCAGAGGAGGCCCAGGATCAAGCGCTTAAGAGCAGGCACAATGCTGAAATTGAATTAAGTGTCAAGAGAGGGGAAAAAACCTAGAGATCCTGTACTCTATTATTTCAGAACAAAGGATTGTGCATGTGCGTCTCAAATCAACTAAGTCTTGTGTATTTCACTAATGCAATTACCTTTATGAAGCTGGGATGCCAAAATGCCTCCCAAAGTGCAACACATTAGATTAGAAGTACGTCTTATTAGTGCACAGGGAACAGTATAGCTGCACCCTCAAATCAGAGGTACTTTGGAAGCTGGTTGACAGGGGACCTCGATATAGAGGATTACCTGCTGGGTCTTTGGCCTGGGACATCAGTCATCTCGCCTTTTACCAGCTTCTGATATTGTGTCATGGAGAACTGGGGCCCCACCATGAAGGCACCATAGAAATAGGAGAAGCCAGAGACCTCTACTAGAGTAGGAACTCCCCGAACAGCAAACTGCTGTTGTTCATGGGTGAGGGTCTCCTGCATTGCAACAATAAAAACACCAACATTATCATCCCTAAGTTAGACTTTTCCTAGCTGTAAGAGATTTGAGTTAGTTTTCAAGCTTTAATCTCAGTAGTTCTAGATCAAGAAGGTTCACTGGCAAGAATTCCAAAAGAAGTCTATTCCCCACAGTAAGTCATAGAGACTCCAGCCAGATGGCATGTCGCATCAGCAATCTCAACAATGGACTTACTTGATATGAGTGCTTGCCAACTGCAAGACTTTCTCACTTTGTTTCCTGGAGCTACAGAGACTGGGGCAGAGACTGGTACAGAAGAAACTTTGGTAAGCTCAAGGCCATAGTGACAGAGAGCATCACTCTACCCAAACCTCCAACACACCATCCCTCAAATGTTCATATCAATAAATTGCACTCTCCAATGAGTTAAGATGAATCCCAACCCTGACTCCATGTACACACTGATACACCCCCACCCCGCTTGAAGACAGACTGCTTGAGAGACCTGGAACAAGAGAAGGTTTTGTGAAAGAGATGGATGATGCAATGTCAGCAGAGGGAGAATTTACAGAATTTCTCCCCCCCCCCCCACCTTATGCCATCCCAATACTATCTGCTAGTCTTCACCCAGACACTTGAAGATGGGCCTGTAGAGGGCCACAGATTCATATTTGAAATAAACTTGGCTTAGAATTCTATTTTTTCTGGCCTTCTTTCCAGCAGCAATTGGCTCAGTCCAGAACATATGTGAGCAAATGCATGATTAGGAGTCTCACACTCTCCCTTCTAGCTTGTTGGGAATTTCCTGCCAACAGGTGTGAATGGGTTAATACTTCATAAGAGCCTTGGTATAGAAGATGAATTAACATAGAAGAGCAGATTTAAACTCTGGCCTAGTTTGCCAATCTTTACCTGGATTGGATAATGGCTTTTCTTGCCCAATCAATGAAAAAACATGCATTTTCAATCCATGGGAAGTTTCAAATCAGGAAGTATCACTTTGTTTATGTAATGTAGAGGTAATAGAAAGGATTTTCAAGATAGTTCAGGAATGTTTGTATTATTTTATTTATAACCAAGGATTATGTGCCCGCTGGCTGGGACATTACGCTGGCTGGGACTTTATGAATCTTGTTGTACTTGCTTCTTGAACCTTTGGGACCATAAAATAAATTCCTTTAAGATTCAGATTCCTTTAATAAATCCACCTTTTAATTTTTTATACCAGACGTTTGTGTCTAAAGGGGTTTTAAGTCTTCTCTCTACCCCTACTTGTAGTTATGCTCAGCTTATGCTACTAGAATCTGGCAATCTTCCTTAGTTATAGGAGGTTCCTTTCTATTTGTCTGTTAATACCCAGCAAGTATTTGAAATTCCATGAGGACCTCTGTTTTTAAAATGGGGGTGGCTTATACCCTATAAACATTCTGGGGGGGATTCCTACGTTCATGGGTGACCCAGCATGTGCCACAGGGCCCTTTCCTAATAACTACAAGGTTGCTCTCCAATCCCTGCCCTGAACCTAATTTCTGATTACAGAGGAACAAGGGAGGGGGGGAATAACTGGATTTTACTCACCACTTCTTTTCTGCCATCATAGTAATCAATGGCCAAACCTAGAGAGAAACACATGACAATATGATCAAGAAGTTCAAGACCAAACAAGAGGTGTACCCAATGAATGGTCTGTGAGCATCGCTGTTGGAGCTCCATTGGTGTGGATTTGATCCCTCCTTGGTCATGAGCCTGATGTCAGCTGCCCTGAGATTCCTCCAAGAAGAGGATACGAATAAATTAATACTTAGTTTTAAAGAACCAAGAGAGAAAAGGTACTGTGGGATCTCCAGCAATCCTAGAGCCACTTGGGTTTAAAGCCCCATTGAACTTAGTGGAATTAATTTCTGTGTGGATACATATAGGATTGCATTGTAAATCAGCAAGATTGTTTGAGTGGTAGAACGGAATTTGTGACTCAGAAACAGAATTTCTCACCAATCAGTTTGAGAGTCAAGACACAGTGTGGCATGGTCCATTTGATGTCATAGTTCTCTGTGGCAGTGAAGTAATAGCCGGACATCAGATATGCCTGAAAAACATTGGTCATAATGGTAAATTACTCCCTAGGCTCTATTTCCTCTATCTGCCCCAGGCTCTTGCACAGGACATGCTGAGTAGAACAGTAGCGGGCAAAACCAAATCTGTATAGAGCAACATTCCTTAAACGATCCTCAGCCTTCCTGACCACTGGCCATGATGGAAGTTGAAGCCCCCAACTTCTGAAGGGCACTAGGTTAGAGAAGAAAACCATAGAGAAACACAGAGGGAATATATTTACCATCTGGAAGCAGAAAGAAGTGACAACGGCAGTGACTGTACGGCCCATGAGTCTCAGTATAAGAAACTGAATGAAGACACATGCGAGGGAGTGGCAGAACTGTGTCCCTGAAAAGGCAAACGAAGGTGCTTAGAAGCCACACAAAGAAGCAACATCACACACCCTCCCACACAATGGTACTCACTAGTTGGGCAGCCATCTTCTCAGCCCCCTTACCAAAGTTGAAGTAAGCAAGTGAGAGCCCCGTTAATGTGTTGTACAGGTGAATGAGGTAGAGCTCTTTCTGGAAAAGGAAATAACGCTGGAACAAGGCAAAAGGGTATCCTAAAGAGAGAGAATGGGAACACAAATTAGTCTTGATAAAGACAAAGGGATTCTATAAAAGCTGGACCTTACCCACCCAACCCTTGGATGATTCCAGTACTCACTGAACATAGATAGACCTCTAAGTCCCCTGTTCAGATCTCACTGGATGGCCTTATAGAGTCATGTCATGAACTAAGCCCAATCTGTAAGGAGGATGGGACTGGGCTGTTTTATATGGCTGTAAGGATTGGTTTTTTGAGGGGGTGGGGAAGCGCTGTATAAACACGTATTATACTGGCATTTACAGTATACAACCTGAAACAAGTAGAAACCCAGCACATGTAGGGGACAAGTTTATTAATCCAAAAAGTATAAATCCTAAATAAAGAGCAGTGTGCAAAGCCGAAGACTCAACCAGCACTTGGAGGAGCCGCTTCTCCAAGTGCTGGCCAAGCCCGTTCACTGCCCCAATCAGAAAGGCAGGCAGTGCACAAAGCCAGAGACAGCCAGCACCGGCAGCTATGAAGAAAGAGGCACAAAAAAGAAAAGGGCAAATTAGGGTGGGATGGGTAGGGACCAGTACCAAACAACATTATGAAAGGCTGGATTGGTTGGAAGTGGGGGAGAAATCTGGTCCTCAGACCAAGCCAAGTTCAACACCTCTTAATTAAGCTGTTGGAAACAGCTGGGTGGTATGGGTTTCCCCGTTTCTCCAAATACTATCCTAACATATTAATGGTTATGTCACACAAATTAACATGGCTATTTCTCTGGTAATGATTATTCAAGGGGTACCCAACCTTTTGGGGCTAGTGACCACATTTAGAATTTTGAGAGTGTATTGTAAGCACTTTCTCAAAATGTCTGCCACGAGAGGGGTGAGAGTTGCTCATTCACAAAATGGCTGCTATGGTGGATGTGACCAGTCAAAACATGCCCATTTCCCAGGCAGCAAACTGATGAGGCTTAGAAAAATAGCTTACTGAAGAACCTAAGTACAAGGCAGAGGTGCGGTCTGGGCACCAAAATGCAAGAACACTTTTTTAATCCTACAGTGTTTTTCTCCAACATCTGTGTCAGAAAAGGCAAATTGATGAGGCTCAGAGACAACTAATTTGGCCAAGAAACGGAGTACAAGGCACAGATGAAGTCTGAGCTCCCAATGCCAAATCTCACATTTGCATCCCCAAAACACAAAATACCCATTTCATAGAAGGCAAACTGGTGATGCTCAGAAAAACATACACGCAGCACAAACACAAGACAAATCTCCCACCTGCAGGACACACAACCCCATCCACTCAAAACACAACCCCAAGTAAAACAGGCAGAACACCATACACACAAAACCAAACCTGTTTACACAATTTATAGTGATCTTTCTGTAGTAAAATATTTTTAACATTTATCATTTTATATTGTTAATAGAACGATTTATATTGATTGAGCCAAATCTCACTAGGTTGATCATCTCTCTGTTTCCATCATGTGACTAAGAAATAAAACCTAGGAAGGGGGGGGCTAGGAAAAACTTTGGCTGATAGGGGCTCACTTGGGACACTGTTCTCAAGGTGGCAAAATATGCCCTCACTGCTGATGGTAGATGGCTGACTTCATTGACAGAGATCCTGCAGAGAAATGCAATATATCTCAATACACAGAGTTCACTGAAATGATTTTAATATAAAACCTTTATTTCACACACATCTCACTCCAAAATGTCCACAATGATGTTATTAATAAAACTACAAGGGGTTTCCTGCATCACTTCCTTACAATATAAAATCTGTTAATGTAGTTATGGGTTCAGCTGATTAAACAAGTTTTTCCATCTCTAACATTTTGTAACCCACCATGAAGCTCTTTTTACATTTCTATACTCTAAATGGCAGCATCAGTCTCTCACCAAGAGCCACCTCAGTTCACTTCTGCTCCCAGTCTTTTTTCCCTTGCTCATGACGAACATTAGCTCCTTCAGCCTGTTGTACATTGAACTCCAGCACCGCATAAGCCACGTTTTACGAGACCAACTGCCCTCCAGTACAATCAGTCATGCTATAAATATGACCACCCAGTTACCATATACTGTAGAAGTGACATTGTAATCAGATCTCACACTCCTTTCCCCTGAAGTGGTTTATTTCTGAGACCACATGCCTTCTCTCTCACAAAGCTTTCTGTGTTATTTTAATATTAGATTTATAGCAAAGCTACATCTTTTCCAACTCTCATTCATCCTCACAACAATCTTGGGGCTCTATTTTAAGTTTGAAAATTGAAGCAATGCTGTTGATAAATCACTGTTTATGGCCCAAAGGCTTCAATACAGCTCCAAAGGTTCAAATCCACACTGCCAATGAGCCACTCAGAATATCAGGTTTAATGATTTACTGATGGAATCAAAGGTTTTAAGACACCAGTCTTGCTCTGTCCTGCCTAATCTTCCAGAGCACTATTAATTAGGCTGGAAATTCACTAGATTTTAAGAAAAAGAGTTGAAGGAAGTGTGACACACCAGAATAATTTCCTGTGGTTTGCATTCATTTCTTTTGTCCTATTCATGCCTCTGGCCAAATAGATTTTTGAAGCATTACAAATACCTATAAATCTCATTTCCTAATAATAATACTAATAATAATACTAATAATACTAATAATAATGGGACAAAAGAAGTGTGTATGTGTGTGGACATACACACACACACACACACACACACACACACACACACACAATTGCCCATGGCTGTGTATCATGCCACTTTAACTTTCTGGATAACAGAAGACAGAAAATAATATCCGTCTCCAACCTCAGAGAGTCTATACTCCTCTCTCAAACTGGCTCTTGTGATCTACATTCAAGACAAACAGGGCCAAATTCACACAACCATTCTGATACGTTATCATGTGAATTATTGTGCTTGTAATGCTCTTTGCCTTTGCAGTATATCAGAGGAGCTATCCACTATATTTCCAAGCTGATCTTTACAGCTACACAAGCAAGGAATTGCAAAAGAAAAATGCTGATTCTCAGAAAGCCAAACGGTGCAGATTGTAGGGGGTACATGTAGTTCTTGGCAAAATCGCAGCCTTGGCATAACAGCTCTGAACACCATGAGACTTCCAATCACAAACCCAAACCTTCAGAATCCTGATAGTGCCAGAGGATTTGCCTATGTGCTCAAAATACAAAAGCAGGTAGACTTCACCCAGAACACCGCCTATAGCCTGAGCCAACTGGAGGCCCACACACACTTCGTTATCATCTCCTGTTTCTACGCCTCCTAGTCTGTTTTATCTCTGCTTATGATTTTATGCTGCTGTCAAAGATGTTGAATCTTTTAGAATGCTGTTAGACATTTTCATGTTTCTTATTGTACTTTGGATTTTGGCATTGTAAGCTACCCTAGGATTGTTTTGAGGGTCAAGGTAGAAATTCCTGTAATAAAAGGGGGGGGGGAAGCTCACATAGGTTGCAATCGTCAAGGATTGGGAAGAATGTTCAGCCACAGCATGAAGAACCTCATCAGGAGGGCTTTAAACTGAAACCTACGGGGGCGAGAGATGTTAAATTTGAGGCAACAACGGATGAAGGCTTATGCACAATAATAGAGAGAACAGATCCAATAGAGCCCCAAAACAGTGTTCACAACAATGTAGGAAAGAAGCCAGACTGCAAAGCGCATGAGCTTCGATGTCTACATACTAATGCCCAGAGTATTGCAAACAAACATAATGAACTTGAACTCTTAATACATGTAGGCATATACAATTTGATAGGTATAACTGAAACTTGGTGGGAATATAGCAATTGAAGGATATAACTTGTTCAAAAAGAACAGAAGAAATAGAAAGGGAGACGGAGTCACACTACATGTTAAAAATACTTATCCCTGCACAGAAATACAAGAAGATGAGCCTAGGAGCCCCATCGAGAGTATCTGGATTAAAATAAATGGAGCAAGGAATAAAAGCAGCATGATAGTCAGAGTTTATTACCAACCACCCAATCAAGGAGAAGGTGAGGACGAAACTTTTGAAAAGCAAACTGTCAGTGTTTCAAGGAAATCCAATGTAGTAGTAATGGGGGACTTCAATTACCCCAATATCTGTTGGGAGACAAATTCTGCCAAAAATGGCCCCTCCAAGAAATTCCTGACATGTGTGGCTGTTAACTTTCTCCTACAGAAAGTAGCAGAAGGAACGAGAGGAACAGCTATCCTTGACTAGATATTGACCAATAAGGATGACTTAGTGGATAATGTGGCAGTTAGGGAACTCTGGGGGAAAGTGACTACGTCATACTTGAGTTGATTTTAAAGGAAGCAAAAGCTGAGTGTAGTCATACACGTACTCTGGATTTCAGGAAAGCCAATTTTAATTTGGCTTTCCTGAAAGTGGCCCTAATGAGAAAAGGAGTCCAAGATGGGTGGGAGTTTTTAAGAAAGGACATTTTAAAGGCACAATTACAAACAATTCCAACAAGGAAAAAAGATAGAAGACAACAGAAGAAACCAATATGGCTCCACAAAATGTTTAGAGATGACCTGAAAATAAAAAAGGATACATATAGGAAGTGGAAGGAAGGCCAGGCTACAAAAGAAGAGTACAAACAAGTAGCACAGAAGTGCCAGAATGGTATCAGGAAGGCTAAAGCCGAGAAGGAGCTGAGGCTAGCAATGCTAAACGCAATAAAAAGGCTTTCTTCAGATACGTGAATAGTAAAAGACAGAGAAAAGAAATCGTGGTTCAACTGCTTAATAAGGATGGCAAATTGGTAACAGATGACAAAGAAAAGGCTGAAGTGCTCAATTCCTACTTTGGCTCAGTCTTCTCCCAAAAGTGGGTCTTTGACCCCCCTGGAAAAAGTGAAGTACAAGCTGAAGGGGCAGGATTGCAGTTTGAGATTGATAAACAAATGGTCAAGGAACACCTACTTTCTTTGAACGAGTTCCAATCTCCAGGGCCCAACGAACTGCATCCTAGAGTAATAAGGAGCTGGCAGAAGAACTCTCAGAACCAGTCTATTATCTTTACGAAATCATGGAAGATGGGTGAAGTGCCGGACGACTGGAGGAGGGCTAATATTGTCCCTATCTTCAAAAAGGGCAAAAAGGAGGAACCTGGGAACTACAGTTCAGTCAGTCTGACAGTCATCCCTGGGAAAATTTTGGAGCTGATTATAAAGAAGTCAATCTGTCAGCACCTTGAAAACAATGCAGTGATTACTAGAAGCCAGCATGGATTTGTCAAGAACACATCCTGTCAGACTAATCTGATCTCATTTTTTGATCGGGTAACCTCCCTTGTGGACTGTGGGAATGCTGTGGACATAGTATATCTTGACTTCAGCAAAGCTTTTGACGAAGTGCCCTATGACATTCTGATTAAGAAACTAGTAAAAAGTGGGCTAGATGGAACAACTATTAGATGGATCCACAGTTGGCTACAGAATCGGACTCAAAGAGTGCTTATCAATGGTACCTTTTCACACTGGGGGGAGGTAACAAGCGGGATACCACAGGGCTCAGTCTTGGGCCCAGTGCTCTTCAACATTTTTATTAATGGGGGGCGTGGCTTGATCATGATGGGGTAAAGTCACAGATCTTCTGAGCTCCTTAAAAAAGCATTGAATTAAGCACTAATTCCTTATCGTGGAGTGTTTGGAGAGTAATAAAAGGCATGATATATTGACTGGAAGTGATAAATTACTTGAGTGAGAGCTGGAATGCGGCACTATCTTCCTGGCTTTAAAATCGAAACCAAACGAGCTGAGGATAAAGAAGAGGAGCCGCCATTACTGAAGGTAATTTATGGACTTATAATTGAAGACATAAGGTGGTTTGGCTGGCCGACAGCGTGCTGGGGGAGAGACTGAGATGAAACATATGTGAATATAAGAAAAAAGGAAGTACGTTAATCCCCAGTAAAGTTGAAGTTCAGTGTTGCTGGCTGGCGTAAGAGCAAAGAGTGTGTCACCAGGCAGACGAGGGGAGGGGGTATTATCTTATGAGCAAAAAGAGCCAACGGCGGGAGAAGAAGCCCCCCCAGCCTGGGTTAGACCCTCTAAAAAGCGTGGATCGGACAGAACTTGGCAGAGACTCACACGACTTGAGGCACAAACAATGCCAGATAAGCTGCCCGGTAAGAAAAGTCCTATTAAAGGAGCTGCGTCACAGTTATTAGAGCCGGCTGCAATTCCAAAGACCACCAGAGGAGGTCAGCCTGACACAATGCATGAATTAAAGGAAGATATTAAGACAATGTTCAAGCTTGAATTACTGGATTTAGAGGAAAGGCTTGCAAAGCGTATTAATGATACTCAAACTGAGTTGATGGCGGGTTTAAAGCAAGTGAAGAAGGATGTGGAAGAGCTGCAGACAGAGACTAAAGCTCTGACCGGAGTCTGTAAGATACAGGAAGAGCAGCTATCACAACATGACTTACGCATAATCGCCATTGAGGACCGCGATCGTCGTGCAAACATTCGCATAAGAGACTATGGTGAACAAGAAGGAGAGTCCCCAAAAGATTTGAGAGATACAGTTTTGACGTGGATAAAACTCCAACTTCCAGACGAGATTTGGGAATTGGCGGATTTCGAGAGAGTTCATAGGGTGGGTTATAAACGGAAAGGAATGCTTCCAAGGGACATAATAGTCAAATTTGCTAATTATTATAAGAAAGAAAAGCTGATGCAAGCAATTAGACGACAAGGTCAACCAAAGATTCAAGAAACAGCAGTTCAAATTTTCCAGGATTTGTCACCGCACACAGTGCAGTGGAGGAAGAGCGTCAAGATGTGTACAGCAGCATTGAGGATGAAATCGATAATTTACAGCAGGGGATATCCAGTGTTTTTGAGATTTATGTGGAAAGGGAGGCAAGAAAGAATAACATCGTTGGAACAAGGATTGGAGCTGTTGAGGAAGCTGGGCATAATCGATGCCAAGGATGGTGGAGAAATAGAGCAAGAAGAAGGCGCGGTTGGTGGATCCAGTCAAGGATAAGGGATTAGAAGGAAAAAAATATAAAGGAGGGGAGGATTAGACTATGCGCTGGAGGTTGGGCCGGGTTCCCCCCCCCCTGAAGAGTTCTAAAAATAATTGGGACCAGTGCCCAGATGACTGGTGAGGAGGGGGGTAATAGTGGGGGTGTATGTGGGGGGAGGGTAAGGGAGGGGGGTTTATGTGTGTCACTGAGCGAGACCAATCTAAAGATATGTGTGAAAGTAATAAATGGAAAATAAATTGAGAGTTGCGACTTTAAATGTGAAAGGGCTAGGAACACTTATTAAAAGGAGAATAGAAATGTTGTTAAAAAGAAAAAAATAGATATAATATTTTTGCAGGAAACTCATCAAAAAAAAGAGGCAGTTAATGAGTTACGAATGAGGGACGTAGGAGTCTATGAAAAGTCTTTTGGTACTTCTAAAGCGAGAGGTGTGGCAATAATAATATCGAAGAAATGTGGTGTTAATATTCAAAGTGTAAAGAAAGATAAGAATGGAAGGATCCTTATAATCTACTGCACGATTGAAAAGGAGGAATTTGTTTTAATGTTTATGCTCCAAATGGGAAACAAATTGATTTTTTTGAAGAAGTATTTAATATGGTGGGAGAAGTGGGGAAAAAGAATATCGTGATGGCATGAGATTTTAATATGGTACTTGATAAAGGGAAAGATAGGGATAACATTATGAGAGATGGTAGAGGGGAGGGGAAGACGGAATTAGCTAAGTTAATGGAGCGGAAGGATTTAATGGATGTTTGGAGAGTTTTAAAAGGGGAGGAGAGGAAATATACCTTCTACTCACCTGGATTCAAGAGTTACTCAAGGATTGATTTTATTTTTATATCAAAGAGTTTGGTGCCTAAATTAATAGATTGCGATATTGGAGTAATTAAGGTTACAGACCATGCATTAATGATGATGGATATTAAAATGAAGAAGGATTATAAACAAGCAAAGAGATGGAGACTTGATGTAAGAATTTTTAAAAATAAAAAAATAGTAGATAAAATAAAAAAAGAAATGCAGGAAATATGGCAGATAAATGAAAAAGAGGTTAATTCGCAGGGGTTATTATGGGATACTATGAAAGCTGTAATAAGAGGGATGTGTATTAGGGAAATGTCCACACTTAAAAAGCAACAGGAAGTACAATATAAAAAGGTAGAAGAAGACGTAAAGACTTTAGAGGAGAGATTAAGAGAGACAAAAGATAAGCGGTTATTTGCCCAAATTCAAGCAAAAAAAAAGGAAATGGAGAAAGAAGATATAGAACAAGTTCAAAAGAATTTGTTATATTTAAAGAGAGATTTTTTTGAATATAATAATAGGAATTCAAAGATGCTGGCCAGATCCACGCAGTCAGAGAAGGCTAAGAATATGATAGGAACAATAAGAGATAAGTTAGGGAACAGATATAACTTGATGAAAGATAAATTGAGTATTTTTCAGGATTTTTATAAAGAATTATATACATCAGATGCGGTATCACAGGATAAAATACAGGAATATGTAGAAAGAAATTGGAAAATAAGACTGGATGAGCAAGATAGAGATTGTATGGAAGGCTTGGTTACTGAGAAAGAAATAGAGGAAATTATTGACAAACTAAAAGGAGGTAAATCGCCGGGGATTGATGGTTTGGGGCCGGAATTTTATAAAAGATTTAAGGAAATCTTAATACCAAGATTAAAAAAATTATATAATAATATAATAGAAGGAGGAATGACTCCGCCATCGTGGGATCAGTCTTTGGTTATTTTATTACAGACGCCAGGTAAGGATTTGACGGATCCAGCTTCGTATAGACCAATATCTTTAATAAATCAGGATGCAAAAATATTTACAGCAATAATGGCAAAAAGATTGGGCACATTTATTTTTAAATATATAAAAAAAGATCAATGTGGATTTATCTGTGGTAGAAAAATGCCTAATTTAATAGGGAGAGTTATAAATATAATAAATATTATAAAAAAAAAAACTTAAAAGCAGGATTATTAGCATTGGATATATTCAAGGCCTTTGATTGCGTGGAGTGGCCAGCGTTAAAAATTATATTAAAAACATTTGGGTTTGGAAATAAATTTATGGGACTGATTAACCAGTTGTATAAAAATAATAAAGCGGAAATAATGATTAATGATGGGTTAACGCAACAAATTACACTAGCTCGAGGAACTAGACAAGGATGTCCACTTTCACCGATCTTATTTGCAATAGTGATAGAAATTTTAGCAAATGTAATAAGGGAGGATGGTAGATTAAAGGGGATAGGAAGAAATTACAAGATTAAAGTGAATATGTTTGCGGATGATACATTATTGACACTAGAAGATCCCCTAGAAACTGGCGAGATTATTCAGAAGCATTTGAGGGAATTTGGGGAAATTACGGGATTACAAGTTAATTGGGGGAAGTCAGAAATGATGTTATATAATTATAATAATGAAGAGATGGAGAGGTGTAAAGTTAAGTTAGGATTAAGGCATAAAAATATAATACGATATTTAGGAGTTAATATAGATAGTGAAGTAGAAAGATTAGAGGAACTTAATTTTGTAAGGTTAAGAAAAGAGGTAGGGGAGAAATTACAGATATATAGAAAATTAAAACATTCATGGTTTGGTAGAATAGCGGTGATTAAAATGAAGATTTTACCTAAGGTTAATTTTTTGTTTAGAATGATGCCGATTAGAATCTCATTAGCAGAGATTAAAAGCTGGCAAAATATGATGAATGCTTATTGTAATGGGGATAAAAGAGCAAGGATAAATAAAGGATTATGGTATAAGGCTCAAAAGAAAGGAGGTTTAGGACTTCCGAATATTAAGAATTATTATATTGCTAATCAGTTAAGATATATTATTAATGGTATTTTAGGGGAGGAAGATTTGGAATGGTTGGAACCGCAAACAGTGGAGGTAGATTGCAAATTGAGAAATATAATTTTTACTAAAAGGCAAAAGAAAGAATTGAAGGTACTGGACAACCCATTGTTGGAAAATATATTGGAGATCTGGGAGAAATTTAGAGGGAAGTTGATACCAGAAGATTCTCCGTTTGCCCCAGTAGTAGTGGTGGGTAACTTCCCAAGGGTGTTAAAAGAGGAGATAGAAGTGAGACTGAAAGATCAAGAAATAATTAAGTTAAGGAATTGGATGGAAAAGATGAAGGATAGAGAGCATTTTAAAGAGCTGTTTAAAGGACAAAAGATAGCTTGGTTTATATGCTTACAATTGGAAAAATGGACTCAGGAATGGAGATTGAAAAATAAGAAATGTAGAAATAATACTAAATTTGAAGATTTAATTGATCTAAAAAGAAAAAAAACAAGAAGCTGGAGTTAAGAAAGGGTTGACTAGTGAGATATATAAAATATTGATAGAGGAGGAATTCCAGGACTCGCTTAATGTTATAAAAGAGATTTGGGAAGAAGATGTTAAGGGGAAAATTAAGGTAGATAAATGGGAGAGGATACGGAAAGTAAGAATGTTAAAGTTGTTGTTGATTAGAATTAAGGAGAATTATTATAAGATAGTTTGGAGATGGTATCTAACACCTGTAAGATTTCACCAGATCGATAAAAAAGTGTCTAAGAATTGTTGGAGGGGATGTCAGGAGGTTGGGACCTATTTTCATATGTGGTGGAGCTGTGAATATGTATAAAAATTTTGGGAAAGGGTTTTTAAAGAAATAAGTGATATAATAGGAAGTAAATTGGAATTAAACCCAAAATTAGCTCTACTAGCAATATGGGATACTGAGAATGAGCATGTAGCTAATAGAGAATTGGTAAACAACCTCCTGGCACCGGTTAGAATAATCATTGCAAGAAACTGGAAAGGGCAAGGAAGCTATACAATAGAAGTTTGGTACAAAGAAATTTGGGATATGGCCTTGAATGATATGTTAACATGTAAAATGAAAATAAAGAGGGGATTGTCCAGTAAGAGTGATTTTGGAAAAATATGGAGTCCCTTTTTGGAATATGTGTTAAGATCGGGAAAGGGACAAATACCTTCAAAAGAATCGCTGGAATTTTGGAAGGAGGAAGAATGATTATGAGAAGGTCTCGGGGGGAGGGTGCACGGGGGGATTGTTAAGGGTTTAAGTTGTTTATTGTGTAAGTTTTAAATTGTGTATGTTATTGTGTTGAAATTAATAAAAAAATAAATCATTTTTTAAAAAAAAAAACATTTTTATTAACGATTTGGACGAGGAGGTGCAGGGAATGCTTATCAAATTTGCAGATGACACAAAATTGGGTGGGATCGCTAATACCCTGGAAGACAGAAACAATCTTTAAAATGATCTTGATAGATTGGAGCGCTGGGCTGAAAACAACGGGATGAAATTTAATAGGGATAAATGCCAAGTTCTACACCTAGGAAAAAGAAACCAAACGCACAGTTACAAGATGGGGGATACTTGGCTAATCAATACGACAAGCGAGAAGGATCTTGGAATTGTTGTAGATCACAAGCTGAATACAACAGTGTGATGTGGCTGCAAAAAAAGCAAATGCTATGTTGGGCTGCATTAATAGAAGTATAGCTTTCAAATTGTGTGAGGTACTGGTTCCCCTCTATTCAGCACAGGTTAGGCCCCATCTTGAGTACTGCATCCAGTTCTGGACACCACACCAAGAAGGATACAGACAATCTGGAGCGTGTTCAGAGGAGGGCAACAAGGATGATCAGGGGTCTGGAAACAAAGCCCTATGAGGAGAGACTGAAAGAACCAAGCATGTTTAGCCTGGAGAAGAGAAGATTGAGGGGAAATATGATAGCACTCTTCAAATACTTGAAAGGTTGTCACACGGAGGAGGGCCAGGATCTCTTCTCGATCATCCCAGAGTGCAGGTCGCGGAATAATGGGCTCAAGTTACAGGAAGCCAGATTCAGGCTAGACATCAGGAAAAACTTCTTGGCTGTTAGAGCAATACAACAATGGAACCAATTACCTAGGGAGGTTGTGGGCTCTCCCACACTAGAGGCATTGAAGAGGCAGCTGGACAACCACCTGTCTGGGATACTTTAAGGTGGATTCCTGCATTGAACAGGGGGTTGGACTCGATGGCCTTATAGGCCCCTTCCAACTCTACTATTCTATGATTCTATGACTGGGAAGTGCTTTGGTGCAAGCCCTATTGATATGAACAGAAGCTGCACAAAGTACTATGTATCAATGCGAATTGCACATAAATATCTGATTGACTGCATCCCATGCACCAGATTTGTCCATCTCCTACTCTGATCCATGTAATACGTAGTTGCCCCCAAACTGCTCCCCTGAAGTGGCTGTCTCAGTTTGTCTCATGGTAAGGCCAACTCTGCCCTCAACTAGTATTCTAAAGAACCAGCATCCTGTCTTTGAAACAGATATATAATCCAACATTAGCAAGAGCAGATCAGAGACATTATTTATGATTACATCACCCTGAGAGCTTTGGCTATAGGGTGATTCATAAATTGAATGAATAATACATAAATTCAGTCTGTCTACAGCCTGGGGCCTCCAATGTTCACCTAGAAAGGCCATAGGTGAGTGGCAGAACACATGCTCTGCAGGCAGATCTACCCCTGGCATTCCTAGTTACAGAAACTCAGATAGCAGTGCTGGGGAAAGATTTCTTTCTCCTCAAGCCCTTGAAGAGTTCCTGCCACTCAGGATGGATAGTAATGGGCTAGATGAAACAATGGTCTGACTTAGAGGTAGGATTGACAGCTCCCTCAGACACAAGTGAGGGTTGGGGGAGACATAGCAGACTTTATGGACTCCCAATTAAGAGTCAACATCCATCCAAATCAATGCATTTAACAATAAGAAAATATGCAGAAGGTGCAGGAGTTACAGAAGACCAAATCTTAAGACCACTTAATGATACTGCATGCCCAAGATGCGGACATCAACTTTCTTCTTTAATACTGAAAAAGTACCAGAAGACCAAACTATTTCTTGTATATGACTATTAAAAGCTAGTACACAGATGATCTCATTAAAATAAAAATGAGAGAGCTGACATGGAAAAATCAGAAGTGCTATATAAGCCTTGCCCAACCTGGTACCCTCCAGATGTTTGGGATGTAATTTCCAGGATTCCTGACCAATTCCCATGTTGGTTGGGGCTGATGGGAGTTGAAGTCCAAAACATCTGGAGGATGCCAGATTGGGGAAGGCTGTGCTATAATCATAGAAACCATTCTATTAAAACTTGAGAATCATGCCAAGGTAGCGCTGGATGCAAATTCAAAGTGCTATAAATTTTGGAGGTGTTGCACAACACTCCTGGATGCAAAGGACTCTTGCAATTAGGCACTCACCTGAAATTAGTAAAGCTACTTCCAGCCATCAGGTGTGGCTTTACTGCTGAACGCACACAGATGTAGAACCAGTGTGGTGTAGTGGGTAGAGTGTTGGACTGGGATTCTGGAGACATGGGTTCTAGTCCCCATTCAGCCATGAACCTCACTGGATGACTTTGGGCCAATCACTGACTTTCAGCCTCACCTACCTCACAGGATTGATGTGAGGATAAAATGGAGAGGAAGAAGATCATGTACACTGCCTTGGGCTCCTTGAAGAAAGGTGTGATATAAATATAACAAATAAATAAATTCATTTGGGGAAATACCCTCGCAAACGGGCAAAATCCAATTATAATGTAACTTATACAGTATAAGGTAACTGGGCAGTTGAATTTATAGCATGAGAGCAATAGCTGTGGTAAACATGGTTTGAACGGTGCAGTAGTACACGCACACTAGGAATTCCATGTTCATGGTGGCTGCTAAGACTGCATTTTATTCCAACCCCTCCTTGCATGTCAAAGATGCAGAACACTCTGACTAGACATGGAACTAGCCAGTGTCCTCTACATGCTAGCCTTGTATAGTAGTCACCTTAGCATAGTTAAGGCAGCCATCCATTGGGGTGGAGTAGAAACTGAAAGAGGAGCAGGATGAGGAGAAAAGAATGGGCAGCCACTCCCTCCATACACAAGCCTTATATATAAGGTTGGTGCAACTAGTGCATGTAAACACCAGGATCATCTCAGGTAGGTATACTCTTATCTGTGTCAGAGTAGATGCACTTCAAAGTAGTTAAGAGCAAAACTAGAAAGAAGTTTAAACGTTTAGATCTAAAACACACCTAAACCCTATTTTCTTCTGTTATTTTTTTCCTTCCTCTCCCCAGTAGCTTCAGAAATGTAAAGCCTAATTAAAGATGGGATCTTTTCTTGATCATCCCAGAGTGCAGAATGCAGAATGATGGGCTCAAGTTACAGGTAGCCAGATTCAGGCTGGACATCAGGAAAAACTTTCTGACTGTTAGAGCAGTACGACAATGGAACCAATTACCTAGGGAGGTCGTGGGCTCTCCCACACTAGAGGCATTCAAGAGGCAGCTGGACAACCATCTGTCAGGTATGCTTTAAGATGGATTCTTGCATTGAGCAGAGGGTTGGACTCAATGGCCTTACAGGCCCCTTCCAACTCTACTATTCTACGATTCCATGGAGAGTTCAGCATTGATAGGAAGTGAATTGGCCACAGACAAAGTGCTTTCCATCCAGACATTGGGAAAGAAACCAAAGGCAGGTATTAGGAGGTTAGGGTGACCATATGGAAAGGAAGACAGGGCTCTTATATCTTTAACAATTGTGTAGAAAAGGGAATTTCAGCAAGTATCATTTGTATGCATGCAGCAGCACCTGGTGAAATTCCCTCTTCATCACAACAGTTAAAGTTGCTCTAGCTATACTAGAGTGACCAGATACAAAAGAGGGCAGGGCTTCTGCAGCTTTAACTGTTGTGAAGAGGGGATTTCACCAGGTGCTGCATGCATACAAATTACACCTGCCAAAATTCCCATTTCTATGCAATTGTTACAGATACAGGAGCCCTGTCCTCCTCTTCATATGGTCACCCCAATGGCGAGAAGAAAATAATTTTGTTTATGCAAGAAGTGGGTAGAAGCTTGTAATAATGTGGAAGAATGGAAGAAGAGGATTCCCCTGGATGTAAACCTACGGGAAGAGCGTGAAAACCAAAGGGTAAAAGACATGAGGACCCAACTTCATAAACATAGATTCCAGTTTCAAAAACAAAGGGATCCCAAAGTACATGCAAGTGAAGATCAAGTATCAATCAATTTTATGAGGAACCTAAAATCAGTGATAATGTTCTTGACCATCAAGAACAGTAAGAGGAAGGAATTTTGTGCTTCAAGCGTATAACACTCCCTCAGCAAGATATGTTGCATTTTGACAGTACCTGACCCCCAGAGTGCAGAATGTCTACACAATATTTCTCACATGAGATAGCACCACACCAATTAGCAAAATCAGCAAATTTCTCTCACCCCCACAGCTTGTGCAAAATGCAGCGGCCAGATTGATAACTGGAACCAGTAGGTTCGAACATATAAGACCTACTCTGGCCCGCTTGCATTGGCTGCCTCTATGTTTCCAAGCCCGGTTCAAGGTGCTGGTTTTAACCTATAAAGCCTTACACGGCTTGGGACCACAATACCTGATGGAACGCCTTTCCCAACATGAACCTACCCGAACACTACGTTCAACATCTAAGGCCCTCCTCCAAGTGCCTCCTCCGAGGGAAGCTCAGAGGTCGGCAACAAGAGAGAGGGCCTTCTCTGTGGTGGCCCCCCAATTGTGGAACGATCTCCCCGACGAGGCCCGCCTGGCGCCAACATTGTTATCTTTTCGGCGCCAGGTCAAGACTTTCCTCTTCTCTCAGGCATTTGGCAATATCTGAGGAGCCTGGGTTTGTTTTGTTTTGGTAGCTTTTTTGAAGTGTTGTAGTGGTTTTTAAATGTACAGATTATGTGTATGTTGTATGTTTTTGCTGTTTTAATTTTTGTATATTGTTTTTAATTGTTTTTAATCCTATGTAAACCACCCAGAGAGCTTCAGCTATGGGGCGGTATACAAATGTAATAAATAACTATGTTCCAGGAATCCCATGTTCATCTACTATTAAGACAGCCACGCCTTGGTGAATTCTGTATCAGGTTTGGATCTTTTTAGAGGGTATGGGCAGCACAGTTTGCTTGTATAGACATGTGGGCTCTCATGAGGAATCAGGTAAGCATATAAAATGTTAAGTATTAATGTTTAAAGCTTCCCAACAGCACTGTATACACCTAAGATATTCTCTAACATCCCAGTTTTGAACACATTGGCAGAACGATATCCCAATGTTTAACAGAATTTGCTGTCATGTACTTCTACGTAGGATCATTATCATTTTATTTGTTAGCAAGTTCAGTGGGACTAACTTCCTAGCAAATGTGCAAGTCCCACTGAACATAGAAAGACTAACTTCTGAGCTAATACACACAATTATGCTTGGTCTGAATTTAGACAAAGACAATATAAAAAGGTATTTTGATAAAGTGACTTTTTGTTTAAAGTGTCATCTCTTTATTGCAAGCACCAAAATAATAACTTTTAAAATCTTACAGAGTCCTGTTTCAAAGCATCCTATGCAGCAGTGGTTCCATGTGGAAGTGTTACTATAACCTTCTCAAGTGTAAGCATCAGAAATCTTTTCATATACTTAGATTAGGTTTTCACAATTTAGATACATTACACTAAAATTTAACACAATCATTTCTCTCTTTTTCTGGAAATCCCACAAACATCTAAAAGCCATGCGCCACTTGCTCTCAAATTGTAGGATACCAGCCCCTATCCTCCCCACCCCCCGCCCAGAGGGAAACAGAATATTCCAAGAAAGGAAAAGTCCCTGCAGCAGCCAGAGAAGCTTCCCTCTTGGCACCCGAGATTTAGCTATGTGCCATCAAAACATGCAAGTTCCTGTCCCTACACTTCCTTCCCTTGCTGCCTTTCCTGGTTAATTGGGCTTTAGGAAGGAATCAGAGTTGCCTGTACTAGTTCTCTCGTAATGACAAATTGGATCAGCGCCCCAATTTACAGAGCCTTATGCACATAGCAGTGAATTCCATGTATGCAGCGAGGACTGGCAGTGGGTTGGGGGTCTGAAAAGTAGAACAAATTAAGGGGGGCAGAATTTAAAACCACTGCTGTAAAGCCACCTTCATCCTTTGAGGGACTATTGGCAAACCTGTCCACCAATTTTGTTGCGGTATCATGTGTAACTCTTACATGGTACTCCCACTTACCCACTACTCAGATGCTTGGGAACATAGAACCTGTTAATTCTAGAATTGTGCTAAAGCTGGGGTGAAACACAAATAGAATAAAACCACACCAATGCTAACCAAGTCCGGCTTTCATGTACCATATTTCATCGAATCTAAGACACCACTGATTGTAAGATGCACCTTAATTTCAGGGCCATCAACAGGGAAAAAGCTTTGCATCGATTCTAAGACGCACCTTAATTTCAGCACCTCTTTCCCCCTCCCCTCCATCACCCGTCCTAGCTGCTGCCGCCGCTGCTCCACACCACTGCCAGCACTTGCCTCGGCCTGGCAAGGTGTCGTTCCCAGTAATGAGGCGAGCGTTGCCAGCGGCACAGAGCAGCGGCGTCAGCAAGGATGGGCGACGGTGATGGAGGGGAGAGGACTAGGGCTCCACAAGTCTCCCCTCCCCCCTTACCTTGATTGCTGCTGCCTCAGCCTGGGAAGGCTTCAGTACTGGGAAGGAGACCGCGATCTCGTGAGATCTCCCGAGATTGTGGCCTCCTTCCCAGTACAGAAGCCTTCCAAGGCCGAGGAGCAGCGATCAAGGTAAGTGGGGAGGGGGGACTTCTGACCGGCCTTGTGGGGTCCCTCAGGACCTGCTAGGGCAAGTTGCAGGGGGGGCATGCAGAGCCCTAGTGCCTTCTGCAAAATGCAGGAGAAATCTGGCGATTCTAAGTCACCATCAATTCTAAGACACACCCCGTTTTTACAGATGTAAACATGGGAGAAAAAGTGTCTTAGAATCGATGAAATACGGTAGGTATGCTTAGAATTGCACCACTGGGCTCCACACTACAACCATTAATGATGTGCATAAGGGCTGTGGCTGCTCTACACCTGTCGTAGTGACTGATCATTGCCCGTTTCAAGCAGTTGTACCCAGGGAATGACTACTGATGCAAAAGGGAGACAGAAGGGCCAGTGCATCTTTAAGAACAGTGAAGAAAAGGAAATTGCAAGAGTGAGAAAAGTTGCTACGCCTGCTGCTTCCCTCTTCTATATAATCATGAAAATGCAAAAGAGCCCCGCTGTCCTCTTCTTTGCAACTTTTCATTGACGGTTTATTGTGCTTAATGGTAGAGCAGTGGTGATTTCAGATATCCATAACTAGTGGGTGACCACAGATACAATGAGGGACTACAGCACCTTTAACAACTTTATTATGCAGTAAGATATTGTGGATGCTCTAAAAGAGTGTAAGAGAAAAAAAAAGCATTGGTACAATGCAACTTATTATATAGGGCCGAGAAAGGCTGCTGTATTTACTCAAATTCCTTCTCCTACACAACTATACAGGAGCCCTGCTGTATCCTCCTTTGCAGACAGTCACTCAAGAGATTGCAGCTCAAGATCTTTATGGCAGACCGGTATTAATGCCAGACACCTGTAACTAAGGCAAGCCAAAGGAGGATGACCACAAATGCAAAAGAGTCAGTGCATAACAATCTTCTTACTGGATCAGATTGAAGCACACCTAGCTCAGCATCCTGTTTACAACAGTAACCAGCCAGATGCTTCTGGAGGTTATGAAGGCATCCACCCGCTCTTATAAAGACTAATCTCTTCTGGCAGGCATATCCAGTGGAATTGTAGAATGTTTTTAGGATGTTTTATTGCTACTTAATAATGTGTACCATGTTTTTAATCTGTTCTATGTATTTTATCATATTTTATATTCACTGCTGTTCCCTGCCTCGATCCAAACGCAGAGGCGAGTAAGAAATAAGTTTTTTTATTATTATTATTATTATTATTATTATTATTTTTCCTCCCCATACCCTTTCTTCAGCAACTTCTACTTGAACGAAGCAGCCTTATTCAGAGCCAGGCCATCTAGCCCAGGACTGCCTCTCGCGAGGAACAGGTAGCGGCCCCGGCAGGTGCCTGGCAGAGGTGTTTTCCAGCACCAGCACCAGCCACCCGATGTCCTTCATGTGCCGAGAAGCCAACTCGTGCCCTTCTGTAGGCAGAGCAGGTATTCTGTCAGTGAGCCCCAGGCCTCCCCTGTTTCAAGAAGTACCGACCTGAGGCGCACACTGCCTACGAACGTGGAGGCTCCATTTTTAATACGCCCTCTCCATAGCTGTGCAGCCCGGAGGAGGAGGTGGTGATGGTGGCAGGCGCGGCTTCCTCTCAGGTACCACAGGTGAGCTGTGCCCACCTGCGCAAGTCCCCCTCCTCCAGGCTGCCCCCTCCCCTTCGCACTAGGCGCGGATCCGTCCCGCAAGGGCCACGCGGGCAACAGGCTCCGCTCGCTCGGTCCCTCCCTCCCTCCCTCCCTCCCTCCCGGCCCCGCTCCGTCCCGGCTCCCCGCGGCGCTCGTCCGTTACCCACCCAGGAAGATGGACAGGATGAGGCGAAGCGCCTGCTCCGAAGAGCCCAACGCCTCCGCCATCGCCGCCAGGCTGACGCCTATTCGGAACCCCAGGCCGGGGCCGCCGCCCGCCGCCATCTTCTCAGCCAAGGCCGCCCGACCGGACCCGTCGCTCGGCTGCTGCCCCCTTCGAACCCGCCGGCAGCGGCAGCGGCAGCAGCAGCAGCAGCAGCACCGCCGCGGCGGCCCCCGCGTCTAAGTCCCGCCCCCCGGCGGCTCCCCGCTCAGGCCCATTGGTCTCGAGGCTCCCGGCTCCTGCCTTTCATTGGCTAACAGGTGGCAAAAGGGCGGAGCCAAGGGACTTCAACGCTTAACTGAGGCAAAGGTTAGCCCCACCCGCTCCCCCTCACGCACGCACGTGAGGGCGGCTTCTGCCTGGCCGAAAGGGCGGGGAGGCCGTTTCCTATTGGGAAAGGAGGGCGGCGTCCGGTGCGTGAGGCGGCTCTCGGTTTTTCATTGGCTGTCCTAACACAGGAGAGAGCCGGGCAGGGAGGGGGCAGGAGTGGGAGGTGTGGCCGAGGTTACTCTCGGGCACGAGGCGGAAAGGAGGAGTGGGCGTGGCTTGGCTGCGGACCGGCGGGCTCGTCTCCGACGCCATCTTTCCCGTGTGGAACCAGAAACCACGCCCACCTCATGAATATTAAGTACACAGACATGCCCTGGCCCATCTTGGCGAATGATGGACGTCTGTCCTCGTTGCATTGCTCTTTATATGACTATGCAGATTCATTCCCTAAGACCTAATGCTGATATAACCTTAAAGGGGGCGGTGTAAAAGCTGGAAGAACCCCTTTATTTTAAAAAGCCAAGCCAAAAACGGGGCACGTGTTAGAACCGCTTGAGAACAATATTTTAGGACTAAAACCCTTCCAATATTATATTACTATTAACCCCGTGACTCCCAGAACAACGTCCGGAACAGAATGGGTGGCCCGGAATGGCCACTTCCGAATCACTGAAATCAACCAAACCCACCGGGCACATGTAACTCCGTGGCAGGGATGCAACAAGCACCCAAAATTTCCACAAAAAACACGTTCCAATACCCGTTCCGGGTCATAGTCCATATTGTACAAAACAGGCCGGAACAGCAACTTCCAAGTGAGCCAACTCAACCAAACACACCAAACACATGCAGGAACAGCCTGCTTTGCTGTTTTGTTGTTCTGGGAGTTATGGGGTTAATAGTTGGGGGAAACCCCATGTTATTATATATTTTCTTAATCATTAAAATGCAACTTTTTTCTTCTTGAGTATTCTTTCGAAAGTCGTAAAGTTTTTTGAGTAAATCATGGTTAAACGTCACATAAGCTGACCATATGAAAAGGAGGACAGGGTTCATGTAACTTTAACAGTTGTAGAGAAAAGGGAATTTCAGCCAGTGTCATTTGTATGCAATTAGTTCCTGGTGAAATTCCCTCTTCATCACAACAGTTAAAGGTGCAGGCACTATACTAGAGTGACCATATACAAAAGAAGGCAGGGCCCCTGCAACTTTAACTGTTGTGATGAAGAGGGAATTTCACCAGGAACTAATTGCATACAAATGACACCGGCTGAAATTCCCTTTTCTCTACAACTGTTAAAGTTACATGAACCCTGTCCTCCTTTTCATATGGTCAGCCTAACGTCACACATAACCAATGTGAACACTGATTTTATATGTTCAAATTAAATTGTCTCAAAAACTAATGGAGTTAAACTGTGTAATTACAAAAAGTATTTGTCATTAAGTTTGAAACATTTCAGAAAAACGTTCATCTCTGTAGCATAAACGGGTGAGAAGTTATGCATATTTAAATTGGCAACTACATAATAGCGTGGCAGCCATATTGATGATGTCATCACATAGCCCCCCCACTGGAATTTTGTAAGACTCACTTTTCTGAGATGCTTCTGTCATATATAAACAAAAAATATTCACAAAGCTTTTGCACTCTTCGGGTAAATAAATCCTGCCCTGGCTCTGGGACTATCTGTTATGGATGAGGAACTTTATTTGAGCTATTTGTATATACTTCGGTAGTTTGGAAGCATTTAGCTCCTCGTTTACCACCTCATAGCAGATTAAATACATTTAAACAAAGTGTACACCTAAGTTTTTTTCCATGGGTTACCATCTAGGTTTTGTACTATCAAGAATTAGTACAGGAAAATCTTTTTTGACCCATTTATCATTTTTATTAGAAATATGCTTATACCGGTAACATCACATAAGAATATACTGTGCATATATGAACATAAAAAGAATTTTCAGATGGGATGGGGGAGAATCGCATTTCTTTACCCTCACTCTGCGTCCTGCTTTTCTTCCAGCAATAGGAATGAGCAGAACCATGCGGGGAAGGTAGCAGCAACCATGTGGCCCATTCAGTTTAGTGGGACAGCGCCCTTTCCTGCACACAACAGGAAACAGCGACAAATATTGTTATAGTTCAGAAGAGTCAAGGTTTCGGAGTCTTATTTGACAAAAGGTAGAAGGCGTGGGAGATGTGCAGGAGGGTCACAGCATCGTCAAAATGACCCGCGAACATCTGTGAGTGTCCAGTCATGAGCATGCTATAAAACGCTCGTCTCATGAAACTCAAAAGCATTTCTGTTGTTACCGTATTTCCTCGAATCTAAGACGCCATCGATTGTAAGATGCACCTAAATTTCAGGGCCACCATCAGGGAAAAAGCTTTGCGTCGATTCTAAGACGCATCTTAATTTCAGCACCCCTTCCCCCTCCCCCTCGCTGCTGCCACCGCTGCTCTACACCACTGCCAGTGCTCTCCTTGGCCTGGCAAGGCGTTGTTCCCAGTAACGAGACGAGCATTGTCAGCAGCGCGGAGTAGCAGCGGCGGTGGCAACGAGGATCGGTGATGGAGGGGAGGGGTGGGGGGAGGGTCAGGGCCCCGCAAGTCCCCCCTCCCCTCTCCCCCTCCCCTCTTACCTTGATCGCTGCTGCCTCGGCCTGGTTCCCAGTAAGGATGTCTTGCCAGGCCGAGGCGGCGTGGAGCTGTGGCGGCGGCAGCAGCGAGGATGGGGGACGCCGATATGGAGGGGAGGGGGGAGGGGGGAGGGGGAGGGTTAGGACCCCACAAGTCCCCCCTCACAAGTCCCCCTCCCCCCTCGCAAGTCCCCCCTCCCCACTCACCTTGATCGCTGCTGCCTGGGCCTGGGAAGGCTTCAGTACTGGGAAAGAGGCCGAGATCTCAGGAAATCTCGTGAGATCTGGGCCTCCTTCCAGTATTGAAGCCTTCCCAGGCCCAGGTAGCAGCGATGAAGGTGAGGGGGTGACTTGCAAGGGGGGAGGGGGGACTTGCGGGGCCCTTCCATCCCCCTCCCTCCCCCCTCCCTCCTCTCCTCCATTGCCGCGGATGGATCTCCTCCTCCTGCTCGTGGGCTCCCTGGAGGCGCCTGAGGAACCACAGCAGCAGCAGGAGGAGATCCAGTCGCAGGCGCCATCTGCTTGTTTCCTGCCGCTGCATCGAACAAGGGGGGGGGGGGGGAGAGAGAGAGAGAGAGAGAGAGAGAGAGAGAGAGAGGGGAAGGCAGAGCGACGCTGGGGTGGCGGCAGTGGCGGCGGGGGGCTCCGATGCTTCACAGGTACACGCATCTTACACGGAGCTGCCGCTGCCGCACAGAGAGACCCAAGCCGCTCTGTCTGCCTCTCTCTCTCTATCCCCCCCTTGTTCCACACAGCGGCGGGAAACAAGCGGCGGCCGGGGCCTGCGGCTGGATCTCCTCCTCCTCCTCCTGCTGCTGCTGCTGTGGCTCCTCAGGCGCCTCCAGGCCACGAGCAGGGCAAGAAGGGTAAGGGGGCTGCGGGGGATCATGTGGCGGCAGCAGAGATCAGCGGAGGACCCGGTAGGTCCGGGCTGGGCTTTGGGGGGGGGGGGGTGGCTTGGTGGTGGGGTTTGTTTCGGGGGTGGCGGGTGGCGGGGGGTGTTTTAGGGCTGGAGGAGAGCGTGACCGTTTCCCTGGAGGTTTGCCCCCAGGGCCGGTCGGCCTAGGTCTCCCCAGTTTTCCCGGCGATCTGGTCACCCTAGGAGTCATGGGGGGGCATGCAGAGCCCTCCTGCCTTCTGCAAAAGTGGGAGAAATCCCTTGATTCTAAGCCGCACCCCATTTTTACAGATGTAAACATGGGAGAAAAAGTGCGGCTTAGAATCGATGAAATATGGTAAACAGCATTGATAAAGATCTTTAGATCTTAATAACAAAGAAATAGAAGTTCAACTGTTTCTTGTTCTTAGACTTCTAGTCCTAACCCTCTAAAAAAGAGAGATTTCATTCTAAAGTAACAAGTTCCCTATTCAGTACTGAATAGGCCATTCAGCTGAAAGGCACTCAGGCAAGGTGAGCTTCTAAAAAGAAGCTCCTGCATTCTTAAATCAGCACATATTTATACTGTTTTGTGTAGAAATTACCTCACAACTAATATTATCGACTGTCCCATAAATTAGGGTTCACCATCTTAATTATCTCATTGTTATTAAACATTCCTAAAAACTTGGAACATGTACACCTTTCAAGTTAGATAAGATCAATTTTGAATTATACCTTTGAGAACATAAGTCTACTCAAAATCTGCCAATTAAACTTAAGTCTATACATTTTTCTGGACATTTGTATATCAAACTTTTTGGTGTTTATATCTTACACAATTTTTTTTTGTTCATTAATTGATAAGCAAAAACATTAAGTACACTTTTGGCCTGGAATAAAACAGTCTCACACCTGTTCATTACTCAAATAAACTTTTGGCCCAAGTGATAGGTCTTTAAATCAGCATTTACTCTTTGGATACCATCCAGGTCAGCCTGACCATTATTTTTATGCCGGTTACCCAGAATTTATTGTAAACTTGCTTGTATCTTCTCTATTGGTACCAGTTACTTTATTATTTATTTCTATTAGGGATGTGCACGCCCCAAAATATTGTATTTTATCGTTATCGGAATTTTGGACCAAAAAAATTATTGTCTCCGATAATATCGTAGGTTAATTGTGTCATCTTCATGATAATTATCGGAAATCCGATATTTAATTTGCAGCCCCATTGTGCCCTATAGAGCTGATTTGTTTTAGAAAAAATGCCTATAACTTCTGTATTTTCAAAGTTACAGGCTTGAAAATTGGTCACAATGCTTATGGGGTATGCCTAAGTATGTGTATGAAATTTGAGATCGATCCCTCCAACCCTCGATTTTATATGAATTTATTAAAGAACGTTTAAGCTCTGACAGGTCAGAATGACAGCTCGCCACGTGTGTTCATTCAGATCTGTCAAAAAGTTGCACGATCTTTCAAAAATTCATATAAAATCGAGGGTTGGAGGGATCAATCTCAAATTTCACACACATACTTAAGCATACCCCATAAGCACTGTGACCAAGTTTCAAGCCTCTAACTTTGAAAATACAGAAGTTATAGGTTTATTTATGTGGCAGTCCGATAATCCAATATAATTGGGCTGAAAATTTTCGGATCAGATATTTATCGGAGGTTTTTCTATCGTATCGTTATTGTTAATCAGATGTCCAATAACGACCTGATCGTATCATTATCTGACATTTTAACGATACTATACACATCCCTCATTTCTATTGATTTCCAATGACCTTCTATGCAACATGCTTAATTGCTTGGGGCTTGCAGCTCCAAGACAGCTTTTGCTTGTCTTTTTTTGGTGAGGGGGCTAGGAATAGTCATTCTTTTCAGTAATCATTTCAGCCACATTGAAGACTTTTTGTGGCAGAGCCATGACAGCTCTAGGTGGCCGTCTCTATGGTCACCTGGATTTGTCCACAGGGAGCCTGATACGTGAGACAGTAAGCCACCCCAGGGCCCGTACCCACTCTACAGAAGGTGGGTAATCAGGGTGGGTACTGTATCTACTGTGGCCGTGGAAAAACTCCCCCCCAACACACTAGCCTCTTGTGGGTCACTCCTGAATGCAACCCACGGTAGGTTAGCTAGGCTGACCAGATAAAATCCAGGTCAGGGCTCCTGTAACTTTAACAGTTGTAGAGAAAAGGGAATTTCAGCCAGTGTCATTTGTATGCAATTAGTTCCTGGTGAAATTCCCTCTTCATCACAACAGTTAAAGGTGCAGGCGCTATACTAGAGTGACCATATACAAAAGAAGGCAGGGCCCCTGCAACTTTAACTGTTGACATGAAGAGGGAATTTCACCCGGAACTAATTGCATACAAATGACACTGGCTGATATTCCCTTTTCTCTACAACTGTTAAAGCTACATGAGCCCTGACCTGGATTTTATCTGGTCACCCTAAGGTTAGCGTATTGTCTGAACCCAACCAAAAAACTATTGGATGATCCATTATTTGCAGAGTTAGACTTCCAGCAGATGTCAGGATACTCCTACTCCCCATTACTATTATTGCTTGTCTCTGTGAAAGTTTTGTTATCTGTTCCAGGAAGCCATCATCCATCATATCTTCCGAATGACTGGCAGACCTGTAGTCACAAGACCTGTAGCTTCTCTCTTCTCAAATAATTTCAGCAGAGCTTCCATTCTCAGAATCATGAATTTCCACACAGCAATATACATCCCTTACATATAACACTACTCCCCCTTCCTTCTTGGGATCTATTCCTTTTGAACAAGGTATACCTCTCAGTGGCTATATTCCAAGCATGAGTCTCATCCCACCAAGTCCCGGGGATGCCTATCACATTGTACTTACCATCTTGTATCAGGATTTCAAGTTCATCCTGTTTGTTTCCCATCCTCCATGCATTAGTATATAGACATGAGGTCATGCGTGTTACACCTTCCCCATTTCCCTGCTGTATTTATCTGGAATTTACTGGGATCCACTTCCACTATTTTATCTCCTCTTTTGTTATTCTCTTTAATATTCTCAGTAGTTAGCTGTGAGTTAGCCACCACAGCCCCTTTGATCAATTTTGTGAGGCTCCTGTCAAAAAAATTTTTCTCAATCCCTGTGAGGTGCTCCCCATCATCCACAAAGAATCCTTCATATTGGTATCTTAGACCATGGCCCATGAAACCAAACCTTTCCTGATGTCACCATCTGTGGAGCCAGCTATTCATTTTCAGAGTGTTATCAGACAAGCATTTTATTGCACTCTTGTTACTGGCCGCTCACAGTTTTCTGCAGGTCCTTCTTACGATGCCATCTGCCTCCTGCTCCTTCTGGTCTTCTTTCCACAACAAAATAAGACCCCGGCAAATCTGATACATTTTTTTTGTTGGGGGAAGCAAAACATGCTTCCATTTCCTGCTATGTGCAGGAAAAGCAGCATAATAAAAATGCCCCCTTGGTCATTGTTTACTTCCTATTTCTTCCCCATATGCAGAAAGAGGAAGTATCATGGGACAGAAGTGGGGGAGGGAAAGCGACGGTAAGGAAATGTGATGTTCCTCCCCACATCTGATGACAGTCACAGTATCCTTTTTTCCCCACCTGTGACTTGACCCTTAACAGGGAGGACTGATGAAAACACCACTTGTGCCCCCAATTCCTTCACTTTCCTACCCAGAACCTCATAGTCATTGGAGATCCATTCAACATTTCTTCTGGCTGTATCATTTGTCCTCATCATTTGTTCGCACATGGATCATCAGGAGGGAATAGTAGTCAGTTGTTTGATGAGTTTCAGTAGCATCTCCATCTTGAATACATGCTCCAGGAAGGCAACACACCTCCCAAGATGACATGTCTAGTGTGCACAAAGCTGCCTCCAACCCTCTCAGTAGGGAGTCTTCAACCGCTATCACACATCTGCTCCTCCTCATGCTGGTGGTTAAATGTTTCATTTCCACATGGCCCTGAGTGCCTTCCTTAGTGTTTTGTGGAATGCAGGGCGGTGCCTCATCTTTGGGTGGCCCAGGGTTACTCTCTATGGGAAGAGCCTGGTATCTGTTGTGTAGTTGCAGCGGTGCAGAATGTCTCCTGGTGTCACATTCTTCCACTGCTCTACCTCATCGCTTTTGTCGTCTTCCTCTTCCCATCTGACAAATATGTGACAAACAGACAGCCTGAGGTTAAGAGAGAGAGATGTTCAGGGCATACCTAAGCACCTTAAATGCATTCAAGCCCCCAGGTCCAGATGAACTGCATCCTAGGTTGTTGAAGATAGCCTCTCAGAACCTCTGTCTATTAACTTTGAGCAATTTTGGTGAACAGGTGAAAAGTACTGGATGATTGGAAGAGGGCAAATGTTGTCCCCATCTTCAAAAAGGGCAAAAAGGAAGATCAGGAGCTAACATTGGTGAACTGTTCTAGCAATTCTAAATTTGCATATATATATAAAATTAGAGATGTGCATTGAATTTGGACTAAGTCAAGTCCAAAAAGAACTGGGCAGTCTTTATGTCTCAAAATAACATATTTTGTTTTGGCTTCGCTAAGTGCTGCAGGAGGAGGGAGGCAGTGTGTTTCAAGGACTTATAGATCCACCGTCTAATCCTAGGACACATTTTTACCATGGGCTCCCATCACTGTGCTTTGGGGGAGGCAATGATATGGCAACAGGTGCTGTTTTCATGGTGCTGAGTTGGTGTCACTCTGCTGCCAAACCCTACATTATTGCTGGTGCGGGGTAGCAGTGTGTAATCTTGATGCAGGGAGGCAGAGTAGGCCACCCCCTGCTCTCTGCCTGGGCAACCAATCATGGGTCACCATCTGCCCAGCCACGCCTCTTCTGCGATTCTGGATAGGCGGCGGATGCTCTGTACGGGCCTCGCTTCAGAGAAAAAAGTTGCGTAAGTCCTTGACTTTTTCCCTCCACAGCTTCACCAGGAAGCCCTGGGGTGGGTGTACAGTGGCTGTTGTGTCGTATAATCGATGCAGTGCCACTGTGCACCCACCCCGGGGCTTTCCTTGTGTTGAGACAACCCCTATGAGATGGCCATTCTTCCAGTGCTAGCACACTTCACTATGAAAAAGCCTTAAACTGGATTTCAAACATCATAATTCCCTAGCCCCTGCTCCTATCCTTCTGACACTTTGCAGGTTTCTTGCCTGGGGACACCTCTAATGACCTGTGCATTTTCATACAAATTTACCCAGAAACCATTGGGGGGATGAAGGGAAGGAAAAGCAAATCACTCCCCAAGTTGGAGAACTCGCCTTCCACATGAAATGCTGCACCTATCCTTCTGAACCTTTGCTGATTTCTTATTTAGGGACACCTCTAGGCTGTCTATAATTTTCAGAACAATGGCCCACAAGGAACATAGGGAGATAAGTATGTCCTCTTTTGGAGACCCGCAAAATGTCAAGGCTTCGCTTGTACAAAACTCCCTGTGGCTATCATTCTGCAAGTTGGCAGACATGAACTCTGACGGGGCAATGAATCCTGAAATTTTTCTCCAGTTCTGCCAAGGAATAAAAATGTTATTGGCAGTTCCTTTTAAAAGATCATCAAAATATAAAGGCACACATAGCAAGAAATGCTGGACCTATTTTTCTGACATCAGGCAGGTGTATTCCCCTCCTAAGGGGCTACTATACCTGCAACTGATCATCAATTCTGACCAAGAGAAAAATGTTACTCTTGTATATGTTGAATTTCCCATGATAGTCAACAGGAAAGATAAAGACTCAGTTTTCTGAACCTTGACTTGGGTTGAGTAGAAGTGGACCCTCTCCAAACTGGCTGGAGCAAAAGCTGAATCAGGGTCTGAATTGGTATGTGTGGGTGTGGATGTCAGTGCACACTTCTAACGTATGTATATATGTACACACACGCACACGCACACACACATATTAGAGGTGTGCATTGACCCTTCCCTCCTCTACTCTCTCTCTAAAAGCACATGCAAATTTGTGTCATGGGCTTGTGCCCCAGGACTTTTAAGAACCTAGCAATGCCCCTACATGACACCCCCTCCCTTTCTTGCACAGTCAACACACACATCCGTGGACTCGACTTAATCGCTCTCTCGCTCTCCCTCCAGTTCTCCTAGTCTGTGATTGGAAGCTGCAAACAGATTTCAATAAACTCTGAAGCCTGTCAGCTTTGATTCAGTGAGGTTGGAGCAGACCATGCTCAGAGTGAGGAGAAATAGCTGGTTTCCAAAGTCAATTGGGAAACAACAATACAGATTTTTTAAAGAGTTGTATTCTGCTGCCCCCTGCTGTCCCAATATTATGGAGTGGGAAAAATGTTGAAAATTAGTTTCCAGGGTCTACCCTTGGCATGTATTGTGGCATCGCCATGCTTTGTTCACTCACTTGTCATCATCAAATTGTTGGTCCACTGAGATTCCAACTTTTTTCAGGCCACAGAATAATCCAATTTAGAAAAACAAAAACGGAATAGCAATGCAATCTCTGTAGCGTTACTTTACGCTCCGTAGCAGTGCAATCAGCCTAGCGTTACTTTTCCATCATTTTGTAGAGGCAGGGATTTGACATTTTCAGGGATTGGAGCGAGCACACATTTAGCATTTCCGTTTCTGTTGCTGCCATTTTAAGATGTATAGTTTCAGGGGTGGGGGAGGATGGTTCTTTTCATCAGTTTCATCGAATCACACACCAAGAGCTGGTTTTTGTCTCTCTCTCTCTCTCTCTCTCTCTCTCTCTCTCTCTCTCTCTCTCTCCCCTTTTTTAAAGGCAGCTATACCTGCAGGAATAAGAAAGGTGGAAGAATACATCATGACTTAAATTTGAGGATGACCTTCTGGGGAGAGAGAACATGTACAACGAAGAGAGAAAAGTATGAAACAGGCAAATGATACTAATCATTTTACTGTCATCTGAGGCCAAAGAAAGGATGCATCAGTTCTGCTCTGCTCCCCACAAGGAATGTCAGTCCTTAAATAGCCATTCCAGTTCACTCTAGAGTAGGGTGACCAGATAAAATCCAGGTCAGGGCTCATGTAACTTTAACAGTTGTAGAGAAAAGGAAATTTCAGCTAGCGTCATTTGTATGCAATTAGTTCCTGGTGAAATTCCCTCTTCATCACAACAGTTAAAGTTGCAGGGGCCCTGCCTTCTTTTGTATATGGTCACTCTAGTATAGCGCCTGCACCTTTAACTGTTGTGATGAAAAGGGAATATCACCAGGAACTAATTGCATACAAATGACACTGGCTGAAATTCCCTTTTCTCTACAACTGTTAAAGTTACATGAGCCCTGACCTGGATTTTATCTGGTCAGCCTGCTCTAGAGGGCTAGATTTCCCAGCAGCTCAATCCTGAATGGGTCCTAATGTAGTCTAGGGAGTTGAAAGGGGCATTTTTGACCCTCATGTTGTTTTTCGTTTTTCCTCACCCTGATTTGCAATTGATTTGCAGAAGCTGCTAGCATGTTGTTACACCTTGTTGTCAAAATCTAAAGTTGTGGGCTCCTTTGGCAAAAGTCAGTGCATCTCTCTCCACTTACTCCCCTCCATCCCTCTTTGGGTAATGTTCACAGCCTGTTTCCAAATCCCTGCTGTAATAAATTAATTTACTGAAAATTCAAAATAATTGGTCTTTCCCTCGCTCTTGTATATACTGCTTTCTGCAAAGCCTGGAAATTCATGAGTAGCAGTGACGGAAGTAAATCAAAACCACATCAGAGGGGAGACATTTGCATCATGATATAATAGAGCGTCACCAGACAAATGTTTTATTGCATGCTCACTATTGCCCACTTACGGATGTTTGCATGTCCTTTAGACGATGTCATCTGCCTTCCATGTGCCTCCTTCCGCTCATTTTTCCATCGCAAAATTGACCCCTTTTAATCCATCTTTAAAAAAAACACAGAATGTGCCACCATTTCTTGCTGTGGGCTCCATCACACATTCCCCCCCCCCCCGGTTTGCCTTCGCATGTGTTTACCTCCATTTCAGAAGCACTGCAAGCGGTCCTCCCTTTCTCCAGTGAACTCTCTTTTTGCTCTCCCACTGCTATTGTGCCCAGCCGCCCGTTCTCCTTCCCCTTCCAGTTCAATAATAATAATAATAATAATAATAATAATAATAATATTTATTTGTAACCCGCCTCTCCCTCCGGATCGAGGCAGGGAACAGCAACAATATAAACATAAAAATCACAACAGTTAAAATTTTAAAAAAGCAAGAGAACAATACAACATTAAAAACAATTTAAAATCCATCTGGATAGGCCTGTCGGAAGAGGACAGTCTTCATGACTCTCTTAAATTCATGAAGACTGTCAATTTGTCTAACCTCCTCCGACAGACCATTCCATAGTCTGGGAGCGATGGAAGAAAAGGTCCTCTGGGTAACACTCGCCAGCCTAGTTCTGGCTGGCTTGAGTAAGTTCTTCCCAGAGGACCTAAGTGTGCGGGGCGGATTGTACGGGAGAAGGCGATCCCGCAGGCACGTTGGACCCAAACTATGTAGGGCTTTAAAGGTAATAACCAACACTTTATACTTCGCCCGGAAACTGATTGGCAGCCAATGAAGCGATTTTAAAACTGGTGTAATGTGATCACCCCTAGGTGTACCGGTGACCAACCTGGCTGCCATATTTTGAACAAGTTGAAGTTTCCGGACTAGGCACAAAGGTAGTCCTATGTACAGTGCATTGCAGAAGTCGAGCCTCGAAGTTACCAGCGCGTGCACTACCGTCTTTAGGTCTTCAAACTCTAGGAAGGAGCGCAGCTGGCGTATCAGCCGAAGCTGATAGTAGGCACTCCTGGCCGTCGCATCAATCTGGGCTGTCATCTGGAGCGACGGATCCAGGAGTACCCCCAAGCTGCAAACACAATCTTTCAGGGGAGGTGTAACCCCATCCAGAACTGGTTGACACACCTCCAGACCCAGGTTGGGGCCTTTGACAGCAAGCACCTCCGTCTTGTCTGGATTCAGCTTCAGTTTGTTTTTCCTCATCCAGCCCATTACCGCCTCCAAGCATTCATTCAGAGGAGACACACTATCCTTAGCTGACGATGTTGTCGAAGGCATAGGGAAATATATTTGGGTGTCATCAGCATATTGATAGCACCCCGCCCCATGCCTCCAGATGATCTCTCCCAGCGGTTTCATGTAAATGTTAAACAGCATTGGGGAAAGGATGGCACCTTGTGGTACACCACACAGCAGCTCCTTTTTTGAAGAGCAGCTATCCCCAAGCATCACCATCTGGAACCTGCCCGAGAGATAGGACCGGAACCACTGAAGCACAGTACCCCCGATCCCCAATTCCCCCAGGCGCTCCAGAAGGATACCATGGTCGATGGTATCGAAAGCCGCTGAGAGGTCCAAGAGTACCAGCAGGGACACACTCCCCCTGTCGATACTAAGGCGTAGATCATCAGCCAGTGTCATTTGTATGCAATTAGTTCCTGGTGAAATTCCCTTGTCATCACAACAGTTAAAGTTGCAGGGGCCCTGCCTTCTTGTGTATATGGTCACTCTAGTATAGTGCATGCTCCTTTAACTGTTGTGATGAAGAGGGAATTTCACCAGGAACTAATTGCATACAAATGACACTGGCTGAAATTCCCTTTTCTCTACAACCGTTAAAGTTACATGAGCCCTGACCTGGATTTTATCTGGTCAGCCTATAATATAATATAGGATAATAAATACATATAGGATAATATAATATAAGATGATAATATAGAACAAGATAGGAGGAAGAATAATTACACAAAACAGAAGAAAACCACTAGGAATATTTATAAGACACATGGAGGGGTGATGGGACAGAAATGGATGTATGAGGAGGAAGGATCCAAGTGGTTTGAATGGTGAAGGTGGATCGGCGCCAGGGTGAAGTTCTGCGATTCCAACAGCACAGGGCTTCAGCAAAACAAGGAAGGAAGCCAAAAGAATGAGGGGGTTGGAGCACTGAAACCTCCCTTCCAACTCCTAACGTGTCCAAAGAGGAAAAGAGGAAATAAGTTGTTGAACTACCCTGGTGGATTAAAAGCACACCCTATTCTTTCGTCACTGAAAATGGCCTTCAAGACACCCCCCCAAACACAAAAGTGGATTTACTGGTTTATATTTGGATTTTTATTGTGCACTTCCAAGATGAAATGGACTTTCCCAGGTGCAAAATAAGACACTAGAAGTGTGGGGTGGGGGGGAGTGAGAATAGTGCAGGTCAGGGACGACGTCCTGTGAGTCAGCAGCACCAAAACCAGAAATGAGGAAATAAAACAGTGCGGTAAACCCAAAGTGTGATGGAGCTCTGTATGTAGGAAAAGCAATGTGATATAAACGGCCCCTGAATGGGCCATGGGGTGGTTGCTGCTTCCTCTTTCTCTCACATGTAAAGAGACCACCGTCGCTATTGTGGGACAGCAGCAGGAGCCCATAGCAACGGTAGGGAAGCGCGAAAATCCACCTGTCTGATGTCGCTCATAGCATCCTTCCTCAGAGCAAGCTGCTATGGGACAACTGGGCAAGATGGCCCTGCGGGATGGTTGGACCACCACTGCTGCTTTGCTGTGGCTTTTTTTTTGTTGCCACCATGGCAAAGCAGTAGTGCAGTAGTGGTTGTAGGCAGCTGTCTGTTCCTCGGATTGAAGTGGGTGCTCAACAGCCAGGTGGAACCTCGTTTTTTCTTTGGAGGACAAGTAGGCTAGCCCTTTGTACATCACATGATTTCTTCACAGATGAATGTATAGCACATGATTTTTTTAGCCACTGAAGAAAGGGCTGCTGAATGTGTGAACTGGAGAAAAATATGTTGCATCAGAGGTTATGTGACGTGATATGAATGTTTGAGATGTTGTACCGGGAAATGTCCATTCACAAATGAAATGAGGTTGCAGCCATTAACGGATGGACGTACCAATGCTTTGCCAGCCCAAAGTGTGCCCCAGCTGCATGACTCCCATAAGCCCTGGCTCAGCAACAAGAGTGATTCCCTCTCTGTAGTTTTGCTGTGTGTGAGGAGCGGGGGAGGAAGGAGATACTATGCTGCATCATATCCCCCCTCCCCTTAAAAGAAGCCTGTCTTGATGTGTGCTACAGTTGATGAGAGAGCAAAAGGGAAATCTTCAAATAATTAAAATAAATGGGCAAAATGTCATGGCAGAATGGCAGGGCAATCAGGGGAAGGAGGCTGCTCTATGCCATATCTATCTGTCTGTTGATCTATCATATCAATATGAACCATCATATTGGGAAGGGAGCATGGCTCAGTGGTGGAGCACTTGCTGTGCATACTGGGAGTTCCAGGTTTGATCCCTGGCATCTCCAGGTAGGGAGATGGAGACATTCCTGCCTGAAACCCTGGAGAGCCCCTGGCTTCGATGGACCAAGGGCCTGACTTGGTATAAAGTAGCTTCCTACGCCATCAACATGTATCATTTTTATATTGCCTGTATTTAAAAGTTATATCAAAACAAAGTCTCTAAATTGGAACATTAGCAAATTTGAAAACTGGAATTTGGTTTCAACATTTTCATTTGAAATATTGTTCCCACCACCCCTGTATCAAATTCCAATGGCTGTATTTAAACCTACAATGCCAAACCATTGCCTCATAATAATTTATACCAATGTTATTGTGTGTGACGATTTACAATGGAATGGCCCTGAAAGACAGCCTATAGAATTTCAGTAATCCTCTGTGTGTGTGTGTGTGTGTATTATAATGCAGTACTTACAGTTTTGATCCTGCAATGCTAGTTGTGAGTGGGAAATACCCATGTTGACAGGGGGCTTCTTTAGATTAAAGGGAAATCGCGTTGCTTACTGGTACTTTGCTTCCTGCTTCTCTTCCACAATAGTAATGAGCTGAATTACATGGGAAGAGAGGGGCAACCATGTGGTCTGTAACTGAAAACTTTCCTGAAGGAGCGGGTTCGTAGCTTGGCCGTTCTCCTAGAACCATCTCTCACTTGAGGCTCAGGTGGCCTCAGTGGCACAGAGTGACTTCTACCAACTTCAGTTGGTGGCCCAGCTATGCCCCTATCTGGACAGGGATAACCTGGCTTCAGTTGTCTACACTCTGGTAATCTCTAAATTGGATTACTGCAATGCACTCTACGTGGGGCTGCCTTTGAAGATGGTTCAGAAGCTGCAGCTTGTGCAAAATGCAGCAGCCAGATTGATAACAGGAACCAAAAGGTTCGAGCATTTAAGACCTACTCTGGCCCCCTTGCATTGGCTGCCTATACATTTCCGAGCCCGATTCAAGGTGCTGGTTCTAACCTATAAAGCCTTACACGGCTTGGGACCACAATACCTGATGGAACGCCTCTCCCTACACGAACCTACCCATACACTACGATCCACATCTAAGGTCCTCCTCCGGTTGCCTACTCTGAGGGAAGCAGGGAGGGTGGCAACAAGAGAGAGGGCCTTTTCAGTGGTGGCCCCCCAATTATGGAACGATTTCCCCAACAAGGCTCGCCTGGTGCCAACATTATCTTTTCAGCGCCAGGTCAATACTTTCCTCTTCTCCCAGGCATTTAACAGCATATGATGAGGATTTTGTGTTGTTGTTGTGCTTTGACCCAGAATTGTTGTTTTAAAGGATATTGTAATTATAACTTGTTTTTATGCTTTATGGTTTTAAATTTTGTATATCGGTGTTTTTAATGTTCATTGTTTTTAATTTTGGTAAACCGCCTAAAGAGCTTCAGCTATGGGGCGGTATATAAATGGAATAAAATAAATAAATAAATAAATATACTTGAATGGGACAGCATCCTCTAGTGGGTGTTTTGTAGCACAACGGCTGCAAACAGAGGGAAATCCTGAGATATTTCACAAGAATTGAGATACCAATTTTTTAAAAAATAAATAAATGGAATAACCGGGGAAGGAGCTGGAGATGTGCAGGAAGCTGATGACGTTGTCATCTGCAAACGTTCGTGAGTTGCCAGTCATGAGCGTGCTATAAATTGCTTGTTTAAAGAAGCCAAGGATCTCTTTCAATGGATTGAATCTTGTATATGTGCTGCATAGCATGCTATGTCGCACCTTCTGCTGTCCCTTGCAGTGTTTGATCGTTTGGTCTTATTTTGTAAACAACAACAACAAAAATATTCCTTCTCTCTGTACCCAGGCATATATATATATATATATATATATATATATATTCCTACTTATGTGATTACATAGTGCATTTGAAACAAATATATGCTATAATAATCTGATTTAGTGTTTCAGCTGCTAAGAGTTTCTGTTTATTAATTTTGCTACCCCTCTGGAAAGTTGTTTACAAATGAAATAGTGTGTGTTTGCGTGAGCGTGAAATAAACCTAAACTGAAGGTCAACAGATGATAAGTTCCATGATTTCAACTCAGGCAGTCATCCATTGTGATTGTGTAACGCTTTGACTTGTTTTCAGACTGGAATTTGGAATTTCCCTCACCCGCACTCTTCCTAGAAGTCACCTGACTTCTCCGAAAAAACCCAGTTTGGGAGGATCCAGCCTTCCCCGTATCAAGGACCCGAGCCTGGCCAAAAATGGGGATTGTGCAACTCGATGGTTTGAACGTTGCTTTTTCTTTGGAGGGTATTATGGGCTTGGTGAAGTGGAGAGGCCACATTCAAACAGCAGAGGGCGATGGAGTTCTGCAGTTAACTAATATTCTTCTAACAGCTCGGAAAGTGGGTATGTGTATTACTCAAGCATATGAAGACAGAGATAGAAGAGACAGAGAGAAACTGTTGCAGAGACAAGGAGTAAAAGGTAACCCTTCCTCAAAACCTTTTTATAAGCAGATATTTCTGAATATTGGGATTTGGGTTAAATGTTTCTGGATGACGGTCAGTCGTTTGCTTACATTGGGAAGGATAATGATGCTTCTTCCACGCAATTATGCTGGGGGTTTTGGTATGTGGGGTGGTGGGGTGTAGTTGTCTTAGTTGTCAATCTGCTTGGCCAGTACTTTGCCCAATGGCCTCTGCGGTGTTACAAAGCCCCTTGATACTTTGTGGACATGTGGGCATCATGTGACAGAGTACCCTACTACAGAAATTGGCTCTACATGCTAAGTAATATTTAAGTATTGAGTGCCTGGTTCCACCACTCTCTGTGAGCTGGAGTTTAACTTCATTGTCCTGCAGCCAGATCTCCTTCAGGGGAGGAAGCAAACAATCCATCTACTGAGTGGTGTGTTTTGTGGATTGAAGTCAGCCGAAGTCCATCCACTGTGGCTTTGAGGAAGAACCCTAGATGGAGCTTGGGCAGATGTGGTAAGTTACTGAATGCACGGAGGAAAGCTGGGCTAATAATGTGGAGCTCTGGTCAGCAAGTACTTGCTGGAGGGCCACTTCAAGGAGGAAGTAGGGGTTAGCAAGCCAAGGCACACATCCCTCTCCCCCGGCAAAGGCTTGCTGTTATGGCCTATTCATTGGCAAAGGGTTACTGCTCACCTGCTCTCCTCTTTTGCCTCTGGGTAACTACGGGACTAGATAGTACCCCTCAGAGCACTGCATCTGGCCAAGGCTCCCAGCTGCTCCCTTCACACCTAGAGACTATTCAGCATTGCCTCAGGGTACCTCTTCACGGGCACTTTGCCTCGCGGTGGCTTCGAAATGGTGGCAGTTGGGTTACATGATGCTGCTGCCAATTCAAAGCAATCTAGGAGCAAAGGCCCTTTGCTCTGCACTAAAAAAATCGGGCATTTAGCCCGACTTTTTTCAGAGTGGCTGGGCAGGGAAGGGGGTGGAGTAGCGAGCCATAAGCTCACTGCACCCCCCCCCCCAATTTTAAATTTTTTTTTAAACCACTTACCTTAGAGTAGTAGGTGGGCCGTAGCACTCCTGCCGTGAAGAGGCGCCGTGAAGAGGTGGCCTCGGTCTTGCATTGTTCAGAAATGCTCCACTTCTATATACTGGGGTCAGTAGGGGAAACCAAGATAGTCTATATTGAGGTTCATCAGACGAGCATTTTATCACACACTCACTACTGCCCAGTTGCAGATGTGCGCACGTCCTTTAGACGACGACATCTGCCTCCCGTGTGCCTCCCGCTCCTTCTGCTTGTTTTTCCGTAGAAAAATAGACCCCTTTTAATCCAACTTTTTAAAAAAAAAACCGGAATGTGCTGCGCTCTCCTGCTGTGTGCAGGAAAAGTGGCACAATAAAACCCGCCTCTGAATGGGCCACATGGTCTTTGTTTACTTCCTCTTTCCCCTCCGGGCAGAATGAGGAAGTGCGGAGAAGTGACGGTATGGAAATGTGATGGTCCCCTGCATGATGACGCTCATTGTTAAGGGGTGCTGAAGCATTTTTGCAGCCCTTAAGGCATAGGCAGAGGGTGGAATTGGAGCCTCTCTCAGTTTTCTCCTTTCTTCTCTAGGCACTTCATCGCCTGTTTCCTCCTGGTTAGTACAGAAGCAACCTCTATGTATGGAGAAATCCTGTCTCCAAACTATCCTCAGGCATATCCCAACAATGCTCTGAAATCCTGGGAAATAAGTGTTCCTCCCGGTTATGGCATCCATCTCTACTTCATCCATTTGGATATAGAGCCATCTCAAAACTGCGAGTATGACGTCGTGAAGGTACAGGGCTCACATCACTCTGCTGCAGGCAGGGGTTGGAAGTTGGGGAATGGAGGACTGAGCCGTCTATAGAATCATAGACTCATAGACTAGTCGAGTTGGAAGGGGCCTCTAAGGCCATGGAGTCCAACCCCCTGCTCAATGCAGGAATCCACCTTAAAGCATCCCTGACAGATGGTTGTCCAGCTGCCTCTTGAATTCCTCTAGTGTGGGAAAGGCCACCACCTCCCTAGGTCATGGGTTCCATTGTCGTATTGGGCTGAGGTTTGCACCGAAGCTGTATCATGGTGCATAGGAGCACAAGAGGGAAGCTATACAATGCAGGGTGTGAATGCTACTCCCCGGTTAGAGATGGCTGACAGTTTTTGAGGGAGTTGAACATCATTGTCCATGATGTACGCACACTTTTCTTTTGTCCCACCATCAACTTGGTCACACACATGCCGTGGACTAACTACTCAGCTTTAAAAATAATCTAGCTATGAAATGTAATCCAGGCCCCTGCCACCCATATCACCCCTCAATACAACAGCACTGAAATTATTGACAAGACTTAATGTTATTTGTACTTGATGGAGTTAAATAATTTGACATTTTCAGCTGCTACCTGTGTTTATGTACTGACTGTTTTGAGCTGATTTCCCTGCCCTAGTATATCTTTAAGCCAAGAATTTAGCCATAGAGAGGCCTTGCTTTTCTTGGAGATAATCCAGTCTCCTCCCAAAATGTTCAGCCCTTAATAAAAATTTAGGCTTTTAGTCCCTTTCGCTTGTGGAGATATAAAGTATACTGTGCATGCTACCCAATTGCTCACTATGAAGTAATGTAATTAACAGTGCGATCCTTTGCATTTTTACTGAGAAGTCCCACTATATTCAATGGGACATAATAATAATAATAATAATAATTATTATTTATAACCCGCCTCTCCCTACGGATCGAGGCGGGGAACACAATGCAAATACAAGCATAACAAAGTTAAAAAATTTAAAACAAGAGAAACACATCATTAAAACATTAAAAATGTTTTAATGTCTCTAGTAAGTGTGTTTAGGATTGGATAGTGTTTAGGATTGGGTGTTTAAATAACTATAAACATACCAGGTAAACATACCATTTATATTCTGGCTCTTCTGCAACAATTCACCACTCCTTTAGGCATCCTGATCAAAAAATGTACAGCTATAGGCCTGCAGTGTGGTAATATTTTTGCCTAAATGGTGCTGTCCTACAAGGCCTTTATCGAAGGGCTATGCAAATATAGGTTTATTGATTTATTGGTTTATTGATTTATTAAAACATTTGTATCCCGCCCAATATCACTGGGATCTCAGGACGGCACACAGATTAGGTAGAAAATCCAAATGGCATACCCCTTGCCCCCCCCCAGAATAAGCATATGGCAAAATCCACTGGGTTTTTCTCTTCCTGTGCAAGCCTCACTGGAAATGATTGGAAGCTATGCAAGAGCACAGTACTGGTACTGTTCCACAGCCCCCATGCACTTCATGAAGGCTTCTGCAAGAGAATGTCCTGGTGGATTTTGCCTATGGCTCAGATATGTCTGCTCCCCGTTCTGATGCCAATGGGGCCCCTTCTACATGTCCCCTCTTTTCCGCTCTGGGCTCCCTTTCCTAGCTGTTTATTCTATCTATCTATCTATCTATCTATCTATCTATCTATTTAAAACTGCTGCTTTATTGTGGGAGCAATAAACTTTACCATGGTTTAAACTTCTCCATGGTTCCCCCAACACCTTTTTTTTAAATATATATATATAAAAACTTTTTGTCACTTGGAAGCAGCAGTGGCAACAGACACTGAGCCCTCACTTAGACTGCCATTTGGCTGCCATTTTTGTTTCCCCAAAATGTATCAAGATGGTGACTGGAGGGCTGCTAAACTGAGTTTAGAATAACGATCGGGGGAAAAGCTGCATGAGCTGTGGAGAGGTCTCCTGCTGCCACTGTAAGGTAGTGATGATTTTCTTTTTGAGGTAACATGAACAGATAGGAAAGGGTGGCCCAATATATTGAGGCCCTGGCAATGACCCATGCGTGTCGGGTGCAGGCACTACCTCTGTCTTACCCTACTTAAAATGTTCCCTTCCTCAATCACCCAGTGAAAAATGCCTTTGAGAAACTGTGGAGGAGTGTGTGTAGAACTGAGGAGTGTTGTGTTTAAGTGTGCACAGTCAACATCTGTGCGTGTGAGGGGGAAAGTGGGGAGTGGGTGTATGCATGAATGTGCATTGTGTTGACCAAGAATATTGTTCACAACCAACTATAGTACATTTTGAGAGCAAAGCCCAAGATACTTCTGTGTTTGTCCCTTTCAGGTCCTGTCTGGTGACCATGTTGAGGGACAGCTCTGTGGAAGGAGGACAAGCCAAACTCCTGGCACTCATATCCTGGCGGAGTTCCACGTCCCCTACAATACCTTGACTGTCACCTTCCAGTCTGACTTTTCCAATGAAGAGAGATTTACTGGGTTTGCTGCCTATTACATTGCAAAGGGTGAGCCCTTAGCCTCCTCTTTCAACTTTGTAGACATGAGATTCCTTCCAGCAATGCCTTGGGAAGGGATGACTACAGGAGGCACCATTTTGAATTTCACTAAGTGGGAAAGCTAGATTCCCAGCACAGTTCAAAGGCCTGCTCTTCGATATATTTAAAATTTAATTGTTAAAAAGTTATCTCGAGTGGGATAGAACACAAGTTTTGGAGACCATCTGGCATCTTTCATCTTGACAAAGTAGTGCACACTAATGCACACTGAAAGGCATTGGGTTGATTCCTCTGGGAGTAGACCCATATTATTGGTTGTGTTTGTTAGTGTCCTTTTCAAAGCAATGTCCTATTCACAGACTGCTACTACAAACTTTTTTTGTGGATCCCATAAGAAACCACTATGTATTTAAGTATCATCTGGAGTCAGGCTCCTTATCTAAAATAAGGCAAGTGTGGAAGTTTATGGGAAGTAGCAGAGCTCACCTGAAGTTGGCTGTCAAAGGCCCTTTTCACATGAGGCTTTTATTGTGCACTCGTGGTTGGTCTCTCATGGAAGTTTGCAGGTCCTTTTCATGACATCATCAACCCCCAGTGTTTCTCCCATCCTTTTAAAGCTTTATTTCACCATTTTTTTACCCATGGAAAATGCAGTAATATTTCTAAAATCACACAATATCGCAGTCCCATCTACTGGCTGTAAAAATGGAATATATGGGAGGTGGGGAGAGGGAAGTATGTGTTTTGTGTTGATCATAATCCTGCAAAGACTCTGCAAAAAAAGAGCCCCGGTAAGGGTGAGAGATTCCTACTTCAATGTAGAGAAGCCCAAAGGGGCATATGATGGTGGCAGCCAGGTAGGACTAGCTAGGACTTGATTGCAAATGAAGGGCCTTCTCTCTCTCTCTCTCTCTCTCTCTCTCTCTCTCTTTTAATCCTCTCATCTCCAACATGTTTGACCTTTTTTGTTATTCCACAGTTATTCTTATCGATATCTCTCTTCATTTCTTGCAGATGTGAATGAGTGCACAGATTTTGTGGAAGAGGCCTGCAGTCATCACTGCAACAATTACATTGGTGGTTACTTTTGCTCTTGCCCACCTGAATATTTCTTACATGAGGATGAGAAGACATGTGGAGGTAAGGCTGCCTCTACAAGAGAGGTTTAAAGCTCTTTCAAGGCTGATTAAAATTTTTACCTCTACAAGAGAGGAGCGCAAATTGGGGGCTGAGGCGCTTTAAACTTCTGATTATGCGCATTATCGAATGCGCGTTAAACCACGAGTTTTAATTTGCGGCGGCAGTTAAAGCGCCTTACCGCCGTGTGAACATGTGATTCTCCGCCTGTCAACAAGTTTAAAGCGTGTTTTGGTCGTCCCGTAATGCGCTTCGCCACCTCTCGTACAGAGGTATTAGGAGTAAATGCGCTTCCGCGAATATGCGCATAATCGGGCAGCCAGGCGCCAAAGCAAATCCTTTTACAGGGGGTCTAAGAGTCTAGTGTGTACAGTTCCAATAATAGCAATTACCTTACCTGCTCTGGAAAGAACTTCCGAAGTGTACTTTGAAAATAGGATAATCCATAGAAGCAGATAAATTGGAAGGAATTGCAGTTATTCACAAGAACAGAAAAAATAAACCAGTATCAAATAATTAAGAAATATAATTAAATCATTTGAGAAATACACTGGAAGCCAAGATCCTCCTAAATTTAAAATTAGGAATAAAATTGGGAACCTGAAAAATTCCTAAAATTAGGAATCTGAAAAAGACTTAAAATTAGGAACCTGAAAAAGTTTAATTATATTTAATAATATATTTAATATATTAAAACAGCTGAAGTATGAATGTATAAAAATGTGTCATATGGTAGCTTTGAGGAACAGTGATAGGTAACTGGGGAGACACCACTAAGTTTTCAGAACTTTGTTCGAAGTCCTTGAATCTTAGAAATATGTTGATAAACGGGGTGGGGTGGGGGTTGCTCAAAAGGCAGAGGCACAGAAATTGCTCATGTGGGCATGGAATTCTACCAAGCCTAGTGAAACAAGAGTTCAGAGAACTATGTGCCAATTCATGGTACTGATGGAACTGATTTGTTTATTATTTAAACTTGCTTATTACTCAGATTAAAAAATTACAGCACAGAAGATCAGGTTTAAAGAAACAACACACACAAAGTCAACATGGAAGAAAAGAAACACAATGACAAATTTTCAAATTGTTGGAATGAGATAAACACAGGCAAATAACAAAAAAGTTCAAAGTCAGAACTTAGAGCTCCATCACACCAGCGATTTAGTGTACCCTCGCCATGCCTGGTGTGTGGATTTGCAGCACGGTACTCACATGACGCTGGGCCTGTCCTGCTGACACCCCATCTCTTCCCTAGCCTTTCCTGGAATGCTAATAGTCTGCTTTATTTTCCCTAAGCGCATTTAATGTACCATAAATCTCTGTGTAGTTTTAAAGGAACGGGGGTTGAATGGATTGCATCAGGTCCTGGCAGGGAAAAGCAATCTCTCCCAACAGACAGCTCCAAGCCTCAATATAAAACCCAAACCTTGCATCCCAGGCTCCAAAGCATTTTAAAAAATCATACAAAGCCTGAATCTCTGCAGAGGCAGGATTGCCTCCCTCAATGCCCCAAACAGCCAGACTAAAGGGTAGTTCTATTTTTGCTCAGCAGAAAGGCGGTCTGGTTGAAGTGCTTATCTGACAGGACCTGACTGGAGGGAGAAAGAGAAGGGGAGGGGTGGAGTGGAGTGGAGCGGAAGAGTTAACAAGCGAAGGCACCTCTTCAGGTGAAAGGGATCATAAGCTTGACATGCTGGAAAAAAAACGCGGAGGCAAACCAGGGGGGGAATTAGGTGTAGTGGAGGTCTTAGTATATGCTGCAGTTCTGTGCGATCTCACAAAAAAGCACACAATGTGACAGAGAGCCTAGAATTCAGCTTCCTGAGAATATCTGCTTTCTTTTCTTTTCTTGTGTAAATTTCTAGCCATTATGGCTGTGAAGATATGCTTGAAAGTATGAGGAGCTGAACCCTTAGATGCCAGGGCGGCTGAATAAGAATCCCAGTGGCTGAAGGCAGGGCTTCAGTGTCTTTATCCTTTCCCATCACTGGCAGAACCAAAACCAATTATGTAAAATAGCAAAAATGGCTGCAAATTTATGCAAAATAAGAAAAAAAAATATTTATTTATTATAAATTATGTAATTATTAAATTATAAATTTAAATATTTAAAAGTCACAGAATCCAGGTTTTCCTTAGAGAAGAATTTAGAATACCTGTGTGCAGAGCTGGAATTTTAAAAATATGGAATATGCACAGTCCTGCTTAAAGCCTCACTGGTAGTATCAGAATTATGGAGACAACATCCCTCTGCATTTTGGAAGGATCTGTATTATTATTTTTTTGAGAGAGATTTCTTTACCATTTTGAAAATCCTGCCACAACATGAAAAAACCACAGTTTTCTATCATAAAATCGTGCAACTAGTACTATTAAGTGAACATAATTATTTGTACTATTTGTTCATTCTAATATGAGCCTGTATCATAAGAGAAGGATGCTGATTTTGTGTCTGAAACTGGACATTTGAGGAAAACATAGTAAGAGTTAACCTAGGAAACTGATACCGCAAACTCGTCACTGCTGCTGAAATACTTGCACTTTCTCTGAGGCAACGTCTTGGCTCAAAGAAGCCCACAACATTTTGGTGCCGAAACCCTGAACGGCCTATGCACACTGGTACATACACCTGGTGGTAAAAATATGATTGACTCTTTGCTACTCTTTTGTGTTTGCTTAATAGGGTCTTGACGGATGGGATAAAGGATGTTGGGAGGAGCTTTTAGCAATACATAGAATGCCAGAGAAAGGCATCTGCTAATTTCCCGACTGATCTCCTGCTCATTACTCTTCCCCAAACTCTAGTGAACTGCTCTGGGAATGTTTTTACTGAGCTGTCTGGGGAAATCACCAGCCCCAACTACCCCAGCCTGTATCCTGAGAACTCGCACTGTGATTACCGTGTAGCCCTGGAGCCAGGCTACCGCGTGGTCTTGACTATTGGGAAGAACGACTTTGAAGTAGAGCCAGCTGACTCGGAAGGAAACTGCCTTGATGTCTTAAGAGTATGTGACGGCTTAGAGGGAGGAGGGCTCCTGAATGTTTGGGGTCTCCCCACTCCTGTTCTGGATGCATAATAGCCATGTGGGGGGTTGTGGCACGCTTGGGCAAGAGCCCAGGGGGCCTGGCTGTGGCACAGTGCCAGCACTTTGCTGCTGTTTGCTCTCCAGGGCCATGTCTATAAGAGGTCGCTTTGCGCCTTGTGATTCGTCATCCCGCATTTGCCCTCCTCCAGCGGTAGCCCCACAACAAGGAGCGCAAATGAGGGGTTTGTAAGAAATCCGTGCCCCACACCATTTGATTTCCCCCCCCCCCCCAAATTTGGGTGTAATTGCGCAATTGTGCGTGGGTGACCCAGCACCCATTCGGCTTGCTGGGAACTCCTTCCCCGTGTCCCGGCGCATGCCAGTGCCTCTCTCAAATTCCTTAAATTTTTTAGTTTTTTTTTCTTTGCGAAGCTGGGCACCCCTTCCCCGTTCACTGTTGATGTGAAATTGTGCTTCTCGATGGCTCGTGGAGGCGCGTAGCTGGCTCATGAGCTGGCCAACTTGTTCGACTGCCCACTCCTCCTTGTTCCGGTAAGACCCGCTGGCTCCAGTTGTTTCTTTTTTTACTCTTTACTCTCTGCAGAGGTGTGTAGCCATCTCAGCAGCCAGGCAGTTTGCTCGGTGGCCCCCTTCCCACGCCTCACTTCATTTTTTAATTTTAATTTTGTTTTTTTGTTAATCTGTTAATGCTAAGCTCCCCAGAGGCGGCCCAGCAGCCATTCAGCTCACTAGCCAGCCCCCTCCCCTGGCCGAGGGTGACCAATCAATCAGGCGTCGCCATTGGCCGGGACCCGCCTCTGCTGCAAATCCAGAGCAAGGCGACTGACGGCAAATGCCTGTCGGCACCTTGCTCACAGCAAAAGGTTGTGGTAAGTCGCCAACTTTTTAAATTCGGAGCTTCAAGGAAATGCCTCGGGACAGCTTCGCAGTGGTGGCTGCGTCATATAAATGACCTGCCACCACTGCGGATCCAACTGGGGCAAAACCCTCATCAAGACAGGCCCCAGCTTAGTCAGCGAAGGGAAACTACAGCAGTACATGGGAGAGGGCTGCAAAAGTACACCCTAAAGTCTTATTGTGTGTGTGTGTTGTTTGAAGTTGAAAATTTATTGAAGGGGGCTGAAGGGAGCCATAGGCCCACATAGGCCACAGGACTGTTGTAAAGGGAGGAAACTGGAATCCTTGGAATGTGGAGGAGTGAGATCGCTAGGGCAGCAGACAGTGAGGCGGTGAGTCTTTTTGGAGCTGGGAAAATGTGCCATTTAATTGTGAAAGTACAATTTCCCCTTGTGTATTTGTGCTATTCCTCTACACCACAGTCCCACCTGGAGATTACGTAGTGGAATAGCAGGAAAGGAAATGCTCCTTCTGTAGTGTTCGGATCTCAATTCCGTGATGAAACCAAAAGTAGATACTGTGGATTAACAGCCTCGAGTAGAACACCTCTTTAGCTGGAATTAACTAAACTGGAGTGCAGCCTTGCTGGAGGGGGAGCTGCAAAGTAGCTCTCTGGGAGTTTCAGACAGGGCATTTGCTGCTGGCTGTAGGAGTGCTTATTTGCTTCTACTATGCTTTGTTTGCTCTGGGAGAGGGGTCCAAACGATGTTTTTCATGTCATATATGAACATAGTCATACCTGTGTTATGAAAGAAGTTTTTCAAAAGGAACAGGACTGGAAGAAACAATGGAGAAGACAAATGAATATTATGTATGAAGGGAAAAGGAACTTCTAGGGCAGCAGAGGCCAACCTTTCAAGCACATGTTTCAAGTCAAGACCAAAGTGTGTGATTGTGAGCCTATCCACATCACCCTTAAAATTACTTATATTCTGTTTAAAAATGTGGTTTTTTAAGTCGTTTCGTTTCATTACGTGGTAGGACACACTGAGCAGTACTTACGTTTCATAGTGACTGCTTCCTCCGTCTTCAAAGTGTTCACTGGTGTCTTACAGGGTTAATTCCTTGACTCTTCTTCTTTAGTTTCTGTTTTGCAGGCTACTTGACCCACCCACTTCTGTCTCCCTAACTCAAGCAGCCTGCAAAACAGAAACTAAAGAACAGTCAAGGAATTAACCCTGTAAGACACCAGTGAACACTTTGAGGACGGAGGAAGCAGTCACTATGAAATGTAAGTACTGCTCAGTGTGTCCTACCACGTAATGAAACGACTTTAAAAACCACGTTTTTAAACAGAATATAAGTCATTTTAAGGGCAATGTGGATAGGCTGTGTGTGTGTGTGTGTGTGTGTGTGTGAGAGAGAGAGAGAGAGAGAGAGAGAGAGAGTCCTTTTACACTAAGGGTCTGTCTATACAGCTTATTTGCCTCATGGTGGCTGCATGGTGTTACTGCACCAGGTATTCGATGGAGCCGCCAACCCGCAGCCACTGCAGGGTTTTCCCCCGAAGTTCTGTATTTAAAAACTCTGGGACTTAACTTGACTTTTCTCCTTGAAGTGAGGTCACCACAGTCCTTCCACTATGTGACCTTGCTCTGGCATGGAGCTGGGGGCATTTCTGGGCAGATGGAAACCACTGATTGGTTGCCGGTAACCGGGCAGAGAGCAGGGGGTGGGCTCAAGTGCCCAGATGGCCACCGGAAAACCCCACGCTCCCTCTTGCCGTAGGGATTTTGCACCGCCGCTCCTCAGCAGCGAAACGGCAGGGCTTTCTCTAAAGCGGTGGCAAAGTTAAGGCAACCTCTAGACCTTTTACAAGAAAGAAGAAAAGGAAAGAAACAGTGACTGCTTCCAGACTGGATGCTCGGAGCACTACTAATTAGAAAGCATTGTGCAGCTTTTCTGCCTTTTCTCACTCTAATGGGTTTTCTGCACTAAAAGACAAGATGGAAGGAACTGCAGGAAAACATGGGACGGTTACAAGGGGAAGACGTTGTTGTCTGGACCCCCAAAGTGTTCCATGAATGAGGCTGGGTAATGGCATGATAAGAGCCTCATGTGGAAGCATCCCATATAGGCCGTACTTCACACCTAATTGGCCAGAAAGATGTAAATCTTCTCTGAGCTTCCGGTATTCTTTCCAAAGAGTGCCAATCACTTTGATGGTTAGCAAGCATTCAGCACATTCTTAAGCTTTACTTCATTAAATATATTTGAGTGTTTCAATAATGTATTGAAGGACACTTGGGGTTTTGTTGCTTTGCAGCCCTCAGGTGTACCTCAATCCTTCAACCACCAAATGCCTGCTAAACGCAGACCTTGTTCTCCTAACTCAGTCCAAATGTTGGGTGCAATTCCTATTCTTTGGACAATGATATATGCCTCTCTGTTTTCCTCTGTATTTGCCCAATACTCTTTTTGATTGTTCTTGTAGTTCTCGGCGGGGGATCAGTATTTTGGTCCCTACTGTGGCAATATGTTCATCGGTCCTCCAGAAATCAAGACGAGAAGCAATATACTTGACATTTTCTTCCAAACAGACCAAGCAACACAAGGCAGAGGCTGGAAAATCCGCTACTATGGGGACCGTGAGTAGATATATCCTACGAAGAAAATATGTGGTGTACTATGGGACAGAGAAATGATTGCTAGTGGAACAGGCATATGCTTGCAAGTGGCAAGGGTGGAACGTGAGCTACAGAAGAAGATATATGCTCTGGAACAAGAAGGGGGGACAGAGAGAAGAAAAAGGGAGGGTTGCTCTTCCGAGGAGAAAAATACACCATACGCCAACTTATTATACAAGGGAAAATTAAAGGGAAAAGATCAGTGGGAAGAAGACGAACATCATGTCCAAAGAACTTGAGGGAAGAACATAATGTCCAAAGAACTTTTATACAATTATTTAGAGCAGCACCATCAAAAACAAAACTAGCTATAATGATTCTAACCTCCAATAGGAGAAGGCACCCTAAGAAGAAGAAATTCTTCTGAGCAGCAAGTGTGAGGGCCCTTCCTGGATTGAAAGAATCCTAAATCTTGGAGTGTTTTTTTTATCCCTCCTCTCAGGATTCAGTAATTAAATAGTACAAAACTAAATAAGACAAAGCTCTCACTTCAAGGTGGCACATCAGATGTGGGAAATGGGTTTCAGGGTGCCAGTCAGAGCGTCATCACACTGGGGCAAATCGTGTTTCCTTACTGTTGCTTCTTCCCTAGGACTTCTAAAATGCTCTTGACAAGGTCATTCACTAAAGACTCCTGAGCAAATTTAGCAGTTACGGAATAAGAAGAGAGCTCTTATGGATCAGTAACTGATTAAAGAACAGAAATCAGAGAGTAGGAATAAATGGTAAATTCTCCCAATGGAGGGATGTAAACTGTGGGGTTCCACAGGGTTCTGTATTAGGACCAATGCTTTTCATAAATTATCTGGAATTAGGAATGACTAGTGAGGTAGACAAGTTTACTAATGAAACCAAATTATTTAGGGTTGTTAAAATAAAAAGGGATTGTGAAGAGCTCCGAAAGGATTTCTCCAGCCAAGGAGAATAGGCACTAAAATGACAAGTGCAGTTCAAGCAAGTGTAAAGTTATGCACATTGGAGCAAAAAAGCCCAACTTCACTTATACAGAGATGGGATCTGAGCTAGTGGTGACTGGCTAAGAAAGAGATCTTGGAATTGTGATTCACAGCTCAATGAAAAAGGGCAAATTTCATGTTTGGCATAATTAGAAAAGGAACTGCGGGGGGTCGGGGGGGGGACAGGGACCCAGCCAGTATCATATTGCCCTTATACAAATCTATGGTGTGATCACACTTGGAATACTATGTACAGTTCTGGTCTCTGCACTTCAAAAAGGATATTGTAGAGTTGCAAAAGTTGCAAAAAGGGCAACTAAAATGATCCAGGGGCTGGAGCAACTCCCCTATTGAGGAAAGGTTACAACATCTGAAAGTGTTTAGATTAGAGAAAAGGCAAGTGATGGGAGACATGACAGAGGTGTACAAAATTATGCATGTTGTGGAGAAAGTGGATAGGGAGAATCAGGCCAAATCAAGCCAGAATGGGCCTTTTTCTATATGCCTTTAGTTGCTAACTTTAAGACTTTCTCTCTATTCCCCCCTTTTCTGTTGGTTTTCTTTTTCAAGCCTGAGAAATAAAGATTGCTTTCTTTCTCTCTCTGTACCTTCAACCTATCAATCCAGCCTATGTGCTTCCCTTGATCTGAAATGTAACATTTATGGTGGAATACAAAAGAGAAATGTCCTAGCAAGACCTCGGATGTAACTGAATTGTAAATAAGCTGATTGTCTCTGTGTTACCAAAACATGTAGATGCCAATGGGATATCTCTAGAAAGTGTGATGACAGAGGCAAAGTGGCAACCTTAAAAAAATAAATTGCCCCGGCGGATGGAGGGAGGTGAAAGAGATGGCCCCAAAGTACTGAGAGGAAACTAGATAAACGCCAGGCACCCTAAATTCTCAAACAGGATGCAAAGGTGCCAAATGTTCTTAATATACAAGACAAAAGGTGCCTTTACCCCAAGCCAGCCTTGGGAAATTCCGGGGAGGCTGCCAGGAGATGCTGCTAGGAGATGCTGTCAATCCATCAAAATAAAGCATTCTGTTCCAGGACTGGACATGATGTATTATAACGAAAGAGCACCCCCAGCATTTCCCCCCACCCCTGGCCATAAGCCCCAATGAGGAACCAAAGGTATCAAAGCCTGGTCTTCATTTGTCTTGGGAGAGGTTGTGGCATTTATTAAAATTGTTCCAGTGCACCTGAGAACAAAACCTCCATCCAAACTTTTTCAGCTCTGGATGCCTCTTTGGCCAAGGGGAGAGTTATCTTAAATCCTGTGAGTATGTTGTGGGTGAATTTCGGGGGTGACATTCACTGCCCAGGGGCAAGGTTAGGCTCGCCTTGCCTCTGTCATACTGCACAAATTACTATACTGGATTACAATACAGCTGAGGGTCGAGGGGAAGTTTTTTCTTTTCATTGGTGAGCATCCTTCCTGCCTCTGGGCAGGCTGGATCTGTCCCGAGACTCAGCTGGCAGAGATTGTGTTCTCTGACAGAGACAAATGGATAAACAATGCTATGGTAACTGGGGGCAAAATAGGCTCCTTAGGAGCTGCACTACCAACTGAGGGGTGAGAAGAGTTCTTTCTGGAGTGCATTGCTGCTTGCCCATTGAAAGCAAGAAGCAATCCAGGGGACTCTGCTGTCAAGACTTAGTTGGCTGGATTGGCGCAGCTCAGGGTGGCTTCGGATTGGCGGCAGCTGGGTTACATGCCGCTGCCGCCAATCTGAAGCCATCTAGGGACAAAGCCCCAAAGCTCCGCACTAAAAAAGTTGGGCATTTAGTCCGACTTTTTTAGTTTGGAGCGAAGCGATGGCTGCATTTGCCATCTCTTGCTTTTACTCCGGCGCTTCTTGGAGGCGTGCCAAATCTATGGCGACCACTGATTGGTCACCATGGGCTGAGCATGGAAGGGGGTGGTGCAGCGAGCCATAAGCTCGCTGCACCACCTCTGCGCCTCCACAGTTCTCCCCCTCATTCTAAAATGAAAATAAAAAATAAAATAAAAACTACCCTCCATGTCTCGCAGTCACCCCCCACCTTTTCAAAAGTAAAATAATACAAAAATTAACTCACCTCTGCGCCTTGCAATCCCTTCCCCCCATTTTGCAAAAGAAATAATACAAACAAACTTACCTTTTGAGGAGGTGCGGCCACGGCGGCGGCGGCAAGATGAACCGGCACGACGCTCCCTTCACTGTAGATGGGTGGAGGGAGCGCAAATGCGCGTCACGCTGCCTGCTGCCGCCAGCGCGATGCAATACAGGCGCCGTCAAGAGGTGGCCTCAATGGGGTTGTGCTACTGATCAGAAGGAAGTTAAGAGAGGCTTCTTTCTGGCATGTCTCACTCTCCTTGCCCATTGATAGCAAGGGAGCGATCCAGAGGACTTTGTTTCCCACTTCCTGATCGGCTGGGCTTGCACAGTTCCAAAGCGTTTCTGCCCTCATAGAGTTTGTGTAACTTTGTGAGTGTTCTGTAACTAAGGCTTTATCCAGAGGGGGCATGAGACTCATTGGCTGAATTCAGACAACACGATAGCCAATGGTGGGGTAATAAACAACTTTACAGTTGTTCATCTAGGGGCACTCCCTACACAACATGGTAATAAATAATCAACCGTGGTGTGGGTTAGGATCAGCGCTGAGTTGACTATGGCAGCATTCGGACGACACGATAGTCAATACAATTGACTATTGTTCCCCCCACCCAGTTGATTATTGTGTTGTCTGAATGCAGCCAGTGTGTAACACTTGCATTTGTTTTCCTTGTATTGTTATGTTCATTGCTACTCCCCTTTCCCTGATTCCCTTCAATAAATCCTTTTGCTTGCTTCACAAACTGGTTGCGTTTCCTGTCTCCCCCTCATAAGATCCGAGTGGTGTCAGCCTGATCAACTGAACCACTCAGGGGTTATTTAAATCCCCTTTTCACACTCTCTCATAATACCAGAACCCAGCGGGGTCATCCCATGAAGCTGATTGTTGGGAGATTCAGGACCGATAAAAGGAAGTTCTTCCTCACTCAACAAGTAATTAAACTATGGAATTCACTACCACAAGCCTCGGTGATGGCCACTAGTTTGGATGACTTTAAAGGAGGATTAGACAAATCCATGGAAGATAAAGCTAACAGTGGCTACTAGTCCTGATGGCTATATATTACATCCGGTTTCAGATGCAGCATGGCCATGTACATCAGTTGCTGGGAAACATGACCGGGAAGGGGTATTGAACTTGTCCTACTTGTGGGCGTCCCAAAGTCAGATGGTTGGCTACTGTGTGAACAGAATTCTGGGCTAGTCTGATTCTTGGTGTGATCCAGCATAGCTTGCTTATGTGTTAACATGGAAAAATAAATGGTCAGGACACAACAGGATCTTCTGAAAGGTGTTTGCAAATCATGTACACAATTTCACTTGGGACGTGCAGGTCTTGAATCGTCCTAATGGAGGCTGCTGCTCAGCCCTTTTTCAAGGCCAGAAGATAGCCTTTTCCCAGAGGCAGGCAACCTCTTCCCAAAACACAACTGAATTCAGAGGTGCTCTGTAACAATGGATATAGAAGACAGAAAATCTCTTTTGCTGCTGGGAGGAGAACTTTCGAGTGGGTAGCTGATATGGGGTAATTGACAACTGGCTCCCTGGCTGGCATTCAGCCCCAGGAGAACCGACAACCGGGGCAGAAATCAAATCCAGGGGAGTCCAAGCAATCTCTTCAATCCCGCTGGAAGAAGGGCAGTGAGTGGGTAATGGCATTATATTGAGCGAGTGTGACTCAGAGCCAGGGAGAGAGGAGAACAGTGCTGCAGCTGTGGCTGGCTCTCTCTGAGCAGATGGGGAAGCCACCCTTTCTTCCTTTCACAGGCAAAAGTTAGGGCAGAAGAAGCTGAGTGGGCCTCACCGAAGGAAGGAGGATGACCATTAAAAGTTTGTTGATCAGACTTGACTGTGACATTTGTGGATAGCAAATGGGAAGCGTATAACTCTGTGTGTGTGTGTGTGTGTGTGTGTGTGTGTGTGTGTGTGAGTGATATGATTAAGTGGTTGGTTACTGATGTCATTTTCTATTTTCAAAGCAATGCCCTGTCCCCAGAATGTCACTCCAAACTCTGTTCTGGAACCCATAAGAGACCGTTACGTCTTTAAGGATTCTGTGATGGTGACTTGTGTTGAAGGCTATGAGATTGTGATGGTAAGTCCACTCTCACCATGTGAAGGCTCTCTGTCAACCTTATTGAGAATCCTGTTGGCTCTATAGGGCATCCCTGCTATGTCATATAGCCTTGGGGCTGTGCACTCTTTCCCAAATTGACAACCTCTCATGTTCCACAGGACGGAGGAAATGTTCGTTGATGTCTGGTGCTCAGACTAGAAGGCAGATGGGTATCTTGAAGATGGGTAGCCCTAAGGTGGCTACAGACACATTGGTTGGTCAGCCAGCTAGAAACAGGCTGGGGACAGTTAGTTAGGCTGACCATATGACAAGGAGGACAGGGCTCATGTAACTTCAACAGTTGTAGAGAAAAGGGAATTTCAGCCAGTGTCATTTGTATGCAATTAGTTCCTGGTGAAATTCCCTCTTCATCACACCAGTTAAAGTTGCAGGGGCCTTGCCTTCTTTTGTATCTGGTCACTCTAGTATAGTGCCTGCACCTTTAACTGTTGTGATGAAGAGGGAATTTCACCAGGAACTAATTGCATACAAATGACACCTCCTGAAATTCCCTTTTCTCTACAACTGTTAAAGTTACATGAGCCCTGTCCTCCTTTTCATATGGTCAGCCTACAGTTAGTGGCTTGCATCACAGAATGAGAACCAGATGGCCTCCCTCAGTGACAAACTGCCCAGACTTGAGAGTTTTCAGACTTGCTGGTAGCACCAGATTTGCCCCCTGCCCCCATTTCACCTGATTTCCCATTTGAAGAGGATTATGGGCTGCTATATCAGTTTCTCAGCTGTGTGCCTCTCTGGCCAGCGCTCCAGATAGCAGGTGGCCACATGATTGCTGATTCGAGTCCCTTCCTTTCTTTCTGAAGTGCCTGGTGTTTGGCGTTGTAGTGGCCGGGGCACTTCTAGCCCTGAGAACATTAGATGCTGTTGTGTCTGTCCTGCCATTCAGTTTCTGCCCAGGATCATCATCTTAGTGATCAATAATTAAAACAAGTACATGAATGTGCATGGTACTTGAGAGAGGAGCATAAGCCAAAATGGCAGGTCCCCACCCACAAGGAGCTTACAATCTAGATGTCAACAGCGTAGGACACCAGCATAGGTGAAGGAAAGAGGAAGCCAGGTAACAAATGAGAGAGTGCAGGAAAGGGGATGGGAAGAACAAGAAGAAACACAGGTGAAAAAATACAGTTATAGAAATTTAGGCTTTGTTGTGGTTGGGGATGAAATGCTGACAGCCTTGTTTAGCAAGTGTAGCGCTCCATCTCCTTAACTGACAGGTTCCCATCCTCCCCATCCACTGTCTACAAGATAGCACAACAAGGGAAGGACAGAGGAAAGGGATGGGGAGAGATTGTAATTGTGATGCATTTCTCATTCAGGGAATTAACTCCAGTATCTTTGGTTTATTTTTCCTTCAGCCACAAGGCAGTCTTAGATCCTTCCACTCTAGCTGCCAAGGCAATGGCAAGTGGAGCAACTCTGAGCAAAGATGTGTTCGTAAGTGTGGATTCCCTATAGTGGTTTTGTGTGAACCAATGATCCGTAGCACACTTTCAGGTGGTCCTGAGACCACAATGACTATTGACAAAAATACTTGAGAGGTAGGCGAGTTCTTTGAGGTTTTCACCACATACTGAGGAGGTAAGCCACCTTTCAGTTCTAAATTTAAATGGTAAAGCACCTTGCCTCTTCAGCAGTGTAAGCAGATGCAGTGGAAACTTCAAAGAAACTTCTTGTTATGGGTGTGTTCTCCAATTAGCTGTATTGGACCACAATTGCAAAGGATGAAGTGACCTCCTGTGTGGTGGTGGTCAGGTAAAAATATATATGGTGGACCACAAAGAATAAACAATCCAAAATAGTGGTCCTCATTACAATAAAGCTTAAAAAAATATTGTCTAGGTGACCCGAAGTATTGATACATGGGTTTCTCCGAGTGCCATGGGAAGGTGCAGGTGCATTAATGCCATTTTAGACATTGAGTGTCATCAGACGGGTGGATTTTCGCATTTCCCTACCATTGCTATGGCCTCCTGCTGCTGTCCCACAATAGCGACAATCTCTTTATGTGGGGAGAGAAAGATGAAGCACCAACGGCCACGTGGCCCATTCAGGGGCCGTTTTTATTGCGCAGCTTTCCCTGCACACTACAGGAAATGGTAAGTTCCGTTTTTTTTAAAAAAGACTGATTAAAAGGGGTCTATTTTGCTGCGGAAAAACAAACGGAAGGCATGCAGGAGGTGGTTGTTGTCATCTAAAGGACGCACGAACATCTGTAAGTGGGCAGTAGTGAGCGTGCAATAAAACACTTGTCTAACTATGCTCTTAATTGGAAAAGGGGATGGAGACAGAAAAGTAGTATAATAGGTGAAACAAGGAGAAACTGGAAAGCTGTATTCAGGTTGTGCAGGTGGCAGGGTGAGGATGCTCTTCTAACCCCCCGTCTTTCCTTTTCCTTGCAGCTGTAGACTGTGGCATCCCTGATCACCTTCGAAATGGAGATATCACTTTCCTGTCAGGATCCGAGGAGACCGGCTATCAAGCCACTATCCGCTATGCATGCCATCAGCCCTATTATTCACTGAGGGACGAAGGAGGCGGTGCGTCTCCCATCCTTTCCAACTCTAAGTAGCATCTGATTCAGGGCTTTAAAAGGTCTTTGTTCTGCTCAGCTTATGGTGACTTCCCTCCCAGGGATAGAATTAGGGATAGGATTGTTATGACAGGCCCTGTTAAAGAGTATTTTTGTATTTTCTTCTCCATAAGCAGTACCAAGAAAGGTCTGAATGCAAACAGATCTTCACTCTATTTGTTAACTCCTGTTTATCACATTTCTCCTTCCACTCACCTCCTCCCTCTCTTCTCTTGCCTCTCCCTTTTCTACTCGCTTTCCTTAGGGACAAACTTTTCCACAACTTAAAGCAAGGAAGTGCCTAGAACTGTAAAGATAAAACAAGTGTTGATGTCATTCCAGTGTCCTTGTGAACCTTTGGGGTGAGATTTCACCCACTTTGCTTCCATAAATGTAACACCACTGCAAGTGGAAGCTTTTCTCTTATAGGCAGACTCAATATAGAATTTAATGAATTACAACCACAGAAATGGATCCTTCTGTATAGCATCCTGTAATGGTTAAGGCATAAGTAACCTGTTCTAAGTGTTTCTGAGAATGCTCTTGCTTTGGAACATTGGAAGTACTTTGCTGGGTCAAAGCAAGGACCAGCATTTTTTGCAGGAATCCCATGAGCCAGCAGAAAACTAGCCAGGGGACCACCAGGGGACCGTGACTGCCTTGTGGCTAACTTTGTATTTGGCTATGGGATTAAAAACAAAGAAACAATTAAACTCACTGCTACATTTCTTTATTTTCAAAGGAGTTTATCGATGTTCAGCCAGTGGGAAATGGGTGAATAAAGAAGAAAAAACAGACCTTCCAGTTTGCATCCCAGGTACAATGTGTAACCATGTATGCATGTGTGTAGGTAGGCAGGCAGGTATCTCAGGGGTTCATCACACAAGGATGAAATCCTGCATCCTTACCAGGGCTTTCTGCTTCCGGATTCTTTGCAGGATTAAGATTGGCGCCTTTACACAGGCGGATACATGGTTTGAGTCAAGAAAAGTCCTTCCTTAGCAAGTTCCATGTTAGTCTTACAGCCACTAAATGGCGCTGTGATTATAGCGCAATGCTGTCATTTAGCATCCCTTATCGTGTTATCTCCAACCTTTTTGAAGGAGGGATAAAGGTCATAAACTACAGGAGAGGCTCTGGAGGTTGATGATGTAGTTTAAAGGACCCGCAAACTTCCGTGAGCAACCAATCTTGATCACACAATATAAGCCCCATGGAGACACTGTCAGTGTAGACGCAGATATTGATTAAATATAATATTGTGATCAAGGTGCTATTTCAAAATAATATTCCTCTCCACTGCCTCTCTCAAGTTTACAAAAGATCCTATGAGTATTTTAAAGTTCTCACTTCCTCCAACAGGGACGTTTCTTAAACTACTTCAGTAATTCAGAACGGTTTTTAAAAACCAGTGTCAGTAGTTTGCAAAGCTCGGCATCTCATTTGGGGTGCTTCCAGACAAGGATTTTATGAGGCAGAGCCCCTGCTCTGCCTCATTCCCAGGATTTTTTTTTGGGGGGGGGGGGTGTTCTAGGCTTATTTCTTTCACTCATAACCCTCCTGTGTTTTCCTGCTGGTTTTTTTTTCTTATCACAGATAACCCATTAAAGATAAAATAATAAAAAAAGAGAGGATCACTGCACAGTGCCTTCGCCTTGGCCATGCTAGGAGCCTTCTGCCTTGTTTAAACCACTTTGGATTCAAGCCCTCCGAGCGGCTTCACCACAGCACCAACCCCGCTGGGAGCGCCAGTGGGCCACATTTAGGGAGTCCTTCTTGCTAACCATGTTGTTGAGCTTGTGGACTTGGATGGTGGGGCCAGGAAGGGGCCAAAGGAACTGTGGAGTGTAATGGGAGACAGTACCAAACCACAAGAAAAAGGGACACAGAAACAGCCTGGGGATCCCCCATGTCTTCTGGCTTTGCACCTGGCCCTCATCTGTTCACTATGCGGCAGTCCAAGGCACCTTGCATAGGGTGACCGTATGGAAAGGAGGACCGGGGGGCTCCTGTATCTTTAACAGTTATATAGAAAAGGGAATTTCAGCCGGTGTCATTTGTATGCCTGCAGCACCTGGTGAAATTCCCTCTTCATCCTAACAGTTAAAGCCGCAGGAGCCCTGCCTAGTGTGACCAGATACAAAAGAGGGCAGGGCTCCTGCAACTTTAACTGTTGTGATGAAGAAGGGATTTCCCCAGGTGCTGCATACAAATGACACCTCCTGAAATTCCCTTCTCTACACAACTGTTAAAAATACAGGAGCCCTCCTGTCCTCCCTTCCATAGGGTCACCTTACCTTGCAACAATACTAGGGATGGAGTTCTGCTGGGCTTCTGTAGGTTCTGAACGCTCCAATGTCCCACACAGATGCTCAGTTGGCCATACCGATTCCTTGTACTAACACCCTATATCTAAAAACCATTTCTTTGATCTGGTTATCCCAATGTGGTGCCCATAGACATCTCTCTTATCCTCTGCCAGCCTCATAATCCTGATTTTTAAAATTGTTTTCTTTAATTAATTTTTCAACTGGGAGGGTTTTAACCTTGCCAGTTTGCCTTCTGAAGTGGGTGTTTTGTGACTGACTGTGCCCACCATGGCAGCCATTGTGTGAATGAGCAAGCCCCCCTAGTGGTCGTTTTGTGAGAGCACACACAACATCCTCTCAAATTCCAGGTGTGTCCCCAAAAGGTTGGGGACTCCATCTTAGGTTGTGTCTCTTTGTTACACTCTGGCATCATACTATAGGGTAATAAAGAGACAGAAGCTCAGGACAGGGATATACATGTAACAAGTCACTTTTCAATGGCATCTAGTCCATTTTACAAGGTAAAGTAAAAATGCTGCTATCAAAAAGACCATTGGCAGGGGGCCTCCTGTCAAGGAACTGGTTCCAGTTTTGCCCATAACCTAAAGCTATTCTAGAGGACAGTGTTTTTGCTTTCTTCCAATGTACATAAATATAACCAGTTGAAGTGATTAAATCTACAGGAATCTTGCCTTCCTACTACTTGAAAATACTTGTTGGTTTCCTTTTTGTTCTTGCTCTAGTCTGTGGAGTTCCCCATACACCCATCGAAGGAGCAGGGAGAATTTTTGGAGGCGTGTTGGCTAAAGAAGGAAACTTTCCTTGGCAGATCTACTTTGAACACCCACGAGGTGGTGGGGCTCTTATTTCGGATCGCTGGATACTTACTGCAGCTCATGTGCTGGATGGACACCCAAGCCCAACTATCTATGCTGGGCGACTCATAGTTGGCAAAATGTCCATGCGGACTGCTAAGCCTCTAGTTGTGGATGCTACAATCATTCATCCAAACTGGATCGAGACTGGGACCGAACCCCGGACAAACTTTGATAATGACATTGCTCTGTTGAGATTGAAGGAACCGTTGATGATGGGCCCCACCATTTCGCCCATTTGCCTACCAGGTACATCTTCAGAATATGATCCACAACTTGGGACTATAGGCTTTATAGCTGGCTGGGGCAAGACAGAGATGGGTAGAGGATCAGCACAGCTCAGGGCAGCCAAGATCCCTGTAGAGATCATGGAAATGTGCCAAAGAGTGAAGCCAGATGTGCCAAATGGTGAAGCTGTGGGTTCTTTGTCTTACATTTTCACAGAAAATATGATTTGCGCTGGGGATGGGCGGCAGGACAGCTGTAAGGGGGACAGTGGTGGGGCATATGCCATCCTAGATCCCCATAATGAGGAACGGTACTATGTTGCTGGCCTAGTCTCTTGGGGGCCAAAATGTGGCACCTATGGCCTTTACACGAAGGTGGCCAAATATGTGGATTGGATTGCAGGGGTCATAAACCAGTATGAAGAATCAGAAGAATAGATGCACCTCATGTGAAGGATCTGTGTCCTCAGGCACCCACAACTACCTTGATGTTTTCTTCAATCCAAAAGGCTAGCACAAGAGATTCAAGCTTGGAGTTAATGTCCATATTATTGCAAACTGCTTTACACTGTTGGTTTCCTCCATCTTCATGAAAAGCAAAATAGCAGCCACCAAGCGCCTTTCTGTCTGTTTCGCAATTCCTTCATTTATTTTTGATCTTTGGAAACTGCCATATTCCACTTGCATGACCAGTAAATTGACATCAATCCCTGTTAATGGGACAAGAGTATTGCATTTGTCGTCTCCCAGGGTTTCAACCAGTTGGACATTGTCCGGGTACGATCAAATAGCAGAGCCACAGCGGAAATCCAAAACTCTAGCCACACTTGCTCTCTCCTGAGAGATACCTTGAAGGAATCACTCACACACACTGGCTCAGTTCAGACGACATATTAAGCAACGGAGGGGTAAATAACGTACTTACCGTGCTCAGCACCGGCAAACGCCCCGGCTGCAAGGAACTTGCGGCAGCCATTTTGGTTGCAGCTTCTCCTCCGTGTGTCCTCCAGCCGTATCCCAGCATGCACTGTGAGTTCTGCTGGCTGCATAGAGCAGCTGGGGTTTTTTGGCTGCTCTAGGCAGCAGAACTCTATTCTGAAACGGAATAGTCCACGGAGAGGGGGGGGGGCTGAATTCGAACGACACTTTAAACAACGGTGCTTCGGGCTAAACAACGTGCAAGCCTGTTGTTTCGCTCCGTTGTTTAAAGTGCCTGATTAACGTACTGTCAGTTGTGTGTGCGTTGTGTGCTGCCCTCCAGACGACACAATAAGCAACACAACTGACGATTGTTCCCCCCTCCTCCGTTGCCTAATGTGTCGTCCGAACTGAGCTGTTGAATTCTTTCCAAACGATTTTAGTGAAAAATACACAGTACTTCCGTTACAAACTCCTTCATCGCCAGCCACACAGACAAATACAAATGTACATATTTATACACTATTCACATACAGTCTTGCAATAACATTGCATCAGCTAATAATTCAATTAAGGGACAATGAAGATTATCTTCTCTCTCCCTTATCTTTGACCTTCTCTATTCATCTGCAACAGCTGCAGATATATGACGCCACCACACCTCTTCAAGGTTTTTCTGCAGATTTAATTTTTCCAGTCCTGACAGACATGGCATAGCTAGCCCTATCAGGAGGTTAGGTTAGGTAAGATAGCCATTTCAGGCGACAGATAACTTATGGAACACAATTTAATTTTCCTGCACTAGCCCCATTGCAGTGAATGGGAGTCTTCATGTGCAGTGATCGTTAATTGCAACAGGGCTTGTGCATACTAGGGTGCCACTACAAGAGCAATTTAAAGCTCTTTCAAGGCCCATTAAGAAATTTACCTCTACAAGAGCGGAGCGTAAATCGGGCCCAGGCGCGTTTTCTCTCCGATTATTCGCATTTTCGAATGCGCGTTAATTAGCGAGTTTTAATTTACGGCGGGAGTAAGAGCGCCTTATGTCCGTGTAAACAACTTTCTGAGGAGGCGCATTAATGATCAGGGGGTTGGACTGTGGTTGTGATCTCATGCATAGAACTGCCCCTTCGCTGGGAAAACCTCCCACTTTTTGGTTTAGATTCATTTCCTCTCTCCTCCTGGCAACTTCCTCCTTGTACTCCGTCTCTCTGGATGGAAGCTCCAAGAAGAGGTGACCCAACGTGAACCAAAAATAAAGTTTCTTTGAAGTACCCTGATGAAATATTTTTAACATGGAGACACGGGGCCAGATGGAGGTGGTTTTATGAGAAGGAAAGGGGGTAGGAAGGATGTGCGCATAATTAGCCATCAGGAGACATAACTTCCCCTTGCTTCTTGCTGGGTTCCTGAGCTGAGGGGTGTGTGTGTGTATGTGTGTGTGTTTTACAATTGTTGAGCTCGCTGGGAAGTGGAGGGAGAAGGAACGAAGCAGCATCCCCCTGTCTGTTTTGGTGTGTGTGTGTGCGCGCGAGGCACATTCCCATTTACTCCTGAGGAGGTCATGGCAATCTGGCAAAGGAGGGGGGAAGACAGGTAGCCGAACATGTTAATCAGCTCATTCCTTTCAGGTAACCTAGGAAACCAAAGGCGGGAGATTTTGGTGGGCGGGGAGAATAAAGGGAGGGAACCGTTGAGGAGTTTCTCTGGGACAAAGCGCATTGCTTTCAGCAACATTTGCATGTGATTCTCAGCATGTCAAAACTTTAAAATGCCTTTCATACAGCCCATAATGTACTTCAGCGCCTCCTATGTATAGGGATTAGGCGTAAAAGCAATTGAGGGAAGATGCGCATAATCGGGGAACCGGGCGTCAAACCGAAATCTTGTAGAGGGGGGCCTAGCCTTGAAGAAGGCAGGAGCGCACATCCTTCTAACACAGCAGCAGGCAACATTTCTGGTAATTGTGTCATAAGTCAAGTACGAAATATGCAATAGTGCCACTCCAGCACACCCAATGCCTGCATGTCTTAGAGTAGTTTAGCCTCTGGAGTCTACTGAACCAGGCCTCAGGCAACAGAATGCTGCTGGAGAAGCATCATCATAGAATCATAGAATAGTAGAATTGGAAGGGGCCTCTAAGGCCATCGAGTCCAACCCCCTGCTCAATGCAGGAATCCATCTTAAAGCATCCCTGACAGATGGCTGTCCAGCTGCCTCTTGAATGCTTCTAATGTGGGAGAGCCCACCACCTCCCTAGGTACCATTGGTTCCATTGTTGTACTGCTCTCACAGTCAGGAAGTAAAGAGCCAATGCCTGACTCTAGGCCACAGCCAGGCCGATGTACCTCCTGCTCCTGTCCCTCCATGCCACAGACTTCAGGTGTGTGGGCCACTTCTGGCAACTGTGCCATGGGTTGGCCACCCATTAAAAACAGGGGAAATAGATAAAGCTTTTGAAATGGTGAGATATTGCTGTAGGGAAGGGTACTATGTTTTTTTAAAGGACTACATGAGCACTCGTATGGCAAAAGTGGGTAAGTGCACAGCCTTTACCAAACCTTAAAGAATAAAATAATCCCCCTTTAAAAATCATTCCAAAGGCTGCATAGGCATGGTGGGAGAAGGGCTTCTTCTGATATGTTCAAAGTAAAAGATGGACAAAAGTAATGGCAGACCAGCTGCTCATTAAAAATGGCAAAATGTTGACAGGTGACAAAGATAAGGCGGTTTTGGCTCAGACTTCTCCCAAAAGAGGATCTGTGCTCCATCCGGCATATGTGACAAACAGGCTGAAGGGGCAGGAGTGCAGTTTGAGGTTGACATAGAGATAGTGATGGGATATCTAAACATCTTAATGAGTTCAAGTCCCCAGGTCCCAATGAATTGCATTCTAGATTGTTGAAGGAGCAAGCAGGTGGACTTTCGGAACCTCTATTATCTTAGAGAAATTCTGGAGAATGGGTGCAGTACCAGAGGACTGGAAGAGGGAAAATCTTCAAAAAGGAAGATCTGGGGAAATATCGGCCAGTTAGTCTGACATCAATATCTGGGAAGATTCTACAGTGGATTCTAAAGTGCTTGATCTGTTGGTTCCGTAACACTAATGCAGTGATCAGGGCTCAGTCCAGAGCCCTGTACTCTTCAACACTTTTATTAATTACTTTGAAGAAGAGGTGGCAATAATGTTTATCAAATTTGCAGATGACACAAAATTAGATGGGATAGCTAATCCAAAATGATCTTAATAAGTTAGAAAACTGGGCAGAAAATATAACAGCAGGGAAACCTTTCATCAAAGCAGCCAGACCATGGAACCAACTGCCTAGGGAGGTAGTGAGCTCTCCGTCACTGGAGATATTCCAGCAGAGACTGGGCAGCCATCTGTCAGGGATGCTTTAAATTGGCTTCCTGCTCTGAGAAGGAGCTTGGAACTGATGGCCCAAATGGTCCCTTCCAACTTTATGATTCTGTGTTTTTCATTATCACTGATAAGCACAATCCGATAGATGATCATGACAGTCACAGACAAAGTGTATACCTCTCTATTGCAGTAGGTTTTCTTTCTGGAGGGTGGGAGGCTGGATTTGGATGAGTGGCTCTTGAAGTGCCCCCAAAGAACTTTAAAAATGTAATTTGCCATCACTGAAGTACAACACCATGATCCTCCATTTTATCAGCACGACAATCCTGTAGGGTAGAAGAGTCAGTAACATTCTGAATTCTCTTAGCTTTTCTAATATTTTTTTATCAGGTTGAACAAAACTATTGTGTATTCTTTTCTCCCATACCAACATCTTTGACAGGCTTAATATAGGATTCATTGACCACATGCTATTTTTAGAGCAAAAAATAAAAATAAAAATCCAAACTTGGATAGATTAAAATTAAATTGAGCAATTTTCTGAACACCCACATGGCTATTCTTGGTACTGGGTCAGATGTAGTGATATAAGAGGGTGTTCAGACTCCATTTGGTTGATCAGGTGCAAAGAAGCTTCTCTAGTAAGAAGGAAGGGGAAAGCCCTAGACTTATCATTCTTTCAAGTGCCATATCTCCCCCCACAAAAACCCATGAGGTAGGTTAGGCTAAGAGTCTATGACTGGCCCAAAACCATCTAGTGAGTTTCTTCTCCTGCTCACTTTCACAGAAATGTAAAACAAATGTTTGGTAATGTTTGGGTGTATGGCATGTGCTACTTTTACCCTCACAACAACCCTGTAAGATAGGTTAGGCTGGAAATCTAGGCCTGGCCCACTGTCTGTCTATGTCTGTGTGCCTGCCTCTTTCATATATACACACAGAAAGGCATCCTTGGGTTTGTTCTTTACTAACTATATATCTATCTATATCTATATCTATATATCTATCATAAACTACGTGTGAACAGAGAAGTCTGTCACAAATGATGCAATACACTCACTTTTCACACTTCCTAATACATTTGTTTCCCAACTAACTTACCGCTAATACAGTCATGAATCTAACACTAAGATTAGATAGTAAGATTAAAGAATCCACATACAACAAGTGCAAATCCGAGAACCTACCATTTTTCATATTAGTGTTCAAGAATTAGAATTCTTTTCCTAATTATGCCTTACATGGAAGTTGCCTTTTTCACAGCAGCCGGGTCAACATTTTCATCGAGCTCACCACCTCCCCCACCCCAACCTCTTTCTTGGTCAGTCACAGATAGTTAACTCAGATCCTGTCAGTGTATATGTGAAGTCTGGCCCACTGTCTGTCTATGTCTGTGTGCCTGTCTCTCTCATATATACACACAGAAAGGCATCCTTAGGTTTGTTCTTTACTTACTACATACCATAAACAATGTATGAATAGAGAAGTCTGTCACAAATGATGTCACACTCACTTTTTGCAATTCCTAATACATTTGTTTCCCAACTTACTTACTGCTAATACAATCATGAATCTAATACTAAAATATGTTATTTTTACTATAGTAAGATTAAAGAATCCACATACATCAAGTGCAAATCAGAGAACCTACTATTTTTCATATTAGTGTTCAAGAATTAGGATTCTTTTCCTAATTACGCCTTACACGGAGGTTGCCTTTTTCACAACAGCCGGATTAACATTTTCATCAAGCTGTCCACCTCCCCTGCTCTAAACTCTTTCTTGGTCAGTCACTGCTAATTAGCTCAGATCCTGTCAGTGTATATGTGAAATTGTGATCTCCCCAATGTGCATCACTTTACACTTGCTTACATTGAACAGCATTTGCTCTTTTCATGGCCGTTCTCTCAGTATGCAGAGATCCTTATGGAGCTCCTCACAATCCCCCATTGTTTTAGCAAGACTAAATAGTTTGGTATCATTACCAAACATGGCTATGCCACTGCTCACTTCCACCCTCATTCTAATATTATGAGAAAGGGAGAAACTGCCTCCCTCTCCACTTTCTTCACAACATGCATATAGGACTGAGCAGTGAGATGGCCAAATTTGCTGCTGACCCCAAAATATTTAGGGTTTTTAAAATGAAGTGAGATTACCAAGAGCTCCAAAAGAATCTCTCCATAGTGGGAAAATGGGCATCAAAATGGCAACAACAGTTCTACGTAAGCATTTGTAAAGTGATGCACACTGGAGCAAAGCATCCCAACATCACATATACACTGATGGGATCTGAGCCTGCAGTGACTAAACAAGAAAAAAATCTTGGGAATGTGGTTGACAGCTCAATGAGAATGTCAACCCAGTGTGTGGCATCTGTAAAGACAGCAAACTCCATGTTAGGCATTATAAGAAAAGTAATTGAGAATAAAACTGCCAGTATCATACTGCCTTTATACAAATCTATGGTGTGACCACACTTAAAATACTGTGTACAGTTCTGGTTAACTATAGAATTTAGTATCACAAGATGTTGTGCTGGCCACCATTTTGGATGGCCTGTCCTCCTTTCCATGTGGTCACCCTATGACATGACACTATTCCCCCTTCTGAAGAGGTCTGGACCTCAGACTACTAAAGACAAAGTGACATACCATAATAACAGTGTTCATATACCCATTGCTTTATGAGGCTTCTACAGGCTACCGAACAGAGAATTATCAGGCCATAAAGTTGCCTAAATGGGTCTGCCAGAAACCTGGCCTCACTGTTCCTGTTAGGTCCATGTCCTACAGCAAATGCTCTCAGCTGAACTTGATGGAATCCCATCCTTCATCCCTTGGTTTAATTTACTGGCGTCCCCTGGCTGGGCCTTGCAGGGAACAATAGGGTAGACGGAGCAGGTATACATAGCACACGCAGAGTGCTGAGAGTGGCAAATCTAAAAGCAAATATGTTGCTTTTAAATAACCAAGGAAATTCAATGGGTCTTTTAAGTAAATATCTATGGATGGAAATGGAGCCCATGCAGGCTTGAAACTTGACCACAAACATGATCACAGTCTGCTACTTTAAGATGCAAATAGGAAGAAAAAGCATGTAGCATAAAATGAGCTATAATAATTAATATAGTAAACTGTAACTTATTCTAATTTAGGATATTTTCCTGTATCATCTTGTGTGCTTCCAGAATTAATCAGGGAGTTTTTAGTCCAGTGGAACTTTTTTTTCAGGTTCTCTCCAAATACAGACACAAAACGTGAAATGCTTCTTTTCATGAGTCAGTCATAGAAAGCTTTTATTTCTGGACATTGGCTATTGAAAAATTCAAATGAGACCCCTCAGATTTCAAGTGAGAGAGCATAACTTCTGGGGTTCATTTATTATTTTGAAAAGTGGGTGCAACACATATCACTAGCTTCGATTTTGTATTGGATGTCAAAATGGTGTAACATCCTAGCTGATGCTGGCTTGCTTGTCAACTGTATAATATCCAGTCATCTGTTACACAAAGCCATGAAATTCATTAAACAAAAAACCTACGGTTTACAAAAACAACGTTAAGGCTCTACAGTTTCCAACCAAGTACCAAAAAGCAGGGGAATTGGGAGTTAAAGCTCCCAAGCCTTAACGCCACATCCTCCCTAAGGAGGCAGAAAGTGCAAGTGAAATTCTCATTCTCCCAAAGCAGATAAACCATGAGGACAGGATGGAGAATATGATATGCAGAGGTGACTGTGGGGTTGTGGAAAACTGATGACGAACAACTTCTATTTTTTTGTTTGGAGCAGCCCTTCCCCAACCTGCTGCCCTCCAAAGGTATTGGACTACAACTCCCATCATTGGGGTCAGGAATGCTGGGACTTGTCATCTCAAACATCTCGATGACATGACGCAAGCCAACCCCAGGCTTCTGCTCACGAACTTTAGGCAAACTGACACACTCTAAAAACGGTGAGACTTCTTTTATTGTGAAATCACACGGAATTCAAGCATAACGGTTTCATTTCTGCATACACACACTTGAAGCTGAAGACGGACCAGATAGCTTTCAGGTACAACGGCTTAATGCGAACAGCAAATCACTCAGGGGGAGACATTTAGAGTTAGCCGCTGTCCCATGCGAACAGTCAGGAGCGGCCACACACACTGACTCATCAGGAACATGAGCAAAACTCAAAGGAGAAACCCCAGCACAGAAGTGCATGAAGTCTGACAGTAGACAAGATCATCTTGTACCAAACCAAACTCAGCCTGCCAGGAACACTGAGCTGATCACTTAAGCAAGATGTCAGGGGACGAACCTCTTCGACCTAGGAAACCTCCCCTGCTTGTAACTTTGGCTCTGAGGAAGGCTCTCTTGCAGGTCACACACACACACAATTCCAGAACAGCAACGATCAGCCTCAGAGTTTCCCTGTGCCCGTACTTTGGCTCCATGCAGGGAAAACAGGCTATAGAACACGAATCCAGAACAGTAATCTGCAAGTCCAAATCTATGAAAAGCCATAGAGCACTTTTCATGGCATAGTTCTTAGAAATTCCAAGTCTAAATAGCAACAGAACATGTACAGAGTGCATCCAACATCTCCAAACCAGATAGAATCCCAAACACAAAGAGTTTCATGGCAAGCGAAGAACAGATGGTAATTGTAGAACAGTCGAACAGATGAACAGACAAACAGATGATTCCTAGCAAAGGGCCTCCCCTTTGCTCATTCCACTATATAGGATGGAGGCTGGCTAATTCCAAGCCACTTTGATGGACAGGGCTTCAGGCCTGTAATCCAAACTGATGTGCCAACAGGGCGACACAGTTCAACCTCCTCTTGATGATGACACTATGTGAGAGACAGCTTGCAAGATAGCTCCCACCTTTTGTAAACATATATTTGTTCTCAAGGAAACTCAAGGCCTCGGCTAGCAGCCACAGATAAGCACAGAACAGAGACAGACTTTCTCACAACAGTTGCCAAGCTTTCAACTCACAATTCACTAGGCCAGCCTAGTGAATTGTTCATGAAGCACCTGACATCCGACACTCGATATGCAATATGATATGCAGAGGTGACTGTGGAGTTGTGGAAAATGATGATGAACAACTTAGGACCACCTACGTCTCTTTGTTAAGAGTATCTCCTCATGTTGAGAGTTGCAACCCAACACATCTGACGGGTACCAAGTTGGGGAATGCTGTTCTAGAACAAGGGCAGGTAGAATGTAGATCTCCAGATGTTTTGGAATTCAACTCGTAAAAGCCCCTACCAGAATGGGCAGTGATCAGGAATGTTGCGAGTTGATGTCCAAAACATCAGGATAGATCTATTTTTTGCCCACATGAGTTCTAAAGTATGTTTTCCAGCATAAAGATATGTGATCCATCAAGGAACTCCAAAAGATGTGCAGTTTAAATAGACTATCTTAAACCAAATGAAGCAACAATGAATGAATCTTGAATACCTAATCCAGATAGTCCTTCAGACATCAACATTAGTTTTCAACACAAGGCATAGGATGTATGTTTCTAGAATATCAGATATGTGGTGTTGGGGAACTAACATAGAGAATTTCTCTCATGTGTTCAATGTGAGATCAAAGGCAGAGCTATCACCTAATACTTTCATGCATAAGTTTTTTTAAAAAAAATTAAGGATGAAATGCTTTTTGTCTTCCCAATAACATGGGAGTTATAGTGCAATACATCTGGAGAGCACGAGGCTGGAGAAGGTTGGTTTACACTTGGATCCTATACATGTCTTCTCAGAAGTCAATGCCACTGAATTCACTAGGGCTTACTCCCAAATGGAATAGGATTGCAAATTAATCTCATCTGAAAGGAGTTCAAGACAGCCAAACTAAACCTTTTCTGCTCCTCTGTCGCTTTGATGAGATTATGTATTGTGGAGGGATTGTGGGGAGTGAATAGTATATTTTGTAGAAACACATTTTAAGAAAATGCATTGGTTCTTTGAAGGGCAGGATATTGACCAAAAGTTGAAAGTGCCTGACACATGCTCTGGTTCTAGATCTGTAATGAATAGTGCCCCTTTTTATCAAGCGTGCTGCTATATGCGAGATGTGTGTGAGAGAAAAATATTGGGCAGACCCTGTATTTGGTAAGGATATGGAACGGCGTTCACTGTCCTGTTGCCCTCCAGGTGTTTGAGATGACAAGTCGCAGCATTCCTGACCATGGGACATACTGACTTGCAATGATGGGAGTTGTAGTCCAACACCTTTGAAGGGCACCAGGTTGGGGAAGGGATGCTCTAAACAAAAAAAGAGAAGTAGGTGGCCCTAAGTTGTTCGTGATCAGTTTTCCACAACCCCACAGTCACCTCTGCATATCATATTCTCCATCCTGTCCTCATGGTTTATCTGCTTTGGGAGAATGAGAATTTCATTTGCACTTTCTGCCTCCTTAGGGAGGATGTGGCGCTAAGGCTTGGGAGCTTTAACTCCCAATTTCCCTGCTTTTTGGTGCTTGGTTGAAAACTGTAGAGCCTTAACGTTGATTTTGTAAACCGTAGGTTTTTTGTTTAATGAATATTATACCAAAAACACAAACCTGAATCCAAACTAGTTTGCCTCCATAAACAAGGACAGCCCCCCCCCCCAACATTGTGAAATTTGTACTCTGCTACAGAATCTGGTGTTAGCAAGTGTCCCTTTTGTGTGTATGCCTGAGTGTACTTTCAGACATAAAAGGATCTTTTAATATTGAGCACTGAGCATCCCAAAGCTTAGCACCTTAAGGAGTGAAGGGGATTCAGAGATTGAAGACCTAGGAGTAATTTATTGCAAAGAATTAAAAACATACATTCAACAGATCAGACTGAGGTAAAAGGCATTTTATAGCATGACTATTCATTTGTGTAGCATACCCATTCTAATTTTTAAGGCAGCCACATTGAAAGAAAAGGCTTGGTGGAAGTGACTAGTGGGAGTGGGGGAAGATATGGATACAGGTACTGACAGGGGAAGGAATTAGGGCTGTGAACGAAACCCCGATCTGATCCCGATCCCGATCTGTCAGGTCTAGATGAGGCCCAATCCAACTCAGATCAGATCGGGCCCGATCTGGGTCCATTCACAGCACTCCATCCCACTCTCCCTGCTTACCTGCTGCCTTCTCTGTGTCATCCTGCTGTTGTCCTCCTTCCTCGCTGTGGGCCGGCCACTTTCCCGCTCGCGCCAGGTGATGACATCACCCACCACGACAGAGGACGATGCGGAGGATGTAGCAGGTAAGCAGGGAGAGTGGGGGGAGGGAGGGAGAGCACGGGGAGAGCGGGAGGGAGTGCTGTGACCAGTTCTGGATCCGACTTGGATCCAGGATCTGGAGGTCCGAATCCAGGCCCGACCCGACCTGACTTGGATCCGGGATCCGGAGGTCTGAATCAGCCCAGTCCACTCCAGATTCAGATCGGGATCTAGATCAGGATCCGGTCACAGCTCTAGAAGGAATCAGGCTGGTAGCAGAGCTTGTGAGCAAAGAAGGACAGCTAGCAAGTTGCCTATCCCTGAAGACACACAATAAGTCTGGGGATAAGAAAGCAGAAAGGTTGATGGTATAATAACAGAAGAGAAGAGAAGGAGATCTGGCAAGTTCATAGACTTGCTGGGAAGAAGATATTAAGGGGTTTGATATCTCTCCATATCTGCACAGCCTGGGAGGCATGAAATTGGAGGTAGTGGGGTGTCCCTACAGCAACAAAGAGAGAAAGAAAGAGGGGGAGAGGGAGAAAGAAGGGGGAGTTTCACAAGATTCCTCTTTAGCAAAAATTCCACAACCTTACCGGGCTTTGTCTTCTGGAGTCTTTGAGGGTGTAACGATCAGCATAATACACGTGCTGCCCCTCTTGTTTTTATCTGCTCCTTTCCATATGTTCCAATTAAATCGCCAGAAGATGGTGCTGTTCTATAGCACAATTTTGATTTATTACAGCATTTCTGAGGTTTCATAAAATGGTGGATTCCCTCTTGAAAATAGCAGGAGAGGCATTGGAGGTTGATGACATCATGAATAGGACCTGTAAACTTCTGTGAGTGACCGATCATAAGTGTGCAATAAATTGCTCATGTGGAGAAGCTCAAAGAGTTACACTTCTTTTGGGTCAGAGACCTAACCATTGTGCTGTCTAGGAGCTGGCTATGTGCTCCAAAATTTGAATTTAATAATTAAAACTCAAACAATGGCTAGAATCCTGCCACTGCTGGCTCATTGAAACTAAAATGCATAGTAGCTGGGAATCAAACTGACTCTCTTTCCTTCCTCTGAGCTCAAACAGACAGATAAACCTTAACACTGGATGAGTAAATTGTTTTGATGACTACACAGCTGTCGACCAGGAACCCACAAGCTGGACACAGTTACCACACCCTACTGAGGGAAAGAGGTCAAGAAATCAAATCTGAAGAATCATGGTCATGCTGTGCGAGGGATGGCTTTGTATCATGTACACCATTCTGCTTTGAGTTTCAGGTCTGGCTTTTAGCATAGCAGACTTCTCCTATGCTTTTCCAAGCTGGAATGAAACCTTCCTTTGTATGTCAAAGTCAACAGAATATTGTTGTGTCTGGCAACAGTGGGGTGCTTAGAATCAAAACTTTAAATGTGTGAGGTTTTTTTAAGGACAAGTTTCTAGCCATCGTGATATCAGAGTACAACTTATGCAGGAATGATTTTGGGGTGAGGTGGTAAGATGACATATTGTGAAGGAAGGCATAGCGCTACAAAGATAGAAGTATCCTTGTCATAGTTGAATCCTACTCTGGCTCTCTTGCTAGGCTACCAGTTCTCTAAGGGTGCAACCCAATGCATGTTAAAACAGGCGGGAAAGTTCTACAATTCCCAGCATGCCCAAGGCATCATGGCTGGCTGGACGGGTGCTGGGAGTTGAATGGTGTTTTTCTGCCTAAACATGCATTGGATTGTGACCTAAAGTGCTTTAAAAAAATCCAAGAAAACTAGGATTATGTAATTCTGTTACATATTGAATTCTGCTTGTATGAAACACATACAACATTAGCAGCAGCTGTTAGATGTGACCAACATTGAAAGTGCAAGAACTGAACCTGTTATAATGGAGGAGTGCAGCAGAGAATCAAATACTTAATCTGTTAGATACATGTTTGTACTATGTTCTTTATTTTGACTGGTTAGTATCTCTTTAACCAAAGATTCTGTGTCCCATAATGCAGTTCTCAGGCTTCCTGGTTCTAACTGCTCTCTCAATGACAGTTATGTTTTCTAATGACAGTTGGTAAGAAGTCTTCAAGAAGACTAGATAAGATTAGTTTATCGTTCTACTCCTATATATTAGTGTTTCAGTTTTGTTCTAAGAATAAACATTCATCATTTTTTGTTCTCTACTGTTAAATAATTATCTCTAGCATCGTTTTTAAAGAACACACAAAACCTGACTTCTGCTAACAGCAGCAGCAGTAACAGCAGCAGGCGCTTGAATAAATCTCAGAGCCAGCATTCTCAGGAATGACTAAGCAGGTTGGGTTTTCCCACATCTGGGCTCAATGAATAGAAACACACACACACACACACAGCCTCATTGCCTGAGGCCTTTATGGTGAAAACAGCACACACACAAAAAAGTCCACATATCAAAACCCCGAGATTTCTGCCTTTTGGAAATTCCTTTGGAACAGCAGAGCAGTCCCAAAGCACTGCATTTAGGGAGCATCTAAGGGTGTCTGTCAGGCCCATCTGGCAGGAATTTTAAGAAATCTGATCCTCTTTTCTATTCCTAGGCCTTTGGGTTTCATATATAAAAAGATGTATTTGTTCTATATATTATTTTTGTGTTTATTGCTGTTTTATCTTATATTATTTTCACACTGTTCCTATAACTGTTCTGAGGATTAACTGTAAGCCATGTCAAGGGCCTTTGCTGGGCTGACAGGGATATCAAATCAATTAGTCCATCCACTGAATATCTAACCTAGGACATGTCTACATGGGGTATTTACTCCATTGTGCTGCGAAATTGTGTATCTTTGTTTAGATGACGCAGCCGCCAATTCGCAGTCCCATTGTGGTTTCCGTCCCGAAGCTGCGTCTTTTTCCAGTCCCATTTTTCCAGTGTATTTTAACTTTGCTCCATTGTTGCCATGGTTCTCTGTGCATGTGTCGTTGGTGGGGTGAATATGGCTTAGGACGATTCGTGTCCTTCAGGTGCTGATTGGCGGAAGGGAAAGTCACATGGGGGGGCGGTATGGGGTGAGCAAAGGTTTAACCATGTCTACTCAGAAGTAAGTCATTGCAATCAGTTGGTACTTTGGTGAGCACAGGAGCAGAAGGGTCTGGAGAATTCCTTTGCCAGCCCTTTTTCATTAAAAACTGCTGTGTTGGAAACCTGGGCTCAATCGCTGCCTCTTACTTTAAATATTCATTGAACTCTGGGTAATCATGCTTACTCTGAATTAGGGATGGGCAAACTGAGCCTTGGGATATACGCTTTGATAAACATCTCTCTTGCTCCCTCTTTCTCTTTTCCTTCCCTGCCCCCTATCTGGATAGCAGCCACATCTTGGGGAGGAAAGCAGCACCGGCTTCTGCTGCTCATAATGCTGCTCTAGGTCATTCAGGGCCAGGGCAGCTTCTGCTGTTATTATTATTAGTAGTAGGAAGGATCCGTACTTTGTAAACATTTCTCTCTCCTCTTCCTTTCCTGCCCCTCCTTCCTCAGACAGCTTCATCTACAAGGGGCAAGGAGAGGAAAGGAGCAGCCATGGGTCTGATTTATTATTACTATGTATCTCTTTCTCGCTCCTGGCGGTTGACGGGCTTTGCCAAGTCATGCTGTCTTTTATTGATTCAGGAATTTCCTGACGATTGAGCATGTTTTAATTATGACTGCTTTCTGGATGTTGGTGTGGATGTATTCTGGTAGGCCTAGGCTGACCATATGAAAAGGAGGACAGGGCTCATGTAACTTTAACAGTTGTAGAGAAAAGGGAATTTCAGCCAGAGTCATTTGTATGCAATTAGTTCCTGGTGAAATTCCCTCTTCATCACAACAGTTAAAGGTGCAGGCACTATACTAGAGTGACCAGATACAAAAGAAGGCAGGGCCCCTGCAACTTTAACTGTTGAGATGAAGAGGGAATTTCACCAGGAACTAATTGCATACAAATGACACTGGCTGAAATCCCCTTTTCTCTACAACTGTTAAAGTTACATGAACCCTGTCCTCCTTTTCATATGGTCAGCCTAGGTAGGCCCAATTTCTGGAGGTTTTCTGTATAGTTTTTTGATGTGATGCCAGTAACTGATGTGACTAATGGAATAATTGTGCCCTTTTCCTGTTGCCATAGTTCTTTGATTTCCATGGCCAGTGGTGTATATTTATCTCTCTTCTTCCTTTTCAACAACATTTTTGTCATTCGGTATTGCTATGTTAATGAGATATGTGTGTTTTTCTTTTTTGTCTACGACCGTTATGTCTGGTCAGTTGCAAGGTATTGTCTTGTCCGTATGAATTGTTCTTTCCCAGTATATTTTATGGTCTGCGTTTTCCAAGATTGTTTCAGGTGAGTATGTATAGTATGGTGTAGGTTGTTTGATAAGGTTGAAATTGATGGCCAGTTGCTGGTGAATTATTTTTGCAGCTGTCCGTATAGTCCATTCCTGCCAGAATTTTACATCCTCCTGTTATATGGTCTATTGTTTCTTGGAATTGATGACATTTCCTGCATAGGTCTGTTGTTACACTGTTATCTTTTATTATGTATTTTTGGTAGTTCTTGGTTGCTATAACTTGATCCTGTATAGCTATTAAGAATCCTTTGGTTTCTAGAAATAGCTCACCCTTCCTGAGCCATTCGTACGATTGTTCTTTGTTTATTTGTGGGTTCTGTATTATGCTGTTGTGCTTCCCATGGAGAACTTTTTGTGCCCATTTTTCTCTGTGAGTGGTTGTGTTTGATCTTTATTTTGTAGTGCTAGGTTGAGTGGGGCGAAGTTTTTATCTGCTTTTACTATGACTTTACTTGATACCCCACACTTCTGTCTCCTTAAGTATGTCTGGGTTAGTGTGTTTAGAGATTGCAGAATGTTGGTCTGAGTAGGTGTAGCTGATGATGCTGGGAAAGGGAGGGGGAGGAGTATATATGGAGTGAGAGAGTGTTTTAGATTATCTTATTATCGTATTGTCTTGGTTGGGTGGAGGGTAGTTAAGTGGATGATAACTGTGTGTGTTCTAGTCAGGAGTGTGTGAAGAGATTATAAATACCTAAGATTATTATTAACAAGATTGTTTGAAGTATTAAGAATAGGCAGGTGTTAAATTGATTTGAAAGAACTGTAAACAACAATAAATGTTTTCTTTTATTTTTGCTACCACAAACCACGTGTCAGCTTGACTTTGTAACCTGCTCTATCAGTTTAATAAAGAAACACATATCATTACACCTTCAGCCAACATACTCACAAGAGAACCTTATTCAAAAACTCTTAACACCCTTTTCCCCTCTGCTATAAGAAAAAAGTGGAGTGTCTTTTACCCTTCCCTCAGGTATTTAAGTGTTGGAGCTTAGCCTGAGAGAGGTGTGCTCATCTAAGCCTAGTGTTTGAGGCTGTGGCGGCAGAGGGGGTATTTGTGGTGTGGAAGAATTCTCTGAGTGATTTTATCTGTTTAGCATGAATTCTGTTAATGTCCAGCAGACGTCTTCCTCCTTCTTTCCTGTTGATCATTATTCTTTCAGTGCATGAGTTGGGATGGAGCATGTGGTGTTTTGTGAGTTTGGTGCCATTGAGTCTGTTTATTTCTTCAAGTACAGTGTGTGACCAGTGGATGATTCAGAATGAGTATGTGAGGATGGGTATTGAAAATGTTTTTCAAGTTGAGTTTAGATTTTAGGATTTGTGATAGGTGAGTTTTATATTGCATTCTTAGTTTAGTTTTTACTGTGGAGTGATTGATTTTTATGTTTTGTTGGAATCCTAAGTATTTGTATGTTTCATTTTCTTCCATGTTATCTAATATTTTGTTATTTAGTGTTTCTGATGTTGCTTCTTCTTCCCATTTTCCACTTTCTATGAGCAGCATCTTGCATATTCCTATCCCAAATTCCATTTTCATGTCTGTCGTCAGTTCTTCAGTGATTCGCCGGAGGCCTTTTATCTGTGTTGAAGTTGAAGCATAGATTTTGATGTCATCCATGTACAGGAGGTGACTGATTCTGTGCTTTGCTTGTTTTTGGTGTTTTATGTCGATGCTGTATGTGGTGTTGTTAATGGTGTTGGATAGTGCATTCAGACACAGGCAAAACCATAAGGCGTTGAATGCATCACCTTGGAATATGCCACGTTTGATATTTATTTTTTCTGTTTGTATATGGTCCTTGTCTGTTGTTAGGTGTATTGTCGTTCTCCATGTCTCCATGATTCTTGTCAGAAAGTTTTGGATTGATGGATGTATTTTGTATATTTCCAGTACTTTTTTCAGCCAACTGTGTGGGAAAGAGTCGAAAGCCTTTTTATAGTCTATGTAGCAGGTGTGGAGGTTTCTTTTATGTTTTTCTGTTCGCTTCATAATGATACTGTCTATTATTAACTGTTTTTTGCATCCTCTGCTGCTCTTGTTACATCCTTTTTGTTCTGTAAGTATATTATGTTGGGTGAGATGTGCTTCAATTTTCTGTGTGATTGTGACAGTTATAATTTTGTAGAGTGTTGGGAGGTATGTTATGGGCCTGTAGTTAGATGGGTTTTGGGTGTCTGGAGTTTTTGGTTTAATGTAGGTTTTGCCTTCGGTAAGTAATAGGGGGAATAGGTGCGGGTGTTTTATGACTGTGTTGATCTGTTGAGCGAGGTATTTGTGTGTTGATGTGAGCTATTATTATTATTATTATTATTATTATTATTATTATTATTGGTGGCCATATGGAAAGGAGGTCAGGGCTCCTGTATTTTTAACAGTTTTATAGTAAAGAGAATTTCAGCAGGTGTCATTTGTATGCATGCAGCACCTGTTGGAATTCCTTCTTAATCACAACAGTTAAAGCTGCAGGAGCCCTGCCCTCTTTTGTATCTGGTCACTTTGCAAAAGAGGGTAGGGCTCATGCAGCTTTAACTGTTGTGATGAAGAGGGAATTTCACCAGGTGCTGAATGCATACAAATGACACCTGCTGAAATTCCCTTTTCTATACAAATGTTAAAGATACATGAGCTCTGTCCTCCTTTCCACATGGTCACCCTATTATTAGTACTACTGCTGCTGCTCAGTCATTCACAATATCAGGCTTAGGGATGCCCCTCCCACCACAGGGAGAGAGAGGGGCACAAGGGTGGATGTTTGCATATTGACTCTGAAGTAATTCCTCCATTTCACTTTATGAGCATGCGAAGGGGGCACCCTGTTGATTCAAAGCCTTGCAACTACCAAGGAGCACAGCTGAGAGAGGGTGGGCACCTGTTGATTTCCTTTCACTGCTACAGAGTTGAGCAGAAGAAAAAAATACTTTCAGAGCCCCATCGTTAGTCGCTATTTGCTGAGTTTTACTGCCGTACTACTGATCCTGCAAAGTTTCAGGGCAGGAAATTACACATTCAATCCTATCCATGTAACCTGGTGGTTGTCGCTTCCCAATTATGATGCTCCAGGGGCTTTTTATGGGGGTATTGAGTGCTCTGCTCACAGAGAAAGACGTTGCATGGTCCCTCATTGGACCCACCCCCTGCTCTCTGCCAGGCTTTCCCGCTCTTCCGGTGACCTTTCAGCGGTCGCCATCTGCGTCAGAATGCCCCTAGCTCGATGCCAAAGCGAGGTCACACAGTGGAAGGACCGTGATGATCTCACTTCAAAGCAAAAAGTGGGGTAAATCCCAGACTTTTAAAATTCACAGCTTCAGGGAAAAGCCCTGTGGTGGCTGTGAGTTCGCACTTCGTCGTATAACTGACGCAGCATCACCGTGCAGCCACTGTGGGGCAAATAAGGTGTATAGACAGTCCCTTGGTCACACAAGTGTGAGAGCACAATGCCTTTATATATCATAAAACCAGAGAAATATAGGAGAATGTTAAAATAAAACACTGAACTTTGTGTAGCAGTGATTTTAATATTTGTAGAATGTCATTGTGCAGAGAGATGTTACAGCTATACAGAAATCATTTCCTTGGGACCATTTAAGAAGTGGCAAAGAAGCTCTCAGTTAATCATGGGGTGTATTTTAAAAGTATGGATATGTTTGGCAATAGTATTACACTGACATACTTTACCTAGTGAAGAGGCTGCATTAAGAAACCATCAGCAAAGAATAAGACTAGCAATACAATGGCTTTGAGGAATTGTGGCAAATCATAAAATGTACAGGAAAAATGAATATGAAAAGACCAATTTGGATTAAAACCAGTTTATACACCTGCATTACTTGATTTCTCAACACTTGATTACTGTGCACATGATGGCTTTCTGACTAGCCACCATCAAAAAGCATCAGGATATGTAAGTTTCATCTGTGGTGTGTTAGACCTGGGATGGCGCCATTAAATCATTGAAGACTGGACGCTGTGGTCAGCAAGTAAGAAATATGCATGTGTGAACCAACCCTTACTTATCCTCAAACTGGTAAGAATCCACTCATAACCTGAGCACCAAATCTGGCTTGTAAATCAATTTGATTTAATTCTCAGACATCCTACCAAAATTGAATCAAATCTTTTTTGGAGATGTTGATGTAATAGCCTGGGCATCGCCAGCTGGGTAAGTTCTGCAAAACTGAACTAGGATTGACAACTTTTGAACTAGCTACTGTGGTAACTTTGTGCTGTGAGAAGCTTTGCCTGCTCATTTCTGTGGAGAAAGCTCCTGTCAAAGGCACAAAAGCAGGCCTGCCATTTTTTTCATCAGTTGGCAAGCCTACTTATGTGCTAAGGGGCATCCATTTTATTCTAGAGACTGAGAACAGGGAGATTGTGCTCTTGAACCATTTTGGGGAGAATGAAGTTGATCCTAAGAATACTGAGCATGACCATCCCTGCCATAAAATAATCATTTCCTGACATATTTTGATTAATTGAAAACTTGTTTTTAATCACCAGAAAATAAAATTCCTCCTGATCATTGTGACACAGGCTGCTTCCAGCGGGGTCCCAGTGCAGACACTCAAAAGCTGCAGTCTTGCATCTTTTTTTCCTAACAGATGTTTTTCTGGTAAGACAAAAGATGGAAGAAGCAGTGGGAAAACAAGGGAGGGCTACAAATGGAAGACAACATTGTCTGGACTTCCCATAAAATTCAGTTAATGAGGCAGTGATATTGCACAGCAAAAGCCTCGTCTGGAAGCACCTACAGGGATATCATAAGTTTGCATGTGTCCGTTAAAACAGAAAACTTTTGGAGTTTATAACAATATGGACTCAGATGAGCTATTTTCAGTTTAACTGGTTTATCAACTAACTCAAGTGTTGATTGATTGATAAGGGGAGATTTTAATAAGTGGTTCTGCAAGTTAAGGCCATACTTCTGGTAATAGAAATGGGGGAAAAAAGATGCAACTTCTTTCAAAGAGTGGTAGCTTTCATTCATTAAATCATAATTTAGCTTACCCCCCCTCAAGGTGTTAATTAGGCACCTGCATTGAGGCCCAATCCTTCCCCACTATGCCCTTGATCCAATCCAGATAGTTGATGACTTTGGTATAAAAGCCATACCCTTTGCCACAATCAATGCCCCAGGACACAATGCCTGTGGCCACCCAACGATGAGTCACTGGGTCACGCACAGTCAAGGCCCCTCCACTGTCACCTTGGCAGGTGTCTTTTCCTTCCATAGGGGAACCTGCACAGAACATGTTGTCTGTGAAGACTGGTGTCTCATTATTCTTCTTTGCCTCCAACCACTCCTCACAGAGTATCTGATCAGCTACTGGGATGGGTGCATATTTCAGCTTGTTAGCAAGAATGTTCTTCTCTACTCCAAAGCCACTAGCATAACCCATCCACCCCGGGCGGTAAAATGCAATACTCCCTGAATCTGGGAGGCAGATAGGCAGCATGTCAGGGCCAAGGGTCACTGGGTCCTGCAGTTCAATGAGTGCAATGTCCCCATCAAAGCTCAGTTCATCTGTCGCATTGTAGTCTGGATGTACAAACACCCTGTGCACAGGCCGATTGCCCAGCCTGAAGAGTTGGGTCACTACCGTGTGGCCCATGAAGACATCAACCTTCTCGGCCACCTGTTCCAGGCTCTGAGCCGCCTCTGATTTTCCTTGCCTCTTTGGATACAGAGTGTGGGCAGCTGTCAGGATCCATCGGTCACCCAGCAACGCCCCACCTGAACGCCCAGAGATGACGGTTAGGGCTTGCCATGGGAAGCTGCGTGGTTTGGCATCACTGCCACCAATAATCCGCTGGATTTCTGTAATGGGATTGTCTGGCCGTCCACACTCTACAAAGGAAGACAATGCTCAGAAAGGCTGCTACATCCTATCTCTCTGCTCTTCCCACGCCCCATGCAAAGTTTCCTTGTTTTGTACTCTTTCTTTTTCCATTATTTTTTAACAGTATGTCAGCCCCTTCCCACGTCATGTCTTGTCTTTTGTTCTAATCCGTACACCTAGCCCAGTATTGTCTACGCTTTCTGCCAACACATCAGGTGTTGATTTCCATCTCATTAGGGGAATGGAAGATATTTCAGTGGCCAGAATCCTACTGCACCTGGAAATCAGATGATACAAGACAGCCAATGCCTCTCCAGTGTCAGCCATCAGTTCCAAGGACTGCTGAGGTTCCTCCGCCCAGGCAACCCACTAGGCCCCAGAATTGTTCTCTGACTGCTTTCCATCTCCCTCACACCTATTGACTCCCATACCTGACTACGAATCGGTTGTCTGGTTTGGCCATCCCTCCTGCATCCTGAATGGTGTCCCTCAAGCATAAACTGGAACCTCAGTTTTGGCTTCCCATTTGGGCTGTGGACTCCACCCTTGCTCATACCTCTGCTTCTAGCCATCTGCAGCCTGTTTATTTGATGGGGCTTAACTCTGAGCATAAAAGTAATGAGTGCTTCTCACAACCCTCCCTGCCCTCAAAAGTCTCAGGCAATGGCGATTTTCATCCCTAGTGAAGATCCTCAGAGAACCCAGGACTGCTTGAATCTCAGAACCTCTATGTGCAAAGCATGTGCTCCACCAGAAAGTTATTGTCCCTCAGTTTTTGATCCCCTCTTTTCTCCCTCCTCTCTTTTAGGCAGCTTCCAGATGAAGCTTTTATTCTGCAACCGCCCGATCTCATTCATAGAAATTTACAAGGGTCCCATATGTCATTGGCTGAATTCGGACGACACAATAAGCAACTGGGGGAGGAGGAAACAATCATCAGTTGTATTGACTATCGTGTCATCCGAATACTGCCATAGTCAACTCAGCGCTGATCCTGATCCACACCACAGTTGATTATTTATTACCATGTTGTGTGGGGAGTACCCCCTAGATGAACAACTGTAAAGTTGATTATTACCCCACCATTGACTATTGTGTTGTCCGAATTCAGCCGTTGTCTTCCATTGTAACCCACCTATCTTTTCCCACTGCTTCTTCCATCTTCACCCTTACTGCAGAAAATCCATTAAGGAAGAAAAAACAGAATAGCTGCATAATTTCTTCTAATTGGTAATGCTAGAAACCTTCCATTTGGAAGCACCCTAAGACAAAATGGGGAAGAAAAGTTGGAGTGCAGTCTAAGGATCCCACTAACCTGGTAGGCACACTGGGATGTCCTTATGGTCATTTTGATTCTTCCAGGAACCCTGAGCGGAGCAGTGATAAGTATCTGAGGGAGGAAATGAGAATGGTGGGAGCAGAGTTTACAGAGACTCCACCTGATTAAACCCCTGGATTTTTCAGCTTTGTAAGGGCACACCTGCACAGAGCCATCTCCTCTGGTTCTCAGCCCAGAGCTTTCACACCAAAGCAGGAGCTCTTCAGGAGCTTCCTGAAAATGGAGGTATCACGTGAGAAAATCCTCTGCAGATATCAAACTTTGACTTATGCAGAAAGTGGAGTTTGTAATTGGCCTGGCTATGGTTCTTTTCTGCTGTGTAGATATTCTTGTAGAAGACAGTGGGACAGGAAAAGAGGGGGTGAAGGCCAGAAATAACTGGAAATGGCAGAATGTGGCTAGGCAGGGAAAGGAAGGGAAGCAGACCAAAGGAAAGTGGGAGGGAGCGGGAAAAGCAATGGGCTGTACTTGCTTGGGCCTCACTCATCAAAATCAGAATAGGTCGGTTAAAAGGATGCCAGAAGGAAGGAGGGGAAAAGGGTGAGGCAGAGCTGGTGATTGGCTTGCTTGACACTATTGGCAGAAACGCAGGCAGGTGTGGCTACTGATAGCAGGTGACCTTGCTCCAGGCTGCAGGGCAGCAGTTCTGCTACTGTTAGCAGGACCATGCAGAGGGGGGCCAGTGGGGCCAGTTGGCCCAAAGCCCACAATTTTGAGGGTGCACTCCGACAAGGAGGTCCCCCTCAGCTTACGCTACTGCTTCCTTAGAGTAAGTGGCCCATCGAGAGGCGAGGAGCCCGCCTTGCAGAAACAGTGCAGAAGTCGCCCATCGTGAATACCACAGTCAAACTACAAGCTCCAGAGGGCCATATGCTGCATGCGGGGCGGGGATACATGTGCCTCAGTTGCAATGGTTGTCCTTATTGCGTCTCTTTCCTCCATCTTCTCCATGGCATATAACCTCTGGAGCAGAGGGTGAGGTGATGATGATGACAGTTATTAACGATAATAATGATGATGATACCGTGAGGGTGATGATGATAATGTTTGATAATGATGAAGGACTGTTCTATTGTTGTTGCTTCTAATTGTACAGCAACTAAAAATAAATGTTAATTTCTGATTCAACATTGAGGTGTTGTAGAATAGGTTTAATATGAAGGTGTTCTGTAGAACAGACATATTGGTGGGCATTAAAAAACCATTAAAAATACTAAATGAGCAGTTTGAAATGGGGGGAGGAGGCACACACTTCCCATCTGGCCTACACGGCCCTGGCAGTTAGCGCTACTAATTGCCCAGCCTTCTCTACCTTCCTCCAGTGCAAGTAGGCAGCTTAACCCAGTTGTTGGGCCACATCCTGTCAAGGGGAAGTGCTTGTTTGGGCAGGGCCAGATTAAGGCCATGATGGGCTCTGGGGCTAGCCCTCTGAAGCGGGCCCCCTACTCCACCCCAAATAGTAAACTCACACATGACATTTGTGAACACCCACATATACACAGTCAAAAAAAGCTACTTCATGTACAACAGCATATTTTAGTGGGAATAATCTCCTGTGCTTTCCAGGAACCAAAAGGCTTATAGCTCACCAATCAGAGGTAACTCAAATACCAACTCAAGCTTCCCCTTTTACAGCATGCAGCACACAGACACCCAAAACATAGGTAAATGCTGAAACACTCACTCTCACACTCACTCAAGAGACACAGATGGAATCACTGACTCATTCAAACCAATGGCTAAATGGGCAGTAAAAAAAATAGATGTACTGGAAAAAAAACCATTATTGTCTTACACTAAGCCACACTAGCATGGACAATGGCCAACTGCGCACAGCATGTTGCTTTAATCTGTGCATACATACACATGAATGTACACTAGAGACTAGATCCATCCAGTATCTACTTTGGAAATTTCTCTTAGAGACGCTGCGGAGGGAAACTGAGAGCTAATCTACAATGCTGCTTTAAAACAGTTTATAACAGTTTTAAACTGGTCAATAATGGTTATTAACCAGTTTAAAACTGTTATAAACCGTTTTAAAGCAGTAATGTAGTTCAGCTCTGAAGACTGACACCAACTCTTGTAACTCATGCTAAACTTTCAAAATTTGAAAAACTTCCTCTTGCTTCTCATATACCTCTATCTTCTGCATGGTCATCAATTCAAAGAAAGTTTATTAACTGTCTAATTCCATACATGTCCACTCAGAAGTGAGTACCACTGTGTTCAATGAGGTTTTCTCCCAGGTAAGTGAGTAAGTGGTGGTGATTGTTAATCCACTAACCAAACAAGGCTTTCATGGTGCAATCATGGATTTTTATGTGGGATCCAGATCATGTTGTCTTTGATACATAAAATCCTCCCCATGTTTTCCCACTGCTTCCTCTGTCCTTTCTCTTACTACAGAAATTTCGTTAAGAAGAAAAAAGACAGAAATGCTGCACAATACCTTCTACTCAGAGCTTTTCTACACACAGGAAAACCTCCACAGCCTTACTGGGGTTTTCATCCTCGCAGTATTCCCACCATCATGACAAGCTGGAATTGAAAACTTTCCTTCTCTGAAAGGCCCCATTGTGTTTTAATGAGACAGCACCATCTAGTGGTAGAGAGATCCCACAATATTCCAGATAATACCACATTAGTTCTGGGTTTTTTTTAAATGTGCAATTTCTTGGGAATAATATGAGAGACATCCTGGCTGTTGACGACATGAATGGCCTACCACAAATATGCAATAAGTTGCTCATTTAGAGAAGCTCTCAGTAGGACTAGGCGCCCTCTGTCTGGAAGCACCCTCCCATTGTGTTCAATAAGACTTATGCTGTGGTAAGTTTGCATAGAATTGCAACTTAAATCTCTTCTCTTCTCACCCCCGCTCTTTCCCAGATCCCAGTCTCAGGTTACTGTAAGGCACAGAAAGAACTCAAGGAATAAATAAACTTGAGCTGAAATACCAAACACACTTACTTACTGGGGACCTGGTGTGTCGCTGTTCTCCTACTGCAATGAATGGGAGGGGGAGGATATCCTGGGAGGGGGTAACTGGCTGGCATACTGGGCAGGGGACGACTCTGCCACCATCAGTAGCTGAGCTAGCAAAAGGCTCACAAAGAATGAGTGCGTCACCCGTCACCACGATTTCAAATCCCTTGCATGCACAAACACAGAGCTTTCTGATAAGAGATGGCAATGCTGAATGGCCAATGAGAAACCCAGACTTGTTATTAGTAATGGGACAAGCCAGTGGGATAGCCAGAGAATACTCTTAAAATGGATTGGTTAAGATGGAGCGGTAGAGCTGAGCTCATAGGGAACAAACAGGCAGTAGAAAAGAGAGCGAGAGCCTAATCTCTTTTGTCTATTCAGAGAAGTATGTTCCTGAGGGAAATGAGGTAAGCAGATACATCCTGTACCCTCTTACCTGGAACAAAGGCTCTCTTAGCTTAATGAGGCCTACTTCTCATAGTTGATATTAGGAGATTGCACTCTTACTAAATGTTGTACATATATTTTCCTAGCCCTTAACCTCACAACCCCTCCCCATGACTGTATTTTCCTAACAACAACAACAACAAAACAACCACCCCATCCCACTAGCAGACTGCAGGACAAGACTGCAGGATAAGTTTTCCCTTATGTTAATATGGTTATTGTAGCAATGGGCTACTTTGCAGGCCTGATTGCAAAGCATACTCAGCCACAGTGTCTCCCCAACACAATATGAGTATAATGGCAGACTTACTTTGCATTGGCAAGTTAATTTTTTTAATGTTCACAAATGCAATTTTTTTAAAAATGGGGGTGGCATAAAGTAAGATTTGAGCTAGATGAATTCCTGTCATTCCTGTTACCTTTTGTTTTGGGGCTGGGTATATTACTGCCCAATAATACCTATGCTAAAATTCTGGATTTCTCCATTATTTTGATGGACTATTCCACAGCAGTAGATTTAAAAAATAGGTTCAAAATGAACCAGGAAGTTCCTTCTGCAGACAAGAGGTCATTCTACACTTACCTCTATGGCCAAATGTCAGTAACAGCCTTGACTTCACATATTGGCTAGAGACTGGCTTTGGTTTTATTTGAAAGTTGGGAATCTGGGCTAGCTGGTGGGCCCCTTGATATGATGAGCCAAGGGCTGAATATCCTTGAATTAATCTAGCCATGTGCCTGAGTCATTTCAATAAAATAAGCACATACACATGGCAAGGTCTTGTTAACAAGGCACAAAAAAAACCTACTAGGAAGTGGCAGCTACTGCTTCCTCTTTCCCATTTTCCCCGTGCATTAACTACAATTGCATCTGCTCACCTTGTGCCTTTGGAGCGGAAATGCACTAAAACTAAAGCAAACAAAGTTGTTGGTTCTTTTGCAGCTCCTGCTAAGCAGTAAGAAGTGCTGGTAGACATTGGGAGCAATTATTTTCAGGGATAGATGTCACCAAAATGGGAATGTCCTATTGAAACTTCTGTTTGGGTTGCTGAGAGAGTTCCCATCCGAGTGTTTGCAGAATAGGATAAGAGTGGAATTGAAAGGGCATTGTGCTTACCTCTCCCCGTATTGGTCACCATGTGGTAATAGGGTTCATTGCAGTGGTACCTGACAGCTGACTGGTAGTTGTTAATATTTGGCTGGGTCACATACTCAAAAGCCCCATTGCGCAGTTTTGCAGGTTTACCGCAGCTCACAACTACAAGACAAGACAAGTTACAGGTGAGAAGGGAAAGGAGTATTCCTTTCTTCCGGGATCAGAAGCCAACTGTCCCAAGCATTCAGTGGTTGCTTGGCAAGTTGTGGTGAGTGGCTGTGGGGCATCTCAATCCATGCCTCAAAAGTACGATCTCTTTAACAAAGGAGGCTGCACATGATGCTCAGCAGTGTGATATCGTAGTTAGTTTAATTTTTTTTAAAAAATGAAAAGCAGCCTCACAGGATGTGATCAAGAGTGCAAAAAGTAGAAGTGGAAGGAACGCTTGCTCTTCACCCCTCCTGCTAGTTATCCACTCAAAATCAGACACTTTAAGCTGCTTCTCATCCTCTGGGGAAAGGAAATGGAATCCCTGTGCTTTCCTCCCACAAGGAGAGCAGCCGCTTAGGGAGGTGACTTGGAGCAAGACAAGAGCAGCCTCCCACCCAGTGCCACTCTCCTCACTCTCTGAGGCTGCTTTTAGTTTCTTTTTCTTCAAAACACACACTATACCACTAAAATGAGGAATCACGCAATGGATGTCGTTTGGCTCTAAAGCATTCTCAGGACTGCCACATCCAGGACCTGTCACATGAGAGGCCGCATGCAGCCTCCAGAGGAAAACCAAGTGCCATGTGGGAGGAGGTCCACGTCCCTGGGAAAGGGGGGCCTGAGCAGAGAAGCGCACACAGGCTGCTTGTTGCCCTGGCTAACTCCTGGCCCGACCTGGAAGGTTTTATAACCTTGCAAGGTCAGGGGCAGCCAATGGGCTGGCCGGCTGGACACAGCCTCAGAGCCCATCCATAACCCAGCGGAGCTTCTCAACAGTCAGCAGCAGCCCCACGGCTGATTCGCCACACCGATCTGAAGGTTCCTATCTCCTGAGAGCTGGGGGAGGCAACCCAAATGGCACCTGCATGTGCACCTGCCCGTTCCCCATAGCAAACGAAGCACCACAAAATCCAAAGAAATAAAAATTAATTGAATCGTCGACAATTTGCTAGCCTTTAATGGTATTACAGTTATTATTATTATTATTAATAATAATAATAATAATAATTTATTTATTTATTTATATCCTGCCTTTCCCCCAATACTAGGACCCAACACTAGGATTCAAAATTTGTCTGACTCTGCTTCACGGTAGGGTCAGTTTTGCTTGGGCCCCATTGCAAGCAATAAAAGGGAGCGGTTAGCTACTCACTTTCACACCGGGGCATGGGGCGGTGCCACATCCCATCATCTTGGCAGACAGAAGTGAAAGATGTCAAGTGTTCATCATCCTGCTCAAAACAAAGGAACTGAGAATTAGTCAAGTCCCTAACCCTGCTCAGGCCCCTTACGGCTAGGGTGACCATATTTTGGAAACCAAAAAGGAGGGCAACATGGATGGCCCCCAAGGGGGCATCCTCACCAACATGTCCGCCCCCAGGGGGCTTGTTCAGCACCAAGGGGGTGTGCCCACCTGAACATAGCCTTGGTCACATGTCTGAGTTTACAGCACACAATTAAGACAAATCTCTTCTACATAACATCTTAATGTTAAAATCACTGAAAGAACAAGTGAGACATCCAATGTACCTGAAATTAACTTCACTGCTACTTTTGTAGCTTTTGCTGTACTTTGTTGCTATACTCTGTGTGAAGATGATTGCATTTGACCATGTCCGTTTTATATTACATCACTGACAGATCACCTATGACATACCAATCTATATTTTAAAATTTTGTATATTAAGTACTATATGCATTATGTCTATATACATTATGAATAACAGTTGTGTTTTTTAAAAAATATATATTTATTTATATTTTTTTGGTGATTGTACTGTTATTGTTTGTTTTATGCAAAGGCCATTGGCCAAAAGCAATAAACTTGACTGACTGACATCCAGGCTTTGAACTCCTGTCGACTTCCTGCACAAACACGCGACTCTGAGACCCTCTTTCTAATGCCCTGTGTTGCATGCTAGCACTATGGGGCTACAGGTGTCTCTGAGTTGTCTGTGCAGCCTCTGTTGTCCCTCTCTCTAAGTCAATGCAGCTGAACCAAAGCCCCCAGCCTCTCCCTCCCTCTTCCAAAGTTTCCCAATGGTCCAGCCGGGCTGCACACTTGTACCCTGTGGCCGGCAGGAAGGGTGCCAGCTTATTGCTTGGTCACGTCTGGTGACTCTTACTTAAAAAAACACCTCCGCCACCAGCCGTTTCTGCCTGTACCAACTCTGGACTCTGAGACACTCTTAAAAGGCTCTGTGTGGCACATCAGCCTCTCAGGGCGTAGCTACAACAATCTCTGAGTTGTGTCTTCAGTCTAACTCTGCCCTCAGCTTCACGGCGTCGGCAGGCATTTGCACTACTTCCACCCATCTACAGCAGAAGGAGCGCCATGGTGGGCTTTCCTGCAGCAGCTTCCACTGCGCCCGCCAAGGAAAGCATGAGCGGCAGTCTTCCAACATAAGGTGTTTTGTTTTTTTAAACTTTTTAAAATGGGGTGGGGAAGAAGGGGGAAGGCCTGTGGAGTTGCGGAGGTGGTGCAGCAAGCTTATGGTTCGCTGGTCCACCCCCTTCCCTGCCCAGCCCATGGCGACCAACCAGTGGTCACCATAGACTGTAGCACGCCTACCAGAAGCTCCGGAGCAAGAGCGACAGATGGCAAATGCCATCGTCGCATTGCTCCAAGCTAAAAAGTTGGGGTAAATGCCCGAGTTTTTTAGAGCGGAGCTTTGGGGCTTTGTCCCTAGATGGCTTCGGAGTGGCGGCAGTGTCATGTAAATGACCTGCCACCACTCCAAAGCCACTGCGGGGAAAAGCGCTCGTCTATAATAATAATAATAATAATAATAATAATAATAATATATTTATTTATTACCCGCCTCTCCCTCCGGATCGAGATGGGGAACAACATCAAATATAAAATACAAAAAACTGATTAAAAGCACATAAAACCAATACATTATTAAAATACCAATAAAATACCAATTAAACACTTAAAACTCATCTGGGTAGGCCTGCCGGAACAGATCAGTCTTTATAGATCTTTTAAATTCTTGAAGACTGTTGAGTTGATGGATCTCTCCTGGCAGGTCATTCCACAATATGGGAGCGGCAGATGAGAAGGTCCTCTGGGTAACAGTTGTCAGCCTAGTCTTGGCTGACTGTAGTAAATTCTTCCCAGAGGACCTGAGCGTGTGGGACGGATTGTATGGGAGAAAGCAATCCCGCAGGTAACCTGGACCCAAACCATGTAGGGCTTTAAAGGTAATGACCAACACTTTGTATTTCGCCCAGAAACTAATTGGCAACCAGTGGAGCGATTTTAAAGCTGGCGTAATATGGTCACCCCTAGGTGTACCGGTGACCAACCTGGCTGCCATATTTTGAACTAGTTGAAGTTTCCGGACTAGGCACAGAGGTAGCCCTATGTACAGCGCATTGCAGAAGTCGAGCCTTGAAGTTACCAGCGTGTGCACTACCACCTTTAGGTCTTCCAACTCTATGAAGGGGCGCAGCTGGCGTATCAGCCGAAGCTGATAGTAGGCACTCCTGGCCGTCGCATCTATCTGGGCTGTCATTTGGAGCGACAGATCCAGGAGCACCCCCACAGTCTTTCAGGGGGAGTGTAACCCCATCCAGAACTGGCTGACACACCTACAACCCCTTCTCTTTCACTGCAGCAGGGAAAAAGGGAAGGACCTGGAGAGAAGCTTGGTGGGCCAGTTAAGGGCCCCCTCAGCCTATATTTGGCCTGCAGGCTGGAGGTTCTCCATGTCTGCCCTAAATGCTTTATAAGGAAGTCTGTCAGTTAAGAAAAAATAAATAAACACATGTGGAGCGGGGAGAGGGCACAACAGTTTTCCTCATAGTACTGCAGTGCATAGGGAGGGACGGAGGGATCAACGCTCCCCCCCTTCATAGTCCCAATGAACAGCCCTATGCCGGGGATGAAAGGGAATTTTCATCTGGACCATGGTGGTAGAAAAAGCATTCAACCTTTCCCTCCCAGTGCACTGTGGTTGTGTTGAAAATCGACCACCTCTTGTCCCTGCTATTAATTAAAAAACTAAACTGACAGGCAGTCTGAAGGAAGTGTAATGCATCAGCATGTTATATATTGCAAATTGCCTCCCTGTTATTTAGCTTCTCCTGGTAGTTGAGTAGTCAATTTCTTTTTCACTATATAAACAAAATAAGAGATTTCATGTGCAGGAAAGAAAAATAAAAAGAACTCTGAAGTTCAGAAGTAGCATTGAAGATTATAAAGAGGATAATAATAATAATAATAATAATAATAATAATAATAATAATAATAATAATAATTTCATTTCTATACTGCCCAATAGTCAAAGCTAACAATTAAAAGAAACAAATAGATCCATGAAAACATACTTCATTTCTGGCAGCGGGAGGAGATGGTCATAGATTTATTTAAAAAGTAAATTGGGAGCTGGTGGGGTTCATATTTGCATGGAAAGCACATCCTGTGCCTTGAATGTGCTGCCATCCTTACCTTAGTTTTTTGGAGAGCAGGGTGATGATCGAGGGTTAGGGTTACGCAGCACTGAGGAAAAGTCACCTTACATGCTCAGAGAAGCTCACCATTGTTAGCTTAGATTCTGACAGAGCTGGGTCCTGACATGCAAAACAAATTCGAAGGCTGAGTGATCTCTGAATTAATTTCAGCCTTGTTTGTCTGCTGCACTCTACTTTCGTTTTCCCCCATTTTTTCATTAGGCTTTTTGTAACTGCCCAAAAATTGTGCAATCACCAAATCTCTTTCTGCCTTTAATCAGAACCTCAAGCACAGTGTGACTTTTTCTTGCTTTGGGGGGAGAGATTTTGTGGAAAGAATACACATAATCTGGTCCTATGAGAAAGGCTGAGAGGCGTAAAAGGGAAGGGAAGTATTTAGGGATTGGGCTCGTGGGATCAAGAGGTCACTAGGGGGATAAAACCTAGATGGCAAGAAGAGACGAAGTAATGAAGCAGCCAAATAAATGAGCCTCACCGCCATCAGGTTATATCCAGTCTTGCAGCTGACAATGAAGTAGTCTTGGAATTGATACAGGGGCTGCAGGTCTTTGATGACAGTGAACTCATCCTTTGGCACAGGCTGTGGGCAACGGATTCCTGTTGGAGATTTAAAAGGGGGTGAAAGAGGCATTGGAGGATGGCTGGGTACCCTCCAGCTTTATCTGTGGGATGGGGATACATTACTTTCTGTGCTGTACTTGAGTTTCCACCCACGGCTGAATCCTGACTCGTCTGTGAGGAAAAGGATGTCTACAGAAGGGCTGTTGGTTTCAACACTCCCTGGAGACGTTGTGCCACAGAACTCATGGATCACTTTTCTCCCAACTTGGATCTAGTGAGAAATGGAGGGTTTGGCAGTGTAAGTGCCAGAATTCACACCTTCATATCCTCCCCTCCCCTACACCAGCATACAGGTCCCTCAGGCCTACCAGCATCATGTCTTTGATTCCTTTCAAGAGACCAGCAAGCTGATACAACAACCTCAACAAAATGCTGTTGTGCGGACACCAGTCCCTTATGGCTCCTGTTCAGCCAAATTGTTCTGCTAGCTCAAGTTGCTTGGGCTGCCATGAAGGTAATGCTCATTTCATTTGTATTATGGTCCCATAAGAGTTTGGGGGGAATTTTGGTCAGAACTACTTATTAATTAATGAATTTTACTATGAGCTTTCCTTGTTTGTTGACTTTCATGGCCTTAATAATTGGCTATATTCCACAAGGGTGGGCATTGACAGGCTCTCAGAAAGTGTGGTCTCAGCATGTTGCACGTAAGGCCAAATGTCTGCAAGCTTCAAAACCAAGGCCACCCCTCCCCACCCCCACCCCAAATCTCAGTGGCAGAAATGGTTAAATTGGCTTATCAGAGACCTTTATTAGGAAAGACCAGCTTTACAAATGTTTGGGGGGCTGGTCTGCCTTTACATTTTCCGGCGTATAAGACGACTTTTTAACCCTGGAAAATCGTCTCTGAAGTCGGGGGTCGTCTTATACGCCGGGTATAGGACGGAGGGGGGCTGCAGTAGCCGCCGGCGCTGGACGGGAGCGGGCATCCCGGAAAGATAAGGAGGGGCGCGCGGAGGGGAGGGGGGGCGCGCGGAGGGGAGGAGGGGGCCCCTTACCTTTGTGGAAAATTGTCTGTGGAAGTTCAGTGTTGGACTGAAGCCAGAGAGACAAATCCCTACTCAGGCTGCAGTCTATACACACACATATTTACTTGCTACGGTAAGTCCCACTGAACTCAGTGAGACTTACTTCTGAGTAGACATGTATAGGATTGCGCTGTTAAGTCACTCCCAGGCTGCAATGCTAGGCAGTACTACTCAGAAGTAAGCCCAAAGCTCCATTGTGTTCAATGGGACTTACTTCCAGGGGTGTGTGTATAGGAGTGCAACGTGGGAGGCCGCACTTAGGCCAAGCAGTTATCTCTTGGCCTAATCTGCTCACAGGATTGATGTGAAGATAAAAAGGAGGGAAAAGACCATGTATGTTGCCCTGGGCTACTTGGCAAAAGGGCAAGGCGAGCACACACACGAAAGTAAAATACATGCAAGACATTTAGTTGAAGCTGGGCCAGCCCCCTTTCCCTCAAGCATTTTGCGGGCAGTAAGAACTTCTCAGCTACAATGTACTGACATTTTGACCCACCACTGGAATGTAGCCCCACCCTCTGAGCGTCTCTGAAATCCGGTCGGGAGCGGACGTGCCTGAAAGGTAAGACCGCCGCTCCGCGCGCCCCCTCCTCCCCACTGCGCGCCCCCTCCTCCCCTCCGCGCGCCCCCTCCTTACCTTTCCGGGACGCCCGCTCCCATCCGGCGCCCGCGGCTACTGCCAGCGGGCTTTGCGGCCTGCTCTAGAGTAGCGCGCCGGGTGATGACACTGGAAAATCGTCTCTGAAGTCGGGGGTCGTCTTATACGCCGGGTATAGGACGGACGGAGGGGGGCTGCAGTAGCCACGGGTGCCGGACGGGAGCGGGCATCCTGGAAAGGTAAGGAGGGGGCGCGCGGAGGGGAGGAGGGGGCGCGCGGTGGGGAGGAGGGGGTGCGCGGAGGGGTGGAGGGGGCGTGCAGAGGGGAGGAGGGGGCGCGCGGAGGGGAGGAGGGGGCGCGCGGAGGGGTGGAGGGGGCGTGCAGAGGGGAGGAGGGGGCGCGCAGAGGGGAGGAGGGGGCGCGCGGAGCGGCGGTCTTACCTTTCAGGCACGTCCGCTCCCGACTGGATTTCAGAGACGCTCAGAGGGTGGGGCTACATTCCAGTGGTGGGTCAAAATGTCAGTACATTGTAGCTGAGAAGTTCTTACTGCCCGCAAAATGCTTGAGGGAAAGGGGGCTGGCCCAGCTTCAACTAAATGTCTTGCATGTATTTTACTTTCGTGTGTGTGCTCGCCTTGCCCTTTTGCCAAGTAGCCCAGGGCAACATACATGGTCTTTTCCCTCCTTTTTATCTTCACATCAATCCTGTGAGCAGATTAGGCCAAGAGATAACTGCTTGGCCTAAGTGCGGCCTCCCACGTTGCACTCCTATACACACACCCCTGGAAGTAAGTCCCATTGAACACAATGGAGCTTTGGGCTTACTTCTGAGTAGTACTGCCTAGCATTGCAGCCTGGGAGTGACTTAACAGCGCAATCCTATACATGTCTACTCAGAAGTAAGTCTCACTGAGTTCAGTGGGACTTACCGTAGCAAGTAAATATGTGTGTGTATAGACTGCAGCCTGAGTAGGGATTTGTCTCTCTGGCTTCAGTCCAACACTGAACTTCCACAGACAATTTTCCACAAAGACATTCTGTTGTGGTAGTAGCTTTAGGTCAATAAGAAAAGAGCCAAAACTGGATGCGGAAGAGAGGCTGAGCTTCTCCAGTCAGAATGTGGTTTTTTTTTTAGAAAATTAATGTCTCTCAATTCCTTCCCTAAGGAAGCACATAATTTACCATATTTTGTTTTCCAGGTTATGACATATCTTTTGACTCAGGCCTTTATAATTTATATAACTTTGCACCTGCTGGAAATTGTTGCCGTAATTTGTATTGCTATCTTGTATTATGGCTGTTCTATTGTACTGTATTAGATTTTTAAATAATACACTATTTATATTGTAAACTGCCCCGAAGTCTCACACGATGGAGGATAGCATAGACATGTTTTAAATAAAATAATGTAAAAACAAAAACAAAAAGTCCGCTCTCCTTCAGTTTCCGCACCACACAGGTAAATAGGCTCAACTCCCTCCCAGACAACATCTTCTCATTTTAATCCACTTGCACTGTTTTATGTTTACATGTTTGATGACAAACAGCCTTATGTTTATAAGTGACAGTTTTCCTGCTAAGTACCTGCATGTCATAAGCATTTTTTTAAAAAAAATATTTGGTGTGCGTTGGAAGAGGGGTAGTCTTATATGGCGAGTATATCCCAAACTCTATGTTTTAACTGGAAAAGTTGGGGGCCGTTTTATACGCCCAGTCGTCTTATACGCCGGAAAATACGGTATGTGTAATTTATGCTACCCCTTTCCCTTCTCTTAGAAATTGTGATATTTGAAACTGAGGCTTTTGAAGTATGTGGCTGTATATGTTTATTTTATTATTTTTTATTTTCTTTATGGTTTTTTGTTTTGTTCACAAATTCACAATAAAAAAAATTGGGGGGGGAACAAATATTTTTTTGGGGGGGAAACTGGAATTGATTTTTAGAATACTTTGTCTACTAAACAGTTGTCCCCCGGTGTATTTTCATAGCCACTCTCTCTCCTGCTTTTTCTGAAGTGTGTAGATGTGGTAGCTGCTTTTTAAATATATATATATATATATATATATATATATATATATATATATATATGTCAATGGTATATATTGTTGTACAAAGAGAAAAAAATAGTTGAACATGACCTGGATGCTGAAAATCAGGATTTCAGAATCTATAGCCTGTGGGCGTAATCCAGCCTACAGAGGCTTCTGCTCCCTCTACAAGCCCCTCTCCCCAACCCCTGCCCCTGGAGTCTACCAGGGGCCTGGGGAGGAAGTGGGGAGAGGAATCCTCACTGTTATCTTCCCTTCCCAGAGGATTCCCCAGATGTGGCCAGGGAGACAGAGCAAGCCAAACTATCCCAACCTTCTTTGCTGCTTGTGGGGCCAACTGGCCTTCGCTGCCATGCATCCACCCCAATTGGGGATGGCACAGGGTGGGCAAAGCAAATAGGATTTTCCACCACTTCTTCCAGCTTTTTTCTTACTGCAGAAAATTCGTTAAGGGAAAAAGATGGAATTGCTTCATAATGCTTTCTGATAGTGCTATGAGCTCTTAGGATGTATTTGGATTGGGAATTTATTGCCCGATTTGCTTAATTACACTCACCGGTACAACCTATTGTCCAATCCTGGTGAGGGTGAGTTGCTGCCCTTGTTAATAATCTTGGATGGGGGGGGGCATTCGTGAACTACAGCAGCAACCCACCCTCAATTGTGTGAACTGACCCACATGAAGTTTCACTGTTTTATGCTATTTATCTGTGATGTAAATGCTGTTTGGACTTTGTACGGTAAGGCTGGTAAGTGGTTAATTCTGTTTGGAGGGGGAGTGAGTGAATGGAATATTGGAGTGAATGCTGATTGGCTGATGGATTCAAATGCATGAAGGGGAATGACAGTTGAAATCAGTTAGCAGTTCGTAGTTGGGAGTGAGAGAGAGTCTGGGTTAGTCTGCTGAAGAGACTAGATCAGTATATGGTCTGCGTTTTATTGTTTTGGGAGTAAGAGGTAGCAGGAGGAGTTAGATTTGATTTAAGAGGGTAGAGTAGGCAAGGATACACAACATATGCATTGTAACAATATAGTATTGAGACAAATGAAACCACAAGTTTGATAACACATGTTAACTTACTTCTTGTTAAATAAAAGTTACTGTGTTTCACCCTGAATTGGATTTTTAAGTACCTGAAGTAAGGTACTGAGTTAAAAGGTGGGCAGCAGTGAAGTAAAGAGGTGGATAAAAGGGAGTTGCTGTGGGACCAAGAAGGGTCAGAGAATCACAGAACCCAGTGGAAGAGTAAAAAGGTGGTGCCCAGAGGTGGGAAGGGAAAGGAAAAATAATCCACAGAGTGGGCAGCCAAATGCCAACTGCGTTCATGGTTGGGATCCTTTATAGAGAAGGTGAAAAGGAGTCTCAAGGGAGCGAGTCATGACAGCCCACACCCTGGCTGAGGGGAAGGGCTGGTAGAAACTTCTCTCTGTTTGGGGCATTTCTGAAGCATTTTAGGGACACAGAGACAGAGGAGCAAACAGAAGTGTTGAGCTATGAGCTGTAGGTTGAAAAGTGCTTTTGGTGGTGGTGGTGGTGGTGTGTGTGTGTGTGTGTGTGTGCAGGTACTTCTCTCTGGGATCTAATGTGGGGCAGTGGATTTGCTGATTGTATAAGCATGGAAGCTCCTTTTCTCCACTTATGCTCTGTTTGTGTATCGTAAATAAATCAAATATTACAAGAACACCGCTTTGTGACCTTCTCTTTCCAAAGGAAGCCAAGTCCAGGTAGGCACTGCTCCACTAGAAATTCTCACCAGTTGGGAAAGTGGAAAGCACATAATAATATAATCTCAAAAATGCATGACCAAATTGGACAATGTTCTGCACACTGAGAACTAAACGCCTGAAGGACAGACTTTAGGGATTCTCGGATGCTCGGAACTTCCCCCTTTCTGCCTCTACAAGAGAGGTTTAATGCTCTTTCAAGGCGCTTAAAAAAATGTACCTCTACAAGAACGGAGCGCAAATCGGGCGTAGAGGCGCGCTATCCCTCCAATTATGCGCATTATCGAATGCGCGTTAAACAGCGAGTTTTATTTTGCTCCGGCCGTTAAAGCGCATTTTGCCTATGTGAACAAGTGCTTATGCACATTAACTACTTGTAAAGCGTATTTTGGTAATCCCTTAATGCGCTTCGCCGCCTCTCGTGCAGAAGGATTAGGCGTAAATGCGCTTCAGCGATTATGCGCATAATCGCCTAACCAGGTGCAAAAGCGAATCCTTGTAGAGGGGACCCTTATTTATGATCCATTACAGGGAAGCAGGACTGAGAGCAACAGCCCCAGTCAGGGCTATATTGTTGTGCAGTACCTTGAGCTGGTCGTAAGGGCAGCGGACTTGCTGGTGATCATCAATTTCAAAGGGCTCCAGAAACTTGAGAGTGATGGTCAGCCCCTTTTCCACTCGTATGCTGTAGTGACACTGCAGGTCTGCTGGGTAGGGCTGAGGATATCCAGGGCTTGACAGATACTCAGAGAGCTCTGTGAACAGTTCATTGCTGCAATCCACTAAAGAGCAAGGAATGAAGAGAAGGTTTACTGACAGCCAACGACATTGTAGGACATCTTTGGAGCATCCTTCCCGTATAGGTGGCCCATTCTCTGGAACTCCTCTCTCTATAACCACACCATTAATTAATCTGTAATAACTATTGCCCCTTGTGGTCCTGCATTCACAATTTCTAACATGGCAGTGAGTCCCCATTCACTCTTAAAGGGACTGTAGGAAAAGCCATCTTTTAACAACTCAGATAGTAAATATAGCAGATTAAAGGGGGCTGTGGGAATATCTAATCCACACTGTGTTATCTTCAAAATGGAGCCCTTGGCTAAAATAGTAATATTTAGCATTTGTATACCACCTGCAATGTTCAAGACACTTCATGCGCATTATGGCAGTAATTTTTACATCAGCTCTATAGAGAAAACCAATATTGTTATCCATATGGCCCTGAAAGACTAGGGCTGAAAAACCATTGCTTCTCTAAGGACAGTTCATGTGACTAGGTTTGGACTGGTGACCTCTTGGACCACAGCTTCTTGTCATAGGCACGGTGCTACTCCTGCTCTCTGTTCTCCCCAGTTCTCTCCTCTTTGGGTAGGCAAATAGCATTTGTCCTCTCACCTCGACAGGAATGCCAATCACTCTGGAGTTGGTAGCCTGGCTGGCAGGAGCAGAAGTAGCCGCCTACATAGTTGTGGCAGAAGTGCTGGCACCGAGGTCCATCTTCAATGTCATCTTCAGTGGCACACTCGTCCAAATCTGGGGATTTCCAATAAGCAGAGACAGGGAAGGGTTGTAGTTGAATCTGGCTTAAAGGCTTTATTTTACTTAAACTTTACTTTACATTTGTAGTCCACCCTTAAAACAAAACATACTCTCAAGGCTGCCTCACCATCACATGGCCTGAGCACCATTTCCCTTTGAGATTTGGCCTGTTCCGGTTGCCCCTGGCTCAATTCATAAGTGGTATCCCAGCATATTCACACTGGTGACTGAAACATTTTAAATGTTTGTTTATACTTTTTTTCTTTTTATACCATTGATGGTTATTTATTGTGTATATTTGTTGTAGAGTGAAGATCGGAATGGGCAATGGCTTGGAGGAGTTTGGCTGGCTACCTGTGTACTCAACCCTTATCCAGCTTGATTAATTGCATCTAACCAGAAGGGACTGACTGGGTGGGTCCAGGAGGGGATTCATTGCCTCCAAACTGGAGGGCGTGGTCCCAGTTGCCTTGAAGGAGGTGGCTTCTCCTTAAGAAACCTTCTCTGGACATAGAAGACTGTAATAAGGAGTGCGAGCCCCAAATCTGTTTCTTAGAACTCTGAATGTCCTGTCACTCTACTTCTCCCGGTAGCTAGTGCTGTATGTGGGGCTGCCCTTGAAGATGACTTGGAAACTTCAGTTGGTGTAGAATGTGGCTACGAAAGAGGAGGCAAACTCTGGTGCTCAAAACAGAGAGGAAAAATGTATTATGCTCGATGCGTTTCAGAGAAGTCTCCTTCAGGAGCTATAAATCAAGTAAATACATAAATTACATGTAAGAGTAATATCTTGTAGACAACACCTTGGTCCTTTTTTTTACACGGTTCAAGGGCCTTTTCTACATCAGAATGTGGCTGCCAGAATTTTGGCTGGGGATGGCTAGGTCTATGCATATTATATCAATTTTAAAAGAGTTTCATTGGTTCCCTGTGTGCTTCCAGCCCAATTCCAGGTGCTAGTTCTCACTTTTAACTAAATGGCCTGAGAGGGAAAGATTCTTCCCATATATTGCCTGTGTTTAAGGTCCCCACTACAAGGATTCGCCCGGTTAGGCGATTATGCGCATAATCGCTGAAGCGCATTTACACCTAATACCTCTGCATGAGAGGCGGCGAGAGGCGGCGAAGCGCATTAACGGATGATCAAAATGCGCTTTACAAGTAGTTAGTGCGCATAAGTGCTTGTTCACATAGTCAAAATGTGCTTTAACGGCCGGAGCAAAATAAAACTCGCGCCTCTACGCCCGATTTGCGCTCCGTTCTTGTAGAGGTAAAAAAATTTAAGCGCCTTGAAAGAGCTTTAAACCTCTCTTGTAGAGGCAGCCCACGATATTTTGTTGAGGCTCTTCACCAATAACAGGGAAGAGGTTATAGAATGTCCTTCCCAAACTAGCTTGCCCGGTGCTTACATTGCAATCTTTCTGGCAAAACATTCTTATTCATGCAGGCATCTCAACAGGAGAATCCTATAGATGGCCTTGGAGTTCTCCAAGGTCAGTGTGCCGAATGCATCTAATGTCCAGAACAGACAGGAGGGAGGAATGGCGTTTTTTAAAAAGCAATTGCCCTCCCATTGATAGGGGATGAAGTTAAACTGCTGAACTGGCTGGGGAGCATGTGGTGGTGGGTTGGGAGGGTGTTGGATCATCCAGCTCAAGAGCCCCTTCCCCTTCTGCCCACACCATGCTCCATCCTCTCCTTTTCTCCCCCGCACCAACACTGGAGCACCCATTTCAGATAGGTGAAAGGTGTGGATCTTTCCAATGGAGTAAGGTGGGGAAAATCCAAGACTGGATCTCTTCCCCATGGATTGGAGATCCTCGTCCAAGACTGAGAGCTCCATCACACCTCCTTTCCCTCCCTCCCTGGTTTGCATCCGCGATTCCCCAGTCCATTTCCTTAGTGAGTCAAGTGCAGGGGACTTTCACGTCTGTGCATTGTTGCGCTATTTCAGCTCCTGTATCTTTTCACCTGTATCGCTACCATGCTGGTGAAATCTCCTACCTCGCCCCCTACATTCTCCTTCCCCCTGCAATATCTATATCTATATCTATATCATCTATATCTATATCTATTTCTCTATCTATCTATCTATCTATCCCTCTATCTCTCTATCTAATCAATCATAGAATCATAGAATAGTAGAGTTGGAAGAGGCCTATAAGGCCATCGAGTCCAACCCCCTGTTCAATGCAGGAATCCACCTTAAAGCATCCCTGACAGATGGTTGTCCAGCTGCTTCTTGAATGCCTCTAATGTGGGAGAGCCCACCACCTCCCTAGGGAATTGGTTCCATTGTCGTCTTGCTCTAACAGTCAGGAAGTTTTTCCTGATGTCCAGCTGGAATCTTCGACTGGAATAAAATGCACTTCCTGAAACTTGAGCCCATTATTCTGTGACCTGCTGTCTAGGATGATCAAGAAGAGATCCTGGCCCTCCTCTGTGTGACCACCTTTCAAGTATTTGAAGAGAGCTATCATGTCTCCCCTCAATCTTCTCTTCTCCAGGCTCAACTTGCCCAGTTCTTTCAATCTCTCCTCATAGGGCTTTGTTTCCAGACAAATACAATAGAACACAGCCTGACACTGCACAATTACAGTAAAACAACACACTATACTTTCCCCTAAGATCATATTAAAGAAACTCTGGGGAGAGAAGGAAGGGAGGCCATTCGTAGGAAGCAGGAGGGCGCACATGGGTCGAGACTGTTGCTGCTGCTTGGCTTGGGAAAGGTTTACAGGGGAGGAGCAAACGTGCACTGCAGCTCGGGTACCGAGTGCACCGGTGCCTTGCTCCATTTTTTTTTTTAAAAAAAACCAAGTCTTTAACTGCAAAGCTTCGCAGTTCTACAGAGGCACGGGAGTGAACTGCCACCCCCACCCCAGTCGTGGTGCACCCGCACTTAGGTGGAGTTTCTTTTGAGTTCCCCCCCATTTCTTTAAAGGCAAAAATGTACCCCCAGTCATGCCTACTCAGGAGTAAGAACATAGGGTTGAATAGGACCTCTCTCCCTCCTCCTTCACAGTTGAGTGGAGAACTGCCCCACCCTTCTGTTTTGTCAGCGAGACCGCCCTTCGACACATACGCCCCCAACAAAAAATGGGATGGTCCAATAGGGCACAAGGACAGCAAAACACAGGAGGGAGGAGCGCCTTTATTGCACATGGAGGGAAAAAACCAGACTTTCCATGCTCCAAAATAAAACGAAAAATGGAGGGGAAGAGGTGAAATAAGTGCAGGACAGGGATGATGTCATGTGAGTACCGCGCTGCAAAACCACATACCAGGCTTGGTGAGAGTGCATCGCTGGTATGATGGAGCTCTGAAGCTCTGCCATCCCAAAGACCATAGGATTGCAGCCTAAATTTATTCAAACTTTGATTCCTTTTTAAGAACTGTATCTGATGTTTTATTATGGTTATTATGATTGCTTCTATTGTAGTACAAATTGGTTATACACCACCCTGAATTCTAAATTGGATAGGGGGCAATATAAATGTTTTGAATAAACACAATAAAATAGATAATACCAAAGAGTATCCTCTTTTGTATATTTACATGAATCCAAATCATATTGTTTAGCAAAGACAGTCACATGTTTGTTAGCTCTATTCTTAAAACTGAAAGATAGTAGTCTGCTATGTTTGTAAATTCTAATCTAGAAATACTGACAAAGACATTAATTGTGTATTTTGTTATATCTGCCTCTCTCTCTCTCTCTCTCTCTCTCTCTCTCTCTCTCTATCCAGCAAGTGAATAGCTCAGTCTAAAATCTTGCAAGGTATTAGATCCGTGGCTTGTAAGCTGAACAGTGCTCTGCTTTGGGGCAATTCCCCTTAACTCACAATAACAAACATTGCTTAGGAAACTGAACTGAAGGCACTTTGTTTTGTTAACAAAGTCAAGGTTATTACACTGGATTGAACAGTTAAAACTGTGTTTTGTTTGCTCAGTGTAATTGCTCAGACGTCTGAACTGACTAGTCAATGGTTACCATTAATTTCATTTTTAAAAGGGTCTGGATCACAATCTCCTTCTTTTGGCAACTATCTTCTGACTTCTGCTGAAATCCATTCTCTTATTAACGTGAGGCTTCCCTAAATGGAGAACATGACTTGACTGCCCTCAGTCACTGTCTCTAGAATCTCCCCCTGCTGGGAAGGAGATCCAGAGCTCCATCAAACAAGTGTTTTATTGCACACTCTTTACCAGGCACTCATGGATTTTCACAGGTCCCTCTCATGATGTCATCTGCCTCCTGCTCTTTCTAGCCTTCTTTGCATGACAAAAAATCCCCCAGTAAGTCTGACTAATTTTTAAAGATGGAAGTTGCCACTATCTCCTGCTGTATGCAGGAGAAGCAGTGGGATCAAAACAGCCTACTGAATCTGCGACGTGCAAGTTGTTTACTTCCTCTTTCAAAAGAGGAAGTAATGAGGGACAAACTCATGCAGGCGGAGAAGTGACAGGAAATATTATTTCCCCCCATATTTATTTATTTATTTATTTATTTCATTTCTAACCCGCCTCTCCATCTAGATCGAGGCGGGGAACAACACTAAATATAAATATAAAAACAATAAAATAGATAAACCATTAAAACAGATAAAAACAAATACATTATTAAAAACATCTTAAACATCCCCCCTATTGCAGCTTTCCCCAACCAGGTGCCCTCCAGATATTTTGAACCTCAACTCCCATCAGTCCCACCAGCATGGGCAATGATCAGGAATGCTGGGAGATGCAGTCCAAAACATTTGGAGGGTACCAGGTTGGGAAAGGCTGCCCTTTTGTATCAAGGTATTGTTGGGGTTTGAACTAGGCCCCTGGGATCCCAAATTCCCTCTGCCACTAGAGATCATAGAATCATAGAACTGTAGAGTTGGAAGGGTCCTATAAGGCCACTGAGTCCAACCCCCTGCTCAATGCAGGAATCTACCCAAAAACATCCCTGACAGATGATTGTCCAGCTGCCTCTTGAATGCCTCTAATTTGGGAGAGCCCACCACCTCCCTAGGGAACTGGTTCCATTGTTATATTGCTGTAACAGTCAGGAAGTTTTTCCTGATGTCCAGCCGGAATCTGGCTTCCTGAAACTTGAGCCCATTATTCCGTGCCCTGCATTCTGGGTTGATCAAGAAGAGATCCTGGCCCTCCTCTGTGTGACAACCTTTCAAGTATTTGAAGAGTGCTATTATGTCTCCCCTCAGTCTTCTCTTCTCCAGGTTAAACATGCCTAGTTCTTTCAATCTCTCCTCATAGGGCTTTGTTTCCAGACCGCTAATCATCCTTGTTGCCCTCTTCCAAACACACTCCAGATTGTCTGCATCCTTCTTGAAGTGTTGTGCCCAGAACTGGACGCATTACTCAAGATGGGGCCTAACCAGTGCCAAATAGAGGGGAATCAGTACCTCGCGTGATTTGGAAGTTATACGTCTATTAATGCAGCCCAAAATAGCATTTGCTTTTTTTGCAGCCATGTCACACTGTTGGCTCATATTCAGCTTGTGATCTACAACAATTCCAAGATCCCTCTCACTTGTCGTATTGATTAGCCAAGTATCCCCCAATTTGTAACTGTGCATATGTTTTCTTTTTCCTAGGTGCAGAACTTGGCATTTATCTCTATTAAAGTTCATTCTGTTGTTTTCAGCCCAGTGCTCCAGTCTATCAAGATCACTTTGGAGTTTGTTTCTGTCTTCCAGGGTATTAGCGATCCCACCCAATTTTGTATTGTCTGCAAATTTGATAAGCATTCCCTGCACCTCCTCATCCAAATCATTAATAAAAATGTTGAAGAGCACTGGGCCCAGAACTGAGCCCTGCAGTACCCCGCTTGTTACCTCCCCCCACTTTGAGAAGGTACCATTGATAAGCACTCTTTGAGTCCGATTCTGTAGCCAACTGTGGATCCACCTAGTAGTTGTTCCGTCTAGCCCACTTTTCACTAGTGGTCAGAGGTGGGACTCTCAGGCACTTTGAATGGGGACTCTGTGCTAATTTCCACCCACCCACCCAGACTATGAAAAGGTGTTCCCTGAGAGGGCTCTGCCTATGATAAACTTTGGATCTGCTGCCTTCCCTCAGTTGCTAAGGGACCCTATCCCACTGTGCCTGACTGCCATTTGCTTGCTTACTTGAGGTAGCAGAACCTAAGTCAGTTTCCTGAATCACAGCGGGGTCAATTCCCAGAGGCCTCTGCTGCCTCCTCGGCGTAGTGTCCCTCTGTCACTGCCTTACTGTCAGGTTTCTGCCTATAGTTAGGCTTCAGTTACGTATATCAACCCAGTGTGCCCCCTCCTGCAGGGCGTGGAGGCTCTGTACTCACCCACTGCTTGATAATATGCCTGGAATCCCTTGTAGGAGACCACAATGCCATTTTCCTCATTGGAGAAGTCAGAATGGAACAACAGCTGCATCTGGTTCCCAGTGGACAAAAACTCTCTTCCTCTGGGGTGGTTGCCAATGGCTGAGTCCACCTGGCCACAGTACCGACCTAAGTCTTTCTTGTCTGCTTTGATCTACCAGATCCCAGGGATAGATGGGGGAAATGTTAGAAATTGTGGAGCCCATTGTCCAAAATCCACAGGATCTCACAGCAAGTTTCACGTACTCATGGGGCCTTGAACTACCTTTTCCTAAGCAGCAGTGTCCATGAGGAGAATGCCACATGGCAAATATGTTTTAAACTAGGGGGAATTTGAAGACCAGTTTGTGACTGAGTAAGTTGGCCTGCTGTTCAAAGAAAGAAAGAAAGAAGAATCAATATTCCTACTGAGCAAGCTCTTGGTTGCACCTAAAGAAGATTCTTGGCTAAAAAAAAGAAAAGAAAAGAAAAATTGAGAAGAGGAGGGCATATGGAAAACCATAGTCACAAAGCAGAGGTGATGCTATGCCATGGGAAATGGAGGGTCAACCTCTTCTTTGATCCACTTTGGTAGGCATGGACTCCAGGTACCCCCTTCCAAACCCACCTTGCACCCCAGCCTCTGTTCACATACCTTGACATAGTCATACTGGCAGGCCTCAGATGGCTCCAAATCAAATTGCCAGAAATTCAGCTTCACTCTGTAGCCCTTTGGCACTGAAATGTCCCAGGTACTAATGTTGTTGTTTGGGTATGGCTTAGGATAGTTAGGGGACGTGACTTCTCCATAAAGCTTTCTTGAAATTGGGATGGAATTGACCACTCCAAAGAGGAAAACTCCCTGCAGGAGGAGTGGAGGAAACCTGTAAACACAACAGATGAGCGGATGAAAGACATTACCAAATGAAGAATAGATAAGGATTCTGCACTAAAGACCCTCATATTCTACACCACAAAAAGCTAAATTGGGCAACCTATGCAACTTAGAGCTTTATCACACCTACTATTCCCCCCCCCCCCCCCCCAGGTTGCTTCTGTGGGTTTCCCCTCCGTTTCGTATTCAAGTCTAGCATTTTGAACCACTCATGGTCAGTATTGCTGCGATACCTGAGCTTGGCCTATTGAACTTCGCCCGTTTCGGACTTTGCCTGTTCAGGGATAAATCGAAACAGAAACTAAAACTTGCGACCTCAGGACGAGAGAGAAGCAGGACATGGACGACATCATGTGAGCCTAGCGCTGAAGAAGTGGAGCAAAGTCGAGGTGGGTGAGCTTAAAACTGCCCGTGTGATAATGGCCTTAAATGCACTTACATATATCTACGTCTTTTGTATCATTTTTGGATCTATCCCTGCTAGTCATGAAAAGGGGAAAGAAGCAAAGCCGTGCTGTTCAAGTCATATTAGATATCCTACGCAGCTGCCAGTCCAGGTTTTAAGACTTCACCAGGCATGTACATTTAAGCCTATGAACTCCATCACACCAGTGGTTTAATGCACTCTCGCCACGCGGGACTCACATGATGTTGTCCCTGTCTTGCACCCATCTCACCTTGTTTTGCGTATTATTTTAGTGCAGGGACAATGTGGATTATTTTCCCCAAGTGGATTTAATGTGCCCGTAAGCCTACGTGTATTGCTGTCGCTCGGTTTTTCCTTCGTTGAGGGCGTGTGCTTTGAGAAAAGGGGCGGGGTGGAGTGGAAGAGCAAACAAGCGAAAGGGAGGTTTCACAGTGCAGTGCAATACCATAAACCCATGTGAAAGGGACCATTAGCTTGATACGCTTATGAAATGGAGGTAAAAAACCACGGAAACAAACTAGGGGGGGAAATAGGTGTGATGGAGCCCTATACGTCTATCCTTAAGGGCTAGAAATAGATTGGTTTTGTAAATAGAAGTTTAGATTTTCAGAATGGTGAATTCTGAACCCTGTAGCAATCTATATTTGCGCAGTAACCGTAACAGAATCACAGAATTCACACATACCTTCATATGGACTTGCTGTGAAACTGGACCTGACTCGTCTGGTGGAAACATGGGTCTACTGAGTGATCACCTGTGTTAAACAGCTCCCTATCTCTTATCAAGAAGGAGGGAAATGAGCACCCAATCTGTGGATTGTCTGTGGAAGCACGAAAGGCTTGGATCCTCAGAACTGGCAGCACTAGCAGCAGAGTGTCATTGACATGGTGGTTCCTCGTGCCTATGCACCACCATACACAAAACCTGTGCACAGACCCAGCAGCCTGTGAAGAAGGGGACCCAAGCACCGGGGGGGGGGGGGAAGGCTAGGTACCTTTTGCTCTTGGTTTTGCTTTCATCACTATTGGGGCAAGAGTCACTGCGTTTTGTTTGCTATCGCTCCGAGCTCCTTCCAGGCGGAGCGTGTGGGACCTGAACATCACAAAGTTCCTGGGGAAGGATCTACAAGAGAAATGCCCAACCTTGCTTTGGGTCTGTGTTGACAGACACCACCCTGTTGTGATAAGGAGTCTTGAGGCAGAGCCTTGGGCTAGATCCACACTACTGCTTTATAGCGGTATGGGAGTGCATGGATAACTGTTGGGGCACAATCCACGTTCCATATGCTGCTGCTTTCATTGTGTTATATCCTGTTTTTTTATTCCACATTTATAATGATTTGACACAAGGTGTAGATCTGGTTAGTTCAGAGGAGGGAAGCATCGAAGATTGAAATAACTGGGCATGTTTAGCCTGGAGAAGAGAAGACTGAGGGGAGACATGATAGCACTCTTCAAAGACTTGAAAGGTTGTCACACAGAGGAGGGCCAGGATCTCTTCTCGATCATTCCAGAATGCAGGACACAGAATAATGGGCTCAAGTTACAGGAAGCCAGATTCCGGCTGGACATCAGGAAAAACCTCCTGACTGTTAGAACAAGATGACAATGGAACCAATTCCCTAGGGAGGTGGTGGGCTCTTCCACATTAGAGGCATCCAAGAGGCAGCTGGACAACCAACCGACAGGGATGCTTTAAGGTGGATTCCTGCATTGGCCAGGGGGTTGGACTCGATGGCCTTATAGGTCCCTTCCAACTCTACTATTCTATGATGCTATGGTAGTTGCTAACAGCGGAGGCTGGTGACTCTGATGTCAGTGAGGCAGTGAATGTGCCCGGTTTTCAGTCAGAAGCAGTCAGAACTCGAAAGGAGCTGTCCAAGGTGCTTCTATACCGGGGTTGCTATGCTTTTCTGCTTTAGGGGACTGCAGGATCAGACCAAGAATGTGGCAGGTTAGACTATCCTACAGTCCCCTAAACACTTCTCTATAGCCACTTCTCAGAGAGACCAGCGTTTGCTCCTGTTCCTCCGTTTGCTAGCTCATGGAGGTACTGTGACATTGGTACTGGGTATAGGTTGAATCCCAGCCTTCGTCAGAGTAACCCTAATTGAAAGGAGCCTTTGCCAAGTAGGGGGTCCCTGCCACCCTTCCCCCTTTCCCACAACAAGCATCAACACTCACATGTCCGTCGTCTTGACTGAATCTCTCCCTTTTTTTTCTCCCCCCAGTTCTTGTAGTCTGTGCTTGGAAGTTGCAAACAGATTTCAATAAACTCTTACCCCTGTTGGCTGTGATTCAGTGGGGCTGGGGCAGACCATGCTGAGGGGGAGGGAAGAGAGAGAGCTCATTTCCACAGTCAATTAGGCAATAATGTCGTTTTCTTTCCCTTGTATTTTGCTGCCCCCTGCTGTCTCTCTCTCTCTCTCTCTCTCTCTCTCTCTCTTTTAGAGGGGTGCACTGAGCACAAGATTTGAAAGGAACCCAATTTGATGGTTCTGAAAATGGCCCCGATCCTGCTCGGACTGATTCAGAGGCCATGTGTTTTGACTTGGGCCCCCTCCACAAGGATGCGCTTTTGCGCCCGGTTCCGGGATTATGCGCATTATCGCGGAGGCGCATTTACGCCTAATCCCTCTGCACGGGAGGCGGCGAGAGGCGGCGAAGCGCATTAATTCATGTCCAAAAAGCGCTTTAGAAGACGTTAACGTGCATAATCGCTTGTTCACACCGCGATAATGCGCTTTAACGGCCGGAGAAAAATAAAAGTCGCTATTTAACGCGCATTCGAAAATGCGCATTATCGGGGAGATAACGCGCCTGTACGCCCGTTTTGCGCTCCGCTGGTGTGGAGGTAAAATTTATAATGAGCCTCTAAGGCTCATTAAACGTCTCGTGTGGAGGAGGCCTTGGATACTGAACCGAAGTCGAGGTGTTGATCAATGAGGCTCTGAGCCTTCCAGGGCTGGCATCAAGGGCAGCCATGGTGAGGCACCTGCCAAGGGCCCATACTGCCTGCGCGCTCTCTGCCTGACAAGCAAGCACAGAGCAGCAATGATGAGAAGGAAGATGAGGAGCCATAGCAACTGGTGACAATGGTAAGGAGAAAGTGGACTCACTGAGGGAGGGAGGGAGGTTGCCCATTGAGGGTGTGTTGCCCAAGAGCCCTCCAAAAGTTGGAGCTGATACTGGTGCATCCTGTAGATGAGCATAGGCAATTTTAAAAATGGCTATGACATTGGTTCAGTTTGTCAGAAGTGGGAATAGATTTTTCCAGCCTGGTAGTCCCTTAAGAGGGGATTACTTTTATTTATTTATTTATTTATTTATTGCATTTCTATACCGTCCAGTAGCTGAAGCTCTCTGGGCAGTTTACAAAAATTAAAACCATAACAACTATTAAATACATAAAACAACAACAATATAAAAACATAGCATAACAATACACTATAAGAGCACAAGCAGGATAAAACCAAGCAGCCATGCAGAAATTCAGATTTAAAATACAAATTTAAAACAGCAAAGTTAAAAATTAAACTGAGACACTGTTAAAAGACGGAGAAAATAAAAAGTTCTTCACCTGACTTCCAAAAGAGTGCAATGTAGGTGCCAGGCGAACCTCTCTAGGGAGCTCATTCCACATCTGGGGTGCCACAGCAGAGAAGGCCCTCCTCCTGGTAGCCACTTGCTTCACTTCCTTTGCCAAATTTCAGAAAAATAAGTGTAGTCTTTTTGTGTTATCCACCTTTATGTTTTGATTTGTTTTCTTTTTTACTTTTAAATTGCTTGACAGAGTTGGATGAAATTTGTAGAGATAGTTGCCCCTTCAGAGGGGATCGAGCCTGCCCTGTTTCAGAAGGATAGCTGTGTGGATTATTGTGCAATAGCAACATTAACATTTTGAGATAGAATGCACTTGTCTCCTGTTGTTCCTTGTGGACTACTGTTCTGAAAATTCCAGACAGCATAGAGGTGGACCCAAGTAAGAAACCTCTAAAGTTTCAGAAGGGGAGTTCAGTGGTTTATATGGGAGAGAAATCCTGGAGCCAAACGACACAAGTGATTTAGGCCCCCTCCACAAGGATGCGCTTTTGCGCCCGGTTTGGCGATTATGCGCATTATCGCAGAGGCGCATTTACTCCTAATCCCTCTGCACGGGAGGCGGCGAGAGGCGGCGAAGCGCATTAATTGATGTCCAAAAAGCGCTTTACAAGAAGTTAATGCGCATAATCGCTTGTTCACACGGCGAAAATGCGCTTTAACGGCCGGAGCAAAATAAAAGTCGCTATTTAACGCGCATTCGATAATGCGCATAATCCGGGAGATAACGCGCCTCTACGCCCGTTTTGCGCTCCGCTGGTGTGGAGGTAAAATTTATAATGAGCCTTCAAAGAGCATTAAACCTCTCTTGTGGAGGTAGCCTTAGTGCAGAGGAAGAGCAATTTGAGGTCCTTTGTCACGTATGACATTGTTGCTAATCTGCAGCCAACCAGCAGCTTCCCTGTTACATTGTTTTTCTTAAATATATCTCTAGAGCGGTTCTGCAGCAGGGCGCTCTGCTCCCCCCATTAAATCCTGGGTGTGCATCTGTGACCTGGCTGTGACCTGCCAGTGACATGGTCAAGAGGTGGGGCTGGCCCTCCCCCCATTTGCAGTAGGGCTGCTTCCACAATAAGTAGCCTCCTTTCCCCATTCATAATAGCAGTACCACTGTTTCATTCACAATAGTGAAGGAGCCACTTTATATGTAGTGCACAATAAAGAATACACAGAGTGGAAAGAGAAAGGGGAGCCAGTAGCAGTAGCCTACAGTTGTGGTATTCTGTAGTAGTGTTAGCGATACACCTACAATTGTGTGTGGTGGGGTTCATTTTTCCTCTCCCCTGGTGGTTTTTTTTGGGGGGGGGATTTGTATGAAAATTGCACATATCCTAGAGCTGTTCCAAGCCAAGAAACCTGCAAAGAGTCAGAAGGATAGGTGTAGGTTGCTATGATGCTTGAAAACCAGTTTAGGGCTTTTTTCATAGTCAAGTCAGGCGGCATTGGAAAAATGGCCATCTCTCTCTGCCATTAGGTGGTGCTACCTCATTAAAACGCAACGGGGCCTTTCCAAGCAGTGAACAAATCATGTGGTTACATTTAAAGAGGTGTGTCACAACGGTGGGATTCCTGCTAGGATGAAAGTCACGGTAAGGAATGGGGCTTTTCCTGTGTGGAGAGAGAGAGAGAGAGAGAGAGAGAGAGAAGAGAAAGGTTTTGTGGTGCAATATATTTTCTATGGGGATCTGATGTGAGATGATCAATCTGCTGCTTGGGAGGAGGACACATGATATTTACCTCCCCTTATGCTCTCAAACACACACCAAAATATTACAAAAATGGCATACATCTTCAGAATTCTCTCCTCCAAAAGAAGGCAAATTCTTCAGTACCCCAGGAAATCAGGGAAATGTAACAATACTAATTCTTGCATTGAGCAGGGGGTTGGACTCGATGGCCTTATAGGCCCCTTACAACTCTGCTATTCTATGATTCTATAATACCTGCACTGGGCATTTTAACATGGCTAGCCCTTTGCATTCATAGGGAATGTAGGAAGCCACTTTATCCTGAGTCAGACCATTGGTCCATCTAGTCCAGAATAATCTTTTCTGGCTGGCTGTGGCTCTTCAGAGACTCGGAAGGGATATTTTTTCAATGCCCTGTTCCTTTTGAGCCTTTTTGCAACTGGGAACGATGGGGATTAAACTTTGGGCCTCAGGCATCTGAAGCAAATGTTCTACCACTGAGCTGGGGATTTTCTCCCTGTGTTGGATTGTGACTGCTGTTATTAATCCAAAATCAGGAAATCCAACCACAAATGCCGAAGTAAGTCCTTGCTCTAGTTCTGATGTTGGTGTGGATCGTCTTTCACACTGTTTGTGTTTGTAAACATGTTTTGGTAGCAATCGTTTCCTCTAGACTAGGGGTAGGCCCACCAAGTGTTTTGGCCTACAATTCCCTTATCCCTCACCATTGACTATGCTGGCTAAGGCTGATGGACACTGCAGGCCAAAACGCCTGGAGGACCACAAATTGTTCACTCCTTCTCTAGCCAGTCTCATACAGGTGATGAGAAGAGAGAGAACATCAGAAGATGAGCTGGATGTTGGCTTCTGTGGTGGTACATCGGTGCTGCACCATGAGGGACCACCACTTGAGCTCAGCAGAGCCATGCCCTATTTGGCAAGTTACGTGGAAGACAATATTGTGTGTAAGAAAATGGAGGCATGAGAGACAATCCCATGCTTTCACAACAGTAGGGCTTGTATGCATTTTTTTGTTTCTTATTTGGATTTCGCTAAAGTTCACTTCCATCAGCTGAGATAGGCTGACCAGATAAAATCCAGGTCAGGGCTCATGTAACTTTAACAGTTGTAGAGAAAAGGGAATTTCAGCTAGAGTCATTTGTATGCAATTAGTTCCTGGTGATATTCCCTCTTCATCACAACAGTTAAAGATGCAGGCATTATACTAGAGTGACCATATACAAAAGAAGGCAGGGCCCCTGCAACTTTAACTGTTGTGATGAAGAGGGAATTTCACCATACAATCGTATACAAATTACACTGGCTGAAATTCCCTTTTCTCTACAACTGTTAAAGCTACATGAGCCTTGACCTGGATTTTATCTGGTCACCCTAAGCTGAGAGGGACAGAAGTCTAGTTTGGAAATGGTTGCCTGCATAGTCCTGGCTGCCTCCTGTATCAGTGAGGGAGACTGACAGAAAACTGACCCAAATGAAGAGGAGGACGGCACTGAGGTCATTGCTCTTCCCACACATTGTTTAGCCAGGAATGCGCTACTTGAAAATGTTAATGCAGGAGAGAGCGTGGAACAGAACATTTTAAAAACTCAGAACATTTTAAAAACTCAGACTACACAGTTATTTGTACTAGAAACCTGTAGCCAAAGAAAATGTGAAATTCAACACATTTCAAAATTCAAAATCTCACTACATATTACTCCTTAGAATTGTCAGTGATGGTAGAAGTAATACTTTTCAGAATTCTCTTTATTTATGTAAAGCATTTCTATCCCACTTTTCAGCTGGAAAGGCTCCCAGAGCAGTTTACAGATTAATAAAAAGGCGAGACAAGAATCCTCCCTTGTATGCACATCTTAAAGGCACAATAGCGCTCTTCTTGCCTGCAGCTGGCAGCTCAATGGCCTCTTGACTCTTTTTCTCAGTCTTTTTCTCAGACCTTTGGTTTCTCAATCTGTCCGCCCCTCCGATTTTTGTATGTCCCCATACTCATGTTCTGTCCTTCAGCCATTCTGTCTTTCAGTTCCTTCTGGGACCTTCTACCAAAGCTTTCCAGTCCATAGTTGGCCCCACAATGCTACGTCTATCCTTAGAACCTGAGAGAGGTTTTAATCCCAGGCAAACAGACAACTTTCTCTTCCCTCCCAAAATCCCAACACCTTTGTTTCTTGTGTAGTTGGAACATTTGTGAACATTCTGTTATTTTGTTCTACCTTTATTGCCACAGGCACAATATAATACTGTTTTATTTTTAACTCTGTTTATCTGTCAGTTTTCTGCCTGATACTGAAGGCAACCTACACAAAAACCAAACACAAATAAAGCATGGTCAATGAAGTTTTTTCATTAAATCTACCAGACCCTAGAAGGGCAAAAACCAATTTAAGCATCACGTTAAAATGGCCTCAGTCATCGTTTCTTCAAGCACTGTGCATTCAAACTAGCAGCAACCAAGACCAGCTGCTTCTATGTGTGAACTCTTGATTTTTTTTTCTGCTTTGGGTGGGTGGGTGGAGTTCCAAATGCCTCCAGAATAGAATAGGGAAAAGGAAGTACTGCAGTAGCAGCACCACCACCACCCAGTGTCAACTGCTCTTAGTTGACTAGCCAGGATGCTTTCTGCCTAGCTGGCTCCCTGTTGCAAGGCCACAGCATAAGTCGATTGGGATTAAGAGCTTCTTTCCATGAGCGATTTATTGCACGGGATGAGTTTATTTATGAAATGTGCAAAATGAATTTGCATTGTTTTATTTTGCAATATTTACTCTATTGCATAATTTGTTGTAGTTTTATGAGTCAAGGGGAGGAGAGGAAGATGCCACCCAGAATACCAGATCCCTACCCCTAACTACTAGCGGTGTTATTCAGCAGTTTCTCTAGCTTCTAAAATTTCATCAGGCATTGCCCCTTCCTTTAGTATATCTTCAGAAACATCATCAAAAACAAAACCAAAAACCAATCAAGATTCTCACGAAGGTGAATTTTGTGCCCTTTTCTGTGTTCCAGCAGAAACTCAGCAGACATACAGCCTTGATGAAACCTTTGTGTGCATTTAACAGTCACAAAGTTAATCTACACTCATATTAGGCACTCAGAAAGAGCAAGAAACGCAGTTCCGCAACATCAGTAAGAGCCACCTTACCTTTAGGCTTCCCCCCCCCCCCCCCCCGCCAATGCCCTGCCACACCTCTAGCCATTTGTTCATGTCCAGTGCTTTGAGCTACTACTGGGGTTCATTTGCATTGGGCTGTTCTGTGAATTTTGGGGTGTGGTGGTGGATAGTTTTTTTAAAAAAACAAAAACCTAGGTGCAGCCACAGATATGCCATTAGATGTTGACTATGCTGAAGTATGTAATATTTTTAAAAGGTAGGAGGGGGGTTATGGGGTTTTGCAAGATGGGATGGTAAGTGTGCTGGATAATGTGGCTGGGGATATTTGGTAAATGGAGAGGTGTGTATGCACAATTATATTCAAATGATGGACACGAAGGCAGCAGAACTTTGGATTAGCTGGCTGGGATGAAAGGTTTGTCCACAACCACCGTTCATTTCAGGGAGATCGTATGAAGCTTAGTAACTCTTTTGTGAGGTACTATCACAAAAAAGCTAGAAAAGGTGTGCAAATCCAGCTTGGGCAAAGATTGTGGCGCACAGTCTATGCCGTTAAACACTAGAGTGAAGTGTATGAAGACAAACCTGCACAACTGTATCCATATAGAGAAAGGCAGCCAGGGAAAGGAAGCTTTCAGCAACTTTGCATCCCAGAGAGCAAAGCTAGGTGGCCACACTTGTTTTCAGCAGGTAGAGAAATTAAACAATGCCGACTGTTAAATGCCAGCTCTCCTTTGTGTGCACAAGCTTTTGGCTACTAGCTGAAGCAGAGTGTTAAGGGGCCCTCAGAGCACATAATGTTCCCTTCCCAGAATCACTCTGCATCAGTCTTACCGCCACCTAAACTTTGTAAAATGAAAGGATTTCCCTGCTCAGTTCCTAGCTGAACTACAAAGAGCCTTTGACTAACTTTCTCGTGCAGAGAACCTCCTTTGTGACAAATTGCTCCTCCCTCCTGCCTGGGATGCTGAAACTCTTATTCTGAAAGGATTTCACTGTCTGAAACTTGAAACTCCCTTCCATCTTTACTGCCTGCCCCAGCTCTCTCATTCCCTCCCAATTTAGCCCCTTCCTCCCCCTTGCCAACCCATGGGGCTAGCACATCCCCATCCACAGAGTACTTTTGGCTGCAAGAACCTGCCTCCACTGTCATTTTCTTTCTGTTCCAAGACAATTAGACTCCCATCCCTTACCAAAGTTTGTGTGGAATGCCAACTAGTCCCAGCACGAACCCTGGTATTGTAAAAGCACCTCAGATCTTGGGGAGACGAAGGGTGGGCAGATAAGAATCATAGGTGTTTTTTTTTTGCACAGTAGACAGAGCTCTTGTTCTTCCTGAGATGGTTGATCTGTGTTTAGGCTGTACCACTTCAAACTGCAGGTGGGGACTCAGACTTAATGTTTCTCCATCTAAAAAAATCCCAGCACATAAAAACTAAATGTCAGGGGGAAAGATATGGCATAACCCTTCTCCCTGGCTATGCCAGTTTTGTGATTTTTTAAAAATGGAGGAAAAATAAATCATGTGAGCCCCCCCCCCATGTAGCCTGAAATGATACAACCAAGGTCCCCTCCACAAGGATGCGCTTTTGCGCCTGGTTCCGGGATTATGCGCATTATCGCGGAGGCGCATTTACGCCTAATCCCTCTGCACGGGAGGCGGCGAGAGGCGGCGAAGCGCATTAATTCATGTCCAAAAAGCACTTTAGAAGACGTTAACGCACATAATCGCTTGTTCACACCGCGATAATGTGCTTTAACGGCCGGAGAAAAATAAAAGTCGCTATTTAACGCGCATTCGAAAATGCGCATTATCGGGGAAATAACGCGCCTGTACGCCCGTTTTGCGCTCCGCTGGTGTGGAGGTAAAATTTATAATGAGCCTCTAAGGCTCATTAAACGTCTCGTGTGGAGGAGGCCCAAGACCCAGATGTGCCATCTCAAGGAGACAACGGCCACAGTACAGCCTGAGTTATGGAACCTATAGAGGGCTTTTCAACATGAGGTTGTACATTCACAGCATCTACTTTTGGTTTCATCACAGAACTGAAATCCGAGCACTACACAAGGAGTGTTTTCTTTCCCCCTTTTCTGCTACACAGGCCTTTTCTACAGGAGGCATTTATTGTGCACTTGTAATTCCCTACTTTCGGTACTTCTAGGTGGCACTGTGGTACAGCAGAATAGTGCAAATACACAAGTAGAATCACTGCTTTCTTTCTGCCATCAGAAATAATACCCAATTTTTGCTGCTGTAAGAAAACTCACTGAAAGAGCTCTTTACAAACAAGCAAAAAATGAAGGTCACGGCATCATCTAATTAACCTGTAAACAACCATAGAACAAATGCCTCATGTAGTAAATCTCTCAGTGGAGGGAGGACGCTGATCTGTAGTGCATTGCTTACCTATCTTGTTACTCAGTAACAAAGGCAGCACAGACAATATTTAACAAGAACACATTTACCCAGACGTGTTAGTTACTGTATCATTTTAATGCAAAAGGGAAAGTTTGGGACAAGGCATGAAATGCTGATTGTTTGAGTCAGGTCCTGGTTTTAGGCTCTAAGGCCTGCTTCATCCAGAAGTTAGCACTTGGTACTAGGCAGATGCTATGCTGGAGATCACTTCACTTTCTGGAAAACCTGGACACAAACCTCATCCTCTGCTGTCATGCGCTAGGAGAAGAGAAAGGGAGAGTGAGGGAAACAAGCACATACACCACTCTTCATCTTAAAAAAAATCCCAAAGAAGCTCATAAAATAAAATCATAATAAAATACAATAAAACTAAACCAATAAAATGATAAAACAGTGAAATATTTCATCAACGTTGCTGAGGGCAACTAGCAATGCTAGCTGTCTGGAAAACGCCTGGGCAAATAACATCTTTTAATTGTCAGTGGAAACATTCCACACTAGGAGCCCACTTGATTTCATTGGGGAGATTATTGCACATTGTGAGCTCCACAGTGGAGAAGGTCCTCCTCTACACCAGGAACAAGTGAACATCAATAGGTCATGGTATGGTACGCAAGGGCTCCCACTCAGCATAAAGAACAGGGTGGCCTATCCAGGAGAAGGTGGTCTAGTAGACCAATAGTGGGAAGAAATTTAAGATATTGGGGGAATGGGGAAGATCCCAAGCAAAACTCAAAAATCTACTCTCAAACTGCAACGAATCAAAACACAACAGCAGCTGCAACTGACCCCCCCCCCGCCCCTTATTCAGCTCAGCTGCTCCCCATATGCACGTACAGTGCTGATCCCTTCATGCACCACACAAGAGAGGGGGTGGGAGTGGGAAATGCATAGGCAATACACACCTCAAAGAGGTGCCAACCCCCCCCCCCCCCAGCCACGCATGACACAGATTCCTCCCAAAAACTGCTGGTGACTAGGAAACTCATGTTCAGACCTGCACACTGTTTGGCAGCATGATTCTAAGATTTTAAGGAGTATCACACACAGGAATGTTGTGTTTTGATTTAATCACTTCTCTCTTCCTTAGGCTGTGTGCCCCATGAGCTCTGGTCAAATTGCAAGGGAAAGACAGGACAATGGGTGGCTCCCACTGAGCTCAGCCAAGTAAACTTTTGAACTCTTGGGAAGGATGTTTTTGTCAAGGGGCCATTGCCTTCAGAAAAGGCATGCATAACTCATGGGGCCTAGCTTCGACTTTTCAAGACTGGAGGCAGGGAAAAAGAGCCATTCTGAGCTTCCAGAACCCCCAGATGCATCTCCTAAAGACTTCCTCGGTGGTGGTGGTGGTGGTGGTGGTGAGAACTGGCTAGGGACCCCTTCCTTACCAGATGCAGCCGGTCCCCTTCTAGCCAGTGTTTCCAGCCCCGATTCCTCTTCTCTCCGTGCTGTTCACAGACCAGCTGATCTCCATCCCAAGAAACAGTTGTCTGAAAGGGGGAGTAGAGGGGTGAAGATAGGCAACAGAATTAGCTAAAGGGGAAGAGATCTTCAGTCGCAGAATGAGGTAGACAAATGATATCAGTTGCTATAGAATAGGACCAATTAAATCTAGTACACATCATTTCTAAGGCTACAATCCTATGCACCTTTACCTCAATGGGGCTTACTTCTTAGTCGATATGCATAAAATGGCACTGTAAGGGATTGACACATCTCTGGTTTGAATCGCATCTTTGCCATGAACTCAACAGGAAGCCTTAGGCAAGTCGCACACTTCAGCCACTTCCTCAAGCTGCAATGTGGGGGTAATACGGATTTACCTTGAGGGATTATTGTAAAGATTATAAGGTAGTGTATGTATGTGAAGATGTTTGAACACTCAAAGCATAATATGACTGCTGTGTATTATCACATCTTGCCAATATCTCAGAATTTTGCTTTCTGGAAAGGTCATTTGGACTAAAAATAGAACTGTGTTACTGTGGTCCTGAAATTGTGTAAGACCTACTGGGGATAATAAGTGGTTCCAATTTTAAAAATCTAAACTAAATTATACCCACCGCTTCTATGTGGCTCTAAAGTCTAGGGTTTTTATGGTCAGAGCTGGACTCATTTCAGAACAACATTCTAAATGCTATTTTAGCCACCCCAAGGGTGTATTTGGGTTTATTCTGAACTAAAATGGGAGATGAGAATTCAGCAGAGATGAAAACATGCCCCCTCTGGTTTGTAAATCATTCAGGGAACCATTTTGGCTGAAAAGTGATATAACAACTAACCCAGACGAAACATTTAACAAACCACTCATCCGTTGGCAGGAAAACCAAGGTGCACTGTGCACCATCTGCCTCCAGAGATAAAGGGGAGACCAACCTGCCTGTCTTGATGAAGGGTTTGCCCTGGGGTGGATCCGCAGTGGTGGCAGGTCATTTCTATGATGCATCGTGGAACCATCTCGAGGCATTCCCCCAAAGCTCCAAATGAAAGAAGTTGGCGACTTACTTTTTCTGTGAGCATGGTGCTGATGTGCATTTGCCATCCGTCGCCTTGCTCTGGATTTGCAGCAGAGGCGGGTCCCGGCCAATGGCAATGCCTGATTGGTCACCCTCGGCCGGGGGAGGGGGCTGGCCAGTGAGCCGAATGGCTGCTGGGCCGCCTCCGGGGAGCTTGGCATTGACAGATTAACAAAACAACAAAATAAAAATTAAAAACTGAAGTGAAGCGCGGGGAGGGGGCCACCGAGCAAACTGCCTGGCTGCTGAGCCAGCTATGCGCCTCCACGGGCCAGCCAGAAGCGCAATTTCACATCAACAGTGAACAGGGAAGGGGTGCCCAGCTTCCCAAAGAAAAAAAAAATGAAAACATTTAAGGAATTTTAGCGAGGCACTGGGACGCGCTGGGACATGGGGAAGGGGCGCCCAGCAAGCCAGATGTGCGCTGGGTCGCCCACGCACAATAGCGCAATTACACCCAAATGGGGGGGAAAATAGTGCGTGGCGCAGATTCTTTACGCACCCCACGTTTGCGCACCTTGTCATCAGAATACAGCTGGAGGAGGGCAAATGTGGAATGGCGAATCACAAGGCGCAAATGCGACCTCGTATAGACATGGCCCTGGGTCCCATATGTCAGTCAGAGACCCCCCTCTAGATGCATTCTGTTTGACGCCTGGTTAGCTGATTATGCGCATAATCGCTGAAGCGCTTTATCATAAATGCTGTACGCAAGAGGTAATTGAGCGCACAACTGGTGGCCTTACCGGTTGTTTGAAATGCGCTTTACAAGTAGTTAATGTGGAGAATCGCTTGTTCACATAGGCAAAATGCGCTTTAACAGCCGGAGCAAAATAAAACGCGCTATTTAATGCGCATTCGATAATGTGCATAATCGGAGAGATAAAACGCCTCAACTCCCGATTTACACTCCGCTCTTGTAGAGGTAAAATTTTTAATGAGACTTCAAAGAGCTTTAAACGTCTCGTGTAGAGGCAGCCAGAGAGGGAACTGCTGCAGAGACGTGCTTCACCCCTCCCCCCGCCATAAGAACTTTGAAACTAAGGTGCCTGAGTTTTGCTTCCCCCCCCCTTCCTTCTTCCCAATACCTTTTCCTTCTGTGTTATGTCTTTTAGATTCTAAGCCTGAGTGCAGGGACTGCCTCATTATTAATCTTTGTTAGCCCTCTGGGTGCCTTTATTTGGCTGAAGAGCAAGGCATAAATAAGTAAATAATGCATATTGCAGAAAATAAGATTTCAAAGATTTGCCCATGGACAGTGGGCATTTTGTTTGGCCATGACTGCTCACTTGGGCTCAGAGGGAGTTCAGTTGTTTCAATTCTATGGCTTTTATTGAAATTATTTTCTAGGGTTTGATATGGAAGCCAGCATGGCAGACTTCTTAAAATGTTAGATTAGTGCCAGGAAGACCCAGATTTACATCTCCTCTCAGCCATGAAACTCCTTGGGTGAACTCTCCCCCCCCCTCTCTCTCAACCTAACCTATCCCACAGGGTTGTTGTGATGATAAAATGGAGGAGAGGAAGAGACCATGTACACCACCTTGAGTTCCTTGGAGGAATGGGAAGATATAAATACAGTAAACAATACATATAAGACAAGGGTGCACAATTTGTGCCCCCCCAGGACTTATCTGCAGGTGTGTGACCCCCCCCCCCAAATTTCCACCACCAATTTCCTTTCTACTCCCTCCTCAAGAGGTCCTCATACGGGTTGCTCTTTTCCTCCCACTGCTACCAGTGAGGAAAGAACCATTAGGACTGCAGCGATGTGTGTCTGCACACGTGTGTGTGTGTGTGTGTGTGTGTGTGTGTGATGTGTGCATGTGACTCCCGACCCTCATCACATGTGTCCATTTGGGCCCAAAAGGTTGCACACCCGATTTAAGAGAAGGGCTAGAGATCTTAGTTCAGCATACTGTCTCTTTAGTGGCAAATGTTAACTGCTCTGTGGTATAAAATAAATATATTTCACCAAGTGCTGGAGACTTTTATCTTGGATTTCTGCAAGCTCACCTAGGCATATGAGAAAAGCAGGATAGAAATGCCTAATAAAATAAATAGAACTGATTTCAATTGAATGTTTACATCTATAGTACAATAAAACCATGAGCACAGTATATGCATAACAAACTTCAAAACCCACAATGTGTATAACTCCAAGTCTCCTAAAATAATGAAGAATCAAATGCTTACCTCAGATACATCTTAACTGCCCACCTGAATGGGCTTTGCTCTTGAAGCTGAAGAGTAGCATGCATTGCTTCTGTGAAAGCTCTAAACTGTCAGGTTGTGCACAAAGTAAGGCCTTTACGTGGCTAATATTTCAGCGAATGGCCTCTGCTGGTTTAGATGGGCTATATAACTGAAGACACAAATACGTTTGTGACTGGGAACAGTGGAAGATACAGTGTTCCCTGTTGACAGTGTCCGGCCTGTCAAGAAAGCTTTGGGCTCTGCACCCCAAAATATGTTTAGGACTACTCCATTATCATATATCTCAATGATTTGGAGACTGCCCCTTCAAGAAGAAGAACAGTTCTCCCCAATCATAACTTTCATCCTTGCGCAATGCACATTGATACATGATGTCCCCAGATGGCAAATATAAACAAGGAAATGGTGCTATGAACTGCATAATTAGCTTTGTGCACCCCAAATGATATACCCAATGGCCAGCACAGTGTGCTATGCAAAGTCAAAGCATCTGTCCCACAACTCTCTCTGCATGCAGGGTACAGTCAAGCATGAATTATACCCGAAGTAGGTAGAACCTGTGGCTGTGCAGCCCAATAATAGGCTGCACAGTAATCATATACACACATGCATCCAGGAGAGTCTTCTCTCCCAGATAGCATTGAATCATATCCAGCCCCAAATTTTCAGCCTCTTTAATCACTAGGCTTGGCTTAGGGTCAGCTTTGGATGATTCCATAGCTAAAGAAAAAAGTTTTTAAAAATAAATAAATAAATAAATAAATAAATAATAATGCTTTCTGAAAGTACAACCAGGCATTGTCAGGTAGAGTGCCCCATGCAGTAATAGTAAAAATATATAGAAAAGAATAAGGGTGTGTGATAAGGGTAGCCCAAACCTTTATCTGGATTGCATACACCCCTTTCCTTATTCTTTTCTACATAGTTTGTCTGGAATTGGCATGGGGCTATGCTTGACAGTGCCCTGAATGTGCAGAAAGCTTTGGGCCAGACAGGAAACAGTGTCATCTGGAAGAAGACACTTTCTTTGTTGGATGGTTTTAGGATTTGGGGTGTCCTAAAGGTTATAGTGGGGTTCATACCTCCATTTCTTTCTTTATCATCGTCATCTGGAGTCATCACACATTGAACTCCACTGCATAAAAATGATGCTTATGATTGGAGGAAATTATTGTTTATCTTGAAGGGGGGGTGTCTCCCAAAGATGATATGAGGTCATCCTTAGCTTAGTTTGCAGTGCAGCGGCAAAGTTTCACACAAATGAGGAACCAGGACTGAACAACCAAGCATGGAGCTGCTTCTGTTAAAGCTCTAGGTCCATGGGAAGGCCCTTTATACAGCCCCAAGAGCTGCATGAGGAGTTGGGTTGGTGGCTGAAGACCTCTCCCTCTCTCTCTCTCTCTCTCTCTCTCCCCCCCCCCACCACACACACTCTTTATTTCACCTTTTGTCTTTCATTATTTTTTCATTGTCCAGTTTTTCCTAACTTTTCCCCCCATTCATTGCTGTAACCTCCCTCCCTTCTCTACCTCCCCACTCACCCATTCTGCTTCTTACTTTGGAAACTTTGCCCTGTGCCTGTAACTCCAAGCAGCAGCAGCAGCAGCAGCAGCAGCAGCAGCAGCAGCAGCAGCAGCAGCAGCAGCGCGGCCAGGCAACTCTCGGCTGCAGGAAGATCCTGTGAGGTCACTGACCACACTTCTTTCTCAGGGAAGTGATGCCAAGATTCAGCTGCTTTTCACAGTGATTTTGGCAGTTTGTTGGGAGATGTGTCAAAAGCAGCGGCCCCTGCTTCTTGCGATGGGTTTTCATGCCATATTCATGTTGGAGAGAGGCGGGGGCAGCGCTGGCTGTACTCACCCCACCCCTTGCCACTCACCGGCACTTCCGGCGACAGGGCGAACACCAAGGGGGGCACAGAAATGGCCTTCAAGGGCCACATGTGACCTATGTATTGCCCCCCCCTGCTCTGGATTGCCCAGATGCAAAAGGCTTCTGTAGTCCCATCGCTAAGATTGCAAAGCGAATGCCTTACGCTGCTTTAGATGGGCAATAATTGCAGCTTCCTATTATAACTGAAGACACTAATACGTTTGAGGCAAGGAAGCAGTGTAAGATAGCCCACATTATTTGATTTGTTGTTCTAACACTGGAAAAAAAGAATTACAGAATAGGTTCCTGTGCCCATCACTGCAATAGTATGGGAACGGGTAAAAAACAGAAGAGGTTAGAAATGTTACCTGCAAAAAACAACAGAAAAAACAACAGAATATGCTCTGCCATTTTGCTTCCACAGAGGTACAGCACCCATATATGGATAGTTGTTTTATTTTGAAAACTACCCAGGGTTAGCCTTACTGCAATACAATGTGAAGCAGTTGCTTCAGGCAACAACTTCTGTGGAGAGGTGATAGGCAATTTTCCAGCCTATAACATCCTTTCCAGCCTATAGTATCCATCTCTACATTTCATTTTTAAAGAAGAGCCCACAGTTCAGAACAGTGGATATTTAGAAAAATATATTAATGTTAGGAGGAAAACGATACAAAAACAGAACAAAACAAAAGCTATAATGACAACCTCCAGTTTCAGGTAAACTACAATCTACTTTAAGTGGATCTGGAACAGAAGTGCTGAGTGTGGGTTGACCTGGATATGGGACGCAACTGTTGTGAAGGCTATTCCAATAACTCATCCAGAAGCACTGACATTTTTTAATTTTAAAAAATGCTTTAGTTGTAAAAAAAATCCAAGGCTGGCCTTGAGCCTACATTAGTGTTTAAAGAGGCTGAGCTCTTACCAGGATATTCCCAGTAATTATTAATAATGATATTAAATACACATATTGGCCACTTATTAAACACCCCCAAGGTTCAAGGGGATATACATTAATTAATAAAATAAATTAATACACTTTTCATTTCTTGGCTCAGCCGTGAACCCACTAGATTGTCATCTGCAAATCTGAGGTACTGTTGAGATCTTTATAAAGACTAAAATTTATTATTATTATTATTATTATTATTATTCCCTTTGCCATGCATTTCATTTCAGGAACTTTTCCTCAAGGCAATGCTGTGCTAATGGTGGAGTGCTTATTTAGCCTTCATTTGCAAAAAGGAGTTTTCTTCCACTGCAGCAGCAGCAGCAGGAGGAGGAAGATTGGCTCCCACCAAACAGCCTAACCCTGGCTTAATGTAGGGATAGGATATAGCCCTATAGTGCTGGACTGAGGCTAGCATGAGCAAGCATTTGCTTCAAAATAAAAGTCAGAGAGACTAAAAGACTTTTTTTATTATTTTGAACACACCTTTTTCAGAGCTCTTTAATCAGAAAAGAAGCATGGAGTGGGGATCAGGTTATTGGTGTCAGAACCATACCCAGTTAGAACGTACTCAATTAACTGATGACCCACCAAGCTGAATACAGCCCAGGCTACATATGGCAGCTTACCAGGGCTTTGAGAAGGCTCCTGTTTTGCTGCCTGCCTGGGATTGCAAGAAGGAATGCTGGCAGTGGGGGGTGGAGGGTTGCCAAGCTTGTGGCAGTGCACGATATGGGTCCCACCAGCTACAGGGTGTGCAGACCTAACATGGAGCCTACTTTGCATAGTAAGCCCCAATTTGCAGTACCAACTTTATAAACAGTGAGCAGTGTAACATGGGGAGAAAACAAGTCTGATGTTCTCACAAACAGGGATCCCTGCACCCCCAACACACAGAGGTTGTCACTGGGTTTTCTGAGACTCCAATACACACAAATATGACTGACCAGTACACACAAATCGGAGGTAATTCAGAGCATGTGAATGGCCTTCCTCTTTTCTGCCAGATGGACAGAAATCCAACTTTGAATGCTGCTGATCCAGCACACCTCTGGGTTAAGATATGGGGACCGAAAACAACATAGACCCCACAGTTCTACTTTGTACGTCACGAGTTCAACCTCTTACCTGGCACTTGCGACCATCCACCGGCCCCAAGTCCTCTTCAAACTCAACTCCCAGGTCAAAGTCCATGTTATAGTTGCGAAGCGAAGTTAATGTGCGGATGGTCATGTGGTCTCCAGTGTGGATGATCTCTTTGTCTGGTTTCAGGAGACAAACCAGTTTCCTCAGAGCGACATTGATGTCTAACCAGGATGGTATAAGAACAAACATAGGACTGGTAAGGATGGGATGTGTGTACACAGGGAGGTCAATAGCTACTAATATGCATAAAACAATGCTCTTGTTATGCATCCTAAGTATATATACTACCCAATATTTACCATTTGGTAAGGAAGGGGGATAAAAGCAAGGATGCAATAGTCTCAGGAACTTGAATTTATACCCTACCTTCCCTTACCCCAGCCAAGGGGTGGGATGGTACAAGATAGCACAACATATTAAAACTGGACATAAAACGTTATTTGTGTGTGTGTGTGTGTGTGTGTGTGTGAATAAATAAATATGCATTTTCCTCACCAACTTGCCCTAGGAAATGTTTCCCTGGCTGAGAGATGAGCTACCTATCAGGAAGTCTCCATTTGAATCTCACGACTGCTATGAACTCCTTTGGTGGCCTTAAGCAAATCACTCTTCCTCCCTATAAGAACAAAGACCTACTTTACAAGGCAGTGATGCAACAAAATATTGAATGTGGAACCCTTGAAAGTGCTTTGTGAATGCTAAATTGCAGTGCAATAAGATGCCGATGATAAATGCCTCGATGGATTAAAATGGGCTTTTAGGGGAAAAGAAAAGAAAAAGAGACCCACCAGTGCCTAATTCTGCCAGGAAGCAGCTCTCTCTAATCTTGGTCATCTGCCTTCATAATCCCAGATTGTATGCGTGGGTCCAACTGACTAATTTATTTCAGGCTTGGAAAACACTTTGCACATGCTCCAAGCCAGGCTTCAGGGCTGGAGCCATAGATACAATTCTTAGCAGGTTGGGGATAAAACAGAGAGGGAGACCGGCAGGGCGTACTCACCCAAGGCTCGGAGATAATTCTCCATGTTGTCCTGAGAGACGAAGCGGTAGTAGCCGGTGAGATTGGGAGGCATCGGAGGAGAGAAGGAGGGACGCGGCAGGGAAAACGGCAGCGGGAGGAGGACTCCAAAGCGCCCGCTTGCAAGAGGCGCGTGTGAACAAGCCGGCGAGGGCGCAGGAAAGGGCCGCAGCCGCGGCTGGAGCTCTTGCCTTCCGGACCGGGCAGGTTACTTTGTGATTGCCTGAACTACTGAATCCACTCTTCCGTCCTCGCGTGCTGCTGCCCCGGTTTATATAGCGCAGCTGCGGTACACAGCCCCACTGCCGTAAGAGTCAGTTAGCTCCGGCCCCCGGGGCTGGGGGCGCGGCGGGAGGAGCCAGGAAGCCTTTCTCTCTCCCTCCTCCCCCTCCTCCTCCTCCTCCTCCTTTCTTTCTCTTCAGACTGGGATTAAAAACGGACAAACAGGAAATACACACACACACACGACGTTAAACTTTATTTCACATGTCCAGTGATTATTCCGGAGAGCCAGGCGGAGTTAACAGTGTTCGACGGAAACAGCCCGACTTTGCACTGCTGCTCTAAGCACGCTGAACGGCATCTTCGCATTCACACCGCGCTCCTCGTCAAGGGTTCAAATCCTTACAGCCACCCATGCCATGTAAGGCAGTTCCGTCTCATCCCCGCCACCCCATGACTGTAGATGAGGAGCCCTTTCTCCGAAGAGCCGTTCGCCTGTTCCAGGGAATGGATGATGCAACCAGGGACTTCCCGGCTCCCAGTCATGCAGCTCATGCTTACTCAGAAGTAGACCCCACACAGTTCAGTGGGGACTTACGACCAAGGAAGTGAGTAGAGGATTGTTGCTCTGGTCTTGCTCCTTTGCACACCTTTGTCACTGTAAACCTGCTAAGAAATGAAGCTGGCTCCCCGGTTTTCAAAATAGTCAAAATAGATGTGCTTCAAACTTATCCCAAGGTCCTTTCCCCATAATCCCAAATATCTGGTGGCAAGAGTTACCAAGGATGTGGAGAATCCACTCTGCACATACCCAGAGGCACTTTTCTGTAATAACTCAAGAGTCCTGGCACTGAAAACAGGTTCCATGGCTGAGCCTTGTATGTCTCAAAGTTATATATGAGTTTTCAAAGCACTTTGTTCTCATGCATTATTTCAGAAATCCTTACAACACACTGGTAAGGTAGGCCAATATTATCTCCATATTGCAAATGGGAGGCTAAGAGACAGCAGCTTGCCTAAGGCCACCTCATGAATGCACAATGGAGAGAGGAGCCACTCCACTCCACTAGCTCATATGTGTATGTACCTATCATAGAGTCTGGCCCCCTCCACAAGAATGCGCCTTTGCGCCTGGTTCCGCGATTATGCGCATTATCGCGGAGGCGCATTTACTCACAATCCCTCTGCACGGGAGGCGGCGAGAAGCGGCGAAGCGCATTAAAAGATGCCCAAAAAGCGCTTTCCAGGTAGTTAATGCGCATAATCGCTTGTTCACACAGCGAAAATGCGCTTTAACGGCCGGAGCAAAATAAAAGTCGCTATTTAACGCGCGTTCGAAAATGCGCATTATCGGGGAGATAACGCGCCTGTACGCCCGTTTTGCGCTCCGCTGGTGTGTAGGTAAAATTTATAATGAGCCTTCAAGGCTCATTAAACGCCCCGTGTGGAGGAGGCCTCTGTCTCCATGTGCCTTCTATCATTCTGCCTCATCTGCCCTCCCCACATTTGCCAATCCAACCCCTTCTTCTGGCTGATTCACACATTTGGTGGTTGCATATGTGAAAGAATCATTATAGATATAACATGTAGCAGGAAGAGCTTTCTATATTTATTTATTTATTTTATTTTATTTCTAACCCGCCCCTCCATCCAGATCAAGGCGGGGAACAACAATAAATACCGGGTGGCCCAAAAGTAGGTATACAGTTGTTTAGAATGTTGATGGGTGGAGTCAGAATGACATTTGGGAAGAGTATACCGTATACCTACTTTTGGCCACTTGGTATAAATATAAAAATCATAAAATAGATAAACCATTAAAACAGATGTGCACCCTAGTATCCTTTGCAACTGCCAAAGAGGTCCTGGATTTCAGTGCAGCTGCTTGGCAAAGCCAAATGTCTTGGCTCAAATTGACTGCCATCACCAGAACCATATTGTGTCTATGGGCTGATTCACACATTCATGTTGAATCAGCCCACCGGACGACAGCAGATGTTGTATAGTGTCTTGCATTAAGGAACAATTACAGATGGGAGTTTTCATCTCACCTGATGTCATAGGAATATTTTTCAAATGGAAACAGTTCATACATTCATGATCTGCCAGACAGCAAGCGCTGAGCATTTGGCAGATGAGAGATCAAGCCACCTTCATCCTTCCTTCTTTACAGCACCTAGCACTTGATGGCACTGTATGATAACAATATGGTAGATTTGCCTCAGTCGTGATGGTGTGAACTTCCTGCTGTGAACTTCCTCACACCAACGCCTACCGCTGACCCTAAAGAAGTGGTCTTCAACTGGTGGGTCGTGACTCAAAAATAGGACATGAGATCAGGCCAGATGGGTCACAGGGAAGCCGTTGCTGCCGCCATGTCGGGCTTGGAGAAAATTGTAAAAATGGATCCCATTGTGCAGGTGGGAGTCTGAGGTGGGTCTCGGGTCTGGACCAGTTGAAGACCACTGTCCTAAAGAAGGGTATGAGCAGTGGAGAGTAGGGGCTCCTATGCCAGCGGGGTTGTGAAGCCATTCCGGTTTCAGTTCGAACTCTAAAGGAGCTATCCATAGGGCACAGGGTTCAGCCCCTTGGATAGCTCCTTTAGAGTTCGGACTGAACCCCAGAGTGGATTCGCTGCCCTACTGACATAAGAGTCGCCAGCCTCTGCTGGCTAGGCACAAGAAACGGGGTTCATGCCCGGGGTTCTCGCCACAGCAGCCTGGAGAGGCTGCCTGCCCAGCCCAAGGAAGACTCCGTGCCTGGCGAGCTTCCTCCTAGCAGTGCCCTGCCTTCCTCGATTCCAGCAGACGGCACCGGAGCTCGGTCTCCCCCCCCCCCCCCCCAAAGAGCGCCGCACCAGCGCTAGAGAGGAGAGACGGCGGCGGCGGCGATGGGGGTGGGGGTGGGGGGAGAAGAAGGAGCTCTCGCGATCCCAACTCTGCCGAAGTTCCTCGAAAGTTCTTGCCCTGCCCGCCTCGACGCCAAGCAGCGCGCGCACCTCCCCTGAAGCGCCGCCGCCAGCTCAAGCCCTCCTCCCCCCTCCTCTCCCCCCCCCACCCGCCGAATCCTGGTCCCCGCCCTCTCCTGCAGCACCTGGCTCGGGCGCCGTGCGCATTGGCTGCGAGCGCGCATCCATCAGCGTGGGGGCGCTGCTGACGTCATGCTGCAGTACAGGGGCTGCGCCGGGCTGGGCTGTGCCGGGGCAGAGCCGGCAGCGCGAGGAGGCAGCGGCAGGCAGCTCTCGGGCCCCGCCTCGCCTTGCGCGCCAGGCAGCAATCCAGCGGCCGGCTGCCGTCGCGCCTGGGGCCGAGCGGGAGTCCACAGCTCCGGCCACCGCCAGCCAGCCACGCAGGCGGCGGCCGAGCCCTCCCTCCCTCCGGCCTCCCGGCGCGCTCGCCGCGGCTCCGGCAAGATGGGCTGCGGGCAGCGCCGCGGCTCCCGGCCGCTCCTGGTCCTCGCGCTCTTGTGCTCCTGCGCCTTGGGCAACAAAGGTGAGCGAGCGGAGGAGGGCGGCGGCGGCGGCGGACGGGCGGACGGGCGGCCGAGCGAGCGAGCGAGCGCTCGAGCTCCAGCCGCGCCTGCCTGCCTGCCTGCCTGCCTGATCCCGGCCGGCCAACTGGTCGGATGCGGCGCGCAGCTCTTCGTCTGACTCCTAATCCCCCGTGCCGTCCCCGCCGGGGCTGGCGAGGAGCGCAGAGGGACGTGGCTTGGCACGAGCCCCAGCTCGGGCGTCTCGCCTCCGCGCCCCTCCTCACCTTGGGCTCCCCTCCCGGAGCGTCCAGCCCCCGTCCCCGGCGCAGCTCCGCGAGGCGGACCCCGGTCGCGGCGGCGCCTGCTCCTCTCCCTCCCTCCCTCCCTCCCAGCCCTGCCCCCCGTGTTGGGACGAGTCCCCCGTCGGGCTGGATCGAAGCGCGATGGGGCTCCCGGAGCGGCCCCTCTGCTCCTTCTCGAGCGGGGCTGCCCGTCTCGCCGCGCGTGGGCTCCTCTGCCTCGCTCTCCGCCCGTCATCCAACGTCCCCGTCTCTGGGCATTGCCTGCCTGCAGCCTCGGCTCGCTCGCTCGCCCGTCTGTCTTGTTCATTACGGAGCAATCTATAATCGATGGGAGGAAAGGGGGGGGGCGAGCGCCGCATGTATACAGGGGGGGGGGGAGAGAACTGCTGAACACGGAGAATGCGCCTCCGCCATTCCGAGCACGGGCGTGGAGCGCACACGCACCTCTGCGCGCGAGGACAAGGGCGAGATGTGGGTTAGGAGACCTATGGCTGGAGGCACCAGCGCAAGATAAAAGTCTGCTTGGGGAACAGAGAAGGGTGTGGATTGAGGGAAGGGGGGAAACGCGTCCCTAAACATTCCTGGGAGGTGGAGAAGACCCTTCCGAGCCTCCTCCAGCGGGCAGGAGAAGGAGGAGGAGGGAAGGGACGTGGGAAGGCGCCCTGGGTTTCTCTATTGCTCTCCCCTCCCTTCCAAATTGTGTGTGCGTGTGAGGGAGCGGGAGCTATGCAGCCGCATTAGGATTCAGCGTGCCTGTTGGTTTTGCAGATGGAGCGCCATAGATATCCGTCCTCTGCTCTCCCTGATCCCCGATTCTAAGCACATGCAGCCACTGAGGGCTCATGGTAAGAATCTGTTTGCCTCTTCCCATAAAGAGCCTCTTCTCAAGGAATCGCCAAGGGCTCTTCAAGTGGCTGATGGGAACAGTGAAGGGTTTGCTGCTCCACCGCCCTGTTGTTGTTGCCCCAGCAACAGGGGTATCTTGTATAGCAACAACCCCCCCCCTTTTTTCAGGTCCAAAACGAGGGCTATAAATGGGGGTTGGGATAGGGGTGGGGCTTTGCGTACAGGGTGCACAGGAGAACGGCAATCATGCCAGCAAGGCAAGGTGTACTAGCTACATACTGGCAAGAAAGATGAGGCTGTAGATTTTTTTATTTTTTTATTTATTGGCTGGATTTTTTGTACGTCAGCCCTGAAATCAAACCCGCCTTGATAGATATCCTGACCCACACAGACCTCCCGCCCCTTGATCCAAATCATCAGACCTTATGCTATTCGGTCTGGGCTGCATCCTTCCTGCTGTTCCACCCTCAGCTGACTGCAAACGCCTACCAATGCTCCATGGTCCCAAATTGCAGCCTTTCTAGGCATATTTTCCACTCAAGGGTGCCCTTCAGTGTCTAGTTCTAAACATCCAGAGGTGCATAAGAAGAACTGGCTTACTGGATCAGGCCATCAGGCTATTTCCAATGATGGCAAACTGGGTGCCTCTGGAAGCTCTCCAAAAGAGCAGGAAGATGAAGGCCTGCCCGTTTTTTGGTCCCCAGTGACTGGTACTCAAAGTCAGCCATCAGTGTCAATAGCCCTTGATATGGTAATCCTATCTATCCTATTGAATTTGTCTAAGCCCTTTTGAAAACCATGAAAGCTAGTGGCCACCAGCACCATATCTTTGGGGAGTGTACTCCATAAAATGACTCCTCTATGCTCTATGAAGAAAGCCTTCCTTTCTCTGCCCTGAATGCCCTGCAGGTGACAACAAGTCCTAGAGCTATGAGAGACGGAGAATATTTAATTTCTATTCATTGTCTCCATGCTGTTCAACAAATCTGGAATTGACATAGATCAATAGGCTGGATTTCATTTGCAGATGATGGCACCTCCTGAGAGCCCCATGGGGGATTCAGGGCCCATGTTCTGCTTACGATCAGGCAACACTGGAGTGTGGCCACTCTTTCCATGCCCTGGTGCTGCTGCGTGGGGCTCTGTATGTGGCTGCTGCCACTTCTAGGCTTCTACTGGCACTTTTTGAGCTGCAGTGTTCACACGGATGCGATCCCTGGGAGGCAGTGGGAGTTGAAGGCTCCAATTTCTGTGCGGTTGTGAATCCATACTGGGTTTCTTGAACCCGTTTGAGTGGGGGGATTGGGTTCAGCATTTTGGAGAGCTCCTTGAGAGTTCTGGCTGGTTCTGACTGAAACTCGGAATGGATTCACAGCCCCACTGAAATCAGAGCTACCAGCTTCCACTGCTTGGAGGTACCGCCCCACACAAACACTTCTCTCCTGTGAGCACAGCCTTGCTGCATTGTTTGGTTGCAAGTCCAATGGCACCAGGACTGGTGTATTGATACTTGAGGTGAAAAATCCAAATGGCATTCCCTTCCCATGGATCCATAATCTACCAAGAAGATCACCCGCATAAGCCTAGAGGGTGCTCTGTGGCAGGGCCTGGGCTCTGACGTGGGGCCATTCGATCCAAGGTGCTTTCTGGAACCAGCCAGACCCCATTCTGGAAGTCTCCACGATTGCCGTTGGTTGCTCCGTTGTGAATGGATGGAGCCACATCTCTGTGGAGGATAAGACTGGGGAGATGGGGGTTGTTGTAACTAGGCCATCGTGATCTAATCCCAGAGACCCAATTTATCAGGGATTGGTTGGTGGGGATGGAGAGTTAGTTTATAATGGCTCCCCCCTTGCTTGCTTGCTTTCTCTACCCTCACCCTCCTCTGTTTTCCTGCCCTGGAGGTTGTGTGATAAAGATTAATTTGCTATTTCTGGGCCTGTGACATTTTTCAGAGCCTCCTGCTGGCTGCTGCCTCAGTGTTGAGTTTGGAATGGCTCCAGCCAACCAGATTTGCACTTTGGGCAGTGAGGAGGGGACAAAGGGAATAGGGCACATGTCAGGACAGAGCAAACGATGCTGGGGCTGGGACAGATGCAAGGGACAGGGACCCCAAACGGAAGATTTTTCAGGGGAGTGTATTTTAGGGCCTCCTCAAACACCACTCCCCACCTTGGGGTGTTTGGCTTAACCTTTTATCCTCCTTTCTAACTGAAATTAAGCCTAACTATCAGTAACTGCATTTGCTTACATTCACCTCTTCTTACATTGGCCTCTTCCTCATTATGTCTACCACTATTGTATTTTTCAGTTCATTGGGGGCCGGGGCCTGGCTGTTTACTTATGAAACTCTATGGGTTGTATCCAATGTTAGTTTAACTGAAATCCCATTCATTTCAAAGTGACTACTTCAAGTAGACTTAACATTGGCTATAACCCTGTCAAGAGAAAATGTGTGTATTATATGGATGGCACTACTGAAGTGGAGCTGACTGATGTCTTTTATGGAGCCGTTGAAGGCCGTTTTCCGTCTTTTTATTGTGTTCTTTGTAGCTCCTCCCCCCAGATTTGACCTCTGTCACTCCTAAAACATTTTATCTGAATGCAAGGTTAAAATTCCCAGGTTTTCAAATGATGGGATTTAAAATTTCGTGAAATGTATCGGGCATTATTTATTTATTTATAAGTTATTTTAATACCAATTTCATGAAATTGCTTTTATTATTTTATGTTATGAGGCAGTTTGAGGTTCTTTCTGGGCAGAATGGTGTGTGTCCCAGGATGAACGGTGCCACTCAGGCTTGAAGTGTTGCCAAGTTGTGTGGTTTGTGCAGAATTGCAAAACCAACCAAAGTAAAGCTTCACTGATGTTTATGTAGAACAAATGAGACAAAACTGGAAATGGAAAAAGAAGCATATTAAAGCTAGTAGGTGGAAGTTTATGGGGGGGGGGAAGAGGGCTAAAGACACTTTCTTTTGGTCCTAGCTCACGACAGACAGAATATTTGACAAACATGGAGCCTCAAGCCCAACTTGCCTCCCCTTCAATTTACCACTCCTTAGGCTGGCTCTGTGTGTGTGTGTGTGTGTGTGTGTTGAAAATCAAATGAAATATTGGGATCCTTTAATGCTATCTAGATTCTGAGTCGGTTTATTCATTTCCCTGGTCAAAGAATGGTCAAACATTTTTTAAAGATTTGACATTGTAAGAGCAACATTGAATCATCAATAGGTTTCATACTTGTGCTGATTACAACTACTACAACAAAATCCTGAAACAAATTAGATAGCTGCTATTGTGAGATAATATGATTAAATTTAAGGGGAAATGTAATAATTAAGAGTGCAATCCTAAATGTTGCCTAGTGGAGGAGATTAGGATATGGCAGAGAGGAGCTCCACCGGCCGAGGTGTTGCGTTGCCATGGATGCCACCATTTTGCAGCTGAGAGAACAGTGGGTAGAAAGTTACCTCTGGCAGTGTTTCTAGCAGCAAGAGCTGGCATAAGGCCCTGAAATGGGGTGCTCCCCTCTCCATTTATCCCCTCAAGAACACTGTGAGGTAGGTTAAGCTGCGAATGAGTGACTGGCTCAACATTGCCTACTGAGCTTCATGGCTGAACCAGACATGGGCATTGTTAGAAGCAGCACACCCAGGGCATATGCCCCAAAACTTTTGAGGGACTCCAAATGTAGCCTCTCCCTTGACACAAACCTGCCTCTTCCTTCTGAGCTCAGTAGCTTAGCATTGAATAGGAGACCTTAGGACTCACTCCCTTAGCAGACCAGTAGGGCTGTATAGCATAAAGGCAGCAGCCTTTCAAACTTTAGGAGACACTGGTACCTTCTCTTTTACATTTTGCTCATTGTCTCTTTCTCTCTCTCTTTTTCTTTCCCTACCCTGCAGTTAAAGTTGCAGGGGCCCTGCCTTCTTTTGTATATGGTCACTCTAGTATAGTGCCTGCACCTTTAACAGTTGTGATGAAGAGGGAATTTCACCAGGAACTAATTGCATACAAATGACACCTGCTGAAATTCCCTTTCCTCTACAACTGTTAAAGTTATATGAACCCTGTCCTCCTTTTCAGATGGTCAGCCTAGGGTTAGGACTATGTGACTTCATGTTCCAGGAAGTTCTGGAGAGGCTGCTTTCAGAATGTCTCATGGTGCTCCAGAAGTTTCAGAGCTTTAAAATATGTGTTAGTTATTGGTTGTTGTTTTTAAAAGAAGAAACTAAAAGCCCTCAGCCATCTCACCTCATAAAGTTAATTGAGGTATGTAGAATCCTCCCCCCTCCCATTCCCCTGAAGTGCTCTCCCTCTGAAAGGAGCCCTTTGGCCTCTGGAATTCTTTCTGTCCTGCCTCCATTTACAACCAGGGTCCATAAGACACAAATCTGCATAAAAATCTGCATGTGCTAAATTCTATATATGTGGATTTAGAATTAATCCTTAGGATTTGTTTAAATTTCACAGAAGGGCAAAGCCAGCTAATTAATTTCTCATTCAAATCATCTAAAAACAACAATCTTCATTTAAATTGCACCCCATCCCAGATCATCTAAAATCAATATTTGCTTTTAAATTGCAACTAATTCGCAATTGTGTGAAAAATGCAAAAAAAAGAGCGGCTGCTAGTTTTTTTCATGAGTCCCTACACACACACACACACACACACGCACACACACCAAGCAATGTTTGCAGCAAAAGGTTAAGGAGTGTTAATCTAAACACAAGCCAAGGGCAAGTCAGGGGCCATCCCCAATTAATTTCCCAAATATATTCCCTCAGAGTTGTTCCCCCTTCTAAGAAGCAATGCCGCTCAGGTTCTGATGATATGAGAAGCCATGATTAGGCAAATAGCACTCAGGACTTGTTTAAGCTGCAGTGACTGGCTGAGTTCAGACGACACTTTAGGCAATGGAGTGGGGAGGAGGCAACTGTCCGGGGTGTTGATTCTTGTGTCGTGTGTGTGTGCGGGGACACACAACGCACAGTATATTATGCAACAATGGGGAAAAACAATATGAGCTGCTCCGTTGTTTAATGGAGACCTGTTGCTTCTCATGAGGCCGGGACTGTCGGCTGTGCAACGGGGGAGGGGCAACGTGTCCTGTGTCGGCACCGCAAAAATAACGAACTGTCAGTTGCCTCCCCCTCCCCCGTTGCCTAAAGTGTCGCCCGAACTCAGCCATTGTGTGAACCAGGCCAATGTATGTGATCTGGTTGTAGTCTTCTTGCCACAGGTGTGTTGTTGTTATTATTATTGTTATTGTTATTATTATTATTATTATTATTATTATTATTATTATTATTACATTTATATACCGCCCCATAGCCGAAGCTCTCTGGGCGGTTAACAAAAATTAAAAGATTAAACATTAAGGTCAATATACAAAATTTTAAAACCATAAAACATAACACAGCTAATATTTAAAACATGTAAAACTTTTGTTTAAGAGAATGCTGAGGCTTTAATGGATGTGGGATACATTCCATTACGTGTGTGTGTGTGTGTGTGTGTGTGTGTGTGTAGGGGGGGAGGACAGCTCCCTGTTTATTTTGCTGTTATATTGCTAACTTTGTTGACATTTAAGTAAATTCTAGTAAATTCTAGGATGGCACCATAAGGTGCCATCCTATCCCCAATGCTGTTTAACATTTACATGAAACCGCTGGGAGAGATCATCCGGAGGCATGGGGCGGGGTGCTATCAGTATGCTGATGACACCCAAATATATTTCTCTATGCCTTCAACAACATCGTCAGCTAAGGATAGCGTGTCTCCTCTGAACGAATGCTTGGAGGCGGTAATGGGCTGGATGAGGAAAAACAAACTGAAGCTGAATCCAGACAAGACGGAGGTGCTTGCTGTCAAAGGCCCCAACCTGGGTTTGGAGGTGTGTCAACCAGTTCTGGATGGGGTTACACCCCCCCTGAAAGACTGTGTTCGCAGCTTGGGGGTACACCTGGATCCGTCGCTCCAGATGACAGCTCAGATTGATGCGACGGCCAGGAGTGCCTACTATCAGCTTCAGCTGATACGCCAGCTGCGCCCCTTCCTAGAGTTAGAAGACCTAAAGACGGTAGTGCATGCACTGGTAACTTCGAGGCTCGACTTCTGCAATGCGTTGTACATAAGGCTACCTTTGTGCCTAGTCCGGAAACTTCAGCTTGTTCAAAATATGGCAGCCAGGTTGGTCACCGGTACACCTAGGGGTGACCACATTACACCAGTTTTAAAATCACTTCACTGGCTGCCGGTCAGTTTCCGGGCGAAGTATAAAGTGTTGGTTATTACCTTTAAAGCCCTACATGGTTTGGGCCCAGGCTACCTACGGGATCACCTTCTCCCGTACAATCCACCCCGCACTCTTAGGTCCTCTGGGAAGAACGTACTCAAGCCAGCCAGAACTAGGCTGGTGAGTGTTACCCAGAGGACCTTCTCTTCTATGGCTCCCAGGCTATGGAATGGTCTGCCAGAGGAGGTTAGACAAACTGACAGTCTTCACAAATTCAAGAGAGTCGTGAAGACTGTTCTTTTCCGGCAGGCCTATCCGGATGAATTTTAAATGTTTTAATGATGTGTTTCTCTTGTTTTAATTTTTTTTTTTAAAACTTTGTTATGCTTGTATGTGTATTGTGTTCCCCGCCTCGATCTGTAGGGAGATGCGGGTTATAAATAAATTATTATTATTATTATTATTATTATTATTCTAACTTTGCATATACACATTCACACACATACATGTATAATTTGGTTGCATCCAGATTTAGATGTGTGCAACAAGGCTGGGGGGGAGCATGCTTCCCCACCCCCTCTTCCCCATGGTGGCCCCTCCACCCCCCTCAAAATGCTACAGAGAGGGTCAGGGGACCCTGCTAAATGGAGTGAACTGTGTGAACTCAGGCAGAGGCACCTTCCATGAGCAGAGCCCTTTGGTCCATTGATAGCAGTTCCTGGATTCAGCCTGCAAACACGCCTGCAAAAGGATGTTTCGGGGCTGTGCTCTGGATCTTTTAAGTACTTAGCAACAATCCTGTTTCCAGATGACGCTTTTGATCATGCAGAATTTTATGGGGGTGGGGGTGGTTCCAGACCCTCATCTTCTGCATGTAACCCTACCACAGAAAATCTGTTAAGGAGGAAAAAATAGAATAGCTATACAACGTACTTTAATTGGTAGTACTAGGAGTCATCCATCCGGAATTACCCCTGGTTCTCCTTGGCTTAGTCTGGCACTCTACCATCTAAGATGGGGGCGGGGAACTTGTGGCCATCCAGATGTTTGGGCCTATAACTCCCATCAGCCTAAGCTAACACAGTCAATGGTGAGGGATAGTAAGAGTTGTAGACCAAAACATCTGGAGGGCCACAAGTTGCCCACCCCAAGGCCTAGTGGTCTTTGCCATTGATGATAGTTATATGTTTCGCCATCTTGAGTGCCATTTTTGTGATAGAAAAGTGGGGTACAAATCATATCATTCAAATCAATCAGTCAGTTAATCAATCCGTGTATGTTCATGTTGAGATATATCTGCAGTTAGCAGGTCGCAGTGGGAAAAGGTTTGCCATCCTGCCAGCTTTGCCCCTGACTGCTGCAGTGCCTCCTCCTGCCATTGCAAACCAATGACAACTTAATAAAATTTAAACTGTAGGCTGCCAGTCACACCATGCATTCCTGGCACATTTAACAATATTTGACCAGTTGATTAGCTAGTGTGCCAATCCTAATTCAGACTCCCTAAAGCTAGTCATTTCTTAGTTACTACACATTTACGTCCCATTGGTTTCAATTGGATGTGCATCCCAATCCCATCCATGTTTACTCAGACGTAAATCCCACTGGTTTTGGTTTGATACACTCCCAATTAATTGTGCAAAGGACCATAACCATACTCATTACTAACCTTAGCTGGATGGGGAGGTGGGGGAGGGTGGACGAATTTTGTTTTTTGTTTTGTCTTTTTTCAACAGTTTGCTCTGTTCTTGTGAACAATAGAAATGTTTCCTGAGAAAAGATACAAAGAGGATGTAATATTACAAGTAAGCTGTAAGGAGAGAGATATGTACATAAATGTGACTAGTTTTAATCCTGTTTACCACTCCTTTCTTCTCTCCAAATTCTCTCAGCCAACAAGCACAAGCCCTGGATTGAGGCTGAATATCAGGGCATCGTAATGGAGAATGACAACACAGTCCTGCTAAACCCTCCGCTCTTTGCTCTGGACAAGGATGCTCCATTGCGCTATGCAGGTATGTGGTGGAAGAGACAGAGAGGAGGAGGAGGGAGAGGAGCAGAGTCACTCCAGGATTAGATAGTATTTTTGCACAACCCTACTCTGATCCAGGCCTATGTCTGCTATGAGAAATTGGTGGTGATACTAAGGGTAGACGGGGGAGAGATACCGTAATCTGGATGTCTCTAGTGTAATATGTTGACTTTAAAGTTATTTGATTTAATCCATGCTTTATTTAATCAAATAAAGTTGTAATACGTTTTTTAAAAAAATGTCAGTCATCCCAGTGCCTTTACATTCATTGGCCAGAAGGCAGGACCAGGCTTGTTTCTTATTGAGAAATTGGATATAATCTTGCTAGTTCATTGTTTCATTACATTTTGCATAAGGGCTAAACTAGATGTGGCCAGTGCTGTTGTGGAGCCAGGGCTCACAGGGATGCAGCAGAGACATTTTTTTTAATTAGCAGGGACATTGACATTATCTGCTATCCCATCCCTCCCTCAGGCTTCCTTGTTCCCTCTGAGTTTAGCTGCAATCCTCACAATAGCTGACGCGGGAGGAGGGGGGATAAAATAAATTGTTGAGAAAATAATAAATTTCCCCAACAATATAAATTTCCCACCAATAAATAAATTTGCCCAGCACTGTAATGCAAAGTATCTTCCGGGTGGCTTTCTCTTGAATGGGCAATTAAGACCCATTAGCTTTACAAAAGACCTGCTCCTGGTGGAGATAAAAGTGCTAGATTTGGTTTGTTGAAATGGATAAACACAGCAGCCTCCTTGGCGAGGGGCAGGGAGGTTGTGGGGCTGTCAACATGAGTGCCTGCACTCCAAAAATTGCCCCTACACCACTGTTTTGACATTAAGCCAGTGATTAGCTTTTGTGTGTGTTTTATTCGTTTACTAAATAGTAGATGCAGAAGCCCCAATCCAGATTGGGATCAGATTGGGGAGAGAGGGTCACAGTCTGGATCCTTCCCTTTTTGGCAGCTATTAATAAACCAAAAGCAAGGAGGCAAGCATGTGCTTAACATCATGCCTCGTTTGATCCTAAAAGCTCCAGAGGACGTGAGCATGCTCAGTGCTTGCAAAAGCATCGCTTTTTGTATGTGGGAGAAGAGGTAGGACCTAGGTAGGGGGAGATATGGTGCGAATTTCACACAGGGAGCTCGCTATGAGGTTTTTCTGCATACTAGCAATGAACCACCAACAGAAATATTTCATAAGTGGTGTTTGGGGAAATGCATGTGCCAGTGACCCATTCATGTGGTAAATTGCTTCACACAAACATATTGCTACATGGAGTAGCTGTGTCACGGATGCAATTTCAAACAGCGTCTGCATAGCAGCCATTTTGTGTGAGGTGGTCCAGTGTGGCAGAAAATCAGAATGTGTTGAGAAGCCAGGCTGGCCTAAGACATTTTGGTGATTGAGGTGGAGAATCCATATGGTACTACTCTCCCACTGAAGTAAAGCACAATCTGCTGATAAATTATCCTGCCCCAGCTCCACTGAACAGGAATTGCACAAAACTGCTATAATTCATTTCAACAGGGCTTCCACAGGAGAACTTTTTAATGGGAGTCTGTCCCTGTATAGGTCAGATCAGGTCTGGCCCTACTGTTGGGCAGAATGAGGCGATTGCCTCAGGCGGCAGATGTGGGGAGGGGCAGTGGTGGCAATATCCTGCTGTTCCTTCTCTACTGTTGAAGGACAGAGCTGTATATATGCAACACCACCTGTCCAGAGCCCCTAACCCAGCCTGCTGCCTCTTGTGTGTTGAGGGACATTAACCATCACCAGTGTCGAAGTAAGATTCAATGGTCAGTCCAGTTGGCTCCAGTGCATGGAATGGGGAAGGGCCCCCCTCTTCTCCTTTGCAAATGTCTTTGGCTGGCCCTGGGTTAGATCCCTTGGCCTTCCGCTTTGCTGTTTGAAGGGCATCCAAAACGTAGTGCTTGAGGCAGCTACCTCGCCATGGCTCTTGCAAGCATGGAGGGGGGAGGGGGGAGGGGGGAGGGGGGGAGGCTGACAGGACAAGGGTGATGCTTAGGGTGACCAGATAAAATCCAGGTCAGGGCTCATGTAACTTTAACAGTTGTAGAGCAAAGGGAATTTCAGCCAGTGTCATTTGTAGGCAATTAGTCCCTGGTGAAATTCCCTCTTCATCACAATAGTTAAAGTTGCAGGGGCCCTGCCTTCTTTTGTATATGGTCACTCTAGTATAGTGCCTGCACCTTTAACTGTTGTGATGAAGAGGGAATTTCACCAGGAACTAATTGCATACAAATGACACTGGCTGAAATTCCCTTTTCTCTACAACTGTTAAAGTTACATGAGCCCTGACCTGGATTTTATCTGGTCAGCCTAGTGATGCTTGCTTAGGCTGACCATATGAAAAGGAGGACAGGGCTCCTGTAACTTTAACAGTTGAAAAGAAAAGGGAATTTCAGCTAGTGTCATTTGTATGCAATTAGTTCCTGGTGAAATTCCCTCTTCATCACAACAGTTAAAGTTGCAGGGGCCCTGCCTTCTTTTGTATCTGGTCACTCTAGTGTAGTGCTTGCACCTTTAACTGTTGTGATGAAGAGGGAATTTCACCAGGAACTAATTGCATACAAATGTCACTGGCTGAAATTCCCTTTTCTCTGCAACTGTTAAAGTTACAGGAGCCCTGTCCTCCTTTTCATATGGTCAGCCTATGCTTGCTTCCTATATTACTCTTTTCTTCCTATTCCTCTTTTTTCCTCTTTCTACTGCTTACCTCTGGGGAACCAGGTGAAATATGTGGATTCCGGATCCATGGGGCCGGGGTGCCTTTTGAAGCTGTGATCCTGGACAAAGCCACAGGGGAGGGACTGATCCGGGCCAAAGAGCCAGTGGACTGTGAAGCTCACAAGGAGCACACTTTCACCATCCAGGCCTATGACTGCGGTGAAGGACCAGATGGTGGCAACACCAAGAAATCCCACAAGTAAGACTGAAGGTGTACAGGATTCGGGGTGCTGGTGTTATTTCCCCCTTAACCTGCCATGGTTTGGAGAGGACAACTATATATGTGACAATGTCCCAGACTGAGCCCTGAAAAATTACTCTCGGATTGCGGTGGGCTGCTTAAAAGTATATAGTGTAGGCAATTGTTTAAATCTAGCATCCCTTTAGTGGTCATTTTCTTCTGCTGTCAGTAAGTTTACTTCATGTGGTCAGTGTAGACTAGTAACTGCAATGATTAGCATAAATATTGAACTTTTCTGTGTCCTCAAAACACTTTAAATTACATGTTATATCTCAGTAAATTTGCTAAGATAATGTGAATGTGGGGATGGGGCACTTGCATGAGAGAACAGGTAGCTGCAGTGACAGGAACGCTTAACCTCTGCTGAGCTCCTTGATTTGGCTTTGCAAACGGCCCCTTTAAAGCTGGCTTACTTCAAAACATGGTCACGGAAAACAAGCTTGAAGTTGCCAGGGAGGCCATTTTAGGGGAGAATTGATGTGCAAGGGAGGGGCTAAGGGCCCCCTCCCCTACAGAAAATGCTGCCTCCCCCAGTAGCATTATGAAGGAAACAACTGAGTTGGGAACCCTTTTTTCCTGTAAGTGCTATTCTGGCTTAAGTACTCTTTACAATAGGCCTATAAGGTAGATTGGTAGTTTTATCCTGCTATTGCACTGGGGTGGGAGCTGACGCTGACAGATAGTGGAGTATCTAAAGCCACCCAGGTAATTCAGAGCCAAGATGAAATCTGAAGTGGGGATAGGAACATGGGAAGCTGTGTTCTATGGAGTCAGACTGTGTAGCCCAGTATTGAACACTCTACACTGACTGGCAGCGACTCTCCAGATGGGATCTTTCCTGGCCCAGCCTGGAGTTGCTGGAGGATGAACCTGAAAGTTTGAGCCTAGTATTCCTACTCTGCCTTCAACACGTGTGCTTCTCCACTGAGCTACAGAGCTGCTCCTGCCCTGCCCACATGTCGGTTTGCCGCTCATTCGCTTAAGCACAGCGCCACACAAGCTTTCACAGGTATCTTTGGGATTTTAGCCAGTGCTCATTTTTTCTTGCCTTCTGCACTGGCATCTGCTGTCCAAGAGACCTCTACTGACATTGACAGGTTTGGATCTCTTCTGTCCTATTCTTTCATTTCTGGAGAATCTGGGAAAGTGCGAACCTAGTATTCTTACTCTGAAATAATGCTTGTGTTGTTTAGGATTCTTCTTGCTGGTGGCACATGACTCAGCCAGACTTAAAATTGAGCCAAGTGTTCTCACAACTCAGCCCTGGAACCTTTATATGCTGAGGGCCAGCCATAAAACGCTATCAATGTCTACTAGTCCTGATGGCTATGGGCCTATATACACCAGTTGCTGGGGAACATGGGTGGGAGGGTGCTGTTGCACCGTGTCCTACTTGTGGGTCTCTGGTCAACAGCTGGTGGACCACTGTGTGAACAGAGTGCTGGACTAGATGGACACTTAGTCTGATCTAGCATGGATCGTCTTATGTTCTTAAGATAGAGGGCGATTCAGCATTCCAGGCAACCTGGAGCCTCAGCATCTTTCTAATTTGGAAATGACTTCCTGGGCTCAGCTATTAATTGCCCCTTCCCCCACCCCCACCCCTTTGTTCAGGGCCACGGTGCATGTGCGGGTGAATGACGTCAACGAATTTGCTCCAGTCTTTGTGGACAAGCTTTACCATGTGGCAGTGACAGAAGGGAAGCTCTATGATCGCATCCTGCGCGTGGAAGCCATCGATGGGGATTGCTCGCCTCAGTACAGCCAGATCTGCTACTATGAGATCCTGACTCCCAACGTCCCTTTCCTGATTGACAATGACGGTGAGAACCTGAACTGGCCTCTTGCTGCTGAATCGCCCCAGAAAATGCAGAGCAATGCTGTAGAGCAGATGGACGTAGGAACAATCAAATTACTGTTGTTTCAAGGGCAAGCCAGACAATACTTTGGGAGAGGTGTATGCTGTCTCCAGGTGTGTTTGGGGTTTGTTAAAACTGAAAGGCAGCTCAGGGAAACTGCCAATTTCAGCAGGGGGATGGCAGAGAGCGGGTGGGGGAACTGCTTCACTCTTCCCCCTCTCACTAGGTGCCTGTTTAAAATGGCCCTTGACAAGCTGTTTCCCAGCCCCACCTCCCAAGATAAAAAGATACATAGGCCCTATATCTCTCCCCCCCCCAGCACCACCCCCAGATGGGAAAGCATCTTAGTGGTTGCAATTCTGGGTGGGAAAATAGGAAGAGAAAAGGTTGAGCAGCCCTTAAACCCACTGCAACTCTTCCACGCCTCATCCCAGCCTTTGCTTCGATGCAGTAAAGAAAAGAAACCAAAGAGGAGGAGACTGGCCACTTATCTCTGACATATCGTCTAGTTTGGCCGTTGCATTCTACTATATGGCAAATGATTATAAGTATGTGAGTGTGTGTATGAGAATGAATTCTCCCATACATTTTTCAAGACTCAACACTGCATTACAGGAACCAGATTGCCAGTTTGTGTGTATGAAAATTAGCAGAGAGAGACACTAGCAATCTTGCCCCTTGAAGTTTATTCAGGAGAAGACTCAGGCAAGTTATATCTGTGAAAGTTGACTCTGATTCTTATGTTGTTACTAATCCATGGAACATGTAGCAGCAAGGCTGGCTTTGCCACTGAGTGGACATACACAGAGGAGCTTCTGCTGATCTGGGATCACTGATGAGTGTACCTTTATTACACCTGTTTGTCACTCCCACACTTTACATTTTAAGTGTACACCTAAAAATGTAAAGTGTACCATATCACATTTTTTTCAGTACTTTGCCATGTGTTGTGTTACTCTGGTGTTTGAAGGGCAGATTTGGGTCCCCTAAACATACCATGGACACTTTCTGGGGAGCCATGATCAGGTTTCCTTTAGCAATACTGTAAGGCTCAGATACTTCATAAAACAATACAGGACCAGAACGACACGGGGACATTTTTGCTGGTCCGAGGCGCTCTGTGCTTCCCATCTGGATTTGGGCCTGAAAGATCAAGGGAAAGTCTTGGTGAATGCAGAGTAAGTTGTAAGAAAGCACAATTTTATTTATTTATTTATTACATTTATATACCACTGATCATATTTTAAAATATCTCTAAGCAGTTAACAAGAAAAATTTTGACATTGCACAACATCCTTCCTGATCCCAGGGGACAACTAACTGCCAAAGCCTCAACCTTTGCTTCTGATTTCTTGGCTTTCTGGAGTTTGTGCCAATATGAGAGAGCCTTAACTCCGCTCTTAAACTGGCAGAGGTTTTGATTATTGAATGTATTTATATATCTATGGATACATGTATGTATGTATGTATGTATGTATAAGTAACATGCACACATGACTTTTAAAAGAAAAGTTTTCTGCGGCACTCCCTTTGTGTACATTCGACTCCCCTTTTCTTTCTCTTTCCTTGCTGTGCTCTGTTGTTTTTTGTTCCTCTAACCCCGGGATCTTCCTGTTTCTGTCAGGAAACATTGAGAACACAGAGAAACTGCAATACAGTGGTGAACGCCTCTATAGGTTCACAGTGACAGCCTATGATTGTGGCAAGAAACGGGCCTCTGATGATGCTGAGGTAGAGATTCAGGTGAAGCCCACCTGTAAACCTAGTTGGCAAGGTATGCAGCCCTAATTCACATGCATGTGTCTTTCTCTTTCATCCCTTGGGTTCATCAAAGTATAATTTGAGTCCTCCATGGGCCATAGTTTTTGTTAGATAGGAAAAAATACTTCCTGCCATTTAAGCTTGAAGGGCTTTGGATCTTGCTGGCTCTCACCTCCTTCCTACTGAAATCTAAAATGGTGCCTGTGGTTTTCATCCTCTTACAAAGCCATAGTGTTGCCTATTTCAGTGAGTAAAGATTGCTGCTCCCAGTTTGGGAACCTCCAAGTGCCATATGGAATCACAGCTCTGAAGTTATGTGGCTTAAATGCATAATGGGCCTCACAGGGGCTGTGCATCATTGAGTCCAGCTGCAACTGACAAGAGTCGGGCAACACAGGAGGAGCCCTGCATGACTATAATGGGAAATGGCCCACATGAAGTCTGCGCATTGATACTTATGGCACATACAACCTGGCCTTTGACCACCTCAAATTAACCATATATGCTGATCTCAGCATAATAAGACCACTTAGTGGATAGTGTTCATGATTGACATGGCAGCTAACAAATATAAAATATAAACTCACATTAGCAAATAACCAGCAACAAATCAAATGAAATACAGCAAGAGCATCAAATCATGTTTAAAAACCAGCACAAAGTGTTCGGATTCTTTTAAAAAGTCAACCAGCACAGGGTTCCTGCTGGAGGGAGTGAGGAAGGGCATTCTGGAGGCAAGCAAGAAGTCTGTTTTGCCACCCATCCCACTCCAGAAGTGAGGAGCACTCTAAGCAGGGTCTCTCATGGAGATCCTAAAGGCTGAGTCTTAGCAGGCTCAAGTGGGGACAGGTGCTTTTTCAGGTGCCCTGGTCCCAAGCTGTTTAGGGCATTAAAGGTTAAGACCAGCTTGTTGAATTGTGCCTGGAAACTAATTGGTGCTCTTTTAAATACTCCCAGTCCTATGTAGTACATTACAGTAATTCATGCTCACATCATGCAGAAAACAGTATTGTTAACTTGCAAACAGACATAGTAACATTAGTGTTTAGAAAATATTATAAATGCTCAAAGAAGGTCATAAAAAGAAATCAACAAAACAATATACATAGCTTTAGGAGTGGCGTAAGAAGAACAGTATTGAAATGTCATTAACAAAGCAGTCTAAGCAATTTGAATAGTAATTTTAGGACTACATCTCCCCCCAGCCCATATATTGACTACTATTAGACGATTTCATTATTCTAGGCAAAATTCATATCTAGCATTCCCATGCAGGTGGTCATGGATACTTCCATCTCCATCAGAACCACTCAGGGTGGTGAGACAAAGGTTCCAATTGTTTCCAGCCAAGCCAAACTAGAGGGAAAGGAAATGGAAAATATCCCAAAGTATCTCAGAGAAGGAAGGAAAAGTAGTCGTGGACGAAGGAGCCATTGTGTGTGCCCAGAACATCTTCTTATATTGATCAGAGACAGGAGCAGATTCCATCCTGCCCCCCCTCCATCTTTTACATCATTTTCCTCACTTGTATGAACCTATGCAAAGCATACCTAGGGGGAAGTGTAACCTTGCTTTTCTGCAGATTTTTGCATAGTTCTCTTTGGCATATGCTACATTAGCACATATTTTCAGCACATTTTCCCAAATGTTCTGAAAATGTTATGATTGCCTGTTGTGGCCTTCTATTGTTAGCTACTTATTAGATATGATGCTTCTGCCTCCTAAGGTTTTTATCATCAACTTAGATGCCAAGGTCTCATATTGACTGTCATTAAGATTCAGCAAAATTCCAAACACAGAGCTAGACGTTTCCATTGCTGATCTATTTTAATCCATCACACCTGTTCTGATATCTGCTGAATTCAGTGGTGTTCTGGTCCTAGCATGAGCAGACCCAACACCTAGGTAATCTTGGGTCAAACTGCTATGGTCTAGTTGTGGGGATAAAATGTGTGTGTGGCAGGGTGGGTGGGGTGGGGTTTGAAATCATGCATGCCGCTTTAACCTCTTTGGAAGGCAGATGGGATAAAAATGTAATCTGTCATCAATGTTGCTTATGGATAGGGTGACCAGATAAAATCCAGGTCAGGGCTCATGTAACTTTAACAGTTGTAGAGAAAAGGGAATTTCAGCCAGTGTCATTTGTATGCAATTAGTTCCTGGTGAAATTCCCTCTTCATCACAACAGTTAAAGTTGCAGGGGGCCCTGCCTTCTTTTGTGTATGGTCACTCTAGTATAGTTACATGAGCCCTTTTGTGTATGGTCACTCTAGTTACATGAGCCCTGACCTGGATTTTATCTGGTCAGCCTACTAATGGATTGGTTTTCCATAAAACTCTCCAGGAGATTGGGAGGTCTTTCAAGTGTGTGCCAGCTACACTGGCCTGGAAATATTCTAGATCCTGGTCCTGATATCATTTGCTATTTCAAAATCTCCAACAGGTTGGAACAAGAGGATTGAGTACACTCCAGGTACGGGCAGCCTTGCTCTTTTCCCCAGCATCCACCTGGAGACATGTGATGAGCCCCTGTGGAACATCCAAGCCACTGTGGAACTGCAGACTAACCATGTGGCCAAAGGTTGTGATCGTGACAATTACTCTGAGAAGTCGCTGCGTAAACTCTGTGGTGCGTGTTCTCTTAACCCCAAGCTATGCTGGGAGGAGGAGTGGAAGGTGGGGGAATGGGTCAATGCCCTTACAATGATTCTCCCAGAAAGACTGGGGGGTGGGACTTCTTAGATTTTATGTGGTCAGAGGCAGCCCTACCATATGGCAAAGATCAGATGGCAGATTTGGGGCATCAGTAGGCATAGCATGGTGGACAAATAGGCCTGATCCAAGGAGGAAAATCCATAGGGAAGTTCTCCTGTATAGGCTCCATTGAAATGAATGGGAGGTGTACTGCAGGGATGCCTGTGTTTCACTCCTGTTCATTTCAATGGGAATTGCTCAGGAAATCTTTCTGGTAGATTGTTTCCCAGGTTAATTAGTGGAAGGGGGATTGCCATACGGATTTTCCACATCAGGCACAAAAGCCTTGTTTGTATCTAGTGATGAGTGCCTTTCAGAAGTCTTCAGGTGGATGTCTTCTCTTCTGATTCTCTTCTTTTCTCCTGCTCCAAACAGGTGCTGCCACAGGTGAGGTAGACCTGCTGCCTGTCCCTAGTCCCATAGCCAACTGGACAGCACGACTCTCTGTCCATTACAGCCAGGACAGCAGCCTTATCTACTGGTTCAATGGCAGCCAGGCAACCCAGGTGCCCGAGGGCAGTGGGACTGGTGTCCTCGAAGGAATGAGTGACCATTTTACCTTGTCTCTGTGGATGAAACATAGTGTGACGCCAAGCAAGGGCAAGAGGGAGGAGGAGGCCGTGATTTGCAGTACCATGCAGAGTGGTAAGACCCCTTTCCTTGCCCCAGACACACATCCAAATAGATTGCCCTTTGGGCCAGGCGGAACTCAGCACATGGGTTCTAGGCAATCCGGTTTCCGGATCCTTTAGGAAAAGATGAATCCCACTGTGTTGAACTACAACTTCCATCGGGCAGCTCCGGGTCTGAGCTGCTCTGTCTCTTCAAAGCACCATTGGGATAGGGTGACCATATGGAAAGGAGGACAGGGCTCCCGCAGCTTTAACTGTTTTGATGAAGAGGGGATGTCACCAGGTGCTGCAGGCATACAAATGACACCTTTTCTATACAACTGTTAAAGATACAGGATCCCTGTCCTCCTTTCCACATGGTCACCCTACATCGGGAAAGCTTTGCATGGGTGAGCTTAGTGGGAAGCCCCTGAACAGGCAACGCTTCGTGAGCTCTGCTCATTCTTTGCTTTTTTGCATCTACATCTCACCATCCGTGGTTGGGTTGGCATTTAGATTTATAGTAGTAGGGACTGCAGACCTGACAAGTGGCCCACCCAACTTGTGGCTGGATATTGCGTTTGTTCTGCTGTGGTTTGCTCTGCTCCTCACTGTGGCTTTGTAAGAAAGAGAAGGAACGGGATAAAAGGGGTAAATGTCCCATCCCCCAGCATCATAGCCCCAATCCAATTTACTCCTCTCCTGTGGCTATTTTTAAGGCTCTCTTGCAGAATGTATAGTTTGATTTTCCTGATTTTACCAGGCATTGGCTATATGCCATCATACCTATTTCTGTAGCCCGATGTTGTTACTGTTTTTTAATGAAAGGTGAGATGACTGGGAAGCTAAATTTTGTTCCCCTTTGTGGGTTTTCTGAACTTGTGCATAACTGTGAAATGCACACAGAAGAGCAGACTTTAAAATAGCTACTTGCCAACTTGCTTGTGTCAAGATAGAATTGTTGCCTGATGAGCAAGCATAAACGTTTTTGTAAATTGGATTAGACACAAGCGGTTGGTCTTCACAAATGACTGACATCAGTGTGTTATGAGCAGGCAGGCAGACTGGTGAAACATTATTTTCATGACTTCTATAGGCTCTAGAGCAGGGTTGCACAATGGCTTGGAGGTTGAGGGCTGCAGGCACGCATACATACATTAGGCGTGATCAGTATGAGGACCTATTGGGGAGCCATCCCCCCAGCGGTCTGATACAGATGGCTCCTTCCTCACTGTTTCTTGCAGGTCTTGGGGGCTGCAGGCTGGGTACCTCTAGTCTAGGGAGATTGCTGAAGATTTTTCTTCACCTGTTCATTTACTTTTCAGTTAAATAACTTGTTTTGCACTAGCTTCTGAGGCAGGTATGCTAAACTGACCATAACTGTTCAGAAAAAAAATCTAAACACCATGAAAAAAGCTGTTAGTATTTATGATACAATACTTGCATCTCAGCTATGTTTATTATCCGTATAAGTAGCTTTTGGGAGTTTATGTGGAAGGAAAACAGTGATTAGTATTTTATGCATTTATGCACACCTTATTTAGGCATGCCCACCAGAACTAAAATACATCTGTCTTACAGTGAGATATTTAACTTCTAGAAGTAGGGTATATTAACAAAAAAAAATTGTAAACGCCCTTGAGAAATCCCCCCATAGTCAAAATCAGAACAAAATGGGGAGATAAAATGGGTTCACAGAAACCAAGTCCGAATTGCTGAGAATTCTGGCTTCTTGTTTTGTGCAAACACAATTAATGTGTTAATTGCTGAGAATTTTGGCTTATCATTCATGAGCAGCACGCTGGTGCCTGCTGCTCAATAGCTCCTGCATGGCTCTTCCCACCAGTAGGAGGGGCTAAACTCACAGGAAACTCACCAGGTAGCAATAACCCAGAGGCTCGGAGAGCAGCAACAAGGGGGAAGGCCTTCTTAGTGGTGTCCCCCATTTACAGAATGATCTCCTGATGAGGCTCATCTAGCACCAGCATAAGTATCTTTTTGGTGGCAGGTTAAAACTGCCCTTTTCTCTTAGGTATTTGACAGCATATAACGAGTCTTTTTGACCAGATCCTGGATTGGCTCTGGCTGATGGTTTTGTTTTAGGCATATGCTGTTGTTGCGTGTGATGTTTGTTTTGTGTCCTTATGTGAATGGTTTCATACTTTATATAACGTATTTTACTGTTTTTTAATTTTTGTGAGCCACCCAGAGAGCTTCAGCTATGGGGCGGTATAGAAATATAATAAATGGAATGAATGAACTTAGCATTATGGCCAAACTGAGACTCCTGGCTTGTTGCTCCCAAATAAATCAGGAACCAGTGACAAACTCTGGTTTGCAATTCTGGCCTGTTGGGGAAGTGACCAAACTGGTTCGGACATAACACTAAGCCTTTGCTGCTTAGTGCATTCCTGGTGAAAAGCAGGGAGTGAATGGTAAGCAGAGCCAACCCTCCCATTAGGTAGAATGAGATGGCTCCCTCAGGTAGTAGACTCTGGGCGGTGGGCAGCAGTGAGGCATTGGAGGAGAGAGCTGTGGGTGCTAAGAAGCCTGTCTTACACCCCTAAGCTCAGGTGTGGTGGAGGATGCTGTTCCATTGTCAGTGTTGAAGCAAGATTCCGCTATTATGCTAGCTGGCTTCTATATGTAGAACAGGAGCAGGTGTTACATTACCTTTTGTCTCAGGCAGAAAAATATCTTGAGCCAGCCCTGACAATAAGCCAGAATTCTCAGCATTCTGGCTTATTGTTGCAAGTGAACACAGCCAGTGTGTGTTTTACTGGACACAGGCACCAGAAAAAGGGGCTATTCCTGGTAAATAGGGCCAGTTGGAGCATATGAGAGAGCAGAATAATCTCAAATTAATTAGGATAGACTGGTCAGAATCCCGCTGCAGTTAAACTGATGTCCCATCTCTGTCCACCTGCAGAGGACGGGTTCTGCCATTATTCCCTTGCTGTGCATGGCTGCCGCATAGCTTTCCTCTACTGGCCGCTGCTGGAGAGTGCAAGACCTGTCAAGTTCCTCTGGAAACTGGAGCAGGTGAGAAAATAGCTGCCTTCCTCGTTCTTTTCTCAATGGCCTTCTTTTTCTTGCTTGCATGCACGCTCACGTGTGTGTACTGAGTTGCCTTGTTCTCTGGCTGCAGGTGTGTGATGATGAGTGGCACCATTACGCCCTCAACTTGGAGTTCCCCACTGTGACCCTTTACGTAGATGGCGTCTCCTATGACCCTGCGCTGATCCACGACAACGGCCTCATCCACCCCCCACGGCGTGAATCTTCCCTCATGATTGGAGCCTGCTGGGCTGGTGAGTGCTCCCCAGAGATTGCAAACTGGCCACGTAGGCAGGGCAGTGGGTGGTTCAGAATCCTCTGGCTATTGTCAGAGATGCACATTTCCCAAAATTTGGAAGCCACAGGGAGAAATCCCCCCCTAAAGACACTCAAGGAGTTTGAGAAAAAGTGAAATTATTATTAATTACATTTATTTCCCACCTTTTTTCCTCTTGTAGGGACTAGAGAACTCGCGGGGCCCTTGCCCCATGAGTTCGTTGAGCCCTGCTTGTCCAGCCCTATTCCAGCCCTATTCCAGGGAGCTGGCCCACACGTGTGCTTCACACAGAACTTCCCTGGCACACCATGAGCGTGGCCAGGGGAATTGTGCACTTTACGGAGGCCCTGGAGAGTGCACTTTGCCTCCCCCCCCCACGCTAATCATGGCATTAAAGGCCCTCTTAAACGTTGCATTAAGAGGACCTTTAAGGCCCCGATTGGTGTGGGGGGGGTAGGCAAACACACTTTCCAGGGCCCCCGGAAAGTGCACAATTCCCCTGGCTGCCGCCATTAGAGTGGAGGAGGAAAATACATGATTTCTCCAGCCTTGAGGAAATCGTGTTTCTCCCCACCCCGGCAATGGGCGCTTTAAAGGCCCCATTGGTACGGGGAGATAGAAACACAATTTCCCCAAGGCTGGGGAAATCACGTATTTCCTCCCTTCTCTCTGGCATTAGAGTGGAGGGAGAAAATATGCAACTTTCTTATCCTTGGGGAAGTTGCATATTTTCGCCCCGCTGCATTAATGGTGGCCGCCATTAATGCAGCGGGTGGAAAGGGGGCGGAACTACAATGTTGGGGCAAAATGGGCTGCCCTTGCGGACACAAGCAGATTTTTGCCCCAAGCCCATCCTAGCAAGCCAAAGGGCTCTGGCTGACCAGAGCTTTTGTTGGATGCCAGGCTTGTTTCAATCAACGAGGGCTCAATTTATTGCTTGGACCTGGATTTAGAGAGATGCATCTTCATGTAATCCTGCTATAGGATGGTGGGAGCAATCAGTGTTCTGTTAGTTGAGCCAGAATGGGTTCAGGGTTCCAGAATTTCCTAGCTTGGAAATGGGAAACCCTGGAGAGGCTCTGTTGTCCCTTCCTTCAACCCTCCAGTGCTGCCCAGTTCCTCTGATTGGCTTAGCAGTGCAAAGTCTCCTATCCCATCCCCCAAATCCCAGGTGGTGTTTCTGAGCCTGACTGTTTGACTGCCTCCTTCTCCAGGGAGTTGTGTAGGCGAAAGAACCCCCCCCCTCCACACATGCGCAGACACACACACACACACACACACACACACACACACACACACAGAGCATGATGACCGCAGGAGTGCAGTCCTCCTTAGTTCACAGGCACTTTGCAAAGACTGACCCTTGTTGAATGCTCTGAATTGCATTTTCTTTTGCAGAGGAGAGAAACAAAGAAAAGATAAAAGGGAGCGAGAACTCCACAGATTTGGGGCCAGGTACACAACATTCGTTGCCACCGCGCATGCTCTGCCCCCCCTCTTCACGCATGACATCCCCCTCCCCCTCCCCACGAGCCTTTCCCTTCCCTCACCGCTGGGAAGACCTTGAAAACGTGGCGATACAGCTTCTTCTGGGCAGGATGGCGGTTTAATCTCTGTGGTTTGTGAGAGGGCTGCTAACATTTGCGTCAGAGCTGGTCTATGAGAGAAGTCGAGTGAAAACCAGTGTTGCCTTTGAGGTGCCCCATCCTTTGCTTTTCCCCGTGACCTTTTCCCAGATTGCCTCGTCAGGGTTTCTCCTCTTCTCTGAAACCACAAAGGAAACCCGGGGTCCACACACTTTACTCTCACCCTCCAGCATCTAGGCTGTGGTTTCTCTGTCCTCAGCTGGCTGCGCATCCAAGATTTCCCCCCCTCTCCTCCCATCTTTTGCAGTCTTTCCTCCCATTCCCATGATCTACCTCCTTTTCTGTTGTCTGCGTTCTCTTCTCTTCCTCCCCTTCTCTCTTCATCTGTCTCTCACGCCACCCCTCCTCCTGTATCCCCCTTAGGAGACCCTCTGCCGATTCACCACTACTTCCACGGTTACCTGGCTGGCTTCACTGTGCGCCCCGGCAGCCTTGAGAGCCGGGAGGTGATAGAGTGTCTCTATGCCTGTCGCGAGGGGCTGGACTACAGCGACTTTGACAGCCTTGGCAAAGGGATGAAGGTACACCCTCCTCCTGCCCTCCGATGGCATGGCCTTCCTTCCCTTTGCTAGCACCTCGGCTTGGCTCCCCAGGATTGTGCCTGCTCCTGCCTAGCGCAGAATCCCCTTGTGTCTTCCTGTGTGTTTCCCGACCGCTAACTTTAGGGCCCACTTTTGGGAAACCAGCCACCAAGCCTTTCTCCTTCTTTCGCTGCAGGTGCATGTGAACCCCTCTCAGTCCCTTCTCACGCTGGAGGGCGACGATGTCGAAACCTTCAACCATGCAATCCAGCATGTAGCCTACATGAATTCCTTGCGCTTTGCTACTCCTGGCGTCCGACCCCTCAAGCTTACCACTACTGTCAAGTGAGTAACCTGTGTTATCTCCTGTGTGCTGCTGTGCCTGCTGCTTTTCCTTTTAGGTTTGGAGGCAGAAACAATTCTGCTATCCAAATGACTATTTAATTTATTTGTTCAGTGCCAGTGACATACATGGAGTTTTTTTTGCCTTTTCCCTTTTTATTATGAATAATAACAAAACAGAACAAAAAAGAGTCGTGAAGAGAAAAAAAATGTAAAAACATTACATTTATAGGAATATCGTTATTTTTTCCATCAAGTATACCATTTGTAAAAAAAGAAAAAAGGGAGAAACTTATACATAGGTTTCAAGAAAAGCAGACCAAATATCCATATATTTATCCACTTGCAAGTTGCGCCTATATAACACCCGTTCAAATGTTGATAGCATGATTAAGTCTTCAGTCCATTTCATTGCGGGAGGTGTGGATTTGTTCTTCCAGTGTGATAGTATAAGCCTTTTGGCTGTCATAAGGGCTCTGAAGATCCATCTGCGCTGACCATGCGAACTTCCAAGAAGCCGGGAGGTCATTTAGGGGGGCATATTATAGATTGTTTCATAACAAAGTTTATCCTTATTATAACCTCCTCTGTTGCTTTAAAGAGGCAAATAGTTGCTGACAATACCAATGTCAATAATGGAGAGGCAGTAGAGCAAATCTCTGGTCCCCAGTCCCCTTCCCCTAGCCTTCCCCTTGGGGCCTAGCAGGGAGAGGAATCCCCACTATTACCTCTGATCTGTGACTAGAGAAAACAGCAGGGGTTCCCCAACACACTGCTCCCCCTCCCAACTGGGGAGAACAGCAAGGATTTGCCATCCCAGTTGGGAGGGCAAGTGGCCAGTGACGTACGTTGCCCTCCCCAGAAAAGCCCACACCCTGTCCGAGTCCCCCTCATGTCACCCAGCCTGCTGATGTCTCTCAGTGGGTGTGCGGGTGGGTGTGGTCATCTGGCCTACCACGCAAATAAAGTTCTCCACTCCTGCAGCAGAGAAAAGGAAGACGGAGGCAAAGGTAAATGCAATTCCCTTCCTTGGTCCAGAGGACTGATGAATTAATGATTAAGTGCTTCCATAATCCTGTTGTAATGTTTACTTACTATGTGAAGTAGGTAACAATTATCATCCCCATATTAAAAGGGTGAAAGGGTTAGTGATTTCCCAAACTATTGAAATCCTGGGAGATCTCTTATCCAATCTCCCACTTTTTAAAAGTTTTTTTTTTAAAAAAAACAAGCATATTTTGGTGTGTTTTTTTAAGTTCAAAGGAGCTGCAGGACTGGGGAGGAGAGTTGGATTGTAAGAGTAGCACAGAGATGTTTAAACCTTTCCCTCCGTGTATTGTTTTCCTGATCTAAAATCATCCTTCCAAAGTTGCTGTTTGGCCTGCAAGGAAAACTAGAACCTGTAAAGTAGGGGTGAAAAACCTCAGGCCTGGGGGCTGAATCTGGCACTCTGGGGGTCCCAATCCACTGCTCTGGAACACCACAGACGGCCACGTCCCTTTTCCTCCAGCCACCAATCACTTTGAACGTTGAAATGCCTCTCCAAAGGCTTTGTTGCTGGCAGTGAGACCACTCCTAAAGAAATCTTCCCTGGACCCTGAAAATCTTAATAACTACAGGCCAGTAGCAAATGTTCCATTCCTGGGCAAGGTCCTGGAGCGGGTGGTTGCGAGCCAGCTCCAGGCACTCTTGGATGAGACTGATTATCTGGATCCATTTCAGTCGGGTTTCAGGCCTGGTTTTGGTACGGAAACAGCCTTGGTCACCCTGTATGATGACCTATGTCGGGAGAAAGACAGGGGGAGTGTGACTCTGTTGATTCTCCTTGATCTCTCAGCAGCTTTCGATACCATCGACCATGGTATCCTTCTGGGACGACTGGCTGAGTTGGGAGTGGGAGGCACTGCATTGCAGTGGTTCCGCTCCTACTTGGTGGGTCGGCTCCAGAAGGTGGTGCTTGGGGAACATTGCTCGGCCCCATGGATTCTCCAGTATGGGGTTCCGCAGGGGTCAGTTTTGTCCCCCATGCTGTTCAATATCTACATGAAACCGTTGAGTGCAGTCATCCGGAGTTTTGGAGTGCGTTGTCATCAGTACGCTGATGACAAGCAGCTCTATTTCTCCTTTTCATCTTCATCAGGTGAGGCTGTAGATGTGCTGAACCAGTGCCTGGCTGCGACAATGGACTGGATGAGGGCTAATAAACTGAAACTCAATCCAGACAAGACTGAGACGCTGTTAGTGGGTGGTTCCGCTGACCGGATGGAGGGTGTTCAACCTGTTCTGGATGGGGTTGCACTCCCCTTGAAGGAACGGGTTCGTAGCTTGGGGGTTCTCCTAGAACCATCTCTGTCACTTGAGGCGCAGGTGGCCTCAGTGGCACGGAGTGCCTTCTACCAACTTCGGTTGGTGGCCCAGCTACGTCCCTATCTGGACAGGGATAACCTGGCTTCAGTTGTCCATGCTCTGGTAACCTCCAAGTTAGATTACTGCGATGCACTCTACGTGGGGCTGCCTTTGAAGGTGGTTCGGAAGCTGCAGCTTGTGCAAAATGCAGCGGCCAGATTGATAACTGGAACCAGTAGGTTCGAACATATAAGACCTACTCTGGCCCACTTGCATTGGCTGCCTGTATGTTTCCGAGCCCGGTTCAAGGTGCTGGTTTTAACCTATAAAGCCTTACATGGCTTGGGACCACAATACCTGATGGAACGCCTTTCCCGACATGAACCTACCCGAACACTACGTTCAACATCTAAGGCCCTCCTCTGAGTGCCTCCTTGGAGGGAGGCTTGGAGGTCAGCAACAAGAGAGAGGGCCTTCTCTGTGGTGGCTCCCCAATTGTGGAACGATCTCCCCGACGAGGCCCGCCTGGCGCCAACATTGTTATCTTTTCGGCACCAGGTCAAGACTTTCCTCTTCTCTCAGGCATTTGGCAATATCTGAGGAGCCTGGGTTTGTTTTGTTTTGTTTTTGTAGTTTTTGAAGTGTTGATGTGGTTTTTAAATGTATAGATTTGTGTGTATGTTGTATGTTTTGCTGTTTTAATTTTTGTATATTGTTTTTAATTGTTTTTAATCCTATGTAAACCGCCCAGAGAGCTTCGGCTATGGGGCGGTATACAAATGTAATAAATAAATAAATAAATAAACAAGAGCTTTAAACTAAAGTATGCTATTTTCTTTGGTCTTTGGGCCCCAGCATTTTCCCAGAGCAGTGCAAAGGGTCGGATATCAGTTGTCTTAAAAGACACCCTCACACACACACATATCCCTTTAATAAATTAGTTCCTTGAGGCACCGTTAGAAAAAGGGCCCACTTTCTCCATGACTGAGTGCTTCTTTATCCCTTCTCCCACTAGATGCTTCAGCGAAGAATCCTGTGTCTCTATCCCAGATGTGGAAGGTTATGTTGTTGTGCTTCAGCCTGATGCTCCTCAGATCTCCCTGAGTGGCAGCTCTCATTTTGCCCGGCCTGCCTCTGACTTCGAAGATCCCGAGGGAGTCCCTCTCTTTTCTGAACTCCAGATTTCTTGCTCCATTTCACATCAAGTGGAGGCCAAGAAAGATGAGAGCTGGCATGGCACAGGTAAGTTGTGCATCCGACACAGATGCTATAGCAGAGGAGCAGGAGAACGGGCAGCCCAAGGAGCAGAAGAAGCTCAAGACGATCTCCCTAGAAGGAGAAAGTCTCACCCTTCACCAGTCTGATCCTGGACAAGCAGTTCCTTCTCAACACTACTTATGTGAACAAAAGTCTCCTGAGGCCAGGGCTGGCTCTAAATGCTGGCCCTAAATGCTCATTTCCCCCTAAACTAAAGCATGAAAATGCGCATTTTGGGGGGATTTGCACATTTTTGCGAATTTGCACAAATTCAGGAAATTGGAAAAAAATCTGATTCTGTTAATGAGTGGGTGACAGAATGTGGCAATCTGTAAAACACGGACAGAGCAGATTTTACTAAATTTGTACATCCCTATTCTGATGCCATTTAACGTATTACTTTGTTCCAACTTAGACCATAATAATTATATTTATTCTGTGCCGGAAACAATAAGGGTTGTGCAGAAAAACAATCATGTAAAGACAGTCCCTGTCAAGAAGCCCATTATCGAAGGCAGCATCTATTGGTTTTTACCAGTTTAATGTGAGGTACCCAAAAGAATCCTGGGAATTGTGGTTTGAGTGCTAAGAGATCCCAAGCCTCCCTCACAGCACTACTGTTCCCTGGGAAGAGGGAATGAGCAGCACCATCAGCTTAAACAACTTTGAAAGGGGAGGATAATGCTATCAAGGGCTGCCCATTTTGATGGCTCTGTATTGTCTACAATGAGTTAAATCCAACGTTGTCCTAGTAGATAACCACTAGCATGACAGGAGTTTATCCTGCCTCCGGCTCTTTGTGCTATAGCTGCTTTGGAGGGTTTCCCAGCCCTCTGGAGCAGGTTGTGAGGTTATGGCCCTTTCCGCACCAGCTGTTTCCCCCGGGGCTGCCCCTGCCTGCTCTCGGAGAGTCCACATGATGCACAGAGCATCCCGCAAACAGGCTGGGGCCAGCCCTCCCATTTTCGCATGGGAGCAGGGAATGCTATTATCCCGGTTTGTTCCATGCTCCCGGGACAGCAGCGAGATGGGCGTCTGGTGTGGCCGCCCATCCTGGGCACAGCTGCGCTTACCGTGCGGCTCCGAGGCCATCAGGAGAGGGTAGGGACCCGATTTCGCCATGCCCAGGGTGGCGGGGGGAGGGGGCGCGATCACATGCAGGGTTTTCTTTTTTTAATACTCACAGTTGCGGAGGAGCACTCGTGCGCTCTTCCGTGGATCTTCAGGGGGGAAATGGCTGCCGCGACTTGCAATGGCCCGGGAGAAACCCGGGCCGTCGCATTCGTGATGCGGTTTCAGCATGCCGAACCCAGAAGTGGCTACTTCCGGGTTTGCACGCTTCCTGCCCTCTCCGCCCCTGTGGTGCGGAAAGGGCCAATGTGGCAGAAGGGGGGAATTGTCCTGCCCTCAGTTCTACTGGCAGAACTGGCTGGCCACTGCGGGAAACAGATTCTGCACAAGACTGATCTTTGTCTCATGTCCTCCCTGTACTAGCCTAGGTCTGTTGGGTAGCCATGCCCTGGAAGGCTTGAAATCAAAAGGGAAAAGTGGGAAGGGAAAGAGATGGCGAAGAATAGAGTGCCAAAGGGGCAGAGGAGGAGCAGGAGGAGCATTCGTTAAGACTTTGGGAGAAGAGCTGAGACATTTAAAGAGAGGCAAATGCTGTGTGAGAGCGCATTCCAAAAATAAGGACGCAGGCCGATGAAATATTTTTAGAACACCCTGTGCTCAATCCAAATGTACCCATTATTGGGGGGGGGGAACCCAATGATTCTGCAATTGTGAAGTAGAAGTAGGGCTGTGCACAGTGATGAATGGCTTCCCCTGCAATGTCTCCTAGCCATTCTCCTCCAATCCCCGGAGTGGCTTTGCGCTTTCTGTCCTGGCAATGAGTGCATGAATGAATATACACGTGTCCATACAACAATGGGCAGCCCATCTGCAGCATGGGCAGATGGGGACAAGGCTGAGCCAGTGTTGGATTTACTGCTGGGCAGGACTGTCATTTCCGTTCTGAAAGCAGTCCAACCTCATAGCTGAGCGACCTGTTGCTAGAGCTCGCTGCCTATTGCATTTGCTTCCTTCATCCAAAGGAGCAGAAAGAGAAATGGAGGTGGGCAAGAGAGCAGAGGGAGGATACGACGCTCAATCGACGGATGTAAAGAGGGAGAAGGGGTGTGAGGAGATGGATGAGAAAAGAGGCAGGCCAGGGCAGAAGCATGAAGAGATTTAAACTTAGGAGCCGTTTCAACTGAAGACCATGAGGGAAGCCACTGAGGAGAGGGAAGCAGCAGGAAACGGGAATGTCAGAAAGGAAAACACCTCAGCTTTGGAGTGCAAAGCTTTTTGGCCACTGTACTGAGAAACAAATGCTGATGCCTCGTGCATTTCACATTTGTTATCACAGTGATCTTTGCAACAGGCTTTTAAGAATTAGTATTTATTTGATTATTTATTTCTGTACTGCATTTCTATACTGTCCAATAGCCGAAGCTCTGTGGGGCAGTTCACAAAAGTTAAAACCATAAAATACAACTTAAGTTTAAAATTGAAACTGCGATATAAAACCACAATATTAAAGTACAACCAGAATAAAATGGAGCAGTAATGCAGAGGTTTAAAATGCAGATTTAAAACAGCAAGTTAACAGACTATTATCCCCAGATGGCAGATGTCAAAGTGGAGGTCAATCTGAGAGCGGGTGACTTGTGCAAGACCACCCAGTGCACTTCTAGGGTGAGATCTGAACTAGGAACTTCTTTGAATCGGACTACATCAGCTCTCTGTACCTTTGTGTGCAGTAGATACTTGCTCCACTATTCACACTTCAAGTATGCTACTTTTCTGATATAGCAATGGATCTCTGTGCATAGAAAATGAGTGTGACAAATATTTGGAATGGGCCTGCACAACACGCGATCGTAGCTAAAACTGCTTGGCAACTTGGGTGCATTAGTAACTTGGGCAGAGAAGTCCTACGGTCCCTGGGGCAGCATCCCAGAGTCCTTAGGATAGATTGGAAATCTTCCTTTGTGGTCAGAGATGGAACTCTGATCTCAGAGAAGGAGATCTATTTATTTAATGTATTATTACATTTATATTCTTCTTTTTCCCTCTTGCAGGGAACCCAGGGCGGCATGGTCCGTCCTCTCAGAACCCTCCTACCTGCAGGAAAGATCCATGTCCCTCACCTCTCTGATGTCAGAGAGGAGGAAAAGGGAGAGGATTGTTGCTATGGGGTGGAGAAGGCTCTAGTTTCAAAGCCCTCCCAGTCCCCCTGCCTCACCCCCACCACAGGGAGAACTTTAACCCAGCCATGGTCTAAATGCTTACAGTGGGAGGGAAATGGTTATGGAGAAACAACAACTCCAGAGGGAGAGCCGCAAAGACCACTCCTCCCACACGTCTACTGTGCTGGCAGGAGCCCGGCAGAGCTTTGAAAATGTCAGAGTGCTCTGACGCAAAGATAGGATTGTACTTTAAAAGTAGCACGTTTTGCTTTATCTGCTGATACAATTAGAGAAACATAGTTATAAGGTTTTTGTTTGATTAATCGTGTCTGTATTAGCTATGTGCAACCCTTAAACAAATGTGCATCTTGATGTTTAGACATTTTAACTTGGCCTTTAGCTAATACAAAAACAATTGCCTGGCTCTTGCAAACTGCCCCTCAGGCTCGTTGTGAAGCTAAAATACTGCTCTGAGCTCCTTGGAAGAAGGGTGGGATGTGGATGTAACAAATAAACCAGTGAGATATTGCTTCTATTACCTCCTCTCATAAGCTCCCCATTTTCTCTTCCTTGCAGTGGCAGATACACGGATGTCAGATGAGATTGTTCACAATCTGGATGGTTGCGAGATCTCCCTGGTTGGAGAAGAACTGGATCCTGAGAGAGAGTATCTGATCTTGGATGGAGCTTCCCTCCAGCAGCGAGGCCTGGAGCTCATCAACACCTCTGCCTATCTCACTGTCACAGGTGGGCACCTTCTGGGCACCTCTTCCTTTTCTGACACCACCCATCTCCTCCCTGCACAATCCAGAAATGCTAGAATCCCTGGCACTATAGAGTCCTGTTCAGCCAACTGATGCTGTTCATATACTTGGGGCTGAACTAGTTGTGTGTTAAAGCCATATCTTCCCCAATCACATGGAAACGGGTGGATGCATCAGGATTTAACATCAAAGGTGGAGTGTGTGTACAAACCCCTCCTCTCCTGTCTGCATTTTACCTCCTTATAGTCTGCCTCTCCAGGTGTTTTTCTCCTTAGCTGAGCTCTGATAATGGAAGTGACTTCTGGTTAAGGGAAAGCACCTGGGAAGTCAGTTGGAATGTAAACCACAAAGGGGGCTCTGTGTGTGTGTGGGGGGGGGAGGCTTTAGCACTGGAGCCTGTGTGGCCACCAAATCTGTGTCATCATCAAATCTAGCCCCAGGCCTTTGATGGCTATTGAGCTTCTCCTTCTTTACTCTTCTTTCAGAGCTTTCCTCCTGATCTCTCCTCAGATATTAGTAGGCCCATGGAAGTGCAGAAAAAAACTCATTTGATATTGGCTGCAGAATTTAGCATCTTAAGAATGTCAGCTTCAATTATTATTATTTTTTTAGAAAGCAAGTTTCTAACCTGCAATGTTACAAGGGTTAGCTTTGAAAGCAGGTCAACAATGCCAGAAAATGGAGCACATAGTCTGCAAGTTTGCATGGTTTATACAGACTGCAGAATGCTGCTTTTCTTATGTAGCATTTAGTCTACGATGACTCCGAGTTTTGATTCTTAGTTGTAAGAGCTCCTGCTGCCTTGGATAGGAGTAGGCTCTTGCCTTGTCCTTGGTGAAATCCTTGGGGAGGAAGTGAATTCCTCTGCCGAACTAGATACTTTTGTGGTATCTAGAACTGGTATGGAAAATTAGCACTTATCTACTCATTTTAGCCCATTCACTTCTTCCCAAAACTCTGCTACCAAAATAATTGGCCTCTTTTGTCACTCAGACTACACGACACCTCTCCTCAAAGCACTCACTCCTCATCCCTCCTGTCTCTAACGCAAACTCCTTGCCATACTTTTAGCACTCCCCTCAGCTTTATTCCACCCTATTTTTCTGCTCTCCTCTTCCTATATTTTCTGACTCGTGTATCTTCACTCTTCTGGCTCCACCCCAGTGAACCCTACGATGGCCTCCCACTGTTTAAAGACTATGTCCATTCTCCCTTGGCTGCCCCTTTGGCCTGGAACCCCACCTGCATCACTGGTTCCTATGTCTCCTCAGGGCTCGCTAACCCAATGTGTTTCAAAAATGTCTTCCTCAGCGGCACTACAGTTAGAAACATCCATTGTGTAAATATTATTAAAACATACAAGCAATAATTGTAAAAAAAATGTATAGTAACATTAAAAAGGGAAAGAGGCAACAAATATTATAATGAAAACCATCTGAAGTAGGCTAGGTAAGTTTCTTTGGAGCTCGACTCTGGAATCATTTGGTTACATAGCACAGTTGCGGACACTGTCTTATGCAAGGCATGTCTCATTAAAATGAGGCAGTTTTAAAAATGTATTTCATTTCCTTTGTATCCCTGTTGATTATTTTGCACATTGTGTGCTATTCTGAATGGTTTTCATATTTGTCCTTTTTGATTTTCGGTACTATCACTATAAGGTTGTTTTGCTTTGATATTGGATATTTGGATATTTTGTTTGGATTCATTGGAGATATATTTAAGAACATTTAATTATATCTTCATTGTTACCTTTTAATTGTAGCATTCATGAGGAAAGTATTTTCAAAATGTTTTGGGACATTAAACCAGCCTTATAGTTAAGTCACAGCCTGGTCGCCATAGGCGACAAGGACTTCTATGTCAGTGAGTGAGTGGGCTGGTGGAGAAAAGTGGAGCACTCCATCCATCCTCTGAGCCCAGCACAGAAACCAGGTGGGCTGCCAGAGAGAAGCTCCCTATTTGGATGCCTTGCTAGTTGGCATGGCACATTAAGAAAACAGACGGCTCAGTTGGCTGCTGTGCAGACACGCCGTTAGTGTTGGCAGGAAAAAGAATCTATGAACCAGTTGAGCTGCAACCCCAGATGCTCTCCAACCTCCTGTTGAATTAAGCCCACTCTCAGCCTGTCAACATGATTTATCTTAATAAACCTTACATACAAACGTGGGTCATAGAAGCCTGTTTGCCTGCTTCTTCACTATGCAATGGCAGGGGGAGTGGGTGATTTGGAGTGGAGAAGCAGCGGGTCAATGCTTAAACCTTCCCTACCTATTGTGTCTCCCCAAAGGCTCCTTTCCTTCCACAGGATTCCAGAGACTCCTTTGTGAGGCCAGGGACATGTCTGGGACCTTACAATGAGAACGTGGCAATGAGGGCAGAGTGAAAAACGGATGGGCAAGGGAAAGGTTAAGCAGTAGCTTTCCCCTTCTCCACTCTATTTCCCCCTCCCCGTGGTGTCAGGCAGTGATAAAGAAGGCCATTGGACTTTTATGACCTGCATTGGCATGTAAAGTTGATCTACAGAACTTTACATGCTACAGAATCGGACTCAAAGAATGCTTATCAATGGTACCTTCTCAAACCGGGGAAGGTAATGAGCAGGGTACTGCAGGGCTCAGTCCTGGGACCAGTGCTCTTCAACGTTTTTATTAATGATTTGGATGAGGAGGTGCAGGAAATGCTTATCAAATTTGCAGATGACACAAAATTGGGTGGGATCGCTAATACCCTGGAAGACAGAAACAACCTTCAAAACGATCTTGATAGGCTGGAGCTCTGGGCTGAAAGCAACGGAATGCAATTTAATAGAGATAAATGCCAAGTTCTACACCTAGGAAAAAGAAACCAAATGCACAGTTACAAGATGGGGGATACTTGGCTCAGCAATACTACAAACAAGAAGGGTCTTGGAATTGTTGTAGATCACAAGCTGACTATGAGCCAACAGTGTGACATGGCTGCAAAAAAACCAAATGCTATTTTGGGATGCATTAATAGAAGTATAGATTCCAAATTGCGCGAAGTACTGGTTCCCCTCTATTTGGCACTGGTTAGGCCTCATCTTGAGTATTGCGTCCAGTTCTGGGCAACACACTTCAAGAAGGATGCAGACAAGCAGGAGCGTGTTCAGAGGAGGGCAACAAGGATGATTAGGGGTCTGGAAACAAAGCCCTATTGAAAGAACTAGGCATGTTTTGCCTGGAGAAGAGAAGATTGAGGGGAGACATGATAGTACTCTTCAAATACTTGAAAGGTTGTCACACAGAGGAGGGCCAGGATCTCTTCTTGATCAACCCAGAATGCAGGACATGGAATAACAGGCTCAAGTTACAGGAAGCCAGATTCCGGCTGGACATCAGGAAAAACTTCCTGACTGTTAGAGCAGGACAACAATGGAACCAATTACCTAGGGAGGTCTTGAGCTCTCCCACACTAGAGGCATTCAAGAGGTAGCTGTCAGGGATGCTTTAAGGTGGATTCCTGCATTAAGCAGGGGGTTGGACTCGATGGCTTTATAGGCCCCTTCCAACTCTACTCTTCTATGATACTATACCCAGGGTCTGTATCCCCATATCCAGCCCTGAGTTCAGCCGGCTTGGCATCCTTTCCTCTCCCCCCACCCCTGTTTTTCATGTTCCTGTTCTATTTGTAGGCGTGGAGAGCATTGCTGTGTATGAAGAGATCCTTCGTCAGGTCTCCTATTGCATTCGTCGTGGCGCTGCGCTTTATGAGAGAAAGTTCCGTCTTTCTTGCACCGAGATGAATGGGCGCTACTCCAGCAATGAGTTTACTGTTGAGGTACGTCTGTCCCAAGAGACTGTGCGAAATTCAAAACTCTTGCGAATATGGCTCTAGCTGCAATCAGTGCAGCCAGTCTGGTTTGAGTTCAGAGTGTGGATTTCTCTTTGCAGGTGAATGTGCTTCATAACCTGAACCGAGCTGCTCACCCCAACCACATGATGAGTGCCCAGCAGTTCATGCATCGAGGTCACCATCTGCCACCAGAACTCTCTGGTCACAGCCTGGCTAATGTGCACCGTAACTCCAGTAGGTATCAATTGCTTCTCTATACACAGACTGTGAAATTGCAATGACAAAGGGTGGGAGCGCACACACGGTTTTCAGGCCAAAAACTGATCTCCCAACGTATTTTCTTCAAAGCAGCCACAGGAAGGAGCTGGCTACTAATTGGATTGGGACCATTCTCTAATCTGAGAAGGGGCCATAGAGGAGGAAATTCTTATTCTTTTTGTGGGGAGGAAATGGAACAGAATGGAGAGGGCAAAGGAGCAAGGCGGTTCACAAAGTATTCTCAGTTTTGTTCTTCTGTGCTACCGCCAATCTGCCCAGATCCCAGGGAGAGACAACCGCTGCATTCCGAAGTCGTGAGCAAAATCAAACCAATTATAATTAACCTTCATATCCCGTGACAAGGAGAGAAAAGAGTGGAAAACCTCTTCAGTGAGTTTTGGCCCAGAAAATTAGGTTGCTCTCTTTACACCAAAATCACCTGGTGCAAAGGCCGCAACTTTTCATCAGTTTTGGGCCTTGATTTATAGAATGTGGTGTGAAGACAGAGGAAACCTCTTTATAGCAGGGAGGCCCTTGGAATTGCCCTCGCTCGGCTTGGTCCAAATGAACTTCTCCTCTCCAGGGTCAAGCTGTCTGTCAGTGTAGACAATACTGAGATGGACCTAGGATGTGCCTTGGTGTATGCCTAAAACTATGGCAGTTATGGGGAAAGGATCAAGACTTATGTCTGAGCCAGTGTGTTTGATTCACTGGGCGGTCTACCTAGAATTCAAACTGAAATTATGCCAAAGGACTGCTGTGAGTTCTCTATGGATAGTATAGCTATCTTCACGCTTTCACTACTGACAGCCAGATAAGCTTTCTTAAACAATGAAGTTTCCAGCTAAATGCCATCAATGAAGTAGCTAGTCATACTTCCCTCAGCAGGGAATCCGAAGATTTAAGCTGCTGTTTTTACTTGCAAAGCCCTAAATGGCTTTGTGCCCTTCCCCTAGCAACTAATCTGTTTTAAATATGCTTGAGCTTTCAGGAAAGGACAAAACAGCAATATAAAGAAATGCATCAGAGGGGAATCCAGAGATTGTTGCAATGAGAGCTGATAAGACAGCTCCTTCCATAGTCAGGAAAAAGGTCTGTTGTTGGGATACTATGAACATGTGAGGTGGCATCTGCAAACAGAAAGCGTCTGATAGCAGAATCGTCGTGAGAAGTGCTTTGCTAAATCTAATCAAGACTCCATCTTGTCCAGCATTCTCTTTAATGATGGCCAGCCTGCTTTCCAAGAAGCAGGAAATGTGAAGGCAATAGCCCTCTCCCAGTAACGGGTATTCAGAGATATACTGCCTCGGAACCTGGAAGTTCCATTTAGCTCTCATGGTTAATGGCTGTTGATAGACCTGTTTTCCATGGTCTACTCCTTCTCAAAACACATCTCAGTCACTGGCCAGCTCCACATCCTGGCTGGACCTCAGGGCCAAGACGCAGGGCCCTGCAGCCCAGAGCACCCCCCCCCCCCAAAATGACAACCCAAGGAGCAGCAATAGATTGGGGCTGTGGCAAATGGGTATGGCATAGCCCACGCAGGTTGATGCTACTCACCACAGCATCCTTTCCTCCTTCTTGTGCTCCCTCCAGTATCAGAGGCAGTACCTCTATGTACACCAGTTGCTGGGGAACATGGGATGGTTGCTGTTGCACTTGTGTCCTGCTTGTGGGTTCCTGGTTGGCAGCTGGCTGGTCAGTGTGTTTACAGAATGCTGGTCTGATCCAGCATGGCTCTTATGTTCTTATTTTTGAAAACATTTTATAGTTAGGGGATGGCCATCTGAGCATACACACGGGTAGCTCCTGCTATTATTTCTTCTTTAAAATATATATTAACTCTTTCTATAACACAATCATGGTTATTCCCAAGTGAATGTGTTTAATTATTATGGCAGTGGAAGCAACCTCCATTTTATTCATGTTTTCATGATAATTCAAGTATGATTTAAGTGAGTTTAAAATCCGACACTGCCCATGCTCAAGGTATTTCTTCTTCTTCAATCAGGATTGGCAAACTATTTATTTTCCTCTAAGGTATATCGGAAACGTAGAAGCAGTTGTAATTGGTGGGGGGGAGTGAGGAATGTTAGTTGTTCACAACTGAAGGGACTCACATGGCTGTCTAAAGGTCTCCCCCCCTTAAGACCATTAAGTCCAGGGTCAAAAATGACCTAGCTGCACTGCTGCCTGCCAGTGGAGCATTGTATAAGCCTCTCCTGCACCAAAGGGGTCGCTCCCACCAGAGCCATATCCCAATTCCTTAGCTGGCCATGACAACAGCCAGAACAGACTGAGTTTGTGCCCATCCATCTCTTTTCTGCAGTGGTCCCCAGCGCTGCCACCATCATCATTGTGGTTTGCGTGGGCTTCCTGGCCCTGATGGTGATCCTGGGTGTCCTACGCATCCACTCCTTGCACAGGCGAGGGGGTGAGCGTGAGTGCGCAGGGGAATCCGCAGAGGGCCAAGGGAGCGCCCAGGCCAAGGAGAATGAGATGTTCTGGGATGATTCTGCCCTCACCATCATCGTCAACCCCATGGAGGTGAGTGGAGGAAGGAATGGGAGGGCTGGGAAAGGAGCAGACAGTGGGGATGGGGGGGGGGGGAGAGGGCAAATGGAGCTGCAGTTGAGAACTCAGTTTTGCTCAATCCCCACATCCTCCCTCCCTCTCTCTCTCCAACAGTCATACCAGAGCTGCCAGGAGAGGGCAGCAGAGAGTGCTGAGTCTAAAGCCAGAGAGGCAGCGGAAGAGGAAGACAGTAGAGACTCTGAGTCACCAGGCAGCCCGGGCAGTGATGCTGCCGATGACCAGCGTATTGTGGGCAAGCATGATGCCCCTTGCCACTACTAGAGCCACGTGGTGCAGGGAGGAGTGGAACGGCCAACTGGAGGGAGGTCCTGCGTGTGTCTTGTATTTGAGGGCATAGCCTGCCCCCCACTTCTTCATTTCTTTCTCCTCTCCCCGTTTCCCTCCCACTTTCTCCAGACCTCTTGTTTGCACAACAGAGATGGGCCTGAGACACGACACTTTGGGGCATGGGGCAGAAAACCTAATTGGAGCCTTCCCCTTCCCCTAATTTAATACGGGACACAACCTGACGGGAAGTCCTCTAGTGCAAGCCTCTTCGAAATGATCGGGAGCTGCGCAAGATGGGACATGCCCTACGGCTCAGATTGGCCTGCCTACATTTTTGCTGCCCCAAATCTGCTGCTTGAGGTATTTGCTTCACCTTGCCTCCTAGCAGGCTCACTTCTGCCTCCCCCCCATCTTTTGGTACCATTGCCCAGGGGAGGAACCTCTCTTTCTCCCCAGATTCCTGGCTCCCTCCCAATTTTCCAGCTGTTTGCTTGAACTCAAGTGGGGCTGGGCCCTCCTATCTTTGATCTCCAGCCTACGTTCCCCATCCTAACAAAGAAGCGGAAGCTGGATTGGCATGCTGTGCAGCAGAAATACAGAGAAACGATAGGGGAGCTTGGGGGGGATGACAAATGGGGTACAACGGAGGCCCCAAGATACTATATATATATATATTGTATATTTTTTCAATGTTGTTGTTTGAGGTTTCTTCTTGTTTTCTTGTTTGATGCAAAGAAACAAAAAGCCTGCCGCTTGTGTCGCTTTGTAAAATTGTCAATAATATTCAAACAACAAGTGCTGTGGAGAAGGGAATGGATCAGCTTTTAAAATAAAATAAAAAGGATTTTAAAAAAATGTGCGATCTGGAATGTTGGAAACTCTGCCTTTGGAGACGGGGAGCTTTATTCTCTCACTCCTGCCCTACTTGGCAAGAGAAAAACAATAGAGGGGAAGTGTGGAAAGGGCACTCTGCTCCTTCCTGGATCACAGCCAACTTCTTGTTCACTTCCGACTCCCTCAGAGAATCCACTGCCTGGGCTGGAAGGGGATGGCTCAGAAATGCCTCTGCTGCCCCACTCAGCGACGGGCTCACCAGGCTGGCATGAGAGCCGACCATGCAAGGGATGTCTAAAGCCAGAATCGTTGTCAGTGCACTGTAGGGCCCAAAGCCAAGGTCACTGAACCAACAGAACCTCTTTCGGGAAGCTGGCGATCTGCAGTGCTACTCCAGCATTGCTTGGGAGGCTAATGGGAGCTGAAATAGTCCTGCAGGGAGGTGAGTGTGAGTATAAACTAGGCCCTGGAGAAGCTCTGTTAAAGGGGCCCAGCTCCGTTCCTGAGGTTGGCACTCTGGAGAGGTTGTGATGCCTCCAGCTGCCTCTGGGGCTATTAGGGTGGGGAAGGGAGGGATCCCCAGAGGCAAGTGAGTTTTTTGGGGGGGGAGTTGTTGTTGGTATCTGAGGATGTAGATGAGGAACCACTTTCTCACATGTGGAAATCTGTAACAGAGGGGTTGCCTAAAGGGCTGCTTCTTGAGAAAGTCCAGGGAGAGAGTTCCCCCCCCCCCCCCCATGCTCAGGATCCCAGGAATACTCTACTCATGTAAACCTATCTGAGTCCAGAGCCTGGGTCATGATAAAATGTGCCCTGAGAGAAGAGCAATGCCTCAGCATTGGTGTTTTATTAGTAAGACATGAACACTTTATTAACTTAAAATGGAGAATTTCAGTGAATCTAAAAATCTGTTGCATCATTATTCCTATGCAACAAATAGAGCCAGACCTCCCAAGCACAAATACACAAAGGTTTGCAAAGGAGGAAATGCTGGATTTCAGTTTCAGGCTGCTCTCCACACCTCCACCGAGCGGCTGCTCTCAGTGCAGCCTCCCTCCCCCTTGGAGGATATTCTATACTAGCTGCCTGCATATCACCCTCCTCTTCATTTGATCCTTTACCCTATCAGGAAGGCAAGATCTGCAAGTGAACACCTGTAAACAAGGCTTTGGAAGGTAAGCACAAAAATGGACTGTAGCAAGTCTGTTCTCGCTAGAACAGGGAGCAAAGTTTCCTCAGAAGAGGGCAATTTGCCAGTTGCAGTTCAAAAGGAGAGGAAGGGGGAATCCCATTATCTTCCATCATAATGGGGTCTCAAATTCTGATTACAGGGTGATGCAGGTTAGCCTCCGTTTGGAGGCTAACATTTATACAGTAGCCTGCTTCCGACAGAATTTCCCACTGTTTCCCTTTTACATGCTTTCCTTACAACTGCTGTATCTACTCAGCCAACTGGCTAGCTTGATTTGGGCTCCAGGAGAAGCAGAGCATAACACTTTCTCTGCACTGAATAGTGCAGCCAACACATTGGAGCCTGGAACCCTGGAAAGACTGTTTGCTTCACAAACAGGAGTTCTAGTAGCTTCCTTAGGGATTAATTTCTGCACTGTTAACTTCTGCACCTGTCCAACTGCACCTGTGATCCTTCAGGTGTCTGACAGAGTCCCAGCGCAGCAGCAGATCTTCAGTTATTCATTCTTGAAAACAAAGCATTCGGCTACTAGCCTTCAGGTTTTCCTAGGACAGTTGGTCCTCAACCTTGGAATGGGGAAGCGTGCCCTTTATTAAGGCCACATATCCCTACATGCAGTTAGCCACCTTAGCCAGTCGTCAGAAAGGAGAGAGTCTCACATTTGTGTTGCCAAATGAATGGTAAGTTCATAGGTGACCATGACGATAGCTGCATTGGGGATCTGCCGAATCAGATGGGCCAGTAGCCCACGGTAAAGAGCCAAGGGACCCTCTTCTCTGACCACAAGCTGCAGGGTCTGCACAAAGGACCGATACCGAGAGCCCTCCTCTCGCAGCCGTGTCCGGATGACCTCTACAGAGCACAGAAAGAAAAGAAAAAGGAGATGAGCCCGTTGACCTTCCCATCTTCTGAGTCAAGCTGGCAGGCAGGCAACTCCCTGCTCCTCCAGTCCAGGCCAAATCCGTTGAGCCCCCAAGAGCATGGACCCCACCATGCAACTCACCATGTGGGTAGGCAATGCACGAGGCACATGTTTTGGAGGTGGCAGCTGCAGCCATCAGCCCACAGAAGTCCTGGCTGTTGGGTGAAAAGGTAAGCGCTGGGGTCAGGAATTGCCGATGCTCCCTGAGCCGTTGCTTCAGCGCTTCATAGATAACAAAATGGATTATGGTTTCAGAGACACCAGCATACGAGGCAGTGATCCCACGGTAAAAGCCTCGCAGGCCCTCCATGTAGTAAATGCGCATGGCACAACGAAGGCCACTGGTGGACCTCTCGCCTTTGGCCCTGCAGAAAGAGCAAGTATGAAACAGGGACATCCTTGCCTGGCTCTGCCAACAGCCACAGCTGTGTTGGGTCCAGATTTAAGGGTTGGGTCCAGATTTAAGATGGATCTACTGTGCTGGAGGACATGACCTTCCCCGCCCCCTCCTTCCCTAGGCTGCCCCTCCAGCCCCCTGAAAATGGGAGACTCTGCTGAGAGGGGTAAGCTGTGGTGTGTGGGGGAGGGGGATCCCCAAAAGAGGGTCTTTCCATGAGAGGAGCCTTTCCTCTTGTGGAAGCCAGATCCTGGATCCAACCCATTATCAAAACCTTGCACCCAAAATGTGAATTTTGCACACATACCCCAAAACTAAATTCTGTAAACTGTATAAATCATGCAGATCAAGTAACTTTATGTAATTCTTTATTTTGCATACTTTATTCTGCAGTTTTTACTATTTTGCATAATTCATCCTGCTTCTAGTCCTCAAGAGGGGCAGGGAACTATATGTGGCCCTGGAGCCTCACCCTCTAACCATGAAAAATCTTATCCAGTCTTTGTCAGGCTTCTGAGCTGCACTAGGGCATTAGCGTCTAAATTCTACACTTATGGGGAAGTGCAGCCTATTCACAGCTTGCCAATTACCTACTTCCCACTAGTTTTCCATTATGCCTGGAAACTAATCCTGCCAAAGAAGTTCCTCCATAGCCCGGGTGCCTCAAAACAACGATACGGACAGGGGTACAGCCTACTTTCCTTACCTAGCTTCCAGTTGCATTCTGGTCTTCACCAGCCAGATGGGGTTGGTCAAGGTGGCAGACGTGACTCCTACAGAAGAGGCCAAAGGTATCGATGTGAAACTTTGTGGTTTGTGGAGGGCACTTACTCATTTAGTGACCAATTCTGAGGTTTTCTAGGGCCCAAATCCAGCCAAAGTGACATGCTTTCATAACTGGTCCATTTCAGCGGGAGAAAATCGCAGGCTTCATTCTCCCGTGGGTTTCAGGGACACCTCAATGTGTTGAACTGCACCTAAGAATTCTAAGTTTTCCCTTTGCCTTTCTCTTGTTGAAAATCCCTCACCACTTTCATTTTTTGGCACTTGCAACAGAATAGAAGAAAGGTATGGGGTGCTTCAAACGTGAATTTTTACCTACACAGGTGTAGGGGGAAAAAACACATGCATCCCTCTTTGTTGTCATATGTGAAGGTGACTAACAAGCACACACACATAGCCCTCTTTAGCATGGGAACCTACAGCTTCCCAAAGAGGAATAACACCTGTGCAAATCTTCATGAATCACAATGTAGTCAGGAGCCCTTGTTTATTCCCTTAGTCCTCTAAGTCATGACATATACAGATTGATTTATTCTATTTTGATGTTTCACAAAGCTCGGGGCATGTAAAGTGGCCTGAAGATACCCTAACTTACATTATCTATATGACATGTATTTACCTGCACAGGCTGCTGAGAGCATGTGAACTTTCTTCGACTCTGGCACAAATACCATGTTGAGTTTCTCCTTAGCCCCTGAATATGCAGCAAAATAAATGGCCCTAAAACAGATAGGGGGGAATTGTACATATTAAAGCTACTTTTTCCAACCGAAGCAACAAGAAGAAACCTAGTTTAAAAAGCAGAGCTATGCTCTGATACACTTGTGCCCTTGTTCAGATTCAGGTTTCTTGCCTCGACTTGTTTATAAGGTGAATGTGAATTTTACAATGGCCAAAATGCTCATTTGCATTAAATATGTCCTCTCCATAAACAATGATGTTTGCAGAAATAGGAGGCTATTTAAACCTTGTATAAAAGTGCTTATGGGAAAAGATATTGCTCAAATATTATATACAACCCCATTGCGTGGCTGCCCACCCAAAAGCCTGTGGGTGTCAATTCTGCACCACTTCCCCCACCCCCACTGGATGCTCATGCTTTCGGGGGGTAGGGGGCTGGACCCTTTGCGCATATAGCGTTGGTTGCAGTGAGAATCCTTGTGAAAATTCTGGTTGGGGCAAAAGGGTTGGGAATCTGTCCCGAGAAGGCAATTTTACCTGGAAGGGGCAACTCCAATCAGATTGGGCCCCAGGCCTCGGAAGAGAGAGCGGATGCCTTCCTTCTCTAGGATGGTTCTGTGAAAAGAGGGAATGAATGTGTGGATCACTGTCTGCCCTCTTCCCCTAAGTGGGTGGAAGAGAAGCCATTGCCACACCTGGAGGTACTAAGGACTGCGGCCCCCACCCAAGGGCATCTTCTAGCACTTCTCACAAAGCCTAAATCCATTCCTGTCTCCACTACTCACCTCAACAGCTCAAGGGCCCCTACAGAAGGAAGTCCAGGGCGGATCCATGCTCCATTCACCCCCTGCAGCTGTACTGCAGGCAGGCAAAGGGGCCTCAAGGCCCATGAGGAGGACTGCAGGCGGGTCTTCACTACCTCCAATGGGCAGGTCAGGATGGCTCCGGTTGTGCCACCAAATCTGGGGAGAGACAAAGAAGTGCAGATTCAGTGCCTGTTCAGCCAATCACGTTTCAGAGGCTACCTTCCAGGTTGTTATTCTGTGAGAACCACCCTTGTCTACATGAATAGCTCATTCTGTGACGTTTCAGAGGCTCTTCACGCATTACATTGTAAAGGAAACAGCTAAATACGTAACTATCTGACAAGTATTATGCAGGGACACATGTCAGAGAACTGGATTGGCAGGGGCTCCCTGCTGAGCATACACTGTGGCAAAAATGGCCAAAAAATGTGCTTGCTGTGCAATTCCTCAGACACACCCACCTGACATAGTTTCGATCATTCAGAGACTGGTGCCTTTCCCAATGGAACAATACACTTTCCCAATGCTTTGCACAATTAGTGACCTTGACATGGATTGCAGGCGAGCCCAGAACCCTGTAATCTTGCCAGGATCTGCTAACTCAACTAATGACAATTGCTATTAGTTATATGCTGTTGTTACAGGATAACGTGTTGTGTGAGGTAGGATAGCGTTACTGTGTACCACCCATACTGCGGCAGCAGTTCCCACCACCTCCATCTCTACCTCTCCCCATGCAGTGCCCCAAGGTATGGAAGTGCGCCACAGAGGCACCCTCTGGATTTGCCACTGATTAACATGCTGACGTCTTGGCCCCAGCCTGTTCTGAGCACAGTTGCCTGGGGCTCTAAAGTCCGAGCGGGAAGGAGGCCCAAATAGCGTGAACTTTGCCTACTGGAGTTGCCCAACAGGCTTTGTTCCCTTGCAAGCCTCTGCCATGACACCACCACAGATGGGCATAGTGCTCTCTTTGCAGTCTGGAAGCTGCATCCACTAGTATCCCCACCCCCACCCCTGCTGCCGCCCCTGGGTAGACGGAGGGTAGATCTCTAGCTCACCTGCCTCACCTAGTTCTGGAAATATGCATCTCTGTGTTAGTCCCTTGGCTGAGAGTACCAGGTTGGGGTTCAGGCAGGTGGGCTCAGCAATTTCTATCTTGCAGTTCCTGGGCTATCATCCAACGTAAGTTAAAGGAAAGGCTGTTTGGCAATTGAATGAGTATTATATTTGGGTCGCTTGCTTCTGGCATGGGAATCTATGGCATCAACTGTGTCACAGCATGTTCACGAACTTTCTGATTAAGAGAGCCAGTGCCAGGGATCAGTGTCACTGAGCACTTGCAGAGGCACAAATCCCAGCATGGGGGCCCTGCTGACCCCCCATTCTTTCTCTTATTGTGTCTTCCTCTGGTCCTCCCGATATTATCCCATCAGCCATTGCTGCAAAAAAACAATCCTGGTGGCAATCCTAGAGCGGCACTCCCTCCTTTTGCTGCTGTTGCCAGAGAACTCCGTACCCAGTGGGAAAAGCCATCTCAACGTAATGGAAAACTCCATGCAGCCCACAACACGCAACACAATGGTTGTGCAGGAACTCTCCTCTGCACAGCATGGACATCCTGTGTGGAGTGGTTTTCAAACAAACTCCACCGTTGCGTGGAGTTTTCCCGCCAGACAACACATTTCTCAATGGTAGTGTAAAAACTCCACCGTGGAATTCTAAAACCACTGTTGATTAACATGTTGTCTGAACTGAGCCATTCTGTGTTTCCTGCACTCAGAAGATGCTAGGAGGTCTGAGTAACAGACACATACAAATATTTTTAATGCAAACAGGAGCTAGAATTATGAATTCTCTCCCCCCCCCCCCCCCCCCGAAGGTGTTCCTATTTCCTCAGGGCATCAGTAGACACTACCAAACATTCATTGATCTATTTATTTATTAATTTATTTACTGCATTTCTATACCTCTCAATAGCCGAAGCTCTCTGGGCGGTTTACAAAAATTAAAACCATAAAAATCATTCAAAATTTAAAACAACAGAATAAAAACATACTGGTAATTTAAAATACAGTATAAAAACACAACCAGGATAAAAACCAAGCAGCCATGCAGAAATTGATAGGGATTTAAAATACAAATTTAAACAGCAAGGTTAAAAATCAAGCTGAAGAACTGTTAAAACACTGTGAAAATAAAAAGGTCTTCACCTGGCATCTAAAGGAGTATAATATAGATACCAGGCGAACCTCTCTGGGGAGCTCATTCCACAGCTGGGGTGCCACAGCAGAGAAGGCCCTCCTCCTAGTAGCCACCAGTCTCACTTCCTTTGGCAGGGGATCATGGAGAAGGACCCCTGAGGATCATCTTAGGGTCCGGGCAGGCACATATGGGAGGAGGCGTTCCTTCAGATAACCTGGCCCCAAGCCATTTAGGGCTTTGAATGTTAATACCAGCACTTTGAATCTGACCAGGACCTGGACCAGCAGCCAGTGAAGCTGGAAATGGACTGGCATAATGTGATCTCGTTGGCCAGCCCCCGTTAACAGTTTGGCTGCCATGTTTTGTACCAGTTGGAGTTTCCGGACCTACTTGACTTATACCTTGCCATTCTTCTTTATTTGGACATTGGAGCTGCCTGCTCAAAAGCCACAGCTAATTTATTTAATTACTAGGGGAAGTACCCAGCTTCCCATGGGTTGGAATAGCTTTCAAGCAAGCTTACACAGCTGTTAAGAGTTGGATACGTTGTGCCTGTCCCGCCCGAGTGAAGCCATGCTCACTGGCACCCCTAGGCGCAGCTCTCGCATTGGTGCATCCCTGTAGCCCACTGAGGAAGGGGTCAATCCATTCTATTCCACAGAGGGGGGAGGGGGCAAGTATATCTATTCCTCAGCCTAATAATCTCCCCCAGCTTTAAACTAACGGGCAGATGGGCTGACATACATCCCTTTTACTATTATAGATGAAATTTATATTTCACTCTAGTCCTAAAGCATAAACAATTTTTACATTTCCTAAATAAGGAATAACACCTACAAAGAAACAGAACTTGCCATAATGTCCCAGGAATGACTTCTTCAATACCTAAGTGCTTTAAGACCATGACCCAGTGTGCAAAGCAGTTCCTTAAGAACGCAAGAATTTAAAGGAAGGCCATGCTTCAACCAGAATTTGGAAATAAGCTCCATACTCATTTTGATGTCTTTTCAGCTTTTATTGGGTCATACATTGTCCCCACTTGTCATCCAGACTTGTAGTCTAGTTTAAAGTAAATGTATGACTAGAGGGGACCCTCCACACAGATAACAAAATCTCCCTTGTGGTTCACCAAAAGACATGCTCAGAGTTACTCAGTGTGGCAGAAATGATATCACTAATCAGTAGTTGGATACTCTAAGACATTTGCACACTACATCTAACATATAGTTCTCAGAACAACAGACGAGGCCTGTGTCAGGCCTGCACAATGTCAGACTGCAGACTGGAGCTGATGCGACTGAATGCTCCTCCATACAAAAATAATATAAAAAGAATCCTCTATACAAAACATTCTACATCAGGAATTTAAACACATATTTTTAAATGGAAGAACCCTCAATCTTGAGAGCCCCCTTCTGCAACTGAAACACAACTGCCCAGAAAGAGGTTACTGTCTCATCTGCTGTTGGCTAAGACGTGTCCCCAACACTGCCAAGAGGGTCTAGACTCTTCACTCCGGCCCACCGTCCTCTGTTATCAACTCCCACCTGCTGTCTTTTATGGCATGTGTTTGTAAACCACAGTGGGAGCTCTGCTGAATATATAAATCTTTTAAATTCATACATAAAATGAAAACAACAAAGCAGAGGAACAATTTCCTCCAAAAGCCGATATTAAATGCACCATAGCAACCGTTTCCTTGGATACAGCAGTTCCTGTGGTTTACCTGGAAGAAAGAAAGCAGCTATTTGTCCTTCTCTTCAGAGGGGCTGCTTGCTGAGAGAAGGTGAAATGTCCGTATATGAACTGTCCTTACCCAATTCTCTTCATCCCCCCCCCCCCCCCTGCTCTTCACCCCTGACAGAATCAGATAGAATCAGTGGGAAACTTGGCCCTGCTACCAAGCATCCCCTTCCTCTAACTGCACCTGGGCTTCTGTTCAGCTCCTAGATGAAGGGTGGTAAGAGGCCTTTTGCCGATTACAGCTTTACCAGTCCCCACATGGGCTGTAAATACCCGTGATGATGCCGAGTCTGGAAGAGCAGAAGGGCTGTGGGTTGGGCAAGGATTGTTGATTGTGGGGTGTTGAAAAGCTGGGCCACAAATAAAAGCAACAAAACTTCCACCCGTCATTCTGAAGGTAGGCAGCAAAGAAGACAGACAACTGGATGCATGCCATAAGTCAGGGTTCCTGGACCTTTTTGGACCGCTGGGCACATTTCAGAATTTGAAAAACTGCTGCAGGCACCATCACAAAATGGTTCCCACAAAGGGAGTCACATAATGGCTGTCCTGAGGGCCTGGCTAGTTAAAAGTGAGCTAAAGAGGGTCAGGGGAAGATATAGTGAGGCTGGGAGGGGGAGGGAAATAACAAGGCAAAGGGGGAGAGGGGAGATAAAGAGCAATGTCAGGGCCAGGGGGAGACAGCAAGGTAAAAAAGAGAAGGGGGGAGAAATAGTGAAGCTAGAGGCTGGCGGGCGGGGGGGGGGGGGCGCCGGGAAACAGCCAAGGCAAAGGGTAGAGAAAGCGCAAGAAACAGTGAGCTTAAAAAGTTGTGGGGGAAACAGCGAAGCTAGAGGCTGGGAGGAGCAGGGAAATGGCGAGGCAAAGTGGCCACTGTTGCCTGTTTCTCTGTTTTAATGGTATATGATGTTCGAGCTTTGCAAAGCCGCCTTGAGTCCTCTAACATTTCCTCCTCCCCCCCCCCCACCCCCCAAGAAACTTTTAACAGGAGACGCTGAAGCTCTAGCCTGGGACCGCGCGCATAGCAAAAGCACGTGCTCCGCCTCTACCCTCCAGCAGTGGCTCCGCTGTGGATCAGGCCCTGCCGGGACGTGCTGCCGCTGCCACCCCCTTACGCCCGCTGCCATGAAGGGGAGGCGCCGCACCACACGAGCCGGATTCACTTCGGACTCAACCCGCGCGGCGCGCGCTGCTCGCCTCCCGATCCCAGACTCCCCCCCGCTGCCACCCACTCACTCACTCACTCACTCACCCGCCTGCCAGGAGGTGCAGCGCCGTGCTCCGACGGGGCATCTCTCGGCCTTCCTGGCGCATGGGTGGGCGCCCCCACCTCCCTGCTTGGCTCCTGCTGTCGGCGGCGCTGGCGCCTCTCTCCGTCGTCCGGGGGGCTCTGCCCGGCGGGGCGCTTTGCATCCGAGGCCAGGCGGCGGGGACTTCCTCGTGCGCCGGCCGGGGGCGGGCCGGGCGTGCGCCGCAAGGGCCGCCTCTCCGCAGCCTTTCCTCCCGGCTGACCACGGAGGCAGCTCCTCCCTCCACCCCCACCCCCACCCCCCAACCAATAGTTACTCAGAGGGCCCACAGAAAGGCGGCGGTGGCGGCGGCGCCGGATCCAAGTTTCTGTTGTGCAGCGCTCTCGCCAGAACTTGCTTGGCTAGGGAAGCAGGGCCCTGCAAGGGGGGGGGGGGCAGTTGGCCCGGGACCCACGAGGAGGTCCGTGAGGGTGGTGATGATGATGATGTTTGATCATGACGAAGGTGCTGTAGAACAGGTTTAATAGGAAAATGTTTTGTAGAGCAAATATGTTGGTGAGCATTAAAAAAAAAACTTAATGAGCAGTTTGAAATGGGGGAGGGGACACACACTTCCCATCTGGCCTGGGCATATGACCAGCGCTGCACGGCTCTGGAAGCAGGGGCTTGGATCCCCTTGGAAAGGCACCCTCGGGCGTCATGGTTCGCTCCCACCCTTGGCATGGCGCATCTGGAGATTCGGACATTCATGCAAAGCTCACAGAAGTTCCCAGCAGGGCCCCAAATGACCACCCAGAGAGCAGCAGGTGATGGCAAAGAGGCCCGGCTTCAGCACCTGGCCAGCATGGGCATACAAGTGCCTAAGGCCTGGCTGGCACTGCTCGCTATGGGCTCCTTATTTTGGCTACAGATGCTCATGCATTTATTTTTACTATATTGCCGCCTTCTTCTTCTTCTTCTTCTTCTTCTTCTTCTTCTTCTTCTTCTTCTTCAATTCTTCTCAACAGTATGGTGCTTATTCCAGACAAATAACTTTAGTATCTGGGTAGCAGAAACAAACTCTCAATTCATTCCTGAAATCATGATGGGACTATGATTTGTGAGCTCAAAATATGAAACTGCACATGCTAAAAAAAAAGAAGTCTTTTATCACAATTGGCAAACAGGTTGCTGTTCTATAGGCAGAGGATAAGCTTTTAAAATAAACCTAACGTGTATAGCTATTTTATATATAATATACAGCTGTACATTTAAAACAGCCAGACATATTGTGCTTACAACTTAGCACCCATATAACCATACTTCTTGGTCACTTCTCTTACCCTGCAGTTGCAGTTCTTGCTCAAATGATATTAAAGTGTTTTCATCGGTGTCCGCAGGAATTTTTCTGGGGTATGTGGAGGCAAAGCTGCAGTGCACAGCAGTTGTGGTTATAAGAACATAAGAAGAGCCCTGAGGCTGGATCAGACCAAGGGTCCAACATTCTGTTCACACAGTGGCCAACCAGCTGTTGACCAGGAACCTGCAGCAGGACACGAGTGTGACAGCACTCTCCCACCCATGTTCCCCAGCAACTGGTATAGGCTTACTGCCTCTGCTTACTTTTCTTCTGTGCGCTTTGCTGCTTAGTGTCATGTCCCATGGCTTTTAGAAGCCTAAACAGAGTAGTAGAAGATCTTGGGATGCAGAAGAGTGTCATCTTCAAAAAGCATCATGAACTCTGGCAAAACTTTATTTGGAGTGAGGGATAAGACATGTACAACTGAGGAAGAAGAAGAAAAAATGAAACATGCAAACACAGATATTTTAGGGCATCACTTATCATGACATTGACAACTTCACATGATTTGCCTGGAATGGGTGAAGATGTGCAGTTCACTTGCTTTTCTTGAGGTTTCAGAGCCTTTCCTAAAGTCTTTAGGGATGAAGGGCACAATCCTATATTGAAGATACACCAGCTGAGGTGCTATACAAAGACCTGCTACATTGGTGGGATGCAAAATACACCTCCACCATAACAGATTCGCCAGCAGAACACCTTGGATCCGGTGGCAAAAGTTATACTCCACCAGCAGAGCTGTTCCAGAGCTGATGAAGATGTGCTGGTGGATTGGCCAAAATGGCAGAGTAGTAGGCAGGATGTGGGTGGTACAGGGGAGGTGTGATAATTTCATTCATTGACTAAAAGGCAGGAACAGGCTAGTTTCCTCATAAAAGTAGGCAGAAGAGTCCCTGCACATTTTGCCTCATATCTCAGGTTCGACATGCTTGTTTAACTGAAAGCTGGGGATCTGGAGATTATGACACAATAGAGGGGTGGGGGAAGCTGCACCCTCTTGCCCCTTCCTGAGAAAACCTATGAGTGCTTCCCGACAGAGGGCTTCTGGAGCTGCCAATCAAAAGGCATTGTTCGCCTATACTGCCTTTTCATTTTTATCAGATTTTTTTCTGGTAAGAAAAAAAGGTGAAAGATATGGCGGGAAAAAACAGCATTGGAAATGGAAATTCCATGTTTAAGGCAGAGCAATTTTAGGATAAAAGATTTGTTTGGAAGTAATACGGCAACCAGGTTACCTACGGGAATGCCTTCTCCAGTACAATCCTCTGGGGAGAACTTACTTCAGTCAGCCAAAACTAGGCTGACAACTGATACCCAAAGGATCTTTTCTTCTTGTTGCCCCTAGACTCTGGATTGGCCTGCCGGAGGAGATTCATCACTTAACACTCTGAGTTTAAGGCAGCTATAAAAACTACCCTCTCCCAGCAGGCCTACCCAGATGAACTTTAAATCAAGAATTTAAAAATATGTTGATTGTTTTATATGCTCTTTTAAATAATTTATGTATTTGATCTATATTGTAATTGTATTAATGTTGTTCCCTGCCTCGATCCAAAAAGAGGTGGGTAAGAAATAAATTTATTATTATTATCTATCTTTAGAACAATATTGGAACAATTCCCAGCAGTACTCGAAGGACTCGGTTCAATCCTGCCTGTCCACTGAACCAGTAATGCTAGCAAATTCAACAATGCTTGCAGACTTACACCTTGCGACTGTAATCCCCTTTTAACAAGTCTTATCTGAGATATTTAGAAGTGTGACGGTAAAGTCTTCTAGACCTTTGCAGCAAGAAAGCTTTTCCAGTCCCTGCCTGACTGAGCAGGTTTCAACAGCTCTCTATCTTTCCTTGGGGAGGAAACGTCCCACACGTTTTATTGGTGCAATAATTTCACAGCTAGGATCCAGGACAATCTGTTTGCAGCAAACCAGCTCTCTGCTAGACATCAAGTTAACCTGATATATTATTGTTAAGAGAAAGACTGCTGACCAGATCCCAGCAGTATTTTAATATGAAAGAGAAAAACATATGAGAGAAAAGTAGTAATTAAAGCCCACCCTTGGAACATAACCCAAGCAATTATGGGCAAATTGAGCCCTGTTCCACATTTGCCTGAACACATGACGGCAAAACGTATAGGAGACAGGTGTGCATGCAAGCCCCACCCCCAGCATCACTACATGCAAGGGCTCCTTTTGAGATGGCCATGTGTTTGGCATTTTCAATTGAACCTGCTTAGAAGCCTTCTGTGCAATCAGGCACCATAATAAGACTAGGTTTCCCACTACATGGAGGTTTCTAAGCACTTCAGTCAAACATGCTTGGGATGCATTTCCCATGGAATGCTGGCAGTTGCAGGACTTTCCCCTGCCTAAATATGCATAGGATTGCGCTCTTAGGCTACAATCCTATACCCACTTATCTCAGAGCTCAATGGAGTCTACTTCTGAATAGACATATATAGGATTGCACTGTTACAAACCCCTTTTACACCTTCACGGTCAATGTGCAAAGATCTCAAGAAGATCCCTCATGCACCCCTGCTCTACACAGTTTTAGCCCATGTGCCTGAACTGGGCTTTAATTAATGGGAGATTTACCAGTAATGCTACATAAGAAGCAAATAAAGCAGAAGGCACAAGAAGGTAACGTCTAAAGTTGCAGGAGATGTTTGCTGAATGTGCCTTACATCTGAGTAAACATAACAGAAGATTTTTTGCCATGGGTACTGGCAATGCTGGATAATATGGCACTATATTAAGTATCCACGTGGAACCACCACTTTGGTTCCAGCTGACTGAGGAAAGGCAATGGCTCAGTTCGGACGACACAATAATCAACGGAGGGGGGAAGAGGCAACCATCAGTTGTGTTGCTTATTGTGTCGTGTGGCAGGCAACTGACAGTCTGCTATTTTGGGCAATTAGACAACAGAGGAAAACAATGGGCTGCTCAGTTGTTTATCCCAAAATCCATTGCTTAAAGTGTCATGTGTCGGCAACCCCCCTCTCTCCGTGTACTATTCCGCTCGGTCATAGAGTTCACCGGCAGGAGCAGCCGAAAAAACTCCGGCTGCTCCTATACAGCCCACAGAACTTGCGGTGCATGATGGGATATGGCCGGAGGACTGAGAGAAGGGGAGGGAGGAGACGCAGCAGCCCAGAAGGACGCCGGGACTTTCAGCCACGTGATGGGGGAGGGGCAACATGTCTTGTGGCGTGCACCAGCAAAATAAGACACGGTGGGTGTGTTATTAACCCTTCCGTCGTATAAAGTGACGTCCAAACACACTCAATGTCTTAGCAATGTGATTGTTTCTCCCTAGCAATTTAGTTGAACATATAATGTTGCATGGGAATAGATATGCGTCCTACAGAATCAAATGCAGCTGGCTTCTGTATCGGCCTGCACTCCCAAGTTGGCTAGCTCTTGCTGAGTCTTCTGCAGCTGGGTTCTCTTTTGTAACTGCTGATCCAGCAGCAAAGTCTTTATTTTCAGCTGACTTGATTTGGCCTTTTCCTCCAGGGAGCTGGGCTGGGCTGTACTTTCAACTCCAGAGCAGATTGACCTGCCTGGATCTTTTCTTCCAAAATAAGAGTTACTGCAGACTGTCCTGCTTGGATCTTTTGTGAGCATCTCAACACCTTACTTCACGATGACGCCCCTGCCCCACTGCTGTCACAAACTGTTATGTGGGTACCACAATGGAACTAGGGAACAAGAAACTTTCACATTGATAGCTTTATTTACAGCTGCATGCAAAGTTATCCATGTTTACCGACTGCATCTTTAATTTAGCTGCTGTCAAGCCTTGGTATTTCAACCAGCCAACTGGGCAGAGTTGCACTGAGAGCCCACTTCATGAGGAGGCAGTAAGAAAGGCTTCCTAGAATATGGCATCAGGAGTAGCTTGAAGAACACCCATTGGCAACATTCTAAGGCCGCTGTTTTTATGGAAGTATATCCCATTCTGCTCATAGAGTGAATATGCATTCAGACTCCTACCACGCTAAGAGAGTTACATTTGCTTTCACCCTATGATCTGATTCCTTACAATGATAGGTACTATTTATACGTACAATACCTTGGTGCATTCAAAGCATTTTACATGCATTATCTTAGTAATCCTTGAAACTGCCTTATAAGATAGGCCAGTATTATTATTCCCATGTGGAGCTGGCAAAGGGAACAAAACCAGCAGTAAATGTGGGACCAATCTGGGTCAGATTTTCTTCCCATTTTTTTTAAACATTTAGCTTGCTTCCACTCACCCCCATTCCGCCTATTGCTCAAAGGAATGGCTTCTTCATGAGAGCTGACAAAAACCTTACAGCAGCCTTGGTAAGATGCACACTGAGGCTGCCTTTGCACGTCCATTGCTGCAGTTCCAACAGAAGTAATCTTCCTGATCCTTCATAAGTCTCCCATGTTGCTGCAGATGTGAGTCTGTTGGATTGGGGTGTGTGGGTGTGTATCTGGCAAACAGATACGTGGAATTGCCAGGACATAGAAGATTCTGCACCCACCTGCAGAATCATTTAAAGTGAAAGGTTTCTATCACCCTGTTGCTGTGCACAGTCTATATGTTTCCCTTCTACTTCTGCTATGTCAAAATAATATTTTTCAAGCAACCAGGCTGCAATGTTTTGTACATGTAACATGGTAACCCGAGTGGGAGCAGTGGCTGCACTGATACACCTGGAACATTTATTTGCCCCCTCTAAGTTTTTTTTAAAACAACAACAACAACAACCACCAGCAAGCTTTTAAATCTGAAACATTACTGCTTCTATTTTAAAGAACGAGGGACTGTTTTTAGAATAGGAAATTTCCTGACTAAACAGTCAATGGAGAGGGTGACCCCCCTCCCCATAATTTAGGTGCATGCACTATACTAGAGTGACCATATACAAAAGAAGGCAGGGCCCATGCAACTTTAACTGTTGTGATGAAGAGGGAATTTCACCAGGAACTAATTGCATACAAATGACACTGGCTGAAATTCCCTTTTCTCTACAGCTGTTAAAGTTACATGAGCCCTGACCTGGATTTTTTCTGGTCACCCTACCACAATTGGTAGCTCTTTCAGTCTCTACCCATCTGCTCAGCTCTGTCCCCAAGTCCCAGTGGGTTTTTCAAGATCAGCATTACCCTCTGTGGCGAAATGCCTCTTCATGCCACAGGTTATAATTCTGTGCATTTCAGTTGTTCCAGTTTTTCAAGGTCTCATTAATTGCTGTTCATCTTATTTAAATGCTCTAGATTTTTAATGTGGACTCTGTTCATACTTAAAAGTTATTCTCCTATACCTGACTTTCCAAATGGGGCTACTACTGTGAAATCAGCCATCTCAGAAAGATATCTGTTGATATGGTCATTTTCACTATTGTCACTCAATGGTCTTCTGGGAGAGAAAGGCACTGGAGTCACGTGTACCCAGGAAGTCCAAGACATAAAATTTTCAGGAAGCCCCTGGAAAATTATGGGTTAGTATAAGGAAAGCAGGAAGTGTCTGGTAAGAGCAGATGATGCAATCCTTTTGTTGGGGAAAGAGGAAAGATTAGCTTGCTTGGATCTTTGGTTTGAGAAAGAAGAGGACAAAATTGATTCATCATGAGCCCCATCATGATCCAGCCTATGGACATGAATAAAAAGAAAAAGATCTCTGTAACAAGTTTGTGCCTGCCCAGTTACAATCTTAAGGTACAATCCTATACATGTTTAAGCAGAAAAAAGGCCTACAATTCCAGGTATTCCCCAGCTGGGATTGTCCTCATTGAGTAACTTAAGACCTTCAACTATCTGGAATTTCCTAGATGGGTGGAATGATAAATATACAAATCTCGCACACACACAGTTTAGTTACTATGAGTGTGATCATGGCAGTGGGCTTAAATGGGGTAAGTGGTTATTTAAGGATATTATTATTTATCTAAGGAAGGTGTTTATTATAAATAGGTAAATGCTTCTGAACATGAATTTTAAAATAGATTATATTTTTCTGATGGTAATAATTCATATGGTTGCATCCAATGTTAGTCCTACTTAGAGTAGCTCTATTGACTAATTGAAGTCCCATTCATTTCAATGGACTAAGTAGGACTAACATGGGAAACAACCCATTGATTGCAAGTCCCACTATTTCAATGAGGTTACGCCAAAATTTAGCACTGTAACTTTAAATACACAAGACATTTAGGTTTGGTGATGGGGTTATAGATGTTTATGAACCTACCCGAAGACTATGTTCAACATCTAAGGCCCTCCTCCAAGTGCCTACTCCGAGGGAAGCTTGGAGGTCGGCAACAAGGGAGAGGGCCTTCTCTGTGGTGGCCCCCCAGTTGTGGAATGATCTCCCTGATGAGGCCCGCCTGGCGCCAACATTGCTATCTTTTCGGCGCCAGGTCAAGACTTTCCTCTTCTCTCAGGCATTTGGCAATATCTGAGGAGCTTGAGTTTGTTTTTGTTTTTAGGCTTACCGCTTTTTAAAGTTATTATAGTGGTTTTAAATGTATGTGTATATTGCATGCTTTTGCTGTTTTAACTTTTGTATATTGTTTTTAATTGTTTTAATCCTATGTAAACCGTCCAGAGAGCTTCAGCTATGGGGCGGTATACAAATGCAATAAATAAATAAATAAATAAATAACTACAACTGACGATTGTTGTGTCTTACAATGTGTCGTCTGAATTCAGCCATTGTGTTGGGTGGGGGAGGGTTTCATGAATATCACTATCATCATCCTGGTATGATCTTATTGCTTTTAAAAAATGTTTCTTGCTGGTGGTGGTTGCTGATCTCCTTTGTTCATTTCTGGGTGGGTAGGAGATCATTTTCCTGCAGTGGGGCATGTGTCTTTTCTCTTCCCCTTTTGTTTTCAATGTTGCAAGAGGGGGGGGGGTGCTGAGGTGAATTGTTTGTAAATGTGGACCTAAATTCCATTTTGTTTTGCTGTATAATTCATCTCAGTTATATTTCTTTATTACATTTATATCCCAACTTTTTTCCTCCAAGGAACCCAAGGCAGCGTATATATTCCTCCTCCTCCTCCTCCTCTCCATTTTATCCTCATAACAACAACCCTGTGAGGTAGGTTGGGCTGAGAGTCTATGACTGGCCCAAAGTCACACAGTGGGTTTCCATGGCTGAGTGGGGACTAGAACCCAGATCTCCCGACTCCTAGTCCGACACTCTAGTCACTACACCACACTGGTTCTCCTTGTGAACATATGGTTTTTAAAAAATCCTTTCTTTCCGCTTTGTCGTGCGAGTTAACATATATTCCTGGCTAATTTCACCCAAACTGTCTCACTTGCAGTCATTAATTCTTATTTGCCTGCTGCCTCAGTTTGCCTGTGTGTAAAATGGGTTTCTTCCTTTCCCACCTCCTGTTGCTTTCAATACGTGGGCTATGCCACAAACTGCTTTCTCTGTGTTATTCTGGAGAGGTTTCTGGGAGGGGGTTTGATTCCCTTGGCTCTTCCTCCAGTGAAAGCACTTTCTATCCCACCAATTAGGGTTAGGTAGCTGAGGTTTGGGGTGAGGACACTCACTCAAAACTGCATCACATTTACAACCCCTGATACCTAAACTTATTATTGGCAGTTCTCCAAACTATACTGCAGAGCCAGCTAGAACACCGGTAGAAAAATTAATCTGCTTATATCACATGGATCTCTTCCATTTTTTCCTCAGGACAGTAGGCCAGGAAAAATGAGAGGGGGAGGAAAGAATTAATCTGTACCTTCTCCACATCTTCCTTTTTTCTCCTCAGAGAATTAAGACAGGAATGGGGGTGGGGAGGATTTACTCACAGTGCAAGCAGATGAATGTTTACTCAATTAATCCCACCATATTCAATGCCTCTTATTTCTTTCATTCCGTATTACAAAGGCAATGGATTGCAATAAAAACACCCAGCTTCATCAGGAGCTTCATCTTCAAAAACTTCATCTTTTGGATCTTTGGACTAGTACTTCACTTGCATTGGGTTTCCTGGGTGTACAGGGCCCAGGTGTCTCAGTTTGCTCTTACTTACCTGCTTGCACTGGTTGAAAAGTAACTGTTTTCTAAAGAAAGCGTTCTGTCTGTCTAATCTATATGTCAAGGAAATGCTTGTGTAGTGAGTGACTCTACCTTGTTTTAAAGCCTTTTTCCTTACGGTAATTTGAATTTGGCTAATACATGCTGTATTTTTTAAAAAACATCGAAATTAATATATGATTTATTTCAGAATATATGGCTAGGGTGGCATTTTTAGTATGATATACCATCATTTTTCTTTCACAGATCTTAACACATGGGATACAGCCCGCCCACCTAGAAATATACTTTGCCCCTTCTGTCCCCCCCCCCCCCCCCCGATTTATTTATTTTCCTGGTGCCGCCACTGTCTCTTTGCATGCGTAGCGATCTCTCGGGCCCCTTGCAAGAGTTGCCCCTCGGCTGCTGCCGCAGCAGCCAAATTAGGGCGCGCCTGGCCCTTTAAGAGCTGGCTCCGCCTCCTGCTTCCTTTGCGAAGGCTGCAAGACCAAGGCAGGCAGGACGGTGCAGGTAGGCAGATTGCCTTGCACCGAGGAGGGATGGGCTGCCGGGGATCCCCTCCTGCGGCCCCCCACCCCCAGGTTGTGCGCCTCTCCCCCCCGGGCGGGGAGGACATCGGAGCCCCCCTTCCCCGCCCTCCGCAGCCAGAAAGGCGGCTCGGTAGAGAGGCCGAGGAATCCGGGTGTTGCAGCAGGAGGGAACCGAGGCCTTGCAAGCCTAGCGAGCTGGCGGGTTTCATCCCCGAAGCGTGTGGGCGGAGGGGGCCTGGCCAGCCGGCCGGGCGTGGGCGCCGCGCCGGAGCCCAGCTGGGCGCCGCGCCGTGCAGCTGAGCGGAGCAGGGAGGCGGATCCGGGAACGCAGATCTGCTCGGGATCGCACGCTCTCCCTGTCCCCTCTCGGTGTTTGCTAATGCACGGCGAAAGTGGACGGTCCTCGGAGCTTCGCTTGAGCCCGCGGGTGAGCCCCGGAGCCTGTTTCAGTGCCAAAGCCGGCCCCCTTGGCTTGGGTAAAGCCCTTAGGAAGAGATCACGTCTGAACGCGTGTACGGAGTTGCGCTTCTCTTCCCTCGCTGCTGGGTAACCACCACAGGCCAGTCCAATACATCAGGGGTTAGGAGATGAGAGCCGAACTTGGCTTTGCTGCTACTGAGTGTATGCTGGAAACGGGGATGCAGGCAAACCTGAACTCCCTGAAGAATGTGCCTGCATGTAGTTGTAAATATAAAAATCTGGTGTGTGAAGTGGCCCACAGTCTTGCAACTTGAATGGTGCCGAACTTTTCTCTTATTGCTGCTGGTGTTTGTGTAATAAGGGGGTGTCAGTTATTCTGGATTAATTAATGCAATGGGGGGGTGCATGTCTGTGCTCTGCCTCCCACAGGCTGCTGGATGGTGGTTTTTGGAAATCCCCCCTGCAGCTGTGGGAGGAACTGGCCAGCTCAGATTATCTTGCCCAGTAGATGGACAGGAGATGCATAATAATAGTACAGCTTCTGTGTATCTTGCCATTGCTTCTCCTCTGCACAGGTGAGGGCACAGTGCTCTACTACCGCCTACCATGGCCATGAGGGAGCTGGTGGAGCCAGAATGTGGAGGCTCCAATCCTCTGATGAAGCTGGCCGGCCACTTCACTCAGGACAAGGGCCTGCAGCAGGAGGGGCTTCAGGGGGCTCTGGCTTGGCCTCCCACTGGTCCGGTGGCTGAGGTGGTAAGTTTAACGAAGGTGGAAGGTGGGGATTTGAGGTGTCCTTTGCTCTGTGGTGTTTGGGTGGATGGATGGGAGGAGAGCTTATGGGGACACAAATGTAGAAAAGGGCAACTAGAATGATCTGAGGGCTGTAGTAACTCCCCTATGAGGAAAGGCTGCAACATTTGGGGCTTTGTAGTTTAGAAAGAAACACAACTAAAAGAGGCTGTGATAATAGTGTATAAAATAAAATTATGCATGATGTGGAGAAAATGGATTATATTCCCTCATAATACTAGAATCTGGGGTCATCCCATGAATCTGAATGGTGGGAGATTGAGGAGAGATCAAAGGGTGGGAGATTCAGGAGAGATCAAAGGGAGGACTTCTTCACACAGCGCAGAGTTAAACTCTGGAATTCGCTACCGCAAGATGTAGCGATGACCAACAATTTGGATGGCTTTAAAAGAGGATTAAACAAATATACACTAGCTCCAGGATCAGCAGAAGTATGGCTTTGAATACCAGGTGGCAGAGAGCACAAACCAGAGGATACTGTCATGCTCCTCTCCTGCTTGTGGGCTTTCTGTAGGCATCTGGTAGGATGCTTGAGAGGGCTGTCTGATGGTGGGAGTTACTGTGCTCTCCAAGCAACGTAGCTGGAGAGGGTCTACCTAACTCCACCCCCGGGTTGGAGAAATTGGCCTTTGCTCCTTTTGGAAATCGGGTACCATTTAGGCAAATTTTAAAAATTCGGTAGATGAGAATCCTAATTGCTTTGCAAGGCCTGATATTGCTATGAACATGGATTCACCAGTTGCTTTATCTGAAGAGAGGTGTGTTTTGGCTTCCCTGTGCTACTTCATCTGGTCCAAAATTGCCCTTGCAATTGGTTGAAATGACTTTTTATCTTTTGGGATCATTGTTCTGTCACCAGATAACAGTCCTTTCTCTTCTATAGGTATCCAAACCTCTTGGAAGAGCCTCTGAAGATGAAGTAAGTCTTTCCACGTTCCTTTGTTCTGTCTTCCTCCCCTTCCCTGACCTGCCCTATTCACCGGTATATTCTCTGGCAGCTGTTGGCAGAGTTCCTTCAAGAGCAGAATGGCCCTCTGCTGTCTCGTGCCCCACAGACCTTCAAGATGGATGATCTGCTGGCTGAGATGCAGGAAATTGAACAATCCAGCTTCCGGCAGGCCCCACAGAGAGGTAAGTATGAATAGGCGGGCAGCGAAACTTCCTTCAGGCCAATTGGGGTGAGAGTAGCAACCACTGAATCTACTTGTTGAGAAGAATGTGTTCCCTGAGAAAGGGATGGGTAGCTTTAGAGAATTTGGGAAGAAGGGGAGTGAAGCAGATAATTCTGTGTGCTAGCACTTCTCTTATCCTTGTGACTAGTGGGATGCTAGCGCTTGGGCACCTATTCTGACTTCTTCCTGTTTCCTGTTCCTCAGCTCCAGGGGTGGCCGCCCTGGCTCTGTCTGAGAACTGGGCGCAAGAGTTCCTCGATGCTGCTGACAGGACGGATGATGTTTCAGCGGATTATAATGAAGCTGACTGGTCCCAGGAATTCATTGCAGAGGTTACAGGTGATGGGGGTGTTGTGAGGGAGGGCTCATTTCTCACCTTGCAGAACTTTCTGGAGGATAAGCCTGCTTAATATCTTACCTCATATCTACATGCCATTACCTTTTCAGTGTACTTTTCATGCATCTGATGAAGTAGGCTGGTACCTGTGGAAAAAGTATGGCCTTGGTAGGCAGGGCTGTCTGGCGAGTTCCAGTATTGGTGGAATAAGTACATTTTCCTGCACCATATATATAGCATTTTTATACCGCCCAATAGCTGAAGTTCCCTGGGCGGTTCACAAAAACTAAAACCATAAAACAATTTCAAAATATAAAACAACAACAGTATCAAAACAGTATATAAGAAAACAAGCAGGATAAAACCAAGCAGCAATATAGATTTAAAATACAAATTTAAAACAGCAGAGTTAAAAATTAAACTAATAAACTGTTAAAACACTGAGATTATTAAAAGGTCTTCACCTGGTATCTAAAAGAGTATAATGTTGGTGCCAGGCGAACCTCTCTAGGGAGCTCATTCCACAGCCGGGGTGCCACAGCAGAGAAGGCTGTCCTCCTGGTAGCCACCTGCCTCACTTCCTTTGGCAAAGGCTCACGGAGAAGGACCCCTGAAGATGATCTTAGGGTCCAGGCAGGTACATATGGGAGGAGGCGTTCCTTCAGATACCCCGGCCCCAAGCTGTTTAGGGCTTTGAATGTTAATACTAGCACTATGTATCGGGCCTGTACCTGGTTTCTTCTGGAAACCTCTGCCTAACATTTCTTTGGCGGTCCATTTTTATTTTTGAGAAACCTGATTTATTCTAAGCCCCTCCTAATACCAAGGTTACCTATATTTAAGCACTTCGGTGGGGGAGCTGTATTAGCATGTTGCAGCAAAAACAACAATGTCTTCTAGCACTTGAGGACTACAATAGCTATAGGCAGGCAGATTTGTTAAAAAAAAGTTGGTCATCACAAATATGCAATACAATCAAATTGAGACCCCCCCCCAGTATATTTTGGATCCCAGTCAGTCTGTGTAATAAATTTGTATCTAATCCATAGGGGTGCAAGAACAAACAGAGATTTTTTATATATAAACTATTTGTCTCTATCATCTCATAGGTAACAAATCTTCACCCTACTGTTCATAATAGGAACACTATAAAAATCTCTTTCAGAAACCTACCCCTAAGGGAATTATACAGATAACAGTAGAATGCATAATGGACAAGGTCTTCTACCATTTTCTAGCCACAAATAAGCCTTTGCTGACTAGTTCCTACTTCATCAAACGGGTGATGCTCAGCTGGCATGTGTAGATTTTAAGCCATTGCTGATGAAAAATGATTGTATAGCCTCCCTTTTTAATGCGTTTCCTAAGACTTTGCTCCATTTTCCAGCAATTCTTACTGTCAGACATTGAGTATGCGTCCTCCCCCCTCTCCCTCGTAGCCCCCTTAAATATATTCTGGGTGCAGCTTGAACTAGTTTCTTTTAGTCCTTCCTCAGTAATTGCAGGGATCAAGGGCTTTCTTTCTTTGTTATGGCCGTCTTCAAGACAAGTCAAACCTGCCATTGCTACTGTCCCTTAATCATTGTCTCTGTGTGCTTCTGAACTTCTTCAGTCTAGTATTCCACATCTGGTAGAAAGTCTCTGTTGCTTTTCTCTCTCCTCCTTACAAGTGGATGTACGGGGGATGGGAGAATATCCCAGCTCGCGGGTTGTATGCTAGTTAAGTCATAGTTTTACTGTGGTGTCTTAGGTTCACTGGCTCCAGTCCAAATAACCACACCAACATTTAAGTCCCATTGATTTTAGTGAGCCATAAGCATGACTAACTTTAATTAGGTCAGGGCGAATGTTTTTGCTAAAGCTAGCCAAAATAGAATGTGCATATATGCGTGTGCATTGCATTTCTGTCGCACATTTTTGATGGCGAGGGCCTAGGTTCAGTAACAGAGCCCCTACCTGGTATGTGGAAGGCCCCAGGTTTAAGCCTTGGCATCTCTAGTTAAGAGAGCCCCAGATTGTTGGACTGGGAAAGGCCGTTGCCTGAGGGCTTGCAGAAGCATTGCAATACTGGCTAGCTAGGCCAGTGGTCTGACTTGGGGTGCGTCCAGATGGAGGCCTCCCAGCGCTACTGATTAGAAGGCTTTGTGCCCCTATTCCATCTTTTCCTTCTTACTGGATCTTCTACTGTAAGAAAAAAGATGGAAGAAGCAGTGGGAAAACATGGGAGCATTATGAGTGGAAGATGTTCTCATCCAGACCCTCTGTAAAATTCAGTGAATGAGGCAGGGTAATGTCAAGATAAAAGCCTATTCTGGAAGCACCCTTGCTATGAGACAGGCCCATGTTTTCCTATGTAATGATTCTCAATGACAGTTGATACTTCTCAGTAGTGCACAATGATCATCTTCTCTCTGTCAGGAAGGTCAGTAACACACAGGTTTTAAGGTCTCTTTTCATTCCACTTCGCAAGATCCCTTGTCTGTGTCTCCTGCCAAGTGGGCAGAAGAATATTTGGAGCAGTCGGAGGAGAAGTTGTGGCTGGGTGAATCAGAAGATCAAACACTGGCTGATAAATGGTGAGTATCTCTGTAGTTCCTTCCTATAGTAAGATGGGCGCAGTTTTGAATTTTACTGAAAATCTTGGTCACCTGAAGTAGCAGTTTCCAAGTTCTGAGTTCACAAGTCTGTTTTTTTAATGAAGAAGCGATATCCTTCTGCAGTCCCAGCAGTAGGCTTCAAGTACATGAGTGGTCTTCAGTTCAATATGTTTTTAAAGGTTGAAGTGACTTTTGGGTTGAGAGAGATTTCCTGTACTACACAGCTCTCTGGGTTGTTAGTTGATGTTGGCCTGTCATATCAGGTAGAAGTACAGCGCTTCCTTCAGAACTGTGCTCTCCCACTGCGGGTCCCCTGCCCATCTTTTACTAGTTATTGTTGTTATTGTTATTGTTATTATTATTCTCTCTCCTCTCTTTGTATAAGATACACTTAAAGTGGGTCACATAGACTCACTGCTATATGTATAGAACCCTCTGCAAAAGGGGAATTTGTAATCAAAGCGGAGGGTGAACTGTTTCTGTTACTTTGGGTGTGGGAGGCTAAAGCATAACTCTGGCTCTAAGGCTCAATGTTTTGGATCCCTCTTGACTTCTCCAGCAAAATGGTTTCAATCAGCTGAGCGCGAGGCCACAGGGCGCTGGGGTAGAAAAGGGGTTTCTCATGCTTCTTGTATCGTAGTGTCCTGGAAGCATGAGAACACTACTAGAAGAGAAGTGAATTGACTAAAGAACAGCTATGTGTTTGTGAGTCTAAGTTGGGACTGCCGTAGGGGCAAAAGATGAAAGGGATTCCTCATGCCATGATCCTGATTGAGATTGCTCCCTGCCATGGCTGCTGTTTACTGCAGAAAAAAAACTATATGAAAGAGGTGATCCCGCGGTTTGCACCTCATCTAGTTTGGGCCTAAGACACCAATTCCCCACCCCCAAAGCTGTGTCTAAAGTGCATGGCCCCTGATTGCCAGAATTCATTGGTTGCACAATGGAAGGGCTGCTGTACTCCTCCCCCTGCTTTTTTTTAACGCTAGGCGGGTGTGCATGTCAGTATAGTACATGGGTGAGGGAAGGAGGCTCTAGTGTTGGCAAGGAGCATGTACTGACAGCCCCCGCCCCCACCCACCTGCCCTGTATTTGGCAGAGTATGGTGCATTCGCTTTCGGGGACTCAGCCTAGAATGGAGGAAGTCAAGGCTTGGAGACATCACAGGACAATTTAGACAGCGATTTTGCCATCAGGGTATCAACACTTAGTCACATACCCCGGTGGAGATTTAGCAACACCACTCAATCAAGCCACATTACATTACATAACCTCATAATTAGATGGGACACAGCCGTCTGGAATGTAGATATGCCTGCACCCCGGGCACAGAGTGAATTCCCTCCAGGTGGGCATAATCGTTGATAAGCACAGTATGTGGACGGGGATTTCTCCAACTTTAAGCACCACAACTTTGGGCTTTCGCCCATCTCAAGTTGGCCTTTTCAGGATCTCCGGTGGCTTTAGCAACAAGTCATCTCACTCTTTTGTACAGTTGCCTGAAACCATTCTTGACTCTGCCCTAGAGTCTTCTCCCCTCCTTTGTTTTCTTGTCTTCATCAGTCCCAGAGTCTTGTCCCTTTGTAGTCTTTGTTCAAACCTTATAAGAAGATTCAGTTCCACAAAGTTGCAAGGTACCACTTTGCTATTGCAATCACTCAGGTCCTGGCTACCCAAGGCAGGCACCTTTTACTGAAATCACTTGGCTGTGTGACAAGCTCAGGTTGTCCTGGTGCTGTCCATTGGCCCCTGCTCTACTGAAATCACTCTATGCCATAGAACATGGGGTTCTGTCTAAGCCTTGTTGGATCCCTCTTTCCCCAGAGGTGTAACCACCCAGGTACCCACTTTAACTGAAGCAGTGACCTGCGTACTGCCTCTTTTGAGGATTCTTTCTTTGTGCTGACACCCCACCACCATCTGCAGGAAGTATCTAACGAGATCCCAAGAAAAGTGACTTTCAAGATCTCTCCTAGTTTCTGTAAATGTGTAGCAATTCGGTCCATTTTTGAACCAGTCTTTGGTTGGAAGTTGGACCACCTTAGTGCAATCTTGCCCTGGTTGTCCAATGGGAAGGCTCGTAGCTAGGCTGGCTTTCTTTTCGGGGTTGCCTCCTTGTTTTCTTTTCATTGGTAGCAAGCTAAATTGTCAGGGTTGATACGCAATGTGTCCTGGAGCGGACTGTGCACAAGGTGTTGGAAATTGGTGTGTGAGTCGGAAATAAGTAACCTGAGTCTTGCGTCACAGCCACCTTTGGGCGCAGTCACTGCACAAGCTGCAAGGACTAGCCTCGGTGCACTACTCCCTGCTACAGGCAATCCACGTGGGCTCTTTTCCTCTTAGGTGGAGCTTTTTTGAATGGCGAAGGGCTGTATCGGGGCAGCTGTCATTGCTCATTTGCTAAACGCTTCAAGGATAAAATCCCTTGCCCCCTGCCTTACCTTGGACAGTGCTAGTGACTATGGAAGTGCCCAGAGCACTGTTTATAGTTTGGTTCTGTTGGATTAATTTCAGTTATTGAGGCTCGAAGATGTGAATTAAGTGCTTGAAGGGGTGTGTTTTGCCACCTGTTTGCTTGACCTTTGACCTTCCTTGTTTATAAGATCTGGGTTGACTGGCTGGGTTTGGGAGGAGGCTTAATGCCTCCTTAAGAAAAGGCACGGTCCCAGATGTCTTGTAGGATTAGATTATGGGGCCTAAGCCTCTTGGGACATGTAAAACTGCCAATTACCAGCTGGTTGCAAACAGTTTTGGGAGGAGGACAAGGGAACTGTGACTGCTAATTCCCTTGGTCCTCTCAACAGGTTTGCTATTGTGTCCACCATGATTAGCCTTCTGCAGCAGCTCTTTGGGATGGGGACTAGGGGCATGGTGATCTAGAGACTCCATTCCTAGTTCGGGCACTGTTTCTGTAAGTTGTTGCCCCATGGATTTTTTACTATGGCGTTCCACAGGGCTCCATCCGGTCTCTCCTCCTGTTTAGCATCTACATGAAACATCTGAGCAAAGTGCAGGGATTTGGAATGAACTTTTGATCAGGTGTGGCAGTGGATCTGGTGTCTGGGCTATAAATTGAAGCTCGGTCCAGGTGGAGATACTGATGGTAGGTGGTTCACCTCATCTAGACAGCGGTGCTCAGCTGGATCTGTTTGGGGTCTGTATCTTGGAGGATCAGGTGTCCTGTTAAATCCAGCCTTATCTTTTGATGCCAGAGTGGCCTCTGTGGCACAAAGTCTCCCATCAGCTTGGATGGATGCACCAGAGGACACGGATCCTGTTGTCCATACTCTGGTAACCTGTAGGTTCCACCAGTACAATGTCTTATATGTGGAGCTGCAATTAAAGGCTACTCAAAATTCTCAAGGGGTCCAGAATTTAGCTGCTAACTGCAGACTTGGACCAGACAAATGGAATTCATCTTGGCAGCACTTAAAACATCTTTTCTGGAGAGTTTTTGAGTGCTGCTGCTGCTGCTCTGTCTCTGGAAATGTCTCCCTAGACAGGCTTGCCTGGTCAAGAGACTTCCATCCTCTGAGTTTTATGTGCAGAAGACTGTTTTTGTTTTGTTTACCCTACCCTTTTAATTCTTTTATAACTTGTTTTAATCTGTTCTTGATGCCGATTTTAGGCTGTTTTTTTTTTGCTGAGTTATTTTTTTACTGCTGTTACTGAACTTGTGCTTGTTTTATTTGTAAGCCACTCTGGGAGTTGCATTGCAAACTCTAGGGCAGAATATAAATGTAATAAACGAACATTAAATGTGTCAAATTACATGTCCCCCCCTTTAACAATATGCCATCCTTTTAGCTTGTTCCTGTATCACCTATTTTTCTTTCTAATCATAGGTATGAGGAATACCAGCCTGAAGATGACCTCAAGAAAACGGCCAATGATTTTCTTGCAAAAGTGGATGACCCAAAACTGAATGACTCTGAGGTAAAAAGAAGACTGGAGTTTTCATCAAGGGGAAGTGGGCACACTGGTTAAACTGGTATGCTGAGGCAAGTAGTGTGTGGGTGTGTGAGGGGATGTATTTCCCTATTTCTGTGCTTCCCCTGCCACTGTAAATTCAGAGTTAGCTCGGCCCACAAATTATGTTTTCTTCCTCTTTGATTGAGAGCCGGTCCTCATGTGATTACGTTGCCACATTGTTTTCACACAACAGAGTCTTAACAATGTTATTCCTAAAGTAAAAAATATCAAAGATGACTCTCTTTTTTTGGGGGGGGGGAGAGTGAGTTTTCACGCTTTTTCCCCCCCTTGTGAGAATATATATGTTGAGTTTTCAATAGGAAGGCATACTCTCTCACGTGCATCATTGTGAGGGAGAACGAAATAATAAAAATCACTTGGCGAGGGCAGAATGTGAAACCTGTTCCTGCAAAGGAGACAACAATCCCACATTACAGCTGGTGACAGATGGTTAAGTCAAGCCTCTTGGTCTGCACTGACAGTTTTAGATGAGGGCCCAGTGTGAGCTGGGTTCATTTAGCCTTCGAGTTGCCTCACGAAGAGACTGATTAATGTTGTACTTCTCTTGATTTACCTAGAATATGGGTACTTGACTGTCCACCAGTGTGATGTAGGGGATAGAATTTTAGACTTGAACCAGTGAGTTCTGGATTCAAATCACTGCTCAGGCACAAAGCCCATGGGGTAATCTTAGGCCAGCCAGCTGAGTGATTGTGGGAATAAAATAAACCTAACCCTATATTGTCCTGAGATCTGTTGAAGGAAGGGAGCATGGGTTTGAAGTGTGACTGTGCACACGCACTCACCGCTGCCCTTTTGCCTTCCCCTTCTTTGCACTCCTTAACTGTAGGATGGCAGTCGTATTCTAAGGAATAGGAATTGGATGCCTCTAAGCTGGATCTGCCCCCCCCTGACTTTCCCATTGCCAATCTAGGAGAAGATGGGAGCGTAAAGCAGTAGCAGCTGGACTTGGGGTGGGGTGGGCCTGGGCCTTCCACTCTGATCTTATTCTTGGAATTGCCTTCCAGGGAATGTGTTGCTGCTCCTGTGCAATAATTTTACATGGCTACCAGTGGAGGCTGGTGACTCCTCTTTCAGTGGGGCAGTGAGTATGCTCTGGATGTCAGTCAGAACTCTAGAGGAGCTTTCCAATGTGCTGAGCCCTATCCCCCCCCCCCCAATGGGTCCAGCCCCTTGGATCGCTCCTTTAGAGTTCTGACTGAACCCCAGAGTGGATTCACATCTCCACTGAAATAGGAGGCATCAGCCTTCTCTGGAGGGCTCCCGCCTTGTGAGTGACCAGCGCCCTAGTGAAGCTGTATGTGTCTCCTGCTGTCTCTGCTGAGTCTGGGTTCCAGGCGAGTGCAGATACAAGAGCCTGTGAGAGTGGAAGGGCTGAGTAGTGACGGGTCTCTCCCTATGTCTTCTTTCTTCATGCAGTTCCTAAAGTTTGTCCGCCAGATTGGAGATGGGAGGGTGTCCATCGAGGCAAATCAGGTGACCATTGCCCCCAGAGGCCAGGATCAGGCAGAGCAATGGGCAACTGAGTTTATGCAGCAGCAGGTAGGATAAGGCTCCCTGCTGCACAGGGGCTGTGAGTTGCCTCGCAGCCTGTTCTGCATTGCCAATAAACTACCCTCTTGATGTTGGCGTAGGATTGGAGACGGGATGTGTGAACCGATGCAGGGCAGTCTGTAGTCTAGGGGCAGAAGAGAGCCGTTCCAGTCATAATTCTGTCTTGGAGCCCTGCTAGTTTTTCACTCTGGTGGTGGTTTTGCCCTCTCAGTATCACTCACTGAGCAATGGGACAGGGTGGCACAGTTCATTTGTCTATGTGGGAATCAAAGTCTCTTCCCGCTATGTTCTCTTCCTAGAACACATCCGAAGCCTGGGTAGATCAGTTTGCACACTCCAGGGACACGCTGGGCCTGGATCCAGAATTTGAGCAGGCCAAGACCGCTGTGGAGGTAATGCACTGCTGTGGAGGTGGGGCATAAAGCAGCCCGCTCCTCTGGAGGGAGACATCTGATACAGATCTGTGAGGGGGCCTGCTTTAGCTATTCCCCCCCCCCCCTCTTCTCTAGTCAGATGTGGATTTCTGGGACAAGCTGCAGGCTGAGTGGGAGGAGATGGCCAAGCGAGATGCAGAGGCCCATCCTTGGTTAACGGACTACGAGGATCTTGCCAGCTCTACTTACGACAAGGTACTGGTGCAAAGGGAAGGCAGCAGCTAGGGCTTTCCCCTCCCCTCTCGCTTCCCCACCTCCTCTCTCTCCTTCCCCCAGGCTCGATGGAGGAGGTAAGCAGCCAGCACTTAAAGGATGATTCCAGATGGCTACCCAAGTGCATCCACGGAGCTAAAGTCAGGGGTAGGCATCTTGTGGCCCTCCAGTTGTTGGGCCTACAACTCCCATCAGCCCTAGCCAGCATAGTCAGTGGTGAGGGATCATGGGAATTGTGGGCCAAAACATCTGGAGGGCCACAAAACATCTAGCTGCCCATTCCTGAGCAAAAGAGCGGGTGGGAGGGCGGCTGGCCTTAGGGATCTGGTGGGTTGGAAGACCCATTCCTCCACTCTGGTACAAGGATTAGTTGTGCCCTCGGCTGAGTCTGGTCCTGGAGAGAGCAGCAGAGGTTTGTCGTGGGCAGAGGAGAGGGAGTGCTGAGGAGCTGTTGTGTCTTCTTGTGTGTGAGCTCCCCACAGAGCTGAGGCGTGAATGCGCCGTTGTCCAGGCTCTGGCCCTGAGGCAAACAATGGCATCATGTGACTAAGTGTGCAGCTAGTTTCTTTCCCCAGTTGGCCAAGTGCACACTGCCTTCCATGCAGGCGTTACCTTCTCACCACCATGATGTTTAGAGTTCTGAGGGCAGTGGAGTGTGTGTGTGCTGAGCTGCCATGTTTTTTGTATGCACGGAGAGGGTAGCTAGTAGGGACTGTCTCCTCAGCTCCCCATTTTTCAGCCCACAACATCTATACACAGACACCCCCTACATCATATCCAGCTTTGTTAACACAAAACTGTCTAGATTCTCTGTCTTTCTGTTTTCCATCTACCAAGCATTCTGTCTGCTTTGCCTAAGGATGGGAACAGTTCTGAGTAATAGCTGGATTTTATATTTTCCAAAATGTGGGATCAACCATTGTTTTGTTTCTTTCTTCATCCCAGTAGTACAAGGGGGCAACCTCAGTAGAGCCGAAATTGAATGTCTGTAGCCGCTCCACACATTCTACCTTGAGATGGGTGAATGGGTGTGCACGACCATGGGGGTGGGAGAAGCTGCTGTTTATCCAATTACCCGCATTGACTGCAGGTTGGTGTGTCATCTGAATGTGGTGTGGGAGGGGTGGCTTCCTACCCACCCTACAACCCATGGCCTGTGATTAAATGCTGATTCTGGGGTTTCAACATTAGCCACCCTCACTCCCATTTTGCTTTGTTTACCACCTAGCCTGAAGAAGAGCCTGGAAAACTCAAAACACTTGCACATTCTTTTGTGATCTTTTGAGTTGGCCTAAAAAAGATATTGCCCTAATATGGGTTTTGGGAGGATGAGATGCATTTTATGAGTTTACAGGAGGAAGAGAAGGATAGTAAAAGTGGTAACTGGTTTGTGTCCTCACACATCCTTCGAATAAAATAGCAAATGCTGCGGGTGGGTGGGACAGACATCTCTTTCATAACACATTGGGGTCTTTAAAAGCAGCAACAATAGCTTTCCTCTCCTACCCTGATAGGGTTACCAGTTTGAAGAAGAAAACCCTGTGCGGGATCACCCCCGTGCTTTTGAAGAAGGGCTGAAACGCCTGGAGGAGGGTGACCTCCCCAATGCAGTCTTGTGCTTTGAGGCCGCTGTGCAGCAGAACCCTGAACACATGGAGGTAAGTGACGGAGGGAGAGCAGCTCTCCACGTTTCTCCTCTGTTAAGCAGGTTGGGAAGTGGGTGGCCTCTGTTGAGCGGCAGAGAAGGCATCCAGCTATGGCTGCACCGACTATGAAGAACGGCTGGCGCAGAGTTGGAGCTTCTCTCTCTATGACCAAACAGTTAATTTTCGCATAAGGACCCAACTGATATGGATGCTCAGAATAGACATTTGACATCCAAGAAACTGGCTGTTTTGCATGCTGTTCTGGAGGTCTCCACAAGTTTAGGGTTAGGGTTAGCATTTTATCCTTGTAGTCAAATGTCTGGCTCATTCATGGAATATATGGCACATACCCAACCCATTTTTCTTCCTCAGTATTCTGCTGTTTCCCAAACTACTTTTATGACTTTTCTGGTGCCTGTGGTTTCTATGTTCTACAAAATCATGTGTGTTCCACTCAAGTGGCATTATAACTCTTAGTAGTAGGAGTGAATTTAAGGGTGTTGAACCTGTTCGGCAGCATTTTTCTCTATCTTCTTTCCCCCCACATGTCTTTTTCTTCTTCCTCCTCCTTTTATTCCTTGCTCTTTCCTGTCACTGATATTTATGTTATATGTGGGCAGAAAACCCATCACCAAAAATGATACCATGACCTCACCTCACCATCTTTGTCTTTCTCCTCCTCCATGATGTTTTGGGGACCATTTTTGACTGAGTACCGCACAAGTTATTTTTAAACCTCTGTTCCTGCACAGCATCGAAGGTGGACTTAAAAATAATTTTAAAAAGCAAACAAATTGTGTATTCATCAGTGGTGCCTCACACACAAAAGGAGCTCCAGTGTAGATCCTGCTTAGTACAGCAGATGGGTACCTTTCTGTGTGCAGTTATGTGTCCCAAGTAAACTCTTCATGGGCTTCACGAGGAAGATGACAATGCGGGGGAGTTGGGTGGAGGAGCCTTGGGGAGTCATCTGGATTCTTGGCCCCTTTGTGAGCAGTGACATCATCATTTACATTTATTCTTCCAGAATAAGATGTGTTCATATCAAATTCAAACTACTGATATGTAGGCGGTATGATGGAATATAGTTCATAATACTGGGTCTCAGTTTATGTATATTCTTTAATTTTGGGTGTCATAAAGAAATGGAAGATGATAAAGGAGTAGCACTTGTTCAGAGCAACGAAGAGGGAAGTGGGTGAAAGAGATTCCCAGAATTTTATAATATGCTAAAGAGCTGGCTCTTAGAAGCCTGTAAAATAGTAAATGGATTATAAGTGTGTTGCTGATGCTGAAGTCATATGACAGGAAATAGTCACCAAATGGCCAAAGATGCTGTCAGGGACAGAGTTTGGATACCATCTGAGCAATTATTGTTAGTACATTTTGTGACTATGTCCTATCATATAATGGCAGCATTGGTATAACATGCTCATTATTTACAGGCTTTCAGAGGCCCCTACTTCGTGGCATATTATATGGTTGTGGAGATCATGTTCATACCTTCCGTCTTCATTGCTCCATGTAAGGTGCTGGTTTTAACCTATAAAACCTTACACGGTTTGGGACCACAATATCTGATGAACGCATCTCCTGACATGAACCTACCCGTACACTATACTCAACATTCAAAGTCCTCCTCCGGGTGCCTACTCCGAGGGAAGCTCGGAGGACAACAACAAGGGAGAGGGCCTTTTCTGTGGTGCCCCCCCCCCCCCATTCTGGAACAATTTACCCGATGAGGCCCACCTGGTGCCAGCATGATCTTTTCAGCGCCAGGTCAAGACTTCCCTTTTCTCTTAGGCATTTAACAGCTTATGTTGAGTTTTTAACTGAATTTTTGGTTTTAATTTGTTTTAAATGTTAGCTGTTTTTTATGTTTTCATGTTTTTAAATTTGTATATTGATTTTTAATGTTCAGTCTTTTAATCTTTGTAAACCACCCAGAGAGCTTCGGCTTTGAGGAAGTATATCAGTGTTGTTAACAATAACAACAATAACAACAATTCTGTTGCCCTGGCATCTGCTATTCATTGTAATACCTGAAATCAAAGAAATATATTAAAATGTGATTGGGAACGATGAATCCATTTCTTATTCAGTAACTATCCAACACATACATGTATGGCTGTGGGGTGATGGTTATATCTGGAGGCTGGTATGAACAGGGAGCTATGCATGACTATTCCCTGCTTGCAGGGCGGGTAGCATGCTCTTCGGACCTCTCCTGGATGGTTTAACTGGGTTTCCTGTACATTGCAGAAGGTTGGACTAGATGATCCTTGTGATCCCTTCCAATTCTACGATTCTAGGATAGGAGAAAAGGGGTCTCTGCCATTTTCAGAAATACTTCCTGTCTTCCTGGAGTGTGAGGAATCTGCTCCTGGCTAACCCGTGCGATAATTTATCCTCCCTAATTGGACCAGATAATTGTTTAGCAAGTCAGGAAGCAGCAACAGTATTCCTTGTGAAATGGAAGACGGTTAGGCCAGAATTCAGTGCTGCTCCACCTCTCAGGCAGTCGTCCACAGGTGGACGGGCACTCTCACCCTTCTGTGACAACAGGGCTGCCATCACAGCCATTTTGTTTTGTGTTGAAGATGGGATCCGCCATTGTACTGCTGAGCTCCACTGCTTGGACGCATGGGCTCTTGAAAGTGGGTCCTCTCTTGTTGTAAGCTGGGATTCCAGTGGGTCCCACTCTTGATTAGTTGAAGACCATTGCCTTAGGGAACTGGAAGAGAGACACTTCCGTAAAGTTGGAAGGGAGGACAATTCCACTGAGCTGCTTCTGACGACACTCCCACTTTAGTATCTAGTTGCCTCAGATATCTTAGACGGTTGCAGTAGTGTCAACATGATGACTTCACGGCCCCCAATAGCAAACAAATATGTGGCAACATCACTGAAGACATGGCGGGAAAAGGAAGTGCGCCAGCTGTGTGTGTGTAGACAACCATGGCAACGGCCACTGTTTTGCTGCAGTTTTACTGGCCTGCCGAGCAGCATGTCTAAATAGGAAACAGCAGCCTGATTGCCTTGGTAGTGAGTGGACATGTTCTTTCTCTCCCTCAGAAACAATTTTGTTTTTCTAGTCACTGAAAAGAGGAGCCTTGGAGGGCAAGTGGGGGGAGATGAAAATGTTTTAAAATATTTTTTCGTTTGTATTCAACCGGCTCTCGGCAGTATGAAAGCAGCCTGTACTTCCTGTCATGTCTCTGTCTTAGGCCTGGCAGTACCTGGGAACGACCCAAGCGGAGAACGAGCAGGAGCTTGCAGCAATCAGTGCACTCAGGCGGTGAGTAGTCTGCCTGGTGTAGTAACACGTTGGACTTACTTAGGGTTATAGAGGAGCAGTGTCTTGGCACTTTTCCCTGCTGCAATTTGAAATCTTGATTTTTTTTGGTGATGCCTTTGGCTTGAGGTTAAACCCTCAGTTCACCTCTGACCTGAAGCAAAGTCTGAAGTATCTTTAAGTGACTGAAACAAAGCATGCTCTCCCATCTCTCTTGCTCTCTCTGATGGATCTGCTACAAACCTGCAGGGGTGTGTGTGTGTGGCTCCATTTTATTTTGGAGTGTTCTCCAGCTGGTATATTTGATCTACCAGCTGGGAAGGGGTTGCATTCCAAGAGAGACACCAGAGGTCCTCTCAGCCAGCAAGTCTGCTGCTGTCCCCCTTGCCTCCTGAGGATACAGCAAACCCAAATACCTTTGGGTTTGAGCTCATTGGCTTTTGCCTCTCTTTGTAGGTGCCTGGAATTGCAGCCTGGGAACCTCACTGCACTCATGGCTTTGGCAGTCAGTTTCACCAATGAGTCACTGCAGAAGCAGGCATGTGAAACTCTGCGGGACTGGTTGCGGCACACACCAGCCTATGCTCACCTGGTGGCGAAGGAGGCTGATGCGGGCAACCCTGGCTCAGGCCTTGGGCCCTCCAAGCGCATCCTGGGCTCCCTGTTGACTGAGTGAGTCTGGGAAAGGAAAGGATGGGCAGTACCTGGGAATACGACAATGGAACCCATGACCATGGGAGGTGGTGGGCTGTCCCACATTAGAGGCATTCAGGAGGCAGCTGGACAACCATCTGTCAGGGATGCTTTAAGGTGGATTCCTGCATTGAGCAGGGGGTTGGACTCGATGGCCTTAGAGGCCCCTTCCAACTCTACGATTCTATGATTCTGTTCTTTGAAAGTGTGCGTGTGAGGGTGGCAAGACTTGAGTTGGGGTCGTGTTTCATCACAGGGTGTGTCTCTTCTTTCCATTCCCAGCTCCCTCTTTGTTGAAGTCAAGGAGCTGTTCTTGGCAGCGGTGCACAGCAACACCGCTGCTGTGGACCCTGACGTCCAGTGTGGCCTGGGTGTCCTCTTCAACCTGAGTGGCGAGTATGAGAAGGCCGTGGATTGCTTCACTGCTGCGCTGAGTGCACACCCAGGCGTAAGGCGCAAGCGGGCCTGAGGGGGGTGGGGAAGAGTGCAAGGAAGTTTGTGAAGTTGGGGCCTTGTTCTCACTGAGGTGGTGAGCTTGGGTTTGGCAGGTGCCGCTTCAGATGGCAGGTGGTGATTGCATGGCTGAATATTCCTCCATCCATCCATCCAAACAATAAATAAAAATGCTATGCATATAAAAGTAGCCTGTCAAGAAGAAAGGTTCAGGCCTAGCCTTCTCCTTGACATTCTAGTTTTCTATGTGCAGGGATTCTCTCCCCTACCAGAATTAGGCCATAGCATTTTCATCATCTAATAGCAGTACAACAATGGCTCATGGAGTGCTAACATGCTGCTCGGATCTACCTAGAGAGAAATGGTGTCTAAGAAATATTTGTTTTTGAGGACTTTAACCAATGGGCTTATTCACAGGAGTTTGCATTGTGTAAACTCACCTTGCAAGCTCTATATCCAGGCCCTTCCCAGTTGCACTGGTGTTCTTTGTAGAGGGATGGGATGTTGTGGGTTTTGTAAAATGGAGGAGCCATGTGAGACCCCAGCAGCAATCTGAAGTGGCACAGGTTCCAGGCACAGGTTTATTTTTATTTAACTAACATATATACTCTGCTTTTCTGTGGTGACCATATCCAAAGAAGCTAACCTATGCTTTGGATTTTTATACATAAAAGCGTAAAATGTCTAATATTAAAATCTTAATTAATTAGATATAAAAAGAAATGGCTATTACAGAATAATGGGCTAGCATACAGTGGTGGCCAAAATTGTGGACACTTTTTGAAATGTTCATGTTTTGCAACTTTGAATGCTTATAGAAAATGTTCTGTTTCACAAATTTCAAATGTTTATATATCAATTGAAAGAGAATTTAATGCTGAATTCAAAACAAAAAACAGAATGCAAATACCTACAGTTAAAAGGAAGTTATGCTGCAAATACTGCAATCATGATAAATTTACAGTAAAATCTGACAAAAACATATCAGATACTTTAGTTATGATTGAAATGTAATATCAGTATTTGGTAGGGAAGCCTTTATTTTTGGAAACAGCGACGTCTCATAGAGCCGACAAGTGTTTTAAGCTCTTCCTTCTTTATGACATGGTTCCAGGAATCATTTATAGCCTCAATTAATTGGCTTTTATTTGATGGACGCCTCATTCGTACAAGAATTTTCAAACGGTGCCACAAATTTTCTATCTGGTTCAGGTCAGGGCTGTTTCCTGGCCAGGTCAACAATTGAATGCCCTTTGCTGTGAACCACTGTTTGCATATTTTTGCTGTGTGACAGGGAGCTGAATCTTGTTGAAAAATAAATGGTGCATTGTTTGGAAAGAGATCCCTGACGGAAGGTAACAGTTTTGGTTCCAGGATGGTGTCAATGTATTTTTGTGCATTTAGTGTGCCATCGATTACATGAAGGCGGTCAACACTATCTGCTGACATACATGCCCAAATCATAACGCTTGTGGGGTGTTTTACAGTTGCCTCAATACAGTCAGGATGTAGCTCTTCTGGGCCCAGAATCAAAGAGGGAGCGTAAGAACTGGGTTACACGATCTGAATGTAGGGCTCTAATCAAGACTCCGGCCACCGGATTTTGGGGTGCCAAGAGAGACAGGCTCTGGTGGTGCTTACAAAACTTGCGGCAAGAGGAGTGATTCCGAAAGTGCAGTGCTCAGCTGGGATGCCCAGAAGACAAAGCTGAGGGCTTTTTAGCTCCTGAGGAAGGATTTTAATCCAAAACATGTTGGGTTTATCTAAGAAGAATTAAAGAAAGGAAAAAAAATGTTTATAAGCACCACAGCTGGTCTCTCTTTTTGCACCTTCATCGTGTTGCTTTCCCCCCTCTTCTTTCAACTGGATTTTAGGCCCGTTGAAGATTCTGGATTATCTTCAATGCTAGCCCCATCTGGAGAATATTACAGCAGTCTAATTGGGATGTAATTTGGGTATAAATGATGCAGGCCCAGTTTTGATTTCTTTGGGAAAGGCTGCAGTTGATGAACCAGCTGAAGCTAATGAAAAAATACTTCTGGCTCCCTCTGATACCTGACTACCTGGGAGCCCCCATGATGCAACTCCAACTAGGACAAATTGTGCAGCTGTCCTCTAATCGGCAGAATCCCCAGTCATGTCTGGATTATGCTTCAGCTTGTTCACCTCTTCCAATCTAGTGCCAGGCAGTGTTTTAGGGATAGAAGCAAGAGATGATAATAATTAATAATAATAATAATAATATGATTTTATTTATATATTTCTTACCCGCCTCTCCCTTTGGATCAAGGCAGGGAACAATATCAAATATAAAATACATAAAACTGATTAAAAGCACATAAAACTAATACGTTATTAAAAGGTATCTTAAAATTCAACTGGGTAGGCCTGCCGGAAGAGATCGGTCTTTATGGTTTTCTTAAAGTCAAAGAGACCATTAAGTTGAGCAGTGAGTCATTGGCATAATGGCGACACCTCAGCCAAACCTCTGAGTGAGCCCCCCTCCCCCCTGCAGCAGTTTCATGTAGATGCCGAGAAGCATGGAAGGTAGCCTGGACTCCAGGGCATCCTGGAAGTCAAAGGCCATGGGGTGGAGCAGCAGTCTCCCAGCCCCATCTCCTGAGATGGATCCACCACTAAATAGTTTGTGTCACAAGCCCTTTCCATGTGGGTCTTGAGTGCCACTGCATTGCCCCAAATTAGTTTCATGAGGCAGGTCATCCTACAGGGCAACCATCTCCATCAGAATGCAGTACAGGAACCTAATAACAACGAGCATTTATAGAGCGCCTCTGCTAGAGCTGACTTGCTTCTCCTACATTTTCTCAGTCATCAGCCTCTGTAGCAACGCTGCAAGGTAGATCAGTGTTTTCCTGTCCCCCCGCCCCCATATTGCCGATGAGGGGCTTGAAGCGAAGACCCCACCTAGTAAGCTTGTGGCAGAGATGAGGGGCTTCCCAGCTGATAGCTCTGGGCCTCTGTGCTCCCCCAATACTGGTGAGCCTGATAAAGTGTAGGGGAAGTGGGAACAGGTGGAGGAGTCTTGAAGCCTTGGGGAGCATGAGAAGAATACAGGGTCCCTGTGTGGGGTGGGGCATCTCTCTGAAACCCCGAGTGATTCCACCAAGTCTGGGTGCCTTGCTCTCTCTTCTAGGATCATCTCCTCTGGAACAAGCTAGGAGCCACCTTGGCCAATGGAAACAGGAGCGAAGAAGCCGTGGCAGCTTACAGGCGGGCGCTGGAGCTGCAGCCAGGATACATCCGCTCCCGCTACAACCTGGGCATTAGCTGTATCAACCTCGGGGCCCATAGGTGAGTTGGGGGCTTCAAGGAGCAGGGAAGGGAAAGGAAAGGCAGATTGCCTCTACCCCAGGCTGTTGACCAGGCCCTAGGCTCAATCCTCAAGTCTTTTTTTTTTTTTGGATTTTGCAAAACCATCATGAATCCATTCCTGAGGTGGTGAGCCTGTGCTTGTGAAACCTGAAGGATCACCCTCTCTCTCTCTCTCTCTCTCTCTCTCTCTCTCACACACACACACACACACACACACACACACACACACTCTCTCACACGGGTTAGCATTTTAGAATATAGATTGAGCCAGGCAGTTGTGAGCGATGCTTCCCTGTGTGTATCATGTAAGCATGAAAGCATTCCTGGGAGGAATATGGCCATAGAAGCTCAGTAGGGCCAGATCTCTCACCCTGTGCGCCCATTTGGACATTTGAGAACCTGTTGCAGGCACAACCACTAAATGGCTGCTGTGGGTCATGGCCAGTCACAAAGGTTAAGTAATTTGCCCAAGGAACTGAGAACAAGACGAGAGGTGGTGCCTGAGCCCCCAAAACCTTGGGAGGCTCTAGTTGGAGGTCCAACCACCTCTGCCTCCCTCCCTCCCTCTCTCTCCCACACATAAGTTCTGTCCCTAATCGGTATCGCCCCACTGTCCTTCCTCTATAAGCCTGCAGTTAGATGAGCAAGTCCGATTGAACCCAGCTGGACTGACTTGTGAATAGGCCTACCTAGGACTATTCTGTTTATGCCCTATTAGCCCACACGTGCCCTCCCTCCTGTCCCACCCCAGGAGGAAAGAAAGGGTTCTTCCTATTTGTCCCCACAACTCTTCCTCAGGCTTGGCTGCTCCCATTTCTTCCAGCCGTCTTTGCTGCTGTCAGAGCCACGGCCCAGGAAGGGGTTGGGAGGCCAGAGAAACGGTGAGGAAAGGGGACCGAGGGGGCAGAGATTCCGGGGAAAAGGGCTGGGAGAGGCAGAGCCACTGTGTCCTGCAGAGGCTGGGGAGGAGGAGAAAAGGGAACGCTCAGCAGTGGGAGAGCAGTCGAGACAGCAGGAAAAAGCTCTCCTTAAAGTGAGTTTGCGTCGTTGAAAAAACAGTACAGAGAGCGACTTCTCCATCATCCCTCATGCATATCCTGGCCGGTCAGAGGCTGCAGCGCCGTCTTCCTCTTGGGCTGTGCTGTTGCTCCAGCGGTAGTGGGTGAGAGCCCGAGCAACTCCATGGAAGGAGTGGGACGCTTGCAGCTGGGAAGGGGGAGCAGCGAGCTGCGCTGACATGGGGTGTGGGGAGAACTCCACGGGTACCTTGTGAGTGACAGTACTGGGCTGGGCATCGCAGCTGTCCCATTTTAGAGCTTCTGGCTTGTTGTGTCTGAGAGGCAGAGGTGTGTTAGGGTGGGAAGCCTTGGGACTTCGCCTCCCTCCCTGCGCCCAATGCTTGGAGCACAATGTGGTGCCCAGGTGCTGCTCCCCGTCTCCTTCCCTGACCTTGCACTGCTGTCTTGACAGAGAGGCGGTGGAGCACTTCCTAGAGGCCTTGCACATGCAGCAGAAGAGCCGGGGCCCACGGGGCCAGCAGGGTGCCATGTCTGACAACATCTGGAGCACCCTCCGAATGGCGCTCTCCATGCTCGGCCAGAGTGATCTCTACGGGGTGGCTGACGCTCGGGACCTTCCCACCCTTCTACAGGCGTTTGGCGTCCAGCAGCAGTGACTCCTGGATGGGCTCCCCTGTGAGTGCAGGAGGAGGAGCCCCGCCCACACCGATCTCTTCCTTCTCCTCCCCCCAAACACACGCACACCTCAGTGAGGCGGCCTCCTCTTTCTTCCCCTCAGATTGTCTCAGAGAGGTCAACGGACTTACATTTTCAACCTTGGGCAGGTCACTTGCTCATGTTTTGTGTTGGGCCCACTTCTGCAGGATTAACGTCCTGTAACATCCAGGAAGAACCATGAACTGGTTGTGTGCCTCCCTTAGTCTGCTAGATTTTTTGGCTACAGGCAACACTAACCCTTTGAGTAGGAAAAGTGTTTGCTTTACCCTGCACTGGTGTCAACTGGGCAAATCTTTAAAGTGGCAAACTGCTCCTATAGCCCTGAGCTACAGTGTACAAGAAAAAAACAACAACTCTGGACATAGAGGAAGGAAACTAGATCTGTGTGCGAAAATGGCAGGGACTGAGCCGTCGTGTCCTCTGTGCATCTTTTGACATCTTGAGAATTCTATTTAAAAGTCGTTTTCAAAGAGCTGAGTTGTGATGTGGAATTTTGGGCTCTTGCCTACCAAGGTGCTGCTGACATCATTAAAGGTACAACACAAGTGACTGAAAATATCTCACCGAGCACCAGCATAGCGCCATGTGCCCTACAATGCTGGTTTCTCGACTCCCAAGAGGTGGGCGAAGGAGTTGCTCTCCTGCTCTGTACGAATTCACTTAAGAATGCTTCTGGGGTGGGGGAGGGCCCCCCTCAAATGTGCAGGGCAGGACCTCATGTCTTAATGATCCTTCTGCCATTTTGTCCTTGTAAAATAAAAGGGGGCTGGTTATCGCTGTGCATATGATTCTCCCCCTTCTGTGTAATTGGCTCTTTAAGTATCTGTATATGATTTTTTTTGTTGGAGAAATGTTTTTAAATTGTAAAGTATTTTGTATAATACAAGCTAAAAGAATTAAAGCGGCCAAATTCTGCTGCCTGCTTTTCGCTTTGTGCATGACTCTTTTCTAGTCAGCACCCTCCCCATCCTTATAGCTGCATTCATTTGCAAACCCGTAATAGGCTGCTCCCCGTTTCTTGGTATTAAAAGTCCTACTCTGTGCACAAAATAGGCGCTGCCTGCTGCTAATTTTCTCCAGCTGCCATTTCTAAATAAAAAGATGCTATCTTGTCTATATTTTTAGAGAAAAGCCGTAGCTTTGTATGTGTGCCTTTGCATTAGGTTGATAAATGTTATTTTTAACCCATCTTGCAAAGTAATCTAGATAAAATCCAACCTTGTTGGATGTGGCAGCTCAAGTCTTTACAAGGATTAGCTTAATTTCATAGATTCTTCAGCAAAATGCTCTTCCAAAAATAAGGAGAGGTTTTTCCTTGAAACAAAAAGTACTTCTTATTGTATTTAATGTCTGTGTGGTTTTGCTCTGAATTGTCTAATTCATGTAGCAGGTGAAACTAAACGATCATGGGGAAGTAGAGGGTCATGCTTAGCATTTATATCGTGCTTTGAGTAGTCAAACACATCCTCAGTCATCCGTATGCCAAGGCCAGGGTTATTGTCTCCATGTTGCAGATGGTGAAGATGCGCGTTTCTGAGGCAGAAAGAACAGGCACTTGTTAAACTTTTACTTGTTAATGGCCTTAAATTCTGAGTTCTTCTAGGCATTTTCTGTTTGAACACCATTCTGTGAATTCTCATTAAAACGGGTATGAAATTAAAGACAAGATTTTTATAGAAGGGATTTTTACTTGGGCTGTGAGAGTAACATTTGGGTTGCCTCATGCCTTTGCTTTCCTTCCGTCTGCCAGAATTTTCTTAGTCATGACTGTTAAAAGGGGGCAGGAACATGTTCTTCCTTGCAACTGGTCACCTGAGCAATGGCAGCAATGTGTTCCAATGCAAGGCCATCTAGGGGCAAAGGCCCTTTGCTCCATTCTAAAAAGTTGGCCATTTACCCCGACTTTTTTTAGATTGGAGTGGGCTGGCCAGGGAAGGGGGTGGAGCAGCGAGCCATAAGCTTGCTGCACCACCTCTGCAGTCCCCCATTTTTAAAAAACAAAAAACAACTTATCTTAGAGTAGGGGAGCCGATGCTCCCAGCAACCCCCTTTAGCTGCTGCCGGGCCACCGCATGTGCGGCGGCCCCAAGAAAGGCTGGCGTGGCGTCCCTTCCATGTAGATCACCAGAAGGAGCCTCACTTTGGGGTGTGGCCACCTGTTGCCGCCGTGCGGCGGAAGAGGCACCATAAAGAGGCGGCTAAGGTCATCTGATGTAGCTGCTTAGTACAGTCGACTCTTAGCGCTAGCTCTTCTAGCAGCGAAGATCATACATTGAGACTGCTGCAAAAGAGTATTCAAGTGATTTTTCTTTTAAATCCTTCATGCTAGAAGCCTAAAGCTGTGTGTGGAAATGCTCCTGTTGAAATCTTTGATGTACATGTCCAACAGCCAAGAGGCTTGTCTCCTTTTGGTGAACTCCCATTTTTTTTAAACTGCCCTTGCTCCCTACTTTTAACATGACATGCAGAGATTTTAATTAAATGAAACTTTTCCCATCCCTTTATCTCTTGGACAGGATAATCTTCAGCTTCTAAATGTCTCCATGTTACGCTGATGTAAAAAGCAAAGGAAAAGGGCCACGAACCAGTTGGCAACTTCAGTGGGATGCGGGAGAGAGGTTGGCTGTGGTAGCTACACTGGAACTATTCAGAGCCTGAAGTCCAGGGGGGGGGGCATTGGGGTCCTGTGTGTGTTCATCTTTTGCACAGTTTTTGTGGGGCAGGGGAGGGGAAGAGATGTTATGCTCTGTGTAGAAGTTAGAGCACATCAGGTTCATTCCTGCCACAGTTTGCAAGATTTAAGCTTGTGTAAGTGGTGTTATAATTAGGGATGTTGGGGGAATCCGCCTGGGGGTGGTTGTGCTGGGGAAGCTTGCCAAGCTTTAATCAGTTCGGCCCCCTGGGTTTTGGCTTGCTTTCCCATGAGCCGGCCAGACTTAATCTGCATTGAGTTGAGCCAGTTTTTGGATTTCTGGGTTTTTTTTATTTGTGTAAAAAGATAATTTACATGCATTGCAGCTGCAAGTCGTGCAACTTATGCAAAGTTTGGTTGTGAATTGCACAAATTGTGACCGTAACGTTCATAATTTGCACAAATCACATCTTACGCAAATCTTTAAAAAACCAAAAGAAATTTGTGGATTTTGAAAGAAACCCCATTGCTTTGCTTGCAAATGCAAGCTGAGTCAGGGGAGGCGTGGAAATCCTGCAACCCCCCCAAAGGGACAAAATTCCCAGCAACTGACACCCCTAGTTACAACGTAAGGCAGTCAACCCATTTCGGCATCACAGGGTCATGGACCTGCATCTCTTGCTATTTCTCTGCCACAGCAAGTTGCTTTTCGGCAGGGCTTGACTTGGTCTGAACATATGGATTAGGTTGTAGAGTTGGGCGATTGTATAATCTATTGCAGTTGGCGGATCCCATTTTTAAAGTTCTTCATGTAAAATATTCCCTCTAAACAAAGCATTAGTATATGGGGAGAAAGGTTCTAGCTCCGTATGGCCGTTATGCTTATTTTCTACTCACAGGGAGCATTGTTATTTTTTCAACACAACACCCCCCGCCCCCCAATGTAAAGCCCATTCTACCACCTTATCCTCTCTTGCCTAATTCTGCTTCGGGTAGCCACTTATGAATTGCCAAAAAAGAGCTCAAAAGAAGACACCTATTTCCATAAGCTCATTATATGTTATGAATGCAAATTTAAAGATAATTGATATGATTTATATAGGAATACAGGTAATCTCACCATCATGTGGAAGACTGACCAGGCAACCGGTGGGTCTTGTTCAGTCTGGTGCTCAGTGTGGTGTCCGGGTGCCAACTGGTGATGGGCAACTTCATGGCCCCTTTAACTCTTCCTTTTGACGGTTCTTTACCAAATGTGGACCAGCCAGCCCTTCAAAGAGAGGACACTTTTGAAATAGAGCACAGTCCTCTGGCAGACCTTTCAATAAAGAACTGTCCACTGTAACAGAGGACACATGGCCACCTTAATTCTGTTGCTTGTGTTGAGCAGTCAGGACACTGTCAAGGTGGCTCCTGAGTTTCTTTTGTCACTCTGCCTTGTCACAAATTAGCATGAATCAAGCTGGGCCATTACTGCATTGCACATGTCCTCTGCTCAATCTTGTTGGCTGCATGTGCTAGGGCAGGGAACCTTGCAACATAACACCCCAATGCCGTGCATTTTATAGCAGTGAACACAACTGGAACAGATGGGGCTACTCATTTTGGGGGGAAGCCACCTGTGTTCTATAGCAACGACTTTGGTTTCAATTAGAATCTAAAGCCATGGCAGTTGCCCGAGATGTACTGGTGGCAGCCCATGGCATGATTCTGCATTGGTTAGCTCATGGAGCAACAACATGCTAACAGGGGAATTGGATTACTAAATAAAGTCTTAGAATTTACACCTACATGATGGAATTTAATCCATACTGTGACTGGTCACACATACATCTGTGCATAAAACAAACCTGTTGGTAATTGTCACATTCCTTATCCTACCTGGTCAGGCATGCTTCAGTTACACAATAAACTCCTGCTTTCTGTAGTCTGTGTTGTCTCTTGCTGGTAAGGCAGATTCTGGGCATCTGGAAATTAGGACAATTCTAAAGACGGGTAGCTTTTAGGTATTCCTGTTGTTGTGTTGCAGAAGGGGATTGTCTCAGTATAGTGTCTGTCATTGCAATTCTGTACGTGTTTACTTGGAATAGGTCCCACTACATTTAGTAGCACTTACTCTCAGGTAGGTATGCATAGGATTGCAGCCAGAGAGATGAAGCTACAGCGCAGGAAGTCCCAGGGTCAAATCTTGCTTCTGGCTTAGAGAAGCTGCTATTCACTCTGCATGCAACCTGGCAAGATTTACTGACTTACCTTGCAGAAATGGTGTAAGGATTACTAATACATGATGTGATCATTGAGAAAGCACTATATAAATGCCAAGGGTTTTTAAAGGAGTTTCCTTTCAAATATTGAATAAAACTGCCAAGGAAATTCCTTTCAAGAGTATAATTCTAAGGCTTCCTCAATATTCTAATATGAGAGTTCTACTGTTTGTAGCTTCGTGACGCATACCTAGGACACATGTTAGCCCTTTCAAGGCCAACTCCATAACTAGTGGGTAACTGAATGACTCTGTTTCGAAGGATTTGCAAGCAAGGACTACATGAAAGCAGGCATGCTTGAAACATTGGGACCCTCATTTTACTTAAGCTCCAAAAAGACACACATTATCATCTGAAAACAGACCTCACAAACAGCTGCAATGTACAGAAGGCAACCGTCCTCCTTTGGAATTGAAGACAAGATGCTCGGCCACACATAAATATTGGAAGCAAAACAAATGTTAAAGATAACTGGTTTACAATAATAAGAGTTAGCACACCATTTAAACAAGCTTTAGTGAAGCTTTCTGTATTCTATTAAAGCTGACAGGCCTGGCATCAGCACCTAGCCACGGGCCCCAGAACACCCCACTGCGGCTGGCACTGGCCTCTCTTTACACGCTTTAACGACTTTCTTCTTTTAAGGCCACCACCATCTTAATACCCCAGAATGTTCACCATCTTAATTATGCCTATCAGGCAGAAGAGGTAAACTTGCCAGTAAGGCCAACCTTCCCGTTTTTCAGAGGTTTGAGAATTAGGACAGTTCTGCATGACTCCATGGTCTGTTCATGTGTGTGGAGGCACAGAGGATGCACATCGTAAAAAGAGTGAACTGAAGACACGTCTTCCTAAAGGTTAGGGAAGGCTGATCCTGGTCACTATCATGTTTGTAATTGTTGCCAGCCCAAGAAACCCACAAACTGAAACTACGATCTGATGTTTGTCCTCCGGCAACTGCTATCCAGAGGTACCCTGCTTCTGATCCTGGATGCTCCTTACCTTCTTCTTCCATGAATGTATCTGATCTCTTTTTAATGACATCTCTGCCAGTGGCCATTGCCATATCATCTGATGCTAGCAAACTCCATACGTTAAGCATGAGCTGCGTAAAGAAGTAATCCTGTATCTTCTTCCCCCCACATGATCCCTAACTGAATGGGATGTTCCTCCTGCCCCAAGTCAGTGGCTCAATTCGGACAACACAATAGTCAATGGTGGGGTAATAATCAACTTTACAGTTGTTCATCTAGGGGGTACTCCCCACACAACATGGTAATAAATAATCAACTGTGGTGTGGATTAGGATCAGCACTGAGTTGACTACGGCAGCATTCGGATAACATGATCGAATTGAGCCATTGTTTCTTTAACCCCCCCCCCCCCCATTTTAGAACCATTGTGCACAGACAATTGGAACGAAATGTAAGAGATGCCTGGATTTCACAGGACAGAGCTCCCCTTTCCCAGATGAGCTTTCAGGGCTGGTGTCATGTTTGGGAGGAGTCTAGAGCCACTTTGTTGACCCCCTCCTGCATGAGTTTACCAGAGGGGGTCAGGGTAGGTTGCAGCAATTTGGTTTAGTGGTATCTGATAAAATAGTCCTGCAGCTCAACTCACATTCACTGTGTGATGGCAAAAGCAAACCAAAGTTGATTGTACTTCATGCTAAATGCATGACGGAGAGAGTGTATGGCCACGTCCTCATGAATTGGACCCAGCCAGCATCCATTCAACCCATTGCAACCCAAAATGCATTACCAAATGCATTTGGTAAGCTGGCTTTGCCCTACTGCCATCTCCTTTTTTCTTACATCAGAAGAAAGGCCATCTCAGAGTTCAGTGCTGGTGAGTGTGGTTGGGCATTCTGCAAACTGAGACCACTAGATTTGAACACAACACGGTTTCTGAGAGAGCCAGCAGTATTTTCAGTGAAAGACGGTATATAAATACAAACAAGTTCACCTCAAATTAACCTCAAACAAGTTAAGCTTAAATGATAACCCACTGATGTTCCCAACAGATAAAAGTATATACTCCTTTCCAGTGTATGTGTAATACTGTACATTGTCAGGGCCCTTCCAGTACAAAACTATTACTATAATTAATACAAGTATTAGTACAAGACTTAAATATGGGGGAGGGATAGGCTCAATGCCATGACTTTAACCTCAATATGAGGAGTAAGATTTGGATTATCTAGATCCATATTTACAGTAGATGATTGATGGGCAGGAGAGTCCACTGTTCCAGGATTTCTAATGAAACTGATGGGAAAAACCATATACCTGTGACAATACTATCATTACATAACAAATAGTCCTGTTGACCACTTGCGTAGTAGTAATGTTTTCACATTGCATTTCAAATTTGCCAGCTTGGGACTAAACTACACGTGATGGGGGAGAATTGTGATTGGATCTCCCAACTTCGTTTCCTTTGCTCAAAAGCGGCAGTTGCTGAGGCTGGCAGATTGGAACAAGGCCACAAGGCTTATGGGGGTTAACACTTTCTCCCCATGGCATTTTCCCAATTTAAATCCACCCTAAAGTTCCTTTTAGTCATAGAGGTGAAATGGGGCATGTACGTGTGTAATATGTACCTGAGCTAATACAGCTTTGAGGAAGGGGACTGGGGAAATGGTATTGGGGGGATTACACTCCCAGATCTATGGCCTTCATCCAATCCCCCTTGAATCAAAGAAAAAGGTATTGACATCTGGTTACAGATCTCACAGGTCTTGCAATTGTCATGGATCACAACTCAACTAATTTCTTAAATGCAACTGCATGTATAACAGCAAATCACGATTTTAGAACTATAGATGGTGAGAGTTGAGGAGAGTAAGTTCCAAAGCACTGAAGGACATTCTATAAAAAGCCCATTAAAAAGGAATGTCCATGCAACAGGCAATGCCCTTCAGCAGCTGCTTGGAACTTACATGAAGGGGTCTAGGTCCCCTCTACAAGGATTCGCTTTTGCGCCTGGTTAGGCGATTATGCGCATAATCACTGAATCGCATTTACACCTAATACCCCTGCACAAGAGGCGGCGAGAGGTGGCGAAGCGCATTAACGGATGACCAAAATGCGCTTTACAAGTAGTTAATGCGCATAAGCGCTTGTTCACATAGTCAAAATGCGCTTTAACGGCCGGAGCAAAATAAAACTCGCGATTTAACGCGCATTCGATAATGCGCATAATCGGAGAGATAACGCGCCTCTACGCCTGATTTGCGCTCCGTTCTTGTAGAGGTAAAAATTTTTAAGCGCCTTGAAAGAGCTTTAAACCTCTCTTGTAGAGGCAGCCCCTGTCACGCTACCCCCACTCCAGGCTAGGTGTGCCAAAGCAAGTAGGCACACAATCCTCCTCCTCAGGACTCACCCTGCCACTTATCAAGTACAGGTTTGCAGAGCTATGTGTTTCCCTTTGCATCTCTCAATGGAAATAAAACACAAGGGGTTCCCCTCATCTTTATGTGCAGCATTTTCTAGGCTAGTGATGACTTGATGGACTATTGCCCACAAATTTCATGCACACTGCATAGGATGATGTAAAGATATTCTGGAGAAAGAAGTATCCCTTTCATGGTCTGCAAACACTTGGAAACTATTTCAATGTCTTGATTTTATCTCTTAAGGACAGGGCCAATGTTACTTCTGGCTTCTTCCTCTACTTGCAAGAGTCACCTCTTAGTGTAAATGGCCAGGAACTCATAGCTGTGGCAACTTCTGCTATCAATAATATACATTTTGGACATTAGCAAGTGCAGACATTAGGAAGATAGAGGTCTATGAGCTTCATTCCAACTCATTCTGCCCACTGCAAAAAGTAACATTAGGCACACCTATGATTTACTAGCCACTTTAATTCTTCCTAAAGTCAAAAAATAGGATCTACACACCTGTACATTTTCTTCTATCTTGGTTAAAAAAAAAACTCTGGGTTGTTGTTGTGTGTGAACCAGGCCACTATTTTAATTAGCTGGATACATAACTTAAGCCTTCTCTCCTTCAGATATAACAGGAAAATGTAGGTTTTATAGCAGCAAAAATTCTGATCTTTCTTTAGGAATGTTTCTCTCCACTTTCCAGTGCCTTTCTTTTTCACCTTCTACTCCCTTAACACATATTTGCTTATTCATTTATGCTTGACAATATCTTGGAGTAATCACATAATTGGCTGTGGATTTGAGAGAAGTTAACAGCTGAGATACAATCAACGGAGGCCTAAATTAAGTGTCAGACGCATCTCACTGACCTTTCTGTATAATCCCCAGGACCGCAAACTGTCCTTCCTGTCTAACTACAAAGTGAGCCAGCCCTGGGCACTCTAACTGATACAAATCTCTGGGCAAACAGTGCCTCTGTGTAATGTGATGATCTCTCTCAAGATTGTAGTACATTCTTCCTCATGTATGAGACATCTAAAACAGCATCAACTGGCCTTTGTTCTTATATAAATACAAGGACCCATATCTATCATTTTTAAATACTTTACAGGTTTAGGCCACTGACTGAACTTTATTGAGTATATTTCCACGGGGGATTGGAGAATGACATTTCCCTAAGTCAAATTGCATGTCCTGTTTTCTGTAAAGCAGAACGTTTTCCTTGTTGTAATATGGCTAAGCAGTTTTACATAGAAAGGGAAACTATTATACATTATGAAGAAAAGGGATAATATACATCAATGTAAAAGCAGAGTATATTATTGGAACTGCTCAGACATGTTCATTAACAAGCAAATCGGTGGCCTTGGGCCACTACAGTGGAATAGCAGTAACAAAAACAAAGTCTGTAAAGTCCAGCTGGAAAAGATATTTCCTAGTCCTTCCAAAGGTTTTCTTCTCATACCTTCCAAACAACAGAGTTCCACTAAAATGATCGCTACACACATGCTGCTGAACCTTTCCCCTCAACTCTCCTTTGGAGGCCAGTCTACCCTGCAGTTTCTTATAGTGAGAAGTCCTTTTCTCATAAAAAGCAGGGGGAATTGGTTCCTCTTTCTTTGATTATGAATGGATGGTATTCTCTATGATGGTGTCATTGCCTACAAAATCCCGCAAGTATGCAGCTGACAAAGGAGGTTGCTCTTCTAACTTTTGTCCTTCTTGTTTGATTTCTGCCATTACTGGTTCCTGTGGGTCTTGAGTTGAGGGTGTCTGGAAATTGGGCTCAATACCTAGTGGTTCGCTGGACTGCAGAGGAAGCAGGGCCTTGTGCCGCATGAGGCTATCATCACTGTTTTGGGCTTCCAAGGAGTTCCTGTGCTTTGCGTTTCTGTTGGCTACTGCATTTTTCTGGTGCTCCTCAAAGCTCAGTGATAAGGTGACAGTCCCACCACCAAAACTCACTTTTTGCTTGCATCCATGTTGTTGCTGTTGCTCTGTAGGAGTCGGTAGCGAAAAGGGATTTTCATGATTGCTTTTGCTACTAATGGATGAGGATGGGGTAGAGCCTGTGGAACCTCCAAGACTGTTGGATCTTTTGCGAGACACGTTGCTGCGTCGCAGTGTAGCCCTGGCTGCCACCTTAAAGGCATGTGCAGCGGTACTACAGCGCACCTCCTCAATGGTGTTGCGTGAGGGCTTAAAGAGAATGATGTAGACCTTGTTGAAGAAGATGCAAGCTAGGAGCCCAAAGCTGGCAGCTAGTATGGCAATCACCTCCACAGCTGAGACAAACTTGCCATAGGTGCTGGCATAGGCTGGAATAAAAGAGATCCAAACAATGAAAAAAATCAACATGCTGAAGGTGATGAATTTGGCCTCATTGAAGTTCTCAGGCAGCTTGCGGGATTTGAAAGCAAAGAAGAAGCAGATAGCAGCCAGGAGGCAAGTGTAGCCAATCAGGAAGCCCAGTGCCATCAGGGAGCCCTCGTTGCAGGTGATAAAGATGATGTCATCCTCCAGCTCATGATTCCGAAAGCTAGAAGGGGGAGCTGTATAGAGCCAGATGACACAGATGACGATCTGCACAAAAGTGCATAGGAAGACCAGGAGGAACTGGAGGTTTAGACCCCACCACTTGCGATGGAGGCTTGTTGGTATCTTGGCCTCAAAGACAAGCAGGACACGGTTGGTCTTCACCAGAATGCAGGAGATGCAGAGGACAAAGCTGATACCGAAGGCCGGCTGCCGCAAGCGGCAATTCCAATCCTGAGGCTCGCCAATGAAGAAGAGGGAACTAGAGAAGCAGCATAGCAAGGAGAAGAGGAGGAGGTAAGAGAGCTCACGGTTTGTGGCCTTGACAATGGGCGTGTTGCGAAACCTGGTAAAAACGCCCAGGACAAATGAGGTTAGGAAGATGCCTAGTACAGCAAAAAGGGTGAGAGCGATCCCAAACGGCTCTGTCCAAGACAAGAATTCTATTTGCTTGGGAATGCAGAATGTGTGGTTTTCATTGGACCAGAAGTTTTCAGCGCACTTTTCACACGCGCTGGCATCTAAAAGAGACAAGACACTTGATTAAAAAAAAAGATGTCTGAACATGAACAGCAATTAGCACAATCTCCTTCGTGAAGCCATAAGGCTCATCGACATACCAGACTCCAGTCGAACACGTCAAAAGGAGCACTTTCCCCCATGGCTGCAGTCTTCTTTCCTCCCCTCCCACCTGTGCGGAGCTCGATTTTGGTCTCCCCGTTCCAGGGCCAGCATATGCCTGAACTGTGCTCCCCCACTCTTGTTCCATACATGGATGGTTTGGAGGCCTTTGCAGCTCTCCTGCCCCTATGTGCCCCATGTAGGTTTTGACCTGTGCTTGTCCTTTCAGCCTTCCTTACTGCTGGAGGAATGAAGCCCCCCTGTGACTCTCGGATTCTGACCCCCTGCCACCTCCCTCTCCCAAGCTGACATGACGGAGGGTTACAAATCTCTCTCAGCAAAGCTTATCGTGTGTACTTTGTGATGTGAATAGAAATCTCATTCACACTGCACTTGGGGACTCTGATACGGATTCTAGATAGTAAGAGGAAACCTTATTCTTTTACTTATTGTTCCCCTTTGTTACTTGGAGGCACAAATACAGAGTTGGAATCCCAACCAGCTGCAAGGCAGTTCCTGGCTTTCTCACTGAGGCAGTAGATCTTTGTCTACAAATAATTCCCCTCCCTCCCCGTAGTAAACTAGCATGTTAGGAAGAAGGGTTCTAACTCGGACGTTACCTGACATTTTAGTTTCCTATCTGCAGGATTCTCTTTTTCAGGGGGAGCATTTCACCATACAAGTCCTCACTTGCAGTCTGGAAGTGTAAACCCCCCCAAAACAGGTTACCACCTCAGCGAGAACTAGGCCTACAGGTGAAGGCACTGCAAACAAAATGTCCAAGGGTTGTGATGTGCCATAGTTCCTACTATTACAAGCAAGCCTCCCTTTCCTGTTTTGCTGCTGTGCAATGTGAAATTAGCAAAGTTCTCTCAAGGAGGCAACTTGATTTTCCCAGAGGCTGAATTTCTCTTCTTTGCCAAAATTGAGAACAAGTCTCTGTAAACACTCAACGGATTGCGGGTGGCATAAATATGCAGCGGTTTCCTAAAACATGTTCACCGTGGTCTCTATCAGTAGGGATTCCAAAATGTGATTTCTCTCTCCCTCCTGGGAAATGTCTCTAAGCAGAAGAGAGCATAGCTTTTGCTTTTCTTCTCAGTATCAAACCATACCTGTCTCATCACTGATCTCCCCATCGGTGCATTTGACGCATTCAAAACAGCATGTGGGCTCTCCCTCAATAATGCCTTTCCTTGTGCCTGGCAGGCAGTCTCTGCTGCAATTAGAGAACGGCACCTGAAGGAATAAAAACAATCTCATTAAATCAGGGCAGGCATAATCAGCAGACAGACTGGCAGAACGTTCAATCCTAGATAAAGTTGCTTAGGTGGTCTAGTTCATACCAAGTAGTGATCCTCCTCCAGCAGCCACGGCCACCCAGAGGGAGAGGGCAGACAAGTGAGCAGTGGGTACTCTTTGAAGATATTGCCACTGGCTTGCTTGCCTAGACGAGTGAGTGAGGGGATACAGTAATGATATGGGGCAGCGACTGCTGCTGTCATTTCCTCTGTGCAGTGCATGCAAGGAGGAATTGCTGCTGGTACAGGTGGTGGAATAATGTCAATGAGGAAACCCCATCCAAGGGGGCTCAGTCCTGACCACTAGCCTAGGTGTCCCTAACATTTCTGGGCCAGTGGGCAAATTAGGATTTTTTGTGCTGCGGGCACCATCATATAACGGCTGCTCTCTCTCTCTCTCTCTCTCTCTCTCTCTCTCTCTCTCCCCGTGTGTGTGTGTGTGTGTGTGTGTGTGAGAGAGAGAGAGAGAGAGACACTATTCACAAAATGGCTGTTTGAAGAAATGGGTATTTTGAGACTGACCATATTTACCGAAGGCAAAACAGTGAAGCTAAAAGACCAAATAACTTGCCCCAGAATCTGAGCACAAGACAGGTGTGGGGTTGTTCTCCCCTCACAATGCCCCTGCCACTACGCCCAATCCCCCCCAATCCCCCTTCAACCCCCCCAACCCCCCTTCCCCATTGTCCATGGTCACTATTTTGGAGAACCTAGCCTATTTTGGAGAACCTAGCCAAAGGCTGCTACTCCTTAGAAAAGGTGGGTCTGGGATGGTCCCTTCTGGCTCACCGAGAAGTTGCCTCAAAAAATGGGAGACAGATCACACGGATCAGGCTTATGCACATAGGGGCCTTTGCGTGGAGAAGGGGAGAGAATGGATGCGTGTCTGCTCTCTCCTCCAGTATACGAGGGGTATCGCCACCAGGTAAAACCTTACAGTGTCAAATTTATTTGAATGATGAAACGCAAGGATATTGTTTATGTGAATTTGGGCTTACAATGATGGTGGATATTCTGGCAACATCTAACAGTAGGAAGAAGGGTTTTTTTTAAACTATTAGTGGCAAGAAAATTTCATGATGATATAGCTCTCAAAGATAGTATCAGGTTGACCATATTCAACATGTACCATTGACATTGTGTTCGAGAGTAAACAAATTTAAAATCCATGGTGTGCACCATTCCAGTAATCCCTGCAGTTTTGCAGGGAACTGACGAATTAACGGCAGATATTGCACATATACTAAACAGCCACAAGATGGAGGCATAAGTCAAAATTGCTGACTTTTGAACTGGTGGTGTAGCAGGTGATAAGCATTTGAAAAGCCCTTTGAGCTCTTTACTTTCAAATGCTGTGAAAAATGGGCGATCAAATGTATGTTCTTGCCTGGGCAACTCTAAAGTTCCTGTACAGTGTCCTAGAGGCCACTGGGTAGATCAGAACTCTTTGATCTTGGAGAAGATACAATCCCTGTCCCTGTGGAAAGATTCAGGCTCCTCCGCTCTCCAACTTTGGAGCCCAACATCAGAGAGGGGGGAAAGGTGGAGGATGGTGGGTGTGGCATGGGTGGAGTAGGGGAGGTTCTCCCAGCCCCCAACTACATCCCCAACACCGGGAAACATTTAGACCAGCCCTGGAGCTCGTCTAAATCATTTACCTCCCATTGCTCACAACGGGAGGGAAATGGTAAGAGAGAAAAACATGGAAGGAGTGCGGCAAGCACCACTCCATGCTGATTTCCACCCTGCCAGCAGGAACTCAGCTGGGCTTTGCAAACGTTGGAGTGCTCCAACACAAAGCTATGATTGTAATTATGTAATAAATAACAAGAAAACAACAACTACATGTGTATGTATGTGTGTGAATGTGTTTGTGTGTTCCGATGAAAGCATTGCTGAAATTGAGAGGGAGGAAGGGCACAGAGTCTAACAAACTTAAAGGGAACAGATACAAGCTTTATTTTTGTCTCCTTTTGTTTCTCGGTTGAGCCCAATAAAAAAAATGTGTAAGCCTACCGACATTTCAGAATGCATTTGAAAATAGCAAGTTACCGAGAGTCCAGAAACTCACCATCAAAACTAAAGTGTGTCTTTCCCAAACTTAATTACTTCATATCTTGAATTGGGGGCAAAATACTTGGTTTGATATCACCATGTTGAAACTGGCTATTTTATAAGGTCCCACAGAAAAGCCAAACAGGTTGGAAGGACATTCTTCCACCTGGCAGAGGAGACCAATGGAAAGGGGCTGGGCTAGAAAGGCACAGAGGAGGAACTCATGGGAGGGGCCTCAGGCACACAAAAAGTCACGGAGTTGCTCTTCTGGCCTCCAGGACATCAGCCTGAATGGGATTGAGGTGGGTAACCTATTCCCATTGAATACAATGGGGCTTACTCTTGAGTAAATGTACATAGGATTGTGCTGTATGACACTCACACAACCACAACCTGTACAGGACTCAAAAGGGCAATAGAAGCACCAACTAGCCAGAAAATTGTATTTCTCCAGCACACCAGATAGAATGCGAGGAAAATATGATTTTCCTCACCAGAGTACTAACACTTTGGAGTGCAGAAAGTTTGTGATGAAGAATCGTCATTGTATGTCTCCAATTACACGATCCTTGGACAGCTATGTCTGAATCAGAGAGGTAACAGTGGTCACAAAGTGGTTTCGCCATTAGAAATTGCTATATCTAATAGAGCAATTCAGAAAGAGAAAGTTTTTCCTCCAAAGTCCATGTGAAAATGATGAAATATCTGAGTGGGATGTATAGAAGAAGTTAGATGTAACTTTAGGAACAAATAGTGCTGTTTAAGCAATAGGTTTGGTCTTCATGAAGTGATACTTAGAAAAACAAGTGTCCACAAATTCAGCAGGAGCAATTGGAAATCTAATTCGGGGGACCAGCAGGGAGGGCATCCAGTCATCACAAGATTCACACTTTACCTCCTCCCTCAAAAGCCACCAGACACGTGAAGGGGGAGAGTGCTCCTTTCAAAGTTGTGCCAGCTTGCATCTTGCACTGGGGTGCAGCATCGGTGTGAGAGGTTGGAGCGGAGGAAGAGCACATGGACGCATCTTGTCTGCTGGTCGTCCACTATAAACAGGGCAGGTGCCAAGAATACACAAGGTTGGGTTTCTGGACACCGGCCCTGAGGGCCCACGCCCAAGCAGGGGCACACTGAGAAGAGGCCTTGGACTCGTTCCTTGTCTTCATCACTGCAACTGCTTGCTCACCTGCCTCTTCCTTCGGGCCAGGCAACAGCGGTGGTGACAAGGGAGAGCAGCAGATGCCGCTGCCCACTCACTCGTTGGCTCTCTGCCTGTGAAGCAAGCAAGGGGCAGTAATGATGGAAAAGGCCACGAGGGACAACAGCAGCTGGTGGGAAATGAGACTCACAGAGGGAGGGGGCCTGTTGGGGGTGTCTTGCCCAAGGGGCTTCCAAAACCTGCAGACAGCACTGACTGTGCTTGCATTGCTTCTGCAGAGCAGGAAATAAGAAAGCAGACCCTCACTGGCTATTGGGGGGAAATCTGCCAAAGTTTGTGGATTCCTATGGAAAAGGATGAGAAAGAATGATTAGGTTCCAGATGACTGGTGTCTCTTACCTCACTGGAGAATCCACTCCACAGAATCTTGTCTTCATTGATAAACAGCCTCTCTCCTTTCTTGGCAAAAACATTATATTGTCCAACTTCCTCAAATACAATGGAGCCATCCTCCGGTGACAGGTGCCAATTGATAATTGAGTAATTCCCTATTACGCCACCAGATTCATCAAAGAACACTTGCCCCCCCGTATTACTAGCGAAGTTCAAATGCCGCAGATGCTTCAGGACCTAGAGAGGGAGATACAGAGACATGCTAAAAACTACCATCACTGCAATAATGGCATCACCCTTCCTCACAAACCCTTCTGTGCCAAAAGCAAAAGCTGTAAAGTGTCTGACATAAGTAGAAACAGAATTAGCAGCTACTGGAATATTTCTACTTGTGAAATGCTTGTCACATGTTGGTTTTTTCACAAAATTAATTATCCTTCCTTTTTCAAACTGGCTGCCTCTACAAGAGAGGTTTAAAGCTCTTTCAAGGCGCTTAATTTTTTTTACTTCTACAAGAACGGAGCGCAAATCGGGCGTAGAGGCGCGTTATCTCTCCGATTATGCGCATTATCGAATGCGCGTTAAATCGCGAGTTTTATTTTGCTCCGGCCGTTAAAGCGCATTTTGACTATGTGAACAAGCGCTTATGCGCATTAACTACTTGGAAAGCGCATTTTGGACATCCGTTAATGCTCTTCGCCGCCTCTCGCCGCCTCTCGTGCAGAGGTATTAGGTGTAAATGTGCTTCAGCGATGATGCGCATAATCGCCTAACTGGGCGCAAAAGCGAATCCTTGTGGAGGGGACCACTGACGTTGACATCTTCATCGTGCATAGTGAGGTGGGAGAGTCACAAAGTGTGTGTGTGTCAAAATACAAGCTTCCTCACTTTGAACCCACATTATTAGGAAGATCACTCCTAATCCATTCTCCCCGGACACCCCCCACCTCATGGCAATCACATGGAAAACACATCAACCCACCCCATACATAGAAAACATACACACATGCACTCCTGCCCCATAGTTGCCTTGCCAGCCTGCTGATGTCCCACTATCACCCTGCCAACCTCACAATTGCCCCCATTGCCATTCCACATCCCAGCCCCAAATGCCTCATCCCCCTATGATTGCCCGCTACCTACAACATAACTCAAATAAATTTGAGTTATACCCAGAAACAGACTGTCAGCCAGTGGAATGTAAGGACTGGCACAATACGTTCCATTTGGCTGTACCAGTTAGAAACCAAACAGTTGCATTTCGGACTAATTGAAGTTTCCAGAACGTCAAAGGCAGCCCTACATCTTCAAGTAGTTTCATCTGGAGGTTACTAGAGCATGGAGTTTGCCTATCACTATGAATTGTTGTAGATCACAAGCTGAATATGAGCCAACAGTGTGATGTGGCTGGGCTGCATTAACAGAAGTATAGCTTCCAAATCACGCAAGGTACTGGTTCCCCTCTATTTGGCACTGGTTAGGCCCCATCTTGAGTATTGCATCCAGTTCTGGGCACCACACTTCAAGAAGGATGCAGATAATCTGGAGTGTGTTCAGAGGAGGGCAATGAGGATGACTAGGGGTGTCGAAATGAAGCCCTATGAAGAGAGATTGAAAGAACTAGGCATATTTAGCCTGGAGAAGAGAAGATTGAAGGGAGACATGATGATGATGATGATGATGATGATGATGATGATGATGATTTATAACCCGCCTCTCCCTCTGGATCGAGGCGGGGAACAACAACAAATATAAAACACAAAAACTACAAAATAGTTGAGATATTAAAAACAAATAAAAACCAATACATCATTAAAAACATCTTAAAATTCAACTGGATAGGCCTGCCGGAAGACAGCAGTCTTCATGACTCTCTTAAATTCATGAAGACTGCTAATTTGTCTAATCTCCTCCGGCACTCTTCAAACACTTGAAAGGTTGTCACATGGAGGAGGGCCAGGATCTCTTCTCGATCAACCCAGAATGCAGGACATGGAATAATGGGCTCAAGTTACAGGAAGCCAGATTCCGGCTGGACATCAGGAAAAACTTCCTGACTGTTACAGCAGTACGACAATGGAACCAATGACCTAGGGAGGTGGTGGGCTCTCCCACATTAGTGGCCTTCAAGAGGCAGCTGGTCAGCCATCCATCAGGGATGCTTTAAGGTGGATTCCTGCACTGAGCAGAGGGGTTTGAACTCGATGGCCTTATAGGCCCCTTCCAACTCTACTAATCTATGATTCTTTGATTAATAGTTCACACTGATCCTGGAAATTAGAAGTCACATTAAAAAGCCAGGCAGTGATCCAGCTAACCAGGAAGCCTGTTCTCATCTTGTCTTTGGTTTTTGCTTGAAGTGTGCATAGATGAATTGGCGATTCTCTTGATCATATAGCTGCATTACTTCCCCCGACCTCTTTGCCCCATATAATTGCATTTGCAATCCTGTCCCATCCTGGCCATATTTCTGTTAGAGGACACAGCTTATGAAAGCAGATGAAATCTAAACAGAAGGATTTATATATGGCAAAGATGCAATCCAGATTTACGTGGGTATGTTGCCAAGTAAAAAAAGAATCAAAGACAAAGTAGGACCTCTGAACGACCACAGTTTTTAACTCTTACCAAATGACTGCGCTGGTGATTCTAGTGGAGGAAGCTAATAGGCCCTGGGCAGTTAGTTGCAAAGGCCAGGGTCTCTTACATCCTCTGCCAGTTTCGACTGGAATAATAGTAGCAGTCCCCACACTACAGATGGCTGTTGAGAGAGCATTTAATAAAAAGGGCAGCCTGCCCAGTTGCTTGGAAGCAAGTATCATTAACAGTTGTATAGAAAAGGGAATTTCAGCAGGTGTCATTTGTATGCATGCAGCACCTGGTGAAATTCCCAACTGTTAAAGCTGCAGGAACACTGCCCTCTTTTGTATCTGGTCACTGTAGTATAGCTCCTGCAGCTTTAAATGTTGTGATGAAGAAGAAATTTCACCAGGTGCTGAATGCATACAAATGACACCTGCTGAAATTCCCTTTTATACAAAACTGTTAAGGATATGGGAGCCCTGTCCTCCTTTGCATATGGTCACCCTAGCCAAACCCTATTTTAAATACTTTTAAGTGCTGTTTGTTGGTTTGATTGTATTTATTCTACGTTCTGTAAACCATTTGGAAAGGAGGGGGCTTCCAGATAGGCAGCTCCTAGCACTACCAGACAAAAAACATAGTGCAGTCATTCCATCTTTCCTTCCTTAATGGACTTTGCTGAAAGAAAAAAGGCAGAAGAAATAGGGAAAGCACAGGAGGGTTTCAAATGGAAGATGACATTTGGACATCCTGCAAGAATCCTTGAATGGAACAGTGTGATTACACAATAAAAGGCTCATCTGGGAGCACCCCTGGATTGGTTAGGGCTGTCTAAAAACCCATAAACAAATCCATCTTAACAAGGAAGCTAAGTGGAAAATACCTCCTGAATCATCTCCCAATTACACTTCTATCTATACTGTCCAATAGCTGAGGCTCTTTGGGCAGTCCACAATAATTAATTTTAGCAGAAAAAGTGGTACATAAATACAAATAAATCAATAAATGTGACAAAATATTTCTTTAAGAGTTCTTGTAGCTAGTCAGATTATTTTTTGCCTGTGTGCTCTAAAAAAAATATACAGCTGTAACTAGTGTGATGATCATCTAGAAATTACTGTGGAATTAGGTCTCCTATGCAGCTTATGTGTATGCAGATATGGAACAAGATGTGGGCCAGATGTCAATCTTCTGGGTAGAGCAAATATATCTATCACAGCTGCTGGATTTCTGATTCCAGTGCTACCTACACAGAATGCATATGAAGCAAAGAACCTTAAAATACAGTGCTTGTATCCCGATGATGTCATGATTAGAGTAGACCTAGTGAAATTAATGGGACTTAAGTTAGTAATAATTAATTTCAAGTCCCATAGTTTTCAATAGATCTATTCGAATTATGTCTAAGGCTGTCTCTACACAAGATATTTATCGTGCACTAGTGATTATTCACTCACAGAAGTTCACGGGTCCTTTTCATGACATCGTTAACCTCTAATGCCTCTATTGTTGTTTTCAAGCAGAATCTGCCGTTTGATAAGTCACCAAAAATGTGGTAATAAATCTAAATCACACGATGTAGCAGTCCCGTCTGCTGGCAGGATAAATGAAAAGTATGGGAAAGAACCAGCAAAAACAAGGGAAGGAGGAAGTGTGTGTATTGTGCTGATAATAAACCTGCGAAGACTCCAGAAGACAAAGCCACAGTAAGGCTGTGGGATTTTTGCTTAATTAAAGAATTATTTATTTTCTGTACCACCCTATAGCTGAGGCTCTCTGGGCAATTTACAACCATTGATAAAAATACAAAAAGCCCTAAGTCTGATCCAACCAAACAAATATGTCTCTGATCATAAATGCCCTGATGAAAAATTATATGTGATCTGAAAGCTTGTGACATTTAAAATTAGGATTCCTTTATGACCACAATACCAACTTCGGTACTGTATAGCTCTAATGGCACTTCTGGAAATTAAGCAACAGGATGAAGGAATGAGAGAGATAACTAGAGTATTATCTAAGTTGTGCATAGAAACAAAACCTGGAGAATCTGCTCAATGCCACCACCTCATTGTCAGCTAGTGACCAATTTTGAACATGTCTCATACATTTTCTCCAGTTTAACTAATATTGAAATAATCATTTGATTTACTTATTCTCTTCTCTGAAAGGCTTGTGTTGCCTCCTTATGCAAAACTTGGGAGGTGAGGATTACCACACTGTATCATGCTAAAATGGATGGAATATCTAATTCCTGGGTGAAGGTTGCAGGGATGGGGGAGGTAATTTGGGATTATATGCAATCTTTCTCCAAAGTTCATTTTGGGTGGAGGTAATGCCCAGTTATAATAATGTTGAGCGGGTGATTCCTAGAACAGGGTGGGGAACACTGAGAAGCAAGAGTCCATTTCAACAAATTGTGCTGAGAAAATATTTGGGTAGAATCAAATTATTACCTCATGCTAAGGAGAGAACATTGCTTAGGGCTGGGATGTGTGCCATGGCCAGGGATTTGTTTCAGGGTGAGGGTGCGGTAGGAAGATCATAATATTCCCCAATATATTGTACAACAGCATTACTGTTCATCAACCTTTGCTTCGAATTTCCTGGCTTTCTGGAAATTGAGCCATGAGATTATGTTAACTCTGCTTTTTACCCGGCAGGTTTTTATCACACACATACATACACCATCCATACTTTAGTAAGACCAATAAATAGAATCCAGGATAGAGTGATGATGGAGAGGAGTTATCAGAGCACAGCAGGATTGATTTTGGGTAGTTGCTATTACACTCTATGGGACCAGCTACCATAGGATATACTGCCTTGAAGGAAATAGACAAGGTCAGTGGTGGTAGCCCCCACCCCACTGATACTCCATTTACATCCCTTTCTCCTATTTTCTTCCGTGGGGAAAAATGAAATGCTGCACTTGAGAACACTGTGAGAAAAACCTGCCAGATCCCACGGGTAGGGATTGTAGCAGGACACACTATATAGTACAACCAGCATGTCATATCGATGGAGCATTTTTCTACTTAATAATAATGTCTAACTTCCTCTAGAACGTTTTTTAAGCATTTTGAAAAATCTGCATCCTCTGCCCTTATCACTGTGTGACTTTTGAAGCTTTTTATAGGTTACAGACTGTCAATGATTAGCCAAAACAGTTCACTGTTAAGAGCGTGTCATGTATGTTTTGTAACTAAAGATAGAAACATAAATGCCAAAGAATCAATTCAGCAGCATTTAAAAGAAGCCCAGTTCATTCAGGGCAAGTCTGAGCTGGGTCTAAAGGGACAGTTAAATTAGGATATTAGGCTAGTAATATGAAACAAAGAGTTTTATTTTTTAAGAATCCATAGGAGTAAGTTGCTGATGATAACTGATTGTAATGATGCTTACAGAGGAGGGCAACTAATCCGGTGGCTCTGCAGCTGACGCACCTGCTTCCAATTGACAGGAGCTGAACTCCTCTTGGCCTTTCTTCTGCTGCAAGAACGTGCTCCCTAAATAGACAACCTGTTGAGCCTACATATAAGCCATGAGAGCAGAAAGGGTCATCATCATTTATCACACACAGGAATAGTGATTATAGGACAACTGATGCAAAGAAGATGGGATGCTATTTACTAAGTAATGAAGGAAATTCTACCTCACTGCTTTGACTTTTTTTCAATTGGTTTTCTGTGCTTCGGAAACAGAGGGAGAAAGTGGATGACAATAGGCCAGTTGATAGCCCAGGTGTAACCTAGATGCTAAGGCCAGAGATATAGGCAGAATCCAGGTTACAAAGGTCAAGTAAATATAGTAGCCCCTACAACAACATTGGAGAGAGGACAGTTACGAGTGATGGCAAAATCCTAACCATGTTTTCTCAGAAGAAGTCTGAGACCACTTTCCTCAGAGTAAGTCCTTCTGTACGTCCCAGAAGACATACATAGCATTGCGCTGTAAACAATTGCAGTCTTAGGCTCTGATTATTAGACTGCAACTATCTTCTTAGATGGCAACTTTAAAAAAAGAAGAGGGAATTCCTTTTCAGGTAATAAAATAGTGAAGTTGGCACAATTGACAGCGTCATCGCACGGGAGGTTTAAAGCACGCCTGCCGCGACTTTGATCCACTTTTTTAGTGCTGGACTGGCATGACGCCGTCCCCGTTGTGCTGTTCTCTCGCCCTGAGCAAGTCCAGCCCTGAAAAAGTGGATCAAAGTCACGGCAAATGTGCATGAAACCTCCCGTGTGGGGTCCAAGGCAGAGCTGACCTTGAACATCCAGTTGCACATCCACTCCATACCCTCTGTAGGGGTCAAAGTCTCCAGAGCATTAGTACGATGTGTCATAAAATTTGTCTTGCTGCTCGTGGGAATGGTGGTATCAGGGAGAACTCCAGTACTGAATCATGCCTGAGCTGCTTCGACATCGGGGATTTAGTGTGGAATAGTTATGCTTGTTCACCATTTATGGGGCATATGTGCTTGACGTTGTGAGCAAAACATCCTCCTCCCATGTTTTCCTCCTTAAGGTTAAAGGTCCGTTCGCCCAACTTCAGGAAATTTAACTTTTTACATACAATAGAAGAGCTGTACAATCTCTCCAGGGATGGCTTCTGTCACTACCAATCAACAGTCTTTGTGCAGCTATTCCATATTTTCTTCATTAATGGATTTTTTTGAGGGAAGAAAAAAGATCAGAAGCTGTGATGGAACGGAAGGTTTACATATCCATATGTGGTGGGCATGACCTGTTGTGTCAGTTTTGGGCATCATATTCTCGGAAATGGCAAACATCACACATCAAACCATATATGTTACATCAGCATTGGCCCTATTAACAATATGGGAAGAACAAAATGCAAAACTGACATCTATAAAACCTTACACAGCTCGGGACCACAATACCTGACGGAATGCCTCTCCTGACAAGAACCTACCCATACACTATGATCAACATCTAAGGTCCTCCTCTGGGTGCCTACTCTGAGGGAAGCTCAGAGGATGGCAACAAGGGAGAGGACCTTTTCAGTGGTGGCCCCCCACAATTGTGGAATGATCTCCCCGACGAGGCTCACCTGGCACCAACGTTGTTATCTTTCAGCGCCAGGTCAAGACTTTTCTCTTCTCCCACGCATTTAACAGCGTATGTTGAGGGGTTTTGTTGTTGTTGTTGTTTGACCCAGAATAGTTTTAAATGGATACTGTATTTATAATCTGTTTTATGCTTTTTATGCTTTTTAAATTTTGTACATCGGTTTTTTAATGTTCAATGTTTTTAATTTTTGTAAACTGCCCAGAGAGCTTTGGCTATGGGGTGGTATATAAATGCAATTAATCATCATCATCATCATCGGACTTAATTGCATTCATGCTAATGGCAGCCCAAAGATTCATAGCCAAAAGCTGGAGAACTACAGAACCTCTAATTCTAAAACCTTGGTATATGGAACTGTGGCAAATACCATGGCAGAAAAATTAACATACTAACAGAAGCTAGCTAAAGGAAAGTCAAAACACCTGACTTTTATAAAAGATGGCAGAATTTTATTTTATTTTTCTTCAGACTATGGAAAAGAGACTAAATTTAATTTGTTATGGTGGAGAATTACAAAGAAAAACTCCAAGCAGACTATGAATTCCACCTATTCCTTGGTATGTAAGGTAAAAGGTAAAATATACTTATATGTTAAATGTACTACTCTGTCAATAACTTGATTTAAATGCAATGTCTATCTATCTATCTATCTATCTATCTATCTATCTATCTATCTATCTGTTTAATCTCATTTTGGAAAACTAATAAAATGTTCTGAGGCAGTCTTCATAGAATCATAGAATAGTAGAGTTGGAAGGGGCCTACAAGGCCATCGAGTCCAACCCCCTCTGCTCAATACAGGAATCCACCTTAAAGCATCCCTGACAGATGTATTTATGTGTGTATGTGTGTGTTGTCCACCCTGAATGCTACCTCAATAGAGTTATGACCAACCATTGCTTAGTGTCAGATAACGGGCTAAATGGGGAAATTCTTGATTTATAATATGCTGAAGACAGACCACACCACAGCAGCTATGAACAATTTTATCCATAAGTGAATTCTAAAAAAAAAAAAGTGGGGGAAAAGAAAAAAAGATTGTACAGGCTGGGTAAAGACTACAGCTGTGTGTCGTTTTAATTTGAAGTATTTCTACCCAGGCTGAGAAGATACAGAGAAAAGGAACTTGAACAGGTACCTGAAAGAGATGGAGAATGAGGCTTGAGGAAAAGGGGCAGAGGAGGCAGCGAATTCGGGCAAAAGAGGGTGTTTATCAAGAGGCTTTAAAGAAATTTCACAACACTTAAGATTAGGAGATGTTGTAAGGAGGAAGGAGAGAACAGTTGTAGGAAAGCTTGTCAAGAGACAAGCAGTGACACAGGACAGAACTGCAGGACCTCTTCTTGAAGGCAGCTCACACACAGAATGTCTTTTCCAACTGGGTTTCAAGGAGGTATGGAGCTTGACAAGCAGTCAAACTGAGGCTACCTTTTCATTAGCCTTGGAAGGAAAATGAGCTGATGGTTTCAAACATCAAAACATAGTAATATTTTCCAGTGTTGCTGCCTCCTTCATGTGCATGCACGATTAATCTCATTGCCACCTTACAAGGGCTCTGCACTCTTATTCCATCAGTGGGCCCTTGTGGTAAATCTTCCTGGCGGCAGCAAGAGCTGTATACTCCAATGAACACCAGGCAGCTGGATCTGGGAACTATCACTGTTTTAATTTCACACAAGGCCCCAAAGCAACACTAGGGAGCCAAGAACAGGTGTCAGTGGTGGGCTCTGCTGGGGCCTCAACAGCTGTCCAGGTGTGCCACATGGTGATGGTGATGCAAAGCCTGGCTCTGCCGAAGACTGATCTCTGAAGAATCTTAGCATCCTTAGATCTAGCAGGAAATCTGCCTTTTTAAAAACTATATATAATCATTTAAAGACAGTTACAATATTTCAGCTTAACATATATAATATATCTATAGTTGCCAATCATTGATAAATGACATCCAACTTCTTTGGCAATTCTAGATGGAGTTCATTCTTATTTATTTATTATTTATTTTATTACATTTGTATATCGCCCCATAGCCGAAGCTCTCTGGGCGGTTTACATAAGATTAAAACAATTAAAAACAATATACAAAAATTAAAACAGCAAAAACATACAATATACACATAATATACACATACATTTAAAAGCACTGTAATAACTTTAAAAAGCTGTAAGCCTAAAAACAAAACAAACCCAGGCTCATCAGATATTCCTAAATGCCTGAGAGAAGAGGAAAGTCTTTACCTGGTGCCAAAGAGTTAACAATGTTGGCGCCAGGCGGGCCTTGTCAGGGAGATCGTTCCACAATTGGGGGGCCACCACGGAGAAGGCCCTCTCCCTTGTTGCCAACCTCCGAGCTTCCCTCGGAGTAGGCACTCGGAGGAGGGCCTTAGATGTTGAACGTAGTGTTCAGGTAGGTTCATGTGGGGAAAGGCGTTCCGTCAGGTATTGGGGTCCCAAGCCATGTAAGGCTTTAAGGGTTAAAACCAGCACCTTGAATCGGGCTCGAAAACATACAGGCAGCCAATGCAAGCGGCCAGAGTAGGTCTTATATGCTCAAACCTTCTGGTCCCAGTTATCAATCTGGCCACTGCATTCTGCACAAGCTGCAGCTTCCGAACCGCCTTCAAAGGCAGCCCCATGTAGAGTGCATTGCAGTAATCTAACTTGGAGGTTACCAGAGCATGGACAACTGAAGCCAGGTTATCCCTGCCCAGATAGGGACGTAGCTGGGCCACCAACCAAAATTGGTAGAAGGCACTCTGTGCCACTGAGGCCACCTGAGCCTCAAGTGACAGAGACGGTTCTAGAACCCCCAAGTTACGAAAATGCTCCTTCAAGGGGAGTGCAGCCCCATCCAGAACAGGTTGAAGACCCTCCATTCGGTCAGCAGAACCACCAACTAACAGCGTCTCAGTCTTGTCTGGATTGAGTTTCAGTTTATTAGCCCTCATCCAGTCCACTGTTCAGCACATCCACAGGCTCACCTGATGAAGATGAAAAGGAGAAATAGAGCTGCGTGTCATCAGTGTACGGATGACAACGCACTCCAAAGCTCCGGATGACTGAACTCAGCAGTTTCATGTAGATGTTGAACAGCATGGGGGACAAGACTGAGCCCTGCGGAACCCCATACTGGAGAATCCATGGGGATGAGCAATGTCCCCCAAGCACCACCTTCTGGAGCCAACCCGCCAAGTAGGAGCGGAACCACTGCAATGCAGTGCCTCCCACTCCCAACTCAGCCATTTGCCCCAGAAGGATACCACCGTCAATGGTATTGAAAGCCGCTGAGAGATCAAGGAGAATCAACAGAATCACATTCCCCCTGTCTTTCTCCCAGCATAGGTCATCATACAGGGTGACCAAGGCTGTTTCTGTACCAAAGCCAGGCCTGAAACCTGACTGAAATAGATCCAGAGAAATGGTCTCATCCAAGAGTGCCTGGAGCTGGCTTGCAAACACCCGCTCAAGGACCTTGCCCAGGAATGGAACATTTGCTAATGGCCTGTAGTTATTAAGATTTTCAGGGTCCAAGGAAGATTTCTTTAGGAGTGGTCTCACTGCTGCCTCTTTCAGGAGGCTTGGGAACACTCTCTCTTGCAAAGAGGTATTAATCACTTCCCTGGCCCAGCCAGTTGTTCCATCCCTGCTAGCTTTTATTAGCCAAGAGGGGCAAGGATCCAATATGGAGGTGGTTGCACGAACCTGTCCAAGCACCTTGTCAACGTCCTCGAGCTGTCCCCTTCTTTCCCATAGCAACTTATGACTTATTGCATTCATAACCATGGCAGTCCAAATTTTCTTTTTCCATTGTACTAAAGATGGTACTGTTAAGTATGTTGATCGTTGAGCTTTTGCTAAGAGGATCCTTGCAGCTGTTAACATATAACTCACCATCAGCACTAAATCTCTAGGGATCTGATCTTTAACATCACCCCAGAGTATAGTTGTTGTGGTTAATTAAAACGTGCAGCCTGTAATTTCTCTGATGCTGTTTCTTCCAATATTTCTTAACAAGATTACAATGTCGTCACATATGGACAAATATTCCTCAAAGATTGCACCTCTGGTACTTATCTGTTACCACTGGGTACATCCTAGAGATCCTGGCTGGTATATAATACCTCATATATATTGTTTTAAAGGACGTTTTCTTCTACAAATTTTTGAACAGACATAATTCGTCTGCTCCTCTGAGATGATTATATTAAATAGGGATGTACAGATTTTGTAAAATCCGTTCCATCTGCATTTTGCAGGTTGTCAGGTACCTTTTGTTCCACTGACAGAATCGGATTTTCCCAGTTTCCTGAATGTGATCAAATTTGCACTTGCAAAAATGCACAAATCTCCTCTAAACGCACCCCCCCTCCCATGATACATATGTTTTCATGCTTTAGCCTACAGGGGAAATGTGCATTTTTCAGCTGGTATTTTTCATTTTACATATTTTTCTACAACTAAATTTGCATAAAATTCTGGAAATTAAAAAAAAGTCTGAGGAATCCATGCAACTTGGGAAAAGTGGAGCCCACAAGGCGAAGCATGAGACTGAGAAAACAGAGCACAGCTGACGCAAGTAAGATAACGAAGAAATTGCACGCAGCTGTGAACAGGCTCAGGCAGAGTATGTAAGGGGGAGGAGGCAGAAGCTAAGATTCGTTGAGAACAACCGACATATTCGGCTCTTGACATCCTACGTGATCTCGGATCAGAACCTGTGGACTGAACACCCGGCTGACTTCCTAACCACACACAAACTACCTTGAGAAGCTGCTAGATTGGCTAGTGCATGGCTTGTCGGAAAGGGCTACAGAGCACCTTGGCAAGAGCAGCGGAAAACATGGTCGCTCCTTGCTATGTCACTAGTGCTGCCTCTTGCCTCCATTCTCCCCTCCCACCCGCCTCTCCTCTAATATATCAATAAGAAATGACGCTTGTCAATTTACAACTCCGCTCCCCAGATCAGGGGTCCCCAACATTTTTGGACCTGTGGATACATTTGGAAATTTGAGAAGACTGCTGTGGCCACCACCACAAAATGCCGAATCAGTGGATCATTGTTTTGGTGTCTATCTGTCACAGTAATGGATCTTAGGCTGCATCTTATTCAGCAAACCTTTTGTTTCATCCCTTTTTCACAAGGGATTGCCTAATTCAATTAGTTGTTGTTGGTGCAATACAGCTAATGCTACCTTGAAACATACCGTATGTTTTGGCAATGTCCTGTAGTTGCTTCTTTTTAGGGGGAGATTATTACACAGATACATTTTGTAGTGGAACAGCCTTTAATGTTCAATGATGTGCACACTCTTAAATTATTTACCTGCTTCATGGAAATTAACAAATTGTCAGAGTAAGTGGATTCTCTGCACCTTTTTGACAGCTAAAACAAAAATATTACAACATTGGAAGGATAAACACTCACCACCTCTAATGAAATGGATTGAGGATTTTACAGTGCTTTCAGTATTTGAATGGGTGGCATATAGACACCAATTTCAAATGGATACATTTGGATATTTGGTCTATTTCTGTTGCTAGAAAGTGGTATGCATTTCATACAAATCCATGTAAGTATATTAAAAATAACAGAAACAATTGCAAATATTTTTTTTTTAAAATCAGGTGCCTGCAGGCACTGCGCTGGGGACCCCTGCTCCAACTTTGACACTCCCCCCACACAATTTGGGGGAAATTCACAGCAACTACCACGCTTTAGCATATCTGCGCAAATCTCCCCAAAAGTCTTTTTAAAAATAGTTAAATTTGTACAGATCTCCCCAAAGATGAAACTCTCCCATTAAATATGAGTGATTTTCCCCAAAGGGGAAAAGAAATTCTACAAAAACCCTCTACTCTGCTAAGGAGCTCATTTGTGCTCCTTAGCAGAGTAGGTTGCTGAGGTTGTGCTGCAAAAGCCCATAGGATATGAGCTGGGAGTGGGTAGGAAGTCTAAGAAGGAACAAGCCATGGCAAGCTGCAGAAAGCCTGATCATCTGCCTTATTTTCAGTGTGGTTTACTGTGACGTGCGAACTGGCCCATTGTTTCCTCAAGTTCTTGAGCAGGTGCCTCACCCAGCCTTGCCACCTGAGACAATGGGGGAATAAACCTGAGACCTCCTGCATGCAAACCATGTGCTCTACAACTGAGCTATTGGCCCCACCTCTCCTAGTGGACATGGATAAATATGTGACTGGTGTGTAGCTCTGCTTGCCACAGCTGCCAAAAAGATTAGAAAGAAATACATAACAGAGATAGCCACTAATTGTAAAGGAGATGCATTTGACCATGTCCGATTTATATTACATCACTGACGGATCAATCCCTACGACATACCAGTCTATATTTTAAAATTTTGTATATTATGTACTATATGCATTATGTCTATATACATTATGAATAACCTTTGTGTGTTTTTATTATTATTATTATTATTATTATTATTTATTTATTTGTATTTTTGGTGATTGTACTGTTATTGTTTGTTTTATGCAAAGGCCACTGGCCAAAAGGAATAAACCTGACTGACTGTTATAACAAGGACATTAAATTATTTTGTTAAAATACATCACGTAGTAAAACCCACATATTGATGTATAAAATGACAAATGGCAGTATGTGAAGCACAGCAGCATTTTATTGAGATTAATGCGCTAAAGTAAATAATAGCTTCTGTGAAGCCCAGGAGTTTCTCATTAGATGAACCCAATGACACAGAGCCAAGCTACCAGCATGCTGACTGCCTCTTTATGTGATATTTCACAGATGAGTTGCAAAGTCATTTGTTGAAGTCCCCAGAATTTAACCATCGGGATAAAATGGCCAGTTCAGAGAGACCAGTGGACCTTATTTTCTGTACACAATCATGTATGTTGCCTGGCACACAATCACATGGAGAAACATCAGTGGGAACTACAAGGTTAATCGCAAACACAGGACTGGCTACATCTATTTTGCTTCCTCAAACAGAAAATCCTAGTGACACTCTTGTTTTGCTAAGGTAAAATGTATTATAAATAACTGAATAACTCACAATTGTCTGCCATCTTAAATCTATAGGCCACATGCCCTGCTCCATGTGCTGGAGTTCCATGTCACCAGCGCACTCTGCCCTTTGGTGCTTGCTGACAGGACAGCTGCATATCAGCAGTACTTCATGTAAGAGTCAGTGTGGAACCTTACATTCATTCTTACGAGTGATTTTTAATATTAAAAATACATTTAGTGTGTTATCAAATTGCAACAGTTGAAAATACGAGAGGAATTGAATTCATAGACAATTCAAATTCATTAAGATTAATCTATTTATTTATATAATACATTGATATTTTGCCCTTCAACATAAATAAAATATTTCCATGGTAGGATGTGTTATAGAGAATAAAACTGTCAAAATCAGAAAGCAGCAATAAGCAGCACAAATAATTAAACAATCTTAAATTGCAACTTTAAATAGTCTCCTAAAAAGTGAAAAGTCTGAAACAATAATAAGGTTATGAAATAGGTGTGCAACCTGCTTCCCTGAGGAGAGAATTCCATGGGCAGGGGTCCCTCAACGGAGAAGGCCTTCTCTCCAGCAACCACTCACCTCCCTTTGGACAGTGGGGGCACCTGGAGGAGAACCTTCAGTGCATATGCAAGTTGATGTGGGAGAAAATATTTCTTTAGGGTGCTCAGTCCCAAGCTGTAGAGGGGCTTTAACAGTAAGTGCTTTGAATGCTGCTCATAAGCCAGAGGAGTTCTTTAAGCATCAGCAAGATATATATGGTCCCAGTTAATAGCCTAGCACCTGTGTTTTTAATTAACCCCAGTTTCTGAACAGTCTTCAAAGATAGCCCCACATACAAGGTAATGAAGTAGTCTGATCTCGAGGTTACCAGAGCATGAATAAACTGTACAGGCTGTCTCTGTCCCGGATGGGGAACTGCACATCTGATGTTACTTGAGTCTCGAGGGACATTGCTGGTTCGGACTACAAACCTGACCCTGAATGCATAACAGGATGGGAGTGCAGTTGAGTGACTGACAGGTGAACCTTCTAATTCAAGTAGGAGGTCAAACATGGGACTGTGACATGGGACTTTTTTCATTACAAAAAAAGCCTTAAACTGGTTCCCAATCACCATAGCTCCTCAATACATGCACTTATCTTTCTGAGAATTTGCAGGTTTCTTGCTTGAGGACACCTCTGAATACTAGAGAAGATTAGGAAAGGTAGCACCAAGTCCAAGAAGGCACTGGCATGGTTAAATGAGCAGTGTCAAGGAAACAATTAGTAAAAAGAAAGATCCCCCCGAAAATGGAAGTTTTGCCTAAATGAGGAAAACCAAAGCGAGCAAAAGGAGATGCAAGCACAGAATCAGAGATGCAAAAAACATTTTGAGGAACATATTGCTAACAACATCAAGGGCAACAATAAAGAATTCTTTAAATATATCAGAAGCAGGGAACCAGCTAGAGAAGCAGTTTGACCACTGGATGCCAATGGAGTTAAAAGGGTAGTGAAGGAAAGTAAGGAGACGGCAGAGAAGCTGAATGAAATCTTTTCATCTGTCTTCTCTGCAGAAGATATTGGATAGCTACCTGTGCCTGTACTGATGTTTTTAGGAAGGGAGTCTGAGGAACTGAGGCAAATAGTGGTGTCTAAACATGAAGTTCTCAATCTTATCGACAAATTAAAAGGAAATAAATCACCAGGCCCAGATGATATCCATCCTAGAGTTCTCAAAGAACTCAAATATGAAATTGCTGATATTCTAACCAAAATATGCAACATGTCCCTAAGCTCAGCCTCTGTACCAGAGGATTGGAGGATGGCCAATGTAACACCAATTTTTAAAAAGGGATCCATGGGGGGAGGGGAGATCCAGGAAATTACAGGCTGGTTGGTTTAACGTCTGTTCCAGGTAAATTGGTTGAAAGCATTATTAAAGACAAAATGAGTAGAATCATAGAATAACAGAGTAGGAATTGAGCGCTTCGGCCTTTTCTTTGTCATCTGTTATCAATTTACCATCCTCATTAAGCAGTTGAACCACCATTTCTTTCCTCTGTCTTTTACTATGCACATACCTGAAGAAAGCTTCTTTGTTGCTTTTAGCCTTCCTCACTAGCTCATTCTCAGCTTTAGCCTTCCTGATACCATTCCTGCACCTCTGTGCTATCTGTCTGTACTCTTCTTTTGTAGCCTGCCCTTCCTTCCTCTTCCTATATGTGTCCTTTTTTGTTTTCAGGTCATCTCTAAGCTTTTTGTGGAGCCACATTGGTTTCTTTTGTTGTCTTCTATCTTTTTTCCTTGTTGGAATTGTTTGTAATTGTACCTTTGAAATTTCTTTTTTGAAAAAAACTCTCACCCATCTTGGACTCCTTTTCTCATTAGGGCCACTTGCCATGGGACCTTACATATTATAATTCTGAGTTTATTAAAATCAGCTTTCCTAAAATCCAGAGTACACATATGGCTACACTCAGCTTTTGTTTCCTTTAAGCACATAGAAGGCCAAGTCCTTCTGAAAAAGTGTCAACATGGCTTCCGCAAAAGTAAGTCCTGTCTCACTTATCTTTTAGAGTCCTTTGAGAATATGAATAGATACGTAGACAGGGGAGATGCGGTGGACATTGTTTACTTGTACTTCCAAAAGGCTTTTGATAAAGTCATGCTGCCTTATACAAATCTATGGTGCGACCACACTTGAATATTGTGTAGACTTTTGGTAACCACACCTAAAAAAAGATATTGTAGAGCTGGAAAAATGTTCTGAAAAGGGCAACTAAAATGATCAAGGGCCTAGAGCATCTCCCCTATGAGGAAAGGTTACAACAGCTGGGATTGTTCAGCTTGGAAAAAGGGAGGCTGAGGGAAGACACAATAGTGATGTACAAAATTAAGCATGGTGTGGAGAACAGTATGCTGGAGCAAACGGACCTTTGGTCTCATCCAGCAAGGCTCTTCTTCTGACTCTTAAGAACCGGATAATTTGCAATTGGTTGATAGTTTTATATAATCCCAAGGGTCCATGGGGGGTTCTCACAATTGCCTCCTTGTATTTTATTTTATTATTTTATTTTATTGATAAAAAGCATTTGAGTGGGTTATAATAAAACAGTTAAAATATAATACAATAAAGTCAAGAAATCAGAATAGAGCAACAATAGAATAATCAATGAGCTACCCAGCCTGGGCTTCGCCTCAGACCAAATAAAAAAGATAGATGAAATAAGCTATTAAAAGAAGAGGGAAAGATAAGGCTGGGTAGTTTGTGCCATTTGCTCCTGTAAGGGCCTTGAATTGGCCTGAGAGGGCTGTTGAGTCAGCCCTCCCCCATCTTCTCTGGGACTACATAAGACCTGCGTGCCCCCAGGGAAGACAGAAATAAGGAAGCCCAGGCCAGGGAGCTTCTTCCATTAGTTCCTGAAGGGACCTTCATTTGGCCCGAGAGAACTATATTTTAATGTTTTTTTTGGGGGGGGGGTAACATTTGTTTGTTTGTGGCAGAAAGGCGGTATAGAAATCTATTACATAAATAATAAATATTAACAGCTCACTTAAAGATTGTGTGAGAAAGATGAAAAGAAGACTAGCAACCATGGTGGTGAAGAAACTGGAGTGTCTCTTCTTGGGAGGGGAGCCCCTATTTATTAAAGTCGACCTCCTCTTCCCATTTCCCCATTTTCTCTTTAACCAAGCGTGTTGAACTTGGTTGGGTCTGGAAGCCAAAGTGCCTTCCAGGGGTACTGTCTGAATTGCCCCCTGAACCCTTCATGGGCTGGATGACAGGAGGTGGGGCCCTGTTCAAAACAAGCCCTGCTTTCATCAGGGTCCCCAGCAGAAGCATCATCTTGAGCTCGTCCAACTGGCACATTGGTCAGGGAGCTGGCTTCGCTCCATGTGGGCTTTCCCTAGTTAGGAAAAACCTGAGTGTAGTGAAACCCACTGAGGCACCGGTTTCACTGTTCCATCACGTTCCCTGTCACAATTTGAAAAATTGCCTTGTGAAAATGCCCTGGGACAGATGAAAGTACAAATGGAAGACGACTGAAACAATATCTTCTGAAGAGAGTAATGAAAGTGGGCAATGGTCCAGATTCCTCAGCAAGTTCGATTTGCTAAAAGCCAGTTGTAGCATCAGGACTTCTGAATATCTTGGCTCCTGATGACTGATCCATGTGCCTTTTCTTACAAACAAGTTTGTTAAGAACCTGGGGTAAGGCATAAAGAGTGACTGACAGTATCATCTTTATTTTATAGTCTCTTGATATGTTGCCCATTCTTGTAAAAACAAAACAACCCCCCCCAGAACTAAGAAAATTGCCCCTTGCTGCAATTATGAATGGACTAGGTGTGTGCGCGCACGTGATAATGGGGTGAATGAAGTGTGTGAGTGTGTGTGTGTGTTTCAAGATAAGCATGGAGTGGGCTCCATGCCAGAAATGGGGGTGGTCCCGTTTGGGGCTCTGGCCCTGCTCATTGCTGGCATGATGGGTTGTTTGAGTCCACTATCTGAATGCGCACCTTTGATGCTGCACAGAAATAGAGGTTTAAAAATAAATTGCATGGTTATTCACAACTGTGCAGCACCATAAGCACACAGTCAAAAATAGTAGCAATAAACACACACACACACACACACACACACACACACACACAGAAGAGGAAGAAAAGAAAGGTGGCCAGCATTGTGGGAGAGGGAGAGAAGGTGAGGGAGGTGTGATGAGTTCTTTTATGTGTGTTTTCCTGCCCACAAATACCATGAAAATCAGTGTGAGGAAAGAGCAGGGAACAAAGAAGTTGGAGAAAAATGTTGCAAAACAGGTTCTACAGCTGTAAAGCCACTCCTACCAGTAGGAGTTATACCAGTAGATTGGAACACACGTGTCCTCATAGCGCACCAGAAACCGCAAGCGTCAGAAAAATCGTCAGAGACATTGGAAAGCAAAGGAATATTGCCTTGTTTTGGGGGGGATTTTGATGCAAACATTTTATTAATTAATTAAGAATTCTTATATCTTACTTTCCTAGTTCAAAACTCAAACTACTCAAGATAGAGAATTCAAAACATGTTGGAAAACGTCACAAGACACAAGCAGCTGATAAAACTATAAGACCAGTAACTATGAATCCCCCCCAACCAACCAAAACAGAGCAATCAATCAATATTCTGGCCAAAAGGCTCATGAAACAATGCTATCAGATCTCTTGAGGAAGGGAATTCCATGCCAACGGGGGACAGGCATGCAGGAGGGCCTCTTCCAATCACCTTAGTGGTCAGACAGGGTCACAGGGGACGAGATAGGTCTCTACATATCCTGGTTCCAAAACTTACAGGTGACAATTGTCTGAAAATGGACCAGCAACGACTATAGTTGCTATAAAAGGAGTCATATTTTTTTTAAAAAAACTGGCCCTGCTCTGCTGTCTAGTAGCTGCAGTTTCCAGTTTTGAATGGCAGCCCCACATAGAGCACATTGCAGTAATCCAACTTCAGTGTAAATGAGTGAAAGCACACCTGGCTATGGCTGCCAACTGAGAATCCAGTCGCAAAGCGGGATCCCAGAGCACTCCCAAACTCAAAATCCCATTTCTCAAGGGGAGAGAACCTCCCCAACAAAACACACTGAAGCGTCTATCACGGACACTACAGTCCTTCCTGACCAAGAGCACTTCTGTCTTGCTTGTACTCCAACCTATTGGGCCACATCTTCTACAGCATTGATGTTGTGTTTTGTTTTTACTAATTAGGATCCACACGCAGCTGCTTTGAAGAGAAGGGAAGAAATACTCTGGAAGAGGTTTTTAACCAGGGGTGGGCAACTTGCCCCCTCGTCCCTCCCTCCGCTACACAGGGCACGTGAAGAGAGTCATCCCCTTTGCCAGGGCTAGCAGGAGCCTAATCCTGCTGGACAACAGGCATGCAAGGAGGGCTTCCCAGCAGATGCACAGTGGTGTGTGTGTGTGTGTGTGTGTGTGCATGCACGTGTGTGGCCGGGAAGCAGGGGGGGGGTGGTGGTGAACTCGCTTGTTAGCAGATGCCTGAGGAAAGTCCTCCTTGCACACCACTTTCGCAGCAGAATAGCTGGGAAGAGGGCGAGGGCAAAGCCTCTTCCTCCTCCCAGCGATCATGACTTAATAGCACCCCATTAAATCCCAGCAATGTGGATAATGCTGGCTGGGATCAGGAAAGGGCTCTAATCTCATTTCTCTTGAACAATCATGATCCAAGCCACTGGAGTGGGGGTGGAGAGTAGCCATGTGTGTGTGGAGGGGGAGTGTGCATGTTTATGCATACGAGTGTGGCTAGAGGAATGCACGCAGGTGCACATGTGGTGGCGAAGGGAATACGGCCTGGGGTGTGTGTCCAGAGGGTTGAAATTAGCCTCCAGAGCCCCTGAAGCTGCCACTCCTGGTTTTAACCATTTCACCAAACTGCCCATCCCTCAAAGCTACTATTAGCTCAGTGGGGGTAAAGACACAAAGTACATCTCTGTATCTACTTCCCCCTTATGAGCTAAGAGCAACTTTGGGATTGGGGGAGGGATAGATTTAATCTGGGGAAAGGGCACAGGGAGAAAGGGATACAACCAACTCTCCAAGAGTGCCCCCTAAAACGTTGGAGATCCTAATCAGGAATGCCCCATAGCACATTTTGTTTGGCTCTTGGAGGGGACTGCATGCTCGCACACCACATTAGTTGCAGAGGTTTTTACACGCAGTACAGCAGGGATGGGGAACCTCTGGACCTTGGGCCTACTCTGGCTGGTGGAGTTTACCCATCTGGCCTGCAGAGGTCCCATGGAGTTTGGAGACGCCCACCTCCTCTCCCAAGCTCCATCCTCTCTCCCAGTAATAGAGAAAGCCAGGCTTTTTCCAGTGTGGGTAGAGGAAACCCCACTCTTTCTTTGATCACTGACTGATTGGAGATAACAAAGGGTATTTCCCTTTGCCTTTTTCCGCCACTGAGTGACTACTTTTTTCTCCATGGAGAGAGAGGCAGGAGCATTTCCCATTTTCCCATACAGAGTCACAGAAGCAGCCACTCAGCATAGAGAAATTCTGCTATGATGTCAGGGGATGGGGCTTTGTGGGGGAGGAGTAGGGTCCACCCCCTCATCATCTGGCCCTTGGGGGGTAAGCTAGACAGCAATCTGACCCTGGGTGCTCACCCTGCAGCAGTGTCCCACCTCTAACTGGTCATTTTGGGAGAGATTCAGGTAGGAGTTTGAATGTCTGGGGCACATCACCACACAAAGGCACCCCCCACCCCCAGCATTTAGCATGATGCATCGACAGTTAAATCCATCCTTAGAGAAGCTAGAGAGGAAGAATAAATGTGAAAGAGACAAATCATTGAAAGCAAGCGTAGAGGGGACACTAGATGGTGATTTTTCAAAATTAGGTATGCTGCTTCAGTATATTTGATATCTACAAGGCACTGAGCTCCCTTCACATGCAGCCTGCTGAGCTCCCAACCCATCTGTTTTTCCAGTGGTGGGAGAGAGTGGAAGAGATGGGGGGAGAAGGTCAGTTTGAACCATTCATGGTGTGATGTTGGAAAGGCACCCCTCATCTTCCACACTGTGGCTTCCCTTTCCCCGATGTCTTCCTGTACCCTAAAGTGCTCAATCACGGATTTAGAAAGCTTCTGTGGGCCCTAAGAGAACAGGGAGAAGAGAGCAGAGCGAATGAGAAAGCTTTAGATGGATGAAGAGGCGGAGGACAGCAAGAGTGTGACATGAGAGAGCTTTCCCTATTGGTGGTATGGAAATGTAATGAATAAATAAAAAAATGAGATGAAGAATACGAAGGAATGAAATGGCAGAAAGTGTGTGTATGGGGGGCGGGGAATGGGAAAGTAAATAAATAATTAAATAAACTAGTGCAGAAAATATATGGTGGGGGGTGGAGGGGCTGGGCGAAATGACAGAACTGACACAAAGGCCAGATTTACACCAAGCAGGATACGACACTTTGAAAACAGTTTGAAAACCTTGTTATGGAGTGTGTGTCCTGGGCCTTAACAGTTGTCACTACTGTTATAAGCTGTTTTAAAACAGTAGTGTAGATCCTGCCAAAACGTGAACAAGAGAATTTGGTTCCCTCTATATTGGCCCCTGTGGAGAGGCAAATCACCCTTCCTGCATGCCAAAATCTTCCTGAGAATGCCCCTGGAAACAGGGAGTGGTCTAGAATGGTCTATATGGTATGGGTCTCTGAATCTAGAGTGGAATGTGCTATTCATTCCTGCCCTCGTTATATTCTTGCTAAAAACACTGAAGAGCATTTGTGTTTAGCCCTTGAGAGGTCCTGTTCAGTTTGCTCTCTGTTCTGTAAAAGCACCATATAGACATTCTGTACTACAGTAAAAAGACAAAAGGGAAAAAAACTTACCTGCCATGCCTCAACCTTCTTGATATCTGCACATGATCCATTTGTGAACAGCCCTTTCCCAGGGGTACAAGTGTATATATCCTGCAAAGCATTAGCAATTGAGTATACTGCCAAGTACACATTGTAAGATATCCGCAGATGAGTATAATCCATGTATGGAGTCTCCACACTGGTGATGTTTTCCTCTTCTGTACATGGGGGACGGAAGGCAGCAGTACCATTTCCAGCTTTTGTGATTTCTTCATGGCCCTTGTGGAAAGAAGCAGAACCTTGGTAATTCTTGTTACCATCTGGCAAGTAACAGTTAAAAGTCTCCTCCCAAAACTCTTTGATAAATCCATTGTTAGCAGACTTCTTAGGATGCACCTTTTGCAGAAAGTGACGAAAGCCATGGATCTCTCCTGCCTTCAGAGCAAATCCAATGGTGCCACCCATGACATGAAAGAATTGCGGCATAGCTATCAGTGAAGAGCTGGCCCAGGCTTCACTTGCCAGCCAAATCCTACCAGTGATGTTACGCGTGACAATCTCTTTGATCAGGGGTTCCAGGTCTGGGCCACTAGAGAAGACCACAATCACCTTAGCTGTGGAATTCTGGATGACTTTCACCACCTGTTGGATCTGGTCCTCAGGTAAGTATTGGGCAATGAGCTCACTGAAGTCAATGCAGATGTTTCTCTCCTCTGTCTCTTCCCTGAACTTTTCAATTCCTGGCCGGCCGTAATTGTCATCTGCTGCAATGGTACCCACCCAGTTCCAACGGAAGTACTCGACAATGTCTGCCATGGCAGTGGCCTGGTACTCATCATTGGGGATGGTACGCAGAAAAGATTTATATTCATTCCTGTTGCTCAAGAGCCGACTGGATGAAGCATAACTAACCTGGGAGAAGGGAGAGTGAAGAAACAGTAATGCACTGTTAAGCAAAGGTTAGCAAAAACAGTTCTGAAAAAAAACTTTGCTTTCGCCTTGTAATTTCATAGTATATGAAGGAAATAAAACATTAAACCCTATTTTTAAAAAATAAAAAATGAAAATTATTACTTTCTGTCTCCTCCTATTTATAAATCATGAACTGAAAAGGGTCATGGAGGTTATCTAGTCCAACCCCTGCTCAATGCATGAGGTGCAATACAGAATGAAACTACAGCCTCCCAGGCAGATGGCCATCAGTGGCTGAATTCGGACAACACAATAAGCAACTGGGGGGGGGGGGGGAAACAATCGTCAGTTGTATTGACTATCGTGTCATCCGAATGCTGCCAGAGTCAACTCAGCGCTGATCCTAATCCACACCACAGTTTATTTATTACCATGTTGTGTGGGGAGTGCCCCCTAGATGAACTGTAAAGTTGATTATTACCTCACCATTGACTATCGTGTCGACCAAATTCAGCCAGTTTCTGCTTAAATATCTCTAGTGAAGGAGAGCCCACCATCTCCTGAAGAAATCAGTTGAGCAATGGAGACTGGTGGCTCCAATGTCACCAGGGCAGTGAATTCATTGCAGGTTTCAGTCAAATCTCTAAAGGAGCGATCCAAGGTGAAAAGCACAAGAGAACATGAAGTGGTGCAGAATGGTGGTGTAGCTGGGCAGTGCAGTGGTGGCAGCATCAGCGTGCATCCCACACTGGTGTTCGGCCACTTGGGCTTGTGTAGCCAATGGGGCTGCACAGGATATAGCAGCAGCATCTGAAGACCTGCTGAGCCAAACACCAGGGTCCCCTCTACAAGGATTCGCTTTTGCGCCTGGTTAGGTGATTATGCGCATAATCGCAGAAGCGCATTTACGCCTAATGCCTCTGCACGAGAGGCGGCGAGAGGCGGCGAAGTGCATTAAGGGATGACCAAAATGCGCTTTACAAGTAGTTAATGCGCATAAGCGCTTGTTCACATAGTCAAAATGCGCTGTAACGGACGGAGCAAAATAAAACTCGCTGTTTAACACGCATTCGATAATGCGCATAATTGGAGAGATAATGTGCCTCTACGCCCAATTTGCGTTCCGTTCTTGTAGAGGTAAATTTTTTTAAGCGCCTTGAAAGAGCTTTAAACCTCTCTTGTAGAGGCAGCCTTAGAAGGAGAGACCAACCCCGGGGGGGTGGCAGTGGTGAAGGAGGACGAAGTTATTCTCATTGCGCAACTGTGCTAAAGTGTGCAAGGCATCTTTTAATAAGGGTGGCCTTGGTTTTTACAATACAAAAGAACAAAACAGTTGAGAATCAATTATTCTTGAGTCCTTTTAACATAAAGCATCTCTCCAGATATTGAAAACATGCAGAGCTCTTTCATATTCATCCTGGGTCTGAGTTGGATCCCAATTTAGTCATGCTTTGAGTAGGCCCGTTAAAATCAGTGGACTTAAATTAGTCATGACTAACTTGTCCCAATGATTTCAGTAGGTCTACTCCAACTATGACTAATTGTGGATCTAATACACGATGTTGGTTTAAATGAAGTTGTGAAACAACTTTTTTTATTTTAAAAGTCATTTTTGTATTGTAAATTTCAACACAATAAAACAAAAATGCAAGTGTAACTACATACTTTAAAAGCCTCAGTTTCAAATATTACAATGTTCTAAAAAAAAGAAAAAGGGAAAAAGGAGTAAAGGACACATACATTTCAGTAAAGCCAGACTAAACATCCAAATTTAAGTCCATTCGTAAATGGTGCCTACGAGCCATTCTTTCCAAGGTTGCAAGTGAAACAACTTTAGGTAAAAAAGGACACGTGGAACCCTGGAGCAAAGCACTTCCTTACCACACCAGAACTACCCAGCCTCGCAGGGAGCTGCTTAAATCTCAAATGTGCCTGAAGTTCTCTAAAAGGCTCAGCGATAGTGCTCTGCTTCAACTGCACTTGTCTCTATTCAGAATCAGTCTTTTTTTCTGCCCAGTATTTAACCTATAAGATTTTGTTTCTGTATTCTACGTACTAGTTGTCCTACCTAATTTTGTGTTGTCTGTAAATCTGATAAGCACCCCCCCTTTCTTTCTCCAAGTCATTAATACAAATGTTGAAAGGTGCAGGACCCAGGACTGAGCCCTATGGCATCCCATTCAATACCTCCCCCCCCCCCCAGTTTGACGAGGAACCATTGATATGTACTCTTCGAGTGCAGTTCTCCAGCCAGCTGTGGCTCTACCTTGTAGGAGTAAGTAGTGCCATCCAGCTCACATGTAACCAGCTCACTAATCAGAATATCATGGGGCACTTTGTCAAATGCTTTGGTGAAGTCAAGATATATTATGTCCACATCATTGTAGGATGACTTGTTTGCCTTGGACAAAGTTTGTCTAAGTAGCCTAGAAGATAGTGCCGGGGAGGAGTAAACTGTTGAGGTAAAATTTAGGTTGCTAAGTAGGAAGCTGAAATCCAGGACCTCCAGTTTTCTCAGAAATGCTCCCTGTTCTATGCTTAGGGCCTGGGGATGAGCAAAGCTGAGTGGTCTCAATGTGTAGGTGGCATCAGGAGAAGGGTTTAGATTTGTTAGGTACTAGCTAAGTTTTTGGGATAAGCCAGGCCTGTACAAAGGGATGGTCTTCACTTGATCTGAAATGGAACTAGTCTTCTGGTGCGTATCATCAAAAAGGTGCAGAGCATCTTTTAAACTGACCCCTATGAGAACACCGGAAAGAAGTGGGGAGCATCCAGTTCAGGATGAATCACACTTAGGGGATGAGGGGCAAAACATTCCTCATCATCCAAGTAAGGGTGTGGAAGAAATATACAATGAATGTACTTTAGGACATAATAGCCACCACACTTCAAAGAAGCCAAAAGGCCATTGGGGAAAATGAACATGCAGACATGTAAAAGTGTTAATATGCTAATGCTTGAAGCATCTGAGCCAGGCTGGGAGACGTGGAGTACTTGGTTTTAAAGGAGAGCATAATATTGGGCATAACAAAATCCTAGTGGCATGGAAACAACCAGTGGAATGCTGCCATTTTTTGATATAAACTCCATAGGAAGGACAAAGAAGGGTGTACTGGGGACAGTGTTGCACTGAATGTCAAGCATGTCAAAAATGGCAGACTCCTCCACAGAATCACTGCCCCCAAAGAAATTTAGTACCAAGAACTATCAACTATTAACAATCAATTTAGTATCATTCCCCAACCAAAATGGACAGGGTGAACTTGAGATAAAGTATGAAATCAGGGAGGCATCAAAATGAGAAAGTGGCTTTAATTACCCTCATATAGACTGGATAAATCATAAAGATAACACAAGAGAGCAATCCTATGGCCCCTGGACGAGCATCACAGAGACCATAGGATGGCTTGAAAAACCCCTTCAGAGGTAGGAGCTCCGACCCTCAATTCCACCCCATTGTAGCCAGCATGGGGAGAACCATGCCAGCGGCCTCTCCAAGCTCTCCTTTCCGAGGAACAGGGGTGTTCTGGTGAACAAGGAGGGGAGGAGACCAGAGAGTCCAGATTACAATTTATCCTGAGCTTCCTCTCACCTCTTTCCCTTACCCTCCACAGAGCCCTCGCTAGGCAAGCTAAAAAGCCCATCTAGTGAAAATAAAGGTGATTGGAGGATGGGAAAGCAAAAATCGCCTCTGCCAGTCCTCCTGCCTAAACTATTGTACCCTAGAATAATTAGTCATGAAATCGTCAAGAGGAATAGCGACAATGGACTTAATCCTACGTGGTGCTGCCCTAGACCTAGTGTGAGATATTAGTGTTGTTGAACCAGTTGGAAAGTGTGACTTCCGTGCTATCAACTTTAATTAGATGTAAGTGGAAAATTGCCAAACAAGTCCAACACAATCATATTTGACTTCAACAGAGGAAACTTCTCTAAAATGAGAGAACTGGTAAAAAAGAGGTTGATGGGGAAAGTCAAAGTGGGTCAAATCTGTCTGAAATGCTTGGGAATTACTTAAAACCACAATAATAGAAGCTCAACCTGTAGACTGCAGGTCAGGAAAGGTAACACAAAGTCAAAGAAGTCACCAGCACGGTTAACAAGCAGTGTTAAGGAAACTATTAGAGAAAAGAAGGATTCCTGCAGAAACTGGAAATCGTGTCCAAATGAGAACAAAAACAAACACAAAACACACAAAGGAAATGCAACCAGACAAGAGGGAAACAAAAAGGGATTTTGAGGACCATATGATAAGCCCAGCAACACACACACACACACACACACACACACACATATATATATATATATATATATATATATATATTAGGGATGCGCAGGGACCCCCCCCCCCCGGATCGCATTGGGACCTACAATTTTGTCCCGGCCGCCATTTTTGTTTTCCCCATAGACTTGCATTGGGGGAAAGAAAGCTTTCCCCCAATGCAAGTCTATGGGGAAAAAATGGCGGTGGGTGGGTGAGTGGGGGCCTAACTCCCCCCTCCCTGTCCCTCCCCCCCCTGCGGTTAACTCCCGGGACCGTCTGTGGGCACCCGCAGGCACCTGTGGACGGCCCCAGCAGGTAAGCCCCCCCTTGTGGTTCTCCTTACCTGCTGGGGCCGTCTTCTGTCATCCGCTGCCGCCCGGGCGGCAGTGGACGGCCCCGGCAGGTAAGCCCCCCCTCACGCTCCTCCTTACCTGCTGGGGTGTCCTCTTCCTTCACCTGCCGGAGATCTACTGAGAACTAGGCTTCACGGCCTAGTCCTCAGTAGAGCGCCAGGTGATCACCTGGCACTCTACTGAGGACTAGGCCGCAAAACCTAGTTCTCAGTAGATCTCCGGCAGGTGAAGGAAGAGGACACCCCAGCAGGTAAGTGGACCCCCCTCCCTCCCTCCTCCCCCCGCGATCCTCACCTGGCCGGGCTGTCTGCTTCCATCAGCGGGCGCCTGCTGGCACCCGCCGATGGAAGCGGACAGCCCCCCCAGGTAAGCCTCCCCCCGCGATCCTCACCTGGCCGGGCTGTCCGCTTCCATCGGCGGGCGCCTGCTGGCGCCCGCCAATGGAAGCAGACAGCCCTCCCAGGTAAGCCACTCCCTGCTCCTTACCTGGCGGGGCGTCCTCCTAGGTCGCAGTAGTTTACCGGCAACGGGAGGAGGACGATGCCCCCCCCAGGTACCCCCCCCTGCGATCCTCACCTGGCCGGGCTGTCCGTTTCCATAGGCGGGTGCCCGCTGGCACCCGCAGATGGAAACAGACAGCCCTCCCAGGTAAGTCCCCCCCCCCCCGCTGTCCGCTTCCATTGGCGGGTGCCCACTGGCGCCCACCAATGGAAGCGGTGGCGGGTGCCAGCGGCGGCCGCCGATCCTCCGTTTTTTTCCGAACTGGATCGGGTCCTTCCGGACCGGTTCGGAAAAGATCGGACAATCCAGAGGGGTGATCGGAAATCGGATAATTGCATCCGATTTCCCCTGGATCGGCTCTGGATCGTGGATCGGAGCCGATCCAGTGCACACCCCTAATATATATATTTCAGAAGCAGGAAAACAACTAGGGAGGCAGGTGTATCATTGAAAGGAGTACTAAAGTAGGATAAAGCGATTGCAGAGACATTTAATGATTTCCCCCCCATCTTTTTTATTGCAGAATATGTAGGACAGATACTCGTGCCTGAACTGATATGTGCAGGAAAGGCGTCGGAGGAACTGAGGGAAATAGTTGAGACAAGAAATGAAGTTCAAGACCTTATTGGCAGATTGAAAAATAAATGAATCACTGGGTCCAACTGGTATCCATCCAAGAGTTCTTTTCAAAATTTAGTATCTGACTAGACAAAACAATAAGAAATAACATATTGTACACACTAATTAAAAAATTATCAGTCTTTATTCTACAATATGTTGCATCAGTTACATATTATTTATGTTATAATTTTCTTTTCAAGTAATGGTACCTCTCCAAAATGAAAGGTCATGCATCAATGGTATGAAGACAGAAAGGTCTTTGTTTACATAAGATATTAATGCGAACCATGTTTCCATAAATGAATCTGGTTTTGACAACCCTCTAACTCGCCTGTCTTATTGTGTTAATTTCTCTGCCAAAGCAACTTGCCATGTTCTAGACAGCCATCTGTAGATGTTATAACCCAATGGCATTTCCCCAACATTTAGCAATTTCCAGGCTCATTGCTACTATTAGAAAGAGAATTAGATTTTTATGCAGCAATTCTTCATGCACGCCAGAGAAAATAGACAACAGGGCTGAATTTGAGTCTAATTGTACTTTTTGGTTCACAATCTCCTAGACTGTCCTGAAAGCTGATTTCCACCACATATGGCAAAACAAGCCCCCCTCCTTATATCCTCTCCAACATAGGGGTGAGAAGGTTCTATTAAAATAATGCCTTCTAACTAGTGTCAGGCACCACTTATACAGATGTTTTAGGGAAGCCTCCCTAACTGCTGCAGATCAGGGCCGGCCCAAGTGATATTGCTGCCCAAGGGAAAGAACAAAATGGGACTCCCTCCCATTTCATATACAAATAGATTTGGTACAAAGGCTAGAAAATCAAGACCTTAACAACCTCCTCTACACCATCATCCCAATCCAACTTGTGGGGAGGCATACCAGCTATTTGCTTTAAAAAATCAGCCACACATGTGATATGCGTCACATCTAGTATGGCCATGTTTTAGAGTTTCCTATACATGCATCCTCAAGCATGAGCTAAAGACCCCCTAACTTAACTTTTTTTTCTGCCTGGTAACAGGACTGCAGCTTGAGCTATGCCCCCTTATGTCCCTGGGCCCCAGTATAGGGTACCCTCCTCCCTGCTTGGAACCTGAGCTGTGGAATTCTTTGCAGAAAAATGCCAGTTTTGTAAAAATCTGAAGCCTGCAAATAGCTCCTCTGACTTGGATTAACACGTCTTTCAAAAAGTTTACCTCACCTTTCCACTTCAACTGAATTCTCAAGAGGCATACATCATATAGAGGAAAACACTCATAAAATCATAGTAAAACAAAACACCATAAATGCTAGGGAGAGATGAAGAAAAATGAAACATAGCCAAGGCCAAAGACCTGCCAAGACAATGGAAGATCATTCAAGAAGGGGCTGACTGAATATCTTGCAATGCTGAGCTCCACATTCTGGGCACCGCCACAGAGAATGGCCATATTCCCTTGTTCTACCTACCAATGGTGCCTCAGATGGTGGATGACCAGCGTTTTGAACCAGTAGGCGGTGAAGTTTGTATAACAAAGAACAACATGCTCTGAAAATCACTTTAGTTAAAATCCTGGCAACTACATTTGAATCAGCTGTTCAAACACTCTTTAAAGTCAACCCCACATATAAGTGTAATATAGTAAACCAGTCTTGCTGTAGTGAAGGCATGCATTGCTGTGGCCAGGTTTGCCTTTTCCAGGAACAGGCTCATTTGACACACCTGGTCATCGCCACTAGACGTAATGCTATAGCCAAGAGCATCTCCAACCTGAGAACCTGTTATTTCACGGGGAGTGCTACTTCACCCAAGAGTCTGAATCCCTGTTTTTCATTCCTACCGGCCAGAGCCCTTCTGTCCAATTTGGATTAAGTTTCAGTTTGTTTGCCAGCTCATTATCAGTTCTAATCAACAGTTTGAGATCTTGACAACTTCCCTGGATTATGATGGAGAGGACAGATAAAGCAGCATGTTTTTAGCACATTAACGATTACAAGCTCCAAAATTCTCTATGGTCTCCTCCAGTGGTTTCATGAGAATGTTAGACAGCGTGGGAGACAAGGTAGAACTCTGCAGAACCCAGTATAAATTGCTAACACAGAGACAGGATTTAGGCAGACTATAAACCATGGATGGATGTAAAAGGATGTATAAATGTGACTAAGGACATAACTCTTAATGCTTTTCTGGGAATGTTGCATTTAAAATAGGCAGTTAAAATACTATTATTCTGCCTGGCTTTTAATTGATTTAATTGTATTTATTTATTACATTTATATCCTGCCTTTCCTTGGAACTCCAGGAAGAATTATATAGTTCTTCCTCTCCCCATTTTATCCTTCCAACAACCCTGTGAAATAGGTTAGGCTAAGCCAGCCTTCCCCAACACAGTGCCCTCCAGATGTCCTAGACTAGAACTCTGATCATCTCTAGCCAATGACTGGGGACAATGGGAGATGTAATCTAACACATCTGCAGGGCACCATGTTGGATGAAAGCTGAGCTAAACGTCAGTGAGTGGCCCAAGCTTAGCTTCATGAGTGAGTGGGAATGGGATTTTGAACCTGGGTCATTCATTAATGTTCTCTGGATTAAATTAGTGTTTTAACTGTTGCAATCAACCTTCGGGGTCATTTTTAAGTACAAGCTGCATCATATAAATGTTTGAATGAATGAATGAATGAGACAAACATGATCTTTGAAATTGAGTTGTGGGCTGACTACCCCTCTAGGGCAGACCTAAAAAAAAAACCACCCTATACATACCATCCTGTTTCTAACTACTCCAAATTATGACATATATTCAGTACCTGAGGTATGTAAAAGAGACCCAGAAGATTGGCCACTGCTGTGGAGATCCCGGAGCCAGTTGCTCCCACCACCGCAATCGTGGATGGAATGTGCTCTGAGCAGTTGCAGAACTCATCCAGATTCAGGGAGTCTATCTTGTTTTGGGCCACAAAACTCAGTGTTGCTTCCAGGGCTTTGGAGACCGTGTTGCAGGTGTCAAATATGCTGTATCCAAGGGTCATGTTGGGAAGAAGAGTCCGGTTGTTATTAATCTCCTCAATGGCAAAGATCATTGCCTGAAGCCACCGGAAACCACGGAAATTATACCTACAAAAAAAGAAAGACATTAAAATAAGTACAGCTGGTGCAGGGGTGGGGGAAGAGATAATGAAAAGGTGAAGTGCATCTGAGTAAATAAAAGAGCCCGGCCAAAATCTATCTTTCTTAAAAGAGACATGTACCTCCTCATTTCGAAGTTGTGAACCCAAAACAGCGCGGTTACACAAAAAAGAGCCTTGCCATATCAGATTAAGGTCCATATTGGCAATCCAGAAGATGCATGAACCTGTTAATTCTCCTTGACCAAGGTATTTTTCTGGACCACCTCTCAGGGGTAAGGGCGTGGAGCACTGCTTGGCAGTGGTTACAGCTCTGCTTGGGAAATGGGTTCCAGAAACAAGTGCTCCAGCTAGTGTTCTGGAACAACTCCTAACTACAATAACAGTTGTCCTATGATATTCTTCAGAGTTCAATTTTGTCTCCTGTACTTTCTAACATCTACGTGAAAAATGTTGGGCCAGGTCACCCTGAACTGAGCTTAGATGTAGTGTTATAAGTCTGCTGATGATAACTAGCTGTTTCTCCTTTTCATTGGATCCAGATGGAACTGATGATGTCCCTGAACAGCTGGCAAGACCCAGTAATGGACTCAATGAGGGTGAATGTTCCTAAACTCAATCCAGATAAAACCAAGATGATGACTCTCTGGACATTGGATGGGGAAATGCATGTTCTGGATAAATGCATGTTCCGAAAAAATCAAAGATTGAAGCAAGATGAAAAAGCCATAAGAGCGAGATTTGTTGGTTACAGTAATAAGTCTTGGCGGTTTCTTGTTGGCAAGGGGAAAATTGTTACCTCTAGGTCAGCCAATTTTGAAGAACAGAATTGGGAAAGTATCCATTCAAACCCCGAAGTATTGGTGCATTTCTCAGAGGGAGAGAGTAATGAAGGGGTTAAATGCCATGAAAGAATTAAGCAGACAGGTTTGAGGTCTGCTGGTGAACCAAAACAGAGCAGCGTTCACGCCTTCCAGGAAGGGAAAGCAAGTGAAGCAGAATGCTAAAACTCCAACAAAGGTGTGGCACAGTCTCCGAGAGAGGAGGGCAAGTCCCCGCCTCCAGAGGAGGGAGACTCGGCTACTCACATTGAGAGCAATGGAGAGAGTGAGCCGAAGCCGGAACCGAGTCCTTTAAAATTAAGAAGGTCGGAGAGAGCAAACAAGGGTGTTCCTCCTGAGAGGCTTGGTTTTGAAAAAGAGAAAAAGGTTCAAACACATACAATTAAGTACAATCATGAGAAAGATTGTTTTGAAGAAGTTCCTTTGAGTCCTGAAGATTTTGACAGTGACTGAGAAAAACAAGGGTTTCCTGTGAGCAGGAAAGTTTGAAACAAAAGTGTTTGGAAAAAGCAGTCAGCAAGAGGGGCTGAACTGACAATTCACTAATGAAGTGAAAGGTTTTACTTGAGAGTAAAAGGGAAAAACACAGTGAGAAATGGAAAGGAAAAGGTTTTGGACAAGAAACAGAAAATTGTGAATCTGTTTAAAGCATATGGAAATGCTAAGGTGTGTGATGTACAAAGCAAAGGTTGACTAACTTGAATTTTAACTTTGAAGGGGAATGTTTAAAACCCAAAGTTATATGAGTTTGTAACAAGGTCTATTGTACATCAGCACAGTGGAAGCGCATGGTTATTGCTTTGGAGTCAACAGATTGAAAACCTAAAGTGACTATATGATTTAAGGATTGTGTTAAGATGTTTTAAAGAATTAGCTTTAAAGAAATATGTCTAACACTGTTATGTCTTAAAATCAAAATAGAAAGCAATGATTGGCAGAACAGACCAGATGTCCAAAAGAATGAAAAATCCTTTATCCAGTTTCAACGGAGAAAACATTTTGATGTGATTGTTAAAAGATGTAAATGTTGTATGTTTATTGTCAGTAAATGTATACATTGATTTACAATCTTGCATTGCTTTGGGAAAATGCTCAAATGTTAAGAGCTAGGACCAAGCATGTGACAATCAAATGTTTAAATGTGAAAACATAAATGTGGAAAATGGTTTGTTTTAAAATGATTTATCGTAAGTCCATGGAAATATGGCAGATATGTTCATAAAACCATTGATGGGAAAATCAGCAAACCCAGGTAACTAGAATGTTAGGGTTTGGTTGCTGATGAGAGAAGAGGAATAACTTTAGATCCACTTAGTTCTTCAAATTTTGAAGGGGTGTTGAGGAAAATTCCAGAAATGAAGTGGATTGAAAGAAAGTTATTAAATCTAGGTCCGAAGGACACAGCCAGCTGCAAGCAATATGGTTGAGGGAGTATATGCAATACTGGAGGTCAGCCTGATTATTGCTTAAGCACCAGCATAAGATAAGACAGATTGTGTAGGGTGGGGCTGGTATGTAGAACGTATAAAAGTGAGTCTAATTTGAAAGACTTTGTGGGAGACGTTTGATGAGAGGAGGTCGGACTAGATGATTTTGGACAGGAGGAGAATTGTGTAAATATCTGATGGAAAACCGTTGTGCTGTAAATAGATTGGACCACTAGTAAACAACTCTGTATTATACACGAGAAGTTGGTGTGTGAGTATTCCTTGCTTCAGAGACTCTTATTGAACCAAGTGCTAACACAAATGCTAGCTGCGTTTGGCCCTTTTGCTTCCAATCCTCAACACCGTTCACCAGTAGTTTCATATCTTTATTGATATGTCAGTGAACACTGAATAGGAAAAAAGAGAAAATACAACACATGTCTGTTTTTGACCTTACAACCCATTGCATGTAGTTTTTTTGAACTGGCTAGATTCTCAGGGTCAGGTGCATATTAAAGCTAATTACTGCCCCAGCCATTTCCCCATTCTAGAGGCCAACTAGGGCCTTGACAGAATAACCTGCTGAGGTAACAGGAAAATCCCCAAGAGCCATCAGAAAACCATTCAGATACATTAGTTTCATGGGGCAGACCTTTTTAATCGGTCTCAACAACTCTAAACCCTACCAGGGGGGCTGTCTACATGTGGGGAAAGCCCTGCGGTGGTTGTGGATCTCTGCCCCGTCGGTTAGAGGACATGGTGCAGGTTCACAGCCAGCAGGGCTTCCCCATGATGCTGCGTTTTGAACAAGTCGGGGATTTACCCCAACTTTTTCAAAGGAAGCAACGTCAACACAGCACTTCCGCTGTGTAACATCGCTGCACAGCCAATCCAGGACCAACCCAGGGGCGGAGTGTGGTGTAAAACAACTAGTGATTGGTCGCCTTCCATCAGGAAGGGGGCAGGGGTGGCTCTGGGACCCAGATGCACTTCATCCCCCAATGCTGCTGCCATGTTGCTCCCCCCCAGCCCAATGCCACTGTGTCACCACTGCATCACTACCACTCTCCCCCATCGCTTCCCCCCTCCCTCCGCTCTTGTCAGTTGCCCTCTAGTTCACTCTGAGGAAACCCTCTCAAAATAAGCGAGAGGGTGGGCTGGCTCTCTGAAGAGCTGTCTCGGCCAGAACATGCCAGGGTGTTGCACAGACCACAGTGGGAGAGCAGCCAGGGGACACTCCACAGTTCACAACTTGACAACAAATCATGGGTTCTCTTCATGGGTTGCTCATGGCTAGCAAATCATGGTTTGTTAGTGCAGCTGGGTTCACACAACACAACAACCCATAGTTCAATGACAAACTTTGGCTATGCTATGGTGCGATATAGAAGTGCAATTAACAACAATAACCACAACGGCTCAACGACAACCCCTGATTCAACCTTGCAGTGTTTTGTGAATCCAGAATCTCCTTCGATCAAAGGGAAACTTCATAGAGAATCAACAATTCCTGTAAATCTAAAAAAAAAAAAAAACCCTCCAAGGCAGACCGGCTTAAAAACCAATGATACAAACTTTAATATCCCTGCAGCTGACAGCTGGAAGAACTGCCCTCCGTATTTAGACTTAAGGAGGTCTGTTTCTCCAGTAGGGCTCACTGCAGCTAACAAGGAGATGCTTTACTGAAGTGTGTCTGGTATTGCATTGGACTGTCAGATCATAATTTGGTAATTACATCAAAAAAATTCTGCTTCTTGTTTGTGAAAGAACAATATGGTTGCAGATGGCCTGATGGCATTTTCAAAATCTCCCAAATAATCTTTTAGATCAGGAGAGGCCGTATTTCCTGGAGCTGCTGGGCACATGATGATAATATGACGTCTGAATCAGGGTGGATTTGATTTAAATCACGATTTAAATCACTACCAGGGTGGATTTGATTTAAATAAATTTGATTTTAATCATGATTTTAATCACGATTTTAATCACTACTCAAAAAGACTCAATTTAATCATGTGACTTCCCCCCCCCCCAAAAAAAAGTGCACTCTTCCTCGCTATAAGCATAATACATATTTTACACAACTCAGAGTTACCAAAGACTCGTTCTTGCTGGTATAATCTTAATATTTACAGGCAAATGCAGGTTTCATTTTTAGCTTCCTGTGCAGATCTATTCCACTCCCAACAATCTATTGATTGAATTTTTTGAAACTTCGCACTTCAGAGGTAAGGGGTTGATTCTGTGTACATAGATTTGCAAAGGAACAATGGGATTGTGATCTCTGCAGTCACAAATTCACAGTTTTGAGAACTGTAAAACCAAGCATTTGTGATAATATCTTCTAGATAGAAAAAAATACCCAATAATCTTACAGAAACCTCTGGAAGAGCATGACATTGTGAATGGATGCATGGAATTCATTTACCAAAAAATTTAAACATTGCATGAATATGCAGCCTCATGCTACATAATTTAAAACTAATCCTTATTTCTTGATGAATAACCTTTGGACTATAATGTATTTAAAATAGAAAACTATTTTTAGATAGATTTTTCCTCAAAAAGCATTTTATTAAAAAAAATCCAATTCAAATAAAAAAATCCGATTTAAACAAAAAATCCAATTTAAATTTTTAAAAATCCATTTTTTAAAAAAAATCATTGATTTTTATCCACCCTGGTCTGAAGTCAACACCAATTCAGAGATTACCAAAGCAGCATACAACACATTAAATATGGATCATTCAGATTTGATTGTATAAAGTACACAAGTACTTTGCGACAGGCCCATCAGTGAGGCGCAACCTGCTGGGCTATTTATGAACCTGCATATGCACTGAGCAATGAAAACACAGTAGGTTTTCCAGAAGTCGTTTGTGCAGGAATGACCCTGGAGCAGAGGCTGCGAGAGGCACACAAGCCTCACTGCCAGGTGACAGAAATAACAGCCAAGAAGGCGCCGGAGCGGGAACAGGAACTGAGCACTGGCTGAACAGGGAACATGAAGTGGGCAAGGATTAGAGCTTGGCAGGCCATGGAAAAGGGAAGACAAGTTGGGGGCAGTTTCATCCTATTCCCTCCCTCCACCTGAGGCCTGAGAGGGAAGTCCACTGAACTCCCTGACAATTTAGTCCTGCAATGCCACCCACTCCACCCTCTGCGCAGTGTTTCTACCAAAGTAACTGACAGTTTTAAAGAGAGGCAAATGTCCACTTCAGAACAGGGGTGGGGAGCAGGAAAAGAAGTCTTGTGGCAGCCCTGTACTGTGGTATGATGCGGCCACATTTAGAATACTGTGTACAGGTCTGATCATCACACCTAAAAATAAATATTACGGAGCTGGAAAAAGTTCTGAAAAGGGCAACTAAAACAACAAAGGGGCTGCAGCATCTCCCCTATGAGGGAAGGATGCAACAGCTGGGATTATTTAGCTTGTAAAAGAGGAGGCTAAGGGGGAGACATGATAGAGGTGTACAAAATTAGGCATGGAGTGGAGAAAGTGGATATGAAGACATTTTTCTCCCTCTCTCAAAATACACGAAGCTGATTGGTGGGAGATTCAGGACAGATAAAAAAAAGAAGTACTTCTTCACACAGTTATATACTCTTTTCGATGCCAGGTGAAGACCTTTTTATTCTCCCAGTATTTTCATAATTTAATATCTTAGTCTTTTAACTTTGCTGTTTTAAATCTGTATTTTAAATCTGCATCTTGAATCTCTTCATTGCTGTTTTATTTCTGGTTGTACTTTTATATTGTGTTTTTACGCTGTGGGTTGAAGTTTTATACTTTAAACTGTATTTCATGATCTTAGTTTCTGTGAACTGCCCAGAGAGCTTGTTATTGGGCAGTATAGAAATGCAATAATAAAATGAATGAATGAACAAATTAATGGTTACACTATGGAATTCTCTATCAAAAGATGTAGTGATGGCCACCAATCTGAATGGCTTTAAAAGGGGGTTGGAAAAATTCCTGGAGGAAACGGTTGTCAATGGCTACTAGTCCTCATGCAACCTCCAGTCTCAGAGGCAGTAAGCCTACATACACCAGTTGCTGGGGAACATGGGCAGGAGGGTGCTGTTGCAGTCAGGTCCCATTTGTAGGTTTCCTGTGCACAGCTTTAAACTTTAAAGAACTTTAGTTTAAAGAATACATTTCTAGATGGGGTAGGATCTAGGACTGGGAAGGCAGGACTAAAGAGCCACTTCCTAAGAGGTTGAAGCTACCTAGCAGTCTCCAGGATGGCTAAGCAGTGAGCTAAAAAGTGATATCTGCAATAAACACAAGCTATAAGTGGCCAAAACAACTGGTGAACAAAGGAGATACTACAAAGGCAGACCAAGACTAGCACAAGTTTAAACTGCCTCTATAAAATAAACCGGGGGGGAGGGGCACACATTGTAACATATAGACCCAGAATAGTTGTTTTTAAATGGATATTGTATTTATAACCTGTTTTTATGCTTTTTATGGTTTAAAATTTTGTATATCTGTTTTTTAATGTTCAACGTTTTAAATTTTTGTAAACTGCCCAGAGAGCTTCTGATATGGGGCAGTATATTAATGCAATAAATAATAAATGCAATAAATAATAGCTCGTTGGCCACTGTGTGAACAGAGTGCTAGACTAGATGGCCGCTTGGTCTATGTTCTTAGATATTACGGAGGTTCTGTGTGGGCTGGGCTGAGATCGTTCCTCCCAACACGCAATATGACTGGTTTGTAATTAAGGAATAACATTATTTGTTTATTTGTATAGTGCCATCTACATAGATGGTGCTTCACAGACAATAGGTTTGAGAGGTCCCGACCCCAAGGGGCTTACAACCTAAGATACAGGGAAACAACAGAGGAAGGGGGAATGGAGGCAAGGTTAAGTAGAATAAGAGTATGCAATTGTTTCAATTACATGGACTTTGACTTTGAGACTAGGGGAGTGTTCCAAAGGATTCTGGAAAAGGAGAATTTTGAAAAGGGATGTGAAGGATGTAAGGGAGGTGGTAAGATAGAGGCATTCCAAGAGGCAGTTCCTGACATAATGGACACACAGGGGAGAAAGCACAGAGTTGTTTCAAGGAGCAAGAGAACTTCAGATGACTGAGAGTGGGGGATGTGCAAAGGTCAGAGGGATGTGTTGGCATATGTGTAGAGTTGGGATGGGGCAAAGGCAGGGAGGGCGGCTTTGAAGGTAAGGATGAAGAGCTTGTGTTTAAAATCATCATCATCATCAAAAACATCAGCCTTGCTCTCTACCCAACTCTTGCTGTCACACCTGCCTAGGCAGTGTACCTGGTCAGTCAAGCAAAGAAGCACAGGTCAGTCTGCAGCATTGAGATCTACCTAGAAGGTGGCTGAAAGCCACTGGTGTGTCCCGACCCATAATTTGAGAAACACTGGCATATATAATATTGGACCAATGGTCTGACTCAGTATAATGTAGCTTCATATGTAAATGGATGTGCAGCACTATCGGCTGCAGTGGGGAACTATGTCTAAATTTTGTGTTATACTTAAAGAACCAGGTCATTCAAATAACATCAGGATAAGTCATAGACTGTTTACAAATATAGTAGTTAATTACATTTGACCAAGATGGGTACTGGGTTTGGAGCGTGAGTGGCTGTTACACATTTTCACTTGGGCTTACCTTATGCACTCAACAGATTCTGGCCTAGATTTCAGATCCTGGTGTTTAGCAGCCACTCCAAAATGAATGGGGAACAGACCTCCAAGAATAATGTCTCCTTTCTTCTGTGCCCTTTGATTTGGTCCATAGGCAGAGATATTCCAAGTAAACGCAAAAAGGAGCAAACAGAAACTATAAAAAGTCATTGTTCCTCCTTTTACCAAAGGGTTTATGTCACAAACTTCAAGACGGATATGTAAGACAAGTAGACCTAAAAAACATTGACAAGCCTTTTCTCTTCTGAACATTGCATACTGTGGCTTTGGTGGGCATGTCTGGTGTATGGTAAGCCACAGGATAGTAGCTGTAGCTCTGGTGTCTCCTCAGTGGTCTTCTCCATTGCAGTGTGCCTAACACAGTAGCTTCTTCAGAACCACTAGTGTGTTAAATGGAGCCCATCTTCAAGACCTCCTAAAACAAAATGGAGATGTAAAAGTTACCTCAGATGCTGAAATAGATCGCTCTGAACTGTCCATAGAGTAAGTCTCTAATCCACTCCAAGAATCCCAGATTTTCCCTATACTTACTTCTCTCCCCCCTTGGCATGAACCTGGGTATTTCAATGAGAAGGCCCATTACACATGTCAGTAGAAACACATCCAAAGTCAGACTCCTCACCATGATGTCTACAACTCACATCTCTGATCTCACACTTCTTCATTTTTTACTTGTTCTGTCTACATATATATTCTCCTTCAGTATAAACAGCTTGAGCAGCTCACATATTAATATAGCAAAAAGATCAAATTCAATAAGATGAATATTAAAAGTCACAGAAACAGAAAAAGAGTGTGATAGACTGGACTTCGGAGGCTCAGTTGGACTCAGAAGCAGCAGATGTACACCAGGAAGTGGGGGAGGAAATTTTCCAAGACTCTTCAGGAGTCCAGGAGGAATTTCCCCAGGAATTTATCAGACAGATGCCCAGGCATCACCCCCCACTCCCACTGGGAACTCAGTTTTTTTCAGAGAGGGAGGGAACATCGGAGTTGAAGGTCACCAGAGTCCACTGCAGGGTCAAGTGGGCAGAGTTGAGAGGAGGTGGAAGGTGGTCACTCGGCAGAGGCTTCATCTTGAAAACCCAGCCTGAGGGAGAGATTCAGTAAACGTCTGTCGGGCACTGTGAGGGAAACTGTCCATTGAACTGATAGGCAACTGCCTTCTTTGTTAGGCTAATTAAGCTTATTGGATAGCTCGTAGCATTCACACTCCCTTCAGGTGTGAAGAGATGTCTATTTACTGAATAAAGCTTTGAGATTGCATGACAAACCACTTTATTGTCTTACATCTCAGTGGGAAGGCTTGGAATCATGACACAAATAATGAAAATATAACAGAACAGTAAAAACAACCATTGAACCCTGCAAACAATTCCTAGGCTGAAAAGACATCGAATTTGGGGAAGGCTATGGAGGGCGTTTCACAACTGAGAAAGCTCCCTCCCCAGTCTCCACCTGCCTAACTTCAGAGAGTGGAGGAGGGCTTCTGCTGATAAACGTGAATTTGGACGGGTCTTTGTGGTAGAAAGTTGTCTTTCGGGACCTAAGTCATGTAGGGCTTTAAAGGAAACTGCCAGCACTTTGAATTATATGTGTCCCTCCAGTCCTCATGTTTGGTCTCCAAACAACCCTAAGATGTAGGCCATCACTGAGGCTGAGAGAAAGTGACTTGCCAAGGCCGTGTTATTAATCTATGGCCATCAGACCAAGACATGGGATATGACCAGATTCCCTGCTATTCTAGCCCTGCTCTTGGTTGTTCCTTGGAATCAGAATGAGAAATGAAACAAGTAGACCCTCACAAACAACTGCTGCTCTTGACAAATCTATTGATTTAAAACCATTTTCATCCTGCCTCTCCTGCTGTTCAAGGTGGCTTACACAAAGTAACTATGACAGAAACAACCACCTCTTCCCAACAGATAAAAAGCTAACATCATCTACTTTTTTGTTTTCTAGCCACTAATGCCCACAAGAAAAACTTTCAACTTTTTTAAATTAAAAAACTAATTGAGGATGTGATATTTGATTCATTAGCTGTCTATTAAACTGTACTGAGGGCAGACTGACTGATCACTTCCTAGGAACAGGATGTTGTCTCAACTCCTGTACATGTCCTCCGCAGGATGAAATGCCCCAAAAGAGCCAACAATTAGTCAGAAATTGCCACTAATGTGCAAAAGAGCCAATATCCCTCAATTAGTGGGTTGTGACAGAAGCATATTGGCAGACCACAGCAGGAAAGAAACTATTGTTCCATTGCTTCTGGGCTATTACAAGAAAGATACTTCACAAATGGTAGGCTACATCATTCCTATTTAACAGAAACCAGCCATTCAGTTGCTGAAAATGACTTGCACAAACCACATGTTGAGCCTATGGGAGAAATTCCAAACAAAACACCCAAAAGAAAAAAAAATACCAGACACAGAGTGAGTTTACGACTTACTGTAAATTCCCATTCATAGATTGCGAATGGAGAAAGTTAGACAAAGTAACTTGCTTATGGACACAAAATGAATAATAGATTCGTTTTCTGCATCACTTTGTTTACCTAAGTGGAAAGGTGGTCAAATTAATCTACATTTCAGACAAATAGGGGATCATCAGAGGAGCATTTTATAGCACGCTCATTTCTGGGCACTCATGGATTTTCACTCATGGTCCTATTGACAATGCCATCTGCCTCCCGCTCTTTCTGGCCTTCTTCCCATGATATTTTTATTTTTAGAAATGGAACTTGCCGCGTCTCCTGCTGTATGCAGGAGAAGCGGCATGATAAAGACACCCACTGAATGGGCCTCATGGTCATTGTTTACTTCCTCTTTCTCCTCTGTGAGAAAGAGGAAGTATTGTGCAACAGAAGTAGAAGCAGAGCAGCAATAGTAGGGAACTGTGATCCCCCCCCCCCCCCGGTATGATGAAGCTCATAATCTAGATCTCTCTTTCCCCTGTACAAGTCCACAGATTCACATCCTCCGCAATTGCAATACAGTTATTTATTCCAACTCCTCACCCCACCATATGCAGTACTAAACTGGGGAAAAGAAACGCTGCATACAAAATAGACCTTTCTAAAATACTCATGCCTGAAATCTCTACTCTGTTTACAACACTCACAAACTGCCCCATGATCGTATTGTTCGGAATTAGCTCCATTCTGCAGATGACAACTGAGTCTCCTCACTTCCCACTTTTATTAAGCAGTTTGTGTTAATGTCAAAAGTGGCACATCTTCACTCAGAAAGGCAGTTCTATACAACCAGGGAAGGAGAAAGGAGTCCTCTGGATTCCTTAACCTTTAAGACATACCATCCATATATTCAAGCTCTGCGAGCTTGCTGAAGGTTTTTGTGGATCCCCCTATTTCAATTTTGCCTCTAAACTTAAAAAAGGAAGTAAAAATGCTTTTAAAAATGTAAAGGAAAGCAAAGTTTATTGTATCTTAGCAAATTGCCATTATACGCATGGCAATTTGTACAATGTACAATTTGGCCCTTACAACTACATAAGCACATCTAGCCTCAAAACACCTGAGGTAAGAGAAAAGCAAAGAGTCTTGATGGCAAAGGTAGTTACTTCCAAACAGCACTTCTCATTTCATATATTTATTAAATAAGCAAAAGCTTCCTGTCGCTAGTGTGCATGATGGTATCATAACCCACATGTGTGGCCTAACAGGGAAGATGACAGTGGGGACTGATGGGGGGGGCCCTTCAACCTCAGCAAATGCTCAACCCACAACCACTGCTGATGCAAGGAACTCCATGATCCATCTTAAGAGATAGTGCAGGTGAGGAGGCTTGATGTGGTCAAAATGGCTGGGTCACATCTGGAACTAAGGTTAGGTTTCAGGACCTTGGTCAGCACTCCTGGAGCTAGAAAACTAACTAGTTACTCCAGCAGAATCTGGGAGCAACTGGCAGACCTTTATAGGCAGGCCAAGAGCATTTCTCTGGAAACTCCACCCCTTCAGATCCTGCATATGGCCGTTAAAGGTCCAGCAGCCTTTCCCAGCAGGCACTGACTTCTCCTAGGGAAGAAGGTGAGAGAAGGGGGGAGCCAGTTGGGCACTGCTCCCCGGAATCTCCCTGTTCACTGGAGGAGTCCGAAGTCCACTCCTCAGAGTCATAGTGGCACCTTTGGGGGTTGTGTGGACAAGACATGGGGTCAGACACAATGGGCCCCACTTCAGAAAGTCCAGGAACTGGTTATTTTGCCTCCCCAGAATCACTGTCACTGGAGGCTTCAGTCCCAGGCCGTGACACCAGCCATGCAAACCCTTTCTACAACCATAGGACAAAAATCCACTGAGGCTGAGAAACGCCGAGTAGCTGAGACAGAGGATGAAATTAAAAAGTAGCTAAGTGGCAATTAACTAAGGTGGAACAGTCTCTTCATACAGTGCAGAAAGATGGGCAATTTCCTTGCACTGCTTCTTTCTTCTCACTTCTCTGTAACACAGGGAACCAGCACGAATTGTAATTTGCCTCTGGAGCCAGGCAGCCTTGCGAAAAGGCAACTCAGCATGGTGTTGTATCTGTGAAGCAGGACAGAAACATTCATAATCATGTGACCCCCCCCATGCCGAGAGAGCCACAGCCCTGAGAAGAGAGCATAAGTCTGAGAGCAGAAACTGTGCAGCATAGTGACTGTAGTAATCCCAACTGCAGTTTAAGTGATCACTGATTCAACTAGGGCATGAACTACCTGGGATATCCATTAATGGACAATAACGGTATCAGCCCCACGTAACACACTATGACCCTTAAAATAATTTGTGGACTTTTTTAAAAAAGCAAGGGGTGTAATCCCATGTTACTCCTACTTAGAGTAGACCCATTGCAATAAATGGGATGTACATTAGACTAACATTGGATACAATCCAAAAAGTCTTTTGCATTTTCTCTCTGTGAAGGTGATCTTTCTGCACAAGCTGGAATGCACAAACACTGAGGGTCACCCTTCAATGAGCACCAGCCAGCTCACTGCCCTGCCAAGTCCACAGCAATACACGTTCCATCTCCGGGACGACGGTGTGACTTCTGGAGGTTCTATGCCTCATTTAGTCCTGGTAATGGCCTAATTGTGTTGGAAAAATGCAGGGGCAGGAGTGTGATTAAAAACCAGCTTTGTGGTGCTTATTTAACCCATCGGAAAGAAAGAGTAGAAAGAAAGAAACATTAATTTTTTTTTTTACTTTGAACAAGCATTTAATAGCACATTTTTGGATTTAATGAAGACTGATGCTACCTGTAATCTTGTGGGCATTGTCACTAAAAGTGCAAAGAGGGGTGGTACAAAACATACACATCATCTCTGCAAAGTTTCATGGATAATTCACTTCCTGCACTTTTTTAAAAAAAATATCTACCCCCATTCCAATTCCCAACCTAAAGACAGTGCCTTCTGTCCTCTGAATGGATTGCAGTTATTGCAGAGTTAATAGATGAGGAGGAAAATGACATAGGGAAATTTGAGTGACAAGCACTGCCATTTATTCAAAACACATCGGTTTGGCCAGCTTATCGCTCCATTATCCACCTTTCACACTTCCTAATCTTTACAAACAGGATCTCCTCCACTGGCTCAGCTGAGAAACCCACTGCCTTTTGGTTCTTCCCCTCTGTGAACTGTTTCAATACTATATACACTTATCTGAGAGTAAATCCCATTGAAATCAATGCAACTTACTTCTGAGTAGACATGCAGAGGATTGCGTTAAGTTGCTTGTTTCCCTCTTCTGCTTTCCTTTTGTGCCTGGCCTGTCATGATTGTTAAATGATCTAGTGTAAGCTGTTCTGAGGGCTGTTTTGGCTAAAGAGCAGGGTAAAATGCTTGAAATAATAAATAAATAGATCAATAAATAAATAAATGTTAATATCTACTCATGTGACAGGACTTTCCCCTCCTCCCCCTCCCTTGAACATCCCCAGCAGATTTTGAGGGTGTGCAAGTAGCCCTAGGGAGGCATGGAATTCCTCCTTCTCGTTCCACTGACGGAAGCCATTTCATTAGCAGGAGCTGCTAACGGGATAAAGCCCCCAGTATGCCACAATCAACATGACTCCTGACACTGAAAGAACTCTTAATAATTTCAGTGGGGAAATAAGCCATAAACACTCAATAAGAAATGTAATAATAACAATAATCCAGTGATAAAAAGAAAAGGAAGAAAATGCTGGGAATGAATAGGAAGCATGTAAAGAATTTAATGCTTTCTTTCAAAAGGTAAAAATGGCAAGAGCAATATGGAGCGTCATCACATTACCGTCGAAGTAAACAACGTGCATGTGGCCCATTCAGTGGGCTGTTTTGATTGCGTTGCTACTCCTGCACACAGCAGGAGATAGCGGCAAGTTCCATCTCAAAAAATAAGTCAGACTTACTGGGTGTTTTTTTTGTCACACAAAGAAGGCTAGAACGGGTGAGAGGCATGCAGGATGCAGATGACGTTGTGAGAGGGACCCATGAAAATCTGTGAGTGCTCAGCAACGAGTGTGCAATAAAACGCTCGTCTGATGATGCCCTTAGCTAGATATTTCAAACGTAATAGAAATGGGGGAAAAACAGAGAAAAAGACAAATCTGTATGGATTCCCAACAAAGTATTCCAAAACATCTATATTAGCTTTCCTTTTTTAAAAAAATGATGGAATATTACATGGAGGAAAGATCCCAGAATTACAAACATGCATGCCTCCACAGGTACACTAAATCTGGAGGAGGTTGGGACTTGGATCCTCCCCCAGCATTACCCATGCTGTCAGCATCCATGCATTGAACAGGATGGGTGAGAAGGAACACCTATATGTGCAGAGTTGTACATGAAAAGGTACTACACCTGATTAAGATCCTTCCACCATCAAGAGTTCTGATTACATACAGTTTGTACAACTATGTGTGCTCCTTTTCACATGGCCTGTTCAACAGATGGATGTTAGAGGTGGGGTGCGGTCTGCAGCCCTTCACATGTTTATAGTGTGCATGGAGGCATGCCTGAGGTGGTCTAGAGAGAATGCTGTACACATGGGGTGGGTTATGCGGCCATAAATCAAGCTTCCCAAAAAATTCAGCTTTCATGGTTGCTCCTCCCCACACTGCATACATCTCAAGTGGGGAAAGGACTTGGATGGAACTTCAAGGAACCAACTCCTGCAAGCCTCAATTGAGTCCCATGCCTCACACATCCCCAATCAGAGCATGAGTGGCTTATCTCAGATCTCTGCTGGGCGAAGGCTTGGGGAGGGGAGGGCCCATGGAGGGTGCTCAATCTTGCAAGGGCTAGACTGGGCCCCAGCGTGGGCCGGATTAATCCTGTAGTCTGTAGGTTGCCCTCCCCAGCACTCAAACAGGGCAATGCCTGCTGGAAGCCAAAGAGGGACCGGATGATTTCTAGCTCTTGAAAGGCAGGGCTTCAGTCTCTCTCTCTCTATGATGAACAAAACCAAAATAAATTGTGCAAACTAAAAAATAATAATATGTACATGCATATGCATTAATTCATGAAAAGTGTACAATCCAGATTGGCTTGGCCAGGAAGCAAAAGGAGAACCCACAGCAGCATGGCTCCCAACAATAATACCTGTGAGGTAGATGAGGTTGAAGCAGTGACTGGCCCCAAATCACCCAATGAGGTTCATGGCCGAATGGGAACTAGAATCCAGATCTTTTGACTTCCAGTCCAACACTCTAAGTACTACACCACACTGGCTGTCATAAAAATGGAGATGATCTTTAAAATATCCTAGTTCCAGGCTGTTCAGGGCCTTAAACCTGCATTAATCTTAGAATGGCAACCAATGAAGATGGTAAAATACCGTAATACTATGCTCCATATATTTTGTCCTGGTCAAAATCCTGGCAGCTGCATTCTGGACTAACTGAAATTTCTGGGCACTTTTTGATGGCAGCCCCATATAGCACACATTGCAATAGTTCAACCTGGTAACTACTTAGGCATAGACTACTGTTGCAGGCCATGTCTTCTCCAGGAAAGGCCAATGTTGGCAAACCAGCCTAAGGCATTCCTAGACACTACTGCTATAATCGGAAATCGTATTTTGTATTTACTGAACTGGCTGCTAGGGAATTTAATGTACTGCTGATATTATGCTGTTATTATTATTGATATAAAATTACTATTGAACTGTTTTGAATTGTTAATATTTATATTTTGCCATGTATTGTTATCATTGTTGTTTTCTTATATATTGAAATCTGCTTTGCTGCCAGTTCAACCAGGATAGGAATCCAGAATTGCTGAGAATTCTGGCTTACAATGAGCAAGCAAATGTGCAGGTGAGGTGACCACTAATTGATCACTCCTGCTTGGTTTCTCCTGTGAGTAGGAGTGGCTATACATACCAGGGAATCTCTGTCCATCACTTGTTTACTATTATATCCAAACCGACATGTCTGGCTTATTACTCTCCTAAGAGGTTTCCTGGGTTGTGTAGCTGCTCTGCTGGAAGGATAGGTCAAGCAGGAGTGATCAACAGTGTGCACGAGATCATTCACACACAAAAAACAGAATTCCCAGCAATTCTTGCTTTACATGACATGCAAACACAGCTGGAAGAGCAGCATACAAATCAACTGATTACGAACATATGTAGTAGTTATATGTTGATGCCAATTTTCCAGCTGTGGAAAATGCTCCGTCCAAAATCGAAACTCCACCTGGTTTGTAGAAGTTATGATTCTGGAAGATGAATAACCAAAACACTTAATCTATATGTGTACTACACTTAATCATTGAATTTATAAACAGAACAGTAATATGGTTATCCTATAATATAGTTATATAATTCTAGAAGAGAAACTGTTGCAGCAAAAAGCAGAGAGACATGTAGCACTTTAGAATGTAGTACTTAGAGTGTAGAGACCTTATTTAATGAGTATGTGAAGTGCACACACATATATGGGGGGGAGAAAGAATTGTTATGCAGAATGCTACTGCTGTTGACTATAGCAGTAATGTACATTTAATCTTTGTAAATAGCCATCCATTTGGCATCTTTCATTGTCTTCTTCTGTGCATTCTAATAAAATGATTCCTTTAAAAAACAAACTCCTGCCCATATCTGTTCCCTATGTTTTTTTAACTCAATTTCACTAAAACAAAATTTTCCCTTGATGTCAGCACTATGAGATAGTTGCACCTGTGTTTGTATCAAAAGACCCAGATGAGTTCAAATGCTAACTTGGTTATATTGTGGGAGATACTGTAGTGGAGCAGAACAAGCCCAGGTTGATTTCCAGATAACTGGTTTGAGGCTGCATTGTAAGCAAAAAGGGAATCTTATTTGCACTCAAAGGCTAAGTAAAACAAAGGCAAAACACACTGAAAAAGCAATTAATTAGGGCACTAAAAGGGGCTTTGCCTTTAGCTTTACATTTCTAGTAACATTCATGCTGCACATGTGTTCTCCAGCCATTCCTGGGCTTCACATGTCAGATACCACAAAAATGAGCTCTTCAGTCAATAATAACAACGGCTGAATCATCAGATTGCACCCACATAAAAAACAAAACAAACAGGCACATACTAGCCTGGGCCAGAGTTCAATATATTCAGAAACAATTACCATATCCCACAAGTTGAAAAAAAAAGAAAAACAATTTAAAACTGAGTTGCAAATCAGGAACAATAAAATGTCCACGTGCTATTGTCTCAACGATGTACAAAGATGGGTAAAAAAAGATTTGCCATTTTTCAGGATTTGTCTACAATGAAGAATTCTATGGCAACTGCACAGCTAACAAAGGGATAACATAAATTGCAAGAGTCAAGAAAGTAAAACATTAACTGTTGTGAAGGAAACAGGATTTTCAGTGAGCTCTTTCATTGTTGTTAATTGGTTAAGCTGCGGTTATTCCAGAAATATTTCAAAATGCTTATAGCTCATCTTTTCTCTTTGATATTATAAATCCCTCCTGAAAATCAACTCTTTTATTAGTACTTTATATTTTCCTTACTTTATTGATGGTTGTGCCATATTTTTCAGCATGTGCATGCCCGTATCATACACCTTAAGTGATTGCCTCTTTACCCTCCTCACTCTTGGTTCAGCCCATGTCTACCGAGGTGAGGAAAGACCCAAACTACGTGTGGGTTCTGGTAACTGTTATTGAAAAGTGGGCGTTGGACTAGGTATCAGCACTGATGAAGGGTTATCCTCTTTTGGCATTTTTAAATCAATCCTTATTTGACCTTCCTTCAGCATTTTGCCAATTTACCATTTTTGTTTTGTAATTTTGCTCTTCTTGTTGTTGTGATGGGGCTATGACCCTTTTCATTTATTTCTTCTGTTGTCTTTATTATTTGGATGAGGTTTTGCCTCGTTAGTTGGATGCTATTATTTGCTGCTGTGCTCTTTTTGTTTTGGTGGCATTTGGTGGCTTTTAACAGCTCTGCACCATGTCCTCCTCTCCTCCCTCAAATGATTTATTGTTATGTTTTTAGCTTTTAACTAAGAATGCTTAAATTCAAGCTAAGTTCTGCAGAGACCTAGAAGACTGCTTAGAATTAGGGTGTTTAGATTTAGATGCAAATCTATTCAAATGCAACTTGGGGAAGGGTGGTTAGGCTAACGGTGCATGGCAGTTACCACTATCCATGCCATGTGCTCCTGCCATATGTGCACAGAACCACAACCTGCAGAGTGGTTACCCCAACCCCTGCCTAACCAGCCTCCACTCTAAACACTCTTCTTGAGTGCATGTAGTTTATCCTTGCCTTCTTCAGCAACGGCTTGGAAAACCATGGGAAGAGGTTTTCGTGCCTGACGGCTACCCCAGGGCTACCCTTAAGTGTGATGAAGACTAACACCTTGACAATAGAAACATTATCCCCAAAGCCTTGGTTACCCACTTGCTGGTCATGGCCAGGTGGGAAATTGCCCACTTCTGGAAAAGCAACAGACTTTTTGCCCGCCAACGCTGGTTTGATAAGATTTGGCAACTGGCTTTAAATGACAAGTTGCCTCAACATAGCAGGTTAGTGAGAGGAGAAATAACATAAGACACATTTTTGGAGAGCTGGTTGGACTTTTCCTCATTTATTAATATGAATCCTGGTGAACCTAGACCTCCACTGGCCCAAGAATCTCTTTGGTCCGAAGTTCTAACTTAAACTGCATCTTTTTCTGTACAAAAGGTATAGATTTGGTTAAGAGTTTGATATTTGCCAAGTGCTTTTTATGATGAGAATACCCATGTTTTTTACGGTGGTGCCATGGGAACATTTGTATTGTTGTTGAGTGTTTTCTTTTATTCTGTGTGTTTAATGTATTAGTCTTTACTTGGAAATCAATTTTTTAAAAAGGGAGAAAAAAGACTCCCACCTTGGCCTCAGACCATGCCTGTGCCTTCATTCTCTTGTGCTGCTTTCCCACTTCCGTCCCCTCGTCCTGGGAGAGTGCCCCTGGTCAGGGTTCTGCGCTGGGATGCCTCCGAGGTGCTACCGTCAAAATAGAGGGTAAAAGGGAGCCACTGCCATCACCCTCCTCCATGGGATCAAATCCCACCCCTGTGCCGCCCAGCATAGAGGGCTCATCTGCCGTTGGAAGCCCAATCCACCATCCCAGGCGACACCCCCACCCCCTATAGGCATGGTGCCTGTAGTGTTTGTGATAGGCCCATTCTTTCACAATGATAAATGGTACGATGGTTACTGCACAGAGGGGTACCCATAAAATCACAAGGAACGTTTCACACATTAAACCACTTCACAACACCCCTCAGACCCAAAGACCTGACTGTGATGATGATCAGTTCACACAGAGTGAACATCCCATCCCATCCACCACTCCTGCAGCACCAGATCCAGCAACTCTTGGTGTTTCAGATTTGAACTTGCAACGTTACCCAACAAGGACCAGCCGCCGTGCTCCAAGCTATTTGCAGGACTATATTACACGAAAAACTGTTTTGTGAACTATTGAGCTAATTGTTCTTGTTTACCAAATTTGATTTGCATGTGCATTTTTAATATGTGCATTAGTTGTATATTTTCCTTATACAGTTGCAGTTTTGTTGTTGTTCAGATACTCTAACGTTATAGCTATGTTGCTGTTTTTCATATTTGAAGGAAAGGAGGGATGTAGTGTTTGTGATAGGCCCATTCTTTGAGCCAGGCCAGGATTTATGAATGACCTGCAATTAAGCACAGATAATGCATTCCAGGTTTTGTAGCAGGCGGGCAACGCAAAGGCCAGTCTGCCTGTAGCTGCCTGCAAAGAAGGAGCACTACAATAAATGTCTACCACCTAAGTTTTGTGTGGAACCAGATTCCTACTTCCAAGGGTCCCAGGTCTGTGGACACAACAGTGCCCATAGGCGCAGGCCTGAAATGTGGCCTATCCCAACCACGCCACTAAGCGGGGGGGGGGGGGGGGTTGCCAGAGTTCATCCGGCAAGGGGCCCTGGGGCCCGAACTGGACTGGTGAAAAAAGGAGAGCAAAGCTCTGGTGCTATGTAAAAATATATTTTTCTTTATTTCTTTTATCATATCTTCTGTATGCTCGACGCGTTTTGGTTACAAAACCTTTATCAGGAGCTACACAAAACTAAAATACAAACATAAAATCATTAAAAATGTCTTAAGTAAGCACGAAAACAACACCCCTTACAAACTAAAGCATATCTTTGTATACATTCCTTTGCTATCACAGAAAAACACTAAAAGTATTCCACATTTGCACATTCATGTGAGGGATTTTTTTTAGAAAACACTAACCTGGAGCTCTTTTCGTGGTTATTTATTACAACAGAATGTAGTTCAAAGTTTTTTGCTCATCTGTTATCCCGATAGGCTCACTCGTCTTGAGATTCTGAGCTAAGGGTCAGTTGGGAAGCAATTTAAATCATTTAGTTCTACAGCTGGCAGCCTTAATTGCCTTGTGGCTTAAAGATCCTGTCAACACTCTGCTAGCAGTTTGGGAAAGTTTTTATTAATCTGCTAATTTTTCTGCTGGAACCTCATTGCAAAGCCTCACTATTGTTTATATGAGGATAAATCTAACGGATCGTTTAATCCACTGGGTTGGCCAATGATAGGCTGACCATATGAAAAGGAGGACAGGGCTCCTGTAACTTTAACAGTTGTAGAGAAAAGGGAATTTCAGCCAGAGTCATTTGTATGCAATTAGTTCCTGGTGAAATTCCCTCTTCATCACAACAGTTAAAGTTGCAGACACTATACTAGAGTGACCTTATACAAAAGAAGGCAGGGCCCCTGCAACTTTAACTGTTGTGATGAAGAGGGAATTTCACCAGGAACTAATTGCATACAAATGACACTGGCTGAAATTCCCTTTTCTCTACAACTGTTAAAGTTACAGGAGCCCTGTCCTCCTTTTCATATGGTCAGCCTAGCCAATGAACAGCGGCAGCGCTGGCAGCTTATATGCCTCTCCGTCCCTTGTGGCAGCAGCTCATGTTCCTCTCCCCCCTGCACAGCAACGCCTCAGGTTCTTCTTCCCCTGTGCAGTAGTGGCAGAAGTGGCTCACACCCCTCTCAGCACCCCACAGGCGGAAGCACGTGCTCCTCTGCTCCCCTGCCCTGCAGCAGCTTGTGTCTCTCTTCTCCCCCCCTCTCCCCGCAAGTGGAGTTCGCATTCCTCCCCTGCACAGCAGCGGCAGCTCACACTCCCTCCACGCAGCAGCCTGTGCGCCTCTCCTTCCCAGGTGGTGGGCAGAGGCATATCGTCCTGCCTCAGGCGGCGGGAGGGCTTGTGCTGGCATTGCTCATCCCAAACATCTCATACAGAGATGAGACTGCCATCTTTCCCAGTTGAATTTCTGGCTGCATTTCCTGGAGGCAACTGAAGTGGTCCCTTCCCCCTTTTAGCGCTTCCTGTGACTCAAGGCTAACACAGGATTATTGCTCTAACCACTGTACCTTATTTCCTTCAATAGAATTCAAGGAGTCCCCCCAGCTCTTAGCAAATTTGATGGGCTGTTTGGCAGACTGATGGGTCGGTGGGGGTTGAATCTGATGAGAAATCGGGTCTGTGAGGAGAGCCCTTCTCATGTGCCAGTTTCCTAGCAAAATCGGGAAAAGGGATCTCCTCACCAAACAATGCCATCTTCTCTTTCTCCTTCTCAGTCACTAATAACGTGAAGGAAATGGCCGTTTCCAGTCTGTCTCAACCTTCTAAATCAGCTGTGATGCGGGAGGGATGGAGAGCGCATGCTACTGAGCATGCCCAAGCTTATGGTTAAATCACATTAATTATCATTATACATTAAAAAGATTGTTTTGAAGACTAAATGAAATATAACTTCAGGGGCAAAAAGTTTTCCAACAGCTGCAATACAAGAATAGACAGTCTTCATTATTTCAGGTGAAAACTTTGCAGTCTTTTCAGGAATTATGACAACAAAATGGTCCCCAACCTTTTTTTCCAGTCACTTTTGATATAAGGAGAGTTTTTCACCCTTTAAGTCTTTAAATGCTCTTTATCTATCAAAACTTCACTAATAGTCTACTTCTTGCTGGCACATGAAATTTTCAGAAAGTTTGGTCAAATCAGTTGTATTTTATAAAGGTTAGAATGACCTGCCCATCACTATTTAATATTGTGGAATGAATTTTTTTTCTGATGGGCCTTAATAAAGGGAGACACTAGCAGGTCTCTTTAATTAATGCTCAGATCCTCATTCTCAGCAAAACCATAGACAGAGTAATGGATGCAAGAAACGATCTGGGACCATAAAGTGGAGACATAAAGGGCTGGAAAATAGCTCTGTATGAAACCCTGGGGAGCTGATGCCAGTCAATGTAGATGATACTGAGCTAGATGGACCAATGGTAAGCAACTTCCTATGTTTTTAAGTTCCCACACCTCAATTTAGAATAGTTATTTTAAAGTTTCTCCGCAAGCGTTTGGAAAAAGTCCACCTCTGACAGTTCTCCCCTAACTTGTAGGTGTGTGGTATGCATGCACTGTATCACACCACCCTTTGGGAGCTGTAGTTTGCTTTATAACCCCATGTACAATTCAAGTTGCAGCAAATACAGATACCATATTGACATTCATACAGTTTATTTGCTCATGCAGCGCAGTGTTGTTTTGTAAATGGAAGTAATCAAAGAGATTTTAAATAAGAATAAGGGTTTATCTACTGCTCCCCTTCAGTTACAAAGCAGCTGGCTCTAGGTAGTGGTCTGCTGAATGCTAACTGCAGATGTACAGAATCTTGTTTAACATTCTGAGAAAAAGAAGAAATTCTGTGGGAAATTACCTTTGGTTTGTAATATAGCCAAGCAAAAGATGCCAGACAAATTCATATACTGACAGATAAGGACAAACTTGGGCACCTTCACTGGTTCTGTGACTGGCAGCTCAAGCTTCTAATCCCAGTGTTTTGGGGGAGGAATGCTGAAGTAATATATCACAGGACGGATCCAGTGTTCAGTGTTTTTTGCTAATTCTCTCTCCTTGGAGAAGGAACATTAAAATAGGTTTGGTGTAGTCTGTAGGTCCTGGAAGGGTGCAGCATTGAGTATTTGCTTGAAAAATGCCAGATACTCCCCATCCCCCCCCCATCCCTAACCTATAGCACTTTCTCTGACTTTGGTGCCGACAGAGAAAAACAAAACAAACAAGCAAGTCTTAAACTGCTTTTAATCGATCGTAACTCCCTAAACCATGGATTTATACTTCTGAAATTTTGCAGGTTTCTTGTCTAGGAGCACTTCTCTGGCACATGCAATCTTCATACATGTTGCCCCCTCCCTCCCTCCCAAAAGCAAACACACACACATGGGGGGTGGCATGACAGGGGGGATAAGGGGAAGTGAATCATTTGCCCCACAAATTTCAACACTCCCGTTCCACAAAAACACTGCACCTATTGTTCTGGATTTTTTTCTGGTTTTGTAACCAGTCATTTTCGTAAAAATTGCCCACAAAAAATGTAGGGGAATAAGTGCATCCTTTTGTGAACCCTTCCACCTCAACCCACCTCCAAACTGCCAAGGCTGCTCCTGCATGAAGCTCACTGAACACATTCATGTGAAACTTGGCAGGTTGCACCTCCTCAGAAGGTTGGTGCGCACCCTTACTCTAAGATGAAAACAAGCCCCTCTCCCACAGATTGAACTCTTGATCCTCTAAAATATTTAATTAAGAGGAAACGATTGGATCATTTGGAGCTGGAAATAATCAAGCCAGATTGCCTTTAATAGAGAATAATTGTTTTCCTTTCCTGTCCTGGGGTGTGTTCTATGTCTGTTATTCTTCTTAATTTCCATTTTCTTCTAATGACATAAGCATTAGGGTAGCACATTTGTCTAACAATTATACCATGATTTATCATGACTTTCAAACTGGTCCATATAATCGCTCAAATATAGATTGAAGTGGCTAAAACTGTCAATCAGCCCTGTGGCTATACTTTTTATCTCAGCAATTCTATGGGTCAGTTCAGATGTAATTATAAAACATGGTTTATTGCAACACTAATGAGTCCTGGACTTGTGTGCTCCCCTCCTCTTATTCCAGCACAGCCATGAGAACATTGGAAGCTTTCTTTTCTGTTTCTAATTTACCTTAGTTCAGTATTATGTCCAAACCCTAAACTGTGATTGATCTTAACCGGGGTAAGCAATGTGGTGCCCGTGGGGCATCAGTGCACCCTCAGACACCTTCCTTCGTGACCATCAAGGTGCATTACCCCTCCCACTTTTTATTTTTTTAATTAACAAATTTTCTTACCAGAAGCTAGTGATCCCTTCAAAGCATAGTGTGTATGTGAATGAATAGAGGATGGATAGATGGGGCAGGGGCTGTGTGTGTGTGTGTGTGTGTGAGAGGGAGGGAGGGAGGGAGGGAGGGAGGGAGAAAGAGTGAGAGCACATCTATGGGTGGTGAGCCAGGATGACAGAGAAAAGAGATAGGGGAATGAGTTGACAGCAGATGGTGGGGAGGGAGAGGAGAGAAAAAGAATTTACCTTCTTTGAAATATGTTTCTGTTGGTGCTGAAATCTGTCAGTTCAAAGGAACACTTTAGTAAAAACATAAAAAGAGCCCTGAGGCTGGATCAGACTGAAGGTCCATCTAGTCCAGCACTCTGTTCACACAGTGGCCAACCAGCTGTCGACCAGGGACCCACAAGCAGAACATGGGTGCATGGTGAAGCTCATTGAGGAGCCATGTAACAGAGGGCTACAGTAATCTGGCAAGATGTCAATGTAAAAGCTGGTTAACAACAAAAACTGGGGGAGTAAAAGCTGGATAACACTATATAAATGCTTTGTCTTAAATTCTAATCATAACCCAAAGCTGTTCAATTTTTCCATTTTTTTTCAGGGGGGAAAACAGTCCTTGTGGGAACTCCCCTGGAAAAAAACAGGTTCCACCCATATTTCCCCCAGGCCCTCACATCTCTAGGTGGGAGAAATAACATCACTGTTATCTTTGGACTGATGTCTGTCTGTCTGTCTGTCTGTCTGTCTCTCTCTCTTTTGATTCTGGCTCATTTGGTCCAAGGTCAGGTTCATAATAGCACAATAGCTGCATTTGGACATCATTTTAAGCCATGATGGGTTAATAAGCTTCTCATAGTAGCTTATTTTGAAAATACGCTACTGCTATCCCACACATGATCAGACAAATAAGCTACTATGAGTAGCTTATTAAGCTACTGTGTGTAATTTGACTCACCTCCCTGCCCCCTGTCCTGCTGCAGTCCTCCCACCTGAGCAGTGGTGCTATTTCACCTCTGAAGCACTGGAGGTTTGCAGGATCAGGACAAAACTTCATACACAGCCTCCCCTAGTCAGAAGGCAGCCACTCCACTGTCAACCCCATGCACAATAATTCACCAAGGAGAGAAAATCCCAAGTGTCCTCAAAATGGAGAATAGCTAGAAAACCTTGGGGGTTTGCAGGACCAAACTCCACCCACAGCCTCTCCTAGTCGGGAGACACCCAATCCAACACCAAACCCCTGCACATTTTATCTAGAGGAGCAAAAATCCCAAGTGCCCCTGCAGGATCATTACCAAACCTCATAGCCAGCCTCCTCTACAAAGGAGGCATTTGATGCGCTATGAAAACCCAGTGCCCTAACTCTGAAAGCAGTGAAAATCTGAAGTGCACTAAAACGAAAGAGAAACCTATAACACCTTGGGGGTTTGCAGGATCGGGACCAACCCTCATAGCCTGCCTCTTCTACACTGTTGGCTTGGTCCCTTTAATATGTTCCTAATCAATAAGCCAGAGAACAGCAGAGGGGCAGCTGTTTTGTCTGCTCTTGCCGCACAGCTCTATATCCAGCCAAAACAACCCACTAGGACCACCATACGACACAACCCATGGTGGGTTAAATAACCCACTCTACAGAAAAAAAACTCCCATGATGGGTTAATTAAGCTATCATGGGTTATCATGTAGTCTGGACCCAGTCAATCTATGAGGTATAGCTGTATCAGAAAATTATCGACTCCATTTGCAATCTTAAAATAATACATCTTCCATTAGTTCAACAGCCAGCAGGAACAGTATGAGGAAAGCAACAAAAGAAGATGCCCCCAGCATCTTTGAAAGTTGATGCCTCTGCTGCATCTAGCCCACCTGGATCAGATGAAGGTAGCCACGTCTCCGAAATTAGGGCACTTGGTCCTAATCCACAAATGAATATTGATATTTTGGAAAACACAGATATTAATGAAGATTACATTACAGACAGACAATTATACACTCACTAATTCCCTACCAATTGCAAAAGAAACTATAGACCCCAGTATTCCTGAAGATTGACCAACACGGTATGCCATCTGATTTCAAAGATGATCAAAATTATCAAGGCATTTCACAATTTATAGAAGAGGTGACAAGCATGCACACCTAAGAAAATAAGTCATTTGCTGACGAGATGGACTCCCCAGTCTTGGAATGAGAAGATGATAGCCATTTTTTAAAAATCTGGTTATTGTTGCCTTTTTGATAGCTGTAGTTTACATCAAATATCTCACTAAAAGTAAGATGTTGTTGGTTCAAAACAGAAGATGGTGGGGTGAGTTTTGCTCCAGGACAGTTGTTTAGATCAAAAAGTTCCTAAAAATTACAAACAATTATATTTTCATAAGCAGTCTGATCTCAGTTTGTTGAGCTAGTAATTTTCTTTGCCTTGTTCTTTATATAACATGGAGATGTTTGTGAGAAGTACACTTCTTGCCTTGCAGCTTTTTTTAGCTTCTGCAGGTTTTAGCTTCATATGAAGGCATGTACAGTTAGTATTTATTTTGGTGACAGCTAAACAGCAGCAGCATTGTACATAGTACCATATTTAGTCACTTTATCTTCCACTGTAGTCGCTTCCAGATGGAGCAATTAATAGCCCTAGTTGAGAACACAGCGAAATAATATTCAGTACTCAACGTTAGTAAATCTGGTGTCAGTGAATCAAATAAAAAGATGTTTCTGGTGATTCCCTATCTGGATTATGAATTTTATTGCTCCCTCAGTACATACAGCTCAATACTATGAAGTGTCCACCAACATAAAGCTGGGCTCCTTGCGTCTAGATACATTACTTGTACAGGAATCATGCTTGCATTTGTTCTCTATAACATTTGCATAGAACAGCATTTTCAAAAAAAGATATTTTCTCATATTACTAATCAACCTATCTTCATGCATAGTTCACAAATATAACTTTTAAATGCTGCTGACTCTGAGCTCAGTTTTTCTCAGCTATTTTGTTTGCCCCCCAAAAAATGCTTTAAAAAAACCAGAATTAAGATAAACCTTTTCAGGCTAGAAACTGAGATGCAGGTTTGTAGAGTCTTGTGATATTCTGAAAAACTCTTAAACCTTTGTCATGAGAAGAGTTTCAATGGGGGCATGATCTTATCCTAGCAGACAAAGCAACTGGGCTTCTAGATTCCTGCATTTGTTATTGCAGGAAGGTGAAGTACAAACAATACATGCCAGAACTGTTTCCTTGCAGTCATTCTTATCATATTTGAACTTGTATCACTTTTAATAAGATATTTCAAATAAACTCCAAGAACATAATTTTGTAGTAACTGTAGCTTGATTTCTATATTTCTTTAAAGAGAGTTCCTTTTGATGAAAATAATCAAAAATCGAAAACAAGAAGAAGAAGAAGAAATAATTCCCTCCAATTGGTTTCAATGGAAGGAATCAGTTAAACAGCAGTCATGGCTTGCTGTCAAACAAGATGGCCACATAATTACAGACCAAGAGGCTGACTATTAGCAAAAACAGTGAGTCTCTGACCACCTCTCTGTCACAAAGGTACAGAAAAATCTAAATGATGCAGCAAAGAAGACAATGAGTAGAGATCAGAGCTTGAGAGCCACGACCTACACACACGCACGTTGGAATGCGGTGAAAGGTAGGAAGGCCCTGTCATGGTTCGGGGTAACACCAGAACACTGAAAGGCCCCAAAATGACAAGCAAGACTGTAGCAGAGCAGCTCCAACAAACTTTAGTGGTGGACTGGACATCTGCCCTAGTTTCCTTTGAAAGGAGATGTCAACAAAATTCAAGGATATAAGTGACAAAGCAAACAACACTTTGACCTTGACACAACAGCAAAAGACAGAGAAATTAAATATGGTGTCCATGGAGCTCAAGGTAGAACACATAGAAAACAGGAATCATTGCCTGAATTTCTGTGCCCATGGGGCGGCAGAAAAAGCCGAGGAGGAAAGATATGGTTAAATTCTTGTATGGATGGATTAAAGGAATATGCCCTGATATGAACTTAACAAAGGACAGCACAGGACAAGTTAATTGTTCCTTGACACCGGGACCATCAAAAGAGGCAACCTCTAACTTTTTCCTGCTCCAGGAACCTTGCAAATCTAACTGGAATCTTGGATATCTAACTAGATTTGAAAGATTCCCAACGTGGGAAAAAGTATTTCAAGCTTTTAGCAATCTCCAGAACTTGGAATTTCAAGGGCTAAAAGTGCAAGTCTTCAATGACACTGAGAAGCCCCCCCGTGGGAACTCCAACCTTTTGCTGGAAAGCTCTGGGGAGCATACCGCTTGGGATTACCCTTTAAATTGATGGTGCAATACAAAGGGAAGTTTCTGATAGCATCAACAAAATCACCGGTTGCAGATCTATTGGCGGAGCTAGATGGGACAGCTCCAGAATTTCCTTCAGACCATGAGGGCAATGGAGATGAAGCAGAAGATTCAAGAATCATCCTTCCCCAAATGGACTCTTAAAATGCCCAAGGGGAGGGAACCCCAACATGTATCAAAGGCAGGCGCTGATCAATAAAGATGTAAAATGTACTTTTAATGTGTTTTTATTCTGGTTTTATTCCTTTTATTCGATTTGTCCACCGCTCCGAAATTCTTGAATGAGGAGAGGTATATAAATATTGCAAATCAATCAATCAATCAATCAATCAATCAATCAAGATAAGGAACAAATGAACCCCATGAGCAACAAGAGGACCTGTTCTAAATTGAAGCTACAGTATATCCTTTTATGAGCTATGATTACAGCTTAATCAGTAAACACATCAAATCAAATCAAATATTTATTATGGTCATAAGACCAGCATAGTAAACACATCAGGAGATGCTCCCTTTCAGTAACTTTCACCCACGACCACGCACGCACCCAAGCACAAACCAGCAAAACCATGCTGCTGTGGTTCCTTGGGGGATTTCTGTTGATGTTTATTTCAAAAAGAGGAAGAAACAAAGAAATATTCGAATTCAGGAACAATGAAAGGAGAAAATGGGAGGAGAGTGTGGGGAGGTATGAAGAACAAATCAGGCGTTTAATAAAACAAGACACATTTAAAAATACACATTTTGCTGGGGGGGAGGGGAGGGGAAATAATTTTTTAAAAAAGAAAAAACAGGGATAGGGTGAAAAAGAAGGGGAAGAAAAACAAAGGGGGGGAAGGAACAACGAAGAAATGGAACTGATATGAACAGCACACACTACCAGTATTTTACTCATTCATACCAGAAGATTAGTATGCCCAAATTATTCTGAGAAACAAGATTTGAGATCCTTGTGATATAGGGCAGGATATGTTTTAATAAATAATTAAGATTTTAGATTAGATAGTAGTAGCAATGGAGTATGGCTGAGCCCTCAACCTTTCTCCACAGGCTGCAATGGTCCGATAGACCAAAGTGTGAAGACTCCACCATATGGAACCCTCTCCTATTGGGGATTTTATATTATTTTTATTGTTCCTCTGGCTTTAATACCATAATATCTGCACAGAGTCCTCCAAATTTAGTGATTTTTAAATCTGCAGCCTCTGTTGCAATGAAAAATAAACAAAATTTAAAACTATATGGAAATGAATAGTATCTAAATAACCACTTAAAATGTAAACAGATTGGGAAATGTGAGCAATGGCGGAGTCATTACTAAAAAAAGAAAAGAAAAAAAAGAAAGTTCTAATCTCATATTTCTCTAGGAAATGCATGTTAAGTTATCTGTGAATTGACTATTAAAGCACCCTCGCTTCACAGAACAGTATCATATTCCCAGCACATCAAGGTCTATAATTATAAGCAAGAATAGTTATATATGTACTACCTTTGGTAGTATACAAGGTGCTGAAAGATCAAAGAGTTCGATACATTTTAAACTAGGGGAACTCCGTTAACTCTAGACTCCTTCTGTACCCTTAATGTGCAATGTTCAACCTTTGCAGACAAGGTTGTATAGCAATGTGATACATTCAAACATGGAATAATAATACCAGGAAGATATCTCAATGGGACCCTAAATCCTGCTCTTGATAGAAGCTCTCATATGCTGACCATTCCAGGAGTATTACTTTTACTCTCCTCAACACAAAACTTATTCTGGGTTTGACTACCTGTTTATATCCCAAGAACTACTAACTAAAGTAAAAGAAACTCAAACAGGCACCCTCAGCACTGGTACATCAGTAACAACAGTCATAGCTCTAAGTGAGCCTCAAATATATACCCACACGTACCTATATGCATCTATTCTCATGGAGAGGGCCATGTTGTACCTGCCTGCTATATGTTAAAGATGATGAACCTGTAAGAGAAGTGGCAATTTTCAGGTTTTTATTTTATTTTAAAATCTCATATTTTTTCCATCCTGAATATGAAGAAATTTGCAAATTTGGTAAATTCTTATAAAAAATGAACTGAAACAAAATTCTCATTATAAAAAATGATTTGAAAAATATAGCTCCTAGAAAATGAATGTAAGAAATTGCTAAAAAAAATAGGGAAAAAAAGAAAAAAAAGCAAGGGCTGAATTGAAAGTTCTTGACATCAGAAAAATCCAAACCTCTGTCACCTGGCTTAACAGAAAATATTTTGAATTTGGAAACAAGAACTCTAGGGCATCAGCCAATGGATTAGGGGTAAAAAATCTCAAAATGTTGAAGAATGTCTTTTGGCAATCTACAAGGGGAAAAACAAAACATCTACTACACAAAGAATTACTAATGTGTATGTGGGTAGCAGCTACTGAAAACTGTGGTGTCATGGAAGCAAGACCAACCATTATCTCTCTCCCTTTGGACTAAAAGACTGTGGAACCTTGCATGGATGGAGAAATTAACCGAGCAAATAATGAGCACACAACTCTGTCCAAGTGAAAATAACTTTTACAACTTATGGCATCCTTTTATTGAGTTTCACAAATATAAATACAAATATAATTCATATACCAGGAACTCATAGTACCTTACGGAAAGACTTGATAAACTAAAGAACAACACTTTCGCTGGTTTTAAAGGTGAAAATTGACAGTACTCCTCGAATTCATTTTTAATTATTGTTGATTGATAAAATTATAAAAAAACTAACAATGGAGGAATGAAAAAGGGCAATTAATAACAATAATATAAAAAAAACCTAGAGGAAATAATCCCACACTATATAGACAAACAAGAAAGGGCGGTTTTGGAGTCTCCAATTTTACACTGCACAATAAACTATTCCAAATGAAGCAGTTAATGCATATTATTAACAAAAACAAAGAAATATCACGGATCTCAATGGAAGATCCTCTGGAAGAACTCCTATTCTATACTTTCAAGAAACTATTACTGTCTATAGGTGACGAAACCCCAGGGTGGGTACACAGTGGCTCGGGGTTGATTATATGATGCAGAAGCCACCGCACAGGCATCCTGGGGCTTTTCCCTGAAGCTCCAAAGCAAAAAAGTTCAGGATTTACTTTTTTGTCTGGACCACGGCAAGGACAGTGCATCGCTATCTGTCGCTGCTGTTCTGGGGTTGCATCAGAGGCGTGCCTGGGCAGATGCCGCCCGCTGATTGGTTGCCATCCACCTGGGCAGGGGAGAGGGAGCGACCCAAATGGCTGCTGGAATGCCCCTGTGCTGCCTCTGTGGGGAGAAGAGTCTCCTTTTTGCTGAGTGGAAGGTTCTCCCTTCCCCTGGCTACAATCCCCACATGGTAAGGGGGGAAGCCAGGGAGCTCTCCCCTCCCATGATCCATATAAACTCCACATTCGCTCCTTTGCATGGGGATAACGAGGCGCAACCCCGCAGGAGCAAAAGCGCAGGATTTTGGGGTTATGCATTGCCAACTTGGCGACTTGAAGATATCCCCCCAGTGACTCTAAGAAACATTTTTTTCTCAGCAACATTACATGTCTGGAACTCATGGGCCAAAGTGTTAGCTCTCCTTACATCCCCCCCTTTGCTGTTTTTGAATCACCCTCCATTCAAGGGCCAGGACAAATAGCCATAATTCAGGGCATGGATCAGTTGAGGAGGGGAGATGAGGAGGGTATGTGTGTGCCTGCGTGTCTAGAGATATGAAGGCCCAAGAAAAAAAAGGGGGGAATGAAGAAAAAATGGATTATGGAATATTTTATTTTAGCATGGTGACTAGCAGAGACATAAATATTTTTTTTTGTTACTAATGCTGATGGTTTCTTCTGGTTTTTTTTCAAATTCTTTTTTGCCTGTTCCTCATAAACTGACAAAACCAAAGAGGTTCCTTACAGTTCAGGAGCTTGTAGTGTAGCTCCATTTGTTACCAAGAAAAGTAAAAATGTAGAAAAGTAAATTCAATTTGTAGTAATTGTTTTAATACACTGTATTTTCAATATACCAAATGTGATATTTTTTTCCCAAAACAACTTGTACATAATTACATTTTATGTGCCTAAAGTAACAAAGTGACTTTCAACCTGTAAAAACTGCTAATACTGTGGGGTTTTTTTTTCAATTTTTCCGAAAGCCCCCAGGGAAATAATGGTTTTTTCCCCTCATGGCTTCAGAATTTCTGGAAATTCTGCATCTCTATACATGCATGCATATAGATGAGTTTTGCGTGTGTATACAGATGGGGCATTGTGTAAAAAAGGGTGGCTACACCCATTGCTGGCATGCCACCTCAGGAAGTTTCCTGGGTGGTAATCCAGCTCTTGGATTCCAAACGGTGCCTCACCCATGGCCTACATGAACCTTAAAAATCTTTCAACAATTCTCTGCACATCTAAGTTCTCTGAATTTTCTCCTGTTCTTTAACATCTTTCTTAAAATAAGATCACCAAAAGTGGGCATTGTTTTCTGAAATTTAATCAGTGACAAGTAGAATATCACACATCTTACTACAGTAGTTCAAAATGGCATTAAGCCATTTGCAGCAGCATTGTTGTATCGCTGACATTTAGATTCAATATACTGTATAAGCCATAAGCGGTCATCCTCATGTGACGCTCAAAACATTTTAAGGGCTGCTGAAGGTCTCCTGACCACATGGCAGAAACCCTTTCAATGATTGCCTGCACCATATAGGAAAAACATACACTGACATAACCCATTGGCCTGTTTCTAGTTATTCATTTCATTTGCTCATTTGTTATTTCCATGACATTATTTCTGTGACTGCTTTAAAGAGACCTCCGAAACTCAGATAACCAGGTGTAAATGCCTCTGGCAAGGCAGGACACCCAGCAGCACACAGATCCTCTCCACCAATTTCTCCCAGAATTTCAGAAAACATGAGTTAAATCCACAGTCCAATTCACTAAAAATACTTCTGACCATGTCCCATTGAAATGAATGGGAGCATCCTGCTCTTGAGCCGGCCCCTTTTATTTCAACACAGCTTCTGCTCCAGAGCTTCCAGATGGATTTTACCCATTACGCTTTCTAAGGCCGCAATCCTATACACACTTACCTGGAAGAGTCTCATTGAACTCAATGGGGCTTACTTCTGGGTAGATATTTATAGGAAAACACTGTAGATGTTTTTGAATAACAAAAACTATCACACACATTTTGCATACTTGAAGTTTCAATTTTATTGGAAGAACACTTGATTTCACGCACTGTGCCAATATACCCTCTGCTCCAACTCTAATTTCCCTGAAATACACTGCGATGATTCTGTGAGTTTTCACAGGAATATTTGTAGGAATCCTGCAAGTGAGGAAACATGCTGTGCAATCACTATCACTCCAAAAACTGCTTTGCAAAGATTCCCAATCAAGCAGAAGTTCATGAAGAAAGGCATATGCATTTGCGTGTAAATGTGTGTGCGTGGCAGGGAAGGAATATATATAGATGCCTTTGTATCGGAGAGGGAGAAAAAGGAGACAAATGGATAGTAGGTACACATAATTGGATAGAAGGTGAGAGGGAAAGTATATGCTTTGCTAGCAGGTGTAGGGAGAAGGAGAGTTTTTTTAAAAATTGTTTTTGGAGAGATGCACGCTCCTGTTGGATGCAGTTCACTGGGTACTTTAGGAAGAGCACTACTTCAGTACATACGTTTTGGAGTAAATACATATGTTGTTTCAATTTTAGTTATTTAAACAGTTTTTAAGCTGGCTAATCAACAACAGGTGATTCTAGGTGAGGGTTTTATAGCACGATAACCCTCTGCTTCTTTCACAGAATTGTACCGAGGTCCAAGTGGTGCCACCTTCCATTTGCCATCCTACCTGTATTTTGCCACTGCTTCTTCAGTGCTTTTTCTTACTGCAGAAAATCCATTTAAAAAAAAAAAGGGGGGGTTGTTGTTGCACAAAGCCTTCTTTCTGATAGGTATCTGGAAGCACCCAAAATATGCTTTTACTCCAGCCATGCAAATAAACTGATAAAGGTTACTAAGCCACCTGGATATTTAGCTGTTCAACTGCTCACATATGCTTAATTGCTTAGATAATCTGTGATTTAAATCACAGAGAGAAAAGGAACCAATTTATCTGCCCGGATGCCCAAAAAGCAATTGTTACTCACTGTACTCAACCAGGTGAGTGACTATTTACAAGCCAGTTTTATGCACTACAAGTGCTTCCAGATGAAGCCTCATTCATGGAATTTTACAGGGGGTTCAGATGATGTCATTTTCCATTTATAAGCATACTGTGTTTTCCCACTGCTGCTTCCATCTTTTTTTTTTTAACCAAAGGAAATCTGTGATGGAAGGAAAGAGAATAGATGCACCATGCCTTTTGATAGGAATACTAGGAGCATCCCATGTTGTCCCTATCTGCAAAAAGGAGGAACCTGGGAACTACAAACCAGTTAGTCTAACATCAATCCTTCGGAAAATTTTGGAGCAGATTACAAAGAAGTCAATCTGTAAGTGCCTTGAGAACAATGCAGTGATTACTAGAAGCCAGCATGGATTTGTCAAGAACAAATCCTGCCAAACTAATCTGATCTCATTCTTTGATTGGGTAACCTCCCTTGTGAACTGTGGGAATGCTGTGGACATAATATATCTTGAATTCAGCAAAGCTTTTGACAAAGTACCCCATGACCTTCTGATCAGCAAATTAACTAAAAGTGGGCTAGATGGAACAACTATTAGTTAGATCTACGGTTGGCTACAGAATCGGACTCAAAGGGAGACTATCAATGGTACCTTCTCACACTGGGGAGAGGTAATGAGTGGGTGCCGCAAGGTTCAGTCCTGGGCCCAGTGCTCTTCAACATTTTTATTAATGACTTGGATGAGAAGGTGCAGGGAATGCATATCAAATTTGCAGACAACACAAAATTGGGTAGGATAGCTAATACCCTGGGCTGCATCCTGACAATGGCGCTTTTGCACCACAAGCCCCCAAACCCCTGCGTTTGCGCTCCTTCACGTTATCCACACGCAAAGGAGAGAGCGCGGAGGTTTGCATGCAGGGAGGAGCGCCTCCTTGCATCCTAATTTGTTTTTGGTTTTTCCTTTACTTTGGAGGAGGTGCCACGTCCGTGCCTCCCCACATCCCTGGTTTTTTAAAACGTTTTGGGGGCTTCTCCCCATGCCAGAGAAGTGCAGAAGTGGACTACTAGCCATTCAGCTTGCTGGCCCATCCCCTCCGCCCTGTCTTGGCAGATAGCAACCAATCAGCATTTGCCATCTGTCCAGACACGCCTCCGAAGCAGCTGTGGAGCAAGGCGACAGACAGCAGATGCCATTGTTGCCTCCTCCAGGAGAAAAAAAGTTGCCACCTCTGGAGGATCCAAAGGAGGCTCTGTGCGCTGGATGTGAATCCTCCAGAGGTTCAACATCCCTGTTTTAGAGGTAGGAGTTGAGTTGCTTCAGTGTTTTAAGAGCTACTACAATCCCCCCTATTTTTCTTCTCTCTTCTTTCCTAACTGCATCCATTTTGGCAAACTCACTCACATCTGGAAATAGTGCATCCAATTACAAACAACTCTACACTGATGTACAAATCTAGACCAGGAAACCAAGCACATATCCATATCAGAAAACAATACTATGAATCTTCAAAGAGGTTTGAAAACAGAAAAGGGGCCAAAACCATTTTTAAAGGGTCAAGATATTAGTGGAATACTTCTCTTTTTAAATAGTACATCTTGAGAACAAGTGGTATCAAGAGATACTGTTCTATAAATAACCAAGTGACTTGTGGCACCGTAAACCGTAAAGTCTAACAAATTTATTCTGTCCACTTCATTTGATGCCTGAAGCGTTTATATATATTATGCAGGTGGGGAGAGGTGTAAACTATGTTGTCAGAAGGAACAGTGGTGATTGTCCTAACAGTTGCCATTTCCAAAATGTTGTTGGGTGATAACAGGCAGCCAACATACGGAATATGCTTTTTTTTTTAAAAAAAAACACCTTTGTCCTTATCAAACCACAGGAAAAACATCTGAATTTCTTGATTTGTATTTCAGTAATTTCACATTGATATCTATCTTTACAATTCCTTCATTCAAGAATGGCTGCTTTAAGGTCATTGACAGGGTGAGGCTGAAATGTCTGAACCTATGCATGCATACTGGGACTTGCAATTCTGGCCACACCTACTTGGGAGTAAGCCCCCTGGGCTTACTTCTCAAGAGCATGCAAAGAACAGGCTACATGTTCATTGTCTTAAAGCTAATTTCCATGCATGTTTACTCAGAAGGAGGTCCTGCTATATTCAGTGAGGCTTAATCTCAAGTAAGTGTGCCCTGGGCTGCAGCCCTAGGGCACAATTCACAAAAAAATACCCCTGAATCTGACCGGATGAAATGAATGAGAGCATCACATTCTTGAGCAGCTCCCCTTTATTTCAATGCAGCTTGTTCAAGAGAACTTCCAAGTGGATTGTAGCCACTCAACGTTCAAGTTGCTTTACAAACAAACAAACAAACAAACAACAAACCAGTTCCAGACCATAACACACATTCCACCTGTTTGCAATTACACTTCTATTACTAGAACATTTTCTTTCTCAAGTGGTACCAATATAATATTTTGCTCCAGTTGTAACCATCGTCAAAAACAGCCAGTCTGATCCCTTTTTATCTCTTTTTACTTTGCTACATACATGACTACTAAGGACTGCAAACACCTTACTTCCGTTACACTGGCGATCTATCCGGAACGCATTTGCCAACAGACTGCATTGATATTTAGGAAACTCGGGCTGTTTACCCTATACACACTTACTTGAAAGTAATCCCCACTGAACACAATGGGACTTATTTCCCAGGAAACATGCATACACGGGAGCCGTTATACAAATGCGTCGAAGCAGCCGGGCAACGAGATAGATCCTAACTAAGCCCGTTTAATCAGCAGCAAGGTCCATTTCATCCGATGACGGGACTTGCTCTCAAGTAAGTGTGCACAGAACTGCAGCCGCAGTTCCCCCCCTCAGGGCACCTTCGAAAGCTTCCAAATCATTTTTCACGGAAGGATCCAAAAAGGTGTTCAAAGAACGAGAGCCGTGAATATATTTAAAGTAAGCAACACCGACCCACAGCGCGCGCAACACAAGTACCTGTTCCATTGAGCTTTGCATCCCACAAGTTCACTGCACAGCTGCGTGAAACGGAGCACAGATTTGCTGAGGCGGCAGCAGCAGCAGCAGCAGCAGCAGCAGCTCAAACCAACTAGGCGCTGGAACCGAAACATTCAAACTACCAAACCACACAGGGGAAAGCAATGCCCGCCCGGTCTCCCGAAGCCGCGAGCGCGCGAGTCCAGCTTGCTTACGGAGAAGCGAGGTCCGCGACGGCAGCAGGAAGGCGCATGGCGCAATTTCGCCCAAGACGACGCCACGGCCCACCGTCTAATGGTCCCGCGAAGACGCGCACGGCCAACCCACCGGCCGAGCGCCGAGCCCACCTGCCTGAGAGCCGCTTCGCCTGCTCGCCTCCATGACGAGCCCGTTCTGACCTTGCGAGCCAGAGGCAGCGGCGGCGGGGCCTTTTCCGAGCTACCGTCGGCGAGCCTGAGGCGAGGGCGTGAGGGCCATGGGCAGGGGCGCCCTGCCTGACCGCCAACTTCGCGTAGGGCGCTGCGCTCGGCGACGGCAGTCGCGTCCGGAGCGCGCGAAGGGCTCTTGCGCCACCCTAGAGCGGGCGGCGGGGTCGGGAAGGAGCTCTCCCGCAGTTGGGTCCACCTTGGCTGGCTGAGGCCAGAGACTGAGTGCGTAACCGGGATACATATTCATTAGGCTCCGGCGGTGGAGTGGGTTGTGCAGTTGCAGGCAGTGGAGCCTCACGTGGGGGGGGGGGGGGAGGAGAAGGCTATCAGTGGCTGAGTTCAGACGACACTTTAGGCAAGGGAGGGGGGAAGAGGCAACCCTCAGTTGGGTTGCTTATTGGGTCGTGTGACGGGCGACACACAACGCTCACACAACTGACGGTATGTTATTAAGCGATGGGGGGAAACGACGGGCTGCTCCCTTCTTTTTCAGAGTCCCTTTGCTTATGATGAGGTCCCGACTTTCAGCTGCGCAACAGGGGGAGGGGCAACATGTCGGCCTGTTTCGGACAACACGAGACAGTCAACAGGGGAGGGGGGGGAGAGGCAACTGTCCATTGTGTTGGTTATTGTGTCGTGTGGAGGGCAACACGCAACACTCACACAACTGACGGTACGCTATTTGGGGCAGTTAAACAACGGAGAAAAACAATGGGCTTGCATGTTGTTCATCCCGAAATCCATTGCTTAAAGTGTCGAGTGGAGGGAACTCCCCTCCTCTCTCCATGTATTATTCCACTCGGTCATAGAGTTCGCCAGCTGGTTGTGGTTGTGGCACTTGAAATTCTGGGGTGGGGGAATGGAAGTATTTCGGGAAAATTAAGGTGATATTGGAGGCCAGCACTTGGCTTTGAATTGTTTCCTGACTGCAAGGATATTATATATATATATATATATATATATATTAAAATAGAGGATAAGGAAGATGTCCAAGAACACCTTGGCCAGATCTACACCAAGCAGAATATAACACTATGAAAGTGGTTTGAAAGTGGTATATAGAATGTGTCATGGGCCCCAACAGCTGTCAGTGCACTTCAATACCATTATAAAGCAGTAGTGTAGATCCTGCCCTTGTTACCCATGTTGGGAACCCCAGGTATAGAGTACAGAGGGTGGAAATGTGGAAATGTTAACAGACTAAGACCAAATGGTCATGAAATGCAAATAGTTGACAGTACTATGTAAAGCTTAAATTTATGCAAGATAAGCATAATTTCCAGAGGGATAGTCTGTTCCAGTAAAATCAAAAAAGAGTTTTATGGCATCTTAAGGACTAAAAACTGTATGGTGGCATAAGCTTTTGTAGATGTAGATATGCTTTTCATCAGATGCATGCAATGTTATCCTGACTTACAGGAATTTATATATATCATGCATTCATAGATAAATGGTGGGGAGTAGTAAACCATGAGGTCAGAGGGGAAATTAAATGCAGAAAGTCACAAAATTATGACTTTTGTGAAATGCAGAATTGTCATAGTTATAATTTTAACAGTGGCCGTTCACAAAACAGTTGTTTCCGGTCTCTGGGGGATTTTCCTGCAGGCTTAACTGATGGTCCTGGACACTGCTTGGAATGAGGAGAGGACCCGGGCTATCAATACGATCGCTCCCAAACATCCTTGACCTAGTCGTAGAACTGTGTCAGCTCCTTGGTATTCTGGGGAGCTGAGGGTGATGAAACAACTGTGTCGACGATTAGAACGCAAATGGTGGAAGACTCGGAACGAATATGACTGAACACAGGTAAGAAATCCTACTTCTCCGCCAGCATTGCATCTGCTCAGTGTCATCCAGCGGAGCTCTTTCATGCAAGAAACAGCTTCTTAGGTGGAGGCTTTAAAACACAACAACCTGAACCCTCAGGGCTCGCTGTGAACAATTTGCAGGACACATTTCAGATAAAATCGCTCATATTCATGCTGACTTGGATGCTATTGTTTTGCCAGAGTCTGATATGGACAGGGCTGTTGCACCATCTAGTCATGTTATGGATACCTTTCAGCTTGTGCAACCTGAGGATGTGGAGGACTGAGGTCTACTACTTGTCCTTTAGATCCTTGTCCATCCTGGCTTTTGGAATCTGCTAGAGCTGGGCAGGATATCTGGACCTCCGAGGTAGTAAATGCCTCCTTGTGGTCTGGTGAGGTCCCCACAGCTTTGAAAGAAGCTGTGGTGACATCCTTTGTTGAAAAAAATAAATTTAGATCCAATGGTTTCAGATAACTGTATCAAATTTACCATTCTTGGGTAAGGTGCTGGAACGTGTGGTGGCTTCACAACTCCAAGCTGTTTTGGATGAAACTGATTACCTAGATCCATTCCAGTCAGGTTTCAGGCTGTGGAACTCTTGAACCAGTGTCTGGAGGCTGTTTTGGGATGGATGAGGGTGAACAAGCTGACAAGACAAAGGTACCGTGAGTTGGGAAGCCAACTACTTCGGATGGAGGTTTACAACTGGTCTTAGATGGGATTGCACTCCCCCTAAAAGTCCAAGTACGCAGTTTGGAAGGCCTCCTGGTGTCTGAGCTAACTGGGGAAGCCCAGGTGGCTGAGGTTTCTAGGAGTGCATTCTTCCAGCTTAGGCTGGTACGCCATCTGCGTTCCTATCTGGAGAGGACAGACCTGGCCTCAGTTATCCACACATTAGTAACATCCAGGTTGGACTACTGCAATGTGCTGTACATAGAGCTGCCTTTGAAGATGGTTCAGAAACTTCAGCTGGTGCAGAATGCGACTGCCCTGGTATTGGTGAGGGCAATGCATTTCGACCACATAATGCCTATACTGTGCCAGCTGCATTGGCTACCTGTGTGTTTCCGAGCCCATTTCAAAGAGCTAGTTTTGACCTTTAAAGCCCTAAACGGTTTGGGACCAAGCTAGAGATGTGAAGGCCCAGAAAGAAACCTTAAAAATTTCAGGAAAAAAACACGTTTTTTTCCGTTTTTTTTCCAAAGACTTTTTTGTTTTTTTTTCTGAAAAATTGGAACAATTGAAAAAAATGAAGAAAAAATGGATTATGGAATGTTTTCTTTTAGCATGATGAATAAAATGTTTAAGACAAGGTGTTCATATATTACTTCTCCAAATGATTTCTAAAAACTATTTATAGTATCAGATTATTACAATTTCGGTGCACCAAGGACAAGCAAGTCCTAGATTGCAAACTGAGAAACTACAGCCCTCAAATACAAAAGCAATATGCATTTCTGCCTCTAGGGGGCACTGCCATTGTCACAAGAGAAGGGAAAAGATTTCAGTTTCTTTTTTGCTTGTGGGTGGTTCTGTCCTCTTGTCTTGGCTAGTCTAGGCCACAAAGGACTGGAAGAAAGTACAGAACAACAAAAGGGAGCTGAAAGTATACTTAATTGAAAGGTAAGAGTTTAAATTTATCGGATTTCAGAAAATTAAACCATATTTTAGCTGCATTAGTTTATTTTCATAACCCTTATGTAAATCATAATTTAATTCCTACTAATCTTATTCTTTATTGCCCCCCCCCAACCATAGCTTAGTGTTTACTTGCAAGCTAGCCACTAAATTATTTTTCTCCCCACCCCCCTCAGGAAAATGGTGAGACCAACATGTAGCATATTATTTATTTATTTATTACATTTGTATACCGCCCCATAGCCGAAGCTCTCTGGGCGGTTTACATAGGATTAAAACAATTAAAAACAATATACAAAAATTTAAACAGCAAAAACATACAACATACACATAATACACACATACATTTAAAACCGCTACAACAGCCCAAAAAGCTACAAAAACAAAAAACAAACCCAGGCTCCTCAGATATTGCCAAATGCCTGAGAGAAGAGGAAAGTCTTGACCTGGCGCCGAAAAGATAACAGTGTTGGCGCCAGGCGGGCCTCGTCAGGGAGATCGTTCCACAATTGGGGGGCCACCACAGAGAAGGCCCTCTCCCTTGTTGCTGACCTCCGAGCTTCCCTCAGAGTAAGCACTCGGAGGAGGACCTTAGATGTTGACCATAGTGTTTGGGTAGGTTCATGTCGGGAAAGGCGTTCCGTCAGGTATTGTGGTCCCAAGCCGTATAAGGCTTTATAGGTTAAAACCAGTACGTTGAATCGGGCTCGGAAACATACAGGCAGCCAATGCAAGCGGGCCAGAGTAGGTCTTATATGCTCGAATTTTCTGGTTCCAGTTACCAATCTGGCCGCTGCATTTTGCACAAGCTCCGGCTTCTGAACCACCTTCAAAGGCAGCCCCACGTAGAGTGCATTGCAGTAATCTAACTTGGAGGTTACCAGAGCATGGACAACTGAAGCCAGGTTTTCCCTGTCCAGATAGGGACATAGCTGGGCTACCAACCAAAGTTGGTAGAAGGCACTCCGTGCCACTGAGGCCACCTGAGCCTCAAGTGACAGAGATGGTTCAAGGAGAACCCCCAAGCTACGAACCCGCTCCTTCAAGGGGAGTGCAGCCCCATCCAGAACAGGTTGAAGACCCTCCATCAGCAGAACCACCCACTAACAGCGTCTCAGTCTTGTCTGGATTGAGTTTCAGTTTATTAGCCCTCATTCAGTCCATTGTCGCAGCCAGGCACTGGTTCAGCACATCCACAGCCTCACCTGATGAAGATGAAAAGGAGAAATAGAGTTGCGTGTCATCAGCGTACTGATGACAACGCACTCCAAAACTCCGGATGACTGCACTCAACGGTTTCATGTAGATGTTGAACAGCATGGGGGACAAAACTGACCCCTGAGGAACCCCATACTGGAGAATTCACGGGGCCGAGCAATGTTCCCCAGCACCACTGCCAAGTAGGAGCGGAACCACTGCAATGCAGTGCCTCCCACTCCCAACTCAGCCAGTCATCCCAGAAGGATACCATGGTCGATGGTATCGAAAGCCGCTGAGAGATCAAGGAGAATCAACACACTCCCCGTGTCTTTCTCCCAACATAGGACATCATACAGGGCGACCAAGGCTGTTTCCATACCAAAACCAGGCCTGAAACCCGACTGAAATGGATCCAGATAATCGGTCTCATCCAAGAGTGCCTGGAGCTGGCTTGCAAACACCCGCTCAAGGACCTTGCCAAGGAATGGAACATTTGCTACTGGCCTGTAGTTATTAAGATTTTCAGGGGCCAAGGAAGATTTCTTTAGGAGTGGTCTCACTGCCGCCTCTTTCAGGAGGCCTGGGACCACTCCCTCTTGCAAAGAGGCATTAATCACTTTCCTGGCCCAGCCAGTTCCATCCCTTCTAGCTTTTATTAGCCAAGAGGGGCAAGGATCCAATATGGAAGTGGTTGCACTAACCTGTCCAAGCACCTTGTCAATATCCTCGAGCTGAACCAACTGAAACTCATTCAAGAAAACAGGACCAGACTGTGCTCTGGATACCTCATTTGATTCACCTGCTATAACACTGGAGTCTAAGTCCTGACGGATGCCAGAGATTTTATTCTGGAAGTGCCCAGCAAATGTATTACAGTGGGCCTCAGATGGTTCTACCATGTCCTTGAGGCCGGCCTGTAAAAGCCCCCAGATAACTCTGAAAAACTCCGCTGGGCGGCAGGTTGATGATTGAATAGTGGCAGCAAAGTATTGTTTTTTTGCTGCCCTCACTGTTCCTGAGTACAGCTTACCATAGGCACTTACCAGTGTTTGATTGCATCCATCAGGAGTTCATATCCATCTGCCCTCAAGCCGTCTCCTGCATTTCCACGCTACAAGTTCTTCTGAGAAAAAAAATGTGATTTGCAAATACTGTCAAATGAAATATGCATTTCCTAATGCTACTAGGATGACAAACACATTCTTGTACATATGTAACAAGTATTTGTTACTAAGGTTGATGATTTCTTCTGGTTTTTTTAAAAAACATTTTTGCCTGTTCCTCATAAACGGGCAAAACCAAAGAGGTTCTTTACAGTTCAGGTTTTCCTTACAGTTCAGGAGCTTGTAGCTCCATTTGTTATCAAATAAAGTAAAAAAAAGTAAAAAGTAAATTCAGTTTGTAATAATTGTTTGAATACACTGTACTTTGAATATACCAAATGTGATAAATTTATGCCAGACATAATTACATTTTATGTTCCTAAAGTAACAAAGTAACTTTCAATCTGTAAAAACTGCTAATATTGCATCTTTTTCAATTTTTTCAAAAAATTCCATTTTTTTCCGAAACCCCCCGGAAAAAAAACAATTTTTTCCCCTATGGCTTCAAAATTTCCTGGAATTTTACATCTCTAGACCAAGCTACTTGAAGGACCACCTTCACCCATATCAGCCTGCCCGCACTGTAAGATCAGAAAGAGATTTGCCCACCTATGAGGGCAATTAGGTGGGTTTCCATGCAGGAAAGGGCCTTCTCTGTGGTGGCCCCAAACCTCTGGAACAAACTTCCATCACAGGTCCGCCATTCACCTTCCTTGCAGGCTTTGAAGAAGTCCTTAAAAACATTTTATTTTACCATGGCTTTTAGCAGATGAGTATTGTTATTGCTGTTATTATTGTTGCTATTGTTGTTCCTCCTGGTTTTATCGTTGGTTTAATTGGTTTTATTGTTTTTAATATTCTTAATATTTTATTTCTTTTAATGTTTTATGTATTTTATTGTTGTAAGCTACCTTATTGCTGTAAGCTTATTGTTGTAAACTGCCCTGAAAGGCGGCCAAGAAATGTTTTTTTAAAAATAAAATATAAAAAATAAGCCAATTAACACATATAGTATGATTTTTTAAAAAAAACTATCCTGATTCAGGTCACAGGAAATAGACATGAACCTCCTGATGAATGGTAACACTATGGTCTCTCATTATTGTTGATGAACAGTAATAGAGTCGCTAGAGTAGATATGGGAGAGAGTTGGCATCTGGGTTTACTGAGGGTCTGGTCTTCTTTTGTGGCCTGTTTGTACTAGTGAGCAGCTGTTTTAGGGTGGGGCTGTCTGAAGGCAAGTAAAGGCCTATCAACCAAGGCCTGTAAGAGGGAAGTGTCTCGTTGGCACTCAAATATTTAACAGCCAGCCTTTGTAGATTTTGGGTACCTCTTCCCCTTTTATGATAGTTATATATTTTATTTTTATTATTAATTTTAATGAGTGTAAATGAACATTGTATCAATGTTTAAATGCTGTTTGCTGATGTTTGGCCTATTGGCTGCGAATAAAGTTGTTGTTGATTCGGACGACACGATAATCAACAGGGGGGAAGCAACTGTCAGTTGTGTTGATTATTGTGTCATGTGTGGGGTAACACACAACACACGCACAACTGACAGTACGCTATTTTGGTGAATTAAACAACTGGGAAAAACAATGGGCTACTCCGTTGTTTATCCCGAAACCTGTTGTTTAAAATGTCGTGTGTCGGGATCCCCCCTCTCTCCGTGTACTATTCCAGTCGGTCATAGAGTTCCCCGGCAGGAGTGACTGAAAACTCCTGGCTGCTCCTATACAGCTGGCAGAACTTGAAATGCATGATGGGATAGGGCTGGAGGACTGAGGGGGAGGGAGGAGCACCAGCAGCTCAGAAGAATGCCGGGACTTTCAGCTGCACGACGGGGGGAGGGGCAACATGTTGTGTGGCAGGCTGTGACGATACCCCACATTTCTATTCCCTTAGGTATGTCTGTTTTAGTATGTCTGGAGAGTGCGGAATGTTGGACTGAGTGGGTGTGGCTGATGATGCTGGAAAAGGGAGGGGGGAAGAGTATATATATAGTGTGAGGGAGTGTTTCAGTTTATTCTTTTTCTTTTATTGTCTTGGTTGGGTGGAGGGTAGCTGTGTGGAAGTTAGCTGTGTGTGATCTAGTCAGGAGTGTGTGTGAGGAGATTATTAGGATTTAGGATTATTAGTAAATTATTAGAAGTGTTAAGAATAGGCAGGTAATAAATGAATAAATTTTATTACGGTCAACAAGACCAGCAAGTATAAAACATCATAATATAAAAACATATTTACACATTAAATTTTCAATTAACCCTCCTGATAATATAAAAACATTTAATAATTGAATACATAGACAAGTCATCAACCCATAGGGAAATGGTAACACGTATATTATAGCTGTGTTACATGTATACAGTATCATTTGATTATAACTATAGAATAATGCATGCTAGTTGTTCATTCTTTCATGTTTACCAGTCACCTCCCTGCAACGGGAGATGGCTGCTACACAAAATCTGGCCACTTTTAGTGTGACTGGATCATCTAAGTCAGACAATAAATATTCTGCATAAAATTTGTCCGGCCTGCCCAGGAGTTTTACCATAAGCAGGGCAATAAGAAGAGATCTAAGATCTTTATATATATCGCAGTGTAGTAGAACATGACCTACTGTTTCGATTGCCCCCTTCCCACATGGGCATACCCGTTCTCTGTGAGGAATTTTTTGGAATCTGCCCTCCAACAGAGCGGATGGCAAAACATTGAATTTGGCCAAAGTAAAAGCTCTTCTAAGTTTTGGAGAGGTCAGGGCCACTAAGTGTTTAGCAGGTATGAGTGGTCTACTATTTTCTCTGATAGCCGGATACAGTATTATTTGGCTTAAGTGATTTTGGAAATTGACATCTCGGATTCGCTGTGCTATCTCGGCTTTTGCCTTTTCATAGCCTAGGCTAGGGTGACCAGATTTTAAAAATAAAAATCCCGGTCCCCCCCCGCCCCCCCCACCCAAAACAACCCCCCCACCAAGCCACCCCCCCAAAAAAAAACAGCCTGGACCTACCGCCGGGTTCCTCCTTCGCCAGCGCGGGGTCCTCCTTCGCCGCATGTGCGGCCGCCCCGGGTTCCTCCTTCGCCCGCGCAGCCACGCGGGGTCCTCCTTCGCCGCCCGCGTGGAAGAGGCAGGAGAGGGCTGGATCCGGAAGTGACGGTTACGCCACTTCCGGATCCGGCCCTCTCCTGCCTCTTCCACGCGGCCTCTGGCCTTACGAGCCCGGCAGCGGCGGCGAAGGCGGCGGAAGAGCCCTGGAAGCGGCCGCCCCAGCAGGTAAGTGCCCCCCTTCGTGCTTACCAGCTGGGGCGGCCGCTTCCCGGGCTCCTCCGCCGCCTTTGCCGCCACTCCTTGCTTGCTGCCACTGCCGCGTGACCCCGTGCCACCCCGGTTTGCCCCCCGCCCCCCGGTTGGGCCGGTTTGCCCCTGGATTCCCGGTTAGGACCGGGAAATCCCGAGCCATCTGGACAGCCTAGCCTAGGCTCTGAACAGCAGTCATCGAAAAAACCAAGGTTTGAAGCTTCCGAATAGGCAGGTGTTAAATTGATTTGAAAGAACTGTTAACAATAAACGTTTTCTTTTATATTTTTTGCTACCACAAACCACGTGTCAGCTTGGCTTTGTAAACTGCTCTATAAATATAATAAAAAAACCCACAAATCATTACCCTTTCAGCCAACACACTCACAGGAGAACCTTATTCAAAACCCTTAACACCCTTTTCCCCTCTGCTATAAGGGAAAAGTGGTGCATCTTTTACCCTTCCCTCAGGCTTATTCAAGTGGTGGTGCTTGTCCTGAGAGGGGTGGGCTCATCTAGGCCTGGTGTTTGAGGCGTGGCAGCACACAGGTGCTGGGAAAACAACGCACGGTGAGTGTGTTATTTCCCTCCTCCGTTGCTTAATATGTCATCCGAACTCTCCCATTGACTGGGATGGGCTGTAGCTTAATCAAGACAGTTTGAGTGGTTTTAGCTGGCAGCAGTAATTGATTATAACACACTTGCCCTTGCTTTGCTATATTAATTCACCCCTGTAGTGGGTTAGGAAAGCATTGGCTGAGTTCGGACGACATTTTAGGCAACGGAGGGGGGAAGAGGCAACTGTCTGTTGTGTTGATTATTGTGTCTTGTGGGGGGGACCACACAATGGACGGTGTATTATTTAACAACGGGGGAAAACAACGGGCTGCTCTGTTTTTATCGGAGACCTGTTGCTTATCATGAGGCTGGGACTTTCAGCTGCACAACTGGGGAGGAGAACCACAAAAATAACGAATCGTCAGTTGCCTAAAGTGTTGTCTGAACTCAGCTATTGTCTCAGTTCAAGCCTAACATACAGCATTAGCTGTTCTAATTCAGCTGTTTCATACCTTTGAAATCCCTTTGTAGAAGAATGGCAATTTTTAGATCACCAGTAGAACACCTTAGAGGATTGAGATGTTCTCACTTTGTTTTCTGAATGTTTCTATTTCTGATATCAGATTTGTGTCCATTGATTATTTTGCATAGAAACTAACCTATTTATCCTAGGTAAAAAACAGGAGAACATTGCTGCCTTGAGAGGGTTCTACCCTTAAAGGTGGTTTAAAAATAGTTTTAAAGAAATAAATGAATTCCTGGCAGTTGACACATATATCATACTAGAGGATGAGCAGGAGAGTGAATGATGTTTTTAGATCATATAACATTGTTGCCTGAGTGGATGTGGGGACAGGGGGAGGCTGTTGCAGGGTCTGATCCAGGGTTGGGCAAACTGCAGCCCACGAACCACATCTAGCCTATGGGAGCTTTTCACTGGGCCTTCCAGCTGTCCCTTCCATGCTAGATGGGACAGTGTGGATGTTCCCTTCTGGATGTGCTGGATCAGCTGCTAGGTCCAAGGAAGTGGCCGCTGTGCCAAGGTGCTGGCACTGCTCCGCAAGAGACCCAGATGTCTCGCAAGAGATCAACTGCCTCTCATGCTACTGTGCTGCCTGCTGAGGATAGAAAGCTGAGGGGGAGTCACCACTTCCAATTGCTCAATGCCAATGATGCAAATACGCCACCCAAAATTGGAAATGTAACCTGAGCTGCTTGATTAAACCATTAAAAACAATGCATTTGAGGGCTGTTGTAAAGCATCATGGTTTTCTCCAGTGTGTACTGCATTATAATATGAAATGTAAAAGAAAGAGTTCGTATTACCTGAAATATACCTGAAAATAAAGTCTGTTTTTAGGATATATATTTTCAAATTATTAAAAAGAGTATTTAATTTTCCATTAATCAACATTTCAACACTTAATCCAAGATTTAAATTTAAGCCAAATGTTTAATATTGCTTTCTGTAGAAGATGGTTCCTCAATTTAAAACACAGTTAAACTGCCAATCATAATGGGGAAGGAAGAGGAAAACAAATGAATTTAGATACCAGTACTTTAATACTCCAAGCCATTATTTTGGACAAAATTTTATTATATAAGTTTAAAAAGGAAATAGGATTATATGATTTAATTTTACTAGTATCTTTCTTTTCCTTTAATATTAACATTATTTTAAATTGATTCAAACTTTCTGGGATAATACTATTCAAGATACAGTGATGGAAGAGATAGTGGGAGTTTTCTAATCCAAGGGCCTTATTTTCTCCCAACTTGATTTGGTTATGGACCTCTTGAACTGATACCTCTTGTGTTTGCTTCTGATTATCCTCCAGTGTGAATGCAGACAAGTGTAGTTTATTCAGGGTGGGGTTTTGTTTTGGTATATTTATCATACTAATGAACTATACTATGAAAAAATCATCAGTAGCTCAGTCCTAGAGCACCCACTTTGCATGGAAACACTCCCAGTTCAATCCCTGGCATCTTGAGTTAAACAAATCAGGTAGAAATTGGTGGGATACAATGCTGAAAGGTTCAGTGAAGGGTTGCTTATGATAGTTGATCTTTTAAAAAAATAAGTCTAGAGAAGAAGAATTTGCTACCAATTTAATACCATGGAATTTTAAGAGGTAGATAGAATTATGGAGTATGAAAGATTTAGGATGCTATGTCAGCTCTGATCACACTATAGAAGTGATTATATTTTTGTATCACCATGCATTTCCTTAAAGGCAATTTCTTCAGAAATATATTTTCTTTTTTTAAAAAATAACAATAATGTTATCATATCCTGATTTTCTTGGCTTTGAGGAAAGATATGGCTTTGGAAACTCACTGAAACTGAGTTGCTCTATTATGTAACACAGAGGCCAGACTAACAGTTCTTCACCATGACATTCTTGCTGACGGGTTAAAAAACTATATTATGTGTAGATCTAGAAATCTGTGGCATTCCAAGATTAATGGTGCTATAAAAACCATACCTACTACCGTAAGGGAGGGGCTTGAACATCATCTCACCCTGTTTGACAATTAAGCTCCATGAAAATAATGTAATGTTCTACTGTTGTGACTTAATTTCAGATATATTTTCTGAAATGCTTCTAAGCAAAACATTAATATGATCTGCTCCATATTGACTGTCCCGTTTGCCCTGCACAGTCATGTGATCTGTAACTGAGTTTTTAAACAGTCCTTGCTTCAAAGCCATTTAAGAATAAACTGAAGAGGACAGAGCATCTTACAGACGTTCTAGTCATTCATCAAGAAGGAGGGATAGGAATCCCTGGGAAAATTTTGGAGCAGATTATAAAGAAGTCAATCTGTAAGTGCCTTGAGAACAATGCAGTGATTACTAGAAGCCAGCATGGATTTGTCAAGAACAAATCCTGCCAAACTAATCTGATCTCATACTTTGATTGGGTAACCTCCCTTGTGGACTATGGGAAAGCTGTGGACATAATATATCTTGAATTCAGCAAAGCTTTTGACAAAGTGCCCATGATATTCTGATTAGCAAACTAGCTAAAAGTGGGCTAGATGGAACAACTATTAGGTGAATCCACAGTTGGCTACAGAACCGGACTCAAAGAGTGCTTATCAATGGTACCTTATCAAACTGGGGGGAAGTAAAGAGCGGGGCACTGCAGGGCTCAGTCCTGGGCCCAGTGCTCTTCAACATTTTTATTAATGACTTGGATGAGGAAGTGCAGGGAATGCTTATCAGATTTCCAGATGACACAAAATTGGGTGGGATAGCTAATACCCTGCATTTGTGCTCCTTCGCATTATCCACAGGTGAAGGAGCAAGCACGGGGGTTTGCATGTGAGGAGTGCCTCCTTACATCCCCGTTTGTTTTTGTTTTCCTTTACTTTGGAGAAGGTGCCGCACCAGGGCAGCAGGGCACCCATGCCTCCTCGCATCCCTGTTTTTTAAAAACCTTTTGTGGGCTTCTCCCCATGCCGGAGATGTGTGGAGGCGGGCCAGTGGCCATTTGGCTCACTGGCCCCTCCCCTCCCCCCTGTCTGGGCAAATGGTGACCAATCAGGGTTCGCCGTCTGCCCAGACACGCCTCCGAAGCAGCTCCGGAGCAAGACGACAGACAGCAGATGCCGTTGTCGCCTCGTTCCATGAGAAAAAAGTTGAGTTAAGTCCCCGACTTTTTTAAATTGGGGCTTCAGGGGAATGCCTTGGGAGGGCTCTGCATTGGCGGCTGCATCATATAAATGATCTGCCGCCACTGCAGTTCCACCCCGGGGTAAACCCCTTGTCAAGACAGGCCCCTGGAAGACAGAAACAAATTTCAAAGAGATCTTGATAGGCAGATGCGCTGGGCTGAAAACAATAGAATGAAATTTAATAGGGATAAATGCCAAGTTCTACACCTAGGAGAAAGAAACCAAATGTAAACCGCTCAGAGAGCTTCAGCTGTTGGGCGGTATAGAAATGCAGTAAATAAATAAAATGTACAGTTTCAAGATGGGGGATACTTGGCTCAGCAATACTACAAGCGAGAGGGATCTTGGAATCGTTGTAGATCACAAGCTGAATATGAGCCAACAGTGTGACATGGCTGCAAAAAAAGCCAATGCTATTTTGGGCTGCATTAATAGAAGTATAGCTTCCAAATTGTGCGAGGTACTGGTTCCTATTCAGCACTGGTTAGTCCTCATCTTGAATACTACATCCAGTTCTGGGCACCACCAAGAAGGATGCAGACAAGCTAGAGGGGGTTCAGAGGGGGGCAACAAGGATGATCAGGGGTCCGGAAACAAAGCCCTATGAGGAGAGACTGAAAGAACTGGGCATGTTTAGCCTGGAGAAAAGAAGATTGAGGGGAGACATGATAGCACTCTTCAAATACTTGAAAGGTTGTCACACGGAGGAGGGCCAGGATCTCTTCTCGATCAACCCAGAATGCAGGACACAGAATAATAGGCTCAAGTTACAGGAAGCCAGATTCCGGCTGGACATCAGGAAAAACTTCCTGACTGTTAGAGCAGCATGACAATGTAACCAATTACCTAGGGAGGTTGTGAGCTCTCCCACCCTAGAGGCATTCAAGAGGCAGCTGGACAATAATCTGTCAGAGATGCTTTCATGTGGATTCCTGCATTGAGCAGGGGGTTGGACTCGATGGCCTAATAGGCCCCTTCCAACTCTACTATTCTATGATTCTATGAATGACATAGGAATGAACAGAAATATTGTAAAATTATGGAGATGTTAACAGTGCTCCTAACCTATAAGTCAACATCTCCCTCTGCTGACTCCTGGAAGTCCTTGACAATTTTACATTATTCAATTATCAAAAAAATCAGTTTAAAAGACTGGAGTTAAGGCTATCTCATGTTGGTCTATACTCTAAAAAGCCAGGAAATTGGAAACTAAGGCTGATGCCTTAATTGATGTGCCGTGTTATCACCGATGATGTGCAATGTCAAAAACAGTGCTTTCTTACAACTTACCCTCTGTGTTCCCACAATATTTATTGGTCTTTCAGATTAAATCCAGTTGGGGAGGATGGAGTGCCTGGGACCAGCAAAGATGGCTGACATTGTCCTGGTCCTGTATTGCTTTATGAAGCATCTGAGCTTTACTATATTGCTAGAAGAATCTTCCTGAGTTGACTCTTGCCTGTTTCTTGCTTACTTCTGTAAGTGTCAAGATGGGTTGAACAGTGAGAGGGAGCCCTTTTCTAGCAAACTTCACTGTCCTTATACTAGTTTTGATGGCGTAATAATAACAATAATAATAACAACAACAACAACAACAACAATAATAATAATTTATTTATTTATTACCCACCTCTCCCTCCGGATCGAGGCGGGGAAAAACATCAATACAAACAATATAAAATGCATAAAACATTAAAAGCATATAAAATTAATACATTATTAAAATATCAACAAAGTCTTAAAATTCGACTGGGTAGACCTGCCGGAAGAGATCAGTCTTTATAGCTCTCTTAAATTCTGGAAGACTAGTAAATTCTGGAAGGCAGGTCGTTCCACAGTCTGGGAGCAGGAGAAGAAAAGGTCCTCTGGGTAACAGTTGTCAGCCTAGTCTTGGCTGACTGTAGTAAATTCTTCCCGGAGGACCTGAGCGTGTGGGGTGGATTGTATACATGTTTCTTATTCTGGAATTGGGAACTGCACCATGATGAATGCGGGGGTTGGGGAATAATTCTCCACGACCCTGAGATTTCCACCAGCAGTCAGGCTGCAAGCTCTGTGGGATTTCTTTGGAATCTGAGATGCTTGGTTGGGATTCAATTGGTATGAGGATGGGGGGGGGGGGGGCGGGGGGCGGGGGAATCATTCTCTACTACAATGAGATTTCTACCAGCACACATGATGCAGGAGCTATCCATATGGTTTTGAACTTCAGATTGTTTGATGGGGATAAAACAGTCTTGCTGTTATGGTGTTACTGTTAAAATGAAGCAATAAGTGAAACGATTAAGCACCCTGTTTCAGTACGCAGCTGGTTTGCTTCAAATTGCATCTTCCCTACGTCATTATTTCACACCAGAAAAGATGCGTGGGTTCAGGTTTGTAAACTCAATTGTTTAACTTCATATTCTGTATACCTCCCCATGAATAACTTTTAGAGGGGGGAAAGGCCCTGTCCTACTACAGTAAACTAATATAAATAATTAAGGGACCTATTCCTGCTAATACTCAGTATGTTCCCCACACTGCCAAGTTGCGCTTTTTCTTGCACCTCAAAAAACCCTTCTATGAAACAGATGTTTTGTTTCCCAAAACCTGCTTTGGCATTTCTCACCACTCCTGGCAACATCACCAGTCATAATGATGTTAGGAAATACAGTTACACCCCAAGACAGCAGCAGCAGCACCATTCCCAGCCCAGCTGCATCAAAGGAGACCATTTTTCATTGTCAACTTATCCCGTAAAAGCAAGGGTTAACTGACAGGAGAATTTCTCTAGTTCCTTTCCCCAGTTACCCCATCTGATCATTGTGGTGACCTCACTGCCCGGAAGGAGGGGTGACTGGAGAAGGGAGGAGGCCTTGTGCAAAGTCTCCCTCCCTTCCCTGGTCATCCTGATCACCACTGTGACAGGACTGCTTGACAGGGCTGACCATTGAAGATGAGCCCTTGCACAAAGCCTTTTTCCTTCCCTGGTCACCCCAATCATGGCCTCACAGCAAAGGGCCAGCCTTGGAGGGCAGGACTAACCAAGGAAGGGAGGAGACCTTGCACAAGGCTTTCTGCCGTCTCCTGTTACCGCCACCCCTGCTGACCAAGCAGTCCAGTGATGCTCCCCAGGTGACGGGAAGAGAGGAAGCCCTGCCAAGTTCTCCTTCCTCCTCTCAATGCCATTTCAGTGCCACCATGAGCAGCGACGGGACTGTCTCTGTTAATGTATTTTCTGTCTTTTTATTTTCTTACCACAGGCAATCTGTTAAGGAAAATACGATAGCATCGCCGCAGAATTCCTTTTGATTGATAGCAGTAGGAGTCCCTCCATCTGGAAGCACAAACCTCCATCTCGTGGTTTGTGTACTGAGTGTGCTTCTAACTGTTATTACTGAAGTGTTATGGAAAGGGGTCGCTGTGAGGATGGTCAATGAAAGAGGTGGATTTTGGATGCTTTTCTGCCTGACACCGGGGATATTAGTATTAGTAGTATTATCCTCTCTGGTGACCCTGCCATTTGCCTCACCAGCTCCATTGGGCAGAAAGACCGTATTCTCCCCTATGAGCCTGCCCATGCTCTAAGATCTTCTGGGGAGGCCTTTCTCTCAGTCCCACCAACATCCCAGGTACGCCTGATGGGTATGCGGGAGAGGGCCATCTCAGTGGCTGCTCCAAGGATCTGGAACTCCCTTCCCAGGGAAGCTAGACCGGCTCCTTCCTTGATATTTTTCGGAGGCAGGCAAAAACTTTCTTATTCTGGCAGGCCTTTGGTGAATAATGTGGACCTCCATTTGTGTTAAGATCTTAAAAAATTAATATGTATTTTAAATGCGGCAGTGTTTTAATATTGAAAGCTATTTAACTATATATTTAACTTTTGTATATTTTATAGCTTTTAACTGTATATGATTTAATTTTGTAAAGCCGCCTTGAGGCCCAGTATTGGGCAAAAGGCAGGATACAAATAACGATGATAATAATAATAATAATAATAATAATAATAATAATAATATCACTGAGAAGGGAGAGGATGGGGGGACAGTGAGTCAGTGGAGACAAACAAAGGCAGGAAACACTGGAAGAAGTGGGAGGAGGAGGAGGAGGAGGAGGAGGGAGCAACACTTACTGTTCATTAAGCTGGCTATTATGAGACACCCTTACTGTTGGGGGAAAGGGACCATGTTTTTAAAAATCATCTTGAGCAGGTGGAGTTTTCTTATAACTCATTATCTGGAAGGTAGCAAAGGAATGCAAACCATGACCCCTTCCTGGGAAACTGAGGTCTCCACCTTGTGGCTCTCAAGTTTTGCTAGTCCGTGCTGGAGGCAGTGGCAACTTGGTCGTAGTAGCCTCCTTGAAGCAAAAGACTAGGGTGAACTCAAAGAGAAGGGCACTCGTGGAATATGGGCTTACACACCTAGAGAGGACTGGGTAGAAGAGAGGTTTGCCCAGGAGACGGAAAGCCAAAAAGGTTCCTTGCCATGAATGGGGTGGGGGAAGGGGACAAGGTACTATCCTCATTGAGCTAACCTAATGAATATAGAAAGCCAGAGATGTTCATCAAAAGCCATTTTTATCCACACTAAGGCATCCATCTTTTTATAGAACCCATGGACCTAGGATGATGGTGGTTCAATGTGCCCTTCCTTTAAGACCTCTGACACAGTGATATCTGAGTTCACATTGGAGAAGCCATTTTCAAATAATCTCCAGGGTGGAAGTGAGAGCTGCCTATAGCAAAGAATAGAGACATCTGTGGCCTCATCTACAAGAATTCGGCTTTGCGCCTGGTTAGCCGATTATGCGCATGTTCACAGAAGCGCATTTATGCCTAATAATAATAATAATAATAATAATATTTATTTGTAACCCGCCTCTCCCTCCGGATCGAGGCGGGGAACAGCAACAATATAAACATAAAAATCACAACAGTTAAATTTTTTTAAAAAGCAAGAGAACAATACAACATTAAAAACATCTTAAAATTCATCTGGATAGGCCTGTCGGAAGAGGACAGTCTTCATGACTCTCGTAAATTCATGAAGACTGTCAATTTGTCTAACCTCCTCCGACAGACCATTCCATAGTCTGGGAGCGATGGAAGAAAAGGTCCTCTGGGTAACACTCGTCAGCCTAGTTCTGGCTGGCTTGAGTAAGGCTGCCTCTACAAGAGAGGTTTAAAGCTCTTTCAAGGTGCTTAAATTTTTTTACCTCTACAAGAACGGAGCGCAAATCGGGTGTAGAGGCGCGTTATCTCTCCGATTATGCGCATTATCGAATGCGCGTTAAATTGCGAGCTTTATTTTGCTCCGGCCGTTAAAGTGCATTTTGACTGTGTGAACAAGCGCTTCTGCGCATTAACTACTTGTAAAGCGCATTTTGGTCATCCGTTAATGCGCTTCGCTGCCTCTCGCCGCCTCTCGTGCAGAGGTATTAGGCGTAAATGCGCTTCAGCGATTATGCGCATAATTGCCTAACCCGGCGCAAAAGCGAATCCTTGTAGAGGGGGCCTAAGTTCTTCCCAGAGGACCTAAGTGTGCGGGGCGGATTGTACAGGAGAAGGCGATCCCGCAGGTACCCTGGACCCAAACCATGTAGGGCTTTAAAAGTAATAACCAACACTTTATACTTCGCCCGGAAACTGATTGGCAGCCAATGAAGCGATTTTAAAACTGGTGTGATGTGATCACCCCTAGGTGTACCGGTGACCAACCTGGCTGCCATATTTTGAACAAGTTGAAGTTTCCGGACTAGGCACAAAGGTAGCCCTATGTACAGCGCATTGCAGAAGTCGAGCCTCGAAGTTACCAGCGCGTGCACTACCGTCTTTAGGTCTTCCAACTCTAGGGAGGGGCACAGCTGGCGCATACCTCTGTACGAGAGGCGGAGAAGCGCATAATCGGACCACCAAAATGCGCTTTAAACTGTTGACATGCGGAGAATCGCATGTTTACACGGCGGTAAGGCGCTTTAACTCCCGCCGCAAATTAAAACTCGCGGTTTAACGCGCATTCGATAATGCGCATAATCTGAGAGAAAACGCGCCTCTACGCCCAATTTGCGCCCCGCTCATGTAGAGGTAAAAATTTTAATGGGACTTGAAAGAGCTTTAAACCTCTCGTGTAGAGGCAGCCATAGGCTTTATTATAGCCACAATTATGTACTAGCATACCTTTCCCCCAAAAAGAATGACCAAAAGATACTAGCAAAAAGAGGACTTCCTGCTTTTTCTAAATCTGGTCTTACTTTTTGCAAAATATGTAACTTTGGAGGGTTTTTGAAATACATTAAAATAGCCATAACTCCAAATTCCAACACCCCACATTGCACATTGTGAGGAACTGAGTCTGAAAGTGTGATTTACAGCAGCCTTGCAACGTAGTCCAGTGCAAATATTGAAGCTGAGAATGGATTACAATGGATTACAGCAATGTAGTACAACTGTAATCCAACCATAGATTACAGCCCTTGCTGCAGGATGGGGGTCTAGCTAAGGTTCAGAGAGAAAGCAGCATATGACAACCCTGTAAAATAGTCCAGTGTTAATGTTGCAGATCAGAGGTTTGGGTTTCCAGCCAAAAACCCGTCACACAGAAGATACCTCTGACTATGGGACAACTCAGTTCTCTTAAATTACCCCTTCACTCCTCACAGCCCCAATCCTGCACTCAGTTGCACATGGGAACCTTGCGCGCCAGTGACTTGCATGCAGCCACGTTGCTCTTTTAAATGTCTATTCTCGCCCAAATCTATTTTTTTTCCCCATGAAATTAAAGCAGGAACCCCTGACTTTGTTTATACCTTTTGTTTCTAGATGGACAGGCTGGTGTCCAATCACAGCTATGCTAAAATCCTGGATGTGTCCGTTATTTCTCTAGCTAACTCTCACTTCATTCCCAAAAGAGAAAAAGAAAAGAGCACTTCTACAAAGCGGATATCAACCCTGCCTTTCAGTCTATAGTTAAAAGTCTATGGTGTAGGCAACAGGAAGTATAGGTATCGTGAAACCATAGACTTGAAACATGGAAATCATAGATATGCAATGCTTAGACTAACATGCGGAGGGTTTTCCCCCCCAGCAACGCTCTCCTAACCTGTACTATGGTGATATTTTTCATTAATATCACCATAGTACAGTTTAAAAGTACCGAGAGTTGAATTGTTTACTCCGGTGATGTTGATCTGTGTTGTTGTATTTTAATGGTAAAGATCATATAGGTAAAGTCTTAGAGCCTTTATTTATTAGTAATACTTATATATCACTTAATATATTTAAAACCCCTGTTTTTACAGCTGGTTTTACAGAATTATAGCAGATTGTCTATCAGTATACGCCCCATCTGATACAAGTTGGTTCTATCACACAACCTACTGGAGGTTTAATGCACATCTGCCACGACTTTGATCCACTTGTTTCAGGGCTGGACTCACTCAGGGCCTGCCTCTACAAGAGAGGTTTAAAGCTCTTTCAAGGCGCTTAAATTTTTTTACCTCTACAAGAACGGAGTGCAAATCGGGCGTAGAGGCGCGTTATCTCTCCGATTATGCACATTATCGAATGCGCGTTAAATCGCGAGTTTTATTTTGCTCCGGCTGTTAAAGCGCATTTTGACTATGTGAACAAGTGCTTCTGCGCATTAACTACTTGTAAAGCGCATTTTGGTCATCCGTTAATGCGCTTCGCCGCCTCTCGCCGCCTCTCGTGCAGAGGTATTAGGTGTAAATGCGCTTCAGCGATTATGCGCATAATAGCCTAACCGGACGCAAAAGCGAATCCTTGTAGAGGGGACCAGGGTGAGAGAACAGCACGACAGGGACAACGTCATCCTCGTCCAGCGCTGAAAAAGTGGATCCAAGTTGCTGCAGATGTGCATTAAACCTCCCGCATGATGACGCTCCTATACAATGGGATTGGGGGGGGGGGGTATAATAAAAATGGCTACATTGCAGTCCGACCCCTCAACCTCCAACGTTGACAGGTCTACATCCTATTCTCTAACCCACAGTCTAGGCTGACCAGATAAAATCCAGGTCAGGGCTCATATAATTTTAACAGTTGTAGAGAAAAGGGAATTTCAACCAGTGTCATTTGTATGCGATTAGTTCCTGGTGATATTCCCTCTTCATCACAACAGTTAAAGGTGCAGGGGCCCTGCCTTCTTTTGTATATGGTCACTCTAGTATAGTGCATGCAACTTTAACTGTTGTGATGAAGAGGGAATTTCACCAGGGACTAATTGCATACGAATGACACTGGCTGAAATCCCCTTTTCTCTACAACTGTTAAAAGTTACATGAGCCCTGACCTGGATTTTATTTGGTCAGCCTACCACAGTCTGCAATAATGGGACAATGAGCCGCGTTTTACGCTGGGATTTGCATTGGCCAGGACTATTTTCAAATGCTTAGAAACAGACACGTGTTTAAATTTCAGGTGTGGTAAGAAAGAGGAGGGAGGCGATTCTCCGCTATTTCCCTTCGTCGGAGTGGGCTTGTGGGCACGTGGGGGTCCAATCGCTGCCAAACTGGATGCTGACGTTTCTCCGTTGATGTCGATGGGAGAGCCTCCCTCCCTCCCTCTCTCCCTCCCTCTCTCTCTCTCGCCCTGAGGGGGAGGGGAAACACCCACCCACGAATGTCGGAACAGGAACCGGCTCCGCGGAGCAGTCTGTGAGAAGAACAAGAAGTCTATGAGAGAGACGCAGGCAGGCAGGCAGGCAGGCAGGCAGGGAAGGAAGGAAGGAAGGGAGGGAAGGAGGAAGGGAGGGAGGGAGGGAGGGAGGCTTCCGTTTCCCAGGCGCGCGCAGGCGCGCAGGGGGCTTGTCTCGCTGGCTCGGGGTTCCGGAGTCGGTCGCTGCCTGGGCCGGTGTTGGCCGGCAGCAGGGAAGGACGAGGAGGGCGGCCGGGGAGAAAGAAGAGGGCGGCTGTCCCGCAGCGGAGCGCGGTGGCGGACGCAGCTCCGCCGGTCCCCTCGGCGCCGCCTGCCCCAAGCGCTGCCGGCCGGCCGGCCGAGGGGCCCGGTCGGCGCCTGCCGTGCTGAGGGAGCCGGTTCTCGAGCGGCCCCCGGGCCAGGGCGGCAGCGGCGACGGGGCCCCTTCCGCCCTCCCCACCGCGCAGCGCAGCTCCTCTGACGCTCCAGCCCCACCGGAGCCCCTTCCCGGCCAGGTGCCGCCGCCGCCCCCGGATGAGCGCGGCCGGGCCGGATCTTCCTCAGGCCGCCGGCGGCGCCCCACCCGGGACGAAGCCGCTCCGATGACGGCTTCCCTACGCGGAGCGAGGCGGCCCTCGTGAAGACACGTCCGTGTGCTCGCCGCGCCGACCCGCTGCCTGCATCCCGCCTGGGCTCCTCGGCCGCCGCCGCCGCCGCCGCCGCCGCCGCCGCCGCCGCCGCCGCCGCCGCCGGGCGCGATGACCACCCCGGCTCTGCTGCCTCTCTCCGGGCGCCGCATCCCTCCTCGCAGCGTGGGTCCCTCGTCGTCGTCGTCGTCGTCGTCGTCGTCGTCCTCCTTCCCTCACCACAGGGCCACCTTGAGACTCTCGGAGAAGTTCATCCTGCTGCTGATCCTGAGTGCCTTCATCACCTTGTGTTTCGGGGCGTTCTTCTTCCTGCCGGACTCGTCGAAGCACAAACGCTTCGACCTGGGCCTGGAAGACGTCCTGATCCCGCACGTGGACGCCGGCGGCGGCGGCGGCGAAGGGGGCAAGAACGCGGGCGGCGGCGGCTACTTGATCCACGGGCAAGGCCGAGACCAGCACCGGCACAGGTGGGTCTTACGCCACGTCCAACCTCTGCCATGGGGCATCTCAGGGGCAGCTTTCGGACGACACGGTAACCAACGGAGGGAGGGGGGAATAATCGTCAGTTGTGTTGGTTATCGTATGGCCCGAATGCTGCCAATAACTTACCACCCGTTGCCTCTTCCCCCCCCCCCCCGTTGCCTAAAATGTCGTCCGAATGCTGCTGATAAACACCACAACGGACAAGTAAGTATTCCCCCCCCCCCCCCCGCTCCGTTGATTATCGTGTGGCCTGAAACATCTTAGCAAAGAAAAATAGGTGGTTAATGCCTCGCTGAAGAATCAATACCTGCCTTCAGGTCTCAGTCTTAGGACCACAATTCAGAGGGCTCCAGAGAAAGCAGTCCTTGATTTGCTTAGAGGTGTGAACAGTTCCTTGCCAGAGACTGGATGTGTTGATATATCTTGCTTATCTCTTTCCCTTCCCTATCTGTACTAGCAGTGCCTCCTTTCATTGAGGGTAAACCATGCGTTTGGACTTCCAAAAACCAAGCGCATACCAGTCCGGTGTCATTCTGGGCTGTAATATAAGGAATGCCCCAGGGAAAGAAGGCAGGTTCCTTTTCCCCCTGGAATATGGCTTTGAGCTATTGAGAATTTGAAGGTGTTCTGCTGTCTGCCTGTTTTGGACATGTAGGCCTGGTGGAAATTGTATGGGCTAAAATTTTGCTGTGTCTGGATTGTGTCAGAGACTTATGTGGATAGCCCCTTAATAACTCGGAAAAATAATGTTTAAAGGTCCTTAGGGCAGAAACTTGTACAGTATACCTTGGTGGCACTAATATCCTAGAATAGTAGAGTTGGAAGGGGCCTATAAGGCCGTTGAGCCCAACCCCCTGTTCAATGCAGGAATCCACATGAAAGCATCCCTGACAGATGGCTGTCCAGCTTCCTCTTGAATGCTTCTAGTGTGGGAGAGCCCACCACCTCCCTAGGTCATTGGTTCCATTGTCGTACTGCTTTAACAGTCAGGAAGCTTTTCCTTATGTCCAGCCGGAATCTGGCTTCCTGTAACTTGACACCATTATTCCGCGTCCTGCATTCTGGGTTGATCGAGAAGAGATCCTAGCCCTCCTCTGTGTGACAACCTTTCAAGAGTGCTATCATGTCTCCCCTCAATCTTCTCTTCTCCAGGCTAAACATGCCCAGTTCTTTCAGTCTCTCCTCAAAGGGCTTTGTTTCCAGACCCCTAATCATCCTCGTTGCCCTCCTCTGAACCCCCTCTAGCTTGTCCGCATCCTTCTTGAAGTATGGTGCCCAGAACTGGACACAATACTCAAGATGAGGCCTAACCAGTGCTGAACAGAGGGGAACCAGTACCTCACACAATTTGGAAACTATACTTCTATTAATGCAGCCAAAAACAGAATTGGGGGGGGGGGGGTTGGGGGTTTTTTTTGCACCCACGTCACACTGTTGGCTCACATTCAGCTCGTGATCTACAACAATTCCAAGATCCTTCTCGCTTGTCGTATTGATTAGCCAAGTATCCCGCATCTTGTAACTGTGCATTTGGTTTCTTTTTCCTAGGTGTAGAACTTGGCGTTTATCCCTATTAAATTTCATTCTGTTGTTTTCAGCCCAGCGCTCCAGCCTATCAAGATAACTTTGACGTTTGTTCCTCTCTTCCAGGGTATTAACTATCCCACCCATTATACAAATTAACATGTATAATGTCCTTCATATTAATTTAAATCCACCTATAACTAGATTTGGTGTATAATTTGTGGAACTGGAAAGTTTGATTGATTAAAAGTTTCTTTTCACTTCCCAATCTGTATAGAACAGGAAAAAGAGAGGCAGGATCAAAAGGGCAACCCCCACTTTCCCACTGCAGCGATATGAGAGTCTTCTTCAGGGGCAAGAATATTTTACATTATTAGGTAAAACCCGTTGGGAGTACCATAGCAAACCTTCTTCTTCTGCACTTGACCTACCCTTTCTTGCTTTATTTTTAAGGTGTATGGAATACTGGAAGGAAAGGCACACAATGAAATCGTTTTACTACAGAAAAATAAGGATAAGGTAGTTAGCAAACATATTGGAAAAATTGCTGACAGTGTCCTCCTTTAATTTAAATTTCATCCTCTTATTCTTTGATACAACCTATAACGAAAACAAAAACAAAATTCATCAACATTACAATGGCAACTTATTACGATGTATTTAACGTAAACACTGTAAGGGCGCAGTCCTATGCATCTTTAGATAGAAAAAAAGTCCTACCATTCCCAGCATTCCCCAGCTAGCATAGGTGGCTGAGGAATGCTGGGAGTTGTAAGACATTTTTCTGTCTAAACATGTATAGTTTGCACCATAAAAAGCACATGCATAACAGCAGAATTTGTGGTCTACTCTTAGAGTTGTATCTAATTGGTGTCCTTCTGTTGACAGGAAGCTCTCTGATCTAGTGGAGGCTTCCAGTAGCTGAATGGGGATGAATGTGATTTTCAGCATTCCCCCTCTTCTTGTACCTCTCCAAATCTGTTCTGGAGAGTGGGGCGGCCTTTTGAAATAGTATTGGAGATGGCATAGGAGACTGCAGAGAGGAGAGGGAACTGAAATGGTGCAGTATCAGTGTCATGTGAGCTGACTGCCCAGAGTCTACCAATAATGAGTGGCCATATTCTGCGCCATATTCTGCACCATATTCTGTCTTTAAGGCAGCGCAGTGTAAGAGCTTTACAGTAGTCCAGCCTGGATGTCACCAAAGCATGTGTAACTGGGGCAAGAGCCTTGCTCTTCAGATAGGGTTGCCACTAGCATACCGCCCTAAGCTGGAAAAAAGTACTCCTGGCCAGTGTTGCCTCCTGAACTTTCCCAGGTCGCACCAAATCCAGGAGCACTCCCAAGCTGTGTGTTTGGTCCTTCTGGGGGAGCACAACTCCATCTAAGACCAGATGTAATCCTCAGTTTCACTGCCCACAGTATCTCCTTTGAATGCCTGAACTCTTAAACAGTGGCATTTAAATCGGCATGGATATGAGTGACTTTGTCTGAAAAACGTTCAGCAAATTGATCACAGTGAATATTTGTGGGCTGAAGTTGTTGTTTTCCATGGCCTACTCCGAGAAGTCCCATCACCACCGAAAAGAGCTCTGCTAGGCAACACTGAGCATATGCAGTGTTGGCAGAGAAATATAGCTTTTTCATCGTTTAGTCTGCCACAGAATAAGCTTTAAGATGGACCCTTAACTGACCAGTCATACTTGTTACAAGTCTTTTGCCATTTGCACTCTAGCTGCTGGCCCCGTTGCTTCATTGCCCTGTGCTCCCCAGAATGCTGAGGTAGCTCTGCCACTAGGTTGAGGATATTTTGGAGTGATCATATATCAAGAGTCTGGGTCATCCCTTTGTTCTAAGTGGAGACCAGGGCCTTGACAATATGGCTGGCTAAGCTGGCAGGAATGTCCCCATGAGACCTCAGAAAATCATCTGGATTCATCAGCTTTCTGGAGTGGTCATGAAATCCTGGGTCACTCTGTCAAGGCAGCCTCATTAAAGTCCCCCAAGACCACTCCCATCTGCATCCTCAACACTGGGGAGATTGCCTATGTTAGCTCAGGCAGGGAGACTGTTATGCAGCTGGGTTCTATTGGCACACCAACAGAATCCCAAACTTGCCTTGAGATCCCAACACCAGGTATAGACATACAAAGCTAGCTGATGAGGGCGATGGATTCCCTGTAGACCAGAGTCAAGCTTTGTGTTACACCACAAACACTGTTGGACACAATTGGGAGAGTTGGCTCCACCTCTTCATCCAACTAGATCTTAGTGATACAAGCCAGGTCAGCATGCTGTTCCAGAATTAGGTTTGAAATAAGACACCCTTTTCCATTATCTGACTTTGCATTCATCAGTAGCACCCACACACTCGAGGGGATTGCAGGCGATCCCCAAATGTTACTGAGGCTGGGAAGCAAGCCAGAAGGAAAAACAGCACATAGATGTCTCAGGCAACTTCCCAGCAGCATGACCTTCCATCACCTAAGAATCCTCTGTCATGCACTATACTTATACTCCTAATTCACATGACAAGACAGCTCACTGTGGCTTATTTTACCCATGGGGGCTGTTTTGTTGTGCCAGATGTCCATGGGTGCCCACTTTGTTGTCTCTAGTTGTGTCACTTGAATCCAGGAGGTAGAGGTTGTTTGAGGGTTAAACAACCCTCAAAAAACCTGTGGCTAGTTTTAGGGTTATTTGAGGGTTGTCTAGTTCTCAAACAATTCCTGCCACCTGGATTTGCATGACACAAGTCATGGCAAGCCTGTGGCAAGACAAAAATGGCACCTGCAGGCACCTGGCATGACACAACAACTCCCGCGGGTAAATTAATCCATGGTGGGCTGTTGTGATGTTGAACAGCAAAGCCGCCCACTGTTCCTCAACTCCGGAACACATAGCAGGCTTCAGTCAGCTCCAAGTCTCTCAACCATGGAAAGGCCCTCAGCTACTTCCTTCTGGCTGAGAATCAGAATCCGGGAATCCTTGCTCTTGCCAGAGGCTTGCATCTCCAGTGAGCTGCAAGGCTTGAGTAAATTACCTGGCAGGGGAAGAACCAGCAGAACAAGTACACTATAAAGCACCAGGTGAAAATACTCTTGTCCAATCTGCAGCCCTCCCTCCCCATCTTGTTTGCACTCTGTAACTGAAACTTCCTGACTTAATCAACCACAGCTTCCTGCCTGGGAAACTGTGGTTCCCAGGCAGGAGTCTACAAATTATGGCTGGGCTTGGTAGCCAAATGTTAGTTTCTACCACCTTTCCAAGAAGGAGACATGTGGCACCTCAAAGATTAAACTTCTTTGTGGTGTTACTGACTTTTCATAAGCTAGACCAATATACTTTTCAGATGCAAGTTTTTTCCAAGGTGGATCACTGAAACTCTCTGCCCATGGGGTCTAGAAAAGCCCTATCAGAGTCTGTTTATTTAGAGACCAGAATTTGTGAGCAAACCAGATTTTTGGCATACACACTTCTTCATTTAGGGCTTCAGAATGTTCATTTGTTTCCTCCTTTAACAGCCTGCATGACAACTGATCTGATACAATCATGCTATCACAAGTAGATACCACAATGCTCTCAATGCCAGGGAGAAAATGCACATTTGGCAAGATACAAGCAAACTTATTACATGAATTGTCAGAGTTTATTAATGCATCCATAAACCAAAAAAGTTTATTTCTTTTAAAATTGGATAATGTTCTCTATTCAAAACGTGAGGTGGATAGCAGAAATTTACTGTATTCCAAGTGTAAAATACTGCCTAACTTTCAGTTGTTTCCAGCTACTACTTTGATTCTAAGACTGCAGCCCTTTGTGTACTTACCTAGGAGTAAGCATCGCTGAACTCAGGGGTGCTTACTTCTGAGTAAACATCCATGTTAAACTTTTGTTTAAGAAAGACTCTTCAGCTTATTCTGTAGCTTCTTAATTAGACGTGTAAGTAATCTTACAAAAAGCTTTACCATTTAAACAGATAGTCTGAAGTAGCTGTAATTTCCTCTGGGCAGATGGATTTGAAACAAACTAGGATCTGAAACTATGGTTTGAAGTTGATTTCAAATTCTGGTTTTCTCCAAACCTGGTAAACAGAGTTTCCCATTTCAGCCATAAGGGAAGCAGTTGTTACTTAACCCAGGAAGCCTTTAGTCATGGCATGTGGAGATGGGAGTAGGAAAGGGCCAGCGCAGGGTCAGAGTACTTGGACACAAGACTCGTATATCTTTCAATAGCCAAGATAAGTTCCATCAAAACTGGGCTATTAGGAACTCCTGCAATTAGTCATTGTTTTTGAGGAGTAAGTACTTCTACACTGCTCTCATGGTATTGTGAAGTAACAGCACTCCTACTCTGTTCCCATGAGCTCACACTGACAAATGAACAAAGAGGAATATGAAGCTGCGCTCTTACGTAAAGAGTATTGCATACTTCACTTGTACTTTGATTTGCCTTGTGCGAATGAAAGCAGAGTTACAATCTTCAACTTGCAAAACCTCTAGCACTCCAACTCTGAGATCTGGTGGTTTAGGTTAATCCAGCATAAAATTACATGTTGTAATGTAAACAGCAGTATATTGTATACTAATTGATAGATCTTTCCGCAAGAAGTTTTATAAAAAATATAGTAAGGAATTGAAGCTGTAGCATGACTTGAACCAGGTCAATGGAGGGAGGGAGAACAGAATTCTTTCCTCAACTCTTTTTCTAGTCAGTCTTTCAAGTCAGCCATTTGGTTTGAACAATCTGGCACTGCTTTTGCTGCTGCTGTGACTTCTAGGAACATAGATGTACTGGTCCTGCTACATCTTACCTTCTAGCAGTGGAATCTGGCAGGAGCAAGAATTTGAAACAAAGTGCAGTGGTTACAATATTGTTGTGATTCTCTGGCTGAAGTGTGCTGATGACTTCTCAACCTCCTCGCAATGGGTACTAGGAATAATGGTGCTACACATGGCACTAAACTACTAAGGGCACTGAGTTTAATGTCATTAGGTGTTTCTACTCACTTGTTGCAAATGAGCTGTCTAACTGCTAAGCTGCTGTTGAGATTACTTATTTGTCATTGTTGAACCTCAAAGAAATGACAGAACCCTAAATGATTTTATCTTTTGTTTTACACATGAAATCGGAAGTAGTAAAAATTTAGGACATCAGGTAATGACATTTTGTTCTTGCTGGCACATGTTTTGTGAGCTTTTTAAAAGGGCCGAGCAGTTTAAAGTTTGTGGCAGAATCGGAAGCTGTGATCCATCATACCAAGTTTCTGATGAATTTTAAATCCCTTTTCAGTCAGGTTTATCAGACTGAAAATCTTACGCTGCAATCCTAAATGCACATACTTATAAGCAAGCCCCGTTGAACATAGAGGGACTTATATTTGATTAAACATGCAAGGATTGTGCAGTTAGTTCTCTAAACTGTCAAGTGTCAATTTTGCAGCCACAGATGTGGATCTTTTCAATTTTGTCATTGCCGTTGTCATTGTCTGCACTGTCTGTGCCCAAAACATGTTGTGTAACTAGTGTTTGGAGTGAAATCTGTAAATTACTAGTGATATTTGTTGAAATACAGACTTCGGTTGAAGTACAGTTATTGCTGCAGCTTTGCAAATTAAATGAAAAGCTTTAGCATTTTTGAGCGCACCCAAACCTTTTTGTAGCACCCAAACCTTACAGACGCCACATTTCTCTGCACAGTTCAGTATCTTCCCTCTTGCCTTTGCCCCCTTGCATTCCCAATCTCAACTATTGTTTTGCATTGTGTCTGCCTCCTTTGTACTGCTGATATCCTTTTCCTAGATAATGAGAAGGCCGGAAGTTGCCCACCTCTGCCTTAGAGATCTAATCTAGCATGTATATTTTACTTCTATAATAATAATAATAATAATAATAATTTATAACCCGCCTCTCCCTTCGGATCGAGGCGGGGAACAACAACAATATAAAACACAAGAATCACAAACATCATTAAAACATCTTAAAATTCATCTGGATAGGCCTCCCAGAAGAGAGCAGTCTTCATTACTCTCTTAAATTCATGAAGACTGCTAATTTGTCTAATCTCCGGCAGACCATTCCATAGTCTGGGAGCGGCAGAAGAGAAGGTCCTCTGGGTAACACTCGTCAGCCTACTTCTGGCTGACTTGAGTAAGTTCTTCCCAGAGGACCTAAGTGTGCGGGGCAGATTGTACGAGAGAAGACGATCCCGCAGGTAGCCTGGACCCAAACCATGTAGGGCTTTAAAGGTAATAACCAACACTTTATACTTTGCCCAGAAACTGATTGGCAGCCAATGTAGTGATTTTAAAACTGGTGTAATGTGGTCACCCCTAGGTGTACCAGTGACCAACCTGGCTGCCATATTTTGAACAAGTTGAAGTTTCCGGACTAGACACAAAGGTAGCCCTATGTACAGCGCATTGCAGAAGTCAAGCCTCGAAGTTACCAGCGCGTGCACTACCGTCTTAGGTCTTCCAACTCTAGGAAGGGGCGCAGCTGGCATATCAGCCGAAGCTGATAGTAGGCACTCCTGGCCGTCGCATCAATCTGAGCTGTCATTTGGAGCGACGGATCCAGGAGTACCCCCAAGCTGCGAACACAGTCTTTCAGGGGGGGTGTAACCCCATCCAGAACTGGTTGACACACCTCCAAACCCAGGTTGGGGCCTTTGACAGCGAGCACCTCCGTCTTGTCTGGATTCAACTTCAGTTTGTTTTTCCTCATCCAGCGCATTACCGCCTCCAAGCGGTAATGGGCTGGATGAGGAGACACACTATCCTTAGCTGACGATGTTGTCGAAGGCATAGAGAAATATATTTGGGTGTCATCAGCGTATTGATAGCACCCCTCCCTATGCCTCCGGATGATCTCTCCCAGCGGTTTCATGTAAATGTTAAACAGCATTGGGGAAAGGATGGCACCTTGTGGTACACCACATAGCAACTCCTTTTTTGAAGAGCAGCTATCCCCAAGCATCACCATCTGGAACCTGCCCGAGAGATAGGAGCGGAACCACTGAAGCACAGTGCCCCGATTCCCAATTCCCCTAGGCGCTCCAGAAGGATACCATGGTCAATGGTATCGAAGGCCGCTGAGAGGTCCAGGAGTACCAGCAGGGACACACTCCCCGTCAATACTAAGGCGTAGATCATCCACTAAGGTGACCAAAGCGGTCTCAACTCTGTATCCTGCCCTGAAGCCGGTTTGAAATGGGTCTAGAAAATCAGTGTCATCCAAGACTGCCTGGAGTTGGAAGGCAACCGCTCTCTCAATCACCTTGCCCAAAAATGGAAGATTTGATACTGGCCTGTAGTTATTAAGGTCCAGGGGATCCAGGGAGGGCTTTTTTAGAAGCAGCTTTACCACCTCCTCTTTTAAACATGATGGAAAACTCCCCTCCCTGAGAGATGCATTAATGATATGTTGTAGATGTGATCTAACTACATCTCCTCCCTGGACGACCAGCCAAGAAGGACAGGGATCGAGAGGGCAAGTCGTCCTCCTCACACATCCAAGTACCTTGTCCACATCCTCGGTACTCACCAACTGAAACTGATCAAGTGTAATCCTACTCGCGGAGTCGCTGGACACTCCACTGTCAGCCTCTGCTATGACAATGGCATCTAAGTTGGCTCTTATCCGAGAGATTTTATCTGAGAAATGATCATTAAAGGCATCACAGCGAACTACCGAAGGCTCTAAAATCGGATTCAGGGGAGAAGGTGCCTGGGTTAGACCCCTCACCATCCTGAACAGTTCTGCTGGACATGAATTCACAGACGCAATGCGCGCAGAGAAGAAAGCTTTCTTTGCTGCACATATTGCCACCCATAGGAACGAAGATGTTCTCTATGTCGTGTCTTGTCAGATAGAAGTCGAGTTTTCTGCCATCGTCGTCCTTTCCGCTTCAACTCCCTGAGGTCTTCTGTACAGAGCGCCCTATTAGAAGCGGGCCGGAGAGGACGTTTGGGGGCGATCGTGTCGATAGCCCTAGTTAGGTCTTGATTCCATCTATTGACCAGTAAGCAAAGCTTTAAAAAGTATCCCTTGCTAATTTTTGTCCCTGTGTGCACTACAAGTACTTGACCTAAAATATTTGAGGGGAAAAATTAAAGCACACATAACGTGACTTGGGATACAATCCTATGGGGAGGGGTAGGAGGAGTAGCAAAGGTAATTTTCACTTCCCCGCCCTCCCACCCTGCATTTCTTGCTAGACGGGCTTTTTTGCCCATTTAGTGAAGTTGTTTTGGAAGGGGGGAAGGAGGCTGGCATAGGCTCAGGATTGTTAGTATCCTGACCTTTCAGATCCTCTGCCCTCCCCACCCACCAAAACACCCCCTTTTCTCCCTCTCCGAGATCAGGTTCCCAGACTTGCAGGCCAGTGAAGGGGGAGAGAAGTCAGATTTACCATTCTTCCCTCCATGGTTGAATCACTGGCTGAATTCAGATGACACAATAAGCAACTGGGGGGGAGGGAACAATTGTCAGTTGTATTAACTATTGTGTCGTCCGAATGCTGCCATAGTCAACTCAGCGCTGATCCTAATCCACACCACAGTTGATTATTTATTACCATGTTGTGTGGAGAGTGCCCCCTAGATGAACAACTGTAAAGTTGATTATTACCCCACCATTGACTATCGTGTTGCCCGAATTCAGCCACTGTATCCGAACATGGATCAGGGAATACAAACTATCCTTGGTCCCTCAGATGGTGACTGGGCCCATAGGACTGCGCTCTTAAATATTTTATTATGGGGGAAAAAAATGTTGGAATACTTGTAACAATTTACATTTAATACGACAGCATGTACTTCCCTTACATTGTCTCAATTTGAGAAAAAACAGAGAACTATTGATATAGCAACTTAAAGAACTGTGCATGATATTCTGACAAGCACTCACCTATTTCAGCAGAGTTCAGCTCTCTTCCACTACTGTTGTTTGACCACCTTCAGTTTTACTGTCACTACTTATCAGTTCCATTTTACTCTGAGACATGTACGTATTTCAGTGACATATATGTATTTTCTCACAATCTTTCTAGAGATAATCACCTGAAAAAAATTAATTACAGCTTTGAAACTACCAAGGTTACCTAATGTATTTGCAATTGACACACATTCATTTTTACTAATGAACTTATGAAATGGAAAAAAATTCCATGTAAAAATAAAACGCTGGGAAAAAAACCAGGGGTCCTTCATAGCCAGACAGAACTTGTAATTAGCACTGAATGTAACCCTCTCCAACTTGGGAAGCAGTGGGGCCTTGCCTCTGAAATCAGGCTGAGCTGAGGAGGCATTTGCAATCTCCAGTTCTGGGCTAGGGAGAAGCATGAGGGCTCATCCTTGATCTTGCACTTAGCTTCAGTGGAACTTGAAAGCAGTAAGGGTGCTCTTTGAGTGCCTTCCAAGGCCAATGTGAACTCAGAGATGCGGCCTTAGCCCACCCTTTCTTTGAGCTGGGACAGGCATTTCCTAGAATAAATATAGACTGGGTTCAGACGACACGATAACCAATGATGGGTTAATAGTCAGCGGTTGGTTATTGTATCATCTGCCTTTTTCACACTATCGTCAGTTATTCGGCTGAAATGACCAACGTAAATAACCAACTTTGTGCAGAGTTGACTATTTGAACAACCATTGGTTATCATGTCATATGCTGAGCACTATTGACTATGTTGTTGCAAGCAGGTGGTTATTTTTGGCAACTGCAGTTGCAACTAAAGTGGTGGCTGCCGCTCCAGACCAGCTGGCAGAACTCGTAATGGCTGATGGGATACCAACGGGAGGGGGGAGAGAGGGAAGGGGATGTGTCAATCAAACATACAGTTGACTAATAGTCAACTCGATGCTGCCCTTAATCCACACCATAGTTTATTATAATCATGTTGTGTGGGGAGTATCAACCATTGACTGTTGTGTTGTCTGAACACAGCCATAGACTTGCTGCTTGTGAGCACATTTGTGGACTTCTGCTACATAGAATAACTTGTTCTGGTCATTAAAGTTGGGGACAGTTATGGTTGAAACTATGGGTGTCTGTAGGGGAATAGTTGCTTTCCCATATAAACCATTATCCCCAGATTCTCAGTTTGCTTCAAAAAGCAAGTTTTAACGCTTGTAGAAGCTGAGATACGAGGCAAAATATGCATGCTTGTTCATTTTGTAAGAAACTGGCCTTTCTTATCTTTTACTATTTTTATTCAATGAATGAAGTTATAGTAATGCTAGTAACATACTCGCTGTGTGGAGAAGGAATTTCCTGGTTCATTAAGAACCATTTTTGGGTCTTCTCTGCCGCATAAAAAAATAAGAAATCTATGATTTTAGTGTAGTGTAGTTTAATCACTAAGTAACATGTCTACCGTAAAGCAAAATGGAACAGCAAAGAAAAAGTTCCTTATCTTTCTAACACAGTTTCAATTTTTTAAAACTTTTTTCTGAGTATGTAAACAGTTAATTAATTACCCTGCCAATGCATATAGATAGCCCATCATTATTACACCTCTGTTGCAGGAGGTGAGCTGTGGCTGAGAGACTGTGGGTTATGGTAGCCCTGAAGAGTAGCCCAGTATTATACCCATTTTGATGGGTTGAGGAGATCAGAGGTCTATGACAACCCTGCAGTTTAGTCCAGTGTTATCCAGCCTCTGGATGTATTTTTTTCCTTTTTTTAGGGCAATGCAGTGGGGTAGGGAGGGGGTGGAATGAAGTTGATTATAGCAGCAGCCGAGCTGGCCTAAGCTTTTGTTGGTTTGTTTGTTTATTACATTTCTATACCATCCAATAACCAATTGCATTTTCCGGCCTGAGGCAAAGGACAAGGTGGCAGCCCACTCCTATTCTATGGTCAAGAGTTGACTAAGTAGAAGTTGAGTCTCACTTCAGTAACTCATAACAGGGCAGTGTCTTCCATTCCACCTAAGGACAGCAGGCTCGCTTAGGGAGCACAGGGCAGGCCATATGGCACACGCCACTGTGTCCTCCCAACTATTCACTACCACTCTCTGCCCCCCCCAACATCTGCCGAAAGCAGCTGCTTCTGTCTAATGGTAGGACTGGTCCCAAGCGGCAGTGGAAGTTATTAACAAATAGAGGAGTTGTGATCTGTATGTCTGTATAAAAATTTCAGAGATCCTGCAAGTTTTAATACTCTCTTTCCTCCTGGAGGCCTGGTCCTCTCCCTCGCCTGATTTAGGCCTCAGAGCTGAGACTGTGCCATCCGGCTCCTCTGAAGTTAATTTTCATTCTGATGTGTTCTAGTAATAAAGAACCCTGTTGTGAATGTACCTGAGTCATTGGAGTGTATTGCAAGTTAAGCAGGTAGACTCCCTCCCCCATTATTTATTAACCGGGCCCAAGTGACATTACAAGGGTGAAGGGAGCCATGTGAAGGGGATGGAAAGGGAATGAGGTGAAAGGAATAGGAAGACATTGTCTAGACCCCAGACAGCAGGGTAGATCTAGTGTATAATTTTCTCAGAAGCCAGTTCTGTTTCGGGAGATCCAGGTTTTATTGCTGTTCAGTCACTAGTTATTCCAGAAATGGTAGCCTGTTCTCTGTTGTTATCAGGGCTTTTTTAAAAAGGTACAAAATGTGCAGTTCCAAAAGAACATCTGTGCAGATCAACATTCAAGTAATGCGAAAGTTATATGGCTTCAAAATTTCCAGGAATTTTACATACCTACTCAGGTCTCCATTTCTCTGGTGCAGGGCCTCTAGAGGTAGAGCTACAGCCGTAACTATGATTTGGTGTGATCCTGAGTTTAAACCATAGTTAGGACAGACTTGTAGACTTATTTTAAACCCTGATTTGTAAACTTACTTTAAACCATGATTTTTTATTTTGATTGCTGATCATAATTCATGGTTACACTTTCTTAACTATAGTTTGCTGTGATATCTGAATTGAGCCTTCATGTTTACCCATTCTTTCTGTATAACTGTAGGAGGGGACTGTACATTTTCTTTATACTTCAGAAACTCATGGGAACCTTGGCATCTTATCAAGTAGTTACATGCACATTGTTGTAAGTTATCACTTGATAAGTGGTCAATCGTTCACCCAGAATTATTGGGGATGTGTTGCAACAGGTTCAATAGTATGGAGGGTTTCCACTTCCAGCCCAGATTCCTGGCATGATCCATTCAGGATGGGTTCTTATGTTAAGGATAAAAATGCACGGTTGCCATATAATATCAAACACAATATAGCTCTAATTCAGCTCACTGTGTACAATGCCTTTTTAAAAAACCATGAAACCTTGCCTAACAGTGTTCAGCAGGAAAGAAGACTGTGAGTGGACTGAATCCTGCCCCCGTTTCTATTCCCACAAAGCTGATTAGCAAGATTTTAGTTTTAAAAATGGTCCATGCATGCAGTTCCAGCTGTTGAATCAGAGAGCGGAACCATTCATATGCAACCTGCTTGCACTCTTCTAGCTAGGTATATATGTGTGTAAAACCTGCTTCCTCACACAGCTGGGGTGTTATGTTATTTAGCCAAAGAACTAAAGTTTTAGCTAGATTTAAAAGAGAAAATAAAAATGATGTCAATAATTACAGACATGTTCTATTAATAGCATAACCTTTTATAGTTAAAAGGAAGGAACAACTATTTTGTGTGTAATGATATGTGGCACATGGATTTCCGTATTTGGATTGGGAACTGTAAGTGTAATGTATATTCTAGAACTCTGCCAGACCCCTCCCCCAGTGTAAGTGGGGGATTTCCATTAATCTTGGACACACACACAATTCCAAAGACTTTTTGAAGAGATATCTTACCTTAATTTCCAATAATATGTGAAGCACCGAGACCCTTTTCTTTTCTTTTCCTTTAAAAAAGCTGACCCACTGGCACAGAGCAGCCTGCCAGTGTTCACTTCCTCAAATCGGGGTGGGTGGGGATTTCTGCTCCACCCCCACAAATGGTTGAAAAAAGTTGGACCAACAGGTTCAATCCAGCTCCAGCCATCCATATTGCATTGTTTTCAGATGTGCATACCTATGTGTGACTAGAGCTGAATGAGGGCCAAAGATCTGGCTAAATTGAATCTGTTAATATGAATATATTACTACAGACCAACCTGCAAGTTATTAAGTGTTGAATAATGCAGTGAAATTCTTTAGTAAATGGAAAGGCCCATTTATTTATCACCAAAATTTTTACAATATTCCAGTGCCAATTATTTCTTACATTTCTTAAGTAACTTAAGTCCACAAACATCAGTAGATGTATCATCTGTAGTTATTGGCTAATCATCTTTGGTTACAGCTGGAATAAGAAGTATAGACTCTTGCAGTATAATAGCAAGCTAAAGTCAGCCCATGCGAATGTGATCCCCAACATTTTTTTAAAAAATAGAGATTTAATTAGCCTTCTGACTACTCTTTGTTTCTTTAGGGAAGAAGAGGAACTCTTGAGGAATAAAATCCGCGCAGACCATGAAAAAGCTCTAGAGGAAGCAAAAGAGAAATTGAAGAAGTCACGGGATGAGATCCAAGCAGAAATTCAGACTGAGAAGAACAAGATAGTAAAGGGCTTGAAAAACAAAAGCAGCAAGCCGCTGCCACCAGTTCCGGTGCCAAATCTTGTAGGGATAAACAATGGAGATCCAGTGGATCCAGACATCCGAGAAAAAAGAAACAAAATTAAAGAGGTAATGGGTTGTGTGATCTGATTATTATCTAGGTATGTTTCCTTGTGTGAGGATTATTTCTATAAAACTCCCAGAAACCATACAGCTTATGGCAGGCAGCTATGCTCATTCCTGTCCCCTGCTGATTTGTCATGTCCCACCTTTAGACCTCCCATGTGGAGTCTATTCTTCACTATCAGGTGAGCAGTTTTGTGTTTGTTTCTTGTAAAATGAAGGGTAAGCAATGAGAAACCTGCCAATTTTGTAGTGCTGATAAAGAACTATGCGAAGCTGAACTCTTAACTGCTGCGGTGACACAATGCAGTGATAAGATAGAGGCAAATTCCAAGTTTATTTATTTATTTATTTATTTATTACATTTGTATACCGCCCCATAGCCGAAGCTCTCTGGGCGGTTTACATAGAATTAAAAACAATATACAAAAATTAAAACAGCAAAAACATACAACATACACACAATCTGTACCTGTCATCTTCTCTTGTCAGAAGTAAGGGTCATCACCTCTTCTTCATTGTCTCTGTGCATTCCAGAATGGGCTTGCATCTGCAGAGGCCACAGCAAGAGAAGGTGTCTGGCAGGCCCAGGCTGGTCTGCTTGCAGTTGCATGGCACCCCCTATTAGATGCTTTGCTTGTATCTTAACAGTAGTTGGGAAAGGTTGGGTCTATCAGGCTTGTATTAGCAGAATAGATTAGTATTCTCTGAAAGTTTTCTCTCTTCTTTCTTAGCTGTTTAGTTTTAATTAAATATTACAGCATATCGGCAGAAGAGATGCAAATTAGTTTAGTACATTCGTCCTAATTATACTTCTCTCCTTCTCTGCCTGCCGCGCATCCCATGCTTTAATGCTTATTTTGAATTGTTGTGATAGACTGTCATTATTATAAGCCACTTTGAAAAGTAGGGTATAACTGTAATTCTCCCCAAGGTTCCCTAGGAAGTGGAGTTCTGAGAGAGAGAGCAAGCAAGGGGAACTCAAACTGTCACTGAACTACAATGATCAAATTTCTTTGGGGGAAACTATGACAATTAAACTAGTATAGAATGAATATGTTTATACAGTCGATGGGTTTCCTTGTAGATAACTGCAGACATGATTGCACTACCTATATTTAGTTTAAGAATTGTAACTCAGGAAAATTTATCTGACAGGGGTGTAAGCTACTAACAAGTGTGATCATTGTTAAAAGGTTGTTTAATGTGGAATATTTTTTTATTGATCTCTGCCCTATATGTCATTAGGGTGATATTTGAACTTGATGGGATCCTTCTCCTTTGCTTTTCATATTCAGTCTTTTTGAAGACATGTTACTTTCCCCTATAAAACTGCATAAATTCCCCTTCCCTGCCTCCATTCCTCACCATCCTTTCAGTTAAAACACGGGGTTCAAGCTCTGGCAGTTTTCTATTCTCTGGCCTTCCCTTGACACACTTCGGTCCCCTTCCTTTGTCCAGAACTCTTCTGTCAAAACCATTCACCTTTCTTGTCTTTCAGGCAATGCGGCCCCTCCTCAAATGCCTTCCATAGCTGCCCATCTCAGTCAGCTTTCAAGGATAAGCTTCCTGGCTTTGCTTTTCAAGTTCTGCATTGCTTTCTCCTGCCGTATCTTTCTGCTCTTCTATCCTATCTAACCCTAGCTAGTAGGATCAGCACTCTTCTAATGTTACTTCCCTCAACTGCCTCCAAATCTTTCTGCTTTCTTAAATGATTCCATCCAACTCCACTTCCATACTTATATGGAACCACCTTTCTCTAAACCCACTTTTTCCATGGATCTTTTGGCATAACTCTTTTTCAGTTGAAATAAAGCTTAGCCAAATGTAACTATGCTTATTCACATTCATTCCCTGTTAATCCTTGTCTATCTCTCCAGTTTCTCTTCTCCCACTGTTGTCTCCCCCATTATGAAATTTTAGATTGTAAGCTCTGTAGCGTAGGAGCCTGTTGTGTTTGCTCTGGTTTGTGTAGTTTCACTTTCATTAATGGGGCTGTATATATAACCCTAGTAATAGTAATCACTTGGTGATTTAGGTCCCAGGATATAAGATCAAACTATGAATTAATCAGAATTAATGTGGAATGTATTGATAAGAAAACGTTTTCCTTAGGTGTTCTATTTCTTGGAGAGACAAAGGAGTTAGGATTGAGGGATAATGGATTATGCAAGATTGTTTTTATAATTGGCACAGTATAATCATGAGGGGTTATTTAAAGAGGCTATTAATGATATATCAAGATATCTTGGTTAGGATATTGACTACTAAAAAGAGCTTGCTTCCTAAGATGACATTATGATTTGTGTATTTCTCTACCTGTATTGTCACTGTTTCTAAATTATACTAGGTATTTTACAGTAAGGGAACTGACCTTAAACAGCACCTCATATGTGAGGGGTGAGCAGACTTCAGGCTCTGGATCTCCTTTGCTTTTTTTTAATAGAACTCTGAGATCCACCAACTGGAGCCAGGTACAGAAGTCATACACTTGGAATTAAAGAATTCTGAGTACCAGAGCTACACTTCCATACACAAATCCACTCCTGTTACCCCCACTTAGCTTTCCATTTCAAGAACTTAATTGGGGGAGTGGAAGTAATTTTGTTGTAATTCTTAACAATTAGAAATAAAAAATGCTTGCTGAGCTAGTTCAGACTACTCACAATTCTACCAGTATGATATAAAATGGAGCAAGGATTAGAGTCATCTAATGTAATTAATATTAGGAAAGAGAGAATAAGTGAAACAATAAGGTAGTTTGTATGTACTTGAGAGTCTTGAAGCATTGAACTAAAATTTATCCCCCACCCAACCCAGCTGGACAAGCACCTGTGGTTTTTCAGGACTTATGGGATGATGTTAGTAGTGGAGAGATAAGATATTCTAGAATAATTCACCGCATTGTCTGCAGATGGAACTTCCTTGTTTCTTTAGTCTGAATCTGTTTCCGTTCTGGGACAGAAATGAGAGCTGCCCATAGAAAACAGTGGAGAAACCCAGAATTTTTAGCACAGCTATGATAATGCATCTCCGTGTTCACCCAGAAAAAGAAGAGAGAATTTTGTGTTTTCTAAATTGTTTCAGATGAAAAACTGTGATTTTTAAAAAATGTTTTCAAATATTTTAAAACACAGTATGGTTGCACACAAATCAGTGGAGTGCAAGGCTTCTGCATGTAGCCAAGTGAAGAATTTAATACTCTGTTGACAAGTAGGGTCAAATATACCCTGACAGCACTGAAAAAAATCATAACTTTTGGGTCAGCTCAGGTCTGTGTTCTAGGTATTTTTCAATCATGATGAGGTGTGAATTACCATGTTCGGTTTTATGGGTTCTCCTTCTAAATCTAAAAATCAATGTAATTCGTACAGCTTTTATAGCCAATTCTATCCCTGTTGGAATGACTGAAAAAACTGGAAAACCATGTGCAAAAAGTACTAGAGGTTAAATTGACCCACAGAATGTTGTTTCGACAGATCCATTACTTGTCATACCTGTAGTTACTTACACTGGAAACCACTCTTTTCATTTCTTGTGAGAAAAGAGCATAGAGGGAGTGAAAACAATATTTTGTATATTATATTTACTTTTCTTAATTTTAGTACAAGCTTTATTAGGGGTCAATATTACCCTATAGGTTTACAAAACACCTTTACAAACCTGAGTTTTTAAAACATTTTATCTTCATTAGAATATTTTTTGTGATCCGATGGAAGTAGCCCAGTAAATGTAATAAATCCACCATTCTCTTGTGTTTGAAATACTTTTAGCCTTTCAAGATAACTCATTGGAAAGAAAGGTTGTACTTTCTTGCTTATATGTGGGGAGAGAGAATATGTACATTAGACGGAATGACTGAAGCAAATATTTTTGGTTAAAACATTGGCAGATGATGCGTAACAATTCTAATTTGTGTTAACTGATCCAGATTTTATTTGTTTTTGATTCTTTAGATGATGAAACATGCTTGGGATAATTACCGGCAGTATGGATGGGGACATAATGAACTGAAACCCATTGCCAGGAAAGGACATTCCACCAACATATTTGGTAGGTTTTTCATTCTGAAAAATCCACATAAACATCTGCTGTTTATACCATTGTATCACTGGTATTTAATAAAGTGAGTGTCTGGTCCAAGACCCAAAACTCTCATTCTCAGAAGATCACAACCCCTTGTCCTCCGAAGGAGACTCCACAGTTAATGGCTCGGGGAGATGATTCAGCCATGGAAAAGCATCATAAGGCTTCCACCTTCCCAGGATCTAGTTTACCAGAAAGACTCCATTAATCAGTTTCTCTGCACCCAGAGAAGGTCGTATTACTATGCTCAGACTCAGGACACACACCATGAGGGTATAGCATAGCCCAACCATTCCCACGGGGTTGCAGCCTGAGATTGCTAAAACAGCCTAGTTCTTCTTCGTGGTCTCTGTGCATCACACATATGGGCTGTGCGCCTGCGTGGAGCCTGTCTCAGAAACTTCTATAGCTAAGGCAAACATTTTTGGCGGGAACCCCTCCCCCACTGTCTACTGACTCCGTGTTCCTGCCTTTCTCCTCAGTTCTTTTTCGACCGCCTTGCTGAAAGGATGTCTTGTTGGGAACTTCTGTCTTTCTCCTGAGGAGAAAGCTTTAGAGTGCTAAGGTTTTTAGTTAGTTTACTTTGTTTTTAGTTCATTTTTAGTCTTAATTTATTTATTACATTTGTATACCGCCCCATAGCCGAAGCTCTCTGGGTGGTTTACATGGGATTAAAACAATTAAAAACACACAATACACACATACATTTAAAACAGTATAATGTATTGTTATTATATTCTTAGATATTTTATTCTCCAGCGATCTTGGATCACGTTGAGGGGGATCGCACAGCCATTAAGGCCCTTTTTGAAAATGTGTTAAGTATGTCAGCAAGCTTCCCCAGCAGACAGACTTTTCTCTGTTTGATTTGTTTTGGGAGAGGTTCAGGTCATCAAAACCTGTCGCTACTGTATTATTATTATTATTATTATTATTATTATTATTATTATTTATTACATTTATATACCACCCCATAGCCAAAGCTCTCTGGGTGGTTTACAAATTTTAAAACCATAAACATAAAACAGCTGACATTTAAAACATTTAAAACTGTTAAGCCTGGCTACAAAGTCAGTTAAAACCTCAACTTAAGCTGTTGAAATGCCTGGGAGAAAAGAAAAGTTTTGACCTGGCGCTGAAAAGATAATTGTGTTGGCGCCAGGTCTGTGGATAAAAGCTCTAGAAGCCATGGTTTCTTCCAGACAACCATTACACTTATGGCACAGGCTCCTCGATCTACTGGAGACATGGCCGCTTCATGCCTCGTCCGATCTTCCAACATTTGGATATGTAGCTGTAGATACAGCTAGATATCCCTAGCTGTATCTACAGCAAGAGGGATATCTAAGAAGGCAGGAGCCTTCTGGGGCCGATCGCATGGAGCAATTCTACGGAGGAGAGCCCCTTTGCATCCTCGGACCCTGACTCTGATGAAGGGGTCATTCCGATCTTCCAACATTTGGACACTCCCCAGGCTGTATCTACAGCAAGAGGGATAGCTAAGAAGGCAGGAGCCTTCTGGGGCTGATCGCATGGAGCGATTCTACGGAGGAGAGCCCCTCTGCGTCCTCGGACCCTGACTCTGATGAAGGGGTCATTCCGATCTTCCAACATTTGGACTCTTCCCAGGCTGTATCTACAGCAAGAGGGATATCTAAGAAGGCAGGAGCCTTCTGGGGCTGATCGCATGGAGTGATTCTACGGAGGAGAGCCCCTCTGCGTCCTCGGACCCTGACTCTGATGAAGGGGTCACTCCGATCTTCCAACATTTGGATGCTCCCCAGGCCGTATCTACAGCAAGAGGGATATCTAAGAATGCAGGAGCCTTCTGGGGCTGATCGCATGGAGCGATTCTATGGAAGAGAGCCCCTCTGCATCCTCGGACCCTGACTCTGATGAAGGGTCATTCCGATCTTCCAACATTTGGACGCTCCCCAGGCCGTATCAACAGCAAGAGGGATATCTAAGAATGCAGGAGCCTTCTGGGGCTGATCGCATGGAGCGATTCTATGGAAGAGAGCCCCTCTGCATCCTCGGACCCTGACTCTGATGAAGGGTCATTCCAATCTTCCAACATCTGGATACTCTCTACCTGTGTTTCTACAGCTAGAGAGAGACTGGGTTCCAACTCCTCTGCAGCTGTTAGGGCCCCCCGATACCGAGGGTGGCCCCTTTGGCGGCGATGACTTAACTGGCTCCTTCGGTACCGAGGTCTAAGCTCTCGATACTGGAGTTTCTAACATGCATCTTCGACATCAAGATGAGATGTCTAGCAGGCAGAATCGACATCACAGGGTGAGACTCAATTGCCTCCTTCGGTACCGAGCTCCTTGGTGCCGAGCTCCTTGGTGCCGAGCTCCATGGTGCCGAGCTCCTTGGTGCTGAGCTCCTTGGTACCCGAGCTCCTTGGTGCCAAGATGAGATATCTAACATGCAGCTTTGACGTCAAGATGAGATGTCTAGCAGGCAGAATTGACATCAAAGGGTGAGACGCAACTGCCTCTTTTGGTACCAATCATTTGGTACCAAGAAGAGACGTCTAACATACAGCTTGAAGTAGACATCGCTCCACCAAGTTAATTAGCACAGCCATTACAGGCTAGCTGCCAATTACAGGGCTGCTCCCTAGAGCTGCTACAATTGGAATGCTATGATTTCAACATTGCTATGATTTCAACAGTTCCTGTAAAAGAAAAAGAAAAAGAGGGACAGAACCCCCGTACCAGGCATTGATACCAACCCCTATATTGGTACATATGCCTTTCTCGATACTGAGCAGCTCCATCAGTATCGCGATTGCCACTGGAGGAAATTTTCTTGCAACTCCCTCTAGCTCTCCCGAGATCACTGTCATTGTGACCTGTCCACAGGGCTCAACCATTGACTCATGATACTTTCGTGAATGTGTCAGTACATCCACCTAGCTCTTCTCCTTTCCAGCCCCACTCTGTGGGGTGTCAAAAAGTTCAGCTTGGAGAAGATGGGTTAAATCATAGAACTAAACCTGATTCCTCTCAATCCTTAGAGAGCTCTCAGTCAGACCCAACATTGCTCTCTTCAGCATCGCCTATTGCTGGGATAGCTGTACAGAGTGGAGCTTCCTTTGGAAGACCTATATCACTCTCTGATTTAATATTTGGTCCACTCCTCTACAGATCTCTTCAACCTGTTCTGGATTTGAGATGGCTCCATACGTACATCAGAACCACAAATTTCTGATGACACATAAAGCCCTGCCCCAGAGTATTTACAAAATGTATGGTACTGGTCCTTCCGTTCATTTGCCTTCAAGGGGTAGAAATCTACCCATATTTGGACAACTGGCTTCTGGTGGCATCCTCAAAGGAAATGCTATTGAAGGCAGGGTGACTACTCAATTTATTGAGCTCTTTGGGCCTCATAGTGAACACAGAATCCAGACTCACCCTGGATCTAACAACCCTACATCGGTGTACTTGCACAGACTATTTGCTACGAGGCATGCGTTTTCCCACTTCCTCCCCCATCTCAAGTCCTCATACAAACACTTTCCTGTTCAACTGGGAATGTCTTTGCAGCCCTCATTTTTCCTCTCATTCCATGAGTACTGTGGTATGATAATATTAATATTGTGTAGTCCACACAGTCTCCATCATAGTCACCCCTTGGTGGCCGAGACAGGTGTGGCTCACTCTACTTCTGAAGATATCAGCCAATGGCGACCAATCAGGTTACCATCAGCTCCGCTGCAGCTCTGAAGATAAAAAAGTCGTGGTAAGTACCCGACTTTTTAAAACCGGAGCTTCAGGGATTTGCTTCTGGATGGCTTCGGGATGCCAGCTGCATCATATAGATGACCTGCTGCCACTCCGGATACACCCCGACCTGGGGCAAAACTCTCGTCAAGATGTACCCAGACTGTAATTCCTAAATGGGCAATCTTTTGTCTTACAGCGCCTGAGTAGGTAGAAGAAAATGAATCTGGGGAAGCCTAACCCTGACACAACAGGAGAGTGGCTTTTGTCTTGCAAGGAGATCTGCTAGGCAGCTGATGAGGCAGCAGGATGTGCTTGGATGTAATTTAGACTGCCTCCAAACACATAAGAATACAGACAACTGGAGACTGACTGAGGAATCTGTCAGTCAGGCTGTGAGCTTACTGATGTTACTTGGTTGGGCATTGCACCCTTTGGGAAATCCTGGAGGGGGCATTGCCCCCACCCCCCCACCCCCGTAGTTTACGTCCCTGCATATGCTCAGATCCATGGCATGGGGTATCCCAATACCGTAACTACTTTCGACATGAGGTCGATTCCATTTTTTCATCCAGCCTGTAGCCTGGCAACGAAGAAGTCATACACTGCACAATGGGATTTTTTTCTAAATACATGGATCTTCAGGGCCTCAAGCCCCATTCAGCCTCCTTAACGATGTCCTTACACTTTACACCCCCTATACACTATAGGGCTAAAATAGTTGTCGATATGCGGGTATTTGACTGCTTTACCTGTTTTTGCACCAACCCCGTTGTTAGGGAGTTCCTCTGGGCATTACGAATCTGGCTCCTCTAATTAGGAGTTGCATTCTGGCATGGAGTTTCTCTGTCATGCCACAATCTCTGACATTGAAACCAGTTAAACCAATGGCACCTTCAGATATCACATTAATTTTCTTAGAAAGTTGTTTTCTGATGGCTATATCAACACTATGCAGATCGAGTGAATTAGCTGCCTCAGTATTGATGCACTCTACCTGGGCTTCCACACAGGGCTAGAACTGACACATTTCATAAGATGCAAGAGTTGCAGTGACTCGCGGAGTGGATTGTACATGCTATTAAACTGCACTACGAGTTGAGGGCTTGCAACTCGTTGGTCCGGTAACAGCTAAGTTGATGCGCAGTGCATCGAAGTCCGTATCTTTAGCAGGGGATTGTCGATCCCGGACTTATGTAAGACAGCTATTTGGTATAAGTCCTTTAACTTCATTACATGCTACCACTTGATTGTTTGTACCAGGACAAACTGCAATTTGGGGCAAGCAATTTCATTGTCTTGTGAGGGAACATTGATCTACACCTACTCTCCACCAGGAATTTAGCTTGTTAATCGCCCATATGTGTGATGCACAGAGACCACGAAGAAGAAATGCAGGTTGCTTACCTGTAACCATAGTTCTTCGAGTGGCATTCACACAACCCACCCACCGTCCCCGCTTTGGTGTCGATGCAAATGTACTGTTGATACCGAGCGGTTTCTCTCCTAGTTATGGGGCCAGCAAGTCGGTCTCTTGGAACTGACGAGAAAGGCGGGAACACGGAGTCAGTAGACAGTGGGGGAGGGGTTCCCGCCAAAAATGTTTGCCTTAGCTATAGAAGTTTCCGAGACAGGTTCCACGCAGGCGCAGAGCCCATTTGTGTGAATGCACAGATGACCACTCGAAGAACTACGGTTACAGGTAAGCAACCTGCATTTTCCAGCCCCAGCAACACTTGGACTTTTCCATGGTGCTGATTGCTTTCTTTCTGAGAAACTGGACCTAACCTTGCCCCTGCTTAATATTTGATCTATAGCAGAACCTTGCAACCTAAGCTACATCAAAGAGCATCATCAGAACACACAACTTGAAAGAGTACAATGAGTTATAGAGAGTTATCCACACATTTAAAGGCTTGTTAGCAAGCAGTTTAATTGAATTTATAATACAATTTTCTTTGTGGTTTCTGTAGTTTTGTATATGGGAATGGACTTCATAGATCACAGGGGGCCTTCTAGAAAGCTCTGGAAGGCGTGCTAGCCCTTTAAGTCCTTCATTTTATGTCGTATTTATCCAAAACAATGCCTGAAGAATAAGAAAATGAAAGTTACAGTTGATCCATGTGGAAGCTTCTAAATCTACCACATTTACACTGTAATGCATAACTAGAAGAATAGAAGCATTCCGGACAAGCACAGTTACCTTTCCCCTGGGCTATTCTTCAATTTTGAAGTCAGTCATCACCTGAGTTGGTGAGTGCATCTTGTTAGAGCGTAGGATAGGCAAACCCACCTGTACTCTCTGCAGTTTAACTCTCTTGTAAGCTATAAGATTTTGACTTGAGTAATCATGATTGTTGGGGCTCCACAAAAGTGTGCTCTGACCCCTCCTTTCCATATCTGCTTTCCATATATGTGTTTGGGAGAATGACATATGTTAGTCATGATAAGGGTTATGAAGGGGGAAAAGGTTGCTATATAGGGGATGCAGAAAGGGTCATAAGGCTGGGAGCAGACAGATACTGTGGCTAATCTCTGAATGATCGTGAGGTGACAAACAAGTGAACAGAAGGAAGGAAGTGTGCGCTCCATTTATGAGTAAACATGCATAGGATTGGCCTTTGCACAGATTGGAACTGTTTAAAAGAAATAATTAAATCTTTAGCATTTATGAGTAGAGCATAAGCTTGAATAGTTAACTGGTTTTAGTTGTGCTCTGCACCTTTGAGACAAACTGTGTCAGAATTAAATGTTTTGAATGTTGTTTGACTTCTCTCTGACTCCAGTTTCATTGTTTTCCCCATTGGCAGAAGAGGATTGTGGTGGAAAGACCAAGGGAAAGTGTATGGAGGCTAAGTTGTAAACAAGCCCAGTATGTATTCTAGAACAGGGGTGAGGAGCCTTTTTTCCCCCCGTTGAGGGCCACATTCTCTTGGGAGAAATCTTGGGAGGGGGAACACATACTGGAGAAGACTGGGACAGAGTTGGTGGTTGATAGGGTCAAACCAAAAGTGAGCAGGGCTAGAGCTGGTGTTGGTCACCCTTTGTCTCCCTATGGGAAAACCTCCCTCCCCAACTGGCAGTTGGGCTTAGAAAAGGAAGCTCTTTTTGTTCATGGGTGGAGTTTTGGAGATGGCAGCATACAGGATTCAAATTGTGTGTGTGAGTGTGTCCCTGCAACAATTAGGCTTGGGGTCCTCCCATTTGAGCAAATAAGGGTTTTTGTGGGTAAGCCTAATTACCGTACGTGAGGGCTGAGGGCTGCAACCCACAGGTCAGCGGTTCCCCACCCCTGCTTTAGGACATATTCAGTGGCACGGGGAAGAACATTTTCTGCTACTGTATTTTTCCACAGAAAAATAACTTACTCTTTTTTCTAAAGCTCATCAAATTTCTAAAAATGCATTGTTTCATAAAAAATATTGGGTAACATTCAGCGTGGAGAAAATGCCATTCACACTGGGAAGGTTCAGAGTCTTTTCAGGTGACTATCCCTAGGAAGCATGTACTGCCCTTTGGGCTTGCTAAAATCCATGTGAACCAGTTTAGTGTCTTCATTCTTTTCTTTATTTCTATTTTTTTTAATTTCCATAAACAGTCACTGATCTCTTCTGGCAGGCCTACCCAGATGAATTTTAAGATGTCTGATGGTTAACATTGTGTCATTTTTATATGTTTTTAATCAGTTTTATGTATTTTATGGAATTTTTGTATTTAATGTTGTTCCTCGCCTCGATCCAGAGGGAGAGGTGGGTAAGAAATAAATAGATGATGGTGATATGGGTGTTGTGTACATAAGCTTTAACACATGTACAATCTAACAAGGTTGCTAGATCCCCAGGCCTCTTCCTGTTTTAGTAATTAATTAATACACTATTTTGGGGGGGATATATGGAGTTCATCCTTATATCCCTTAACAGCTTGTAGCTTGTTATTTTATTCATCAGTGTAAGAGTCCATATAATCTTTTCTGCTGTGCAGTAGATAGTATACAAGGATTGCCAATCTTTTGCCAGCTTAATCCTTGCAGTTTTTAGCATATAACTCAGCTGTATAGTTGTTGGAGTTAATTGCAACTCATAGTTTATAATTTCTCTGATGCTGCCTGTAATCTCTTTCCAATAGTCCTTAGTCAGATTACAATGCCACCATACATAGGCAAAAGTCCTCCTTCTTTCCTACACCTCCGATGCATATTTGATGATCATGGTGTGTAATACCAGATGTATATCATTTTATTTTTTAAAAAAGGAATCTGCGTCTAATAGATTTTTAAGAGCCTTTATTCGCATAGTTCCATTATTACTCTGAGATAGATGTATTAAATTCTCCTTCTCTCTGTTATTTAATTACTGGAGTCCAGGATTATTATCTAAAGTATATAAAGTATATAAAATACTTATTATTATGTTATATACTTTAGGCAGTAAGCTTTTCTAGACCCCCAGGATCAACAATTTGTCAAAGTCAGTATAATTTCTAGCCACTCATTACTTCCTGAATTACTGATTTCCATACATTGAAAAAATGGAGGTGTAAATCCACATTCTTTTGTACTAATAGAGTATAAGTGTGTGTGTGTGTGTGTGTGTGATATATATATATATATATATATATATATATAAAATTTATCTAAGCCCCCTTCAAACCAAACAGTAATTCCCCAGTTCTCTTATCATCTTCAACCCACCATTATTTCTGTCATAATTTTATAATGTTTTAAATAGAGATATTGGTCTATGGATATGTCCATCCATCCAGGAATTAGGAATTCTTTTCCTCAATAATAATTCATTATCCATTTACCATTAACCATTAAACATAAATTGGCCACCTGCAGATCCCCCATCTGAACAGGGTTCAACTTCAGTTGGTTGACCCTCATTCCACCCACCACCACTGCATCCAGGCATCAATCCAGGCCGTGTATGGCCACACATGACTCAGATGTAATAAAGAAGTAGAGCTGGGTGTCATCTGAGGATTGATGAGACTTCAGCCCATATCCGCTAATGACCACACCTGATGGCTTCATATAGAGATTAAAAAGCATTGTTGACAGGAACAGCACAATTGCCGACACACAGTCTCTCAATCCCACTCTGCAACTGACCCCACAGGTGTTTCTGGGGACAATATTTGATGAAGTTGTTACCACAGAACTGCTTCTACTGAAACAAAAGGAGTGATTGCTCAGGAAGCAATGACCTTTTTCTATAAGCACAGTATTGAAGGACCCTGAGGGTGATTACCTTTTCCTTAAACTTAGAAGGATTTAAATTAACTTTAGGATGTGTATGCAAATCAAATATAGAATGAATAGAGTTTATAGAAGTTTGATCTCAGAACTTGATAACTGGGTAGAAGTGGAGGTAATTTTAGCTGATTTTGATGCTATACTGTCAGGAGTTAGACACCTAAACTATTCACAACAGATACATAATGGTCCAGAATTGTTATATAATTGTCAGAAGATAGACATTGCATCTCTTTGTGGGATCCCTGACAGTGAGAGTTAGGCAATCCAACGCCAGGGATACAGGGCAGACTTTTCAACAGTATACCCAAATGTTAGACTTGACTTTTCCTAATAGGGCTGAATATCAGGCATTTACATATATGACAGAATATAAACTGGCCACTTGGGCACATTTAATGAATCCTAAGCATGCTGGTAACCCCAGCCATTAAGAATCAAGACTGTGGTTATCTCTGTAGCTCTCCCCTGGGTTGCATAGTCTCAACTTGGGTTCTGTTTCTTGGTGTGTGTGTGTGTATGAGAGAGAGAGAGAGAGAGAGATGGTTAGGAAGTGGTTTATATGGATGAATGGATGATGAGCAGTGTGTTCTTAATTATTAAATTCCACAATAACAGTGACAATGTAGCTTTATTTCCCAGCTCAGGTTTAAAGAACTTGTATTTGATCAACCTGAAATGCCTGGATTGTTGCCTAGTATATTCTGTGAGGCTGTTTTTCTTCTTTTCCTCATAGAATGTAGTCTTCTCAGGCCTCTTCCATTTTGTAGTCCTCATGTTGATTGGCTGTCTCTTCATGACTTGGCATGCAATTAATCATCTCCTTAGTATGTGTCTTCAGGTCTGATAACTCTTCTGTGAATATACTGTCAATATTAAGCTCCTCCTTGTGGAATGTGATATTCGTAATTTGTTTTGCCCTTCTTTGTTGACCAAGTTGTCCTTCTGAATCTTTCAGCATGTTTAGGTGCTTGATGACTTTTTGCGAAGAAGGTTGAGACAGGCCATCTGCAGAGCTCATACCTGTCCAAAAAACGATCACCTCTTTGCGAGAAGCAGCAACAGCCAGGGTAGTAATGAGTATACAGGGCACCAAGTATAGGAGGGTTGGCTGACTTGCTTGCAGAAATGTTGCTGCAAGAAAAGTCACCAAGAGGCCATAACTATAAGCCAGAGTAGATACTAGAAAATAGACCCCTGAAGAGTTGACTTGCACATCAAATCTGTGGCAGTAGGCTACCAGAAAACCAGGAAGTACAATATCCCCAAGGCCTACAACAGTAAAAGAACTGTCATCCAGAATTGATGCTGAGGGTACTATTGGTACTTTCAACAGAAAGGGGATCTCTTCAGAGACAGATGACCTCAAAGCTGTCACATCTGTGACACTTCTTCCTGTTTTGGTTAGGAAAGGAGTGACGAACAAACAGAGTACATCATAAAACAAATGAGCAAACAGAAATAAGCTACAGTTCTTTAAGGTAGGCATATGAACTGTTCTCAGAATGTAAATGCCAATGGAGATTCCTAAAATGTCTTGCAAAACCCAGCTCCACTCATCCTCGTTTCTGAAGATAACCCAGATTGCATTGATAAACATACACAGCACTGCCAGAAGTAATGCTCTGACCTCTAGACCTTTGTGAAAATGTGGAAAACGGATTACATGTTTTCCAAATGGGAACTTGCTCATAAGTGGAGCCAAACAACAGTATAGGCTAAAAGTTGCATATAGACAGAAAATGCCGATCATTGCATGTACCAGATAATCATAGAAACAGTAGAGAGCAAGAAGGGTGAAGGAAGCCATTAGAGCACAAGTACATGTGAAGTAGATATTGGTATCAATGGTTATCTCACCAAAATCTTCTCTTTGGCTTTTGATATAGCGTTGCTTTTTTTTCTCTGTGCTTCCTGCCCAGTAGCTTCCCATGATGACTATGCCCATTGACATCAGGTAGATGATCCCACTTTTGTATAGCAATTCCCTGATCAAACTCTTGAACAGTAAGTAGAGAATGTCCACATCACTGAGCAGAACCCCTGGGATAGTAATCTCCTCACAGTGACCCCAATTGAATCCAGATCTCCAGCTTTTCATGGGATATGGAGCATCTCCGCCAAGAGTCAATAGCCCCTGGGTTCTATTAATTTGTTGGAGTCTGGCATTCTCAAAGAGATTGCAGTTACCCTCCCTTACAGATGCAATTCTTGTGCTAAATCCACCACCATCGTTGTCATCTTCCCCAAAAAATGAAGGTAGGCAACACATGGCTGAGTAAGTCAGGTTCCGAGTGAATGGCTCAAGGTTGAGCCAGGGATTTTTGCTACCCTTCTGATAAGATTTCATCCATTGTGAAGGAAAGAGGAAGCAGTAATCTCCTCCTTTTTCTTGGCTGATGTGGATGACTCCTGGGTTCTGGGCAAGCACAGGTGGAATAAAGAACAAACTGGTTAGCAGCAGCGCTTGACTCCTTGGTATTCCACAGTTTTCTTTCATCCTTCCTAGTTCTGCTTCCTTCCCTTCTTGCAAAAAGGAGTATGTTCCTTTTTTCCCTCTGAGAATGAAGCTGAGGCCCTGGGTCCCAAACTCTGCTTGCTACATGGTAAAATCTTCTTGATAACCTTACCCCCTCACCATGGATATAACCCCTAACCTTGTTTGTTACATAATAACCCAGCTTCCTAACCATGGAGACAAACCCCACCCTTGTCTACTGCCTTGCAGGCTTCATCTTCTTCGGCTCTTGCTTTAACACAGCATGTTCCTTCTACGTCTTAGTGAAGCTGTTTGTTAAATAGTGAGCCTAACCTTCCTCCATGGATATGGATGCAGAACTACACATTGGCAATAGACCTGCTTTTATAATTTAATGTTTTGTATAATTTGGTCAGTCTGCCAGAAGCAACAGTGATGTAAACATTTCACTTCATAAAGATTGCTCTCTCCTAAGGTTTTCCAAAATATTTATTGCTTTGAAATTACAGTAGGAAACAACAGAATAATGAGGGTTAGGGAGAGAATGTACCCCTTGAAGATCATAGTGAATAATGAGATGAAGGTGCTGTCAGAACTTTTTTCATCATCAACCAACAGGCTTGCAGTTCACCAGTTTCCTCTGATGACTAGGAGTTGTCCCCTGGCAACCAGTAAAGGCTCCATTCTCCCAACAAGCTTTAATGAGATACTGCCCTTTTAAGGTTAGGTTGCAGATAGCCTCAGATTACAGCCATGTCAATCACGTGGCTGCCGTTTTGAGGACTAGTGGCTAGACTCTCATTCCTGGAATGGGCAAAGGAACAGACTAGAAAGCTGCCTCTGAAATATGCATAGAATCACAGAATAGTAGAGTTGGAAGGGGCCTACAAGGCCATCGAGTCCAACCCCCTGCTCAGTGGCCTTATGCAACAGAGGGCTGCAATTCTAGAACCTGACGACACGTGTGTGTGTGTGGGGGGGAACAATCGTCTGTTGTATTTATTTATTTATTTATTTATTGCATTTTTATACCACCCCATAGCCGAAGCCCTCTGGGCGGTTCACAAAAATTAAAACCATGAAATCATTTTAAAAATATAAAACAAGCCACAATCTAAAAACACAAAATAACATACAATATAAAAACACAACCAGAATAAAACCAAGCAGCAGGAATTAATACAAATTAAAATACAAATTTAAAACAGCAAGGATTAAAATTGAGTTAATTTAACTGTTAAAATACTGGGAGAATAAAAAGGTCTTCACCTGCGACGCAAAGAGTACAAAGTAGGCGCCAGGCAAACCTCTCTGGGGAGCTCATTCCACAGCCGGGGTGCCACAGCGGAGAAAGCCCTCCTCCTAGCGGCCACCTGCCTCCCTCCCTTTGGCAGGGGCTCACGGAGAAGGACCCCTGTAGATGATCTTAGGGTCAGGGCAGGTACATATGGGAGGAGGCATTCCTTTAGATAACTTGGCCCCAAGTCGCCTTAGTATTGACAGGGGGAGTGTGTCCCTGTTAGTACTTCTGGACCTCTCAGCGGCTTTCGATACCATCGACCATGGTATCCTTCTGGAATGCCTGAGGGGATTGGGAATCAGGGGCACTGTGCTTCAGTGGTTCCGGTCCTACCTCTCGGGCAGGTTCCAGATGGTGATGCTTGGGGATAGCTGCTCTGCAAAGAAGGAGCTGCTGTGTGGTGTACCACAAGGTGCCATCCTTTCCCCAATGCTGTTTAACATTTATATGAAACTGTTGGGAGAGATCATCTGGAGGCATGGGGCGGGGTGCTATCAGTATGCTGATGACACCCAAATATATTTCTCTATGCCTTCGATAACAGCGCCAGCTAAGGATAGTGTGTCTCCTCTGAATGAATGCTTAGAGGCGGTAATGGGCTGGATGAGGAAAAACAAACTGAAGCTGAATCCAGACAAGACGGAGGTGCTTGCTGTCAAAGGCCGCAACCTGGGTTTGGAGGTGTGTCAACCGGTTCTGGATGGGGTTACACTCCCCCTGAAAGACTGTGTTCGCAGCTTGGGGGTTCTCCTGGATCCGTCGCTCCAAATGACAGCCCAGATAGATGCGACGGCCAGGAGTGCCTACTATCAGTTTCGGCTGATACGCCAGCTGCGCCCCTTCCTAGAGTTGGAAGACCTAAAGATGGTGGTGCACGCGCTGGTAACTTCGAAGCTCGACTTTTGCAATGCGCTGTACATAGGGCTACCTCGATGCCTAGTCCGGAAACTTCAACTAGTTCAAAATATGGCAGCCAGGTTGGTCACCGGTACATCTAGGGGTGACCATATTACGCAGCTTTAAAATCGCTCCACTGGCTGCCAATTAGTTTCCGGGCAAAGTATAAAGTGTTGGTTATTACCTTTAAAGCCCTACATGGTTTGGGTCCAGGTTACCTGCGGGATCGCCTTCTCCCATACAATCCGCCCTGCATGCTCAGGTCCTCTGGGAAGAACTTACTGCAGTCGGCCAAGACTAGGCTGACAACCATTACCCAGAGGACCTTCTCTTCTGCCACTCCCAGACTGTGGAATGACCTGCCGGAGGAGACTCGTCAACTTAACAGTCTTTTAGAATTTAAGAAAGCCATAAAGACTGTTCTCTTCCGGCAGGCATATCCAGTGGAATTTTAGAATGTTTTAAGGATGTTTTTAGGATGTTTTAGGATTTTTATGCAGTTTTAATAATATGTGTCATGTTTTAATCAGTTTTATGTATTTTATCATGTTGTTGTTCCCCGCCTCGATCCAGACGGAGAGGCGGGTAAGAAATAAATTGTTGTTGTTATTATTATTGTTATTATTATTATTATTATTGTTATTATTATTACTTAGGGCTTTAAATGTTAGTACCAGCATTTTGAATTGGGCCCGGACCTGGATCGGCAGCCAGTGAAGTTGGAAAAGGACTGGCGTAATATGGTCTCGTTGGCCAGTCCCCGTTAACAATCTGGCTGCCCTGTTTTGTACCAGCTGAAGTTTCCGGACCGTTTTCAAAGGCAGCCCCACGTATAACACATTGCAGTAATCCAAACGAGAGGTTATGAGAGCATGGATAAATGTAGCTAGGCTATCTCTGTCCAGATAAGGGCGCATTTGGTATATCAGCCTTAGCTGGTAAAAGGTGCTCTTTGCCACCGAGTTCACCTGTGCCTCAAGTGACAGTTCTGGATCCAAGAGCACCCCCAAACTACAGACCCGATCCTTTAGGGGGAGTGCAACCCCCTCCAGAACAGGGTGAACATCACCTCGCCTGACAGATGAACCACCCGCTAACAGTACCTCCGTCTTGTCTGGATTGAGTCTCAGTTTGTTAGCCCTCATCCAGTCCATTACCGTGCCCAGGCACTGATTCAGAACAGCCACTGCCTCACCTGGGTTTGTTGAAAAGGAGAGGTAAAACTGGGTGTCATCCGCATATTGGTGACATCTCAGCCCACATCTCCGGATAACCTCTCCCAGCGGTTTCATGTATATGTTAAACAGCATAGGGGATAAAACAGAGCCCTGTGGAACCCCATGGCTTAAATGCCATGGCACAGAGCAATAATCCCCCAGCACCACCTTCTGAAAATGGCCATCCAAGTAGGAGCGGAACCACTGCAGCGCAGTGCCTCCAACTCCCAGCCCAGATAACCTATCCAGAAGGATACCATGGTCGATGGTATCGAAAGCCGCTGAGAGGTCCAAGAGAACCAACAGGGTCGCACTCCCCCTGTCCCTCTCCTGGCAAAGGTCATCCCACAGGGCGACCAAGGCAGTTTCTGTTCCAAAACCAGGCCTGAAACCCGATTGAAATGGATCTAGATAATCCGTTTCATTCAAGAGTGTCTGGACTTGTCCTGCAACCACCCGCTCAAGCACCTTGCCCAGGAAAGGAATGTTCGCCACCGGCCTATAGTTGTTAACATCTTCCAGGTCCAGGTTAGGCTTTTTCAGGAGTGGTCTGATTACCGCCTCTTTTAACGAGGCCGGTACCACTCCCTCTCTCAAGGAGGCATTTACAACCTCCTGGACCCAGCCGGCGGTCCCATCCTTATTTGATGTAATTAGCCACGACGGGGAAGGGGCAAGCACACAAGTGGTCGACCGGACTTGGCCAAGCACCTTGTCCACATCCTCAGGCCTCAGTAACTGAAACTCATCCAATAAAACTGGACCAGACGGTGCTCTGAACGCCTCTACTAGCGGAGCTGCATTAAGTGTGGTGTCCAATTCAAGACGAATCTGAGCGACTTTATCTTCAAAGTGCCATGCAACCTCGTCACAGTGTGCTACCGAGGGTTCCACCATCTCTCGCCCTGGCCCAGAGTGTAGCAGGCCACGAACCACCCGGAAAAGCTCCGCCGGATGACACTGTGAAGATGCAATGCTGGTGGAGAAGAACTGTCTCTTCGCCACCCTCACCGCCACAGAGTAGGCTCGATAATGAGCTCTAGCCCGTGTCCGATCAGACTCAGCACGAGTTTTTCTCCACCTGCGTTCTAGCCGTCTCCCCTTTTGCTTCATTGCCCTCAGCTTGGGTGCGATCGTGTCAACCGCCCAGGTCATCTCTGCATTCCACAGAGCGACCTGGGCTTCGACAGGAGCACTGGCCATATCAGCAGGAAAATCCCCCAGAGCCTTCTTGAATCCATTGGAGTCCATTAGCCTCCGGGGGCGGACCATTTTAATAGGCCCCCCACCCTTGCAGAGGGGAAAGGATGCTGCAAGTCTAAACCTCAATAGAAAGTGATCCGACCATGACAAGGGGGTAGATGTTAGTTCCCCCACTTTCAGATCACCATCCTCCTGTCCACCCGAGAAAACCAGGTCAAGAGTGTGTCCTTTTACATGCGTTGGGCCGATGACATGTTGAGACAGCCCCATGGTTGTCATGGCAGCCATGAAGTCCTGAGCCACTCCAGATGCAGGAGCCTCCGCATGGAAGTTAAGATCCCCCAGGACCACCATCCTGGGGGGCCTCGACACCAGGTCCGAGACAACCTCCGTCAGCTCAGGCAGGGAGACTGTTGGGCAGCGGGGTGGGCGGTACACCAGCAGAATCCCTAATCTGTCTCGGGTACCCAACACAAAGTACAGACACTCAAGACCAGCACTCAAATGAACAGGAAGCCTAGAGAGGGAGATAGTATTTCTATAGACCACGGCAACCCCCCCTCCCCGGCCCTGAAGTCGGTGCTGGTGCTGCACCGAGTACCCAGGGGGGCAAAGCTGAGTGAGAGTAACCCCTCCCAGTTCACCCACCCAGGTCTCAGTGATACATACCAGGTCAGCCCCCTCATCCACAATCAAATCATGGATGAGGGAGATTTTATTTTGGACTGACCTGGCATTCAGCAGCAGCACCACCAACCCCGAGGGCAAGCTGGTAAGGCCACCAGGAACTACCCGGTTGGGGGAAGAACCAGAAAAGGGGATAGTTGTAAGGCAACTACCCTCTCTTCTCCTCATCTGGCCTGTTTCTCCCCCAACACCATACCTCCCCCTACCCGTGATCACAGTTATGCGGGCACCCCCTTGCCCCCTTGAGCTCCCCAGGCACATACTCAAAATATACAAATTAAACAATAGTATAAAACTTCAACTTGCTGTTGATTGGCAGCATTCAGATGACATTTTAGGCAACGGGGGGTGGGTGGGGGAAAGGCAACGGACAGTAAGTTATTGGCAGCATTCGGACGACACGATTATCAGCACAACTGACGATTGTTCCCCCCTCCCCCCATTGATTATCGTGTCATCTGAAATAGGCCCATCTGTCTTTATCTTCCATGTAACCAGTCCTCCTTTTCTTCTTCCTCTTCCCATGTTTCTACCTCTGTGCTTTTTGCCATGCTACTTTCTGTACCTGGAATAGCTTTTCTCTTTCCCCCTCCCTCTACCCTAAAGTAATGCTTGGCATGTTGTGTGTTGTGACTGATACTGAGAAAGTGGAGGTTTGGGGTTGTTAAATTCTAATTGTATCAGTGATGTAATGATAAAGTTAGCCTAGCTGTTATCCCTATATCAACATCAGTCGCCACATTAATAGATCTCTACTTTATTAAAAAGTAAGACTGTGCCAAATTTTCATGAGATTCTATTTTGGCTATGAAAATTGCCTTTCTGAGGATATATAAATATTCGTGAATAAAAACTATGTTCTTCAGACTCTTGTACATTCTTTGCACCTGTTTGTACTTGTTCCCCGATCTGCTGCTGGTTGGTGTGTGTGATTCTTCACAGAATAGTAGAGTTGGAAGGGGCCTATAAGGCCACTGAGCCCAACCCCCTGCTCAATGCAGGAATCCACCTTAAAGCATCCCTGACAGATGGTTGTCCAGCTGCCTCCTGAAGTCCTCTAATGTGGGAGAGCCCACCACCTCCCTAGGTCATTGGTTCCATTGTCGTACTGCTCTAACAGTCAAGAAGTTTTTTCTGATGTCCAGCCGGAATCTGGCTTTCTGTAACTTGAGCCCATTATTCCGTGTCCTGCATTCTGGGTTGATCAAGAAGAGATCCTGGCCCTCCTCTGTGTGCCAACCTTTCAAGTATTTGAAGAGTGCTATCATGTCTCCCCTCAAGCGTCTCTTCTCCAGGCTAAATATGCCTAGTTCTTTCAGTCTCTCCTCTTGCCTCCCTATTGCCAGGGCAACTAAGCAGAAACCCTTACACATTGGGAAGTGGGTCCCATTGAAAACAGTGCATGGCAGAGGAGTGACTTCTCTATTTTCCTGCCTAGCCAAGTGCACTTTTCTTTCAGTGGTATGTGCATTCTGTTGCATGTATCCCCCAGCTGCTTGGCCTTGTGGCTTCGGCAGTTGGAACATTCCTTCTTCCCTGACACCTGCCCACTTGTAAACAGTTTTGCATCATTGCCCAAAGGGATATGAAAAATTGCTGGAAAGTGGAGGTTTGTATCATAGGAGATGAAATGCACCTCCGCTTCTATTTTGGCTCAGCACTAGTTTAAAGATACTGGGTAGAATTAGGTATGGAGAGACTCACAGTACTGATATTTAAAACTTAGAGAACAGGAGTATATTTAAATAAATATGTCATTGATGTGAGTAACTGCTCAAACGATCTTACATTACCAACCATATTTCTATCTCAGTAACAAAAAATCAGTGTTTATTTTATATATTACATATTTCTTCCACTCCTTTAATTTACAGTAGTTATTTATAGGGATATGCAGCGGATCAGGTCTGATCCACGATCCGGACCTGATCTGGGCGAAATCGGATGAAACTATTTGATCCTGATCATCTGGACCCTCCGATCTGATCCGATCCGATCCAAAAGGACACAATCCGGATCGGAGGATCGGACCTCCTCCCCCCACTCGTGCTCCTTACCTGCTGCCTCCTCGCTGTCGTCCGCTGCCGCCCAATGCTTCTGTACTACTTTGAAACAGGCCTTGTGGCCTGTTCCACAATAAAGTGACGGCGTGCCGGGTAACGTCATCACTTGGCGTGCCCTCGCTCTACTGTGGAACAGGCTGCAAGGCTTGTTTCTCAGTAGTACTGAAGCAGCGGGCGGCAGCGGACGGCAGTGAGGAGGCAGCAGGTAAGGAGCACGAGTGGGGGGGAGGGGGGAGGGAGGGGGAGGTCCCCCATTACCTGCCGGCGTCCCGCGCTGCCGTCCGCTGCTTCTGTACTACTGAGAAAGGTACAGTAGTACGGAAGCAGCAGACGGCAGCGTGGGACGCCGGCAGGTGAGGAGTGTGAGTGGGGGGGAGGGAGAGGGAGGTCCCCACTTACCTGCTGGGGCCGCCCGCTGCTGCCCGCTGCCGCCCGCTGGTCCCTTCTACTGAGAAACAGGATTCACGGCCTGCATCTCAGTAGAGCGCCAGGTGACGTCATCACCCGGTGCTCTACTGAGAGGCAGACTGCGAAGCCTGTTTCTCAGTAGAAGGGACCAGCGGGCGGAAGCTGATGGCCCGGGCAGGTAAGGAACGCGAGGGAGGGAGGGACAGGGAGGGGGGGAGTTACGTCCCCACTCACCTGCCCCCATGTTTTCCGCATAGGCTTGCATTGGGGGAAAGCTTTCTTCCCCCCAATGCAAGTCTATGGCGAAAAAACCTAAAATGGCGTCTGATCCGAAAATCGGATGTCTGATTTTCATATCGGATTGGATCCGATTTTGTCTGATCTGATCCAGGGCAAAATCTGAGGTCCCAATTCCGATACGATTTTTCCTCCCGTGCACACCCCTAGTTATTTAATGTTTTAGATTAAAGTGCATTGTTACTTTAAAAATATGGAGTGAACATTTTTAACTATACCAAGAATACAGAGTGGTACAATTTAACAACTTTTTACAGTAGACTTCTTTTGGTGGTAAAATTGACATTATTGCTAAATCACCTGTGGGCAGGATATATGTAGGTGTATGAGGTACTACAGTGAATCTCAGGGGTTTGAAAAATGATATGCTGTAAATCTTCATGATTAGAGAAAAATATGGATGTGGTATTGCTTAGAGACTCAAATGTCAGACTGTCTTGATTTTTGATGACAGCATATAATATTGAAAACTTGAAACTGTCTGTTATGGGATTCTCAGTCACATGAGGTGGCTGAAAGAGTCACTGGCCACTTTATCGCAGAACATTGACTAGGATTTGGGAGAGGCCTGGCTTACTAAGAATAAGCTTCCCTCCCACTAGCATGAGTGGCTAAACAAACCAGAAATGGTTTGTTTGCCTGCCATCTGAAATGGGGATCCTAGCTTGTTGCCCTTAAATAAGCCAGGATTCGTAAGTCAGGAACAAAAGCTGCTAATCAATGCACAGTATCTGCACCATATTACCCCTGACTTGAAAGACCTTGCCAGTTGCTTTCCAGGCTCAATTCAAGGTGTTGGCTTTAAATTTTAAAGCCCTAAACAGCTTACGACCTGTATTTCTAAGAGACTGTCTGTCTTGTTATGAATCTGCCCAGGTATTAAGATCTGTGGAAGAGGCCCCTTTGAGGGCACCATTACCCACAGAGGCCCATTTATCATGAAAGGGCTTTGTCCTGTGTCATTCCCCATGTGCTCCTGTGTCAATTGGCACTGTAGTTTCAATTTAGGCAAAAATCATAGTGACATTGGAAGAGATGAAATAAGTGACACACTTCTAATGAAAGTTCTTGGTTTTTACTTGTAGGAAATTCACAACTAGGTGCTACTATAGTAGATGCCCTGGATACCCTCTATATTATGGGCCTTCATGATGAATTCAGAGAAGGGCAGGAGTGGATTGACAATCACCTTGATTTCAGTGTGGTAAGTAGGACTTCATTTAGTTTGTTAATCCCTTTCTGGAGAAGCTTAAAGAAAGAAGTTTGAAGTTATTTTTCTCTTTCTTGATGATTAAGATTATTTTTGATTAAGGGCAAGAGGTTTGGACCATAGTTTGGCCAAGTTTCAAACACTCTTTTTTGACTGAAACTTTGTAAGAGTGAATTTCTATCTTCAGATGACTCACAAGTATTCTCTTCTGTGTGTGGTGTGTGTAAATTACACACACTTATACTCACATGCACACACGTATTAGTGTTCTTCCCTTGACTTTGAGAAAAAGGGAAAGGCTCCTCCTCTATAACCAGGAAGGCAAACTCTGGTCTTAAAGCAGTCAAGAGGGCTCTTCCTTTGCTCCCCTGATTATTCCTGGTCTAGCAAAGAAAGCAAATCCATTATGTCTCAGCATTTATTTTTCTCCTGAGACTGCCAAAAAAAGAAGGAAAAGAGTATGAGAGATGCAAGGGGGAGAAGAAGGAGGAAGAACCAAGAAGTGGTGTACAGAAGAGAGCTGGACAGAGAACTGGCAATCTTTCCTTTCCACTTGCTCTTTGCTGGCTGATCATAAACCATGATTTGTCAGTTCAGACATCCTGCTGAAACATAAACTTCCTTAACCATGGTTTAATGTATTCGACTGGACCATTGTAGCAGAAGTAAAGGCATGTGTTAAGGTGGCTGTTGCTAAAGCATATCTCTTTCCCCATGACAAAAGGCCTGGTTTGGAGGTTGCAATAAATAAATAAATAAATAAATAAATAAATAAATAAATAAATAAATAAATAAAGGTTTATTGTTATGTGAATGAATCTTGGACTTGTGCGTTCCCACCTTCCATTGTTCTCCAGTGTGGCTGTGAGAAGATTGGAAGTGCTTGCTTCTGATTTCAATTAACCACAGTTTAGTGTTGCATCCAAACTGTAAACTGTCGTTAATCTTAACTTGGCTCAGTTGAAACAAACCAGCTCCATAAACTGTGGTTTGATGTTGGCTTGTTTCAACTAGACATTGTTAAGACTAACAGGTTCAGACAACTGTTATTAATCTACAATGAAAGCAAAAGCTTCCATATTTCTAACCGCAACAGAGAGGGGGCGAGGGAGATACAATCATTAGGCTCACTGAAGCTCATTCTTGTGACCATGGTTTATTGTTATGTCTGAATGAGGCTAATGCCTACTTTCCATTACTGTCTTCAGAACTCAAAACTATTCTGAGCTTCTGCTTTTCATGAGGTGATTCAGATTTACCGTGACATTTGCAGGCTCTCAGCTGGAGGGTTATGCTATTAATTTAGTAGGTATCACGGACTCCAAAATCTGTACCATCCTGTCACATGGATTAATGTAACCAAATAAGCTGGTAGAAGAGCCCATAAGAATGTGTGTCAAATGTAAATGCACTGTACTGCAATCTATCTTAAAGAATCTCCCTTTTTCTCTTCTAAGAACTCAGAGGTATCTGTCTTTGAAGTCAACATCCGTTTCATTGGTGGCTTGCTTGCAGCCTATTACCTGTCAGGACAGGAGGTAAATGAATTATTACATATTTGTGGAAATGTGTGCAGTTCATCACAGAAATGTCTTAAAGGGAGCAAAGTTTTGTTTCTTTGCCACTTCATAGTCTGCTTGGTAAGTAATCATGAACTGATGGATGCACTCATGGCCTACATATATTTAGAAATTAAGAACAAGTGCAGAAAAAACACAGAATTTGGTACTGGTCACAGAAATCAGCAGTGTGAGAATCTCTCTTTTTAATCAAAAAGGATATTAAAGTGAAATCTCTGATTGAGGATTTGGTAGAAAGTGCTTTGGTTCTCTGAGAAACACATTGTCCCTTCCCTTGCCTACTCAGAAAATCTATGCAAGCTAGCTTAATTTGTATAGTTTATCCAGGTTATAGAATTCAGCTTTCCTTGGTCTCATATTCTTGGCCATAGTTCTTAGCCCTTTTCTCTCCATCTGTTTTCCCATTTATTTATTTATTTACTTACTTATATTGATCTGCCACCTTATTTGCTAAAAAACCGTCAAGGCGGTGCACCACAATTTAAAAACTATAAACAATAAAAATAAGAACAGTAAAACATCAGAACATTAAAACTACATTGTTTAAACGGTAGATTACAAAGATGTTTCTTCAAACCTTTCTAAAAACCAAGAGAGAGGGGGCAAATCAAACTTCTTGAGCTAGCATGTTCCACAGTTGGTGAATGTCACAGGAGGAAGACCTTCCATGCATGCCTGTCAGACGGGCTTCTGTGGATAATGGGTCCTCAAAAGAGCCTCTCCTGCAGATCTTGATAACTGGACAGGTGGCCCCTTAGTTAGCCAGGCCCTAAGCCATTTAGGGCTCTAAATGTAAAAACCAGCACCTTGAATTGAGCCTAGAAAGCAATTTACAACCGATTTCTCTTAAAAATGAGACCATATACATTAAAATCCATGTACTAATTATGGAGATATTGATGATTTAGTAAGCTTTGAGGGCAGCCATCTTGATGACATCATCAATATTATGTTTCACACACCAGTTACACCATTGAAATTATTGTTATTCTGTAGCTCTCTGATTTATCTTTAAAATGAGACCTTATAAATTAAAATCCGTCCACTAATTATGGAGATATTGACGATTTAGTGAATTTTGATGGCGGCCATCTTGATGACATCATCACTACATGCCACATCCCGTAGAGTGACCCCATGAAACTTATGTATCTAAAGGTAGTTTCTGATCAAATAAAACTAACCACATATTTCTTTCAAGAATTCTGCCACGAAATTACATATGTTCTCCTACCAGTGCAGTTCTTTCAAGGCAGGTGTTTTATGGTCCTGTTAGCAGCTTGTCGCTTCTGGATGCTCTTCAAGGATAGCTCCACACAGATGCAGTTCAGACAACATGTTTCTCAATGGTGGTTTTAGAACTCCACGGTGGAGTTTTTACACCATCGTTGAGAAATGTGTGGTCTGGCGGGAAAATTTCATGCAACGCTGGAGTTTTTTGGAAAACATTCCATGCAGAATATCCACACTGCAGAGGAGAGTTCCTGCACAACCGTTGGGTTGCATGTTGTGTGGCAGGCTCTGTGGAGTTTCCCGTTGCGGTGCATTGACTTTTTCCACTGGCTACAGAGTTCTTCTTCGTGGTCTCTGTGCATCACACATATGGGTTTAGTGCCTGCGCTGAGCTCGTTTCGGGAATATTCTTTAGCTGAGAAAAATTTCAGGTGGGAACCCCTCCCACACCTTGCAGTGCGCACGCTCCTGCGTGTTCCCGCCTTTCCCCTCAGTTCCTTTACGACCGCCATAGCTGCCGCCTCGTAGAGAAGTTCTTTCTTCTGCGTCCAAGTAAATAACTTTTTCCTTGGTTGCGTAGCTGAGAGAATTTTCTTCTGTAATCCTCTTCTTAACGTTAGTTGTTTGATATATTTAAAAAACAAAAAAAAAACCTTAATTTTAAAATAGCTATAGTGTAAATATTGTATAGATGTTAGAAGTTTTATTGCATGGCCCTGAGGGCACCTTTCCGCAAGTGCGTCCATTGCGGCAGCAAGTTACCAGCTGCAGACAGCCACTCCCTTTGTCTTTTTTGCCTGGGGGGAATCACATATAGTAGAAACATGTCCCCATTGCCAGGCATTCTCTAAACAAACGAGAAGACACAGATTGGATCGCCTGAGGGCGGAACTTTGGAGAAAAACTCTGCAAACAGTAGAGGTGCCGCTAATTAGCCCTACTCCAAGACGATCAACTACTGCTACCGTGACAATGGCTTCCCAGCCTTCTACTTCTCCAGTAAGAGCAGGTTCGATGAAGATAGAACCTCCTACCCCATGCCGCTCTTTACAGCTGTCCACAATGACTAAATCGTCTTAATTTAAAAAAGGGCAAATCTCTCAATAAGGCGAAGGAAAAGCCTAAGAAGAAGAATCGCCCTTCTCTGGTGTCTGGCATGCAGTTAGTAGCCCCACCACAGCCTATACTGGAGACTCTAGCTTTGCCTGCCACTCCACCAATTGAGTTCCTCTCTACGCCCTCAGAGGGGGAAATTCGGGATCAGCCATCTGTCGACACCCATCCTCCTCAACCATCGACTCGACCTCGACAACTGCTCGATGCCGAGCAACCACGTCAAGAGCCTATCAACATGCACCATTCCTCGCCCTGGCGATGCCCTTCTGACCAGGGCTTACCTCACCAGGAGCCGAGATGTTTTGATCCCAGAGACAAACCTCGGGATCCCAACCCAGTTAACACCAGGGAGTGGCGTTGTACATCACCGATGGTTGAATATGAGGACCGTGACTTACATCCACGCCACTACTACAGTGACAGATCTCGGTCGCCTAGAATGGAATGGGACCAATGTTCGGACTGGTCTTACCCACCTTCCGACCATTATCGATATGGTTCGAGTCAATCTCATGATAGGCGTGAGGACTATTATAGACCCAGATATGCCTATTCCCATCGAGATTACGCTCCCACATCGACAGTTGCACGTGCTCCTCGAGAGCAACCTGAGCTTCAATGCACGCTGCCTACGCCGACCGATCCGGAGCTTCAGAGCAGAGAGGAAAGGCCCCCCTTCCAGCCCCAGAAGATTATGTGGGTCAACGTGCGGACCCACAAGGTTCGCCCCCATCTTCCCCCTCATTGGAAGGGGATTATGCTTCTGACTCGTCTTCAATGGCTTCGGTGCATCCCTCCCTACCATCTCTGGATGATGCGGTTGCCCCTCAAGATCGACCCTCCACTTCGGAAGAGATGGGATCTTTTTCTGAGCAGATACTCAGAATGGCAAAGGCGCTGGGTGTGGAAACACAACAGCTCACGGAGCGAGTACACGATCCCGTGTTTGACGCAGTATATACGGAAAGTGCTGCACCTGTAGCTGTAACCTACTTACCAACACTTCTACAAATGGTTAAACAATCTTGGCTTCTTCCTTCTTTGGCTGCCCCAACCTCAAGATGGCTGGAATCAGTGTACAAAGTACAAGACAAGGACATAGAATTCCTGTTTTCACACCTTCATCCGAATTCTATAATTGTGGAGTCAGCTCACTCAAGACCCCAGAAGGCCTACTCTTCACCTGTGGATAAAGAAGGTAGGCGGCTGGACTTTCTGGGTCACCGATTGTATTCATCGGCAGCGTTGGGTCTTCGAATTACAAATTATCAAGCTGTGATGGCCAGGTACCAGATGTTCCTTTGGGACAAAATTGGATCGCTCTGTGATAATCTTTCAGACGACCATAGAGAACTGACTAGGGTTTTCCAATCTGAGGCAACTGAATATCCAAGCTCCAAATAAATGCCACTTGACACCAAACTGATTGTGATTCAAAACTGATGACGGGATCTATTGCTCTACGGCGATTTGCGTGGTTACATTCTGCTGGATTGACACCAGAGGTTAGGTCACATATAGAGGATCTGCCTTTCGATGGCGAAAGACTCTTTAATATAAAGACAGATGAATAAATGGACACGGTTCAGAAAACAAAGGTGATGGCAAAAAAGATGGTAATTGGCCAACAACAATGACACCAACAACAATCTTTCAAGAGCCATCGATGGCCGAGACAACAACAGTCTAGTTTTCATTGTCAAACCTTCGATAGACCTCGGTTCCAACCTGGTCAGAATCGGCAGCAGAAGACTACAACTTCTACCAGGTTTAAGCAATCTCGCTTGGACAGATACTCCAAGCGGCGTCTTTGACTTGCGTGCAGCATCCAGGAAAGGAAGATGTCACCCTCCTTTCAAAGATCGCATGGCTCACTTTCTCCAAGCTTGGCAGTCCATAACATCAGACGCGTGGGTCCTGTCCATCATCGAGGGTCTTCCTCCAGTTGGTTGTAAAGAGGACTACATCATCAACACCACTCTTACAAGAGTTTCGGAAACTGTTGCAAAAAGGAGCCATACGCCGTGTTCCACCACTTCAACCTCACACGGGATTCTTCTCCTCCTACTTTGCAATACCAAAACCGGATGGGACCCTTTGCCCTATTTTGGATCTTCAAGAACTAAACAAGTTCATCAGACCCACGAAATTCCGGATGTCAACTCTCCAAACGATTCTCCCTCTGTTAAGAAAATCCGCTTGGTTTGCGTCCATGGTGAGTAGGATTCACCCTACTCACCATGGTTTTCTACGGTTTCTGATCGGCCATTCCGCTTACGAGTTCCAAGCCCTCCCATTCGGCCTGGCTACAGCACCAAGAGTCTTCACGAAGTTTATGGCCGTCATGTGCTCTTACCTCCGAACCCTCGGTACCAAGGTGTACCCATACCTGGTTTCCGATTCGGAGATGCTGCTGACAAGCAACGTACGTTTGGTGCTTGAGGTCTTACACAACCTGGGACTCTGTGTCAACAGAAAGAAATCATCTCTAACTACAACTCAAACGATTCTATTTATCGGAGCCCTACTCGATGCCACCTTGGCGAGGGCTTTTCTTCCTCGTACAAGGGCTATTATATTAGCACGGCAGGCACTGAATAGTCTGCATCGAAATTCTACGAAGGCTCTAAAAAGAATTCAACAATTACTGGGATACATGGCCTCCACTATAGCGGTAGTCGACTGGGCTCGTCTCCATATGAGGCCACTGCAGTCTTGGTTCCTCCAAAACTTCGATATGAAGCGCCACAGCAAGTATCGTCGCCTTACCATTCCACATTCCATCCGCCAATCGCTTCGGTGGTGGACGTGCCTCCCACAACTACTAGAAAGCATGCCGTTCACGCAGGTTCCCCCTTCAAGGGTCTTCACCATGGATGCCTCAATGAAGGGCTGGGGAGCTCACTGCAGAACATTGCAGATACAGGGGCGCTGGTCTCCCATGGAGTCAGCACACCACATCAACTACCTAGAGCTTCAAGCCGTGAGGAAGGCCCTCCTATCTTTCGAACCCTACCTTCGAAATCAACAGACAGACAATACAGCCATTCTCTGGCATATCAACAAACGGGAGAACCCGGTCCACCAATCTGATAAACCTTACCATAGATATATTCCGTTGGTCTATTCCGAGAGGCATACGATTGACTGCGATTCACATCACAGGTGTCGACAACACCTTTGCAGATGCCTTGAGCAGGAAATTTCAGACCTCCCACGAATGGCAACTATCGACAGTGATCGTAGACTCTCTATTTCGCAGATGGGGAACTCCAGAGATCGATCTGTTTGTGACAGTGGAAAACTCGAGATGCATGTTCCACTGTTCCAGAGCAGGGATCTGTTCAACTTCGATGGGAGATGCGTTTGCCCTCACATGGCACGGCCTACTATTTTACTTGTTTCCTCCAATATCATTACTGACAAGGGTGATATCCAAGATTGTTCAGGATAGAACAGATTGTATCCTGATCGCGCCCTGGTGGCCGAGACAAACCTGGTTTGCACTCCTACACTGCTTAGCAAAGGGCCACTGTTACAGACTTCCGCTCATTTCTCGAGATCAAGGTCGAGTCCGTCATCCCAACCTCCACACCCTGAACCTTATGGCGTGAATAGTACACCACCTTTGTAACTGACAGCTCCTGTAAAGGATATCATTGCAACAGAAAACCTTCTACAAAGGCAACATATGGCAGGAAATGGACACTATTTTCTTCGTTTGCGCACAATCATTCGTTCCAACTGGAATCGGCATCGGTGCCTAATGTCCTCTTGTTCTTACGTCACCAGGGCCTAAAGTACTCTTCCATATGTGTGTACCTGGTGGTGGTCTCTGCGTACCGTGGAATAGTTGAGGGTCAAACTTTGTTTTCGAACCCTTTAGTGAAGCAGTTCCTGCGGGAATTCAAAAATCTAGTACCACCCATTTGCACCATTGCTCCGGAGTGGAGCCTATCTGTCGTTTTAAATGCATTGTCGACAAAACCCTTTGAACCTTTAGTGACAACCGACCTCCCCCTTCTTACCTGGAAAGTAGCCTTCCTTGTAGCTATAACATTGGCAAGGAGGGTAGGAGAGTTAAAAGCATTAAGATCTGACCCTCCATACACAATCTTTCACAAGGACAAGGTGGTCTTGTGACTGGATGTTACCTTCCTGCCGAAAGTTGTGTCTCAGTTTCACCTGAATCAATCTATTCTTTTTCCCATCTCCCTCTTCTGACCTTGAGAGGAGATTGCATGCCCTGGATGTTCGCCGAACGTTAGCGTTCTACAAGGACAGGACACAGACTTTTTGCCTAACCGAAAAACTTTTTTAATGTTACGGCTGTCCACACAAGGGCAACACGGTGTTTAGTCAGGCACTTGCGTCCTGGATAGTTCACGTTATTAGATTAGTCTACCACTTATCCAAACTTGAGCCACTGACCCATGTACGAGCTCATTCTACCTGGGCTGTTTCAACATTGCTGCCTTTTTGAGAGACATCGCAATTGATGATGTGTGTCAAGCGGCGACCTTGTCGACTCCGTTAACATTTGTGACACACAATTCCCTCAACCTCACTTCTAGGAAGGACTGTTCCTTTGGAAGAGTAGTATTGTCATCTGTCTTGCATTGACATCGCCCCACCTCCGGTAAGTGTCATGTTTTTTGTTTGGCTAATTAATCACCCATATGTGTGATGCACAGAGACCAGGAAGAAGAAGAACAGGTTGCTTACCTGTACCTGAAGTTCTTCGAGTGGTCATCTGTGCAGTCATACAACCCTCCCACCATCCCCTCTTCGGTGTCAAGTGTCGTCTTCGGTACCGATGAATATATTTTTCCCTTTGGTCTGGGACTACATTGGCGGTCTCAAGGAACTGAAGGGAAAGGCAGGAACATGCAGGAGTGTGTGCACTGCAAGGTGGGGGAGGAGTTCCCGCCTTAAATTTTTCTCAGCTAAAGAATATTCCCAAAACGAGCTCAGCGCAGGCGCTAAGCCCATATTTGTGACTGCACAGATGACCACTCGAAGAACTGCAGTTACAGGCAAGCAACCTGTTCTTCCCTGGCAAAAGTGGCGAAAGGAGGGAGTGCTGCTCTAGGAGAGCCGCTGGGATTGGTGGGTTTTTTTAGCAATGACTGATGGGATACCATTGGGAGGACCAGGGCAGGAACGAGGGTGGAGGAACTGTCAATCAAATGTTGTGATGGATTTTACTCAACTTCACGATAGCACACGTTCAGACAAGGGTGGAGTTAGAACATGTTGTGTGGGCAGTACCCCCTGATAACTCAACTGCTGAGTGGAGTTTCCACGTTGCATTGACTAATGTGCTGTCTGAACTGAGCCATAGACTGCATTGCCATAGTCTAAACATAGTGTAAGCAAAGCCTGGATAACTATAATTGTGCAAATGCACTCCTTGCCGCCACTGCCACCTGACACAGCAGCAGCATAGGATCAGAGAGTACTCCCACCCCCTATTCCAAAGCTTTGTTTCTGCTAGTGAATAGTATAGCAAAACAGCAAGGGGTGGGGGATTTTGAGTGAGAAAGCCAAAGTGGAAAGGGTTAAGTAGTCTGCTTTGAGTAAGTCACCCAGGATTTTTGGGCCTCTCCACATTCATTGCCTGAGGGCCACTGATTCCTGACCTGGGATCTTAATGTTGTACTCCATGCACTGACTAGGGAGCCTTTTGTGCTTCTGGATGTAGTTTTCTTCCTTAATGTTTTTCCCTTCAAGTTGACCTTTCTGGTTGCCATTATAGCTGGACCTTGCCTTCCTACTTATGGTGAGCTCCTCTTTCTCTAGGCAGCAGAAGATGGTTCTCCAGACTTTTTGCACCCATAGAGAAAAGTATGCCATACCTAAGCCAATGTGCATAGACTTCTTAAGGTCTGTCTGCACCCTACTTTGCCTTTACTGCTTCAGAATGAATGTGTTGCTTCACCCCAAAATGTCTCATCATAGACTGATTCCAAGCTTGTGTTAATAGATATTAAGTTAGTAGTGTATAATTACTGAAACCTGCAATTTGTAAAAGAATTATAAAACAGCTTCTTGGAGAGTCCAGAGAATTTCATATGGAGTTTCTCAGGTTCCTGTTGGCATTGATATTATTTAATACCTGTTTAAATAAGATACTTGCTGAGAGAATTGTCCAGCGGCTTGGAGTGCAGTGTTGTCAGTATTGCCATGGTTGGGTATAGGTAGATTAGCAAGATCTCTGTATGTGCTCTCCTTCCTGTCAGTGAAGAGGTGAGTACAGAGGGGCTATTTATAGAAGAGTGTCTCTTTCCCTTAAGACCAGGTACTGCTGTGTGTGGATAGGTGTGCGTGTGTGTGTGTGTGTTCCTTCAGTCCCAGGAAGAGGTTATGGATATATATTTTAAGGATGTTTTTAGGATGTTTTAGGATTTTTATGCAGTTTTAATAATATGTGTCATGTTTTAATCAGTTTTATGTATTTTATCATGTTGTTGTTCCCCGCTTCGATCCAGACGGAGAGGCGGGTAAGAAATAAATTGTTGTTTTTATTATTATTATTATTATACACACATTGAACTGAGTGGGGCTTACTCCTGAATAGACATGTATAGGATCGGATTGTAAATAAGGGACAATGGTTCAACAACCTATCTTCTGTTACAGGTATTCAAGACAAAAGCAGTGCAGTTAGCAGGAAAACTTCTTCCAGCCTTCAACACACCCACAGGGATTCCTTGGGCAATGGTGAATCTGAAAAGGTATGAGATTTAAGGAGAGGATCGTACTTGCAATCAGTAGTAGTAGAAAACGTAACGTTTGACAATTCCTAGTAGATTTGGACTGCTCACGGGCTGCTGAGGTTCTTCTTCGTGGTCTTGGTGCATCACACCTATGGGCTCGCGCCGACGCCGAGCCCGCTCTGGAAACTTCCCTAGCTAGCTTAGACTTTTGGCGGGAACCCCTCCCCCCACCGTCCTATCGCGCATGCTCGGGGTTCCCGCCTACCTCAGTTCTTCTTCGACCGCTCACTGATCGCCTCGCGGGAGACTTCCTCTCTGTCGTTCGGTGTTCTGGAAAACAAAGATAAGATAGAGTTAGCTTAGATTATTAGTTAGTTAGTTAGTACTTTAGTTTTCGTATTGTTTGTAAAAAAAAAATTTTTTTTTAATTAAGTAAAATATATCTGTAGTTAGAGTTCGGCCTTTTTTTCGGCCTATGGCGAACACAGCCTTATTTAAGCGCTGCGTGAGGTGCCGAGCCAAACTCACCCTCACGGATGGTCATTCGCTGTGTGTTGCCTGTTTGGGAGAATCCCATATCGTTGAGACTTGTGCGTTGTGCATGAGCTTTTCGCGCCAAACCAGGCGCAACAGAGCCGATCGCCTCCGTAGTATTCTTTGGAGTCGGGCACTGGAAGTGGTGGATGTGCCAAAGTCCATGGATGCCCAGGCCTCAACTTCTGGGGAGTGCGGCCTGCCGATTGTTAGTCGCTCGAGCCCAGCAACCCCTCGCTCGCTATCCCCTTCGGAAGCGACGCAGGGACCCCTGGCTAAGGTGGCCAAACCATCGAGGAAAGAGAAGCCTAAACATAAGAAGCAAAAACAGAAGGTAGCGAAAGCATTGGTATCGGCCGCGAAAACTCCGACTCCGAAAGAGCCTATGCCTGCGACCGCGACTGCTTCGGCAGCGAAACGCTCACCGGCGGTATCTGAACCAGCGGCAAGGTCATCATCGGCATCGATGTCGAGACCAGCGACGTTACCGAGGAAGTCCTCCTCGGCATCGGCGATACCGTCGCTACCGACATCCCCGCCAGTCCGGTCTACCTCGACATCGAAGCTGAGACGACCGGAGGCACAGTCTACCTCCTCATCGATATCGAAGGGGGCACAGTCTACCCCTGCACTGAGACGAACGGAGGCACAGTCTACCTCCTCATCGACATCGAAGGGGGCACAGTCTACCTCAGCACCGAAGTCGAAGACCTCGTCAACACCGAGGACCTCGTTGATACCGAGAGATTCCGCGGCAGTCTCGGTACCGCAACCTCCAATGTTACCGACCCTCCTGCAGGACTGACCGACCACACCGCTGTCGCCACCACTCGAACTTTTTTCAGATGTGGAGATAGTCATCGCTGATTCGGATGCCCCTCCTGATCCACCGTCTCCGACGCGATCCCGAGCTTCGCTGTCCCCAGCTTCTCAGCATACTTCGGCGTCACGGTACCGACGCTCGCGGTCCAGATCTCGCTCACGGGACTGGGACAGATATTCGAATCATTCCCGACACTCGTCCAGATCTTCGAGACACTCTCGTTACCGTGCTCCGGCAGCTTTCCGCTTTGACCCATATACAGGGCAACGTTTGACGGATGACCCTCAGCCTGCCCAGCCTCCACCTCAGACACAACAGGCGGTTGGATTAGCCGTTCGACGTAGAGGGCATTCAGCTGTGGCGCTGCCGCGCCCATCGGTACCGCTGCCACCACCAGAGCTGCCCACACCATCCTCTCCACAGTCCATTGAAGATTACGCTTCAGAGACTTCTTCAGTAGCGTCAGAAGCGCCTTCGATGCCATTGCCTCAGGAGGGAGTGAGCACTACTGAACGAGCCTCTCCTTCGATGGAGCATGGCAATTTCGCTGATCAGATGTTGCGGATGGCACAGTCTCTTGGAGTGGAACACCAGTTACCGCAAGACACTGTCGAGGATAAAATCTTTGACGTAATGTATACGGAACCAACCCCCCAGCTTACACTACCAATGGTTCCTACAATATTGAAGACTTTAAAACAACCCTGGTCTAGTCCATCGACGATGGGGCACACCTCAAAACGGCTTGAGGCACTATATAAAGTAAAGGAGGCTGATGCCCCATTCCTCTTCATCCACCCGAAGCCAAACTCCATTGTGGTGGAAGCGGCTCAAGGGCGCTCCGGCAGGACACACTCTACACCTGCAGATAAGGAGGGCGTAAGCTGGACGCAATAGGGCGCCGAGTCTACTCTTCAGGGGCGCTAACTGCAAAGATTTCAAACTATCAGGCCATGATGGCCCGCTACCAGCTATTTTTATGGGAAAAAATTGCTGCGTTAACAGACTACCTGCCTGACGAGAAACGGGAATTGGCACGGGTCTTTCAAGCCGAGGCAACCCGCCTCTCTAAACAACAGCTCACTACGTCCCGTCACCAAACTGATGCCGCGTCTAAGACACTAGTAGCTGCAGTGTCGATTTGCCGCCATGCATGGCTTAGGTCAGCGTCTCTTCCACAAGAGACTCGCAACAGGATAGAGGACCTGCCCTTTGACGGGGAGGGACTCTTTAATTCCCAAACAGACACCACCATGGATACAATCCATAAGGCTAAAGTTACGGCCAAGAAAATGGGTTTTCATGCTGTTTCACAGCCGTCGTATCGGCCACGTCACTGGTATAGACCAGCCCCGTACCAGCCACGTCAACAACAGGACCGTCAACAACGTTTCCAACTACCACAAACATCCGCACAATATCAACAGCGGAAGCCTTCTTCAAGATTCCGCCAGTCAAGATCTAGGGCCGACCAGGCACCAAAGCGGCGACTTTGACTTCATTCGCTACCCCCCAGAGCAACATCGGTTTGGAAACATCCTTTCGCACTTCCGCAACGTCTGGTCCACTATAACAATGGACAGTTGGGTGTTATCCATGTAAAGGAAGAATTGCCCTGAGGCAAGTCTCCTACCAGGAGTGTGCAGAACTCAGAGACACAAACCAAGACTCACGTACTTGGAAAACAACTTTATTTATTGAAGAGCAGGTCAAGCGGTCTAAAAGCATTTTTCTACAGCAAGGCCCATTGATGCCATACAGATAACAGCAGCCAGTTCCTCCAGCGCGGGCTAATTCTCGGTCTCTTCCCCAAACCAAGACCCCGGTCCTTTCTCACGCTGGGTTTTTATCCCTCTCCTCTGGAATGTCCCCCCTCCCATACCGGCGCCAGAGCTCTTCTCCTCTTCACACCTCCTACGCCAGCCTTGAGTTTTACAGCTTGAGATAGCCCAGGCTTTCCTGCTGTGGAGGCCTTGAAGTCCTTATCTTCTCCCAGGTGGCAAAACCCAGGGCCTTTTGTCTTTCTAATTTCTCTACTGCTATTGCAACTTTTCTACCAAGTCCTATTCACTACCTAAGCTACTTCCCCCCCCCCCAACTCTCTCTCACTTCAGCCCAGCACAGTCTATCTGGTCTCCTTTACACCTCCCCCCTTAAGATGGAACTGAGGGGGTTTCACCTTTCCCTTCCTAATCTCTTTCTTCTTTCTCTCTCTTACTTTCTCTTTCTTGCTATTTCTCTCAGTTCCATCTCTACTTTCTCCTCCTTCTACTGGCCCCCCCTCTACTACCTGTTCTTCCAAATAGCGGCGAGACAATCCGTCCGCCACTACGTTCTCCCTCCCCTTGATGTGCTTGACGGTGAAGTCATAGTCCTGTAAGGCTAGGCTCCACCGCAGCAACTTCTGGTTGGTGTTCTTTACCCTAGCTAGCCAGCACAGCGGGGAGTGGTCAGTCTGCAGCAAAAAGGGGCGCCCCCACAAATATGGCCGCAATTTTTTAATGGCCCACACAATGGCCAGGCACTCCTTTTCGATAGTGGCCAGGGCTTTCTCTCGGGGCAGCAATTTCTTACTAATAAAGGCAATGGGGTGCAGCTGCCCATTGGAGTTCTCTTGGAGCAACACCGCGCCTAGACCTCTCTCCAATGCATCTGTCTGCAGCGTGAAGGGCCTATCAAATTCCGGCGCTTGTAACACCGGGCGCCGCCGCAGGCATCGCTTAAGGCTTTCAAACGCCTGCTGGCACTGCGCCGTCCACTGCACTCTGATGGGCTGTCGTTTCCGACATAGATCCGTAAGGGGAGCCACCAGGGCACTAAACTCGGGCACAAAACGTCGATAGTATCCTGCCAGTCCCAGGAATGACTGCACTTGTTTTTTAGTCTGTGGCGTCGGCCAGTTTTGAATAGCCTCTACCTTAGCCTCCAATGGTTTCACACTGCCCCCCCCACCTGATGTCCTAGATACGTCACCTCTCCCAACCCAAATTGACACTTGGTCGCGTTAACAGTCAACCCTGCTTGTTTCAGGCGCCCCAACACCTGGGCCAAATGTTTTAAGTGCTGCTCCCACGTCTGACTGTAGACTGCAATGTCATCTAGATAAATGCATGAAAAGGCCCCCAGGCCCCTCAAAACTCCATCCATTAATCTTTGGAAGGTATTTGGGGCCGAATTTAACCCAAATGGCATCATTTTGAATTGATACAGGCCCCTGGGGGTGGCAAAAGCAGTCTTCAGGGCAGCTTCCTCATCTAAGGGCACCTGCCAGTAACCCTTGGTCAAATCCAGCGTTGAAATATATTTGTCCCGCCCCAACGTTTCAATGCATTCTTCGGTGCGGGGCATGGGGTAGGAATCGCCTCTCGAGATGGAATTTAACCGGCGAAAATCTAAACAAAAACGAATGTTCCCATCCCTTTTTGTCACTAACACAATCGGGGAAGACCATGGGCTATGGCTTTCCTGAATCACTCCCAGCGCCAGCATTTCTTCTACCTCCTTTTGAATGATCTCAGCATGCTTCCCTGTGATCCTATAATTCGGGGCGCGGATGGGAGGGTGATCCCCCGTATGTATGGCATGAGTAACTAGGTTCTTTTTCCCTGGCAACCCAGAAAATAGCTCTTTAAATTCTTGAAGCTGTTGTTCCAACTGTGACCGCTGGAGGGCAGTCAAGGCCTCCGAAAACGTCGCTTGCTCTAAACCTCCCTTGTGCCGATACTCTTTTAACAATTCCGCCTTCGGCATCTCAATGTCCACCCTCTGCACCCCCACCTCTCGCTCTCTGAACATTTTCATCATATTTACATGGTAGACCTTGGATCGACCCCTACCCTGGAGCGGTTTCAACAAGTAATTCACCTCATTCAGGCGTTTTTCAACTATCAAAGGCCCCTCCCAGCGCACAGCCAATTTTTCCGGTTTCACAGGTTTCAACACCAGCACTTTCTCCCCCTCCTGGAACATCCGCTGTCTGGCTTTGCGATCATACCACCTTTTCTGCCCCTGTTGTGCCCGAGCCAAATGTGTCTGTGCGGCCTCCCCTACTTCCCGGAGAACATTTTGTAATTGCTGCATGTAGCTCACCACCGAGGCGGGCCTAAGCGCCTCTCCCCCCTCCCACCTTTCTTTCAACAATACCAATGGTCCCCGCAACTCCCTCCCAAACAACATTTCATTCGGTGAAAAACCCAGACTGTCCTGTGGGGCGTCTCGATAGGCAAACATCAAATACGGCAGCGCGACATCCCAATCCTTTTGATGTGACACAGCATACGCTTTTAACATTTTTCCCAAGGTCTGGTTAAATCTTTCTACTAAACCATTCCCTTCATGATGATAGGCAGCCGAGGTGCATTGCTGAACGCCCGCCAGCTTCCATAGTTCTTTCAACAGCTGGGACATAAAGCCGCCGCCCAAATCGTGCACCAACATTTTGGGCATTCCTAAACGAGTAAACACAGACATAAGGGCTTTAGCAATCTGTTCTGCGGTAATGGTGGTTAACGGCACAGCCTCTGCATACCGGGTGGCATAGTCCACTAGGGTGAGAATATATTTCTTCCCCGCCCTAGTGGCTGGGGCGAAAGGCCCCAGAATATCTACCCCCACTTTCTCAAAGGGGACTTCAGAAATAGGTGACGGGCGCAAAGGTGCTCGAGGGTGGTCTCGTGGAAACCCCACCCGCTGGCAGGGCTCGCAGGAATTACAAAACTCTCGAATGTCCGCCGCCACTGAGGGCCAGTAAAAACTCCGGCTCACCCTAGCCAGCGTGCGTCGAATCCCCAAGTGCCCATCCCACAGGGTCTCATGCGCCGCTTCCATCACCCGAGTCCTGAATTCCCGGGGCACCACCAGTTGACTCTTCTCGATCCCCCCTCCCTTCTTCGGGCGGAACACACGATATAACAATCCCCTTTCCCATTTAAATCCCGCCCATCGTCTCCCTTCTCCTTCTAGCTCCTTTCCCGCCGCTCGGTCTCTACACGGCTGTAAGGAGGGATCTCTTTGTTGTCCCTGACGAAATCCCGGGTCCTCTGTCTCTCCCAAAGTAATTTCTTCGCTAGCCTTCTCTACGGAGGGGCCGTTCTCCGCAGCCTGTTCTTCGCCTGTCTCGGCCACCCCCTTCACCTGCTGGCTGCGCGTGGCCACTTGCAATACTGACGTCTTAAAACATATATCATTGCCTAACAAAAATAAAGGGCCCGCCTTATGTACTAAAACTGTCAGCTCCCCTCGCCACTCTCCAAACTCCACTTCTATGCACGCCAGCGGGGCTTCAAAGGGCACTGCCCCATACGGCGTGACCTTTAAGGTCTGATGTTTAAGTTTTTGTCCCTCTTTCAGCAGGCTACGGTGAACGGACGAAACGTCGGCCCCGGTGTCCCGCTGCACTCTCGTCAACCGCCCATTCACCCGGATTAACTCACAGAACTGCCGCCGGCTCCATTGAAGCTGCGCCGGCGAGACCAATCTCATCGAGAGGTCTTGGGTAGCTTGTTGCGCCACTCCCACCGGCGGCTCGCTGGGGTCTTCAGCGTGGCTCCACTCTCCGGTTTCCCCCTCGGCATACTCCCACTCCGCCTCTCGCACCTCTCCTTCACTGTCGTCGCTCCAATTAGACGAGGGCGAAGCCGCCGCCGCCGCCGCCCGCACCAACGCTCTCGCTGGGGTTGTCTTCTCCGCCCCCGCCGGGTATCTCGCCGCCAGCTTCGGGCAGTCCCGCTTTAGGTGCCCCCTTTCTTTACAATAAAAACACCCCTCCGCCTGTGGCTTGACTCCTAGGCGTTGCTGCTCTCGCTCTACATGCTCTCCAGCTGGCCATGCTGCCTTCTTTCCCGGGTCACCTCTCCGGGGCGCCGACTCTCCTGTTCTCTTCCCCCGCTTCGACTCCCCTCTGGCTCCCGCTTACCGAAAGCGCTCAGTCGATCTGCCATCTGCGCAGCTTCCGCGGCCGTGTCAGGGTTCTTTTCTCCCATCCAGGCATCGAATCGCTCTGGGAATTGCTTGGAGAGCTGTTCTTTAACTATCATCTCCTGTAGCTTTTCTTTGCTGTCCGCCCCCGCCGCTTCTGCCCAGGCCTCGAAAACCGCCTTCAACCGTGCCGCGAAAGCAGTATAGGTCTCCTTCGGTCGCATAGTCAGTTGCCGGAATTTCTTCCTGCAGTGTTCTGCCGAGAGCGCGTATTGTGTTCTCACCAACTTCTTAAAATAGTCATAGTCCGACCGCGACTCCCGTGGCAGCGTCGCCATTAAATCCAGCAGCGCCCCTGACACTTGGGTCCGGAGAAGGGCCATCCTCTGGTTCCCGATCACTCCCACCTCTTCGCACGCCACCTCAAACACCGTGAAAAACGACACTACATCGTCCCCTTCTTTGTATGCCGGGAACATCCGTCTATCCAGGCGCGGTGTTGGCGGCGGCGCCGGGGTAGCCATTGTCTGTTGGAGGGCTTCCTCTCTCTCCTCCTTCAGCTTAGCCCACCGCATCTGCTGTGTCGCCAGCTCCAAATAATCTGCATACATTTGCCGGATCCGTTTTTCCTGCTGATCCATCTCCTCCTACGCGAGGCACCTCTCCGCCTCCCCGCTGTCCCCACTTTGGGGCAGCGGCACCTTGGGTCGCGTCCCGCTTCGACTCTCACCGGCCGACACCACCGTAGGGGCTTGTTTACTCGCTGCTTTTTTCTTCAGCTCAGTCACCCCTCCTGAGACATCACCCACCACCCATTCGATGGTCGCCTGACCGGGCCCCATGGCCCCTTCATCCCCCCCGACTACCGGTAGCAACTGCTCCACTGTTTCTATATTTTGCATCTTATTTATTTCTTTCCCGGGCATTGCTGTCACCGCTTCTCCCCCTGCAATTACTGTTTGTTCTCTCCGCTTCTGCACAATATCCCACCGCTAAGCCACCATGTAAAGGAAGAATTGCCCTGGGGCAAGTCTCCTACCAGGAGTGTGCAGAACTCAGAGACACAAACCAAGACTCACGTACTTGGAAAACAACTTTATTTATTGAAGAGCAGGTCAAGTGGTCTAAAAGCATTTTTCTACAGCAAGGCCCATTGATGCCATACAGATAACAGCAGCCAGTTCCTCCAGCGCGGGCTAATTCTCGGTCTCTTCCCGAAACCAAGACCTCGGTCCTTTCTCACGCTGGGTTTTTATCCCTCTCCTCTGGAATGTCCCCCCTCCCATACCGGCGCCAGAGCTCTTCTCCTCTTCACACCTCCTACGCCAGCCTTGAGTTTTACAGCTTGAGATAGCCCAGGCTTTCCTGCTCTGGAGGCCTTGAAGTCCTTATCTTCTCCCAGGTGGCAAAACCCAGGGCCTTTTGTCTTTCTAATTTCTCTACTGCTATTGCAACTTTTCTACCAAGTCCTATTCACTACCTAAGCTACTTCCCCCCCCCCCCCCCAACTCTCTCTCACTTCAGCCCAGCACAGTCTATCTGGTCTCCTTTACAATCCATTGTCACTGGGGGCTACAAAATAAGAGTTTCGAGACCCTCCTCCACTGGGCACTGTAAGGATCACGCCACCGTCTCCTCCTCTGCTGCGGGAGGTATTGACTCTCCTACAGAAAGGTGCGATTGTACGAGTCCCATCATCTCGCCTCCGCGATGGCTTCTACTCAAGATACTTTACAGTGCCAAAGAAGGACGGGGGTCTCCGCCCTATAATGGATCTCAGGCGCCTCAACTGCTTTGTCACAACCAAAAAGTTTCGGATGATCACCTTAGCCACGATACTTCCGTTGCTCCGGAAGGGCAGGTGGTTTACACTGATCGACCTCAAGGACGCCTATTTCCATATTGCCATTCACCCATCACACCGCAAGTACCTGAGGTTCCTGATAGGACATCGTGCGTACCAGTTTACGGTCCTCCCCTTCGGCTTAAAGACGGCCCCCAGAGTCTTCACCAAGTGCATGGGAGCGGTCTGTGCTCATCTGCGGGCTCTGGGGTTAGAACTGTACCCGTATTTAGACGATTGGTTAATAGTCTCAACTTCATGGACCCACGCGCTAGCAGATGTCCAACAGGTAATTTGGACCCTACGCTCCTTGGGCCTTCAAATCAATATGGAGAAGTCGATTTTTCAGCCAACAAGGACAATTCAATTCATCGGGGTCGTACTGGATTCTGTCGTGGGCAGGGCGTACCTCCCGCAAGACAGGACGGCTGCCATCACCGCTATGGCGGGGAGGATGCGCCGGGGCTCTCGGACGATGGCACTCACCATCCTAAAGTTGCTGGGGCTCATGGCTGCATCGGTCTTCGTTGTCCGGTGGACACGACTCCACATGTGTCCTCTACAGCAGCTGCTACTACGATTTTACGACCCGACCATGGATCCACGCAACCTGCGCATCACCATCCCTCGAAGGGTTCGGGAGTCACTCACATGGTGGACAAACCCCTGCAATCTAAACCAGGGCATGCCCTTTGTCACCCAAGGCCCATCTCGGGTCGTTACTACGGACGCCTCTCTTCTGGGGTGGGGAGCCCACTACAAAGACCTAACCATACAGGGGGATGGTTGTCGGCGGAGAGGCACCATCACATAAACTTTCTCGAACTCCTCGCGTAAAGAGGGCTCTCCACTCGTTTCAGGACCACCTAAAAGGACATCATGTCCAGATCCTGACGGACAATACCACAACGGTGTGGTACCTGAACAAAGAGGGAGGGACACGCTCCTCCGACCTGCTGGAGCTGACAAGGGACATTCTCCTTTGGGCTATCCCCAGGCAGATTCACATCTCTGCCATCCATATAGCGGGCGCAGACAATGTCACAGCGGATGTGCTCAGCAGGACATTTGCGGAAGCGCACGAGTGGCAACTGGAACCGAAACTGTTGCGCCGCATCTTTGCCCGTTGGGGCGTTCCGGACCTGGATCTCTAAGCAACACAGGAGAACGCAGTGTGTCAGGCCTTCCGTTCCAGAGCGGGGATAGGAACAGCATTGCTAGGGGACGCGTTCACGTACCGCTGGTCCTGCGGCCTATTCTACATCTTTCCTCCATTCCCATTGATCAGCCGCGTGATAACGCGGATCCTGCGTCACAAGACCAATGCAATTCTTATAGCACCATGGTGGCCAAGACAGCCGTGGTTCACCACCCTGCTGAGGCTTGCAAACCATCAGACTTGGCGGCTTCCTGCCATTCCGGACATACTGTCACGGGAAGACGGCCGGATACTCCACCCGGATCCAGCCAGCCTAAAACTCACGGTGTGGAGAATCCTACCCGATGGCAACATTTAGCCCTACTGCCAGGAATTCGGGCTATACTGGAAGCAGCGAGAAAGCCGGCTACCAGATTGTCTTATCAGATTTAGAACATTCGCACTAGCCTCTGGGTTTGATCATCTATCTGGACCCATCTCAGACGTCCTCGCTTTCCTTTATTCACTACACACTGCGGGCTTGAGTCCAGCATCCATAAAGTTGTACCTCGTTGCCATTTCCGCGAATCGCGGCTTCATTAATGGTTTTTCGGCATTTTCACACCCACTATCCAAGGCATTTCTAAAAGGGCTCTGTAACATCTCGCCACCTTTCCGCCCCCTGGTGCCTCAGTGGTCACTGCCCCTAGTTCTAGGGGTACTGATGACCAAGCCTTTCGAACCATTGGCTACAATTGATATTCGCCTACTGACTTTTAAAACTGTGTTTTTAGTAGCCATCACGTCCGCTAGACGAGCTTCAGAACTCGCTGCATTACTCGTTGATCCCCCGTTTACCCAGTTCTTCAAGCATAAAGTTGTCCTGAGGACAGGACCCACGTTCATTCCTAAAGTTTCATCTGTTTTTCATCTTAATCAAGATATTGTTCTGCCTACTTTCTTCGCCGCACCCACAGACAGGCTTAGTTCAACCCTGCATACCCTGGACGTTCGCCGGGCTTTGGCTTTTTATAAGTCCCGATCAGAAACATATCGTAAGTCCAGGCAACTATTTGTTTGTTATGGTGGAAAAAAATAGAGGACTGCCGGTCTCAGCACAACGCTTATCCAGATGGATTGTGGATACTATCCAACTCGCCTACCGGCTTGCTGGGAAGGAACCTCCATCTGCGGTGAGAGTGCATTCCACTCGAGGGCAGGCCGCATCCACCGCCTCCTTGCATGGAGCATCAGTCCCTGACCTCTGTAGGGCAGCAACTTGGTCCAACGCTTCAACGTTTATAAAGCATTACAGACTGGATGTCAGAGCTTGCCAGGACTGTTCATTTGGCAGAGCTGTCCTATCGTCTGTGTGTCAATAACACGCCAGCGTGCCTACCCTCCTCCGGTAAGTAGCTGATTACTCACCCATAGGTGTGATGCACAGAGACCACGAAGAAGAAATGCAGGTTGCTTACCTGTAACCGTAGTTCTTCGAGTGGTCATCTGTGCAGTCACACAACCCACCTGTAAAGGAGACCAGATAGACTGTGCTGGGCTGAAGAGAGAGAGAGTTGGGGGGGGGGGGAAGTAGCTTAGGTAGTGAATAGGACTTGGTAGAAAAGTTGCAATAGCAGTAGAGAAATTAGAAAGACAAAAGGCCCTGGGTTTTGCCACCTGGGAGAAGATAAGGACTTCAAGGCCTCCAGAGCAGGAAAGCCTGGGCTATCTCAAGCTGTAAAACTCAAGGCTGGCGTAGGAGGTGTGAAGAGGAGGAGAGCTCTGGCGCCGGTATGGGAGGGGGGACATTCCAGAAGAGAGGGATAAAAACCCAGCGTGAGAAAGGATCGGGGTCTTGGTTTGGGGAAGAGACCGAGAATTAGCCCGCGCTGGAGGAACTGGCTGCTGTTATCTGTATGGCATCAATGGGCCTTGCTGTAGAAAAATGCTTTTAGACCGCTTGACCTGCTCTTCAATAAATAAAGTTGTTTTCCAAGTACGTGAGTCTTGGTTTGTGTCTCTGAGTTCTGCACACTCCTGGTAGGAGACTTGCCCCAGGGCAATTCTTCCTTTACACCACCCACCGTCCCCTCTCGGCATCGCTGTGTTGCCCAGAGGTTTTCGGGCATGCTCATATTTATGCATTCTCAATTTAGTTTTTTTAATGTTGTCTTATCTCGGTTGCGAGGCCAAGCGGTCTCAGGGAACTGAGGTAGGCGGGAACCCCGAGCATGCGCGATAGGACAGTGGGGGGAGGGGTTCCCGCCAAAAGTCTAAGCTAGGTAGGGAAGTTTCCGGAGCGGGCTCGGCGTCGGCGCGAGCCCATAGGTGTGACTGTACAGATGACCACTTGAAGAACTACGGTTACAGGTAAGCAACCTGCATTTCTCTGCGTATTCAGTATATAGGGTGTGACGTCTTTCTTTTCATAATAACTGAGGTGTCACGTTTAGCTGTCTGCAGTATTGGTGCACTATTGGTGCTTCCTCATTGCTGTTTCTTAATTTATTTCCAATACTATTTCTGTGTCTTTTCCTTTCATTTTCTAATTAGTTCTTTCTCTTATCAGTGGTGTAGGTCGCAATTGGGGCTGGGCTTCTGCAGGCAGCAGTATCCTGTCAGAATTTGGTACACTTCACATGGAATTTGTACACCTAAGCTACCTAACTGGCAATCCAGTCTACTATGAAAAGGTTAGTTTTGTACTTCCTTTCAAGTGTGTTTTAAGATTTTTCATGACATTGGCATGATAATATAGAAGTAATGCACATATTAAAATGTGCATACTTCTAAATATATGGGCTGTGGTGATGACTTTTTTCTTTCATTTAGGTTATGCATATTCGTAAACTACTTCAAAAAATGGACCGCCCAAATGGGCTTTATCCAAACTACTTGAATCCAAGGACTGGGCGTTGGGGGCAGCGTGAGTATTTCCTTCGCATGTACGGCATATATGAATGAAAAAAACAGTTCAGGCATCACAGCCAAACTGTGGTTTAGCCATCATGAACAGGCTTCATGCCCTGTCTTTGCATGGTCCAGTTTCATCCTCACTTCCTGGTTGATGGTAATTACAGTTTGACTTGATGTCTAAGGCTGGTGTCCTATGGCTACCTGAAACATCGTTCACCTCTGAAGTAGAATTGGAAATCAAGTTCAAACCACCATGAAAGGAGACAATGGTTTGAGGAAAGCTGAAATTTAGTAGAGCTCTAGTCCAAGGCAGTCTGATGTCTGAAAATGGGACTCTTCTGTATCTCTACCTCAAAATTTGGGTATTCAAATGTGCTCTAAAACTGTTAAGGAACTTTTATTCTAATAAGAAATATATTTCATACACGTATGAAATGTACATATGTAAAACAGCAATTTTTACATTTCTCCCTCTGCCTTTTAGGCAGAAGGATGAGATATAGCCCCAAATTATTTAAATACCCCAGTTTTCGCTAGAAAGTAACATTTGGGAACTACATTTCCCACAACTAGAATCGTCTAAAAATGGGACACTTGAGTTTGCAATCCTATGCACACATGCCCGAGAGTAAGCCCTATTGAACAGAGTGGGACTTAGAATCATAGAATAGTAGAGTTGCAAGGGGCCTATAAGGCCATCGAGTCCAACCCCCTGCTCAGTGCAAGAATCCATCTTAATACATAGCTGATAGGATTACACTCTAATGCTCTAAACCTGAAACATGAAATAGAGACCATTACTCTAGCACAGAACAAGCCAAACCGTACCCTTGAATGGAAAGGCAGACCTTTTTTTGATAGCCAGTGACCATAGGAAAATTAGTAGCCATGATGGCCGCTTCAGCTTTCACTGAAAAAACAATAGCCAAAAAATACATAAGTTATATTATTTATTTACTTGAATGGTACCTCATCTTTCTACCAAAAAAAATGGCACTCAAGGTGGCTTACAGTCATAAATGAAACTTGATTAAAATACAAATGCATTAAAGCGCCACAATAATAGAATAAAAACTGCATTTATACATCAAAGAGAGGGTGCAAACTTAGCCTTGTTTGGAGCTATAGGTTTGACACAAGAGGGCTCAAATTGACCAGACAAAATCCTTAACTTATTAAAATAATTTTTGGGAGCATAATTGAAAAGATGCAGAATACACAGTGAAAAATATGTATGTCAAAAATGGAAAAATCTTGGGTTTTTAGATTCACTTCTGGATAACGTTGTTTATAAAGGCCAAGTTCTTCTTCGTGGTCTCTGTGATTCACATATATGGGTTCTGTGCCTGCGCGGAGCCTCATTCAGGAAACTTCTATAGCTGAGGCGTTTTGGGCGGGAATCCCTCCTCCACAGCGTAGTGCGCATGACTAAGAGGTCCCCGCCCATTCCCCTCAGTTCTTTTTCAACCACCATCGTTGCAGCATCCTATTCGTTTTTGAGACAATTTTTCTCTAGAGGTGTTTGTTCTTCAATTTTGTTTTAAATATATACTTCGTTTTTCATTTCAATCTGGGACTTTCTTTTCTGTTTCTTCCGTTCGGGACTCACATCTGTGGTCCTGCACTTCTCTTCAGGGGTCCGTGGCTCTCTAAGCCCTGTTTTGAAAATGTACTAAACGCAGGAGTAAGTTACCCCCATCTGATGGACATTCCCTATGCCTAATTTGCTTAGAAGAGGGGCATGTCATTGGGTCTTGTCATTTCTGCCAAGCTTTTTCTAAGCAGACTAGATGGCATTGATCAGGCAGACTTAAGGCAATACTGTGGAGTAAAGCTCTTCACGCACTGGATACTTCCACAGGACATCAGCCTGCTATGGCTTCCGAGAAACGCTCCCCTCCCTTGCCTTTGCTAGAAGAGGGTGAGGCTCGCAACCAGCCCCCTCACCGGGACAATCGGTGGCTTTATCTCTTGTGAGAAAGCTCTCAAAAAAGGCAAAAACAGCCAAGCTTAGGAACAACGTGTCAGCAGAGGGAAGAAAAAAGAAAAAGACTCAAGGGGCTGAGAAAACTCCTGTACCGAGTTTGCCTCTCCCCCCATGTCCAGAGGCCCCACCACCGACCGACTCATTCGATATTGAGATTTCACCAGTCAATGTCGAGGCTTCTCCTCCACACCATATCGACGTGGTTCCTGTATCGGTACTGTTGCAAGCCCTCCAGTCTCCCTCTCGCCCATTGATACCGTTAGGGGTAGCGCCTTTGCCCCCACTGTTACATTCACCTATTCCAATGGCGGGAGACGTTCCACCTCAAGACCAACGCCCCCCTACTTTGGTGTCAGAAGGGGAGATTTGAGAATCATCCCCACAACCTCTGCCCACTTTGCTCCCGCGTCATAGAGGATATGAGTGGGATTACAGGTGAGGATCTCCCAAATCCATGTTCTCGGCTCAGTCTTGCAGAGTAGATTACTATTATAGATCCTGATCCAGGGAAAGGTCCAGATTGCCACTGGAATGGGATAGACACTCCAATTGGGATCGACCTACATACAGACCAAGTTATTGGGAGCATGATCCACGCATGATAGGCGCTATGACATCCAGCATTATGATCCTCCACTGGATTATCAGCAGCGTTGCCTTTCGGCATCAATGTTGAGAGAGGACCATAGGGTTCAACATAAGGAACCACGTTTTCCTCCTCGCCCGATTCTACAATCGGTCAATAGCCCATACAGGGTACCAGCACAATGGCATCACACAGTTCAGGACACAGGTCCACCGCAAGTTTCGATGCCGGAACCCCGGAGCCTCATCCTTCCAATAGGTGACGTGGTATTACAGGCGCAACTGACTTCAGACCCATGAGTGTGGGACTCTCCTCTCTGATTTGGTGGATTACTGCTCCGAGTCTTCATCGCCTTCCTCAGCACAGCCTTCAATCGTATGCCCGGATGCTGAGGTGACTTCTCGCAATGCCCTCTCACCATCAGAGGACTTGGACTTGCCTAGCCGTAGAATATACTCATCAGTGGCTCTCAGACTTCAAGTATCCAGCTAACAGGCAGCCGTGTCTGGTTACCAAGTTCTGTTGTGGGATAAAATAGGAAAATCAGTGGAACATCTCCCAGAGGACAACCGAAAATTGGCACGTTTATTTTGCAACGCACTACAGTTGTCTCGACAGCAGATCCATACATCTAGGCATCAAGTAGACTGTAGTTTAAAATCCTTGGTTGCAGCAGTCGCTCTTCGGAGGCATGCTTGGTCTGCTCAGCAGGGTTGGCACATGAGACACGGTCAAGGAGAGAGGATTTGCCATTTGACGGGTTAGGTTTATTCAACGACAAGACTGATGATGTGCTAGATGCAGTACATAAAGCTCGTATGACTGCATGTAAGATGGGGTTTGCCCAGCCACATTATGAACCTCAACGTTGATGGTCTCGATCCCGTTTTCCTTTCCCGCAAGCTCAGCATCCTCAGCATCAGCAACAGCAGCAGTCTTCATACTGACAACAGTCATCCAACCAAAGGAAACAATTTCCTCCCACAAAGGGTAAGACTTCTTTCCGTAAGCCAGAAGGTCCATTTCGCCATTGCCTTTGACTGGCCCATGCTTCTGCATCCGGAAGGGCCACGTCTTTCCTAGATAGACTGGCTCAGTTCCTCTCCCAGTGGTTGACAATTACCTCAGACACTTGGGTGTTATCGATTATTGAGAAGGGTGGAATTCGGAGTCCTTCCTCCCTTAAAGGTAACGCCTCAAAACATGACTTTACTAGTGGTGGTTGAGATGCTTCTCCGTAAAGGGGCCTTTAAGCATGTTCCCTGGAATTGTTATCGAGAAGGGTTTTACTCGAGATGCTTCATGGTTCCCAAGCGGGATGGAGGACTTTGTCCCATCATGGACCTTCACCGTCTCAATACTTGCCTTTTTACAATAAAGTTTCATATGATTCCACTTGCTACTGTTTTGCCACTTCTCTCAAGAGGGGCTTGGTTCATTTCCATCAATCTTCGTGATGCTTATTTTCACATAACAATCAACCATCCATACTGTAAATATCTTTGTTTTGTTGTCGTAAACTCCATACACCAGTACACCACTCTTCCTTTTGGCTTTGCAACAGCCTCAAGGTTTTTTTTAAAATGCATGGCAGTGGTGTGTGCCAGTCTCAGGTTGCAAGGCGTAGAGGATTACCCCTATCTTGATGACTGGCTTTTAGTAGCTTCAACTAAAGAACATTTGCAACTCTCTGTGGAATTTACCTGCTCCCTCTTGGAGAAGCTGGGACTTTACTTCAACTATGAAAAATCTTGTCTTTCTCCCCAACAGTCTATTCAATTCATTAGTGGGGTCCTGAACTCAATCGTCAGGCGGGCCTTTCTTCCTGATGACCGGGCACACAAGATTATAGACCTCACTACAATTCTTCAGAATGGTCCCGTCAACACAGCCTTCTCGATACAGAGGATGTTAGGGTTGATGGCCCCCACCACGGCAGTAGTGCAAGATGCCAGATTCAGGATGCGGCTGCTTCAGAGTTTTTCCTTCGGAACTTCTACCCCAAGGGCAACGCTCGATGAACTTGACTGCACCTGCCATCAGGCGTCAGGTCCTCCCTCACTTGGTGGATACAGAAAAGCAACTTAATTTCCGGAGTTCCCTTTCAAACTCCTTCCCCTACGGGAGCTCTAGCCACAGACGCATCACAGCAGGGCTGGGGTGCATGCTATGCCGACTTCACAGTCCGCGGACATTGGTCAGCTCGGGAAACTTCTGATCATATCAACCTTTTGGAGCTTTGAGCCGTACAAAAGTCCTTCAGAGCTTTCAAATCAAACCTCGTTGGGTTTCTAATCCAAGTGGCATCAGACAACACTACAGTCGTTGCCTACGTGAACAGATGGGGAGACGAGGTCAAGACACCTCCTAGAATTGACTCTCGATATCCTAGAATGGTGCACCGTCCGGCACATCAGGCTCTTGGCAATTCATGTTGCTGGAGTAGACAATACTCTCGCAGATCAGCTGTGCAGAACTTTATACAACTCGCATGAGTGGGAGCTAGACCGCTCTGGTCTGAGGACACTTTTCTGTTGATGGGGGCAGCCCAATCTTTCCGCTATTGGCAGCAATGCGGTCCTGCCACGTTTCTGCAGCTGAGCGGGCAGGGAAAAGGGCTCCATGGGGGATGCCTTCGTGATCCCGTGGCCAGGTCTTCTATTATACGCTTTTCCTCCATTCCCACTTATTTCCCCATGTGGTAACGAAGCTTGTGACCGACTGGGCACCCTGCATCCTACTCACACCATGGCGGCCCCGACAGATATGGTTTCCGCACCTGCTGAAGCTGTCCTCGGGTAAGTCTTATAGACGGCTGGAACGTCCCAACTTGCTCTCTCAACATCACGGGCATGTCAGACATCTGGACCTTGCAATGCTCCAGATGATAGCGTGGAGGATTTAGATTCCGCCTCCAAAGGCCTACCTTCTCCATGCGGACAATCTTGAAGGCTGCCAGAAAGCCTTCCACTAAGGCTAAGAAATGGTCTGCTTTCTCTGACTTCACCAAGTTGCATGGCTTTAAACTGGAGACAGCCTCATTACAGCAGATCCTTCTTTTTCTGCATAATCTATTTCAGAAGGGTTTGGGTCCTTCATCGATTAAAGTTTACCATTCTGCAGTTTCTTCAGTTCATCTCCATGTTGGGGGTTTTACTTTTTTTTCACACCCATTGTCAAAAAGTTTCTGAAGGGGCTAAGAAACCTCATCCCACCAGTTTGTTCTGTCGTACCGGCATGGTTTTGAAGGCTCTTTTGGTTGTTCCATTTGAGCCTTCAGCTAAGGTAGACCTAAGATTACTTTCTTGGAAGACAGCCTTTTTGATCGCAATAACATCGGCACACCGATCCTGCGAGCTCTGTGCGCTCCGTGTCGATCTCCCTTATTTAACCTTTCATAAGGATAAGGCCCTTCTTCGTCCCGATGTTGCCTTTCTTCCTAAGGTCATTTCTGATTTTCATTTAAATCATGATGTGGTATTACCAGCATTTTTCCCTTCTCCTTTATCCAAGCTGGAAGCCAGTCTGCATAGCTGGATGTACGCAGAGCATTGGCTTTTTACAAGGACAGGATGAGTTTTTTTAGGAAATCACCTAAGCTTTTTATATGCTACTCTGGACAGCACAAAGGCTTGACATTGTCTCCACAGTGGTTGTCAACCTGGGTAGTCAGGACTATTACCTTGGCATACGAGCTAGCAGGCTTACCTCTGGCCGTCCCAGTACGTGCTCCTTCAACTCGATCTCTAGCTGCTTCGCCAGCGTTTGACAGGGGCGTCAGAATACCAGATGTATGCAATAATAATAATAATAATAATAATAATAATAATAATAACGATTTATTTCTTATCCGCCTCTCCATCTAGATCGAGGCGGTGAACAACAACATGATAAAATACATAAAACTAATTAAAACATGACAAATATTATTAAAACTGCATTAAAACATCCTAAAACATCCTAAAAACATTCTAAAAATTACACTGGATATGCCTGCCGGAAGAGAACAGTCTTTATAGCTTTCTTAAATTCTAAAAGACTGTTAAGTTGACGAGTCTCCTCCGGCAGGTCATTCCACAGTCTGGGAGCGGCAGAAGAGAAGGTCCTCTGGGTAACAGTTGTCAGCCTAGTCTTGGCCGACCGCAGTAAGCTTTCTTCGCTGCACGTATTGCCACCCCATAGGAACGAAGATGTTCTCTATGCCGTGTCTTGTCGGATAGAAGTCGAGTTTTCCGCCATCGGCGCTCCAGTCGTCATCCTTTCCGCTTCAACTCCCTGAGGTCTTCCGTAAACCAGGGCGCCCTGTTAGAAGCGGGTCGGAGAGGACGTTTGGGGGCGATCGTGTCGATAGCCCTAGTTAGGTCTCGATTCCATCTATCAACCAGGGCTTCTACAGGATCGTCGACGATACCAGCCATAAAACCCTCCAAGGCTTTCTGGAATCCAGCAGGATCCATCAGCCTTCGAGGGCGGACCATCTTAATAGGTCCACCACCCCTGCAGGGGCGGGTGGTAGCCGTGATACTAACCCTAACCAGAAAATGGTCTGTCCATGACAACACGGAGGTATTCGTTACCTCCGCCCACAGATCCGTCTGTTCGGAACTGAAAACAGCATCGAGGGTATGACCCGCTGAATGTGTGGGTCCAGAGACCAATTGGGATAGGCCCATGGTTGTCATGGATGCCACGAACTCCCGAGCTCCACCTGACAAACCAGTCTCGAATGGGATGTTGAAATCGCCCAGGACCAAAAGCCTGGGCGAATCCAACACCAGCTCCGAGACCAGTTCCGTGAGCTCAGCCAGGGAGTCTGATAGGCAGCGGGGTGGCCGGTACACCAACAGAATCCCTAGTCTATCCCTGGTCTTCAGACTCAGGTACACACACTCGATGTAATTCAGTTCACGAACAGGAAGTCTGGTCAGGTTAAGATTATCCCTGTAGACCACAGCTACTCCGCCCCCCCGCCCACTTTCCCTCACCTGCTCACTAACACAGTACCCAGCTGGGAGGGCCTGCGCCCATGTCGGTCCACTATCATCTCCCAACCAGGTCTCAGTGAAGCATGCCAGGTCAGCCTCCTCATCCGAAAGAAGGTCATGGATGACATGTGTTTTATTTTTAACTGACCTGGCATTACATAGGAGCAAGGAGAGGTTCTGTGGGTGGCCTGGTTCGTTCTCCAAGTTCCCTGGGATAGCAGAGCAATCGGAAGGTAAGATAGGTGTTAGATAACTATCTCTCCTTCCCCTGTAATGGCACATTGCCCTGCCAACGCCATATCTCCCTTTGCCCAGCACAACAGAAATTGCCACTCCCCTACACATTGTGGACAGCTGGAAGGAAGGGTGGGGTGTAGGTGTAGGTGGCTCTCCTCTCTTGTGCTCTTCATTGATGGCTGCAGGTTTGGTTCCACGGCGTCGCACCCACAGGCTCGCGCCTTCAGCAGCCTGAAGGCTGAAATACCTGTGGAGATGGGTGGGGCAAACAAACACTTCCTCAGGCTCAGCCAGCAGCACAGCAGTCTCAGCCAACCAACGACCACCCTTCCCCTCAGTCCTCAGCAGCCTGAAGGCTGAAATACCTGTGGAGATGGGTGGGGCAAACAAACACTTCCTCAGGCTCAGCCAGCAGCACAGCACTCCCAGCCAACCAATGACCACCCTTCCCCTCAGTCCTCAGCAGCCTGAAGGCTGAAATACCTGTGGAGATGGGTGGGGCAAACAAACACTTCCTCAGGCTCAGCCAGCAGCACAGCGGCAACCTGGTCGACACCATTGATATTCGTCAAGCACTACTGCCTTGATGTCCAGGTATGAGATGACTGTGCATTTGGGAGAGCAGTGGTGTTGTCCACCCTGACATAGACATCGTCCCACCTCCTGGTAACTCAGCTTGCTAACTGCCTATATGTGTGAATCACAGAGACCATAAAGAAGAAATGCAGGTTGCTTCCTGTAACTGTAGTTCTTCGAGTGGTCATCTGTGCATTCACACATCCCACCCACCATCCCCACATTGGTGTCAATACCAATTATTTGTTTGTGTCGAGGGAATAACTCCCTCGATTCCAGGGCAACGATGTCGGTCTCTGGGAACGGAGGGGAATGGGCGGGAACCTCTTAGTCATGCCCACTACACAGTGGGGGAGGGGTTCCCACCCAAAATGCCTCAGCTATAGAAATTTCCTGAACAAGGCTCTGCGCATGCGCAGAACCCATATGTGTGAATGCACAGATGACCACTTGAAGAACTACAGTTACAGGTAAGCAACCTGCATATATGATCTGTCTTCAGTGTATTATACACCAAAATTTTCCTCCTTTAGCCAGATACCTAATACAGATCAGTGCTTAGTCATACCTATATTTTGGTCACATTGCTGGTGTTCAACAATACTCCTCCCTCATTTTTTAGTAAGGATAGGAGATTCAGGGATGCTTGAGCTCACTGAAATTCTCCAAACTTTATTCAAATCTCAGCTCCCATTCTTGTTTGCGATCTGCTTTTTCGGTACATCCAAGTGTGCACTTTTCCCCATTGACTACAGTGTGAAAATGCTAAAAATCATAGCATTTTCATAGCAAGTGTGAAAAATCATAGAAAAAAAATCATTCTCTACCTGTGTTGATATTTATTCAGTCTAATTGAGTGTTTGATCCTGGATTAGAGATTAAGGATTATTGTCCATTTTGTTAAATATTAGCGAACTATTACATTTAGGTTCTGTTTTACAGGGCCAAAGCATTGATAAACTAATCTAGGATAGGAGGACGTGCTTTCTTCTATTAGTGATACAAGATTTAGTGTTCAGAATACTAAATATTTAAACTACAAGGATTGTGGGTGTAGATTCCAAGAAAATGAGAACAAGGGGAACCTTGGTCCTTTTAAATACATTGCTGGAGTGGGGTAAAATATGTTTAAATCATTTGTTGATTTATCCAGACAGAGGCCTTTGCAAATACAGGTAGTATTTACATTCATTCATTTTCACACATACTCTCTCTCCCTCTTTGTTGCAGATCACACATCCATGGGTGGTTTGGGAGACAGTTTCTATGAGTATTTGCTGAAAGCCTGGTTGATGTCAGATAAAATGGACATGGAGGCAAGGAAAATGTATGATGATGCTATTGAGGTGATTATAGTGCATTGATTCCCCCCCAACAATAAAAATGTAGATTTTTTTTAATGATTTCTCTGTGTTTTGATTAATGTTTGAAACTGGTTTGAAAATCTGAAGTTCACCAAACTGAATACACCCTGCTAGCAACATACTATGACCTACCAGATGCTTCATAACCTTGACCCCCCACCCCCCCCACCCATCCCTGTTTTTGCAGTCTCAGGCAGCCAGCAAAAACAGGAGGTTCTTCTTTGTGGGTTCTGTGATTCACACACATGGGCTCTGTGCCTGTGTGGAGCCTCAGGTCGGAGAAAGCTACCAAAGGTAAGGCGCATCGTTTTTGGCGGGAGCACCTCCCACCGTCTACTGCACATATGTGGCCGGGGCTCCCGCCTGCTCCCTTAGTGCTTTTTCGACCGCCGTACTGGTTGCCTCAAGGAGAAACTGCTCTCAACAAATATTTTGTCCACTGAGGATAAGACTCATTTTTCTCTATTGTGCTATCTTTTACTTCAGTATTTTTGCCTGCTGTTCTTTTTTGCGATCTTTGATTGCTACGCACCTCAGGGTGCAGGGCCTTGAGGGCACCGTTCAGAAAGTGCGTCTGTTGTGGATGCAAACTCCCCCCAACAGACGGTCACTCTTTGTGCCTGTTTTGCCTCAGGTAATCTCATATTGTAGAAACCTGCCACCACTGCCAAGGCTTCTCTAAACAAACACACAAAAATAGGGCAGACAGGCTAAACGTTGCTCTGTGAAGAGCACTGGAAACAACAGGCTGACCCTTCCAGACATGTTGGCCCAGGCTAGCCAAGCCTCAACCATCTCTGCTGGCAGATAGGACTGATCCACCTACACCAGGTCGGTCACTATCCATCTCTCTTGCCAAAACGCTCACCAAACGGGCTAGGACACAAAAGTCTTCTACCGATGAGCAACCTAAAAAGAAGAAGAAGAGGGATCCAAAGGCACATAAGCCTTCACTCCTCAAATTCCATCTCTGCCTTTTCTGCTGGATTCTCCAATCCAACAAGAGCCAATCATTCAGGTCCCAGACCCAATTCGCCCGACATTGGCTTCCAAAGGCGGGACTATAGACTCCCCTCCACCTCGATAGGCTTCGGTACTGAGATCAGTATCGATCCCTACAGTCCCACCAGGTCAGGCTTTTCCACTCCAGAATCATAGAATCATAGAATGGTAGAGTTGGAATGGGCCTATAAGGCCTCCCTACCTAAGGTCACCTTGGACTCCACCTTAACCAGGACATCTTACTGCCCGCTTTCTTCCAGTCACCGAGCACTCTACTTGAACACTCACTCCATACTTTGGACGTCAGATGAGTACTAGCCTAGAAATCTCAATCTGAGCCTTTTAGACAATCCTTGCGCCTCTTCATCTGCTACAGAGGATCTAAATAAGGTTTACCAGTCTCGTTACAACGATTTGCAGCCTAGATCATGCAGACTATTAAGCTTGCGTATCAAGCTTCAGCACTCCCGGCTCTAGCCACAGTCCATGCTCACTCAACTAGAGGATTATCAACATTGACGGGAATTCCAGTGCCGGAACTCTGCAGGGCAGCAACCTGGTCTCACTCCTTGTCCTTCATCAAGCATTATAAGCTCGACTGACTGCTCCTTTAGACGAGCGGTATTATCCGCGATTCTTCACTTAGACACCTACCCACCTCCAGTAAATCAGCTTGTTATTTGCCCATGTGTGTGAATCACAGAGTCCGCGAAGAAGAAATGCAGGTTGCTTACCTGTAACTGTAGTTCTTTAAGTGGTTATTTGTGGATTCACACAACCCACCCACTGTTCCCACTTTGGTGTCAATCTTTTTTTATTTCGAGGTGACACTCTCCCTCAGCCTCGAGGCTGTACTGTGGTCTCTAGGAACTGAGGGAGCAGGCGGGAGCCCTGCCCACACATGCGCAGTAGATGGTGGGAAGGGCTTCCGCCAAAAGCAACGCTCCTCAGCTTTAGTAGTTTTCTACGATCTGAGGGTCCATGCAGGCACAAAGCCCATGTGTGTGAATCCACAGATGACCACTCGAACTACAGTTACAGGTAAGCAACCTGCATTTCATCAAGATCCTACAGGCTACAACACTTGTCTAGTAGGTTGCAGTTGGATCGATAGACCATAAGTTGTGCAGGCTTGTGTTAAGCCCCACTTTTACCATAAATGACCAGCTACGTAGATTCTGTGAATACAGTAAGAACTGGATTATGACTTCCCACTCTGAACTGTTTCAACTGTATTATAACTGAACAAATATTTGCTGCCATCCTGAACTTGACTTTCTAGGTTCATTCATTTTAATAGCTAGGCATGTGTAATCGGATATGTAATTGCACCCTAAATTGATTTAGGATACTTTGATTTGAGCAAAGTACTGTGGTTCTTTTGGTTCCTACTGAATTAGAAAGTTCCAAAGAACATAATTTGCAAGAATTAGCCTTAAGAGATTGGCAGAAAGAAATATCAAGGGTTTGCTTCCTTTTGCAGCCATTCTTATTATTTTTTAAAAAAAATATTGACAAGATTTGTATCTATCAATGAAGCATAAATAAAATGTTCACCTGTTTCCAGATCTTGTGACAGAGGTTTCATGTATACATGAAGATAAAACCTCATAATGTAAAGAAAAAAGAGTCTGAGGCGCCTTAAAGACTAAAGGTACTTTATTATTAAAGGTGCCACAGACTTTGTTTTCATACTACAGACTAATACGGCTGCCCTATTTGAATAATTTAAAGTGTTATAAAAGGAGTCACTGTAAGTAAAGAGAAACCTTGGAACTGGCCCTGAGCCCAGACTTCCAAGCTACTTCTTGTTCAGTTGTGTAGTAGTCTTTTCTTAATGAAGCTATGGGTTCTAGAACATTTGTCCCTCTATTTTTCTTGCCATCTTCTTGGTTCTAAACGGTTAATTAGGCTTGCCTTCAACTGGCCGATTCAACTCCAGGAAAGAGTCTGCTTTGCCAACCTTTTAGCTGTCCTCTGACTCCTGAAAGAACAAACACAATTTCTCAGTTAATCGGCATTGATAGAAGATTCATCCTATGTTTTTGTTGTTGTAATGGGTTATAGAAGTTGTATTTTATTTAGCAGCTTCAACATAATTCTAAGAATCATTTCTGCTTTGAAATTCAAGAGCTCCACCCACAGGTTTGTGTTGCTTTTTGTGATTGTAGGGCTCTTACATGTTCACAAACAAGTTACAGTTTTCCTCGCTCCGGCCTTGCTTGAAGTGCTGCACAGGGCTTGCAAAAGCATTTGCAGTTAGTGACTAACAGAGCAATCCTAACCCCCAGATCTCCTGACTGGTAGAAGTTCCTCGGCTTTTAGAGAGGAGCTCTGCTGATGAGGGGAAGCACATCAGGCCAAGAAGCTTGAGAAAAGGTCTGCAGGTGTAAATCTACTGTCGGTGATACACCACATGCAATAGGCTCCTAGATGGGTCATTCCAAAGATGGAGCATAGGTTTCCCTCTAAGGTTGTAGGATCAGGCTTTCTGTCTACACCAGCCTCAGACTGGCATAGGTGTTTTATCTCCCGTTGAAAACAACAGGAAAGAAAATGGATGGCTAGGGCCCGGGATGCTGCCAAGTACAAAAACAGAGATGAGTGCCTTGGAAGTGGCAGAGGATCCTACCTCCCGAACTCCACTTTTAGGATGGCTTCTAAGCCATATTTATTGTGTGTACACAGCCTAGAACCCCGACTGCCTCAATTTATTCCATTACTTGGAAATGTTGTTCACTGCCCTGTGAGCAGAAGAATGAGATATAAATGTTAAATGATAGTTTGTCCTAAGCAACATAGTTTAAGAACGGCTAGTAGGGTATTTATTGTACGTATAGTTTGCTGAACAAAGTATTGGATTAGCGGCTCAGCATTTGTTCATCCAAAGTATTGTCCAAAAATAGTCAGGTATCTATATAGCATTTATGTTGTCAAAACAACGACAAAATACTTCAGTATCAGCAGGGCTAATATTTATGCGAAACGAATTAATTATTGTGAAACAATTAAATTAAAACAAGTGATCATTGTGTAACTTTTTAAAAATATAAGTTTAGGTTTCTGTTAATGACAACAATTTATGTTCCTGTTTGTAGATTCCTGCAATTTAATTTAATTTAAATTACTATGTTTATATCCCCCCTCCCCTTCAAAATGCTCAGGACAGCATACATGGCTTTCCAACCCCACTTTTTATTATAACAAACCTGTGAGGTAGGTTGTGCTGAGGGAGGGATTGGCAAAAGTCTTATAGTGAGTTTTATGACTATGTGTGGATGTAGATTTGAACCAGGGTCTCCTATTCCAACACTAACTCTTTGGAGGTGGTCAGTGAAGAGAAGATTTACTACGCTGTTAGATTTGTTCCCTGAGTGCTACAGGGCAAGTAGCCCTTCAGAAGCATTCTTAGTTGTATATTTTACTACAGTTAAAAGAATAGTTGGCCAAATGGCAATATTTGACCAGTAATAAAGCTAAACAGGCAGACGTGCAGAAAAAGTAATCTTGCCAGTTAATGCAAAAATCAAGACATGCATCCTCACAATAATCCAGGAAAGAAATGGAAGCAACCTCAGGTAAATTCAGGCTATAGTCTTGGAAAACTTCATGGCTGTTGGATGAAGTGCCATAGTGTAACAGAAGCCAGAGCTCTGACCTCTTACTGCGCAAGAGTTCAACTGTTGACACAAGGTCCTATGGATCAAAGGTATGTGTATTTCAGAGAAATAAGGATTCAACTTGACCACAACACTGATAAACTGCTGGGCAGATGGGACAGAATGCCCTGCCCTATAATTCCCATCAGCCTTAGCCAGCAGAGCCAGTAGTGAGGCATGGTGGGGATTGAAGGCCAAAACATCTGGAGAGCCACAAATTGCCTACCCTGCTTTAGAAGGAATCTGCATCCAGAGTAATTCTAACCAACTCATACCCACACCAAACAGTTACTGGGGAAGAGAGAAACTGTTTCTGGGAATGCTCTAAGCTATAACTCTGCCCCCTCCCTACACCTTTTCTGTGGGAAGGATGAAGGGGAGTAGATGTTTAGCTCCCATCATATGTGACAGATCAAGAACTAAACAATTTTTCTTCCTTCCTCACCATTCCCTTTGGCAGAGAGGGAAGAAGCCGAGCAGCTCCTTAAGTCCCGAGCCTCTCTTCTGTAAGTTTATGGTGCCTATCTGTTGGTATGAATAAGTATGAAGTTCTTTGGTGCCTAGCAAGTGAGAAAAATCTTGGAAAACATTTTAATACAAAGCATAAAAATGCTCTTATGATATGGAATATTTTGGCGTTCCAAGTAAATGAAGTGAATTGATTTCTCCCTGCAGGCCATAGAGAAGCATCTTATCAGAAAGTCTAATGGAGGCCTAACGTTTATTGGGGAGTGGAAGAATGGGCATCTTGAGAGAAAGATGGGCCATCTCACATGCTTTGCTGGGGGAATGTTTGCACTTGGAGCAGATGGTCCCCGAGATGATAAGGCTGGACACTACCTTCAACTTGGAGCAGAGATTGCACATACATGTCATGAATCATATGACAGGACAAGTATGTGTTCTTGCCTGTCTGGGGTTTTGAGTGTCTTTTCCTTAATATTTGCCCTTGCCAATTGTAATGGGACTAATTTGGAGCAGTTGAATGTAGACAGAAAGTGGGGAGAGGGTATAAATTTTGCAAGAGATTTGTTTTTAGCTCATGACACTGATATTTGGCTTGAATGGAGAATGCGCTATGTGTGTTTAAACCTAATGTTAACAAGAGAAAGTGTATTAAAGCACCATAGGTTTCTGGTACTCATTAATTATGGGAAACTGGAAGATGAGGCTATTAAATCCAACAATAAAAACAACCCTGTGATGTATGTTGGGCTGAGAATCTGTGACTGGCCCAAGATCACCCAGTGAACTTCCATGGCTGAGTGGGGACTAGAACCTGGATTTCCCAACTCCCAGTCCAACCCTCTAACCACAACACCAGCTGGCTTATTTGAAGACTAAAGATAAAGTCACATGCATGTTAGTTTATAAATAAATCATATTGAGCAAAATGAGACTTCCTCTGAGTAAACATTTATAGAAGTGTGACAATGGCTCAGAATGTATTAGAAGCAAGAGAGAGGAGGAGAGTAATCCTTATGGTCCCTGGAGAGTGTCCTGGGGATCATAGGATTCTTCAGAGTCCCCTCTCCAAAGCCCTAGACCCTGCTCCGACCTCAGAAGGGGGACTCTGGAATGTCTTCTCATGGACTTCAACTCCCATGATCTCAAGCAGAAGAAAATGTCACAGCATCAAGATGCTAGCTGAATCTCCTTTTACTTTTGAACAAAGTACAGGGTATGGAGGGGGAGGCCAGATGGGCTTCTCACATCCAAACAGCTAACTGCCCCCCAAGGTAAGCTTTTGCCCCTTGTGGGGTGGAACTGGCTGCTAGGAGAGAGTGAGGAGGAAGAAGGGAAGAAGGCTCGCTTTGCGTGGCCCAAAGCCTTATTGAAGGGCTCAACTTATTTTCAGATAAGCAACTTGCAACTCATTACTAGAGATAATTCAGACAGAATTTAAACATGTTTTAGTGTTCATTCTTCAGTGGATCCAAGGTTTCTCAAATGCTGGAGCTGAAAATTGACAGGCAAAATGAGAACATAAACCTCTCTGTGGGTTTAGATTTCTCTAAACCTCAGTGGGTTTTAGATTTCTCTCAGATTAGAAAAGGCCAAGTCAAATTTGCAGGAACAGTTACAAATATTAGTAGCACAAATATTTGTGACCATTAAAAACAAACATAGATCAGATTGCTATATGCACAAAAATGGAAAGGTCCAGCGCTACCCACAATGGATGAATGGATTTTGAAAGTTATGGAGCTGGCGGAGATGGCGGAACTTGCGTCAATTATAAGGGAAAAGTCCACATCTGGTTTTAGGATTGACCGGAAACTTTTTATAGACTATTTGAAGGGACAAGAAAAAAATGAACTGTTTATCTGCGGATTCAATGACTGAGCAGGGTTAAGGTAAAGGGGGGAACTGGTTGCTTGTTTAGTGACAAGAACAAAGATAGTTATATGTCTTTGCAGGGGGGAAATCCTGGAACCACCTTAACTTTGTATATGGTCCTCTTGTAGTATGTAGTTGATGTTGTCGATGTTTTGTTGTTTTGTGTGTGTGTAAAAACCTAAACTTGGGGGGGGGGAACATAGATCAATATTTTTCTCTTAACTAGCATACGTGATATAGAAATTCCATAAAGTTTTGATGGTTTACAATTCCCCCTCTCTTTCCTCTGCAGCATTAAAACTGGGTCCCGAAGCTTTCAAGTTTGATGGTGGTGTGGAGGCAGTAGCAGTGCGACAGAATGAAAAATACTACATTTTAAGACCAGAGGTGATAGAAACCTACTGGTATATGTGGCGATTCACACATGATCCCAAATACAGGCAGTGGGGCTGGGAGGCAGCACAGGTAACTATTGACTGCTTTTCCTTATGGAAGTCAACATGTTTACTGACAATGTCTCATGTGTAAAGTATTGTGTTTCTGGATAGTTGCCTCTGCTTCACAGGTGTTGAAACTAATTTTTTTTTTAGGGAAAATGAATTAACTACACATCAAACTAGTACTAAGGATGAAACATCAAGAGTTTTGATTCCTAGTTCCTCTTCCTATCAATTGGCCATAAAAACTTTACCTACACTAGAAAATTATATTATGATAAAAAGTGCTATTTTAAAGACCTGCTCTACAAGTAATAAAATTGAGCTGTAAAATGAACATTGGAATAAAATGAATTCTGTACATTCATACAATTGATAATTAGGCCATTTTTTCAGTGGGAGCTTGTTGGAACACACCATGAGAGCTAAAACACAAGACAATAGTATCTTTCTCACTGGGTTATACCATTTCAGACTTCAGGGGTGTCACCTGTCTGAATGATGCCCCCATATAAGAATCTCCCCACAACCAAAAACGTAGGGTGTTAGGGAGCGTCTGACATGACATGTGGAGAAGTAACTTAGGTTTGATTTAGTTATTCCAAGTGCCATCGGATTTGGTGCACTCCAGAGCTGCACCATGCAGTTAATTCTTCTTATTTTGTATTCTAGTTCTACGTCGTCACATTCTGTGTTACATATAGGCCTAGGGGTGACTATATTATTAAGATGTCATGTATGCCATGTTAGAGATGGAGCTGTAAGGGGCTGCATCTTAAGATGCATCTGGTATATTTGTTTACGATACAGTCCTCCTACACATATCTATTCCAGAGGTAAATTCAGCTCAGCTTTCTTCCATGCCAGTGTGCAGCTTTAGTCAATTAAGAAAACAGATAAAATTTAAAATAAAAGTTGAAAATTGAAACTATCAACATTGTAGTGAACAAAGGAAGGGTTTATTATCTGGGTTTAGAAACAGAATGTAAACCTAAGCATTATCATGCGGAAAAAGAAGAAATTCATATTTTAGAGGAAAATCTCACCAAAATTATTTATTTGAAGCATTTTTTGGTGCTCCTCTGCCAAAAAGGCTCCCTGAATGGCTTATATATAATAAATTAAACAAGTCAGTCCCTGCTCATAGACTTACAATCTAAAAGGACACGGCACCCAAAGAAAAAGGAATGAGGAGGGACAGGGTTAATTCTTTCAGTAGGGCTGGTAGAACAGCTGCTGGTGGTAACAGTGGAGGGAGGAGGAGGAGGAGGAGGAGGAGGAGATGCTATCGTGAGGGAGGGTCTTCTGCAAGGCCCATGAAATGGCCCCACTTTCCCTCTCGTCTCCCTCAGCTCAGCCTGCTGGAAGTGCTGCTGGTGGTGACAACTTTCATCTAATTTGATTGATGAGTGGCAATACAATTAACTTTATTGTGATATATCAGCATACACAATCTGAAATTCTATATGTCTATGCAGTGCAATCCTTTGCATATTTACTCAGGAGTAAATCCCACTTGATTTCAGTGGGGTTTACTCCCCAATAAATGTGCATAGGATTGCAGCATTAACTGGAAATGAGCCCACTGAACTCAGCGGAACTTGATTTGGAGTAAACATGCCTAGGATCAGACTGCAAGTGTCCATAGTAACCGTAGAGTAAATTAGTATCACGTACCTGTATTTATTTATATCCCACTTCATTTTGGTAACATAATATCCATGACATTAGCAGCAATTAGCGTAAATGAGTGTGTAAAAGATCCATAGCTTCTGATTTTGAACTTTCACATGAGACTTGCATGGACTTCACAGAGCAGAAGGATACACCAATTGAAACAAGCTTCTCGACTGTGCCACGTCCTAGCTTGTTCCTTGATTGTATAGATGTACTTTCAAACATTAATTTATTAATTTATTTCGTTTGATGCAGTGATGAGGGATTTGAGGCAGATGAAAAGCAAGAGGCGTCACAGGCTGTGTTGTACAAAGGCATTGCCCAATGTTGGAAGAGCAGTGAGTTGGATCCAGTATAAGTTTTCCACAGAGGAAGGGTTCCTTTCATCTGCTGGAGGCTTCTGACCCAGTGGAGGACTCTCCCCTTGGAGAAGCAAAGATTAGGGGCACTTACCAATGTGCCCACACACATGGAGTACACTGGTGGGAATCATAGCTAGTGTAATGAGTAGCTAGCGCTTGTTAAAGCAACTGAAAAAAAGCAGAAATGGTAATTTCTGGAATGGAGCAGATCAGTGGTGCTTGCAGATGTGAACTTTGTGGGCCTGCCCTTATCTATAAATGAGTGCATCTGCTCATTTCTGGGGTTTCTTTAGGAAGTGCTAATTCTCCATTGCACTCCCAGTGGGTCCTATGGGCGCAATGGAATGAGCAGAAGCCCAGCAGCAGTATTGGATATTGCCACAGAAGAGGACCCTGCCTGTTTGCTCCAGGAGGAGATGCCATCTGAGGGATGCCCACCATGCTGCTCAGAGAACAGAAATTCACAGTTCAAGAATTTCTGGAATTTATTGCATTGTTGCCTTGATCCCAAATAATGAGATAAAGTACTGCTTTTACTTTTTCAAACAAATGTCTTCATGTAGCATACCTCATCCAAGAAACCCTTCAGTAGTATTGCATGGGCAATCAGATGTAATAGCACAGTTTAATGACTGGTGAAATCACAAGAACAAGAGGCAGCCCTTAATTTATGATAACCATTTGTGCTAATCTTAACATGCTATCTCTGAACTCAAGATCGTTCCGTTAAAAATACAAAAACAGTTGGGTGCAAAATCTTTTAAAAGAGGAATTTAGGAATAGTGTTCCATATTTCTACTGGTTTGTGAGAACAGATTGAACAGACATTTTGGCTATAATATTTCAAGGATTGCTATCATATTCAAAAGGGGTCATGCTCAGCTCTCCTGTGCAGTTGTTACCTTTTCTGAAGTTACAAAGTCCTAGTGTTAGTCTGGTTTTTCTAGACCCGGTTGTGAAGAACTGGCTGATAAAGCATTCATTGTGTTTTCCCCTTTCATATAGGCCATTGACAAGTATTGCCGAGTAAGTGGTGGATTTTCTGGTGTGAAGGATGTCTATTCCTCTGCTCCTACATACGATGATGTACAGCAAAGCTTCTTTCTTGCTGAAACATTAAAGTAAGCAGATTTTTCTTCTTCATATTTGTCTGAGCAAGCTTGGAACAGTGAAGAACATAGAAAGATACCCAATTCTTATAGGGTTGTTGTTCATTTAATCATTGTCGTTTTTTAATTTATTTTTTTGTAAACTACGCTGGAAAATGAAGGGCAGTATTAAATGTTTTAAATGAGTAAATGTAATATTCTGAGTTGATAAATGACCTATTTATAGGGAAGCGTAAACCACAGTGGAACACATAGGATGTAACAACACAAACAGACTGACAGAAAGGCACAATGTAGTGAAAGTATAAGAATAAGAATATTAATAAATCATGTATTAATTAGTGACCAGGCAAAAGTTGCACATTTTCAGGACCAACGTTTCTGAGATTCTGAAACTGCAATACTTTCCTGGTTCTGAATTAGCATGTTTATTGTTAGATGTTTGACAAGCAGCACATGAAGCCAGGGACTGAAGCCAAGATCTGCTCCTCTCAGCATCAACTGAGTCCTCCTTTGTGCACCTCTCACTGCCCCCAAGGGGGACAGCGAGAGGCACACAAAGGAGGCGCCCATCGCTACCAGGGCGAGAGAGAGAGCAGCTTCTCCAAGCATCAGCCACGTTCTGTGCTGGAGTTTCCTGCCTCTCGGTTCAGAGGAAGGCAAAATGTCTCATGAGATCAGTGGGTGTGGCCACAGCCACTGCTGTCATTCCGCTTGCAGAGGGCATAGGGGAAGGGACAGCAATTCAACCCCCTGCCTTCAAGTAGTTCCTCACTCCTTGCCTGCAGTGAAGAATGCTGAGATGTCTGAGAAATACGGCTTTTGCTTACAGTAAATGTGCCTATTGCTTGCTAAGCATATCTATCATTTGGTCTTTCTGAGTTGGTTTACCTTAAGGAGTTGTTCTATGTCCATATTCTTACACACACACACACACACACACACACACGCTCTGAGGTGTTTGATGCACAGTATTTTAGACTTATCGTGGCACACTTTTATTCTAGAACAGTATTCCTTAAACTTTGCTGTATTGAGGGTCACTGTTCTGGTTTAGAGGAGGAAACTTGAAAGGTTCTTGAATTCAAACTCACCTTCTCTGACTGCAATCCAGTGGAACTATATGGACACATGCAGTGGGGGATGGGGTGGACCGTGGCTATGGCAGTGGATCATCTGATGGGGGTTTCGTGGGGTCTGAAAAGGAAAGATTCATTTTATTGGAATACAGTGAGGCTTGCAGGCCAACATCATAGGGTTCATCAGGAATTTGCTTGTGCTAATTTTGTAACATAATGAACACAGAATTTATTTCAAGGACATTTTGGACACTCACAGCACTATTTTTATTTATTATAAACCACACATTTTTAATATCAATAATTCACAAAAAGTCTTCACAGTATGAAAAACAATCAGTTATTCACATGAAAGAATATGCACTACAAACAGAATCCACTTTCTCATAAATTCCACACACCCTTTCGTTTCGCAGATAATGGCTGTGTTCAGAAGACACCTTAAAGCACAGCTTTAACCATGGTAGTTAAGCCAGAAAGCCAGGTTGTGTTCAGACGACACCTTAAGTCATGGCTTTAACCATGGTGAATAAGGCTTTTTGGCTTTCTGGCTTAACTACCATGGTTAAAGCTGTGCTTTAAGGTGTCTTCTGAACAGGGCCAATGTCACCTCAGTCATGACAGCAAAATGCCATATCTTTAAATAATATTCTGAAATAAGATGAGCATTACTTTTTTAATAGTTGCTGGCTATACATATCCTTGCTACTGCCAATAAATAAGATACTAACTCCAAGTTGAATTCTGGCACTTATTCTTCAAATGACATAGTAAATGCACTTTTGGATCCACTGATAAAAAGTAGTCTGGAGTCGCTTCAATTATCCTAATACCTTCTCTCCAAAGTTGCTTAATAACTAGATATGTGCAAAAATATGAATCAAATCAACACTTGATGCAGAGCATCTCCAACCCATATCATCTCCCATATTGCAGATATCCTATGGGTGGAGGTGGGGGTAAGATACGATTGATACTGAACTTTATAAAAACACCCTTTAGGTCAACTGAAGTCAATCTAAATGGACCTTTTTTTCCAGATCCACAGAGTCTCTTCTCTAAGGTCCTCATATTTTCTAATTAAAGCTCCAACAACACGCTTCAATTGAAAAAAACTGAAACAAAGGGAGGCTATTTCCATCTCATCTCACAATTTTCTTCCAACTTCAGAAGTACTCCATTATTAAAAAAATATTCTCAATTGAGGCCATTCCAGCATTTGTCCAAATGAAGATATCACTCAGCTGTTCTCTTACTGTGATAGTTTGTTCATTATAAAGAACAGATGATTATCTATGGCTCAACTTAAATTCATATTTTATATTTTACAGAAGTATTAATAGTTTTCTTGAAAAATTTAGATGTATTTGAACTAGTTCCCTCAGTTAATTAGGCAGATTTTGAATTATGTTTTTTTTCAAGTTTTGGGTGGCATGCATCAATCATCACAGAAGAAGCATCCCTTTCTGTATAAGCTGTGATACATGCCTGTATCATCTAAAAATTCCCCCAGAAAGGTTGTTGTTCATATGCAAATGTATGCAGATTTAATTGCTTAATTGATCAGCTACAGTTTCTTTAATCAGATGATATACCTTCTTTAAACCATATAATCCATAATTAGTCTGAGAGTATCTTGTTTAGACTGGACATGGTGACAAACTTTAATGCTCATTTGAACTTGTTTTCTTTCTTTGACTTTGCAGGTATTTGTATTTGCTGTTCTCCAATGATGATCTCCTACCTTTAGATCACTGGGTTTTTAACACAGAAGCTCATCCCCTGCCTGTTTTACATCTAGCCAACACAACACTTTCAGGAAACCATGCATATCGATAGAAACTATTCCAGGACAAGGACAAAATACTTTATTTTAGCTGTGTTTTGTTTACATGGACCACTTCAGACTTAAGGCTTGAGAGAAGACCGATGTGAGTTTAATTAATCAAGAACATTGAATCCAGAGAGAGGATCAAAACTGCACTCTTAAGCATGTAGATAAATTTTAAAATTCCATTTTATACATGACCAAAACTATCTAGTGCAGCGTGTGTCAGAAAGAGACCGTGTATATTTGCAACTGAGAAGGTGGAGCATGGTGTTTAAGGATTCAAAGGCTAAGGGAACATACTTCCTGCCAAACGAGAGGAGTGAGCTACAACTGGTACTCTTGATCTTTGAAGTGATCTGTCTTCTGCCCAGATGATTTGGATTCCTGATATTTTGTCATTTGCTTTTTCTTTCGGTGATGGCATGAGCAAAATGATGGCAGGCAACGAAAGTGCGCTAATAGCACCCAGACATGAAGCTGCTCTACTTGGTTTGAATTTTCTACTCTTCATCAGTCTATCCAGACTGGCAGCCATACCCAGTGCCTCTTGAGATCCTTGCCTCCTTATTAATAATAATAATAATAATAATAATAATAATAATAATAATAATAATAATAATAAAAAGAATAATGATCAACCATGTGTTCTTATTCATCAGTAAATGGGATATGGAAAGGATCAGCATCTTCTCTCAATCGTTCATTTTACGATTTGGAAAGCTTCATTCACTGCAGAGTTGTTCCTTACACCGTCATGACAACAGCACTAGTGTGGCCTACCACTTGGTCAAGATTTCCTTCAACTAAGTCGCAATAACTTTGTCTATGAAGCTTGGAGTTTCATTCAGATCTCGGAGTTTCATTCAGATCTCACTCTTTTTATTTGTACAGTATTCAAAAATTGAAGAACTGTTCTGTAAAAGATGTTTTTAGCCATCTTAAGTCCACTGAGTAAGAATTAAGGTATAATAGTGGTTGCTTTTTGGATTTTTTGTAAAAGCTGGAGTCTGAGGAGGAGTTGTCATCATGTACTCAATAGAAATCCTACTATTTGATCTTCAGGTAATTGGAAAGATAACACCTATTGGTGTCTGTCATATTAGAGAACACATCAATATGAATTTGAAAGTGATTTTTTTTAAACTTTGCAATGCATTCTTGTCATTACTAAATGCTGTTGACAACAATTTGTGTTATAAACTGCTTCTTTGATTTATAAAAATGGGCTTGTCAGCTTCAATTAAAGAGAAGCTGTTTTTCTGAGCAGGATATTTAAATGGTTCATGTGAATATTGTACATGTATATTGGAATATGATATCCTGGTGAATACAGATAACAACCCTTTATTTTTTGCTGTATGCATACTTTTTAAGAAAAGTGCTGAAATTCAAAAGTCTGGTTAAAAAGAACCTCTGTTGACCAAGTTAGCACATTGGGACCTTATCATGCCCCAAGGACATAACAGACCTGCAACTCAGCAAACCATTTAATTAGGTAGCTGTTAACAAACACGTGATCCAATTGTAGTGAAATCTAAGTTAAATGTATTTTGTATATTGCAATCCCTATGCTGGAGATCACTATACCCAGCTTGCACTGGCACATCATCTACAGCTGAGGATGTGGGAATCTATCTGGCCAGGATCATGCTGCATTCTAATATGAAATCCATTATCTTGTGAATGCTTCTATTCCACATAGTTGCAGAGATAAACCTAAGAAAATACTGGGAACATAGTGTAGATGGAACTGGGAACATAGTGTAGGTGGAATTTTAGGCCTCAGGAGGTTAAGATTTCCTCAGCACAGTTACTAGACTCACCCACAGCTTCTAGTCCATATTTTACTGTCCCTCCAGATCTGTTTTCCACATTTCTTTACCATTTATGCTGTTTACTTTTCCCAGTCTCTCAATAAACTTGAAATTCTAAATTCTGCACGAAAAAAGCAAAGTATTTAAATAAGACCCTACAATTTTGAATAATTTAGTCCAAATTCTTCCAATTCTACAGTCCACCTGTAGAATTTGGTATATTTAACACAGAAATCTAGAACTATTGTGTCTAGTACAGGGTTGAAAATCGGAAATCTCTCTTCAGACGCTTCTATTATTGCTTATGTCCAAAGTGTTTTGCTTAAAAATAATATACAAGGAGTGGCTAAAATTGTTCTCAACCTAAATGGAATTGAATTGGGTTTGGAATTAAGCTGAAATGCATATGCATACTCTGCATAGAACATATAATCTTGGATTCTTGTGCATAGAAGTACCGCAGTGCTGCTAAATTTGTCTGCTGCTTAGATATATTAATACGCAGACTATTTTTTTCCTTTTTCCTTTTAGAGTAGAACTACACATGACAAAGATATGTCTGAGAATATTTGCAGGGATTATCTGATCTTGTTTGTAGAGTAGCAAACTAGTGGTGCTAGTGATCTATTGTCCTTCTATTGCGCCCACACTTCCAAATATATATATATATATATATATATATATATATATATATATATATATATATTCAGACTACTGTGTATGCAGTTTGCCACAGTTTCCCATTTGCTTCTTTTGCTTCTTTCCCCCTTTCTCTTACTGGTTACCAATGTGCATGAGTGTATATGTACATTGGTTAAAATAGGTGGGCAATAGCTGTTTGGTCTATTTGCAAATCAAATCAAATTATTTATTATGGTCACAGACCTGCAAAATCAATTTTTAAAAGATACAAAAGATAGTTAAAAAGTGACATGAAACCAAATTCTGCTTTGCAGAGTTCCTTCTCTTGGGAGTATTGCAATATTTTCCCCTAATTTGCATTGAGGTCATAAAAAACCTAGAGACCCTTTCAATAATACAGGAGGACACATCGCTTAAACAAATTAATACCAAAGTTGTGGGGTTACTTCCAGAAAAGTCTGTTAATAATGGAATGATTAGCTTCTTTCTGCATTCCTTATACATGTTACAATGCAAAAGGACATGTTTGATTCTATTGTTCCAGTGCCACAGGGACAGATCTGATCATTAACTGGGATTTTACTGAACCATCCTTCTAGTAGTGCTGATGGCAACACATTAAAGTGAGCAAGGGTAAATGCTCTTCTGTACTTTGGAATAGTTGACGTATGCAGATATGAAGCTGCAGTGAGTCCGTAGTTATTAAAGCTATTATAGAGTGATGGAGAACAAGATTTGTTATCAGCAGTTCTTAAATGCTGTAGATCTAGGTCTATTAATCTTTGAACAACAAGAGATTGTGCCTTATGAAGCCCCTAGTTGCCCGCAGCTTCCACAGAGAAGCCCAACCTAAGTAACTTCTTCTCCATCTCCCTCATCCAATAAGTGACATAGGGATCTGAGAGCAGTAAGAAGAGATAACTACCAGGAACTGACAGGAATTTGCAATAAGCAACGACTAAATGGTGCTCCCCTCCTATTTTCTTAATCAAGCTGCTGAAACAAAGCTTGAAGGAAACTAGAAGTGTTTTTGTGTGTGAAAAGACTATGATCTCAAACCTGGTAATGAAAACAAATTCCTGTGCTAAGCCAAGTGCTCAGAAACTCGTTCCTTAATTGCAAGTGTATGTCCACATCTACCCCTCCTTCCCCAGCGCTATTTTGCACTGGGCTTTGAATGGATTCTATTTTTTTTAAATCGATTCCTCAACGCTGATTTGTCTACCCCTAGATAAAAACATCTGCAAAAAGGAATATTCATGTGATTGTTATGTATACACAATGTCCATTAATGAAATCACAGTACAAAAAGGAATCCTGATGTGACCATGGTTCACACCTACATCCCTTTTCGCATGGTGAATTAATGTGCTCAAATGCATAGATAATTTGTAAAGGAGGTGGGGGACAGAGAAGAAAAAATATGCAAATAAAACTGTGGCAAAATATGCATGCACAAATTCAAAAATTAACATTAAGCAGTCTTCAGATGAAACTAGCTGTCAGAGCAGATAGGGCAGAGCCAACCTATGGTGGGGGGAGGGGAACACAATGCTCTGGACATCTGCTCAGGTCAGCATCATTGGGCACATGCTGAGGCTGACTTCCCTCCAGGGCCTCACTGACATCCCCAGAACTCCCTGATCCTGCTATTTGTTGCTGACATCCCAAGTTAAGGGAACAGGAGTGAGGCGAATGAACAGCAGATCGGCAGCCTCCACTCACATTGCCGTCTCCCACTGGGCAGTACTGTGGATTGGTCCTATAGGGGCAGTGCCTATGAATGAGTAGCAGCAATACTGAGGGAGAGGTGGGACTATTTAAGGGGTGGGTCTTCTTGAAAGCCTTTTGCATAAGAGCCCCCTCCCTCTTTAAAAAGCCTGGAGCTGACACTGCCTCTGTTTATCTTTAATCATGATACGGTTTCCCCACCCCCACCAGCAGCAGTCAGTGACATGGAATGGGGACAAGGACATGAAGAACAGAAAAATGGGGCCATTTTCAGCAGCATCCCTATGCTTGACACAAGACCTGGTTTGCATGTAACACTAACCATGGTTTATTTAACCCATGGTTAACCCATGGTTTGTTGACCTAGTTAGTGTTTGCCTGGCAGACAAAGAAACCATGTTTTGTTTTCTTGATCACTGGGTTGATGTTAATGTCCTTGTTTGCCTATTCCATCACGGTATCCTAAATGCCTTTGCATTAGTACTGGCATGTAGAGCAGCTGGGTTGATTTATCACTCTTACTTGCCACTTCTGTAGCTGGGGGGGGGGGACGACGGGGACGGACAGACCCATAAACAACCCAAAGCTCTGAGTTGAGCATAATTACAACCCATGATTTAAACAACCCAGAGTTCACAACACCATAACCATGGGTTCTCTTTCTGGGTTGTTTGTGGTTGACCATGGTTTGTTAACGTGCCTGTGTTCACACATGACAACCCAGAATTCAACCCATGGGTTAAATAAACCATGGGCTAGCACTGTGTGTGAATTGAGTGAATGTGTAATTATTCTCTAAAATGCCTGTACTCAGTGAAAAAATGTTTTGCTCCAAAGGGGAAGGGTCTCCTATCGTACATGTGAATTCATTGCTATAGTTAATATTACAAAAATAAAAGTTGTAGTTCAAAATAATTACTACTATAAATAATTGCCACTCAAGTTAATTCTGATTTGCATGGGTATTTACTGGAAACCAAAAGCTGAATGAAATTGCTACAATTGCTTTCCTAGCATCATTAAAACTAATTATCTAATTAGTATTTAATGACTTAAGGCAAGTACTTTTGTTCCATTTTAAAGGAGTGGTTTAAAATTAGATTTTCCACTCTTGTTATAATTGCTAGTAGTTTGAGCTTTGCCCTTGGTTACTTTGCTCCCGCAAGCATCTTTTACATCAGGAGTTCTGTGGGGGAAGCTCTATAATCAATCCAAGTTTGTTCTTATTCTTACTCTGAACATACAAAACATAAAATACTTGCCCTAAGAGATCAGTGACAATTATATCGAGCCAGAATAGTCCAAACTTCCCATGCCCATCAATGCTTGCTTTCCCATTGTGGTGGCTTGAGTTACACAAAACTGCTTACACTAATTTTCTCTAAATCTCATACACATATAACTCTCTACCACAGAAAGGGTTAATTTTAGATTCTGAGCTACTTCAAAGTAAAGAGGTTGAGATTTTCATTAATCAGATGCAATTCCATTTCTCTCTTGTTCAGGCATTTAACAAATTGCAAATAGTTGCTTAATCATCTAGTTTATTGCAGCTCTTATTAGTTTTACTAGTTCTAATGACATCCCTGCTCTCCCTCTCAAATTATATGTGTATGCTACAGAGACAAGAACTGTGCTCCCTTGTGATTCCAGTTGTGAAGTTTAGCTCTTCAACTATGGCTTCAGTTGACTCATTTTCTTATTCCTTTTCCAAAATAAAGATAAATGAGGGATGAATTCATACACTGTTACTTTCACATGATGAATGTAGTTGTCACTTGATAATGTAAACATGCAAAAGTATCTGTATCAAGTCACCACAGATCGACTAGGACCATATATATGATGAGAGGCACATAATTATAACAATTGTTTAAACAGTGTATTAAGACAGCTATTGTAATCTAGCTGGACAAGGGTAGATAATTGTACTGAATTCTTGTTTTACAGAAGGAAAAAAGGTATAGGTAAATCATTCAGTACTGGTGATATTCTGCATACATACAGCCTATCCACATTGCCCTTAAAATGACTTATATTCTGTTTAAAAACATGTTTTTTAAAGTTGTTTCATTACGTGGTAGGACACACTGAGCAGTACTTACGTTTCATAGTGACTGCTTCCTCCGTCCTCAAAGTGTTCAGTGGTGTATTACAGGGTTAATTCCTTGACTCTTCTTTAGTTTCTGTTTTGCAGGCTGCTTGAGTTAAGGAGACAGAAGTGGGTGGGTCAAGCAGCCTGCAAAACAGAAACTAAAGAAGAAGAGTCAAGAAATTAACCCTGTAATACACCATTGAACACTTTGAGGACAGAGGAAGCAGTCACTATAAAACGTAAGTACTGCTCAGTGTGTAATGTGCTCATGTAATGAAACGACTTAAAAAACCAAATTTTTAAACAGAATATAAGTCGTTTTAAGGGCAATGTGGATAGGCTCATAGCTGTAGGCTTTCTAAACCACACTTCACATTTGGTTATTTACAGACCCTGCCTTCTAACCAAACACACAGTTATAGCTTATTCCATATTTTTACAATATGCCCACTCCCCATCCTCAAAGAAACTCCTGAAAATCTACTACTTACATTTTACTATGGAATACTCTAGAGAGTATGGCCTATTATGGCTAGATCACACATGCATGTACATCTCAATTTTTTTTCTGCATGAGACTACTGTGCATTTGTTGACTGGCAACTGAATATATGATCTGATTTAACTGAAAAATATTGTTTGAGATGATGTGAAGTGAGATGCAAATACTCTGTGTGGTGTAATAACTCTGATGCCACACATATGTGTGCAAATCATCACCTGATGTTGAGTCATAATGTGCTGCACATGCAAATGTGAGCTAGGACTTAGAGTTCAGTACTATGCATGTTTACTTGCCTTGAGTCCCATTGTATTTTGGATTGTACCTTAGTATCTCTGCTGTGAGAACAGATGTGCAGTCTTTTTCCTATGCTAGACCAAGAACACACAATGATTTAAACACCACATATTCTCTAATCCATTTGGGCTACACAGACAGAGGCACACATGGTAGATGTTACCTAAACAAACAGGGACCCAGGAGTGATTATTTTTAATTTCTCTTGATAATCCAGTGCTAAGAGTTGGTAGGCTAGATGTTTGTTTCAACAGGATTGTGTTTTTCCTACTTGTTTAAATATATATAGCTGGTTGGAATAATTTATGCACCCCATCCCCCCAGCAACTTTTTTATGTTTAAAAGCCATAAATATATTGGGCACAATCCATCTAAGGACCCAATCAAGAGGGGCTGGATTAGTGCTATGTTGGGCACTCTATATAAATACTACTTTTGGGATTGCTTGTGTAACTCGGCAGGTACTTTTCACACCGTAAAAAAATTAGATAACAGGACAATTAAAAGGCTAGTCTTTCACATGTCATGTTGGTGAATATTTTTAGCCCATGGGTTTTGGATTGCCATTACAAATTGAATGATATTGGGCCTGGTTCACTCTTATGAATGAGATGGTAAGCTGTAGTTGTGGTTTTTTTGATAAGCACGGGCCTAATGAGAGCTCAACTTGATTTACAGTGCAGTCCTATACATGTCTACTCAGAAGTAAGTCCCATTGCGTTCAAGAGGGCTTACTCCCAGGTAATTAGGAGTCTTAGTGGATCTGCTTTTAAACACTGTTATTAATAGTGGATATTGGCCAGTCATCCTGTCTCTATTTCACTTTCCTAAACTTTATTTTTCACCCTGAAATATTAAAAAGGCAAGAGTCAGACTTTTAAACTGGGAAACCTTTGGCTGTCTCTGACCTGACATCCTGCGTATGTAATTTTTAAAAGTTTTAAAAATATTGTATATAAAAATAAAGAATGTCTTTAAAAGAAAGTATTTGCTGTGACCATATCCTTTTCTTTCTTTTTTTTGTATAGGATATGGGAAGAAAAATGCGGTCAGTGGGTGGGATGCCTTCATTCAGTTACTAGAGTGACTCTTTGTTTTCTGCCATGCTCAGAATTCCCCAAGATGCCTGAACCTCTTAGGGGCATTATCTGCAAGACATTCTCGTTGTAAATTCCCTTGAATCAGATCTGTCTCCCCTTCAGTGGTTTCCCAAGTCAGTCACAGCTTGCCATGGCTGCCTTTGTGAAGGTATGAACGGTGAAATGAACATCCCTTGGTTCAATTAGATGTGAAGGCCTGTTACCTGCAAGGACATTTCCCCCCATTTCTTGAACAGAAAATTTTAGGGAACATTGGTGAAACAACCTCCTATGAAATGTTTCTCTTTTGGAATGAGTGAAGTGCTTTGTAAAACAAAGTTTTATTTAAAATGTATAGTATGAAGACTTTTATGTGAAACAACCTGCAACATTAGAGAGTGATGGAGCCTATGTTATACTATACATATACAGTCAAAATATTTTCAGTGTTATACTTTTAATTCAATATTCAAATATGTTGCTAGTCCTTAATACTGTAACTATATAGACACTATCTGTTTCTTTAGTTTACCACATAAATTGTAGATTCTGTTTTACCTTTATTTTGTCCTGCTTTTCAGATGGCAAAAACTAAGATACATGTGCTTAGGTGTATATGATGTTGTGCTAGGGGAAGGGACCTCTAGCGTTATCTGGCACAACACGATTCCCTGAGAAACAATCTCACCAGCTAACATTACTGGTGTTGTGCTGTAGGTCCCTTACACTAGCACAATGCGATTTACATTAGTGCATTAGTCACACTGAATACTGCCCTATGCTACCTAAGCATAGTTTTTGCCATCTGAGAAGTAGGAAAAAAAGAGTGGAACAGAATCCACAACTGATGTGGTAAACTAAAGAAACAGAAACTCTCATAGAGTCACAGTATTAATAATGACTAGCAGTATACGTGGATATTGAATTGTGGCTTTAATTTTGTGACCATATGGTCGGAGTACAACGAACAGTTTTTTTTTGTTAGAATTGTTTTTATTATGTACATCTATTTAACTGAAACTACTTCTTTTCCTATTGATTAGAAACTCAGTAGAAGACTGGAGGTGAAGCCTTAAGTGGATCTTTGTTGTTACTTATTTTAAAGAACAAATTGGATCTGCTACAAAATGTTGCAGTATGGACTGCTCCCATTCACAGTTCCACCCAGCCATGCCCTTTTCCAGAGTACTGGACAATGCACTCTGCCTTCTGTATTGACATCCCGCATCCTCCCCAACAGATATTCAATGTTGTGTGGTCAGTGAGCATGCTCGGTCTTCATTGGACTACTTTAGGGATTTCCCCTCTCTAAAGTTCTGTACTTTTGCCAGATTTTGTGGTTCCCCAAGCCTGCCGATACCTCCCTCTTGTGTATGGATAGTGCCATTTTGGCTACATAAGAACTGGCACACAGAATGAATTTACTATTAGTATACAGGATAGTCTCGTGGTGGTTCTGTTTGGCAGAAGTATATGTCAGTCGAAGTAAGAATTTTGTTGGGCCTGGTCCTACAATTACTTCAGTTTAATAAACTAATTGAAATTTCTTAACACACTTTTACTGCTGTACTGTTCATACATACCCCACAAGCCCATGGCAAATGTGGGTTTTAGTCAGCTTTTGCACGGACATACCTGCTTGCACTATGAGATGAGGCCGTTTTGGATATAGATGAACTTTTAGCCCCTAAGCATGACTACTCAATGAGTAGCAACTGAGTGTCCAATGCCATCTTTTGGTCTGTGTTTTATTTTCCCAGGCTTTTTAGTTCCTCAATCTTGTTTTTAAATGTGTGTTGTGATTTTAGACCTTTCCCTGTTGGTGGTATTTAGGTAAATGAGCAGTGCAACCTTTCTAAAAACTACAGCTGCCGTAGACTCAAAGAGCATCTCTACATTAAGGGAAATCCCGTTGTTTACTTGGCACTGTTGTGCTTCCTGGTTCTTTCACATGATTGATATGAGTTGGATTACCCGGTGGGAGAGAGCCAACAAGGCAGAAGATCCTGTTTCCTGAAGATCCTTTAAACCGCAGACATGGTTGAATTGAGAAAGTGCTTCCCTACCCCTCCATGGCATGTGTGCAAAGGAGCAGGGCAGGGGAGTCTTGTTTTCGTCTGTTTCCTCACAGCCACCAAGAAAGCCAGGACTTACTTCTGAGTATGATTGCATTGAAGTTTGCAAACCTTGGCACACTTACTTGGGAGTGAACCCCATTGAACACAATGGGATTTACTTCTGAGTAGACACATGGGGATCAGTTCTGCCTCCCTTTCTTGACCTCTCCTCCCTCTGTTTAAAGTCTTTCCTTCCTCGGCAACTTCATAGTTCAATGCCAGCTTTACACGCTGCCAATTTTGCACCATTAAGGGTTTATTCCAGCTTTTCTGTGATATATTTAAAATTGAATAAGGGGGAGGGGGACCATGGGAGTCATCCTGTTTGTTTACAGCATCATTTAATTGACCCAGAAACTTCTGTGAATAGTCAAAAACAAGCATGCTATAACTATTAGGGTCAGCTATTCCCCTTCTCACTGTGTCTACCACCAAAATCAACATTAGGGTATCAACACCAAAATCAACATTATTAGGGATCTTCACTTAGACTTTAGTAAACAACATCCCTGTATATGTATACAAACAGCATTCTGTGCACCTGAACAGACCTCAAGTACAGCATTCACAAGAGGAAGGTGGTACTAGGGAGATGGACTTTTTGGTGGTGGCACTCTGGTTGTTATTATTTTTATTTCAGTTTATATCCTGCCTATATACAAAATAACCTAGGTGGTTCTAGAATGCCCACCCCAGAGAAGTATTTTAAGGTGCCAGGTGAAGATCTTTTTATTTTCCCCAGGCTTTTAAGTTGTAAAAGAATCTCCTGAAAATAGAATAGCATTTCAGAGAGATGACTCCTGGGTCCATGTGACACATTCCTGTAGCTGAGGTTTGGGGCACGCTAAAACTCCCAGGTTTTAGTAGGCAAAGAAAATATGCTGTCACCCTTTCCCACTTTGGTTTCCAGAAGGATTTTAAAGTGACTACCTCCTTTTGGGTTGCCAACGCTTGGGAGCCTACTGTGCCTGCTTTATGCGAAGCAGCTGGCTAAAACTCACCCTACTTCCATGAGTGGCAAGAAGACCAAAAGGAGTTCCACAGGGTTCTGTTTTATTTGGAGAAAAGTGCACTGAAGACTAGCTGTGTCTGTAATATTTACCTTTTATTTATAAATATACAAGTAGAGCATTTGGAGAATAGACTCCATCAGCAGCACTATTGCTAACCCTGCATCTGGCTTCCAAAGAAAACAACTGTGACCAAAGGAAGCTTTCACTAACTCCCAGCTCTTGCTGTTCTCTTAGTACTAAACTATACACTACATAGGAGATTCATAATTGGCTCTCCTGATTTTCTTTTTTAATGAAATGCAAAAGGGGCAGTCAGAGCTGCAGCAAAGAGGTGTTTAACCCTTTCACCCAGGGCCAGCTTAGAGTTTTGGTGTGCAGAAGGGGGGTGGGTGCGGTCGGACCCTCATTGGGCCCCTCTCTGAGTTAGCCTCCTTGCTAATGTCATCTGTGCTGCCCATTAGCTCCCCCCCAGGCCTGTTCTGTATAGCTGCTATGGCATATGGGAGAGTCTGTCCATCCAGTGGAAGATGGTGGCGCCTATTTCAGTGGAGCAGTGAATCAGTTCTGGGATTGTCAGAACTGTAATGGAGCTATCCAAGGTGCTGAAGCTATTTTGGGGAGAGGGGTCAGCACTTTGGATGGCTCCTTTGGAGTCCTGGCTGGTTCTAAGTGAAACCCAGAGTGGGTTTACTGCCCCACTGCAACAGGAGCTACCAGGCTCCAATGTGTTCATCTCTTGTTGCCTGTTCCGCAAGGGCAAGTGAACAGGCAGCTCCGCCAGGAGGTGCAGAGAGGTTAGGAGGGCTTATTATTAGTGCCCTTCCCCCACAGAGTGTGGGTTCTTCCTGGTACCCAACAATGATGACGCCCTGCTTCGAGTTATGTTGGTTTCCCTGCAGCAATGTTAATCAGAAAAATGGTGTAAGTAGTGTGTTTGGCCACTTTAACTCCACTTCCCCACACTTCAAAAGAAACCGACAGGAGTTCTTTAAGTTAAAGTTTTCTTACATCACATTTTGCGCTAGACAGATTCAAACTGCAAACCGGTTCAGATTTAATATAACTCCCCTGCAGAGCTGAGGTCTCAGACTCCAACCTTGCAGTTAAATTGCCCATTTGAGAAAGCAGCCATAGAAATTAAGAAAAAGTCAATTTGTTACATTTTTAAATCGTATCAGGTGACACTTTTCAGTCAACGCTTTAGGCAAAATAATAATAATAATAATAATAATAATAATAGAACTATGGCATCAGTAAAAGGTCACAATTATTCCGTTAGTCACATCAGTCACCGATATCACATCAAAAAACTATACAGAAAACCGTCAGAAACTGGGCCTACCAAAATACATCCACACCAACATCCAGAAAGCAGTCATACTCAAAACATGCTCAATTGTCAGGAAATTCCTGAATTAATAAAAGACAGCATGACTTGGCAAAGCCCGTCATATCCGTCTAGAAAAACCGCCATGAGCAAGAAAGAGATGAAATAATAATAATAATAATAATAATAATAATAATAATAATAAATTCATACACAAAATTGTCAAACTCCCCATTCCTCTTTATGGATTTGCCGAGCGGGGCTCATGGAGCTGTCTTGGGCAATGAAGAGATGTTGATTGATGGATGGGCAGTTTCTTCTGTTCACAGACATTTTATTAGGAGGGGTAGGGTTTTTTATTTTTAAAAGGGGACATTTCAGAGGAAACCACAAGCAACAGGTAACAAACAGCCCAGTTTAGCCAGTTCCAAGACAGTCGTTGCAACTCCTGTTCTTGTATCTACAGACTAGAACTGAGGGACGGCTGCTCCGAGCAGGCTTTACACTGCTGCTTTAAAACGGTTTATAACAGTAGTGACAACAGTTGGGGCCCAGGACATGCTCCATATACAGTTTTCAAAACGTTTTCAAAGTGGCATCTCCTGCTTGGTGTAGATCTGCCTGGACGCTCACGGTGCAATCCAGCTTTCTTTCCCATTCGCAGCTGTGTCTGGATGCGGTTGACTTCAGATTGAGAGCGTTTGAGGATACAAAAACGTGTGGTGTGTGCTAACTTCTGCATCAGGAGGGGATGGGGGTGGTGGGCTCTCTCTTCCAGAAAAGGAACGATCGGGAGGAGTATAGGGGGAAGAAGCGCACAGGTCGGAGGGGCCTCAGTTCCACCATCAAACCCATCACCCGTCCATACAGCCCCAAAAGGCCCCACACAGGTTTCCATGTAAATGCCGCGCGAGGCAACTTCTGGACGGAGCTGCCTGCTGGCGTTGCCATTCCCTGAGGGCCTCTGTCGTGGGGCGGTGGAGGGAGCCTCCTCGGGTGAACAGCTTCTCGGGGGACCTAGACGCCGGCCGGAGGGCCGACCCTTCCCCTCGGGGCTGCGGGGGGCGGCGGCGGAGGGCGAGAGGCGGCACGAGCACGACAGGGTCGTGGGTCGGGACGCGGGGCGAGGCGAGGCGCTGAGGAGGGCGAATCCGTTCAGGCGACGCGGCTTCGGTCTTCTCCTCCGGGCCTGCCGTGGCGGGGCGGAGCTGAGGAGGAAGAGGTAGGCCGAGGCGGCGGCGGCGGCGGAGGGCCTCTCTCGGATGGCGCGCCCGGCTGGCAGGCGCCCGGCGACCGCGCAGGAGACGCACCCGAGCGACTCCACTTCGGGACGCAGAAAACGCTCCGGGGGACTGAAGGCGACAGGGGCCCGGCGGGGAGCGCCGAGCGAGCGAAGCCGCCGGCCGCGCGTGTTCCCCCGCTCTGGGCCGGCGCTGCCCACATAGCCGATGTGTGGACCTCCTCCTCCTTCGGAGCAGGCAGGAGGGGCCTCCCTGGTCGCTTCCAAAGGCCGGCTGTAAAAAACGCGGCCTGGAGGAGCGGCGGCGGCGGCCTCCTCCTTTCGCTGGGGCTGCGTCGCTTCCACCGGGGTTTCCACCGAGGCTCTTCAGATGGGACATGGGGGGAGGGGGGAGGCCGCAGCGTTTCCACGTGGCGAGAAAGCCCACGCGTGCGCGCGCACACACACATGTGCGCCCCGGTGGGTTGGAGCCGCCTCAGAGGCCTCCAGGAGAAGGAAGGAAGCGTCGGCGAGAGGGGACAGAGGACCAGAGGGGGCTTGGATGAGCTTTTGCCCTTCGGCGCCTCCGCCGCCTCCTCGCCCCGTTTTCACCGGGCGCCGGACGCATCGGACTCGGCCGGGGGTGGCATTCAACTTCGCTACCCCCATCTGCTATGCACCCTCCCCTGCGCCCCAATAACTCTCAGGCCCCTTCCCCATCTTCTTCTCGGGATCAGAACCGTAGGAGACCAGCAGGGCCTTGCAGAGCTGGTCATATGCCTGGTAGTTTAGAAGTTGTAATTAATGTTTTTCACACCAAAGTTCCCAGGTTTGATCCAGGTAGGGCTGGAAAAACTCTTGCCTGAAGAGTGGACGGTACTGACTCCGTATAAGAAGCTTCCTATATTCCTATGTAATGCTGAGGGAGGGAGTGGCAAATGGCATCCGTGCTCCTGCTAATAAAAAGTGCACAGGCTGTGGCTTCAGTGGTAGAGCATATACTTTGCGCCCAGACGGTCCTAGGTTCAATCCTTCAGGTGGGGCTGGGAAAAGTCCTGCCTGAAACACTGGAGAGCTGCTGCTGTTCAGTGCCAATCATTCTGCGCTAGAGGGATCACTGGTCTAACTTAGTGTGGTAGTGAATAAAAACCACAAACAATTCATCAGGAATTATTATGTATTGTATTTGGTTGTTGTTGTTGTTTTAAAAAATGATTGTACACATACAAGTTGAAATAGATGATTGGTTGTCAGTATATCATACACACGTCTTTAGGTTGCTTAAATTTATTAGTATGTCAACACTTTCCTCTAACGTTGGGCTTTATTCTTAAATTTAAATTAAGGGGTATACACTATTATCTTTAAATGTTTACAAGCGTTCTCCAAAACAATTTCTACGTAATATAACACTTCAGTCACAGAAAGTGTGCTTTCATTTTTTCCCTCCAATATTTCAGGTTAAAAAACATGTGGTGTAGAGTATTTTGTAGGGGGAGGGGTGAAAGGAGATCAGCAGGTGTTTTGGATTTTGACTTATTTCATTTCTACACTGCCCAATAGCCAAAGCACTCTGAGCCGTTCACAGAAATTTCAAACTAAAAATACAACATGCTAAAAACGTAATACAAAATCTTTAACATACAGAATTTTAAAATAATTTAAAACTGCTAAACAACAGTTACAACAAGACCTGGTAAAACAACTGACATTAAAATAATAATAATAATAATAATAATAATAATAATATATTTATTTATCACCCGCCTCTCCCAACGGATCGAGGCGGGGAACAACACCAAACACAAAATACAAAAACTGATTAAAAGCAGATAAAACACTTTAAAACACCAATAAAACACCCTTCATATGCCGTCAAATGCCTAGGAGTAGAGGAAAATCTTAACCTGATGCTGAAAAGTTGACAAAATTGGCGTTAGGTGGACCTCAGCGGGGAGAGTGTTCCACAATTGGGGGGGGGGGGCTACCACCAACATGGCCCTGTCCTTTGTTGTCATTCTCTGAGCCTCCCTTGGAAGAGATCCTCAGAGGAGAGCCTCAGATGTTGATTATAGTGTCTGTCTAGATTCATATTGAGAGAGATGACTGTTGGCTGTGCTGGTGGGAGTTTCTGGGGACTGAAGTCCAAAATGCCTGGAGATCTTCCTCCTGCCCACCCGTAGTGTATTGGGACAAAATCTTAACATGGAGTACCTTTTCCCTTTGTGTGTGTTTGTGTGTGTTTTACTAAAATAAACATACTAAATTAGATTACTCTCTAGGTCAGCCGTTGGCAACCTGGTGTGTTACAGATGCCTTACTACGACTCCCAGCATCTCTGGCCTCTGCCCATACTAGGGATGATGAGAGATAAAGTCGAAAACTTCTGGAGGGCACCAGGTTGGAGAATGCTGCTCTAGGGCATCAGAAAATTCCATGATGCAAATTACCTTATGTTAATTATCCCAAATCAGAATTTTCTGGAAAATCCACATCACTAATCTTGCCACTTCTGGCCGACACCATACCAAAGCTACTGCTTTATGGGTTTCTTGTATGTATGCCGTTACTCGTCCAGTGAACTACCGGGAAAAGGGATGGTGGTGGCGATGGTTTCCTTATTGCTGGATTTGTACAATGATTCCAGTGCATTTACTTAAAAACTAGCACTTCTTATGGCATAAGCTTTCGTGGACTAGAGTCTGCTTCATCAGATGCATGAAGTATTATCATACGCTGGCAGATATATAAGCATGATTGTTGAAGGTAGGAAATGTTTAACAGTAAGGTCAGACTGAAATTAAATGTAAAATGTACCAACTGAGAATTACGTTGAACCATATGTAAATGTAATGTAAAATATATGTAAAATAAACACACTATTCTCAAAGCAGTGCTCCTGATAACACAAACATTGTGCATTGGTAAATTAATTAATAGTAGTAGTGGGATAAAAACCCATTCTCTCGATTCAGGCCATGTCTCTCCTGATAAACGTAATGCATTATGTTTTTGGAAGAGGCAGAAGGAATGTGTTTGTGTACTTGAGATGGGATTGAGAATTTCGTGACCGAGTTCATTTTCATTCTGCTTGCAGATTAAATTAGCAAAATATTCAGGTAAATGAGTGCACAACTGCATGTTCACGCACGCATACACACTTTTAAAAAGATGAAATAGTGACAGAGGAGGAACAGAACAATGTGAGATTTCAATAAGTTAAACAAAAACATGTACCTCTTTAAATGATATTTTGCATAACAAAACCAGGGGTTGGAGCACAAATTTACAAACAAAAAGTAATGCATAAAAACCTTTTACACATGAATGTAACTCTTGAAGGTACTGTTGGATATTCATATTCAGTAATATTTTGGAAAATCTGCAGCAAACACTTGCAAACTAAGCTACAATCAGAAACATTGGCGGTGTTCAGGCAACACGCTAACCCACACTCAGGGTGTGTTCAAGCAATTGCAGCAGGGGAAGGAGCTGTTGAGGTTGCTCTGCCACCTTCCTTCTCTGTCCATGTCACATGTATAACCAGCATTTGCATTTTTCTTGAACAAGCCACCTTGAGAACCCATGGTTTGTTGTTGCATTGTTCAGGGTGGTTAACAAACCACTCCGCCTGGTTAACAAACTACCCTGCAGACATTCAGACAACACCTGAACCTGTGGTTTAACAATCCACAGTTCAACAACTCACACTCAACCACTGAATGTGAGCTGGCGTATTATCTGAATGGCCCCATTGTCAGTTGTACTGATAAATTGGAAGAGGAGATGGCTGATTGCTGCAGAAGGAAATGAGGTCTAAATTCTGTTTACTATCAGGCTAATGTGGCCATTGTCTGATTGTTAGTGATATTTCTCCCTTCACACCATACTGCTTGGAACCAAATATTCAACCAAAGAAATACTTGCTAGAGGCTCAGGGGGACCTGATTGTATGAAGCTATTGAGTCAGACCTGTTGAGGCAGTGACTTCCCTCCAGTTAAACACGGGGCTCCTCAGGGCAGATTTCAGTTGAGCCAAGCTCCTACCTCAAGATATAAATAACAGGGTACTGGAGAGGGGTGGGTGGGATGTTAGATGGATGGGAGGATAGGGAGCGCAAGGTTCTTGTTTAAGCCAAGCAACCTGCATCTTACTGTAGCTGGCTTCCTCCTCACAGCAATCTGTTTCTCCACTGGGGACTGAGAGGAAGGTGCCTTCTAGGGTACTCCTTTCTTCCTCCCTTGCTTACTATTCTCAGGAAGGCACTTCCTCTCAGTTCCTGATATAGGGCTTCAAGGGAAGTGATAAGGGAAGGAGAACATGCAACGGGGTGGAGGGAAAAAAAGGGGGGAGAGAGAAAAAGGTAGGCCATTTCTATCCTACTGTGGAATTTTGGGGGATGCAACTTGTAAAATTATTATTTCTTCATGTGCAGTGTGGCCTGCTTCAATAATCCTGGAGTGCAGGGGATGCACAGCAGCATGACATCCTGACAAAAACCTGTGTGATCTTCAAGAGCAAAGTAAGTAAATCTGTGATATTAATTAGAAGTTCATCTTGGCCATCTTCCAAGGAACACAGGGCAGTATCTAGGTGTCCATTGACCCGCGTTTTATCCTCACAATTGTTGTGAGGAACAACTCTACATGCTTCCAGACACTGGGGAGAACCTATTGTGTTGTATCAATTGCCGCTTGTCTTGTTCATCCCTTGTCCTGTAATTTGATTGATTCCTTTCTCCTACTCCTGCCTCCTCTTCCTCTTTGTCTCTGCGTTAGGCAACGTTGGCTCTCTCCCTGAGAGAAGCAAGTAACCATATTTCATGCCTTCACTTATACTTACATTCATGCACCCAGCTTTAGGGTGCACTTGAGTTGAACAGTGTTAAATAGCAATCTTTAACAATGTGTATGAAAACAGTAATGAAATAAGTTAATTTGAACTTCTTCTAGACTGGCTGAACCTGTGTTTATTCCCTCTAATAATAAATGCTGTTTCTAAGGCAACTCTTTTGTAAGCTGAGATGCAAGCTTACCAGAAATTTTGAGGCCATGGGGGGGCGTGGGCAGGAATGTTTCTGGGGTCTTTCAGGGGGCAGGGAATGGGAATTTAGGGAAAATAGAAAAAGAAGCAATAGTTATCTTTGTAATGCTCTTTACAGATCTAAAGTCACTTTGTTGTTCTAGGACAGCCTTTCTCAACCTGGTGACCTCCAGATATTTTGGGCTTTAGTTCCCATCACCCTTAGGCATCACAGCCAGTGGTTAGGAATGTTGAACACTGTTGTCCAAAACATCCAGAGGGCTCCAGGTTAGGGAACAGCATTTCTGTTCCCTAAGTTATATTATGTTTAACTTTGTTTGCTCATAAAATTATCGTTCTTTTTTGTATGTGTGGTTCAAAATTCAAGCCATGCAAAAGTTATATTGTTAGCTGATGTAAAAACTGGCTGATAATAACGTGAAAAGTAAAATGACTAATCCAGGCTCTTCTGGAACCCTAAAACGTGATCAAGCTTACCCATTTCTTCTTCCACTGAGAAAGACACTCCCCACAGACTCCACTGCTACCCTCTAGAGCTGCCTTTCCCAACCTGGTGCCCATCAGATGTTTTGGACTTGAGATCAGTCCCAGCCAACCTGGCCAATTGTCTGGAATGCTGGAGTTGTAGTCCAAAATGTCTGTTGGACACCAGGTTGAGGGAAACTGTTTGAAAGGGTGTTCACCAATGTTTCCAAGATGAAGGAAATCATTCTAGGAGGAGTCATGTGAAGTTGTCAAGGTTAAGATAAGGGCAGTGATGCCATAGAATATACAATATGATATTCTTAAGACAGCAGTACTGTGTTTGTGCATTTTGGTGTTTTTCTGTTGTTCCTTGGGTTTTTGTTTTTATTAAACCTTCACTTCAAATAAAGATTTGTTGGAGTTCATGATACTTCTTGAACACAACACTCTTCAACATTAGTGCTGTACAATTCTCAGGATCTTCCACTACTCTGTACAGGCTTCTAAATGTCCTGGAATGTGATGCTAAGCAACAAAGAGCACACACAAGGAAAGGGCACAGTTGCGTTGTAGCAGTGTGTGGTGTGCGCTGTGCTGACGAGTTACAACCACAACCTGCTGTGCAGTTTTGCCCGTCTCTGGAAAAATTCCTGCGGAAGTCCATGAACTATAGTTATTGTAGAACCAATTGTATCAAGCATTAATTGGATGCAATTTGACAGGCCTTTTTCATGTCACTTGAGCTAGTTTAAAAGAAAAAAAAGCTCTAGTTGGGAGGTGTAAAAAGTAGAGACGTGAAGGCCTGAAAAAAAACCTGGAAAAATTCAGGAAAAAAATGTTTTTTCCTGTTTTTTTCTGAAGCCTTTCTCCCAAATTGAAAAACTTGAAGACAAATGAAGAAAAAATGGATTATGGAATGTTTTATTTTAGTATGATGCATAAAATGTTTAAGACAAGGTGTTTATATATTTACTTCTCCAAATGATTTCTAAAAACTATGTACAGTATCAGATTATTACTATTTCTGTGCACCGAGGACAAGCATTTTTTGCCTGATCCTCATAAATTGGCAAAACCAAAGAGGTTCCTTACAGTTCAGGTGTTCGTTACAGTTCAGGAGCTTGTAACTCCATTTGTTAAAAAAAGGTAAAAATTTTAAAAAGCAAATTCAGTTTTAATAATTGCTTGAAGACACTATACTTTTAATATACCAATGTGATAATTTTATGCCAAACCAACTTGTACATAACTACATTTTATGTTCCTAAAGTAATAAAGTGACTTTCAATCTGTAAAAAGTGCTAATATTGCATTTTTTCAATTTTCCCCAAAATTTGTTTTTTTCAAAATCCCCCTGGAAAAAAAGTTTTTTCCCATGGCTTCAAAATTTCCAGAAATTTTACATCTCTAGAAAAAGTATTTCTGGGAAATTCATGTAATATACTCCTGATGGTTTGTCGCCATGGAATTTAGTGATGGATAATAACATTGTATATTGTCTATGTATTGAAGAGTTTGGGCTCCATCACACCTACTTTTTTTTCCTAGTTTGCACCTGCAGTTTCCCCCTCCTTTCTATTAGCGAGTCGAGCGCTGGGCACGTTTATGTCTGTGCGTTGTTACGCTATTTCAGCTTGTATCTTTCCACTGGTATCACTATTATGCAAGCGAAATCCCCCACCATGCCACCTACGTTCTCCTTCCCCCGCAGTTACATTTTTATATATTTTTATATGTATTTTATTTCTGCGCAATTATAATAGTATGGCAGCCTGAAGCTGCACAATTACAGTAAAACAACACACAATGCTTTCCCCTAAGATCATATTAAACAATATTAGTGAAGAGAAATGTCTTACTATTTGTTTTTGGAGACGTTTGTGGTCAATGTTGGCATGGCAAGAGGAAGCTGGCATTATTCTGGTCAGGAAACCTAGACATGCCTACTCAGGAGTAAGAACCACAGAGTTGAATGGGACTGAGTCCCAGGTACTGGTGGCGGTAGCTTCGCTCACCTTCTCCGCAGGGTGTTCGGGTGCCCTCTCTCCCTCCCCCTTCACAGTTGAGCAGTTGAGCGGAGTACCGCCCCACCCTCCTCTTTTGTCAATGAGACCACCCTTCCACTCACCCCCAAATGGGATGGTCCGATATACACAAGGACAGCAATACACAGGAGGGAGGAGTGGCTGTATTGCACAAGGAGGGGGGGAAAAACAGACTTTCTCCACTCCAAAATAAGCTGGAAAAGGGAAGGGAAGAGGCGAGATGAGCACAGGACGGGGACAACGTCATGTGAGTACTGTGCTGCAAAAACACGTTCCAGGCATGGCGAGAGTGCGATAAATCGCTGGTGTGATGGAGCTCTTTGTCTTATTACATTACATGTCTTGTTTGAAATAGATTTCATGGCAGAAGGGAGGATATTTGGAAGAGGCATACTCAGGAAGCAGTATTCTAGCCTGCCAGCAGGACTCAACAGGGAGCTAGCACTTCTCAAAGCAACTGAAAACGAATGGAAATGCTGGTTTCCAGAACAGGGCAGGTCCAGGGCCGTGCGGGTGGGGGTGGGGGCAGTTGGTCCGGGGCCCACAATTTTGAAGGGGCACTCCAATGAGGAGGTCCCCCCCAGCTTACACTACTGCTTCCGTAGCGTAAACGGCCCATTGAGAAGCGAGGAGCCCGCCTTGCGGAAACAGCGCAGAAGCCGCCCGTCGTGAACACCACGGTCAGACGACAAGCTCCAGAGGGCCATATGCCACATGCGGGGCGGGGATATATGTGCCTTGAGGTGTTATAAAACAGGTTCAATATGAAGGTGTTGTGTAGAATGGACGTGTTGGTGGGTACGCCCCCTTGGAGTGGCCATGTTGTCCTCCTTTTTTGAAATGTGGGGGCACACACTTCCCATCTAGCCTGGGATAGTACCAGCTCTGCACAGCCCGGGGCAGGTCAACAGAGATCATTTCTGCTCCTGAAGGAAGGTTTCACCACTGTGTAGATAAATGTTCATTTTACTCCAGCTTTACTTTACTGTCTGTCTTGCAATTAGCAGGATTCCTGAACCTGACATCTGTGGATGGAAGCAGAAGAGGAATTGTGCGCATCTGTGTCTCCAGGCTCTACTGAAAGAGAAGTCCCTTCTGACTTCATAGGTAAGAGACAGATTTGATCAGTTCAAAAAGAAAGTGATTTTCATCAAATACCTCCTGGTTCTGCCTTATCCATGGCACGTCTGGAGTCACCATTTCTTGCAGGTCTCTGCTGACCTTCATCACTAAGAACAGGTTCATAAGTGTCCCTTTATAAGCATTTTCTCCCCCTCCCTGCTGACAGTTGCATTTTCCTTGTTGGATGGTGGTGGGAATATTGGACAGTGCTTCCTGAAGGAATTAGGTGCCTTCAGGCACTGGTATCTCTGTGGTCCCTGCCAGCCAGCCTTTCCATTAGGTAGGAGTACTTGATAGGGGGGTGGGGTGGGGTGGGGAGAGGGAAGTGGCCTGCAAGGCCAGCCAAAAACTATGGACCACTGGCCCTTGCTATCAACCATGATACGAACACACAATTTGCAAAAGATGCAGCATTCCGCAGTGTAATATACTATAATTCCCACTTTCCCATCCATCTTCCCCCACACTCCTGCTTTTCTCTATGTAGTGGTACACTTCTGGGACCCAATTCAAAGGAAAGGGGCTATGTGGGGAGGAACAGCACGAGGGAGAAGCAGAGGCAGAGAAAGGGTTTTGAGCATCCCACTTGCACCGTCTGTACCTCTGCTTCAAATGGCACTTTCTCTCCACCTCATGACTACTTTGCAAATTTTTGATGGAGATACAGGTTCCCAGACCCAGGTCGCCACTGAATGTTCGTCCCTCCCCATCTTGTCTGAAGTCAAACTCCAACAAGGCTGATAAAAACACACACCATTTCTTGGCTCTAGGAGATAGAGTTTGCTGAGCAAAAGGAGTGAAACAAGGACCTTTTGTGTTGCCTTCCTTAAACACAACAAAAATGATTTAACTAGGTGCAGCATAATTTTTTATTACACTACAAAACCATTTATTGAGTCTCACCATGTGAGTCCCAGCATGTTTTGAGCTGAAACCTCTCTTCATTTGGGGAAGATTATTATTAGGGATGTGCAGGGACCCCCCCCCCCCGGATCGGATCGGGACTCAGATCGGGACCTCCGATGTTGTCCTGAATTGGTTCGGACAAAATTAGAGGTCCCTCGGATCAGATCGTGTCCGATCCCGATCCGAAAATCGGGCGTCCGATTTTCGGATCGCCCGTCATTTTTGGTGTTTTCACCATAGGCTTGCATTAGGAGAAAGAAAGCTTTCCCCCAATGCAAGTCTATGGGGAAAACATGGCAGTGGGTGGGTGAGTGGGAGCCTAACTCCCCCCTCCCTGTCCCTCCCCCCCACTCACGTTCCTTACCTGCCAGGACGGCTGCTTCCCTCTGGTGCTCGGATCTACTGAGAAAAAGGCTTCGTGGCCTGCCTCTCAGTAGCGTGCCACCTGGCGCGCTACTCAGAGGCAGGCCTCGAAGCCTGTTTCTCAGTAGATCCGAGCACCGGAGGGAAGCGGCCGCCCCGACAGGTAAGTGGGATCCCCCTCTCGCCTCCCCCTCCCTCGCTCCTTACCTGCTGGGGCTGTCTGCTGCCGTCTGCTGCCGCCCAGGGGCGGCAGTGGATGGCCCCAGCAGGTAAGCCCCCTCCCACCCCTCCCGCTCCTTACCTGCTGGGGCCATCCGCTGTTGCCCGCAGCGGACGGCCCTGGCAGGTAAGGAGTGCAAGGGGCGGGAGGAGGTCCGATCCTCCAATCTTATCTGAACCAGATCAGGTCCTTCCGGACCGGTTCGGATCAGATCGGACAATCCAAATGCAGGGATCAGAAATCGGATAATTATATCTGATTTCCCCCAGATTGGGTCCTGATCGTGGATCGGACCCGATCCGGTGCACACCCCTAATTATTATGACTGGAAAATTCCCTCGTTCCAAAAGGAGACACATGCCTCCCTCTTGGGCAGATAGGTATCTTTGACTCATCTATGTGCACCTCACTGTTCCTGGGACAGTTCGTTGATCTCTCAAAGTGATCTGTGGAGTAATATTCAAAGTATAGGCCAAGTTGACACTGTTCCTGTGATGTTTTTGTACTTTGACTGTGTACTTGAAAAGTTGTGTGTTTTCCAAGTCAGAAGAACTAATGGCAATAAACAGGAGAACCTACCTTTCAGGTGCATTTAATGGGATTCATATTATTTTTCTAAACCCTCATATCTGACATTTCTCTCTTCTAGGAAACTATGAGGTCCCAACTGAGTATGAGGAGGAGGTTTCTCAAGGCGATGATCCAGAGAATGTGCAGCAGGATGAGATTTTCCTGCAAGTTGAACAAAATGCTTCTCAGAGTCTTAGTGAGGCAGAGTCTCAGCAAGGGCAAGACACGGATCAGCTGCAGAATGAATCTATGGATCCAGCAAGTGGCTTGGGGACCCTTCAGGACATCCTCCCTCAACATGGGATCCCTTTGGGAATAGAAGCTTTTAGTTACACTGAATGTGGGGAGATCAACCAAAATAATTCAAGCCTTAATGTGCAACCTGAGATCTCTCCAGAGGGAGAGAAGCCTCATAAATGTACTGAATGTAGCAAGAGCTTTAGCTGGCGCTCAGACCTTATTAAACATCAAAGAATTCACACAGGAGAGAAACCCTACATATGTAGTGAATGTGGGGAAAACTTTACTGTGAGCTCTCACCTTTTTACGCATAAGAGGATCCATACAGGAGAGAAACCTTTCCTTTGTACCGAGTGTGGGAAATGCTTCAGTCGGAACTCACATCTTGTTAATCACCAGAGAACCCACACAGGAGAGAAGCCCTTTGAATGTAGTGAGTGTGGGAAACGTTTCAGTGATTTCTCAACACTTACTCAGCACCAGAGGACCCACACAGGCGAAAAGCCCTATAAATGTGTTGAATGTGGAAAAGGCTTTATACAGAGTTCACATCTCATAAGACATCGGAAAACTCACGTGGGAGAGAAACCCTATAAGTGCGCAGAGTGTGGCAAGGGCTTCCGATACAAAACCCATCTTGTACAACATCACAGACTTCACATCTGATAGGAAAGCAGGAGGAAGGTTGTTTCCTTGCCCATAAGAGCTGATGACTGTTCACTACTTCTTTGGCCCATAACTGTGTGGGCCAAAGAAGTAGTGAACAGAGCCCAGTTCTAATGCTTTATGTAGCAAACATATGTTTCCTGGTTGTAGTACAGTGTTTCCAAAGCAAATGTTTAAAACAGGGTTAGCAACTTGTGGCCCTCCAGATGTTTTGGCCTGCAGCTCACATCAGCCCTAGACAGCACAGCCAATGGTGAGGGGTGATGGGAACTATAGGGCAAAATATCTGAAGGACCACCAATTGTGCACCTCCATTTTAAACTATGGATGACGTAGTCCTATGTATATGTGTCTAGTAGACATGTGGATGTTGTGTATATGTGCATGCTGCAGGAAACATTTGTGTGACTCCTTGAGCAACAAGAAGGAAGGCTAGATGTTGCAGGTCAGATCATCTGGGTGAGCAGTGAATGTAGTTTATGGATTGATGACTTGGGTTGGGGAAAGAGTGTGGGCAGGCAACAAATTGGAGCCTGGATTCTTTAGGAACTTGGTTGCTAGGAGGACACATTGATTGAATTACAATTGGTGAAATATGTTTTATATTACGTCTTCTTCAAGCAACAGAAAGTGTGCTGTTGTATGGTTGATCTCAAATACTGTTTGGAAATGCCTTCCTTTTTCATCTGCAGGTGGAAAATTCTTCTTGTTCTTTAATACAGAATCTCCAGTTATTGTATTGGGTTTTTAAAATATCTAATGTAGATGGTATTAAAAGAGTTCAGCCAAACCTGGGCCAGTGAGGAAGGTAGGTTGAAATGTAGCCATTTTGGTATATGACAATACAGTAAATACCCTTTACTTTGAAATAAAAAACCTAATTAAAAAAAACTGTTACCCAATTTTTAATCCCTGTGACTGGTTTCTTGGTTGTAATTGGTTGTAAGCAACAGAGCAGTCCCCAGACTGTGTTTTTGGAGAGCAACATTTCCATGTTGATCTTCAAAGACACCGTGTGGGTATTTCTCCATTTTAGGTGGCTACACGTCTGCCTTATAAGTGGGAGTTGCTGTGAGGAATTGAGCCCCTGTGCGAAGATCCTGTACATGGTCTACAAGAGAGGTTTAAAGCTCTTTCAAGGCGCTTAAAAAAATTTACCTCTACAAGGAGGGAGCGCAAATCGGGCGTAGAGGCGCGCTATCCCCCCAATTGTGCGCATTACCGAATGCGTGTTAAATAGCGAGTTTTATTTTGCGGCGGGATGTGCTGCTGCTGCTGCTGCTGCTCGCTCCCCTGCTCGGCTCCTGGCTTCCCTCTAGCCGGCTCCTCTGGCTCCGTCTTTTGCCTTCCTCGCCCGCCCACATCCCTCGGCAGACAGCAGGGGGAGACCCCGGCCGGCCTCGGCCAGCCCCTCCTTCCCTCCCTCCGGTGGGGGAGGGCGAAGCAGCCAGGCACGCAGGCAGGCAATGGAGCGGAGCGCTGAGGCGCGCCCGGCCCTTTAAGAGCTGCCGGTTCCGGCACAGCCTCAGCTGCAGCCAGCGCGCGCGGGAGAGCTTCGCGTGGCCGAAGAAGGGGTCGCCCTGCAGCCGCCCCCCTCTCCCCGCTGCCGCCGCCGCCCCCGCCACCCCCGCCGGGAAGGAGACGCTCCCCGTCCAGCAGTGACAACTCCTCCCGGCTCCCCTGAGCGCCCCCCCCACCCCCGGTTTCTTGCCTTTGCGGAGAGAAAGGCCGGCGGAGGACTCTCGCTGCCCCCTCCACTGCTCCCCGGCCGAGATCGGCTCCTGCCTCCAGGGGTCTGCACACCGCCCCCCCCCCCTGCAGTCACTCTTTGGAAGCCAGCAGCAGTTTTCCGGGCTGATCCGTCCCCGGCCCCCGATGTAGCCGTCCTGCATCAGCTGCCCCCCTCCCCGCTCCGTCCCTCCCTGGGGTTCGATCTTGCCTCTCCCCTCCCCCCTCCCCCCTCCCCCCTCCCTGCCTCTCGTGCAGAGGTATTAGGCGTAAATGCGCTTCAGCGATGAAGCGCATAATTACTTAACCAGGCGCAAAAGCGAATCCTTGTGGAGGGGGCCCAAGAGACCAGAAAAAGCTGCAGCGGTTGCTCTCCCTTTATTCGCCCCCCCACCCCACAGGGGAATAAATATCCTGACAAATCACTACCATTGTCTTTGGATACTCCAGAATCAGGGTTTTGAGTGATGACAGGAGCTGATAGGAAAGGGTGAAGAATCAGGGAGAAAGCTTTGCAAGCTTCTCCGATTGTAAATGAATAGCCAATCTACAACCAAGCCAAACGTTTATTTTCTTTTAGTCAGGTATTTCAGAACACGGATTTCCTACTGTCTGTGCTCTTTGGCTTCCTCTTGTCACCCCGAGCTCCACCCGCCCACCCGCCCCCAGCTCTGGCTCCTAGGGCCCATTTCTCCTGCCACAGAGGTCAGCACTACACAGCGTTGCTTTTCAGGGCGGCTGTCCTCAGCGGAGTTATCTCCGCAACCCACTGGCAGATGCGCTGCCTGGCTTCTTCCCATTTGTACCTAGGCACGTAGCCAAAATCCCTTTGGGCTTTCCTGTACGAAAAGCTGAACGGGGTATTGAGCAAGGTCAGAAGGTGGCGAGTGACAGTAGGGATGTATCTGACAAAAGGCCGGAGCAAGAAGCTTACAAACTCCAGCAAAAAAGCGTAGCAGTAGAGCATTGTCAGGTGCATAGCTAACTTGGGTTCAATGCCAAATCCCAGCTCCTTGGTCAGCTCGTAATTCAGATCCGAATAACTCAGATGGGGAGTATCATCAGAGATGTAATAGAAGCGTCCTCGGATCTGCTTGACTTTTTTGGGATCCCTCATGGCTTTAGCCACTTGAATATGAGCCCAAGCAACGTTCCCTACATAGACGGGATTTACAAGAGCCTCCTTCCTAGAGATCCTCAAAAAGACACGATTGTTTAGGATGCTTTCATCCAGGTGTTTCAGAAAGAAAGGACTCCCTTCTCCATAGATGTACATGGGCCTCAAAGCACACGCCACAAAGCTGTTGCCATCCTTCAGTGGTTGGTTATCCATCTCTAGCACACATTTCTCTGCCTCTTTCTTACTGTCAGAATAGTGAAATCCTTTGGTGAACTGATACACTGTGTCTTCATCGCCATCATAGATCGGGTCACCTCTGTTGTTTGGACCTGATGCTTCAATGCTGCTGGTATAGATGAAATATGGGACATCACTGCGGAGGCAGGTCTCCACCAGCAGCTGTGTACCTTCACAAAAACGGATATGTCAGCAAGGCCAGCCCAAGACATTTTGCTGCCACAGGTGGAAAATGCAATTAGCTACCACCACCCCGGCCCTACCCACCCGTTGCTCTTAATTTGAGCTGGGACTCAGAAAGGTTTTGCCTCAGAACCTGTAAGGGTCTTGCCTTGGAACGTTGAAAGGACACATTCATCCTTTCCTAGGCTGACCATATGAAAAGGAGGACAGGGCTCCTGTAACTTTAACAGTTGTAGAGAAAAGGGAATTTCAGCCAGGGTCATTTGTATGCAATTAGTTCCTGGTGAAATTCCCTCTTCATCACAACAATTAAAGGTGCAGGGGCCCTGCCTTCTTTTGTATAGGGTCACTCTAGTATAGTGCCTGCAACTTTAACTGTTGTGATGAAGAGGGGATTGCATACAAAAGATGCCGGCTGAAATTCCCTTTTCTCTACAACTGTTAAAGATATATGAGCCCTGTCCTCCTTTTCATATGGTCAGCCTATTGTTGTTTAACCCAGAATAGTTGTTTTAAATGGATATTGTATTTATAATATGTTTTTATGCTTTTAAAATTTTGTATATCACTTTTTTAATGTTCAATGTTTTTAATTTTTGTAAACCACCCAGAGAGCTTCGGCTATGGGGTGGTATATAAATGCAAATAATAATAATAATAATAATAATAATAATAATAATAATAATAATAGGCATTTGAGGTAAAACAAAAAATGTGGTTTATCACGAAGCTCTAATTTAAAATACAGTTCTTATTAACACAATTTTCCATTTATTCTAACAAAACAATTGACAAATTCAATCAAACTAAAAAAACCAACCTAAAGATAAATATGTTGCAGAGAAATTTATTATTTATCAAATAAATGTCAAAAACATTATTCACGGACCCGAGCAACGCTGGGCATATCAGCTAGTGTGTGTGTGTGAGTGTATGTATATTGCAGAACAGCTCTGACAGGCTGGGGGCTTTCCAGTATTACAGTGGTGGTGAATCTATGGCCCACAAATCTAATCTGCCACATGAGGTTCCCCAATCTGGCATATGAGGTGTTCCAGGAAGAAAGGCCTTCTTTCACAAGCCCTGATTTCTCCCTTGGCTCCATTATTATTGTTGTAGTTGTTGCTGTTATTATTATTAACATTTATATACTACCCCATAGCCGAAGCTCTCCGGCGGTTTACAAAAATTAAAAGATTGAACATTAAAAGTCAATATACAAAATTTAAAACCATAAAACATAAAAAAGCTAACATTTAAAACAATTTAAAACTTTCAGCCATGCCAAAGACTCAGTTAAAAACTCAACAAGCTGTTGAATGCCTGGGAGAAAAGAAAAGTTTTGATCTGGCACCAAAACGATAACAACGTTGGTGCTAGGTGGGCCTCATCGGGGAGATCATTCCATAATTGGGGGGCCACCACAGAAAAGGCCCTCTTCCTTGTTGCCGTCTTCCAAGCTTCCCTCGAAGTAGGCCCCCGAAGGAGGACCTTTGATGTCGAGTGAAGTGTACGGATAAGTTCATGTTGGGAAAAGCGTTCCATCAGGTATTGTGGTCCCAAGCCCTGTAAGGCTTTATAGGTTAAAACCAGCACCTTGAATCAGGCTCAGAAACGTATAGGCAGCCAATGCAAGCGGGCCAGAGTAGGTCAGAGTAGGTCTTATATGTTTGAACCTTCTGGTCCCTGTTACCAGTCTGTCTGCTGCATTTTGCACAAGCTGCAGCTTCTGAACTGTCTTCAACGGCAGCCCCACGTAGAGCGCATTGCAGTGGTCTAACTTGAAGGCTACCAGAGCATAGACAACTGAAGCTCCATAGTGAGAGGGAGATGAAAAGTGTGTGTGGGGGGGGGCTCCCTGAAGCCCACAGGGCCCAGCCAGCGCTTTGCTTCCCCCTTCCCTTTCCCAATCAGGAAATGTGGGGGGTGGGGAGGGAAACTGGGACCCCAATGATCCACGTGGCCTTGAGGAGCGCTCAGTGCTTCACCCGCCTCACAGCCTCTGTGACAGAGCAGCTCTTCTGAGCATAGGCTCAGTCAGAGCTTCGCCCATCCCATGCGCTTCCTGATAGAGAAAAGCAAGGTGCTGGTGAAATGGGGGCGGTATGGAGCAAGTGCTTTCTTGGGGTGCAGGCTCAGTGCTTCACATGCAGGCAGGGGTTTCACTGAGGTGCTTGCATTCGGCCTGTGGAGAGTTGGGTGGGGATTATCTGCCCCCCCCCCCAATTTTGGCTGCCCACCCCTGGACTGCAGGCAGTTTAAAACCTCTTGCATGTCTATCTCTTAACAAGGGTATCAAGGCTGCTTTTGACTCAAAGCCACCCAATCTTACCTCTGACATTGACATCCCAGAGCAGCTGTTTGTCTACACTTCCCACTGGGTCAATGATGGCAGCTGTGTGGATGACGAGTGAGACACCTTGGACAGCTTTGTGAAGAAATGCCTCATCCCGGATATCCCCTTGCATGATCGTCACGAGAGTTTTAGTCTTCACTTCTGGAACAAATGAATAAACCATACTGAAGCCACTGTGCTGGATTTGGATGTCACAACAAGCCACTCTGAAACAAACAAGGTTGGCAACCCATGGTGGGTTGTCATGTTGTGTGAACCAGGTCAATGTATTGAAACACTAGTCTATTGTACCTTAATTCCCTCTAATGGACACTGGAGGAAGCAGCAAGATAAAGCTGGCAGGGGTCCAAAGGAGGAGGGTCACCAGAACCAAGGTGGTTCTGGGTTGGCTTGAGGTGCCCCAAGCCTGAAGCAGATTGGCCCTGAACCTTGGAGAGCCTTGGGCCAATTCGGAGCAGTGCTGGGCCGCTCCTCCCACACCTGTTTGCCCAGGAAAGCCAGCGCAAGGCTGGCTGTGAGGACCTGTGAGTTCATTGGACTCACTGAACTCACCTCCCTCTCCTTCCAGGGTCACTGCCTCCACCACTGAGACTTACCTTAAATCACGTCCTCCTTCTTGAGAGCTGAGTCATGATTTAAGTTACCATGGGGGCTCTCTGTTTTTAATATAGCTGTGGCTGCAAACTACGGAGGCTGGGGCCACCATAGTTTGCAGACATAGATATATTTAAAACAGACAGCTCCTGTGGTAACTTAAATCACGTCTCAGCTCTCAGACAGGAGGACGCGATTTAAGGTAAGTCTCTGGGTTGCGGGGTGAGGAGGGGAAAGGGTGTGGGTGAGGGGGGCTGTGATTGGGGAGTTGGGAGTCCCATGGACTCCCGGTCGGCCTTGCACCCAGCACCCAGGAACCTGCAAGTCCAACCCACTTTGAGGGAGGCATCAAATCTCTCTTCAGCATTGAAGCGAGGTGGGCCACCCCCTAAAGTGCCCTGAGTCTAATCGGGGCCGTTTCAGAGACTCTGAAATGGCCTTTGAGGTGAGTTGAGGGGGGGGGGGGCTGTGCACAGCACTATATAGAAGAGGCAGGGGCAGGGGAGAGAAGGAGCCTCTTTGACTCATACCTCAAAAAGCCAGAGCACTGCTATTCAGGCCCCAAGTGTGAGCTGTGGAGATGCCTGCACTGCACTACCAGAAGCCTCTGTAGAAGGGCCACACGCACCAACAAAACCTCTCAACTGTTCCCAGGGTTAAAATGGACGGAAGAAATGGTAAAGGAGACACATTCTGGCTGGATTCAACCACACACTGGCCTATTTCAGACCACACAATCATCCGTTGTGGTGCTGATTGGCAGCATTCGGATGGCATTTTAGGCAACGGAGGGGGGAAGAGGCAACGGGTGGTAAGTTCTTGGCAGCATTCGGACGACGCAATAATCAACACAACTGACTATTGTTCCCCCCCCATTGATTATCGTGTTGTCCGAATGCTGCCACTGACTCACCCAGTGTGGGTTGTTGTTGAACCATGGGTTATTGTATTGTCTGAATGCAGCCCTTTTTCTGCAGGGTTGCTCCTTAATCATGCAGTGCAGCTTGTTAACCACGCTAATCAACTCATCAAAAACCCATGGGTTCTCAAGGTGGCTTGTTTGAGAAAAATAAACCACATTGCATGGCTAACAAACCACCCTGTGGAAAACGCGCTGTGTTCAGACAACATGACAATCCACTGTGGGTTAGTGTGTTGTGGGCACAAAGCCCCTGTCTTGGAGACACAGCTGCTTTTCCCTTAAAGTTGCAGGACCTTGATGCAATCCATCCCAAAGAATTTGTGACCATGTCCCTTCACTAGCCCATTTTTCCAGATAATATTCAGGGAAAGCCTTGCAGGGAAGGCGAGGTCTGCGGGTGTCTCCAGTCCTCCCCCTTTGCAAACTCCCAAGCTGGAGGGAGAGGGCTGGAGGGGCAGATAAGAAGAAGCATTCGCAGACCTCCCTTTCACCCCAATCTTGTGCTGCACGGCCGGCCGGCCTGCTGTGGATCTACCAAGGTAGGTGGAGGAGAGGAGGAACGGGGCTCTGTTGAATGCTGTGGCGAAGATCACTCTAAGGGCAATCTGCCTCCATGGTGAAGAATGGGGCCATTTATAGTGACGTCATTATAAATATATAATTTAGGCTGTGATCCCGTGAACACTTACAAGGAAATAAGACCCACAGAACATAATGGGATTTGCGTCTGGGTAAACATGTTCTTCACATTATATCATTAAGAGAAGCTGCAATCCTAAGCACACTTACAGGCTTTGGCTGGAGTCGGCCCACATTGCCTAAGCTCTGGCAGGCTCTAGCAGGCAGTGATGAGAGTTGTTTGCTGCTCTCCCTCCCTCTTCCTTTCTTAACTAAGGGTGTCATCAGATGAGTGTTTTATTGCTCGCTCTTTACTGGGCACTCACAGATTTTCACGGGTCCCTCTCACGACGTCTTCTGCCTCCCACGCACCTCCCACCCCTTCTAGCCGCCTTCGCACGACAAAAAAAGCCCCCGCTAAGTCTGTATTATTTTTAAAGACAGAAGTTGCCGCTCTCTCCTGCTGCGTGCAGGAGAAGCAGCTGGATCAAAACAGCCCTTGAATGGGCCACCATGTGCATCTTGTTTACTTCCTCTTTCCTCTCCCAGAGAGAAAGAGGAAGTATCAAGCAAAAAAAGGGGGACAGAGAAGCGACGGCAGGCAAGCGTGATTTCCCCCAGTCTGACAAACCTCTAAATGGGAGGGAAATAATTTAGATCATCCTTAGGGCTGGTTTTAACTGTTAGCCTATGTTGGGAAGGGGGAGTTTGGTAAGAGACTGGGAGGGCTCTGGATCCAGTCCAGAGCTTCTCTTGCTCCACCCACACCATGACCCCAATCCTTCCCCCTTTCCTCTCTCTCTGGCAGAGGTGGCTGGGAAGGGGGATCCGAAATCAGATCCCCTCCAAGGTTGGATCTCTGTCTCCAACCTTAGAGGATACCATCCCATGGGCCATAGCACTGCTGCCCTAAGGAGTAAGGACACTTTCAGATGGAGGGCTCCTCACCACTGCCACTCAAAAGGCACCATGCAGCTCTTCTGGCTATTCTTCTTTAATGGATTCTCTTCTTGTATGAAAAAGGATGGAAGAAGTGGTGGAAAAACACAGGAGGGCTACAAAGTGAAGACAACAATGATCAGATCTCCTGTAAAATTCTGTGAACAAGGCAGAGCAATTGCATGCTGGAAACTTCATCTGGAAGCATCCGTCAACATGCATAGGACTGAGCTATAAACCAGGAGGTGGGAGCAAAGGCCATGGCCTCACCCCCTGACATTATCTGATCCCCAGGCCAAGTAGACCTGGGGGTGGGTGGGGGGAAATCCCAGTGCTATCTGAATCCTCCAGCTGCCCACATCCCCACTGTGAGCTCTAATCTATAAACAGGTGGCATTCCCTTGATTGACACTCACCTAAGGGGCATGCAGGGGAATCCCCACTGTTATCTCTCCCCACGGGGGGGGGGGATTCAAGGAGGCCCCACAGGGTAGATTATGCCCATTAGGGTGACCAGATAAAATCCAGGTCAGGGCTCATGTAACTTTAACCGCTGTAGAGAAAAGGGAATTTCAGCCAGTGTCATTTGTATGCAATTAGTCCCTTGTGAAATTCCCTCTTCATCACAACTGTTAAAGGTGCAGGGGCCCTGCCTTCTTTTGTATATGGTCACTCTAGTATAGTGCCTGCACCTTTAACTGTTGTGATGAAGAGGGAATTTCACCAGGAACTAATTGCATACAAATGACACTGGCTGAAATTCCCTTTTCTCTACAACTGTTAAAGTTACACGAGCCCTGTCCTCCTTTTCATATGGTCAGCCTAATGCCCATGGGCTGGAGAGTCCCCATCCCTGTTGTAAATGATATAACTTATTAAATTACTGTATTTATTGTAGCTATATATTGTGTTTGTATTGTATTGGCCCAATTCTGATAGCCCCTGCAATGCCTATTATTTTTGTTTCAAAATCTAGACATGTTAAATGCAACAACACGTTTGACGTAATGTCTAGTTTGGCCCTAAGTTGCAGCTTCCTTCTTTTGGAGGAACATTCCTCATTCATGAACTCAGGAGCAATACTTTTCGAGAGGCTGCAGATGCCTCTGTCTCTTGTAGGAAACCATTGCTGCCTGACTTCAGACTATCCCAGTTCCATAGAATGGATGCCCCCCAGTCACCTGCGCTCCATTGAACAGACCCGTCTTCCTCTCCCGTTGGCATTCCAAGGCTCCACAGGTCCCCACAACAGAATGTCACCCTGTGGCTTGCATAGGGCCAAAGGCAACTTTGGGGTGTATGTGTTGATTTAGATTAGAAAAATGATGTGAGGAAAAGGTTAAATACCACTTCCCTTGGAGTCGATGCCTTGATTAAAGCTAATACCATGCGCCTGCGCACACACACGCAAATACACATCATGCATGGCTGCTTTTAAAGCTAAAAGTAGAATGTCAGGACTGTACAATACCTGGTTTGGCTCTCACTGAAGTGATACACTTGAGCCTAGGCTGTGCCACAAAAGTGGAGAACTATTTTCAGCCCATGGGCCAAAACGTCTCATGCTAAAATGGCCGTGGCCACTTTCCCCTACACACATTTTGACCACACATAGACCTCCCCACATTCTCTCTCTCTCTCTCTCTCTCTCTCTCTCTCTCTCTCTCTCACACACACACACACACACACACACACACACACACACACAGCATCCACACACCATTCACACAAACAGTCCCTCTCTCAGTGCTGAAGCAGGGGAAAGGGCTCATCTCTGACCTGCAACAAAGCAGAGCTAAGTTTCCCCTTCCCTAGATGGTGGGGCTGAGGAAAGAGCTTAACTCCAATCTGCAGCAGTTCAGAGACCATGGTTTTCCCAGCCCCAGCACTAACAGAGGAGAAAGGGCAGGAAAAGTTATCGTACAGAGGATTATTGCATCCCGTGAGCCCACACCTTCACACAAGTTTGCCACATCAATGAGAGTAAGGCATGTCCAAAGAATGGAGATCCCTCTGGTGAGAAATTCTTACAATGTGGATTTCCACACTTCTTCTCTAGGGTCCGCATGTCCCTCTCACTTCGGAAAGAACCACAGAGCATTTGCTTACTTCCAAAATGTTGGAGTGCCTCAGGGCTGACCGCCTTGTCCAGAGCTCGGACCTCGGCTAGGCTCTCTTCTTCCTCCAGCATTTGGCAAACTATCCTTTGACCAAGAAACCCACCAGCTCCTGTCACCAAGCACCTCATTCCTGCCAAGGACATGGTGGAAAGCAGACACAACTTGTAAAGGCAGCTCTTCTTTCTGAAAGAGAAGAAAAAAGGGATGAGAGAGTGGGTGGGTGGGTTTCAGCATGCACGACTTTGCCAAGAGGAGAAGTCTTGATAGCCAAGGCTGCCCCTTTCTCTCCCAGCCAACATTACAAAAGTACAAACTCACTTTGAGATGAACAATAACCTGAATCTCTAGTTAATTGCTGAATAAATGAGAGGTTAAATATGAATGAGCCATAGAGTCTTCTGCCTCTGTCCCTGGTTCAAATTCCTCAGGATTGAGATAGCAGCTGAAGGCTCTTGGTATTTACATGCTGCCTTCCTAACTGGCCCTCCTTTTATTTCTCTCTGTCCTGCCCCGCCCTTGGATTGGTCAGGCCACTAGTAAAGTCCTGCCCTACATGGACATTTCTGTCATCTCCACCGATTTGAATAACATCCTTGACATGATAGGTTTCTGGAAGCATGCATAAATGGTATCTCTTGAGATGGGGCTCTAGTGAAAGACGATCAACACACTTCGTTCCTTTTAAGAAATTACTTCATGTTTAGTTAGCTCCATAGAAAAGCAGTACATCCTGAGTAAAATTGCTTCAGAGTTTCCCAGAAGGGATGTTGCAGCCTTGAAAGCTGATAATGAACCCATGCATCTGGCTGATTAGGAAAAAAAGGTGCTTTCTCCTTTAAACTAAGGACAGAGCTAGTTTGTATTAGGGATGTCCCTCACCAGATTTTAAAAAGCCCAAACTGGACTAGCAGGCTGAACAGGTCATCCTAGCAATCTCCCTGACATTCCCCCTCCTATGTGCATGGGAGGGTTTTTTTTGTATAGTGTTTGAAAGAACACCTCACAGACCTGGGTCACATGACATGACAGCCCATGAGTAAACAGCAAGTGGGAGAGCGCTGACCATTGATTGATTGATTGATTGATTGATTGATTTATTACCCGCCTCTCCCTCTGGATCAAGGTGGGGAACAATATCAAATACAAATGATATAAAATACATAAAACTGATTAAAAGCATATAAAACTAATACATTATTAAAATTTCGATAAAACTCTTAAAATTCGACTGGGTAGGCCTGCCGGAAGAGATCAGTCTTTATATAGGGTGACCATATGAAAAGGAGGACAGGGCTCTTGTATCTTTAACAGTTGAATTGAAAAGGGAATTGCAGCAGGTGTCTTTACATGCATGCAGCACCTGGTGAAAGTCCTTCATTACAACAGTTAAAGCTGCAGGAGCTCTGCCTTCTTGACCAGATACAAAAGAGGGCAGGGCTCCTACAGTTAAACTGTTGTACTGAAGAGGGAATTTCACCAGGTGCTGAATGCATACAAATGACACCTGCTAAAATTCACTTTTCTACACAGCTGTTAAAGATACAGAAGCCCTGTCCTCCTTTTTATATAGTCACCCTAGAGCAGTAGACAATGCTAGCCTTATCTTCCATGAATTTGTCTGATCCTTATTTCATGCTGTGTAATCTATTGGCCATCTACACATATTGTGGCAGCAAATTCCACAAATTAATTCTACACTGTGTGAGAACTCCTTCCTTTTATCTTTCTTGAATCTCCTCATTATCAGTATCACTGAATGATGGGAGAAAAAGAGAGAGAAACCTCTCTCCATTTTCTCTAAATCATTCATAATTTTACAAACCTTTATCATGTCTTCCTTATGATTTTTTCCTAAACTAAAAAAAATCTCAAGGCTTTAGTCTTTCCTTGTAGAGAAGGTGCTCTAAGATACTCCCCCCTGCCCCAAACCTGACAATGGCTATGTTAATTGCAAGTAATGGAAAATGAGGAATTTGGTTCTGAACATGTTTAGGAAATTGATGATACTATATTGTTAGAGCTATATCGTACGCACAAAATGAATGGTCTGAAATTGTTATTCTATTTTACCCTCCCCAAATTAGCATCTCCTTGTTTTAAAATGAGTTGCTCTTTTCACTCATAGTGGGAAAGATATAACCTTAAACTGGAAGGGACAAAAAAGACTAGAGGAGAAAGAGCTTCTCTACATGAGTGATTTATTGCATGCTCATGACTGGCCACTCACGGAAGTTTGTGGGTCCTTTACATGATGCCGCCAACTACCAGGGTGTCTCCTGCCCCTTCCCCTGGTAATCCCGCTTAAAAAAGATCAGAGATAATGCACTATTTAAAATTATTGCAGGACAATGTGGGATATTCCCAGTGTGTAAAGTCAGCATTGCGCTATAATAAAACCACTAAATGGTGTTGTTTCATTGAACTTTATGGGCAGAGGGGAAGTTTTCAATTGCAAATCATGTGGTTGCTTTGGTCGGCATCTAAAGAAGCCCATAGTGAACGTGAAAAGACCAAGAGAGGAAAAAAGCCTGGTAAGGATGTGGTTTTTTTCTTAATGTAAAGATGCCCAAAGAATTAAATGCCAGTCCACCAATCAGTTACCACCTTGCTCCAGGCTGCCATAGGATAAACAACAACAAAGATGCAGAAGAAAGAATCACAGAACTCTCCCCTGTAAATAGTTTAATAATTTGCTCATTGCTCACCATCCCATTTGCAAAGAATTGGAGGATCCCCCCCCCCCCCCGCAATGTCCTTGACTTTTAGTTAGCATTGTGTTTTCTGTGCTGGCCAAAGAATTCCATAACATTGCAAGGCATTCTTCACTGACTGGGTCCAGGGTCATTTGTGTTTGGAATAACATGACTCGAGAGCTATTCTCCATCTTGATTATTTGCAGCTCCTCTGCTATTGACCACGACGGGCTGCTACGAAAACTTCCTACTTCACAGAACTACAAGGAAATGGTGGGTTCTCCTTCGCTGGAGCCATTTAACAGAGGCTGCATGGCCGGCCATCTGTCAGGGATGCTGTGGCTGCACCCTGCAGAGCAGAGCCTCTCCATGGTTCCTTCTAACTCTATGATTCTACAATGCTGAAGTTGGCTGTTAGTTTCCAGTTCTTTATTTGTGTGAAAGTTTGAAACAGAGCTCAATAACTAAACTGAATAAAGACCTGAAGTTTATACTCTGTGACCCACAAAATAAGCTTTGGACAAAATAAGCTTTGGACAATGAGATAGCCTATATCTCCATGATTGGGGCACTGGGGCCTTCAAAATAAAGAATATGTCTCTCCAATTAAAACTGTCATTTTTGTACAATGCACATAAATGCATGATGGCACCAAATGCCAAATGCCAAAGAGGAGCTGGGTGTGTGCACCCTGGGGAATGCTGTGGGTCAATCCAAATGATACATTCACAACTCCAGGTAAGTATCCTCTATGAGATAGCACTGAATCACATGCAGCCTAGTGAACAAACAAAAATAATGAAAAAGAAAAAAAAACCCTTTACATATATAGGAATATAATCATTTCCCCATCAGGTATACTGTTCATTAAAAAAAAAAGGGGGGGGGGAGAGAGAGTTACGCATAGGTTTCAAGGAAAACAGATCATATATCCATAAAATACATGGAAAAGAATAACTCGTGCTATCCTGGTGCCCCACATCTCTCTCACCCACTCTCCAGCTGGTATCCAGTGCAAGTAAAGTCCACTGATGGACCTTGCCTAGTCTTAGCCCCTCAGTGGGACTTACTTCTTCATAGATATGCACAGGTGCAAAGTGTCAGGCTGAAATCTCTCAGCAAGCCTACATGGATGGAAGTGAGCCCCATTGATATCGGGGGGCTGAAAAAATAGGTTTAGCATTGGAAGGTTTAACGTGTTGCCATCTAGACTACTTGAGGGTCAATTTAAGAAAATACCGCATAATAGCAGATGTTGCCCTTGCAATGGTATAGAGGTAGAATCAGTATCACATGTTCTCCTCTCTTGTAACTTTTACAAACAGGCTCGAGCAGATTTAATTTGGCCCATTACCCAAACTCTTCCAGGCAGATCCATAAACCAATTAACTGTCTTGCTCTTGCAGGGCTCGGATAAGACTACAACTGTACAAGTAGCAACGTTTTTAAATTGGGCAATGTGTACAAGGATTTTATTGACTGAATAACCCTAATATTTTAAATTTTAATATTAACTATTGTATAAAATCAATGACAATGTATGATTTTAAAGTTTTAATATTTTATGTTTTGTACCTTTGGTCTATTGACTGTAATAAAGGTTTACTACTACTAGCATTGGAAAGGTGTGTGTATGAATGCAGCTTATGTCCCTGGTGCTCTGGGGGTGGGTGGGGAGATGAGCAAAGGCCAGGGTGAAAAGCAAAGCATGATGTGTAACATTTGCAAGTAACCTAGAGATATTTGGGAGGGGGCGCCTGCAACCCTGGATTTTTTCTACACAGGGCTGTTAATCTATGGCATCTACTTTCAGTTTTGTAGCAGTATTGAGATCTAAGCACTACACGAGGACTGTTTCCTTTCCTGCATTTCTGCTACATCACCTCTAGGTGGCACTGTGGTATAGCAGAAGTGCGCAAATTCATAAGAGGAAATCACACTTTCCTTTGCCCTCAAAAATAATACTGTATTGCCCCTGCTCTAAAAAAAAACTTGCTGAAAGTGGTGTTTTACAAACAGAAGCAAATGTGGAGGGTCACAGCACCATCTAAAGAACCCACGAACAACCGTGAGCAGAGAATGATGAGCGCACAATAAATGCTTCATGTAGAAAGGCACCTGGTCAGGTTAGGGAGAAGCTAAAATGGTGAAGATGGGGAGAGGCTGGATTGGACCCAAGTTTGCAAACACATGAGGGTAGCAGCATAAACACTGGCACTAGCTGGCAGCAGGGAAAGAAAGGAGGAGGAGGCAGAGGATAGAGGTGGGTGGGATCAGCGTTGCACATCAGCTCTGTCAGCCGAAAAGCCTTTGATGGCTAAATCCACCTACCTGTACACTGTCTTGTTTTAACTGGATTTTACTGTTTTAATTTTTTTTGTATTGGTTTTAATATATTAATGGTTTAATTTATTTTAGAATTGTGTATTTATTCTATTTTATATGTATGATTTTATCTGTACACCGCCCTGAGATCCCTGTGATCTAGGGCGGGATATAAACGTTTTAATAAATAAATAAATAACTGAAGGTGACCCATCCATTCAGTTCCTACTAGAGCTGCGCACAAGCAGCCTCTCAAAATTCTCCACCTTATTTGTGGGTAGAGAAATTGAGGTGACAATTTCACTGAATTTCTCCGGGGGAGGAGAAATTCTTCAACAATTTCTCACAGGGAGGCATCACCATTGGCAAGGGCTGTAGAACGGCTTCTTTCTTTTCTTTTTTCCTAAGGATTTTTGGTGGTGTTGTTTTTTTTTGCATAGCTGCTGCAAGTGGCAATAACATCAATGGTATTTGCAGCGTATCCCTCATTTTACATCCCCCATAATGCCCCATTTACTTAGCATCAGTACACCATGCCCCATATACCTAGCATTGAGGGAAGGGAATGCAGCCACCTCAAAATATAATGGTAAAGGAAACGTGGAGAAAATTCTGAAAGGTGTCCTTTAATTTCTAGGAGGTAAGAAAAGAAAAATCTCAGGAATTTCCTGAAAGTTTTCTTTCCTCATGAAAGGGGCTTCTATTTTTCTGCCTCATTCTCAGGGCATTTTATAATTTATTTTGAATGCGTGTTGGTAGTGGTTTTGACCTTACCTAATCACTGTAAGGTGGCTGAGGGTACTGTTTGTGAGCTCCATCACACCTATTCCCCCCTCAGTTTGCCTCCGCATTTTTTTACCTCCGTTTCCTAAGCTCGTCATGCTAATGGCCCCTTTCACATGGTATTATTGTGGTATTCCGCTGCACAGTGAAACCTTCCTTTTGCTTGTTTACTCTTCCACTCCACTCCACTTCACCCTGCCCCTTCTCTTTCTGCCTCCAGTTCATTGGTTGTGGTACTCTGATGGGCGTGGGCTCCCCCCCACTCTGGCTTTGCTGTCTAGCGATTTACTGGTTTAACATTTTATCGGCTGGGCTCCGTTTTTTCTGGTGGGGTTGGAGCAGTAAAAAGTCCATTCAGTCAACTAAGCATGAGTCTATTCCTTCAACACAGAGTGCTGGAGGAGGAGAAATGTCCCGACCTCTCCTGTCATCAGCAAGACTCCACCCAACAAAGGAAAAAGCGAGGGGACAACATTACACGGAGGCTTAAGGGCGCATTAAAGTCGTTTCAGGAAAATAATCCAGACTTTCCCCACACCAAAATAATATGCAAAATGGAAGAAAAGTGGCGAGATGGGTGCAGGACAAGGACAACGTCATGTGAGTCCTGTGCTGCAAAACCAGATACCAGACGTGGCCAGAGGACGTTAAACCTCTGGTGTGATGGAGCTCTATATTGTTCTTTCTATTGCACATCTCACCATTGCTCTACAATCTCCCAGGCTGCCTGCACTTCCTGATCTGAAAAGTCCCTATGGGAGGAATAAATTTATGATGTTTTCCCCTGAATGGGAAGTGCAGAAAGCCAAGGATTCTACAGGCTGTCAGAGAGATAATTGTGCAATGAAAGACCGGGTACTTGTGGCCACATGTCAGCCATCTCCTAAGCAAAGTAAGCACAAGACCACTGAGCTAAACCCATGAGAATTTCTCTGAAATGTCTTCTCTGTTGAATTTCTTTTTGAAAGCAATTTCTTTTCTATCAAACTGAATGAGAATGGTCGAAATTCTCATGGGATAATGTTTTGGCGCAGCACGAGTTCCTTCCCACGTTCCCTTTAGAGAGCTGGGCTTGGCCGTGGGCATCACGGTTTCCCTGCAAATGAGCAAAACTAAACTAGATGAATTAGAATGAAGCCACCACCAGTTGTGTGTGCTTCTTTTCAGCGATCCTAGCATGTTCCCTCATACTCAGTGACAGAAAGCCTTTGTACACCAGTTGCTGGGTGGGGAACATGGCTGGGAGGGGGCTGTTGCACTCGTATTCTGCTTGTGGGTTTCCCATGGGCAGCTGGTTGGCCACTGTGTGAACGGAATGCTGGACTAGATGGACCCTGGGTCTGATCCACCATGGCTGTCCTTATGTGCTTAACCCATTTAACCCCTGTGGGGCCATTGCAGGATGTTTTGATCATTGTGCTGTATTGCTGCTATACTGTTGAGTGAACACCCTTGAAATCTATCATTCCGATAAATGTGGTGTTATTTTTACGTCTTATCTAAGAAGCTATAACTCTCCCAACAAGGTCTGTTATCAATGGAACATGCAGAAAGGCCTCAAGTGAAGGACACAGAGAGGCTCAGTACAGACACAGTTATCTCAGGGAGAACCTCCATCTAAACAGGGCAAGCTCCCAAGAACAGTGGGTGGATTTTGACGTCAAGCCAACTAACACTGTAGCAACTTTTTTGCTGTCTCCTTCATATCTTCAAAACACTGGAGCAAGGCCTGGCTATGGCAGCACATATCCGCCACCCAACTTTTGAAACTTGAAGAACAAAACAACTGGGGTTGAAATAGATAAATATTTTCATTTATTCAGAGCACATTGCGACAAACACACATTGAGATGCTTTGATGCTGAACAACATATTGAACTCTTCATGATTCTGCTCTGCTTAAACATTTTAATGCTGGCATCCCTTGCACCATTTGCTGGCAAATGAGCAATTTAGTGGCTCAGGTCTAGGAAAATGTATAGCCACAGTCCATCAGAAAATTATCCTGCACAATCCCCATTGCTATGAGCATAGCTGCACAGGAGCACTGCTGTGCCCTTGAGCTGTGCCCATCCATTTCAATTAGGGCTACATAGGAGAACCTCTGAGTGGATTGTGTGCTCTGTTAATTAACTTACAAAACAGCTGAGACTTTAGTAGCTCTCTTTTGATCTTGCAGTTCAGGTTTCATTCAATTACAGTGCAATCCAATGCATTACTACTCCGATGTAAGCACCTTTGAGTTCAATGAGGCTGACTCCCAGGTAAATGGATATAGGACTAAAGCCTTAGTTTATTCAATGTATTTGTATCCCCTCTACAACCCCCAAGGCTTCTCAAGAAATAAAACAATTAAAATATTAGTCACTATTACACATGAAACAACAGAACGTTAAAACCAGGGACAGTTCTTAAAACTACATAAACCCAGGCCTGAGCCAAAGAGGGCAAAAACATAATAACAGCAACTAAGAGCATCATCACATGAGCATTTTATAGCATGCTCATAACTAGGGCTGTGCATGGACCCCCCCGATTCGCTTCGGATCCTGATTCGGACCTTCCAAATCTACCCCAATTAGCTTTGGATTGATTCAGACCTGATCTGCCTCGCCTCGGATCTGAATTGAGATTCAGATGTCTGAATCATTCAGATTTTTAATTTTCCCATAAACTTGCCTTGGGAAAAATAAATGCCTATAACTTTTTTATTTCTCAAGATACAGACATGAAATTTGGATGCCTTATACATGCTGTGGGGGTGATCGTGTCTGCCAAATTTCAGAAAGATTGGTGCAGTGGTATTGATGCAATGAACTGGTATAATTTGCTTTTTCCAGGGAAAAATGGAGGAAGGGGAAGGAAGGGGGAGGACTGGAAATAATAATAATAATAATAATAATAATAATAATAATAATAATAATAATAGAGTCTGCCTAACTCCTCCTGCCAGGGCACTGCTACTGCTACTATAGCACCTACATCTGCCAAAGGGGCACTTTTCCCTGCCTGAAAAAGTGACCTGTGGGCACTGCTTTCAGACTCAGGCACCTGTGCCTGCTGCTGCTGCTGCCCCAGCAAAGAAGGGTGCCTGATTTTCAGTGCAGGTGAGCCAGCCCGGCTACTGGTCCCACCAGCACCTCGCCCACGTCCACCTCTGGCTCCTCTGCCAAGCCCAAACTGAGAGATTGTGCCTCTACATTTCATTATATTATTATTGAAAATATAATATAATGTGCTGCTTACACAATGTGTGTGTAATGTGTATGTGCTGCTTTGCCCAAACACAGTGTAAAAGGCTACAGCCCACCAACAGACAGACTAGGGCTGCCTCTACATCAGAGGTTTAAAGCTCCTTCAAGTCTCATTAAAATTTTTACCTTTACATGAGCGGAGCGCAAATCGGGAGTTGAGGCGCGTTATCTATCTGATTATGCGCATTATCGAATGCGCGTTAAATAGTGAGTTTTATTTTGTTGCGGCCGTTAAAGCACATTTTGACTATGTGAACAAGCGATTCTCTGCATTAACTACTTCTAAAGCGCATTTCAAACAACTGGTAAGGCCACCAGTTGTGTGCTCAATTACCTCCCACGTACAGTCATTTACCATAAAGCGCTTCTGAGAAGATGTGCATAATTGGAGAACCAGGCGTCAAACTGGGGGTCAGAGGGGGTCAGAGAGCGAAAGAGAGAGAGAGAGAAAGAGAGCAATGCTGAAAGGGGAAAAGTTTTTTTTCAAACAAGCAAGCAGAGGAGGACTAAAGACAGTCTCTCTCTCTCTCTCTCTCTCTCTCTCTCTCTCTCTCTTTAAAAAGAGAAACAGAGGCAACAGAGTGAGAAGGGCGGAAACCTGAAGAGAAGACCAAGTTCAACCACCCAAAAAACAAGCAGAAAGAAAGCAGGACTAACTGGGGGAAGGGGAAAGAAAGGGAGAGGATTGGAATGGAACAAGCAAACAAACACACAGAAGGAAGGAATTTTATATATATAGTTTTCCCCCCCAAGAGAAACAGAGGAATGCAGAAAGGCAAGAGAGAACAGTGAGATAAGGGCGAAAAGGTGAAGAAGAAAGCCCAAGTACCGCTACCCAAACACACTCCAAGTCTCTCCAGACACAAGCCTAAGCTACCCAAAGATCACTCCTACTCCTACCAAGTCTCTAACCCACAATGAGCAAAGAGGAAGGAAACTCAATCTCCTGATTCTCCTTAAACCCTCCTCCACCATTGCGATTGGAGGATACTGGAGAATTCAGGAGGATTGGGGGATGAAGCTGTCAATTAACAGCCCATTCCCCCTGCAAATTTCCCCTAATTTAAAGAAAAAACCGTTGCAAGTGCAGACAAGCTGTCTGCACTTAAAAACAGATCCAAATCTCCGAATTGATTTGAACCAAATCGATTAATTTAGGATTGATTTGGACCTCTCCCAACTCGCTTCAGATCTGTTTCTGGGTCTTCTGAATCACTCCGATTTGCTTCAGATTCGGGATTCTGAAACAGAGCGCTGCACAGCCCTACTCATTACTGGCCACTCACAGATTTCCGCGCGTCCTTTTCACAATGCCATCCGCCTCCTGCACGTCTCCCACTCCTTCTGCTCAGTTTTCCATCACAAAAAAAGACCCGGAAAATCCAATTTTGGGGACTGTAATGAAACTTGCCACCATTTCCTGTTTTGTACAGGAGAAGCAGTGTGATAAAAACGCCCACTGAATGGGCCATGTGGTCGTTGCTCTCTTCCTCTTTCTTCCCCGTGTGAAGAAATTGCAGGACATGAGCAGGAGGCACAGCGATGGTAGAGAAACACAATTTCCCCCTTGTCTGATGATGCTCTAAAAATCATGTGCAAATAAGTAAAGGCACCAAAAGCAAAGTCAGTGTCAAGTAAGTCTCTTTTGGGAGGGAGCCCATGGGGGTCGACTCTGGCAGCTGTTTTGCAACGCTGGTTATATTTTTCCTAGAAAAGGTGGCCTGACAAAGTGTTTGTGCTCATTTAACAAACTCAGTTCTGGAAGTGTGCCTGGGCTGAAAATGGCAAGACAGAGAGCAGAGTTCAAAGTAGACTTATGTGTGGGTGGAGTGAGGGGGACGGGATCCCCTCTCCCACTGCCACTTTGAAATATGACCATGTAAAGGGGCAGTTCACAACTAGTCCAACCAAACAAGGATCAGGCTGTGGTGATGGCAGCAAATAAATACTATTTCTCTGCCTCCATCGCATCTGTGCAATGCTGGCCAGTGCCTGGTTAAGGCCTCATTACACTTTGCAGATCCCTCAACAGCCCACTGTAACCAATCTGCAAAACATTTTGTAGATAAAATCACTTGCATTTGATCCACTTTGGACTCGACACTGATTATAGACTCATTCTGGCTGAGATCTTGCAACCAAAACTACAACCATCATACAATGGCATCTTATGCGTTCTGCCTTATAATTCGGTTACAAAAAGATTACAAACACATATACGATCCCAATGGCATTTTCTTCAAGACCTCCCGGATTTGGCTTCCAGGCCCATGGTCACTTTTAAAAGGACAACGAATCTAAAGGATTGGCTGATACATTCAGATCACATGAAACCCCCCCCCCCCCCCCCAAAAGAGATTGCTGTCCAACCGCCAGTTTTTCTAAGCCCTGGGGCACCATCCCTGTGGGCGGTGTGACTACTGCAAATTCACAAAAAAGACTCTGACTTTTTCTGACATGAACTGAGGCAAGACTATACCGATTAAAGATTTCCTGAACTGCAGCTCCACAGGAGTAATCTATGCTATTACTTGTCCTTGTAATAAAATATACATTGGCAAAACCTCAAGACAACTAAAAACAAGGATAGGGGAACATCTTTACAAGCTGAGACATTAAAGAGTTGGAGTCCCTCTGGTTAAACATTTTCAGGACAAAAAGCATCCACCTGAAGCCATCATTTTTTGGGCAATAGAAAAAGTTAGGGGCAATGAGTCAGTTAACCCCAAAAGGGTTAAATGACTCTTTAGAGTTCAGCACTTTCAACCAATTCAAATAAAATAGCTGTTGCATCTGATATCAATCTGAGCCGACATTACGATCCGATTTAAGTCTGAGCAGGATCCTTTTCAGGCATGCCCCATGAGGTGCCGAAGCTATAATAATAATAATAATATAATAATAATAATAATAATAATAATAATAATAACAATTTATTTCTTACCCGCCTGAACAGATAACACTTGACCCTGCCTCGTGGTTACGAGTCAGAATTGCTTGGCAGACGGAGTTCTGTTACTGAATGCTCAGAAGAAGGAAAACCTTGCAGACGTCTAATCAGCAAGAACAGGCTACACGGCAACAGGCTGTTTCTGTCGTCTGGTCAGTTTGTAATTATATGTAGTTATATGTCAGATACGAATTTGCTTGTCTTGCATAACTGCCTTTTAAATTTGTGAAGCACGAGCCACCAGATAATGATTCACAAAATGTTTAATGAGATTTGCAAGGCATGCGGTTCCTTAAGTGGAATTCCACAGATACATGGTTTAGAGAAAGTGCAATGCTGATTATATATATATATATATATATATATATATATTAATGTTATTATTATTATTTTGTAGCTCCTGAAGGAGGATTGTGTCAATCCGAAACATCGAGCCATTTTACAAGAAGAATCATTAAAGCTTTCAACGGTTTCCAGCAGCACCAGAGCTCATCTCTCTTTTTTCAACCCTCCTGTGGTGCTTTTGTCCCCTCCCACTTTCTGAGACCTTGGAACCATCTAGTCAGATTTTATTGGATACTTTCCAGCATGTAGAGGCTGAGGACATGGACAGAGAATCCTTGGAGCATATATGGTATATGTGCCTTTTCTGGCTGATTAAAGAAGCCAGTGAAGGCCTGGCAGAGTGTGTGGCAGTCAACAATAATGCTTCACTTCATGAAGGTGTGGTTCCATTTACAGTGAAAGCAGCAGTAGTAAAGCCACTGCTGAAAACTCAACACTAAATGTCACTGATTTGACTATCAGCCAGTATCCAACATACTATTTGTGGGGAAAGTGCGGTAGTCTTGCAACTCAAGGTTCCTTAATAAAATTCATTATCTTTTCAATCTGGTCTTTGACCAAGTTTTGAGGTGGAAACAGTTTTGGTTCCTCTGGTAGATGGCCTCTGTCAGAGGCTACACAACATAAGCATCCCTTTTCATTTTGCTAGATTTCTGGGCATTTTGATAGCATCAAACATGCTAATAATAATAATAATAATAATAATAATAATTTTATTTCTTACCCACCTCTGTGTTTGGATCGAGGCAGGGAACAACAGTAAATATAAAATATGATAAAATACATAAAACTGATTAAAAACATGGTGCACATTATTAAAATAGCAATAAAACATCATAAAAACATCCTAAAACATTCTAAAATTCCACTGGATATGCCTGCTGGAAGAGACCAGTCTTTATAGCTTTCTTAAATTCTAAAAGACTGTTAAGTTGACAAGTCTCCTCCGGCAGGTCATTCCACAGTCTGGGAGCGGCAGAAGAGAAGGTCCTCTGGGTAACAGTTGTCAGCCTAGTCTTGGCTGACTGTAGTAAATTGTTCCCAGAGGACCTGAGCGCGCAGGGGGGATTGTATGGGAGAAGGCGATCCCACAGGTAACCTGGACCCAAACCATGTAGGGCTTTAAAGGTAATGACCAACACTTTGTACTTCACCCAAAAACTAATTGGCAGCCAGTGGAGTGATTTTAAAGCTGGTGTAATATGGTCACCCCTAAGTGTACCGGTGACCAACCTGGCTGCCATATTTTGAACAAGTTGAAGTTTCCAGACTAGGCACAGAGGTAGCCCTATGTATGGCACATTGCAGAAGTCGAGCCTTGAAGTTACCAGCATGTGCACTACCATCTTTAGGTCTTCCAACTCTAGGAAGGGACTCTGCTGGCGTATCAGCCAAAGCTGATAGTAGGCACTCCTGGCCGTCGCATCTATCTGGGCTGTCATTTGGCGCGATGGATCCAGGAGTACCCCCAAGCTGTGAACACAGTCTTTCAGGGGGAGTGCAACCCCATCCAGAACTGGTTGACACACCTCCAAACCCAGGTTGTGGCCTTTGACAACAAGCACCTCCGTCTTGTCTGGATTCAGCTTCAGTTTGTTTTTCCTCATCCAGCCCATTACTGCCTCCAAGCATTCATTCAGAGGAGACACCTTTCTAGACCACCTGGAGGACATGGGCACTAGAGCCATGGTGTTATGAGGGGCTTGGGTGGTTTCTGGAAAGCATGTCCCAGAAGGTGGTGCTTGTGAATTTCTGCTCAATCCCTTGACCATTGGCTTTTGGGTTCCACATTATTTCATCTTGTTTATTTAACATCTACATGGCACTGTTGAAATGGTTGTCTGGAATTGTGGAGCATGATGTCATCACTATGTGAATGACACTCAACTCCAGTTCTCTTTTGGTCCAGGGAAGCTGTGATAATTCTGAATTAGAGAAGTATTGGATGTGTGTTAGTAAACTAAAATATAATCCAGACAGAATGAAAGTAGTGTTATCAGGAGGAAAGCCTGATCTGGACATAGCTGTTCAATATATCCTAGAAGGAATTGCAGTCTAAAGAAACAAACATGCAATTTGGGAGTGCTCTCAGGTGCAGCTTTGGTTCTGAATAAGCACATGATGATGGTGGACAGGAGTGCTTTCCCTAAACTTCATCAACTGCAACCTTTTCTAGAGAAAGCTGGACTTGCCACAGTTACACATGCACTGACACTTCAAGGTTAGACCACATTACTGTAATGTGCTTTATGGGGGGCTGCCCTTGAAACGTGTCTGGAAGTTCCAGCTGACAAATACTGTGGCAGGGTGGCTGATGGGATTCCACTCATGTGATCAGTTTTCTATCAGTGCACTGACTTCCTGTTTTCTTCCAGGCCCAATTCTTAGTGTGCCTTATCACCTTCAAAGCTCTAAATCATTTGGAACCAGGGTATTGGAAGGACTGTCTTCTTCTGTATCAACCTATCTACATATTATGAGAGACCCTGCTGTATATTTTTCTGCCTTTACAGATGTTGTGTCGAGGTTGGAGACACAGGACTGGACATTTTCTTTAGCATTCATTGCCCTGAGAAGTCTATCAGGCTATCTCATGTTGTGTGTTTAGGCAACAATTACTTGAGCAACAATGCTCTTGTTTAAGCATGCTTTTTGTCTATGGTTATTATTTATTATTATTTTGATGGTGTGTAGTGTACCGCCCTAAGTTGAACTTGCTTAATTTATTGTTTCTTGTTTATTTTTCATTTTTACACAGTGATATGTTTCTATGAATATTGTTAGCTCTTCTGAAGAATTTTTTAGGGATGAAATTACGGCGTCGTAATAATTAAATAAGATAAAACATTTAAATAAGATAAAACATTTTGGAAACTTGGCTAAATATATAATTTACATGCTTGTACCTTACTGTTAAATTTACATGGTCATAAATTTTGTCTTGAAACTGCACATGATCTTTGTGTTAATTTTAAGTTGATCTATTTTTTGTGCAGTATCCTATTGATAATATGGAGTTACTTCTGAGTAAACATATATTTTGTTCTTGCTTGAGGGGATGGGTATTGTAAGAGTATTATTTAGGAATATAGCATCATATTAAATCCTATGTGGAACCACAGTTTTACTTCCTTTTCCAGCTGACTGTGGAAGAGCCATGTCACAGCAGTGTTAAAGGGAAAGAAACTGTATTAGAGCCTCATTCTGGGCTGAATACCAGATGCCTGCACCATTAATACATGCACACACATACAAGACTGAATAAAAAAGTTAGAAGGAGCAAAGCAATATATTTGGAGAAAAAAAAAGAGCATGCTAATCTGTGCAGTTCTTCTTTTCTGTCTAGACCTCTGTTTCAGTTAGGTTTTTTAAAATTATTGTGGAAGAATTGCTGGATTAACGGCTCTGGAGGATGGAGGATGACTAGCTGACTAACTGACTAGATGCTCATAAGGGTTCCTTCTGCTATCAAATCAAGGGAGAACAAAAGCTGTGGCACAGTAGATGTGGCATTACTTGGGAAGATGTGGGTGGGTGCAGGTTGAGGATGTAGTAAAGTTGAGAGGTTTTTCATAGCGTTGAGCATGATGAACTTTGACATGCAAAGAAGGACCAGGGATCAGCAAGTGAGAGGTGCAGTTTTAAGAAGAAGCTCACTGTCTAATGGCCAAGCAGTGGTCAGCTATGGCCTGCCTTGTCCCATAAACGCAAGGCGACTGTAAGTTACCATGAAAGGGTAAGTTGTGTTCCGACATGCAGTGGGTTGGTTGTATTTTTCTCCAGTCACTCTGTCAGCATCTGGCCTTCGCCAGTTCTGTGGTCATTTTCTGCTGCAGGAGGACTCTTTACAGCTTGGAATACTGAACAAGATATTGGCCAATTTCTGAGACATTTCTGCATCCTGAGTGGAATGAAAACAGACAGACTGTCAAAAACAAAGGACAACCATTCAACACCTCAACCAAAAACTAGGAAACAGTTCCTCATTATGGCAGCTAACCTGAGGTAAATTTCAAGAGTAATGTTTAACAGGAAAATCTGTAAGCTTGCCCTATTTTTCTAAAGAAACCCTCACATGGTGAAAATTAGGGTGACCACATGAAAAGGAGGACAGGGCTCCTGTACCTTTAACAGTTGTAGAGAAAAGAGAATTTCAGCAGGTGTATTCCTGCAGCACCTGATGAAATTCCCTCTTCATCACGATAGTTAAAGTGGCTGGAGCCCTGCCCTCTTTTGTATCTGCTCCTGCTTCTGCAGTGGGCAGGCTTGGGGCTGGCCTCCTTGCATGTCAGGGTGCTTGGTTCCCTGCTCTGGCAAAGGCCCCCTTGCCGACAACCACAGGCGCTGCGCCTCCCCTGACAAGGGAGATGCAGCTCCCCAGTTGCCTAGCGATGGTGGCGGCTGCATCCCTTCTCCTGCCAACAGGAAACAGGGCTCTATCGAGACTTCTTCCTGCAGCCCTGTCTCCTGTTGACAGATGGGATTCATCCACTGCCGAGAGCCTAGTCTCTCCTCTGGTCTTCGCTCCTCCCCTTGTAATGGCACTGCCGGTAAGGTAAGCACTAACCAGTGCAACCATTTGCTGGGGAGGAACGACAGGTGTGTGTGTGTGTGTGGGGAGTGATGGCAACTCAACTGTGAGGAGGCAGTCTTCTCCACAGACTGGTACTTCCATATCGCCCAAAGGCAGATGCGGATTTACCATCCGTTGAGTGGACTATTTCCTCTCCGTTGACTAAAGTGTCGTCTGAATGCGGCCAATGATGATTCTTGGTTTAAACAACCCACAGATTACAACCCAACAATAAACCATAGGTTCTGTTTGTGGGTTGTTTGTAGTTAACAACCCATGGTTAAGGGTTTACATGTATCAATAAACTATGGTTAATTAAACCATGGTTTATCATTACATGCAAACCAGGTCATTGTTTTCATTCAGCCCAAATAACAATAAACTGCAATCTAGCTAGTTACATGTGAATGCGATAAGGCTTAAATGAGTCACCATCAACCTGGTTCATTGCTTTCAGTGGAAAGTTGACTCATGACTAACTCTCACAAGATTGGGGACAATCCACAAATAAGTGGGGAAGGATGTTAGGAAGGGGTTGATGCAGAGAATGGTTAATAACAGCAGTGATGGCAGTGATATTATATTTCATTTAAAACAATTAACATTTTAATATAAACCAAGGGTGCTAAAACTCTAGCTCACTGGCCTAATCCAGCCTGTCAGGGGTCCACAGATGGCCATGCCTCTTACCTACATCACCAGTTCATCATTGGGTCATCCTCACCAGGTGTTTTCCTGATTCTTCCCCCCCCCCCCCCCATTTCCCCCTCCAGAGCTGCTGATCATCTGAATTTTTTATAGCCTTTGTTTTGGTTCTGGAAGCCACTGGCAAGACGATGGCTTCTTTCTACTTGCATCAACTTCTTCCCGGCTTCCTCCTGCCCTGATTGGGGGAGGGGGGAGGGGAGGAAGGAACTGGCAGCATTTGCATGCCCTGGTCCCTCTGTAGCATTCATGGCTGAACATTCACACCTCCTGTGCCTGCTTGTTAGCAGGCTTTCTTCTTCTTCTTCTTCTTTTGGGATTTAGCAGCAGATCAAGGCAAAAAAGACCTCATCGGTGCCACCTACTAGAAACTGGAAAAACCTACAACTAATTCTTGCAAGCAAGCATAAACACCTGTAACTTTAATGAGTCTCCAGAGTATGTTAAGGACCCTGCTTTTAAGATTCTTAAGTTGGAGATCAGACTCCAAAGAAAAGCCTTCTACCCTCAAGCTCTGAAGCTCATTAATAAGAAAGCCCCCGTTCTGTTCAATATATCAGACAGCTCTAGAAAAGACAAACTATAGTTTCAGCCACTCCACAAACATTGCAAAGAACACAATCAGGGCTTCCCAAAACAAATAGATTGCTATGTAAAGCACAATGTCCAGTTAGCAGGCTTTGAAGATATTTCTCTTTAGAAATGTAATGTCAACAACAAAGGCCCTTTTAAAATGCTCTGCTTTGCTCCCCCCTGAGTGATGGTGATTGAAAAGAAGAGAGGTTGGTAGAAAACATCCTTAATAAGCTTTTTGTCAGTAAGTAAATACAGTCAAAGTGAAACCTCCACTTTCCTGTTTTGCCTTGTAAGAGGAGGGGGTGACTGCATATTTTAAAAATGCTCTGCTTTGCTGCTCCAACCTGATGTGTGAGCTTACTTCTAGTAGGCAGGCATTGTACTGAACTGCTTCAACTTGTAAGGCCCCCCTGCATTCCTCCATCAGAATGCATCCCCCCAAAACAACCTTAGAAAACAAATTTGCCCCCCAAGCCAGAAAAGGTTCAACACCCCTGATTTGAACAATAGCAAAAACAAAGGGTATAATCCACTGAAAACGTCTGAGAGCCAACCCAGGCTTGACATTCTTCACATCATTTGGACATTTTGGGGCAGTGATGGTGGGAAGATGCGCATGCTGCCCACCGCACCAGGAGCTCCCCAAAAAGGAATAAAAAAGTAGCAGTAAATGGGGGTTTGGTTACCAGCAAGAGCCATTGACAAACGAAATTCGTCTTTTAAAATCTTCAGCACTTCTTGAAGTCCTTCTTCACCCTGCTCCAACAAAGAGTGAGATTTCAAATTAAGAACCCAGTATAGACTGAAAATAGACAAGTGTTATTTTTTTTAAAGAAGCACTGTGTTCCCATGATATGCAGGTTCTTCTTTTTTGTCCCACTGATCAAATTGCCAACCGTTGAAGCACCTTGAAAAACTACAATATCGGTCTGCAGAAGATGGTTGTGAGATGACTGTGGAGTAGAAACAATTCCACCTTCTCTTTCATTCCACTTTCAGCTCTCTGAAAAAAATGATTGCCTGTCTCAGGGTACATAGGCTGACACAAAGGTATGTTCAGGGGCAAATGAATCCTAAATGGTGGATCATGGCCAAGGGATCATGGAAACCTTGTACGTTGTCACCTTGCCAGGGACCAATACAGACATACATAGGAGGGAGAGTCATTGTCAGAGCCACTTCCTCTGTCTAAGCTTGTTAGTAGCAAAACATCAAGTTGGTATGACAAACGAGTGGAGCAGATTGAATTCCAGGCTGTGGGACACAATTATATTTGAAAGGTTGTCACACAGAGGAGGGCCAGGATCTCTTCTCGATCAACCCAGAATGCAGGACACGGAATAATGGGCTCAAGTTACAGGAAGCCAGATTCCAGCTTGACATCAGGAAAAACTTCCTGACTGTTACAGCAATACGACAAAGGAATCCATGACCTAGGGAGGTGGTGGGTTCTCCCACGTTAGAGGCCTTCAAGAGGCTGCTGGACAACCATCTCTCAGGGATGCTTTAAGTCAGATTCCTGCATTGAGCAGGGGGTTGGTCTCCATGGCCTTATAGGCCCCTTCCACTATTCTATGATTCTATGATTGTTGAACAAAGACAATATGACCCTATCTACACTGTACCTTGGAACGTTTTAAATAGTATTTTAAAACGTTCCAAATAGGTGCGTTCTAAAATGTCTTAGGCCACATTAAGGGTACTCACGTTACAGGAGAAACATTCTTCAGTCTTCAAAGCGGTGTGTGCGGTCTCACACGCTTTTGTCCGTCTCTTTCTGTTTCGTTTTTACAATGAGTTTAGAGCAAAGCATTGTGGACACTGTAGTTCAGTCACCCACTTTCTCCTTAGTTCCCCTTTCATTCCCTAGCTTTCAATGAGTATAGCGCTAAGCATTGTGGGTACTGTAGGTCACTCGCCTACTTCCTCCTTAGCCCCTCTTTCTTCCCCACCAATCAATGGCTAAGCATTTGGGTGCCAGTAAACAAAGCATTGCCCCTACAAATCAGAAACGATAAGGAAGGACACATTATTTTACTTAAAATGATTTATTAAAAGTAAAAACCGTTGTATATACCTGAAGTGAGTTTTAAAAAACCTCGGGTATACATCATTCAAGGGAGTGTGTCACGTGGCTCAAAGAGTTTTCGTAACCCTTATGGAACGCTACAAAGCTAGAGTGTAGATCGGCTCTATATCCTATCAATGGTCCCTATGTGCAAGGGGTCTAATTTTCTCCAGTACAACGGCTCTTATCTGTTACACTTTCCACACTTTATGGAAGGACTCACTAATGTCATCTTGACCTTGAGAACAGCTTGCCAATGTTCCCCTCTTCCCCACATTTTCTTCTACTTTCAACAACTCCCACTGTGGAAAGGATCAATGAAAGCCTTTTGTTGCTGCTGCTGTTATACTTATATTTCTTCTCATGAGCGAAAAGTGAAATGCTCTGTAAAAATGCAGAGATGTGCAATGGTACCCCCGGAGACTAAGGTCCCAATCCAGCAAGCCCTTTTACACCCATGCCAAAGCTTACATACACATGGTGAGGCCTTTGCTTTTTGAATACACTCTCTTCCTCCTGTGCTGTGCTTCAAGCTAGTTTTAAAGCCACCACTTTGGAACTGAATCTCCCTCGCACATCTTAGCCAATAGCCATGTGCTTAGCGTAAACGAAACGGAGAAAGCCTGCTTCACTCAAGAGATTGCTGTTCATTTCCAACTTCAACCTATACACCCATCATGGTTACTCAAACCTGCAAAGACTGAACTTTTATTCACCTTACAGGCCAGACCCCAGATGGCAGGCCGTCCAATGAAGACGCATTTTGCCCCAAGTGCCAGCGCTTTCAGGACATCGCTTCCTGTTCGAATCCCACCGTCCAAATAAACTTCAACTTTGCCTTGCACTGCAGCTGCAATTTCAACCAGAGCATCAATCTGTAAAGAAGCCACAAATGAGAAACTCACGGAAAGGGGGGGGGGCTAAATGTGGGTGAGAACAAAGTCACAGCCTCCAACGTTTCACAATCACACTTGTAACATGGATCACTGTCTGAGCCCCTACGTACACATGAATGACGGTCTCGTTCCACCTACTGCACACAGCTTCCATTTACTCTGCGCTGGCCTGCCCTGCACCTACTTAAAAGCCAAGAGTGCACCCATTTCCTACCTTTCTCCCTATATCTTCTATCTTCTTTTTCTATTCTTTGCCTATGGAAGTTCAGTATACTGAAGTCAGCTAACTGTGCATCCTAAAGGATCCGTTGACCAAAATCTTCTGAACAAACAGGAGGAACAGACAAGACTTACATACTCTTCATTCAATGAGTTACAGGTATAGTAACATCATGACCTGAACTATAATCAATATTCATAAATGATAAAACCCATCATTGCCATTCTGTAAGAACACCCACTGTGTAATTTGATGTGATGACAGGACCCCATGGATACCTCAAAATCTGACTGGATTTAATTATAATTAGGCAAGTGTCTTGCTTCTATTGGATGCAGTCAAATTAGCAAGGTAATTATTATGTAAACACTGTTGTCAGTATAAGAATTACCTAGACTATTAGGAAGTTGTATTCATGCCATCTTTTAAAAATAGTATGAGAAATATAATAAGCTCAGTGAATTAGCTTGATTTGTCTAGAAATATGTCTTGTGTTAATGCGGTTAATTACAGCTCCCTTCACTACCACCTCTACCACCCATATATAGGTCACAAGTTTAAAATGGGTCTCACTAGGTGTCCCATGTGAAGCGATGAGCTGTGGACTGCGTGGTACCTTCGCCTTATCACAAGGGATGCATGGATGGTGTTAAATCCATTCCACCTGTGTGTTCACGGATTGTCAGGTATCTTTTGCTCGGTCATCTGGACATTGATGGAATTGGGTTTTTTTAAAGCGATGTATGAGAATTTTGTTCCACCTGTACTAATGCACATTAGCAGGAATGCAAATTTCTGCAATTCCCCCCATAAATAGGTTTGCAAGTCTGTGCGACTTGGAAAAAGCCAGTCTGTTGCAGAATCTGCAGGTTGCATTCGTAGAAATCTGAATTCATTTGAACCTGTTGTGGATTTCTCCAGCATCACTCCTTACAGTAGCCTTCCCCAAGCTGGTGCCCCCCTGGTATTTTGTCCTATAGCTCATAAGAACATCAGAAGAGCCCTGAGGCTGGATCAGACCAAGGGTCCATCTAGTCCAGGGTCCATCTAGTCCAGCACTCTATCCTCACAGTGGCCGACCAGCTGTCAACCAGGGACCCACAAATTCAGTGAATGAGGCAGTGCAACTGCACATGAAAGGCCTCGTTGAGAAGCACCCCGTGTTCTCTACAGCCCCCATCTGCCTTGAACTTGTTTGGTAAACATGGAGCTTGTTTCCTACCTTCCTGTTGCACAGACACATATCCTTCCTTTTCACCTTTTTCTTCCTGCCCTGTGTGTGCGCACATAAGGAAATAAACCATGGCTGTGGCCATGGCCACCTTTACACATGCAAGCATGGTAGAAAATGGCCTGCACTTACACTTGCAGGTACCCCATCGAGCTGTCTCCCTCCATGGTTGGATACGATAATCCCTTGAGCTCCATGTCTCACAGCCAGCTCAGCATCTTCCTTTGTCAGAATACCCTTGATGATGAGAGGCAGGCATGTCAAGCTCTGGATCCAGGAGATATCATCCCAATTGAGAGAGGGATCTATGGAGCCAGAAGGCAGCCCATATTCTGAGCGGTCTTCACCCTGAAGCAGAGGGGCAGAAGGAAAAACTATTGTTGCTCACACTGTTAGTACGTTTCTTAAACATTTCCCTCAAGTTTGGTATGTTCGACTTGCAAGAAACTGCATTGCCCTTTACCATCTCTCCTGTAGTGAGGTCAGGTTTGGATAAATTTCCTATTTCCTGTTAGGGTTTCATTTGTTATTCTCCATTATTAGAGAAATTCCTTTTTCCTCAGGAAAGTGGTTTCTAGTCCTGTTACTTTCAATGATACTTTGCACATTTGTTGGTCCATTTGATGGAATGATGGCCAAGGTGCATGAACGAGGAATGTTGATGAACGCACAACGTAACACTCGCCAGTTCATGTTGCAGAGTGACTGCTGGCAGGCAAGTTGTCTTTCAAGGACACATGTTCACTATTCCTAATTTTGTCATGAGGAACTCCTTACATGCTCTAAAGGAACCCAAAGGTTCTGCAGAACACAGAGCATCATCACACAAGGGGAAATTGCATTTCCTTAACATCGCTTCTCTGCTCCACTTCTGTCCCTCATTACTTCCTCTCTTTTCCTGGCCGGGAAAGAGGAAGTAAACAAAGACCACGTGGCCCACTCAGGGGCCATTTTGATCGCACCGATTTTCCTGCACACAGCAGAAGATCGCAGCACATTCTATATATTTTTTTAAAAAGGCGGATTTTGGGTGCGTGTGTCTATTTTACAAAAAACAAACAAACTACCAAGTGGAAGGAGCTGGAGGTGCAAGGGAGGCGGACAGCATCATATAAAGGATGTAGGCACATCCATAAGTGGGCAGGAGCAAGTGTGTGCTAAAACACTCATCTGATGAACCTCACAGTCTGACTACCACTGAAAGGTCCCAAATGTTGTGACAGTACATGCTGTCATGTCATGCCTTCAGACCTGCCTCAGGCTGCTAAACCCCCTCCTTGCTGCAACAGTCTCTCAAAAGTCAGCTGCAGCCAGAAGTGAGGGTGGATTAAAGTCCATTTAAATATACCCTCTTTGCTTGGTGGGGCAGAGGGAAGGAGCAACAAAGGGTGCTGGCAGCAGAGACAGCCTTTAGCAGCCACCCATGCTGGGAAGGAAGCAGAGAGTCCCAGGAAGACAGAGAGTGGAGAAGTAAGCTTCCCTCCCCTGAAGAGAGAGCCAGAGTGCAAGGCCCAGGGAGGGGGAGTGTTGTAACCTTGGAGTAATTCCAGATCCCTTCCCCACCCTGCCCCCATTAAAGATGACTCATTGGCTGAATTCGGACAACACAATAGTCAACTGGAGGGGGGGAAACAATCGTCAGTTGTATTGACTATCGTGTTGTCCGAATGCTGCCATAGTCAACTCAGCGCTGATCCTAATCCACACCACGGTTGATTATTTATTACCATGTTGTGTGGGGAGTACCCCCTAGATGAACAACTGTAAAGTTAATTATTACCCCACCATTGACTATAGTGTTGTACAAATTCAGCCATTTTGTTTTTCTTGTCTTTGTCTGCCCTCTCATGGATACTGATGGGAGTGCAGTACCTGTAAGCCCTCTTATTGCTAGGGAAGTTTGCCGACAAGGCTTTCATTGCGCAACCACACTGCCTCATTCACATACCCCACCCCATCTGCCAGCTGCTGCTTCTTGCCTGACATTTCATCTGAGGGATATTTCATTTTGAACCTTCCAGTGCAGGGTCTCTATTAGGTGGGAGATAGCCATCTGACGTGTAAGGGTGTGAAACTTCTGCATCCTACCTCAAACCATGGTATGGAAGAAGAAAAACAGGGCATCTCTACATTAAGGAAAAACCCTGCATCCTTATCTGGCTTTTTCCCTTGGGACTTTCCACATTCACTACAGGGTCCTTTAGATGGCGATCAACAGTGACCATATGATTTGTAATTGAAAACTTCCCCTCTGGGCCATGTTCCATAAAGTTAAATGAAACAGTGCCATCTAGTGGCGGAATCAATGCCATGATTATTTTAAATACTGCATTATTTTCATATTGTTTTTAAATGGGAGATTACTGGGGAAAAGCACAGGAGATGTCCTGGAGGTTGATGGCATCATGTAAAGGACCCGCAAAACTTCCATAAGTGGCCAATCATGAGTGTGCAATAAATCGCTTAGGTAGAGAAGCTCACAACATTGTAACCATGAATATGGATATAAAGTAGGGGTGTGCACGGATCCCCCGGATCGGATCGGGACCCGGATCGGGACCTCCAATTTTGTCCCGGACCGGTTCGGACAAAATCGGAGGCCCCCCGGACCGGATCGAGTCCGATCCCGACCCAAAAATCGTAAATTTTTGGATCGGCCGCCATTTTTTTCCCCATAGACTTGCATTGCAATGCAAGTCTATGAGGAAAAAATGGCGGCGGGTGGGTAAGGGGGGGCCTAACTCCCTCCCCCCCCCCGGGGCCGTCCGCTGTGGACGGCCCCGGCAGGTAAACCCCCTCCCCCGCGCTCCCTACCCCCCCTGTGGCCGCCCGCTTCCATCCGCTGGCGCCCGCGGGCGCCAGCGGATAGAAGCGGACGGCTCCGGGGGGGGGGGGGGTAAGCCCCCTTCCCCGCCACTTACCTTCTCGGCCCGTCCGGCGCCGGCGGCTACTACCAGCGGGCTCCGCGGCCTACTCTCGAGTAGCGCGCCGGGTGATGACATCACCCGGCGCGCCACCCTGGAGCAGGCCGCGGAGCCTGCTGGGAGTAGTAGGCGCCGGCGCCGGACGGGAGCCGCCGGGCCGGGCAGGTAAGGGCCCCCCTCCCCCCTCCCCCCTCCGCGCGCCCCCTCCTCCCCTCCACGCACCCCCTCCTTACCTTTCCGGCCCGGCGGCTCCCGTCCGGCGCCGGCGCCTACTACTTCCAGCAGGCTCCGCGGCCTACTCTAGAGTAGCGCGCCGGGTGATGACATCACCCGGCGCGCCATCCTAGAGCAGGCCGCGGAGCCTGCTGGGAGTAGTAGGCGCCGGCGCCGGACGGGAGCCGCCGGGCCGGAAAGGTAAGGGCCCCCCTCCCCCCTCCGCGCGCCCCCTCCTCCCCTCCACGCACCCCCTCCTTACCTTTCCGGCCCGGCGGCTCCCGTCCGGCGCCGGCGCCTACTACTTCCAGCAGGCTCCGCGGCCTGCTCTAGAGTAGCGCGCCGGGTGATGACATCACCCGGCGCGCCATCCTAGAGCAGGCCGCGGAGCCTGCTGGGAGTAGTAGGCGCCGGACGGGAGCCGCCGGGCCGGGCAGGTAAGGCCCCCCTCCCCCCTCCGCGCGCCCCCTCCTCCCCTCCACGCACCCCCTCCTTACCTTTCCGGCCCGGCGGCTCCCGTCCGGCGCCGGCGCCTACTACTTCCAGCAGGCTCCGCGGCCTGCTCTAGAGTAGCGCGCCGGGTGATGACATCACCCGGCGCGCCATCCTAGAGCAGGCCGCGGAGCCTGCTGGGAGTAGTAGGCGCCGGACGGGAGCCGCCGGGCCGGGCAGGTAAGGGCCCCCCTCCCCCCTCCGCGCGCCCCCTCCTCCCCTCCACGCACCCCCTCCTTACCTTTCCGGCCCGGCGGCTCCCGTCCGGCGCCGGCGCCTACTACTTCCAGCAGGCTCCGCGGCCTGCTCTAGAGTAGCGCGCCGGGTGATGACATCACCCGGCGCGCCATCCTAGAGCAGGCCGCGGAGCCTGCTGGGAGTAGTAGGCGCCGGACGGGAGCCGCCGGGCCGGGCAGGTAAGGGCCCCCCTCCCCCCTCCGCGCGCCCCCTCCTCCCCTCCACGCACCCCCTCCTTACCTTTCCGGCCCGGCGGCTCCCGTCCGGCGCCGGCGCCTACTACTTCCAGCAGGCTCCGCGGCCTGCTCTAGAGTAGCGCGCCGGGTGATGACATCACCCGGCGCGCCATCCTAGAGCAGGCCGCGGAGCCTGCTGGGAGTAGTAGGCGCCGGCGCCGGACGGGAGCCGCCGGGCCGGAAAGGTAAGGGCCCCCCTCCCCCCTCCGCGCGCCCCCTCCTCCCCTCCACGCACCCCCTCCTTACCTTCCCGGCCCGGTGGCTCCCGTCCGGCGCCGGCGCCTACTACTTCCAGCAGGCTCCGCGGCCTGCTCTAGAGTAGCGCGCCGGGTGATGACATCACCCGGCGCGCCATCCTAGAGCAGGCCGCGGAGCCTGCTGGGAGTAGTAGGCGCCGGCGCCGGACGGGAGCCGCCGGGCCGGAAAGGTAAGGGCCCCCCTCCCCCCTCCGCGCGCCCCCTCCTCCCCTCCACGCACCCCCTCCTTACCTTCCCGGCCCGGTGGCTCCCGTCCGGCGCCGGCGCCTACTACTACCAGCAGGCTCCGCGGCCTGCTCTAGAGTAGCGCGCCGGGTGATGACATCACCCGGTGCGCCACCCTAGAGCAGGCCGCGGAGCCTGCTAGTAGCAGTAGGCGCCGGCGCCGGACGGGAGCCACCGGGCCGAGAAGGTAAGTGCCCCCCTCCTCCCCCCCCCGCTGTCCACTTTCATCGGCGGGCGCCCGCTGGCGCCCGCCAATGGAAGCGGCGGTGGGCGCCAGTGGGCGCCCGCCGATCCGCCGATCCGCCGAACCGGTTCGGAGCTTTTTCGGACCGGTTCGGATTGGATCGGCCGATCCAGCTGCGGGATCGGAAATCGGATAATTTATCCGATTTCCCACTGGACCGGACTCGGATCGTGGATCGGGTCCGATCCAGTGCACATCCCTAATATAAAGTTCCCTCCACGAGGCAGCCAAAACTTTGGTTGGGTTGTTGGCCCTTAAAATCAATCATTTTTACGGATTGTAGTAAAGCACTCTCATTAATTGTCAGTCAGCCAGTTTTTTATTTGGCCGAAAAATTTCAGTGGGATTTAGGCTCAGGCACAAAAGCCTCTGCAGGGTTCCCATCTAATGTGAGGAGGGCTCCCTTTCAGACCTTGCCAGATCAGCACAGCAATGTCTGAACTGAGGAGGTTGGAGCCATTGCACCTGGAGATGTTGGCCCATCCCACTACCCACTTTGAGCTCTCTCGAATGCCTGAAGGTAGCAACCGTCGGCAAAGCCTGATTTGCCATATTTGTGTAAATATAAAATAAAAACCATATCTTAATTGTTTTAACATTGGCAAATATAAAATATCATTAGAGAGCCAGTGTGGTGTAGTGGTTAGAGTGCTGGACTGGAATTTGGAAGATCTGGGTTCTAGTCCCTATGTAACTATGAAGCTAACTGGGTGATTTCAAGTTGTTGTGAGGATAAAATGGAGAAGAGGAGGCTAATGTAAGGCACATTGGGTTTCTTGGAGGAAAAAAGGTGGGATATAAATGTGATAATAAAGAAATCTAAAATGTTATATTAAATATCATTGCATATAATATGTTAAATATAATTGTGATATATACAAATATAGAATTCAAATGTCATTGAATGTCAAATACAGTTTAGGGTGACCAGATAAAAGCCAGGTCACGGCTCATGTAACTTCAACAGTTGTCGAGAAAAGGGAATTTCAGCCAGTGTCATTTGTATGCAATTAGTGCCTGGTGAAATTCCCTCTTCATCACAACAGTTAAAGTTGCAGAGCCCTACCTTCTTTTGTATATGGTCACTCTAGTATAGTGCCTGCACCTTTAACTGTTGTGATGAAGAGGGAATATCACCAGGAACTAACTGCATACAAATGACACTGGCTGAAATTCCCTTTTCTCTACAACTGTTAAAGTTACATGAGCCCTGACCTGGATTTTATCTGGTCAGCCTAAAATACAGGTTTCCAAATCTTGGATTGTGCTAACTATGCTTTGGCGTGATGTCTGAATTATCAACCATAGTTACAGTCATTGTTCAGCCTCCAGAAAGCTTGCGCTACAGAGGTGGGAGTGAACTTATAAAGAAGAATGTTGAGAGAACAAACAACAGGGTGACCACATGGAAAAGAGGACAAGGGCTCCTGTATCTTTAACAGTTGTATAGAATAGGGAATTTCAGCAGGTGTCATTTGCATGCATGCAGCACCTGGTGACATCCCCTCTTCATCACAGCAGGTAAAGCTGCAGAAGCCCTGCCCTCTTTTGTATCTGGTCACTCTAGTATAGCTCCTATACTAGAGTGACCAGATAGAAACAGGGCAGGGCTGCAGCTTTAACAGTTGGGATGAAGAGGGGATGTCACCAGGTGCTGCATGCATGCAAATGACACCTGCTGAAATTCCCTTTTCTCTACAACTGTTAAAGATACAGCAGCCCTTGTCCTCCTTCCCATCTGGTTACCCTAACAAACACAGATAATAGGCATGCAACTCTAATTCATGGTTTTCTGTTGCAAATGTTGGCAACTCCACCCATGTTTCCTCCATCCATTCTCTCATAGGCTTTTGTATGGAATGCTATATAAAATTTACAAACCTCAAAGATACCTTCGAAGTTCTTTAGTGACATGGAAGACAAGAATTGAAAGTTGTTGCGGATGTCGTCGCGTCTCTTCCCACTGTACGGCAGATCAGCTGTGAGCACCAGGGCCTGGAAGCCCAGCGATTCCACCCGTCGCACCAGCTGCTCTGAGAATGTCCTCTTCCGGTGAATGTAGAGCTGGAACCACCGTAAACCCAAAGGAGCGGCAGCAACAATTTCTTCCACGGAACAATTGGAGTAAGTGCTGGCAATGTAGCAGGAATTCATGGCTGCTGCCGCTTCAGAAAATATGGGGTGGGAGGAGAAATGTCTGAGCCCAATGTATTGGCATAAGCCTGTCTTGGGTCTAGAGCTAATTCCTGTTATTTATTTGCAGCAGGGCATTATAGAATCACAGGATAGTAGAGTTGGAAGGAGCCTCTAAGGCCATCGAGTCCAACCCTCTGCTCAATGCAGGAATCTACCTCAAAGCATCCCTGAGAGATGGTTGTCCAGCTGCCTCTTGAAGGCCTCTAATGTGGGAGAGCCCACCACCTCCCTAGGTCATGGGTTCCATTGTTGTATTGCTGTAACAGTCAGGAAGTTTTTCTGTCTTCCTGTAAGTCTGTGTCTTGCACTCTTTTGAGTCTGCAGGCAGATGTGACCATTTTCTTTGGGCTCACAGGCACTATTTACCTTTGGGGGCATGTGTGGGCACATTTTCTTGCCCCCTTCCAGGTTTCTCATTTTTCTTGCTCCCCCTCCTTCCTGCTCAGGGTTTCCTTCCCCGTCATCTCTTCTTTCCCATTCCTGCCCCTGCTACTTCTATTTTCATCCCACTCCCCTCCACCAACGCTCCTGCCACAGCGTCTGCCTCCAGCCATACTCACCTCAGCAGTGACGAAGTTGGAAGTCAGCAGATTGGGTGATAAGTCTCCCAATCTGCCAACTTCATTTTCTAGTTGCTGAGGTGAGCATGGCGGGAGAGGCAGAAGCTGGAGTGAGGGGTGGGGTGGGGAACAATGGGGGGGAGTGGGGGGAGACAATGGGGGCATGGCGGGAGCACTCCAGCGTCTTGGCAGGCACCAGATTGCTGACCTCTGCTTTACAGAACAGGGGGCCTTTCATGTCTTAGACAAAGCCAAGGGAAATGGGAGATTGGAATACCATAGATGTACAAAATGAGAGCAGCCAGAGCTCGGCCAAACTGCATGCAGCTTGTTATGGCAAGACAAGCCCTGTTCAGGTGTTCAGTCTGAATGTGCAAAGGGGAACGTAGAATGCATGGGGGGGCAAGTGTGCACAGCATCCCTTCAACGATGCTGTGCACACTTGGCCACGCTTCCTGGCTGATGTATGATCTGCTCAGTCTGAAGAGGGGCCACTTTCTACATGCGCAAGGTTTCCTCCACAGGGTCAGGAACCCTGATTAACCAGGGCTCCTGTTCCCCCTCTTCTTGGAGTCTCTGCGCATGCAGGGCAGCCCTCTTCAAACTGAGCTGATAACACATTGGCTGGGGCCTGTGTGTCAACAAGGGGGCAGGTCTAGCCTCACATGCTCCAATTTCCCCCTTCACATGTTTGGTAAGCCTTGGGCATTCTTGATAGGCAGCTGGGTACAACTCAATGCCACTTTGTACCACCAATTCCCTTTTTCTTTTCTTTTCTTTTCTTTTCTTTTCTTTTCTTTTCTTTTCTTTTCTTTTCTGTGAGAGCACCAGTGGGAGAGAGTTTCCCCCTGTGAAGTCAATATGCCTGGACATGCACCACCCTTATTGATGTGTGGGAGGAGCCCTGGGCCTTCTGCAGATGCATCAGGCAGAAATCCATAAGTTGTAGCTGTATCAAGTGATTGAGGAAATGGCACCTGTAGAATTTCTGCCTGTATGCATCCCCTTCCACCTAATCATGAATTGAAAGATCAAGGCAATCTGTGGTCTTGACTGCTTACATGGAATGGATGTTAAGATGTGTCACTGATGCTTTTTGGAGCATGAGTGAAAATTGTAAGTGCCTTCACCCAAATGGCTGCTCTTGTTTTTCATTTTGGAATAGATAAACTGAGAGCCAGGATGGGAAACAGGCAATGAAGTTTTGAGCTGTGCCAGGAGGAATAATGGTAGAACGAAGGCTAAGATCACCTTCTGCATGCCTACCCAGCAACATCAATGGTGGAGGGAAAAGACAGAACTAGAACGGATGCTTCAACCTCCAAAACACACTTGCAGCAACAGGCCAGACAAAGACACATCACAATATTTGTTACCCCTCAGCTCATAGCTATGTACCCCAGGAACAAATAGGGTGCATCAGGAGCCCTTTCCCTCTGGAACAGGAGAGGTGGCGCATGCAGGAATGTTCAGCTTCAAGCCCTGGATGGATGTAATCCCTCCCTAGAGAATACTGACTGGGAGGAGTCACCGTGCAGAGATATCCTGGAAGAAGAAGCAGCATCGAACGGTGGAAGCCTGACTGATTCTGTTTGCTAATTTATTCATTCCATTTTAAACCATCCCATAACCTTAGTTCTCTGGGTGCTGTACAACTTTTAAAAAATCATGAAAACATGCAAAAACCAACCAACCAACCAACCAACCAACCAATAGAACCATGATAACAAAACAAGCCAAGGAAAAATAATATAAAAACAGCAGCATGGGTAAAATGGAGCAAAGATATAAAATACTAAAATGGTTTCTAATATTCCTGGGATTTTTTTTTAAAAAAAATCTTTGCCTGGCACCAAAAAGAGCATAATGTAGGTGCCAGGTGAGCCTCTCTGGGGAGGAGATTCTACAGATGAGGCACCACCATTGAAAAGGCCCTCTCTCCCATAGCTGCCTGCCTCTCTTTATTTGCTGGGGGCACCAGGAGAAGGGCCTCGGTTGATTACCTTATGGGCCAGGTAGGCAAATATGAGACCAAGTGCTGTTTCAGGTAACTTGGCTTTAAAAGTTAAAATGAGCACTTTGAATCAGGACCAGATATGGACTGATAGCCAGTGCAGATGACGAAGTATTGCCATCTTGTGATCATACTTGGCCATTAACAATCTTGCCACCCTATTTTGGACTAGCTTGTTGCCGGACCATTTTCAAAGGCAGCTCCATGTCTATCACATTGCAATATTCCAAACTGGCAGTCAGTTCAGCTGGTTTCATAGCAGAAAGAGAAAGTGGCCCGGTTTGCATGTGTCCATGTGCAAAGAGTCTCATTCTCTATTTACAACAGGTCTGTACTCATTTTATACCCCCTCATTTCCCCATGAAACAGCCACAGTTGCAGACCAGTCACCACCTGAAGTGTCTACTATAAATGAAAATGTGGTTGGTTTTGTTTCTTTTTTCCTTTCATGGCATATACCTCTAGCTGTGCTCTGCTCTCCATCAGGGCAAGCCAGCTTGTGGAAGCCAGTGGGAGCAATCCCCACAGGGAAGCTGATCTCACGGCCAAGGATGGTTGTCTTGGTCTCCACTGCAGACATATCCCGCAGCATGCGTGGCCGGAAATAGATTCTGTGGAAAGAAATAGATGGCTGAAACAGCATGGCTGGTGGGAGTCACTACTTCTGTGGAAGACGCAAAGGAGCTCCAAAGGAAATTCTTCTATGGGCTGACAATCAGGTTCTCCCTCGGGGTTCCCTTTTTATGGGGAACATACTGTGAGCCTATCTACACACGCAGGAGAAAACACTTTGAAAACGTTTTGAAAACTGTATATGGAGTGTGTCCTGGGCCCCAACAGTTCTCAAAACTGTTATAAACCAGTTGTCTTCCACCACATCTCAGATGGTGTTCAAAGATTAACACGTTATTCAGGTGCCAAGAAAGGTGTCTGGGGGTGCACAGGAGCCTGTGGCTGATTATGAGTACGGTGGGTGGAGGGAGGCAGGATGGAGTGCAGTTGAGTGACTGGCAAATCCATCTCCTAATCCTAATTGGTGGTCATTCTTCCAATTCCATTTGGCTTCACAATGGGAAAAGCCTTAAACTGGTTTTCAAACATAAATCTCTACCCTCTCCATCAGGGGTCACTAATGTGATGCTCATAGACACATTGATGCCCACCAGGACCCCTGAGTGTGCCTGAAAGTCTTCCTTGTGCTCCGTCCTACTCTCCCCACACAATCCAAAACATCCCCCCTCAGGATTTCCTCGCTCCTCCCACTGCTTCTTAAATCGTCAGCCTTAACTTCCAATTTCCTGGCTTTCTGGAATTTAAGCCAAAACAAGATAGTCTTAATTCCAGTCTTACACTGACAGGTTTTTGATCATTGAATTTTCAAAAGGTTCACACTTTCTGTTGCAGCAAAAGTGGAACTTGAACCTGACTAGTCATGAACTGGGGCCTGCAACAACTCCGTACAGCTAGGGTGACCGACTGACCACTTTTTGCTCCTTCCTGGGAGGTCTAGAGGGATTTTTAATATTTTTAAATGATGTCTGGGAAAATCCCAGGGAAATCCTGACATCTCAGCTTCTCCCGGAAGTCTTGCATCTCGTGAAACTTCTGGGATGAAGTGTCTGATATCTCATGAGATGACAGAACTGCATCCCAGAAGTCTCACGAGACTTCCAGGAGAGGCAGGGAAGCTGCCGATCACTCGCTGGCTTCCGCATCTCTCAGAAGCCAGCGAGCGACCCACTGCCAGTTTAAGGCTTTTCCCATCATCTTTCAACTTCCAGAATGTCTTTCAACCTCTGGAAAGATGCTCAGGCTCTGATTCTGTCAACTTTCTGAATTGTCCGGCAGCCACCAAGAATGCTTCTCTAGGTCTAGGTACCTTTGGTATACAAACAGAAATAATCAGGACAGGAAGTGTTTCCAGCTGAACTTCAGAGCTTATAGCTGCAATCTTCATTTATCTGAAAGTCAGTTTTATTGAAATCAATGGAACTTATTTCTGAGTTTTCTTTGGGCAGTTTTCTTTGAGCTGAGCATTGCACTCTCTGGGATTTCTACATGCTGAGGCAGTGTAAATTCAGGAGGTATTTGGATAAAAGGAGGGAAAGATCCTTGTCTAGCATTGTGATAGTTTATCATTGATGAACCAGAAGCTGAAACAAGCTAAGAGGTGCTAGTGAGAAGTGACGGCAACAAGCCTTTAGTCCATTTTGTTCCATATTCCATTATTACAGAGTAATAATATTTTATACTCGTTTTGAATGCTAGTTTGCTAGTTTCTGCTCTTGTCAACTGCTTAATTTCTTCAGTGATAGCAGTGTGCTGAATCTATGAGTATGGATACGAGAAAGGTGATGGAGAAAGAGTGTTAAATGTTAGGAAAGATGAGACTATGGTCATCCAATGAAGGATTTGCAGTAAGAAAATATATTTGAAGGCATGGGAGACTGCATCACACAGAATATAGCAAAAGCTTCAAAGTACAGCAAAAGCTACAAAATTAGGAGTGAGTGAATTTCAGATACTTTGAATGTCTCACTTGTTCTTTATTTCAGTGATTTAACATTAAGATGTTGTGTAGAACAGGTTTGTCTTAATTGTGTGCTCTAAAATCAGTCATGTGACCAAGGATGGGCATGCCCTGTTGAGGCTGAATATGCCCCCTGGGGGGCGGACATGCGGGTGGGCATGCCCCCTTGGGAGACTGCCATGTTGTCCTCCTTTTGAGCTCACTAATAAAGCTGTGAGCGTCCACACAGTAGCAACGCTTGGCTCACTATTATTATAGCTAAACTGTGTCACACTTTCGTGAGAAGTGGCAAATAGCATCTACCAAAACTAGAGGGATACAGGTTTTGGTAGATTTCTACCAATTTGATAGAATTGAGAAAGCTAATATGGTGTAGTGGTTAGAGTGTTGGACTAAGAGTCGGGAGATCTGGGTTCTAGTCCCCACTCAGCCATGGAAGCTCACTGGGTGACTTTGGGCCAGTCACAGACTTTCAGCCCAACGTACCTCACAGGGTTGTTGCTGTGAGGATAAAATGGAGAGGAGGAGGATTATATATGTTGCCTTGGGATTCTTGGAGGAAAAAAGGTGGGATATAAATGCAACAAATAAACTGATTATAGTACTGATTATAGTACTGATGGTAATTTCTATCAATTGATATTACCATAATCAATTTCATTTTCCAGGTTGGATTTCTGTCCTGGTAGATACCAGATCAGCCCCTCCTAGCTGAGTTTAGTGGTCAGTTGCTAGAGAGAGTTGTATATAAGTAATTCACTTCCAGTGTCTTTGGTGTTATATTTCAACATGGCCTGACTTGGCCAAGGTATGGTACATTGTGAATGTGAACAGGAATGCTAACCATCTCCTCTACAAAGACTATAAAGTCCCCTCTACAAGAATTCAGTTTGATGCCCGGTTGTCCGATTATGCGCATCTTCTCGCAATCGCTTTTACGCCTAATCACCATACACGGGAGGAGGTGAAGCGCTTTACCGCTTGTATGAAATGTACTTTAAAGGTGTTTAATGCGGAGAATCGCTTGTTTACATGGTCATAAGGCGCTTTAACTCCCGCAGTAAATTAAAACTCGCTATTTAACGCGCATTCGATAATGCGCATAATCGGACAGAAAAAGCGCCTCAACCCCCGATTTGCACTCCGTTCATGTGGAGGTAAAATCGGTAATGTGCTTTGAAAGAGCTTTAAATCGCTCTTGTAGAGGCACCCTAATACCTTTTATATGCCAAGAGGTTTTCATCCCGGGTGCAGCATTCATCAGCACCAGCTGCAAAATACTCCCAGACAGCCTTGGGAAGATGACTTTTAGCATACTCCTCGAAGTCCGACAAACAGACCAGGGACATTTCAGAGCAAAATGAAAGAAACCTGGGAAGGAGAGAGAGAGAGAGAGAGAGAGAGGTGTTAAATATGACAAGTACAGACTTTAAATGAGAGTCCTGAAGCAGCCTTAATGGAGAAATGCATCTGAGGGTTGAACAAGATATTTAATACCAAATGAGATCTCCTCAAAACCCCTTGAATTTTAGGTGGATTGTTTCGGAAATGTCGATTAAACAGAACTCAGCCCTGCATTTCCTAGAGTTACCTGGAATAGTTGTTCTTATATGGAGTTGTGTACCACTTTTTTTTACCCAAAAAGGGTTTCAAGAAAAACAAAAGCATCACAAGCCAACAACCACCAGATACGAAAAATGCCCCCTGTGCCAGTGTGATACCTGAGATGTGAAAAATGTATGCTCAACTTTAATAGATACTGTGTTTCAAATCTCATATAGAGCATCAAGTCTGTTTTCTTCAATATCACCTCCTGAATTTCTCACTTGCATCCCTATTTGCAGGCTGTATCCCAATGACAGATTTTTTTGTCCCAATATATGCAGATTGGCTCTTAACTTTCACAATTAATGAAACTTTTTACACCCTATCTTTCTCCCAAGATTTTTGCTGCTGAGGCTTTGCTCCTTCCTTCCTCTTCCCATCTCCCTGGGGAAATTGTCTGGTGGTAGGGTTGGATAATGCTAATTATTTATGTCCATTCTAATTTAGTTTCAGACTTGGTTTTGGGACAAAGTCAGCCTTGGTCGGCCTGGTGGACGATTTATGTCATGGAATGGACAGGGGAAATGCAACCCTGTCAGTTCTTTAGAACCTCTCATCAACTTTCAATATCATCATCCATGGTATCTTTCTGGATTGCCTGGTGTTACCAGTGGTGTGGCTAGGTCATTTTAGATACTGGACCTATCAATCTTATGAGGGTCTCCCTTTAGTTGGTCATGTATATTACTTCCCACCCCACAGAAAAACATATTAAGGCTGCAATCCCATATCCACTTACCTGGGAGTAGGTATGCCCAGTGAAATTAACGGGACTTACTTCTGAGTAGAAACATACAGAATTGCATTGTAAGTGTTATAATCAGATCCTATTTATGCAAGAAGGAAGTTCTACTGTAGGGTGACCATATGAAAAAGAGGACAGGGCTCCTGTATCTTTAACAGTTGTATAAAAAAGGGAATTTCAGTAGGTGTCATCTGTATGCATGCAGCACCTGGTGAAATTCCTTCTTCATCACAACAGTTAAAGCTGCAGGAGCCCTGCCCTCTTTTGTAGAGTGACCTGGGACCAGCTAAGATGTCCCACGTTGTCCTCATTCTGTATTGGCTTATTAAACATCTGAATCTTACTGAATTGCTACAGGAATCCTCCTGTGAGGCTGTTGCAGCCTTGGTGCCACTTTCTTGCTGAGATCAATAGTTGTTAGGCTCAGTCAGAATGATTTTTTGTGTCCTTCCCCTCCTACCCTCAACATTTCCATGGGGATAGATATCATGCTATTGGGTGGCCATTGTTTTTAAATGATCTGGAAAGATCCTGAGATTAGGGATATTTTCGCAGTGTATCACAATTTAAACTAGTGCCGTGCCAAAACTTCTTCCACTTTTAAAATTTATTTTACCATTCTCATTCAATTTTGTACCAAAGAAGTTGACTTTGAAAAGATTCGAAGGAGAAGAACATTTCAGAAAAATTATCATGGGTTACATTTGGGTTTCTTGTGCTCACCTTACTTATCAGTTGGCTGAGGAGCATGCTCAAAGGCCCTGCCTTTCATGGTACAATCATCTCTCCAGCAGCTTTGTGCACTGCCATTAAAGCCTAGAGGAAGGTTTCATGAGGCAATTCCTCCCATAGGGCTCTTCCAGATCAGGAAGCGCAGGCAGCCTGGGAGGCTGCAGACCAATGGGGAGATGTGTAACAGAAAAGAAACCACACATTCAGGCCCCCCTTTGCAGTGATTAGGTAAGCTCAATATACATTATAAAACACCCTGAGAATGAGGCAGAAAAATGGAAGCTTCTTTCATGGGGGGAAGGAAACATTCAAGAAACTCGAGAACAGATTTTGGCACAGCATTAGCTCTACCTCTTCCCTGGTGCTGGGCACAAGATAGGGCTCTCAGGGGAAGGCGCAGTGTTGCCAGGACCTGCATTAGAGAGAAGAAGTATCCAAAAATCACCCCTCAGAAATTTAATATCTGGAAGACCCTGGGGAATGTGCTGATATCTAAAACCAGTCAACATTTCTCAGAATACATTTTTCTTAGAAATGTCCTGAGACTTTTTTTTAACCCTCTAGCAATACAAAGCCACGTCAGAATTTCCTCAAAATTTTCTTTACCATTGTGTGTGTGTGTGTATTGTGTGGCCTCCTTCCCCACAATGCCTAGTGTCATGGAGGACGCAAAATTTGGTCCAGGCTGGTAACACAGTTGCTGCTTACAATGGCAGTGCATAAAACCAAAAACCTTTCGGAAAAGAAGGAAGGAGCTATGCTACTATGCCTGCCAATGGTAAGCCCTACCTGTGAGAAACTGTTGGAGAATTCCTCCTCCGCCTGGAGAAATGTGGTGAAATCATCCCCACTATTATCACTGTTAAGGATTCACCATCTTCCCTAAGCAGATGACTTACCCCTTGAGCTTCTTTCTCCTAGCATAGCCAAAGATGCCCCTTTTCTTATTATTGGAATCCTTCGCCAGCCTCAGCTTATTCTGGGCCTTCACTTTCCTGGCCCCTTTCTCACAGGTTTGGGCAATTCTATTGTACTCCTCCTTGGTAATGTGCCTCTCCTTCCATCGCCCTTTGAAGTTTAAGCTCTTCAGAGAGCTCCCTGTACAGCTACATCAGTACAGATGAGCATCAGTATATAGACTCTTGTCAGGAAGCCCATGAGGACTCAGATGGTAAGGCTTGGGTGTGGGTCTCACAGCAAGTACACTTTGAGCACAGAAGTAGGGACGGTGGTAAGAGGCACCACTGTGAAAAGGCACCTGGCACAGATTAGCCTCAGAACAAATATAGAAGAGTTCAACAGATTGCTCAGACCTGACAAGCAACTTCCCCCGAAATCCCAAACACTGCACAAGAATCCCAGTTCACCCTCAAACACCCCACACAGGCAACCAAACAGGTGCGAAACCATGCCTCAAGTATGACTGCCTCAAATGTCTCTCATCTCTCTCCCTACTACATTGCAATATTGTCAGTTGTGTTTTGGGTCAACCTGGGCTGTGTGAAAATGCCCTCCCAAAATTCTCTGCTCCAATTAAAGGTGCATATTTGGGGGACCATTTCACCAACTATTCTCTCTCTCTCTCTCTCTCTCTCTCTCTCTCTCTCTCTCTCTGTGTGTGTGTGTGTGTGTAGAAATTCTCCAACAGTTAAGAAAAGAAATTCTGAGAAATGTTGGCCCAGCTAATCCTGAATGAAGCTCCACTGTTAGTTCATACAGGCAGATGAAGGAAACAATAGCCTAAGAGGACAACTGGAAGGAGGAGGAGCAATTGTATGATAAGTATGCACTGTGTGGAACAAGCCTCCATTGGCCAGAAACCTCACATTCAGGTAAGCTGCCATCCTGCACTGGGAAATTTTATTTATTTATTTATTTATTTATCACATTTCTATACCACCCAATAGCCAAAGCTCTCTGGGAGTTTACAAAAATTAAAACCATGAAAACCATTTAAAATATAAAACAAACAACAGTGTAAAAACTAATATAAAATACAGTATAAAAGCACAATGCAATAGGGAACACACTCCCCTTCATGGGTCAGCAACAAGCACTCCACTGCAACCATGGTTGGATCCAGTCTTAAGTCAATCATGATAAAACATTATCCCATTGGTTTCAATGGGTCTACTCTGACTAAGTCTGGATCCAACCTATTGACTCCGCTGGTCAAACACTCATGACCCCTTTTGCCTTGAGGGATGGCAGCCCACCCACATGGTGTAGAACAAACAGATGTTGCACATAGAGCCCCACTAAGAGCATCTCTACATTAAGGAACCCGCTCCCCTGCACCCTTACAAGGCTTTCTACATGTGATATCCCAAGATAATTTTAAATTGTGCAGTATTTCTGATCTTTTTAAAAGTGAGATTACCAGGGGAAGATTCAGGAGACATCCTGGAGGTTGACAGCTTTATGTAATGGACCCACAAACTTCTGTGAGTGGCCAATCATGAGCATAGAATATATCACTCATGAAGAGAAGCTCTCTCTATTAGGGATGTTACAAATAATCCAAAAGAGGCATTCACCACAGCAAGCACCTCTGATTGAGTAGGTATATGCCCACTCCACACACACCTTGAGCCCCCACCTCAAGCTTCAGCACAGCCTTCTTCCCTTTCCCCTGGACTCAAACGTGATGAGACATGCTGCCCTTGGGGACATGCCTGTTGTCTGTCCTAGTTCCTCTCCTTCCCAATTTGTGCTTACCCACTTTATTCACTTAACTGCCCCCCTCACAAAATGAACTTACTTTTAGTACTGAAGAATGAGCGACATCAGTTAATACACTTTGTTTCAGTGTGGATTTCAAAATGAATGCAAGCCCTGCCTAAGAACTGCTGCTCCTTGATCAGTGTTGTGGGCGGGGGAATGACTGTTAGAAATTCAACAAATTACTGCAAGAGATTAAAGCTTAACTTTCCAGTAAACTTTGCACTGTTCGTGCTGTTCTGAATGTGCTCTGATGATGAAACAGTCCTGCCAATCAACATACCAGTTGCACAATCTATAGCTCTGAAAGGTTTTGCAGGGAACATAAAAGCAATGTGCCCTCCAGGTCTGGAGGGACCTGGGCAGGATCTATACTACTGATTTATAATGGTTTATAATGGTATTGACAACTGTTGGGGCCAGGGACACATTCCATATTGTGCCTTGCAATAGTCTCTAAAATCCCAGTAGTATCTATTAGGAGCTGGGTAGGATTTCTCCAAAATTCCCTGTAAAGCAAATTTATTAGCATCTGGTAAATCTGCTTTCTTAGAAGCTGTATGGTAAATAGTTTTGAAAACACATAGGACATGTCTACACCTGCTACTGGGGAGAATATCGAGGTCATCCCTATGGGGCCACATGACACACAGCTGATCCTGGGGTGAACCGGGGATGACCACTCCATTCTCCAGGGATATCGGGCACTGCAGTTATCACGATTTTCCCCATCTCTCAAGGCAATCCTGAGGTTCACGGGCAGTGTGCCCCCCTCCCAAAGTCATTGCTGTTCCCCACGAGTAGTGGGGCTCAGCAAACAGGCAAGCAGCTGTGCGGGAGCCTATGGGTATCTGGGAGAGCATGTTCGCTGCCTCCTGGATGGCTCTGGGCGTCTTCCAGCGCCAAGTTTTTTAAAAAAAAGAAATTGTACCTTTGCGCAGGATCGTGGCTCTGCAATCGCCTCCACTTCTAAAAACAACACCTTTGCCCCAGAGTAGCCCTCTTTACTTCTAGGCAATCTTGCTGGTGTCTGGCCCCTGAGGTACGATCCTGGAAGTACAACACTTCCTGATCATCCCTCCCCCCTCTCAAAAGGCCTCTTGGTGTAGACGAGGCCACAGTTCTTGTTCATATGCAAGCGCCAACGTAGGACCAGCTTCATAACAGCTCTATTGCTGTCTTTGGGGTGGACTGTTCTGGATGGCTTTTCAGGGGTCCTTTTCAGGGGTCCTTTACAGCCCAGTGCACATAATTACAAAGAGATCCCTTCCAACTATGTTGCCCTTAAGATTTCTGTAAGTAGAGCTATGAATGTGGGTACTTGAAGCAATGGCCCTGTTCCCATGGCAGGAGGGTCGTTAATAAACCATGGTGGCTAGTTACCACCCTGGCATGTGCTGGCTCATTTCCCTAATTAACCTTGCACAGCTTCTCATGCTGTTAACAAACCACCCAGATCACATGGCCTGGTGTAGGTTTGCGGGATGGTTTGTTAACACTCCAGCAAGCCACCCCTGCTGTGCTCAGACAACACGAGAAGCCATGGTGGGGGTGTAAATTTGGTGCCCACAAGCGCTGCAATGCAGCATGGCTGTGGTGATCATGCAGACCAGATCAATAACTCTTACATGGCAGGGGAACATTCTGCAGATGTGTTTTAATGGGAACTAGGACAGCCCAGGAAGGCACAGCTGCTGGGCAGAGATGACTCATCTTGCTTCATCCTGCTAGAACAGGGAAGGGGTGACTTGAACGCTGCTATTGGCTCAGTGTCCGTTGATGTGTCCAATGCACCCTGTTTTGTGGGATCAATTTCAGTTTTTGGAGCCTGAGGATGTGGACAAGATGCTAGCATCTGTTCGACCCACCACATGCTCTCTCGACCCCTGCTCGTCATGGCTTATTTGGGCTAGCCACAGGGGGCTGACTGGATGGATCAGGGGAGTGGTGAACACATCACTGCATGATAGGGTGGTCCCTGCTGCCTTGAAGGGACAAGGGAGGGTCCCTGCACCCTCCCTTCTCCCAGAGATTTATTCTAACTATCATCCAGTCGCAAATACCCCATTCTTGAGCAAGGTGCTCAAGAGAGTGGTGGCGTCTCAACTGCAGGCGCTCTTGGATGAAACTAATTATTTGAATCCATTCCAGTCTGGGTTCAGGCCTGGTTTAGGAATGGAATCGGCCTTGGTTGCCCTAATGGATGGCCTTCTTCAGGAGAGAGACAGGGGGAGTGTGATCCTGTTACTTCTTCTCAATCTCTCAGCAGCTTTCAATACTGTTGACCATGGTATCCTCCTGGACCATCTTCGTGAGTTGGGAGTTGGAGGCACTGTTCTACAGTGGTTCAACTCCCACTTGCGGGGTCGGTTCCAGAGAATAGCATTGGGGGACTGCACTTCAGCCTCATGGCAGCTGAACTGTGGCATGCCACAGGGCACCATCTTGTCCCCGATGTTATTCAATATCTATATGAAGCCATTGGGAGCTGTCATTAGGAGATTTGGGGCAAGGTGTCACCAGTATGCTGATGACACCCAGCTCTATTTCTCTGTAAGATCTGAAACGGGAGAGAATACAATTATGGCTTGGATGAGGGCCAACAAACTGAAGCTGGATCCCGATTAGACAGAGGCCTTGTGGGTTGGTGGTTCCCAGGTCCGGGAATTGGGGGTGTTTGCCTGTTCTGGATGGGGTTTCACTCCCTCTGAAGGATCAGGTCCATAGTTTGGGGGTGCTCCTCGATCCACCTTTGTCACTGGAGACCCAGGTGACCTTGATGGCCCGAAGCGCCCATTATCAACGTTGGTTAGTACGCCAGCTACGCCCATTCCTGGATAGGGATAGCCTGGCCATGGTCATTCATGCACTGGTCACCTCACAATTAGACTACTGTAATGCGCTCTATGTGGGGCTGCCCATGTGTGAGGTTTGGAAGCTGCAGCTTGTGCAGAACGCAGTGGCTAGGGTGCTCACTGGGACACCAGCTCTGCCCACATAAAACCTGTGCTAAAACGACTGCACTGGCTGGCTGTTAGCTACTGAGCCATGTACAGGGTTATGGTATTATCCTATAAAATATCACCAAAGAGTTAAGGTTTTCAAAATTTAAATGTCATTTCATTCAGATATATTAAAACATTTAAGCAGAGCAATTAAATGTACAGAATAATACAAATGCTGAATCAATACTCCTTCAACACTTATTAAGACAATTAGCTCTGTATGGTTGAAACAGAAGAGAGGCCAAATGCGTTTCGACGTTACGTCTTCTTCAGTGGCCTCTGTAATACAACAAGCCTATATACTGCTATAATTACCAGTTATTTGCAGATTATACACAATTCAAAATCTCACGACTATGGAATTTATTTACAAAAGATGTACAAAGATGTTTTTGTTACCTGGCACAAGCTGATATAGTAGACTGGATAATTAAAAGAACAGATATCTTGAGTTAGATTCTTTAACTTCTGCGTACACTGAAAACAGATCGCAAGTATCATAAGAATGCCTTGGAAACATGCATTACTTATTGTGAACTGTTAAGTGCATTATCTGTCATGGGGATCAGAACAAAGAGTTTGATATTATAATGGCATCAAGCCTGTTTATTCTGTAGCCAAGATTGTTTGGTATTTTGTCAATGGACTATTTAAGACTGTTTAGTCAATCTTGTGTGAAAGAATGTCTGGCTACCTGTGAAACTAATCAGTAACACTAAGGTGAAGATTGTCAAGAAAACACATTGAAGATGTGACTTTACTGTGAAAGCATGAAACGGTGTAGTACAACCCAGAAATTACCGTTTAAGAATTATTTACGTTTTCTATATCTAGTTACACTGTATTTTGTATACTTATATATGTGTGTGTATTGCTCTGCAGTTTATATATGTTTGTAAACTTATTAATGGAGGCACAGCCGTGCCTCTATTGTTAAGGGCCGTCAGTAAAAAAACATTCCGCCATGTTAAAGTGATAATGGGGGGGGGTCATTCTAACAGCCATAAAATCGAAAATGTTTCATCAACCTTTCTGAAATTTACAAGTGCCAGAAAGAAATGTTTGTTTTACATTACCTGAAAATTTCAAGAAGATCGGTGAAAGATTGAAGGAAGGAGAGCAGTTTAAGGTAGAAAAGGAATACAAACCTGTCTCCCTGCTTTTATAAAATTTACTTCCGGGTTGAGACTTTTGTGCTCACAATTTGCATAATTTCTAGAGCCTTGTTTACTAATCCAGTGGTGGGGTCTTCTTCCTCCTTGACTGTAGTTGATGGAAAACTTTTCGTTTTTTTAAAATTCCCTTCGGTTGACTTTTAAGGACTATTTTAACTTCTCATTCAAGTCAATGAGGCGGCCATCTTCCCTCATAGCACGACACATGCTCAGTAGTGTCCCTCTCCCCCCTCCCTCCTGCCTTAGAATGTGGGGTGGGTGAGTGAAATGGCCGCTGCCTCTAGCACAGACCTTTTGAGTGAAGAAGAAGAAGAGTTTCTCTTTTCTCTTCTGGAACATGCATTCCTTTGGCTCTGAGAGTATTTTGGGCTATCTTCATAAGGCCAGTTTGCTCTTTTGCTCCCTGGTGAAGCAGGGTGTGGTTCCTCTGGATCCATGGTAACCTGATTTTCAGATCTCTCCTGGGAATAGGTGGCTATACCTTTCTTTCTATCCCCCCACCCCATACACACACAGTGCTCCTTCCCTCTTTTCTAAGAGTTTGGTCCATACTGCTATAAAGTTGAAAGCTTCAAACACTTCATTTAATTAGTTTGGGTCGGTGTTAAGTTTTAAGTACAACGTTGAAACCTTTCAAAGTGCTTCTGGGCCTACAACGTTGGTTTCGGCCTAGTCACCCTGTTTTTCTAATAAGGTTTAGAAACAGTTGAGCTGTTGTTTATTTTGCATAGTGTACACACATGGATTTTCTTTCTAATCCTTGCAGTCTACACTTGCTCCCTCCTTGATGTGTTTTTGGATGCAGACAAACCCTTTTTTGTTCCAGCAGGCCTTTGGCAAATAATCTGGACCTCTGTCTATACCTTTGACTTTTAAATAGTTATGTATCTAAAATGTTTTAAATGCTTTAATATTGAAAAGTATTTAATTATATTTTTAACTTTTGTATATTTAGGCTGACCATATGAAAAGGAGGACAGGGCACATGTAACTTTAACAGTTGTAGAGAAAAGGGAATTTCAGCCAGTGTCATTTGTATGCAATTAGTCCCTGGTGAAATTCCCTCTTCATCACAACAGTTAAAGTTGCAGGCACTATACTAGAGTGACCATATACAAAAGAAGGCAGGGCCCCAGCATTCCGGACCATGGGACATACTGACTTGCAATGATGGGAGTTGTAGTCCAACACCTTTGGAGGGCACCAGGTTGGGGAAGGGCTGCTCTAAACAAAAAAAGAGAAGTAGGTGGCCCCAAGTTGTTCGTGATCAGTTTTCCACAACCCCACAGTCACCTCTGCATATCATATTCTCCACCCTGTCCTCATGGTTTATCTGCTTTGGGAGAATGAGAATTTCACTTGCACTGTCTGCCTCCTTAGGGAGGATGCGGCGTTAAGGCTTGGGGGCGTTAAGGCTTGGGAGCCTTAACTCCCAATTTCCCTGCTTTTTGGTGCTTGGTTGGAAACTATAGAGCTTTAACATTGTTTTGTAAACCGTAGGTTTTTTGTTTAATGAATATATGTGATTGCATCGCTCTGTAGCTCATACATTTACAGTATTAAGAGTGGTTTGAGGGGTTATACCTACATGTTTTAAGCTGGTAGGAACTGTTATTGAAAATATTTAGACCCCTCAATGTGAGTTTTTAAGTGTGTTCAGCATTGAGTACTTAACATTAGATATTACAGGCTTGAATGCTCCTATGTGCTATTAGTGAATCCACTTTTGGGTGCTTAGCTATAAGTGAGGGCCACTCTCCTTGTTTTGTTTAGAATGAAGTTTTGTCAGCATCTTGTGTTTTGGAGAGATGCACCTGATGTTATATCTCCAAATAGCATCTTTTGCTTTAGTTTTTCTATACACTGTGGAGGGAGTGCATTTGGGTGACTGACAGGTCCACCTTCTAATCATAGGGTGTATTTGCCAGGGAATCCAATCACTATGCTTTGCAAGAGGGCAAGACTGGGATCATGAAATGGCCATTCTTCCAACACCATTAGGGTTCACTATGAAAAAGACTTCAGACCTCCTTAGCTCCTGCATGTATTCTTCTGACACTTTACAGGTTCCTTGCTGGTGGGGGGGAAGCTCTAGGATGTGTGCTATTTTCATACAAATTGCCCCCCAAATACACAGGAGTGGGAAGGGAAGGGGAAGCAAATCACCCACCCTTCAAAATTGGAGAGCTCTCCTTCCACTTCAACAGCTGCATCTATCCTTTCAAACTCCTAAGGGGCTACAATGCCTGCAAATATCCTCCAATTCTGACAAAGGAAAAAAACAACAACGTCACGGTCATTTTTGGATTTCCTGTGGTAGTCGCTGGAAATCACAAAGCATTGCATTTCTGAAGCTTGGCTTGGACCAACTCTGAATCAGTCGAAGCAGAAGCGTGCCATTTTCTGGAGCACAATCTAGTTCAAGTTGAAGCAGGGGGTCCATTCACCTCCCTAGTACATGTGCAAAGTGAAGTGTGGCAACAGTCAGCTCGATTGTGATGTTCTAATGGATCATGACATTTTCATGAAGGGAGAGTAATGAGGAGCCATGAGGGCTTGTGGAGGGGCCGTGGGGTTGTGGCTCACTACCACTGGTTTGTTTAATTTCGCACATAATTAAAGAGAAAATATTAGGAAAATTTAGTGTTTACATTTTCTCCCCAGTAGATGTCAGCATGGTTCCACAAATCCTTTTGTGCTGCAGGCATTATGGTACAATGCTCCTTCTTCTGGTCCGCACCTGGGGAAGGTAACAGGATGACTTTTAATACTGAAGCCTCACAACTCCGAGGCCCCTTCTACAAGGATGCGCTTTTGCGCCCGGTTGTGTGATTATGCGCATTATCGCAGACGCGCATTTACTCCTAATCCCTCTGCACGGGAGGCTGCGAGAGGCGGCGAAACGCATTAATAGATGTCCAAAAAGCACTTTACAAGAAGTTAATGCGCATAATCGCTTGTTCACACGGGGAAAATGCACTTTAACGGCCGGAGCAAAATAAAACTCGCGATTTGACGCGCATTCGAAAATGCGCATTATCGGGGAGATAACGCGCCTCTACGCCCGATTTGCGCTCCGTTCTTGTAGAGGTAAAATTTTTAATGAACCTTCAAAGCGCATTAAACCTCTCTTGTAGAGGCACCCCAAGCAGTGTTGGACGATGCTGATCATTCAGATCCATTCCAATCAGGTTTCGGATCTGGTTATGGGATGGAAATAGCCTTGATCACCCGGGTTGATTGTTTACGCCATGGAATGGATGTGCCTCTAATCTAGTTCTTAATTTATTGGATGGGGAAAGATGGGGAATAGATCATTTAAGCCCCTCACTTCCCAGTTAGGACAATCTGATTTCCCCCTATCATGGACACCAGAGATGAAACAACAACGACTCTTGTGGCACCATAAAAACAACAGCAATTATTCTGGCATAGGCTTTCATGTACACTATCCACTTCATCAGATGCATTAATAATAATAATAATAATAATAATATATTTATTTATTTATTTATTTCTTACCCGCCTCTCCCTCTGGATTAAGGCGGGGAACAACATTAAAAGCAAACATAAAACTGGTTAAAAATATATATAAAACTAATACATTATTAAAATACCAATAAAACTCTTAAAATGCGATTGGGTAGGCCTGCCAGAAGAGATCAGTCTTTAAAGCTTTCTCAAAAGCTGGAAGACTGTTAAGTTGGTGGATCTCTTCCGGCAGGCCATTCCACAGTCTGGAATGAAGAGTTAACCTCAAAGTGGCAGATTTATACACACATGGGGCAAGGGAGGGGAGAGAGATAAACTGTGTTGTAAGAGGGACTTGAAATGCAAAAAGTAAAGGCAATGATGATTACCTTAATGGTTTTAGCCCCCCACTTCTGCAAGTGTATCAAGCTAGAGCTCTCCAGAGATGTGAACTTTGGCAGGAGCCAAGCCATAGGGCAAGAGCAAAGTAGCTCTCATCTTGGGGCTCCCAGTCAGAGGATCATGGCTGTTGGTGACTGTTGAAAGGTCTATTGGACTTGGTTTATAATGTTTGGGTAACTACTTGGGCTTAGTTTATGCTCCTGGGGTGATTTTAGTTCAAATTAATTTACGTTTTCGCTGTTAACGTATGAGTTTTATATTTTTAGCATTCTTTTTACCATATTTTCCGGCGTATAAGACGACTTTTTAACCCTGGAAAATCGTCTCTAAAGTCGGGGGTCGTCTTATACGCCGGGTATAGGATGGACGGAGGGGGGCTGCAGTAGCCGCCGGCACCGGAAGGCAGCGGGCGTCCCGGAAAGGTGAGGAGAGGGCGCGCAGAGGGGCGGAGGGGAGGAGGGGGTGCGCGGAGGGGAGGAGGGGGGCCCTTACCTTTCTGGGACGCCCGCTGCCATCTGGCGCCGGCGGCTACTACCAGCGGGCTTCGCGGCCTACTCCAGGGTGGTGCGCCGGGTGATGACATCACCCGGCGTGCTACTCTAGAGCAGGCCGCGAAGCCCGCTGGCAGTAGCCGCCAACGCCGGACAGGAGCGGGCGTCCCGGAAAGGTGAGGAGGGTGGCGCGCGGAGGGGCGGAGGGGGCGTGCGGAGGGGAGGAGGGGGGCGCGCGGAGGGACGTCCATGCACACCCCTAGTAAATAAAGCTATGAGGCGAATAAGGGGGCAATGATAGCCGGTGGGGGCAAGAAACTGCTTTGTGGTGTAACGGGGGACGGGAATGTGGGATTCAGGGCTACTGTGTAACTCCAAGCCACGCTGCGTGCTTGCTTGCTTCCTTGCGCTCTCTCTCTCTCTCTCTCTCTCTCTCTCACACACACACACACACGCTCTCTACAAATGAGGCATTTTTCTTCCTCCTTCCTTGCCACGGGTTGAGGGACTAGCGTGGTAGGAGCAGTCTGCCTTTTATCCTACCCCGCTAAATGTCTTCGCCACTAAGCCAGTGTGAGCGGGGAAAGTTGCCCTGCTTTTTTCTCCTACTCCCAAGGTGTGCGTTCGCTAAGCAGTCTGGGTTCAAGAGCTCATGTTTGCTTTTTGTGTTGCCTAGGGGAAGCCCAGCATACTGTATCAGCTTCTTCGTTTTTTGTGGTCTCTGGAGGAATGAGGGGATGTCGTCATCAGTCATCATGAGCAGGGACATGTTAAAGTACCATAAGGCTTTAAAAAGAAGGTGTGGCTCAACTTGTTAACGGCAGGATCTGGAGTGTAAAGAACAATACCCTGTGTGCCTTGGGGTGTGAAAGCACAGAATTGCCAGGCAGTTCTACTGACAGTCGCGGATGGGCATAGCCAACTCTTGGTGATTTCATCTTAAGCCTCCCGAGACTCAAATTGCTTCCCAGCATCCTTGCATCATTTGGATTTTATTATGCCACCAATTGTTTTACTGTGGATAGAGATTCTGTAGCTTTTGGTTATAAATGCATTGATTCTGCAGCATAATTCATAGGGCGGGTGCAGTACCTGTTCATACAGTATAGCACCAGTACCGTACATACAGTACAATATACAAATGACCAACAGTCAAAACCCCATCATCATGGCTCCACCAGCAAGAAGAAAGAAATATGAAGCCAGTTTCAAACTTAAAGTTTTAAACTTTGCCATGGAACATAATAACTGCACTGCTGCAAGACAATATGGAGTAACAGAAAAGATGGTTCGGGACTGGAAACCAAATAAAAAAGCATTAAAGAGTATGCCAAGGGATAAGTGTACATTAAGAAGAGGCACCCCACATTGGCCAGAACTCGAAAAACATGTAGCAGACATGGTGAATGAGCATCGCCAAAACAGTTATGTAGTGACACGAAATAAAATACGTTTGTTTGCACTTCAGTGGGCCAAATCTAACCCAGATCACAGCAACAGATTTAAGGCCACTGTATCCTGGTGTACTAGATTCATGGGAAGGCATAATATGGTACTGAAGCAAAAGACGAAAATTGCCCAAAAATTACCTGCAGATCTTGATAGCAAAGTAAATAGTTTCCATCGATACGTAATACAACAGCGCACTAAACATGGCTATGTGTTAAGTAGTATTGGAAATATGGATGAAACTCCAATGAATTTTGATATGATTGGAAATAAAACTGTCCATCAAAAAGGTGAAAAACACTTTTAATTAAAACAACAGGACATGAGAAGTCCAGTTTTACAGTGGTACTAGGATGCACAGCTGATGGCGCCAAACTGAGACCAATGATTATTTTTAAAAGAAAAACAATGCCGAAACTCAAGTTCCCTGTTGGTTGTTTTGTACATGTGAATGAAAAAGGCTGGATGGATGAAGAAGGGGTAAAGCTATGGCTTGATAATGTATGGAGCAGGCGACCAGGTGGACTTATTCAAAAACGTAGTCTACTGCATGACTAAACACAGATGCGGCAGTTATTCCTGCAGGATTGACATCGTTGGTACAGCCACTGGATGTGTGCCTAAACAAGCCATTTAAAGATCGCATTCGAGAACAGTGGAATGAATGGATGGTTAGCGGGGAAAAGTCATTCACAAAAGGAGGAAACATGCGTGCTCCACAGTTGGATGTTTTGTGCAAGTTTGTCATAAAAGCTTGGAATGACATTGATGCAGAAACAGTAATCAAGTCTTTCAAGAAGTGTGGCATATCAAATTCATTAGATGGTATGGAGGATGACTACTTGTGGCAAGATGAAGAGGAAGCCGAAGCTGAGACCACACCATCTGATATGGAATTCGATCCATACGATGACTGCCTTACAAATGTATCACAAGATCTCATTGATGTACTTATGATATCAGATGACGAACAGGAGGATTTTGAAGGCTTTTAAAGGGAAACTGTCACGCCAGCAAAACCTGTAAAAATACCGTAGCTTGCAGTTATGATGGGCGTTGCTAACTCGCCAGGGACTTGCCCGGCACTTGCTCTCTCTCTATTGTTTGTTATCTTCCTCCTATCATCATCAGTTCCAGTTTGGTTGACAGCTTAGAAAACAAACAGCATGGCAGCTCCCATGGGTTTATTGTCTTATCCTTCCTTTCAGCTTTCGAGTGAATTAGGAAAAGTTTAATCCACTTGCACTGTTTTATGTTTACATGTTTGATGACAAACAGCCTTATGTTTATAAGTGACAGTTTTCCTGCTAAGTACCTGCATGTCATAAGCATTTGAATTAAAATTACCATATTGAAATCAAATCTGATGTTTTTTAAATTTTTATTTGGTGTGCGTTGGAAGAGGGGTAGTCTTATACGGCGAGTATTTCCCAAACTCTATATTTTAACTGGAAAAGTTGGGGGTCGTCTTATACGCCCAGTCGTCTTATACGCCGGAAAATACGGTAGTTTTGTGTGAAAACTCTTTCTTACTGTTCTTGGAGGAATCTGGAACATTTAAGCACAGCAGGATTATTCAGTGGATAAAAATGTAGAAAAGTGTACATTTATTTTAGAGATCAGTGCCTCCTCCTCGTAGTCCAAGTCAATACATTTTTTTTTAGTAGTCTAGATTGATCAAGGAAGGAGCTCTCTGGTCTTAGGACCAATATGCAATTTATAGTGGCTCTAATTGAGACTGGGATTTTGCCAGTAGCTCCTGCTCCACAATTACGTTGTCAGGAAACAACCAATGGTTTTTCTGACTTGTGGCAGGTACAGGCTGATACTCTACTCACCATTAGATGGGTTTTAGGGCTATATGAATGATTTTCTGTTGGACTGGGAAGAATAGTGTGAGGATCAGCCAGATGTGGTAGATGAAAAAGAGACCCAGGTTAATATTACTGTAATATCTAATCTTACTTTTTCTGATGCCAACCTAATTATATTAGATGAGTGGCAAGAGGCCTAACTTATAGAAATTAGTGTGTCACATAACATTATGGGACTGAAAAGATTAGATAGGAAGTATGGGAAAACAGGGATGGAACTGACTTTGAAATGGCGCTCCCAATAGCAGATTATTTGGGGAGCTCTGATTTCTGCACCTCCATATATAATTGGCCATCAAAATGACTAGGTTCATGGAAAGAAGGTGCGAGGTGTTACCAGATCTACTATCCACAGTTGGGTCTTCATGGGAGGATAAAGGGAATTTGACCAGCTCATATTTATATCTCTTGGGATGTAAGAAAACAAGAGCAATAAGTGAACTGACCATTACTTATCTAGATTGCTGTTAAGCGTTTTGGAATAACATAACATAGAGGAGGGTAAACCATGATGTGGGCAGAAATATATGTGGCCCATGTAAGAAATTAAATAACTAAATTAAATATAATTAAATAATTAAATAAAATAGATTTGGGAGGTGAGCACTGGCCCAAGAGAAAAAAAAGGAGAAAATACAACTGACTACATCTGAAGCCCAGCATTATTTCCAGGCACTCCCTTGTTTAGATGGCTTGAGTACACAACCTTCCTTTTCTATGTTATTGTGGAATAGGGCAGAATAAACTAGTAGACCAAGAGTTTAATAAATTTCTTCTGTCTCATGATATTCTTTGCTTGATTAATAGAAATCACAGCTCCTTTGCTGCAGGGGTTCTGTTCTTTTCTACTTCCGGCAATGAAATGCTATCAGAATATTTCCTACCTGATAAACCTTCATTGAGTTCAAAGGTTTTATGGGAAGAATTGGTGGAGGTCTGTGATGACTTTAGCGCTTGTTTTGGCTCAGGAGCTCTAATGACAATGGAAATATGTTTGGCCTGGACTCTAGCAATGTTTTTCCACATGATCACTTTTCATAGGATATAACAACTAAAAAACATGGACAGAGATTATTCGAGTTAGACTGTAATCCTATACCCACATATCTGGGAGTTCCATTGATTTCAATTGGAGCTACTTCTCATTAACTCCAATTAAATTGCACTGTTTATGTCTTGTTTCTGGCTGACATGCTTTCACAACAATTGGTAGAATAAGCCTAATGGGGATTTTATGTTTCTTAATAGCAGATCAAGTAGTGTTATTGATTATAGCTTTTGGTCACTGAATTTACTGTCCCATGAGGTGAGCTATAATGTTATAGACCATCTAGTAAGTAATCATCAACCTATACTTTTGTCCATCTCTATACAGCTTACCCATTTGAGTATCTTATTGTTAGACATAACAGAGAGAAATGTCCATGGCAGCTGGTACCCATGGGGGCTGTTGGGGCAGAGGGCAAGTCACCAGAAGAGGAGCCAAGGGATCACAAGAAGTGCGGCAGTCTTTTGAATCCCAGTAGTCCATACCACAGATAGGGGAAACTGAGGCACATGAACTTTAAGATCATGAGTGCAGAGTATAGCACAGAGAATCAAGTGACTTTAAAATCACAAGGGCAAAACAGCAGGGATAGAGAAATCTATACAATCACACAAAATAATAACAGCAACAACCCATTGCAACTCATTGCAAAAGAGAACACTAAGAGAACATACCTGCAAAGTATGATATGATGATGATATGATGATGATGATGATGATGATGATGATTCAATTTTGATAATGATATGCTCAGAGCCACACAGAAAAGCAGTCTTTGGAAGCCAGCAGCAAATTCTGAGAGCATCCAACACTCTCCACCAAAGAGAAAACGATAAACTGACCAAGGACAGAAAGAAGGTGGTGGTGAAGGAGGAGAAGAGAAGGTGTGAAGAAGACATACAACAGGCAGGCAGGCAAGTTTGTTTGTTGTTTTTGAAAGATTGTAGGGGGTGATTATAATTAGAGATTGACTAATTAGCCCTGGGACTATGTGTGAGAGAAACGCCAGCTTCTGTGAGGAGCCAGCTATCTCTTGTTTAAAGCCAAGCTGGAAAATATTTAGGTTTCTCAAAAAATTTCAAGATACTAAAACTAGGCTGACCAGATAAAATCCAGGTCAGGGCTCATGTAACTTTAACGGTTGTAGAGAAAAGGGAATTTCAGCCAGAGTTATTTGCATGCAATTAGTTCCTGGTGAAATTCCCTCTTCATCACAGCAGTTAAAGGTTCAGGGGCCCTGCCTTCTTTTGTATATGGTCACTCTAGTATAATGCCTGCAACTTTAACTGTTGTGATGAAGAGGGAATATCACCAGGAACTAATTGCATACACATGACACTGGCTGAAATTCCCTTTTCTCTACAACTGTTAAAGTTACTTGAGCCCTGACCTGGATTTTATCTGGTCACCCTATTTTGCGTGTGTTCTAGGAGGCAACCTAGATGGAACAGTTACTAACTACTGGAGTACAGTGGTGCAAAGAAGAAAGAGTGGAGTAGTTCATTCATCTGTTTTAACCTCCAATCAGTTTGGGGTGTCTTGCTGGGCTGTTTTTGACATGAGGATACTAGTGGGGCTCTGATCCTTGCTCTAAATGATGACCCACCCATATGACCAGTAATCATTTAAAATGGCTTACTCTGCTTCTATTTTGTGCCCAAGTGGATCATGTCAGCCTGACGCATGCCCCTCCCTGTAGCTAATGCGGCATTTCTTGCCCTAAATCCACTTTTAAAAAACCCAAACTCTATTTGTGGCAGGGTTTCCAGTCACAACGGCTTCAGTGCAGTTTGGGAGTCCAGCTGGCTTCAGCATGGGCTGGTGGAAGCAGCGCTGATTTGCAGAAGGGGGGATGGGGGTTATGTCTACCTGGTAGTAACTCCTTGCCTTGGGGATGGCGGTCAGCTCTGCTGCTTTGAAAGGATGCCATTTTGCACCTGCGCTCTGTCGCTGCCTGCCCCTTTAAATATTCACTGAGCGCAGGAGTGGGGAAGGGAGCATGAGGAGCCTCTTATGTATGGGAGGGCAAAGAGATGCAGAGCCTTTTACTGATTTTAAGAGCTTTGCTGAGCATGTGGGAGGTGGGGAGAGGTGGTGGAGAACAACCTCCCTTGCTTCCCTGCACCTACCCATTGGATGATGTTGAGTTGTACTCCTAGGACTCTGCCCCTCCAAACCACTAAAGTAATGTGGCATCAAGTGCCATTTGCCCATGCAAACGATTATAAAGAATGTATACACCCCCATTACTGGTTACCATTTGCTCCAAAAGGAGCTAAGCCAATTTCATAAAAATCGGTATTTAAATGGAACTGTCTCAAAACCTGTTTCTATGTAGATTGGGTCTAGGATGATTTGGATAGTCTTTATCTTTTAAGAACATCAAACATTGATGAAGGACACATAGATCATAATGATGGTTGCTTGATTATAGCCAATGTCTTAAGGTAGGGGCAGAGAATATATCTCCAGATGTTTTGGACTTCAACTCCCAGCATTCCTCACCAATGGCCTTACTGAAGGGACTTCTGGAACTTGGATCTCCAAATATCTGGAGATGTGCCTTCTGCCCAATCCTGTCTTAAGGTCATTTTTAACAAAGACATATCACAAAGTCAGGTGGTATGATATAGAATGCAGACAAGTGAGAAAGAACACTGTCTGCTCAGGCAGAAAAAGCAATGTTTGTTATGGCTCAGTGGAAGGAGTGGTGTCTTGCAGCTGTGCAATGGAATGAGATAATGTTTTGGGACAGTTATTATGAAAGATAAAGGATTAAATCCTGTATTAGAGGCATGTATTGCAGCTAGCATATGATATACTTACTTTAATGATTTTACTTTTGTGGAAATGAGTCAAATCCTGGGAGTAGTGGCTCAGGCCCTTTCTACACCTCCCAGCATTCTGGAAGGGAGGGAGGGAGGGGGGAGGTCAGGAGATCCTGATTGCCAGATCCTCCCCCAGCGTACACATGCGGTGCACAATGGCCCGAGAGGAAGCAGGGATGTCGCAGCTGCAATTTTTTTTAAAGCAGCGGGGCCGGTTGTGCGAGGCCCTGCTCCATCGGAAAAGGTATGTTTACCTCCTAAAATCGCGGCCCTTATCCCTCCTCCACCATCCCATGGATGATGAAAATTCAGGCCCCCTCTCCCCTGATGGGCATGGAGCCACGCTGTGCAGCTTCATGCCCGTTTCTGGTGCCGCACTAACTTCTGAGTAAGCAGGCACCAGGCGGGATGGGCTCCCACAACTCCTGTGGTCTTGGGATGGTCCCAAGACTGCAGGAAGATTCGGGTTTTCCCAGGGTTTCTTTATCCCTGGGAAAACTCGTGTCCATCCCCCCTGCCCCTGGGAGTCCCTGTGTGTCATTTGGATGCACAGGGAGAACCCAGGGACAACTCTTCACAAATGCAGACAGGCAAAATATCACTTTCAGTGAAATGCTTTAAGGCGGCAGCTGGTTGGCCACTGTGGGAACAGAATGCTGGACTAGATAGATGGACCCTTGGCCTGGTCTAGCCTGGTTCTTGTTTTGTTTTTATGCAGGAGCATGTTTTGCTGCCAAAGGCAAACAAGTGAAATTTTGCATTAGTGGGCTTTCAGTGAAATGCTTTAAGGGGGGAAATTTTAAAATTCCTAAAAAATCAAGGGATGAACTGATCTGATTCAAATTTGGCGTGGCTAATATTCTCCTGAAGATCTATCACCATGCTAAGTTTCATCCCTTTATCTTTAAAAAATCCTAAAAATCAAGGCAGGAACCTTTATTTAGGCAAGTTTGGCATGCCTAAAGCTCTACTTAAGAGCTCTCAAGGTCCCAAGTTTCATCTCTTTATCTTTAAAAATGAGGGAGCTGCAGGCAGGGAGAGTTGGGTTGGAGCAGTAAAAAAGTCAATTCATTTGAACATTCAACATGGAGGAGTGCTGAACCACCCCGTCCTCCCCTTTCATCAGCAAGACACCATTCAAAGCACACGTCCCCAACAAAGGAAAAAGCGAGGGAACAGCACTAAATGGAGGCTTAAGGGCACATTAAAATTGCTTCGGGAAAATAATCCAGACTTTCCCTGCACCAAAATAATATGCAACACAGAGGAAAAGAGGTGAAATGGGTGCAGGACAGGGACGACGTCATGTGAGTCCCGCACTGCAAAACCAGAAACCAGGCGTGGTGAGAGTGCGTTAAACCACTGGTGTGATGGAGCGCTAGGTCATGGACATGTGTGAATTGTCCAGGTTGGACTGGTTTGGGCTTATGGTTCTAGAAGGAGTTGTGGGGATAGGCAAATTGGAACCCTAATGCTAATGGGAAGAGGAAGAGAAAGGCTTTAAATTGAATGCTATGAGGGCGGGAGATGTAAACTTCGAGACAACAATGGATGAAGGCTTATGCACCATAACAGAGAGAACAGCTCAAATAGCACCCAAAAATAGTGTTCACAACAATGTAGTAAAGAAGCCAGACTATAAAGCACATGGTTTCAGCATCTATATACTAATGCCCAGAGTATGGGAAACAAACAGAATGAACTTGAACTCTTAATACATGAAGGCAAATACGACTTGAAAGGTATAACTGAAACTTGGTGGGATGAATCCCATGACTGGAATATAGCAACTGAAGGAAATAATAATAATAATAATAATAATAATAATAATAATAATAATAATAATAATATATTTATGTATAACCCGCCTCTCCCTCCAGATCGAGGTGGGGAACAACAGCAAATATAAAACACAAGGACCACAAAATAGATGAAATATTAAAACAAATAAAAACTAATACATCATTAAAAACATCTTAAAATTCAACTGGGTAGGCCTGCCGGAAGAGATCAGTCTTCACGGCTCTCTTCAATTCATGAAGACTGCAAATTTGTCGAATCTCCTCCAGCAGGCCATTGCACAGTCTGGGATCAGCAGAAGAGAAGGTCCTCTGGGTAACACTTGTCAGCCTAGTTCTGGCTGATTGGAGTAAGTTCTTCCCAGAAGACCTGAGCGTGCGGGGCGGATTATACAGGAGAAGGCGATCCCGCAGGTACCCTGGACCCAAACCATGTAGGGCTTTAAAGGTAATAACCAACACTTTATACTTCGCCTGGAAACTAATTGGCAGCCAGTGGAGCGATTTTAAAGCTGGCGTAATATGGTCACCCCTAGATGTACCGGTGACCAGCCTGGCTGCCATATTTTGAACTAGTTGAAGTTTCCGGACTAGGCACAAAGGTAGCCCTATGTACAGCACATTGCCAACCAGATAGAATAGGGTTGCAAAAGATACCTTTCTTTGGATTTTAACAAATCTATTCCTGAAGCTGAAGACTGGGGCACGTTGAAACTCCAGAGGTCTCCGTGAGGAAAAACAGATCCATTTAAAAGAGGTTTGTAGCAGTTATCACTCTGGTAAGGTAGAGATCCAAATGGCCAAACTCCGGGAAGTCAGGGCAAAAGGTTGGTGACTGGGGTGGCAAACAATGGCATCTTGTTCTTGTGGCTTATAGTGATTCCTGTCAGCGCTGGCAACGGCCAACAGAGGCAGCTGGGGCTAGCTAGGCCTGTCCACAACCAGTGGGAGCAGATACTGGGCTTCTCTAAACGTGCAATTTATTGCATACTTGTGATTGGCCACTCACAAAAGTTTGCAGGTCTTTTACATGACATCATCAATGACCAGAACATCTCCCTTGGTATCTGTTGCAAATTCTACCATGACAAGAACCACTTTTAAAGAGGTAACATCCTGAAAAAAGCAGTGTCTTTTGCCACTAGATGGTGATTTTTCAATGGAACTGAATGGAGAGGCAGTATTCAAACCATGTGGTTGCCCCCTCTGCCCATGTAATGCGGCCCATAACCATCATGCTAAAAAGCAGGAAGTACAAATACCACGGATAAGCAACGTGATTTCCCCTTAATGTAAAAATGCCCACTAGGCCCTGGGAAGCCTTGGAACTCTGAGCTCCCCCCCCCCCCCATGTCGCCAGAGCATGTTCGTAATCCTGCCAGGAGACTGATTGATTTCAGCAATAGGTGCCTGCTTTGGGTGGCCATGGCCTTAGTGATTTCAGCAGGAAAGAGGAAAAAATTAGGGTGACCATATGTCAGGAAAAACCAGGACATGTCAAGATTTTTGGTAACAAATCCAAGAAGGGGGGAAATTATGAAATTTGAAGAAAAATCAGGATTTCCCCCATCCTCCCACCCCAAAGGGCAGCTCTATAGTCAATGGGAAATAACAAAAATGCTTACAGCTCCATAATTTTTAAAGATAAGGAGATGAAACTTGGCAACATGATAGACCTTAGGTAGGGCTTTAGCAATGCTAAGTTCCAGTGTGCACCCCCCCTTGGTGCTAGACATGCCCCCTGGGGTGGACATGTTGGTGGGGACGCCCCCTTGGGGGCCGACCACGTTGTCCTCCCTTTTGGTTTCCAAAATATGTTCTACCTTAGGTAGAATCAACACCTTTTGCAGGCTGTAAATACAACGTTTTACTAAAGGGCAGCCTAAAAATCCTTGAACAAAACAAACAAATCCCTCAATGTAAAAAGACCTCTCATTAAGGAGATATTTCTTCTGCTACTGCCATTCAGTAGAAAATGCTGGATGCTTCTGGAGAATGCTTCTGAAGAATGCCTCTGGAGTGAAAAATGCATGCTGACATTCACATGGAAGTTTCTCCTGAGAACTACAGACACCTTTGTCTCTTACACTTCGGTGTTGAGGGCAGTCTAGCTATAGTGTTGTTGTTTTTAATTGTGGTGGAAGAAACTTTTCATTCCAACATTCATTTAGTTCTGCTTATTAATTTCAAAGAATTGTCCCATGGACCATTTTTTCTCAACATGAGATTCAAGAGAACGTGCAAATAGCATCCAGTCAACGTTTCATGTGGCCTCTTGTGTATTAATGATATACAGTCAAGGATGGGAGGTAGGAACCCTCCTCTGTTGCACCTCCAAATTAATCATGTTTACATCTGGCTTGAGACAATGTCAAGCAAAGATGTGTTTCTAGTTAAAGTTTTAAACTGCATCGCAAAGGCAGAAAGTCTATTAGTTAATAGCCAGTATCATTTTTCATGCCTTTTAAAGTCATAAATATTTTAAATATCAAAGCATTTTTCTTTGGTGTCTGTACGTATCTCTTTCTCCTAAGTGCCTTCCTGTAATGGCGTTCCTTTTTTCTTCTGTTTGACTCTGTTTGCCAGAGATGATGTATGATGTAGTCTGAAACTTGCCATTTAGCTTTTACCTAGGCAAATACTTCTGGCTATTCCCTCCTTCTCTCCCGTCTGTTTGCTTGGTATGACTTTTATTTTCAAATTCTTACAGTTCTTTAAAAATAAACTTCTGTAGATTATATAGTTGATGTGATATGTGTGATTTCATGTAAGTAACTTAGGGTGACCAGATAAAATCCCGGTCAGGGCTCATGTAACTTTAACAGTTGTAAAGAAAAGGGAATTTCAGCCAGTGTCATTTGTATGCAATTAGTTCCCGGTGAAATTCCCTCTTCATCACAACAGTTAAAGGTGCAGGCACTATACTTGAGTGACCATATACAAAAGAAGGCAGGGCCCCTGCAACTTTAACAGTTGTGATGAAGAGGGAATTTCACCAGGAACTAATTGCATACAAAGACACTGGCTGAAATTCCCTTTTCTCTACAACTGTTAAAGTTACATGAGCCCTGACCTGGATTTTATCTGGTCAGCCTAAAGTAACTCCCACTGTATTCAGTGAAGCTTATTCCAAGTAACTGTGCACAGACTGCTTTTTTAAATACTCCCAATACATTGTGATACTTTAGCTACTTGCTTAAACAACACACAGTGAAGGTTACTTGTTTTGGGGAATGTCTACATTTCCAGTCCTAGCAGTGTTCTGGCAGCTCTCTGTTCAGCTATCCCAGTGGTAAACTGAATGGCTTCAGAGTTCAGCCCTGATGAGTTCATCTGGGCCCCAACAGTTCTCAAAACTGTTATAAACCATTTTAAACCATTTTAAAGCAGTAGAGCCTATCTACACACGCAGGATAAAACACTTTGAAAATGTTTTGAAAACTGTATATGGAGTGTGTCCTGGGCCCCAATAGTTCTCAAAACTGTTATAAACCGTTTAAAAGCAGTAGTGTAGATAGGCTCTTAGTTAAGAAGGGAAGCTAAGGGAATATAAATGTTAATAACAATGCAAAAATAAGCCCCTTTCTCTATGCTGTTTCATAGCTTTCATACCCAACTATTTTAGATCTATTTGCTTGCCAAGATCCTATCTTCCATCCCACCTTTACTGTTGCCATATTATGGAATTAGGACAGAGAAATTAAGCTAGATGGTACAATCTCATCTAAACTGATATTACTTCTGATGCATGGAATTGGCATGTAATGAATCAAATATGATTATTTATGAGAACATATCTTCTAAGAAAAGAAGGAAAATAAGGTACTATTTTGTAATTCTGGTCATGGTGAGTTTTCAGGGTCTTGCTTTCTGTATTGTGGGGTTATGCTTTTTTGACTTGCAGAAGTGCTTCCAGACAAGACTGTTATTGTACAACCGCCCTGGTTTATTCACAGAATTTTAGGGAGGTTCCAGATGTTGACATCTTCTAGTTGTAGCTCTCCTGTGTTTGCCCACTGCGTCTTCATCTTTTTTTCCTTTCTAATCAGGACAAATCAATTGAGAAGTGGAAGTGAATGTCTCCACTCCAGCGAGAAGGGTTCTAGCCTTGCCATCTCCTTGGAATTTGTCTATTTTATTTATTAAATTTCTACACTGACTGATAGCTGAAGTTCTCTGGGTGGTTCACAACAGTTTGTTTATTCAAATACTTTGCATTTAGATATACTCCACTCTTCAGCCAAAAGATTCCCATTATTTTGCTTTCCAGGGGTTGCCTTCACGGCTTTGGAGATAACCCTGTGCTTTCTCTGCTGTGGGGCAGGGTGGGTGGGAAATCCCCTCAGCAGCGGGGAGTGCACGCTTTCTAGGCAGCATTAGCAGCCAATGAAGTTTTGGAGCCTGCCCCCTGTCCTCCGCCTGGCCCTCCCACGCATTCCCTCGATCTACCACGAGGCTTGATCTGCCCCCAGAACGCCTCCAGCTTCGAGGCTTAACTGGACACTACTAACAGACGGTGTGAAGAAGGTGGTTACCTCACATTAAATGGAAAAAACTGCAGTAAGCCAGAAAGGTGGGGGGGAATTCCGCACAATTTTGTCAGAATCCCCAGTGGTCGATGTGAGTTGGTGGCTGTGTCGGATAAACAATGCAGCGCCACTCCGTTGCCACTACAGGGTATATGAGGCATATAGACAGCCCCCAGGATATGTTATCCTGGAAAAAAGGCTTGCCTGACTTGCTGGAAAACTGAACAGAAGCACTCCACAGTGCAATAGTCTGTTATGCAGAGGCAAACTGAGTCAAATAGGCAAGTCAGATCATGATTGCAAGGGAGAGTTTGGGTCTGATACCCTCAACTAGGGTGACCAGATAAAATCCAGGTCAGGGCTCATGTAACTTTAACAGTTGTAGAGAAAAGGGAATTTCAGCCGGTGTAAGTTATATGCAATTAGTTCCTGCTGAAATTCCCTCTTCATCACAACTGTTAAAGTTGCAGGGGCCCTGCCTTCTTTTGTATGTGGTCACTCTAGTATAGTGCCTGCACCTTTAACTGCTGTGATGAAGAGGGAATTTCACCAGGAGTTTGAGGCTTTGAAAAATAGCCTTCTTCTGCTAGGGCCAATTTGGAGTCAGTCCACTTTGACTTAGTATTGAAACAGAGTTGAGGTTTGGAAAGCCAAGGTTTCATGCTTCCCATTGACTATCACGGGAAACCAACAAACAAAAAATGAGTATAACTTTTTCTGCCTTGGTGAAAACTGGATGATAGTTGCAGGCCTGGTAGCCCCTTTGAGCAGGTACGATGCCCTCCTATGTCAGAAAAATGGGTGCAGGGGTTTGTGTGTGTGTGTGTGTGTGCGCATCATATCTTTATATTTTGATGCTCTTTTTAAAAAGGAAACTGCTGATACTTAAAAAAAAAATCCCCCACATAATTGGATGAAAATTGCAGGGAGAATTACCCCGTTTTCTAGGGATCAGATCTGCCCAATTTCAAAACAATATCCATAGTGAGTTTTGTGCAAGAGCATCCTTGATATTGTGAGGGTCTCCAAAAGATGACACGCTTATCCCCAGCACCGACGAGAGGGTGGAAGGAAGCTGGTACAAATTACGGGGGCCCGCTGGTCTGGATGGTGAGTTGTAGGGAGGGAGTGTGATTCTGCTGTTAAACAAGGCATGCATTCCTCTCCCGCCTTGTTTCCTGGGCATTTCTTGTTGCATTGTGGGGCCCAGGATGATTCCAGGAAGTCCAATGCAGCCCTCAAACCCTTCAAATTTGCCCAACCCTGGTTTAGAAAATTGAAGCAAAAAGACACTGTTTGCAAATATAAAGTGCAGGCATGTATGGGGTCCGAAACATGAGTTGCAAATGAAGCCTTGTTCTGAAGAGGCTTCCATTTTGCTGTCCTTGGGTGTAGGTAGGGCAGTGCCCCCTGCTCTGACTCAAAGAGCCCCCTCGGCAACTTTCCAAACTACTTACCTTGCATTGGTGAAGCTTCCAGTCCCTTTGCTCTTCTTCTGCCCCTGACAGCAGCCATCCGAAGCTACGTTTTGTTTTAAAATAAATTGGAGGAAAGTTATACATGACATGCAGTTTGGGCTGTACTGAGTGTGCTGCAGCTTTGAGACCAGAAGAGAAATCCTGGTAGAGGATTTGAGATCTATAAAAACTGCACTTGGAATTCCTATAATGCAAAATATCTTAAGTGAATTGGAGTTGGAGCAGGCGAAAACATTCTGTTCAGAGAAGAAGAAGAAGAAGAAACAGGAAAATTGATTATAACTCTCTTCTATATATATCTAATGAAACAATGATGTGATTAGATTTCCCATCTTCCTCCTCCAGATGTATTCCAGAAAGACTGAGAAGGTTGTATACAGAGAAACAGGTTAAGGCATTTTCACATGACATGAATTCTGCCCTGAATTTCCAGATCAAACCAACACAAGGCCATTTTAAGTCATGAAACTCAGAGCATCTCTACATGAAGGGGAAACCACGTTACTTACCTGTGGCTTTGTGCATCCTGGTTCTTTTGTACAACTGTTATGGGCTGCATTACACGGGTGGAATACTTCCCCTCCCTTCACTTCTGTTGAGACAGCCCTATCTAGTGGTGGAAGATCCCTCTTTTTCCCAGTTATTACTACGTGAAAAGTGTTTCTTTTCATAGCAGGATATCCAGGGGATACTGCAGGAGATGTCCTGGTCATTGACAATGTCATGTTATGGACCCGAAAACATCTGTGAATGGCCAATCACAAGCGTGCAATAAATTGTGGTATAAATTATAAATTCAGACTAATATGTAGCAATAGAACTCTGCCATCTGTATACCACCTTATGACCACTATCTTGTTTTGTGTTTCCACCACAAACGTTCATGTTCAGTCAATTTGGAGTTGAATTAGTGAAGTGTAAACATATAGCTACACTTCAAGAAAAACCTTTCCAATGCTTCTAGTGTGTTAATTATATATTTTGCGTAAGAATAAGAAACTAGTCATTACCAGAATTTCTATTTAAAATTCCACAAGTTAGCATGTGAAAATGATGCATTGGGTTTTGGCTAAGTGGAGAAGAGAGAGTGCATCCCAGCTGTTGTAGCCTCGCCAGAATTTGATCAGATTATCTGAGCAAGAAAATCGCAAGCAATCTGGCACTGATAATCAAAAACATGATTGGGAAACAGATGTCGAGCACTTTAGAGACTCTCCTTGAACACTGAACACAATGGAAAAAGGCTCAAATAATAAAATGGAGAGGACCCTAGCAAGAAATATAGTGTGCTGACACTTTTATGACCTGAGATGCTTACAATATACAGAAATGGCGTTTTGTTTGCTTTCCATACACAGCTTGATATCACATGCTCAGCTCTCTCTGCTGCCACTTGGAGTCAGGAAGGACAATATATTTTCTTTTCCAAATAGACCTAGTGATTCTAGTCAGGTGCAGAAAGCAAATAAATTACAGGAGACATTTTGTGTCTATTAATCAATGGGTTTGTCATCTTCCAACCCTTGATCCCCATGAAAGAAAGTGGTGATGGGAAGGGAGAACCAAGGAATAAGCAAGGAAGCAAAGATGGATTGATGCTAGAAGAAAACAAGTGGTGACTTCCCAGATGAATAGATGAAATAGCTAGCCACTGATTTTAATGATACACACTAATTAACTTATCTTGGATATCAGGCACAGAATACAAAGCATGATGATATGCTGTGGGATTCTAGCAACGTTGCATCATGTTTATCTTGTAGCAACACATTGCATTGTGTTTGTCTTCTAGCAAAATTATGCTATGTCCACAGTACCAAATGGCTGTCAGGATACTCACTTGATTGCATCCCATACAGAACAATTGGGCCCTGCTTCAAAAAGATGTGGCAGATGCTGCAACAATGGATTTCAGTCTGCCAAAAACCCCCCCACCCCATTCCAGATTCCACAGTCCATTCTGTTCTCTGAAACAGTCTTTGTGTAGGGCTTAAAGGTGTCTGCCACATCAAAGGAGCGATGATGTCATCAACTCCTCAGCATGTGGATTCCTTGGCATTTGTTAACTGAGACCTAGCAAGGCCTGAAGACATCCCCAGACAGCTGTACGCTTTGCCTGATGTGCTGTTTCTAGACTAGGCTTGAAACCCATGCAGTGATAGAAAAAGTTCCGGGGCTGAATTTCTGTGAGTCATGTAACTGTAAAAAATCACGAACTCCCCAGTTGGCCTTAGGTATGTCCTCAGCCCTCGCATTCCAAAAAGAGGATAATTATATCATCTGGCATGGGTGAACAACTTTGGGGGGCCTGGGGCCATTTCCTACTCCTCCCTCCATCCTTGCGGGCTGCACTCCTACCACCAAAATGTGGAGGTGTGGATAGGCTGACCATCTGAAAAGGAGGACAGGGCTCATATAACTTTAACAATTGTAGAGAAAAGGGAATTTCAGCAGGTGTCATTTGTATGCAATTAGTTCCTGGTGAAATTCCCTCTTCATCACAACAGTTAAAGTTCCAGGCACTATACTAGAGTGACCATATACAAAAGAAGGCAGGGCTCTGCAACTTTAACAGTTGTGATGAAGAGGGAATATCACCAGGAACTAATTGCATACAAATGACACTGATTGAAATTCCCTTTTCTCTACAACTGTTAAAGTTACATGAGCCCTGTCCTCCTTTTCAGATGGTCAGCCTAGGTGTGGAGGCAGCAAAACCCAAAACCCAGTGGTTTGCTGCTGCCAAATTTCAGTGGCAAACCTCAACGGGAGCTTAAAAGGCCTCCATTGCACTTTGCAGCCAAAGTGGTAAACCGCCAATGGTTTTCCTGTGCTGCTGAATGTGGCAACATGGGGGTGGTAGGAGAGGGCACACTAGAGACTGGGGATGCATGCAACCCACAGGCCGCGAATTGACCATCCATGCTAGGGTGACCATATGAAAAGGAGGACAGGGCTCCTGTATCTTTAACAGTTGCAAAGGACAGGGAATTTCAGCAGGTGTTGTTTGTATGTATACATAACCTGGTGAAATTCCCTCTTCATCACAACAGTTAAAGCTGCAGAAGCCCTGTCTCTTGACCATGTACAAAAGAGAGCAGGGCTTCTGCAGCTTTAACTTTGTGATGAAGAGGGAATTTCACCAGGTTCTGCATATATACAAATGACACCTGCTGAAATTCCCTTTTCTGTGAAACTGTTAAAGATACAGGAGCCCTGTCCTCCTTTTCATATGGTCAGCCTATCCATGCCTGACAGGGTTGTTTTAAAAGACTAACAATAAGATGTATGTGAAGCAGTGGAGATGGGTGGCTCTAATGTCAGTAGAGCGGGGAATCCATTCCAGGTTTCAGTCAGAACCTGACATAACTCTAAAGTTCTCTTCAGTCAGAACAATCCAAGGTGATTCGCAGCCCTACTGACATAGCAGCCATCACCTTCCACTCTTGAAAGTGCTGCATACATGCTAGATACTATTATTATCTTTTAATGCTTTGTATTTTGATTAATTTTGAGCTATAAACGGCCTTTATAAATACAACCACATATTTGAATACTGTTTGAATTACACGATGAACAATATTGAATTATAATGAAAGTCAGGAGTTTCCTTAGAAGATATATTTCACAGTTACATTTTTATATACACCATATTCTCTTGAAACCTCTGCTTCTTTTAATAGCTCTCCCTAAATCAATAACATGACTACTGGGTGTGAAGGGTAATTAGCACGTCTTTTAAAGACCCTATTAACTTCCCCCATCCATGTACCAAATTATAGTGACTATCTCAGATAAATCTCACTTCATACATGCAATCCAAAGATCATCCTACTCAGCATATCTGGATGTAAGACCTAAATGTTATAGGAGTACAAGCAAAATAAAGAACATGACAGGAAAGATTGTCAGTTGCACTGCTCGTGAACTCCCCACTCTAACCCCACCAAATGAAAATCTGCCAGGAGTTTGATTTTATCATAGAAAAAGACAGTAATGCAGTGAGGTAATCTTATGGCTCGCAATACAATATTAAAATTCATTTTTGTTTTTTAAGTATTTCTAAGACACCTTTTAGGGCAAAACCCTCATAAATGTGGCTTACAAGAAACAACCATAAAATACAATATTGTATTTCAATAAAACAATCATTTAAAGTAATACCTAAAACAATATACAGAATAGCAATGTGCTATTAAAATTAATTAAACAACTTTAAACAGTTTCAGAGTAGCAGCACTATAAATCCTTTAAGAAAAAGCAGCCCAAATAATTATGTTTTAAAGGTCTGTTTGAAAACCTGTACACTGATGGGGCCATATAGAAACCACTTGGGAGGGAATTTCACAAACATGGGGCCACCACTAAAAGACCCCATGCCAATCTGATTTTACAGGTGGATCTCTGTAGCTGAACACAGGACCAGGGCAGGTTCGAATGGATGAAGATAGTGCATCCAGTAAGTAAGTTAGTAAGTAAGTAATCAACAATAAATACAAAAAATCCAGATGAGAATGGAGGTGGCAGCAAAGTGCATCAGTATAATTTCACTTTCCAGCGAATATTTTAACTCATATATTTTCAGCATGTCAGGCCAAATGCTTGCCTAAAAAAAGGAAGATTTTGGCCAGGTAATAAATAGAAGGTAAACACTGAGAGAGCAAGATGAGCATCTTCCTTGGCAGTAGGGCTGTGCACGGTTACGGATACGGATCCCGAATCTGGAGCGGATCGGGCTGATCCAGGCCTCCCGGATCCAAACCGGATCGGATCCGCAATCCGGATCCAATCTGGATCAGTGCACAGCACTCCCTCCCACTTTCCCCTCCCTCTCCCCACTCTCCCTGCTTACCTGCTGCCTCCTCCGCGTCGTCCCCTGTCGTCTTCTCTCCTCGTTGTGTGCCACCGCATTTGCTGGTCGTGGCAGGTGATGATGTCACCCACCGTGACCGGCAAATGCGGCGACACACAGTGAGGAGAGAGAACGATGGCAGGACGACGCAGAGGAGGCAGCAGGTAAGCAGGGAGAGTGGGGAGAGGTAGGGGAAAGTGGGAGGGAGTGTTGTGCATGGATCCGAATTGAATCTGAATTGGATCGGGCCTGATCCGGACCTGACAGATTGGGATCCAGATCGGATCAGCCCTACTTGGCAGGGATACTAGAGTGAAGGTGCAACCACAGGGAAGGAAAGCCCTCTCCAGAATCCCAGCCAGTCTTGCTTTAGCTACTGGCAGGGCATGAAGAACGTCCTCAGTAGATCTCAATAAATGGGCAAACTCATTTGGGAGGAAAAGGTTCTTTATGTATCCTGGATACAAGCCATTTAGGGCTTTAACAGCCATAACCAGCACTTTGAATTGTGCCTGGAAATTGAATGGGAGTTAGTGTAAATATTCTATTAAGTGTAGCCAAGGAAACAGATTCCATGCTATTTCAAAGTGTTTCCCTTGCATCTTCACGCTGAAGATTTTTTGTGTTGCTTAAAAGGTGAGCAAGTACAGGACTGGTAATGTATGGCATCATAAGTTGTAAGTATACACTCTCTATCACCATTGACAAGGGGAGGGCTTCCTTTCCTCTATCCAGCAGGCATGGAACCTCGCTTTCAAATGCCCTCTCTTTCAAGCAGTTTACATTCTAGGGCTGTGCACAGCTCCCCTGACTCGCCTCGGAGGCTATTTTGGAGCCTCCAAATTGGCCCTGATTTGACTCAGGGTGTTCTGGGAGAAGCCCGCCTCACCTTAGCACCAAAGCTGAGGCGAGATTCAGCCCCTTCAAGCAGGTCGGCCTTGCAGGCTCCTGGGCACCAGCTGTGTGGCTGGCACCCAGGAAAGCCAGGAGGATGGCCAACCGGGAGTCCTTTGGATTCCTGACTCCCTGCTCCCCCCCTTGCTGCCTACGCTGCCCCGCACCACTCCTTGCTGCCCATACACACACACTCACCCAACCTAGAGGTGCCAGCAGGACTTACCTGCAAATGCGTCCTCCTCCTGAGAGCCAGGCCACACTTTAAAGTAATCATGGGGGCTCTTTTGGAATATCTCTATGGCTGCAAACTATGGCGGCCATAAACAGCCATTTCCCCTTTACGGGGAATATACTAAATGTAAAGAGGCCCCGTGACTATGTTAAGTCACAGCCTGGCTCTCAGGAGGAGGACGTGTTTGCAGGTATGTCCTGGTGGCAAGTGGTGGCTGTGGCGGGTGGTGATGGCAGCGGGCAGGCACTGTGGTGGGCAAATGGGCAGCTGCGGCAGTGGGAAGCCAGGGAGGGAGAGGGGAGAGAGTCCAGTGGGTCCAATGGACTCACCTGGAATCATGACATGCCTTGTGCTGGCTTTCCCGGGTGGGTGGCCGGGTATGGGGGAGCGCCCTGCACCACCTCGAATCGGCCCGAGGTCCCCTGAGGCTTTAAGGCTGATCTGTTTTGGCCTCAGGGTGCCTCGGGCTGACCCAGTGCCACTCCAGATTCAGGGATTCGGGACGAGGCAGTGCATTGCGCTACTACATTCTAATCAAGTCTCTCATTATGCCATTTTGTATTCTACAACGAACACAGACAGGGGAGAGAGAGAGAGAGAGAGAGAGAGAGAGAGAGAGCACAAACATAGCTCTTTCCAGCAATGGAAATCTGAGAAGTGGGGGCAGGGAGGTAGGGGAGGATCAAGAAACCACACTGTAGATCCTAAGGCTAGCTATGCCCCCAAATTCCATTGAATTAACTAACTGCAACACTACCCCCATCCTAAAATTTGCAAATGAGGTTGCAATATTCCGAACACCCCTTCTCAATTTTGAATGCAAGAGTCCTGAAGCTTCATCTTGAGTCGCAAACTCTCGAAGTATTCTCTTGGTAGTGGCATGGATAAGATGTCTGCTGTCATCTCTTCAGTTGGACAGTAACTCATTTAATCACTCATTCTGCTAAATTGCACACTAAGTGGTACTTTATTCCAATATGCTTGGCGTGTGATTGAATTTTCTCAGTTTGAGAAAGTTTGATGCAGCTCTTGCTGTCTTTCATAATCTGAATTGGTTTCTGTTTGTCTATTCTAATGTCCATCAGCAGCTGTTTCAGCCACATTAATTCTCTGCATGTTTCTGCTACTGCTATGTTCTCAGTCTCTGTGGAGCTATTGCTGTTTGTTCTTAGCTGACCCAGGAGACCAGCCCATTCCCATACATGAACAAGTATCCACTGGTGGGTTTGTGGTAAGAGCTGTCCTCAGCTCTCACATCCATTTGTGTACTAAACAGAATAATCCTGCAACCATTTTGGATAACTATGTACCTGCTGGGGTCTACCTTCAAATTTTGAAGAAGGGGTATGGTTTTGCACTTTCCAATTTGTAGTTTGAGTATTTGCTGGTTGAGGTAATTGGTCTTTATCATTTTCACTATCTCTGTCTGGCCATGGTGACAACCCCACCTCCACTGAGTTGACAGCACTCTTAACTGGTTCTGTTGTAGAATTGTTAGAGATGGTCTTTGAATTCTCCTATATGACTGTCCTGTGACTCAACAATGTCTATTGATTCTTCACCTGTGATCCTTTCCCTTTGTAGAGTACATAGATAGGGGCTTAGCCTGTTATAGTGTATCTACAAACGTTTTTTCCTCAGACTCAGCCTTAACTTCATATAACAAATCAGAACGTTTTCTCAGGATAGCATAAGGCCCAATAAATTTCCTCTGCAATTTCTGACATTGGCCTCTCTTTCTGACATGAGTTGATACGCATTCTAGCTGTCCTGGTTGATATACTTGGTTGCAGATTGATGTCTCTTAATAGCTTGGGTTACAGCTTAGATATCCTGCTATCTGGGTGACATTTTCTGATGGATTATTGAATTCCTCTGTCATGTTAATTCCAGAAAGAAAATAACTAAATCCTGTTGATGACTGAACACTACTGTCATACGTCCATCATAGCATAAGGCAGTATTTCATCCCGTTGTTGACGATTATGTTATATCAGTGAAAACAATGTTAACAGGGGTTCAATTAAAATGTTCTACCAATCCATCTGATTGCAGATGATAAGGTGTGAATTAGTTTTGTAAATTTCTAAGAACTCACACAGTTATTGAAATAACTGTGATCCAAAATTCTTCCCTTGGTCTGTGCACAGAGATCGGGGGGGGGGGGGGGGGAGTTATTCTACAGGCCTGATACATTCAGTCAAAGTAGTTTCTTTGGATTAACAAGATGAAATTAGACCACTTGTGAAAGGAATGGCAGTATATTGGTAAAAAATGGATGCAGCATAAAAATACAAAGAAAGCTTCAGCCTATGGAGATGGCAACTCACAAAGAGATGGCATTTGCTGGGGCCCCAATTCAACAGCAAATAGAGATTGTTACTAGATCCCAAAGTTGTGCACATTTACCCTGGAATGAAGCCAAATTGGTTAGGCCTCAGCTCAATCATATATCCTCTTTTCCAATACTTTGTACGTGCTTGGAACATCATCTCAGGCAGTTAAATTAATTACCTGTTCTATGACCAACAGATCCCAAAATTTCAACATGCCAGGGTGAGGGGAGGAAGGGAAATTCAGTAAAGCAACCAGAGGAAATTAGGCAGCTGCATTATTGACATGAGGAATGCACCCTTATCAGAATCAGGCAACTACCAATTGTATTTGTGCCTGACCAATCTCCCTGTGTAAGAAACCCACAGAGTTGCCCAATATATCTGGGGCCTACACCAAGAAACAAGAAAACTGCTCTTTAAACAGTCCTTTATGCATTTAATAAACATAATATAGGACAACTGTGTAAGTTCAACACCAGACCTGACCTCCTCCACTCCACAAATGACTTCCTGTGTTAGAATCACACAAAACTCCCAGAACACTAGAAACCTCCTTTTCTGGGAGGAAAGGGAGTTGTTGAAGGATTTCCCCAAGTACTTAGTAGTCTATGCACTAGTATTCTTTCCTTTAGGATCATTTCAGGCCAAAAAAACAGATTATTATTATTATTTTTTAAAGTTAAGGATGTTGTCAGCCTTCCTCTGGAAACTCCTTGCAACTTTCTGTTTTCCGTCTGATCAACTTTCTCATTTCTAGATTAGCCTGCTGCGAATTCAATTTGACCTCAATGTACTCCACATGCTTCATATTAATTAGGCCACGATTGGATAACTGCAGTTTCAGTAAATGATGTTACACCATAAAGGATCAACATTCCAGTGCTGCTTTCCTGGTCAACGTATTATATTATATTCATTAAACAAAAAACCTATGGTTTACAAAAACAATGTTAAGGCTCTACAGTTTCCAACCAAGCACCAAAAAGCAGGGAAATTGGGAGTTAAGGCTCACAAGCCTTAACGCCACATCCTCCCTAAGGAGGGAGAAAGTGCAAGTGAAATTCTCATTCTCCCAAAGCTGATAAACCATGAGGACAGGGTGGAGAATATGATATGCAGAGGTGACTGTGGGGTTGTGGAAAACTGATCATGAACAACTTAGGGCCACCTACTTCTCTTTTTTTGTTTAGAGCAGCCCTTCTCCAACCTGGTGCCCTCCAAAGGTGTTGGACTACAACTCCCATCATTGCAAGTCAGTATGTCCCATGGCCAGGAATGCTGGGACTTGTCATCTCAAAAATCTAGATATGCAATTTGATCTGCAGAGGTGACTGTGGGGTTGTGGGAAATGATGATGAACAACTTAGGACCAGCTACTTCTCATTTCTTAGAGGATCTCCTTATGTTGAGAGTTGCAACCCAACACATCTGACAGGCACCAGGTTGGGGAATGTTGTTCAAGAACAACGGAAGGCAGAATGTAGATCTTCAGATGTTTTGGAATTCAACTTGTAAAAGCCCCTATCAGCATGGGCAGTTATCAGGAATGCCGCGAGTTGATGTCCAAATCATCAGGATAGATCTATTTTGTGCCCACATCTGTACTAAAGTATGATGTTTTCCAGCATTAAGATATGTGATCAATCAAGAAACTACAAAAGAGCTGCATCACTTTAAATAAACTGTCAAAACCAAATGAAACAACAATGAATGAATCTTGAACACTTAATCCAGATAGCCCTTCAGACATCAACATTAGTTTTCAACACATGGCATAGGATGTCTGTTTCTTGAATATCAGATAAAGGATTTCTCTTACTTGTTCAGCAGTGTGAGATCAAAGGCAGAGCTACCACCTAATACTTTCATGCGTAAGTATTATTTTAATATTAAGTATGAATTGATTTTTGTCTTCCCCATAACACATAACATGGGAGTTACAGTGCAACACATCTGGGGAGCACCAGGCTGGAGAAGGTTGACTCCTATACATGTCTGAATTTACTAGGGATTTCTCCCAAGAGGTATAGGATTGCAAACTAATCTCATCTGAAAGGTGTTCAAGACAGCCAAACTAAACCTCTTCTGCTTTGATGAGATGATGCATTGTGCAGGGATTGTGGGGAGTGAACAGTATATTTTTTATAAATACATTTAAAGAAAAAAAACATTGGTTCTTTGAAAGGCAGGATATTGACCAAAAGTTGGAAGTGCCTGGCACATGCTCTGGTTCTAGATCTCTAATGAATAGTGCTCCTTTTGTTATCAAGAGTGCTGCTATATGCGAGATGTGTGTGAGAGAAAAGTATTGGGCAGACCCTGTATTTGGTAAGGGTATGGAACAGCATTCCCCATCCTGCTGCCCTCCAGGTGTTTGAGATGACAAGTCCCAGCATTCCTGACCATGGGACATACTGACTTGCAATGATGGGAGTTGTAGTCCAACACCTTTGGAGGGCACCAGGTTGGGGAAGGGCTGCTCTAAACAAAAAAAGAGAAGTAGGTGGCCCTAAGTTGTTCGTGATCAGTTTTCCACAACCCCACAGTCACCTCTGCATATCATATTCTCCACTCTGTCCTCATGGTTTATCAGCTTTGGGAGAATGAGAATTTCACTTGCACTTTCTGCCTCCTTAGGGAGGATGTGGCGTTAAGGCTTGTGAGCCTTAACTCCCAATTTCCCTGCTTTTTGGTGCTTGGTTGGAAACTTTAGAGCCTTAACATTGTTTTTGTAAACTGTAGGTTTTTTGTTTAATGAATTTCATGGCTTTGTGTAACGGATGACTGGAAATTATACAGTTGACAACCAAGCCTGCGTCAGCCAGTATGTTATACCATCTTGACATCCAATATAAAATCAAAGCTAGTGTTATGTGTTGAACTCACTTTTAACATTAATAAATCAACCAAAATGCTTGCATCTCCCTCATTTTTAAAGATAAAGAGATGAAACCTGGCATCATGGTAGTTCTTAAGTAGGGATATAGCTATGCCAAGTATGAAGCAGATTCGTTCATGCCTTGATTTTTAGGAATGTTTTAAAGTTCAAACAGAAATATCTTTGGGGTCCAGGACCTTGAGCAGTACAAGTTTAAAAAATGAAATTAAAGATAAAGAGATGAAACTTGGCACCATGGTAGCTCTGAAGTAGGGATTTAGCCATGCCAAGTTGGAAGCAGATCCATTCATCCCTTGATTTTTAGAAATGTTTAAAACTTCAATTTATTTTTTTAAATTAACTAAAATGCTTACAATTCCATCATTTTTAAAGATAAAGGGATGAAACTTGACAGCATGGTAGCTCTTAAGTAGGGATTGAGCCATGCCAAGTTGGAAGCAGATCTGTTTATGCCTTGAGTTTTAGGATTTTTTTTAAACTTCAAACCCAATACTCCTCTTTGGGGTCTAGGGCCTTGAGCAGTACATTAAAAAAAAAAGAAAGTAAAGATGAAGAGATGAAACTTGGCACCATGGTACCTCTTATGTAAGGCTTTAGCCATGCCAAGTTGAAAGCAGATTGGTTCATGCCTTGAATTTTAGAAAAAAATTTGAAGTCAAACTTTTAAAAAAACTATCCTAAAAATTAAGGCACAAACCGATATACTTCCAACTTGGCATGGCTCAATTCTAGGGTGACCATTAGGGTGTGGCGTAGTGGCTAAAGTGTTGGACTGGGAGCTGGGAGATCTGAGTTCTACTCCCCACTTAGCCATGGAAACCCATTGGGTGACTTTGGGCCAGTTGCAGACTCTCAGCCCAACCCACCTCACAGGGTTGCTGTTGCGAGGATAAAATGGAGAGGAGGAGGATTATGTATGCCACCTTGGGTTTCTTGGCAGAAAAAAGGGGTGATATAAATGCAATAATAAATTTTAAAAAACTGTCATGATTTCCCCAGATTTCTCCTGGTTTTTGTTCTATCCTCGGTGTCAGGGGGGATTTTATGCAATAGTCTATAATGACCTGGAATTACACACTTTCCCTTTTAAGGCCACCACTAGCGTGGCAGGGGGGAATGACATGCTTTCTGGAGATGTGTCATTCTCTCCCACTGCTCCAATCAAGGCCTTAAAAGGGAAAAACGTGTCATTCCCAGACATTATAGAAAAAGGCCTGATTGGAGCAGTGGGGTGGGGGTGAGAATGACATGCTTTCCCCTCCTCTGCTCCAATTGGGGACTTTAAGGTGGCCCCAGAAAGCCATTTTCCTGCCATCCACTAGGTGTCCTCTTTTTTGGTTTCCCAAATATGGTCACCCTACTCAGTTCTTGCACAGGCTGCATTTCCATCCCTAGATATTTACTCAAAAGTAAGACCCATTGAATTTCCTTGGTTCTTGAAAAGCAACACACTTGCTTTTAGATTTGCCAGTCTTAGAATTCTATGTGTGCTATGAATGCCTACTCTGTCTGTCCCTATAGTTTCCTGCAAGGTCCAGCCAGGGGAAGCCAGTAAATTAAACCCAGGGGTGGAGGGAGGGATTCCCTCAAGTTCATCTGACAGCAGGTGCTATAGAACATGGACCTTCCAGGAGTGTTGAGGCTGGATTTCTGGCAGACCCAGCCAGGCAACTTTATGGCTTGTTAGTCCCTCCATTTGGTAGCCCACAGAGTATCTGCCTCATAAGGCAAATGGCCACATGAGAACTGTTATTATGGCCTGCTACTTTGTTTGTCTTTAGTAGTCTGTGGTCCAGATCTCTTCAGAAGAGGGAATAGTGTTTTGTGGTTGGGGTCAGTCTAAATTATCTCTAGGGGTCCCTTACTCAGTGCCTCTGATAGCAAAGAGATTGAGGATTTTCCCCAACTCTGTTACTCTTGAAGTTACTAGGCCTGTTGAAAATAGATTTTATAACATAAGCATGAAAACAGTGAATACCCCTTTTAACTTGTTAAACCAATGAAAACATGCCACACAAGAGGTCTTAAGATATGAATGGTTTATAAAGAAAAGTAAATGCAAAAGAACATCAGATGCAGAAGTGAAATCTGAAACATTACTACTACTACTAGTAGTAGTAGTAATATCCTGCCTTTTGCCCAATGCTGGGCCTCAGGGCAGCCTTACAAAACTAAAACATATACAGCTAAAACCTATAAATAGGAATATACTATATACCATATGAAAAGGAGGACAGGGCTCATGTAACTTTAACAGTTGTAGAGAAAAGGGGATTTCAGCCAGTGTTATTTGTATGCAATTAGTTCCTGGTGAAATTCCCTCTTCATCACAACAGTTAAAGTTGCAGGGGCCCTGCCTTCTTTTGTATATGGTCACTCTAGTATAGTGCCTGCAACTTTAACTGTTGTGATGAAGAGGGAATTTCACCAGGGACTAACTGCATACACATGACACTGGCTGAAATTCCCTTTTCTCTACAACTGTTAAAGTTACATGTGCACTGTCCTCCTTTTCATATGGTCAGCCTAAATATACAAAAGTTAAAAATATAATTAAATACTTTTCAATATTAAAACATTTTAAACATTTTAAAAACATAACAATTTAAAAGTCAAAGGTATAGACAGAGGTCCAGATTATTTGCCAAAGGCCTGCTGGAACAAAAAAGGGTTTATCTGCATCCAAAAACACATCAAGGAGGGAGCCAGTGTAGACTGCAAGGATTAGAAAGAAAATCCATGTGTGTAAACTATGCAAAATAAACGACAGCTCAACTGTTTCTAAACCTTATTAGAAAAACAGGGTGACTAGGCCAAAACCAGCGTTGTAGGCCCAGAAGCACTTTGAAAGGTTTCAACGTTGTACTTAAAACTTAACACCGACCCAAACTAATTAAATGAAGTGTTTGAAGCTTTCAACTTTATAGCAGTATGGACCAAACTCTTAGAAAAGAGGGAAGGAGCACTGTGTGTGTATGGGGTGGGGGGGATAGAAAGAAAGGTATAGCCACCTATTCCCAGGAGAGATCTGAAGATCAGGTTGTCATGGATCCAGAGGAACCACACCCTGCTTCACCAGGGAGCAAAAGAGCAAAATACTCTCAGAGCCAAAGGAATGCATGTTCCAGAAGAGAAAAGAGAAACTCTTCTTCTTCACTCAAAAGGTCTGTGCTATAGAGGCAGCAGCCATTTCGCTCACCCACCTCACATTCTAAGGCAGGAGGGAGGGGGGAGAGCGACGCTACTGAGCATGTGTCAGTGTAGCGTTATGAGGGAAGATGGCCGCCTCATTGACTTGAATGAGAGGTTAAAAAAGTCCTTAAAAGTCAACCGAAGGGAATTTTAAAAAAAACGAAAAGTTTTCCATCAACTACAGTCAAGGAGGAAGAAGACCCACCACTGGATTAGTTAATAAGGCTCTAGAAATTATGCAAATTGAGAGCACAAAAAGAAGCAACCCGGAAGTAAATTTTACAAAAGCAGGGAGAGAGGTTTGTATTCCTTTCTAACTTAAACTGCTCTCCTTCCCTCAATCTTTCACCAATCTTCTTGAAATTTTCAGGTAATGTAAAACAAACATTTCTTTCTGGTACCTGTAAATTTCAGAAAGGTTGATGAAACATTTTCGATTTTATGGCTGTTTGAAGGACCCCCCCCCCCCAATTATCACTTTAACATGGCGGAATGTGTTTTTTACTGACAGCCCTTAAGAACGGAGGCACGACTGTGCCTCCATTATATATATATATATATATATATATATATATATATATATATATAATATATTATATTATATTTATTTCATTTCTAACCCGCCTCTCCATCCAGATCGAGGCAGGGAACAACAATAAATATAAATATAAAAACAATAAAATAGATAAACCATTAAAACAGATAAAAACAAATACATTATTAAAAACATCTTAAAATTAAACTGGGTAGGCCTGCCGGAAGACTATCTTATAGCCAAACTGAGCCAGCTGTTCTAGCCACCTAGTCAACTGACCTTCAAGTTGGGGGAAATTATGCAACCGCTGAAGAGAACTATGATCTGCCCTGAGTGTAAAACATCTTCCCAAGAGAAAATGCCTGGTGAAAGTCACTACAGGCAATAATTCCTTTAATGTAGTTGAATACTTGTGTTCTACTTTACTTAAAGTTTGACTTGCAAAAGCAATAACCTTTCTACTGCCGTTCTCCACTCCTGGTATCTGTATCTAACCAAAATGGCAGCTGTGGATTTGGATAAGCCCAAACAGGAACTTATATCAAATGTTGTTTTAGTTTCTGAAAAGACTTCTGAGACTCTTCTGTCCACAGAAAGCTTCATTTGTTAGACAATTTATGCAGTGGGCTAGCAATAGCAGCACATCCAACAACAAATTGGTGATAATAAGAAGCCAAACACAGGAAACCGCATACTTTTGTCAAAATTGGAGGTATAGCCAATTTTGTACAGCTTTTACTTTCTCAGCATCTGGGCCCACTCTATCTGTGGAAATTACATGAACCAAATATTTCATCTTTTTACAGAGAAGTTAGCATTTGGTTGGCTTAACTTTCAAGTTGATGTCCCTCAACTGATGCTCTTCAAAAGTTCACCCTATTACAATTACATCATCCAAGTATATCAAACAGGATGAACCTTGTAAATTTGTGAAAACAATATTCATGAGTCTTTGAAGAACACTAGAGGCATTAAACAGCCCAAACAACCTAACATTAAATTTGAACAGTCTTTTTCTTGTAGAAAAAGCTGTATGCATTTTATCTTCAGCATGTGCTCGTTCCACCTCCTTTCTTCTGGGCCAGAAGTGCAGGAACTGCACACAGACTCGTTGAAGGCTGTCTTACAGCTCTCCATCTTCTGCAGCTGTTGCTCAAATTCTCTCTGAAAGTGTTCCAGCAATAATCTTGGTCAGCAGTGGATAGTCCACCATCCACTGTTTTTCTTATCTTTCCTTTTCTGAATGCCTTCTTCACTGAGGACATTCCCTCTGGAAATGGCTGGGGTTGCCACAATGCCAACATTCTTCACTTCCTTCCTGATCATGTGGCCCCTTAACTTAGTCTGTGTACTTCACTTATTCCAACTCTGAGACTGCCTTTTGGCAACTTTTTTTTACTAGTATATTACTAGTATATATATACACACACACACACCAGTATCACACAGTTTAAAAAGGTTACATGCTGTAAAATGATGCAGACAGAAATTGCAATAAAATAATCAGTATAAGTGATTTGCACTTGCACTGGTCACTTTTTTTTACAGCTTTATAATATAAAGCTCAGGTCCTCTGGGAAGAACTTACTGCAGTCGGCTAAGACTAGGCTGACAACCATTACCCAGAGGACCTTCTCTTCTGCCGCTCCCAGACTGTGGAATGACCTGCCGGAGGAGGCTCGTCAACTTAACAGTCTTTTAGAATTTAAGAAAGCCATAAAGACTGTTCTCTTCCGGCAGGCATATCCAGTGGAATTTTAGAATGTTTTAAGGATGTTTTTGGATGTTTTAGGATTTTTATGCAGTTTTAATAATGTGTGTCATGTTTTAATCAGTTTTATGTATTTTATCATGTTGTTGTTCCCCACCTCGATCCAGACGGAGAGGCGGGTAAGAAATAAATTGTTATTATTATTATTATTATTATTATTATTATTATGGAACAAAAAACCCACAGTTTACAAAACAACATTAAGGCTTTAGAGCTTTCAACCTGCGGCTTTAAGGTTAGAATGACCTCCCATTCCTCTTTTCAATGGTGGAACCTATTTTTTCCATTCAAAACTTAACTAAGGAAGAATGGCTGTGCATCCTTCAAACAATATAATACAATACAAATTAACTACAGAGGAGATTGATTCCTTATATTAATATAAACAACGAGTAGGAACGTATATCATCTTCAAGTTTATCATTCCAAAAACTAATAAAAATTGACCACTTTCTTATGGATTGGTTTTCATACATTGATTTTCATGAGCCTGAACATAGCATGTATGTTGATGCATTATAGCTCTAACCCAGATACTATAGAACCCATCCGAGAGACATGGTGCCACTTCCTTTTTCCAATACTTAGCAATTGACATTTTAGCTGTGAACATCAGCTATATCAATGCATCCTTCCAAATAATTTAATTATACTCTTAATGGTTCCTTTGGAATATTATTGCTTGTAATTTATTCAATATAATACAATAGTAAATGCCCAAAGCTTTTCATTTTATCACAGCTTCAAAATGTATGTATATCATTTCCATTAGCGTTTCCATATCTTCAGCAATTGTCTTGGGATAAATTGTAAATTATCTTCAATTTATGCAGTGTAAAATACCTATGTCTTATAGAAGTTCTATTTCAAATTTGTTGCAATCAATAATTTCCCCTATGCTTTCTCATAGCCATTACCACACCTTTTCTGTGATGGAAATGCCCAGATACTTTCCCCATTTCTTTTGATAATTCATAGGTCTTTTACTTGGTACTTCACTAAGAATTTTATATATTTTCCCAATTAATCCCTTCTTTAACTGATGCATGGAACAGTCCCTCCATTGCTGTTGGATCTGTAATTTTCTAATTAATTCAGCCATGGCATGTATTATTTGAAAGAATTTATACAATTCAGGAACAGAAGGGTTCACTTTATCCCTTATAAACTCAAGAGATAGCATCTCTTGATGCTATTTTCCCAAAAAAAATTAACAGATGAGATCCATGAGCTTCCCAAGATGACATATCCTCTAATATTCCCTTTAGATTAATCTTCTCTTTGTATATACATGATGTAAATATTTTTCCCATACTGCAAATTTCACATCCTTTTTAAGGTGGACAACATCACTCAGATTATCCCATAAAGCCTCTACTACCATTTACATATCCATCAATGTATAAGAAATGGACCCTGTCTTATTGGCTGCATAGACATTTCAACAGCCTGAACATTCTTGCTTTCTTATTTTCTAGCCATTTCCATTTCTGTGGCCAATTTAATGGCATCGTCCAGATGCTGAGGTTTTCATATTCGAGGTTGAATGTGCATCTCTGCAGTGAAAGCATGGTTAATGAATTGATCCCTGGCTGCCATATTCTGGACCTCTAAACTTGTTTCAGGAAAAAGTTTTGCAGCCTGCTCTCTGTGAGTAATTCCAAGTTCTTGCAACAATTCTCTCTTATAATTAAAAAAAATGTCTCAATCTTGTTCTGTATATCCATCTGGCCCAAGATAAGTTTTCAATACTTTAACCAGTTGTTTATAATCCTGTCTTAAAGTTCTGCTGAGCCCATAGTACACTGTCCTAACCTTCACCACCAGCAACGAATTTAGGAATATTAACTTGATAGCTTCACCGCTCCCATTTAACTCAGCTACTTCAAACTGCTCTAACCAGTCAATCCATTCTTGATTTTCACCACTATATGGTGGAGGATTAAATATTGGCCGAGGCACCCTAACTGAGGGGATGCACACCATCTCCTACTCTTAAAAGTGTTGTCTCTTCCTCATCACTCATTTTGCTTTCTTTATATTTAGGCTGACCATATGAAAAGGACAGGGCTAACGTAACTTTAACAGTTGTAGAGAAAAGGGAATTTCAGCCAGTGTCATTTGTATGCAATTAGTTCCTGGTGAAATTCCCTCTTCATCACAACAGTTAAAGGTGCAGACACTATACTAGAGTGACCATATACAAAAGAAGGCAGGGCCCCTGCAACTTTAACTGTTGAGATGAAGAGGAAATTTCACCAGGAACGAATTGCATACAAATGACACTGGCTGAAATTCCCTTTTCTCTACAACTGTTAGATGGTTAGCCTATTTATATTGCAATTAACAATAAATATACTGCAGGAAAGATGTATAGTTAGTTATGTAATGTGCTCCACAAAATGTTGTAAGGATTTATGAAACAGATTATTAAGTTGTTGAAAATATTTGCCAGGTATACTTAATAAATACAGTTTCAAAAACAGCAGCACTTATACTACAGTGGGTCTGTATTAGCCTCTCCTTCTACCCACCTCCAAAGGTATCCCTTCAGAGAGCAGAAATCCCTAAAAGTCACTCCTTCAGCTTCAATGAAGCCTGACACACAGCAGAGGTCTTTGGTTCTTTCAGGAACAGAAACTTCTTTGAACAGCTTCCCTCATCAAGGGCTTCTCTACACAAGGCTTTTATTGTGTGTCCCCAATTGGACACTCACAGTAGTTTGCAGGTCCCTACTTGGAATGTTACGAGAGTGCACAGGGTGTGTGGAGTCCAGTCGATTTCCCCCACTCAGCCTCCCGGATCCTGCTTGCTGAGCCACGGGGAGTTTGTGGACCCACTCAGCTGAGCTTGTGTAGAAATGGCAGTTCCTGCTTTTCTGTAAATTTAATATGTAAATGATGGCCGTAAAGGGGCCATTTATGCAACATTACAGGTGTGAATGCTCCATGTTACAGCTCGCTGAAGAATGCTTTAAAATAAAGGACACTTGTCAATAAATCTATTTTGCATCCTGAGAACATGTTTCTCTCCTTTGTGGCCTAATCTTGATAAAGCCTGAACCATATTTTTTAAAATTATTATTATTATTATTATTAAATATTATTACTCACCTTTTCCCCAATACTGGGACTCAAGGTGGCTTTACAAATTAAAACATGTACAGTTAAAAACAGATATATACAAAAATTTAAAATATAATTAAACATGGTATGATATTAAAATATTTAAAACATTTAAGAACATTTTAAATATGAATAATTTTAAAAATCCAATATATAAACAATGCATCAACAGAGGTCCAACTACTCTCCAAATGCCTGCCGAAACAGAAAAGTTTTAGCCTGCCTCCAAAAGCACACCTGGGAAGGGAGTTCCAGAGCCCCGGGGCAGCCACCAAGAAGGCCTTCTCCCACGTTCCCACCAGGTGTGCCTGTGATGGTAGTGGGACCAAGAGAAAGGCCTCCCCTGAAGATCTCAGAGCACAGGCGGGCTCATATGGGAGGACACAGTATTTCAGATAGCATGGACCCAAACGGTATAGGGCTTTATAGGTCATAACCAGCATTTTGAATTGTGCCCGGAAACAGACCAGAAGCCAGTGAAGCTGTTTTAACAGGGGAGTTGTGTGCTTCCTGTAGCCAGCCCCGCTCAACAATGTGGCTGCAGCTCTTTGAACCAGCTGAAGTTCCTGAACACTCTCAAAGGCAGCCCCACATACAGTGCTTTACAGTAATCTAAATGGGCTGTAACTAAAGCATGTGTCACCGTGGGCAGGTCAGACATCTCTAGGAATGGACACAGCTGGCACACAAGCTTTATCTGTGCAAATGCACTCCTGGCCACCATTGAAACCTGGCATTCAGGCTCAGGGCTGAATCCAGGAGTACACCCAAGCTGCAAACCTGTGTCTTCAGGGGGAGTGTAACACCATTCAGCACTAGCTGAATCTCTATTCCCTGATCTGTCTTTCGACTGACCAGGAGCACCTCTGACTTGTCAGGATTAAGTTTCAATTTGTTTTGCCTCATCCTGTAGATTGCTGCTGACAGACAATGGTTTAGCACCGAAACAGCTTCCTTGGAATCGGGTGGAAAGGAGAAGTAGATATGGGTGTCATCAGCGTACTGGTGGCACCGAACCCCAAAACTCTGGACAACCTCTCCCAACAGTTTCATGTATATGTTAAATAGCATGGGAGACAAAACGGAACCCTGAGGGACTCCACAGGCCAACGGCCAAGGAGCCGAACAGAAGGCCCCCTGCACCACCTTCTGGGTCTGCCCCTCCAGGAAGGAATGGAGCCACTGTAAAACAACGCCTCCAAGTCCCATCTAGTGAAGCGGCCCAGAAGGATACCATGGTCAATGGTATTGAACTGAGAGAGAACGAGCAGAACCAACAGGGACACACTCCCCCTGTCCAGTTCCCAGCGTAGGTCATCCACCAAGGTGACCGAAGCTGTTTCTGTCCCATAACCAGGTCTGAAGCCAGATTGAAATGGATCTAGATAATCTGTCTCATCCAGGAGTCCCTGGAGTTGGGAGGCCACCACACGCTCCAATACCTTGCCTAGAAATGGAATATTGGAGACTGGCCGGTAATTGTCTAATACATTGGGGTTCAAGGAGGGCTTTTTCAACATAGGTCATACTACCGCCTCCTTCAGGTAGGGTGGAACCCTGCCTTGGCAGAGGGAGGCATTAACCACTCCATTCACCCACTAGACCAGTCTCCCTCTGGCTGCTACTATGAGCCAAGAAGGGCAAGGATTTCACATACATGTGTTGGCTCTTACCTCTCCAAGTTTCTGTCCACATCCTTGGGCTGTACAAATTGAAAAGTGTCCAATAACACTGGACAAGCAGTTGCCAAAGTTATATCCACTGGGTCTGTATCAACTCTAGTGTCCAAGTCAGAGCGGATCTGAGCAACTCTGTCTGCAAAGTGCTGGGCAAATTGTTCACAACGGGCTGCCCAGGTCTGAATTCTCCTCTTGCGGGCCAGTATAGAAAAGGCCCCTGACCACCCAAACAGCTCCACTGGATGGCTCTTTGAAGACGCAATAGTGGCAGAGAAAAATAGTTTTTTGCTGCCTGTATTGCCATGGAATAGGCCTTCAAATAGGCTCTAGCCCGTGATTGATTGGATTCGCTGAGTTTTCCACCAACATTGCTCTGGCTGCTGTCTCATTAGTTTCATCGCTGTCAGCTCCACTTCATGAGAGAGGACACTCAGAAGCAATCATGTCCACTGCCCTGGTCATTTCTCCATTCCAGAGGTCAACCAGGGCTTCCACAGAATCACCTGCTGAGGCAATAGGAAAATCCCCAAGAGCCATCAGGAAACAATTTGGATCCATCAGCCTCCTGGGGAGACCAACTTAATCAGTTCTCCACCCCTGCAGAGGTTCTGAGTAGGGATGTGCATTATATCAGATATCCAATTCCGATTAAAATAGGAGAAAATTGAACATCTGATACCGATTCAAAAATTTGGAAATCCGTTTTTTTCCGATCTGATTTTTTGGTCTCTGATTTTAATAGGAAAAAATCGGAAAATCGGACTCCATTTTGAATGCTTTCCCCCATTGCCTATTTTTGTGTTACAAAAATGTCTATAACTTTTTTTATTTTTAAAGACAGAAGGATGAAACTTGCCACATTGCAGGTGGTATGTTGGGACTCGTGTGTGTGAAATTTCAGAACCATAGCTAATGGGGGGAGGCGGGGGGTGGGGGTGCAGTTTGACAGCAGTCAAGGCCTCTGTTTTTCAACTTTTGGAACTTTTAAAGTAAAAAATTCATAGCCACAAAATGCCTGGAGCTATCTTTCTAAAATTTCTCACAGGTAAGTACCTCAAACCCATCTTCCATGTTGGCAAGTTTCATGCTTTTATCTTTAAAAATAAAAAAGTTAACTGGGTTTCTCTCCTTATTTCTCCCAAAATACCTTGCTACTACACGCTTGAAGCTATGCTTCTGAAATTGCTCACACATATCAACCAAAGTGGTACCTTTAATGTGGACAAGTTTCATGTTTGGATCTTTAAAAATAAAAAAGTTGAAGGCATAACTGTCTTTAACCAACTGCTACCCATCAAAAAAAAAATTAATTGCCACACATGGCAAGCACCTATGTAGGGTGACCAGATAAAATCCAGGTCAGGGCTCATGTAACTTTAACAGTTGTAGAGAAAAGGGAATTTCAGCCAGTGTCATTTGTATGCAGTTAGTTCCTGGTGAAATTCCCTCTTCATCACAACAGTTAAAGGTGCATGGACTATACTAGAGTGACCATATACAAAAGAAGGCTGGGCCCCTGCAACTTTAACGGTTGTGATGGGTGTAGCCTACTCATACCATCTACTCATACCATGTATGGGTGTAGCCTACTCATACCATCTACAATGTGGCAAAGTTTCATGAGTGGAACATTAAAAAAAAAAAATTATAGGCATTCCTGGTTCATTCAAAAATTCATAGCCACAAAATGCCTGGAGCTATCTTTCTGAAATTTCTCACAGATAAGTACCTCAAACCCATCTGCAATGTGGCCAAGTTTCATCCTTCTATCTTTAAAAATAAAAAGTTATAGGCGTTTTTATAACACAATACTACTTATGTGTAAAATCACTCAAAATGGCATCCGATTAAAAAATCGGACACCTGATTTTAATATTGGTATCTGATCTGATACAATACAATGAACCTCCAATTTTTCCGATCTGATTTTTAAAAAAATCTCAAGTTCCGATTCCAATCCGATTTTTTGTGTCAGTGCACATCCCTAGAAATGACATGTATGTGGGATGTGTGTCAATTCCACTTGTTTTTCTTCTGGTCCAGGTCATCATGGGAACAACTAGTGTACACCACACCTCCTGGGTGGTGTCCTTGATTAGAAACCCCCTTCAATTTTTATTTTTTCCTTGAAAACTGCACATTAGGTCACTTACTAATGAGTCAATCTGCTTGTTAATAAAGTGAATACTAATAATCTCATTTAGGTGATTGTCAACATTCATTGGAGGGACTCTGACCCCCTCTACAAGAATTCGGTTTGACGCCTGGTTCTCCGATTATGCGCATCTTCTCGGAAGCGCTTTATGGTAAATGACTGTATGCAGGAGGTAATTGAGCGCACAACTGGTGGCCTTACCGGTTGTTTGAAATGCGCTTTAGAAGTAGTTAATGTGGAGAATTGCTTGTTTACATAGTCAAAATGCGCTTTAACGGACCGCAGCAAAATAAAACTCGCTATTTAACGCGCATTCGATAATGCGCATAATCAAATAGATAATGTGCCTCAACTCCCGATTTGCACTCCGCTTCTGAGGTTTTGACAGTCACGAAATTCATTTGATGGACAGCATTCACATATGAATGTCAAGACTTACTACATTTTGGATATACATTGTGATGTGCAGATATATATGCATAACTTTGAGGCCTCTAAGATACTGAATGGGTCATCACAACCTGACCTAAGGTGGGTTGCACCAGTAGCATCACAACGTTATTTTCTTTTTATAAGAGAAGTAGAAAGATGGGGAGAGGAAGAGAGGAAGGGAAGATATGTTTATGTTGCACATTTATATCAGATCTGTAAAAGTCAAATTGTCATGCACCCCCCCCCCCCTTTTCTGGGAATTGTAGTTTAGTGTGGGCACTAAACACTCTGCTAGAGATGTTATTGTAGTACCTCAGAACTACTATTCCCAGACCTTCCTTGGGAAAAAAATAGTGTCTGAAATGAAGGTTCTCTGCGAAAAAGGGAGAAAGAAAAAAGAGAGAGAGAAGTTAAAACATTAAAAAATAAAATAAAAGTACACATGAAAGGTGGGTCCAGGGTTTGAAAAGTCAAAGATGATTCTTTAATGAAATATAGACTGATTTGCATGACATGCTGGGCTGTGGAATGTGCTGGGCAACATTTTAAATATGGAAGCCCTTATCAGGGCAATCGGGTGGGGTATTGCAATACCACCGTGGGTGTTTTGAGGAATAAACATAACCCTACTACAAACCACACAGCATGGCAACCCCCTGACTGCCCCAATCAGGTGTTGTATATTCAAAATGTTGGCTGACATGCACCATGGCTCATCATGGGTTAAACAACCTCTGATGAGCCCAGCATGTCATGCAAACCAGGCTGTCTTCTCTTTCACTGCCTGAATTGGCACTACCAGAGATTGGTTAGCTGACATCTGGAAACTCCCTAAGTGTGTTTTCCAGATGTACTTAAATTCAAAAGCACATATTTTCATATGGGTCTGCATCACCCAAATCCATAATCCATTGTGTGTGTGTGTATGTGTGTGTATGTGTGTGTATGTGTGTGTGTGTGTTTCCTTTTTTAATAGGTGTGTAGTAGCTAGGAGGACTTCACCCAAATGGAATTGCTCTTCGTTTTGCAACTAACAGACAATAGTCACAAAAGACAGGTTTGATTGTCTAGAACCAAGATGGCTAACTGGCACCCCAAGGGTGAGATTGGCCAGTGTCCCCACTAAAATTGAGTTAAAATGTGCCCCTGCTCTCCCTCCACCCCACAAATTACAAAATTATGAGTATCCAGGAGTACATCATATAAATTGTTTGCATTGTTATCTCACCTCTATTCTGGAAAGGCCAAAGGCCACTGCCAATCTGTCTCTTTAGAGTATCTTTCAGAAAGAAGCACACCGATTGCTCTGGCTTACTAGTCAATGGCCTCATACAGCGTAAACACGTGTGCTTCATCCATAGGTGATTCTGCCAACTTTATTGTAGTATTTAAGTGTCCATGTGGTGAATGAATTGTTCCAGCCCCTAATTAGTGTATGGAAAATATAGCAGGTGCTGAGAATATAGAGGGTGGCCATTTTGGTCTACAGGGCCAATAATGATCTTCTTTTCATTATTGCCAGCAAAGGCAGATGAGCGTTCCCTTGGTTGCTCATTTGAGTATTTTGTGTTTCTGACAACTGCATTGCTGTGTTGGTGCCATCTTAATATTACTTCATAGACTACTTTTTCTTCTGGTAATCAAGGATGGATTCCTGCCGGTTCACATTGCAATGGATCCTACTTTGAAATAAGATGCCGGAGAGTGGTTGACACTTGTGGTGCTTTGACTCTTGGGAAAATTTGTTAACCTTCAAGAGAAGGCTGGGAGAGAGGAATACTTTCAAGTTTTACAAGATGGTGAAGTTTCCTTTGGTTCCCCTAAAAAGTATTAGCAAAGGTCAGATTAACAAGTCAACACTGAAACTGGAGATGAGCAAGATTCCTCAAACCGAGGCAGAAAAGAAAAGAAAGAGGGAGGGGATAGGAGTGTAGGGATGAAAAGCTCGCAACACAACCTGGCTCTGATCCTTTCTCCCTGGTTGGGCCTGGGGCATACTTGATAAGGTGAAGGGAAATTGTAAAATTAGACCTGGCAACCTTCACAGAGAGGCCCAGCACAAGCCCCTTGGCCTGAGGGAAGCTGAGAAAGTTGAGGAATTGTGGGGGGAAAGGATCTTGGCAGCCAAACTTCCTGTGGCGGCATCCAAGGCTAATTAGTTTTCAGTGTTCTGTGTGTGTTTGAATGGAAACGAGCCAGCACTGAGAGGCACTAGATGAGGAAATCAGAACCACATGGGCCTCTGCAAAAGAAGGAGGGGGGGGGGAAAGGGGGGTCCTTTTTAGCTACATTTTCTTTTTTCAGGAGGGGGGCAGATTGTTTCTTTTCATGAGCACTAAATCACCCCCCCTCCCCTGTCTATCACATCTCACATCTGCCTCAGAACTCATTAAACATCAAAAGGCAGCTCTATCAGTTCTGCTTAGTTAGAAGTCTGAGTTACTAGAAACCTAACCAGAGAAGATTTTGTATGTTTTTAATAATAGCTTAAGGAACTTCTTAGCACTCTATAAATTACTTAATGCAACAAACTCTGCCTGTGGACCAGCAAATGTTTTACAGAGAAGATAAATGCTGCCTTAACATGCTTGTGGTGAGCCCACAGCCGTAGGCAGAGCAGTCCAAGTGAAGCTTTTATTCACGTTTCATTTCTAGATGAATATTTTATGTGTGTGTGTGTGTGTGTGTGTGCACGCACACACGCATGTGCTTACAACTTCTTCAGAGTTTCAAAGGCTGGGTTTTATCCACACTTGTTATTTTTATTTTTATTCCCAATTTAATTTGTCATAGCTGCATCATAATGTGATACTTTATAGCTTACCTTTCCATATTCTTTTAAAGGCTTACAAGTTAACAGCAGATAAAGAATTACCTCATCACCACAATGCAGTTATTTCTACTGTCACTATTTATTCTAGATTTTCAACTGTACATATGTGACATCTTCTATTACTCTGAAGGGAGACAAAGGCAGAAACTACATGTGACATGCAGTTGAGTGCCTGTTTCTCCTAAAGCTATTTTAAAAATAAACAAAAGCAGCCATCCAGGGCTCCAAAACTGAGTGGAGGATTTGGAATGGGGGGGGCTGCTTTTACCCCCTTTCTCCTTTGGCTGTTTTTGCATTCAAAATTGTCCCACTCCAATCTGCTTTTCCACATACATAGGAAAAGTAATGGATATCACCATGCAGAGAAAGAGAATTGGGGGTTTTGAATGGAAAAAAATACCAGTGAGGAAAGGGTTAAGCAGGCCCTTCTCACCACTGGTCTTCAGCTCAATAGCTGTAGCTATTATTCACTAAAAATGTTGGGGGGAACATACACACAACTGCTTATCACAAGTAATTTCAGCCCAACACTGTGCATAAATGAAATTTCTACAATGTCTTGTCTAATGTCTTATATTCTATGGAATATGGACCAGATGAACATTTTCCAAAGTTTATTATTCAAACCATTCATGAGAAATTTTCAGATTGCCCAATGATTCTTGCCACTAATGTCTATTTCCATGACTAAAAAGCTGGCTTTCCAAAGCACAGCTGTTCATAACAGAGAGACAAGAATCATTCTGTTATTTGCCTTGACAGCTCACATGCAAACAACATGGAAAGCTGTGGGAGGTGTCCATGAATACAACCTGATGGTCTCTCTACTGAGGGTGGAGAGCCTTAAGACTTGCCAAAATCTAGTGTAGGCCCAAGCCCCTCTCACTTCTCCCAAAGAGAGTTGCTTGATACTTGGGAGGCTTGGCAAATTTGGGAGTTGGGGACAGATGCCTCCTCCTCCTCCGACTAGTTCTCCCCCTCTACACTAGTCTTCTCCCATTTCCTTCTTTCTCTCTTTCACAGATGCATGCATTGGGCTGGCATAGACATTATGGGAGAGGAAAGGCCTGGATGACATATTCTGAGTTTGTTCCGTTGATTCACCAGAGCACAATCAACATTAAAAAGAAGAGGAGGCTAGATGAGAAGGTGACAGTGGTCATTAGAGAACAATGTAGCCCTAGTTGCCACTAAGGTGGCATGAATCTCTTTATATGATGGAATGCTCTCCATACAAATGTTTGCCTAACATAGGAAACTGACAGCTTTGCCGTCTTGCTAACATTCTTTTTTTCTATGAAGAGATTTTTCTTGTGCGGAGGAGCACCCATCATGTGAAATCCCATCTGAAGTCTGAAGTGGTACAGCCCTGAAATATGTCTACCATCTCAGTGAGAGATTGTCCACAGTGGTCTCCTGATAGGATTGAGCAGCAGCATTGACAGTGACCAACTTGGAGGAAGGGAAGGGCAACAAGGAAAATAGGCATGCTCCTTTCATCCTCTGCAAGGTCCATTTCCACAGCACCCTAACTTCTCTGACAAGTCCCCATGGAAATACAATGTTGTGTTGGACTGAGACTTGGGAGATCCAGGTTCTAGTCCCCACTCAGCCATGAAGGTCACTCAGAGGCTTTGGGCCAGTCACCAACTCCCAGCCTATCATCATCATCATCATCATCATCATCATCATCATCATCATCATTATTATATTTATTTCTTACCCGCCTCTCCCTCAGGATCGAGGTGGGGAACAACATTGATACAAATGAAATCTCATAGCTTAGTGATGACAACCTGTTGGGATGATAAATTGGAGAGCAGGAAGACCGCATAAGTTGCCTTGGGTTTCTTACAACAGGAAAAATGGTGGGATATAAATGTAATGCGTTAAACAAAAAACCTACAGTTTACAAAACCAACGTAAAGGCTCTACAGTTTCCAACCAAGCACCAAAAAGCAGGGAAATTGGGAGTTAAGCCTCCCAAGCCTTAACGCCGCATCCTCCCTAAGGAGGCAGAAAGTGCAAGTGAAATTCTCATTCTCCCAAAGCAGATAAACCATGAGGACAGGATGGAGAATATGATATGCAGAGGTGACTGTGGGGTTGTGGAAAACTGATGACGAACGACTTAGGGCCACCTACTTCTCTTTTTTTGTTTAGACCAGCCCTTCCCCAACCTGGTGCCCTCCAAAGGTATTGGACTACAACTCCCATCATTGCAAGTCAGTATGTCCCATGGTCAGGAATGCTGGGACTTGTCATCGCAAACATCTGGATATGCAATATGATATGCAGAGGTGACTGTGGGGTTGTGGAAAATGATGATGAACAACTTAGGACCACCTACTTCTCTTTTTTTAGAGCATCTCCTCATGTTGAGAGTTGCAACCCAACACATCTGATGGACACCAGGTTGGGGAACGCTGTTCTAGAACAAGGGCAGGCAGAATGCAGACAGGGCTGCCGAGAGCGGGTTCGGGCCCTGGTGAAAAAAAATGATCACTGTCATGTTATAAGATCAAGAAACAATTAATGCAAGTAGGAGGAGTCTCGGAAAGAACTGAGAAAGGCAACAGGAGGAGCGCGCGCATCTTCTCTTGGAGAGGTCCTAAGGTTTTGATGCCTGTTCTAGTGTTTTTGGGGAACAGATTTGGGGAATGATGTGCGCGGGGATCTGTTAGACTGAAAAGAAACAGCTCCTTCCCACTCAGTTGTCCCCCTGGCGGTTTCTACGGCCTTCCGTGCGGATCGTTTCAATCGAGCGGCTCTTTGCAATGACAAGCAACCCCACGTGCGCCTGCTGCAAAAGAGCCTTTTGTTTTGCTACAAAAAAAGCATGTAGGCCATTTAACCTTTTGTTATTAAAGAATAACTAAAATAAAATAAAATATATACTTTATTATAATAAAATAAAATTGTACCCCAAATTCCCAAATTGCATCTATCCATAAAAGGCTACATTTTTAATATAATCAATTCAGGAAAGTTGCATTTTGTGAAATTTAATGTTATAGCAGTGGAGCTTTACGAGCTTTGCGATTTGCAAATAAATCAATAACTTCAGAAAAATTGCATTTTCTCGCTAATTCAGTCTCAACTAACAGAAAACCTAAATCTGCCAATCGGTTTTGGATCATTGTGGACCTTAACACATCTTTTATTCTAGAAAGACAACTGAAAGAGCATACCGCTTGAGCCACTGTTACTGGTATGGTGCAGAACAACCTTAAAGCAACAACTACATTTGGAAAAATAATTTCAAGTTTTAATTGACTTAGTTTATTCAAAAAGTTTATCGGCGCAAGAAAATTTTCTTTCTAATTTGATACTTGGAGATGCTCGGTTCATGGCACAAGTTCGCAAGCCATTATTCAGAATTTGTGTGCATTGAATATGAAATATATATATTGTTATGAATTACAAAATATAATTATATTCTGTTCTTAATATGTAATTAGTAGTTCTTTGGTTGATTAGAGTCTATATTGGCCGATAACTGACAGAATTTTGTATATCATTATTATTTTCTTTGAAATTCACAGATTTTACAATGGATGTCAAAAACAATCAACAAATAATGATACTACCGAGAGAATTTAGAGAGAAAGTGGAGAAAGAAGAAAGCAGGGCAGAGAAAGTAAGGCAGTTGAATGTGACTTAGGGCTTCTTTACATTAAGGAAAAATCCCACAGCCTTACCAGTGCTTCATCTTCCAGAGTTTTTGTGGGTTTACAAAGGGCACAATACACATGCTTCTCTCCCCCCTTGTTTTTCCGGTTCCTTTGTGGGCATGTTCCATACCGTTCCATATGTTTCAGTTATGCAGCCAGCAGATGGCACTGCAAGACTTCTAAAATAAGGTGTGATTCTTCAACTACATCAGCTATTTGATGGGATTTTTGTTGTTGTTGTTGCCTATTTTTGTTACTGCATTTTTGGTAATTTTTAAATGGTGGAATAAACCTAAAAAAATTACAAGAGAGGAACTGGAGGTTGATGACATTATGAAAAGGACCCGCAAACTTCCACAAATGAACAATCATATATGCATGGTAAATGCCTTGTGTAAAAATGCCCTTAGAAGTAGGGCTATGCATGGTCCCCCTGATTCGCCTCACGGGCTGTTTCAGAGCCCCCAAAATGGCCCCGATTCTACTCGGGTGCTTTGAGGGTTGCCTGCCTGGCCTCGGCGCTGAAGCTGAGATGAAATTTGGGGGTCCCAAGGCGATTTGGCCTTACAAGTCCCTGGGTACCAGTCACACAGGAAAACTGGGAGCAAGGTTGGACAGGAGTCCATTGGACCCCTGACTCCTTGCTCCCTCCCTCACTGCCCTCTTGCCTCCCCAACCTAGAGCTGCTGCCACCAGGACTTACCTGCTCACCTACCGCTGCCACCACTGTGCCACTGCCACATCACCGCTGCTGCATCGGCTCTGTCATCGCCCTATCGCATCAACGCCACCACATTGCCACTGTGACCAGGAAACGCATCCTCCTCCTGAGAGCCAGGCCATAATTTCAAGATATTGTGGGGGGCTCTGTTTTAGTACTTCTATAGCTGCAAACTATGGTGGCCACAAAGGGCCATTTTCCCTTCACGGCTGCTGTAGTTTGTGGGCATAGATATACAAATTAAAGAGACCCTGTGATATTTTCAAATCGTGGCCTGGCTCTCAGGAGGACACCACGTTTCCTGGTCGCGGTGGTGGCAATGTGGTGATGCAGCAGCAGCAGGGATGGGTCGATGGCAGGAAGTGAGTGGGGAGAGTGGGGAGAAGGAGGTGAGGACTCACAGCTGGCCTTGTGCTGGCTTTTCCAAGACAGTGGGAGGGAGGGCTCAGCATCGCTCCAAAGTGGCCCAAGGCGCCCCAAAGCTTTGGTACCAACTTGCTTTGGCCTTGGGGTGCCTTGGACGAACCCGGAACCTACTCGTAACCGAGGTGAAGTGGGCTGAATCAGCCCACCCTGCCTCGGTTTCCGGGATATATCCCAAGGCAGTGCACAGCTCTATGTAGAAGTAAGTGGAGGGGGTTAGAGATAAAGGAAGGGCCAGGGGGTGGGATTTAAAGAGAAAGAAGAAAAGGGGGCATTTAGGCCAGATCTACATCAAGCAGGATATAACACTTTGAAAGAGGTTTGAAAGTGGTATATGGAATGTGTCCTGGGCCCCAACAGTTCTCAATACCGTTATAAACCATTCTAAAGCAGTAGTGTAGATCCTGCCTTAGAGAGAAAAGAAAGGCGGGAAAGACGAAAAGCAGATGGACTTTAGAGGATGGAAGTGTGGGAGAGTGGGTACTGCTTGTGTGTGCAGTATGAAATTGTAGTTGTATGAGATGGCTGTGTATGTTTGCATAGATCAGAAGAAGTCAACCTCTGGTCTGTGGGCCTAATCTGACCTGCTAAGGTCCCTGATCAAACCCACAGAGCTCCCCCACAGGAGCTTTTCTTCACGAGGCTGTTAATCACTGTATCTAGTTTTGGTTTCATCACAGAATTGAGATCTGAGCTCCACACAGAGCGTTTCCTTTTCTGCTTTCCCTCTTCATAACCTCTAAGTGGAGCTGGGATGTAGAGAAATCGTGCAAATATGCAAGTGGAAATAACACTTTCAGAAAGAATACCCCATTTTTTAAAGATAACCCAGGAAAGTGTCCTGAAGAGGCTGTGACACCCAAATCAGTGAGACTTCTTTATTGCAGGAAATCTCACAGCAAAAGCTTAATGGTTACACACTTCAGGAATCATATAGCTGCTGGTCAGTAGCTATAGGTGTCAAGACATTCCAGACCAGCCAAAAGCTAATCACTACTACTGTGACTTTGGTCCCCTCTACAAGGATTCGCTTTTGCGCCTGGTTAGGCGATTATGCGCATAATCACAGAAGCGCATTTACGCCTAATACCTCTGCACCAGAGGCGGCGAGAGGTGGCGAAGCGCATTAATGGGTGACCAAAATGCGCTTTACAAGTAGTTAATGCGCATAAGCGCTTGTTCACATAGGCAAAATGCGCTTTAACGGCCGGAGCAAAATAAAACTCGCTGTTTAACGCGCATTCGATAATGCGCATAATCGGACAGATAACGCGCCTCTACGCCCGATTTGCGTTCCGTTCTTGTAGAGGTAAATTTTTTAAAGCGCCTTGAAAGAGCATTAAACCTCTCTTGTAGAGGCAGCCTTAGCTGCCTATCAGCTTGGCTTCCCTGTTGCCATCTCCACAGTTCTGAACACAAGGGAAGGGTCAATCCATACATGGATTCCAAACCTGGACAGGAATGGGGATGATTCCTGACAATATTAAATATTTGTTGCTGATTTCAGTTTGAGTTTATACAAGCTGCACTATATTAAAATTGAACCAACCTGCTTGAATGTCTTTGCACTTCCTAATTGGTTTCTTTGTGCAGTGGCAATACTGCCATTCAGTGAAATATGCCTGTGTGATGATTGATGATGATGATGATGATGATAGGAGTGGAATTGGGAGTGCAGAAATTCCAGCTGTGAACTGCAAGGAGAAAGAATTCACTAGACTGGGCAGGTGAAGAAAGATGAGGGATGCTATTTAGAAGTCATCTCCCTGGCCAGGTTGCCCATCAGGATCATAGCACTCAGACCACTTTCTGGTGAAGTTTGGACTGAGAGCTGACTTGCCCTCCTGCCTTAAGAGATTTAAGGAATTAACAGGATTTCTAAATGCAGAGGGATTTCTCAGGTGAAAGGACTGGTGATGCTGTTGACGCCCTACTCATGCTATTGGATGGCAAGATCAGATATGCCATTGCCATGATTGCTTCCAAGTGTCCTCTCTGCTTCTTTGTGGTCTGGATCGTCCCATCCCCCCCCCCCCCCCAGTTTTCAAATGAGGAAGGTTGGACAATGACTGGTGGAAATCTCTCTGCAAAGACAATCAGCTGAAGCAAATTATCATGCCCACCATGTAGCAGTGAGGGAAGCGATTCCATTGCATCCTTGAGTAACCATTTGTCAGAGTTGTTTCATGTGAGTTGAGATCTTTTAACATCTACCTTGGCAAATGGAGTATTGGAGCTGACAGACACCTGCTGTGACATATTTGCAAGGCACTGGGTGGGTGCAATCACACATCTACATGCTGACTTGAATGCCACAGTTGATGCAAGTACAGATGAAGCATCCAGATGAAGTGCTCCATCAGGTGAGGTTTGTGGGATCAGTTTGAGCTTTTGATGTCCAAGGATGCAAGCAATTCACTTGAAGCATAGTGCCCTGGTGGATGACATTTATCAGGAGAGAGACAGGAGAAGGGCAAGCCTGTAGATTCTTGACCTCTCAATGGCTTTGGATACCATTGGTCATGGTAACCCTCTGGTCTGGTTCTGTGGGTTGGGAGTTGAGGGGCATGATGACACAGGTTCTGCTCCTATTGGCAGGCCCATGTTCAGAGCATAGTATTGGGTGACCACACCTTGGGCCCATAGAAGTTAAGCTGCGGGGTTCTTCAGGGTTCCATTTTCTCCCCAATGCTATTCAACAACCAGTAGAGGCTGGTGGCTCCTATGTCAATGGGATTTTAAATCTGATCTGGGTTTCAGTCAGAACCAGCCAGAATACTAAATGAGTCATCCAAGGTGCTGAACCCATTTGGGGTTAGCTCCTTTAGAGTTCTGATTCGTTCTGACTGAAATCCAGACCGGATTCATAGCCCCACTGAAACTGGAGCCAGCAGCTTCCACTGTCAACAACTATATGAAGCCATTGGAGGCCATCATTAGGAGATATGGAGTAAAGTGTCATCAGTGTGCTGAGGATACCCAACTCAGGAGAGTATGTGCATGCCCTGGATCAGTGTCAGGGTTGCATGAGGGCAAATAACCAGAGATTGAATCATGACGAGAGAGAGCCACTGTGGATATTTGTTTCCCTTGTCCAGGAATTAGGGAAGTTGCCTGTTCTGGATATGGTTGCACTCCCTCTGAAGGATCAGGTGCATAGTCTCGGGGAGCTCCTAAATCTATCACCATTGTGGAGGCACAAGTGGCTTTTTAGCAAGTAAGGCAGTTTATAAATGTAAATACATACATACATAGTGACCTCCACAGCAAAGAGCACTTTTTTCCAGCTTCAGCTGGTATGCCAGCAATGGCTGTTCTTGGACATAGATAGCCTGGCCACAGTGATCCATGCACTTGAAACCTCAAGGTTAGATTATTGCAATGGGGCTACCTTTGAGATTGGCTGGAACTTGAAGCTAGTGCAAAATGCTAAGGCTGCTAAGTGGAGCAGCCTTCTGAGAATGTGTTACACAAGTTCTGGATGAGTTAAGTTGCACTGCCTGCCAATAGTAAATAAGCAAACAAACAAACAAACAATTAACCAAAAATTAATCATCCTCTGTCTGTGACCTGGCCTGAAGTTCTGCAGTGTATGGCTTGGTTATTAGGGATCTTTGGACTTGGGAAAGGAAGTCCATGTCATTTATCCTATTGAGGGACTGGTATAGTATCTAGAGGGGTTCCTTCCCTGAGGCAAAGCTTGTTCTTTTGTGATAAGGAATCTGCCTTTGCCATTTGTGATACCTGCTTGGTATGTGGCTATAAACTGGAAACTGGTGAAAATAATGTCCAATAAGCTTGACTGGCACTTTGTGGTTCAGATGTATTCCAGATTCCTATGATGAGTGAGTCCCCCAGATAGGATCTTGAGCCTTTTTTAAGTGGTGCCACTATTCCACAAAGATCACCTTGATGGTTAACAGCTCCCAGTTGCAGACAATGTAGGTACTTTTAGCAGGGGTTAGTTGCTGAGAGTAAAAGGCAGAGGTGTGGAGAAGGTTGTGAGCTCTTCGTATTGTGACAGGACAGCCCCCACTGCCTGACAGGATATGCTAGCTTCTATTACAAACAGGCAATTCAGTTCAGTATGAACCAAGGTGGGAGCAGAGGTAAAGGTAGCCTTTAGCTGGTCAAATGCAGACCGTCTTGCCCAAGTCCATAGGAATTGGGTCTGTTTTTTCAGGAGAATTGTAAGAGGGGAGAAGATGGATGGACCAGCAATCGAAGTAGGTGAGTACCAGAAACCTCTAGAATCTCTGTACATTCATGGGCAGAGGCTAGTCCATGATAAGCATTATTTTCTGGAATTCCATCCAAAAGCCAGTGGTAGGGATGATGTTCCCCAAGAATTCCACTTCCTCAAAGGCACATTTCTGATCAAAGGTACATTTCTCTAGTTTGGCGTAAAACTGGTGCTGCTGTACCTATCCTAGACTATATGGACATGGTGGCTATGATACTTGGGGTTTTTGGAGAACATATAAATGTAATCTAAGTAAACCACCATGAGTTGATCTAGAAAGCTCCTGAGCACACCGTTGTCAAAGTGCTAGAACAGTGATCTCCACAATTTTCCAAGCAGAAGCCATTTTAGCTCTAGGATACTTGGAAGGCTTTCCTGGGCCATAGAGGGCATTTCCTCTTCCACATCCAGTCAACACTATGCACCAGTGTCAGGATCAGGCCTGCTCTCCTAGTGTGGGGGAAGGAGTTTCAGGATATCAATCAGAATCAGATTCTGAACAAGAAGATACAGGACTAGAAATTTACCAGCCAACACAGGAAGCGGGGGACGAGATTCTACTAGGCTGTTCAGGAGCCGGGGTGAATCTTCACCAGACTTTATCAGAGAGAATGCTAACAACTCAGAGTCCATGGGAACTCAGCTTTCCTCAGAGGGGGAAGGGCCTTCAGAGTTGACCGATCCCAGAGTCCACCAAAGGGTCAAGCGGGTGGAGCTGAAAGCTAGTTCCTCATCAAAGACTCCTTCAGAAGAATCCTCTATGAAGCAAAAGCAGTCCCTTTTGTTGAAAGGACAACAACTGCCTAGTTTAGTCAGCCAAGTTTTAGCTTAGAGGAAAGCTCTTCGTGTTTAGACTCCCTCCAGGCGTGAAGCGATGTTTATTTGCTGAATAAAGGTTTGCAGATTACTTGGCCTACCTCTTTATTGTCTTACATTGCATGGGAGGGCTTGGAATCACGATAACCAGAGGCCTTTTGAAGGCCTGACCTCCCTTTCCCCCTCCACATTGTCCAAGCAAGGTCTCAACAGTAAGTCATCAGGCAAGCAAATTCTCACAGGCTCACGTGGTCCTTGGACTGGACTGGATCTTACAGTTGCGCTCCAGCGCAACTGTAAGTATTGGGGGGGGGAAAACAGTGTACGACCGTGCCCCCTCCCCCCGCCATCCTGGGGATGGCAAATGTGATGGCCCCCTCTCTCCTGATGGCCACAGAGCTGCTTGGTGTGGCTCCGTGGCCATCAGTTCTGCCACACTTACTGACGAGTAAGCGCGGCAGAACTGGGGTGGGCAGGCACATTCTTCCATGGTCCTGGGAAGTTCCTGGGACCGTGGAACAATTCAGGATTTTTCTGGCTCTGGGGAACCAGGAAAAATCCCATGCACGCCCCCCGCCCCTGGTACTCCCTGTGCATCATGCAGACTCACAGGGAGCAGCCGGGGTCCATCCCAGGCATTTCGCCTGGTGTGGAAAGAGAGAGAGAGATAAAGCCCCATTTGAGGTGACAGTGGGATGCCAGCATTTCTCATTGTGCTAGAACATATTGGTAAAGGCCAAATGACATTATGAGCTACTCGAAATGACCGTACTGTATACAGAATGCCATTTCCCACATTTCCCACATGTCTCCCTCTTGAATTCATGCTAGGTTATGGGCCCCTGTAAACCACTGGGCTCCCTGTAGGCATTAAAGCAGGAGAGGTCATGGCTTTTTCTTTTGAGTAGAAGACTTCACAAGAAACTGCATCAGTTTGGGCAGACAGTCCTGGGCAAAACCCTTAGGCCACCCAAGAAGATTATGTTTACAGTTATTTATCTGGGCATTAAGTGCTTATTTGCTCAGAAAAACACTTTATAATATTAGAATAAATACAAATAAACATTAAAACAAATTAAACAGTGGCAGGAGCTACACTACTGCTTTATAATGGCTTATAACGGTATTGACAACTGTGACACATTCCATATACCATTTTCAAACCACTTTCAAAGTGTGATATCTTGCTTGGTGTAGATCCGGCCAGGAACAACTCCTTGTGTTTTCTAAAAAGTTATTGATATCTTGCGAGATGGCTAGAAGAACATAGGTTTGTTTCCCAAACTTCCCCTCAAGGCACCCTAGCCATTCCATATACTGTATTGGTAAAATTCCACCACCAGAACATTGGATTCAACTTAATGATTAGTTGAACCAGGTGGTGGAATTTAACAAATACAGTACATGAAATAACTGGGGTGCCTTGAAGAAAGGTTTGGAAGTGGCTAAGCTAACACAGTTTGAAAGACATAAAATCTTTGAAGATGGTTCAGAAGCTGCAGCTTGTGCAAAGTGCAGCAGCCAGGTTGGTAACAGGGACCAGAAGGTTTGAACATATAAGACCTACTCTGGCCTGCTTGCATTGGCTGCCTGTACATTTCTGAGCCTGATCCAACGTACTGGTTTTAACCTATAAAGCCTTACACAGCTTGGGACTGCAATATCTGACGGAACGCCTCTCCCGACATGAACCTACCCGTACACTACGCTCAACATCTAAGGTCCTCCTCTGGGTTCCTACTCCGAGGGAAGCTCAGAGGACGGCAACAAGGGAGAGGGCCTTTTCTGTGATGGCCCCCCGATTATGGAATTATCTCCCTGATGAAGCCCGCCTGGTGCCAACATCTTTTCTCCCAGGCATTTAACAGGTTATGTTGAGTTTTTAACTGAGTTTTTGGACTGGCTGAGAGTTTAAAATTGTTTTAAATGTTAGCTTTTTAAAATGTTTTTACGGTTTTAAATTTTGTATATTGATTTTTAATGTCCAGAGAGCTTTGGCAAGTCTCAGTGAGCAATAGCTCACCTAACCAGATTTTCAAGATGTGGTGTTCAAACTGTCATGAAGAAATTTGAAGAAACTGGACAAGTTAAAGACAGAAAACACAGTGGAAGTCCCAAAAAGCTGTCTGTATCTGACAGAAGGAAATCCAGTAAAGTGCTTGCTCAACATCTGGCAGAGTAATATGGCACCGAAGTACACACTTTGACTATGAGAAGAAGTCTTACAAGAAATGGTCTTCCAGGGCGTGTTGTAACTAAGAAACCATTCTTGCAAAAAGGCAACAAGCAGAAGAGATTGCAGGGCGCAAAAGACCATAAAGCATGGAGCGACAACCTGTGGCAGAAAGTCTTATGCAGTGATGAGTCCAAATTTGAAATCTTTGGTTCACCAATATGTCAGAAGAAGAGTTGGTGAGAAGGACATTGATGCCTGTCTGCAGCCTTCTATGAAACACAGTGGCAACTCTGTCATGATCCGAGGGTGCATTTCAACCAACAGTGTAGGGGATCTGAAGGAGATCTACAGTACTGCATTATAGCGGTATTTATTTAAGTGCACTGATAATTGTTGGGACACATTACACATTCCATATACTGTTTTCATAGTGTTATTTCCTGCTTTTTATTCTACATTATCTAAAATACTACAACAAATGTCATTGTGTGTCCTACAAGGTATGAACGTGCAAGAGGGATATGGCGTTACAATGATGGAATCATAATGATTTGACACCAGATGTAGATCCGGCCCTGGACAAAAGTGATGGAATTATGAATGCTGAGAAATATAAACAGATCTTGATTCATCATGCTATACCTTCAGGAAAATGACTGATTGGAACAAAACCTTTCAGCATGATAACAACCCCAAACACTCAGCAAACATGATTAAAAACCTACTTAGAGCAGAAGTCTGGAGATGGAACACTCACAGTATCAGACTGGATAGTTCAGAGCCCCAACCTCAACATAACTGAAGCTGTGTAGCATCACTTGAACAGGGAAAAGAACAAAAAGCAGCCAAAGTCAAAGCAAGAGTTATGGCAAATCCTGCAAGAAGCTTGGAAGAATTTACTACAGGACTACTTGAAAAAAAATTACAGAATAGTCTACCAAAGCAAATTGCTTCAGTTTTGCATTCTAAGCAGGCCACACAAAATACTGACTTGTTTTTAAAACACAAGAGGATTTTGTTACTTTTCATTGTATTAATGTTTCTTTGTGTTTACTTCAATATTATATAGTGGGGTTGTTGCTGTTTTGAACAAATAAACACTGGTGGAGTCTCGTGGAATGAACAAGTCATTAAACGTATGCGCAGGTCTGCCGCAGTGGGTAAAGGAGAGAGTGAAAACAAGAGGTGACCAGTGCCAGCATTTACCTTGGGAAGGTGAGAAGTGGCGTGAATGTGCCTGATCCTTCCCTGCCAAGGGGCTTTGTAAATCACAAGGGGGATGCCCATGAGGAGGAGGATTGCACCAAAAGGTGGCCTTTAGTTCAGCCACTATATGGAAGGCTTACAAGTCCAGCTTGCCACATCCAGGCTTCTTGACAACATCCACCTGCATAAACTCTGATCCAGTCATGCCAGAAGCGCCTCTGTTTGATTCCACAGGCATGTATTCAACTGTGATTCCACAGTGCATGTATTCAACTTATGCCATATTTGAGTTTCAGGCCTAAGCAATGGGCTTCACTTCTAAGGAAACATGATTAGGATTGTGGTGGTGGTGGTGGTAGTATCAAAACCCTTCTTTTATATTTGTTCCTAGAGATATCTCCCAATTACAATCATATATATTCTGAACATGGGACAAATATTTTTATTCATAATTAACTTCTCTGCTTTTCCAATGCTCATGTGCACCCCACTTCTCTGAGCAGCGAGCAATGCAGCACTTACCAGGGTTTGCTTCCCTTTCGAAGGAGCTCAGAGAATCTTACCTCATTCCCCTGGCCAGCACCCAAGCACCCTCCCCAGCAGTGCAAACTTGTAACCCAGCCCCCTCCCACACACATACCATGATCCCATACCATACAGATAATCTCTTGAGTCATGAGAAAAAAAGTTTCTATCTTAATTCTGAAATTGAGAATTATGAAGTTGCATGAGAAGCAGCAGGAACATCCAGAGCACAGAGGAAGAGACTAAACATCCCCCTGTCTCTGCTGGAGCCCTAAGAACAGCACCAGAATGAGAGAATGGGACATGGGAGAGATAAGTGGTGGAGGTTGTAGGACACCTGGCTGTTCTTCCCTGCATTTGACACTTTCTGGGGGAAGTGGTTATTGGTTATATGTTTGTTAATGACTCTGAGCTCCATTACACCTGCGATTTAGTGCACTTTCGCCATGCCTGGTGTGCGGATTTGCAGCATGGCACTCACATGACGTCTTGCCTGTCCTGCTGACACCCCGCCTCTTCCCCAGCCTTTCCTAGAACACCAAAAGTCTGGATTATTTTCCCTAAGCACATTCAATGCGCCCTAAGCCTCCACGTAGTTTTAAAGGAACTGGGGGCTTGAATGGATTGCATCAAGTCCTGGCAGGGAAAAGCGATCTCTCCCAGCAGCCGGCTCCAAGCCTCAATATAAAACCCAAACCTTGCAGCCCAGGCTCAAATGTGTTTTTTAAAATCATACAATGCCTGAATTTCTGCAGAGACAGGATTGTACTCCCTCAATGCCCCCAAAGAGCCAGACTAGAGGGGCAACATGTCATGTGGCAAGCACCGGGAACATAACACATGGTGAGTGTGTTATTAACCTCTCCGTTGCCTAAAGGGTCATCCGAACTAAGCCAACAAGTGAAGGAGTAAAAGAGCAGCTCTTCAGGTGAAAGGGATCATAAGGTTGACACACTTCTGCTTCAGAGGTAAAAAAGGCAGAGGCAAACCGGAGGGGGGGGGGGGAGAATTAGGATTTTTTTCTGCTAGTGGGGCAAAGCTGCAGTGCAAGCAGTTTGTGGTTGTAATTTGGCCTGTAGTGGGAACTGCTACAACAACACACCTATGCAGTTTCCTTTTGTGGATGCTTTGTTGCTTAGTGTCACATTCCATGATATTTAGAGACCTACAGAGAGTAGTGGTAGATCCTGTGAATTGAACAGGAATTTTTCCAGGGGTGAGCAAAACTGCAGTATACAGCAGTTTGTGGTTGTAATTCAGTGAACTTTCCTTCACTTTCTGCTTTGTTCCAGAGACCTCAATCACACCCAATTCCCCCAGGTTTGCCTCCCTTCAGTTGATTTTTAAATAATATTTATTCATCGCATTAGATTGTATACAGTGACCATTTTCAGGCATAGAGCGACACATGCTCAGTAGTGTCTCTCTCCCTCCCTCCCCCTCCCCCTCCCTCAGCTAGATTGGAACATTGAGTGAAAATGGCTGCCTCCTCTACCAAACACTTTGCCTTAGTGGAATAATCAGTGTCTTCTCAGAAGTAAGTTCCATTGAGTGTAATGGTCTTATTTCCAGTTGTGTAGGGGATTGTAGCCTTTTTTTAAACTGCCTTGAACCTTGATCAAGGGGAGAGTGAGAATTTCCTGAGAATTACTGAGAATTACTGAGAATTTCCTCTCCTTTCCAGCACAATAATTCTACAATTAACAACTTTTTGTAAGCCTCTTTACTCACTGCAAAGAGTAGGACAAAAATATTTAAATAAGTATTACACTTTTGCTCATGCTTCCTGTACCTTTTTGTTCATATGAATTCTCTTAGTATTACTTATGATTGTTGACTTGCAATGATGGGAGTTGTAGTCCAACAGCTTTGGAGGACATGAGGTTGGGGAAGGGCTGCTCTAAGCAAAAAAAGAGAAGTTGCTGGCCCTAAGTTGTTCGTCATCGGTTTTCCACAATCCCACAGTCATCTCTGCATATCATGTTCTCCATCCTGTCCTCATGGTTTATCTGCTTTGGGAGAATGAGAATTTCACTTGCACTTTCTGCCTCTTTAGGGAGGATGTGGCATTAAAGCTTGTGAGCTTTAACTCCCAATTTCCCTGCTTTTTGGTGCTTGGTTGGAAACTGTAGAGCCTTAACGTTGTTTTTGTAAGCTGTAAGTTTGTTGTTTAATGAATTATATTTATATCCCACCATTTTTCCTGTTGAGCCTTAATGTTGTTTTTGTAAACCATAGGTTTTTTCTTCAATGAATATACATTTTAAGTCAGTAGTTCTGGGCATGGAGTGAGTGAGATCAGAGTCTCGCCTCCTAGCAATTCCCATCAGGAGCTGTTTCTCTGTTACTGTTAGCAGCACAGAAGCAGTGATCTTAATGAAGATTACTGGGGGGCACAAGGTTAACGTCTCCCCCTTCCCTACAGCAATACTGGGGGATGGGTAAGAGTGAGGGTGTTTGTTTGCGTGCTTACTTGCATGCCTGAGTGTGTGGGGGTGTGATACACATGTGTATACGCGGGTGTAGCCCTCAAGTTGCCACTCATTGCTGCATGTGGTCCTTAGATGAAAAAGTTGCCTGCCCGTGACCTTCAGAAATTTGCCACATATACTTGATTGCTGAAATGAAGCTTATCTACACATCTCATTTCCAGATTTCCCTGTCCAAATGCCGTGTCTCACATGACTCACTCAATCAACTTGTGAGGGTTGTTTCCATGACATCATAACATGCATCATTTGTTATGACATCCTTTCTAATTTGTTTTGTTTGTTCTTTAAGCTTCTTGCTTGTGCACACAGATGCTTTTTAATATGATCATTCTTTCTTTTTTCTTTCCTTACTTTTCCTTTTCTGTTCTCTATGGATGGCATTGGGAGAACATGCACGATTATTTGTCTTAAGCAGAAACGACAACTTTTGCTAAACGTTACATATACATCATTCATAATAATCATCCATCATGAGTTCTTTACATGTGTGCATGTCACCAGCTAATGATCGTCCATGTTTTTTACTGTTTAAAAAAATAGCATGTGTACAGAGTCCAAAGTGAGATCATCCCACATATGTTGTCCCCCAGGTATGTCTAAAATGGAAAGTAAGCTTCACTTGTAATTGTGAGTCTACAAGAACAGGGTATTTAATTGTAGCTTGACAATCAACTTGGATGATGTCCTCACCAAATCATCGCCGACAAAAATATTTTGCTGAAATCCCTAAAGCCAAAGCCCAGCTACACAAATAAATACTGTAGCAGAGCCTGACAGAAAGACATCCAGGCCAATGTCTTCCAGATGGCACTGATGGATGGCTTTGTGCTTCTATTTATTTGGTTTCCCAGGCAATGGTGTCTTGCCTTCACTGTCCATCACTTGATTAGTTTTGATCTGGAGACTGACCTTGCAGTCTTTGCAACATTAGGTGGGCAATTTGGTAGGTTTACTTCATGGACTGGTTTGGGTACCAGAGGCCAGCATTTAAACTTTATCCTCTTTATCGACATCATTAAAGGGGCCCTCACAAGTTGGGGATCTGAAGTGCGTAAACGTAGTGTCTCATCACTTGGGGCACAATAGGACCCAAAAGGACCTAACTCTGGCTGGATCCTGCCCAACATTTTTAATTTGGAAGAAAATAGAAGATTTGATGAGATTTAAAAATGGAACACTTGGGGAAATGTCTAAATAGAGAAACATCCATGCCAAGTTTAGACTTTTAAAAATGTTCAATTTGGGAATCACCTCAAACAGCATTTCAAAAGATGGATTGTATTAAATACAGGTAGCCAGGAAGCAGCAGCAGTAGTTGGATAAAGGACACCTTTTATTCTGCTACTCCTTGTCAGCCCCTCACAGCAGACTTGGCCCCGGAATAAACTCCCCCTCTATTATTTTTAAGGAAATGCATTGTTAAATTGCATTATGGACCGTGCTCATAATCAAACCACACAAAGGATGGTGTAGATGCAGTTGTGACCAACCTCCCAGCCGCAACGAGGCTCAAGCACTCTTCGCCACCTCCAGTTGCACAATTCTAATTTGATGGGGTTTTACATAGCAGAATTTGCTGGTCTTAGATTGACTGACCTGAACAATAATTCTTCCCCATGCAAAACCTACGTCCAGAGTTTATCACTCAAATTATCAGAGTGCAATAATTTGTTCAGCTGTACAGATGGGTAGAAAAACAGAGAAAAACTATTCAGGGATGAGTTAAAATCTTGGCAAGGTTTCTCCACGCAAACGGACAGCCTTCCGAGCTTAAAGACCTTTCCCCACCCTGCCCGCTGGGATAGGGAGAGGAGATTGCAGGCGAGGATGGGGAGAGGTGACGTGGGGGGCCACCATAGGCTGGCCCAGGGTGGTGCCACCGGAGATAGGAGGGGTCTGTGGCTATTTAAGGGGGACCAGGACCCCTCCAAATCTCCACTGTGTGCTGCGCAGCTTCCTCCCGCCCTCCCCTGTTGTCAGTGTGCGTTCGCCGGTCGTCTTTTTGAGGCCAAGTAGGAATTTTTTGCTCACAATCTAACTTGAGTGTGAGTTTTTTCGCCTACTTCACACTGCAAAAGCAGGATGGGTGATAACTAGGTCAATCTGGCAATTTGGTCACTTTATTGGCGGTAGGAGCCGGCATTTGATATGTTTTTAATGGTGAGCATTCACGGGCACTATTCAAGTGATTGGTAACGCCTGAGGGCCAACCACTGAGAGCCCTGCGGCATCAGTTGGGGGGATAAGGCTTACCTTTGGGGCCAACCCGTCTCGTCTACTCGGAGCCCTGCGGCACGAGTGGAGACGACACCGGAAGGCCACCCCCACCTCAGATTGGGGAAGCTCGGGGGGCGGCGAAAAAGCAGGCGCCACTTCCCGGGCTGTGAATGTCTCGCCCGACCCCTTCAATGGCCTGGCTAGCCATGCAAAATGCCCGCTTAGGTTACCTCCCCCCTTTATGCTTGCTTTTCTTGTAAATAAATAAAGTGGCCCTTGTTTAAATCCCAACTCTGTGTCGCCTCTTCATTTCTCATCCTTCGTTCCACAATTCTATTCCTTGGTTTTTAAAGCATTAGGGAAAGATGCAAGCAAACATGTATCATGCCTAATTTAGCCCCAGATTGTTTATAATGTTTGGGGGTAAACAGCATGATTCTTTAATTTATTTTATTTAATAGATTTATATACCACTTACCATATTATTATTATTATTATTATTATTATTATTATTATTATTAAAAAATCTCTAATTGGAACCAGAGGTAATAGGAGGACAGTGTGAATCTTAGAGCACTGCTGTGATGTGCTGTCTGTGATCCACCACTCTCATATGGGTCATGTATTGGATTTCAAAGAGCTACATCTGAGAAAACACAGCACTAATTAATCTGATGAAATATTACCATGTTCTGGTATAAACAATTCAATGTTAGAATCATAGAATAGTAGAGCTGGAAGAGGCCTACAAGGCCATTGAGTCCAACCCCCTGCTCAAAGCAGGAATCTACCTTAAAGCATCCCTGACAGATGGTTGTCCAGCTGCCTCTTGAATGCCTCTACTGTGGGAGAGCCCATGACCTCCCTAGGTCATTCGTTCCTTTGTAATACTGCTTTAACAGTCAGGAAGGTTTTTCCTGAGGTCCAGCTGGAATCTGTTTTCCTGTAACTTGAGCCCGTTATCAAGTGTCCTACATTCTGGGTTGATCGAGAAGAGATCTTGGCCCTCCTCTTCAAGTATTTGAAGAGTGCTATCATGTCTCCTCTCAATCTTCTCTTCTCCAGGCTAAACATGACTAGTTCTTTCAATCTCTCCTCATAGGACTTTGTTTCCAGACCCCTGATCATCCGCATTGCCCTCCTCTGAACACTCTCCAGTTTGTCTGCATCCTTCTTGAAGTGTGGTGCCCAGAACTGGATGCAATACTCAAGATGAGGCCTAACCAGTGCTGAATAGAGGGGAACCAGTACCTCGCACAATTTGGAAGCTATACTTCTGTTAATGCAGCCTAAAATAGCATTTGCTTTTTTTGCAGCCACATCATACAGTTGGCTCATATTCAGCTTGAAATCTACAACAATTCCAAAACCCTTCTCGCTTGTAGTATTGCTGAGCCATGTATCCCCCATCCTGTCACTGTGAATTTGGTTTCTTTTTCCTAGGTATAGAACTTGGCATTTATCCCTATTAAATTTCATTCTGTTGTTTTCAGCCCAGCGCTCTAGTCTCTCAAGATCACTTTGAAGTTTGTTTCTGTCTACCAGGGTATTAGCTATCCCACCCAATTTTGTGTCATCTACAAATTTGATAAGCATCCCTCCTCATCCAAATCATTAATAAAAATGTTGAAGAGCACTGGGCCCAGGACTGAGCCCTGTGGTACCCCACTTGTTGCCTCCCCCCAGTGTGAGAAGGTACCATTGATAAGCACTCCTTGAGTCTGATTCTGTAGCCAACTGTGGATCCACCTAATAGTTGTTCCATCTAGTCCACTTTTCACTAGTTTGTGAATCAGAATGTCATGGGGCACTTTGTCAAAAGCTTTGTTGAAGTCAAGATATAATATGTTTACAACATTCCCACAGTCCACAAGGGAGGTTACCCGATCAAAAAATGAGATCAGATTAGTCTGACAGGATTTGTTCTTGACAAATCCATGCTCGCTTCTAGTAATCACTGCATTGTTTTCAAGGTGCTTACAGATTGACTTCTTTATAATCTGCTCCAAGATTTTCCCAAGAATGGATGTCAGACTGATTGGTCTGTAGTTCCCAGGTTCCTCCTTTTTGCCCTTTTTGAAGATAGGGACAACATTAGTCCTCCTCCAGTTGTCCGGCACTTCACCCATCTTCCATGATTTCACAAAGATAATAGTGGTTCTGAGACTTCCTCTGCCAGCTCCTTCATTACTTTAGGATGCAGTTCGTCAGGCCCTGGAGATTTGAACTCATTCAAAGAAATTAGGTGTTCTTTGACCATCTATTTATCAATCTCAAACTGCAATCCTTCCTTTCAGCTTGTACTTCACTTTTGCCAGGGGTGGGGGAGTCATAGACCTGCTTTTGGTAGAAGACTGAGCCAAAGTAGGAATTGAGCACTTTGGCCTCTTCTTTGTCATCTGTTACTAATTTGCATTAAGCAGTTGAACCACCATTTCTTTCCTCTGTCTTTTACTATTCACGTATCTGAAGAAAGCCTTTTTATTGCTTTTAGCATCCCTCGCTAGCCTCAGCTCATTCTCAGCTTTAGTCTTCCTGACACCATTCCAGCACTTCTGTGCTACTTGTTTGTACTCTTCTTTTGTAGCCTGGCCTTCCTTCTACTTCCTATATGTATCCTTTTTTATTTTCAGGTCATCTCTAAGCTTTTTGTGGAGCCATATTGGTTTCTTCTGTTGTCTTCTATCTTTTTTCCTTGTTGGAATTGTTTGTAATTGTGCCTTTAAAATTTCCTTTTTCAAAAACTCCCACCCATTTTGGACTCCTTTTCTCATTATGGTCACTTGCCATGGGACCTTTCTTATCCTAGTTCTGAGTTTATTAAAATTGGCTTTCCTGAAATCCAGAGTAGCATATGGCTACACTTAGCTTTTGCTTCCTTTAAAATCAAGCACTCAAGTAGGATGTGGTCACTTTCCCCCAGAGTTCCTGTGACTGCAACTTTATCCACTAAATCATCCCTATTGGTCAGTATCAAGTCAAGCCGATCTTCTAGTTCCTTCCTCTACTTTTTGTTGGAGAAAGTTATCAGCCACAAATGTCAGGAATTTCTTGGAGGGGCCACTTTTGGCAGAATTTGTTTCCCAACAGATATCGGGGTACTTGAAGTCCCCCATTACTACTACATTGGATTTCCTTGAAACACTGGCAGTTTGCTTTTCAAAAGTTTTGTCCTCATCTTCTCCTTGATTGGGTGGTTGGTAGTAGACTCCGACTATCATGTTCCTTTTATTCCTTGCCCCATTTATTTTAAGCCAGATGCTCACAATGGGGCTCACAGGCTCATTCGCCTCTATTTCTGTGCAGAGATAAGTATTTTTAACATATAGTGCAACTCCGCCTCCCTTTCTATTTCTTCTGTTCTTTTTGAACACATTACACCATTCAATTGCTATATTCCAATCTTGGGAGTCATCCCACCAAGTTTCAGGTATACCTATCAATTTGTATTTGCCTTCCTATATTAAGAGTTCAAGCTCATTCTGTTTGTTTCCCATACTGCGGGCATTAGTCTATAGACATCGAAGACCATGTGCTTTATAGTCTGCTGTCTTTCCTACATTGTTGCAAACACTATTTTTGGGCGCTGTTGGAGTTGTTCTCTCTGATATGGTGCATAAGCCTTCATCCATTGTTGCCCCAAAGTTTACGTCTCCCGCCCATGTAGGATTCACCCACGAGAGGCATCTGAAGCTGACTCATGGAAAGAATGCCAGAAATTGCAGAACACTTTGTAAGTGATAAAAAGGGGAAATCTGTTGTTAGATAGCCACTGTCATGTTCCCCAGCTTTGATCTATCCTCTGGCTCCGAAGGGGACTTGGAGGCAAAAGAGACTCCCTCCATTAATCCAATCCCCGCTATGCCAGGGCTTTCCATACTGGAGGATGTGCCTCTACCTGACTCCTCAGATGCAGAAGACACTCCCCCATTACAGCCTTCACCACTCCCATGCTGTAGAAGCCAGCGGCTACAAATGAGGCAGTGGAGTTAACTGCAGGTCTGGAGTTGCTGGCCCTCATATGGCTTCAGAAAACCTTTACCTACTGCTGAGTCAACAACTCCTTTTGCTTGAGTCTTAGCTAACTTGGAGCTGGCCAAGGTCCTGGGAGACTCTGCCTAGTCTAACTTGCCTGGCTATTCAGCAACCTAAACTGGATTTGCCTTGACTTGCCTGAACTTGTCTTGACCGGACCTGACCTGACTTGCTAAATCCATGCCTACATGTGCCTTGCTGGCTTTAGCACCTCTGGTTGCCTTGAACCAAGTTGGATTGGGCAGCCACTGGATATATAATTTGATGGCCCACAACCAGCAGTATGCATGTATCAGGCAAACAGGATTCTGATATGCAGAATCCCTTAGAAGTCACTACTGACTATTCTACATTGCTTTGTATGCTGAGTTTGCCTATCACTTAAGCTTTGCTCAGCTATTACTCCTCATTGGTTGGAACCTTCGAAGGCCCATTGAGATCCATTTGTTTTACATTTTGAAGATAAAATTGCTCATAACTGCTCTGAGTTGGATGCCACAGTTTTGACAGAATTGGAGATGGATGTAGCCATGGTATACTTTGGTCCTGTTATTATGGATATTTTTCAGCTTGTGCCGCCTGAGAATATCGACAAGCTCCTTGGAGGACTGAGGCCCACCTGCTCTTGAAATCCATGTTCATCCAGTGTGATGAAGTCTACCAAGGGTGGGCTTACAGTATGAATATCAGAAGTGGCCAATGGTACAGGATAGTTTTGGTGGTCCTGAAGGAGGAAGTAGTGAAACTAGTGTTGAATAACCAGAGGTGTTTCATACAACACTTTCATTGTGTAATTGTCCTGCCTCATTCATAGCATTTTGTGGAGGGCCCAAATGACATCATCTTCCTTTTTAACCCCTGCATGTTTTCCCACTAGTTCTTCCATCCTTTTTCTTACCAGAGAAAATCTGTTAAGGAGGAAAAGATGGAATAGCTGCACAGTGCCTTCCCATTGCTAGTGCTAGGAGCCCTTTATCTGGAAGCACCCCAGGAATAGATCCTTTGGCTATGGAGAATTATTGCCAACTTTCAAATCTATCATTTCTGAGTAAGGCCTTGGAGTGGGTCGAGTCCAGGCAGTTTGGATGACCTGACAGAGTGCCTCTACCAGTATGAACCTACCTGTACACCACCACCACCACCACCACCACCTGAGGCCCTCCTCCTGGTGCTTTCTTCAGGGAAGCTTCAGAGGAGGCAACAAGGAGGAGGGTCTTTTTAGTGGTGACTCGCGATTATGGAAGGCGCTCCCCAGTGTGATCCACCTAGCACCAACATTGTCATCCTTTCGCTGCCAGCTTAAGACTTTTCTCTACTCCCAGGCATTTGATAGCATATGACAAGGCTTTAACTGGTCCTGGGATTTTTATTTTGGATTGGTTTAAATTGGTTTTGTACACAAATGTTTTTTATATTATGTTTCATATTGCATTTTAAGGCTTAAAACAGAGCTTTGGCCATTGGGTGGTATAGAAATTTAATAAATAAATAAATAAATAAATAAATATTTAGATCCATTCCACTCGAGTTTCCAGCCTGGCTTCAAAATAAAAATTACCTTGGATGACATTAGCCAGAGAATGGATGGGGGAAGTATAATTCTTTTGGTTTTCTGGAACTCTCAGTGGCTTTTGATACCATTGACCAATGGTATCCTGGGCAATTGTGGCTCCTATCCTTACTGGAGGGAAGGAACCAGAGGATGGTGCTAGGCGGGGGGGGGGGGGGAATGACTTTTGTTCCACACCATGGCCATTGACATTTGGAGTGCCTGAGGGTTCTATCTTGTCCCTCATGCTTTCTAACATCTACATGAAAACACTGGGAGGCATCATCCAGACGTTTGGGCTTTTTCATTAATATGCAGAAGACATGAAGCTCTACCTCTCTTTTGTACCATATGATCCCAGGGAGGCAGTTGAAACCCTCAACAGGTTGCGAATCTGGCACTGAAAATAATTAAATATTTTTGCTAACTGATGCTGTAAATGCTAATTTGATCTGGAATGATTGAATGGTCTGAATGAGGGTTTGGGTGAGATTTACAAGAAGTCTTTGTCCTCCATAGGTGATGCCTTCATGGCAGTCACTCCTGAGGAGACCGAGCTCCTCCTGCTCTACTGGCAGTTCCTGCGCATTGCTGGTGGCAGGTGGTTCCTAGTCCTCAGGCTCTTCCTCCAAGGAGGAGTCTTCCAATGGAGGCATGACTGGAGTTACAAATAAGAGTCTATTAGCAGATCTCAGGTGTATTCTTTTTTTCTTTTCTTTTTCTTCTTCTTTTGGTCTGGGGAGATCCCAGTTAGAACTTACTAACCATCAGGGCTGAGTCGAGCAATCAGAATCAGAGGACAAACCAGAAGGCAGAACTGGCAAACAAGTCAGGACTTAGAGCTCAGGCAGACCTTGCTGCCCAAGCAAGGCTCAACTGCAAAAGGAAATCTTCCTGCCAGGAGGAACCAATAGGTGGAATAAAAAGCAAGATATACAACTCTATGAAAGCAGTATATGGAATGTGGATTGTGCCCCAACAGTTATCAGTGTACTTCAATATCACTATAAAACAGCAGTGTAGATCTAGCGCAGATCTGGAAGGTTCTTCCTTGAGAGACCGCAGTTACTTGGTTCACCACATGGGGCCGTGGTCAGCAATTCTTGCCTGTACTCATCCCACTACCCTAAGGGTAAGGTGTACCACACCTGTACATGTCCGGTTTATTGAGGTAGAGATGATGGAGACCTTCACTGGAAGCTGGAGCATGAACATTTTCTGCAGGCTCTCAGGAATGATCATCCGGCCCAAAGACTTCCTAATTGATGAGGTAGTGTAGTCAGCTTTGGATCGTCTTAGAGTCCAAGACCTGCCATGTATCATATCCCTCATAACGTTCAGCTAGAACAGGAGGTAGAGATTGCAGCAGGTGCCCAGAGAAGAGGTTACTATGGTAAGCTGTCAACTGATGTTCAAACTGCATATTACATTAAATGAGTAGCATGTCACTGAGGATAATCTCTTTTTGTTTTGTTTTGTGTGTGTGGCTCCTCTCTGTCTCTGCCAAAGGGCTGGCTTTTCTTGAACTCAGATTCCCATAAAACTAAGTGTTTGATCACTCCCTAAGCCCCTTCCTTATACCCTCTAATTGGAGGCCATGGTGCTCTCTCTCAGACCATATTCTTTGCAATGAACTCTGCCTGTGCCCTGGAACCCAAGACCAAATCAAGTAGGTTACATGTAGCTAGCTAAGTTACGTTGACCTTTTGGTTTTATTTGGAATTCTCTCTGTTCTCACTAAACTCTTCACCCCCAAAAGGATTGCATGGTTACAAAACTACCACATGTAATTTTAGAATTTTTACACTATTAGAATCCTTTTACAGTCCACATATTCAGCTGCAAATCTTTAAGTGATGAGAAATCAAGTGATAGTTCTCTGTCCCTAAGATCCTTTGACATAATAAAGCCACAGTCAGCAAGTGTTGATGCTCACAATGTCATTTTGCATGAAGACAGTGGGTAAGGTCAATTCTAGTAGAGCCTGAGTGGTGTTATGGTTAGAGTGATGGCCTAAAATTGGGGAGACCCAGGTTCAAAGCCCCACTCAGCCATGAAGCTCACTGGGCTTGCCTTGGACCAGTCACTGCCTCTCACCCTAATCTACCTCACACGAGGAAGGATCAAATGGGGAGCATCCCTGGCATGTCAAGGTAGGGAAAGAGATCTGCTGCCACTCAGTGTAATTCTGAGCTTGGTGGACAAAATAGTCTGACTCAATAGAAGGCAGGTTCTTATGTATCATCCATCAATCATTTATGCACATCACCACTTCGCGCTGCAATATTGACCATGGCAGGATCTACACTGCTGTTTTAAAGCGCTTTAAAGCACTTTATAACAGTAGTGACAACTGTTTTGGAGTGTGTCATGGGCCCCAACAGTTGTCAGTACTGTTATAAATCGCTTTAAAGTGCTTTATAACAGTAGTGACAACTGTTGGGGCCCAGGACATACTCCAAAACAGTTGTCACTACTGTTATAAAGCGCTTTAAAACAGCAGTGTAGATCTGCCCCATGTATTTCTCAGTAGGGTTGATCATGTGTTTGTCAACCAAACTTTTGACTCCTTGGATCCCTTGGTGTTTCTTAATTATCTGAAACATTCTAGATGTTGCAGATTCTATTTCCTGGCAGAACTTCTGATTATGATATTTTGAGAAAGTAAACAGAGAAAATTTCTGAAAGCTGATATAAGCCCTTTTCTACCCTGTACTGCCTGATTTAAATCATTTTGTGCCTAAATTCTGTCCTTCTAACTGTTCTTCATTGATCTTAGTTTGAAGAGAAAGCAGAAAAAAAGTTCAAGTGAAATGCCAAAAGGCACACAAAAGGTGTGCTGGAGAGAATATGAACTGTTTGGCCATCCCAACGTTATATTCAAAGAAAAAGTAATGTTAACTCTGCCCCTGCATCTGTTTGCATTTGGTAACCTCATTACCTGAACACCTTTTGAGCACTTATTTGGCCTATCATGGATCCTGCTGCATTCAGGAAGAATAATAGCTTGACGTCTGAATTCCTCCTTTATTCTTTTCCTTTATTGCTACTATTTTGTTGTTGTTGTTTTAAATTTCATCTCAGATTTCCAGCACGGGGGAGCTAAGCGATATAGCCTACAGGCCTCTGTTTTGAATTTCACACATTCTCTAGGTGGCAGGAAATTTAATTGAGATTTAGCATCTGAAAAATATGCAGGCAGGAGCTGCTAAGCTGTATTTTTCTAGTATCATATTTGAAAAGGGACTTTCACAGCACAAAGCCCTACACAAATCTACTGATGGCCAATACCTGTTCGGAGAAGTATAGGGAGCGGGGAAGTCCCTTCAGAGAAACCTCACAATTTGTTTGCCACCTGAATACAGCTGTGTGGACCAAAACAATCACTAAATACACTTAGAATATTGTATTATAAAAGCAAGAAGAAATACTGTTAATACAAGGTTGGTGTTCAGCTAAGCTTTACAAAAGTCAACTATTTGAGTACCAGCATTTGTGATCTCATTGTATCACAAACATAAAAGGGACAGTGTCATCATACACAAAAGGATGTTCATGCTTGCAACTCTGAAAGCTTTCTTGCCCCACAAACTTACCAAAATTGTACGTCCCAGTTCTCTCCTACTAGAGCTCAGCCCTAACTACCCATTTAAAAGTTCCTTGTGTAATGCAGTGAGCTCATTCTTTAAAATCTAGACCAATCCATTGAAGAATACCTTCTCATCCTTTTTTACTTAGGCAGGCAGCCAGGCAGGCAGGCAGAAAGAAAGAAAGAAAGGATTTCGAACAAATGCTTTAAATAAATAAATATTCAACAGCCCAAACCTATGCATGTTTACAAGCCAGATTTAAGTGCCAGTGTGAAGGAAGTCTGCATAGGAATGTAACCTGTGTTTTAGTTGGAGTGGAATGGATTGGGATGCCATCTCACTTCTTTCCAGATTTTTGGGTGCTTCCAGATGGAGGGCTTCTAATGCTACTGATGAGAAGACATTCTGAAGTTATTCCACCCTTTTCTCAACAGGTTTTCTGTGGTCAACAACAACAAAGCCAAAAGCAGTGATGGGAACACATGGGAGGGTTACAAGTGGAAGATGGTATCATTTGGTGGTGGTGATGGGGACCCATGAAATTCTGTAGATGAAGCAGGGCAATAATGGGATAAAAGCCTTGTCTGGAAGCACCTACCTACAACCATCCCACTTATTTTCAATTGGACATATTTAGGTCTGACTGAACCACCCCACTTCCCCCACCCACTGATTGTAGTCTTAATTATCTTAAGGTTAAAGTGGTGCATGTTTGCAATGCCTATATTTAGATTAAATCAACGTAGGTTCTGATTGGAGTAATGCAATTAAAAAAAGGTCCTTTCCAGAAGTACAACTTTTTGAAAAGTTGGAAATAGTGGCTTTAGCTAAAGGGATTAAACATACGCCCTGCAAGCATATCTTAACTGTTAAGGGGATAACATAAATGCTACAGAAATCACGTATATTCTTAAGATTGTCTTCAGAGTTACGTGCACCCAAACAGGAGGTCCGAGAATTCATAGCGCTGATTCTGTACATTCTTAAAGTAGTAGAAACACCAGAGCCCATTTCTGCCCCTCCTTATTCTCCATGAGCAGCAACTGTAATGTAGAGTTTGTACACAGGGTTGCATCCAACATAATATCAGTGCAAAAAGTATGAAGGGTCGCATCATTACACGAGTTGTTGTGCAAATGTTACTGGAACAACTAGTGCAACTAGTACAAGCAACACTTGCTGTAATGTAAAGTGTAAAGCTGGTCAGGGGCAATAGAGAAAAGTGAACTTGTTTTCTTCCTCCGCTAGTCTCTTCTTGTGACTACCCTTCGAGGTACATTGAAACTCTCGGGCTTTTACTTCTCCTCCTTCATTGGTAGTAAGTGTTGCTTTTCTGAATGGTGTAACCACAATGACGGCACTCAACATTTTCTGTCAGAAACGATGGATTCCGTTTGATGCCTGTTCCACCGATTATGCGCATCTTCTCGGAAGCGCTTTATCGTAAATGCTTGTATGCAGGAGGTAATTGAGCACTCAACAGGTGACCTTACCGGTTGTGTCAAATGCATTTTACAAGTAGTTAATGCGGAGAATCGCTTGTTCACATAGGTAAAATGCGCTTTAACGGCCAGAGCAAAATAAAACTCGCTATTTAATGTACATTCGATAATGCGCATAATTGGAGAGAAAACGCGCCTCTACGCCCGATTTGCGCTCCGTTCTTGTAGAGGTAAATTTTTTAATGCGCCTTGAAAGAGCTTTAAATGCCTCTTGTAGAGGCAGCCTATATTTGTTCTCCCAGGAGCTCTGAACTCCCAATACTGTGATGTTTGTTTTTGAAGTAGCAGTGTGTGCGTGTGCGTGTGTGTGTGTGTGTGTGTGTATTTCTACAGCATTTGCCTTGCTCCAGTTACACACTGAAACTACACAGGTATATCTTATCCAACAAATTTAACTCTTAACATAATGACGTTGTAATGCGTTGTGAAAGTGGCTTGCACACGGGGAATCAAAGTATAAATTTCCTCAGTGAATATTCTGTAAAACAAATCTATATCTATATAATATCCAGAACATCTTTCTGAAGTAATAACCTGTCATTAGGAATGTGCAGCTTCAAGGTCTTTAGTTGTGGGTGTGTATCAAATATAATTCAAAGTTGGGAGTTAGTTGACTGCCTTCCCGTTGACCAATTCTCATGAAACATACTTCATTGGAAAGCTCTTGACACAGAGGTTCCATGTATAATAATGATTTTCACTATAATCCAATGTTGGGGGTTTATTCACGTCCATAAAGCTTTTGTATTATTTATTAAGAATTAGGCTATCTTCTATAACAATGTACTGCAAAAGTTTTGTTTTTAATGCCAAAAAGTCAAATATAATTAAACAAACAGAATTAACTGCAAATTGGAGCAAAATGGAATATGAACACACAAAAAAGTCTCTGTACACAGGTGCTGGCCAAAGTACAATGATATGTGAATAAGATACGGCCTGTAAACAAATCATGTAGGGATTAAGAGACGCCTACAGTTAAAAGTAATCCAGTCACAATTTAGTTATAACTCAGAAAGGAAGTCTTCAGCTCTTAAATTTAATAAAATAACATCTAAAAGTCTCTACACACCTTTAGTTAAATTAAATCTTTTGTTAAATTTGATTTTTCTCCATGAACTGTGTTCACCAGAAACCAACTGTTTCCTGAAAATGACCCACTAAAGGAGGACCTATTCTGTTGTTTCTAATATTACTCAGGTATCACTTATACATAATCTGCTTTTTGAGGGTCTTTTAGTTTTGCCAACAGTTTTCTGCAAGGGCATTATATAACATACACAACATTAGTGTTGCTGCAAGTTAAGAACTGGCAGAGAAAATACACCCAATAGTCAATAGAGTTAATGAAGGACTCATACTTCTGTATTTACAGAAAATGCAGTGCTGACCATTGAAAACTCTTCAAAGCCTAAATAACTGTATCAGATACATAGATGTTTCCTAGGTAGAGTAACTGAAAAACATTAATTACCATATTGAAACTGCTTGCTTTGACTGGCATTGTATCCCTCCATATTAGGCTACTAATTAATGTTTATAAAACAATGCACTCCCAGAAAATGTCCCACTCCATATAAGATGCAAAAATGTGGAGGACAAGCACATGAGAATAGTAGTCCTTACTATAACAAATGTTCAAAGTCTACTTCTCATTTTATGCCAGTTGTACTACTTCAGGCTGCAGGTGCAGGCTTACACTATTGAATGCTTTTCCATTCAAGAAAGTTTCCCGCATACCAAAGCATGCCTTCCAGGCAGAATGCCAAGCTAGAACACTGCTAACTGACACATTCGTTTTCTGTGTAGAGGGGAATTTTTTTATGGAAGATTATTCAGGCATGTGATCCCTTCCCCGTACAGTAAATTTGTATGGCTCACACACACCTTGACATAAATTTATCACCCAGGTGAGAACTGGGTTGTCCAGGCCTTTCAGTATTTACTTTTGGAATGATCCAGCTAGAAAAAAGCCTTGCTCAAAGCTCTCAGCATTACAGAAGCAGAGTCCATTTTGTAAAGCCAACAGACCTTTGGGATACAAAGAATACCAAAAGGAATGCAAATGGGATTCGGCTTTGTCCCATTAATAAAACTTTTTTATTTTGCTACATATTTGGCAGAAGAGTTGTACCTCCTCACCTCTGAGTAATAAGTGTGCCGCACATCAGCAGATGCCAGGCTCACAGCCTTGCTACTGGCAAAGTCATGGAGAAGAGCCATAGCTTGGAGGTGTTTCCTCCACCTTCAAGACCATCTATCTAGCACTTGGAATATATGGCATGCTCCACACAACAATTCTATTTGGTGGGGGTACAGATTTAGAAAATATGGTTAGTTTACATTACAGATTTGTACCAACAACCCTCCCCACAATTAGATTTGGGCTTCAGAAAACGGCCCAATTCTATTCAGACTGATTCAAAGGCCATCTGCTTCAACTTGGGTACCAAACTCAAGCCAAGATTTGGAAATCTGAAACCTTGTTTTTCCCATTAACTGTCTTGGGATTTTAAAAAAATATTTGTCAAAATTGGATATTTGTAGGCATTTTAGCCTCTTAGGAGGGGATTATGCCTACCAATTGTGGAAAAAAAATAGGTGTAGGGTTTTTTTGTGCTCTGCAACTTTATATTTTGATTTGATGGAAATGGCCAATAACTGTTTTTTTCTTGGCAGAACTGGGTGAAAATTGCAGAGATAGTTGCCCCTTTGGGGGGGATTGAGCCTACCAAATTTTAGATAAATAGGCACAGGGGTTTGTGTGCAAGACATTTTGACATTTTGACAATTTGAGGGTATCCCAGAATGGGATACTCCTCTTAGATACTCCTATGCTCCTTGTGGAGCACACTTGTCTCCTATGCTCCTTGAAGATTACTGTTCTGAAAAGGACCAACAACCTACGGGTATTCCTAAGTAAGAAAACTGCAAAGACAGATATAGTGGTTCATGTGGCAGGGGAGTCTTCACTTTTGGGGAGGGGGGGCTCATTTTCTTCACTATCTTTCCCCCAAGGTTTTTTTGGGCAATTTGTATGAAAACTGAACACCTCGTAGACCTGTCCTTCAGCAAGAAACCTACAAAGTTTCAGAAGGAGGTTGCAGGGCCTAAGAGGTTATGATGATTGCAAGCCAGTTTAAGTCTTTTTTCATAGTGAAGCTTGGTGGCATTGGAAGAATGGCCGTTTCATGGTCCCATTCTTGCCCTCCTACAAAGCACAGTGATTAGAGCCCCTGGTAAAATATGCTGTAGGATTAGAAGGTGTACCTGTCAGTCAGTCAGTCATCCTCCCTCCCCCCACTTATTAGTATTTTAGAGAAATGAAACCAAAATAGGAGATGAGACAGAGGCAAGGTTAACACAATCACAGAGAGAAAATAGGGCATGGTGGCTTATTTCCTCTCCTGAGCATGCCGGGGGGATTAGCAGAATTACCCTTGGCAGTGAGGCTTGTCAGGTTGTGTGAACCTGGCCAGGGTGGCTTGTTACTGTGGGTAACAAGGCGCCCAGAACCCATGGCCTTTTGTATGGTTCCAGGTGGCTTGCTACTCACAGCAACAAGCCATCCTGGCCACATTCACACAATATGACAAGCTGTACTGCTGGGGGTAATTACACTGCCAGCTTGGCTTGTTTCAGAGTAGCTTGTTGTGATGTCTGAACCCAACACAGTGGCTTCAGCATGGCTTATTAAGCATGTACAAGCCACCCATAGAACCCTTGGCTTTTTGTTGGGATGTTCTGGATGTCTTGTTTTAGAGTGGCTTGTTGTGACGTGCAAACCCAGCACAATGCCTTGTGCGTGACTTGTGCCAAAAGGCTACAGCGTTACTTGCCAAAAGTGGCAGAAAACCTAACCACTCTGCGTGTTACCTTGTCATCTTGCTGACCCTATGTCAGGCTGGCAACACCTGCATGCCTGACTCCCATTTGCATTTGCGATCACAAATGGGAGAATTGTGCAAATCGAGCAGCAAACATCCCTGAAATATGTGCTACCTACTTAATTGCTGGACTTTTTTTTTTTTAACTCTCCAGAATCGTATGCGAATTTATTCATAGGTGGATTGGTGGGTGGATGGGAAACCAAAGACCAAAAATATGCATTTTTTACTAGTTAATGCGAGCATGCACAAATCTCCTCCAAAGTGAAAAAAGGTTTAAAAGTGCAAATTCCCCCCACCCCACCCCACGCACATACACATTTTCATGCTTTAGGCTATGGTGGGAATACATATTTTGGGTCTCTGTTTTTCCCCCACAACTAAATTTGCATACAATTCTGGAAAGTTAAAAAAAAAAGAAGCCTGACAATTTGCGAAATACAGACAAACAGATTTAACAACATTTTACTCTTAAAAAGAAATGGTGCCACAGAGGACACTGGGATACAGGCCAGGAGTAGGTGGGAGATCCAAGGGGGAAACAAACCATGGGGAACCGAGGAGCTCCTGATCGTCTGTTGGATTAAACAAGCCACCAAGGTTTGTTTTCAGGGTAGCTTATCGTGATGTGCAAATGCGCCCAGAAGGTCTGCATCTCTGCATATGAATAGAAAATGAAACTTTGTTCTGGCCCAACTTAAGTTGTGGTAGTTTTGGAGGGAAGCCGACTTCGCCCCGGAAAGCACCAGAAATGTTTCCAAGGGCCTTGGATTCTACTTGGGCTTCAGGCTTCATCCAAAACTGATGCCCGTCTCCAATTTACACTTTTTTTCAGTCAAGGGAAAAGACAGTCAATAAAAATGTGTGCAGCAGATGGTTACTGATGGCTTTACGAAAACCCACCATTCTATATAGAACAGGGAACCATTGCAGTCGACACACAACGTTACAGGCAGCACTGCATGTAACAACGAAGCAGCTAAATATATCACTGTTGACTGGTCCGCTAGATTAATGTAAGCAGAATGCATCCCCCTCCCATTCAAGAATACAAATCTCTATGAAACATCCTGGATTGTATTTTAAATTAATGGTCCTCTTGCCACTAGAGCGCAGTAATGCACACTCTACTTCCAGGATTGCAGTATCTTTGGCAGAAAGTAAACCGTTTCTCATGTTGCAGAGGTTTTTTTAGTCTGAGATTTTGTTTTACTGTCTATAGTTTGTGTACAAAACAATTCATCAAGGAAGAGCAGCTGACATTAGAAACAAACAACTTCTGACACATTAAAGACTACTAACAAATTTATTGTAATGTCAGGTTTTGTGGGCTCACGTAATACACTAATCCTGCTACCCTTCTGTTGGTCAGAAGCACATCCCTAGCAGGAAGCCATGTGCACCACAAATGGAGAAATCGCTGATGAACTCACCTATATGTCCTTGGCTAGTTCACCCTGGAAATATTGAGCCCCACTGCACTGTGTTTTGATACCTGGGTAGATGTGCTCGATTATTTTCTTCTCTGCATTGCATTCAGCTGTGAAGGCGGATGGCATTCCACACCATCAGTGGATTTTCCAGCATCAGCGGGTGAGAGGCAGCTGCCATTCGCCTGCCACTCTGCAGAAGCTGGGGCAGTGTGTGGAAAGGATGTCAGAGGTGTCAGAGCTTTGGTGCAAAGAAAGCGAAGGGAATGAAGTCACTATAACAGGAACTGTTGTCTGCCTGTCCATCTGTCTGTCAGCATGGAGTTCTGAGTCAATAAATACCGGTCAAAATGTGCAAGTCCTGCTGACCCACAATCCCGCTTTCTGTCTCTGGAGAAAATAAACAGGGATTTGGGAGTGTTGTGCCTTCTTCAGAGCTACCATTGTATTTGTGTTTCAGTCAAATAATACTCAGTAGTGTTAAGTCCCAGGACTTTGCATGAGTTCTTTAGTTATTATCGGATAACCCCTTCACAATAGATTGGGGGGTATTCTTTCTATAGGGGTGTCTTTTCATATGTCCTCAGCATAGTCATATACGTCTCATTAGTGCTAATTAAATTATAGCCATGCTGCTGCTCTTTCCTTCGTATCTGTGGGCAAACCATAGGGCAGGTGGTCTGCTCAGGCTAGTGCCACTTCCTTCCAAATGGCATTAAAAATGGTGACTCGCCAAACAGCTACACTGCTAGACGTTTCCCCTTTGTTTCCTGCACATACAATAGATCCTTGGACTTGAGTTATCAACATGATTAAAGTAGTTTCATAAGAAATAGAAAAGTGAAAATTGCATATTCCAACATACTAATAATTTCTCAAAATGGGATGATTTAGCCTTGCTGGTTAGAAACCTGAGAGAGACATGAAGAGTTGGATCCAGATTTAGTCATACTTAGGGTAAACCCATTGAAATCAACAGGTCTTGTTAGTCAACTAACCTATGGGTCTATTCTGACTAAATCTGGATCCAACCCATTGTCTGACTTATAACACAGCAGGAACAGACTTCTGGTACAAGATATATATAGGTGTGCTAAGCTGCTTAACAGAGATTTATAGGAATTGAATGTTGTTTACAACCTTAATGCTCTAGAACTGTAGAAAGAAATAGGAAATAGAAGGCGTTGGGACCGAGATACAGTCGTGCAGTTGTTACTTTGTGCTTGTGTACCTCTTCCCCATCCCCACCTTTGGCAGCTTGACTTTTGAACATGCATTTTGCTTACAATAATGATTTACACATATAAAACTGGCACATCAAAGAGAAGATTAACCTAGACTTGACATGGCAACTTTTTATTTGCAGTGAAGTGTGTGTGTGTGTGTGTGTGTGTGTGTGTGTGTGTGTGCGTGTGTGTGCATTTACTGGGGAGTATTTAAACTTGCAGTCTGAATAGTGCAAGGTTAAAGACAACCACAAAACCAAGCCAACCCAGCCTCTAACAACTAGTGATGCTGAAACCATCCTGACACATTTTAAAATGAGTTTGGCTAATATTAGTTATTTTCCTTCCCAAATCAGAAAGCCCAATTTGGGGATTGAGAAGGGTAGGTTATCACACAATTCCTCAGCAAACCGTTGTTGTTGTTGTTGTTGCTGCTGCTGCTGCTGCTGCTGCTCAATGCAGGAATCCACCTTAAAGCATCCCTGACAGATGGCTGTCCAGCTGCCTCTTGAATGCCTCTAGGGTGGGAGAGCCCACCACCTCCCATGGTTATGGGTTCCATTGTCGTACTGCTCTAACAGTCAGGAAGGTTTCCCTTATGTCCACCTGGAATCTGGCTTCCTGAAACTTGAGCCCATTATTCCGCGACCTGCTGTCTAGGATGATCGAGAAGAGATCCTGGCCCTCCTCTGTGTGACAACCTTTCAAGTATTTGAAGAGTGCTGTCATGTCTCCCCTCAATCTTCTCTTCTCCAGGCTAAACATGCCCAGTTCTTTCAATCTCTCCTCATAGGGCTTTGTTTCCAGACCCCGATCATTCTCGTTGCCATCCTCTGAACACGCTCCACCTTGTCTGCATCTGTCTTGAAGTGTGGTACCAAGAACTGGATGCAATACTCAAGATGAGGCCTAACCAGTGCCAAATAGAGAGGAACCAGTACCTCATGCGATTTGGAAGCTATACGTCTATTCATGCAGCCCAAAATAACATTTGCTTTTTTTGCAGCCACATCACACTGTATGCTCATATTCAGCTTGTGTTCTAAAACAACTGAAAGATCTTTCTCGCTTGTAGTATTGCTGAGCCAAGTATCCCCCATCTTGTAACTGTGCATTTGGTTTCTTTTTCCTAGGTGTAGAACTTGGCATTTACCCTATTAAATTTCATTCTGTTGTTTTCAGCCCAGTGCTCCAGTCTATCAAGACCACTTTGAAGTTTGTTTCTGTCTACCAGGGTATTAGCTATCCCACCCAAATTTGTGTCATCTGCAAATTAGATAAGCATTCCCTGCACTTCCTAATCCACATCATTAATAAAAATGTTGAAGAGCACTGGGCCCAAGACTGAGCCATGTGGTACCCCGCTCGTTACCTCCTCCCAGTGTTAGAAGGTACCGTTGATAAGTACTCATTGGCTGAATTTGGACAACACATTAAGCAACTGGGGGAGGGAAACAATTGTCAGTTGTATTGACTATCATGTCGTCCGAATGCTGCCACAGTCAACTCAGCGCTGATCCTAATCCACACCATGGTTGATTATTTATTACCATGTTGTGTGGGGAGTACCCACTAGATGAACAACTGTAAAGTTGTTTATTACTCCACCATTGACTATCGTGTTGTCCGAATTCAGCTTCTGAGTCTGATTCTGTAGCCAACTGTGGATCCACCTAATAGTTGTTCCATCTAGCCCACTTTTCACTAGTTTGTGAATCAGAATGTCATGGGGAACTTTGTCAAAAGCTTTGCTGAAGTCAAGTTATATTATGTCCACAGCATTCCTACAGTCCACAAGGGAGGTTACCTGATAAAAAAAATGAGATCGGATTGGTCTGACAGGATTTGTTCTTGACAAATCCATGCTGACTTCTAGTAATCACTGCATTGTTTTCAAGGTGCTTACAGCCAGATTACCCATGATGCAGATCCAGTTCATGCATGGTTGGAAGAAACTGCTTTCCTGTCCAATATAAATTAAATTAAAGCTCCCCTAATGAGACACTTCCCCATTTCTGTCCATTGGCTGAAAGAGGAGGCTTTGGGCAGCCAGGAAAGTAAGGTTTACAGGAGTTTGCTTCTCCAGAAAGAAGGAAATGAGGCCCAATGCCTAAATGGCCATAATCCACCTCCAACTTGAGGTTCTGTCTTGCAAGTCAAATGTACTTCTCTTTTTGTGGCTGGGTTTTGTTTTGTTTGCAAGATTGTCATCATTGTCATCCTCTTTCTCATTCCCTTGCAGCAGGAAATTTGAGGTATAGAAAGAGGGAAATCATCTTATGGCCAAAGATAGAGCTTCATAGAATCATAGGATCATAGAATAGTAGTGTTGGAAGGAGCCTATAAAGCCATTGAGTCCAACCCCCTGCTCAATGCAGGAATCCACCTTAAAGCATCCCTGACAGATGGTTGTCCAGCTGCCTCTTGAACGCCTCTAGTGTGGGAGAGCCCACGACCTCCCAAGGTAATAGGTCCCATTGTTGTTCTGCTCTAACAGCCAGGAAATATTTCCTGATGTCCAGCCAGAAACTGGCTTCTAGTAACTTGAGCCCATTATTCTGAGTCCTGCACTTTTGGGATGATCGAGAAGAGATCCTGGCCCTCCTCTGAGTGACAACCTTTCAAGTCTTTGAAGAGTGCTATCATGTCTCCCCTCAATCTTCTCTTCTCAAAACTGAACATGCCTAGTTCTTTCAGTCTCTCCTCATAGGGCTTTGTTTCCAGACCCCTGATCATCCTCGTTGCCCTCCTCTGAATCCGTCCAGCTTATCTGCATCCTTCTTGAAGCATGGTGCGCACAACAGGCCATGGTACTCAAGATAAGGCATAACCAGTGCCGAATGGATGGGAACCAGTACACAATTTTGAATCATAGAGTCAAAGAATAATAGAGTTGGAAGGAGCTGATCAAAAAATGAGATCAGATTCGTCTGATAGGATTTGTTCTTGACAAATCCATGTTGGCTTCTAGTAATCACTGCATTGTTTTCAAGGTGCTTACTTCTTTATAATCTGCTCCAAGATTTTCCCAGGGATGGGTTTCAGAATGACTGGTCTGTAGTTCCCAGGTTTCTCCTTTTTGCCCTTTTTGAAGATAGGGACAACATTAGCCCTCCTCCAGTCGTCTGGCACTTCACCCGTCCTCCATGATGTCACAAAGATAATAGACAGTGGTTCTGAGACTTCCTCTGCCAGCTCCTTCATTACTCTAGGATGCAGTTCATCAGGCCCTGGAGATTTGAACTCGTTCAAAGAAATTAGGTGTTCCTTGACATTTGTTTATCAATCTCAAACTGCAATCCTGCCTGTTCAGCTTGTACTTCACTTTTTCCAGGGGGGTCACAGACCTACATTTGGGAGAAGACTGAGCCAAAGTAGGAATTGAGCACTTTGGCCTTTTCTTTGTCATAATAATAATAATAATAATAATAATTATTATTATTATTATTATTTTTAACCCGCCTCTCTCTCCGGATCGAGGCGGGGAACAACAGCAATATAAAACACAAAAATCACAACAGTTAAAATTTTTAAAAAACAAGAAAAAATACATCATTAAAAACATCTTAAAATTCATCTGGATGGTGTTCACAATTTGCCATCCTCATGAAGCAGTTGAACCACCATTTATTTCCTCTGTCTTTTACTATTCACGTATCTGAAGAAAGCCTTTTTATTGCTTTTAGCATCCCTTGCTAGCTTCTTCCCAACTCTAGCCTTCCTGACACCATTCCGGCACTTCTGTGCTACTTGTTTGTACTCTTCTTTTGTAGCTTGGCCTTCCTTCCACTTCCTATATGTATCCTTTTTTATTTTCAGGTCATCTCTAAGCTTTTTGTGGAGCCATATTGGTTTCTTCTGTTGTCTTCTATCTTTTTTCCTTGTTGGAATTGTTTGTAATTGTGCCTTTAAAATTTCCTTTTTCAAAAACTCCCACCCATCTTGGACTCCTTTTCTCATTAGGGTCACTTGCCATGGGAACTTACTTATCACATTTCTGAGTTTATTAAAATCAGCTTTCCTGAAATCCAGAGTATGCGTATGGCTACACTTTTGCTTCCTTTAAAATCAAGAACTCAAGTATGACGTGGTCACTTTCCCCCAAAGTTCCCGTAACTGCCACTTTATCTACTAAGTCATCCCTAAGTCAGTATCAAATCAAGGATAGCCATTCCTCTAGTTCCTTCCTCTACTTTCTGTAGGAGAAAGTTATCAGCCACACCTGTCAGGAATTTCTTGGAGGGGCCACTTTTGGCAGAATTTGCCTCCCAACTGTTATTGGAGTAATTGAAGTTCCCCCATTACTACTACATTGGATTTCCTTAAAACACCGGCAATTTGCTTTTCAAAAGTTTCATCCTCGTCTTCTCCTTGATTGGGTGGTCGGTAGTAGACTCAGATTATCATGCTCCTTTTATTCCTTGCCCCATTTATTTTAATCCAGATGCTCTCGATGTGGCTCCCAGGCTCATCCTCCTGTATTTCTTCTATTTGGAAGCTATACTTCTATTAATGCTTCCCTTCCCTTCATTTCATTGCTTGCTTACTGTTTTTCTAATGCCCCCCATAATTTGCTGCTAAATTAAGGCAGCAAGTTGGGATTGTCAGCAGTTGAGTAATTAATGGTTTCACTTTTTCATTTATTTTTGAAAAAAGAATAATGATTAACCTTAGATATAGTGTTTTCATCTGTTCAAAGCCTTCCACATACATTATCCATGTAATCTTTGCAACAACCCTACAATGTAGGTCTGTATTCTCATTATCCCAATATTGTAGGTGGAAATCTGAGTTTGCCTAAGGTTAAGTGAAGCCCAATCCTATGCCTGCTTATTCAAAAATAACTCCTAATGAGTTCAATGGGGCTTACTTCCCATCCCAGTAAGGATGCACTGGATTGTAGCCGGAGTGAGCACATTCAAACTGGGGAATTATTCATTTCATAGTTTAAGTCCCAAATCAAATCATAATAAAGTTTGTTTATACAAACTACTGATTGTGCTTTGTAAGAGTCTTATGATCTGTGGTTGTTTGACAATAAGCCTGCTAGCCCCCTTTTTCTTATTCGTTTTAGCTGGACAATTAAAATGGGCTCAGGCCTCTTCCTTGTTAATGGTCTGGATTTTAAAATGCATAAACTGAAGGGTTTTTCAATGGTGGGAATGGTGGGGGGGGGTTGGGGGTTTGTGTTCACATGCCTTCCACACAGACGTTTTTCTATGTAACTTGTTCAGACATACGTGGGTTCAACAGGCTGACCTAAGGCAGTTTGGTAGGGTGGCCAGATGCAAAAGGGGACAGGACTCCTGTGCATGCAAGCTAAACCTGCTGCAATGTCCTCTTTGACACAAGTACTAAAGGTGCAGGAGCTCTATCCTCTTTTTCATCGGCCACCCTAGGACTGAGGCTTGGGTACTATAATAATAATAATAATAATAATAATAATAATAATAATAATAACAATTTATTTCTTACCCGCCTCTCCGTCTGGTAGAAGTGGGGGATGCCATTTGCTGTTTTGTCACAGTGCAATGACTCTCTGAGAGCTGGACAACCATCTGTCAGGGATTCCTGCATTGAGCAGGGGATTGGACGCGATGGCCTTATAGGCCCCTTCCAACACTACTATTCTAGGATTCTGTGAAGCCCCTTGAGGAGTCAGCCTGGGTTGGTTCCTAAATGAGATTATAGTGTTAGATTTTGTATAGATCAAGGGTCTCCAACACGGTGCCCCTAGGCACAATAGTGACTGCAGTAGTTCTCTTGGTGCCTGTCAATTTCCCTGCCCCGTCTGAATCTATCTATCTATCTATCTATCTATCTATCTATCTATCTATCTATCTAGTATACTGCAAAGTGAATGCTGCTCTCCAATGCAGTATAAAAGAGTGGTTTTATGTTCCTTTACGCCTCACCAGGATGCCTTCTGGAAAACGATTGACCATGGCAGCCATTTTTTGAGAGCACCCATGGCATTCTCTCAAAATTCCAAATGTGCCAAAAACGTTGAGGACCCCCAGTATATATTTTAGACATGTCAATGCCATGTCAAAATTTGGCACACACCCAATGCCATGAATGGATGAGTTGTTAGAAAAACTAGGGCAGCCTCTCCCAACCATATGTTTTAACTACAACTACCATTCCTGATCATTCACCATGCTTGCTGGGGCTGATGAGAACTGAAGTCTGAAACATCAGGGAGGGCACCAAGTTGGGGAAGGCTAAACTAGGGAATGACATGACATGACTACTTTAGATTTGATAAAGTGTAATAACAACAAATATCTTTACACCTCATCCAAAGAAAATACTGCCTTTTTACACACACACGGACTGTATCAGTTTATTTATTTATTTATTTATATGCCATTTGCCTTACATGGAGCAGCCACCACTTTCTAACAGTTTATTGCTGGTTTCTTCCTCCCAATATCTGATTGTGTGGCAGTATATATTGATGATACAGTCTTCTTCAGCCCTTCATGGGAAATCCCTATACCACATCTAAAATGCTCTAAGGCTTGCAGGATTGACAGCTAATTTGGCTAAGTCTATAATAGCTCGAGAAGTATAATACCTGGATTTCATTGTTGAGAAAGAAAAAAATGCCCAGTTCCAGGGTAAGTTGAAGCCCTGAGCCAATGGGCCCACCCACAAACCAAAAAGGACATTGAATAATTTTTATGCTTGGCCAGCTATTATAGACATTTTATTCCACATTTTGACTCCATATTTACTTTGTTGATGGTACTGATTAAGAAAAACCTATCTTGCAAAGTCCCATAGTCAGCAGCTATGGGAGAGGCCTTTCTAACAGCTCCCCCCTGCCATTTTAGGCATCTGTTTACATTGCAGATGGACGCCTCCAAAACTGGATTGGGAACCATATTAGTCAACGTGAGCACCCAGTCCTATACTTGAGCCATAAGCTCATACAGTCCAGGAGCAGAAGTATTCCATGATTGAGAGGAAAGCCCTAGCTGTCAAGTGGGCTGTCTTAGTTCTTCACCATTATGTCTGCCCTCCTTCTTCCTGGTTACAGATCATGCCTCTCTACAATGGCTGCAGTGGATGGAAGATGACTATAGTTCACAACTTTAGCTCCATCCTTTTCACATTTCACAAGTCCCACTTTATTCAGCGGGACATACTCTCAGGTATGTGTACGCAGAGTTATAACCTGAAGTGTTAAGTAAGGTCTGGAATACTAAAAATATACTAAAAATACTAAAAATACAGATTTCTGCTTGTCTATAATCCAGAATCACAATCCCATCTTTCGGTACATTGCATACCATAAATTGCACAACAATCCAGATCTGAACTGTGATGGATTAAATACTTGTGATAATCATGTCTTTGCTTTAACATCTTAATGATTGATTTCATGACTATGCCCATTTCTTTATAGTATTGTTGGCCAATAGCTGTCACTTTTTGTACAGGCAGCAATGAACTGAGGTATGTCTTGTCAGGAGCAGAGAGTGGCTATTTTGCTTCTTTACTTTTAGAAACAGCTTGAAATGCAAGAGATAAACATCATCACCTGCTAATTGCTGCAGATCAAATGTCTGTTAAAGGCACTGCTACAGAGGTCAGGGTCAAAAATGAAAGCTACCAGTAGAGAGCTGCTGCCTGTTCCTTGCCCCAGTAGACCTGAGACAAACCCCCAAACCAAACAAAATCTATGCGGGGGTGGGTGGGTGCTTCAGAAGCACTGCAATGCACAATAGAATGACCCTGTCTCATGGTTTTGCCATCATTGACTGGGACCTGTAGAAACCTATGAAGCATTATGAAGAAGACTCTGAGAGATAGGGCGGAGGCACTCTCTCTATGCACAGAGTTTATGCTGTTTTATAAGGTCATGCACAGTTGGCTGAGTTCATCCTGCAAAACCAGACAGCAAATCTAGACACCTGCCCAGCACCTGAATTCCATCCTACCCACTGTTTATTTGTTCTGCATTTCATAAAACCAGTCCAGATAGTCCCAGTGCTGGGCCATTTTCAAGAAGTGGTGAAAGTATATCAAGATGTGGCAGCTAAAATGCCCTTTAACAGTGCTGATTGTTGACAGTTTCATTAGCTAAGTGTGGGGCGGTGGAGGGGAAAGAAATCAGGACTGGGCAAAGGGGACTTAATTCCCTTCCTTCCAGAATAGAACAGATACTCCCAAAACCACCAAGTGCCAATCATTGGTTGCCAAAAAGAGTTGAAAGATTACAATGCAGTTTGTTCATTTGTTTGTTTGTTTCCACACTGTATTCCATCCCAGTTATTCAACGACTTCACATACATTATCTCATGAATCCCTACAAGAGTCCTGAAAGGAAGGCCAGTGATATTATCCACATATTGCTAATGGTGGAAGGAGGGCTGGGGGCATTTATACGGTGCTGCTTTACCTACTGATTCTCCCCAAACCCCACAGCATCGTTGCTGCAAAGCGGCATCAATAGGGTTCCATGGCAGGAGTGAGTGCAGGCGATCCAGCCAGGAAAATTCGCAGCACCGTTGTCAGACAGCTGTAATGGGAAGCAAAAACTGAGTGACTGAAAATCCACCCAAACCTTTTATTGTTGCTGTTTTCTGGTAACTTTGCACAACATTGTAGCTTTGAAAGCCTGTAGCTGCACATCTGTGCTACTACAGTTCATTGAATTTATGCATAATAACTGCCCTTACTTTTGTTCCAGAATGAGACTTTCAGGGTCCCATGCTGGCCATTATTAAACACTCTACTGGAGCCTGCCCCCTGCCCTGTATTCTCGCACCTATCCTGCACTGGGACCCTCCCCCTAACTACACCCACTTAATGTGAAATGAAACCACCACTGACACATGCACAAACAACCATGGTGACATTGGAGCAAAGTAAAAATTTGCAGTAAAATGACACATCGAATATGCGCAGCTTCACAGGGAATCGCACAACGTGGCGACTGAATCATATAAACAACGGGGCGCAACTGTACAGCCACAACAGAGTATCTGGAGTGTATAGACAAGCCCAAGCTTGACTAAGGCCAACGGGCCACTTAATAGTGAAGGTGACATTTGGAAACATCATCATTTCCAAACTCACACTTCTAGCCACTATCTTACACAAATTCTTGTAAGCAATAGCTGAGGATTGGGTTTTTTCTTGGGTTTTTTTTGAGCTATATAAAAGCCTTCACTTCCAAGGATGCCAATCTGGAGTCATTTCCAGGTACTAAAGTTATCTTGGTAAATGCCTTTTGAAAATCCAGAAAGTGCGAAGTCTGTTGTTGTTTTTAAAGACACGGACTGGATGGTGTTGGCTGAGTAGTGCGTCTGCTTTGCACCTAGGTAATCATTCTATGAACTCCATACGGATATAGTTAAATCAAGTATTAAGAAGGTTGCACTTTAAGAGGAGGAAAATATGTCAATCACAGTTTGCCTTTGACAAAAGGAAATTCCTTGAAACTGAGAAAGGGGAGGGAGGGAGAATGTCTCGTCGTGTGGGTGGCCAGGAAACTAGAGGCCACCCTAATACGAGAAAGAGAGAAAGTAAGAGACATGAGGATGGAAAAAAAAGTCTCACCAGATTGAATTCTACTCCAATGCGGTGAGGCGTTCACACCAGGCCTGGTGAGAATATTAACAAGGTTACAGGAGAGGGGCCTTTAGCCTCAGGAATTATTGGTGAATATGGAACTGTATTTGCACAAACACAACCAGATGCAGGCTGCTAAATGTCCTACAGATGTGGATAGAGCTGGCGTGTGCTGCAAACAGGCAGTAGCTTTCTGTGTCTTACACTCCCACTCCTCTATTTTTTTGCTTTGTGTTGCTAAAGTTTCAGTAAAGACAACACAACAGGGAGGGGAATGGAGGGCAAAGTCTTCCTGTAAGATCTGTTATGGCAGCTTCCCCAAGCTAGTGCCCTCTAGACATATTAGACAGCAGCTCCCACCATCCCCAGCCAGCATGGCCAATGTTGGGAATGATGGAAATTGTAGTCCCACACATCTGAAGGGCACCAGGTTGGGGAAGGCGGTATTACAGGGTAATTCTTTTCCAGAGAATGTTGCCCATGAGACCAGACACGTTGCTTCAGAATGTGTCTGTTATTCATTCTAGTGATGTAAGGCCGGAGTCTCTCTGGCATTCTTTTCCATTTTTAGGCTGTTCTTAGAAGCAATTTCCTACAAATTTAAATTCTTATGCCACTTTTTTTTAAAAAAAATCCTCAATAATACCCCTCCTACCTATAAACACAGAATTATTACATTCTTTGAGCTGATCTTTTCAAACCTCAACACTTGGGGAATGCAGAATTGTATCGTTTATGTATGAGAGCATCTCAAATCTATGTTATGGAATTATTTTCTTAGATATTTTTGAGGATGTTCATTTTGGGGATCCCTCAGAACTGCTAGAAAATTTCAGGGCCTCCCCTGGAGAGTACTAAGTGCAAACTTTCCTCCATTCTAGTGGCTGTAAATAGGGAGGGGGATTTTGGGTGCAGATATAGATCCAGTTTTAATATTGTGTAATGTTATTTAAATATTGTTATAAGACGCAATGGGCTTGGCCCCTACAGCTGCCAGTCCTACCCTCACAGCCGACTGCTTCATTTATCTACACTATGAATCAACAATATAGCATCATTCAGGATTAATTGAGCCAGCATTTCTCAAAAGAGGAATTTACTGACCATTTTCTTTTTCAAATTCATGGAGAATTTGCTCCCTGCCCCCAAATCAACAAGCACTCCTACACACACACGCACTCACACTTTCCTGTTTGGCTGCATTGCTACCAGTTCCTGCACCCTCCCTTCCAACCTGCTTATTGACCAGGAGCCAAGCTAAATGTGAATTTAGTGCACATCAGAACATATGACGCTGTCGCCAATTCGCAGAAACCCTGCGTTTTCGGAAAGTCCTGTTAGTGCATCTTTTCTCCTCAAATGCAGATCCCGAGCAGTTCCGCAGCAGTGTGCCCATCCTCCCACATTAAATGCTGGGCGTGCCTATTTCTGTGACCTGGCAGTGACCTGGCCATGGGGTCGGGCCGCCCCACTGAGATCAAGTGGTGTCTGTTTCCCATATTGCAGCAGCGTTCTTCCAAGCATTCACTGCAATCACTGGCAACATGCTGCACTCCAGGTGTTTTGGACTACAACTGCCACAATTCCCAGCCATCATGGCTAAAGGCCAAGGATTATGGGAGTTGTAGTCCGAAACATCTGGAGAACACCAGGTTGCCAAATCTTGGAACACATTTCAAAGGGATAGAGTAAAAGACATTGAAGCAGAACCTTCAAATAGCTCTTTTGGGAAGAGGCCTGTAGGGAGAACCCACAGGCCTCCCTGCAAGAAGAGTTCAAGGCCCACTGAAGGAGAAAAGCCATTGACAGGGAGAAGGAACCTTTTGCCAGACAGGGAAAGACCAGAACCAAGACAAGCTGGAGCAACCCCCATTGGTTTAATCCATAGGGCACAGAGTTTGGAAGCAAGCAAGGGAAGGTCAAGCCCGCCTGGGATAGTGATAGGAACAAGGAGAGCAACAGCCATGTCAGAAGCAAAGGAGAGAGAGAGCCCACATGATAGAACTCACTCTGCCACGGGAGCAAACAGAATAAGGGGACATAGAGATGGTTTCTTATTAATGATTATATATTTATTTATCAAATGTATATACTACCCAACTGGGAGATGCCATCAAGGCAGTTTACAGTAAACACACTCACATACACATGCCCACCCATGCCCACAACACAATACCAACCCAAACAATAAATACAACAACAAAAATACCAAAATACTAGCAATATTAAAGAGCCAGCAGTAACGTTCTTAGTCCATGCAACAGATTAAAGATTAAATGTGTGTTGGAAAAGGAACCTGGTATCTAAACATGTACAGTGAAGATTCCAGGCAGAGCTCCCTGGGAAGCCATTCCGCAAATGGGGCACCATTAGAGCCACCAGTGGCACCATTGGTGGCACCCAGAGAAAAGCCTCCAAAGGTGATCTTAGCTATCAGGCAGCAATACATGGGAGAAGGAGCTCCTTTGGGAAGACTGGTCCTAGGTCATTTAGGGCTTTAAAGGTTGGTACCAATACTTTGAATTGGGCCTGGAAACTGAATGGAAACCAGGGCAATTGATGCAACACTGGAGTAATATGTTCAAAATGGCCAGTCCCAGTGAGCAGCCTTGCTGTTCTAGCCTGCACTAACTGGAGTGTCCAGATTGCCTTGAGAGGTTGCCCCACATATAAGGTATTGCAATAATCCAGGCAGCAGGTTACCAGTGCAGGGATAACTATAGCTAGGCTATCTCTATCCAGGCACGGTCGTCGTAACTGGTATATCAGCTGAAGCTGATAAAAGGCACTTTGTGCCACTGAGGCCACTTGGACCTCAAGTGACAGCTCTGGATCTATAAGCACCCAGACTATGAATTTACTGCTTCTGGGGGATGAAACCACATTTTGGACAGGTTGAGTGCCACTTACAATATCTACTAACAGAACCTAATTGTGTTTGGCCTGAATCTCAATTTATTGGCTCTCATCCAGCCTATTACTGAGACAATGCACCAATTCAAGACAGACACTGTCTCACCTGCATTTGATGAAAAGGAAAGGTAGAGTTGGGTGCCATCTGCATATTTATGACACTTCACTCCATCCTTCCACACACTCTCTCCCAGTGGCTTCATATAGAAGTTAAGAAGCATGGGAGCAAAATAGAGCCTGGGAGATGCCACAATGTAGTCTCCTTGTAGAGCCTCCATGAGGCAGAACTACAGTCTACCAGCACCACCTTATGGAACTAGCCATCCAAGTAGGAACAGAATCATTGTAAAGCAGTGTCTACAGCTCCCAATTCAGACAGACTCCTCAAAAGGTCAGTGGTATTGAAATCTCCTGAGAGGCCTAGGAAAACCAACAGGGACTTTTCCCAGCAACGGTCATCCCACAGGGTGACCAAAGCAGTCTCCACCCCAAAACCAGGCCTAAAACCCAACTGAAATGGTTCCAGATAATCAGTATCATCCAGAAATGCCTGAAGTTGGACAACAACGAATCACTCAATTAGCTTGCACAAAAATGGAAGATTAGCTATTGATCTAAAATTATTAAGGGCTTCTGGATCTAACCCTGACTTCTTCGAGAGAAGCCAAAGAGATCAGTAGTTGGCCATCTCTCAAAGAAACTTTGATCACTTCCTGGATCCATAATCAGCCAAGAAGGGCAGGGATCAACAGCACAAATGTTGGTCAGACAGATAGAACCAAGCACTCTGTCCACATCATCAAGCCTTAACAACTGAAGTCCATCCCATAAAACTCAACAAGATGGTGCACTGGACACCTCCACACATCTGGTTTCCATGACCTAAGGAGTCCAAGTCATAGCGGTTCTTAGAGATGTACAAGAATTTTGTTCCAGTTTGCAAAACACTCACAAATGTTCCATTTGCAACCCTGAATATGAACACATAGAGGAGTCCATTTTCTTCCCAAATGTTAGCAAATTCCTGAACTTGTGTTTGCATTTACAAAATGTGCACTTTTAAAAAATCACACTTTAAAAATGCACACATTAAGAAATGCACACTTTTTAAAACCACATTTTTAATTCATACTTTAGTCAAAGGAGGGGGAGTGTGTGCTTTTGAAAAACCTTTTCCCGTTCAAAAGAACAGAAAGAACAGGTTGCAAACAGGCTTGGGAGCGAGCTGAACTTTGAAGTGAAATTGGGAGAATTTTGCTGAGCTTGAGTATCCTTGCTTCTCCCACGCCTAGGAGACCTGAACACCTTTATTCCCAGAGTGTACTGAAAATGGATCATAACAAACAGTCGAGGGTTCAGTTAGAACTTTCTTCTGATCACCTGTAAAAGGTCACAAACCACCTGAAAAACCCTTTGCAGGGCAACACTGAGAGGTTACAATGCTGGCGAAAAAGAAATTCTTCATAACGGGCTCTCCCCTCTGTTTGGTAAGGTTCAGCACAAGTCTTCCTCCATCTGCGTTCAAGCTGTTTTGCCTTCACTTCATAGCCTTCAGCTCCAAGGGACAAAGGGAAGAAAGCGGCCAGGAGCTCTTGTTTCAACCTCTGAATCCCATTTGGAAATGAAGCCCCCCCCCAACTTTCAGATCATCATCCTCCTGCAAAGTATTGAAGAACAAATCAAGAGTACGTCCTGTCATATGTGTTGGGCCCATGATATTTGGGATAACCTCATGGTTGTCATGGCAGCCTTGAAGTCCTGAGTTCCCCCTGGAAATCACAGCCTCAGCATGGAATTTGAAGTCTCCCAGGACCAACAGCCTGGGTGTCTTCAACACCAAGCCTGAGACCACATCCATCCTCTCAGGCAAGGAAACTATTGGGCAGTTGGATGGTTGGTACACCAACAGAATCTCTAATCTGTCCCAAGAACCCAACACCAGCTAGAGGCATTCGAGGTTGAGGCTCACCTGGACAGGAATTCTAGAGAAGGAGATGGAACTTTGATAGAAGATGGCACCCACCCTCCCACACCAACAACCCTCAAGGCTGTACTGGTGCTGCACCAAATACCTGTGTAGGCACAGCTGAGATTAACTTACCCCACCCAGTTCTCCCACCCAAGTCTCAGTAATGCACACCAGTCAGCTTTCTCATTCATGATCAAACCATGGATGACAGGAATCTTATTGTGAATTGATGTGGCATTAATTAATGCTGTTGGACAACCAGTCTCCACCCAGTTGGAGGGGAAACAGACATGAATAGTCACTAATTATATACTCTCACGTCTCCTATTGAGGGATGGCATCCCCCAGAGCCCCTTGCATCCTCTCTCCTGTCCCCAGGTCCCCTCCCCAAGAAGCCACGTAGTCAAATAATAAGTCTCTCCATTGTCAGCTGCTGGCTGTTGTGCGTGCATCCCTGCCTGCTCGTTCCCTACCAGGTAGCGCACATGTTCTGGATTGCCCATTAGAGTGACTTCCAGACATCTTCCATAGACTTTTAAGTCAGGCAGAGCATCCCACCCAGTGCCCCAGTTTTGTCCTGATTGGTTTCCTCAAGTCAATCACGAGACAGCAATTTGTTTGTTAATTAACTTGATGGGTGTTCATGAAAGTGCCCCAGCCAATAGACTAAGGCCCCCTCTAGATGGATTCCATTTGATGCCTGGTTAGCCGATTATGTGCATAATCGCTGAAGCGGTTTATCGTTAATGCTTGTATGCAGGAGGTAATTGAGCACTCAATGGGTGGCCTTACCAGTTGTTTGAAATGCGCTTTACAAGTAGTTAATGTGGAGAATCGCTTGTTCACATAGTCAAAATGCGCTGTAACGGCCGGAGCAAAATAAAACTCGCTATTTAACGCGCATTCGATAATGCGCATAATCAGATGTTTAAAGCACCTCTACGCCCGATTTGCGCTCCGTTCTTGTAGAGGTAAATTTTTTAATGTGCCTTGAAAGAGCTTTAAATGCCTCTTTCATTTAAAGAATGAAAGAAGCATTTAAAGAGGCACTCCCAGCCAGCCAGCAATGCAGGAGAGTGTTGGAGCTTTTGCTCCACGATTCCAGAGGACAGGAGGAGAAACATACAAGGAGCCAGTAAGCGAGTGAGACCCCTCTCACTTTTTCTTTTATTTTTTGAATTTTTGAAAATGTTTTTATTTTGTTCACTTTTTAAAAACCTGACAGACAAGGCACATTACAGAGCCAAGTTCCAACCTCCAGTTTCCAACTGTATTTTCTCAGTATGCCTGGATGGGTGAGAGACAGTGGCTGCATTTGGACGACACATTCAGCAACTGGGGGGGGGGGAGCAATCGTAAGTTGTGTTGCTTATTGTGTTGTATGGAGGGTAACATGCCTCTCACAAACTACTGACGGTATGCTATTCCACCCAAATAAGCAACTGACGTGTTTACTATACAGAATCCAGAAAGCCAGCCAATTTCCTTATCTACGAATGTCCGGGAAAAATGCCAGGCCTTACTTGTTTGAAGAGGTTTATTTACGGTTCGTGAATCCAATTATACATTGCCAGAGTCATGCCATTAGTTCCATCAGTCCAGTCGTCTAAGCCAAAGGTCAAACCAGGTTTCCGAATTCCATGTTCCAAAGCAACAGTCAGCCGGGTGTCCAGTCCACAGATTCTGTTCCAAGATCACAGAGGAAGTCAAGAGCCAAAAACGTCGGTTGTTCTCAACGAACCTTAGCTTCTGCCTGCCTCCCCCTTTATACTCTGTTTGAGCCTGCTCCCAGCTGCCTGCAATTCCCTCGTTATCTTACTTAAGGCTTGTGTCAGCTGTGCTCTGTTTTCTCAGTCTCATACTTCGCCTTGTGGGCTTAGCTTTCTCCGCCCGTTTGAGCTGCCGCCTTTGCTGGGGAGTTACCGGACAAACTCCTTCAGGCCCCGAGTCTTCCTCATTAGAAACAGGGGGTGGGGGAGGGTGGCTTTCCTGGGGCTCTTCTGAGGACCCTGCCTGCTGTTCCTCCTCCTCCGGTAAGTCCTGGGGAAGGGGTGGAGCTGCAGTTTCTGCCCCTTCTTCCTCCTCAGAGGAAGATTCTTCAGCCTGCCTCATGACAGCAACTGAGAGAAACAACTGGCTTGCAAGTTGTTTAGCTCGAAGCCAGTTGTTTAAAATGTTGTGTGGAGGGTGAGTGTGTTAACGGCATGCAGTGAGTGGGTTAAAACACAAGCCCATAGAGGCAGGCAGCAAGAGCAACCAAAGTGGCAGCTGCCACTCTGCTACAACTGGTGCAACTTGCAGAGGCTGCTGGGATAGAACTGGGAGGACTGAGGGAGGAGGGAGGGTGGGGAGAGGGGCGGGGGCTGTGCCAGTCAAATGCTGGGTTGACTATTAGTCCACTCAACGCCAGCCCCAACCACCCACAGTTGTGTAGGAATGTGGGGAATGTGTTGTGTGGGGAGTACCCACAAAATAACCAACTGTGAGTTGGCTACCCAACCCACCATTGACTAATGTGTTGTCCGAATGCAGCCAGAGAGAGAATGCTTGCCTGCCTGCCTGCCTGCCTGCCTGCCTGCCTGCCTGCTTTTGTCCCACAGCTCTGCCTATTGCCATTAGCACAGTCCTTCCTTCCTTCCTTCCTCCCTTCCATGTTTGAGTCGCCCTATAGCCAAAGCTCTCAGGGTGATATATATAATAGGAACACACAATAGACCAGTAACAAAACTTAAAAACAAACACAGTTAAAGCAGCAGCACCAATCATATTTTTAGGCAGATTATAAATACCAAGGGGGTGTCTATATGTGGAGAAAGCCCTGGGGTGGATCCACAGTTCCATTACACAGCCAGTGGGTGATGCTGTACTATAGTGGAATTGCACAAGGATTCTATGAGGCCATTAAGAAAAATACAGACTTTCCTCATTAGGGACCCCCTCCCCCATAGTGGTCGCAAAGCACAAAAGAGGCTTTGGATGATGATGATGATGATGATGATGATGATGATGATGATGATGATATCATGTAAAGGACCCACAAATTACTATGAGAAAGGAATCATGAGGGCACAATGAAAGCTCTTAGATTGGGCAGAGACTGTATTTTTATCAATCTGTGCAAGCCGCCCTGGGAGACATTTTCAGAGAAAGAGCAGGATACAAATGTTGTAAATAAATAAATTATACTAAGTCACACACCACTGCAGTCCTTAATAGCAGTTCTACTTTAAAACTGAACTATTTCCCCACTCTATTACCCAGTGCAAAAGATTTAGACATTTCATCATAAAGATGCCAAAGGACATCCCATAGAGAATCATATCTAGTGGTGGTTCGTTTTTCTTTTTTTTTACTGGGAATTCAGTTTGTGACTTTTTGTGTAATTCTAATCCTTTTTCTGTCTCTGTGCTCAGCTATGAATGCACTAATTGGCCTAAGGCATGCAGCTTTCTCTCCGCTTCAACAATGTGAGGATAATAACTATGAACTACTTTACAAGATTGATGGAACTATTACTATGGTAATATATGTGAAGTGTTTGGACACGCCAAAGCACTTTATAAATGCTAAGTATTATTCAGTCTGAGACTTGCTAGCCCCACATATATAGGCTTGATCATACAAGATACAGGAAATGCAAGCAGACAATAAGAGATGCAAAAAGGCATATTGCTAGCAACATCAAGAGCAACAATAAAGATTTTTTTAAAAATATGACTGAAGCTGGAAGCCATCTAGGGAGACAGCTGGAACACTGGATGGTAATGGAGCTAAAGGATCAGTAAAGGAGGATAAAGAGATTGTGGAGTAGCTGAATGAATTATTTTCATCTGTCTTCAGGCAGACAGGGCCATGCGGGGGGGGGGGGCAGTTGGCCCAGGGCCCACGATTTTGAGGGGGCACTCCAACGAGGAGGACCCCCTAGCTTACGCTACTGCTTCCGTAGCGTAAGCGGCCCATCGAGAAGCAAGGAGCCCGCCTTGTGGAAACAGCACAGAAGCCATCTGTCATGAACACCACGGTCAGACTACAAGCTCCAGACTGGAGCCATATGCCGCATGTGGGGCGGGGATATATGTGCCTAAGTTGTGATGGTTGTCCTTACTGCGTCTCTTTCCTCAATCTTCTCCATGGCATATAATCTCTGGAGCGGAGGGTGAAGTAATGATGATGATAGTTATTAATGATAATAATGATGATGATACCGTGAGGGTGATGATGATGATAACATTTGATAATGATGAAAGACTGTTCTACTGTTGTTGCTTCTATTTGTACAACAACTAAAAATAATGTTAATTTCTGATTCAACCTTGAGGTGTTGTAGAACAGGTTTAATAGGAAGGTGTTCTGTAGAGTGGACATGTTGGTGGGCATTAAAAAAAATGTTACAAATACTTAATGAGCAGTTTGAAATGGGGGTGGGCACGCACTTCCCATCTGGCCTGGGCATACGACCAGCTCTTGCATGGCCCTGAGTGCAGAAGATATAGGACATATATCTGTGACTGAGCTGCTGTTTTCAGAATGAGATTCTGAGAAACTGAGGCAAATAGTGGTGATGAAAGGTGAAGTTCTCGACCTTATTGGCAAACTGAAAGGTAATCAATCACTGGGTCCAAATGGTATCCATCTTGGAGTTCTTAAAAGTCTCAATTGTGAAATTGTCAATCTTCTAATACAAATATGCAACATGTTCCTAATATCATATACAATAAAGTAACAACTGGAGGACTGGAGAATGACCAGTGTCACACCAATGTTTAAAAAGGGATCCAGGAAATTACAGTTCACTTAGCTTAACGTCTGTTCTGGGTAAATTGATTGGAAATAATTATTAAAGATGAAATTAGTAAATATATAGAAGGACAAGCTCTGCTGAAAAATAATCAACATGGCTTCTGCAAAGGTAAGTCTGCTCAGTAAACTTTTACTGTTCTTTGAGAGTGTCAACAAACATGTGAACAGGGATGATCTGGTATGACTTCTGAAAGGCTTTTGACAAAGTCCCTCACCAAAGACGCCTGAGCAAATTTAGCAGTCATGATATAAGATCAGCAATAGGAATAAGTGGAAAATTCGCAATGGAGAGGGGTTAAGGGTGAAGCCCCACAAGCAGCTGTATTAGAAAAGGTGCTTTTTAAATTGTTCACAAAGGATCTGGAGTTAGGAGAGAACACTGTGGTGGCCAGGTTTGCTGATGACACCAAAATATTTATGGTGGTTAAAACAAAAATGGATGGCACAGAGCTCCAAAGGGATCTTTCCAAGCTGGCATCAAAATGGCAAATGAGGTTCAATATAAGCAAATGATGCACATTGGGACAAAAAAATCCCAACTTCACATATATGCTGATGGGATCTGAACCAGCAGTGACAGAGCAAGAAAGAGATCTTGGGGTTGTGGTGGATAGTTTGATGAAAAGGTCGACCCAGTGCACAGCTGCTGTAATAATAATAATAATAAAAAAGACAAAACTCATGTTAGGCATAATTAGGTCAGGAATTGAAAATAAAACTGTCAATATCATACTGCCCTTCCACAACTTTATTGTGCAACCACACTTGACACAGTGTGTATAGTTCTGATCACTATACCTAAAAAAAGTATATTGTAGAGTTGGGGAAAGTGCAGAAAGGGAGGTGCAGCATCTCCCCTGTGAGGAAAGGACTTTTTGAGTTTAGAAAAAAAGGCAAATAACGGGAGACATGACAGAAGTCTACAAAATTATGCATAGTTTGGAAGAAGTGGACAGGGAGACATTTTCTTCCTCTCTCATAATACTAGAAGTTGGGGAGGTGGGGTCATTCATGGGATTCATGGGAAATCTTATGAAGCTGGTTGATGCGAAATACATGCAGTACACATTAGATACAAAACCACTCCTATAAGTAGGCAACACAGCTGTTACTCCTACATCAGATTTTGGCAGTGGCCTCTGGCCCTGTCCTCTAAGGGGTTTGACTGCCAACCAAACCCTGGCTTTCTCTTTCTTTTCCAATTCAAATTGTAAATTCTTTAAAACTATTTATATGCCTTCTTATTGTAGGTGGAAAGTATCACCTTCTCACAGGGACTATTGGCAAGACATGGCAGCCCAGTGTGAGGGGTTGTGTTGTGTGAACCTGGCAAGCATGGGTTATACGAGGGTTGTTTTATGGTTATGTGAGGGTGGTTTATTAATATTTCTTCATATTCAGATAGAAAGAGCTTTATGTTAAAATGTGTGAGAAAAAAATGACAGATTCATCCACCCAGGCAAAGGCTTTGAGTGCTTAGTTCTTGAAAGTCTGATTATGGATCCTTGTGTATCCAACCAGGCTTGTGGTGCTGAATTGGGGACACCACCTCTTTTCTCTGACTGCTTCCTCATTATAAGGCAGGCAGGCAGGCACAACATGCTTCTCTTTATCCTGGGAATTGCTGTATATTGAATTTGGCCAGGGTAGATGGGTGAGAATTTCATTTCATTTCAGTTTTGGTAAGAATTTACCAAAATTTGCCAATTTATAATATTCAGGACAGAAAGAACTCGAGGTTTTAAAAATTTGAATGTGGAAGAAGAAACTGGAACTGACACATTCTCTATCCCTAATGATACAAAAAAAAAAACCACTAAGGTGATCATCGTGTACTATTAGCAAGCCATTGGCCTAACAATGGATTATTTGCCACCTTCCATAAGAGTATTGTATGCAGAAATCATTTTCTGTCCATCATTCACCTCTAAGGTCTTTTCTGTGCCACTGTCCTTAAGGATATGATTAGGATGTTGGAGTAGCCTACGCTCATTGTTCTTAGATGTATAGCCATGACTGCATTTAGAAGATGGAATCTAATTTAACCATCTGAGGAAAACCTAGGTCCACAACACTCTACCTCCCATGCAGATACATCACCAGCTTTACAGCATCTGACACAAAGAAAACAAAAGCTTGGTATTGTTGTTTTGTAACCACCACCACAATATTGATGATGAATACAGATGTGTCTAACATACATTGTTATCCATTTTGTTCCCAGTACTTTCCCCCCACCCCTAAATTCTCAATTCCCTTAGACTGAAGGTGCGCATCTGGGGAAAGAAAAATTCCCTTGATGTTCCAGGACATGGAAACACAATCCTTATTCAGGCACAGATGTTTGCAATAGAGAACTTTTACCCAGCAATGCTCTGTTTCCAATCTACATATGACAGGAAACACAGATTTGAAATGAATAGAAAGAACAGAGAAAGCGTAATGGATGATAAAACAGCAGCATGTAGAAAAGATGTCTTTCCTTACTTCACTCCCCCCGCTACACACACACACACACGCACACTACAGGGAGATGACAGTAACAGCCAACTGGTTGGGTTCAACAGTCCAATATGGCTCAATTTCTTTGCCAGCAATAACAAACTGTTGTGCCCTGTTATGTAATTCTATGAAATATTTTTCAAGAACTGTTGCATTTAATTCTCTAGAATCTTTGAAGCATGTAAGGTTGATCTGTGAGCTCCTTCGGAATCATTACCGTGTCACGAGTGGCAGCATGTGGCCCTCCGCATGTGGTCGGACTGAAGTTTCCATCATCTCTCATCACTGGCTCTACTGGCTAGGGCTGATGGGAGTTGCAGTCCAGCAACATCTGGAGAGCCACAATTTGCCCACCCTTGGTCTATATAAATGTGACGATCATCTATATTACCTTAATTCCCCCTAATAGTGAACTCAGGTGATCAAGTGCCTATCAGGAAGTGAAATGGGAAAACCAAATACTAGGGACTGGCTTCTACATACTTGGTGGACTCTCTAGGTATGCAGAAATATGTAAGTTTATGAAATAAAAGAGATACTTTTATAAATCCCGAACAAGGATCTGTCTGCTTCCAAGATTTATGGAATGTTGAGGGCTTAGAGGTAGGACATTTATAGAGCAACTCATCTCATTACCTGGAGAGAAAATTTCCAGGTTCACATGGCACATCAAAGAGAGGAACTCCAGTCTTTGCTACTGCTCAGTCACAGGTATGCTCAAATCCTGTATTAATTTATTGTTTTTATGGGTTGCTATCACTTCCAGCTTGGGAGTGAAAAATAAAAAGACTCAGAAGTTTCACAGATTGTGTGAGTCTATAGTTGAGAGCATTTCAGGCACTGTATATGTTTCAATTGAGGAAGAGAAAGGAAAATGGATGGTGAGGGAGAGGAGAAATTGGCTCACTCAAACTCCTAACAGCTAATAGCAGATATATAAGGGGAGGGTGGGCTGTGCTGGGGAAAAGCAGAGGCCACAAGGTTCAAAATTCTCCTCTCTGTGCTATGTGGTGAAATTGCAGGAAGAGGCAAATGGAAAAGGACATATTTTGCCTTTCCCACTCCGGAGCCATTATATAGCAATAAAACACTTAGCGTTGCACTGGCAGCTAGCCCCAAAGCTATTCCCCATAGCAAGGGAGGAGAGACTTCAAGCTTGCAGGAATTTCTTTGTTTTATTTTATACTAGAATCCTGAGTTCAACCAGCCAGAGCCAGGCCGGGCATCTGTGCAAGGGTGAATTAAGGAGCAAGGGTGACTCTGAGCACATGCTCAGTCAAGGAATTTATTTTCAGCACCGGAACTGAGCCCACAGACCAGTCACACAAATTCAGGTTGTGGCACTTTCCGATCTTCTAAAGATTCCAGATTGTTTAGCCCAATTTGTAAGGAAGATCGATTCACCCATTTTACAAACCATGGCGGTAGCGTGATTGACTACATAGTAATCTCACGGTTTGCATACAAGTATGTCACTGACCTTGAGTAGGCTGACCAGATAAAATCCAGGACAGGGCTCATGTAACTTTAACAGCTGTAGAGAAAAGGGAATTTCAGCCAGTGTCATTTGTATGCAATCAGCCCCTGGTGAAATTCCCTCTTCATCAATCACAACAGTTAAAGTTGCAGGCACTATACTAGAGTGACCATATACAAAAGAAGGCAGGGCCCCTGCAACTTTAACTATTGTGATGAAGAGGGAATTTCACCAGGAACTAATTGCATACAAATGACACTGGCTGAAATTCCCTTTTCTCTACAACTGTTAAAGTTACATGAGCCCTGTCCTCCTTTTCATATGGTCAGCCTAAGTAGGCTTCAATATAGAAAGTGATCACTTACCTCTAACCATGATACTAGCATGCCCAGCATAGAACAACTCCTGCCCGAAAATTCAATCTACCTCTAATGCAAATTTAAGTGTAACTGCTAGCAAGAGAATTAAGTGGACACCAGCACTCAATTTAGCTTTGACCCACCTCCTTCACATGGAGGATCTAATGGCCATTCATGCTGCTATTCTATCAGCCATCTCTGCTGCAGCAGCCATGAATCTATTTAAAATCCTGATTGACAGGTTGCAAGACCAATTGAGAACAAAGACTAAGAATAGTAGCTCAAGAAGAGCCTTAGTATCTTCTAGCTGGTTTGACAGAGAGTGCAAACAGGCCAAAAGTCAGCTGAAGAGAGTTTATTGCAAAAATAGGAACTCTAACTCAGGCCGTTTGACCAATGAGTATGCTTCCCTTAGGCAAAAATATAAACTTCTGATAAGGGGGAAAAAACAGCAAGCTGAAAAACATGCCTGGCAAATTCTAATAAAAGCCTCCCAAGACAGGGACATTGGCCTCTTCTGACGCACAATATCATGCCTGCTAGAGAATGCTAGCATTGCTCCAGTGTGTACTATTGGACCTAATGAATAGGTGCAATATTATCATTCATTATATTTTGACCATGATGATGATGTCAATCAAATAACGGAGACTTTAGAAAATTTACCAGAGTGGCCACCAGTACCTTTAACTGAGGTTAAGAATCTTATTCTCCAGCTGAAAAGAAACAAAGCACCAGGCATAGACTTTTTAGCCCCCAGAATTTCTGAAATCTATTGACTGGTGGGCTTCCCTTCTGGAAGTAGTATTTTCATTTATTGTTTCAACAGGGCTACTGCCCAACATTTGGCGCACAGTGGCAATGGTCCCTATATTAAAAAAAGGGCCTCACATCTGATCCAGCAAATTATCACCCAATTAATTTGTTATGTGTAATTAGCAAACTATACGCAAAGCATCTTTACAACTGAGGGAGCCATTCTGGCTGATGAGCAAGCAAGGTTCAGACATAGTAGATCCACCATAGATCATTGCTTTGTACTAGCCCATTTAATTGATAAATATACTAAGAAACCAGGTGGTGTACTATTTGCAGCTCTTATTGATTTGAAAGCTGCATTTGACTCAATCACTCACACAAGACTCTGGGACAAATTAAATCCCTCAACTATAGATAAAAGACTTTTTTATTATTATTAGATGTTTCTATGATAATACCTGGCTGAAGGTGCGATGCTCTACAGATGGACACTTTACAGGGTCTGTACTAGCCACAAAGGGAGTTAAACAAGGCTGCATTTTGGCCCCTGAATTGTTTAATTTGTACATGAATGATATTGTTAAGAACTTAACATATCCAGCATTTCACGCCCCTAAACTGGCTACAAAAGCTATTTCCATCTTTTTGTAAGCAGACGATGCTGTACTTTCTCAAACAAAAGTGGGCTTAAAAAGAATGGTAGGGTGACCAGATAAAATCCAGGTCAGAGCTCATGTAACTTTAACAGTTGTAGAAAAAAGGGAATTTCAGCCAGGGTCATTTGTATGGAATTAGTTCCTGGTGAAATTCCCTCTTCATCACAACAGTTAAAGTTGCAGGGGCCCTGCCTTCTTTTGTATATGGTCACTCTAGTATAATGCCTGCAACTTTAACTGTTGTGATGAAGAGGGAATTTCACCAGGAACAATTGCCTACAAATGACACTGGCTGAAATTCCCTTTTCTCTACAACTGTTAAAGTTACATGAGCCCTCACCTGGATTTTATCTGGTCAGCCTAATGATGAGGGCATTTTCTGAATACTGCCAAAAAGAACACCTACTTGTGAATTATAACAAAACTAAAGTTATGGTGTTCTCTAAAAATACAGGGCCCATAGATGGTATATGGATAAACAGTTAATTGAACAAGGCGAAGTCTTTAAATACCTTGGTGTGGTCTTTCAATCAACAGGGTCATGGTCAGCCCATCAGAAATATGTGGTTGGAAACGCATCTCAGAGCGCCAAAGTTTTGACACACTTCTTTTACACAGACGGTGGCCACCATATACCCTCAGCACTTGAAGTTTTTAAAGCCAAACCTCTAGCAAAGTTACTATATAGGGCTCAGATTTGGGTGGATGCTTATTCTAGATCTGTGGAAGTTGTTCAGTCTAAGTTTTTAAGACATTTTTTTTCTGTCTCATGCTGTGTTCCAAATGCCTCTTTGTGTTTGGAGGCTAATCTTCTCTCTATTCGTTTACAGGCCTGGAGCAGGACACTTAATTATTGGCTTTGGCTTAGGCTGACCATATGAAAAGGAGGACAGGGCTCATGTAACTTTAACAGTTGTAGAGAAAAGGGAATTTCAGCCAGTGTCATTTGTAGGCAATTAGCCCCTGGTGAAATTCCCTCTTCATCACAACAGTTAAAGTTGCAGGCACTATACTAGAGTGACCATATACAAAAGAAGGCAGGGCCCCTGCAACTTTAACTGTTGTGATGAAGAGGGAATTTCACCAGGAACTAATTGCATGCAAATGACACTGGCTGAAATTCCTTTTTCTCTACAACTGTTAAAGTTACATGAACCCTGTCCTCCTTTTCATATGGTCAGCCTAGCTTTGGCTGAACTTAGCTCCCACTGGTTTATTTCCCTTGGTTCTGCAGGATCCCCATGAGAGTGATTGGATGAAGACTACCACTTTAAAACTTTACTCCTCTGGTCAGTCCCTTCAGCTCAGCAGGAGGGCGCCCAAACACTGTGCAACAGGAGTGTAAATTAAGAACCCCCCCCCCCCAACCAGCAACAATGAGAGCTGGGGTTTGTCTTCACAAGGTTTTCCCTTTGCGATACATGATTTCATGGCCAGCACGCTCCCAACCAGCTGCTGCTCCCTGGAAAAGTCACAGTATCGGAGAATCCTTTCAGAGCTCCATCATACCAGTGATTTAGTGCACCCTCGCCATGCTTGGTGTATGGATTTGCAGCACGGTACTCATATGATGCTGTGCCTGTCCTGCTGACACCCTGCCTCTTCCCCAGCCTTTCCTAGAATGCTAAAAGTCTGGATTATTTTTCCTAAGCACATTCAATGCGCCATAAGCCTCCATGTAGTTTTAAAGGAACTGGGGGCTTGAATGGATTGCATCAAGTCCTGGCAGGGAAAAGCGATCTCTCCCAGCAGCCGACTCCAAGCTTCAATATAAAACCCAAACTTTGCAGCCCAGGCTCGAAAGTGTTTTTTTAAATCATACAATGCCTGAATCTCAGCAGAGACAGGATTGTACACTCTCAATGCCCCCAAAAAGCCAGACTAGAGGGGCAACATATCATGTGGCAAGCACCGGGAACATAACACATGGTGAGTGTGCTATTAACCCCTCCGTTGCCTAAAGTGTCGTCCGAACTAAGCCAACAAGCAAAGGAGCGAAAGAACAGCTCTTCAGGTGATAGGGATCATAAGCTTGACGCGCTTCTGCCTCAGAGGTAAAAAATGTGGAGGCAAACCATGGGGGGAATTAGATGTGATAGAGGTCTTCCTCTGTTCTTTTTAGTTAAAACAGCTCTCAGGTACTTGATCTGCAAAGTGCCTCCACATTAAATCCTATTCACTCTTTAGTGTTCCCATTGAGAGATGTCTATGCACTTGAAGCATTAATTAACTCTGGAATTCTGTTAATTTACTTCTCTAATTGCAAAGGGACTGTGTTAATTCGCTTCTGTGATGTGGTGTTAGCTGCAGAGCTGTACAGCTCCAGAGCTGGGAGCTGCATTAATTGGGTTATCTGATGTAGTGTTGGGGCAGGTGCAATACTTTTTGAAGTGGGGTTTATTTGTGCTGGTGGGATGCTTTCATGGAGAGCCAGAATTGTGGGTTATTTACTCTCCATTCCCGTTCATTAGACCGTAATAGCAAGAGGAACTTGGAGAGGAGTGGGTAACAAGCCTCTCTTCGGACGGTGTTGGTTCTACTCCCCCTCCCCAGGAAGTATGTCTTTTCCGGCACTGAGTAGCCGGGTTTTAGGGACGACTTGCTCCACTGTGTAACAATAACAGAACAGAGCAGATTTCAGCATGCTGTGGAGAATAAGGACAATATGTGCAGGCACTATACTAGAGTGACCATATACAAAAAAAGGCAGGGCCCCTGCAACTTTAACTGTTGTGATGAAGAGGGAATTTCACCAGGAACTAATTGCATACAAATGACACTGGCTGAAATTCCCTTTTCTCTACAACTGTTAAAGTTACATGAGCCCTGACCTGGATTTTATCTGGTCACCCTATCATTTATACCTTGTGTGTGCTACAAGGTATAAATTAGGGGTGTGCACGGACCCCCCGGATCGGATCGGGACCCGGATCGGGACCTCCAATTTTGTCCCGGACCGGTTCGGACAAAATCGGAGGCCCCCCGGACCGGATCGAGTCCGATCCCGACCCAAAAATCGTTAATTTTTGGATCGGCCGCCATTTTTTTCCCCATAGACTTGCATTGCAATGCAAGTCTATGAGAAAAAAATGGCGGCGGGTGGGTGAGGGGGGGCCTAACTCCCTCCCCCCCCGGGGCCGTCCGCTGTGGACGGCAGGTAAGCCCCCTCCCCCGCGCTCCCTACCCCCCCTGGGGCCGCCCGCTTCCATCCGCTGGCGCCCGCCACTGCTTACCTTCTCGGCCCGTCCGCTCCCGTCCGGCGCCGGCGGCTACTACCAGCGGGCTCCGCGGCCTACTCTCGAGTAGCGCGCCGGGTGATGACATCACCCGGCGCGCCACCCTAGAGCAGGCCGCGGAGCCTGCTGGTAGTAGTAGGCGCCGGCGCCGGACGGGAGCCGCCGGGCCGGGAAGGTAAGGGCCCCCCTCCCCCCTCCGCGCGCCCCCTCCTCCCCTCCACGCACCCCCTCCTTACCTTCTCGGCCCGTCCGCTCCCGTCCGGGGCCGGCGGCTACCACCAGCAGGCTCCGCGGCCTGCTCTAGAGTAGCGCGCCGGGTGATGACATCACCCGGCGCGCCACCCTAGAGCAGGCCGCGGAGCCCGCTGGGAGTAGCTGCTAGTGCCGGATGGGAGCGGACGGGCCGAGAAGGTAAGCGCCCCCCTCCTCCCTCCCCCCCGCTGTCCACTTTCATCGGCAGGCACCCGCTGGCGCCCGCCAATGGAAGCGGCGGTGGGCGCCAGTGGGCGCCCGCCGATCCGCCGATCCTCCGAACCGGTTCGGAGCCTTTTCGGACCGGTTCGGATTGGATCGGCCGATCCAGCTGCGGGATCGGAAATCGGATAATTTATCCGATTTCCCACTGGACCGGACTCGGATCGTGGATCGGGTCCGATCCAGTGCACATCCCTAGTATAAATGTACAAGGGGGTGGGGGAGGGTAGTGTTACCATGATGGAATTGTATTGATATGATATGAGGCGCAGACCTAGCCCCAGTCAATGGCAGTTTGAGAGACTTATGACTACCTATCTTATGATAATTAATATCAGCAAAATAATACCTAGATTATTTTGGTCTATTCAAAAGCCAGTGATTACATTAAATGTTTTTTTTTTTTTTAAAAAAAGAAGACATGTATCCTGGGTTCCAGGAATATCCAATTGTTATGTTGTGAAAATAAACCATTAGTTATCCAATTAAATGCTAGAATTGATATCACTTGCCTTTGTGAAACACTTTCTACCACCATGAAGAACAGTGTATATTATTAGCTCCTGGGCACAAAAAACACCACATATCCTGTATCAATGCTGTGCTCCATCTATAATTTAACTAAAAAGCTAACTGCTTTAAATTAATATCTTATTTCATTAAGATTATATCTGATCAGAAAGAATGTCTGACAATTCTGTGAGTCTTAAATATCAAGATACACCGTACTGCATCAGAGACATAAAAAATGGCAACAGCCTTTAGATAATTATTACTGTTGCTATTGCCACTCCACTCCACCCCACCCCACCCCACCCCTGCAAAACACATTATATGAGTGGTGTGGGGATTCTTCATGATTCACAATATCCAAGGACTTGCTTTAAATAAGACTTTATGCAATAACACTGCAACAACAATCATAGAATCATAGAATAGTTGAGTTGGAAGGCCATCGAGTCCAACCCCCTGCTCAATGCAGGAATCCACAGGAAAGCATACCTGACAGATGGTTGTCCAGCTGCCTCTTGAATGCCTCTAGTGTGTGAGAGCCTAAAACTTCCCTCGGTCATGGATTCCGTTGTAGTACTGCTCTAACAGTCAGAAACCTTTTCCTGATGTCCAGCCGGAATCTGGCTTCCTGTAACTGGAGCCCATTATTCAGTGTCCTGCACTCTGGGTTGATCGAGAAGAGATCCTGGCCCTCTTCTTTGTGACAACCTTTCAAGTATTTGAAGAGTGCTATCATGTCTCCCCTCAATCTTCTCTTCTCCAGGCTAAACATGCCCAGTTCTTTCAGACAATGTTAAGGATGAGCTGGGAAGGAGTGCCATCTCCAGTTTCATTAGGGGACAATACGTTTGTCCCCTAATGAAATACGTTTTAAAGGCCCGCTCATTAATATGTGTATTATATAATCCTGTGTCTTTTAAGACGTTTTCTTGCAGCTACTTTTCCACACCTCAGTATAGTTACAATACAGGGTATGGTAACAACACATCAAAAGGTCACACTTTTAATTAAAGGGATTTGTCCCTTTGTGATACAAAGAGCCATTTATAACAATAGCCATTTAGGGTACAATTCTATGAGTCTGTTTTTAAAAAAATATTTTTATCATATTTCTTGGGGATTCCTCTGGAGAGAGGGGAGAAATAGCAGTGGGGCTGGACACAGGGTGATTAATGAGAAGAGGCAAAATAAGTGAGGGTTGTCTCTTCTTCCTATTCTTCTCCAAGCCAGCCCCCCCCCCCAGGTGCTGTTGCTTAATACCAGGTTGGTACCTTCAAAAACAACTCAACATCCAGGATGAAATGCCATGTGAGGTGTTGATCTGCCTTGCATTAGGAAGATCCTTGGCTTGGAGTACTGTTGAATTCAGCCCTTTGGATGCTCAGGTGGCTACTGTAGGACAAAGCACCATTTAACAAGTTCTGTTGGTACGCCAACTGCCGTTCTCCCTCAATAGAGATAGCATTGCCATAATTATTCATCCTCTGGTCATAGTCAGGTTAGATCGTTGCTATGTGTTGTACATAGGGGTGCCTTTGAAGAACATTCACAAACTTTGATTTGTTCAGTATATGGCAATCAGGTTGCTAATTTGGACGTTGAAATAAACATATTTCACCATCAATGATTAAGAAGTTTCACTGGCTTCCTGGCTAAATTGGAAGTGTTCATTTTGACACCTATAAAGCCTCTTAATGTCTGAGTACCCAGGGTTTCTGAAGGAACATTGGCTCTCATATGATCTTACCCATTCTCCAAGGTCATCATCTGACATGCAGCTCTGAGTACTGCTGTCTGATGCATACATCATCCCAGTATTGCCTCTGGTAAACATGTTTTTCAGATTTTCATAGTGTTTCAAAAACCTGCAATATTTGTGACTAGGGAGGACAAAAGAAACGTATGTACATCAACAGCAACCTTGCTTCCTTCATTCCATTTTCAACTCTCTTAAAACTAGGGATGTGCAGCGGATCGGATCGGATCGGATCGGATCCATGATCCGGATCCAATCCATCCAAAATCGGATAAAATTAAATGATTCTGATTCTGATCCTATGAACCATCTGATCCGATCCGATCTGAAGGGACCCGATCCGGATTGGAAAAATCGGAGGATCAGACCTCCATTTTATGACGTTTGAAACTGACAGTGGACTTAGAAAAATAATGTGCAGTAACTTTTTTATTTTAAGAGGTAGAAAGTTGAAACTCCCTGACATAGGAGATTGGATGTGGCTACTCATGTGTGAAAAATTCCAGAGAAATTGGTGTAAGACTTTAGTGGCAATGAGTGGTTTATTAATTTAAACTTCCATAAAGGGGGGGAGGCTGTGTGTGTATGTGTTTGACAGCTTGATCCACCAATTGTGCTTTACACTACATCAATGCATCATCCAATCCTGTTAAAGACTTCCTGCAGCCTCCAATCACAATGCTGGAGGAGGGCTTAGTAGAAACCCAGTATATATTCTCATTCTTTCCCTTATGGCTCTCTGTGGGGTTTAATTAGTTGGAGTGGAAGAAATGTGGTTTGGAGCTGGAATTGATATTGGAGTTTGGTGGAGTTTGGAGTATGCCGCTCCACTTGCTTAAGCTAAGGGACTTGGGTTTCTCCCTCAAGGAGAAGTCCACAGAGTCCCCAAAGTTCAATAAAACGCCTGCCATTCAAGTTAAACCGTGCCCCTGTGTCTGTGAAACAGGGGCGAATGTACACCCTTTCTGTGCGCTCCTCACATTCGTGTGGTGTTTCTGGGGACAGGATCTATTGAGAGAGCACTTTGCAATGGTCTTACTTACCAGCACAAGCCATTTTTAACAGTTCCATTTCAGTAAGCGACATGCCCCTGTGTCTGTGAAAAGGGGGCAGAGCAACTTTCAGCCCTTCTGTACGCTCCCCAAGTTTGAGTGCAGTTTCTGGGGACGGGATCTAATGAAAGCACTTTGCAGTTTGCATGCAATGGGCAAGCCCATTTTTCACAATTCCATTTCAGTTGAACCATGCCCCTGTGTCTGCAAAAGGGGGTAGAGCTATGTACGTACAGCCCTTCAGTGCGCTTCCCAACTGGGGACATGGTCTACATTCTTACCTGCCCAAAACTCATTTTAAATGTGCCCCTGAAACACAGGAGTAAATTGAAAAAGGAACAGATGACTGGTGAAAAAGTGACTTTTGAAGGCTTACTTACAAGTAACGCCTGCACCCCTGTGTCTGCAATTCTGGGCACATCACTGGCAACATCCCAACTGCACTTATACAAAGTTTCATGATTCTGTCTTAAAAAATACCAAAGATACAGGCTTTTCCCCCTCCAAAATCAAGTCTAAAGAGACTAAAAGGCTTCCGATCTGAAAATCAGATATCCGATTTTTGGATTGGAATTGGATCCCATCCGATATACCTCTGATCCGATCCGAAACAACAATTCCAATTCGATCCAATTTTTTGGACCGTGCACATCCCTACTTAAAACCTATTATCTGTCTACGTCCTTTCTTGTGTCACTTGCATTCTATAAAGGTCAAGAGAGAAAAGATGGGCAGAGTAAAAAGGAGGAAAGTGATGGAACACCAGATTTAAAAACGCTTCAAGAAGATGGTTAACATGGGGCCTTCTTTTGCTCTTGCCTTCCTTGAATTTCAGGCACAAGGTTTTGAGAGGTTGAACATCTGCAGAGCTCTAGCCATATGCTGGCCAGCCTCTGTTAATGCAGAATCAGGTTGGGAACACAGGATATGCAAACCATGAAGTGGCACCTGGAGGCAGGTATACGAGGGAGAGAAGACATGATCACGACAGAAGAGAGTAGCAGGATCACCGAATAATAAAATCTGGACAGGATTTCCTTGAATTCAAGGGCAACAACACTGTACCCATGTCTCCAAGCTTCGGTACAGCAGCCAACTAGGAATGGTGAACCATTCTAATCTCCCACGTCCTGCACCTCAACTAGACATTCTGGGTAAGGTACCTGTTGCAATGACACATGATGTCTGGATGACATCTGGATGATGGTTTCTCAGAACAACTTCTGATATTTCAGGGGCATTAAACCAATATATTTATTAGGAAAAACTGCAGTTTACAAGTTAGTACGCAAGCTTTCGAGTTATGTGGAAGTTTTCTTGAGGCTGGGTATTAAAATAAAATAAATAAATGTCTAAGGGGGCAAGGCATTCGTTTCAGATTCAAATGTGTTTCGGCCTTAAGGTGGATGTTTTCAGGTGCATTGGGGAAGAGAACTAATAGTAGACTTGGTGCCTGGTTAAAGGCTTACGATGGCCAGGGAGGGGGCGACAGCTTTTTCTAGAGCCTTTAAAGAAAACTTGAGGTAGAACCTAAAAATGAGGGGAAAGGACCCATCACGGCAAGTTGCCTGTAATTTGAGCCTGTCATCTGCTACCCGAAGATGGTTGGAAGATGATGCTGTATGAAAGCCTCCATATGTGTGCAATCAAAAGAGCCTTTGTTTCAAGACAGGTTATTTCAAAATGGCAATTCAGACTTTGTAATTCAAACTAACTTTAAAAACATATTGGTGACTGTGGTGTGGAAGAACCTAGGAAAGGGAAGGTAAAAATAAGCAGTTGGTTGACTTTTTATTTAGCATTTTATCACAGATTAAGTGTTATGCTGCTATTATGCAGGTTATTTAAAACATTTATACCTTGCCTTTCCTATGAAGAGCTCAAGGCAACAAACAGCAAGGATAAAAACATATTTTGTTTTATTTATTTATTTATTTTATTACATTTGTATACTGCCCCATAGCCAACGCTCTCTGGGTGGTTTACATAAGATTAAAACAACTAAAAACAATATGCAAAACTTTGAACAGCAAAAACATACAATATACACACACATTTAAAACCATTATAATAACTCTAAAAACAAAACAAACCTAGGCTCATCAGATATTGCTAAATGCCTGAGAGAAGAGGAAAGTCTTGACCTGGCGCCGAAAAGATAACAATGTTGACGCCAGGTGGGCCTCATTGGGGAGATCGTTCCACAATTGGGAGGCCACCACAGAGAAGGTCCTCTCCCTTGTTGCCGACCTCCGAGCTTCCCTCAGAGTAAGCATTTGGAGGAGGACCTTAGATGTTGACCATAGTGTTCGGGTAGGTTCATGTCGGGAAAGGCTTTCCATCAGGTATTGCGGTCCCAAGCTGTGTAAGGCTTTATAGGTACCTTGAATTGGGCTCGGAAACATACAGGCAGTTATTAATCTGGCTGCTGCATTTTGCACAAGCTGCAGCTTCCGAACCATCTTCAAAGTGCATTGCAGTAATCTAACTTGGAGGTTACCAGAGCATGGACAACTGAAGCCAGGTTATCGCTGTCCAGATAGGGGCGTAGCTGGGCCACCAACCGAAGTTGGTAAAAAGCACTCTGTGCCACTGAGGCACCTGATCCTAAAGTGACAGAGATGGTTCTAGGAGAACCTCCAAGCTACAAACCTGCTCCTTCAAGGGGAGTGCAACCCCATCCAGAACAGGTTGAAGACCCTCCACCCGGTCAGCATCTCAATCTTGTCTGGATTGAGTTTCAGTTTATTAGCCCTCATCCAGTCCACTGTCGCAGCCAGGCACTGGTTCAGCACATCCACAGCCTCACCTGATGAAGATGAAAAGGAGAAATAGAGCTGTGTGTCATCAGTGTACTGATGACAACGCACTCCAAAGCTCCGGATGACTGAACTCAGCAGTTTCATGTAGATGTTGAACAGCATGGGGGACAAGACTGACCCCTGCGGAACCCCATACTGGAGAATCCACGGGGCCGAGCAATGTCCCCCAAGCACCATCTTCTAGAGCCGACCCGCCAAGTAGGAGTGGAGCCACTGCAATGCAGTGCCTCCCACTCCCAACTCAGACAGTCATTCCAGAAGGATACCATGGTTGATGGTATTGAAAGCCGCTGACAGACCAAGGAGAATCAACAGAGTCACACTCCCCCTGTCTTTCTCCCAACATAGGTCATCATACAGGGCAACCAAGGCTGTTTCCGTACCAAAGCCAGGCCTGAAATTCTACTGAAATGGATCTAGATAATCGGTCTCATCCATGAGTGCCTGGAGCTGGCTCGCAACCACCCACTCCAGTACCTTGCCCAGGAATGGAACATTTGCTACTGGCCTGTAGTTATTAAGATTTTCAGGGTCCAAGGAAGGTTTCTTCAGGAGTGGTCTCACTGCTGCCTCTTTCAGGAGGCCTGGGACCACTCCCTCTTGCAAAGAGGCATTAATCACTTCTCTGGCCCAGCCAGTTGTTCCATCCCTGCTAGCGTTTATTAGCCAAGAGGGGCAAGGATCCAATACAGAGGTCATTGCATGAACCTATCCAAGCACCTTGTCAACATCCTCGAGTTGTACCAACAGAAACTCATCCAAGAAAACAGGACAAGCTTGTGCTCTGGATACCTCGTTTGATTCACCTGCTATAACACTGGAGTCTAAGTCCTGATAGAGGCCAAAGATTTTATTCTGGAAGTGCCTAGTAAAAGCCCCCAGACAACTCTGAAAAGCTCCGCTGGGTGGCAGATTGATGATTTAATAGTGGTAGCAAAGTATTGTTTGTTTGTTTGTTTTTTGCTGCCCTCATTGCCCCTGAATACAGCTTACCGAAGACACTTACCAGTGTTTGATTGCATCCACTAGGAGTTCGTCTCCACCTGCACTCAAACCATCTCCTGTTCTGTTTCATCACTCTCAGTTCTGGGGTATACCACGGAGCTGTATGAGCTCTACACAGGAGAGGGCGCTCAGGAGCAATTATGTCAACTGCCCAGGTCATTTCTGCATTCCACAGATCAACCAGGGTTTCAACAGGAGAGCCAGCCCTATCAGCCGGAAAACTCCCCAGAGCCCTCTGGAAACCATCCGGATCCATTAGCTTCCGGGGACGGACCATCTTAATGGGTCCCCCACCCTTGCAGAGGGGAAAAGCTGCTGTAACTCTAAACCTCAGCAGGTGGTGATCTGACCATGACAGAGGGGTTGATGTAAAGTCCCCCACTTTCAGATCACCATCTCCATGTCCAGTTGGAAAAAAAACAGGTCTAGAATATGCCCTGCTACATGCGTCCGGACGATGGCATGTTGGGACAGTCCCATGGTTGTCATGGAGACCATGAAATCCTAAGCTGCCCCAGATGTTGACATCCCCCAGAACCAATAGTCTGAGGGATCTCAACAGTACCCCTGAGACCACCTTTAAGAACTTAAAATGACCTTTACAATAAAAGGCTGAAACAGCAGCAGAAATTAACAGAATACAGCAGTAAATTTATTCAGAGACAGTTAAAAAACCAAATTCAGTACAACAGCAGTTCAATTCCAAATGCCTTCCTGAAAAGGAAGTTTGCTTTTAGAAGGTCATTGGAGAGAAGACCAGAAGGGCTTCCCTTGGAAAGGGTTTTCCATTTCAGCACAATCGCTGAAAACGCCCTCTCCCTAATCCCAACTAAGGCTGTGTCTACGCCAGCTGTTTCTTCTAGGATAATATCGACGTCATACCTACTGGGCCACATGACGCACAGCTGATCCCGCTGTGATCTCGGGTTGACCCATCCGCTATTCAGGTATCGCTGGCTGCTTTTGTCACATTGTTCGGCTCTCTCGCTACAATCCCGAAGTCTTGCGGCTGGTGTGCCCCCCACTTCGCCGAGCTGTTGCTGTTTGGCGTGAGTTCCCAGCTTGGCAAATAGCCAACCTGTTGTCAGGAGCGTGTCCAGTGGTTTTGGAGGTGTGTGGAAATGGACCCATCTGCCATTTTTGGTACATTTTTTGATTGCCGATCGGTGTGTTTTGGAGCCGACCGTGGTTTTGTTTTTTTTAACACAAATATATCTTTGTGCAGCATCGCATATTTGCTGGACCTCCTATCCACCCCTTGTGTAGCTGTGATTTTGCATTCCTGCGCATCCCTCCTGATTCATAAAAAAGCCCTGTAGCTGCGTCATCTGCCTAGCCCCGTCCACTTCTCCCGATCCACATGTGGAAGCGCTATCAGGGGACACCCGTCCTCCCACAACGGCACTCCTGTCATTGCAGGAAACTTCCCTCGCATGTGGCTTGTGAGCAGCGATTGCGGAAGCAGGGAACCATCACAATCATCCTTCCTCCATGGCAAAAGGGCTGTAGGTGTGGATTAATGTGTTTCTTGGGGTGCTGGGACACAGAGCAGGTCCTCTGAAGATTATCTCAATAGGTGGGCAGGCTCATAAGGGAGAAGGCAGTCCTTCAAGTATCACAATCCCAAACCATTCAGGACTTTAAAGGTCACCACCAGTACTTTGAATGTTGCCCAGAAACCAATAGGAAGCCATTGCAGCTGTTTCAAGGGCAGCTGTTATTGGGGAGGGGCCATGGCTCAGTGGTTATTATTATTATTATTATTATTATTATTATTATATTTATATCCCACCTTTTCCCCAATACTGGCACTCAAGGCGGTTTACAAGATTAAAAAATATACAATTAAAACATATAAATATAAATTTACAAAAGTTAAAATAGAATTAAACCCCTGTAATACCAAAAACTTTTAAAAAGCAAAACACAATTTAAAAATCCAATACATTAACACAGGTCCAGAGTATTCCCAAAGGCCTGCCGGATCAAAAAAGTTCTTGCCTGCCTCCGAAAGTGTAACAAGGAGGGAGCCAGTCTAGCTGCCCTGCTTTGCATGCAGAAAGTCCCATGTTCAATGTCTGGAAACTCTAGGTAGGAAATACACACACACTCAACACACACACACACACACACACACACACTAGTAGCTCCCTCTTTGCTTCCTGGAACACCTGAAGCAGCAGAGCTGGGTGCATGCAGACAGCGTCCTTGGGAACTTCTGCTTCAAGATGTTCCAGGCACCTTAAATGGAGATGCCTGGTGGCTCCATGCAACACTCTGCTTTCCTGTCAGCTTTCCTGTTGGCTTTGCTGATAGAAGCTGCAGATCCTGAAGGAGCAGCTCTTGTTTCTCTGCTGCAGCAGCAAAGAGACAGCTGGACTGGCTGTGCCTGCACATGGGAGCATGTGGATGTCTTTGTGTGGACAAAAACACTAGTGTTTGCCCACACATTGATTTTATTGTCATATTTGCTGCAGCTTTATGTTTGTTTACATTCTTTTTAATCTGTTTGTTAGATATTTTGATACTGTTTTTAGAAAGTCACCTTCAGTGCTTTCAGAAGAGAAAAGTTGGCGATAAAGTCTACAACATGCCTACATGGGGATAGCATGTCCATAGTCAACCATTTATTTATTTATATATATATATAGCACCATCCATGCATATGGGGCTGTACATAGTAAAACAATAAAACAACAACTCCCTGCTACAAAGGCTTACATTCTGATAAAATCACAAGAAAGCAACAAGAAAGGGAATTGAACGCACCAAACAGGCACAGGGGACAATAAAACTAACAACATTATAAAACAGTAAGATCAAACTAAAGTTCTAAAAGCTTTGGAAAAAAAGAAGTTTTCAGCTGAGCTTTAAAGACTGTGATTGAACTCGTGCTCTGCAAATGCTCTGGAAGAGAAATCCAAGCATAGGGGGCAGCGAGAGAAAATGGACAAAGCCAAGCAAGGGAAGTAGAAACCCTTGGGCGGGTAAGAAACATAACACTCGATGAACAAATGGGGCAATAATGTAAAATGAGAGAAGAAAGATAGGAAGGAGCTAGAACATGACAAACGTTGAAAGTCAATAGGAGACATTGAGGGGAGACATGATAGCACTCTTCAAATACTTGAAAAGTTGTCACACAGAGGAGGGCCAGGAACTCTTCTCGATCAACCCAGAATGTAGGACATGGAATAACGGGCTCAAGTTACAGGAATACAGATTCCGGCTGGACATCAGGAAAAACCTCCTGACTGTTAGAGCAATATGGCAATGGAACTAATTACCTAGGGAGGTGGTGGGCTCTCCCACATTAGAGGCCTTCAAGAGGCAGCTGGACAACCATCTGTCAGGGATGCTTTAAGGTGGATTCCTGCATTGAGCAGGGGGTTGGACTTGATGGCCTTATACACCCCTTCCAACTCTACTATTCTATGATTCTATGAAGTTTATATTGGATTCTGTAGTGAATTGGAAGCCAATATAAGCTTCTCCTCTTGACGTGTGTAGGCTTCTATCACAAAGCCAATTCTCCAGATATTGAAACCCATACACATTGGATTTTATTTATCTGATTTGTAGTCCTCCTTTCCACCAGGAAAATGAAACTCAAGGTGGCCTATGTCGACCACTTCAGACAGGCTGTCCCTGCATGGATTGAAAAAACAGGTGATGGACCAAATACACACATACACACACATACTTTAACTTTTGGATCGTCCAAGATTGCTCTGCAGCTGTTTGCACCAGTGATATGCAATCAAGAACAGAGGAGATTACCAAATATGCTCACAAATCCCCCAAAGTCTTTTCCTGATGAGGAAGGGGATGGAGGCACACAGTGACCACCATTCTTTTTGTTTATCAATAAATAAGTGGCAGTGTTCAACAGGAGTTTATGACACTGATATGTCAATACAGAAGGAAAGGACCATTGCAAGATTTCCTCCCAGCTGAGATCTAAGATATGAAGAGCACATCACCACCACCACAATCTGCCAGAAAGCCCTCTGCAGCTGCTTGGAGATGGGAGACCAAGGTAGCTCATGAGAGAAAGACAACACCGCTTCCAGATAAGGCTTTTATCATGCTATCATGCTGCCTCATTCATGGAATTTTAGTGGGGCGTCCTGATAATGTCTTCAACTTTTAACCCTCCTGTGTTTTCCCACAGTTTCTTCTGTCTTTTTTCTTACTGCAGAAAACCCATTAAGGAGAAAAATACAGAACAGCTGGACAATTATTGACAATGCTAGGAGGTTTTCCTCTGGAAGACCTTTAGTGCAGATATGGGGATGTCTAACCTTTGTATTGTACTCTGATTCAAGTGTGCAGTAATAGCACATAGTCTGGCTTTTTCTTGACATTACCACTCCAGAATGCAAGTGGAGGATTTGTATGTTAGAATGTTCTCCTATAGAAAAAGATAATTTCAGAAAGAAGGCTATGCTAAATTTCTCTAACTTTTTATGGATCAGGAGTTTCGTTTTGATTTTAGAAGCATCCAAATGTGTTTTCCGTCATCTGAAGTGATACAATCCAGAAAGGACTCTACCACAAGATATTTTTGCATCACTATTTAGATACTGGTTATGTTCAATTACATTTGCCTATGGAGCCAAGGGATTTAAATGGCACTCACACCGCGTGTAATTTAAGAGCTAGAGATGGACAAGAGTTGAAGGTGGACTGACAGAGCCATTACTTCTTTTGTCCTGCAGTTGCCTTTGACCAAAACAGGTTTTGCATGTTTTTAAAACTACAAAACATGCAAAATTGGTGATCAAAGACTATGATGTACGATCAGGGATCAAGGGGTGTGTTACTAGTCCTGGGTCAAAATTTGAAGAGGGGAAAATACCTTAGCTGAAATGCCACACAGATGGTGATTTTCAAGGGCTTTGCAGCCTGGGAGAGGAGGGTTAGACTCTCCCCCAACAACTTGCTGGAACATCCCCCAACCCCCCACTTCACTTGGCAATTAAGTGTTGTGAATCAGTTAATGAGAGAGATAAGGAGCAGCTGAGCTGGGGAGTGTTTGGGGCATGGCACTCCATAGAAGCTTGTTAATTGCTAATTAATCTGCATCCCATAAAAGTCTGGCCAGAGCTCAGAAGTAATGATTGTCTTGGATGTCTGTGCCTTGCTCTGTACATTTGTGCTCTGTGTGTTTTAGCTCTGTGCCTTTGATTCAAGCTTGGATTCTGACCTGACTATTCTCTTGTGTGTTCCTGAAACCTTGGACTTGCCCGGATGTATCCTGACCCTGTGGACCGCTTTCCTGACTATGATTCAACATGTTGTGGATTCTACTACTGTTATGTGGACTTCAGCAGCATCTTTGGCTTTTGACTGACGGACTGGATTATTGACCTTGAACCTGGACATTTCTAAGAGGCATCCTTGAATTATGACATTAACCTTAGGAAAAATTCATTGGTGCCAATGGAAGGCTTTCCTCTAAGATCAACTGCATGAGGTGAGGTCAATTTTACTCCTGGGAGTGGGGAGGGAGAGGGAGATGTGATAGGGATAGATTGCAAATTAATTGTTAATTTGCAATTAACATTCAGTTTTAGGAATGAATGTAAATTGATTGAATTTGTTTTATTTGAGGCAGTTTGGATGAGAAATTAATTGGTTGGCTTTGCCTTTGGTGAAATATAAATTCTAGTAATTACTTCTAAATTTGCATATATAAATATATATTAGCATATGCAAACTAAATGCAGATTTGTGTCCTAGGGGCCTGGGTCCCAAATATATTAAGTACTTAGCAATGCTCCTGTTAAGGCTTTAGGCAAGCCTCTATCTCTCAGTCTCAAATCCCCTCATCTGCAATATGGGATTATTATTATTAAAAACTATTATATTATTAGTAACATGATTAATTACTAATGATAGTATTTTTGTTTTGTATATGAAGCTTTTTGGCATTGTAACTTCAGTAAGCATTGCAATAATTCCATAAGTTTTAAAATTGTATAGCACCTAGTACTATATCGTATATCCTATATACATAGGCGTGCGCAGCTCATTTCATTAGGGTGTGCACCTAAGGCCCCAATTGGAGTGGATGAGGGGAAAGCACGCTTTATCGCTCCCCCCGCAACTGGCCCAACTCATTTTGCTTCTGGGGGCAGAATGACACCACCACCACCCCGGCTCATATCGTGGTGGGTAAGTTACTTTGGCACTAGAGGCTAGTTGACCAAAGCTGATTATGCTATAATAAATTTGTGGGTCTTCCTGAAGCCACAAGACAGCTTTTCAACACAAAAGAATTATACTAATACACTCTCTTGCGAGTGAGTCCTTATGTAGCTAAAGGTGCAACACACACACAGACACACTCACACGGGAGATATCAGTAAACTCAGGGAAACTCTAACTTTTGTCAAATTAAAAGAAAAGAACATCTTTAGGGGGAAATCCCAGGTGGGAACACCCAAAACTGCAATGGATTATTGCAATGCATTATACGTGGGGCTGCCTTTGAAAACAGTCCGGAAACTTCAACTGGTACAAATCAGGGCAGCCAGACTGTTAACGGGGATTGGCCAACGAGACCATATTACACTAGTCCTTTTCCAGCTTCGCTGGTTGCTGGTCCAGGTCCGGGCCCGATCCAAAGTGCTAGTATTATCATTCAAAGCCCTAAACGACTTGGGCCAGGTTATCTGAAGGAACGCCTCCTCCCATATATATCTGCGCAGGCACAAAGATCATCCTCTAGGGTCCTTCTCCATGAACCCCTGATGCCAAGCAGAACAGCTAGGGATTTACTCCCCCTCCCCTGCTCTTCTCTATGAGATAGTGAAGACAGCACAGAGCAAAGGGGGGGGGGGCAAAAGGGTCTGTGTATGTGGTAGAAATGCATTCCTTGATAGAGTTTTGAGCCTCCTGTGAAGAAACAAAGAACTGACTTTTATCCAATCAGCAGTTGCTTATTCTGTGATATATGTACATACTTACTCAAATCAGTAAGCTAGTTTGTTAGAAGTGATATTCATGTTCTGTTAACATGTGACAATGCTAGCCAATGAAATAGCTTAAGAATCAAAAAGTGTGAAAAGTTCTGCCTTCCTTTGTTCAGGAATGGAGACCTAAGAGACTGTTGTAGCATTCCATGGCTGCAGACATAGGAATGAATCGATTAAACTGTTTCCTCCCACCCTGTGTGTTTAATTGGGCAAGGGCGCACCGGGCCGAACTATAATTGCTCTCCTCTTGGGAGTCATCACCCCTGCCAAAGGAAGTGAGGCAGGTGGCCACCACGATGGCCTTCTCTGCTGTGGCACCAGGGCTGTGGAATGAGCTCCCGAGAGAGGTTCACCTGGCACCAAGGTGAAGACCTTTTTATTTTCACAGTATTTTTTAGTTTATCAGTTTAATTTTTAACTTCGCTGTTTTAAATCTGTATTTTAAATTGGCATTACTTTTTGCATTGCTGCTTGGTTTTATCCTGCTTGCATTTTTATACTGTTATTTTATATTTTAAATGGTTTTTATGGTTTTTAATTTTTGTAACCCCCCTCAGACAGCTTTGGCTATTGGGCGGTATAAAAATGCAATAAACAAACAAAAACAGCCTGATGCGGACAGTGCATGCTTGGTAGTCACTGAATGGATGCTGACTGACCTTTGGAAAGGGGGAAGGGAAAGACTGGAGTACCCTGAAAAAGGGCCTGGCTGGCTGGGACGTATGGGCCCTGCAATAAAATGTTGCAGTGTGGAGTGAAACAGGAGCAGCACTCCACTCTGCAACATTTTATTGCAGGTCCCATTCGTCATGATGAATTGATATTTATCATAATGACACCAGGCGCTGTACCATTAATACCAAACAAAAGCGTTGAAAGGGAGACTACGGAAACAACCCCGTATGGAAAACGCCGCTTCCTCACAGGCGTTCCCGCCCATCTGCTTTAACGTACAGAAGCGCTTTCCGTGGTGAGGAAGCCGGGCTGAGTGCCGGCCGCTTCAGTGCGCAGGCGCGACCTCATCACACGCTCCTTTCCCATCTCCTTCCAAGATGGCGGCGCCCAGCACTTCCTCCATCCGGACGCTTCACCTGGCGCAGGTATCCCGGAGCCTCGGCGTGGGGAGGGGTGGGGAGGGGTGGGGAGAGGCGACCCCCTCGAAGAGGGGAAATGGCGCCTTGGCTCGCAGTCCCGTCGCCTTGCCTGGTGCGGCGGAAGCCCCGCGGGGTCCTCGGTCTCCTTCAGCGAGAGGGCAGGCTAACGTGGCCGTGGCGCCTCGGGGGTCTCCCTGCCCCCCGGCAGTTCGCCTCCACCTCGCCTTGTTCGCGTTGCTTGCCCTATGGGGCCATTTCATTGTTTTCTTTTTCTGCCCTGAACTGCTTGATTCCCTGGCTGAGGGGTGGCTCAGCTGGGAACTAGTCTGGCCTAACGGTTAGAGTGAGTGGATTCAAATGCCCGATAAGTATCGTGGCTAGCTGGGGGACTTTTGTTATGAGGATTAAAAAAAAAAGGGGGGGGGATAATGAATGCTTGTTCTGAGCTCCTCGGTACAAGGATGGGATAACATGTAGCTAATAAATAAAGGAAACAAGACACTTATGGCATATTAAAGACTAACAAACTTTTGCCATCATATGTTTGTTAGTCTTTAAGGTGCGACAAGAATATTTGTTGTTTCTGCTGCAGCAGACTCACACAGCTACCCCTCTGGAAACTAATAAAAGTGGTTTTGGTACCTGGAAGTCAGTGTGTGTGTGTGTGTATGTATGTGTATGTATAATGATACACAAGGCAAGAAATAAAGAGTTGTAGTCTTCCCTGACATACTAGTTTTCTACATGCAGGTATATTTTATGTTATTTTATGGAAGAGTGTTCAATGATGTAAGTTATTATGGGATTGGCAAAGCTACCTTTGGTGCCTCTGAATGCCAGAGCATCCTTTCTCTTACTTTTATTTTCATCTGTTCAGCACCCTGTCCCTGTGACTGAAAGACTGTAGTCCACTTTCCTGTTACTTTCTCTCTCAGTCCACTCATAAAACAAAGACTGAGTGCCACCCTGTTCACTATAAATTGCAGAAACTGTTATTGGCCACTAGGATTTTTACAAAATGAACTTCATTGCAAGGCAATTATCTATCTATATAAATCACTGTTGATTCTGAGAGTTTGCTCTTTGGCGGACACTTAAATGGAGGAGCTGGTGAAGCTTATTGGACTAGACTATGCAATATTGACAGAAACAAGGGGCTTAAATACCCCAACTTGAAAGCATTAGCTAAGACATTGCTTTCTATTTGTTATTTATTATAATGGTTTTCTATATTTTTAATCCCCATATTTTATGATACAAATCTTTCCATGTTCGCTTACAAGTAAAGTACAATACAACAATATAATCGTTAGAAGGGGAGATCAGGGCTGGCATGCCTCCACTGGTCTCACCTTCCATGTGTATGTGGAAACATCTGACGAGGGGAACTTGCTCTATGGTGCATAGGTTCCGCTTGTGATATAGAATTCTGCATGATCAGGGTTTTGCCATCACTAGGGGGATCTGCCAGTGTGGAACAAGCTCGCTCCCCTTTTCAAAACTCCGCCTTACATACATGCATGGACGGCAGCATGAATAAGGTTTGATGCATTTTATATTACTTTTTCTCCTATTTGTTTCCACTGGAGAGCTAGTGATACATGGGGGGATGAGGGGACAGTCTAGTTTCTTTGATAGTAGGTATTCGGAGCATATATGCGTTCAATCAAGTCTGTGTTCAGTTACAATGGTTATCTGGGTCCTCCTGGGCCCAATTCAGGGTGCTAGTTTTAAAGCCTTGCTTGGGCTGTGACTGTCATACATTATCTCCATATAAATCTGCTCTCTCACTGAGATCAGGTCAGTTGGCCTTGCTGTCTTTGCAATCTGTTTAACAGGTTTGAACAAAAGTGGCTAGGGGCTGAATGCTTTCAACAAAAGCCCCCAAATTGTGGAACCTTTTCACAGGAAAGGATATGGAAAGTTTCTTCTATTGTCTTTTTTGAAAGTGTTGAAAAATTCTTCTGTTTCATCATGCCTTTGAGCAAAACAATGTTTTTCAGAGGTTTCTTTCCTGTATTAAAATATAGTTTTACTTTGTATTTTTTGGTTGGGGGTACACTACTTTAACTTTTTAGAAAAGTGGTATAAAACAAATACATTTCAATTAAGGCTGGCTGGCAACCAGCCCCAAGACTGAGCCCTTTAAAACCTTATAGATGGATAGGGGAAAGTTTCAGGAGGATAAGAAAGAAAAAAGGTGTCTCTTTTCCTATTCCTAAAAAACTACCTGTCTGCCATGAGCTCCAAATGGAGCTCCTTTTCGAGGCTTGCTGGTATGGTTGGGATACACTGTGTAATTTTATTGTGAGTCTCCACTTGTTCCTTCTAATACCAAAGTTGGGTAATTAAGTGCATTTCAGTTTGGAAGTGAAACAGAGTCTCACAGAGCCTGGTTTTGTTATTCCAGTGTGACACTATCCTAGTGAATTAAAATTAGTAATTTTTTGAATTAAAGTAGCTGAACTGAACATGAACTACTGTAAATTTCCATCAGTCCATTTGTTAGATTATTGATTTCAAAAGTGCATGCTGGGACACACTAGAGGGGCTTGAATTTTTTAGTCATCTGCTCTATACATCTCAAAATAGAAGGTGCTCATGTATCACTTGAATTCCCTCCACTAGATTCTGAGAGAGTCACTGGTATAGCCTATGTTGCAGCTGATAGATGCAAAGCATGTTTCACAGAGACCTGGCTGGGAGATGACAGTGGCCCGACATGGGTCCAGGCCCTCCCAGCTGGGTACTGTGTCAGTAAGCAGGTGAGGGAAAGGGGGTGGGGGGGGCATAGTAGCTGTGGTCTACAAGGATAATCTTAACCTGACCAGACTTCCTGTCCGTGAATTGAATCACATTGAGTGTGTGTACCTGAGTCTGAAGACCAGGGATAGACTAGGGATTCTGTTAGTGTACCAGCCACCCCGCTGCCTATCAGACTCCCTGGCCGAGCTCACGGAACTGATCTCGGAGCTGGTGTTGGATTCGCCCAGGCTTTTGGTTCTGGGCGACTTCAACATCCCATTCGGGACCAGTTTGTCAGGTGCAGCTCGGGAGTTCATGGCATCCATGACAAACATGGGCCTATCCCAGTTGGTCTCTGGACCTACACATTCAGCAGGTCACACTCTCGATGCTGTTTTCAGTTCCGAACAGACAGATCTGTGGGCAGAGGTGCTAAATACCTCCGTGTTGTCATGGACAGACCATTTTCTGGTCAGGGTTAGTATCACGGCTACCACCCACCCCTGCAGGGGTGGCGGACCAATTAAGATGGTCCACCCTCGAAGGCTAATGGATCCTCTTGGATTTCAGAAAGCCTTAGAGGGTTCTATGGCTGGTATCGTCGACGATCCTGTAGAAGCCCTGGTTAACAAGATCTAACTAGGGCTATCGACACGATCAAGATCAAGATCTAACTAGGGCTATCTACACAATCACCCCCAAACGTCCTCTCCGACCCGCTCCTAATGCGGACACCTTGGTGTACTGAATAACTCAGGGAGTTGAAGCGAGAAGGACAACGACTGGAGCGATGATGATGGAAAACTCAACTTATATCTGACAAGACACGACATAGAGAACATCTTCATTTCTATGGGGTGGCAATACGTGCAGCGAAGAAAGCTTTCTTCTCTGCACGCATTGCGTCTGCGAATTCGCATCCAGCAGAACTGTTCAGGGTGGTGAGGGGTCTAACCTAGGCACCTTCCCGCCTGAACCCGATTTTACAGCCTTCGGCAGTTCGCTGTGATGCCTTTAATGACCATTTCACAGATAAAATCTCTCGGATAAGAGCCGACTTAGATGCCATCATTATAGCAGAAGCTGACAATGGAGTGTCCAGTAACTCCGCAAGTGGAATTACACTGGATCAGTTTCAGTTGATGAGTACTGAGGATGTGGACAAGCTGCTTGGACAAGTGAGGAGGACGACTTGCCCTCTCGATCCCTGACCTTCTTGGCTTGTCGTCCAGGGAGGAGATGCAGTTCGATCACATCTACAACATATTATTAATGCATCTCTCAGGGAGGGGAGTTTTCCAACATGTTTAAAAGAAGCAGTAGTACGGCCGCTTCTAAAAAAGCCGTCCCTGGATCCCCTGGACCTTAATAACTACAGACCAGTATCAAATCTTCCGTTTTTGGGCAAGGTGATCCGAGAGGGCAGTTGCCTCTCAACTCCAAGCAGTTTTGGATGATACAGATTTTCTAGACCCATTTCAAACCGGCTTCAGGGCAGGATACAGAGTTGAGACCACTATGGTCGCCTTAGTGGATGATCTACGCCTGAGTATTGACAGGGGGAGTGTGTCCCTGTTGGTACTCCTGGACTTCTCAGCGGCTTTCAATACCATCGACCATGGTATCCTTCTGGAACACCTGAGGGGATTGGGAATCGGGGGCACTGTGCTTCAGTGGTTCCGATCCTATCTTTCGGGCAGGTTCCAGATGGTGATGGTTGGGGATAGCTGCTTTTCAAAGAAGGAGTTGCTATGTGGTGTACCACAAGGTGCCATCCTTTTCCCAAAGCTGTTTAACATTTATATGAAACCGCTGGGAGAGATCATCCAGAGGCATGGGGCGGGGTGCTATCAGTATGCTGATGACACCCAAATATATTTATCTATGCCTTCGACAACATTGTCAGCTAAGGATAATGTGTCTCCTCTGAATGAATGCTTGGAGGCGGGCTGGATGAGGAAAAACAAACTGAAGCTGAATCCAGACAAGACAGAGGTGCTTGCTGTCAAAGGCCCCAACCTGGGTTTGGAGGTGTGTCAACCAGTTCTGGATGGGGCTACACCCCCCCGAAAGACTGTGTTCGCAGCTTGGGGGTACTCCTGGATCCGTCACTCCAAATGACAGCTCAGATTGATGCGACGGCCAGGAGTGCCTACTATCAGCTTTGGCTGATACGCCAGCTGCGCCCCTTCCTAGAGTTGGAAGACCTAAAGATGGTAGTGCACTCACTGGTAACTTCGAGGTTCGACTTCTGCAATGTGCTGTACATAGGGCTACCTTTGTGCCTAGTCCGGAAACTTCAGTTAGTTCAAAATGTGGCAACCAGGTTGGTCACCGGTACACCAATCTTAAAATCATTCCATTGGCTGCCCATTAGTTTCCGGGCGATGTATAAAGTGTTGTTTATTACCTTTAAAGCCCTACATGGTTTGGGTCCAGGTTACCTGCGTGATCGCATTCTCCCGTATAATCCACCCCACACACTCAGGTCCTCTGGGAAGAATTTACTCCAGTCAGCCAGAACTAGGCTGACGAGTGTTACCCAGAGGACCTTCTCTTCTGCCGCTCCCAGACTGTGGTATGAACTGCCGGAGGAAACTCGTCAACAGTCTTCTGGAATTTAAGAAAGCCGTGAAGACTGCTCTCTTCCAGCAGGCCTACCCAGTTTAATTTTAAGATGTTTTTAATAATGTATTTGTTTTTATCTGTTTTAATGGTTTATTTATTTTATTGTTTTTATATTTATATTTATTGTTGTTCCCTGCCTCGATCTGGATGGAGAGGCGGGTTAGAAATGAAATAAATAAAATAAAATAAATAAATAAGAATTACTGTTTTCCAGAAATTATAGTTACATCCTAAGCCCTGACTGAGAAAAGAGGAAAGTGGAATCCAAGGAGGCAATATTAATTGAGCTATCCTGCAGTTGCCAAGGAAAACAACTGTAGTGTGAAATGTGCCTCTGGTACTTTACCCCAGGTTTGGGAACATTGTGTTAAACGGATCACTTACATATTTTTACATAGCCACTGAAATGTCTTGCATTGTACACAGATTTGCACAGAGGTCATTGTTGTGTTCCTGAGATGCGTGGCGAGAAAGACTTTCGCACCACTTGTACCCAGCCGTAGACTTAAAAGACAATAACGAGAGTACCGTTCAGAGGGGTTGTATTTGGAAGGGAGAAACCAAAGCCAGACAAGGGAAGACAGGACTGTGTGATCCAAGAAGGGAGGAGGGAATAAAAGCAGTGGGCTCACTGTCTCATCTCCACACCTGTGACATATGGACCTTGGAGAAAATGGTAATTAGGCTTTTGCTTCCCATTCAAACTCAATCTGGGCAGAATAGCCAGCGCAGCCCAGCAGAATTCATTTTGTGGAAGGGAGGGTTGAGTTTGTGCCTAGCTTCCATTCTGCCTTGCCTTTCTGGCTGCAGGGGGTTGTTATTCCTCAGTCTCTCTCACTCATTTCATCCTTGCCTGACCATCTCAGATCGAGACTGAAAGCTTTATTAACAGGAGGCTACCGCACAATGCAGCCACTACCACTCTACCATGGTGTGCAGGCATGGTATTGCGATCCTCAAATATTCAGAAGAAATTAATCATAATGTACAAATAAAATTTAAAGTGTAGCAAAGTTTTATTTGTCTCTTTACTTGTGAGCTGTCAGTCATGATTCATATTTCAAATCTGAATCAAGTATTTCAAATCCAGAAATTTGAAATACTGTGTCTGTACATCCATGCAGCAAACCAAATTATTTCATGAGTTATAATACTCTGATATATTTAAACTACTTATTTATTTACTTCTATGTCTACTTATTCCTACTTGTTAGAAAATATGCTTGCTATCCAGGCCTGATTTATCGGGGCTTGGCATGTACATTAGTATGCCTAAAATGCCCCAGTATTTTTATTTTATTTATTACATTTTATACTGCCCGATAGCCGAGGCTCTCTGAGCAGTGCACAATTAGAACCATAAAAATGCAATAAGTATACAATAAATTAAAATGTTAAAAGGTAGAAGTGTGTTATAAAATTAAATAAATTACAGTCCATGGAAAGCCTGTGTGAGAAGGTATGTTTTTAGAACATGTCACTGTTAATGCAACAAGATTTCAGAGTTTAAATATTTAAATCGACAAATGCCACCACACAAATCCAGCAACTGCCATCATAGAAGATATTCTCACTGTTGCTCAAGGTGAGGAGTAAAAGCTCAGTCCTCCAGATGTCCATCATTCTGAGATCTGGTTCACACCGCATCTTTGCTACACAGGAGCTGTCATGACCATCCTCAGTCCTGCACCCATGTGGAGCATGGCTACAGCTGGTGGCAGTTTCTGTGATTTCACTGGCTTGATAAGCTGCGTGCAGTTTCTTTGGCGATGCTTAGTTCATGCATTGCATTTCTCAGTTGCAGTATATACATGACTGAGAGCCATACAAAAATAGCATTGTGCGGACCAGCCCTACATTTTCTGGAGTTTTGCTTGTTTTCAGTTTCTAGGTTTGTGGCAATTGAATCTTACACAGAAATATTTCCATATGCATGTTCATAAGTTTAATCTTTAATGCACTTTTATGGTTGTGAATGCACCCAAATCTTAATTGTGCTAAGGAAAAAAGTGAGCAAGTTAGCATTTGTTGTAGAAATGTTGACCATGTCTACCAAAATTAATCATTAGTCTGGAGCTGATTTTTTTCAGAGTTTGTAGCATCTTGCTACCAAAACACACACACACTTTGTATGTATTTGCAGGTGACTACAGCTTTAGACTCTTTACTTAAGATTTTGTAATTTTGAAGGGCTTGTAACTCCTAATGCATCTGCCATTCTATTCTTCTGATACTATTGGGGAACTTCTCTAATAAATTCCTTTTTAGTGTGTTGGTCTTCAGCTGGTGGGTTGAAACCCAGAAACTGTCACATTCCTACCGAAGGTGGGTCTCACCAGCAGCACCATCACTATTTTCTTCCTTTTGCTTGTTTATAGTGTTTTATAGGAGGAATGAGTAGGAAAGTGGGGCGGGGAAGGACCTAGAGAGAAAAAACGGTGGACATATGGTAATTTTTTTTTGAAGTAAACCCATGTTGTAGGCTAGAGCTAAAGGTGAGCATCATGTCTGAACATATTGGAGGTGATTACTCTAGTGTCACTTTACTTCTTCTTTACTCTCAGTCAATACAATCTGTATTAACTGAAATTGCTTTTTAAAAGTATAGACCAGTCAGTACTGGCTCCAGGTCTTTGAGTGCCCTTATGCTAATCTCCACCCTCAGTGCCACCCCCACCCCCCCACCCCATCATCGAGTCTGCCTTCTCTCCACCATTGTCACCAGCTGCTATTGTTTCTCATCCTCCGTCTCACCATTGCCACCACTTCATAGGTCGAGAGCCAGTGAGCAAGCAGGCAGGCAGTGGCATCCACTGCTCCTCCTCCTCTTCCTCCTCCTCCTCACCACCGTCGTTGTTTGGGCTGGAGTGAGAGGCAAGTGAGCAAGCAGGCTGTAAGGAGGAGGAGGAGGAGGAGGGGGGTCAAGTCTAGGGGACTCTTGTCTGGGGGGTCCTGTGGGCCCCCAGCAGGTGCCCAACCATGCCTATCTTTGACACCAGCCCTGACAATAGTGATATTTAATATACATATTTTATAAATATCAGTATTATATTTCTAGCATATATAGTTTTAATGCATAACTTGAAGCAGTTTATCTACAGGTTTAAGTACAATCCTGTATGTGCCTATTCAAAAGCAAGTCTGAATGAATTATTTATTTAACAACAATTTTATACCGCTCCACATCAGATTCTGGAGCGGAAAAAAATAAATTATAGGGCTTACTCTCAGATGGGTATAAATCTTACACTATTAAGTTTCAGCCTTAATTGGATTTCAGTTGAAATGGTCTTATGTGAAGAGGCATTCATCATACTGATGGTGTCACTATTACTTATCTATCTGCAACTTAAGATTTGGAAAATGTGCTTAAGTCTAGGCCCTAAAATGACAGTTGGGATTTTTTTCTGAAGCCGATGAATTTTTCATGTGGAGAGGTTTCTCCCCTCAAATTCTAGCAGAATGTTTCAGTTTAATTATTTCAGTCTATTTGTCTGCATATGCATGGCATTTGTCTTGATAAGAATGCAGTGTGTGGTGATGCTAGAACACATAAACTCTTAAAAGGATAGAATTAGCAGAGTATCTGCACACTGAACTGCTTGATGTCATGCTTAGGTTCTTTCCAAGCTCTGTTAGAGTAGTGCATGTAAAAACTCCCTGTGAATTTTAAGTGTTCTATGCTTAACCGTGTTTGCTAACAGGTTTAGACTACACATTTTTCAGTTCAGGGTAAGATCTTTCTGTTCTTCTTTTCTGCCTTGGCTGTTCGTCTTTATTGCACCAGTTTTTTTTTAAAAAAATCATAAGTGGCAAATAACTGAAGCTATGTGGCATTCTATGGATCAAATTATAATGAAGTAAAAAATAAGGGGGAAGTCTAAGCATGATCCTTCTCCATTTCCTGAGTTGCTGCCGCCTCATTAATCAGTGCTCGAATGGTATAAAGGCAGCAGCTTGCTTTGTCGCTGGCACAGCAGCTTCTTCGTCCCTTTCCCCACCCCCTGTGTGCCTTCACAGTAGGGAAAACTAGAGAGGGAAACCATCAATCTTCCTTGTCATACATGTCAGCAGTGATTCGCTCCTCTCTTCCTGTGTTCGCTCTCTTTTCTTGCTCGCTCGTACACATACATGCACATACACACACCACCTGTATTTATAATTAGTTTTTCTGGCCTTGCCATTTCCTCACCTGCTTTGTTCCAGAGAAATATTTGTAAACTGGAGCCTGCTATTCCGAAACAAAAGCCAATTCAATAGTGCGCAGAATTTTGATTAACATGCCTTTGCAAAGGGGAGCCTGCACAATCCAATTGCATGATGCTGACTTCAGATTATCTTGACAATTAACCGTCAGAGTACCATCACTGTACTTATAACATGATGTTAACAAAATTAGATTGAAACAATTTATTTCATTTGTATGCACCACACATGCTATTTTGATGGTGTTCCAAATTTGTTTGTAGAAATGCTGATATATGTTGCTAAGGCTGATTAGTATAAAGTTCTTAAAATTTGCATTGTTTTCCCCTAGTATCTCCAGTTACAAACTCCATCAATGATAGCTTTTGTTTGTTTACTAGATGGGATGAATAAATAAGAACCATGTAAAAACATGGATGGAGTTGTCACCTCTTTTTGTTTTGTTTTGTTTTACTATTCCTGCTCCTGTGCCTTACCTGCATCCTGACACAGAAATGTAACAGCCAAAGCTTTCATGACATGGAGATAAGAAAGTTGGAGAGAGCTTCAACTGTCAAAGCTCTCTCTGCATTGGAGAGTTGAAGGCAGAGGAACAGGATCAATTAAGTTGGAAGCCTTATCCAAGGATTAGGAAGCTGTCTAGTAAAACCACATGAAATACATCTGAAAGTTTGACTCAATGGACGTTGCATTTACTCAGTCCTGAAGTTTACTGGGTGTCTTTAGGAAAGGTGCTAGCTTCTGTCTCACAACAGGTTTTGTGTGAGGATGACAATATTGTGCTTGTTCTCACACTACAGAATTAGCTTGTGGAATTTGTTGCTATTCTCTAGTAAGCCCATAGTGAATATTTTTTATTATTTGCAGCAAAGACGGAGGAATTAGTCTTAAAAGAACATTGTACAGAATTCTAGAATTCATAAGACATTTTCACTGGACAAAAACTGCTAAGTCTTAAGTGGCTCTAGTCTCGGTTTGCATCTCTTGTGACTTATATTTCTCCCCATTGGAAGTTCTTCACTCTCTCTCTTAATCCTTTACTAACTCCAGATCTTTTGAGCATTCAGCTCTAATGTCCTGACCTCAAAATTTCACTGAAGCACATTCCAGCCCCATGATTTCATGACACCAGGCTGAACTCCCTGCTATGCTTCCTTCTGACTCTTGCAGGATGAATAAACAGTGAGCAATGCTTGTAGAAGTCCAGTATTTTATGTGTGGTTTTTAGTTCTATAATATCGGAATTGCCATTTTTAATGAAAGGTTTTGTCAATTAAACAAAATTATTCCTGCTACCAATATTTTTTTTAATTAGCACAGCATCAAAAACAGAGAAGAATACTTTACCATAGTAATGAAGAGCCACTCGGGAAAATAGTTAAAAGCAATCAGCACAAGCACAAACTTCATTATCGCATCTGTCAGTCATCTCATCCGTTTACCAGAAGTATTCATAATTTAAACATATATTTCCCCATTGTATTATATCAACATGCTCCATTCTAGTTGGACATTTTAGGTTGTAAATCTACACATACTGAGTAGACATTGCCTTGTTGATGAGTTAGTGTGTCATTCAATCTGTTGCCTCCAATTTGATGGGTAGTTTCTAAAAAAAAGCAGTGTTGTCATTTTCATTTATTTTTCTTGGAGCTTTTTATTATTCACATTATAAACTGACACAGTATTTTGTTAATGAGATGTGTTTAAAGCAAAAGTAATTTCTTCTTCATAGTTCTCTTATCCTTTAATGGTCAGGAAGCCAGGCGTGCAGCGGTGCTGTGTTGAGAGAGATGAAGTTTCCTTCATCAGTATCCAGTTTGAGCTCACGGTTGTTATAAAGAATATGGGGGTGGGGAAAAGGGATACCTTTGCTGCAGATGTATGGGAAAGATTGTTTGTAATTCAGATTACACTGAAACTACTTGCATTTATGAAGCTTCCTGGCCACAATCTTTAGTGGGTGGATAAATTGTTTCTCAGATGCAGAGGTATGAATGAGGCTGAGATAGTAATGGTAAGTTGGAGGATATTACTAGAAAAAAATAGATTGTCATTAGAAGACCTAATAGTAACACCAGCTCTTCGCAGCCTCAAACATAGGCACGTGGAAAATATTTAAAATAAAAATATTTCCAGTTGATTTCAGGCTCTATGGGAATGTTTGAAGTGTAATAGATCAAACCGTGACAGCCTCAGTTGCTGAGAGACTGGTTAGCCTGAGAGGCTGTGAGGGAAGAAAGCAAACTTTCCAAGATGTTGTAATTTAGCTAAGCTATACACAGGCATTTTTAAAAATATTTCTCCCCATAAGCTAGTTGTTCCCAAGCATTTAATCATTTAAGTTGTTTCTCTCTGAACTCTCTCCAGACTGTCAAGATATTTTTCTTGTTGAGGTACCCATAATGAGTCACAGTATTTTAGGTGTAGTTTTTGATTGTGCACTTGATCTTTTTCTTTTTTTTAAGCTTTATGTCATACTGCACCTTTAAGTAACAAATTTCTCCAGTGCAACTGTTGTACATATTTAATGAAACCATTTTTTTTATTATTCAAAAGCTCAGGTTTCTGTTAAAACACTTGTACTTAAATTTTGGTATATTTTAAATGAACTGTAAATGGAACTAATGTTGTATTGTAATGTACCGTAAACGTATTAGTTTGTTTTGTGAACCACTTTGAGCATAATGTATTGTGGAAATGCAGTATACAAATACATATGAACAATATTTGATTTAGTAAGAAAGAGGGTACGTGTGTGTATTAGTATAAGGCACCTCCATGTGTTAACTAAGTCAGGCCATTGATCCATGTAGTTCATTGCTGTCTCCTTTGGCTAGCAGGGGCTATCCAGAGTCTCAGCCAGAAAGTGGCTTTTTCAAGGCCCTTATACCTGCAAAACTTTTAAGTAGAAATTCCTGGGTCTGAATTTCTGCCTGTGAAGCATGTGCTTTATCACTGAGATACGGCCCTTCCAACAACAGCCCCACTATGCCATATAGTAAGCTACTTTTGAAACGGAGGGTTTTTTTCAAAGCTGTTTTATGTTCTGGCATGGGATCTGTTGTTCAAAGGGGGGGAAGTGTGGGCACCACACTTCAAGAAGGATGCAGACAGTCTGGAGCGTGTTCAGGGGAGGGCAACGAGGATGATTAGGGGTCTGGAAACAAAGCCCTGTGAGGAGAGATTGAAAGAACTAGGTATGTTTAGTCTGGAGAAGAGAAGATTGAGGGAAGACGTAATAGCACTCTTCAAGTACTTGAAAGGTTGTCACATGGAGGAGGACCAGGATCTCTTCTCGATCAACCCAGAATGCAGGACACGGAATAACGGGCCCAAGTTACAGGAAGCCAGATTCCGGCTGGATATCAAGAAAAAATCATGACTGTTAGAGCAATACGACAATGGAACCAATTACCTAGGGAGGTGGTGGGCTCTCCCACATTAGATGCATTCAAGAGGCAACTGGACAACCATCTGTCAGGGATGTTTTAAGGTAGATTCCTGCATTGAGCAGGGGGTTGGACTCAGTGGCCTTATAGGACCCTTCCAACTCTACAGTTCTATGATTCTATGAAATCCTGTGACCTGAGACACACCTTAAGGGCTAAGCCTGTATGTTAGGAAAAACCCAGGGCTGCTTCCACAGATGGCACCCCTGAGTTGAGTTCTTCCCTCTCCATAACATCTGGTAAATTTCCATTCTGTCCTGAGGTCATTGTGTGTACAATTCCCTGTCCCGTTCTGCATCATAGGCAGATGGTTGGGGTGGGGTACAACATGTTGATGGTGTTCAAAGAGCATGAGGTACTTTTTAACTCTGCGTTATGGAGTGGGTAAACATGACACTAGGATGCAGGTTTGGGCAGCAGCCGAATGCTTTTTGACAATGTGTAGTTTTGTTCTTAGTTTCTATAGTTACAGGGAGAAATGGATATTCCTGGATTTTGTGGATGTTTTTTCAGCAACACGATTTTAGCAGAAGAAATGTTTAATTTGAATGTGAGCTTTGGTTAAGAATTTAATGTGGAGAATAGAGTTAAAGGGGCCACCCAGAAAGTTGCTTGCTTCTATAGAGATGAAACTGTCAAAGCTTACTTATGATTGATGATTTAAGCTGATTCTTTAAAATGCCTAATACTGGGTTATATCCGAGGTTTCTTTTTTAAGCCTTACCAAATGCTCTAACTCTGTTTGGTCAATCATACTTTAGGGTTCCCTTCTTGTATCAACAAGAATACTTGTTTCTCCTGGGAGTAAGGGAGGTGGTTAATGTCTGAAAAACATTCTGACGACCAGAGAATGAAAGATTTGGCAAAAAGAAATCAAATAACCAGAGGTGGAAATGGTGATGCTACCGGTATTTATAGTTCGTTAAAGACCTTAACAACATTCTCTCTTGAACTTTAACCCTATTTTCTCTGACGGTTTAGACAAATAGCCTCCTCAGCTATTTTTGAGGCTTAATAGTTGGATACTGTGCATGTTTGCTCAGAAGAAAGATCCATTATCTTCAGGGTTTACACACAAGTAACCATGTTTAGATTTGCAGTCTTTAAACAGCAATACGTAACTGGTATTTTACCATACTTTCAAAATGTACCATTCAGAAATGTGAGTGGCTACATATTTTTGTATTAGAACCTAGGAATTATGTTCCTGTCCCACCTATTTATTTTTCGCTCAAATCTGGTAGTGGTTTTAAAGAAAATCACAAATTGTTACCATATAAAGATGACTGGGGGATAATCGTATGCATGTTTAAACAGAAAAAAGCCCCACAACTCCTAGTGTAAACATGCATAGATAGGATTGCTCACTAAGAGATTTTTTAAAAATCCAATGTTCTGAAATGCAGTGTGCATATTATTACTTTAAATAGCACTGTGATGGTATTTTATAATTTAAGCGAAAAGACATATTGCTGCCCCAAAGACCTTACAGTCTAGGTTTAGAGGGAGGGAGATACACAGATAAACAACCAATGGAAATTAGTAAATGCAGCTGCATTAAGGCTTTGTTTTAGTTGAAGTTGAGAGTATGTATGGTTGAGCCAAAGATTTTGTTGTAGAAATATTGGTGTTGATTATGAATTGTCTTTGCTTTATTTAGTTCAAGGAAGAAATGGGGTTTGAACTGTGGTTGAGTGTGTGTGTGTGTGTGAGAGAGAGAGAGAGAGAGAGTGAGTGAGTGAGAGTGAGAGAGAGAGAGTCGTGCTGCTATTATGGGAAAGAATGACTGGCATCAGTGGCAGCTGGTGGCCATTGGGGCTGAGTGCAGGGCAACTAACAGTAAGTGGAACCAAGGGGTTACAGTAGGCGGAACCAAAGGGGCTGCTCCACAGAATGAAGCTATTGAACAGAAAGGACAAACTCAGGCATGCAGTTTAGCTCTGAAAAGTGGGGGGGGGATCCACATACCATTCCTTTAGCCCACCACATATTTCTTCTTCAACAGCAACCCCATTGCATAGAAAAGGCAAATAGGAAAATTGTTTTAAAAATGTAAAATGGATATACTCACACACTAAGTGTAGCAAGAATAATTGAAAATACCATATAGGTTGCAATGAAGTCATAAAACTGCATGGATCGTTTAATGTATGTGAAGAGGTAAAAGTCTGAAATGTGATCTTGTACTTCTGTGCAACCCACTCCTGAAAAAGCACAACCCCTACCCCACCCCACCCCGTGGTGCATTTTACATTAAATTCAAAATGCTGCTCTGCCCGAGGTGCCCTTTTAGCAATGCAGAGTGGAGCTGGTCAAAAGAGAAAGTTGCCAGCAAGTAGTGTGGCTCTTTAAACCGAAATCCTAGTCCCCAGGGGTGTTGCTAGGCTCTTAAAAGATTCAAGGCAGAGGTCTGTAGGCCAGCCCCTAAGAATAATTAGGTACTTCAACATTTTGCAGAATGGTTCAAGGCTGAAGGGAATGCACAAAGCAAATAAAGGCTTTAAAATGTATTGAACAAGCTTCACTTTAGTAGGACAACTCTTCCTGTGGGCTGGCTTCCGCTGTCAGACTTTTTCCCTCCTGTCATGTGATGCCATCAGGATTTTCTGATTAACACTCCTGACCCTATTCCTGCCTTTTTATTTCCTTCCTTTGGCTGCAATCCTATGCATATTTAATGGAACTTACTTTAAAGAAAGCTACACATAATTGTTTTGAATATCTTCCACACACACCCATCACACTCACTAACTTTGCTTTACCAGTTTGGAAGATGGGATCCCTAAGACCTGGGGCAATTAAAAAAAATGGAAAGGAGAGAGACCAGAAGCTAGAGGGGGAAGTGGGGTTGGGGATGGGAAGAGAAATGGGGAAGAAAGAAAAGGGAACAACATATTACAAGATATACAAAAAAGCAAAACAAACAAACAAAAACCAGTTCTAACCCAGATGCTTCTCATGTTACTAAATGCTGCCGTGATTACCTGACTTTGATTAGAAATTTCTGGGCATTCTTGCTTTTTAATTTATACTTGTGAACACATTGCAACTTGCTGGGAAACTCTTGAGAGTGTTTGTTGACACACAGAAACGCTAGACTGTCAAGGCTGGGTGCCAACTGTAAATGCATTGGGGGTATTTGGTGAAGAGTTCTGGAAAGCAGTCTAACAAGAAGGGTGGGTGGGGAGGATGAGGACAATTAATTATTATTTTTTACCTCAAGCTGCTGGCAGAGCAGAGAGGGAAACTACTTAGGATTTCAGGTGCATTTGTTTTGCTTAGGCTGTGATCAGCTTGTCGCCATTCTTGCTCTTTTAGGCTCTGAGGGGTTGCTGCTGCATTGAGAGGACAGAAGCAAGGCGGAATTTGAGGGTGTCTTTGATTTCAGGGTATTTTTTGCATTAGCCATGGCCTTATTCACTGGAAAGCTTGATGAGCCGACTAGCTCTGCAGCCTCTGAATCCTCTGGCTCTGCAGCCTGAATGTTTGGACTGGACAGAAAAATGAATGTATTTGTTCAGACTTGGGGAAGGGGGAACATTTCTCAGAGCAAAAACACGGGTAACCTGGAAATGAGTAAAGCTGCAGTCATTGGCAGTAAGTCCCATTGAGTTCAATGGGGCTTGCTTCTGAGTAGACATATAAAGGGGGATTGGAGAATTCTCTGACTGGTGAGCAAAGGGGTTCTGCTGGGTGGAGGAAACAACCCCCAATTTAAGAGCCCTGCAGGTCCCACTGGAAATCATTTCACCCAAATGCAATCATTCAGGGTTAAGCGGGTTTCCTTCACTCTGCAAACAAACTCTGGCATTTTTTGTTGTAAGGGAAGATGTAAAGCCCACAATGGCTGCTATTATTATTATTATTATTATTATTTTAAAAAATACATATGCAAAGCCTGGATCAGACTTGCTTTGTTGCAGCCAGCTGGGAGAAAGAGAGCGGCACACATACCACACCCCGTTCAGAATGTATGTCTTGCTCCACCCAATTTTTGGTCTCTGACTCCACCTTTTTTTCCTCTCCATCCCTTTTCAGCACTTTTCAGCTGACAGAAAAATTTTAAAAAGAAGAAAGTATGAAAAATCCAAAAAAGAAAAGAAAAACACCAGTGGCTTTTTTCTTAAGCCCCTGCTGTGGTGGTGGGGATTTTAAAGGGGGGGGGGGAAGTGGCTGGGTGGGAAGGTTTGCCTCCCACCCAGCCACTTACACAAGAATAAAATGAAGTTATCACCTACACACTACGCATTTAATGTAGTGTGTAGTTTAACTCTCACTCACTCTCTACACCAGGTCAGTCCTTTGCTGCAGATCTGTCTCTCGGCCTCCAACTCTTGAGTCCCTCACATTGCTGGCTAGCTGCTGGTCTGACTGACCTTGCTGCTGTTCACCTTGCATTTTCTCTCAGAGTGCAGATGCCCAAGATGAAACACAATTGGCTGGGGGAGTTGGTTATAGGTACCCCACTGCGCACTGAGAAGTTACGTGTTTCCTTTCCTCTGGCAACCCCAGCAGGATAAACAGGCAACTGGACAACTATCTGTCAGGGATGCTTTAAGGTGGATTCCTGCATTGAGCAGGGGGTTGGACTTGATAGCCTTATAGGCCCCTTCCAACTCTACTGTTCTGGGATTGTATGATCTGGCACGGGAACCCTCCCTGGAGATTTCTCTTTTAAGGGAGGGAGTTATTTTTCTGCAGGTGATGTGGTCTTTGAGGAGATTTGTGTGCAGCAAAACCTGCCCTCAGCAGATGAAGAAGCCAGGGCAGGTGCTTTGGGAATGGGACAGAGCAGTGCTTGGGGAGGGGGGTGGAAGAGAGTGAGTGTGTGGTGAGACAAAGCTGCAGGTTCTGGGGTGGGGGCTCTGCTCATCTAATATTTTCCCCCTCTGATAGGCATATTCTCATCTGGGGGAGTAGCTAGAGTGGCTCTACATTTCATGCAGCAGCTACAGTTTTGCAGTAAAACTGACCTCCCCCCCCTCTAGTGTGAACTTTATAGTGCTTGGAGATCATCTAGCTGGGATTCCTGCAGGACTGAGACGGTATTAAATGCTGGAACAGGCCAGAAAACAGCTTTATTTAAAAACACCATGCCAAAAAGAAAGTGTTAGAAACATTTCAGAACAATGTTTTAGAGCTGAAACCCTTGCAATATTATGTTATTATTTAACCTCATAAAGCCCAAAATCTATCCAGAACAGAACTGTGCACACATGACTAGTCGGGAGTGATGCCGTCAGCCACAAAACTTCCACAAAACCCACATTCCAGTACCTGTTCCAGGCAAAAGTTTGTATTTTGGGAAATAGCCTGGAGTGCCAACTTCCAAGTGAGCCAACCAACCAAATTCACATGACTAGATGGGAGTGATGCAGTAAGCCACCAACAACCGCAACCACTCATTGTTAAAATAAAAAAATCTCTTTTTAATGTCTATTATAATAATAAAACAAAAACAAAACAGTCTTTAAAAATTACAGAATTGTGGCTTTAACTCTCAGCCCTATCAAGTAACACCTGATATCAAATTTAATTTGTCTGTTAAACCCACTGAAGTAATATTTCTCTTAATTTATCACTCAAAATAATCGCAGCAAGTTGTCTTTGTGTATGTAAGTGGGATAGTGGTATGTTTAATTGTTTCAGAGGCTTTAAACCTGAACATTTCAGGCTGTTTATTCCCATTTGATTCAATACAGCATGTCAATTGTCATGATAAGGAACCATAGGAAAAGGTGTTCTGACCTCCTAAACTGCCTATTTCCCCAGAACAACTTTATTTAAAATCATAGATAATTTTCAGTCTAGACCAATGTATAAATTTGTTTGGTTGGCGTTGCAGACCATTTTTCCTGGAATAATATTTATAGCCCAGAACAGATACCTGAACGTGATTTCTGTGAATGTTTTGTGGCTGATTGCATCACTCCCACCCAGTCAGCTATGCCTGGTGAATTTGGTTGGTTTTGCTCACTCGGCACTTCGTGTTCTGGACCATTTTTCTTGGATACCATTTATTGCCTGGAATAGGTACCAGAACGTGGTTTATGTGAAGGTTTCATGGCTACTGGCATTCCCTGCCATACAGTTATGTGTGTTGTGGCTGGTTGGCGTTCTGAGCCATTCCATACTGTTCTTGTTGGGTTCTGGGCATTACGGTGTTATTAATACTACAATATTGCAAAGCTTTCAGTCCTAAAATATTGTTCTGAAGTGTCCCTCATACATGTCAGTGTTTGTGGCAGGCTTTATTTTACATAAAGGGGCCATTCCAGCCCATTTCATTCTGGCCCACACTGTTCTAGTTGTTACGCTGTCCCTGCAGGACCTTGTCCCTGCTTTTCTAGCTCATTTCTACCTGGCCTGGGAGCGTGGGTCGCTTCTCCTTTTGCTGTTATTTTCGCTGCTGTTTGGATGTATCTCCTTTGCTTGGACATAGTATGAATTATTATTGGATTGTTTAATCTTAGTGCGTATTTATTACTGTGAGATTTTTTTTTATTAACCTATCTGCATGGCTATTTAAACCTTGTTATGACTTGTAATTTAGAGAATTATCTGGAAATGTTGTTATTTTATTATTTAAATTTCTCTGATATTGCTGTGTGCTGTTTGAACATAATTTTATCATGGAAAAGTGGCATATAAATGAAATTACGATGCACCTGCCTCTTTAGACGCCCATGTCTTAAAGACGGCCAAATTACAATTCCAGATTATATATGGCTGTTTAAAGAAACATTTGTGTTGTCTATGCTTTATTTATTTATTTGTTTTTTTACAATTCTATACAGTTCAATAGTCAAAGCTTTCTGCAAGATATATTGGTGTTCTCTCAGCAATCATAAAAGTGTGGAACTGCCCTAAGACTTTAACTAAAACCTAGAAAAAGATATCAGAAATCGGTCAAATTGTAGAAGGATAGCTATGAAGGCACTAGCCCTTAGGACATTGTCAGATTGAAATGAACAGGAGCTCATGAGCACTAAAAATAAAAGTACTGTGATGCCTTAAAGAGTAAATGCCTTTATTGTGGTATTATGTTTCATAGTCAACGGTATTCTTTGTTATATGCCCAGGTGTCTCCACTATCTATTTTTGCCCCATGTGTGCAAAGAAAGGCAAATGTGTGTATGCTACCAGCACTTAATTAGTACACAGATGATATTAAATTATGGTTTGGTTACAGAAAGGCCTGAAAAGGATTTTCTCAGGTATTCAACCAACTGGGATCCCTCATCTGGGAAATTACCTTGGTGCTATCACAAGTTGGGTGAAGCTACAGGAAGAATGCAGCTCTGTGTTATACAGCATTGTAGACCTCCACTCCCTCACGGTACCAAGAGAGCCGGCCCTTTTACGCACAAGCATCCTAAACATCACTGCAGCTCTCCTTGCCTGTGGCATTAATCCACAGCAGTGCTTCCTTTTCCAGCAATCTCAGGTCAGTGTGTCTCTTATTTACTAAGCCCTTTTGTGATGGCCACATCTTTCACTGGGCAAAGTAGCTCCAGGGAAGTCCTCTTTCTTTCTTTCTTTCTTTCTTTCTTTCTTTCTTTCTTTCTTTCTGCTTTGATTATCAATATATCTACTTTAGAAGTCAAGTCAGCTTTCACTACAATGCTGGTGGTTACTTGTTGGTACTGGGGAAGGTGGTCCTGAGCCATTTAGAATTTTGTACATTAGTGCTAACACACATTGCATTGGACCGAGTAGTAGCTCACCGGCAGCCAGTATAGAGATTTCAAAACTGATGTGATATGCTCACATCTCACTGCCCTTCTCAGCACACAGGCAGCAGCATTCTGCACCAGATGCAGTTCCCAGATTGTGTTCTGGGGGAGCCAAATGTAGAGAGCACTGCAATAATCCAGTCAGGATGTCATCAGAGTATGGACTACTGTCATCAGATTATCCTGGTCCATGGATGGCTGTAGCTGGCATAAGCACTCCTTTGCCACAGGCAATCTCCAGTGACAACTTTGAATCAAAGAATATTCCCAAACTGTGTACCTGTTCCATCAAGGCCTTCTGCCTAATTTTTGGGCGCAGAAACTGCTTCCTCACAGAGCTCCCTTCTTATCAGGATTCAGTTTCAGATTTCATCCACTCCACCACTGCCTTGAGGTACTACTACTGTTCCAGAACTTGTACAGGCTCTCCTAATTCAGATGGAACGGAGAGACAGAGCTGGGTGTCATCCTCATTTTGGGGACACCATGTTTCAAATTCCACTTGCTGACTGAAAGATGCTGAGAGTTATAGTCCAATATATCTGGAGGGCACCAGATTGGAAAAAAGATGGATTAGTGTGTCACCTTTGCTTCTTTCTTACATTTAAACAATATGCTATTACCTTTAAATATTTACAAGTATTCAGATAAAAATGTCTACATAATATAACATTTGACTCACATATAGTGTTCTTTAATTTTCTCTTTAAAAAATTGGGACAAAAAAATAATATGGGGTACTTTTTTAGCTGTGTTGTGCATTTAGTAAACATGCTAAAATAGATCACTCTTTAGTGATTATCCAATCCAAACTGATTTTTTTCCCAATACAAATTGAAAATTGGCCTAACTTGCATAGGATTTTTTTTCAGTTCAAAATTTCACAGAAAACCCACATCACTAGAAGTAAATCCCACTTACTGAATCCCAATTCCCTCACCACAAGTAAAATTAAGTTTTAAACATTGTTTACCAGTTCTATGTGTAAAGTCCAATTACTATAGAAATTAACTTATTGTTATTGTAGTATTATGATTGCATTTTATTTATTCATTTAACATTATTTTTAGGCTGCCTTCAAGATGGAACAGTCTCATAACAAAGGAAACAGTACAATAAAGCAGTTGAGGAGCTCTGTGAGATTATTCCATTCACTCAGCTGAAGTGTTTTGAAATGTCTGTGGGCATTCTAACTGTTCAGAAAGTTAATATGCAGGGCCAATGGGTAATGTTAAGTAAGTAGGTAGCACTATTATAATGTTCATAAGTCGTTAGATTGTGTATATGTGTCTGTATGGATAGTATATGAATGAAGAAGTGTGAAAGAAAATTAAGAGGGAATAAATGAAGAGGAAGTATTGAACACATACACAAAAGACACATTGGGAAATTTATGCAAGTCTCCATTTGTTTGTTTTTATTTATTGAATGTCCAGGAAGGGGTTTTACAACCTCAGCAACCCCCCCCCCCCAAACTGTTAAGGGCACAATTCCATGGGGATAGCCAGAAGCCTCAGAACTTGCTCCTCCCACATAACATTTCAGCTCGATGGGCTTTTTCACCTATTTGAGGCATCAGGGAGCGGAAAGGAAGGAGGCTCGGGAGGCCAGAAGATTCCTCATCAGGCGGCCTCCCCAGTCCCCTCCTTGCCCACTGGAACACCCCCTTTACCTTACCTTCAAGGAGAGACAGCTATGCCTGCAAGAGCAACAGAGAAGGGAAATCAGCAATCATGCCAAACTGTAAACAAGCGTACAGTGAAACACATTGGAATCCCGTTGCAAAGTACTCATAGGATTTCAGGAACTAGTAGTCACAAATTGATCTATCCAATAAAGACAACAATGGGCATAACCAATATAGTTCTTTCAGAAATACTCATTTAAGATCATAGGAACATAAGGTATACAGGAAGCTGCCTTGATACTGAGTCAGACCAGCTAGCCCAGTACTGGCAACGGCTCTCTAGGGGTTCAGGCAGAATTCTTTCCTCTCCTACCTGGAGGTGCCAAGGATTGAAGCTAGGAATCACATTGCAAAAGCATGCATGCATGTCTTCATGCAACACATGGAGGCTACCGCTGAACTATATCCCCTTCCCTTATGAAGCCAACGAGCTAAACTAATTCTCAGACTAGATAAGTGGACTGGGAGGACAACCACGCCTTCTTGAAAACAGCATCAAAATCACCCTGCTCAGTGGCCCAATCCCAAAAAAGGAAAGCCCGACTGCAACCAACAGGGACAAAACAGAGCGGGGGGGGGGGGGGGAGGGGGAGGCTGGGGGTGGTGTGGAAGTATATCATTGCTTTTGTCTAGTTTCACTTTCCTTTCTTGTTGGTAGTTTTAGGCTGCAGTCCACTTAGCTGGGAGTAAGTCCCATTGACCCAATGACCTTGTTTTCTGAGTAGGCATGTGGGGGATTGCACTGTAAGAGTTAAAAAAATATTATAAAATATCATTAATAATAATTAAATAATTTTTTTTTGTCGTGGTTAAAAAAGGCTGGGAAGCTTTTTTTTAACGTATCATTTAATCTACTTGCAGTTCAGTTGTGTTTAGTGTCCCTCCTCCTTTCATCTTCTTGCTTCCTTGTTTGGACACACACAACTTGATGAGTGGATGGATGGCTGAGTTGTTGGCATAGTTAACAAACCATCCAGAACCCATGTGCTGTTTTAGGTTTATGGGTGGTTTGCTAACCATGCCAAGTTCAGATGACACAAAAAGCTTACAAGTGGGGGTTGGGTTATGGAATGGGTGCCTGGCAAGGGTGCCACAAGCCAAGGTGTCTTAAATGGATTGTGCAACCCATCCACTGTGATGCTGATTTCATAGATAGATGAGAAGGGAAACACAGAGATCGGTCATGAGGTTGGCCAGCCCAATATTCTGACAAGGTGAAATTGAGAATGTTTGGAATAGCTGAATGGATGTAGGAAAGAGATGTTTTGAGTAGGAGAATCAGAATCCGACCCCTGAATCTGAACAGCAGCCATTGAATTGGGGCACACTCAGAGCTCTGGAGACCAGAGTAGGGTGAGGCAACAGACTGGATGATCACATCTTTGGGGAAATGTGATCAGCTAATGGACATAGCCAGCTTCCTATAGGAAACAATAAATAGTGGTATTTGTAATGCTGATGTTCTTCCAAGTATTTTTAGCTGTGCTGCAGGAAACATTTTTAGTGGAAGATAATATCTTTACAGAAAGCAGGCTCTTCCATCAGGAGACACAAAAGGTTTTGAGATGCTACATGTTAGATCACTGCCCTAGTCCAAGATTCTAGTGAAGAGTTTGTTTTAGTTAGTATGCTACGAGCAGCATCTTTTACAGTGCAACCCTATACATCTACTCAGAAGTAAATCGCATTGAGTTCAGTAGGGCTTCTTCCCAGACAGCATGGATTGACTTAAATCAAAGCAATTTAAATCAGCAAGAAAAAAGGCTGATTTAAATTGGGTATGCCCTTGAAACGTTTCCATATTTCCTGCAGAATCTGGTGACTAAACCATGTTAATTTACAACCAACTAGAGTGTTATTTTCATTGTTTCATATTTACAAGGAGGCTTTGCATTTCTTTGTCTGACTGTATATATTTTGCATGCTTTTTTTTAACCATTGGAGGAAATGCTTTAAACACATATTCTTATGACAATCACCCATGAGAGTTTGAGGTTACCAGTGCAATCTTGTACATGTCTACTCAGACATAAGTTCCATTGAGTTCAGTGGGGCTAACTCACATTCAGGATTGAAGCCTCAGTATATGGGAATACAGGCAGATGCACAAAGAACCCACTTTGCCTCCTTTTTCTTCCCAGTCTTGCTCTTTTCTGCTTCACTCTGTCTTGCCCTCAAAAGAAACCAAGTAGGAAACAGGAACGATAAGTTGAAACTATGTTTGATAATTACGGAGCAGACTAGTTCAGTTTATTTCCGTAAATAATTCATGTTTGGAAATAATCAAATTGGTTCTTCATTTGGATAGAAAAGCTTCCTTTAACTCAGCGTAGCTGATACAGGCATTGATTCACTTTAGAAATTAACTATACAGTGAATATGCTTATATCCAGATTATTTAATGTTAATCTAATTATTATTTAAGAGAAATGTAGAATTTACTTTTTTAAAAAATAAATAAATCCAATTCTGTCTTAATTAATTCTCTGCCTTGCTTGGCCCACCTCCACCACCACATGTGCACAGAGCAACAGTCCTAACCAGCCTGTTCTTTGAACACATGGCTATAGTCTCAAGAACACAAATCAAAAGTCGGGAACTTTCATGGAACAAGAGCTAGTAGTTAGGCTGGACAGAGCCATTTACACGAGATGAAAAAATAAAATGTATGTCCATGGTTGATTGAAGAACGTAAGAGGAGCCTTTTGGATCAAGCCAAAAGCTTCTATAAGTCCAGCGTTCTGTTCACACCATGTCCAGCCAGTACCTGTAGGAAATCTCCAAGTAGGACATGAGAACCTTCCCACTTGTGTTCCCCAGCAGCTCTTACACTGACTGCCCTTGGTACTGGAAGTAGCATAGAGCCAACATGACTATGAATTTGTCTTTTAAAGCCATCCAAATTGCTGGTCATCATGACATATTGTATGAGTTTGCCAGAGCCATCAAGTCATTTTTATGAGATAGTAAGTGTAGGTTTAGCTTGTTTATGATGAGTCTTAATTATAACTATGTTATTCTGAGAGAGAAATCTAGTACTTTAAAAATTATAAATATTTAGTATTTTATTTAGATTTTTAAAATCAATTTAAGTTTTAAAAATCCAATTTATTTTTAAAGGTTAGTGTATGTAGGATTTCAGTCTTAAGATGTAATCCAATATGATACAATGGGACTTACATATGAGTAGGCATGCCTAGGATTGCACTGTTAATTTCTCATTGTGGATTCTAGCATGTGTGGAACTCTATTTCTCCTCATCTTCATCAGGTGAGGCTGTGGATGTGCTGAACTGGTGCCTGGCTGCGACAATGGACTGGATGAGGGCTAATAAACTGAAACTCAGTCCAGACAATACTGAGATGCTGTTAGTGGATGGTTCTGCTGACCCAGATAGAGAGGGTACAACCTGCTCTGGATGCGGTTGCACTCCCCCTGAAGGAGTAGGTTCGTAGCTTGGGGATTCTCCTAGAACCATCTCTGTCACTTGAGGCTCAGGTGGCCTCGGTGGCACGGAGTGCCTTCTACCCGCTTTGGTTGGTGGCCCAGCTATGTCCCTATCTGGACAGGGATAACCTGGCTTCAGTTGTCTATGCTCTAGTAATCTCCAAGTTAGATTACTGCAATGTACTCTACGTGGGGCTGCCTTTGAAGATGGTTCAGAATCCGCATCTTGTGCAAAATGCAGCGGCCAGATTGATAACAGGGACCAGAAGGTTCGAACATGTAAGACCGACACTGGCCCGCTTGCATTGGCTGCCTGTACGTTTCCGAGCCCTATTAAAGGTGCTGGTTCTAACCTATAAAGCTTTACCTGACATGAACCTATCTGTACACTGTGTTCAACATTTAAGATCTTTCTTCAACATTTAAGATCTTTCTTCGGGTGCCTATTCTGAGGAAGGCCCAGAAGACAGCAACAAGGGAGAGAGCCTTCTCTGTGGTGGCCCCCCAGTTATGGAATTATCTCCCAGTTGAGGCCTGCCTGACACCAACATTGCTATCTTTTTGGCGTCATGGTAAAACTTTTCTCTTTTCCCAGGCATTTAACAATATGTGAGGAGCTCATTCGATCCTGGATCTGTTTTTATAGTTGGCTATAAGGTTGTTTATTGTTTTTAGGTGTATGTTTCAGTGTATGTAGCATGTTTTTCTGGTTTTAAATTTTCTGTATTTTTTTTAAAAAATTCAATCTTATGTAAACCGCCCAGAGAGCTGCGGCTATGGGGCAGTTGTTGTCACCATGAGCCAGAATAGCAAAACTGTGCATAGTCTGTAGGAAAAAAATAAGACAAGCTGTAGTTTGGACCTTCAAATGACTTCTCTGTTTCAAATGGCATATACTACTTTTGGGACAAGTCCATAGCTCAGTGGTGGAACTCATGCCTTGAGTGCAGTAAGTCTTAGATTTAATCCCTGGCACTTCCACTTAAACAGGCTCATGGGTAGTATGGTTGGAAAAGACCTTGGAGAGCTGCTCCTAGTCTGAGTAGACTTCTGGGCTAGATGGACCAGTGGCTTGATTTAGATGTCATGGAAAATCCTGGTTTGATAGTGGGGAACATGTTGTGGACTTGTGCACCTCTCCTTGTGCATGCTGATTCCCTCCACTTTCTGGTTTGCAGTAGCTGTAGTTGGCTGAGATGTCTGAATCAAGCAAGCTACGATTAACACAAAGCAGGAAGTGGAGCCCATAGCATGTTCCTGATAGCCGAACTAGACCTATAAGGTAGCTTCATATGTTCATACACTTTTTTTTTTGCCTTGTTTGGAATTGAGGCTCTCTACTAATCCTGTGTTTGTGTGAGAACACACTGCACGTATTTTCATATATTATTTCTTTCAGGTGCCTGAACATACAGAGCTCAGCTGGATTCTGGGGTGTTTTACAAGCTTGCCACGTCTGCAACACTTTCCACAGTGGAAGGTAAGGTTCCAGTGATTATGTCACAGCTAAACTGGCCAAGGAGGTCTCTCTCATATCCCCATCTAGCCCTCCCCCTCAATTCAGTACAAGTTATTCATGATTAGTGTGCGAGTAACTTGCACAAGCAGAGAGGGCAAAGAGAGCTAGATGGCGTTATGAGAGGCACACACGGACCTCCCCTTGCCCCCAATAGCCCATTGTGCTGCTTGTGCATATAGGTGTGCAAAGGTGGGGAATGGATGGATGAACAGGGCTCCATTGAACCTGAAAATGCTCCATGTGCAGGACTAGATTGTATCCCATCGTTTATCAAAACAAAGTTCCAAATATAATCTTGGCATCATATTTCTGTGAAATGTTGAGAGGACTGCATGCGCACATCCCTTCTTGTGCTGGATTGAGTTTGCTGCTTTTGTGGTAACATGACCACGACACACACGGAAGTCTCCCCATGGCGCAGTAAACTGAAATGGTGCCCCTTAAGAGCTGGGGGAGCTAAAGGGCAACCTTGTTTTATTTACCCTTTTCCCTCATAGTGGGATTTGCCCCAATAAGAGGACGTTCATTTCCCACTTAATTCTTGATGTAGTACCAATGTAGAGCTTTCTAATCAGGACACAAAAGCCTATGTCAGTATTTGTGTGCTGCAGTTGTAGCCACAATTTAAATTATTTTTTAATTGGGGGCCCTGCTTGTCTGCTTAGGCTCAAGGGTGGGTTAAGGCCTAAATGTTATATAATCTACAATACCACTAAAGTACAATGTTCAGGTCAGTGTCCAATACCGCTACTACACCCCCTCTCATTTTGTTGCTCCCTGTTGTGCGAGCAATGGGTCCCACTGGTGCATGGACACAAAATGATACTGCCCTCAGTTACAAACTGCTCTGCGTTTGTCTAATAATCATATTGTCTGGGAATTGAATGTTGAGCCTTCCTTGTATGCTGTATATATTTTAAAGGGAAAGTGCAGTTTGAATTATTTGCTTGGGTGACTTTTTTTAACTCCATATGCAACATATCAGAGTTTATGAAAGAATAGTTTAGCCTGATTATAATTATTTTACCCAGAATTAAAAAAGAAAAAATATTAACCAAGTACATATGATTTTTTCCCTTCTGCAAATAGATAAAAAATGCAAACCAAATGAATGAAGGAACAGTTGGCCTGTTCACCTATCCTCTTCTTCAAGCTGCGGATATTCTTCTTTACAAGTAAGAATGCACATTTCATTCATTCGTGAAGGGAGAGGGGTGTATTGCTGAGGTGGCTTGGAATGGAGGGCTTTGCTCTTGCCCAGTAATGATGTAATTGTCCCTTGATCCTCTAGTTAATCCGTGGCATGTTCTCACTGATAAGTTATCTGGCGAGCATTATAGGTGGGATCTAACTAGCATCGTTCCCTGACAGAATGGGGTCTATCTGCAAAACAGATTCCCCCTACCCTCTGCTCACCCCAAAATCTTCTTTGAAAGGTTGGGGAACCCTCCAGAGCAGATTTTGGGGAGGCTTCAGAAGAAAAGAGAAGAAGGAAAAGTTCCACTGCATGAGCAGAAGTCTGCTTGCACAACATTGGATATCACCCTGTGATTGTAGCTGGTGTAGTTTATACTGTAGCGTAAACTACCAAGGCATCCAGTTGTTCACTTCAGCATTCGTTCTTCAGTCCTGCTGAAATAATTTGAGTGAGAAGATGTGAATACGCACCTATCTATGTTCTTTACTGGAAGGTCAACACACGTTCCTGTTGGAGAAGATCAAGTTCTTCACTTGGAGCTGACCCAGGATACTGCCCGCCGCTTCAACAAGAAATATGGGGAATTCTTTCCAGTGCCCAAAGCCATTTTGAGTGAGTAAGAAATGTCAAACCCATCACAAATGGCTGGAAGTTGAGTGAAGTGAGTCTGCTTGGAAAGCAGATATAAGAAAGAGCAGAGGGAATAACCAAATATCAAAGTAAACAAGTAAATGAGCTTTTAGAAAAATATGCCATATTTTGGTGCTTACTATTCTAGCATTAGACATAGCCCCTACCTTTTCTACTATCTTTGAGACTTTTCATCAGCACTCAGAACTCTCAAGAATACTGTGTATTTCACTGAGCTAGTTGTGAAAATTTTGTGTGGTCCATGAAAGTTATATAAAGTCTCTGTACCAGTAAAAATACAATATATTTTGCTGATGGAAAAAATGTTACTGTCTTATTTCCTTAATATCTGAAACTATGCTCAGAACATATGTCCTTGCAGAATATGTTGCCTTAGATATCTGACTTAAAATTTTTGAGAGAATCTTCAAAAATAATAGATAATCTTGTTGCACCTTAAGGATGAACAAATTTATTAAAGGGATAGCCGTTTGTGGATAAAATAAAATCTTGCTAAATAACAGTTTGAAAGACTAATAATGAGACAGAAAGGACATTTATTATCTGAGCTCTATACATTACTTTTAAAATATGAAACAGAATCAGAACAGGTTAAAGATTGCATGGTTCAGTGGGCATAAAGTATTTTCCAATGGAAATTTTTATTTATTTAATACATTTCTATACTGCCTTTCTGCCAAGGCAGTTTACACTTTTTAAATAGTGAAACAAACAAAATGTTACTGCCACCATCCCAGACCCATCAGAATATATTTCTCTCAGGCGAATTGGAGGTGTTTTCAAGAGCTGATGACAATGAGTTCCCCACCTGGGCTATGGGAGAATGTATGGAGTAAGAGTCACAGTTTTTCATTAAACAGGACAATCAGAGAAAATCTGTACAAGGTGGATGACAAGACTAGTTTAAATAAATAAATATAAGACCAGTTTGTTTAAATAAATAAATAAATAAATATCTAATTACTGAAAATGCCAGGAACAAATAGGAGATTTTTTATTTATGGTGGGAATGTCCTTTGCCCAAAAAGTATTGGAGAATGATTAATAAATCTATTACAAAATGCTATTAGTTCTCTTGCTTCATCATCTTAATTATATGGATGGTTTTGTTAGTCAACAGCATAAGGGATTAAGATTTTATATGTTGACTGCAGCAAGAATATTTTATGCAAAAATGTGGAGAGTGCAGACAGTGAATACCTTTAAGGGATGAATGGTTGGATAAAATATGGGATTTTGCTATTATGGCAAAATTAACACAGAACAGCAGAAAAAGAACAAAAAGGGGAACTCATTTGCAGAAACCCCAACCTGTTTTATTAATGTTTGCTGAAGTAAAACAATATATGAAAATACTCGGTTTTGTTTTTCAATAACCTGATTTAGCTATTATAAACTGTATGTATATGAAGGGAATACTTTTTTATTGGTAAAATGCATATACTGTATTCTAGAAATGCAGAGAAGGGATACCTTATCGTTTGTTGTAGATAATATTGTATCACTCTTTATTATATATAATTTATATTTAAAATGTAAAACTTATATGAAAATAAATTCTAAAACTCTTACTAAAGAAAGCAAAGCTGGTAGATGCAGCACAGATATAAGTAAGCAAATATGGTGGTAACATTTGGCAGTTATTGGAGGCTGTCCTAAAGATAGACATGAACTCACCTGTTCCAGTCACTCTTAAGAAACTAGCTTTTTATATTTAAAAACTGGGCCGCCTGATAAGACTGTGTTTTGCAGAGCGGGAGCTGGGCTGCCTGATAACTTTGTTCTAGAGAAAACTCAGCCCTGTCTTGCACTATGACTCCACTGTGTTCAAGTGAGCAAAGGAAAGGGAAGGGTTGTGATCTTTGTAGGTAATTGTATATGGGAGGAGAAATGACTATGGTGCCTTCGGAAAAGAGACTGATGGCTGTAGGAGATGGATATTCAGGAATGCAGAGGTGAAGTAAAGTGAGAGGTGCTTAATGAACTGTAATATATTAATAATCATAATATGTAACATTTGTGTAGTGCTTTCAAATGTGCAAAGTGCTTCACATGTTATCTTGTAGTCCTTACCACGAACATGTAAAGAAATTCAATAAAAGGAATATTACCTCTATACTGCAACGTGAGTGTGGGGATGGGGTTGAAGTTGAGAACGTGTGACTTGAATGGCCATCTATTGAATTTATGGTAGAGGTGAGATTTGAAGCATGGAATTCCTACTACATCAGCTTGTCTCTTAGCCACTATATTGCTCAGCTCACTGGTGTAATTCTCTTCTCTCTTGATTTTAGCTGCAACAAAGAAGGTGAGGTCCCTCAGAGATCCTACATCCAAGATGTCAAAGTCAGATCCTCAGAAGTTAGCCACAGTGGGCATAACGGATAGCCCTGATGAAATAAAGCTGAAATTTCGTAAGGCTGTCACAGACTTCACCTCGGAGGTGACCTTTGATCCAGATCACCGCCCTGGCATCTCCAATCTTGTGGCCATTCACTCTGCCATAACAGGGCTCAGCAAAGAGGAAGTGGTACACCAGAGTACTGGCCTTGATACTGCTCATTACAAGGCAGTGGTAGCAGAGGCAGTAATTGAAAGACTGGCACCAATCAGACATGAATTCCAGAGACTAAGAGCAGACAGATCTTACCTGGAGAAGGTTTTATGGACTGGAGCAGAAAAAGCCAAAGAACTTGCAGCCCCTGTGTACTGGGAAGTCAAAAGACTGGTGGGATTGCATTAGCCCTAAGGAAAAGCAGCTGGCGCCTTTCCTTATCCGAGTCCAGCCTTGGTTTGCTTGAGCCTGCTGTCTTGCCTCTTTGCCTTTAATTTGTAGCCAAATCATTCACTCGCATACTCGCATACGTTAAATTAATGGGGCCAGGCTGGGAAATTCCAGAGAGCCAAACACAGCAGCTGTACAAGGCAGAACTCCAAATGAAAGAACAACCCCTATGTGCTCCCCGTTCACTCAGCTGACTCAAAAACAGAACTTCTGCTTGATCAAATATGCTGCTTTTGGGATCTGTTTTTTCTCTAAAATGAATGTGTACAAATATCAATCACCAGTACATGTCCAGTCAAAGTCTGCATAGACTTCTTAGTAACTCCTGTGTGAAACTGAGCTATTGATCAGGCTGTTTGAAGTACAGGTGTCATCCCTACCACTGGCTTTGGCTTTCCTCACTGGCAGTATAAGGTAGCTTCTCACGCTACATTTTATACTCAAATGCAGATTCTTGGGAACAAAATACATTCCATCTCAGTGTTATAGAGAGCACATGCATGTAGGAAATGCATAGGTAGGTGCCCCATAACTCCTCTCTGTAAAATGCACAGAAGTACCAATTGGGAAAGGATCAGCTCCATGCCTCTGGATGTTTCACAAAGGGATGCTGAGCTTTCCTGTGTGCACCCTTCACCACCAACCCTGGGACCCCTTTGCACTCAGATCCTCACACCTGAGGAATGTATGTGTACCTTCAAAATCCCAGATGAAATGAGAAATGAAGTAGCTGCAGTTTCTCCCACCTGCTCTCCATCGGTTCTTCTGGCAACTCTTACTCACATATGGCTGCCTCCATCCCAAAGATAAACATAGTCTTTATTCAGGCTCACTAAAGTGTGTGTTTGAGGGCAGGGGGATTCGAACTCTTGTTCTGTGAGAGGATGCCGAACTTTCACAACTTCCTGCAAAAAACAGAATGATACTCATTGCTTGCTGGCTGGCTAACTTGAACAGAGAGCTATAGTTGTGGTCAAGGATCCTCTGTAGAAAGATGACCCTGTCATGATCAACTCCTATAGATTTACTTCAACAATCTCAAATCTCGAAAGCCAGATGAGGTGTGCTGTTGCAGAAAGGCTAAGTGTCAGTTGGCAATGTGTTAAAAACAAACCCGAGCTTTCCTTGTACTGCATGGTCTTCACTAGCTATCTTTGCACCCATTGCATTGTCATATAAATGTCATGCTAGAGATTGACAGCTCTAGAGCACAGTGAAGAGAGAACCAAAGTGCCCAATTCCTCTTTCTAGAGATGTTGTGAAAATGGAAATGGTAATGAAACAGTGGCTTACCTGCTGCTGCTCGCTCAACAGAACCAATCACTGAACTGACAGAATTATAGAAACCAATAAAATTGTTTAAATTTTGTGTGATGATTGAAAGCAAATTCTTTATTCTCATATGGCAAATAGGTAAGTGCTAGTTGTCTCCAAATTCGATTACAAAAATGGGTGTTTAAATTATATACTTTATATTCTGCTGTAATGTGATGTAGCCCATAATTTCAGTTTCCAAAATCTGAATGCATATTTGCATATTCTCTAATAATTTTGTGATAACTGATTGACAGACAATTAGAGATTTGGAGGGAAGAGATGCAGCTCCATAAGAACAAATCAGCTACAAATAACAAGTGGGAGGAAGGTATTAGTTCAGAAACATTCAATTGACATTTGGCAAGTATCTAAAGAAACAGGAGTAAAATTGGAGCAGGGAAATAGGTTTGAAAGTAATCATTTTAAAACATAACTGGTGTAAGACTAGCTAAAGATTGGGAGACAAGTACTCTGCAGGCAAACCTCACCATTGCTAATTGTGCAGAGATGATGTCAAATGTTGGAGTTCAACAGTGTTACCTTTGGGGGAAGAATATTCTGCTTAGATACCTCTATAATTCCTAGCAGTGCTATGGAGCATAATGCCAAAGGCTGTATTATCCATTCTGCAATAGCGGTGCAAAGTTCAGAACATCCTGTAGCCTCCTTTTCCCCAACAGAGAACACTTTCTCCATGCTTGCGGCACAGGTCCGGGCTGCGAGAGCTGCATCTCATCCCTTTTTACTGGCTCATCCCTCTTAGTTTAACCTTGCTTTAGGGCATAACAGACTACATCTTCAGTCATTCTACAGCCACATGTTTCTGCCAAGAGCGGCCATGTCCTGGGCACCTGGAGGAAGCACAGACTATTGAGTGTCCTTAGAGGAAGTGCAAAGAAGTCCTGTCCAGAGAGATGGGCCTGCAGCAGTGCAGACTGCTCAGCACACAGTATGGAAGCATCCTAGTGGGTAAAGGAGGGCCACAGTGGTGGCTTATGAGAAAAACTACTCTGCAAGATCACAGTGTGTGTGTATAGAGGGGATATGTGTGTCCCCTGTCCTGCCCACCTGTGTAGCTGTCAAAGGGTTCTCCAGCCACCAATGAGGCCCTCCACCCAAATAGGGTTGCCCACCTTGACCTATGAGCATTGAAGGTCATGCCTGATTCGAACTGAAGCATTAGTTTGGCAAGCCAAACTGGCTGAATGGGGGAATACTGCAGGGTATACTGGTGTAGATTTGCATTACTTGGAATTGAGAAGAACAAATGTTGCATTCTGTTCTGTACTTTGGAAGAGGATAGGGTAAAAATCTAATACATAATGATATGTGTGATGGAAGGAAATATTTATTGCAGACTTCCAAAGCAACATAATTGTAGGAAGCCATAGTATAAAACGTATGGACCCCATTGCCGTGTAAGGTGATGATCCAGGGCAGTGAGGCTGCCAGTGATCAGTATAGCTTGTTGATGGACAGTCATGCATCTGACTTTTCTGTGGAACTCTTATGATTTCCAGCAGCAGTAACTGAACAGGGTGTATTGGGCTTCCACCATACAATTTTGGCACAAAGGAGTAAGTTGTAGCATTATAAATAAAATTCTGTGCTCAGAAAATTCAAATTCCATGCCAAGAAAACTATTTCTGCAACTTGTATGCATTATACAAATGTGCATAATTTCTTTTTGCAAAATGCTCCTGTTTGGGCTATTTTTGGATACTACTAGTGGGTGGTATTCATATGTGGTCAAAAGCAGTGGAGCACCACTACCAACTTCTGAGATTTCAGCAGGTTCATTACCTGCATACTGAGAAAAATACCTTTGCAGCCATACGCACGAGGAAATTATTGTCCTTGTTGTTTTCATGAATGATCAAGTTCTCAGGACCCCGAATTCTGAATCCACTGCCTTACTCTGTGCTTCCATGGAGTCGCAGCCTACACATTCGCCTTACTTAAGACCTGGTCACAGTGGCTAGTCTGTATACGTTGTGATGTATTGGTGGAAGGCCTGCATGCTCTCTGCAGCTGTGTTCACCCACTGCCTATCCCATTATGATGGGATACCACCTTTTTCACATACTGAAACTTTAAACACATACCAAAAATTAGCTTTCTGTCATTGCATTTGGATCTCTCTCATGCTGCATGTTGATACAAAGATGAGAGGGGAAATTTCCTCTCATGCTACAGCCCCTGATTTTTTGTAATACTGGCTTTATGTGTTTGGTCAGAATGCTTTAGTTGTGCTGCAGGAGACGGGAGTTGTTGCTTGCAGTGGTCACCAGGAGGCAGTATAGTCTAAAATGCAGAGCTTTCTGATAAATCGGGAAAGTGGATGGGCAAAAGGCCGGCTAGGATCTACTTGTAGATCTCTGGATGGTTACAGTGGAGCAACAAGTTTGATGTCAGGTTGGTGGATCTTGGGGTTCTAGCAAAAACAAAGTAGGTCCAACAACCCTGAAGTTTGTCCCTAAAGTAGAGGAACTACTTCCAGTTGTAGAATTGCTCATTATTACTCAGATCTTAGCACTGTTTCACTCATTACATAACAGCAAACATAGGGTTGCCATTGAGTACAGTCAACAGAGAGCTGCAACCAAATCCTGGTTTTCTCAAGCATGGATGATGTGCATATTTTCAAAGCACCTGCTTGTCACCTTGGCAACGTGTGAATCAGCCCCTAATGTGTGACTTGCGTTCTGCAAGGAATGGAGGCGTGCCTTCAGGCTTGCAGCATCTCCCCTGCAAAACGAGACCAAGACTGACCTTTGGATTTTAATTAGGGATGTGCACTGGATCGGACCCGATCCACGATCCGAGTCCGGTCCAGTGGGAAATCGGATAAATTCTACGATTTCCGATCCCGCAGCTGGATCGGCCGATCCAATCCGAACCGGTCCGAAAAGGCTCCGAACCGGTTCGGCGGATCGGCGGGCGCCCACTGGCGCCCACCGCCGCTTCCATTGGCGGGCGCCAGCGGGCGCCCGCCGATGAAAGTGGACAGCGGGGGGGGGGAGGAGGGGGGCGCTTACCTTCTCGGCCCGTCCGCTCCCGTCCGGCACTAGCAGCTACTACCAGCGGGCTCCGCGGCCTGCTCTAGGGTGGCGCGCCGGGTGATGTCATCACCCGGCGCGCTACTCTAGAGCAGGCCGCGGAGCCTGCTGGTGGTAGTCGCCGGCCCCGGACGGGAGCGGACGGGCCGAGAAGGTAAGCAGGGGGTGCGTGGAGGGGAGGAGGGGGCGCGCGGAGGGGGGAGGGGGGCCCTTACCTTCCCGGCCCGGCGGCTCCCGTCCGGCGCCGGCGCCTACTACTCCCAGCAGGCTCCGTGGCCTGCTCTAGGGTGGCGCGCCGGGTGATGTCATCACCCGGCGCGCTACTCGAGAGTAGGCCGCGGAGCCCGCTGGTAGTAGCTGCCGGCGCCGGACGGGAGCGGACGGGCTGAGAAGGTAAGCAGTGGCGGGGAAGGGGGCTTACCCCCCCCCCCCGGAGCTGTCCGCTTCTATCCGCTGGCGCCTGCGGGCGCCAGCGGATGGAAGCGGGCGGCCCCAGGGGGGGTAGGGAGCGCGGGGGAGGGGGCTTACCTGCCGGGGCCGTCCACAGCGGACGGCCCCGGGGGGGGAGTTAGGCCCCCCCTCACCCACCCGCCGCCATTTTTTCCTCATAGACTTGCATTGCAATGCAAGTCTATGGGGAAAAAAATGGCGGCCGATCCAAAAATTTACGATTTTTGGGTTGGGATCGGACTCGATCCGGTCCGGGGGGGCTCCGATTTTGTCCGAACCGGTCCGGGACAAAATTGGAGGTCCCGATCCGGGTCCCGATCCGATCCGGGGGGTCCGTGCACACCCCTAATTTTAATACCAAGGATATTTTTTTTACCAACAGAAGAATCAAGAGTATGGACATGTAGGGAAAAAGTGGTTTGTATGTTACGGTTTCGTTACCTTCCTCTCTTGTGTACTTTCAAAATAAAAACTGTAATTTATAGTAAAAGATGGGGGGGGGGACCCAATAGCACACAAAACAAGAGAGGGGTGTAACAAAACAGGAAGGAAGGAAGGAAGGAAGGAAGGAAGGAAGGAAGGGAAAGAGGCGGGTAACATAAAAACCATTTTTCCTGCATTATCATACTTGTGTAATGATAATTCCTGGGAATGGAATGTGTCCTATAAATCAAGAAGGTTCCCAGATCAGAGAAAAGAGGTGCAAGCAAAAAGGAGGTGTTTCTTCTCTGCTTCCTCCTTCTGCCTCCCCCGCCCCACATTTTCTCACTCCAGTCCAACCAAGTAGGTCCTCCCACAGAAGCAGGCTTTCAGTCTTTTGCTGGATCTTGAACTATGGCTGTGAATAGGAGGTGCATTCAAATGCACATAATACTGCTTTATTTATTTGTTGCATTTGTATCCTCCTTTCCTCCGCATGGTACTCCAGCTGTATTGAATGTCAACCCTTATCTATTTAAATGGATGGGACTTAAGTTAGACTATCACTGGATACAACCCAAAATAGCAGCCAAAAATGTAAAAAAAACCAAGACAGGTAAAACACAAAATCAATTTTTAAAAAATAGCCACGTACATTGGCCATAAACACTAAGAGGCCAAGGACCTACCTGAATCAAAATGTCTCTACCAGCCAGCAGGTCAACAGAGATGGGGGCAGATGGGGCCTCTGTGGAAGGAATTCCAAAGCCTGGTAGCAGCCACTGGGAAGACCCTGAACATCAAGTTCCAGTGCTGGTGGAACAGAAAGGAGGCCCTCACTCAAGAATTCTTAAAACACAGGCAGATTCATATGGGAGCAGTTGATCTGTCAGATAAGCTGGTCCCAAATAATGTTGGACTTTGTGGGACCTAACCAGAAACATTTTTAAGTTCTGCCCAGAAAAAGACCAGCAGTGCAGATTCTCTATCCTGGGGCAGGCAGAAGGTAAGGTTGTGACCTACTGGTAGAGCTCTGGGTGTTTAATAATGTACAATCGTCAATAAGTCTCCACTCCCACCCACTGGGATGCCCCTCCCCCCTCTCCGAGGTGGATTTTCCAATCTTGGAGGGCAGCCAGCGTGGTTCTTTCCACTCCAATCTTCCCAATGAGAGAAATGTGAAGGCTTTATGCCTAGGGCCATTTGAGAAGCTGGGTGAGGATTGCTAGTGGCCACTGCCCTGCCCCCTCCTCCTAACAAGCAGAAGCAGAATTTTGCTAAATTGGCAAATGTGTGCTGATCTGCCTAAACTGCAGATTCCAGGATTTCCTTAGTGCAGAACTGTGTCAAGCCAAATGCAGGAGAGACCCTCTGTTTTCCTGGGTTGCATCCTTGTGCAAACCTAGGCAATGGGAAGCAAAAAGAGTATCTGTCCTATGAATCCAGAAAGGTTTCAGACTAGAACCCAAACAAAGGGAAACTTTGGGGAAATTTGCTACCTGAAACCTGATATTTCTTCAAAACACTGAAGCCCTAAATGCAAGTTTGCTATAAAACACTTTGCAAAGTTCACCACTTTGCAATTTCTTAGTTCAGTGTTTGAGGTTTTGGTACATTGGTTAACATCATCAGTATACAAGTAAAAAAGCACTGACAATCTGTGTTTCTTTTTTCTTTTCTTTTTTAAAATTCTGCCAAGTAAAGCACGTAGGAGTCAAGAAAACTGGAGTCAGGCAGATCTCAAGGCCAAAGAAACTCTGAGGCTAGAATCCTATGCATGCTTACCTGGAAGTAAGCCCTTCCCCAGAACTCAATCAGACTTACACCTGAGTAGAGATGTATCAGATTGTGTTCTTAGTATATATAAATCAAATGCATATGAATAGTGCAAAATTTGGAAGGCAGTTCTCCTTAAAGATGCTTCCTAAACAAAGCTGCTGCAGATCTGGAGTAGGCAGATCCTTTGAATGCCATTTGGCTCCAAATAACCAGGGGGCCATGATGACTGGGGGTTATCATGGCCTTGTAGTGGATATGACAAACAATGCACTTTTGAATAATACTGCAAATCAGCCTTCCATCTTTGGCAGACAAAAACATGTTCTATTTATTTATTTATTTATTTATTTATTTATTTATTTATTACATTTGTATACTGCCCCATAGCCGAAGCTCTCTGGGCGGTTTACATAGGATTAAAAACAAAAACAATATACAAAAAATTAAAACAGCAAAAACATACAACATACACACAATCTGTACATTTAAAAACCACTTCAACACTTCAAAAAGCTACCAAACCAAAAACAAACAAACCCAGGCTCCTCAGATATTGCCAAATGCCTGAGAGAAGAGGAAAGTCTTGACCTGGCACCGAAAAGATAACAATGTTGGCGCCAGGTGGGCCTCGTCGGGGAGATCGTTCCACAATTGGGGAGCCACCACAGAGAAGGCCCTCTCTCTTGTTGCCGACCTCCAAGCTTCCCTCGGAGGAGGCACTCGGAGGAGGGCCTTAGATGTTGAACGTAGTGTTCGGGTAGGTTCATGTCGGGAAAGGCGTTCCATCAGGTATTGTGGTCCCAAGCCGTGTAAGGCTTTATAGGTTAAAACCAGCACCTTGAACCAGGCTCAGAAACATAGAGGCAGCCAATGCAAGCGGGCCAGAGTAGGACTTATATGTTCGAACCTACTGGTTCTAGTTATCAATCTGGCCGCTGCATTTTGCACAAGCTGCAGCTTCCGAACCACCTTCAAAGGCAGCCCCACGTAGAGTGCATTGCTGTAATCTAACTTGGAGGTTACCAGAGCATGGACAACTGAAGCCAGGTTATCACTGTCCAGATAGGGGCGTAGCTGGGCCACCAACCGAAGTTGGTAGAAGGCACTCCGTGCCACTGAGGCCACCTGCGCCTCAAGTGACAGAGATGGTTCTAGGAGAACCCCCAAGTTACGAACCCGCTCCTTCAAGGGGAGTGCAACCCCATCCAGAACAGGCTGAACACTGTCCATCCGGTCAGCGGAACCACCCACTAACAGCGTCTCAGTCTTGTCTGGATTGAGTTTCAGTTTATTAGCCCTCATCCAGTCCATTGTCGCAGCCAGGCACTGGTTCAGCACATCCACAGCCTCACCTGATGAAGATGAAAAGGAGAAATAGAGCTGCGTGTCATCAGCGTACTGATGACAACGCACTCCAAAACTCCGGATGACTGCACTCAACGGTTTCATGTAGATGTTGAACAGCATGGGGGACAAAACTGACCCCTGCGGAACCCTATACTGGAGAATCCACGGGGCCGAGCAATGTTCCCCAAGCACCACCTTCTGGAGCCGACCCCCCAAGTAGGAGCGGAACCACTGCAATGCAGTGCCTCCCACTCCCAACTCAGCCAGTCGTCCCAGAAGGATACCATGGTCGATGGTATCGAAAGCCGCTGAGAGATCAAGGAGAATCAACAGAGTCACACTCCCCCTGTCTTTCTCCCAACATAGGTCATCATACAGGGCGACCAAGGCTGTTTCCGTACCAAAACCAGGCCTGAAACCCGACTGAAATGGATCCAGTTTTTGGTAACATTTCCCAAAGGTGATATGTGGCTGGTTAAATCTGCAGTGGCTCGTTCATGTATGCAAGTCATCACTAAATGTTGCAGTACTCAGGTAATGAACGAGCAGATGGGAAATGACCCCATAAAATAGGTGAAGGCAGTTTCTGAATTCTTGCAAGGATTGGTGGACTGACTCCACTTTTTTGTGGTCTATCTGTCTATTTTACTAGAACACTGCAATGTCCATCTCATCCAGTATCCTGTTTCCAACCCCCACCCCCAGATGCCTCTGGGAAGCACAGAAGCAGGGTGTAAAGAAGGCAATGGCCTTCCCCTGCTGTTTGTGCCCCTGGCAAATAGCCATTACAAAAGGGAGCAGACAGGACGAGAACTTTGTCTTACTGAAACAAACCAAGGAGACATGATAGACCAGCATCCTGTTTCCTACAGCAACAAACAGCCAGTTGCTTCCACAAGTCAGATATAATGTGATGCTGGCTGGCTTGGCCTGCCTCTGTTATTTGTCCCCAGCATCTGATGCTCAGGACTCTATGACTTCTGAACTTGGAGGTTCCATACAGTTATGGCTAACAAGAAGCTCACAAGAGCTTGGTTGGATCAAATCAAATGAAGAGGCCGGACAGATGATTTTGGACAACCACCTTCTATACCCGCAAGTTCCACTTCCATTGATCAACTGATCCTCCATAAAGGTGTCCAACCCCCTAATTCCACTGGTCAGCCTATCCTGCATGGCAGCAACTGAACTCCAAGGTCTCCAAGGCACAGGCATGATAAGAGACTTTTCCCAGCCCTGCTACTGAGATCCCTTTAACTGACAATGCCAGGGCCTGAGTCTGAGGCCTTCTTCATGCCAAAAGGCCCCCTCCCAAAGCCCACCCATGTGCTTACAAAGCAAGGTCACCTCTTTGGTGCACACGTCAACTATCAGAAGCCAGCAGCTGATCCACCAGAAACAGGTCAGGCTTGTGTCCACAGAGTACTCTGGAAAGCCATTGGGAAGTGCTGCTCAGGTGGTTCAGGGTTTGGACCCCCGTTTCCAGTCCTTGGCAGGTGATCCAAAGTGGGTGAGGGTGCCCAGGACTGAAGCCCCTCCATCCCCCCCCCCCACACACACATTGCATTTCTAGCTGCTGGTTCAAGAAAGGGGGTTAAGGAGATGGAGCTGGAATCCCGACTGTGGTTTTGTTCCTGAAGGTGGGTGAGGCTGCCAGACATGGAGAGGAGATATCAGTCCTGACTTGACATGCAAAGCAGCCATGCCCAGCTGGGAAGGGGTTGTAGGACGAGTGCCAGGGAGAAGAACAAAAAGACACCCCTGTTGCAGGCAATCCAGAAGATGAGGAGAGGCCAGCACAGGTGCTGGATTGGTGCCTCATGCTTGAACTCCAGGTGGGTTGTTGGGAAGGGTGTCCCGCTCTCCTCCTCCGGCTGTCTCAGGACATCAGCTCGCTCATCCACCCAGAGTCTTTCAGAGCCATCCCCGCTGGCTCTAGGCGGCCTCCAGGGTTTGGTTTTCAGGCTCCCGTCTTCCCAAAGTGCAGCCACCTGCCCACCTTTCAGAGCCAGGCAAAGCACTGCTAGAGCCGGCAGGAGGCACCACTAGAGCCGTGGAGGACCTGCAGGAGGGCGCTACTGGGGGGAGCAGAGAGGGAGTCCGGGTGCAGCACCAGCTCCTGAGTTCTGGTTGTTCTGTCTGAAACCCAGAGCGGATTCCCAGCCCTACTGAAAACGGAGCCACCAGCCTCCACTGTTCAGTCCCAGCTCCTTTAAACTGAACTTATTTCTACATAAGACCCTTCAAGCAGTTGGCAGAACTCAGCGAGACAAAGCCAGAAGAGAGGACCAAGACAAGGCGATGGATCCATCGATTTACCTTCCCGCTTCGCTACTACCACGGAAGACCAGCGGCCCTGTCGGCACCCATGCTGCCAGCTGGGTTGGGCCGGGTCTCTCACCTGTGATGGGATCAGCTCGTCTACTACACTACTGCTTCAAAAGGTTTTATAACACATCCAGTTTTCAAACCCTATATTCTGCTTGGTGTAAATCTGGCCCTGCACACACGTAGCGAGCAGCAGCGCCTCTTTCAAAGCGCCCTCAACTCTGAAACGATTCTCCTCTCTCTCGAGCAGGTCCGGTGCAAAGCCAAAAGGCAAGCGCGCCGTTGCGCCCCCGCCCCCCCCGCCTCACAGGCCGTTCCTGTCTCTCGACGGCAAGCCCTTCCTTTGGAGGGCAGCCACCGAATGCATTCTCTGCAAAGGATGCTTAGGCCGGTCGGGGGTGGGGGTGGGGGTGGGGGTGGGGGTGGGGGGGCGTTGAAGTCCCGCAACTGTTGCAACTCCAATTCAGCCCGGCCACACTTGGGTCTCCAGATGCACGGAGAGAGATCGTGGCTTTGATCTCACAAAGCAGCAACTCGTGTTTATTTTTTTTTGAGGGGCGGGGGGGTGAAGATGATCGCACAACGGAGTGTCTAATGGCAACCATGCATGGTGTAAGGTCACTGCGGGGAAGTGGGGAAGCGAGCTGAGGTGCTGGGGGAGGGGAGTCCGGAGGGCTTCTAAGCCAGGAGGCCCTGCGGGTCCTGGGACCCCCTCTCCCCCTCCGCCCCTCCAGGTGGGCGTGGACCAAGGCCAGCGTGAGGTGCCATGCAAGGGATTTAGGCGAATATACGCGCAGCTTGGAGACGGGGCTGATGCAAGAGGCGCCTCGATCTTGCCGGAGCCCACCCGATTCCTCGCGGCCTTTTCCTCGACTCTCCTTCCTCCTGCTGCCCCCGAGCAGGCCCAAGCCTTAAACCCCAGGCCGTGAGACCGGGCCTGCACGTTAGGGAGAAAGCCTGTAAGAGATGCTGTTTGAGCAGCTTTTCGCCTCCGGAAGAACGAGGTGAGCCGTTCAAGTCCCACGATCAGCTCTTCGCTGCGTCTTTAGGGGGTCCATTCCTCACTACCAAGAACCTCTCCGGCGAAGGCCCACGGTGGCCCTCACCTCTGCCGCTGCTCCTACAGGTTGGTTCGATATTTGGGGGGGGGGGGGGGAAGGAGAGTCCGAATTGCCATCTTAGCCACCCAAACACTTTTTAAGACCAGCGTCATCACGCGGGAGGTTTAATGTGCATGTGCCGTGACTTGGATCCACTTTTTCAGCGCTGGACGAGCATGACGTCATCCCTGTCGTGCGGTTCTCATGTTTTTAATCTAGGTATATTGTAATCGAGATGTCTAATACCAATAAATAGGTCTAGAAACGTTATAAAAGAAAGAAATCCCCCAGATCTGATTTCCTACCAATCCGATGATTGATGATGATGATGATGATGATGATATCGGGAGGGGTTGCTTTCTCCTTCATATATCCCAGGCCAGGCCAGGCCAAGCGTGTGTGCGTGAACTCCTTCGGGCTTCGGAACCAACTCAGCCGAGTCTGCCGCCATGTGGCATCAATGAGCAACCTCTTTCCTCCGAACTGATCCGGCTTCTGGTTGACTTGAAACGTATTTTTAATCTGAAAAAATGTATTCAGGAAAGTTTTCACTGAGAAAGCAATCAAACCAAATTTGAATAAACTGTTTTTCCCCCTTTGTTTTTTTAAAAATCTGAATCCTTGGTTTTGTTTTGTTTGTGATTCAGCTTTTTTTAAAAAAAGAGTTACATAACAAACTTAACCAGGTAAAAAAAAAATACCATACATGAAAACGAAATTAATAAAGGAAGACATCCACCTGCCATGGGGATCTGCAAGTGTACTAACAGGATCCCAAAGGATCAACCGCATCAATCAGTTGATTGGATCTATGGCATTAAAAGTTCACTTCGAATGGACAAATTTCGTGGGCTGATTTCATCGCTGCCCTAGCTAGCCCTTCGCCCTGGAAAAGAAGCACTGGAATTTTTTACACGAGATCTGCTTAGATTGGTATATATAGGTACAGGAGCACACATTTTTGCCATTTATGAAGGACAGAATGGAAACTGCAGTTACTTGGGAGTTCCTAAACATTCATAGGATCGGGCTGCATCATGCAAGCTCATTTCTTGATTACTGCAGTCGCGTGAGGAATTGCAGGCCTTCCAGAACACACCACAAATTAATTATTTTCAAAGGATTTTAGCAGAGATCATATACTTGCCTGCATGGATGAGTTTTGTTTAATCACTTCGAATTAAAGTGACCCATCTCCCCCTGGAGAAGCCCTCCTGCGCACAGGCCTGGTGAACTTTCTGGTATTATTATTATTATTATTATTATTATTTACATTTATATACCGCCCCATAGCTGAAGCTCTCTGGGCGGTTTACAAAAATTAAAAGATTGAACACTAAAAAGCCAATATACAAAATTTAAAACCAGAAACATAAAACAGCTGACATTTAAAACATTTTAAACTGTTAAGCCTGGCCACAAAGTCAGTTAAAACCCCAACTTAAGCTGTTGATACTGCAAAGAAAGTGCAAGACATTTACCGCTAACTGTTTTGATAATCAGCTGCCCCGGCCTCACTTTCCAGGGGGAAGGGTTATATGTCAACCACTCTTGCTTTATTATTATTATTATTATTATTATTATTCCGCCCATAGCCAAGGAGCTTCGGGCAGCAAACATGATTCTTTCCTCCCCTATCCCTGTTATCCTCACACAGACCCTTCCCAGGGGAGGCCCAGAGGAAGGGACTGGCCCGTGGTCACCCAGCGAGGCTCCAGGCAATTTGAACACTGCGCTTGCAAGAAAATAAAAAGGACATTTTAAAAATTGCATATGTGCCATCTCTTGACTGAGCTTGTGTTATTGTTAGACATTCGGAGCATTTATATTTCGACAAACAGAAATACGTAGACTCTTCCCAACTAGATAATCAAACTACAATGTTCTGAGGCAGGGGAGCATGATTTAAGTTTCCACCAATTGAACAAATTGAGAAAACTCGTGTTGCTCGCTTTATCCAGACAGCCGAGCAACTTCCCAGCTCCACAATTGGTACTGCCCTGAACATTTATTTCTCGGAACGAAAAGCTTCGCTCTGTTGTGTTGGAGGAAATCAACTCGTGTGTTCTTCTGTCCCCAATGCGATCCTTAAACAGATTCGACTGGGATTTTAACCCTATTGGCATGGCAATCCTAAACTCCTTTGCCCATCTGATTTCAAGGGAACAATGGCTACAATCTTGTTCACACTTCCTTGGGAACCCTATGCATGCCTATGTCGAAGTAAACCGCAGCCATCTCAATCATAATGAAGGCTGCAATCCTAGTCCCACTTACCTGGGGTGGGGGCGGTAAGGCCATCGAACTCAACGAGACTATTGACTAAAGATGCCTCGCGTCGGACTGTAAGGCATAGTGACCTGGAAGTAGATCCACTGACATCTGTGGACCTTATTTCTCAGTAAACTCACCCTATGCACCATTTAAAATCTGACTATTTCGATTGAACTGGATAGTGGCTGGGGTTCTATATTGATTTTTGTGAACCGCCCAGAGAGCTTCGATTATTGGGCGGTATAGAAATACAATAAATAAATTCGCTGGAATCTCTCCTCACGTGACCCTGTCCTGGAGCTGCAAAATTAAGGGCGTTCAAGAGTTGCCGAATTGAGCTCTAGTAGGCGACGTCCAAAATCCAGGACACATCTGTCATGTGCCTTTAAATCCAGTGTTTCATTGAATTCAATGTTCGATTCCTCTGGATCAATAGTATCAATAGTATCATTCCCCCCCCCCCAAAAAGCCCAACTTCGGCGCGAGAGTTTGATGCAAGGTAAGGGATTTGTGAGCAGAGGGCCATCTAAGTACACTTTAGTACCGCTGCCATTGAAACAAAAGAGCTCCAGGCAGATACTCGCACGTACAGGAAAGGACACAACACAGACACGTGTCATTCTCTGCAGTGCGCGATTTGACCTAAACGAATAGAAAGAACCCGCTAATTCAGACAGTTCAAAGACGGACAATCCACAGGCACCATCCAGCGGGAAGGTCTCCCGCGCAAGCACCAGAAAAGCATCAAGAGAATTTCCCGCTGGTTTATGACTCAAGTGTAGAGGTGTGATCAAGAAATTAACAGCGTGCTCCTATTTTATGTATTCTTACCTGGGAGTAAACGGAACACAGTGGGACTAATTTCCGAGGAAGCACGCCTATTATTACGCATGAAGAGTATCGGCGTGTGTGTATCTACGGAACTGGAGTGAAAGTAGGGTGACCATATGGAAAAGAGGACAGGGCTCCTGTGTCTTTAACAGTTGTATAGGAAAGGGGATTTCAGCAGGTGTCCTTTGTATGCAATTAGTTCCTGGTGAAATTCCCTCTTCATCACAACAGTGAAAGCTGCAGGCACTATACTAGAGTGACCAGATTCAAAAGAGGGCAGGGCTCCTCCTTTTCATATGGTCACCCTAGTGAAAGGCACTATCGGGAGAGAAGAGCGCTCCTCCTCCTCCTCCTCCTCGCTCTGGAGCACAATCGCCTTTGGGGGTCAGAAAGGCTCAGTGAACGGCAGCCCAGAGACTGAAAACCCCTTTCATGCAATACGTGCGCTGCACTTCGGTGGGGAAAGACATAAGCGGCAGGCGGCGGCGGCAAGCTGGAGACGCGAGTTTCCCGCCAGGCAAGCGTGCGACTGGGGAGCTGAAAAGGGCAGCGCGAAGGCGGCCGGGCCGCAACCGGCTCCCCTCGGGGCGGACGGCTAGTTGCGTGGTTGGCGCAGCGAAGGGCTCTCAGCTCCGTTTGACGCCACCTCGGAGCCCCAGGCTCAGGGCTGGGAGGGCGGTGGAGGCCTCGGAGAAGAGAAAACCCCGCGAGCGAACACACGCCGCAGGCTCTTGGGGCTCTCGAGGCTGTCCGAGGGGAAGGTCGCCGCCGCCGCCGCCACCGCCAGGGCTTTGCCGTTCACGCAGCGCTGCTGCTCTATGAAATGTCTTCCTGACAAGCTAGACAAACAGTTTGTAAAGGACCAATCTACACCAAGCAGGATATAACGCTTTGAAAACGTTTTGAAAACTGTATCTGGAGTGTGTCCTGCTGCTGCCCCTTCCACCTCCACCCCCCCCCCCCGCTGTGTCGTCCCCGCCTTGCCCGGTGTGGCGCGCGCCCTCGAGGGCTCTCCCTGCCGTGCTGCAGCGTGAGTCGGGCCTGCTTCCAGCCTCGGCTGCCCATGTTGTTGGTGCGGCCTGCAGTGAAAGGCGGCATTCAGGGCCTTCCATGGCTGCCTTGCCGAGCGCTGGCTTCACCCTCCGATTGCTCGCACGCTTCATGGCACACACGTTTCATGGCACACACGTATGGAAGGGCCTGCCGAGCTTTGGCCACCAGCAGCAGCCACAAATGGCGCAAATAACGCAAGAAATGCTCAAGGGCGGCCTTGCGCATTATTGCATTATTTCGGACTACAGTCAAGGGTTAGGAGTCACGTGTGTAAGATGACCTACAACCCCTGGCTGCTTCTTATTGTTTGAACGTGGCGCTTTACACAAGCAGAATCCGAGGTGCTTACAGTCCAAATTGCACAGTGAGAACAGTGGAAGAGGCACGGGGTGGTTGCCAGCGGCCAGAACACGATGGGTTTTCTTCTGTTTTCCTTTCCAGGTTCAGGTTTACACATGAACACAAATACTGTAGCAATGACTCAGAAGCTCCTTGATGGTGTTTCCACTCCAGAAATCTAAATTGGCTTTTCTTTAACGCTGTCGTTATTGCAAAGGTAAAGTCCAACATTGGTCAGAAGACTGTGTACTGAGCTTCTCTTCTCCCACTTTCCATCTTACATGAATAGCATTTACGTCTGTTAAAACTGGCAGGAGAGTTGTGCTCTTACTGTGTTTTGCTGTAGCACCACAAGAAGCGACAGTGTTTCAGCCTAGTCCTCCTTAGCATACTTACTGGGAAGCAGTTCCTTCCTTTTGAGTTCAAGTTGGGATCGGTGGTAATTCTCTAATACAAATGAGTATTAATATCTGTGCATTAGATTTTTGCATCTTTGTTAGGAACTTTCACATTCAGATGTAGGACCTTTGTGTAGTAAGACCTTAAATTTTAAAAATCTAAAATGAGGGGGGGGGACACTCTACTTTCACAGGCAATGCATTCTAGATGAAATATATCAATTGTTTGTACATCTCTTGAAAATGCAGTGTAGAAAGCCAAATTTCCAAAATAAATGGTCAGAATTTCAATTGTAGCCAATGTCTCTGTCATTCCATATGTAGATAAAAGAAACACAAATACCACTTTAGACTCAGCTGTGAAAACATCTCTACGACCCTCTATAGCAGGGGTAGGGAACCTTTTTTCTGTGGCGACCGCCTGGCTGCATTTCCTCTGGGGTAGTCCAGGGCTGGTGGTGGGCTGGTAGAAGGCCACCCCTTCTCTCCCTCCCTCCCTCCCTCCCTCCCTCCCTCCCTCCCTCCCTCCCTCCCCCTCTCTCTTTTTCTCTCTTTGCAAGTTACCCACCCTTGCTCTATAAGACCAAAAGGCCCAACTTTCGACTGCCAGCCCATCTTCCTCACAACCCTGGCAAATCTTGTTTCATTGCTTCGTAGAACTGAGGTGGAGGAAATGGCACTGGAAACTCTGCAAACGTCCTCCAGGCATTTTGATTTCAAAACCTCAATAATTTTCATTTATAAACTTGCTCTGAAGCTGCATATTATCATTGCTCTTGGTAAAGCAACAGATCACTGAGCTTTGTGATGCTCCAATCACAGTCTGGAAAGGATACCACCTGGCAACTGGTCAAAGAGAAATACGGGTCTTTGCCATCTCCTCCTTGGAAGGGTGAAAGGGATCCAGCCTATACTTGTCTGGATGAGCTGGGAGTGGAAATTAAAACTGCAGTCCAATAAGTGTCTACTCAGAGGTAAGTCACATTGGGTGTAGGACTGCAGAATTGGTCTAACTTCAGGGGGAGCAAAAGAGCTAAAAATAAAGTAGAGAACTCCCAACTGTGCAAATCTAAGCATGTTTATTCTGTGAGCTCGCTGGGGTTTACTCCCTGGTAAATGTGCTTAGCATTACAGCCCCAATTTTTAATAAACTATCAATTGGAAGGACAAAGGCTGCAATGCTATACCTGCTTACCCTATTGAACTCAATTAGACTAACTTCTGCATAGACATGTATAGGATTGTGCTGTTAATAACTAAAATGAATATCCTTCCTCGCAAATGTCAACAGTTTTCTATAGCCTAAGGAAAATTGCAGTGTGATAAAAACAAAAACAAACACACACTTAATATCTGTGTTTAACTGTTATGCTGAATAACAGATTATGTGCTGCAGAACTCAGTGTAAGGTTGTCTATTTTCGATGTGCTTCTCCCTACCAAAGGCCAATCATGACAACTTTAAGGGATGTACTGGCCGCACTGGCCTTGTGAACTCAAGGAAAATCTTGAACATGTTTAATTTAGGAAATGCCTTGCTATATTATCCTGACAGTACAGGTCTATTGACATATTGATACTGCTATGTACATGAAATCATGCAAGGTGTCACTTCGAAATAAGGTAAATAAATAAATAAATCCTTTATTTGGAACATTTTCAGGGGTTCCTGCCACCCTAATTCAGATACAAACATTAGCAGTAGAAATAGCACTGTCATAATTTTGAATGATCTATTAACAGGACTACACAAAAAACAAACAAAAAATAAAAACAGCAACAACACACACACACACACACACACATACATACACTCCTATCCACACTTACTTGGGAAAAAGCTCCATAGAACTTAGTGGGACTTGCTTCTAAATATAAACGTGTACAGGATCCCACTGCTATGACGCTTCAGCTCTGCTAATGTCACATCTTCGAAGGAATTTTGCGTAAGTCTTGAGTCCGGGAAGCCCGTACCGGATACCATTTATAAGTACTAATCTGAATATGAACATTTGCAGGTGTGAGTGAAACGTCCCTCCTGGAGTTTCTGAGGCCAAACTACACGTGATATTCGGTTGCGCGTAGCCTGTCCCAGTGTCCCCGACCCCCCCCTCCACCGCAACTGTAAAGGGAATTTCCAGAGGACTGTAGGAGAGAGAGCCAGCCCAGCAGGAGACAAAAAAAAATTAATAATAATTACAAATCCTTCCTTCCTTCTCACACCCACTTAACCTTGGCCCTTCAAAGATCGTCCAACTGAGAAAGACCTTCAGGGCTTCCTGACAGCATTCAGGCCCTAGGAGGTGCTTTGGGAGCCAGCCTGACTGAAAAAAATGTGTGGTAAAAATGGAGGGGTAAATAAATACCATAAAAGTGAGGTAATTTACATGGGTGACATGGATAACATGGGTGGGCAGAAAACAGAGCTCCAGGTTGTTGTTTTTGGACTTCATCTCCCAGCATTCCTGACCACTCATCATGCTTCCAGGGGCTTCTGGGAGTTGAAGTCCCAGACATCTGGAGATCTGCCCACCTCTGACCTGGAACACCCCAGTTTGCACCCTTCGCTTCAGGCAAGGAGGGCAGGAGAGGAGAGGATGGGGGCCCCGTCCAATTGGCGTCTCGTGCTGCCGAACTTCATGCCGTAATTCTGCACTTACCATAAAAGCATATTTTTGTTGTTTAGAAAAATATATATACTTTTCCTCCATGTGCGGAGCTCACTCCTCCTTCCACTGCTTTCAGTGGGTTCACTTCCTAGGACAAATAGATACTGGAAAGAACTTGGTAGGGCGTTACTTGCGCCCCTTGGCCAACAGATTCACCAGCTGCATTTGTGAAATCTCTCGCGGCCCAAACCTATCACCACCCCAAGAGGCCAACAACCTCAATAGGTCACCTAGGAGGCCTTTAAGCAACCAAGAATGGAATATGCATTTCTGTGGCTCCCCCTCTCCTCTCCAACGCAAGACTGCCCGAAGTGAAGTAAGAAGGATCAAGATTTCTCTCCTGGCCAAGAAGCAGAGCGAGGGAAAGGCTGGTGGTGTTGGGTTCGGTTTGGTCTGGCCTGTGAGGCAAACCTTTCATTCCGAAAGCGCCCAGGAAGGAGGCAAGGGCCACTTTGCCCTCGGCCTCCTCCTCCTCCGCGGGATTTCCCAGGCGGTGAAAATGCGGTGCCTGCGGTCTTCCGCCACTGCCAGCCAGCCGCTCAAATGGGTCTTTGCTCTCCTTCCACCTGCACAGCCAGCACGTCGTCGGAAAAGTGGCTGAGAGCCCAGGGGTGGGTCGGTGGGTCGGGGAATGTGGGGCGTAAAGGGCCCAATGAGACGCAAAGGGGGAAGTTCCCAGGGTGGAACGGCCCCAATCCCATAGGAAAAGGGCTGGGATAGGGCCCGAGGTGTCAGGTAAAACCCAATGTCAGTCCTACTTAGAGTAGTCCCACCAAAATGAATGAGACTGAAGTTCCTCAGGAAGACCTTAAGGTAGGCTGACCAGGTGGCTCGGGATTTCCCGGTCCTAACCGGGAATCCAGAGGCCAACCGGGCCAACCGGGCCAACCGGGGGAAAACCGGGGTGGCGGGGGGTCACGCGGCGGTGGCAGCGAGACCCGGAGGCGGTGGAGGAGCTCGGGAAGCGGACGCCCCTGCAGGTAAGCACAAAGGGGGGCTCTTACCTGCTGGGGCGGCCGCTTCCCGGGCTCCTCCGCCGCCTTTGCCGCCGCTGCCGGGCTCGTAAGGCCAGAGGCCGCGCGGAACAGGCAGGAGAGGGCCGGATCCGGAAGTGACGTAACCGGCCCTCTCCCGCCTCTTCCGCGCAGCCTCTGGCCTCCTTGGGGCTCAATCGCGATGGCAATGAGCCCTGAGGAGCCCGGACGCCCACGCCCGCCTCTTCCGCGCGGGCGTCCGGGCTCCTCGAGGCTCATCGCCATTGCGACGAGCCCCAGAAAGGCCAGAGGCCGCGCGGAAGAGACGGGAGAGGGCCGGTTACGTCACTTCTGGATCCGTCCCTCTCCCGCCTCTTCCGCGCGGGCGGTGACGGAGGACCCCGCGCGGCTGCGCGGGCGGCAGCGGAGGACCCCGCGCGGCTGCGCGGGCGACGGAGGACCCGGCGCAGCTGCGCGGGCAGCGACAGAGGACTCCGCGCGGCCGCGCGGCCGACGGAGGAACCCAGCGGTAGGTCCAGGCTGGGTTTTTTTTGGGGGGGGTGGCTTGCTGGGGGGGTTGTTTTGGGTGGGGGGGCGGGGGGGACCGGGATTTTGACTTGTAAAATCTGGTCAGCCTACCTTAAGGCCCATGCATTTCAACGGCTCTACTCGCAATAGCCTTGATGTTGGATCTGACCCGTCACTTTGGCCTGCCTGAAACCTCGGGCCTGACCTCCCCTCGGCGTCTGCTGACCGAAGTCCCCTAGTTGAGCTCAAAGGGTTCCGCGAGAGAGACGCCTGTGGAGGGCAAGAGGCTCGGCGGGCGGCCTGCCTTCCCGGCCCGTTCCCTGCTTCCTACAACCTGGGGCAGGTTTCTGCGAAAGCGCCCAGGGCGCACATCCTCCCGTCACATTCAGCCAGGCATGAACGCGCGTGGGACACGTTTGTGAGAATGCGCGGGCCAAGAAAGGGAGGAGGAGGAGGAGGAGGAGGCGTGCCGTCCGTTGCGTTAGCGATGCTTTGCGGAAACGGGTTCGGAATCCGATACAGGTTCCGGAGGAGTATTTGTTGTATCGCAAGAAAAGCATCCAAGGCCCGGTGGCCTCCTCGATGGCGAACGCAAGTATTGATGCCAGAAGCTCGATACTTCGCCAGATGCCGGATCACACGGGCCTAGTCGACGGAAGTTGAGCCCCTCCCCTTTCGGGCACCACAGGACTTTGGGTTGATCTAAATGCTGCTTTGGATGTCGGCCGTGAGGGGCAAGAAAAATCAGAAAGCGGCGGGGGGGGGGGCTTTTCACTCGCAAAACAAGCAAACGGCTTCAATCCGCGCCTTGTTTAAACGAAAGCTGCGTCCATGTCGTTAATTGGCCGGAATTGACCTGGGTTTGGAATCGAACTGTCCGGTTCACGGGGAAATCTGCAGGGATGCCGGAACAACGGGCGGGTTTTTGATTGCCTTGAGATCGCCTAACTGGCTATTGCCAGAGATGAAGCTTGTTTGAACCCCGTATGATCTTTAGCCTTTGGTCTAGTGAAGAGTGTCTTCAATGGGACATCGCCACCCGCGGCGCCCCTTTACAACGGAACCACCTTTGGGGAAAATATCCGCTTTGGGTCAGTGAAAACATTAAGATCGCAACCCGGGCCGGCTCCTGGGGTGTACGGTCTTCAAACATTTACCCCCTCCTTCCATTTCAAATATTATATTTGTACACCAAATTAAATACAAACAAACAATCTCGGGTCAAGTTTCCACCAACGTCTGACGCGGAGGGGGATAAAATCACAGAGAATCTGGTGGCCTGAGTTTTCTATGCTCCTCCTCGCCTTCTTCTAGAAATGGGCGCAATCGAATTTGCCTCTTTCCTGGAAGCACACACACGCACGCACACATTTATGAAGGGACAGCTAAGAGAATAATTACAGGGGAAGGCCGTTCAATTTTATTTGGAGTCCCCAAAAGCAAAAGCTAAGATTTTATTGCAAATATCTGGCAGGCTTGAAGCTGGCATGGAGTTGGTTTAAAAACTCTGGGTGTTTTAATTCGGAACAAGGAACAAAGCAATGTTTCGCAAACAGACAAACAAATACCACAACAGGAGTTAATCAGAGAGGGAAACAATCCTCCGGGAAGGTCTCCTGCACAAACCTCCTGGGAATGAAGGTGTGTTGTGCAAAGGGCTCTGGAGCTGGTGTAGTGGCCAAGGCCACACGTTTACTGGGGAGTAAGTGGCGCTGCACAGAGCAGCAGGCTGCACGAGTCAGAGAAGCCAGTCACTCAAGTCCCCGCTTCAAATCTCCCCTTTGCTTGGAACTCTCTGGGTGGCCCACGAACGAAGCCCCCTCTTTCTCGCTCCTTCTCCGCCTCAGTTCTCCCTCCCCCAATATGGGTATAATTCTACTGATGCGCCTTACAGGGCTGAAGACAGTGGTGGCTGAAGGCGCTCTGAATAGCATGCGCTCCTCCTCCTCTTCCTCCTCCTCCTCCTCCTCCTCCTCCTCTTCTTCGGTGCATACTGGGAGCGGGGAGGCAGACAGCTTCCCTCATGACGAGCTAATCATAAATCCGCATTGGGCTTGGGGGTGCCCCATAAAATTGCCATCAGAGGCCTGTTCTTTAAGTCCTCATAAATGCCCCTTTCTGCCAGCCAGCGCAGGGAAATCAACGTGCCTGACATTCCAAGGGCAGCCAGAGCAATTGGGCTGGAATTAATCTCTCCTCTTAAACTAGCGCTGGGCCCGGCTCCTCCAGCCCCTTTTAGAGACCCTCTAATGAGGTAGTAAAGCGCCATAAATCTCCTGCACTCCAGCCCACCCCGCTCACCAGCCAAACTGAACCTGGCCAGCCCCTGCCGCCTCCGCGGCTGCCACTATTGCCCACATTCCCCCGTGCTGTGTGTGGCACAAGGGTCAGGTAGAGACACCAGGCGTCCCGGGCTTTGTTTGCGCCGGGTGAGCCAGCCCCGTGGTGGGCCGTGGTTGCCATTTCACCGACTTAGGTACAAATCACACAGCCCTCCTGCCGACTCTTTTCAGTGGATTGATGCATCATGATTTCACGGTAAACGTTGCTGGCCAGGTGTGGCTGGGAAGCAGCCTTCTTGTGGATCGCAGGTTAGAGCCCTAGTTTAGGCAGGTTTACTCCGAAGTCAGTGCCACTAAGCAACAAGGTGAGGAGGCAAACCTGGACCTGAGTTGTACTACCTTAGATCGCAGGTGTGGTGGCTTACCTGGTGAAGTGCTCCTCCATACATTCGCCGCCGCTAACTGTGGGGACCGGTTGTTGCTGTCGTTTTGGTACGGAGAAGCCTTCAGCCCTGTGAACCGGCGCTGCCCAGTCACGGACTTACCACCAAAGGAAGGAACAGGCCTATGTGTGCACAGAATCGCCTGCTTTGGTTTGGGATCTTCGGATTTCGAAGCGGAGCACTTAATCTGGAAGTGAAGGAAAGTGAAAGTGAAGTGAAAGGTGATGAAGGTGGAATTAAGAATCTCCTTTGGCACAATCACACCACTAATTAGGTTTGCAAAGGAAGGATGGGATCCGTGATGGATCAGGGTTTAGAAAGGACCTTTCTTCTTGTGAAGGAAAAGAAGTGTGTATGTGGGGGGGGCGTGGGGGGAATTGGGGGGTTGTAGGGGGATGGGAGGGGGTCTCTCTCTCTCTCCCTCTGTGTGAACATTGTCAGTGAGTGCTAGAGATCGGCTCTGCCACTCTCTACATATGCTTCAACGGAAATAAGCCCCGCTGGGTTTCCTGGGACTTTATCCCCTAGTAACAAACGCCACGCAGGCAGAACTTGTGGAGCCTTAAAAGAAAGAAAGAAGAAGAATAAGAAAAAGAAGAAAAAGAAAAAGAAAAGGAGGGAATGAGAACAGGGTGGGGGTGGGTGTTCTGGGTCCTGCCTTGTCTCTGGGCTGCAACTGGGAAAACGGTGCGGGAGTACCCAGGGTGAGGGGTAGCATCGGATGCGAGCTCCCAGCCACCCTCCTGCCGCTACTGCAACCCTATAGCACGGTGACATGGGGATAAATCCCATTTAATTCATTGCCATTCATTTCAGCGAAGTAGGAAGACCAGCTTTTATTTAACCTCCCCAAGGACCCAGATCCCCCTTTTTGCTCCAGAATGCCTAGGAAATGGCTGCCACCCACTTTTTCCTTGACAGGGCAAAGATTGCCTGATAGATTTCGGCGAGTATTTTCAGACCAGTTACTTCGGATGAACTACGATTGATGATAGTGGGCGTTACAGGCATGGTAAGGAGGAGGAGGAGGAGGAGGAGGGCTGGAAAATCTTGAGAATTTCTGGCGTTTTAAAGGCAAATCTAACACGGGGCATTTTCGGCCTCGGTAGGTCCCATCGTAAGGGAAAGGCCGCAAGGGCCCAGATCCTAAATTCCCTTCTTTGAAAAGCCGGTGGCTTCTTATCCTCTTCGAAAGCTGAGGGCGGATGATTGGGCTGGCAACCTTCCCCGCCCGCCCGCCCGCCCGCTCACGCTTAGTCCCAAGGATATGTCTGACGGCCAGGTAGATTGAAGCTTCGCATTTAGCCCTGAGGGATAAAGGTGCCATTCAAAGAGAATGACACACAGAACCGAAACGCACACGGGTCCACCATCTAACAGACACGTCTAAACCCACCTTCAGTTTTGGCACAGATGTCCCTCCTAGCTCTTTGGTGGAGGTCATTCCCGTTGATCTCCATGGACCTTGCTTGCGCTTTCTTGGTGTTTAGGATGGGGGCAGTTAGGCGTTGGACGACCGCTTCCCCCGCCCCCCAATTTCTTTCCTTACAAACCAGTCCTGGCTTTTCCTGAACTCGTAAAATCGCCCTCACAGCAATATTCCTTCCGGTTAACAAAGATGATCAAAAGTGACGGCATAGCAATCATTAAAAGGGAGCAGATCGTGTTCATTCGCCATCTGTTTTGGCCAGGATCTGGCTGTCAGAAGAGCCTCGCGTGGTACAAATGCGTCGGTTTAAAATCTTGTCAGGGGCGTTTTAAAACCATCCATTTTCTTCTCCTGCTCGACGGCGCTCTTGTTTTCAAATAAAAAGGGTGCGAAAGAGAGGCTTTGCGTCAGGCAAATGCCGCCACCCCCACTCCCAAATATCGAAGGAGTCGCCAGCCATAGCTAGGCCCGCCTTGCCCTCCGCGCTGGAGGATCGGGACTTTCTCCTGCGTAGGTTTCGCCGGAATTCAGTCCCCAGCCATTTTGACGCGATTCCAAGGCGGCGGGTGGGCGAGAGGGCGAGGTAGCCGCATGACGAAGAAGCCCGCTGCGGGTCGGCGATCAGATGTAACGTCGAACAAAGAAAGCGAAGCGTGCGTGTGTGAAAGCGTGTGTGTGTGTGTGTGTGTGTGTGTCCTGGGGGGGGGGGGGTGGCTCAAGCCTTCCAGGGCCGCCCAAGGCACTGCGAGCGCGTCTCCCCTCCTGGAGCCTCGCTGGGATTTGCTCTCCTTTGGCTGCTGGCCTGAGCGCGGCCTCGAAGGCCCTGGAGTCCGCTTGAGGAAGGAAGGAAGGAAGGAAGGAAGGAGGCGCACGCCACGGCCGGCCTCTGGCTCCCCAAAGACGGCCTTGGCTTTCCAGGAGCGGGCAGAGGCCTGCAAGAGTCGGCGGACACGGGTGGCCGCGCGGCGCCCTCCTCCGCCCTCCTTTCCCATTGGCGGCAGGCGGGTGGCGGGCAGCGGGCTGCGCTGCCCCGGCGCGCCAACGCCGCCAGCGCCGCGTCCTTCCTGCAGCCCCGCCGTGTCCAGCCGAGGCGCCGATGATGAATGCTCCGTGGCCCGGTCCACCTTGGATCTAGCAAGGCCGCGTTAGTTCGCGGCTTGATTCACGAATCACGGCTGGTTGTACAATGTCTGTTTCTCCCTCTCCCTCCCCCCCCCCCCCCTCTCTCTCTCTCCAAAAGCTAAAAAGTTGTCATTATTTCGCTCCGTTTCTGCGTCTCAACGGATAAGCACGGGCACCTGAATAAAACAGTAGAATTAGAAATGGTATAAAATGTACCCCAGTCGCTATATATACTGTTTCCATACACTATCGCACATGTACATGGTTCTGCATGCTATGAATGGTTAATTGATTTTTTTTTAAAAAAAAAAATATCCCATGGATAAGGGCCACAAATATCCGAAATTAAACTCTGGGCAGCCCAATCTTATACATATTTATTGGAAAGTAATTTCTACTGTGATATTTAGGGTTTCATCCCAGGGAACACGAATCAGATTGCGGATTAGATTTAAAGCCTGATGCTAATGCCGTGATTTCAACAGAACTTTTCCAGCCTGAAGCATGTGCTTCACTTTCTCACACAAATAAATGGGTCTTCAAAGTGGCTAATATGTCTACTTTTTTAGTTATATTATTTGGATTTTATCCACTGTAAGCAGCAGTTAGTTCGTGGAAAAGTGAACTGTAAGTGTTATACATAGACAGGCAGAAAGAAGTATGGATCATAAGCATGACTCATGCATAGTACATTATGTAATTGATTTGAGATATTAAATCGCATTATATAGAAAAAGGTCTCCTCTATAAGATTTCGGCTTGATGCCTGGTTGCCCATGTATGCGCATATATGGTAAAGCGCATTTACACCCTAATAAGTATTCACGAACGGCGGTGAATTATGGGCTATATGAAACACACTTTAAAGTTGTAGACACCAGGATTGTATTACATAGCTATAAGGTGCTTTAACTTCTGAGGTCCATGAAAACTCACTATGTGATGCACCTTCGAATATGCGAACAATCAGAGATAAAATGCCCCTCAATCCCCGATTTGCACTCCGCTCTTGTAGAGGTAAAAATTGTAATGCGCCTTGAAAGAGCTTAAAATCGCTCTTGTAGAGGCACCCTGAAATAGCAGAGAGTGGACATAATTTGAGATCTGATGCTATCATACTGTGGTATGGAAATAATAATAATAATAATAATAATAATAATAATGTCTCGTGGATCTTGTGATGATGTTTTTGGATTTATAAAAATCGCAGTGTTTTCTAAGGTCGACTATTTCTTCATACGTTTTGACCAGAGCCCAGGCCATGCAGCATGCTCCGAAATCGAAGTTTGCCTGGATTTTAACCGGTTTACATGACTTTACATGACTTTACATGATTTTAACCGGTTAACATGACTCCAGGGGGAAAGGATTTTAGGAAAAACCAAAGCATAAAACTTTGGACCCCATCAGGATTATGGACTGGGCTGCCCTAATAGAACTCTGCATAGCACTGCAGATTCCCCCCCCCCCCCCCCGTCCCGCACACCGATTTTCCTCAGTGACATTTCTAACGTGTTCTTTCAAAACAGCACCATCAGCGTGGCCTAAATCCAAGATACGTATGCTGAAGCCCATCGAAAATCATGGACTCAAGACTCTGTGGAACGTGGGCCACGTTGCTACCGTTGTTCTTTTAAAGGGGCGTTTCCGAAACGGCGCTGGCTGCTCCCCCCACACACACACACTTGGCGTGATCGCGTTTGAAGAGGCTTGTTGGAAGGAAAAGGGGACATTTGTGAGTGGAAAACTTCGGCGTGGGTCGCTGGCACTGCCCAGTTTTCTCCGAGCAGCCTGCCGATTTGGGGACGGAGCCCCGAGCCGGCTGCCAGCGAAGAGGAGTGTGCGAGTGCCTAGCATCGGGGTGGGGTGGGGTGGGGTGGGTGGAGGGGGCTTGGTGCCCGTCCGCCGCCTGTCGGAGGGAGGGAGGGAGGGAGGCGCCGCGTCTGAACGGGTTAATTCGGCGCGCCGCTCTCGGGGAGGAGCCGAGCGGGCGCAGCTCGGGCGCTCGGCCCGCCCCTTCCTCATTGGCTCCAGGCGTCGAGGTGCCCGGCCTCCCCGCCTTCGGATTGGGCAGGGACTCCTCGCCTGGCTCTTGACAGGCGCTCGCAGCCGCCGGGGCCGAGGCGGGGAGCGGGCGGGCGGCGAGGAGCGAGCGTCGTCGTCGTCGGCGGGGCGCCTGGAGCACTCCGGGCGAGCGGGGGACGCGAGGACGGGCGGCCCGCGAGCGCGCCTCCATGTAGCGCCTGGGCGGCCGCGGGGCGCTCACGTCGGGGCGGCCGCTCTGCCCCTGCCGCGGCCCGGGCAAGGCCGCCGCCGCCGCCGCCGCCGCCGTCCTGCCCTCGGCCAGCCCGGCGGCCGGGGGCGCGGCTGCCGGCCGGCCGGGCCGTCCCGCCGCGCGGCTACGATGAGCGAGCGGAGGCGCTCAGCAGTGGCCCTGAGCTCGCGCGCACACGCCTTCTCCGTGGAGGCGCTCATCGGCTCCAGCAAGAAGAGGAAGCGCCGCGACTGGGACGGCAAGGGCCCGGATTTGCCCATGGACAGCCTCAGCCCCGGCGGGCCGCTGCCGGACGCCGACTCGGCCCACGGCCTTGACCTCCACGCCGGTGAGTGGCCGCGGGCGGCGGGCGGCGGGGTCGCTGCTTCCCGGAGCGAGGCGGCACGCAGGAAGGGCTGGGCCGGCCGAGCCGTGAAACGCTCCTGACAAGGGCCGTGGGGGTGGCCGGGAGTCGGAGCGAAGGTCCGCGGCGGAAGAGGCGGCTCAGGCGGCGGCCTTCGAGCGTCGTCACGCGGGAGGTGGCAGGCGCCTCTGCCGCCACTTGGATCCACTTTTTCAGCGCGGGACTACGGGCATGACGTCGCCCCCGCCTTGCTGTTCTCTGGCCCTGAGCGAGTCCGGCCCTGAAAAAGTGGATCCAAGTCGCGGGAGGTGCGCACGAAGCCTCCTCTCCCCCACTCGCCGCAGTGTTGCTGGCGTCGCTGCAGTTCGCGCAGGACCCGGGAAGGGACTGCTGTTATAAAGCGCCTCTTCACGAGAGGTTTAATGCTCTTTGAAGTCTCATTAAAAAATTTACCTCCACACCAGCAGAGCGCAAATGGGGCGTAGAGGCGCGTTATCTCTCCGATTATGTGCATTATCGAACGCGCGTTAAATCGTGAGTTTTATTTTGTTCCATCCGTTAAAGCGCATTTTGACTGTGTGAATATGCGCTTATGCGCATTAACTACTTGTAAACCGCATTTTGGACATCCTTTAATGCGCTTCGCCGCCTCTCGTGCAGAGGGATTAGGTGTAAATGCGCTTCTGCGATTATGCGCATAATCGGCTAACCAGGCGCAAAAGCGAATCCTTGTAGAGGGGACCAGTAGTGACAACTGTTGGGGCCCAGGACACGCTCCAAAACAGTTGTCACTACTGTTATAAAGCGCTTTAAAGCAGCAGTGTGGATCCTGCCCCTGGCTATAGCTCCCTCGCGTTTCTTTCGCTGCCAACCGGCAGGACAGGAATAGACTGGCCCCTGGTGGCTATTCATAGCTGGGCACGTCTCACCTGGAATTGGAAGGGGCCCGCCTCGAGGCCTGGCCAAGGGGCTGGCCACGGACGTGCCCGGCAGGTCGCCCGCAGGAGTGCTGGGGGGGGGGAGAGAGAAGCGGGGAAAGCCCCCCCCCCCAATACCTCTCCAGGGCGCTGCTCGGGGCCAGGCCGTCAGGAGCCAAGCGTGGCAGAGTCCGGCTCAATTTAGGCAGGGGCAGGATGGTGCCCACGCTCGAGACGGGTGGTCGGGTTGCGGGGCCTGCTGGAGATTGGCGAGGAAGGCCGGGCCCTATTTTGGGTGAAACGGCTCAGCTGCTGGATCGATGCCCGCAGAGAGCGATGTGGAGTGAAGACCTCGGAGCCTGGCGCAGGGAGGGGGTGGGCGTGGGACAGACAAAGCAAATTAGGAGCCCGGTGGGAGTAGATCGCGGCCTCTTGCAAGTAGCACTTTACCCATCCCTCGGGCGATCGGCGTCCTGTTCGGAGAGGCGGTCACTCCCTTCTGTTCCGGCTGCCCTCGGGCTCCGGATGCTTGCCTGAAATGATGCAGCCCAATCCAAAGCGCGTTGACTTCACTTCATTGCGCCTTGTTCTGAAGTATGCGTGGCCAGAGGATTGGGGCCTCCCTAAAGAGGAAAAGAGACCTTCTCGGCGATAGGCTGTAATTGCTGATATTTTTTTTAAATTTTAATTTTCCATTTTTTAAGCCGTTCTGTCTGGCTTCAATTACATTGTCAGAAAAGGCCTCCTGTTTTTTTTTTAAATTATTATTATTAACTCCATTTGATGGGAAATCCTTCCTTTTATTTTCGTTCTTGTAAAATCTCTTCAGCTATAATTAAAGGAATGGTGGTTTTTTTTATAGAATCACACATTTAAGAGATGTAATGGTGATGAATGAATATTTGTAATTTTCCCAAATACTTCTTTTTCGTGTGTATGTGTTGTGTGTTAAAAACGAAATCCTTTCCCGCCCCCATTAACCTATTAAAATTTACTGTATTTAGAGGCAGAAAACCACAACAAAATTATCGACACTTTTAAAATAAGGTTTTGTGCACGGATTCAGCCACTCCTGGAGGATCAAAGAAGGGCTCATTCCAAAATTCCGGCTCACATTCTCGAGCAGGAAACCCATTTCCTCGGAAGCAAAGTGGGGCTCGGCTTTCCAGGTGATGATCCGGCTGCCATGCAGGACATTCCTGTATATTCGTGGTTCTGGTTTCCCTTGCCTCCTTCGTCTATCCTCCCCCGGTGAAATGATATTTGATTTTTCAAGGATGATTTCTAATCTGGGCTCCGCCATGGCTGAAGGGTTGTTCGAAGGCCCTCAGCCTCGTCTATCGGCGTTTGTCTTGAAAGAAAATCCCTTTGCTGCCTCTTCCCCCCTCCGAAATTCCGAAGGGCCCAATCCACCAGGAAGGTTTCCAGTTTGTTCCCTAGCGCGACGTCCATTCCCGTCAAGGGAGGTTTCCGCAACAGAACTGGATTGACTCTTGTCTCCAAATAATGAGCTCCATCAGACTGATTTGCAGTCCCAGGCCTTTGCATTTTTATTCGCAAGTGAGTTAGTTCCGACGTCTTAACGGCAAATGGCTTAATTATGTCCTGCTTTAGAAATACTAATAATGGGCAATAATGAGAAAAAAATTAGCAGCCCTTCTACCGACCCTCCACCCCACCCCATGCCCTGCTCCTGGAACTGGAATAATTTCTCGATTTCGCACCGAGCTAAATGGCCCTACATCTTGAATGGTCCCAGCGACTGTTTGAAAAGACTTCTACATAAATGCATTTTGGATGTAATTACAAAAAGTTTCTGGGGAAAATGTCCTGGCAATAGGAGACAGCCAGCTAATCTGGATTTTTAAAATAACGTTATTTCGCCCCCCAAATTAAAGAAACATGAGGCAGCTCTCTGGGAGAATCCCTATCCCACCACACAGAAAAACACTCCACGTTTCTTGTGAAGAATAGACAGTAGTATCTACACACTTGTAAAATTAGAATCTGGGGCCCTATTGCTTTCCCAGCGAAATGAAAGGCGGCGCGGGTGTAGCCGTACCAACTGGGGGCTTGGCTTCATCAGCGGTTTCCCTCGGAACCAGGTCCACGTTCACGCCGAGAAACCCGGGTTCCGAAAGGGGGGGAGGCGGCGGCACTGTGAAAATGGCTTTTGCTCAAAACGATCAGGGCAGGAAGGTGTAACGAGGAAAGGAGAATTCGAAAGGAGAGAGATCGCAGCCCTCTTCATAAGATCCCAAGATGATTGCGATCATTAACATTTAATTCTTAAACCCAAAGCGAAAAACACTGGCTACTTAATGGTCTGTGTGCGTGCAATTCCCTGCAATTATAAAAACAGGCAACCCCTCCCCCCCCCCCACTTCTATGAGGCGCTGCTGCAGCGCGGCTGCCTGTTTCGTTTCAAGGAGGTCGGCGGGCTGCTATCCGACCTCCCCTCTGCCTTAATTCGGTGCTGCTCCGCATCAGGCCTTAGATTCCATGGAACTGGAATCCCAGCTATTTAAAGAGGATCACAGGTACAGTCCCAAAGGTCGTTGGCGCTGTAGTTGAACTCCAAGTGAAATGTGTCGTTGAAGAAGCAGAGAATAGGGTGGGGATTTCGTACCCCAAATTCTCTCGCCGCCCTGCCCCAATAGGCGGACATAAAAACTCCCTCTTCTTTGGGGGGGGGGCTGCCGGGTGTCAATGGGGACGCCCCCGTTCCGTAGCCTGGCCAAGCCGGCTGTTTTCGCTCACTGGTTCCGTCGGTGGAAAACTTGCGAGGCCCTCGCGCCGGACCTGACGCAGCTGGAGAGGCTGGATTCGCTGGGAGGAATCCTAGGGAGGCGAGGGCCGCGCCTTGTCTTGACCGGAGGGTATGGCTCGGTTTACCTGGATTTCTGCCTAACCCAGCCGGGCAGTTTCAGCCAGGTGAAATTGACCTGCTGGGTTAGACAGAAACCCAGGCGAACCGTGAAGCCAGACTCCCTCTGAGCAGAACCGTCCTCGTGAGTTCGTCTGCGCCGCCGCCCGACGGGCCTCGACGCATCCACTGCCCAGGATGGCTTCCTTTTGTGGCTGCGGAGCGGCTTGCAAAAGCCGCTGGCTTGGCACATGCGAGTGACATACGGCCACCTTCTTCAGAGGGAGAGAGACAGAAGGGGGGAAATCTTCTCAGATTCGGCCTGGGTAATTCTCCTCCCCTAAAATCTTCAATTTAATTTTCTATGACACCATTTGTTTTTAAAAGTGACATGTATATGAAGGATTTTTAATCGAGACATTTATGAAGAGGATTCTGGTGTGAAATGAATTCTTGCTTTCAACAGGAACCTCTGTGTAGGGCACATTGTATACAGATTTCAGTGCTATCGGACTAGCTAGGACACCCTGAAGAAGTTATGTATGTGACAATGCAAATCAATCAAACAAACAAACAAGCACAACATCTGAGAGCAAAGCAATATATTATTTTGCATGTGCATCAATATAATTTTTTTGGAGAGGGGAGGCATACAGAATTCCACTGTGTTGGAGGAGGGATTTCTGTCTCCTCTCTCTCTCTCTCTCTCTCTCTCTCTCTTCTGGAGAGTGCTTATAACCACCCTCATTCTCAGCTACTTTGGGCACACACACCCCAACAGCGACGGTGGATTCCAGGTGCACAGATCTTCAAACACAGTAGTGTGAGTGTCCTCTGCGGCTAAGTACACAGTTCTATGGGCTAATCCAACACTAGCATTAGAAAATAATAGAACAATGTATGTCTGGCCCCTTCTAAAATAGGTCTTGGGGATATCTCATGAAAACAAAGCAGTCATGTCAGATGGGGATGATGGAGCAAGCAGTCACTCTGGCAAATCTAATGGTAACTAGCAGGGAATGGAATCCACTTGCGCTTTTGATAGGAGGAGGGTTCCACTTACATTTGGCTCCTACCCTTTGCTGGAGGTCTGAGTCCTCCTTCGGGTATTCCTCTCCCAAATGGGTGCCTTTCCCACAGTTTGGGAACTGTGGTTTTAAGCTTTGACAATGCAGCCCAGTTATATAAAACAAAGTTCCCTTTAAATCAATGAGATTTTCTTTAAATATACGTGAGTTATTAAGATGCTACTCTAGAAACACTCTACTGGAATGGGAATCAGTAGGGTTTTATATGACAGCCCTAATATGGTCTTTACTTTCATTGAGATCAATGAGGTTAAGGCTAGGTCCCCGTGACTTGGCCGGAGGTATGTTTCACTGGATTCTGTGATCCTTACTTCTTTGTAAATGCATTTACCAATCAATTTAATTCCAAGAATTTTTCTTTAACGGGGTTGGTTGTAGTTGTTGTCTATGCCAAATTAGCTATTTGATAACCTGCTCTGGAGCCCTGCTAAAGCAAAGATTGTGAGTTTTAGGTTCAGAGTTCCATTGAAGTCAATTGGATCAGTGGCCTGTTCCTGTCCAATATTTTCAGTGTGTCCTCCTTCAGAACTTAGTCAGCCACAGTCAAATAGCTTCAGTTTATCTGGGCTGTAGATCAGGCTACAAGTTTGTTATGTGCAGCTGTCCATAATAAAATGGGGACTGTGTAAACGGTGATGGTCATCACAGTACATGTTAAAATAACCCCCTTAGAGGTCATGGCAAGGCAAACTGGAGGACTTTCTCCTTTATCTCTTTTATGATGATAATAACTTGGAGAAGGGGATTAAATAGAATGACTGTTCTATTTGTTTCTATTATTGTTTTTAGAACTATGGTGGTTGTACTTTATTAGATGTAATAAGGCAAAACAGAAGGGTCAGGCTTTTCAGTATCACAAATCAAGAGTTTTATTCAGTTTTTTGGGGGGGCTTGTATTAGTTAATTTCATTTTGTAATTGTTTGGTGAAGTCTATTTTGCTGTCTTCTTTAGTGCTACTCAACATATATCTGTCTATAATATATTGGTTCTCCTGAAAGTGCTATATAGGTAATTTCATGTTATTGTTTAACAAAATGACAGGCAGGAAAACGAAGAAGGTCTAATTCAAATGCATATGGGTTCACAATCTAGCAAGAACATTTAGATATTTTTGCCTAGGTTTCTGAGTGGCTATAACAAATTTGGTACTCTGATTAGTTTCTTCAATTTTGATAAAAGGAAAACATTTTTTTTACAGGATCATAAAAATGAGATGTCAATTAGGTTCAGTATAGATCATACATCAGCATACATAATGACAAATGGTTTCAGTTTCTGTGGCCCCATAGATGTTGTTCAACTGGAATTTTCTGATAATGCCCCTCAAAATATTGTGAAGACATTATTTGAAGCCTTAATTCAAAGAAACTTTATGTGGGGAAAGGATGGTAAGTTGCTAAAGTAACTTTCTAGACTAGTGCATGTATAACCTTGATAAGACATGGCTATAGTGAAAATGTTGAGATTTCAAGCATCTCCATAGCCATCCTGGAAAAATGACATTTTATGTATCTCTTAACTAAAGTTTTGTCTGATCTAGACTCCAGTATCTTAAATTTTGGTTATTAATGTCCAGTGCCTTTAAATGTTTACACTGTTTTTTCCCCTTTTCAATTACTGCTGCTGGTGTTAGTGCTTTGTTCCAGAGAACATTTATTTGTTAACTTATCCATATCTTTTTTGAGAAGTGAACAGTAACATATAAAGGAGCAGCCAAGAAAACAAAATTGTGCTGGTATAAGGCACACCTCTACTCTTATATGTACTGCTGGAGTTCTAGGCAGAACACCTAGTAGGGCTCTTAGGAGAGACTTCCAGTTTTTGTTTTGTCCTCAGTCAAACCCCAAATTCTAGCACTATATGGTAATTGGGGAACAACTTTCTAAGGGATGGGAGAATTGAGCCATCTTCTTTTCCTCTGCCAATCCCAGGTATGGCTTGTGAGGATTGAGTAGCTTTTAGCTCAGCTTGCAAAGTTGTTCCATGCTCCCCTTTTTGCAAATATCACCCCCAAATAATTCAACTATGAACTTATTCTGTGATCTGACCATTCCGTACCGATGTATGGCATCTGGGTCAATCCCTAAAAACACTTTTGCTTTAGTGTAATTAAGCACTAGTTTGTGTCAGCCACCTTGAGAGGACTGCAGTCTTGAAAGGTGGCTAAGAGATGCATTAAACTGCAACCTCTCTGACAGATTGTCCCAAACTTCTCCAAAGCCGCCTCAGTCTTCCGAGAGAGTTGTAAAATATAATGTGTGTCACCCCAGACAACAGTCCAAGCAACCTTCATAATACTACAAGCTGTGCCCAAATGTATCTCTCTGGCTCTTCAGGCTGACACCTCAGCTTCAGCAGCTGTGGGAGGGATATTTATAAAGTGGGCTGCCATTCTGCTTGGCCTCTGACTCTTCCTCCTGATCCAAGGCGGGATGCTGTTTGGGGCATGGCAGGTGGTGAGGGTGGCTGTCCAACAGTGTTCAGAGCCTGTTGGTCTGTTTGTTTATTGCTCCCATGGGGAAGGGAAATGAGGAAGGATTCCAAGCACATTTGATCTGGGAAGGCAGGTTGCCCTCAACACAAGCTTTCCATGCATACCAGTACCCATCTCAGGAGGCTGCAGGGAAATCCAAGTTGAAAGCACTAATTCAATTAATCAGCAGATTAATTATGAGCCCATTACTTGCAGATTAAAGATGACAGTCTCCTGCCATGATTGGTTAGTACTGATGGCATTATAAGCCGTTTATTTGACTCCCTTCATTACAGTGTGTTTGGCTGCCCCCCCCCAATATGATTTTTCAGAACATTAAATTAATCAAAATAGACATTTACCATCATTTATTAACTTGTGTAGGTACTTAATATTAATTAAATATCCTCAAATTTAATGTGTGTTGATACGCTTAATTAAACAGCCAGTTCACATAACTTTGGGGCAACTTATTCAAACAGATTTGATTGATTGATTGATTGATTGATTGATGATTGGTCATCCATTCTTGAAAGTAGCCTAAGGAAGGCTGGGTGAACTGGCATTTTATTTTCTAGAATTGTTTAATTGTCTGGTAGATATAAGAGGTTTATGTGTGGTTTTTATAACCTGTACGCAGCTCAGCATGTATTTGCATTTAAAGTATCAAAATAAGAATCTGAGCGTAGAGACAGGGGCTTTAAATATTGCTGTAATTGATCTCTCTCTGTATGAATCAATGCACAGGGCCTATGAGTACAATAGAACATCAGTCTAATGGCCTCTTTGCCATCCAAATATCTAGAAGTCCAGGTAGGCAGGTATAATGCTTTGATCAAATTAAATTATACCAAATAAAAGGTGGTTACTAAAGGACACACAGGTAGCTGGGATGTTCAGATTGCTCACTTGCAAATAAAAGAAAGATGAAAAGAGATTGTATACTTAGTTTATAATGCACAGAGAAACAGGAAAAAGTGCACGTCAGCTACTTGTTACTTACCGAGAACAGAATGAACGTTTCATAAAAGAGTGGAGGTTGCAGTCAACAGAGTTGATGCAAAATTCTCCGCCCCGCTTCTGTCCTAGGCCTTTTTCTCACCTGGCTCACCTCACCCATATCACAAGTCCTTTATACTGATATGCATGCTCAAAACAAAGAGCGTGATGCAGTAATAATGCCTTTTGACTCTATCAAATTCTTTGGTACCCCTAAGAAATAGGCAAATGCCTTTGCTTTCCCCAGTTCCATATGTGGGGGAAGCAACAGGCTGGTTCAATCATTCACCAAAGTACTCTTATTTATTTTTTTAAGCTGACATTGAAGAATATTATTTCCCTGTAATTTTATGATCAAAGTGATAGTTTTACATTAAATAAATGTAAAGCCCCATCATATGTGTAGTTAAGCATTCTTAAGCCTATTGATTTCAGTAAGCTAAGGTCTTCCTTCCTTCCTTCCTTCCTTCCTTCAAAGTAACTGACAAGGGAGTACTGATTTTGAAGTGCAGTTGTTTATTTCCAAGCAGTAAGTTGTATGACTGTATGCACACATAAACACATGTTGTGTTTTGTTGAATAAGGCTGTGGTGTGCATATCTGGGGTGGGGATTAGCCAAGGAGTGTGACAAACATAAAATAACTTCCTTGATTTTGGAGTAAGCACACAACACAATGAATGACTGCAATGGCTTTAACCACACCAGGCTCCATTTTGCTCAGACAAATCATTTACTTTATTTTTATTCCAGCTTTTAAATTTGTCACAGCTAAGTGCTTAAGAATGACTCAATGAGACTAAGGAAGTTGTTTTATACCAAGTCAGACAATTGGTCCATCTAACTCAATAAAACACCATGTGGCAGCAGCATTTCAGGTTTTTAGGCCGGGGTTGAAAGCACGTATCTTATCACTAAACTGCAGCTTTGGGCTGAACATAGCCGTCTCATGCCAAATCAGTTTCAGGAGAAAATATTTTAGGAACAGATGGCAAACAATCCTTTGTATGTGGGACTGTTGGCATCTAGAAATCTGAAATATTTACTTAATATATGATTGGAGATCCACGAACCTGAAATATTTGTATAGCACTTGAGGAGAGATAGTCTTTAATAAAACTGGAATGGTATATACCTCAGTGACTGTGAACACTGGAAGAAAAGAAATAGTGCAATTTGAAAGTGTTACATTGTTATTTCAGAGATAGAAGTATAGCAGTTCTATGATCTTGTGCTTCACGTCCCACCAAGAGGAGTCAATTTACACAACACTGAAAATATTCCCCACCTCCTCCTTTAAAAACGGATACAATCCAAAATTAAGCTGGGGCCACTGGATGCAAGACAGTCCAACCTCATTCAAGGGAATGACATGAGCTTGATTTTAAAGCAGTTACATTGGTGGATCTAGGCTGGAAAGCCAACTGTCATGCCAAATTTTAGTAAAGCATTTTTAATAGCTTTTCGGAAAGTTTGCACCAAAATCCACTGCCAAACCAGATGATCATATTTTGGGGTGGGGGGAGCAATAAAAAAAATATGATAGAGCAAAGAAGAAGATAAACACTAGAAAATAAATGATATGTGGTCAGTTTGAGCATTATAAAAACCAACATTGTATTTGTATTGTAATTTTGTATTTGTATTGTAACTTTTGTGAACTGGCTAGAGAGTTTTGCCTATTGGGCAGTGTCGAAATGAAATAAATGAAATGGAACATTCAAGAATAATGAGAATTTATTATCCTTGCAAACCTGTGTAAAAAGAACCCAGGGATTACTGAACTCCTTTGAACGTTGGCCTTGTCTCACACATCCACGCCCCTGCTGTTAGGTTTGGGCACAATCCACTGGAGAGCTCTCTTGCAGAGGCCTTTACGGAAATGAATAATAGCTCTGCAAAAGCACAGTAGTAGTGGCCTTGTGACATTCCTGCTCATTTTAATAGGACATGCTCAGAGGAACTTCCCAGTAGACTGTGCTGTTTGTCATTTCAGCTACCTGCCATATTTCCATTGCCCATTGCTCAAAGAGAGGAGTGGTAGAATTTTGCCATTTACTTGCTGCTATTATTTTCACAAGTGTGAGTATTTTCTATAACAGTCAAGTATCTTTCCTTTTAAATCACTTAGACCCTTTCAGTATCCTAATATCTATTTAAAGGTATTTACATATCTTGCCATTAATTTGAACTCTTGCTGATAATTAACCATCTAAATTTGATGACCTGCTTTGACTGCCTTTTGGAAATTACAGTGGGCCCGTTCAGAAGAACACCTTAAACCCTGCTGGTTAAAGCTTTTGGTTAAGCAACAGGGTTTAAGGTGTCTTGTGCAATGTGTTTGGCTAAACTCTGCTCACTCACTAGTCACAGTCAGATTGTCTGCAGCAGGGTTAGCAGCTCTAACCATGGCTTAAAATGTTGTGTGCAATAGGCTGACCAGATAAAATCCAGGTCAGGGCTCATGTAACTTTAACAGTTGTAGAGAAAAGGGAATTTCAGCCAGTGTCATTTGTATGCAATTAGTTCCTGGTGATATTCCCTCTTCATCACAACAGTTAAAGGTGCAGGCACTATACTAGAGTGACCATATACAAAAGAAGGCAGGGCCCCTGCAACTTTAACTGTTGTGATGAAGAGGGAATTTCACCAGGAACTAATTGCATACAAATGACACTGGCTGAAATTCCCTTTTCTCTACAACTGTTAAAGTTACATGAGCCCTGACCTGGATTTTATCTGGTCAGCCTAGTGTGCAACAGCATGGCTTGTGGTTAGAACTAACCCCAGTTTTGCTAACCACAGAGCCTGAAGTGTTGTCTGAACAGGCCCAGGGTCACCAGTCTCCTAAGTCTACACTGTATACGTGAGGACAAGCGTTGCATCCTGAGGAGTTTTCTCAGTAGTGTAGTCAGTAGTATACTAAAACTACCCTATGGCACATAATAAAAACTTATTGACATAATGTATGTGTCACACTTTGAATATTTAGGAATACATTAAGGACACAATCCAGCAAAGTAATTTTATTGGAACAAATGGCAATGGAAAGTATTTAAATTTGATTGAAGCATGCCCTAAGTATTAGTATGAGTATTAATTTATATATCACATATGTTTTGTCCTTCCTCCAAGAAAGTTAGGGCAATGTACAAAGGTGTTTTTTGTTGTTCCATTTATCTGCACTGAGGTGGGTAAGGCAGAGATTGGGACTGTTACAAAAATGACATTGCAGAGCAGCACATCTGGAGCTGCACAGATGTGAATCAGCAGAACAGCCTGGGCATGCACTCCAGATCTGGTAGGTTCATTTAGCTTTGACCTCTGAGCCTTTAGGGAAGGAGAAGAACTTGCAGGGTGGGGCTTTCCTCTGTAGGAATCTGTATCCCACTGAACTGGAGAATTCCCACTGCTGGGCCTGTAAAATTCCTCCTACGAGGAGGCAAAATAAGCAGGGTGAGTCTACGCAAACACAGCAGAATGAGGTGTGACTAGGGTGAGAATGAGGCTGTAGAATGGATTGCATCACTTCAGGCTATAGGCAGGAATGCCACTTTTGAACATCATTAGTACTACATTTAATCTTGCCTTTTCTCCTTTTGCAAGGCTTACATGGTGCTCCTCCTCTCTTTTTTATCATCACAACAACTCTGTGAGGTAGATTAGGCTGACAGTCAGTGACTGACCCAAAGTCACCCAGTGACTGTCACAGCCAAGTACGACTAGAAACCAGATTTCCCAAGTCCCAGTCCAACACTCTATCAACTTTTGAAAGTTCCCCTTACTTAAAATAAAAATGCAGGTCCCTGCAGGGTACAGGGGTGAAAAAGGTTCTAACCAAAGCCTTTGGGAGCCCGTGTTCTTGCTGTAGGGAGTTTTCAATGTAAGGATGCATCTGACACCCCCCACTCCACCTGTAGGCGATTCTACAGGCTGAACATCTCAGTTATCTCATCCTGCTGTAGACCAGCCTGACACATTGCAATAAGGGTGTAAGTGGGAAACTCCAGGCACACTCGAGGCTACAAGAGGTGCAGAAAAAGAGCAATGTGTCAACTAACCTTCATTTAAAAAGGTTACATGCATTTTAAATAGCCCCATTTCCATACAATATTATTTTATTACATCTGTAGGAGCAGGAAGAAGTGGGATTCAGAAGACATTCCAGTTTGGGCTGTGATTTCTAGGCAAATCCAAAGAGATTTCATTACGTGCAAAAGTCAAAGAATGACTTACAAATCATCTATCACATCTCCCACTTGGGCCTGAGTTATTATATCAAATATCAACACAACTTGGCCTCCTTTAGCAGCATCACCCAGTCCTATCCATATCTGCCTTGAGAGAAACTGATGCTTTTTTCAGATGGAAAAGCAGAGAGGGAGAAAAGGAGGGATAGACATAAAACTTCAGAAAAGGGCCCCTTACTTGTGAACAACCACTTAAGCAGAGGAGTCACCTAGCCCTATTGAACTCAGAGGAACTGTTTGAGTGAGTAAGGATTTAGTACATCAGGAATTTGAAAGGCTCAGCTCTTTAGAATTTATAGTTTTAGGATTTGTGTATGTTTTTAAAATGTCTTCATCTCCACTTTATGTTCTCATATGTCTCTACTGTATTAGAATGTTTATGTTTGATTCAGATTTTTAACGAGATTCAGTCCTGAGGTTGCAAGGCAGTTTATGATGTATAATTTTCAGCATAATTTCCCTAATTTTCTGGAATTCATTTCACTGCATGAACATTAATCTGACCACAAGATGGAGCAATCAGTTTCTAGAAGGGTATGAAGTAAGAAAAAAAAGTAATACCCATCATGCACTAAAAAGAATGACATAATGGGGCATCAGATAGCCATATTGCTATACAGCTAACTTATATGCACTGAATTTATTGTGTGCTCAAAACCAATATTGGGTTGTGTGAAATGACCCCAGTTCCTGCTTGCTTCTTGAGTTGCTTATTTCTTACACTTTTAAAAATGTTTTTAGATATGAAGTGTACTACATTCCAAAGGTTAGGGCAGGTAACAGAATAGAATAGAATTTATTACGGTCGCAAGACCAGCGAAGGGCAGGTAACAGAGCTTTACTATAGACATATGGAGACCTTCCTGGTGGATTTCCCCTTATATTTTTACTATTGCAATCAGTTTACTTTAAATGGAATTGTAGGAGTTGAAGATGAAAGGGCCTGATGGCTCAGCTGATAACTTACCATTGCTGCAAGATAATAAAAACATGTGTGCTGCCTCTTGGTTAGGGGTCCACACATTGTGGCATGCATCATTCCCTCTAATGGTGAACTCAGGAGGCATGTGCTGATATGATTGGATAGGGTGACCAGATAAAATCCAGGTCAGGGCTCATGTAACTTTAACAGTTGTAGAGAAAAGGGAATTTCAGCCAGAGTCATTTGTATGCAAATAGTTCCTGGTGAAATTCCCTCTTCATCACAACAGTTAAAGGTGCATGCACTATACTAGGGTGACCATATACAAAAGAAGGCAGGGCCCCTGCAACTTTAACTGTTGTGATGAAGAGGGAATTTCACCAGGACCTAATTGCATACCAATGACACTGGCTGAAATTCCCTTTCCTCTACAACTGTTAAAGTTACATGAGCCCTGACCTGGATTTTATCTGGTCAGCCTATGATTGGAGCCAAGATGGGGCTATTGAGAAATGAGTGGCTGGTGTGTGTGTGTGTAAGGTATCAGCATGCTGTAGAGATCCCAAGGTTTGCAGAAGTACAAATATATTTTTAAAAATCCTAAGGGGGCACCTGTCCCCAGCAACCCAATGAAGTCTGAGCATGGAATGTTGAGTTTCACTTTGGGGGGAAAAAAACACCCTGAAAACAACAAGGGATGCAATGCCGTGCTTCTGCACTTTATCGCTAGTTTCCTGGAGAATTCAATTAAATATCCTGTCTGGTTGGCCTGAAACTCTGAAACTCTGAATAGAAGGTTGCCTGCCCTATATCACAAGGATCTCAGGGAGGCATACAGATAAAATCATACAAACAATATAAAACAATAAACATACACAGCTAAAAACAAATTAAACCATTAATAAGCTAAACCGGTATAGAATTTTAAATCAGTAAAACCAATTAAAACAATTAAAACTATGTGCAGGCTTGGTGAATTTAGGCATAAACGGCTTTGATAAAAAGCCATGTCTTAACTTGGTGCCGAAATGAAACCAGTGCTGGTACCTGTCGGGCCTCCAAGGGGAGGATATTCCACAACCGGGTACCACAACAGAGAAAGCCCTCTCCCATGTCCCACCATAGCATATGTCTCGTGTTGGTGGGATGCGAAGGAGGGCTCCTACAACAGATCTCAAATCTCAGGCAGGCATATATAGGGAGAGGCGCTCCCTCAAGTGTTGAGGTCCCAAGCCATTTAGGGCTTTAAACGTCATTACCCACACCTTGATACACAGCAACTTTTTCTTCCAGTGCTCACTTATTAATTTATACTAGCCAACTGTGAAGTCCAATCCCACCATGATAGTACAACACTATTATATGCATTTACCAACACATATTGATTTTCAGCCTGATGAAATTGATGGAATTTTGTAAACTCCAGGAGGTTGATGACCACATGAAATGGTTTTAAAAAAAACACCTTTGATTCATTCCATAATTTGACAGTTTCTCCCCTTTCAGATTTTTTTTTTTAAAAAAAACCCTATTCTCTTCCCCATCCACTCCCAATATATATGTCTTAATAAGCTCAAATATTGAACAACATATATATTGTTCTTTTCCCCAAACTGTGAGCAAAGTGTAGATTTTGGCCAGTGAGATACCTATTTAATTTTTTTGTCCAATAAATTATATTACAAAAATTAAAGAAATAATGGCCTGCTTTTCAGGAATCCTCTTGCACCTTAGAATAAGCTTTCTTGTGGTGTGGTGCAGTTTTTCCAGGTTGAATAATTGCAACTCTTCACTCATAGGATTTGGAAATGCTACCCTGGGATTTATTTGTTTTTAATCAGAATTCATCCTGACACAAAACTCATTTGTTTCTCATGACAAAAAATATGATACAGTCCTGTTATCACAAGCAAGTATCACTTTGGTCCTTTAGCCTAGTGAGAAGATTCATTATTTGGTAAGATCCAGAACTAATTTATATGGATTGTCAACAGAGTTCATCAGCATTCCATAAGCCACAAAAATGTAACAACAACAACAACAACAACAACAACAACAACAACAACATGATAGCACAGTCTCTGATAAAAAGAGGGTCTTGTTTTGTTTTGCTGTATCCTAATTATAAAACATGTCCCTAACTTTAAATGTTTCCTGAATACACATTGTGGCTCTTCAGTGTATTCTGCTAAGACTACAATCATATGCATAGATACCTCAGAGTAAGGTCCATTGAACTCAGTGGTGCTTATTTCTGAGTGAAAATACATAGACTCAACATCTACAAAGGCTCCTGTTCAGCCAACTCAAATGCAATCTTTGCATTTCTAATTAAAAACTCCATCTTTCAAAGAAGACGTGTCATTTCAAAATAATTGCTCTTTTCTTTGAAAACACTAAACCGCCCACCGGCTTTTCATTCCTAAGGTGAAAAGTGAAGCACCGTATTGCTTTATTGTTGATAAAACCTTTCAGCCTCATGGGGGGAAGTGCAAAGCGTGTGGAGAGTTTCAGCCTTCACTCCGTACTCACACCCTGCCTGTGAAAATGATGAATATTTCCCTAGGTTTATAGATAATACCAAGAGAGACAAATAGCCCCATTGTGTCTGTGAGCCACTGCTATTTATTAATAAATCTGCCTTTTATTACAGGGACATATTTTGCAGCAACCAGTGCCATGTTTTCAATAAATATCTTTTTAAATTGGCTGGGTGCTGGTCCTACTAGCTGAGGAAAATTCACACACACACACACACACTTTCAAACCCCTCAGTGGTGGTTTTCATCATGAACCCTTGGCTACACAATTCAAGTAACAACAACAACAACAACTTCTAGTTTAACATGTTATATTACGAGATTTCCATGTTCGCTCAAGCTCCAAAATGTGTATCAGATTTGGATGAAGCCAGAAGAGTCTGGTTGGTTCTGGAGCTTCTGGATGCAAAACTCTGAAGCCTCCAGAACCAAAGCCAGATCTGAACGAGGCTTCATTACCAATTTGTGCTTCGGTGACACACAGACTTTACATCTTGTGCAAATAGCATCTTTTGGTTTCTCTAAAACACTGATGGCGGGGGTGGGGTGGGGTGAGGGAGGGGGTGTGGCTGTGTGACTGACAGGTCCATCTTCTAATTTTAGGGCACATTTTACCAGGGACTCAAATCACTGTGCTTTGGGGGAAGGAATGAGTTCTATTGATACCTTTACTGCCTCTTCCATTTCTCTTGGTTGTTTATTCACTGAGTACAGTGTAGCTAGTAGCAGCTTGGAAGTAGGAAGTCGGGTTGTGTGGTGTGGTGTGGTGGGCTAGAGAAGCGTCAAGTTTTGTTTTTTCATGATTTCATTCAAAAATACTTTCTGCTTTAATTTAATCCTCCTCTCAGACATTTTCCTGAAAAATCTTTGAAATCCACTACTTTCTCAATTGTTGTTTGTGTATATCATTATGTAGATTTAGTAGTGGATCCATTTTCTTCTTCTCTAACTAAGAAAAAGAAGTTAAATCATTTGAATTTAGTTCCTGCAGGTGTGTGTGTGTGTGTGTGTGTGTGCGCGCACGCGTGTGTGTGATATTATTTTGTCTTGCTTTGCTTACTTACCAGGCAGTTCAACTACACCTTGGTTCTTTCCCATTATGGATTTTGAAAGGTTCTTTTTGTTATATCATTCATATCAGTTTGGTTCCATTCTTCTTTTGTTCCTCATTTCATTAAGTACATTTTTATTACATCAGCATTTAATGGTATTACTTATATTATCTGCAGAAGCTTTTCTTCTGAGATTCTTTCTCTTTTATGTACTTCGTTAGGAAGGTAGTTCAGTCCAACATGCTTAGGAATTTTGAAAAAAAAAAAATCATAGTCAGAGCAACATTTGACACACCCACTGTTATGATTCCCACTATTCTCTTTTGACTGAGATGGGATCATGCAGTGTAGTCTAGAGTTGTGATCCAGTCTTCTGGTGTGTTTTACGGAGATGTGACGTTGACTGTAGCAGCAGTGCAATTTTATGGTCTGGAGGAAGTTGTTGAGGTGTATGTATCGGTGAGCTTTAAGAGAATGTGCAAGCTTTAGTTCTTGCAGAAAGGCCTGTGTAGGGCCTTCCCTCGCTTTCGTTTTGTGCAGGCTGTGGAGATGAGCCAGTGGGCTGTGCAGCTCCTTGGAAGTGAGTGTTCGCTTAGGTATTGCAGAGAGCAGTGGGCAAACAGGCACGTGACAGGAAGAGAAAGGGGAGGGGGAGCAGTTGCTGCTGCTACCTGCTTGCACACCAGTCCTATGCTTCTGGGGCCCAATCCTCACTGTTGCCCAGAGGGAGAGGGCAGGTGGGCCAGGACATCCCTTGGATTGCTGGGGTGCTTGGTTGCTGATTGGTGAGGAAAGTGTCCTCTGCCGTGGGAGGTGTGTGGACTTGGCATTCCACGTTGTGGCCTCTTTCATTTTTCACATCAGGGTCTTTTACCATTCAGTATTGCTGGAAGAAAGGACCATCAACCAATGCAACCAACTCTGCAATATAGGAAATGGTCTAATGGCCAGAGGAGGACCTGGATGTCTTCTCTGAATTCTCCAGAATCTGCTCCCCCAAATTCTTCTCTGCACATATTCAGCACAAAAACCATTTATTGTCCGTAACTGTTCAAATATCTGCTATCTTTATTACAGTAGGTTTCAATATTTGTTGAACAGTATTTGTTCGCATTTAAGTGCATTTTATAGCTGGCATACATTACAATAATATTAGCTGACAGTATCTGATATGATACATGCAATTGTATATAGGAGGGATGTGCATTAGATTTGGATGAAGCTTGAAGCCAAGCAGAATTGGGCTGCTTCAGTCCAGTTGTTTCCTGAGGCAAAATGGGCTCCCTTCCAAAGCCAACAGAACTGAAGCTGCTCCAGAATGGGGCTTTGTGTTTCAGTGACATGGAGATTTATGTCTCTTGCAAATAGTGTCTTTTTCTCTAAATGCTGACTATGGTCCCCTCTACAAGATTTTGCTTTGACGCCCGGTTGCCCGATTATGTGCATATATGGAGAAGCGCATTTACTCCTAATACCTATTCATGAGAGGTGTTGAAACGCATTACGGGCTGTATGAAACGCGCTTTAAAGTTGTTTACATGCGGAGAATCGCATGTTTACATGGCCATAAGGTGCTTTAACTCCTGCGGGAAATTTTAAGTCGCTATTTAATGCACATTCAATAATGCGCATAAGTGGAGATAAAGAGCGCCTCAACCCCCGATTTGCACTCTGCTCTTGTAGAGGTAAAATCTGTAATACGCCTTGAAAGAGCTTTAAATCGCTCTTGTAGAGGCACCCTATAACCAGTGGGAGGGGGAAGGAGAGTGTGTGGTTGAGTGAGTGATAGGCAGCTCCACCTTCTAATTCTAGGGGACATTTTACTAGGGGCTCTAATTGCTGTGCTTTGAGGCAGGGCAGGGATGGGACCATGAATTGACCAGTCTTCCAACGCCACTAGGCTTCACTATGAAAAAAAAGGCATCAACTGGTTTTCAATCATCATAACTCCCTAGTCCCTGTGGCTATCCTTCTGAAACGTTGCATATTTCTTGCCTGGTGACACATCTATGAGGTGCACCATTTTCATACAAATTGCCCAAAACGTCCCAAGAGGAGGGAAGGGAAGCAAATCATGTCCCCCTCCCCTAAATTTGAGGACTCTATTTACCCATGAACTTTGCTGGTTTCTTACTTTGGGACACCTCTAGGCTTTCTGTTATGTTCAGAAAAATGGTCCACAAGGGTCATAGGGAGAAACCTTCAAAATGATAAAGTTGCTCTGGCACAATGCAGTTATTGTTCTGAATTCTGGCAGCGTTTTTTATCCTCTCAGTGAGAAACATGAACCTTCGGATTTTTAAACCTTGATATGGGCCATTTTCTGAAGAACCAGATCAGAGTCCAAGGGGCTGTCTATATGTGGGGAAAGCCCCACGGTGGTCGAGGATCTGCACTGCATTGATTATACAATGCAAGTGCAGGTTCACAGCCACCGTGGGGCTTCCCTGCGATGCTGCAACATGAAAAAGTCAGGGATTTACCCTGACTTTTTCAAAGGGAGTTACATCAATACAGCGCATCTGCCATGTGCTGTTGCTCTGAGGCCAATCTGGGGTCAACCTGGGGGTGGAGTCTGGTGGAAGATGACCAGCGATTGGTCATCTTCCATCAGGAAGAGGGTGGGGGTGGCTCCTGGACCCAGATAGCCACCCGGAATCCCTGTGCTCCCTCCTCAGCATTGGGATTACCTGATGTCACACCGAGAGAGGGAAAGCGCAGGGTTGAAGAGGGAGGTGGTGCCAACCCAGTGCCATGAAGAGAGCCCCCAAGTCAAAGCTGGGAGTTAGTGCACATCTCCGGTATTTAGGCTTTGTGGGATTTCATATTTGATGGCTACCATTCCAATTATGGAATGATCTCCCCGATGAGGCCCGCCTGGCACCAACATTGTTATCTTTTCAATGCCAGGTCAAAACTTTTCTTTTCTCCCAGGCATTTAACAGCTTAAGTTGAGTTTCTAACTGAGTCTTTGGCCTAGCTGAAAGTTTAAAATTGTTTTAAATGTTAGCTGTTTTCATGTTTTATGGTTTTAAATTTTGTATATTGACTTTTAATGTTCAATCTTTTAATTTTTGTAAACCGCCCAGAATGCTTCAGCTATGGGTTAATAATAATTATGGGTTAATAAATAACAACAACAACAACGACAACAATATTATTATTATTATTATTAATAATAATAATAATATGCCAACAACTCTAAAGTGCTTTTATTTTAAATGATGAGGGAAGGTTTCACATTAAAAATTCGAATTCAAATCATAAAAAGTTGAATTGAAATTACAAACTTCAAACATTTGAAATGTTGGGAAGTTTTGAGTATTTTTGGATTTTGTTTCAACTCTATTTACTCACTGAGGTGGAGTAAGGATCTCTCCTAACAATTTCTAATTAGCAAAGGGCACCTGAAAAAGGTGAAACTGGAACTGGTATGGGCATTCAGGGTATCCATATAATTAGTGACTGTCTGCAATGCGCTAGTTTTTGGCAGCTTCCTGCTAGCTAAGACTAAGAAGGAGAATTTGGAAAGGGGCCACTTTTTTTTGTTGTTGGCAGCAGCAGCAGCAAAAGGACATGGTTAGGCCCCATCTTGAGTATTTCATCCAGTTCTGGTCACCACACTTCAAGAAGGATGCAGACAAGCTGGAGCGTGTTCAGAGGAGGGCAACGAGGATGATCAGGGGTCTGGACACAAAGCCTTATGAGGAGAGATTGAAAGAACTAGGCATGTTCAGCCTGGGGAAGAGAAGACTGAGGGGAGACATGATAGCACTCTTCAAGACTTGAAAGGTTGTCACACAGAGGAGGGTCAGGATCTCTTCTCAATCAACCCAGAGTGCAGGACACAGAATAATGGGCTCAAGTTACAGGAAGCCAGATTCTGGCTGGACATCAGGAAAAACTTCCTGGCTGTTAGAGCAATACGACAATGGAACCAATGACCTAGGGAGGTGGTGGGCTCTCCCACATTAGAGGTATTCAAGAGGCAGCTGGACAACCATCTGTCAGGGATGCTTTAAGGTGGATTCCTGCATTGAGCAGGGGGTTGGGCTCGATGGCCTTATAGGCCCCTTCCAACTCTACTGTTCTATGATTCTATGATTTTTATGTAATAGGCAGTAAACTGGACCTTACATATTTTACTCTCTGAGGTTTTAGAGTTTTTGTTTACATGTTTTGTTTTTGTGGTACTTTTTATTGTGATTATTTCAGGCTTATGACCCAGACAAATAAAACTGAAACTAACATTGGTATGGAGATTCAGGATATATTCATTCATTATTTGCAATTAATGGAGTGTCTGCAATGTGCTGGGTTTAGGTAGCATTCTTGTTGTGCTTGACACATTTCTTAGTGTTGATTAGTTGGTGTGGACAACAAACCTCTGGCTGCACTGGGAGACATCATTGGAGAGATCTGGTTATATACCCACCAACATTTCATGGGTCAAATGCGAGGCTGTGCAGGTCCTGGACCGGCGCCTAGACTCAGTAATGGGCTGGATGAGAGCCAATAAACTGAAACTAAATTCTGGCAAGAGACGGAAGCCCTGTGGGTGAGTGGTTCCTGAGTCTGGGAGAGGGGCTCATTGACTGTTCTGGATGGGGTTACACTCCCTCTGAAAGGCCAAGTTCATAGTTTGGGGATACTCTTAGATCCATTTCTGTCGCGGGAGGCTCAAGTGGCCATGGTGGCTCTGAGTGCCTTTTACCAGCTTTGGCTAGTTCTCCAGCTATGGCCTCTCCTGGACAGGGGTAGCTTGGCCATGGTGGTACAGGCTTGGTCACCTCAAGGTGGGATTACAGCAATGCGCTCTATGTGGGGCTGCCCTTAAAGCTGCTCCGGAAGCTAGAGCTAGTGCAGAATGTTGCAGCTCGGCTGTTGTCCACAGCTGCCCCTTTCCAGCTTGTAACTCCTTTGCTGAGGGAACTGCACTGGCTGCCTATACGCTACCGGGCCAGGTTTAAGGTCCTTGTACTAGTCTACAAAGGCACCAACTTTGTATTCCTTTCAGTGCCTCCTGAAAATGGCATTGTTCCAGGAAGCCTTCCCTTAATAACCAGATTCTTTTAAACATATTTTTAATATGTTTTTATTCTGTTTTTATCTTATTTTATCTTGTATACTGCTTCAACATTTTGAATGGGGAACAGTATATAAATGTTGTAAATAAATAAAAATAAACAAATGGTGGATTAGAGAGGATCAAAGCCACAGTTAAGCCAAGGGGGCAGTGACGTTGGCAAAACTGGGGCCTACACTGGGCTGGATTTGGCCTGTGGGGCTGGAGGTTGACATCCCCTGAACTGAGAGATAGTGACTGGTTCAAGGCCATTCCATGAGCTTTGTAGCTGAGGAGGGATTTGACCTCAAGTCTCTCCCCACTCCAGCAAAAATAAATATAAACACGTCCTAGCAGTGATCAGTCATATACAAGTAGGCTGACCATATGAAAAGGAGGACAGGGCTCATGTAACTTTAACAGTTGTAGAGAAAAGGGAATTTCAGCCAGTGTCATTTGCATGCAATTAGTTCCTGGTGAAATTCCCTCTTCACCACAACAGTTAAAGTTGCAGGCACTATACTAGAGTGACCATATACAAAAGAAGGCAGGGTCCCTGCAATTTTAACTGTTGTGATGAAGAGGGAATTTCACCAGGAACTAATTGCATACAAATGACACTGGCTGAAATTCCCTTTTCTCTACAACTGTGAAAGTTACATGAGCCCTGTCCTCCTTTTCATATGGTCAGCCTAAGCTACTTTATGTTTTATGAGAACCTCAAGGTCCACCAACCAGAGACAGGGGCAACAGACACAACGCTTAGCATTGAAGGATAGGATGCCTCTGAGCAGTGGAGGCTGGTGGCTCTGATGTTATTGAGATGGTGACTTTACTCTGAACTTCAGTCAGAACTCTAAAGGAGCTATGCAAGGCACTTTGGGTATAGAATCATAGAAGAGTCATGTTGGAAGGAAGCCTATAAGGCCACTGAGTCCAACCCCCTGCTCAGTGCAGGAATCCACCTTAAAACATACCTGAAAGATGGCTGCCCAGCTGCCTCCTGAAGGCTTCTAGGTTGGGGGAGCCCACTACCTCCCTAGTAGCTCCTTTAGAGTTCTGCCTCTGAAGCAGATTCGCCGCCCCCTGACATGGGAGCCACCAACCTCCACTGCCACTGAGCACATTCTGAGCCCAGAAATTTGTTTTCAGTACTATATCTGAATTTTGCTCACAGGCCTTCCAGCCAAATATCTACTCCTGGTAACTCTTCCTCATTTCAGGAGCCTAATTTAGGTGGAATTTTCGTTGTTGTTGCTATTATTCAACCACTGCAAGTTAGAAACCCAAATCACCTAGATATGTACCAGTAGATTCCCATCTACCTTGTGCTTACTCCTGATCTATGAAATACATGTAAAATTTAAACCATGTGCACATACCACATATGTGTGAAGTGACCCTCAGTATCTTCCAGAACCTGCATAAGACTTTGAAGGTTCAGTTGGCTTTTGATGACCAGGATTAGTATATTCTGAGGGCCTAGTTAATATTTGTAATGGGTTTATGCATAGGGTGACCATATTTTGGAAACCAAAAAGGAGGACAACATGGTCAGCCCCCAAGGGGCATCTCCACCAACATGTCTGCCCCTAGGGAGCGTGTCCAGCACCAAGGGGGCGGGGTGCCCAGCTGAACATTGCCTTGGTCACATGTCTGATTTTACAGCACACAATTAAGACAAATCTGTTCTACATAGTATCTTAATCTTAAAATCATTGAAATAATTAGTGAGACATCCGATAAACTTCACTCACTCCTACTTTTATAGCTTTTGCTGTATTTTGTTGCTATACTCTGTGTGATACATTTTCCCTTTCCCTCAAATATCTTTGCTGCTTAACAGGGTTTGCTACCGGCAGGCTGGCTTTTTAATTTATTTTAGTTTTAAAGTTAAATTTTGTTTTGAAACTTGCTAAAAATCAACAGATGAACAGATCTGCTTGAAACTTGACATGGCTAAAGCCCTACTTAAGATCTATCATGATGCCAAGTTTCATCTCCTTACTTTTAAAATTATAGTTTGGTTTTGTTTTTTAAAAATAATTTAAAAACCTCAAATTTAAAAGAAATCCTAAAATCAACAGATGAATGTATCTGCTTGAAATTTGGCACAGCTAAAGCCCTATGTAAAGGCTATCATGGTGCCACATTTCATCTCTTTATCTTTAAAAATGACAGAGCTGTAAGCATTTTTGTTCCCATTGACTATAAAGTAGAGCTGCTTTTTGGGTGGCGGGAGGCTAGGAAAAATCTGGATTTTTCTTGAAATTTCATAATTCCCCCCTCTTCCTAGATTTGTCACCAAAAATCCTAACATGTCCTGGTTTTTCCTGACATATGGTCACTCATGCAGTTGCCTGTGCTACGCTTCAAGGATACAGCAAACCACAAATGGAGTGAATTTATAAAAATAAACAACATTTTGGGCAGGAAATGGCTTGACAGCTTAAATTCCCTCTGCAAAAAAGCAAAGCAAAACAAAAATCTACCCACCCACCAAAACAAACGAATTTAGGCACCTCTCATTGCCTCATTGTTACGTTGTTTCATTGACTCTTACCACAATTCATGAAATTGGCATGAGGAGTCAACAGGAATGCAAATTTGAAAGATACAATTTATCTTGTTATTTCTTTATTCAGATTGACTCACAAGAAATTAGTGTTCCTTGTTAAATTAATAGCTGCTAGAGGTAATATTAAAAAAGATACTTCTGCAAACTATACTGCAATGGATTAATTAGTTTCTGTCATGACTGTAATGCCTTCCCCAAATTGGGCTAATGAGAAAATGGTTACATGTGAACTGCTAGGAGTGGTATTAGGAGCAGTGCTCAGTCTGAGCCAGAGTTCCCATTGCAACAGGAGAGGGTTCACTTAGTGAGATACGGTAGGAGGAGAAAGATTCTGCTCCTTTATGTGTAAGGAGCTTGGAAATATAAGAATGAGGGTCAAGCTACACATTACATCCATTATCTCATCTTCCTTGTTATTCTAGAGTAGATGTGCATGGCCCTGATTTGGATCAAGACTACTGCACACCATAATGGGAGGATTAAACCTTCCCACCAAGCTGTTTGCGTCTCAATATTCTCTTCTACACAGGAATTAAAAAAAAGAAAAAGGGGGGCATATCCATTGATGCCAATGGAGGCTGTATCTGTCTATATAATTTTAGACTGCAGGTGGGAATTCACATTGCTGCATGTTCTTTACAAAAAAACCTGATAAGTAGGTGATGAGATGCACATGACCCAACACTCCAAAACAACTGAAGCTAGTGACTGAAGCTAGCGTTTTATGTCAAAATGTTTCATATTTTAAAATCTGTTTATAATTTTTAAAAATCTATATTTTTAAACTGAATGTGCTATCAATTATCATTTGTTCTTTACAAGAAAAAATATCTCCATGTAGAAAACTAGATGGCAGGAATAAGCATTCTAGCCTCATTTCTCCCTGATATACTAATTTCTATGTGGATGGATTTGGGTGGGAGGAACTTTCAGTAATGTGGACCTCTACAATGGGACAGCCACGAGACAGCTTTACTCCCTCAGTGAGGTCTGGGCAATAGGGAGGGCTTGGTAAAGAGCTACAGAAACATTCTTTCAGAGATATCTTTTTTCGCTATTGAATGAATATATCTTGTTATTTATGTATCTTTAGACATTCTTTCCGGAGGCCTACAAAAACCTTGCATGGCTGTGGTTTTCACCTTGTTATTTATATAGTTAAGAACCTTTCCACCCAGAGTCAAAAGCTGCTTCTGGTAGTATCCTGGCTCTTCTGCTTCAGTCATGTAGTTTTATGGACTGTATAGCACAGTCTTCCCATTTGGTAACGTAGAAGGTTGGCTCAGGCAACAACTTTTGAGTACTATTAAAGAACAGTAGATTGCTAATTTATTATATTTTTCTCACCGTGGGGAGCATCATTTGGATTTCCTACTCAGGCACTAAAATCCCTTGACCTGCTTTTGGGATGTAGCAAGTCCTTGGGACTCTTAGGATTCCATAAATACTTGTTGGTCAAGCAAGAGCTTAGGGGTGTTTTCATTTACAAAGCCTAGCTCTGTGCTCCTAGCATGGGCTTTCATGTACTCAAAGTCTTCATGAGTCACATTTTCCCATGATAAAATGTCTGTTTCTAAGTTACATTTATACCGGGCATAGCATTATATGCAGTTAAAAATTATACTTTGTGCTTTAAATGTTTTAATAGAATCTGCATTTAGCTAACACGCCTGTAGACTTAAACGGAGAAAATGCTAACGCTAAGATTTCAAACCTGTGCCAAAATGTCAACCAGGCCCAGAGTATAATTATACAAAAATTCACCACACTGGTGGCAAAACTAGTTTGATGCCTCCTTTCATGAGTGTTAAATTATTATTTATAGTATAATGGCATGTTTCCAAGGCTGCACAATTTCCATGAATAATTTCAGTGTTTCAAGCAGAAAATGCATCCCCAATTCCAACATACCACGAGGAACAATCCACCAGGTATACACAGTTCCAAGGAATTCCAGTGAGACCTTCAAAATGTTCTGGTGGCTTCTGCCTCATGGGTCCGATATGTCTGTCTCCCACCCTGTTGACTGTAATGGCTTCCAACCTCTGTCCCCTGAGGCAGTTGCCTCATACTAAGTCCACCTCTGATTGGTTCCTATACAGCTGTGACCAAAAAAAAATATATTAGTCAGGTCCATCTGCATAATAAAAACAGGAATCTCTCCATTGCAGAATGGGCACTCATCATTTTTTTTCTCTCGTCATGACTGAATTCAAGGGTAACAAGTTCTGACAATTTGAAGCAGAAGGGCTGTTCACACTGCTGATTGGCCACTTGCCCGTGACATCATGGAACACCCTGCTAACTCCTCGCAGAGTAGTTTTTTAGCTCAAAAAATCTTGTTTTAATATCAAATAAGTCTGATTGCTTAAATCAGAGCTACAAACAGGTCTCTCAGGGGCACGGAGGACAGGAGCTAAGCTGTTTATTTGAAGATGGAAGGGAGACAGTCTCATCCACAAGGGCAATAATCCTTTGCAGAATGTAAAGAGGCCTAATGTCAAGTGGTAACATCAGGACACCTTGGCCCATGCATGAAAAAGCTGCCATAGAAGAAGCCATTTGTAAAGCACTCCTTTATCTTAGCCCCTCTTCCAGTTGTGTTGCCCTTGATAGCAGTGGAACATCATTCTTTTTATGGGCAGTTGACTATGAGCAGTGGGTGTGCGTGACAGGAACCAAGGAGAATCAGTAGTGATTTAAGAAAAGCAGAGAGGGAGACATTTGTTGTGGCACAAGGTTTCCTATGTCAGAACCTTCTTTGCCAGATGCATGTGATGAAGTATGCTTTAACCTATTAAAGTGCTGACGCATAACATTTGCTAGCATTTAAGTAAGCTGACCAGATAAAATCCAGGTCAGGGCTCATGTAACTTCAACAGTTATAGAGAAAAGGGAATTTCAGCCAGTGTCATTTGTATGCAATTAGTTCCTGGTGAAATTCCCTCTTCATCACAACAGTCAAAGTTGCAGGGGCCCTGCCTTCTTTTGTATAGGGTCACTCTAGTATAGTGCATGCATCTTTAACTGCACTTGTTGTATTGCTGAGCCAAGTATCCCCCATCCTGTCACTGTGCATTTAGTTTCTTTTTCCTAGGTGTAGAACTTGGCATTTATCCCTATTAAATTTCATTCTGTTGTTTTCAGCCCAGCTCATTAGGGTCACGTATGGCTACACTCAGCATTTGCTTCCTTTAAAATCAAGAACTCAGGTATGACGTGGTCACTTTCCCCCAGAGTTCCCATAACTGCCATTTTATCCACTATCCCTATTGGTCACTATCAAGTCATGGATAGCTGATCCTCTAGTTCTTTCCTCCTCGTTCTGAAGGAGAAAGTTATCAGCCACACGTCAGGAATTTCTTGGAGGGGCCACTTTTGGCAGAATTTGTCTCCCAACAGATATTGGGGTAATTGAAGTCCCCCATTACTATTACATCACACTTTCTTGAAACACTGGTGATTTGCATTTCAAAAGTTTCATCCTCGTCTTCTGCTTGATTGGGTAGTTGGTAGTAGACTCTGACTATCATGTCCCTTTAATCCCTTGCCCAATTTATTTTAATCCAGATGCTCTCGATGGGGCTCCCAGGCTTATCCTCCTGTATTTCTGTACAGGGATAAGTATTTTAAGCTTATAGTGCAACTCCTCCTCCCTTTCTATTTCTTCTGTTCTTTTTGAACAAGTCATATCCTTCAATTGCTATATTCCAGTCATGGGAGTCATCCCACCAAGTTTCAGTTATACCTATCAAGTCGTATTTGCCTTCATGTATTAAGAGTTCAAGTTCGTTCTGTTTGTTTCCCATGCTCTGGGCATTGGGAGCCTGGACTAATATTTAGATTGAAATGTAATATTTCCCCCAAAATATTGTGGTACAGCTCTTGGCTCAACCCACTCCCCTCCAATCGTACCAAAATGCACCAAAAATGCACCTTTTAGGATAAAATACATTTAGAAACTTGTACTTTGAGATGCACTGTGCCGCCACAGCCTCAAACAGTAGGCCTAGATGAGCACACCCCTCTCAGGCTAAGCACCACCACTTAAACACCTGAGGGAAGGGTAAAAGATACACCAGTTTTCCCTTATAGCAGAGGGAAAAGGAACTGAAGTTTTGAAAAGGTTCTTCTGTGATTATATTGGGCTGAAGGTTTTAATGTTATGTGTTTCCTTATAAACTAATAGAGCAGGTGACAAAGCCAAGCTGACACGTGGTTTGTGGTAGCAAAAATAAAAGAAAATGTTTATTGTTGTTTACAGTTCTTTCAAATTCAATTTAAAACCTGCCTATTCTTAATACTTCTAATAATCTTAATAATAATCCTAAATCCTTAAAATCTTCTATTTAATTACTCTTCTCACACTCCTGACCAGAACACACACAACTAAACACATCTATCTTTCACCTAACTACCTTCCACCCAACCAACAACTCTTCAAACCCCTCCCTCACACTATATATACTCCTCCCCCTCCCTTTTCCAGCATCACCAGCCACACCCACTCAATCCAACATTCCGTACTCTCCAAACACACTAACCCAGACATACCTAAGGAGACAGAAATGTGGGGTATCTAGGGTGACCAGATTTTGGAAAGCAAAATCCAGGTCCAAAATGGCCACCCCACCAAAGCAGCCCCACCAACATAAAATAAAAAAATTAAAAAGGCCGCCTGCCATGTGGCCAACAGACACTCCTGACACCCCCCACCAGAAACAACCCCCCCCCCACCAAGCCCCCCGCCCCCCCAAAAAACCCAGCCCGGACCTACCGGGTCCTCCGCTGCCACCACCGATCTCCTCCACTGCCGCGTGACCCCCTGCAGCCCCCTCACCCTTCTTGCCCTGCTCCTGGGCTCCTTGGAGGTACCTGAGGAACAGCAGCAGCACGCAAAGGAGGAGGAAGAGCCTGCTTTAAAATGCCCACACTGTTCCCCGGCCTCCGCAGGAAACAAGTGCTCAGCATTAGGGAGTGTCAACAAATTCCTTGTCTGGTGGCTAAAGCAGTTAGCCACCAGACAAGGAATTTGTTGACACTCCCTAACGCTGAGCACTTGTTACCTGCGGCGGCTGGGGAGCAGCCCTGGCAGGAAAGAAGTGCTCAGTGTTAGGGAGCGTCAACAAATTCCTTGTCTGGTGGCTAAAGCAGTTAGCCACCAGACAAGGAATTTGTTGATGCTCCCTAATGCTGAGCACTTGTTTCTTGCAGAGGCAAGGGAGCAGCATGGGCATTTTAGGGTGGGAGGAGAGCTGATCCTTTCCCCGGTTTGCCCCCGCAGTCCCCCTGTTAGCCCGGATTGCCCCAGTTTTCCCGGTTAGGACCGGGAAATCCAGGGCAATCTGGTCACCCTAGGGGTATCGCCACATGCACCTTTAAGATTTTATGGCAACTTTACGAGCTGAACATGAGCGCAACAACCTCTCCCACAATTATTCTGCAGCCACTGGCTTTCAGTGAACTTAAGAAGAGCCCTGAGGCTGGATCAGACCAGGGGTCCATCTAGTCCAGCACTCTGTTCTAGCTGCTGACCCACAAGCAGAACACAGTGCAACAGCACCCTCCACCCATATTTCCCAACAAGTGGTGTAATTAGGTTTACTGGCTCTACTGGAGGTAGCATGTAGTCATCAGGACTAGTAGCTATTACTAGCCTTCTCCTCCAGGAATTTGTCCAACCCCCTCTGATCCTGGAGGGAATATATAGCTACCATGACAAGCAGCCATTGATTTCCTGACCCTTCATGAATTAGGATTAATCATACCTTTGGCAAGCCAGGGACATGCAGCCATTCCCACAGATTTGCACAAGCTTGTTAATCATCATCTCTCTCCCCCCCTCCCCCGATGTTCTTAGATACAACATTTTGTTGTATCTAAATCTTATCTTTCAAAGGTGGCCAGAAGGTAGATTTGGATTGGTTGGTAGATCTCTGGTTGATTTACTGTAAATGGGCTAGATCTCTGAGATTTCCAATTGTCTAACAATGGCAAAAGCAACATGATTCTTTTCCATGTGAAATTATTAGTAAAGCCCATGTTGCCATGGGTGCTAGAAGTCTGAGCGTGAAACATATACTGTCAGTCCTCCAGAAGCTGTATGGAGGTTAGGGTGTGGAGCTACATAGGAGCTGTAGTTCCCCAGTCACCTCAGGCTCTTGGCCAGGGCAAAGAAACATACTGTTTGGTTATTAAAGCTGGAGCTTTGAACTTTTTCAAACTTTCAAAAATTTCTGCACATCTACACCTCTCAGACTTCAGTTTAAACAAAAATGAGCAAAATTGGTCTAGTAGACCTCGAGTAAGAAGCCTTACACTACCATATTCTTATCTAAGATATTGCTTAGATGAAAAAAACCTTGGTGGTAAACATGAGTGGAGGTTTGTGTGGAGGGACTATGAGCTCCATTCAGTTCTGGCACTCAGAAAAAATCCCTGGGCTCTGAATTCTTTTGCATCAGGCTCAGTTGGCAGATCTCAGGGTTCTAGCAAAAAAAAACAACAAAGTAGATCCTGTAGGTCTGAAGTCTGGCCACCCCTAATATACTTGAGGCACTACTGTAGTGCTCATGTGCATCTCTCATTCACTTTAATGGAGCTTGCAGGAGAGGGGGAAAATGCTCCAGTGGATTATGTTTCACTTTAGATAAAAAATATTCTCAGAATGCACTGGATAATACTGCTTTGGAATCTGCTTGGATCAACATCCAACTGGGCCTGAATGCTGCTGGCCAGCTAAAGTAAAAAAAACCCATGGTATTAATTGAAAAAGGCTGAGTGGCTGGTACGTGGCAGCATTTTATCCACATTTATCGGAGGTCCACACGATTCTCTTGACAAAAAAGGAAAGGCAGCTTTCGTTTTCTTTCCGCACTGGTGTTGTACTGTCACCATCTTCCTTTCTCATCAGGACAAGGAAGGCCCCCTGCTTAGCAAGGCCTCTGATGTGCAGACGGGAAACCCGCTGCTTGCTGTGAAGTGCTGTGTCCTCTGAGAACTTTGCTTCCCCACATCTCTCTGACAGGAATGGGGAATGTTTTGGGGGAGCACTTTGAGGTTCAGAGCCTGAGTCTGTTGAAGCTATGGGTAGTTGAAAAAAATGTGTTTAAAAGTAGCACAAAATCCTCTGCCATCTTTAGGACTGAAAAGGCTTCAAAGAGGAAATCACTTCTGATCACCAGAGTCTGAAGCTGGTAATTTAATAGGGAAACTTTGCATCTCCTAGTGGGTTGGTGTTACTTCCCTGTGTATTGATTTTTCTACCCCCTGTGAGTCCATTGCAAAAACGCATGAGGATATTGAAAGCAGAAACTTCTGGTGTACGGTTTGGATGAAAGGGAACGGGGGTGAGGGTGGGGAATGTGGTGAGTTTGCCCACGTCAACTTTTGCTGGAAAAGTCACGCCAACCCTATAAACGCTGCAAGATGCGGAGCTGCCAAGTGCAAAGGCAGAAGAATACCCTGCTGCGTTTCCCTGGTCTTTCCATCTGGGCTTGCAGGAGGAGGAGGAAGGGCGAGCGCAGCCCAAGCAAGGGCAGCAAGTTCCACCTCGGAGAGATCATGCGAATTCATAAAGTAGCCAAATCCAGGGCCCTGTACAGAAACACAACTCCCCCTGGCTATGAAAAATAACATTAAAAGAAAATCAAACTCCCCCCCCTTCTCACAACATTGCCTTTTGTTAATTTAGCAACTTTATTGATTCCATTGATGCTTTTGCTTATAATCTGGCAGGTCCTGATTTTTCATCAGTGAACATATGGAGCCGCCTCCATTAGCTGTCTGTTCATTAGCTGTTCTGAATGCCATATGCTGAGTGCAAATCTCAGGAGAAGGTTGCAGCCTTCTTGCTCTGCTAAGGGTCTTTCCAAATGCTGGTCATTGCTGGAAACAGCATGCTGGGCCAGATCTACACCTTGGGCGGATCTACACTACTGCTTTATAGCGGTTTATAACAGTTTTAAATCATTATAAACCATTTTAAAGTGTTATATCCTGCTTGGTTTAGATCAGTCCCTTGTGTCAAATCTTTATGATTCCATTAAAGTAATGCTATGTCCCCCTTTTGCATTTATGCCTCGTAGGACTCACAATGGCATTTGTTGTTGTATTTTGGACAATGTGGAATAAAAAGCAGGAAATAACACTACGAAAGCAGTATATGGAATGTGTCATGTGCCCCAACAGTTATCAGTGCACCAATACTGCTATAAAGCAGGAGCGTAGATCGAGCCCCAGTCGAGATGAATCCTTGGCCTGATCAAGCAGGACTCTTATTTTGCCTCATACAGAGTCAGTCTATTAGCCTGCCTAACTCACAATAGTCTGTTTAAATTGGCAGTGACTCCACCCCGCTACCTCATGCTTCTTTTAAAAAATAGAGATGCTAGGGACTGACCCTGGGATTTTCTGCATGCAAATGTTCTCCTTTTTGCCTGTGAAATTCTACCCTATTCCTTCCTATGGATATCCATGAGAGTATTCTATATTTGTACTTCCACAGAGAAGACATGTGTGCACACATGTTCAGCCAGCAAGGAAGCAGGGAGAACATGCAATCAGAAAATACAAAGACAATGCAAAAATGGTGGACTCAAACCTAGGCCTCCCTGCATCTCACATACAGGCCATAGAGCTTGCATTCTGATTGGCTCTTGCATTCCAGTAAATCCTTCATATTCCAAGATCGTGTGTCAAAAATGTATGGCATAAAGTACAAAAGGGTTGACTATCTGGATATCTTATAAATGTTGTAGCATCTCCAAAACAGCTAGTCTTATGGGCAATGCTGGGTTTTTTTAGGGGATGGCAGCCACTCAAAACCTCTTTTTGGGGCCCATAATTACATTGTAAGACACATGGATGAAACAAGCAGCCTCTGTTGGGGAATACTGTATCTAATTCCAGATTGTCCAATCTGACAGACCCCTTTTCTGACACCTCCAAAAAGAGGCCATTAATGATGTCATAAAAGACATGCCTGAAAGTGGTACCACCTGGTAGACATCCCATTCCTGTATCTTAAAATATCCACTCTAACTTCTCTATATGGGGCCAACCACAAATCTGGCCATTTCATGCGATCAGTGTCATAACAATTTCCCCTGTATTGGGTGAGGTAAGGAATTGATCTCACAGCTCCAGAAATGTACTTATGTTTTTTGGGCATAATGTGGAAAGAAACCTGCATAATCACCTGCAGCCACCAGACAGGGAGCCATGCGGCCCCTGGCAGCGAGTTTGTCATTAACAAGTACAAGTTGGAGACACACAACATTGTTTTACCAAGTTTTGTAAGAAATGGGCATGTGAAGCCATTAAAAAAAAATCCAGTTGCAGTTGCAATGAAAAATATCACTAACAATAGGAAGATCCTTGATATTCTTAAACATCCTGCAAATGGTGTCAGCTGTTGAAAAATATGGACTGAATTAACATTGGCATCACTTGATGAGCAGTGGGACACCCCAGATGCAGTGGAATTATCACTACAGTTAGTAACAGGAGTTTCCTGAAATATGCGACAGATGTGATTACCATTATTATATTATCCCCTGGATTGTTTAAACGATATGTAGATTTTTTTTTTTAGGCTTTTATGGTTTTAAATTTTGTATGTTGGTTTTTAAATGTTCTATGTTTTTAATTTTTGTCAACTGCCCAGAGACAATATAACATTGAACAGCATAGCAGTAAAAGTCCCTGAATGAGACAGAAGAGCTAACATTAGCTTCCGTAACCAGCAGTATGCAATTTCTGGAGTAGAAATTTGATGAATGTCTGATTTCATTGGAGCACTAAGGAATAATAACTTCAGAGAGGCTCTGGTGTTTCTAGTTAAAGCATGGAAGTCTGATGACTACATAATTCTTGGTCTCAAGGTATTGCTTGGGGTGGTTGTAGCATGCAATGCATTGAAGTGAGTTCTTTTGAATGTACCCATGAAGGGGCAGATTCCCAACTGATTTATCGCCTTGCGATGTTACATACCTCACCAAGTAACTGTGGGGATTGGGCCCAGATCCTCTGCAGAAGAGCCCCAAGAAGACATGTGAAGCAATTCTGAATCAGATGGGGAGGTGGAGGCAGAAGGAGTTGTTGAGGTGTCAAGGCTGCAGGAGTGGGGGCCTGGTGAGAATAACCATAACAGAGAGGGTGAAGCTCATCTGCAATCTAATAAGTTGGACAATAGCCAGGCTGGGCCATCCCCTGAACCTGTGGGAATGCAGGCTCCTAATGAAGAGGAGGATGGGGTGGGAAGAAGAGACCCATGGGTTAGATGTCAAATGTAAAGTGAGGAAAAGGGAACCTGTGTCATGAGGCTCCACAAGACGCTTGCAGCAAGAGAGGTGGCCAGGTGCAAAGTCCCACCTTGTGGGCAGGGCTCAGCCTGAGAAAGAGAGTCCATAGCAGTCAGCAGCAGTTTAGTATCAACTCTCATTCATGGTGCTGTAACCCAGGTAGTTGCATGAAGCGAACTATATTAGGCAAAGACTGGAAGGAAAACTTTTTGTCAGTTGCTGCACAAGGATACTGTCTGTAGCCTGAAGCAAGGGCTGTTTGACTGTAGTTTGCGTAATAAAAACAATTGCCTGAAAACATGGCTTGACTGCTTGACTACAAAGGAAACTAGGGGCTGGGCACTTGACAGTAACATTGTCATATACCAAAATGATATAGATGGGTTGATCATTGTTCTGAGAATTTTTTCACACTTAAATATTGAAGTAAATATTTGGGTGGAAGCAGGCCTGTGGTCAGTGAACAATTTGAGGTACACAGGTGTGAGGAAACTAGCAAATCCTTACTTGTATTTCATTGCCTCACTGGCTAAGACTACACAGCAGCCTTTTTAAGAAAGGGGAAGGTTTTGGAAAGAAATGAGATTGCACAAGCTGCTTTTTCTTCATGACGGCTTTGGGGCTGGAGTACGAGGGGGGAATAGGGAGTTTGTGTTGAGTTTTTCTGGGGGATGCATGTTCATTGTTTTCAACATTTTCATAACTGAAATAAATGCAAAACTACTCTTGCAGCATACATAATATTCAGGTTTTGGAGACAATGAATGATGTTGGCAGGCCTGCACATCCTCACTTACAGAGGCTCACTTGTCGGGCACACAGGAAAGGGGCTTTCTCTTGTGTTGCTCCCAGGCTCTAGAACAACATCCCGCTGGGGCTGGTCTTCATCCTCTTTGCACTCAGGAAGGGGTCTGGATACAGCTTTTTAATTTGGCTTTTGAAATTATTGTCAAGGTGTTTAAGAGTGTTTAAAAGGGTTTTCTGTGTTTTTATTTGATGATGATGATGATGATGATGATGATGATGATGATGATGATGATTGGTAAACTGCCTTGATTGGTTTTTCCAGAAAGGCAGTAGAGAAAGTTTTAAAATAAATAAATAAGCAAAGAAAGAAAGAAAGAAAGAAAGAAAGAAAGAAAGAAAGAAAGAAAGAAAGACAGAGCTGGCTGCTGTAATCAGCTGCTGTCTTGGATGGTAAAGGTAAGAGCCACTGAATCTCCACCTTCATGGAAAGGCATACCGCACCCAAGGGACAATTGCAACTGGACAGACAAGCCCATTCCTTAGGTAATATCAGATCTCTTCCCACCTCCATGCCAATCCCAGTTTTTTCATTTGCATATAAGTAGCCAAGACAGTTATGGGCAGCTTAAATCCAAGTTTGTCATCTGCCTCTTATTGCCATTCCATGGTGCTAGTATATGCAGTCACTGCAGCTCTACAAACCCATACAGTACAGGGAAATGGCAAGTTGCTTCTAGAGTTTCTCATTCAAGAGAAAAATCCAAAGTGATTCCTAATAATTTGTGTTGCAGTTTTACTAACTATGTGCCTGACGGCTTGGAATTATTATGTATAGTCGCTAATTAAGCTGTTCCAGCAGGAGAAATTTACTTGGAGCGTGTGTGTGTGTGTGTGTGTGTGTGTGTGTGTGTGTATTTGATGGCAGCTCTCCCCCTGCGTTTTCTAAAAATGCCTGGTTGGAAGAAGGAAGCGTCTCCAATGGGATTTGATTGATATCGTTTTGGCAGCTTTAAATTGCTCCCAGCATGTGGCAAAGGCTCTTCTATGAGATATTTTAAGTTCCATTGAAGTCTTATGATAAAAAAAAAGAAAAAGAAAAAGATGAAGCTGTGTAAGAGAACAGAGCAGATGTGTCTTTCAGCTGGCTCTTCTGTAGCAGTTTTTTTTTCTGGGTTGCATTGGTTTCTGGGAAGCTTGCATGGAAGGTGGCTCTGAAAAGGCGCACTGGAGATGAGCATTTAACTTTGGGGAGGGGGAATCAAGAGCATAACACACGGGTGAATAAAAGCAGATTAAATATTAGAAAACTTTCCAACAGTAGTTGTGCAGAATTGTTATACAGCCTCTTGATAGTCCCCTAGTGGCATGTTTTTACAGATAACAACATTCTATTTAACAGTATATAAAAATGTTTGCTCTAGTTGTACTTGAAAAAACACCAAGTCTTCCAGTACATTTGACTGTTTTGCAGAAGATCATACTGTAGCATTGTTAATAGAATGTTCTGTGCAACATTAGGGAAACAACTAACTTTTAAAAGGATTTGTGGGAATATTTATTGGGCACTGTAGTGCCCCATTTTGTGGAATGCAATACTGTGTACTACTCTTACCTTTAGGGTTCACTAGTAAAGGGACAAGTGACATGTGACATTAATCGCACGGTATGCCCTTCAGTGCAGGATTGATCTTTCAGAGGTGTGGCCTTCCCAATCTGGACTGCAACCCTAACTGGGGGTAGTAATGGAGCTTTAGCCCGTTGTCTCCTGCTGTAGCTCCAATCTGGATGGGGAACCCATGCTTGCAATTTGCATGTGGTAACAAAGCTCCCATTCACTTACTTACCCTAGTACACAAGTGTGGTAGAAATGTAATATTTTGTTTGTTTAAAAGTTGCTGTAAAAAGCTATTTTCTAAACATTATGTTCCATTAAGTAAAGTGAAATCTTTGTCAGCCTTCAGTATAAAATATTTTCTTACTTTGAAAAGTGTAAGATTCAGAAATATAAAGTTTCTTCTAATCTAGGGAGGAAAACATGCACAAAATCCTGACTAGGAGGAACTGGATTTGGATTTTGTTCTATGGGGAAGGCAATTCCACCCACAAGCAATGGGTCTGGTCCATAATCAATATTTCTGAAGAAATGCAAGTCCTCACCGTCCATCATACAGTGATTATGCAATTGGAAAACATGTCTATCTGAATCCACATCTACACTACAAATTTATATTGCCTGTATTATAACAGTTTGACTCTCATGGATTGTTTCAAATAACCATTGGAACTGTTACTTAGTGAGGGTGCTGAAAATACTTTGTTAGAGATCCCCAATCGCACCTCTTGCAACTGCTTAAAACATGCAAAGCTTAAAACAGGACTGCAGTATTTGCACTCAATGATCAACAAGTCAGAAAAACAGCAGTGCTATCTTCTTCTTTGTAAAGTGCTCCTGGGGTGTTTTGGCATTTTATGAAGGATGTTTGTGCCACCAGCACATCCTGGGGACAGGCGAAAGCAAGGGGAGGGCGGAGTAGCGATCTCACAGAGTCAGGAGTGAGTTCTAAATGGACCGAATGGTTACTAGTTGGTCGGATATTGGGGGTCCACTGCAGCAGGGACTGATCAAGTGCATCCCTCCCAGTACCTGAGTGTGTGGCAGGCCTGCCAGGCATTGAGCTGGGCTGGAATCTGGAGGGCTCACTCTCAAGATCCCTTACAGAGTCCCAATCTGGCCCTCCAAGGGTCCTAAACCAGCCCTCTGGGTTTCCCCAGAAGGCCACACTCTTCACCATACCCTCTTTCCTTGACTGCAGATCATTTGTCCCAGCTTTTGTGCAGTTTCCCTCCAATTCTAAAAGGTTGAAATGCTTCTCCTGAGTCATAATTATTGGGTAAAATATGCTGATATTTTAGCCCTGCCCCCTTTGCTTTCAGCCCCACCCCTTTTGCCATTGGCTCCACCCACTCCTGGAATATGGCCTCCAAGAACTTCTCTGAAATGGAATTTGGCCCTCAGGCTGGAAGATGTTCAACATTTGTGCCTTCAGGCAATCCCACTTTTGGGGAGTGGGGTGCCTCACCTCCATTTAGCCCCAGAAATGGATCTGGCCAAGTCCCCACAATGCCATACGAAGAAGGTGGCTATGCCTGCCCAACTCACCACCAAAACTACTGCAGCTGCCATCAGTTCAACAGTCCATTTCAAATGTTGTGTAGCCACACCTTCTAGCCCCTCTCTGAGAGATGGATGCTGTCAGGCCAGAATGATTTTGGCTGTTTGGGGGAGATGTCTGAATGTTGCAACACTTGCCGCCACCACCACCACTGCCGCAAAGTGGCACACGGCCTTGTTTATCTTTCTCCGGACCATATCAGCCTTTTGGGTCCAGGGCTCCCCACCACACCCATCTTTCCATCAGAAGATGATAATAAAGTTCAGAAACTGGTTGAACAACTCTTCCAAGTCCACCTAGACTGTTCAGGTGAGGTTGAATCCTTGCTAAAGTCATTTTCTCCCTGCTGGTAAGAAAAATATCTGGTGGGTCATGGCCCCTTGTGTGCTTGGTTTGAGCCCTTCCTCGGAGACTGAGTTAAAAATGATGGATCTGTCATAAAATGGCCTCCGGGCTTCGGATTCGGAAGTCCGAGGCCCGAGGCTTACACAGGCCTATTAAAAATGAGGAAATCCCCAGTTCAAATCTCTGTTATGCCATGAGCTTGCTACGAGGTATTGGGCAGGCTACCGTCTACAGTAATGCTGACCTTATCTTAATTTTGTTGCGAGTGTTACAACACTATAGCATATGTGAAGTGTTTTGAACACACTGTATAAATGCTAATTATTATGATTAGGAATTAAGGCCCACAGTTATCCATGGAATACCTTACATAAGATATTTTTAAGAGGGGAGTGCGGGACTGCTTATATTTCCTGTACATGTGACTCCCATCACTTCCCATTTGAGAACCATACATTGTGGTTGATTATATATTGTATATTCTGGCTATATTATTACTAGATTGGTTGTTCCAGCATGTATCTTTTTCAACATTAGCAATAGTTACATCAATGAAACACAGTGAGCCTGTAATATGAGACACGCCATTTCCCTCTATCATTGGGGTTTGTAAATTTCATATGGGCAAAACTGATAATCAGATTCTCAGTGGACGTCATGGAGAGGTCCCTGCAGCAGGTGCAAACCACAGCCCAGCGTGCTGCACTAGAAATGCACGGCTGAAGTTCTTGATTACCACCAGTGCAGATCACTAGGGAAAGGAGAGGAATTCGAGGGTAAATTTTTTAATAAAGACAAACTCTGGGAAAGGGGCTGGGATATCCAGCGGTGGTGGTGGTATTTATTTAACTTATAAAAACTTTTCAGCGTAGAAGGCTTGTTCACAAGACACCTTTCAGCTCACAAGAAGCCTGCAATCACAGAAAATATAATTTAGGGTTTGGCAACCCTAAAACAATTACACTAATAAAAAGCAGAGAGCATTAAAACCAGAAAAGTACAAATCTAGCCGCATAGTGGAAAGTAAGTCACGTTGAGCCAAACGACTGGCGAAATAGAAAAGCCCTTATGATTCACCTAAAAGCCATAATAGAGAGAATCAACTGGGTCTCTCTATGGATGGAGTTCCTGAGCCAGGGTGCCATGACTGAGAAGGCCCTGACTTACATCCCAACCAACTAAACTTCAGATGGCAACAAACAGAGAGCAAGCTCTCCCCCACCCCACACCATGGCCATGGCTTCAAGAAACTTATGTTGGTTGTAGAAGTCTTTATGAAAAATTGTGGCATGAGAAATTCATCCTGACTTTTATATCCTGCAAAAGTCTAGGTGGCCCTTGAAGTAACAGATACTTTCCCAACATTTTTTCCCATATGTTTACCATCTTTCCTTTTGTACAGCTGTAGATCAACGTGGTTATTTTTCCAGGAAAAATCTTTGTTCTAAAAATTATAACATAGGAACAAATAACATGTATTTGAAAAGCAAGCACTGCCAAAAACCAAATCCAAAAAGGCATCATTCATTATTTTTGAGTACAAAGATACTAGAAAGATGGAGGAAAAGATCTTTATCTAAAAATATCTGACTTGCAAGAACAGCATATAGGGAATGATATACAACATTATTTCCCCAATGCTGAATGTATTTTCTTCCTTTCTCTCTCTCTCTCCCCCCCCCCCCCCCCCCAATCTACAATTGGTGAGTTCCCTTCTCATGTATCCTGATTACACATTTGTTACTATTTGTATTTTATATTGTGGGCAACGTTATTCAGCAGCTTTAAAACTTAACTAAAGTACCAGATGTCATGTTGGAAACAAAACCAGAAACAAGATTGTAAATCACTACAATAGCATACATATAATAAAAGAGATGCCATTGCACTAGTCTCAAAACTTTATTTTATTCCTCCTTTGTGGAACTTTAGAAATTTAAATATAGAAAATTTAATGTTTGATTTGGTGTGCTCTCTCTCTCTCTCTCTCTCTCTAGATTCAGAGCAGAGCACAGGGTCAGACACTGAAGTGCTGGCTGAGAGGACATCCTGCTCATTTGGTTCCCACTCTGATCTCACATCCAGCAGCTCAATCTCTCAGCCACCTCTTACCTCATCCATGGAGGAGATCCAGGTGGAATTGCAGTGTGCTGATCTCTGGAAAAGGTTCCATGATATTGGCACAGAAATGATCATCACTAAAGCAGGCAGGTAAGATGGATACATCCCATCAACATGAGCTGCGGGGTTTCCATGCACAATTGATTTGATGAAGCATTGCCTTGCATTGGTGTAATCTCAGTTCCCAAGAACTATGAGGATTTGAAGCTGGACAGGGAATTCTTCCTTACCATGGTATCAATCCCCTTCCTTTGCAACCATACTGGCCTAGAGGCAACACTACCTGGTAGTGTATTATAGGAAATATGAGCCATCAGTGAACATTAAATTTTCCATATTTCATCTCTTCTAGCTATAATTGTACCAAAGCAACTGTTTCCATATGTGTACACTCCCCCCCAACACACATAAAAGGGTGATTTCCCCCCCTTTACTTTTCTGTGGTTATTCTTATTATTTTTATTATTCTTATTATTATTTATCCCACTTTTTTCCCAGTGCTGGGACTCAAGGCGGTTGGTCATCAAAACTTTGAGTAATTTTTCATTAATATTGGCACCTTACAACTGGCTGGCACAAAAACTTTAATATAGTTTTTTAAAAAAAATCCAATAACCATCTATGAGGGTTATTGCTGTACTTAAAAGAAGAAGATAATTTACTGCTGGGGTAGGGGGTAGCACCATTACCCCCAAATTCCTGAGCCATCTGAATGTTATTCGGAAAGCATTTGTATATTTCTTAGAAAATGAAAAGTTTTGTCATCCTTAAGAATGTCTTTGGGTGTACATAAGAAACAGAAGTTGTCGCACTCTGGAAGTACACTCACCACATTGTGGACAGATGCAGTTATTCCACTCCAAGATTGAGCATGGGAGGAAACAGCTCTGTGGGTTTTTCAGCAGAACCAGCAATGCCCAGTCCTGACTGGTTGGCAGCTATAGTCCCGTCTCTCTCACCGCCCCACCCCTGCAAACCATTTTGCAATGTCTTAAAATGAATTGTGATTTTGTAAAAAGATAAATAAGGGGCAGAAGAAATGGATAAACATATGAACATTCGTTGACTAAATAGCTTTTATTCTACATACATTAAGCCGGTGTCCTCTTTCTCCATCAGTTGTCAGTTGCTTCTCCTTGAGAATCCTCCCCTATGGATAAATTCAGATCAATGGTCTATGTAGCCCAGTATTATCTACCAACTAGCCCCAAATCCTTGGGCAGAAGAGGCCTTTCCTAGGCTTGGTACCTGAAATCCTGCTTAACTGGGGATTCAACCAATGAATACAAAACATAGAATCATAAAATCACAGAATAGTAGAGTTGGAAGGGGCCTATAAGGCCATCGAATCCAACCCCCTGCTCAATGCAGGAATCTACCTTAAAGCATCCCTGACAGTTGTCCAGCTGACTCTTGAATGTCTCTAATGTGGGAGAGCCCACTACCTCCCTAGGTCATTGGTTCCATTGTCGTATTGCTCTAACAGTCAGGAAGTTTTTCCTGATGTCCAACCAGAATGTGTTTTCTTGTAATTTGAGCCCATTATTCCGTGTCCTGCATTCTGGGTTGATTGAGAAGAGATCTTGGCCCTCCTCTGTGTGACAACCTTTCAAATATTTGAAGAGTGCTATCATGTCTCCCCTCAATCTTCTCTTCTCCAGGCTAAACATGCCCAGTTCTTTCAATCTCTCCTCATAGGGCTTTGTTTCCAGACCTATGAGGAGAGATAATAGAAATTATACATTTCAGCATAAAGCAATTATCTAGAGTTGACTCTCCCGGGCAAAAGCCAGCCTGATCTGGAGCAAGCAAAGCATGATCACCCAATCCTCCAGTTTATCAAGAAAAGGGACCTGGCATAAATCTTCCCTGGAACATCTAATAAGCCAATTGGCCTATAACTTGCTAGATCATTTCTAGGCCCCTTTTTGTAGGTTGGGACTACAATAGCTGATGACCAACTTGGAGGTGAAATCCCGGTGATGTTAATTAAGTAAATAGTGATGCAAATATTGGAGCCCACCAGTCAGGGAATGCAGTAAAGAGATCTGGTGGAAGATCATCTTCTCCAGGAGCTTTACCATTTTTTAATCTTAGAATTAGTGGCCCTATCTACTGAAATATTTTCCCAACAGTGTTCCCAATTACATTCAGTATAATAGAAGAAGAAGCAGGAAAGTTGGGCTCATTAAATTCCCTCTTAAAATGGCTTTCCCATTCGATCTTAGCAATAGTTCCCTCTAGAACAGGAGCTGATCTTTTTTCCAACCTTGCAAGTATATCCCAGAATTTACTTGGGTTCTTTTGCAAGAGTGCAAGGCCTAATTCCTTCCACTGTTCCTCATAATAGATTATTTTTTCTCTTTGAGTAATCTTCTATACTTTTTGCACATTTCATAAAATTGAAAGGGGATTGTAGAAGAATTACTGGTATGATATGATCTTACAACTTTTCACATCTGCTTTTTTAGCATCTTGCAATCTTTATTGAACCATTCATTACCCCTTTTGATTTGATAATTTTCTGATAGGGATACCTTTTTTAAGAAAAATGGTCTGAGGGAATTTATTAGTTGTACATATAAGTGATTCGCTAAATATATAGCTAGGTTTGCAGTGAACGCAACTCAGTTTAGAACTGCTTTAGAGGACAATGGTCCTGTTTGTGCCATTCACAATCATATGTTCTGAAATACTACTTGTACTGTATTTAATAGGGGTGTGCACGGACCCCCCGGATCGGATCGGGACCCGGATCGGGACCTCCAATTTTGTCATGGATCGGTTCGGACAAAATCGGAGGCCCCCCGGACCGGATTGAGTCCGATCCCGATCCAAAAATCGTAAATTTTTGGATCGGCCGCCATTTCCCCCCCCATAGACTTGCATTGCTATGCAAATCTATGAGGAAAAAATGGCGGCGGGTGGGTTAGGGGGGACCTAACTCCCTCCCCCCCGGGGGCGTCCGCTGTGGACGGCCCCGGCAGGTAAGCCCCCTCCCCCGCACTCCCTCCCCCGCACTCCCTCCCCCCCCTGGGGCCATCCGCTTCCATTCGCAGGCGCCCGCGGGCGCCCGCGGATAGAAGTGGATGGCTCCGGGGGGGGGTAAGCCCCCTTCCCCGCCACTGCTTACCTTCCCGGCCCGTCCGCTCCCGTCCGGTGCCGGCGGCTACTACCAGCGGGCTCTGCGGTAGTAGCCGCCCGCTGGTAGTAGCCGCCGGCGCCGGACGGGAGCGGACGGGCCGGGAAGGTAAGGCCCCCCCCTCCTCCCCTCCGCGCGCCCCCTGCTTACCTTCCCGGCCCGTCCGCTCCCGTCCGGCGCCGGCGGCTACTACCAGCGGGTTCCGCGGCCTGCTCTAGAGTAGTGCGCCGGGTGATGACATCACCCGGCGCGCCACCCTGGAGTAGGCCGCGGAGCCCGCTGCTAGTAGCCGCCGGCGCTGGACGGGAGCGGACAGGCCGGGAAGGTAAGGGCCCCCCTCCTCCCCTCCGCACGCCCCCTGCTTACCTTCCCGGCCCGTCCGCTCCCGTCCGGCGCCGGCGGCTACTACCAGCGGGCTCCGCGGCCTGCTCTAGAGTAGCGCGCCAGGTGATGACATCACCCGGCGCGCCACCCTGGAGTAGGCCGCGGAGCCCGCTGGTAGTAGCCGCCAGCGCCGGACGGGAGGGCCGGGCCGGGAAGGTAAGGGCCCCCCTCCTCCCCTCCGCGCGCCCCCTGCTTACCTTCCCGGCCCGTCCGCTCCCGTCCGGCGCCGGCGGCTACTACCAGCGGGCTCCGCGGCCTGCTCTAGAGTAGCGCGCCAGGTGATGACATCACCCGGCGCGCCACCCTGGAGCAGGCCGCAGAGCCCGCTGGTAGTAGCCGCCGGCGCCGGACGGGAGCGGACGGGCCGGAAAGGTAAGGGCCCCCCTCCTCCCGCCCTCTCCTCCCCCCCCTCGCTGTCCACTTTCATCGGCGGGCGCCTGCTGGCGCCTGCCAATGGAAGCGGCGGTGGGCGCCAGTGGGTGCCCGCCGATCCGCCGATCCGCCGAACCGGTTCGGAGCCTTTTCGGACCGGTCCGGATTGGATCGGCCGATCCAGCTGTCGGATCGGAAATCGGATAATTTATCCGATTTCCCACTGGACCGGACTCGGATCGTGGATCGGGTCCGATCCAGTGCACATCCCTAGTATTTAATATATTTTACTGTGATTGAATTCTTATACTATTCTGCTATGTATTGTATTGTTTATTGTTCATGATTTTGGCTAAAACCTATGTTAGGTTGCCTAATAAAATTTTGATTTGATTTGATATAATTGATTCTCTAATTCAATACTAAATGCTTGGAGCAGATAATTTCTTAATCTCAAAAATTCTTCTGAATATAGCCTCAGTTCCAAATCTGCTTGCAGCAAGGGATTCCATTTAATCCTCTTGTCCGATGTTAGTAGTGCTTGCTCAAAATTTAAATGAGTGTCAAAATTTGTAGCAACACTGTTCGATCACTGCAAAGAAAATCTAGGTGGGTGGTGATCACTACCAGCTACTGAACCTACTGTGAAAAATAGAAATGTTGATTAAAAAAAAGATAAGAAATAATCACATAACCCACAATACTTGCACCAAAATTACTTATATAGGTAAACTCTCCTTCTGAATTATCTAGTTGGGAGCCATTGATTAATATTAAATTTAGTTTTGTTGCTAATAATAATAATAATAATAATTTATTTATTTCTTACCCGCCTCTCCCTCTGGATCGAGGTGGGGAACAACATTAAATACAAAACAGCATAAAATACTTAAAACTGATTAAAACATATAAAACTAATGGATTTTTAAAAACATATAAAACTAATACATTATTAAAAGGCATCTTTAAATTCAACTGGGTAGGCCTGCCGGAAGAGATCAGTCTTTATGCAAAAAGGATGAGGACAAAGTCATTAATCTTCATGTCTTTGGATTTTTGAGTTTCCGAGTCTTCCCATAGCTCAGTTGGACTTCCTAGAGCTATAGCAATAACCTGGTTAGTTGGACCTATACGTGCATTAAAATCACCAGCTACCACTAGTGGGACTAAAGAGAATTCATGCTCAAGCTCAGCTAAGTAATCTTCTAACTTGTTCCAATGATCTGCATCATAATATGGTGAACTTCTAGGAGGAACATAGATATTATCAAAAATATAAGAATGCATTGCATTTTAATAAGGATGGCCATGGCACCTGGGGCCAACCCTTAAAGCTGAATGATTGAGGCCTGAAAAAAACTAGATATTACTAGAGCCAAGACTCCACTTGGTTTACCAACTTTGGAGGAAGAAAATGCAGGGATTGAATGAGCCACATATCCAGGTAACCAGATTTCCTGCATTAACCAGGTTTCTTGAAACAACAAAATTTGAAAATTATTTATGTAATATAAAAAATCATTATCCTCCTGCCTGTTCCTCCAGCTTGCCAGGTTCCAAGACAAACAGGAAACTCCAGCTTTTAATTGCATACGTTGTCATTGCTGTGTTCGAGCCTTCATTTCAATAGCCATTTCTATGGTTACTATTGACCCATTCTCTAACAAATGAGGATTAAGTTGTGGTTGGTGTATTTCTACAAGAGTAGTAACATTCCTTATAGCCTTTCCTTCTCCTAGTTCATAAGGCTCCAATTTTCTCATCTCTAACCAATTAGCTATTGTTTGATGTGTTTGATTAGAAACAGTGTTTCTGTTGCTAGGGGAGACCTCAAAATAAATCAAATCATCCTGGAGCATAGTGTCGACAATCCTGTTTGCTTTGGATTGTGTAGTCAATGGTACCACTGGACTTAGGTCCAACTCAGGCCTGCTCTGCACAATTAATATTTCTCTTAAAATGCCCAGTCTATGTATAATAGCTTTTTGCTCAGCCTGGGGCAACAGATTAAACAAACCTATTAACTGCTCTTCTTCAGTGACCCCAGAATTATTAAGTGGGTCTTGAGAGCAATCCTTCTCAGAAGTATTCATCGATACAGGATGTAACTGAGTACCCTGACATTCATTACTGAGGGATATCAAGGGTATTTCTTTTGATGTCCGATTCTTAGTCAGGAGGGATGACCTGGGATAGTATCTTCCCAAACCCTGGGAGTTACTCAGAGTCAAAAGTGGTTTCTTCACTGTATCCTAACCTGGCCAAAAATTATTTCCTCTTCAGTAATAGAGATGGAATTCTCTATTACTGATGTATTTTTGCATTTGAGGAAGGGCATACAAAACTTTGACAAATGAAAGATTAATCTCCTTCATTGGTAAATGTAATAAAGTGCATTATCTATAGGGAAAAACAGTTAGAGCTATCTTATTAACCCGAAGAAGTAGATTAGGATCCATAGAGAAACTCTTCTTAACTATGGGAGGTTGGAAAGATAGATCAACTTCATTCTTATTTGGTATTTTAATATCGTCTTGCTTCTCAGTAATTGGCTTAGGGAGGGAAGCAGAGCTTCCCCTTTTTATAACAGTATCTACATTATTTGAAATTCTTTTGAGCTCTTTATAAATATGTTTAACTGTTTTGGCCACCAAATTATATTGCTCTGCTAGAAGTACACTGTGACTAAGAGAAGTAATAGACTTATTAATATTCTCATGTCTGCTTCCACTTGCCATGGTTATTAGTAGTAGTATTTCCGGTATGTGGTTGCTGGAGCGATAAAACTTTCAGTTTCTAAAACATCAAATCTATCAAAGGTGGGAATTGTATATTTACTATCATCTAGTCCCGACCTATCAGATCTAAAAAAAACTCATCAATTTTAAGCTGTTTGGTGTGAGGGGGAGAAGACTGATTAGAATTTCTTTGGGAACACTTTATGGAACCCATTTCATTTAACTTTCAAATAACAGTTAAAATACACAGACCTAAGTGTGTATATATATATATATATATATATACATAATCAAACACTAAACCCCCCAGAATTAAATTTTAAAACAAACGATCAAACGAAAATGCTTTAGCAAATATTTAAACCTAAAATCTATTAGTTCATCTGGAGCCCGCCCATCCCAAGTGAAATAATAAACTAACAGGAGCAAAAGAGACAGAAGTACATACCCCCACAATATAAGAAGGAATATTGTTATGTGAATGAGGCAGAGCATTTCTGCCTTAAATTCCTGATACCATAGGACTGTGTAACATTTGCCTCTAAAAAACCTGCATTATAATTCAAAGGTCCCAAAGAAACCCTCAAACTGAGGCTCGAAACTAAGATGAGCAAATGTTCTTTTTATTTCTCTCTGAACTCCTTGAGGCCTCTTCAGGTTCACTTCCTTTCACTCCACAAACTGAAATTTGTCAAAAGAGTATCATAGCTTTCTGATGACACCCTCCTGTCCAGCCCCCTGTAAATCAATTAGGCATGTTCTCTTCTTGGTCAAGATGTAAACTCACTCTTTAGGGCAGTAAACCACACTTGTTGAACCTCAATTCCAAAGCATCAACCAGTTGACCTGCTTCCAGGGAGCAACAAATAGCTCTAATGTGATCTCCTTTTGATCCTGGAGCCTCAAGATCCTTGACTCCACAGAGGGTCCTTCCTCTTCATCAGGGCATCAGCATGGAATTCTGAGCCTCTCTATTCATCATCTCTTTTACAAGTCCTAGCAAGAAGAATATCAGTGGTTGTGAGCCAGAACAGAGGAGTGTGTGAAACTTTACACAGCTTGAATTTTAAGCGGACTAGGAAACGGCAACAGTTCATTCTCTGGGTCTTTTAGGTTCCTTGACCTCTCCATTGCTCATGTTTTTATCATTATTATTTTTAATCTCTTAATGTAGTTAGCAGGAGCCAGCAGAAGTTTTTTTTAAAAAAAGTTTACTAATAATAAAAAAAATAGAATTATGATAGGATAAACAATGATGACAGCAGGACTCAAATGGCTCCAAAGCTTGGAAATAAAACATAAAACATAGGCCGCTGAAAGAGTATAAAAACGCCAAAGCAAAAGGCAACTCCCACTATAAATGTGGGCTCACAGCAGCTAAAACATAGAAGGCCCCAACCTACGAATTACATCCTCAGAAAAGGGATAAGACAAAACTTACTGCTTACAGCAACTTCTTACAGCAATTTAGCAAAATGTAGGTATTTGGGGGCAATTAAAACACCTCAAACAAATCTTTAAAATAGTAAAACTAAAATAGGCTGTGGAGCTCAAAAGAACTGCAAATGCAGAACCAGCTGCCGACTGGAAGTCAGTCAAAAACAGATGCAGTGGCCTCCCTGCACTTGGGGACAACATTGCAGAGCAGCTCCACGAGTACAGCTCTACTCAGCAGCTTTGCTGCTAGACTGGTCAGCCTCCACTGACCTTGACTCCATCAAATGTGTCTTGATGCGCAGGACACAAAGAGTTTAATGGTACCTTGTTAGGGTTCCCTTAAAATGCAGACCCTCTCATCACACACATATTCTGCCCATCATAATGACAAGCACATACTAGTCTCTACCTATAAAACAGAAAGTACGTGTGTGTGATGTATGTCCGGAAATATTTACCCACTTCCATATGAGTTAGAAACTTGAGATTTGGCATGCTGATAGGTCTGGCTGTACAATGTACCAGAAAAAAACTAAAAACACAGAACTTTGGGTTTTAAGTATTTTTAAAGAATTTAATAAAATTAAGGCTTATGCCTACAACTCCAAGCATGCCTTGAGCAGAACTCCTAGCATGCCTTGGGTGGGAGGCCAGACTTACTGGCCTTTGGTGGCCATTGTGATTGCATGGGCGGGTTGCTGCTGTGTATCTTTCACAATCCCGACTCCTAAGGTTGTCTCGAGCAGTCAACTCAATTCCACATAAGAGGAAACAACCCACATAAATGGACTGTGTCCATTTGTGGTGCCTCCTCCCACTCTCTGCATGGTTTTAAAATTGTAAGTAGATACAACAGCATGACTTTGAGGGGTCAAACTTGCTCAAAGGCCCCCTTTACTGTTATCGCTGTTTTCTCAGCATCTGGGGGAAGTGCATGCATGGCCTTCACTCTTAGGAGGGACGAGGGAGGAAAGGGAAGAACTGTGTGCATGCCCAGAAACAGGCCTCAGCTTATGCCTAGAACTCCCAGCATGCCTTGGGAAATTTAATTTGTTTAAAAGTTAACTCACAGGCCTAGAACCAACCTACTGCTTTAAGATGATTGTCTTGCAGACATATATCTTAGGGGCCCCGAGCAACGTTGGGTATATCAGCTCAGTCATTTATAAAGCAATCAGGTATTAAAAATATATCTGCAGTTTGTTTTAGCATGTAGGTGTCCATGCATGTAGACAAATTATATATAATTAAAAAAAACCTTTCTTGTGCTCAGTAAATCCTTATCCAAATAAGAAAATCTTAAAACACATCCAGCTTTTTGGAGCTATACCATTTCACATATCTGAATTCCTGATGGAGAGGTCTTTCCAAACATTTCTATCACACTACCTCCAATATCAGAAGCAATATGCCTATGCATACCAGTTGCTGGGGAACAAGGGTGGGAGGGTGCTGTTGTACTTGTGTCCTGCTTGTGGATTCCCAGTCGACAGTTGGTTGGCCACTGTGTGAACAGAATCCTGGACTAGATGGACCCTTAGTCTGATCCAGAATAGCTCTTCTTATGTTCTGATGTTCATTATTCATAACTAAAGTGGACTGCTAGTCACCTACTCTCACATGGAGTGCACATGGGAGGCAAAATGAAGTCAGACAAAAGTAATATGATGCCAGCATACACCAATTCTACACTCTTCTTCCTCAGACATAGTGGCTTTGCATTTCTGAGTGAATACTTTGAGGCCGTGTCCAGTTGGTGATCCCAGAATGTTGTGGAATGTATGGAAGCATTCTTTCTGGCCCATCTGCCATTTACTTCCTTTCTTATAGTTTGGGAACATGTAGTTATAGCTAAGCATGTATATGAGGAATGACAATTGATGGTGTTAAAGGAAGAGGATTAGAGTATGAAATAAGAAGTTTGCAGCTGGGTTGAATTAGTATTGGTGGGTAGAAGCTCTCCACAAATGCCACAATCGCCAATGGCTCTTCATTTTAACAACTGCTATGTTTTGCAGTAAGCAATTTTATAATAAACAAAAAGCTTAGTAGATGGCAAAACCTTTGGGTGTTTGAAGAATGGCCTAAATATTGCTATCTTTTGAACAAATGTTGCATATCCCAGCCCATTCCCATTTTAATTTCAATCAATGTTCATTTTTTAAATAAATAATCAGCACCTTGGACAGAGAAAGGACTAGGGAAGGGTGCTGTTCTGATTGGGCTAATAATGTTGAATGATACGAAGAAAACTCCCCACTGCTTGCTTTCCTTTCCCTTTGTTTTAGCTCCTTGAATTTGACCCAAAGGGGTTAACTATAAGAAACTTCTGTGGCCTGTGAGACTGTCCTTGTGATATGGAGCAATATTAGTATTAGATGGACCACATGGGTTTGGAGATGTTTTCATTATTCCTTTTAAAGAAGTGTATTAAAGCCAGCTGTGACTCTTTTGAGGCTCTTCTTTATGGAATACATGCAACTGACAATAATCCTGTTTTTTCATTGGAGCATATGTTTCCTAATTGCCTATGTCACTAGAAAGGAACAATAAGGGCAGCAACAAGCTCCACATTTCTAGGATAAAACACATCCATTTGTACAAACCATATTTAGTTCAGTGTAGAAATAATCCTCAAATTTAATCAGTTGTAGGTTTGCAAATCGGGTGGTGGAGATGGCTTGGTTGCCCTTGGGGTCAGAGGGTTTTGACTTGCAAAGCATCACAAGAAGATCCAAAGTAATGGTAGGCAAAACCCATCCCTTTACTTCTGTGTAGCTTTTGCTTTGCCTCCCACACTCTCAGATCTCCTTGGAAGGTATGTGGATCACATGGGATATCCTTGCTTGTTCAGACAACATCTGCAAATGTGGATTCTTGGGGGTTCTTAGTGCACAATGCAGGAGTTGGCTGGTGCATGCATATTGAACTAGTTCTTGACGGAAATGTGCTTCGCGTCTTTTCCTTATGCAGCAGTGTTCACTAGCGGCATGCACCAAGTAGAGGACCACAAAATGGCTATAATGTTTTTTCTCTCTCTCTGTCAGAATTGGATGAAACTTGCAGGCATAATGCTGCCCTCCCAGGGGGGTTATGCTTACCAAATTTCAACAACATGCATATAGGACCATTTTTGTTGCATACCTTTATATTTTGTTTTTGTTTTGTAAAGAAAACTGCCAATAACACTTTAATTTCTTGGCAGAATTGGATGAAAGTTGCAGTGATAGTTGCCTTTTCTAAGGGGATCAGGCCCACCATGTTTCAGACAGAACACTTTCTTTTGAACTAGTTCAGGCAGAACCAGAAAGGTAGACTCTTAGTGTAAGGAAATAGCAAATTGAGACACCTGGGCCCTGTACACCCAGGAAACCCAATGCATGTAAAGTACTAGTAAAAAGTACAGCAAAATAAAATGGATTCTAGGCCATATTTACAAACAGTTGAACCCAGCAACTGTTGGAGGAACTGAAAGCAAAGAGGGGAGGAAAAACACCCATTAACCCTTTCCTTCCTCAGAAGGGATCCTAATACCCATTGGCAGTAATTTACTTTTGAGTAAACATGCATAGGATTGTGTGATAAATCCTAAAAACTGTCACAAACCAATTCTTACAACAAAACGCTCTGGTCAGTTCACAACAATCAAAACCACAAAGCGCATTATAGATTACAATATAAAATGTAAAAGCGTAAAAGTTGTCCCCAAAATTCTACCTTTTAAAAATGTTTTAAATGAAAATATTTGGAAAGCTGCAATTAGGAAGAGAGGAAGGAATCTTGGTGAGGGGTGTTTACACTGCCAGCTAGTCTTCCTCTAAACCTGTCTTCCCCAACCTGGTGCTCTCCAGAGGTTTTGAACGTAAACTCCCATCAGCCCCAGCCAACACAGTCTATAGTCAGGAATACTGGGAGTTGTGGTCCAACCCCATCTAAGCAGTGCCAATTTGTGCATGGTTGCTTTTAAGGTCATTCTCTAGCAGCTACCCTCAACCAACACACTAAATACACATTGGGGGTGGGGGGTGGGGGTGGAGAAACTAGTTCACTCTGTATTTTCCCCAGTTAGGGCAAAAAGCAGGGTTTGGGGCAAGGGGGGTAAGAGCAGCAATGGCTGGAAAGCTTTAAACATCCCCTTCCCACAAATTCTTCCCCCACTCCTAATTTCATCCTGGAATCTTACAGGGATTTAGTAGGGACATAAAAAAAGTCTGCATACAGCTAATAGCCCTAACAAGTCATGATGGAATATAAAAAATACTATTACGAGTACCTGGAAAGTGTAGGTGATTATCAGCAGAAATCAACCGGCGTCTGGGCTTGCCTGGCTCCCTGTCCCTGCTGCTGAGTGAAGGGAAAGGGCTAAGAGGCTGAAGAGGAGAGGCCACCTCTCTCTCTCCTCTGAAACAGCTGAACTTTGCCTTCAAGAAGGCAGCCACAAGCCCAGCCCACGTGGCTCCTGTCTCGCTCCTTCTCTGAAACCCAGAAGAACAAAGGCAACAGCGCAAGTGCCTGGCTTCTGGCAAGGCTAACTGTTAACCCTTGCTGTGCCTTCCCGAGGGTGCCTGCACCTGGGTGAGCCCTCCTGGTAAAGCCAGCTCTTCCAGCAACTGGGGTGGCAACTGGGGTGGCAAACTCTTATGGGGGGGGCGCTTGCCCCCCTGGCACCACCCCTGGCCAAGATTGGGGAACAACCTAGCATTCAGAAGGAGTATAAAATACTAATACTAATACCTTCCAAAAATTAGCCATGGAACAAAATGGACTAAAGGCTTGTTGCAGTCACTTCTCACTAGCACCTCTTAGCTTGTTTCAACATCTGGTTTATAAATGAGAAACTAGTATAATTGTTTTCATTATACCTCTGGTTCATCAACCATGTAAACAAGACCATGGTCAGTAGCTATACAAAAAAAGGCCAAAACGAATACCCATTGTCACAATCCTAGACAAGGATCTTTCCCTCCTTTTATCCAAATATCTCCTGAATTTACACTGCCTCAGTGAGCAGAGAACAGAAATCCCAATCAGAGACCCAAAGAAACCTGCCCAAAGAAACCTCAGAAATACATCCAGTTAATTTCAATGAAGCTTACTCCCAGATAAATGAATATAGGATTGAAGCCTCTTCACATCTGTTCACCGTACTCTAGCAAGTGCAAGCCCCTCCTGTCAAGGAAAACTATTCACTCACAGAACCTGGCCTCATGGATCATGCAACTAGCAAGTGCTCTCCAGAAAGATGCTTTCAGAGCCTAGGAGATCCAGACACACTCAAAATAAGTCAAGCCACGCCACGCCATGCTTTGCACTCATATATTATCTTGCTGAAACAGAACAATTCTGGGACAAGACAATCCTTTGCAATAAACCAGACATAACAGTCATAAACAAAAAAGAAAAACACACCTACTTCCTTGACATAGCAATACCTAATGACAAAAATGTAGAAAAGGAAGAGGAGAAGACAGAAAAATACACACCACTGGCTATGGAAGTTAAAGAACTATGGCAATAGGAAAAAGTTACAGTTATTCTGTTAGTCACATCAGTCACCAGCATCACATCCAAAAAATTTTTTTTTTTACAGAAAACCTTCAGGAACTGGGCCTACCAAAATACATCCACACCAACATCCAGAAAGCAGTCATACTTAAAACACATTCAATAGTCAGGAAATTTCTCATGTTCATCTTGAAAAACCACCACAAGCAAGAAAAGAGAAATAATAATAAATCATCATCACAATTGGCAACCCTGTTAATTTTTTTTAAGAAGGATGAACAATTATCAGCAATTGTTATACAAAATAAATGTCATGCCAAGTATATCAAAACAAATTGGAGAGGAAGGTCTATGGGTCAAAATGCATTATTAAAAAAATGAATTACTATCTTCTATCACCAGCTGGAGACCCACTTCTTCCTTTGCACTATGGAGCAAATAGACACAAATGACTCAAGCAAGTGAGCCAAACCACATACCAGAGAGGATGGCTAAAACAACTATCTATGTTGGGAAAGAATTTCCTTCATGACTCAAAATTCCTGATCCCAAGTATGATGACCCACCAAAGGGTTTAGGAAAACTCACTCATATTGGCATAGGTTGAGATACTTTGCTGGTCAGAATTTTCATCAGTAGAACTCCAGTGGAAATACCTTAATGGGAGACTTGCCAGTGAGATACTGTGGCAAGGCAGTTGTAAAGTTCCACCCTCCCTTCAAAAACTCTGGAGCCATGCATATTTATCCAGAGTAAGCCTCACTCACTGAACATGGGTGGGACTTACTTCTGAGTAAACATACACAGGGTGGTACTGTTAAACATTTGAATCAACAGGACATAAAAATGCTTAATTTCAACAGTGTTGTGCCCACAGTATTTAATGGGAAGCAAAAGTTTTAAATTCCTCTATATTACAATTAGGAATTAAACTTCATTTTTCAAGTGTTTCCCCTTTCCTTCTGCTCCCAAAAACAGGTGTGCACCTTACTCACAATTTTTCTAAAGCTAGTGCTTGGGCAACAAAACCAAACTATCTTCCCCACTAAGACAAACAAAGTTATGACTACATATTTTAGAAGATACAAAATCTTGCTATCTTTATTTCTCTCTCTGCCGCCCCCTTCCCTCAGCCCAGGTCTCTTTCCTACCATTGTCCTTGCTCTTCAGACCTGCCCTCCTCCTCTTTTTGCTAAGTCAGAGGCATCAGGCATTGGCCTCCTCTTCCCCAAGAAGCAGCCACTCACTCACCCCCTGTCTTTATAGAAAGTCCTTATGATGAGGTGGGGGGGGAGTGAGTGTGTGTGTGTTGAGGCACAAGCAGTGGCAGCCCTGTTCCCCCAGGCCTATGAAGTTAAGGTCATGGCACCTCTATTTTTACTATATCTATGGCTGCAAACTATGGCAGACAGAAAGGGCCTTTCCTCTTTATGGCCACTGTAGTTTGTGGCCATAGATATAGGGAAAACATAGAGCTACCCTTTGGGTGGGGAGCGTGGGGGGAAAAAATCTGGATTTTTCTTCAAATTTCACAATTCTCCTTCTTCCAGGATTTTTTACCAAAAAATCCTAACAAATCCTGTTTTTTCCTGTCATTTGGTCACTCTAGAACCACCCCAAGCTCCCTGCAGAAAGTATAGGGAAAAAATGTCATAAAGGAACACTGAGGTTTGGGAATTTGTTGTAGCATTTTAGAGAGTTAATTTACATCATGATCAAAGAAGTGTGACCATTGCATAGAAGCAAGTGGCTGCATCCAAGCTGCCGATATTGGTTTGCATCTGGGTACACATCCCCACGGTGCTCATCTGTGTCCCAATGATTCGCTGGACTCGTCTTCTCATGGGTGAGAGAGAGGAGGCAAGCATAGGGTGACCAGATTTTGGAAACCAAAATCCAGGTCTAAAATGGCCGCCCAAAGGGGGCATGCCCACCAACATGTCCGGCCCCCAGGGGCGGGTCCAGCCCCAAGGGGCATGCCCACCCAAACATAGCCTTGGTCACATGTCTGATTTCACAGCACACAGTTAAGACAAACGTGCTACCTTAATATTAAAATCACAGAAATAAAGAATAAGTAAGACATTCAATGATCTGAAATTAACTTTGCTCAGTCCTACTTTTGTAGCTTTTGCTGTACTTTGAAGCTTTTGCTATGCTCTGTGTGAAGGGTGGCCATATTTTGGAAACCAAAAAAGAGAACACCCCAACATGGCCAGCCCCTAAGAGGTTGCACACACACAGACACAGGCCCTCCATCCACCGCTCCTACGGCCAAACAGTTCATTAGGCTTCAGCAGTTTAGATAGGATGTAAACAAGACCATGGCCAATACCAATACAAAGAAAGGCCAGAACGGATACCCATTATCACAACGCTAGACAAGGATCTTTCCCTCCTTTTATCCAAATATCTCCTGAATTTGCACTGCCTCAGTGTGCAAAGAACAGAAATCCAATCAGGGACCCAAAGAAACCTGCCCAAAGAAACCTCAGAAACAAGTCCCATTGATTTCAATAAAGCTTACTCCCAGATAAATGAATACAGAATCGCAGTCTCTTCACATCTGTTCACCTTTCTCTAGCAAGTGCAAGCCCCTCCTGTCAAGGAGAACTATGCAGTCACCAGAGCCTGACCTCATGGATCATGCAACCACCGGGTGCTCTACAGAAAGATGCTTTCAAAGCCTAGGAGACCCAGACACACTCAGACAAGACAAGCCACACTATGCACTCACTGTTCTCTTCCAGCAGGCCTATCCAGTTCAATTTTAAGATGTTTTTAATGATGTATTGGTTTTTATTTGTTTTTAATATCTCATTCATTGTGGTCTTTGTATTTTATATTTATTGTTGTTCCCAGCCTCAATCCGGAGGGAGAGGCGGGTTATAAATAAATTATTATTATTATTATTATTATTATTATTATTATTATAGTATCTTGCTGGGACAGGACAATTCCCACAATGACCAGATACAAAAGAGAGCAGGGCTCCTGCAACTTTAAGTGTTAACCTTTCACCAGGTTTTGGGGGGGGGGGGGGAATCCACAAAGCCACACTGTAAAATAACCATAATCTCAAAGCCATACAGAAAAGCAATGTTTGGAACTGAGCTGAAAGTTGTGAGAGCATGTACCCCTTTGCATGTAGTAATAATAATCAACATCTGCATCAGTATCAGCACAAAAGCAGTTTTGGAGCCTTTTTTTTATTACAGCAACAAACCAATGGTGCTGTTCATGGTGGGGAATCCACCTACCTAGGGCAAAAATAAAAATTCATTCACACACACACACGTTCACCAAAGGCAAAATGATGATAATAATAATAATAATCCACAGCCAGCCAAGGCAAAATAACATTCATCAACATAATAAATCTACACACAGACATGCACACACACCCAAGGCAAAAAATAAAATAACATAAAATATACAACACGCATCCACGTACTCACTCAAGGCATCATAACAACTTTAACTTTAACTGTCATGATGAAGAGGGAATTACACCAGGTGCTGCATGCATACAAATGACAGCTGCTGAAATTCCCTTTTCTCTACAACTGTTAAAGCTGCAGGAGCCCTGGCTTCCTTTTCATATGGTCACCCTGGACCATGGCCAGTTAGGGTGACCAGATAAAATCCAGGTCAGGGCTCATGTAACTTTAACAGTTGTAGAGAAAAGGGAATTTCAGCCGGTGTAATTTGTATGCAATTAGTTCCTGGTGAAATTCCCTCTTCATCACAACAGTTAAAGGTGCATGCACTATACTAGAGTGACCAGATACAAAAGAAAGCAGGGCCCCTGCAACTTTAACCGTTGTGACGAAGAGGGAATTTCACCAGGAACTAATTGCATACAAACGACACTGGCTGAAATTCCTTTTCTCTACAATTGTTAAAGTTACATGAGCCCTGACCTGGATTTTATCTGGTCACCCTACCATGCGGCCAACAAGCAGACACCCCCGCCACCCCCCCACCTACCAAGCCACCCCCCCCCCCCAAAAAAAACCCAGCCCGGACCTACCGGGTCCTCCGCTGCCACCGCCGATATCCGCCACCGCCGCATGACTCCCTGCAGCCCCCCTCACCCTTCTTGCCCTGCTCCTGGGCTCCCAGCAGGAGAAAGAAGAAGAGCCTGCTTTAAAATGCCCGGGCTGCTCCCCGACCTCGGCAGGAAACAAGTGCTCAGCGTTAGGGAGCGTCAACAAATTCCTTGTCTGGTAGCAAAAGCAGCTTTACTAAAGCTGCTTTAGCCACCCAACAAGGAATTTGTTGACGCTCCCTAACACTGAGCACTTGTTTCCTACCAAGGCCGGTAAATGGGGAGCAGGCCGCGAAGCCTGTTTCTCAGTACATTTGAGCACTGGAGGGAAGCGGCCACCCCAGCAGGTAAGTGGAGGGCCCTCCCGCCTCGCGCTCCTTACCTGCAGGGGCAGCCGCTTCCATCCGCTGCTCGAATCTACTGAGAAACAGGCTTCGCGGCCTGTCCCTCAGTAGAACGCCAGGTGATGATGTCATCACCCGGCGCGATACTGAGGGACAGGCTGCGAAGCCTGTTTCTCAGTAGATTTGAGCACCGGAGGGAAGCAGCCGCCTCAGCAGGTAAGTGGGGGGCCCTCCCACCTCCTGCCTCACGCTCCCATCCCCCCCCCAAACCCAGCCTGGACCCACTGGGTCTACCGCTGCCGCTGTGTGACCCCCCCCAGCCCCGATTTCCCCCCGCCGCCCCCCGGTTGGCCCGGTTTGCTCCAAGTTTCCCGGTCAGGACTGGGAAACCCCGGGCGATCTGGTCACCCTAGGCAAGCACATCCCCATCTGGGGCCTGCCATTTGCTGCAGAGGACTAGTCATGCACAAGGAGGGCTGCTGCTGCTGCTGCCTCATGACTGGGCCCCTCTTCCCCTCACAGAGGCCATTCCAAGCAACTGATGCACAGGGGATCCCAGGGTCAGCTAGGGACAACCTAGGGATGACCCCGGGATAACGGAACCCTGGGATATCCTGGGTTTTCCGCAGTCCCGGGACCTGAAACGGGCACAGAGCTGTGCGGGATGGCTCTGTGCCCATGGGGGGGGGGCAGCAATTCCGCTGGGAGGCAGAGTTTGGCAAGGGGGTTTCACTTACTGTTTTCGCTGCACAACGTCCTCTCCTCTTCCTTTAAAAAAAATGGTGGTCGTGACGTCCCTTTCCTCCCTGGAAGCAGGTAAATCCGCATTCCTCCCCCTCCCTTCCTCTACACCCTTGGGTGTAGATGAGCCCCCTGTGTGTCATATCTTAAATTTAGATTATAAACCTGAGGGCAGGGACTGTCTGTAAGCCGCTCCAGGATCCTTTTTGGCTAAAGGGAAGGGTGTAAATGCTTTAATGATGATGATGATGATGATGATGATGATGATGATGATGATGATGATGATAGTGTTGTGTTGTGTGCAACTAGTCTGGGATGTAATAGCACATGTGCATTGTGAGATCCATGACCACAACCACTCTGCCTTTGTACTGAATGCACACAGCTGCATATCACACAGTAGTTGTACACACTGCCTATCTTGGCTGCATGAAGGTCATCCGGTCTTAGACTGGAAGCCTTAACCAATTGACATCTATGGCAAATCTCCCATGACTACACTTGGGTCAGGATTTTGCCCTGGTTTCCCAGCCTTTGAGCTTTGGTTGCAGCTGGCTCCATGGTCTCCCCCTCACAAATCTGTGCTGCTTAGAGGTCTCCTGGGATCCCGGGTAGCAGTGATCCCAGGCTCCAGGACCAGCTGGCTCCTTGCAGCTGCTCTTCCCTCTTGCACCTGGTGCTTTCTGCATCCACACAGCCTCTTTGGCTTCTCATCAACTCTCAGGCAGAGCATGTTTGATGGATTTGTAGGACTTGTTGCCTGTCAATACAGTTCAGGGAATATCTAGTGCTTCTTTGTGGTCACATTTTGGGGAGGTCTTTGAGCGGTAGGAGAGTGTGTTGAGGAGACTTCTCTGGAGTAGGGAGGAGAAAGCATTATACTAAACCCCATTATGTGTGAATGCAATTTCATGTAAAATGAATTTGTATAGTCCTGGGGTGCTAGTCTTTAAATACTAGGGCTGAGCTAAAAATAGGAGTGCACATTTCCCAATTCATCTCTCTTCCCCTTGTAAAAATGCATCTGTGGAGCGAGGAGTCATCCAAGGGCTTGAAGTGACGTGCCATCAGTACACTGGAGGTGTTGTTGATGGGTGGCTCATCTCTTCAGGGAGGTGGTGTTCAACTTGTTCTAGATGGGATTGCACTCCCCTTGCAGGATCATGTTCACAGTCCAGGAATGCTGATACATCCATCTTTGGCACTGCAGTCCCAGTGACCTTAGTAGCTCAGAGCACCGTTTACTGGCTGAGTTTTGTGCCTTCTCAGCAGAATCATGGTTATCCATGTTGTGGTAACCTCCAGGTTGGATGACTGCAATGTATTGTACATGAGGTTGCCTTTGAAGACCATCCAGAAACTTATTTTAAAATACTGTTTTTATGCTCTTAATTGGGACTAGTCGCTAGAATCATATTTTGCCTGAAGAGAAACAGCTTCACTAGGTTTCTGGTCCATTTCTGAGCATAATTCAAAGTGTTGGCACTTACTTTTAAAGCGCTTGGGGCCAGGAACCCAGTTGCCTTCACTTATGCCAGTTTGCCTCATCACAAAGCTCTCATTTCTTTCATTAAGTGTTTAGGGGTGGGGGAGAGAAATTAAAGTAGAACTTTTCATCACTGGCCACATGTTTAATGTATAAAAATAAGCAGGTGAGCGTTTTATCGCACACTCGCTACTGCCCACTTACAGATGTTCGTGCGTCCTTTAGACGATGACGTCCGCCTTCCATGTGCCTCCCGCTCCTTCTTGCCTGCTTTCTGTCACAAAATGGACCCCTTTTAATCTGACTTTTTAAAAAACGGAATGTGCCGCCATTTCCTGCTGTGTGCAGGAAAAGTGCCGTGACAAAAATGCCCCCCGAATGGGCCACATTGTCATGGCCCCTCCTGAGGAATCTTCTTCTGAGGAGGAACCTGACTTACCTGAGGTTGTGGACTCTCCTTCCCCTGAGGATATTCCAGAGGCAGCATTACAGCAAAAGAAAGGGCATGCAGCTGAAGAAAGTGCAGGCCCCTTGAGAGAGACCCATGAAGGCCATCCTCCTCCACCTCCTCCAGTCTCCGATGGTGCAGATTCTGAGCCAGAAGCAAGTCATCCACCCAGTCCTCGGGAAAGACAGTGATTGATGTGCAGAGAGCAAGTTTGGCCTGCAAGGACTGCAGGCCAGAAACTCAGCTCCGTGAACGCCACCCTTATATAGCTGTTTGAGAGGGAAGAGTCCTTAATGAGCCACAGCTGGAGCTGGGTGGGTCCAGACTAAGGCTCTGTATAAAAGGACGCTTTGAAGAAGCACTCAGCATTGGCAACAACTGTTGTGATGTTGCTGGTTCTCCTGCGTTCTTGACCCTGGGATTTAGTGTGACTGGGACCTTGGACTGGGCTTCACACATTACGATGCTCCATCTCTGCTGCTGGACTCAGTGCCCCTATCTCCGCCTGTTTCTCCTGGTGTCTGGGAGCATCACTGCTGAGTGGATTCCCAGACAGGACTGATAAAACTCTGCAGCTGTCACATGACACACATGTTCTTTGTTGACTTCCTCTTTTTTCTCCAGGTAGAAAGAGGAAGTCTTGTGGGAGAGGAGTGGGGGTGGAGAAGCAACAGTAGGGAACTGTGATTCTCCCCCCCCCATCTGATGACGTTCTAAAAGAGGTTGTGTATCTGTCTGTCAGCACTGTAGTGCCAAGACCATGAAATCTTGATTTCTGAAAGTTGACATGAATACTATGAGAACCCTAAGGATGTGAACCTCAAAATGATTTAGATTTTTAATCCATTAATTAAAATGTGTCCATGTGATAGAAGCCTGCAGTACCATCTTTAGTCACTTTCCAAACCAGCACATAGCTTTGCTGTTGGCACAGTTTGAACCCTGGGGGAAGTAGTCCAAGGGACAGAATTATACAGCTTTTCCCTCCTCCCTGTTGTGGGGCAGCTCTCACAAAGGGAATGGAGTGAAGAGGCCCTTCAAGGATCTATAGGGCTGTGTCCAACTCTGTCAGCTGTGTGATTTTTTTTTTTTAAGGTTTTGCAATAATCCTTTTTGTCCAAGGGTTAATTTGGGGAAATGACAGGAAAGGACAAACAAGAGTTTATCTATGTGCCTAAGCAGTAGTCACTGTAATGTGTGAAGGTAAGATGCATGCCCAGGAAAAATGTACCCTAGAACTTCAGCTAACCATGGCTTCCAGGCATATGTTGTTCACCATGGTCCCTTCTACAAGGATTCACTTTTGCGCCTGGTTAGGTGATTATGTGCATAATCGCAGAAGCGCATTTACGCCTAATACCTCTGCACGAGAGGTGGCGAGAGGCGGCGAAGCGCATTAACGGGTGACCAAAATGCGCTTTACAGGTAGTTAATGCGGAGAATCGCTTGTTCATATAGTCAAAATGTGCTTTAACAGCCGGAGCAAAATAAAACTCGCTGTTTAACGCGCATTCGATAATGCGCATAATCGGAGAGATAATGCGCCTCTACGCCCGATTTGCGCTCCGTTCTTGTAGAGGTAAATTTTTTAAAGCACCTTGAAAGAGCTTTAAACCTCTCTTGTAGAGGCAGCCCATGTCTCTGCACAGGTGCATTTGTTCTCCAGACATTGCAAGGCTCACACAACGAAGACAGGCTGTTTGCAAATGGGAACTCTTAGGCTAGCCTGCAACTTTCCACTAGTATCTTCCCTTCTACCAATTAATTAATTAATTAATTAACATGGGACAACTCCACTACTTTTGCACAGTTTCCCCTCATTCCAGTGGAGCCTGCACAAGATAATTTCCTGAGCGATTGTGTTCCATGGGTCAGACCTGTCTCGCTCTCTCGCTTTGCTATCCAGAATGGCATCAAAATTGTAGGGCTGCATCTGGGTTCCTCATCAGCTGCTGGAAACTTGATATGTTTTTTGAGCTGTTCTCCAGCCTCCTCACTCCTGAAAAGAAAGCCTTGGTCATATCTACACCAAACAGGATATGACACTTTGAAAACATTTTGAAAACTGCATATAGAGTGTGTCTTGGGTCCCAACAGTTGTCAACACTGTTATAAAACGTGTTAAAGTGTTAGTGTAGATCCTGCCCTGGGCTGTAGAATGCAACTTCCCATGCCCATCTGAGTTGGCAGGGTTAACAATCTCTTGCGGTAAAAATGCTGCAATTCCCCCAAGCCACCTCAGAGTAATTTATCTTCCCTTTTAAAGAGTGGGTTCAAACTTTCAGCTATGAAGCCAACTGCATCAAATATACAAAGTCTTTCTCCCAAGATGGGGTTTTGGAAGAGCTCCCCATAACAGTTTTAGTGATTTTAGATTCAACGAGCTGTCTTTCTGACAACAGGAAGATTTTCCACCACTTCTGTGAATGGACCTTAAAAAGTAAGTGAGATGCAATTGCCAACAGATATCTCATGCTAAAAAAAATCCCAACTTTAAGGTGATGAAATGAAAGAAGTGACAGCTAGGTGGAGCAATAGATCACACATTTCTGCAGACAATTCCTTTTATGCCATTCTGAACTTGTTTGAAAAGAGACTTTCAATGCTATATGCTTCCAACTAGAGCTGTGCATTGATCTCCAGATCCCAATTTGGACTTTGGAAAATGGATCAGCTCTACTTGGACTGATTCAGAGGCAATCTGCTTCAACTCAGGTACTGAACCTGAGCCAAGATTTGGAAATCTGGGGCTATGAGCCTCCCATTTGCTATCATGGGAAATAAAAAAATGGACATAACCTTTTTTCTCTTTAAGCAGAATTGAAAGATATTTACAGGCATATTAGAAGGGAATAATGCTTGCCAAATGTAATAAAATAAAATAGCTGCAGGTTTTGTTTTGTTTTTAAGACGTGAACTGCTGATAACCTTTTTTATTTTGGGGCAGAATTGGATGGAATTTACAGGGATAGTTGCTCTTTCTGTGGGGAGTGAACATGCCAACTTTCAGGTGAATATCTTCCGGTATTTTTGTGTAAAAGCAGGCTTTACATTTTGAGGGTATCTAAAAAAGGACATCCTTATCCCCCTATGTTCCTTCTTGGTTATTCTTCAGAAAATAACTTACATAGAGATAGCTGTAAGAAACAGGAAGGATAGCTACAGGGGCTAAGAAGCTTGAAAAACAGTTTAGGGTTTCTTTCATAGTGAATCCTGGGCCCCCTCCACAAGGATGCGCTTTTGCGCCCGGTTCCGCGATTATGCGCATTATCGCGGAGGCGCTTTTACTCCTAATCCCTCTGCACCGGAGGCGGCGAGAGGCGGCGAAGCGCATTAATTCATGTCCAAAAAGCGCTTTACAAGCAGTTAATGCGCGTAATCGCTTGTTCACACCGCGAAAATGAGCTTTAACGGCCGGAGCAAAATAAAAGTCGCTATTTAACGCGCGTTCGAAAATGCGCATTATCGGGGAGATAACGCGCCTGTACGCCCGTTTTGCGCTCCGTGCTTGTGGAGGTAAATTTTTTAATGAGCCTTCAAGGCTCATTAAACGTCTCGTGTGGAGGAGGCCCAGGTGGAGTTGAAAGAATGGACATCTCACAGTCCCATCCTTGCCCTCCTGGTTTAATATTGTTAATGGCCAGATTGATAGCAGGGGTCAGAACACTGATTCTGGCCCACTTGTTCTGGCTGCCTCTACTTTTCTAAGCCCAATTCAAGGTGTTGTTTTTGACCAATGAAGCATTACACGGATCAGATCCACAATATCTCATGGAGCGTCTCTCTCAGTATGCGCCTACTCATATACTACACTCATCATCTATGGGCCTCCTCTGAGTGCCTCCTCCAAGGGAGGCTCAGAGGATGGCAACAAGGGAGAGGGTCTTCTCAGTGGTCCCCCTCACCCCAATTAAGGGATGCACTCCCCCGTGAGGTCCACCTGGCACGCACCAATATTGTCAACATTTTGGTGCCAGGTTAATACTTCCTCCTGTTCCTAGGCATTTGAAAGCATATAATAACGTTTTTAATGAGTCCTGGGATTTACTGTTGATTGTTTAAATCGTTGTATTTTTGTATGTTGGTTTTATATTTTATTATATTTTTTAGGGTTTAAAACTTTGTAAACCACCCAGAAAGTTTTAGCTATTGGGTGATATATAATAAATGAAATGAAATGTGTATTTGCCATTGGTTGTAGAAACAATCACATAATTTTAATACTTTCTGTCCAGCACTAGAAATAACTATGAACTTCCTGTGGGAAAATGATCACTGGTACTTATTATTATTATTATTATTATTATTTTATTACATTTATATACCGCCCCATAGCCAAAGCTCTCTGGGTGGTTTACAAAGCCTGTTACTATGAATTTGGCTTATTGCTCAGGTTAATAATACTGTTACTGTATTTCTGTGGGGTTGTTCATATGACTGACTCGTATGAAACTGGCTTTGTATTTCTATTGACATAACCAAAGATAGAGAGTATGTTGATGAATTGTTGGTAAGAACATAAGAATATAAGAGTCTTGCTGGATCAGGTTTGAAGACCATCTAATTCAGCATAAGGTTTCCAACGAAGGTTGGCTAGGGGCCTTTGAGATTCATGTTAGTGGGACATGAAGGCAGGACTTCTTTCCCATTGTTTGTTCTGAGTATCTATTATTTAGTGGTGTAATGCTTCTAAATGTTGAGGTTCCATCTAGCTATCATGGCTAGTAGCTACTGATAGCCCCACTTTCAGTTTCCTTGATTTCAGTGTCTCCAGATAAGAAATTTTATGTCAACACAAGTCAGAGGATATTAACATCTTAGCAACTCAACAGATTTTGAGAAACTGATTTTGAGTGCAGGCACAAATTGTTTCTCCAAAATACATTATATTGCAATAAACATTAATACTACAGGTGTAAAATTTTATCAACAAAATGAGAAACCAATCTAAAAAGGGAAATTTGTTTGGTCTTTCCTTTTTGGACCTGGCAGTCAGTTTCCTCGAAGCTTAATATTGAGAGAGAACTGTATAAAAATGGCCATGCAAGGGCAGTTGGTAACTTTGAAATCAGACAATATCTATAAAGTTGGAAGTAGGAGCAGTTTGTACTGTGATAAAAATGGAGCAGATTCCCCCCCCCCCCACAAGTGGTGGATGTGCTGCAAAGCTCAAGCATATTGGAAAATGATTACCCAAGCAACAGTGTCCATTACTAATGTTAATATTACCTAAGGATCCTCTTGATTTTCTTCTTAATTTTATACTAGATATAGTCCCTACAAAAAAGTATTAAATGTACTACTGTTTGCTAGACTTGTTTGAGCTCATTACAAGAATGGCTGGGGAAACTGAGAAATGTTATTTAATTAGTTAAACTGACAGCTTGCTGCAAATCCGCAAATCCATTTTATCATGTTAAATGAAACATGAATCCATTGCCATTTTTATAAATAACTCTGCCACTGAGTGATGACCAATTTGTATGGTCAAACTCTATACAGAATGGGTAATATTCTGCCTTTTGTAAATGGATTTTATCTTAGAGAAAGGAGTGTGTGTTTTAAGTTCTGTACAAATCTATTTTAAATATATAATGATTGCGCTGTTGTCTATGAAGAGCTCTGGCTAAGAAAGGAAGTTAAAATCTCACATCAGCTATAAACTCATCAGGGGGTCTTGGGTAAGCCACTATTTTCTCATCCATCCCCCTTCCAAAGATATTAATAGTGACTTACCTTGCTGCGAAGCTGCCCGAGTGAATGTATGTAAGTGCTTTGACCACACTAAAGGTGAATTTATGTTCCATGAGTGGAAAGCATTGTATCCACCAATAGGTATGATTTCTTGCTTCCATTATATGAGCACAACACTTTGAAGTAACAGATGATTAAAGGTAGCTGTAGAATCCCAGTTGCTACCATCTCCTTGATGTATACTGAGCCCAGAGGATATAATGCTCTTTGTTCAGAAAATAGGCCCACTGTGAAATATCAGAATGACACTAGGCAGATAGTTACTTATCAAGTAAAACTGATCTATGTGGCCATCAATTGGGGGTGGGGGTGGACAGGACAACAGCACACCCTTAAAACATGCAGCATGTTCTACAGTATGTGCTGTCTGTTCTCCCAGTCTAATGGAAGAGAGCACAAGGTATCTCTAAAGGCTGGGTTGTTCTTAAGAGGATAATGGATTCACTGTGACTGAATACATCACACAGCACATAGGGTTTCCGGAGCTCAGTGTTTGAGATTTCAGAGGTATACCCTTTAGAGGTTTGCCTTCATAGGCCATTTCTACACCAGGCTTTTTGCCTGGAATTGCCCCTGGCTGGTCCCTGTGCGTTCACATGATGCACAGGGATTCCCAGGGATGGGATGGGCATGGCTATTCCCTGGCATAACAGATCCTTGGGGAAACCCAATTTTCCTATGGTCCTGGGGACTTCCTGAGACCGCGGGAGATGTGGCTGCCCATTCCAGCTGCTGCCGTGCTTACTTGTGAGTAAGCGCGGCAGCAGAAATGGGCATGGAGCTGCACCGTGCGGCTCCATGCCCATCAGGGGAGGTGATGACACCAGTTTCACCACCCCCAGGAGGGCAGAGAGAGGGATGAGGGGCCAATTACACCCATGTTTTTTGTTTCTAAAAAACTTACCTGGGCACACGAGAGCTCATGTGCGAAGGTCCAGGGCCCATAATGGCAGGTGCGATGACCTGGGAGGAACCCGAGTTGTTTCACTTCTTATGTGCACTGGAGCGATGACTCCGGAAGCAGGTACTCCCTGGATCGCCACCCCTCCCTCCCTCTATACCCCTTTGGTGTAGAAAGGGCCATAGTCTCCAAGGGAAGAGTTGAAATCTCAGAGTGAGGGAAGAGAATCAAGGAACTATGTAATTTTCTATTTTACTATTACCTCCACCCCCACTACTGCATTTGTATCAGTCTCCATCCTGAGCCACTAGGCACAGCTAGGGTTGCCCTTTGGCCCAGGAGGTTCTGTCATCCCTACTAGATTCCATCCGCCCCATAAGGCTCCACTCCATGGTCTACAGGAGCCCCCTGCCCTTAGATCACAGGCCCCTGCCCCAACCCTGTGTTTCTCATTATCTCAGCATCAGGGGATCTGACACCCCCATAGTACGCCTTCTTTCACAGCTTCTCCTTTCTTTCCTTTTGAGTGTATGACATCAAGGTGATCATCACTGAAATGTCTACATTCTGCCACAGTAGTAAATACGCCATCAAACCAACATGCCATGACCAGAAAACAACCATGGAAGTTGTTCACAAGGCATGAACAACTTGCAATCTACCAAACACAACATGGCCCAGTAGCAGTGTATTTTGGCAGTTTCCCTGTTTTTGCACTCCCCACAAACTACAGGATCTATTAAGCCCCTGGTTGTAGAACCTCACTGTACATGGCTGCTGGGCTGCATTCACCTTGGTGGGTCACGAATTCAGAAGGCCCTAAATTAATTTAACCAAATTTGATTTTTTTCATGAGAATATCTGAAAATCCAAGCTAGCTATGTCTGAATTTTGATTTTGGTATACAAAGTGCTGCAATGCTCATCCTATTCAACCTCATGACTAGGCTGACCAAATGAAAAGGAGGACAGGGCTCATGTAACTTTAACAGTTGCAGAGAAAAGGGAATTTCAGCCAGTGTCATTTGTATGCAATTAGTTCCTGGTGAAATTCCCTCTTCATCACAACAGTTGTGGTAAGAGTCTTGAAATTAGACTCATGTAGTTTCGTGTCCCAACCGTCACTATCCCAATCAGACGAAAGACACGTGTAAGATCGAAAACTGGCTGCAGCTCTTTAATTTCCTTCTTGCAAGAAGTGACCATCTAGGAATCAAAACCTAGAAAATGGTACTGGCTACATATTTTGAACAACCTTAAATAGAAAAGATCATACAGGGATACATGGATCTTGTTCAGTTAAACAGTAATTAATTCTACCAATCTTGAATTCTAGAATAAACATAAGCGTCAAAGAATCTTCTGATGTGGATTCAGTTAACTCTATCTTTGACTAAGAGATGGAATCCACAAACGTTGCAATCTTTGCCAGATGTAATGTTGACATAGCCTGTCTCCTAAGAAGGCAAAGTTTATTGCTGTATCAGTTCTTTCTTTAACCTTCTGTCCTCGGCTTTAGGAATGTAGCTACTATTAATTCCCCTACGTATTTTCCTCTTGCTAAGTTAACCTGAGGTCTTCATGAGACACACTTTATTAACTCTTATTTCAGAGGCACGTATAAGGGAATTTTGAACTATCTTACCACACAGTTAAGGTGCAGGCACTATACTAGAGTGACCATATACAAAAGAAGGCAGGGCCCCTGCATCTTTAACTGTTGTGATGAAGAGGGAATTTCACCAGGAACTAATTGCATACAAATGACACTGGCTGAAATTCCCTTTTCTCTGCAACTGTTAAAGTCACATGAGCCCTGTCCTCCTTTTCAGATGGTCAGCCTACTCATGACAAATCTATAAAGTGGACCCCTTAATTGTCCCATTTTACAGAAAAGCATCTGAGACTTAGATGACTTTTCTAAGACCATTAGTGAGTCCAAAGTTAGGTTGGATCAGGCCTGCACAATGTGTGGCCTACCAACCTTGAACATAGTGCACAGTTGTGTGCAATGACTAATAAATGTGCTGGATTTTAAACTACCTGGGTTTACAAAACCAGGAAGGTTACATACACCACAACTGCCTCTATCTATCAGAGACGTCTCTATATTCTGGTCTCTTCCCCTGATAAAGTACTGTTCATGCTTTGCCTTTTGGTGGGATTTTGTGAATAGTCTTATTTATTTATTTATTTATTTATAACATTTATGAGTCATTTGAAGGTTCTCAGGGTGACATACAATAAAATCCAAAATGCACATTAAAAACAAACAGCCCAATAAAACAATCAATTAAATGCAGCAATCAATTTATTTATTTATTTATTTATTGCATTTTTATACCGCCCTATAGCCGAAGCTCTCTGGGCGGTTCACAAAAATTGAAACCATAAAATCATTTTAAAAATATAAAACAAGCCACAATCCAAAAACAACAAATAACATACAATCTAAAAACACAACCAGAATAAAATCAGAATAAAACCAGCAGCAGGAATTAATACAGATTAAAATACAAATTTAAAACAGCAAGGATTAAAATTGAGTTAATTTAACTGTTAAAATACTGGGAGAATTAAAAACAACAGAGGGTAAAACAGGAACTAGACTCCCCTCCCCCAATACAAGGCTAAAACTGTGCAGAAAATACAGAGGAACCAGGAATGTCAAGCAAGAATATTCTGGGTTTTCTTCAGGGCAGGTCCCAATCATGAATTACTAGAACTACTCCTTTTCGCTAGCTAGTGTCTGCACATGTGTCAAAGCTCTGTTCTTCTCCAGTGTTACGTTCATCAGCAACTGCGAAGTCTTGATCCAAACAACCTTTATTCTTTCTCTGCAAGAAAAATGGAATAGAAGACTGATAAAGCATTGATTCAATTTCAGAAATAAGACCAGTTTATATGAAACTCCAAAACCCAGAAAGAAAATTGGATGATGAGAATTTTGAAAGCATCCTTAAAATAAAGAGCATTAAGAACTAAAAAAAAAAAAAAAAGGTTTTCAGGTCAATTAAGACAGAAGGACTGATATAATTGCAAAACCTATAATTTTAAATCAGTGTCAATGTGAATTATCTTTCTGTAAAGGGATTCTCAATTAAATATCTCTTATGGACCAGTATACAGGATATTATTTTGGACATGATGGTCATGTCACAGTTGCCATGGGATCAGTCAGAGGTGATGACGGGTGGGAGCAGCAGGGGAAGAAGAGAATACCCTATTTTCTCCTACAAAATGTTGGGAGGGGATAGGGTAGATAGACCACAATACATGGCTGGTGGCTATGCTCAGCTTGCAGACTTCACAAGTTGTGCAAAGTCTGTTTTATGGGAATGAATTTGGCTATAAGAGCTTAGAGACCAAAACTTTAAACAGTGAACAGGTGATCAGGTAGTTGAAAATAATTAGTGGTTGGACTAAAGTTGGTTATATCTTCAAGCATCTTATGGTGTACAAAAGTTGGGGAGGAGCCACATGCTATGCTTAAGAAAGCCCCAGGTTTAATTCTCAGTATCTTCAGCTAAAAGGATCTTGGGTAGCAGTACTGGGAAAGATGGACATCTGCTGAAGACATTGGAGAGCTACTGCCAGTTACAGTAGACCGTCTGGACTAAATAGACCAATGAACAGTATAAAGTGGCTTCCTATGTTCCGTCATTTCTAATGAAGTTAGGTGCATTTCTATATCAGCAAAGAAAGCTCTCTTAGGCTAATCATAATTACTGTATTGACCCCCCCCCCTCTCTCTCCACTTTTGTAGGAGAATGTTTCCTGCAATGAGAGTGAAGATAACAGGGTTGGACCCTCACCAGCAGTATTATATAGCCATGGACATTGTGCCAGTGGATAACAAGAGATACAGGTAACAACTGCTAAAGAATAAGAACTATTTTAAATGCTCTATTGAGAATAAGAAAGCTTGAGGAATGCATTTACCCCTGTCAAGAGAAAGGAAACTCAGTGTCAGATCAAAATCCCCAGGTATGTTCCAGATTTATTTATTTTAGAAAATGATGCCAGTTTTAAGGGTAGAACCCTCTTAACCCGCTCAAGGCGGTGTATAAGATAAAACAATGCAAAAATATGGAAAACAAATACAAAACACTAAATATTTAATAGAATACTAAATGCTATAAAAACACAACAAACAGACAACACCAATAAAAACTTCAGCCCATAGATTATAGAAAGGCCAGTGAAAACAAGAGAGTCTTTAAGACCAAAGGGGTCTGACAACCCCCTGATGGAAGCCAATTTCAGAAGTATGGGGCCACCACTGAAAAGTTCTTCTCCCTTGCGCTCGTCTCCCTGCTAGCCACCCAACTGCCTTTGGTGGCTAGCAGGTTAGAAGGGCCTCTGCCGATGACCCCAGAGTGTGAGCAGGCTGTTATGGGAGAAGGTAGTTCTTCATGTAATTTAGGCTCAAACCCACTTAAACCTTTCAAGGATAAAACCAGCATTTTCAATTGGGCTTGGAAACACACGGGCAACCAATACATAAAGAAACTAGCTATTTAGGAGTGTGGCCATATCACAGTGCTAAAATATTATATACCATAAAGATATGGGAATGAATAAATTTATTTTGCATTTCTCAGTGATCTAAAAACGAATTGAGGGAGGGAGAAAATGCAGGAAGTATTATGTATGCCGCCACACAAATTGTGTCTCCACAGGGTTTAGGGAGGAGTAATGTGGAGCTGACACACTGAGCAACTTATACTGAAAAGCCCACTTCCAGAGGGGCTCCCATGTGGAGGGCTCTGAGCGTTGACAATCAAAAGATATTGTGCAGCTATCCCATCATTTCCTCCTTAACAATTCTTTTGTAGAAAGAAAAAAAGATTGAAAGTGTGGTGAAAAAACACAGGAGGGTTACAAGCTGAAGACAATGTCATCTAGACCTCCTGTAAGATTTTTTGAATGAGGCAACTGTAGGAAAAAGTCTCATTTGGAAGTACCCCAGGAATCCAAGAATCACAGCGCTGAGCCCATCTTCTGTGTAGGATTGGGGAAAGGATGAGGAAACAATTCAGAGTTTGTTGTACTTGGATGGCAAGGCCATCATCCCTGTGGGATGCAGCTTCTATACCATCCCAGGTGCTGGATTGGTTTGGGCTCTCAAGCAGTTGCCAACCTGGTTACCTGCTCTGTCTGACCCAAAAAGTGCCATAGACGTCAGGTGCCTCAGGAACATACCCAGCTCCACCACCACTAAATAAGTAGATTTGCAGCAACTCCAGTAACCTTGCGTGAATGTCCCCCAGGCAGATATCATTGCCCTTCAGAAATCATTGGATGGCATCATCACTAGAACACATTCATTGTATGGGAGGTACTCAGAAACACACACAATTGCACCGCCTTCCAACACACTTCAGACCTAGTGTCCTGCCTATCAAAGTTGGGGACAATGGGCATCCCAAACGACAGCAAGAGTTGTCTTTTAGGCAAAAGGCAACCATGTGAGCTCAGGTGGTGCAAATAAAGAAAATTAAAAGCTGGCTGAGAAGGAAAAAGCAAAAATGAAAATGCATGCATTTCCAAATTCCTGCATTTCCCTGTGTATGTGTGTGTTTTGGGGAGTAGGAGGAGGGCTTTCCTGCCAAAACAAGAGTTTGGGGCAAACCGAGAGCAGCAGCAGCAGCAGCAGCCTCACCCTGTCTAAGGAATGGTCCACAGTTCAGAGGAACGGTGCACGGTGCAGCTGAACTGCATAGAAGTCACATTTAAGGGGGAAAAGATGCTCTAAAAGGAATCTGTGGAAATGGGCCTTTTAAAAAGGGAAGGTGCGGGGTTGCTGCAGATTGGTGACAACATCATGTGTTGCAAATGACCCTGAAGTGCCCTTCCTCTGCTCTAAATCGCCAGTGTAGATTCGCCCCAGGTCTCAAAAACAAAGGCAAGTTTAGTTCCTGTTTTGAAATATAGAGAATCCAGGGGATCTGAGACCACCTATTGTGGTTTCAATATCTGGAAAGGTTTGGGATGAAATTTCAAAAATATTTCTTGCTACCATCTAGTAGCAAATGGTATGCTTGTCAATAGTCAATCAATAATGATTTTTCCCCCCAGATGCCTCTCCAGCCAAACAGTTCTAGTGGTTTGGGGATAATCAAATGCCATATTCCTTCCTAGGTGTATTTCTGGGGTCTTTAAGAGATCTGTGGGGGACCTTAAGAAATGCTATTCAGGCTGGCAGGCTCTGTTAGTGTGCCCCAGTCCTTCTCAGTTTCATCCAACTTCCTCATATATCACTCATGCCAGATGATAGCTACTGTCTCAAGCTGGGCTAATATGTTAGCTTTGGCATGTTGTGATTTGGGCAGCTCTGCTCATGGTTCTTATTCCATTCGATGGACAGGACCAATATAGCAGCCATTGCTGAAACACATCACAATGAAGACCAAACTAAGGATTTTTAGAGATAGACTCACGATGTCTGCAGTGTAATCTGAGAAACAGAAGGCATTTGCAGGTGCAGAGTGTGTTGGAGGAGTCATCTGCAAGTAATGAAATATTCCCTAATATATCTAAAGGCTTTCATCTGTGGATTAGTAGGGTTAACCAATTAGTCTGGCCCATGTGCAAAGTTTTCTAGGGACAGTAATTGGAAAAGAGGATTAATAGAGATGCAAAAGTGAGGAAGTGGTTCCAGGTATCATCTGGTTTCCATTAAAGATGAAGCACAGCATTTCCTTCCTGTGCATATAATCCGAAAGCCTGGCTGCTATTTGGTGAGTGTAGAAGAAAAGGAGGAAAGAAGGAGAAAGAAGCTACAGGTGGTGTGTGTGTGTGTGTGTGTGTGCGTGCGTGCGTGCGTGCGTGCTCACACACATTTTAAGTAACAAAGTCTCCTCCTTCCTCTCCTCCTTGTCCCTCACAGATATGTGTATCACAGCTCCAAATGGATGGTGGCAGGCAATGCTGACTCCCCTGTGCCTCCAAGGGTTTATATCCACCCTGACTCACTGGCATCTGGAGACACCTGGATGCGACAAGTTGTCAGTTTTGATAAACTCAAACTGACCAACAATGAGCTGGATGACCAAGGCCATGTAAGTCAGATAGAAGCGCATTCCATTTTCAACACTCCGAGCTTCCCTCACCAACCAGCCTTTGGCCAAGCAATTCCCAGTTAAGTACTTGGAATGTGGGAGGGTCAGACAGAAACTCATTTGCAGGCAGCAATCCCCAAGGGGTCTCCATGTCAAGCCTCCCTCACCTAAACCTCTGATAATAATCCTCTAGTTTAGGCTGACAATATGAAAAGGAGGACAGATATCTTTAACAGTTGTGTAGAAAAGGGAATTTCAGCAGGTGTGATTTGTATGCGTGCAGCACCTGGTGAAATTCTCTTTTTGTCACAACAGTTAAAGCTGCAGGAGCCCTGCCCTCTTTTGTGTCTGGTCACTCTAGTACAGCTCCTGCGGCTTTAATTGTTGTGATGCAGAGGGGATTTCACCAGGTGCTGCATACATACAAATGACTCCTGCTGAAAATCCCTTTTCTGTGCAACTGTTAAAGATACAGGAGCCCTGTCCTCCTTTCCATATGGTCACCCTACTCTAGTTGAACCACACACCATCATTTAGAATGTTACCATCTTACCTGTTGGAGGGGAACAAGAAGGCAGATTTAGCACAAGTGTTACTCTTGGTTTCCTTACCTGGACCCATCCAATTTCTGAGGCATTAACGTGAGAAACTATGGCTCTTACCAGACAGCCATATAGAATCCTAGGGATTATACCTATTCCTGAGTGTATTCTGCCAATGTATGGAAGGGACAGGTGAAAACCACTCAATATTTCATACTCATTTTCAGTAGCCTTTTACTTTAGCCCTGTCACCCTCAGCGCCTACCTGCCTTCACATAGGGCCCTTGCTCTAAGCTCCAGGGCCCCAGCACCTCCTCCGTGGTTACCCAGCTGCTCTCTGTTATCTGTTCTATGCTGTTATCAGAGTCTCTGTTGCATGATATGTCTTTCTCATACTGCCAGATTCTCCTAGAAACAGGCTAGTACCTGAAGATTTTGACTCTGATAAGAGTATAATGAACTCCACGAATGCTGGCCGAAATTATGTTGCTGCCTTCAAAATGTCCGGCAATAGTATTTGGAAACCAGTTCTTACCTTCATCAATCCCCCCTCCCATAATATCTCATTTCATTCTGCTGCATGGCAGGGCAATCTTGAACTCCACTAGTATCTAGATTATAATTCTGAACTCAGTAGGCTGAAATTTGGGAGGGTGTTCATTGCACCTCCCTAAATCTCAGTGTTGAAATTATAGTATATACAGAATATAGTACATTTCAAATAATTCTCCCTTTCCTTTGCTCTTTTCAAAGATAATCCTGCACTCAATGCACAAGTATCAACCACGTGTCCATGTTATCCGCAAAGACTTTAGCAGTGACTTGTCTCCCACAAAGCCAGTCCCCACAGGTAATGGGGTGAAAACCTTCAACTTCCTAGAGACAGTCTTCACCACAGTCACTGCTTATCAAAACCAACAGGTAATGGGGAAAAAAGAGACCCAGTAACTCATACGATAATTCACCTCTAGATTTTATACTCTCATAAACCGTGAGAGACAGCTGACAAATTTTACCTGCATGGGGCAGAAAGGGAATTTCAGTTCTGCCTCTTAAAGAAAGCTTGCCCAGTCAACACTTGAGAGGTGGGGATTGCTTCCGGCCTCTGTTACGGGTGTATGGATATTGTAAGATCTGTTTTGTCTGCATTTCAGGGATTGTCAGGTGCCTTTTGTTCTGTCATTCCCTCATTGACAGAATCGGATTTTCCCCAATTTCACTTGCGAAAATGTGCAAATTTTCCCTAAATGCACAGATCCCCCTCCCATGTGCATTTGCATGCTTTTGCATCTTAGTATGCAAAAACTTTGTTTCGTGTCTATTGGACACCACAGTGTCTTTTTAATATGGGATTGTCTGATTCAGCTTATTGCTGGTGATGCAATGCAGCTAATGCTTCTTTTAAACATTTGCTTTGGCAATGTCTACTAATTGCTTCTTTTGGGTAGGAGGTTATTACACAAGATAAATTTTCTGCTGGAACAGCCTTTAATACTCACTGATGGATATGCTCTTTTAAATTATTTACCTGCTTCATGGACATTAACAAATGGTCAGCGTAAATGGATTACCTGCACCCTTTTGATAGCTAAAAGATGGATATTACAACATTGAAAGGATAAACACCCACCTCCTATAGTGCAATGGGTTGAGGACCTTACAATGCTTTCAACATTTGAAAGGGTAGTAGATGCCACCTTCAAATAGATACTTATTTGGACGCTTGTTCCACTTTTGTTGAAGCCTATGTATAATTGCTAGAAAGATTTCATGCAAATCCACGAATCTGTATTTTAAAAACTGGGGGGAACATTTCAGGGGCCCATGGGCCCCACGTCTGAGAACCATTTGCATTGCTCCACTTTTGTTGAAACCCATGTGTAATTGCTAGAAGGTTGTATGCATTTTATACAAATCCATGCCTGTATATTAAAATAAATGGGATTGTTTTTAGTTGTTACAATTTTTCAGGTGCCCGTGGGGACCCATCTGTGGGCACCATTGGAAGTGCTTGCAGAAGGATGCCATATTGGGGACCCCTGCACAAGCCAGATGAATTTTCATGCTTGCAAAAATATGCATGAAAATGTGGGTACAATTTTGTACAGACTTTAAAAAAACCACACATTTGTAATGCAGAAATGGGGTAGAATGAACATGTGCTTGAAAAAAATGTGAACAGTATAATAAGCAAAAGACCCAGATTTATCCATCCAGTGCCTGGATACTGGTCTCCCTTGCAACTCCATTTCCTTCAGTCTAATTTGGTTTTATCTAATTTACACACGCAGGATAAAACATTTTGAAAATGTTTTGAAAACTGTATCTGGAGCTCTGTGTCCTGGGCCCCAAGAGTTCTCAAAACTGTTATAAACCGTTTTAAACCCTTTTTAAGGCAGTAGTGTAGATAGGCTCCTTGTCTGATATTATCTGTGGATTTGATACCAGTTAAATGTGGACCTATGAGTCACTGATGGCACTTTCCAAAAACCAGCTTATAAAATTAGCAAGTTCTGAGATAAAAATGCCCATGACTGCAGCCATAGCTAAATATATCAGCAATTTATCATAACTGTATGAAGGAAGAAACATGTCATAATGAGCAAGTTTCATTGTAATGTATTAGTCGGATTGTGGTCTTCTTAGCTTTAAGTCAGTGGAGAAAGTGAACATGACAGTATAAATTAGCTTGAAAGAAAAAGACAGGGTGGGTGTGGGTGTGGGTGGGAGAGAGAGGGGGTGGGGTGGGGTGAAACTACTGTGATATTCTCTGTGCTGCCACAAATTCTACAGAGGAAAATAATTTGTTATAAACCAGGAACCGAAGGAGATTTGCAATAGCCGTTTACAGGCTGTTAATATGGAAATCCACGTCTTTGGAAGAACTCCAGCAGGAACCAACTAAATATTAACGTTGGGAGAGTCCAACAATGTTTCAACTGTATATGTATATTTTTATTCTTAAGATTATAAATATGTAATCTTTGCAGGAACCCTGCAAAAACGGAACCCTTTCTACAACTATTTGACTTTAAAATAATGCTGTTTGAAAATAGTTAGATTTAAGAACTTGGGAAAGCCAGAAGAAATCTTCAAGTACTGAGAGCAGGTTATGTCAGCTCTCAGTCTTGTTCCTTGACTTGTGCTTCAGGCAGGGTGTCCACCAATAAATAAATAAATAAATAAATAAATAAATAAAGTTGCATATGTAGTATATATGTTCATCCATTATCCTAGAAAAAATCAATGGAAACTGTCATGCCTGATTTCTTCTTTTATGCTAGAGTACCAGGGAGTACATTTTGGTGAAATTGTCTTGAACATACATTCACTGTATTCCAAGACAGGGCAGATACCTTTCACTACACTTAGAAGGTATGACATCTTCACCTTGAGGGTGGTGGAAGTGATTTGAACACACTTTGCTGCCCTGAAAACAAATGCTTCACAATGCAGTCAATGTGTGCTCTTCCAGAGCAGGGCATGCGTACATGAATTCTAGAATCACAGCAATTTTTTTTTAGTAGCTTTATCGGCTCCAGTGGCTTGCTGGCATGTGTGGCAGTGGTGACAACTCTTCCCACATACCCTAGTTCTTTGATTCTAAGACACACTTTTTCCCCATATAAACATCTCTAAAAATGGGGTGCATCTTAGAATCGATGGTGATTTTCCCACACTTAGAATCAAAGCTTTTTTTCTGTTGGTGGTACTGAAATTAAGGTGTGTCTTACAATTGATGGTGTCTTAGAATCGAAGAAATAGGGTATGTTCTCAGTGGCATCTTTCCCCCTTTGGCTGCAGTGAAGTGAGGTCAGGAGGTGTTTCCCTCACTCTGATTTGGATTCATGTTATCATCACGTAGCCATACTTGACTGACCACACAGCGTCATTGGGAAACCAAATCAGATGGAGGGCAATGTTTCCTCCCCTCACTCTGGTGTTGTGCAGCCAAAGAAAAAAACTGACACTAAACAGCAGCTGGGATACATTCACTGCTTCTGCCAGATGCAGTGACACATGAGGAACACCACCACTGGTAAGTTCTTCAAAGACATTGGCTGGTTTCGGACAACACATTAAGCAACTGGGGGGGGGGGAAACAATCATCAGTTGTGTTGCTTATTGTGTTGTGTGTAGGGTTACACACCACACACACACAACTGACAGTACGCTATTCCACCCAATTAAGCAACAGAGAGAAACAATGGAACTTTCAGCTGCACAAGCACCGGAGTTGCAACGTTTTGTGTGTGGAGCTCTGCCTACCTAACTGACGGTCAGTACGCTATTTCCCCCTCCGTTGCCTAATGTGTCGTCCGAAACCAGCCGTTGTCTCTGTTTGCATGCCCCCACCCCCTAAGGGATTGCTGATTTGGGGTGGATCCTCTTTGGAGCTCATGAACAAGGTGGCAGAGTTGATCTCCAGTAATAACATATCTGTTACGAATCACTTCTGCAAGTTAAACTTCAGGACAATCACTGGTATTTTTAGAACTGTTGCTGGATTATAGCTGGTTATATGTCTGAAGCAAGTAGCAATGATTGAAATTGGAAAGTGTGACCAGTTTTTTGAGAAAATGTTCTTCTGCACAGGATTTGAAAGGAAAGTCAATCCCATTCAGGTATCCTAGGCTAGGTACTGGTCCTGAACCTCAAGGGAGTGATTTCTCATTGGATAAAACATGGCTCATTGCTATTATTATTATTGCTATTATTATTATTATTATTATCATCTAAAGCATTCTAGATGCTCTGAAATTAGCACGTATATCACAATTTACAGTGTCTTAATAATAATAATAATAATAATAATAATAATAATATATTTTAATAATAATATATTTATTAGGGATGTGCACTGGATCGGACCCGATCCACGATCCGAGTCCGGTCCAGTGGGAAATCGGATAAATTATCCGATTTCCGATCCCGCAGCTGGATCGGCCGATCCAATCCGAACCGGTCCGAAAAAGCTCCGAACCGGTTCGGCGGATCGGCGGATCGGCGGGCGCCCACTGGCGCCCACCGCCGCTTCCATTGGCGGGCGCCAGCGGGCGCCCGCCGATGAAAGTGGACAGCGGGGGGGGGGAGGAGGGGGGCACTTACCTTCTCGGCCCGGTGGCTCCCGTCCGGCGCCGGCGCCTACTACTACTAGCAGGCTCCGCGGCCTGCTCTAGGGTGGCGCGCCGGGTGATGTCATCACCCGGCGCGCTACTCTAGAGCAGGCCGCGGAGCCTGCTGGTAGTAGTAGGCGCCGGCGCCGGACGGGAGCCGCCGGGCCGGAAAGGTAAGGAGGGGGTGCGTGGAGGGGAGGAGGGGGCGCGCGGAGGGGGGAGGGGGGAGGGGGGCCCTTACCTTTCCGGCCCGGCGGCTCCCGTCCGGCGCCGGCGCCTACTATTCCCAGCAGGCTCCGCGGCCTGCTCTAGGATGGCGCGCCGGGTGATGTCATCACCCGGCGCGCTACTCTAGAGCAGGCCGCGGAGCCTGCTGGAAGTAGTAGGCGCCGGCGCCGGACGGGAGCCGCCGGGCCGGAAAGGTAAGGAGGGGGTGCGTGGAGGGGAGGAGGGGGCGCGCGGAGGGGGGAGGGGGGCCCTTACCTCTCCGGCCCGGCGGCTCCCGTCCGGCGCCGGTGCCTACTATTCCCAGCAGGCTCCGCGGCCTGCTCTAGGATGGCGCGCCGGGTGATGTCATCACCCGGCGCGCTACTCTAGAGCAGGCCGCGGAGCCTGCTGGAAGTAGTAGGCGCCGGCGCCGGACGGGAGCCGCCGGGCCGGAAAGGTAAGGAGGGGGTGCGTGGAGGGGAGGAGGGGGCGCGCGGAGGGGGGAGGGGGGCCCTTACCTTTCCGGCCCGGCGGCTCCCGTCCGGCGCCGGCGCCTACTATTCCCAGCAGGCTCCGCGGCCTGCTCTAGGATGGCGCGCCGGGTGATGTCATCACCCGGCGCGCTACTCTAGAGCAGGCCGCGGAGCCTGCTGGAAGTAGTAGGCGCCGGCGCCGGACGGGAGCCGCCGGGCCGGAAAGGTAAGGAGGGGGTGCGTGGAGGGGAGGAGGGGGCGCGCGGAGGGGGGAGGGGGGAGGAGGGGGCGCGCGGAGGGGGGAGGGGGGAGGGGGGCCCTTACCTGCCCGGCCCGGCGGCTCCCGTCCGGCGCCGGCGCCTACTACTACCAGCAGGCTCCGCGGCCTGCTCCAGGGTGGCGCGCCGGGTGATGTCATCACCCGGCGCGCTACTCGAGAGTAGGCCGCGGAGCCCGCTGGTAGTAGCCGCCGGCGCCGGACGTGCCGAGAAGGTAAGTGGCGGGGAAGGGGGCTTACCCCCCCCCCCGGAGCCGTCCGCTTCTATCCGCTGGCGCCCGCGGGCGCCAGCGGATGGAAGCAGGCGGCCCCAGGGGGGGTAGGGAGCGCGGGGGAGGGGGTTTACCTGCCGGGGCCGTCCACAGCGGACGGCCCCGGGGGGGGGGAGGGAGTTAGGCCCCCCCTTACCCACCCGCCGCCATTTTTTCCTCATAGACTTGCATTGCAATGCAAGTCTATGGGGAAAAAAATGGCGGCCGATCCAAAAATTTCCGATTTTTGGATCGGGATCGGACTCGATCCGGTCCGGGGGGCCTCCGATTTTGTCCGAACCGGTCCGGGACAAAATTGGAGGTCCCGATCCGGGTCCCGATCCGATCCGGGGGGTCCGTGCACACCCCTAATATTTATTTATTACCCATCTCTCCCTCCGGATCAAGGCGGGGAACAACATCAAATATAAAATACACAAAACTGATTAGAAGCACATAAAACCAATAAATCATTAAAATACCAATAAAACACTTGAAATTCATCTGGGTAGGCCTGCCTGAAGAGATCAGTCTTTATAGAACTGTTAATTAAACATTTATGAAAACATTTGTTCATCATGTATGTTATTAACAGTTTGTAAACTGTTTAAATGGGGGGAAGCCATTAAACACAAGTGAAAAGAATATTATTTCTAATAATATTTTATTTTAAGATTATGGAATAATAAATGCTATCCAAAATGTTATGGAATAAAATATTTACAAAAGAATCCAAATCAATTTGATTCTCTTACAGATCACCAGATTAAAAATTGACCGGAATCCATTTGCAAAAGGATTCAGAGATTCTGGAAGAAATAGGTAAGGATTTCTTAATTTTTGCTTCCCTGATTTAGAGTAACCTTTCTTTGGCAATTCATTGTACCGTCTTTGTCCAGGAAGGGTGCTGGAAGGCTCCCAATGCACAATATGCAAGGAGTTAAAAGATCCTGCATCCTATACCTGGAGCAGCATATAGATTATTTATCTATTTTGAAGATTTATACCTGCCATCAGGCTTACAAACTAAAAAAAAACAAAAAACAAGACACACAAGAGAAGGGAAGTGGAGGAGAAAGGAAGAGGAGGGAGATCAGGTTTTTTAAAGACTTGATCAAGGTGGTGAGCTATAAGCGGGCCTTTGAATGCACTTTGAGCCAGGCTGATATTTGCTTGCTGGTGTCACCGCTTGAATAGCCATTGTTGCCCCTTTGGCCAATGGATGGTGCCCGTGCATTCTTTCCCTTCCTTCTGTGGTCCCGGAGGACCACTGTCAGTTGGAGCCAAGTGTCCTTTCTGCAAGCAAGGGGGAAGCGAGCTCCCTGCCACTGCTCCTTCTCTGGCTGATGGATGGGCCAGGTTGGCCCCCAGTCCTTGGCTTCTTGTCATTCCTGGGAAGCAGGGGGTGCAGCCTCCCAGTGGTTCTAGGTCCCCTGGTCGATAGCAGAAGTACTTCCCTTCTGTTCTCCAGTACCAGGACAACTTGTGTTGGCAAAGCTGTACTTATTATTTGTTGGCTGATTCTCTTTCAAATCCTTGTGCATAACTTATACTCTGCGCATGAATGGTTGCAACATGGTAGATGTTTTCTGGAAACTATGAAGGGGCAGTATGCAAAAGTTAGAGGGATATATCCCATCGAGATTATTATGCCATTTTAATGCCAAAATAGTAGGTAATTCAGTAGATCATTCTGATCAGATAATCCAAGCCCAACCACTGGAGTTTTCTACAATATTTTATTAAGAGTGTTATTCCCTGCTGCAACTCTTTAGTAAAATATCTGCAAATTTATTAACTTTTTAAAAGTGCCCAGATTGTAACATGATTAGTGGAACTGAAGTTAAGGACAACAGACTCCTTGGAGAGAAACTATTTACAAGGAACAGCTCCCAGCCTCATGGGGGCATCCTACTTTCACTTTCAATAATCTACTTTCACTTGGACTTGGGGCTGCTTATACAGCGGCAGGTTGCCACCATGATAAGTAAATCCTGCGCTTTTGCTGCTTCAGGGTGGCAGCGGCTAACCCCAATGTATCAGCAAAAACATGGGGTTACCGGCGGCCAGGCCTGCCCTCTGCCCGGGTGGATGGTGACCAATCAGGAGTCACCTTCTGCCCGGCCACGCCTCCACCGCAACTCCAAAGTGAGGATAGATGGCAGATGTGCCATACTCGCCTTGCTCCAGAGAAAAAGTCATGGTAAGTCCCTGACTTTTTTTCTTTGCAGCTTCATGGGAAAGCTCCTGCATCGAATATTTTTTTTAAGAAAATATTTTTTTTAATTAAGTTTTCATAACAAAATACAGGGAGGAAAGACAACAACAACAACAACAACAACAACAACAAACAAAACAACATAATCAACAAAAACCCAATAAACAAGCCGCAATAAACAAGACCCAAACATTCCCTCCCCGTTCCCTCCCCTCGCTTGGTTTGTTTCAGAATTTTTCCCTTTTCTCTATTCCCTGGTGGTATATATATATTCTTCCTTTCATGAGTCCCATACATTTTTGTACGCTTCTGCCATGGTTTTTCTATTTGGTTCTTTTTTCACATAGTCTGTGTATTTTTGCCAGTCGGTCCTGCAAGTATCTCTTTTCTTTTTTCCTCTACGCACTTCTGTGTCAGCTTTTCATTTATCGCCATGTCCCAAAGGTTTTTTCCCCCCACATACTTATTGACCCCCTCTAGATGGATTCCGTTTGATGCCTGGTTAGCCGATTATGCGCATAATCGCTGAAGCGCTTTATCGTAAATGCTTGTATGCAAGAAGTAATTGAGCGCACAACTGGTGGCCTTACCGGTTGTTTGAAATGCGCTTTACAAGTACTTAATGCGGAGAATCGCTTGTTCACATAGTCAAAATGCACTTTAACGGCCGGAGCAAGATAAAACTCGCTATTTAACGCGCATTCGATAATGCGCATAATCGGAGAGAAAACGCGCCTCTACGCCCGATTTACGCTCCGTTCTTGTAGAGGTAAAATTTTTAATGCACCTTGAAAGAGCTTTAAATGCCTCTTGTAGAGGCAGCCATTATCAACATCCGAGGTGTCTTCCAATTAGTTGCTATCAATTGCCTTGCAGCTGTTAACATGAAACCAGTTAATACTTTTTTAAAAATTATCTTTCTATTTTCTTTAACATACATACTCAGTAGAGCTTGCTCTGGTGTTTTGCAAATCTCTTGATCAGTATTTTTTTCTATTTCTTGAAAAATCTTATCCCAAAACTTCCTAACCTTTCTACATTCCCACCACATATGAATGTGGGTTCCATTATCTTTACATCCTCTCCAGCACAATGGTGACAGATTCCTATTAATTTTTGCCAACCCCTTCTTTTATTCTTGTAGATATTGTTTGGAAGGGAAATCTCTCAAATCCCCCCCCCCCAATTCTTCTTCTTCAATCCCCTCCTCAAAATCTCTTTCCCATATCTGTTTCATTGTCACATTCCCCCTTATCTCCTGCTATATAATTGTCCACAAATTTTTGCCATTCTGTTAAATCCCTTGTGCTTTGCCTTACTATCTTTCTATTTCTTATAAATTTACTAATTTGCATTTATGACATTTCTATATTTTGTGTTCGCTTGTTCCATATTTCCTGTGTTATGGGATGTTGCTGTTCATTTGTATCTGTCCTATTTCTTTAAATTTACTTTTAGCTTCTGCTTTCCCTTTTATATCAAATTCTGGATGTATCCAGATTGGTGTTAATGGAGAGATCCCTGGTATTAATTTCTCTTTTTTGAAATACCATACTTTCAAAATTCCTTTTATTGTACTTCATTTTTTACTCATTTGTTGTTTTATACATTTTTTACTATAGAAAATATTCTGTATTTCTTCTTCTTTTAATCCCATCAATTCCCTTTCTATTTCTACCCATTGTATGCTCACCCCTTCCTTTATTATTGTTAATAGATGTCTTAATTGATATGTATCATAATACGTTTTTAAATGTGGTATACTCCATCCTCCTTCTTGCACAAATCTATATCTAAAGGCTTTTGCTGTTCATGTTCTTTTACCTTTAAAAATATTTGTTTCTATCCTATTTTGCCATATTCTAAACCTATTGATTGGGAGTTCATGCGATATTACATTAAATAAATAAGTAAATTTTTGCTAATAACATCATCTTTATAGTCATAATCCGATCTGAAAGTGATAATTGTATTCTCTCCCATCTGGCTATATCATTTTTAGTTCTTTCCACAGTTTTCCATAATTTAGTTTCAATACATTTTCCTGCTTTTTAGGGGTCTAAAAGTGGAGAATTGGGGGGCAGGACTCCAAAGATGCGTGTTAGCTCTCAAATGCCTAGCTCTGGCTTCATTAGTTATTTGGCATTTTATTAGTTATTTGGCAGTTTTCCTTTACAGTCCAATTCACTCTGGGTCGCATGGTAACAATAAAGGCTGAAGGTCATAACTAGTGGTGAAGGTTATAACTATCTGGTCTTGTCTACAATTAAGAATAAGGCTGGAAGATGTTAAATGTCTCTCTTATGTGCTTATGTGAAAACTCAGATCCTGTGAAAACTGCAGGTGGTGGTGAAGTTTAAAACTGGAGGATTTTGGTACTCGATTTTAGGCATCCTTTCCTTGTGGCCCCATTTTTGGCCAGATCCAGGCCTGCTTGGCCTCCATGATATGATTAACAGTGGTAACCATGTCACCATGAATGCAGCCCTCTTGGCCACCTCTATACAATGCAAATAGTGGGAGGTGGAAGCAGGGAAAGCCCCCACCATGGCCTGACTAGGGTGACCAGATAAAATCCAGGTCAGGGCTCATGTAACTTTAACAGTTGTAGAGAAAAGGGAATTTCAGCCAGTTTCATTTGTATGCAATTAGTTCCTGGTGATATTCCCTCTTCATCACAACAGTTAAAGGTGCATGCACTATACTAGAGTGACCATATACAAAAGAAGGCAGGGCCCCTGCAACTTTAACAGTTGTGATGAAGAGGGAATTTCACCAGGAACTAATTGCATACAAATGACACTGGCTGAAATTCCCTTTTCTCTACAACTGTTAAAGTTACATGAGCCCTGACCTGGATTTTATCTGGTCACCCTACTGAAGACCAAACAAGGTCTCTGTGCTCTGGTTCTAGTGTGTGACAATAACATCATCACTGAACACCAAACCCAGGAGTCCAAACTGAACCTAGTCTAGACTCTAGATTAATTTTCTAGGTAGCTGGGAAATTAATTCAGTTATTCTTAAAGCTTATTTCTAGAAAGACTGGAGAAGTCTAACTCCCCTGTGTTGAAATCGGAAGACGCATGGGTCTTAAGATCAAGGGGAGAGCTGAAGAGCTTGTTTTCTCTGAGAAAAATTGGAACAGACCAGGGAGGTTATATGTGCAAATGAGCTAGCTATGTTCAGTGGTTTGGAGATGGGTGAGAATGGTCCATGACCGTGTGCTTGGCTGGTGGAGCTCAGGTGCTGCTGACTGAGATGCCTATAAGGCCTTGGTCTGCTGCAATTTCATTTTCCTGAAAAAGACTGGGAATCACGGAAACTTATGGCTCATTAACATTCTGGAGAACAGGAAATTGCCCCATGGCTGCGGCTGTGGAGAGCTCAGTGCAGTTTTCTGCTTATGTCAAAAGGAACTAAAATCTTTAAGAGGTTACACATCACAGAGAGCCACCTTGGGCCTTAATGCAGGAAAGGCACACAGAAGAATTTCAGTGCATTGGGCATGAAAGTTTCTGCCATGTTAATGAAGATTCTGCCAAGACGTTATTGTAGGGCTCAGCCAATGAGTTGCTGCAATTCTCAGAGGCATTCCCCAAAGAAATCACACACCATATGTACTTTCATGGTGGGATTAAAGTAAAAAGCATCCGCAGAGTCAGAATAAAGCAGTCCTGGAGAGATTCTCTTTGGCATTAATTACACTTTGAACTAGTTGAACTATTCCTTCAACCGGGTAATCCTAGGAACTGTAGTTTGGAGATGGGGGAACAGAACAGGGAGCAGGGAAGCTAAAGGAGAGCTGGCCAAGTTTATGTTATGCTTCTAACAAACTTTCCTATAAAAATGCATTTCACCTAAACTAGGGCTGCAGAACCTCAGGCTCAGGGAGCAAATATGGCCCTCTGGAGGTCCATATCCGACCATCCAGGGTTCCCCGCAAGCCCCGCCCTTCCTCAAGCCCCAACCCTTCCCTCAACTGCTGATCATTTGGCAGTTTCCTGGCTTTTGCATGGTTTTTCCCATTCTAAAAGCTCGAAATGCTTTCTCCTGAGAGCTTTAAGCTAAAATATGCTGTTACTTGGGGGATTTGATCCACTCCTTTTGCCTGTGCCCCCCTGAGAGCTTTTCTGAAATGGAATTTGGTGAACATAGCATAGGAGACAGTGCATTCTAACAAAGTACCCCGAAGAAGGCCCTGATGGTCAGAAATGCGTCAGAGCTCTTTTATGTTAAACATCCTTTTTCTATCCTTTTGCCCTTGGCTATTTCATTCAGAGTAACCCAGGATCTAAAACAAAAACCTGGGTTGCTGAGATGTGTGAATTGGGCCAGCAATTCTTCAGGGCAAAGAACAATGCTTGTTCCTTACTAAGCCCTTCTGTTACAGAATTTTGTTCATTTAAAATTTCCCCAGCAATGAAAAATTGGTGTTGGGAAAATGTGTGGAAGAGTGGAAATTGTTTTTATCACAAACATTTTCCCACCCCCTTTACCTATATGGACAAGGAGGGTTGAATCTTCAGGACACAATTTTCTTATTATAATGATATCCCACCTTTCTTCTGAAACATGCCATTCTCAAGTGTCTCCCCTCCATGCACTGACTAGACTCAGACCTGCTTAGGTTTGGCAAGGTGGCTGCCTCATGTGCCTTCAGATCGTGCCCTGAGAATGCATTGCTTTCATGCATGCCTGAGCTCTGGGGAGTTATCAGAAAGCCAGAAAAAAAAAAGCAATTCAACTTAAAGAGCAGTGCTTTAGAGAATGTGCAGAGTGCCTTTACTTCATTGTGTATAAACTACAATAATCAATCACTAGGTGCACCTGGATTTAAAATGTAGTAAAGCAGTCTATATCTTAGAGTTGCTAGATATTACTTCACTACAGCAAGATGTAGTGATGGCCACTAGTTTGGTTGGCTTTAAACGGAGGTTTGGTAAATTCCTGGAGGACAAGGATAACAATGGCTACCAGTCCTGATGGCTATGTGTTACCTCCACTATCAGAGGCAGGAAGCCCGGGGAAACAAAGCCCTATGAGGAGAGACTGAAAGAACTGGGCATGTTTAGCCTGGAGAAGAGAAGACTGAGGGGAGACATGATACCACTCTTCAAATACTTGAAAGGTTGTCACACGGAGGAGGACCAGGATCTCTTCTCGATCAACCCAGAATGCAGAATAATGGGCTCAAGTTACAGGAAGCCAGATTCCGGCTGGATATCAAGAAAAAATCATGACTGTTAGAGCAATACGACAATGGAACCAATTACCTAGAGAGGTGGTGGGCTCTCCCACATTAGATGCATTCAAGGGGCAGCTGGACAACCATCTGTCAGGGATGCTTTAAGGTGGATTCCTGCATTGAGCAGGGGGTTGGACTCAGTGGCCTTATAGGCTCCTTCCAGCTCTACTATTTTATGATTCTATTCTATGATACTATTCTATGATTTCTGAGTATTATTGTGATGTTGTTGTTTAGTATATTGTTCAATATTGTTGTAGCATATTGTTGAATATTTTTTTGTGATATTTCTACTGTAAAATTGCATTTTGTAAACTGCCCAGAGAGCTTCAGCTATGGGGCGGTATATAAATGTAATAAATGAAATGAAATTATATGCGCCAGTTGCTGGGGAACATGGGAGGGTGCTGTTGCACTGTGTCCTACATGTGGGTCCCTGGTTGGCCCCTGTGTGAACAGAGTGATGGACTAGATGGACCCTTGGTCTGATCCAGCCTCAGGGCTCTTCTGATGTTCTTATCTCCCAAATAAATTGTTGGATCCAGATTTAGTCCTACTTAGATTAGACTCATTTCAGTCAATAAAACTGTGGCACAATGAACAGCACCATCACTCCATTAAAAGGTCTGCCTGCAGAAGTACAATATTTAGATGATGATAATAATAATAATAATAATAACCATTTATTTCTTACCCGACTCTCCGTCTGGATCGAGGCGGGTAAGAATGGCTGCTATCCATTCAGCAGACAGGTAAACCCTGAAATAAAGTTCCAAGTCTCCCTCTCCACCCCAGTGCATTTTTCACTCCACCTGCCTTCACTAAGGCCCTTTCTGAACCTACCGGTGTAGAGGGAGAGAGGAGGGAGGATCACAGACTTAACTACTTCCACCATCCTCCCTGGGCGTCCAAACAGGAAGCACAACGTCCCAGAAGGGAACAGGGACGTTGCGCCCGTCACGCCTGCCATTTCAGTGGAATTTTTGTTTGTAAAGGAAACCTCCCCCACACCCCACCATCCTGGGGATGGCAGAATTGCTCTCCCCCCCCCCCATGGGCATGAAGCCACCCCATGTGGCTCCATGACCATTCCAGGTCCTGGGATGGTGGGAAAACTGGGATATCTCCGGTTTCCGCTATCCCTGGGTTTCCCCGGGGTCATCTCTAGGTCATTCCTGGTTGTACCCGGGATCCCCTGTGCATCATTTAGACACAAAGGGATGACCCAGGGACGATCCCGGGGAAAATCGCTGGTGTAGACATGGCCTAACTGAGAGGAAGGACAAAATTTCACAGTAGGATGGGAGCTTCCCATAAGGCTCAGGGGATAGGTGATGTGAGTTGCAATATTTATTTATTTGTATACTGCTTTTCAAACAAATTGTCAGATTTATATAAATATAAAACAGTTTACATAAAAATAGAGAAGTACAACAAGATGTTTAAAATTACCATATTATTAAACAAAAAATGAACATGGTAGCAGATCTGGGGCAGTTGAAAATGTAACAATATACTCCAAATGCCCCCCATGGACTGGCTTCTTGAAAAAACAATTAGAAATGCCCAAAAACTTTGTGAGCAAGTATGTAGGAGAGGATGGTCATATGGAAAGCATTATCAAAACAAAGAGATATATGGAACATCTTTTCCAGTTTTTGAATAATGGGAACATTTCATACATTACTGATTATTAAAATGTAATAGCACTAAAACCCCAAAAGAAAATCTAATGAGAGATAGCAAATTCTGGAGACATATGAAAGCAGCCAGCTTTAATGAAGTAGAGTCTGTAAAGTTTTCCTCTTTCTTCTTCCAGACCATCGTTAATGAAAACATGAGAAATGAGGGTTTGCAATAGAATAGATGAAAATAGACCATGAGGCCTGGACATGGGGAGGGCACTGAAAAGGAAAGCTAAGTTAATGGACACACTGCCTGTTAGGACCAGATTATGCAAAAGAATGTTATTCGTGTTTAAGAATTGAAATCCATGATAATTTCCCCCAAGATCTCACAGCACCTTATGTAACCTGTTCTTCATTTAGGGGCCTGAATTTAATTGAGGTCTTTATGAAAATCTGAATCTTTGAGGTTAACTTGAAATTACGCTTGGTGGTGGGGCTGGAAACGAATGTCCATTTTAGTCAGTCAATCCATCTGTGAATGACCCCCTCCTTTACAAAAGCATCTGGAGCTTTGCCGGGGGGGGGGGGAGTTTGAAAAGCAGTCATTCTCCAATAGCCTCTTCTTTGGTCTGGTTCTCACTAGGATGGTAAATGGTATATTCCTTCTAAATATAGAAAACTGTAAATCACAAGTTATGAGGGGAGTATTCCCATGGTTTTGTCCCAAATTGCACAGGTATTTTTCTAAAATACTTTATAGAATATTAAATTATTGAAAAGAAATCCTCACATCACTGGCCACAGAAAACTTGCCTAAAAAGAAACTTTTTGCATCACCTTTGGAAATTGCTCAAGTTCAAACTTTGGCAGATGATGTCCAGGGGGAAGACATTCTACCCACTGTTGAGTGTAGCCACAGAGAGTGGGCCCAATCCAGCCAAAATTAAATACTTTGAAGTCTCGTTGATTTTGCTGATTTCAGCTCAACTGAACAGTGCCTCTTCCTATGTGCTTTTGTTGTATGAACTTGACACATCAATAATATGCTCAGGAGGCCATTTCCTATACAAACCCTGGCACATTGGCCTAAAGTGCTCCCACTGACCAGCCTGCACTAGCTGAAATTTCAGAGTGATTTTCAAGCCCAGCTATCACAAAATCCAAGGCAGCATGAGGCAGGGGTGGTGAGAAATGCCCCCCCCCCAACCACTGCCACAATAATGGCATGGGTATACTGGCAGGATTGTGTGAAACTGACTAGTGATATTCATTCACTGTACACACTACATCTTTTATGTTTCCTCGTTCACAAAATCGATGCTTCATTAAAGAGGGAGGGACCGATAATGCAGTGGTAGAGCACATGCTTTGCTAACAGAAAGTCCCAGGTTTATCCCAAATACCTCTAGTTTAAAAATGGATCTCAGATAGCAGGGCTGGGCAAAACCTCTCCCTGAGACTTTGGAGAATTGTTATCAATTTCTTTTTGCAGAAGCTAAATCTGGCTACTTTAGAGATCCATGTTAGTCTACTTCCGGCTTTTTGGGAAAAATGAACAAATCAGACAGGGGGGAACTGTATTTTTTCAAAAAATAAGTGAACCTGACACTTCAATTCCTTGGGCTTTTGGGGGGGAGGGGGGGGATGAAAATGATTCCACTAATTCCATTGTGCATACCAAACTAATGAGTAGTGTAAATGTCAGTACCAACAATTGTGTGCTTTAAAAATGTTTCCCCTCTTTTTTCATATCTCCCTTTTAAACAGTCACAAAAATAACAGCAAAACCACAATCCATCAGCACATTAAACAGATCCCAACGAAGAGCACATGAAGGAGAAAATTCTTGGGAGTCTGTTCAGCTATGTGTACTGTGATAGGCCTAGAATGCCCCCATGTCCCACAATTTCCTGATTCATCTCAATTTTACAAGCATATACAGCCACGGACTGGAATCAGAGCAAAGCCCCAACATCATTGTGCCAGACCACTGCATAATTAGGGCTGGATAGCATGGACTTCTGTTCCAACTGTGCGTTCTGTACAGGGTGTTGTGCAACTGAGATGGAACTGGTTCATTGCCTCCCCGCTACTCTCCCTGCCCCACACATACAGAAAGCAATTTGGGTCCTAAATTGGGTCCTGGAGGCTTGCCCAGGCCACAAAAAACACACACCTAAAGTTCTGGACACAGTTAACTGAATTTAGTTGCACCTGAATCCATTGAAAAAAGTAAAATTAAAAGGCACAGTTAAATGTCCCACTGCTCTCTGTGTGACTAGCTTTCGTTGTTTTCCCCATTGTTGGAAATGTGATTGGACTCTAGCCAATGAATTCACTCAGAAAAAAGGAGGTCATGCAAAAATGGCTACATTTATTTATTTATTTTAATTTTATTCCATTTATATACCACCCCATAGCCGAAGCTCTCTGGGCGGTTTACAAAAATTTAAAACACTGAACATTAAATAATAATAATAATAATAATAATAATAATATATTTATTTATTTATTACCCGCCTCTCCCAACGGATCGAGGTGGGGAACAGTATCAAACATAAAATACAAAACTGATTAAAACACTTAAAACCAATACATCATTAAAATACCAATAAAACACCAATAAAACACTTTAAAATTCATCTGGGTAGGCCTGCCGGAAGAGATCAGTCTTTATAGATTACAAACACTGATATACAAAATTTAAAACCATAAAGCATAAAAAACAAGTTTAAATTACAATATCCTTCTGGGTCAAAGCACAAAAAACAACACAAAAACACAAAACCCTCATCATATGCTGTTAAATGCCTGGGAGAAGAGGAAAGTCTTGACCTGGCGCCGAAAAGATAACAATGTTGGCGCCAGGCGAGCCCCGTCGAGGAGATCATTCCATAACTTGGGGGCCACCACTGAAAAGGCCCTCTCCCTTGTTGCCACCCTCCGTGCTTCCCTCAGAGTAGGCAACCGGAGGAGGACCTTAGATGTGGATCGTAGTGTATGGGTAGGTTCGTGTAGGGAGAGGCGTTCCATCAGGTATTGTGGTCCCAAGCTGTGTAAGGCTTTATAGGTTAGAACCAGCACCATGAATTGGGCTCGGAAATGTATAGGCAGCCAATGCAAGCGGGCCAGAGTAGGTCTTATATGCTCGAACCTTCTGGTTCCTGTTATCACTCTGGCTGCTGCATTTTGCACAAGCTGCAGCTTCTGAACCGTCTTCAAAGGCAGCCCCATGTAGAGTGCATTGCAGTAATCCAATTTAGAGATTACCAGAGCATAGACGACTGAAGCCAGGTTATCCCTGTCCAGATGGGGCGTAGCTGGGCCACTAGACAAAGTTGGTAGAAGGCACTCTGTGCCACCGAGGCCACCTGAGCCTCAAGTAACAGAGATGGTTCTAGGAGAACCCCCAAGCTATGAACCTGCTCCTTCAGGGGGAGTGCAGCCCCATCCAGAACAGGTTGAACACCCTCCATCCAGTCAGCAGAACCACCCACTAACAGCATCTCAGTCTTGTTTGGATTGAGTTTCAGTTTGTTAGTTCTCATCCAGTCCATTGTCGCAGCCAGGCACTGGTTCAGCACGTCCACAGCCTGCTGAAGATGAGAAGGAGAAATAGAGTTGTGTGTCATCAGCGTACTGATGACAACGCACTCCAAAACTCCGGATGACTGCACTCAACGGTTTCATGTAGATGTTGAACAGCATGGGGGACAAGACTGAGCCCTGAGGAGAATCCACAGGGCCAAGCAATGTCCCCCAAGCGCCACCTTCTGGAGCTGCCCCACCAAGTAGGAGCGGAACCACTGCAATGCAGTGCCTCCCACTCCCAACTCAGCCAGTCGTCCCAGAAGAATACCATGGTCGATGGTATCGAAAGCTGCTGAGAGATCAAGGAGAATCAACAAAGTCCCACTCCTAGGGTGACCAGATAAAATCCAGGTCAGGGCTCCTGTAACTTTAACAGTTGTAGAGAAAAGGGAATTTCAGCCAGTGTTATTTGTATGCAATTAGGTCCTGGTGATATTCCCTCTTTGTCACAACAGTTAAAGTTGCAGGGGCCCTGCCTTCTTTTGCATATGGACACTCTAGTATAGCACATGCGCCTTTAACTGTTGTGATGAAGAGGGAATTTCACCAGGAACTAATTGCATACAAATAACACTGGCTGAAATTCCCTTTTCTCTACAACTGTTAAAGTTACAGGAGCCCTGACCTGGATTTTATCTGGTCACCCTACACACTCCCCCGTCTTTCTCCCAACATAGGTAATCATACAGGGCAACCAAGGCTGTTTCCGTGCCAAAACCAGGCCTGAAGCTGGACTGAAATGGATCCAGATAATCAGTCTCATCCAAGAGCTGGAGCTGGCTCGCAACCACTCGCTCAAGGACCTTGCCCAGGAATGGAATATTTGCCACTGGTCTATAGTTATTAAGATTTTCAAGGTCTAGGGAAGATTTCTTCAGGAGTGGTCTCACTACCGCCTCCTTCAAACGGTCTGGGACCACTCCCTCTCGTAGAGAGGCATTAATCACTTCCCTGGCCCAGCCGGCTGTTCCATCCCTGCTAGCTTTTATTAGCCAAGAGGGGCAAGGATCCAGTACAGAGGTGGTTGCACGAACCTGTCCAAGTACGTTGTCAACATCCTCGAGCTGTATCAACTGATAGTCATCCAAGAAAACAGGACAAGTGCTCTGGACACCTCACTAGATTCACCTGCTATAACACTGGAGTCTAAGTCCTGGCGGATGCCCAAGATTTTATTCTGGAAGTGCCTAGCAAATTCAGTACAGTGGGCCTCAGATGGTTGTACCACATCCTTGGGGCTGGCATGTAATAACCCCTGGACAACTCTGAAAAGCTCCACTGGGCGACAGATTGATGATTTGATAGTGGCAGCAAAGTATTGCTTTTTTGCCACCCTCACTGCCCCTGAATATACTTTACTATAGGCACTTACCAGTGTTTGATTGCATCCATCAGGAGTTCGTCCATCTGCCCTCAAGCCGTCTCCTATTTTGTTTCATTGCTCTCAGCTCTGGGGTATACCATGGAGCCGTACGAGCTCTACACAGGAGAGGGCGCTCAAGAGCAGTCATGTCAACTGCCCAGGCCATTTCTGCATTCCACAGATCAACCAGGATTTCAACATGAGAGCCAGCCCTATCAGCCGGAAAACTCCCCAGAGCCCTCTGGAAACCATCCGGATCCATTAGCCTCCGGGGACGGACCATCTTAATGGGTCCCCCACCCTTGCAGAGGGGAAAAGCGCTGTAAGTCTAAACCTCAGCAAGCAGTGATCTGACCATGACAAAGGGACTGATGTAAAGTCCTCTACTTTCAGATCACAACTCCATGTCCAGTTGCGAAAACCAGGTCTAGAGTATGCCCTGCTACATGCATTGGGCCGATGGCATGTTGGGACAGTCCCATGGTTGTCATGGAGACCATGGAATCCTGAGCTGCCCCAGATAAGGTGCCCTCAGCATGAATGTTGACATCCCCCAGAACCAACAGTCTGGGGGATTTCAGCAGTACACCCAAGACCATCTCTGTCAGCTCACCTAGGTCCAATGCCTAGTGCCATTCTTCAGGGCAGGCTGTAGGCTTGAGTCCCTCCCCCCAATTGGTACCTTCCTAACAATGGTTTTACCTGGTGGCATCGGTTCAGTCTGGGAAGTCACCAGGCATTGGGCACAGTGGGACTCTATGGAAGATTTAAAATGGCAGGCAGCTTCCTAGACCCAATTGCTGCTACTTAGATAAGGCTGCAGCTGGGGGAACAGTTGGGCAAAAGGAATAAAAGGGTGTTGGATGGTGTCAGCACCAATGGGCCTGGCTGGTGTACTGGGCATGGCCACTTCCTGTTCTGCTTGACTAGCCTTGCTTGCTTGCTCTTCCTGCAGCTTAAGACAGTCTCCCGAAGCAGTTTAGGACAACTATGACATCGCGTAGCTTCATGAACACAGGCATGTGTTTCTCCATGTGGCTGGCCTTATGTGTGTATGCATGTAGAAACATAATTGCGGTGACTTTGGGGCTGATTCATACATTTGAAACCAAGAAACTGTATTTTCATGGTTACACCGTGGACCCATAGGCCCCCATTCCATGCCATGTGTGACATAGCATGTGACATGGATGTACGTTTGAGTTCTTCCCTCTCATAAAGGGGGGGTGAAGTATGGCAGAAATCACTGAGCTCACCCTGACGCCACATGGGAGAGGTAGGCATGTAGGGCTCTTGCTCCACCGTGTATTCTCTTTTTCTGGCTTTCACGTGTGTGAACTGGCTCTTGTTGACATTTCTAGCAGTGTTGGGCTGGTGGATTTTGTTAGCTTTAACAATCCAAGGTCACATTTTTGTATTAACCTTGACCTTGTGTGGCCTTCATATGAACTGGAGAGTTTTGTTGTGAAATATTCTGTGCTGCTGTGAGGGTGCTATGTGGAAATACCTTCTATTCTTACTTCCAACAGCTTAGCAGCTAATAAACATGGTGCAACAACTTCTCCTCTCCTAAACTAGCTGTTAAAATATAGAGTTGCCAGCTCAGTATATGCAAAACATCCTTGTTTCCGGGGTGACTCTGGAAAGCTAACCGAGTGGAGTCATGAAACCTTTGAGCTGCACAGACTCCCTTAAGAGGCTCTAGGGACCTTAGAGATTCAGAAATCAAACATGAGAACATTCTCAAATTTCATGAGCCATAAGAAGGCAGCCAACAATAGGAAATAAAGCAGAAGATAAATGAGTGAGTAATGGGGTAAGGTTAACTAGTCTGTCTTAATTATTCTCCTTTTTTTTCTGATCCCCCCCCAACCCTTCCGCAGCTTTATGGTCAGTAATTAAAGAGGTTAATTAAGCCCTGAATTCAGTTTCCATTTCTGCCACAGGCTCTGAGTGTGACCTCTGGCATGTCACCTTCTGCCTCTCTTTCTGCATGTGCTATTTAACTTATTTATCTCCCTTACAGGGGTTGTCTAGGTTCAGATCCATTGTGATTCACTTCTGCACAGCTTGGAAGGATCAGTTTTTTGATCAAAGGAGCAGTGCAGAAGTAATCACTAAAACTGCTCTTACAAAGGAGGGGATGATTTAGGAGCAAACAGGAAAATTTTAAAGGGAATAATTGGGAAGCAGATATTGGCCTGCTGCATATGAGTTCAGTGCCCACCATGTGCTGGCCAGATTTGCAAAATTACAGCTTCTTGTGTCATGTGAACCCAACAAGGGTGGCTTGTTGGGGTGGATAACATCCAGAACCCATGGGCTGTTGTAGGGTAGTGGGGTGATTTGTTACCCATCCCAACAAGCCAACCAGGCCAGGTTTGTCTGACATGAGAAGTCAGGCCGATGACGGTAATTATGCAAGTCTGGTTGGCACATGACCAGCAGATTGTCAACCACCATGCATTTGTGCAAACCGGCCTACCACATCATTAAACGTTGGGGTGAAAAAATTTACAGTTTTGCACAACGTAGGAATTAGTGGCTGTGAAAATGACTGTCAAGTTGCTGTTGACAGAGAGAAAAATACAATGTACATAGTCTCATTTGTGAAGGTGGATATTGTTATGGCTCACCAATATTTTTCTTCCTCTTCTTTCATTTCACAGAACTGGCCTGGAGGCCATTATGGAAACATATGCCTTTTGGAGGCCCCCCGTGCGCACCCTCACCTTTGAAGATTTCACCACCATGCAGAAACAGCCAGGTGAGCCATTTTATAATGGGCACCAGAATAGTGGCTATGAAACAACTGCAGAGCGCTATAATGGGCATATGGTATCCAGCTGAATTCCTGATACCCCTGTGGCTCTTGACAGCCAGGGAAAGATAGAAAACAGAAAAGTACAGCTACTAGTTTCAGAAACAGAGGAAGTTTTGAAATGGAATTTCAAGACTTCCCTGTATAGCTAGTTCATATTTGAGCTATCTCGCCTACTGCAAGGGTAGGGCTGTAGCTCAGTAGCAGCACACATTCGAGGCATTCAAGAGGCAGCTGGACAGCCATCTGTCAGGGATGCTTTAAGGTAGATTCCTGCATAGAGCAGGGGGTTGGACTGGATGGCCTTATAGGCACCTTCCGACTCTACTGTTCTATGATTCTATGTTTTGTATTCATTGGTTGAATCCCCAGTTAAGCAGGATTTCAGGTACCAAGCCTAGGAAAGGCCTCTTCTGCCCAAGGATTTGGGGCTAGTTGGTAGATAATACTGGGCTACATAGACCATTGATCTGAATTTATCCATGGGGGAGGATTCTCGAGGAGAAGCAACTGACAACTGATGGAGAAAGAGAACACCGGCTTAATGTATGTAGAATAAAAGCTATTTAGTGGTGCTGGTGGTAAGGAACATTCTGTCTTCAGCAGAACAATGGATGCTCTTGTAAGTGGTCAACTTCCTGCTGCCTCCCTCTCCTGTTCCATCTCTGGTTCTCTGACGATTGAGATGTTGTTGCTTGTTCACATATTTACTGTTTCTGCACTGCCTCCCTGCAAGACTGACCATATGAAAAGGAAGACAGGGCTCATGTAACTTTAACTGTTGTAGAGAAAAGGGAATTTCAGCCAGTGTCATTTGTATGCAATTAGTGCCTGGTGAAATCCCCTCTTCATCACAACAGTTAAAGTTGCAGGGACTATACTAGAGTGACCGTATACAAAAGAAGGCAGGGCCCCTGCAACTTTAATTGTTGTAACGAAGAGGGAATTTCACCAGGAACTAATTGCATACAAATGACACTGGCTGAAATTCCCTTTTCTCTACAACTGTTAAAGTTACATGAGCCCTGACCTGGATTTTATCTGGTCACCCTATTTAAGATACGTTATCCTGCCTTTCTGTCTCCCTTCAAAAAGCATCCTCCAGGGCAGTTGCTAATCACAATAAAACCATTAACAAAAGAAAAAAAACAACAAAAGAAAACCATACAAACCAGCAAAATAGCTGAAATAAGATAGGCTGAAATGCCTATCTTATTGGAGGAATTCACTGGGGAAGACGGAATTATTAGACTAGTTTAAGTCTGTGGTGTAGATAAAATCCAGGACACTGGGAGGGTGCAGGAGGCTTTGAGGTAACCCCACTTCAACTTAGGAGCTGACATTGCCAGGCTAGAATGCTATTTACCACTTTCCTCACCAAGAACGTGGTGTGCAAGGGGGCACTGATAACACCAGACTGGACTTCTAGAGCCCCAGGATCATGGGGAATACTCTCCCTTGCTTCCCTTCTATCTCCTTCCACCTTTTAGGTGCATTCACACATAAGAGCAGCGCCAAGTGTGGGTTGATGCTAATTAATCCTCCAGCATTTATAGGGCATTGTTGCACAAGTGGAGAATTAAGAAAAAAAATTCATTTTTATTTTAATAAACAATTACAACTTGAGATGCAAATCCAAGGATAGTATTATGTCTGAACCAGCCCTAGAACTTTTCTACATGAGGCTTTTTAACTCACCACTTTACCAAGGTTTATGCATCCAGATTCTTTGTGGGATTAAAATCTGCTCCTTTACACATGTTTCTTTCCAGGGTTTTCTTTCTGTGCCTTTCTATACGTTCTGTTACACAACCATTAGATGGTGCTGAGCAAATACACCAGCGTTTCATGCTGCCATTCACAATAAAACCAAACTTTCCTCATTAGGAAAAGAAAAAAAACTCCTGAAATAATGGTTTCAAATAGCAGCAGAGGCATTTGAGGATGACGAAATCATGTAAAATGCCCACAAATTACTGTGAGTGAGGAATCATGAACGCACAATAAATGCCTTATATAGAAAGGCTCCTAAAGTGGTCAGAGAAACCATGTCATGCTGTTTTAAGAATGACAGCTCGTAGAAATACATTCCCGGCTGCCACTGTGACCCTTTGCTCACAGGGCCTGAATGCCATAGGGGGCCCTTAGTTTCTGGTTTAGAAGGATACAGGACAGGGTTTAGCTATGGTTAGATTAAAAGTGGGAGGAGTCAAGGCGGAGGGCTTCTGAATTTCATTAAGCTCCCTCCTGTCTATATTGCTTTCATTCAGGAATTGCTTCCGCAACCCAAAGTTTGTTAACATGTGTGGAAAGGGAATTCCCACATAATTCCGTACTGTTATACGTGTGGCCTGTCCAATATTCAGACATACGTTCCTGGGTGCCACTGGAAATCCCCTTTTGACCAATTTAAGATTTCTTCAGGAATTTAACGCAAAACCCAAAGGCATGCTGTTGTTTCTATTGCTAATTATCTTACTCTGCTGCTGTATTTATGCAAAAACCTTAAGGAAGATGGAATCTAGTGATAAACTCCCAGGACTTCATTATGTCCTGTTTGATAAAAAAAAAAAAAAATCTTCTTTCTGTCTCCCTAGACAAAATGTAAGAAATAAATAGGGCTTTCTACAGTACACATTAGATCAGGATAATGGCATGGGGGGGGACCCCCCATAACTGTTCTAAAGTAAAAATAAAAAAGTCGAGAGATCCGAATATGCATCTCCTGCTTCATGTGTAATGTGGCCTCTAGCTATTATAAAATTGTGTAAGATGGCCCAGTGCCTATAGGATATCTCTCACAGCATGGAGTATGTTTCAGCCCCATTTATTTGTGAACATGTTTGGACTTGAGACTACTATGGCATTCTATGAACTACTGATTAGATGAGCTATTAGGCCTTGCATTCAGATCTGCACTGATAACCTTCGATGCCATTGGTTATCAAATAACACACTCATAGCAACTACAGCAACTGCTGACATCGTCAAGTAATATAAGGAAAGGAAAATATTTCATGTATTTTTAGCTTCTTTAAATGCAATTTGGCAGCTGAAAAACCAGGAAGCAAGCCAACACCATGTGACTAGGTAGCTCTCTGCAGACTACTACCAACTGTTGTTTTGGCTGCTCATTCAGGATCGCATCACCTAAATTTCGTCCCAAATTCAGTACTCACTTGCCAAAGTCATAAATGTAAGTCCCTTTACACCCACAGAATTTATAGTCTTCACTTGGTGTCCAGCTCTCCTAGAGGGTCTGAAAAAATTGCTAAGTTCAAATAAAATAGGAAGTTTTAAATATATATATATATATATATATATATAAGCCGTCTAAGCTTCAAAAACAATCAGAACACACAACACCCTTTCTACCAGCTAAAAAAGATCCAAACCTAAAAATATGTTTTCAAAATAGACCCGGCATTGCCCAGATATCTGAATTACATATAGTAGGGAAGCGGATCTCAGTGGACATGAAGAACTGTTGTATGCATGTGCTCTGAAGTTATTATTATGAAAAAAAGGAAAGCAGCCAGAACAAAGAATACTTTATTGGCATAATTTACTATATAATATCTACATTTAACAGGTTTTGGCAGAGAGCCAGGATGGTATAGGCCACTAGTGACTTGGGCCTTTTATCCGACATAAAAATACTTAAAATCCAAATTTTAATGTTTTTAGATTTTTCTGGTACATTGTTCAGCCAGACCTATCAGCATGCCAGATTTCCAGTTTCTACCCCGGCGTTGCTTGGGCCCCATAAAATATATGTCTGCGAGGTAATTATTTTTAAGTAGCAGGCCGGTGTTAAGCCTGAATTAACCTTTAAACAATTTAAATTCATTTTTTTCCTCTCTCACCCTCATGACAACCCTTCAAGGTAGGCCAGTCCTAGGCCTGTGAGGTAACTTTAAAACAAATTAAATTAGTTTCTCCCCCCTCTCTTATCTACAATGCATGGCCAGGGCTGCCTTGAAGCTGTTGCCATAATTTTCCTTGTCCCCACAGAAAACAAAAACTACAACTCCCAGCATGCCTTTTGCTGTGGTTTCTGACTTGCCCAATGGGAGTCCTGCTGCTGAAGCTCATGGGAAGTGAAGTCTGGCTGAGCCAATCCACACTACACTGTGCAATCGGTGCCCATAGGTAGGCTGTGAGGGAGCTGGATTGCTGGCTGATGATTCGCTTGGTTGCCATTGGCAATGGGCCCAGTGCTGCAGCCTCCTGCCCTCCTGTTCCCAATGGGGCCTAGCAACTGAGGCAGCGGGCCCCAGGTGCTCTCCCTTCAGGCCCAGGAGGGCGAGCCACTACCAGATAATGGCTGCCAAAGCCTGATAAGTCTTCCTTCCTGCCCAAGACATGCTGGTAATGGTGGAAGCCTAGGTGGTGGAAGACAACTGGAGAGCAGGCCATCTTAGTTGTGGCATCCTGCTTGTGGATTTCTGAATAAAGTTTGTGATTTTTATGTAACAGCCTGACTATACCACTGAGACAGAAGAGTGAGTGGAGGATTGACTGATATAGCTGAGGCTAGAATGGAATGGTGGGCAGGGTTAGCGGCAGTTGGAGAAAGTCAGGTAGAAGGAGAACAAAGACTGTTAGTGAGAGGTCAGGGTTTGCTCACCCATACCTTATTTTAAATCAGCCACTTTACATGGCGGTACTACACCTCCCAGGATGCCTCTTGTTGCCGATGCTGCTCCTCGATAGAGCATTGAGGAGTAGCATCGCCAAGGAAGGGAGGTAAGCAGCTATCAGTGCATGCACCCAGCTCCGGCCAATCCTGCTGGGATTGCCTTGGCCTGTGCTTCTCACCCACCAAGTACTACATCAGGAGCCTGAACTGAAGGGGCTGGGCTGGGCACTTCCCCCCATTCTCGAGTCTGTTTCTGGGCATGTGCAGAGTACCTTCCCTTCCTCCCTCCCTTTTAAGGGCAAAGGCTACACACTTGCTTCCCCCATATTCTGAGAAAACAGTGATATCAGGATGGGGTGCCTTTGAGCATGTTTGGCCCCTCATGCTGTTGTCAGACTAGGACATTATCTCCTCCTCCTTTCAAGAAGGCCATCATCTCTCTGGCTAAGAGATCAGGCAAAAGATAGATACTGAAGAAGAAAAACCAAGCTGGCTTTAAAAATGTTAACCAGCCTCTATGCAGGTTTTTCAAAAATAGGAGCCAAAATAATGCTGATGATTCACAACATAAGGGCTTGGGAGAAGCCGAACTCTTCAAGAATAACGTCACCATCAGTGAGATTGGCATGCCATTGGGACAAAACAGGTTTGATATTAATTAAATGCACATGGCAATGAGATGTTATAGGATTGGGTAGGGAGAGCCAAAAATCTGTTAAACACTTTAAAATGACTTTTTAAAAAATCTAGTTGAATCTGATCCAGATTCTCATTATTAAAAATATTTGGCTCTGCTTCTTGAATTTAATGAAGAACACTTTAAAAAAAGAAAACAAGAGTTCCAGTAACTCTGTACTATGTCATTTTCCAAGAGTGCAGAAGCTGTTGCTGGCTCCTATATGCAATTCTTTTTCCCACACAACACAGATAGGAGATGCTAACAGCGTTTTGGTTTTGCCAAAAATGCATAACTCCCCCCCCCCAAAAAAAACATTTTGTACTGTATCAGCTTACTTACCACGCTTCAGTTGAAGCCTAAGCAATTGATCATAATGAGCGTCCTCAGTCATTCTCAGCTTGTGCCATCCCTCACAAGGCCAAACTAGATATGGCAACTTGACCTGAGTGCCAGTATATGAGTCGTGTGGGTTTCCTATACAGTGGTGGCAGGGGTGGGGTGCTGATCTCTTTCCCTCCCCACAATCCCCTCCCCAAATGCTTCTCCTCAGCTGACTTTTTCTCCCTGTTGGGTTCCTTTTGTTCTCACAGCCCCATGGGGAGAAAAAACATCTGTCGAGAAGCAGCTCGAGGAAGCACAGGCTGAGGAAAATCTCAGATCCCTCCTCTGCCTGCCCGGGCTGTAAGGCTCACTCCACCACCACTTTAAAAGAAGTAAGTGGCAGTTGAATTTATATTCAATTCTGCTGCCGTTACATCTAGTTCACCAAATACTCTCCACCTAGAGTGCATCAAATGCAGCTCCTTCACAGTGGCCCCTCTAGAAGAGGTCGCTTTTACTCCTGATTCTCCGAATATGCGCATTACCCCTCAGTCGAGTTTATGCCTAATACCTATAGACGAGAGATGTGGAAGCGAATTACAGGCTCCATACAATGCGCTTTAAAGTTTTTTACATGCATTTAATCGCATTATCAATTAAGCATATAGCGGTGCTCGAACGGGGAAATGTTGACGAAAGCACCGCCCTGTTTCCTGGTGGAACTGCCCCCTCAGTATCCCACTGTTTGTTAACCATGGCCACCTGAATTTCCCACCTTTGGTCACCTGCTGTTGGTCACCTGGTTTACCTCTTCCTTTGTGCCTGATCACCATTTGTAGTAGTCCATCCTCCCAACTGCTCAGGAGTAAATGGAAATGCCAGCCTATGGCTTCGGACAGGCTTTTACAGGATGTCTTGCCCACCCGTTTCTGATTCCTCCGGCCACGCCTTCCTTTGCAATCGGCTTCTACCCTCCTTTAAACAGCATTTGTAGAATAAAGATATTCCAGTCGTATCTCAGTAATAACTTGTCTTTTTGGTGATCGGCAAGATACACACGCGCACACACACAGAGCTCAATGTCAGGAACCCAGCAAGGGACGATTTGTCTTAGCAGATGGCTAATCATCCGCACATCCTTACTCCAACCCCCTTGCTTCCTGTTAAACCACCTCCATCTGGCCCCGCATCTCGATGAAAGAAATATCCGGTAGGGGATTTAAAAGAAACTTTATTTTCAGTACAAGTTAGGTCAGCCATTCCTGCAGCTTCCATCCTGAGGGATGAAGAAGAAGGAAGTGGGAGGGAGGAGACAGAACAACTGGGAGGTGTTCCCAGCGAAGGGGCAGTTATTCATGCATGACATCACCACCAAAGTACGCCCACTATCACCGTTAATGCGAATACTCAGAAGTTGTTTACACTAAGATAAGGCTCTGTAACTTCTGGGGAAATTAAAAGTCGCTATTTAATGCAAAATCAAAAATGTGCATTAATGAAGATAAAAATCGCCTGCACACCTGATTTAAGCTTTGTTCGTAAAGAGGTAAAGCCGGTGATGTTCCGTAAAGGAGGCGTAAATCGATCATCTAGCGGAACCCAGTGTGATCGTGGATAAGCTTGCATTGGCATTTTTGACCGGGTTGGTTGTACATTGATTTTGTGCCAGTTCATAATCTCATCATTATAATTCCACACCAAAGGACAACCAAGCTGGGTGATCCGGGGCGGTCGCTTGTCCCAAAAAACCTGCAGTATATACAGTCCTCCCTCCACACATATACCTGCCTATAATAATGATGGGTATTTAACAAGTGTCTTCTAATACCCCAAACAGTAGATGGTTATATGTATAATAGCTCTAATTTGTGACCTTCTGTAGTCAAATGGTGGAAAATTCCATTGACAATGTGTGCAGGAAATATGGGTTTGAATTCCAATGATTCCCAAACCCAATACTCAGCATTCTGGGGTTAATTGCTGCAGGAGTGTCAGCCTGAAGGGAACCGATAAGCACAGGCTACTGCTCTTGAGAACATTGCTGATTCCTCTGATCATATGGTACTGCACCTGCTGGGTTTGATAAGGTTAAAGAAGGAGGCACTGAAGTCAGCTGTGTCATTTCTTGAAATTTCCACTGATGGGCAGAGAGTGCAGAAGAACAAAAACCCTATGCAATGCAGACAGGTACCAATACTAGAGATTTTTTAGCATTGGGTATAAATGCTTCATTCATTCATTCATTCATTCATTCATTCATTATATTTCTTCCATACCACACCATAGCCAAAGCTCTCTGGGCAGTTTACAAATATTTAAACCATTAAAATACATTATATAAATTATAAAAAAAACCATTCACATAAGGACATATATCTAAAACAAGATCAACAACATATATTTAAAACAATTTAAACAATCAGTCAGAGCCAATCCAGGACCTGATCAAAAAGACGCATTATATATTGCCAAATGCCTGAGAGAAGAAGGCAGTTTTAACCTGGTGCCAAAGAGATGACAATGTTAGCACCAGGTGGGCTGTTTGGAGAGATCATTCCGTAAAAGAGGAGCCACCACGAAGAAGGTTCTCTCTCCTGTTGCTGCCCTCTGAGCCTCCCATGGAGAAGATACCTGGAGGAGAGCCTTGGTTGCAGAGTCAAGTGTATGGGTCAGTTCATGCCAGGAAAGGTGTTCCAATAGGTACTCCGCTCCCGAGCCATGCAAGGCTTTATAGGTCAAAACCAGCACCTTGAATCAGGCTCAGAAATATACAGTCAGCCAGTGCAAGCGGGCCAAAGTAGGCCTTATATAGGGTGGATCTACACACGAGTTTTTTGACGTTTTATAAGGGTTATGAAAACTCTTTGGGCCACATGACGCACTCCCTATAACGTTGTATATCTGAGGTTTTTTTAAAACTCCCTTCAGTTATATACAACGGTTTCACTTTTAATAAATCATTTTAAGTAAAATAATGTGTCCTTCCTTACCGTTTCTGATTCATGGGGGCAGTGCTTCCTTTACTGGTGCCCAAATGCTGAGCAGTTGATTGGTGGGGAAGAAACAGGAAGTGGACCAGTGAACTACAACAACCACAATTCTTAGCCCTATACTCGCTAGGGAATGACAGAGGAACTAAGAAGGAAGTGTGTAACTGAACTACAACCCCCACAATGCCTTGCCCTAAATTCATTGAAAAACGAAAGAAGAAAAGACAGGGCAGAACAGTGTGTGATCGCACACACCGCTTTAAAGACAGAAGACTGTTTCTCCTGTAACGTGAGTACTCAGTAATGTGGCCTAAGACGTTTTAGAACGCACCTATTTGGAACGTTTTAAAATACAATTTAAAACGTTCCAAAGGACTGTGTGGATTCCCCCATAGTCAGACCATCTTGTCCCTATCAGGCTGTCTGCCGAATTTTGCACAAGCTGCAGCTACTATACCATCTTCAAAGGCAGGCCCACCTAGGGTGTTACCAGAACATTGACAACTGAAGCCAGGTTATCCCTATCGAAATAGGGTCATAGATGAGCTACTAACTAAAGTTGATAGAAGGCACTCTGTGCCACTGAGATTACTTGAGCCTCGAGTTACAAAAAGGATCCAGGAGGATTCCCAAGCTACGATCTTGCTCCTTCAAGGGGAGAGCAACCTCATCCAGAACAGTTCAGGAGAAACACCCATTAACAGCATCCACCTTGTTTGGATTGAATTTCAGTCTTAGCCCTCATCCAGTCCATTGTTGCAGCCAGGCACCAATCTAGCACATCCATACCCTCACTGAAGAAGATGTAAAGGAGAAATAGAGCTGTGTGTCATCAGCATACTAATGACAGTACACTCCAAAACTCCAGATGACTGCACTCAACGGTTTCATGTCCATGTTGAATAACATGGGGGACAAGCCTGACCCATGCATCACCCCATACTGGAGAATCTATGGGGATGAGCAATATTCCCCAAGAACTACCTTCTGCAGCCGACCATCCAAGTTGGAGTGAAACCACTGCAATACCTTCCACTCCCAACTCAGACATTCATCAGAGAAGGATACCATGTTGATGGTATGAAAAGCCACTGAGAAGTTAAGGAGGGTGTCCAGAAGTAAGATGAACCCCCCAGAAACTTTCTTGGAACCCAGGCTGGTGGCAGACAACCATTTTTAAGAATCAAAAGTACTCTGATAGAAGAGGTATCGTTCCCTATAGCGTACACATGGGTTTGGAAGGACTGAAAAAGCTCTCCAACCCCAACCCTTCACCCCTTGCAACCCCTGTGAACATAGACACCCATGGGATAAATGCTGGTCAGCTCTCTGAAAAAAACAACATCAACAACAATAACAACAACAACTGTCTGTCTTCAGCCAAGGACCACCTCCTTAACGGATGACTCCTTTGCTGGGTGTGGCCATCTCTTCCTACGGCGCCTTAATCTATGCCCCTCTTTTGGTGCTCCTGATCTAGATGGACATGTGAGTGCCCATTTTGAGCTTGTTCTTCAGGGCTTCTTTATAGTTGCATGGTTTACCAGGACTATCAAGTCTTAGAAGCCCTAGAATAAATGAAGAATCTTGGATGCGAGTGTTTTGAACATAAAGCTAGATAGGTCTTGTACCCAAGATAAAGCACTGGAGGCTTTATTAGAGGCTGTTAACACTTCACTCACCTCAGTGCAGTAACCTGGTTCCCATCCATGGCTTTGATCTGTGAGACCTATCTGGAAAAGATTTTGAACAAGCAACACTATGCAACAATTTTTTGCCCTCCCATTATGTTGAAGACCAGATACTAAATGTTAAACAAAGTTTGACTTGACACTAACAAAACATGCACTGTAATCCTGTTCAAGTTTACTCAGAAGTAAACTGTGTTTAATGGAATTTACTCTCTACTGTGTTTGTTTAGGACTGCAGTCTTAATCCTATACTGGGTGTGCCTGCCCACATGCCCACATCGGTTTACTGCTCTAGAAAATAAACGCTGCATTACTTGTATGTACAAGGCCACAATCCTGTTAGGGAGAACAGATGCATGTAGTTACACTGTAATTATATCCTTAGGCTGACCAGATAAAATCCAGGTCAGGGCTCCTGTAACTTTAACAGTTGTAGAGAAAAGGGAATTTCAGCCAGTGTCATTTGTATGCAATTAGTTCCTGGTGAAATTCCCTCTTCATCACCACAGTTAAAGTTGCAGGCACTATACTAGAGTGATCATATACAAAAGAAGGCAGGGCCCCTGCAACTTTAACTGTGCTGATGAAGAGGGAATTTCACCAGGAACTAATTGCATATAAATGACACCGGCTGAAATTCCCTTTTCTCTACAACTGTTAAAGTTACATGAGCCCTGACCTGGATTTTATCTGGTCACCCTAGTTATACTATATGAATGAGACTGGAAGGCACATTAATGTTCTTGTCTAATTCACTCCACTCCCAAGCCTTCGTTCTTTTGACCTTCCGAATTTAACAATGCCTCGGGCAAATTAATATTTGAATTAATATCTCAAATCCTCCTTTGAGCTACATTCCAACTTGAGCCTTTCTTTCTCTACATCTCTTCCACCATTTTAATTGTGATTTCTTTAAAAATTATTGTCTTAATAGTTTTTAATATGTGATGCCTCTCCCTGAATGACCTGGGACAACTCCAAGTGGAAATTGCCTCTCATTAAACATTTATCTCAAAGGAGCTTCCTAGTCACACACTTCTGGCATAGATGTTTGGAAGTAGAGGCTACAGATATAACATTCAGTCGGAGCACTCCAATGTAGGGTAGGGCAGTGGGGAGAACCAGGCAGAGGAACCACCACTTCCTAAGCCCTGCTACTTTCACACGCTACTTTTTCTTTTCTAATTTTTCTACCCCCCGCTGCCTCCGGCAATGCCTATGGGGAATGTTGCAATCAGTGGGTATTATTTCACAATTGCTAAGTTCCATAATAAGCATGTATTCTGGAACAGAGTACATCTGTTACAACAATTGGATTAGATGGGCAACTTTCAAATAGGGTTTCAGTCACAAAGAGCATTTGGCACTGTTGCCCTATTGCTCCTCTACTGTATAATCTACTTCTAAATGATGCTGTGGCATTTTTAAAAAGCAACATTTTCCAGTGAAAATAGATGATAACAGAATTATGTATCCTTTTCTGTACTCATGGATGATGCTGTTTTAATTTGCACTCGCATGTTGCACGGTATGGACTACTAAGACAGTGACGTTTCTATCACCACAATGAACAATTGCAAATTAATTTTGGTAAATTAAAATTAATGGGTTTTAGAAAATACCAGATGGACATTATATGGGAATCCATTGGAGTAAGTTTCTTCATTCAAAAATTGAGGAACTATGTTCCATCAATCGGGTTAGTCTACTCAAATTCAGAGTACTGCACTGTTAACAGAAACAATGGCCTCCTTTGTTTATGTTGCTGTTTTATCATTTTATTGCATTTGGTTTTAATTGAATTCATTCATTCATTAGGCATGTGTTATTTGTTTGCGTCCTGCATTCTGAGACCTTTTTGAATTGCTTCTTCATTTTTGTTTTCTAGGGGGCAGCACAGGCACTTCGCCAACGACTTCCAGCACAGGGACCCCCTCACCTTCTGCATCTTCTCACCTCCTTTCTCCATCATGCTCACCCCCAGCCTTTCACTTGGCCCCCAACTCTTTCAATGTTGGCTGCCGGGAGAGCCAACTCTGTAACCTCAACTTCTCTGATTATCCTCCATGTGCAAGAAGCAACATGGCTGCCCTGCAGAGCTACCCAGGGCTGAGCGACAGTGGATACAACCGGCTCCAAAGTGGTCCCACTTCTGCCACTCAGCCCTCTGAAAACTTCATGCCTCAGCGGACGCCATCATTAATCTCAGGAATGCCTGCTCCTTCTTCACTGCCTAGCAATGGCAAGATGGAAGCCTATGGCAGCCAGCTGGGGTCATTCCCAACTTCTCAATTTCAATATGTCATGCAAGCTGGCAACCCTGCCTCCACCTCTTCTTCTTCTTCTTCACATATGTTTAGTAGTGGCCACATGCAACAGAGCTCTTACAATGCCTTCTCCCTCCACAATCCTTACAACTTGTATGGATACAATTTCCCAGCTTCTCCAAGGTTGGCCGGAAGCCCTGAAAAACTGGCCACTACCCAAAGCACTTTACTTTGCTCTTCACCTTCCAATGGGGCCTTTGGAGAGAGACAGTATCTTTCAACAGGGATGGATCATGGGATGCATGTGATCACTCCCCCCAGCAACAGCCAGCCAACAGCCAACGCCTGTGATAATAGACAGTATGGGGCTGTACCAGGGTCCTCTTCACAAATGTCAGTGCACATGGTTTAATGGCTGCTTGGAGTCATCATCTTGGTCAACAAGGAACAAGAATCCCATCATTGCTATTGGTGATCTCATCCCTGCTGCTTTTCAACTGAAAATAGGACATGTAATTTAACGATAAATGGAAACACAAGCCATCTAAAGCTATCTTCCAAAGAACCTGACTGGAATCAAAAGCCTTATGTAACGAAATGGCTGCTGTTCCCAATGGACACAGGAAATGGCATTGTTTCCAGAAAACAGGAGGGGGGAACCTATACAGTATATGCAATAACCATCCGAGCTTGATGTGAACTGTTCACAACAGAGGAAGTCCAGTGTGTGTGTGCTGTTTCTTCTGTGTTTCCCAGATGCAAGCAACAGTCCCAGAAGACCTCATCTTATAAAGCTGCACTGCTCCTAAGAGGCCATTGCTTCATCTTTCCCTATCTTGCCATTTACAGTTTAGGATCCAAATCCATTCTCTCACCCACTGTAGCAAAAGAAAGTGATATTTGAACTGGAATATCTCTTTCTTCAGAGAGTTTTGCCTTCTCCCCTTTTGGAATGTTTTGCTCTTTCCAGAGAACAGCATTTGCTTTTGTTAAAAAGGCCTGTCTAATTGAAGGGTGTGGGTGGGGTGGGGTGGGGGGATAACCATTAATATGAACGTGTTTTCTTTAACTTTGCCGGCAAAATGCTTCTAAAAGATGCTTCGCAGGGAGAGGCGGGATCTCTGCCACACAGCATTCCATTTCGAAAATGCTGTGTAAGGGGAAATAGGGTGTAATTGACAATTCAGTGCCTCAGTATCATTAGCAATCAAGTGACAATCCATGCTCAAAACATGAACCTCCCACAGGAGTCCTCTGTAACGGAAGGAAGCATCCAAACCGGTGCAGGATCTACACTACTGCTTTAAAATGGTTTACAACAGTATTGACAACTGTTGGGGCCCGGACACGCTGCATAGAGAGTTTTCAATCTGTTTTCAAAGTGCCATATCCTGCTTGGTGTAGATCTGGCCTGGATGTGTTGAATGGTGGCCAGACAAGTTCCATGAGGGAGCCCATCCTAACCCCAGGGCTTGTCTGTACGTTCTATATGCCCCGTCATGGCTGTGCAGTTGCGCCCCATTGTTTATATGATGCAGCCGCCAACTTGCAGCCACGGTGTGCTTTTCCCTGCGAAGCTGCACTTTTTCGATGTCATTTTACGATGATTTTTTTTGGGTTTGCTCCAATGTCACCACACTCGTTTGTTGTCTGACAGTGGTGGCTTCAGATCAGATTAAGAGAGTGGGCATAGTTAGGGGTGGATCCCAGTGCAGATAGGCACGGAAATGTAGGGCCAGGGCAGGCTGAACAAGCCTAGTAATGGTCGCCATGGCAATATTAAAGTCGGGAATGAAAATAAGGGCAGTTATGATGAATATCACATAAATCCAATGAACTGTAGCACATGCGCTGCTACAGGCTTTCAAAGTTGTGCAGACTTGTAAAACAAAAAACCTCAATGACAAAGACAGGTTGTCACCTTTTTCAGTCCCCCACTATTGCTGCCTATTACCACCATCTGACAATGGCGCTGTGGTTTTTCTTGCCTGGGGAGCCTGCGCTCACTCCTGCCATATAGTCCTATCACTGCTGCTTCGCAGTAGCAATGCTGCAGAGTTTGGGGGGAATGAGTAGGCAAAATGGCATCTTATAGATGCCTCCCCCCCACCCCAGCCATCTTGCAAGCACCACAGAAAGCTGCTGTGCAACCAGGAGCAATCATTATTCCCTGTCTAGCCTGCCAACTTGGCCAAGAAAGCATTGTCTTTTAAAAGTACAGTTCTCCTCTGGTTTTATTTTTTTCTTTTAACTCTTTTAAAAGTGAGTAAACAAATGCCGCTCAGGCTAAGAAATTTAAAGTCGTGTGAAAATACAAATGCCAAGTAACAGAAACTACAATATAAAGATTTGTTTTGATGTGTTGTAGATAAATGTATTTATGTCCCTAGTGTGTGGGGGAGGGAGGGGGATTCAATATTATGAATATTAAAGAGGATAATAAATGGGTATGTAAAATATATATTAAGAAAGAAAATGTATAAAGATTTGCCCTCTGCAGGGAACTCTGTTTCTAGGTGCCAAGCACAGAACTGATGCAAAATAAACCTTTGTTCCTTTTCTGTATTGTCTTCCTGGAAGTAACGTAGGCATCAGGAAGGTTTTAAAGTGCCTGGATTACTGTGCTTATTAAGGATGAAGAAAGACATTATAGCAGAGAAGACTCACAGGGGGCTCTTCACCCATTGGGTGACCCCAGCTTCCTGCTAGCTTCACAGTTTGTATGACTGACATCCGTAACAGTGAACCAAATGCTGGATCCGTGTCTCCCCCTCACTTACGCTTCAGACAGGCTACCTGGCTTTTAAAATTATCGTTTCAACAGCCCAACATTTACCCTATCCGTCCATATGTACATTTTCTCCCTCTTTCTTTAAGTGGACATATTTTAAATGAGGCTGTCAAACTACTCTGGGGATTGGGGCCTGTGTGGTTTCATGACATCCAAATGGGTTTTTCTATACATGCTCCACCAGATTAAAAAAACTGGCATAATTCGTTGTTTTAAAAGCTTTCTTTTTAGCAGAAGTGGATCCCATTTACAAAGCAGAACAGCTACCTCTGGCTGGGGTACATTTGTACACATCAAAATTCAGAAACAGCACATGTGTGTACACACACACACACACATACACACTGAACCAAAATTGACAAATATTCCACTTCTGGCTGGCTAGCAAAGACCTTTCAGTGCGAGCCTTCTGTATGGTGGGTGAATAGTTGTTAATGAGATGTTATGCTTGGCTTAGACTGGCAATGGCACTTTTGCCTTGTTCTATGGAAGAACCCATCGCTCAGTGGCTGAGTGCGCATTTTTGCATGCGTCGGGTTCCAACTCAATCAGTTAAAGGACCTGAGGGAGCAGAGCTGGAAGAGAACTTTGGGGAGTTTGCAAAGGAGACCAATACTGAACTAGATAGATAAGTGGCCTGGTTCAATAGAAAGGCAGCTTAATATGTTCACAAACATGCATGAAATCTGTACTCGTGTGCACACAAGAAATCTGTGCTCGTGTGCCTGCTGCATCTCTACCAGTGTTTCACACTCCACCTCTTGGCTTTTTTTAGCTATGTAATGCTGGACAGAAGCTTTTACTTCAAACTTTCTGAATATTGTGAAAATACTGCTTTCTTGGAGGGTGGGCTAGAAATATTTCCTGGAAAACTCTTTAATTTTGAAAATATCGCCTTTTTTAAAAATCCTTTAGCTGGCACTGTTTTCCCTATCTGCTTCTGCTTTGGTCCCATTTTTTCCCCTTCTTGGTATTGCTTCTCTGTTTTTCCTAGATTTGTCGCACTGTTATTTCTAGTCAGTCAGGGATCACATGATGAACAAGATGATGTCATGGCATGATGTAGTCGATCAGATCAGGCTGCATGATAACATTACTAAGGGCAAATAATATCAGGTGGGATGTGCATTTCGACACAGCAGAAAATGTTCTTGAAATTCAGTGTTTGGGCTCAGCTCTCCTTTTGCTGTTGCTCTTCCCTGAATTGTACCGTTTTTCCATTATTTTCAAAAATATCCCCATTGTTTTAAAATGTTTTTTTTAAAAAAAATGTTGGATTTACATAAATAAATAAATCCATCCATTCATTTTTACCAGTGTACCCAGTCAGTAATTTATCTGCTAACCAAATATAAACCTGGCTTTTCCTGAGTTGGGAGTCCCCAGCTACTTTCTAAGTCCTAAAAAAACTCAACACAATCCCATTTCAAGGTCATCCCTTTTTTTTCAAGGTAAACATAATTATTTAGGAGGAAGTATATGGGTGTAATTCTGAAAATTCAGACACAGGTTTACAACATCAGTGAGAACCAGGCCAGAAGTATGCAGTATGCAGTAATGTTGATGTAGTCAGTATTTTGAAGCAAAACTTGCATTTTCACATTTTAAGGCCCCAATTTTTTTAAAGGAATGCATACAGTACAGTAATGTTTCGTTATATTTTAAAAATTCATTCCTTTTCATGGATAATGGATTTTTAAATATATCCTAAGAAGTCCAAAGGAACTACACAGGAGCCCAAGGGAAATAAAGGTTCAGGCAGTTTTGACCTCCAAACCCTGATTAGTATCAAGAGTATGAAATGTCTATTGCATATTGTGGAAGAACGCTGAAACTGACTGCATACCGTTCCCTTTCCACCTTAGACATTAAGTTGGGGGGGGCTGGATATTGGGGAAATAGGAGGTTGTGGTTTTTATGGAGGACATGCAGGCTTTGAGATAGAAAAAAAACATTGCACCATGTTTGCACAATTGCTAGTAGAGAATCCAAGTGAGAATGGTGAAGAGTGTAGTTAGCATGGAAATTTCAGCAGAAAGTGTTATAAAGAGAAGGTTGTAAAGAGGAAAACCTTGAATGAAAGATACATATCCAAGGGATACTCGTAAAAAAAAAAACGCGAAAGAAAGGAAACCAACCCAACATTCGTTACAAAACAATATCATTCAAGCCCACAGAGTACATAGTAGCAAAAGCAGCTGCTGGAGAAGACTTCAAGAAGCCACTTGGCGCATTATTGTCCACAAAAAAAGGAGTGTGAGCCAGGGTCAACCAGAGGGTTAATGGGGCCTGGGAGAAATGTGATTTTGGGGCCCGTACCACTGCCTCCTACCAAGGCTCATGGATGGGTGGGGCTCTGGTGAACAATGTGGCAGCCCGGGGCAGGGTGGGAGATGGGGGCAAATTGTCCCAGTTGCTCCCCTGGTAGCCCTGATGTGAATGAATGAAGTCAGGGTGGCCTCATGGCACAATGATAGATTTATTTATTTATTTATTTATTACATTTGTATACCACCCCATAGCAGAAGCTCTCTGGGCGGTTTACATAGGATTAAAAACAATTAAAAACAATATACAAAAATTAAAACAGCAAAAACATACAACATACACATATATGAACCATTGTCATGCTAGATAAGCTTCTCTCTGCTTATGCTTAGTTGTATCTCATTCTGCTTGGTCAACCCACGTGACAGGTGTTACGTTAGAGTCTTCCAACTTCCCCCTCTTCAGTTATTCACTGGCATTGCCCACTCCCCCAAGTCCAATAGCTCAGCTAGTCAGCCCCTGCTTGGATCCCCACCTTGACATTGCTCCCCTCACAGAACCTTGGCCCTGGTCCAAACAGCTTATTCACTCACACCTAGGACTTCACTGCAGGGTTGTTGTACACTACTATTTTTCAGCAGCCCCATCCCGCCCCACAAGATAGTTATAACAACACTGGGCTACTCTGCAGAGCACTTGTAAGCCACACACAGCCATGGTCTCCCTCCCAACAGCGATACGGGGGTAATACACCGGGCTGTGTTTGCATTCACTAGCAGGATAATTAAAAAATATTTTAAACCTTTTTTACATGAAATAAAATCTGGGTTAGAAAGTGCAGTAACTTCTGTCTTTTCTGATACCGTCTCATTTCTGGTGGGGTGGGGCAGGCGTTTATACAGCTAACCTCAAATCCTGGATTGCTTTGTGTTAGAAATTCAAAGAATTCAGGCCCTTTTCCAGCCCTGGGCCAAGATCTGGGCCTTCTAACTTTCCTTTGGCCGCATTGTTTTTCAATTAGCAGAATAGCCTACACCAGGGCAGCACAGCCAAATCTTTTAATTTGCTTCTGCAGCAAAGATGCTTTTCAGGTGGTGTGGCTGGCACCGCTGAAACTAGTTGACAGCAGCGGCTTGGTTTTGATGTCAGCTTTCAGTAGGGTGACCATGTGGAAAGGAGAACAGGGCTCCTGTATCTTTAGCAATCATATTGAAAGGGGATATTCAACAGGTGTTAGTTGTATGCATGCAGCACCTGGTGAAATCCCCTCTTCATCACAACAGCTAAAGCTGCAGGAGCTATACTAGAGTGACCAGATACTAAAGAGGGCAGGGCTCCTGCAGCTTTAACTGCTGTGATGAAGAGGGGATTTCACCAGGTGCTGCATGCATACAAATGACACCCGCTAAAATTCAATTTTCTCTACAACTGTTGAAGATGCAGGAGCCCTGTCCTCCTTTTCATATGGTCACCCTAGCTTTCAGTGTCAAAGGAAAACAGTAGAAATATAAGCTTAACTCAAGGGGGAACCCCACAGCAGGAAAGTTTATTAGCCTTTGGGATAGTTTATTTCCTAATTTCACTGGGGAGTTCTAAATCCTGGAAATTATGTTTAGGGACAAATTCTGCACGTGCATGGAAATGGCTAAGGGGCCCTCGTCAGTTGTTCCATGACGTGACAAGATGAATAAAGACTCCATTGAGCCACTAGTATATGTCAGTGTATCTCTTCAGTTGCAGTTCAATGGAAGTTGAATATAATGCCCACAAATTTTCTCCACTCCACCCAGCTGTAATATCTATATTTCCCCCTCATCAGTTGTTGCCGCAATTGCACCACTGGGAGATTCTTTAATTCAGTTTTGTGCTACTATTATTCATTTCCCCCCAGCACTTTAACAGCTAAAACAGAACAAGATTATTTATGATGTCTAAATGTCTGCTCTAATGTGTCTTCCAGCCTAGGAAAGGAAACAGGAGCCATGACGATTTCAGTGAACCACAGCTACATACAAAAACACGCGTCATGCCCGGTCTTCCACCTAGCCACCTATTTGGTCCTCCATTGTGAACTCTGTGGCTTTACATCTCTCTACAGTACTCTCTAAATTCAGTCAGAAATGAAATAAAAAAGGGCAGCATCATTGACTACTTTGCATCTAGATAAGTATTTATAATTATGACAATACATTTTTCTTCGCTTTGTTATAGGCCCCATCCTCCCATTCATGATCTGTTTATAACTAGTCATTTTTACCATATAGGATATTAACATTAATATTAACTGCTTAATATTTTGTTACAAGAACTGGTGACAAAAGCAAACTACCACCGCCCAGGAACAGGAAAAAGAAAAAAGGCAGTTCTTTTTCCAAGAGGGCTGAAGGGAAGCTTGTTAACATCGCCTGGTTTGTCAACAACGACGCAACACTAGGACCCTGTTCAGATGACATGCTACGCTACGGTGGTGAAGCATTTCAAGGTAAACATGATGGCTTAGCGTGTCAGGTGAACTGTTCCTAACCGTGGTGGCTACCTAACCACGGTTTAAACACGTTCACTAACCATTTTCTGTGAACGAGTTAGCAGCCTAACCATGGCTTAGCATGTTGTCTGAATAGGCCCTACCTCTGACATGGTAATTTCAGAGGTTCCCAGAAATCATATAAGTCCTTATAACCAACCAATCAGATTAACCGTGTGATCTTATGCAAGTCTATTCAGACACAAGTGCTGTAGGAGTCAATGGAGCGTACTCCCAGGTAAGTATGTATAGGACTGCAGCTTAAATGGCACTCAGGACAAATGAGCCAGGTTAGATATGTTAATTTCAAAGTAATTATTGATTGTGTTAGGTTTTTGTGACAGCCCTGGTTACCAAGTACTAAAATTCCTCTTCCACCACTGTTTCATAAACTCTGCTTCTATCCTACCTTCTTTTAATATTTGAAGAGCTTAGAAGGAAGTTTAAAAGCTTAAAAGGAAGCTTCCATAAATATATATCAGAATGTCCCTATATTTCTTCAAACTTTCCACTGCCTCCTTTACTCACATGCCACTTTTTCACTCACAGATATTAGAGAGACTGATTTTGACCATAAGGAGGCTGGATGACATGCAAGAGGGAACTGACCCTGGGGGTGTCTTCACGGCACCGGGCTGACACCACGTCCCTCGGAAACCCTGCACTTTCCCTCCCCCGGGGTGGCATTGGGTAATCCCGATGCCAAGGAGGGAACGAGGGGTTTCTGGGCGGCCATCCTGGGACTGGGGTCTCCCCTGGCTTCTTCCTGGTGGAAAGCGACCAATTGCAAGTCATCTTCCTCCAGGCACCACCCAGCCTTGCCTCTGTTGCGACTCCAGAGCGAAGCTTTGGGGGATGTCTTGATGAGGTCTTGCGGGTCTTTGCCTCGCTCCGGAGAAAATAATCAGGGTACATCCTTGACTTTTTTTCTCTGCAGCTTCAGTGGAAAGCCCTAGGGTGGGTATGCAAGTACTGCTGCGTCATATAATCAATGCCACGCTACCATGCACCCACCCTGGGGATTTCCGAGCATTTAGACAGCCCCCCTGAATGCCCTTGAATATGGTCCCTGCCCAGCTGCCAATTCTGACAAAAGACAACACTAGTGAATAGCAAAAGAGGCTGAATGAGGAAGGTGAAAACCCTGGCCCCCAGGCTGCTGACCTTCTCAGCCCTGAAGGAGTCCATAGCAAGACAAGAAGGGTACAGAGCAGAGGTAATGACTTCACACAAGGACAGCAGAGAAGGAAGGCAGTGTGAACACTGAGCCTGTCCCCAGCTCAGGTTTAGTTGTATGGCCTGTGAGCAAACCAGAGAGAAGGAGTCTCCTCTACAAGTTGCCAAGATTAATCCATTTTCCCAAGCCACTTCATGCCAAGATGGCTGTGCCAGGAGAAGGGGGCCAAACCGGTGGCAACATGGCACATTCCAACAGGTGCAGAAGCCGGGCAGCCCCACCACCTTCACCTTTGTGCCTCGGTCCCATATGTGCCTGGCACAATGAAGCTCCTGTAAAATGGCAGGAAACCTGATTCTTTGCTCTCAATTTGACCTACCAGACCTGGCAGTTGAGGCTTGCACATTGCACTTGTAGAGAAGCACCTTAAGAACGTCTGTGCATTAGACTCTGCAATGTTGGGCTGGTATCTTCAGCAATGAAAGCACTGGAAAAGGTTTGACTTTATAATCTGGTAGAAGGTTGAAAAAGGGGTCAGATGGTCAAGAGTTCCCTTTACTGCATTTGGCACTCTGATGGGACTCTAGAGCAGAAAAATGAGTGATGAAGGTTGCTAGAGGGTTAGTGGGCATTAGGGGTGTGCAAAGTGGGTCTTCTCCACCTCTAAATTCGAGCTGATTCTCTGCCCCGATTTCAGAGCGGCTCCCTTACTCAGCCCCGTAGGATTACCTGTCGGAGAACCGCTCTAGTCAATGGAAATTAATCAAATGCTCACAGCTCCCTCGTTTTTAAAGATAAAGATATGATATTTGGCACAGTGATAGCTCTTAAGTAGTTCTTTAGAAATACCAAATTTGGAATGGATCCCTTCAAGCCTTAATATTTAAAGGATTTTTTTTAAGTTTGTGGTTTAATTTTTTTAAAAAACACTATCATTTTTAAAGATGAGATGAAACAGATCCATTGTAACAGATCCATTCATGCCTTGATTTTTAAGGAAATTTTAAATCCCCCCCCCGAAACCAGCATCCCCCTTAAACACAAACACGTTAATCCCCCCACCCTGTGCACATTTATGGTTTTTATCCTTTACTTTGCTGATGCAGAGCAGAGAGTTCCATTGCTGCTGGCGGAAGTTTCTACTCCAGCCTTCTCCAACCTGGTGCCCTCCAGATCTATTGGACAGAGGCCCACCCCCCATCCTCGCACCGGAAGCTCAGCCAGCCAATAGGAGTAATAGCCTAACTGAGGGTGCCTCTACAAGAGAGGTTTAATGCTCTTTGAAGTCTCATTAAAAAATTTACCTCTACACCAGCGGAGCGCAAATGGGGCGTAGAGGCGCATTATCTCCCCGATTGTGCGCATTATCGAATGCGCGTTAAAAAGCAATGTTTTTTTTGCTCCGTCCATTAAAGCGCATTTTGATGGGAAGCTGCTGCCGCCGCCGCTCCTCACGAGTCACGGCAGGCTCGAGCTGCCGAACTGTCCCTTCCGCTCGCCGGAGCAGCATGAGGAGGGGGCTGCTGCTCCAGCGAGCGGAAGGGACAGTTCGGCAGCTCGAGCCCGCTGCGACTCGCGAGGAGTGGCGGCGGTGGCGGCAGCAGCTTCCCATCCCCTCTCGAGTGGTATTGCCGTTTGCATCTCCTCCTCCACCGCCTCAGCCCCCAGTCGCCAGCCAGTTTCCCTCCAGTCACGAAAGCAGCCACATTTCCAAGGCAGCCAAAGGTGCCTGGCAGCGTCCAGTAGCTCTCACGCACCCCTCTCTCTCCACTGTCCTCCGGCTCCTGCTGAGGGGATCAGGCTGTCAAAAGGCGCTTGCGGGGAAGGAGTCGCAGGCGGGCGGGCGGGAGCCCAGAGATGAAGCAGCCGCGCCCGCCCGCCTGCGACTCCTTCCCCGCAAGAGGGGCGCCTCCTGCTCGGCACCCACGGCGGGGGGCCCGGCGGGAGGAGGAGGAGGAAGAAGAGGGAGTAAAGGAAGGCGAGGAGGAGGAGGAGCGCTCGCCTGCTGCCCAGCCAGCTGGGGAGCGGCGGGGAGGGAAGGGGAGGGGAGGGAAGCGCCTTTTGTCGCCGCCTCTCGTGCAGAGGTATTAGGCGTAAATGCGCTTCAGCGATAGTGCGCATAATCTCCTAACCGGGCGCAAAAGCGAATCCTTGTGGAGGGGACCTGAAATAACAAGCCTGTGACTCAGGTGTAGAAGTTTACTCATTCAAGATGCCAGCCAGCCATCCCAGCAGCACTTTCACACTTTGGATGATCGACTACTATGAGTACGAGCAGAAACGTGCTCCCTCTCCACACCCCCTCCCACACCAGAACCAGCAGCCAATTACAGTCACGGACAGCACTGTGGCAATTCCTAGTGAGTTAGCCATAGATGTCAATATCAAAGCTACCCCTCACCCCACTCAGCATCTTCCAAATATGGAGATTGAGAGAGAGAGAGAGAGAAAAAGAGAGAGAGAGAGAGAGAGCATTGACGCCTGAAAAACAGTAGGATAATTTCAGAGACATTAGAATCTCCGATTGGGCACACCTCCACTCTGATATTAATCGATGGGTTTAGAAGTGGCCAATCCCTGCTCTGGAAGATTGAATGCTCTGCGGATGTTCAAAGTTACCAGATAATTCCGAGGCGGTGAGCCCACCCCTAGTGGGCACTCCCTAACATCCTAATTTCTTCCCATTGCCCTAGAGTAGGGGAGGGCAATTTTGGAGGCCCTAGGAGCTGATTTCAGTCCCCAGGCAGGAACCCCCAAGGTATGCACTCCTATCCCCACCTTATGCTGCCATGTTTTGGTGGCAAACCACAACGGTGGACTAAAAAGGCAACACATAGCTGTAAACCATGGCCTATTTTGTCCACTGTCAGCGTTTGCCACTGAAATTTGGTGCCAATTTGGCAAATCGTTGATTCTTTTGCTGCTCCTGCTCCTGGGAGGGGCAGTGGGGGCCACACTTAAGGCCGGTGGACACATGCAGTCTGCAGGCCGTGTGTTGCCCACTACTACCCTAGAACTACAGAGGAAACATCAGGTGTGGCAGATCTGGCCGGCTCACCTGAAGTCACTAAGCACCATCTCAACGCTTCGGTTTTCACCAGCCAAGAAACAGCGATTTCAGTGTTGCATGCTGAACTTAAACTGGTTGGCAATCAATTCACATATGAAGGAAACCTATTTATTAACATATTGACAATGACAGGTATTAGTGATGGCATTGCTTATGATATAGGATGAAGGGATGTACTTGGGATAAAATTGTAGGAAGCCTTTAAAACAACAGATATATCCTTGAATCCATCAATCGAAGGACACCAGACAAGGAAAAATGTAAACTGTGTTTCAGCACTAAAAAGAGAGTGACTGCAAATGGTACTATTACAAAGTTAATTGTGAGTGATCCCTATTTGCATATCTTCTTATTGTGAAAAGAGCCCTGTGTTACCCCTTTGTTCAAATCAGGCATGCTCTAGTTAGCCCCACTCATGGGCATCCACACATCCTGTGTAAAGGCCTGTACCAAGGGACCTTCATACATATAGCTATACATGTTATTTATTTCTTTAATTTGCTTTAAAACTGATATCCAACTTTATTCCCCTCCCCCCCAAAGGGACACAAAATAGCTAACAAATAAAAAACCATCATGCACTATTTAAGAACATGTATCTCACCTGCCCTTCCTAAAAATGACCAAATCTCCCATATTAACATAATAAACTGACAGGAATAAACAACATCTGGAACAACCAAGACAACTGGGACAGTGTTAAAAGAAACCAAGAGAGCATTCAGCAAAAAAAAATTTTTTGCATAGCCTCATTTTTTACCAGCAATGATTGAAGCAGTAAGAATTGGGGCCCAACCAATTTCACTTGGCAGGATGTTCCACAGACTGATTGCCTCTACAGAAAAAGCTCTACTCCTATTAGGTATCTGCTGTGCTTTAAAGGTCAAGAGATCTCAAGTAATGCCTCAGATGATGAATGGCGCATTCAGAGAGGAAGAAGGTGATCATGTGGAGCCCTTTCTGTTTGTGGGGAAGCCTTCAGGCATACAACTGCTGTGTGCATGAAGTTCATATTGTACACATGGATGCAGGGCTGGTTGGCACAGTCCTGCCCCTGCTCAAACATGCAGTGAATACACAATTGTTATTTCTGAACAAGACTAAGGTCACAGTGAGATGTCAGTTTCTGAGAGATGTCATTGCAAACATGGGGAGAGAATTCATTTAGACCTGCTCTGGAGCTGGTTTAAATGTTCCTTCATGATGGGTAGGTGGTTGGGGGCTGAGATGGCTGTGCATTCAGTGGATCCATGTCCTCTCCCTCACTGCCCTCCGCCACACACTAAACACATCTCTTTTTTCTCTTGTACAAGGCTGTAGTAGCTCTGACTTTGTAGAGGAACACACCGTGGAACTACCGTGGTGGGTGGGAGGGGCCTGGAGGGGGGGGGGTCTGAGATCAGAAATCCACTCCAAGGCCAGAGCTTCGTTTACAACCTTAGAGGGGTTTTTCCAATCAATCCTTATGGCCCCAGGGACACATCTCAGTGTATGTGAGCATGAGAGAAAGAAGCACAGTTGACCTGTCTGGCCAGACAGAGCTATATATTTTTCGTACAGCTATTGCTTTACTAGTTTGCTATGTGGTCTTGATGCCACGGTAGAACCCATTACGTTATTGGCATCATGGCAACATTTCTGAGCCATCTGCTGCTCAAGAGTTTCCCATTCAGGCTGCCAACTGATACACAGTGGGAAATAATCCTCTAATTTGTGCTGCTCAGGAAATACAGCAATTATGAAGTTGCCAGCTACAGAGATGTTAGGAAATGGCAGCCAATTCTGCATCAAAACCTCATATAGATATTTTAAGTCACAATAAACATTCTGGTTTATTAGTAAATTATGTTGACTGCAATCATATAAACACTTCCCTAGGAATAAGTCCCATTGAATTCATTGGGGACTTACTTACGAGTAGACATGCATAGGATTGCATTGTCAAGTTCCTGCTACATATATGTATATTCACTGACTGAACTAGAAATGGGTGTGCAGTCATAGGTATTTAGATAACTGGCAGTGTTAACAATTCTACCAAAAGTGAAAATTTGAAACAAAAAGACATTTATTTGAAGGCGTGAGGGCTTCAGAAAGAGCCAAATCATGAAACAGCCTTATGAGGACTGTAAAGAGGGGATATGGGAAATATTTTTGAGACTATGCTGCCTGCTAACACCTTCCTCACCCCATTGAATGTGGGGTATATCTTGGTGTTTTGAGGGGGAAATATTTAAAGGAGGCAAAGACTCCATTTGGAATATTATGAAAAGAAAAGGAAATATAACATCTGGTAGGATTTAGAGCAACTAATCCAAGGAAAGTCTTCTGGACATTAGATTTTGGTAGTCACTATTGCAACCCAAACCTTCATCTTTGAAGGACCAAATCAGGACTGCTGCCACACAGTATCCTTGGACTAAATAAGTACTTAAATAAATATTATCCAAACATAGGCAAGGCTGACGAGAGGGGAGGGGAATCCGGTACAAATTACTCGGATCCGGCAGTTGGCCAATTGATTCCAGAGGCCATCCTCCTTTAAAGCCAAAATTGAACCACAGATCCTCTTTGGAGCATCTATCTGATTTCCATGCTCTAAAATTTCTTTTGAAGGAGTTCAATCCCACTTTCTTAGATCTGTATTTGGTCTGCCCGGTTGTACTGCTGGTGTTACTCTTAATTCGGAAGCTGACCTTAATTCCTCAGACTATTTGGCTTGGATATATTCCATCCATTTCTGGCTTTGTTGCTGTCTTTTGCTTACTTCCAATTCCTTTGAATCCCAGGCAGTGGTGATAGACTCCTGCAAGTCTGCCTTGAAGAATGAAGAGCTGCAGAAAGTTGTTCCAAGGGGGCTGTGTCCTAATTTGTTAACTATGAAATGAGAGAGAGCCAAATCTATTGTTAAACAGAGGCTAACAGATATTGATTCACAAAACCCGTACAGAGTGGCATAGGCTCCATGCTCTCCTTGGTCATTGGGCTTGCCATGCCCAAACCTAGGGTGACCATATTTTGGAAACCAAAAAGGAGGACAATATGGCCACCCCAAGGGGGCGTGCCCACCAACATGTCCATCCTCCAAGGGGGCGTACCCACCAACATGTCCATCCTCCAAGGGGGCGTGCCCATCAACATGTCCAGCCCCCAAGGGAGTGTGCCTACCCAAACATGGCCTTGGTCACATGTCTGATTTCACAGCATACAATTAAGACAAACTTGTTCTACACAACATCTTAATGTTAAAATCACTGAAATAAAGAACAAGTGAGACATTGAATGTATCTGAAATTAACTTCACTCACTTCTACTTTTGTAGCTTTTGCTGTTCTTTGAAGCTTTTACTATACTCTGTGTGATAGAGTCTCCCCTTCCCTCAAATATCTTTTCTGACTGCAAATCTTTCACTGGATTACAATAATCTCAACTTTCCTAACGTTTAACAATCTTTCCCCATCATTTTTCTCATATCCATACTCACAGATTCAGCATACTGTTACCATTGAACAAATGAAGCAGTGGACAAGTGCAGAGAAATCTAGTACAACAAACTAGCAACCTAGCATGCAGGAAGAGTATAAAATATGATTACCCTGCAAACATTAGCCATGGAACAAAATGGACTAAAGGCTTGTTGTAGTCACTTCTCGCCTCTTAGCTTGTTTCAACTTCTGGTTGATCAGTGAGAAACTAATCTAACAATGTGTGATTATATCTCTGATTTATTAGCCATGTGAACAAGACCATGGTCAGTACAATACAAAGATAGGCCAAAACAGATGCCCATTATTACAATGCTAGATAAGGATCTTTCCCTCCTTTTATCCAAGTATATCCTGAATTTACATTGCCTCAGTGTGCAGAGAACAAGCAACCAGCAGGTGCTCTCCAGAAAGATGCTTTCAGAGCCTAGGAGATTCAGACACACTCAAGCCAAGCCATGCTACACACTCAAATATTACCTTACTTGGACAGAACAATTCTGGGACAAATCAGTACTTTGCAATCAACCAGACATGACAGTCAAAAACAACAAAGAAAAAACACACCTACTTCAATGACATAACAATACCTAATGACAAAACTGTTGCAGAAAAGGAAGAGTTAAAGAGAGAAAAATATACACCAATGGCTATGGAAGTTAAAGAACTATGGTAACAGGAAAAATTACAATCATTCAATTAGTTAGAGTGATCATATGGAAAGAAGGACAGGGCTCCTGTATCTTTAAGAGCTGTATTGAAAAGGGAATTTCAGCAAGTGTCATTTGTATGCATGTAGTATCCTAACCCTAACCAGTATTTGGAAGCTATACTTCTATTAATGCAGTCCAAAATAGTGCTTGCTTATTTTGCAGTCCCGTCACACTGTTAGCTCATATTAAGCTTGGGATCTACAACAATTCCAAGATCCTTCTCGCCTGTAGTGTTGCTGAGCCAAGTATCCCCCCATCTTGTAACTGTGCATTTGGTTTCTTTTTCCTACTTGTATAACTTGGCATTTATCCCTATTAAATTTCATTCTGCTGTTTTCAGCCCAGCACTCCACTCTATCAAGATCACTTTGAAGTTTGTTTTGTCTTCCAGGGTATTAGTCATCCCACCCAATGTTGTGTCATCATCATCACCATCATCCACACACACCTCATACTCAGGCAATAAAAATTAAAATCTACACACCCCTACACACTCACTCAAAGTGTGTGTGTGGGGGGGGGAACCCCACACCTTCCCCAAGGCAATTAAAAAAAACACAACCTCCTCCCATACACGTAACAGGGGAGGGGGAATAAAAATCCACCCCCACACTCACCAAAGGCATCATCATCATCATCATCATCATCATCAGCCACCCACACAAGGCAAAATAACAGTAGACATAATAAATCTACACACAAACATGCACATACCCAAGGCAATAAAATAACATTAAAAATACAACACTCATCCACATACTCACCAAAGGAAAAAATAATAAAAATCCACACATGCACCAAGGCAAAAACCAACCAACCAACCACACACACTTAACCAAGACTAAAAATAAAATAAATATCCACATACCCCAACATACTCACCCATGGCAAATCTAATAATAGTTTTAAAAAACATCCACATGTACCCCCCCCCATTAATTCATCAAAATCAGTACTCAAGGAATATATGGAAAATAAGTAAAAATTAATTTCATCAATGCTGCCAATAATGAAATCTAATCTACCCCCCACCCCACTGAATTTAAATTGCAGCTAAAGCCAGTTCATTTGGTCTTCTATTAATTTAATATCCCCCACACACACATGCATACATACAAGAGCAGCAAATTGCTTTAAAAAGTTTATAAACAGTAGCAGCAGCACTCAACAATAATAGTAGTAACAACAAGAAAAATAAACTAATATCCAGCCCCAGCTCTGCGCACCAGGCTGGGCTAAGATGCCCGTGCTCCAGGCTGGGACAGGCCACTCTGCATGCCATGAAACTCCGCATGCCAGGCCAGGATGCTCCACGGCCAGCCAGGCCACCCCATGCTCCATAATGCCCCACTTACCAGGCCATGCCATGCCACACCGCATGCCAGGATAGACCGCGATTCCCATGCCGGCCGCCGGACCAGGTGCCTCCGAACATCCTGCCAGGCCGCCCACAAATCGAGCCAGGGTAGGCAGCAACGGCCGTGCCGCCCGCCGGACCAGGTGCCTCCAAGCAACCCCCCAGGCCGGGCTGCACCATGCGCCGGGCCGTATGCCGGGCTGTGCCGTGCGCCGGGCCGGGATGCACCGCGCGCCGTGTTGTGCCGGGATGCGCAGTGCGCCGGGCCGCGCTAGCCAAGAACAAGGCCCGGATGGCGGAGGGGGGGAGGCAGGAACGACGCACACCCGGAAGTGCGGGTGCGCGTCATTCCGGCCACTTCCCTCGCCGATCTGGGCCTTGTTCTTGGCTAGCGCAACTGCGCTAGCCAAGAACAAGGCCCAGATGGCGGAGGGGGGGAGGCAGGAACGACACGCACCCGGAAGTGCGGGCGCGCGTCGTTCCGGCCTCTTCCCTCGCCGATCTGGGCCTTGTTCTTGGCTAGTGCAACTGCGCTAGCCAAGAACAAGGCCCGGATGGCAGAGGGGGGGAGGCAGGAACGACGCGCACCCGGAAGTGCGGGCGCGCGTCGTTCCGGCCTCTTCCCTCGCCGATCTGGGCCTTGTTCTTGGCTAGCGCAACTGCGCTAGCCAAGAACAAGGCCTGGATGGCGGAGGGGGGGAGGCAGGAACGACACGCACCCGGAAGTGCGGGCGCGCGTCGTTCTGGCCTCTTCCCTTGCTGATCTGGGCCTTGTTCTTGGCTAGCGCAATCGCGCTAGCCAAGAACAAGGCCCGGATGGCACGGGAGAGGCCCAATTTTTCCGGACTTTGGGGGATATTTTAAAATTTCCCCCCCGGACTCAAATTTGGCCCCTTTTCCCGGACATGTCCGGGGGGATCCAGACGTCTGGTCACCCTACCCAAACCTCAAAAATGGCTTGTCCTATTTCAATTGGCTATCTATTTCAAAATATAAGATACCTTTTTCTCTGGCTTGGTGCTACATTCTACCCTCTAATCTTCTAGACAGTAGATATAAAAAGATTCCAGTTAATAACAGATGTTAACCCTGCAACAAGAGTTGAAGCCTGTCCTGCATGGCTTCTTCAATAGTAGTTTTCATCAAGGGGCTAGAGAAAGTTTGATCTACCCTATTATGAAATCTTTCTCTGGACAATCCTTAGTGTCCTTGCTGATTATTTTATTTGATCATATCAATATTTCAATTAAAAAGCAAGTCGCTATTTTTTTAATACAGCCATTTGGATCAAACTTTCTATTACTATTTCATGATTCTCTTCTTAATTTCTATGTACTTTCCCCCCCATACTTATTTTTATTTTTATTTGTATTTGTTTATATTTTATTTTGTATGTATGTGGTCAGTAGGCCTTAGATGATAAACTACTACTATTGAATTATCAGAATCTGCAATGAGACCAACAAGTTAACCTTATGTTAATAGCCAGCAGAGCTGGGCAATTTGTGGCCCTCCAGATGTTCTTGGATTGCAACTCCCAAGATTCCTCACCACTGGCTATGCTGGCTAGGGCTGGTGGAAGTTGCTATTCAACAACATCTGGAGGGCCTCAAGTTGTCCACTCCAGTCTACCGTGTGTGTCCTTGCCTTTAGGTGAGAGCTGGGAAATTGACACTCACACTGTCAACCTGTCATGGGCAATTCCACCCTGGTTCCAAGTGCCACATCACTCCATTGCCTAATCTAAGCTGACCAGATAAAATCCGGGTCAGGGCTCATGTAACTTTGACAGTTGTAGAGAAAAGGGAATTTCAGCCAGTGTTATTTGTATGCAATTAGTCCCTGGTGAAATTCCCTCTTCATCACAACAGTTAAAGGTGCAGGCACTGTACTAGAGTTACCATATACAAAAGAAGGCAGGGCCCCTGCAACTTTAACTGATGTGATGAAGAGGCCAGGGACTAATTGCATACAAATGACACCTGCTGAAATTCCCTTTGCTCTACAACTGTTAAAGTTACATGAGCCCTGACCTGGATTTTATCTGGTCACCCTAGCCTAATCAATATTTGTCCTTGCCTATACACAAAATGTGCACTTAGAAGACCTAGACAGTCCCATGCCGCCACAACAGGGTAGCCCCTCCATGTGATGGGACTGCCAGAGTCCAAGAGTAGCATCCTTTCCATATCAGCTTTTGCTGTGCAGGGTCAGTTGGATGAACACCCCTTCATCCTGCAGATGTCCCAGCATGCTTATCAAGTTATCTTACACTCCTAGCCTGCGCTGCTCCTGCCACAAGGGGGAATTAGATGATGCTTGGCTTCTTTCAACTGCACTTGACAACAATGAAGTCCTGAAGGTCTTCTTGCAGGTCTGCAATAAAGATGTTTCCTCAGAGCTTAGGGAACCCTGTTTCTTGGCACTCAATGTATGTCCCAAGGCCTCCAAGACTAAACTTCATCTCTATCAACCTTTTCCCTGGCTTTATCCATCTCCTCTGCTGTAGCATTTTGGACCAAATGATTGCTATGGGAGGAGCCTATGAACTCAGAATATCCAAGGAGAAGTCAGTGCGCTTTTCCAGTTTTACTCTGATGAAGGTCCAGCACCTGTGGTGGAGGCCAGCTAAAACTCTCTGCCACATCACTGGGAGTAACTGGACCCACAACATGACCCTTTTTCCTACCCACTCAACCTGAGCAAGGCAACCAGTTCCAAGCTCAATTTCCACTCTAGAGCTGGTTGCCCTTCTATGAGACCAAAAGATGGTGGAGCAACTGCAGATGAAGACAATAACAGATGTGTGAAGTGGTACTCTTACCATATCCCTTGCTCATGCTATCAATGCTGCAATTTTGTTAGTTCATCACAGAATAATGATCCAGCGACTGAAGGAAACAGAGCGATCTATTCACATACAATGATTTCAAAACAGTTGAAATAAAACTGCAATAATTTCAAAAATCAAAATGTGGATTTCCCTCTCAAAATTTGATTTCCAAATTCAACATAGTCATGAAATAATCATTTGACTTGGCTGCCACTGCAACAGTTTTCGTTGACGAGTGCTGATGCTGCTGGCAAATGGGTAGCTAGGTTTTCACTGATTTGGAGAATATTCCAAGAACTCTTCACCATCAAAATCCATAAATGAACATTTGGAGGAGAAATTCAGGGAACGATAAATTCATTTCACCTCTCTTTCAGAACCAAGTAATAATACTGTTTAGCTATATAGTACTTTCAAATGTTGAAAGCACATGCATCATTTAGTACCAAACTGCCCTACAGGGTTGTTGTAAGGTAGCTCGGCATTATTGACCCCATATTACAGATGGATGGAGATGAAGCTGAGAGAGAGAGAGAGAGAGAGAGAGAGAGAGTACTTTGCTTCAGGCCACATAAGAAAGGTAATAACCAGGGCAAAATTTAAACCAGGGATATGCTGATTCATAGTTTAGCTCCTTCATCACTATACTCTGCCAGCTGAAGCTTCTTAAACTGTCCAATGCCAAAGGCCAAGGTAGGCAACCTGATGCCCTCCAGATGTTTGGGCTTTAATGCCCATCAGGTATAGCCAGAATGGCCAATGGTCAGCAATTATGGGAGTTGTAATCCAGTTCATCTGGCTGGAACTGGGTTGCCTATCCCTGACATATGCTGTGTACTGATCTAGATGAAACAATGCGTGGTTTGCCTCAGGATGGTTTTCTGTTCTTATGAACTTCTCTGAGTGCAATTACTGTCTATCAGCTTCTTGCCATAGGATTCCTTTTGACCATTACTAAGAATGGGAACTGAAGCCTAGCATCTGGTTCTGACACTGACAGATTCACACGCTGCTTCAAGTGAAAATGCCCAAATGTTACAAAGATAAACCATATGGAAATCTCCAACATTTGGGGCCATTAATGGGGATTTTTAGGCAACTGTGATTGATGGAGCAGCTCTTACAAGTCTAACATCAATGAAAATGCAACTTGATCTTTTGAACTTTGAGATTTTCCTTGTGTTTGCTTCTCCCCCCTCCCTTTTAAAATGTCCCATAAAAACATTTTTGTTCAGAGGAAAGCTGTCTGGAATGCATGGACTTGTCATACACATTTTGGTCAAAATCTTTCACTCCCTATCTCCTTCCTAGGCAGCTAAGCATGTTGCTTTTAAAATAGCTATGCCTGTAATTCCCATCGCAATACGAAAAGCCTTAGTTTCTTATTGTATAGAACAGGCCTACAGCTTTCGAGCTGGGAACCTGTGGCCTCCAGATTTTGTGCACCTTAATTCACAAAGGATACAAGTCAACTTTGCCATGTGGTAACCATGGAGCAGAGCTGCACAGCTTCATTTCAGCCCCACAGTTGTAACTCATGGAGGAAGTCCTTGCCAGGAGTATTCCGTGCCAGAAAAGGCTGCAGACCTCTCACTACAGGAGCTAGCACCACCAGCCTGCACAATAAGGGCTTGGAAAAAACTAAAAAGTTGACAGGGGTTAGTAGACTTGTACCTAGTTCGTGTCCATCTAGAGCAGGTAAGCAGAACTTATCATTACATCCTAGGTATTATGCAAGATTCACCACAAGGTATGAACCATGAGTGGGATGAAATATCACAAGTGACAGGAGCATAAGTGGTGTGGTGGTGGTGATGTACTGTGGTGGAGAGGTCAGTAGCAGCAACAATGAAGATTTTGAGAGTTTTAGGCAGTAATAGACACTTACATGGGTGTGTTGGTATCAGAATAAGGAGTAGGCATCACTCAATGGAAGAGCAGAGAACCCCAGGTTCATGCTGCTATCTTTCACTAAAGGATCCTGTGTGGCAAGGATGAGACATCTTGGAGAGCCACCACCAGTCAAGGTAGATAATCTTGGGCTAGGCAGGCCAATGTCCTGACTCTTTCTAAGACCATTTCATGTGATCATATGGGTTCTGGCCAGACACCAAAGTTAGGGAACGTACTTAGGCTTATATGGTGGATGAGCTGGCCTGCCATCCCTCTTCTTTCTGATTATCTAGCCAGAATACAAGGAAGTTAAAAATGGGGGAACCTCCCCCTCTCAAATGCCCTCATATTCATTCCCACTCACCTCATACTTATTTTAAATACCACAAATCCTTCTGGACAGCTGAAGAAGCTTTTATGTTATCAGCTTTTATGTTATTTTAACACAGTCAAAATATAGTTGCTCCCAAGACATTTCCTTCGAATTCTTCTCTGTCACTTTTAGTATTTATTGAATATTTTATGAATATTACAATATTAATCTAATAGTAATCAAAGATTTGACAATGGTATTTAACATCCATGATACTTTATTCCAATATTTTCTTAAGGTAATTTATATTGTAAGAATATCTGGAATCTGACAAATAATGATATTCAGGATTTTCTAGTTTGACAGTTAACAGCTTATGCGATTTCAGACAAAATAAAAAATAATCACATGGTCTAAGAAAGACAATTTAATATTTTTAGATATAATTCCATACTCAATATTTGAACTCTGGAATGCTCTTCTCAGAAATATAGAAAGTTTTTTTAAAAAATGCAATATTTTCATTTGCAAAACTTTATTTCAGATGTATTACCTGCCTAGAAGATATTTACTTGAATTAATGGCTCAATTTAAGACATTCTTGCTGCATGGAAGCTTCTCAGCCTGTTTTGGTTGCCAATAGCTGGAGTATATTCTAATCCCTACGTAGAAACTGTCTTCATGGCAGCAACGCTTTGGCTACATAGTCCTTAAAAACCCAGCGGAGTCACAGCTGTGTGTGTGTGTGGGGGGGGGTGCAAACAGTTAATCCCCATGGCAGGAGGGCTGTGGGCTTTTTGGCAGCCATTGGGCTCATGAAGCATATGCCTCCTGCCCTCCACCCCGCCTTCCTATGCTCCAGGCAGTCTACCTTGGGCCTTGGTCCTCCCCTGCTATCAACGCAAAGTGAGGTCACCACTAATAGTTGGTGGAAATATAGTGGTGATCTCAGATGAAGGGGGAAAAGTCAGGGTAAGTCTATGACTTTTTTAAGGTGCAGTTTTGGGGGGGAAAGCCATGTGCTGGCTGCAAGGTGGCTGCTGCATCATATAACCAATGCAGCACCACTGTGCAGCCACCTTAAGGTAAATAGGGCATACAGACAGCCCCCATATGAATGGACAGACGCATTGTATTGGATATGCATTTGTGTATGGGCCAATCTTTTATTAAAGTTTGGGGGTAGGAGAGTGTGCAACACTTGGATTTCAGGTATCTTCTGGCCTCCTGCCCACATGCAGACAGCAAGAGATGTGCGGAATAGTGGGCTGGAGCTGGGGGATAGAAATTTGACAGAGAGGTTTGGCAAGCATAAGCCAGGTCCAAGCAGTTTCCTCCCTGGGAATTGCCTGTGTATTGTCCCCCTCAGGAGCTGCTACCATCCCTCCTCTCCATTCATAACACACACAGTGGGAGGGTTGGCGATACTACCAGGCCTCTCTCACCAGCTGACTTTTCTAACTGAGAAGTATGCGTTCAATTAGACGACTTTAATTAAAATTCTTTTTCTGGAGCATCCTGTTTCCAGTCCCTGCTGTAAATTCAAGATGACATTCTCGGGTTTAACAGGTGGTTGAGATTATTCTGAAAACCACCAGACGAAGGGAAATGGAAGCAGAGCCGGAGGTACAGCTACAGGAAAATAGATACAGGATGACAGGCAAAAGGGCTGCTGTGAAGAGAGGATGTTCTTCAAGCTTTCTAGCTAGTCAGCATCACTATATGGATGTTTCTCAGTTCTTCTTGCAGGGCAAGCAAAAGATGAGAGTTCTGAGAAATATCTGTTTTGTTTCACAGAACTTTATAAAACGTAAGAAGAAACCTGCTGGATCAGACAAAGGACTGTTTAGTCCATCTTTCAACCTGTTCCCAACAGCGTCTAACCAGATGCTTCTAGGGAGGCTCCAAGCAAAGCAATGATCTCTTTAATGATTTGTCCCCCAGAAAACTGGTATTCAGGGGTATACTACCGCTAAATATGCAGGTTCCATCTAGGCATCATGACCAAAAGCTATGGACAGACCTAAGATCTAGGAATTTGTTCAATCCTTTTTTTAAAAAAAGTCAACAAGGCAGTGTCCACTGCCGCATAGCGGGGCAGAAAATTCCACGCTACGTATGCATTGCGTGAAGAAGCATTTCCTTTTGTCTATTTTCCTCTTAAGGGGTACTTCATAAGGTACACGCAAGAGGAAGCTCCAACCAGATTTTGCTACCTGATGTGTTGTGCTTATATATAATGTCTGTGTGTGCCAAAGGTGGCACCGGAATAGAAAGATGCCAAGTGCTTGACAGACCAGGAGCTCACTCCCATCCCCACCTCCATTGCTAGAATGTTGTGCTTACTTGAAGAAAAGGCACTTCCGACAAACCCAAGAGTGCTTTCCTTCAATTTCCCATGGCCTCACGTCTGTCTGTTGGAACTGCAAACACTCCCTCCTCATCACTTGTCCTTGCCTCTCTTCCCCTCCCTTATATTGAGGTGGGGGGGAAGTAACTTTGAAGGCAAACCGGAGGCTTCCTCCTCTTCTTGCAGTAATTGCCCACCCAGGCTATGAATAAACATCTCTGCAAGATGGAGGTGGGATTCAGGGGAAGGGGTGCACTCAAGGGAAAGGGTTTAGAGTGGTGCAGGCTTTCAGGGAAAGCTGGTGTAGAGGTAGGGTCCTCTTTGTATTGGTTTGCTGATTTTAGACTGGCCCATTAAAGTTCTTATCAAGGCATTACACACTGTGTTTGGAGACTTTAAATTTTTGCTAGTTAGGTCGCCCTTAAGCAATTTTTAGAAAGGTGAGGTAGACATGTTTTAATAAGCAAGCAAGCAAAGGCATGTATTGTAGGGTGAGAATTCCAGCTCGAAGAACCTATTGAGGGTATAATGGAATTTGCAGCATAAGGTTTGCTCTCAGCATCTTCTTGGTGCTACATGCACATACAGTGGTAATGAGGAATAAGAGATGTTCAGCCTAGTCTGCCAGCACCTGGACATTATAGTTTCATAAACTGGAAAATAAAATAAGGTGGCAATCCAAAGCACGTTTACTTGAAAGTCAAAACCAATAGGCGTCACTTCAGATAAAATGTTTAGTATGGGCACAGTAATACGAAATGTGCCAGATTTCTCTTTCAGAAAACTAACATCTCAATATACCACCTCCTGATACGCACTTTGCCCCTTCTGTGCACTCTTTTCCTGGTGCTGCCACTAGTGTTTGCTCACACATTTGTCACATTCACACCTTGAGATGCAACGTGTGGAAAGGTCCAAGCCATTTTGAATGTGGGCTTCATAGCAGAATAGCTCTGTGGCATCCAAGGAACTAGCTTTTGGGATAGATTTTGATTGTAAACTATTTTGGTTTAATAATACAAGGAATTGAAACATAGAATACAAAATTTGGAGTGAATCAAGCTTTGGTAGGAGCTGCAATTCTGTTTTATTGCAATGCAGCTATAAATCCTCTAAACAGAGTGCAAATCCATTGACACTATTTAGTTCCTGTCTCTATGGCAGATAATCAGTAGTCAGGGTGGCTGTCTCTAAGGGAACGGGCAGGCGGGACATGCTCAGCTTGAATCCAGTTGGTCAGGCAAGCCTCATGTCAGCAGCTCCTATTAAAAGCTGAGAGAATGCAACATCCTATTTGCATATTGTTGGGAGATAATTAATATATTTCTGCAAATTACTGAAGACTTTCCCTTAAATCTATTCCTTGAGTGCTGAAATAGAAGAATGTGTATTTCTTGACATGTGTGTGGGGGGGGGGGGGAGGGGAGAGAGAGAGAGGGAGAGAGGGAGAGAGAGAGAGAGAGAGAGAGAGAGAGAGAGAGAGATTGTTTGCATAGGAATCATGAAGATCATGAAGGAGAGAGGCTGCCTGAAACTTCAGCCCTTCCTCCCTATAAGAAATAATACTTTTGCTAAAACGTTTCTATGCCAATTTGTCACCTCTGCCTTATTTTACCTCAGTGTGAGGCAACCTGCGAAATAACAGTGCTGGAACAGGCTCAGATGAATGGAAAGGGATCAGATCTACAGCCAGATTCTTTTCAGAGGCTACTTGCAATATTTGTTTATTTAAAGCATTTGTATCCTGCTTTTTAGGATAAAACCCACACAAGACAACTTACAGCAATTAATAAATACAAGAATCCAAACAAAATATTAAAATCAAAACCAGTAAATTAACAATTAAAGCAGCAGCAGCTTAACTAAGAAGCCAAATAAAGCTATCAATAAAAACTATATGGAACAAGAAAGTTTTGATTCAATTTCTTCAACTTATTCTGTGGCACTTATTTTGTGGCAACTTGAGGGAAAAGAAAAGCAGTGGTTTGAATGCCAGAAGTGGGGAGGGTGTATATTATGTAGTAAAGAATGGCAAACAAATTTTAGCTCTGTCTAGCCAGCCTTACCTGTAGCAATCACTAGGTAAAGGAAGACTGTTGTCGGCTTACTTTCTCTATGATGTTCATTTTCTGGATGAAGGCTTCGACTATTAACAGATAGAATTTGACACGGACATAAGAAGGTGTGTAACAAGCACCCAAATAGAGAGCTACAGCTAACAGGGCTTTCAGCATTGCTACAGTGGAAAAGAAGAAAAAGAGAAGAACATTTTTTCATTCAATCATTTTTAGGCTTACTAATAAATTAGGGCAGAGAGTGAAGCAAAATGACAAGCATTTTTTCTTTGTTTTTTGTCTCATTCCCAGCTGTAGTACAAATCGAGCCAACTCACATTTCATGGGACTTCTTTTTAGCAGGTTGTTACCAAATGCATCATGGAAAAGTGTACTTGGCAGCCCGAGCAACCCCAGAGTTGAATCCAGGGTAGTCTCTGCAGTGCACTTGTCCTGTGAACCCATCATTAGCATTGCCCAAGGGCTGGGGGTGATCAAAGCAATCAGGCATTGTCCAGTCTCCAGAACTGGCAACATTTGGTAACAAATCAAACAGTTGGTTAGAACAAGGGGAAAACTGGATTGGCTGAGCCAAATGTTCTCAAAATTTGCTTTTCAGCTTGAAAATAGGTGGGGGCTGTCAAAACAACATTTATTTATTTATTTATTTATTTATTTATTTATTTATTTATTACATTTGTATACTGCCCCATAGCCGAAGCTCTCTGGGCGGTTTACATAGGATTAAAAACAATTAAAAACAATATACAAAAATTAAAACAGCAAAAACATACAACATACACACAATCTGTACATTTAAAAACCACTTCAACACTTCAAAAAACTACAAAAACAAAACAAAACAAACCCAGGCTCCTCAGATATTGGCAAATGCCTGAGAGAAGAGGAAAGTCTTGACCTGGCGCCGAAAAGATAACAATGTTGGCGCCAGGCGGGCCTCGTCGGGGAGGTTTCTCGAAGTGTGTTTGATCTTATCTTTTTCTTACAGCCACTTTTCCTTCTGTGCTAGTGCTTCAGTGGCTATTTATCCCCACTGTTTTATTCCTTTTTAAACAATGCCAGCTCATCCATCAGGAATCACATATTTGATGTGATTATATAATGCCATCAGATTTGGGTATTTGTTGAGACCATGAGCACATGAAGCCCATTTAGATGTGTTAATACTTCCTGGACACTACTCATGGGAATTCTAGCCAGTAAGGGATCACAAATGATCAAACTCCACAAAACCAACACTTTCACAGCCTTTCAGAGTGATCTATAAAAATTGGCCTTCCTTTGTTCAATTCTAACAAAGATTTTTTGCAAAACAGGGCTGAGTTCTAGATACTAAGTTCCCGTGGGCCACAGCTAGCAGGGCACCAAGAGACATTTCTGAGAACTGAGGGAGTAGTTTGGAAGATCAAGCCTACTCAGATGTCACACAGTCCAAACCCAGATGTCATGAGTAATGAAAGAAATACAATATGTGTATGTTCAAAAATGCTCTTTTATTTTTATTTCATGGCTTTCAGGGCTGAATAGGCCATGGTACTGAAAACAAGTTACAGGACTGAGTTTAAACTGGGACCTAGAAATAAGAGATTCCACCTCCTTGGTGCATTATTATTATTATTATTATTATTATTATTATTATTTAGATTAAAGGAAATGTTATAATCCTGCATCCCTTAAATGAATTGTTTGGTGAGGGGGGAGGTTGGTAAGAGAAGGAACCATGCAGTAGATAGTTCTGAATTTAGCCACTGAATGCTGTCTTAGGTAGGACTGGGCAAATCACTGAGCTAGTTGCCACAGAGGTGGTAAACCTATGCCTGGGCTGTACCATTTCAGGCTGCAGGTGCACATTCATGTGCCAGAATTCTCCATCATACAAAAACATTACTTGCATACAGAAAACTAGATGCCAAGGAGAAAGTTTCTAGACATCCTTCTCCCTGACATGCTAGTTTACTATTTGCAGGGAAGGTGGGTTTTGTTTGTCTGTTTTTTGTTTTTGCATGGAGGAGCATTCAGTCAAATGAATTCACTCCCACACACAGTCTGCAGTGGTACATCCCAGGCACTGGTTTACTACTTAGAATTAGGCCTGCTATTCTGCTTACTTTGATAAAAAGAATTGTACGTATAGGGTTCACCAGAGGAAAATATTTAAACAATAATAAAAAATGATTACCTGTTATTTCAATGGGTTTCAGCATGTCTAATTTTGTGTTGAATTTAGGGCAGTGTATCTTAGTCAGTGGTTTGGGCATTAATTTTAATGTTAATGAGTTTTGGCATACATTATCATAATGGTGTGCACTTCTCTTTTTTCTTACATTCAAGAAAATATACATTTTCAAAGGATTCTGAACAAGAGGATGAGAACTAGTTTATACTTTCAAAACGAACAAAAGAAAGAAATTATTAATCCTATCCCCACAATATACCTCCTTAAAAATGTTGCGGTCCAAAGATTTTCTCTGCTGATATGTGATCTTGTGGTATTGGATTAACATAATAATTTGGGTACACAGTCTGATTCTTGTGCAAAACATTTTAGGTGCTATTTTCAAAATGGCAGACAATTTTCTTTAGGTTGCTAGCTTTCGTCAACCACAGAAGTAACTATCCTGTGTTTGGTATCAAATTATAGGTTTCTGGGGTCAAGGAGTTCAAAGAATATGTTATTTTAATTGTCAGAGTACTCCTTCCACCATTGAAATGTCTCATTTTCTCATTTACTTGACAAATTAACATACAAATGTGATTTTGGCTTTAAACTATAGTTTTTTTGGGTCAAGGAAGTCAACAATGACATTAATTTTGATGGGAAGACTGTCCTTCCAACATTTTTAAAAATGGCATCCAAACATTTATTGATATATGCAATCATATTTAATGAGTTCTTCTCTTTCCAGGTTTGGTGAAATGGCTGAAAAGGCTTGAACTAGTGTTCTCTTGATAATTTCGATTTCCAGGATAACTCTTCATTATCAGGGACACATGGCACTCATGATACAGCTCTTGTGCTCTTTCAGAACTGCTGTGGTGGAGTAGGGCCTGGCAAGCCAACAATGGCCCTGTTCAGACAACACCTTCAACCATGATGGTTAAGCATTTTGAGCTAAACAATGGGCCAGATGACTCTTCAGGCCCTATGGTTAGTGAAACTGTGGTTCTCTGGGGCTAGCACTAACCACAAGCTGTGCTGTCACACACAACACTTTAAGTAGGGTGACCAGATAAAATCCAGGTCCAGGCTCATGTAACTTTAACAGTTGTAGAGAAAAGGGAATTTCAGCCAGTGTCATTTGTATGCAAATAGTTCCTGGTGAAATTCCCTCTTCATCACAACAGTTAAAGTTGCAGGGGCCCTGCCTTCTTTTGTATATGGTCACTCTAGTATAGAGCCTGCAACTTTAACTGTTGTGATGAAAAGGGAATTTTACCAGGTACTAATTTCATAAAAATGACACTGGCTGAAATTCCCTTTTCTCTACAACTGTTAAAGTTATATGAGCCCTGACCTGGATTTTATCTGGTCAGCCTACTTTAAGCCATGGTTAGAGCTGCTAACCCTGCTGGAGACGGTCTGACTGTGGTTATTGAGTGAGCAGGGTTTAGCAAATCACATTGCACAAGACACCTTAAACCCTGCTGCTTAACCAAAATCCTTAACCAGCAGGGTTTAAGGTGTCTTCTGAACAGGCCCATAGTACATAAAGACTTACTAAAACATAAAAATATAGAACTATCAAAGCAGTTTAACTTAAGCGTTTTCGCAGTTATTTTCCAAACATTTACAAAAATTTGTGCATTTGACCACTGTGTTTTGACATGGACATCTCATTGTACCACAAACCTTATAGTTACATACACATAAAAGATCACTTGGCAGGAAGTTCAAGAACTTTTTTGGTCGTAGGACATCATTATCATTTTCCCAACTGCAATCACATGTGTCTACTTTTGGATGAACACTCTCTAAGAGGCACATACATCTTCTTACCAGGAAAATGCTCTTGTGATGTGCCCTCTTATAGAGCATGATGTGGGAGGAAGCTCCGTGATTGGTACAGATCTTTTATACTCACTGAAATGCAGACTGTCAAAAGTGTCACATTTTGAGTGAAGTTTCCAGATGCGTACAAGGTACTTCTCCACTTCCTCAAAATGGCAGTTATCAGGTGTTTCCCCAAATTTGGTAAGGTATTTTGTTGGTTTGGCACTTAGAGCTTTAACTTTCATCCTAATTTTGCTCATTTCGTCATCTCCTGTTAGTATATGAACCATTATGACCACTCTTGACATCTGTGGACCTCACTTTTTGAAGAGTTCATGAACTGGAATGGAGCGATGATTCTTCCCTGTTCCAAAACATACCCATAACTCAGATATACCTTTGGAAACCCAACTGGACATAACTCAAAGAAGCAAGATGACATCAGTATCATTCAAAAGCACAACTCTCTCTGTACCATTGTGAACTGCCCAGTATACATGTGGAACAATTCTAAGGTCAGCCTCTTCCAATGTATTCTTCAGTTGTTCAAGAACATGAATCCCTTCTCTTGTGAACTGAACTGCAGGTTCCAACTCATCATCAATGACTGAACCGCTAGATATCAGTGGAAATATAGCTTTTCCTGCTTCCTCTTGCACTCTTGTTCATACTAATTTTTGCAGATGACCAGAATTTTTCAAGCTGACAGGTACTGGTGTATTGCTTTCGATTACTGCCAGATCTGCTGTACCACTGGTAGATTCTCTTAGCCTCCTGCATTCCTTTACTGACAGCTGCAAATAGCTGTCGAAAACAAAATGAAGTTATTGAAGAGAACATACAGATGTTGATCCCTTGACTACACTATTAACAACTTCTCCAAAGTTCTTCATTGCTGACATCTTAACCATTCTTACTTGGGACATAAAGTCACCTACAACAGTGGTTTTCAATGGTGATTTCAAAATCCTCGGGAGAGATGCTTCTCCAGCTGTGCTATGAGAATGAGAAAGTGAGACAACATTTCAGCGCCATCTTGGAAAATGGTGGAAGGAATACTTTGAAAATTAAAATAACATATTCTTTGAACTCCTTGACCCCAGAAACCTATAATTTGATACCAAACACAGGATAGTTACTTCTGTGGTTGATGAAAGCTAGCGATCTAAAGAAAATTGTCCGCCATTTTGAAAATAGAACCTAAAAAGTTTTGCACAAGAATCAGTTCGTCTACCCAAATTACTATGTTAATCCAATACCTCAAGATCACATATCAGCAGAGAAAATCTCTGGACCTCAAAACTTTTAAGGGGGTATATTGTGGGGACTGGATTATATGTTGAACAACTTGTAAATCAAAGTCCTAAAAGTAGAAGTGACATATTTTCCCCTTTGGGAATGGGCACATATGGTTGTCATGGACTAGTGAACTGTAAAGTGTGAGATAATATTGTTTATTAATAATTTAAAATATGAATGCACTTAATGGTATGATAGATTTATGATAAACCAAGGTGTAATGTTTTGCCTTCTTAGCTGTAATGAGGGACTGCAAAGAGAAATGGACTCTAAAGTTCCTTGAACTTAGTTCTGAAGCATCTACCCTCTCAAGCGCTCAGCTCAGTGTTCATCCTTATTTTTTCAGAGCAAAAGAGGGATAAAGTGATTTAGGAAGAGTAAAGACCCAGCAACAGATGCACCAGCAAGAGATGTGACAAAATGTCAAGCGGAATGTGCCTGTGGGCTGGGAATTTGGCCATGAACATAGCAGATGAGTCCCTAGGATGGTATGTTCCCCAAAGGCTGGGCATGCTATGGTGACAGCTGTGATTTTTATGACCCAGCTTCAATGACACTTTGGGAGGGGTCAGTTAAGCTCTTTTCTGACAGGAATTATGTTTGTCATCAGATGCTAAAATCCTTCTGATTTATGGCATCAACCAGTTCTGTTTTATCACGTTAACGCCTAGGTATTCTTCCTCTAGTTCCCTACGAAAGGGAACTAGGTGTGAGGCTTAAGATGTTGACATGACAGACCACCAAGGGGGGTGGGGAAGGTTGAGGCACATGATAACTGCAAACACAAAAAAACTGAACATACTTAATCCGTATAGTTATGTTATAGTTTTGTTATTTAGAAACCATTTATATTTAGGATTCCTCCATAAATGGAAAGAAAAGGAACATGGACAGTCATCCACGGAAGATGAGAGACCAGGTGAAGTCAAGCAATGAAAGACAGAAGGAGGAAAGGAGCATTGTCTGAGTGGAGGCTCTGTATGGGGCAGGTTAGCAGTTAAGAAAAGCCTATTCGTTACACATGCACACTCCACCATATTTGTAGTGAGGATAAAATGAGCCAGAAGCAGCTCTGAGCAACTTCCAAAGGTCAGTTCTAGGCAACATCACCAGTACAGACTATGCTGTGGGAAGACTGGAATGGAAATCCCTGGCTGGCTGCTGAACATAACTCTTAGGAGGCCTGCCCTAGGAAACAACAAAGATCAAAGGTTTGTCAAATATTAGAAATTGTTGAATGCACCACCACTGGGCTGGATGTGTGGGTTGCTTAAAGGCTTGAGCCCTTGTAGCTGGCAGTGTGGTTTTTCACACCCATCAGCATATGACAAATGAGAGTATTGCTTGCCACCAGCAAAAGGCAGTCAAAGGTGAACAAGCAAGCTGATTCTAGAGGATGGGTCCACTGCCTGCCTCAAAATATGTTTGGAATGTGGATTCCTGCATTGAGCAGAGGGTTGGACTCGATGGCCTTATAGGCCCCTTCCAACTCTGCTCTTCTATGATTCTGTGATATGCAGCCCATTGCCATGTAGAAAGCAGCACCTCTTTTGTATTTAAGTAGGCATAATTGTTAATCATGCATGACAAAATGCAAAAGAACCACATGCCCTTCAAACAGAGAACTAAAGGAAAAATCCCCTTGGTTGCCAAATTACAGTACCAGAGCCTGGGAACTAAACATTTGTGTCTAGCAATGACAGATCAGGGGTTGGAGTCTGATGGCACCTGTTGGAGACAAAATATGACATTAGGTAGGTCATGGGAGAGCCTGGCTTGTGCCTCAGTGTGGATCCTGATGGACATGTGGTACAGAGCTAATAACAATCCCTCTCATACCACCTATGGGTGGCAGTGGACATAGTCAACTATATTGATGAAGTCTGTTCACTTAACCAAACTTTGAGCCTATCTACATTGTCCTTAAAACATATTCTGTTTAAAAATGTGGTTTTTAAAGTTGTTTCTTTACGTCGTAGGACACACTGAGCAGCATTTACGTTTCATAGAGACTGCTTCCTCCATCCTCAAAGCATTCACTGGGGTCTCACTGGGTTATTTCTTTGTCTCTTCTTCTTTTGTTTTTGTTTTGCAGGCTGCTTGACCTCAAAACCGAAAGTAAGCCCACTAACCTCAACGGCTCTAATCTGCTTTTCAGCGCCATGACAGGAAGCACCTCCCACAAGCTTGTGCGTTAACGTTAATCACAACAACAACTACACTGTGGTAAGGTAGGACAGATTACTTCAACAAAAATGATTTATATCAACTAAAAACTGTTTCACATGAAGGAAAAGCGAATAAATATACCACCAATATAAACCGCAAACTTACATGTGTCATGTGGAACAACAAGGCTTTGGAACCCATTAAAAATGTTTTAAACACAGAGTGTAGATAGGCTCTTGGACACAAATACACTCCTTCTCACAAAAAGTATTGTGTTCATTCATTCATTCAAACAAACTAAGAGTCTCCCTATAGCTGATACAGAGCAACCAAGGCTGTTTCTGTGCCAGAACCTGGCCTGAACCTGTTCTGCCTCAAGTGGGCATTGTGTTGTCACACAGAATGAATGTAACATGTATTGTCGATAAGAATTCATTGTATTCTATAATTATCTGTATATGTTGAATGTAAGTGATCAATAACAGTCGTGACTCATTGTGTGCATGTGGTATGAGATAACTCTATGAGTAATGGAACATATTCTTGGAATTGAAGGGGGGATTCCACCAGTGCGGAGGTTGGGTACTGGAAGCAGAAATCTATTTAGCAGAGACACTTTCATCTAGATATTACTTGTGTCAATACCAGACCTGGCTACATTAAGAATAGTAGTATGAGCAAGTCATTGGCATTGTGAGGGTTATAAAAGGTAAAGGTCAGATCTGGTTGCCCAGAGAGATCCTTGGGAGAATGAGATGCCTACAGTAGCCAACATGAATACCTAAGATCTGCAAACCATGCTTGCCTAATTGGTAACTATAATATCTTAATGATGACTGCTTTGTTGGCTGAGAGGAATAGGACATTAATTTTACTAAGGAATACTCTAGCCATGGTTTCTATTATGCTTCTAATTGTCCTAATTGCATTGTATGTAGTAATGTGTTTTGCTTGTTTTATCGTTGCATAATTTATTATTCTCTAATACTGTTTGAGCAATAAATGTATATTTTGTGGTATCACTTTGTGTTATTTGGCTTGAGAGAAGTTTCAGGGACCACAACACATATACATTAATTCTTGATGCCCAGAACACTGAGCTGGATTCACAAATTTACCACTGAGAGGGGTCTGTCCTCAAAGCCATTGTATTCTCTCTTGATCTGGAGCCTATCTACACTACTGCTTTAAAATGGTTTAAAATGGTTTAAAACGGTTTATAACAGTAGTGACAACTGTTGGGGGCCAGGACACACTCCATATACAGTTTTCAAAATGTTTTCAAAGTGTTGTATCCTGCTTGGTGTAGATAGGCTCCTGGTGAATTTCAGATATACCCATTCAAGTTTGGGAAACTAGCTAGTCAGGTGGGGCAAGAAGGAGTTACCCATCTCAGTGTTATTGATTATGTTGCCCTCTAGGTTCTTAATTTGTTACTGCTCTAGTTTTCCCTGGATGAATCTATTGCCAGCTAAACTAGGCTGACCATATGAAAAGGAGGACAGGGCTCATGTAACTTTAACAGTTGCAGAGAAAAGGGAATTTCAGCCAGTGTCATTTGTATGCAATGAGTTCCTGGTGAAATTCCTCTTCATCACAACAGTTAAAGTTGCAGGGGTCCTGCCTTCTTTTGTATCTGGTCACTCTAGAATAGTGCCTGCACCTTTAGCTGTTGTGATGAAGAGGGAATTTCACCAGGGACTAATTGCATACAAATGACACCGGCTGAAATTCCCTTTGCTCTACAACTGTTAAAGTTACATGAACCCTGTCCTCCTTTTCATATGGTCAGCCTAAGCTAAACAAGCCTTGTTCCCATTCATTGAAATTCTAACAGGGTTTGTACCGACCGACACTTCCTCAGTTTAGGAAGAAACTTCAATGTGGCCTTGTTTTCTGTTACTGCTACAGCCTGAGAGCCTGGCCTTGCACTATTTTTCACCTAATAAACACTCTTTCTTTCAATTCAATTGCAATACCTCCTCCTTCCACAGCTAAGTATCGATCCTGCATTTATTGGTTGTTTATTGTTATGTTGTGTTTCAATAAAGATCAAGGTCTGAGTTACATGAGAATGGACTGGATGTCAGTTTAATTGCCTGAATAAACACACAATTCAGAACAAACCCTGACTAAAATGGATCCAGATAATCAGTCTTATCCAAGAGCATCTGGACTGGTTAGGCAACCACCAGTCTGCCCAAGGAAGGAATATTCGGCACCAGCCTAAAGTTATCAAAGATTATCTGGATCCAGGGGGGATTTGTTCAGAAGTGGTCTTATTACTGCTGCTTCTTTCAGATGCCCCAGGATCACTTTCTCACATAAAGAGGCATTAATCACCTTCCCTCCCTGTCAGATTTAATAAGCCACAAGGAGTAAGAATCCAATATGGAAGTGGTCACACAAACCTGTCCAAGCACCTTGTTGAAGTCCACGGAGAGCTGTACCAACTGAAACTCATCTATCCTCCCCAAGTGTCAAACACTGTCTTGGAGGGAATCTACACATACACTTTTTACGTTTTAAAATGTTGATTGTTATGTTGTGAATTGCAACGTATTAAAACGTGACAGGCCACATTAAGTAGTACAAACGTTATTATTGATCCTTTCTCCCATCTTTACTGTGGTTATTATGGTCACACTGAATCTTTTCTTCGTCTCTTTCTGTAACGTTCCTTCTGCTCTCTGTACTTTCCATGCCCACTTCCTCCTTTGCCCCCTTCCATTCCCTTCTTTTCAATGAAGATTTTACTATTGAAGAGCATGCATGGATATTCGAATGGTTTTGGCAACCCCCCCAGCTGTGATAGGATATCGGAGGTTTTTTTTTCAGCGAATATGCACTGGTAAAGAAAGACACATCATTCTTCCTACAATGATTGATATAGAGAAAAGAACGGAATAAATCAAAGAAAATCAGAGCAAACAACGTTACAATAAGTACGTCATGTGGCCCAATGAGTGGTAGTAACAATTTTAAACATAGCAAACCTATAGTGTAGATTCCCCCTTGGTGGGATGGCAGCATTTGGCCTTGTGAGCATCCCTGCCAAGGGATGCTGGGTATGGAATTCTGTCCCACTCCTGCAAACCTCCATGGAGTTATAGCCACCACTCCCTTTTGAGGCAAAAGGGTGCTTTCACTTCTGTGGCTTTGTCAGTGGGCAGGGTTTCCAATGGGCCTCGGGTGCCTCCTGACTAGGCAGGCTGTGTGTGAAGTTTGGTCCTCATCCTGCAAACTTCTAAGGGTTCATCTGCACCAACCCCCCCTTTTTTGTTGCACCCAGGGGGCTGTTCACTCCTCTGTGTGTAATTGTGCAGGGTCCGGATGGTGTATCGGGTGCCTCCCAACTAGGAAGGCTGTGTTTGGTCCCAATCCTGCATACTTCCAGTGCTTTAGAGCCACCATCCCCTTGTTTGGGGATGCTGAAAGTGCTGAATTAACCTCTCCCCTCCCATTGGGATATTGTGGAAAGTCAACACAGTGGGTGAAACAGCACCACTGCCGGGCAAGAGGGTTGTAGCAGGACAGGGAGTGGGGAGGATGGCTCAGATTATGCATGGTAATTATGAGTAGCTTATTAACCGATCATGGCTTAAAGTGATGTCCAGTCGCAGCCTTAATCTCAGAAAGACATCACTCAGCAGTTTCATGTAGATGTTAAATCCCATGGGGAACATGATGAAACCTTGTGGGACTCTAGAGCATTAATGTCATGGGATCTAGCAGAGGTTCCCCAGCACCACCTTCCAGAAATGGCTAGCCATGTATGTGCAGAGCCACCACAAAACCATACCATCCATACACAACTCAGACAGGTACAAAGATTCCGCCCCCCCCCCCCCCAAGTGGTTTCACTACTACCTACGTCAAGGAGACTAGGAACATTCCCTTCTGTAAGGAAGAATTTTAAATTTCTCAAACTCAGCCAGTCAACCCCTCGCTACTGGATATAATAAGACATGAGGAGAAGGGTCAAGCAAACTGGTGGTCAGTTGAACTTTACTAAGCACCTTGTTCACATCCTGAGGTCCCCAAAACTGAAAGCTATCCATCGATATACGATCAGACAGTATCCTGGATACCTTCACAGATTGAACTGTCTGAACTATGGACTCTAAGTCATGACTATAATTAGTGTAAGGGCTGAACAGCTTCTCAGTGATACTATATGGAAAGTATGGCTTGCCTGGCTTTCAATCCATCTAGGGATTTCTATTTGCCCATTCTAAATTTTCTTCTTTTTTAGCCACCCATGTAATTTGTCATTTGGAAGATTTTGTAAGACCCACATAGCTCTCTAAAGATGCAAATAATGATTGGGTCAAAGGGAATAAATGGTTGTTTGACAGAACAGACTCGCTGAAGTCAGATGTTATACTCGCATGGTTTAAAGCTGAAGGCAAATGTTAGGTATAATTTAGTACTGGGAGTTAAAGTGTTCAGAGAGAGCCTAACCACTCTGTTCTGCATGTCAAATTAACAACCCAATAGTGAGCTCTCCCTGCTAAATATTCACTGTTTGGCAGGCTGCCACACCACAAAGCTCCCTGTACAACTTTCTCAAAAATGAAAACGTGTTATTCTAGGGCAGCCCTGTGAATACGGATTCTGTCAGAACTGGAAGGAAATATTTGGAGAAGGCAGGCTGAGAAAACAGCAAGGTGTTGGGTGTCAGACATGATTTAAATGGGCTGCAGCTTAGCACACTGACACTAGGACACAGCTGCACAGGGCAGGAGGCCTCAAGTCTTAAGCTAAGGCAAATGAGTAAAAGGGGACCATGCAAACTTTTATGTCTCTCAGAAGCATCATCTAGCCCTTAGGCACTAGCAGCCCCTGATAAAGGATCAGGAAGCAATAAAGCACAGCCAGTAAGAAGATTAGTATCTTGCGTATAATCCTTTTCTTGTATGTCTACAGTTTCTTGCATCCCTGATTTTACTCTCCATCTTGCCCCACATTAGAAGCCCTTCATTTCCTGCCTTGAGACAATTTTGTTTAGTACATGGTAAAGATTACAGAATTTACATACTTGAATATAGCTCTCCTTGGTTTGAGTAGATAATAATATTTATTTATTTATTTATTTATTTATTACCTGCCTTTCCCTCTGGATCGATGCAGGGAACAACATTAAAAACAAATGATATAAAATACATAAAACTGATTAAGAACATATAAAAACTAATACTTTATTAAAATACCAATAAAACTCTTAAAATTCAAGTGGGTAGGCCTGCCAGAAGAGAACAGTCTTTATGGCTTTCTTAAATTCAGGAAGACTGTTAAGTTGGCGGATCTCTCCAGGCAAGCTATTCCACAGTCTGAGAGCAGCAGAAGAGATGGTCCTCTGGGTAACGGTTGTCAGCTTAGTTTTGGCTGACTGTAGTAAATTCTTCACAGAGGACCTGAATGTGCAGGGCGGATTGTATGGGAGAAGGTGATCCCGCAGGTAACCTGGACTCAAACCATGTAGGGCTTTAAAAGTAATGACCAACACTTTGTACTTCGCCCGGAAAGTAATTGGCAGCCAGTGGAGTGATTTTAAAGCTGGTGTAATACGGTCACCCCTAGGTGTACCGGTGACCAACCTGGCTGCCATATTTTGAACTAGTTGAAGTTTCCGGACTAGGTACAGAGGTAGCCCTATGTATAGCGCATTGCAGAAGTCGAGCCTCGAAGTTACCAATGCGTGCACTACTGCCTTTAGGTCTTCCAACTGTAGGAAGGGACACAGTTGACCTATCAGCCGAAGCTGATAGTAGGCACTAGGGCTGTGCAGTGCTCTGTTTCAGAATCCCAAATCCAAAACGAATTGGGGTGATTTGGAAGACCCAGAAACAGATCTGAAGTGAGTCAGGAGAGGTCTGATGCAATCCGAAGTGAATCGGTTTGGTCCGAATCGATTTGTAGATTTGGATCTGTTTTTAAGTCCAGACAGTTTGTCTGCACTTGCAACAGTTTTTCTTTAAATTAGGTAGGGGGAATTTGCAGGGGGAATGGGCTGTTAATTGACAGCTTCATCCCCCAATCCTCCTGAATTCTCCAGTATCCTCCAATCGCAATGGTGGAGGAGGGCTTAAGGAGAATCAGGAGATTGAGTTTCCTTCCTTTTTGCTCATTGTGGGTTAGAGACTTGGTAGGAGTAGGAGTGATCTTTGGGTAGCTTAGGCTTGTGTCTAGAGAGACTTGGAGTGTGTTTGGGTGATGGTACTTGGGCTTTCTTCTTCATCTTTTCCCCCTTATCTCACTGTTCTCTCTTGCCTTTCTGCATTCCTCTGTTTCTCTTTGGGAAAAAAACTATATATAAAATTCCTTTCGTGTGTTTGTTTGTTCCATTCCAATCTTCCCCCTTTCTTTCCCCTTTTTCCAGTTAGTCCTGCTTTCTTTCTGCCTGTTCTTTGGGTGGTTGAACTTGGTCTTCTCTTCCGGTTTCCCCCCTTCTCACTCTGCAAGGCATCTTACTACCTGGCATGGCTTAGTGGGTAGGGTGACCAGATGGCCCAGGTTTTCCCGGTCCTAATTGGGAAACCTGGGGCGATCCAGGCCAACCGGGGGGCGGCGGGGGCAAACCAGGGTGGCAGGGGGTCACGCGGCGTTGGCAGCGAGCGACGAGTGGCAGTAGACCTGGCAGCGATGGCAGCGGGAAGCGGCTGCCCCAGCAAGTAAGTGCCCTCCCTCGCGCCTCACGCTCCTTATCTGCAGGAGTGTCCGCTTCCCTCCGGTGCTCGAATCTACTGAGAAGCAGGCTTTGCAGCCTGTCCCTCAGTAGCGCACCGGGTGATGACGTCATCACCTGGCACGCTACTGAGAGACAGGCCGCGAAGCCTGTTTCTCAGTAGATTCGAGCACCGGAGGGAAGCGGACGCCCCTGCAGGTAAGCAGCACGAGGTGGGGCGTGGGACATGGGGCACTTACCTGCTGGGGCGGCCAGGTCCGCCGCTGCCGGGTCCTCCACTGCCGCCATGTCCTTCACCACCGCTGCCGGGCTCATGAGGCCAGCGGCCATGCGGAAGAGGCAGGGGAGGGCCGATTACGTCACTTCCGGATCCAGCCCTTCCCGCCTCTTCCGCACGGCCGCTGGCCTTACGAGCCCAGCGGTGGGAGTTGTTTTGGGTGGGGGGGTGGCTTGGGTGGTTGTTTTGGGTGGGGGGTGGCTTGGTGGGGGGGTTGTTTTGGGTGGGGGGTTGTTTTGGGTGGCGGGGGGGGGGACTGGGATTTTGGGTTCCAAAATCTGGTCACCCTATTAGTGGGGAAGTCAGCAACTGTCATCCTGCAGCCGCATGAGGGAGGTCTGCCTTTAGGGTCCTCAGGCTGAACTAAGGCTGTTATCACACGCATGGTTTTAAGCACACTTACTGCGACTATGATCCACTTCTTCAGCGAGGGACTCGCATGACATCGTCCCTCGCACTGTTCTCGCTCCCTGAGTGCTCTGTTTTTAGTTTCTGTTTCGATTTAACCCTGAACGGGCAAAGTCCATTTCAGGCAAGTTCAGCAGGGTGGGCTGAGGTATCAGAGCAAAACTAACCACGTGTGATTCAAAAGGCTCCACTCGCATAGGAAACGGAGGGGGAACCCACGGAAGCAAACCAGGTAGGTGTGAGAAAGGCCAGAGAGAGATCTCACTCTGTTGGGTCTGCCTCTTTGGCCCCAACCCCATCAAAATGCTGATTGGCTAAGCAGTCCCCTCCTGGGAAAGCGATAATGCTGTGGTTGTGCAATTTGTCCTCACCAGCCTTTCTCCCTTCACTGCCAGCCTGTGCATGCACACCTCTACATCCATGGCACCCCATTAAAAGGGGAACTCGGATTCTGAGCATGCCTGATGGGTCACCTCATGAGCTCCCATAGGATAAAATGCACTGGAAAATATACAGCACATTTTAATCAAAACTGCAAACATGTTACATTATTACTACTGTAGCAAAGTGTGCACCCCAGTTTCCCCCTGAGCTGACCCAACAAACAATTTCCTGAAATATGTTATATAAATAGAGATACCAACTGAAAAAGTTTAACTCTTGCAAAGCCTATGACAGAAAATAAAAACAAATCAGGAAATACCTCTCAAACTGTCACTCAGCCAACTTTAAATTTCTATAAATAAGCCATTTCATACCCTTTCTACCTCAAAATTGGTGTGGACCATCCTCAAACTGACTTCTCATATACTGCCATAGTTCAGGTCAATTTGTTGAGCCATTTTCTGAGCATAAGATGTAGAACCTACTGTACACACACCCTGATTTCTGGTTGTAATAGCAGACTGCAATTCATCCAACTTATCCTTAACATAAGGCCAAAATTGCAGTCCCAGCTGAAAGTTCTGTTATCTCTGTGTAACTTTGCACACCCACCCTCTCTGCAAGGGACACTTTCAGATATGACCAACCAATCTTCTTCAAGGGTTTCTTCCACAGGGTGTTTGTTGAAATTGTGCTTCTGCTTCAGTCTTATATCACAGCAATTGGTGAACCACTTAATAAACTTTTTTCTCCTATAAGTCAAAGCATGTACCGTACTTAACTCCCACTTTTATAACTGTTGTCTTGCCTTTGGCTGGTACATTTTTGGGTGGGGGGGATATACTGCATCGGTGCTGTCTTGTGAAAATCATGGGCCCTAAGCTGGCTGGGGCCTTGTTAGCCTCTTTGATAGTCTACTCTGGTCAAAGAGGTCTCAGTCGCTGTTGTCAGAAAAAAAAAAATCAAGTCCAGGGCCAAGAAGAGCTATCCTTGACTGACCAGCAACTTTTCCCATGGACCACCAGAATGGAGCTCACAGATCACCAGTGGCCTGTGGACCAGTCTTAGTGTTTATTGCGGGGGGTTGTACTCCCTCTCCTTTTCCCATCATAGCAACATGCTAAATATCAATAATTTGGTATGGATTCAAAGGACTCTCCTTCTTCTAATGATGGTTAGAAGGAGGTTGCTGTTCCATGTGCCAGTCCTGGAACCCTTCCTGCCACAGAATGGGAAGACCTTTTGGTGGGGTGGGGAGAAGAGAAGGAAAGTTTCTCCCTCTGGGCCAAACTCCCAATTCTTAGGTAAGGTGGGAAGGGAGGCACTGAATAGACAGTTCTGTCCACTCAATAGCCCCTTCCAAATTTATGATGAACTGTACAGATCCTTGTATATATTGTTGCCTTCACCTCAGAAGCAGCAACACCTTAATACAAGAAAGGGATTCCATTGAACAGCATCCGCCTTCAGTACTTCAGTAACCACCACATGGAATTTTCTTTTCCACAGTGATTCATCTCCTCCCCCAGCCTCAAAGAGAAGAGTTCGGTGGAGATATGAAGCTGGAGCATGACGGTTCAAGCCCTAAAAGCCTGTGGGTGAGCAATTAACTATCCTTGGTAATCACATTTTAGACTTTATATTTTCTGTGGCAGTTGCAGATTTAAGGTGCTTAGATTGAACATCCTTTTGTACTCAAGAGTTGGGATAGTTAAGGAATGGTAAAATAATGGATTTCCCCACTTATTCAGTGCAATTTAACAGGGGCTTAATCTACACCTGCAGCCCTTTCACAAGGGAGGAGGACTGATTGCAACTTTTTCCACTTCTGTGATCGGCATTGACGGGTCGCACACAAGCGAAGTTTCCCACAATGACAGGAGTACCGTTGCGGGAGCATGTGTGCCCCATGATGGTGCTTCCACATGTGGATTGGGAAAAGAGGGCAGGGCTATGTTTTGTTTTTGTTTTTTTGAATTCGTCAGAGATGTGCACAAACGCAAATGCACAGCTACACATTGGGTAGATAGGCAGTCCATCAAATATGTGATCCTGCGCAGAGAGATGTTTGTGTTAAAAAGAAAAAACACTCTCAGTGCTAAAACACACCAATACACATCCAAAACATGTGGTGAAAATGGTGGCTGTGTCCACTCTTACACACCTTGAAAACAGTTGGACATTCCCCTGACAGCAGGTTGGCTGTTTGCTGAGCCAGGAATTCGCGCCGAACAGCAACAGCTTCGTGAAGTGAGGGCACACCAGCTGTGGACTTCGGGATTGCAGCGAGACAGCCGTAAAAAGTGACAAAATCATTGATATTCCTGAATAACTGAGGGGTGGAACTGAGAACACTGTAGGAGCAGGTGAATGTCATGTGGCCCATACGTGACGACTTCAGTCCAACACCATCTGGAGGGCCACATGTTCCCCATGCTTTCTTTGAGCAGACTGAATGCAAGTATGACATGGTGGGCAAAGGACCATTAAAGAGGGAACGAATCTGTATGTTATGACCTTGAGCTGACCAGATGCTAAAGCTTAGAAGACCCCATGTACCTTTAAAAGTTGTGTGGAAGAGGAAATGTTGGCTAATGAAACTTGTCATTCATTAACCTGTGACTCATTTAGTGGGACCAGCAAGAACGAAAAAGAGCTTCTGATGTAACTTTTATTTACAAATGTATTCTGAATAAATTGGAAATATTGAAACTTTACCCTGGTATGAGTGAGCTGAGAGTGATGGGTGATGGCATAGTGGTGGAGTCAGAGGGTCCAAGGATCAGGAGGTAGGCCCAAAATCTCCCAGGGATGATTTTCAAACATTAGCAAGAGTGGATGTTCACAAATTATTGGACTAGATTAATTTCTGTTCCATGCTTCAGCAAATGAGCAAAGTTTTTTCTCCAGTAGCTTTTTGTTCCAATCCTTACATAGTAACATAGTTGGTCACCGGTACACCTAGGGGTGACCACATTACACCAGTTTTAAAATCACTTCACTGGCTGCCGGTCAGTTTCCGGGCGAAGTATAAAGTGTTGGTTATTACCTTTAAAGCCCTACATGGTTTGGGCCCAGGCTACCTACGGGATCGCCTTCTCCCGTACAATCCGCTCCGCACTCTTAGGTCCTCTGGGAAGAACGTACTCAAGTCAGCCAGAACTAGGCTGGTGAGTGTTACCCAGAGGACCTTCTCTTCTATGGCTCCCAGGCTATGGAATGGTCTGCCGGAGGAGGTTAGACAAACTGACAGTCTTCACGAATTCAAGAGAGTCATGAAGACTGTTCTTTTCTGGCAGGCCTATCCGGATGAATTTTAAATGTTTTAATGATGTGTTTCTCTTGTTTTAATTTTTTAACTTTGTCATGCTTGTATGTGTATTGTGTTCCCCACCTCGATCCATAGGGAGAGGCGGGTTATAAATAATAATAATAATAATAATTATTATTATTATTATTAAGACAATTTCTGTATTCTGACAGACTAGCCTGTGTAATTCATTAGGTCTGAAGTGTTTGGTTTTTTTCTTTTTTAAAAAAAGAATTTTCCATTCCAAAATGTATGAAAAAGCAATACTGAAAAATACCTGCTATGGATACAGATCTGAGGCTGTGGAATGGAGGCTGTTTGCTTCTGTGTGTATATTCAGCCAAGTGCTCTATTAATTTTTTTTTTCTACAGGTGAATTATTAGCACATGCAGCACGGGTCTTCTAGAGGGAAGGCACTGACAACTATCAAGGCAAGATTCAGGCCAAGCCATCATTTCCCTGTGTCCCAAGCCTTTGCAACATGACAGCCACACCATCTGCAGCTGCACTCTTTTGCGACAACTAGCACAACACATTTTTTTCCTGCCGTGGTGCCTGCTATGCCATTCATCCTACCTATGCCCTCCTGTGGTCCTATCAAACCCCTGTCTCATACCCCTCCTCCTCCACCAATACCTATGTCTATTAGTGCCAGATTTATTTTATTATTATTATTATTATAATAATAATAATAATAATAATAATAATAATAATAATTTATTTCTTACCCGGCTCTCCATCTGGATCAAGGCAGGGAACAATTTTGAGCTAATTTCTCTGAGCTATTAATCAGCAGTGTGGCTAGCCATACAAAAATAAAACAAATACTGCTTTGTGGACTTGACAAGTTGTTTCCAGTCGCTGAACCATAGAGCCAGGTATTTTTCACGATGGTTGAAAATATTCCTTATGCACAGTGAGGACTTTCTGTGTCAGCATTTGCATCGTGTTTCCATGTAAACTGTGAGCCTATCCTAGGGTGACCAGATAAAATCCAGGTCAGAGCACATGTAACTTTAACAGTTGTAGAGAAAAGGAAATTTCAGCCAGTGTCATTTGTATGCAATTAGTTCCTGGTGATATTCCCTCTTCATCACAACAGTCAAAGTTGCAGGTGCCCTGCCTTCTTTTGTATATGGTCACTCTAGTATAGTGCATGCACCTTTAACTGTTGTGATGAAGAGGGGATTTCACCAGGAACTATTTGCATACAAATGACACTGGCTGAAATTCCCTTTTCTCTACAACTGTTAAAGTTACATGAGGCCTGACCTGGATTTTATCTGGTCAGCCTAGCCTATCCACATTGCCCTTAAAATGACTTATATTCTGTTTAAAAACATAGTTTTTAAAGTCATTTCATTACGTGGTAGGACACACAGAGCAGTACTTACATTTCATAGTGACTGCTTCCTCCGTCCTCAAAGTGTTCACTGGTGTATTACAGGGTTAATTCCTTGACTCTTCTTCTTTAGTTTCTGTTTTGCAGGCTGCTTGAGTTAGGGAGACAGAAGTGGGCGGGTCAAGCAGCCTGCTAAACAAAAACGAAACAAGAAAACTCAAGGAATTAACCCTGTAATACACCAGTGAACACTTTGAGGACGGAGAAAGCAGTCACTATGAAGCTTAAGTACTGCTCAGTGTGTCCTACCACATAATGAAATGACTTAAAAAAACACTTTTTTAAACAGAATATAAGTCGTTTTAAGGGAAATGTGGATAGGCTCTGGGTCCTATGCCAAATGGAAAGGGATGCACGGAGACTTGATGGGGAGGGAAACTGCCAACTCTTGAGCGGTTGCTAAAAGATGGCACTTTGTAAGCTATGTTGATAACCCTCTTTGGGAGGGAGTGCAAAAACACAATTAGTGGTGCTAATATATATATATATATATATATATATATATTCTCTCTCTCTCTCTCTCTCTCTCTCTCTCTCTATATATATATATATATATGAGAAGAGTATTTTCAGAGTTCAGAAGCAACTTCCAGGAACGATGGTCTGAAAGGACTCTTTGTTCTCATCTTTTTCTACAGAAGAAGAATAAATGTATTCCAGACAAAGGAAAGAAGGAAGCCTGATGGTCATACTGCACACTTAGGCCTATTCCTACAGCATCTTATGATCCAGCTCTGTTCATGTAGAACTAGAGAGGAAGAAAAAAGACCACAAAGCAAAAAAAAAAAAAAAGTTTGTTGACAAAGGTTATTACAAGTTCCAAAGCTGGATTTAAGGACAGGAGCCCTGAGTTACTGCCTGATGGTTTTGGAAGTGCTAGGCTGGGGGTCAGTGGGGGGAGGTCCTACCCTTCCTCTGCCTTCTCTCTCTATTCAACAATGCACTCAACAGCTGATACAAATACACAAAAAGTTCATCTTCACATGGAAAGCTGGTAATATGGCCAGCATTGCATCAATGTTCCATTTTTATGTACAGGGAATTTAGAAGAAGTGGTGTATGCATGTTAGTCATCATGAGTGATTGTGATCAGATCCATACATACAAGTTTATCATCTTATATGACATGGATAAAATATGAATGCATGCAAAAGATGAGAAATTGGTGGGAAATACTACATTTATTTATTTATTTGAAAAAGGGGTATTCACAAGTTGAAAAATGAAGCGGTCCCTCCTCCCAGCACCAGCTGAGAGAAACAGTCCCTCCTCCCAGCTCCAAGTCCCTGGCTTCATGTCGTGCATGCCATCCCTATGGAGATGCTGTGTACCACAAGGAAGGCCTCAGCTGGTGCTGGAAAGAACAGCCACTCCTCCCAGTGCCAACCAGGTTTCTGGCTTCATGTGGCTTTTATGTATCTCTATGCATGAAAAGATTTGGATGGTGCTTGAAAGGGTGGACGCTCCTCCCACCGCTCCCCCAGCGTCAGGTATCATCATCACAGGGGCAGAGTATGCAATGTGAAAGTACTTGGTCAGTGATGGGAAAAGTGACTGCTTCTAGCTCCAGCCATTCTCCGCACTGTTACCTCTGATTTGAGATACCCAGTGGTGCACATGGGAATTTCCAGTCTCAGGTGTCGAGATAAGAATGCAGATTCCTTTGGAGTCAGGGCATGGAGTCCAATCTCCAACCCCCCCCCCCCCCCGGAGGAACCCAAGGCAGCTCTGTGGGCCAGATGTGGAACCTTCACAAGCCAAATGTTCTACACTCCTGGATTAGGAGAACACTTTTGGCAACAAATAAATAAATAAATATTGCATGAAAATTACTAGGGATGTGCACTGGATCGGACCCGATCCACGATCCGAGTCCGGTCCAGTGGGAAATCGGATAAATTATCCGATTTCCGATCCCGCAGCTGGATCGGCCGATCCAATCCGAACCGGTCCGAAAAAGCTCCGAACCGGTTCGGCGGATCGGCGGATCGGCGGGCGCCCACTGGCGCCCACCGCCGCTTCCATTGGCGGGCGCCAGCGGGCGCCCGCCGATGAAAGTGGACAGCGGGGGGGGGAGGAGGGGGGCACTTACCTTCTCGGCCCGGTGGCTCCCGTCCGGCGCCGGCGCCTACTACTACTAGCAGGCTCCGCGGCCTGCTCTAGGGTGGCGCGCCGGGTGATGTCATCACCCGGCGCGCTACTCTAGAGCAGGCCGCGGAGCCTGCTGGTAGTAGTAGGCGCCGGCGCCGGACGGGAGCCACCGGGCCGGGAAGGTAAGGAGGGGGTGCGTGGAGGGGAGGAGGGGGCGCGCAGAGGGGGGAGGGGGGAGGGGGGCCCTTACCTTTCCGGCCCGGCGGCTCCCGTCCGGCGCCGGCGCCTACTATTCCCAGCAGGCTCCGCGGCCTGCTCTAGGGTGGCGCGCCGGGTGATGTCATCACCCGGCGCGCTACTCTAGAGCAGGCCGCGGAGCCTGCTGGTAGTAGTAGGCGCCGGCGCCGGACGGGAGCCGCCGGGCCGGAAAGGTAAGGAGGGGGTGCGTGGAGGGGAGGAGGGGGCGCGCGGAGGGGGGAGGGGGGCCCTTACCTTTCCGGCCCGGCGGCTCCCGTCCGGCGCCGGCGCCTACTATTCCCAGCAGGCTCCGCGGCCTGCTCTAGGATGGCGCGCCGGGTGATGTCATCACCCGGCGCGCTACTCTAGAGCAGGCCGCGGAGCCTGCTGGAAGTAGTAGGCGCCGGCGCCGGACGGGAGCCGCCGGGCCGGAAAGGTAAGGAGGGGGTGCGTGGAGGGGAGGAGGGGGCGCGCGGAGGGGGGAGGGGGGCCCTTACCTTTCCGGCCCGGCGGCTCCCGTCCGGCGCCGGCGCCTACTATTCCCAGCAGGCTCCGCGGCCTGCTCTAGGATGGCGCGCCGGGTGATGTCATCACCCGGCGCACTACTCTAGAGCAGGCCGCGGAGCCTGCTGGAAGTAGTAGGCGCCGGCGCCGGACGGGAGCCGCCGGGCCGGAAAGGTAAGGAGGGGGTGCGTGGAGGGGAGGAGGGGGCGCGCGGAGGGGGGAGGGGGGCCCTTACCTTTCCGGCCCGGCGGCTCCCGTCCGGCGCCGGCGCCTACTATTCCCAGCAGGCTCCGCGGCCTGCTCTAGGATGGCGCGCCGGGTGATGTCATCACCCGGCGCACTACTCTAGAGCAGGCCGCGGAGCCTGCTGGAAGTAGTAGGCGCCGGCGCCGGACGGGAGCCGCCGGGCCGGAAAGGTAAGGAGGGGGTGCGTGGAGGGGAGGAGGGGGCGCGCGGAGGGGGGAGGGGGGAGGGGGGCCCTTACCTGCCCGGCCCGGCGGCTCCCGTCCGGCGCCGGCGCCTACTACTACCAGCAGGCTCCGCGGCCTGCTCCAGGGTGGCGCGCCGGGTGATGTCATCACCCGGCGCGCTACTCGAGAGTAGGCCGCGGAGCCCGCTGGTAGTAGCCGCCGGCGCCGGACGTGCCGAGAAGGTAAGTGGCGGGGAAGGGGGCTTACCCCCCCCCCGGAGCCGTCCGCTTCTATCCGCTGGCGCCCGCGGGCGCCAGCGGATGGAAGCAGGCGGCCCCAGGGGGGGTAGGGAGCGCGGGGGAGGGGGTTTACCTGCCGGGGCCGTCCACAGCGGACGGCCCCGGGGGGGGGGAGGGAGTTAGGCCCCCCCTTACCCACCCGCCGCCATTTTTTCCTCATAGACTTGCATTGCAATGCAAGTCTATGGGGAAAAAAATGGCGGCCGATCCAAAAATTTCCGATTTTTGGATCGGGATCGGACTCGATCCGGTCCGGGGGGCCTCCGATTTTGTCCGAACCGGTCCGGGACAAAATTGGAGGTCCCGATCCGGGTCCCGATCCGATCCGGGGGGTCCGTGCACACCCCTAAAAATTACCAGCCCTCAAATTTTCTAGGGGAAACTCTAAAATCTCAGTAAGAGCAGTCGGAACGAAATGGGTAGGCTACTTTCTGCAGAGCCTTTGCTATTTGCTCCACAGCCACACACCCAGTGCACACCAGCCTCTACCAGTGAGGCAACAGACAAAGCCAGTCTCAGTCCCTTGGCCTGCTAGATGCCATCCCCTGACTCCACCAGGATCCATGCTATCCCACCAGGCTTTTGAAGCAGCTCTCTTTAACTCAGGGGAGGGCAACCACTTTCGTTCCAAGGGCCGGATTACAACCCCCAGAGAAAGCTGGCAGGCTGGCTGAAGTCAGGGATGAGCCTAAAGCCTGACCCCTTCCTTCATGTCATCCATCCCACTGCCTTTCCTCTGAGTCAGGCTGCTTCCCTCCCCCCACTGGTCACATCTGTATTGGAGCGCAGGAAGCGGCTCAGATCCTGTAAGCCCTGACCCAAACCGTGCCATGCCTTCTGATCAGGGCACAAGTGGTATAGGAACAGACTTGAATGGAGCTTGCAGGAGCTGGCTCCACCAAGCCCAGGCCAAGCCACATAGCTCCTTCCGGTACCACTCACATTCCAAGACCCAGCCGGTGCAAGAACTCAGTTTCCCAGCTCAGTTTTGGATGGGCTGAACCTCACGCCTTGCTGACAATTTTCAATCCCATAAGACTTTCACATTTTGTAGTACTCTGGGTTTTATATCTCAGAAGACAAGATTTTCATCAAGACTGTTGATTAGGTGGAAGGACAAGCTTGTTAATGATTAGGCATGATCCCCTTCTTTCCCTAGGTTCTCCATGTGGAAAGGGGAGAGAAACAACTAAGAAATAGGGCTGGGCACGGGCACCACCTCACACCTACTTTGGAGGCCTATTTGGACCCAATCCACTTCAGACCCAATCTGACCTGCTTCAGACTCAAGATCTGAAGCAAGATTCGGGGGGGGGACTTTTTTTTTTAGTTCTTATGATAAATACATGAAATTTGGAGACCTGGCAGACCCTGTAGAAGTGATTGAACCTGCCAGATTTCAGGCAGATAGGCCCAATGCCTTCTGTGCTAGCAACAGGTAAAATGTGCTTATGCAAGAAAATCAGTCAAAGCAAAGAGCTATAATTTTTTTGTGCTTCCAAATAAATGCATGGAATTTGGGGATGTGGCAACCTATATGGAGGTGACTGAACCAGCCAAATTTCAGACAGTTAGGTCCAGTGGCTTTTGTGCTAGGCATGCATAAACTGTCTTTTTCTCAAAAACTAAAATAAAAAGTAAAAAGTTTTTTTTAAAAAAAACCTGTCAAGCCACACAGGGGAATAGAGATGCTAATCAGAAGGTGTGTAAGGTGACAATGATATATGTTTTAGATGTTGTCTGTTTTTATGCTTTTATGGTTTTAAATTTTGTATATCAATTTTTAATGTCCAAAGTTTTAACTTTTGTAAATCACCCAGAGAGCTTTGGTTATGGGGCAGCATATAAATGTTAATAATAATGATGATGATGATGATGATGATGATGATGATGATGATGATGTCACTATCCCTAATCTCGGTGTAGGGTTTTTTGAAGTACAAAGTAACCCCTCTCCCCTAGTACTTTCCTTTTGTCTGCCCTGAATCTGCCAGTATTTGTCCGTTTCATTAGAAGTCCTGAGACTCTCATTAAGGGAAGAAAAAGTTAAACCTTTGTTGCAATACACATTACCTGGCCTTTGTTTTTCTAAATGAAATAGTCCAAACACTGAAGCCTTTCCATATAGAGGAGTTGGTTCCAGCCCCCTGATCATTTTGGCAGCCCTTCTCCCCATTTGTAAAAGGAAGGGTAAGATGAAGCAAATGTTTTTTAAACATGCATAGAGCCTGATCATATTCTTCTTGTGGTCATTTGATGTACACAAGGGAAAACAAGTGTATTATATGTAGTGCTTTCCCCCACAGTATATATTGGACTGCGCACTCACACGGCACACTAGGAATTCCAGATTCGAAGTTCAGCCCAGTTGGCACCTAGAGCTGTCACTTGCCGAGGCTCAGTTCCCCCTCCCAACTCCTCTCTCCCACCCTCCCATTCTTAAGCAAGTTGTTACATTTCCCAGACAGGCTGACTCAGCTTCAGAGTCGCCCAAAGTGCTCTGAAGCACTCTGAAGCTCTGCTTCACTTTGGAATTCAGATCCGGAAGTGAAGCGGTGCATAGCACTACTCAGAAATACCCTGAAGGTATTAAAAACTGAATACAAGAAAAGGGAAACGCGGTATATCTTGTGCCAGCAAAGTTGGGTCCAAGGTCCAGTGCCAGGAATTGGCATTGATAGGCTTCTTTCCAAAGTTCATGCACCAGCAGGGGGTCCACCCATGATCAGAACCAATCACTGATATTTGGCCTGACCACATGAGCTGTAACATGGATTATAGAATAGCTAGTTATGCCTGGAGCTGCAAGAGGTGGGCACTGCTGAACAGCCTGCAAATGATTGTCACCTGGTTGGTATTCCTTCTTTGATCTGCCAAGGGCCACTATTTCCCCTTGAGCTGCTGCCCCATCATTATGGAAGCTACCCAAGCATGATGCCTTCAGTGCGCCACCAAAGAGATGCATGATGGATGGCAGCAATGAGCATGGGCAGCTGCAGCCTGCCTAGGGCAGTTATTATATCAAAGGGAAGGTGGTTTGTCTTGTCTAGGGCCACAAAAAACTGGTCCCGGCTTCTCAGGGCTCCGTACATTACTCTAAAAACAGAAGTTGTAGTTCTGCATCTGTGTCTATTAGCTTTTATGTTGTATCAGCCTCAAATTTCTCTTTGTATTTATCATGCCCCCCACTGGAGTCAGAAATAGAGCTCTCAGAGACAAACGACATCAAAGAGCAGCCCATGCCAGAAGACCTAAGCAGCACCTACATGGTTCACGATGTTCAGTTCTACTCACAGGACTCCACCTCCCCAACCCCAAACTATGGCAATTTCAAGTGCTGTGTAACCTGGGAAAGCGGGGGGGGGGGGGTAGGTGATGTATACTCCATTTTTCTTGTTTGATGTGCCTGTGATGGACCAAAGTGATTGCATGAAAATCCCAATATAAGCTGAAAATGCCTCTGAAACCATTTCCATTTAGAAGGGGCCAGAGACTCTGGGTTTTATGTGAACAAGTCTGAAGAGTGAGAAGTGGGGAAGGAAAGGAAAGGAAAGGAAAGAAAGCCGAGATAAGCATTTATGTCTCCCAGCTGGAATATCCAGCTGTTGAAAGGGATCTGTGGCTTCAGGAAAACTCACTGAATGAAAGCTGACAAGGCAATAAAACCCAAAATTATGATTTATTTATTTTTTGCTTTGTGCTCTACATCTAACAGCTGCCCCCATGTTATTCCCAATGTGGTCCTGATTTAGGAATCTGCCTCAATCTGCTTACATAAAGGTGATAATTTTATTGCATTAGATAGTGTTCAGCTGTAGGCATACTGGCTCCAATATTCAGAGGCCTCAATATTGTATCTTAACTATCTTCAGCGGGGAATTCTGTTGAACTTCAATGTCTAACCTCCTATTTCCTTGTTTTTCACTTCCTGTTATCGTGTGTGTGTGTGTGTGTGTGTGTACGTGCAAGTTTTAGCTTTCTACCTCAAATTTATTTAGGGACATTCCATTATGCAGGTAAGTTAGCTAGTAATTTTCTGAGCAGTTAAAAACTTCTTATTTAACACAGTTCCCCTGTAACAATAACTGCACATACCAAGAACAATTGTAAATTAGCAGGGGACAGGAGAACATGGTCAGAGATATGGACAGAGAACGGGAAGGTGAAGCGGGAGAAGCTACCAAAGAAAGCAAAATCTATACTGTGTAAGAAGTCTTTTGGACTATGACTGTGAGTAGGTTGGTGCTCAGGAGTCTGAGAACCCCATTTCCCTCCAACTCCAGCCCCTTCAACATCTGTACACACTAATTCCTGCCTCAGCAGGAACTGCCTGCTGTAACTGATATAGAAAATTAATCATTTATGAAACATTTCCCTAAAAATATAATAAATTTCCTTTTTAGTTATTGTATAAATCTGCCTCACAAGTAAGTTGAGCGTCTTTATAATTTCCAAGCCCAGTTGTTTAGAAACATAAAGGAGTTCCTTAGTTGGAGACAGATAATAATAATAATAATAATAATAATAATTATTATTATTATTATTATTATTATTTATAACCCGCCTCTCCCTATGGATCGAGGTGGAGAACACAATACACATACAAGCATGACAAAGTTAAAAAATTAAAACAAGAGAAACACATCATTAAAACATTTAAAATTCATCCGGATAGGCCTGCCAGAAAAGAACAGTCTTCACGACTCTCTTGAATTCGTGAAGACTGTCAGTTTGTCTAACCTCCTCTGGCAGACCATTCCATAGTCTGGGAGCCATAGAAGAGAAGGTCCTCTGGGTAACACTCACCAGCCTAGTTCTGGCTGGCTTGAGTACGTTCTTCCCAGAGGACCTAAGAGTGCGGGGCGGACTGTACGGGAGAAGGCGATCCCGTAGGTAGCCTGGGCCCAAACCATGTAGGGCTTTTAAGGTAATAACCAACACTTTATACTTCACCCAGAAACTGACCGGCAGCCAGTGAAGTGATTTTAAAACTGGTGTAATGTGGTCACCCCTAGGTGTACCGGTGAGCAACCTGGCTGCCATATTTTGAACAAGTTGAAGTTTCCGGACTAGGCACCAAGGTAGCCCTATGTACAGCACATTGCAGAAGTCGAGCCTCGAAGTTATCAGTGCGTGCACTACCGTCTTTAGGTCTTCCAACTCTAGGAAGGGGCACAGCTGGCGTATCAGCCGAAACTGATAGTAGGCACTCCTGGCCGTCGCATCGATCTGAGCTGTCATCTGGAGCGACGGATCCAGGAGTACCCCCAAGCTGCGAACACAGTCTTTCGGGGGGGTGTAACCCCATCCAGAACTGGTTGACACACCTCCAAACCCAGGTTGGGGCCTTTGACAGCAAGCACCTCCGTCTTGTCTGGCCTCCGTCTTGTCTGGATTCAGCTTCAGTTTGTTTTTTCTCATCCAGCCCATTACCGCCTCCAAGCATTCGTTCAGAGGAGACACACTATCCTTAGCTGACGATGTTGTTGAAGGCATAGAGAAATATATTTGGGTGTCATCAGCATATTGATAGCACCCCGCCCCATGCCTCTGGATGATCTCTCCCAGCGGTTTCATGTAAATGTTAAACAGCATTGGGGAAAGGATGGCACCTTGCGGTACACCACATAGCAACTCCTTTTTTGAAGAGCAGCTATCCCCAAGCATCACCATCTGGATCCTGCCCAAGAGATAGGATCGGAACCACTGAAGCACAGTGCCCCCGATTCCCAATTCCCCCAGGCGCTCCAGAAGGATACCATGGTCGATGGTATTGAAAGCCGCTGATAGGTCCAGGAGTACCAGCAGGGACACACTCCCCCTATCAATACTAAGGCGTAGATCATCTACTAAGGCGACCAAAGCGGTCTCAACTCCGTATCCTGCTCTGAAGCCGGTTTGAAATGGGTCTAGAAAATCAGTGTCATCCAAGACTGCCTGGAGTTGAAAGGCAACCGCTCTCTCGATCACCTTGCCCAAAAATGGAAGATTTGATACTGGCCTGTAGTTATTAAGGTCCAGGGGATCCAGGGAGGGCTTTTTTAGAAGCGGCCTTACCACCGCCTCTTTTAAACTAGGGGTGTGCATCGGATCGGATCCGATCCACGATCCGAATCCGATCCAACCCAAAATCGGGAAAATCCGATCCGATCCGATCCGACCAACCTCCGATCCGATCCGATCCGATCCGACGAGGTCCGATCCGGATCAGACGCCATTTTGAATGCTTTTTCCCATAGCCAAGTATTGTTTTACAAAAACGCCTATAACTTTTTCATTTTTAAAGATAAAAGGATGAGACTTGGGCACATTGTAGACTGGTTAGGGATAGTTATCTGTGAGAAATTTCAGAAAGATTGGTGCATGCGTTTTGTGGCAATTAATTTTTTAATAAATACACATGAATGCTTATAACTTTGTCATTTTTAAAGTTACAAACATGAAACTTTGCCACATTGTAGGAGGTACCTTGGGACCTATGTGTGTGAAATTTCAGAAACATAGGTGCTTGCCTTGTGTGGCAATTAATTTTAGAAAAATGGGTAGTAGTGGGGTAAATACAGTTACGCCTCCCATTTTTTTATTTTTAAAGCTACAAACAGGAAACTTGGGCACATTACAGGTACCACTTGCCTTGATATGTGAGTGAAATTTCAGAAACATTGGAGCTTGCCTTGTGTGGCAATTAAGTTTTGAAACAATGAGGAAAGAAACACCTATAACTTTGTCATTTTTAAAGTTACACACATGAAACTTTGCCACATTGTAGGTGGTACCTTGGGACCTATGTGTGTGAAATTTCAGAAACATAGGTGCTTGCCTTGTGTGGCAATTAATTTTAGAAAAATGGGTAGTAGTGGGGTAAATACAGTTATGCCTCCCATTTTTTTAGTTTTGAAGATACAAACAGGAAACTTGGGCACATTACAGGGAACACTTCACTTGATATGTGTGTAAAATTTCAGAAACATTGGTGCTTGCCTGGTGTGGCAATTAATTTTTGAAACAATGAGGGATTCATTGGACAGCACTTGCCCATAGGGATTCATTGGAGAGTACTTGTCCATAGGGAATCATTGGAAAGCACTTTCCCATAGGGAATCATTGCATTGCACTTTCCCACTGAGAAATGCAGTTATGCCTCCCACATTTTTATTTTTGAAGATACAAACAGGAAACCTGGGCACATTGTAGACTGGTTAGGGATAGTTATCTGTGAGAAATTTCAGAAAGATTGGTGCATGCATTTTGTGGCAATTAATTTTTTAATAAATACGCAGGAATGCCTATAACTTTGTCATTTTTAAAGTTACACACATGAAACTTTGCCACATTGTAGGTGGTACCTTGGGACCTATGTGTGTGAAATTTCAAAAACGTAGGTGCTTGCCTTGTATGGCAATTAATTTTAGAAAAATGGGTAGTAGTGGGGTAAATACAGTTACGCCTCCCATTTTTTTATTTTTTAAGATACAAACAGGAAACATGGGCACATTACAGGGAAGCAGTATGTTGGGAAACAAGGGTGACCATATGACAGTTAAAGCTGCAGGAGCTATACTAGAGTGACCAGATACAAAAGAGAGCAGAGCTCCTGCAATTTTAACTTTTGTGATGAAGAGGGAATTTCACCAGGTGCCGCATGGATACAAATGACACCTGCTGAAATTCCCTTTTCTATTCCACTGTTAAAGCCCTGTATTCCTTTTCATATGGTCATCCTACTAATTACATTTTTTAAAAAAGTAATAATACATACTGCTTCCAATACGGTAGGTAGAATATTTGCCTCTTTATGATCTCAAGCCTAAAAAAAAAAAAACATTTGTACACACCAGTCTCCTGGTACTGGTCATCCTACTATTAATTAATTGTAGCTGATAGGAAAGGGTTAAATCGTGGGAGCTGCAAGGAATTAAGAAAAAAGGAGAGGGGGTTTTGCCATTTTTTGAGCGCTCCTTAATTAGGGCTGCCCAAATGATAATGGACGGGTGGTGTGTGTGCGCGCGCGGGCGGCGGCGGCGGGCTTGGCAGCGTATCCTCCTGGCTGCCGAGGCCGGGTGTCTGGAGCGGAGCACGCGCTGTCAGTTGGTGAGCGGAGGGGCCATTGAACGCCCTCCCCATCATCCTCTTCATCATCAACCTACCCCCGCGGCCCAGCGGAGCACAACAGCCCGCATTAGGCAAGCCCTTCAGGAGCCTCACAGCAGCCAGGCAGAGCCTCTGCTGCCCAGGAACCGGCCCGCACGCGAGGGCACCGGCGGGGCGCACACACAACGCCGGCGAGGGGGAGGAGAAGGGGAGGAACAAAGGATCAAAGAGATCGAGAGAGAGTGATCCTTCCTTGCACGCATGGCTGCAAAACTGAGCTAGGTTCAGCCGTTCTGCTTGAGTAAAAAGTGAAAGCAGACACGAGCCCTGTAATGGATACTAGCAACAGGATCAAAGGGATCGAGATGAGAGAGATCCTTCCTTGCACGCATGGCTGCAAAACTCAGCTAGGCTCAGCCGTTCTGCTTGAGTAAAAAGTGAAAGCAGACACGAGCCCTGTAATGGATACTAGCAACAGGATCAAAGGGATCGAGACGAGAGAGTGTTTCCTTTTCTTCGCGGGAAGCGGGAGGGGGAAGAGGGGAAGACCGGGCCTCTGTGGAAAATTTTTTGAAACATTTTATCTAAAAATTCCATAGCCATCAAATGTCTGGACCTATCATTCTGAAATTTCTGACACATATCTACCCCTAACCCATCTACAAAGTGAGCAATGTTCAGACTTCTAACTTTTAAAATAAAAAGGTTATAGGCGTTTCTTTCCTCATTGTTTCAAAAATTAATTGCCACACAAGGCAAGCTCCAATGTTTCTGAAATTTTACACACATATCAAGTGAAGTGTTCCCTGTAATGTGCCCATGTTTCCTGTTTGTATCTTAAAAAATAAAAAAATGGGAGGCATCACTGTATTTACCCCACTACTACCCATTTTTCTAAAATTAATTGCCACACAAGGCAAGCACCTATGTTTCTGAAATTTCACACACATAGGTCCCAAGGTACCACCTACAATGTGGCAAAGTTTCATGTGTGTAACTTTAAAAATGACAAAGTTATAGGTGTTTCTTTCCTCATTGTTTCAAAACTTAATTGCCACACAAGGCAAGCTCCAATGTTTCTGAAATTTCACTCACATATCAAGGCACGTGGTTCCTGTAATGTGCCCAGGTTTCCTGTTTGTATCTTTAAAAATAAAAAAATGGGAGGCGTAACTGTATTTACCCCACTACTACCCATTTTTCTAAAATTAATTGCCACACAAGGCAAGCACCTACGTTTCTGAAATTTCACACACATAGGTCCCAAGGTACCACCTACAATGTGGCAAAGTTTCATGTGTGTAACTTTAAAAATGACAAAGTTATAGGCATTCCTGCGTATTTATTAAAAAATTAATTGCCACAAAATGCATGCACCAATCTTTCTGAAATTTCTCACAGATAACTATCCCTAACCAGTCTACAATGTGCCCAAGTTTCCTGTTTGTATCTTCAAAAATAAAAATGTGGGAGGCATAACTGCATTTCTCAGTGGGAAAGTGCAATGCAATGATTCCCTATGGGAAAGTGCTTTCCAATGATTCCCTATGGACAAGTACTCTCCAATGAATCCCTATGGGCAAGTGCTGTCCAATGAATCCCTCATTGTTTCAAAAATTAATTGCCACACCAGGCAAGCACCAATGTTTCTGAAATTTTACACACATATCAAGTGAAGTGTTCCCTGTAATGTGCCCAAGTTTCCTGTTTGTATCTTCAAAACTAAAAAAATGGGAGGCATAACTGTATTTACCCCACTACTACCCATTTTTCTAAAATTAATTGCCACACAAGGCAAGCACCTATGTTTCTGAAATTTCACACACATAGGTCCCAAGGTACCACCTACAATGTGGCAAAGTTTCATGTGTGTAACTTTAAAAATGACAAAGTTATAGGTGTTTCTTTCCTCATTGTTTCAAAACTTAATTGCCACACAAGGCAAGCTCCAATGTTTCTGAAATTTCACTCACATATCAAGGCAAGTGGTACCTGTAATGTGCCCAGGTTTCCTGTTTGTATCTTTAAAAATAAAAAAATGGGAGGCGTAACTGTATTTACCCCACTACTACCCATTTTTCTAAAATTAATTGCCACACAAGGCAAGCACCTATGTTTCTGAAATTTCACACACATAGGTCCCAAGGTACCTCCTACAATGTGGCAAAGTTTCATGTTTGTAACTTTAAAAATGACAAAGTTATAAGCATTCATGTGTATTTATTAAAAAATTAATTGCCACAAAACGCATGCACCAATCATTCTGAAATTTCTCACAGGTAACTATCCCTAACCAGTCTACAATGTGCCCAAGTTTCATCCTTCTATCTTTAAAAATGAAAAAGTTATAGGCGTTTTTGTAAAACAATACTTGGCTATGAGAAAAAGCATTCAAAATGGCGTCCGATCCGGATCGGACATCTGGTCCGATCCGATCCGACCAGCCTCCGATCCGATCCGATCCGATCCGACCCCCCAGGTCCGATTCCGATCCGCTATCCGATCCGATCCGGGGGGTCAGTGCACATCCCTATTTTAAACATGATGGAAAGCTGCCCTCCCTGAGAGATGCATTAATAATATGTTGTAAATGTGATCTAACTGCATCTCCTCCCTGGACGACCAGCCAGGAAGGACAGGGATCGAGAGGGCAAGTCGTCTTCCTCACACATCCAAGCACCTTGTCCACATCCTCGGTACTCACCAACTGAAACTGATCAAGTGTAATCCTACTCGCGGAGTCACTGGACACTCCACTGTCAGCCTCTGCTATAACAATGGCATCTAAGTCGGCTCTTATCTGAGATATTTTATGGGCTTGGAAGGAGCTGACCATACTGCCTTGCAGGTTCTCTGACCTGGCTAGAGCCTCCTTGGATCCCCACTGTCCAGTTCTCATTATGGAAGGCCTGCCGGGGGATAGGATTATGTTCTTTTGGTGAGAGGGGGAGATAACTCCTCATCCAGCAGTCCCTTCGTTTCCCATTTTCCTGCACACTTATCAACAGCAGCTTTCCAACTTAGGCCACACTGCCTTCCTGCCAACGTCATACAGTTCTTCCAATTGTTTTGAACGTTTTCTCAAATCTAGCCTGATCTTTACCTCATAAGATCTGCCTTGTAGACATTCTATAACCAGCACAATCAATTGCAGAGTTAGAACATTTGTGAACCTTCCATGATATCATAAGAACTTATAGGGTGATCAGATTGCCCGGGGTTTCCAGGTCCTAACCGGGAAACCTGGGGCGATCTGGGCCAACCGGGGGGCAGCGGGGGCAAACCGGGGCTGCGGAGGGTCACGCGGCGAGCGGCGGTAAACCCAGTAGGTCCAGGATGGGTTTTGGGGGGGATGGATGGCTTGGTGGTGGGGTTTTGGGTGGGGGACACCCCCCCGCCACCACCTGCTGGGGCGTCCGCTTCCCTCCGGTGCTCGAATCTATTGAGAAACAGGCTTCCCTCCAGTGCCTGTTTCAGGTGACATCATCACCTGGCGCGCTACTGAGGGACAGGCCGGGAAGCCTGTTTCTCAGTAGATTCGAGCACCGGAGGGAAGCAGCTGCCCCTGCAGGTTAGGAGTGGGAGGCGGGAGGGCCCCCCCACTTACCTGCTGGGGCAGCCGCTTCCTTCCGATGCTCAAATCTGTCGTAATTCAACAGTCTACTGTCTGGGAATCCAGCCAACCCCCTTATCAAAGAATGTCCGGGAAGGACTCCAGCACTTATTTGTTTGAAGGTTTTTATTTATATCAAAGAGGTTAACCCTCAGCCTGCATGAAATGCCGGACTTAAAAAGCAAGGCAGACAAATCCTCAGTTCCGTTCCAGGATCCAAAATCACACTTAACAAATCTAAAAAGTCCAGTTACCAAAGCCAGGGATCACACCAGAGATTCAGTCAGTCCAAATGTTGAAGCCGAAGGTCAAACCAGGTATTATAGAAGTCCAGGGTCCAGAGTCAACAGTCCAGCCGGGTGTTCAGTCCACAGGTTACAAGCCAGAAGTACGCGGGGGTGTCAGGAGCCGATTACGTTGATTGTTCCCAACGAATCCCTGCTTTCTCCTTCACCTTTTTAATCCTCGCTTGAGCCTGTCTTCGCCCCTTCCCCACAGCTGTGTCCTATTCCTTCGCAATCTTATTTAAGGCTTGCATCAGCTGTGCTCTGTTTTTTCAATCTCATGCTGCGTCGGACTCATGACAAAATCTACTGAGAAACAGGCTTCGCGGCCTGTCCCTCAGTAGCGCGCCTCAGTAACGGGCGCCAGCGGACGGCAGCGGACAGCCCCAGCAGGTAAGCCCCCTCCCCCCTCGCTGTGTTTTTTGTGGGGGGTGGCTTGGTGGTGGTGGGGTTTGTTTCGGATGGGGGGGTGGCGGGGGGTTCAGATCTCACATGGCGGGTGGCCTTTTAAAAAATATATTTTATGTTTTTTGGGGGGGGGGCACGCCCCCTTTGGGCGGCCGTTTTGGGTGGCCATTTTGGACCGGGATTTTGGGTTCCAAAATCTGGTCACCCTAAAGAAGAGCCACAATGGACCAGACCAAAAGTCCATCTAGTCCAGCATTTTCACAGTGGCCCAATCAGCTGCCCGCAGGAGACCCACAAGCAGGAGTTGGGTGCAATCACAACATCCTGCTTGCGCTTCTCAGCAACTGGTATACATTGGCATGCTGCCTCTGATACTGGATGTGGCATAGAGCCATCAGGACTAGTAGCCACTGGTAGCATTATCCTCCATGAATTCCCCTTTTAAAGCTATATGTATTTTTGTTTTCTTTTTCATGATTTATTGTTTGGTTCTGGTTTGTTAATATTCACAATAATAACAAAAAAGCTCTTCTCTGGCTTTTGCACTTATGAATAATCAGGCACAGTTCTTGGCTCAAAAATATATCCAATAGCCTTTAAAAAAAAGTGTATTTTGAACAAAAATAACACTGAGAACCGAGTACATTTAAAGAAAATATATTTAGCTTGATTTTCCAAAGGAAATAATTTCAAACTACATATTTAAATGAAAATGTCCTGGCTAATTAGAAACTTATTATTATTATTATTATTATTATTATTATTACTGCTACATAGTAATACACAAACAGGATGGACTGGGATGATAGAAAAACACTGCCAGGAATAACATGGGGTGGAAATATCAAATCAGTATTTTATTTTATTTTTGGAAAAATGGTAATTGTTCAAAGTGGATAAAAATAATCATAACTTACAAGACAAAAACCACAACACTACAGACTGACCCTTGCTATGAGGGAGGCAAAAAACCCACATGGCTTTAGCCAACTGTGAATTGTGGGTAAAGTTCCTTCCCAGCCCCGCCAACCGGTGGCTAACCCCCAACCACAGCAAGGTAGCGAGCGCAGCCACACCGTGATTGGCAAAGGCAGTACTGAAACCTGGCAAAGGATCCTTCATGATGGTAGCCCAAGAGTGGAAAAGGAGGGACAGGATCCCACACTGAAGAGCTCCTCATCCGGCACCAACGACACCAGCACAGCCGATTGCCTCAAAGGGGCCGTGCCTGGGCTAGGGGGAGACTGGAGGGAGACACACCTCTTTGCTCCCCCCGTCTCCCCCGCAACTGGGGGGCTCAACCAAATCTATTCTAAGTAATATGTACAAAAAGAAAAGACATTTAACATAATGAAGTATGAAAAATATATAACATAGATAATAATTCATAGATCCCTAACGTTCTTCAACAATGAACCAACTATAATACACATCTTCTCCTTCTTCATCTTTGCAGGTTCTTGAGATGATCTGCAAGCCCCTGCAAAAACCACAACATGGTGTCAATAGGGTTGCTCCGGCTCCTCCCTGCTTTCCACCCCAGCAGCCCAACCCCATTCCCAGCTCCCTCCACTCCGGGGGGGGGGGGGTCTGCTGGGCTGCAACCCAGAGAAATGAAGGAGCGAAGGAGGGGGGAAGGGAGGGGAGGAGGAGCGACACATCCTGGCCAAGGAAGGGGGCAGTTGCCTTTCTGTGGCAACACAGGCTGTGCAGGTTGGGGGGATCGTGCAAGGAACGGGGTTCTCCACCCCAACCGTGATGTGCAATGGGGAATGGAATGGTCTTCCTTTCCCCCATCCCCAGATGAACCCGCTGCTGGTCATCCTGGGCTTGATGGTCTTAGGAGCCCGCTAGGTGACAAGTTGACCCGGGAGCCTCCTTTAGCACCCTCCAAGAGGTCCCTGAGGACCAGGCTTCACTGGGCCAGGGGTAGAGCAGCTCACCCACATCCTCTAGGCTAACAAGACTTCCCTTTTTTACTGCGGCGCAGCTGGACGTTCTTTCCTGTCCAGAGCAGGTGGGGAGCTCATTCCTGAAATAGATGGAGAAATGAAACAATTTCCCCTTTGACATTAACTTCAGGGCATGGAATGGTATGACATCAGAAGAAGGGCTGGTGGGCTGGTTTCCAGGTCTTCCCCTCCTGAACCCCCAATCCAGCCTCCTGGATCCTCAATCCAGCCCATAGGGAGAAAGATGGAGGGTCTGGTCAACGCCTTCACAGGAACCCCCCAGGCAGAACAAGCTGCAGCCCCACGTATCTCCAAGGTTGTTCCAAGAGGACATCCGTGGCCAATTCCAGGTGCCTCCGGGCCACGTATTCCAGAGCCAGCATGACCTGGCCGATACTTCCGGGGGAGGGACTGGAGACCAGGCCGCAGATGTTGGGGTAGATGTTCTTTGCCTGCCAGAGAGAAAGCAGAGGAGACCGTGGCGACACCTCATTGTCACAGCAACCATGTAAACAATGGCAGCAGAATCCCCAGCAGCAATGGACACTTTTTAAAGGGATACAAGTTCTCTCAGGGTCCAGTAGAGTCAAGCAGGCAAGGTTGTCAACTGCCCGACTGGCCCCACTCCTCTGCCTTTAAGTGCAGCATGACCATAAGAAATGGAAGAAGCGAAAGTTCCCCCATCATTCCCACTATACCAGGAAAAGCATCACCTCCACATTTTCTGTGTGACAAAACTGTTGCTAAAGGCACAAGAGGCTAAATAAAGAACGGAAACAGTTAAATAAGAAGTAGGGTGACCAGATAAAATCCAGGTCAGGGCTCATGTAACTTTAACAGTTGTAGAGAAAAGGGAATTTCAGCCAGAGTCATTTGTATGCAAATAGTTCCTGGTGAAATTCCCTCTTCATCACAAGTTAAAGGTGCAGGCACTATACTAGAGTGACCATATACAAAAGAAGGCAGGGCCACTGCAACTTTAACTGTTGTGATGAAGAGGGAATTTCACCAGGAACTAATTGCATACAAATGACACTGGCTGAAATTCGCTTTTCTCGACAACTGTTAAAGTTACCTGAGCCCTGACCTGGATTTTATCTGGTCACCCTAATAAGAAGGGGGAAAGCTACATGGTTTAAATAGGCTGACCATATGAAAAGGAGGACAGGGCTCATGTAACTTTAACAGTTGTAGAGAAAAGGGAATTTCAGCCAGTGTCATTTGTATGCAATTAGTTCCTGGTGATATTCCCTCTTCATCACAACTGTTAAAGTTGTAGGCACTATACTAGAGCAACCATATACAAAAGAAGGCAGGGCCCCTGCAACTTTAACTGCTGTGATGAAGAGGGAATTTCACCAGGAACTAATTGCATATAAATAACACTGGCTGAAATTCCCTTTTCTCTACAACTGTTAAAGTTACATGAGCCCTGTCCTCCTTTTCATATGGTCAGCCTAGTTTAAAACACTAATGAAAATGAGAGGTTTAATCTGTTCATCATCCCAATTAGCTCTCTCTTCCTCATCCATCAGCTTCTGAATATTATCCATTCTTTTTATAAGGTTTCCTATTTGTATGGCAACTTTCGGATAGGCCTCTTCTGCAGGGAGACACAAACACCAAAAGCCCTCAGGTAGGGTGACCAGATAAAATCCAGGTCAGAGATCATGTAACTTTAACAGTTGTAGAGAAAAGGGAATTTCAGCCAGTATCATTTGTATACAATTAATTTCTGGTGATATTCCCTCTTCATCACAACAGTTAAAGTTGCAGGGGCCCTGCCTTCTTTTGTATATGGTCACTCTAGTATAATGCCTGCACTTTTTTAACTGTTGCGATGAAGAGGGAATATCACCAGGAACTAATTACATACAATTGACAGTGGCTGAAATTCCCTTTTCTCTACAACTGTTAAAGTTACATGAGCCCTGACCTGGATTTTATCTGGTCAGCCTACCCTCAGGGGAGGAGCCATTAAAGGGGCTTCATGCAGGAAGCCTGGAATTCACAAGTGCAGATACCATTCCTAAACAGGGTGGAAATATATATTCGGTCTGATACCACTGTGGTCACTGTTTCAATTGGTTCGACAACATCCACATCTCAGCACCACTTAGGATTAAATCCAGGGTCACCTCTTCTCTGATCGGTTCCATGACCAACTCTTCTAGGACACAGTCATTTGGGGCATCAAAAACGTAACCTCTTAGTCATGACTGGAACATGCATTTATCTAGTCAAAGTGGAGGTAATTGACATCACTCATTATTACAACACTTCCTAGCATGTCCCTAGTACTAAATTACTTCTGTAGTCTCTCACAGGCCTTTTGTGGAGCAGTCTGCCCCCTTTAGGTTTTCTAGTTTGCCCTCTTGGACATGTAGAGCAACTCCTCCAGGGTGACATCATAGCAACTTGGCCAATAGGAGAGATCAAGTATAAGGATTAAAGTCCAGAATTTGTAATACTCATAAAAGTAACCAAGTGACATATACAGTTTAATTATTAAGAGACTTTATTAGCTAGTTTGTGTAATTAAAATCATTTTGTAAAACAGTGATGTAAATGCTGGTTACTGGCAGCAGCATGTAGCCTTTCTTTAAAGACATCAACAAATGTCAGTTACTTACTTGTCACCAAAATCTAATACTTTCCACTCTGCAAGTTGTTTTCATGCAATCCACATGGTGGATGTGGCTTAGAAATACCTTTGCCATCCATCACTGCTGAAAATCACTAGAGCTGGAGCCATCTGCATCTGTTTACCTAGCAACCAGAGTCATGTTGCTAACGTGAAGGTCACCCCATATGAACCCATCAATCATCAAGCATACCATTTCAGCCTGACAGTCATATCACAATTTTATTCAAGAGAAATTATTTAATTCTCTCCTACATGCTAGTGGCTGAGTGCATCTATATTTCATAATGGGGAATTCTGAAGCTGAATTAAAAATAGTGGAGGGAAACCCCACAAATGTAGCAAAAAAGAGAGGCATAATATCCAGGAAGAAAACCAGATGTGATTCAGGGATATTTGTTTCTCTACTTCGTTGCTTTTGAAATAATGCTTTTTCTATGTATGCTGTGTTGAAATCCAGGAGCAGTAGTGTTCCTTCAGGAACACCAAAGTCGCTTTCAGAAGTGTGGCTCGGGCTATATATGTTTGATTAATGTGTATAGGGCAGGAAATGGCTGTGATGCCACCCCACACCCTATGTGTATTCATTGAACATGTGGAACTGCAGCTACTGAGCTGAATGGGGCTACCAACTTACAGTGAAATCCTATTATATTTACTTAGAAATAAATCCTTCTGTGTACCAGGGGGCTTACTACATGAGTACAGGATTGCAGCCTTAGGCTCTTAATGGATGTTTTTCTATGTGTGGTACACTTCACAAATTCCCAAGTAATCAAATTAGCATGTATAATTTATAGAAACATACATTTTCTTATATTAAATTATTTCAACCATCAGTTTATCAGGTTGGGCAATGAATATAACTTTAAGCTAGTTTCCCCCAAACTTTTGAAACTGGAAGATAAACAATGGGTATAACATTATGCTATAGCCCTTTTCAGATTACCGACCATCTGGACCCAATCTAGAGGGAGGGAGAATAGGGACCATGGCTGCTGGTCCCAGCCGAATGTACACATGTGCAATCATAGAATCATAGAATAGTAGAGATGGAAGAGGACTATAAGGCTATCGAGTCCAACCCCATGCTCAATGCAGGAATCCACCTTAAAGCATACCTGACAGATGGATGTCCAGCTGCATCATGAGTGCCTATAGGGTGGGAGAGCACACTGCCTCCCTAGGTAATTGGTTCCATTGTCATACTGCTCTAACAGTCAGGAAGTTTTTCCTGATGTCCAGCCAGAATCTGGCTTTCTGTCACTTGAGTCCAGTATTCTATGTCCTGCATTCTGGGATGATTGAGAAGAGATCCTGACCCTCCTCTGTGTCACAACCTTTCAAGTACTTGGAAAGTGCTATCGTGTCTCCCCTCAGTCTTCTCTTCTCAAGGCTAAACATGCCCGGTTCTTTTAGTCTCTCCTCATAGGGCTTTGTTTCCAGACCTCTGATCATCCTCACTGCCCTCTTCTGAACCTCCTCCAGTCTATTGTCTGAATAAATCGTATCTGTGTATAGAAGGGTTGTCCACCTGATCAGGAACCCTGATTTCTGCAACTGAAACAGACTAGTGCTCAGTTGATCAAAATAAAATGATGAGTGGAGTGCCAGTGGTGAAAAACACGACTTATATCCAACAAGACACAACATAGAGAACATCTTTGTTCCTATGGGGTGGCAATACATGCAGCAAAGAAAGCTTTCTTCTCTGCACACATTGCGTCTGCGAATTCGCGTCCAGCAGAACTGTTCAGGGTGGTGAGGGGTCTAATTCAGATGCCTTCCCCCCTGAACCCGGTTTTAGAGCCTTCAATAGTTTGCTGTGATGCATTTTAACAATCATTTCACAGATAAAGTCTCTCAGATAAGAGCCAATTTAGATGCCGTCGTTATAACAGAAGCTAACAATGAAGTGTCCAGCAACTCTGCCAGTAGGATTACACTGGATCAGTTTCAGTTGGTGAGTAGTAAGTACCGAGGGTGTGGACAAGCTGCTTGGATGAGTGAGGAGGATAACTTGCCCTGTCGATCCCTGTCCTTCCAGGGAGGAGATGCCGTTAGACTATAACTACAACATATTATTAATGCATCTCTCAGGGAAGGGAGTTTTCCATCATGTTTAAAAGCAGCAGTGGTATGGACGCTTCTAAAAAAGCCCTCCTTGGACATTAATAATTACAGACCGCTACCAAATCTTCTGTTTTTGGGCAAGAAAGAGCAGTTGCCTTCTAACACCAAGCAGTCTTGGATGATACAAATTTTCTAGACTCATTTCAAACCGGTGTCAGAGCGGGATACGGAGTTGAGACATCACCTTAGTGGATGATCTCTGCATGGATATTGACAGGGGGAGTGTGTCCCTGCAGGTACTTTTGGACCTCTCAGCGGCTTTCGATACCGTCGACCATGGTATCGTTCTAGAAGGTGTGAGGGGTTCCAGTGGTTCTGGTCCTACCTCTTGGGTAGGTTCCAGATGGTGATGCTTAGGAATAGTTGCTCCTCAAAAAAGGAGCTGTTGTACGGCGTACCACAAGGTGCCATCCTATCCCCAGTGCTGTTTAACATCTACAAGAAACCACTGGGAGAGATCATCCAGAGACATGAGGCGGGGTGCTATCAGTATGCTGATGACACCCAAATATATTTCTCTATGCCTTCGATAATAGTGTCAGATAAGGATAGTGTGTCTCCTCTGAATTAATGCTTGGAGGTGGCAATGGGTCGGATGAGGAAAAACAAACTGAAGCTGAATCCAGACAAGATGGAGATGCTTGCTGTCAAGGGCCCTGACCTGGGTTTGGAGGTGTGTCACCAGTTCTGTATGGGGTTACACTCCCCCTGAAAGACTGTGTTCGCAGCTTGGGGTGCTCCTGGATCTGTCGCTCCAAATGACAGACCAGGTAGATGTGATTGCCAGGAGTGCCTACTCTCAGCTCGGCTGGTACGCCAGCTGCGCCCCTTCCTAGAGTGGAAAGACCTAAAGACAGTAGTGTGCGCGCTGGTAACCTCAAGGCTTGACTTTTGCAATGTGCTGTACATAGGGCTACCACTGTACCTAGTCCGGAAACTTCAATTCGTTTAAAATATGGCAGCCAGGTTGGTCACTGGTACATCTGGGGTGAGCATATACCCCAACATTAAAATCACTCCACTGGCTGCCAGTTATTTTCCCCCCGAAGTACAAAGTGTTGGTCATTAACTTTAAAGCTCTATATGGTTTGGGTCCAGGTTACCTGCAGGATCACCTTCTCCCGTACAATCCACCCCGCACACTCAGGTCCTCTGGGGAGAACTTACTTCAGTCAGCCAAAACTAGGCTGACAACTGTTACCCAGAGAACCTTTTCTTCTGTCGCCCCCAGACTCTGGAATGACCTGCTAGAAGAGATTCGTCAACTTAACCCTCTCTCCAAGTTTAAAATAGATATAAAAACTAGCCTCTTCCGGCAGGCCTACCCAGATGAATTTTAAACCAAGAATTTTAAGATGTGTTGATTGTTATCTTGATATTGTATTGGTTTATCTGCTTTTTAAATTAATTTTATGTATTTGATTTTTATTGTATTGTTATACTAATGTTGTTCCCTGCCTTGATCCAAAATGAGAGGCAGGTAAGAAATAAATATTTATTATTATTATTATTATTATTATTATTATTATTATTATTATTTAAATTCTCCTAGTAGGATCCCTCACTAATATTGTTCAATTATGGATGCTGTTAGAAGAATTTGTACTTCCTCCCATCGCCTTGCTTTGTCCTCATTCTCCTTGGTTTCTTTTTCCCATTGGCTTCCCCCTCCCCTGCCACGCCCCTGGTACCACCTTAACCCACTTCCACTTTTTCCTGTGAGTTCTCTTTGCCCCCCGCATCCCACTTTCCCTCCCTCCTCACTGGTGTCTGCCAGATCTCTGGATTCAGAATTCATTTTTTTATTCCCCCCCCCCCCCCAGGAAATTACTTAATGTTTTGGCTCTCACGTGTAGCTAAAACTTCAAGTTTTCACTGCTGAATTATGAGATGTGTACACCAGTAATCCAGAACAACGTTTCCCTTTCTCTCTTCTTCTGGCTCCTTTAAGCAAATGTGGGTGGGAAGCAGCTCGGAGATGTATGACTTTTTAGGCCCTTTTTGTCTCAGTTCAGTGCTACAAAAGCTCTTGGGGAACTAGCTCAAACTAAGAGGTGGTGTCTGGACAGTGAGAGGAATTAGACCTGTGAGGGTTTACATAAGATTCCCACTGTGGGAATGCTTTCCCTTTAATTATACCTGTGTATTTAACAATTCACAGAGATCCTGTGTTTGGCCATGTGCATGATGGGCGCAGAGGGCACAACCCAGGTGAGGAAATGGCAGTGTGGAGGGGTGGCGGAAGAAGGGCAACAAACTATGAAGAGGTGAAGTGGCAGGATGATGTCAGAGCAATGGTGGCCTGGCGCCAGGTGAGGGAGACATGGAAGTTCAAAGCAGGAAGTGGGCACCAGGTGGGGAGGAAACCGGAAGGTGCCTGGGAGACAGCATTTACACAGCCTTCCCTGGAACTCAAACGGATGCCCCAAAAAACCAAAAAATCAAAAAACCAACCCTGAGCCAGAGAGAGGTTTAACCCCCTTCCCCACTGCCCTGCTTAAGGACAGATAGAGCCCAAGAACTCTGTACTCCCCACCAAGTCATGACACAACTCCCCACCACCACCACCACCACCACAGCCAGGCAAATCTGGTTTTCCCAAGACTCTGATTTTCTCTGAAACCCATCTTTTCACTATGAACATGTGTACACGTCAGTTCTGTCAGATTCCCTTCTGTCTTATTAACATTGCCTTTAAAAGCCCCATGGAGCACTCAACTGATTTACTCTAGTCAACTGCTTCCTGTAAACAGACATTTTATGAAAATTTTAGAGGCAGCAAGGGACCCTTTTCCAAAGCGAATCTTTAAGCTGAAACCCTCTCACTCAGACTTAAATCTTTATCCCTTCAGCATCCATTTTTTAAACTTCAGCTCTTTCACCAGCCCCCCTGAGGTGCTATACAAACCTGCCTGGCTGTCATGTGACAGTATATAAAAGTGTTAAAACTGTTGCTCATGGATTATCCTCCTATCAGTACTCAACAGGTAACTGTGCCACCACACCACCTATATACTAGGTCCGGTCGTGAGCACCCCTTCTCAAAACAAGCGCCACCACTTGAATAAGCCTGAGGGAAGGGCAAAATATGGCCCCCTCCACAAGGATGCGCTTTTGCGCCCGGTTCCGCGATTATGCGCATTATCGCGGAGGCGCTTTTACTCCTAATCCCTCTGCACCGGAGGCAGCGAGAGGCGGCGAAGCGCATTAATTCATGTCCAAAAAGCGCTTTACAAGCAGTTAATGCGCGTAATCGCTTGTTCACACCGCGAAAATGCGCTTTAACGGCCGGAGCAAAATAAAAGTCGCTATTTAACGCGCGTTCGAAAATGCGCATTATCGGGGAGATAACGCGCCTGTACGCCCGTTTTGCGCTCCGTGCTTGTGGAGGTAAATTTTTTAATGAGCCTTCAAGGCTCATTAAACGTCTCGTGTGGAGGAGGCCTAACATTACCTTTCCCCTCTCTGTGAGGGAACAAGGCAAAGACTTTGGGAAATAGGTTCTGCTTGTGGATATACTGGGCTAAAGGTTTAATGTAATTTGTGGATTTATGAACCAATAGAGCAGGTGACAAAGCCAAGCTGACGCGTGGTTTATGGTAGCAAAATAAATAAAATGTTTATTGTCGTTTACAGTTCTTAGTTTCTTCAAATTCAATTTAAATCTGCCTATTCTTAATAATTCTAGTAATAACAATCCTAATACTAATAATCCTAAATCCCTACAATCTTATATCCATTCCTTCCTCACACACTCTTCTCACACTACCTCTTTCTCTACTCTATCCACACCTACTCACATACAAGCCCCCAACTAACCACTAACTGACTGTCCAGACCCCTTTTATAGCATCACTAGCCACACCCACTCAGTCGAACATTCCGAGCTCTCTAAATATACTCATCAGACATACCTAAGGGAACAGAAATGTGGGGTATCACCACAGTTACCTTCTGCAGTTGAAAAGGAATCAATGGAATGGAGAGGGGGCAAAGCTTGGCAATCCCCTTTCCCATTTGCAGCCACCCGTGCCACCACCACCACCCAAAATCTGTTCTGGAGGGTTGCAGGACTCATTGAAACAGCAGGGGAGGTGGCAGGGGGCCCCTACAAGTAGGAAGGGGAATTGCCCAGATTCACCCCGCTTCCTGACCCTGTTCTGTTAAGCGACATCTCCCATCAGCAAAGGGACACCAACTGGATGCCACCCTTTCAGCAACCTTCTAATGTTACTGAGAAGCTCGGCCTCACCGTCATCTGCAGCACAGTCCTTAGCACTTTGACTCCAAGCAGCTTGACTCTGTCTGCAAGTTTGCTCACAGCAAAAGGCTATGCAGGCAGCCCAGACAAAGTGAGCAGTGGTGGACACCTGTGTCTTCGGGCCGATGGAGTGCCTTACTCTTGATATCCAAAGAGGTATGAAAAACTCCAGAAATATGCAAATGCCTTGCTCTACACCTATCTCTTTCTGCCATCCTGAGCGCTCCCTTGTATTGGCCAATCTTAACCCTGGAAAGGATGAAACATCATGCTGCCACAGTACTATGAATAAACACATTAGTACTAATTAGCATTGGTAAAGTTTAGGGATTTGCACATGGTGCTCTTATTGCACCCCTGGGTAGAGATGCACCTCAAATTAGACCACATTTTCAATATTTCACCCATGATAATGAATAAGCTTTACCTAGATCTTCGTTTGTCTTTTTTGTTCTTGGGGTGGGCTGGGGAATCCTTTCTTGAAGAAGGTTTTAAAAATTGTTGCCAGTGAGTTAGCTTGGGTTCATCTTTTTCTGCCCTCCAAGGAAGCGTTTTGCTGTCCTCAAGGAATTGCGTCATCTGCTCCTAGTGAGCTCCTCTTCTCCTGTCTCTTGCTTCCCACAGTAACCTCTCCCACCTCCATTTTTATTCTTTCTCCATTCTAGAAAGTTAGGGTTTAAAGGGACCTAATAAGGCACGGCTAACCTGCTTGCCACTCTGGGCAAGGAACGGTGTACTTTGAGGGTGCGGACACTTAAATGTCCATAATCCATAGGAACCAATCTCATGGTGTCTGTAGTCTGGTGTGTAAAATGAACTATTGGACTACAGCTGGCCTACAGAGAACCAGCCCTCACTCTTGTGCGGAGGGTGAACAGACAGATGAACCAGCTGCATCCCAATCTCTCTTTCTTTCTCTTTCCCTTCTCCTCCCCCCCTTCCTCTGAGTTCACTACATTTATTTATTTCCACCACAAAGCCTAATTAGACTGGGAACATGTACATATGGCTTCCAGCACCTTTTTTTTCTCATTAGGAAATAACCCCCTCCGCTGCAAACTCCTCATGTTCAGTTTCTCTCCCTTTTCTCTGTCCACAGAATCTCTCTCCTCTCAGGCTTAAGCAATCCACTACTGGACTAATCCATGTTTTGCACATGCAAATACAGTTGGATTTCTGAAAATAAAAGCATACTCAATTTTTCTAATCTCTGGCTCCCATCCCATTACTAATTTCCCCATCCTAGAAAGGAAACGGAGCATTATGATCACTGCTTGTTCCCCATCAGGTCTATCTGTCCATGACACTGGTCACTGGGACTCTGGTTTCATAGAATCATAGAATAGTAATAATAATAATAATAATAATAATAATAATAATAAATTTATTTATCACCCGCCTCTCCCAACGGATCGAGGCGGGGAACAACACCATTGAGTCCAACCCCCTGCTCAAAGCAGGAATCTACCTTAATGCATCCCTGACAGATGGCCGTCCAGCTGTCTCTTGAATGCCTCTAATGTGGGAGAGCCCACCACCTCCCTAGGTCATGGGTTCCATTGTCATATTGCTCTAACAGTCAGGAAGTTTTTCCTGATATCCAGCCGGAATCTGGCTTTCTGTAACTTGAGGCCATTATTCCGTGTCCTGCACTCTGGGGTGATCAAGAGAAGATCCTGGCCCTCCTCTGTGTGACCACCTTTCAAGTATTTGAAGAGTGCTATCATGTCTCCCCTCAAACTTCTCCAGGCTAAACATGCCCAGTTCTTTCATTCTCTCCTCATAGGGCTTTGTTTCCAGACCCCTGATCATCCTCATTTCCCTCCTGTGAACACGCTCCAGATTGTCTGCATCCTTCTTGAAGTGTGGTTGAAGATACCTGACACACATCTAACAATATGCTCTCAAAAAACATCTGCACACAAAGACATGCATCAGCAGTAAGTTGGATAAGAGTTATTATCCCATATTGCAGAAGAGAAGGTGGTGTGGGCAGCGGCTAAGAGAGAAGGGCTTGGCCAAGAAACTTAGAAAGTTTATAGCACAGGAGAGATTTGAACTTGCTCTTCTAGACCAATCCAGAGGTAGACAATGGTCAATTCAGGTGCCCAAATGATAAAAGAGGTTGAGGTGAAATTCTTTTAGGTATTACTTATATCCCACATTTCTATTAAAACAATAACCAAAGTGGCCTACAATAAAACACACAATGTAATCAACAACAATAATAAAGTTATCAATAATAAAATATCAACAGTAAAAACAAAGAGACAGCAGTACTAGAATTTCATCAAAAACACAATAAAATCAGATTACTGATTAAAACCTTACCTAAGTGAAAGCCATTTTCTCCATCCATCAAAAGATGGGAAGAAAGGGATTCTGGCGAATCTCAACTGGGAGGAAGAACCAGAGTCATGGTGCCACCACCAACAAACCCTTCTCTCACACCCTCTGCCTGATCTCATGTATGGATGGACCTCTGAAGTTGGCCTCTGAAGTTGATCAGTCTGAAGTAAAGCCATTCAGGGCTTTAAAGTCAACACCAGTACTTTAAATCAACCCCAAAAACAAATTGGCAGCCAATGAATATTAAATAAGAAAGATCAGAGTTTTATACAGTTTGGCAGCAACATAAGCTATAGTTGGAGCTATTATTTATTCAATGATTAAAAAAAAAACACCTGCAGGTTTAAGACTAGAAGTTAAGACTATCTCCTGTTGGCTCAAACTCCACAAAACCAAAAAACTGGAAGCTAAGGCTAATACCTTACCTGATGTGTCCCATGATCAGTAACAATATTGTGCAATCACAAGTTACCCTACATGTACCCACACAAGTTACCCTACATGTACCCACATTTTCACTTGGTCTTTCAGGCCCAAATCAAAGGGAGGATGGAGCGTCCCACATTGTCCTTGTCCTGTGTCACCTTAGCAAGCACCAGAGATTTATTGTATTGTTAGAGGAATCATTCAGTGAGTTGACTCATGTCTTGAGCCAATATAAGGTCCCCTCTGCAAGGATTGGCTTTTGCGGCTGGTTAGGCGATTATGCGCATAATCGCAGAAGCGCATTTACGCCTAATCACTCTGCGGCTGCCTCTACAAGAGAGGTTTAATGCTCTTTGAAGTCTCATTAAAAAAATTACCTCCACACCAGCGGAGCGCAAATGGGGCGTAGAGGCACGTTATCTCTCCGATTATGCGCATTATCGAATGCGCATTAAATCGCGAGTTTTATTTTGCTCCGTCCGTTAAAGCACATTTTGACAGTGTGAATATGCGCTTATGCGCATTAACTATTTGTAAAGCGCATTTTGGACATCCTTTAATGCGCTTCGCCGCCTCTCGCCGCCTCTCATGCAGAGTGATTAGGCGTAAATGCGCTTCTGCGATTATGCGCATAATCGCCTGACCAGCCGCAAAAGCCAATCCTTGCAGAGGGGACCTGCATGAGAGGCGGCGAGAGGCGGCGAAGCACATTAAAGGATGTCCAAAATGCGCTTTACAAATAGTTAATGCGGATAAGCGCATATTCACACTGTCAAAATGCGCTTTAACGGACGGAGCAAAATAAAACTCGCGATTTAATGCGCATTCGATAATGCGCATAATCGGAGAGATAACGCACCTCTACGCCCCATTTGCGCTCCGCTGGTGTGGAGGTAAATTTTTTAATGAGACTTCAAAGAGCATTAAACCTCTCTTGTAGAGGCAGCCTAAGACAGTCTTAACTCTGGGCTTAAATTGGCAGGGGTTTTGACAATTTCCCTGGGTTTTTGAAAAGGATACTTATCATTACAGTGAAGAAAAGGGGGGGAAACACAACCACGAACAAACAAAACAGAAAGCTAAGCAAGTCATTAACAGGATAGATGTGTGTAAATGAACAGATCCTTCTATGTTCAGAAAGTTTATGTCTGAGTCAGTATACACAGGATTGGAGCCCTCCTTTGTTGTTTCCCTCCTTCTCTTCACCAGTGCTCTGTCTGTCAGGCAGAGGGATTTTCTCAACCCTCAAAATCGCCTCATTCTTGATATTTCAGTTGACAGTTTCCTGCTTCCCTTCCTCCCATTGTCAGAATGCTGACAGGAGAAGTACACTGGGCTGTTTGGCTTAAATGATAAGAAGAACCCATTGAGTTGAATGGACTGGGCCACTTAACAGCTAATTAAAAAACAAACAACAAGCTAATCTCAATGAAATTTAGCCAGTTTCTGCCTATTCACAAAACCCCATTTATCCAACCATTCCCACCTTATCCAACCCTCCCCCAGAATTGCCTAACAAAACGCCTCAAAATCTTCTATGGCATCTCCTCAAGAGCAAAAAGAGGGGTGGGCTAAAGTCCCTCTGTCTTCCATGTTAGGGTCCAAGTCTGGTGCTGTAAGGTCACATTCCATAACTAAATTTTATTTATTTATTTATTCATTAAAACATTTGTACCCTGCCCTATTATTACCAAGATCTCAGGGTGGCATACAGATAAAATTAGAACAATATAAACAAAAATAATTCACATTGCTAAAATGTATTAAATCGTTAACAAATTAAAACAGGAAGATTTTTTTAAAGCATTAAAACAATTAAAACTATGTATAACCGTACATAGTTTTAATTGTTTAATTGTTTTATTATTTATTAGTTACCTTTGTTTTAACTTGGCGCCGAAATGAAGCCAGTGCCGTCACCAGCCGGGCCTCCAGGGGTAGGATATTCCACAGCTAGGGTGCCACAATAGAGAAAGCCCTCTCCCACGTCCCACCATAGCATATGTCTCATGTTCGTGGGATGCGGAGGAGGGCTCCTCCAACAGATCTCAATTCTGGAGCTGGCATATATAGGGAGAGGCTCTCCCTCAAGTACAGAGGTCCCAAGCCATTTAGGGCTTTAAAGGTCATTGCCAACACCTTGAATTCTGAACGGAAGCATATAGGCAGCCAATACAATTCTTTTAAGACCGGTGTTATATGGACTTTGTAGGATGTTCCAGTACGCAGTCTAGCCACTGCATTTTGCACCAGCTGCAACTTCTGAGTTGTCTTCAAGGGCAGCCCCATGTAGAGTGCATTGCAGTAGTCTAATCGGGAAGTTACCAGTGTATGGTCTACTGTGGCTAGGCTATCCCTGTCCATTGCCCTGTCTTGACAGTGGCACGGCAGCATGAGGCCTCAAGCTTCCGCATTGGTGCCCCTTTGGGTCATCTGCATGGGAAGGAGTGCCAATGCAGGGTTTATGGGAAGGAGCTGGCGCTGCACTCGTCCACCCAAGCCCATGCCCCTTATTCAAGGCATGGGGTTTTTTTGCACAGGTGCTGAGAGGGCAGCCTTTGGGGGTTCGTTTTTAAATTATTTTTATTTAATCTGTAAATGCGAACATTCACATTTACAGATAAATTGGTGGGGGGCAGGAACAGGACTCCGGTTCTGAACATCCACCCCATTTATTTTATTTTATTTTTATTTTCTTTAAATGATGGTGCACAGAGGTGGTCCAGTGAGTGTTCGGCTTGCTGGTCCACCCCGTTTCCTGCCCAGCCTATGGTGGCCAATCAGGGGTCACTATCAGCTGTGGCATGCCTCCGCAGCAGCTCCGGAGCAAGGGCGACAGATGGCAGATGCCATTGTCGCCTCGCTGCAAGCCAACAAAATCAGGGTAAGTGCCTGAGTTTTTTAAATGGACTTAAATAAATAAATAAATTTAAAGCAGAGCTTTGGGGTTTGCCCCTGGATGGCTTCGTGATGGCGGCTGCATCATGTAGGTGACCTGCTGTCACTCTGAATCCATCCCGGGGCAAACCACTCGTCAAGATGTACCCCAGGAAAGGCTGTAGCTGGCAGATCAGGTGAAGCTAACCCCAAGTACTCTGGGCATTGCTCATAGAATCTACTAGATTCTCTCTGCAAACATAAAATCCCTTTGAAACATTGGAATACTGGTAGCATTTTAGTTTCAGAATGAAACTGAGCTTGCATGAGATAACTTTGCCAGCAGTTGCTGCCTTAGATTTTAATTGGGCAGGACAATCTTAATAACATTTGTACTGTTGCTCAGAACCTCACCAAACCAATGTAGTATTGTCTTCTTTAAGAAACCTAATGTAGTTTTCACCAAAATTTGATGAAAATATATGATATGCCTGTTCAAAAATGGGGTCAGGGATCCTGATCATGGGAGCTCCATAAGTGTGATGCATAGAGATGTGAAGGCTCAGAAAAAAACTGGAAAAATTCAGAAAACTAGTTTATTTCCATTTTTTCCCGAAGACTTTTGGGTTTTTTTTCCAAAAAAATTGGAACAATTGAAAAAAATGAAGAAAAAATGGATTATGGAATGTTTTCTTTTAGCATGATGAATAAAGTGTTTAAGACAAGGTGTTCATATATTACTTCTCCAAATGATTTCTAAAAACTATTTAGAGCATCAGATTATTACAATCTCTTGGATCCAAGGTTCAAAGGCGGGAATATCAGTGATGATAGCACTGCTCCTGCATTTGACTGGATCACACTTAGGACTTGATGTTGGAGAGGTACTTTCAAACGTTGCAGAATACAGAACATCTTCAGGGATTTGGTCCAGGAATGGAGTCTGGGATTCTGCCAAACATGTCCCTCCTACAACATGGTGGCAAGATCTTTGCACAACACAGCCTCTGTCTGCTCTTGCTTCTTGCCTTCTTCAGATTCCTCCATCTTCTGCAGCATGTGAAAGAATCTGGTCTATGTTTGGAAACATCAAGAAATAAACTGACATGTGAACGTGTAGAGAAGCTTGTTTCAATCCGGGCAAACCTTCAATTTTCAGAAATCCATGATAACTATGATGTTGACAAATAACAAAGCAGAAGCAGAGACTGAAACTGATAGTGATAGCTATAGCTCAGAGAAGGAGTCTGATTAAATGTCATGTCTAGTCATTGAATCTTGTTCCCCCCCCTTTTTTTCCTCTCAGTTCTTTTTATGGGAATGGGTGCTTTATATCTGCTTGACACCGTGAAGGACTAGCAGAGACATGCTTTTCTTTGTTACTAATGTTGATGGTTTCTTCTGGTTTTTTTAAAAAACATTTTTGCCTATTCCTTATAAACTGGCAAAACCAAAGAGGTTCTTTACAGTTCAGATTTTCCTTACAGTTCAGGAGCTTGTAGCTCCATTTGTTACCAAATAAAGTAAAAAAATTAAAATGTAAATTCAGTTTGTAATAATTGTTTGAATACACTCACTGTACGTTGAATATACCAAATGTGATAATTTTATGTTCCTAAAGTAACAAAGTGACTTTCAATCTGTAAAAACTGCTAATATTGCATCTTTTCAATTTTTCAGAAAATTTCTGTTTTTTTCCAGGAAAAAAATGGAAAAAAAACGGGGGTTTTCTATGTCTTCAAAATTTCCAGGAATTTTACATCTCTAGTGATGTGACAAACATGCTTACAAGCTCCTATTCAGATCTTCATATTCTGCTTGCAAAGATCTGTGCCATAGCTGTGGATGTGGGGATGTTTGGGGGCAGGGTGTGCATGCTTGCACACATTCACTTTAGCTGTGGCCAGATACCAAATGAATACTTGTCTTCCTGTTAACACCTGATCAGGTGTCCAAAGATACCCTCTTATGACTTATTCACCCTCTTCTCTGCAAGGAATTCTGCACATGCTGTGAAACTCAAATTCCACTCAAGTACATAAAATGTTATACTGTCAGCTTGCCTTTATTGATTTTATTTGGAACTTTGTATGTGGGAGAGTGCTGCCTTCCCATTTTCTTCTCCCCCCCCCCCATGTGCAAGACTTCACTGTTGCTAAGATAGCCCTTGTGGTAGGATCTTACTTCATAAAGTTTTGTGTCTTGAGGCAAGTAAATCCAAAGTGTTATCCTCCCTCCCACCCCCCACCCCCAAGAGAGCTGTCCTTGGCAGAAGGGCTTAGAATTTCCCAAGAAGCTGGACAGACTAAGACATTAAACCTGACTGGTGGCACCCTATCATAATTCTTTGTTGGGGGAATCCTTAGAAAGAACAGAATCTTGCCAGTACGAACCCACCCCCATCTTTTGCTAATTATCCTCCAATGATGCAGAGCAATTTACAGCTTTTTTCCAGGCTGCCAGGTAGAAAACTGGCTCATTGATTCCAATGGGAAAATTAAGCATGTGCTCAGCACTATACTCCGATGCAAGTACTTAACTGTGGACAGAGCAAGGAAAAGGAAGCTGCCCCAGCTGGTCTAGAAGGTACATAAGGAAGAGAGCTCCCAGAGAGTGAGTGATCAGAGCAAGTGAACAGGGAGAGCAAACAGTAGGGTGACCATATTTTGGAAACCAAAAAGGAGGACAACATGGCCGCCCCTCCAAGGGGGCGTGCCCACCCAAACATGGCCTTGGTCACACGTCTGATTTCACAGCACATAATTAAACAAACTTGTACTACATAACATCTTAATGTTAAAATCACTGAAATAAAGAACAAGTGAGACATTCAAAGACATTTGTAGCTTTTGCTGTACTTTGAAGCTTTTGCCATACTCTGTGTGATACAGTCTCCCCTTCCCTCAGGTATCTTTTTTGACTGCAAATCCTTCACTGGATGACCATAGTCTCAACTTCCCTAACATTTAACACTCTTTCCCCATCACCTTTCTCAAATCCATACTTACAGATTCAGCATACTGCTACCACTGAATAAGTGCAGAAAAACCGAGTACAACAAACTAGCATTCAGAAAGAATATAAAATACTATCCCCCTGCAAACAAAAGCCATGGAATAAAATGGACTAACGGCTTCCCTCCTTTTATCCAAATATCTCCTGAATTTACACTGCCTCAGTGTGCAGAGAACAGAGATTCCAATCAGGGACCCAAAGAAAACTGGCCAAAAAACCCTCAGAAACAGGTCCCATTGATTTCAATGAAGCTTACTCCCAGATAAATGAATATAGGATTGCAGCCACTTAACATCTGTGCATCTTTCTCTAGCAAGTGCAAGCCCCTTCTGTCAAGGACAACTGTGCACTCACAGAACCTGGCCTCATGGATCATGCAACCAGCAGGTGCTCTCCAGAAAGATGCTTTCAGAGCCTAGGAGATCCAGACACATTCAGACAAGACACACTATGCACTCACATATTATCTTGCTGGGACAGAACAATTCCCAGAATGACCAGATACAAAAGAGGACAGGGCTCCTGCAACTTTAATTGTTGTGATGAAGAGGGAATTACACCAGGTTGGGGGGAGGGAGGAATCCACAAAGCCACACTGTAAAATAATCATAATCACAATCTCAAAGCCATACAGAAAAGAAATGTCTGTAACCGAGCTGAAAGTTGCGAGTACATATATCCCTTCGCATGTAGTATAATAATCATCATCACCTGCATCAGCACAAAAGCAGTTTTGGAGCCACATTTTTTTAAAAAAAATCATCATCATCCACACACACCTCACACACGATCACCAAAGGCAATAAAAAATAAAATCTACATACCCCTGCATACCCACCCAAAGTGGGGGGAAACCCCACCCTTCCCCAAGACAATTTTTTAAAAAACTCCCCACACACACTTAACCGGGGGGGGGGGGGAGAATAAAAATCCACCCCACACTCATCCAAGGCAAAATAATCATAATCATAATGGCTAAAAATAGAATACAAATCCACCACACACCAACATACTCACCCATGGCAAAACTGATAATAGTTTTTAAACTCACCCAAGGCAACCCACTCTCTACACACATTCACCCAATTAAGAGTCTATCTGCACTACTGCTATAAAACAGTTTTAAATGGTTTAAAACGGTTTATAACAGTTTTGAGAACTGTTGGGGCCCAGGACACGCTCCACAGACAGTTTTCAAAACGTTTCCAAAGTGTTTTATCCTGCGTGTGTAGATAGGCTCTAATTCATCAAAATCAGTACCCAAAGAATGGATAGAAAATCAGTAACAACTTATTTCATCATTGCAGCCAGAGATAAAATCCAATCTACCCCCCAACACCCCACTAGACTTGGATTGCAGCTAGAGACTGTTCATTTGGCCTGCATTACTTTAACACACACACACCACACACACAGGCGCACACAGGAGCAGCAATTCCCAGGTGGGCGCAGAGCGGAGGAACGTGCCAGTCCTTCTATTTTAAAAAGGGGGGAGATTAAGTTGAGGTAGCGCACTAGGTTAAAAAAGTCAGTTGAAGCCAAACCGTATTACCTGGTGGTTGGAGGGGATGAGGCACCCTCAGTGTAAAGCCCCCCTCTCTCTAGGTCTAGGGAGCAGGAAAATAAAATACCATCAGCCGCCTCAGCAGCCCCACTGGCCAGGCCCTGGCTAAGCAAACAGGGAGGGACCACGTCGGCCCAGGTGGAAGCGAACCCAGGCAGCGGCTGCAGCCGTAATAACTCACATGCTGGCCGGAGGCCCGAGCGCTGGGAAGAAGCCCGAGCAGCGGCTGAATCAAGGCGCGGCTGTGGAAGACGAGGAGGAGGACGGGGCAGGCGGCGCTGGCTGGAGGCCCAGGCGCCGGTGGGAGCAAGTTTGGGCAAGCCGCATGCAGTGCACGCGGAGGCTGAAAACGGAGGGGAGCTGAACAAAGAGCAACCAAATCGCCATGTGCTCATAAAAACGGGGAGGAGGCGCCCTAACGGGCCCGGGCAGGTGCAAGGTGAGCCACAAGCACTGCCACTGCTTTACCTCCTCCGCTGCCGCTTCTCTCTTCATGCCCCACTGCTTCAGCGTCCTCCTCTGCTGCTTCTCCACCACCAATTCTCCGCTGCTGCTGCCACCACCACTGGTTCTCCTCCTCGGGTCTCCTCCTCCTCCTCCTCCTCCTCCTCCATCTGTCCGTCTTCTCCTCCTCCTCTGTCTGTCTTCTTCTTCTCCTCCTCTGTCTGTCTTCTTCTCTTCCTCCGTCTGTCTTCTTCTTCTTCTTCTTCTTCTTCTTCTTCTTCTTCTTCTCCTCCTCCTCTGCCATTGCCACTCTCATCGCAGCAGCCTGGGCCCTGCTGCTGCTTCTGCTGTAAAAAGCCCCTGATCGGCCCGGGGAAGGGGCTAGAACGACGCGCACCCGGAAGTACGGGTGTGCGTCGTTCCAGCCTCTTCCCCGGCCAATCTGGGCCTTGTTCTTGGCCAGCGCAATCGCGCTAGCCAAGAACAAGGCCCGGATGGCGGGGGGGGGGAGGCCGGAACGATGCGCACCCGGAAGTGCGGGTGTGCGTCGTTCTAGCCTCTTCCCCGGCCGATCTGGGCCTTGTTCTTGGCCAGCGCAATCGCGCTAGCCAAGAACAAGGCCCGGATGGCGGGGGGGGGGGGGAGGCCGGAACGACGCGCACCCGGAAGTGCAGGTGTGCGTCGTTCCAGCCTCTTCCCCGGCCGATCTGGGCCTTGTTCTTGGCCAGCGCAATCACGCTAGCCAAGAACAAGGCCCGGATGGCGGGGGGGGGGGAGGCCGGAACGACGCGCACCCAGAAGTGCGGGTGTGCGTCGTTCTAGCCTCTTCCCCGGCCGATCAGGGCCTTGTTCTTGGCCAGTGCAATCGCGCTAGCCAAGAACAAGGCCCGGATGGGGGGGGGGGGAGGCTGGAACGACGCACACCCGGAAGTGCGGGCGCGCGTCGTTCCGGCCTCTTCCCTTGCTGATCTGGGCCTTGTTCTTGGCCAGCGCAACCGCGCTAGCCAAGAACAAGGCCCAGATGGCACGGGAGAGGCCCAATTTTTCCGGACTTTGGGGGATATTTAAAAATTTCCCCCCCGGACTCAAATTTGGCCCCTTTTCCCTGACATATCCGGGGGGATCCGGACGTCTGATCACTCTAGCAAACAGGAGTTTGTCAGGGGGAGCTTGTCAGGGGGAGGTCCTTAACAAAATTCCAATACAATAGCTTCTGGTTGCAAAACTAGAGCATACAGAATCATCTGCTCCCAGAATGTCAGTGCAGGAATGCTGGTGGCTGTCATTTTTTTCAGGGAGCAGGAAGTTGCAAGCATCATACAAGAGAGCCACCATCCTTGGCTTTGGGGAGTTGACAAACTGGTGTAATATGTACTGAAGAAGAGCAAAGCCATGAGCCATGAGCCAGCTAGCCGCCATGCACCATAATATGAGAAAGCTGCACATCATTCTGCACAACAATACCACTAAAAGTGGGGTGGATAAGCTGGACCTTCTAGCAAGAAGGTACAGTTGCAAACAGAATTATTTGCACTGTTCAGATTCTAGGTTGAATCCTGTGGTGCTGCAAGGAGGGCTGCAGGGGGATTCCCACTCCCCCTGCAGCCCCCCAATTTGCTCCATATGATGGTGGGACCCCCTTTGGAAGCTTTGGGAAATGGGTGTAGAGGGGGAAAAGAATAAAGGGGGGTGTCCAATTGTGCAACTGCAGAATCTGCATTCATTCCATTGGATGGAGCCCTTTTATTCCTCATACAAAAATCTGTTCAGGTTAAAATTCTATATCAAATTCTGTCTCGGGAGTCCAGTTTCTATATAGAAATCCTGCCAGGGTATAAATCTGCCCTGAGAAAGGAATAATGTTAGAAGGCAAAAGTATTTAAGTCTCCAGGTGCTAGGAACCGGCAAGACAGGATGACTGCTGCCTTCTTACCCTCCTCGTGAGTTTCCAGAGGCGTCCAGTTGGCCACTCTAGGAAACATAATGCAGGACAAGATGGACCTTTGGATCCGGCAGAGGCTGTTCTTATGACTCCCAGGAGTGGGGAGGTCTAAATGGCCTAAGTGGGAGCTGGAGGGAACAGATGTGCAAGATGTATATAGGAAGCCTTGGACAATGGGAACCTCCTGTTCATCATGTGAGGAGGTGAGCTCATACAGTTTGTTCTGCCATGGAGACGCAGCCAGGTCTGGAAGCTGGGCCTGTCAAGGGTGACCTCACTTATGAATGCTGGGGCTGGGAAACATTTCTTTCCTTCCACTTGTTCTGTTTTTCTTTCTTAGGTCATTTTGAAGAAACAGAAAACTCCAAGGAAATAAGAAATGGAAAGTCTCTCCAATCACCAGCAGTTTAACAGAAGCCAACCAGCCCATGGAATGACCAGTACTGTGAAGCTTTAATACTCGTTCTGTGAAACTCTAATGTGTTCTCTCTCTCTCTTTCTCTTTCTCTTTCTCTCTCTCTCTCTCTCTCTCTCTCTCTCTCTCTCTCTCTCTGTGTGTGTGTGTGTGTGTGCGTGAGAGATTCCAGATGATTTTTTTACTGTGAAATTGCACTGCCTTATCCACAGAATTTTATGGAAGATGCGGAAAATGATGTCTTCCATTTCTAGCCCTCCCTATTGTCTTTTTTCTGACCAGAAAAGATTGTAAGTAAGAAAAGATTGTACAGTGCTAGAACCCCTCCATCAGGAACCACCCAGAGAGAGAAAATATGTGTTTTCTTATGTTATTTATTCAATATTCTTTTTTTTAAAAAAAACAGTGCTTGTGGTACGACCAAAGTTAAGGCTATCTCATGTTGGCTCAAGCTCTACAAAGTCAAGAAATTGGAAACTGACTGATGACTGAACTGACATGTCCCATGATTGATGATAAGATTGTGCAATGTCAGAAATAGTGCTTTTTTTACAGCTCCACTGGCTGCCAATTAGTTTCCGGGCGAAGTACAAAGTGTTGGTCATTACCTTTAAAGCCCTACATGGTTTTGGTCCAGGTTACCTGCGGGATCGCCTTCTCCCATACAATCTGCCCCGCACGCTCAGGTCCTCTGGGAAGAACTTATTGCAGTCGGCCAAGACTAAGCTGACAACCGTTACCCAGAGGACCTTTTCTTCTGCCGCTCCCAGACTGTGGAGTGACCTGCCGGAGGAGACTCGTCAACTTAACAGTCTTTTAGAATTTGAGAAAGCTATAAAGACTGTTCTCTTCTGGCAGGCATATACAGTGGAATTTTAGAATGTTTTAGGATGTTTTTTATTATGTTTTAATGCAGTTTTAATAATGTGCACAATGTTTTTAATCTGTTTAATGTAGTTTAACATATTTTATATTTACTGTTGTTCCCCGCCTCGATCCAAACGGAGAGGCGGGTAAGAAATATTTATTATTATTATTATTATTATTATTATTATTATTATTATCCTCCATGCACCTGTACTTTTCCTTAGTTAGCAAAGATGTTCCACTTTGCCCTGGTCCTGTATTCCCTTATAAAACATCTAGCTTTACTGCTAGAATAGGGCTCCCTCTCATTGCATAACCCATCCTGACAGCTAATGATGTTAGCAACAACCTGGCATGGGTCATCTCACAAGGATTCTCTAGCAATGCAGTAAAGTTCAGATGCTTCATAAGGCAAGGAAGACAGGACAATGTGTCCCAGACACCCCATCCTTCACAACTGGATTTGGGCCTGGAAGACCAAGGAAAAGTATGAGTACATGAGGGTAAATTGTATGTAAGCACAATTTGTACCATTGCAGAACATTGTCATTGATCACGAGGTCCATCAGTTAAGGCATCAACCTTAGCTTCCAGTTTTCCAGCTTTGTGGAGCTTGAGCGAACCTGAGAGAGCCTTAACTCTGATCTTAAATCAGCAGGTTTTTTAATCTTCGGATTTTCCTGATTTTTGAAAAGAACCTTACAATTACTGTCTCGGCAATCCTACCCTCTTCCCAATGGATTTGACTCCTGTTTCTTACAAGTTTACCTATATGATAAATAGGATTATAAATACTTAACTAATGGTAATCATGACTTCACTTCAGGAATCCTGATTCTAAAATCTTGGGGCAAACTTTCATAGATAGAGGAGGTTGTCCTCTGCAGATAGTCATCCTCCACCATGAGGATGTTCCACATGCGATGGGAGGAAAAAAGTGATGAGAACAGCAAGGAAGAGGTGGTGCTAGCGAGCTCATCCGCACTTCCCTTCCTCACATGTAGAGCTTACACATGACTTCATAGGGCTAGATTTTCACAGCCAACTTAATGAGCATGAGTGTGAATATATCTCTAGTGTGAGAAACAATCCTTGCATGACCTTTTCTCTCCACACAGAAAGTAAGAGCAAAGATCAGGGCTCTTGTGCTGCATTTCTGCTTTCAGAAAGATGTGTGAGGCCCTGATCCTTCTTGTCCCAGCACCACCCCATCTGTGTATTCCATCCCCAGCCCTCCCAAATTCTCTGTGCATCAAACTGCATGTTATTTTAAAGACGTTGCTAAGCTTCCCCTCCTCTTTTTTTACTCAACAGTAAGCTCATAGGACCTCATATGGATCAGGACCCTAGTTTCAAGCTATTAGCACAACAGGTGCCTTTTTGATAAGCAGTAGAATGTTTGAGGCTTATAATGGTGGAGCCTTTAATGTCTATATGTGTGTGTGACACCTTAACAAAAGGGGCACTCCTGTGCCTCTTTAATAAGACCCCATACCAAGTTAATTTGCTTGTTCACTTCCTTCCTTGTTGAGTCTAACAGGGATGGCTTCATCCAGTCCTCTCTGCTTATTCTAGATATTGGTTTATCCATCCTGGTGTTGTCTTCTCTGAAGCTAAAGCCCATTTGAAGCAACATGCATAAGAATTTTCCCTGGCCGGCATGCTAGGCTAAGCACAGCACTATGATAAATCATGCCGATATTACTAGCTGCAAGCCAGAGATTGTCCATAGAACCCTCTTTATCTGGGTGGAATCTACACATGTGATTCAACATTGCACATGGGTTACACTAAGTCTCTGGGCCACATGACACACTGCATTTATCGCTTTTGGGTCATTATGTTTCCCTCCTTTCTTCCAAAATCCATCTCAGCTCTTACCGTTGTATAATCGTCACATCATGTAGCATGTGTCTCATCTCAGCGTTACTGCAACGTTTTCCTGAATTTTCAAACTTTTCCTCTTATCCAATCGCTGCCCTGGGGGCGGGGTCATCTGTTTTCGATGCCAAAATCAGCAGTTGTGCTGGTGGTTCTCGTGTTTAGCCTCCCATTGTTGTGGTCATTTCTTTGGGTATTTTAAGGTTATAGCTGACTGGGCTTTCGTGTCTGCACACAAGAAGGACTTCTCTATCAAGGTAAGTTGTACAACGTGTGTAAATGCCTGCAATTAATTCTATCTACTTTTGCATTTATATTCCTGTGTTATTCCGTGTGGTTTGTTCAACTGTGGCTGCCTCTACAAGAGGCATTTAAAGCTCTTTCAAGGCGCATTAAAAAATTTACCTCTACAAGAACGGAGCGTAAATCGGGCGTAGAGGCGCGTTTTCTCTCCGATTATGCGCATTATCGAATGCGCGTTAAATAGCGAGTTTTATTTTGCTCCGACCGTTAAAGCGCATTTTGACTATGTGAACAAGCGATTCTCCGCATTAACTACTTGTAAAGCGCATTTGAAACAACCGGTAAGGTCACCTGTTGAGTGCTCAATTACCTCCTGCATACAAGCATTTACGATAAAGCGCTTCTGAGAAGATGCGCATAATCGGAGGAACAGGCGTCAAACAGAATCCATCTAGAGGGGGCCATAATGTCTATTGCCAATCCTCCTAACTCCCACTTTTATCTTCCTATTATTGTAGTTCTCCACCCCCTGTTTGTTTCTCCTTCTGTTTTCTGTTTTTATTCATTGAAGAACTCTGTTGTCATTTCTCCTTTTCTGGTTTTGTTCTGGCGAGTATTTAATCACTAAGTATAGCTAAGAACGGGAGTTGTTCTCCTTCTATTAACAGTATTATTACTTGCAGTGCCAATATAAATTTTTGAAATGGATGTTGATGTCATATTTTCCTGGGCAATATTACTAGTGCTTTCCCAGTATGCTCCCCTCACCCTTTCCCTTTATTCCTCTCCGCTGTTCAAATTACATATCCTACAGCTTATTGTTAAAGTGGCGCCAAGAGTCCCCCCTTCTATTAAATTCATAACTTGGTTCAACAGTGAGGCGTATGCAATGTAAAGGACTGACCATACTGCTTCTCTCTGGTGAGTGCTCTGTGTATTTAGCGTCCCTGTTGTCTTTGCTCCTGGCGATCCCAGCAATATCTCCAGACTATTGGCAGAGGGTTTTTAAATATATATATATATATATATATAGTTGTTAGGCTTCATCGCTCTGCATTCCTGACAGTGTTCAGCATGGTTGTATGAATACTATATCTGCACATTTCTTTTCCCTGTTATGTGTTTAGCCTCAACCCGTCTGAAAAGCCTTATTTTCCAATTCCTTTGTCTTTTTCTGAACGGATCAGCTGCATGTCCAGTGGATAACTATTTCTAACCTCTACCTCTGCAAGGCTCCACTGTTGTCTGTTTCCCGTCTTTCTGTGTTCTTACTCAAAAGTAACGTCTGATCCCTTCCTTTAGCAACTATCATGTCTTCTCGCACAAAGGGAAGAGGGATGTCTTGGCATCACCAATAAATTTTGGATTTGCTTGATATATGGGGTGAACAGAAAATCCAGGACCAACTACATACTAGCCACTGCAACATAGACTCATTTGAACTCATTGCGCAAGAGATGTGCAGGAGAGGACACAAGCTTACTGCACTAGAATGTAGGTCAAAGACCAAGTGCATGCGTCTTGAGTACCGCAAGGTGGTCAATCGCAATGCAAGGTTGGGAAACAATGCAGCTACATGCCCCTACTACGCAGAGCCTCACAGTATCCTTGGTGGTGATGACACCATAGGGCCTAAATGTGTCTCCAGTAATCTAAAGATTATTCGCTCAGCTGCACAGCAAGGAACAATAGATGAAAACTCTTCTCAGGAGACATATTCAGGTGTTGCCCAGAACCTCTTTGACGATCTGCAATCCATTAATTCTGCAGAGTACCTTAGAAGAAATGTGGGACTCTCAGGTATGTATTGCCCCAAATGGTTAAGTGCTGTGTCTACTTTGCAATTCATCACGTCCTCGTTCTCTGTACTGTTTGTTGTCTCCCAGAAAAAGACATAAGAAATCTTTCTGTTCACCTCTGTCTGTAGTCATGCACTCCTAATTCTGTGTGTGTTTTAAGGAGCTCGCTGTAGGATATGGATGTCATTCCCATATATATATATATATATATATATATATATATCCCCCCCACCCATCTTGTGCTTTGTTACGTATTTCAGGTGCCTTGGATCAGGAACCTGCTGCATCCATGTCGGTGGTGGATGACAACATGGAATCCCTCAATGCTGCAGATGAAGGAGAAGGTAAGCACATATTCTGCTCATCCTTGGTAGCGTAATGTCTTGTTACAAGTTGGAAAACATGACTTTTGAGAGAATGTGCAACATTCTTCTGTGAGAAGGAGGAGTGGATGCTCACCCATCTCAGAGGAATCTGCAGCATTTTGCTGGTAACTCCAATTTTCAAATCTCTTTCCTCAGGAACTAACTCTCCAAACACCTCCCTGGAAGATCCCAACGTTGAAGAGGAAACGAGAAGGGGGTAGGTGACGCACACACTAAGATTTTCTTTCATGTATTGCACTCTATTGTCCTGTTCAGAGAACACCGTAAGCCATTCCCTTTTGCAGCAAATCATTAGTGACCTTGTTGAAACCATGCTTCTGTAAGCACCATGGTTAGGAATGGATAACATTATGTCAGACTTCACACAACACATCAAGCATAAATATTTTGCTAAAACTGCGGGTTCACTGTGGCTTAGCGTGTCAACCAAACTTGCTCAGAGTCTTGCTTTAAGCTTACTCCTGCCCATTTAAGTAGCTAGGGCAAGTACACTGTGAAATAGGGTGACTAACAGCTATGGACTTCTTATCCGTGTTGCAAGCTATGTTCAGCATTAGCTTCTGAACAGGGACATTTGCACAAGTCATCATGAAAAGGGCTGCTGATATTGTCCAACTGTGACATTTCAGGATCTCTGCTGTAATGTGCTGACTTGAATTTTACTCTAAACCATATTCTATGCAGAATATTTCTCAAGCTCATTTCGAAGAACTCGATTCATAGTCTTATTAGTGCTAGGTGAAGTAAATCCAGCAGGGATAGCAGAAGGTCCGGTTTAGATTTGATTAAGTAAATCAGATTTCTGTGGAGGTAGTCATGTAATATATGACGTTCGACATGCCTTGGTTAGCCTTGGTGACAGCTGCTACTTACAATCAGTATTCTAGAGATATTCTTGAAATTGTACGTGCATTATTCTTGTCTCATTTCTGCAGACCCCAGAATTCCAAATCACCTTGCAACACTGTCTCCAGCAACGTGAATGGCTATAATGCAGAACCGCAAGAACAGGCATGCGGGAAATGAACTAGCAGAGCGCATAATGCGCCACTGCACATTAGTGCAGTAGACTAATTTCCGTAATGCAGTCCGATTCTGCAGTGTTTGCAAGGTATGTTGATCAATCTGAAAAGGCGGATGACATAGTGAGGCAGGAAAGGGTAGCCCTTATCCAGTCCATAGAGACGACTGAATCCATTCTTCAGTTGCTGGTGGATAAATTGCCAGATGCAAGAGAAAAAGAGATGCAATGAAGCACAGATGATCAGCCAAGTTACTCCTCTGACTCCTCTCCTTTGAGAGCTGAGCCAAGCACCTCTGTGCCTATCATGGTGAATTCACCAGGCATATGTGTAGAGCGCTCAGACACACCTAAAAGGCAGGGTTCCTTCCATCTCCATCCAGAATGCCTGCACAAGAGGCCCAGACACTACTCCCCATGACCAGTGTCTCACCACTCCAAGCAGTTTCAGATTGCACTGTTCTGCTACTGTAATTGAATTAACATTTGCACTGTTTTATGTTTGCACTATTGTTATTCCGACAGCATGTTTACATTAGACCTGTTTAAGGAGATGTTCACTGCAAGTAACACTGGCTGATCATTGTGAAGCGTCAGCAGGAGTAGCTGAGAAAGGTGGTTCCTCTCTCTATTATATTGTTCTTATTAAGTGGCTGTAGTGCAGGACAGTTTCAAAGATTTGTTCAGGAGACTACCTTCAGAAAGAACGATGTACAATCATAATATGATTAAAACATTTTTACTGAAAGATCTTTCGTTGATTTTTAAATATTATTTTGTTTCCTTCAATGGGAAATACACATTTCCAAAGACAACTAGGGAAAAACAGCTTTGAGAAACAAAAGTGTAGAAAACGGAATAATCACGACTCTTTTACTTAACATGTGAAAGAAACGTCACTACGGAAAGTGAGTAGCTACAACGTAACAACATCCCTATGGCTAACGTTCCAGTGGGTCCTCTTGGATTGATAAACATGTCACTCCAATCTTGTCACTCGCTGCTCTACTGTGCGCACTGAAATAGAGCTATGGTAGGGCATTAATATACCAAGATATCTCAGGTTGTGAATGGCATAAGCTCCTGTCTATGCAGGACAATGCATAATACAGTTCGTTACATACTTGTTTTTTTGGACTGATGCCTGCACACCAACGATTGCGGCCATAATCTCATCAGTTATTGTTTGTGTCCCAGTGTTCATATGTCTAGGCAGTGCCTCAACGCGTGCCTCTCTCTCCTGGGCAGCAGGTGTCTCCGGCTGAGTAAAATCATCTGCTGGAGAGGTATGAGTTTATGCTTACTTTCCAGTTCCGAGAAATCCATGCACACAAGATCAGCACGCATCATTGCAATGGAGCAGACAGAAGCTACTGCAAAATAGGCGAGGAAATCAAATCTGGAAACACCCCCCCCAAAAAAAACACCCACCTTTGCGTGCATGCGCAGAGATCTGAGTATATGGAGGGGGGAATGGAGAGCAAGAGGTGGTTAGGAGGCAGTGAGCATAGCACTGTAAGGATCGAGTCACAGCATGTAATGGTTAAAGAAAAAACACCCTACTGCGATAGGAGGAAGAGAGTGTGCCCTGTCTTAACGGACTATTAATGGGTGAGACAAGGGAAACTGACTCTATAATGGATGAGTGTGCCCTGAGATGTTTAAAAACTACATTGAGACATAACGTTAAAAGGAGTCATACATAACGTTAGCACCACATGTGTAGATTCGCCCCAGGTTTTATTTTATGTCTGGAACATACTTAGGCCTAACCATAATGGGAGCACTCTCTCTAGTTTTCTTTCTGTTACACCACTCATGCTTTCCACTACCTACATTTTTGCAGATTTAATTTCTGTTTCAAAAAGGAGTTTCCATCTCAACCGCCAAGACGTACAAATAAGAGCTCCGCTTCCAAGCAGGACCAAACTGGAAAGGAGACCTTCTGTTTTGTTGTTCTTCGCAGACAGCTTTTAAACAGAAAGAGGTGTTGCGGCGTAAGGGCCAAGAACATGCTTGCCAGCCATCAGTAAATTTACTGATGCTGCCAATAAAGCCTTTTTTAAAAAAGAAAAAGAAAAGGCTTATCCGTGAAACCAATAAATCCAATTGCCGGTAGATTTTATAAGAAAACGAATGCAGTGTGTGAAACGGTAAATATGTTTAACATGTTCCTAACCTTCGAAAAGGTCTTTAAAAATTGATATAGGGGGAAGATAATAATGCTGTGGAGAGGCTTTCAGAACTGGGCTAGACTGTCCCAAGGCCAGAATAGATACTCCTTCTGATCCATGTCCCAGCTGAAAAGCGTGGAATTACTTACTGCACAGATCACCACCATCTCAGTGTTTACTTATTTTTCATATTTATATCCCACATTTCTTAAAAAAAAATAATGCAGGAGGGTTAACTCAAGAAGTTTAAATAAAGACCAGTAGAACAATGGAATGGGCTTCATTATCTCTCGTTCTGCCAGCTTCAAGCTGTCATCCTATATCACTTAGGAGCAAGCCCCACTGTACTCAGTGTGGATGACTTCTAAGTAGACACGTACAGGTTTGCATTGTCAGAGTGGCTGACCACTGATTCTTAGTGAATTGTCACAATCACTTCTAAAAATAATCCTACACATTTGAACGAAAGTATTGCCTGAAGTGCAATGTAGTATGAAATATGGCAAAATGTATTGGACCGATATTCATTATTGTTACTATTAAAGCACCTAGATAAAGAATCAGGTAATGTATAATTAGCCCCACAGCAAGAGAACAATACCTCAAAAGTCAACAAGATATCTAGTTCCAGGATGTATCCAGTTTGATTCAAAGCAAAACCAAAAATAGAAATTCTAGCCCATTTTGAGCACAAAGTCTCCTAGGGAAAATCACGATAATCATAAATCATTATAATAGCCATTAAAGAGCATTACAATCTTATAAACATCTTATCAAATTAACTTTGACCAAAATTAGAAGACTGCAGAGATTTTGCCATCTAACCTGTGTTTCGACAGGTTCGTGCAATTGGATCCTTGCTCCTCTTGGCTAATAAAAACCAGCAGGGAGGGGAAAGCCAGCTGGGCCAGGGAAGTGATGAATGCCACTTTCCAAGAAGGAGTGGTCCCCAGCCAACTGAAAGAGGCCGTAGTGAGACCACTCCTGAAGAAATCTTCCCTAAACTCAGAAAATCTTAATAACTACAGGCCAGTAGCAAATGTTCCATTCCTGGGCAAGGTCCTGGAGCGGGTGGTTGCGAGCCAACTCCAGGCTCTCTTGGATGAGACTGATTATCTGGATCCATTTCAGTTGGGTTTCAGGCCTGGTTTTGGCACAGAAACAGCCTTGGTCACCCTGTATGATGACCTATGTCAGAAAAAAGACAGGTGGAGTGTGACTCTGTTGATGACACTGTTGAGGATGGAAGCAAAGGGCCAATCGCTGCGAGCGTTTGTGTTAGCTCTTGGTTCAGTAGTAATCCCAGAAGCAGAAGGAATACTCACACACCAACTTTGTGTATATACAGAGTTGTTTACTCGAGGTCCAATATATATACAGCAAAACAGTTTTCCATCAGATATGTACACAGTCCTTTACACAATTCTCCTCACGTCCAAGTACACCTAGTCCGACCTTCACTCTCCAAACAAGCTATACAAATAAGCCGTACTTTTATATGTTTCTCATATCATACCATCCCTGCTCAATCTATCTTATCTGTGCTGGTACTTAGCAATAATTAGGCTGACCTTTCCAGTACTGTACATACTCCCTCAACCACCATTGCTTGCAGCTGGCTGTGTCCTTCAGACTCTATCAAAACTTTCCTCCAATCCACTTGGTCTCTGGAATTTTCCTCCAACAGACACACAGTTCTACTTCTCATCTTCATCAGGTGAGGCTGTGGATGTGCTGAACTGATGCCTGGCTGTGACAATGGACTGGATGAGGGCAAATAAACTGAAACTCAATCCAGACAAGACTGAGATGCTGTTAGTAGGTGGTTCTTCTAACTGGGTATTCAACCTGGATGGGGTTACATTCCCCCTGAAGGAGCAAGTTCATAGCTTCGAGGTTCTCCTAGAACCATCTCTGTCACTTGAGGCTCATGTGGCCTTGGTGGCACGGAGTGCCTTCTACTGACTTTGGTTGGTAGCCCAGCTATGTCTCTATCTGGATAGGGATAACCTGGCTTCAGTTGTCTATGATCTGGTAACCTTCAAGTTAGATTACTGCAATGCACTCTATATGGGGCTGCCTTTGAAGATGGTTCAGAAGCTGCAGCTTGTGAAAAATGCAGCAGCAAGATTGATAACGGGGACCAGGAGGTTCGAATGTATAAGACTGAATCTGGCCCACTTGCATTGGCTGCCTGTATGTTTCTGAGCCCAATTCAAGGTGCTGGTTCTAACCTATAAAGCCTTACACAGTTTGGGAACACAATACCTGATGGAACGCCTCTCCTGACATGAACTTACCCATACACTACGCTCAACATCTAAGATCCTTCTCTGGGTGCCTACTCCGAGGGAAGCTCAGAGGACAGCAACAAGGGAGAGAGCCGTCTCAGTGGTGCCCCCCCCCCCAGTTATGGAATGATCTCCCCAATGTGGCCTGCCTGGCACCAACATTGTTATATTTTTGGCACCAGGTCAAGACTTTTCTCTTTTCGCAGGCATTTAGCAGTGTATGTTTTTAATTGATCCCTGATCTATTTAGGTTTGGCTGGCAACTCAAAGTTGTTTTTAGATGTATGTTGTCTCCATGTATGCTGTGTTTTATGTGTTTATTGTTTAAAATTTTGTATACTGGTTTTTAATGTTTTAATCTTTTGTGAACCACCTATAGAGCTTCGGCTATGGGGCGGTATAGAAATGTAATTAATCACCATCTAACTCATCAGAATGAAGCTGGGGTTGCTGAGACTATTAGTAAGATGGATTTCCATGGCCTTTTACATTACTAAAAGGAAGGCTTTTGGTCTTTAGGTTGTCTCTTTGTCTTGTGGCATTGTAAAAGGGCAGAGAATCATTTGCTCTTTCATCAGAATGAATGAACAACAGTGATGGCATGGTGCCAGGCAACAATCATTTACATTATTTGAGTATGGTTTCAAAAAGTGGGTGGAAGAGGGGGAGACATAGGAAACAAGAAATAACTATGGGTCTGATCATGGGGACCATAGGAAGTGTCATATACAAAGTCAGGCCATTGATCCATCTAGCTCGCTATTATCTGCACAAGAGATACAGAACATCTTTCACCTTGAGGGCCAAACTACATTCTGGAGAAGGTTTGGGGGCTGCATCCTAGTTGTGGGCAGGTCTGAAGGCAAAAGGAGTGGGGTCTTAAAGCTCTTAGTGTCAGTAATGAAGCCTTAGGAGAAGAATTTCAACTAGGGCTGTGACCGGATCCGGATCCAGAAACTGGAGCGGATCGGGCTGATTCGAACCTCCAGATCACAAATCCAAATCGGATCAGGGCTGGATTGGATCCGTGACCAGATCTGATCCAGATCCGGTCACAGCACTCTCCTCGCTCTCTCACTCCCTCCCCCCACTCTCCCTGCTTACCTGCTGCCTCCTTCGCATCGTCCCCTGTCGTCCTCCGCGTTGTCCTCCCTCCTCGCTGTGGGCCGGCCGCTCTAATTGGTGATGTCATCACCTGGCATGAGCGGGAAAGTGGCCGGCCCACAACGAGGAGGGAGGATGACGCAGAGGACGATAGGGGACGATGCGGAGGAGGCAGCAAGTAAGCAGGGAGAGTGGGGGGGGGAGAGCGGGGAGAGCGGGAGGGAATGCTGTGAATGGACCCGGATCGGATCCGGATCATGGATCCAATCCAGGCCTGATCTGATCTGGTTCAGACCTGACAGATCGGGATCCGGATTGGATTGGGGGGTCCATTCACAGCCCTAATTCCAACCTTGTAGAATGGGCAGGGAAACCACAAATGCCAGGAAACCACAAAAAGATTGGTGGTTGGGGGAAAGGAGGTAAAGCCAGGGGAAGGGAGCGGTGCGATCTGGGGAAACCAGCAGAGCTGGACTGGGACCCCCAGAGGGCCAGATTTGATCTCCAGGCCTGACATTCTGTACCCCTGGTCTACATTGACTCACTAACTGGAGATGGCCATTATTGAACCTGGGACATCCTGCAGAAAAAGGATCTGCTCTTCATGGGTTTCAGGCAGGGGCCTTTCCCAGCCCTACCTGGAGATGCCAGGGATTGGACCTGGGACCTTCTACATCCAAAGAAGGTGCTCTATCACTGAATTGTCATCCTTCTCCTAAAGTTGAAGTTAATATCCCAATCCTTATGGTTCCGAGTAAAGGACCATCTTACCCAAGTATTGTCTATACTGCAGGTTAGCAGATTCTGCTGCAAGGTCCGTTTCCCCCAAACTTATTACCCACCCATATACTGCCCCAAATGAATTATTGTTCAATTAATCCTAAATCCACTCTGCCTCTCTCCCTAGCTCCTCCAAAAGAAAGTAATGTTTATCTTTTCTCCAGTCCCCACCTATGTCTGCAAAGAACTCCGGCCTCATGATGATCATCTACTGTTTCTCCTGCAAGTCTCCACTTTCTCCTCCCACATCCACCAAGTCATCTGCCTCTGCAGTCATCTCAACAGCTGTATTGCTTCTCAGCTGGCTTGACTACTTGCTTGCTTCCACATACGGAGGAGCGCATGTTTTGGACTATTTTCCTAGCTGCTGTGCCAGGCACACTACCTTCCCCATAGTGCACTACAGGGGCCCAGAGTTGCTCAGCTTCTCAGGAAAGGAGGAGTGTGTGCCTCTCTCCAGCCAGAGCCAGCCTGACTGAACAAGGAAGGGTGGAGTGGAGGCAGAGTTTAGGGCTCTGTGCAAGTGTGTAGTAAGAGAGCTGATTGACTCTAGGCACCACCATAGGTGCCTATGCTGCGCATAAATCGGTTGGTCCTGCTTGGCTTGGGTGAGCTGGATCAGGATCATATTTGTGTCTTCTGACCACACTGCCTCAGTTTCTCTGGATCTAACTGCCAACTGCTTAACATGCAATGTTCTGGGCATGTGTGCCCAGCTTGTGTGCTCAATAGTCTACTGAGATTGCCAGAGGAGGACAGAAGACCAATAATCAAGCTTTCCAGCTGGTACACTGTGTATTGGAGCAATATAACAGGTTTAGGGGAAAAGACACCTCTTTGCCACAAGTAGAGGGGCACCTCCTCACTGGCCCATTTGCCCCTAATATATAGCCATGGCTGATCCTAAACCCCCTGAATAGGCGAATCTTGAGTCCAGGGCTGCACCCTTAAGCAATTCTTTAAAATATTTACTGATTGATTAATTTCTGTTGAATTCAGGGAGCGTGCCAGAGGGAATAGTTTAGGTGATCAGGATGAATTCCATTTCATGCTGAAGACCAAAAACACATTCTAAGGACTCTTCCTAGGCGATTTACAACTAATTTCATTATCAGTTTTAAATTAAACAGATGGAGCAGTTAGTTGGGTATATCACAGTCTTCTAATTTTGGATCCTATTTGTTTTTAAAAGCCAGTTCTAATGCTGTTAGCAGATGGATGCACATTATTGCAGTAGAGGGAACTGGAAGCTCTCCATATACCCAACTATAAATATTTCTTTGACATTTATTATCCTCACTTGAGTTCAGGTGCTAAAATACTTGGACTGAAAACTTGGTTGTAGTAGAAAAAATAGATATTGTTCCTAATAATTTATCAGGCAAAACTAGAGATCAAACACAGCAGGGAGGTGGAGTCCCTCCGTTTACAGAGGTTGCTGAAACCTTGAATCAAATTAGCCAAAATTCCAAGACACAAAACTATTCAGATCTGCTCAGACAATGTAACAGATCACACCTCAGCAGTTGTAAAAGATTCTGCTTTAAAAGCCTCCAGTATAAATTTGTATTTGTGGTCACGTAACCCAGTACTGCCAGCTGTGAAGGATTTTAAACTCATGGTCATGTGCCTGTGGGTTCTGGTTGCCCAGAGGGAAGTATAGGGATTATGTTAACCAGGAGATAATAGCCCTTATAAAATCCCTCCAATAAAATAAACTGAAGGTGTATGTGTCACAGTGGATTACCAGACTTGTCTTTTCAATTTTAAGAAAGATATTTTCAGTCTACTGGATGTGGTTGGCTTGAGATTCGTAAGGATATATCGTGTGTTCTAAATGCCTCCACAACACAAGAGCTAGAATTTTTTTTAAAAAGGGTTTGCACATGCAATGAATCTCCTGTGACGCCTTCAGCTGTAGTGAAAGGATGCTATAGCAAGGTGCCATGTTAGTGGTAGGTGTGTCCAAAATGACCACATCAGAGTAACAATTTGCTGTATTACCACTTCAACTGTCCTTTGTTCAGTGGCATTACAGTTACATATGTAGCTGGTACCCTAAGATCTCATGAGTTTGCTTCAGATGTATTGGACAGTTTGCTATCTGCTGACAGATTTGGATGTGGCAGCTACCTATAGGGTACTGATGTTTGCATTATCAGCAAAGAAAATCAAATCAAACTTCGTTGGCCTGTTTGAGGTAGATGTGGCCTAGGATCCATAATGTATTATGTAAATTTTTCTCTTTTGATTTTTTTTTTAAAATCCTAGTTATCTCTATTTTTGATGTGATACTCCTTTTGTTATGGCCCTTGGCTTATACAATAAAATGTTCTCTGTTGTAGATTTTATTGGCTGTGATGCACATGAGTCATATGATGCAGAGGTGGACTGCCACAAGGTCTCCCACCACTTGAGGCAGGAGAAGACACCTGCTGCTGCTGCCACCTACCATTGTTGCAGCCCCCTCCCTCTCCTGCACCTGCCCCCCTTCCCCCTATCTGCCCACATGTCACATCTCCCTCCCTCCCTCCTGCCTCCATTGCTGCTGCTCTGTAGGGTAGCCTAGCTCTCTGAAGAGTTGTATTAGCTGGAAAAGCAGCCGGTGTGATTCTTCAGAGAGCCAGCCACTTCCAAACGCCTGGCTCTGAGGGGCCCTTCCTTAGAGCCAGGTATTCATAGAATCATAGAATAGTAGAGTTGGAAGGGGCCTACAAGGCCATCCAGTCCAACTCTTTGCTCAGTGCAGGAATCCACCTTAAAGCATCCCTGACAGATGGTTGTCCAGCTGCCTCTTGAAGGCCTCTAATGTGGGAGAGCCCCACCACCTCCCTAGGTCATGGGTTCCATTGTCCTACTGCTCGAACAGTCAGGATGTATTGTGGGAGGAAGTGTTCCTGGAGACCGCCCGTACCATTTCCCCAGTCAACACACAGCTCTTCAGAGAACTTGGCCTCCCTCCACTCACTCTGAGGGGATGTGCAGAGCAGGCAGCGGCAGCAATAGGCTAGATAGGCAGGGAGATGCAATGGCAGTGGGGGAGGCAGAGGCCCAGGCAGGCAGGCAGGCAGGTGGATGGGTGGGTGATGGCAGGTGCTCCCGATGGGGGAGGGGAAGCGTGCAATTCACCACTTCTCCCATTCAGCTGCCTGAAGCAGGGGGTTTGCCCTGCCTCATGACAGGGCTGCCCATGCCCAGAAGAGAATTAGATGGAAATACGATCACATTCTTTAACTGCTTTTGAGCACAGAGTGAATACTGTTTTCTCCAAGCAGATATTTTGACCTTGATATATTCTTGAAATCGCATCCTCAGCAGCCAGGTGCTTGTTCAGTAGAGCCACTGGATCTTGCATATTATCAACAGCAAGGGAGGGGGCTTGTTTTCTTCTGCTACCCTGCATGGCCCGTTCTGCTCATGGCCCTCTTGATTGGCCACTGTTGGCCCTTCTTGGGATATTATCTGCCAGGTCAAGTTCAGATCATTTCCTTAACAAAGGGTATCTTGCCTGCCCCCAGCCTTACAGTCCATCCAGTACACACAAAGCCCGTCTCTGTGCTTGCTTTTGGTGTCCAGGGATTTTTATATAATGTGTTGGAGCATTCAGACATTTGATTCCTCACATGTAGGCTGATTGCAAATTTTCTTGCAAATGCTCTCAATGAGCAAGTAATATTTTAGGGATGAGCGGCTGCTATGTATTAGAATTGTGGTCTCTATAGAGCAGTGCCGGCAGAGAGAGGTGACTGCCTTGGGCAGCAAGTTTTGGATGTCCTGAAAGGGCTAGGCTGACCATATGAAAAGGAGGACAGGGCTCATGTCACTTTAACAGTTGTAGAGCAAAGGGAATTTCAGCCAGTGTTATTTGTATGCAATTAGTCCCTGGTGAAATTCCTTCTTCATCTCAACAGTTAAAGTTGCAGGGGCCCTGCCTTCTTTTGTATATGGTCACTCTAGTATAGTGCCTGCAACTTTAACTGTTGTGATGAAGAGGGAATTTCACCAGGGGCTAATTGCATACAAATGACACTGGCTGAAATTCCCTTTTCTCTACAACTGTTAAAGTTACATGAGCCCTGTCCTCCTTTTCATATGGTCAGCCTAGAAATGGCAGCAAATTGTTAGCCATTTAATTCCTTGCTTTTGTATTTTCACTCTGAGGGAAGGGGAGAGGTACTTGTAGAATTTTCTGCCTCAGGTGCCAAAGTAACTTGGCTGCCTTTGAGTACTATGCACCTTGATTTGAGTGTGTGTGTGTGTGTGTGCGTGCCATTTGCTGCTCTGCCTCAGGAAGTAAAATGTCCTGGGCCGGCTTTACCATAGAGACAAGTGCTTATATTTTCCCCATTGGTTCCTGTAACAGCTTGAGAGCAATCAGCTACTCACAACCATTATTTTTTATATCATCTAAAGCTGATCCATCCAAAACTAGAACTGAAACAAATATTTGCATATATTCAGAACTCTCCAAAATAACACATTTCGCTTTGTCCCCTGAGTGGTTGCAGTTAAAAACAGAATGTTGGACTCGGCGCATCTTGGTTTCATCACACAGCGATTGTTTTGCAGACTATGTACAACTAATAGATAAGTCACAACGGCATGTGATTTGCACTACAACTAGTTTTCGGAAATTACTTTTTGAGTGAACTGCGACAATCTATATTCAAATGTAAGCTCAGTCGTCATCTGCCTGCATGGGCTGAGTAAGAATTGTTCAAACCTACAGCTCCACCACACCAGCGATTTATTGTATGTGTTTTAGCAGCATGGTACTCACATGACGTTGTCCCTGTTCTGCGCTCATCTCACCTCTTCCCCTCCCTTTTCCATCTAATTATGGGGCAGGGAAAGTCCGATTCCCTCCCCTCCGTGCACAATAGAGCCACTCCTCCCTCCCATGCATTGCTGTCCTTGAGCTATATTAGATCATCCCATTTTTTGGTGTGTGTGTGTGTGTGTGTGTCAAAGGGCGGTCTCACTGACAAAAGAGGAGGGTTGGTGGTTTTCCACTCAACTGCTCAACCACGAAGGGGGAGGGAGAGAGGGGTCCCCATGAGAAGGCAAGCATGCCTGGGACTCGGTCCCACTCAACTCTATGGTTCTTACTCCTGACCAGAACAATGTCGGCTTCCCCTTGCCATGCCAACATTGACCACAAACTAATTGTAATACGTTCTCTTCATGTATATGGTTTAATATGATCTTAGGGGAAAGCATAGGCTGTTATTTTACCATAATTGCGCAGTTTCAGGCTGCCATACATTTGTATTTGCACAGAAATAATAAAATAAAATAACTGCAGGGGGAAGGAGAACGTAGGAAGGGGGGCGGGAGATTTCGTCGGCATAGTAGCGATACAGGTGAAAAGATACATGAGTGCAACAATGCACAGACGTGAAATGGAGGGGGACACTGTGGACACAAACCGGGGGGGGGGGGAGTAGGTGTGATGGAGCCCCTAATGTGGGTTGTATTCAAGCCAAATAATATATGGATTGTAAAGCACAGTAGGTCTCTCTTCCTAAATCCCTTTATTTATAAGAAAGTGCCAAGTTCATCTAAAAATGTTATATAAATGACTTATACTAATAATGAGCTTTCCAGCACATTGACAAATGATGAAACATAGAATAGCTGATCCTTGAAAGCACCTCCATGAATAAACTGATCAGGAAACTCAAGAACAGCATCTTCTTCCATCTCCCATTGTGAGTGAATTGGAAATAAGCTTTTAAAACATTATAGTTTTGTAACTGGAAATGTTTCAAAGAGTCAGACCCCCAAACACCAGCAGTATATATGGGATTCAAAGAACAAGCTATCCCTATAGACCGAGAAGGGAACAGGACAGCAATTAAAGTAGAGTTTTGCAAGTTCAGCAGGAGTTCAGTACAGGGAAAATAGCCCTCTTGCTGTGCCAAAGATTTTTCACACTTGGGTTCTTCTAAATCCATATCCTGTAAGCATTTATACTACACACAGTAGGAACAAACTTATTATTTTAAAATATTATTTAAAATATTTGTTGGCCACATTTATAGTCTTAGGCCACCTCTTCACGGCGTCAGGCGCTGCGTGCAGTGGCAGCGGTGCCCGGCGGTGTGGCGTGCATTGACGCTCCTTCCTACACTGGAAGGAATGCCAAGGCAGCTTTTCCTGGTGCCGCCACGCATGCAGCTGCCTGGCGGCAGCTGGAGAAACAGCAAGGAGCATCAGCTCCCCTACTCTAAGGTAAGTGGGTTTTTTTTAAATTATTTTTTAAAATGGGGGGAGGACTGTGGAGGCCCAGAGGTTAGGTTTTATTTTTTAACTTTATTTTTTTAATGGGGGGAGGACTGTGGAGGCGCAGAGGTGGTGCAGCAAGCTTATGGCTTGCTGGTCCATCCTCTTCCCTGCTCAGCCCATGGCGACCAATTAGTGGTCGCCATAGACTGGGCACGACTCCCAGAAGCTCCGGAGCAACAGCAGCAGACGGCAAAAGCCATCATCGCATCATTCAAACCTAAAAAAGTTGGGCTAAATGCCCGACTTTTTTAGTGCAGAGCTTTGGGGCTTTGCCCCTAGATGGCTTCGGATTGGCGGCAGCGTCATGTAATCCACTTACCGCCAATCCGAAGCCACTGTGACGGAAAGTGACCGTCTAGAGGTACCCTTAGATGCATCAAAGGGTACATGTTAAATTGATGCTGTTAAAACAAGGCCTTTTGTCTGTTAACCTCCCCCACCCCTAAAATTGATTTGCTGGGACAGGTAGGAGATGCAGCATCTGAATGCTGAGAGAGAGCGGAAAGCAATAAACCTTTCAGCTGGGAGAGAACAGTAGCCCTTTACCATAGGAGCTGCAGAGGAGAATAGCATTAGCTCCCTACAGCAACCCTCTCATGGGTTGCCCATCACGTGATGGGGGAGAGCGGGAACATTCTTGCCTCCCATCATGTTCCTGACAGCACACAGAGGTTCCCCACACAATCTAGAACTCTGTGCAATCAAAGGTCTCAATTGTGCAGGGAGCCTCCATGTGTAGACCTGGGCGGGGGGGGGGGGGGGATTGTCTATATAATGCTGCTTTGGTTGCTGATTCCCTCACAAGCCTGTAGCATCACTGGAAGCGGAATTGATAAAGTTACATGGCAGGAGGGAGTGCAGGCACCCATGGCCATTCAGCTCATCAAGCCCACCCCCTCCCTCTGCATTCTGCCCTTACCCTGCACTTGCATCTGCCCCTAGCGACACCCACTTGCTTAATCCAAGCCGAGGTCGCCACTGACATAAAGAAACAATGTGGTGACCTCAGAGCCACTGAAAAAGTCTTGGTAAAACAACACTGTGAAAAAGCGCAGTTTCTGGTGAGAAAAGCCTGATGTACCTGTGAGTTGGCAGCTTTGTCATATAAACAATGCAGTGCCACTATGCAGCCATGATGGGGTATACAGGGTGTCTAGAGAAGCCACTGGCTCCCTGCTGCAGATGTTCAGCCACAGTGCCTGGAGCCTGATGTGGTGCAGCTTTCAGGAATGTGACAGAACAGGTGTGGCCAGTGAGTGTATCCTTTTAATTCTCCCTCATACAGTGGACAGTGGAGGCATCAGCACTCTTGTGACATCAGCAGGCATGACTTTACTCCCCACCCCCATAATTACATATCCACCAATCAAGAGACATCCCACCAAGGGAAGGGGGAAAGGCTGCCATGCTTAACAGAAGGACATGAAAGCTCAAGAATGAATGGCACACAAGCCTGTACAGCAACCCACATGGCTACTCCATCCACATCCCTCTGTTTTGTGAGAAGGCCTCCAGATAAAACAGCCAAAAACTTCCTGAAAGCGAACTAGTTAGCCTTTAGGTTTGGATGGGCAACCTATAGCCATCCAGATGTTTGTGGTGTCCAACTGCCACCAGCCCCAGCCAGCATGGCCAATGGTCACAGATGAGTTGTAGTCCAACAATATCAGGCTGTCTTCTCCTGACCCAATGGCTAGCTAATTGGTTTTCCAATATCTGTCACTGTGATGTGTGCTGCTGTAATTATATCAGACTAAGATGCCTTACAATGCAATATCCTATGCATATCTACTCATAAGAAAGCCCATTAAGGTCAATGGAACTTATTCCCAAGTAGGGATGTCCAGATTTTGTGAAATCCATCCTGCATGTGTTTCGTGGGTTGTGTGGTGACATTCGTTCCGATGTCAATTCACAGACAGATTCAATTCCCCCTCAATATGCAGGAAAATTACACATATAATTCCGTAAGAAATGTTGCAACAATTTACATAATTTCTGTTAGTACGTAACATTTAGTATATTGTCCCCCCCCCCCCATTCAACTTTTTCTCGTGTATATTTTCCAGCATGGCAGATGTCTCAGCAAAAACATACATATTTTCCTGCAAATGGATTTTCGTAAAACTCAGGAAAATAAAAACAAAAAACAAACATTGGAAGCCCACGAACTCTGCACAGTCTGGGAAGGTTGGACTGCAGTGGATTCCACAGGTCAGATTCTTAGAAACCCAAACTCATTTTAATCCGTCTCAAATTTCTCCAGCATTCCTACTCCCAAGTAAGTGGATGACCCAGTTGTTTCCAGGAAAGGAGAGGGTGAAGGGTCATGCTAGGGGCCAGTCAATGGTTCCACACCATTTATCCCAGGGTTGGGCCACTTGTGTCACTTCAGGTGTTTTGGCCTACAACTCCCATCACCCTTAGCCAGCATAGCCAATGTTATCCTTGGTACTCTAGATCTCTAACCAGTTTACTTAAAAATATATAAAATAAAACATAAAAATGAATGTAAAAGCAATATAAATAATGAATACATTAAAACAGTACAAGAACAATAAAACAGAGCAATGTGCTTACAACTCAGGGGAAACCTGAGTAAACAGAAAAATCTAAGGCTCACTACAGTTTCTACCTCTCAGACCACATGTGGGAGAGCGTTTCAGAGGGTGGGTGCCACCACTGAGAACCCCCTTTATGTGCCGTTACCTAGTGACACACTATTGGTTGTGGAATGACCAATAGGGCCTGTACACCAGAGAGTAGGGCCTCTGATGTTGATCTTATTGCTTGGACAGAGCCATGCAGGTGTACGCAGCCTTTCAGATAATGTGGTTCCAAACCATTTCAGGCTTTAAAGCCTAAAGTCAGCAACTTGAATTGGGCTGATGGGAGCTGAAGTCCAAAATATCTAGAGGGCACCAGGTTGGGGAATGCTGTCTTAAAATATCAACGTAATTTTAAATCTGTAAAAAGCGCTAACAAGTAAGTATTGTGTTGTTTTTTTCAATTTTACCAAATTTACCAATTGTTCCCCCCCCCCCCAAAAAAAAAAACCGGGGAGAAGGTTTTTATCCATGGCCTCAAATTTCCAGAAATGTTACATCTCCAGTGACCAACAGTTCACTGACCCTAGCAAGGCTTTGGATGAAACTGTCTTTCTGGTAGCACACCTCCAAGGATCCTATCACAACTGTATTCTCCTGCTGAGGCCCTAGTGATGCAGCCGCATACATATGTTTGAGCCTTCCCTCTAAAATAGGCTGACCAGATAAAATCCAGGTCAGGGCTCATGTAACTTTAACAGTTGTAGAGAAAAGGGAATTTAAGCCAGGGTCATTTGTATGCAATTAGTTCCTGGTGAAATTCCTTCTTCATCACAACAGTTAAAGTTGCAGGGGCCCTGCCTTCTTTTGTATATGGTCACTCTAGTATAGTGCCTGCAACTTTAACTGTTGTGATGAAGAGGGAATTTCACCAGGAACTAATTGCCTACAAATGACACTGGCTGAAATTCCCTTTTCTCTACAACTCTTAAAGTTACATGAGCCCTGACCTGGATTTTATCTGGTCAGCCTACTCTAAAACAAGAAGCATGCCTTTGAAAGAGGCTAAGGGTACCACCCTGCACCTGTTGCCTGTCAAGTTACTTAACTGACTCTCTACACTTGACATGATGGCAAGTGTATCTTAACTGAAGTGGTGCAAAGGCAGCGGAATTTCAGTGTGCTCCTTCAGAGACCTATATTTCTCTATATTGGCATGTGTAAATCTGCCCAAGCTCTTACCTAAGTGTCTCTAAAGTGTTTGTCTTGCCCAATCACCAGCACACCACATGAAAAGGCATCTTCTATATGGCTGCTGCTCCTGCTGCTGCAAGCCATTCTGTACATATTTACATTGTACCATAAAGGCTTTCCATGCAGGCCCTACTGAAATGAATGGAAGCAGCAGTCCAACAGCAGAGAAGTTAGGACCTGTCCTTCTCCCAGAGTCTGACCAACTACCTGATGTAGTTCCCCATTGTCCTTCTCCTTGCTGCCAACCCCTGCTGCTCATTGCTGTCTGTTCTCAGCAGTGGTTAAAGACAGGGATGTGCACGCCCGAAATTATCGTATCGTTATCGGGATTTCAGACCAAAAAAAGTATCGTCTCCGATAATATTGTAGGTGATCCGTATCGTATCAGATTTCCGATAAATATCGGAAATACGATATTATATCGTTTCTACATTTTGCCGTAGAGAGAGTTGCTTTTGAGTCTGAAAGGCCTAAAACTTCTTAATTTTCCAAGTTACAGGTTTGAAACTTTGTCGCAGTGCAGACTGAGTATTGCTAGTCATGTGTGCCAAATTTCAGAACAATAGGTGTAAGCTTTCAAATACACTGTTTCAGGTGGCTGAAATGTGGTCCTTTTTCAAGAGACATCGTCCAGTACTCATGGCCATCTCACAGATGGCCTTGAGGGGACACATCAGTGCCCAATTTCAGATGCACAGCTGCAGGCGTTACTCAGAAGTAAGCTCTCAACAGCATGCACTGTTTCTAGTAATGCACTACATGCTGCTACTGCTGAGACTTATAGGTATTATATGAATATAATACAATGAATGAACTTTCCAAACCTGTGGAAACCTAGTAGGCAGGCAGTGCTTCCATATGCAGTCATAAAAGTAAAATGTGTTAATCAGAAGATGGTGAACTGCTGCTGCCTTGTCTCATTGATTAGGCCACGCATGTCAAATGAAATAATGAAAGGATTGGGGGGTAGGGAAATAGCACGGGTGTTACAGTTATTTTAGCCAGCCGTAGCCTGGCAGTGCCTCATTGGGCCAGGAGAGATACCCCTGCAGTGGGCAACCTGGAGGATCCCAGCAGAAGCATATCATGTGCTGCTTTTACAACTGTGAGAATGCCATCAAAACAACCATCATGCACCGCCTTGACCTCATTGTGCTTCAAATGACCAAGTCTGCCCGCCATCCCCGTGCAGGCAGGTTGGCATTTCTTCATGCCAGAGCTGCGCACAACATTGGCTGGAGCAGAGGCAAATAAAAAGTCACGTTCAGGATTGCTCTTTGGCAAATAAAAGAAAAGTCCCCAGCTGGATCTACACGCCACCGCGGCCACCGCCCTTTGCTAGCTTTTGTTTACAACGCTCCCTCCTCCCTCCCTGGGACCGGCCAGGATGAAAGGGTGGCGGCGGCGAGAGCGCAAGCAGAGCCTCCGAGGCTTGAGCCACACTAGACGAAGTGCAGCACTCCAAAGCGGCTTGTGGCGCATTGAGGACCACGTGTAGATCCTGCCCCCATCTGGGTTGAGGATTGCTCTTTGGCAAATAAAAGAAAAGTCCCCTTCTGGGTTGAGGTTGGCTCTTTGACAAATAAATGGAAAGTCACGTTCAGGATTGCTCTTTGGCAAATAAAAGAAAAGTCCCCGTCTGGGTTGAGGTTGGCTCTTTGACTGGAGCAGAGGGAATGCGCCTACGTGTGTGTGCGTGGCACAGTGAGAGTGAGTGGATGCATTCCTGGATGGAATACAATGAACTTTCCAAACCTGTGGATAAACCTGGCAGTGCCTTCCATATGCAGTCATATGGATTGGGGGGTAGGGGAATAGCACGGGCGTAACATGTATAGCCTTAGCAGGCAGGGACTCATTGGGCCAGGAGAGGAGATACCCAGCAGGAGGAAGCGAAGAAACCTGGAAGATCCCACTAGCGCCTACGCCTGGCACAGTGAGTGGATGGCCGCATTCCACTGCAGTAGCAAAATGACCCAGTCTGCCCGCCATCCCCATGCAGGCAGTGGTGGTGGTGGGCATTTCTTCATGCCAGAGCTGCACACATTGGCTGGAGCAGTGGCAAATAAAAGAAAAGTCCCCATTGGGGTTGAGGTAGGTACGTTCAGGGTAGGCACTTTGGCAAATTAAAGTCACGTGAGTTAGGTATATTTTTATGAATACAGTGAACATTCAAAACCTGTAGATAAACCTAAGCGGCAGTGCCTTCCATATGCAGTCATAAAAGTAAAATGCCTTGTCTCACCCATGCATGTTTATAAATTAAAAGGATTGGGAGGTAGGGGAATAGCACGGGCGTAACAGTTAATATTTTAGAGCCAGCCTTAGCAGGCAGGGCCTCATTGGGCCAGGAGATACCCCGGAAGCATGCCAACCTACAGGATCCTCATCATCATGCTTAAAAAATGACCCAGTCTGCCCGCCAACCCCATGCAGGCTGGTTGGCATTTCTTCATGCCAGAGCTGCGCACATTGGCTGGAGCAGAGGCAAATAAAAGTCATGTTTGGGATAGAGGTAGGCACATCGCCCAGTTCATAGAAGTCCCCTTCTGGGTAGGCACATTGGCCAATTGATAAGAGCCCCCTCTGGGCAGGCATAGGCAGGCACATTGCTTGACCAAATTTTAAAAAAATGTGTGAGGGGGATGCTTCTGCAGTCCCTCACTAATGGACTCCATGAGGAGCAGACCCAGGGGACGTAGTGACTAGGGTGACCAGATTTTGGGAACCAAAATCCCAGTCACCCCCCCCGCCACCCTACCCACCCAAAACAACCCCCCCCACTGCGCGCCCACGCCGCACGCCCGCCCGCCTGGCGCCCGCCCGCGTCGCACCGCCCGCCCACCTAGCGCCGCACGGCCGCACCGCCGCCCGCACCGCCCGCCTCGCACCACCCAGCTGCCCGCGCCCACACACCCGCCTGCCTCGCGCCACCCGGCCGCCCACCTCGCAGCCGCCCATGCAGGTAAGTGGGGGGGCCTCCTCCTCCCACCTCGCGCTCCTTACCTGCAGGGGCGTCCGCTTCCCTCCGGTGCTCGAATCTACTGAGAAACAGGCTTCACCCGGCACTCTACTGAGGGACAGGTTGCAAAGCCTGTCTCTCAGTAGATTTGAGCACCGGAGGGAAGCGGACGCCCATGCAGGTAAGTGGTGGGGGGCTCCTCCTCCCACCTCGCACTCCTTACCTGCAAGGGGCATCCACTTCCCTCCGGTGCTCAAATCTACTGAGAGACAGGCTTTGCGGCCTGTCCCTCAGTAGAGCGCTGGGTGATGATGTCATCACCTGGTGTGCCACTCTGGAGCAGACCATGAAGCCTGCTCGCAGTAGCAGCCGGCGCCGGTCAGGAGCGGACGTCCCTGCAAGGTAAGCGTGCCGCGCGCCCCCCTCCCCCCTGCTCCCTGCTTACCTTGCAGGGATGTCCGCTCCCGACCGGCGCCGGACGGGAGCGGACGTCCCTGCAAGGTAAGCGCGCCGTGCGCCCCCCCTCCCCCTGCCCCCCCTGCCCCCAGCTTAACTTGCAGGGACATCCGCTGCTGTCCGGCGCCGGCTAGAACAAGCCCCGGATGGCGCAGGGGAGGAGGCCGGAAAGTTCAACAGGGCAGAGGACAAACACACTCCCCCTCAGTCACAGTACCCCCACTCATGCTAAGTACCTAACCCCAACCAGAAAACGTACTATAAAAATAAAAATTATAACTCAAAGTCTCAAACACACAGGCAGCAACGCACAGCCAAACGAACCTGAGACACAAAGATGCAAGAGATTACAATGAATCTCCAACAATTCGCCACCAAGACCCAGAGCCAGGACAGAGCTCCAACAAATCCACCCTTCTCCCCTCAACGCCTAACTCCCAACAGAGCCTAGAACACCAAGTATGGGGGTTTTATGCGGGGATATCCACCCTCCTCCAACATTGTGATTGGCTCCTGCTGGAATCCTTGCTGCACGATTGGTCACTGAAACTGTCAGTCTCATCAAGCACACCCCACCTTCTAGCTCCGTCCATGTGGTGGCAAAAGAGAAAGCTCCTTCCGATAACACGATAAAATATTATATTTATCTTTGGAATTTCTATCATTTCCGATAATTATCATTGTATTCCTTATGATTTCCTATCGTATCGTTATCGTTAAACAGAGACACGATAGAGAGCATATCGTATCGTTATCAGCAATTTTAACGATACGATACACATCCCTAGTTAAAGAGACACAGGCCCCCTCTAGAAGAGGTCGCTTTTACAGCTGATTCTCTGAATCTGCGTATTAACTTACAGTCGAGGTTACGCCTAATACCTATATATGAGAGGCATGAAGGTGAATTACAGGCTCCATACAATGTGCTTTAAAGTTGTTTACATGCGTTTAATCACATTATCTATTAAGCATATAGCGATGCTCAAACGGGGAAATGTTGACGAAAGCACCGCCTTGTTTCCTGGTGGAACTGCCCCCTCAGTTTCCCACCGTTTGTTAACCCTGCCCACCTGAATCTCCCACTTTTGGTTACCTAGGTTACCATCCGTTGATCACCTGGTTTACCTCTTCCTTTGTGCCTGATCACCATTTGTAGTAGTCCCCCCCCAACTGCTCAAGAGTAAACAGAAATGCAAGCCTATGGATATATGCCGGAGCAGCAGTACCCGTGACTGGTGGTGCTTGGGCCAGGCTCGTATGGGATGGGACGGGAGAAACCCTCGCGGGACACTCCCCCCAATGTTAGCTCCAGACACCCCTTATTTCCCCCTGCTTCGCAGCCTCCTACTAGGCACATCTGCCACTTCAAGGGCAAATTTTTGTGTAGCCTTTTTGCTACAATGTTGCATTTTGCACTGATGTCCCCGTTCCATTCAAACTTCACATAATTCTGCCTGTCTCTGGACACCGAGATGCCAGCACATTTTGGTTCTGGAATGCCCAATGCTGAGTGGTCCAGAAGGCAACCTTTCCATCCCAGCAGGTCTTTGCATCGCAGAGGTGGGTTACTGGACAGGCGGAAGGACTGGGCGCTGCCCCCACAAAAACCCTTGGCTGGCACTGACGTCTCTTTGTCCCTTCTTCCCCTGTCCCCTCTACTCACACACAGTGCGGCTGCTGTTATTCCGCCTAGCTGTATTCAAGAAACAGAATGGTCGGTTGCAGCTGCACCTTCGCGGTACGGAGCACTCATTGCGTGTCCTTCATCATCGAATGAGGAGATTTGAGCGTATTGTCCGGCGTGCCAACTGCCAGTGCCATTAGAATGATCGGGCAGAGACCCCATTCCCGTGTGTTTCCCACATGTGCTGTGCCTTTCTGATTACTCCAATCACGCTTTGCAATGGGCTTGTGCCCACCTGTAACCATTTATAGAATAAAGGTATTGCACTGGTATCTCAGTACTAAATGGTCTTTTTGGTGCAAAACACACACACACACACACCCCCCTTCCCGGTAAAGCAATGACAGAAGGGAGTGGGGGGAGGTAACTCAATACGCCTTACTCCTGAGTAAGCTCAATGGCAATTACTCGCTTGCACTGCATGGAGACAAGTTTCACTGCCTTTTTCCAGCCAGGATCCCAGCAAGGGAGTGGGGGGGGGGGGCGTTGCATTAGCGGATCTCAAATTATGAGCACATCCTTATTTCCTGTAGAACCAGCTCCATGTGAGTAGTCCCGCGTCTCAATGAAAGAAAGATTCCAGAGGGGGTTTAAAGGAAACTTTACTTTAAATACTGGTACAGTCAGCCATTACTAAACAGTCCATCAGGGAAGAAGAAGAAGGAAGTAGGGAGGGAGGGAGGAGACAGAAAATGACAAAACACAGCTGTGGGAGGTGTTCCCGCCGAAGGGGCAGTTCTTCATGCATGACATCGCCACCACAGTCTGCGCAATATCACCATTAATGCGACTGCTCAGAAGTTGTTTACACTAAGATAAGGCACTGTAACTTCGGAGGAAATTAAAAGTCACTATTTAATGCACAATCGAAAACGCACATTAACGAGGATAAAAATAGGCTATACCCCTGATTTGCACTTCATTCTTATAGAGGTAAAACCGTTAATGCGTCGTACATGAGCCTTAAATCAATCGTCTAGAGGAGCCCTAAGCTACAAATCAAAAAGTCCCTGCTGTGAATCTCACCTCTTCCATGAATTCACCATTTCACCTTTGGCAAGCCCTCCCTCCGATTTCTACCCCCCACTGCATTGAGAGAGAGAGAGAGAATCTAAAAGACACCTGTCCCCCTCATCACCTTTTCAAAAAGCAAAAGATGATATTTTGGGAGACAGTCTGCTTTGCTGAAGCCTGAATCATTAACAAAGCCCTGGTCTTGTGACCATAATAAATATTGAATGAATGAATGAATGAATGAATGATTAACAAAGCCTTATTCAGGGTCCAGCTTCTGTTCTGGTTGCTTTGGAGGTACCCTTGCTTCACCATTGGATGCACCAGAAACAGTCCAAAGGGGCAACAAATCCAGTGCACACTCCTAGTTACAGCAGAAGCAAGTTTTTCACAATAGCAGTTTACTTGTGTTTCTGCTCATCTACCCCTTCCCCTGCTGGCATCAAACAGAGTGGATGGGTTTCAGCCATGCTCCACAAGGTACAATGTATTCCTTTATTATTCCGTTTTTTTATACTTTATTCACACCACTGTTCCACCAAAAGGCTCAGAGGGGCAGTTTTGCTTCACAACAACCCCAGGAGTTGATTTACACTGAAAGATGATCACCGACCAAAAGTCCTCCACCAGGAAGCATATTTCTAGTGGTTCATTACCATGGCCTGTCCTGAGGCACTTAAGATCTGTGACTCTGTGTACTACAGCCGTGTGTCAGTTTTTGTTTTGTTTTTAATCAATATGAATGGGGACCCACAGCAAAATGCTGGTGTGTGTTCCCAGCTCCTAACAGAGGTACTCCTGTTCAGGGCTCCACCAGCCTAAGAATGAACTACTGTTTGAGTAGGGTGACCAGAGCTCTGACGGGGATTTTATCTGGTCACCCTATGTTTGAGGCTCACAGAGGACACTTCCCCACCCCCTTTCTGTTCTCCTGAACTCCTCCTCTGTTCTTAAAGGAACCCTCCTAGCCCAGTGCATAGACAGGCACCAGCTGTGGTGGGCCCACAGCATTTAGGGAGGGATTAAAGTGATGGCTCTCTCACTGCAGTCACTCAGTGCTCTTCTCAGTGGTGAGTGTCAAGGGTGGGGAAAATAAAATTTAACAGGACCACCCAGAGCAGAACACAGGCCAAAACAGGTGGGGGGTGGGGGGCTCTCCCACATTAGAGGCATTCAGGAGGCAGCTGGACAACCATCTGTCAGGGATGCTTTAAGGTATATTCCTGCACTGAGCACGGGGTTGGACTCAATGGCCTTATAAGCCCCTTCCAACTCTACTATTCTATGGTTCTCTATGATTCTATCGTTCTATGATACTATCAGTTCTTAGGGGCACAAGCAGGCCAGTTGCCTCTCCATCTATTTTCCACCCACATACTTTTATCAGACACCTTCAGCATTCTATGGCTCAACTGCACTCAGGCCAAAACTAAATTGATAGCCTCGCACAGTGTGCCTGACTTTCAGTTACTTTGCTTTATACCCTTTATAAAATCAATTATTCTAATATTAGGCTGACCAGATAAAATCCAGGTCAGGGCTCATGTAACTTTAACAGTTGTAGAGGAAAGGGAATTTCAGCCAGTGTCATTGGTATGCAATTAGGTCCTGGTGAAATTCCCTCTTCATCACAACAGTTAAAGTTGCAGGTGCCCTGCCTTCTTTTGTATATGGTCACTCTAGTATAGTGCATGCACCTTTAACTGTTGTGATGAAGAGGGAATATCACCAGGAACTAATTGCATACAAATGACTCTGGCTGAAATTCCCTTTTCTCTACAACTGTTAAAGTTACATGAGCCCTGACCTGGATTTTATCTGGTCACCCTATCTAATATAGCAGTGTTTCCCCCTCCCCCCTCACAATTTTCCCAGGGGTTGAAGTAGCAATTTCTACTTCTGTTTTACTTGCAAAGGCTAGTTTGCAAGCAACAGTTTGCAACAGTTAAAGGTGCAGGCACTATACTAGAGTGACCATATACAAAAGAAGGCAGGGCCCCTGCAGCTTTAACTGTTGTGATGAAGAGGGAATTTCACCAGGGACTAATTGCATACAAATGACACCGGCTGAAATTCCCTTTTCTCTACAACTGTTAAAGTGACATGTGCCCTGATCTGGATTTTATCTGGCCACCCTACCATCTGAGTTTTGCGAGCATTTGAATGTTTAAATGGTGTTGGCGAGGAATGCTTGAGAAACTGAGTTGATCATTTAGGCAAGGGACCAGGATGTTTATATATCCCTAATTAAAATAGGCTCATTTTACCTTTTGTCACTGCTAAAGCTATGCCTAAGGAAAGGTGTCTCTACATTAAGGGAAATTGTGTTGTTTACCTGGGGCTTTTGTGCTTCTTGGTTCTTTGGCACGGTTGTTATGGGCTGCATTACATGGGAGAAGAGGGGTGACAAGAGGCTTGAATTGAATACTTTCTCTCTGTTCAATTCCACTGAGTTCTATTGAGACGGTATCATCTAGTGGTGGAAGATCCTGCTGTTTTCCGGCTATTACCACTTTCAATGTAGTTCTTTTTTCCCAGGATTTCCGGAGGATTCTGCGGGAGACATCCTAGTTGTTAATGACATCGATCCAAAAACATCCATGAGTGGCCACTCATGAGTGTACAATAAATCATTCATTTAGAGGAGCCCTGAGATTCTTGCTGCCTGAGCTAATGTTATTTTAGACAGAAGTGCCACCTAGTTGAACGGGGGAGTTCTCTGTACTGAGATGGAAGACTTGACGGTTGACTTGTCTTTGTTTCTATAGCCAACTATGTGATAATAGAATCCATTTCGGCAAGATCAAGGAACTATCATCCACAGATATTATATGACTCAGGTTCTACACCTGGGGCTTTAGCATGTTACATTTAGATGGTTTAAGTTTTAAACTCGCCTGCCGCACCCAGCTGAAAACATTTAGGCAATCTGAGTACTCTTGGGAAGATCTTTTTAAAAACAATCACATCATCATGATAACTGAACATGTGGCGCACAGCAAATCTGCCAGAAATGGAGCCCATTAACCTTTGAAAGGTACTGAGGGAATATTTTTTTAAAAAAAAAAACCTAAGAGCATTGCGATGAATTCAAAAGACCTTTTTACGAGGAGCCCAGTGTCCATTGGCTGTATCTTCTCTTCCCAGAAGCAAGCTATATGGAAAAGTTCAGACCAATCTAATACCACTGGTTTTGGCTTATCATGAAATCACTTGCATGAATCTTTTTCAATGTTTTAGTTATGCGTTTGTACTTCATACAGAGAGATCTGGTTTCTTAAAATCTGACTGTATGCATGTTTATTCAGAAGTAAGTCTCAAGTAACTGTACAAGAGTAACCGCACACAGGAAACAGTAAACATGCATAGGATTGTATTATATATCTTTTCTCTGTGCCAGCCATCAACAACTGTGGTTGTTTCCACATTTAAACATATTTAAACACGTGGTTGTTTAATGATGCTGAGGCATTGGCTCAATTTGGACGACACAATAAACAACTGGTGTGGGGGAAACAATCCTCAGTTGTTTTGACTATTGTGTCATCCGAATGCTGCCATAGTCAACTCAGCGCTGATCCTCATCCACACCACAGTTGGTTATTTATTACCATGTTGTGTGGGGAGTGCCCCCTAGGGTTAGCGTGAGGGTTAGGGTTAGTCAACCCACCATTGACTATCGTGTCATCCGAATTGAGCCAGAGTTTCACAATTTGGAAGCAGAATTAGAAGGGTCATTCCACATGGCACTTCATTTAGCTGTCTTCCCCCCTGCTGAAAATCCACAGTGCCCATCCACACAGCAAAGGGAGGGGGGTGTGGGGGGGGTAGCCTGCTTTTGAAAATAATTTTGGGTGGGGGGAGACTACTTTCCAAGGTTGTTTTTTTTCTATTTTGTTTTTGTAGGCGGGCAATGCGGCCCTATTGCACCAACCCTTTTTAAAGTTTAGCAACCAGGGAGAAATATGTGTGACTCAAACATCATGAGGAGCCAATCCATTGCACCACCCATAGAGTTGCTTCAAGCCCCTCTTCCATAGGCACTGCACTAGAGCTGCTTTCTTCTCCCCTCACTGATCCCAGCTCTCCATGGAAAAGAGCAAGGGGCTGTGTTTGAATCCAGAAGGTCCCCCTGCTCCCTGCTGGCGCCTCGGGCTGGGCAGGACACTTGTTCATTTGGGATAGCCACTTTTCATCCAACCCTATTCATGTGAACTCCGAAGGAAGTTCCACTGTGTTCAGTGGGCTTTCTTCCCACATACAAGCGCATTGGATTGCAGCCTTGCTTATTTGGAAGGAAATCCCATTGAATAAAGTGGAAATGTAACTTCTGATTAAGCATGTAAAGGAATTGGCTGTTTATTAATTTACTGAGCTGAAAAGAAGCAAACGGAGGTGTAACTGACCAGAGGAGGTTAGGCTACAGCAAACCTCAGAAGATGCTTCAGAAACTGCACTTAATTCAGGATATGCAGCTCCAAGATTGCTAAATGGAGGAGGGGGCTTCCAGACAGAGGATTCCTAGAACTAGGGTGACCATATGAAAAGGAGGACAGGGCTCCTGTATCTTTAACAATTGCAAAGGACAGGGAATTTCAGCAGGTGTTGTTTGTATGCATACATAACCTGGTGAAATTCCCTCTTCATCACAACAGTTAAAGCTGCAGGAGCCCTGTCTCTTGACCATGTACAAAAGAGGGCAGGGCTTCTGCAGCTTTAACTTTGTGATGAAGAGGGAATTTCACCAGGTTCTGCATATATACAAATGACACCTGCTGAAATTCCCTTTTCTATGAAACTGTTAAAGATACAGGAGCCCTGTCCTCCTTTTCATATGGTCAGCCTACCTAGAACTAACCATCAAAATGCATTGTGCAGCTATTCTCTGTTTTCCTCCTTATTAAGTTAAAAAAAATGGAAGAAGCAGTGAGAAAACATGCAAGGAGAACAAACTGAAGACATCAACATGGTGTCTGTTAAAATTCCATGAGTGAGGTAGTGAGACTGTAGAATACAATCCTTGCCTAGAAGCAGCCTTAGGCTGCCTCCAGATGAGGCTTTTAAAGTGTGGTGGACTGCTGGCACTCCATGCAATTTTACAGAGAGTTCAGATGATCTCATTATCCACCTGTAATCCTCCTGTAGAAATCCATTAAGGAGCGGAAAAGCTGAATAGCAGCACTATTCCTTTACAGGTGTGGAGGGCAAAATGTGCGGTTGAGGCACAATGGGAAGAGCTGTCCCTAGGGAAGGTGGAGGATGCCTCTAGCGGCAGCATGACCATTTGTTTTAGATGGCATTTCCTTTCCCCTAAAGAGTGTGGCATTTTTGCCTCCTTTAACCCACGTTAATCCTTCACTCAAAAATGTGTATGAATGTATTTGATGTGGTGTTTCTGGCTCCAGGCAATAGCAGCCCCATAATCAATCACTTCCTAAATTTGTTGTCTGCTGGAATAACCTGTACTTAGTGCCCCACATTGAAGTTAAGGCTTTGATTAGGGGATTAAACATTGCCATTAGCTTGTGAGTTGGTTTTATAAATGACTATTTTCTTTCCATAATTCTGACTTAAATACAACTCTGAAAGTATTCCCCCTGTGTGAGTGAGTGAGTGAGTGTGTGTGTGTGTGTGTGTTGGGGGCTGCTTACTTAGTGTACATGTGTGGTTGGTGGCAGCAATACTTTTTGATTACACTCAGCCTGGAGATGTCTGAAGTTCAGCAAGAGGCAAGAGAATTCCGCTCTCTGGAACCTTATCGGACTAACATGGGCAGGTTCTGGCTTTAAGGCTGTGATCCCCTTGCCATGTGCCCTGAGTTTATTTATTTATTTTTAACGGAATTGCACTATGCTGGAATACCACAGCTGACACTTACAAAAACATATTGATGTAGGTACCTTTACACAAAAAGATCTCCTGGTGTCTGTGTCGAAAAGGCGGCCTGGCACTTGCAAGCTCAAAGGCTGAATCAGGAGAGCGCTCGCAAATAAGAAAAAGGGAAACAGTTGGACAGCAGCTGTGCCTCCAGACCAGCCCCACAGCTGCAGTTCTCCCTTGCCCAGGATGCTTTCTTCTCCAAGAAGATGGTTCTCTAGAAGCTCACAGAACTTTCTCCTTCCTGCAGCTGCTTCTGCAGCTAATGGTTCTTTGCTATACCCCGCCCGCCTGCCCCCCCAAAGCAAACACACACACACACACACACACGTGAACAGGGCTTCTGTTTCTGTCATAGCAAGCAACAGAGAAAATGAAGAGATTGAAGCAGCTATGAAGGGTGGGGAAGTAGCATCCCAGTGATACTGTCCCCAGGCATGTTTGCTTTAGAGGAAGTGCCAGTAAAAACCTGGAGGAGCGATCAGTGTCACTGATCCTGGGAGGGTTTTTCTCACAAATAGTGAGCGTGGAGGCCTGATCTGGATTAGGAATCTAGCATGGGGCGGGGGGGGCGGGGGGGAGGTGGATTTATATCTTTATGCCCATTGCAAACTGATCCATCTAGGTCCCATGCTGCCTACTCACATGGGATTAAGACCTCTGATTGGAAGGAATTGGAAGTTCACACACACACACACACCCCATGCAAATAGCCTGCATATGATCCAGATATGATCATATTGGGGGTGATGGTTAAAAAACCATGGTGAACCCTCCCTCCATGCCAGAGTCCTGATCCAGATTGGCCCCCCCTGCTGGCTTTGTACCCAGGCAACCTTTAAGGTCAGCAGAGGAGGCCTTGCTGGTCATCCCAAAACGACCGGAAGGTCACCATGAAATACCCAGATGGTGTGCTCCCAGTCTCTTTCCAGTCCCAGTTCAAAGTGCTGATTTTGACCTTGGGGTCCTGATTGTGTCTTTGAAAGGTGGGGTATAAATCTGAATAATAAATAAATAACCCTCAGGCTTGCTCTGGGAAAAGAGAGGAGGAGAATGATTAAAATCTACCCTAGCAACTCCACCACTTTCTCTTTTGTTTTATTTATTGTTTATATCCCAGCTCTTGTATGTTAAAGATGTGTTTAAAACAGGCACATCCCCAGCAGCACCTGGCTGCATCGACACCTTGGAGTTGGCCAACGTCCACTGAAATGTGTGAGGAAAGGGGCCTTGCGGAACATGTAAGGGCCTTGGGGCCAGGAAAAGGCAGAGCATCACCAGCCCGGTGGTTGAAAGAGCGTTCTTCTTCCTGCCAGGTATGCACTAGCTCTTTGCCAGCCCATGCTGCACTAGTTACAAAGGGATATTGCAAACAAAATGGCAGCAAATCAAATCTGGAAAGAGATGGGATGGGAACACAAAGCATACTGGACTGCAACAATTTGATAACAACTTCAGGTGCTGCCACACTAGAGCTTTTTAGTACAGCTAAAGCACATTGCATTGCCCCAGTTAAATGGAATTCAAATGGAAGTTCCACAAAACTTTTCATATACCACTATAAGAGCTTTATCACACGGGCGGTTTGATCCACACCCGACGCGACTTTGATCCAGTTCTTTCACATGACATCGTCCCCCTTGCGCTGCTCTCGCGCCCCGAGCGCTCCGTTTCCCATTTCACTTTTGAAGTATCCCTGAAGGGGGATTGTCCATTTGCTCCCCTCCTCCTCCGCAGGCTGAGCTGAGGAATCGGAGCAAAACCGACCACGTGTGATCAAAGGGCTGCACTCGCATAGGAAGCGGAGGGGGAACCCACACAAGCAAAACGGGTAGGTGTGATAAAGGCTCAAATGTCCTTCCTATATAGATCTTCCTATAATGTCTACTCACAAGTAAGTTTGAATCAACAAAGATCTGTTCTAAACCTAATTGAAAGTCTTCTGTTTGCAGCTTCAGCTTGCTGTTTTATTGCTCCTGTTGTTGCATACATTATGCTATTCCCAAGTGTCCAAAGTCCAGATATGAAACACTTGACGAAAGACCTCCTGAAGCTTTGGAAACTAATTTATTATTCTGTGCAGAATAGGTGACCACTGGGCGCTCTCGCTGCCTTCCAGAGTCACACCGCGCCAAGGTTCAAACAAATACTTTTATACATCAGATGTTACATGACATTAGCCCTCATCCCATTGGTTTACAGCCCCAAAAACATAATTTCCGGCTACAGCTACTCTCGAGTAGATCCGAGTAGTGGCCAGACGTGGCATTGCATTGCCATGTGCTATTTTACTTGTACCCAGAGATGCTTTGCAACGTCTCTCCACTTCTATCATTCTCTTATATGGTCATTTTGTCTCTCCAGGTGTGCCAAGGTCACATCTGGATGAGTCACACTCCTGGTTACAATGGAATCTGACCTAGAGAAGAAGGAGCATTGGCAATATTGACAAGCTCCTAGTTCTTGTGCCACCAAATCACTTGCAATCAGCTTGACTTTTGCAGAAATGGATAACACATGTAGGATGCGTGTAAGATGCGTGTTAGGGGAAATGGACATGTTTTGTGGTGAAAATCATAGATCAGATTTTTACAACACTGTTGATCTAAGCAGAGAAATTAGTGATGAATACCCCCTTGAATGTCAGGTTTTTTTCTTACAGTTGGAGTTGGGGAGAGCATTAATTACTGATTTGTTTTGATGATTCCCCCCTTTAATGTTGAAATAGTGCTATAAAAAGTACTTTTTCACGAATGTGTGTGTAAGGGTGCCTCTACAAGAGCGATTTAAAGCTCTTTCAAGGTGCATTACAGATTTTACCTCTACAAGAGCGGAGCGCAAATCGGGGGTTGAGGCGCTTTTTATCTCCGCTTATGCGCATTATTGAATGTGCATTAAATAGTGACTTAAAATTTACAGCGGGAGTTAAAGCGCCTTATGGCCATGTAAACATGCGATTCTCCACTTGTAAACAACTTTAAAGCGCGTTTCATGCAGCCCGTAATGAGCGTCACCGCCTCTCGTGAATAGGTATTAGGAGTTTATGTGCTTACCCATAAATGCGCATAATCGGGCAACCGGGCGTCAAAGCGAAATCTTGTAGAGGGGACTTTAGTAGTAAAACTTCTGTTCCTTCCAGCACCTTCCAGGAAAAAAAAAACAATATTTAAGGGGAAACTTAAAAAGACTATTCAAGGTGCAAATCAAAGATGATTCATCACTAATCTCCTAGCCTGGATCAACAGGAAGCAATCAAATCAGCTGAAGCTGCCAAGAGGAAGTGTCCAATTTAAGGCAAGGGAGCCTTGAAAAGCCTCAGTAGTGTTTTGCCCAGCCCAGCCTTCTCCAACCTGGAGACATTTTGGACTACAAATCCCAGTATTCCTGACTACTAGCAATGATGGCTGATGCTGATAGCAACTGATGTCCCAAACATCTGGTGGGCACCAGACTGGAGACATCTGGCCTAGCCACTCCGGGCAAGCTACTGTTGAAATTGCATTTTATCACAAAAATTGCCCCAAATCAGGCCCGGGGGGTGGGGGGGCATACACACTATGAGAGGATTACTCAGAAAACACTGAGATGAAGTAGGCTAAGAATTCCAGGCAACATCACCTTCCCTGTGTAACCCTCCTGTGTTTTCCCAGGGCTTATTTTTCCTACTGTAGGAAATATGCTAAGGAAGGAAAGGCAGCATGGCTGCATGTGACAAAATCACAATGTTTGCCGTGTTGAATTTGTATTAATGTATTAAACCAGACGTAAATGTGCATTTCCCCCATCAGCTAAAACATAAAAATGTGTATTTTGGAGGAATTTGTGCATTTTAGGGGAATTTCTGCAAATTCGCAAACTTCAAAAAATTCAGTTTTGTCAATGGGCAGATGATGGAACAAAAGGCACCTGACAAACCACGAAACACAGACCAAATGGATTTTGCACAATCTATTTATTTAACCCAAAGGTGTTTCCTTTAATCAAATAGGAAGGCTTTTCAGAGCTGATGAACTGGCAGCACTATATATATATATATATATATATATATAAATCAGGCTTAGATTTTTTTTTCAAAGCATTACTCAAGAAAGCATTTTTAAGTCATATTTATTTTTAGCCATTTTTTTAGCCATGATTCAAAGGCGAGAAACTACAAGGGTTTACAGACAATATGACGCTACAGTCAAAAGTGTCTCGAGTTCAGATTCCACCTCCACCCCCCAACCAGCCAATCTTTCATTCCTGCTGTGATTTCAGGAAAGTGATATAGTAACCTGTCTCTCGGGGGGGGGGGGGAGATGGCTCTGCTAATGCCTTTTATATTTTCTTGAATGATAACACTTTCTTTTTTCATTTGGTTTTTCATCAGGAGACTTAAGTGTTTTTCTTTCTGTACACACAAGTGTGCAGGTTCCCTGTCCATTATTTACATCAGGCCGAGCAAGAACAGCCCATCTGCAACCCTTCCTTTCACCTCCCTCCGGAACTTCTTAGGAGAGGATTTTTCTAATTTGGAACAGATTCTCCTTCAAGCAGATTCTCCTTCAATTGCTTTTACCAGCATCTTGCAACGTGCAGCAGTAAATGTCACCATTTTAGAAAGAAATGAGGAGCCAAACAAATATCACCAGCATCCAAGCATGTATATACTAAAACTAAGTGGCAACAGGGCAGACAAATTGCATGACGTTTTAATCAAAGGTGAGTGAAAGAAATTTCCACAATGATATTTGCTTTTGTCTGTTTTCAAAGATCACTTTTTGCCATTTTGTATTCGTTACTGTGGCCTTTCTTGGCAAACCTCTGCCAAGGTTGAACCACTTCAGATGAAGATGAAGGCTCACCTGATTACATGCTTTTCTATACAAAAAAATCCTTGAACGTAGAAAATTAATATCTCATGGAGAAAGCAAGGAAAAACTCTTCTCTCTGACATGCTAGTTTTCTATGTGGAGAGGGAAATTTTGATTATGAAGAAGAATTTAGTTATTTGAGCTCCATTTGCAATCCAAAGTGGTATCAACCCAGACAGTGGTTTATAAGTGAGATCGAAGAACCAAGTAATCACAAATATCAAAAAGGGGAAAAAGAAGGAACCTGGGAAATACAGACCAGTCAGTCTGACATCAATCCCTGGGGAAAATTTTGAGAAAATTATAAAGGAGTCAATGGCTCAATTCGAACGACACGATAGTCAATGGTGGGGTAATAATCAGCTTTACAGTTGTTCAACTAGGGGGTACTCCCCACACAACATGGTAATAAATAATCAACTGTGGTGTGGATTAGGATCAGAGCTGAGTTGAGTTGACTATGGCAGCATTCGGATGACACAATAGTCAAAACAACTGACGATTGTTTCCCCCACACCAGTTGTTTGTTGTGTCGTCTGAATTGAGCCAATCTGTAAGCACATTGAAAACAATGCAGTGATTACTAGAAGCCAGCATGGATTTGTCAAGAACAAATCCTGCCAGACTAATCTGATCTCAGTTTTTGATCGGGTAACCGCCCTTGTGGACTTTGGGAATGCCACGAACATAATATATCTTGACTTCAGCAAAGCTTTTGACAAAGTTCCCATGACATCTGATTAGCAAACTAGCTAAAAGTGGGCTAGATGGAACAACTATTAGGTGGATCCACAGTTGGCTACAGAATTGGACTGCTTATCAGTGGTACCTTCTGAAACTGGGGGGAGGGCTCAGGGCTCAGTCAACATTTTTATTAATGACTTGGATGAGGAGGTGCAGGGAATGGTTATCAAATTTGCAGATGACACAAAATTGGGTGGGATCGCTAATACCCTGGAAGACAGAAACAAGCTTCAAGATGACCTTGATAGGCTGGAGCATGGGCTGTAAACAACAGAATGAAATTTAATAGGGATAAATGCCAAGTTCTACACCTAAGAAAAAGAAACCAAATGCAATTACAAGAATGGAGATACTTGGCTCAGCAATATTACAAGCAAGAAGGATCTTGGGATTGTGAGCAAACAGTGTGATGTGGCTGCAAAAAAAAACAAAAACCCAAATGCTATTTTAGGCTGCATTAATGTCAGGTATAGGTTGCAGCAAGACTGTTGAGGCCTTGCAAGTTGTAGTTAGATTTATTTAGAACTAGTTTGGAATTTCAGAATCTGTGCAAACTTATCTCTGTCAGTGTTCTCAGGGAAAAAATTGAAGGGATAGTTTCTCTCTCCTGCCTTGACCTTGACACTGTTAGACTTCTCTGGGAAATCGATAGTGTACTTAGAAAGGTGGGGGCCATTGTTGAAGGAGTCACTCAGATTGCAGTGTCATCTTGGTGAGCTGAGCAGTGCCACCCTGTTTGGACACAGGTATGTCTTACGGGACACAGCCCTGTCGGGTGGGTTGGCAAGGAGCTTTTGCTAGGATCATCTTTCAGCTCATCGTCCGAAGCCCCTCCCTGTTTGGATCCATCACTGTTTGGGACTTTGAAAGCACTCTGCACATGGACTCTCTTCTATTTGGACTTTGGATTACTAAGGACAGTGCCATGAAAAGTACTGCAAGGGTTTTCATAGACTTGAACTCACATTTGCTGCAGATTGTGTGTTTTGTTTTGTAGTCAGCTCAGTGTAGTGTCTTGCTGGGATTGATTATGACAGTTGGACTTTTTCTCAGCTGACTCAAGTGGCAGGGAGTTCCCAGTGCTAAAGCAGAAGCATGGGACTCCTTGAGCCTAAGTTTTTACCTTCCCTGTGATTGTGTGTGTTATCAACCTCTCAGTGTAAGGGTAGACTGGGGTTGATTTTTATTGTTGGACTTTTTCTCTGCAGACTCAGGTGGTGGGGAGTTCCCAGTGCTAAAGTACAAGCACAGGAATTCTTGTGCCTGAGATTTTTACCCACCCTGTGATCTTGTTTAGGCTTTGGCCATGTTCCCTGAGTTACCAACGTTTGGTCTAGCTCCGTTGGGATGGTTTGTTAAGTTTTTCAAGAATTCCCCATTGTGATTGCCTGAAGGATTGTGTCAGGAATCTTTCTCCTCCCTTGGTCGGGTTTCGAACCCGTTTTTGGAACCGTTGAGATGGCAACTGGGAAACCAGGTTGCTATTGTAGAGAGTAGCATTTGGACTGTACGTTATCTGGGAGCCTAAAGCTTTCTGACCATCAATCAGCTTTAAGAATTTCTGAAGTGTGTAACCATTAAGCTTTTCACCATGAGATTTCCCACAATAAAAGAAGTCTCACTGATGTGGGTGTCCCGTGTCAATTTGCCAGCACATGTGAATGCCAGAGGGAACGGGAAACATGACAATTAATAGAAATATAACTTCCAAATAACACAAGGTACTGGTTCCCCTCTATTCAGCATAGGTTAGGCCTCACATAGTTCTGGGCACCACACTTCAAGAAGGACACAGACAAGCTAGAGGGGGTTCAGAGGAAGGCAACGAGGATGATTAGGGGTCTGGAAACAAAGCCCTATGAGGAGAGACTGAAAGGACTGGGCATGCTTAGCCTGGAGAAGAGAAGATTGAGGGGAGACATGATAGCACTCTTCAATACTTGAAACGTTGTCACACAGAGGAGGGCCAGGATCTCTTCTCAATCAACCCAGAATGCAGAACACAGAATAATGGGCTCAAGTTACAGGAAGCCAGATTTCGGCTGGACATCAGGAAAATCTTCCTGACTGTTAGAGCAATATGACAATGGAACCAATGACCTAGGAAGGTGGTGGGCTTGCCCACACTAGAGAGACACAGCAGACAGAGAAACTAGAGACATTGTTCAAGAGACAAAGAAGAAAGCAGTGAAAGGAGATGAGAATAAGGATCTGCGATAATAGAAGAGAGTTGAATATTAGAGAGAAGAGATTACTATTAACAGAATAAGGCCCTGTTCCTGAAAGGACCATGTGTCAACTTGACTAAAGCTGAAAGAGTGACTTAGAGCTCCATCACACCAGTGGTTTAACGCACTCTCACCACGCCTGGTATCTGGTTTTGCAGCGCGGGACTCACATGACGTCATCCCTGTCCTGCACCCATTTCACCTCTTTTCCTCTGCTTTACATATTACTTTGGTGCAGGGAAAGTCTGGATTATTTTCCCCAAGTGAATGCGCCCTTAAGCCTCCATTTAGTGCTGTCCCCTTGCTTTTTCCTTTGTTGGGGACGTGTGCTTTGAATGCTAAGAGAGAACAAGAAAAACATGTCTTCATTTTCTCTACACACATTTTCTCTACTTCATAAAATTCTGCAATGAAATTAGGCGCCTCAAGGTATTCACTTTTCCCATATTTCCAAACACACTGCCTGCAAATCTGCCAGGCCCATTGCAAGGTGCTGGTTTGGACCTTTAAAGCCCTAAATGGTTTGGGACCCTATTATCTGAAGGACCACTGATATGTATAGGAGCCTGCCTCTCATTAAGACAGTGTCAGAGACCTGCACTCTGGCCACGGACAAGAGCCATTAGGCTGTTGGATGCTAAGGAAAGGGCTTTCTCAGTGGTCACCCCACACCTTTGGAATTCTCTCCTCAGGGAAATGCATATGACTTCATCACTGCTGGCTTAAAAAACAGCAACCTGAAGACCCAGTTATTCCAGTCTGCATTTGGTGCTTAAAAATCATTGACTGCTAGTGCCCCTAGTAAAGTGTGTGTGTGTTCAATTTCAATTATCTGTTCATGTTTTTGTAGTATTGTAAGTCACCTTGTGAGGGCTGTGCAACACCCTGAACGGTGGGTTAAAAATTTCAACAACAACCACAACAATTTCTCTGTACTTTTATTGTAGTTGTGGATATCGCAATCACATGTGCAAAGTTATTCTATTTTAAATGTTTCCAGCAATCCCTTCCTCTGCTGCATTGCCTACCAGTCATAATGTAGCCAGTGATTTCCAGCTGCCCATTCAAATCAGATGTGCTTGTGTATGGCTCCCATCTGGAACAGTGAGTCCCTGTTTTTCATTTGAAAGAAATAACAGAGCCAAGGGCTCAGTAAGAAAATGCTTTAACTAGATTCATAGACATTAAAGTTGCATCATCTAAGTTCCTAAGATGGAACAAAATGTCTTTGAAAAGACTTAGTCTTCAACTGCAGTAGCCTTCAAGAGAGCTACACCTCCCATGGTCCTCCAGGTTGTTGCACCCAGTATGCTGCTACCAAGATGCAATATTTCACACACACACACACACACACACCACCTCTGGTGTCCTGTCCCTGCTTGAAAAGTAAGTAAAGAGAAGAAAGGAGTGTGCTTTGGGAAGTGGGGTTGACAGGGAGAACTTTAGGGGATTATACTGGTGGGGATGAGATGGGGGCAATATTCTGAGAACTTGAAATAGATGAAAAAATCTGAGATATACATAATTTCTTGAAGGATTTAGGATAATTTACAAATAAGAAAAAAGAAAGCATGCTGTGGGCCCAGCTGATGTTGCTGATCCTTTTTGCCACAGCCCCCAACACTTGCTGCTTTCTAGTGTCATTTGGTGGGAAGTTCTAGGCTTCAGGGCCCTGGATGTCAGTGCTGAGGTCCAGCCCTAGCTGCTGCATCACTGAATACTAGTGGGTTTATACAATTAAATGAAACAGAGCCATCTAGTGACCTGTGATATCCCATGATAATTTTAAATAGTGCACCATCTCTAATCTTTTAAAAAGTGAGATTACCAGGGAAAGGTGTGGGAGATGTTGACAACATCATGTAAAGGACTCACAAACTTTTGTGAGTGGCCAATCACAAGTGTGCAATAACTTGCTCATGTAGAGAAGCTCACAGTGTCTGCATATTCAGAGCCTTGAGATCATAGAATCATAGAGTTGGAAGGGGCCCATTGAGTCCAACCCCCTGCTCAATGCAGGAATCTACCTTAAAGCATCCCTGACAGATGGTTGTCCAGCTGCCTCTTGAAGGCCTCTAATGTGGGATAGCCCACCACCTCCCTAGGTAATTGGTTCCATTGTCGCATTGCTCTAACAGTCAGGAAGTTTTTCCTGATGCCCAGCCGGAATCTGGCTTCCTGTAACTTGAGCCCATTATTCCGTGTCCTGCTTTCTGGGTTGACCAAGAAGAGATCCTACTAGCTGTCCTCTGTGTGACAACCTTTCAAATATTTCAAGAGTGCTATCATGTCTCCCCTCAATCTTCTCTTCTCCAGGCTAAACATGCCTAGTTCTTTCAATCTCTCCTCATAGGGCTTTGTTTCCAGACCCTAGTCATCCTCGTTGCCCTCCTCTGAACACGCTCCAGCTTGTCTGCATCCTTCTTGAAGTGTGGTGCCCAGAACTGGATGCAATACTCAAGATGGGACCTAACCAGTGCCAAATAGAGGGGAACCAGTACGCTCCAGCTTGTCTGCATCCTTCTTGAAGTGTGGTGCCCAGAACTGGATGCAATACTCAAGATGGGACCTAACCAGTGCCAAATAGAGGGGAACCAGTACCTCAAGCAATTTGGAAGCTATACTTCTATTAACGCAGCCCAAAATAGCATTTGCTTTTTTTGCAGCCACATCACACTGTTGGCTCATATTCAGCTTGTGATCTACAACAATCCCAAGATCCTTCTCGCTTGTCATATTGATTAGCCAAGTATCCCCCATCTTGTAACTGTGCATTTGGTTTCTTTTTCCTAGGTGTAGAACTTGGCATTTATCCCTACTAAATTTCATTCTGTTGTTTTCAGCCCAGCACTCCAGTCTATCAATATAACTTTGGAGTTTGTTCCTGTCTTCCAGGGTATTAGCTATCCCACCCAATTTTGTGTCATCTGCAAATTTGATAAGCATTCCCTGCACCTCCTCGTCCAAATCATTAACAAAAATGTTGAAGAGCACTGGGCCCAAGACTGAGCCCTGCGGTACCCCTCTCTTTACCTCCCAACAGTATGAAAAGGTACCATTGATAAGCACTCTTTGAGTCCAATTCTGTAGCCAACTGTGGATCCAACTAATAGCTGTTCCATCTAGCCCACTTTTCACTAGTTTGTTATTCAGACCATCATAGAGCACTTTGTCAAAAGCTTTGCCGAAGTCAAAATATACTATATCCACAGCATTCCCACAGTCCACAAGGGAGGTTACTTGATCAAAAAATGAGATCAGATTCGTTTGACAGGATTTGTTCTTGACAAATCCATACTGGCTTCTAGTAATTACTGCATTGTTTTCAAGGTGTTTACAGATTGACTTCTTTATAATCTGCTCCAAAATTTTCCCAGGGATGGATGTCACTGACTGGTCTGTAGTTCCCAGGTTCCTCCTTTTTGCCCTTTTTTAAAATAGGGACAACATTAGCCCTCCTCCAGTCATCCGGCACTTCACCCATCTTCCATGATTTTGCAAAGATGATAGACAGTGGTTCTGAGAGTTCTTCTGCCAGCTCCATTATTACTCTAGGATGCAGTTCATCGGGCCCTGGAGATTTGAACTCATTCAAAGCAATTAGGTATTCCTCGACCATTTGTTTATCAATCTCAAACTGCAGTCCTGCCCCGTCAGCTTGTACACTTTTTCCATGAGGGTCATAGACCTGCTTTTGAGAGAAAACTGAGCCAAAGTAGGAATTGAGCACTTCAGCCTTTTCTTTGTCATCTGTTACCAATTTGCCATCCTCATGAAGCAGTTGAACCACCATTTCTTTTCTCTGTCTTTTACTATTCATGTATCTGAAGAAAGCCTTTTTATTGCTTTTAGCATCCCTCGCTAGCCTCAGCTCCTTCTCAGCTTTAGGCTTCCTGGTACCATTCCGGCACTTCTGTGCTACTTGTTTGTACTCTTCTTTTGTAGCCTGGTCTTCCTTCCACTTCTATGTATCCTTTTTTTATTATTTTCAGGTCACCTTGAAGCTTTTTGTGGAGCCACATCGGTTTCTTCTGTTGTCTTCTATCTTTTTTCCTTGTTGGCCTTTAAAATTTCCTTTTTAAAAAATTCCCACCCTTTCACATTAAGGCCACTTGCCATGGGACCTTACTTATCATAGTTCTGAGTTTATTAAAATCTGCTTTCCTGAAATCCAGAGTACGTGTATGGCTACACTTAGCTTTTGCTTCCTTTAAAATCAAGAACTCAAGTATGACGTGGTCACTTACCCCAGAGTTCCCGTAACTGCCACTTTATCCACTAAGTCATCCCTATTGGTCACTATCAAGTCAAGGATAGCCGTTCCTCTAGTTCCTTCCTCTACTTTCTGTAGAAGAAAGTTATCAGCCACACATGTCAGGAATTTCTTGGAGGGGCCACTTTTGGCAGAATTTGTCTCCCAACAGATATCAGGGTAATTGAAGTCCCCTATTACTACTACATCGTATTTCCTTGAAACACTGGCAATGTGCTTTTCAAAAGTTTCGTCCTCACCTTCTTCTTGATTGTGTGGTTGGTAGTAGACTCCGACTATTATGCTCCTTTTATTCCTTGCCCCATGTATTTTAATCCAGATGCTTTTTATGGGGCTCCCAGGCTCATGCTCTTCTATTTCTGTGCAGGGATAAGCATTTTTAACATATAGTGCGACTCTGCCTCCCTTTCAATTTGTTTGTTCTTTTTGAACAAGTTATATCCTTCAATTGCTGTATTCCAGTCATGGGAGTCATCCCACCAAGTTTCAGTTATACCTATCAAGTCATATTTGCCTTCATGTTTTAAGAGTTCAAGTTCATTCTGTTTGTTTCCCATATTCTGGGTATTAGCATGTAGACATCGAAGCCCATGTGCTTTGCAGTCTGGCTTCTTTCCTACATTGTTATGAACACTATTGTGGGGCATAAAAGTAGGCATTTTTAAACTACATGGGAGCACAGACAAAAATGTATTTTATACACCCCAATGTGTTTCTCCAGTCACAACCCAATGAAAAAGCTTTTACATCCACCTTAATTTGGTCTAGTGTAAGCAAGTCTGCCAAAGAGTCCCCATGGGGGCAGTGGGATGGGAATTAAATGAATTAATGTTGTTGAAATGTACGAGCCTAAATCAGTTTGAACAGAGAGAATGTCTAAAAGCAATGTCTGAAGTTCCTGCATAAGGCTGGGCATAGTAACAAAATTGGATAAATAGAATTCCCTAGCCAAATAGCTTTCGTCAGATAATTTTGAAAACAAGCATATTCCATGTGTGAATAACTTCAAGGCTACCAAAGGGAAAGAGAGAAATTCCAGAAGTTACAGAATCAGCACCCACACCCACACCAAGTTTCATGATGCTAAATTATGTTATTTGTGTCATTAATGTAAATGACTGGGCAATTGCTATTCCAAAAGCCTTTTTACAGGGGATCCAAGCATGACCTTGATAAAAGAGAGGCCCCTCAGTGGGAGACTTGTGGGACAGGCAGAAAAGCCCAGTTGCAGTTAATCACTGGGATCAGATTGAAATGCAGCAGGATTTTGGAAGAAGCAAAGCGCCTGGACTGGAAAGGGAGCATGCAATAGAGATCTTGATTATGCTAAACTCTTGGTGCAAGAAATGAACAGTTCTGATTATGGTTGAAACTTAAGTACACTTATTTAGAAATTAATTGCACTGAAATCAGTATTACTTACTTCCAAAGTGCCTTAAATCTTAACAGTTCTGTGTTGGATTTTAAAGCATCCCAAATGAGACTTTAAAAGGACAGCAAAGACACACTAAGGACACTGAACATCATCACATGGAGGGAAATCACATTTGCTTACCGTCACTTCTCTGCCTGCGCGGTTGTCCCTCATTACTTCCTCGTTTGAAAGAGAAAGTAAACAATGTGCACGTGGCCCATTCAGTGGGCTGTTTTGATCCCGCTGCTTCTCCTGCACACAGCAGGAGACAGTGGCAACTTCCGTCTTTAAAAATAAAAGTGGACTTACTGGGGTGTTTGTTTGTTTTTTGTCATGCAAAGAAGACTAGCAGGGACGGGAGGCGTGCGGGAGGCAGGCGACGTTGTGAGAGGGATCCGTGAAAATCCATGAGTGCCCAGTAACGGGCTCATCTGATGGAGCTCACTTTTACATCCAGTTTGGTGAAAGGAAACAGGGATCACCTTTGCATGAAAACTTTTGTCCTTTTTAAAAAGCAGCTCCTTGTTTAAACAATATTTTGGAGGCATGTGAATATGGACACAAATTTAAAGTGAGGGAATTGTATAGAAAGATTATTATTCTGTGAATGAGGGAATATTTCCAGATGATTTTATGCCCATAAAATATATAGAAAGTTCCTTTACCCATTCGTCCCAAGAAGGGTACATTTGATTAAACAGAGTGAATCTGTACATATTTTTCACACACCCAGCCAATATTATCACACAAAATGTTTTCAGAATCAATGTATAGTCTGCAGAAAAATGATGAAAATGGAAAATGGAAAAATGCAAGTTTCACCTAGTGCAGATCCTTGAGGGGCTGTGTTGTTCATCTCTGCTTTTTTATGTTTCCTGTTTCAAGCCAATGCTGAGATCCACCTTGTTTTTTCTTCTTCTTCTTCTTCTTCTTCTTCTTCTTCTTCTTCTTCTTCTTCTCCCCCTCCCCCTTCTCCTCCTTCTCCTTCTCCCACTTACAGAACATCCCTGTGGGTGTCTAGTCCATAGGATGGTGCACTCTGAGAATTCAATACGCTGCTAGCATGACCCAAGCAGGGTGGTCAGAATGGCAGACCGCTAAATCCATCTAGCTGGCTGACCTGGCACTGGGCCAGGATGTGAATGCACAGAGGCTTGTGTGTGTGTAGTGGATCCTCTGCCTTTCCCATCCACTCACAACCCACCAGCACGCCAACTTTTCATCCTCCTCGTCCTCATGTTGTGACTTCAGAAGAGGAGCCACTGCAGCAGCTGGATGGGGGGGGGGAATATCCTTCTTGGATCCCCCCCCCAGTCCATAGCTCTGTCTTTAGTCTGGTGGGGGGAGGTGGAATCTGCCATATCCGATGGCCTCTGGGATGCCTTCCAGGGACCATAGGATCTCACTGTCAATGGTGTAGTATGGAACAAGCAAGTAACGAAGGAATCAACATGGACTTCGCTTTCAAAGGGCTTTTGGTTACAATCTCATCAAAGCTCTCATCTCCCATATGAGCCTGCCTGTGCTGTGAGATCTTCTGGGGAGGCCTTTTTCTCAGTCCCACCTACATCCCAGGCACACCTGATGGGTAAACAGGAGAGGGCCTTCTCCGTGGCTGCTCCAAGGCTCTGGAACTCCCTTCCCAGGGAGGCCAGGCTGGCTCCCTCTGTGCTTCACTTTCAGAGGCAGGCAAAAAACTTTTTTTATTCTGGCAGGCTTTTGGAGCTACCCTGGACCTGTGTTAATGTATTGGTTTGTTTGTTTGTTTTCTTTTTAAATCTGTTATTATTTTTTAAAAAATTAAGGGTTTTTAATTTTACTGCAGGTTTAATTCTATTTTAACTTTTGTAGATTTATATTTATGAGTTTTAATTGTACATGTTTTAATCTTGTAAACCGCCTTGATCCCAGCCCTGGGAAAAAGGCGGGATAGAAATAATAATAATAATAATAATAATAATAATAATAATAATAATAATTTTATATATGATGGTGGTAAAGGATGAAATTATGGATGAAATTATTAAAAGGGTAGACGTTGAGCTGTCTTTAGACCCACTGACATTTTCATTTAGATACATTAAAGACACAGAGCCTATCTACACACGCAGGATAAAACACTTTGAAAACGTTTTGAAAACTGTATAGGGAGTGTGTCCTGGGCCCCAACAGTTCTCAAAACTGTTATAAACCATTTTAAACTGTTTTAAAGCAGTAGTGTAGATAGGCTCGTAGTCACAACTGAACAATGTAGAAAATGACTATTCATTTACTGATGTTTGCCCATATGGCAATCTGATTTAGCTAGAAGAGAACTAGCCCTCTCCAACACTTGACAGTTGGTGTTTTGGGGGTTGGGATCTGGCCTCTATGATTAAATTAACTAATATGATTAGAGTCAGTGAGGGAAAATCAGTAAATACTTTTAAACAGAAAAATTGAATCTGTTTTATACTGGAATGAGAAAGTTCAGGATTCAATACAACCTCATTTATTATTAGGGGCAATTTAACTGGTATGAGTTTGATTATGTTTCTAGCTCTTTTTTGTTATTATTTGCATTTATGAATCAATGCAATATAGAAGTTAATATATTTATGGGGGGGGGGGGGAGAGAGAAAGGGTTTTGAATATTTAAGTACACTTTATTGACCATACTGTAGTTTTCCCTAAAAGACGGGGTGGGGTGTGGTGGGGTGGGTAGATATGGGAGAATTTTTAATTTTTTTTTAGTTTAGGTTGTATCCAACACTGTCCATCTGCTAATAGAACAGAAACCACGGCTGGAGCCATTTCGCCCAAACCCTCTCCAACCTCCACAGTAAAATACGTTGGGCTGTATTTGTTAGAAGTTATGATTTTTTTTGTCACCTCACGTGTAGCTGAATGCCTTCCTTGTTCAGCATCTGAAGTCATGTAACATGAGAGGGCAGGGGGAAACCTGGTTCCTTCATAAATTTGAGTTAAACTATTTGCTGTACTAGTTACAGTTAGTATTTGCTGTGTTTGATTTTTGGCATCACCATGCTGATTTCTGCGTTCCTATCAGTGATTTATTTTTGATGATTTTATGTTTACACTGGTCTGAATTTTGGTGTGTTTATGAAATACTTTTTATATTATTTTAACACGTGAACTGTTAACCACCAAAGATTTTTCTCAGACAAGAATATTGGGCTATACCTCTTTAAAGAAAGTAATCATATTGGTTGGATTTACAAAAGGGATAAAAGGATGACATGTTCGCTGAACAGTTTCAATTGTGTTGAAATAGTCACAAGTAGGAACTGCAACAAAATATTGCAGCGTTGGGTGCTCCTGTTCAGGGTTCCAGCCAGCCACCCATGCCTAGGCTGACCATATGAAAAAGAGGACAGGGCTCATGTAACTTTAACAGTTGTAGAGAAAAAGGAATTTCAGCCTGCGTCATTTGTATGCAATTCGTACCTGGTGAAATTTCCTCTTCATTACAACAGTTAAAGCTGCAGGAGCCCTGCCCTCTTTTGTATCTGGTCACTCTAGTATTGTGCATGCAACTTTAATTGTTGTGATGAAGAGGGGATTTCACCAGGTACTAATTGCATACAAATGACTCTGGCTGAAATTCCCTTTTCTCTGCAACTGTTAAAGTTACATGAGCCCTGTCCTCCTTTTCATATGGTCAGCCTACCCATGCCCATAATAGGACCAACTCTGCATGCTTCCAGACATTATGGGGCAATAGAGAACATGTACCTGCAACCGTTTGTCTTGTTCATCTGCCTTGTTGTCCTGTAACTTGATGGTTTGTTTCCCCTACACAGCTTTGTAGTTGAACTGTATTAGATAGCCTTCTTCAACAATGTGTATTAAATCACTAATAAAATAAGTCTAAGTTAAGCACTAATAAAACAAACAGCTGTGAGGAAAAGCGTAAACTTCCTGCAGTGCTGTGCTACCCTTCCGCATCCATGTTCTCTTTAATAAGTATTTAATTATCTTTAATAAGTGTCTTTCTTAATTTGGGCTGGAAGTTTGGAGTGTAGGTTTCTGACCAAGATCCAAGAGAGGGGTTTTTCTCTCCTCATGTGGCCGTACACTACCGGAGCACTTGGATCTGTGACTACAGGGAAGGTGGAGGGGGAAAGGGCGGTTGGCACATGTGGACAAGTGCAGCCAGTAACCCACCCTTAGATCAGTAACTAGCTGGTATCTCCAGCAACTCTCCCTGGAGCTAGAGAGGAAAGGGGGGGGGGGCAAAAGCTACCATACACCTCCAGCTGTGAACAATTTGTCCCTGGGAGAGGAGTCGTGGCACAGGGGTGCAAGCACTCACCTATACACTTCCCCTATCCATGCATGGCGGTCTTGAACCAGATCAGAGTCCCACTTGTTGACTTGTCAGTAAAAAATAAAGAGATGGTCAGCTGCATGCTACATATTTATCATGCAGTTTGACCTTCAGACAACAATACTTCCCATGCTCTTCTGTTGCAGTCTCCAAGCTCCAGGGAAGGAAGATAAGGAACTGCTGGTCCAATCTACAGCAATGCATCTCTCTGGACTGTTGGAGAGAGCGAAGGCCTGGCTATAAAGGAAGGGTGGAATCACCACCCCATCTACTGAGTCCCTCTTCCCTCTCTATTTTAACACTGAATTTCATAGAATCATAGAATAGTAGAATTGGAAGGGGCCTATAAGGCCATCGCGTCCAACCCCCTGCTCAATGCAGGAATCTACCTTAAAGCATCCCTGACAGATGGTTGTCCAGCTGCCTTTTGAATGCCTTTTTCATTGCTGTAGCACTCTAGGCTGATCTTTTCCCTACTACTTTGTGAACAGCCTATAGGTTAACTCCCATCATTTGTATTTACTTATGATTAGGGATGTGTAAATCCTCTCCCATTATTCTCGTGGGGGTTCCTGCCTTTTCACCCCATGGTCGTGGATATCCACAAAACCTCTACAGAGCCCTCAACTCTTAGCCACTCTGAATAAATGTCCAGTGCGCATGGGAATGGGAATCAGAACTTGCATCCAAATGTGATGACTGTCTACCTACTTCATTGCCTTTAACTGGCTGCATACTTGCATATGCAAGTCCAACATTGTGATGATTTCTAATTGATCAATTGAGTTGCACAAGTTTCTTCATCTAACTGTCAATAGGATTTTCCCACAGTAGAAAGTATGTTGGACAGAGCTGAACATAAGGAGAGTTTGGTGCATCCCTACTTAGCAGTGAATTTCATCTGCCATTCTGTTGCTCAATCACCCAGATTTGGAGAGATGCTTTTGGAGTTCTTCACAGTCTATTTGGATATTATGTCCTGAACAAACTGGTGTCATCTTCAGATTTGGCTACCTCGTGGATTTTAAATTATATTACAGGAGTTCCACAACTATTTGCCTCCAAGCATTGTAATCAGCAGAGCTATCTTTCATGCTAGGTTTATAGGAAAAATGATCCAGAAAATTAACATTCCTCAAGACTTCTTTGCTACTTAATAGGACTCTGATCACCCATGTAAAATAAGTCATATTTTACTGCACTTTTCCCTAGCCTTGACCTTTACTCCTCAAGAGCATCATATGGAAAGTGAGGTGGAAGCAAATTTCAAGGGCAAAAGGCAGGTAATAATATTAAATGGCCACAATGGGACTAGAGCAATGGATTAAGCAGACTGGAATTGCCCAGTGCACCTGAATGCACATTTAGCCGTCACCTTCTCACAGACGGTGTTCTTGGTCCCTCTGCACTATATTTCATGGTCAAATTCAGGTGCTGACATGGACAATTTAGTGTCTGAGTTCTTTTAAACACAGGACATGGTGTTGTAATTACATGCTTCAGTGCATGGTCTACATTCCAAGATAACAAACACCGAAAAAAAGGAAACTTTAATAGAGTTCAGTGTTTTTCCCTTGGCAAAGAAAAGTTGCAAAGGAAGCTAATGGTACGCCTCACTCAGTTATCAGAGAGAACCAACCAGAAAACAGTAACATCCATAATAATATCATCCATTTTAGAACTCTCTTAAACTTGGTTAGTCTTGTTGTTGCATATTCATTCACTAAATCACAGCATGCCCTTGTACAAGTACAGCATATTTGAAAATAGGTTTTTGGTTTACTGAAGCATTGACCTAAATGAGGCAGTAGAACATTGGCTTTTTGTCTTGCAAACAACCCACCTTTCATGGAGGATAATAGGTGTGTCATCCAACAATAGTCAGGTGGTGGAGCCTGGGAGGCTTCGGCTTGGGTATTGACTGTATTATGTGGGTTCCCAAGAAATAGTTCTTGCTGTGATGCAATGAGTATTCCCAAAAGTCCCAATTTCCTAAGGATGCGTAGTTGCATTTCTTAGTATAAAATGGCAGAAAGCCATAAAGATGTGATGACACTGAAGTCAGATCACATGGCATAAGCAGACCTTTCCTGCTCCTCACTAGACTTCACCCCATGCTACCAGCTTATAAAGCCCTGGTGTGTCTCCATTTACCTACCATGAGATCTTCCATGGTACGAGCTGGTGCTCCCTCCTCCATCACTACCCTTCCACCTGCAGACAACTGCAGCTGGGATGGGCTTCTCAAAACAGTGTGGTTTTAGTTCTTCCCATACTGCTCAATTAATGTTTGAATGCAAGAACTACGTGGGTGGGTGAGGGGTTCAGCTTTCTCTGTCAATGGCAGCATCTTTCTCCTGGAGCAGCAGGAAGAGAGAAGTGCCTGTTCAGGTCTGCAAAAAGGAACACAGAATGATTTGGAATTCCTGGAGGCAGGCGGGGAGACTGGCAAGGCAACTGATAGCACCATTTGCATTTCCCAAGGAGGCGCTCATCAGAAAGGCACAATATTCGTCAGAGGGACTCTACAAAGGTATCTAAGAGGAATTCTGGACATCATGAGATTTCCCTCTTCCAGGGTGGTCAGGTAATCCCAACGCTGAGGAAGGAGCGTGGGTTTTCTGGGCGGCCATACAGGTACCAGACCCGCCCTTGCCCTCTACCTGGCGGAAGGCAACCAATGGCTGGTTGCCTTCTACCAGGCTCCGCCCCTGGGTTGGCCCCAGAGTGATGTCAGATGGCAGAAGCGCTGTATTGACGTAGCTCCAATTGAAAAAGTCAGAGTAAATCCCCGACTTTTTCAAACCGCAGCATTGTGGGAAAGCTCTGCAGTGGCTGCAAAGCTGCACCCGCATTGTCTGAGCCAGCGCAGAGACACAGCCACTGCAGGTCTTTCCCTGTGTCTAGTTGGTCCCTAGCTTCCCACCCTATTTACATTGGCTGGCATTTTACCCATATACTTACAAGATGGCTTTGTACATGAATCCAGGATGCGTTACACAAATGACAGGGGCCAGCTTGCTAAAAATGCCAAATCAGTACAGGAATTAGGGCATGCACATTTAGACAAAAATAGCCAAGGAGGTAAAGGAACGGAGGGTATTGGGACCACACTGAGTTCTCACAATGCCCACCCTTTGCATATCCCTTCTTGGAGTTGTGCCTAAGAAGGCCCCAGGAGAGTATAGCCTGGTACACAACCTATCATTCACAAAGGGTGACTCTGTGAATGACATGATTGATCCAACCCATAAAATATGTTTTTTTGATGCTGCACTGCTCACAGTTCCAGCCCTGGGTCATAGGGCTTTATGGGATGAGATATCAAGTCTGCCTTCAGGCTGCTGCCTGTGCACTCGAAGGAGATCAACTTGTTGGACTCCAGATTCTAGGGTGCCCTTCTATTTCTTACAATAAGGCCATCATGCCCATGGGACATTTCACATCATGCTCTGCCTTTGAGCAGCTTAATACCTTTTCATTAATTAACACATGAACAACATGGTCAGCCTAGTCCTTTAACTAGGCTGACCATATGAAAAGGACAGGGCTCATGTAACTTTAACAGTTGTAGAGAAAAGGGAATTTCAGCCAGTGTCATTTGTATGCAATTAGTTCCTGGTGAAATTCCCTCTTCATCACAACAGTTAAAGATGCAGGCACTATACTAGAGTGACCATATACAAAAGAAGGCAGGGCCCCTGCAACTTTAACTGTTGTGATGAAGAGGGAATTTCACCAGGAACTAATTGCAAACAAATGACACTGGCTGAAATTTCCTTTTCTCTAGAACTGTTAAAGTTACATGAGCCCTGTCCTCCTTTTCATATGGTCAGCCTACTTTAACCAGATTCATTTTTCTCTGGGTTGAGCTAGGGATTATTGAAAAAGTGTCCCACCTCCCACAGGGAAAACTCCAGACATCCAGAAAAGCCAGATCCCTTGTGATGCCTCTGCCTCTATCCAATTCTCAGGCCATGGTTCAGTGCACCATTCCCCACGCCAAAGTATGCCTAGCCTATACTCTCCTGTGGCATCTGAATCCACCTGTAACTTGGTTACTAATTTCAGTGGCTCCCTCTAAATTGAGACATCATTATAGCTTTGAAAAAATTCCTCCCATAACATTAAGTCCTTAAGGGCCCATGTCAGTATTCTAATTTAATAATGTGAAGTGGCAATGCCTTTGGTGACATTGTATAGGTGAGAGCAAAATGCCCTGCCTGGCATGACTACTCTGCAAGCATAGTTCAAGCGTCCTGTTAAGATCTGAAAATCGCTTCGCCTAGCCTTTTATCACTGACCCTCATCTCCCATACTGCCCCTCCTCCAACCTTTCTATAATGCATGTAATTAAAATAAAGTTGTGGCCAAATTTTATCCCCTTGATGAAGCCTCTTCCTTATTAAATGCAATATATAAATCAGTTTTCTGTGAAGCCATCTTGACTAGGGTGACCAGACGCCCGGATTTGTCCGGACATGCCCGGGAAATGGGGAGCAAATCTGCATCCGGGCGGAAAAACTGTTTTGGAGGGCCAAATCCGGAAATTTAGCCCCCCAAAACGGTGACCAGATGGCCCTGGGGCAAGCCGGGCCAACCGGGGGGCGGCGGGGGCAAACCGGGACAGCGGTGATGAAGAGGGAATTTCACCAGGTGCTGCATGCATACAAATGACACCAGCTGAAATTCCCTTCTCTACACAACTGTTAAAGATACAGGAGCCCTGTCCTCCTTTTCATATGGTCATCCTACCTTTGGTGGTTATTGGAAGTCCTGTTCCAAGTGCCCTCATACGCTGTGGTGTGGTGCAGGGCTACTTGGGAGTGGGACTTTTCAGTAGTAGCCCCCTGTTGTGGAATACTGTCCACAGAGAGGTCTAGCTGACACCTACTTTGTTTGAGTTGTTTGTGCCCACCTGCTTCCAGAGTGCAAAGGAAGAGGTGGGTCTCTAGCTGGTGCTAGAAGATAGCAATTCATTTTTTTAATAATGCATTTTGACCCATAGACCTTCCTCTCCAATTTACTTTGAGATAATTGGCATGATGTATATTTTGTAACAATTGCTGATACTTATTCATCCTTCTTAAAAATGTTTTAAGTATGACTGCTTTCTGGATGTTGGTGTGGATTTATTTTGGTAGGCCCAGTTTCTGAAGGTTTTCTGTAGTGTGTGTGTGTGTGTGTGTGTGTGTTGCTGGTGTCTGATGTGATTAACTGAATAATTGTAACCTTTTCCTGCTGCACAGTTCTTTAATTTCCATAACCATTTTTTTCTCTCTTTTCCTATTCCTTTTCTGCAACATTTTTGCCATTAGGTATTGCTAAATCAATGAGGTAGGTGTGTTTTTCTTGTTTATTACTGTAATGTTTGGTCGATAACAAAGTATTGTCTTTTCCCAAAATTGTTCTGTCCCAGCAAGATAACATGTGAGTGCATAGTGTGGCTTGTCTTGGCTTGTCTGAGTGTGTCTGGATCTCCTAGGCTCTAAAAGCGTCTTTCTGGAGAGCACCTGCTGGTTGCATGATCCATGAGGCCAGGTTCTCATGAGTGCATAGTTCTTCTTGACAGGAGGGCCTTGCACTTGCTAGAGTAAGCTGAACATATGTGAAGTGGCTGCAATCCTATATTCATTTATCTGGGAGTAAGCTTTATTGAAATCAATGGGACTTGTTTCTGAGGTTTCTTTGGGCAGTTTTCTTTGGGTCCCTGATTGAGATTTCTGTTCTCTGCACACTGAAACAGTGTAAATTCAGGAGATATTTGTCTAGCATTGTGATAATGGGCATCTGTTCTGGCCTTTCTTTGTATTGCTACTGACCATGGTCTTGTTTACATGGCTAATGAACCAGAGATATAATGACACATTGTTAGATTAGTTTCTCATTGATAAATCAGAAGTTGAAACAAGCTAAGAGGTGCTAGTGAGAAGTGACAACAACAACAACAACAACAACAACCCTTTAGTCCATTTTATTCCATGGCTAATGCTTGCAGGGTAATAGTATTTTATACTCTTTCTTAATGCTAGGTTGCTAGTTTGTTGTACTAGCTTTTTCTGTACTTGTCAACTGCTTCATTTGTTCAGTGGTAGCAGTATGCTGAAGCTGTGAGTATGAATATGAGAAAGGTGATGGGGAAAGAGTGTTAAATGTTAGGAAAGGTGAGACTATGGTCATCCAATGAAGGATTTGCAGTCAGAAAAGATATTTGAGGGAAAGGGAGACTGTATCACACAAAGTATAGCAAAATCTTTAAAGTACAGCAAAAGCTACAAAAGTAGGAGTGAAGGTAATTTCAAATACATTGAATGTCTCAGTGATTTTAACATTAAGATGTTATGTAGAACAGGTTTGCCTTAATTGTGTGCTGTGAAATCAGAAATGTGATCAAGGCCATCTTTGGGTGGACATGTCCCTTTGGGAGCCGGCCATGTTGGTGGGCATGCCCCCTTGAGGCGGCCATGTTGTCCTCCTTTTTGGTTTCCAAAATATGGTCACCCTAATCTTGACATGTGATATCATGAAGATAATGGAATATGAATAGAAATTTCTTTGGTTATACTATTGTTCCCTAACATTGTTTACCACTTTGGTGACTAGTTAAAGTTTTACTTTCTGGGATAGCGTTGCATGCTGGTTCGGAATGATTTGTGTATTTCTTTTGACCGCTGAATTCTCATGGATGTCTCTGTGGTTTTAATTTAAGGTAACTTTTTTTATGGACTGGACTGGTGTGGGCATCCTATAGGCCTCCAGGCGCTTTGTTCTAAAACTCTCATATGTACCAGCCAACATGGCCAATGAGCAAGAAGTATGAGGTTTGTAGTCCAAAACACCTGGAGAACACGGGTGGCCTACCCCTGGATTGGCCCAAATCTCCCTGCCCCCCATATCTGGAAACTGTATGATAAATTATGACAAGCTGAACATGCTAAACAAGAAATGCACGTTTAAAACACTTGAAATACACATTGTATTCTCTTTAGATGACTTCCTTATCTCTTCATTTTAGTGATAAGCAAGGTATCCATGAGTCACTTTGGCTCTGAAATAAACTGGGAAGTAGCTTGGCTTATTATTTCAAAGCCAATTCACTCACCCCCTCCTGTGGTGAAGCTTAACACTGAAATAGTCCTTGGGAAAACTATGAGCCTATCTACACTACTGCTTTAAAACGGTTTGTAACAATTTAAAACCAGTTAATAACGGTTATTAACCGGTTTAAAACTGTTATAAACCCTTTTAAAGCAGTAGTGTAGATAGGCTCGAAGTTTTCCAAGGGCTACCAGAACCATTTCTCCGGCATGCTTTGAGAGCTGGGTGGGTATCCCCTTGGCTTGGATACCAATTCAATGCTCTGAATATTATTCACCTCTTCTTTGAGGTGAGCATTACAAATTTACAAACTTCATATCTCAGCCCTGGAAGTATAAGTTTCACTGCCATCTCTTATTTATTTATTTATTTATTTTTATTTATTTATTTATTTATTGCATTTCTATACTGCCCAATCACTGAAGCTCTCTGGGCAGTTCACAAAAGTTAAAACCATCAAACATGAATCAAAGTATAAAACAAACAACAGTATAAAACAAACAGTATAAAAACACAATATAAAAATATAATATAAAAGCACAACCAGGGTAAAACCAAGCAGCAATGCAGAGATTTATACAAATTTAAAATACAGATTTAAAACAATGAAGTTAAAGACTAAGATAATAAACTGTTAAAATACTGGGAGAATAAGAAGGTCTTCACCTAGCATTAAAAGGAGTATAAGGTAGATGCCAGGTGAACCTCTCTGGGGAGCTCATTCCACAGGCAGGGTGCCACAGCAGAGAATGCCCTCCTCCTGGTAGCCACCTGCCTCACTTCCTTTGGCAGGAGCTCATGGAGAAGGACCCCTAAAGGTGATCTTAGGGTCCGGGCAGACAGATATGGGAGGAGGCATTCCTTCAGGTAACCTGGCCCCAAGCCATTTAGGGCTTTGAATGTTAATAGCAGCACTTTGAATCGGGCCAGGACCTGGTCCGGCAGCAGTGAAGCTGGAAAAGGACTGGCATAATGTGGTCTTGTTGGCCAGTCTGCGTTAATCTGGCTGCCCTGTTTTGTACCAACTGGAGTTTCCGGACCGTTTTCAAAGACAGCCCCACATATAACGCATTGCAGTAATCCAGATGATTGGTTATCAGAGTGTGGATAACTGTAGCTAGGCTTATCTCTGTCCAGATAAGGGCACAGTTAGTATATCAGACTAAGCTGATGAAAGGTGCTCCTTGCCACTGAGTCCACCTGTGCCTCGAGTGACAGTTCTGGATCCAGGAGCACCCCCCAAACTACGAACCCGATCCTTTAAGGGGAGTCCAACCCCATCCAGAACAGGGTAAACATCACCTAGCCAGACAGACGAACCACTCACTAACAGTCTCAGTTTGTTGGCCCTCATCCAGTCCATTACCATGCCCAGGCACTGATTCAGAACAGCCACTGCCTCACCTGGGTTTGATGAAAAGGAGAGGTAGAGCTGGGTGTCATTTGCACGTTGATGACACCTCAGTCCACATCTCCGGATAACCTCTCCCAGTGGTTTCATGTAAATGTTGAACAGCATAGGGGATAAAATAGAGCCCTATGGAACCCCATGGTCTAGATACCATGGCACAGAGAAATAATCCCCCAGCACCACCTTCTGGAATTGGCTATCTAAGTAGGTGCGAAACCACTACAACACAGTGCCTCCAACTCCCAGCCCAGACAACCTATCCAGAAGAATACTATAGGCAATGTTATCGAATGATGCTGAGAAGTCCAAAATAATCAACAGGGTCACACTCCCCCTGTCCCTCTCCCAGCAAAGGTTATCCCATAGGGTGACCAAGGCAGTTTCCCGTCCAAAACTGAGCCTGAAGCTCAATTGAAATGGCTCTAGATAGTCTGTTTCATTCAAGAGTGCCTGGAGTTGTCATGCAACCACCCACTCAAACACCTTGCAAAGGAAGGGGGTTGTATGTTCCTCAAAGTTTGATGAAGTCAACTGAAGTCAAGCATCACCCACCGTTTCCAACAATCATCCACTACTTGCGTGAGCTCCTGAAGCAGATAGCACTCCTGTTTACCCTGTAAACACTAATCTCCTGGAATTAACTGGGTGCTTGGATGCACCCACTCTTAGGGCAGAATAGCATGGGATCTTCCCAAAAAGCATGTGTTTCTCAACTCACATTTACTGAGATAACCTGAATGATGAGGCGGTGGGGGACTTAGTGCAGGGGGCAATGTGTGGATGGATGGGAGGGGTGCTTAACCCCACCTGTGCCCACAGAGTCCCCCTTGCATGCTCCCGGCGGCCATTTTCCCCAGCCACATTTTGGAGTTTTGGAGAGAGAAAAACATTTTTAAAACAACTTTGGGCAGTTGCAGGGATCTCTCCTCTGATTCCCCAACCATTTTTTTTTTTACCCCCATCCATTCTTGAACGGACCCCAGGCACCGCTTCCTCACCTCCACTGTCTCCCTGGGATTAGGCAATGGAAAAGAGAGGCACAGCTGCATGTCAGTAGCATCAGGATGACGTTTCAAACTCAGTCCAAACCTCCACGTGATTTCATCCAGCAATTTCATGTAGGTAATAAATAGCATGAAGAGAAACCAAGAAATATTGGCGGAGTGTTAAGCCCTGGGAAGGACACAGCGTGCTCGTGGTGGGAGAGGCAGTTAGTCAGGAGCAAGCTAGGCTGATGCTATCACAGAAAGCCCAATGCCCTGGGTTAGCCCTGCCTGTCTGTGCATTTTTACTTGACCATGAAAAACCCTCCCAGGCCACCAGCTAACAGCTGAATCGTGATGGAATTATGTTTGGCCTTGCGTTTGTGTTCCTTGAGGAATTGCTGCTAGATTCATAACTTGCCAAAACCTGGCACAAAGGGGATTTATCTCTTCAACACCCAGGCCCTAGGAATTCTTCTGTGCTGTAAGGCCCACTCCCTGTGATGTGCATGATACACGGTTGTAGGATTTAGCCTCATTCAGTACTCAATTATCAGGTGAAAGGTAGGGTCTGTTTATGAAACCTACACACTCCATCTCCTGCTTGATCTCCATGATTGCTCAGCCTTCCTGGTATCCGTCAGCCTTTTCCTGTGTAGCTGCACTGAAATGAGAGGACTAAGGGTGCTTCCAAATGTAGCTTTTATTGTGCCATTGCCCTGCCTCATACGTGGTTTGTGTGTGTGTGTTTTGTTTGTTGTTGTTGAGTAAGGGCTCTGAATGACGTCATCTTCCACTTGTAACCCTCCTATGTTTTCCCACCACGTCTGCCTTTGTTTCTTACAGCAACATATCTGTTAAGGAGATCACAACATCTGGACTTCCCATAAAAAATGATGAAAGAGGCAGTGTGGCTAGGCTGACCGGATAAAATCCAGGTCAGGGCTCATGTAACTTTAACAGTTGTAGAGCAAAGGGAATTTCAGCCAGTGTCATTTGTATGCAATTAGTTCCTGGGGAAATTCCCTCTTCATCACAACAGTTAAAGGCGCAGGGGCCCTGCCTTCTTTTGTATATGGTCACTCTAGTATAGTGCCTGCAACTTTAACTGTTGTGATGAAGAGGGAATTTCACCAGGAACTAATTGCATACAAATGACCCTGGCTGAAATTCCCTTTTCTCTACAACTGTTAAAGTTACATGAGCCCTGACCTGGATTTTATCTGGTCAGCCTAAGTGTGGCTGCATTGCATTGCAAGCACCCCGATATACAAACTTCCCAGAGGTCTTTCTTATCACTGCTCAGTTACCAGATCTACTAGAAATGGGAGCTGTGCTCTCTGAGTCAAACTCTATTGCAGCTATTTTTAAAAAATGTGCAAGCAGGCACATATGTCAGGAAAAACCAGGACATGTCAGGACTTTTGGGCCTCCTCCACACGAGACGTTTAATGAGCCTTGAAGGCTCATTATAAATTTTACCTCCACACCAGTGGAGCGCAAAATGGGCGTACAGGCGCGTTATCTCCCCGATAATGCGCATTTTCGAATGCGCGTTAAATAGCGACTTTTATTTTTCTCCGGCCGTTAAAGCGCATTTTCGCCGTGTGAACAAGCGATTATGCGTATTAACGTCTTCTAAAGCGCTTTTTGGACATCAATTAATGCGCTTCGCCGCCTCTCGCCGCCTCCCGTGCAGAGGGATTAGGCGTAAATGCGCCTCCGCGAAAATGCGCATAATCCCCGAACCGGGCGCAAAAGCGCATCCTTGTGGAGGGGACCTTGGTAACAAATCCAGGAAGGGGAGAATTATGAAATTTGAAGAAAAATTCAGATTTTCCCCATCCTCCCCCCACTCAAAGGGCAGCTCTACTTTATAGTCAATGGGAATTTTAAAAAATGCTTACAGCTGTCATTTGCAAAGATAAAGAGATGAAACTTGGCATCATGATAGGTGTTTAGTAAGGCTTTAGCCATGCCAAATTTGAAGCAGATCTGTTCATCCGTTGATTTTTAGGATTTTTTTTAAAATGTTGAGGTTTTAAAATTATTTTTAAAAAACAACACTGGAGCCATACCCTTCAAATTCAGGTTGTCAAATCTCCTCTTTGGGGTCTTGCACCTTGGCATCAAGGGGATCTCAAGTTTTTAGCTAAGAAGTGCTGGGCAAGCATGGCACCTTTCCTGTTGCATATTTGGTGGGCATTCGGGCACCTGGAGCTGAGCAGAGGCGAGGCATCCACAGATCAAAATGTGGGAAAGGAGAGGTCAGTCAAAGCAGCCCACAGGGCAAAACAGCATGGACCAGAGGCCTTTTTCTCAGAGTCCCACATCATGGGTGATGAAGGGTCATCCTTAGAGAAAAACTCTCATGACCAACAGTGAGGAGCCAGTCGAGAGAGAGGCTCTCACCTTTGCAGATGCCCTGTTGCTGCGGATGTTGGAACCTGGTATGTTGTTGCTTTGCTTTGCTTTGCTTTGCTACCCCTTCCCTTCCACTTCCCTTTGTTCACTTGTGAGCTAGGCTCTGTTTGCACTGCTGGCATGCAATGCAGAACATTTGAAGTGCTGGCTTGCATAACTCTTAGAGACAGAGTTAGACTGAAGTCACAACTCAGAAGTGGCTGTAGCTGAGCCCTGAGAGCCTGGCGTGCCACACAGAGCCTTTCAAGAGTGTCTCAGAGTCCAGTGTTGCTGCAGGCAGAGGCGGCTGGCAGTGGAGGCAGTTTTTAAAGTAAGAGTCACCAGACATGACCAAGCAATGAGCTGGCATCCTTCCCGCCAGCCACAGGGTACAAGTGTGCAGCCCGGCTGGAGCGTTGGGAAACTTGGAAGAGGGAGGGAGATTGATTGTTTGAGGCTGGAGGCTTTGGTTTGGCTGCAATGATTTAGAGAGAGAGACAACAGAGGCTGCACAGACAACCCAGAGACACCTGTTGTAACTTAACCCCATGGTGCTAGCATGAAACGCAGGGCATTAGAAAGAGGGTCTCAGAGTCGCATGTTTGTACAGGAAGTAGACAGGAGTTCAAAGTCTGGGTGTGGAAAGTGGTGCCAATGCAAAAGCCTTGAGAAGCTAATATATATATAAGTGAGAAGTGTGAATGGGCAAAGTAGTGTCTGCCGCCCACAACACCCACCCTAATGTTAGAGTAGAGAAACTTGTGACAATCATACACAAGTTTTTTTAAAAAAAAAATGAACTTTAAAATAAAAAAGCCAGCTAGCCAACCGGCAGCAAGCGCTGTTAAGCAGCAGCTTGCAGCAGAGTCAGGATACAATCAGAAAAGATATTGGAGGGAAGGAGAGAATGTATCACACAGAGTATAGCAACCAAGTACAGTAAAACTACAAAAGTAGGAGCGAGTGAAGTTAATTTCAGATACATTGGGTGTCTCACTTGTTATTTCAGTGATTTTAACATTAAGATGTTATGTAGAACAGATTTGTCTTAATTGTGTGTTGTAAAACCAGAGATGTGACCAAGGCTATGTTCAGGTGGGCAACCCCCCCCCCTTGATGCTGGACATGCCCCCTGGAGGAGGACATGTTGTCCTCCTTTTTGGTTTCCAAAATATGGTCACCCTAATAGAATAAACATCATTAAAACATGATATAAAACCAATAACAACCAGGCCAATAGCAGCACACTGGTATTAAGCTCCCGGTCGCTCCATGTGCACATGACTGCTATTAATTTTTTAAAAGCTGGCCTGCTTCCGAATGACACATCTAGCACCATGTCTAGTTTGGCCTTGAGCTTTTGTGAAGGGGCAGCCGGGAACTTTAACAAAAGAGCAGTAATGTTCTTTGGTAGCTTGGAATGTCTTTCCAGGCTTTGGCATCTGAGAAGGTAGCAGCCTTCAGCTAGGAGAAGATGAGGCCAAGGGGGAATTTAGGACTAATTGTCGGACTGGATTTGGATTGAACGGAAGGCAGGCAGAGAGCAAGTGTTTAACTGGAATTGGCTAAACTGGAGTACAGTTATGGGATGAGATAAAATAAATGCCTCCAGGGGAGATGGCTGTACTGCCCACTGCAGTGCTACCAATATACTCAGGTTGCATATTTTTCATAAAATGCATGTATTTATTATATTCTAATATGTTCAATAATAAACATTCTCTGGGAAGATAACAAACTCTTAAAAGCCTAAAACTGAATACAACCCATTAAAATATAAAATATAATGCAAATATTTCAAAGAATACAATACAATACCACACAGGAAAAGGTATATGAGAACACCCATCAAAATCTGCAACTAACTCTCCAAAATGCCTGGGGGAAAAGGTCTTTGTCTGGTGCTGGAAAGATAACAACATATGTGTCAGGTGAACCTCTTTGGGTAGTTCATTCCATGGGCCTAACTACACGTCGTTGTGGATGCGCATTCTCTCGAATGTTTTCCCCCCGCAATATTACGTCACGCGCCACACTGTTGTTTCCCTTCCGTTTCTTCTAAGTGTTTTGTGCGGTACTTTGCGTATCAGTGATGCATACGTGATGCATACCAAACCTTGGAGGCTCTGCTCGTGCCCTCGCCGCAGCCACGGCCCTTTAATCCTGGCCGGTCCCGGGGGGGGAGGGGGAGGGCTGTAAACAAAACCCAGCGATTGGGAAATCCCTCTCCAGATCGCTGGCTTTTGTTTATACCCCTCCCTCCTCCCTCCCCAGGAGCGGCCGGGATTAAAGGGCTGCGGCTGCAGCAAGGGTGCAAGCAGAGCTTGGTCCACACTGAGCAGGGAGCAGCACTCCCAGGGCGGCTCGGGAAGCACGGAGAGGGTTGCTCTGCGCGCCTAAAATGAACTTTCAAAATGATTGGCTAAGAGGGAAAAGAAGGGAGACCAGAAACGGAAGTTATCACAAAGAAGGGAAGAAGGAGTAGCAGGAAATAACGCTAGAATGAGGCACACTAAGACATTCAGAGCGATTTAAAATGGATTAAAGGATTCTTTTGGGAGAAAAAAAAGGAGCCAATAAAATGCACAACATAACGCTTTAACACAAACGTCATGTGAATCGACAGGGTTCGGAACGAGGCGATATCACAACGACGTGTAGATCCTGCCCATAAGTGAGGTGCCACAAGGGAGAAAGTCCTTTCTCTTGTAGCTACCAATCTAGCTTCCTTCAGCAGGGGCACCTGGAATAGAGCCTCCGAAGATGACCTGTGGGCCATCTTTGTACATATCATACATTGGGAGGAGACATTCCTTTAGATACTCTGGTCCCAAACCATTTAGAGTTTTAAAGGTCAACACCAGCACTTTGAACTGAATTGGAAACCTGTGCAACTGACCAAGCACTGGCATCACATGATCATATTAGCCAGTCCCAGTTAATAAGGTAGCAGTTTCTGTTTTGAGCAAACTGAAGTTTCACGCAGGAATGGAAGGGTAGAGGTACTGGTTTTTATTTGTTTTTAATATCTCATCTATTTTGTGGTCTTTGTATTTTATATTTATTGTTGTTCCCCGCCTCAATCCGAAGGGAGAGGTGGATTATAAATAATAATAATAATAATAATAATAATAATAATAATATTAACCGGCAGGTTGCCAAGATCCCAACAAGGTAGACAGGCAGATAAAGGTGGGACATTTTCAATGAGTTTTAATTTAATGATGTTGAATTGTTTTATTAACTGGAATTAATAAATACCATCAAAAGAAGAAAATTACAATATCTTGGTTCTATTATTCAAGGAGAAAAATACACTACTCTCCAACTAATTACATAAGGGAAAATGGAAGTGAAATGATCAGTGGGAAGAAGATGAACATCTTGGCTAAAGAACTTGAAGGAATGGCATTGCTATAGTTCTATACAATTCTTTAGAGCAGTGGCGTCAAAGGTCCCCTCCACAAGGATTCGCTTTTGCGCCCGGTTAGGCGATTATGCGCACTATCCCTGAAGCGCCTTTACGCCTAATACCTCTGCACGAGAGGCGGCGACAAAAGGCGCTTCCCTCCCCCTCCCCTTCCCTCCCCGCCGCTCCCCAGCTGGCTGGCTGGTAGGCTGTGGGCAGCAGGCGAGTGCTCCTCCTCCTCCTCGCCTTCCTTTACCCCCTCTTCTTCCTCCTCCTCCTCCCGCCGGGCCCCCCGCCGCGGGTGCCGAGCAGGAGGTGCCCCTCTTGCAGGGAAGGAGTCGCAGGCAGGCGGGCGGGCGGGCGCCCGCCCAGAGACAAAGCAGCCGTGCTGCCCACAGCCTACCAGGCAGCCAGCTGGGGAGCAGCGGGGAGGGGAGGGAAGCATCTTTTGACAGCCTGATCCCCTCAGCAGGAGCCGGAGGACAGTGGAGAGAGAGGGGTGCGTGAGAGCTACTGGACGCTGCCAGGCACCTTTGGCTGCCTTGGAAATGTAGCTGAGCGGCGGGGAGGGGAGGGAAGCACCTTTTGACAGCCTGATCCCCTCAGCAGAAGCCGGAGGACAGTGGAGAGAGGGGGGTGCGTGAGGCTGCCTGAAATGTGGCTGAGCGGCGGGGAGGGGAGGGAAGCGCCTTTTGACAGCCTGATCCCCTCAGCAGGAGCCGGAGGACAGTGGAGAGAGAGCGGCGGCGGCAGCAGCTTCCCATCAAAATGCGCTTTAATGGACAGAGCAAAAAAACCTCGCTATTTAACGCGGATTCGATAATGCGCACAATCGGGGAGATAACGCGCCTCTACGCCCCATTTGCGCTCCTCTCTTGTAGAGGTAATTTTTTAATGAGACTTGAAAGAGCTTTAAATCGCTCTTGTTGTAGAGGTAATTTTTTTAATGCACCTTGAAAGAGCTTTAAATCGCTCTTGTAGAGGCAGCCAAAGACAAAAATAGCTGTAATGATAGCCAAACTCTAATAGGAGAAGGCACCTTAAGAAGACAAATTGTTATGCTGCTTTGTCTAGGGGGCTGGTCCCTCTTCACAGTGCTGGGTTGGTGCAGCCTCCCCCTTCAATCCTGCACTATCCCTGTCCTCCTGGGGAGGCATCAGGTAATCCCAATGCCGAGGAGGGAGCATGGGGTTTCTGGGTGGTCATCCAGGTCCTGGAGCCGCCCCGCTCTCTTCCTGGTGACCAATCACTGGTGACCAATCACTGGTGCCTTCCACCAGGCGTCACCCCTCAGTTGGTCCCAGATTGGCTGCAGAGCAACATTAGTTTGAGGAAGTGCTGTGTTGACGTCGCTGTCTTTGAAAAAAATCAGGGTAAATCCCCAAGTTTTTTATATCACAGCATCGCGACTCAACACAGATTCACAGCAACCATGGGGCTTTCCCCGTGTATAGACAGCCTCCAGGAGTGTGGGTGTGTAGGGTGTGTTTTGTTTGCTCATAATCTAAATCAATCCATCATTTTTGTGCTAGAATTTGGAATTTATGAATTAAGGAAGTTACAGAGTGACAATCTGCATGTGGCTAAAGCCAGTGGAAGGGGCTCCCACCCCATCCCCACCTTAGACTGTCATCATTCCCGTATGGTAATTAATGCAATGCCCCTTGGCTTCTTCTGAGAAGATCATCCATTCTCGCTGCTTCTTGGCACATGGGACAGGCTCCTTACCTCTTGCTTTATCCCTGACTTGATAACTCCTTCCATACTTAAGGAGAGCTAGGATGACACTATGCATGGAACTCAAGCACAGTTCACAAGTTTGTGATTACACAACAAAACAGAACCATGAGAATACGTTGTTGTTGTTGTTAAATTGTTTTCATTCCCTGCAGCTCCAAACTCAGCTCTACATTTGCTGTTTTTCCAGCAGGATGTTAACCCATACTAGCGTGTGTTCATTATTATTTATGGGTCTCCTGTAAAAATTAGTTGCCCTTGTATAACAAAACACTACAGCCAATATTTTATGGGGGAAAGCCACAAAAAAGGGTTTCAACTGGTGGCTTACAGAACAGGCAATAGCATTTAACAGCTTTTCAAGTGCTGTTCAGTTTTATATAGGGGGATGCCAACCCAAATCTTCCCAATCCATCTATCCCCCTGGATATTGGCTATGACTTTTGATACAGATTTTGCCTGCACTTTCTAGTATTATTGCTCCTCAATGGGAAGTAATGCAAGGTGCTTTGCATCTCTCGTATAGATTCCATAATACATAATTGTGTGTCCCAGTACACTCATTAGACAACTGCATCAGTTGACGCAGATGTCTACTGAGTGTACTGTGACACACAATTTGCACATGTCATTTGCACATGTCAGTACAAAGCATGTGTGACACAAACGTACATCCAAAGCAATGTAGATGCAATCCTAAACAAGATTCAGGCACCTATCTACTAAGTTGGATAGAAACCTGTAGTAGGCAGACTTTTTAGTAACTTTGCTTGAAGAGAGTGAACTGTAATGTAGACTGAATGCAAAGGGTTGGACTCAGATTTAAGCTGGGTCAGCTACACTGGTGGAAGTGGATTTCCATACCCCTTCCTTCTCACAGCAGCCTCTTCACCCCCTGAAAATGCTACACAAGGAGTCAGGAGACCCTGCTGAATGAGGTGAGCTGCAGTGCTTGCAGGGGGAGGGCATACCCAAAATTCAGTTGGAAGGGCCTTTTGTGAGTGGAGCCCTTCTTCTCACAGAACGTGGATCCTGGATCCAGCCCAGAGAGTTTAAGTCAGTTTCAATAGAGCCATTGAAAGTTGTTGTGTTGAACCCTCTTGGAACAATCACCCATATTACCCAGCCATAAAGGACTCTCTTATAACCAACCTTTTCCTTCCTCTAGTTGGCAGCTCTTGTTTTACCCCTCTGTAAAGTGGGCATAAATAATTACTAGGATCATACTGCCACCTGGTGGATGGCAGTATGATCCATACTGCCATCCATATATAACCTGGTGGATCATTAATGCATATGACAGAAATAGTATTAAAGAGTATGGAATGACACTTTAAGTAATTCCCATTGGGTGGGGAGGATTCAAAGAACATCTATGTTTTGGTATAACTTGGTCCTGAACGCGCTATTGTGCAGTCAAGAAGCCATATATTTTTCTCTGTGGGAGGGAAAGTGGCTGAGGAATGAGGAAAGGATTGAGCATCCCCCTCTCCGTCTTCAAAGTCACAGCCTCTTATGGCAGCATTTGATGATGATGATGATGATGATGATGATGATGATGATGATGATTGAAGTTGGGAAACTGTTACCCACATTTGCCAGATGCAACATCTAGTTCTTCTCTGAGTGTCAATTATGAATCAGGAGGTCCTTGGTTGAAATCTAATGTCAGCTTTTTCATTTTAAGTATTCAGATATAAAAGGAGGAGGTCCTGGTGGAGCATCTCCTTCTTCCCATAACAGCCCTTCCATATGTTGTTTGTTGATGAAATAATTTTTTAAAAAAAGAAAAGGGAAAAACAGCATATTATGTCCGTTTAATGCATTTTCATTATATAGCAAAAAAATATGAAAAAATAAAGTTGTATATTGACTATTAAAGAGAGTTAGGGTGCTGAATAGGGGGAGCTGTGGTGTGGAGGGATCGGGGATCCCCAGAAATCAGGCAAAGCAATCTTCCATGAGTGGAGCCCTTCCTCTAGGCAGATCCTGGATCCAATCTGAGTTTATCAGGGTGCCTCTTCACGAGAGGTTTAATGCTCTTTGAAGTCTCATTAAAAAATTTACCTCCACACCAGCGGAGCGCAAATGGGGCGTAGAGGCGCGTTATCTCTCCGATTATGCGCATTATCAAATGCACGTTAAATAGCGAGTTTTATTTTGCTCCGTCCGTTAAAGCGCATTTTGACTGTGTGAATATGCGCTTATGCGCATTAACTACTTGTAAACCGCATTTTGGATATCTGTTAATGCGCTTCGCCACCTCTCGCTGCCTCTCGTGCAGAGGGATTAGGTGTAAATGCGCATCCGCGATTATGTGCATAATCAGCTAACCAGGCGCAAAAGCGAAACCTTGTAGAGGGGACCTCTGAAACATTTACAAAAAAATACATAATTATACATTGGTTTCAGATTTAGTCAGAGTATAGCCTACTTCCCATTGATTTCGTTGGGTCTACTCTATGACTAAATCTGGAAACAATCCAAAATGACTAAATCCTAAACAAGAAGAGCTCGTTAATTAACAAATCACATAAAATAATTATAATATACAAAAAGTCATAAATTATCAATGTCCAGATTATCTTGGTCTTTCATGAAATTGTGAAAGGAAAACCAGTTGGACCTAAAAAAAAAATTAAAACCCAAAACATGCAATGAACCCTGTACCTCGTACCACCCTCCCGACTTTGGCAAGCCATTCTTTTGGTAAAGAAGTCAGAGGGGTCCCTGCCATTTTTTGGCAACCAGAATACACAGAGCAGAAGGAGAAAGGGCAGCCAGTAGCAGGAGCCTGCAGCTGTAATATGTTGCAATCGCATTACTGTGAGCCTATCTACACTGCTGCTTTAAAACGGTTTATAACAGTTTTAAACCAGTCAATAACGGTTATTAACCGGTTCAACACTGTAATAAACTGTTTTAAAGCAGTAGTGTAGATCGGCTCAGCATCGCAGTTGTGCAATGCACCTATAACTAAGGACTAAACAGAGAGGAAGGAGAAAGGGTGGCCAGTACACCAAGAATGAACGGCTGGGAACAAGCCTCCCTAATCACAGCGTCGCACTGGGTCGCCCCTTCAGAATAAAGAAGCACTTTGCTTTCTCCATTCACAGATAGCAGCCTCTGCTTAATTCATCTCTCCCCTGTGTGTGTGATTTTTCCATGCATGTTTGCGGGAAGGAGGAGGAAGTCAGAGCACTAGCAGAGGGACACAATCCCAGCCCTTCCCCTCCGTGCACATCCCCATGGCACCTCCTGGTGGCTTGCCCGCCTGTCTGTTCCCAGGCTTCAATATTGCTGGTTCACAGTTGGTGGGTGCAAAGAGGAGGAGAGGTGTACGGTAAATATCCAGCATTGGTCATTTCTTCCATTAAACTTCCCTGCGTAGTGGAGCATTGGGAGGGGCAGGAAGCCAAGCCTCGCGCATTGACTGAACAGCATCTATGGGGTCGATAGTGTTCACTTCTACTAGGGGGACCTACTTCCACCCAACCACAGAGTAAAAGGTGGACTAAAGTGCAGTTTGACCTTGAAGGTAGTGTTCACTCCACATCTTTTGGGCTTCATGTGCCCCTGATGGACCAAAGCTGATTTCATGAAAATCCGGATAATACCCAGAAGGGCTAATCCTTCCATTTTCATGTAGACAATCCACTTGATAGATAATATGCTACATTTAATGCACCTCTAAAGAATGCCTTAGGCCAATGAAGGCTGGTGCTTCCGATTTTGGTGGGGCTGTGATTACATTTTGGGTTTTAGTCAGAACCAGCCAGAACTCTAAAGGAGCAATTCGAGGTGCTGAACCCATTTGGGAGATAGGGTGATTCAGTCCTGCTCATTTCTAAGTAGATTTGCAGAGGCTTAGTATTTGGAGTGCTATTTAAAAATGCTTCTGAGTGATTCAGTCCTGCTTACTTCTGAGTCGGATTGAAATTTGGAAGAATCGCATTTTGGCTCTACCTGCTCAGCCTTTGGCCTGGGAATGTGTGAACCAACAATACTGAATCTCACTGACGTTCCCTGAATTCCATCTCGAAGCTCATTCCAACCCAAGTCCATATCAGATTGTGAGCTCTGTTTTTCTCTTTTCGCATGAAAATCCATGCGTGTTTTCGTATGTATTTTCTCAAATGTACACATCAGTTTGAAATGTAGTGGGTAAATCCTGATTTAAAAAATGAATTTCTCATGCATCCGTTCTTTATCCACACCCACATTGGCTTTAGATGGCACCCACAGATGGAATGTGCACTTGAGACCTTTCCCAGATTGGAATTCTGCCCTTGAACTGAAAAGGTTTCCCATCCCTTGTTTAGGGGCACATAAATGAATTAATGCTATTTCATAGTCCTTTTTGGCATAATGTACTTCCATCAAGATCAGCTTAATCTGTGCTGTTAGTTCAATACGTTTTGCAACTCCTGTTGTTTTAGAGAGTGTACAGGAAGTACAATTTTTCCCTGCTCTCAAAGCTGGGGGCTTGGCTCACTTAATGGGTTCGAGTGATCTGCTTTACCTGAGTTTTGCATCCTCTCCATGGGTTCATGGATTGTCCTGTGCCTGGGGGTCACCAGCTTGAGTTATGAACATTTAGCTCTTGTTTTGGGCTTCTGACACAGTTGAAGTCTGGATTATGTTAGTTGATCTGTGTTGGCCCCGATATAATGTAAATATAACTTGATGACAGGAGGCATCTGCAGTAGCTGTACACCTTGGATTAATAAGTGTTTATTCTGGGCTCTGCCTCTTTGCTGCTAGTCTCCGTGGCATCATTTGTGAAGAAATTATGCAACTTCTGTACACTGTGGACACTCAAAACGATTGTGCAATATCTGTACATGGTGATGAGCTCTTATAACCTTCATAATTTATGAATTCTGAACTTTATGCTTCATATATACTTCAGAAAATGGAAAATCGTCATGAAATAAAATAATCCTCAACTTGTTCATATGTTGGTTTGCTGCTAAGTGCTGGTTATGACCTACAACAGTTTGGGCCAGGATACCTGAAAGACTGCCTTTGCCCATACACGCTTGTTTTAGGATCTTTGTTGTATCTTTTGGTACCACTGCCTACCGAGGTGTGTTTTGTGGCAACACAACAGAGAGGGCCTTTTCCATGGCTGTTCCAAGGCTGTGGAATTCTCTGCTGAGGGAGGCTAAATTGCTTCTCTTTCTTCTATCCTTTCGCTGGCAGGCAAAGATGTTTTTATTCAAGCAGGTCTTTGGCATGTAAGCTGGTCTGCTGGGCAAGTCAAATCAAATCAAGTAAATACTTTGTTCATTTATTTTATTTATTTTAAACCTCTATATGCCATGCTTTATACTATCAGGACATAATGTTACTAACTCCTATCCTTAAGTTATAATATTGGTTTACAATATGAGTGAATTATTCTCCACAGTGCAGATTTCTAACGATTGTGTTAACCCCACGCGGCCTCTTTGGCCTCTTCATTGCAAAGGTTAAGTCACAATTCTCTTGTAACTCCCCCCACCCCTGTCATTGTAACACAGTAAAGCAAACAGTGAGACTACTTCAGACTCTTGCTGAGAAATATCATTTTTGAAGAAATCAAAACAATTTCAGAAAGTTCCACAATGTTTTTGAGGGGTTTCAGACTTTTTAAGCAAGAATGTGGAAATGTTTCAGTGAAATGGTCCTTCAACTGTCAAGAGCCTCATTCAGTATATTCATCTTGGATATGAGTGAAGGAATTGAGAGTAAATGGAAGAATAATAGTCTGAAGGGATATAAAGAAAAGTGCTCAATCTCAAGGTTGTCTAGATACAGCCCAGACAGCTCCCAGGTTCCACTTCCACTTGTCATGCGATTTCATGGATTAATTTACATTTATTGTAGAAGAAAAAGCCACAGCCAGCTATACTCCCATCAGGCACAGTCCAGGTGTTCTGTGCAGGAGACATGAAACAGATGAGCATGAGTGTTCATGCAAAAGAACATCACAGAGTTCTTGGGACCTCATTTCTTCTCCAAGGACTGTGTATGCGAATCTGCTTACAGACACACCTCATGGCGTTAGTCCGTAGATCTAACCTAGTCTGTAGATCCCAAGATAAATAGCCTTCAATCAGTTCAGTTCGCTTCCCTCTCCCACCACGTCATGATGTTCCTTTCCTGACAACTTGGCAGGCCTCCTCTGAGCCAGCCTCCTCCGCAATCCTCGCACACATGCACTTCATTGTACTTAAGCTCTGCAACAGCGCCAGCTTGATTTATGAGGGGTGCATTTCTTCCAGTGATCCCTGCTGGTACCGGACTCGCTACTTCCTTTTATGTGTCTGTGTCAGAGGGCAACTAGCAGCCAACTGTTTGGAACTGGGTTGTTGTTTTTTTTTCTTTCTTTCTTTTTTGAAAACACAGTTCTGAATTATGGCTGTTTTTACGGCAGTGTTCTCCTTTTCTCAAATGGTATAATCCTAAGCATACTTACATGGATGTAAGTTCCACTGAAAGCAATTAAGACTTATTCCAAGAAACATTTAGTGGATTAATTTCTTTCTTGGTTACCTGCACAGGGTGGGCTTAAAAGTATGTAGCTCACCACAAGATCACAGCCTACTCAAACGTGTTGTATCCAGAAGATGGTTTCATTCCAGAATGACTTTTGTAAATATTATCAGTCAGCTGGGTCTAATAAAATTCCAGGATCCACATCATGGATGAATGTCTTTTAACAAGTCGCATGGATGAAGCATTTTAATGTAATGTTTTCAAGGTTAGCCACAATAATAATTTCAAAAATCTCCAGGGGTTGCACAATATTCTGTTGCTATAGACATGCCAGCAAATTTTGAACTTTCTAGAACCTGGGTATGAGTTTCAAAGACTCAAAGAAGTGATGTGCATGAGAAAGCCTAAATGCTGCTCTTTCTCAAAGTCCATACTGGAGCAGAATTCCCATCCAGGTCCAACTCCATTTTCTTCCCTGTGATACTTTGAGCCTTCAAGGCTCTGCTTCTCCTCCTCAACCAGAGTGGAATCCAGAATCTTCACTGAAGCACTGGGGCACCTGGCTTGAGAAGAAGCAGGTGTGTGGTGCCTTGATCACTGCAACACAAAACAAAACAAAAATCCCACTGGCTCTCATAAGCCCTGTCCAGGCATCTGATAACCTGTGAGTACATGAAGAAGGAAGGGAGAGGAAGAGGGTGAGGAAGGGTGTAGTTTTGTGAAGATTCCAGCCAGGGAATAACTTTACCAGTACCTTTTGGGGGGATGGAAAAGGAACATCATGTGTAGAAAGAACATTGCCTACAATTGTAATGCAGTTACACAGTGTAATTTGGGATCTATAGTAGGACAACAAGGGTAGAAACTGATCATAAATGACACACAGGGGATCCCGGGGGCAACCAGGGACGACCAGAGACTTTCCCCGGGATATCTGGGACCGCAGAGTTCCCAATTTTTTTCGCGGTCCTGGGACCATCCTGAGGAGCACAGGCAGTGTGGCTGCTGCTCCCGGCTCATCTCGTCTTCCCCGCGAGTAAACGTGGCTTCCAAAACAGGCACAGAGCTGCACAGAGAGGCTCTATGACCTTCGGGGGTGGGAAGCAGTATTTTTGCCATCCCTGCGATGGCAGGGGGGTTGGGGACCCAATATCGGCAGGGATTTTAAAAAAACAAACGCACAGGTTTACGCACGATTAAGGCCTCACAATTGCGCAACTGGCCCCTCTTCAGAAATACAATGGTGCCCGCGACAACCCTCTTGCCTTCCAGGACATCGCACTAGTGTGTGTATGCTGGGGGACGACCCCAGAAGCAGGAAATCCCGGGATCCTCCCACCTGTGTCCCAGAAGGCCCTGTGGTATAGAAAGGGCCAAAGTCAAGCAAGGTTTGCAGATTTTTGAAAAAAAAATGCAAAATCTGAGTATCAGAAGCAAAGATAAGATGACTGTACACACCATGAACACCAAACCCTCTTTCAAACTGCCTTCACCTATTTGGAAAAGCTGTCTTCTGTATCTAACCTTATCATGAACCAGCAACCTCTGTTCCATGAGTGAAAAGGAAAGAAGGCAAAATAGCCTTTTCCATTGCCACAAGGTGGAAATATCGCTTATTTATTTTATTTATTTATTTATTTTACTTCCTGACTGTTAGAGCAGTATGACAGTGGAAGCAATTACCATGGGAGGTAGTGGGCTCTCCTACACTAGATGCATTCAAGAGACAGCTAGACATCCATCTGTCCTGTTTCCTTTAAGTGGATTCCTGCATTGAGCAGGGGATTGGACTCAATGGCCTTATAGGCCCCTGCCAACTCTACTATTGTATGATGAATAGAGCAAGGAACACTAAGCTAAGAAACCATCAAAATCATGCCATTTGGGGGAAATGCTCCTAGTTTTCTAGAATGTGGCCGCCTGGGACTGAGATTCTGATCTCCTAGTCAAGTGGAGAGAAGGGCTGGATCTAAAGAAGGAAAATAGCTACTGACATTGTTCCACAAACACTTTCGGTAGAGCTTACACAGAAGTTCACACTGTGAAATAATATTCATATATTTGTTTTTATTACCATTGTTATTAAATTACTCCCATCTTTCTATCAAATAGGGTTCAAGGTTATTTAAAAGATAAAAACTGATGCAAATACCAATAAAATACAACAGTACAAAACAATCACAGTTAAAAGAAGGAAGGCTGGTGGCAAACAATAAGAAACTTCAAATTAGCAGGTTGGCAAGCCAAATGTTTGCTGAAAAAGAAAACTGTTTACACAGCAAAAGTAGGCCATCAAACCGGGGCATAGAGCATGGGTGGGAGCCTGGCCTCTCTTGGTAGAGTGTCTCACAGTCTAGATGTGGCTACAGAGAAGACCCATTCCCACATCCAGAGCAAACATAATTTGGATGTATTGTAGGGACACGTAGAAGAGTAGCAAGCAGGTTTGCAATAGCCAGGTTTGGTGGGACATCTGATGGTTCTGCTTGTTCAAGCAGAAGTACATCTTTCCATGTAGCCTAGGCTGACCATATGAAAAGGAGGACAGGGCTCATGTAACTTTAACAGTTGTAGAGAAAAGGGAATTTCAGCCAGGGTCATTTGTACGCAATTAGTTCCTGGTGAAATTCCCTCTTCATCACAACAGTTAAAGGTGCATGCACTATACTAGAGTGACCATATACAAAAGAAGGCAGGGCCCCTGCAACTTTAACAGTTGTGATGAAGAGGGAATTTCACCAGGAACTAATTGCATACAAATGACACTGGCTGAAATTCCCTTTTCTCTACAACTGTTAAAGTTACATAAGCCCTGTCCTCCTTTTCATATGGTCAGCCTAAGTAGCCTCACTATTCCAACAGAGTGCTTCTCTAAAAGGAGCATTAACATCCCTTCTGTAAACGGAAGACCCCTTGAGCATGCAGAAGGACACCTTTGGGTCCAACCAAAAGGGTCCGGTGGCACGCTCAAGAGAGACGAACGGGGTTAGTGTGGCATGAGCTTTCATTGCAGAAATCCCCACATCCCTTTCCTGCCATTAACTTCATAGAGGAAGCAAAAAGTGAAAGTTCCAGACTTTGTTTTCCAGAGCTATCCTTGAACTGTCTCCCACCCCCACCCCTTTTTTTCCTTTTCATTTGGAGGCTTCATCAGGCTAAGAAGTCTCTCTTGGCTGTCATTCTTCACAAAGCTCTCACCCCCTCACCCCGTCAGCCTAACCTCCTGCTGTCTCTGCTCATTCCAAGTGACAGCCCAGCCCAGGAAGGTATTTATTTTGCATTATTGGTTAGCTTTGTTTTTACCTCCTAAGTAAACCCACCAGTATTTATAGCCCTGCCTCCAATCTTGTAGTATATATTAGTCTTTTATGCCTTCTCTGTCACCTGTTGAAATAAGAACTCGGAGGCTCTGCAGCCCTTCTCTTCCATTGACTTAAATCACACCAGATGTGGGTCCTTACTGCAAGAGGAAGGCTAATTGATTTCGCCAGCCACAGTACACCTATTGTGTTTTGACACAAATAAACACTGTGGTGTGTGGGTTTATATACATTTTTCCTTCTTGCCACATAAGCCAAAGGTTATTCAATTAAAGGACTCCAGAAAGTGTGACTAATAGTCCATGGACAGAGTATTTCTACTGTAAAGGGGGAGGGGGAATCGCCCTACTACCCTGAGAACAGTGGCCTCACCGGGGATAGCTATAAGGGTGATGGATGGATGGTGTGTGCAAGACATTATTATTTGTTATGTGGTGGGGGGGTAGATGGCGGGCGCATAGGGCAGTACACCTGCTGAGCTCCAAGAACCAAGAACAGCTGTGTGCATTGATTTAGAAGCTTGCTACTTGGGGCTGCAGGAACGAATCAAGCAACAGCTCATAAAAAGAGGGGTTTATGATTTCCCCCGTTCTTTCTACAAACAAACGGCCACATCATATGTTTTTCTAATGCTGCCATAACTCAAAATTAAATCCCAACCCAAGGTGTCAGCTTGGTACCATGTCAGAATTGTAACAGCTTCTTTTAAAGGTCATTATGGGTGTACTGGTGAGAACACTGGTAGGGGGGAGGGGGGTCTCGACACAAAGGTGCCATTTCATTTCACTTCAACTCAACTTGGGCACTTAGGAGCAATTAGCTTTGCTGTTAAAAAATGAACTGAGAGTGTTTTAGCTGGTGATTTTATGCTAATAACAACCACTAATTCAAATTGTTAAAAGAGAAGGTTCAAGCTGCAAAAGGGCCATGTATTGTGTGCACTCCAGAGCCTCTCTGTACCCTAAGGATGCCTCATGTCAAATTCAGTACAATACAGTGGCAGAATTCGGAAAACACAATAGTCAATGGTGGGGTAATAATCAACTTTACAGTTGTTCATCTAGGGGGTACTCCTCACACAACATGGTCATAAAGAATCAAGCGTGGTGTGGATTAGGATCAGCGCTGTGTTGACTATGGCAGCATTCGGATGACATGATAATCAATACAATTGATGATTGTTTCCCCCCCCCCCCCAGTTGACTATTGTGTTGTCCGAATTCATACAACAAGTGAGCATCAAGCATGTTCAAGAGAACAAGTATCCTGACTTGCATGGTTGCGGCTAAGAGAACTTCAGTCCCCTTTCCTCTCCATTACCGAACTATATGTTGCCGTAGCAAGCAAGCCTATTTTATTCCAAATGTTAACCAATTTGTCTAAGCCCTCCTGCCAGGCATCTCCATTCCCTTGGCATCGAATATATTCAAATATAAAGAGGGCACCAAACAGTTCAAAGCTTTGTGTTTTGTTTACCAAAATCCAAGGTTGAAAGACAGAGGGCAGTACTTCTGCCATCTCCATAGGATTGGATGAAAGTCAGAGGTAAAGCTGGCTATCACCTGCATTACTGATGGCTCCACAGTTGCTGGATGAACTCAGCCAGCAGTTTCATGTAGATGCTGAATAGTATGCCACAGGATGGAACTCTGAAGAACCCATGGGCCTCTGGTCAAGGGGAGGAGCAGTGGTCCCCAAGGCACCAACTTCTGGATCCTCTCTGTCAGGAATGAATGGAACCAGCACAATACAGTACCATCAATCTCTATCCCCTCAAGGTGGGTCAGAAGGGATAAGATGGTCAATGGTATCAAACACAACTGAGAAGGTCAGGAGAATCAACAGGGATACACTTGCAGCACAAGTCATTGACTAGGGAGACCAAGGCAGTTTCCGTCCCAAAACTGGACCAAAAGCCAGACTGGAAATGATCTAGATCAGGGATGGGGAGGTTCTTCTGAATAGATGGACCAAATGACACCCTCCCCCCAACCTGGTCCACCTGGAAAAGCCTCTCCAACTGAGCTGGCAGCTGAAGAATGGCCGAGCTGCCATCTCAGCCAGGGCCACTTTGCCCACCCCAATGGAGGAAGACACAGGGTGGGCAAAGCCAGCTGAATCAAGGCAGAAGCCAAGGGAGTGCTGCTCCAGCATTCCTTCAGCCACCGCCTCAGCTGGGATCTGGCTGGGGAGAACTGGTACACACTGAAGATGCCCAGCTGAAGGTGGTGAGTGGAGGAGCCATGCCTGCCCCACCCCTTCCCCTATTGGGAAAAACAAAGAACTGCCATATCACTCAGCACATGGCTACCCCTCCCAGTTGGGAGGGTGAGTGGCTTGCTGAGTAAGGCAGACCTTCCTGTTATCTCCAATCAATGATCAGAGATAACAGGGTGATTCTCCACCCCATTGCAAACTACAGAGGGAAGAAAGCCTCTGCAAGCTGGATGGGGACCCTCCACAGACCAGACTTAGATAATCACTTTCATACACCCTGGTCTAGATAATCACTTTCCTGCATAAACCCCTGAAACTGCAATGCCACCACTCACTCAGACATTTAGCTCAAAAAAGGTATGTCGGAAACTGGGTGATGACTATTGAGGTCTGAAGATTTCCCCCCCCCCCCTTTCAACAGAAGCCATACCATACTCACAGGGCCTCTGTCTATTCTTCAAGGAAGCATTCACTATTTCATAGTCCCAAGTGTGCAATCCTGACCATATTCATTTCCAAGCCACAATGGATAAGGATTCTATCTATAAATTGAGGGCGAACATGATAAAAGGTATTCAATAAAACAGGAGAAACTGAGTCCCTGGCCTCATCCAGTTCTGCTACTGACACTATGAAAGCACATGTGCATTCAAGCTTTCTCCAGTAACTGCCAACCAGATTCCAAATCAAGACAAATAGAAGTCACCAGGGTGGATAAAAATCAATTATTATTATTATTTTTAATGGATCTGCTTGTAAATATTAAGATTATACCAGCAAGAACGAGTCTTTGGTAACTCTGAGTTGTGTAAAATATGTATTAAGCTTATAGCGAGGAAGAGTGTGCTTTTGGGGTGGGAAGTCACATGATTAAATCGAGTCTTTCTGAGTAGTGATTTAAATTGTGATTTAAATCCCGATTTAAATCAAATTGATTTAAATCAAATCCACCCTGGAAGTCACCCTTTGCTATTCCATAATATCTCACTGTATTCCATATCACCTTTTAACAACAACTGTATTTATTTATTTATTTTTCTTAATACAATTTATATCCTATCTTTCTGCCAAAAAAAGGCAGTCAAGGCAATTAAGAACAATTAAGAAAATTAAAAACCCAACAATGCAGAAATGCAATCAAAAAATAAAAAACACAATTGAAAACACAATTAAAACATGTCAATAAATAGAAATAAGATGGAATTTATAAAGAACTTCACAGATGTGATTCTGATGCATGCCAGTTCCAGGAAGTTGAGGAAAGGAAGGATGAATGAAAGAAAGAAAGAAAGAAAGAAAGAAGAGGCAGCTGTGAAAAACTCTTGCAAGGTTGAAGCTCAATGGGCAGCTTTTCCCCTCCTCCCCCATGACAGTGTCAGATCTGCCTTTGAAAAGACACGCAGCAGCCGCAGCAGCAGCAGCAGCAGCCGCCCATGTACTATGCAGCAGGATGAAACTGGCCACTGCCTAGTGTTGACTGAGGGCAAAACCACCCATGACATAGGAGATTTGTGGTTGGATTGGGAACATGGCCCTGGGAGAAGGGCATTGAATTTTCCTCCATGCACCAATTCCCTGATGAAAATCACACACGCCAGACACTGCTTTTAACTGTAAGCACGCAGGTAAGCATGTACGAGTATTATTTCATGTAATCAGCTGTCAACAAAACTATTGTTCTCATGGCTTCCATTTGGGGAAGCTCAGTTGTATAGTACCTACTTTGATGCAGAAGTTCCCAGGTTCGTTCCCTGGCATCTCCAGGGGGTGGTCTTCACAGGGGATCTCCTGCGGCTTGGGTACATTGTGAGGTCGTTTGCAGCACATGGCGTTGTGGCCAGTGTGTTCCCAACCAGCCCACTTTAGTCTTGAAAAGCCACAGTAGTTAAAGCGGCTCCCTGGTGCTTCCTCTGAATTGTGCCCCATCCCTCTGCCTCTATGATCTGCCTATGACGTGGTCAAGAGATAAGGCTTCACCTTCCCCCCATTCACTCCTTTTCCTAGCTCGTTCCTGTTGAGAGCCATGATTATGTGCTTCCTTATTGCTGTGTTACTTCACTTCTCTGATGTCGTGTTATTTAGCTTCTCTGATGTTTGGAGTAAAAACTGGTAGGAAGCTATAAGTCCATGACAGTTTGCTGGAATGAGACAAAATTGCGGTGGTGAGGTGCGCTCATAGGGAACCTTCAGATCCTGCCCAGGATCATTTAGGATTTTTCATTCTTCATGAAAAAGTGGGCATTCCCCTCTTATCCCCCCCCCCATTTTCCCTGATTCCAGAGTTACCTCTGTTCGTTTCTATTTTTTCTTTGTACATTACACATTTCTGAATGTGCGCAGTTTCAGAATTGAGAACAGGGAGCTTTTACTCTATCCTTTGCAATTACACAATTGTGCATTTGCACTATACCAAAGTAGTGATCTACTGTGAAATTGGAATGAGGGGAAGCTGTCACTGTTAGCAGGGAGTAGTGGCAGAAAAGGAGAAAAGGGTTGGAGCTCGAATTCCCTGACTGGGGCTTATTTGTGCTGGTGGGGGGCTCTCATGGGGAGAGAGTCTCTACCCTTACTTCAAGAAACTACTGTTTCTAGTGTGTGAATTACCTTCCATTCAGAATAACGTAATAGCAGGGGAAAGCCTGGACAGGGGTGGGAAACAAGCCCCTCTCATTTGTTGGGCAACACCTGCCAGGTTAATGACATGTAGTTCTATTCTGCCCCCTCTCAACCCAGAAGTACATTTATTTCAAGCACTGAAAAGCTGGGTTGTCACCGTGTAACACAGATGGACTAAAGCTGATTTACTAATACTGCAGATAATATTACAACATGCTTTCCTTTCATGGACATGAAGATCCCCCACCCCCAGCTAATGTGGGATATGCTAACAGGTGATGGGAACGGTCCCTACTGAAGATCTTGGGAAACTGCTGCTTCCAGTCGAAGTTGACTATACTGGACATGATGGACAAACAGTGTGATATCAAAGCAGTTAGGAAGCTGCCTTATACCAGATCAGACTATTTGTCCATCATGTCCATATAATAAAGCTTGTGGCAGTGAAACCTCACTGATTGGTTGAGTTGACATGATAGCAAAGAATCAATCATAGAACTGGAAGGGACCTCAGCGATCATCTAGTCCAACTAGAGCAGCTACAACATATGATGCTACTCCCCCTCACTTCCTGTTGGGTCTATTCCTTTTGAACAAGGTATGCCATTCAGTGGCTATATTCATCCCACAAGTCTCAGTGATAGCTATCAGATTGTATTTACCATCTTGTATTAGGACTTCAAGTTCATCCTGTTTGTTTGCCATGCTCTTTGTGTTAGTATATAGAAATCAAAGCTATGGGAGTTGCACTTTTCCAGTTTCCCTACTGTAGTTACCTGCAAATTCCTGGGATCTACCTCCACTGTATTCTCTCCTCCTTTGGCCTTGTGTTCTTCTGTGATATTTGACTCAGTAGCTAGCTCTGGGCTTTTGCCACCATCCCCAGGAGTTAGTTGAAAGCCCTCTTGAACAGGTTTGCAAGATTACTACCAAAACATTCTTCCCTGTGAGTGCACCCCATCATCTGGAAGGAGTCCTTCAAACTGGTATCATAGGCCATGGTCCATTAAATTAAAAGTTTCCCGATGACACCATCTGCAAAGCCAGCTAATAACTTCCAGCATCTTTCTTTCCCTACCAATGTCTTGACCTTCAACAGAAAAGACTGTTGAAAACTAGTGCTGTGCTGAAAAAATCTCTCCTACATTTCTTTTCAACCAATCTCATTCAATTTGATAGAAAAGAAATGGCATTTGAAAAGACAGTCAGAGGAGAGGAAAATGTCAGAGAAGTTCTCACAGGTTAGGATTGGCATTCTTGTGCTTACTCTGTGTAGCTGCAGTGGTGCAGAATGTCTCCTGGTCCTATGCATCATATTCTTCCACTTGCCTACATTTAGCCTACCTTGGAAACATCCCCCTTCCATCATTATTTCAGGAGAGCCTCCTGTCTCTCATCTAAAAACCTTTAACATGTTCTGATACTTAGAAGCGTACAGAGGTGTACTCAAGCCTCATCTGTTCTGTTCCAGGAGAGCTATTACAAGTGGTTCTGTTGTCCTCAAACAAGCAGATAAACACGGCACAAACCCTGCAGGCACTGGAACAACTCCTTCTATTACTAGGAAATGTTCTTTTTGATCATCGAGCCCAACGTTGTCAGAATGTAAGTAGAACAGCTGCTGTGAAGAAAGAGAACATTATCAGTTTGGCTGGGATTATACAATCCCAGTCCTAGGGACACGAGTAGCTTTGTGAGGCAGGCTGAAGACTAGAAAGAGTTATCAAGAGGTAGTAGGAATCTAAAGGAAAAGTGACTGAAGGAAGGTATAAAGTAGGCAGTGAACTGTGAAACAGGAACTTTTTAAACTAGGTAAAGCAGCTGCATTGGTTTTTATTAAGAAAAGTGGAGTATATGTTTTTGGATGTGGGAAAGGGCAGAGGAAACAGGACATTTTGGTGAGTGGGGGGGCCTTCTCTAGGTAAGAGTGGTTAAGGTCCTAAGGTACGTATTCTAATAGGAGATGAGTGCTGGGAAAGGGAGCCAAGAGGCTGAGTAGCTAAAGAAATGAGACAGAATAGGCAATGAGATGAAAACCAAAGATCTTAGGTGGGGCAAGAAAAAAGGAGGAGCCAAGGGAAAAAAGGGCTGGGCAAACCTCACACTGGGTAGAGAAAAAGGAAGAAAGTGAGGGGGGTTGGAGGGGGGTGGGCTATAGTCTAAGAGCCCAGGGGGCACAGAGCGCTTAGGTTTAGTACCTAGGCTCTGTCAGGCCTACTGCACATGGAAGAGTAGGGTGGAAGGGCAATGCTGACAGTCATGTCCTCTGCTGTCATGACAGTATTGTAACTGGGCAGTGCGAGGGGTCTGAATTTCACGTGCTAAATTGACCGCACTTGCTGCAGATGTCTAGCGTTGATAGGATGTTTAATCTCGCAGTGGGTGATTCCAGATGGAGGGCTCCCAGAGCTACCAGTCAAAACAATTGTGCAGCTATCCTGTCTTTTCCTCTTTAACTGATTTACTGAGGCAAGAAAAAAAGATGTAAACACAGCAGAAAAAGATGGAAAGGTTACAGATGGAGGAGAATGTATGGACGGCCTGTAAAATTCTGTGAGTGAGGCAAACCCTTGTTTGGAAGCAGCCAGTGATGATGATGATGTGTACCCTGCCTTTTTAAGACAAATGGCACTCAAGAACTGAGAGATACAGGATGGCTTCTGGGTTAATGCAGAAACCACAAGAACACCAAGTGAATGCTCTCGTTTTTGCAATGGGGGACACTGCAGATGATATTCTCTGTAGTCTACCTCTCACTGCAAAAACCAAAATGATTATAAGAAAGTGAAAGAAGCTTTTGATAACCATTTTATAGGAAAATGAACTGGCAAAATTTAACAGAAGCTGCAGAAGCTGCAGAAGCTTTTATCACTGCTGTACACATGCTAACTGAACAGTGTAATTATGGAATAATAAAGAAAAGCTTATTATGGACAGGTTAGATGAGGGCATACAAAATACAAAATTAGGTTGATCATATTTTGGAAACCAAAAAGGAGGACAACATGTCTGGCCCCAGGGGGCATGTCCAGCACCAAGGGGGGTTGCCCAACTGAACACAGCCTTGGTCACATTTATTTTATTTATTTATTACATTTGTATACCGCCCCATAGCCGAAGCTCTCTGGGCGGTTTACATAGGATTAAAAACAATTAAAAACAATATACAAAAATTAAAACAGCAAAAACATACAACATACACACAATCTATACATTTAAAACCCACTTCAACACTTCAAAAAACTACAAAACAAAACAAAACAAACACAGGCTCCTCAGATATTGCCAAATGCCTGAGAGAAGAGGAAAGTCTTGACCTGGCGCCGAAAAGATAACAATGTTGGCGCCAGGCGGGCCTCGTCGGGGAGATCGTTCCACAATTGGGGAGCCACCACAGAGAAGGCCCTCTCTCTTGTTGCCGACCTCTGAGCTTCCCTCTGATTTTACAGCACACAATTAAGACAAATCTGTTCTACATAACATCTTAATGTTAAAATCACTGAAATAAAGAACAACGTATCTGAAATTAACTTCACTTACGCCTACTTTTGTAGCTTTTGTTGTACTTTGAAGCTTTTGCTATACTCTGTGTGATACGTTTCCCCTTCCCTCAAATATCGTTTCTGACTGTATCCTCACTCCACAGCAAACTGCTGCTACTTTTAACAGGGCTTGCTGCCAGATGGCTGGCTGGCTTTTTTATTTTTAAATTTCAATTGTTTTTAACCTTGTGTATGATTGTCACAAGTTTCTCTACTCTAACATTAGAGTGGGTGTTATGGGCGGCAGACACTACTTCGCCCATTCACACTTCTCACTTATATATAATAGCTTCTCAAGGCTTGTGCGTTGGCACCATTTCTCACATACAGATTTTGAACTCCTGTCTACTTCCTGCACAAACACACAACTGAGACCCTCTTTCTAATGCTCTGCGTTGCCTGCCAGCACCGTAGGGCTACATTACAACAGGTGTCTCTGGGTTGTCTGTGCAGTGTCTGTTGTCTCTCTCTCTAAGTCATTGCAGCCAAACCAAAGCATCCAGACTCAAACAATCTCTCTCTCTCTCTCTCTCTCTCTCTCTCTCTGCCAAAGTCTCCTGATGGTCCAGCCGGGCTGCTCACTTGTGGCCAGGGGTATTGCTTATTGTTTGGTCATATCTTGTGACTCTTACTTTAAAAAACTCTGCTGACAGCCGCCTCCACCTCCTGCACACCTGCTCGACTCTGATGCACTCTTAAAACACTCTGGGTGGCAAGCCAGCCTCTCAGGGCCAAGCTACAGGTGAATCTGGGTTGCCTCCAGCCTCTCTCTGCCTTATGCCAGCCAGCCGATGTCTCCAGCTTCTAGCCTCAAACAATCTCCCCCCCTCTCTCTGGCAAAGTCTCCCAACAGTCCAGCCAGGCTGTGCACTTGTACCCTGTGGCTGGGGGTAGGGTGCCAGCTTATAGCTTGGTCACATCAGGTGACTCTTGTTTTAAAAAAACTCTGCCGCCAGCCAGCAAAAGCTACAAACCAACAAATTTATTATGGCATAAGCTTTCATGGGCCAAAGTTTACTTCATCAGATAGATTGACTCATGTATCTAAGGATGTCTGGATTTTGTGGAATCCGCCTCAACTGTGTTACATGGATTGTGAAGTGTCATTTGTTCCGGCATCTGTTCACAGACAGATTCGATTTTTTTTCTGTTATGTGGAAAAATAAACAAATAATTCTGTAAGAAATTTTGAAACAATTTACACAACATGTGCTATTACGTAACATTTTGACCCCCTCTAGATGCAGTCTGTTTGATGCCTGGTTAGCCGATTATGCGCATAATCGCTGAAACGCTTTATCGTAAATGCTTGTACGCAGGAGGTAATTGAGCGCACAACTGGTGGCCTTACCAGTTGTTTGAAATGCGCTTTACAAGTAGTTAATGCAGAGAATCACTTGTTCACATAGGCAAAATGCGCTTTAACGGCCGGAGGAAAATAAAACTCGCTATTTAACGCGCATTCGATAATGCGCATAATCAGAGAGATAAAGCGCCTCAACTCCCGATTTACGCTCCGCTCTTGTAGAGGTAAAAATTTTAATGAGACTTCAAAGAGCTTTCAACGTCTTGTGTAGAGGCAGCCTTTGTGTACTCTCCCAGTTCCATTTGATTTTTGCTCATGTATATTTTCCAGCATGGCATATGTCTCAGCAGAAACTTGCATATTTTCCTGTGAATGAATTTGCGTAAATTTCGTGAAATAATTTAAAAAAGAAAACTCCAGACATCTGTGGACTCTGAGGGGCCAGGGGGGTCAGTATGCAGCGCATTCTGCAAGTCGGATTCTTAGAAATCCAAACTCATTTTAGCCCATCTTGAATTCCTCCAGCATCCCTACATGCATCTGATGAAGTGGACTATGGCCCATGAAAGCCTGTGCCATAATAAATGGGTTAGTCTAAGGTGTCACAGACTCTTTGTTGTTTTGCCGCACCAGACTTAACACAGCTGCCCTCTAAACATGGACTGGGCCTAGAATAGCCTTTCTGGAGGGAGTTTTGGCAAGTCTGAGGACATCTGGAGTTTTGTCTTGGAGATTAGGTATGAGCAGGTGTTCTTCATTCCATTCCTTCATTCACTGATCCATGCCTCTTGAATTCTGGTTTATTGAAGTGAATTTCTGAAATGAATTCCAGAATTGAAATATGTGCAGTTTGCTATGGCTTTCGCCTCTATTATTTGCACCTCCCCTCCCCTCATACATTACTGACATACACATGAACATTGGTAAAACACTACAGAAAAATAAAGTTGATGGGATTATATATGATTGTATCCAGAAGAGCCTTTAGTGGTGTTTAACTGATGTGCACATGTGGTCCTGTACCTTGGTAATACGCTGGGAGGCTCTACTTAATTCGCAACTCAAGTACTGGCTCTGCCACAACTGCTGCCCCTGTGACAGTGTGCCCTGCTCCAAGGGAACAAAAGCCTACCTGTGGTGGCAGGCAAAGCAACAGAGGAGGCAGAAGCAGGGTTAGGCTCTTCAGATGCCCCAGCAGAGCATCCATTCCTGCTGGAAGGAGACTGGGAATAATGTTCAACACCTCAGATGGGGAAATGACACTGTTGTGTCAGTTTTCACCAGATAGAAAGTCCTATGATGTTCAAAGAACCTTCTCCCCATTGGAAATGGGTGCAAGTATCATCATTTCCCTGGGACTTGTACTCCTAGTCCCTCCCACTCTTGAAATGGATACTCTGCTGAGGAGCTGGAGTGGTCATGATGCAGTCACCTTCACCGCTGCCTTCCCTTTCTCCTGCCCAGGTAAAGTCTGTGGGCCCTTAGGGGAGAGGGGAACACAGGGACGCTCATGCATCTTGAGAAAAGATTGCACTTTTGAAGTATTTGATCAATGCACATTTGCATGTGCCTGTGAGTAGGATACTGCATAAGGAATAATTTGAAGTGATCATACATACAAGCACAACAAGATTTCTGCTGTTGTCGTTGCTGCTGCTGCAAGGATTACTAATGTGCTGGTTTAACTTTGGAAACAAGACCAGGAGAGAAATTTGGGTGATGAGATTTTGGAATCATCCCTATTGTTGATAGGATGGTGAAAGCCTCCCACTATATATGACAAACAGTCACATTGTTAATCACTTCGAGAGCACCTCATCAATGGATCAGACACACAGATCAAGTAACATATGAAAAACCTCACTGCTTTTACTATACCAAGAAACTAGCCAGTAGTAGGGAATCTGTCGTAACCAGTATTGTCTAGGGCCATACTGTTGTAGCCACCTGGACAACTAGATTAGGGTGACCAGATAAAATCCAGGTCAGGGCTCCTGTAACTTTAACAGTTGCAGAGAAAAGGGAATTTCAGCCAGCGTCATTTGTATGCAATTAGTTCCTGGTGAAATTCCCTCTTCATCACAACAGTTAAAGGTGCAGGCACTATACTAGAGTGACCATATACAAAAGAAGGCAGTGCCCCTGCAACTTTAACTGTTGTGATGAAGAGGGAATTTCACCAGGAACTAATTGCATACAAATGACACTGGCTGAAATTCCCTTTTCTCTACAACTGTTAAAGTTACAGGAGCCCTGACCTGGATTTTATCTGGTCAGCCTAAACTAGATGGTAGATCACAAGCTGAACATGAGCCAACAGTGTGATGTGGCTGCAAAAAAAGCAAATGCTATTTTGGGCTGCATTAATAAAAGTATAGCTTCCAAATCATGAGAGGTACTGGTTCCCCTCTATTTGGCACTGGTTAGGCCTCATCTTGAGCATTGCTTCCAGTTCTGGGCACCACACTTCAAGAAGGATGCAGACAAGCTGGAGCATGTTCAGAGGAGGGCAACAAGGATGATTAGGGGTCTGGAAACAAAGCCCTATGAGGAGAGACTGAAAGAACTGGGCATGTTTAGCCTGGAGAAGAGAAGATTGAGGGGAGACATGATAGCACTCTTCAAATACTTGAAAGGTTCTCACACAGACGAGGGCCAGGATCTCTTCTCGATCATCCCAGAGTGCAGGACATTGAATAATGGGCTTAAGTTACAGGAAGCCAGATTCCGACTGGACATCTGGAAAAAATTCCTGACTGTTAGAGCAGTATGACAATAGAGGTTGTGGGCTTTCTTACACTAGAGGCATTCAAGAGGCAGCTAGACAGCCATCTGTCAGGTATGCTTTAAGGTGGATTTCTGCATTGAGCGGGGGATTGGCCCCTTCCAACTATATTATTATATGATTCTACGATTCTATCTTAAGTTGAGGTTTTAACTGACTTTGTGGCCAGGCTTAAAAGTTTAAAATATTTTAAATATCAGCTGTTTTATGTTTTATGGTTTTAAATTTTGTATATTTACTTTTTAATGTTCAATCTTTTAATTTTTGTAAACCGGCCAGACAGCTTCGGCTATGGGGTGGTATATAAATGTAAATAATAATAATAATAATAATAATAATAATACTTTGGTCAGCATGACTCATGCTGTAGTACAATTTGCTTTCTTTGGCATTGTGTGGGCACCGGCTGGCTTGGTGATGTGATGAACATTTAGAGATAAATTAATCTGCTAAACATTTGGATTAATAATTAAACTCATGTCAGAAAATGCATTAACCAAGGAGTTTTACATAAATTTTGTTTGCTTAAAAAGCACATAGAGACATTGAATACCAGCCATACCCAAGATGTTCTGGCAACGTGAGGTCCATAGAGTCTCATTATATATCTTGAAGAGCAGTTTTTGCATGCAAAACTCCTAAAGGCAGAAAGGTGCAAGCTGGGGTTTTTTTCAACTTAGTGTGTGTACTGAGTATGTCTTTCTTTCTTTCTTTCTTTCTTCTTTTTCTTCTTCCTTTTCTTGCTCTTAGATGTATAAGGAGAAAACCCATTACTCACTCTGCAGGATACAGCACTTAAATGCCTGGAGTTGTTGTTGAAGGGGTCTGGTCAGCATCAGCCGATTTTTCATTTCCTTTCAATGGGGACAGTGTGGTGCTCGGAAATCCCCAGAGCCTGGCAGCATGAATGAAAGTATTGAATTTTCAGGGAAGAGACAATTAGCACCAAACATGTGACAGAGCCATGCTCTTATTAAACTCCCGTTCATTTGAGGAGGCCTTAAACAGAAGTTAGTTATCTCCATTACCGATCCGCACTACAAGAAGGTGAGTGGCTTCTTGTTTCCAGATAGGCAAGATGCTTAGGTGTATGAAGTGAGAATGTGGAAGCTTTGTGGCATCACCTGGAACTATTCTCACTTTTATGTACATCTGCTGTATGAATTAGGGCTTTCATTTTCTACACCTAACAACTGGCTTCTGAGATTTGTTAGTATTCAGTGTCTGCAAATATAATTGAGGGTTTTGGTTGTCAACCGATTCAAACTCCAGCATGCATCCGAAAGAGTCACCCTGAAAGCAACGGCTTCCTAGGTTCCATTATAGAAATATGATGCTCGTTCTAGTATCACAAATTATTCCCCATTCTCTACTGATGACATGGAAGCATCTAGCAGAATGAATATGCAATAGGTTAATGGCCCTTCTTTGTATTGCACCTATACTTTTGAACTCTTGTAGATTTCTTGCTTAGTAACAGCTCTAGGGTGTCACTTTCAGAACAATAGCCCACAAGGAGCATAAAGCGATAAGCAGCACATCCTCTTCTGGAGACCCTCAAAATTTCAAGGCTTTTCTTTACCATCTGTTATCATTGAACCACTATTTCTTTCCTTTCTCTTTTACTGTGCACGTAACCTGAAGAAAGTTTGTTTGTTGCTTTTAGCATCCCTCGCTAACCTCAGCTCCTTCTCAGCTTTAGCCTTCCTGATGCTGTTCCTGCATTTCTGTGCTACCTGCCTGAACTCTTCCTTTGTAGCCTGGCCTTCATTCCACTTCACACATGTGTCCTTTTTTGTTTTCAGGTCACCTCTGAGCATTTTGTGGAGCCACATTGGTTTCTTCTGTTGTCTTCTATCTTTTTTCCTTGTTGGAATTGTTTCTAATTGTGCCTTTAAAATTTCCTTCTTTAAAAACTCCCACCCATCTCAGACTGTTTTTCTCGTTAGGGTCACTTGCCATGGGACCTTACTTATCATAGTTCTAAGTTCATTAAAATCAGCTTTCCTAAAATCCAGAGTACGTGTATGGCTACACTCAGCTTTTGCTTCCTTTAAATTCAAGAACTCAAGTATGACATGGTCACTTTCCACCAGAGTTCCCCTAACTGCCACTTTATCCACTAAGTCATCTCTGTTGGTCAGAATCAAGTCAAGGATAGTTGATTCTCTAGTTCCTTTCTCCACTTTCAGTATGACCCCCTCCACAAGGATTCGCTTTTGCGCCTGGTTAAGTGATTATGCGCTTCATCCCTGAAGCGCATTTACCCCTAATACCTCTGCACGAGAGGCAGGCAGGGAGAGGGGAGGGGGGAGGCAAGACCCCCGGAGGCAGGAGCCGATCTCGGCCGGGGAGCAGCGGAGGGGGCAGTGAGAGTCCTCCGCCGGCCTTTCTCTCTGCAAAGGCAAGAAACCGGGGGTGGGGGGGCGCTCAGGGGAGCCGGGAGGAGTTGTCACTGCTGGACGGGGAGCGTCTCCTTCCCGGCAGGGGCGGCGGCGGCAAGGAGAGGGGGGGCGGCGGCAGGGCGACCCCTTCTTTGGCCACGCGAAGCTCTCCCGTGCGCGCTGGCTGCAGCCTCAGCGCTCCGCTCCATTGCCTGCCTGCGTGCCTGGCTGCTTCACCCTCCCCCGCCGGAAGGAGGGAAGTCTGTCGAGGGATGTGGGCAGGCGAGGAAGGCAAAAGACGGAGCCAGAGGAGCCGGCTAGGGAAGCCAGGAGCCGAGCGGGGGAGCGAGCAGCAGCAGCAGCAGCAGCACATCCCGCCGCAAAATAAAACTCGCTATTTAACGCGCATTCGATAATGCGCACAATCGGAGGGATAGCGCGCCTCTACGCCCGATTTGCGCTCCCTCCTTGTAGAGGTAATTTTTTTAAGCGCCTTGAAAGAGCTTTAAACCTCTCTTGTAGAGGCAGCCTTATTTTGCGGCGGGATGTGCTGCTGCTGCTGCTGCTGCTCGCTCCCAGCCAGGCACGCAGGTAGGCAATGGAGCGGAGCGCTGAGGCTGCAGCCAGCGCGCGCGGGAGAGCTTCGCGTGGCCGAAGAAGGGGTCGCCCTGCCGCCGCCCCCCTCTCCCCGCCGCCGCCGCCACTGCCGCCGCCCCCGCCGGGAAGGAGACGCTCCCCGTCCAGCAGTGACAACTCCTCCCGGCTCCCCTGAGCGCCCACCCCACCCCCGGTTTCTTGCCTTTGCAGAGAGAAAGGCCGGCGGAGGACTCTCGCTGCCCCCTCCGCTGCTCCCCGGCCGAGATCGGCTCCTGCCTCCGGGGGTCTTGCCTCCCCCCTCCCCTCTCCCTGCCTGCCTCTCGTGCAGAGGTATTAGGGGTAAATGCGCTTCAGGGATGAAGCGCATAATCACTTAACCAGGCGCAAAAGCGAATCCTTGTGGAGGGGGTCATAAACTCGCTATTTAACGTGCATTTGAGAATGCGCACAATCGGAGGGATAGCGCGCCTCTACGCCCGATTTGCGCTCCCTCCTTGTAGAGGTAAATTTTTTAAAGCGCCTTGAAAGAGCTTTAAACCTCTCTTGTAGAGGCAGCCTATGAGAAGGTTATCAGCCACACATGTCAGGAATTTCTTGGAAGGACCACTTTTGGCAGAATTTGTCTCCCAACAGATATTGGGGCAACTGAAGTCCCCCATTACTACCACATTGCATTTCTTTGAAATACTGGCAATTTGATTTTCAAAAGTTGCATCCTTGTCTCCTAGACTGTGTGGTCAGTAGTGGTCTCCAACTACTATGTTCTTTTTGTGCCTTGCCTTATTTATTTTAACCCAGATGCTTTTGATGGGGCTCCCAGGCTCATCTTCCTATATTTCTGTGCAGGGATAAGTATTTTTAACATATAGTGCAACTCCACCTCCCTTTCTATTTCTTCTGTTCTTTTTGAACAAGTTATCTCCTTCAATTGCTGTATTCCAGTCATGGCAGTCATCCCACCAAGTTTCAGTTATACCTATCAAGTCCTATTTGACTTCATGTATTATGAGTTCAAGTTCATTCTGTTTGTTTCCCATACTCTGGGCATTAGTACATAGACATCAAAGACCATGTGCTTCATGGTCTGGCTTCCTTCCTACATTATTATGAAGACTATTATTGGACATGATTAGAGCTGTTCTTTCTGTTGTTGTGTATAAGCCTTTGTCCATTGTTGCCTCCAAGTTTACATCTCCCTCCCCCATAGGATTCAGATTAAAGCCCTCCTGATGAAGTTCTTCGTGCTGTAGCCAAACACATTCTTCCCAGTCCTTGAGAGGTGCAACCCTTCACTTGCCAGCAGTCCATCTTCCAAGCGTAGCCCATGGTCCCAAAATCCAAATCTCTCATGTCAGCACCACCTTCATAGCCAGTCATTCACTCTGAGTATTTTCTTTCCCTTTCTAATCCTCTTCTAAGAACTAGAAAGATGGATGAAAAAACTATCTGAGCCCCAAAGTTTTTGAGTTTCCTTCCCAAAGTTTCAAAGTCTGACATGATTTCTTCGTAGCTCCGTTTGGCAATATTAATTGTTCCCACATGGATGAAAAGAAAGGGGTATGTGTCAGTGAGCTTTATGCACTTTGACTACCCTTCAGCCACATCTCTAATCCATCCTCTAGGGAGACAGCATACATAGCGAGTCCATGGGATGTCACGACATACTTTGGTTTCAATCCCATGCAGCAGGGACTCTCCCACAATGACTACTCTTCTCTTCTTCTTGTCATGCCAACTTGAATGTTGCTTGTAGTTCAGTATCTGGTGAGGTGTCTAATACCATCTGGTTCAACTGCATGGGACCAGCTCCAGTTTTTTAGGCCTGAGGATGTAGACAAGATACTTATAGCTGTTCAGCCTATAACCTGCTCTCTTGACCTTTGCCCATCCTGGCTTATTCAAACTAACCAGGAGGAGTTGGCTGAGTAGATCAAATTTCTTAAATCAACCCTAGCACTCTCCAGGAGCAAGACTGCAGATGGTTGTTAGCTGCCACTCCAGAACTGCAACAATCCATTGTTGCCTGCTGAAAGTTCATAAAAGGATTTTGGCCCTTCCAACCCAGAGTCTAGTAAAGGTGGCATATGCTAGTAAGCAGCCAAAGGAAATATGATTGCAAATGGTTAACCCCCTGAAAGCCATTTGCAATTGGTGTGTGTGTGTATGTGTGTATAATATGGAACAGGTGAGCAAAGGGAATATCAGACAAGGGATATTTGCTTGGGGTGCTCTTCAGGATGTTAGAAAAAGCTCAAACCTGACGTACCATAAAATGGCTCCCTCAGCTTAGATGGGCCAGTGATAAAGCCAAGTATTTAGATAATCTGGCTCTCCCAGCACAAAGGCATATGCATTTACTAAGTTGCATTTCTATGTGGTGCCTTCAGCTGTGGTGGAACAACAGCACTACAGTAAAGTAGTGGGAAATGCCCACATCAAATGGAGGGTCTGGTGGTGCATTACCTTCTGAAATGTCCCCTGTTTAGTGACTAGAGTTAAATTTATAGCTGGTATCCTAGGATCTCATGAGTTCACTCACATTTGGAGTGAACTCTGGAGTCTATTAATTTCTGTCAGACCTAGATGCAGCCACTACTTGTAGAGAATCAATGTTTTCACGATCAGCAAAGAAAATCAGAGCCAATTTTGTTGGTATGTTGGAGGAACCTGAAACCTAGGGGTCCAGACTGTGTTGTATACATGTTTCTCTTTTTATTTTTATTTTATTTATTTATTAGCATTTTTATGTGATATTCCTTGTGTCATAGCCTTTGGCTTGTACAATAAATGTGATGATGCATGGATCTAGGGAGTGGTGAACGTGTAATCAAATAAAATCTATTCCAACCTTAAGCAGGGCTCATAAAATCTGTATTAATAGTCCTAGGCTGTTTTATCTGACCATTTCAATATTTCTGACATACAGCACAATCTCTTAGAAACATTTCTATGTTTCTATTCAGATCTGGCCAATAAACAATAGCTCAAGCCCTGCGTATACATTTTTCAATGCTTGGTGTCCCTCATACCTCTAACATGTTATATCTGAAAGAGTGGGGAATTGCTGTTCTTTGAAGTATTCCTTCAAAAACAGATATATCTGGCATAAATCTGTTGTAGGGACTTGACACTTTGGCCTAATCCACACCAAGCAGGATATAGCATTATGAAAGCGGTATATAAGAGGCAGGAGCCACACTACTGCTTTATAGTGGAATTGAAGTGCACTGACAACTGTTGGGGCCCATTGACACATACCGTATACCGCTTTCATACCGTTTTCATAGTGCTATATCCTGCCTGGTGTGGCTCCTGCCTCTTATATATCACTTTCATAGTGCTATATCCTGCTTGGTATGGAGTAAGCCTTTCTCTAAGTTATGCTCATCCTGCATTGATTTCATAACAATCTGCAAGGGTGTGTCTGTTTTTGTTGCCTGGACTATTTGCTCCCACAGCTGATCTGAAAGAGGAACTAATTTCCTTAAGCCACTGATAAGAACTTGATCCAAATCTGCATCTACTTCCACTTTATTCCCATTAAATGACTGCAACAGTGCATCCGTTCCAGGCTAATGCAGTTGAAATTTATAATTTGTACAGTTCAAAGAATAGCCCCTGTGGAAGCATATCTGCTAAACTACTTTCTTTTCATGCTAACTTTGTGATCTGTTTCTGCCACAAATTGTTGCACACACCCATACACACATGGCATTTTTTGCAAGCATAAACCAAAGGCAATGCCTCCTTCTCTATTTCTGCATATTGACTGGTTTTGAAGCAATTGGCCTCCAACATTCCCCGTAGTTTTGCATCAGAGCAGCACCTAAACCATGTTGTGATGCAACTGATGTTATTTCAATTGGTCTATTAAAAATATAATATTTTAATATTGCTGCTATTTTAATTACATTTCTTAAATTTAGAAGTTGCCTAAAGTGCTGACAATCCCGATTCCAAGCACTCTGTTTTCCCAGCAAAGCTCTCAAATGATATGTCAGTTCTGCCAGATTCACCAAAGTTTTGCAGTTCTTGCATTTCATCAATAGCCTGCACTAGGGCTGTGCATCGTTTCAGATCCGAATCCCGAATCCAAGAGTGGTCCCCTCCACTATACCAAATCCATGTTCTCAGGGAAACCTGCTACAGCTGCAAGGCCACAACAGGGAGTGAGAGAGCTATTCCTGTGAGAAACTCTGACAGAGAGAAGCTCACATAGGGCCGATCTACACACGAGGTTTGTAACATTTCATAAGGGTAATGAAAACTCTTTGGGCCACATGACGCACTCCCTTTAACGACATATACCTGAGGTTTTTTAAAACTCACTTCAGCAATATACAACGGTTTTTACTTTTAATAAATCGTTTTAAGTAAAATAATGTGTCTTTCCTTACCGTTTGTGATTCGTGGGGGCAGTGCTTCATTGACCAGAGCCCAAATGCTTAGCAGTTGATTGGTGGGGAAGAAAGAGAAAGTGGGTGAGTGAACTACAACACCCACAATGCCTAGCCCTATACTCATTGAAAGCTAGTGACTGAAAGGAGAACTAAGGAGGAAGAGGGTGACTGAACTACAACTCCCACAATTCTTTGCCCTAAACTCATTGTAAAAACGAAAGAGAAAGAGACGGATAGAAGAGTGTGTGAGACCTCCCACACCGCTTTGAAGACTGAAGATTTTTTCTCCTGTAACGTGAGTACTGGTTAATGTGGCCTAAGATGTTTTAGAACACACCTATTTGGAACATTTTAAAATACAATTTAAAACGTTCCAAGGGACTGTGTAGATAGGCCCATGGACAATGACTTTCTAAAACTATTTCTAATGCATCAACTTACATACATGGTGCACGTGACAATAGGTCTGAATCAGTCCAAAGCCAATCGGGTCCGATTTGGACCCTCCAAATCAGGATCCAAAGCAAATTGGGTGGTCTGTGCACAGCCCTAGCCTACACCCTATTCTGGTTAGTCTCTAAACCCTGACTTGTGATTCTCTCTCCTAAGTATACACGCTCTTGAACCCTACATTTACATTTCTCTTTATTAAGTTTCAGTCCAGCCTTTGGTGCTTTATGCAATGCCACCTGCAACCTTGCATCATGTTTCTCAATGGTTGCTCCCCAAATTATCACATCTTTGGTATGTACTGGTGTAATATCAATTCATTCAAAAATCACCTGTATCTGCTTATGATGTAACTGAGATGGGGAACACAATCCAAATGGTAAACTTTTAAAACAGTACCTGCCAAAAGGTGAAAAAGTGTATTCAAAGTGCACAATAATTTATTTTTATTTATTTTATTCATTGCATTTTTATACCGCCCTATAGCCGAAGCTCTCTGGGCGGTTCACAAAAATTAAAACCATGAAATCATTTTAAAAATATAAAACAAACCACAATCTAAAAACACAAAATAACATACAATATAAAAACACAACCAGAATAAAACCAAGCAGCAGGAATTAATACAGATTAAAATACAAATTTAAAACAGCAAGGATTAAAATTGAGTTAATTTAATTGTTAAAATACTGGGAGAATAAAAAGGGCTTCACCTGGCGACGAAAAGAGTGCAAAGTAGGCGCCAGGCGAACCTCTCTGGGGAGCTCATTCCACAGCCGGGGTGCCACAACGGAGAAAGCCCTCCTCCTAGTGGCCACCTGCCTCCCTTCCTTTGGCAGGGGCTCATGGAGAAGGACCCCTGTAGATGATCTTAGGGTCCGGGCAGGTACATATGGGAGGAGGTGTTCCTTTAGATAACCTGGCCCCAAGCCATTTAGGGCTTTAAATGTTAGTACCAGCACTTTGAATTGGGCCCGGACCTGGATCGGCAGCCAGTGAAGTTGGAAAAGGACTGGCGTAATATGGTCTCATTGGCCAGTCCCCGTTAACAGTCTGGCTACCCGAATCCAATGGTATTTGCCAAAACTCATTTGAAACATCCGAAGTTGCGAAGGTGTGTGTGTGCATTTGCTCCTGCCATTTATGCAAAGATTTTTTTCTATTGTTGGACTCCTAAAAATTTCTATTTTTACATAGCTATCTTTTGGATCTAAGCACAGCTGCAACTATCCATTTTTCCTCTCCATTATAACCAGTGAATTCACCCAATCTGTGGTGTAATCCACTTTAGCTATAATATTGATTTTTTTCAACCTTGGACATAAGGCAAATGGCATTCTTCTACAGGCATGTATCACAGGGAAATTTGGCATCTCCAGCAACTTTCCAATACCTTGAGACAGTTTTAAAAATACCTCCTGTATGTTTTTCCCCTGAACAGTACTTACAGTAGAAGCTCTTTGAATTCGAATTTAACTCGATGCATGGGGGGAAAATATGCACTAAAAGGATTTTCAGAAACTGTGCCTGTTCCAGAGGGAAGCAGTGGTGTGGCTGTGGACTGGCAATGACATCATGTGTTGCAACCAACCCCAATGTGGTCAATTACATAGACCATGTTTCCAAAGGGGAAAAGCCCCAGATGTGCCTCCTGGAGCTCCTTGGGATACAAAAATAACATTGAGCATCATCAGATCTGGGCGGGGGGGGGGGGTGGAATCATGTTTCCCTACCATCACTATGGCCTCCTGTTGTTGTCCCACAATAGTGATGATTTCTTTACACGGGGAAAGAAAGAGGAAGCAGCGATGACCACATGGCCCATTTAGTTTACTGCACACAGCAGGAAATGGTGGCAAGTTTCACTTTAAAAAATAAGTCAGATTTACTGGGGTCCATTATGTCATGGAAAAAAAGACCAGAAGGGGCGGGAGATGCGCGGGAGGCAGATAGAGTTGTGAAAAGGAGGCACGAAAAACCACAAGTGGGCAGGAACGAGCATGCGATAAACACTCGTCTGATGACGCCCATAATAATATGCAGAGGTGCTATCTGTTTAACTCCTTATTCTACAGTGCTCTATTAGGGTACGTGGAGAACTATTCTCAGAAAGTTAAGAGGAAGAAAAGCCTGTAGCATTTCACATGGGAGGAAGACTCACACACATACTCACATATTCCTTAGTGGGAAGTGTAGAGGGGAATATCACTGCTTTAGGAGCCACCAGCAGCAGCTGTTACACCAAACCCCACCCTCATCACAGACCTGTTTACATGCTTAGCAATCAACGCACCTTACACTATTGAAGGAGTTTTTCTTGGGCCTTGCAATGTTACTGAATATGTCTAAGAGGAGTTGTTAAGGCTTGTTAGCATAGTATAGGGGAAAAAGCTTTAGGGGGCATGGAAGGAGTTTGAGGGATGTACAAGTAGTGGGAATAACACTTTAAGGTTAAGGGGGCTAGTATAGGCTGACCATATGAAAAGGAGGACAGGGCTCATGTAACTTTAAGAGTTGTAGAGAAAAGGGAATTTCATCCGGTGCCATTTGTATGCAATTAGTTCCTAGTGAAATTCCCTCTTCATCACAACTGTTAAAGTTGCAGGGGCCCTGCCTTCTTTTGTATATGGTCACTCTAATATAGTGCCTGCAGCTTTAACTGTTGTGATGAAGAGGGAATTTCACCAGGAACTAACTGCATACAAATGACACTGGTTGAAATTCCCTTTTCTCTACGACTGTTAAAGTTACATGAGCCCTGTCCTCCTTTTCATATGGTCAGCCTAGGCTAGTAGGGGTATAAGCAAAACTCTGTATCAAGGGTTAGATGCTTTGGGGGTATAAGTATAAATAAGGCCTGATGGGGTTTGCTTTGATATCACTTACTGTATTAGTTCTAATTATCCTGCACTTGTTCCAACTGTCTTGTTCCTTATAAGGGAACTAGGTAACTGGTCAAGGATTATAGAAAGGTAGAGTTGTGGTTTAGAAATCCCCATGTCTGGAAGAAAAGAGAAGTAAACCAAACAGTTGCCCACATGAAAAGCAGAAGTGATGTCCAGTTTAGGGATAAACAATACATCACACAAGGATGAGACATTATGGGAAGAGGCTGGTATAAACTGATGAAGTGGACTTAGATATTTTAAAATAAACTAATTTGTGAGTATACAGCTGCAAGATTTATGAGTATGTCATTTTGCTATGCTTTGGGTGGAAGGTTTGTGATTGTGCTAAATTTTCTCTTTAATGAAATACATTTAATTTTAAAGTCTGAGTAGATGTTTTAAGTTCTAAGTGTAGATGAATGCAAACGTTCTGTCCTGAACGTTTGCACCTCCACCTACAACACTTGGGCCAAACCAAGGCTATTGAGATGGGCGTGCCTGAGTATCAAATACCAGGGACGCTGAAATTTTAACCTCCCTACATTATGGAAAGGAATCATAGAATCATAGAAGAGCTAGAAGGGGCCTATAAGGCCATCAAATCCAACCCCCTGCTTAGTGCAGGAGCCAAGACTTTGATGCTTTACGGGTCTGGCAGCACGAGATCAAATATGAATGTAGGTATATTGGTGAGCAACAATCAGTATGTCTCCATCTACTCAGCTATAGCCAGATTTCTATACACATCCCCACCATTGGTTCATCATCATCATTATCAACAGCAAACAAACAAACAACAACAACAACATATATATCAGAAATACATTGCAATAGTACTGCCAACTAACGCTAATGATATGTGGTCTTCTAGTCATGTACCACAGAGCTATAGATTAAACTACTAGCTACTAGGGGTGTGCACCGGATCGGGTCCGATCAACGATCCAGAGCCAATCCGGGGGAAATCGGATACAATCATCACCTGGTGCTCTACTGAGAACTAGGCCACGAAGCCTGTTTCTCAGTAGATTGGACCAGCGGATGGCAGCGGGTGCCCCAGCAGGTAAGGAGCGTGAGTGGGGGGGAGGGACAGGGAGGAGGGAGTTAGGCCCCCACTCACCTGCCCCATGTTTTCGCCATAGGCTTGCATTGGGGGAAAGCTTTCTTTCCCCTAATGTAAGCCTATGGCGAAAACAGCTAAAATGGCGTCCGATTTTCGGATTGGAATTGGATCCGAAACGAACCGGGAAGCCTCCGATCCGAAGCCTCAGTTCCAGTTCCGATCCCGGTTCCGATCCGATCTGGGGGGCATGCACATCCCTACTAGACTAGCTACTGCTATAATGTTTGGGGGACATTAGTGATCAGTGATGTTATCTCAGTGGAAGAAAACTAATATTGTTATGCTCATTGCTGTCAGGGAATTGGGAAAGTGCCTCAGACACCTTAGGTTTATATTTGAAGTGCTCCCTGTTGTCTGACAGTGCCTTTTTCCAATAGCCACCTTTCCATGACTGAAAGAGATCTCAAAGATTATCTGCTTCACTCTTCTATAATGAGACAAATTGTTCTGGCCTCCTAAGTCCCTAGAATTTAAAAGCTTTTTCTTCATGTTTCTCAGTAGATATCCAGGGAACAACAGATAAGTCTCCACTGACTTTGTGTAGTAGAGCAATGGTTAATCAGTATTATCAATGAGAATTTTGTGGTAATGACTGAAATACCGCTTGAGAAACTTTCATATGTAAAGCTGTACACAGGAAGAAGCACCATCTTGAGGGGTTGGCTGTATCATCTGACAGGTCCCACCTGTCCTCCATAGTCAACACAAATGTTAATGACTTTTCATATTCTTTTCCTAATATTGCTCACACTTCAGCACCTAATGCCAGGACTTCTGTTGCCAATTAGATGAGATTAGGTGTGGGAATGGCCTTGCGCATACTGTACAGGACATGAATCTATTCCTAGAGCTGTAGATCCCCCCCCCCCCGTTAATGGCCAATGCTGAACTCGGGGTGGGAATGAAAAGCCGTTCATGGGAGCCCTCTCCAGAGTTCTCAGTAGGGGGTGAGAAAGACCCTGGCTGCACACTGTAGCCATCACATGAACAGAAACCATGTATAACCCAGACTGGGGTTGAGACTTTTGAAGGCTCCCCAAGAGACAGGCAGGGCCAGCTGGACGGGATCTTGTGGGGAGGCAATAGCTTGTAATGACTGCCAGATCCTCTTCAATAGGCTAAAGAAAGTCTGCTGTCTTAACACTCAGAGTTACCTCTTAAGATTTGGGGGCGGGGGTCAGGACTGTTTGATATAAAAAGTGAAGGGATCATTGTTTCAGCTGGAACTTGTTTTTCACCTCATGGCTATGGTGCCCTTGTGAAAACGATCACCCCTGCCCATCCATAGCTAGTAACAGAATATTGTGGATATGTCAGCTGCTAATATTTTGCTCTTGCTTTTGAGTGAGGCAAACATTGGATACTCCTCTATGATCCAACTTGCACATTTCCATTAAAGCCAAATTTGGCTCCATGGCAACCTCTGTGTTGTGCTGAGTCCAGTATCTCTCTATGTTTTTAGAGCTAGACTCATCTATCATCGTAGACAGAAGGTTGGAACGCAGAGACCACTGCTGTTGCTTTGGGTCCCAATTGAAGGGGGTGTGGAGTTCAAAACTTGACTGAGGGCCAAAAATATCCAAGAGATGTGGTTACCTTGCCCAGATGTAGCAGTTCTTCTTCCTGAACTCTGTGGCTGTTGCAGTGTAGGGTGGCAAGTCTCTGTGAAGGCTGCCTGGAACAAATGACACTCAATCATTCTACTTCCAGCCACTGAGTGAATGGTGGATTTACCCATAATAAGGGCCAATTCATACATAACATTTTACTCCCTGGGAGAACTTTTTAAATTATTCCTCTGGACCAATATAAATAGAAAACATGAGTAGGAGCCAGCAGGAATCTAATATCCTGCTTACAAATCCTTCCTGGAAAATCAATGTGGATTTTTGGTCCTGATGTAATGTTTCCCAAATGCAATCCTCTACAGGAATACTTCCAAAAACATTTCTGCGGAGAAAAACCTGATGTTAGAATCTGCTCAGCTCCTGTGCATTTTTACCTAGGGGTAGGTTCAGTGCAGTTCAATGAGACGTACTCCCATTTAGATGGGCACAGGATTTCAGCCTTGGAGCCAGCGTGCCACCTGGCTTCTACACTAACCCTGGCTGCAGAGGCATTTATCTCGTAACTTCAAAACTAAAATAGCCATGAGTGTAATACAACCTGCATGCTGTTGTCAAAAACAAGAACTGGTATTGTAGCTAAGGTTTGGCGGCACTCCTGGAAGTCAAAGGTCACAAGAGGGGCCCTGCAGGGGATTCCGGGATATACTCTTCAAGTACATACGCCATGCTGTATGCTGACTCACAATAGATCATGTGTACAACCAGTCACAAGCCAGAAATAACACACTAAGCTGGATTTCTGTATCAATCAACACAGTGCACACAACAGGCATACATATATTTTCATTCTGGGTCACAGACAGGAGTAATTTAGAGATGAAAAACAAGGAAGTATTCCATCCCTGGAAAAAAAATGTGAATGTCCTGAGGATCCAAAATCAAGAAAATACACTCTGAACTTACAATGTAAAATGTTAGCACATAATGGTCAAAGTAAGAAATAATGAAACAATCAAACATATGCAATACACACGCTACATAAAACACACTCAATATTAAAATACAAAGGTAGGTAAATGTGATGCCAAGATGCTAAAAAGTCCATAGTTACATGTAATATCTCCCAATCCTGCAATTAAATCCTGACAGGAAGTCAGTCCTTTGGTCCATTTTAGATCGCCCTTATTCATGGCAAAGACATCAAAATATGGAAACAACATCCAAATTTCCAGTTTTGATGGATGACAATAGCCCTATGCAGGTGTTGCCTGCAATATGTGAAGGGCTACATTTGGGAGGGGACGTGGGCATACATGCAAGCCCTACTAGCATCTACATGCAACCAATGAGATGAGTTCAGTGTACTGAGCTCCTAGCTCTCAGGGAACAAGTTCATTCCCTTGAGGTCAAGGTTGCTGACCTGGAGAAGCCAAGAGAGGCAGAGAGGTTGACAGACGAAACCTTCAAGGATCTAACGGTGATATCCCACTCCATCGGTGACAGCTCCTCTGTAGTCACAGAGAATGCAGATATCGAGGAAGAAGGAAATGATCCCTTAGAAGGGACCCATTCCTCAGAAGACATGCAAATATCTTCTTGCTCTGAGGATGTCCCTCCAAGGGAAGGGGAGCTTGTGGTGGGAGATTCAATCATTAGGCACATAAACAGCTGGGTTTGTGATGAGTGTATAGACCACATGGTGAACTGCCTGCCTGGTGAGAAGGTTGTGGATATCATGCACCGTCTAGATAGCACAGTAGACAGTGCTGGGATGGAGTCAGTTGTCATGGTACACATTGGTACCAACAATGTGGGGAAATGTAGTCGTGAGGTCCTGGAAGCCAAATTTAGGTTGCTAGGCAGGAGGTTAAAATCCAGGACCACCAAGAAGGCTTTCTCTGAAATGCTGCCAGTTCCACATGCTGGGCCAGCTAGACATAGGGTGACCAGATAAAATCCAGGTCAGGTCTCCTGTAACTTTAACAGTTGTAGAGCAAAGGGAATTTCAGCCAGTGTCATTTGTATGCAATTAGTTCCTGGTGAAATTCCCTCTTCATCACAACAGTTAAAGTTGCAGGGGCCTTGCCTTCTTTTGTATATGGTCACTCTAGTATAGTGCATGCACCTTTAACTGTTGTGATGAAGTGGGAATATCACCAGGAACTAACTGCATACAAATGAAACTGGCTGAAATTCCCTTTTCTCTACAACTGTTAAAGTTACATGAGCCCTGACCTGGATTTTATCTGGTCAGCCTAGCTAGACAGGCACAGCTGAGAAGTCTCAATGTGTGGATAAGATGGTGGTGCAGAGAGGAGGGGTTCAAATTTGTTAGGCACTAGGGAACATTTTGGGACAAGCCGGGCCTGTACAGGAGGGATGGGCTGCACTTAAACCAAAATGGAACCAGACTGCTGGTGCTAAACAAAAAGGTGGCAGAGCAGCTTTTGAACTAAATCCTGGGGGAAAGCCGACAGAGGCTGGGAAACATCTAGTTTGGTTTAAATTAGGGTGACCAGATAAAATCCAGGTCAGGGCTCCTGTAACTTTAACAGTTGTAGAGAAAAGGGAATTTCAGCCAGTGTCATTTGTATGCAATCCCTCTGCATCACAACAGTTAAAGGTGCAGGGGCCCTGTCTTCTTTTGTATATGGTCACTCTAGTATAGTGCATGCACCTTTAACTGTTGTAATGAAGAGGAAATTTCACCAGGAACTAATTGCATACAAATGACACTGGCTGAAATTCCCTTTTCTCTACAACTGTTAAAGTTACAGGAGCCCTGACCTGGATTTTATCTGGTCAGCCTAGGTCACCCTAGTTTAAATTATCTGAAGGGATGAATATGAAAAAGGTTTTGATTGTCCCAATGTAGAAGGGGAGCAGATAGGCCATGAGTACAGGATAGAACATGATAGCCAATCAAAGAGGCTAAAGTGCAACAGTGAAAAAGGGATACGTCAGGGACATCTGGGGAGGGACACCATGTTTAGGTGTTTCTATGCAAATGCTAGAGGCCTCTGAGCCAAAATGGGAGAACTGGAGTGCTTGGTTTCAAAGGAGAACCTGGACATAGTGAGCATTACAGAAACCTGGTGGAATGGAGAGAACCAGTGGGATATGGTCATCCCTGGGTATAAACTCTACAGGAAGGACAGGGAAGGGAGTACTGGGGGCAGTGTTGCTCTGTATGTCAAAAGAGGGTGTTGTGTGAAGTAGACTAGCACACCTAAACAGAGCAGACTCTTCCACAGGAGTGTTGTGGGTGACAATACAGGGCCCCAAAACTAATTTAGTGCTCGGAACGTGCTATCGTCCCCCAGACCAAAATGCAAGCAAACAATAAGAGATGTAAAAAAGTGTTTTGAGGAGCACATCGCTAATAATATCAAGGCCAACAATAAATAATTCTTAAAATATATCAGAAGCAGGATATATAAGGAAGCAGTTCGACCGTTAGATAACAACAGAGTTTTTTTAAAAAAAATACTTCTTTATTACATTTTCTTATCCAACAACATATAAATCATTTTAATAATAACCATCAATATCGAATATAATTTCCCCCCCTTCCCCCTCATCCCCCCCCCTGCTGTTTTTCTTCTGGCTTGTCTCTTCTTTTCTTTTCTTTTTTTTCCTTCTTTCTCTCTTCTTTTTTTTTTCTTTCTTTTATTTTCATAAGTCCCATAACTTTTTATATGCTTCCACCATATTTTCCCTATTTGGTTCTTTTTTCATATACTCTATATATGCTTTCCAGTCCATTCTGAAAGTATCTCTTTTCTTCCCCCCCCCCCCCGTAAACTCTGAGTTTCTGTGTCAATTTTTCATTTATTCCAATGTTCCAATGTTTTCCCACATTTTAATTGTCAACATCCTAGCTGTCTTCCATTTGGATGCTATCAGATGTCTTGCTGCTGTCAACATGAACCCAATTAAAATTTTATCTTCTAACCTTCTATTTTCTTTAATATACATATTCAGTAGAGCTAGCTCTGGCTTTATTTTTATCTCCTGATCCGTAACTTCCTCTATTTTTTGAAATACCTTTTCCCAAAATTTCTTAACCCTTTTACATTCCCACCACATATGTATTTGGGTCCCCTTTTCTTTACATCCTCTCCAGCACATTGATGTCAGATTTCTGTTTATTTTTGCCATCTTCACAGGTGTCATGTACCATTTTTGTGCTATTTTTAAAGCACCTTCCCTTATCCTTACTGAAGTTGTTTGGAAGGAGAGGATAACAACAGAGTTAAGGGAGTACTAATGGAGATTGCAGAGAAGCTGAAGGAATTCTTCACATTGGTGTTCACTGCAGAAGATATAGGACAGATGCCTGTGTCTGAACTGATCTTTTCAGGAAGGGAGTCTGAGGAACTGAGACAAATAGTGGTGACAAAAGATGAAGTTCTCAACATTATTGACTGTTGAAAGCAAATAAATCACCGGGTCCAGATGGTATCCATCCTAGAGTTCTCAAAGAATATGAAATTGCAGATCTTCTAACCAAAGTATGCGACATGTCCCCTAAGCTCAGCCTCTGTACCAGAGAACTGGAAGATGGCCAATGTAACACCAATTTCTAAAAAGGGATCCAGGGGGGATCTGGGAAATTGTAGGCCGGTTAGCTTGATGTCTGTTCCAGATAAATTGGTTGAAAGCATTATTAAAGACAAAATTGGGAAGTATACAGAAAGGCTATCCTGCTGAAGAAGGATCAGCACAGTTTCCGCAAAGGCAAGTCCTGTCTCACTAATTTTCTGGAATTCTTTGAGAGTGTCAACAAACATCTAGACAGGGGTGATCTGGTGGACATTGTTTACTTGGGCTTCCAAAAGGCTTTTGATAAAGTCCCTCACCAAAGACTCCTGAGCAAACTTAGCAGTCATAGAATAAGGGGAGAGGTCCTCTTATGGATAAGTAACTGGTTACTGCCTTTATTCAAATCTATGGTGTGATCACACTTAGAATACAGTTCTAAGGTGTACAGTTCTGGTCACCACACCTAAAAAAAAGATATTACAGAGCAGGAAAAAGTGCAGAAAAGGGCAACTAAAATGGGCAAGGGGCTGGAACATCTCCCTATGAGGGAAGGATGCAACAGCTGGGATTGTTTAGCTTGAAAAAAAGGAGGCTAAGGGGAGACATGATAGAGGTGTACAAAATTATGCATGGTGTGGTAGAATGTGGATAGGGAGACATTTTTCTCCCTCTCTCAAAATACTAGAACCCAGGGTCATCTGATTGGTGGGAGATTCAGGACAAATAAAAGGAAGTACGTCTTTACATAGTGCATAGGAATTCACTACCACACAAGATGTAGTGCTGGCCATCAATTTGGATGGCTTTAAAAGGGAGTTGGATAAATTCCTGGAGGAGAAGGCTATCAATGGCTACTAGCCCTGATGGTTATGTGCTACCTCCAGTACCCAGGCAGTAAGCCTGTGTGCACCAGTTGCTGGGGAACATGGGTGGGAGGGTGCTATTGCACCATGTCCTGCTTTGTTGGTCCCTGGTCGACAGCTGGTTGGCCACTGTGTAAACAGAGTGCTGGACTAGATGGATCCTCAGTCTGATCTAGCATGACACTTCTTATGTGGTCTTCTGGATTGGGGATTGGGGGTATGGTGCCATAAATATGCAAATGACTCTCAGATCTTTCTCTCTGTACTCAAGTTGCCTCTTCTGCATGAAGTCCTTTGCCAGCTGTAACTTCATCTAGACAGATATAGGTTGGCTACTGTTATCCATGCTCTGCTAACATCCAGATTAGACTACTGCAATAGATATATTATTAGGGTGACCATATGGAAAGGAGGATAGGGCTCCTGTATCTTTAACAGTTGAACAGAAATGGGAATTTCAGCTGGTGTCATTTGTATGCATGCAGCATCTGGTGGAATTCCCTCTTCTTATTTTTATAGAGATGAGCTGAAGTGAGAGGTAAGACTTAGAATCTCCTTACACAGCTGGACAGCCTAGTGTGTTCAAACAATGACCAGTCTATGTTGGCAGCCTATCAGTGATTTTTGGGAACATTTACTAAGATGTCCAGCAACAGGAAAAGGCACCCCCTGGACCAGATCAGTAACATCACTGACATTCCATTACCAACTTTGCATTGTGTGGAATGGGTAGTGAAGTTGGGAGAAGTATTTCAGCTCAACTCTTCAGGGCCTGTTCACACATAACAGCAGCAAATCATGGGTTAATTAATTAACCCACGATTTGTTAGTTCATGTTCCCAGTTTGTGCCACCACTATTTTGAATATGTAACCTCCAATTGACCCAATTAGAGGTTATTACATAACATGCGAAACCAGATGTTGTGGGTTAATCGTGGGTTAAACAACCCACAGTTAACCTAATCATAGGTTAAATGTGGGTTGTTTAACTCACAATTAACCCATAGTGTCCAGGTCTGCACGTTACAAAGTAACCTCAGATCAGGTCGATCAAAGATTGCATATTTAAAATGGTGGTGACATGTGACCCTGGCAAACCATGGGGAAAGTTGGATGAAGAAGTTTAATTTATAGATGATTTATAAACAAAACAGGGATGGGCAAGGGCAGGGGAACTAATATGCCTCACTGTGACTGATGTTTTTTGAATTCTAAACAGCAATATGAATACAAGTCAATTTGCCTCAACTATAAACCAATTTCACCACTGTAGTGATTGATCGTTCTCTATGTATGTAGGAGGATCACGTGCCTTGGCCAGTAAGGTTTATGTACTGCCCCTTGCTCTAATTATATAAACCCAGGGGCCTTCAGACAAACATAGGAAGTACTGGAGCATCTATACATGGGGGGGGGCATAAGGAAAGAAGGACAGGGGGGCTCCTGTACTTTAACAGTTGTATAGAAAAAGGCATTTCAGCAGGTGTCATTTGTATGCATGCAGCCCCTGATGAAAATCCCTCTTCATCATAACAGTTAAAGCTGCAGGAGCCCTGCCCTCAGGGACCATCTGCCTGTATGCTCAGCTGATCAGGCTCTGCTTGCTCTCTTCATGCATTTACTATTCCAGTTGAAGACATCACCATCAAGGGAGGAGCAGTGCTTTGACAATGATGCCCCAAAGCTTTGGAGAAATCTCCTGGCTGAGACTAGGGGTTACTTCGCTGGTGTGATGGAGCTCAACAATGCCATTGCCATGCCAGTTTTTACACTCGATGGTGGAGAGGGGTGGGGCAGTCTCCAGTCTAGCCAGAAATTGAAGTGCCTTAAAATATAATTCAGGACTGACTTTAGTTTCAACAGGCTGGAAACCTGAGTCAGTTTTAGATATCTTTAGCTGCTGCAGTGCCCATCACAGCCCTCCGTTCAGCGTGATTAGGAGAAGTGGAGACAATCGCAAAAAAGGCAACATGGAATGCAAAAACTCAGAGAACTCATTCAGCAAGTCATTTCAGACCATTATAATTCATTTTCATTTCTCATTGTTTGGGAAGGCATTTTTTCCCTGATAATCCAGTGTGCTGGTAATACCAGCAATTCAAAAGCGTGTCTAAAACCTTGACGACAGTAATTAATGTACTCTATCAGCAGTTGTGTCTCATAGCCAGCTGTTTTGTTGTGAAAGCTTCCAAGTCCTACCATTGGAAAACTCTACTCTTATTTGCCCTCCCCCACTTCTTGCACACACACACACACACACACACACTCACACCATTGAGCAATGTCTGGTATAACTTTCACTTAACGATTAGTGGCTTTATTCAATCCATCAGCATAGGGCAGAGGTTACTTTAGTCTCTTGGGGCATCCAGCAAAACCTGATCTGATAGACAAGCCTCTTTTGGCAGTGCTATCAGAATAGGAGAAAGTAGCTGCAGGTGGGGAAAGGAGAGAGGGAAGTTGGAAAGCTCGAAGGGAGAGCTTTTTTTTGTATGCTCAGCTCTCCTACATTCCAACAGAAAATGATGGTCCTAGGACAGGTCAACAACACACAACACATGCATGTTGGGGCTATTCTTAGTCTGTTTTGCTATTTTACTGCAAAGGCCTCTCCATACAGTTGCATATTAATACCCATAAGTAAGAAAATTATGAGGATGCTATGAAAAATAAATAAATAAATAAATAAAATAATGAAAGGCACCCTTGGGCCTGAAGAACCCACCATACTGCTGCAGTGCTTGTTCCCAATCAATTTTTTACTCTCTGTGTGTGTTTGGTATTCTGTTTTGCATCTGTATCAGGTATGTCTGGATCATTTCACCTCTTCCAATACAGAAGAATTTCCCACCCCAGGACAAAATTGCCAATTGCATTTTAGATTGCAGAGTTTTAAATGCATATTTTCATTGATATGAGTTTTTTCTTATTATTTTAAAGTATTTTGTGTCTCCTTTCTTTATAGACATCACTCTGGGCGCTCTGGAAGCTGAAGAGCAAGAGGAGGAAGAATGTTTAATATATCTGCATGGGTGACTGTTCTGGGCTTCCCATCTTCCTCAACAGAATCACTATGGATGGTAAAAGCAGGCCTGAAAAGTATTTTTTTTGTACTAGGGGACATTATTGGCTGCATTCACATGTAACACCAAGCCATGTTATAGTTTGTTAAATTGTGGGTTATTGTTATGCCCAAACCTGCACTTGCAAACAAAATGAGGTTTGTTTTCCAGCAACAAACCACAATTAGAAGTAATAGCTTTTGTTGTTGACATACAAACTCTGGCTTGTTCTAACTGTGGTTTGCTGTTATATCCAAATCCAGAACTATAGCTTATCCCTGGTTTATTTTCCAAGCTGCCCTCTGGGAAACAGAGACAGCATGCAAGACCAGCCGGAAAATGAAACCATTCTGAAGGCTGCTTCACTCAATGACACTTTTCCCAGATTAGACTCCTGGCTGCAATCTGCTGATAAAGCATAGGAAGATTTAGGGGACAACAATTGATCATATATGCACAACATGCAAAGGACCGCACCACTTACTCTCCCATGGATACCATCACACCCCTAAAGATGCAGATAAATGCTTTGCAGTGTGAGGAGAGCAATAGTTGTTTACCTTCATATTCAGGATGCAATTACCTTTCCAGAAATCTTTCTGTGAAACTCCAAGTCATCTCTACAAGGCACTTAACACCTTATTGACCAAGGAGTGACCCAGAGAGTTATCTCCCTGTTGCTATGCTTTGTGCTCCACACACACACACACACACACACACACAGGTTACTGATTACCAGCCTCAGGAACCAGGATTGCTTACGCCATGAGATGGACAATGTTTTGTGGAACTAATTCACTCCCAACAACACACCATCATCAAGATCCTAGTTTGGGAAGGGTTAAAAAAACAAGCCCAGAAACCGCAAGCTTAGTTGCTGACAAATCTGGGCCAGCTCAGTAAGACTGCCAAGAACTCCAGTTCCAGAAGGTACCCTTCCATTCTAAACCTACCACATCTAGGGAAGTACCTTATTCCAAGACCTATCCATGGCATTAAGAGGACACACAGGACTCCCAAGTATCTGCTTCCCCAATATCCACATTCCAGGATGCTTGGTAGATGAGATCCCAGTGGTTGTCAGCAAAATTCTGGACCAATGAAGAGGGGGGGGGGGGGTCTTCATCAATCTTTAAATGAATCTGGAGGCTCGGCAATGGCTCCAGAGCGTTTCCAGATGTCCTTGTCTGGATGTCGAAGGAGATCGCTTGCAGTACTTCCATTGTACAACTGCCAAATGACTTGATGAATGACTCAAAAGAAAAAATCAAGGAGGTCACCACTCACAACAAAAGTCCAGGAGTGAAATTCAAGATCATGCCCTTATATGACAACCTGGCAACAATCCTCCTAGATAGGAAAGATGTTACACCTGGTTACTCAGCCAGGATGAAGATTCACTTGACTGAGCAAGAGATAATGGCAGCAACCCAAGCAATTTGCCACCCAGGAAGGCATCTTCACCTCCTCCAAGCCACCAGTTGCCAGTACACTCGCTACAAGGTCCACACCAACAGCCACCCTATCCAAGCTGCAAACTTGGCAGATGGCAAGTTCCTCCCATCTGAGGGAGGACAGAGTTTATCATGGAACATTTGGGGCAGGGGGAACCAGCACTTTACAGGAACCCCCGCCATGCATCGGTACCCCCATGAATGTCCCAGCCATTCTAACACATGTAGCAGTGAAGAAGGACAGTCTGGAGAAGAGCAGCTGAGCACCAACAAGGTCTTCACAGCATTCTCAAGACCACTGCAGCCAACAGAGGTGATAGTGACAGACCCACATGCATTTCAAGACTGTCAAAAGCTTCAGTCCTGGAGAGGGCAGAGGAAAGAGAATTGTCCCAGAAGGAGGAACAGGAACTGGTGCAGACAGTCCTGCTGAACTTGGATGACAGCATTATTAGTCTGATTGTACATGCCCGAGAGACCCCTCTTGAGAAAGAGATGCCTATCGAACCACTGCTCCTGGTGGAAATGCAAGAATACCTGAACAGTAAGGACAAGAGTGTTCCTCCAATTGCAGTAGAGTTGAAATATCTCTTTGATGAGCAGAGTGGATTAACTTTCCATGACAGCTTTCTCCAACATGGTGCCCTTCAGAAGTTTTGAACTATAGCCAGCATGCTCAATGGTCAGGGGCTTTAAGGTAGATTTCAGCACTGAGCAGGGGGTTGGACTCGATGGCCTTATAGGCCCCTTCCAACTCTATCATTCTGTGATTCTATGATTCTGTGATTCTATGATTCTAATTAAAGATGTAATCTAAAACATCTGGAGGGCACACAGCTGGGGAAATGTGTACTACATGGTACTGCCAAGCATGAGGGAATGCATTCTGAGTACTCTCAAGCAAGTGTGATTCCCCCAGGTTATGTGTTATAAAGTAGGGCAGATAATTTAAATAGGCCTTTAAAACTGGATGAGATCCTAAACTCAGACTACAAAGGTGGCATTTTTAAGAACGGTCTAACAGCCTGAAAGTTTACATCAAATCAAAATTTTATTAGGCAACCTAAAATTGGTTTTAGCCAAATCATGAACAATACACAATACAATACATAGCAAAATAGTATAAGAATTCAATCACAGTAAAATATATTAAAATATATGATTGTGAATAACACATATCCTAAACAAGACCATTCTAAAAAAAAGCAGGGGGGAGAGATGTTTTCCAACGTTGCCTTCCATTACTAAATGAACTAAATCTTTTTACAAAGCCATTTACAGGGGGGACCCATTAAAAGATGAGCTCAACAACTTCAAAGTAAATTTTGGGGGTGGGGGTTCTGAAGGTATCCAGTAAAATATGTCTAACATTAATGTTGTGGTTTTAAATATAGGAGGGAAATCTGTTTTAAAAAATAGGGCATTGGTTTAAAATGTTAGATGGATTTTTTTAATAACATATTATGAATGGCATAACATTCATAGTATGTTATATGTATTCTAAAAAAAATAGGTTGTGATTTAAAATATTGGGGGAGATGCTTAAAGTATAAGGGGAATTCCTTGCAAAAAAAGTGTGTATTAGGCAAAATTGTTACCAAAGCTGAAATGTGGGTATGAATATAAATGTTCATGTGGTTTGTTTTAAAAAAATCTCATATTTTGGGATGAACTGAACTTAAAATTGAAAAATAAATGAGAAACTGATAGAAACCAAAATTGACAGATTTGTCCATCCCAAGTGGATAGAGATAACTTTTTCTTCTTCCCCCATTACATTAAAATGTGGGTCATCCAATGGGATTGATTGGCCATAAATTCATGACAGACAAATTAAAGTACTTCTGCACACAATGCAGATCCAGACTAGCAAAATACTTCTTACATTCTTATCCCTTTTCTTTGTTTAACATGCCAGTTCTTGGACAAAGGGATTCCAAAGTCACATACCAATGTCAAATTGCTTAAAGTACAATTTATTACTCTATGGGCAGAATCCAATACTGCCCAGCCAGTAGTGGAGCAGCCCCTCACTGCTGGTGGAACTGCCATTTAGCACTTTGAGAGGCAAGGCCCAAAACATTTCCATTCATTTTGGGGCTTGCCTTCAGAACCACGTTTCCACAAGTGATGCGGAGTGCTTGTGGACCAGAAGTGGTGGAGCTAACCATGCACAGACCAGAATTGGTGACCACCTCCGTCAATGATTGAGCAGCATTGGATTCTGCCCTATTTCCTGCAGTTTGACAAAATAAGGACAAAGGGTTGTTGTTTTATCACACTAAACATATTAATCATCTAACTATTGCAATGCTAACAACAGTTTGGGAATGGCAACCATTAAGATAATCCTCACTGTCTGTACCTTTGTATTTCAATTCTCTCTGACAACACAATTCACACCTTTCACCCCCTGGCAGGTGTATATAAATCTTCCACTTTGAGGTTAACACTTCATTCATCTGATGAAGTGGACAATGTCCATGAAAGTTTATGCCAGAATATTTTTTTTAGTCTCTAAAAATGCCATAGATACATATGCTCCTGTGCATTGGTGATACACTACAGAAAAATTATTGCAAACTTGCCTTCTCCCATTACACTCTACTTATAGCTCACATTTTTATCTTTCATGTTTTATCCTTCTTTCTTCAATTTGTTAATGATACAGATTCAGGTGGAGAGAGTGAAACTCCAATTTTAATTATATCCTTATTAAAAACATGGACTTAATAAGCCTGATTCCATTTTAAACCAAAGCCTTTGCTTTGGGCGAGCTGCGAGCTTTGTTCTCATTCTCTAACAGGACAATCCTACTCATATTTACTCAGCATAAGTTCTAATGAGTTCCATGGGATTTTATCCCCCATAAGCGTGTGTAAGACTGCATGTCTAAATGGCGGAAATGGAAGACTCATCTGCCACATTTCTGTTTACTTAAACAGACACATAACTGAAATATAGGTAAAAGCCCCCTCTTGTGGAGCCCACATGTTTATCAAGGACATAAAGTTTCAATAAAGAATCAAGAAATTCTAATTAAATTAATTATGAAGCCCCCAGTGAAATCTCACTTCAGCCATGAACTCATTGGGCAACCTTAGAAAACTCACAATTCTCTCTGCTCAATTTATAATATGAGGATAATATTACTAGCCTACTTTACAGAGTTGTTGTAAATATCAATGACATTTTATGCTCCTTTGAGCATCCCCCCTAAACATGCCTGTTCATTTAGTCAAAGGCTGACATTTTATCTGAATCGCAACTAGTCTCAATAGTTGTCACCATAGCAACACAAGGCTGTAAAAATAGGGCGGGGCATATGAGTCTTCAGGAACAATTGAAGCAAATTTTGTGGAAAGAACGTAATCCATTAAAAAGAAATTCTTCATTTTATTCCAAAGCTTTTAACTCCCACTTCAGGTTAGATGCTCTTTGTTTCGTAATCTTTTGCTCAGGGTGGAATAACATCAGTTCTTGAATGACTAGTTTGGTCATAAAATCTCCCCTGCTGGATCCAACTGAAGGTTCATCTAGTCAAAGCATCTTGGTGTGGATCCGAATGTGACCGGATGGATGCTTCCAGGATGCTTGAACACAAGGCATGACAGCAACACACACACACACACACACACACACACACACACACACACTATTATGGCCCAGTAACTTATTCAGTGATGTGTTATCTGTTAAAACATAATGATGGAATTCAGGTTCTGCACTTGTATTGGTATCTGAATTGGTTTACTAACAGCCCTCTATACTTCTCTTTCACAATGCTTTTAATGCAGGCCAAGGGGAAAGAGGGAAGGAGGAGTACAGAGCTTGGGATATACTTAAGAGAACAGGGCACAGTTAATTCACTGTACCTGAAAATAATATCTCTGATCTGCAAACAGAAAAGAGGTAAGCATGTTGCTGGTGATGGCTCAGCTCACACTGGCATCAGGGCATATCTTCCAGGCTTCCCTATTCTGATGCCCTCCACATACTATGGACTACAGCTCTCATCAGCTATAGCAACTACAGCCAATAGTCAGTGGTAATGGCAGTTCTAGTCCAAAACATCTGGAGGGCATCAGGTTGGAGAAGGCTGCTTTAGCCCTATGCTGAAGAAACTCTCACATATTGCAGCAAATTTGTGCCAACGAACACATGCTGGTTGGCCCCAAATCTGATGCATACAGTGAGATGGGGTGGGGTGGGGGAAGCTGAACCACTCGCTATGGTGTGGCATCAGGAGACGGGACATTCAAGTATAGCATTAAGTGTCAGAGAGCATCACACCTCTGAACATTTTCTAACAAAAAAGCTATGAATCCAAAACGCCCTGACCACGTATGAAAATAATACAAAAGGAATGAAGAAAGAAACAAAATGAGATCTTCCCATCCCTTCACAAGTGCAAATTGGCAACTAAATGTAAACCCAAAGATTGTTTATGTAGAGATGGTATACAAATTCCCACTAGTTCAGCATCAAACCGGACCATTTGATCCTACAGTGTTCGCAACAATGTAGGAAAGAAGCTAGATTATAAAGCACATGGTCTTCGATGTGTATATACTAATGCTCCAAGCATGGGAAACAAACAGAACGAACTTGAACTCTTAAACATGAAGGCAATAACTGAGAGGGGTTCTGAGTGAGCCTGCCCTTCCAGGTAAATTAGTGGGGCTCTCATCCTAACTTACAGTAAAGATTCATCCATTTGGGTAGGGAACTGAACTGGGATGTGTTGAGCTGCCAAGTCGGAGGTTTGACTTGGGCTCCTTGCAACCTGTACTCTTCAGATCCTAGGGTGATCTGGGTGTGTGTGATCCAACCATAGGTAAATCCATCTGGGGTCTCCCAATTCTGCGGGTTTACTGGGTGGAATGTTTTCTGGGACTACGGTCTTGAGATTTTTTTCCCCAGGTGCCTTGATGCCTTCTAATACATCCTGAGGCCTGTGGGGGCCTCCTCCTCTGCCCTGTCTGATTCTGACTCCAGTAATCTGACACCCACCGACTTCAAAAGGGCTGGTCAACAATAGGCGTTGACAATTTCTGAAATGTTGTCATGGCAGTCCTGATGCCTAACAAGAAGCTGAGGAACCTCTGCCTATCTTCATGGCTTGCCACACTCATTAAAAAGAAAACAGAATCAGCCAAAGGGGAGGTTTACCTTGTGTTTTTCAAGCCCCTGTTGTAGCACCAGGGATGGAGGGGGGAAACTCAGGGTGGAGATAATCTGAGGCCTCTGGGGATCTAGGACAGACTACTTCCCACTTCCTTCCATGACAAGGTGATCCATCTGTAAAACACAAAATGACAGAATTATTCTGTGCCCTTCATTGCATACTCAATGGAATTCTTCCATCTGGTTGCCATGTGTCAGGTATAAGTCTTCAACAAGGCTGGGTGCCTTGTTGAATGTAGGTAGATTTATTTGGAATAGTTTTAGAATGTCAATGTCTTTGCAAACTTATCTCTGTCAGAGTTTCTCATGGGAGTAGCTCTCTCACTCCGTGTTGCAGCCTTGAAGTTCTAAAGGTTTCCCTGGGAACCTGAAAGGTGGGGGGTCGCTTGTAGAAAAAGTCACTCAGATTGTAGTGTCATCTTAGTGGGTGGAGCAGTCCCGCCCTGTTGGCACACGGGCATGTTTTACAAGTCAAGTGGCTTTGAACAACCTTTTATAAGAAGGGGGGCAAAGCTGAAGAGCTTGGCTAGGTTCATCTTTTGACACAAGGCCTGAAATCCCTCCTGTTGGGATCCATCTCCATTTGGGACTTTGAAAGCACTCTGCACATGGACTCTCTGCTATTAGGACTTTGGATTTCTAAGGACTGTGTCATGAGAAGTACTGTGAGGCTTCTCAAAGACTTGAACTCGCATTTGCTGTGGATTCTGTGTTTATGGCCAGACTCAGGTGGCAGGGAGTTGCCAGTCCTTAGCAGAAGGATGGGACTCCTGTGCCTGAGGTTTTACATAGGGCTGTGTATCGCTTTGGATCCGAATTCTGAATCCAGGATGATTTGGAGGGCTTTGAAAGAGATCCAAATCGAATCTAAACTGATCTGAATTGGTCCGAAGCAAATCAACATAGTCCCAATCTATTCGGATTGATTTGAACCTTTTTTCAATGTTTCTTTTATTAGAGTAGGGAGGGGGGAGGAGTTTGGAGGGGAAAATTGGCTGTTAAGTGACAGCTTCATCCCCTAATCCTCCTGAAGACTCCCAGTTCTCTCCAACAGCCTCCAATCACAATGGTGGAGGAGGGCTTAAGGACAATCAGGAGATGGAGCTCCCTTTGTCCTTGCTCATTGAGGGCTAGACTTGGTAGGAGTAGGGTGTTTTGGGCTGGCTAGCTTAGGTTTCTTAGTGGTGTATGTTTGGGGGCAGTGGTACTTGGATCTTTCTTGAGCCTTCCCCATTCTCTCACTGTTATCTCTTGCCTCTATTTCTCTTTCTGCTTGTCTTTTTTTTTAAAAAAAATACAATATATATTCTTCTAGTTGTTAGCCTTTAGTGTGTTTGTTCCAATCCTTCCCCCTTCCTTCTCTTTCCTCCATTTTCCCTGGAAAAAGCAAATTTTACCAGTTGATTACACAAATATCACTGCACCAATCCGTCTGGAATTTGGAAGACCTGGGGACCTCCACAGTGTCTGTAAGCTTTCCAAATTTTATGTTTGTATCATGAAAAATGAAAATGTTATAGCACTTTGCTTTGAGTCATTTGCTTTTTTCCCCTTGGGTGAGCATCAGGGTAAAACTAATGGAGAAACATTGTGGTCAGAGTCTACTACAGACTGCCATACAAAGAAGAAGATGTGTATGATGCTTTCCAGAAAGAGATTATAGATGTTTCAAGGAAGCAAGAATTACTAGTAATAAGAGACCAGCTTACCTGATATCTATTGAGAGACTAATTTTGCTAAGCATGGAACCTCTAACAAATTCCTGCCAAGCTTCTGCTTTAAGAAGGGCCTATGGGAAGGCCTATAGCTCAGTGGTAGAGCACATGTTTTGCATGAAGGAGCCCCAAATTAAATCTGGGGCTCCTGGCTGGAAAAACTGCCTTGTAATCCTGGAGAGCTGCTGCCAGTCAGTGTTGACAATGCTGGACTAGCTGCACCAATGATCTGAGAGTGTATTTTCAAAATGTATTTATTATGTCTACATTGTTGTCTGCCTGCCTGCCTGCCTCTCTCTCCCTCTCCCTCTGTCACTCTTGCTCTCTCTTTACTTTGGGTAAACCCTTGCAACCTGGACAGTGTAGGATAGATGCGCGTCCAAAGAACCAACACATCCCATCAAACTGTCTTAGATCCTCACCTGCTATCTAAATGCCCTGCTGCAGCTTGCAGTTGGTATCCATCAATGACCATTTGCACAGCAGGATTCCGCTTTTCATTGTAGGTGGGGGCATTCATGGACCTGTTCTGGGGACTTCCTACATTTTGCATAAGATGTACTCAAAGGAATGCAATAATGGGAATCTCAAAAGCAAGAACTGATTTAAGAGTGTATGTGCCACCATAAATTTATACATATAAATAAGTTTACAATCAAGACTGACTGGAAACTATCATTTCCATAGTCTGAAATTATGATATGACTATTGTTTTACGTGAGACGGTGTCATCATTTTGGATTAAAGAGCCATTGCTTAAAATGAGACAACATTGGTATAGTGTGGCTACAGATTCACTTCTAGAGGAACAGCTGCAAGGGAAGGAGTTCTCCTGGTTTTGATTCTTTCTGTTTCTCTATGTCTGTTACTATCATAGAAGAATAAGGCTGCCCACATCATATTTAGTTACCGAACACCACAGGGAAGTCCAATGGCTTCAAAATGACCAGACATTAGGAAGACAGCATTTGTAACCTTACTTATAAGCACAAGTGTGTATATAGGAGGGGCAGGGGAAAACTGATACCTTGCTGGATCTTGTGTGTGCTCGCTGAGAAAATCTTTGGATGCTTTGCTAATTAATTCATTTCATCCTTAATTAAGTTATAGTTTGTTCCTGCTTTCAATAATTATATTTTCAATTGGCCTGTAATTAGATCTCTATCATACATCTCAAAAATACTGGGGGCATGTCAAAGCAAGAGCAGATGATCCTCGCTCAGAGCTAAACTTGTCACCCTGTACTAGGAGGTGGCCTGAATGTTGGCAAAGGTTTACCACAGTTAAGCTGTCATGACCTGTGCCAATCTATATTGGGCACTGGGCAGAGTAATAAATCAAATGACCTGACTATTTGAAATAGAAAAGCTATGTACAGATGGCATTGGTGGGTTAAAAGTAGCCTCCTTCTTCAGATAGCAAAACTCGTAAAATGATGCCTCAAGTAAACTGAGGTGGAGACAGTTTTAGTAAGACTTACAGCACCAAGCAGATTTTCTAATTCTAGTGAGAATCGCAGAAGCATCATAGAACTGGAGGTGGGAAACACACACAGGAGATGGACCATTGACATGGTCATTAGTGAAATACAGCTATGATTTTACATTTAGAGCAGGGAATTATTAGAAAATACTAGAAAAGGGCCAATAATTCTGATTGCCATTTCAGTCTGCAGAATTTTGGTAACAATCCATTTTTTCTAGAACTGTGTCAAATATTTTCCAGTTCTTGTTTTTGGATAGTAACTTGTAGTTTTGATGGATTTCCCCAGAAAAACACATACATTGTATGTATAATAATTCATTTTTCATCCTGTTTGGCACCACTGTTTTTCAAGGATGCTGCTGCTTCACTGACCAGGTTCAGATGACACGATAGTCAACAATGGTTTAAATACTCAACCGTTGCTTAAATAGTCAATCATTGACTATTATGTCATCTGGCGAGACTTTTCCACACCATGATTGATTATTTCCCTGAAATAACCAACACAAACAGTCAACACTGTGGAGAGTTGACTATTTGCATAACCATTGCTTAGTGTATCATATGGCAGGCACCATTGACTATTTCATAGCGTTGAATTAGCTATTTTTGCGGGCTACAGAGTCCCCTGGCAAGAGTGGCCAAAACAGCACCTGCCGCTCTAGTACAGCTGCCACAACTTGCTTCCAAAATCAGCCTAGCAACAGATTGCAAACACAACCCTGTTGTGCCATGACACTGCCCATGAAATGCTGTGCAACAGTCAGATGCCCTTCCATGCCGTGGACTGCGCAGGCATGCCCAGTGCAGTTGTCAGGCGGACTGGGAGGGCTTCAACATGTGCTTCCCCATATGTTCCACAGTACATGGGGGGAATACACAGTCCTTGAAACTCCATGCCTAAGACGTGCCCTGACTACTGCTTTTTCCCGCTTTCTGAATTATTCACATGTGATCCTACACTCAGCAGTCTGGAATAATGCAGAGAACTGGATAAAACATAACACTATGTAGCTAATAAGATTTGTTAAGTGGTGATGTCACTAAGGGAAAGTGTAAGTGATGTGTTTGGAGCAGGGGGGGTGATCAAAATACTCACAAATGCCCCAAATGGAATGCTTTTATGGCACTGTGGAAAATATTATCAATATATATATAGTACATATCCTGGCTTCAACTCGTACCCCAGTTGGCACTTTGGAAAATGGCCTGCTTCTGCTCAGACTAATTCGGAGCCAGTCTGCTTTGATGTCAAGATTCGCAAAACTGAGGTTTTGTGCTATCATAGGAATTTATTTATTTTTAAAATAACACTATAACATTTTTATCTTGGGACTTTTGCTCCGGTTCTACTCCACCCCCAAGTCAATCATTTTGCCCTAAATCAGTGTGTGTGGGTGTTTAAAAAACAAAACCCAATTTGTAATGGATTTTCCAGTCACAGTGGCTTCAGTACTGTTTGGGAGTCCATGAGACCTCAGCTGTCTTCAGCATGGGTTGGTGGAAGCAACACTGATTTGTGGAAGGGAAGAGTTGCATGGAGCAAGGGGGTGGGGGGTGGGTTATGTCTACGCACGAGAGGCGACGGGACAACGGAGGCAGCTGTGAGCGGGCGCCAGGAGAACAGGATGGCGTGAGTGGGGGGAGGAGAAGGACAAGTGCAGCTGACATCTTTGCACGCCCCCCACCTCCTTCTCTCTCTCGCGCACGGGCAATTGAAATGTGTCTGGGAGCACCAATATCTGTTGTGTGGGGCAGAGGGAGATATGGCGATAGCAGGGCGAAATGCCGTTACAGGAGAAGGAGAGATGGATATCTAATACCCATCTTATCTTTCTGTCGCCCTGCTACCCCGGGGATCTTGGGGAACGATCCAGGCCACCCACAGAACCTTTCCTTCCTCCTATGCAATGCCAGGTCGGTTAAAAACAAAACAAGCATAATCTTTGACCTCCTCACAGAAGAGGAGGCCGACCTGGCATGCTTCACGGAGACCTGGCTGGGAGATGACAGTGGCCCGACATGGGCTCAGGCTCTCCCAGCTGGGTACTGTGTTAGTGAGCAGGTGAGGGAAAGTGGGCGGGGGGGGGGGGGCAGAGTAGCTGTGGTCTACAAAAACCATCTTAACCTGACCAGACATCCTGTCCGGCAACTGAATCACATCGAGTGTGTGTACCTGAGTCTGAAGACCAGGGATAGACTAGGGATTCTGTTAGTGTACCGGCCACCCCGCTGCCTATCAGACTCCCTGGCCGAGCTCACGGAACTGGTCTCAGAGCTGGTGTTGGATTCGCCCAGGCTCTTGGTCCTGGGTGATTTCAACATCCCATTCGAGGCCAGTTTGTCAGGTGGAGATCGGGAGTTCATGGCATCCATGACAAACATGGGCCTATCCCAATTGGTCTCTGGACCCACATATTCAGCAGGTCACACCCTCGATGCTGTTTTCAGTTCCGAACAAACGGATCTGTGGGCGGAGGTAACGAATACCTCCGTGTTGTCATGGACAGACCATTTTCTGGTCAGGGTTAGTATCATGGCTACCACCCATCCCTGCAGGGGTGGCGGACCAATTAAGATGGTCCGCCCTCGAAGGCTGATGGATCCTTCTGGATTTCAGAAAGCCTTGGAGGGTTTTATGGCTGGTATCATCGACGATCCTGTAGAAGCCCTGGTCGATAGATGGAATCAAGACCTAACTAGGGCAATCGACACGATCGCCCCCAAACGTCCTCTCCGACCCGCTTCTAACAGGGCGCCCTGGTATACAGAAGACCTCAGGGAGTTGAAGCAGAAAGGACGACTGGAGCACCGATGGCGGAAAACTCGACTTACATCCGAGAAGACACGACATAGAGAACATCTTCGTTTCTATGGAGTGGCAATACGTGCAGCAAAGAAAGCTTTCTTCTCTGCACGCATTGCGTCTGCGAATTCACATCTAGCAGAACTGTTCAGGGTGGTGAGGGGTCTAACTCAGGCTCCTTCTCCCCTGAATCCAATTTTAGAGCCTTCGGTAGTTCGCTGTGATGCCTTTAATGATCATTTCTCAGATAAAATCTCTCGGATAAGAGCCGACTTAGATGCCATTGTTATAGCAGAGGTTGAGAGTCGAGTGTCCAGTGACTCCGCGAGTAGGATTACACTTGATCAGTTTCAGTTGGTGAGTACCGAGGATGTGGACAAGGTGCTTGGATGTGTGAAGAAGACGACTTGCCCTCTCGATCCCTGTCCTTCCTGGCTGGTCGTCCAGGGAGGAGATGCAGTTAGATCACATCTACAGCATATCATTAATGCATCTCTCAGGGAGGGGAGCTTTCCATCATGTTTAAAAGAGGTGGTGGTAAGGCCGCTTCTAAAGAAGCCCTCCCTGGATCCCCTGGACTTTAATAACTACAGACCGGTATCAAACCTTCCATTTTTGGGCAAGGTGATCGAGAGGGCAGGTGCTTTTCAACTCCAGGTAGTCTTGGATGACACTGATTTTCTAGACCCATTTCAAACCGGCTTCAGAGCAGGATACGGAGTTGAGACCGCTTTGGTCGCCTTAGTAGATGATCTACGCCTTAGTATCGACAGGGGGAGTGTGTCCCTGCTGGTACTCTTGGACCTCTCAGCGGCTTTCGATACCATCGACCATGGTATCCTTCTGGAGCGCCTGGGGGAATTGGGAATCGGGGGCACTGTGCTTCAGTGGTTCCGATCCTATCTCTCGGGCAGGCTCCAGATGGTGATGCTTGGGGATAGCTGCTCTTCAAAAAAGGAGCTGCTATGTGGTGTACCACAAGGTGCCATCCTTTCCCCAATGCTGTTTAACATTTACATGAAACCGCTGGGAGAGATCATCCGGAGGAATGGGGCGGGGTGCTATCAATACGCTGATGACACCCAAATATATTTCTCTATGCCTTCGACAACATCGTCAGCTAAGGATAGTATGTCTCCTCTGAATGAATGCTTGGAGGCGGTAATGGGCTGGATGAGGAAAAACAAACTGAAGCTGAATCCAGACAAGACAGAGGTGCTTGCTGTCAAAGGCCCCAACCTGGGTCTGGAGGTGTGTCAACCAGTTCTGGATGGGGTTACACCCCCCCTGAAAGATTGTGTTCACAGCTTGGGGGTACTCCTGGATCCGTCGCTCCAGTTGACAGCCCAGATTGATGCGATGGCCAGGAGTGCCTATTATCAGCTTCGGCAGATACGCCAGCTGCGCCCCTTCCTAGAGTTGGAAGACCTAAAGACGGTAGTGCACGCGCTGGTAACTTCGAGGCTCGACTTCTGCAATGCGCTGTACATAGGACTACCTTTGTGCCTAGTCCAGAAACTTCAACTTGTTCAAAATATGGCAGCCAGGTTGGTCACCGGTACACCTAGGGGTGATCACATCACACCAGATTTAAAATCGCTTCATTGGCTGCCAATCAGTTTCCGGGCGAAGTATAAAGTGTTGGTTATTACCTTTAAAGCCCTACATGGTTTGGGTCCAGGGTACCTGCGGGATCGCCTTCTCCCGTACAATCTGCCCCGCACACTTAGGTCCTCTGGGAAGAACTTACTCAAGCCAGCCAGAACTAGGCTGGAGAGTGTTACCCAGAGGACCTTTTCTTCCATCGCTCCCAGACTATGGAATGGTCTGTCGGAGGAGGTTAGACAAATTGACAGTCTTAATGAATTTAAGAGAGTCATGAAGACTGTCCTCTTCCGACAGGCCTATCCAGATGAATTTTAAGATGTTTTTAATGTTGTATTGTTCTCTTGCTTTTTTAAAATTTTAACTGTTGTGATTTTTATGTTTATATTGTTGCAGTTCCCCACCTCGATCCGGAGGTAGAGGCGGGTTACAAATAAATATTATTATTATATTATTATTATTACCTGGAAGTAACTCCTTGCCTTGCGGATGAGAGTCAGCTCTGCTGCTTTGAAAGGATGCCGTTTTGCACCTGCGCTCCGCCGCTGCCTGCCCCTTTAATATTCACTGAGCCCAGGAGTGGGGAAGGGAGCATAAGGAGCCTCTTATGTGGGGGAGGGCAAAGAGATGCAGAGCCTTTTACTGATTTAAGAGCTTCACTGAGCATGTGGGAGGGAGGAGAAGGGGGAGCAAAGCCTCCTCACTTCCCTAACCTACCCATTGGATGATGCTGAGTTCTACTCATTTGACCCAGGCAAACCATTTTTAAAAATGTATAGACCACATTGCCAGCTACCGTTTGCCCTAGGAGGAGCTGACCCAATTTCATGAAAATCCATGTTTCAATGGAACCACCTCAAAAATAATTTCCTTGTAGATGAGCTCCAAGTCAGAATTGGATGATAGTTGCAGGCATAGTAGGCCCTTAAGAAGGAAGTGTGCCTACCCAATATCAGAAAAATAAGAGCAGGGAATTTTGTACTATGTTTCTTTATATTTTGATCTTTTTAAGGGAACTGCATACATATGGGTGTCCTTTGGAAACTCATGAAAGAGACTAGGAGCTTCATCACACCTACTATTCCCCCCCCCCCCCAGGTTTGCTTCTGCGGGTTCCCCCTCCATTTTCTATGCAAGTCTAGCATTTTCAATCACACATGGTCAGTTTTGCTGCAATACCTCAGCTTGGCCTGTTCAAAATTTGTGTTTCGGACTTTGCCCGTTCAGGGATACATCGAAAGAGACACTAAAAACAGTGACCTCACGGCGAGAGAACAGCACGATGGAGACGTCGTGGTGCGAGTCCAGCGCTGTGTAAGTGGATCAAAGTTGCAGCGGGTGTGCATCAAACCACCCATGTGATGATGGCCTAGGAATCTGGTCATAAATTTGACGGAAGCCCACCCCCCACCCCCCGTCCTGAGCAGTGGAAACTGCAGCAGCAAAAACCTGAAACATGTACAGCAGTGGGCTCTTTTATCTACCTTAATCGGTTTGTTACTAAAGTTGCTCTTGATCTGTTCTGGTGACATATGCAATGGTAGAAATTGCTCACAGGATCAGGAATCTGGCCCCAGTACTATCAGTAACCTTGCTTCTCTCTATTCCTATCCATGCTTCTCTCTATTCCTGCACAGACAAGCTGAGGACTTTCTCAGCGTATATTAAGACAGGTGTGACTGTATATAGCTTCTCCATGTAGTGTTTTAGAGACAAACTACACACTAGCTTTGTAACGTTTTATAAGGGTTACGAAACTCTTTGGGCCACATGACGCACTCCCTTGAACGTTGTCTACCCGAGGTTTTTTAAAACTCACTTCAGCTATATAATGTTTTTAATGTTGTATTTTTCTCTTGCTTTTAAGATTTTAACTGTTCTGATTTTTGTGTTTTATATTGTTGCTGTTCCCCGCCTCGATCCGAAGGGAGAGGCGGGCTATAAATAAATATTATTATTATTATTATTATTATTTACAACGGTTTTTACTTTTAATAAATCGTTTTAAGTAAAATAATGTGTCTTTCCTTACCGTTTGTGATTTGTGGGGGCAGTGCTTCATTTACCAGCACCCAAATGCTTAGCCGTTGATTGGTGGGGAAAAAAGAGGGACTGAGGAGGAAGTGGGCGAGTGAACTACAACACCCACAATGCTTAGCCCTATACTCATTGAAAGCTAGGGAATGAAAGGGGAACTAAGGAGGGAGTGGGCGAGTGAACTACAGCGCCCACAATGCCTTGCCCTAAACTAATTGTAAAAACAAAACAGAAAGAGATGGACAGAAGGGTGTGAGACCGCACACACTGCTTTGAAGACTGAAGATTTTTTCTCCTGTAACGTGAGTACTCCTTTGTGGCCTAAGACGTTTTGGAATGCACCTATGTGGAACGTTTTAAAATACTATTTAAAACGTTCCAAGGTACTGTGTAGATAGGCTCTTAGACAGAACCCTAAAAAGAATTCTGAAAGAAAGGCTCCTGATCTCTAGACTTTGTGTTAGGGACAGTTAGCAAACAGGTGTGCTTAAGCCAAGGGGCAGAGCTGTTGCAGGCTGTACAGAGTAAGCATTGCCTGATCTGGAATAGGAGCCAACTCAGCTTCTGTCTGCTCCCCCCTCTTCACACATATGCTTCTGGAGGATTGTTGGAGATATGTAGCAATTATAACAGTCTTCTGGAAGGAGGAATGGAAAGATTTCCAGAGCCCTGGGTTCTGGGTGTGAGTCTCACAGTTTGTTTATTGTGCTACTTCTTAACTCTTTAATGGATGGAGGATTGAACTTTTAACACGCTAACACATCAGGTTTATGGTTAACACCAGGTAGTATTAGACCACTAAGGAAAGTAAAAAAAAAAATGCGAACAAGCTTCTACAGTACCAACTCCCAAATGAAAGCTGAGAACGCTCCTATTACACTGTCCTATCCAAAAGGAAGAAATGTTTACAGTGCATCACCTCTGCAGACTACAAACGCAGGTACCATTTCAGACAGGGATACTACTTTTGTTTTTAAAGCTCACACTATATTTGACTGCTTTTAGATCAGTTTAATAGAACTGCTGCAGGAGGCAAGGCTACAACATTGCAGCAGTGGAAGGCAATGTTTGGTTGAAATTGTGCCAAATGTCTGCATGGCCATTCATTTGAGACTAGAGTGACACAGAGTTTACTTGCTCACAGCCTTTTATAGCCATCTGAAGCTCAAATTACCTCCTGGGGTGATAATCAAGGCTCAGCTTTATTGGAAAAGCAAAAGGCCAGAGATGAAACATAATTTCAAGCTGACTTCATAAAAGTGATTCTTGTGAACGTGTTGCATGAATTAGACCCTCACAGACAGTGTGATGCTGCCTCGTGCTTAGTGATAGTTAGAACAATTCCAGAATAAACATTTTAGGAAAGAACCCAGTTGATATATGGATTATTTGCACCAAATATATGACTTGGATAACTGTATGGCTAGTTTTAAATATGTTATTCACTAGATTGTCTCTTAAGTATCTGCCAATTTAATTCAGACTAATCAAGTAAAGCTTTATTTATTGGTGGGGCCAATGCTAATAGGTACAACAATTTTAAATTGGTAGAGCTGAGAGGTAATGGCATACGTGCTTACGTTTTGGGACTGTTTTGGTTCTGTTACTGCACTAGGGAAGGAAAAAAGTACTATTAAAGACTAGTTTGTTGGATGGTTGGTTTTACTTCTAACAATGAATAGTATGTCTTGTTTATCTATACTGAGGTTTTTGTAATATGCAGATGTATTTAAATTTACTGAATTAATTTATTAATAATTAAATGGCAATTTAACTTGAGATTTTACATAGCACTCTAGCACACTGTGTATTACTTTTCCCCTTATCTTGAACTGTAAAGTTGTTATTCTCCCCCTGTCAAACAAGCAACCTTCCATATCAGTGAACCTACTTTGCTGATAGATGCCTAGATCATCCTAGACAAAAGCAAAAGGGGGCAGTGCTCTCAAAATGCCCAAACTGTCAGCATATTTTAGCTTAAAGCTCTTAATGGCAGTAACTAAGGGAGAGGAATTTTAACCCTTTAGAATGGGGGAACCACACACAAAAGCCAGGAATAATAATAATAATAATAATAATAATAATAAATATATTTATTTATTACCCGCCTCTCCCTCCGGATCGAGGGGGGAACAACATCAAATATAAAATACACAAAACTGATTAAAAGCACATAAAACCAATACATCATCATAATACCAATAAAATACCAATAAAACACTTAAAACACAAAATGATCAGTGGATGGAGAAAGGGGATGAGGCCGGGGGAGAGAGGTGGCCTTCTGGGACGTTCTGGAGGGCTGGTTTGAGACTCCAGGTCAGTTGCATTTGGTCCATGGGCCTGAGGTTCGTAGCTCTACTCAAGTTCATATCAGCTTCTGTGATGGTACAATTAGTTAACTTGGGGCTGAGTGTTTTGAGACACCAGATCTCCAGGAGGCATCATGGTAAGGTGCATCAAGTTCCAGACAAAAGGGAAGAAAACACGGGATCCAGCATCTGGTAGACTCTCAATGAGCTCTCTGTTGATAGTCCAGATGAAAGTACTGGTCATTCAGATTACCAGAAAAGAAAGTCAGCCTTTCACTTTTGTTGAAGGCCTTGTCCCATCCAGAAGCTACAAGGTTTGTCAGCAGAATTCTGTATTCCTTGAATGGGCTTTATTTCTCCACAGCTCTAGAGGTGCTTCCACTGCTGATTGCTTATAGAGAAGGCTCTTTCCCATGTGGGGTTATGAGTGGCAGCTCTTACAACACATTTATCTAAGGTGAAAGCTGCTGGTCCTCTTTGAACAGTACTTTGATTTTATGTGCACCCCCATAACACTAAATCTTGCTAAATCTTGCTAAATCTAGCCCTTCCCCTCTCATTGTAAATAGCAATAAATTCCTTTAACTGCAATTGGGACTGAAGTACCCTTTTCATTCCTAAAAAAAATATTCTGACAGGTCAATATTTAGATTCTTAAAGAAACTTGCCCTCCTCCTGTGTGTGTGTGTGTGTGTGTGTGTGTGTGTGTGCATTGAAGTGGGGGGAGGGATTACAAATCAGAAGTGGAGCCAGAACAGATTGCCAAATTATGGGAGGTTACCTGGCAGAATAACAAGAGCTAAAGTAGGAGAAGAGAGAATAAGATGTTTTAATGATGTATTCGTTTTTATTTGTTTTAATATTTTATCTATTTTGTGTTTCTTGTGTTCATATTTATTGTTGTTCCCCGCCTCGATCTGGAGGAAGAGGCAGGATATAAATAAATATATTATTATTATTATTATTATTATTATTATTGAAGGTGGAATCAAATCAGGCAGCATGTTGCACTGGTGTAGGAGAGAAGGAAGATGTACTAAGCTTGGAGCCATGTTGCTTGAGACCCAGAATGATGTGGAACAATATTTAAAGAGCAGCAATATTTAAAGAGCACCAGGGCCTGATGAACTGCATCCTAGAGTAATAAAGGAGCTGGCAGAAGTACACTCAGAACCACTGTCCATTATCTTTGCAAAATCATGGAAGATGGGTAAAGTGCCAGACGACTGGAGGAGGGCTAATATTGTCCCTATCTTCAAAAAGGGCAAAAAGGAGGAACCTGGGAACTACAGATCTGTCAGTCTGACATCCATCCCTGGAAAATCTTTGGAGCAGATTATAAAGAAGTCAATATGTAAACACCTTGAAAACAATGCAGTGATTACTAGAAGCCAGCATGGATTTGTCAAGAACAAATCCTGCCAGACTAATCGGATCTCATTCTTTGATCAGGTAACCTCCCTTGTGGACTGTGGGAATGTTGTGAACATGATATATCTTGACTTCAGCAAAGCCTTTGACAAAGTACCATGACATTCTGATCAGAAACTAGCTAAAAGTGGTCTAGATGGAACAACTATTAGTTAGATCTATGGTTGGCTACAGAATCAGACTCAAAGAGTACTTCGCAATGGTACCTTCTCAAACTCGGCAGAGGTAAAGAGTGGGATACCGCAGGGCTCAGTCCTGGGACCCGAGCTCTTCAACATTTTTATTAATGATTTGGACAAGGAGGTGCAGGGAATGCTTATAAAATTTGCAGATGACACAAAATTGGGTGGGATCGCTAATACCCTGGAAGACAGAAACAAACTTCAAAGTGACCTTGATAGGCTGGAGTGCTGGGCTGAAAACAACAGAACACATTTACAAAATGGGGGATGCTTGGCTCAGCAATACTACAACTGAGAAGGATTTTGGAATTGTTGCAGATCACAAGCTGAATATGAGCCAACAGTGTGATGTGGCTGCAAAAAAAGCAACTGCTATTTTGGGCTGCATTAATAGAAGTATAGCTTCCAAATTGCTTGAAGTACTTGTTCCCCTCTATTCGGCATTGGTGAAGCCCCATCTTGAGTACTGCGTTCAGTTCTGGGCACTGCACTTCAAGGATGCAGACAAGCTGGAGGGGGTTCAGAGGAGGGCAACGAGGATGATCACGGGTCTGGAAACAAAGCCCTATGAGGAGAAACTGAAAGAACTGGGTATGTTTAGCCTTGAGAAGAGAAGACTGAGGGGAGACATGATAGCACTCTTTAAATACTTGAAAGGTTGTCACACAGAGGAGGGCCAGGATCTCTTCTCGATCAACCGAGAATGCAGGACATGGAATAATGGGCTCAAGTTACAGGAAGCCAGATTCCGGCTGGACATCAGGAAAAACTTCCTGACTGTTAGAACAGTACGGCAATGGAACCAATTACCATGGGAGGTTGTGGGCTCTCCTACACTAGAGGCATTCAAGTGGCAGCTGGATAGCCATCTGTGAGGTATTCTTTAAGCTGGATTCCTGCATTGAGCAAGGGGTTGGACTCGGTGGCCTTATAGTCCCCTTCCAACACTATTATTCTATGTTTCAGAAACTTAGAGATAATGGGGACAAAAGAAGCAAATCTATAGAGCTGGAAGGGGGTGGAGGAGGAAAGAGTGGGAATAATAATCATCACATATCTCTTTTTACCTTAAACATGATAATTGACCCTAGAAGTATTTTCTAAAGTGATAAGGCAATCATCTGCTTCGTGGACACATAAAATTGTTGGCAAGGTCACCAGCAAGCAAAAGAAGAGTTAACCCTGAGCCTAATCCCACATAGCTTGCTGTACAGCTGGTGAAATAGATCTGTCAACACAACTATTACTGTCAGCTCATGATCAGTGCAATGTCCCTGACCCTGAAGGTCAATTAAGAGACATTGGCTGTTCTATCATGTCAACTTTCTCCCTAAGGAAGGAAAGAAAATTCAGAGAATTAGATCTTAAAATACCTACTAATAAAGAACCAATCAGAAATTTATAGAAATTAGATATTGCAAAGGATGAAATGGGAATGTATCAGCACATAACAAAAAATGAAGTAAGACTTGCCTTGCCTTCCTGACAATTCCAGCTAAAATTTGGCATTCTTCATGGTTGCAAATCTTTAAATGGAGTGCCAGGAATGAAAGAAGGTCATCCATCATTAATCCACAGTTAAACCATACCAGTAGCCTCTCACACATACCTAAAGGCATTTACTTTCTAAAGTAAGGCTAAAAGCTTTTGGCTCTCAGCTGGTGGCATCATTGAATACAGCTGGCTGCGCAACATGAACATTACTGGCTGAAAGGCACTCTCCATCTTCTGCTTCCTAGCTTTAGGTGCCATCTTGACGGAGGGAGAGGGAGAGGGAGCAGCCTGTGGCCACACGAAGTCCTCACCTTATATCCTTTATTTTGAGGGTTGAATTGTTCAAGGCTGGTCACAGCAGAACTGGAAAGTTTCCATCTGTTCAAAACAATGCACCTCAGCCACAAGCAGCAGCAGAGTGAAGCAGCCAAGAGAGCAGAGGAGCAGGTGTGGACGTTTAAAACCATCTACTGCCTGCTTTTTATGAGCTGCCACACTGGGACAGTACAACAGAGGACCAGTAGCATCATCTGAGCTGACAAAAAGCTTGAACCCCCACACATGGCCAATTAATAGCCTGCTGATGTTTGTGGGTGGGTGAGTTTTAAGTATGCGCCTTGGACGTTCATTAAATAACCAAGGGTGGGGTGCCCCTGTGAGTCTTTTCATGGATAGGGGGAGAACTGGTGATGGGAAATTAATAGGCAAGTTGAGAAGAAGAGTAATTAGACAACTTATACCCTTTTCTGGTTCTCCCCCCAACCAGATGATTGCTAGCCACCTTTCTAGCTTGCCCTTCGGCCTGGTGGTGCTGTTGCTTAATGCCAGGTCAGTCCAAAATACATTCTATCTCATCTGTGACTTAATTGTGGATGAGAGGGCTGGCTGCTGTGTATTATTGAGACAGGCCTTGGGGAACTGAGAATAGTAGTAAGCCTCTTGTAGCTGTGTCCTCCTGGGTACTTGGTGCAGTACCAGCATAGATTTTAAGGTCAGAGAAGGGGGTTGCTGGGGTTGATAGTCAGTCACTCGCTCTCCCTTTCTAGGCTTCCTGTGTGAGTGCCAAGCTTGAGTGTTTGTATCTTGTGCTGGGGAACTTGACAGATGAGGGGTTCTGCTGGTGTTCCACATGGACCTTTCTTCTTCTTCTTCTTCTTCTTCTTCTTCTTCTTCTTCTTCTTCTTCTTCTCCTCCTCCTCCTCCTCCTCCTCCTCCTCCTTCTTCCTTCTCCTATCTGAGGTTAGCTATCATTACAGCTATTTTTGTTTTTGATGTTGCTGCAATAAAGAAAGAAAGAAATGGGACCAGTTAAACCATTTTGCAAATGGTCTGGCTTTCACATGAATCAGGATGTCAGACATTTTGTGCAGCCCTCTTCACCCACATTCCTTCTTATTCATTCAGTTGATTGCCTATGCCTTCTCATTACTGTCCTAGCATGGGAATGGGGGATCTCTGGCACATGATGTCTTTGAATCCGACCAGCAGCAGCCTCCCCTCCTCACCCCTTCCATGGCAATTAGGTTTCGAATGAAAGGTCCTATTTGTGCAAGTGGGGCCTTTTTCAAAGCCTAATTGCCATGCAAGGGAGGAGAGAGAGAGAGAGAGAGAGAGAGAGAGAGAGAGAGAGAGAGAGAGAGGGTGTGGGGGAAAGAGAGTAAGTGGGAGAGAATGGGAGAAAGCTCGGTGGAAGAGAGAAAAGGGTGGCAAAAAGAAAACAGGGAGGGGCTACATGCATCCCAACTGCATGGTTCATAACATTAGCAGTAACCAGGGGGGACGTGTGAGCCTTGAGGCACGGCTGCCTTCATACTCTGCTGGACTTTAAGAAACCAGAGCGCAGATGATGCAGATCCTTCATCCTGATGTGGTGGGGTATGGTACTGGTAAACCCAGCCTAACCACCGCCCCCCTTAATGGGAATCTATTCTGAAGACTCATTCTGGGGTAAGACCCTTTTCTGCTACACCTCATTTCCAGTCAAAGCTTTTACTGGACACCATCAGTGACGGAATGGGTTCTGGAAGCAAGGTAGACAAATAGGTCTGCCTGCCTTCTGTTTCCACCACAGCTCCTGTGCTTCTGAAAGCCAAATGAGAAGCAGCAGGAGGACAAGGGCAGCATCAACTGCATCCGCATCATGCTGTTCGTGGTTTTGCCTGCCTAGCAAGGTGCAAAGGTAGAGAAGCCCAACTCAATGGGGCAACCCAACAGGAGCCCCATTCATGAGTCTTTGGCCAGCAGTAGGAATCCAGCTGGAGACTGATGTTAGTTTTTCAGAATGATAGAACTTTAATTTCCAATGGTTATATATTTATTTTCTTTATCTGACTTTAATCTCTGACTAAACAAACTTCAGAAGCGTTACAAACAGTGGCATGGTGAGGAGAGAAGGGGGATGAATGAATAGTCAACTCAACGCTGATCCTAATCTACACCATGGTAGATTATCATGTTGCATGGGCAGTACCCCCCCTCGCCCCAGCAAACAGCATTGTGAGGCTCGCAAGCAGACTCTCCTTATGCTGGAACTATGCTGTAGGCCTAGCCCTCATGGTCTTCTGAGTACCAGAATGCTGGAAGTGCAGGAATACTGGTGGTCCAGGAGATTGCTTGAGATCCTGCTTTGAGACCCATACCCCAATGGCTTAGAGTGAGAAAGGCTGCTGTGCCACTTAGATTTACATAGTCTTATCAGGTTTGTATCGTGTAATATTTTCCATTAGCCATGTAAGCAACCATTGCTACTAGGGAAGCTGCTTACACATCCCACAAAAAGAGGACATGAACCACCCAAAAAAGAGAGTCAAAATATGATACTAATTCACAGAGAATTTGCAAATGCTAATTTGTATGTGTGTATGTATGTGCATACATATTTAGAAATAAACAATTGCTAGAATTTAAATTTCAGAGAAGGCAAGCCATCAATTTCCCAATCAAATCACCCCAAGAAATTTGCACTTTACAGCAGGTAAATGAAGTCCGTTTTTCTTGAATTAATTTACTCCCAGATTTATTTAATTTCACACCCAGATGATCCTGCTCCAAGGACATTAGACAATTACTGTGTGACTGTCTAATTGATATCCAAACAGAAAAATGGTGACCATTGACCAAATCTGCTTTCAACATCAGTGACACAAATTGATACAAAATGTGGAATGGGATGGACAAGCTTCTCAAACCACTTTCTCTTAGGAGGAACTTGTGCAGGGACTCATGAACTGACACCCAGGGATCCAGCAGTAATTCCCACTCCAACCCCGACAATGAAGCACCCTTGTCTTCCCTGTATGTTTATTTCTACAGCAGGGTGGGGGGATTTGTTCAGCCCTGACTTGATGGTCCTACTACTTGCTCTTCTTTTCTCTTGTATCATTTACAATTTTAATTCATCTAAATTACAGACATATCTTGAAATACTAAGGCAGGAATTCTATGTCAGAGAAGCTCTTGGGGGCTGCATTCCAGTGATGGGCAGGGCTGCAGGCCAAGGGAATGGGGCCAAAGGCAAAAGTGGTAGAGCCAAAATGCAAATAAATAAATAAATAAAATAGTAAAATAATAATATAAAAGTACCAGCACTTAATAGCTTAGAGCTCTTAGAGCCAGTAACAAAACCTTAGAGGGGGCATTTCAAGCTTTTAGAATGGGGAAAAAACTAGGGGTGTGCACGGACCCCCCGGATCGGATCGGGACCCGGATCGGGACCTCCAATTTTGTCCCGGACCGGTTCGGACAAAATCGGAGGCCCCCCGGACCGGATCGAGTCCGATCCCGATCCAAAAATCGGAAATTTTTGGATCGGCCGCCATTTTTTTCCCCATAGACTTGCATTGCAATGCAAGTCTATGAGGAAAAAATGGCGGCGGGTGGGTAAGGGGGGGCCTAACTCCCTCCCCCCCCCCGGGGCCGTCCGCTGTGGACGGCCCCGGCAGGTAAACCCCCTCCCCCGCGCTCCCTACCCCCCCTGGGGCCGCCTGCTTCCATCCGCTGGCGCCCGCGGGCGCCAGCGGATAGAAGCGGACGGCTCCGGGGGGGGGGGGTAAGCCCCCTTCCCCGCCACTTACCTTCTCGGCACGTCCGGCGCCGGCGGCTACTACCAGCGGGCTCCGCGGCCTACTCTCGAGTAGCGCGCCGGGTGATGACATCACCCGGCGCGCCACCCTGGAGCAGGCCGCGGAGCCTGCTGGGAATAGTAGGCGCCGGCGCCGGACGGGAGCCGCCGGGCCGGAAAGGTAAGGGCCCCCCTCCCCCCTCCGCGCGCCCCCTCCTCCCCTCCACGCACCCCCTCCTTACCTTTCCGGCCCGGCGGCTCCCGTCCGGCGCCGGCGCCTACTACTTCCAGCAGGCTCCGCGGCCTGCTCTAGAGTAGCGCGCCGGGTGATGACATCACCCGGCGCGCCATCCTAGAGCAGGCCGCGGAGCCTGCTGGGAATAGTAGGCGCCGGCGCCGGACGGGAGCCGCCGGGCCGGAAAGGTAAGGGCCCCCCTCCCCCCTCCGCGCGCCCCCTCCTCCCCTCCACGCACCCCCTCCTTACCTTTCCGGCCCGGCGGCTCCCGTCCGGCGCCGGCGCCTACTACTACCAGCAGGCTCCGCGGCCTGCTCTAGAGTAGCGCGCCGGGTGATGACATCACCCGGCGCGCCACCCTAGAGCAGGCCGCGGAGCCTGCTGGGAATAGTAGGCGCCGGCGCCGGACGGGAGCCGCCGGGCCGGAAAGGTAAGGGCCCCCCTCCCCCCTCCCCCCTCCGCGCGCCCCCTCCTCCCCTCCACGCACCCCCTCCTTACCTTCCCGGCCCGGTGGCTCCCGTCCGGCGCCGGCGCCTACTACTACCAGCAGGCTCCGCGGCCTGCTCTAGAGTAGCGCGCCGGGTGATGACATCACCCGGCGCGCCACCCTAGAGCAGGCCGCGGAGCCTGCTAGTAGTAGTAGGCGCCGGCGCCGGACGGGAGCCACCGGGCCGAGAAGGTAAGTGCCCCCCTCCTCCCCCCCCCCGCTGTCCACTTTCATCGGCGGGCGCCCGCTGGCGCCCGCCAATGGAAGCGGCGGTGGGCGCCAGTGGGCGCCCGCCGATCCGCCGATCCGCCGAACCGGTTCGGAGCTTTTTCGGACCGGTTCGGATTGGATCGGCCGATCCAGCTGCGGGATCGGAAATCGGATAATTTATCCGATTTCCCACTGGACCGGACTCGGATCGTGGATCGGGTCCGATCCAGTGCACATCCCTAGAAAAAACTGCACAAAAACCATGAAACCACCAAATGGTCAGTGGTTGGCAGAAAGGGGGTAGGGCCATGCCCCCCCCGGAGAACCCTAGGAAGCCAGATTGGGGCCATGGACCTCAAGTTCCCCACCCATGTGTAGGGTGACCATATTTTGGAAACCAAAAAGGAGGACAACATGGTTGGCCCCCAAGGAGGCGTCCCCACCAACATGTCCACCCCAGGGGGCGTGTCCAGCATCAAGGGGGGGGGGGGTTGCCCACCTGAACATAGCCTTGGTCACATGTCTGATTTTACAGCACACAATTAAGACAAATCTATTCTACATAACATCTTAATGTTAAAATCACCAAAATAAAGAACAAGTGAGACATCCAATGTATCTGAAATTAACTTCACTCACTTCTACTTTTGTAGCTTTTGCTGTACTTTGTTGCTATACTCTGTGTGATACATTCTCCCCTTCCCTCCAATATCTTTACTGATTGTATCCTTACTCCGTTGCAAGTTGCTGCTTAACCAAGCTTGCTGCTGGCTGGCTAGCTGGCTTTTTTATTTTTAAAGTTCATTTTTTTAAAAAAACTTGCATATGATTCTCACAAGTTTCTCTACTCTAACATTTGGGTGTGTGTTGTGGGTGGTGAACCCTACTTTGCCCATTCACACTTCTCACTTATATACATTAGCTTCTCAAGGCTTTTGCGTTGGCACCACTTTTCACACTCAGACTTTGAACTCCTGTCTACTTCCTGCACAAACACGTGACTGCTTTGACAGACCTCTCCTTTCCCACATTTTGATCTGTGGACTCCTCGCCTCTGCTGAGCTCCAGGTGCCCGACTGCCCACCAAATCTGCAAAGGTGCTGTGCCTACCCAGCACTTCTTAGCTAAAAACTCAAGATCCTCTTGATTCCAAGGGCTGAAACTGCTCAAAGTGCAAGACCCCAAAGAGGAGGTTTGACAACCTGAGGTTGAAGGGTATGGCTTCAATATTGTTGTTTTTTTTAAATAATTTTTAAAACTCACACTATAAAAAATAGCTAAAACTCAACAGATGAACAGATCTGCTTGAAACTTGGCATGGGTAAAGCCCTACTTGAGAGCTATCATGATGCCAAGTGTCATCCCCTTATCTTTACAAATGATGGTTTTAAAAAAAATTAAACCTCAAATTAAAAAAAAATTAAACCTCAAATTTTTTTAAAAAATCCTAAAAATCAATGGATAAACGGATCTGCTGCAAACTTGGCATAGCTAAAGCCCTACTTAAGAGTTATCAAAGTGCCAAGTTTCATCTCTTTTTCTTTAAAAATTATGTTTTTTTAAAAAAAAAAAATTCTCAAACTTTAATAAAAACTTCCTGACTGTTAGAACAATACGACAATGGAACCAATTACCTAGGGAAGTCGTGGGCTCTCCCACACTATAGGCATTCAAGAGGCAGCTGGACAACCATCTGTCAGGGATGCTTTAAGGTGGATTCCTGCACTGATCATGGGGTTGGACTCGATGGCCTTATAGGCCCCTTCCAACTCTAATATTCTATAGTTCTAAGAACATAAGGAGAACCATGCTGAGACAGACCAAATGCCTGTCTAGTCCAGCATACTATTCATACCAGATGCAGTATTCCAAGTGTGGTCAGTCCATAGATTCGGATAAGGGCAGTATTATATTGGCAGTTTTATTTTTGATTCCTTTCCTAATGATCCCCAATGTAGAATTAACGTTTCACAGCAGCCGCACACTGGGGGTGTCTCTACATTAAGGGAAAAAAACCCTGCATCCTTATCATGGTTTCTTCTTCTGGAGTCTTTCCATATTTACGACAGGCTCCTTTAGACAGCGATCACGTGATTTTGAATTGAAAATCCCCCCTCGGCAATGCTATTAACTTCAATGAAACAGCACCATCTAGTGTGGAATTAAAATGTTACACCAGGTTTACACACCAGGGACATCCCACAATTAATTTAAATTCTACACTATTGGGAAAAGCGTGAGAGACATCCTGGAGGTTGACAATATTATGTAAAGGACCCGCAAACGTCCATGAGTGGCCAATCACGAGCGTGCAATAAATCGTTCATGTAGCTCTGAATCAATTTTTCTTTTGAGCTATCCACCATAATACCAAGAACTCCTTCTTAGTCAGTGACTGTCAGCTTAGATTCCATTAATGTATATGAGAAGATAGGATTTTATGGTTACCATGTGCATCTCTTTACACCTGCTCACATTGAACCCCATTTAATGTGCATTTTCCTAGTTTGGAGTGATTCTTCAGGGGCCATTCACATTCTCTTTTTATTTTAACTACCGTAAATAATTTGGTGTCCTCAGCAAACTTGACCACCTCACTGTTTCCCCCTAACTCCAGTTGAAAAGCACTAGTCACAATACAGATCCTAGTGGAAGCCATTCCTTACATCCCTCCATTGTGAGAGTTAACCATCATGGGAAAATCATATCCCCCTTGCGCATTTATACCTCACAGCACACACAATCACTTCTGTTGCAGTATTTTAGATAGTATAGAATAAAAAGTGAAAAAATAATGCTAGAAAAGTGGTATATGGAATGTGTGCGTTGGCACCACAAGCGTTGCATGCTGAAGCAGGGCCTGTACTGACATCAACTTTTCTGAGTGTTCGGTCTCAGAAAGGCTCAAGCCCTTTTGGGGCCAGCAGTCTTCTATAGAATATTGAAATTGGATTACAACTGAGCTACAAATGGGAAACAAATGAACACACTTATCTTGTTGCTGGTACCAAATAGCATTTAGGAAACAAACTTGACAAGTGTCTGCACTAGAGTTAAAACATAACATGAGAGAGATGAATAAGACAATACCAAAGGCAACATGTCAAAATAATAATAATAATAATAATAATAATAATGAAAAAAGAAAAATGGGCACAAAAAGCATTCCATGGGATGCACCACAACATAATACAGCACCCTCGAATAAACAAAGAACAATCGTACGAATGGCTCAGGAAGGGTGAGCTATTTCCAGAAACAGAGGGATTCCTAATAGCTATACAAGATCAAGTTATAGCCACCAAGAACTACCAAAAATACATCATGAAAGATAACAGTGTAACAACAGACCTATGCAGGAAATGCCATCAGCTCCAAGAAACAATAGACCACATAAACAGGAGGATGTAAACTTCTGGCAGGAATGGACTATACAGACAGACACAATAGAGCTGCAAAATACACCAACAATTTGCCATCAAATTCAACCTTATCAAACAATCTACACCATTCTATACATACTCACCTGAAACAATCTTGGATGGACTGCAGATCATAAAATATACTGGGACAGAACAATTCATACTGACAAGACAATACCCTGCAACCAACCAGACATAATGATGGTCATAGACAAAAAAGAAAAACACACACCTCATCGACATAGCAATACCGAATGACAAAAATGTTGTTGAAAAGGAAGAAGAAAAGAGAGACAAATATACACCACTGGCCATGGAAGTCAAAGAACTATGGCATCAGGAAAAGGTCACAATTATTCTGTTAGTCACATCAGTCACCGGCATCACATCAAAAAACTATACAGAAAACCTTCAGAAACTGGGCCTACCAAAATACATCCACACCAACATCCAGAAAGCAGTCATACTTAAAACATGCTAAATTGTCAGGAAATTCCTGAATCTGTAAAAGACAGCATGATTTGGCAAAGCCTGTCATGTCCGTCTAGAAAAACCACCATGAGTGAGAAAGAGATGAAATAATAATAATAATAATAATAATAATAATAATGTAGGTCAAAGTCCTGTCTAAACAGGAATGTTTTCACACAGTACCAAGAAGCCATTCATCAGAGGATGAGACAAGCCCCTCAAGGAAGAGAAGTTTACAGAGAAGTTATGCATTAATAAAATAAATACTAAATAAATAAATAAGTTGATGCACTAGTTCTGGATTGCTATTGTTGGGGGGGGTTGTAATCTGTATCTGACAATTTTATGTATTTTATGTGATTTTTTAAAATATGTCTCATCACCATGGGCAAATTCAGAACTGAAAGAAGATTTTTTTTTTAACATCACGTCTTGTTTTTGTCCTATCAGACATTATACAATATGAGAAGGATAGAAACCTGCCCGCATTTGTAGCAATTGCGAGCTTCTTCTTTGTTGTCTCTGGAGAATGTTCAGCAAATTCTAGACTATACAGGTGAAAAGATATGTGCTTCAGAGGAAATCACACTAAATATTACCAGCTGTCTAGGGTAGAATATCTGATCAGCAAATCCAGTTAACTGGATGATATTTTGTGAGCAACATGGGACATTTGCATCCTTCCTGCCCTTGAGCCTTGTAGCCATATTTAAACAATCACAGCCACACACTGGGCATAAAGTGTGGGCACCCACTTGCTTTTCTAGTGGCTAGTTTAGCAGCTAGTTTAGCACTCACAGTGGGTGTCACCCCTGATCTTCAGATTTCCATCTTTCACCCACAAGCCTTTCTAGCCTTACTCCCCATTCACTCTTTTTATGCTGAAAACGCTAACCTTGCAATGTGACCTACTTCTTCCTCTGTCTCTCACACACTCTCTCCAACTATCAGGTTCTACTTTAGGAATTCAGGATATGAGAGCTTCATGGTGTAAATGGGCCCTGTAGCTCTCTGTCTTAGGAAATCCTCCACTACAGCAGGGATGATATTTTTGAATTGTGTTTATTTGTTGGCACCCTGGTGTGAAAGTGCTTCCCATCAACTGCATATTAATCTTGTCAGCAGTTTGTGGATGTTTTCATCCCTCTCTGCCCAGCTAATTTATGGCTTTTGTATCTTTTGCTTTCCTCCATTGCTATCTCCGGCCTCCTCCACACGGGGCGTTTAATGAGCCTTGAAGGCTCATTATAAATTTTACCTACACACGAGCGGAGCGCAAAACGGGCGTACAGGCGCGTTATCTCCCCGATAATGCGCATTTTCGAACGCGCGTTAAATAGCGACTTTTATTTTGCTCCTGCCGTTAAAGCGCATTTTCGCTGTGTGAACAAGCGATTATGCGCATTAACTACCTGGAAAGCGCTTTTTGGGCATCTTTTAATGCGCTTCGCCGCTTCTCGCCGCCTCCCGTGCAGAGGGATTAGGAGTAAATGCGCCTCCGCGATAATGCGCATAATCGCGGAACCAGGCGCAAAGGCGCATTCTTGTGGAGGGGGCCTCCCTTTGTTTTTGAGGGCGGTGAAAAGCTGGAGTGAGGTGGGGGACCATTGGTGATTTCAAAGACAGGTTCACAGTCCTATGGAAATATAAATATATGGCACTTCCAAAAACTGTGTTGTCCAAATCCTTTGGAAACAAGGTCAATGAAGTGTCGAACTGTTCCTGACCTCTTTCATCTTCAGAAAGCTGTGAAAACAAAATAAAACACACTTCTTAGGGTTCCTTAATGTTACTTATCACTGACATGCAGCATAAGACTCACATCCTAAAATGCAAATACATTAAGGCCTTTCTACACCATAGGGGTGTAGAGGAAAGGAGGGAGGGCGATCCCGGAAGTACCTAGTACACACCATTGGTGCACAGGGACCAGCCGGGGGGCATCCCAGGCAAACAGCCTGGTGCAGAAACAGCCTAGGTGTCCATAGTTTTTAGTAGAAGTCAACCAATTGGCATACAACTGTGCGGCACTAGAGAAATGTTCACATGCTGCACCACCCCAACATTATCTGTGCACTATAATGAGTGATGCAGAGCTTAAGTAGGGTGACCATGTGAAAAGGAGGACAGGGCTCCTGTATCTTTAACAGTTGTACTGAAGACAGAATTTCAGCACGTGTCATTTGCAGGCATGCATGAAATTCCCTCTTCCTCACAACAGTTAAAGCTGTAGGAGCCCTACCCTCTTTTGTATCTGGTCAAGAGGGCAGGGCTCCTGTGGCTTTAACCGTTGCGATGAAGAGGGAATTTTAGCAGGTGCTGCATACATACAAATGACACCTCCTGAAATTCCCTTTTCTATACAACTGTTAAAGACACAGGAGCCCTGTCCTCCTTTCTTTATGGTCACCATTGGTGTGCGCACGTGTGGTTCACCTGCTGCCCAGGCACCACCTAATCCAGGTCGGGGAGAAATCCTGTCATTCCCCCCCCCCCCCCAGAATTTTTGCCACCTCCAGAGCCTGCAAAAGGCCCGTTTCGGCACTTCCAGGACGTTGACCAAGAAGAAACCTGAATGGAGGGGGGGCTTAGAGTGCACCTGTCCTTGTTTCCGAAATGTGTGCCCTAAGCCCCGCCCACACTCCCCACCTGGCCTCAAGGAGTGTTTGGCAAGCCCCTCCCACATAGCTCTCATCTGAGGAGGCAGCAATCAAGAACCTTCTGCTTGGTCATTCTGCATTTGCTCCCCCGCCTTCCCGGCAGGTCTGTAATTTTTTTCCCCCAATGAAAAAATCCAAAATAAAATCCAAACCTGAAACTCCTGACATGGCTCCCCCCACCCTGCCTTCCCTGTGGGGCTGTAAATAAATAACTCCAAGAAACCCTGGCCCTGACTTAGCTTCACTCCCCCCACCTCGCCTTGCATGAGTTCTGGGCTATATTTACTCCAAGGAAATACAATTCCAGAATTCACATGCCGGGAAGGCGGGGGGAGGGGGGAGGGGGGAGGAGATCCAAGTGAGAGGTTGGAATTTATTTTCTTGGAGACAATAAATTTAATATAGCTCGCAGGGAAGGCGAGGGGAGGGATCTAAGCCAGGCTCCTCCCCACCACCTCCCTGCCTTCCTTTCTCCAAGAAAATAAATCCAAAATAAAGTCCAAGAAAACCCTGGCTTGGCTGAAATTTGTTTTGTGTTGTGAAAGGGAATTGCATTTTATGTCGTCTAACTGCTCTAGCACGATCCGGTCGTGTTTTTCATGAATCCAGTGAGCTTGCTTCCAAGTAAGCGTGTATAGGGTCACAGCATTAGCACTTCACAAAATGACTTGCTTGCAAGTTGTTTGCTATGCTTCCAAATACTTTACCATGTGTAAAAACGACCCTCCCCAAAAGCTTTTCATTGTCAGAAGCCCATTTCCATTTTTTTTTCAAATGCAAAATAAAACCAAAGGTTGACTGAAGCAAGTGGAGCAGGTTTGGGACAAAAGAGCAAAGGTGTTTTGGTGTTATTGATTTTGCTGCACTGGAAAGCTCTGCCATGATGGTGTTTGCAGAGAAAGATGCAGTTTTCAGGTGAATTGGAAAGGTGCTTTGTAATTTGGTAGGGGGTGGGGGAGTCTCCTTCTTTAGGACAGGAAGATCAAGATACCTGAATCTGTTTTGGTAAGTTTGGATTAGGTAATTATCTGGTTAAATTTAAAGATGGTGAGAATTGACTGCATCTTTATATATGCCTGTTTTTTAAAATTTGTATTTTTAAAGTACAGATTAGTTGTTAATTAAAAAATACAGTTTAGTTAAGTTTTACTTTATTAACTTTGTTTGATTGATGAAAAAAGTCCTTTATGACTGTATATTCAATCAATGTTTACCTTAAAAAAAATCCCTGGGGGCACCACCTAATGAAATGTGCTGTGCCCGCCTATGATGCTCACCCTAGCTTAAGCACATGGAGGCCCTGTTGCTGTGATCTGTCTCCCCCCATCAGTGGAAAAGATGAATCACTTAACATAGGAACATAAGAATGTGCCATACTGAATCAGACCTTTAGTCCATCCAGCCAGGTACTCTTTTGCTATCTATTAGTTTCTTTTTAAACAGAGAAGCCAGGGAAACATGGGACTTCCTGCATGAAAACTGCCTCTTCTACTGAGCTATAGGCCCTCTGCTTATTTCAACACCCAAAGTATATAGACCATATATTCAGCGGCCATATGTGAAGCAGGCTAGCTCAAAACTGCAGTAATGGCCTTCAGACATGTCTTCAGATTCCTGCATGTAATAAATATCATTGAAATAATTACTGACAGCAACCCTTAAAGAGATGAGCCAAAGGATCACAGCTAAATTGCATATTTTACAGAAGTTAACATCATTTGAATCACTATACCATATTGAATCACAATACCCTGTGTGTGTGTGTGAAAACTATGTGATTCACATCACTTAGGGTGACCAGATTTTGGAACCCAAAATCCTGGTCCCCCCCCCGCCACCCAAAACAACCCCCCCCCACCAAGCCACCCCCCACCCACCCAAAACAACCCCCTCAAGCCAGAGGCCACGTGGAAGAGGCGGGGGAGGGCCGATTATGTCACTTCCGGATCCGGCCCTCCCCCGTCTTTTCCGCGCGGCCGCTGGCCTCACGAGCCCGGCAGCGGCGGTGAAGGACATAGCGGCGGTGGAGGACCCGGCGGGGACGGACCCGGCCGCCCCAGCAGGTAAGTGCCCCACGCCCCGCGCCTCCCGCTCCTTACCTGCAGGGGCGTCCGCTTCCCTCCGGTGCTCGAATCTACTGAGAAACAGGCTTCGCGGCCTGTCCCTGAGTAGCACGCCAGGTGATGACATCATCACCCGGCGTGCTACTGAGGGACAGGCCGCGAAGCCTGTTTCTCAGTAAATTCGAGCACCAGAGGGAAGCAGATGCCCCTGCAGGTAAGGAGCCCGAGGCGCGAGGGAGGGCACTTACCTGCTGGGGCGGCTGCTTCCCGGGCTCCTCCACCGCCACCGCTGCCAGGTCTACCGCCGCTCATCGCTCGCTGCCACCGCCGCGTGACCCCCCGCCACCCTGGTTTGCCTCCGCTGCCCCCCGGTTGGCCCGGATCGCCCCAGGTTTCCCGGTTAGGACCAGGAAACCCCGGGCCATCTGGTCACCCTAACATCACTCCACAGCTACTGATATTCCTAACCAGTACATTAGTAAGTCATTTGTGCAGTTTGCAGCGAGCTTCACAATGCAATGCTATACATGCCTACTCAGAAGTAATCCTTAAGTTCAATGGGACTTATTTCCAGGTTACAAGTATACCAGACCACATCCTTGGGGAGGGGGGATCCTATACTTAATGTACACCAGCTGGAACACTTTAGGGCAACTTTCCCTAACCTGGTGCCCTCCAGATGTTTTAGGCTATATCTGCCAGCATTCCAAGCCATTGGTCATGCTGCCTGAATGCTGCCTGAAGCTGATGGGAGTTGAAGTCCAAGACATTTGGAGGGCATCAGGTTGGGGAAGGCTGCCTTAGGTTTTGGCATAAACCTCTAGCCCAGATCTTTGTTGCGAGTGTCAGGCAAAGAAATGGAGGGACTTGGACAGGCAACAAAATAAAGTACAATGGTGCTCTCACAGCAAGAGCCCCCAGGAGCTTATGCACAGAGCAAGAGGTTGGCAAACTGGAGATGTGAGTTCGCTCCATCATGGGGGATGCTCATAATAACTCACTCACTCAGCGTTTATATGTCTAGTGATGTCAGAGGCTAAAGAGAAGGAGCTCCCAGGACTTGAACCCACACTGCAAACTCCATAGAGACACTCCCTACTCAATTACCAAAAGCAGGAGACAGAAGTCAGAGACTTCACGAGGCATTTGTCACCTGCTAGCCTGAAGTCCCAGGCCCCGTCTTGATAGCGCTGCATTGGCGCTGCGAGGCCTTGGGCTCCCACAGTTGTGCTTCTTCCTGGCATCTGCACGGGAAGGAGCGCAAGTGCGGAGTTGCTGCCACCGGGCTGAGCACCAGGGAGAGGGGAGGAACAGGGCAGCCAGAGGGGGAGGAAGAGAAGAGCGCCTATGGCACCCAAACCAGCTCTCCTCCCTCTGACCTCCCTCTGGCTGCCCCGTTCCTCTCCCCCCTTTTAATTTTGTTTAATTAAACAAAATAAATAAAAATAAACAAATAAAAAATGAGGGGGAGGAACAGGGCAGCCAGAGGGTGAGGAAGAGAGGGATGTGTGGTGCCCGGACCCAGCACTCCTGCCTCGGACCTCCCGAAGGTCTGCCCTGTCCAGCCGATGGCGACCAATCAGGGGCCGCCATCGGCTGTGGCATGCCTCCGCAGCAAAAAAAAGTCGGGGTAAGTGCCCAACTTTTTTTAAGCAGAGTTTTGGGGTTTTCCCCCTGAATGGCTTTGGGATGGTGGCTGCATCATATAGATGACCTGCCACCTCTCCAGATCCACCCCCAGGGCAAACCTGTCATCAAGATGTACCCCTAGTCACATATGCCAAAACCACACTGATGGCAGAAGGAGCCTTGGCCTGGCAGAACAGTTCAGGCTTCACATGCAACACATGCAACAAAGGCTGGGAAGGCCCTCCACTCACAGGCATATCTGCGAAAGTGGTGCCAATGGCCTCATTTACACCAAGCAGGATATTGCACTATGAAAGTGGTATGAAAGCGGTATGTAAAAGGCAAGAGCCACACTACTGCTTTATAGCGGTATTGAAGCACACTGGCAACAGTTGGGGCCCATTGACACCTAACATATACCACTTTCGTACCACTATATCCTGCTTGGTGTGGCCCCTGCCTTTTATATACCACTTTCATACCGCTTTCATAGTGCAATATCCTGCTTGGTGTAGATGACGCCTGGGTCAGTCAGAGGGAATGCTGAAGGGGTAAATAGCTCAGCCCCTGCATGGGCCTACTAGCCTTTTTGTTCCATCCCTTCCCTCTGGCAACCCATGTGACCATTCCATACCCCCTTACTATTTTGTCTGACAGACCAACCCTGTTGGTTTGTGTCCCATCAGGCCTCATGATCCATCATTCCCCACCAACTGACCCTTATACACCATGGCAACAGCAGCACCCATCCCTTTTGTACACCTTGAGAGACTTATTTGCTTGCACTTCATGGAGTCTGAGTCTGAGTTGAGTATGAGTATGGGTTGAGTATGAGTTGAGGGGCCCTGGTAGCAAGCAGGTCCCTATCTCCCCACAGTCTACACAGTGCCACTTTCACTGCTGAGCCCCCCAACCCTGTGGTACCGTAGTTGCAAAGCAACAACCACCGTGATATATGGGCAGGGCTGAACACGGAATATCCTGCCTTGAAACGTCACAGGATCAGTTACATGGCTGTTATGCGCAGCAAATAGCGACTCACGGTGGGACTTTGAAGAGCACCGGGTTGGGGAAGGCAGCACTCCGTGTGTATGAGGAAGCGTTTGGAAGATCAGAAGCTGCCCTTTTACCAAGTCAGATCCTTGGTCCATCTAGCGCAGTATTGTCATCACTGACTGCCAGCGGCTCTCTGGGGCTTCTGGCAGGATTCTTTCCTCACCCAACCTGAAGAAGCTGGGGGGGGGGGGGGAGCGGGCAGGTTGAACCTGGGACCTTCTACATGCACAGCAAGTGCTTTGTCACATTGAGTAAAGCCACCTGAATGCTCTTGGCTCAGCCTCCCCCATGGTTGGGAAGAAACTGCAGTGACTTTTTAAAATCATTTTTATTGTGGGTTTAAAGAAAACAAAAGAAACAACAGAACAACAGAAAAATAGTCACTAATAGACTGCAGCGACTCTTTTTCCCTGCTCTTCGTGGCCAAGTTGTATGTCTGCCAGCAATGGAGTGGCGTGCCCGCCATTTGCCAAGAGAGAGTTGATCTGCATGATTAGTCTTGTGCATTCTTTGTGGAGTCCTGCTTTCATGCCCTCTGAACATGTACGCAGCCCTGGGGGGTGGGGGGATTCATCGCATCCCTACAACCCACCCCCCTTGAGCTGGGCCCATGGAAATCAGCAAAGGCAGTGAAAAGCACAAGTGCCAACCTACCATAAAGTATCATGAAAAGTGGTCCTAATTCTCTCAGACATGCCAACGACCAATCTGAACATGACTCCTCCATCTATGAAAAAAACATTTGAAGAAAGTGCTTCATATTGAGGTAGTGATATTGAGATAGCGCATGTAGGAGCCATTTGGATAAAAGCTAGCTCTGATCATCTAATCATGTTCACTATAATAACATAATTCTAATCTACCCTTATTTCTAAATTACCTCTGAAATTATGTCTTTCTGCATTAATTTGGTTCCTTCACAACCAACATTCAGCCAACAAAGAAATATCTACCGTATCTCTTTTTCCATTCAGCTCAGATTTTATCTTCATTATTTGCATGCAGCGTCTCTCTTTCCAGAAAGAAAGGGAAGGCTTGTGTGGGTTGCGGCTTCACGTGTTTCCTTACATTCTTGTTAATCAGTGATCTGTATGGCTATTTTTCTTTCAAGAAAACTTGAAAGTGTAAAATCAGTGACATAATTATGATCAAACCTGTAGGGATAGTGGAAGGGAATGAGTCTATTATCAACAAATCAGGTTTTAAATATAGAACTGTTGAACTAGGAGTGTTTTCAATTAATTTCTAATTAAATAAGGGAAGCAATTTAGTGAACTCTGAGAGATCTTCCCACACAAAGTTTATCTCATCAGTCTCAGTCTTGCATTCCTCCAGAACAGGATCATTGTTTAGATCTTAGATATGTTATGTGATCTGAAATGGAGGAGTAATTTAATAAAACATCAATATTTTCCTTCTATTAGTCCACAGCATTACAATGAATGGCAAAAGTTCTCTCTTACTTCCCATAAGAAGTTGTCTGCTCCAATTCCTCTCACTCTCCATCAAGAACAGGGCAGATGTCCGCACTAAGAAGCCTGGGGCTCTTGGTCAGAGAAAAACATTGGCCTTTAGTAGGGAGCGTACAGCTGATTTTGACAATTCATGAAGATGGAAGGGAAGAGACTACGACACGGATATCTATACTATACAAACTTATATTGATTTCTATAACAATATAGCTTCCAAAGACCTCTTCCAAAGAATTGCAATTTTGTTGAATCTGTTAAGAATTCTCTATTAGAGACTAAGTTTGACCGAAAGTTTCAGAGTCTGACCCTCCTATCACGATGTTCAAGGGAAAGAGTTTAATCTTAAAGTGGGGAGCCAGAACAAAGGAGCTCCAAATGACTCTATTCTCTTTTTCCATCATGTTCTTCAATGTCCTCCATTCTCTCTCTGTATGAGAGAATATGAGAGGCAGACAGAAACAAGGCATAAAATATATATTTTGGAAATACATAGGAAAGGGGGTTATAATCCTGCACTGCACATACATTAGAAGAAAAAGGAGAGAGAGAGAGAGAGAGAGAGAGAGAGAGAGAGAGAGAGAGAGAATCTAATGGCATCAATGGCTGAAATCCTATACCTACTTACCTGGAAATAAGACCCATTGAATTAAATGGGACCTACTTATGAGAAGACATTGCATAGCATTGTGTTAGTCGTTTGTTACTATTTCCTTTGTTGAAACATAAAAACATAGCTACCCTTCTGGAAATTCATAGGAGTGGCTCTCTCTCTCTTTCAAAATCAAGCAAAGGTAATGTTTGCTTTCTTCTATACCAGATGCCACCCTTAAAGCTCCCAAGTTCCACCCCACTCCACCCTGTCCCCCAAGCCTCAGGATTTGAACCAGACAACCCAATTTCCAGGGCTCTTTGGGAGGAGATAATGAATTAAAAAAAACCAATTTAACTTGGTGGGTAGGTTGGAGACAGTACAGAAAGGAACTTGCTCAGCATACCAGGTGAGATTACCACCATGGGTGGCTGGGATGCTTATTTAAAGTATTCTTGACATATTGCTAGCCCCTCTGATTTCGGCAGCATTTCAATTCTAGAAGACACGTTGTCACATACTGCAACCTTCAGGTCGTAGACGGACAGGGTGTTAGTTCAAACTCTTTGAGGCTAACTTGTCTTTGGCGTGGGAAGGCGGAGCAGGGAAAAGAAGGATTGCTGCTCAATACACTTATTCAGCTTTCACTTCTGGTAATCAAGGTGCTAAGAAACAAAATGTTAGAGGTTGTAAAAGGGGATGCCATGATAACAGTGGTGGTATTTTAATCCTTACTAGTTAACCCAATCTGGGAATTTCAGCAAGAAAAAGCATCCTCCATTACAAAACAATAGGTTGAAAAACGATTATTTGAACTGAAATACATATGAAGTGTTATAACCCTAGCTACATGTTGCACTCGACACCTGAAAAGCAGCCCAAAGTAAGTTGTAATTGTCCCTCCAGTTAGACAAAGCAAGAGGCAGGTCCTAAGCAAACGCAGGGGAGCCAGACCTTCTGGCTACCTTTGTTATCTCTGGGTGCATTTACATGACATGCCAACCCATCCTGGGTGAATATCCAGCACTGTAAGTTGTTTTGCCAACAACTCACAGTGTGTGGTTTGTTTCCCCCATCATACCTCAGTCCTCCAGCCAGCTCTGCCTGGCATTCCAGGAGACCTGGCCCCTAAGCCCCTAGCACCACTCTAACTGCAATCCTGATTGGAGTCAGAACCCTTTTAAAATTTCAATTTACGTGTGTGTGTGTGTGTGTGTGTGTGTGTGTGCGCATACAAAAATTAGGCCAGGATTTCATTTTATTTCTTGCATTTTCCCAGCCCCATTTTATGTGTACGTACGGCCCCTTTATTTATTTATTTATTTTTCAGTTACTTGCAGTTGCACACTGTCAAACTCCGTAGCAGCTAGTGGAAAAAATGGGAGTGGGGAAATAACTGGATCTGTTTGAAAAGAGAGTCTTTTTCAAGCAGATCCCATCATTCCCCCCAACCCTGTTTCCACTAAGCCACAGTGGAGTTTGACAGCTCCTCTGACAGCTGTCAAACTCTGGCATGGCTAAAAGAAAATGAGCCAAAAAAAGGGGGGGGGCGGTAGAATGCACTTTCATATGAAAACTTGGGTAGGGTGGACTAGAACAGCCCCCCCCCCCCAAGGGATGGAGCAACACTTTTAATCCCAGTGGTAAATCACCTAACTGGGTGATCTTCAGCACTTCCCCACCTGTCAAAGTGCTCAAGATCACTCAGTTAGCCGAGCGACCCCAGGGATTTCAAGTGTTGCCCCTCTCATTGGGGATCCCCTCCTTCTGGTGCAGCCGTCCCCAAGGGGGTGGCATGTCAGGCACCCTGAAAACAGGCTGCTGGGGACTTGAGCAGGACACCTCCAAACGGTTCAGGTCAACACATCGAACCCTTGAGGGTACCCTGGCTAGGGAGTGATCTACACCCCATATCCCCACCCGTCAACTGTGCAAGGCTGTCAAAACAGCCGTGCTCCAGTGTAGCCTTGACAATTGCAACATGCAAGGGAGCAGCCAAGGCAAGCCCCTATATTTGGATACCTGCAGTTGCGCAAGTGTGCAACTGTGAATAACCAACATTTAAAAGAATAATAAATGAGCTATTTACACACATAAAATGGGGTTTGGAAAATACCTGGAAAAATTCCCAGCCCTGTTTTTGTACCAAAAATAAATTTAAATGTAAAGGCTCCATTCGCAATTGGGATCACAGGCAAAGTGGGGATAGAGAGCCTGTTGCGTACTTAGAAGGGGCTGTCACTGCCAAGGGGCACTGGCAGCAGCGTAGCCAGGATCGAGAAGAGCAGCAGAGTTTCTGCCACTCTTGCCAAGTGTCTCATTGCCCAATGCTCTTTCCCCATGATAGGTTGGCATGTCTGGATTTGGATGACATACCCTCTCATTATGAGTAAAACAACCACTAGAACAGACCATGGTTTTTCAGGGTGGCTTGTTTGGTAAAAACCAGACACCCTAATAAAACCGGTCTGGGTTCACACAATACGCTAACCCACCATAAAGCTGGACTTGCAAACAACCCATCGTAGCTTAGAGTGTCATGACACAACAGTTTCTGCTTTTCTGCTCTCCAGATCAGTCAATTTTCCCTGTTCCTCTTCCCAACTACAAAGAAAAATTAGGAGTTCAAGAAGGGGTAAAAAAAAGTTGGCTTACGTCTACTTACTTTTAACAAGATGACTGTAATGCATACCCAGTCTGCTATTTTTGAACATCTACATCAAAATGTTCCCTGTGAATGAAACACCTATAATAATTATATTAAATTAATGGGGTAACTTCTGTTTGGGGGAGAAAATATACATCCTGAGAGGCTGAAATATTCTGCTTCTCCCAAAGTCACCTTGTTCACTATACTGTAAGCTTTGCTGCTTTAGTGCTGTGGGGGTGGGGCTTCTTCCCCCAAATTGGCAATGATCACATCAGGAATCTAATAGTAAATGTGATGTCACAAAGCCAATCATATTTAGCTACATTATGACATTATAAAGCTAAGGGAGGGGGAGGGTAATGGTTCCTGCATCCATTCCGAATGGACAATGACTTTGGCTCCATTTTGGGACAATTCCTGAAAAATCAGCAAGGAGTGGCGGTTGCTCCTGCTGAAAGCTTCTACAAAGATAAACAACCCCTTTTCTCAGGAATGCTTCCACTGAAATAAGTTATGCTGGACAGATCTGTTCATTTTATTTGACAGATGATAAAAGATGAGAACATCATAAATGTGACACCATTGACCATAGTCTGTAATATTTATTTTGAAATATTTATTTTCCTGTTTAAATAGTGCTTCCAATGTTGACTTCTATTCAGTTAACTGAAGGATAGGCAGATGATAAAAGAACAATGAAAAATAACATTTTTAAGAGGTGAAGAAGCAATGCAAATAGCAACTTGGAAGTTTAATAAGTTACTTTCTCAGAATGGCAGCTTAATTAAGAACTGCAGGGTATATATGGTCAAATGGCTCATAGAAAAATGTGAAGATTTGCCCTAAGATGTGTGTCTTGATGCAACAGATGGGAACTGTGCCTGTTTATGCAAGGAGTTTCCTAAGATTTTTTTGCTATAATTACTGATAATGCCAGTGAAGGCAGCTTTACAACCAGAGGCCTAGAAATGTGAAACTTGATCATCAGAGATTTGCAGCAAAAAATGGAAGATTGATAGGTGACATCAAACAGCTGACAAGGAACTGAGGGAAGCCAGATGGACAACAGCTGTTCAGAGAGAGGATTGGGGAGATTGGACCTCAGTGTGTGTGAGAGAGAGAGGGGGGTAGAAGGGGGCAGCTGTCTACAAGACGGTTTGTGGGAGGAGTAAAACCAAGGAGATTAGCCATTTGAACGGCTTTGGTTTCCTTCCCACCTCCTTCCAAACATTCCATATCTGAATGCTCCCAATCATTCAGGGTTTGTGGCTGCATCCTCTAGCAGTTGGTAGGTAAAACACTGGTGGGCAGCTGCTGCTGCTGCTGCTGGGTCCAAGCAGGAGGGTAGGCTGACCATATGAAAAGGAGGACAGGGCTCATGTAACTTTAAGAGTTGTAGAGAAAAGGGAATTTCAGCCAGTGTCATTTGTATGCAATTAGTTCCTGGTGAAATTCCCTCTTCATCACAACAGTTAAAGGCGCAGGGGCCCTGCCTTCTTTTGTATATGGTCACTCTAGTATAGTGCCTGCAACTTTAACTGTTGTGATGAAGAGGGAATATCACCAGGAACTAATTGCATACAAATGACTCTGGCTGAAATTCCCTTTTCTCTACAACTGTTAAAGTTACATGAGCCCTGACCTCCTTTTCATATGGTCAGCCTACAGGAGGGATCATTCACAAGGCAAAGGAGCTGTATGCAGTCGTACTCTCTACAAATGGGTTTTAAAAACGAGGGATGATTTATTCATTTCTTTATTTATTACATTTATATGCTGCCCCAGAGCTGAAGCTCTCTGGGCAGTTTACAAAAATTAAAAACATTCAACATTTAAAAACTAATACACAAAAATTAAAACCATAAAAGCCTGCGATTATCCACAGAAGCCACAGGATTGTCTGAGTGAAATGTGTGACAGACAGTTTACACTTAATTCTTCAGCAATTCCAAGCTCCCAAAGGCCCACGTAGCCTCTGATTTTCACCGTCTGGTTTGCCGTGTCACCACTACCTTTCTCTCCTTCCACCTATTGGAACAATCAAGACTCTTGTGTTGTCTCATAGTAGCGGTTACGGCCAACTGAGGAATGGGGTGGGAAAGGCCACGGCTTCATCCCCTTTTCATTCGTAGGCCTATTAAAGGATTGTTGACGGGGGCAGGATCTACACTAGTGCTTTATTATAACAGTTTATAATGGTATTGACAACTGCTGGGGCCCAGGACAGATCCCATATACCATTTTCAAACTGCTTTCAAAGTGCTATATCCTGCTTGGTGTAGATCTGGCCTGGGTTGCAGCCTGCCAACTAAATTGCTCTGTCCCAGAAGCTTAGAAACCTAATTTAAAAACAACACCAAAAACAAACCCTGCAATACTGGAGCAGCTAGCACAGATTGGCTTGAATCAAAGTAGTTATTTGTTGACTGCAGACCTTTCAGCCTTCAGGTTTCTTTCATGAGGCTTCAATCGCTCTTCAGCCTCTCTCACACTCATGCCTTGTCCCACATGAACCTGCCCAAGATCTTCCTCAGTGAGGCAGATGGTGAGGCCTTTTCAACTGTGGCTCCTGCATTCTGGAAGAATCTCCTCCAGCAAGTTCACCTATTGTCAAATTGTATGTAATTCTGAAAGGCTATTGCCTGAGAGCAGCATTCATATTCCCTAAATACATACACCCAGGTATATAATCAAACTGGTTGTAGAAGTAGATGAGACAGCGGAGAGGCAGATGTAGTGTAAGCAAGCATTCTCACCAGTGCATTTGTAAGTAATTTATATTTGCATTTAAATATGATTGAAGCGAGATTTGCTTTAAGCCTCACAGATCAAAATGCCCTTGGCTTCTAGCCTTTTCCAAGGGCCAGTGCAAGGAAGAGCCCCACAACCTCCCCCCCCAGCAGCCAGCTACTACTCATTCGGTGCTGCTAGCACCACAGAAAAGTTACCCTAAGCCTCACAAGACTTCCCAAGCCTGTGATGAAGTACTGGAAGAAGTCACTGTATCTTCTGAGATTTGGGGGAGGCACACACAGAGCTTTCCACGCAAGGCCCAGCCTCAGACTGAGCAGCTGCTGCTCAGACAGGTGCGCCAGCTCCTGGCCAGCTTAGCTGCCTGCTGGTGGCCACAGAGTGCCTTGTCATGCAGCAGTGTGGCAATGGACGTTGCACTCCCATCAGAAGAGAAAAGAACCCATCCGTGGCACTTTGCAGCCTGACTGGCAGGATGTCAGCAGTGGCAGGAGCTTGAGCAACGAAGTAGTGGTCTTCCACAGCCCAGCAGAGAGCACCCAGTGAAGGGGCACAAGCAGCACCATGTTCTGGTCACTCGTCCTGGTGGCTCAGGCAGGTTTCTGGCAGGGCAGGGAGTGCCTGTTCTAACTCCCCTCCCAACCCACTGCCTGAAACAAGTGTCTCGGGGTAGCTCATGGTAGGACCAAGCCTGCCTCTTTTATTCGAGCCTTTTTTCCTTTTGAATTTTGGGATTTATCACAGAGGACTTCACAACACTTCCTTAACCTGAATACTAAAGCTGCAGGCGAGAATATTCCCACACCTTCTTCTAAAATAACCTCACAATACAATCTTTCATGTGTTTCTTTGAATAACTCTGCGCGGGACTGCAGCCTCAGACTTAAACCTTTTATTTTTCGTATGAGATAACTCAACCCATTATCGACCTTCTTCACAATAGTGTTACTTGCCAGATGCAAGCGCTACATGGTCAGATTTAAAAAAAACACATTTATATAACTTATTCTGAGGTGTTCCCTACAACCATAGTTTTTGGTAGTATAATCCTTATACCAGTTCAGATCCTGCTTTTAATCCGTGATCCATTAAGGATAATTTCACCAAGCTGTTATTGCTAGGGATGTGCACTGACCCCCCGGATCGGATAGCGGATCGGAATCGGACCTGGGGGTCGGATCGGATTGGATTGGATCGGATTGGAGGTTGGGCGGATCAGATCAGATCAGATCCCGATCCGTGGATCGGATGTCCAATCCGCGGATCGGACGCCATTTTGAATGCATTTCTTCATAGCCTAGTATTGTGTTACAAAAACGCCTATAACTTTTTCATTTTTAAAGATAGAAGGATGAAACTTGGGCACTTTGTAGATGGGTTAGGGGTAGTTATCTGTGAGAAATTTCAGAAAGATTGGTGCATGCATTTTGTGGCAATTAATTTTTTAATAAATAACCAGGAATGCCTATAACTTTTAGTTATAGGCATTTCTTTCTTCATTGTTTCAAAAATACCTTGCCACTGCACGCTTGAAGCTATGTTTCTGAAATTTCTCCACATTAGACATACCACTTTGGTTCACATGTGTGATGAATTTTAGAAGCATAGCTTCAAGCATGTAATGGCAAGGTATTTTTGAAACAATGAGGAAAGAAACGCCTATAACATTTTTATTTTAAAAGTTAGAAGTCTGAAAGTTGCTCACTTTGTAGATGGGTTAGGGGTTGTTGTCTGTCAGAAATTTCAGAAAGATAGGTCCAGGCATTTGGTGGCTATGATTTTTTTAGATTAAAAGTTACAACAACACAGAGTTTTGACAGATAAAAAAGGGAGGGGGAGGCGGGGGAGGGGGGTGCAATTGACAGCCCAAGCTTCTGTGGAAAAACTTTTGTAACTTTTAATCTAAAAAATTCGTAGCCACCAAATGCCTGGACCTATCTTTCTGAAATTTCTGACAGACAACAACCCCTAACCCATCTACAAAGTGAGCAACCTTCAGACTTCTAACTTTTAAAATAAAAAAGTTATAGGTGTTTCTTTTCTCATTGTTTCAAAAATACCTTGCCACCACATGCCTGGACCTAGCTTTCTGAAATTTCACACACATATCAAGCAAAGTGTTACCTGTAATGTGCCCAAGTTTCCTGTTTGTATCTTTAAAAATAAAAAAGTTGGAGGCATAACTGTATTTACCCCACTACTACCCATTTTTCTAAAATTAATTGCCACACAAGGCAAGCACCTACGTTTCTGAAATTTTGCACACATAGGTCCCAATGTACCATCTACAATGTGGCAAAGTTTCATATGTGGAACTTTAAAAATGAAAACGTTATAGGCATTCCTGGTTATTTATTAAAAAATTAATTGCCACAAAATGCATGCACCAATCTTTCTGAAATTTCTCACAGATAACTACCCCTAACCCATCTACAAAGTGCCCAAGTTCCATCCTTCTATCTTTAAAAATGAAAAAGTTATAGGTGTTTTTGTAACACAATACTAGGCTATGGGAAAAAGCATTCAAAATGGTGTCCGATCCTCCGATTTTTTCCGATCCGGATTGGACCTTGGCGGATTGGATTGGATCGGATTGGAGGGTTGGTCGGATCGGATAGGATCAGATCGGAATTTTCCAATTTTGGGGCGGATCGGATTCGGATCGTGGATCGGATCCGATCCGATGCACACCCCTAGTTATTGCCATCTGGATAGCTGATTCTGCAGGTAAGCTAGTTAAATCATGAAGCTGGGAAAACAGAGGCAGCAGGGGGGCATTCAAGAGAGAACTTTCATTTTGGAGGCTTCACATGGAGCCACACATGGCTTCTTGTCCAAGGACTCTAAAAATCCTAGAACCAGCCTTAGCCACTTAGATCCTGCCAAGTCTCAATCAATCAATCAATCAATCAATCAATCAATCAATCAATCTTTACTATGATCAAAAGACCAGCAGAAACAAAACAACACTACAGGTGCATATAGTATTCCCAGAGCCAACAAAGTAGAATGGGACTATAAGTATTGTAGTATATAAACAGTCAGTGAATGGAATATACAACAACAACAACAACAATAACATATTTATTTATTACCCGCCTCTCCCAATGGATCGAGGCAGGGAACAGCATCAAGCATAAAATACAAAACTGATTAAAACACTTAAAACCAATACATCATTAAAATACAAATAAAACACCAATAAAACACTTTAAAATTCATCTAGGTAGGCCTGCCGGAAGAGATCCATCTTTATAGATCTTTTAAATTCCTGAAGATTGGTGAGTTGGCGAATCTCTCCCAGCAGGTCATTCCACAATCTGGGAGCGGCAGAAGAGAAGGTCCTCTGGGTAACAGTTGTCAGTCTAGTTCTTGTTGACTGTAGTAAATTCTTCCCAGAGGACCTGAGCGTGCGGGGCGGATTGTATGGGAGAAGGCGATCCCGTAGGTAACCTGGACCCAAACCATGTAGGGCTTTAAAGGTAATAAACAACACTTTGTACTTCACCCCACACTGCATGTCCCCCACATTTTAAGAAATTAAAACATTATCACAATCAGATGTTATCATCCCATGCCGACAGGCAATTGCAGCAGCACAAAATCTAGCCACCTTAAAAGTTATCTGAGAATTCTGGTTGGCCAGAAGATAATCTATATAAAACACATCAGATCTCCCAGGTATTCCTTGTAAAATGGGAGTAATAAAGATATGCCAAAAATCACAATAAAAACAGTACAATACATGGCCCACAGTTTCTATCATACCAGCTTTACAGGGGCATAGGTGCTCAGAGTATGGAGTATTATTGTATTTACTCTCCAAAAATGTAGAGGGGAGCACATTAAACTTAGCCAGCGTAAATACTTTCCTGTATTTTGGAATAGTTAAAAGAGTTAAATAGGTTGCAGGTAAAGAAGCCTGCCCCCTATCTCTAAATTCAGGATATGGGGTTGCTGCTCTTATATGGTCTTGTAGCTCAAGATCTCCAATAAGATGGCATATAACCTCTTTGGCTTTTAACAAACCTAAGCCAAAATGGCATTTCGCAAGAGACCCATATTGCACAGTTTCCCGTCAACAGCCCTTTTCCATTTAGACTGGAATACATCGATCAAGCTCAAAGGGGCCAAGACTTGAAGGGCAAATATCATTTTTAGCCAAAGGTTTAGCTTATATCTCCAGGCACGGGATTCAACCGAGATTTGCCCTGTCTCTAGACATAGAAGTACATTGGGCACACAGCTTGGAAGACCAAGAATATTTCTCAAATATTTTGTTTGGGTAGATTCCATAGCCGTAAAATTACTATAAGCACACAATTGTGCACCATAAAGCAGTTGTGATAACACCTTAGCAGAGAACACTTGTAAGGCTGATGGTATGTGCTGCTGTCCTCCTTTAGCATAAAAGAAAGAATGGCAGATTAATTTAGAGCCTGTATTTTAACAAATCAATATCTTCAGCTTCTTTTTCAGTTCCACATCTCTCAGTTTAACTGAAATCACGTTGTGCTCTATGTTCATTCATAGCTTCTTCTCTTCCTCTGTTTTCATACTCTCTATCCTCCTTCACCATCACGGAGCTTTTGGCCCCACATACGAAGTCCTCCTTCTCCAATGACAATTAGAAGCACCAGTCATGCTAGGCCATCTGCCTTGTCCCTGTTCTCTGTTTCACGGTCATGAACAATTTGCAGGCAGGTGTTCTTCCAGTATCAGCTCCCCACTATGTGAAGAATTCATTCCCAAACTGGATTGGCTAGTTATGGAAACAGCTCTCAGATGAGGGTCCACATTTGTAAACTATGAAAATAGAACAGGTTTTGGGCATCTGAAGGAACTATAAAATAACTCTCAGGAAATCTAGGGCTTCTGTTGTGGAAATCTGGAATTTAAACATTCAGCCTCCCATAATCTTCCTAGACATTAATGTGCCACCTCCTCCAATGCAGAGAATTTCAGAGTATTGCCAGGAACCACAGGACAGCTGCAGCCTAGTGGATATTGTTTAAAATGTGCTTTGGTTGGTTGGTTGGTTGGTTGGTTGGTTGGTTGGTTTAAAAAAACTTCTACTGATTTTTCAGCATAAAAGCAACAAACAACATAACATCTTGGGGAGGCAATGAGGTCAGCCACTACTCATTGTTATTACACATGAGTTTCAATATATTATGTTGCTTATTGCTTAGGATCTCTTCACAAGGTATTCTTTTGACCCAATAAATCTTTCCATAAGAGTCCATGAGTTTGAGATGATTAATTAATTTATTTATGTTGCCAGGTATCATGTATACAAGCTTGTCATGTTGCATAGAAGTCGTCATTGTAGAGAACATTTCTGGATGCCCTTTTTAATTTGGTCGGTTTTTTCATTAGGGCAATTGACCACTGAGTCACCACTCATGAATAGTTGGTTGTTGATTTTTCTTCCATTTGGTTGCTATTTACACCTTGGCTGCTACCCAGAAGAATGTAAAAAAAAAAAAATCTTTATTTTTTAGTTGACCATTTACTTTGTCATAAATTAATAGCAACCCCATAATCATAGAGAAGTTAATGGGTTGTTTTGTGATCATTCTGGCTTCCTGAAATAACTCCTGCCAGAATTGTTTAATTACCACACAAGACCACCACATATGAAAGAAGGAACCAGCTTCATTAAAATTCCACTAACGCATGAGGGATGGTGTTTTGTACATGCAACTTAAATTTTGAGGTATCGTACCACCTGTGAAGAATCTTAAGTGTGTTTTCTTTAATTTTGGTTGAAATGGATCTCAATGTTGCACGTTTTCATATTTTATGTTTTAATATGTTTGAATGCAGCCTATGGAAGGATAGAGGTGGGGCATAAAACAAATTTGTGTGTTAAACAATGTTTGGGAGATACAGATGAGCAGAACCAGATGAATGAAATTGCTCAAAGACAGTTGAGATATTGCCACAGTGTTGTGCATACTGAAGGCAGTTTCAACCTGCAGGGTCTCAAGATCTTCAAAAGTTGTCTCAGTAAGATGCACATTATGCTTTTTCATGCTTTCTACAGACCACAGCTGGGCAACATCCAAAGGTCAGAGAGATTCCAGCTTGGTCATCAATGAATTTGCTGTGGGTGCTAAACCCTAGGCAATTTCACAGGGAAACAAAGAGTGTGAGGAGTGAACAACCTGTTTCCAAGCAGAATTGTACTTCCAAGAAGCTTCTAGGAGGGTAATTCTGTCTGCAAACAAGGCACAGCTGCAATAGACATTTTGAATAGCACAGGCTTTCTGATGTGGCAACAAGAAATATGTTCATGCTAGACAAATAACATGATTGCAGGAAGAAAATGCATTATAAAGATTATAAGGTATTTCAGCCTTCAGGCTGCTGAAGACTGAGGGCAAGGGTGGTCGTTGGCTGGGAGTGCTGTGCTGCTGGCTGAGCCTGAAGCGTGTTTGTTTGCCCCGCCCATCTCCACAGGTATTTCAGCCTTCAGGCTGCTGAAGGCGCAAGCCTGTGGGCGCGAGCCGAAGGGCGCATGGGAACAAAGCCGTTGGACCAAAACTGCAGCCGTGGATGAAGAGCGCTAAGAGAGGAGAGCCACCTGCACCCCACCCTTCCAGCTGACCACAATGTGTAGGGGAGCGGCAATTTGTGTTGTGCAGGGCAAAGGGAGATATGGCGTTGGCAGAGCAATGTGCCGTTACAGGGGAAGGAGAGATGGATATCTCACACCCACCTTACCTTCCGATTGCTCTGCTAACTCGGGGAACTTGGAGAATGAACCTCTCCTTGCTCCTATGTAATGCCAGGTCAGTTAAAAATAAAACACATATTATCCATGACCTTCTTTCAGATGAGAAGGCTGACCTGGCATGCTTCACAGAGACCTGGCTGGGAGATGACAGTGGACCGACATGGGCGCAGGCCCCCCCCCAGCTGGGTACTGTGTTAGTGAGCAGGTGAGGGAAAGTGGGCGGGGGGGCGGAGTAGCTGTGGTCTATAGGGATAATCTTAACCTGACCAGACTTCCTGTTCGTGAACTGAATCACATCGAGTGTGTGTACCTGAGTCTGAAGACCAGGGATAGACAAGGGATTCTCTTAGTGTACCGGCCCCCCCGCTGCCTATCAGACTCCCTGGCCGAGCTCATGGAACTGGTCTCGGAGCTGGTGTTGGATTCGCCCAGGCTTTTGGTCCTGGGCGACTTCAACATCCCATTCGAGACTGGTTTGTCAGGTGGAGCTCGGGAGTTCGTGGCATCCATGACAACCATGGGCCTATCCCAATTGGTCTCTGGACCCACACATTCAGCGGGTCATACCCTTGATGCTGTTTTCAGTTCCAAACAGAGGGATCTGTGGGCGGAGGTAACGAATACCTCCGTGTTGTCATGGACAGACCATTTTCTGGTTAGGGTTAGTATTAGGGATGTGCACTGGATCGGACCCGATCCACGATCCGAGTCCGGTCCAGTGGGAAATCGGATAAATTATCCGATTTCCGATCCCGCAGCTGGATCGGCCGATCCAATCCGAACCGGTCCGACAAAGCTCCGAACCGGTTCGGCGGATCGGCGGATCGGCGGGCGCCCACTGGCGCCCACCGCCGCTTCCATTGGCGGGCGCCAGCGTGCGCCCGCCGATGAAAGTGGACAGCGGGGGGGGGAGGAGGGGGGCACTTACCTTCTCGGCCCGGTGGCTCCCGTCCGGCGCCGGCGCCTACTACTACTAGCAGGCTCCGCGGCCTGCTCTAGGGTGGCGCGCCGGGTGATGTCATCACCCGGCGCGCTACTCTAGAGCAGGCCGCGGAGCCTGCTGGTAGTAGTAGGCGCCGGCGCCGGACGGGAGCCGCCGGGCCGGAAAGGTAAGGAGGGGGTGCGTGGAGGGGAGGAGGGGGCGCGCGGAGGGGGGAGGGGGGCCCTTACCTTTCCGGCCCGGCGGCTCCCGTCCGGCGCCGGCGCCTACTATTCCCAGCAGGCTCCGCGGCCTGCTCTAGGATGGCGCGCCGGGTGATGTCATCACCCGGCGCGCTACTCTAGAGCAGGCCGCGGAGCCTGCTGGAAGTAGTAGGCGCCGGCGCCGGACGGGAGCCGCCGGGCCGGAAAGGTAAGGAGGGGGTGCGTGGAGGGGAGGAGGGGGCGCGCGGAGGGGGGAGGGGGGCCCTTACCTTTCCGGCCCGGCGGCTCCCGTCCGGCGCCGGCGCCTACTATTCCCAGCAGGCTCCGCGGCCTGCTCTAGGATGGCGCGCCGGGTGATGTCATCACCCGGCGCGCTACTCTAGAGCAGGCCGCGGAGCCTGCTGGAAGTAGTAGGCGCCGGCGCCGGACGGGAGCCGCCGGGCCGGAAAGGTAAGGAGGGGGTGCGTGGAGGGGAGGAGGGGGCGCGCGGAGGGGGGAGGGGGGCCCTTACCTTTCCGGCCCGGCGGCTCCCGTCCGGCGCCGGCGCCTACTATTCCCAGCAGGCTCCGCGGCCTGCTCTAGGATGGCGCGCCGGGTGATGTCATCACCCGGCGCACTACTCTAGAGCAGGCCGCGGAGCCTGCTGGAAGTAGTAGGCGCCGGCGCCGGACGGGAGCCGCCGGGCCGGAAAGGTAAGGAGGGGGTGCGTGGAGGGGAGGAGGGGGCGCGCGGAGGGGGGAGGGGGGAGGAGGGGGCGCGCGGAGGGGGGAGGGGGGCCCTTACCTGCCCGGCCCGGCGGCTCCCGTCCGGCGCCGGCGCCTACTACTACCAGCAGGCTCCGCGGCCTGCTCCAGTATTGGAAGCAGTATGTTGGGAAACAAGGGTGACCATATGACAGTTAAAGCTGCAGGAGCTATACTAGAGTGACCAGATACAAAAGAGAGCAGAGCTCCTGCAATTTTAACTTTTGTGATGAAGAGGGAATTTCACCAGGTGCCGCATGGATACAAATGACACCTGCTGAAATTCCCTTTTCTATTCCACTGTTAAAGCCCTGTATTCCTTTTCATATGGTCATCCTACTAATTACATTTTTTAAAAAAGTAATAATACATACTGCTTCCAATACGGTAGGTAGAATATTTGCCTCTTTATGATCTCAAGCCTAAAAAAAAAAAAACATTTGTACACACCAGTCTCCTGGTACTGGTCATCCTACTATTAATTAATTGTAGCTGATAGGAAAGGGTTAAATCGTGGGAGCTGCAAGGAATTAAGAAAAAAAGGAGAGGGGGTTTTGCCATTTTTTGAGCGCTCCTTAATTAGGGCTGCCCAAATGATAATGGACGGGTGGTGTGTGTGCGCGCGCGGGCGGCGGCGGCAGGCTTGGCAGCGTATCCTCCTGGCTGCCGAGGCCGGGTGTCTGGAGCGGAGCACGCGCTGTCAGTTGGTGAGCGGAGGGGCCATTGAACGCCCTCCCCATCATCCTCTTCATCATCAACCTACCCCCGCGGCCCAGCGGAGCACAACAGCCCGCATTAGGCAAGCCCTTCAGGAGCCTCACAGCAGCCAGGCAGAGCCTCTGCTGCCCAGGAACCGGCCCGCACGCGAGGGCACCGGCGGGGCGCACACACAACGCCGGCGAGGGGGAGGAGAAGGGGAGGAACAAAGGATCAAAGAGATCGAGAGAGAGTGATCCTTCCTTGCACGCATGGCTGCAAAACTGAGCTAGGTTCAGCCGTTCTGCTTGAGTAAAAAGTGAAAGCAGACACGAGCCCTGTAATGGATACTAGCAACAGGATCAAAGGGATCGAGATGAGAGAGATCCTTCCTTGCACGCATGGCTGCAAAACTCAGCTAGGCTCAGCCGTTCTGCTTGAGTAAAAAGTGAAAGCAGACACGAGCCCTGTAATGGATACTAGCAACAGGATCAAAGGGATCGAGACGAGAGAGTGTTTCCTTTTCTTCGCGGGAAGCGGGAGGGGGAAGAGGGGAAGACCGGGCCTCTGTGGAAAATTTTTTGAAACATTTTATCTAAAAATTCCATAGCCATCAAATGCCTGGACCTATCATTCTGAAATTTCTGACACATATCTACCCCTAACCCATCTACAAAGTGAGCAATGTTCAGACTTCTAACTTTTAAAATAAAAAGGTTATAGGCGTTTCTTTCCTCATTGTTTCAAAAATTAATTGCCACACAAGGCAAGCTCCAATGTTTCTGAAATTTTACACACATATCAAGTGAAGTGTTCCCTGTAATGTGCCCAGGTTTCCTGTTTGTATCTTAAAAAATAAAAAAATGGGAGGCGTAACTGTATTTACCCCACTACTACCCATTTTTCTAAAATTAATTGCCATACAAGGCAAGCACCTACGTTTTTGAAATTTCACACACATAGGTCCCAAGGTACCACCTACAATGTGGCAAAGTTTCATGTGTGTAACTTTAAAAATGACAAAGTTATAGGCATTCCTGCGTATTTATTAAAAAATTAATTGCCACAAAATGCATGCACCAATCTTTCTGAAATTTCTCACAGATAACTATCCCTAACCAGTCTACAATGTGCCCAAGTTTCCTGTTTGTATCTTCAAAAATAAAAATGTGGGAGGCATAACTGCATTTCTCAGTGGGAAAGTGCAATGCAATGATTCCCTATGGGAAAGTGCTTTCCAATGATTCCCTATGGACAAGTACTCTCCAATGAATCCCTATGGGCAAGTGCTGTCCAATGAATCCCTCATTGTTTCAAAAATTAATTGCCACACCAGGCAAGCACCAATGTTTCTGAAATTTTACACACATATCAAGTGAAGTGTTCCCTGTAATGTGCCCAAGTTTCCTGTTTGTATCTTCAAAACTAAAAAAATGGGAGGCATAACTGTATTTACCCCACTACTACCCATTTTTCTAAAATTAATTGCCACACAAGGCAAGCACCTATGTTTCTGAAATTTCACACACATAGGTCCCAAGGTACCACCTACAATGTGGCAAAGTTTCATGTGTGTAACTTTAAAAATGACAAAGTTATAGGTGTTTCTTTCCTCATTGTTTCAAAACTTAATTGCCACACAAGGCAAGCTCCAATGTTTCTGAAATTTCACTCACATATCAAGGCAAGTGGTACCTGTAATGTGCCCAGGTTTCCTGTTTGTATCTTTAAAAATAAAAAAATGGGAGGCGTAACTGTATTTACCCCACTACTACCCATTTTTCTAAAATTAATTGCCACACAAGGCAAGCACCTATGTTTCTGAAATTTCACACACATAGGTCCCAAGGTACCTCCTACAATGTGGCAAAGTTTCATGTTTGTAACTTTAAAAATGACAAAGTTATAAGCATTCCTGGGTATTTATTAAAAAATTAATTGCCACAAAACGCATGCACCAATCTTTCTGAAATTTCTCACAGATAACTATCCCTAACCAGTCTACAATGTGCCCAAGTTTCATCCTTTTATCTTTAAAAATGAAAAAGTTATAGGCGTTTTTGTAAAACAATACTTGGCTATGGGAAAAAGCATTCAAAATGGCGTCCGATCCGGATCGGACATCTGGTCCGATCGGATCCGACCAGCCTCCGATCCGATCCGATCCGACCCCCCAGGTCCGATTCCGATCCGCTATCCGATCCGATCCGGGGGGTCAGTGCACATCCCTACTATGAATCATACATAAGCAATGGTACTCCAGAAGAAGGAAAATCCTAATGTTGTTTCACATTTGTCCCAAAGGAGTTTGGCTGTTCTAAATGTAACATATTTATTAATTTAACTCAGTAAAAAGAACCTTCAAGAGAGGCCTTCCCTTCAGTACATCCAACAAAGGGAGGATATACCTTCTTCTAATATTGCAATAGGTATTACACTCAAGGACAAAATGAACAATGTCTTCAGTACATAAGGGCTTACAAATACAATATCTGCCCTCTTTAGGGATTCCTTTAAAACACCCCAATCTGCATCCATGCCCAACAAAAGGCTGTTTTCATTTTAGTATTAGATAAATCACCCAAGTACTTTTGAAGTATTAAAAAAGAAAGAGTTAGGTGAACATGCAATTTATTAGTTGCAATCTCAGTTGAGACTTCATCTCAATATCCCTGAGCTGTTGTAACAAGACGGACTTTGCTCTATCAATACTCAGGATAATAAGAAGAATGTAGAAAACTCCATGTTCATAATAATCAAGAGGAACCTTTGCCTCCAAGAAATTGGGCCCATCTCCTCAACTATTTGCAGCATGAAATCAGATGCCTGCTTAAATATAATCTTCAATAATTTAGGGCTATCAGCCTGACATTAGACCTAATTCAGCACAAACTATCTCCTGTTTAACAGGAGTTGGAACTGAGAGGCATCTACTTAAAATTTTGTTCTGTGGCCTCCCTAGAGGGTCAACCAGCTTTCAGAAGGAGCACGATCTTTAAAAAATTCATAGAAAATTGAGGGTTTGAGCAATTGCTCTGATTTTTTCCCCCACAAATGACCAGCCAGATCCTATCTTAAATGTCCCACAAGTTTCAAGTTTTTATTTTTAAAAATGAAGAAGTTACAGTGGGGGGTGGGGCTTTTGGGGGACTCCTATAACTTTTTGATTTGAAAAGCTAGAGACATGAAACACTTTGGACATTGCAGATTAGATCTTGCTAGTCCTGGCTCCCCAAATTTTATGTCATTATCGTTTCAAATAAAAAAGTTATGCACGTGTTTCCCCCAATGTAAATATTTGGGAAAAAAGGCAGACAACAAGATGACAGCGTGGAGGCCTGGTCAACCAGCTTTCAATAAAGTTGCACGATCTTTAATAAATTCATATAAAATCGAGGGTTGGAGGGATCGATCTCAAATTTCATACACATACTTAGGCATACCCCGTAAGCACTGTGACCACGTTTCAAGCCTCTAACTTTGAAAATACAGAAGTTATAGGCATTTTTTCTAAAAATTCAGCTCTATAGGGCACAAAGGGGCTGCAAATTAAATATACGATACAATTTACCTACGATATAATCAGATCTGAATTTTTTTTTAACAGTGATTTCCGATAATGATACGATACAATAATTTTGGGCGTGCACACCCCTAGTATTTACTAAATGCTATTGCATGGCAGCTGCTAGAAATCTCCTGACTATTCTCACATGTCAGCTATCCTATATTGCCAAATGTATTTGCTACTGCATATCATCTGTCAAAAGCAGTCAAATGTGGATTACTCTGGTGTGTCATATTTCAAATACTGTCAAATTCCAACTGTCAATTAATGTCAAAAATTAAATATTCTTAATTCTGTTTTGGGTTTCTAATTTTTGCAAGCCACCTTTCATAGAAAGAGTAAAAGTCTTTTGAATAAAATAAATCAATGATGAAAATAAATACATAAATAAAATATGTAATTCAAATATCATTCAGTGGTGACACCTATTAAATAGCCACTGATTATTTATATATATTCAGCACATTTTTATCCCCCTGTGCCTAGAAGGAATAGAAATGCACCGTGCTAGTTCATCTATGTAAATGTTAAGTCTGTAAAACTGGAAACACAATCCTATGTTCCAGATGCACTTGGTGGAAGTACCCTGCACTGGCATATCTGAAATCCTATGGTCCCTCAGACCTGTCCTGGCCCCTATGCTACTGTAACATTATGCTACCAAAAGAGATGGAATCAGTTATAAGTCTTCCATTAAACTCAATGGAGAGCAAAATAGAAACAAAAACAAAAAATAGTAACAAATAGTGTTGACCTCCCAATTCACACAAGTCAGCTGTGAGCCTTTTCCAAGGTCTATCAAGAAAGAATATAGTGAGCTAAGCTTCCTTCCATTGTGTTAATTTATTTCTTTTGCAGTAGTCACAGGAAAATATTTTGTTCTTTATGCCATCTCCAAACCAGGCCACCATACAGTTTGCTTGGCCCTCTCACAGATAATAATATAATAATAATAATAATAATAATAATAATAATAATAATAATAATTTATTTCTTACCCGCCTCTCCGTCTGGATCGAGGCGGGGAACAACAACATGATAAAATGCATAAAACTGATTAAAACATGACACATATTATTACAACTGCATAAAAAATCCTAAAACATCCTAAAAACATCCTTAAAACATTCTAAAATTCCACTGGATATGCCTGCCGGAAGAGAACAGTCTTTATAAGCTTTCTTAAATTCTAAAAGACTGTTAAGTTGACGAGTCTCCTCCGGCAGGTCATTCCACAGTCTGGGAGCGGCAGAAGAAAAGGTCCTTTGGGTAACGGTTGTCAGCCTAGTCTTGGCCGACTGCAGTAAGTTCTTCCCAGAGGACCTGAGCGTGCGGGGCGGATTGTACGGGAGAAGGCGATCCCGCAGGTAACCTGGACCCAAACCATGTAGGGCTTTAAAGGTAATAACCAACACTTTATACTTCGCCCGGAAACTAATTGGCAGCCAGTGGAGCGATTTTAAAGCTGGCATAATATGGTCACTCCTAGATGTACCGGTGACCAACCTGGCTGCCATATTTTGAACTAGTTGAAGTTTCCGGACTAGGCACATAGGTAGCCCTATGTACAGTGCATTGCAGAAGTTGAGCTTCGAAGTTACCAGCGCGTGCACTACCATCTTTAGGTCTTCCAACTCTAGGAAGGGGCGCAGCTGGCGTATCAGCCAAAGCTGATAGTAGGCACTCCTGGCCGTCGCATCTATCTGGGCTGTCATTTGGAGCAACGGATCCAGGAGCACCCCCAAGCTGCGAACACAGTCTTTCAGGGGGAGTGTAACCCCATCCAGAACCGGTTGACACACCTCCAAACCCAGGTTGTGGCCTTTGACAGCAAGCACCTCCGTCTTGTCTGGATTCAGCTTCAGTTTGTTTTTCCTCATCCGGCCCATTACCGCCTCCAAGCATTCATTCAGAGGAGACACACTATCCTTAGCTGGCGCTGTTATCAAAGGCATAGAGAAATATATTTGGGTGTCATCAGCATACTGATAGCACCCCACCCCATGCCTCCGGATGATCTCTCCCAACGGTTTCATATAAATGTTAAACAGCATTGGGGAAAGGATGGCACCTTGCAGTACGCCACACAGCAGCTCCTTCTTTGCAGAGCAGCTATCCCCAAGCATCACCATTTGGAACCTGCCCGAGAGGTAGGACCGGAACCACTGAAGCACAGTGCCCCCGATTCCCAATCCCCTCAGGCGTTCCAGAAGGATACCATGGTCGATGGTATCGAAAGCCGCTGAGAGGTCCAAAAGTACCAACAGGGACACACTCCCCCTGTCAATACTAAGGCGTAGATCATCCACTAAGGCGACCATAGCAGTCTCAACTCCGTATCCCGCCCTGAAGCCAGTTTGAAATGGGTCTAGAAAATCAGTGTCATCCAAGACTACTTGGAGTTGAATGGCAACCGCCCTCTCGATCACCTTGCCCAAGAATGGAAGGTTTGATACCGGTCTGTAGTTATTAAAGTCCAGGGGATCCAGGGAGGGCTTCTTTAGAAGCGGCCGTACCACCGCTTCTTTTAAACATGATGGGAAAGTCCCCTCCCTGAGAGATGCATTAATAATATATTGTAATTGCGATCTAACCGCATCTCCTCCCTGGGCGACCAGCCATGAAGGACAGGGATCGAGAGGGCAAGTCGTCGTCCTCACTCATCCAAGCAGCTTGTCCACGTCCTCGGTACTCACCAACTGAAATTGATCCAGTGTAATTCTACTCGCGGAGTCACTGGACACTCCATCGTCAGCCTCTGCTATAACGATGGCATCTAAGTCGGCTCTTATCCGAGAGATTTTATCTGTGAAATGATCGTTAAAGGCATCACAGCGAACTGCCGAAGGCTCTAAAATCGGATTCAGGGGGGAAGGTGCCCGGGTTAGACTCCTCACCACCCTGAACAGTTCTGCTGGATGCAATGCGTGCAGAGAAGAAAGCTTAAGGTCCTTGGTTAATAAGGTCTAGGATTTCTTTCCTCATAATCTATGGAATACTGTTTCCTTTGATGTTGTGCGATTACTTGTCCTAAGAACTCTATTTCGCCTTGATGAAAATATGTTTCTCTCCTTGTTTATCTTGGGTCCAGATTCATATTGTCTATTCAAGACAATAGCCAGTGTTTGGTTCTGGTCTTTCACTGATGTACCATGTATTATAGTACATTGTCCATGAAGATGATGGCTTCGCTTATGTCTCTGAGGAGTTCTGTCATCTTCCTTTGAAAAATTTCAGAATCACTTGTGCTTCCAAACGGCAAGTGTTGAAAACAAAATCCCTCAAAGGCTGTGATAAATGTATAAAACAGAATCTTTCAAAGGCTGTGATAAATGTAGTCGATTTGGTATTCTGGTTTTCCAAAAGTATTTTCCAGAAACTGCTTGAGACATCCAATTTGGAATATCTATATGTATAGCTTCATTAAGCTTTTTAACATCTAAATACAATTTTATTGATGAATGAGGCCACTGGTGAACACCAGAATTTAGGTTTGATTATTTCCTTAATTATGCTGTGTTTTCAGCTTCATTTCCGTTCCCACCTTGTGGAACAAGGGAATGGAGTCTCGGCAGGGTGTATGCACATTGTATGGTTTGGCATCAGGTCTTAAAACAATGTCTACAAAATATTATTTTCATAGACTCCTATTTCTACCACTGTTTTCAGCAGTCCCATTCTGGCAGCTACTCAATGACTAAGGAGATGTTACCTGTTCATTTATAGATAAGAAAATTTTTATTGCACCCTTCTAATGAATATGCATTATCCAGGTTATGACCTTCATTACATACACCAGGGGTGCACAGCATGTGGGCCACATGTGACTTTTGGCCGCCCCATCCCCCTCAATACAGCCCATGGAGCCTTGGAGACCACATTCACATTTCCACACAAGTCTAGTTGATCAGCAAACTGTGCAGCCTAAGAAAAACTGGCAATGTTTCTAATTTTTGTTATGGGAGCAAAATTCATAGAGTCATAGAATAGTAGAGTTGGAAGGGGCCTATAAGGCCATTGAGTCCAACCCCCTGCTTAATGCAGGAATCCACCTGAAAGCATCCCTGACAGATGGTTGTTCAGCTGCCTTATGAAAGTGCTAGTACTTAGCTTCAAAGTCCTATGTGGTTTATGCCTCTGTACTTAAAAGGTCACCTGCCTACTCACTAAAGCGATCTTTGCAGGCCTTTTTCCAAGTGACCCTGCTTTCTGAGGTCAGGTGGGTGACTACCAATGAGAGGGCATTCTCAGTTGTGTCTAGGCATCTGGATTCCCAAGAATTCGACCTGTGGAGTCCACAGTGGACCACCACCCATTTACCTGTGTGTCCTCCTGATTTCATGTGGATCGACTCTCTGGCTTATAAATGGTGAGATAGAGTAATGGTAGGTGCCATTAGCCTATTGTGGAAAAATTACCACCATAATTGCCATTTTTAATGCCATTTGTGTATATAAAGCACTTGCTTCTACCTAATTCTCGCATTCTATAAAGCCAGAGAGCCTGCCATGCACCAGAACTTGGGGGAAATCTGCAAGGCCCAAAGTTGCCTGGATTTTCCTGTGGAAGACACCCACCCACCCCAGACTGGCTGTCAGGGTTGATTCACTTATTCCTAGTTGTGACACTCTGCCTCTAGAATGCTTTCCCCAAGGAAATTAACTGGTGCCTACACTCATGTATTTTCTGCACTATTCTGGCTGAATTGGTTTTACTTTGCTATTGTGATCTTATTGTTCTGCTGTTTAAATTGTTTATGCATGCTCATATATTTTGTTTTGTTTTCATGATTTGTTAACTACCTTGAAACAGCAGTACTGATGAGAAGAATATGTCTCCTTAAAAAAATAAAATTCAAATTCATTTTTGGCCCTTCTGCAACGTTTATTTGTGGCAATTGTTTGTTGATTATTTTTATAAATTTGCTCTCTGCACTTCCTGAGGAGTGAGAAGTTCTTGGGACAGTGTTGAAGAATTCCATTTCTTTTGAGACATAGGGTGTCTTTCTAGTATTTGATTTATGCATCTAGTGGAGGCAAATGCAAGTAGCACAACCTTTAATCCGGCATCAGATTCCCAGAGCACCACGTATGAACCCACCCACACAACAGCATCCTGTTAACTGCAACCAGAAACTCAGCTCTGCTATTTTTACACACAGGCTGAGATAGCAGCAGAACATGGAGGCTGAACCCTGTTGGTAAACTGCCTGTTCAAGAAATACATCTCCTAAGCAATAGCTACCATTTAGGGAATTTCAAACAATAATCTCTGGCTCTTAGCAAGAAATTAGTGTTATAAAGGATGGTGCCCCAACATCCATACCACCATTGTATTTTTCTTTAAGTTTCTTACACCATGATGGTATTATTTTCTTTATGTTCCCAGAAAGAGAGAAAGAAAAAACTTTACATTCTACATCACAAACAAGGAATCTATCATATATTCAGATCTGGTCACAGTTTCCCATCCTACTGCTTGTTTAGTAAGAATAATTGCTCTAGCTATTTAGGTGACCTTTTCCCTTTCTGTTTGTTCTGCACATACGCACCCCTCACTCCTAATTTCTATCTGACTAAAACAATCTTGCGAATGATTTCTCATAAAAACACAAAATAGTATCCTCCCAGCATAAATTTCAGACTAAATCAATAATTCAGGAAAAAGCAACATTTGAAGCTTTACTTGAAATTTGCTCTGAGCAGCCAGATGGGTGTAATAGAGCTGGGGTGGAGGTGGGAATAAGCATGTGTTTTGGGATATTTTCACAGAAAGTTAAATCACACAAAATATTTCCCTTGTCTCCAGTGTAAGATCACAACATGACTCCCCTGTAATGAATTCTTTATCTTGGCAGCCCTCCTACTCTCTCTCCCAAGCAGCAACCCTCTCTCTTCCTTTCGTCCCAGTGTGGGAACATATGGTAATATTTGGAATGTGATTTAGGCCAGAGGAGTGAGCCTAGCTGCCCACACCTGTGCAGACCTCCAAGTCATTGCGCAGTATGCATGCAGGCTGAGGTCATGCTCCAACACCATTGTGTGAGGTCAGTTTGCTCACTCTTCTTCCAAGACATGCCAAGAGCTCCAGAATACTGGTTTCATGTAAATCCCATTTGGATTTGTAATTTGTTAGATACATTGTAAGGCAAAACCTCTCAGCATTCTTCTCTGTAGATACTGCAGCTTTCAAATATAAACCTAATCCACTATTGATTTTGGAACAGTGTGGAGACACAATCCAAGCATGACCAAGAAAAGATGGTAGACTCTCACTTCATGTGGTAGAAGGCAAGGCTGAAAATCTTCACGTATTTCCGGCCTGTAAATGAGCGTGCAATGCTAAATGTGCCTATACAATGAAACATTGAAAAGCACAGGCTAAACTAGATGCGAGAGTGGCATGCACGTTTAATCCTGTATCTATCCTGTTTATGCATAAAGGTAAGCCTGATGTTAACCTTACCTCTCCATGGCAAGTCAAGTATCATAGTCACTGGACTCAAGTGTATGTGAGTGTGCTAGGTGGAAATACAGTGTAATTAGGCTGCACCATGAATGGAAGCTGACTAGAAAACTGCAATGGGTGCAACTGCTCTCTCTGGGTATAAGTTAGAATGAAAGGTGGGTTAGGCTAATATGTATTAGTATAGCCTACTGCATTCGAATTGTATTCAGAAAGGTCTACTGTGAAACCAGTAACACTACTATGTGTGTACGCAACATGTTGGACTGTCAAGTTTCTTTCTTTTTTGTGTGCATAATTTGATAGTTGCATTATAAAAAAATGGAAATATTTTATACTTTTGTACTTTAAACTAGTTATTTTATTAAAGTTTGCTTTATTGTATCCTCTGTTACTTATAAACTTCCTTAAACCTATTTTGCTTTTTCTTGTTGAGTTTGGTTTAAGGTAGCACCATCATTGATAATTATAATTAGGCTATAACATGAATGGAAGCTGGCTAGAAAGCTGCAATGGGTGTCAGGAGATATGCAAGGCGACTGATCTGCCTGCGTATATGATGGAACAAAAAGTGATTCAAGAAAGGAAAGCAAGAAACACTGTAGCCCAGGAAATGTGCCAGAGCAGAGAGGAAAAATGCTAGAAACTGTGCAATAGAGATTCTGTCAGCACTAGTTCCCTTGACCAAGAAGAAACCTAGGTACCCAAATTTAAAGAGTTATAGACCCCATATTGGGAACACAAAGAGCTAACGACTTCTGGGCAGATCCAGGATGAGGTAGAACAAAGGGATCAATAGCTTGACACTGGGGAATGAAAGGTACCGCCAAGGAATTTCCTGGGTACTTCAATGAATTAAAGTGAACTGATTAAGCATTACAAAAGCTGGGCTTCTCTGAGACAGATAGAGGTATACAGAACAAAAGAGATAGTGTAAAAGCTGCCCAGATGTTAGCCACTGATTTCTTTTGAAGTAAGGACATGTCAGGATAGGACCATGTTTTCAACCAAGATGGGTCGATCTAAAAGTGCCATTATGGGTGCCTGGCTGAGGTGGCAACTCAGCATAGCATTTGTGTTTATCCAATGTTTCCAAGCTTTGCATTCTTCAGCAGGGCAACACATTACAGTGGAGGACACACTGTAGCCTATTATAATAATGTCAGGATTTTCTTGCTCCTAGCTGTCATGAGCCTCTTGCTTATGCAGCCTTAACCATAATAAAATAAATATTACAGGTGTTGGGGTGAAGCCAATCAAGATGTGTATTACTTACAGCCATAGGACATTATTGCAATTTGCAATACAAAAGAGGTAAAACTGTCTGAAACAAAGAAATAAAAACATGAAACATGAGCAATTGAGGTTTCCAATTCTGTTTGGACTTAAAAAGCATAACTAAAATAGAGCCTTCATAAAAGCTCCCAGTAATTACCTTTTACTTAGCTTACTCAGATTAGAGAGTCAACCTTGCAACCAACTGACACTTTCTTCAGGAAACTTGCTCAGATTTACTTATCTGCTATTACAAATTATGCATCTTGATCAGATATACATTCATACACATCCAAAGGAAGTCTGCCCTTTTATCATTTATTCTAATACCATATTGAGACAAAAAAATAGGATAGAAATTTTGTTCTGGGAGATGTAAAATGGAGAAAACAATAAATAATGGGCAAGTGCCTCCACAGATATATAATCTTCCCATTATAGCAGGGGCGGGCAACTTGTGACCTTCGAGATGATTCAGCCCAAAGCATTGGCTATGCTGACTAGAGCTAATGGGATCTGGTTAAAACATCTGGAGGGGCATAAGTTGTCCACTCCTACCTCATAGGAATATGATGGTATCTGCCCTCTAAATAAGCAATTAACATCTGCTGGAACCTGAGTTCCATAAAGGCTTTTCTCAATTGTGCAGAAATGACACTCTATAAATACTTTGAAATGTGAACTATTTTTATAATGGCAAACCATAGAAAAGAATGACTATTATTAATAACTTTCCTCTTCATATGTATGTAGAAATTAGCAATCTGTTCACCAAGTCCAGGTTGGAGGTCATGTAGAGCTACATGCTCTACAGGCGTCAAATATTGCTGCATTATATTGTGACAGATCTCAAAACCTGGTTTCATTCGTTTGTACCAACATCTTGTTGGGAATCTTGAATCAAAAACAACACAACTAGGTTGGGTACACTGGTGACAATAAACAACTAGGGTAATAATAATATCGATAACAATTCTTTCAAAATATTTAATATTTACAAGCTGCCTAAAGCAGAAGACAATTAGAGCAATTACCAGTACCGTATTTCACTGAATCTAAGACGCCATCGATTCTAAGACGCACCTTAATTTTAGGGCCACCATCAGGAAAAAAGTGTTGTGTCAATTCTAAGATGCAACCCATTTTTAGACACCTAATATTGGGGATCTATGCATCTTAGAATCGAAGAAACATGGTAGGGCTGTGTATGCTCCCACTCAATCCGGGCTGGGCTGGGCCGGGCCGGGCATGAGTCCTCCTCCTCCCTTCCCCACTCCCCACCAGCACCGCCCCGGTCTTCGCCACCAGTGCCGTCCCGGTCCGCGCCACCCTGGTCCGCCAGCACCAGCACTGGGGAGGCCGCTGCCAGCGAGGAGCTGCCGCCACGGCAGCAAGGAACAGCCTTCCCCACTCACCGCCATCGCCGCCCCGGTCCTTGCCTCCAGCATCGCTTGCAGCGTCCTCCCCAACCTGGAAATGCGGTGTTACTACAAAGTAGGCCATGATCCTGCAAGATCTCTCGCAGGATCATGGCCTACTTTGTAGTAACGCCGCTTTTCCAGGTCGGAATGGAAGCAGTGCTGGAGGTGAAGAACAGGGCAGTGATGGAGGTGAGTCGGGAAGGCCATTCCTTGCTGCTGCGGTGGCAGCTACTTGCTGGCAGTGGCCTTCCTGGCGCTGGCGGACCGGGGCGACGCTGGCGGCGAGGACCGGGGCGACGCAGACCGGGGTGGCGCTGGCAGCGAGGACCGGGGCGGCGCTGTGCCAGCAAGTGGCCAAGGAGGTCAGTGCCAGCAATGCGGAGGCAAGTGGGGAAGGCTGAGTTGCTGGGGGGGGGGCATGCAGAGACCCTTTGTGAAGGCGCTGTGGATGGGGGGGGGGTGTATCTTCCGGCGATTCTTGGACGCCATCATTCTAAGATGCCCTCCATTTTTACAGACGTAAATATGGGGGGGAAATATCGAGGAAATATGGTATATATCAACATAAGGAACACTATATTTAAAACTTTCAAATCCCACAGAGGCATTTTGACCTATGGTCTTCAGTGGTATTGGAAGTGTTCAAACTATATAGACATATAATCCATAAAACACAAAAATCAATGATAATGTTAAAAAGTGCAACTGCGGTATTAAAACCAATTGAAGGCTCTTGCCAATCCCACATACAGAACTATATTTTGTGTAAAGTAAGCATCTGTAAGGTGAACCAAGAGGCTCCACTACTAATAATTCTTTTGGATTTGGCAAAGACTGCAGTGCCCATTATTTGACTACTGGGCATTGCAGTCTTTTGCCAAATCCAAAAGAATTATTATTAGTGGAGCCTCTTGGCTCACCTTACAGATACTTACTTTATACAAAATACAGTTCTGTATGTGGGATTGGCAAGAGCCTTCAATTGGTTTTAATACTGCAGTTGCACTTTTTAACATTATCATTGATTTTTGTGATTTATGGATTATATGTCTGCATAGTTTGAACACTTCCAATACCACTGAAGAAGACCATAGGATGAAACGTGTCTGTGGATTTGAAAGTTTTAAATATAGTGTTCCTTATGTTAACATATACTGGTAATTGCTCTGATTGTCTTCTGTTTTAGGCAGCTTGTAAATATTAAATATTTTGAAAGAATTGTTATCAATATTATTTTTATCCTGGTTGTTCATTGTCATCAGTGCACCCAACCTAGTTGTGTTGTTTTTGTATCTTAAGGGGTTGGGAGTATTTTCCTGTTTTGTTGAAGGGAATTTTGAATCAGCCATTTTGTTTAGTTTGTACCACTACTAAATCATACTCCTATTAACTTTTTATTCAATAGAAGATAGATCTGTCTCTGCTCTCAGCACTGCATTTTTTTAGAAACGTGGTTTGAACATAATTGTAATCTGCAATATTTTGTGAACAGTGGAAATTCAAACATTGAATTGAACATTACATTTATTGTATTTTACCTTTTGTTTTTTGTTTATATGTTGTAAAAGGTGTTTGTTGAGCAAATATGTAAATAGACAGATGTATACTGTTATTTACAAAACTCAATTAAAAATGAATACTTTCCCATTTGTACAGCCTGGGGTGAACAGGAGATGGTGTAGCAAATTCTCTTCCCTTGGAGACAATGGAAAAGAGGGGAAAATGGGGGGAGGAGTTGCAGGCCAAAATACCTGGAGGGACACAGTTGCCCACCCACGATTTAAAGAAAATGGAAATATGTAGCCAAATTAAAGACTAACTGCAACATGAAAATAGGAAATATAATTTAAAATTCAGAGACCTCCCAGTTCAACAGAATCATTAAAGTTAATACTTTAGAACAAGCATTAAGCACTTCTTTGGAATTAAACAGTGTACTAGCAGTTGGAATTAGTACAGCAAACACAGCAAAACAAACAAAAATTGCTGTCTGAACAAATTACCTTAATTTCAGAGAAAATTACAAGTGTGCGACAAGCCAGGATTGAAAAAAAGACGCCTCTACACTGACAATCTTAACATTGTCTTAAAATGTTTTACTAAAGGAAACGCCATATAAATATTGAATTCAGACTTTGTAACTTTGGACAACCATTTTGTGCACCTCCACTCACTCACTCACAGCCTGCAATACACAATTGCCTCTTCCAACCCCAAGGCAGACAGGCAACGAGCCCTCACCCTCTTCCAGCTTCTCCAAAATATAAGCTGGGGGGGGGGGGGGGGGGGAGGGAAGGACGACCCCTCCCTGTTGGGCTGCCATGGAAACGGCCATCCCGGAAGCCAAGCCGCGCTCCGCACCTGGGCCAGCCCTCTGTTGCCCAGGAGCGGCAAAAGCGCGCATGCGCAGGAAGCCAACCGGGCCTCGGTTGCTAGGGCGACCTCTCGGCTGGCCTCCCCACGCGAAGCGGCCTCCTCTCCCCCGAGGGAATCATGGCTCCCAAGCGGCCCAAGAGCGGCGCCGCCGCCGCCGCCGCCGCGACCCCTGCGCCACCGGGGACCGGCTCTAAGAACTGGGATGCCGGGCTGGTGACTGCCCGCTTGGAAGAGGTGTGTTGGCTGAGGGGCGGGTGGTGCACGCGCACACCTCTTTGCTACCTGGAAACAGGTGTGCGCCTGCTTTTATATGACAAGCGAAGGGTGTGAGGAGAAATCAAACGCTCCTCTCTGCTTCAGGCGCAGGTACAGGCAGGCTTAATTTGAGCTCAGGAAGGCTGAAGTGCCCGATCCCCTTTTGCTTAGAAGTAAGTTTCCGTCTTTGGACAATGGGTTTACTTAGGCTGACCAGATAAAATCCAGGTCAGGGCCCATGTAACTTTAACAGTTGTAGAGCAAAGGGAATTTCAGCCGGTGTCATTTGTATGCAAGTAGTTCCTGGTGAAATTCCCCCTTCATCACAACAGTTAAAGGTGCAGGCACTATACTAGAGTGACCATATACAAAAGAAGGCAGGGCCCCTGAACCTTTAACTGTTGTGATGAAGAGGGAATTTCACAGGAACTAATTGCATACAAATGACCCTGGCTGAAATTCCCTTTGCTCTACAACTGTTAAAGTTACATGAGCCCTGACCTGGATTTTATCTGGTCACCCTAAAAGTTTACTTCTGTGAGAACGTAAATAGGATCGCAGCCCAAGGCAGGCCGACACTGACCCTGCGAGTTAGCCCCTGTTGAATGCAGTGGGGATTTTACTCCCCTGTAAACGTGCATCACATTGTGCTTTTAATCTTAGAATCATAGAGAATCCTGGAATAATAGAGTTGGAAGGGGCCTCTAAGGGCATCCAGTCCAACCCCCTGCTCAATGCAGGAATCCACATGAAAGTATCCCTAACAGATGGTTGTTGAATGCCTCTAATGTGGGAGAGCCCACCACCTCCCTAGGTAATTGGTTCCATTTTCGTACTGCTGTAACAGTCAGGAAGGTTTTCCTGATGTCCAGCCGGAATCTGGCTTCCTGTAACTTGAGCTGTATTGGACGTTTCTGTGTAGGGATTCAGCCCACGGATGGCTGAAGCATCACATACCCCTGTAAATGAAAACCCAATTTCAAAACTTCTCTCACCCATGAATTCATCATACATGGGCAGAGCCTTCTGTTGGGCAGAGTTAAGCATGCCTAAACTCAATTGCAGTCAATGTACTTAGATGTGCCCAATTCTTCTAATCACTGGCATCTTTTGACAAGTCACAATTCTTACAGCCTCACTGCCCTTCGGTATTATGGGGTAATGCAACTAGCCTATGTTATTGGGCTGTTGTGAATGCTATTGACTATATCCAAATCAAAAGAACATTAGTCACAGTGTGACATCCTATTGAAATTAATGGGTCATAATTTTGTCTCAGTAACATCCTATTTATTTTAATGAGTTTTAACTGAAGCAAACTTTTCCAGGATTTAGGCCAAATGTATGTGAAGGATTTAGGAAAACTTTTGTATAAATGTTAGGCTTTATTATTGCTGTTCATGAATAATATAGGAATGTATGGATTTTGTGAGCAGGGTAAGGAAGCAGGCTTTGACCTTTAAAAAACTACAACTAGTAATTTTAGGTGCACTATAGCAATAACTTAATAAATGGCATCTAGTTTAACGTGTATCTAAAAGGTGAAATAGTATTGGATATTTATGTATGTATTTGTTTTATTTTATTATTTAATTGTATGTATTGCTTACATTAAAAACATTCCTAAGCAATATACAAAAAACAAGTCTTGATAAAGAAGACAAGGTTGCAATCCTGGGATGCCTATTGGAAAATGTATGTTTTCACCATGTGCTGAAAGCCCAGAAGGATCAGCCCCTGCCTCATTTGTAGAGGTGGGGAGTTCCAGAAAGTGGGTGCTACGATACTGAAGGCCCTGTTCCAAGCCATAATGGACCAGACTGCTGAAATCTTGGGTACCACTAGGAGGGTATCTCTTGATGAGCAGAGCAACCAAGCAGGCTGATAGGGGATCAGGCAATCTCAAGTATCCTGATCCTGAGTAGTTGAAGGCTTTGTAAATATGTATCAAAACCATAAACCTGGCCCAGCAGCATATAGACAAGTCAGTGCAGTTCCCTCAGCACAGGTGTATTTGCTGGCGATAAGCAGCTCCACTTACTGCAATCTTAAGCATATTGTAGTAATCCAGTTTTGAGGTTACCGCTGCATGGACCACAGTGGTCAGCTATCCCTTTTTCGGAATGGCCGTAACTGTCTTACCTGCTGGATCCCATAAAAGATACTCCTACCCATAGAAGACACTTCTCAAATTCCCAAATGTGTCCATGCGTCCAAAAAGATTAGGACCCCTGCACTAGATGAAGGTCTTGGGAGCAGTCATTAGGGGATTTGGAGCATGGTGCCTTCAGTAAATTGATGACACCCTGCTCTATTTCTCTCTAACGTCTGAATCAAAGAGACCGTTCAAGTTTTAGGCTGGTGCCTGGATGCAGCAGTGGGCTGGACGTGGGCTAATAAATTGAGTCTGAATCCTGGCAAGATGAAGGCTCTGTGGATGAGTGGCTCTTATTAGGGATGTGCACTGGATCGGACCCGATCCACGATCCGAGTCCGGTCCAGTGGGAAATCGGATAAATTATCCGATTTCCGATCCCGCAGCTGGATCGGCCGATCCAATCCGAACCGGTCCGAAAAAGCTCCGAACCGGTTCGGCGGATCGGCGGATCGGCGGGCGCCCACTGGCGCCCACCGCCGCTTTCATTGGCGGGCGCCAGCGGGCGCCCGCCGATGAAAGTGGACAGCGGGGGGGGGGAGGAGGGGGGCCCTTACCTTCTCGGCCCGGTGGCTCCCGTCCGGCGCCGGCGCCTACTACTCCCAGCAGGCTCCGCGGCCTGCTCTAGGATGGCGCGCCGGGTGATGTCATCACCCGGCGCGCTACTCTAGAGCAGGCCGCGGAGCCTGCTGGAAGTAGTAGGCGCCGGCGCCGGACGGGAGCCGCCGGGCCGGAAAGGTAAGGAGGGGGTGCGTGGAGGGGAGGAGGGGGAGGGGGGAGGGGGGAGGGGGGCCCTTACCTTTCCGGCCCGGCGGCTCCCGTCCGGCGCCGGCGCCTACTACTCCCAGCAGGCTCCGCGGCCTGCTCTAGGATGGCGCGCCGGGTGATGTCATCACCCGGCGCGCTACTCTAGAGCAGGCCGCGGAGCCTGCTGGAAGTAGTAGGCGCCGGCGCCGGACGGGAGCCGCCGGGCCTGAAAGGTAAGGAGGGGGTGCGTGGAGGGGAGGAGGGGGCGCGCGGAGGGGGGAGGGGGGCCCTTACCTGCCCGGGCCGGCGGCTCCCGTCCGGCGCCGGCGCCTACTACTACCAGCAGGCTCCGCGGCCTGCTCCAGGGTGGCGCGCCGGGTGATGTCATCACCCGGCGCGCTACTCGAGAGTAGGCCGCGGAGCCCGCTGGTAGTAGCCGCCGGCGCCGGACGGGCCGAGAAGGTAAGCAGTGGCGGGGAAGGGGGCTTACCCCCCCCCCCGGAGCCGTCCGCTTCTATCCGCTGGCGCCCGCGGGCGCCAGCGGATGGAAGCGGGCGGCCCCAGGGGGGGTAGGGAGCGCGGGGGAGGGGGTTTACCTGCCGGGGCCGTCCACAGCGGACGGCCCCGGGGGGGGGGAGGGAGTTAGGCCCCCCCTTACCCACCCGCCGCCATTTTTTCCTCATAGACTTGCATTGCAATGCAAGTCTATGGGGAAAAAAATGGCGGCCAATCCAAAAATGTACGATTTTTGGGTCGGGATCGGACTCGATCCGGTCCGGGGGGCCTCCGATTTTGTCCGAACCGGTCCGGGACAAAATTGGAGGTCCCGATCCGGGTCCCGATCCGATCCGGGGGGTCCGTGCACACCCCTAGCTCTTATGTTCAGGAACTTGGTCAATTGCCTGCTCTGGATGGCCTCCTTCTATGCCTTTAAGAAAGGTATAATATCAAAAAATCAGCTGATGAAGCATGTGGATAAACGTTATCACAGTGCTAATTCCTGCAGGTTAAACTGCAGTTAAAGGGAGAATTAGGAATTGTTTAAAAGTTGCTTAAAAGCTGGTTCAACGTTTGGCAGCACTGTGAAGAAGTGAATGGTAATGGAACTTAACCATATTGTCCGAAGCCCATTGTCTCATTTATTGTTGTGTTTTAAATTTTGTTTTTGTGGATCAGTTTTTATGTTATGTTTTAATTAAGATTGACCCTTATGACAGCCAAAAGACTGATACTATTATGTTGAAAAGATAAATGTTCACCTCCATAATGCAATGGACTGAGGACCTAACAACACTGTCAACTTTAGAACTGGTGGTATAGGCACAGCTCATGAGTGGATAAATATATGGATATTTGGGCTGCTTTTCTGAAACCTATGCATAATCTGCCCCCCCCCTTTTTAGGAACGTTGTACTTGATGGAATATTGACATTTCTATGCATGTAATTTTCTGTTCCTTTTTTCATTTTTCTTTTCATGATTTATTTTTGTTGTTGTTCTTTTGTTAAATTCACCATAAAAGGAAAAATATTTTTTTGTTTGTTTTAAAACTGTATTTTATTGTTAGCCACCCTGAGCGCCAGTTTTGACATAAAGGTGGGATATCAATTAAATTCAATAAATAATTAACACATTTTTCTCCAGGTTGCAATGGAGAGGCTAATTAGTGGAAATAACTATAGAGCAGTTTTCACTACTGATTCCAAGCTACATATTGCTTAAAGAAAAAGGATTAGGTTTGACTCTCAAGATTGTTAAGCTGAACTTATTTCTGAATAACCACATTAGTATTTCTTCTAAGCTGCCATTTATTATCAATTTAATGGTAAAGTCACAGACGTCTAGGCTATGGAGCGGAGACATTGGACTGAAGATCTGAATTTTCAATGGCAGCTGGACTTTTTAGTCAAAACTGATTCAGCTTAATTATTATATGTAGGCAGCCCAATCATGCCTGTGTAATTTTAATGGGATATATGTCTAATTCAGGGGTAGACAACCTTTTTGGCCCCGTGGATGCACTTGTCACTTTTTGCTGGGCCTGTGGACACATTTGCCATTTTTTCGGGATTCTCTCGTTTCTGTCCCTCCTCCTCTCCCCGCCCCACGTGGGATTTCCTTCCCCAACCACCTCTCCTTTTTCTTTTTCTTTCTCCCCGCTGCTGTGCTCACCTCCTCCCCCTCCTCCTGCCCACCCATCCACGTACTCCTCCTCTGTCCATGGTTTCCTTCCCCCCTCATTGCTGCAGCGTTCACCTCTTCCTCCCCTGGCCCACCTGTGATTTCCTTTCCTTTCCCTCCTGCCATTTAATGTCTTCTTCCACCACCAGCCCATGATTTCCTTCCCTCTCCTGCCCTTGCGCTCACCACCTTCTGCTTCCTCATTCCTCGTTAGGGCTACTTGAGGTAAAAGTGGTTTCTCTGTAGAAAATAGGAAATAACCTAAACAATCCCATAATGAAGTGTTGAATATTTAACATAGCAAACATTATTGAAGTGGGTTAATTAAGAGAAGTCCTAGTAACAACATGGGTGATGGTTTCTGTCAGCATTCTGCTGTGTCTGGTGTCAGTGTTTGGGGTAAGCTTGGCAGAGGGGTTAAAGAACTCAATTTATGCAAGGACATCTGCATACAAATATAGCTCTCAAGAGCTTCAAGGAAGAAACTAACTACTTGCAGATCATTAGCATTTAACAGTTTATATTTTCATGGGAAATACATGAGCCTTTGTAGTAAATTTAAAAAGCACAATTTCTCATTGTCTGCCAGATATTAATACAAAATTATATTTGTTCTGCAGGGTCTTGTGGTCTGCAGAATATTTTAATATTTCTTCATAGACCTTTACTTCATTTTACTATTTTCCCAGCCAGTACAAATATGTCTACATCTTAACAAAATAACAAAACTGTCACTGAATTTTGTTAGTATCAGATGTACCAGGTTTTCTTTTTTTTTTAGTCTGTGGTATAATAGTGCCATCTGGTGGTAGAGAGCAGTTGCATTTGAATAATGAAAAATGTTATTGTAGCAGAGGAAAGGAATAATATACTCCTTGAATATAAATAAAATGTTTTTCTTTGTTTTGCAACAGGAAAGTTGGAATCCCAGTATCGCCTTGGTTGTTGGGAACCAAGCCGAGGATGAACTTAACATAAAGGCTCTAGCTCTTGCTGTGCAGGTGCCTGAGCGAAAGCTCTTCAGTGTGGTATCCTGGGAAGGAATACTAGCACAGGTATTTAGAATTGAGGGGTTGGTGTTGCTGAAACATAATAAAATTGTGGTGGTGGAGCTAAAACTGAGAGTGCTATCAGAGGAATGGTGGCCCCATTGCCATGCATTTTCTGGGATATGGCTGCCACAAGGGAGTTGGGAAGGAAGCAAGAAGTCTGCATTGGCTGGGAGGCAGCATTTGAGGCTAGAGCTGACTTGGTTAGTGAGGCTTTTCTGAGTGGCTGGAAACTGAGTCTGGCAGTAGTAGGAGGAAAACTGGATATGAGGTGAAATACCCTTCCTTCTTCCTGAGTGAAAATCCTGGAGCAAAATACTGTGCTGAGTACTCCCTACTGAGTCCTACCACAATATCTTAACGATAATAGCTTTAAGGCTAGGTCATCTTGTTGTTTTGAATCAGTCTAGCTTTCTGTTATACAGATCTGCTGGATTCCATAAACTGCATGCCTATACCACAGCCACTTATATCCTTACAGAAACATCCCTCTATGGCCTCCGCATATATATTTCTATCTATCCTTATGAAGTACAAACTCGTCAACATATACCCAACAGGCATGACCCCTAGTTATGCACTGATAATACCTCTTACAGACTCATTCTTGCCTAGCCCCCCGATCTCCTGTGGAAGAATGCCTCCTGTGGGCATTCATTCTTATCTGCCTAGTTAAAAAAAGCAATGACTCTTCCTCTTCAGCAGCTGGGACTGAAGTGTATGCGTAATTGCAGTTTCTACTAGTAGTGTATTTCATTTCATTTATTACATCTTTATACTGCCCACTAGCCAAAGATCTCTGCCTGGGAGAAGAAGGTCTCATCCTGGTGCTGAAAAGATAACAGGAAGTATTGGGTAGTAAGTTGGTGCCAGGTAGGCCTTGTCAGGGTGATCATTCCATTATTGGGAGGGGGCAACACCAAGAAGTCCCTTTCCCTTGTTGCTGCCTTGCACACCTCCCTCGGAGGAAGCATCCAGAGGAGGACCTTAGTTGATGAACATGGGTTGGTTCATGCTGGGAGAGGCTCTCCATCAGGTATTGTGCTCCTGAGCTGTGTAAGGCTTTGTAAGTCAAAACTAGCACCTTGAATTGGATTCAGAATCATGCAGGTAGCCAGAATCGGTGTTATATGTTCTGACCTTCTTGTCCTTGTTATCAATCCAGCCACTGCATTTTGCATGAGCAGCAACTTCTGAACCATCTTCAAAGGCAGACCCACATAGAGTGCATTGCAGTAATCTAACTTGGTGGTTATCAGAGCATAGACAACTGAACCCAGGTTTTCTCTGTCCAGATAGGGGCATAGCTAGACTACCAACTGAAATTGGTAGAAGGCACTCCATACCACTGAGGCCATCTGAGCCTCAAGGGACAAACATGGCTCCAGGAGAATTCCGGAGCTATGAAACTGCTCCTTTGGGGGAATGCAACACTATTCAGAACAGGTAGAGCACCTTCCACCTGGTCAGAACAACCATCCACTAACAGCATCTCGGACTTGTCTGGGTTGAGTTTCAGTTTATTAGACCTCATCCAGTCCGTTGTGGCAACTAGGCATCGATCTAGCACATCCACAGCTTCATCTGAAGAAGATGAAAAGGAGAAATAGAGCTGCATGTCATCAGCATACTGATGACAGTGCACTCCAAAATTCTGGATGACTGCACTCAGTAGTTTCATGTAGATGTTGAAACTCACATTAAATATATTTGAGTATTTAAAACCTAGGTGAGTATGAATAGACCCAAAATTAAATTCTATTATATTTGTTCATCATCTTGTATTTCTTATAGATCATGGAAGCTGGAGATGTAAAAGCAAAGAAGGTCAAAGAAAAAGAAACACCTCTATATTACGAAGTGAGTGAAAGCATATTTTATTACCATTGCTCAGATTAATTGTTCTAAATCTCTTCAGAATTAGATGCTTTTATTGGGACTTCATTTTCAAATGTCCTCTTGTTCCTAATTTATTGGGGCTGTCTGCTTTCCTGCTGGTGCTAAAAACCATGGAGATTTTTTATAATTAATATAATAATACATTTATTTATTTCTTACCTGCCTCTCCCTCCGGATCGAGGCGGGGAACAACATGAATACAAACAATGTAAATACATAAAACTGATTAAAAACATATAACATTAATTCATTATTAAAATCAACCAAGTCTTAAAATTCGACTGGGTAGGCCTGCCAGAAGAGATCAGTCTTTATAGCTCTCTTGAATTCTAGAAGACTGGTAAGTTTGCGGATCCCTCCCAGCAGGTCGTTCCATAGTCTGGGAGCGGCAGAAGAGAAAGTCCCCTGGGTAACAGCTGCCAGCTTAGTCTTGCCAAGTGTAGTAGGTTCTTCCCAGAGGACCTGAGCGTGCGGGGTGGATTGTATGGGAGAAGGCGATCGCGCAGGTAACCTGCACCCAAACCATGTAGGGCGTTAAAGGTAATGACCAACACTTTGTACTTCGCCTGGAAACTAATTGGCAGCCAGTGGAGTGATTGTAAAACTGGTGTGATATGGTCACCCCTAGGTGTACCGGTGACCAACCTGGCTGCCATATTTTGAACTAGTTGAAGTTTCAGGACTAGGCACAGAGGTAGCCCTATGTACAGTGCATTGCAGAAGTCGAACCTCGAAGTTACCAGTGCGTGCACTACCGTTTTTAGGTCTTCCAACTCTACGAAGGGGCGCAGCTGGCATATCAGCCGAAGCTGATTAGCCCTTAGAGAATCGTGTAGCTTGGGAGTGCTCCTGCATCCATCATTGTTATCAGAGGCTCAAGTGGCTTCTGTGACATAGAGCACTTTTTATCAGCTTCAGTGGATATTGCAGCTACAACTCTATCTGGAGGTGGATAGCCTAGCTACAGTGAACCTCCTGTTTCTATTAATGTAATGCATTGAATGAGGGCTAGCTTTGAAGGCAGTCTAGAAACTTCAGCTAATGCAAAAATATGTCTGCAAGAATTCTAACCAGTAAGCGGCATTGTTGTGATCACATTATGACAATTCCCAATTCATTTCTAGGTCAAATTCAAAGTACTGTTTTTGACCTATAAAGCACTACGCCTGGGGTTTCTAATGTGGGGGGATTTCACGCCATAACCTGTCTCTTGGACATTGTCATACATATTCTCTTAATCCTCAGTGTTCTTTTTGGGCAAGTAGGTATTAGCGCAGGGCTTGTCATAGTCGCTGTTTGGCTGATGGATGTCAGACATGCTGAATCAATCTCTGATTGAAGAGAATTTTCTTGGGGCCTATTTAATTAATTCGTTAGTGACATTGGTAAGTAGGACAGTACTGATGAAATTTGCGAACCACACTATGTAAGAGGAATTTATAAAGAAAGAAAAGGATAGAGAAATTATGCAGGGTGAATGACTTGACTGCAAGTACTGGGAAAATAAGACTGGCATACAGTTTGTTAGTAAGATGCATCTAGGGCTAAGCAAATGGTGGGAGATTCACCAGCTTTTCTGCAGATTGCTGGTCTGAAAGGAGGCTGACAGGAGATATGATTGCAGTGAACAACTGCCCTAGAGGAGGGGGTAGAAAGATACACAGTGGGGAAGCTGTTAAAGCTAAGGTTCATAGGTACAGCTAATGGCTATAACTGACCATTAACACATTTAGGATGTCAGCCAAAGGTTTTCTAACTTGCCTGACTTGTATAAGTCATCCGTAGCCTTTTATACCTTTAAACAGTTATCCTGCTCTGGTTGTTCTTGGCAGTACAGAGCTAAAGTGGCTCTCCCTTCTTCGTTATGTCACTCCTAGCAATTATAGACCAGGAACCAATGAACATATTTCTGTGCCCTTGTATTTGTCAAGAGTGAAGAATTGCATGCTTGGCCATAAAGCCTAGAGAGCTTCCAGCTTCAGACAAGATACAGACTTGAGTGTGAACAGCCATTGTTCATGTCTGAGAAAGCAAAATTGACACCATATGCAGTTAAATGTCATTTCTCCAAAAGTGTGAGGGAATGAGAAGTTGTTGGAACTGTGGAGCAATACCTCATTCATCCCATACTAGAAATTGGTCCACTTTGGTTAAAAGCAAAATTAAGGAAATGTTATGTATAGAGTCTTGATGGACATTGTGAGAGACAATACAAATGCAAGATCTCTCTCTGTCTCTCCTCATAAGAATTCTTGCGAAGGTATTATTCTTTTCAAGTAGTTTTGTGATTTAAGGGAAAGGTCCCAGATGTTAGTAAACTGTATGAAATTTGGTAGAAAGAAGCTGTAAAAAACACATAAAACAGCTTGTCAGTGCCACATATCTGGACAATGTATCTGTACGTTCATACGGCTGTCATTGCACAAGGAAAATTCAGTAATCTCATTTCACCCCAATTAGGCTACTTACCAGAAGAATAAGTGTGGACAAGAGGGTGGGAAATTGGAATGGAAATAGGATGGAAACTCCAGCACCCAAAAGTATTTCTGAAACTGTCGTAGGCTAGTATCTGTGCGCTCTGCAACTATAAAGAATAGCAAGATCCCCACTGGCTCTGTTGGGGCATTGGGATGAGCATGCAGGGGTAAGGGGTCACGGCCACAGCATCCCTGCGCATGCCATCTCTACTTAGATCTGAAGAGATATTCTAAGCACATTCGGCTAAATGCACTTAGAAGCCTCCTCGTGACTAAGAACACTGAGGCTTCTAAGTGCCTTCCTGCAGAACATGAAAAGGTCAGAATAGAGGCAGTATGCATAGGGACATGGTGGATGGAGCTTGCATGTGCCCACCCTTTCCCACTTCAAGTCCTTATGTAGTCATTCCCAACACCTGAATAGGGCTGTTGATTTACTGTCTAAGCAATGCTACTTTAAATATCCTTGATATAGCAATGCCCTATGAGATGACCAAATAATAGCAACAAACAGTAGCCTTGTTCCAGTGTTTAGTCATAACATTTCCCACCTTGGAATGCTGTGTATGGTGTTGTGCAAGCTCTATTTTATCTTCTATCTCATATATTTAGTGTGCATAGCTTCAGCAGATGTATATGAGCTGATGAGTTCCCTGTTAGAGTCTATCTAGTGCATATTATCAATAAGCTAAAAAAATCCCTTTACAAGCGTATCTCAGATCATGCCTATGCATAAACATGCATCTGGAGAGGATGCCGATTAACATAGAACACAAGCACTCCTGTTAGGGGCTGGGAATACACTGTAAATTTTGATGTAGTGTAACCGAAACTTGATACTTGAATTTGATACTTAAACTGTTGTCATTGTTGTCAATTGCTTCGTAGGTGATAGAAGCGGCAAAAAACATCTTGGATACTGGGGAACCACTTCCTATAACTCTAATTGGAAAATTAATTAAATATGAGATGCTTTGTATCAAACAGAAAGATCAGCAGAGAAGGGCTGCTGAAAAAAAGGTATTTGGGGCTGCAATCCTATACATTCTTGCCTGAGAGTAAATTTCAGACATTTATAGAATTGTGTTGTTAAGTCAAATATAAGATGAAATACCATTTGCATCAAAAGCATATTTCTTGGAATACTTTTTCTGTTGGTCATATAGAAATTTACAGATTGATAATATTCTTTTTGCCTCAATAGAAATATGTACATCTGTGTGGTATAGATTTAATACTCTGGCTTGATGATGATGATGATTGTATCTCTTTCTCGCTCGTGGCGGTTTTTCTAGATGGACATGATGGGCGTTTGCCAAGTCATGCTGTCTTTTACAGATTCAGGAATTTCCAGACAATTGAGCATGTTTTAAGTATGACTGCTTTCTGGATGTTGGTGTGGTTGAAAGCTGCCTTTGGAGAGCTTCTGCCTTGAAAGATGGCTAAGAAATGTTATAAATAAATAAATTAATAAATAGCACAGTCCTACACGTACAAATAACCTTATTAACACACCTATCTCATACCACTGTTCTCACATTTAGTCGGCCTAACAGCTGACCACTGTTTCTACAATGCTGTCTTTTTTGTACTATTTCCAACAGCCTCAGTGTTCCTTAGGCTTTGTCTGCAGTATTTTTCTTTAAACCGCTAAACAGTTGGAAGGTTAACATCCCATTACAATCGAGCAACGGAGGCAATAGCTATGGAGGCTATTGACTTATTTCAATATGCTGAAGCTAGAGTATTTTCAGCTAATAATAAGTAGGGATGTGCATCAGATTGGGTCCGATCCACGATTTGGAGCCGATCCAACCGAAATCGGATAAAATTATCCGATTCCGATCCCGGCTTCTGGATCGTCCGATCTGATCCGAACCGGTCCGAAAGGACCTGATCCGGCTTGGACAAGATTGGAGGATCGGACATCCTCCCTCCCTCGCGTTCTTTACCTGTCGGGGCCGTCGGCTGGCATCCACTGCCTCCCACAGGTGCCAGCGGATGGCAGCGGACGGCCCTGGCAGGTAAGCCCTCTCCTCCCCCTCGCGCTTCTTACCTGCTGGGGCCATCCACTACCGCCCGCTGCCCCCTTCTACTGAGACACAGGCTTCGCAGCCTGCCTCTCAGTAGCGCGCCGGGTGATGATGTCACCCAGCGCGCTACTGAGAGGCAGGCCGCGAAGCCTGTTTCTCAGTAGATCAAGCAGCGGACAGAAGCGGATGCCCCGGCAGGTAAGGAGCACGAGGGGGGAGGAGGACGAGGGCCCCACTTACCTGCCGGGGCGCCCACTTCCCTCCGCTGTTCCGATCTACTGAGAAATAGGCTTCGTGGGCTGCCTCTCAGTAGCGCGCCGGGTGATGACTTCATCACCTGGTGCGCTACTGAGAGGCAGGCCGCGAAGCCTGTTTCTCAGCAGATCGGAGCAGCGGAGGGAAGCGGACTGCCCCGGCAGGTAAGGAGCATGAAGGGGGAGGGGGCTTACCTGCCGGGGCTGTCCACTGCCATCCGCTGCTGCCCATGGGCGGCAGCAGACAGCAGCGGATGGCCCCGGCAGGTAAGGCGCACAAGTGGGGGGGGGAGGGACAGGGAGGGGGGAGTTAGGCCCCCACTCACCCACCCACCCACCCACCGCCTTGTTTTCCGTATAGCCTTGCATTGGGGGAAAGCTTTCTTTGCCCCAATGCAAGCCTATGGCGAAAACGCCAAAAATGGCAGCCAATCCGAAAATAAGACGTCTAATTTTCGGATTGGGATCAGGTCTGATCCGAAGAAACTCTGATTTTGTCTGAACCGATCCAGGACAACAGCGGAGGTCCCGATCTGGGTCCCAATCCGGGGGGTCCGTGCACATCCCTAATAATAAGAGAGATTTTTTTTAGAATGCATTTACTTTAGCTGTTTTTTCTTTATTTCTTTGTGTTTTCTTGATTTTTGAGCTAAAATTGGCTAGGTCTCATTTTTCCCCCTGCAAATCTCCATGTATTTCCAAACTATTACTTCATTAATTCTTCTGTGACTATAGGAAGACCTTGAAAAGATTATCCAAAGAAGGCTTTGATTGCAAAAATACATGCATAGAGACACCGTAGGAATTAATTCCACACACACACACACACACCATAACTTGCATAAGATATGCATGACATTTCTCTAACTTGGTAGGTTACTGAGGACCGGGAAACGGAGAAAGAAGAAAAGGGCAGAGGGAAAGGGAAGCCTGCCAGCAAGAAGGAGAAGCCGGCCAGTGCCAAGTCTGCTGGAAAAGGAGGGAAAGGGAAGAAGGCAGCCGATTCACCAAATGTGTCAACAAGTGCCATTAAAAAAGACACCAAACTTAAACGACGTGGAGAAGAGGATGACCTCGATAAATACATTGGTGTGTAAAATAGAACTTAGTGGTGTACGCCTCAAAAATGTTGCAACTCTTCTAGCAATTCATGATTTCACAGTGAGTCCTATTGGGCCATTTCACAAACTCAGGGAAACCCAGATTTATGCTATCAGTTTGCTGCAGCCAAAGTCTCCACGAAGAGTGCAGACATATTAAAATGTCCAAATTATATGTGACATGTAATAAATTAAAATAAAGTAAGCATAAAATATATGATGATAGTAAATTTTATTAAACCAAGCACTTCATAGAATAATAGAATCATAGAATAGAAGAGTTGGAAGGGGCCTGTAAGGTCATCGAGCCCAACCCCCTGCTCAATGCAGGAATTTACCTTAAAGCCTCCCTGGCAGATGGTTGTCCAGCTGCCTCTTAAAGGCCCACCACCTCTCTAGGTAATTGGTTCCATTGTCGTATTGCTCTCACAGTCAGGAAGTTTTTCCTGATGTCCAGCTGGAATCTGTTTTCCTGTAACTTGAGCCCATCATTCCGTGTCCTGCATTCTGGGTTGATCGAGAAGAGATCCTGGCCTTCCTTTGTGTGACAACCTTTCAAGTATTTGAAGAGTGCTATCATGTCTCCCCTCAGTCTTCTCTTCTCCAGGCTAAACATGCCTAGTTCTTTCAGTCTCTCCTCATAGGGCTTCATTTCCAGACCCCTATTCATCCTCGTTGCCCTCCTCTGAACACGCTCCAGATTGCCTGCATCCTTCTTGAAGTGTGGTGCCCAGAACTGGACGCAATACTCAAATACTTCTATCTTTGCATATCTATTTCACATGACTAGAACCCCTATTCTAATACTGTATTCTTAGAAATAGGTCCTGTTGCTCTTCAGCATGCAAGAAAACATGTTCAAGATAGCAGGATAGGTTACATTTTCTTTTGAAGCTTTAACTAACTTTGCTTCTATTCCCACGGGAGTTGTAGTGATGACCACTCCAAATTCAGTACACTTCCAGGAGTATAGAGACAAATTCTGTAACAAGGGATTTTTCTTATAATCTGAGCTAATGAAATCATAGAACAAAGGAGAAAAGTATACTCATTCCTCCTAAAATGTATGTGCCAACTAAAATTTCCATTTCAATTATTTCAATAAAACCAGTGGGCCTTATGTGATGTTTTGAACAGATGATGAACCAGATGATGGTGCTCAGTATTATTTCATCATTTCTGGTTTTTACTACCCTCAACTTTTGCCTGTGCTATCCGATCTTGGGATCAACGTTGGATGTGTCATTAAGATTTCTTCTGACAACTACGAGCCACTCCAGAATTACCTGGAAGCAGTTGCTCTACAGGAAGAACCACTTCTTCCAGCAGAAGGTGAGTTGATGTACAATAAAATGCATGAACATTTACTAGCATTGTTATTTTTCTTTTTATATAAGCTTTTGTTTCAGCATACTTAAAACACTGTATTAGTTTCAAGAAGAAATCCATGGTTACTATTGATATTTCTATAGACTTATTTCTAAGGCTTCTATGTCTTATTTCTGAGTCCAGTTAGTCCACTTGCAGATGACTGAAGACAGAATTTAACTGGAGTAGTGAACCGAGGTATCAACCTTGCAGAAAAATAATGGAAAGTCAAAACTGTCAATTCTACATCCCCACCACTAAGCTTCCCCCCTCCCCGCCAACTAACTCAAAGTGTTCATAGTTAGCAAGTCTTTAGAGCCTTGGAAGATACCAGCAGCACAAACTAGTGGACACATTCTAGTCACAGGGCAGATATTAAAGGATGGAATCAGGTATATTCAAGTAGGGGGAAGTAGGCAACCAGCCATCAACATGCCCTCTGATGTACAATTGCCCTTACTTTCTGTACCAAGTCACTGCCATGCTATGGGATTTCATGGGCCACAGCCGTGGTCTGACAGCAGTAGCAACTGTCGTATCTGCTTTGTTGCTCCATAGAGCCAATGAGAAAGATGATTCCATTCTAAGTTACTGCTGAGGTCCTGGATCTCCCAAGGCACAGTTGCAGCAGGCATCAGGTAAAGGATAAGTGCAAAGGAAGGAGGAGAAGGGAAGAGAACTAGAGAGAGGAAAGCAGGAGGGGGGTTCTTTGTGTGTAGGGAGGAGTGGGCAAGTGGAAGAGGTGGAGAAGAAGAGCATTAGGGAGGAGGCGAGAGAACTGGAGAGCAGGGAAGATCCTTCCTCTACTCATAGGCTGGCATGAGAGAAAAGGGCTTCTTTACTCTGTGGCTCAATTTGGACGACACATTAGGCAACGGAGGAGGGGGGAACAATCGTCAGTTGTGTTGCTTATTGTGTCGTTTGGAGGGCAACACACAACGCACACACAACTGACAGTACGTTAATCAGGTACTTTAAACAACGGAGCGAAACAACGGGCTTGCACGTAGTTTAGCCCGAAGCCCCATTGTGTAAAGTGTTGTCCGAATTCAGCCTCCCCTCTCTCAGTGGACTATTCCATTTTGGAATAGAGTTCTGCTGCCTAGAACAGCCCCCCCCCCCCCCCCGGCCACTCTATGCAGCCGGCAGAACTCACGGTGCCTGCTGGGATACGGTTGGAGGACAGGGAGGAGAGGCTCCAACCAAAATGGCCGCCACAAGTTTGTAGCAGCCGGGGTGCTGAGCAGCGCTGGCTGCAGCATGTCGTCTGTGAAGCTCCTCCTGCCTAACGCAAGGTCAGTATGTTATTTACCCCTCCGTTGCCTAATATGTCATCCGAATTGAGCCTGTGTGTATGTTTGAGAGAGAGAGAGAGAGAGAGAGAGGAGAGGAGAGGAGAGGAGAGGTGAGTTGGCCAGTGAAGAAGGAGAGCAAAAGTAGAGAATTTCCTCTTGCTTAGCCCCCCTCACCAATCCTGTGCATGAGTGTGTGTGAGAAAGAGAAAGGGCGTGGGGAGGAGGGATGTTGGTGGAGAGGTATTGTAAAGGGAGGAAGTTGATCTGCCTCATCCACTCCAATAGCTGTAGTGCAAGTGTGTGCAATCCATACGTTTGGGCCAAAGAGACAGATTGAGGATCTTATTGGTGTAGTGCCCACAGTAGTACTGGATTCCATGACCGAGCTGGCTGAGGTGGTCTCAGACGTGGTGCCCTTGTTTCTGGCAGATTTCAGCATTCATGCTGAGGCTGCCTTAACGGGACCAGAGGGCATGTTTCTCATCTTCCCATTCAACGGCAGCAGCATTAGGGACTTTCTTCTTGATCTCATCCTACCAGGCTACAAGCTTTATGTTAAATTATGTTATCAGTAAATAAATAAAAGAAGAAGATACTTGTTTTAGATGGTCCTATCCAATTTCCAATTATAGGCTTGCTTAGATCTGCCAAATACCATTGCTTTAGTCTTACTGTAAATAACAGAAAATGGCCTCAATCATCTTCATATTCCTCTATGTGTATGTGAAATCAGAATAGTATCATCCACGTAAAGAAAGATTGAGATATTATGTTGTACTTTAACTGGGAAATAGCAATAATCTTTTAAGCACTACATTGTTTAGAAATAGATTAAAAAGAAGAGGTTCTAGTAATCATCCTTTCTTACATCTTTTGTAACTGGCACAATGTTAGATAATTATCCTTCACAGCCTGTTCTGATTCTTTGAGATGCCTCGGAACTGGCTCATGATGCAATTAATAACTGCACATTAGTATTCAAGAATTGTAATTTATTCCACAAAGAATGCCAAGGGTCACATGTAACAGACTAATAGTTCTGTTTTTTGCTGTATCATCCTGTTTTATATATAGGTTGGGACTACAACAGCTGATCAGGGTGTGGGTGGGGAGGGGAGGGGACTTGCATAAGTAAAAACCTCCACTCTGAACAGTAGCAAGCCTGTTTTGATGGTTGATGCTAACTGTCAACATGTTCTTCCCTTAGCAACAAGTAGTCCCGCTTGTTCTGCAGCTATTCTTGAGATATGCCTTCCTATACAGGATGGAGAGCTTCATGTATATTGCTCTTGTATATTGATCCCACTTGCCATGAAAACAATGACCAAGTTCAAGTAGGACAAGGCAGGCTGCATCTTGCTCACTTTGTGGTGGCTGATAGTGCCTCCTTGGTTTGAAGCCCTGCGATTCCTCTTCCATCAGAACTATTATCAGTTGCTGGATGTGATGGACCTGCTGTCTGGACCAAGGCAGAGTTCTGTAACCCGACATCCTTAAATATAATTTATTACGGTCATAGACCAGCAGATTAAAAGTAGCTACAAATACATCAATTATTAAAAACCAATTAAAAATAACAAGAAAACAGTCAATAAACAGCAAATTAAAATAGATAAAATTACAACTATTATAAAAATGATCCAAAAGTCACATATCTGAGACATAAAATATCCTAAACATAACAGTAATAGCGCCTCCACAAATTTTGCTATCCTCAATTCATCATCATTTTTCTACAGGTGATAGCAGATGCACTGAATCGTGCTACATTGTATGTGACCTGAGAATTCCGATCTGATAATAAATATTCTAAATAAAATGCTTCAGATCTTCCTGTTTTTTTAAGAAGAATTGGGGTAATTAAATCTCTGCGGAGGTCACGATAAAAAAGACAATGGAGTAGTACTTGGGCTTCAGTTTCTACACTTCCCATATCACATGGGCATAACCGTTCTTGGACAGGGATTTTATTATATCTGCCTTCCAGAAGCGCGGAAGGTAGAACATTTAGTCTGGCTAGCGTGAAAGCTTTCCTATATTTGGGAATTGATAAGCTTAACATATAGTTTGGCATTATAAATGCTCCTACATAGTTCTGATAATTGGAATAGCGTGGAGTTAATCTCAGATGGTTTTGGAGGTCGATGTCTCTGATTCTCTGTGTGATAGCCACTTGAGCCTTAGTGTATCCTAAGACCTGTATGACATCAGCCGAGAAGCCCAAATGCTGCAATTTTGTCGACAGAGTCCTTTTCCATTTGGATTGAAATGGGTCAGTCAAAATCAGCGGGGCAAGACCCACAGGAGAAAAGGTTAGCTTTAACCAGAAATTCACCTTACATATCAGCATTCGCGCCTCCATCGTAATTTGTCCTACCTCTAGCCGTAGGATTGTATTAGGCACACAAGAGGGGACTCCTAGTATTGCTCTTAAAAATTTTGTTTGTGCAACCTCAAAAGGGGCATAGTCATCAATAATGCATATCTGACAGCCATACATCATCTGTGCAATTACTTTAGCAGTGAAAACTTGCATGGCTGCAGGAATATATTGGCCCCCTTTAGCATAATAAAAGGAGAGGAGTGCTTTAGCATTCCTTTGAGCGTTTTCAATGGCATGTTTTGTTTGGGACTTCCATGCACCTGACCTGCTGTCTGGACCAAGGCAGAGTTCTGTAACCCGACATCCTTCTTTTCAGGTGGACAGCCTGGCACATTTGGCTTGGACAAACCTCTCAGAAGAAGTAGAATGGGCGCTGGAGGTGCCCTTCAATGGGGTGAACTGTGCCTTGTTCTTAAATATGGATTTAATAGCTAGTCTTCCCCCATATCAGATATTCTCAGTTTTCTTTCGCACCTTAAGACTACTGGATTTGTGGTCTCCTCTGTTAACATTTGTGTGGTGGCTGTTTCTCCTGCCAGTGGACAATGCTGTATTTCCCACCCCCTCACCTGGTAGAGGGACGTTTTATGAAGTAGTTAAACTTGTCACTTGCCAGCTGCAACACCCCCACCTATGTGGAGCCTTTCTGTTGTTCTTGCACAGTTTATAGCTAAGTCATTTGAACCCTTAGCTACTTGTGACTTTCGCCTGCTGACTTTTAGGGTCCTGTATAAAGAAAAAGTGATGCTATGTCTAGAAGCATAATTCCAGCCCGAAGTGGTCTCTGCCTTCCATTTATTTATTTATTATAGTATTTTACCCCGCCAGTTAGCCAAAAAGGCTCCCCAGATGGCTTACAAAGATATTAAGATATCCCTGCAGACAGACTTACAATCTAAAAAACATGACACAAAAGTAAAGGGAATTGGGAGGGAGTAGGGGGTGGAAAGCAGATTTAGGCACTAGATACTTAGTTGTGAGGTTAGCAGGTCATGGACACAGTGGAAGGGCTGCTGCTTCCTCTCCCTCTAACAGCATCATACCCTTTCAGGCACGATGGAGAGGTGCCTGACTGTTGCGTCCTCTTCCTCAAAACTTGATTCTACCAAATAAGTGACATAATTGGAAGTAAATTGGAACTAAACCCAAAGTTAGCTCTACTAGCAGTATGGGATAGGGAGAATGAGCATATAACTAACAGAGAATTGGTAAACAACCTCCTGGCACCGGTTAGAATAATCATTGCTAAAAATTGGAAAGGGCAAGGAAGCTATACAATAGAAGTTTGGAATAAAGAAATTTGGGATATGGCCTTGAATGATATGTTGACATGTAAAATGAAAATAAAGAGGGGAATGTCCAGTAAGAGTGATTTTGGAGAAATATGGAGTCCCTTTTTGGAATATGTTTTAAGATCGGGAAAGGGACAAACGCCTTCAAAAGAATCGTTAAAATTCTGGAAGGAGGAAGAATGATCATGAGAAGGTCTCGGGGGGGGGTGCACAGGGGGATTGTTGAGGGTTGTAGTTTGGTTTATATTGTGTATGTTTTATATTGTGTATGTTTATTGTGTTGAAATTAATAAAAATTATAATAATAATAATAATAAAAAATTGATTCTACTGGTGCTTTTTCTTCCAACCCCTCCTTCCAGTCGGATAGGTCTCTGTATAATTGGATGTCTGGTGGGCTCTTGCCTTCTATGTAGATAGGACTGAGAGCATCAGGTGAAACCTCTGGCTGTTCCTCTGTTATATCCAGGAGGGGCTTCTGGTCTTCATCCACTGGGACTTGTTGGATCTTATTGCCTGTGCAACTCTGATATGAACTGGCTAGACTCCCACTTTCCAGCAGGGTTTAGAGGGCCATCACTGTTTCCATGGGTTTACTTGAAGGGCTGCCAAAGCTTTGCCATGCCACTATTTGGTTACACTCCTCTACATTCATCCAACACTACAAATTTTTATGTATGCATATTTTTGGTCTCTATTCCCCCCCTCCAACTAAATTTGCATACAATTCTGGAAAGTTTTACAAAAGACACCTGACAACCCATGAAACAGAGGATTTAAGAAAGTTTTGCTCTTTAAATTAAAGTTGTGCTGCAAAGGACACTGGGATATGTGCCAGGGGCAGGTGAGAGGACCAAGAGGAAACAAACCATGGCAAACTGAGGAGCATCTGATCATCTGTCATTAGTGATGGATTAAACAAGCCACCATGGTTTGTTTTCAGGGTGGTTTATCGTGATGTGTGAACTCTCTCAGTGACATACAGTGAGCCGATCTTGGTTTTTTCTTTCTGCCATAGTATTATGGGAGTATAGTTCATATTTGCCATGGGCATACAAAGATGCTAAAATGATCTCATGCTGGTGCAATTCTAGTTGTAGAAGCTGCAAACAAGAAGAAGGAAAAAACAGTTAAAGACCTGGAAAACTTCTGGAAATACTTGGAACCAATTCTGAACAGTAGGAAACCAGGATCAAATCTTTTTCAGATTGCTAGACTCCTTCACCTAGTCCATGAGTCTACCTTTCCTGCTGACTGGAGTAACAGTGACATGATGGTTAGTAGTCTCTTTTTTTACAAGAAACACCTGTGTTAGGTAAGGGACAATAGTACATTGTTTGGCATTTGATTATAATCCTAGAGTGTAGTAGAAGTTAATTTGAGGCCTGAGAACCACTCAGATTCAGCATAGATCCACTCCACCCCAAGTTTAGTTCATATCCCTAAGGTATTGTTTATTAGCTGAAAGACAGAGGAGGAGGGAAGCTTGGCTAAATTTCATCTACTTCTTTGTGATGGCCTACAACCCCCCCCCCCCCCCCCAGATGATGTAGCGCTGTAAGTGGAGATTTGTCCAGCAAGGTGGCAATTGGTTGGCTGAGAGTAGGGATGTGTGAATCAGCAAAACATGAGTTCGCCAAAGGTGTCTGAATTCCATTTTGAAGTTTGTTCCACTTGAGTTAGTTTTTTTCCTCACATGAAAATCCGTGCATTATTTTGTGTGTCTTTCCAAATGTACGCATCAATTGTGTGTGTCTATGAAATGTACACATTCTTCTCTCACTTATTAAAGTGTATTTGTGTGCATTTTCCAAAAGTATGAATTTTTTCATGCACATTTTAAATGTATGCATGCTGTCAAACACATTTCTTTTGGTCCACAAACTATGTTGCAAGCTCAGAAATCTACAGACTTTGACTGCAGATTGCATCTGAGTCCGTGTTCGGTCTGGAGGGTGTGAATTGAGTAAATGTTGATAAAAAATGAACTGAAACAAATTTCTTATACATCCCTAGCTGAGAAGAATAGAATTCCTGAGTTCCACTGCTCCTGATTTGGTTTCCAACATGCAGTGAGTGTCAGATGTCAGGTGCTTCATGAACAATTCACTAGGCTGGCCTAGTGAATTGTGAGTTGATAGCTTGGCAGTTGTGAGAAAGTCTGTCTCTGTTCTGTGCTTATCTGTGGCTGCTGGCCGAGGCCTTGAGTTTCCTTGAGAACAAGAGTATGTTTTGAAAAGGTGGGGGCTATCTTGCAAGCTGTCTCTCACATAGTGTCGTCATCAAGAGGAGGTTGAACTGTGCCGCCCTGTTGGCACATGAGTTTGGATTGCAGGCCTGAAGCCCTGTCTGTCAAAGTGGCTTAGAATTAGCCAGCCTCCATCCTATATAGCTATGAGCAAAGGGGAGGCTCTTGGCTAGAAATCATCTGTTCGACTGTTTGCCTGTTCATCTGGTTCTATGCTTGCCAAGAAACTCGTGTTTGAGATTCTATCTGGTTTGGAGATGTTAGATGCACTCTATACATGTTCTGTTGCTATTTGAACTTGGAATTTCTAAGAACTATGCCATGAAAAGTGCTCTGTGGCTTTTCATAGATTTAGACTTGCAGATTACTGTTCTGGATTCGTGTTCTATAGCCTGTTTTCCCTGCATGGAGCCAAAGTACAGGCACAGGAGAACTCTGAGGCTGATCGTTGCTGTCCTGGAATTGTGTGTGTGTGTGACCTGCGAGAGAGCCTTCCTCAGAGCCAAAGCTACGAGCAGGGAAGGTTTCCTAGGTCGAAGAGGTTCGTCCCCTGACATCTTGCTTACGTGATCAGCTTAGTGTCTCTGGCAGGCTGAGTTTAGTTTAGTGCAAGATGATCTTGTCTACTGTCAGACTTCATGCTCTTCTGTGCTGGGGTTTCTCTGAGTTTTTGCTCGTGTTCCTGATGAGTCCGTGTGTGTGGCCACTCCTGTTCGCATGGGACAGGGGCTAACTCTAAATGTCTCCCCCTGAGTGATTTGCTGTTCGCATTAAGCCATTGTACCTGAAAGCTATCTGGTCCGTCTTCAGCTTCAAGTGTGTGTATGCAAAAATAAAACCGTTATGCTTGAGTTCTGTGTGATTTCACAATAAAAGAAGTCTCACAGTTTTTTGGAGTGTGTCAGTTTGCCTAAAGTTCGTGAGCAGAAGCCTGGGGTGAGCTTGCATCACAACAGTGAGCTTCCTCAAACCATAGAGCTAGGGCCTCATAAAACTGAGTCGCTCACAGTCTGAGCATGCCCTTATGATATCTACACTGGCTTGAACATTGTATACATCCTAGTCCTAGATCATCTCCATCTCTTCTCTCCTTTGCTTGCTGCTTACAAGGCAGAACAGGTTTATGTTCCACATGGCAAACCTTCATTCCTTCTCCCTAGTGGGTTGGGCATTATAGCACACCATTGTATTTGTGTAGGACTGTAATTTAATAGAAAGAGAAGTTGAAATTCTTGTTACTGGGAAGCTGTTAACTGATTTGGATAAGTGTAGTATATAACTGACACAATATGATATGGTTATGCAGTATAATCCTGATTGCAAGAGGCCATGGATATATTTTATTAAAAAGTGTAGTATAAACCTTGATAATAAATAAATTATAACTATAAAACTAAACCCCATGTCAGCAACATCTCAGTATGCTTAAATGACTATTCTGACCAGGGAGTTGGGCCATTCTGCCTGCCCCCACCATGGCATGCTGCCAAGTTCCATTGTCAAATATGCTAATCATCTGACCCATTTCCCCACCCACCCACCCAATCGAGTTAGGAGGCAGATGATATCTTATGAGTGGGGTTGGCCCAGGGTAGACCAGTTGATGGCCCCCAATGTATATTGTAATCTCTTTAAATCAAATCATTTCAGCTTGGAGAGCATATGACAAACACTGGACATGATGAATTACTCATTGTGAGCATGATATCAGGGGACATAATAGTATCATATGAGGATGGTTGTGGCCTCTGACAAGAAAACACCTTGAAAATTTAGATAAGTCAGAGTTTGTTATCCTAGTGAAACACTTTTAAAAACCTACAAGGAAAGACTGGGGACAACTGGGTAGACCGTTACAGCCAGAGATGGCCCAGTAGTGTGGCACAGGGAGGGGATACCAATCACGTACCAAAAAAATGTGCACTTTTAATTCCCAAAGGTACCACAGGTATGTTTCCTTTTCAAAACAGAAATCTTACATGCAGAAATGCCTACAATGGATGGTGGTGCAGCGGGGAGGCATTTACTTTAGCTGTCATTGATTTTGGAATTCTGGCCTTTGGTGACGTACACACACCATTCAATATGGCAGTCTTTCCCAAACTGGTGCCCTCCAGATGTTTGGGCCTCAACTCCCATCAGCTTCAGCTAGCATGGTCTCTAGTCAAGAATGCTAGGAGATGTAGTTCAAAACATCTGGAGGGCACCCGGCTGAGGAAGGCAGCAATATGAAGAACAAATGAAAGAGATCTATTGAAGCATAGAAACTTCTTTCTTTCATGCAGCTCTCCCATTACAAAAAACTTTTGGGGGGTTAATAATAATATTAAACTGCATTAAAACAGAGTAGGACAAGGTAACTTTCATTGTGTTGTTAGGCTGACATATACTTCATTACGTAGAAGCTTACTGAGTTTGTATCTGGTTTGCATATTAAAACCCAGTCTTTATACTTTTTTCTTCTTTTGTGTAGCTTGAATTTGGAACCAACCTCTTTGAAAGCGTGGCATGTTTAATGTATGACTGCCTGGATTGGAAAAGGCAGCACCAACACTACTTGAAATCCACCAAATTTATTAATGTTCCTGTAGTGGAAAAGAAGAGCAAATTAGCAACAGAGGTTAGAGACCATCTTCATGTTAGACAGCAGTAAACATGTTTTTGTAAATCTGTATATGGAAGCACCTCTCTGCCTACATTTTCAGCATCTTGTAGACAGTTAAGGGGCAATACCATGACCCAGAACATACATATTGGGACTTGGTGATAAATGAATTAGTCTTGGGCAAGTTATTTGTTCTCTGATTAACTAGGCAATCCTATGATCCCACTACACCAGCAGGCCACTTACAGTCAACATAAATTAGTTGGTATCCTATACCTTCCCCAGCCTTGAAATAGAGGTGAAAAAACACTACAAAAAGCAAAGAATGGAGAAATACTGCCAGCCACATCCCTAGCATCCATAACAACACCACTGACTCACCAATCATGGGGTGGCATGCTGATGGCATCACCATGAGAGACATCCAAAGAAGGAGCCAGTCCATTCACAAGATTTCCCCATGACATTCTTCCTACCCCACACAGAGTATACAGCTCACCAGGCATGACATTCTTTTATATTTGCAACCATCACACAGACAGAAGTCAACTGAGAGTGTCCATGAATCAGCACACACAAGTATTTGAATCCCCTTATCTCTTTCACAAAACAAAATTGATAACCCGTTTAATCTAATATTTCTTCTTTGTGTTCTCTGTACATCACACATATGGACTCTGCCTTGCATGGAGCCCCGATTCAGAAACGGTAGTCATCTATGCATTCACACAGCCCACCTGCTGTCCCCTCTTCGGTGTCATACTCGGGTTTGATGTTGGGTTCCGAAGGTATTCATTTGCAATTTTCTCTCAGTTACATGTCTGCATTGTCAGTCTCAAGGAACTGAGGGAATAGGTGGAACTCACTAGGGGCATCCCCACTGAGACAGTGGGGGAGGGGTACCCACTAAAAATGCCTGAGCTATAGAAGGTTCCCAAATCAAGGCTCCACACAGATGCAGAGCTTATATGTGTGATGCATAGATGATCAGTTGAAGAACTACAGTTACAGGTAGCAACCTGTCTTTTCAATATTTCAGCAACACCTGAGTTGAAGATTAGGATGTAAGACAGTTCTACTGTCATTTTTTAACAGTTTTGTTTCACTAGGTACAGCCTACTGCTCCAACTACTCCTTCAAGGAAGAAGCAAGTGGCAGAAGAGCCTGTTGCACCAGTTTTAACAACAGGCATGTGTGAAGTATCTTAAGTTATTTCCTAAACACTGCCAGTGGAAAGAGCTATTAATTTTCACTATTCTGGGAAAACGGACAAAAACATGTATAAACTTTCTGCAGATAGCAGCAAGAGGAGTTCTGATTGTTGTTGTTGTTTTGGCTCAAACTACCACTTGGAACCTGAGAATCTAGATAGCGCAATTGGATGCCTTCTGAGGCAATTGTTTCTCATTTGCACTGCATCGAGACACAGGCTGGATGTCAAAGACTGGCTAATAATTTTTGTTATGTGCAGTATTGGGGGAAAAGGGTGTCAGCATGAGCACTCTGGTAACCAAATAACATGTTTTCATGCACAGGACATACGCATAAGGTTGTGGTCATATATATTCCCAAATTATCAAATAGTCATCCCTGTGGTTTACGCACAGTGCAATATTGGGCCTGTTCAGACAACACGCTAGGTTAGGCCGCTAATGCTTTTGCAGCAAATGTAACCTGAGGCTTACCCCTAACCCTTATGTGAAACTGAAACATCTCCCCATCCACATGTTTTACTTCAAGCTAGTCAGCAAGCTGTCCTGTTGGACCACTCAGCCTGTCTTGCCCAGCTAGGCTTTGCCGAGGCCTCTGTTCCTGCACAGGGACTCAGGTTTTACCCACCGTAACCCTAACTTGAGGTTTATGTTTTCCACCCAAGTGTAGAAATTCATATGTACTTACTGACATTGCATTTATCAGTATATGTGTTTCACTCCATGGGTTGAGCAAGTTATTTATGATTTTATTTTTTTGAAGGAATATGTTACTTTTTGATTACAGATGTGGACATGAGATTTTACAATGATCTCTTAAACACAATCCCTGATGAGGTTATTTCTGTTGCCTTAATAATGCATTGCATGTTGCAACAGGTAAATACACATTTCATTTTATTCAAGAATAGTAATAGTAATAATAATAATAATAATAATAATAATAATTTTCTTGCAGCCAAAGGTCCTATAATTGCCATGCATGAGGCAATTACCTTGGGAAGAGCTAACGCTGCATTACTGAGATGTGGGCGGATGAGCTGAGAGCAGTAGATATTTCTCAGCTTGGGGGTGTGGGTGGCAGGTTTGCTGGGACCTATAGAGATTTCCTCTCCAGGGCTCCTGTCTTGGAGGATTCAAGTTTTAAGTGTTTGTACCTAGGCCAGATCTACACCTTGTGTCAAATCATTACGAATGTGGAATAAAAAGCAGGAAATAACACTATGAAAGCAGTATATGGAATGTGTCCTGTACTCCAACAGTTATCAGTGCAATTATCAGTCCTGTGCCCCAACAGTTATCAGTGTAGCGCTATAAAGCAGTAGTGTGGATCTAGCCCTAGTGTTGAGCTCTGAGGACAGATTAGAGATTCTGTTAATGTACTGAAACTCTTATGCCCAACCTTCTCCCTGTCTAGGGACGGGGTGAAAATCTGCCTAGGCCTGCGAGGTTGCCAGATGACCCCGCATCCGGTCCTCCCAGGCCCCAGCAAGCACACCTGGTGGATTTTCACACTGTGGTCCCTTTGATGACAAAGGGGGCACAGGTCCAGGCAGAACTCACTTCTGCCCTGACCTTCACGCACCCTTTATCATTTCCCTCCATTGCGGTAATGGTGGCTGCCATTGCCGCATCAGTGGAAAATACGCAATTTCATGGCACATAGCTGTTCTTTATGTAATTACCCATGCTGCAGCACATGGTATGGTGAACCCAGCACATGACATGGTGGTGATGGCTTCGTATCCACCCTAAAAACAATGGAAAGTGCCAAAGTATTTCAGTCCTTTGACTGGGTGTTGTATAACTAGACATAGTGAGATAAACTTGTATTGTTTTCTATTGATGCGGTTGTGTGCTTTGGCACTTTCCATTATTTATAAGTACAACTGCGGCCTTCCTTTTTTTGTGGTGTTCGTACCCTCCTTGCAATCCCTCGTGGGTTGCTGGGTGTGTACAAAGTCACCCCCATTGCACTATGTGTCGGATTTGGTCTACATACGAACCTGTAGTGCATTGTGGGGAATAATGCAGATGCCAGTCATGCACAGGAAATAATGCAAAAGGCAGTCATGCATACCGGGGGGGGGGGGGGGGGCAGAAGCCACAATGGCTTCTTCCCCCACTGAGATTGTCCGAACATGTCAATGGTCTCTTTAAGAATGTACACGTCCCAGAGTACCTAAGTTCATGCTGGCTTTCTTCACGCACTTGAAGAAATCAATTGGTTCTACGAGATAGAACAAGCACTCTCTAACAGGTACATTGATTCCAGTAAAAAAGGGAAGGAGCCATTTCTGCTGTTAAATTTATAGGCCCCAGAAAATATGTGAGTGCACAAGGTATATTTAAATTGCACATTTATAAGCCTATCAGAGATTTATTCCAGTGGGATTTTTTTCATAAAAATTCTTTGAGAATTCTAGTAAATTACTAGAGTTCTAAAATATTTTTATCACAAAATGTAGTGCTACATTTCCTGAGATAATATTAAAATACATGCATCACAATATTTTTATGTTTGAATAAATGTATGTTACAGTGCTTCTGTGTGAACTGTTAACCTCTAAATGGTGTGGAATATTTTATTAATTTTGGTATTTCTTCCTTTCTTTTAACATTGAGTTTCTCACTTTCAATTTCTTGTTTGCATGATCAGAGAGTAGGAGGCATAGCCTTGTGAAAACATAACCAAATGTTAAGAAAAAGACTTTCAGTTTAATATGGTGACCCTGTTTGGATGTAATGGTAGCGTCTGGCAGCAAATCATGGGCTAATTAACCTGTGAATTGCAAGAACACACATTGCACCCAATCTACATGTGAGCTTTTCCTCTTTCAATTAACAATGCTTGATGAATGCTGCATTCAAGTGTTATTTCTGTGATATCTGAATGGGGCACTTGGGGTTGTTCATGGTTTAGCTAGGTCTATCTAGCTGAATTTTATGAGTTTTATTGTTATTTTAATAATGTATTAGTTTTATATGTTTTTAGTCAGTTTTATGTATTTGTATTTGATGTTGTTCCCTGCCTCGATACAGAGTAAGAGGCGGGTAAGAAATAAATGTCTTGTTGTTATTATTATTATTATTAAATTAAAAATAAGTAATGCGTTTCTTAACCCACAAACACCTCCAAGTGTGAGTGTTTGGATGTCACGGAAATAACTGCCAAATGCAGCATTTGAGGATTGTTAATGAAAACAGGAAGTGGCTCAGCTGTGGCATGTATCCTTGCAATCCATGACTTGATTAACCCACAATTTGCTGCTGGACACAGTTGTTACATCCAAATAGGGCTGTTGGGTTAAGGGTTTTCCATGTTCGTGCAAGCTCCAAAATGCGGGGAAATTGTGGCTGTTAAGGACCATGCTCTTTACAGACACATTATTTAGATATGGTATGGTATGGTATCCTATGCTGTGGCTAGTTCTTCTTCGTGGTCTCTGTGCATCACACATATGGGCTCGCACCAACGCCGAGCTCAGTTCGGGAAACTTCTATTAGCTAGCTTAGAGTTTTGGCGGGATCCCCTCCCCCCACCATCCTATCGCGCATGCTCCGGGTTCCTGCCTACCTCAGTTCTTCTTCGACCACTTCGCTGATCGCCTCGCGGGAGACTTCCTCCGTCCGTTCGTATCGGTAGTACCTATGGAAAACGTGTAAATAGTTTTAGTTAGCTTAGTTATTCCCTAGTTTTTCGTCTTTGTTGTTTAAAAAATAATAATAATAAAAAAATATCTAGTTAGTTAGCCTATTTCTGGCCTTCGCCGGCTTATGGCGCAATCCGCGCTTTTCAAGCACTGCTCGAAATGTTGGGCAAAATTGACACTAACTGATGGACATTCTTTATGCCTGTTGTGTCTCGGAGAAACTCACATTGTAGACGCATGTCCACATTGTATGAGTTTCTCCCGCCAAACTCGCCGAAACCGAGCGGATCGTCTCCGTAGCCTCCTCTGGAGCAAAGCTCTTTCGGCTGTCGACAAACCACGCCCGACAATGGAATCAGACCAGTCTACTTCTGGGGAGCGTAGGCCTGTGCCAGTAAATCGCTCACACCCAGCATCGCTTAGCTCACCCCTTCTTCGGGTTGCAGCTAAGGAGCCTCCGAGACAGACCGCTTCGCCGTCTCTGGCAACCGCAGCGCAGAAATCCCACAAAGCAAAAGCAAAAGATAAATCTACAAAATCGTTTAAGTCTTCAAAATCGTCAAAATCGCTGAAGTTAAAATCCTCAGTACCGCCATCGGTACCGACGGCGACTCCACCGATACCGATCTCGACACCGTCCACGCCAATCTCAACTCGGGTGACTTCTTCGCCAGTACCACCTTCTTCGGTTCCGCAGAAAGCCCGACATTCACCTTCAGCTGTTCTCCGGGCATCGTCTTTGCCACCGAGATCCTCAATACCGTTGTCGGTACCAGGGGATTGTTCCTCCGAGGCCGACCTTATGGACACGATACCAATCGAGCAACCCAACCTCCGCGGTACCGAGCAGCAGGATGTTGTTACCATCTTACCTTCTTTGTGGATGTCGATGGCTCCTCGAGGTCCACCCTCCTCGCCGGTGTCTAGACCCTCCTCGCCAGCGTCGAGAACGTCTCGGAGAACTACCAACCGCTCCAGGTCGCGTTCAGGATCTCGTTCCAGAAACTGGGACGAATACTCCGACCGCTCCTACTCGACTGGGCGTCACTGACAGAGAGAGCCTCGGTACCGGTTTGATCCTTACACCAGTGAGCGCCTCCCGCGCGTCCCTCCCCAGGCTGCGCCTGATCTTGCGGTTGCTTCCCAGGATCAGCCTCGGCGTCGAAGACCATCATCAACATCGGTGCAGCCCTCGATACCGGAGCAACGGCCGGGCCCGTCACCGTCATCAGTTGACGATTACGCATCGGATACCTCTTCTGTACCGTCCCCAGCGCCTTCGATGCCATCGCCTCCCGAGGGAGTGGGAACCTCCGACAGGGCTTCCCCTTCGATGGAATTGGGCAGTTTTTCAGAGCAGCTCTTGCGTATGGCACAATCGTTGGGCATTGAACTCCAACAGCCGCAGGAAGCAGTGGATGACAAAATCTTTGATGTCATGTACGCTGATCTGTCTCCACAGCCCGTCTTACCTATGGTGCCTATGCTCCTAAAAACCGTGCAGCAGTCCTGGACTAACCCTGCTACAATGGGTGCCACATCTAAGAGACTGGATGCACTATACAAGGTGCAGGAGTCTGACGCTCCCTTTCTTTTTCAACACCCAAAGCCCAATTCGATTGTGGTGGAATCTTCCCAAGGCAAAACTGCAAAAGGCCATTCTGCCCCAACAGACAAAGAGGGTAGGAAGCTGGATGCATTCGGACGTCGCATCTATTCTTCAGCATCCCTAGGCATTAAAGTGGCAAACTACAACACCATGATGGCGCGTTATCAGCTTTTCCTTTGGGAAAAGGTCTCAACGCTCACAGATTACCTTCCAGACGACCAAAGAGAATTGGCGAGGGTCTTCCAATCAGAGGCCATAAGACTCTCCAAGCAGCAACTAACCACATCACGTCACCTTACTGACTGTGCTGCAAAAGCGATGGTTGGGGCTGTTGCGCTACGTCGCCACACTTGGCTGAGATCATCTAACCTGCCTCAGGAAACCAAATCTAGAATCGAAGACCTGCTGTTTGACGGCGAAGGACTTTTCCATTCTAGCACGGATTCCGCCATGGACACGATACATAAGGCTAAAATGACGGCACGGAAGATGGGTCTTCCTGCTCAACAACAGCAGTCTTACAGGTCTCGAAAATGGTATCATCCCGTTCCTTACCAGCCTAGACAACAGCAAGAACATCCCCAGCGTTACCAAGCGACACAGGCCTCATCTTCCTACCAGGCCAGAAAACAATCTACTCGTTTCACCAAACCCCGCAGGCAGAACGCCGGATCAAAACGGCGCCTTTGATTTTCTTCAGCCTCCAGTAAGACTCATAAACACCTCCAACAGACTTTTACCATTCCTGTCAACGTGGTCAACCATCACCACAGACCGTTGGGTACTCGACATCATTGCCAACGGTTATCTCATGGAGTTCCAAGACCTCCCTCCTCTTGGCTCCGTGAAGTTTACGCCACCATCGGACACACTAGTTCAGGAGACATCATCTCTCCTCGAAAAGAACACAATCAAACAGGTTCCGCTCTACCATCTACGAGCAGGCTTCTACTCCCGTTACTTCACGGTGCCAAAGAAAGACGGAGGCCTTCAACCTATTATGGACCTCAGAAATCTCAACAAATACATCAAGCCCAACAAGTTTCGCATGGTGACTCTGTCACAGGTTTTGCCGCTACTAAAACGGAACAGATGGTTTACTCTGATCGACTTAAAGGACGCTTACTTCCACATTACAATCCATCCTTCTCATCGGAAGTATCTCCGCTTCCTCGTCGGGAACCAACCATTCCAATTCTCTGTGCTTCCGTTTGGCCTAAAGACTGCGCCATGAGTGTTTACAAAATACATGGCGGCAGTGTGCGCCCACCTGCGCTCCAAAAACATAGAGTTGTACCCGTACCTGGACGATTGGCTAATAGTCTCCCCGTCCAGGTTCCAAGAGGTGAAAGACGTCCATGCGGTCTCTTCTCTCCTCTCCTCTCTTGGCCTGCAAGTAAACAGAGAAAAATCAATTTTTCAACCGTCTCAAAGGATTCAATTCATAGGCGTACTCCTCGATTCCACCGTGGGCAGAGCCTACCTGCCCATGAAACGAAGACACACAATTCTACACCTCGCCACGCGACTCCCGTTCCCCTACCGGACCACAACCTACACAGTTATGCGTTTACTAGGCCTCATGGCCTCAGCAGTGTTTGTAGTGCGTTGGGCCCGCCTACATATGCGCCCACTACAACAACTTCTCCTCAAGCACTACTCGCCTGGCCAAAACCCTCGCAGAGTTATATTTACCATTCCGGATCACATCCGCTCCTCTCTCATTTGGTGGTCCACTCCACGACATCTGTCGCAAGGAATGCCGTTCCACCGTCCCGGACCGTCCCTCATCGTCACGACGGACACATCCTTGGAGGGCTGGGGAGCACATTTAAACGATCTCAGCATACAAGGAAAGTGGTCACGTTCAGAGAGCCTCTTACACATCAATCTTCTAGAACTCCTTGCAGTGCAGCGAGCTCTCCATGCCTTCCAGCTCCACTTACGCGGTCATCATGTCCGCATCCTATCGGACAATACCACTGCAGTATGGTATTTAAACAAGGAGGGAGGGACTCACTCCCCTCGTCTCCTCAGTCTTACGCTAGATATCCTTCATTGGACTATCCCAAGAAACATTTTCCTCTCTGCACTACACATTGCGGGGATAGACAACCAAAAAGCAGACGACCTCAGTCGCACATTCTGCGACACTCATGAGTGGGAGCTGTCACGGGATATTCTACACCTCCTGTTTGCCAGATGGGGTACGTCCTCCATAGACCTTTTTGCGACTCCTGCCAACACCATCTGCCAGAACTTCTGCTCACGTGCAGGAATTGGGCGCGACTCACTGGGGGATGCCTTCCAATGGAACTGGTCCAGGGGGCTCCTTTACATGTTCCCCCCCTTCCCGCTAATCGCTCAGACGGTCGTGAGAGCGCACAGGTGCCTGGCGAACGCCATCATGATCGCTCCTTGGTGGCCAAGACAACCCTGGTTCACCCATCTTCTCCGCCTGGCACATCACCAGTTTTGGCATCTTCCCAGGGTCCCGAACCTTCTGTCCAAAACCAGGGGCATGGTTCTACACCCGGACCTCCAATCACTAAACCTTACAGCTTGGAGGATCCAACCAGATGGCAGAGCTTAGCCATGCCACCTGGCCTACGCTCTGTCATCGAGGCATCCACTAAGCCCTCCACAAGGGCATCTTATGCCAGAAAATGGAAGCGATACCAAGATTTTGCATCCCAAAAAGGGTTTCGTTGTGACGCGGGACCCATAGCAGATGTCATTGAGTTCTTATATTCTCTGCACGCAGCGGGACTGAAGTCCTCTTCCATAAGGGTTTATTTAGCTGCCATTTCTGGGAACCACAGTTTGATTGACGGGTTTTCCGTATTTACCCACCCTGTCACTAAGACTTTTCTGAAGGGCCTTCGCAACCTGTTCCCTTTGGTACGTCCCTTGGTTCCCCAATGGAGCCTCTCGGTGGTTCTCACTGCCTTAACAAAAAAGCCCTTCGAGCCACTCGCAATGACTAATTTCCGCTTGCTCACTTTAAAGACAGTTTTTCTAGTAGCGATAACGTCAGCTAGACGAGCATCTGAGTTAGCGGCACTGCTCATTGACCCTCCGTATCTGCAGTTTTTCGCTAATAAAGTTGTGTTACGCCCTGATCCTTCCTTTTTTCCTAAGATTTCCAATGATTTCCATGTCAATCAAGACATTGTTATTCCTACGTTCTTTAAGGTTTCAGACGACCCCTTATGTTCTACATTGCACGCCCTGGATGTACGACGTGCATTAGCATTCTATAAGTCCAGAACTGAGCTGTATCGAAAGACTCGTAAACTGTTTGTATGTTATGGTGGAAAGTCTAAGGGTTTAGAAGTTTCTACGCAGTGTCTCTCCCGTTGGATTGTGGACGCTATTGTACTTGCCTATCAAGTCGTTGGCAAGGAGCCACCCAGCTCCTTCACAGCACATTCCACGCGGGGACAAGCCACCTCCGCAGCCGTCTCGCATGGGTCGTCCATCCCTGATATCTGCAGGGCTGCAACATGGACTAATGCCTCGACTTTTGTTAAGCACTACAGGCTTGATATCAGAGCGGCACGGGACGCTTCATTTGGAAAGGCTGTCCTCTCGTCTATATGCCATTGAGTCACCAGCGTGCCTACCCACCTCCGGTAAGTCTTGCTGATTATTCGCCCATATGTGTGATGCACAGAGACCACGAAGAAGAAATGCAGGTTGCTTACCTGTAACCGTAGTTCTTCGAGTGGTCATCTGTGCAGTGACACAACCCACCCGCCATCCCCTCTTGGCAACGCTGTTCTGTTGGGCAAGAGGTTTTTGCTCATGCTTGAATACTGCTATACTTCTCCTGAGAATATTGTTGTCGTTTACCTTAGTGCGAGACCCTCGCGGTCTCAGAGAACTGAGGTAGGTGGGAACCCGGAGCATGCGCAATAGGATGGTGGGGGGAGGGGTTCCCGCCAAAACTCTAAGCTAGCTAATAGAAGTTTCCCGAACTGAGTTTGGCGTTGGCGCCAGCCCATATGTGTGACTGCACAGATGACCACTCGAAGAACTACGGTTACAGGTAAGCAACCTGCATTTCTAGCTTCACCACTACCTTGGTGCTGGATGGGTGTCAGTGACTTAAGTCCTAGATTTATCTGTTCCCTGGAGCCTATTCAATGGAAGCTAACCTTTCCACATTATAAGTATCCAATGGCAACTCAGAATGATAGAATTGGAAGAGCCCTTGAAAGTGATCTAGTCCAGCCCACTGCTCTGTGCAGATTCTCCAGAAGTAAAACATTCCTCCTTTGTCAGCACACAAGCGAGGTTGCATATCTCCTCCTCCTCAAACGCTGCTTCGTTGAGGCAAATGCTCTAATGAATAGTATATCCATAGACTATTGAGCAGCAAGATGACCTGTTCAGGGCATTGATAGTGCAGGTTCTGTAACTGTAATTTCTCGTAAATCACTTCATAAAATGTGCATTTACCCTTGAGCAATGGCAGTGTGAAATCATTATGCTTTCTTGTGGTAGATTGTTGCATCAGAAGAGAACCTTACACCACCAAGTCTGGTGGTTCCAGAGCCACGTGAAGATGGGCTTGATCATACCATTGCAAGTCATATTGTTTCGATCCTGCCTTCTCTTGCCCTTCCTGAAACTGAAAAAAGGGTTTGTATTGCCTAGTATTATTATATTTCTTTGATAAGCAAATCTGTATTTTTAAAAGTACGTTGCTTTTTATTTAACAGAATCTGTTCAACTCCTTTTATCCTGAAAAAGAAGAAAAGATTATAGCTCCCAGATGGCCTCTGATACTGAACTATCATGATACTGTGTCTCAGAAGTTGCACTTCCTAAAGGTATGATGCAGTTTGGTTTGGATTGGTGGTTTTCATAAGTAACATTATATATAGAAATAGTGGATTTTTGAACCCTGGGGAAAAATGGCAAGTGGTGTAGCCCCTAACCTCTCATCAGGCTGATTGGAAGTTGTTTACAGAAAATGGAAGCGGCTCGCACACAGCACATATTCCATAATGTTTAGTTCGGATGTGCGGACTGATGCTCTAACTGGCCCTATCGTTTCTACTGTTTGCCCTTTGTACTGAACAAAAGGTATGAAAGCCAGTTCACACAAGAGAGAAATACATCATTTTGAAGAAAATAGTTTCCACGGTTGCTGAACCATCCTTTCAGTATTTTTTTCTAAAAGGAAATACTACTTATGTGAAATCCATGCAAGTTTACAGCCTGCTGTAAAACCTGTGCCACCACGTAATTGCTTAGGTAGAAGATATCACGAACAATCACAAACACAGGATTTCAACAGCCCCACAATGATTATTTTTATAACAATATATGCAGAGAGGCTAGCAAGCATGTATAGGATTGCAGTATAAATCAAAGCTATTAAAAATGTTGGTGCCCCTAGCCAAAAATTCAAAGAGCTAGTTTTCAATTAAATGTACATTTTCCAAAGTATTTTTATATAGGATATTTTAGATAATGCCATTGGTGAAGTTGATATTTTTCTCTTCATTTTAGGTACAAGATTGTTTAGATCCAGCAAAAGTTGAAGATGAAATGATGGACAGGTTGCCTTTGATGGATCTTCTTAAATTTCCTTTTCCACCACCAGGAAACAATACTAAATGCCTTGCCAGGGTTCATGAGCTCATGCACTATTGCACCAATGGTAACATTATTCCCTTAGCCTGTATCCCTATACCCATTCACATCAAAGTAAGTTCCATTGAACTCAGTGATACTTATTTCTGAGTATAGGATTGGGCAGTTACTAGCCTCCCTGATAGACAGTTCCTCAGAAAGTGCAAAATCATTGTTATAACAGATTGTTATAGGATCAGAGACGGGGTGAAGTTGTTTCCTACCTCTTTGTTTGATATGCGAGAGGACCTTTTGGTCTAAATGTGCAGTAACCAAAGATGATAGTGAGAGATTTCCTGCCAAACAGGGTTGAATCAGGTAACTCTGCACCAGTTGCCAGACATAGGAAGGTTTTTCCTTCAGCTGCTGTCGTGCAAGGCACTGCCTGTACTGCTGCTGCTCTTTTACCCAATCCATAAGATTTGGGTATCACCAATACATTTTTAAAGAAAGAAAGAAAGAAATGAGTAACTAGTATATTATTCTTACGAAAAGCGATCAATATCCATAAGAAAGGTCCTCATAACAGAAAACACTTTGCTGATACATTTTTTTCAGAGAAGACAGTATGCCAAAGACAAATTAAATTCGAAGGAGAATTCTCTTCTTATGCCTTCATTTTTCTACAGAACACATGAACTGGGCTGAAGTAGAACGTGCCTTTAAAATATTTACTTTTGAAAGTCTGAGGCTGACAAAAGTAGATAACTCTGGACAACTAGAAGGCTCTGGCATTATGCTTGGTGGTGATTATGAGGTGTCTTATATCCCATGGGATAATCCAGCTAGATTTGCTAAACAACTGAGACAAGAATTAAGTGGCAAAAAGATATCGGAAGAAAATAATCTTGACAGATCAGGTAAAGGACGTTTATGTGTTACTACAAATGAATTATATCCGACAAGACACGACATAGAGAACATCTTCGTTTCTATGGAGTGGCAATACGTGCAGCGAAGAAAGCTTTCTTCTCTGCACGCATTGCGTCTGCGATTCACATCCAGCAGAACTGTTCAGGGTGGTGAGGGGTCTAACCCAGGCTCCTTCTCCCCGGAATCCGATTTTAGAGCCTTCGGCAGTTCGCTCCCTGGATCCCCTGGACCTTAATAACTACAGGCCAGTATCAAATCTTCCATTTTTGGGCAAGGTGATCGAGAGGGCAGTTGCTTTTCAACTCCAGGTAGTCTTGGATGGCACTGATTTTCTAGACCCATTTCAAACCAGCTTCAGGGCGGGATACGGAGTTGAGACCACTTTGGTCGCCTTAGTGGATGATCTACGCCTTAGTATCGACATGGGGAGTGTGTCCCTGCTGGTACTCTTGGACCTCTCAGCGGCTTTCGATACCATCGACCATGGTATCCTTCTGGAGCACCTGGGGGAATTGGGGATCGGGGGCACTGTGCTTCAGTGGTTCCGGTCCTATCTCTCGGGTAGGTTCCAGATGGTGATGCTTGGGGATAGCTGCTCTTCAAAAAAGGAGCTGCTATGTGGTGTACTGCAAGGTGCCATCCTTTCCCCAATGCTGTTTAACATTTACATGAAACCGCTGGGAGAGATCATCCGGAGGCATGGGGCGGGGTGCTATCAATATGCTGATGACACCCAAATATATTTCTCTATGCCTTCAACAACATCGTCAGCTAAGGATAGTGTGTCTCCTCTGAATGAATGCTTGGAGGCGGTAATGGGCTGGATGAGGAAAAACAAACTGAAGCTGAATCCAGACAAGACGGAGGTGCTTGCTGTCAAAGGCCCTAACCTGGGTCTGGAGGTGTGTCAACCAGTTCTGGATGGGTTTACACCCCCCCTGAAAGATTGTGTTCGCAGCTTGGGGGTACTCCTGGATCCGTCGCTCCAGATGACAGCTCAGATTGATGCGACAGCCAGGAGTGCCTACTATCAGCTTCGGCTGATACTCCAGCTGCGCCCCTTCCTAGAGTTGGAAGTCCTAAAGACGGTAGTGCACGTGCTGGTAACTTCGAGGTTCGACTTCTGCAATGCGCTGTACATAGGGCTACCTTTGTGCCTAGTCCGGAAACTTCAACTTGTTCAAAATATGGCAGCCAGGTTGGTCACCGGTACACCTAGGGGTGATCACATCACACCAGTTTTAAAATCGCTTCATTGGCTGCCAATCAGTTTCCGGGCAAAGTATAAAGTGTTGGTTATTACCTTTAAAGCCCTACATGGTTTGGGTCCAGGGTACCTGCGGGATCGCCTTCTCCCGTACAATCCGCCCCGCACACTTAGGTCCTCTGGGAAGAACTTACTCAAGCCAGCCAGAACTAGGCTGGAGAGTGTTACCCAGAGGACCTTTTCTTCCATCGCTCCCAGACTATGGAATGGTCTGTCGGAGGAGGTTAGACAAATTGACAGTCTTCATGAATTTAAGAGAGTCATGAAGACTGTCCTCTTCCGACAGGCCTATCCAGATGAATTTTAAATTGTTTTTAATGTTGTATTGTTCTCTTGCTTTTTAAAATTTTTAACTGTTGTGATTTTTATGTTTATATTGTTGCTGTTCCCCGCCTCGATCCGGAGGGAGAGGCGGGTTACAAATAAATATTATTATTATTATTATTATTATTATTATTATTATTATTATTATTTAAAACATTGGGCTCCATCACACCAGCGTTTTATCGCACCTTCGTCCTGCCTTGTTTGCTGTTTTGCCCCGCGACACTAGCACAACATCATCCTTGTCTTGCAGTAGTTTGACCTCTTCCCTTCCATTTTCTGTGTTTTTCTAGGGTGGGGAAAGTGCAGCATTTTTTCCCCACACAGGATAAAACTGCCCTTCCGTCCCCATGTATTGCCATCCTCATGCTTTTGCAGAACGACCCACTTTTGTGGAGGCATGTTCATTGAAGGGTGGTCTTGCTGATGAAAGAGGAGAGCATGCTGAGTTGCTCGAATGAACGGGCTTGTGCTGAGTCACTCGAGCGGACGTCCGCTGCTCCAACTCCACTCTCATTGCTATTTCTCCCCCTTGAAAGGCAGAAACGGCGCCTAATCGATCAAACACTCAATCGTTAAAACAGTAGACAACAAAACCAGAGGGGGGGAGGGGGGAAGGTGCCCACATCCATCACAATGTCCATCAACCACAAGAACCAATGAAATGAAGGGGAAGGAAAAGGGGTAGGGTGGGGCAAGCGCAGTGTCAATACCAAGAAGCATTAGCCGGCGCAGGTCAAAAGGTAAACAAGGTGAAATAACGCAACCACGCATGCACGTGGAAGTGTCCAGTGCTTGATGCACTAATGAAACAGGTGGAAATCGCAGATGCCTACTGGGGGTGGGGGGAACGTAGGTGTGATGGAGCCCGTTGTGTATGGCTCGAGGGGATGAGTGGGACTGGGGCAAGTAGAAAGAAGGAAGCAGATCCATGTTGAGCAGTTGGGATTTTGCAAAGGAAAAGGGATAATGAATGCTCAGGCCTGGCTTTGGTATGGAAACAGCCTTGGTTGCCCTGTATGATGACCTATGTCGGGAGAAAGACAGGGGGAGTGTGACTCTGTTGATTCTCCTTGATCTTTCAGCGGCTTTTGATACCATCAACCATGGTATCCTTCTGGGACGACTGGCTGAGTTGGGAGTGGGAGGCACTGCATTACAGTGGTTCCACTCCTACTTGGCAGGTCGGCTCCAGAAGGTGGTGCTTGGGGAACATTGCTCGGCCCCGTGGATTCTCCAGTATGGGGTTCCGCAGGGGTCAGTCTTGTCCCCCATGCTGTTCAACATCTACATGAAACCGTTGAGTGCAGTCATCTGGAGTTTTGGAGTGTGTTGTCAGCAGTACACTGATAACACGCAGCTCTATTTCTCCTTTTCATCTTCATCAGGTGAAGCTGTGTATGTGCTGAACAATGACTGCGACAATGGACTGGATGAGGGCTAATAAACTGAAACTCAATCCAGACAAGACTGAGACGCTGTTAGTGGGTGGTTCTGCTGACCGGATGGAGGGTGTTCAATCTGTTCTGGATGGGGTTGCACTCCCCTTGAAGGAGCAGGATCGTAGCTTGGGAGTTCTCCTAGAACCATCTCTGTCACTTGAGGCTCAAGTGGCCTCGGTGGCATGGAGTGCCTCCTACCAACTTCGGTTGGTGGCCCAGCTATGCCCTGGTAACCTCCAAGTTAGATTACTGCAATGCACTCTACGTGGGGCTGCCTTTGAAGATGGTTCAGAAGCTGCAGCTTGTGCAAAATTCAGCTTCCAGATTGATAACTGGGACCAGAAGGTTCGAGCATATAAGACCTACTCTGGCCCGCTTGCATTGGCTGCCTGTATGTTTCTGAGCCCGGTTCAAGGTGCTGATTTTAACCTATAAAGCCTTACACGGCTTGGGACCACAATACCTGATGGAACGCCTTTCCCGACATGAACCTACCTGAACACTACGTTCAACATCTAAGGTCCTCCTCCAAGTGCCTACTCCGAGGGAAGCTCGGAGGTCGGCAGCAAGGGAGAGGTCCTTCTCTGTGGTGGCCACCCAATTGTGGAACGATCTCCCTGACAAGGCCCTTCTGGTGCCAACATTGTTATCTTTTCGGCGCCAGGTCAAGACTTTCCTCTTCTCTCAGGCATTTAGCAATATCTGATGGGCATGGGTTTGTTTTGTTTTTAGGTTTATAGCTTTTTAAAGTTATTACAGTGGTTTTAAATGTATGTGTCTATTGTATGTTTTTGCTGTTTTAATTTTTGTATATTGTTTTTAATTGTTATAATCTTAGGTAAGCCGCCCAGAGAGCTTTGGCTATGGGGCGATATACAAATGTAATAAAATAAATAAATAAAAATGTATAATTCCTAACTCCTAGATGCATCCATCTCCAGGTGTCTGTTAAAACCTTTTCAACAAAGACAATATACTTTTACTTAGACTGTCACATGACCCTGGGTGTTGTATTGCTTCTATCCATAAAGGCATCACATGTCGAGTTAAAATCTCCTGTTACTATGAACTCTCCTTCAGCAAATTCTCTTAGTTTTTTAAATATTTTGGCCCATATATTGATTAACATTTGGTGCATAAATTGTGGCTATTGTTATAGGGTGCTTGCCTATCAGACCTTTTACAAAAAGATAGCGACCTTCATTATCCTGCTTAATGTTTTTGACTTGGAAATCAAAGTGCCTAGCTAAAATTATTGCTACTCCCCTTGCATGATTGGAACCTGGAGCCACAAACTGGTCACCATAATATGAGTGCGTAAATATTCTCCCGTTTTTCCTTCCTGCTTTATATATTTCCTGTAAACAAATAATAGAAAGTCTTCGAGCGCTAAGAAAATCAGAAACTCGCTTCCTTTTAACAATATCCCCTAAGCCCCTGACGTTGAGTGTTATCCCATCATTCTTTACCATGTTTACTTGTTATGGCATGATTGTAATTACTGTTTGAGAAAAAATCTGGTACATTCCACCTAACAACATTAGATAACATTTAAAGTACCTGAATTTTTAAAGTGTATCTTAATGTCTATTTTCCAGATTACATTGCTGATAGTCATGAAGGTGGTCTGAGCGGTTCTCTTAAAAATAATGTAAGAAATACTGTGATCTGAATGAAATATGCATTAAAGTGGGATATGAAAGCAGTCTATATATGTGAATTACCATTGCTGGTCATTGTGTGTTTTCAATTTTAAAAATTACAGTACAATAGATGGGACTCTTAATTGGCTTAAAACCTGCTCTTTGAAGGGCTCTCTCCTATATGCCATGAAAAATAACATAGGATCTTCCCACATGCCAAACTATTATACTTTGAAATAAAATGATTTCATTTTTAATATGAATCACCATTTCCACCCCCCTACATTCTCACCCATTGTCGTTAGGGATGCCGGAGAAATCTGCAGCAGACTGCTATGGCTCCCTTTACCTGTGCATCCTCCAGATTTTGCACGGGCTGGTTTTCCAGCTTTAAAAAAGGCAAGATATGCTAATGGAAGCTGCCAGTCGTGCATTTTGAAAATTTCGGCTGTTACTTCTATGTAAATTGAGGCTGTAAGTGCTTTATGTAATTTCCCCTAGTTTAGAAAAAAGAGGAGCAACACAGAATTTAGGGATGGGCGAATCCCCCAAGTCTGGTTGAGGGCGGGGGTGGGCTGCTGCACGGAAATCTGAGCCATGACTGCCATTAACATATCTTGCTTTTTTCAAGTTGGAAAAACATATCGTGAGACCCAAAGGGCACACCAGGGCTCTGGGGAAATCTAGTGAGTGCCAAGCGGCCCGGATTTTCCTGCGGTGGAACCCCACCCCCCTGACAGGACATTGGGAGGGGTCGCCCATCCTTAGTTATCATTCTGTGTTGCTACCCTTTTTTCTAAGCTATACAACTCAATATGTTGGGACCTTTATTCATAGGGGAGTTGTTTCAGCACCTTGATCATAGAATTTGCATTTTCCACAGCAGCTGGACACTAGATCAACATTTTATTAGAACTATCCACCACAACCCCAAGGTCTCTTACTTGGTCAGTCACTCTCTGGGTTCAGACGATCATTGGGGGAAAGAGGCCATCATGACATGTGCATGTTGTTTACATAATTACCCACGCTGCAGGGCAGGTTGACATGTCATGTGAACCCTGGCAAACAGCATGGTGGTGTTGGCTTTGTAGCCACCCTACAACCCACGATGTGCAGTAGGGACTGTAGGGTTGGTATGAAGCCACCCTCATCATGCAAGTTGCTGGGTTTGCACGATACGCCAACCTGCACTGCAGTATGGGTAATTACATAAACATTGGATGCGCAACACATGCAGGGAAGGGTGGAGAAACCTCAATGGCTTCTTTCCCCCCTGCGATCGTCTGAACATCCCCATTGTTAGCACAGATCCCATCAGTGTATGCTATGACTCCTAAGTTTGCTTAGGAGCCTTTGGCAAGGGACTTCGTCAAAATCTTTTTGAAAGTTCAAGGAGTAGATCCTGTCATGATAGATCCTGTCACCCCTGGTTTGGTCTCAGATTCTGAATTGGTCCAGGAGCCTGAAGTAAAAGGCCAGACATGCCAGGGAGTGGGGGACGAAATTCTCCAAGACTCTCCAGGAGTCATGGAGGAAGCTTCCCAGGAGCTTAGCGAACAGGAGGCCCAGGCTCATAGATCGTCTTCCCCCTCTCCCCCCTCCCACGGAACTCCATCGTTGACAGGGAGAGAACATCAAAACTGACAGATCCCAGAGTCTGCCACAGGGTGAAACGAGCGGTATTGAGAGGAGGTGGGAGGCAGTCTGCCATACTAACTGCACAATGGGAGGTTACATCATGAGAACCCTCCCTGAAGGAGGGGTCTATGAAAAAGCCTGCCAGGTATGTTGGGGAAAACATCCATTTAGTTGATAGGCAACTGCCTTGCTTAGATGATAGCTCCTAGCATTCACACTCCTTCAGGTGTGAAGAAATGTTTTTTTGTTTTTTTTTAACTGAGTTAAGGTTTTGTAGAATGCACAGTGAATCTTTTAGGCGGGGAGAATAAAGGGTGCAAAACCTGTTTGGGCAGTTTCCCGGGACAAAGCGCATTACTTTCAGCAACATTTGCATGCATGTCAACAACTTTAAAGAGACTTTCATACAGCTAGTAATGCGCTTCAACGCCTCTCTCATATATAGTATTAGGCGTAAAAGCGATTGTGAGGAGATGCGCATAATCGGGCAACCGGGCATCAAACCGAAATCTTGTAGAGGGGACCTAAGAGAGACAGAGAGGTTTGTGGATGAGATCTTTGGGCACCCTAAGGGAAACAATCTCTTAGAGAGGACCCATTCTTCGGAGGAAAACAGATTATTCTCTTGAGCCAAGGACATGCCTCCAGGGGCAGGGGGCTTGTGATAATGGGAGGCAAGATAATTGGAGACACCTGTCACAAGTTGCCCACCATTGCCCTAGATCATAATTACTGTTCTCATGTGTCATGTCCAGTTTAGCCTTTACCTTCTATGAAAAAATGGATCTAAATTGCAAGTAGCTGTCTGTTGAATGGCCTGAAATATAGAATATGTTTATTTTAATCATCATAAAGCTTTCCAAACAGCAAGCAGTTGTGAGCTGAATTTCAAACTAGGAATGAATTGGTCGTGAGACAGCTTCAAGTGATGATTGCTGCAACACAGATCCACTCAACATGCATCTCAGGCTGATCATATGATTTTGGCTTTCATATTGAATCTTAGGAAGCAGTTTAATTTATTGCTGAAAACTGTAAAAGTGTTAAGCTAATTCATCTTTAGAGGCAAGACTTACCATTAGACTAACGGGAATGGGAAGGAGTCTGATTCCTGAAGCAGTGCCATAACTCCTTACCTGCCAAAAATGAATTTAATAATAGAGTTCTTCTACAAAGGCTATATGAACATTTGTATCTAACTATGGGTTCATCCATTGAGATAGTCCTAGAATTCTATATGACTTCATTTTTAGAATTGTCACTATAACCCCCAATAAATTCAGCATATTGGGTGCTGAGAGCACCATTTTTCTGGACAGATTCCGTCAGGTGTTGACATTTCTAGGAGAGACAAGTGGTTGCTTTCTCCTTGGAAATGCTTTGCATGAATCCCAACCAAGCAGATAGAAGGAAAGGATTATTTGAGAGAGAATGAGAATGTATATGATAGTATGGGTTGGATGGGTATGCCAGTGTGGAAATATGTGTGCATGTCTTTTTAAAGTTGACCAATTTAAAATTAATATGGAGACTCCTAAGCCCCCCCCCCCAAAAAGGTATGGTACCCCCTCATATGTGACCTCCTCCTATCTTTGACTTTTGTTAGATGTGGCTAATGTTATGTACTCTTTGGTGTTTCATAAGGTAATTTTGGACACAGAATTAGCAGCCATACAGAAGACCCAACAGCGGTGTTTGAAAGACTGGAGTTTTGCAGAACATTTCCAACCACATCTCCTCTTCCAGGTATTTTTGAGCTGCTTTCTTTTTATGCAATAGAGACAAAATAATAGAAGATATTAAGCATTTCATTTCTGTCTTACTGGTTCAGATGTATACCTGATGAGTGATGTTCCATTTGCATTTCACTTCTGCTTTAAATCTAAATAATCTGTTTATCACCAAAGCAGGGTAAGTGGTCTGCCTTTTCCATCTATCTTAAATATCACCATAGTTATTTTTTGTTGGAAGGAATATAGGTTTCATTTACTTTTCCCTCTTTAGTTCTTCTTCTAGCCCTCTTTTGATGCAGAAAGTAGGATACACAAGACTTAGTAGAAAACAAGTTATATTTTTATACTTCTTGTGGGAAGAAGGGGGTAGGAGTTCACCTCTAAAATTCAAGAGCCATTTTCCATTACAGCTCTTTTATGATAAAATGTATTTTCACACATAATACAGTCAGCGAGTCGCTGAGTCCACAAAATGCTTATTTGCACTTGTAATGGAGAAACGCCCTGGGGCCAACCTCCTGACAGGAGGGTGCAGAGCTCAAAGAATCAAAACCAAGACTCAACTTAATTGAGATATAAGACTTTATTAGATTAAGAGTAGGTTAAGTAGTCTAAAATTCCAAATTCTATACAAGACCCAGCATGCAATAATAAGAGACAAATAAAAGCAGTTACCCCAGCCGGACCTGACCCTTTGGCCACTCCTCGTCAACCAAAGACCCACCAGGCTGTCCCACACTCTTGGCTTTATCCCTCTTCTTGGAATTTCCTCCTCCCTTCTCAGCGCCAGATTTCTTCACGTTTCACACCTCCCTCATCCAGCCTTGAAGTTTATGGCTTGAGATAAGCCAGTCCTTCCTGGCCTGGTTCTGTCCTTGGGCGATCAATGTCCCCCCAGGTGGCCGAGCCAAGGCCCTTTGTCATTTTAATCTCCCCATTCCCAAGCTAAAAGAAACCCTTACTACTCTCATGCTTGCGCTATGCACTATTTTACTACAAAACCCACTATTCGCTCAGCGCAGTCTATCTGGCCTCCTTTACACCTCCCCCCTTAAGACGGAACTCTAGGGAAGTCTCTTTTCTTGCTTCTTTCTCTTTTATGTCTTCCCTCAGTTCCATCTCCTTTTCTGTTCTCCCTGGGGACAGAAATCTTTGGTTTGCCTAGGGTCACTCTCCTTGGGTCGATTTCTACTGCTCCGTCCTCGGGTTGACTGCGAGATAACCCATCTGCCACAACATTTTCTTTCCCTTTGATGTGTGAGACTGTAAAATCGTAGTCTTGTAATGCCAGGCTCCAATGCAGCAGCTTTTCACCCAGGCCAGCCAACACAGGGGAGAGTGATCCGTCTGCAGTTTAAAGGGGCGACCCCACAGATATGGCCTCAATTTCTTTATTGCCCACACTATAGCCAAACATTCTTTCTCTATAGTGGCTAATGCCTTCTCCCGGGGCAGCAATTTTTTACTGATAAACGCAATGGGGTGTAACTGTCCCTCCGCCTTTTCTTGCAACAGCACCGCCCCCAACCCCCTCTCTGAGGCATCGGTTTGCAGCGTGAAAGGCTTATCGAAATTGGGCCTGCAGGACAGGGCGCTGCCTTAAACATCCCTTTAGGCTCTCAAACGCTTGTTGACACTGCTCGGTCCACTGGACCCGGATGGGTTGGCGTTTTTTACACAAATCAGTAAGAGGTGCCACCCTGGCACTGAACCCTGGGACAAAGCGCCTATAGTACCCTGCCAGCCCCAGAAACGATTGTACTTGCTTTTTTGTCTGGGGAACCGACCAGTTTTGAATAGCCTCTACCTTAGCCTCCAGAGGTTTCACACTACCCCCGCCCACCTGGTGCCCCAGGTATGTAACCTCCCCCAAGTCAAATTGGCACTTGGAGGCATTCACTGTCAACCCAGCCTGTTTCAGCTGCTCCAACACCTGGGCCAAATGACTCAAATGCTGGTCCCACGTCTGGCTGTAAACCGCGATGTCATCTAGGTAAACACACGAAAATGCCCCCAAACCTCTTAGTACCCCATCCATTAGCCACTGGAAGGTATTCGGAGCCGAATGTAGGCCGAACGGCATTACATTAAATTGATACAGGCCTTGGGGCGTGGCAAAAGCAGTCTTTAGGGCGGCCTCCTTGTCCAGGGGCACTTGCCAATATCCCTTGGTTAGATCTAACGTCGAAATGTATTTGGCCCGCCCCAGCGTCTCGATGAGCTCCTTGGTGCGAGGCATTGGATACGAATCGCCTATGGCGATTTTATTGAGGGGGCAGTAATCAAGGCAAAATCTCACCCCCCCCCATCTTTTTTAGCTATCAACACAATGGGGGAAGACCATGGGCTATGGCTTTCTTTTATTACGCCCTTGGCCAGCATTTCTTCAATCTCTCGTTGAATCACTTCTGCATGCTTTCCCGTGATCCTATAGTTGGGAGATCGAATAAGGGGGTGGTTTCCTGTATGAATCGAATGGGAAACTAAATTGGTCCTGCCTGGCAACCCAGAAAATAACTCTTTAAAATTTCTCAGCTGTTGTTCTAGCTGTGACCGCTGGAGGGCAGTCAAGGCCTCTGAAAAAACTACTTGCTCCAAACCGCCTTTGTGTCAGTATTCTCTCAACAGATCTAATGTAAGCTTCCCTTCTTCTACCTTTTGTACTAACGCTGCCCGCTCTCTGAAGGGTTTCATCATGTTTACATGAAATACCTTAGAACGACCCCTGCCCTGAGGCGGCTTCAGCAAGTAGTTTACTTCATTCAGCCTTTTCTCCACCACCAGAAGACCCTCCCAACGTACAGCCAGCTTTTCTGGCTTCACTGGTTTCAACACCAATACCTTCTCCCCCTCTTTGAACTCCCTCTGCCTGGCTTTCAGATCGTACCATTTTTTTTGAATTTGTTGGGCTTGAGCTAAATGTGTCTGGGCTGCCTCCCCCACCTCCCGTAGAACGTTCTGTAGCTGTTGCATGTAATTCACCACCGAGGTCGGCGTGCTTGTCGACTTTCCCTCCCACCTTTCTCTCAATAACACTAGGGGCCCCCACAATTCCCTCCCAAACAGCAATTCATTAGGCAAAAACCCCATGCTATCTTGCGGTGCGTCTCTATAGGCAAACATCAAATAAAGCAAAGCCAAATCCCAGTCGGTTTTATAAGAGACTGCGTAAGCTTTTAACATTTCCCCCAAAGTCTGATTAAACCGTTCCACCAGTCCATTCCCCTCATGATGGTAAGCGGCCGAGGTGCACTGCTGAACGCCGGCTAGTTTCCAAAGTTCTTTCAACAGTTGGGATATGAAACCGACTCCCAAATTGTGCACCAACAGGCGCGGCATTCCTAAGCGAGTAAACACAGACATTAACGCTTTAGCGATCTGCTCGGCAGTAATGGCGGTAAGCGGTACAGCTTCCACATACCTGGTGGCATAATCTACCAGGGTGAGGATATATTTCTTCCCCGCCCTGGTAGCTGGGGCAAAGGGCCCTAGAATGTCTACCCCCACTTTCTCGAAAGGGGTTTCCAAAATAGGTGAGGGGCGCAGGGGGCCCCGGGGATGGTCTCTTGGGAACCCCACCCTCTGGCAGGGTTTACAGGAGTTGCAGAAGTCTCGGATGTCTGCTGCAACTAAGGGCCAATAAAACCCTCTGCTCACCCTAGCCAGCGTGTGACGGATTCCCAAATGCCCCCCCCCCCCCGAGTGTCTCATGCGCCGCTTCCATCACCCTTTGTCGGTATTCTTGGGTCACCACCAGTTGACTCCTCTCTGTCCCTCCCCCCTTCTTTGGGCGAAACACACGGTACAACAGCCCTTTTTCCCATTTGAAATCAGCCAACCGTTTCCCCGCCTCCCCCGCCTCCCTCCCCACCGCCCCGTCTCTACACGGCTGTAAGGAGGGATCTTTCTGCTGGCCTTCTCGGAACCTAGGGTCATCTGCCTCTTCCAGGGCAATGTCTTCGCTGGTCTCTTCTGTGGAAGGGACACTCAAGGGGGCCTGCTCGTTAGCTTTGTCTTTTACCCCTCTCGCCAACTGTCCCCGCATAGTCACTTGCAGTTGTGATGTTTTAAAACATATGTCATTGCCCAACAGGAAAAGGGGGCCTGACTTATGCACTAATACTGTCAACTCTCCTTGCCACCCCCCATACTCCACAGTTATACGTGCCAGCGGGGCTTCAAAGGGAGCAGCCCCATAGGGAGTGACCCTTAAGGTCTGGTTTTTAAGTTTTTGTCCTTTTTGCAGCAGACTATGATGGATTGAAGACAAATCCGCCCTGGTGTCTCTTTGAGCCCTCGTCAGCCTCCCATTCACCCGTAATAACTCACAGAATTGCCGTCAGCTCCATTGCAGCTGCGCTGGGGAGACCAGTCTCATCGAGAGATCTTTGGTGGCTTGCTGGGCTACTCCCACCGGCGGTTCGCTGTTTCCCTCCTGGAAGCTCCGTTCTTCGGCCCCGGCTCCTGCGTCTGCATACTCCCACTCCAGATCTCGGGTTTCTCCCTCACTGTCATCGCTCCAGTTGGAAGAGGTCGACACTGGTGGGGGGGGCTGCTGCGGCTGGGCCGCTGCGGCTCGCACCAAAGCTCTTGTCAGGGGAGTCTTCTCCGCTCCTGCTGGTTGTTTCACTGCTAATTTCGGACAATCTCGTTTGAGATGCCCTATTTCTTTGCAGTAGAAACACCCCCCATTTTGCAGCTTGGCTCCTGGGCGTTGATTTTCTCGCTCTGCTCGCTCTCCCGCCGGCCACACTGCCTTCTTCCCCGGAGCCGGCCCAGCGGGGCGTCGACCCTCCGCCTCTCTCTCCGCTCCTCGACTTGTTCCCTCTTGCCAAACGCACTCAAACGGTCTGCCATCTGCGCCGCTTCCGCAGCCGTGCCGGGGTTCTTTTCTCCCATCCAGGCATCGTTTTTCTCTGGAAATTGCCTGGAGAGTTGTTCCTTGACCATTAAGTCTCTCAGCTTCTCCCGGCTATCGGCTCCGGTGGTCTCCGTCCAGGCATCAAAGACGGTCATCAGCCTGGCCGTGAAGGCAGTGAAGGTCTCCGTAGGCTTCATCGTCAATTGCCGAGAGTGCGTATTGGGTCCTCACCAGCTTCTTGAAGTAGTCATAGTCGGACCGTGATTCTCGTGGGAGCGTCGCCATCAGCTCCAGCAGAGCCCCCGACATTTGCGTCCGGAGGAGAGTCATCCTCTGATTCCCGGACACTCCCGCTTCTTCACACGCCACCTCAAACACCGTGAAGAATGACACCACGTCGTCTCCTTCTTTGTATGCAGGGAACATTTGCCTATCTAGGCGCGGTACTTTGGGCGCCAGGGGTGAAATCATGGCCCGCTGCAGTGCCTCCTCTCTTTCCTCTTTCATTTTTGCCCACCGCATTTGTTGTGTAGCCAGCTCCAAATAGTCAGCATACATTTGCCGGATCCGCTCTTCCTGCGGGTCAATCTCACTCGGGAGGCATCTTCCTGACTCCCCGCTTCCCAAACCCTGGGCAAGCGGCACTTTGGGACGTGTCCCGCTCAGATTCCCACCAGCCAACGTTGCCAGTGGAGACTGCTTACTTGCTGATTTCTTTTTCAGCTCAGTCACCCCTCCTGAGACGTCACTTACGACCCATTCAATTGTCGGATGGTCGGGCCCCGCGGCCCCTCCATCCCCCCCGGCTATTGGCAGCAACTGTTCCACTGTCTCTATACTTTGCATTTTACTGTTCTGTCTTTCCCGGGTCTTGTTATCACTACTTCTCACACACTACTGATAGAATTTGATCTCTCTGGTTCTGCACAACATCCCACCGCTAAGCCACCATGTAATGGAGAAACGCCTTGGGGCCAATCTCCTGACAGGAGGGTGCAGAGCTCAGAGAATCAAAACCAAGACTCAACTTAATTGAGATATAAGACTTTATTAGATTAAGAGTAGGTTAAGTAGTCTAAAATTCCAAATTCTGTACAAGACCCAGCATGCAATAATAAGAGACAAATAAAAGCAGTTACCCCAGCCGGACCTGACCCTTTGGCCACTCCTCGTCAACCAAAGACCCACCAGGCTGTCCCACACTCTTGGCTTTATCCCTCTTCTTGGAATTTCCCCCTCCCTTCTCAGCGTTTCACACCTCTCTCATCCAGCCTTGAAGTTTATGGCTTGAGATAAGCCAGTCCTTCCTGGCCTGGTTCTGTCCTTGGGCGATCAATGTCCCCCCCAGGTGGCCGAGCCAAGGCCCTTTGTCATTTTAATCTCCCCATTCCCAAGCTAAAAGAAACCCTTACTACTCTCATGCTTGCTCTATGCACTATTTTACTACAAAACCCACTATTCGCTCAGCGCAGTCTATCTGGCCTCCTTTACAGCACTGATTGTTTCACCAAACACCTAAATTGAACTAAGTACCTTTTGAATGAAGCCATGCTAGCCTTTGTATCATTCACATGAAGCTGCCTTATGACTTGGTATTACTAAGCCAGACCATTGGTCCATTTAGCACAGTATTGTCTACTCTGACTGGCAGTGGTTTTGGATATTAGCCCTTTTGCATGCAAAGTATGTGATGTGCTGAGTTATTGTTGTGAATTGTGAACAGCACAGTCTTTCCTGTTCCTGTCCACTTCAGTGAATGCTTCCTTGTTTGACCAGTACCTTGGAAGTGTCACAACATCCTTATCTGGGCAGCCAGAGTATCCCTGCCACCACTAGTACCATTCTCTATCAACATTTTTGGAACTTGGCTTAATCTTTTACCACACAGTTATTTATCTGTATCAGTAAGATACAGTAAGGTATTAAGGTATCAGTAAGATACCTTAATACCTAAAGGCTGCGTTCGGACAATAGTCAATGGTGGGTTAATATTCAACTCTGTAGTTGATTATTGAGGGGGTACTGCCCACTTGGCATGATTATAATCAACTGTGGTGTGGACTAAGGCAGTGTGGAGTTAACTATTAGTCAATCGTATGTTTGATTGACACATCCCCACCCTCTCTCCCCGCCTTAGTCCTCCCGCTGGTATCTCATCAGCCATTGTGAGTTCTGCTGGCTGGTCACTCTTGCCAGGGGACTCTGTAGTTGGCGAAAATAACCAACTGTGTGCGATGAAATAGTCAACAGTGCCTGACAGATGACACAATAACCAATGGTTCTTCAGATAATCAACTCTGCACAGCATTGGTTATTAGCATTGGTTATTTCGGCCGAATAACCAGCTGTGGTGTGAAAAAGACCCAGCAGATGACTCAATAAACAACCATTGGCTATTTAACCCACCATTGACTATTTAATCCACAGTTGGTTATCATGTTGTCCAAACCCAGTCAAAATATGGTATACTGGAAAATATTTGTTAAACTATAGTGTCCAATACTGCAAGTAAGTCATACCACAATGAATTTCTGTTCTCAGCATAGATTTACATACAATATGCCTATTTTTTTTCATTTTGGAGATTGCAAACGAATGGAGAGAAGACTTGAATTTCATGTTCCACAGTGTCCTCACCATTAAACATAACTGTCATCCAGCACAACTGCATGAAAACCTTTTAGAACTCCATTAAAGTCAGTAACTCATTTGCTCCGAAATTAAATTTGTTTCCCAAGGTTTTGTTATAGTCCTTAATGTAATATTAAATTATTTCTGTTGAGTTAGACAAGTTGGTCAGATACTTTATACTGAATCTCATTTAGCTTAATTAAAGGATATGTTTACACTGTCCTATACAGGTAAGTTATTCTGTTGAACGTGCAAACTGAAGAGGTGAGAAGGGGCATCTGTGCCTGTTTACCCTCCTTATCTATTAAAACTCTCTCAAAAACTATGGTATCCACTGTCTTTTTCCCCATCATCTTTACAGCCAGGCTTTTAACAAATGTTGAGTTATAGTCATTTCCTTTCATTTTCAGGTTCTCCACAATGCAACCCAGAATTACAGGTGCATTGATTCTTATTATCACACTCAAGATAACTCTTTGCTGATAGTTCTTCACAATCCCATGAATCAGCGTCATCAGTTTCAGGAGTCCTGGAATGTTGCACTGCATTCTGATGTTGGGTTCAGGTAAAAGAATCTTCAAGCAATACCGTCATGACTCCCTATCCCCTTGCATTCAGTGAAGTCAATAAAGAGGTCTCTTAGGAAAACAATCAACCTTTATTTAGGCAATTGACCCCTTCCCTCAGCTGAAGGGAGTTTAAAAGTACAAAGCGTCTTGCCCAAAGACGTAATTTAGCTAACCAAGCAAAACAGTTGATCCCTTCAAGAGAAAGAGAAAGTCACTACTTTCGGAAGGTCTTTACGTAGACTGATCCAAACCAAGCCTTTTCTGAGCCTTTGAGATCATTTCGTACAGCTTGTAGTTTGTCCCGCAGTTTGCTTACTACAGGTGTGTCTTCAGGTAGGCAAGAGTCAGGAAAATAGTGAGGATGAAAGTCAAAGTTAGCAAAACAAGAAGGTGTATAGTATGGAGGAATAAACAGAGTTACTATAAGCAAATTTGGTGAATGGCAGTAGTATGACCCATATATCATTCTGGCATGTTCCGTAGCAATGCAGATATTGTTCTAAGGCTTGATTCATGCACTATGTCTGACTATCCATCTGGGGGTGTGCACCCCTACCTGTAATGGTCTCCCTTTATCCGTCTCTTTACCTAGATTGCTTAGCCAGGTCGGTCAAAATCCTACAGTTTGATTCTACAGATGAACACAGCCATGTTCCTAGACTAAAATCATCTAAACCCAATGCAGTCACCTCCACCTTTTCGGTCGTCCCACCTTCTGCCTCCTCTACCTTTCCCAGTTCACATTGATGAAATTCTCCATAAGCAATGGCTGAAACCAGCATAAGCCATATTACTCCATTTGTAACAAGTTCTGTGACTGGAAGAAATTCATGCAAGTCTTGGCCATCCCCAAAGTGGATGCTCCTGTAGCAGCTATGATATGTAAGGGCACAAGGGTCCACCCTTGATACTCATAAACCTCTGAACTCGGAAGGCTCTGCTTTGCAGTTGAGCTTTTTTGCCCATCTAGCTGAGGCATCGGGGAGGGGGAGTAAAGGAGGCTGGGGAGTCCTGGGACATGGTGGAAACTGTCCCCTCCCAGCCCACCAACATGCCCCCTTCCCCTTCCCTCTGAGGTTGCCTTTGTGCTAGTGGGGAGGAGGAGGGGGTGGAGAGCTTGGATTCCAGGGTCCAAGGTTGGAGCACTCAGATCTAGGAATCCAAACTATCCTATGGCCCCCAGACTCTGCCCGGGGGCCACAGGATTGCTCTCCCCCCTCATTACTTCCTTTGGATTCTGATGAGCTACTGAAAGACCAACATGGACTGGACCTTGATGCTTCTGCCATGACTCTTAGAGCATTGTTCACAGCCTCATTTTATTACCATGACTGTCTCTATTTAGATCAGTGAGATCCTAGCCCAGGATGGCAAGGACACGAAACCAAGGGCACACTAAAGAAGGTCTCTCTCCCTATAGCATTACTAGCAGCTGCCTCTTTGAGCACTCTCGCTCTAAGCAAGATCTGTGGTTCTCAATGTAGTTTCCAGGAGAAAACCTCCACTTATGCAACTAAGGGGACCAGTGCTAATATAAACCTAACTAGCGTCCATTCAACAGCCAGAAATTGTTTCAGGATCCTCTGAGAGCTGTCCTAGTGGAGGCTAAGAGCAAAAAAGACTTATTTTTCAAAGAGGAGAAAAAGAAGCGCTCCAAATAGCCACGATCCTTGTAGTCCCTCAAAGCCTTCCTCCTATACCAAGCGCTCCTCCAGAGTCTCTGTGCCCTGATGGCAGCAACAGCAGAAGCCTAGGCCCATAGCCCAGTGTTGGGGTGGTGGACACAACTGTGTTCCACATAAAGGACAAGCAGCAGCATCCTCTGTCACTGCCTTCACACTGTCTCCTGCTCCAGGTGAGGCTTGTGGGCCCTTGGATTGGCAGGTGAAGGGGGAAGCCGTAGTCGAGGCTGCGGTGGGCGCGCCGTGTGTCCGCGAGTGTTCTGCACATGCAAAACATCGATGATATGTGCATTTGTGCTTGGAGTGCGCTTACATAAAATATCCCTGTTCCCACTGCTGCCTCCAACCAGTTAATGAGCATGAGAGTTCCTCTTTTACTTCTGTCACCCCATAGCAGCCAGCAGTTCTTAATATTAAAGCATTTCATCAGCCACTGCCAGTTATTTGGGCAAATTTGCATCCCTTTTGCTTTTAATATACTTTACAGAGTTAATGATGCAGAAATATTTTGCGATACAAAATTACACATATCAAAATATTCAACATTTTTATTAGGCTATGAGAAAGAAAAGGTTCTTTATCAATCTGTGTTCTTGTTGATAAAAGCAGAAATCTTTTCCCCTCAGGAATTATCTGGAATTGATAGCCAGTTCCATCGATGAATGGATAATAATAGAAGAAGCCAAATATCAGGAAGAAAAAATGGCTAAGGAATTGGAAGTACTTAGGTTAGCTAAAGAGATGGCAGACAAACCACCTGCTGAAGTCAAGAGCCCGCCTTCTAGCAAAAAAACTGCTGCCTCAAGGAAATCTAAAAGTATGTGTCTTACATCCCCTCAAAAAACTGTGTCTGTGTGTGTCTACTCAGAAGTGAGTCCCACTGAGTTCATTGAGTTCAATGGAGCTTACTCCCAGGTAAATAGTTATAGGATTGCAGCCTTGTTTACTTTTTCAACCCAGAAAACACCTTGCATTTCTCAGGCATGAAAGCAGAAGTACACCGAGTTATATAGATCAAGGAATAGTCTGGTCCATTTATCTGTGTTTGAGTCCTGTGTACTTGTGACAAAGCAAAGACTAATATTGCAACCAATACTTTTTCTTCCTACACAGAAATCCCTGAAATTTGGGATTATCTCATGTAAGAAAAATACCAGGTATAAATTAGCTCTTGGAGATGCTAGATGCCAGAAAACAGAAGACCATCCACCCCCCCGCCACTGCCCCCACCCAACCATGCATGAGAAAGAAATTTTCCCTCAAGACCCTCGCAGCACTTCTGCTTTTATCTAACATCCTGCCCAGCTAATGACAAATTCTGTTTTAATGTTAAAGCTCATAGATTTGAAAGAGTTCATGCTTTTTGAGCCAGATGTAGAAGTTCCTATAAAGCCGAGGCAGGCTGATGAGAGCATTGGTGTTATTATTTTCCCCAGTACATAAGGGGTGGTGGAGCCCTCATTCTGTCGAAAGAATTCTGAGGGATTCTTTAATGATGGCAGCTGGGAACAGCTGGGAAGAGAAACTTTTCTAATAAGCTTCTGACAGGCATCCTTTTTTTGTGTCCCTTTGATCAGAAGCTGGTGAACTGAAATTCTTACACTTTTATTGTTGTTGCCTTTCTCAGTATCACTTGGAAAAGGCAACGTAGATCAATGGCAAGTAAGTAGGCAATTTATTTTTAATCCACTCTTCTACCCATAAGGCACTCACAGCAGCTTCACAAGAAATACAAAACATAAAAGTTATAGCTAAAAGCAACTCCCACACCCACTAAAACATAATACAATTTAGTATAGCAATACAACTTTTAGTATTAAAAATACATTTAAAGAGATGTTTTGGAGTTGGAGGGGGAAAGGGCCAGAGAGGGAGCCTGATGGATCTCCACAGGGCATTCAAAAGCACAGCCATCTCAAATGACACTCACCACTCAATCCCCTTAACAGTAGAGACTCTGCTAAACTTGACCAACCAAGTTGACCCATTCTGGCTGCCTCTTTTCACAAACACAGACTCACAAGTTTGGGAGGGACCTTGAAAGGTCATTTAGACCAACCCAACCCCATAAAATATACCAATATAGTCAGCAATTGCGTGAACATTTTAAAATAAATACATAACAGTGGGGGTGATCTGAATTGGAACCCTGGTGGAAGAATAGCTTGTAGAGCTTGAGGATATGGAAAGGGTTTCTGGAGTGGTGAGGGCCACTACCTGTGTACTCAACTTTTGTGTTCTTCATTGATTAAATCGGCCAAGATGAGACTGACGCCATAGTTAAAGGAACTGATTAATGCCTAAGAAGACAAGAGCAATGCCAGATCAGAACAGGGGTCCATCTAGTCCAGCATTCTGTTCACACAGTGGCCAACCAGCAATTGACTAGGGACTCACAAGCAGGACATGGTACAACAGCACCCTCCCACCCGTGTTCCCCAGCAACTGGTGCATATAGGCTTACTGCCTTGGATTCTGGAGGTAGCACATAGCCATCAGGACTGGTAACCATTGATAGCCTTCTCCTCCATGAATTTATCAAATCCCTTTTTAAAGCAATCCAAATTGGTGGCCATCACTGTGAAAGAAAGAGACCCCTTTCCTTCCAGGTAAGTGCAGAACTCTTTAGCCGAGTTCCCCCCAAGCCCACTTCCCTATGCCAAGGCCAAGTAGCCCCAAGCCAGCCGTTAGAAATAACTACACAAGTTAAGGACAAGCCAGGAAAGAAAGGGAGGGATAGTGGGGAGTGAGTGGGGGAGTTAGGGTGAGGTTTGAGGTAGAAGTTAGTTGCAATAAAACAATAAAACCCACTCTAAATCACATCCAAAGGTGACGTCTTTCCCTGGAATGTGCCAGACCTGAAAGCAATATATCTATTCCCCAGCATCACCTTGCTGAGTAGGGATCCCTCCTTCCACACACCGGTTCAGGAGAAGATGGCTTCCACCCAGTGGGTATTCCCTTTATCCCTTTTTGGGTTAACTGGTACCGTGATGAGCTGAAACCAATCCTCGACCATCCCGCTCACGCCACCAGCCCCCTCCCTGCGAACGGCTGTTACCCACAGCTGAAGCTCTTGCAGCTCACTTCCAATTAACTCTGACCTTGAAGCTCCGGCCTCCCAAGATAAGAGTGAGAGGGCCAGGTGTGGGTGTTGGGAACCAGCAGCTTGAAATTTTCCCCCTCCCATTCCAAGGCCCCAGTCCTGCAAGGTAGGCCAACGCTGGCTAGTCCAGCCAGACTGTAGCCTTTCTGCCCCCTTTCTTCACAATGCACTGTGTAATGAAGTACTTCATTTTTTCTGTCCTGAATCTCCCACCAATTAGCTTCATGGGATGATTCCAGGTTCTAGTATTATGAGAGGGGGATAAAAATCATAGAATCATAGAATAGTCGAGTTGGAAGGGGCTTATAAGGCCATCAAGTCCAACCCCTGCTCAATGCAGGAATCTACCTTAAAGCATCCCTGACAGATGGTTGTCCAGCTGCCTCTTGAATGCGGGTAGTATAGGAGAGCCCACCACCTCCCTAGGTAATTGGTTCCATTGTTGTATTGCTCTAACAGTCAAGAAGTTTTTCCTGATGTCCAGCCGGAATCTGGCTTCCTGTAACTTGAGCCCATTATTCCGCATTCTGCACCCTGGGATGATCGAGATCCTGGCCCTCCTCTGATTGACCTTTCAAGTATTTGAAGAGTGCTACCATGTCTCCTCTCAATCTTCTCTTCTTCAGGCTAAACATGCCTAGTTCTTTCAATCTCTCCTCATAGGGCTTTGTGTCCAGACCCCTAATCATCCTTGTTGCCCTCCTCTGAACACGCTCCAGCTTGTCTGCATCCTTCTTGAAGTGTGGTGCCCAGAACTGGATGCAATACTCAAGATGGGGCCTAACCAGTGCCGAATAGAGGGGAACCAGTACCTCGAGCGATTTGGAAGCTATACTTCTATTAATGCAGCCCAAAATAGCATTTGCTTTTTTGGCAGCCACATCACACTGTTGGCTCATATTCAGCTTCTGGTCTATAACAATTCCAGAATTCTTCTCGCTTGTCGTATTGCTGAGCCATGTATCCCTAATCTTGTAACTGTGCATTTGGTTTCTTTTTCCTAGGTGTAGAACTTGGCATTTATCCCTAATAAATTTCATTCTGTTGTTTTCAGCCCAGCTCTCCAGCTTATCAAGATCACTTTGAAGTTTGTTTCTGCCTTCCAGGATATTAGCTATCCCACCCAATTTTTTGTCGTCTGTAAATTTGATCAGCATCCCCCCTCATCCAAATCATTAATAAAAATGTTGAAGAGCACTGGGCCCAGGACTGAGCCTTGCAGTACCCCACTCATTACCTCCCCCCAGTTTGAGAAGGCACTATTGATAAGCATTCTTTGAGTCTGATTCTGTAGCCATCTGTGGATCCACCTAATAGTTGTTTCTATCTAGCCCACTTTTAGCTTGCTAGCTGATCAGAATGTCATGTGGTACTTTGTCAGAGGCTTTGCTGAAGTCAAGATATATTATGTTCACAGCATTCCCACAGTCCACAAGGGAGGTTCCCCAATCAAAAAATAAGATCACATTAATCTGACAGGATTTGTTCTTGACAAATCCATGTTAGCTTCTAGTAATCACTGCATTGTTTTCAAGATGTTTACAGATTGACTTCTTTGTAATCTGTTCCAAAATTTTCCCAGGGATGGATGTCAGACTGACTGGTCTGTAGTTCCCAGGTTCCTCCTTTTTGCCCTTTTTGAAGATAGGGACAACATTAGCCCTCCTCCAGTCATCCGGCACTTCACCCATATTCCATGATTTCGCAAAGATGATAGACAGTGGTTCTGAGAGTTCTTGTGCCAGCTCCTTTATTACTCTAGGATGCAGTTCATTGGGCCCTGGAGATTTGAACTCGTTCAAAGAAATTAGGTGTTCCTTGACCATTTGTTTATCAATCTCAAACTGCAATCCTGCCCCGACAGCTTGTACTTCTTTTTTGCCAGAGAGATCATAGACCTGGTTATGGGAGAAGATGAGCCAAAGTAGGAATTGAGCACTTTGGCCTTTTCCTTGTCATCTGTTAACAATTTGCCATCCTCATGAAGCAGTTGAACCAGCATTTCTTTCCTCTGTCTTTTACTATTCACGTATGTGAAGAAAGCCTTTTTATTGCTTTTAGCATTCCTCGCTAGCCTCAGTTCCTTCTCAGCTTTAGCCTTCCTGATGCCATTTTGGCACTTCTGTGCTACCTGTTTGTACGTTTCTTTTGTAGCCTGGTCTTCCTTCCACTTCCTATATGTATCCTTTTTTTGTTTTCAGGTCATCTCTAAGCTTTTTGTGGAGCCACATTGGTTTCTTCTGTTGTCTTCTATCCTTTTTCCTAGTTGGAATTGTTTGTAATTGTGCCTTTAAAAATTCCTTTTTTAAAAACTCCCACCCATCTTGGACTTTTTTTGCATTAGGGTCACTTGCCATGGGACCTTTCTTATCCTAGTTCTGAGTTTATTAAAATCGGCTTTCCTGAAACCCAGAGTACGTGTATGGCTACACTTCACTTTTGCTTCCTTTAAAATCAAGAACTCAAGTATGACGTGGTCACTTTCCCCCAGAGTTCCCGTAACTGCCACATTATCGACTAAGTCCTCCCTATTGGTCAGTATCTAGTCAAGGATAGCCAATCCTCTAGTTCCTTCCTCTACTTTCTGTAGGAGAAAGTTATCAGCCACACATGTCAGGAATTTCTTGGAGGGGCCACTTTTGGCGGAATTTGTCTCCCAAAAGATATCGGGGTAATTGAAGTCCCCCATTACTACTACATCGGATTTCCTTGAAACACTGGCAGTTCGCTATTCAAAAGTTTCATCCTCGTCTTCTGCTTGATTGGGTAGTCGGTAGTAGACTCTGACTATCATGTTCCTTTTATTCCTTGCCCCATTTATTTTAATCCAGATACTCTCGATGGGGCTCCCAGATTCACCCTCTTTTATTTCTGTGCAGGAATAAGTATTATAGCCTTCAGTTGCTATATTCCAGTCATGGGAGTCATCCCACCAAGTTTCACTTATACCTATGAAGTCGTATTTGCCTTCATGTATTAAGAGTCCCCATACTCTGGGCATTGGTATATAGACATCAAAGACGATGTACTTTATAGTCTGGCTTCTTTCCTACATTGTTCTGAACACTATTTTTAGGCACTATTGAGAAAAAGGGATTTGAATAACCCCTGAGCTGTTCAGTTGGTCAGGCTGACACAGCTTGGATCTTATGAGAGGGAGACAGGAAACGCAACCAGTTTGTGAAGCAAGCAAAAGGATTTATTGAGGGGAATTGGGGAAAGGGGAGTAGCAATGAACATAACAATACAAGAAAAGCAAGCGCAAGTGAGAGTCTCACACCTCCTCTGGATAAAATCCTTAGTTACAGACAACTCACAAAGTTACACAAACTCTATGAGGGCAGAAACACTTTGGAATTGTGCAAGCCCAGCCGATCAAGAAGTGGAGAAGAGAGCGCTCTGGTATTGCCAGCTTGCTTTCAATGGGCAAGAAGAGATTCACACCAAAACCACTCCTCTAACCCTCCTTCCGATCAGTAGCACAACCCCATTGAGTTGCACCAATTCAACCTCCTGAGTCTTGACAGCAAAGTCTCCTGGATCACTTCTTGCTTTCAGTGAGCAAGAAGAAATGCATGCAAGAAGGAAAGAACTTTTTTCTCGCCCCTCAGTTGGTAGTGCAGCTCCTAAGGAGATGTTTGCTCCCAGTTTCCGTGGCACTGATTTATCCAGCTGTCTCTGTTGGAGTACCCAGTCTCTGCCAGCTAAGTCTCGGGACGATATCTTTTGGATCCAGCCCAGACGGAGGCAGGAAGGATGCACTTACCCTCACCCCTCAGCTGGATGTGTAGCTCAGCATAATAATTTCTGCAGTATGACAGAGGCAAAGCAGCTGCTCTTTACCTTCCCTCTGGGCGATGAATCCCACTCCCGAAATTCACCCACAACATACTCACGGATTTTGAGAGGGCTCTCCTCTTGGCCAGAGAAAAAGCCAGAGCTGAAAAAATTTGGATGGAGGTTTTGTTCTCAGGTGCACCTGGAACCATCCCCCCCCCCCAAAAAAAATGCCACGCCCTCCCCGAGACAAATGAAGACCAGGCTTTTATAACTTTGGTTCCTCATTGGGGCTTATAGCAACAAGGGAGACACTGGGTGCTCTTGTCCAGTCCTGGAATGGAATGCTTTGTTTTGATGGATTGACAGCATCTCTTGACAGCAGATCCTGACTCCCCAGAATTCCCCAAGGCTGGTTTGGGGCAAAGGCACCTTCTGTCTGATGTTATTGAGAATATTTGGCATTTTTGTGCCCTGTTCGGGGAATTTAGGGTGCTTGGTGCGTATCTAGTTTCCTCCCAGAACTTTAAGGCCATCACATTCACCTTCCTCCATCTGCCAGGGCAATTCAGTTTAAGGTTGCGACTTCACCTCTGCCATCCCACTCTCCTTGAGATACCCCATTGACATCTACATGTTTTGGTAATACAGAGACAATCAGCTTATTTACAATCCAGTTACATCTGAGGTCATGCTGGCACTTTTCTCTTTTACATTACGTCGTAATTGTTACATTTCAAATGAGGTTGTGGTGCCTGTATTTACATTAAGCAAAGGAAGAAGGCAGGCTGAAGCTCCCCTCACAAGGTCATAAAAGCAGGCAACTTTCTTCAAGTAAAAAGGGGGGAAGACAGATGGAGGAGGGGGGATAGGTTGAAGGTACAGAGGAAGAAAGCAATCTTTATTGAAAATAGGCTAAATACAAGGAAGCCAACAGAGAAGAGGAGGATAGAGAGAAAGTCTTGAAGTCAGCAACTAAAGACATACAGAAAAAGACACATTCTGGCATAATTTGGGGTCCGGATCTATCACTATTGGAGCTGTTCTCTCTGTTATGGTTCATAAGCCTTCATGCTGTGGCCGAACACATTCTTCCCAGCCCTTGTTAGGTGCAACCCGTCCCTTACCAGCAGTCCATCTTCCAAGTAGCATAGCCCGTGGTCCCAGAATTCGAATCCCTCATGTTGGCACCACCTTCGTAGTCAATCTTTCACTCGGAGTGGTTTTCTTTCCCTTTCTAATCCTCTTCCAAGAACTGGGACGATGGATGAGAAAACTATCTGGGCCCCAAAGTTCTTGAGTTTCCTTCCTGGAGCTTCAAAGTCTGATGTAATTTCTTCATAGCTCTGCTTGGCTATATCATTTGTTTCCACATGGATGAGAAGAAAAGGATATGTGTCAGTGGGCTTGATGAGCTTTGGCAACTTCTCCAATCTGTGCTCCAGGGAGACAGCATACCTGGCGAATCCATGGGACTTCATGACATAGTTGGGTTTCAATCCCATGCAGCAGGGAGCCCCCCACAATGACTACCCTTCCCTTCTTCTTGGTCAACCGACCTTCTGCCTCTTGCTCACTATTGCAGGGGGTCCCCTGTAATTCTTCCTCTGCAGACTGTCCTCCAGTCTCATCCTCCAGTAGCTGGAAGCGGTTGCATAACTCTAATGGTTCCACTGGTGCAGAGGGTCTTCTAGTTCTTCTGCTTCTAACTGTCACCCTTTTTTCAGGAGTTTCCTCTTCATTGGCTTTCCTCACCTCAGCATTCTCCACTTCTGCTTCAGCTTGCTGTTGCTCTTCAATCTCTTGGTTAGTGTTAATGAAGGACTGCCCTACTGTGGATTTTGTATATTAAACACTGATATCTTTCAATTGGCCAAGTGTTCCTTGAGGTACACATACACTGCTTATATGCAACTATCCTGATACGAGTTAATGGAGACACCCTAAAGGGCCAAAAGGACAGCAGGAAGGAAGTCACGTTATAGGCAGAACAAACCTCATTCGCCCAATAAAGGAGGCTTTTGCTTCATATTGAGTGTTGAACAACCACACACCACATTGTCCCTCACCTTCCTTCGAAGGCAAAGACTAACCAAGATGTCTCAAACAGTGAGCAAGCTTTCAGGTTTTCCCAACCTCTTCATCGAGCTGGCTAGGTGTTAAGTCCATAAAGCAGGGAAGAGGAATCTCCAGCCTGTCAGCTTTTCCCCAGGCCCTGGCAGACTTAGCTGGAATACATCCAAAACCCACTGTTGGACATTACTTTTATTCAGGACAACCAAACTGCGACAATATGCCTTAATCTGTTTTTCATTCATCATAACTTGCAAGCCCCTGCACTATCCTTCTGAAATTTTGCAGGGGATAGGGAGAAAAAAAAACAGGATATTGGAAGAACAGAAAGTTCCAAAAATTAGGTCAGATGTTGTGAGCAGAAGTAAAGAAAAACATGACTGTTTTTATATTACCAAAGCCAGTGGTTAATTTTAGGTGGTGTGCTAGGTAAAAAAGGTATTTTGGGGGGATTTTACTGTTTTCCCAGTGCCACATATTTTATCCTCTAGTCTGATGAAGAGATTTGGAGAACCCAAAAGCTTGCACACCCTTTTGTGGCATTTTGGTTGGTCCTAATAATAGTGTTGCTGAAATTTTGGGTTTTTTTCTCATGGACCAACACAGTTCTCTTTGTTTTTTATGTGCCTTAAGATACCAGCCCTATTCAGAAGACACCTTAAACCATGGAGGTTAAGGCCTTAACCATGGAAGCTACGGCTTTTATGTTAACAAAAAACCCTTAACCACTGTGGTTTAAGGTGTCTTCTAAATAGGGCCACCGAATTTAGCCGTTCACAGCAGCATCTTCCACCACTGGTACCCAGGATCCTGTATGTTTCTCCCAGAGCAAAATCTGAGTTACAGCCAGTCACTATATTTTCAGAAAAGGGGGTCAGCCGTTGTTTCTTTGTCCCAGAATGCTTGGTGCAATTAGATACTTGGCTAATTAGATAAGTGATTAATTCATATTCAGTCTGCAATCTCCATTTCATGATGGGTCTAACTGCAGACCTCATGGCCGCAACATCTGACCTAGTATTTGAAAAGTTTGTTCTTCCCCCACCCCCTGTGTTTTTTCTTAACCATCGAGTCTGATGAAGAGTTCTGGGAAAATTGAAAGCTTGCACAGTCTTTGATGGCACTTTGGCTGTTCCTAATCAAGGTATTGCCCAACTGTAGATTTTGGATCTTGATCTCATGGACCAGTACAGCTATCTTTGCTTTTTATGTTAGTTGGAATATGTTCTCCTAGATGTTATGCAGGTGCTTCTTTAAATGAATGATACTTGAGTTATGTGTTTATATGTAAGGTAGTATATGAGTTATGGGAGGGAATTATAGTTAAAACCAGATTGCTTGCGTTGAATAGAGAAACTTTAGCTCTTTATGTTTTTTGAGGTTTGGCCATACATCCATTCCATGCTTTTGTAATATATTTTCATTTTTTTATTCTTGTCCCAATTCTCAAAGGTCCTCCCAAAAGTAAAGTAGATGTTTCTCCAGAACCTCCAGTTGAGAAGGAAAAAAATATCTTTGTCAGAGATGACTCTCTCAAGGTAAATGAACGAACAAACAAAAACTCCAATCCAAGTGATTGTTGGCAGTGCTCCCAGATTTCAGAAAGTTTCCCCCTGTCAAGTATATGCAATTCATACCTAAAAGTATGCCCAGATTCCCCACCACCACAACCACCAAATTGAGGACTCCCCGACCACATGAACTTTTGCACTTCTTGACTCTTCTGTAACTTTCTGAAACTTTGCAGATTACTTACTTATGGATACCCCTAGGTTGTCTGCCAATTTCAGAACATGCTACGCCTTCCTAGGTCACACAGGCTTAAAAAACCTTCTTATGTTCCTGGTCCTGGGAGACAAAACAAAGAGCACTCAACAATGAAATAGTCATGTAATATATTATTTAAACATCCGTGTCCAAAAGCATTGTGATTGGAGAGGCCTGATAAAACTGTGATTAGAAGCTGAAGCTAGTTGTCACAAAGCTATGTCCCCTCTTCTTCCTCTTTCCACTCCAATATTTTTCTTATATGAAGAGCTTAGAGAAAAATGTATCAATTTTTGCTGATACACTGATTCTCCAGGTTGCTCCAAATGAAGCTTCAGGAGTGTTCAGACTATATAGTCACACTTGCTGCCCAACGTTTGGTCTGTTTTGGATTATGTCTGCTTTGGAAAAGCCCTTCTGCAATTCAGACATACCCCAATTCTTTCTGAATCAGTCCAATTTGGTCTGGCAGCTGGCTGAAACTGAAGCACACCCCTGATATGTATGCATCTGTGTATATATTTTTTATCAAAATGTAAATGTATACGTATAGTGTGTGTAGCGAGTGTGTGCATGTTGCTAATAACTAAACTCTGTAGTCACTCATGGCATATCCAAAGGACTGCATGTATGTGTTACAGTTATATCTTCCAACTTTTCAAATACACACCAGTGAATGATAGCAATGGCCAAAGTGGGGCCATCTTCTATTCTGGGATAATTCCTTTTTTTTGTTGCCAGACGGTCCTCTTGAAAATGACATCAAAAGGTGCGGTATTCTATCTGCCCACAAATAAAAACATAATCGATAGATGTTCTATATATTTTCTGGGGAAGCCTACTGCATAGTAATTAATGGCTTAGATAGTTCAAGTTTAGTGGGATTATCTTCTCCCCTGTCGTTAACTTTTCTTTGTGTATCATAGGTTAGATGTTATCATCAGTTATCCTCTTAATGTTTCACAAAAGTGAATGTAGCTAACTTGGCCATAAGAAAAATAATCTACATTTGAGCAATATCTTTATTCTTTTACAGTTACTTGCCCATGGCTGTTTTTTTGTAAAAGAAAAATACATTGCAAAATCCAATCATGGATCATCTCCCTCATCACGTTAAGTTTGACTCTGAGCTTTCATTTTTATACAGGCTTGGAAGGAAGAGCAGGAGCGGCTGTTAGAAGAAGAGCGGTTGAAAGAATTAAAAAAAGCTGAGAAGAAGGAAAAACCCCGTGGCAAAAAAAAAGGCCAGGGTAAGGAGATGTCAACCTCTGATGAAGGAAAAGCATCCAAGAAGAAATCTCCCAAGGATAAATTGAAATCGCCATCTAAATCGCCAGAATCAGCTAAATCACCAGACTCTGAAGATCAAACAAAGCTACACAAACAAAGTAAACAGAATATCACTCCTCTGCTCCCAGGGAAAGACCATGAGGTGAGACAAGTAATTACTGTATGTACCCTGCTTGGAAGGGACTGTCCTCTTTTTAATGGTGAAGCCTTCTGTATCTTGGCTGAATCCTTTCCCATAGTTGTGCCCCATTACCCAACTGTTAGGTGGCACTGTGGTATAGCGGAATTACACAAATATGGTAGGGTTTTATGCTACCATTCATGGAAATACCAGATTTTCCTCATAGAAAAAAAAAAGCCTCACTAAATTGGTGGAAAAGAATGGGAGATCCCTGGAGGATAATGACATCATGTAAAGCACCTGCAAACTACTGTGAGGGGGAGTCATGAGTACACACTAAGTGCCTCATGTAGAAAGGCACTCTATTGTTACCTTGCACCTCAGGGAGAAGCAGATATAAATGGCCATGACTTCTGTTCCCCAGGCTTTGATATCTTGCTCAGTCCCCACTTTCGTCACAAGGGTCACAGAACTCTGAAGAAGTAATGAATGAAGTGGGTTCCACATCTCCTTCTCCTCTGATCCTGGAGGGAGGACCCTGATGTTTTTAGGTAGCTTAAAGTTGGATTGTAAACTTTCCAGGGCCGATTTTAATCAGAGAGTGTTACTATTCCAGAAATCTTGCCTCGTCATGAGAGCCTTCAGAAAGTGGGGATTCATGGCTCCTCTGTCTTTTTTTCTTTCAATCATGCAAATATATCAGAGACTGGGAAAGACAGTGCAATCTAGGAAGTCATTTTGTTCACCTTAGGGTTTGATTTGGAGGGAGAGAAGAGCTTTCATCGCCCTCTCCCTCGGGGGGGGGGGGGGAGCCAGCTTTCCTAGTGCTCCCCTTCATCACAGAGTTTCTGCCAAGGCATATCAATCTTCTCTTTAACCCCATCCACTGACTGGGGTAGCAGAAAGAAGTGGCAAAAGGACGGGCAGCTCCTCCGGACAAGGGTGCAAGGTGGGTGAGCATCCAAGATGAACACCAAAAGAGAGGCTGCTGTAAAATTCATTGGTGAGAAGCTTGATGCATTTGGGACTCTTGCTTTTTATTAGGCCTTCTTCAAGGGGGCTATAACAATACATGTATAAAACATGAATGAGACGGCACAAGATTTAAAACATCAATTAGAAAAGCACCTTGCAATTAAGACCTTGCATTCATGTCAACTATGGCCTAGTTTCATTGCTACATGTAAATGGTTCATAGGGCATATTGCAAACAAGGCCTGTGCATATATTTAAATAGTATAAAGAGTTAAAATATTACATACTCCTTTGTAACCATGTCTGCATAAACTCTTTACGGCAGATTGTCTAGCATCATAAACACAGGCAACAAGATGGGATGTGCTGTAGGCAATGTTTTTTATACTGTTAAACAAGTTTTTTCTTTGAGTTTCTTAGAGGAGTTTCTATGACAGGGCAATTCATTCAAGGTCGTCCCATATCTGGGAGTTAACTACAGACACCAGGGAATGTCTCAAAACTACAGGATGCTACAGGAGTGGTAAACATTTGAACTCCTCATTTAGCCCCTGAGGAGACAGGGTATTTAGTTTCTTAGAGGAGTTTCTATGACAGGGCAATTCATTCAAGGTCGTCTCATATCTGGAGTTAACTACAAACACCAGGGAATGTCTCAAAACTACAGGATGCTACAGGAGTGGTAAACATTTGAACTCCTCATTTAGCCCCTGAAGAGACAGGGTATTTAGTTTCAAAATCCACTCCCAGTTCTTTTCTCAGCAGCTGTTTTTCATCTTTATGATTAAGTTTTTCTAGTGTCCAAAACTTAAAATCTGTTAAAAGATGTTTCTTTTTGCCATAATGGAGCACCTGGTCTATTGTTTTTTATCTTACCCAGGTGTTCCCCTGTTCGTTTCTTCAGGGATCTGATGGTTTTTCCCACTTACATTTTTGGACACTTATATTGGATGGCAGAAATAACATAAATACTGCTGCAAGTCAAAAAATGTCTTACAATATAAGTTACGTACATCATTTGATGGATTTTAGAATGTAAATGTTCTACATGTTTTATTTGCAATAGCTACAATGTTCACATGGGTGATGGCCCCTAGACATGGCTGCACCTGCTAAAGTGTTAGGTAGACATTTCTTATGTTCACTGAAATCATTCCTGACCAGCAAATCTGGAAAATTTCTGGCTCTTCTAAAAGAAACTAAAGGCCTGTCCTGACAACTGGGAATACGTTTTAAGTCATGCCAGTGTTTTCTTATGCTCCCTTGTAGGTGGTTTGTGACATAATTGAATGTCAAACTGCAGTTGGTCCGATTTGAGAGAGGTTTTTTTTCCTGTTCTCTCAAAAGATCAGCTTGGTTTTTTTTAATCTGCCCTGTTAAATTCTGGTGAAGCACTCTTGCCAGGTAATCCCTGTCTCTCAGTTGTTTGGACAGCTTATGAGAATCCATGTCTGGAATCCATGTCATTGAAATAGTTATGCCTGAGTCTTTAAAACTGCCATATGAGAGGTTACGAATTGAGGTGGGAGCTGTCAAATCTTAGATATGCACTGACGTCATAGGCTTATTATAAACTGAAGTTTTAAACTATTGCTCTCCTTTCTCACTTTTAAATCTAAACAGTGAATCCCCAGGATGATGCATTCCTACAAAGGGACGTGGTGATCTTGTTGTTCTGCCCCACTTTTTTTTTAATCGGGGAACCTATATGACAATTGACACTTTAGCAGTGGGGGGATTGGTCACAAAATAGTATGAGCTTGGAAGTCTTGCTGATTTAGTTTTCTAGTTTGATGTAACTGGATTTTTTTCTACTTGATTATACCTTTTTTTAATCACTATTCCCTCCTAGTTTCTTGGATACAATATGGGTGAGAATCCCATTCAAGTTGCAGGGACTATCCGATATCTGTTCCCTACTGATGGAGGGCAAATCCAGGCAGAAAAAATAAGATTTGAAAAAGGTGATTCTTCTATGTTCTTATGTCTTTCCTAACGTTCATTTAAAATCAGTATTGATACACATGTCACGTACTGCCTTTTGGCGGAGGTATAGCATAGTGGCTAAGAGACTAGTAGTGCAATCCTAAATATATCTACTCATAGGTAATGGGACTTACTCGGTGGTAGATGTATATATATAGGATTGCAGCCTGAGGTATGAACAAGGAAATCCCTAGGTTGAATCTTGACACTGCCACAAATTCACTAGGTCAGGGGCTTAAAACCTCTGGCCTGCTGGCCAAATCCAGGCCTCCAGAGTTCCCAAGAGGGTCATGCTCCCTTCCCCTGGCCCACCCCCCTGTATCCTTACTGCCAAACGTTTGGGAGATTCCCAGCTTTCCTGTGTATTTTTCCCATCCTGAAAGGTTGAAATGTCTCTCTTAAAAGCTTAGTTACAAGCAGCAAGAGCTTTAAGCTAAAATGTGCTGGCATTTTGGTCCCATCACCTTTTGACTTCAATCCCAGCCTCCCACAACGACTGGAATGCAGCACCCAAGAATTTCTCCACAATCGAATTTTGCCCTCAGACTGACAGCGGTTCAACAGTCCTGTACTAGGTGATAAACCCTAGGCGAAACATGCTCTCTCAGCCCCAGTCTGCGACTTAACAGCTCAGTGGTAGATGCTTTCCTTACAGAAAGTCCCAGGTTTGATCCCCAGGTTTGTTGACAATACTGGGCTAGATGGACTAAGGGTCTGACTCAAAACAAGGCAGCTTCCTAGGTCCAAGTTTTCCAATGTATTTTTGTTTCAAACATTCATAACTGCTGTGTAAATGCTAATTATTACTATTATAGCCATTTTCTGAACTAATATGCTGTTCAGATTGGATTACAGTTTTTCAGTATCATAATTCTAAGCATATATTTATCTATAAATAAATACATTAAAAGTAATATTTTAAGGAAATTCTCCTTGCATTTTACTTCTGCAAACGTATACTGCAGATATTTTGGTGTCATGGTTTAAAAATTAAATTAGAGGTGGAATGAAGCGGTTAGCTGCCTCTACATCTGAGAGCCAGTACAAACTTAGTCCTTCAGCATATGTTCTAGAAATCTGTATTGTTTAATTTCTGTTTTATGCATTCTTTAACAGCAGAAGCATGCATCTTTGGTAGCCATTCTGTTGCAGGTTATTTTTCTCTCCTTTTCCCCAGGGTCAACCTTAGTCAAAGTGAAGGTGATAAAGGACAACCACAGTTTCTTCATTCATATCATAGACCCCCTGGAAATTCCTAGAGAAACTAAAAATAAACAAGGAAGTTTTGGCTCCCTAGAAGAACAAGAGACTGAGCCAGGTCAGTGAGTGATCATCAACTATGCCAAAAATAAGAGCCTAATATATTATGATTTGTCATCTCGTCTGGTTCAGATGTCATGGCCGACTCATGGTTTCACTCAGGGATGCAGAACCTCTTTTAGCCTGAGGTCTGAATGCCATTTCAGAGAAGCTTTCAGGGACTGCTGCATTCCATTGATGGGCAGGCCTGAAGGCCAAAGGGGGCAGGGGCAAAAATATCCACTTACTGCCAGTAACAAAGTGTTCGGAGAGGCATTTCAACCTTTTATCATGGGGGAAATTGCACAAAACTTGGAAAATGATGAAACGATTGATGGTTGGGGAAAAGAGGGCATGGACATCTGGAGAACCCCAGGGGGCTGGATTGGGACCCCACACCTGCATCCCTAGTTTAACTGTTGAGAATGTGCTATGAGCTTGCATGTTTTCCTCTCCTTCTCTCTCAGACCCATTAGAACACACGAAAGCAGCCTTTGTGGGCTCGTGGGCACACTTGGATTTTGAGAAAATGTCAAGGGCAGCACCATAAAATTGGCTTCTGTGTGTGTGTGTGTGTGTGTGTGTGTGTGTGTGTGTTCTCTGTGTGTGTGTAATATCATGCATACACACGCAACCCCACCACCGTAGCACTTCCAAAACATTGTTCTAAAGCACAAATCCCTATGGATCCTCATGATTTTTACATGGGATCTCCCCGATAGCACCACTAAATTACTGAATACATCTGTGGACACAGATGTGGCCTATGATTTGAACCTGGTTTAGGGGAAGCCCTTGGAAAAAAGCATAAGGATACATGAGCCATCTTGTGACTGATCTACCATGGGGTGTGTGGGAAGGCAGCCAACAACGGGGGTCAGAAATTGCGCATGCACACACACACACACACACACACACACTGGAAGATGAGAGAGGTGGGTCCTGGACATGCTTGATAAGAGATCTTTTGATCAACCCATTTTGCCCCTTGAAGGGGGAGGATGGAGAGGTGTTACCTTATCTGAAGTGGTATCTATGACAAGCCAACGGTCAATATACGCATGTATGAATGAAGGATTGAAGGATAAAATAGTAATAAGTAAACAATCCTTTAAAAATATCTAAATATAAATATATTCTTCTTTTTTTTAGAAAAACCAATACATCAAGAGAAAGCTGTGAGCAAATTTGGATCATTTTCAGCAACTTTAGAAAATGAAATCCATCTTTCCTTCAGTTGCTATGGAGCTTCAGGAAAAGCAGTAGGTAAGAACAAGTGAAAGGAAGGAAATATCCTAAGTCAGTTTGTAAGATCTTTGTCGTATCTATTTAGGTCTATACTGTAATTATTCTGAAATTCAGTTTTCACAATATGTGTTACCTCAGGTGGAATTTGTTTAGCAACTTGGATTATTTTGTTAAATGTAACTTAGAATGCAAACTTCAATATACATATAGGTCTTCCTGAGAAATTTCTCCACACCTGTGCACCTGGATGGCTCTATATAACTGTTGCTCCCAGTTTGGCTCTTCAGTCTGAGCAACTCACCCCACTGCATAGCTACATAGATGCTCTGCCCTCTTGGTCTGCTTAATCTGGAACCTAACTTTGAGCTTCTTTACATGAGTGATTTATTGCATGCTCATGATTGGCCACTCATGGAAGCTTGTAGGTCATTTAAATGACATCATGAATGACCACATCTCAGGAATCCTTTAGAAATTCCTCCATGAAAAGAACCACTTTTAAAGTGATAATAGCCAGGGGAAAGTGGGAAGCACAAATGCCCTGGAGAAGCAACACAATTTGCCCTTCATGTAAAGATGCCCTTCACTTTCGGCCTCTGGACATTTGGACCTCTGTCAGCCTGGAACTGCAGCTGCAACCAGTCTTGGAGGTTAGCCAAGGCCTGACGCAGACATCCAGAGTGTAACTGGAATGCGGAACATGAGCACAGCATCACCTTAGATACGCAATTGCTGTATTTCAGATCTCTTATTTTGTCTTTGAACAAACAAATAAAATATAAAACTTAATTCTTGCAAGTTTTTCAAAAGACCCCCCAAAAATTAACTGCTTGTATGTGGTGTTCTTCTCTTTCATCAATATAAATCACCCCATCCCTCTGCAGATGAAAAGGATCCTTATTTAGCGACCATTTTGTCTATCCCTTCCGTAAACGTGCCCACATCTACTCTTGTTACCTCGGCTGTTTCTGCTGTTACCGTTTCTACCATAGGAAAGGCCAAACCTGGCAAAGACAAAACAGCCAAATCCATACCATCTGCCAAAGTGAGCTCTCGTCTCACAATGACCGCATCACCAGAAGACTCTTCAAAGCAAGAAGAGAAAAAGGTGTGGGCATATTTCCTAAGAAATATGATATCTCAGCCCTAAGGAATTCTATAATTGTCATAGTATATGGAATGGTGATCACTAATGTGGCTATACAGCTGCCATCTTATGCAAGGCAAAATGGTATAATTTTGGAGGGGCTGCCTCAGATGAGGGGAAAGGGGCACTGGGAATGAAAATAGAGTTCAACTGCGATCAGGATTGTGGTCAGAATGGGGACGGGGGGTTGGCATCAGACAACACAGGGTCTGCTGTCATCTCCCCTGGGATGCCAGATGGAGCTGGCTGGAGGACTGAGGGGGATGGGGGGAAATAAGCCACACGCTGGGGATGATGCGCCCATTCATTAACACTTCCTTGAGTCTCCAGCAAGTCTAGAAAGTAGAACTATTGCACCCCCTTCTTGCAGCTCCTTTACATAGCAGTTATTGCAGTAACCCCTGCCCAATGGGTTGGCTCTGTCGGGTTGAGATGACACACTAACCAGTCGTTGGTAATACAACCCCTAAAACAAGCCATTGGTGGTCAGGGTGGCTTGTTGGTGAAAAATAATCCACCCTGCGGAAAGAGGTCCAAGTGCAGATGACACGACAACCCATCCATGTTAGAGATTCCTACATGCAGGTGGAATACCTGACTTCACAAGTCAACTAGTCATAGAGCTCACACTATTTCAGGTTGGTCATGAACAATCACAGGGGAAAGCGAGCCTTTTGAAGGTGGCAGTCCATGGATATTGTGGCAGTCCATGGATCTCAGAAAATAGTTATACATAAGTTAATTCCAGTCTGTTGCAAGGCACTCTTGGCCATAGATGGATTTGGAGGGTGGTGGTCTGGTATGTCAGTGGTAACCTAGATCAGAAAGTAAAGAGACTGGGCAAAGCGGGCTGCCAAAGACACTCCACAGTACCCTCCGGCAACACCAGTTTGGTCCCAGATCCAGGCACCCATTGCAGTTCCATGAAACAAGCAGTGGGTAATTCACCAGTACAGGAACCAGAATCATAAGCCCAGAACCACAAGGACCATCTGAGGGAGCAGAGGCTCTTGTGGGGTGAAGCCTGAATTGAACTAGGGATATCCTCTGCTTCCTAGGCCAAGCAGCCATTCAAAACCACAGAGGGCACCTTCTGTTGAGGAGAAGGGTAGGGTGGGTGGGTGGGTGGGTGAGCCATGCAGCCATCTCTGGAGGGGAAGATTTTTTTCCTGGTACTGGCAGTTGAGAAGGTAGAGTCCCAGAAAAGGAGTGTAGACGTAGGTTTTTAATAAATAAAGAAAATGTAGGATGTTTGGCAGATAAAACCTCAGCCTAAGCATTGCCTGGAACAACACAGGAAGAAATTTACCTTTTGAAATTGTATAGCACAACCAAGGACTGTGTGAACACAGGCTTTGTACCTTCTTTGACAGTTGTTAAAAGAGGAGTGTCAAAAGGATCAAAACTATGAAAATGTGTTGTCTTTAAAATAGTTCAGTACTTCTGCTAATCACTTTAAAATTCATTTAACATAGGCAAAGTAATAGAAGCAAAAAGGTCTTCAAAGAAATTATTTGTTCAGTAAAATAATATGTGGATGTAGTTGTAACTGTCTGTTAAATAATAGCTCCATTACTACTTTTTTTTTGGGGGGGACAAATGCTTGCAAATATATGCAGCTTCTGTGTCTCTTCCATTTGCTAGGTAGAAATGGAGGAGCCAGTCCCAACACAAGCTATTCCAGACGCCCGTGTTTTCAATAGTTTGAATGTGTCCTGTCCCAATGGATTGGTACTGACCTTTCTTGGTCAAATGTTCACAGGTTGGTTCTGTGCATTATTATGTGGTTGCAACATTATTTTGCAGAAGTCATTGTGCTTTTGGAGGGTATAAAATTAGAATCCCGCTAGAACAAAATGTAAAATTTCCCTTAATACGTAATGGGATAAATGGGAATCCTTAATGATTCACATTTGTCAGAGGATTTAGGCCAGAGAAAGGAAGAAAATCCACGCACACACACCCCATCCATCTCACTCCCATGGTGGATTCTGCTAGTTGCCAATTTATGGAGTGTAAGAGAAGGGCTCACTAGTCACTGCCAGTACTACTGAGCCACTCAGATCTCCTGAATTGAAGTTCCCTTGCTATAGCATCCGTTTGTTCCCTGTGCCGTCTCCCTTTGCAGAGAAGATGGTCACAGGTATCAAGAAAAATGTGGGAAGGAGAGAGGGCGGGAGGGAGGTTTGCTAATGGGACATGAATAATTGTGCCCTTTAAATGTGATAGGAGCACCATGGGAAACATTGTATCGTGGGTGCTCCTGTGATGTTTACATGCTCAGAATCCAAGGGCAATCATGTGGGTTATTCTCTCAGAACTGGCATGCCCAGGGGTGTTGATTCTACAAGAAAAACTTATATGATCAGCCTCATCCAGATGGTTGTGGCCTTCAGACGTTGTAGGAGTGGCATAAGGTGAACCCAGAGAAAAACAACTAGTGTCATCTTTTAAAAAGCACCTGTGTTTTTCTGAAGGGCAGGAATGAAAACACCTAGAATCGCTTGTCCACTTCTAGAATCACTTGAGTGGCACAAGGCAGTGTGGGCTCCCTGCCATCTCCAGATACATACTCATATTAACCGATCAACATGGGAGTCATAACAGCGCCCCTCCTTTCCATGGCATCAGAGTAATGTGTGACACCATGGATCATGTAGCAGGAGACCACATCGACTCCTCTTGTACTGTTCAGGACCTCTCAGTATGTGAAGGAGCAGCACTACCGTGGTGCCCACAGAACTGTGGTATCAGGAGTCACAGGAGTTTCAGAAAGAAGAGACAAAATGAATCAACAGGTATAGAAACATCCTGACTCCACAACATCTAGTCATTGGGCAAACTCAGAAATAACATAATTTTGCAGACTATCATAAGACTAGGATCGATCTGATATCAGCAACGTAGGCATGGGGGTGGAGAACATCCTGGGTAGGATTTTGCCAATCTCTCAGCCTGGATGGTGTAACATACAAGTCTGCATGGGGTGCTCCTAAACGAAATCAGGTGGTGAAACTTGAGCTGTTCAAGTACTAACTTTCAGGGCCACAGTATATATACTGCTACTGTATTTAGACACAGAACTGCTCCAATCATGTAGCAGTGGGGAGGGGTGGAGGAACTGGGGTCTGGTTTTAAAAGCAAAAGGGGTGTGTAGATAAGGAGTGCAGAACCTTCCCCTGATCTATGGCTTGACTTCCCCTGCTGCTCTTTCTAAATACCTTTTCTCAGCCAAACTCCGTTGCTGGAAATGTACTTGGTGCTGTGCAGAGGGAGGATTCTGCACTTCTTGCTTGCATGTTTCTTTTGCTTTTAAAATTGAACCCCCTGCCCTGCCCCACAACAGACAGACAGACAGACAGACAGAGGCACACACACACACACACACACACACACACACTTCCCTTTTTATGAGATTTGTACAGTGCCATGTTTAAGCCAGAGGAACTACTGCCATCCATCCATCAGGTGTGACCCTTACTCCAGGAAATTAAGAATAAATTTGGAACAATATCTAAACAGATGTCATTGAATTGCCATCACCAGTCTTGACATTTTTATAGAGCAGTGAGCTCTACAGAGTTTCATGTATGACTATTGCTGCAATAATTATAACCTACCTACCAATGGATGCCATGTTTTAATATGTGACAGGTGAAGAAAAAGGATATAAGGCCAAGAGTGATGATGAAGAAAGCAAAATAGATGAGATTCAACTGGATGAGGCCAAGGTGAACGAAGTCAAAATACAAGAAGCCAAGATAGAACAACTCAAGGTCAATGAGGCCTTAGCAAGCAAGGCCAAAGCAAATGGAGACAAAGCAGATGAAGCCGAAGCCGCTGATGTAACTGCAGTAAACGGTACCATGAGGAATGAAGCCAATGAAGGCAAGGCTGAGGTTGAAACAGAGGAGGAGAATGTGGACAAGGCCAAGGAATCTGCTTTTGAAATATTGATTAGGCAGAGCTATCCACAGAGAGTGAAGCATTCACAGCTGCAGAAAACGGTGAAGAAACCAGTAGAACAGGAAGTGTCTAGAGTTATTACCAGACAAGGGACTGTTGTAAAGTACATGTTGGATGGATCCACCCAGGTATATTAAAAGAGTTCATTTGGGATTGACTTAAATAAGGTTTTATTTTATTTATTTTTCTAGAGGTGCTGCTGATTACCTGGAGTGCAAAATAATGGTCCAGCAGAAACGTTTGTTAGCCCTAACCTCAGTTAGTCATACTGCTATCTAAACATCTGAACTGTGGTGGAGGGGAGGGAGAATTTCACTACCAGAAGGGAGGAGGGTGATGAGAGGGAGCAAATAATCTGGCAGCCCACTCCCAGTCTCTCAACAGAATAACTGGTGCTCCTATAATATTTAGAGGCATCATGGAAGGAATGTTTGAATGAGTTCAGCCCATGCAATCTCCCTGTCTTACAATACTGAAGACATGACAGGAATACCAAGATCTGACCCTACTGCAAAGCCCTTTTAAAGGTGCTCCTCTGTCATTTAATTGCAGCTGGGCCACCTACTCTGTGCACTTAACATCTCAACTGTAATTTGAATGTGTCGTCCATAACTTACCTACTGTTTTGTTTTTTGTTTTTATATATTTAATAATTAGGCCACCACAAAGACTACAATGAACAATGCTTTCATCTAACATTACATAAATAATCACTTCTATTTCATTTCATTTTTAGCCTGTCCTTTGTAAGGGCTGACAGACTAAAATGATTTCATGAAAATCCAGATATAACCAGAAAGTGCTTCTCACAACACTTCCATGTAGATTGGGCCCAGGAGGTGTTGCTGCTTGGAACCTAGCAACTGCTAAGTGCCAGACAGGGAAGACTTGCTCCATCAAGGGTTGATTTGCAAGGAAGGAGAAAAGCAGCAATGCTGGCCGAAAGAAAAGAGACGAACTCTGGTGCTGCAGAAAGCGTTGTGTCTTTTCATGATGTATTACAGCCCAACGTTCCGCATTATAATCCTTCTTCAGGAGCTGGATTGTGATACACGTTATTATATTTCAAAAAGAACGACGATACCGATTACAAAATCGCAGTCTTATCAAACGTTTCTGTAGAAGCTACAGACAGAAACTTTCAGAGCAAACACAGCTCCTAACAGAACCATTTGATAAGATGGCGGTTTTGTAATCGGCACCGTCGTTCTTTTTGAAATATAATAATGTGTATCACAATCCAGCTCCCGAAGAAGGATTATTATCCGAAACGTTGGGCTGTAATACATCATGAAAAGATACCCGCCTTTCGCAGCACCAGAGGTCGTCTCTTTTCTTTCTTCTTCCATCAAGGGTTGGGCAACTTCCAACTGCTCAGCCTCATCTCCTTGCCTCACAAATCCTCAAGAGGAATTGACGTCTAGGAGGCAGTGGCCAAGGGGCAGCACCAAAGGATGTCAACCAGGAATATCTGCCTGAGTGATCCTGGCTCAACATGAAAACCACATTTTTTTTCTCTCTTAAGCCCTGTTTACTAGATGTCCATCCTCATGTTCTCCCCATCACAAGAGGATGAGCAGAGACACATTCCCTCAAGCCATGCATCCCACCTCTTCCCATGTCTCTGCTACTCTCCATACATGGACGAAGAAAAGTCTAGGAGCCTGCTGTCCATATGATTTGAAACCCGGTGACATCAGGATTTAAAATTATGTAGGGCCCCTATACAAATTGAGCAGGTTTGCTACTTCAGACCTTCCCTCTCAACTTGTGGAGGGTGGTGGGGAAGAGGCAAAGGGGATGGGGCCAGTGAGCACTCCTTCTTCATGGGATGAGGAATTTGTGAATGTGGCTGGCCCTCTATCTGGTAACCACTAGCCCCTCAGCTCAGAGGCACCAGCACAAGGCTTTCCATTGAATATCTTCCAGCATGAGGCCTTCAACTGAACAATATATGGCCCATCGCATATTCCAGTCCTAAACCATGAAAGTTTAAAGGTGAAAACGTGGAAACAGATTAAGCACAAGGCATAATATGATGATGACCCTGTAAGTAATGTAGGCACTGTGTTCTGCACTAACTGCAATTTCCAAAGAGCCTTCAGAGGCAGCCTCATGTTACCAGAGCTGAGGCCAAGTGCTGTCCAGGTATAGATGTAGCTATCATACAAAGATAGATCAAGATACATCTCCAAGTTATGAATCTGTTCCTTCAGGGGGAGTGCAGGGATGAATCTCTCACCATGTGGACGAATGTGTAGATCAGAATATAGTTCACTTACAAAATCCACATTGCAACAAATTGTATGAGGTGGACCAAGGGCTACATTGTATTTTTTACTTTTCTTAAACAGTTTATAGTTGCTTAGAGCAACTAGCTTTTCATCCATTGAAAAGTGGAGTGCAAATGTACCTGTTTTGCTACAGAAGTTGACAGTGGGCCTGTTCAGACAACATGCTAAGCATTGGTTAGGCCGCTAACCCTTTTGCAACAAATGGTTAGTCGGCGTATTTAAACTATGGTTCTTCTTCGTGGTCTCTGTGCATCACATCCTATGGGCTCGCGCTGGTGCCGAGCCTCATCGGAAACTTCTCTAGCCTAGACTCTTTTTTGGCAGGAACCCCTCCCCCCACCGTCCTATCGCGCATGCTCTTTTTCGACCGCTGTGCTGTTTGCCTCGCGGTGGAGCTTCTCCGAAGAACTGGTTGTAGTTTTTGATTATTTCTGCTAGACTCTATCTCCCTTAGGTTTTCCTACGTTTCTCTCTCTCTCCTTTCTTCTATATATTAAAAAAAAAAAAATTTAATCTATCTACTTTTTACTGTCATCTTCAGCTTTCTTACTTCACCCCTGTAGGTTTAAGTAAGTTTTTTTCTTGGCGGCAAGCAGGATGGCGCAGTCGTCACTATTCAAGAGTTGCTTCTCTTGTCGAGCAAAGCTAACACTGTCCGACGGCCACTCGTTGTGACTCCTTTGTTTGGGGGAGACGCATATTGTGCAGGCTTGCCCCCATTGCCAGAATTTCTCCCGGCAGACCCGGAAAAATCGGGCCGATAGACTGAGGTCCCTCCTTTGGAGCAAGGCCCTGGAGCCGGTGGACGCCCCGGCCTCATCCTCTCAGCCTAAAATGGCAGCCACGGCGCCCCCTTCAGGAAAGGCCTCCAAACAGCGCAAAACGCCGGCGGAGGGGTCTACCTCGTCCCAGGAGCCGAAGGCTAAGAAACCTAAGCATTCGACCTCGGGCGATAAGGCCCCACATAGAAAGAAGCAAGTTACTAAGGAAGGGGCGAAGTCGAAGAAACCGCAAAAATCGTCGCGGCTTGTGACGCTGGGCTCCTCGGTACCGCAACTCCCGGTACCGTCGGGTTCCTCCTCGGTACCGACGCGCTCTCCGGTACCGATGGTGCGGCCTGCTCCATCGCCGTCCGCGTCTATTTCTCTACCAGTTATGGGCGCTGCGATGGCGGCACCCCGTCCAGGGTCGGTGCGCTCGACAGCATCACACCTGAAGAGGGCCAATCGCCGAGAGGAGTCGCCGGCTTCAATTGTGGCTGCGATTGCCCCACGGGTCCCGACACCGACATCGCCCGGCTCCTTCCGATCTCCGGTACCAACGTCACTGTATCGCCATCGGCACCGTTCGGGCTCTTCAACATCGGGAGGCCTCCCGATACCAACGCCGCCAAGTCGTCGTCACCGACGCTCCCGCTCGCCATTACCGACGGAACTGTCGGTACCGACGCAATCTTCTCGCCATGAACACCACTCTCGCTCGATAACTCCGAGGAGCAGCCCAGGCGCTCGCCCGCCGGTACCAGTGCCGTCACCGCATCGATCCCGCTCCCCGACGCCAGTGCGAGATTGGGACGAATATTCTGACCACTCTGGAAATTCTTGGTCATCACGATCGGACAGAAGTGGCAGAAGAGCAAGCGAGAGACAGGACAACTACCTTTTTGACCCATATACGGGTAAATGGTTCCAGAGCCGGGGAGGCTTCATACCACCTCGACCTCCGAAAGCGCCACCGTCAGCTAGGGTCTCGGTACCGCCGCCAGACCCCTCGGTACCGGTGTCCTCGGTACCGGAGGTGCCGAGTCCTGTTCTGTCTCACAGACCAACCAACGAGGATCTCCCTCTACAGTCGCCACAGTCGGTGGAGGACTACGACTCTGACTCCTCCTCCGCGGTGTCGGCCCTGCAATCGGAGCCATCGCCGGATGCGGATGTCGGGACAAAGAAGAGGGCGTCCCCCTCAGTTGAGATGGGGAATTTCACGGAGCAGATGTTGCGAATGGCGCAGTCGCTCGGGGTCAATCTACAACAACCTCCGGAGAAGTACAACATCTATGATATTATGTATGTTGATACCGACTCCGCAGTGGCTATTCCTCTGATACCGACTTTGCTGCAGACTATCAAGGAATCTTGGAAGAGTCCATCCACGATGGGGGCAGTCTCTAGACGGATTGATGCCCTCTATAAATTGCAAGAGAAAGATGTGGGATTTCTTTTTAATCATCCAGCGCCAAACTCCGTCATTGTCGAATCGGCGCAAGGTCGCTCCTCTCGAGCCCATTCAACACCGGCAGATAAAGAGGGTAAGAAGTTAGACGCGATCGGCAGACGCATCTACTCGTTGACAGCGCTCTCGATGAAGATAGCGAATTATCAGGCCATGATGGCTCATTATCAGGCCTTCCTCTGGGAGAAGATGGCTTCCTTCATCACCCACCTGCCTGAAGATAAGAAAGAGTTGGCCCAGCTGTTTCAAACGGAAGCGTCACAGCTGGCAAAGCAAGAACTCACAGCTACCAGACATCAGGTAGATTGCCTGTCTAAGGTCATGATCGGGACAGTATCCTTACGGAGGCATGCTTGGTTGAGGTCCTCTAACCTCCCTCAAGAATCCAAGTCGCGCATTGAAGATCTACCCTTCGATGGCGAGGGCCTATTTAACGCCACAACAGATACGCCGATGGATACGATTCAAAAGGCCAAAACAACGGCCAAGAAGATGGGGTTCTACGCCCCCATGCCTTTTCAGCCTTTCTGTTCCCGTCGTTGGTCTAGGTCGCAACAGTACCAGCCCCATCAACAGTTTGGTAGGGGTCAGCGTTACCAGCAGCAGCGGCCCCAACCATCGCTCCCTCCCAGACGGTCTTTTCAACAACCAAGATACTGCCCTCAGCGTCCGAGACAGGACCACAGCCAGAAGCCGCGGCTTTGACTGCCAGGTGGTCCTCCCTCCCAGAGCTCCTCTGTTTGGCGCCCGCTTAACACACTACTATGCTGCCTGGGAGAATATCACATCAGACAAATGGGTGCTAAACATTATAAGAAACGGTTATCGCCTCGAATTTTCCTCCCGTCCACCTCCTGGTCGCCCACTGGTGACCCCCCCATCTGCACCGCTTCTACTAGAGGTGACCAAGCTCCTACAAAAAGGAGTGTGCCGCGTTCCGACCATTCCAAGGGGTTCTACTCTCGCTATTTTGCTGTCCCAAAGCGAGATGGAGGCCTAAGACCTATAATGGACCTCAGGCGCCTCAACCGTTTCATCGCTACCAAGAAGTTCCGGATGATAACGCTGGCGACGGTCCTTCCTCTTCTCCGCAGGCACAGTTGGTTCACGTTGTTGGACCTCAAGGATGCGTATTTTCACATCGGCATCTATCAACCGCATCAAAAGTTCTTGAGATTCGTGATTGGACGCAACACCTACCAATTCAGGGTCCTACCCTTCGGCTTAAAGACAGCGCCGCGCGTGTTCACAAAATGCATGGGTGCGGTCTGCGCCCATCTGAGGACATCAGGCATCGAACTCTACCCGTATCTAGACGATTGGCTAATCGTTTCCCATTCCGAGTCAGAGGCTCAAAGGGACAGCGATGCAGTAAGGCATCTCCTCGACAATCTTGGGCTGATGGTGAACGTCACCAAGTCCATTTTTCTACCGATGCAAACGATCCAGTTTATCGGAGTGGTCCTCAACTCGACAATAGGGAGAGCATTCTTGCCCCTGGAGCGCGCACTCGCGATACGGGCACTGTCTCGCAGGGTCATTCGAGCCAACTGGCTGACGGCGCTCACACTCCTGAAGTTACTTGGCCTGATGGCGTCTTCAGTCTACGTGGTCCGGTGGGCATGCATGCGCATGAGAGCCCTCCAACAATTCTTGTTGGCCCACTACGCGCCTCAGGACAACCCTCAACGTGTCAAGTTGTCGCCCCCTCGTGCACTCAAAAAGAGCATCGAATGGTGGACCGCGTTGCACAATCTCAGAGGAGGTCTACCGTTTCTAGGGCACAGCCCGTCTCGTCTCCTGACATCGGATGCCTCCCTTCAGGGGTGGGGGGCACACTGCAGCCCCCTAACCATCCAGGGTACGTGGTCCTTCCAGGACAGGACAAAGCACATCAACTTCTTGGAGCTTCTAGCAGTACAGAAGTCGCTCTATGCCTTCCAGATGCACCTCAAGAACCATCATGTACGTATCGTGACGGACAATACCACAGTCGTGTGGTACATCAACAAGGAAGGGGGTACGCGGTCACCTGCCCTGCTAGCACTGACGTTAGAAATTCTGGAGTGGACAGTCAAGCATGGGATTCAACTCTCAGCAGTACACCTTGCAGGGACACAGAATGTCCAGGCGGACCTCCTCAGCAGACAGTTCTCGGATGCTCATGAGTGGGAGATGTCCTCCGCGGTCCTTCTCACCCTTTTTCGCCAGTGGGGAACCCCCCGTCTGGACCTGTTTGCAACCCAGGACAATGCTGTCTGCGACGCTTTCTGCTCCAGGGCGGGTGTGGGCAACTCCTCCTTAGGAGATGCTTTCAACACACCGTGGCCGAACGGCCTTCTCTATGCATTTCCCCCCTTTCCGCTGGTCGCCAAAGTCGTCACGAGGATGTTTCGGCAGCGGGCCAACACCATTCTCATATCCCCGTGGTGGCTGTGGCAGGCCTGGTTCACCCCGTTGATGTCACTGGCCAAAGGCGAGTATTGGCATCTACCATCATACCGGGATCTCCTTTCGAAGGACCACGGCCAAGTCCTACATCCGGACATACATCACCTGCGGCTGACTGCGTGGTGCATACGCCCGGATGGCACAACATAGACCTTCCGACCCCGATACTCAACGTTCTGAGGGAGGCACATCGGCCAGCGACAAGGATTTCGTACGAATCTAAATGGCGTCGTTTCTCCACCTTCGCTGTCGAGAAAGGGAAGCGCCCAGAATCTTGCCCTATTGAGGACATCCTCCTGTTCTTGCATTCTCTTCACGAAATGGGCCTAAAGACCTCTTCCATTAAGGTTTACCTTGCAGCTATTTCATCAAACCATGACCTGATCGATCAGCATTCGGTGTTTTCTCATCCGCTGATGAAGCGGTTCCTTAAAGGATTACGGAATCTCCATCCTCCGTCTCGACCACCGGTTCCACAATGGAGCCTGTCGGTGGTTTTAACTGCATTGACTTCAAAGCCATTCGAACCGTTGGCCACAATCGATGTGCGGCTTTTGACCTTTAAGGTGGCTTTTCTAGTGGCCATTACGTCAGCGCGGCGGAGTTCAGAACTTTGTGCTCTGCTTGTCGATCCGCCATACACTCGATTCTTCAAGGACAAGGTCGTCTTGAGACCGGACCCCTCTTTCCTTCCGAAAGTGGTGTCGTCGTTTCACTTGAATCAGGACATTATTCTACCGGTTTTTTTCGACTCTCCGGAAGACCCTATTGGTGTCAAGCTACACTCTCTAGACGTTCGTCGAGCCCTTGCCTTCTATAAGTCAAGGTCGGCACAGTTCCGGAAGTCTAATAGACTATTTATCTGCTATGGTGGATGGAGAAAGGGCCACCCTGTTTCCACGCAGGGGTTTGCACGGTGGATTGTTCAAACTATCACGTCGGCCTACCAACTCGCTGGCAAAGAACCCCCAGACGCATTGAAGACACATTCCACTAGGGCACAGGCCACGTCAACTGCGGTGAACAACAGTATTTCTCTGACAGAAGTGTGCAGAGCAGCGACTTGGTCGCATGCGTCTACGTTTGTCACGCATTACAAGCTGGATGTCAGAGCCAGACAGGACTCCTCCTTCGGGCGAGCGGTCCTCTCTGCAATTCTTCAATAAGGAACAGCGGGCCAACCCACCTCCGGTAAGTGCTTGCTAGTTAATCGCCCATAGGGTGTGATGCACAGAGACCACGAAGAAGAAATGCAGGTTGCTTACCTGTAACCGTAGTTCTTCGAGTGGTCATCTGTGCATTCACACAACCCTCCCACCGTCCCCTCATGGCCTCGCTGTTGTTGGGTCATAGGGATCACTATTGCGCATGTCTGCTCTAGTTTCTTTTGCTACGTGTTGTTGGTTTGTTATCTCGTTCGCGAGGCAATAACGGTCTCATAGAACTGAGGTAGGAGGGAACCTGAGCATGCACGATAGGACGGTGGGGGGAGGGGTTCCCGCCAAAAAAGAGTCTAGGCTGGAGAAGTTTCCGATGAGGCTCGGCACCAGCGCGAGCCCATAGGGTGTGAATGCACAGATGACCACTCGAAGAACTACGGTTACAGGTAAGCAACCTGCATTTATGTAGCAACCACGTTTAAGAATGGTTCACACGACTCGCTAAACCATGACGTTTAGCTCAAAATGCCTAATTAGTGTGGCTCAGTGTGTCGTCTGAATAGAGTCGATGTGGTCTTGAAAAACATGTATGGGGAAAAAAACATGGCTGTTGCCATGAACCCATGAAGGCTACCATGCTTTTTTCCCATATAATGTTCCTGATGTCCCAGCATTTTAGCTATATTTGCTGCACTGAGTGTAGCTGGTAATTAATTGTGTGGGTTTTAACATGTATTGTGCTCTTCCTAGATACTGTTTTCTGATGGCACAGTGAGCAGGAGTCCTGATTCTGGCCCTGTGATACCACCTCCACCTCCACCCAGTACACCTCATACAGAAATCTTGCCTTCTCCTGAAATAAGCACCAAGAAAAGCAGTAGGTAGCTTTCTATTCCAAGGAATGGCATAGAAACTGTAAGCAGAAATATTCCAAAGCTGTTCTTTTCTGATTCATTTATTTTGAATCCCACAGGCTTAGGAAAGTGGTGGTCTGAATCAAAATGCCCCTATTCATAGTGGTGCTAAAAATGTTCCTTTCTTGGGAAATAATGATGATAGATTCTTGAAACAAAAACTGTATGAAAGATCATGTCTGTGGGAATATTTTAATGGCCCAGAAGTGGGATACTATATGTGTCATAGGGGAAAACGTTTGATTTGCCAAAATATTCTTTTACCAAATGGTTTGAGCAACAGCTTCTTTGCCATCTTCTTTTTGTAACCTTGTTGCTTTCTGCATTAAGTATTTGCTGTCCTTCTTGCATAGGGCACATAAGCTGACATAGCGTCATCAGATGAGTATTTTATCGCATGCCGTTCCTGCCCACTCACATTTTTTTGCGGGTCCTTTTGACGATGATGTCCACCTCCTGTGTGTCTCCTGCTCCTTCTGCTCTTCTTTCAGCAACAAATAAGACCCCTGTAAATCTGATTTTTTTAAAAAACGTTCCACTTCCTGCTATGTGCACGTGGTCATTGTTTACTTCCTCTTTCTTCTCCTATGTGAAGAAAGAGGAATTATTGTGGGACAGAAGTGGGGGGAAAGTGATGGTAAGAAGAAGAAGATGATGATGATGATGATGATGATGATGATGATGATGATTATATACCGCCCCATAGCTGAAGCTCTCTGGGTGGTTTACAAATATTAAAAACACTGAACATTTAAAAACCAATATATAAAATTTAAAACCATTAAAGCATAAAAAGCATAAAAACAGACTACATACCAGCTATGCAAGGGTCAGTTAAAAAAACCTCAACAAATGCTGTTAAATGCCTGGGAGAAGAGAAAATGTGGGAACCCCCCCCCACACACACACACACACACATCTGACGACACATTCGTAAAAGGCTTTCTAAAATCTTAATGAAATTGTTACTACGGAGAAATGATATTGTCCTGCTTCAGATCTGAAATACAGAAGACAACAAGTCATTCAGTGAACCACAACTTGGTTTAATAAAGAAGAAGCACTTTCTCAAACCATGCCACAGGTACCTATAATGCAGATGGTTCAACCAGGATAGCTGCAATGGAAAGTGAAACATCTCACTCATCACCAGTCTGTCATAATGTAAATTAAATGGCTGGGCATTGATGCCTCTGTAAAAGAATGCCTCGCACGCTTTGAAGAACCAAAGTGCATTGCTTTGCTACAGTTCATACTGAAAGGAGTGGGCAAAGAGTTAATCCTCTGCAATTGGAAGGTCAGGGAAACTTCAAAAACCCTTGAAGAACTGCCTCATGTCTGTAGTGTCCTACAAATTAAAGACCTCCAGATCAGATCAGCAACTGGAATCCGCGATTGCCTGCATCCATCATTTTGTCCTTAAGAATAGCTAGAGTTATTGGAAACCAGGTCCCTTGCTGGACAAGACCACCTCCAGCAAGGAAGGAAAAGGTTTTCCAACTTCATGGCTCCTTCCTGTCATTCTGTGTAGGCTTCAGGGTAGGTGGGGTTAGTGGAAGATTAAACCTTGGCCCTTCAACTGACACACAGATGATGGATGATAGTAGTAGTTGTAGTAGTGTTTCGAAGGCTATCATTGTATGTGAGTAAATCTTTTCTTCTTCCCATTCTCTAGGAAAATCTACCAAGGGTTCTCTTGCTCCAAAACCTGAAGCAGCTGAAACAGTTGCTCAAGATCACCTGTCTGATACAGAACAATCCCCAGATGCCCTGGCAGGCACCTGGATAACCACTACCCCATTAGGCATTCAAGTAGGCACCAAGGGATCAGAGAGACTTGATCTGAAGCCACTGTTGGCCTACCAAGCCACTGATCCAGTTAATGGAACGGTAATATTGCACCATCTGTCATATGTTTTCATATCTCCGTGTCATAGAGAATGACACCACATTTATTTCCCTGTGGTCATCTTTCACAGTAAAACATGCAAAGACACTAGTTTCTTTTTGATAGAAATGTGGGAACGAAACATGCACTTCCAGAATTAAAGGGGCACAGAAGTACCCCTTTACCTAAGGTGAGTTGCAAAAACAGGTTACACCATTATACGCCTCAAAATTCTATGGCTTATAAAATTGACCCTTTTTGAGCTAATAATTTGAATCTTGGCATCTGATCAACCAAATGAGCCTACAATTCTGCAAAATTTCAAACCAATCCACGAAAAAATTACCACTGGTACTGTAAGGTAAAAAGTGCTGAGAATTAACACGTTTGCTGTTTTTACACCAATTTGCAGAACTTGCTAGCAAATATACCTGGGCTACAAGAAAAATGGACCAGATAGCCAAATAAGTATCCCTTTGAAGGTGGCATCCATGTGCCACCCATTCAAATGTTGGAAGTGTTGTAACGTCCTCAATTCAATGCATTAAAGAAGGTGAGCGTTTATCCTTCCAATGTTGTAATATCAGTCTTTTAGCTGTCCAGAGGGCGCAGAGAATCCATTTACGCTGACCACTTGCTAATTACCATGAAGTAAGTGAATAGTTTAAGGAGTGTGTACATCAGCAAATATTAAAGTGTGTTCCAGTACAAAATGTATCTGTTTAATAATCTGCTGCCCTCCAAAAAGCAATTACTGGGCATTGCAAAACATGTTTAAAAGAAGCATTACTTGCATTGCACCACCAGCAATTAGCTTAATTAGACAATCCCTTATTAAAGAGACATTGCAGTGTACAATAGACACAAAACAATAGTTTTTGCTGGGTAAGATGCAGCCTAAAATCCATAGACATGAAAATTATAGATGCCAAAGCTACAATCCATTGATTAGGCAGAATGGCACTCTTCAATTTCCTATTCCATTCCTGCTTTCAAATCGACCAAGGTGGAAGATCTGATGCAGACAGGAAACACCAAAATTCAACACGAGTCAGCAGGTGAGCCCGAAGATATAAAGCAAGATCTGCAAAACGAAATCCACCTGTTTTAATTGGAAGTTGCATCCTTTAGAGAGATAATCTTTGAGTTGAGGACCCAGCACAACATATTTACAAAACAAATCATTGATTTTTCTGAAAACAATCCAGGGTACAGTATTCATCTTAAGTGTGTGTATCTTTCCCCACAAACTCAGCTGTTAAGACGCTCATCTATCTAAAACTTGAGACATCTCAATTTATTCAAAAAGGATAAGTTTAAGCAAGCACAATTTATAATATTGCACAACATCATTACTGATGATGGAGCATGTCTCTGTTAAGGCATTAGCAGCTGCTTCCAATTTCCTGGCTTTGTGGAGATTGAGCCAACATAAAATAGCCTTAAATCTATTCTTAAAAAAGTAGTTTTTTTGATAATTGGATATATATTAAAACAGTCTGACTTGACATTCAAAATTAATCCATCCATAAAACTTAATCAGTAATCTTTTCCTATTCCAGGTAATGATAATGAGAGAAGATAGGGTAGTTGTGGTGGAGAAAAGAGATGGTTCCAGAACAGTGGATCATGCTGATGGCACCAGAATAACCACCTTTTTCCAAGACTGTGTTGAAATTGTGCCTAATGATAATGAAGAAACAGGTATGAGTATGATTGCTATGGATGGTACCGAATTAACCCATCCGGCCAATAGAACAACTTGTATCAGTGGAACAGGGAGGGGTGATTACACACACACACACACACACACACACAACCTTCTGACATCCTCAAAATCTTCTCTGGAGGGTTGGGGGACTCTCTGGAAATATTTTTAAGAAGGCATAGGGGAAGAGAGAGATTTCACCCAATATGGCAATTTTTCATCGTAAGAAACAATTGCTCATATGTTAATTGTTCAATTACTTGTATGTTAATTGTTCATTACTTTATCATGTTTTCTCCTCAAAGACAAGTTCACACCTGTTAAATCTCTTTTGCATAATTAGATACAGCTAATTTTGGTTATTTAACATCCTAATCTTGGTGATGGGAGTTCTAATTTGCTAAAAATCAAACTTTGTTTGTAAGCCGCCTTGAGTCCCATTATTGGGAAAAAGGCGGGATATAAATAAATATAATAATAATAATAATAATTTGTGCTAAAATGAAATTTCCATTCCACATTCTAATAAACTTTTCTCATATGTGGCAAAAAGGAGTTGGCAAAACAAAAAATCAGTATGAGACTGTGCGGCTCTCCTGCCAACAAATAAACACTTCTGGCATTAGTCTGATTGCAGTGCAGTCAGACTGAGTATCACTGCAATAATAATAATAATAATAATAATAATAATAATAATAATAATATATTTATTTATTACCCACCTCTCCCAACAGATCGAGGTGGGGAACAGCATCAAACATAAAATACAAAACTGATTAAAACACATAAAAAAATCATTAAAATACCAATAAAACACCAATAAAACACTTTAAATAAAACACAATAACCAGAACCTTTTGATATAACCTGATGTAATGGAAACGTGATTCATAATAACAAATTATTTCCTAAAGGCTTATGGTAGAGTCGTCTGTGGCAACTGCCAACCTAAAGACAATTGCTTTAACAGCTCCGCTGTAGTGAAAACATTAGTCAGAAAGGAAGAGTTCCCACTCAGCTCGGCAGAAGCACATTCTCTCCTCCCCCACTGGTTGCTAGTGCAGAGTACTAACGCTGCTTCTCAATGAAGAGAGAAAGAGAAAGAGAATGGCATCAACAGGGCAGGATGCACTGTTCTGATATGGTACTTTGTTTGGTGCATTGGAGTTTAAAGCAATGGGTGTTGTTTCCTGGCAGAGCTGGCAACCCTAATCTGTGGGCAAACTTTCTGTGCTTTCTTTTCAATGCCATTTTCAACCTCTTGGACCATTAATTGTGCATTAAACAGTACCACAAAAAAGTTTGGTGCACGATGTACAGTTGGTGGTTGGGAGGGGGGAGTAATTGCTACTAGAACCTTCATGAAAGTTAGGTTCAAGACAGCAGTATTGGGGAACTGTTGCTTAATCTGTAGTGTTCCATCTTGCCCCCCATATTATTCTAGGATAATCTTGGATATCATTGATATAGGAATGATACCAAGGTCTAGGTTACCTTTTCTTCAAATTCCAAGGGAACAGTGGACACCCTTAACTGGTATCTGAGACTAGTGAAGGACCGGATGCAGCAAAGAAACTGACACTTGATCCAGACAAGAGAGAAGAGCTCTGTTGGTCAGCAGAAAAACGAATTCAGGATAAGGTGTTCAGTTGTAGCAGAATTTGCATTGTAGTATGTAGAATTGATGAAAACTTATTCTATCTTGTAGGTGTGACTAGTTCTGTATGTGTCTGTTGTGAGATAACTATGAGTAATGGAAGATATTATTGGAAATGGAGAGAGGTTGCCATGAACAGGTCGGTCAAGTGTTGGAAGAAGTACAAAGCTTAACTTAGCAGGGATACCTTCATCAGTGCCTGACCTGGTTACATTGAAAACAACGGGAATGGTGGTATGGCCAGGTCTGAAAATAAGGATGAGGTCATTGGCATCATGAGGGTTATAAAAGGCCAGAGTTTGATCAGTTTGGGAGAGAGATCCTGAAAGAACGAGAAGCCCACCATATGTGCTTAGGCTGGCTGTGCCCACCATGTCTTCCATTTAGATAAGTCTGAACCTTTGATATTGGCTGTTAGATTAAGAGGAACCTAGATTTTACTACGTTATCCATATGTTTGCTACTATCTTTATTATACTTTTAATCATTATAACTTGTGTGTATTTAGGAATGTTTGTGATCTGCTTCATCTTAGCTAAAGCTTGTTATTCCCTTAGACTGTTTGAGCAATAAAATGTATTCTTTAATACCGTAATAGTGTAGTCTGACTGGAGAAAAGTTTAAAGGACCACTACCCATATACATTAATACTTGAAGCCCAAAGCATTCAGTAAAGATTTGTAAATCTATCACTGAGTGGGGTCCGTCCTTTAAAGCTGTTGTATTCTCTCTTGGTCTGGTGAATCTCAGATACACTCGTTCATGTTTGGGAAACAAGTGGGTCGGATGGAGTAAAAAGCAGTTACTCATCTCACAACCTGTTTTACTCAGAGTTGGCTTATCCCCTTGAAAACCCAAGTTTGCAGCATGAGGATGTTTCTATATCTGCCTTGCTCCTGTATGGGGTTCATGGACAGGGTTTTTCTGCTCAGTATAGATTAGTATGCCAGTTGTATGAAAATTGCAGATCTGGTTGCTGTCACAGATGCCCTGGGGGCTGTCTTAATAGCATCTTTACCCCAAGGTGGCTCCTAATCTGCACTGCGTCAGTTATATGATGCAGCCACTGATTTGGAGCCACCCCAGATCAAAGAGCTGAAGACCCACAGCAGAAAAGTCAAATTTTCCTGGCCAAGTGAGATCAGCGTGGCTCTTCCTTAATCAGGCACTGTGCCAGGGGGCGTTCCTGAGCGGAAGGCGACCTCTCATTGGCTGTCAGAAACCAGGGAAGGGGGTGGGCCTGGCAGGCCTAATGCGAAAAACAGGGGGAGAGAAGCATCCAAATCAGGTGAAACGAAGGGAGAAACAGGTTCTCAAGATGCTGTTTTTTAATTTATTTTTTCAAAGTTGAAGAGCCCTTTGACGCGTTTCGGCCTATATCTTTACATGGCTCTGCATACCACTCTTTTCAATTGTTATTATTTATTAGAGAAAGACATTCTGTTGAGAAGAAGATCTTTGCAAATACCTTCCTACAAGTAAGATTTCACAGATATTCTTTTGATTAGAATTATATTGCATGTATGTAATGAAATACCAGTATATAAAGCAATCTGTCCTCATGTAGTAAATTAAAAATGTTGTAAAAACGGTTTACATCTGCACATAGGCCCTTGTGGCAATATGTCAACTTGATTTTGTAATGAGAATATATTTTAGCACATGTTGTCCCCGCCATGTTTTTTACAATAAGGCCGTATACAGATATAGGCCGAAACGCATCAGGCTCTTCAACTTTGAAAAAATAAATAAAAAACCAGCATCTTGAGAACCTGCTTCTCCCTTCGTTTCACCTGGCAGGCCTAATGGCCACCGGAAAGCCTGTTCTGTCTCCCTCCATGTAAATAACTTGCTGCCACCCTGCAGCACCAATATTACGGGGTTTGGTGGAAGAGGGTGCCAACTTGGTGCTGTGAAGACAGCCCCCTAGTTTCATCCAGGTTTGAATTTTGCAACGTGCTCTGTGCCTTTGAAAAGTTCCTGGCAACTGCAGCTGGTGCACAATGTGAAAGTGGCTTTTTTAAGGCTGGTAGTAATCACATGACTTCATTGGTTCCCAATTTGCTTCTGAGCCCAATCTAAGGTTCTAGCTACTTCCTTCAAAACCCTAAATGGTTTCAGGCCAGGACTGACTCTTCCAATATTATTCCACCAAAACATTCAGTTCCTCAGTGGAGTCTCTGTTTCATATCCCACAACTGTCAGAACATCAGTTGATGGATGTGGGACGTGGCCGCCTCTCTGGTAATGCCAAGACTGTAGAATGCTGGGCCTTGGGAAGCCTGACAGGCCCTGCTCTTGTGGACATCTGTTGAAAACCATCTTATTCCAATATGCATTTACTCTCAAGGCTTGAACCTGTTTGCCCTTACTACCTTGAAATTGTTTTTGGCTCTGCTGTTTTGTGTTCATTTTTATGGTAAAATGCTTGTATTGAATAATTTTTATTTTATGTTGTAAGCAACATTGCAGGTCCTATAACTGGGGCACAAAGTGTGGGGTAGAAACATTTCAATAAATAAGGAGAGGTTGCATCCAGCTTTTCCAGTACAAGACTAGGGCTCAAAGTCATCCTGATGAGAAATAACATCATTCCACTTCTCTATGTAAACTTCCTCACAGCTCAGTATGAGTACTCTTCTGAAGTATGTTGTTGGTTTGATTTCATTTCTAGACCCTAACCCCCAAATCATCACAAGGAAGGTGAAGTGTGTGCGTGTAGAAAATCCAGACTTTGCAACCGTCATAACAAACTGTGAGGACAGCACCTGTTGTGCTATTTTTGCTGATGGAACCTCAATTATATCAAAGCCACAAGGAACATACCAAGTAAGTCCAAAATTCAAAATATATGCAGAAATATTCAAATTCTTCTGTCTCAGTGTTCTGTTTGTGTCCCACTGCTTCCCAAACCCCAACTTTCCAGTTATCCAAAGTTCAATATGAAGTTAATAAATGCCACTATTCCACATACAGCTCCTAAAATTGATTCTTGAGGAAAGTTATTCTAGAACGTGAAATGATTAATAGATGGTAGGGAGATAGAGATGCTCAAAAGTAATTGGTTACATTGAGAGAGCCAAGTGTAAATAGATGCACTGCAATCAGTTTTCATACCAACTCATTCTCCATTTCCATATCACATATCAGGATTAGTATATTTACTGGTGTCTGACCTTCCTTGTTATGGTAGATATTGCCCATGAACAAAGGCTCCCTCTTCGTCGATGAAAAGTGTTCTGCAGTTTACTGCCCAGAGGCATTTGACAAAAATGAATGTGAACTTCTGTCTACTTTGGAGGACCAGCAAGCAGGGAAATACATTATGAAACACAACTCTAGCATTGCCTGTGAGGTTACAGACCCTGCAGGGAACCATTTCAAGGTAAAACCCCCTAAGAGTTATTCTTGAGATTTTTGTATGGATTTGTTATACATATATTGGTTTTAAACTAGTCTGTAAGTATTAAAACAATTTAAAACTATTAAAGCTTTAAATTGAGATATATTTAAATATATTTGCATATTAACAAAAATCTCTATAGGGGAGTTTTTTGAGGATACTGGCCATAGTTTTTCTTCAGAATGAGGTAATTTACTCCTGAATAATCAAAAAACCCTTCATTTTACGAAAGAAAGGCAATATTGATATTTCTTTTTCATCCATTTAGGAATCTGGAATATGAACTATTGCTTATTACAGTAACACACCAGAACCAGAACAGAGCCCATTAGTCTTAGAGACGATCTAGATTTCATAAACCTTCAGTTGCCTGTCGTTTTTATTGCTCAAAGGAAAAGTATGGTAGTTATACCCTGAAATGTAGATTATATGTTAGCTTTGGATACACGCTGGAAGAAAAGTTGCCTTTAGGTTTGTTTCTTTTTCTGCAAATACGCAACACGGAGCGTCAAGTTACTGGTTGTGTTTGCAAGTTACACTAAACCACAGTTTAACATTACATGCATGAGCCTCCAGCGCAGGCATGAGGAGGGGATCGGAAATATGGGTCTGCGCAGAATCACCCCCCCCCCCCCCCAATGCTTTGGAACTTGTTTATCATAACAGGTTTTTCAGTTTGGTGCATTAGACTGATACTTCAGTTCTGATCTGAAGCACAGCCTTGCTTCATCTTTTATTATTATTGTTTATTATTTTGTATGTAAAAATTTCCACTCCTTCAGGACAGCCTTCTTTAAATTTGCCCTTTTAATCTATAGCTGATTGCAGCAGGTGAGGATTGTGTGGAAAGGGCAAGATTGATGCACTAGAATAAGTAACTTCTCCCTACAGTTTCAATTGAAAGCAGCTTCTGCATCAATACTACCAAGAATATGAGTGCCGGGAAGGTACTTAGAGAACAACAGTTATGAATAAACAACTCTGCTTTTTATTGCAGGTCATGGCTGATGGCAGCACATTTGAATTCATTGATAGCATTGATTCTGATGGAAAGGAATCAGAACCCACAGAAACTCAGACTCCAGTCATATATGGAGAACATGCACCCCGGTATGCAAACAGTACATTTTGTGTCCTCTAAAAGGAACTTTATTCCACAGCCCAGTTTTGATCCTCCTGTAATTCTTCTGAAATTCTACTTTCTCATTTTATGTTTTGCATGCTTGCACTGATCAGATTTGTGGGTTGATCGTTTAGGTTCTTCATTGTCTATGCTGATGGCTCAGGGACTGAACTCCTCCGAACCAGGGATACAGATGAATACCTGGCTATGGCATATGGTGATCCAGTTACAGCAGTTCTGCAAGAGCCAATACAAGAATGCCCAGGTAGGAATGCGTCATTTCATTTAGATCAATCTTGCTTCTGAGGAGCTTTCTCCACAATTAGTTTTTTTGTACATTATTCGTTTCTGTCCTATTCCAGACTCAAAGTTGCATTTCTATTTTTTAGGGTTCAAAGTGTTTCCTATCATATATTATGTGTAATATTGATAACAACCTCATAAAGTAGGTCACTGTTATTATCCTCATATTGCAGATGAAGAGATTGAGGGCATTTCTACATGAGGGTTTTATTGCATGCTTGTGCAATAAAGGGTTGTGTGTCCTTTACACGACGTTGTCATCCTCCAAGACGTCTCCCATGATTTCTGACCTTTATCCCAGTTTTTAAAAGATTGGGGATAATGTGGTAATAAATGTTAATCTGCTTTAGCAGCCATGTGAAATTGCACAGTTCCACTATACCACAGCACCAACTAGTGGCTGTATAATGAAACATGTAGAACTTGCAGACAAAGGAAGTCCCTGGATAAAAAGTCCATGTCCGCCTGTGTAAGGAACTGATCTTAATCCCACAGAGAATCTGGAAGCATAAGCCCGAGTAAGTTGCAGGATAAAAAAAACTGGTGTGGAGAATCCCTAAGGCCGAGAGTAACTTGCTTAAGGCAAGTTCATGGCAGAAGCATGATTCAAACTAGGGACTTCCTGATTCATAGCTCAGTCACTTTACCATTCTGCTCCAGCTTTTCAATTATTCAAAGAACAATATTCTGTTCTTGGGAAAACACTATATTTCCGACAGAAGTATCTGCTATTTGCTGTTATAAATGCAATGTGGCACATTCTTGCAAGAATGCCAAGGGTATTTCTGAAACATAATTATGGAGAAGTGACGTAACTTTCCCTTCCACAGGCCTTTTTCATTAAATGAACCCTTTTCATTTTAGGTTGGGTTGAAAAATCCAAAAACATTATTTGGAGCCAGTGTATTCTGTACACTTGCAGTATAGGACTGTGCCCCGATTCTATTTTTAAAAGCCAAACTCCCCATCATGGGTGGGAAATAACATCATCAGATTGAAGTGGCACCTTGAGCCACAGTTCTGACTCATCAAAAGAAACTTACTAAACAATAAACAATCAAGAAAAGCAGAGAAAATGTGATGCTTCAGAGCATCCCATTGAATAAAGATGGATAGCTTACATCCTTCTTGAAAGTGAAAAATAGAGGAACAATGAGAGGCCTAGAGGAAGATGAAATGGACTAATAATGGGGGAAAATGTGTTTAAAACTCCAAAAGGAACAACAGACCCAGTAGCAGATATTGCCCACCAACTGAAGCAAATATGACCAAGAATAAGTTCAGACCACCTAGCCACTAAAAGACAAGTGAAAGAAGTAGCAGAAAAACTTATCGACATCTCTAACACCACAAATGTAGATACAAACAACAATTATAAGTTAGATCGAATCCAATGGAGATTTCGCAGGCCATGTGGAATCCTTGAAAAATAGACATTGGAGGCCAAACCTATGTATCGGAGAACTCAAGGAGTCCATCAAAGGGAACAATATGATCATATTTCTAATGAGAGTGTTTACAGCAGGGGCGGGCAACTTTGTGAGCTCCAGTCTGCCCCCCCCGACCCTCCTTGTGGGCTGTCCCCCCAAGCAGATGCCCAAAAGGAGGGTCAAAATTAGCTTATGAGTGGGCCATTTTGTTTGTAAAAGAAAAAGTTGTGTTTTTTTTTAAAAAAATGAAGTCCCCCTGAATTTTGGGGATGGCAGGTATTTCCCTCTATCTAGTGGGAACAGCAGTTTAGCTATATCCCATAGCACTAGCTACATCACATATCTTCTGAGCAAGACCCATTCTGTCCCTATCTATTATTTGCACTTGAATTCTTAAATGTATATCTTGCATAGGCTTAAATGTACTGGAAACCTGCTTTGATTGTGCAAAGACCCTACGTTTCCTGTCTGTGGAAGCCTGCAAGGCTCAGCATTTGTAGGCACAGAATGAGTGGTCAGTTCTACATAAGCAGCATCTGCAGGTTTTCTGTCTGTCTGTCAAACCAGGAGTGCTAAGCATGACTATCATCCGCCCTTTGACTGAAGCTTCTCGATGGGTAATGAAGAGAGACTCTGCCACTATCATTCCTGACAATCTCCAGTCAAGAGCCTGGGAAACCTTTCCTGCAGTTGAGGTACACAGCTTTCAGAACTCTTCCTTCAGGGCATGACTAAGGTGTAACAGCATAGATCTTGCAGACGTTTGCAGTTGTTCCATGGGCTGTGTATGCAGTACATTCTGTTTGCAGGGGTGAAAATAAAAATCTAAAGAATTGACAGTGATTTGTTGAGGAGCCTGAACTGAGTCCATGCATTGCCTCTTCCCCTCTCTCCCATCAACTATGCAATTGCGTGTTAAGGCCAGCTACACAGAAAGCAGTATGCAAAAGCCCCCGCTTTTACCAGCGAAACAGATTATCAGAAGGTGATGTCACTGTAACGGCTTCCTTCAGATTTTCCCATTGCTGTGAGCTCAGCCTTCTATTTTGGGCTTTCAGTCGACTTTTGGTGTTGTTAAATTAAACCATTTCCCCGCAGCAAGGATGGATAGTTTTGCCTTCATCCATTCAGGCATCAGTCTGTATTGTGAGGTAGTTGGAGAGGAGAAATAAGATATAGGTTAATCCACATAGTTGTGACCCAGAAGCCACCTACATTCTATTGTTTAACATGTAGTTGGGCATGTAACATTCAGCTCCTGCTTGAATGTAAATGATTTTAGGCTTGGAAAAATCAGAACCTGGTTCTCAATTTTTCTTTTAAGAACCTCCCTCTATATTTCATCATGCTATAAAACATTAACAGTATTGAATGTGCTCATGATAGATAACAACATAAACCTTGGGGCAAAAGCAATAACCATTCAGTCTTTTGAAGTCTGCTTATCCCAAGACATGGTGCCTGTGTTGCAAATGGCAAGCTTCCCTATATCATGAACACATATTTGGAAGAATGTCCCACTGAAATGCATAACTGACATCCCACTCTTCTCGTTTGGATTCAGAGGAAGACTCCAGGCCCTCCATTTGGAATGCATGCTTGGAAAGGCCTGTCCATAGAATTCAAGGGGTTAGCAGGATCTCCTGCACCCATAGAAAAATGTCCAAATGTTCTCCAAGTTCGTCGGTTGATCCAATATGAACCAGTCACTGATGATTTGAGACACACATTGCAGCTTTCTGTCAAGGTAAGGCAAACCCTGTGAATTGGAGTAAATTCACAGGTAACTGTGTGTCTCTCAGCTATAAATAAAAATAATAAATGCAGTTGAATAAAAGGTGATTTTAGAGTTACGTAATTTTTCTTAGAAACCTGGATTGCAGCATGCATCCTAAGATTACGTAACTTCTCCATACAAATCCCTTATGCCAGTTCTCTCAGCTGTTCAGCTTTACTTCCGTTTTGTTTTTGTGATCAGTCTGAAAATTTGGGTGATTCCATACTTACCCACAGGTATCACAGTAATATGAGTTGTAAACTGATCTTGTCTTTCTGGCTCAATGGCTCAATGCACAGTTAACGGTGCAGGCACTATACTAGAGTGACCATATACAAAAGAAGGCAGGGCCCCTGCAACTTTAACTGTTGTGATGAAGAGGGAATTTCACCAGGAACTCATTGCATACAAATGACACTGGCTGAAATTCCCTTTTCTCTACAACTGTTAAAGTTACAGGAGCCCTGTCCTCCTTTTCATATGGTCAGCCTACCTTAAAGGCCCTATTAACCCAAGAGTAAACCTTTACCCTTACATTAATAGAGCCTTTAAGGCCTCCATTGGCGCAGGGGTGGGGATAAAGAGTGATTTCAGGAGCCTCCAGGAATTGCGCATTTCCTCATTCCCCCCGCTGGGTTAATGGAAGCCGCCATTAACGCAGGAAGCCATGGCGGATAGTTGCTGAGCAGTTGCAAGCCTCACGGGGGTGGGGGGCGGCCGATCTCACCCATCCCTAGTCAACACAGAAACATTGTATTTGGCTTGGAAATGGACTAGAAGCCAGTGTGCCTGACAAAGCGCTAACATCACACAATCATATTGGCAATTCCCAGTTAGTAATCTAACAACTCTGTTTTCAACTAATTGAAGTTTCTTAAGCATCTTCAAATGTAGTTCCACGTTCAATGCATTGCAGTCATCCAATCAGGAGGTTACTGGAGCATGGATAACTGTCCAGATAAAGTCGTGGCTGGTATATCAGTTGGGCTGATAAAAAGCACTCCTGGCCTCCAAGGCCACATGGGCTTGAGTGAGAATTATTATTTTGCCAATTTCATGGATATGTGTTTTGGAATGTAATCCAACCCCAACAACTTAAAATGATAAGTACTGATGGTGTGGCCATGGTGCACATCATATAAAACACACCCAGTGTGTTAACCAGCAATATAAATATGTCAAATTCCATTTGTATCCAAAGTGTGGTACGTTCCTTTTCCTCCAGTTCCTTTTGTCCACTTTTTTCTTTCATGGAATGTTTGGTGTACAAACACTGTCTTACTTCATCATATGCACTACTGTTTGAATGTGTTCTGGGACAAACAAATGTTATTTATACCCAAAGCTAGGAACCTAGGAAGCTGCCTTAGACTGAGCATTCTGGTCCATCTTGCCCAGTATTGTCAACACTGACCGGCAGCCGTCTCCAGGGTTTCAGGCAGGAGTCTTTTCCTCGCCCTACTTGGAGAAGCCAGGGATTGAATCATAGAATCGTGGAGTTAGAAGGGGCCTATAAGGCCATCGCGTCCAACCCCTTGCTCAGTGCAGGAATCTACCTTAAAGCATCCCTGACAGATGGTTGTCCAGCTGCCGCTTGAATGCCTCTAATGTGGGAACCTGGGACCTTCTGCATGCAAAGCAGGTGTCCTATCACACTGAGTTATGGTTTCTCCCCATAGAAGCTGTCTTTTATGAGGCCAGACTAGTTTTCCATTGAGTTCAGAGCAATATGTCCTTAATGGCAGTGCTCTGTAGAGTCTCAGGCAGAGGATTTTTGTGACGTCTACTACGTGAGCCTTCTAACTAGCGATGCCAGGGATTGATCTTGGGGGCTTCTGCATGTAAAGCATGTGCTATACCAGAGAGCCATATTTTAGTATATATAACGACCTTAACAATCCAATGGCTGTGAACCAATCCAAAAAGCATTTAAGTTACATTGAAGGTTCTTTGTATTTAAAGATTGATCTCAGCTGGAAGTCAGGAAAGGGGAAAAGGACAGAGGGAATCCATAGGATATCTTAAGTTTCTAGTCTGTCAGGCAACACCCAACTGGATAACATCATATCCAGATGACTAGGTGTGAATGGATCTCAGAGCAGCTTTGAGTCAAAACAGTGTGCAATACAGAAGGAGCACAGGTGCACTGCACTTCCGGTTTATCCATATCATCCAAAATAGAACTCTTTCCTCCCTGCCGCATCCCTTGGGAGATGCAAAATCTACTCAAAAACCTCCTCAAAGCATCTGCCAATGCAGAGAGAGATTGCACATCTCCCCAGATGTGAAAATTCAATTTCAGACAATACAGAGATGTGAGACAATTGGAGGTTCGAGGCAATTGTACTTCCAGGTTCTTCCACGATGCTATCACACTTGAAACAGCTCTAGAAACCTCCTGCCAGCTAGCTCAAATGGTCCTGATGTTACACAAAGTGGGTATAGTTTGGCAAAGGTATTGAAGAGAATATGCACATCCAAATATTCATTTTCATATCCACCATTACTTACTGTGATAAAGATTTACTCTAATAGTATGAATGTTTACTCAAAAGTAAGTCCTAACTGAGTTCAATGGAGCTTATTTCCAGGAAATATAGGAATATGACCTAAAAATGTTTGTTTGTCCTGTTCCTTCTCCACTGTCCTATTAGAAGTACATTGATAAAATCATGAAGCAAGAAAATGAGATGCAAGAGATGACTATTAAAGATCCAAGAATGGAAGAGGAAAGGGGAAATGCTGCAGATCTTCTTAAGCTAGTTATGGTGAGGACTGTACATGTTTCATTGTTCTTTATTTCATTATAAGTGGTTTAAATTCACTACTAGGGTCTGTCCATATGTCTTCTAAGCCCCATGGCAGCTGCGAATCGGCGTTGTGTTAGTTATAGACGCAGCACAGATTCACAGCCACAGATTCATGGAAAAGCCACAGCTTTTCCATGAAGCTGCATGGTTAAAAAGTTGGGGACATACTCCGACTTCATCATTGGGAACAAGGTCACCCTGGATCATCTGCAGTCTGACCTCGCTCCATGGTTGATCTGGGGGGGGGCAGTCCAGGTGGATGGCAGCCAGCGATTGGTTGCCTGAAGCCAGGAAGAGGGTAGTGGGGGCTGCAGTGCCTTGATGACCACCGGAAATCCCTCACTCCCTCCTTGGCCATAGGGATTACCCAGCGCAACCCTGCAGGATTGAAACCTCAGGGTTTAGGGGGAACGCAGCATCAATGCAGTGCCGACAAGGCAGCCCCCTAGAAAGAATAGCTCAGTTTACATTCAACCTGTAACCTCTACTTTTCTCCTCTTCATAGACATAATTGCATTCTTTACTCTTAATGTAAGGAAAACTACCAGTCTATTCCTGAGTCTACTTAGTTTTTTGGCTGTTTTATACTCAATCCAAATCACAATTTCTATACCTACTGCAGCACTATGATCAAAAGCAAAAAATTCTTTTAGAACCTCCCCATTCATCCTAATAGATCGCTTTTTTCCCCTGCAGTGATTCAGAGATATCCCAACATTTAAGGTTTTGGCCTCCATATTTATTTTGGAGTTCTTGTATCTTATATTTTAATATTTCTACTTCAACTTTATACTAGAAGACTCCTTCCTTACTCCAAGAATTTCTTTATCTGCCTGTTTTGTATAATGCTGTAATTTATCTTAAATTAGTTCAAGCTAATTGTTTCTTTATCCTGCTCTCCTAGTTTTGCTTCAACTCTAGACACTTTCTCAAAAATATCAGAAAGGCTTAGCATCCAAATATTGATCCTCATTTAAATAAGATTCTAGTTTGTTTACCCGTGTCTTCCAGTTTAAATCCAAGATTTTTAACTCTTTCCTTTAACTTCTGATCAAATATTTCTTCTGAAGTTCTTTCCTCTACAATCTGACGTGCCGCTGTCCCACATCCCCCCGCTGTTATTTCCTATCTGCTGCTGACACATGATGGATCAGAGAATACAGCAGAGCAGGTGTGGGATAGCTGTACTTTGGCCCACGCTGGGAAGAGTGGCTGCTTTTCCTCACACCGGCAAGGCCTGCCACACCAGCATCCCTGATGTCGTCTCTATTTGGATAGAACAGCAGGGGTCCTGTTTTTGGCATGTGCCAGCAGGAGAATCCCTGCTGTTATCTCTGATCTGAGATTGGAGAAAACAGAGGGGGATGTCCTCCAAGGGGATCCCTCCACAGGGTGGGTCTTGGAGCCAGATTGGGGTACCCCACTTGGAGCCTAAGCCCCAACCCTTGGAGGACCCCAAGAGGCTCCATGGGCCAGATTGGGTGCCCCACAGGATGCCTGTTTTGCCCTTTTAGGGGGAAAATTGCTACTCCCCTTCAGACGCACCTGGCAAAAAGGTCCCTCTATCTCCCTAAACTCAGTACAAAAGGTCTGTTAACCATTAGGTTCTTTCTTGCCAAGGGGGGTGGAGTAGGGAGCTTCAAAGATTGATAGATGTAGTCCAAGGTGACATGATGTATAACAGCAAGTACCATTAGCATCAGAGTTTCTGCAACACAAAGTCACTGCCTCTGGCAACTTCACTCTAATGTACAACAGAAGTGAGAGAGGTGGGTTTTAGAATGGATTGGCAGCAGTGTAAGCAAATGAAATCCTTTCCACTCCTATCCAATGCCCAGCTCCAGCCTAATGTCTCCAGATAGCTCCTCTCTAAACTGGGGGGGAGGGGGGGCAGGAGGGGTGGATTTCACCATTGGTTGGCAGAAGAATAAATACATGAAATGCTATTCCTCGCACATATCCACCTGCAGCCCCAGATTAACTGTGCAATGCTAATTGGCACTTGGTGGGAGGGGAAATGAAGGGGCAGGCATTTGACTGTGGCTGATCTTTTGTAATCAGAATTCCCCCATTTATTTAAAACTAATTGGAGATGGAAAGTAGGTATACCCATTGCAGCTGGAGCTGGGTTCTTCTCAGGGGAATAGAGGGCTTTGGATCCACCTCGGAGCACCCTCCTTTAGAGCTTTCTTCAGATGTAAAGGGTTTCTGGGTTGGGTGCCCCCCCCACCCCAAAAACAGTGTAGCATTATCCCCACAACACCCTTTGATGGCATCTGAGGGGTTGGGATTGTTGGGCCCATGGCTGGGGATGTCATGGGTGTCTGTTTTGTGCTTGAAGCTTGGCGATTTCTCACTGGCTTGGCCCCTCGGTCTAATGTTACGTTGCATTGTCGATAATGTTGTGTTGCATAGAAACACTGCTGCAGTACATTTTTAAAAAGTATTTAAACTTAAAATTATTGTTTTTAATTGCCAAGTGGGTTGTTTTTGATGGACTTTAATTTTTTGGTTGATGTTTTTATGTTGCCAGGAAATGTTGTTGTGTTCCAGCAGGAAGGAAAAAGAAATATTTAAAATTTTCTGTTTTACTTTTTTTAAAAAGACCCTAATGTCTCTATGCTCTAACATCTTGGATTTTCTGTGAAAGTGCTTTGATTGCTAGAAGCCCTACAACACTAGCTGTTAGCAAAATATTTTGTCTAAAATATGTCAGAAAACTCTTTGTGTCCATTGCAGTCTTTTCCTACCCTTGAAGAATCTGAAGATCTTTGCACTAGAGGTAAGAAGTTAGTTGTCTGTTTAAAAAGCAAAACAAAGCCTTGCCTTGTTTTGTTTAGTGATCATTTTGTATAATATTTACCTTCTTCTGCCTCACTATTTTGCTAGCTCTTTCCTTTTATAGCATACACTGTGAATCAGAAGTTTAATAAATAAGGACACTTGGCATAATTAACAATGATTAAAAGTACTAATTCAATAATTTGGGAGTTAATCAAGATTGAAATATGTAAGTGGGTTCAAGAGATTAAAAGATTAATTCAAAAACTAATGCACAGTCTGAAGACTGTAAGATTTGAAAGTGGTGTCATAGCGCCAGCATTGCCTGCTTATGTTCATTTCTTTTGCCTCACTATTGATTCTTCTTCTGGAGGTTTTTGAACCGCTACAGATCCCTACTAATCTGTTTGATTCCGACGCATAGGGGAACTGCTTTCTAATGGGATGATCCCACAACACTGGGGATGTATGGATAAACAACCATGTGGGCAAGTGTGGGGGACATTTCCACCTGACCAGCACAAATGAGGATTTCTTCAGGAGTGGCCTCACCGCTGCCTCCTTTTTCAGGTGGCTCAGGAGGAGCACTCCCTCTCACAAGGAAGGATTAATCACCCCCCATGCCCAGCAGGCTGTTCCTTCCCTGTTGGTTTTTATAAACCAAGAGGAGCAAGGCTCCAATGTGGAAGCGCTTGCTCAATTTGTCCAAGGCACCTTGTCAATGCCCTCGAATTGTATCAACTGAAACTCATCCGACAAAACTGGAGAAGAATACACTCACCTGCTATGCCCCTGGCCCCATCATACCTTTCTCACAAGAACACAAGAACTAGTGGTCGGATGGTTTCCCAGCTTTTTGTACAATTTTTTTCCCATTCTAAAAGATTGATACTGGCAGTAAGAGCTTTACACTAAATAAATAAATAAATAAGCTAAAATGACCTGGTATTTTGAGGGTTTTGGCCCCCTCCTCTTTTGCCTTCAGCCCCTTTGCCTACTGCCGGAATGCATATCCTCAAGAGCTTCTCTAAAATTGAATTGGGCCCTCAGCCTGGAAGAGGCCCCACACCCCTGCCCTACAGGATCTCCTGTCCCATTCCATCAGGAAGGGATGCCACCATCACTTCAGCTTCCTGGGACAGGGCCCCATTGGTGGAGATACACTTGGGAAATCCCTTGCCATGGGTGCCTACCTTTACCACCTGTTGGGGGCTGCTCTCCCACCTCCCTTGCTTCCTTTTGGTCCTAATACAGAACAGTGAGGTAGGCAGAACATTCCTCCCTTCTGCTCCGCCAACCCCTCCCCTAGCCTTAGATCAGTAGAGGAGGAAGTTGATCGCTCTCCTCTGCCCATCCTTCCTGCTCTCCCTAACAAAAGGGTGAGGTAGTGGAGCTGCCTTCTTGGCTGCTATCCACCCACTTATAAAGTTTGTGTTGCAAACAAGCAGAGGTGTTTCCAAGTGTTTGGGGGCTCATGGGAAATCTGGGTCTTGAGCCATGGCTAGATATGTCTCCGACACATTGCAGTGGAGCCATGAGTTAGGCACAGCAGTAGCTGAAGCTTCCAGAGTGGTACAAGCTGCTGTTATCCACCCTTGCTTTACTCATCCCTCAAAGCTGAGCGGAGTGCTTGTGTGTATATCCCCCCTATGGTGATAAGATGAATTGCACTGCCATGCCCGATGGTGTTAGAACCTGGTCACCATGGATTATAAAATAGACCCCTTTTCCCCTTTGGCCAATGAATCCTCCAAAGGGCCCTGCATCCATAGGATCGAAGGGCTTTTTGAAATGGGGTTCCTGCCCAGGGTAGTTTGCCTCCCCCCTCCCGCCAGCAACTGGTATTCAGAGGTAGATGCCTTTCAGAGGTTCCATTTAGCTATCACAACTCATAGCTGTTGATCTTTCCTTCTCCATGGATTTGCCTAATCCCCTTTTAAAGCCATCTCAGGCTACTGGCCATCACCACACCTTGTGGCAGCAAATCCTATCAATTCATGATGCATTGTGTAAAGTAGCACTTTCACCCTGCAGTTGAGGGCTCTCATGCTTCCATGTGAACAAATGTCTCTGCACATAGAAAACCAGTATGTCTGGCTGAAAGCTAGGATTGAAATCTTCTCCCTGACATGGTTGCCTTCTTTGTACAGGGGTATTTTTAGATCGGCAAATATTTCATTGGTGCACTTCAAGCAGGGGGAGGGGGGACTTGCCACTTGAGTCTGATATATAAACTAGCCCTTAGTTTCTTGGGGGATGTTTGCAACCTGACCCCGATGCATATTCAGAGGTAAGTTCTAGTGAGTTGTGACCATAGGACTGCAGACATACCTTACCTGTCTTATTCCACTCCACTGATTCCACTATCCTGTGACAAGGATTTCAGCCTAATTCCATGCATGTTTACGTAGAAGTAGATCCTGCTGTCTTTGCTGAGACAATTAGCTGCATTACATGGGAGGATTTCAGCAAGCGTTATTTCTCCTACCACACACTTTATTTGCTGCTCAGTTTGATGCATGCTTTCTCAAAGGATAGGATTTCATAGGATGCTTGCAATGCTTCACTTACTGTGTTATTTGATTAGATAGTGAGTATCATCACATGGGGAAAATTGCATTTTCTTACTGTCTCTTCTCTGCCCACGCGTTTGTCCCTCATTACTTCCTTTTTTGAAAGGGGAAGTAAACAATGTGCACGTGGCCCATTCAGTGACCCATTTTGATCCCGCTGCTTCTCCTGCACACAGCTGGAGGTAGCGGCAACTTCCATTTGAAAAATAAGTTGGACTTACTGGGGTGTTTTTTGTGGCGCGAAGAAAGCTAGAAGGGGTGGGAGGCGTGCGGGAAGCAGATGACATTGTGAGAGGGACCAACACAAATCTGTGAGTGCCCAGTAACGAGTGTACAATAAAACACTCGTCTGATGGAACTCAGTGAGTGAGTGAAATAGTAAATCACTCCATGCATCTTTTGTTGTTGTTATCCTCCCTTTCACTGGGTTCACATGACATGCCAACACATCTTTGGATAGATGGCTATATATTTTTCAGCTGCACTATTGGTGCGTCCAGAAAGAGGGCCCCTAGCACTACCAGTCCTACCACTACTGTGTAGCTATTTCACCTTTCCCTTCTTAACATATTTTGTGTGGGAGGAAAAAATATAGAAGTGGTGGGAAAACATGGGCACAACATTACCTGGTTCTCCCATAAAATTTGGGGCAGGGTGATTCCACAACACTTATCTAGAAGCACTCTGTATCTCAAAACTGGGTGGGACTCCTCCACACAGTAAGGGTCAAACTATCTGCATATGCCCTGTTTCTAGGAGCAGATGAGAGGAATCAAACCATCCACTGAAAATGAATGCTCACAATAAATACCTATGTTCCTTCCTAAAACATATGAAATAAAAATCAGCAGCAGCTGATATTTGTTCTTTTGAATTTAAGATTAGTAATTTGAATGATCTCTCATGATTTTACAGCTCAGATTGGTGAAATATATGAGCAGGCTGTGGTTTCACAACTACAGAATCCATCAGGGGAGGAACTCACAAAGAAAACTGAAGAATATTGGCAGAGGTTTCGGTAAGAGAGTGCAGGGTGGTAAGATATTGTCATAAATTATACAAATTACTTTATGTGTGTTTGAAGAATAGCAACAATTAACCCAAATTGGTCTGCTTGACAATTAAACTAACACAGAAGCACTTTACAAAGAAAGTCTCAATGTTTCATGTACTGGTGAGGCATTCAGAAGTCTTTCTTGCGAGCTAAGCATATTACAGAACCTTTGGAAGCATCATTTGACTCTTACGAAGTCCAGAGGATGATGTGAATATGAAGGTTCCACTCACCCAACACTTGTACTCATTGTGTGGAGATTCTCCACCCCCTTGATCTGTTGGCATCCCCAGCATGAGCAACAAACCAATCAAAATGGAGCAGGGGGCTGGACTCCATGGCCTTATAGGCCCCTTCCATCTCTACTGATCTATGATTCTATGACCCCTGCCGCCCCTGCTTTACAACAATGCAGCAAAATACATGTTATAAGATATGGATTGTGCTAGCTTTGTGTCCAGTTAGTCCCTAAAACATAAGGGCTAGTTACTTGAATTTGATGTGGAAAGTGCCAGACACTAGTGCAGAGAACACTGAAGAACATAGACATGTGTTTATGATATGGGCAAAAAAAGAAAATTTTAGCATATCTTTTCTTGCACCACCAGCTCTGAATATAATATTATAGAAAATATTTGCCTCTTGTGTGCCAACTTCCTCATTTATAAAATTATTCTACACAGGTTTGCCTAAGAGCCAAACTTGACAAAATGAGAAACTTCCATTATTTACTTTGCCATGTATCTCTGATTTGACTGATTCAGAATCGTGGCAGGGAGGTTTAGCCTTTCCTCCAGCACCGTTTGAATGATGAAAAATTCCCAGTGTACACATAAGCTTTTGCTAGCAGGGCTAATCCTGTATCAGCTGTTGGAAGGTCAGATTTCATCAAGAAACCATGCTGGGTGAAAGGGTTAAGTTTCCCTCCCAGATGCTGTGATCATAATCCAGATCACCACTTCCCCTGTGGCTGGAAAGTGACTGGAGATCCACTATCTTGTCTAGTATGACTAAACTACAACCTCTGATTACATGCTGTTGTTTGAAAAATGAAGCTTAGGTAAACATTGCCAATAAAGTAAAAAGCATTGTTGAGTGCTCTGACCAGTGCAGGTTATTCACAGGTGTTCTGTCTGTTGGCCAATTGCCCGTTAAAAAAACTATTAGACGTGAATGTAACAACATTGTTAAATATTTCGAGTACCGTTTGTTATTTCATTCTTAATATTAATAACAATTTATTTCATTGTAATACATAATTTAACAGTGAAATATTAACATTGTTTAAATAAGTTCATGTCATGCTATGCTTTCTAAATGATAACATTTTATGATTTTTCCCCTTTCCCTACATGCAGCCAGGAAGAGGAAGTGCAGGTATCTCTCTGGCAGATCAAGTTAGCACAGACCAGGTAATAGTACTGTTAGCTTTAGAGTGCAATTCAGGAGCCAGTGATTGAAAGCATGGGGTGAGGGGGTGGGGGTTCTTTTGAGGCGTGTAGTTTTTGAATCATACTCTTATTTCTCGTATCATGTTTATGGGGCCTTTCCTGTGATATAAATGCCAAAGTAGTAACTAACAAGAGTTCCATAATTTCACCAGGGATGGGTACCCCGTTCTCCAGCAAAGACCCTGCTTGTGGAAAAGAAGCCACCTCTTCTTTTCTCATCAGTTCCTCATAAAGGAAAGAAATTTTGTTTTTTTCCCCTCCTGGTTGGGCTTTTGCGGAAGCAACAGCAGTGATATGTGCTGCCTCCTGAAAACTGAACAAAAGGGAAGTGGAGAGACTACCCCCCTTTTTCTTCCACTTTCTGCTTGGTAGAGGAAGTAAGGTGTGTCTGTCTTTTCTCCCTTCCTGTTGGATTTTTGCAGCAAAGCACTACTGGCATGGTTTATTTATTTGTTTATTATTGACATGTATATACCGCCTTATCTGCTGAAACCCATAAAGGCAGTGTACAACAATTTAAAACAATAAAACTGTAAAACAATACAAACAGAGCATTAAAACAATAAAGACAGCAAACAATTAAAACTATATATTTTGGAAGGCCAAATTAAAAAGATGAACCTTTACACCCTTTCTACAGGGCAGAAGAGGGAGGGCTAATTGTAGTTCTTGAGGAAGTGATTCCATAGTTCGGGGGCAACGCAAGAGAAAGACCTTTCTTGCATGCCCAATAGATGGGCTTCTGCAGGGAATGGTGCCCTCAAAAGGGCCTGTCCTGCAGATCTTAATATCCAGACAGGTTCATAGCAAGACCGAAGGCCCCTTAGATAGCCAGGTCCTAACTCATTTAGGACTTTAAATGTTAAAATCAATACCTTGAATTGCGCCCGGAAAGCAATTGGCAACCAGTGCAGTTCTTTCAGGATAGGTGCAATATAATCCCAATGCTGTGCACCAGCTAGCAACTTAGCTACCACATTTTGCAGCAATGGAAGCTTCCAAACAAGGATAACCCCACATAGATCAATAGTCTAATTGTGATGTAACGAAGGCATGGATAATTGTTGCCAAGTCAGACTGACTCAGAAAGGGTCACAGCAGGAGCACCAGGGGTAATTGTGCAAACATACTCTTTGTCACTCCTGCCACCTGGCGATTCAAGGGTAGCACAGGATCGAGGCACACTCCCAAACAACAGACCAGATCCTTCCAGAGGAACACAACCCCTTCCAGAACAGATTGAATTCCAAGTTCCATGTGAGGGTTTATACTGACTGCTGTTCACCCTCATCAGGCCCATTACTGAACCCAAGCAACATCAGTAGCTTGAACAGCTTCCTTGGTGTTGATGACAAAGAGCAACAGAGCTGGGTGTCATCAGCGTATTGGTGGCACCTTACTGCAAAGCTCAGAATGACCTTTCCCAGCAGTTTCATGTAAATATTAAACAACATGGGGGACAAGATAGAACCTTGTAGAACACCGCAGGTCAGTGGCTATGGAGTCAAACAGTAATCTCCCAGCACCACCTTTTGGACATGGCCTGACAGAAAGGACTTGAACCACTGAGAAAACAGCACCCCCAAGGTCTAGCCTCCCCGGGCAGTCCAGTAGGATACCATGATTGATGGTATCGAAAGCCACCAAGAGGTTCAAGAGAAGGAATAGGCTTACACTCTCTCCATACAGCTCCCAGCATAGGTCATGCTCTAAGGCAAGCAAAGCCTCAGTCCCATATCCCAGCTGAAAGCCCGATTGAAATGGGTCTAGATCAAACAGTTTCTAAACCATCTTGCATCATATTACTGTCTCTCATCCCATGTTACCTCATCCCTGTCTCAAACTCTATCTCTGTTCTGAACCATGTCTAGATCTACACTAGATCTGCCTTATAGTGGAACCAAAGTGCAGTGATAACTGTTGGGGCACATTACCCATTCTGTATAATAATAATAATAATAATAATAATAATAATAATAATAATAATGATTTATTTCTTACCCGCCTCTCCGTCTGGATCAAGGCGGGGAACAACAACATGATAAAATACATAAAACTGATTAAAACATGACAAATATTATTAAAACTGCATTAAAACATCCTAAAACATCCTAAAAACATTCTAAAAATTACACTGGATATGCCTGCCGGAAGAGAACAGTCTTTATAGCTTTCTTAAATTCTAAAAGACTGTTAAGTTGACGAGTCTCCTCCGGCAGGTCATTCCACAGTCTGGGAGCGGCAGAAGAGAAGGTCCTCTGGGTAACAGTTGTCAGCCTAGTCTTGGCCGACCGCAGTAAGTTCTTCCCAGAGGACCTGAGCATGCGGGGCAGATTGTACGGGATTGTACGTGGTGTTGTTTCCTGCTTTTTTATTCCACATTATCCAAAATGTTGCAACAAAGGTCATTGTGTGTCCTATGAGGTATAAATGCGCAAGAGGAATATAGTGTTACCATGATGGAATCATAATGATTTGACAGACATTATAGATCTGGCCTATTTTATATTATATCCCGGTCTCATCTCATCCCTGTCTGCCTCCCACAGGCACAGAACACTTTATATAGCAGACCCACACTTCATCCCCTCTTTCTCACTCTCTCAGCCAATCAGCACACAAATGCAAATCCACCATTCTCATCCTAGAGATTTTTATTTATTTTATTTTATTTATTACATGTTTATACTGCCCAATAGCCAAGGCTCTCTGGGCAGTTTACAATTAAAACCATAAATACAAGTCAGATCATATTATGAACTATAAAAGTTTAAAATAATAATAATAATAATAATAATAATAATAATAATAATAATTTATTTCTTACCCGCCTCTCCGTCTGGATCGAGGCGGGGAACAACAACATGATAAAATACTAATTAAAACATGACAAATATTATTAAAACTGCATTAAAACATCCTAAAACAATCTAAAAACATTCTAAAATTACACTGGATATGCCTGCCGGAAGAGAACAGTCTTTATAGCTTTCTTAAATTCTAAAAGACTGAAGTTGACGAGTCTCCTCCGGCAGGTCATTCCACAGTCTGGGAGCGGCAGAAGAGAAGGTCCTCTGGGTAACAGTTGTCAAAACCAAAATAAGTTACAGTTCAGGAAAAGCTTGTGTGAAAAGATATGTTTTCAGGAGGTGTTTAAAGAATGTTACATTTTCCACCTCCCGAACTGCACGAGGGAGGTTTTCCCAGAGGGTGGGTGCCACTACAGAGAAGGCCGGCCTTCAAGGTTCTTCATGGCGATGTTCTGTTTGTTTCAGAATGACCAGCAAGATCTCCTCTGAAAATCATAAATCTCATCTGGGGGTATGTAAGGGAAGGTGGTCTGTTAGGTATCCTGGTCCCAAGTTATTTAGGGTTTTGTAGGATAATAACATAACCTTTACGTGGCTCAGTAGCTAACAGACAGCCGGACCATAGATCTATAACAAGATAACAGTTATAAACATAAACTCAATATGGACAGATGTGTAACATCACACTGATGTTACATGCAAACCAGGTCATTGTTTCATTGGCTCAACACACGGGGCAGTACGTACCCTTGATTTCATCTTTGCCCCTATATGTGAGAGGAGGATCCGATGGTAGGAGGTGTTAAAATAGCCCCATTGTCATGGTTAGACCACTTCCTAGTGAAATTTGGTCTCACAACATCAGTCGCCTCTTGCAGGAGTGGAGGACCTATTGAAATTGTCCATCCCCAGAGACTTATAGAATCTGAGAAATTCCTGAATGCTCTGGGGGCATATCCAGTAGCTAGAAGTGATGATCCTGTTGATGCCCTGGTTTCGGTATGGAATGGTGAAGCAAGGTAGGCCATTGACGCAATTGCTGCTGAGCATCCTTTCCAGCATTGTGGAGCCAGAGTGGCTCCATGGTTTTCTGCAGAGTTTTTCAAACTGAGATAGGTTGGACAAAAGCTAGAGTGCCTCTGTCATTCATAGGACTCATGAGAATGATCAAACACATGCCAGTGTGTATGTGTGTGTTTGGGTATTCTCCTAAGCCCATAAGGCAGTCCAGAACCCTTGTAGCTTTTCATCCTCATTCCTAGAAATGAAGGCTTCCACAGCCACACTTTCCTGAGAGATTGGCTCATGGATCACTCTGTTGCACTCCTCAAGAGTAGCAAGAGCCACTGGGGTTAGAACTGGGAAATTACTGGTTCTTCTTCGTGGTCTCTGCGCATCACACATTATGGGCTCTGCACCTGCATGGAGCCTTGATCCAGGAATCTTCTAAAGCTGAGAACAGTTTCAGCGGGAACCCCACCCACCATCTACTGCACATGTCCGGCTGGGATTTCCACCGCTCCCTCAGTTTTCTTTCAACCGCTGTCATAGGTGCCTCGTAGGGATCTTTGCCCCATTTTTCTGAGCATTTTTTCTTACTCCAGATGAGAACTTCTCCAAACTTCTTCATCTCCAGTTTTTCCCTTCTTATATCACTTACAATATATATATATATATATATATATATATATATATATTTCATCCTCTTACTCGTTTTCTTCTCTATTCTCACTCTAGCGGTCCCCTTGATGACTCAAGTGCTGCCGCATGGCATTGAAATCCCCATTTTGCAAGTGCTTGAAATGTGGGAATAAACTGTCTGCCTCTTTTACCTACGAGAAACACACCACTGCCAAAGTGTCTCCAAACAAATGCAACCCCCCCCCCTCCCTGCGCTGACAGGCTTAAAGCGATCCTGTGGCAAAAAGTCTTACAGGCGGTTGACAAACCAACCCCCTTAGGAAGTTCTGGCTCGGCGAAAACTCTAATACCGCCAATGGCTCAATCAACACCGACCATGCCGTCCTCTCTGGCCCACCCTTTGGGCCATGCGGAGCTGTTGGTACCAGGCCATTCCCTCTTGGTGGCCGTCGCAAAGATTTCTAAGCAAGCCAGAGGGCATAGGTCGGGATCAGAGGCTCAAAAGAGGAAGAAAAGGAGAGAAGACCGAAGTCCGAAAAGGGCGTACATTTCCTACCACCGCCTCCCCCCATGCTTAATTCACCAATATGATCCCTATCTCAACAACTTGTCCCTAATCGTCCCTGCTCCATGTCAGAGGGAGAGCTCCAAGACACCCCCTCACTAGATCGCCAGTTGGCCCCCAATCCAGGAACCCCGGCCTGCTTTCCACACAGGAGCCTACGTTCTTGACACCTTTCTCCTGGAAGTACTCCTTGATAGCACTCCCCCATGGTGGCTCACCCCGCCATTCTCCAGACTCCATGGTCTCAATCCAGTCAGTAGAAGGCTCTCACCGCCACTGAGACTGGTCTAGTAGAGACCGGTCTCGCTCCCCACCAAGAGTCAGGAAACCATCTACCAAATGGATTCCACCTCCCCGCTGTTACTATGAATGGGACGACTGGGAGTCTGTTCAGATTGTTACCGTGCCAGACCTAGGCACAACGCAATGTCGCCACACTGTCGACAGCCTCCCTCAGCCTCAATATCGAGACCTCCGGCATCGAGATCTCCAGCATTGAGGACATGGGACCCGCCTCCAGTCCCTTCCAGAACATCCTTGTTGCAATGACCACCAGTACCTCCACATCATCAAGCTTGCCCGGCCACTTCCATCATCTCTGAGACTGCCTGACACACAGATACTTACCAGATGAACAGCAAGACCTAGCAGAAGTCTTCAATACCATGGCACTGAAACTAGCGAAGCAGGAAATCGATACCACATGTCACCAAACAGACTGTGAAGCAAAAGCAATGATGGGGGCGGTTGCCTCATGCAGACACACTTGGTTTAGGTCAGCAAGCTTGACATCCGAAACGAGTTCCTGAATCGAAGACCTCCCATTCAATGGTAAAGGTTTGTTTAACTCCAAAACCGATGAGGCAATGGATGCCATACAAAAGGCCAGAAATACTGCCAAGAGAATGGGCATTACTCAACCTTTCCCATCTCAGCCATCATTCAGAAATTGTAAGTGATACAAACATCTCAATTCTTCCCTAGACAAAAGCAAGACCATGACTTTAGTTACCAGCAGTCCTCTTAACAAAGAAAGAGACCTACTTCTGGTCAATACCATCAGTCAAAACCAACTGGTGAAGGTTTGTCCAAACGTCATCTTTGACTTGATCCTTGTTGTGCCTTGTCAGGTCTCTCCAAAAAAACCATTGTTCAGGGAGCCCCTGCATCCATTCCTTTTAGCATGGGAGGCCATCACCTTGGACAAATGGGTCCTTACTACCAACTCCTCAGACTACAAAATTGAATTTGACGTCCTCCCTCCCCTTGGTACCTTGAAAGTTACCCAGCTGTCAGAAGTTCTCCATTCAGAGACAGCATCATTACTCAAAAAAGGAGCAATCTGAAGGGTATACCATCACTAGACACATGGCTTCTTCTCACGATACTTCACAGTACTGAAGAGGGATGGAGGACTTCAACCAATATTAGACCTGAGAAACCTCAACTCCTTCATCACCCTGAGGAGATTCAGAATGGTCACTCTAGCTTCTATACTGCGTATGCTGAAAAAAGGATGCTGGTTCGCAGCAGTAGACTTAAAGGATGCCTACTTTCTTGTAACAATCCATCCTTCCCACAGGAAATACCTCCGCTTCACTATAGGGACCAAAATATTTGAATTCAAGGTACTTCCCTTTGGATTAGCCACAGCTCCAAGGGTGTTCACAAAATGCATCGCTGCAGTCTGGGGGCACTTTCGGACATTTGGAGTCGAGAGACCATTCCCCTCAAGAAATCATGAGGGTCACAGCAATGATCTGTAACCTCCTCAAATCTTTATAAATGAGCAAAATCAAGACTGCATCCAACACAAACCATCCCATTCATCTGCACTATTCTCAACGCCATGATGGGAAAAGCCTACTTACCCAAGGACACGGCATCTGCCCTCGCAAGATTAGCCAGCTGCATCAGCCAACTGTGTGCTACCTTGGCCTTCTCCATACAGAGACTCCTAGGCCTCATGGCAGCCATGGTGTCTGTCACTCCATGGGCTCAGCTCCGCATGAGGCCATTATAAAACTGGTTCATCAGACATTTTTCAAACAATGACAATGCTCACTGCACTTACCTGATGATTCCCTCTTCTCTCCTTGCAACCTTGGCTTGGGGAAAGACACTGACAACTTCCTTTGACCTAAACTTGAGGGATCAGTCGATTCAAATCCTCACAGACAATATTTCCACTGTATGGCACATTGACAAGCAAGGTGGAACTCACTCAACAGACTTCATCAACCTCACACTTCACATATTCAACTGGGCCATTCCTCAGGGGATGACTCTGTCAGCAACCCACATAGCAGGGAAAAACAACACACTAGCAAATGCCCTCAGCAGTTCCAGCTGGAAATCTCACAAATGGCAGATGTCATCCTCAATACTCAAATGGCCTGCTTGTAGGAGACACTTTCCTACAAGCATGGAACACAAGTCTGTGTTATCTGTTCCCACATTTTCTACTCCTATCCAAAGTCATAGCAAAGATCAATACCGATAAAGTGAATTGCCTCATCACCCCATGGTGGCTAAGGCAATCATGGTTTGCTTCAGTACTCAAGTTAGCACAAAGAAATTCACTTTGACTGCCACCGATACTGGACCATATTTCAATGGACAATGGCCAAACTTGTCACCGGACAGCCACAATCTCAAACTGATGGCGTGGAGGATCTGCCTCTCAGACCTACCTTCACCTTGCCACTCGATCTACAAACAGTCTACGAACAGGCAGCTAGAAAACCAGCAACCTGCCGATCCTATGGAAGTAAGATGAAAGCGTTTACCAACTTTGCCAAATTACAGAATTTCAACCCTATTACAGGATCTGTTGAGACTGTTCTCTCTTTCCTTCACTCCCTATTTAAAAAGGGCCAAAAGCTTTCTTCACTCCAAGTCTACCTAGGTGCCATTTCAGCATATCACGCCCTGATCCACAACTCTACGGTCTTCACCACTCACTAGTCTGCCAATTCCTCTGTGGAATAAAGAATCTAGTACCACTGGTGTGAGCTGCTGAACCCTCCTGGAGCCTTTCAGTGGTCCTCAACACTGTAACCTGAAAACCTTTTGAACTATGAGCTACTGCCGATATCTGTCTCCTGTCACTTAAAGTTGCTTTCCTTGTCGCGATCACTTCAGCAAGACAAGCTGCAGAATATGTGCTCTTCGAGTCCACCCCCATATCTCGCTTTCCACTGCGACAAGGCTGTCCTCCGCCCTGACAGCGCATTTTACCCAAGGTTGTCTCCACCTTCCATAGGAACCCCCTGGAAGCTAATCTCCACACTCTGGATGTATGGAGAGCACTGGCCTTCTATAAGGCCAGGACTGAACCATTCCATAAATCACAGTGACTCTTTCTATGGGCTCCCCTATTTCCCCTCAGAGGTTTTCCTCATGGATAGCAAGTATGATCAGACTCACATATGAACTAGCGCATCTAGACCTCCTGACAGAAATCAGAGTGCATTCCACTAGAGGTGTAGCTGCCTCGACGGCCTTTCACAAAGGAGTATCGCTATCTGAACTCTGCTGGGCAGCAACATGGACAAAACCGTCCACAGGCTTGACATCCAGGCCAGAAGGGACTGCCAGTTCGGACATGCTATCTTGCCAGCCTTGCTACAGTAACTGACTCCAACACCTACCCTCCTCCGGTAAGTGAGGTTGCTATTCACCCATAATGTGTGATGCACAGAGACCACGAAGAAGAAAGGCAGGTAGCCTACCTGTAACTGTAGTTCTTCGAGTGGTCATTTGTGCATTCACTGCCCGTTTCGGTGTCGACATCTCAATGCTGAAGTCAGACCGTCCCCTTCTTTGGCTCCAAGGGCACATTCAGCGGTCTTCGGAACTGAGGGAGAGGCAAGAACCCCAGCCAGACATGCGCAGTAGATGGATGGTGGGTGGGCAGGCGGGGTTCCCTCCAACACTGTTCACAGCTTGAGAAGATTCCCAGATCAAGGCTCCGCACAGGCACAGAGTCCATAATGTGTGAATGCACAGATGACCACTCGAAGAACTACAGTTACAGGTAGGCAACCTGCATTTCTGTGTGCAGATGTGATGAGCCACAGAACTGTGGTTTGGAGCATCTCCCTGGGCAGTGAAGTATTTTTGGACCCTAGGCTCATTCACCCAGGCTAGTTGTTGGTTCTCATGGTTTTCCTTGTTCCCATGTCTTCTTTGGCTCTGATATTTGACTTTGTCCTTTGATCCTAATCCTGCCACAGCTGTTAGCTTCTCATTCCCAGCTTGTCACTCCCCTATAGCTCAGCTTTGTCAAACAGAAATCATTATCTGCTATAGCAGAGGTGCCACTGCCTCAGCAATGTTTGGAGAAGAAAACTCCTGGAAGATGATGGCCACTTGATCTTGAATACATTTCTTCATAAGACATGGCAAGATAGATATCTCTGCCTTAGCGAAAGATGATTTGGCAAAAGGTTTATACAGGGGCGCAGGATCTTGCCTTGCACAGTAATTTAGTCATATTGCGGGGTGGACATGCTTGTCCTGGGATATACTTCTTTTTTGACATTGCTAAGCTGACTGCAAGGATAGGAGGAAGGAAATTTCTCCCAAGAGCCCATGATCCTCCTCCTCCTCTCTATTTTATCTTCACAATAACCCTGTGAGATAGGTTGGCCCAAAGTCACCCAGTGAGCTTCATGTCCGAATGTGGACTAGAACCCAGATCTTCCGAGTCCAACACTCCGAGTTACACCACGCTGGCTGCCCGGCATTGCCCCTAATTCTTTCAGTGACATATCTCATGATGGAGACCTGTTTCCCTTTAGAGATGAAATCAGTTGGAAGCTTCTTCTTCATCAAGTTGAGCATGGTAATCTGTTCTTTCATCTCTGTGTGTGTTTTAATATCTTAGTTTGCAATCTTCCTTGGGACATAGTGCCTCTCCCCCTCTAACTTTGGCAGTCCTTGTTCCTTACAGTTCCCATTTGCCCATAATACCCATAGAATTGGGATCTAGGGAATAGGGCCCATCTACTCAGGAAGGGTTTGCTGCCTTGGTCCTACAACCAGGACCTTCCCTAAGATGAATCCCCTCTTGCCTACAAAAGAACAGAAATTCATCAGGAAAGTATTTCCTGTTCTCTTTAAGGATTTTATTTTGTCTGTGTATGTCATTTCAATTTATTTTGGATGGTTTTTCTCTTCACATATAGTTATCTGTCAATAATGTTTGGCAGAAGATTGAAAATTGTGGATTTTGCATAAGAAAAATAGTTTGAGTGAAAATAATACATTACAGGGATCCTAGGGGCTTGATTCAGAGAATGGCACAGGAGGGCAGGGCAGGGCCGGGGGGGGGGGGGGGCAGTGGGGCCAGTTAGCTTGGGGCCCACGATTTTGAAGGGGCACTCCGACGAGGAAGTCCCCCCCAGCTTACGCTCCTACTTCCGTAGCGTGAGCGGCCCATCGAGAAGCGAGGAGCCCGCCTTGCAGAAACAGCGCAGGACCCATCTGTCATGAAACTGCTGATACTCCAGAAACTGCTGATAAACTGATAGAGCAAACTGTGGAACTGGAACCCAAAACTGCCAGCTGATAATAATGAAAAAGTGTCCGCAGCTGGAACAAACCCCGACACATCACAAAAAATCAACATTGGATTGAGGGATAAGATTTTTCTGTTGTCATTGATGAATTTGCCCAAAGAAAAGCACGTAAAGCATTTCTCAATGTGAAAACGGATGTCTTACATCTTGAATAAAAGTGCTTCCCGTTACCTTTTTAAAATAATAATAATAACAATAACAATAATAATAATAATAACAATTTATTTCTTACCCGCCTCTCCGTCTGGATCGAGGCGGGGAACAACAACATGATAAAATACATAAAACTGATTAAAACATGACACATATTATTAAAACTGCATAAAAAATCCTAAAACATCCTAAAAACATCCTTAAAACATTCTAAAATTCCACTGGATATGCCTGCCAGAAGAGAACAGTCTTTATAGCTTTCTTAAATTCTAAAAGACTGTTAAGTTGACGAGTCTCCTCCGGCAGGTCATTCCACAGTCTGGGAGCGGCAGAAGAGAAGGTCCTCTGGGTAACGGTTGTCAGTCTAGTCTTGGCCGACTGCAGTAAGTTCTTCCCAGAGGACCTGAGCGTGCGGGGCGGATTGTACGGGAGAAGGCGATCCCGCAGGTAACCTGGACCCAAACCATGTAGGGCTTTAAAGGTAATAACCAACACTTTATACTTCGCCCGGAAACTAATTGGCAGCCAGTGGAGCGATTTTAAAGCTGGCGTAATATGGTCACTCCTAGATGTACCGGTGACCAACCTGGCTGCCATATTTTGAACTAGTTGAAGTTTCCGGACTAGGCACAAAGGTAGCCCTATGTACAGCGCATTGCAGAAGTCGAGCCTCGAAGTTACCAGCGCGTGCACTACCATCTTTAGGTCTTCCAACTCTAGGAAGGGGTGCAGCTGGCGTATCAGCCGAAGCTGATAGTAGGCACTCCTGGCCGTCGCATCTATCTGCGTTGTCATTTGGAGCGACGGCTCCAGGAGCACCCCCAAGCTGCAAACACAGTCTTTCAGGGGGAGTGTAACCGGTTGACACACCTCCAAACCCAGGTTGCGGCCTTTGACAGCAAGCACCTCTGTCTTGTCTGGATTCAGCTTCAGTTTGTTTTTCCTCATCCAGCCCATTACCGCCTCTAAGCATTCATTCAGAGGAGACACACTATCCTTAGCTGGCGCTGTTATCAAAGGCATAGAGAAATATATTTGGGTGTCATCAGCATACTGATAGCATCCCGCCCCATGCCTCCGGATGATCTCTCCCAACGGTTTCATATAAATGTTAAACAGCATTGGGGAAAGGATGGCACCTTGCGGTACACCACCCAGCAGCTCCTTCTTTGCAGAGCAGCTATCCCCAAGCATCACCATCTGGAACCTGCCCGAGAGGTAGGACCGGAACCACTGAAGCAGTGCCCCCGATTCCCAATCACCTCAGGCGTTCCAGAAGGATACCATGGTCAATGGTATCAAAAGCTGCTGAGAGGTCCAGAAGTACCAACAGGGACACACTCCCCCTGTCAATACTAAGGCGTAGATCATCCACTAAGGCGACCATAGCAGTCTCAACTCCGTATCCCAGCCAGTTTGAAATGGGTCTAGAAAATCAGTGTCATCCAAGACTACTTGGAGTTGAAAGGCAACCGCCCTCTCGATCACCTTGCCCAAGAATGGAAGGTTTGATACCGGTCTGTAGTTATTAAAGTCCAGGGGATCCAGGGAGGGCTTCTTTAGAAGCGGCCGTACCACCGCTTCTTTTAAACATGATGGGAAAGTCCCCTCCCTGAGAGATGCATTAATAATATATTGTAATTGCGATCTAACCGCATCTCCTCCCTGGGCGACCAGCCATGAAGGACAGGGATCGAGAAGGCAAGTCGTCGTCCTCACTCATCCAAGCAGCTTGTCCACGTCCTCGGTACTCACCAACTGAAATTGATCCAGTGTAATTCTACTCGCGGAGTCGCTGGACACTCCATCGTCAGCCTCTGCTATAACGACGGCATCTAAGTCGGCTCTTATCCGAGAGATTTTATCTGTGAGATGATCGTTAAAGGCATCACAGCGAACTGCCGAAGGCTCTAAAATCAGATTCAGGGGGGAAGGTGCCCGGGTTAGACCCCTCACCACCCTGAACAGTTCCGCTGGATGCGAATTCGCAGACGCAATGCGCGCAGAGAAGAAAGCTTTCTTCGCTGCACGTATTGCCACTCCATAGGAACGAAGATGTTCTCTATGCTGTGTCTTGTCGGATAGAAGTCGAGTTTTCCGCCATCGGCGCTCCAGTCGTCGTCCTTTCCGCTTCAACTCCCTGAGGTCTTCCGTATACCAGGGCGCCCTATTAGAAGCGGGTCAGAGAGGACGTTTGGGGGCGATCATTCTACTTCATATACATGTATTTAGCACTGAATCGGGGCCACGGATTAAAAAATACTTAATGAGCAGTTTGAAATGGGGGGCGGCCCCACTTTCCATCTGGCCTGGGCCTATGATGACCAGCTCTGCAGGGCCCTGCAGGAGGGTCAGTTGTGGACTCTTCTCAGGCTCTTTCAAGCAACAGCTTCTTTTACCTTCCTTCTTTCCAGAGTGGCAGAAGCAACTTCCAATATGATAAAACGTAGCTGATATTCCAAATGGAAGGCAAAAGTCACATGCATTTACAAGGCCATCCAAGTGGAGCCCATGTGTCTCCGTTACATCAATATCACTTCTCTTTTTCTCTTAATCGTGTTGGTAAAGTTGAGAAAATACTAATGACATCCATAGATAGTGTCAGGAAGAGAGATCAAGTGGCCCAATTTTTCATTTTTAAATATTTGAATCTGACCATGAGCACTTTATGGGTTGGATTGAGACTCAGTCATGCTTAGAGTAGACTCAGTAAAATCAATGGGACAAGTAATAACTTATTCAATGGCTCTAGTCTAAGCATGGCTAAGCCTGGATTTTAGAAAATAATGTGAAATAATTGAAATGTTATGGATTTTCTTTCCCTCCCTTCTTCCCATTTAAAAATCTTTTAGGCAGGAAATCGAGGATGGAAAGAAGTGTCTTATGATGATGAGGAACAAAATCATCCCCGCCTATTTCAAATCAGAATTTGGCATGGAATTTTTGCAGAAGGAGGTAACTGGGTTGTGGGAGCTTGTTAAGGTTGAGCTAGCACAAACATTTCATCTTGGGGCCTATTATTTGGCCCTTTCCATCACTGGAACAAGTGGTATCGGTTGTAAGGGTTGGTGTCCCTATATTGGAAGTAAAGCCATTGGTCACTACCAAGCAAGGAACTTCCACACACACAAGTCCTTTTATTGGCCTCTTCCTACTATTAAGTAGTGCATGAAAGTAGTAACTACGAACTACTCAATGCATTGTTATAACAATTCTACGCACATCTTCCAAAGGAAGGAAGACATGAGTCATTTATTGTGCACTTACAGTAGTTTGCTGGTCATTTATATGGCACCGTCATCCTCCAGGACCTCTCCTGTGCTTTGCAACCATTTTAGCAGGCTATTTTCTAAAGTCTGTTATTATTTGTGAATGGTGGGACAAAGCCTAGTGTAATTGTGCAATTATGCCATACCACAGTGCCACCTAGTACTTGTGTCATGGGACGTAAGGAAGGGAAGGAAACCCACCCTCCCACCCAAAACAAACATGCAAAGAAGCCGATCTTAATCCTGCCAAGAATCTGGAAACAGAAGCCTTGGTAAAGAAGTGGGTTAAGTCTGCCGTGTAGCTGTGCCCACATGTGTATAAGTGTTTATAAATATGAGTCACTTTTGGTCTTTTGGGCCATGGTCTTCAATCTAAAGTTGCAGTTAGAGGTTTTTATTCTCTACTGCTTTTAAATACCATTAGATAACTTTTAATGGACATAGTGCTTGTTTGAGCTCCAAATTTCAATATGGTGGTTTTGGTGTCTTCCTTTGCCTCTGGAAAGAACCTTCACACCCACCTGACATATCCATTCTTGAAGCCCTGATGATGGAACCTTTATACAGTGTCTTCTCCTACATGAGGATACCTCAGAGAAGGAAAATGGGGTGGGGGGGGGGGGGAGAGTTGCAATGGTACTGGAAGGCCTTGGGTCCCTAGGCTGACCATATGAAAAGGAGGACAGGGCTCCTGTAACTTTAAGAGTTGTAGAGAAAAGGGAATTTCAGCCAGTGTCATTTGTATGCAGTTAGTTCCTGGTGAAATTCCCTCTTCATCACACCAGTTAAAGTTGCAGGGGCCCTGCCTTCTTTTGTATATGGTCACTCTAGTATAGTGCCTGCAACTTTAACTGTTGTGATGAAGAGGGAAGTTCACCAGGAACTAATTGCATACAAATGACACTGGCTGAAATTCCCTTTTCTCTACAAATGTTAAAGTTACAGGAGCCCTGTCCTCCTTTTCATATGGTCAGCCTAGCTTGGGTTCTATGAATAGGCTACTTACTTAAGTATCTGAAGCAAGAAGAAATCTTATTATGATTGATCTTTAGTCTTGCAATCCTGCAGCCTCCTCCAAGCATTTAAGTCTCATTTATGTTAGGCCATCTTCCTTCCTTCCTTCCTTCCTTCCTTCCTTTCTTTCTTTCTTCTCCCCCCCCCCCCCTGCAGTATATAAAATAAATCTAGGGTAGATATCAAGCTAACTATAGCAACAAACTCATGTTGACTTATTTTAGGGATGTTTGTTTCTCTTTTATTTTGATAGTATTTTTGTTAGGTAGTGCCTGTCCTCATTTGTGTTTTCCCCCCTTAAAGCTTCCTGATGTTGAATATTTTTCAAAAATGCTTCCTCCGTTTCCAAAAAGAGAAAAGAAGGAACTATTGTTGGACACAATTATAGAATCGAGTGAAACCAGAACTTCTGGATGTGATTCAGGTAACGCTAGAAATGACTTCCTTCTGAATTTGCAGGATGCTGCACCCACCCCACCCTGTCACCCCACAATTTTGCTCTGACATTCATCATATTTGAACATGGTGGCACCATTTGCAAGCCCATTGCATTTTCTCATGACAGCCCCACATATTTAATGAAGTTGAAGTTAATCTAAACTTAAATGAAACACAAAACAACAGCCTTACCTTCTCTGTGACATATGGAACAGCTTTCTTTTCTTTCCACGACGCCTCTTCCTTTGTTATCATTATCAAATACCCCTTTTTATCATATGATAATATCATCTCATGAAGAAGTCTGGTGATCATTGACCTGGCTCATCACAGCCAAAATGATCCAAATATGTACTGGTAATGATTCCCTGGATTCTTCCCATTTTCAAAAAATATATTATTTATTTATTTTTAAAAATATTTCTAGGCCTCTTTCAGGTCAGGAGTCCTTCAACGGTGGCTTACAACGGTAAAATTCATATAATAAAAATTGATGCAATAATAAAAACAGTAAGCATTAAAAAAAAAATAAGCATCAACAAAAAGTACAACACAATTGCAGCTGCAGAACAGAACAGCCCAATAAAACAGACTCTGGAAGACCAGAGTAAACAAGTCAGTCTTCATTGTTTCCCTAAAAGCCTGCAATGATGGTGCCTGGTGGATCCCTGATGGGCATCACATTCCAGAGGCATGGGGCTACTGTGGAACAGCCCCTCCCCCTTTTGTACTTGCCCACCGCCTCTCCTTCTGGATCGAGGCGGGGAACAACATTAAACACAAATAGTATAAAATACATAAAACTGATGAAAAACATATAAAACTAATATGTTATTAAAATAACTATAAACTAGGTAGGCCTGCCGGAAGAGATCAGTCTTTATGGCTTTCTTAAAGTCAAAGAGACTGTTAAGTTGACGGATCTCTTCCGGCAGGCCTACCTAGTTAGGATTGTATGATTTGTTCTATATGTTCAATCTGCCTGTCTTCCCGGGGAATTTCTAACATATCAATGCTCCCTGGGTGTTCTAATATTTGGCTTTCCCAAACATCTGAAATCTAGGAGGAGGTCTTTTGTTAGTATCAGGTTAACTTTTTTAAGACTGCAATTTGGAGCATGAATCTTTATTAGATGGAGAGGAAACTTTTGTGCTGTGCTACTCATCTGCACAATCAAGAGACTGCTAAGCCCTTCATGAAAAAAACATAATGCTGGGAAGAAGCTATTAGCATGGAACAGTTTGAAGGGAGAAGTAAGAAGGGAGTTGTGCCCTAAAATCTATGACTGGGTTCATACAACAATGCTAATCCATGATGGTTTATTTTCTGGAACAACACATGATGGGTTAGCATGTTATCTGTGGCATGTTCCCCCACCCCACGGTGGGTTATTTCCCCCAAATAAGCCAACCTGAGAACCCACAGTCTACAGTAAGGGTTATTTTGCCTATGATGGATTAGTGTGCTGTCTATCGCATCATTGTGGGTTATGCAGATCATCTAAGAGCTGCTCGGCAAGAGTGACCAAAAATACCACCGCTCTGTTCGTCTCAAGTGATCTTTATTCCCACTACAAGGGAAGCTGGGATACCTGCCAAGCTAGATGGGGGGACTGCAGGAGGAGGAGGGGTGAGGGGGGGTGAAATAAACTTTGTATAGCTTGTTTGCTGATCGTCTGACAGAAGCATAATAGGTTGTTTGCATAACCACCTACCCAGCGTAGCTCGCCACACACCATGGATTAGTGTGATGTGTAAACCCAGCCCATATGTAATCAGGAGGTAGCAGGAATGTGAACGCTGGAATCTTGGCAGAAATAAGCCTGAGATCTACAGGAAATAAAGAGGGTGTACAGGGAAAAAGCAGGCTTGGACCACAGCTGTATGCATGTGGCAATTTGGTGGAATAGCAGAAGAAACAGAATGTGGTACATGAAAATTGAGCTTCCTTGGTATGTCAGTTTTCATTTTGAAAGTGTGAGTAATATTTGATGAAACCTCAGAAGCCAGAGGAATGAGATGAGTAAGATTGGACTTTTGCAAACCACCTTGATTGGTCTAGTTCAGGGGTCTCCCAGCCTATTTGGGAATTTGAGAAACTGTTGTAGTCGTCATCACAAAATGGCTTCCACAAAGGATGTGGCTAGTCATATAACAGCTGCTGTGGGGGCCTGGCTAGTCGAAAGACAGTAATTCTCCCAAGAAACCGAGTCCAAGCAGAGGAAGGGTCTGAACTCCAAAGCCAATTCAGATGTTTGACCCCACAGAAGCACAACGAAATACCCATTTAAAGTTTCAGCCCTATGCTTGCTCACATGGAACTGTGGGAATTATTTCTGAGTAGGCATCCATAGGATTGCTTGGTTCATCTTATCCACACCCACCTCCACTGAGGCCCCTCCTGCTCTTTGAAGGGAGATGTGAGCCCATTGAGAAATGCGAGGGGTGAGTGGAGTCCAGCTGCTGACTGAGCCACCAGTTCGAGATGCTTTTGGACCCTTGAAGGGACAGCTCAGTTGGCTTCGCTTCTCCCTCGTCTTTCCCAGTGGGGGGGGTGGGGGACCGAGCAAAATCCATTCACTGCCTCCTGAACACACGGAGAGCACCTTGTGTTTGTGGTTCCCCACAGCTCCACTCTGTCCTTGCTCAGCAATTCATTGTGGAACTGCCTCTAGGCAGGGTATCTTGAAGTGGCACTTCCACTGAGATGAGCAGTGCTCAGTGCTGTCCACTGTGTGAGTGGTGTGCGTGTCTGAGGCATGTGTGTATATGCGTGAGAAAGGAGGGGGAGAGTGGGGTTGGCCCCGTTCACATTGGGCTGCTGACATGCGCCCCACTCTGTCCTTCTCTAGAGCACATGTGGCCATCAGACCAAAAGAGGGTCCTAGGCATGTTGGTGTGAACACAAAGCCCCAGATCCTTGGTCCATCAAGCTGGAGTCATCAGGATCTCAGGCGAGGATTTTTCCTGGTTCTACTTCCTGGGCTACTTTTTTCAGAAATGCTGGGGACTAAATCTAGGAACTTCTGAGTGATCATATGCAGAACATAGGAAAGGATCCTGTAGATTTTAATAGAAATTATGGTCTTCAATCAGGATGCTTGTTAGCAACGGACAAAATCACTCAAACATCCTCCTGCACACGTCCCTCTCAATGGACTACTCAAGAGGCAGGCTGTTTGTTGTGCATAGCTCCCATTAATTTCGATGGGATGGGAACTTCTCGGAGGATTTTGCCCTATGTCTGTAGAATGTATACTGTTGCTTTGTCAAAATAACAATTATATTTCCATAGAAGCTCAAGACCACTTGGCCAGAAGAAAGCATTCTCAAGATTTCCACCGTAACGCATCGATTTGTTCTTCAGTCCATGGTGAAATCTGTCTAGATCTTTCCACAACAGGTAAAGCATTCCAGTGATTGGTTTGGAGAAGGCAGTCATGCATTGGGTTTAATAACAAATATAAAGTGTCAGCTGTCAAAAATCTGCTGATTTACATGCTGATAGAGTGATAGACTAGGCTGTAGACTATATATGACTGCCCACTAGATGTAGCCAGAGGGATGACTTTGGGCCAGTCACTGACTCCCAGCCTAACCTAACTCACGCGGTGGTTGTGATGATAAAATGGAGAGGAGGAGGAGGAGGATTATGTATGGCACCTTGAGCTCTTTGGAGGAAAGGCAGGATATAAATCTCACAAATAGTAATGTAGAAAACCATTGTCTCATGTTTTTCTGCATGGAAGAGAATGCTTTCTTTTCTACTTCCTCAAGCACTTAGAAAACCCAGGAGCAGCACTAATGGATTTAGTTTCCTTTTGATAAGAGAGCACAGAAGACTGCTGGTGTCTTAAAGCTCATATTACTCTTTCCAAACAGACACATATAGCATGAATGGGGGCAAAGAGGCACACCTGCAAAACAGCAGATCCACTCCCCCTCAACAGAACAAAAGGGGGAAGCGGGGGAAGATTTTAAGGTTTAAGGTTTGGGTACTTGTTTACACAGCCCTAAACAACTCAGGACCAGGGTGCTTAAAAGATCACCTCGTTTTTCTGTACATCTCTTAGAAATTTCTTTTAATGTAAGACACTCAAAAATATCAGCAAATAAATAAAGACTGCAGCAGCTTTTCCTACCTTTTCCACAGCATTGGTAAAAGAAACCTGGTAAGGACAATTTTCAGTGGGAAAATCTGAGAGAAAATACCAATCTCCCCCTTCAAATTATAGCTTCATTGGCTGCATTTTGAAAAACCCAAAATGTCCTTTAAAAGAATCATAGAACTGTCATAGACCTATGCAGAACATGCAGTTCAGCGCCACCTTCTGAGACTGAGAGCTTCTTCTCATGAGTGATTTATTGCCCGCTCAAGATTGGTCACTCACAGAAGTTTGCTGGTGCTTTCCATGACTTCGTCAGCCTCTGATGCCTCTCTTGCAGGAATCCACCATTTTATATTTAAAAAAAAACCCCAATGGGTAATAAATAAAATATGCACTTTAAAGCAGCGCCATTTGCTGGTGGTGTAATTGAAACATATGGGAAGGAACTGGCCAAACCAAGGAGGAAGTGCATGTATTTTGCCAATTGTTAAACCTGCAAAGACTCTGGAAATCAAAGCCTGATAAGGCCGCAGGGTTTTTGCTAAAGTGGAGGAGCCTGAAGAGACCCATTCATACTGCTCAAGGCAGAACAAATTCATGACCCCGTATAAACAAATACAGGTTGATCCAGAGGATGGGATGAGGTCTGGAGAAGCCACAGCATTTGAGCCACTGCCCTCTTACTAGCATATGAGTTCTGGCCTCCGGTCACAGTGTGCAGTGAGCCTAAGGTTGGACTCACAGCATCCCTTTTGTGAATGGAAGAGTGCCACAATCTGGAGTGGGGGAAGGACAAGATGTTTACTGAGTCCCCCTACAATTCCCAGTGCCGTCTCTTTCTTCGATTGCTTCTAATCCTTCGGAGCAGCTTTTCAGAAGGCTGGAAAGGGAAGGAGGAATGGGCAGAAATTGCCCTTCTGTATTACAGAGCCCTTTCGCTCATGGAAAGGACACTCTGGATCCAAACCCTAGTAGTGGTAGTCCATTCACCCTATTCTAAAATCCCAACTTGCTGGCATGACAGTTTTTAAGGCTAAACTGTAAAGCACCCATCCTGTTATCCATTCATACACAATTGCCCCTTTGGTAGAGAAGGAATTGGTCTCTCCCCCTCTAGTGCACCTGAGAGACATTGCAATATATTATGAAGCCTCAGCAAGAAGTCCAAGATAAAGCCTTTCAGGGACATCTCTGGTTGCTCCACTTGTCTCCTCCCTTCCTCGGTGTGCCAGCAGGGGACACTGGCTTAGCAGGAGAAGACTTCCTCACTGGGCTGTCCTAGACCACCACCCTCGAGTGTTTTCTCAGCTTAAGGGAGATCAGAATCCTGTCATTGGATCCCATCAGCAGCGAGTGGGCTGCTTAGGAGGCTGCAGCCTGTGAGGCTTGTTCCTGAGGGAGCTGGAAACTGACCTAGAATTGTAAGAGAGTATGCTGGAGGAGTTGAGATAAGCGTCTTTCACTTCCCAAACTACTAGATGTTTCACCAAGCTCAGAAATTGGGAGTATCTTTTGAGATCAAGAAGAGAAAGGAGGAGCCGGAGGAGGAATCACCAGTAATAGCCCTTGGCCCTCCCCATTGGAAGAATGTGGACATCTGTAATATCCTCTTCAGACTTATTTATTTAAAACTATTTAAACTCTCTCAAAGCTGCATAGAAGATAACAACTATGCAAAGCACATACAATAAAGTTTAATAAATATCTCATAGAAACCTATAAAAGCAGATACCACCAATAAGAGCTGCAGCCAAAGTACTATAGAAAGGACAATGAAAACAGGTGGGTCTTCAGAGCCTTCCAGAAGACCTGCACAGGAGGGGCTGACAAACCCCTGATGAAAGCTGATTCCAAAGGTGTGGGGCCCACCACTGAAAAGGCCTTCTCCCTTGTACTCACCAACTTCACCACTTTGTGGCAGGTAGGTGATAAGAGCCTCTGCTGTTGACCTCAAAGTGCGAGCGGGCTAGTATGGGAGAAGGTAGTTCTTCATATAAATTGGGCCTAAACCATTTAAGACTTCATAGAATCATAGAATAGTAGAGTTGGAAGGGGCTTATATGGCCATAGAGTTCAACCCTCTGCTGAATGCAGGAATCCACATGAAAGCATCCCTGACAGATGGTTGTCCAGCTGCCTCTTGAAGGCCTCTAGTGTGGGAGAGAGCTTAGAAATGCACTGGCAACCAGTGTAGCTGGCACAATATTGGTGTCACATGAGACTGCCCAGTGGCCACCAATATCTGGGCACTTGAACTCTGCACCAGCTGAAGTTTCTGAACCATTTTCAAAGACAGCCCTTCATACAATGTGTTACAGTAGTTCAGCCTGGATGTCACCAGAATATAAATAACCAAGGCATGATTCTCCCTCTCCAGACAGGATCACAACTGGTGTGCCAACCCAACCTGGTAAAAGTACACCTGGCCGCTACTCCATCTGACCTTCCCCAGTTAGCGCTGAGTCCAGGAGCTCTCCCAAACTGGGCACCTGCTCCCTCCAGCTAGTTCCAGTTCTGGCATTCAACAACTTCCTAGGATCATTAGATGGAAATGAGAGCTATATTGATGGCACTTCAGCCCATTCATGTAGATGTTGAAAAGCATAGGAACTTTATGCATTCCATAGGCTGGAGCAGAAATCCCCCAGCACCACCTTCTGAGGCTGTTCATCCAGGAAGGACTGGATCCCCTGTAACACCATGCTCCCTATGATGATCCAGAAAAATACCATGGTTGATGGTATTGAAGGCCACTGAGTGCTCCATGAGAACCAACAGAGTCACGCTGCCATCTACTAGGGCAACCAAAGTTGTTTCCATCCCAAAACCAGGCCTGAACCCAGATGGGAATAAGTTCAAATAATCAGCATCATCCAGTACTACCTGGAGTTGAAAAGCCACCATATGCTTCAACACCTTGCCTCTAAATGGTAAATTATTATTGGGAATTATCAAAAACTCATGGATCTAAACTAATTTTTTTAATGGTGACCTCGCCAGTGCTTCATGTAAGCTAACAGGGACCATTCCTTCCTTCAAGGAGGCATTAATAACCCAAGGTCCAGATACCTAGCCCAACTCTGACTGATTTCACAAGCCAGGATGAGCAAGAGTCCAAAGGGTAATTGGTGGGTCTCAGTCCTCCAAGCAGTTTGTCCACATCCTAGCTGAAAGATATTAATGTTAATATGACTAGATGGCACCCTGGTCACATTTATATCTCACCATGCCCATTTCAAAGGGTTATAGAATTGAACCTGTGTGGAGTCTGCAATCAGCCTTGGCATTTTCCCCCCTGCTTTATCAATAGAAGTAACTCAGAATAGATTAGAGATCTTCTTCCAGCCAAAACTTCAGTCTCTTCTGGTGGATGCTGCAGGATCCCCAAGAAAAGAGAAGGTGAAATTGCCTTCATCCATACAGAGAGTCAAGCCACAATCTGTCCCCAGGAAAAAGGTGAGTAAAATAATCTTCCAAATAATCTTCCATGGTGCCATCACTTCTGCTCTGAGCTATGAATTCATACTTCAGGTGCATATCTTCTTTATCATGTTTCTGATAGTTCTGGTTCCTGAAACCCTTTGGGGTTTTTTTTGTTAAGTTTGGTCATGGGTAAAAGTGTTATGAAAAATTAATAGCTGCACCATCTACTATTGAGGTTTTACAGGTTTTTGTAGTTCAGGTTTTACAAGTTTCAAAAACCTGCATGATCTGTTTCACCAACAAACAATGGGACTGAAGAAAGCAGAAATGACACAACATCCAGCATTCTTAAAAATTATTGTCTGCCTCCACTTTACATTTTCCAGCCAGAATTAACATCTTCAGCATGTCAACCAAAGCTTCTAAACTTATCAGTGCCTAGAAGCAGCTGCCAGAGCAAGGCAGAAGCATAAGGTGGGACCACAGTTCAGGGGCAGAGACCCTGCTTTGCGGTTGAAGGTTTCAGATTCAGATCTCTAGATAAAAGATCTCAGATTATAAGGCTGGAAAAGAACTATCTATGCAAGAAATGTTGGAAAGTTACTGCCATGCAGAGTAGGCAATCCTGACCGGATGAACTTATGGCCTGATTCAATAAAAGACAGCTTCATGTGTTCATAGATGTTCACCTCTATACAAGCACTTGATGTTCATTTGCTGATATTTTTCTGTCTCCACTGACTTCAAAGGTGCAGGGTCAGTTTTACATGATCCCTTGTTCTCATGCTGAAATCAACCTGAGTTAACTTTTTCAGTGAATTTATATGTGGCAAATGAGCCTTGTGAATGGTTCCATGCATGTCCGTTTCATAGGTCAACATTTTCAGGTTTCACCTAGAGATGTGAAGGCCCAGAAAAAAACCGGGAAAATTCAGGGGAAAAAAACCTTTTCCCCCTTTTTTTCTGAAAATTTTTGGGGTTTTTTTCAAAACAAAACAAACAAACAAAAACAGGAAAAAAAAACAATTTTTTGGGAAAAAAATGTTTTTTTCCTGAATTTTTCTGGGTTTTTTTCCAGGCCTTCACTTGTGAAGGAGTTTCAGAATGTTGTGATTTGATATAAACTTGTCGAACCATTTAAAAGACAGTTTTAGCATATGCAGGTTCACTTAAGAATTCAACATGTTCATTTCTACACAGCAAAAACTGTCATATTCCATCGGAACACAGGTCATTTCTATTATAATGTTAGATACATTAGATATGGATTCTGAGCACAGAGCTCTAGTTCACTGTTATAAAGTATAAATTAACAGCTGTGAATGGGTGTTTGCTTGATAATAGGGTAGCTGATATAATGAATAAATACATTTTATTGTTGCCAATATGACTTCAGATTAGGAGTACAATGTATGCTTGATCTTTCTAATCAATCCCTCTCATTTGTGAAGGCTGAAGATCCTGTTTCCGGCAAAGTCCGTACATGCTCTGTTGCAGCAGCTTCCCAGCAACTGTCAGGCTTCCTTCTCATCCCACCTAAGGTGACATTTGGGATTCTTAAGGAGGGCTGCACTTATGCAGCTACAGTGGCCTTGAAGAACTTTGGACTGGATTTCTGCAGGTTTGCATAGCTTATTGTGAAGTTCCGATACGCCGCTAGCTTAAGGGCAGTTAGCAAACTCTGGTAAGGACAACATAACACCAGAAAACTTTGTTTGGACATTTACTTAACTGCAACATAACTGTTTGCAGAGTACTGAGTGAATCTCCATTAGCTTTATTAGAGACATCAGGAAACAAAAGCCGGGAAGGGACATTCAGCTGTTCAGTGAGGGAGAACAAAGATTGCTTCTATAATATATCGTCACAGTAACATTTGAGAATATCAGCAATCAAGAATTCTAGGATTCATCGACAATAATACAATTCGATTTGACTAAAAAAGTAATTTAGAAGGGGCAAAACGAATTAAAACATACAAAAATTGGAGGTAGCAATGTTGGTCTATTAAAAATATCCCAAAGCCAACAGTATAGTAATGCCTTTATTTGGACCAAGTACAATGCCATAGAATAGTCTGCAAGCTTTTGAGTTCGCCACGACTCTTTATTAGGCTGTGTCTTAAAATGTGGGCAGTGCGGAGGGAGTTGGGGAAGACAAGGCTGGGCGTGGTGTTCTTGATGCAAAGTCGGCAGTGTCCAGATGGAAAATGCTGGGTGGATTAAGCAGTTGTAATTAGATTTGCTTCACTAGGTGCCAAGACAAATCACAGGATGCACAAACATGATCCCCATTTTTTAAAAGATAAAATCTAGTCATTAGTTGGTTCAGTCTCCAGCCCAATAGAGATACTTACAGGCATGTTATAAGTGTTACAAGATACTTTATGTGAAACACTTTGCCATTCAAATGCTGCTGTGGATGCTATTAGTACTCCATAACAACCACAACACTTTGAACAGCCACCAAGTGCTCTTGCCTAGATTTTTGGCAAAGATGTTGCCAGTGGCAGCACCAGAAAAAAAATGGGGGGGGGGGGGCGCAGAAGGAGCAAAGTGTATTTCTAGGTGGGTGGGCTGCATTCCATTTGTAAGACCTCTGAAAGAAAAATAATGGTATATCTCACACTAAAACTGCCATCCTCCTAACCATATATTCTGAAATAAGTCATATACTGATAAATTTCAGGTTTTTTAAAAAATATAGCATATATTAGCCAAATTCAAATTACTGTAAGGAAAAAGGCTTTCAAAAAAGGTACAGTCACTACACAAGCGTTTCCTTGACGTACAGATTAAACAGACAGAACACTTTCTTTTGAACCAGAGCAGGCAGACCCAGAAAGGTAGACTCTTAGGGTAAGGAAAGAGCAAACCGAGACACCTGGGCCCTGTTCACCTAGGACACCCAATGCATGCGAAGTACTAGTCCAAAGATCCAGAAGATGAAGTTTTTGAAGATGATGCTCCTGATGAAGCTGGTTGTTTTTTATTGCAATCCATCACCTTTGTAATATGGAATAAAAGAAATAAGAGGCATTGAATATGGTGGGTAAACATTAATCTGCTTGCACTGTGAGTAAATTCTTCCCACCCCATTCCTGTCCTAATTCTCTGAGGAGAAAAAAAGGAAGATGTGGAGAAGGTACAGATTAATTCTTTCCTCCCTCTCTCATTTTTCCTGGCCTACTGTCCTGAGAAAAAAAAGGAAGAGATCCATGGAATGAGCAGATTAATTCTTCTGAGGGTGTTCTTGCTGCTCTGGCAGTTGGTGCCAGAGCAGCAAGTGAGTGTTTCAGTTACATACTTGCAGCATATTAAATTCCCAGAACCAACAGAGATCAGACTTGTCTGGGTGAGCCCTCCTGGTAAAGCCAGCTCTACCAGCAACTGGGGTGGCAAGCTCTTATTCAGGGGGGTGCTTGCCCCCCCTGGATGTTGCTATTTTAAACTGTAGCTTCATGAGGGAGAAATCAGGTTCAAGAGTAGGCATGGTTGGGCTCTTGCCAAGGGCCCATCCTCCTAGCAAGGGCCCACTGGCAAAAGCCCCCTGGGCTTTCTCCTCTTCACTGTTACAACCTCCTCTTCACTGCTTGTTCACCTGCCTATCGCTCTGGCCCAGGCAACAGTGGTGGGCAAAAGGAGGCACAGTAGATATCATTGGTCACTTGCTCTATGCCTATGAAACTAGGAAGTGGTGGTAGCAATGATGAGAAAGAAGACAAATAGCAATAGCAGTTGTGCCAACGGTGGTGAGAAGGCAGACTCCCTGAGAGAGGTAGCCTAAGGGCCTTCCAAAACCTGGAGATGGCACTGGTTGAAACTTTGATTAATGTATCTCAATAAACATGTTTTCTGAAACAGCAGCTGGCGTTTGAGAAAGAATATTGTGAATGGGGGGTGGAAGAAGGATCTTTAGGGCATTGCACTTGTGGGACTCGCCACTTGTGCAATAGGAACTATGCTTCCAACAGTAATCCCAGAAATAATGGAAATGCTCATTTCCAGAAAGGGACAGGTCAATGGAGCTCCCTTCTGCAAGCGTCACTGACCTGCCCTATTCCAGAAATGAGCATTTTGCATGTTTCCAATTGCTGCAGGATCAGTTAGCTTCCCATTGCACTAGCGATGGGTCCCATTAGTGCATGGAAAGCATTTGATACTGCCCTTACAAAAAGCAATGGATCTTGGGCTAGTCTTCTGGTCTTACTGCTACACCCCTTAGGCCCTCTGACCCCACCATTGTCCCATCCCCAGCTCTGCTTGTGACCATCCAAATACTATTTTTGTCTTGACCTACAGCTGCACACAGGTCAGTCTTAATTTCAGAAGGTGCTCGTGCTGCCAATATTATTCTTGACACAACTAGAAAATGATCAATGCTGTAATTGCTAGAATATGTTTTCTAAATGGCCACTTTCTCTGAAAGATGGGCTCTGAGAGTGTGGGAGAGAGTGGCCAAAGAGGAAGCAGGTTGGAGTTTGAATCCTGACAGAGTCAGCTGCAGTTCTCTTGGACTGCAACCATTCCAGGGTTCCACACTTGGGGACCCTGCTGCAGAATTAGCTATTGTACTGCCTGGTCTTGGGGCTTCCAGTATGCCCTTTATATATTTATAAGCAAGTATATTAAAGACACTGTACAAGTGCTATCCTATAGATATCTACTCCAAAGTAAGCCCCACTGAGTTAAATGTGACTTAGTCCCAGGTAAGTATATATAGCGGGGATGTACAGATTTTGTTAAATCCATTCCATCTGTATTTCGCGGATTTTTCAGACATCTTTCATTCCATGAAGCTCATTGATGGAATCAGATTTTTTAAATTATTTTTTAGGAATGTACAAGAATTTCGTTCTTGTTTGCAAATGTGCATTTGGGCGAGTGCACACTGGCACTAAACCACACGCACAATTCCTTTTTTTTCCCCTAAATTTTTTTATTGGTTTTAATACATACAACAATAAAAAAACAACTTACAATAACTAATAAGTGCTCCCCCACACCAGTGGGTCCATCTAGTATTTAATTATACATTTCTCCAAAACTGTAATGCATCCTGCAAAGGTGTACATCCTTTCCCCTTTTTTTAATACAAAATCTACAAATATTCCCCATACATCTTCAAAATCATTTCTCTTCATTAAACCCTTTTTAACTTTGATACTACTAGTTAACTTATCATTAATTGCATTATCCCATCCTTCTTTATACCATTCTGTCGTTTGGTAATTACCTTGTACTTTCCATTTCCTAGCTATCAATAATCTTGCTGCTGTCATTAAGTTTGTGATTAAATCTCTTTCATTTTGAGTCCCCTGGCCTTTTTTATACAATGATAATAAAGCTATCTTGGAACATACCTCTAAATTTAAATCAGTTATTTCATTTATGTCCTTAAATATGTTTTGCCAAAATTTTTGCACATCTTCACATGTCCACCACATATAAAAATAGGTACCAATTTCCTGGCATCCTCTCCAGCATAACTTCGAGTACTTCTTATCAATCTGATTTAATTTTACTGGAGTTAGATACCACCTCCAAACTAACTTGTAATAATTCTCTTTTATCCGTACCGACATAGTTTTTAAAATACGCAAATCCCATATCTTCTCCCAGCTTTGATTACTTATTTGTTTAGTTATATCATAATCCCATATTGATTTAAGATGGTCTTCTTTTTCTTCAGCTTCTATTAACATTTTATAGATTTCACTTCTCATACCTTTTATTGTTTTATTTCCCCCCTCTTCTACTCTCTTTATAATTATATTTTCAAATCTTTTCAAATCTCTACATCCTTTATTTTTCCTTAACCAGTTCCGCATCCATTGATCTAATTGTATACATTTAAACCAAGATATCTTTTCCCCCTTCAACATTTCTTCTATTTTCTTTTTACTCGTCATCTTTTCCACCCAATCTTTTATTTTTATAACATTCTGATCCCTCAATACCATTTCTATTTCTTCTTTCAAGATTATTGGGAAATTTTCCATCAACACCACTGGGGTCAGAGGGGAGATATCTGGTGATAATTTCTTTTTATATTTTAACCAAATCTCTAAAATATTATTTAAAAGCGGATTTTCAATTCTTTCAGTTTCCTAGTTGGTTTAATAACAAAAATATTTCGTAATCTCAACTCTGTCTCTAATGTATCTAGCTCTAACCAAGTTAATTCACACATTCTTGCCATACTATCTATTATATATCTTAATTAGTTAGCTATATAATATAACTTTAGGGAGGCCCAAACCTCCTTGTTTTTGAGATTTATACCATTTCTCCTTATTTATTCTTGCTTTCTTATCTCCATTACAGAAATTATTTATCATAATTTGCCAACTCTTCAGTTCTATTTCCGATACTTTAACCAGTAGCATTCTAAAAAGAAAATTTACCTTAGGCAGAATCTTCATTTTAATAATCGCTATTCTTCCAAACCACGAAAGTTTGATCTTTCTATACACCTCTAATTTTTTCTTAACCTCCATCTTTAATTTAACATAATTTTCCTCTTCTAGATTTTCTAAATTTCTTGTAATATTTATTCCTAAATACTTAAATTCCTAACCTTAATATTATTTTTCTTATTACTCAAACCTTGTTCCTCCTCTTTTTTATAGTTAAATAACATCAACTTGGATTTATCCCAATTTACCTGCAATCCTGTCATTTCTCCAAACTCCTTAAGGTGTGCTTTCATCTTCCCCAGATTTTCTATTGGGTTTTCTATAGTTAATAGGGTGTCATCTGCAAACATATTTACTTTAATTTTTCCCTATTCCCTGTCCCTATAATACTTTCATCTTCTCTGATTACATTAGCTAACATTTCAATAACTATCACGAACAATATCGGGGAAAGGGGACATCCTTGTCTCGTACCTCAGGTTAAAGAAATTTGCTCTGTTATTCCATCGTTAACCATAACAACTGCACTATTTTGTGAGTATAAATAATTTATCAAACTCTTAAACCGTGTGCCAAACCCTATATTATTTTCACACGCACAATTCTGTGGAATCCATGTGACTCGGAAAAAGCCAATCTGCTGCAAAATCTGCAGTTTGGATTCATAGAAATCCAAACTTATTTGAATCCATTGCAGATTTCTCTGACATCCCTAATATATAGGATTTCCAGTGCAGTTTTTAATCTAAAGGAATCTAAACCTTGCCCCTGGACTGCTGTAATGTTTAGGAACTGTGGAGCATGTAAAACTGTAAACATTAACATTCATGTTTGAGATATGTGCTCCTCTTGAGTTTATCTGTCCATTTTTGTTTCCATGCTCCTACATCATAGGGGAGAAGCAAGAAAGTGGTACTGTATGATAAAGGGCTGCTGAAAAATCTTGGTAATCATGAGAGCCAAATATATTATATATGTGAACCGCCCAGTGAACTTCGGCTATTGAGCGGTATAGAAATGCAATAAATAAATAAATAAAATGATGGATATGATACTTTCCTGTTTCCCTGGCCCAGTTATTCCCAACCATAAGGCTTAACTCTTCCTATTACTTGGCAGGTTTCGGGTGAAACAACCACCACCCTGCACTGGATTGCGAGTGAGCTATACTCCAGGCCCTGTAAGTTATGGGATGTTCGTTTGGGTTGGGTCTTTCAATTGTCTTTCACTGGCCAGGTTTTCAGTGTTCTGAGGAATTTTCAACATTGAGCTGTAGGCATCTAAGTCTTGGGGTTTACAAATAAAGGCATTAGAAGCGATAGAATCAGTTCTCATAATCCCAGGGTCTCAGGGCCAATTTACATCCATTAATTTCTTATGCTCCCTCAAGCTGAGTTTGCTATTTTCTAACATAATGATTGGCCTTATGAATAAGCTGAGAGTGTAGTTCACCAGCTCCTGGGGCATAATGCAAGACATTTGTAAGACTGATCACCAGTTGAGATAGTTCACATAAAAATAATTGGATGAATCAGAAAATCAGCCTTAGGGCAGCCATAAGATGCAGCTGCCATTAGTTCTACTAGGGAAAAAGCTGGGTACTATATGTTACATGTAATTTCTCCTCAGCAGAGGTAATATAGGAGAAATGTGCGGAACCTCAGACCTTCTGATGAAACTCTTTAGTGGGGGTTCCTAGATTTGCTGAGATGTGGAAGTTCCACAATAGTATCATTAACGGTTGTGTTACTTTATCTTAATGCTTTTAAGTTTCTTTGCTGTTGAACTACTGTACCATCGACTTCTAGGAATAGTATTAACAGTAGAGCTGTAATGAATTCAAAGTTGAGTTGATATTGGAAGACCATAATATTGCCACTTTTGTAAAAAGGGAAGATCTGGTATCAGCCTTAGAGAGGAAGCAGACCTAAGGCCTCATCTACACCAAACAGGATATTGCACTATGAAAGCGGTAAATAAAAGGCAAGAGCCAGACCAATCGGTATGGTGGTACAGAAGTGGTATATGGTCAATGGGCCCCAACAGGTGTCAGTGTGACTCCTGCCTTTTATATACCATTTTCATAGTGCAATATCCTGCTTGGTGTAGATGAGGCCCTAGTCTCCTTCTTACTCATATGCAGTGGCTAAGGGCTCCAAACTTACCATCTTTATCCAATTCTTACCATATAGGGTCCTACATAAAGGACGGGGGGGTGTAGACAGATTAAGGGTGCCAACATGGTGCCTTTCAGATGTTTTGGATTACAACTCCCATAATCTGTGACCATTGGGCCATGCTGCTTGGAGCTAGGCGTGTTGTATACCGAAACCTGCTAAGGAAAACTTCAGGTCACTGATGAACACAAGACCCACCAACAATATTAATAAACTGAAACTCAATCCAGACAAGACTGAGACGCTGTTAGTGGGTGGTTCTGTTGACCAGATGGACGGTCTTCAACCTGTTCTGGATGGGGTTGCACTCCCCCTGAAGGAGCGGGTTTGTAGCTTGGGGGTTCTCCTAGAACCATCTCTGTCACTTGAGGCTCAGGTGGTTTCAGTGGCATGGAGTGCCGTCTACCAACTTCAGTTGGTGGCCCAGCTACGTCCCTATCTGGACAGGGATAACCTGGCTTCAGTTGTCCATGCTCTGGTAAACTCCAAGTTAAGATTTCTGCAATGCACTCTACGTGGGGCTGCCTTTGAAGGTGGTTCGGAAGCTGCAGCTTGTGCAAAATGCAGTGGCCAGATTGATAACTGGAATCAGAAGGTTCGAGCATATAAGACCTACTCTGGCCCGCTTGCATTGGCTGCCTGTATGTTTCTGAGCCCGATTCAAAGTGCTGGTTTTAACCTATAAAGCCTTACATAGCTTGGGACCACAATATCTGACAGAACGCCTTTCCGTTCAACATCTAAGGCCCTCCTCCGAATGCCTACTCCGAGGGAAGCTCGGAGGTCGGCAACAAGGGCCTTCTCTGTGGTGGCCCCCCAATTGTGGAACGATCTCCCTGACGAGGCATGCCTGGCGCCAACATTGTTATCTTTTCGGCGCCAGGTCACCACTTTCCTCTTCTCTCAGGCATTTGGCAATATCTGATGAGCCTGGGTTTGTTTTTGTTTTTGTAGCTTTTTTGGGGCTGTTGTAGCGGTTTTAAATGTATGTGTGTATTGTGTGTATGTTGTATGTTTTTGCTGTTTAAATTTTTGTATATTGTTTTTGTTTTAATCCTATGTAAACCGCCCAGAGAGCTTTGGCTGTGGGGCGGTATACAAATGTAATAAATAAATAAATATTTCCCTATAACTTTAAGGAGAGGATTTAAAAAGTAGGTTGGGGAGGGAGATACCTAACTTTGATCATGGTCTATGATCTTCTGTCGTTTCCAGGTAGCTTCTGGGCTTCAAACTGAGCTGGAAATTGAGATTTATGCCATGGCTATTGGAGTGGAAGGAGATGAGGGCCTGGGCAAAATTTTCCATCGGATTGAAATTTACACGGAAACGGAAACTCTCTTCTTACCTGTGGAAGCAAATATCCTTTATCAATTTTTCTCTCTGGCCAATTCATTCAGAACAAAGTGCTGGCCTTCACTCTACATACAACAAGATTCCATCCTCTTTTTAGCCCATTTATTTTTATTTATTTCAAGGACTCTCATGCCACCTTTCAGGATACAATCCTCTTGTATACATCATAATCATAATATGTAATAGAAAATCACAATATAAAACTAAAAAAAAAAATCATCCAAGGCACAAATACTAAAAAGCGTTTTGAAATAAAATATTTTCAGGTTTCGTTTAAAATCTAGCAGAGTAGGGACAAGAAGTGTCTACCATCAGTTTGATGGGGAGAAGGAAGGGCAACCACTGCCTTCGATGGGCCAGGCTTACTGAAATGAAGCCATTTTTAATTACTGAGCAAGCAGGTCTGCTTCACGCCTTCTCCCACAATAAAGCAGCAGCTCCTCTCAAACATGATTTAGCTAACAGGATACTGAGAGAGAAAGGGGTGGTTTTGGGAGGTGTCTGATGCTGAGTGGCAGACTTTAATTCTAGGGGTGTATACTGACAAGGTTTGCTTCAGACCACAATTCACAAAACAGCCCAATTCGACTTGGATCAATTCAGAGGCCACCCAATTGGACTTGGGTCCAAATCTGAACCGGAAATCTAAATCTTTGTGCCTCCCGTTGACTGTCATTGGAAATCAACTACAGGCTGTAACTTTTTTCCCTGTTTGTAAGGATTTCCTGCCCGCCCATTTGTAAGAATAAGATGAAATTGTAGGGATAGATGGGATGATGCTTGCCAAGTTTCAGATGATTAAACACGTTAAAGCCTTTTTGTTTTCTGCGCCTTTGGCATCAAAGACTCTAAAAGTGCAATAGAGCAGGGATGGATGAGGAGGCGTTTTCCAAGCAAGTACCCAGTGCTACACTCTCACAGATCCAAGAAATTCTTTTAAGGTTCCTGGGGGAGGGCACTAGTAAAGAGCACTAACACAGATCAGTGTTGTGATACATTATAACATCCCTCCCCACAGCACCAGGATTGGAATGCCTTGGTAAAACCATTCACTGGACAGAATTCAATGTGCTGCTGTGGTAGTGGGAACAACTGCTATTACAATGGGAAGTTAGTACTAGCTGGCACAACCAAGAACTAGCCAAAATTACTGCTTCTGGAATGGAACAAGGCAGGTGAGCTCACAGCTGAGTTCTGCTGTCTTGGCCCTTTCTAGAAACATGCATATTAAATTTAGACAAGAGAAGCAAGAAACAAGGTCCACAGGCGTAAACAAATTTCTGGATAGCAGTGAGGCATATAATGGGAAGTAGTTTACATGACTCCCCCCCCCCCTTCCACAGAAGCTACTTTTCATCATCTGTTGGGAGATTGAGAGTTGTTCTTGGGATAATACAACTTTATATCCCACTGATGAGCAGGCCTTTTTCTTCCATGTACCTTAAAAACTCTTGCCCCTTTTCTGCCAAATACACCACCTGTGTTCTCCTCTCTATTCTTTAGGGGTGGGGGGGTGTTCCTACCTTTTTCGGCTTTTTGTATCACCTAACTTGGAAGGGCCAGCTAGAATCTAGTAGCCAAAGCAGTCCTGCTGTTTAAACACATTCCCTTTATCACTTCTTGAAGGTGCTTTGCAAAACAATGTCCATCCTTAATATGCCTTTCACCAGTCTTAACAGGCAACATTTATGAATACAGACCACCAGACTACCCACAGGGGAAAAAGGCTTCCTCCATCCGGCTGGTTTCAACGAGTCCAATCTCTCATTTTAGGGTTATACTCCCTCATAAGCTTCCTAATTAATGTAAGTAATTACATTTAAATGTGGAAATTCTATTCTCCATATCACAATGAAGGCTTGTAAGTAGTAGCAACTGTACTGTGCATTTAGAAATGTTCATCTTGCCTAAATGGTAGATAATATCATCTTGTGGTGAATTTGCTATTAGTTATGACCATGACTGGGCCTTTAGGGAAAAAATACGTTGCTCTCTAACAAAGAGAAGCCCCTTCTTGTCTTGCTACTAGCAAAGAACTTAGAAGTCCTGCCTCTAAAAGTGGATGGGAGGAGTCAACGGCAGCAGGAGTGTATTTGGCACATCCTCTCCATTTGTTTAAATCCTGACTGTCCCTTTCGTGTATAGTTACTATGGATCGAGGGGGGGACTTTCACGATTGGTGGATCCCGTTTTCCAAGGGTTCCACAAAAAAATTGTGATAAGCTGCCACCATTCAGGTTAAAGCTCCAGCCATAACTTTGCCTGTTCAGCTGCTTGGGGAATCCTAAGTCCTCCTGTTCTTCAGGCCAACCTTAGAGGGAAAAAATTAAAAGGTTCTTTGGATTTGCTTGCCCAAAGTTCAGAAACACAGACATCAACAAAACTTTGTGATATATCTTACCATCGCAAGGCCTAGCTTAATGGCTGCGCAGTCTTGCATGTGGGGAAGGTTTTGAGAAATGTCCTTTTAAAACAATGTAGCCAAATGTCCAGACATAAAAAGTTTATACTGTCCGGGGTGGGGGTGGGGAGAACAAGGAAAATTGCACACACAGAATTCCAAATAAAATGCAATGGAGCCAATGTTACGCAATTAGTTACTTGTTAATGTACTTGAGAAGACTCTTGCATTTTAGAGTGTATGCAGAGTTTATTGTAACCATCTTTGGATTTCTGATAGATGTTTGCAGGAAGCCCAGCTGAGGGTGAGATTTCACATATTTATGGGGATCAGAGTCCAGTAAAAAAAAATGGCCCTCCAGCAGAGGTGGAATATTGTTTTGTCCAATAATGAGACAAGCTCCATTCTTGCTGCCAGTGGTGCAGTTAGCTAATCAGAGAATTGTTTAAATACTAGATCCGCCTCCCTAGCAACTCTGAATTTACATGTCAAAAGTGTTAGCCAGTTCAAACTAGCTGCAGTATAGTGAAAAAGAGACTAGATGTTAAATTAGGATATATGATCATACAGGCTTCACTACAAGGGTGAGAAACACCAGGCACACTGAACTAAATCAGAATATAAGGATTCGTCATAAAATACAGTAAAAACTCCCACAAATTAAAAAAGAAACTTTCACACAAACAAAATACAATTGGTATCTGAATGCTGGGCACATAGGTGATTGTTCCGTTAACTGTTTATGCTGTTGGTTTCAGCTGTTGAGTAGATAGCAGTTGACAACCACATCTCAAGATGGTGCATAAACCTGTCACCCTAGATGGCCATCTGCCCCTAAACGTGGCCCTGGAAAGAGTCACCCATCCATCACAGCATACCCTCCTCCTGCTGAATTACCCCACGTGGAAGGCACTAGTGCACATAAGCAAAAAGAGGGGGAGCAAGTGCTTCCAGACCTTTACAGACTTCGTAGAAGGTCCTAGCTGTGGTCTGCAGAGAACATCTCTGTGTGTGGGGCTACAAAGGACTCACAAAGAAGAGCTGGACTCCAGCGGGGGGGGGGGGGGGGGACAAAATGTAAGGACCCCCCCAGCACTATATTAAAAACGGCTATATCTGAACAGTTAAAGGAAGCCGTTTATATTGTTAGAAACTTTTTGAATCTCCAAATTATGGAAATAATCCACCCATAGCTGTGCTTATTTTAATGGGAAATATTTAAGCACATCCTGTGCATCAATAACACTTTTAAGTGTTAAGCTTGGCTGAAACACAAGCTACCCTCACCTATTTTTGTATATACCCTTTCCGTGTAAAGAACTCTCCTCTCTTTACACATCACCCTCCCTCATCAGTTACTTGTAGTGCACAATCATACCATCTTTCCACAAGCCAATTCTATAATAAAAATAAAAATCTAACAATGTGTGCCAACCTCAAAATGTACCTTCTAAATGCAGGGCACTGGAGTTCTATGCTAACTGTATGGTGGCTGCCTACATTAGAGCCATGGGATGCAATGGTTATATGACAGTGCCTAGGTGTGGTTTATCATAACTTGGGACTCATGGGGAAGAGAATGCTAAACTGCTGTAGCTCAACTTTAGCTAATGTTGTATCTATGCTGTAGAGGGTGAAATAGATCTCTAGCCCATTTCCTGCCAGGGATACTACCTTTGGTGGCTGAACTGTTGTCAACGTGTGTGTGTGTGTGTGTGTATATATATATATATATGGCTGGGTTTGAATCCTCTTAAAGCACATTCAGCTGATCCACTAGTTGATTAGAAATATAAACACAAACAACAGCCACAGTGGTCTAGAATACCTAATTTTCCTGGTTTCAGATTCCTAGTCCCACATTCCTTATCTCACTCTTAGTAGAACTTCTTACAAATCTCTCATATAGTGTCACTGCTGGAACAAGAACTGCAATGAAAGTCGTTTGTATCCTGGTGTTTTTTTAAGTTTGTGTTTACTTTATTTTGCAGAACAGACCATAGCAGGCCTGGAATTAAAAAATAATAATCCAGCATCGTGACAGCCCTACGGTGATATTATTTTAGTCTAGCAGGAATATTAATTTGATGTTTTTAAACTTTAATAAAAAATCTCATAAATTTACTAGCATTCATTTGTGTTGATGTAATTTGTACCATATCACTTCGCAGCATATCATCAATCTACTAATATGAATATTTAGCCATAATCCTATAGCAATAAAAATGACTTCGTCACTATTGTGGGCTCTCAATTTGGGGCTTTGATGGGGGTTATATAACAAAGGACTTTTCTGCTCAAAGTCTGCAACAGGATTCTGTGCCAAATGCCCATTGGTGCCTTGAGAGCAAGTATGAAGCAGCTGATCACTGAATACTCCTTGAAAAGAATCCTGCCCCTTCCTTTCCAGTGAGTAGAGAAATTGGCCACTCTCAGGCACTGCTCAGACTGCAAGACTCTCACTATCCAAACTCCAGGAGACAAGTAGGCTATATTGCATGTGTAAACTAGCCAATTGCCCCATTTCATTGGCATGTGGCTGGTGTTGGGTGGTGATCTCAATAACACTTTTTGTTTCCAATGTTTCACATGTACCTACAGGCTACACATATAAGGGAGGACTGAATTTTTCTTTTTTGAAATATAATTTAACTTGGGGTACTGGAAATCTTTCTAGCTTCGATATGGAAAATACTACTAGAACGGAATTTACCTTCATTCTGCTACTGTACATCCAGAGAATGAATGTTTTAGCTCACAGAAATCAGTTTCTAAATAGCCAGTAAAGGAGTTTCATTGGGGTTCCAGATGTAGAACTGAGCCGACAACACAAAGCAAGTTCATGGCAAGTGTTAGTTAAAATGCAATTGATGACAGAATTGAAGATGCGGGACTATAGTAGTTAAGGTTTGTATGGAAATGTCAGTCTCACAGTCCTTACAGAGAAGAGATCACTCCTTTATTTGAATGAGCAAACCTTGGGACAGTTTGGGCACCTTCTTCTCTAAAAACGCGAGCAAAAATAAATAAATGACCCAAATGCAAAGGGTGATTTCTCAGAGGAAAATATTGTTTAAATTCAAATACATCCTTGCGGTTTATGAAGCAGCAAACAATGAGTACTAGAAGTGGCTACTTACAACATTATTCGGTTGAGAAAGGACTTCTTGAACGCACCATGAACATCCAGGAGAAAGGGAAGGATCCTGCTTGTTCCCAAATGGATTTAAGAGCAAACACTAGAATTTAGCTAGTGCTTTATTTGGAATTTGTGCATATTAGAGACTAACAAGGGTTAGTTGTGCTTCTTCCACAACTACAACACATGAGCTGCAAATGCCTAAGAAGTTGCAATTTATATTTCCACAAGTCTATAGTCGAGGCTCTGGTTCAGTTAATTTCAAATGAAACCAAACCAAGCACTTCAGATTAGATTATCAAACATTTCCACAACAGTTTTTAAAAGGCTTTAGAAATAAAGAGCAGGGCTCTAATTGCTCTCACTACTATTATGTTTGCAAAGATGTTGCGGGTGGCAGGAGGGTTGCGAAATAAGGCTAAAATGTTCGCTGATTCTGAATGATTTGGCTTTGTAATGTGTCACATACGAAAACTTGATTGACTGTGTGAAGGAAGTGGGGGCCCTGGTGTGTGTTTCTAAGGTGCCAAATCATAGATAAGGAAAGGCAGGCCGCAAACAGGTGAAAAGGTAACCTGGGGGTGGGGCACAGTCCTCCCTTTTGACCTGACTTACCTATAGGTGAGAATTCAACACAGTTCGACTACATTTCTCCACAGAACCTTTTACCCCATATCCCAAACTCATGAAATCCAACAGACCACTGCTAGAGTAACAAGTCCCACTACAGATTGCAGTAGTTAGACCACTGCAAGAATCATCCTCTGTTTCTTCTTTCTTTTCCTCTTTTTCTCTTCAAATCGGTCAGTAGCGTCAGCAAAAAAAGTCACTTCATCTTTGGCCTCAATTTCTCTCTTTAGGAACTGGAGACCAGCCATATTAAACCCCAGCACATCCTGGAGACAGAGCATAAAGCACACATAGGTGAGGAAGAACTTGGGACAGAATATACTTGGAAGGCACATCAGGGATATTCTGGCATCACTTGCTGTGTTCAGGGGTGCTTTTCCTGCTATTCTAATGAATTCAAGCTACTTTTACCAATAAACCTTACTTTAGACACAGTCTCAGTAATCCTTACAATCACCCTGGAAGGTTTACCAACATTATCCTCCTTTTACTGCAGGTGGGAATCAGAGGCCTTAGCCACACCAGCCGTTTATTTTGGAATAATATCAAGGTTGTCCCTACAGGGCCAAAAGGCATTCACCTACTCCCGCAGTGATCTCCTGGCTTGGTGAACAGCCAACCCGCTGTCAAAGGCGTGTCCGACAGTTTTGGACGTATGCAGGAGTGGGCGCCCGCCATTGTTAGCACATTTTTCAGTTGGTTATCGGCATGTTTTGGCAACGACCATGTGTATCTTTTAAAAACACAAACACTGATGCGCAGGAGTGCATTTTCGACACAATACCCATCCCCCTCTGCGTTGCTGTGTGTTTGCGCTGGTGCACATCTTGGAGGAGTTATTAAAATAAAATTTCCATGCCCTGTACCCATCTGCCTAGCCCCACCCACTTCTGCCAATGCTTATTTGGAACCACCGTCACGGGGCACACGTCCTCCCGCAACAGCTCTCCTTTACTTGTGGGGAACTTCCCTTGTGTGTGCCCCCCGTGAGCGACGATCGTGGAAGTGGGAAACCTCGCCATCACCCTTCCCCCCTCTCGAAAGGGTTCTAGGTGTAGACAAGCCCAGAGAGCTTTAAAAAAAGTGCTTGCATAAGGTCACCAAGTAAGTTCAAGACTGATGTAAGATTTCACAACTTACACACTGAACCCTGCTCTATTATATATTTATTGCATTTCTATACCACCTAACAGCCAAAGCTCTCTGGGCAGTTCACAATAATTAAACCACAAAATACAATGTGATTAAATACAATATAAAAGTTTAAAACTATAGTATAAAATAAAAATGACCAAATAACCAGCAGTGCAAAGATTTAAAATGCAGTAACATTTAAAACAACAGAAACTAAAAGACTAAACTGCTGGGAAAATAAGGTCTTCACCTGGCTCTGAAAAGAGCACAACGTAGGTGCCAGGTAAGCCTCTCTGGGAAGTTCATTCCACAATTGAGGTGCCACAACAGAAAAGGCCCTCCTCTTAGTAGCCACCCTTTATCACTCTGTCTCAGCAATATTTCATAGATGCATGCTTACCCTCACTTGACTGACTTTAAAGATGGTGGTTTTCTTCAGATTCTCCATCACCTTAACAAGAAGCTGATTGCTTGTGATCTGTCCAAAGTGTATCCTGGAAGGTGGGTGAAAACAACAACACCAAACCTTTTAGACTACCAAGGCATTTGTCAAGTTCTTGTTTACTGGCTAATCCAGGAGATCTACATTTTTGTTGTCTTCTGACTGTAGGAATAAAAGAGGTGTCCAATGTTTTAGAGCAGAGCCTGGAGAACTTGCAGCCCTCAGCTTAATTTCATGCAGGTGGGGGGAGCCCAGAGGGAAAGGAGGAGAAAAAAACTGGGAATGGCCATTATGGATGTAGTGATAGAAAGGTTGGGGTGAAGCCCTAGTCCAGATAGCTGGTAAGGAGGGGGGGGATGGGATCACTCCCTCCCCTGGCAGCTTGCTGGATGAGAAGGAAGAGGTAGAGAGACAGAAACGAGGGAGAGAGAGAGAAAGAGAGAGAAAGGGGTGGCCCTGGCCACTTTTGACTCCAGCTCCGCTCACTGTTGGTATGCAGCCCCTGACAGATTACCCCTAAGGGAAATGTGGTCTTCAACAGAAAAAAGGTTCCCCCATCCACCTTATCCTAGGGTAGTTCCATAAATCTTCAGCCTAAATGCAATTTTTAATCTCATATGTGTCTCTTTGGAAGACTGTTAAAGCACTAGAGAAAGCAGAAAGCAGCTACTTTTTAACTGAATGTTCTTGCTGATCAGTGTGACTTCTGCGGCCTAAACAGGAATTATGGGTTCTTCTTTTACTACAAAGGCTGAATGAGCATTAAGGAACTCAGTTTCACAACTCAATTTACACATCTGGAAATTAGTGCTTGGCACAAATGCTATAGAAAAGCTCTACATGAGGGACAGTGGTTATCACCGTATTTTAACAACTACCAGACACCTGCCTATGAATACATGATCACATCAAGCACTGGGCTAGTCGTGGCCCACCTCAGCACTATGAAGATTCCCTGCATTTTCTTTAGCTGTGAGGTTTACCTGAGCAGAAACAGGAGAGCTCGGCAGAGCAGCTCTACCTCTGAACCCAACTGAAGATACTGATTGAAGAGCATAAGAAGGTCAGGCACGTATGAGAAGGGCAGCACCAACAGAGATTCTTCCAATTCACTGTGGGGGAGAGAGAGGAACGTAAGACTCCAGCACCTCTCCCCGAGGCATAACCGCAGACTGAGTGAAAGAATTTAAGATTCCAGTGCTTAAGGATTCTGTGTCCTGTACATTCCCCAGGATCTTCCCACACTCGCAAATACTTTATATTCCAGGCAACACTAAAATTCAAATGCTTTAGTAGAGAAACTTATGTCAGTGCAGTAACTTGTTGCAAGTTTGATGAATCGGCATAGATTTTGAGCACGCAACTTTAATTTTTCTGTGCAAAATACACACATTTTGCTGTAGCCATCATATTTCCTATTCCAACAGCTCCAATCAGCCAGACTTATTAACCCATTCACAAATCCTTTGACAGCAAAAACCTTCCAGGCACTCACTCACCTTGACTTCACTTTCTTGAGAACATCTAGCACATAAGCAGAAGGCTGTAAGAAAAGATAAGGGTGGATGCCACTGTTAGCTCAAGTTTTTTATGGGGGAACCTGTACCTTGGCTTCAGTAAGCCAGGGAGCACAATTCAGGAAGCATATCCTTTTATTACTTATGCATTCATATTTCTCAAGGCAAAAATGCTATTTGTAAAATTTATTTTCCTATGAAGGTCATACAGAACACAAGTCATACAGAAAGCAGTGTTTACAGTAAGTCTTAATTCTCCCAAAACATCACAAGCACTTTGAATGCAAGTGCATACAGGCGATCATTTGTAAATGTACTGCTGGGTGACAAACTAGATGGCAATCTAGCCACATGGCAAGAACAATTTTATCATGCCTCCACAACTAATAGAAAAATTATATTGTGAGACATGATAAAAACCCACCTCACTGCAGAGTCAGGTGCTACAAACAGGTGCTACAAACAGATGACCAGCTCACCACGTAGCTGCCCATAGGGAACTCAGCTGAGAGGCTGGCCACATGGCCAATGGCTGTCTGGATACAGCCCCAAAAAATCATGCAAAGGTTCTGCTTCACACACTTCCCTGTACAGCCTGCACTACTTACAAGCAGCTATGAATTAGGCCTCATTCCCACCACGGTGTCAAATCTGTATTTAGGTTATACCATTTCAGAACACAAATGGGGGACTCATGTGATCGAGTGCTCTAACCAACACCTTCTATCAAAAAGGAAATCGAGGGGAAAAAGAGAAGACATTTGAGAAGGCGGGCAATGAAGATGGAAGGCATGTTTGTTTGTTTGTTTTTACAAAAAAAATCACTAGAGAAAGAGAAAACATAAGGCTGATTTTTTTCAGACACATCTGCCAATGGACACTAAAACAATGAATACAAATTAACCTCAAGTTAAGCAAAACATGCTGTTGCAGAATCATAGTCTAAATCAAATGGAACAAAACACACACACATTAGCCATTGATGACCGCATCCAATCACTCACCAGCATCATACACAAGCCTGAATACAAGATCAGCTTTCATACTAAGAAAAAAAGCACAGATTAACATTCCAGAAAGTGGCCACACGTTTTACTTACTGAAATATTGCCATATGCTTGGAGAATTGGGTTTACAGGAAGAGGAACCTGCAGACAGAAAATAGGTTAGAGAATGTAGGCACTTTTCTTCTCCCGGTGGACATCCTGGTTGACGCCCTTGAATTTCCCAAAGTCATTTGATAACACGAGAAAATTAATTTATTTTAAAAATCTTTTATCTACAACATAACAACAAGAGGGAAAAAGTCATATCATAAAACATATCAATACACAGTAATCATTAACATCTCCCTGGAAGGGGGCGGGGGGGGAGAATACAAAGGTGTGGTGGGGAAAGGACTTAACACTTCCATTTCAAATACATACAATAATATAAGCAGTCCATGTATCTAAATAAACATCTATACGACTGATGCACACAGCACAGAATCTAGATTTCTAGTACAGAACTTGGATTTCCAGAAACTCATTTTTAAGAGGGGCCGATTTTAACTTTCATGCCTTTTCAAGAAAATCATTCAAGTACCTAGAAAGAGCCGCCTGAAGTCGCACAAACTAAAAGGAGCGTCTGAGGTGATAAATATGTCACAGGGTTAGGTCAGGAATTGCACTAAATAGTAGAAGCACCTCAGAAGAGGAATCAAGGAAATGGCACGGTGATCTTCAAAATCCATTGCAATTCCATCCCTAACTCAGAACTGAAATTTTCTCAGACATAATTACCTTGTCATACTCCATTGGCGGCATTCTTGCAACAGACATAGAAGTCCCAATTCTGCACAATTCCAAAGCATTGTTTAGAGATAACCGGCTATGCAGTTTAGAGCATGGAAATGGAAGAAAGACTGCGAGATCAGCTGCATATTATGTGTCAATCATGGCAACCGTTTTTGAGCATTTTCTTTGAAAAGGGGAATTTTATTGTGTACATGTGGTCACACTGCACTGAATTTAACACAGACCACACTTCCTTCCTCACCTCCTTTCCAGCAGCTCTGCAGATAGCTTTGTGTTCTTCCAGCTTGGCAGTCTCCTCTCTGTATAGCTCCATGGCTTCCATGATCCGCTCAGCCTACAAACACAAAAATAGCACACTAGAGGCTGAACAGGATGAAGTGTGTTAATATGAAGTACATCGCTGCACATTAGAGTGATTGAACGCAGCATGCTAGAATAACCACACACCTTGCTCTTCAAAGATCTCTGCTCCGATGGTGGCATTAAATGCCTGCTCTGGCAAAACAAACTGTAATGTGGCTCTCCCCACCCCGGGAAATGGGAGAGCCGCTTTCCCCTGGGGAATACCCCTGCTAAAAAAGTCAAAGCAGATAATCCTCATGCTGGTTTCTGCCAAGGCCAACAATGAACCTCAGCCACAGAATACATGACTCACATATTATGGGGAAATTCCATCTCTTGCTGAAGGCCCACTGAGGCAAGTAGATGTGCCAGCTAATTCAATGTGCAGGTTCACACAATCAGATAAGCTACGACTGGCTGCAGTGCATGCTGGGGTGTGTGGGAAGCCATTAAGCCTATTCAAGCTCCAGCCATAGCTTGTCACGTCATCCGAACTTGAGCGGTGGGGGTTGTGTGAGAGTCAAACCACCCTTGTACAACCCATGGCCTGTTCTAGGGGCATGCGAGGGTTGTTTAACTCATGCACAACCCCCCGCTGCATCTTCAAAAACCACCGGGAACGCACTGCAGTCCACCATGGCAAGCCAGAGTGGGCTGCAGTGATCATGAAAAGCAGGTCAATGTAATAGAAAGTTTGTGCTTCCATAAAGAACATTTTCAGATACAGAAAGCTTTAAAGAGAGCTTGCAAGCAAAGTTTGCAATTATTTGCTTTAAAAAGAGGAAGTTATTTAAGCTCTTTCCCCCTTCTGCAAAAAGGAAGCAGATGTCACTTACGGCCTTGACAGTTTCAATGGTCTTTTTCCCTGCTAATCCAACCATTCCTTGAGTCTCCCCAGCAACCTGAAAAGACACAAAAACAAATTTTAAAGCCAAATCCTGTGAAGTGGATCTTTCCAGCAGTATCACACCGTTCACATTACCACAATGGCAATTTTATTGCCAGATTTGTTTCAAATACCCTTGAAGTTCTGTGGTTGAATTTGAATGGCTGTAAGTGAAGGATTTCCAAGAAACTGTTTATGGACTCTCAATTGTCTGTAACAGAATTCCTTCTTTCTTAAATTTATATCCTGCCTTTCTGCCAAAAATGGCACTCAAGGCAACTAACAATAGTAAAATATAGAGAAAAACAATCTCAATTCAACTATCAAAACAACTCATTATAAACAAAATAGAAAGAAATAGTATAGTATAAATACTTACCCTCTGTATGGGCAAGAAAACAATTATGAACTGAGTGACACAAAGCATGTAAAACAGAAACAGAAGATGCCGTGTTGGAAATATGGACAGCTGCAGTCGAGGCTGAGAGGCCATTCTTAGTTTCAGTCAGAATTAGCCAGAACTCTAAAGGAGTTGTCCAAGGTGCTGAACCCCATTGCACAGTTCCTTTAGAGTTCTGGCTGGTTCTAACTGAAACTCAGAATAGATTCCTGAGAGTTTGTGCGTTTAACTCTGATTATAGTCAAAAGCTTTGATGAAAATAGCAACGAGAACTACTAAAAAAGTAGAGCTAGAAAAATCTTAACAGGGCTTGTCCTGAAAATAAATGTCATGTTCTCTTTTCTTAAGGGAACAAAGAGGAAAAAACTCCTGCATTGCATCTTGATTGGAACCAAATAAGTAAACTTTAGAGCAGAATCAGCTTTCCAGCACAGGTCATGCTTCTTGGGACCTAAAACTGCATCACGAAACAACCCTGATGTGCTTCTATGATGGTGTCCTAGAAAGCTAGTTCAGCAAACTTTGTTCTAAAACCTAGAGCTGGTGATTAATTTAGACACTACTGTAAGTTCTTGAGCGATCGCCAATTTCAATTTAAACCACTCACTCCAAACAGGCAGGCAATTCAAATGTGAAGGATGAAAGCCATTGAGGAAGTGAGAGTCAGCATGCCTAACATCATTTCCCTGGTCCTTTCCATTCTAATTAGAGAACTGCTCCTTGAGGCACCTCAAGAAACACCACTACTCCCCAGGAGCCTAGGGAGCAAGAGAACACTGTGATCTTGAAACAGATGTGTCACTTACCACAGGCTGGTCCTCCTTAGCTATACTATCTTCATATTCCATTTCTCTTTGCTGCAGAGGAAAATTATTCAGTTCATCAGCATAAGCAAGCACATTTAAACAACACTTCCAGATTCAGAATACCTGAAGAAACACAATTTGCAGCCTGCCCACGGACCTTGACTGGAGATCACAGCAGGAATTCCTCAGCGTGCTGAACTCCCTCCCAACAGGGAAGCAGCATGCAGGTGAATGGATGTAAGAGCAGGGATTCCCCTGCAGGCTGGATTTGCCCACCCTACAATCTCTCTAATGGGGAAGGCATGGGAGAGGCGAAGCCGCCCCAAGTGAAGCACTGGCTAGAGCTCTGGCCAGTGCTTCAGCCAGAGGCTAATTGACATCGGGGGGTGGGGGGTGGCTGCCCCCATGATGTCATTCAGCTTGCGGAGGGCTGGGTGGGAGGTCATGCAGCCCCCGACCCTTACTCTCGGATGAAAATGACTAGGCAGGCCCATTTCAACTGGGTTTTAAATCTTTCTCCTGTGGGTTGTCAGGAGAAAGTCAAGGAGTGTGACCTTGTTGATTGCCCTGGATCAGTGGCTCTTGATACCACTGACAATAGTATCCTTCTGGATGGGCTGTCCAAGTAGGGTGTGGGAAGCACCGCTTGGTGGTGATTCTGCTCCACCCATTCCTGCTTGAGTCTTGGCAGTGATGGTTTGGGGTTCCATAGGGTTGTATTCTTTCTCCCACGCTGTTTACCATCTACATGAAACCTCTGGGAGTTCTTTCATCCAGAGATTTGGCATGTGGGTGACACTCATATTTAGCTCTTATTTTCATGCGATGCGGGCCAGGTTGTAGCTGTCCTGAATGTGTGTTGAGGCATATGGCAATGGACTGGATGAGGGCAAACGAAGAGACTCCATGCAAATACTACACTCGTTAGATGGTAGTTTATCAATCCAGATGAAGGGTGTTCAGCCATTCAATCCCACTAAAGGAGATGTAGAGGACCTTTTTTAGTCCAAGTACGGAATTACAAGCTGGGAAAGGTCTCAGGCCTGCATTCTATCTGTGGACAGGGCTGAAGGTAACGCAGTTGTGGTTAATGGCAGAGTATGTGGGGCGAAAATGAGATCCTTGCTGATTTTAAGCCTACTCAACGTAAGCAAGACAAGGTTTCTGCATGTCTACTCAGAAGTAATCAGGACTGAGTCACTCAGCAGCACTTTGAAAAAGCATCCCAAATTTGGAACATAAGAACCTAAGAAGAGTCCTGATGCTGGATCAGACCGAGGGTCCATCTAGTTCAGCACTCTGTTCACACAGGGACCAAGCAGCTGTCGACCAGGGACTCATAAGCTGGACACGGGTGCAACAGCAGCGTTCTACCCATGTTCCCCAGCAACTGATGTATACAGGATTACTGCCATTGATACTGGAGGTAATACATAGTCATCAGGACTAGTAGCCATTGATAGCCTTCTTCTCCAGGAACTTATATCCAAACCCCTTTTAAAGCCATCTTGTGATATTGAGTTCCATAGCTTAAATATGCACTGCTGGACAAGCCTCAGTAGGAAGGCTGAATCACTCAGCAGCTTCTTCCCCAGGCCCCACCCCTACCACTGGCAGAGAAAAGCTTTTAACTCTGATCAGCGACTGGAGATAAGAGCAACTTTCAGTGCTAGCCAGGAAAAGCACCCCTCTCCACAAAAACACCAGGGAAAATGGGGTGGGGAGACAACAGATCAAAGGTAAGAGAAGGTGGAGTTTTAAAAGGGGCCATGTCTACCAGCAAAAGCTTTGCAGGCCAGAGATGCCTCGTCCCTGCCCCCAAAGGATCAGGTTCTCAGTCTGGGGATGCTTATTGAGCCTACACTGTCATTAGCAGCTCAAGTGACCTTTGCGCCTTATACCAGCTTGGGATAATGTGTCACCTGCAACTTTACCTGGACGAAGATAACTTGGTCACAATTACCCATGCTCAGATAACCTCCCGTTTGCATCACTGCAATGCACTGTACGTGGGGCTGCCTTTCAAAAATGGTCCATAAAATAAGAACCGCTAAGTTATGAAAGGAAGTGGGTGGTTTAACCCTATGACATCTGTGCTGTCAGTTGCACCGGCTCCCAGTTCATTTCCAGGTCGAATTTAAAGTATGTGTTTTAACCCTTAAATCCCTGAACCACTTCCTCATATGTAGCTTCCCAAATCTAGAGCACAAAGATTTAGAGCCCAAAGGACGGGCACTACACGATTTCACTTCATTGACTGGCAAAGCCCCTTTCACTTCTTTGACCATGAGCCCCTGCACTCACTGAAGAAACTCAGGGTGAACTTGTTCCCTACTCAGGTTGAGAAGGAGCAAGGGCAGACTCACCACGTCAAAGGGATTGCTGCCCAAGGGGTGTCTGCCAAGATGTGGGCTGAGGAACCTTCCCTGCCCCCAAATGACAAAACTCTCCCTCTGCCTCCATGGGGACTAGAGTGGTTGCTATCCTGTTGATCTGAGATGGGTAATGCACCTGCTGGTACTCTCTGCCTGTCCTGCACTGGGGGAAGGCAGCTGGGGCTAGTGCTGTGGTCGCAGCAAGCAGAGGACGCACTGGCACAATCATCTCCTGGCAATCGCAAGGATGCCAAAAACTGCAGCCTGCCCTGCCTGCCCTGTGGTGGAGAAAGGCAGTAGCACTGATGCTGAGACACTGCGACAGACAGAGGCACTGAGGAATTTTGATGGCCCTCTGATTGCCTGGATGGTGTCAGCCACACCAAAGACCCGCCCACTGGGAAAAGATCCCTCTTTTCTGACTGGACCAGAAGGGGGAGAGAGAAGAATTATTCTTTTCTTCTCCCTGTTTTTGTTGTTGTTGTTGTTGTTTTTAAGTTGTGCGGGGCCACTGAGTGCTCCAAAAAATCTTGCATTGCTGCCACTAGTCAAGGCAATTCTGGTAGGGCAGGAGGTTTCTCCCGAAGAGTTTGGAATGTCCTCCACAGTCAAGGGAAAAACTGGAATCTGGGCTCCTCTGAAGATGAAGAATGGATACGGAAGGGAACTTCTTACAGAAGGGAACTTTTCTTACCATCTCCCTCTCCTCCTCCAGAATAAGCGGCTCCCTTGTCCTTTCCCAAAGACGCAGCGATTTATCATGAGAGGAGGACACAAGATAGTCACCACTGGGGCTGAGTGCCAGACACCACACTTCCCGGTGATGCCCCTGCAAGTTAGATATGCAAAGACGTGAGCGGAGGGGGCAGCGGGAGAGCATTCTGCAGCACACCGGTGAATCTGTCGGAGAAGCCCCTCCTCCTCCTCCTCCCAACACACAGCAGTTGTATTTTACCTCCAGGGTCTGGATGTGCTCGAACTTATCAGCATCCCACTGTTTAATCCTGTGGTCCTTCCCTGCTGTGAAGAAGAGGTGGGACCTGGGTACAAACTGGAGATACATCACGCTAAAGGATAAGAGAAAAGGACCGTTCAACGTGAGAAGATGTGATCCCACAGATGGCCTGCCAGAGGCTATAATGGCAGTGGACTTCTTTAAGGAGTCCCAGAGATGTTCTTTGCTATCAACCTACCTGTCATCATGGGCAAACAGAGATCTATGGCAATCCCCAAAGTCTAAGCCCCAGATCTTCACATTCCTGTCAGCAGAGCCAGTTGCAATTAATGTGCCATCCTACAACAGAGCACAGAGAGAAAAGAGAACTCAATCCCTAATGTGAGACGATGATTATCCCTGCCTTTCATCTACAATGGATCAAGTAAAACACACTCACACTCACACACTTCTGGGTCAGTGCATGATCCTGCAGTATGCTCTAAGGAAGGTGAAGGGGACGCATTATTTTAGCTCTTATCACCAAGCAGCCAACCTACATGGCTTGTTTCTGTGCACCCAGTATGGGCACTCATAGGCACCCCTATTAGTGGGCAAACAAGCACAGTTCACTCAGGCTCCGAGAAGCTCTGTATCGACTCCCGGCTTTCTATTACACCAGAGGCCACCTCTGCCACAGAGAGCACATGTTGATGGGTGGCCAATACAAAACACTTCTATAAAGGAAGAAGTTCTGTGCATTTGCCACAGAGCAGAATTGCTCTGTATCATCCCAACACCAAGCAAGCCAGAATTCCCAACACAGGGTACACACTTACGTAGGAGATATCCATACACAGCACTGGTAACTTGTGTCCATAGAGAGAGAGAAAAAACTGGAAAGCAAGAAGAAGACATTGACATCAGTTCCACTTAAAACGTGCCAAGAAGTGTGGATGTGCCTGGATCTTTCCAGCATCCTCCCACCATCAAAAGTCAACGCCTTCCCCAAATGTACACTTGATTAAGCGAGAATCTATTCAGCCAATAGGTACTTGCCGCATTTTAGGATTTAGCTATACTTATTATTAAAATGAGAAAGCTGCCTCAGTCCTGGTCAGACTATTTATCTATCAGGCTCAGCAGCTCTCCAGGGTGGCAGGCAGAAGATGCGAGCGCCTGACCGTGGGGCCTTCGCCATGCCAAACTTGCACTCCGCCCCTGAGCTACAGCCCTCCCCCACTCCACCCCACCCCGCTTTATGACAGACTGACATGGAGGCTCTTTTAAGCTCTGCAAGCAATTAAGCAGAACAAGACTGAAAAGCGATAGGCTGGCCAGTATCTCTTGATGGGAACTGCTACAATGAGATATTGGCAGCATTGACCGAAGGCAAGTTCATACATGCATGTCCATCACCCAATCAGATGACGGCTTGTACATGTGAAATTGCTGTCCCATCATCCCCAGCTATACACACATTTTTCAATAGAGGCGTTTCACTCATTTAGCTAAGGATCACCAAGTGACAAGTCACCTAATAATGAAATAGGTCTATTGATAAGCATGCATGAATCAGTCCTGAACAACAAATATGGAGGTGATACAGGGCTGGCAATCAAAAGTATGTCTATTTTAATATTTGGGTTACCACATTCTGGTCTTGGAGTTTAGGAAGTTCTTCCACTTTAGATTTTTGTTCTCCCCAAAAAAGACCCTCCCCCTTTTCACTACCAATTATTACCCCCCCCAAAAAATCTATGCGCTCACAATTAATCTATGCACTGGTTCTGCTGCACTCTCACAGAATTCACGTTATCGATCCTCTACCCATATTCTACCTTGCACCCATATAACTTACAACTTTATGCCTAAACTGAATACCTTTAACAAACATTCTACTGAATTTGGTACCTAACACCAAAGCAGAGTTTATTACCTTGAGTGTATCAGTGTAGAATATTTTTACAGTGCAGTCCAGTAAGGCAATAGCCAGAAGCTTTTGATTGGGGCTGTACCGGACACAGAGAACATCTTCTTCCAGCTGCAGAACACGAGTTTGCTTCATAGAGAGCCTAGGATGGAATAAGCATAAAACTGACGGCGCTATTATTGCACAGCAAACTCAGACAGCCTTGTGACATATCCATGACTAATTCATAGTCAAGGAGTTCCCAAATGGGGGGGGGGGGGGTTAGTATCTGTTCAGAGGTTCCTCCCACCGCAGTCTCCCTATTGTGCCTAAGGAGAAGGAGCCCAGGATGAATTGCAGAGCACTGAATTTGACCCACAAAGCCTTCAAGTTCTTGAACTTCCATCTCTATGCCGTCACTGCTTGTTCTAGTTGGGAGGATCTTCAACCGGGCTTATGCTGCTACAAGCGGGCACAATTCCCGCCCCCCTCAGTCTGTCCACATTCCTTCCCTGTGATTCAGGAAAATCTTGTCCTGGGCTACAAAGCCTAGTCCAACATTCTCTCAGACTCAACAAAGAAGATTGATATACAGTAGGGCATACATACAATTAAATTAAATCGTGTGTTTGTTTACATACAGATTTTCTGGTGAACCTACAGTTTATCAGTGAAAAGAAACTACAGGGAATAGTCATAGCTCAGTGGCAGAGATTACATTTGGCATGCAGTTGGCCCCAGGTTCAATCGCAGCATCTCCAATTCAGAGGATCTGGGTCTCAGGGCTGGGAAAGACTTTCGCTCATATTTTTAGAGAGCTGCCGCCAATCAGAATATGCTATACTGAGCTAGATGGAACAATAGCCTGATTTGGTATAAAACAGCTTCAAATGGAACATATTCACAAACTGGGGATGTTACAAGTGGTTATCAGAAGCGACAAACTGTCTAGTTCAAGCATAGGAGAAAATTTGCTCCGAGGACGCAACAGCAAGCGGACAAACATGCTTACATCCAAATGATTCCATATTAACCAGGCTATTAGTTAAGAGAAATAAAAACTTTAAGATCCAACTGAAATACAAAATCAGAATTAAAACCAATTTCTTTTTTTTTATTTAATGCAAGAAGTAAAAATAAAGAGCGAGGAAGAGGAAAGTGCATTACCCCATTACCCCCAAACAGAAAAAAATAGAACAAAGAGAGCTTCAGCTATAAGGCAGTATAAAAATGCAATAAATAAATAAATAAATAAATAAGAAACAATTCTTAAAACAGAAGACTCAATACCATTTTCATTTAATATTTTTAAGAGGGGGAAGTACTGGAGAACATGTTGCAGCTAGCTCTGTTATGAAGCCTCATTCACCCACAATACTCTCAATCAAAACAAAAGCCGATGTCGGATGTCAGGTGCTTCATAAACAATTCACTAGGCTGGCCTAGTGAATTGTGACTTGAAGGCTTGGCAATTATTGTGAGAAAACTGTCTCTGTTTTGCCCTTATCTGCAGCTGCGGGCCGAGGCCTTGAGTTCCTTGGGAACGAAGGCATGTGTTGAAAAGGTGGGGGGCTATCTTGCAAACTGTCTCTCACATAGTGTCGTCATCAAGAGGAGGTTGAACCGTGCCGCCCTGTTGGCACATGAGTTTGGATTACAGGCTTGAAGCCCTGTCTGTCAAAGTAGCTTAGAATTAGCCAGCCTCCATCCTATATAGCTACAAGCAAAGAGGAAGTTCTTGGCTAGGAATGATCTGTTCTGTTCTGTTTGCTGTTTGCTGTTGCTTGTCATCTGTCCTATGCTTGCCAAGAAACTCATTTTTGGGATTCTATCTGATTGGGAAATGTTGGATGCACTCTGTACATGTTCTGTTGCTATTTGGACTTGGAACTTCTAAGAACTATGCCATGAAAAGTGCGCTGTGGCTTTTCATAGATTTGGACTTGAGATTACTGTTCTGGATTCGTGTTCTATAGCCTGCTGTTTCCCTGCATGGAGCCAAAGTACGGGCACGGGGAAACTGAGGCTGATCGTTGCTGTTCTGGAATTGTGAGTATGTGTGACCTGTGAGAGGACCTTCCTCAGAGCCAAAGCTACGAGAATTGGGAAGGCTCCCTGGGTCGAAGAGGTTCATTCCCTGACATCTTGTTTCCGTGATCAGCTCAGTGTTCCCTGACAGGCTGAGTTTGATTTAGTTCAAGATGATCTTATCCACTGTCAGGAGGTTTTCTCCTTTGAGTCTTTGCCGTGTACCTGAGGATCCAGTGTGTGTGGCCACTCCTGACCTCAAGGGACTGGGGCAAACTCTCAATGTCTCCCCCTGAGTGATTTGCTGTTCGCATTAAGCCGTTGTACCTGAAAGCTATCTGGTCCGTCTTCAACTTCAAGTGTGTGTATGCATAAATGAAACCGTTATGCTTTGAATTCCGTGTGATTTACAATAAAAGAAGTCTCACTGCTGTTGGAGTGTGTCAGTTTGCCTAAAGTTCGTGAGCAGAAGCTTGAAGTGAGCTTGAGTCACGGCAGCCAGTCTTGTGTGCCCCACATGTTATGCTGTGTTTTCTGGGGAGCCTTCCATTCCAAGCTCCCAAGCAGCAAGAACAAAATGCAGAGCCCAAGTATGCCTTACTTCCAGAAAAACATCCTCACCTTTTTTGGATACTCTTCTCATCCTTCACAAGCTGAAATTCCCAGAACTTGACACATCTGTCTGCACCTCCAGTTACAAAGCCACGCTGAATGAGAACAATCTTTCAATTAGAACTAACCATAGTCACTTTCTCTGCATGTAAAAAACTACCTTCTTCCAAGGAAACATGAACATGTAAACTCTTCTGCCAGGGAGAGAGATCAATGGGGTTAGGCTTTTGAGGAGAAGACTTCTCTATCTCAAAGGTTTATATCCAGAAATACTCGTGTGCGAACTGAAGATACTTCCTCTCGTAGGGGTGGGAAGGTCACTTATTTTCAGGTTTTCAGGCCTACATGCCTTCTGAAAACTGGCTCCAGTGAGATTGCACGACGAGATCTTTGGATCCAAGCCACAGTTGTATGTGCATTGGGAGGATGGGGTCTTGTTAGATTAGTTCCACTATACTATGGGTATGGAATGAAAGCTAAAAAAAACCCAACGTTCTATATTCTGAATGGCACTGTAAATCTAGCCATGAGTGCCCCTCCCCCATGTCCATTTATCATGAAAGCCAGATTTTATTACTATCACATCACATGGATAACTCACACTAATGTATAAACCCGTTCTACTTTTGACGTTACACATGGAAATTCAACTGAAATTTTCAACAAGTATTACCCTTCTATCAAACACAATGGCTGCATTCAGACAACACAATAATCAACTGGGGGTGGGGAACAATTGTCAGTTGTATTGACTATCATGTCGTCTGAATGGTGTCATAGTCAACTCAGCACTGATCCTAATCCACACCACGTTTGATTATTTATTACCATGTTGTGTGGTGAGTACCCCCTAGATGAACAACTGTAAAGTTGATTATTACCCCACCATTGACTATCGTGTTGTCTGAATGCAGCCAATGTCTGCACAGCATCGTAGGTAAAAGACGGCATAATTTTATCAAGGCTGTTTTATAAATCGGCATAATGTACCAATAGCCCAAAGAGCAACGTTTATTTACATGTCAATACTCCGTGATAATAGTAATCCATAACATGGTAGTGGTCATCCCTATTACTAATTCCTGCCCATCCACTGGCGGGGGGGGGGGGGGGGGCAATGAGCATTCGCCTGCACACATGTCCCACATGCATGTATGACAATCTATTGTAATCTGCCTTGAGGATCAGTCAAAAGGCGGGATATAAATTTTCTAATTCATTACTAAAACTCATATAAAATGGATAGAAAGTGGACTTGAACTACCTGATCTGAGGAAAGACATATGGACCAGAGGGCCCCATCGTGAGCATCAAGGGTCTCCAATAAACTCCCAGAAGCCAGATCAAATAGCTGCAGCTTCCCTGTCTAAAGCAAATGATAAAGTAAGACCAGTAGGTACAAAGCTCATTAAAAATCCTACAGATAGGTAATCCAAAGTGGGGGGAAACGGAAAGAGGGATGGTTATGCCAGATGCAGTTATATCCACCTAAAAAGGTAAAGGAAGAGTTTAAAGATTCCCAACGTTAGGGAACACTGGGAGCCTAGGAACAGCTCAGCATGTCTACTGCGTAACTCCTGAGTAGGCACAGACATATCCATCTTTCCTTAAGACTTGCAATGGTGTGCATGTGAAACACCCACAGTGTAACTCTCCCTGTTTGAAACACATCATGCCATAGTGTCAAGGTTGAATGAAGCAGAAAACTTTCCAGGCTTCAAACAAGTTCACAAACGTTTTTTTTATTTAAACAGATCAGCTTCCTTTCTTCCTTGTATTCGAGGCAATTTGTAGCATACATAAAAATGTACTCTAATGTCCCCAAGGCTTTTGCTTTAGCCAAAGCAACAAAGCTGCATATGCAATGAGAACTTTGCTATCTAATCATGTACCTTCTGCAACCTGGTGCCCTTCAGACATTTTGACTATAACTCCAAGTATTCCTGACCACTGGCCATTCTGGCCTGGGGTGATAGGAATTGTAGTCCAGAACATCCACAGGGCACCAAGTCAGAGATGGCTGATAAACCACCACTGCCTGTTCTAACTCAATTGAGGTTCACTGCGAACAACAGAGAATGCTAAAATGTAGTGAAACCACACTCAAAACTTCATGAAATCTCAAAGAGAACCAAGCAGTGATATCACACCGTGCCAAGGGACTTTCCAAACAAGGGAGAGAGAGCACCACACAAAATGCAGTAGTTCCAGCCATGTAGGTCCAAGGCCATGATTTGGAAATATATGGTGTAGCAGCCATGCTGAAGCTAAGCTGGTCTGGGTCTTATAAGTTCCTTGGGAATCCTACATACATTGAGTTCCACCATAGAAGGAAGGTAAGGACACTAGGTTGCATCTCCTTCTAGCTCTCCATTTGGAGAAGAGTTGTTTCCAAGAACAACATGCATTAAACCAAGGAGATGCAGCAGTTCTATGTTTCCTCCAAAGTTAACAGCTGAAACATATGGGGATTGTTCAGCAGTGCTCCCTAGCGCTTTAGAAGGGATGGGAACTTACCTTGGTGCCTACGATGACTTGTCGATCTCCTGGAACGAAGACTGAGCAAAGTGCATACTCGCATACCATGGTCCGGATACACTGCAACGTAGACCTGGAAATAAAAACGTACAAAGATAGCCATCTTACACACAGGAAGAGAGCTTCATGAAGACACCTTCTGGAACAAGGTAACTTCCCTTATAATACGGCATAAATCGGCGATACCCAATGCAGCCCATGCAAGGTTGGGCACCCTCCGTAGGCCCTGCCCCTATCTCCCCAAGCCCTTCCCCCTGATCTGGAGAGAGGAATTCCCTTGTTATCTCCCATCTCTGAGAGAATGCCCCCACACTTAGCCGGGGCTTGCAGCATCTGGTCCTGCAACCCCAGCCAAGCCCCTTCCTGCATCACTCACACCAAAGTTGGGACACAAGTGAGGCAGGAAGGAGGTGCTTGACTCAGTCCTGCAAGTACCTCCTTCAAGTCCTGCAAGTCCATTCCTCCTCTGCTTGCAGCCCAATCGGGACATGAGTGCATGGAAAGGAGGTGCCTAACTTAGCTGGCACTTGCAGGAGCTGGCTTATGCAACCATTGGTTGAGTTGCTTTCCCTAAAGAGAAAGGCATGGAACTCTCTATAAGTGAAGGGGAAAAAGTGAGTGAGCCGATGCCATCACACAAGGGTGAGGGGCTTCAGAGCAGGGCCCGTGCCCCCTTGACATCATCTGACCACCACGCTTGGTACGGTGAGCAATCCAGCCCGTTGATCAAAAAAGGTTTCCCACTCCGACTATAAATAATACAAATTCCGGGAAAGATATAATAATGAAGAGTCCATGAAGAGAGCCATCCCCTCTTTTAACTACGTCACAGAGTAAAAGCAGTTCACAGAAGTTTCAAGAAAATGCCAATGCTACAGAAAAAACTCCTGAAAACCAACAGGAACTCACCAGAACATGGATTATTGTATTGTTTGAACCCAGCCGTGACCACAAACCATCCTTTAACCATGAACAACCCACAGTTCACAACCCAACAATAAATCTTGGGTTATCTTCATGGAATGTTAGTGTATAACAAGCTATGATTTGTTAGCGCAATTCGGTTCAGACAACATAACCCAGGTTTCAACAACAACCTACGTTTCAACCGTTATTGTGTTGTGTGAACCCAGTTATTGAGAAATCAAAGGAAGAAAAAGAAAGGTTTCTTCCCAGGCTCAATAATAAGCATCTGAATTCACACCAAAACATTTTCAAGGAAAGTTAAATGCCTTACATCTACTGCAATTTTAATTTTCCTCCAATTTCAGGGGTTTCATACCTGTTCCAAATCTTAACTGATTCAGCAGCAGCAGAGAGAATAGCAATGTTGTCAGAGCTAAACGATACTGTTCTAACATCACTGCGGTGACCCCCAATAGTTATCTTAGACATCTGCACAACTTGGGATGACTGGACGGATGGGTTCAAGGTGTAAGATTCAATTATGTTGTTCTGTAGCATTACAGCAGCTTTCAGCTCCCCTCTTGGACTGAGTATCATATCAAAAGACCTGTTTCAAAAATAATTATCACTGTTAGAAAAGACATTAATTAGCACATAAAGGACGTAAGTGGGTAAAGAACGAAGCCCCCAAGATAAAGATACCCTACCTATACCTGGGTGGTGGTGGGGGGAATAAATGCAAGCAGTTTTTACATTAATCATTTAAGACCCTTACAAGAGATTGTCTGTGCTTAAAAGAACTGAAATTTTATCCAAGTTTGCTTGAAACACTGAGATGATGGAGGCATTTAGATTGTAAGGTGCTCTGGTACTAGTCGTTTTGCTTACATAACTCTGTAAAGCACCATGTACATTGGTGACACAATATTATTAACAGCAGTAGTGTCTAAACTGTGGCTTCTCTGAACTCACTTGATTTTAGCAGAGGCTTTGATGCTAATGAGACGTTGAATCTTTTCCTGCAGACTGCACTCCACATTGTGATCAAGTCCTTCCTCCTTTGCATTTGACTTTTGCCTAGGACAGGCAGGAAAAAAATAAAACATTTAAATCCAGCCTCAGTTGGAGTCCAGAATAAGAACATAAATATTCATCAACAAGATAACACCATACAAGGTGACAACTGGCAGCCCTTGGGCCAAATCCAGCCTCCTGTGGGGTGCTACCTAGCTCCAGAGAACCCCCTTTCTTGCTTCTCCTCTCTCTCTCTCTCCTATCTTTCAACAACCAATTTGTTTCAGCAAATATGGAAGCTTCTCTGGCACAGCCCCTTCTACTGCTAGACAATTTGCTGCTTTGTCTTGTATGTATGTTGCTTTAAGAGGCCAGGAGATTAAAGTGCTGAGATTTTATATTGCACTCCCAAAACTCCATGTCACGGTAGCTAGCTAAATTAAGATTTTTGTGACATAGCTAGGCAAGATGCTGGTATATGCTCTAATCCAACCTTCCTTAACCTGATGCTGTCCAGATGTTTTGGGCCACAACTCACAGCCTTACTGACCATTGACTATGCTGGCTGGGGCTGATAGGAATTAGTCCAAAACATCTGGAGGGCATCAAGTTGGGGAAGGCTAAGGTTAATCAGTTATGTTACGCATTAAAATAAGAGAACTCCCATATAGAAGTTTTTACTGAGAGCATTAGAGAGAACATTTAAGGGGCAATAATTTGGAATTTTATTTTACTGAGCCTCTTATCATCCTGTAACACACAGTACATTTGGCTGTTATGTATAATTTATTCCAAATGCAAAAGCTGTGGATTTAAAAGTTTGTGAGACTATATTCTTAGCATTCTGTTCGTGATGGTTTCCTGCACCCTGACATGGGTTAAGTCCTTTGCCAATTGTCAGTATATAAAAATGAAATGTATTGCAAATAAGCACTCACTTGGCCTTTTTCCTTGCTTTCTTCATTTTCTTCTCTATTTTCTTGTGAACCTCTTCCTTGCTAAGGACATAGAACATTTCCAGGACAGAATCTGTTCCCTTGGAAAGGGATAGATAAGAGTTAAATTGCAGAGTTCTCTGAACCAGAAATCTCTTTATTGCAAAACACTTAAAGGAAAGCAGCGGTTCCCCATGAGATCCAAAAGCTCGTAACTTACATGGCAAGCGAGAACTCTCCCTGTCCGGTCAGTGGCAAGACTAACAACTCGGTCCCTTCCTTCCCGCATGACAGAACCAGCTTTCTGGCACCTCAGAATGTGCTAAAGGGAAGCAAAGGGAAGTGTAAACAACTATGATCTTAACAAACCCACCAAAACCATATAAAAGAGATGGAACGGCAATTCTAAGCTATATGTCAGGGGTAACTGTGGCCTGGGAGCCATATGTGGCTCTGACAGCTCAACTCTGGCTCGAGCCAATGAAGGTGCCCGCACACTTTGCAGCTCCCAGCATTTTCAGAGAGAGAGAGACAGAGACAGAGAGAGACTGGGCAACCTCTGCTTTCTGCAGCCACCATTTTGGAAAAAGTGAAAGCATCTGGCACAAAGGAAAGAGAGAAGAGGAGGGAAGCTGCAGAAAGAAGCAGTATGGAGGGAAAAGAGCCATAAGCAGCTGCCAAAGAAGCATGGGCAGCGTAGAAAGAACAGACACTGTTGACTGTTGAAGACTACCGAAGCGGTGCAAACAGCATGGGGAGGGGAGGAGACTCAGCCCAAAAGGCACAAATACGAGTGCAGGAGAGAGAGAGAAAAGAGAGGAAACAAACAGGCCCAATGGGGATCCCTCCCGCATTTACACATGTTATAAAGCAGACTTCTCAAAACTGTGGGTGCAGGAACAGTCAAGGTGGCTTTGAGCAAGTTAGGCACAGAAGCACACACAGAATTATACAGACAAGGAAGCAACATACTGATAAAAATGGCATCAACTCGCCAAAGCATTAAAGGTGGGACTTCTCTGGAAAAGAGGTTACTGCTAAAGAGCAAACAAAAGAACTGGTCATCTTGTTTGGGAAAGAGACCAGAGGAGATTGTATGATACCCTTCACCCGTCGATACTGCCAGAAATCCTTATAGCATCAAATGAATATGCTCTGTGTACTCAACCCAGCTATACAAGACATCATGAATGAGTTCTTCCTTTGAAATTGTTTTTATATGAACTCAGATGAGCTAGTAACATGGAAAATGTAGTACCTGATGTTAACTTTGTTTTAGATGGGAATATTTTAATGCATGTTTAACGTGTTAAAGAACACTCATGAATGCTGTATTATTTGGATTGCACACAGAAAATACCTCAGCCTGGGTCTCATCTTGATCTTTTGTCCTATCCCCTTCAGGACATTCTTCCATGCTCTCTTCAGGTCTTTTGCTTCTCTTGTACTCTGGCTCACTGGGGTCTTGGTCCTGTTAACCATACCAGAACTAGTAAATAAACTCAAAGTAAAGGCAGGGGCTGACATCTTTCGTCATGCAAATCATTTCCTCATTCATTCATTGTGTAGAATGGAACCACTTATACAAGATAAGATCGCGTATAAAACTAAAGTATGGGCAAGCGCTTGGCAACTACATTAGTGGTTTTAGGATGTTTTATTGCTATTTTAATAATGTGTACCACGATTTTAATCAGTTTTATGTATTTTATCATATTTTATATTTACTGCTGTTCCCTGCCTCGATCCAAACAGAGAGGCGGGTAAGAAATAAATTATTATTATTATTATTATTATTATTATTATTGGAAAAAGCCGAAGCTGATTACTGGGGTTACTGGCCACAAAGACTTCTGAGTAGATATTTATTGCTCCCAAGTTGTACCAGGGAGTGTGATAGGAAAGAGAGGTGGCTGCGTTCTAACACAAGCGGTTCATTAGATTGCGCAGAGATTCCAGGAATAGATTTCATCCCTGCAGTAATGCGTCTATAAGGGTGAACCTTGCAGAGAGCCATTAATACAGGGCAAACAAATGGCTGTTGCCCTCAATAGGCCAGCGGTAGCCCTCCTTAGGCCAGAGTTAACACACACATATATTTTTGAACAAAGTGCCAATGTCACAGGACAAAGGAATATTTACTATATCCTACCTTTATTCATCAACTACTCAAGGTGCCTAGCAACAATATATGCTAAAATACAAACAAATAATCATAAACACAAAACAGCTTATAAAAACGAACAGATAAAATAACATCAGTGTTCAGCTCTCACTTCATGGATATAGTTGATGTTCCAGACCCTCAGTTCACTGTCAGCAGAACCAGTTATAAGAAGTTTCTCTTCAGAAACCAAAGCTAATCCCCACACCTACAGGAAAACATGCGGAAGGGCTTGATTAGCTTCATTTAATATCAGACTCCTCCATCAATAGCAATACCTAAGCAACTCAAAACCAATGTGCTTGTCTCATTTTTTGTAGGATACAGACATTTTACAGACAAAACACTAAGTTTAAGGACTCCCAAATTTCGAGATAAGAACATTTGAGCTTACTATGCTAAATTCATTCTCTTCGGAAGGTATCAGTTAGCACTGTGTAGGTGACTCCTCCCACCTACGCCAATAGGAAGGGCCAATTCAAATTAACATCCTGTAGAAATCCTACCCACTCTGGGGAGAAGGAGTTCCTAATAATAATAATAATAATAATAATAATAATAATAATCCACCCTTAAACCACCTGCCTCCACGTTAGGGTCCCAATCTGGACCAGGCTGCCTGCATTTAATTTAGCAGGGAGGAAAGGCACAACTGGCAGCTGTGTCTTTGAAGCCATGTAGTCTCTGTGTTTCTCCTGGTTCTGTGCAGGAATCAAGCCTCAAACTACATTACTGGGCATTATGCCTGGCCTCCTGCTCTGCGCACTCTTTCTGACTGGCTTTGGCTGCTTGGTCTGGCAGGATCATGGCAGTGTTAAAGGCCTCCTTGCCATTGCTGTACCCTCCATGCAAATGCCCCCCCTTTGAGGCTCTCTTCCTCCACCCCAGCCAAAGGTGCAGTTCTATTGTGTTTCCCCTCACTTGCCTTTTCTTTAAGCTAAACAGTCTTAGACACTGTAACCTTTCCTCTTGCACTAGCTGATACTGAGGAGGTGATTTGGAAAGAACCAGTCTGGGCCTCCAGATAACAGAAAAGGCATAGCTCTGCAATGCCCTATGCCTTGGAGCAGGCAGGACCGGACCTTAGCAAGGGCTCCTTCCATTCAAGGGTTTATGCACAGTGAAGTTAACTGGTCTTGCCTAGAGGAGCAAGATGCTTTCCTTTGCTGAAAGAGTACTGCTTAATTTGTAGTGCCTTAACTAACAGATACAAACTTAAAGCCAATTCCCTAAAACACAGAAGCAAGAGTAGCATAAAAGACACATCCATATTCTAGGGTGTAGACTGTTGCAACACCATACTTCCATATACCTGAGAAAAAGCCAAAATATTATTCCCAGTAAAATCTAAGCCCAACAGTATTTGCAGAATAAATTACTAAGTTGCATCTTGTCCAAGCGAGCCACAGACAAGATACAAAAGGCAGGTAAAACTGTTTTAACTAAGATGTACCACAATTCCCTTTCTGATCATATCATACATACGCACACTGCACAAGCTCAAAACTCATCCTATTTAAAAGGTGAAATATTTACTTAAAGGTAAATTAGCTTCAGAACCAAATTATGACCTGACACTAAGGGGAACGAGTTTATCAGATACATAAATCAAGTTGGCAATCTTCTTACTGACTGTGTAGAAGTCTGATGCAAAACTTAGACAAATTCAGGTTGTGATTACTTCTTAATGAACATGCATAGAATTGGGCATCTTGTTTTCTAAACCTGACAGTAACCCAACACACAACTTCCCAGCCTGCCTTGCCTAGAAATCAAACATAGAAAAGAGGAAAGTATAACTAGCATTATCTTTCTGTCCACATTCTTATCACTTGCAGCTCTCAATTCTATTTACCTCAGTACGGTGCCCAACCAAAGTTTTGAAGCAGTGCTGAGTATCCAAGTCCCACCATTTCACTAGGGTGTCTTTTCCACTGCAAAAGAAAAAAAAGTTACACAGTGAATGGAAACAATTTCACCCTACGTAACTTACCTATTAGGTTAATATTAGGCACTCTGGATTTAGCCTCACTATTCTCTGGTGGCTACACAGTATGTGTACAGTAACAGGCACACTATGTGAAATGAAACCTGTGGGTTCTGAGTTCCGTAAGCCAAGCCTCATCTGACAGTGGTAAAGCTAGAAAACAGGCCATGCTTAGCTTAACTTCCATGAGGAAATTCATAACTACCCCTTTGTAAAACCCTTCATAGTCATATATGCGAGATCATAAGTGAACAACTGCAGCTGTATCTTCTTGGTGCTCTTGGTGAGGACACAGGGCAACAGATTAAGCTTGAACTCAAAAGAAAGAAAGAAAGAAAGAAAGAAAGAAAGAAAGAAAGAAAGAAAGAAAATAGGTCAGCAAAGAGAGCTTCAGCTATAGGGCGGTATAAAAATGCAATAAATAAATAAATAAATAAATACAGCTTAGCCCAGAAAGACAATAGATGCCATGTAAGCCTAAATTCAACTGACGTTTTCCCATCCATCTGGGCAACTGCACCAAGCCTCATCACCATGTTTTCCCCCACCTTTCAATCTGTATGAGCCAAAAGATGTTAACATGGTGAGGGGAGGGACAAATATTTTCTGTAGAGAAAAAAATGGCCACCAACACATCCTTCGCATCCCAAAAGAGTGTCAAATTTGCTAACGGACTCAGTTACGTTACATTCCATGATGACTCTAACAGAAGGCCAAAGAGGTATGATTATCAATCATCCTGGTAAACTGAAATATCGACTAGCTGCTTTCTGAATGTTATAGAACCCTTGTTCAAGCCCATGTTGCATACCGACTAATGCAAGTTGAGCATCTCTTGGTCCCACCGGCATTTGTCTTTAGAAAGAGCTGCTTAATTGTATGAATAATTCAGTGTAATAAGCTACCCTAGTGAGTCAGTGGACAAAAGGTGGGCAGGCCTCTCACAAGAATTCTTGTTTGATATCATACATCGGAGGGGAAGGCTGACTTGAAATAAAAAAAATAAAAATGAAGATTCTATACATTTCTAGCATATTTTTAAACAACCTTAAATTGGTGCCCATTTAATTACCATATACCTCCTAGAAGCAGCTTTAAGAAATTTTGACTTTTCATACAGAGGGAAGATTGGTCTCACTTATGTCACCCTCTATGGCTAGGCAATAGGGCAGGAGCGGACAATTTGTGGTCTTCTAGATGGTTAGCCTATAACTCCCATCATCTCTCACCACTGGTTATGTAGCTAGGGCTGATGGGAGTTGTAGGACGCAGCCAGTGTGGCATAGTGATTTGTAATGTTGGACCAGGACTTGGGAGATCTGGGTTCTTGGCCATGAAGCTCATTAGGTGACTTTGGGCCAGTCATTGATTGTCAGCCTAACCTACCTCACAGGGTTGTTGTGAGGATAAAATAGAGAGCAAGAGGAGAACCATGTAAGATGCCTTGGGTTCCTTGCAAGAGGAAAGAGGCAGGATATAGAAGTAATAAAAAGAAATAAACAAACAAACAAACAAACATAAAAAGGGTCACAAATTGCCCACTCCTTCATTAAGGACTACAAAAAAACAAGGCTTGTTATGTAAGTGGCAGACCAAAACATATAGCTGGTGGGCTGCATTCAGCTTGGTGGTTCAAACATTTTTTACATCTGCAATGTGGCATTGCAGTAAGATTAATGAAGTACTTAAAAGTGTCTCCTCTGAATGAATGCTTGGAGACGGTAATGGACTGGATGAGGAAAAACAAACTGTAGCTGAATCCAGACAAGATTTGCTTACTGTCAAAAGCCCCAACCTGGGTTTGGAGGTGTGTCAACCAGTTCTAGATGGGGTTACACTCCCCCTGAAAGGCTGTGTGTGCAGCTTGGGGCTGCTCCTGGATCCATCGCTCCAAATGACAGCTCAGATAGATGCGACGGCCAGGAGTGCCTATTATCAGCTTTGGCTGATCCGCCAGCTGCGCCCCTTCCTAGAGTTGGAAGATCTAAAGACGGTAGTGCACACGCTGGTAACGTCGAGGCTCGATTTCTGCGATGCATTGTACATAGGGCTACCTCTGTGTCTAGTCCGGAAACTTCAACTAGTCCAAAGTATGGCAGCCAGGTTGGTCACCGGTGCACCTAGGGGTGACCATATTACACCAGCTTTAAAATCACTCCGTTGGCTGGCAATTGCTTTCCGAGCCAAGTACCAAGTGTTGGTCATTACCTTTAAAGCCCTACATGGTTTGGGTCCTGGTTATCTGCGGGATTGCCTTCTCCCATACAATCCGCCCTGCACACTCAGGTCCTCTGGGAAGAATTTACTAGTCAGCCAAAACTGGGCTGACAACCGTTACCCAGAGGGCCTTTTCTTCTGCTGCTCCCAGACTGTGGAATGGCCTGCCGGAAGAGATTCATCAACTTAACAGTCTTCTTTGACTTTAAGAGAGCCATAAAGACTGATCTCTTCCAGCAGGCCTATCCAGTCAAATTTTAAGTTTTATTGGTATTTTAATAATGTATTACTTTTATATGTTTTTAATCATTTTATGTATTTTAAATAATTTCTATTTGATGTTGTTCTCCGCCTCGATCCAGCAACTCATGTACTAGATCAGGACATTAACACATTTAAAGAGATTTGCCTGTAGCATCCTATTCGAATACCTTTACCTGGAAACCAGTATATTCTTTTCCTTCAACAAGAGCACCTGTGTAATGGCATCCTTATGGCCCTTCAGTCGGTACAAACCACTCTCATTGATCACATCCCAAACGATGACATCTGTATCCTAGAAGTAAAAGAACATTCTGAGGCTCAACACATACTACTTCCATAGTCGTGTACGTTGTAAACTAATTTTAGCAGGGCACCCATTCAATTCCCTGTCTTTATACCACCTCAGACAAACACGCAAATTCCAACATGCAATTTACCTCACTGTATAAAGTTAAACTTATCCTCATCTTTTAAAGATAAATGTATTAAAAGGTTTAAGTGTTTAATATATTTGTGACTTACTTCTTTCACTGCATTTATTTACGTTTAAATATATGCCCAGAATTCCATCAAAAATGGCTCTCAAAGCCGTTTACAATAAAACAATAAAATAATCAAACAAGAGATCAAAGTTGACAGCAAGAGATCTTCCATATGAGTTCAGAAGAGAAGGCTTCCATGCTAGTTCCCTATCACCACTTGACTAATTCACAGTGCAGTTGCAATGTTAACACTTCCCTAACCCAGTGCTTTCCTACTACTTCCTCAAAAGCAGCCTTTCCCTTCAAGTTGTGGCCTACTTAGATTCTAAGCTCACAAAGCAAAAACTTCATCATTCAATGCTAGAGGTCCCCTTCTGAAGCATTTTTCAACTTATTTGTTCGCGTACTAGAACCCGAGTTATATACCAGAAGAGATGCAGAGAACTGTTTAGGGTTTTTAAAAATGCTTTTTGTTTTAAAACATTATTTATACTAGCTTAGCTGTGTTGAAAGCTGCTTTGTGGAGGCCTTTTTTCTTGAAAAGCGGTGTGTTTCCAAACATAACCAGATTCTTTCACATGCTGAAGATGGAGGAATCTGAAGAAGGCGAGAATCAAGAGGAGTCAGAAGGTGTGTTGTGCAAAGATCTTGCCACCATGTTGTAGGAGGGACATGTTTGGCAGAATCCCAGACTCCATCCCAGACACATTACACCAGTTTTAAAATCGCTTCATTGGCTGCCAATTAGTTTCCGGGCGAAGTATAAAGTGTTGGTTATTACCTTTAAAGCCCTACATGGTTTGGGTCCAGGGTACCTGCGGGATCACCTTCTCCCGTACAATCCGCCCCGCACACTTAGGTCCTCTGGGAAGAACTTACTCAAGCCAGCCAGAACTAGGCTGGCGAGTGTTACCCAGAGGACCTTTTCTTCCATCGCTCCCAGACTGTGGAATGGTCTGTCGGAGGAGGTTAGACAAATTGACAGTCTTCATGAATTTAAGAGAGTCATGAAGACTGTCCTCTTCCGACAGGCCTATCCAGATGAATTTTAGGATATTTTTAATGTTGTGTTGTTCTCTTGTTTTTAAAATTTTTAACTGTTGTGAATTTTTGTGTTTATATTGTTGTTGTTCCCTGCCTCGATCCGGAGGGAGAGGCGGGTTACAAATAAATATTATTATTATATATTATTATTATTCCTGGTCCAAATCGCTGTATTCTGCAACATTTGAAGTACCTTTCCAATATCAAGTCCTAAGTGTAATGCTTGTTTTGTAATCCAGTCAAATGCAGTAAAAGTGCTATCATCACTTATATTTCCACCTTTGAACCTTGGATCCGAGAGATCTGCAGCAGCATGAATTGGATGGCAACAAAATTCTTCTCTTTTTAAATAAAATATTTCACTATACTTTCTTCTGTAGTTGTAAGTGGAGATAGACTGAGATTCTCAAAAACAGTTGTTTGTATCTTGGCCATTTGGTAAGGAATTTCTGATAAAAGTGCACTGTCTGATTCAGACATAGTGATTGCTGAAGAAATTGGCATTAGAATCTTCAAGGAATTCTGCAGCTCAACCCAGAAGACATCCTCATCAAGTACAGTGTTCCTTACACTCCTGGGTACTTTAAGATCCTCAGCTATTACTATGTCTTGAAGAGCTTTTTTGTTTTTTAGTAAACTTTCAAAGGAGATCACCACCCACCCACCGAGTTTTACTTCAAAACTTCAGTTTCACTATTTTATTCTTTGCATTTCTACTTGCTTCTTCTTGAAAACTGAAGCGACAGTTTGAGTAGCTTTTACATGCTTCATAACTTCTTTTGCTCTTCTATAGATCCTTTGAAGGGGGTCCAGTTTCATAATATCATTAAGAAGCAAGTTTAGCCCATAAGATGCACATCCTATTGCAGTAATATGTGGATACTTATCCATTATGATCTCCCATGCTGCTTTCATATTACTTGCATTGTCAGTCAGCAAAGCAAATACTTTACCACTCCCAATTTTCTGTGGGACTTCACATATTTTACAACTGATATACTGTGCAGTATGTCTATTCTCTCCTGTTTCAATGCTTCTGTAAAAAAAATGGTTGAGGTGTTATCACAAAATTTGTAATTCCTTCTCCTCTCACATTTGTCCATCCATCTGTAAGTAGTGCAAGACACCGTGCTTCGTTGATTTTTCCTTGCACAGATTCCATTACATGTTCGCATTCTAACTCTGAAAGAGGCTTGCTCAAAGAATGTCTGCTGGGCAAACGGTATGATGGTCTTAGTAATTTAAAAGCTTCCCGCCAGTATATATTTTCAGTTATTGACAATGGGGTTCCAGGCCACATCCTTCCAGGCCCAGCAGCAGCTTTTAACAGTAGCTTTCAGGACACACCCCTTAAATCAGCACTCAGGAGCACATGCCAGCTCTGTATAGTTAGCCTCCTGGATTTACTTGAGGGCTCTCTCCTCTTTGCCTTGGTCTCCTCTTCCACTACAACATTCCCCCTGACAAACTCGTTTGCTCTCCCTGTTCGCTCACTCTGATCGTTCGCTCTCTGGGAGCTCTCTTCCACCAGCTCTGACCCCTGCGTGCTCCTGTGGTGTTCTTGCACCCGCCCCTTGCCCTGTTTCTATGGAGATCACTGTGGAGGAGGTATCGCCAGGGGGGGATCCTCCTCTGTCGCAAGGAGATCCTTCTTCCAGGTGTCATGTCTTCTATGCCCATCGAGTTTGGAGCCTCTGGCTCCAGATTTGATGGGCACAGAAGAGGCGATGCTGGGAAGGAGGATCTCCTTGCAACAGAGGAGATCCCCCCGGTGATACCTCCTCCACAGTGATCCCCATAGGAACAGAGCAAGGGGTGGGTGCAAGAACACTACCCCTTGCCCTGATCCTATGGACCCTGACTGAGAAGGATGCATCAGCACCAAGCCACATCATCCCTTGGATGACGTGGCTTGGAGCTGAGGCATCCTTTGCAGAGCCGGGATCGTGGCCCGACACACAAGGAGATGGACCCAAGCTCCTGCAGCAGGGAGGCTTGGGACCAGCTTCCTCACGTGTCAGGGGAGATGCAGCATCCTGGTTGCTTGGCGACACCAGCGGAGTAATTCCATCTTTTGTAGCCTGGCCTTCCTTCCACTTCCTATATGTATCCCTTTTTATTTTCAGGTCATCACTAAGCTTTCTATGGAGCCATATTGGTTTCTTCTGTTGTCTTCTACCTGTTTTCCTTGTTGGAATTGTTTGTAATTGGGCCTTTAAAATTTCCTTTTTCAAAAACTCCCACCCATCTTGGATCCTTTTCACATTAGGGTCATTTGCCAAGGGTCCTTACTTATCATAGTCCTGAGTTTATTAAAATTGGCTTTCCTGAAATCCAGAGTACACATATAGCTACACTCAGCTTTTGCTTCCTTTAAAATCAAGAACTCAAGTATGACGTGGTCACTTTCCCCCAGAGTTCCCGTAACTTTATCGACTAAGTCCTCCCTATTGGTCAGTACCAAGTCAAGGATAGCTGTTCCACTAGTTCCTTCCTCTACTTTCTGTAGGAGAACGTTATCAGCCACACATGTCAGGAATTTCTTGGAGGGGCCACTTTTGGCAGAATTTGTCTCCCAACAGATATCGGGGTAACTGAAGTCCCCCAATACTACTACATCAGATTTCCGTGAAACACTGGCAATGTGCTTTTCAAACGTTTCGTCCTTGTCTTCTACTTGATTGGGCGGTCGGTAGAAGACTCCGACTATCATCCTTTTATTCCTTGCTCCATTTATTTTAATCCAGATACTCTCGATGGGGCTCCCAGGCTCATCCTCTTGTATTTCTGTGCAGATATGAATATTGTTTTTAACATGTAGTGTGACCCCGCCACCCTTTCTATTTCTTCTGTTCCTTTTGAACACGTTATATATCCTTCAAGTGCTATATTCCAGTCATGGGAGTCATCCCACCAAGTTTCAATTCTACTGATCAAATTGTATTTGCGTTCATGTATTAAGAGTTCAAGTTCATTATGTTTGTTTCCCATATTCTGGGCATTAGCATGTAGACATTGAAGCTCATGTGCTCTGTAGTCTGGCTTCTTTCCTACATTGTTGTGAACACTGTTTTGGGGCACTATTGGAGCTGTTCTCTCTGTTATGGTGCATAAGCCTTCATCCACTGTTGCCTCAAATTTAATGTCTCCCACCCCTGTAGGATTCATGCTGTGGCCGAACACATTTTTCCCAGCCGTTGTGAGGTGCAACCCGTCCCTTGCCAGCAGTCCATCTCTCAAGTAGCATAGCCCGTGGTCCCAGAATCCAAATCCCTCAAGTTGGCACCATCTTTGTAGCCAGTTGCTTGCCCAGAGTATTTTCTTTCCCTTTCTAATCCTCTTCCAAGAACAGGAAAGATGGGTGAGAAAACTATCTGGGCCCCAAAGTTCTTGAGTTTCTTTCCCAGAGCTTCAAAGTCTGATGCGATTTCTTCGTAGCTCTGCTTGGCAATATCATTTGTTCCCACATGGATGAGAAGAAAAGGACATGTGTCAGTGGGCTTTATGAGCTTTGGCAACCCTCTGGTCAGATCTCTAATCTGTGCTCCAGGGAGACAGCATACCATGGGTCGTCACAACATAGTTGGGTTTCAATCCCACGCAGCAGGGAGTCTCCCACAGCGACTACTCTTCTCTTCTTCTTGGTCGACTGACCTTCTGTCTCTTGCTCATTGTTGCACGGAGTTCCCTGTAATTCTTCCTCCGCAGGCTGTCCTCCAGTCTCATCCTCCAGTAGCTGAAAGCGGTTGCATAACTCTAATGGTTCTACTGGTGCAGAGTGTCTTCTAGTTCTCCTGCTCCTAACTGTCACCCTTTTCCAAAGAATTTCCTTATCTCAGCATTCTCCACTTCAGCTTGCTGTTGCCCTTCAATCTCTTGTGCTTCTTGTTCCTGTTGCAGTTCCACCGTTCTATCTAAGAACTCTTTGCTTTCTCTTATTCCTTGGAGGGTGGATACTCGCCGCTCAAGTACTTTAACTTTTTCTTCCAATAGTACGAGCTTGCACTTGTTGCAGGTGAACGCCATGTTGATCTCAGGCAGGAACACGAACATTGCACACTTTGCAGGTCACCACTAGACTCCTTTCCATCCATAGTCTCCATTTCTGTTTTGTTACTGCCTTCCGATTGTGTTGGAATTTTGTTAAGGACCTCCCCCTTGACCTCCCCTGACAAACTCCCCCTGACAAACTCCTGTTTGCTCTCCCTGTTTGCTTGCTCTCTGGGAGCTCTCTTCCTTATATTCCTTCTAGTCCAGCTGGGGCAGCTTCCTCTTCTCTGTTCTGCTCAGCTTGGAGTCAGGGAACAGAATGAATTTCCCCACCCACTCAGTTGCTGAGAGCAATCAGGCAACATCCTTCCAGGCCCAGCAGCAGCTTTTAGCAGTTTTTAGCAGCAGCTTTCAGGACACACCTTTTAAATCAGCACTCAGAAGCACATGGCAGCTCTGATCCTGGATTTACTTGGGGCCTCTCTCCTCTTTACCTTGGTCTTCTCTTCCACTACACTTCCCCTGACAGACTCCTTTTGCTCTCCCTGTTCGCTCTCTCTTTCTGGGAGCTCTCTTCCTTATATTCCTTCTAGCCCAGCTGGGGACTGAGAGAAATTCCTCACCTGAAGATCTCAGAGTTAAGGCAGGCTTGTAAGGGAGAATACGGTCTTTCAGATAACCTGGACCCGTGCTGCATAGGGCTTTAGAAGTGATAACCAGCACTTTGAATTGTGCTTGGAAACAGACCGGAAGCCAAAATAGGATGCTGGACTACTGATCTAATCCATGAGGAATATTCTGCTCAACTGATACACCAGATCTCATCTACAGTGTGCTTCTTACTTCGTATTGAGCCCATCATTGACATATGTCTGACACTCTTCAGTTACATCTGAAGAGTTCTCTGAACTCTTCACCAGCTCTCTAAAGATGTCTCACCTTTGATCCTGAAGCCAGCTTCCCGCCCAGATCATCATATTTCAAGGCAGTGACAGCAGCTTTATGACCATTGAAGTTGACAATTCCTTCACCACTTAGGAGACTGAATACACAAATTGATCCATCCTCGTATCCAACAGCCAAATGCAGACCATCTGGGGATGGGCAGAGGGCAGTAGCTTCCTGCTTCTGCCCCTGGAGGATGAGAACCTGCAACGTGAAATACAGCCAGAAAGTTTTTTTTTAATGTGGTATGGGTTGGAAGAACAAAGCTTTTAATTAAGCACACACTACATGCCTTAGTGCTCATAGGACATTTGACCAATCCTTATAAAGTCAAATGAATACATACTATCTATCTAAGTCAAACAAAATAAAAGTCAGGATTGTATGATGAGGAAAATGTGCAAGAATTTTAAAATATCTTGCGTCATTTGATCTATCACAATCAACAATATTTAAAGTATTTTTCTGATTATTCAGACAGCTCTCTTTCAATCCCCACAGCCACGAAGCATACAGCTATTTAGAATACATTAGATATTTACATTCTGCAAAAAGAATCAGCTTTCAATAACGTCATATAATCTGGCACGTGTGTGGTGCAGAATTGCAACCTAAATAGTCGAATATGTTTAATATTCACGCCTTTACCTTTGCGCATATGGGGACTTTGCAGCCACCATTAAGGCAGCAGGGGGGGGTGCAATTTTGGTGTGAAGGGGCAGTGGCTACCAGGCAGTGGCTGAGGCAAGCCAAACCTCAGAAGAGGCTCGTGAAGCCTGGCAAGCAGGAGTGGGCGGGGGTGGCAATGGGGTGAGTGCCTGCCAAAGGCACGCACGAGGGAGTTCGCCCAGCCTTAGTAATAAGGTGCAGACCGAGGAAACCAGTGAGTTGAGTTTTTTAAAATTATTTTTTTAAAATTAATCTGTGGAATGGGGCATGTAGAAAAGCCAAAGCCTGTCCTCCTGCTAGCAGCTCCCATCTTTCCTTCCCTCCTTCCCCCCAGGATCTCATCCACTCCATTAGTCTCCACACTGTACCCCGCTCCCCTAGACCCTAAGCAGAAGACTGCTTCCATTTTTATTCAAATACTTGAAAGGCTGTCACACTGAGGAGGGCCAGGATCTCTTCTCGATCAACCCAGAATGCAGGACATGGAATAATGGAGATCAGGAAAAACTTCCTGACTGTTAGAGCAATATACGAGAATGGACCCAATGATCTAGGGAGGTGGTGGGCTCACCCACACTAGAGGCATTCAAGAGGCAGCTGGACAACCTTCTGTCCGGGATGCTTTAAGGTGGATTCCTGCATTGAGCAGGGGGTTGGACTTGATAGCCTTATAGGCCCCTTCCAACTCTACCATTCTATGATTCTATGATTCCAGAATAAACACAGGGCCCCCAATCTGGATCAGGGCCCTAGCATGGGGTGGTGGTAGCTAAGGGACTTTAACAATTCCACCACCACCCATAGTCTCAATTTGGATTGGGTGTGTGTGCGCGCAGTGTATACTACAAAAATAATCCATTTACTTTAAGGAATCACTATTTTAATAGAAATTGCAGGGGGGATCTGGATTAGGACTGTAACAAGGTGGAAGGGTTAAAGTCCCCCAAGCCCTCCACTCTAGGGTCCAAATCCGGATCCAGCCCCCTGCACTTATGCTGGAGTGAAAATGGAGGAAAATAAGACCTAGCTATCTACATCTTTAATGTCTGCTTTGGTCCTAGTTGGTGGAAACATTGGGGTAGCCAGGAGTGAAGGAAAAAGAATTAAAGAATAACTTGGCAGTAGGAGAGGGGTGGAATCAAATAGAACATTGAGGGGAAAATGCAATAGAAAAGATGAGGTCTGGTTCAGGCATTCACAGGAAAATAAAAATAATTGCTGAAAGCTGGGGCTTCACTTTTCCATGCACCTGGGCTAGCCAACTGCTTAAAAAGGAAAAGTGTCCCTGAACATACTGGGTGCATAGTAAACTTGTGGGGGTGGGGGTGCTGGGTGGCCACAGGCTGACTGGAACAATGCTGGGGAAGGGGATTGGCTTGGCCGTCTGTGGGTGGTTTTGGTGGGTGGATACTACTTGCAGTGCATACAGGAATGGGGTGGAGGAACATGAGAGAGAAGTCTTACCAGTGTGTATGTGTGAGAAAGAGAGAAAGTGACGAAGTGACAATACAATCTTACACATGTCTATCCAGAAGTATGTCCCACTGATTTCAATGAGTTTTACTCCCGGGTAAATGGAATCAAGATTACAGCCTGAGTGTGAGAGTGCATGAATCAATGCTTTCCAAGTAAATCCCCCACTGCCCCGCCCCGATTTTAGTTTCTAGACTTTCTTGTCTGGGCAATAGATTGTTGCTGAAGCAGCAAAATGTGGGCCCAAAGGAATGATTTTACGCTGCTATGTGGATCTCCCTCCTTGCTTGGCATTCGTGTTGTTAAAGTAACTTATTCCAATTTCCCCTTGTTGGTGGGGCAGAAAAATATGGGTTCAAAGGATAGAAAGGCAAGGAATAACTATTTGTACTAACAGGTAGGATCTGCAATAAGATGTTGCAGCGTGGTGTTCCTGTTCACTATTTCAACTATCAATCCCATTTTTCAGGATTCTCCATTTCATTTCCCCCTTCCTGTCAGTTTTCCATCCCAACAGTCAGTACTCTGTGGCCACTGACTGTGTTTAGTACTCGGGGGGGGGGGGGGCTTCCCCCATCTCAGAGTTTTTTCCCTTAGGATTTTTTGTATTTCTCTATACCTTAGGATCCCCCTGAGTCTGCTAATACCTCCCTCTCATGGCTACATAAGAAGCCACATTTAGAGAATGAGATCACTATTAGCATATCAATAAAAGGGCAGAAATTGCTATGAAGAGGTACAGGCAAGACCCCTATAGAAGAGCATCAATAAAACTTCAATTCCAGAAGAGTGACTCAAAAATTTCCATGCAGCGTGCATAGGCCTAGCTCTCTCCAGTACCAGGGAATATATATATATGCATGCTAACAACATGCTATACTATGCCATCATCATTCCCACCATAGCTCAGTGTGACGACAGCAATGGTTTTTAACAGTTCACCATCACTGCAGCCTCATACAGCCACTTCTAGCCGCCAAACAAGGAAATGCTATTGTACGCACATGAAATAAATCACATGGAGTCTTGGACTGTTGTGTATTCCTCTTGAAGGCTAAAATAATTTCCTACCTTCTCTCCTTTCCGTGTATCCCAGATGAAAACATGTTCACAGGCTGGTACTGCTACATAACGACCTTTCTCGCCTCGCAGAGTCACATAGACAATATTGCCTTTCTGGCTGGCAACCACTCCAAAAAGGGCAGTGCCATTGTAGCGCAAATATTGCTTGGTGAGACCCATGGAAAGGCCTCCAGGTCCTTGCTAAATCCAACCTGAACAAGGATAGAGAATGTTACTTCTGAAGCAATATTAGAAACGTAAAGATGTTATTACTGGCCCTGAGGTAGTAGTTGCTACTGCTCTATCTCAAAGAATCAACACAGGAACATTGACTTCCATGTTTGCAGTGCTCTCTCATGCTCCTAATATGGGGTTATCCTTCCAACATTGCTTTGAGGACATTTCTGCACAGTAACTACCCACACATTTAGTTCCATTGAAGCCATAGGAATTCCTTTTCCCAAAATAACTTCACACTGACAGACGGAACAAAGCCACGCAAGTGGCATAACCTACGCTGGTCCCACAACAATCCAAATCCAAAGAACGGGCAGATAACCTCTGGAGACAGGAGCCTCCGCACATCTGGGCTTGGATATACGGAGGCACACTTGCTTTAAGCAACGTGGTCTGAGGCGAGAAGACACTTTAGGCAAAGGAGGGGGAAATAGCGTACTGACCGTGCGTTATTTTGGCGCTGCCGCCATGGCACCCGCCACATGACATGTTGCCCTCCCCCCCCTCGTGTTGCTGAAAGTCCCGGCATCTGCGTCTCCTTCCTCCCCCCCTCCCTCAGTCCTCCGGCAGTATCCCATCATTCACCGCAAGTTCTGCCGGCTGTATCGGAACTGCCGGTGTTTTTTCGGCTGCTCCTGCCGGGAAACTCTATGACCGAGTGGAATAGTACACGGAGAGAGGAGGGGTTCCCTCCACACGACACTTTAAGCAATGGAGTTCGGGAGAAACAACCGAGCAGCCCCTTGTTTAAGTGCCCCAAATAGTGTAGTGTAAGTTGTGTGTGTTCGCGTTGTGTGTTGCCTGCCACACGACACAATAAGCAACACAACGGATGGTTGCCTCTTCTCCCCCCCCCCCACTCCGTGGGTTATCGTGTGGTCCGAACCAGGCCTTACTCTGAAGGAAGCCCCTTCCTCCCCCTCCTGACCCCTGATCTACGGGGATTCTCCTCATTAGCTGCTCAGGAGGTGAGGGACGCCCGCTCTATGGCGCAGGCGCAGTGTCGCTCGCCCCCTTCTCTCGTCCTGGGCGCCGCCCTGGAAGCCCCGCTGCTGCTGGGATAAGAGCAAGAGAGCGGCGAACTTCTGCCGCCCTTTTCCCTCACGAAAAGCCGCCCAGCCGCTTCACCCACCGGCAGGCAAGCGCCGCCGTCCTCCTCCTCCTCCTCCTCCCACCACCGCACGCGCTCAGCACGAGAGACGGAGGCCGAAAGGGAGCCGAGCCGAGCCTCCTCTCACGAGGAAAGGAAGAGGCGGGGCCAGGGGGACCGGAAGTGGCGCCTGTCAGATCAGCGCCTCAAGAAAAGGGTAGAGAAGCGCATCCCGTCGTCTGGAGGGAGAGATCCCGAGTTCATGTCCCCGGAAGCCCCGTGGAGGCTCCCCCGTGTAAAGCAACGGAGAAACGCCCCGTTTCCTCGTTTGACGTCGGGGGAGTTTTGGGGGCTGGAAATGAAGACCAGCCTCAGCCGCGCCTCTGGCCTGCAAGGTGAACAGCAGCTACATTGCAGGGCTGATGAAGGCCGCTCTCAGCTGCAGCCCCCTTCCTCCCCCCCACCCCCAAACTACATCAGGGTGGCGTGGGGGGGGGGGGGAGGCTTCAAAGCCCTTTAAAAAGGTCCCGCCAAGCGACTCGGAAATGAGACCAGCCATAGGAAGAGCATGAAATCCGGATTTGGCGGCTACCTTTTCTTCGGGAGGGAGGGAGGGAGGGGGGAGAGAGAAGGGGGAGGGGGGAGGGGGGAGGGGGGAGGGGGGCATTATTGCTATTATTATCATTATCATTTCATCTCTTTCTCGCTCGTGGAGGTTTTTCATGACGGGCTTTGCCAAACCATGCTGTCTTTTACGGATTCAGGAATTTCCCGACAATTGAGCCTGTATTTTATTATTGTTGTTGTTATTGTTGTTATTATTATTTAGTTTTTACTTCCGGCGCTGGGGAGGAAAGCAGCAGGAGGGTCTAAAAACGGGCTCCCGGAAACACCCGGCTCTTCTTCCCATCTCCACGTGCACCTCTTGCTTCTTTTCTCGCTCCATCTCTATGGTAAACTTGAGCTTCTGGCATTGGAGGCGGAGGCGGAAGAGGGCGGGAGGCGCCTCGCGGGGTCGGGGCGTCCACCGGAAGTCCCGAAGGCTGACTGAGGGCTCGCCGAGTGGTTGGCTGGTGGCGGCGGCGGCGGCGGCTTTGCGTGGGGCTCCTCCTCTCGTGGAACAGCTCTGAGGAGGCGCTCGGTCGTCGTCGTCCTGCCGTAGCCGAATGGGGGTCAGCGGAGGCCATGAGTGACCCGGGGGGCGGGGCGGGGGGGCGTGCCTGTGTGTGGCCTTTGCGCCTCTCCATCTCGCCCTGCGTTGCCCAGGCGACCCCTCGCGGCCCCCTCCCCCCTCTCGCCCCCTGCGCTCTTCGGCCTCAGCGTTTCCCGAGGGGCCTTGGGGGCTTTGCCCCTCGGGCCCTGCCTTGCCTCAGTTCCCCGCTGTTCATTCGTGTGGGGGTTGAGGGGAGACTTTGAGGGGAGGGGGGAGTAAGACTTCCACGAGGGAAAGGGGAAGGAGCGAGAGCGGAGACCGCCGGCTGCCTCCTCGTTTTTTCCGGTTTCGAGAGAGCCGCTGCTGCTGCTGCTTCTGGCTCCTTCTCTGTTTCGTGGCTCCTTGTGTTGCAGTGAAAGCTTTTGTCCCCTTCCCCCCCCCCCGGCGTCCCCGCTTCATGGGGTGCGCGCGGTTCTGCTCCCCTTAGTTGGAGAGGGGGAGAGAGAGGGGTGGGGGAGACTTGGGGTACAGAGAAAAGTCCCGGTGAATAGTCAATTGTTTTTAGCTTTCCGTAGAAATGCCATATTTCCATTGCCGCTTGCATTTCGTGGCCTCTGGCACTGCTATTTATGATTTATTGCATATATGCACTCTCTCTATTTATAACTTTCATATATAAAATACACATATGTCGGTGTGACAGGGAGATTTTGGAGATTTATGACTATTTTGTCTTTTTCAATAAAACCACACCAATCATATTAGCCAGGAGGGACATTTTGCTTCTGGATGTGGAGGGCAATTTAATACCAACATACTTTGCAACTAGAGCATCCTTACAACAAACCAGGTGTAAGTGTGTCTTTGTAGAAGCCAGATAAGGAGGAATCTTTTGATCGAACTTAAAGTCCTGCTTTTAACAGCAGAATACTTCACAGCAAAATCTTTTTTTAAAAAAAGACCTGGATCTGTCAAAGGGCAGATGAAGTGAATATGTAGTGAAGCGTCGCATCATGTGAGTCCTTGCCTGCCATCTGAAGTGGTATTGTCCAGGTTTATCACTTCTGCTGTTTTAAGAGCTAGGTCTAAGAACTTTCTCAGACTTTAAGAATGAAATGAAATTCACCAAATGGCTTCATTTGTTGAGGGGAAGCCATACATCTTTGAATACTTTAGGATGCTTCTATAAGAAAACGCTTTCAGGCTGACTCTTGTGAAGAAACGTTGGAAAAAATGCTTTTTTCAGCTAAAATACAAGATAATTGACCATCCGTCATACTAAACCAAGACAAAACCGTAGTTTAGCATTGTATGGACAAGCTGGAATGGGCTCGAGCAAGCCTTGTGCTCATATGTGCTCCCCGCTGCTGTATAGCAAAGAGGAAGAGGAGTTTTAAAATTTCTGCTTTTAGTGAACCAGTTTGCTTGGTCATCCAGAGCTGGAATTGTGGTAAACGCTATTGTCAGTTTTGGCAAGCCAGCTTTAGAAACCATGATTTGAAGTTGGCTTGCTTGAAAATAACAATAATTACTTTTGACTGCAGTCAAATGTATGAGCCTGAGGCTTGTTCGGGACTTGCGCATGTTGCAAAAATTTGGTCTTTCCCAATATAGTGCCGTCTAGATGTTTTGGACATACTTCCAGTATTCTTGACCATTGGCCTGCAGCTTCCACCAGGCCTAGCCAGCATAGCCAGTGATGAGGGATGATGAGAGTTGTGGCCCTCCAGATATGTTTGCCTACAAGTTGTCTGTGATGTGTGAATGCAGCCAGTGATTTACAAATGTATGCTTTCACAGGAATATATTGGTTCTGTTTTCAGTAAAGTGTTCAAGCTTCTGACTCAATGTATCTTTTATCCATTGTACTAGCAAGACCTCAATAAGAAGTGGAGCGTTTATAAAGTGAACTGAAATAAGCGTTGATCTGATCATTCCATGGATCCTTTGGGTGCTCCTTCCCATTTTGTGGATATTGATACTTTGTCAGGATGGGCTGATCTTTTTGAGGCAAACCAACTGAACACCTCTCCGATTCCATTTGAAAAAAAGCAAGTTGATATTCGATCGCCCTTCCCGTATAGGAAAGACATCAATGCAAAAGTAATATTATGGTAAGTTTGCCCTTCATCATTTTTGACAGCAACACATTACTTTGGTCTACATCAGCTTTACCCAACCTAGGTCCCTCCAGATATTTTGATTTACAGCTTTCATCTTCCCTAACCTTTGGCCATGCTGACTGGGGCTGATGGAAGATGTAGTACACAATGTCTGAAGGGACACAGGTTAGTGAAGGCTGGTCTACTTGAACAGGAGTAAACAAAAACTAGCTCATTAGAATGCTGGATTAGGTGGTTCTTGGTCAAATTCAGAAAGGCATTTCTGTTCTTCTGCAAAAGTGTATGGTCGAGATTAAAACAGATTAATTATGCCTTCACAGTTGAAAGGTTCTAAGTATTGTTACCAAATGTGCTTCTCTAGATACGTGTTCAAACTTTCAGACATTCCAAAGCACAAATTTGTAAAGGGATCTTTTAACCTTGCCAATAGGGTGTCTGGCAGAAGGATACCCAATGGCTCTCTCACACACTGACTTCATCAAAACGTGGGAATTCATTAACTCAAGAATTTTAAGAAATGCATTCATTAAACAGGGAGATGAACCTGGTAGAGCTGTTACAGAAATCAAAACATGCACAGCCCTCACCGTCTTCAAAGTGATTCAGACTGTGGGAAAATTGCCTTCTCTTGGTGGCTGGACCAAGAGTTCTGGTGTGTGAGTTAAGCAATGGGCATATTTGTAACATCTGTGTTGGTCAAGGCTGAGGTTCTGGGTATAAAGGCATTGAGAAGGTTGGGACTAGGCAAATGTAGAGCACAGTTACTATAAGAAAAGTGGATGGTGGAATGATATTTTTATCTCCATGGACATTATGATCAACATCTGAGGCTCTCCTCCAGGTCCCCCCACCAAATGAGGCAAAATAAACTTATTAAGACAGGATAGTGAGAAGAATGATAAAAAATTACAATTTCGTTGAACTCTGATAACGTTTAATTACATACATAAGCAAGCACCCACAATGTGATTGGCCGACTTCAGACTTTGTTCTGGAAGAGTACTTTTACTTAAGAGCAGCCACAATCAGTTTGCAACATTTATCTGGAAAATGAAGTCAATGTCTGCATCTGGAAATCTCATTTGTTCTTAGTTTTGCATTCTGTTCATGCTGAGTTGTATTGTGTGGTCAGTGACTGTAACTATCCATTGCTGTTCTGTTAATGCATATATGTTGAAACAGCGCTGTGTGGAGAAAGCTATGCAGCAATATCCACACAACAGTTATTAAGAGCTTCCTTTTCTGTGTGGATTTTTTGGGGTGAGAGGTACTTTCTGTTTTTTTCTGTGCTGTTCACTGAATGGTAGTGATATTTCCTCAGGAAGGGCGATGTAGCATTGCTGAACAGTACAGCCATAGTGAATACCAGCAATGAGTCTCTCACGGATAAGAATCCAGTGTCTGAAAGTATTTACATGAACGCAGGACCTGACCTGAGGGCTGAATTACAGAAACTCAGAGGTAACTATAATGAATTTGGTTAATTTCCAAACTTTCAACTGAACCAAAAAGGGATAGTCATACAAAATCTACAGCAGAACTCAATTATAAAAATAAACAATGTCCTCGGTGTCCTTAAAATAATTATTAATGATGCATATAAAACTCAGTCACCAAAATGGATTGATAGTCAAACATATTCACAGCAGAAATTCTTCCAAAAATACTATACAATGGCTGAATTCGGACGACACAATAAGCAACTGGGGCAGGGGGAACAATCGTCAGTTGTATTCGCTATCGTGTAGTACAAATGCTGCCATAGTCAACTCAGCGCTGATCCTAATCCACACCACAGTTGATTATTTATTACCATGTTGTGTGGGGAGTACCCCCTAGATGAACAACTGTCAAGTTGATTATTACCCCACCATTGACTATTGTATTGTTAATTCAGCCAATGGCTTACTATGGCTTACTAAAATAAGTCAACTTCAAACCATTTTAACTGTATTTAAGACTAACTGCAGTTTGTTTCAGTTTGGATATAATGCTAAGCTGCGATCAATCAAAAATGGGAGCAAAAGCTTCCAAAACCCCTACTTAAGGCTGTACCAGAGGAAGGAGCAGGGTTTGAGCCCAAGGCTCTCAAAGGCTGATTCTCACAGTGCTAAACAATGGTTTAGTGTTACATCGGAGCCTGTTGCCTTTTCTGAATAGCTGTGCGCCTCTCCACCCAGCTCCGCTGTTCTGCAACCTGCTTTTTAAACTTCCCTCAGGTTAACAAGTAGTGTGGATATAACACGGGAAGCTCCAAGCATATGCAGGAGTATAAAGGGGGATCTAAGCCTCAAAGGCTCATTACTTCATTTGCTATGATGATGCTTTTATCATCCTGGGTTTTTTTAGGCTGTCGGACAGGGGAAGCAAAGCTGACAAAGGGTTTTAATCTTGCTGCCCGTTTCATCATTCACACTGTGGGACCCAAATACAAAACTCGCTACCGAACAGCAGCAGAGAGCTCCTTGTATAGCTGCTATCGCAACATACTTCAACTAGCAAAGTAAGCATGTGTCTGCTTGTGACAGGCAAGTACTCTGCGTGCGCGTATCACTCACACACAATGTAAAACTTCAAGATGCACAACTTGTGTAAATCGTATCTGGCAAGGTAATTCACAGAAGATAATCTGACTAAAAGTCAAACAATTTGCCCAAGAACCTAACATAAGAGCATAAGAAGAGCCCTGCTGAATCAGACCAAGGGTCTATCTAGTCCATCACGCTGTTCACACAGTGGCCAACCAGCTGTCAACCTGGAACCCACAAACAAGACATGGGTGCAACAGTACACTCCCACCGTGTTCCCCAACAACTGGTGCACACAGGCTTACTGCCTCTGATTCTGAAGGTTGTACTTAACCATCAGGACTAGGAGCCATTGATAGCCTTCTTCTCCAGGAATTTATCCAGCTGCCTTTTAAAACCATCCAAACTGGTGGCCAATGCTAGATCGTGTGGTATTGAATTCCATAGTTTAACTTTGCGCTGTGTGAAGAAGTACTTCCTTTTATCTGTCCTGAATCTCCCACCAATCAGCTTCATGGTATAACCCCAAGTTCTAGTATTATGGGGGATGGAGAAAAATGTCTTCCTATCCACATTATCCACACTATACATAATTTGGTACACCTCTATCAGGTCTCCCCTTAGCCTCCTTTTTTCCAAGATGAACAATCCCAGCTATTGTAACCTTTCCTCATACAGGAGATGATACAGTCCTTTGATCATTTTAGTTGCCCTTTTCTGCACTTTTTCCAGCTCTACAATATCTTTTTTTAGGTGTGGTGACCAAAACTGAACACAGTATGCTACATGTGGTCACACCATAGATTTGTATAAACGCAGAATGATGCTGGCAGTTTTATTCTCAATTCCTTTTCTAATAATGCCTAACTTGGAGTTTGCCTTCTTTATAGCGGCTGCACACTGGCTTAACATTTTCATCCATCTGTCCGCCACAACCCCAAGATCTCTTTCTTGTTCAGTCACTGCTAGCTGAAGTTTTTTTTTTGTCCCAACATGCATCACCTTACACTTGCTTACATTGAACCGCATCTGCCGTTTAGATGTCCACCCTCCCAGCTTGGAGAGATCCTTTTGGAGCTCCTCACAATCCTTTTTGTTTTAACCACCTTAAATAATGTGGTGTCATTGGTGAACCTGGCCACTTCACTGCTCACTCCTAATTCCAGATCATTTATGAACAAGTTGAAAAGAATTGTTCCCAATACCGATCCCTGTGGGACCCCACTATTTACTTCCCTTCATTGGGAAAGTTGACCATTTATTCCTACTCTCTGCTTTCTGTACTTTAACCAGTTGTTGATCCATAAGAGGCCCTCTCCCCTTATTCGATGACTGCTAAGTCTGCTCAGGAGTCTTTGGTGAGGGACTTTATAAAAAGCCTTGTGTAAACAATGTCCACTGCCTCTCCCCTGTCTACATGTTTATTGAACCTAAGTCCTTTTGAATCTACATTAACTGGAAAATCACTCCGATATCAATTTCCCACAAACAAATACACCCCCACACTGAACATGCACACACCTTGCCCCTGCTTCATCTCAGTGGTGGCCCTACTGCTCTCCCTGGCTTACCAGGTCACAGTGGCATTCCCTTTCGTTTTCTCTATTTTCCCCCAGCATGTTTCAGGTCAGATTGCACTGCAGCGCATAGCCTGCAGTTTCATGCGGTTTCATTGGAGAATGCCTGTGGGCCCACATGGCACCCAGAGGCATTCTGGGGGAATGAAGATGGCAACTGGTGCTTCTTTTTTCAGTTCAGTGTGACAGATTAAAAAAAATTATTTAGAAATTTATTTAAAACAATAAGGCACTGAGGATGATGTTAGTTGGGGATCTGAGCTTTAATATCTTCCATCCATAGCATGGATTGTGAAATTATACCCCTTCCCCAATATTGGTTGCCTGGTATTGGGGGAGTATAGAAGACTAGAAGCAATACACCCCCCCCCCTCTGAGAAGCAAAGTATGTTGGAAGGCCTAGTACAGGTGAAAAAAAATCATTCGTTAAGTGTAATGAGTGCAATTTAAGAGCAGTCTGCACAACTGGAATATTTGCTTTCTTAGTTTGACTTGTTAATTACTTCGTTTACTAAAACAAAAACCCCAAGCCCTCCATCTAGCTTTCTCCTGCATTGCTAAAATGTCCATAGATTCCTTATAGCTTTCTTCTGCTATGCATATCCTCATATTGCCTAAGAAGCTCCCTACCTTCTATTGCCTCCACAGACTATTTATTCTATGAGTCATAAACTTGAAAACCCAAACCTGGTTTGGAAACTTCCACGGTGTCTCCATATGGATGTTTTGTTGTTTGTGTATTGTTGTAATTTTTGTAGCATTACAGTGCAGCTCATCTGTTTAAATAGAAAGAGCACCAGATTAAAGGACATTATAGCCCTTTGTAGAACAGTAAAAAAAGCAAGCACGCAATAGGACTGTTCAGACAGCATGCTAACCCACACTGCAGTTGAATGTGTATTGTTTGTTGAACCATGGGATAGTGTGTCGTCTGAACCGACGACATTTTCGAAGGGTGGCTTGTTAACAACCCTGAACAACCCAACACCAAAGCATGCATTCTCAAAGTGTTTTGTTCAAGAAAAATAAGCCACACTGCAGAAAATGTCCTGGGTTCAGACAACATGCTAACTCCTAGTTCAACAAACAACCTAAAGTTCAAGAACAACCCACATTCAACCACTGAGTGTAGCTTAATGTGAACAAGCCATGGTGGGTACTTGTGTCATCCAAACCTGGACCACTTTCTGACAGGGTGGCTTATTTTGGGCCAACAAGCTACCATGAGCACCATTACTTGCTCTTGGGGTTGTTTAGCCCACAATGGGTTGGTGTGTCATCAGAAACTAGCAGAGCCAACCTATCGTGAATTGAGGCAATGGGGTAGAGGGCCACTTGGCAAGAACAGGAAAAAAAAACTGCCACTCTTCCTGAGTAATCTGATTTGTTCCAGAGTGACAGCCCCTTCTACTGATGCCTAAATGGCACTTTGGAGGGGTTGTCACTTGTTCACCAACCCCTTTTTTCATTTTTTTTGTGCCCCAACATTTGTACAATTGGGGCTGGCATATTTATTTGTTTATTTTTGGGGCCCAAGAATTTACACAAATGTCTTCATTATTATTATTGTCAGCTTTTCACAGTTGTGCAAATGCGTACATGTGGCTGTCAAATATATATATATCCTTGCCTTGGCTATTGCCTTGTATGTTTCAACTGTCAAAGGCAAGGAACTGCAGTATTGAACATACAAGGTAAATGACAAGAGAAGGCCGCATATAGGCTGATTTGACAGCTGTTGATACTGATCGGTGGAGAAAAGGGGTCAAGATCACCCACTAGGAAGATCATCTTCAGGTGTTGAGTTGGCACTTGGGGGTACCCTACTTCTATTCCACACTTCTCCGAGTCTCCAGCAAGTTCTTGAAAGGGAGATGTATGCTCCTCCCCAGTCTGTTGGGTGCCCAAACCATCCACTGGTTTGTGCAAAACAACCCACACTGCATAGCTAGTCACGCACAATGAGTTAGGATGTTGTGCGAATGTGCCCATTGTATTTCTTGACCTGGGCAGGCTGTTGAGGGGTTTAATTCCTCACACTTAAGCTGGATAATCTACTGCTATGCTTAATGGGGATTATAGTACTTTCAGTTGTGTTGTTTGAATTAACCTGCATTGGAATTTCTGCTCTTCTTTATGCTCTTTGGAACACTATATAACCAGCTTTTAGTGGTGTGCATGATTCACTTGGCATCACTATCCACTCCCTAGATCACTTTTGCCAAGAGACCTGAAGTCATAACCTTCAGAATACTTAATTAAAACTATTCAATGGTACTTTGATTTGATTTTGCATTTTCCAATGTCCATAATTTTATAAACTTTGGAAAATTCACTTTTCTTTCTTTGGTAGTTTTAAAGCTTGGCAGTTTTAACAATAATGTCTTAATACTTTCTATTTGACTGCTTCCATATCAGTAATGATGAATATATTGCCTTATTTCATTGGATGCAATATTGACACCACTTGAAGTAATTTACTCTTGCTCAATATGACATTATAATTCCTCCTTATGATCTGAAAACCGCTGCTTAATAAGAGCTAGCTGGTAAGTGTACAAAAATAATAATGGGAATTCTTAAACCCCTTTTGTCAAGAGTCAGATCCCCCCTTTAAATTGTGATAGCATCTTTTCCTTCTCTCAAAGCTTTTTAAAAGGAATATCTAACAGAAGTGTGAAACAAAATAGAAATCCAGATAATCCTGTTCATCTCCTATTTTCTCCATCCAGGATAAGTGAATTTTAAGTCATCTTCGTAAATCCTTTTCAGTATCCTATGAATCACGTGGAAAGGGTCATTCAGGCCATTGAGTCGAACTGCCTGCTCAGTGCAAAAATCCAGTTTAAATCATCCTGGACAGATGGCTGTCCAGTCTTTACCTGAAAAAATCCAGAGATAGACAGCCCACCACCTCTCTAGGCAATTGGTTCTAAGTTGATGCCACTGGCCCCTGCAGAAAACAGACTAACTTGCTGCCGTTGATCTTAATGTTGTGCTATTATAATAAATGCAACATTTTAAGGTGGGAAAACTGGCATGAACCGACTTTGACTTCAGAAGCGTTGGTGTATTCATAACTTGCTTACATCTTTCTTTACACTTCTGGTTTTAGGGAGCAAGCAATGTCCTCTGTGGGATTCTGTGTGATAAATACTGTGAAACGAGGTTACCCTTTAGTAGATGCTACCCACATAGCTCTGCGTAAGTACCCTGGGAAAAATTGTTGTTATAGTCTAGTCTTTATATGGAAGTGTTTTTCTGTGTGTCCTCGATAGACTTGAAAACCATACATCCAATTGTTGTGAAACTTTCAGGATTGTTTTACCTCTATTTGGGATGGTTTTAGGCATAGTAAAAATTTCATCTCCCATCTTGAAACAGAATGTTGACCAATTAATTTTTAAGGTGTATTGTTTCAATGTAATTGTTGTTTGTGTGTCCTCCAAGACCATGAAGCCTAAACACCTGAAACTTCCCATGTAGACTAAGGGGATGTTGTATAGAAAGCACCAAATTGAATGACTCAATCAAGAAAGAGAAAGAGACTGAGGGAAGAGGATGGAACATGCAGGTGGACGGAATGGAATAATGGGCAGAGTTAGTGTCCGTTAGGGGTAGCAGGGTGGGCAGTACACCAGTAGAATCCCTAATTTTCCTGGGGTACCAACACAAGGTACAAACACTCAAGATTGGTACTGGAATGGCACAACAGGCTGTGGTCACTGGCCACCTGTTTTGCTATATACAACATACCTCTGAGAAAGACAGTAACTGAGATTGAGAAGAAGAAATCCCTAACCAAAAATGGTATGTTTGCCAGGTAAACCCAATCACCAACACTGTACAGCAAAGATGGAGGAGATTTATCAGCACAGAGTCCTTCAGGAAACACTGAACACTGCTAAGGGCATCATGCTGAAAAGTTAGACCAGGGGTGCATAGGCAGGCTGGAGGCTCTATAACTCTACTGAAATGCGTTGACAAAAACTCCACATGTATTCTATTTTTTTTTCAATTCAAATTTTTATTATTTTCAGACAGAGAAAACTTACAAAGACAAACAACATTTAAAATGGACCCCTACCTTCCCCACAGCAATTATGTAAATACCGTATTTTCTCTTGCAGAAATTTTCGTTCACAAAAAAAAGAAAATCCCCCTTTGCAAAAAAAAAAATAATTTTCCTTGCTTTCTTTTTTCTTTATGCTTTTTCCCTCTCTTCTTTCTTTTAAACAAAGTTTTTACTTAAATCTCCAGATGTTCCACTTCTTTTATATTAAAAAAATACAAATGCAAATTACACTTATTTCATTATTTAGCATACCCATATCCTCTCCCCATATCCCCATTTTTTATTTTCTGCCCCTTTTTTTAACATCAACATAAAGCTTATTCTTATACATTTTTATCCCACTCAGAAAAACCAAACCTTTCTCTTTTCTAAACAAACTTTTTACTTACATCCCCTAAAAGAAAAAAAAACCCAAGAAAAAATAGAAAACCCCAGCTCACAACCAAGACCAAGTCAGATGCCTTTATTTTTTCCAGCCGACTTCAAAGTGTTTTTCAACCCGTCTCAAAAGGAAAACCTTTTTAAAAATTTTCTGCCAGTCCTTTTGGGTTTCGCCCTGCAAACGCCTTATGTCCCTTGACTGTCGGAGTATTCCATCAAAACGGCGTAATCCATTGTCCACATGTATTCTATTGAGTACTGACTTCATTGTATAGCTAAATAAAAACTTTTGCCACCAGAGCAGGCTTCCAGATGGGGAAAATAATTAAACAGAGGAGGGCAGTCCTGTAGTTTGCTCCTAAATGGTAACCTTGAACGTCCCTTCTGTTTTTGCTGACTGTGTTTGTTGATTTCTCACCTTCCACCCCAACCTCAGGAACAGTCAGGCGATTTTTAGAGGTTCACGGGGAAACTCTTGAAAAAGTGGTGTTTGCAGTGTCTGAGCTTGAAGAGGTATGTAGATTATCCTATGTATGCTTGAAAACAATTGTACTGCTAATTCATTGTTGTTGTTGTTTTAAAAATTGAATGATATATTAGCTATCATTCTAAAATTTGTAATATTGTTGTTGTATTTTTGTTCTTAAAATTCTCCTTACACCTATTTTGTTTTTCTGTTTTGAGTGTGATTAAGGACAGGACTATTATTGTGATTATCCTGTTCATGTATATAGGTATTTGGTCTGCAATTGTGAGCCCTTCTCTGTTGATCCTACCTTCAGAAGGTGACACAATAAACTTAATTTCAAGACTTTCTCATTCTTGTTTCACAAGTAAATATTCTCTCAAGTAGCTATTTCAGAGACATTTGTTTCTAACCAGCAAATTGTTATGCTATTGGATTGTAAATATCTTCTCATTGTAAGATGTTCAGAGGCCAACTTCATTTGATCTTATGTAAAAGCAAGCAATAAATCTGCATTGCTGTGGCTCAATAATACTAAAGGGTATCAAAATAAGCAAAGCGAATTAACATTGATTAAGGTATTGCTTGCATGGTATCTTACAAAATGAGGTATAACACACAGTAAAGTGGGAGGAAGGAAGAAAATGCCCCCCCACTTTTCCTGGGTTCCATGTGGTCTCTTGAAAACAACAGAATGAATTTAATAGGGATAAATGCCAAGTTCTACACCTAGGAAAAAGAAACCAAATGCACAGTTACAAGATGAGGGATACTTGGCTAATCACGACAAGCAAGAAGGATCTTGGAATTGTTGTAGATCACAAGCTGAATATGAGCCAACAATCTGATGTGGCTGCAAAAAAAAATAATGTCATTTTGGGCTGCATTAATAGAAGTATATCTTCCAAATTACGAGAGGTACTGGTTTCCCTCTATTTGGCATTGGTTAGGCCCCATCTTGAGTATTGCATCCTGGGCACCAGACTTCAAGAAGGATGCAGACAAGCTGGTGCGTGTTCAGAGTAGGGCAACGAAGATGATTAGGAGTCTGGAAACAAAGCCCTATGAGGAGAGATTGAAAGAACTAGGCATGTTTAGCCTGGAGAAGAGAAGATTGAGGGGAGACATGATAGCACTCTTCAAATACTTGAAAGGTTGTCACACAGAGGAGGGCCAGGATCTCTTCTCGATCAACCCAGAATGCAGGACACGGAATAATGGGCTCAAGTTACAGGAAGCCAGATTCTGGCTGGACATCAGGAAAAACTTCCTGACTGTTAGAGCAATACTAGTATGGAACCAATTACCTAGGGAGGTGGTGGGCTTTCCCACATTAGAGGCATTCAAGAGGCAGCTGGACAACCATCTGTCAGGGATTCTTTAAAGTAGATTCCTGCATTGAGCAGGGGGTTGGACTCGATGGCCTTAGAGGCCCCTTCCAACTCTATGATTCTTGAGTGAACATTCCTTTACGAAATGCAGATGAGATCAGTTTTTCCTTGAAATGAGCAGGGGGTTATGTGTGGACAGAGAAACTTCCATGTGTGTTCCATCGCTCCTGCAAGTGAGCTCATCAGCACTGATACACGAAACATCTTAGAGTCTTCTTAAGTAAGATGCAGTAACTAGAGAACAGAGGAGCTCTCTGTTATTGTTATTATTATTATTATTTTATTTATATCCCACCTTTTTCCCAGTGAAGGGACTCAAGGCTGCTTACAAATTAAAACATGTATAGTTAAAACAAATAGTGATATACAAAAATTAAAAATATAATTAAACATAGTACAATTTTAAAATATTTAAAACATTTATAAACATTTTAAATACACATAATTTAAAAAATCCAAACTATAAGCAGTACATCCACAAAGGTCTGAACTACTCCCCAAAGGTCTGCTGAAACAGAAAAGTTTTAGCCTGCCTCCGAAAGCGCACCAAAGAGGGAGCCAGTCTAGCTTCCCTGGGAAGGGAGTTCCAGAGCCCTGGAGCAGCCACCGAAAAGGCCCTCTCCCTTGTTCCCACCAGGCATACCTGTGATGTTGGTGGGACGGATAGAAAGGCCTTCCCTGAAGACTTCAGGAGGTGGGCAGGCTCATAAGGGAGAATACGGTCTTTCAGATATCCTGAAAGTTATGTAGTTATGGCTTTGTAGGTCATAACTACATAACTCTAGACAGTGTATCATCTGTCAAAACTGTTCCTGGACTATACCACTTCAAATGTTGAGGGGAAATTACTAGCTTTCTATGTGCAGGGATCTTTTGAAAAAACCAAAAAAAACCCAAAGGATCTTTATATTATGCAAGTGTCCATCCACAGACTGCTGAAAGCTTCTGTTGCTTGTGGGTTCCTGGTCAACAGCTGTTTGGTCACTGTGTGAACAGAATACTAGACTAGATGGACCCTTGGCCTGATCCAGCAAAGCGTTTCCTATAGTCTTATGAAGTGGTGCAAGCCAGGAAAAGTTTTACCAAGGAATAAGTTGTTTGTATAAAAAGTTCCCCTGGGACAGGGTTTGTCCCTATCCATCCACCGCACCGCTGAAAGACAGCACAAAGTTGAGGGCAATCCCCTGCTCCCTCTGCCCCACAGCCAGATCTGGAAAAGGGGGCTGGGGTTTTGCTTTGGCTCAGCGCCTCAAAGCATTCAATGTGCATGTGCCTCTCCTCCTCAAAGGTGGAGATGCTATTGTACTCATGTCCTGCTTGGGAGCCACTGTGAGATCAGAAGGGACTAGGTTATTCAGTGTGGCTGCTCTTACGTCCTTATGCGGTGGCAGTGGGAGCTTGCCAACCCAATGTGCCTCAGAAGCAGAGAGTCCAACCACAATCTGCTCCCCACTCTCCAGCTGGAAAAGGGAAGTCTGGCTTGTCATCTTGGCAGTGTGCTCTCAAGGCACTTGGAGCACCTTGAAGCACAGCACCAAAACAAATCCTACGCTTCCTCCCAGTCACGGGGGTAGATAGGGAGAGTGATGTTGGGGAGATTATCCCCATGGTTATGCTGAGCACCTCCAAAACACAGCACAACCATTGAAGGCTAAGTGGAAGCCTGGGGCCTACTGTGTTTGGCAGACAGCAGCAGAAGATGAGCTGTGGTGAGTAAAATTTGGCTCCTGCCTTGCGTACTTTGCTAATACCTAATTGCAGGAAGACAGCATGAGTTTCTTACTGCTTTAGGCTTTAAACTTGTATCAAAGTTTATTACTCATTCATCTTTCTAAGTTAGTCAAAAGCTGAAAAAGAGGTGCTGAGGGCTGCTAAAGAAATTGCAGCTGAGCTCCACATATAGGAAAACCGGTTAGCCAATATTTGCAATCTGTGGTGTTGGCATGAACAACATACTACGCAAAATAATGTCTGGTGCAACACCATTTATTGCCTTTTTGTCTGTATCTACTTGTCTTCGTGGCCCACCGTGTTTCTAACCTGCCCTGAAAAGTGGAGATGCAAGACAAAACATTTTCACACTCTCTCCCATTTACAGGCTACATATCGGAAGATGCTGCCTCTGTACTTCCCACGATCACTAGATGAGGAGAATCGGTCCCTGCCTTTCCTTCCAGCTGACATTGGCAATGCAGAAGGGGAGCCAGTAGTGCCAGAACGTCAGATCAGAATTAGTGAAAAGCCAGGTGTTTCAGAGGGTGAGTCTGTCTTTCAAGTCAGGAGTCTACAGAGGAATTAGGATGGAGATAATTTATAATTGAAATAAATTTATCCTCAGAGCATTAGCAGGGATCTCCAAACGTTTTGGGCATGTGGACACATTTGGCAATTTGAAAAACTGTTCTGTACAACACCACAAAATGTCTGCTATGGGAGGAATGACTAGTCAAAAAGGACAAGTAACCTGTCCAAAGGTAACCTGTGCCCACATCCTAGATAACTGTCCCCTGCCATTTCAAGTTAATGTTAAATAACGAGGAGATAAAATTGAACCTCTTATTGCACTGTGGTTCTTTCTAGGTGCTGTGCACAAATCCCATAGTTTTCCCATACTGTATTTGTATTGTTTATTTTATTTATTTATATTTATATTTTATTTATTACATTTGTATACCGCCTCATAGCCGAAGCTCTCTGGGTGGTTTACATAGGATTAAAACAATTAAAAACAATATACAAAAATTAAAACAGCAAAAACATACAACATACGCACAATACACACATACATTTAAAACCGCTACAACAGCCCCCAAAAGCTACAAAAACAAAAAACAAACGCAGGCTCCTCAGATATTGCCAAATGCCTGAGAGAAGAGGAAAGTCTTGACCTGGCTCCGAAAAGATAACAATGTTGGCACTAGGCGGTCCTCGTCAGGGAGATCGTTCCACAATTGGGGGGCCACCACAGAGAAGGCCCTCTCCCTTGTTGCCGACCTCCGAGCTTCCCTCGGAGTAGGCATTCAGAGGAGGGCCTTAGATATTGAACGTAGTGCTCTATTATGAGATAATTGCCATGGAACAGAGCAATAACCCTCCGAAGCCACCATCTGGAAAATGGGTATTGATGTAGGAATCACTATAAAACAGTGCACCCCAACTCTGTACCCAGATAACCGATTCTGAAGGATACCATAGTTGATGGTATCAAAAGCCCCTGAGAGGAGGTCCAAGAGTACCAATAGGGTTGGACTCATCCATCTCTCTTGGTAAAGGACCCAATTCAAAGTGTTGATATGAACTTCTAAAGCCATAACCAACATTGGGTCGGTTTACCTGAAGGATTGTCTCCTTCCATCTGTCTGCCCAGACCTAAGATCCTCTTGAGAGACCCTTTTCCAGGTGCCCTCACCAAATGAGATGAGATGGATGGTCAGTGGGGGGGGGGGCAACCTTTTCAATAGTGGTGCCTTGATTTTAGCATACCCTCCCCAGAGCTTTGTCTTATGTAAAACATAACTTCACTTATTCTGCTTGTTTCATAGAAAGAGACACTGCTGAACTCTGATGCACTGCATAACAGAACCTCTTATTGCACTGTGGTTCTTTCTAGCTGCTGTGTTCAACTCCCACAGTTTTCCTGTATTGGATTTGAATTGTGGCTCTGTTATGAGCAGCTTCTTCATTATTCTCACTTATCTTTTGCAGATAATTCTGATGGGGAGGGACTAGAAGCAGACCTCTCATTTATTGGGTCCCATGCTTTTGCCCGAATGGAGGGAGATGTTGATAAACAGAGGCGTCTCATCCTTCAAGGGCAACTCTCGGAGGCTGCACTACAGAAACAACATCAGAGAAAGTAAGAGGCTATTTCAAACTGAGCACATATACCCTCCCCCCACTTTTGATACATTGGTGTTTTTTTGGGGGGGGGGTCTTCAGTACTACATGCCTGGGAGCAGCTGCCTAATGTATATTGACCATTGGATAGTTGTTGTGTTGTAGCCTGAGAGGGACACATTTCTTTAACCTCCTTAGGTCTTTAGGCAAAAATTCTGTGCTTTGCATGAGGAATAGCAGGCCTGAGCGACTTTAGTTGTACCCAACATAATCACCTCCTAATAACTAGCGTTTTCCTTTTGGATTACATGAATGATGAGGCATAATGTTATATGAGAAAAGAGAGCAAGTTAATAATATGCCTCTGCGGCTACTGGTTTTGTTTGCTAACCTTGGTACTGGATCATTTAGAAAGTTCTGAAACTATATGTGTCTGCCTTCTAGTTACAACCGCTGGCTTTGTCGGGCAAGAGCTGAAGACCTATCTGATATCGCTTCACTTAAAGCTTTATACCAAACAGGTACGTTCAAGACCCCAAATTGAATTGCTCCATAACTCTTCCTTGTTGATGAATATATTGTGATGAAGTGTGCAAATGAAATGTGTCATCCACATTATAAAGCTACACTCTATAAGGAAATCGAGCCTGTGACTGCATCCTTATAGTTTAGTTTCCCCTGAGAGTTGCTAGACTGAAACAATTTTAAAATAATATTTTAAACTTTGTATACATTGGAAGGGCAGGATGTAAATTTACTTATTCAAAGAAAATGGCCAAAGCATCTCAAGAGTTTCAACACTACGAGTGAGAAATATGGTTGAGGAAATGGTTCTTAGTTGTAGCCATGGGATAGCTGTTACCCTGGAAAGGTTAGACAGCATACTGTTAGTATACATGAGAGAGATCTAAAATGCATTTCTAATGCTCATTGTTTTTATAGGTGTTGATAAGTGTGGTCGTACAATAATGGCAGTGGTTGGAAGGAATATTCCTGTAACGCTCATAGACATGGAGAAGGTAAGATCTTGGCATATAACCTAAAAAAATATAGTAGTGCTACTTTAGTTTTGTAACAGTGTCTCTTTAAATCCAGATTTGTTAAAGATAGTAGCAGCTCTCACCCACCATTCTTGTGAAGCTGGTTTTTATCCGTAGATGTCAGGAGGCTGATAACCTTCAGCTGTTAATAAATTTAGTGACCCTAAACCACCGAAACCTGAACCTGCTGCCATAGTGTAATTACATGTTGAAAATACCTTTGACAAAGTCTGTTGACGCTTTATCACAACTACTCCTGCTGCATTTGGCCTCCCAAATGAATTTTTAAAAATCAGTTAAAACCCTGTTGCTCCCAGATCTCAGGTGGTAACCAACAGGATTATGTTCCCCATTTAATTTAGAGAGGAGTACTAAACAGGGGTGCCCCCTTTCCCCCCTGATATTTGACCTTTGTCTGGAACCCCTTGCATGTGCTATATGGCAGAACAACGGCATTCATGGACTGACTGATGGGGGCACTGAATATAAAACCATATTAGATTTATATAGAGCCATCAATGCACAGGCACTGTACAGAATAAAACAACAAATCCCTGCCACAACGGCTTACATTGCTGTTTGTTTGCAAATCTGAGGCCTCCATTCTAGAGCTTTTTACACTCATCAGTATCTTTGGACTCCTTTCTGGACACACCATTAACTGGGCAAAGTCTGAATTGATGCCTCTGGGCATAAATGCAACATATAATATATCTGCTAGATGGCATTTTCGTTGGTGCCCTGAGACTACTACATACTTCAGTATTCAAATCCCTCAGGATATTTCTCAAGTAGTCAAACTAAATTTGAACTTGTTAATATCACAGATATCCTTACATTCCGGATGGGCCCTTCTCTCTACAAGTACATGCGGTAAAGTCAATATGCTTAAAATGAATGTTATGTCTCATATAATTTCTGTCCTCCATGCCACCCCTCTGCATATTCCACAAAAGTATTTCCAAAAGCTTAATACTCTCTTATGTAAAGATATCTGAGGATCTCCCACAAGGTTTTCTCTCCAAAATAATGCTGCTGCTGCTGCTGCTGCTGCTGCTGCTGCTGCTGCTGCTGCTGCTGCAACGGCTAACCAAAGAAGAAGAGGGCTTCAACTTTCCTGACTCAAGCTTATATCACAAAGCTTTTCTTCTTTCTGGCACACAAAAGTGGCAACACTCTACCTCTCCTGTCACCCCATCATGGTCTCATGTCATTATTTGATACGAACCCCTCAGTGGATGGCATTGGAGTACACTTATCTACATAGAGACTAACCCCTGTGCTATTACAACAACTAGGGAAGTGTGACATACGCTTGCCCATCAGTTTCATTTTAACTGCTATACACATGCTAAATTAACCATTTGGTGTAATCCAGATTTAAGAATAACAGGCCAATTTTTCCTTTGGAAAAATAGACTGATTGTGGGAAATATACACTGACTCAACTCCTAGGAGCTCTTCCCTTTTCAGAATTACAACGCAAACATAAACTGCCAATTACAGCCCTCTGGCAATATTTGCAATTAATACACCTTTTAACATCTATCTTTGGTCCATCAGCTTTTAGTGATTCTACAAATCCCCAAATATTAGAAGAATTAATTTCTTGACCACCCATCAACAAGGGCACAATTTGGCTATATAAACAATTAGTTGACATGACTAAGGTTGATACACACAGGTCATTAGAGAAGAGTGGAACAGGGAACTGCAATGCCCCATACATGAAAGACAATGAAAGGTTGCTCTTGCCTCTGTGTGTTCTTTTTTTCCTTGATTTGAAATTAAAACTAACGAAACAGAAATTGCTTTTCCATACTTATTGGATCGTCTTTTTAGGAAAATCATGTCCACAACTGTTGGCATTGTGGTATGGATTTAGCATTACTCTCCCATATGAAGTGGACATGTCCTGTGGTGGCTCCTTTTTGGATGGAGATATTTCTAATTTTGTATTAGAAAAATAGCTGAAATTTACTGATGTTCAAGTGCTTTTGAATTATATTCCTATGCCCTGGGATGTATCAGATGGACAACAAAAGCATATTTTGAGGGCACTCATGATAGCAAAAAGACTTCAAAGCTGGAAGACCAACTCCACACTATCTCCTTTTTCATGGATAGAGGACCTTACTGCCCTTTTTATATTTAAACATGCAGCTTACTACAGAAAGCAATCTCTAGACACATATTTAGCTATTTGGTCATCATATACTGTCATATATGCTTGAGTATCAGCGAGAGCTTATATATGTTTTCAGATGTGTCCCAACCCCCCCATCTCCTCTTCCTATTTTATTTGTTTTGTATAAAAAAAGAAAATCTAACAAAAGTATTAATATTTTTTTAAAAAAACAGATTTGTTCATTGCATGTATATTTGCATCATGTTTTTTTTAACCCTAAAAGAGTTTTGAGAGCAGGTAATAGTTAAATCATCAGTTTAGAATACATCAACACATTAAAACAGCAGAACAGCAGCACCATTAAAACCTCTTAAAACCCATGCCAGCTGTTCATTTCATACTGAAAAGGTAACTAAGTCAGCTCCAGGCAAGCTTCTCTGGTGTGGGCATTCCAAAAACAGTGTACTTTCCAACTTACCTCAGAAGGCAGAGGATCTACAGAACAAGCACAGAAGATGATCTCAAGGTCCAGGCAGGTTTGTCTATTAGTCAAATGGTTCTTTGAGATCCAAATAGGGCTTTAAAGGCGAAAAGAAGACTTTGAACAACAACAACTAAAGTGGACCGGAAACCAGTGAAGTTGCTTCAAGACCAGCAAGATATGAGCTGAATACCTCGCCCCAGTCAGGAATTTAGTTGTAATACTTTGCACCAACTGAAGAGCTTTCCTGGAAAAAAAGAAGAAAAAAGTCCTGCATATAGAACATTGCAATAATCCAGATGGGATGTTAACAGGCTGTGACACAGTTTCATCCTTCAGTGGCCATGGAAAGAAGACTTGCTTGAAGATTTGTCTTTTAAACAAGCCAACCTTCTCAGTGGTATTGGACAAGAGAAATGTTACTAAGGTGCCAAGGGATTTGTGTGCCACATATATGGTATCCTAGATGTCACCAACATTCATTGTGCCCGGCTACAATTATTTATCAAGGGCACAATATACATATGCTAAATCCTATAAAATATGCTCCTGAGCTCAAAAGTTGTGCATGCTAGTCATTAGGCAACATTCTGGCTGCAAGTAGATCAGATACTTATAGATGATGTTACTCCTGGAAGAACTACTGAAAGAAGAACTGGAAGAAGGGGTCTGATATTTTATCAGTAGTCATGACAAAGTCACTTCCTGTGCCCACTGCCTGTTTGGAAATGGTGATATTTGGGTGCAAGTAAAATGCAACAGAACAAGATACCCCTGCTTCAAACCATTTGAAAGGTACTGCTGCCTGTTGCTGCAATGCTACTTAACAACTTCCTTACTCTTCATACAAGTGATAAACTGACAATGACTTATTGTGTTAGCCTTTTACCTTCATATTTTTGAACATGATTGTTTGTACATAACCCATATTTCTGTTTGTACATTTGTATTTACATGCTCTTTACAGAATGTGTTTTTCATTTTGTACCTGCTTTAAGGGGTTTGGCTGCATCTCCCATTTTCAGGCATAACTTTGTAAATAATAATCCAATTTGTATATTCCATGCATCAAATTATAGGATATGCACTCCCAGAAACCCCTGCCAACATGGCCAATGGTCAGGAATGCTGGGAGTTGTAGTCCAAAACATCTGCAGGGCACCAAGTTGGGAAAGGCTTTTCTAGAGTAATACCAGGATGGATGCTGCAATTTGCTGCTAAAAAAATTAATCTGACATTTGTGACTTTTCTCTACCTCAGGCTCTCTTGTACTTTATCCACGTGATGGACCACATTGTAGCGAAGGAATATGTCATTGTATATTTCCATACACTCACTAATGTCTACAATCACTTAGACTCGGATTTCCTGAAGAAACTTTCTGACATTGTCGATGCCAAGTGAGTATTCTTCAGCATGTTTTCAAGTTTTCTCTCCTTGTTTCCCTTCTGGACAAAAAGCACCACAAAGATATTTTTAACTTTATGGAAAAAACCAACAGTGGAGGGAGACATGGTGTTTAATGAGTACCAAACCAGGATGTTTTGTAACTCACCATGAAAATCATTGTAGACTTCTTTTGCTACTGGAACTCTAATTTCAGAAGGTGCCAATTTATTCATATGTGATACTTTCACATAGCACCTTTGGTTGCTAGAATAAGCCACCTGGATGACATGCTGGATGACATTAACACTCTTGAAATTTAGAACAGAGGCAGGCAACTTCTGGCCATCCAGGTTTTTTGGCTTAAAACTCCCATTGGCTCTAGCCAGCATAGCCAGTGGTAAAGGATGATGGGAGTTGTAGGCTAAAATACCTGGAGGGCTGCAAGTTTCCCACTCCTGGTGTAAAGCTTTATCAAAGAGAAATAATTTAGGACAATGTTGTACCTGCATTAATAAATGAGGTCTTGGAACAAGTGTCCTTGTTGAGCTGGAGCACAATTCTCTGTCCAAGATTGCTAAAAACTTGTGTAATTCTGCAGATGTTTGTTTAAAACTTGAGAAGCTTTTACTGCTCTTGTCGTTAACCCAGGTACAAAAGAAACCTGAAGGCCTTGTACTTCATCCACCCAACATTTCGCTCGAAGGTGAAGTGTGCCATTTCAAAGTGGGAAATACGTATTTTGATGCAGTAATGAATGTGTGAGGTTCCAAAATGTTGGGCAGTATTTCATGGGTTATGGGTTTGTACAAATCCCAGTGCATGTTTCTTTAATAGCACGTGTTGACTAATTCCATAGCAGAATAAGAAACAACGCCCAGACATTTGAGTTAATTACCTAAGTTGACTCTCTGAAACAGCTCCTTGGTAAGTAGCTTCTCATCTAAGCCTTTTGGATATCCTGTCTTAGTACTCTTTCACCTGGCTAACCTGACTGTGCCATTGTTTGGTGGCTGGGTGTAAAGGTTATTGTACAATTTATGTTGACTTAAGATGTATTTCTAGAACAAAATTCTCATTCAAATCTCTCCTCAAAACCCATCTTTCCTGGGAGTCCTTTGGCTTAACTGCTTAAATCCTCATGCCCAACTACAATAATAGCTACATTTCCTGTCGTTCATCTCTTGCCACTCATCTGTTATTCTCCTCCCCATTTTTCCAGTTGTTTATTTTAGATTGCCATATTGCCTTGCAGAGAAGGACCTGTTTGGTTTTGCCTAGAAAGCTCTTAAGACACAATGTAAACTGATGGTGCTGTATAAATAATAATGTTTGCTGCATGAGCCATAACCTAAATACTAACCTGAGCTGGGGTGACACGAACCAACACAGTGTTGACCCAGAGTGGCCTATGGCCAAGGGAAAAATGCATACATGCACACACAGGATTATAGTATCAATTAAATGAAATCTGCTTTGTATGAGACCATATAAATACTGCATAATTCATGAAATAATGAGACTACAAAACAGTAATAGCTTTAGCCATGCAGGTAGTCGCCTGAGAGAAAGCTATATAATATTGCTAAACTAGCAATCTAAATTTTGTGTGTGCATTTACCTTTGTCAGCTTTAAATGCTGAATAAATGACTGGATTGTTGGACTGTCATCTAGACAAATGTTTGCAATCAAAGGTTCTGCAATACCATTAATTTCCCACTCTTGTCCATTAGGTTTCAACATGGTTTTTCACAACCTTTACTGTTTCCGGTCTAAAGGACAAAGTCCACCATGTGGAAAGCCTCCAGCAGCTGTTCACAGCCATTCCTCCTGAACAAATCGACTTCCCCCCGTTTGTTCTTGAATATGATACCCGGGTAGGTGGCTTGCAGAGCTGAATGCCTGTTTCTGTTTCTAGTCTATATATAAGCAACGTTACAAAGCAGTCTGAATTAAGACTTCCCCCTGCTTGAAAAGATGCCTAAGGGGGTTGCTCAGAAACAGCCAATACTTTGAAGCTACTTTAGACAAATTGTTTATGAAGGAGTTAGATATAATAGTGCTTTCCCTTACAAAAGAGACTTTGCCCACATGGCTCAGTCAGCAGATGTGTAGTATTTGGAACAGAGAGGAATATATATCATGATGCCAATATTATCTTCTGGAGAAAAAAGTGTGTAGTTCTTCAGTCATCTTGAGTTAACCTCTCATGCTCATTGAAGAATACATGGGGGGGGGGGGGAGAGTAGCTTGTGATTAAATGTAGAGCAGATCATTTATTAACTTTTAACTGTCAGTTAATATATTTTTCCATTGTACAGTCATTCCCAATATTATCCCAGTCACTCCATAATTGCTTATATTGCCTCATGACTTGATATAACCCTTTCCCTCTTTACAATATTCCTAACACATAACTGGGTTGCACCTTAACCTGTACTTCATTATTCCAAAACATAACAAAAACAGACCACTTTTCAATAAAACTTTGTTTCCCTGTCTACCTGCCCTGTTCCTAATAATATTTGCGAGTTTCAGCATAAATATCGGTTTTCGGACACTCATCATCCATTCTCTTATACACGGGATATGTTTTTGCTTCCGTTTATAACTGATTGCAATTCTTGCAGCTGTTAGTAAACTGGGCAATAATTAATCTTCTTGGGGTATCTCATTCTTCATATATCTCAAAAGAACAATTATTTGGTCATAAATCAGATTATATCCTGTTATTTCATTGATGTTTTTTAATATCCTTCCCCCAAAAGATGTTAATATTTGGACAGTGCCAGAAGAGACGTAGGATATCTGCTCTTGCACATCCATCCCTCCAGCATGGATCATCTGTACCTTGGTAGGTGTTAAATACACCTGAAGATGCTTTTGTAGAAGCTCTCCTTTAAATTTAAACATAGGGCTTCTGAGGGAATAGTCTCCCAAATCCATTTCCAGCAGTCATCAGAAAACAATCAGAAAATCAAAATGAGAGTTATCAAAAGTCAAAGTGAGTAAAAATCTTCAGCATGTGTCTCAGCTGCATCAGAGTTGGCACATGTTTTATTTCCGAGGGGTGGGTATTCCAGAGAGTGAGTGCAACTACAGAAAAACACCTCTTCCTGGTTGCTTCCAGATGGATTTGTGCAGGAAATGGCACAACCAGGAGGGGCTCTAATTATTGCAGCAGCAGGGCAGGTCTATACTGGAGAAGATGTTCTCTCAGGTAGCCCGATCTCAAGTTGTTTAGGACCTTATAGGTTAATACCAAAACCTTAAACTTGGCCTCATAGCAAATTGTCAACCAGTTCAGTGCTTTCAATAGTGGCTTTATATGGTAGCTGCTAAGCACATCACACAATCTCACCACTGCATTCTGCACTAGCTGCAGCTTCTGGATCATGCATAAGGGCAACCTCACATGGAGCATGTTAGTGATGTGAGCTTACCAATGCATGGGCCACTGTGGCTAAGTTATTCCTCTCCAGGCACAGTCATAGTTGGTGCGCCATCCACAGCTGGTAAGAGGCACTCTTTGTCCTGCAGCCACTTGGGACTCCAGAGACAACTATGGTTTGTTTGTTTATTTATTTATTTAGCTAAAGCTCTCTTGAGAACCCCTAAACGCTGTAGTCCTTCTGCTTCTTCTGAGGGATTACAACCTGTCTTTAACAAGCAAACTGCTGAAGTTCTGGACCTAGGAACCATCTACTCACAGGGCTTCGATTTTGCCCATCTCTGTTTATTGGCCCCCATCCAGCCCACCATTGCATTGCCACTGCATCTGACACTGGTTCAGGATCTGCACAACCTCAGCTGTTTCAGATGTAACATAGAGACAGAGTTGAATGTTATCAGCATATCACATTCTAAATCTCCTAATGACCACTCCCAACTGCTTTGCATAGATGCTGACGAGTGCTGTGGACAAGATAGTACTTTGTGACAATTCCTGTTGCAAATGCCAGAAGGCAAAAAAAAATCATTTATTGTTACTCACTGCGATTGTTCTTCCAAGTAAGAGAAGAATAACTGTAAAACAGTACCTCCTGCATCCAATGCATGGAGACAGTTCAATTAGGATATCATAGTCAATGGTATCAAAAGTGCTGAGAGATCAAGCAAGAATAATAGAGTCATCCATCAGGGCAATGGCCAATTCAGTTCTAAACCCAGATCTGAACCCAGATTAAAATGGATCTGAAAAATCAGTTTTCTCCAAGAGTACATGGAGCTGGGCCACCACTCAAGCCCTTCCACAAGAAGGAGTATTAGCATCCAGGCAATGGCTGTCCAATATTCCTGGGTCCTGGGCTTCTTCAAGAGCACCTACATAATTACTTTTTAAGGGTGGTTGGCACTTCCTCACCTGCAATACTTTCACCAAACTGTGGACCCACAGCAACTGAAAATAGTATAGATGGTGGTGCCTTGGTCACCCCACTTGAGTCTCTGAAGTAAGCACAAAGGATAGCAATTTTGTCCTTAAAATGGTTAGCAAACTTAACTCAGTAGACTGCTGAGGGTTTGAGTACCCTTAGTCAATGGGACAGATGTTAACAACTCCCGCACCACACTAAATAACTTCACTGGGCAGCTGCTTGAAGATGCAGTAGAAGCAGCAAAGTAAGGATATTTTCACTGCCATGCAAGAGGCATGGTTATATGCCCTGCTGCATGTTCAGATTTTGCAGCAAGTTTGCCAACTGCATTCTAACCATTGTTCAGCTTTTCTCATCACCAGTATCTCCCCTGAATAACAGGTGCTCCATGAGGCCAGAGAGGGCCTCTACAGGATCACAAGTTCTATCCACTGGAAAAGCCATCCAAGGCATTCAAGGATCCATCAAGTTCCATAAGTCTTCAGAAGCAGAATATCCTAAGTGGTCCCCTGCCCGTGCATAGGGGGATTAATGCCATAAGCTCAAATCTCACCAGGAAATGGTCTGACCATGACAATGGGGCCACTCAGAGCCCTCCTTTCTTCAGACCATCCTTCTCATATCCAGGGACAAAATTTAAGTTGATGGTATGTCCTGCCCTAGGTGTGGGCCCAATGACAAACTGGGACATCCATCCCCATGGTTGCCATGGACACCATGAAGTACCAGGCAAATCTAACTGACTTCAGCATGGATGTTGAAGTCCCCCAGGATCACAGTCCTTGGGTCCTGCACCACCACATCCAAGGCTGCTTGCCCCAGCTCAGTCAGGAAGGCTCCAGTGTAGCGGTGTGGATGGTACATTAGCAGCATCCCCAATCTGTCTCTATGGCCCAACACTACATGGGTGGATGAGTCTCCTTGTGAGGATGATGGGGTCTTTATGGACCATGGTGACTTCCCTCCCTGACCCTTCAGCTTATACTGGTGCTGCACTGAATACCTGAGTGGGCACAGATGGGTAAGGTCAATCTCTCCTGGCTTGCTAACCCAGGTCTTGGTGATTCATGCCAAGGCAGCTTCCTTATCTAGAGATGGCAAGGCCCTGGAAAAATTTGGAAAAACCCAGAGGTTTTCCGAAGCCTTTTTTTATTTTTTCTGAAAAATTGGGGGGGAAAATGGGGGGAAATGAAGAAAATGTTTTATTTTAGCATGATGCATAAAATGTTTAAGACAATCGTTTATATATTTACTTCTCCAAATGATTTCTAAAAACTATGTACAGTATCAGCGTGTTACAATTTCTGTGCACCGAGGACAAGCAAGTCCTAGATTGCAAACTGAGACTGTGACTCTCAGATACAAGCGCAAGATGCATTTCTGCCTCTAGGGGGCGCTGCCATTGAAGCAGAGACTGAAACCAATAGTGATAGCTATAGCTCAGAAAACGAGTCTAATTAAATTTCGTGTGTAGTCATTAAATCTTGGCCCCCGTTTTTTCTCAGTTCTTTTTATGGGAATGGGTGCTTTATGTCTGCTTGACACTGTGGAGGACTAGCGGAGACGTAAATAATTTTCTTTGTTACTAATGTTGATGGTTTCTTCTGTTTTTTAAATTGTTTTTTGCCTGCTCCTCATAAACTGGCAAAACCAAAGAGGTTCCTTACAGCTCCATTTGTAGCTCCATTTGTTAAATAAAAAAAAGGTAAAAAATTTTAAAAGTAAATTCAATTTGTAATAATTGCTTGAATACACTATACTTTTAATATACCAAATGTGATAATTTTATGCCAGACTAACATGTACATAATTACATTTTATGTTCCTAAAGTAACAAAGTGACTTTCAATCTATAAAAAGTGCTAATATTTCATTTTTTCTAATTTTTCCGAAAATTCCCATTTCCCCCCGAAAAAAACTGGAAAACCTTTTTTTCCCATAGCTTCAAAATTTCCAGAAATTTTACATCTCTAACCTTATCCACAATTAGAACATGGATAAGTGAGGTCTTCTTAGAAACTGGCCTGGTTTTCAACAGCAGCAGGCTAGAGGACACAGTAGTAGAGATGTCAAATTCTGAGAGATGGTGGAAGGGCGAGAAAGTAGGGACAGGCTGCAGAAGTCTGTCTGTCCCTCCACCCCTCCCTCCCTCCCTCCCTCCACCTCATTACCCCCTCCTGCCAATGTACTATTTCTCTTGGCCCATGACCACTGCTATAGGTTAACCAGAAGCACACCTTTACACTCAGTCCAATCACACAACCCCAAAAAACCAACCGCATACAATCACCTTTTTCTCCTTTTGCCACTAAATTCAATTCATCCACTCAACTCATATAACCACTCACACTTGCCACACCATTATTCACCTATCTACCCACTCAATTTATTCCTTCGATACCAATAACCATCTAAGACCAGTGCTCATAAAACACCAGCCAAGCCAACGAGATACTGAAAAGGTATTTTTCAAAGGAAGAGTGGGTCACAGAGCTGTACCCCCCTCAGAGCGCTGCCTCACTCCTACCTCATGCCTTCTGATATAAAACTTATCTCTTCCAAAGGTCTGGTTTTGTGTGTTGTCATCAATTCTATAAAAGATGTATACGTAGAAGAAATCTTCCTTTTTCCTTCAAATATTCCTAACTAAGTTCTAGGACACCCTTGCCTGCAGCACAGTGATTGGGTGCCTCATGATTTTCTGCACTCCCACCATATACTTTGTGGTCTATATGTATGTTTATAAATGTAGTTAGCTATCTGCTATGAAAAGCACAGATGCATTCAGAGCATCTCTTGGTGTAATTAAATGCAGGCAGGCAGAAGTACCTCACCAGCATTCCCTTCAGCAGGTGGGAGTTCTTACAAAAATGAGGGAAATGCTGTGTTCCAAGCAAGAGAATGTCAATAGCTGGTGTTTGCTTAAAAACAGTCTGCGAGTCAACTGCCCTTGGTGTAGTCCCAGTGTACTCTGGCTGCATTTCATCTCTCCAGTCAGGGCAACTTTCTGTAACACCCAGTGGCAAGGCCTCTGTCAGCAGCAGCAGGGACAACTCTGATAACAGTTGTAGGCTTACTACAGTGGAATAAGACTGCCTCAACCTTGCGTACAGAAGATGTAGTAGTGGTAATCATGGTAGTCAAGGTGATCTTTGCAAGACACCATTCAATATGGCGGATGCCAGCTGAAGAAACAGCACAAGTAGGCCTGCCCCGTAGTAATTTAGCTATCTTGGTTGTCCAGTCCACATTGGGTAAGGGCCCAGCAGCCCAGGGGACAGGGAGTCTTTCCCACCTTTGGAAAGTCACTCCAATCAGTATCCTATCATTGGATTAAGCAGGTGGAGGTTGGAGTGATTGGGGAGAAGCTCTTCATGCAGCGAGATTTAGGAAGTGACTTTTTAGAGTTATTGTACACATGTTCACTGCATCAATTATTCTTTTTCTCTTTGCAGGAAAATGGAACATACTATTCTTATCCCTCTTCTCCTGACCTTTGACTCTGCAGCTCGGCTATTTCTGGTTTTCCAACACCTTATGACATGTGCTTGCTAATACCATGCGTACCAAGCTGACCCAGTTTATTTAAAGAAATCAGAGGAAGGGTTTTCCTCCCCACCTCTGTTATTTTTTTACAATGAGATAATTGCAAAGGCACAATCAGAAAACTAAATCACAGTGAACTGTTTCAGATGTATCTATCCAGTGAAAAGGTTGATTTATGGACATTGGGAGTAGATTCTTTTTTCTGGATAGCCTGATTCTCTCCCCACTCCCATTAATACCATGTTCCCAAGAGATCCAGGGCCCAGGGTTGGTTGTTTTTTTATTTGTTTTGAAAAAAAGATATGGTATCTGTTTAACAGTGTTCTATGGTCTTTGCATATTGAATCCACTATTAGTGCAGATACATTTACAGAGTTCCTATAGAAATATCTGCAGGCTGGGCAAAGCACTTCCACAAGTCCTGAAGCTGCCATAGAATTTGGCATTGTAAATGCTAGATGGCTGGCAATCTGATCGTCTGTCTCTTTTGCTGGATGATGTATGATGGACAGCTGCTGCTCCTGCTTTCTCACTAAATAAAACTGAAGGACATATCAGTGGTGTCTCCTGTAGTTCCTAGTACTTTTGCACTCATCTTTGAAAGAATAAGATATGTAGATACTGTTGATTTCCAGCTGGACTACATGCCATGGCTCTAATTATTAAAATCTGTATCATTACATGGAGAAAATCAATAATGCAACTTCATTTTGAAAAGAATAAATTTATTTGTATCTGCATTCTAAAATGAGCTTGTAACATTTCTCGAACCACTTTAGAGCTTTCACAATTTCTTAATCTGTTTTTCCTAAGTGGTGCTCTTAAGATCATCCTGGGAGAGGTGATTTGCATGGCTGAAAAAGCAGTCCAGAGGGGGGAGGTAAATGTTCACACAAGTGTAAAGAAATGGTCTTGGCAGAAAGGATAGTAGTGAGGTGTCCATGGGAATTTCACATTTAAATAAACAGTCACACTTTTAGCTACTTGTTCTCTTCAATCCAAAAAGAATTGGATAATCAAATAAGTTAAACAAAAATATGATCTGATGTGTAGTGATGTTGTAATGGATGAAACTGCAATAGGAGCTGTTACTGCATAGTCCTGTTTAGATAGAAGGGAAGACAGCAAAGGTAGGCAACTAGTGACCCCTCTGCCCATTTTAGCCTACAATTCCCATCAGCCCTAGCCATCATAGCCAGTGGTGTGGACTAATGGGACCTGTAAGCCAAAACATCTGGAGGGCCACCAGTTCCCCACCACAGTTAAGGTAACAGGTGTATGCCACAGACTTGTGTCTTGTGCATTATTGAGTGAGTGAACAGTAGCTGATTCCATCTTTATGCAAACATATTCAGAGAAGTTGCTGTTGCTATTCACACTGCTGGCAAGAAGAAAAACCATTAAATACATACATTACCTGTTAAACCAGAAGACCAATGCAGCTAGTTTCTTATGGTTTTTTTATTCTGTAAGATTGCTTAAGTGTGAGAAGTTATGCATGTATTTCATTGCTGTTTTGAAACCAAATTTATAGGCATTAGGACAAGCCAGTCTGCAATTCCTCTTTCCAATTTACATAAGATTGCTGCCACCACCCCTCTTTAACCCAAAAACTGAAGCAAGAGAAATCCCTACAATCTCTGGGTTTTACTTGGGATGGGGCAACTGCCATCTAAAATTGAGTCATCACTGAACAAATTCACCTGTTTTCCGCTTGTTTTCCCCTTCATCAAAGTGCGTACCATGAATGAGTGATCTGGCACAGGGAACTGATCCTTGGGCTACTGAAATATGCAATCAAGCCTTAGATTCCAATGTCGAAGTTTTATTAAGATTAAGTATAAGGAAGGAGGAAGAACAAAATCATTGTTACCTTCTAAATGACATAGCACAATCTACAGAGAATTTTCATACCTTGTCAGTTACAGGAGTCACCCAGATGGTTTAATGGAGAATAGCAAAACTCTTAGGGGAACAGACTCATCTTTATTCCTGGAATGGAGGTGATAGGAGAAAAACTATGCCCTCTTTTCCATGGGGATTCATGTCACACTTCTAAAATGTACAAAGTACAGGGGGAGGAGAGAGAGAGAAGCATTCTAATAATTTTACTTCTACCTTCCTGGCCTGAAAGGTGTTAACAGAATTTTTTCCCTTTCTACTATTGGTTGTCAGAATTTATCAAGAACAATTCTCATCCTGTGTATCTGAGAGATGCAGGAAATTCATAAGAAAGACCAGCTTCCTCCCAGTAGATGTTCTATTCCAATCACTTTCAGCCTGAGGACCAAATTCAGTTTTGGAGAAGCTCCTTGAGCTGTAGCCTGTCTCATTGATACTCTGTGTTGCATCAATGCCAGCATGACTGTTTTCCCACACATGTCTAGTGCTGTTTCACTCATACTTCAGGGTGCTGTTGATTTCCTGGTCACTGCTTACATAGACCATTGCACCCATAGGCCTTCTGTTATGTCACCGCTTTCCTCTGCTCTCCAATTCAGAATGTTTTTCATAAAATCATCATGATCTCAGATCTCTACATTGACTGTCACTCTCTACTTACTTGCTCTCTATCTCGCCTCCACTGGGACTTCCTATTTGAGGTGGTTGAGAATTATCTCAATGACAACAATATCTGCCCCAACAATTGCATCTCTAAAAGTGGACAGCAGAGACACTATGGGAGAGGGAGGCAAAGCCAAGGGCACTGGAAGGACTCCTCTAAGTAGAAGAAAGATGGCAACAAGGGAAGCTGGAGAAATTTGACAGGCTAAAATGAGTTTGGATTTCTAAGAATCTGACCTGCAGAATCCACTGTGGATGGGTCTCCCAAGGCCGCACGTGGTCCGAGTATATATGTGTGTATATATATATATATATATATATATATTTACACACACACACACACATATATATATATATATGGAAAATTTACACAAATTCATTTAAAGGAAAATACAGACGTTTCTGCTGAGATATATGCCATGCTGGAAAATATATGCGAGGAAAAGTCAAATGGAATGGGGGATGATACGCTAAATGTTGAATACTAACAAATTATGTGAATTGTTACAAACATTGTTATGGAATTATTTGCGTATTTTTCTGCATAGAATTTTTAAAAACATCAGCCTGTGAAAGGAACAAACGACATCACATGATCCACGAAACACACGGAATGAATTTCACAAAATCTGGACTACCCTGCTGGCAGCCCTTACTTTCAGAATTTGTTCCTTTACTGATGCTGCTCTATGAAAGTGCTCAGTTTTTAGTGCTGTTGTCTCAGTGTTAATTGGGGGCTGACAGGCAAGTATCCCTTTCCTACCCCCTACTTGTTGCCCGCCTCAACCTTTATAATTCCAGCAGGGCTCAGGGTGGACATTCTCCTTAATTTCAGCAACGTTACAGCTCATAGCTCACTGTCCCACTGCGTATTGCTGATGTGATCAACCATGCAGTTGGCCAGTAGTTGAAGAGAGATGGATAACAAAGTCTGCTAGGGTGAACACCAGTAGCAACATCCAATCAAGTAAATCAGCATGGGCAAATTGTAGCTAGATAGGATGATAGGTTGGGCTGAGTCATACAACAGTCAGATAATTAGCTAAATGAGTCTCTTGACTGGGTCTTTTATTGCACTCACAGAGCTGAGTGCCGGTCCAAAACATTTTGCTATCTGATACAAAAGACAAGGTGGCATCCCCTCCATTCCATGTCCAGAAGCCGATCAGACTGCCAGCTGAATCTTACTTCAACACTGGTCACAGAAAACCATGTCAATAATCCATCTCCTAAGTGTATTACAGTGTACATACAGATACCAGGAGCTTGAGGAGCCCCAATGACAAAGCATCAGCACAAGCGAATTATGCTCCTGTGCAAGGAGAAGGTAAATGCTATTTATTTATTATTGGCGCCACAGTTGTGGCTCCAATAGATAAGACAATTCTCTGGTCTTTTAAAATATCTATTATTGTTGTTATTAATAATAATAATGTATATATTAAATTACCTTAAGTAATCATTTCAAACTCATTTAAACTCATAAATCATCAGCTGAAGCCAAACCAAGGGTATAGCAAAGGGAGCTAAATCCAAGAAGGGTAACCCTTTACAAACTTACAGTTGGGAGTTAAATCTCAGGGGTAGAAGAATCCAGCAGGAACTTAAGAGTTCTTGCAGTCCTGCTCCAACACAGATTCCTGAGTAGTTGAGGAGAACCTCAAACACATACAAACTAAACGCAGGTTTAGAAATGGGCAACAGAAGCAATAGCTCTATATTGACAAGGGCTACTACTGTGCAGGCCCATCTAGTGCTGCTGCTTACAAACACAACAAAGTGCAGGCTAGCTTCAGTTTGGGTTGCAGGCTCAGGTTTTGGGCCTTACAGAGCAGCTCTTAAACTAAAGTTCATAAACAGACTCATCCCAAGTTTGAGAGCTCAGCTTATCATTTCATTTTAAAAAGCACACAAAAAGGGATCCAGCCCCTTGCAAACCATATTTCTCCCCCCGTCACCTTTCCACTGTCTCCACAGACCCATTGACAATTTGCACCAAAAAGAAAATCTCCCATTGACTATTGTCCTCTCCCTAAATAGAAAATATCCACACCCAGGGGCTCAACTGACCTAGATGTCCACTCACTGGAAGGTGGTGCAATCCAGTAGCTGAGCCACAGCCTCCCTTGCTTTTTAAACAAGGCCCTTCAATCAGATTGACTGCAGCAGCAGTTGGGCAAGCAAGCTAGAGCTATGTAAGGAGGCAGGCTTGTGGTGAGGGAGCCAGCTCTCCAAGCATAGGGAACCCCCGTTACAAAGTGTGTCAGCTCCAGTTTGGGCTCAGTGTATGCTCAGGTTTTAGGTCTTACAAAGTAGCTCATAAACTAAAATTCAGGAATAGACGCATCCTAAATTCAGCTATATATATGTGTGTGTGTATACAAAAAGGAATTCAGCTCCTTGCAAACCACATTCCTTCTCAAATCACCTACCTTTTGTCCCCTCAAAAGACCCATCGACTAATGTCCTCTCTCCTGAATAGAAGATCTCCACTCCATGGGGGCTCAACTGAACTAGATTTCCACTCACTTTTATAGTTCTTTCTTTATCGTTACTTACTAGTAGAAGGCGAGGAAGGATGGACTGCCCTGGCCAACATGCCCTGTTGCTAAACTTGCACAGGTGTCACTGGGGCTGAGAGCCAAAACAGAACCAGACTTCTGGTGCTTAACATTAAAAAGGTGGCAGAGCAGATTCAACTGAACACTGGGGGGGGGGGGGGGAGTTGACAAGGGCTGGTATACTGTAAACATCCAGGTCAGGTTGAATTGTCCCTAGAGTATGAAGGCGAAAATGTTTCCAATTGCCCAAATTGGGATAAGGAGGGAATAGGCCAGGAGCATATGGTGGAACATGATAGCCAGTCAGAGGCCTAAGGGCCATAGCAGAAGATGCACACACCACAGATATCTAGAGAGGGCCACCGTGTATAGGTGCTTCTGTGCAAATGGTAGAAGCCTGCAAGCCAAAATGGGAGAATTGGAGGACCTGGTTTTAAAGGAGAACTTAGACATAGTGGGTGTTATAAAAATCTAGTGGATTGGAGAGAACCAGTGGGTTAAGGTAATCTCTGGATATAAATTCTATACGAAAGACAGGGAAGGGTTTTCGGGAGGATGTGTTGCTCTGTGAACCATTCCTAACCATGGTGACGATATACACACAATTTAAACATGCTCACTAACCATTTGCTGCAAAAGGGTTAGCAGCCTAACCATGGCTTAGAGTGTTATCTGTACAGAGTTATTGCCTAATTGTTGATTTTGAATTTATTTTTCCTGGATTTTCGATGTTTAATCATGGACCATGCATGGTTATCTCTGGTTTTTATGTGTCAGGAAAAAATGGTTTCTCCTTCAGTTTTTTCTGTCCATGTCTTCACTTCTCTAATCATAAAGCAGCATCTAAATTATTGGAGCTGTTTTCCAAAAATCCACATCACCATAATATCTTTATTAGGCTAACTAAAAGTCACACGTTTGTGTGCAAGATCTTGAGTTCTCCAGAACGCTTCACCAGGCAAAATGGTCCTCCCATGGTCCATCTTAAGACTGAAACTCAATGCAGACTCCATGGCTTGAACATTAGCCACTTTCTTCCTCCCAGCCCCATTTTGCTTTGTTAACATCTTGCCCAGATGGACTAAAGCAAAACTACTACTGTACTGGTTGGAAATAAGGAGTGCTTTCAGATGAAGCTTTTATTATGCAAACACTCGGCCTTATTAATGGAAATTTCTGGAGGATCCAGATAATATTGCCTTCAATTTGTAACTCTTCCACGTTTCCCCAGTTTCTTCTGCATTTTTTCTTACCAGAAAAAGCTCACTAAGGGGGGAGGGGGGAGAGAATAGGTGCATGGTGCCTTTGCATTGGTAGTACTGGAAGCCCTGTGTGAAAACACCCAAGATCTACATTTGTGCTTTAAATTCTCACTACTGTAATATATGGAGTGTGCAGCCTGAAACTAGCAGGTGTTTGAAACCAAAAATGGCTGTTTATTTCTCAGTCTTCAGAACAAATTGTTCTGAAAGCTATCAACCTATTGAGATACCTGTACAGTAAAAATAGAAAACCAGACAGAAATATGGTCCACATACTAAAAGGGCAACAATCTGACCTTATTAGAGGCTAGTTCTTAGTGAGACAATGAAGTAATTTCCGCACTGCACCACAATGGTCCTACATACAACTTCCCCCAAACCTCCCATTGGAAAACTAGTTGCGGGCAAAAGGATCGGGGAAATGAAGAGACAAGACAAGTATGAATGGTATATATGTGGTATACGGGCCACATTTATTGAAGATCTGTAAAGGGAAAACTGGGTGGGTCCTAATCTACGCCAGCAACTAGCTAGGTGAGACATTCTCTGCCTGCTGAGTGGCTTCTGTAAGATCGCCACCCCCAAGTCTGACTCCTTTTGAGGCAGGGAAGCCTTCTGGCAGGCCTACCCAGTCGAATTTTAAGATTTGGTTGATTTTAATAATGTATTAATTTTATATGCTTTTATTCAGTTTTATGTATTTTATACTGCCTGCATTGATGTTGCTCCCCGCCTCGATCTGGTGTGTGTATTATTCCTGTGTGAGGTGAGTTGGCCTTACAAGTGACCCTTATCCCCCCAGGGGCTGCAAAACCCTCACCGGAAAACCCTCAGGCATCACCTGTCACCAAACAACAGTGCCACCATAGGCGTGCACACAGGGTGTGCACAGGGCACCTCTGCTTTCCTGGGCCCCCCACTGGAATCAGAGCTTTTAAAAGCATGGGAAAGCCTCCGGAAAGCTGCCATTCTCATCCCTGGGGGAATGACGCACTTTCCGGAGACCCTGGAAAGCTCGCTTTCTCACCCCCCACTGCTCCAATCGGGGCCTTAGGCCTTGATTGGAGCAGTGGAGGGGCGAGAAAGCACGCTTTCCCCTCCTCTACTCCAATCAGGGCCTTTAAGGTGCACAGCCTCATGAAATGAACTGTGCACGCCTATTGAGTGCCAGAATGATCACCATCCCTATCCTCTAAGCGTGCCCACCCCTACCAGCCTGCAAGCAAATGTGACCAAATTAACTTAATGCCAAAACATAAATCAATTTTCCTAAAACCACTCTCTCCCCACTTACAGTGTGAAGTAGGCAAAAAGATACATAGCCACAGCCAATTAGACTATGAACCAAAAATTCCTACTCGGCCGACCAGCTGAATCCACACTGCATGCAGGGAAGGACGGATGCTGAGGGAGCTGGGTGCAGTGTGCTAATAATGCCTCAGCCACTCCACCTGCCAACTAGTGGAGCACCCAGATCATCCAATAATAACTGGGCATGTCTCCTCATCCCCACCCCCCACTCACAATATCCTTCCTGCAGCCAGGCAAGCCAGATGCAGGGGAAGGGCATATCACAGGGAGTGTTTCTAGCCTAGCTACCATGGGCAGGGAGTATTTGTTGGTGTGTGTACATTTGTTTTGGCATGGGGAAGCATCCCCATTTGGCCATCAAGACCTTGTGCATGACTAGAGCGGGATAGTTATACTAAGTGGCCCAAAAGTAGGTATACAGTATGCTCTTCCCAACTGTCATTCTGACTCCACCCATCAACATTCTAAACTGTATACCTACTTTTGGGACACCCAGTATAGTCGATATTACTAACTAGTATGCAATGCATAAAGCAGTGTCTAATTGACTGCAATCCTCCACTGGAGAGAATGCAGGTTTTTTAAAGAAAGTTCTGAGGGTTGCACAGGAGAAAAGCTAGCTGCACATTTCAGCCGTTATAGACAAGCGTGGTCATTCCAGCTTGTAGATTTCATCTTTTAACAGCACTGGCATGAAACATAAGACAATTCAACCAATGGCTGAATGGCTGACATTCACTTATTTTGTAACCTAGCTATGTTAAGATCCAATTGGCCTCACTTCATAGATCAACACTGTCTTTCCTTGTTTCACCCCTATGTTTACCTCAGTTTTGAGTAAAGTTTTTAAGCAGTGGATCAACTAACGTTTTAGTAGGGGGCAATACAATTGAGTACTAATGTGTGTCTATTTAGGCTGGCCTGGTGTGACCATTTTGTTTCATAGGCCTGATGAAAGAGATCTTTTTATGAAGAAAGAATATGTAATAATTTCTGGGGTAGGGGTGCAGGAGGAATGATAAGGGAGGAGTGTGCTGTCCGGATGGGTAGGACAAGGGGCTTTAGAATACTAGCCAATTCCCAACTAGCCAGGCCATTTGGCCTAGAAGTCCATTAATCTTTTATATCGAACTAGGAAGGATTGTGGGGTACTTTCAAGTTGTTGGAAGAGGCACCATTTGTTGTTGAGAACATTTTTTGTATGCCTTCAGAAATTGCACCACCCCATAATGGACACCAACATTTCACTTCTAGACTCCATAGCTAATTTTAGTCAGGCTTGTGTTCAGCTGACTCCTAGTAGGAAGGGAGAATCCTATCAGCTACAGGAGTAGGAAAAGGGGAGCATTCCTTGGATTTTCTACTACTACTGAAGTAGTAGTAAGTTCTGGGCTAACCAAATGTGGGTTATCATATTGTCTGAATGCAGTACATTTTCTGCAGTGTGGATCTTCATGTTGTCTGAATGCAGTGTTTTCTGCAGGGTAGCTTGTTAACCACGCAATATGGAATATTTTCTTGAACAAGACACCTTGAGGACCATAGCTTGTTGGGTTGTTCAGGATGGTTTGTTCAGGATGGTTAACAAGCCACACAGCACGATGAGCAACCACCCTGTGGAAAAAGCACCACATTCAGACAACATGGTAACCCACGGTTCAACAACAATCCACGCTGGGTGGGTTAGTGTGTTGCGTGAACCCAACGAATATCATGTTACAGGAGTTTGAGTCAGGACACAATATAGCTTCTTTAGCCTACCACTAATGCTTTCTTTGTTAGGTAGGACACAGAAATAACTGGCTGGAAGTGATGTGTTGTTGAAGTAAACAGAACTAACTGGCTCTACATTTATATTTATCCTAAGGTAGAAAGAAAGCAGGCAAAGAGAATGGCCAATGGTCAGTTTGGAAGTGGGCACTCAGAGGGGAAGATTGTAAGCTGCCACTGCGTGTTTGGAAGGCCCCTAACACGGCAGCAGGGGGAAGAAGGACAACCATACACACTTAAGTTGGAAAACTTTATTTTTTTATTTTTAGGAAACCAAAACAAGATGCTTCTCAGTAGTCCTCCCAAGAGCCACTGTCCCTTTCTTCTGCCAACTGACATAATTTAAAGAAACACATCTGCCAGAGACATGCATGGAGCAAATTTCTTCCAACGTAAAGACATTTTGCTTCCAAGTCTACAGTTCATTTCAACTGCTCACTGTTGAACAACAAAAGGCTAAACACCAGTTTGCTGTAGCCTTCTTGATACAATCCTGTCTCATCTTTCCCCTCACCCCAAAATGCAGTTCTATCAACAGGAGCCAATCCAGCAGCTGCTACATACTATGTAGTCTTTACATCAATAGCAATAATGCTCCTTGCTCTCTGGGCAACATTATATGGCAAGAGAGTGTGATTAAGTTCAGAAACATTCAAGCACTCTGAAGTGACCCAGCAAAACACGTAGCATGGCCAAAGTCATTGGAACAGGCAGGTACTCAGCACCCAACAGAAGCTCAACACTTTTCTGCTGACCCACTTGATTCAGCAAGTACTTCACCCAAGGTGCTGCTGCTTTAGAACATTAATAGTCATCTGCATTTTTTCAGATAGGGGTTATCTCTGTGCTGCAGAAGAACAATTACTTTTAAAAAATCCTGCAGGTTTTGAACAGTTTGATAAAAGATCTGATGTTTATGCCATATTGCTTCAAAATGTATGCTTCTAAGTATTTTCTCATGATCATGTATCTAACCTTAATTCAAGGTGGGGGGGGGGGGACTTGTGGCCCTCCAAATGTTAGTAGACTTCAATTCCCATCAGTCCTAGCCAGCATAGCCAATGGTCAGGAATGATGGGCATATAGTCCAGCAACATCTGGCTGACCACAGATTCCCGACCCTGCCTTAATTAGTTACCTTTTCTGGATATTTATGCAAAGACCACCAATTTAATAGATTGTCATGTGCAATAAAAACCTTGTGGAAAGCAATATGGATTGAAAATTAGTTTTCCCTACTTTCTGCCCACACGTGCTAGACAATGACTGAGGAATTTCAAATTTCTGCTGGGAACCTTTGGTTTGGATTTGGTAAGCCAATAATAATTCATCGAACAAGGATTCCTTTAATAGGAAAGTAAAAAAAAAAGTTCCAAATTACTGGCACTGCTGACCAGAAGACAGCATAGAGACTCCTTTTAATACTAACTTTAAGAGGCTCCCCCCTCCCAAAATCCAGCCACCAACTAACTGTTGGCCAGGACACTTTACAAGTTTTTCAAGGGGAATCCTCTCAAACTGGAACATTAATGATACAGAAATTCTATCCTAGTCCAAGACATTTACAGGCCTCAAGCCATTATTTCCAGTGTGAGCACGACCACTCTCATCTTCAATAGCATTACTCTAGAAACCCCTAGTCAGGTAGACTTATAACCCAGTGGAGCTGAACATACATGTAACATGTCAAGGCAAAGCTACCCTAGTTTCCTACTGATTAGAGTTTCCCTTAAGACATTACCTTCAATGACTTGGGGGAAAAAACACTACATCATTTTTCAGCAGAACTCTAGAGAAGAGATTTGATCTATATTTGTTCTATATTTTTTTGGCAGTCCAAGTTTCAGTGGAATATAAAGATTAAGTTGAAGTTTCATAATCACCATATGCAATATAGACTTTTTTTAAGCCTGAGACTTAAGCTGCCAGAATTTTTGGAGTGTGCAGTTTAGAATGAGCAATGTCCAACTGGAAGGGGGTTCCAAGAAGCTAACTTCCCTGCCACCTTCTTCTCTCAGCAGATCAGAGCCTCCCAAAATGCTACAGGGGGTTGGGAGGGTCCTGAATGGGGTGAACTATGGAACAGGGGGCTGAGGGGGGTATCCCCCCAAAATCAGGCAGAGCTCCCAGTCACCACCTGATTTTGGGAGGATCCCCACATCACCTATGATGCAGCCCGCCCTATTTAGGAGAGCATCTTTGGGGGAACTGTGTGGGCTGATGGGAGGAGTGGCGTGGAGGTTAGCTTCCTGGAACCCTCTTCTGCCAGCACAATGTTGGATGTTGCCCAATATCCTTAATTTCTTCAAACTAAAAATGCCAGAGAGTTAGCAGAATTCATTCTTTCTATGTTTTCCTTCTCCCATTTTAAATTCATCACTATTGCTGCAGCACTAACAGAGTCAACTACCACATTGAAGTCAATGGGATTTAAACAGCTTAACTCTGTGCAGGATTGCACCCGCTTTCTTTTTTCCTAGACTTCCTAGGAAAAAAGAAAGCGGATGCAATCCTACACATAGTTGGGCTGTTTAACTCCCATTGACTTCAATGTGGTTTTGAGCAGCCTAATTGTGAATAGGAATAGCCATGATTTTCCATGCTCATGCCAGACTAATCCTCAGAATTTGCATATGGTGTAAAGAGAACAATTCAAACTTCACAAAGCAAGATAACACGAAAGCAGTCATGCAACTGTTACGGCTCTGCCATTGTCCAACAGAATATTTCAATCTTCAGTTTTAAGAAGTCTTGAACAAAGAGACAGACAGACACTAGGGCAGTTTCATCAGTTGGAGGAGTGATTATCCCTTAGGAAAGATGGGGCAACTTTATGGCCTGACCAAGACTAGGAGTATTTAAGAACTTTAAACAGCAGCCTTACTGGTTTCTATACAAGACAAATCCAGGAGACATTCTATTCTGGTCACTTAGGGTCACAGAAAAGCAGAAAGTTCAAAATCAGTTGCAAGGCAGCCAGGTGGGATAAGTCTGGCCATAGGTATCTGCAACATAGTAGCTGCTGAAGTTTGCATCACTGACATATGGAGCTGGCAGGTAATAACAAGTGACGTTCATCGCATTGGGGATGATGTTTTGCTCTACGAGAACTCTGAGTGCCAGAAGGGAGATCAGGTTCAGCGTTTGCCTTCGTTCGTGTCCCATGAGGCACACTGTGCTCTCATTCACCACTCTGCGCAAGGTCATTAGATAGTCATATTTGCTTCTGTCCTCTTCAGCAAAGTGGTTCTGCAGGTATGTCTCTAATTTGCGCTGCTGTTCCAGAATGTCTGGGAAGTCAATGAAGAACCTGGAGCACATATATCGCTCTAAGATTTTTATCTCCTCTTTGTCCATGGGTTTGAAAGCCCTCACAAGAAGATTGCTGTACTTCAGGAGACCCCCTCCCCTAATTTCCTCAGGGTTCTTGGTAGTTATCAGTCTGTTCTTAAGGTGATCAAAGGCTGCCTCAAAGTCACCATACATACTTTCTCCAATCACGGTTGGATGGAAGTGTTCAGACATTGGGTTTTCTGAGCAATCATAGTAAAAAAGCAGGGAATCCAGTATTATTTGAAAAGAATCCACACTAAACTCAAACTGCCGCCTTATGCGATCCACAAACTTGAGCTCTATATTTCTGCCATACTTGTTGGAGAGAGAGATTAAGCTCCATCGGTCAATTTCAGTGTACACCTTCGCCAACTTTTCAATATAGGCTTCCTTGAGAGTCATAGAGGTAATTTTTAGTTTGTTCACTCCTTCAGGCAAGAAGTTTAAAAGGGACTGCAAAACCACATCTCTGACTAACTGGAATCCTGTCTCACTTGAGAGAGACACTTGAAAGACAAGATCTAGATCCTTACAACCCAATCCATTATCTTTGACCAAGACATGACCAGCTGCGGAACCATTCAGACGGACATCGTGAACCTGAATACTTGCTTCATCCAGCCTGCTGCGAACAGTTTGGATAATATCCTTGAGGGTTATCTTCAAAGTTGGAAAATTGCCACGTCCATGAACTGGTACCACCTCTGAGAGGACCTCGTGCAGGCGACTGACCTGATCCCAGCTCAGCATGCTGCAGGCCTTGCTGTCAGTATTAGGCTTCTTGTCTTCCATCGTAGGTTAGTGTTTGAACTAGAAGGGAGAAAATGGTTTAGTCTGATTATCCAGTTATGTCAATAGGGCATACAGCAAAATCTGAGACTTCATGGGAGAGCTAACAATCTGGGTAACTTGTTCTGTGCTCCACTGGTCAACTCTGATTCATCAAGTTCCACTCACTATCATAGAAAGACCGTGACCCCCTTCCTGTACATTCCGTTCCTCTTTAAACCTGCTGCTGTGTAATCTTTCCAAATAATCTGAGCAACACTTGCATTTGTAGCTCTTTTCTTCTCTGTTGCCTGAGACACACTTCTCTGAATACTCTAAGGCCTGATCTACACCAAGCAGGAAATAGCACTATGAAAGCGGTATGAAAGCAGAAGATAAAAGGCAGGAGCCACGCCAAGCAGGATATAGCACTATGAAAGCAGTATATGGTATGTGTCTATAGGCCCCAACAGTTGTCAGTGCACTTCAATACCGCTATGAAGCAGTAGCGTAGATCCTGCCTTTTATATACCGCTTTCATAGTGCTATATCCTGCTTGGTGTGGATTGGGCCTAATCTTCAAGAATGTTTTGTATCTAGGATACATCTGATTTCATGGGGTTGGATCCAGATTTCAGTGTGTGCAGTGGGGCTGGCACAAGCAGACTTTCCCAGCCCTCTTTTCCATGGCAGCTTCTCTAGTCCACTGAAAATGCTATATACAGAGAGTTCGGGGAACTTGCTGAATGGGATAGGGTGTGGTGATGGTAGGGCATCCCTGAAAATCTGGCCAAGGCACCTTCTGTGATCAGAGCTGCTCATGGAAGGTGCTTTCAACTCATCTTGGGAGATGCCCTTCACCCTCAGCACCTGCACCAACTATATTCAGAAGAGTCTCTCACCCTCCGTATAATTCAAGAGTCTTCTATGGCTAAGAGTGCCTACTCCAAGCTTAGGTGATATGCCAATTGCACCCATCCCTGGACAGAGATAGTTTGGACACTGTGATCCATGCATTAGTAACCTCGAGATTGGATTACTGCAACATGCTGTATGTGGGGTTGCCCTTTAGGGCTAGTTTGGAAGCTTCAGCTAGAGCAGAACGCAGTGGCTTGGTTACCCACTGAGGTGCCTTACAATGCACGTATGACCTCTGTGCTAAAGGATCTACACTGGCTGTCAGTTTGATACAGAGTTAGGTTCAAGTTGTTGAGACTAGTACACAAAGCCCTATACAACTCAGGACCAGGTTACCTCAAGGAACATCTCCCCCTATACCAACCTCCCAGACCACTACAATCTTCAGGGTGTGGGGGAAGCTTGTTGTCCACGCTGCAGCAACCTACAGCTATTCATTTAAAGGCTGCCTTATAGGACAGTGTCCTTTATAAGTGGCTTACAAACAGATAAAACCAACATTTTATAATATACTCAAAACACAAATTATAAACAAAATGTCCCCAAAGCCAACAAATGTTTTCTGGGTTGATCCAGATTTAGACAGATTGAGAGTAGACCCAATGAAATAAATGGAACTAGTTACTCATTGCTAATTTAAGTCCAATTGTTTTCAACGGGTCTGCTATAAGTATGATTAAATCCACTTTTCTACCTGTAATAATTTGAAGTATCAGACTCCACTGGATGATACTCAATAAACAACTTCACTTCCTCCCTAAACACAAATATCTGTTCTTTACATTTAATTATTAGAGCTGGGGTACCAAATACGGTGTCTGCCAGATTTCTTGCCCCTCCTGATTTAACATTTATTTGATTGTTCTTTTAATTAACTAGGAGGCTGGCACGCTATGAAACGAAGCACCAGCCTCCAACGCAATCTTTAGTCCCAATAATGGTGTTTGTATGTATGTATATCTTGCCTGTGGGTATCTGTTTCTCTGAGCATCACCAGTTTGCCTTGTATGAATGGATTGTGCTTTAACGAGGGCAGATATGTAATCTGGTATTTACGGCGTGTATCGCAACTCTGCCTTGTACTCAGTTTCTTTGCCAAGCTACTAATCTCTTAGCCTTATTAGTTTGTCTTCTGTGAAATAGGTTGCAAGGCAAAAACAACAACATGGGTTCAAAAGAGTGTGCTTTGTGTTTTGGAACTCAGACCGCACCTCACCCTTGCACATAGGCTCTTGGACAAGTTTCTTTTCTTTTAGCCTCGACAGTTTGTCTTCTGAAAAATGGGTGTACATACATTTTGTGAATGGGCAAGCCCCCCATCACCAAAGCAGCCATTTTATGATAGCACCCATGATGCTCTCTCAAAATTCAAAATGTGCCTACTGGTCCAAAAAGGGCAAGAACCCTTGTATTATACTTTAGTTTTTTGGAGGTTTGTAGTTCACCTTGGGGGCCCTTGTTAATCTTTTGTTCCAACCAAGAGACACAGGTATAATATGGGAAACAGTGAAATGAGGAAGATTTGAGATGAAGCCAAGTGTTTTATGACTGACATTCCAACATTTTTGAATGCAGCCTGCCATTATGTAGAAAACATAGACCACTCAATCCCAATTTCTGTCCAATAGGCAAGAGTATGCATTATATATGGGGCTAGGCTGACCAGATAAAATCTAGGTCACAGCTCATGTAACTTTAACAGTTGTAGAGAAAAGGGAATTTCAGCCAGTGTCATTTGTATGCAATTAGTTCCTGGTGATATTCCCTCTTCATCACAACAGTTAAAGGTGCATGCACTATACTAGAGTGACCATATACAAAAGAAGGCAGGGCCCCTGCAACTTTAACAGTTGTGATGAAGAGAAAATTTCACCAGGAAATAATTGCATACAAATTACACTGGCTGAAATTCCCTTTTCTCTACAACTATGAAAGTTACATGTGCCCTGACCTGGATTTTATCTGGTCACCCTACGTGGGGCAGTTTTTCAGTTACAAGGATTAACAGGAACCAAGAGTCAGGTGCTTGCTTAACTGAACTGGTAAAAAGACCACCAACAAGCTTTCCATCACATGTGATATGCATCTCCGTGATCTGGCTACATAGGAGATTAAGCTCCATACTTCTACTGGGCCTAGAGTCAGAAGTCATCTTGAATGCTTGGTAGGAGGATTAAAAAAAAATTCAGAATCTGATCCAGGAGGCTGGAGGATTAGAGAGCTCCTTTGTGTACGGTCAAATATTAGGTTTTATTAAGAGGTGGCCATGTATACACTGGCTAAGCATTTAATACTAGTAACATTAAAACTGCTAGCAGCAATGTCCCTTTTTTTACTCCACTGTTTCCTGAATCATGTCTGTTAATACATGTCCAACCGCCATAAATATCCTAAGCATATGATAAGCAGCTCAGGTAGTCACATAAATTACGCCAAAGAACAATCTGTGCCATCAAGCTGAGTCCAAAGAGCACCTGCTACTATAAAATTCATAGAAAAGTTTCAGGACAATTCTGACGCATCCAGTTCTCTCTTCATTTTGAGAGACTGATCTATGATCTATAGTTATGCAGAAGTCTCCATGCCTTGACATATATAGTTAACAACAGTTAGTAAGTTACCCTTTCCTGCTTCTTTGGAAAGTTTTTTTAGTCATTTATGATACTACTGGCTTCTAGAGTTTTACATCGTTTGACAACATGCGGTTAGCTTATCACTTACCAACTTGCTAAAAATACACCATTTGGGTAGTTGATTGTATTATATTCCTTTAGGCATAGACAAACCTTGGTCATTTCAACCTCTCTGCATAGGGAGAAAGCCATGCACCCGGTTTGCACTGCTTGCTTTTTATATGGATCATTAGTTCACCTTATCCACTCACAGGGAATGCACTAATGCCAACAGCAATATGCACAATTGAACTATAAATTCACATAAATCTTTAAGCTCTCATTTTCCTTCCTATTGCTTGTTGGAGTTATCACCCTTACTATGATGTTTAGTACCATCTAGTCCATTTAGGAAAGGTTAGACATATGTTGCCTAAATATGTTTAGTTCCCCCCACCCCAAACTAAAGATAGGTAGAAGTTTCCAATATCCAGGCACTGAGTTATATCCAGCTACTGCCCCTACCCAAATGGAAGGCATCTGTCAGCAGAACAGGCTGGAAGTTATCTTCAGCAATTCCACCTCCTCCTCTCTGCAGTCACCCTTCAATCAGCTCCAGAGGGTCCCCTGGATTGGGGGGGGGCGCTGAAAGGGGAGGGGAAATAGCTAAAAATCACCCCTCCCTGTTCCACTGATGGATACCTTACATCACCAGAGAGACACTAAATAGGTACCACTCATTGAACCCACTGTGGCAGAACACAGGCCGATTCACTCTTTATTTTTATGGGCAGTTACCAGAATTGTTAGATATAATGGGCTGGATAAAAATGAGTGCTTAGCAGAGTTCCAGGCACACTAAAGGAAGTGGGTAAGGAGACAATCTTTGCAATTCCTATTTCCCCCTGCAGCTTCTGCTGCCTCCTGAAAAGCAGCCTTAGAGGATTCTCTGGACCAGCATGAGGTGACATACGAGGAAGGGGGAATCTGCAAAGATTGCCTCCTTGGCCCCTTCCTCCAGCAGGGAACCTCCACTGGTTCCCAGTCCATTCCATTCGTGGCCAATTTAGATCCAACCCATGTAGTCAAAAAGATTCTCCCCTAGCCCCTCTAGCAATATTTTCTAGACACCATTCGCATACATAGACTTAAGGTGCTTCCAGACAGACAGCTCCTAGCACTACCAGACAAAAGACATTGTGTAGCTACCCTGTTCTTTTCCTCTTAACTGAATTTTGTTGTTGTTTCTTTCAATGAAAACAAGTCTGAAGCAGTGGGAGCGAACAGGAAGGTTACAACTATAATACAAATGTCATTTGTTCCTCCCTTTCTATAGGCTTCCATAAACGAGGCACGGCGATTGCAGGAACGTACAGGGCTGAATCCGGCCCACAGTTCATGGCATTCCACAGCCTTTGTACTTACTGCATCTATTTAGTAGCTTCTTTCTAACTTTCACAAGCCACCTCTACAGAATGCCACATATTGCAAAGCAACAGCCATCATGCCCTTTGTTAGCAACACACCTCCACCCAATTTCTATTTAACATATAGCCTGAGGAGGCATTCTGTAGAACTGAAACATGAACTTTTTCCCTTTTTGTTGTTTTAAGACATTGCTAGCGCTTGGTTTCCCCCCCCCCCCCCCCTAACATAGGCTGACCATATGAAAAGGAGGACAGGGCTCATGTAACTTTAACAGTTGTAGAGAAGAGGGAATTTCAGCCAGCATCATTTCTATACAATTCGTACCTGGTGAAATTCCGTCTTCATTACAACAGTTAAAGCTGCAAGAGCCCTGTCCTCTTTTGTATCTGGTCACTCTAGTATAGTGCATGCAACTTTAATTGCTTTGATGAAGAGGTGATTTCACCAGGTACTAATTGCATACAAATGATGCTGGCTGAAATTCCCTTTTCTCTGCAACTGTTAAAGTTACATGAGTCCTGTCCTCCTTTTCATATGGTCAGCCTACCTAACAGAGGCCTCCTCCACACGAGACGTTTAATGAGCCTTGAAGGCTCATTATAAATTTTACCTCCACACCAGCGGAGCGCAAAACAGGCGTACAGGCGCGTTATCTCCCCGATAATGCGCATTTTCGAATGCGCGTTAAATAGCGACTTTTATTTTTCTCCGGCCATTAAAGCGCATTTTCGCCGTGTGAACAAGCGATTATGCGCATTAACGTCTTCTAAAGCGCTTTTTGGACATCAATTAATGCGCTTCGCCGCCTCCCATGCAGAGGGATTAGGCGTAAATGCGCCTCCGCGATAATGCGCATAATCCCCGAACCGGGCGCAAAAGCGCATCCTTGTGGAGGGGGCCAGAGCAACATTTAAGTTGCATTTAAGTTATCAGCCAAGCCATACTGCATACTCTTCCCTGAAATATATATCTATAACTATATAGATATATCTCAAGTGTTTTGTATCTGCCCTTTCCCAGTGGATTGTACTGCTCAGTCCATTAAACTTCCCACAATCCGCTTGCAGCTCAGTTCTATTCATATTACACAGAAGTATGTTTCACAGATTTCAATGGAACTTACTCCCAAATAATTGCTGTCGCTATTTCCCATGCAAACCTCTAAAGAAGGAGAAGACATCAAAAGGCAAGAGAGAGCGCCTTTATAATGGGAACGCTCAATAAACCACCAACGGAAGAACCAGGCTGCTTCCAGACAGACAGCGCGTAGTTCTCCCCATCAAGAGAGGTGGCGCAACTATTCCGTCTCTCGCTCCTTCATGGATTTCCCTTGGCCAGAAAAAAGACGGGAGAAGCCTTGGGAAAAGGCGGGAGGGTTCCAAACGGAAGGGGGCGGCCGTCTGGACGCCCAGGGCCTTCTGTGGACGAGGCGGGCAATGCATTGCACGAGACAAGCTCCATCTGGAAGCGCTCCCCAAACTTCCCGGAACGAGGCAGGGCGGCGGCGGCGGCGGCGGCGGCGGCACCACCGTAAAACCCGGCCTGGAAGCCCCCTAAGCGGGTCCAGTCTCCACGCAGGCCCCGAGAGTGGAAAGCGAGCGAAGGCCGAGTTGGGGCGCCACACGCCACAACTGCCCACGCGCTCCGCGTCAAGGATTAGTCCCCGCAAGCAGAAACGCCGCTCCGGGCCGCGTCGCCTTCCAAACACGCCAGGAGCTGCCGCCGCCGCCGCCGCCGCCGAGGGGAGGCTTGGCCCGGGCCCCGGCGGCCCCCTCTCCCCACCCCCAAGGCAGCGGGGACGGTAAACGCGCGCGCGCCTCCCGCCCAAGGAACGCTTGGGAACGCAGCCGAGGCCAGGGAGGGAGGGAGGGAGGCAAGGCGCGCACCCCCCGCAGCAGCGGCAACAGCAGTACCTTCTGCTCCTGCTCCTGCAAGCCCGTCGGCGTGCGCGGCAGCCACAGCATTCCGCTTGCGCGCCTCGCGGCTCCCGTTTATAAGCCCTTGTCTTCGGCCCGGAGCCCCGCCCTCCCCCCGGCAGCAGCAGCAGCAGCAGCCGCCGCCGCCCTCGGAGCAGCGGAGGGGAAACGAAAAGAGCCCCGGCCTCCCCCCGCCCGCCGCGCGGTCCTTGGGCTCCCCCGAGAGCGTGACCTGCCCGGCGGCTGCACGTGCCTCCGTGAGAGCGTCGTGGAGAAGCAGGGGGCGGAGCGCGGGTGTCTAGGGTGACCCTATGGAAAGGAAGAGAGGGCTCCTGTCCTCCTTTGGCCAGATACAAAAGAGGGCAGGGCTCCTGCACTTTAACTGTGGGGATGCAGGGGGGGGGGGTTCGCCAGGTGCTGCTGCGTGCCTACAAATGACACCTGCTGAGATCCCCCTTGTCTCTGCAACTGTTAAAGAGAGCCCTGCCCCTCCTTTCCATAGGGTCGCCGTAGAGTTAGGGCTGGTGGAACTGGGGAGTACCTGAGTCGAGATCGCGGCTGCCACGGTCTCGAAAAAGAGAAGCTGCAACGAGGAGGTCGCCCTAGGAGCCCCCAGACAGTCCTGCCACTGAAGAGAAGGCAAGAGAAAAGGGGCCGTGTGCGCCCAGCGCGCCCGGCGGATCATTGGGACAGAACGGTTCTGTAAATGAACTCCTATTTTCCAGCTCCCAACAGCTTCCCCTCGCTCCTGCCCTCCCCCTCCCCCCTTATTTTTATTTTGTCTCGTTGGGTGCTGTTCCTCCCGCGACTCGCCTGCAGACTTCTCGTCTCCGAAAGATCCAACGCTGCTGCGGAAAGCAGCACACTTTATGGCACCCTATTCTGAAGGCTGCAATCTTACATCCACTTACCTGGGCCGAAGTCCTATTGAACGTAATGGGACTTAATTTTGAGTAGACCAGTACACGGATCGCGCTATTAGACGCGTTCTATATCCATCGGATGAGTGTTTTATTGCATGCTTGTTACTAGGCGCTGACAGGTTTTGCAGGTCCCTCTCCCGACCTTGGCTGTGTTTCCCGCCCCTTCTAGCCTTCCCAGCAAAAAAACAACAACACCCCAGTAAGTCCGACATATTTTTAGAGAGGAAGTTGCCTCTATCTAATGCTGTGTGCAGGAGAAGCAGCAGGAGCAAACGGGCCCACTGAAAGGGCCACATGCAAGTTGTTTATTTCCTCTTTCAAAAGAGGAAGTAATGAGGGACAAATGCACAGGGGGAGAAGCAACAGTAAGCAAAAGTGATTTCCCCCTGTGTGATGATGCTCTTCAAATCCGCCTCCTGCAGTCAGTGCATGTTTACCAACCATACACAAGTTATGCTCACAAATCTGAACCCCAGAGAGGTAATTCTCAACACAGACCTAAGGCCTGCGCACTTCATAAGAGGATAATAATTTTAATTTTTTCATCATAATAGTTTTAACGATGATGTGGGAAAAATATGATGCTGAGGAAAAAAGTGTGATTGATATGATCTATAGCACAAAAAAGTTTGTGTGTCCCGTGGTCTACAAGAAAAAAACATTTGAGAACTACAGTTTAGGCACACAATCTTCAAGTCCAATTTTCCCCTTCCATGGAACAGAACCCTAGATAAATAAAATAGGCATATAAATGCACATCTGTGTGGATCTGTGTACTGTTTTCTAATTGCATGTTCAGGATCATCCAGCAGTGAATGGTTTAAACTTTATGTGCTCTGATATTACAGTTCTACTGGAAAGTCAGAGAGGTTACAGGCCCTCTGGCTTTCATTGGCTAAGGGGCCGGGCACTGGAGTGCTAAGGAAAGCTGGAGAGATTTAGAATTCAATTCACATAATGGACAACTTTTGTTAAATTAAGCCATATTGCCTACACACCATGGACTTTTTAAAATGATACTTTGGTGTTTTCAGAACCTTTCAATGCATGCAGATAGACAAACTTGGTACTTTTCTATAGGCTCCAACACACCAGCGTTTTATCGCACTCTCGTCCTGCCTGGTTTGCCGTTTTGAAACACTAGACATATATGACATCGTGCCTGTCCTGCAGTCACCTCGTCTCTTCCCCCTCCATTTTCTGTCTATTTCTAGGGTGGAGAAAGTGTGATTCATTTTCTCCACGTGAAATGAAAGCGCCCTTCCGTCCCGTGTATCGCCATCCTCATACTATGTTGCTTTTGTTGGGGGCGGTCCTGCTGATGAAAGAGGAGGGCAGGGCGGTTCTTCTCCAGCTTGCTGAGTCTGGCAGTTGAATGAATGGACTTATGCTGAGCCAGTCAAATAGACTTTTACTGTTCCAACCCTACCTTCATTGCCCACAGAAACAGCACCCAGCCAATTAAACGCTGAGTCAGTAAAAACTTAGACAACAAAACCAGAGCCAAGGTAACCACGTCCATCAACCGACAAAAAACAATGAACTGGAGGGGGAAAGAGAAGGGGCAGGGTTGGGCGGGCGCAATAGCAGGAGAACAAACAACAGCGGCAATCATGAAAGGGACCGGCTCTTGCCATGTTAATGAAATGGAGGTCAAAATCATGGATGCATACCAGGGAAAAAAAGTAGGTGTGATGGAGCCCTGTGTGATGAAGTTGTTGATGATGATTAGAAATGGTATGACAAAAAGTAGGAGAGCATTAACACAAGAACTACGGGAGGAGTGAGTAAAACCTAGATCAGGATCTACTGATAGATCTCTGGGCCATTTGGAGCAAATCAGCAAGGGGTACTGACTCCCAGTTATTTATCAATAGCAACAAGAAAGGGATTAGTTGTCCTTTTCCAAATTATGATCTCGAAATGAAAGAAGCTTGAGAATGGACATGGGCCAGGAGTGGATTTTTGTGTATGCAAGGATTGTGTGCTCAGTTCTGGTACTGAAAACAATTTCCTGGCCTGAGTACGCACTCAGAGGCATCCTGTTCCTTAATTCTATGTGCATGTCTATCCTCTCCCTCAGGCACTATGGTAAACCTCAGGTTTCTAGTAAAACAAAACAAAAAGGTAGTTCCCACAAGCCTGAATTCTGCCCAACTCTGAACTACAGTGTACCCAATCGAATCCTGTGACAATATGGCCCTGTGTGCGATTCCAGGACTGCAGCAGCTGTGTGTTCACCCCTAATGTAGAGGTTCATACAATCAGCACCTTCACACAAATGCTGTTAGTTATGAGCCTGCCCTGGGTGGTGGGCTTTTGGAAACAGCCCTAGAGCGACAAATGCTACCAAGTCAAACATAGCCTACAAGCCATGGACAGTAGTCCATTAAGGGCTTGAGAATCCTTCTGTTTTGCCTGGGATTGCAAAAACCAGGATGTTCTCAAGTGCTAAGCAGGCTTGGCTGAAATATATCTCTGGTAGATTGTGATCAACATGCTGGGTAACAAATAGCACAAACTGGAAATAGGGCAACAGACAGAGTTGCATGGTCTTTGGAAGGATGCTTAGTGAGCTGGGCTTGCTTGCTTAGTGAGCTGGGTATCTATCTATCTATCTATCTATCTATCTATCTATCTATCTATCTATCTATCTATCTAATCTGCTCCATTAGGCTTCATCCTAAATTACCAGACACATCTAGACTTTGTCCCCTGAGCAGCAGTGTAGTGGAGCGAGGGCTTGCAGGGATGCAGCACCTGCACTATTTGATTAGCAAGGGCACTGATGTCATCTGCCCCCTTTCAGAATTCATTATTCCCTCTGGGCATAGCTGCAATTCTCACAGAAACTAGAGTGGAGGGAGGATTAATTTTCCCATCGACAATATCTTGTTACCAGTTGTAATGCAAAGGAGTTTGGGATGGCCTGGTCTTGAATGGGCAATTAAATTTGTGGACTCTCTTTAGGGCAGGTGGCTCTAGGGATTGTCATGACAACCACCTGCATTTCAAAATTTGCCACTACACCATTGCCCCTGACCCAGTAGATGCTTTTAGAGAAAGTTGGAGGTGAGTAATGCGATGATATGGGCCTGATCCAAAGAGAGTGGGGGGTTCTGTCATCTATTTGGGTCATTGGCAGGAATATAGATTTCAAATTGATTACTTTAAGACAAACACAATTTCTGTTGTACTATCAGACCTGATGGTCTTTTTACTTAACTTAGCAAAACCTGTCATGTCTGGGTGGTTCAAGAAAAGGATATGGGCATGAGAGAATGCTGTGGCTTTGGATATTATAAAGAATTTCAAGTCACCTATTGTAAAGGGAGAATATGAACTATCTGATTTACAAGATTGTTCCAAAGATGAATGAGAAAAGGATACTTTTGAGATTTCTTTGAATTGGACCTGATTATAAGGACAGAATGTATTGAGCAGTAAAGGGGTGGGGACCCCAAAGCACAGGAAGTTTAGTTTTTAAAAATGTGTTTCCCCCTGCAATGATGTTTGCATAGAACAAAGGACAGAACAAACTAGGAAAGATGCAAATAACTTCACAGAAACAAGTGCAGTGGGTAGAATATGGGTGAAACTGAGAAACATCTAGTTTATTTTTGGGGCTTGTGAGCAAATTCATGAAACCAAACGGTTGATTACAGAAGCAGATGTTGAATAAAATGAAAAGGAAGTTCTTAGAAACAACAAAAGAGAAACCATCAAACACAGAAAGTATTTTTGTGCAAAGAAACTGCTTGCTTTGTCACCAAGATTGATCATTAATGCTTTAAAATGATTTTTGGAGGTCACTGGTTGAAGCTGGACCGTTTGATATACTATTTACTGATCTCAAGTGGATTGTAGTTTAAGTTTAACTAAACCCATCTCCTAGATAGGTTAGTTAAATGCTGTAATTTAGCACCCACCTATTCATATTATGTCATCAGGATTGTATAGTACATTTAATTTTCTGATGCTGCAGCAGCTATTGTGGTTTTCTAGATCATGTACAGATTTGGGCTTACATTTATCAAGATACTTTCCATGTATACTTCCTACAGGAAGGGCTACAGCTCAGTGGTGCAGCACATGCTTTGCAAGTCCAAAGCCACAGGCAGCAGGACTTGAAGAGCTTCTGGCAGAGAGCCACTGCTGTGTAACTCAGCATGGCAGCTTCAAAGACCCACCGTGTGTGTGTGTGCATGCGCGTGAGTGTATATAATACTTAAATCCTGTTCTTAGAGAGGGCTCACAAACAGTGGTCTCCCATCAAGATTGGGGTATTAGGTCTCACACCTATCCAGCTTCAGCAATGCTGCTACATAAAGTACTCCCAAACCATTAAATACACCCAAACCATTAAATAAGTGCTCTTAGTGTCAGTCTTATGCATGTTTAGACATAAATATGCCTGTATGTCCAGAAATAAGTCCTGGCTGCCTTGGAGATGCTGGGAGATGTAGGACTTATTTCTGTCTAAACATGAATAGGATTGCACTCTTAACCAATGTTGAGATTTAGCGCTATCATCTTGTGTGTTTACAGTGCTGTCAATCATACTTGGTCTATAATTCACATTTTTTAGTCCCATCTGATGCAAATTTAATTCTTGCTCTTATTGGCCAGAGCCAAAGGTGGGTGGGACCAGCCATTCTTTCTCTCTCATTTGGGCACTCCTCTCTCTCTCTCTCTCTCTCTCCCTCCCTTCTTGCCCAGCAGGCTGCCAAGGCAGGGGCACATTGTTCTTACCAGGGGTCTGAACTGATTACTCCACCCCAGTTAACTCACAGACCTAGCGAGAAGGCTTGAATGGTAGTCTTCTTTCTGGTTGGATTTGATTTCCACCTGGGATGTTCAATGCTGTGTTCCCCAGGCTTCCCCTGAAGTCTAGTCCAAGAGCTACTCAATCTCCATTCCATCAACCAGCTTCAGCTCTTTCCTCTGAAGGCTTCTCCAGGAATCTTCCTCTCCCCTCTTGCAGGCCGTCTTCAGCTTCTGCCCCACGTGCTCTCAGCTCAGCCCCCCAGTCTAGTAGCTGCTCCTCCTCTTGGCCGATGGCTTCCTCTAGCACCCCAGCCTCTCTCTCCAGTCAGATTCCTCCTGACAGACTCCCCTGTCACACTCTTCACAGCTCCTTATATTCGGTCTAGTCAGAACCCTCCAGCCAATCAGCTTTGAGATGACCAACGTTCCGCCACACCATCTCTGTGCAAACCTCTGACCAATTGGCATCTTTAGAATGTTCACCTATTCCCCAATCAGATGGAATCAATTTCAGTCCTACCTTTCCCTATAAATAGCAAGAACTCGGCTTCATTTTCACCTCCTCCTAGTGGTAATAGTTTGATTTCCAATAGTGGGAATAGTAACTTCCAATTTTCTAGCACCCCATATTTACAATGTAACTCCTCCCAGGCACAAGCCTGAAATACTAAACATGCATTTTTCTTTTACTATGAACCCCTTCAGCTCTTCAGTGATTGACATAAAACATAAGTTATGTTTTTACTTCAGTTTCTTCACATGCTATTTTTTTTTTAGAGGTTTACAACAATTTTAATTATAATGCTATTTTAAAATTTTAAATGCAGGGGAGAATATATTTCTGGTCACTGCCATTAACTACATTGTTGCACAGACTACCAGTATGGCAGCTAAAGCTGACATTTAATGTTCTGAGGTATTTAAGACTGAGCCCATTTTCAATCCAGCACTAACAGAAACGTTTGATTTCCTAAGTTCACCGCTTATAGTCCAGACATTTCTAGTCTGTGTCATTGTGTGCTGCTTCTTGTTTGAATATATGGGGATGGAACTTCCATTCTGACTGGTTACGGGTCTAGAAATGATGTCCGATGAGGTAATCACACACCTGCTATGTAGTTTGCTTGAAAAGAGGTGAAATGCATCTGCCACTTGGCAATGATGCTGGCCTGGGAGGCTGGGCTGCCACCCATACTCTGGGTATCCTGGCAACCTGACAAAGAGGTGCAATCTCAGTTGCGATGACCGCCTCATCCGGGGTAGCTTGTAAGACAGGGCCCTGCTGCCACAAGACGCTTCACATCTAATAGACGCAACAAAATACAGACTACTTAAAATCTTTATGAAATAAAGCAAAAATAATTTATATAATTTATGTTACATTGTACCAGCTTTTGAAACACAGTTTCTGTATTTTGTTACCTGCAAAAATAAAAAGTGAACAGAGAAAAAGGGTAGCGACAACCCTAGTGGGGGTGGGTAGTCTTCCTAGGGGAATGAGCCTAGGAGAAGATGGGGCAACCTAGGGTGACCATATGGAAAAGGAGGACTGGGCTCCTGTATGTTTAACAGTTGCAGAGAAAAGGGAATTTCAGCCAGTGTCATTTGTATGCAGTTAGTTCCTGGTGAAATTCCCTCTTCATCACAACAGTTAAAGGTGCAGGCGCTATACTAGAGTGACCATATACAAAAGAAGGTAGGGCCTCTGCACCTTTAACTGTTGGGATGAAGAGGGAATTGCACCAGGAACTAATTGCATACAAATGACACTGGCTGAAATTCCCTTTTCTCTACAACTGTTAAAGTTACATGAGCCCTGTCCTCCTTTTCATATGGTCAGCCTAGTTGAAGCTGCAGGAGCCCTGCCCTGCTGACCAGAGATAAAAGAGGGCAACCCCACCCACGCGCAGCCAATAGGGGGCAGGCAGCAAAGGCGAGAGGAAGTCTCGTAGGAAGCCTGAATTTCCAGCATTAAATGGGAAGTCAATATCGGCAATGGGCCCTTATGGAGCAGCGTCGCACGGTCCTTCGGCATCTCCTAGATGGGGGACGCCCTCTGCCCATGCACCATGGACATCTAAACATCTTCCCTTTTGGGGAGATGGCGACTTCCTAGCTCCTTTTGGCACCATTTTTGGAGTTTCTCGGGCAGAGGAGTTGGAGCTGCCCATAGGAAAGAATGGACAAAGCCGAGACTTCAGTGTGGCAGAACATCCCGCCCCGCAAAAGGTAGCAGCAAAGACAAGAGTCTGTGATCTTTTTAGTTCGACACCTTCTGTCTTGCGAAAAAACAATGTGTGTGGGTTTATTATTATTATTATTATTATTATTATTATTATTATTATTATATAATTATAATAATAAATTGAAATAAAAAATAAAATTTAAAAATTCGAAAGGAACTCAGAATTATCTGCTGCTATTACATGTCTACCTTTTCTACGGAGAGTCGCCCCTTCCGTCTCGTGGAGACCCCGAAAGTAGGTCAAAAGTGAATGCAGAAGCGAGGGCGAGTAGGTCTATCTTTATAAGTTTATGGTCGCTACACAGCGCTCCTGGCCGGCAAGGGAGGGCAGAGAGGAAGGCGGGTCCGGGGGCGGGGCGAGAGGAGGCTCCGCCCTTTCCCTTCACGCCGGGGCGAAGCAGCAGAGGCGTGGCGGAAGAGCGTGACGCCGCTGCCGCCGCCGCTGTCGCCATGGTGCCCATACTGCCGGGCCTCTACCTGGGCGGCGCGGAGCTCGGGCAGCCGGAACGTGCTGGAGGCGCCGCTGCCGCCGTCACGGCGCTGCTGCTGGTGGACTCGGAGGCGCCCCCGGCCGCTGCCGCTGCGGGGCCGGAGGTGCTGCACGTGCCGGTGCTGGACCAGCCGCAGGGCGACCTGCTGAGCCACCTGGACGCCTGCGCCGCCTTCGTCAGCCGCGCGCGGGAGCGGGGCGGCAGCGTCCTGGTGCGGTGGTGAGCGCCGAGGAGCCTCAGGCGGCGGCGGCCGTGGGGTGGGCTGCCCACGCGCAGCTGCGCCCGTCTCGCGGGGAAGGGGGCGGGGATCAGGCCCTCCTCGAAACCCAGGGTCTTGGCGCAGCTGGGACTGGGCATCACCAGCCGGTCCCTTCAGGCAGGCGAGAATCCCTGCGCTTCCTAACTAGGGTGCAGCGCCATGTGGTGGTGGTGGTGGTTTTGTTTTTAAAAGAAAGAGCTTAAAACGTTTAAAAAACGCATCCTCTTTTCACGCAAGTCAATGCAGCAGAGGGCTTCCCGGGTGTAGTTGATTGAGGGGAGGCATGAGAGCACTCTTCAAGTAACTGAAAGGTTCTCACACAGAAGAGGGCCAGGATCTCTTCATAGAATCATAGGTCATCATAGAAGCAAAGTAGAGTTGGAAGGGGCCTCTAAAGGCATCCAGTCCAACCCCTTGCTCAATGCAGCAATCCACCTTAAAGCATCCCTGAGAGATGGTTGGTCCAGCTGCCTCTTGAATGCCTCTAGGGTGGAAGAGCCCACCACCTCCCTAGGTCATTGGTTCCATTGTCGTATTGCTCTCACAGTCAGGAAGTTTTTCCTGCGGTCCAGACGGAACCTGGCTTCCTGTCACTTGAGCCCATTATTGTCAATCAACCCAGAGTGCAGGACACGGAATAATGAGCTCAAGTGACAGGAAGCCAGATTCCGGCTGGACCTCAGGAAAAGCTTCCTGACTGTTCAAAAAGGACAAGAATGGAACCCATGACCTAGGGAGGTGGTGGGCTCTCCCACATTAGAGGCATTCAAGAGGCAGCTGGACAACCATCTGTCAGGTATGCTTTAAGGTGGATTCCTGCATTGAGCAGGGGGCTGGACTGGATGGCCTTATAAGCCCCATTCAACTCTACTATTCTATGATTCTATGAGGACTGGGAAGGCATCTGAGTTGACAATGTTCCACCTCAGTATTTGTGTGTATGGAAGTTTTACCTCAGCCCACCTTTGAGATGCAGTGTTAACGGGATAAATTTGTATGCTACCCTCTCTGCCTCAGCTTGACTTTGACCTGCAGTATAGGGATAAAGGACTGCACGTGCATTAGACTTTCATTGGCAGAACTATGCTTTTAAAAAAAGTTTTAAGAACTCAAAAGATTGGAGTGCTCTAACCACCGCTTAGCGTATTGTCTGAACAGGCCCTATAGCAACTAGGGAAGTAGAGCTCCTCTTTAAACAGAAAACGGTGATTGATACTTGAATGCGCTTTTCAAAACTTTTATGAGAAGTGTGTGTTTTGTACTCCTAAATACAGAAAGCAGCTCTAGGTAAAAAGTCAATGTAAATGGAATGATATTCCTGGTTTTGGGTGCGATCATATTTCATCAGGTTCTCCTTGTCCTTTCAGTCAAGCTGGAGTCAGCCGGAGTGTTGCTGTTGTGACTGCCTATTTAATGAAAATCAACAATTTGCCGTTTGAGGAAGCTTATGCCTTTGTCCAGTCTGCCAAACCTGATGTCAAGTACGTATTTTCCCCCTTGGTAAAAGTTGTTTCTTTTCCTCATGAGGACTACAGTGTACATCCTCTGTGACATTAGAAAGTTTCGTTTGACTTGTTATTCCAGGATGAATGAAGGCTTTGAGTGGCAACTGAAACTCTATGAAAAAATGGGCTGCAAAGTTGATGTAACCAGTGCTTCTTACAAACAGTATCGTTTGCAGAAGGTTACAGAGAAATATCCTGGTAAGGGAATGAGAATTTACTACATACAAATTCAATTATTTATATTGGAGCTGACTATATTGAACTGTACTTGAAATGTACAGTAAATTGGCAGTAAATAAGTTGTGATAAATAGCAGTTTTTCAAAGCATGAATTGTATTATAGAGATACTATGAAAAGAAGCTTGAGTTCTGAAATCATGGATATATGTTAGCAGCCCCATCCCTAGAAAAGAGCCTTCCTACATGCAGTATTCACCATATAAGTACAGTCCTAATTATTCCCTACTTCTATCCCTCATTTTTCCTGCTTTTGCTCTGGTCAAGTTAGAGCAAATATCAAAAAGGGGAAGGTTGGAGGGAGAAGCATTGAGTAGGAGACACGGATCTTCTCTGTATTCCTGGACTTGTGTTTGTCATGGCTGTGACAGTGCAGAGGAGAAGCAGTGGATGCACCCCGTTCTTTCTTGCTTCTCTTCCAACCCCATCCCTTTTTTATATTGGATAGATGCCCAGGTTTTCTGCTGAAACCTTTGGCCTAAGTTTGATTTAAAATATGGGCTGCTTGTGGAGCAGGCTTGAATTTTTTTTTAAAAAAAATCTTTTATTTACTTGTAAATTTCTGAATTGCCTTTCATCCCAAATAGTGCCCCCAAGATAACAGTGAAAACCTGCAACAGTTTTAAATTTGTTAAAACTGCATCAACAGCAGATATTGAGATCAGGAGATAATCTTAAAAACAGAGTTTGGAGCAAAGAGATTTAGGGCACAATTTTATACATGTTTAGGCAGGAAAAAAAGCCCTACAACTCCCAGCATGCTCCAGCTAACATGGTTAGTTGGGGCATGGTGGGAAATGTAGGACTTTTTTCTGTCTAAACATGCATAGACTACAGCTTTAAATACTAAAAAGCCATACAAAAGGTGTTCATAGCCCATCTAAAACGGAACAGAGAAGGGGCCAGCCTAACTTCCTTTGGGGGATAGTTCATAGGTGAGACGGTGCCACAGGTAAGGCCCTATCCTGTGTTCCCACCAACTTAATCTTACCTGGTGGGGGGACATGAAGAAGAGCATGTGAAGAAAATCTGAAGCTACTATCCTTCAAATGGGAGGAGGCAGTTTTTCAGATATCCTGTCCCCAAGCTGTTTAGGGCTTTATAGGTAAGCACCAGCACCTTAAATCATGTGTGGAAACTGATTGGCAGCCATCTGATAGAAGACTGGTGTGATATGGTCAAGAAAGTGCATACCAGAAAGCAACCTGGTGACTGCATTTTGCCCTAGTTGTACGTTCTGAACCTCTTTCAAGGGCAGCTCCACATAGGGTGTATTACAATAATCTTAAGTGAAAGGTGATTAAGGGGTAGATCATTGTGGTCAGGTCTGCTTTCTCCAAGAAGCGATGCCACTGAGCCATCACTCAGTGGCACAGTCCATGCTTTGAATGCAGAAGGTCTTGGGTTCAGTCTCTGACATCTCCAGGTAGGGCTTGGAAATTCCTGCCTGAGGCCCTGGAGAACAATTGCCAGTCATTTTGGACGGTACTAGGCCAGACGGACCAGTGCTATGATTCTTTGTGAGGCAGCTTCCAGTTTTCCTTACTGATCTACCAGTCAAAGCTAGGTAAAGGTACTTCTGGCTGCAGCAGCTACCTGACCCATCCAGGAGCAGTGAAAGCTCCAGAAGCACCCCCAAGCTGTGAATCTGATCTTTCAGAGGAAGTGCCACTGCCACCCTATCCAGAACAAAGCTGTACTGCCAGTCCTAGATTAGTTTTCCCAAAGATCAACATGCCTTTTGTCTTGTCTGGATTAAGCCTCAGTTTGTTAATGCTCATCCAAATCCATCACTGCAATCAGACAATCATTCAAGGCTTCCACAACCTCCTTGGCATCAGTTGACAAACAGAGATAGAGCTGTGTATCATTAGCATAGTGAGGAGACCCAACCTCAAAAGCCCAGATGACCTTTTCAGCAGCTTCATATAGCTATTAAAACATATGGGATAAAATGGAACCCAGAGGAACTTCAAAGACCATGGGCCAGAGGAATAATCCCCCAGCACCATCTTCTGAAAGCAGTCAGGTGAAATTGGAACCACTGTAACACAGTGGCTCCAAATGTTCCAGATGGATACCATGGTGGATGTTATTGAATGGTGATGAGAGGTCCAGAAGAACCAACAGGGATGCACTCTCCCTGTTGATTTCCCAGGGTAAGTCATCCACCAAGGTAACCAAGGCTGTTCCAATCCCAAAACCTAGCCTGAATCCAGATTGGAAAGGATCCAAATAATCATTTTCATGCAAGAAAGCCTGGAGTTGATTTGCCCAGAAAATGAATGTTGGAGACTGGCCAGTAGTTACCTAAAGTGATGGGATCAATCCCCCCCCCCCAAAGATGGCCTTACTACAGCTTCCTTTGGAGGGATTGACCACAGTTTTTTCCCGGGGAACCATTTACCACTTTGGTCACCCAACTGGCCAGTCCCCCTGTGGCAGCTTTTACTAACCAGTATGGACAAGGGCCTCACTTGTCCAAGCACAGATAGATCTGACTGAATGCTGCCTTTTACATTTTCAAAGGGGAAGTGCTGCTGTTTCTTTGGCCTAGCATGTTTGGGGCAAACTGAGAACTTGCCCTGGGGCACAAGCTAACCTAATGAATTTGCAAAGAACTTGGTGAAATGCTATGTTAGGACTGTCACGTGTTGCAAATAGGCTTCCATCATACTTTTTTTAACCATCAATGTCTTTCTCTTTCCCCACCCTGACCAAGAGTTCTTTGAAACTCAAAAGCTAGCTTAGTATGTTGTCACTTTGACTTGAACCTATTACTCCTCTTGATTTTTGTGTCGACCAACATAGCTAATCACACTCTTATGTGATTTTCTTTTTCAAAAAACAGTCTCATAAAATCAGCAGAAATGCAGAAAATCAACATGTGACTATTCAAGTGAGAAAAGCCTCAAGGGCTTTTTAAAGGAAGGCAGGAATTGTAATTAGGCTTCAACTGCAGCAGGTCTTTCTTGGCACTGACTGGGGCAAAAGCTAGATTCTTATTTTAGCTTTTAAAATAACTGAATTTTATTGTAAAGTTTCCTGAGAATGTTTTTAAAGGGCAGCATATAAATACCCTCAATGGGTTGGATCAAGATTTAGGTGCATGCAACAAGGCTGGCAGAAATGGATTTCCCCATTTCCTTCCCACAGCAGCCCCTCTGGCCCTCTGAAAGTGCCACACAGAGGGGCGGGAGTTCCTGTGGAATGGGGGAAGTTGTGGTGGGGGAAGCAGGGATCACCAGGAAATGGGGCATAGCGACTTTCCACAAGCAGAACCATTCCTCCGGAGGAAGGCAGACCCTGGATCCAGCCTAAGAAATACATAAAAGCAGAGTGCTTTCAAAGTTCCAGGATGCTTGTTTGCAAGCTCCTAGATCGGCGATTGTTTCCCCTTTTCAGAGCTACAAGACCTGCCACGGGAACTCTTCGCAGCTGACCCAAATGCCATACATGAAACTCCAAATCATGAACTTCTTTACAGATGTAGGAAGTGCAGGTATGGGGCTCCACAGTTATGCTTATTAGATTTATATTCTTCCCTATGCCGAGGGTTCAGAGTGGCATATAGCACTTTCCCAAGTTTCTTTGGGACTTTTGTTCCCGTGGAGCTTGCAATTGTAAGTAATTAAATGGCTTAGGGATAAAAGAGACCCAATTAAAATGACAACACAGACATAAAAACTATCTTTTAAACATTAACTGAAACACCCATGCCTTCACATATATGACCATCCCAACAGCCATCAAAAGGGCAGTTCTTTCTGCAGGAAGTCACCTGCTGTATGGCTGTTTGAAAAGTGGGTTTGTCTGGGTGGTGGGGGACTAGAGCTCTGTTTTGGTATAGTGGTGATGGTCTCTCTACAGCACAGTGGGCTGTTTGATTGTTTGAACTTGCCCATTGTGCTATAGATCTTTCTCTTCTCTGAATTCATATGCTTTAATAAACATCAAAAGAATGCAAGAAAACAGACCTATCAATTGTTGCAGCTGTCAGATGGCTTTGCTGTTATCTGTTCAAGTCATTGTCCTCTTTGCTTCTGGAGGATAGGCGTCTGCTCTTTCGGAGTTCGAGCATTTTGTCTCATGATGAAGGCAAAGGACCTGCAGCTTTTGCTCATAAGAGGATTTTGGAACCTGCCCCTTTTCACTCTGATGGCCGATCCAGTTGTACTTCTTATTTCATTGAGCCTGTACAGTGGATGGACCCGATGCTGTTAGGAGTGATGGAAGGACAGGTAAGGGAAAGGAACGGCTACACTCTTAACTTTGGGAAGGAGGTCTGCATAGCTCCTACATTGCTGAAGAATAAAGATGTTTTAATAGGTTCTCAAGCTAGAATCCCTTGAATGAAGTGGCCATGTTTTAGTGTAGTGTATGCACCCACTATAGGCTAACTAAAGGGTGAGATAGGTATAGCTTGGGGGGAAGGAAGGAAGGACTCTTGCCTCACTCCCTCTGCATTTTGCTTGTTTAAGGTGCAATCCCATGCATGTTCAGACAGGAACTAAAGGCCTACAACTCCCAGCATGCCCTAGCCACCATGGCTGGCTGGGGCATGCTGGGAGTTGTAGGCCTTTAGTTCCTGTCTGAACATGCATAGGATTGCATCATTATTTGATTTCTATCCTGCCCAAGAAGGAGAGGACAAGGGCCCAAGTGGTTGAGGAAAGCGGGGCAGAAGACTGAGGGGAGGGACCTGAGCAAACGATGAGAAGAACTGTAGTGGAGTTAAGAAAAGGAGGGGCAGGGGAAAACCCTCACAGGGCCTATGGGTAAACTTACTTGCATTCCGTTTTTAGGAAGAGAGCAGTTAGGTAACAGAACTTCAGAGGCTGGGGAGCTGTAGTCAAAAGAGACCAGGTTTGATGCGTTTTTTTAATTAACCAGTACAATTTTTCAAAGCTGGCGATCTGCAAAAGTAATTTAGTTTTAAAGCTTACCTGTGCAATTGCTAAGTGCCAAGGGTGAACATAGAGTGTACCTTATATCTGCTTTTCTTGCAGCTTTTATGCCCCAAATGCACATCAAAATTGGGCTCCTTTCACTGGCATGGTGAGCAGTGTTCATGTGGCCATTGGGTGACTCCTGCCTTCCAGATTCACAAGAGTCGTGTGGATGAAATGAAAGGGCTATCCATTGGGGATCTACAGTCTGTGAGAAAGTGATCTTGTTTGGTATCTATGCAATCCAGTCTAAATGGCACAAAGATTCTGAAGACTTTAAGAGCCAATGCCTCTTTGCAGTAAAAGGACTGTTTTTCCTGAAGCCTTGCAGCAGTTGGCGAGGCGTTTATACAACAGAACTAATTGAACTCACAATGAAGCATTTCCTTTGAGTATTTTTCTAATAGAACATCTTAAGGATTAAACTATGAGAAATGCATGATCATATTTTAGGTGTCTTTTCTTTAAAAAATAGAAAGAAAAAGGAGGCTCAGGGTGGGCGGGGGGAAATCAGGGTTAGGACTGCCACATGGTAAGGGGGCGTGCACCCTTCTTCCCATGGTGTGATCTTGAGGATAATCCGTACCCCCAGCTGCTCGTTGTCCTGAGAGCAAAGTTGCTGTTAGCACCAATGCAAGGCTTCCCTGCTGGGGTTGGAGGTTATCATCAGGATCACAGGGGAGGGAGGGAGGGAGGGAGGGTTAACCCCCCCCTTCCTGTGCACTGAAGTCCAAATCTTGATCAGACCTCCCTGCATTGCTATTACTTTGTTTTTAAAGAGAGGTGAATTGTTTGCATTGTTTACTTTGTTCATATCAAGGAATCTTCTAAAATGGTCTGCATCCAAAAGGTTGTCCTAAACAACTGGTTTAGTTTTAATTATTACTATGGAGGAGTAATTAGGGAGATACTGCATCAGTTAGAATGGCAACATATAATCTTCTAAAATGGGATAGTTTGAAGCAAAATAGGATTGACTGGGAATACTGAACTATTACTAATAATGCAGCAGGACCAGCGAGTATCATACAGCAATTATCACTTTCATCTGGATTATAACTGAAGAGAAGATTTTCAGAAGAATTGCTTTGTAAATCTGTCTGTGTTTCCTAGATGATTAAGTTTTTAGCTATCTATTGCAAAGCTGACCAAAATAGAGGTAGCCAGCATATGCTGAGCCACTGGAACCTGTTTGTCAAAGAATAGTATTGGTTTCTGGATCCTGCACCTTTCCTGAAAGAGTTTGTAATCCTTCAGAAACAAGGAATTAAGAACCTAAGAAGAACCATTCTGGATCAGACCAAGGGTTCATCTCCTCCAGCATTCTGTTCACACAGCAGCTGAGCAGGGGAACCCTTCAAGCAGGACATGAGTGCCACAGCTTCCTCCCACCCAGGTTTCCCAGCAACCGGTGTATATAGGCTACTTCCCTCTGAGTCTGGAGGTAGCACATAGCCATCAGGACTAGAAGCCTTTGATAGCCTTCTCCTCCAGGAATTTATCCAACCCCCTTTTAAAGCCATCCAAATTGGTGGCCCTTACTACATCTTGTGGTAGTGAATTCCATAGTTTAACCATGCGCTTTGTGAAGAAGAACTTCCTTTTATCTGTCCTGAATCTCCCACCAGTCAGCTTCATGGGATGACTCCAGGTTCTAGTATTTTGAGAGAAGGAGAAAAATGTCTCCCTATCCACCTTCTCTGCACCATGCATAATGTGTACTCCTCTATCAGGTCTCCCCTTAGCCTCCTTTTTTCCCCAAGCTAAACAATCCCATCTGTTGTAACCTCTCATAGGGGAGATGCTCCAGCCCCTTCATCATTTGAGTTGCCCTTTTTTTGCACTTATTCCAGATCTTACAATACTTTTTGTGTACCAGAGCTGTACACAGTATTCTAAGTGTGGTTGCACCATAGATTTGTATAAAGACAATATGATATTGGCAGTTTCAGTTTCAATTCATTTTTCAGTTATGACTTTGCTTTTGTTTTTTTGTTTTTACAGTAGCTGCTGGGTTGACATTTTCATTGAGCTGTCCACCACAACACCAAGATCTCTTTCTTGGTCAGTCACTGCTAGCTCAGGTCCTATCAGATTATACTTGAAGTTGTTTTTGTTTTTGTCCCAATGTGCATCTCTTTACACTGGCTTACACTGAACCACATTTGCCATTTGGAGGCCCACTTTTTCCCAGTTTGGAGAGATCCGTTTGGAACTCCTCACAATCCCTTTGTGTTTTAACTGCCCTAAATAATTGTGTGTCATTGGCAAACTTGACCACTTCACTGCTCACTCCTGATTCCAGATCATGTGAACTACATTTCCAAATTAAAAACATACTGAAAGATTGGTATGTGAATTGAACACAGGGGGTGCATGGAGCAGCCAGACTGTTAAATTTCAGAGAAGTTCAATTATCAAACAGATATTAAGGATATTATGGCTTTGTTAGCAGATCTAAAACAAAATAATAAATACTAAAAGTGCTTCTATATAGCTTAACTCTTTTGATATCGGTGGATGTAAGGGCTGGATTGTTCTCCTCAGCTGTTAGACTTGCCACTTGTAAAACTCAAAACACAGCCAGTTCTTGATACATGCAACTAATACCTGTAAATACATGCAAAATGCCTGCTATATGAAAGTTTAATCCCTTTGCGTGGGACTCCGAACAGCTTAATTCCTCTTGAGGAATTCTGAAATCAGTACATTTAAAAGGTTCAAAGCATATTTGCATAATTTGCTATTTTTAAACAAAGACAGATTCTTTGGAAGTAAAACTTGGTGACCAGTGCTATAGTCTGCTTTAGAAGTACACTTTACACAGCCTTCTAGGCTGACATTTGATCCACTAGTGATTCTGCTAGGTTATCTAGAGATTTACTTTATTTGACTACACTTAAATGCTTGCTAACAAAAGTTCTTAGGGTGGCTTACAGTCAAACAGAGCTGATATGTAAGAGACAGAATCATAAAATCTAAGTACAGCATAAAAACCGGCATTGGAGGATAAGACAAGTATCATGGAACTTACATTAGCATCAGAAATTTCAGAAATCCTAAACTCTAAATATGTCACAAATTCTGTAGATCACTATAGAATAATTTAAGTTAAAAGACCTCTTCACCTCAGCAGAGGCACCAGGCTTATGGCGAGGGCATTTCAAAATGGGGGTGCCACAACTGAGAAGGCCTTCTCCTGGTTAACCTTTAGGGCTTTAAAGGTTAAAACTATCACTTGGAATTGTGCCCAGAAATGAACTGGAAGCCAGTGCAGTTTGGAAAGAACTGGCATAATGTGATACCGTCCAATTCCAGTTAGTACAGACATATTTTGGACTTAACTGACATTTCAGACCATTTTTAAAGGCAACACCATGTACAATGCAATGCAGTAGTCCAAGTAATGTGGGTGACTCTGGGAAAGAGATCTCTTTCCAGATAGGGATGGTATACTAGTTGCAACCATAAGCTGATGAAAGGCGATTGTAGCCATGGAGGTCATTTGCACTTCTAGTGACCGTCTGCAAGCCTGATCCTTTTTTGGGTTGGGGGGGAGTCCAAATCCCTCTAGAGCAGGTTGAACACCGCTTAGCTGGGCAGACAAACCACAGCTTCTCTGGACTGAGTCTCATTCAGCCCATTACTGTGTCCAGGCACTGGTTTAGCACACTAATTGCCTCACCTATATTCAGTGGGTGTTATCCACATATTTGTGACACCTCAGCCCACTTCTCCAGCCTCACCTAGTGATTTCATGAAGATGTTAAACACTATGGCGGATAAAAAAGGACCTTGTGGCTTCCCACATGGCTGCTTGTGTTAGCATGTCTTCAACCCACCTTTCATGGTTTGATATAGACTTATGCGTCCTGTGCCTAAGGACCACACTTTTGGCAACTAAAATTAGCCATATCTCCTGACATCACGTGTGAGTCCAGTTGGCTGGAACGGTACTGGCTGCCATTTTGTTTCTGGTCCAACTTCAGTGTGTTAGTGATGGTGCTTAAAGCCCCCAAATGGCTTGAGACTTCGATATTTCAAGGAACACCCCTTCCCTGTATACACTTGCCCAAGTATTAAGAGCTGCTGAGGATACTACCGTCTGCATTCTGCCATTGGGAGCTGTACATTATATGGAGTATTGAGAAGAGGGCCTTCTCAGCTGTGGTGCCCTGGTTCTGGAATAGCAGTTGGTGCTGATGGTAGCTGAATTTCAGTGCCAGGTTAAGATCTGGCTGTTTACCCAACCTTTGGGTTATATTGTCTTAAGCTTGGTCTTGATTTGGTTGCTTGGTTATTAAAGCTGATTTTATATTGTGGCTTCATTACTGTTTTGAACTGTTTTTGTTATTGTAGCCCACCTTGAGATTTGTTGCTACAAAGCAGGTTAGAAATATTTGTATAAGTATATACATCCATATAAATATTTGAATTATCAGTGGATATTCAATATTTCAAATGATCTGCTCTATAATTAGAATAGACATCCAGAGATCCTTTGTTCTCTCACACAGGGAATTGCCATGGTATTGCAGCTTGGATTATGTATAATACAGAAGATCTACAAGTCTTTAATTGGCTGTCAGACCTTTCATGGATCTAAGTTTGCTGGTTCATTCTTGATGATTTTTTTCTTTCTTTCATGTCACTTAACTCTCACAGGCCCATACAAGATCACTCAGAAGTAAGTCTCACCAAGTTCAATGGGACTTACTTCCAGGTGAGCGTGTTTAGGATTGCAGGTCTTGTTTTGCAAATCCATCTTCAAGATTTCTGGTGCTTGATGTTAATTTAGTATGGATTCATGCATTTTTACAATGAATTTATGTTCTGTTGTTTAAATTGTTAGATTAAATAAAGCCATCAGTTGAATAGATTGTTGGCAGTTATTACAATTTTATGTTTTAAAGGCTAAGTATTGCCATTTAGAAAGTCGGGCCTGATTTGCTTTGAGGTTTGTAATTGACCTCTGTGTTAAAATAGATTTTTGCACTGACTAATATAATGCAATCATCTAGAGGCGATTCATATTATTTCAGGTAATATATTTTCGGGGTTGATGCAGTTCTTTATTACAATATATTTTTGTTTTGCCAAATAATCCTTTATAATAATTGTCTGGCATATTCTGTTTGTGGCTTTTCCATCTATTCATTATAAGTGTGTGAGCAGATTTCTGAACTTAATTCAAGATCATATGAATATCCCCTGGTTGCTTCTGTAGTAGTTGTTTAGTCTGGAACTGCTGTCTTTTGCTCATACACTTTTTATGGAAAATTCAGATGTTATTGCCAACTCCTGTATTTTCCCCATTCTTTTTCATTATTATTATTATTATTATTATTATTATTTGGAGAGCTCATTTGTTGAGATTTATCTGCTACAAACAAACAGGATTGCAGTGGAATATTCCATCGGACATAGACTACTACTTCAGTGCTTTTGTTTTTCCTTCTCTGCACTTGGAACCATCTAGTTGTCCAAACACTGGGCATTCTCCCAGCAAAAGTCCTTGAGCCCATTATTGTCAATCAACCCAGAGTGCAGGACACAGAATAATGGGCTCAAGTTACAGGAAGCCAGATTCCGGCTGGACATTAGGAAAAACTTCCTGACTGTTAGAGCAGTAGGACAATGGAACCCATGACCTAGGGAGGTGGTGGGCTCTCCCACATTAGAGGCATTCGAGAGGCAGCTGGACAACCATCTGTCAGGGATGCTTTAAGTTGGATTCCTGCATTGAGCAGGGGGTTGGACTCGATGGCATTATAGGCCCCAACTCTACTATTCTATGATTCTATGAAATATAATGGTTTAAACTTTATGTGCTCTGATATTACAGTTCAACTGGAAAGTCAGAGAGGTTACAGGCCCTCTAACTTTCATTGCAACACTGGGCATTCTCCCAGCAGAAAGCAGGATCTTTTTAATTGAAGGAGGTTAGTCTTTTTATTTTTGTGGGTTTATTCATTTATGTAATCGTTGCTTTGAATTATTTTTATTATTGTACCCCGCTGAGGGATATATTTGATATAGTTTGGGTTAGAAATATTTCAATAAATACATATAACGGTTCATCCCTAAGGCCAGTTTTTCTCCTGCCCCGTGTTTGGAAGCTGGTTGTTTGCTGAGTCTGCCCATTAGAGCAGACCTGAATGAAGAGGAAGCAAAGAAGAAGCACCAAAGCAGGAAAGAGGTGCTTATCTCAAGGGGTGCCTGAGCCACCTTAGGTTTGGTCTTGCCCCCCTTGAGGCCCCCACCCATGCCTTCAGGTCCAGAAGCAATCAGTGAGGCTTGTCTTTTCCACCCCACCCCTTCCAGTCATGGCACAGAAGGGTCTCTGGAGTTGGGGGTTGAGTTAGATTGTTTACTAAGGGTGGTGCAGGAGTGACTGAAGCAATGGTTCAGTCGGCAGCTGCTCTCCAGCTCTGCATCAAATGATCAGCCCTGCACTGCTCCTGAGCCCTGCAGGATAACTGTGGCATCCTATTAATATACCAATCTCATGGGTGGGGTGTGTGAGTGCTGCTTCTACTTTTGCTTCCTAGAGGAGCAATCATTTGCTTTGTTTTTTAACATTGCGATAGTGTGTCTTTTGCAAAGAAGGGAACCCAAAACAATCCACATGTACACAAGGTTCTTCAAACAATGGGGAATGTTTATTATGCTCAAACACGGTGGGGGAAATTGCTCGGTGGAGCAATTGCAATGCACATATGCAGATCAATAAACCATATCAGCCTGTTAATGAGAGCTTGGATTGTGGGGAAATTAGCCGAGGTCTTTTGGAGGGTGGTTCTGTTGCTTAAACTAGGCTGTGGAAATGCAGTGACTCTTCAGCTTGCAGTAGGAAGGGTTTGCTGGGGTGATAGGTTAAGGAGGTGGGGATTAGGTAAATCAGGGTTCCTAACACTTTTTAGAAGGGAACAGACAGGGTTGAAGGTAAGCATGGAAGAAGGAAAGGGTGAGAGGAAGATTTATCCTCATGCGAGGTGAGTTGATCAGGCTGGTTCCCAATTCACAACCACTATAGCATGAAGGAATAAGAAAGGGTCTATTCAAAATAACACACTCATTCACTTTTCTAGCCCTTTGGGTGATTCCCTCTCCTTGCCAGGTGACAACTCCATCCCACACAATTTCTGGCTGGCTGGCCAAATGCCATCGCTCCAAGCTCCTTGGTCCCTGCCCATCAACAGACACCACCACCACCTTAGAGACCTTGCGGCTTCCACTCCAGCCCACATTCCAGCTCACCCATATACTCACCGCCCCTGCCTCTCCACCAAAGGCTCACTGTTCCCTCCTCCAGGAACAAAACAAGTGGACAGAGGAACAAGTCATAGGCTGGGTTTGAACGATCAGGGGAAAGCACACAGTATGGGTTGTTTACCCCCACCCCAGCGCATGCCCACCATTTGCTTAATTATCTGCACCGCATTTTGGGTTGCCATGTTGGCCGAGCCCGGGGTGTGATGGGAGTAGCTTCCAACCCATCCCATGGCTTCTGATATGGGTCTTTTTGGGTTAGAAGTTGCCCCTGCCCCGTGTACTGGGTTCAAACAACACAGCAACCCGTGATGTGGTGCAGGTAATTAAATAACTGCCAGGCACGTAAGCAGCATGCTTAGTGGCGGGGAAACAACTCATACTATGTGGTTCCCCCTACAATTGTGCGAACCCAGCCATAGAACGAAGAACTGCTGCTTGCTCTAACCGCTTTCTCCTGCAGAGAGGCAAGTGGATGGCAAAACAAGCAGAAGAGCAATGACAATTTTCCCTTGCTCTGTCGCCCAGTCTCTCTCCCCCCCCCCCCCCCCCCCCGGTCTTGATTGTGCGTAACCTTTTCTCCCCATCAAAATTGCTGTCCCCTTCGCTTTCTCACCCATGAAGGAAAAGATGTCAGGTCACGTGGCCATCTCTCTCTGGAGAGAAAATCAGTTGTGGGGAGTGGATTTTAGTAGACAAATGGCCTGTGGGGAAAGGGCTGATCACCCCGTCATTTGTGCTGCTGCTTTCTTCAGAGTCATCCCCCTGTGGATGGATTAAAATCAAGCACCAGGCACTGTAGAGTGATCCCGCTTCAGGTGTCTTCTGTATCTATTCTGACTTTGGTCACTGATCCCAGTCTGCTTGTCAACACATCTCACACCAGGCTCTTCTTCCCCCCAAACTCTTTCCTGGTACCTATTAAATCCAAACCTTTCCTTCTAGTACCACCACCTCATCCACATCTTGAACATCCTAAGCCCCCTTTGTCTAGCTGGCCAGGTGGAACAGGTAACATTTCTGAAATGTTATCTGGGAGTTCTTGACTTTCAACATCATACCTATCAACCTAAATGTTTTTTTTTCCAGGAACTCATGACTAAATTTTCCAATGTTAGTGGTGCTAACATACACCACAACCCTGCACCATGTTTTAGCTCATTTACATGGTATGTTTCACTAGAAATTCACATGTTTTGAATCTCTTTGCTTCAACTGAAGATGCCTTCACAGGAGACAGAAGAATACATATTTTGGGATGGTTGCCAAATGTGGCAATTGCCACTCTTGCCAGGAAGTTTCACTAACAAGATGGCACCAGGAAATTTTCTTCCACTCCAGGATTTTCTACTTCAAATGGTCAGTTCAGCTCAAATACATCTTGGCAAATGTGTACATGACATATTCTTCAGTAACTCCCACATTATAGGCTTTTTGCTCCATCTAGCAGTGACAGTTTAATGCTTTCTTAGCAATCTGAAATACTGTAAGAAAAGTGATAGCAAAAAAGAATCCAATTCCAAATATGCTCAAATGCAGCAGCCATGGCTGCCTACAAATACCCCCAGGAAACAATTGGCTGGCAGTCAGGGAAATACAGACTGACCATGTTTGGTGGGAAATGCAGACCCCTCTGCCTTTCAAACAACTTGCCCAACATTTTAATCTATTATATTAATGTGCTGGTTGTAGTTGCATTGTTTGTTGCCTCTTAGTTTTCATTGTGATGATTGTTTTAATATTGCAATGTTTGTTTACCACAGCCATATCCATTTTTCAATGAAGAGCAGTCTAGAAAATTGTTAAATTAAAATAAAGGAAGGAACTTGGCAGCAGCCATTTTGCATGATTCCTCACCCAGGTAGATATACATGCATTGAAGCCTGAGTCTCTGCCTTTTGAGAGATGAATGAAGTACTGATGACTGAGATTCTTGAAAATGCTCCTTTATTCACAGTAAGGAAGATGCAAGATAGAATCCGCACTGATGGAGGACATGGCAACCCTCATGATGCTTCCTAAGGAAGAATGAAAATCCAGGAAGGAAATCTACAGTATTCTCTTCCCAGCACAATGTTCTTTTGATATACAACAGCTTCTGTTTTTGTGGTTTCTTCCTTGGCCCAGAGCCATGCCTATGCTCCCACTCCCCAGGGTTTGCAGGCCTGGCCTGGGTTCCCTGTCTGGCTGGGAGTTGGAGATAGTGAGGCAGGGCTTCCCCCTGGAGAGGAAGGCCCAATAATGGACTGGTGTGTGCAATGTATGATGGCACCCCATTCCTAATAAAGTTAACACTGTTTATGGTATTGATCATCTAATGTCTTGAAGGTCGCGATGTTAAGCTCTAGATGTTAAGTTCTTGTATATGGGGTGGGAATATCCCCCAATGTATGAATTGTATGAATTCTGGGGAAGAAGTCATTTATGTTCTATATCAGATTGCGTGGTGTACATTGAAATTGGATCAAATTGTGATATTGGTATTAAAATAATCCTGCCCTGATTATATTAAACAAACAAGGTATTGATTGAGAATTTGTTATTAACAATAAAAGTTACAATTGCAAAATAATTAAAAGCTAAGGTCTTTTTTTCAATATTAGAGTGACGGTGCTGAGTTCAGTGTAAATGGACAAACTGTTCAGATTGCCGCAAATGCAGGAAAGAAGGATTAATTCTGATAGGTGAATAAAAAAATGACAACTTTTGTTCAGCATTGGAACGTTTACTGTGAACTTTCTCTTATAAGAATGGATATTCTCTCTATTTCATAATTTCATTATTGGTGACTGTGGAGGATCTTCTGCAGGTAATGGTGTCCTCAAGAGGGCTTCTCCTGCAGATCTTAATAACTAGGCTCATAGTGAGACAGATGATCCCTTAGATATCCAGGTCCTAAGCTTTTCAGGGATTTAAAGGTTAAAAGTTAACACTTTGAACTGAATTAGGAATGCAATTGGCAAGCAATGCAGACCTTTCAAGAAAGGTGTAAGTAATATACATTGGCAGTCATTTAATTTGCTAAACTGATGATGGTGACTTCCTGTTTTTCCCATATTGATGTGTGAATATTTTTCATTTTTAAATTAAAATACACTTTTTAAAAGATCTTGAATTAATTAAATCATCTGGCACAAATAGTCTTACAATAGATTCATAGATTATGAATTTTTAAATGTACAGATTGTGTGTATGTTGTATGTTTTTGCTGGTTTGATTTTTGTATATTGTTTTTAATTGTTTTTAATCCTATGTAAACCGCCCAGAGAGCTTCGGCTATGGGGCGGTATACAAATGTAATAAATAAATAAATAAATAGATTATTATAAAACATTTACGGATGAACTAGCAAGGACACTGTACAAAGTACTAAGTACACAAAATTTTACCTAAATCCTGGGAGGTGGGTGGTACAAATGATAGTAATTCCAAACTGTTTAAAGACCATTCGTTGTCAGAATTGAATGGGCCCATTTCTTTACTCAACAATGATGTTGAAATATGGGCCTCAATAGCCACATCCAGACTGAATAATTTAGTTGCATCATATATATTGAAAGGGTGCCATTGTCTCCCTCTGGCAGCTTCCTGTTCTGGTGCTGTCATTTATGGGTGATGGGTTATGCACCCTTTGGTGTAGGGTCAGGGGAGTTCTGAGCCACACGCTGGTTGTAGCTCACACTCTGGTAATGTTTTAGTATAAAACCTTACCATGAGTGAAGAAATTGTCATGGACCAGCATCTCGAATCATCCTCCTCGGAGGATTCCAACCCATCATCCTGAGAAGGAGCTCTGGAGTTTGTAGAAGAAGACTCAGCCATGGAAAGGCATCACAAAGCTTTTCTCTCCCCAGAAGCCAGTTCTCCACAGGAATTCCAGGGGTGGCTCCCCTGCGTTCAGGGTATGCTCCATTGCCGTCCTCAGAATGAGGACTCAGGCCACAAAGATACTAACATGCCACATGTCGCTTCCATGTTGTTGCAGCCTTAAGGGTCAAACTCTCAGTAGAGATAGAGGCAGAGTTAACCAGCCTAGAGGCTAGTAATTTCCTATTTAAGCCTCAGTCTTGCTCTGATCTTCGTGTGAGTAATATGCAGACGGGTCTCACTGTGTTCCAGTCTCACTTGGAGCTCTCAGTGGTGTTGATCTCTTTCTGCCTTAATTCTTGAGAAATCTGACTCAATCCCTGCGCAAGATCGGATTCCTACTAGAACCTTGCAACCCAACCTACATCTCAGGGCATCATCAGAACTTACAGCCTGAAACAGTACAGAAATGAAGTCAAGATGTAGATGCGTGTGTGCAATATAGAGAAAGGCATTCCAAAATTCCTTTGCTATCAGTGGAATTTATAGCACAATCCTGTCAGGTATAAGTCTCATGCAAGGCCAGGGAGGCCTTGCAGGTTGAAGGTAGATTTAATTAGAACTAGTTTGGAATGTCAGAATTTGTGCAAGCTTGCCTCAGGCAGAGTTCTCACAGGAGTAGCTCACTCACTCCCTGTCTTGGCCTTGAAGCTGTTAGACTTCTCTGGGAAACTGATGGAGTGTTTAGAAAGGTGTGTGTGGGGGGCTTATTGGAGGAATCATTCAGATTGTAGCGTCATGGAGGGCTGAGCAGTGCCACCCTGTTTGGACACAGGCATGAGTTGCGGGCCGAGGCCCTGTCTGTCAAGTGGTTTTGAACAGGCCCACACCTCCCTTTATAAGCTGGAGCAAAGGCAAGAAGTCTTTGCTAGGAACATCATTCAACTCATGGCCCCAAATCCCTCCCTGTTTGAATCCATCATTGTTTGGGACTTTGAAAGCACTCTGCACATGGACTCTCTTCTATTTGGACTTTGGATTTCTAAGGACTGTGCCATGAAAAGCACTGTGATGCTTTTCATAGACTTGAGCTCGCATTTGCTGTGGATTGTGCGTTTGTGGTCAGCTCAGTGTTTGGCAGGCTGGGATTGGCCATTGGACTTTTCCTCTGCCAGACTTAGGGGGCTGGGAGTTCCCCTGGAGCTAAAGTATGTGCAGGGGAGTTCTTGTGCCTGAGATTTTACCCACCCTGTGATCTTGTTTAGGCTTTGGCCATGTTCCCTGAGTTACCAACATGTGGTCGTGTTTGGTCTAGCTCTCTTGGGGTGGTTTGTTAAGCCTTTCAAGAATTCCCTATTGTGATTGCCTGAAGGATCATGTTGGGAATCTTTCCCCTCCCTTGGTCGGGTTTGGGACCCATTTTTGGAACCGTTGAGATGGCAACTGGGAAACCAGGTTGCTATTGTAGAGAGTAGCATTTTGACTGTACGTTATCTCGGAGCCTAAAGCTTTCTGAACATCATTCAGCTTTAAGTATTTCTGAAGTATGTAACTATTAAGCTTTTCACCATGAGATGTTCCTGAATAAAAGAAGTCTCACTGATTGGGTGTCCTGTGTCAGTTTGCCAGCACGTGTGAATGCCGGAGGGAAGAGGACCCACTACAAATCCCAAGCATGCTTACTCAGTGGCCCATTTTGCACAACATGCTGGACTCATCATGGCCTTTTAACTCACAATGAACCATGGTGTGATCCAGGTGCTACTTCAAATATGCAATCCCTGATGGCATTGTGGCATGTCATTTGAACCTGACTATGAGGGTTATGTGAGGGTAATCCCCGATGGCCAGGATCGGATAACACACTGCAACCGACACAGCTCATTGTGGGTTAAATATCCCACAATTAAACTAGTGTGTCAGGCAAACTGGGTCAATGGGGCTTGATTCCTTGTGTGTTTAGGAGTGCAACCAAGGCCATGTTTCTCTGAATTGCACTTATACTGTTATATCAAAGCATTTACAATGTTAGAAGTGTGATGCCAGTTATGAAAATAATTTTCACAGCCAATGGTTGACTAGCTCTGTCAAGAGACCAATTTCAGGAAATAGGAAATACTCTTGATAAATAAAGATATTTTTCCTAATAGCCCCAATGCAACTTGGGTTATTTTTGCCCTCTAAACTCCTGGATGTCAATTAAATAGTCTCCGCGGCACTGTGGAACACCTAAAGAAAGGAAGGAATTCAATTCTGTCCTTATCTTTTGAGAAACATCTAGGTTCTGGAATGGCAAACCATTCCGTTTTTCAACTTACAGGTTACTGCTGGGTTGTGACCATTTTTGTGTCTGTCAGGCCTGAAAGTGCTTTTCCATGCTCTGTTGCTGTTAGATTAGATTAGTCCAATTCCCTCAGCTGCCTTGCCTGATAAGGCTTTGTGCAGGAAGCACAGAGAGCAGGTGTCAGGCTCTTTGCTAAATCAAAGGTGATTTTAACACATTTTCAGCTGCTCTGAAATCCTTGCATTGGCTGCCACTTAGAAAAGCCATAGGTGTTTGTAATACCTCCATTAAGTGTACATGCTTTCCTGAAGTTTTTTTTTTAAAATAACCTTTTAACTTTTTGTGCTTCTGAGTAAATTTGAACCAATAGAACAAATCAATCAAAGGTACTAAGGTACAATCCAGATTTAAGTTGAAGCTATGTGCCCCTTCCCCTTCCTATTATGTCATACAGCAGCCAATCGGATCCCCCAGGAAGCTCACAAGCAGGGCATGAACGTGATAGGCCACTCCATGGTGTTGTCCCCAGCGTCTGGATTTCAGAGGCTGAGATCTGCAGGGCAGGGTAGGGGACATGTTCCTGCAATTTTCTCTGAGCACCTCCAAACCTCAGCATGACCCTATCCCTCTCTCCTCAGAAGGGAGGCAAGTCTGGTGCGAAGCACAAATTTTGTCTGGGCACTATAGCCATCCACAGTCTGTGGAGTGGATCACTAGAACATTAGCATGGGTTACTTCACTCAGAGGTGCTAATTCACTATGACTGTTGTGATAGTGGGGACAGGTTAAGAGGCTGAGCTGTGAATCAGGAAGTCCCCAGTTTGAATCTCACTTCTGCCTTGATGGCTTTCAGCAAGTCACTTTCTCTCATCCTTGGTCCCCCTCCCACCTACAATATGGGGACAATAATATTCAATGTTCAAAAAACCTTTTAAGGTTTAAGATCAGAGGTAAGGCTCAAGCTCCAAAAAGGCAAGAAATTGGAACCTAAGGTTAATGCTTTAACTGACATGCCCCATGATCAGTGATGATGTTGTGCAATGTCAGAAATTGTGCTTGCTTACAACCTACCTTCCATGCACTCACAGTTTCCCTTGGTCTTTCAGACCCAAAGCCAGATGGGAAAGATGGAGTACCGGTACCTGGGATCAGCAAAGATGCCCACATTATTCTGGTCCTGTCTTACCTTCTGAAGCACCTGAATCTTACTGTATTGATAGAGGAATCCTCCTGTGAGTTGGCTCGTGCCAGTTTGTTGCTTAGATCAGTAGCTGGCAGGATGGGTTAAGCTGTGAGAAGGAGCTCTCTTCTCCCTCTCCTAGCAATAAGGCTAGGTGCTTCATAAGGCAATACAGGAACAAGACAATGTGGGGTATCCTTGCTGTCCTAGGAAAAGTGTGGGTGCATGAAGGGTAGAACATGGGACTTTATATCAGCCTTTCCGGATTTGCTCCCTAGACATTTTAAAACATGTTTTATTACAAAATTTCAACAAAAGGAAAGAAAAAATAGAAATAAAAATGTAGCCATAAGGTTTCTAAGAACTATGCATAAACTTCAAGAAATCATAGGTCGATTTGCCTGATCAGCCTCAGTAAGTGTTTCCAATAGTGGGAGAGATGCCAAAACTGTAAAAGCAGCAGGACTAAACATAGATACTAACAGATATTGCAATTTTAAGTATTGTCAGCCATAGCTGGCAAATCATATTTAGCATACAAAAGAGAGAATGACAAAAACTCATCAGCACCCACTAACTGATCCAAGGAAAAATCACCTTATCCATCTATGTCCGCTACAAAAACATGTCCTTACCAATTTTGAAATCTGGACTTCCCCATAGTGTCAATTTAGCATGTGAAAATGGATCTAAACATAATTTACATGACATTATACACCACACATCTGTAGCAGCCATAACTGTGGGAGGAACCCTATCTGTTCTAATATGCCTAGAACCTAATACCATCCATTCAGAGAGAGAGGGTCCAAACAAGATTCCAAAACTGACCAAGGTGAAAAATCTGATCTAAATGGAAATGAACAAAATTTAGTACAAGTCAACAAATAAGCCCAATGATATAAAGCAAGAGCTGGAATGTCAAACCCACCTTCTTTAATTAGAAGTTGTATCCTTTTTAAAGATAATCATAGCAAAGAGGAATCCCTCCCCCCCAAAAAAATTTATGAAACAAAGCATTTCAAATATCTTTGAAAATATTTGCCAGGTATAGATAGATAGATAGATAGATAGATAGATAGATAGATAGATAGATAGATAGGGGAATCCCACGTACAACAAATACAATCTGAGATATAGTATTCATCTTGAGTGTATTTACCTTGTCCCACAAATTCAGCTTTAAAGATGCCCATTTATCTAAGTCCCAAGAGATCTCATTAATCAGTTTATGCAGATTAAGCTTGATAATTTGAGATATGTCTCAGGGAATAAATACTGCTAAATAGGTAATAATATTCTGGCACCATCAAAATAGTTAATACACCATGAGATGTAGTATCTCCAATCTGCATTAATTCAGATTTTGATCAGCTAATTGAATAGCAGATATTTTGCTAAAAATATTAATCAACTGCATCACAACCAGAACAAATGACTGGAGTTATGAGATAATAAAAGATAATCAGAGTAAAGAATTTTAAATTCTGGACTCTCATGCTGTGAATACTGCTATCGGCGCATTTAATGGATGAAATGAAATTTCTGTGCTTTTGCTGTTTAAGATGATGTGGATGCTTGCCATTTTCCCAGTATACCTGTTGTAAACAGGTTAATGTAAATTCCGCCTTCTGTGAAAGAACATTATTCAACTCATGTTTATCATTCTGCAATTCCTGATGAAGGTGCGGACTTGGCTTAGAAGTTTCCATTTATTATGCACGTTATTAGCTCATCAGGTGTCATTGTTATAAGCAGTAGAGCTTTGAGGCTTATCATGGTGGAATTCTCCCCTCCCGATTCTCCTTAACTAAAGAGGTACTCCTGTGCCCCTGTAATTGATCTAACTTACAGGATTGGTGTGAGGTAGGGGTGAGAAACAAGTTTTAGGTGGGTGGCTGAATCCCACCCACCTGGGTCCTCTGTGGACTGGATGATGTCTATGCCCATGCCCCACAACCCCATCTTGCCGTTGCCCATGCAACTACACTTCCCAGCACTGGCCAACTTTGTGGCTGCACGCAGTGCGGGTCTCAGACTCGACCAACATCATCAGTCCCTGGCTTTTCAAGCTCCTGCCTTGGATGGTGACCAGCTTCCCCCATCCCATACCTTCCCAGTGGGGTTGACAGCTGGAGCCTCTGCAGCAGCTGCCATTTCAGCCAGGGTTTTCCTTCAAATGGGAGGAGAAGCGGTGGGCTATGTAAGGGAAATCTTTCCCTTGTTAGTTCTGATCTGTGATTGGAGATAAGAAGGGGATTCCTCTCCATGCCCCCAGGAGGGACTTGGGGAGGGGAGCGGGCAGGGTCTGTGGAACGAACAAAAGTCTCTGTGGGCAAGATGGGGAACTGTTGTAAGGATTACATATCCCCCTCCCCTTTGAGCTGCGCACTACAGGGGCCTTTGAATGAGTTTGCACATTTATTTATTTTTACAGGGATTTCTGACACAAGAGCAGATAATTCTGTAAATCAAGTTTGTTTTAATATTTCATAAATGTTCTCCATTTAGACTATGTTACAGTTATTTAAAAAATCTCTTTATAAATGAGCACAAGTCCCATTATTCAAAGAACAGAGTTGCTGGATTATCATTTTAAGAATGGACAATTCTTTTACTTTTTGATAAATGATTGGTTTCTGTCTAAAATGGCACTAAATGTATTTTAGCCTAGGAATTGTTATGTCAGTTACATCCAGAATTGAAAACATGCTGACAAGGACATTAGAAGTTAAAGTGCATTGTTTAAAAATCAATAGAGGCTCAGAAGAATTAAGAAATAGAATGTGTGTCTTAAATCTCCTAGCCTACTTGACTTCATCTTGCCGACAATTAGCTGATGGGTTTTTCACTGTGCTCATCATTAGTAAGAGCTCCAGCTCCATAAAGTCAGTTTACTAATAACACATTTGACTGGTCTCTATAAACACATAAGACATGCCTTGCTGGATAAGAGCAAGGTCTATCTAGTACCCCATGATGTACAGCAGCCAGTCATATACCCCTAGGTAGCTCACAAGCAGGGCAGGAACGTGATGGTCACTCCATGGCGTTGTCTCCAGCATCTGGCTTCTAGAGGCATAAGGCCCCCCACACAGCTAGTATAATTACCATAGAGAGCCATTTATGGCATGGAACTTCTAAAATCATATGACAGGCCATTCTGATATCTCCTAGTACACTGGAAGTTTAAAAACATATTTCAAAGTATTTTATGTCATGTACTGAGTACATGACATAAGTATTTTATGTCAGTACTGAGATCTTACTAATCTAAACCTTGCATCCTAAATCTCTTTTACAGGTCACAGTCATGATGCATTTTTCACATGTTCTTTTCAGTCATGTTGTCATGTTGTCAGTCAAAAGCAAAAATCTATTTACAGTGCATTCCTATATTTGTCTAGTTATAAGTAAGCCCCACTAAGGTCAGTGGGACTTACTCCCAGACAGGGCATTGCTAGGTAGTTAAAAGATCCGGGGTATAGGCCCATGACACAAATGCATGTGTGTTTGTGTGTGTATATACACCCCCCCACCACCACATTTATAGAATCATAGAATAGTGGAAGGGGCCTATAAGGCCATGGAGTTCAACCCTCTGCTCAATGCAGGAATCTACCTTAAAGCATCCCTGACAGATGGTTGTCCAGCAGCCTCTTGAAGGCCTCTAATGTGGGAGAACCCACCACCTCCCTAGGTCATGGATTCCTTTGTCGTACTGCTCTAACAGTCAGGAAGTTTTTCCTGATGTCCAGACGGAATCTGGCTTCCTGAAACTTGAGTCCATTATTCCGTGTCCTGCATTCTGAGTTGATCAAGAAGAGATCCTGACCCTCCTCTGTGTGACGACCTTTCAAGTCTTTGAAGAGTGCTATCATGTCTCCCCTTAGTCATCTCTTATCCAGGCAAAACATGCCCAGTTCTTTCAGTCTCTCCTCGTAGAGCTTTGTTTCCAGCATTTCTCACTCAGGCTGAGTCCCTCCCAGCACCCAATTGTCCTGCGTCTCTCTGGGATGACTCAATCCTCCATCCCCAACTACTTGAATGCTCCCCTCTCTCCTTTCTCCTTTTTAAAAACTCTCTCCAATTGACCAGCCAGCCTTTCCCATTGGCTCTTTGGCTAGATGTTCCCATTGGCTCCCCCCTCCTTCTCATTTTGAACTGCCAACTGCTGTTTTAACTCCACCTCTCTCAGTAATTTTCCCGCTCCTCAGTTTTCTACCTTCCATCTAGAAACCTGATCTTACCGGGCCAGAGAGTCGTTAATGTAATCAGGAAACCTTTTGCGTGTATGTTAATCTTACTCTGAAATGTCTTCCTCCCATTTGCACTTCCATACCTTCAAGCTAAACTAACCAGGGCACCGTCTAATTCTTAACAGTTTACTAATTCTTAACAGTTTACCCATTATACATACATTTTAACTGACATCCAATTTAACCCTCCATAATACAGTTGAACCTTCACAGCGCTAAAAATAAAACTTCAGAAAACTCAACTCTTCTGGGATATACCGATATTTGATAGGTTTTCCTGTTGTGTGCAGGCAAAGTTGTGCTATAAAATGCCCACTAAAGGATGCTGTCCCATTCAACTGCATTGAGGCTGTACAAGCTGCATGGTCTCTACTGTCTTCCTCATGTAATTACCGCTCTTTGCAGAAGTGGAAGAGAAGCAGGAAGTAGAGCCATGGTAAGGGAATGCAATTTCCCCATCTGAAGGAACTCAACATGTGATAGTCTTAATTCATGTTTTAAACTGGCAGGTTTTTACTAATTGAATGGACATTTGCCTAAGAATCTCACAATTGACCTCACTATTGATTTTCTTAGTATACCAATAATTTTAGTGACACTCCAGCTGGTTGCTGTGGGAACAGATAAGTTACAAATAGAAATTATTAAAATTTTCTGGCAGAATAGAAAAAAAGAGGAAATATTTATTCAGAGGGGAAAATATCCAGCTATTGCAAAAGATTTTATTAGCTTTCCATAAATGTTAGCACTTCAAAGATGACAGCTTCTTACTCCTTGACAGTTTGATAATGAAAAACCAAATGGAGCTGAAATTAAAACACCCTGATATTCTCAAGTTAGGGTCAAGATAAACATCACAATGTAAAGTGATAATTGCCTTTTCTTAACTCCTTACTAACTGCGTGATGAATTGTATTGCTATATGTTTGATTCATTTTCAGTGTGTTTTCTTTCACACTAGCCATTTTCTCTGCAATTGACACAATTTGTTCATTCACTCCAGAGTGTGTTGTTCCCAATCCTGCATTTTCTCTTGTCCTCAAGTCCCGATTTGTGACTTCTTTTCTGACTTTGAATGCAATTGCAGTGCCAGCCTATCCTATCCACCATGGACCGAGAAAATGACTCAATGCAGAACTTTTTACATTGTTTATCCTGCAGTTCCTGATCCTCCATGGGGGGGGGGGGGGAATTGCTAGGCACTTAAAAGATTGAGGGCCCCGGGGCCCATAGGTCTCAACTCTACACAAGATTTGCATAGGCATTGCAAATTTGGAAATAATGACTAGGATTTATTTGTATTTCACAGATGGCAAAGCCAGCCAATTAATTTCTCGTCTAAATCACCTCAAAGGAAATATTTTTTTTCATTAATTTGCACTCTGTCTCAGATCATCTCAAATCTGTAGTTTCTCTTCACTCAAAGTTAATTTGCAAAAGGGTGACAAAAAGGCAAAAAAGAGAGAGGTGAGTGACTAGGTTGGTCTCTCTCTCTCTCTCTCTCCCTCCCTCACACATACATACAGAGACTCGCACATTTTAAAATTGGAACTTTTACACTAGAATGGAGTTTCAAGTGTGCTAATCCAAAATCAAGCCAAGGGGAAATTAGGGGGTCACCCCCAATTAACTTCCCAATTTCCACCCAGAATTTCAATGTAACGAATTCCCCTTCAGTTAATTACCCCATTCATCCAGACACTGAATTCAAATTAAAATAAAGTGGTACACAATTCTTTCTGTGTGTGCGGACCTGTGCCTATATACTCAAAATGTTGGGTGGGTGGTGGGAGGGCTGGGGAGTGGGGCTGAGAAGGGAGAGAAAAGGGAGCAAGGAAAAAGATGAGAAAGGAAAATAGAGGGAAAGGCTGAAAGGAAAGGAGGTACAGGCAGTTTTGGGTGTGAAGATCAGAGGGAGGGGAAGGGCTAGGTGTCTTGCTCTTGCCAGGCCACATTCTGTACTGGTCAAATACAGGAGCAAATCCAACAGGTAAGGCAGTTAGGTAGGCAAAAGCGCAAACACAAAGGTTTCAGAACAGTATGGCATCAGTCTAAGGATGAAGTGGTCAAGATAAAGGCAATGGCCAAAGTACAGTATAACCAGGCAAGTAGGTGGTTTCCAGAAGAGAGGTCTGAAGAACAGCGAAGGTCGACACACAAAAGACCAGTCAAATAGGAACAGAGCAGAGTCAAGCAGGAATTCAGAGGTCAGTAGCGTAGAGGTTCAGTCATAAGACAACATCAAGAGAACATGATAGAAGGCATTAGGAGCTGAGGTGTGGTATTGTTCCAACAGCTACGAGGTGTTGTCTTCCAGAGCCCTACCCAGGGTTCAGCTATACTTTATTATATGCACTCTGGCAAAAGTCTTATTCATGAGGACTTTTGCCAGAGCCCTTGCTCTTGAGGAACATTTCCTCTTGAGGAGTCCTCCTCCGTAATCCAGCACTCCTCCTCAAAGGAGCCCTATTGCCCTGCCTCCTGTGAAAACAGTGCTTTCATGGGCTGTGTAGTCACCCAGCCTTCCCCTCAGAGTTGCAGTTCCCCTCCTCCTACAGAGATGGAGCTGAGGTCATCTGCCTTGAGGGCCCAGTTTCGTCCCACTCTCCTGATAGGGATGGTTCCTTGGTGTCATCTGTCTCTGGGAGCTCCAGCTCCTCTGAATAGGAGATTCCTCCAGAGGGCCATGACACTGGCCAGCATGGAGGAGACAGGGGAAGGCTAGAAAAGGGGAAAGGGGGGATGATGGCTCTCTTCCTCCATTCTGCAGTTTCTGGCGTTCTCTCTCCATGTGGTGGGGACTTGTGATTTTTTCTCCAGATGTCCAACACATTCTCACATAGAGAGGAAGATGCAAGTAGAATAGGCTAGGAAGCCCCCCCGCCCCCATTATGTACCACCTCTCTATGCATCTCAACCCAGGGCATACAAAGATCAGGATAACCATACCCCCCCCCCCCCACACACACACACAAGACCAGGATCTAATGCACACTTGGGGTACCTGGAGAAGTATCTCCTGCCCAGATTATTTAGCCTAGCAATACCCCTGTCCTGAATGTTCTTATTTCCCCAAACACACGAGCAGCTGCAATGCACTCCTTCCCCTCCCTATTTTTTAACAGCCTGCATTGGCTTGTTTCTTGTTTCTTATTTTCTTTTTGTTCCTGCTCTAAAGGATGTGCATGATGCTGGCAGACTGCTGGCCACAGAGCAGGAAAGACATTTCTACCCCAGTGCTGGGCATGGCCTGATGCTGTGTCACTTTAAGAAGTTCAGCTTAGTACATGGCCTGGAAGAAGAGTCTAAGGGGCCTTGCAGCTTGGGCTGCATAGAGATCTCCATCATACAAACATTTTATGGCACTTTCATCCTGCCTTGTTTGGAATTTTGCAGGATTGTACTCACATGATGTCGTGCCTGTCCTGTAGTCATCTCATCGCCTATTCCCCTCCATTTCCCATGATTTTTAGAGCAGGGAAAGTCTGTTTTTCTTCTCAACGCAGGATAAAACTGCTCTTCTGTCCCTGTGTATTGCTACCCTCATGCTATATCACAGAACCTCCCTTCTTAGGGGCATCTGCGTTGGAGGGTGGTCTTGCCGATGAAAGAGGAGGGCGGGGTGGTTCTCCTCCAGTCCATACAACCACTCAACCAGGAAGGGTTTGAACAGTTGAGTAACTGAGGAAGAAAAGCACAACTGGCAGTGATCAGGGGGTGCGAGGCGGGGGGAGAGCGCATTCATTTAGTCCTTTTGGGGAGGAGATGCTGTTGCTGCCGCCGCTGTGGCAAATCAGCCTTTCTCCTCCCTAGCCTGGAAGCAAGGCAGAGAGAGTGCCAAGGGCTGTGATCAATGTGGGGCAGAATCCTGCTTCCGGGAATGTGCAGGTAGGCTCTTGCCAGGGGTATGGGGATGTTTCAAGCGAGACAAGAGCTGGCTGGTTGGCTCTGCCTCTCCATCTTTGCACATTGGCCAGTGGCGTGAGAGAGAGAAAGGAAGAGAAAGGTGAGCGAGGCCACTGTCCTGTACACATGTGTCCAGGATTCAGTCTGATTCAACTCTATGGTCACCCTGTGGGATGACCTTTGCCAGGAGAGGGACAGGAGGAGTGCGACCCTGTTGATTCGCTTGGACCTCTCAGTGGCTTTTGATACTATTGACCATGGTACCCTTCTGGAAAGGTTGTCTGGGCTGCGTTGCAGTGGTTCTGCTCCTATTTGGATGGCCAATTCCAGAAGGTGGTGCTGGGGGATTATTGCTCTATGCTATGGCACCTTGGCCATGGGGTTCCACAGGGTTCTATTTTATCCTCTATGCTGTTTAACATTTACATGAAACTGCTGGGAGAGGTTATGCAGAGATGTGGGCTGAGGTGTCATCCATATGTGGATGACACCCAACTCTACCTCTCCTTTTCATCCAACCCAGGAGAGGCAGTGGCTATTCTGAATTGGTGCCTGGTCACGGTAATGGACTGGATGAGGGCCAACAAACTGAGATTCAATCCAGATAAGACGGAGGTACTGTTTGTGGGTGGTTCGTCTGTCCAGCTAAGTGATGTTCAACCTGGTCTGAAGGGGTTTGCACTCCCCCTAAAGGATCGGGTTTGTAGTTTGGGGGGTGCTCCTGGATCCAGAACTGTCACTCGAGGCACAGGTGGACTCAGTGGCAAGGAGCACCTTTTATCAGCTGAGGCTGATATACCAACTGCACCCTTATCTTGATAGCTACAGTTATCCATGTTCTGATAACCTCACATCTGGATTACTGCAATGTGTTACATGTGGGGCTGCCTTTGAAAATGGTCTGGAAACTTCAGCTGGTACAAAACAGGGCAGTAAGATTGTTAACAGAGACTACCAATGAGACCACATTAAGTCAGTCCTTTTCCAGCTTCACTGGCTGCTGGTCCAGGTCCGGGCCCGATTCAAAGCCCTAAACGGCTTGGGGTCAGGTTATCTGAAGGAACGACTCCTCCCATATGTGCCTACCCAGACCCTAAGATCATCTTCAGGAGTCCTTTTCTGTGAGCCCCAGCCAAAGGAAGTGAGGCAGGTGCCTACTAGAAAGAAGGCCTTCTCTGCTGTGGCACCCCGGCTGTGGAATGAGATCCCTAGAGAGGTTCACCTGGCACGTACATTATACGCCTTTTGACGCCAGGTGAAGACTTCCTTATTTTCACAATATTTTAACAGTTTATTATCATAGTCTTGTAACTCCACTGTTCTAAATCTGTATTTTAAATTCGTATTTTAAGTCTGCATTGTTGCACATTTATTTTTTACTCCGGCTGTGTTTTTATTGTATTTTTAGATCGTGTTTTTATATTGTTTTGTTGATGGTTTTAATTTTTGTGAACCGCCCAGAGAGCTTCGGCTATTGGGCGATATATAAATGTAATAAATAAATAAATAAATAAATAAATAAATGTGGGTCTTACTGCTGAGTAGGCATGTGTAGGTCTCCTACACTGAAAGGTAACACCCCAAACAGGATGCGCCTCACCAGGTGGGTGTCTCGGGGGCTGCAGCAGCTTGCAATTTCCCCCTTTTTTCTCTCTGATCATCATCATCTCACCTTGAAAGACAGAAGGAGATGCTCTGTTAATAAACCACACACACACACACACACACCAGAGATCAAAGAAACTCAACTGCTCAACCGTGAAGTGGGAGGGAGAGAGGGCCCCCAAACGCAGAAGGGAGCATCTTATCACCGCAAAAGGCAGAAACGGCACCTAATCAATCAAATGCTAAATCATTAAAACAGTAGACAACATAACCAGGGAGAGGGGAGGGGGAGGCGCCCACATCCATCACAAGGTCCATCAACCACAAGAATCAATGAGCTGGAGGGGGGAGGAGAAGGGGCAGGGTGAAGAGATACCAGGAAGCACGAGCCGGCATGGGTGAAAAGGGAGAAAAGGTGACATAGTGCAACAAAGCACACACATGGAAGTGACCAGCGCTTGACACACTAATGAAACAGAGGTTGAAATCGTGGGTGCATACCAGGAAAAAAAAGTAGGTCTGATGGACACTGGAGTGTACTGAGATTCTTTGCATTTGGTCACCCACCCAGGAGGGAATTCAGAAATATGAATTCATCAAAATGCATCAAACCTAAATGCTTCACAATCACCTTAAGGCAGAGTGATCAGGAATCTATTGTCTGCTGTGATCAAAGCCATTTCCCCCTCTTTTTTTTCTTTTTTTTACTTCAGTTGGACCCAGAACTTTCCCCTTTGCCAAAACCCTATAAAAGCCCTGGACTGACTTCAAGCCCTCAATGTTCTGCTTACCTCCACCAGTCCCACTGATTCTCACATTACTCTGGAAACTGCTTGGTTCCTGGCCTCCCCCACAAAGGCAGTATCCTGGTGCGCAGCAAGCGCCATAGTTGTATGGCCTCCCAAGGACTTGATTCCCCTGCTCTCTGGTTGCAGTTGTCCTGGTGGCTTCCATTGGCTCAGTTGTCCTGGGGTCTTCCATTGGCTCTCACTTCCTGGCTGAAATCACTCTGAGTCCTGAAATGCAGGGCTTCTTTCTGCCAGAGAGCCTCATTCCCTCTGTCCTAGACCACCCGGATCTGGCCATCTAGGTCCCTGCACTAGCTTTTCTGCAGCTTTTCTGAAGGCTTCCTCTGTCTGCCATCTCAGGAGATTCCATGCACCCCAGCACCATCTTCAGGAAGGATCTGATGGGATCCCAGGAGAGATATTTCTAAACTCTGCTTTTCTGAAGGTCATTTCCCTACAAATTGTAGCCTCCAACCGTCTATCTGCAGTCTCTTTTGTCTGCTTGTGTGAATGCATAGTAAATTTTGGCCTGTCTTTTAACCAGTTTTTGGGTGGAAGCCCAGCCACTTTCGTTCAGCCTCTCCAGGATCATCCAGTGAGAAGGGTCATGGCCAGGCCTGCTTCTCTGTGCTCCCTTGTCATGCCCATTGTGGTCAGCCAATTCTTCTGATGAGTGGTGGTCAGGAACAAAGACCTTTATTGGATCTGTGAATCTGAGCCTCATTTCCCTAAGACAAAGGTGGAAGTACTGAGTTGTGCACACACTGCTGGAAATTAATTCTTTATTAATAATACTTATATACCACTTAATATGATAAAATCTCCAAGCAGTTCTCATATAAATATAAAAAACACATCAAAATACACCATCAAAAATAATTTCAACTGAAGTAACAATACAAATCACATTAAAATACACCATTAAAAACAATTCCAATTAGAGAAACACTGAGTGGCAAAATCTACAGTGGCTCATGAGTTATGGTTGAACTGAACACACAAAAGCTGGAAAATCATTTTTCAATCATAAGGCCCCCCCACCCCCTGTTCATACCACATTGTGCCTTGCGCAAAAGGCAAGTGACAGAGGGCAGCAGCCTATTGGGACTGCCTAATACCAACCCTTGCAATATCATTGGTATCTTAGCCATGACTCATCATGGATGTGTTCCATGTACAACAACACTGTCTTTTTTTGAGCTATTTCCCCACCCCTCATTTAAAATCCCATGCATGAGTGGATACGTTACCCATTTCATTCTATGCCTTGCTTGATTAATAATGCTAAGGACTTTTAATCTGATATGACCTGATTCAATCCATATCGGAATTTGTACAAGTGCCTGAATATTACTGCATCAGGTCAATTCATCATGATTGATAATTTGTACACATTGATTCCTGTAAAAACCTTTTGAATCTCTCTCTCTCCCCCCCTCCCTTTCTTTCTGCTTGTGTGTTTGTGTGATTAGGACAAATCTACCTAGAAAAGATACAATTAATGTTAAAAAGCCCCTTTCAAAGTGTCACTCTGTGTGTGTGTCTCTTCAGAGATGACACTCAGCAACAATGAATAAAAAAATAATAAGCAGGTGCTTGCACCTCCACCGCTAGCATCACAGTCCTTCCTCAAATTATTGGGATAAAATGCAGTAGCCTTCTACCTGCTTCCCCAATTTTTCTTCTTTGAGTTGTTTTATTAAGCCCCCTTTGCAAATGCTTGACTTATTTCTCATCTCTTCTTGATTTCTGGCATGATTCCTCTGGCAACCAAAGGGCAAATTCTTGAAAGGCCTAAACAAAACCACTCTGTATTTTTTGTTGCTAACTCCAGGCTATATGGTTGAGGCCTATCAAGACCAACCCACAGATGCAAGGTCGCTGCTTTCACATTGGCCACTCCATGCCACATGAGTCCAGGCAGATGAAAGTCCAAAAGTTGCAGATCAAACCCAGTTTATTAGTACACTGAGCTGAAGACAATGACACACAATCCACAGCAAACGAGAGTTCAAGTCTATGAAAAGTCTCACAGTACTTTTCATGGCAAGTCCTTAGCAAACCAAAGTTCCAGTTTGGAGAGTCCATGTGCAGAGTGCCTCAAGATGCAAAGATGATGATGAATCCAAACAGAGAGGGCTTCAGACAATGCAGATGAGATGTTCCAAGCAAAGGCTCTTCACCTTTGCAGCAGCTTAAAAGGGAAGGTGTGACAGTAAGATACCTCCTCCAGACCCCTTGGCCCCTGTCCAAATGGCATCACTGCTCAACCCTCCAATGATGATGCTTCAACCTGGGTGACCCTTCTGCAAACCCCACCCCTCCTCTGCCAGGTTCTCACAGAGAGCTCCCTCCAAGGCTGAGCAAACAGGTGGATACAGAGAGAAGAGCGACTCCCCTCTGCTCTGAGATTACTGGCAGACATAAACTCACACAGATTCTGACTAGAGCTGCGCACAAGCGGCCTCTCAAAATTCTCCACCCTATTTGTGGATAGAGAAACTGGACAGACAGTTTCACCAAATTTCTCCAGGGGGAGGAGAAATTCTCCAACAATTTCTCACAGGTAGGCATCACCATTGGCAAGGGTTGTAGAACGGCTTCTACAACCCCCAAGAGAGTTTTGCTTTTGTTTTAGCACTGCTACTGCAAGTGGCAACAGCATCAGCTGTGTTGGCAGCTTGGCCCCCATTTTACACTTTCCACAATGCCCCATATACCACCTAGCATCACTCCAGAGCATTGAGGGGAGGACACCACAAAAATAATGGTGAAGAATATGTGGAAAAAAATTCTGAAAAGTGCCTTTTTATTTCTAGGAGGTAAGAAAAGAAAAATATCAAGAATTCCTGAAAGTTTTCTTTCCCCATGAAAGGGGCTTCCATTTTTTTGCTTCATCCTCAGGGCAGTTTATTATTTATTTTGAATTTGTGTTGGTGGTGCTTTTGACCTCAACTAATCACTGTGAGGTGGTTGAAGGTACTGCCTATATATTTTTTTCTTTCTGTTACACATCTCACAACTGCTCTACAGTCTCCCAAGCTGCCTGCACTTCCTGAGATGAGAAGACCCAATGGGAGAACTAAATTCATGATATGTTCCCCTGGTCGGGAAGCCAAGGAGAGATGGTTGTACAATGAAAGACAATCATGCACAGTCCTCAGTCATCTCATAAGTAAGGTAAGCACAAGAACCCTGAACCAAAGCCATGAGAATTTCTCCGAAATGTCTTCTCCTTTGAATTTCTTTTCTATCAAATTGAATGAGAACGGTCAAAACTTTCATAGGAGAAATATTTGGCACAGCACTACTTCTGACATTCCTCAGGCTGAAATAGGTCTAGACCGTTCCAGACTACTTCAAATTAAATCGTAGCTATAAACTGAAAGGCCCACTGCAGTGCTGAAACTGGTCACTGACAGTAATTATGATCAACCCCCTCAGAACGTGCAGTGAGGGAAATAAGCCACAGTCACTTATTTCTCCCACTGTGATCATGTGAACATGGAATAGATCTCAAAGTCAACAAACAGGGAGTTTTCATCACCAACAGGAGTAGGCTGTTTGTAAAGCAATTGGGTCTGAATTGTCCATTCAAGACCAAGCCATCCCAACTACTTTGCATTACAAGAGGAATGGCTCACAAAGATATATTATTGCTGGGAAAATCCATTTACCCCCAATTACAGAAAGGATTGTAGCTGAGCTCAGAGGAAACAGGGAAAACTGGGTGTGTGGGTGTGTGGCTGATGATATTATAACGCCTGCTAGTCAAAAAGGCCTGGCACTTCAACCCTGTGAGCGATGCCTCTTCTACATTATTATATGCGTGCAGCACCTGGTGAAACTCCTTCTTCATCACAACAGTTAAAGTTGCAGGAGATATACAAGAGTGACCAGGTACAAAAGAGGGCATGGCCCTGTCTTCCTTTTCATATGGTCACCCTAGAGAAAAACTTCTTATCCATTTTCTCCACACAGTTCATAATTATATAAAACTGTCATGTCCTCGGTTGCCTTTTTTCTGAACTATAAAGCTCCAATTGTTTTAGCTTTTCCCCATAGGAAAAGAGCTCCAGCCTGCAGTCATTTGGGTTACCCTCCCCTGCACCCTTTACAACTCCACAATACCCTTTTTTGACATAGAATCATAGAATAGTAGAGTTGGAAGGGGCCTATATGCAGGAATCTACCCTAGAGCATGCCTGACAGATGGCTGTCCAGCTGCCTCTTGAATGCCTCTAGGGTGGGAGAGCCCATGACCTCCCTAGGTAATTGGTTCCATTGTCGTATTGCTCTAACAGTCAGGAAGTTTTTCCTGATGTCCAGCTGGAATCTGGCTTCCTGTAACTAGAGCCCATTATTCCCTGTCCTGCACTCTGGGATGATCGAGATGAGATCCTGACCCTCCTCGGTGTGACAACCTTTCAAGTCCTTGAAGAGTGCTATCATACTTTCCTTCAATCTTCTCTTCTCCAGGCTAAGCATGCCCAGTTCTTTCAGCCTCTCCTCATAGGGCTTTGTCTCCAGTTATGGCAGTGTTTGATGATGATGATGATGATTGAAGTTGGGAAACTGTTACCTACAAATTAGGAAAAAATACCTGTTTACCAGCTTTTCATGAAAAATCCCTTCCACTAGGGTGTCCATATGAAAAGGTGGACAGGGCTCCTGTATCTTTAAAAATTATATAGAAAAGGGAATTTCAGCAGGTGTCATTTGTATGCATGCAGCACCTGGTGAAATTCCCTCTTTATCAAAACTAGTTAAAGCTGCAGGAGCTATACTAGAGTGACCAGATACAAAAGAGGGCAGGGCTCCTGCAGCTTTAACTGTTGTGATGAAGAGGGAATTTCACCAGGTGCTGCATGCATACAAATGACACCTGCTGAAATTCCCTTTTCTATGAAACTGTTAAAGATACAGGAGCCCTGTCCTCCTTTTCATATGGTCACCCTACTCATTCAGAAATGGTCCAAAATATGGTTTCTTGAAACCTGAAGTCAGAATGCCACAATGGATGGACCAAATTCAGGAGATTAAAAACAATAGGCATTTTGACTGGAGTTTTGTCTTCCTTATCTAGCCATTCTATATCTGAGCACTGTGCCAATTTACAATGGTGACTGAGACAAGCAGTTTTAATTAAGCCATTAAACTTGCTTGGTCTAATTATTGGCTTCTAATGATTGAATCTATTTTTCTGGACTCAAGCAACTCTGTTTGATTATTCCTTTAATGAGTTTTAACAAATACAGTCTTCTTGTAATGGAAATGTTGCTTTCCTATATAAGCTGCAAGAGCAACTAGCCGTCTTGTGATGGTATTCAGCAAAGCAGAATCTGAAAACAACTCTAACTGAGTTGGGCTTTAATACTGAGCTATGGACCCTCCGATGTACCTGTCTGTAGGTGCTTTGTATAATCTGTTTCAGCTTTTCTCAATGCTTTTGAACACCTACTCTGGACTTTAAAAAAAGGAAGAAAGAGCATGGCCCATTTATATTATAAAACTATGCAAAAATACTGGGCAGTTTTCATGACCTATAACTTTTTTCATGCTATCATTCTTCTGCTCACCTATCCTTAGGAAGTCTGAAAAGGAGCATAGTTTCCCCAGATATAATCAGCAGTTACATCTCTTCTGTAATAACTCACAAAACAAAGAAACTGCCCTGTAGCTGCTCCCCAATCACCAACAGCAAGCAAAACACATTCTTGCCTTTCAGAGACTTTGATCTCTACTGAGCGGGGGTATTCACAGTTCATAGCATGTAATATGCAGCTTGTGTCTTTTTCCATACTCAATTGCTGTCTTAGTCTGTGTAACCTGCCTACGGAATAATCCAAATGACCCCTAGGTTTTAATAAGACTGATACCTAATAGTCCTGTTCAGGTGTTTGTTACCCGTGAGCACTGAATGTAGGAAGGGTTAAGCAGGAATGTGTGGAGCTAGGCCCATGTGCATGATACTGCTGTGTGTGGTGGCCTGGCTCCCCAGCCAACATGTGCTGGCTTCAGGCTGAAGGGTGTGTGCGCTCTCAGTGCACAAAGGGTTTCCAGCACGTGGATGGAAGCCATCAGGATTTCCATCCTTGTGGAGAAACTCCTATGTGCAGACTGAGCCACACACAAGCTGGCTGGGGGCTTGGCTGATTCACATATTGTCAAAGGGTGCGGCTAGCCCCATACAGACCCTTTCATGCTTACATTATTTTTTGTAATCTTTACAACAACTCTATAAGTCAGCAATTATCCCCATACCGCAGTTGTGGACCTGCCTAAGGCTTACCTAGCGAGTGGCAGAGATGAGATATGACAGCACCCAATTTGTAGCTCACAGCACTGTCCTAGGTATGTTTACTTACAAGGAATTACCACTGTGTTCATTGGGGTTTACTCCCACGTAAGTGTGCATGGAATTGCACTCTCAGTCTCTAAGGGCTAAGCTACACGCATGGAACGCATAGCATGCAGATCAGCCTCACCTTAATTTTTTTACTTCTAAGTAAGCATGTGGACACCCAATGGGGATCTGAACCACCACACGTGTGGAGGAAGTTTAAACTTTCCCACCCAAATTTCCGCCACGTTGGGGCTAAAAAAAGAATAAAAACATTGCTACCAAAGGGGGGTTCAAAGAATTTTTGCTTAGCTGCTGCACAGGGGTGGCGTGGGTGGGAGGGAAGGTTTAATCCTTCTCCATCCTGATCCAGGTGGGCAGCTGGTATACTTACTTGGAAGTACAAAAAGAAAGAAAGAGAGGCCTATCTGCACGCTATGTATTTCATGTAGCATATAGTTTAACCCTAAGTCATTGCCCTACATTAGTTTTTCTCACAACAACAACAAGCTGTTTTCATCTTCACACCATTCAGCAGAGTGAAACCTGTGGTTAAGGCAAGAGAGAAGGTGTCTGTGATAATTGTTTTGGTTGTGTAAGAACAGGAGGTGACTTTTTTAAAAATCTATCTTCTCTCTATTCTGCTGCTTTTGCAAATGCAGTAGATGATAACTTCTTAATTTCAGTTGTATTTGCTGAGGGCTTGAAAAAAGTGACCTTTGATCTTATCACAGTGTGAGGTCTGGTGAGAAATGATATGGTAATTGTAGTGTAATAAAGTACATCTGGGTTCTGTTTAAATGGCAGAATTTGCATTTAAATGGAAGTTACAAAATGAAACATGTAAACACTTGATAGGTGCAATTTTTGATTTACAGCTTGTTCGGGGAAGATGAAACTGCTTCCGGTCTAGAGCACGTCATGAAAAATGAACTCTCCATTTTGAGCCACAAGACTCAGAAAAGCTTTGCCTTTCAGACACACTATGATACTCAACTGGTACAGGTTGTCTAAGAAATACTTTTTATATAATTCTACGTAAGTAACATAATGGATTTGGCTTGTGTTATATATGACTATGAATCAGCGGATCTCTCAGGAGTTACTACTGTACCACTTTACAGCATCTACAGTGTAATATAATACGTTTAAGAGATAAATTTTGCCTTTTAAAAACAGGGGAACAGTCCTTTAAAAAGTCCTTTGTTAGAAAATGTTATATGTTCCAATTTGGTACAGTTCCTATTTTCTGGTACCATTTGTCTTCCGTTTTGTCTTTTGGTTGGGGATGCATTTTAAAAACTTCTTACACACACACACACACACACACACACAAATTTCCCCAAGTTTCAGGGCTTTTCTACGTGAAGATTTTAACCCACCACTTTACCAAAGCTTCGGCTTCTGGATTCTTTGTGGGATTAAGATCAGCTCTTTTACATATGTTTTTCCCCAGGTCTTTCACGGCCTTTCTATATGTTCCATTACATAACCACTATGTGGTGCTGCGGTATAGCAGAATTGCACAAATACTCAAGGGTTTCATACCGTCATTAAAACAGTTTGCTTCTATGACCAGTATCCAATGGGGGCGCTGACATCCTCACTGATTCTTTGCCACCCCACTGATTCTCTGCTTATGCAAAGGAGATTTAATGATTCCTAGAGGAAGCTCTGAAGCAAGTGGAAACACTCGTTTTTGGAAGGAGGCAGGTTGGTGTAGCTCACTTATGTGAACTCCACCAACCCACCTCCTTCCAGAAATGAGTGTTACCTCTTCTTTTGGGTTAACTTTGGAAGCACTAATTCACTGTTCCACAAGCGGTCACAATGGAATAAGTGGGGTGTAGGAGAATCAGTGGGGGCGTGTGTGTGTGTGTGTGTGTGTGTGTGTGAATATGAATGATAATAAAAAAATTAAAGGAGAAAAAAAATCAAACCAAAAACTCTGCATAGATACTATTTGTTTATTTAAAATATTTATATGCCACCTTTTAAAGCAAGCCCTCCCAAGGCAGCATACAGTGAAACCTAAAACCTAAAACCTGTTAAACCAATAATACCAATGATAAAATTGAAACATATAAAATGATAGTAAGATGGCAATATGCAGAAGCACCTTTGACAACAATCAGCCTGGTAATGGCAGTGCTCAAAGACGTCACCAGCTGGTTTGGCAACCCCCCCTCCCTTCCTCCCTCCCTTCCTTGGGGCAAGCTTACAGATCATCACATCAGGGACAATCGCAGAGTCTTAGGACTCCATCACACCAGTGTTTTATTGCACTTTCGTCCTGCCTGGTTTGCCTCCCACCTCCCACCGCCCCGTTTCAACTTTTTTATTTTCATGATATCAACAAGCTAAAAAACACATTCTACATAACCAAACAATAACAGTAACCAACACATAACCAATACACACATAAAAAACAATCCACCGAGTTATAATAAATTCTGATTTTCTCCCCAGCAAAGGTATTTGACCCTATTTTCTCTTGCATATAAACAGTAAACTAGTTTCCCCGCTTTCTGTTATTTTAACCATTTGCTGTTTTGAAACGCGATACTCACATGACATCGTGCCTGTCCGGCAGTCACCTCGCCTTTTCCCCTCCATTTTCTGTCTTTTCACGTGAAATAAAAACGCCCTCCCGTCCCGAGTATTGCTGTCCTCGCGCTATGTTGCTTTTGTTGGGGGTGGTCCTGCTGATGAAAGGGGAGGGTGGTGCGGTTCTCCTCCAGCTTACTGAGTCTGTTGGTTGAACAAACTGACTTGTGCTGAGCCGGACAAATGGACTTTTGCTGGTCCAAACCCACCCTCATTGCCTGCAGAAACAGCGCCCAGCCGATTAAACGCTGAATCAATAAAAACCTAGACAACAAAACCAGAGCGGGGGGGGGGGGGGGAAGGCAAACACGTCCATCACCCAACAAGAACCAATGAACTGGAGGGGGAAAGAGAAGGGGCGGGGTGGGGCGGGCACAATAGTAGGAGAGCAAAGAGCAGTGGCAATTGTGAAAGGGATCAGCACTTGCTGCGCTAATGAAATGGAGGACAAAATCATGGGTGCATACCAGGAAAAAAAAAATAGTTGTGATGGAGTCCTTAGCTAATTGCCCCTCCCTTCCCAGGAATAAATGGGATCTTTACTTCACCCTCTGTTCAAGGGCAATCTCTCTCTCTCTCTCTCTCAACCTGTGCTTATGCATGCATGCGCATAACTATCTCTCTCCGAGTAATTGTCCCCACAGGTCCTTTCTAGGAGCATTGTTTTTTTATTGAAGGCTCCTAGGGTGAAAAGCAGGGCCATTTATTTATTTAAATTCTTTCTTGGCCACCTTTCAGGGCAGAAGCCCTCCCAAGGCAGCTCACAGCAATAAAATATATAAAAACAGTTAAAATGTTAAAAGCAATAAAAACATGGTAAAAAACCAACAATAAAAACCAACAATAAAACTAGCAGCAATAACCAAGGCAATTACAGCAACAACAGCGACGATATCAAGAGAAAACCAAGGTAGAACAATATGTTTTCAAGGCCTTCTTAAAAGCCTGCAATGACAGAGCACGGCGGACCTTTGATTGCAACTGGTCTGCGGAGAAGGCCCTCTTCTATGTGGTCACTTACCTCACTGCTCTCACAGGTGGGAAAATGAGAAGGGACCCTCTTTCTGATCTTAAAGTGAGAGCAGGCTGATATGGGTGAAGGAGGCCCTTCAAATAACTTTGTCCCAAATCATGTAAGGCTTTAAAGGTCAAAACCAGCACTTTAAACCAGCTACTTTCAAAGGAGATATTTATTGCCTCAGAGGTCAGCATATCCAGCCCAGCTCTGGCAAATTTCATAAACCAGGATGGACAAGGATCTAAAGGGCAAATAGGAGGCCACAGTCCTCCAAGCAATGTGTCCTCATCCAGATTGCACAAGTCAAAAGGTATCCATAATATGACCTAGGGTGACTAGATAAAATCCAGGTCAGGGCTCATGTCACTTTAACAGTTGTAGAGAAAAGGGAATTTCAGCCAGTGTCATTTGTATGCAATTAGTTCCTGGTGCTATTCCCTCTTCATCACAACAGTTAAAGTTGCAGGGGCCCTACCTTCTTTTGTATATGGTCACTCTAGTATAGTGCCTGCACCTTTAACTGTTGTGATGAAGAGGGAATTTCACCAGGAACTAATTGCATACAAATGACACTGGCTGAAATTCCCTTTTCTCTACAACTGTTAAAGTTACATGAGCCCTGACCTGGATTTTATCTGGTCAGCCTAATATGACCAGATGGTGCACTAGCCTTGCACATATCAGTTCTGGTTGAAACAATGGCACCCATGTCAGCATGGATATGATGATTTTATCTGCAAAGTGTCTGGAAAATTGTTCACGGTGACCTTTGAGGGTTTGAGTTATTGTGGTCCAAGGCCTACGCCCAAGAGGCCTTTAACCACACACTATACTAGAGTGACTGGATACAAAACAGGGCAAGGCTCCTGCAGCTTTCATTGTTGCGAAGAAGAGGGAATTTCACTAGGTGCTGCATGCATACAAATGACACCTGCTGAAATTCCCTTTTCTATGTAACTGTTACAGATACAGGAGCCCTGTCCTCCTTTTCATATGGTCACCCTACCAAACTGCTTCACTGAACAACACTGTGCAGATGCAATGGTGGTGGTGAAGTATTATTTATTTATTTATTTATTTACTGCATTTCTATACCGCACAATAGCCGAAGCACTCTGGGCAATTTACAAAATGTAAAACCATAAAACCATTCAAAATATAAAACGACGTATAAAAACATAATATGAAATACAATATAAAAGCAAAACCAGGATAAAACTGAGCAGCCATGTAGAAATTAATATGGATTTAAAATACAAATTTAAACAGTAAGGTTAAAAATCAAACTAAAGAACTGAGAAAATACTGAGAAAATAAAAAGGTCTTCACCTGGTGTCTAAAAGAGGTGAACCTCTCTAGGGAGCTCATTCCACAGCTGGGGTGCCACAGCAGAGAAGGCCCTCCTCCTGGTGGCCACCTGCCTCACTTCCTTTGGCAGGGGCTCATGAAGAAGGACCCCTGAGGATGATCTTAGGGTCTGGGCAGGTACATATGAGAGGAGGCGTTTGTTCAGATAACCTGAGCCCAAGCCGTTTAGGGTTATAATTGTTAATACAAGCACTTTGAATCAGGCCCAGACCTGGACTGGCAGCCAGTGAAGCTGAAAAAGGACTGGCGTAATGTGGTTTCATTGGCCAGTCCCTGTTACCAGTCTGGCTGCCCTGTTTTGTAGCAGTTGAAGTTACCGGACCATTTTCAAAGGCAGCCCCACGTATAACGCATTTCAGTAATCAAGACGAGAGGTTATCAGAGTGTGGATAACTGTAGCTAGGCAATCTCTGTTCAGATGAGGGCGCAGTTGGTAAATCAGCCTAAGCTGATAAAAGGTGCTCCTTGCCACTGAGTTTACCTGTGCCTCAAGTGACAGTTCTGGATCCAGGAGCACCCCCAAACTATGGACCTGATACTTTAGGGGGAGTCCAACCCCCTCCAGAACGGTGAACATCACCTAGCTGGACAAACCACCCACAAACAATACCTCCATCTTGTCTGGATTGAGTCTCAGCTTGTTGGCCCTCAACCAGTCCATTACTGTGCCAAGGCACTGATTCAGAACAGCCACTGCCTCACTTGGGTTTGATGAAAAGGAGAGGTAGAGCTGGGTGCCATCCGCATATTGATGACACCTCAGCCCACATCTCTGGATAACCTCTTCAGCGGCTTCATGTAAATGTTGAACAGCATAGGGGATAAAATACTGTCCTATGGAACTCCATGGTCTAGATGCAACGGCACAGAACAATAATCCCCCAGTACCACCTTCTGGAATCGATAATCCAATATGAATGGAACCACTGCAATGCAGTGTCGTCAACTCCCAGGCCAGACAACCTATCCAGAAGGATACCATGGTCAACGGGATCAAAAGCTGCTGAGAGGTCCAAGAGAAACAACAGGGTCACACTCCCCTTGTCCCTCTCCTGTCAAAGGTCATCCCACAGTGCAACCAAGGCAGTTTCCATTCCAAAACCAGACCTGAAGCCCGATTGAAATGGATCTAGATAATCCGTTTCATCAAGAGTGCCTGGAGTTGTCCTGCAACCACCCGCTCAAGCACCTTGCTCAGGAAGGGGATGTTAGCCACCAGCCTATAATTGTTAACGTCCTCAGGGTCCAGGTTAGGCTTTTTTAGGAGTGGTCTAATTACTGTCTTTTTTAAAGAGGCCGGCACCACTCTGTCTCTCAGGGAGGCATTTACAACCTCCTGGACCCAGCCAACGATCCCCTCCGTATTTGATGTAATGAGCCATGAAGGACAAGGGTCAAGCACACAGGTGGTCGACTGGACTTGGCTAAGCACCTTGTCCACATCCTTGGGCCTCAGTAACTGAAACTCATCCAACAAAACTGGGCCAGACGGTGCTCTGAATGCCTCTACTAGTGGAACTGCATTAAGTGTGGTGTCCAATTCATGATGAATCAAAGCGTCTTTATCTTCAAAGTGCCGTGCAAACTCATCACAGTAAGCTACCAAGAATGTAGCAGGCCACGAACCACCCGGAAGAGCTCCACTGGACGACACTAAGACGCAATGCTGGTGGAAAAGAACAGTCCCTTTGCCACCCTCACCGCCACAGAGAAGGCTCGATAGTGAGCTCTAACCTGTGTTTGATCAGACACAGCATGAGTTTTCCTCCACCTGCGTTCTAGCTGCCTCCCCTCTTGCTTCATTGCCCTCAGTTCAGGTGTACACCAAGGTGCTGGTCGGGCTTTGCTCAGAGGGAGAGGATGCCTGGGCGCAATCATGTCAACCGCCTGAGTCATCTCTGCATTGCACAGAGCAACCTGAGGTTTGACAGGAAAATCCCCCCGAACCCTCTGGAATCCATTGGAGTCCATTAGCCTCCTGGGGCAGACCATTTTAATAGGCCCCCTACCCTTGCAGAGGGGAAAGGCTGTCAAGAGTCTAAACCTCAAAAGAAAATGATCTGACCATGACAAAGGAGTAGATGTTAATTCCTCCACTTTCAGATCACCATCTTCCTGCCCAGTCAAGAAAACCAAATCAAGTGTGTGTCCTTTTGCAAACGTTGGGCCAATGACATGTTGAGGCAGCCCCATGGTTGTCATGGTAGCCATTAAGTCCTGAGCCACCCCGGATGCAGGAGCATCGGCATGGAAGTTGAAATCCCCCAGAACCATCATCCTGGGGGTCCTCAACACCAGATCCGAGACAACCTCCGTCAGTTCAGGCAGGGAGACTGTTGGACAGCATGGTAGGTGGTACACCAGCAGAATCCCTAATCTGTCTCAAGTACCCAACACAGAGTAGACACTCAAGACCAGTGCTCAAATGAACAGGAAGCCTAGAGAGGGAGATGGTATTTCTATAGACCACGGTAACCCCCCCTCCCTGGCCCTCAAGTCGGTGTTGGTACTGCCCCAAGTACCCGGGAGGGCAAAGCTAGGTGAGAGTAACCTCTACCAGTTCACCCACCCAGGTCTCAGTGATACATACCATGTCAGCCCTCTCATCCAGAATCAGATCATGAATGAGGGAGATTATTTTTGGACCGACCTGGCGTTCAGCAGAAGCACCATCAAATCCGAGGATTTCTTCACTGCCCTCACCACCACAAAATAAGATTGCAAATGGAATCTTACCTGTGTTCAATCAAATTTGTTCCCAGTCTTCCACTATTTGTGCTCTAATTGTTGACACAGTTGTTTCCTTGCCCTCAGCTCTCTGGAATACGAAGGAGCTGACCAGACATGGTTCTACAACTAGGTCAAGAATGTTTGGGAGTGATTGTAGCGATAGCCTGCATCTTCTCCTCATTCCAAGTGGTGACCAAGACCTTGATGGGAGTGCTGGCTAAGCCTGCAGGAACATCCCCAAGTGACCTCAAAAATCCATCTGGATTCATTAGCCTCGAGGGGCAGACCATCAGATTTGGTCCCCGAGCCCTATAGAAGTTATAGGTGGCCTGAAGATCAAAACTGATCAGATAATGGCAAAGGGATTACTACGACCTCCCCCACCCACAGATCATTTTCTCCCAATCCAGCACAGAAAACCAGGTCAAGTGTGCCCAGCCATATGTGTTGGGCAAGATATTATTAGAGACAGGCCCATGGTTGACATGGTGGCCATGAAATCCTAAGACATTCCTGATGTCAGCATTCCAAACCCTCCCACTGAAATGTGAGATAACAGAGACTTGCTGTACAATCCACAAAGTCTTTAGTCACTTAAAAAACACCTCTTCACACCTGTAGTGTCTATGAAGGCTAGGAACTGCCCTCTAAGCCAAATGAGCCAAGTAAAGCAAGGCAGTGGCCTATCAAATAAATGGACAGTTTCCTGCCTTGCCTAACAGGCTTTTACTGGACTCCTCTTGATCCAAGCTCTGACATGCAGCCAGTCTGGCAGACTGCCTCCCACCTCCTCTCAATTCCACCCGCTTAACCCTGCAGCAGGAACTGGGTTCGGCCAATTCTGGTGCTCCCTCTCTGGCAAAGTCTGAGTCCCAAGGGGGTGGGAGGGGGAAGGTGTTCTCTGAACCTGGGCCTCCTGTTCAATAAGCTCCTGAGAAGATTCCTCCCTGACTCCTAGAGATTTTAGGGAAATTCCTGCCCCACTGGCCAGATCTACACCAAGCAGGATATAACATTTTGAAAACGTTTTTGCAAACTGTATATAGAGTGTGTCCTGGGCCCCAACAGTTGTCACTACTGTTATAAACCGTTTTAAAGCAGTAGTGTAGATCCTGCCTCTGTGTCTTGACTGAGTTTCTTCTAGTTCTGCCTCCGAGTCAGACTCAGAATCTGAAACCAAACCAGGGATCCCAGGCCACATCTTGACACCTGACAAAGTAGTCTCAGCATTATAATAATAATAATAATAATGATTTATTTCTTACCCGCCTCTCCATCTAGATCGAGGCGGGGAACAACAGCATGATAAAATACATAAAACTAATTAAAACATGACAAATATTATTAAAACTGCATTAAAACATCCTAAAACATCATTAAAACATCCTAAAACATCCTAAAACCATTCTAAAAATTACACTGGATATGCCTGCCGGAAGAGAACAGTCTTTATAGCTTTCTTAAATTCTAAAAGACTGTTAAGTTGACGAGTCTCCTCCGGCAGGTCATTCCACAGTCTGGGAGCGGCAGAAGAGAAGGTCCTCTGGGTAACAGTTGTCAGCCTAGTCTTGGCCGACCGCAGTAAGTTCTTCCCAGAGGACCTGAGCGTGCGGGGCGGATTGTCCCCCAAGGGCATAAACTTTAGGGTCTCAACACGTTCAAGACTTCCTCAGTAAGCTCAGGCAGGCAGACTGTTGGATAATGGAGTGGGCAGCACCTCAACAGAATCCCTTATCCTGTCTTGGGTGCCCAACAGGCTGTTGGATAGGGTATCTGACCAGGGAGACAGAGAGCTTATCGCACCTATTCCTCCCCCCCTCCCGGTTTGCTTCTGCGGGTTCCCCCTCCGGGGAAGGGTGGTCGTTGGTTGGCTGGGAGTGCTGTGCTGCTGGCTGAGGCTGAGGAAGTGTTTGTCTGCCCCACCCATCTCCACAGGTATTTCAGCCTTCAGGCTGCTGAAGGCGCGAGCCTGTGGGCACGAGCCGAAGGGCGCGAGCAAAAGGGCTCTCGGCCTGAGGCTCTCAGCCGTGGGAGCGACGCCGTGGAACCAAACCTGCAGCCATCAATGAAGAGCACAAGAGAGGAGAGCCACCTACACCTACACCCCACCCTTCCTTCCAGCTGTCCACAATGTGTAGGGGAGTGGCAATTTCTGTTGTGCTGGGCAAAGGGAGATATGGCGTTGGCAGGGCAATGTGCCATTACAGGGGAAGGAGAGATAGTTATCTAACACCTATCTTACCTTCCGATTGCTCTGCTATCCCAGGGAACTTGGAGAACGAACCAGGCCACCCACAGAACCTCTCCTTGCTCCTATGTAATGCCAGGTCAGTTAAAAATAAAACACATGTCATCCATGACCTTCTTTCGGATGAGGAGGCTGACCTGGCATGCTTCACTGAGACCTGGTTGGGAGATGATAGTGGACCGACATGGGCGCAGGCCCTCCCAGCTGGGTACTGTGTTAGTGAGCAGGTGAGGGAAAGTGGGCGGGGGGGCGGAGTAGCTGTGGTCTACAGGGATAATCTTAACCTGACCAGACTTCCTGTTCGTGAACTGAATTACATCGAGTGTGTGTACCTGAGTCTGAAGACCAGGGATAGACTAGGGATTCTGTTGGTGTACCGGCCACCCCGCTGCCTATCAAACTCCCTGGCTGAGCTCACGGAACTGGTCTCGGAGCTGGTGTTGGATTCGCCCAGGCTTTTGGTCCTGGGCGATTTCAACATCCCATTCGAGACTGGTTTGTCAGGTGGAGCTCGGGAGTTCGCGGCATCCATGACAACCATGGGCCTATCCCAATTGGTCTCTGGACCCACACATTCAGCGGGTCATACCCTCGATGCTGTTTTCAGTTCCGAACAGACGGATCTGTGGGCGGAGGTAACGAATACCTCCGTGTTGTCATGGACAGACCATTTTCTGGTTAGGGTTAGTATCACGGCTACCACCCGCCCCTGCAGGGGTGGTGGACCTATTAAGATGGTCCACCCTCGAAGGCTGATGGATCCTGCTGGATTCCAGAAAGCCTTGGAGGGTTTTATGGCTGGTATCGTCGACGATCCTGTAGAAGCCCTGGTTGATAGATGGAATCGAGACCTAACTAGGGCTATCGACACGATCGCCCCCAAACGTCCTCTCCAGCCCGCTTCTAACAGGGTGCCCTGGTATACGGAACACCTCAGGGAGTTGAAGCGGAAAGGACAACGACTGGAGCGCCGATGGCGGAAAACTCGACTTCTATCCGACAAGACACGGCATAGAGAACATCTTCGTTCCTATGGGGTGGCAATACGTGCAGCGAAGAAAGCTTTCTTCTCTGCGCGCATTGCGTCTGCGAATTCGCGTCCAGCGGAACTGTTCAGGGTGGTGAGGGGTCTAACCCGGGCACCTTCCCCCCTGAACCCGATTTTAGAGCCTTCGGTGGTTTGCTGCGATGCCTTTAATGATCATTTCGCAGATAAAATCTCTCGGATAAGAGCCGACTTAGATGCCGTCGTTATAGCAGAGGCTGACGATGGAGTGTCCAGTGACTCCGCGAGTAGAATTATACTGGATCGGTTTCAGTTGGTGAGTACCGAGGACGTGGACAAGCTGCTTGGACGAGTGAGGGGGACGACTTGCCCTCTCGATCCCTGTCCTTCATGGCTGGTCATCCAGGGAGGAGATGTGGTTAGATCGCAATTACAATATATTATTAATGCATCTCTCAGGGAGGGGAGTTTTCCATCATGTTTAAAAGAAGCGGTGGTACGGCCGCTTCTAAAGAAGCCCTCCCTGGTTCCCCTGGACTTTAATAATTACAGACCGGTATCAAACCTTCCATTCTTGGGCAAGGTGATCGAGAGGGCGGTTGCCTTTCAACTCCAGGTAGTCTTGGATGACACTGATTTTCTAGACCCATTTCAAACTGGCTTCAGGGTGGGATACGGAGTTGAGACTGCTATGGTCGCCTTAGCGGATGATCTACGCCTGGGTATTGACAGGGGGAGTGTGTCCCTGTTGGTACTTTTGGACCTCTCAGCGGCATTCAATACCATCGACCATGGTATCCTTCTGGAACGCCTGAGGGGATTGGGAATCGGGGGCACTGTGCTTCAGTGGTTCCGGTCCTACCTCTCGGGCAGGTTCCAGATGGTGATGCTTGGGGATAGCTGCTCTGCAAAGAAGGAGCTGCTGGGTGGTGTACCACAAGTGCCATCCTTTCCCCAATGTTGTTTAACATTTATATGAAACCGCTGGGAGAGATCATCCGGAGGCATGGGGCGGGGTGCTATCAGTATGCTGATGACACCCAAATATATTTCTCTATGCCTTCGACAACATCGTCAGCTAAGGATAGTGTGTCTCCTCTGAATGAATGCTTGGAGGCGGTAATGGGCTGGATGAGGAAAAACAAACTGAAGCTGAATCCAGACAAGACGGAGGTGCTTGCTGTCAAAGGCCGCAACCTGGGGTTGGAGGTGTGTCAACCGGTTACACTCCCCCTGAAAGACTGTGTTCGCAGCTTGGGGGTGCTCCTGGATCCGTCGCTCCAAATGACAGCCCAGATAGATGCGATGGCCAGGAGTGCCTACTATCAGCTTCGGCTGATACGCCAGCTGCGCCCCTTCCTAGAGTTGGAAGACCTAAAGATGGTGGTGCACGCGCTGGTAACTTCGAGGCTTGACTTCTGCAATGCGCTGTACATAGGGCTACCTTTGTGCCTAGTCCAGAAACTTCAACTAGTTCAAAATATGGCAGCCAGGTTGGTCACCGGTACATCTAGGAGTGACCATATTACGCCAGCTTTAAAATCGCTCCACTGGCTGCCAATTAGTTTCCGGGCGAAGTATAAAGTGTTGGTCATTACCTTTAAAGCCCTACATGGTTTGGGTCCAGGTTACCTGCGGGATCGCCTTCTCCCGTACAATCCGCCCCGCACGCTCAGGTCCTCTGGGAAGAACTTACTGCGGTCGGCCAAGACTAGGCTGACAACTGTTACCCAGAGGACCTTCTCTTCTGCCGCTCCCAGACTGTGGAATGACCTGCCGGAGGAGACTCGTCAACTTAACAGTCTTTTAGAATTTAAGAAAGCTATAAAGACTGTTCTCTTCCGGCAGGCATATCCAGTGTAATTTTTAGAATGTTTTTAGGATGTTTTTAGGATGTTTTAGGATGTTTTAATGCAGTTTTAATAATATTTGTCATGTTTTAATTAGTTTTATGTATTTTATCATGTTGTTGTTCCCCGCCTCAATCTAGACGGAGAGGCGGGTAAGAAATAAATCGTTATTATTATTATTATTATTATTATTATTATTATTTCCTATGCGAGCCTAGCGTTTTGAAGCACACATGGTCGGTACTGCTGTGATACCTCTGCTTGGCCTGTTCAAAATTTGCATTTCGGACTTTGCCCGTTCAGAGATACATCGAAAGAGAAACTAAAAATGGTGACCACAGGGCGAGAGAACAGCATGACTAGGACAACATCGTGCGAGTCCAGCCCTGAGTAAGTGGAACAAAGTCGCGGCAGGTGTGCATCAAACCATCCGTGTGATGACGGCCAGAATCCCTATAGACCCCTCCCCACCCTTCTAGTCTAGTTGGTGCTGCACAAGAAACCATGGTGGACACATTTGGGAGAGATTGACTCCTCCCCTTTCATCACAAGTCAGGTAGAAACAGCCAAACTCTAGACTGGTCATTGACTGGGTTTGCACGATTACGGAGAGGGAAATAAGCAACAGTGCCTTATTTCCCCTGCTGCACACGCTGGGGCGGGGAGTGGCAGTGTAGCTTGTTGTGTTGTGAGAACCCAGCCAGGGTGGCTTGTTGCCATGTGCATTGATGAGATGCCTTATTAAATGTAGCAATGCTATTGTCAACAATCAAGCATCTCTGTAGATCTTACCAGCACCACTTCTCTATGTTCTTCCGCCATTCATTCTTATTCCAATTCATAGTCCACTTTCTTATCACACTTATTTCTCACTCTCCACGTGGATCATTTTTCATCTGTGCCCTTTTCTATGCCCTGCTCAGTGGATGGGATGGTCTCACAACTAAAACAGCACCTTGCCAAATTGCTTAACGTGCTCAGTTCATGCTGCTGGTATTGAACTTGGATTCTGTTACTTGCGGCATGTTCAGTTTGGATCTTTTCCTCCTTGTTGTTTTTTCTCAGTATTACCTAAGATTGCCAGGCTTAAAATATTTTCCTTGTCTATGTTACCTGTGGCTGAAAATTTTATCCCCATCTAATATATCTTCTAAGTGTGTCCTTGCATATAAATTACATACTTTGGCAGACATGCTGATGTAGAAAAAGGATTACTATAATAAATTGAAGAATAAAAGAGATTTATATGAATTCATCAACAGGAGGAGTTTAGTCCGTAGTACAGATTGGGTGCCAAGATGTCAGACACTAGAGGTGAAAAGTGGTTTAAATAACAAACTTCTTTGAATGCAAAATAACTAAGCCCCAGTGTAACTCTCACTGCTACCAAGAGACTACAGATAATTGGCTTCTTAGTTCAAATCAATATGTGAAATTCATCCCTGCCCCCAACACAATACTGCCTTTTGACATTCATTGCTCCCTTAAAATTGCCAGGTCATAATCCTGCAGTAACAGGCAAAGCTACAACTGGCCAAATTCCCCTGTCAGAACCTAGGGCAACTCATTCAGAAGTGTTTTCTGATTTTATTCAGATTTTCATGGAATTGGCTTTGGTCCATCAGCAACAAATAAAGCAAGAAAAGCAGAATATACACCACCTAAAATCTGTTTTCACAGGTCAAACTGCACTTTAATCCACCTTACTTGGGTGGAGTCCTGCCAGTTGAACTGAACATCATCAACCACAAAGATGCTGCTCAACTAATGACAGAGGCTTGTTCGCTGCCCCTGCCCACGCTCCCCTGGTCAGGGAAGTTTAATGGAAGTGCTTAACTAAGCCCCTATAGTTGACCCTCCCCTCTCATGCACCATTGGGATACCACGAAAGGTTAAAACAGCAATGCATATTGGGAATGGGGAAAGCCAACTAGGGAGAATGCTTGAAGCAGTGCTACTGTGGCATTATGAATGGGAAGGTCAGGTAGCCATAACAGTGAAGTAGCTGTCAGTAAAGATATGAAATGAACGATAAAGAAAAAATAAACAAAAGTAAAAATGAACAGAGGAGACGGGAACAGCAGCAGGAGAAAGCGCTTCCTGCGCTATATCCAAAGCAGACAGTGCAAAGTCAAAACCGAAACCAAAACAGAGGAGCAGCAAGGTGGGGGGAGGGCCAGTTTAGTCAGCCTGCAGTAGGGTTATTATTTCACAGTAGTGCTACTACTGTAATATACTGTAAAAAACATAAATAAATAAATGGAAGAGCAGCAAAAGAGCGTGTGTGAACTGAATCTGCTGTAGCACAATTTTGCAATAGTGCTACTGCAATTTACTGCAAAGTAAAAAAAATAACCCAAACAGAAGGAAAGGAGTGGCAGTATTGAAATAGCACTACTGCCAGAAGGCTAGCCTGTGTCCAAAGTGTGTTACTGCAAATGGCGGGCGGGCGGGTGGGGGCGGGGGGGAGGAAATCAGGGAAAAAGATGTCCTCACCCCTTGACGAGATCACGCACACACGTCTCTAGGCATGCCCATACTTCCTTGGAATTAGATGGAAAAGAGAGTCATGGATATCATCCACCTATTGTTGGCACCGAGTAGTTTCAAATAGAGGTGAAACAGCACTTTAGGCCTGTGCAATCTAGTTTGCTTTTCACTAGAACCCTGAAGTTTGGTGTAAAATACTCATAACAAGCAGGTGTAATGAAAGACTGCGGTTGCCTCTACAAGAGAGGTTTAAAGCTCTTTCAAGGCGCTTAAAAAAATTTACCTCTACAAGAACGGAGCACAAATCGGGCGTAGAGGCGCGTTATCTCTCCGATTATGCGCATTATCGAATGCGCGTTAAACAGCGAGTTTTATTTTGCTCCGGCCGTTGAAGCGCATTTTTGACTATGTGAACAAGCGCTTATGCGCATTAACTACTTGTAAAGCGCATTTTGGTCACCCGTTAATGCGCTTCGCCGCCTCTCGCCGCCTCTCGTGCGGAGATATTAGGCGTAAATGAGCTTCAGCGATTATGCGCATAATCGCCTAACCAGGCGCAAAAGCGAATCCTTGTAGAGGCGACCTGCAACAAAATGGAGTCTCCCTGGCTTGAACATCAGCTAGTCCCTGCCTCCAGCCCCCTTTGCTTTGTTTACCATCTTGCTTCATGAAGAATTCTGGAAAACTTGAAAGCTTGTACGGTATTTTTTGACCTTTGGATTGGTTTAGTATTGTTATGGTGGTATGGATTTGGGGATTTCTCTTTTAGATTTTTTTCCTTCTGGCCAACATGGCAGAGGCTTCACTTATTCCCTTTTCCCACTGAGCTCTCAGTCAGCTAATATAATGCTGCCTCCTGAGATCTACTGTTGTTGTGAATGTAGCCTTTCTTGTCCAAGCAGTTCCTTTCTGAAATGCTTGTTCCCTGATACCGATACCAGTCTCTTTCCTCTCCGGCACTGGTACCACAGAGTGACCAAACCCTTCTCTTGGGAAGCCTCTTGCTACAGAGTGGTTCTTCTTAGCCATTCTGCAGCTGCTCCTGTGTTTAGACTGCCAGGGGTTTCAAAACTCTGGCTGAGGTGAACTCCCAAGATCAAGGTGAAGATATTAGTTAGTCACGTTCTAACAAATTGGCTATGCTTGGTGAGATGCTGAGGGCGTTTCTTGGATGTTTTGCTAATGCACTGTATGAGAGAGAGGCTCAGCAATGATGACATCATAATGGCACTCCATTGCTGCTGTATATCGATTGATACATTCAACAGACAGGGAATCATCATGATTTGAAAACAGCGACATAGTTTCTAGGAATTACCCACATCACTGCTACCACTTGTTTTCCAGCGATATTATTGTGCTGATATTAAGCTTGGGCGTAATGTTGGCCAATTTAGCTGGACCACAGGACTGCTCTGTGTAAATCCATCAGCAGATTGCAATGCAGATGAATAGAAGAAATCAGAGTTGGAAAGATCAAGCGGAAGATCACAGTAGATTCTAATTTATCATCTCAACCATGTTCACAATACCCATTTCTCTAATGGTAGAGTTTGTTTCAATTTTTATATCTGATAAGAAGTCAACATCCTTTTTAATATCTTTTCTTTGGTAAAAAGAAACATTGGGAGAAAAATGACACTTTTTAGTAGGGGTGTGCATCGGATCGGATCCGATCCACGATCCGAATCCGATCCGACCCAAAATCGGGAAAATCCGATCCGATCCGATCCGATCCGGACAACCTCCGATCCGATCCGATCCGATCCGATGAGGTCCGATCCGGATCGGACGCCATTTTGAATGCTTTTTCCCATAGCCAAGTATTGTTTTACAAAAACGCCTATAACTTTTTCATTTTTAAAGATAGAAGGATGAAACTTGGGCACATTGTAGACTGGTTAGGGGTAGTTATCTGTGAGAAATTTCAGAAAGATTGGTGCATGCATTTTGTGGCAATTAATTTTTTAATAAATACCCAGGAATGCCTATAACTTTGTCATTTTTAAAGTTACACACATGAAACTTTGCCACATTGTAGGGGGTACCTTGGGACCTATGTGTGTGAAATTTCAGAAACGTAGGTGCTTGTCTTGTGTGGCAATTAATTTTTAGAAAAATGGGTAGTAGTGGGGTAAATACAGTTACGCCTCCCATTTTTTTATTTTTGAAGATACAAACAGGAAACTTGGGCACATTACAGGTACCACTTGCCTTGATATGTGTGTGAAATTTCAGAAACATTGGAGCTTTCCTTGTGTGGCAATTAATTTTTGAAACAATGAGGAAAGAAACACCTATAACTTTGTCATTTTTAAAGTTACACACATGAAACTTTGCCACATTGTAGGTGGTACCTTGGGACCCATGTGTGTGAAATTTCGGAAACGTAGGTGCTTGCCTTGTGTGGCAATTAATTTTTTAATAAATACCCAGGAATGCCTATAACTTTGTCATTTTTAAAGTTACACACATGAAACTTTGCCACATTGTAGGCGGTACCTTGGGACCCATGTGTGTGAAATTTCGGAAACGTAGGTGCTTGCCTTGTGTGGCAATTAATTTTAGAAAAATGGGTAGTGGTGGGGTAAATACAGTTACGCCTCCCACTTTTTTATTTTTGAAGATACAAACAGGAAACATGGGCACATTACAGGTACCACTTGGCTTGATATGTGTGTAAAATTTCAGACAGCTGGGTCCAGGCATGTGGTGGCAAGGTATTTTTGAAACAATGAGGAAAGAAACGCCTATAACTTTTTTATTTTAAAAGTTAGAAGTCTGAACATTGCTCACTTTGTAGATGGGTTAGGGGTAGATATGTGTCAGAAATTTCAGAATTATAGGTCCAGGCATTTGATGGCTATGGAATTTTTAAATTACATGTTTCAAAAAAATTTCTACAGAGGCCAGGTCTTCCCCTCCCGCTTCCCGCGAAGAAAAGGAAACACTCTCTCGTCTCGATCCCTTTGATCCTTGCTAGTAGTATCCATTACAGGGCTCGTGTTTCCTTTCCTACTTTCACTTTTCAAGCAGAACGGCTGAGCCTAGCTGAGTTTTGCAGCCATGCGTGCAAGGAAGGATCACTCTGGTCTCGATCCCTTTGATCCTTGGTAGTATCCATTACAGGGCTCGTGTCTGCTTGAGTACAAAGTGAAAGCAGACACGAGCCCTGTAATGGATACTACCAAGGATCAAAGGGATCGAGACCAGAGTGATCCTTCCTTGCACGCATGGCTGCAAAACTCAGCTAGGCTCAGCCGTTCTGCTTGAAAAGTGAAAGTAGGAAAGGAAACACGAGCCCTGTAATGGATACTACTAGCAAGGATCAAAGGGATCGAGACGAGAGAGTGTTTCCTTTTCTTCGCGGGAAGCGGGAGGGGAAGACCTGGCCTCTGTAGAAATTTTTTTGAAACATGTAATTTAAAAATTCCATAGCCATCAAATGCCTGGACCTATAATTCTGAAATTTCTGACACATATCTACCCCTAACCCATCTACAAAGTGAGCAATGTTCAGACTTCTAACTTTTAAAATAAAAAAGTTATAGGCGTTTCTTTCCTCATTGTTTCAAAAATACCTTGCCACCACATGCCTGGACCCAGCTGTCTGAAATTTTACACACATATCAAGCCAAGTGGTACCTGTAATGTGCCCATGTTTCCTGTTTGTATCTTCAAAAATAAAAAAGTGGGAGGCGTAACTGTATTTACCCCACCACTACCCATTTTTCTAAAATTAATTGCCACACAAGGCAAGCACCTACGTTTCCGAAATTTCACACACATAGGTCCCAAGGTACCGCCTACAATGTGGCAAAGTTTCATGTGTGTAACTTTAAAAATGACAAAGTTATAGGCATTCCTGGGTATTTATTAAAAAATTAATTGCCACACAAGGCAAGCACCTACGTTTCCGAAATTTCACACACATGGGTCCCAAGGTACCACCTACAATGTGGCAAAGTTTCATGTGTGTAACTTTAAAAATGACAAAGTTATAGGTGTTTCTTTCCTCATTGTTTCAAAAATTAATTGCCACACAAGGAAAGCTCCAATGTTTCTGAAATTTCACACACATATCAAGGCAAGTGGTACCTGTAATGTGCCCAAGTTTCCTGTTTGTATCTTCAAAAATAAAAAAATGGGAGGCGTAACTGTATTTACCCCACTACTACCCATTTTTCTAAAAATTAATTGCCACACAAGACAAGCACCTACGTTTCTGAAATTTCACACACATAGGTCCCAAGGTACCCCCTACAATGTGGCAAAGTTTCATGTGTGTAACTTTAAAAATGACAAAGTTATAGGCATTCCTGGGTATTTATTAAAAAATTAATTGCCACAAAATGCATGCACCAATCTTTCTGAAATTTCTCACAGATAACTACCCCTAACCAGTCTACAATGTGCCCAAGTTTCATCCTTCTATCTTTAAAAATGAAAAAGTTATAGGCGTTTTTGTAAAACAATACTTGGCTATGGGAAAAAGCATTCAAAATGGCGTCCGATCCGGATCGGACATCTGGTCCGATCCGATCCGACCAGCCTCCGATCCGATCCGATCCGATCCGACCCCCCAGGTCCGATTCCGATCCGCTATCCGATCCGATCCGGGGGGTCAGTGCACATCCCTACTTTTTAGTCACAGTCAAAATACTTGCTTCCACAAGCTTCCAGTTCTGTTTAACAAAAGTCTGTTTAGGAGGCAATCCTACCCTGGGCAAACCTCTGCTGGTAAGAGCTCTGACATTGCTAAAGCCCTGCCACACTCTTGCCAGCAGGGTGGAAGTAACAATGGAGTCATTTGTGGGGTTACTTCCCTCCATGGGGCTTCCTCCATCCCAAAAGACAAAATTCAGATAGACATGCCTCAGAGCTGGTCTAACTTCCTCTCTGTGTTGGGGGCTGAGAGGGCTGTAGATACTTTGGATCTGCTCCCTCCCCACTTCAACTGTCATGAGTATGCCCTGGCATTCACACATGCTGGCAAACTGACACAAGACGCTCATGTCAGTGAGACTTCTTTTTATTGAAGAAATCACACAGCAACAAGCGTAATGGTTGCATTCTCCAAACAACACCACTTAAAACTGGTTAGAAAGCTTTAGGCTCCTTGCCTGATACGATCCTTCAGGCAATCACTCGGGTGTGCGTGTGTGTGTGTGTGTGTGTTTAGGGTTAGCCACCATCCAATTTGAGCTTCTCCAGACACTGCATATGCTGGCACCTCCAGGGACATGGCCAAAGCCTAAACAAAATCCCAGGGAGGGGGAAACACTTATGCTCTGAGCCACCAGAGCCGGGCAGAGACTAATCATGTATCAATCAGACCCAGCCTGTCGAACGCTGAGCTGATCCTGGGGAAGCATGATCACAGGGAAGGTCAAACCTCAGGCACAGGAGTCCCATCCTTCTGCTAAGGACTGGCAACTCCCTGCCACCTGAGTCTGGCCACAACCACACAATCCACAGCAAACGCAAGTTCAAGTCTATGAAAAGACTCACAGCTCTTTCCATGGTACAGTCCTTAGAAATCCAGAGTCCAAATAACAAGAGAGAGAGAGAAAGAGCATGTGCAGAGTGCTTCCAAAGTCCCAAACAGATGGAATCCAACATGAGGGATTTCAGGCCTTGCGTTGAAAGATGATCTCTAGCAAGCTTCTTCAGCTTTCCTCCAGCTATTATATACTAAGGCCTGGCCTATTCAAAGCCATTTGACAGACAGGTCCTCTGACCTGTAAACCATGCCCATGTGCCAACCGGGTGCTCCACCCACTACAATGATGCTACAATCTGAGTGACAGCTTCCAAGAGTGCCCCCCCTCCTTTGTACCAAATCCAGGTTCTCAGGGAAACCTGTTACAGCTGCAAGGCCACAACAGGGAGTGAGCGAGAGCTGCTCCCGTGACGGAGACATTGAACAACACGTCCATCCCCCCCCCTCCACATGAGGTTGGAGTTCTGACCTCACAGAGCACAGGTAGGCAACATGGGCACCAGTATGCTCTGGGACACCTTTGCTTTTGCCCACCAAGACGCATTGCTCCTTCCACTCTTTCTTATTTTTTTAATTAACACATGTTCTTACTGGCTGCTGGAATCACTTCTAAGCAATGTGAGGGACTCCAGTTCCTGCCATCTTCATTTCCCATGAATGCTCCGAACTACATGACAAGTCTCAAAAACATTCTTAGGAAATAAAGATGGTGAGCAGATGCAAACCAATATGTTCCTCTGCAGCATGCTCAACTACCAAGAAAAGAAGGCCGGGGGGGGGGGGGGGGGAAGAGAAAAAGACTTTGAAAACTGTGGGCTCAAATGAGTTGTTTAGTTGGTGTGTTGTGGCTCAGACCCCACCTCTGCCTTGTTTACAGTTGTTTGGTCAGGCTACTCAAACTTTGTGACTAGCCACACCTCCCATGGCAGTCATTTTATGGTGGTGCCCATGACAGCTACTTCATAGAATCACAGAAAGGTAGAGTTGGAAGGGGCCTATAAGGCCACTGAGTCCAACCCCCTGCTCAATGCAGGAATCTACCTTAAAGCATCCCTGACAGATGGTTGTCCAGCTGCCTCTTGAATGCCTCTAATGTGGGAGAGCCCACCACCTCCCTAGGTCATTGGTGCCATTGTCGTATTGCTCTAACAGTCAGGATGTTTTTCTTGATGTCCAGCCGGAATCTGGCTTCCTGTAACTTGAGCCAATTATTCCACGTCCTGCATTCTGGGTTGATTGAGAAGAGATCCTGGCCCTCCTCTGTGTGACTTAAATCACCAAAAGTGCACATGGGTACAAAAAGGTTGCCTACCCTGGCATGGAGGGAACAGAAACTTCCATGGTGACTGGGAGGGGACAGGAAAGGGGCTGTGACCTTGTAAACAAAACCCTTCATGGTTGGAGCTTTGTCTAAGCCCTTGGAGGTCCCCCCCCCCCCAATCAATTCTATGGTACCTAGGATGCTGTCTAGAGACCACAGGAGTGCTCTCTTTAAGGTCTGTACCTGAAGAGAAGGAATTCTTGGGAAATGTACATATTTTCCTGAGAGCGTCACAACTTCAAACAGGTATTGGTCAGCTGCCTCGTCTCCCTTTTTCAAACATTCCTTTTTCTGCTGTGTGTTCTATTTTCATCTGCCTGCACATCAGAAAAGAATGTACTGGGAAGGATGAGTCTTTTCCTTGATTTGAATCAAGGTAAATACAGAAAATGCACGACATCCCAAAATGTGAAATGTTGAAAGGAAATAGCATTTGTTACCTTTTGGTGGTGCTGCTGTTTTGCTGATATAAAGAGTGTTAAAATATTTCTTTTTAAAAGGTCTCCCGCTAGTTGTTTTGCTGGAAGGTTTTCAGAATCTTCTTCCTGGTTCTCTGTGAACATAATGCCATTTTAATAAAGGAAGAAGAGAAAGATCAGTATTAGCATGGCTCACTCCAAGGTTAGTTGCATTCTCTGCCATCATTTTAAAAGAGGTTCTGTCTAAAAGCATATGCTTGTATTGAAAGGGCTGATGTGTAGTTACATCTAGTGAAGCAATTTGTAGTTATGTTGCCCCCAAATATTAACCATGTGATAGGCTGACCAGATAAAAATCAGGTCAGGGCTCATGTAACTTTAACAATTGTAGAGAAAAGGGAATTTCAGCCAGTATGCAATTAGTTCCTGGTGATATTCCCTCTTCATCACAACAGTTAAAGTTGCAGGCACTATACTGGAATGACCTGGATTTTATCTGATCAGCCTACCATAGAGTGCCCAGGCATACTGAATTTTGTAGGACAATGTTACTATGGCTCAGTCCATACAACATGTTTCTCTACACAGTGTGAAAACTCCACACAACGATTCAGTTTGTAGGGGGTACTCACCACACAACATGTTCTAACTCCACCATGGTGTGAAAGTGGGTTCCCGTGGAGTTGAGTAAAAGTCAACATGGCATTTGATTAGCAGTTCCTCCACTTTCTCTCCTCCCCCAGTCCTCCCAATGGTATCCCATCAGCCATTGCTGCAAAAAAAATCCCAGTGGCTCTCCTTGAGCAGCACTCTCTCCATTTGCCACTCTACCCAGGGAATTCTGTAGCCAGTGGGGAAAGTCCACTCAATGCAACAGGAAACTCCACAGAGCCCTCTACACAACACGGAACACAACCATTGTGCAGGAAGTCTCCTCTGCACAGCGTTGATATTCAGCAAGCAGTGTTTTCTTTAAAAATAACCTCCACCGTGGGGTGGAGTTTTCCCCTCCAGACAACACATTTCTCAACGGTGGCATAAAAACTCCACAGTGGTGTTCTAAAACCACCATTGAGAAATATGTTTTGTGAACTGAGCCTACAAGTCATTTTAATCACATGATAGGGTGACCAGATAAAATCCAGGTCAGGGCTCATGTAACTTTAACAGTTGTAGAGAAAAGGGAATTTCAGCCAGTGTCATTTGTATGCAATTAGTTCCTGGTGAAATTCCCTCTTCATCACAACAGTTAAAGTTGCAGTGGCCCTGCCTTCTTTTGTATCTGGTCACTCTAGTATAGTGCCTGCACCTTTAACTGTTGTGATGAAGAGGGAATTTCACCAGGAGCTAATTGCATACAGATGACACTGGCTGAAATTCCCTTTTCTCTACAACTGTTAAAGTTACATGAGCCCTGACCTGGATTTTATCTGGTCAGCCTACTCTATGGTAAAAGAAAAACTTTGTCCTTAGCAGATGTACAGATTAAAATATATTAAAATCTATAATTTCTTGAAGCCTAATAAAATTGAATGGATTCTCATAGCAAAAAAACTCTGGTTTGACATTACTACTATGATAATTCAAAGCTTCCAAAATAATTCTCATTGAATTAAAATGTATAGACTTCAAAAAAACCATTGCACATGCCCTATCAATGCAAAGGAAGGTTCCATATGTGCATTAGAGGAGGAACCACCACTTATCCTACCCTTGGCAGGATCTACACTACTGCTTTAAAACAGTTTATAACAGTTTTGAGAACTGTTGGGGCCCAGGACACACTCTACATACAGTTTTCAAAACGTTTCCAAAGTGTTTTATCTTGCTTGGTGTAGATCTGGTCCTTATGTATGATTTGCAGTTAGGCATGTGTAAAATAGTAATATTGGCTATTTTATGATACAAAGGGAGGGGTGATGGCTATGAACTGACACCAATTTCAGCTATGTTCTTTATTATGTATTTATATTAGGGATGTGCACTGGATCGGACCCGATCCACGATCCGAGTCCGGTCCAGTGGGAAATCGGATAAATTATCCGATTTCCGATCCCGCAGCTGGATCGGCCGATCCAATCCGAACCGGTCCGAAAAAGCTCCGAACCAGTTCGGCGGATCGGCGGATCGGCGGGCGCCCACTGGCGCCCACCGCCGCTTCCATTGGCGGGCGCCAGTGGGCGCCCGCCGATGAAAGTGGACAGCGGGGGGGGGGAGGAGGGGGGCACTTACCTTCTCGGCCCGGTGGCTCCCGTCCGGCGCCGGCGCCTACTACTACTAGCAGGCTCCGTGGCCTGCTCTAGGGTGGCGCGCCGGGTGATGTCATCACCCGGCGCGCTACTCTAGAGCAGGCCGCGGAGCCTGCTGGTAGTAGTAGGCGCCGGCGCCGGACGGGAGCCACCGGGCCGGGAAGGTAAGGAGGGGGTGCGTGGAGGGGAGGAGGGGGCGCGCGGAGGGGGGAGGGGGGCCCTTACCTTTCCGGCCCGGCGGCTCCCGTCCGGCGCCGGCGCCTACTACTCCCAGCAGGCTCCGCGGCCTGCTCTAGGATGGCGCGCCGGGTGATGTCATCACCCGGCGCGCTACTCTAGAGCAGGCCGCGGAGCCTGCTGGAAGTAGTAGGCGCCGGCGCCGGACGGGAGCCGCCGGGCCGGAAAGGTAAGGAGGGGGTGCGTGGAGGGGAGGAGGGGGCGCGCGGAGGGGGGAGGGGGGCCCTTACCTGCCCGGCCCGGCGGCTCCCGTCCGGCGCCGGCGCCTACTACTCCCAGCAGGCTCCGCGGCCTGCTCTAGGATGGCGCGCCGGGTGATGTCATCACCCGGCGCGCTACTCTAGAGCAGGCCGCGGAGCCTGCTGGAAGTAGTAGGCGCCGGCGCCGGACGGGAGCCGCCGGGCCGGAAAGGTAAGGAGGGGGTGCGTGGAGGGGAGGAGGGGGCGCGCGGAGGGGGGAGGGGGGCCCTTACCTGCCCGGCCCGGCGGCTCCCGTCCGGCGCCGGCGCCTACTACTCCCAGCAGGCTCCGCGGCCTGCTCTAGGATGGCGCGCCGGGTGATGTCATCACCCGGCGCGCTACTCTAGAGCAGGCCGCGGAGCCTGCTGGAAGTAGTAGGCGCCGGCGCCGGACGGGAGCCGCCGGGCCGGAAAGGTAAGGAGGGGGTGCGTGGAGGGGAGGAGGGGGCGCGCGGAGGGGGGAGGGGGGCCCTTACCTTTCCGGCCCGGCGGCTCCCGTCTGGCGCCGGCGCCTACTACTCCCAGCAGGCTCCGCGGCCTGCTCTAGGATGGCGCGCCGGGTGATGTCATCACCCGGCGCGCTACTCTAGAGTAGGCCGCGGAGCCTGCTGGAAGTAGTAGGCGCCGGCGCCGGACGGGAGCCGCCGGGCCGGAAAGGTAAGGAGGGGGTGCGTGGAGGGGAGGAGGGGGCGCGCGGAGGGGGGAGGGGGGAGGGGGGCCCTTACCTGCCCGGCCCGGCGGCTCCCGTCCGGCGCCGGCGCCTACTACTACCAGCAGGCTCCGCGGCCTGCTCCAGGGTGGCGCGCCGGGTGATGTCATCACCCGGCGCGCTACTCGAGAGTAGGCCGCGGAGCCCGCTGGTAGTAGCCGCCGGCGCCGGACGGGCCGAGAAGGTAAGTGGCGGGGAAGGGGGCTTACCTCCCCCCGGAGCCGTCCGCTTCTATCCGCTGGCGCCCGCGGGCGCCAGCGGATGGAAGCGGGCGGCCCCAGGGGGGGTAGGGAGCGCGGGGGAGGGGGTTTACCTGCCGGGGCCGTCCACAGTGGACGGCCCCGGGGGGGGGAGGGAGTTAGGCCCCCCCTTACCCACCCGCCGCCATTTTTTCCTCATAGACTTGCATTGCAATGCAAGTCTATGGGGAAAAAAATGGCGGCCGATCCAAAAATTTACGATTTTTGGGTCGGGATCGGACTCGATCCGGTCCGGGGGGCCTCCGATTTTGTCCGAACCGGTCCGGGACAAAATTGGAGGTCCCGATCCGGGTCCCGATCCGATCCGGGGGGTCCGTGCACACCCCTAATTTATATTGATCCCTATTTTCCCTAATAACATAGTTAGGCTGGACAGTTTAGAATTCGGCAACAAATACCACTTGTTTCAGAGATAGTATTTACTGAGTAAATATTAGGTCCCAGAAGGCTACCATTTCCTAAAACCTCCAATATGACTGGCAGTTTTGGAGTTGTCATAATACTTATAAAATATTAAATAAGGAAATCATTCTATTCTTTATTCATTACATGTCTCAATATGGGCTTATTATGAAGGAACAGGGAGCATTTTTGTATTTAATTGATTTTAGGACATTATGGGGTTAAATTGTGTGTGTGTGTTTCTGCCAAACAAAAGTTTAGAGGTCAAAACTTCATTTAGTATGTAGAGCTTAAGAGGTTTTGATCAGGAAGTCAGAAGATTATGAGGTTCAGCAGAAGCTCAGGGAGAAAAAGGTTTTAGGCTCAGGAAATTGAAGCCTATTTTCAGAAACAAACAAGAAACAATCCTCCTGAATGGTTGGAGTGAAGGAGGAAAAACATATTTTTAACAGATAAAAGCCTTGGCAAAAAGACAGGGGCAGGATCTACACTACTGCTGTAAAATGGTTTAAAACGGTTTATAACAGTAGTGACAACTATTGGGGCCCAGGACACACTCCATGTACAGTTTTCAAAACGTTTTCAAAGTGTCGTATCCTGCTTGGTGTAGATCGGAGGAGGAAAAGGCGAAGGAGAAAAGCCCACAGTCTTAGAGGAAAAAGGCAAAGCTGCTGGCACTGGAGAACTGATTGAGAGAACTAGAAGAACGCCAGTAAGGTATTAAGTTGTTTTAGTTGGATGCATTTATTCCTGATTGTTTTGTATATGACCCCCTCTAGATGGATTCCGTTTGACGCCTGTTCCTCCGATTATGCGCATCTTCTCGGAAGCGCTTTATCGTAAATGCTTGTATGCAGGAGGTAATTGAGCACTCAACAGGTGACCTTACCGGTTGTTTCAAATGCGCTTTACAAGTAGTTAATGCGGAGAATCGCTTGTTCACATAGTCAAAATGCGCTTTAACGACCGGAGCAAAATAAAACTCACTATTTAACGCGCATTCGATAATGCACATAATCGGAGAGAAAACGCGCCTCTACGCCTGATTTGCACTCCGTTCTTGTAGAGGTACATTTTTTAATGCGCCTTGAAAGAGCTTTAAATGCCTCTTGTAGAGGCAGCCTATTACTCTATTGTGCTGGTGTGTATATTTGTATATATTCAGATTTTTCCTCTTATTACATTTTTCTTCAGTAAAAATAATTTTTTGGGGAAACGTCATGCTTTCTTCTTCTTTTCTGGGTTATCCACCCCATTTCTAACAGCTACCTCCCCCCCATGCACTACCTAAAGTAGACACCTGAGATCTAGTGCTCCATCACACCTATGTTCCCCTTGTATTTTGCCTCCACATTTTTTTTAACCTCCATAAGCCCTGAAAGCGCTCCTCCCTTTTTGTAGCTATACCGGTGATTTCTCTTTTCACTTGTTTGCTGTCCTGCTGCTATTGCGCCCGCCCCACCCCTATAGAAATGACTTTTAATAGAGTGGTCACTCAGAAGCTTTTTTTAAAAGTCTAAAACAGCAAACTGGAAAGAAGTGCTCTGCGACCCTATGCTTACTTCTGAGGTCTTACTTCTGTTTACTCAGAAGTAAGTCTCTCTCTGTTCAATGGGGTTTACCCATGCATTGGATTTTAGTAGAATCATAGAATAGTAGAGTTGGAAGGTGCCTACAAGGCCGATGGAAGCGGACAGCAGGGGGGGCTTCCCTGGCGGGGCTGTCTGCTTCCATCGGCGGGCACCAGTGGGCGCCCGCCGATGGAAGCGGACAACGGGGGCAGGGGGCTTACCTTCCGGGGACGTCCGCTCCTGTCCGCCGCTGGCTGCTACTGCGAGCAGGCTTCACGGCCTGCCCCTAGGTAGCGCGCCAGGGGCAGGCCGCGAAGCCTGCTCGCAGTAGCGGCCAGCGGCGGACGGGAGCGGACGGCCACGGAAGGTAAGCAGGGGGAGGGGGGTAAGGAGCGCAGGGGAGGGGGCTTACCTGTCGGGGCCATCCACAGCGGATGGCCCCGGGGGGGAGGAGGGAGTTAGGCCCCCCTCACCTACCCGCCGCCATTTTTTCCTCATAGACTTGCATTGGGGGAATGCTTTCTTTCCCCCAATGCAAGTCTATGGGGGGGGGGGGAAATGGCAGCCGATCCAAAAATCAGATGTCCGATTTTTGGATCAGGATTGGACCCAATCCGGTCCGGGGGGCCTCCGATTTTGTCCGATCCGATCCGGGACAAACTTGGAGGTCCCGATCTGGGTCCCGATCCGATCTGGAGGGGTCCGTGCACACCCCTAGTAATTGGTTACATTGTCATATTGCTCTAACAGTCAGGAAGTTTTTTCTGATGTCCAGCCAGAATCTGGCTTCCTGTAACTAGAGCCCATTATTCCCTGTCCTGCATTCTGGGTTGATCGAGAAGAGATCCTGGCCCTCCTGTGTGTGACAACTTTTCAAGTATTTGAAGAGTGCTCCCATGTCTCCCCTCAATCTTCTCTACTCCAGGCTAAACATGCCTAGTTCTTTCAATCTCTCCTCATAGGGCTTTGTTTCCAGACCCCTAATCATCCTTGTTGCTCTCCTCTGAACACGCACCAGCTTGTCTGCATCCTTCTTGAAGTGTGGTGTCCAGAACTGGACACAATGCTCAAGATGAGGCCTAACCAGTGCTGAGTAGAGAGGATCCAGTACCTCATGCGATTTGGAAGCTATACTTCTATTAATGCAGCCCGAAATAGTATTTGCTTTTTTTGCAGCCACATCGCACTATTGGCTCATATTCAACTTGTGATCTACAACAATTCCAAGATCCTTCTCGCGTGTCGTATTGCTGAGCCAAGTATCCCCCATCTTGTAACTGTGCATTTGGTTTCTTTTTCCTAGGTGTAGAACTTGGCATTTATCCCTATTAAATTTCATTCTGTTGCTTTCAGCCCAGTGCTCCAGTCTATCAAGATCACTTTGGAGTTTGTTTCTGTCTTCCAGGGTATTAGCAACCCCACTCAATTTTGTGTCGTCTGAAAATTTGATAAGCATTCCTCCTCGTCCAAATCATTAATAAAAATGTTGAAGAGCACTGAGCCCATGACTGAGCCCTCTGGTACCCCGCTCGTTACCTCCTCCCAGTGTGAAATGGTACCATTGATAAGTCCTCTGAGTCCGATTCTGTAGCCAACTGTGGATCCACCTAATAGTTGTTCCATCTAGCCCACTTTTCACTAGTTTGTGAATCAGAATGTCATGGGGCACTTTGTCAAAAGCTTTGCTGAAGTCAAGATATACTATATCCACAGCATTCCCACAAGGGAGGTTACCCGATCAAAAAATGAGATCAGAGTAAGGGAACCAGCAGATCTCTATTTTAAGAACTGGAGATTCACAGCTTCACATCATCAAAGTAAAGGAAAATCGGTCTTTCACAAATGCAAACAGGTGAACATTCTCTTTGGTGGACTATCAGGAAAAGGGTTTAAAGGGAGGGGAATTTTAAAAAATCCTAAAAATTCAAGGGATGAACCGATTTGATTCAAACTGGGCATGTCAAAAGCTCTACTTATGAGCTCTCAAGATCCCAAGTTTCATCTCTTTATCTTTAAAAATGAGGGAGCAGGGGGCAAGGAGGGTGAGCAGTAAAAAGTAGATTCATTTGAACATTCGACACAGTGTGCTGGAGGAGGGCCCCACCCTCTCCTTTCATCAGCAAGACTCCATTCAAAGCACACGCCCCCAACAAAGGAAAAAGCAAGGGGACAGCACTAAATGGAGGCTTAAGGGTGCATTAAAGTTGCTTGGGGAAAATAATCCAGACTTTCCCCGCACCAAAATAATATGCAAAACAGAGGAAAAGAGGCAAAATTGGTGCAGGGCAGGGATAACATCATGTGAGTCTCGCGCTGCAAAACCAGATACCAGGCGTGGCAAGAGTGAGTTAAACTGCTGGTGTGATGGAGCTCCTAGAAAGCTTTAAGACTAGAGAAAGCCAGTGAAATAAAGATTTCCACCTGATGGCAGTGAAAAAGGCCACAGAAAGGAGATGGCAAACGAAAAAAAGAAGAAGAAAAAAGTAGAAGAGAATTTGTACATACCGGTACTATTTTGTCTGCTTTCTCTTCCACTCACAAAACAGGATCCATGGCAGTCCTCTTGTACTGAAAGCTTCTCAGGCCCCCTCCACAAGAATGCGCCTTTGCGCCTGGTTCCGCGATTATGCGCATTATCGCGGAGGCGCATTTACTCACAATCCCTCTGCACGGGAGGCGGCGAGAAGCGGCGAAGCGCATTAAAAGATGCCCAAAAAGCGCTTTCCAGGTAGTTAATGCGCATAATCGCTTGTTCACACAGCGAAAATGCGCTTTAACGGCCGGAGCAAAATAAAAGTCGCTATTTAACGCGCGTTCGAAAATGCGCATTATCGGGGAGATAACGCGCCTGTACGCCCGTTTTGCGCTCCGCTCGTGTGTAGGTAAAATTTATAATGAGCCTTCAAGGCTCATTAAACGCCCCGTGTGGAGGAGGCCTCAGAGAACTTTCATGAATAATTCCATGAAAATATTGCATTTTAGTGTATATGCCACTTATTTAGTCAATATTTTTTTTTCTTTGAGTCGCTATGGTAATGAAAAGGCAGCTGTCTTTGGAAATAATTACTAATGAAAAACTATCAAAGTCAAGTGGCCAAGGTTTAAAACTGTATGTGTCCTGAGGCAACATTCTTTGACTAAAAAAATTAATTGCATCATTTGCAAATTTCATTAGAATGAGTTGGAAAGCAACGGGAGACATGTTTTCACATTTCAAAATATCAGCTGCTTTGCAAAAACACTTGTAGGAATGAATACCTCATCTGATATAAAAACCATGCATTGCTTTTCAGCAAGAAGGGAACAGTGGTGGTAGTTGACAGTTTAAGCATTTAGAATGTGTAATAAGCTTTGAACTGTTACAAAACAGCTGTGCAATACTTTCAGAAATATAAAAGAGTGTTCAAATATGGCCACTGCACTCCTGGTCATTCTGTTGCACTATCAGGACTGACTGCTAGCCGAAATGAGAGTTAACACTTCCTAAAGTAACCCCAGAAAGGAGTGGAAATACTTATTTCTGGATTGGGATAAGTCAGTGCAGCTCCCTACTGTGAGCTCTGTTGAACTGCTCTGTTCTGGAAACTCATGTTTCTGCTCATTTCCAGTTGTTTTCAGAAGCTTAATTCCCCATTGCTCCTGCAGTTATTGAATATGCTGTGATAAGGAGTTTTCTTTACTGCAGGCAGCCCCTGAGGAAGGAAGTAGTTTCTGAAATGTTAGGGCAATTTGGCACAAAATAAGCTGGCACCCATATGATATTGTATCACTTTTGATATTTTTAGCTACTTTTGATGCCTTCTTGTTTTGGGCTGACAATAGGATTCTGCCCAATTACATGTACTCAAGATGAGGCCTAACTAGTGCTAAATAGAGGGGAACCAGTACCTCACACCATACTCTGGGCATTAGTATATAGACATCAAAGACCATGTGCTTGATGGTCTGATTTTTTTCCTACATTATTGTGAAGACTATTTTTGGGTGCTATTAGAGCACATCTCTGTGTTATAGTGCATAAGCCTTCTTCCATTGTTGCCTCCAAGTTTACATCTCCCTCCCCCAAAGGATTCAGTTTAAAGCCCTCCTGATGGTTCTTCATGCTGTGGCCAAACACATTCTTCCCAGCCCTTGTGAGGTGCAACCTGTCCCTTGCCAGCACTCCGCCTTCCAAGTAGCATAGCCCGTGGTCCCAGAATCCGAATCTCTTTTGTCAGCACCACCTTCATAGCCAGTCGTTCACCTGGATTATTTTTATTTCCCGTTCTACTCCTTTCTCAAGATCTGGAAGGATGGATGAGAAAACTATCTGGGCCCCAAAGTTCTTGAGTTTCCTTCCAGGAGCTTAAAAGTCTGTCGTGATTTCTTCATAGCTCCACTTGGCACTATCATTTATTCCCACATGGATGAGAAGAAAAGGATATGTGTTAGTGAGATTTATGAGCTTTGGCAATCCTTCAGTCACATCTCTAATCTGTCCTCCAGGGAGACAGTATACCTGGTGAGTCAATGGGTCTTTGCAACATACTTGTGTTTCAACGCCACGCAGCAGGGAGTCTCCCACAATGACTACTCTTTTCTTCTTAGTCGACTGACCTTCTGCCTCTTGCTCACTGTTGCATGGGGTCCCCTGTAATTCTTCCTCTGCAGACTGTCCTCCAGTCTCCTCCAGTAGCTGAAAGTTGTTACATAACTCTAATGGTTCCACTGGTGCAGATTGTCTTCTAGTTCTTCTGCTCCTAACTGTCACCCTTTTTCCAGGGAGCTTCCTCTTCATTGGCTTTTCTCATCTCAGCATTCTCCATTTCTGCTTCAATCTGCTGTCGCTCTTCCATTTTGAAAAGCAACAAGATGGTCTAAGAAGTCTTTCCATTTTTGCTAGTAGATCTGTTATAAGTAAGTATCCACAACTGGGTTGTAGCTAATGACTAATAACAAAAAAAAATTGTTTTGTTTTTCTAAACATTATCATCTTTTTTCTTTTTGGGGCTGTTTGACTCCCTTCTAAAAAACCCAATCAATCTTTGATCCAATTTATACTTGCAGGAAAATAGAGTGGCAATACCTCCTGAAAACAACAGAATGAAATTTAATAGGAATAAATGCCAGATTCTACACGTAGGAAAAAGAAACCAAATGCACAGTTACAAGATGGGGGATACTTGTCTCAGTAATACGACAAGTGAGAAAGATCTTGGAATTGTTGTAGATCACAAGCTGAATATGAGCCAACAGTGTGATGTGGCTGCAAAAAAAGCAAATGCTATTTTGGGCTGCATTAATAGAAGTATAGCTTCCAAATCGCATGAGGTACCGGTTCCCCTTTATTCAGCGCTGGTTAGGCCTCATCTTTAGTATTATGTCCAGTTCTGGGCACCACACTTCAAGAAGGATGCAGACAATCTGGAGCGTGTTCAGAAGAGGGCAACGGGGATGATCAGGGGTCTGGAAACAAAGCCCTATGCGGAGAGATTAATAATAATAATATAATAATAACGATTTATTTCTTACCCGCCTCTCCGTCTAGATCGAGGCGGGGAACAACAACATGATAAAATACATAAAACTAATTAAAACATGACAAATATTATTAAAACGTCATTAAAACATCCTAAAACATCCTAAAAACATTCTAAAAATTACACTGGATATGCCTGCCGGAAGAGAACAGTCTTTATAGCTTTCTTAAATTCTAAAAGACTGTTAAGTTGATGAGTCTCCTCCGGCAGGTCATTCCACAGTCTGGGAGCGGCAGAAGAGAACGTCCTCTGGGTAACGGTTGTCAGCCTAGTCTTGGCCGACCGCAGTAAGTTCTTCCCAGAGGACCTGAGCGTGCGGGGCGGATTGTACGGGAGAAGGCGATCCCGCAGGTAACCTGGACCCAAACCATGTAGGGCTTTAAAGGTAATGACCAACACTTTATACTTCGCCTGGAAACTAATTGGCAGCCAGTGGAGCGATTTTAAAGCTGGCGTAATATGGTCACTCCTAGATGTACCGGTGACCAACCTGGCTGCCATATTTTGAACTAGTTGAAGTTTCCGGACTAGGCACAAAGGTAGCCCTATGTACAGCGCATTGCAGAAGTCGAGCCTCGAAGTTACCAGCGCGTGCACTACCATCTTTAGGTCTTCCAACTCTAGGAAGGGGCGCAGCTGGCGTATCAGCCGAAGCTGATAGTAGGCACTCCTGGCCGTCACATCTATCTGGGCTGTCATTTGGAGCGACGGATCTGGGCATGTTTAGCCTGGAGAAGAGAAGACTGAGGGGAGACATGATAGCACTCTTCAAATACTTTAAAGGTTGCAACACAGAGGAGGGCCAGGATCTCTTCTCAATCAACCCAGAATGCAGGACAGGGAATAATGGGCTCTAGTTACAGGAAGCCAGATTTCGGCTATACATCAGCAAAAACTTCCTATTAGAGCAATACGACAATGGAACCAATTACCTAGGGAGGTTTGTATGTCCAGAAATGTTTACTCACTTCCACATGAGGTACAAGCTTGAAATATGGCACACTGATAGGTCTTCATGTAGAATGTATCAGAAAAACCTTAAAACCTGAAATTTTGGGGTTCAAGTATTTTTAAAGGCTTTAATAAAAACATAGGCTTATGCCTACAACTCCCAGCATGCCTTGAGCAGAAGGGCAGACTTACTGGGCTTTGGTGGCCAGTGTGAGTGCATGGCCAGGTGGGCACTGTGTGCCTTTCACAAGCCAGTGGACCTTAGGTCGATCTCGAGCAGTCAACCCAATTCCACATCAAAGTTACCCTGTTCTGATATCGTTTTCTCAGAATCTGTCTCCACCCTGAAGGGGGAAGCATGCGTGTGGCCATAGCCCTAAAGATGGAGGGAGGGGAGGTACTCTGCACATGCCCAGAATCACCCTATTTGCTGTGACAGCACAGCATTTTAAAACAGCCGCCTGCAGTGCCCCTCCCGCTTTTGCCAAAGCAATGGGAAATGGGGTTTGCACTTCCGGCCTCATGCCGATGATGTCGTCACCAGTCTGAGGGAGCCTGTGGTGGAGAATAGGCACCAGCCGGGAGGCCGAGCAGCAGCAGCCAGCCACTGGTAAGGAGCTCATGTGCTGCAGTGAGGGGCGGCTCAGTTGCTTGGATACTGCGAAGGGGTCCTCCAGGGCTCTTTCTCTCCCACCCGTCCCCTCCTTAAAGATGAATAAGTCGTAGAGATATTTCTTATCAAATGTGATAAACCTTATTCATGGACTTGAGCAATGCCGGATATATCAGCTAGTCTTTATATAACCCTCCATAGGAAAAACACTTCCTCTACATTGAAAACCCGATGTTGGAGGGAGCCTTCCCTCTGCCATGCAAATTATCAATGTGCAGTCTAACATGGCACAACCTAGGCAATAGGTTTATCACCTTTGTACACCCCAGAAGTGGGTGCACATTGTAGGTACAAGGAAGTGATTCATTTTACAAGGTCCTTGGCAGCTAAGGAAATTTTAACTGCCAGGCTGTAAATACTGGGATGTTACAGATGGTCTGTGTCCATGGACCTACGAAGAGTCATCTTTGTTGGCCAATAATTCTCAGTAGATAATGGAGATTTCATTGGACATTCAAAAAGATGATGCCATTCCTCCTCTTAAAACCAGAACATTACATGTCAGTGGCCACAACACTTGCAGATCTTAATACTATATAGCTAAAAATCAAAGGTTAACATCAACTGAGATGTTACATGGAAGACCACAGAATTCAGTAATTTGATTTCAGGAAAGAGGCCTTAGAATCAGGTTCTTTCTTTCTTTTTCAAAACACTATTGAACTTCATAGATTGTTGCAAAACATTTAAAATCAAAATTAGTCTCTCATGTTAAACCCTGGGAGGATATGATTTTTAAAAAAATCTCTGAAAAGCAGCCACAGATGGGGCCAACCACATCTCTCTCAGGAGGGAATTCCATAGGGTAGAGACTAGAACTAAGAAGACCCTGTCTCTAGTACCTAACAACCTTTTTGAGTTTGGAGCTGGGCTTCAGAAGATTATCTTAACACAAGGGCAGGTTCATAGAGATATAGACAGTTCTTCAAATAATCTGAACCTCAACAATTTAGGCTTTAGAAGTAAAATACTAATAATAGCATTTTGAATTGAGCCTGGCAGCTGGTATGGGATTGCTGTAATATAATCTGACTCACTAGCCCAAGCAAGGGTTCTATACCAGCAGAAGTTTCTGAATCATCTTCAAAGGCAGCCCCACAAAGAATACATTATAGTAGCCTAATCTGCATGTAACTAGGAAATACATAACTAAGGCCAGGTTCTTCTTCCCAAATCCTGATCAGTACCTTTCCCCTGATCAGGATTTAGGAAAAATAATAATCCTAGGTACCTAAATGCATTCATGGTGCTCAGACTACTTCCAGAACTGGGAAGTCCACCTAGGCATTCCTGATGTAGCAGTTTTCTGAGCAGCTTTGGTCATTGTTCCCAGCCTCCAGGTGCAAACACTTCTGGATCTAAGCAGTAATCTAGCCATGTGATCAACCAGTCCTTCTTCCAGGCAGGCTGCTTTCTGGTGGGGGAAATGGTTACTCTAACTGCTGACCGCTTGAGCACCGGGATCACCTGAACATTCAGCTGATTCCTGCCCTTGAAGCAGGCCAGAGATAGACTTGAGGTGGCAGGAGATGTGCAGCTGTGCTTCTTCTGACCAGTTCACATCTCTCCCTTACTTAAGCTTCTGGGATGGGAATTGGTTGACTGGTCAAAATATTCAAACATGGGTAAATGTGCCACACAATAGCTATGATCAAATGTATAGCTCATGTTGCTGTTGAGAAGATCATGTGGCTGCGTTTCATATTAGCTGATTAGCTAGAAACCACTTGATGATATGTATAATGTTAGCTTGTCATCTTCTCTCTTGGCTCTCATAGAAGAAGAAGAAGAAGAAGAAGAAGAAGAAGAAGAAGAAGAAGAGGAGGAGGAGGAATGAGCAGCTAAACGTTATTGTAGGTAGAAGTGGCTTCATGGTTGTTAAACATCTCACTGTGGAATCCAATGCTGTTTGCAGCTTTCTCTCGTTGTGTCTTGGTAATCTGGCAGATTGCTATTGAACAGAGGGGAATCCCTCTAAATGTATAGCAGAAATTAGCAAAGCTGTATTTTTTGACAACAGAGATGACTCACAATTATTCATTGCTTCTTTCTTCTAGCGAATTGTTAGTGGAATTCATTCCCAGATGGCCACTAAACAGAGAGAGAGAGGGAGAGAGGGAGAGAGAGAGAGGGAGAGAGAGGGAGAGAGAGAGAGAGATGTTCTATATTTACAGTGCTGACAAGACACACAAAAAGAAATGGCTTATTCTGAAGGCAGGACATGAGGGGCAGCTGCACTCCTCAAGCACAACTTTCAGCCCTGTCCTTTGCAGTTGCACAAGCCATTTTGAGGTTATAAATTATGACAGCGGGGAAGAGGCAAGAGCTAGAAAAAGTAGGGTGATTTGGACATTATTTATTACATCAAATGCCTATTTGTCAGCGTGATCAAGAAAATACAACAGTTGCCAGGCAACTCAAACAGGGCCTGTGTGCGGCAGAGCGTATAGTAATGCGGACTTCAGAATGAAGGACACTAATCCTCTGGGGGTTGGAAGGAACTGATGGTTGTCGGTGGTGGGGAAGATGGCCACATCCTGACCTGAGAGGGAGCTGCTCCAGAACTGCATTACTCTGCAGCTTTCCCACACACAACAGGGGGGAAACTGAAGTAAACAGGCTTCCAACATATCCTGAACCTGCAGAGGCCTTTAGGTAGGGTGACCATATGAAAAGGAGGACAGGGCTCATGTAACTTTAACAGTTGTAGAGAAAAGGGAATTTCAGCCAGTGTCATTTGTATGCAACTAGTACCTGGTGAAATCCTCTCTTCATCACAACAGTTAAAGTTGCAGGGGCCCTGCCTTCTTTTGTATATGGTTGCTCTTAGGGTGACCATATTTTGGAAACCAATAAGGAGGACAATATGGCCGCCCCAAGGGGACGTGCCCACCAACATGTCCATCCCCCAAGGGGGTGTGCCCACCAACATGTCCATCCCCCAAGGGGGCGTGCCCACCAACATGTCCATCCCCCAAGGGGGCATGCCCATCTACATGTCCAGCCCCCAAAGGGGTGTGCCCACCCAAACATGGCCTTGGTCACATGTCTGATTTCACAGCATACAATTAAGACAAACTTGTTCTACACAACATCTTAATGTTAAAATCACTGAAATAAAGAACAAGTGAGATATTGAATGTATCTGAAATTAACTTCACTCACTTCTACTTTTGTAGCTTTTGCTGTTCTTTGAAGCTTTTACTATACTCTGTGTGATAGAGTCTTCCCTTCCCTCAAATATATTTCCTGACTGCAAATCTTTCACTGGATTACAATAGTCTCAACTTTCCTAATGTTTAACACTCTTTCCCCATCATTTTTCTCATATCCATACTCACAGATTCAGCATACTGTTACCATTGAACAAATGAAGCAGTGGACAAGTGCAGAGAAATCTAGTACAACAAACTAGCAACCTAGCATGCAGGAAGAGTATAAAATATGATTACCCTGCAAACATTAGCCATGGAACAAAATGGACTAAAGGCTTGTTGTAGTCACTTCTCGCCTCTTAGCTTGTTTCAACTTCTGGTTGATCAGTGAGAAACTAAGCTAACAATGTGTGATTATATCTCTGATTTATTAGCCATGTGAACAAGACCATGGTCAATACAATACAAAGATAGGCCAGAACAGATGCCCATTATTACAATGCTAGATAAGGATCTTTCCTTCCTTTTATCCAAGTATATCCTGAATTTACATTGCCTCAGTGTGCAGAGAACATGCAACCAGCAAGTGCTCTCCAGAAAGATGCTTTCAGAGCCTAGGAGATTCAGACACACTCAAGCCAAGCCATGCTACACACTCAAATATTACCTTACTTGGACAGAACAATTCTGGGAAAAATCAATACTTTGCAATCAACCAGACATGACAGTCAAAAACAACAAAGAAAAAACACACCTACCTCAATGACATAACAATACCTAATGACAAAACTGTTGCAGAAAAGGAAGAGTTAAAGAGAGAAAAATATACACCAATGGCTATGGAAGTTAAAGAACTATGGTAACAGGAAAAATTACAATCATTCAATTAGTTAGAGTGATCGAATGGAAAGGAGGACAGGGCTCCTGTATCTTTAAGAGCAGTATTGAAAAGGGAATTTCAGCAAGTGTCATTTGTATGCATGTAGCATCCTAACCCTAACCAGTACCTCACACGATTTGGAAGCTATACTTCTATTAATGCAGTCCAAAATAGTGCTTGCTTATTTTGCAGTCCCATCACACTGTTGGCTCATATTAAGCTTGGAATCTACAACAATTCCAAGATCCTTCTCGCCTGTAGTGTTGCTGAGCCAAGTATCCCCCACCTTGTAACTGTGCATTTGGTTTCTTTTTCCTACTTGTATAACTTGGCATTTATCCCTATTAAATTTCATTCTGCTGTTTTCAGCCCAGCACTCCACTCTATCAAGATCACTTTGAAGTTTGTTTCTGTCTTCCAGGGTATTAGTCATCCCACCCAATGTTCTTGGCCAGCTCAACCGTGCTAGCCAATTACAAGCCCCGGATGGCGCAGGGGAGGAGGCCGGAACGACGCGTACCCGGAAGTGCGGGCGCGCGTCATTCCGGCCTCTTTTCCGGACGATCTAGGCCTTGTTCTTGGCAGGCGCTGGCTAAGAACAAGACATAGATGGCACAGGTGAGGCCCAATTTTCCGGACTTTGGGGGATATTCTGCAATTTCCCCCCGGATTCAAATTTGGCCCCTTATTCCGGACTTGTCCGGGGGGATCCGGACGTCTGGTCACCCTAGTCACTCTAGTATAGTGCCTGCACCTTTAACTGTTGTGATGAAGAGGGAATTGCACCAGGAACTAATTGCATACAGATTACACTGGCTGAAATTCCCTTTTCTCTACAACTGTTAAAGTTACATGAGCCCTGACCTGGATTTTATCTGGTCAGCCTACCTTTAGGAAATCTGTATGGGCAATATTATCATCTAATCATAGAATCATAGAATAGTAGAGTTGGAAGGGGCCTACAAGGCCATAGAGTCCAACCCCCTGCTCAATGCAGGAATCCCCCTTAAAGCATGCCTGATAGATGGTTGTCCAGCTGCCTGTTGTTGCAAGGTGACTACGAGACTCTGCTAATAATCAAGATGTCCATGCTTCAAATTTCATTTCTGCAATGAGCTCATTAGGGGGGCTATCTAATATGGGGATAACAACAATGAGTTTTTGTAAACCAACCAGAGAGCTTCAGCTATTGGGCAGTATAGAAATGAAATAGATACTACTACTACTTCTACTACTACTAATATAATAATAATAATAATAATAATAATAATAATAATAATAATAATAGTAATCTAGTTGTTACACTTGTATTGCTGCATTACTGGGGGTGGGGGATCTGGGAGGGGTTAGACTCTCCCAGCTGTACCCTCCTGGGTATTCAGTGCAGCACCAACAAAGACATCAGGATTGGGGAGGGGGACTGATGTGGTCTAAAAGAATTCTATCTCCCTCTCTGGTGCCAGTCTTCAGTGTTTTATCTTGTATTGGGCAGATTAGAGATTCTGCTGATGTACTACCCACTTTGTTACCTATTAGTCTCCCTGCCTGAGCTCACAGAGGTGGTCTCAGACTTGGTGTTGAGGGCTCCAAGGATGATGGTATTGGGAGACCTCAACTTCCTTGCTGAGGTCATCAGCTCAGGGGTGGCTCAAGACTTCATGGCTGACATGACAACCATGGGCCTGTCGCAACATGTTGTTGGCTCAATGCATGTAAGAGGATACATGCTTGATTTTGTTTCCTCAACTGGACAGGAGGATAATGATCTGAAAGTGGGGGAATTAACATCTATGCCCTTGTTATGGTTGAATAATTTCTTATCAAGGTTTAGACTCTTGGCAGCTTTCCCTCTCTGCAAAGTTGGGGGACCTATTGAAATGGACCGCCCTTGAAAGCTCATGGATTCCAGAGGACTCTGGGGGATTTTCCTGCTGGTATGGCTGGTGCTCTTGTTGAAACTCTGGTCACTCTATGGGATGCAGATATGACTAAGGCCCTTTCCACACCAGGCTTTCCAAATGATGCACAGGGAGTCCTGGGGGGTGGGATGGGGGTGGGCATGGGATTTTTCTGGGATTACAGAAACCTGGAAAATCTCGAATTTTTCCATGGTCCCAGGAAGTTTCCAGGACCACAGGAGATGTGCTCATCTGTCCCGGGTGCTGGCCGCTTATACACGAGTAAGCGGCCAGCAGAAATGGCCATGGAGCTGTGCTGTGTGGCTCCGTGCCCATCAGGAAAGGGGGGGAACCAAGTCCGCCATCCCCATGATGGCGGGGGGGGGGGAGGGCCCTCTGATTTCATGCACAATTTCTTTTTCTAAACTAACCTTTCGGTGGAGCGCTAGAGTGCTCTTCTCCGATTAAAAACAAAAAGGTGGCCGCGACGGCCCGGAAGCAGCCCAGCTCTTTGCATTTCAATGTGGACTGGAGTGACAAACCCGGAAGTGGCTACTTCTGGGTTTGCCCGCTCCCCGCCTTCTACACCCCTCTGGGGTAGAAGGGGCCTAAGGCAGTTGATTTAATTGTTCCCAATCACTCTCTCCCTGTGAGCAGCTCCTTGGGATTGACCTGAGCTGAGGGCAATGAAGCGGGAAGGAAGATAGCTACAATGCAGGTGGAGGAAGACTCGTGTCAAGTCCAAGCAAACTTAAGTTAGAGCTCACTGTTGAGCATACTGTGTGGCATAATGGTGACAAAGAGGGAGTTCTTCCCCACTAGCATTGAACCTTATCAGTGTGATGATGATGATGGCGATGATGACAATGCTAATAATGTAGGACAAAACACCTGAGGGCCACAACTTGCTCACTCCTGTTCTAGAGCAGCTGCACCAATACTCCCATAACTTTATGACAAATGGGTTTGGCCCTCCAAGTATTGAGTAGTTAAGGATCAAGGGCTTGGGATTCAGAGGTATGTGGCAGCATGACAGGTCTGGTTTGCTATTTCTACAAGTAGGGTGGAGAATATTTTTCCACCCAAGGGCCCGATGCCACCCAATAAATCTCCTAGGGCCTGCATTCCAACAATAGGTGTGGCCTGAACCCAAAGTCATTATGGCCACACTCCTCTCTCTTACATAATTCACACAGACACATCCACACCACACACATACACACAGAGCACACACACCTCGATTATGAACACATACCCTTTTCAGCCTCTCCCCACCTGGCTGATCCATACAGATCAGTTGAGGGGGAACATTTTCTCTGCCCAGTGCTGAGGTGGAATGGATATGGCAGCCACGCAGGCCTTTGCCTAGTCTGCGGAAAGAAGTATTCAACAATTCCTGGTCTTGGCCAATTATTATTGCATGTTCATTCCTGACTTTGACTCCACAGCAGCCCCCTTAACTGACTTGATCAACAGACATTCTATGGACTGTCCTGGTCAAGACCTTGTGTTCTGGGCACCAGGTTTTGGATTCCTCTTGCTTTTCAAACAGTCACTTCCGGTGTGAGACTGGCAACAGCGTTGGCATAAGGAATATGGTGCTCAACTGAGTTGAAAGTTAGTCTCCTGTCATCAATGCTACTCCATCATTAAATAAAGTGCTGGTGATCACCTTCAAAATGCCTAATGGATTGCCTGAACCTCTATGAACTTGCCCAGGCCCTAAGATCGGCTCTGAGGGCACTGGTAAGATCTTTTCTGTGTGACCTCATCCCTTATGAAATGCCCAATCACAGGATGTGGGTGTGCTACTTTCCAGGCATTTCTTTAAATTGGCCTATTTTCATAGCTCTACTTCACCACTCCTTCCCCCTGAAATTCCTCAGTATTGCTGCTACAGAGTGGGGCCAGGAAATCCCACGCCAGGAGGGAGCATGGGATTTCCCAGCAGTCATCCGGGTATGGAATCCCACCCTGTTGCCCTCTTCTCAGCTTCCTGCAACCAATCACCGGTCGCCATCCACCCAGGAATGCCCCTGGGTTGGCTGTGGAGCGAGGTAACACAATGGAAGGGCTGTGGTGACATTGCTTCTTCGGGGGAAAGCCAAATAGTAGGTGCAAATTGGTGGCTGTGTCATATAACTGATGCAGTGCCGATTCGCAGCAACCGCAGAGCTTAGAAGACATATAGACAGCCCCCAGAATTTTCCTGTCTGTTTTTAAATGAATGGATGCCATCATTATTTTTATAAATCTCAGTTTTTACTAACACTGCAGTAAATGTTTTATGTTGCTGTTTTAGTTAATTGCATTTTCTTTGCTATTGTTTTGTATATTTTTCTTGCAAACCACCTTCAGGGGGCTTCACCTTGACAGGCAGCATAAAAACAAATAAATAGATAAATTCATAAATACATAATACTGGCTTTGTCTCCCACCATAGAATGAATGGAGAGGAGGTAGAGATGAAAGAATGGCAAGAAAAAGTGTGAAGAGACCCAGACAAAAGTGAGAGGAAGGCAAGAGAAGGACGCAATGAGCGAGGTGCAGAGATGTGGGCGGAGAGAAGCAGGGCCTAGTCAGGAAGGGCGAGAGCCTGACCAGCCAGGCCTGCTGTGAGGGCTGCCATGTGGAGTGGGTGGCAACAGGAGGCGCAGAAAAAGCATCCCCCCTTACTAAGCAGGGGCAGTGGCCTGGGGGCCTGGGGCTGAAGGACAGGAGGAGCAGGGCTTGGAGATGGAGATGCAGACCTGCCTTTAAGCTGAACCAATATCCCTCCCCAGATACAACCTTGGCCAATGAGCAATGAAAAGTTGCATGATATTCAGGCTTGCCAAAGATCTGAAACTGCAGGAATTAATTTAGTTTTATCCATTTTCATGTCCATGTCTCACCTGTTTCTGGGATCAAAATGATGGTCAGTTCAGAGTGTGAGGGCCTGGAGATGACAGTTTAGGTGAGAAAAGCTAGCCATCTGTGGCCCTAAGCCAAATCCTTTTACTTCATGATTTTGCAGTGCACCACCAATGTGAAACATGCATGCACACGCACGCACATGCACAAAGGAAAGGGCACTTCTGCATGTCATGAAAAGAACCTCAAACTAACCGGTGACATGTAGCTAAATGAACACGGTAGAGCAAGAGAAAGTAAAATGGTGACTGGATAGTGAAGTGACTATTAGGTGCTTTCCCAGTTTTTGTTTTAAGCCTTGTCTGTTTATGGAAATTTGTGCCATCCCTCTATTGCAGGCCACATTCATCAGTTTACAAATTTAGAGAAAATAACAGATGGCAAGAGCAGTCACAGCCGCCAGCAGCTCAGAGATATTAGCTGAGATTCTAGTGCTGAGCAATCTGTTGCTCTACCTCAAACTCAGCTTGGCACTGTTTACATGCCTTTAACAGTCCTCCAGGTGTCAAGTCCTCTGCCAGTTCATCACTGATAACTAGTACATTCTGCTACTTCAAAAAGCAAAGATTATAGCTTTAAGAATCATGGCCCTCCGTTTAATAGCCCCCTGGATTTGAAGGTGACGACTGTGGACTAGATTCCAAGCATCTGTGTAAGAAGCCTTGATGCAAGATATGCTAAGCAGAATCAGTTCTGGAACCATTGTAGACTAGGAATACATAATCTGCAGCCTGGCTCCAAACAGAAGCTTGCTGGCCTATGCTCAGATGTGCCCTTAATGGAAAATCATGTGAGAGTGGAAGGGGGAAGGATTGTCCTAGTGCATATTTCATCCCTGAGACAGACCATTGGCCCATCCTGACCAGACCTGGCTATAAATGTTTCTGGATGAGGCTTGGAACTTGAGCTGAATCAGCACCTCTCAGCAGCAGGAAGGTATATGAAAAAAATCACTGCCCGTATGCTCAGCCGAGGCCATTTAGGTTAGCAAATAGATCCAATATTTTCAGCAGAGCAAGGACTGAATTGGCACCCCTCCCTCCCTCCCTCCCCATCTGTGACACATGCAAAGGGCTCTTCAGCTGCCTCTTCCCCTGCCTGAACAACAGTTGCAGAGGGGGACGGTGTTGTTGTCTGAATGAATACTGTTTGCCTCTGGCAAATGTGGACTTTGCTGTATGACACCATGAAAACAAATGAAAAAAAATGTTTCACAATCACGACTATTTCATTATATTTAACTTGGTTTAATTAAAGTTAGCTATCTTTACATCCTTCCTATTTTCTTATTCTAATCCTGCGCAGCTCTGATAATGAATTGCTCAACTGCAATGGGTTTCTTTTCAGTTGCTTCTGATGAGTCTGGGAGTTCCGGTCCTTCCAACAGAAGGTGACCTCTTTTAGAACACAGGTGGGCAAGACACAGCCAATGGGTCACATGTTGCCTGACCTAGGCTTCTTGGTGGACCCTGACACCACTGAATTGCCACCAAATTTGCACTCCCCTGGGACTTCCAGGAGTGTGATTATGCATCAAAATAAAACACATGCTCCGAGTACACCTTGTTTTAAAGGGGAAAAGCAGTGGGTTCTGGGTGTGGGAAATTGGTCCCCAGATCCTCTTCATTTGCCCACCCCATTTTAGAATATAATATTCTATTATATAGAATAGATAAAAGAAAAAGAACAATGAATTGTTGTAGTGGGAGTAGCCACTTTCTCCCAGAATGACCCTTGTACTTGGATACCACACATCTTCCTAGGCAGACAATTCTAAGTATGTACCAGCTTCTCACAGAAAGGGTGACACTTGATCGGTCTCTCAAAAATGCTTTTGAAGGGGGAAGTAACAGTTTCTGTGGAGTGTAAACATTTGTCCCTTAATATTTGTATAACTGTTTTGGAAAGAGGGCAAGAAGATGGAGCTGTTTGGGTCAGTTCGCACATCACACTAAGCCATCGTCTCTACCTATAAATCGGAAAATTTGTGTGTGTGATGTATGTCCAGAAATGTTTACCCACTTCCAGATGAGTTAGAAACTTTAAATTTGGTATGCTGATAGGTTGGGCTGTACAACGTACCAGACAAATCTTAAAACACAGGATTTGGGGGTTTAAGTATTTTTAAAGAATTTAATAAAAACCAAGGCTTATGCCTACAACTCCCAGCATGCCTTGGGTGGAACTCCCAACATGCCTTGGGTGTGAGGCCAGACTTACTGGCCTTTGGCAGCCATTGTGAGTGCATGGGCGGGTTGCCGCTGCGTGTCTTTCACAACTCCGACTCCTAAGGTTGGTCTTGAGCCGTAAATCCAATTCCACATTAAAGGAAATAACCCACATAAATAGGCTGCGTCCATTTGCAGTGCCTCCTCCCACCCTCTGCATGGTTTAAAAACCACAACTAGATACAATAGCATGACTTTGAAAGGCCAAACATGCTCAAAGGCACCCTATCCTGATATCACTGTTTTCTCAGAATCTGGGGGAACCGCATGCGTGGCCTTCACTCTTAGGAGGGAGGAGGGAGGAAAGGGAGGCACTCTGTGCATGCCCAGAAACAGGCCTGATGAAGGGGAGAAGTACATGGCTGACACCAGTCCTTTAGTACAGTCTCCTGATGGAGCACTTGGTGGGCGAGAAGCACAGGCCGAGGCAGTCCCAGCAGGACTCAGCCAGATCTGGGCTTGTCCACTGACAGCTGCTAACCTCCCCTCCTCTGCGATGCTACTCTTCAATGCTCTATCAAGGAGCAACATTGGCAATGAGAGGAGGGAAACACCTCTCAAAGGACGCGGATACCTGCAGGCTGCCAAAGGCATGCTGGGAGGTGCAGTACTGGCATGCAGAGTGGCTGATTTTAAATAAAGGGTGGGTTAGCAAACCAGGTCACTATCTCTCAATCCTAACTCACTGTCTTTGTTCTCCTTCTACTTGACTTTCTCCAAATGTCACTAACCCCGCCCATCATTCCATTCTAGCCTCAGCTTATGCCTACAACTCCCAGCATGCCTTGGGCAATTTAATTTGTTTAAAAGTTTATTCACAGGCCTAGCACCAGCCTACTACTTTAAGATGATTACCAGGCAGACATATATCTTAGGGGCCCGAGCAATGCTGGGTATATCAGCTAGTGGGTTAATAAACCACCGAGTGGCGCATGCATGTAGCCATTTTTCATATTCAAGTCGCGATTGCTGCTTGTCATATTGTGTGAACCCAGCTAGGGGGATTGTTGGCATGGTTAGGGCTGTTTTAGGGCTCAGGTGATTGTGCAAACCAGGTCAGTATGAATGAAACTTTAAAGAACCACCTCACTATGTGCTTTCAGTGCTCTTAACGTTAGTGCTGTGCCAAAAATGTCTCCTACATATTTTTTTTACCATTCTCATTCAATCTGATAGAAAAGAAAATGCTTTTGAAAAGAAATTCAAAGGAGAAAACAATTTTAGAGAAATGGTCATGGTTTGGGTTCAAAGTTCTTTTGATTACTTTAGTTATGAGGTGCCAAGGAGTGTGCCTGATTGTCCTGTCTTTTAATGTAGGCTGACCATATGAAAAGGAGGACAGAGCTCATGTAACTTTAACTGTTGTAGAGAAAAGGGAATTTCAGCCAGTGTCATTTGTATGCAATTAGTTCCTGGTGAAATTCCCTCTTCATCACAACAGTTAAAGTTTCAGGGGGCCTGCCTTCTTTTCTATATGATCACTCTAGTATAGTGCATGCACCTTTAACTGTTGTGATGAAGAGGGAATTTCACCAGGAACCAATTGCATACAAATGACCCTAGCTGAAATTCCCTTTTCTCTACAACTGTTAAAGGTACATGAGCCCTCCTTTTCATATGGTCAGCCTATTTAATGTACAATAATCTCTCCAGCAACCTGTAGCCTCCTCAGCTTCCCACACCAATTAAAGCCCAGGACATCATGAGGTAATTCCTCCCATGAGCATTTTAAGATTAGGAAGCACAGGCAGTTGGGAGGCTGCAGAATAACCGAAAGATGTGTAATAGGAAAAGAAGAAAATAACACAACACCTTTTCCCACCTCACAATGATTAGTACCACCAGTGCACTGAGAATGTGGGGCAGAAATGTGGCAGAACATTGAGAATGAGGCAGAAAAATTGAAGCCTCTTCATGGAGAGAGAAAACATTCAGGAAGTTGAAAGACAGATTTTGGCTCAGCATGAGCTCTACTCCTGAAGATGGACACAACACTGTCCCTGTCAGACCTGCTAGAGGGCTTTCGGGGAAGTAATGGTGTTATAAATATGATATAGATATGTGACGTATTTACAATCACCCCTCAGAAATATAATTTCTGGAAGACCCTAGGGGAGGTGCTGAACCCTGAAGAATGATAGCCAAAATTTCTCAGAAGACATTTTTCTTAGAAAGTTCGGAGGTTTTCTTTTCTAATGCCCTAGAAATCAAAAGCTACTTTGCAGAATTTTCTTCTGATTTTCCTCACAATTGTTTTTCCTTCTTTTTTTTTAATATGGTTGCCATATTTGTAAACCACCCAGAGAGCTTTGGCTATTGGGCGGTATAAAAATGCAATAAATAAATCAATACATTTCTTCTCATCACAATACCCTGGCATGTTGCTAGATACAGGGCATTGTGAAGGTTGCAAAATTGGGGCCAGGGTGCCACTTGTGGTGGCGGCACAACCCCAACCCTTAGAAAATACAGACAGAAGCTGTGCTAGAAGACATGCCAGTGGTGAACTCTACCTGTGAGAAATTGTTGGAGGATTTCTTCTCCCCCTGGAGAAGTTCACCAAAATTTCCCAGCCCACAAGCAGAATGTTGGGAGACCATTAGCCCACAGCTCTGCTTAAAATATTTGCTTTGTTCTGATGCTTTGAGGGCTTTTTTTTCTACATGAGGCTGTTAATCCGCTGCATCTGCTTTCGGTTTCATTGCAGAATTGAGATCTGAGCACTAGGGGTGTGCACGGACCCCCCGGATCGGATCGGGACCCGGATCGGGACCTCCAATTTTGTCCCGGACCGGTTCGGACAAAATCGGAGGCCCCCCGGACCGGATCGAGTCCGATCCCGATCCAAAAATCGGAAATTTTTGGATCGGCCGCCATTTTTTTCCCCATAGACTTGCATTGCAATGCAAGTCTATGAGGAAAAAATGGCGGCGGGTGGGTAAGGGGGGGCCTAACTCCCTCCCCCCCCCCGGGGCCGTCCGCTGTGGACGGCCCCGGCAGGTAAACCCCCTCCCCCGCGCTCCCTACCGCCCCTGGGGCCGCCTGCTTCCATCCGCTGGCGCCCGCGGGCGCCAGCGGATAGAAGCGGACGGCTCCGGGGGGGGGTAAGCCCCCTTCCCCGCCACTTACCTTCTCGGCACGTCCGGCGCCGGCGGCTACTACCAGCGGGCTCCGCGGCCTACTCTCGAGTAGCGCGCCGGGTGATGACATCACCCGGCGCGCCACCCTGGAGCAGGCCGCGGAGCCTGCTGGTAGTAGTAGGCGCCGGCGCCGGACGGGAGCCGCCGGGCCGGGCAGGTAAGGGCCCCCCTCCCCCCTCCCCCCTCCGCGCGCCCCCTCCTCCCCTCCACGCACCCCCTCCTTACCTTTCCGGCCCGGCGGCTCCCGTCCGGCGCCGGCGCCTACTACTACCAGCAGGCTCCGCGGCCTGCTCTAGAGTAGTGCGCCGGGTGATGACATCACCCGGCGCGCCACCCTAGAGCAGGCCGCGGAGCCTGCTGGGAATAGTAGGCGCCGGCGCCGGACGGGAGCCGCCGGGCCGGAAAGGTAAGGGCCCCCCTCCCCCCTCCCCCCTCCGCGCGCCCCCTCCTCCCCTCCACGCACCCCCTCCTTACCTTCCCGGCCCGGTGGCTCCCGTCCGGCGCCGGCGCCTACTACTACCAGCAGGCTCCGCGGCCTGCTCTAGAGTAGCGCGCCGGGTGATGACATCACCCGGCGCGCCATCCTAGAGCAGGCCGCGGAGCCTGCTGGGAATAGTAGGCGCCGGCGCCGGACGGGAGCCGCCGGGCCGGAAAGGTAAGGGCCCCCCTCCCCCCTCCGCGCGCCCCCTCCTCCCCTCCACGCACCCCCTCCTTACCTTTCCGGCCCGGCGGCTCCCGTCCGGCGCCGGCGCCTACTACTACCAGCAGGCTCCGCGGCCTGCTCTAGAGTAGCGCGCCGGGTGATGACATCACCCGGCGCGCCACCCTAGAGCAGGCCGCGGAGCCTGCTGGGAATAGTAGGCGCCGGCGCCGGACGGGAGCCGCCGGGCCGGAAAGGTAAGGGCCCCCCTCCCCCCTCCCCCCTCCGCGCGCCCCCTCCTCCCCTCCACGCACCCCCTCCTTACCTTCCCGGCCCGGTGGCTCCCGTCCGGCGCCGGCGCCTACTACTACCAGCAGGCTCCGCGGCCTGCTCTAGAGTAGCGCGCCGGGTGATGACATCACCCGGCGCGCCACCCTAGAGCAGGCCGCGGAGCCTGCTAGTAGTAGTAGGCGCCGGCGCCGGACGGGAGCCGCCGGGCCGGAAAGGTAAGGGCCCCCCTCCCCCCTCCCCCCTCCGCGCGCCCCCTCCTCCCCTCCACGCACCCCCTCCTTACCTTCCCGGCCCGGTGGCTCCCGTCCGGCGCCGGCGCCTACTACTACCAGCAGGCTCCGCGGCCTGCTCTAGAGTAGCGCGCCGGGTGATGACATCACCCGGCGCGCCACCCTAGAGCAGGCCGCGGAGCCTGCTAGTAGTAGTAGGCGCCGGCGCCGGACGGGAGCCACCGGGCCGAGAAGGTAAGTGCCCCCCTCCTCCCCCCCCCCGCTGTCCACTTTCATCGGCGGGCGCCCGCTGGCGCCCGCCAATGGAAGCGGCGGTGGGCGCCAGTGGGCGCCCGCCGATCCGCCGATCCGCCGAACCGGTTCGGAGCTTTTTCGGACCGGTTCGGATTGGATCGGCCGATCCAGCTGCGGGATCGGAAATCGGATAATTTATCCGATTTCCCACTGGACCGGACTCGGATCGTGGATCGGGTCCGATCCAGTGCACATCCCTACTGAGCACCACACAAGGAGCGTTTCCTTGCCTGTTTTCCTACCACATCACATGGTGCATCGAAGTCCAGGAGTGAGCTGGTTCCCAACCACTACCCCACTTCTGCTTTGCTCAACAATTTATGGGTTGTTCTGGGTTGTTTTTCACTTATCACAGAGGGATGTGGAAGCAGGCAAGCGGGTGGGAACTAGCATGCTTTTCCGCTCCCAAACAACGGTTAAGAAACCATGGGTTGTATAATTGTATGTTTCTAACTGAGAGGCAGTATATAATCCTCTTGACGCTTGCAGTATGACTGTGTTCATAAGAGATGCTTCTCTCTTTCTCTTTTTCATGTGTTGCAGCAGAAGCTCGCTTTGTTGCTCCCATGGTGCAGGAGTGAAGCCAAGATGGCAAAGGTTACTGTAGAATGAGAGAGTTAACAAGGACGTTGGGGGCTGGAGCTTAAAAGTCTTGAGCCTATTGATTGTCAGAGCTAGACCTTTATTGAAAACAAGTCAAATTTTGATCTATGCAGTCACCAGCTGACCTTTATAAATCAAAGTACTAGCTGTACTTGCAGGCTCCAAGAGTATTTGTAGTTAAATGGAAATACACACACTCAGCACTTAATGCAGCAGTCCTAAGGTGATACCAAGCAATGAAACAAGTTCCAAAAGAAGCTAGACCCATCAAAAATGAGATGATGATGATGATGATAATAATAATAATAATAATAATAATAATAATAATAATAATAATAATATATTTCTTACTCGCCTCTCCCTCCAGATCGAGGCGGGGAACAACATCAATACAAACAATATAAAATATGTAAAACTATTATTGCCTGGGCTCAGACATAACACTAAGCCATCATGGGATTGCGTTTGAAAGTGATTCACGGTGGATTAGCATTTCATGTCGGGGGTGAAATCCATGCCTATAAGTATTCCCTGAGGTGCCCAGGGTGCCCCACCGTGTCTGTGGGGCATTTTATCTCCAATACCAAATTCACAGAAGGCAAACTGATGAGGGTCAGAGTCAAGTAAGCTGACCAAGAATCTGAGCACAAGACAGAGGTAGAGTGGTGATGCTCAGAGAAACACATCCCACACAAAGCAAAGCAAAATACAAACACAGCACAAGACAAACAGGGTCCTTACCACCCACTCCCTCTTGCCCTCAAACCCTCATGACACTCCCTATCACACCAGTGCATCGTTTTCTCTTCTCTGAGTGGCTGGGCACACCTCAGAGGGAAGCACTGGGCTTCAGCCACTCGCCAGTTTTATTTTCTAAGGATAACTCTGGGCATTCTTAAAAATAAGAGGCATATTCTATACCTCCAATAGCTGAAGCTCTCTGGGCGGTTCACAAAAATTAATACCACAACTACAGCATTAACTATAGTATAAAAGCTTAAAACCACAATACAAAAGTACAACCAGAATAAACCTGGGCAGCAATGCAGAGATTTAAAATGCAGATTTGGAATAGCAGAGTTAAAAGACTAGGATAGTAAACTGCTAAAATACTGGGTAAATAAAAAGGTCTTCACCCAGTGCTGAAAAGAGTACAATGTAGGAGAGAGTACATCTGGAAATACAGATGGTGCTGGAGAGCAACACTTCACTTTGCAGCATGCCAGGCTCCCAGGTTTTTTAAAAACAAGAACATACAACATAAAATAAAAGCCAGGAGAGGCAGAGAGCATGGTGTGCAACAAGAGACATGCCCACAGGCACATTGATGCTCATGGGCACCATGTTGGGACCCCAGGCATAAGTCCTCTACAGTTCTTACTGCTTCTGGTGCAACATCATCTGGATATGCTTTGCACAGAGGATCGAACCCTCCTCACAAACCTATGGGTAAGTTTGAAATGGGGCATTAGCTGGCTGAGGAAATCAATGTTTGAGCCCCTTTTGTAAAGGAAATGCAGCTGTATTTTTATTTCCTGTTCCAACTTCATATTTACTAATGTGGTTAGACCTCTTCCAAAGTTCATCCAAGCCATTAACAAAGCAATTATTACAATAATTGAGCATATGCTACACTCTGGGCCAGGATGAGAGATGGTGGAACCCTTGGTAGCACACTGTGGCGAGTTTGCACGGCACTTTGAAGATAAAGTCTCTCAAATTTGTCTTGAATTGGACACCACACTTAATGCAGTTCCACTAGTAGAGACATTCAGAGCACTGTCTGGTCCAGTCTTATTGGATGAGTTTCAGTTACTGAGGCCCGAGGATGTGGACAAGGTATTTGGCCAAGTCTGGTTGATCACCTGTGTGCTTGACCCTTGCCCTTCATGGCTTATTATAACAAATAAGGAGGGGATCGCCGGCTGGGTCCAGGAGGTTGTAAATGCCTCCCTGAGAGAGGAAGTGGTGCCAGCCTTTTTAAAAGAAGTGGTAATCAGACCACTCCTGAAAAAGCCTAACCTGGACCCTGAGGATGTTAACAATTTTAGGCCGGTAGCTAACATCCCTTTCCTGGGCAAGATGCTTGAGCGGGTGGTTGCAGGACAACTCCAGGCACTCTTGAATGAAACGGATTAACTAGTTCCATTTCAGTCGGGCCTCAGGCCTGGTTTTGGAATGGAAACTGCCTTGGTTGCGCTGTGGGATGACCTTTGCTGGGAGAGAGACAGGGGGAGTGCGACCCTGTTGATTCTCTTGGACCGCTCAGCAGCTTTCGATACCATCAACCATGGTATCCTTCTGGATAGGTTGTCCGGGCTGGGAGTTGGAGGCACTGCATTGCAGTGGTTCTGCTCCTGCTTAGACGGCCGATTCCAGAAGGTGGTACTTGGGGATTGTTGCTCTGTGCCATGGCACCTAGGCCATGGAGTTCCACAGGGCTCTATTTTATCCCATATGCTGTTCAACATTTACATGAAACCACTGGGAGAGGTTATCCAGAGATGTGGGCTGAGGTCATAGGCATGTGCACAGGGAGTGCTGGATGTGCTCAGGCACACCCTAATTTCCCAGGACACCTCTGCTTTCCTGCCCCCCCCCACTTGAATCGGAGCTTTTAAAAGGAAGGGAAAGCCTCCAGAAAGCAGCCATTAGCATCCCTAGGGGAACTACATACGGGGAACTACACACTTTCTGGAGGCCCTGGAAAGCATGCTTTCTCACCCTCCACTGCTCCAATCGGAGGGATGAAAAAGCACGCTCTCTCCACCTCTGCTCCAATCAGGGTCTTTAAGGTGCACACCCTAATGAAATGAGCTGTGCACGCCTACGGCTGAGGTGTCATCAATATGCAGATAACACCCAGCTCTAACTTTCCTTTTCATCAGATGAGGCAGTGACTGTTCTGAATCCGTGCCTGGGCATGGTAATGGACTGAATGAGGGCCAACAGAGACTCAATCCAGACAAGATGGGGGTACTGTTTGTGGGTGTTTTGTCTGTCCGGCTAGGTGATGTTCATCCTATTCTGGATGAGGTTGCACTCCCCCTAAAGGATTGGGTCCATAGTTTGGGGGTGCTCCTGGATCCAGAACTGTCACTTGAGGCACAGGTGGACTCTTTTAGGTGCCAGGTGAGGACCTTTTTATTTTCTTAGTATTTTCACAGTTCATCAGCTTAACTTTCAACTTTGCTGTGTAAATTTGTATTTTAAATCTGTATTAATTTCTGCATGGCTGCTCGGTTTTATCCTGGTTGTGCTTTTATACTGTATTTTATATTATGTTTTTATACTGTTGTTTGTTTTATATTTTGAATGGTTTTCATGGTTTTAATTTTTGTAAACTACCCAGACAGCTTTGGATATTGGGCGGTGTAGAAATGCAATACATAAATAAATAAATATCTCCAAATGAATTTTCTGCCATTCTGGTCAAAACTGCTATGGATGGGAACATTCAACAGGCCCACCATTTTGGCAAGAGCAATGGTTCAATGGTGGCTTACAACAGCATCTTCTTAGCATGATAGCTATAGCAGAAACACTATTTTCTACAATGGTCAAACAAACAAACAAGCAAACACGGAACCCTCTAATGCATTACCCCACTTGATTTACTTGACCAGTTATCTCAAAATGAGTTACAACATAGTGACCAGAATCATTGAGCTGTCCCTAAGGAGTATATCTGTTTATTTATGTGAAAGACAATAAATTCTGGAGGTTTCAACATCATATCCAAGACCAGCTCAGAAAGCTCATTCTAGGTATATGTTTGCAGCAAGATGTCTGTTACCCCAATGGAACTCATCAGTGTTTCCTGGGCTTTCAATACAATGAATATGTATTCCATGCTGGATGAGTTAAGCCATACACATCCTCTAAACATGCTAACTTAAACATGTTTATTTACTTAAAACAGCCATTTCATCTTGTCATGCTGGGCTACCTTAAAGAATCAAGAAGACTGTAGAGCCTGTGCAAACATCTTGAGCAGTACAAGAACACAGTGAGAAATAGCTACCAAACGATAATTTACTCATACTGCAGCTGTAACATGTATCACTAACCATCTCATAATTATGGCAATAATTGCAACGGAAGCAAAACATCATGACAGGTATTTTGCTAGGAAATAAATATTTTTTCATTTATTGATTGATTTGCTGAAGAGTTATTTAAAAAGTATAAAAAGTAAAGGTAGTTGTGCTGGCCAAAATAAAATTTCCAGAAGACATTTTTCAAAATCTGTATCACCATAGTACCTTTATGAGGCCAACTCAAAGATAACAAAATACTATGCAAGCTTTTTAGTTCTCCAGATGGTGAACAGGCAAGATGGTAAATGAAGCAAAAAGTGCGGGAAGAAAAACGAGTCTGATGCTCAAGCCATGGAGTCTGCATTTGCTTATAGTCTTAAGATGGAATGTGGGAAGAGGCTAAAGACATTCAAGTTAGACTGTACCAGGTGCTGAGATGGTTTCAAGTTGCACCTTGGACTTTCTCAAGGATTGCTGGCAAGACGAAACAAACAGTGGTTGAAGTCCCATTTTTGAAAATATGAAATCCATCTATTATTCAGAACCAAGAAGAAAGTCACTTAGAAAACATTTGATAAATAAGTTTAATATGAACGTTTTCCAGATCACCTTTTGAAAGTTAAATATAAAAATTCATCTGTAATGAGCAATCCATTTATTTATCACTTCCTTTCTTGTAGTAAATATTGCATATTTTATTTAAAAATTGTTACCAGTTTAACATTTAAATACAATAACATCTGTAATAATAATTGTTATGCAAGGGTGCCAACATTTTTTTTACTAAATGGAATGCTTTTGTCTCAGCACTTTAGATGATGATTTTTAGAACAGAGATCTCAACTAACTTCATATAAACCATCTGCACTTATCAGGATCCAGACTTTACCCCTGAGCTTCTTACAGTAAATTGCTTAAAGTCTGTCCTTAATACATCAAGAGAAGCAATTGTTTCCTTGGCAAGTTTCTCTGAGCTATAGTACTTGAGATTAATCTTTCTTCTTTGATATTAGTGAGCTAGCAAAGAATCTATCTCTCTTAATCAATGGTCCTTTGGCAGTTACAAAGGTGAGCAGCTGCAGAGCCAAATAGAAGTTCATACCATAGTTTATCTACTGTCTGCCCACAGAATATATTCATCAGCAACTCCATAATATCTGAGAAATTCCATTGGTTAATTGCAAGCATGGACAGCTCCATTTTGTTCAGATGAACACATTTCTGGCTCAGTGCCACCAATGCCAAAGGAGTCCACAGCTTCAGTGCTTGGAAGGCCAATGAGCAAAACAAAAAATAAACATTCCAGTGGCATCAGCATTCATGAAATGGCTCTGATAACAACATGGTGATCCACCCATGTGCAAAGGGCCTGGGTTGTTATTTTCAATAAATTGGGCAATGTTCTAGATTCATAGAACATTGATTCCTGCTTCTGATTCCTGCTTCTGGACAGAAATCTGACATAAAAAATAGCAGCATTCAGAAATGAATGGCAGAATGTTTCAGCCTCCCAAGACACCCTGCTGCTGACTTGAAAATAACCATCCTTCAACAAAAAAAATAAAAGGAGTCTAGCGTGACATTTACTGAACTAAAATTTATGAGCAAATTAGTATTTAGGTCATAATCGGTACCAAGGGTTCCGATTATGGGAATTAAATTAGACTAGTTAAAAGTGGGTTTATTGTGTTATCACCAGTTACTGCTTTGGTTCTGTGGAGTCCCAAACTCTTAGCAATTGGACACATGGATTCCACATCCAGAACTGTGGGGCATTAATGGAAAGGAATAGAGATGTATGGCAACGATAATATAATCAGGTGGTCCACATTTTCCATTTTTGTGCTTATACACCCATAGATAAATTCAAAGCATACAAAATAAAGTTATTATTTTACATCTTCTCCATGGGAAATACACATTCTAGACTTTTTAATTTGTTGGTGAAGTTTTCCCAATACTCTATTTTCTTCAAGACAAGACAAAAAGATGCTTATGATTCATTAAGAGCCAAACTAAATGTATTATGCATTTTCTAAAAAAAAGAAAAGAAAAAAAAAGAAAAACAGCCATAGGAGTCTGGTATTAGGGGCAGATGCGTGGGTGCCTAAGTATTTCTCTTCTGCTTTGTTCTTGGCTCACTAGGTACTTCCTGCTGCTTGGGGGAAAAGGTACAGACATGCTAACAAACTATGGTTTGTTAATCACAAACAACCCATGAAGAGAACCCATAGTTTGTTGTTGGGTTGTGAACTGTGGGTTATCTGGCCTTTAGCCCAGCAGCAGTTCCTGGAATGGCCATTCCATGAATGGTGCTGTACTGAAAGCCACTCGGAAGAGCCTGTGTTGCTGCAAGCAGGAATGGGACTTTTTAAAAAGCTCTTCAAACTTTAGAAATGTCCCATTCCTGCTCCCAACGTTGGAAATTCTTGTTTGCAGTATTAGAAATCCACCAGTTTCCATTTCCACATTTTTGCCTATTAGGCAAGGTTGTTGATGAAATATATTGTAGTGAGCTAGAAATGGTGAGGAATTAGGACTGGTGTTGAAATTACACGTCCTATATGCTGTTTATTAAATGTATAAAAACCTGTTTTTTAGGATGTTTTAGGATTTTTATGCAGTTTTAATAATATGTGTCATGTTTTAATCAGTTTTATGTATTTTATCATGTTGTTGTTCCCCGCCTCGATCCAGACGGAGAGGCGGGTAAGATTATTATTATTATTATTATTATTATTATTATTATTATTATTATAAGAGCAGTTTTCTTGTTTCTTAGAGTAGCCTAGATATATTGGGCAACTCTGTGGCTTCTCATAGAGATGGGTATCAAGCAAGCAGGCCCCAATACACATGCTTAATAATTGCTAGCTGTCTGGTGCTCATAAGGGGGTAATCCTGAAGTTAAGCAGGTGCCAAATTTCCTCTAATCGCTTTATTGTTCTATTTTGCTGAGGAAATGAGGAGGATTCCCCCCCCCCCCTTGGGATCTGTTAGTCATAGGACAGGTATCTCATTACCTGCCTGCAATGATTTGGGACACGTATAGAATACCAGATGATGGAGTTGAAGCCCAACCAATTTGGCCTCGCTCCAGGGGGAACGTGCACACCAACTTGGAGAACTTGAGGTTCGAAGGAATGATCTGTGTTTGCTGTTGATTTGGGGGCCCAGCAAATGCCAGCTGTTGGGGTTGCCAGCTTCATGGGCTGAAGAGATGCGTGAGCTTTCTTTGCATTATTATTCTGCATCCATTTTCTGTCAATAAACTGTTATTCCTTTCACAAGTGGTCTAGTTTCATTTTGGCAACTGAGCAATCTACTTTGACTGGGTTCTGAATAGATTGGGCCTCACAGATATGATGGCAGAGAATATATATATATATATATATATATATATGTTGTACCTCATTTCAAGAACTTCATACGAAGACCCTCTCAAACACACATTGCATCCCCCTCCTCCCAACTCATGTCACAAATTATGTCCAGTAACCATTCTTTCAGTAAGCATGAAAAGGCTTTTCTTTTACAGTTCACGTGTGCAAAGGAGAAAGAGAGTATTTGTGTGTGCATATGCTTCCGTGTACTGCTAATTGGACCATGAAGGGAAGCTGCTTCATCTAGATGAGGAAAGATTAAAGAAAAGAAAAAAGAAAGAGCTGAGCTGAGGTGGTTTGTTCTCTACTCCTAGACTACAATTGCTGACCAACATATTAATGTAATGTCAAAGCAGCCAGCACCTCATAGGAAGTGGGACAGGCGCTTTCATTTCTGCTATTGCAACAGGCAATTTTCTTGTCACTGCAAGGGTTGGCACCAAACAGCTTTTTCTTTTAAAAGTTACAGCATTTCTTTCCACCAAATATTTGGTTACAGCTCCACCCACCCAAAATAAATCCAGTCCATTTCAACAGCCAAGTGGGGAGAGAAAAGGTTTTGCATGCACAGAGCACATCATTTGTGTGCCAGCGGGAGCTATGCTTGCAAAGGGCAGTATCCACCATAAGTCCTATGTAGAGTAGGTTCATTGAAATAAATGAGACTTAAGTTGGTCACAACTAATCTAAGTCTCATTCATTTCAATGAATCTAGTCCAGTGGAGCCTCTGATTTTGGTGGGGCTGTGAATTCATTCTGGGTTTCAGTGAGAACTAGCCAGAACTTCAAAGGAGTTATCCAAGATGTTGAAGCTATTTTGGGAATAGGGTTAAGCACTTTGAATAGCTCCTTTAGAGTGCCGCAATCTCCTGCTGCATGCAGGAAAAGAGACGTGATAAAAATGGCTTCTGACTGGGCCACATGGTCCTTGTTTACTTTCTCTTTTCCCTCCGAGAAGAAAGAGGAAGTAATGAGGGCCAAAAGTAGGGGTGGAGAAACAACACCTAGAAATGTGATTCCCCCGGTGTGATGACGCTCAATGTCATGTGTTGCAAATGACCCCAAACTGTTCCCACCCTGCATTCAATTTTCCATATAGATTCGCTCAGGGTTTGTGTTGCAGATCTTGGTAACTAGCACAACTTTCAATTTTTTGTTAAAAAATTTGAAAGTGAAAGGGAATGTGTTCAAAATGCTTTCTCTCTCTCTACAAATCAGCAAATGTTAAAAGAGCTCTGTTCCATTGTATAATTGTAACAAAATAGGACAAAACACCAAAATTTAGAGCAACACACTTGTTATAGTTCAGATTCCCATACATCTCTGAGAGAGGAGTAACAGCGGAACCCTCTTTCATTTCTACTCAGAAGTAAGTCCCATTGACTTCAATGGGGCTTATTCTCAGATAAGCAAGTATAGGAATGCAGCCAAAGATCGAATCTGCATATAAATGTGTGAGGTGAGGGGGCAACAGAGCGGCAATGTAACAAGATCTTACTTGAATTACAATATAGAAATTCAAAAAGCCCGCCTCTCTCAGCACAAGCAACACACATAAATGAGAATCTCTGCAGCCCTTCCTGCTGAGAAGGGATACTTTGAAGGCTCCTCCTCATAGAAGCAACATATTGTTGAAGGGACCCCCACCCCCACTTGTAAGTTCCTAATTACAAAGAATAGGGGAATGTCCTCCCCCCACCCCATGAGTCATAAAAGGAGTCAGGCTTTTGTTTTGTTGTGGCAGCCATTTTGATTTCCCCAAAATGCACATTGAGTGGGAAAAAATAGTGGCCGTTTATTCCATTGGAGCTTCGATTTGACAGTCTCCTGAAATGAATTTGCCCCCATTCTCCAAGAGGAAAAGGAGAATCCATACCTAAAAAATAGAGGTTAATGAAACATTACCAAATTGGTTGTCATTTGAAGGCAGCCCCAGTGCCATCATGGTATACCAAAACAGGATATTTACAAGTATTATTATGAGGAATCCTCTGAAATTGCCAGATCCAGTGAATTCTCCAGCAGAATTGAAGTATCACGAACAATATTTCTGGTGGACTTGCAGTTGGAAAATTAGAGCTCATTGAAACAGTTCTGGAATGGAACCAGATGCCCCACCCAGATCCTATTGAGAGGGGACATTCCAAAAGGTGAAAAGAGAATCCCAGCTACCCAAAATCTGTCATCAGCTCCCACTGATGAAACACCAGCCTATCATCCTAGGTTGTTGTTGATAGTTAGGCAACAGACATAATGATGTAAAAGCACCAAGAGCAGGCAGTTCCAAATATTGGAACACTCAATTGCCATGGTTGTTAATATGATCGACTGTGCCATTTGCTACCAGATATTCCTTCAAACGTGAAAAAGAATTTGATATGGGACTTGAGGCAAAGAGCAAGGGGTGAAAACATATGGGCAGCGAATGTATTATATCCGAGAGCAAAATGGAAAAGGGCAGGGTGGGAATTCTTTCCCCATTAGTCATTTCAATGTAAACTTTAGTTTGTATTTCATATTTAGTATCCTAGAACATAACAAATCCCAAACTTTTTTTTACTTTTTTTTTTTTTTACTGTACTCTCCTTCCCAGGAGCAGTTGGTGCTCTATAGAAGGGCAACAAACAAAAATGCAAGGTGTGTTGTAGCAAACTTTAAAGTATATGCATCAGGGCATAACTCTCCATCAACCCTGCAGGAACAGATGGAGTGGAGGATACAACACATCAGTTATTTATGAGCAACTGTGGCTGTTCTTCACTTAAATAAAACAACACACAGCATGAAAAGGGTGGGCCAACACATAACTCCAAGGCCCTCTATGACTGACTCTCATCAGTGTTAATGAAAAGCTACCTGCATAGGGTGAAGGAGTTGATTTATTGCTTCTAGACCATGATTGTACAAAATCATTGATATCTTTTAACAGAACTGAGGAGGATAACACCGCTAACTTGAAATCGACCCGCACTCCAGAACGAAAGCAGGATACAACATATGGATTTCAAAAAGGACTATTATCTATCTATCTATCTATCTATCTATCTATATCTATCTAATCTATCTGTCTATCAAATTTCTATACCACCCCATAGCTGAAGCTCTATGGGTGGTTTACAAAGATTAAAACAACCAATACAGTATACAGGTTTAAAAACCATCTACATAAACACACACTGACAATAGATACACACACACACACACCAACAACTTATACATCATATATCTGAAATTATAGTTTACAATAATCTGCAATGGACAGGAAATTCTGACCAAAACAGGCAGCACTACACATAAGCTTGGAAACGTTTAGGTTTGGTTTCGAGGACGCTTTGGGGCACACGATGCAAGTACCATGTCTTTTTATATTAGGTGTTTGTTTTTTTGCACCGATTTTTTACGATTTATAATGTTTTTTTTCTTTTAGTAAATCATTTAAAAATGGTAATGTGTCCTTACTTACCCTTTCACAGCACCTCAAATTAAACCTCTGGCATGGAACAATTTGAAAATCCAGGCATGCGCTGACATAGGGCCTAACTACATGTCGTTGTGGATGCGTGTTCTCTCGAATTTTTTCCCCCCGCAGTATTACGTCACGCGCCACACTGTTGTTTCCCGTCCGTTTCTTCTAAGTGTTTTGTGCGGTACTTTGCGTATCAGTGATGCATACGTGATGCATACCAAACCTCGGAGGCTCTGCTCGCGCCCTCGCCCTCGCCGCTACCCTTTAATCCTGGCTGGTCCCAGGGGGAGGGGGAGGGGGGAGAGCTGTAAACAAAACCCAGCGATTGGGAAATCCCTCTCCAAATTGCTGGCTTTTGTTTATACCCCTCCCTCCTCCCTCCCCAGGACGGCCAGGATTAAAGGGCTGCGGCTGAAGCGAGGGTGCAAGCAGAGCGTTGTCCACACTGAGCAGGGAGCAGCGCTTGCAGGGAGGCTCAGGAAGCACGGAGAGGGTTGCTCTGCGTGCCTAAAATGAACTTTCAAAATGATTGGCTAAGAGGGAAAAGAAGGGAGACCAGAAACGGAAGTTATCACAAAGAAGGGAAGAAGGAGTAGCAGGAAATAACGCTAGAACGAGGCACACTAAGACATTCAGAGCGATTTAAAATGGATTAAAGGATTCTTTTGGGAGAAAAAAAAGGAGCCAATAAAATGCACAACATAACGCTTTAACACAAACGTCATGTGAATCGACAGGGTTCGGAACGCACATCCAGCGAAATGAGGCGATATCACAACGACGTGTAGATCCTGCCATAGTTGAAACAAAACTGAAAGTAAGTCACAGGAAGGTGGAAAAGGAGGAAGTGGGGGCGTGTCAAGAACGGGGAGAAGAAGCTACAATACAGAAAGAAACGAAGCAAACTCTCAGTGGGTTCTTACAAAACGACCTGAAAACGGCAGAAACTATAGGCACCAACGGTAAGGACTACTCATGTGACCTCCTTCCCTGCCTTCCCACCTGCTGCTGTTTCATGAAGACTGGGTCCCTCGCTCACAGAGGCGGTTCTAACAAGCTGCTTTGTGAGCTGCAGAGGAAGCTGCTTTTCAAATATACTTTTAAAGTCATTGTAATTATATAAATGCTCCCTCCCTCTCCCTTACTCCTTGTGTGACAGGTCTTCAATTTAGACTGTAAACCTGAGCGCAGGGACTGTCACGCTTCATATTTCTGTAAGCCACTTTGGGAGATCTTTTGGCTATAGGGAGGATAGAAATGCTGCAAATAAAGAATAAAATGAATAATAATAATAATACATTAATATTTTTTAGGCAGGCACCGCTTGGGCTCCGGGCAGCAGCACCAAGGCTATGTAGGGGCCTTTCAGAGGCTGTGGGGGCCTCTCCTCTCCTCTTCTCCCCAACCAACCGGTGGCACTATGCACTAAACCCAGCTGGAGGACTTTTGGAGCCCCTCCTCCCCAGCACCCTCCCCATTGTCCAAACAGGGCCTCCTCATCACTCCGTCACCAAGTCACCAGGCAGGCAAATTCTGGCAGGCTGACTTGGTTTTTAGATTGGAATGGATCCTTTCCTTGTCACGGAGACAGTGCTCTGCTCTATGCAGAGCTGCAAAAATCCCACAGCATAGTTCCACGCTGCTCCCTCCCAATCCAGTGCCTGCACAGTGTACCACTGTAGCCAGCCAGTCAATCATATTGCTCTTTGCTTCTTTACCTCTTCCTCTGGAAACAAAGCCCTATGAGGAGAGACTGAAAGAACTGGGCATGTTTAGCCTGGAGAAGAGAAGATTGAGGGGAGACATGTTAGCACTCTTCAAAGACTGGAAAGGTTGTCACACAGAGGAGGGCCAGGATCTCTTCTCGATCAACCCAGAATGCAGGACACGGAATAACGGTCTCAAGTTACAAGAAGCCAGATTCCGGCTGGACATCAGGAAAAGCTTCCTGAATGTTAGAGCAGTAGGACAATAGAACCAATGACCTAGGGAGGTGGTGGACTCTCCCACACTAGAGGCATTCAAGAGGCAGCTGGACATCCAACCATCTGCCAGGGATGCTTTAAGGTGGATTCCTGCATTGAGCAGGGGGTTGGGCTCGATGGCCTTATAGGCCCCTTCCAACTCTACTATTCTATGATTCTATGATTCCGCCACAACTAATTTGCTGATTGCTCCTGAAATAAATCAATCCCCCACCTTAAAACTGATGACCCCCAAAGCTGCCTCTGATAGCCCAGATCACAACAGCTAGTCTACTGCTAAAGCAAACAACAAGGCAAAGCTAGAGAGCCCCTGCTGAGAGTGGGCAGCTACTGCAGAGAGAGAGAGAAAGAGGACCAGACTTGAGATGGTTATGAGACACAGTATTCCTCAGGCCTTGCAGTGACCCGTCCCCAAAATAGCTTCAACATCTTGGATAACTCCTTTGGAGTTCTGGCTAGGTCTCACTGAAACCCAGAATGAATTCACAGCCCCACCAAAATCAGAGTCTCCACTGGACTAGATTCATTGAAATGAATGAGACTTAGATTAGTTGTGACTAACTTAGCCTGGTGGCTATGTGCTACCTGCAGCGGTGGTATGCCTGTATACACCAGTTACTGGAGAACATAGGTGGGAGGGTGCTGTTGCTCTCATGTCCTGCTTGTAGGTTTCCTGCGGGCAGCTGGTGGCCACTGTGTGAACAGAATGCTCGACTACATGGGTCCTTAGTCTGATCCAGCAGGACTTTTCTTTATGTTCGTACATCGAGTACACAACCCTTCAAGCACTTTGTCTGCATTCCCACATCCCTCACCACTTGTGGAATGACAACCCAAGGATAGTGAGCCTATCTACACACGCAGGATAAAACACTTTGAAAACGTTTTGAAAACTGTTTCTGGAGTGTGTCCTGGGCTCCAACAGTTCTCAAAACCGTTGTAAACCGTTTTAAACAATTGTAAGGCAGTAGTGTAGATAGGCTCGTAATGGTGGCAAATAAGTAAATCGGTTTCTAAGTGGTGACAATTCAGACTGCAGGGGCGTGGGTGGGTGTGATTCAACTGAATGTTCCTACAGATATAAAAAAATCATTCCAAGTAGCCTAGGTTCCAGCCTTCTCTGAGGGCCAAAACATGCATTACTTTAAAGCTGTGCATGGCAACTATGTCTTTGCTTATTTTTAGTCTACAGTCAGTGCAGGGGCACCAATCTGGATCTTAAAAGACCCCCTCCCTTCCCCTAGCACTTCAGTCCTGATCTGGGCCTCTGCACCTACTCTAGATTAAAAATGGAAAAAAGAAAGGGAAAAAAGGATGCAGTTGCTAGGCACAGTCTTAAAGTAAAGTCTGTCCAGCCCTCATATGTTAGTGTTCTATTTGTAGGGTTTTTGAAAAATCGTATGAGCCCCACTTGGAGGTTAAAAGTGGCACAGAGCACATGTGGGTGGACCACATCATAGTGAGAACTAAGCTTTTGATATTCTAGTGGAAGCAGGTGGAGGGTGGGCAGAAAAAGAGTATAGGATGAATTAGGCTTTTTCCTACCAACTCAGGCCTTGGGAGAAATCAAATGAGATCCCTAATATAGTGTCTATTTCTGTCCAGAAACTCAGTAGATACTTTGTTCCCAGAATTTGGTGTCTCTAGTAGTTAAAAACTTAAAGCCACTGTTTTCTTTGCCCTACAAAACTAATCAGTTCATGAGGCTGCTTTTCTATAAGATGATCATGAATAGATCTTGTGAACTGGGCTACAATGGTGCAGTGTCCTGGGAAGTGGAGTGGGGGAAAAGAGAGGGGAATCTGCCAATTAACTTTATTTAGAAATTGTGCTGCTTACAGCTTTCCACATTAGATTGAACAATACACAAACATTGGGAGGGAGCGCTGAAATCAGAAAGGACTACTGAACTGTTAGAATTTGACAGGAGCCTGCAAAAGGGAGGGAGAGATATCACTGATAATCTTCTGCAGTTATTACCTGGAAAAATCAATTACCTGCTCTAAAGTAACAACAGTCAATAGCCGCCTGGGAAGATGTGAGAGAAAAGCAGCAAGAGAGAATTAATGGAGCAGTTAGCAGAGTATTGATTAGACCTCAGGCTTGCAGGGGTGTGTCTAGATGCCACTAAAAGGGAGCAAAAAGTCAAGCTTAGCCAAATAACAATCACACAGATATTTTTCTGTGTCAACAGACACAGACACCGCATGCGAAGTGTCTTCTGATGTATTGTGAAAAACCACACAGAATTGCCTTTGAAATCCATCATCTCTTTTCCTTAACCCTTTCTTGACCTAGGTAAAAGTGAGACTATTTATGAAATCCATCCCAAGCAAAACAGTCATTAAGATAACAGGCCTGTAATTTTTGAATTCCCCCTGGATTCCTTTGGAAAAATTGGTGTTACATTGGCCATTTTTCAGTCTTCTGGTCTTATGGACATGCCAATCTTTTCATAAGAAGATCAGCAATTCCACGTTTGAGATATTTAAGAACTTTAGAGCAGATACCATCAGGGTCTGGTGATTTATTAGCTTTCAGTTTCTCAATGAGGTTGAGAACTTAATCTTTTATCACCAGTATTTGCGTCATTTCCTCCAAATGTCTTCCTGAGAGCAGCAGATGTATCTGCCCTGTATCTTCTGCAGTGAAGACAGTTGAAAAGAATTCATTCAGCTTCTCTTCCATTTCCTTTTCCTCCTTTAATATTACTTTAACTTCATTGTCACCCAACTGACCAACTCCCTCTCGAGCTGGTTTCCTGCCTCTAATACATTTAAGGGTAACAATAAGCTTCTCAAAATGTTTTTTGCACCTCTCTTTGTCTGCTTGCATTTCCTTTGTGCAAGTTAGTGTCCTGTTTTGTTCTCCTCATTTGGGCAAGACTTCCATTTCCTGAAGGAAGTTTTCTCTTCCCTAATAGCTCCCTTTACACTACTCATTAACCATCCTAATTATCTCTTGGATTTGGTGCTACCTTTCCTGACCTGCGGTATACATAATTCTATTATTGTGGGTTTGAGTAACTCCCAAGCATTTTAAAGAGAACCAGATCCTTCCCAGATCCTGTCAACATTTCACCAGGATTCAGTTTGAAAGCTGCTCTGCCACCTTTTTTATTTTAAGTGCCAACAGTTTGGTTCCATTTCTGGTTTAAGTCGAGCCTGCCCCTATTGTACAAGCCTGGCTTGTCCCAAAATGTTTCCCAGTGCCTTCTGAACCCCTTCTCCCTACACCACTGTCTCATTCGTGCATTAAGACTCCTTGGTTTTGCCTGCTGAGCTGGCCCTGAGTGTGGATCAGGTAGCATTTCAAAGAAAGCGACCCTGGTAGTCCTGGATTTCAACCTCCTACCTAGGAACCTAAATTTGGCTTCCAGGGCCTCACAACTACATTTCCTCACATCATTGGTATCAACATGACCACAACTACTAACTACATCCCAGCACTGTTTACAAAGTTATCTAGATGGTGTGTGATACCTGCAACCTTTGTACAAGCAGGCAACCTACACACCCATCACAAACTGCTGTCATCTTTTGAGGAATGTGTCTCTTCTAAGGGATCATTTCCCTCTTCCTCAAAATGAGGGGCCCCTTCCCCAAGACCCCCATTTTCCATGACAGCAGAAGAGCTGCCACCCAGGGATTTGGACACTGGTATCAGGTCCCTGAAGGTCTCATTCACCAACCTTTTTGTCTCTCTAAGCTTCCCCATGTCAGCAACCTTCTTGCCTTCAAGTGAACAAATTGCAGTGGCCGGGCACTGATTTAGCACTTCTGTGGTCTCATCTGGATCTGATGAAAGAGATAGCTAGAGCTGCATATCATAAGCAGACTGATCACACTCCACTTTAAATCTCCAAATGAACTCATTCAACAGTTTCATGTAGATCTTAAATAGCATGGGGGATAAAATGGAACCCTGTGACATCCCAAAACATAAATTCCCTGGGGGTCAAGCAGAAATACCCCAGCACCACCTTTTGGAAATGGCTGTCCAAGCATGAGCAGGACCACGGCGGAGCTGCACCACCCACACCCAACTAAGGCACCCTCTGCAGAAAAAGACCAGAGTCAATGGTATTGAAAACTGCCAAGAGCCCCAGGAGAATCAACCGTGTTACAATGCTCCTGTCCCTCTCCCAGCAAAGATCATCCCTCAAGATGAGCAAGGCAAGTTTCAGTATCAAAACCAGGCCTAAACTCTGATTGAAATAGAACTAGAAAGCCAATTTTGTCCAAAAGTGCCTGACCCTGACCAGCCACCAACTGCTCAAACACCAGTCTGTTATTATTTATATCTTCCAGGTTCAATTATTGGTTTGTTTGTTCATTCGTTTTTCAGAAGCGCTGTCACTATCACCTCCTTTAAAGAACCTGAGACCACTTCCTCTTGAAGGGAGGAATCTATGAGCTCTGGAGCTAGCCAGTCACCTCCCCCTGCCCAGATGCAATAAGCCACAAGAAGCAAGGGTCAAGCAATTAGGTGATTGCTAAACCTTTGCCAAAAACCTTGCCACATTCTCAGCTCCTAAAAACTGCAAGTCATCCAGCAATACAACCAGACAGTTCCTTAAACACCATCAGCTGCCTACATTCTGGAAGCTAAGTCCTGATGAATACAAGCAATTTTGTCCTCCAGATGTCTTGTAAACATGACACAGCATGCTACCAAGGGTTCTATCAGATCTCTGCCATCAGTCCAGAACAAGGTACTGAACCACTTGGAAAAGGTCTGCTGGATAACATTGAGAGGAGAAAATGGTGAGGGGAAAAAATGCTCCTTCACTTACATCACCACAAGAGAGAAAATGCAATAATGAGCTCTTATGCCTGTTTGCTCAGATATGAGATGACTTTTCCTCCACCTGCGCTCCAGTAGTCTCTCAGCTTTCTTCATTGTCTTCAGTTCAGATGTATATCAATGAAGTGAGCAGGCTGTGCAAAGTGGGAGAGAATGCTCAAGGAGTGATTGTGTCATCAGGTCATCTCCATCCCACAGAGTGAACAGGAACATGCATCATACCAACTGGAAAATCCCCCAGAGCCCTCTGGAATCCATTGGGATCTATTAGCTTCTTGGGGCAGAACATCCTATTAGGTCCCCCACCCATACAGAGAGGAATAGTCACTCAGACTCATCCATGAGCACCATATCCTAGTGTAAATTTTACATGTAGATCTGATGGGTGAAGTATCACTGCTGATGCTGCCGGGAACCCCCCCCCCCCCCATTTTTAACTCATGTTAAGAGAAGCACAGTAAAATATAGTCCAACTAGTGGTGAAACTGACAGTTTGGATATTAGTCATGGCCTAGGACCCTGCCCCTTCTTGGTTAGAACAGAGCTGTGAAGACTCTGTGGACAGATAGGAGCAGGTCCCTCAAGCTCCTCAGGAGGCTGTCTCCAAAAAGTGACCCCACTACACATCTCCATGTAGGAGGAGCTCCAGCAGACAGTGAAGTCTCCAACCCTGAGTCCAGAAAAGGTAGTTCTGCCTTATTGCTTGGACTCAAATGTGAACTACCTGCAGCTCCAGAGGATCTTCTTCCACTGAACCATGTAGGACTATGTAAAGGTTCAGTTGGTTTCAGACTAGTGGTAGAACAGCACTCCTAGCAGGTCTATCCCTCATTCCTTTCTTCCACAGACAGCTATCTTTGGCCCTGGCCATTGGCTGTTTGCTCTGCATTGTGTTTTGCTTGACTATCCTCATGGGTTTCAGCCAGCAACAGGAGAGTATTTTAGTATTTGTTATCTCTAATACAAATATTTTGCTCTCAGTTCTAAACTTCTAGGAAAGGGTAGGGGTAGAAAAAATCAAATAAACAAACAAACGTCTTAATGGCAGAAGTACACATTCAATGAATGTGTAAGAAATCTAAACTGCCATTTCAAGTGGATTCCCTTAAAATTGGTCAGACCTCCAAGTGAGATCTGATCAAATGTTGATGCTGCCTAGAATTGCAGTAGGCTTTTTAGCCCCTGCATCATGCTGCTGACCCATGTTCAGCTTGTGGTCTATTACAATCCATTGATTATTTCCATAAAAGAACATAAGGAGAGCCATGGGTCCATCTAGTTCAGCATTCTGTTCATACAGTGGCCAACCAGCTGCCTCTGGGAATCCCACAAGTAGGCCATGAGTGTAATAGCACCATCCCTCTCATATTCCTCAGCAATTGGTGTGAATAGACATACTGCCTCTGATACTGGAGATTGCTTATAACCATCAGGAGTAGTAGCCATTGATAGCTTTATCATCCATGAATTTGTCCCCTTTTAAAGCCATCCAAATTGGTGGCCATCACTACATCTTGTGGTAGTGAATTCCATAGTTTAACTATGCACCGTGTGAAGAAGTCCTTCCTTTGATTTGTCCTGAATCTCCTACCCATCAGCTTCATGGGATGATGATCCCATTGGGTTCTAGTATTATGAGAGAGGGAGACAAATGTCTCCATATCCACATTCTCCACATCAAGCATAATTTGGTACACACCTCTATCATGTCTCCCCTTATTTGTTTCCCCAGCCCTAAGTAAATGAGAACGTAAGGATCTACTGCTGTCAATCCAGATGTCACCTATTCTGTATTTGTGCATTTGATTTTTCTTATTTAAATGCAGAACTTCACATTTACCTGTTAAAATTCATTTTGTTAGTTGTGGCAATTTCTCCGTTCAGTTTCTGTTTTGTAAGGTGATAACTGTCCCTCTGAGTTTGGTGTCATCTGCAAATTTGATAAGCATCTTTCTACTGAATAGAGTCTACTCCTTCATTCAAGTCATTGATAAAGATGTTGAACAACCCTGGGTTGAAGGCAGAACCCTGTGGCACCCCCACTGGTCTCTCCTGGTTGATGGGCACTCTTTGAATACAGTCCGTCAGGCAGCTACAAATCTACATAACAGTAACATCGCCTAGCCCATATTGTAGCAACTTGTCAACAAGAATATTGTGTGGGCCCTAGCGTAGTACCAGCTGTGCAGTCTGAGATTGGGGTAATGGTTAACTTACTGAACAACTTAATGGGTGAGAAAAAGAATCAATTCATTTTTCTGTATTGGATGAGGCAAAGCCTGTCAATTTCACAATACCTCCAAAATGCAATCCAGAATGTTCAGGTTTTTTTTTTCCAGATGCTGCATCCGTATAAGTACAGTGAATGTCCAGGTATAAATACAAGTATAGGGCATGGGCCTCTAAGAGGTGTTAGGAGATTATAAAAGAGGGTGACACTTCTTCACTCTGCTTGTACTAGTTCTTTGTTTGAGATTGGTTGTTTCCAGGTTTCCTTTGTTTTTTATTGTGTGCAAAACCGAAAGTTTCTTTAAGCATTACTTTCTCTATTCCTCATTTAGTTGCACATTTGTTTACATGTTATTTCTGAGCTCTGTCAATCTTTCTGTTAGTGACTGAGCAAGTGAGCAAATGCTTTTCAGAATTCCCTATAAAATGGGGACCCATTGTTGTATCCATCTGAAATTTGGCAAGTACAATTCTTTGCAATTTGTGATAGAATGCTTTAAAATGGCATTGGTGGAAAACATCGACGTTACCAGCAGCAGAAGTCTGGCTAGATCTCCCATTGAGACCAATGGCAAACAAAAATAGACAGTGGTTGTAAGACAAGTGAATTCGTCCTGAATTCATAACTAAACAAAAATAATTGTATTATATTTATTTATTTATTACATTTGTATACCGCCCCATAGCCAAAGCTCTCTGGGCGGTTTACATAGGATTAAAAACAATTAAAAACAATATACAAAAATTAAAACAGCAAAAACATACAACATACACACAATCTGTACATTTAAAAACCACATCAACACTTCAAAAAGCTACAAAAACAAAACAAAACAAACCCAGGCTCCTCAGATATTGCCAAATGCCTGAGAGAAGAGGAAAGTCTTGACCTGGCGCCGAAAAGATAACAATGTTGGCGCCAGGCGGGCCTCGTTGGGGAGATCGTTCCACAATTGGGGAGCCACCACAGAGAAGGCCCTCTCTCTTGTTGCTGACCTCCGAGCTTCCCTCGGAGGAGGCACTCGGAGGAGGGCCTTAGATGTTGAACGTAGTGTTTGGGTAGGTTCATGTCGGGAAAGGCGTTCCATCAGGTATTGTGGTCCCAAGCCGTGTAAGGCTTTATAGGTTAAAACCAGCACCTTGAACCGGGCTCGGAAACATACAGGCAGCCAATGCAAGCGGGCCAGAGTAGGTCTTATATGTTCGAACCTACTGGTTCCAGTTATCAATCTGGCTGCTGCATTTTGCACAAGCTGCAGCTTCTGAACCACCTTCAAAGGTAGCCCCACGTAGAGTGCATTGCAGTAATCTAACTTGGAGGTTACCAGAGCATGGACAACTGAAGCCAGGTTATCCCTGTCCAGATAGGGACGTAGCTGGGCCACCAACCGAAGTTGGTAGAAGGCACTCCATGCCACTGAGGCCACCTGCGCCTCAAGTGTCAGAGATGGTTCTAGGAGAACCCCCAAGCTACGAACCCACTCCTTCAAGGAGAGTGCAACCCCATCCAGAACACCCTCCATCCGGTCAGCGGAACCACCCACTAACAGCGTCTCAGTCTTGTCTGGATTGAATTTCAGTTTATTAGCCCTCATCCAGTCCATTGTCGCAGCCAGGCACTGGTTCAGCACATCCACAGCCTCACCTGATGAAGATGAAAAGGAGAAATAGAGCTGCGTGTCATCAGCGTACTGATGACAACGCACTCTAAAACTCCGGATGACTGCACTCAACGGTTTCATGTAGATGTTGAACAGCATGGGGGACAAAACTGACCCCTGCGGAGCCCCATACTGGAGCATCCACGGGGCTGAGCAATGTTCCCCAAGCACCACCTTCTGGAGCCGACCCCCCAAGTAGGAGCGGAACCACTGCAATGCAGTGCCTCCCACTCCCAACTCAGCCAGTCGTCCCAGAAGGATACCATGGTCGATGGTATCGAAAGCCGCCGAGAGATCAAGGAGAATCAACAGAGTCACACTCCCCCTGTCTTTCTCCCGACATAGGTCATCATACAGGGTGACTAAGGCTGTTTCCGTACCAAAACCAGGCCTGAAACCCGACTGAAATGGATCCAGATAATCAGTCTCATCCAAGAGTGCCTGGAGTTGGCTCGCAACCACCCGCTCCAGGACCTTGCCCAGGAATGGAACATTTGCTACTGGCCTGTAGTTATTAAGATTTTCAGGGTCCAGGGAAGATTTCTTTAGGAGTGGTCTCACTGCCGCCTCTTTCAGGAGGCCTGGGACCACTCCCTCTTGCAAAGAGGCATTAATCACTTCCCTGGCCCAGCCAGTTGTTCCATCCCTGCTAGCTTTTATTAGCCAAGAGGGGCAAGGATCCAATATGGAAGTGGTTGCACGAACCTGTCCAAGCACCTTGTCAACATCCTCGAGCTGCACCAACTGAAACTCATCCAAGAAAACAGGACCAGACTGTGCTCTGGATACCTCACTAGATTCACCTGCTATAACACTGGAGTCTAAGTCCTGACGGATGCCAGAGATTTTATTCTGGAAGTGCCCAGCAAATGTATTACAGCGGGCCTCAGATGGTTCTACCATGTCCTTGGGGCCAGCATGTAAAAGCCCCCGGACAACTCTGAAAAGCTCGCTGGGTGGCAGGTTGATGATTGAATAGTGGCAGCAAAGTATTGTTTTTTTGCTGCCCTCACTGCCCCTGAATACAGCTTACCATAAGCACTTACCAGTGTTTGATTACATCCATCAGGAGTTTGTCTCCATCTGCCCTCAAGCTGTCTCCTGTTTTGTTTCATCACTCTCAGCTCCGGGGTATACCACGGAGCCGTTCGAGCTCTACACAGGAGAGGGCACTCAGGAGCAATCGTGTCAACTGCCCGGGTCATTTCTGCATTCCACAGATCAACCAGGGTTTCGACAGGAGAGCCAGCCCTATCAGCCGGAAAACTCCCCAGAGCCCTCTGGAAACTTTTAATCAATGTAAAAAGTCTTGCATACCACTATTCTCAATGCATTCCAAAAGTTATTTGAGACCCCAAATATTTGTTTTTTGCCTAAAAAACAACATAAATAATTACATCAAAAATCATAAAGACACGTAGCTTAAGCTTGCACCGGGAGGTGCAAGATGGATGGAGAAATAATCACACAGAGTTAGTATTGGATTAAAATTTGCCACAACTTTTACTGGCTACAGTTTCATTTTGCTGTGGCATAGGACAAGGAGCCAATCATTAGGCAGCCCAACTGTTCCCCCCACTTGTGCTAAGGGATCATTGGGAGTGGCTGGAGTCTCTGGCCCACATAGGCCCTGCACATCCTGCAGTCTGGATGTGTGGCAGGCATGCCAACCCTTGAGCTGAGCCTTGGCGTTGCCCGTATCTATGGCTTAGAGAAGGGGCCCAGCAGCCAAATCCAGCCCTCTGGGTCCCAATTCATCCCTCTGGGTTTCCCAGATAGCCCCACCCCTTTCCCCTGACCACTGACTGACTGGTGATTTTGTGCAGTTTTTCCTGTTTCTAAAAGGTTTGAAATGCCTCTCCTTGGGCAGTAAGAGATGTAAGATGAAATATGCTGGCATGTTGGCACCACCCCTTTGCCTTTGGTCCTGCCCCATTTGGTTCTGACCCTGCCCACCCATGGAATACAGCCACCAAGAGCTTCTCCAAAACGCAATTCGGCCCTTGTGCCAAAAGAGGCTCAACACTCCTGGCTTAGAGAGTCTGCGGTGGAACACAGGTCTTCAACTGCAGTGTGCAAGACTCGGGCCCTGGTTTTGCCCTTCGAAAGAAAGGAGCGTCAATGGCAACTTTGTCAATAGTTCCTATATGGTGCATAATGGTCCACTATTACGTATTTCTAATCTATTCCACAATGAGTTGCTTTATAGTTTCTAATCTTTGAAAAGTATCTAATGAGCTGGCCTGTGATCAGGATGAAAATTGGAGTCAATGAATAATATAGTCATTACATTTAAAAGCAATGGATCTGAAAAGTGTTTTCAAGCAGTTCCATCTAAGGTGAGAAACTGGAGCTCATTTACATACAAATAGTTTCTAAAAGGCAATGCAGCAGGAGCAATCACACTGACCTGGTTTACACGATCAAGCACCCCAGGATCGCTTCATTTAAACCATGGTGGGCTGCGGTGTGTGGGTGGCCATTTTGAATATTCAGTGCTCAGCTGCAGCTTGTCATTTCATGTGAACTCAGGGACCATGGGTTATGTGAGGATTAACCAATGCTCACATAACCCATGCTCCCAGAGTTTGCACAACATGACAAGCTGCAGCCGGGAGTTGAATAAGCCATGATCGGCTGTTTAATTGTGAGAACTAGCTCACTGTATAGCTAAAAGAAGTCAGGGTAACTACCTTAGTGGTGACATTGTACAATACTTTATTATTTTAAGTATTTTTTTATTCCAGTCCTCAGCCAAAAAGCCTCCTGGAGCGGCTTACAAACCATCAGTTAACAATCTAAAAAGACATGACACACAAGGAAAAAGTGATGGATAGGGGAAGGGGGGGGGGAAATGAACCAGACTTTTAGCAGGTGGTATGGCATTACTTATAGGGTTGTGCACACCAAAACATATCGTTAGCGTCATTTCGGACCAAAAAAATTATCATCTTCATTCATATTGTAGGTGAACCGTATCGTCTTCACAATAATTATCGTGAAAAAATGATATTTTTGCAGCCCTATTTTTAGAGAAATAAATGCCTATAACTTCTGTATTTTAAAAGTTAGAGGCTTGAAACTTGGTCACAGTGCTTATGGATTATGCCTATGTGTATGAAATTTGAGATCGATCCCTCCAACCCTTGATTTTATATGAATTTTTTAAAGATCGTTTCCATTCTGACAGGTCTGAATGACATAGCAAGCTGTCATTCTGATCTGTCAGAACTGAAATGATCTTTAATAAATTCATATAAAATCGAGGGTTGGAGGAATCGATCTCAAATTTCATACACCTACTTAGTCATACCCCATAAGTACTGTGACCATGTTTCAAGCCTCTAACTTTTAAAATACAGAAGTTATAGATATATTTATATGGCAGTCCGATAAAACAATAAAACCGTCCGAAAATTATCGTCTCCGATGATTATCGTAGGTTTTTCTATCGTATCGTCATCGTTAAACACATGCACGATAACGACCCTATCGTATCGTTATCGTACATTTTAACGATACGATACACATCCCTGCTTACTTCCCCTCTTATCACCCTCTGTTACAGCTTGCTGGAATGCATGTATTTGGTGGGGAGGGAGCATGATAGGCAGCATGGGAAACGAGAACCATCTGCATTCAATAGTCCGTATCACACATCACTTGATTTCACAACACTTGGTTATTGTTACACTTCATGACTGGTAGCTGTATATGTGAATGGCCTCTATTGACGAGCAAACGCTCTGAAGTGATATGAGGGCACACAAGAGTTCTACCTGCCAAGGTATATCTGTGATGAACCAGTCACACACAGCAGCCACCACAAAATGATGGACATGCATGAATGAACCAGGTTGTGATAACTGAATGCATGCATGAAAATAATATTGCATTTTATTGGATGTGACTGTTTTGCCTTACACTTACACTTGCAGCCATTATATGGTGAACATGAATGAGTAAATCAGCTCAGAAAAGAAAGAAAGAAAATGCCTGAGAGTAGAAGCCCAGAGTCATGCCTGTTCTTTGTAGTCATGCCTTACAGAGCCAGCATCCCTATATATGGAGAAAGCAAGAGCAATCAAAGGACACATGGAATCTCTGAAAACACACCATGGCAGTGGTGCAACTTCATCAGGTTTCCCTACCGATTGATAGATTTTTTACCCTGCCTCTCCATAAAATGCTTGAGGCAGTAGCAGGCACAGAGTCTGGGCATTGTTATTTGAGGCTTCCTGCAAATGTAGGACTGGTTCAGGGCCAGTCCTACCGTTAGGTAGAGTGAGGCAGCTGGCAATTTCTGGGAGGACTGGGAGGGGTAGCACGGTATTGGAGGATGGAGCTGTATGTTTATCATACAGCCTGCCCTAAACCCCCTAAGCTACCCTACTGCCGTCAGGTGCAGTAGAAGCAGCCAGAGTTGAAGTAAGATTCCACTGCCAGTCTGGTAGGTTTCGATACTTCGAAGGTGTGCGGAGGTGCCATCTTGTCCTTTGCCTTTTGGGGCTCGGGCTGGTTCACACATGCTTTGCAGATCTAGCCATCCTCATGCACATATGAACTGGAGAATTAGAGTCCCAGAATTACCATGGCACTTTCCCCAGCTGCTGCAGGTGCAAGAATAATATTGCCACCTGTATCCCCTATCATACAGAAAACACTTCCATGTTATCCATGCAAATGCATACTTTGTGACAGTTCTAAAGAAGTGCTGCAGACTAGAATGGACTCTTAAAGAAGAGTATTGGACTAGATGGACCCTCGGTCTGATCCAGCATGGCTCTTCTTATGTTTTTATGCCCTTGATAAATAGCAAGCCAGTTCTATGAATAGTTACACAGGAATATGTCACACCGCATTCAATGGGCATTCTCCCAGCTAAATGTACATAGGAGTGTAGCCTGAGTCTGATTTAGTTCTTACTGAGATGGTAAAGACTTGGCTGGGCTGTAGGATTTCAGATTCAGTGTGTGTGGGCGAGGACTCACATAAAAATTCTCTCCACTTAGAAATTTAGATGTTAGAGAGAACGGGTATACCCTCCTCTTCTCACTGACATTAGTTTTCAATGTGCAGGATTATTTTATTTTATTCTTCAAAAGGAACACTCAGCCATATGATCTCCCAAGGCATGATGTAGGCCATAAGCAGGTTATTGTAAGTCTGAGAGAATACTCAGTGATACTCTGATCCACACTGCAAATTCATCTGCCATTCAGAAGGTTGGCCATTTAAAATTAGAATCATGGTTCTGATGGCCATCCTTATAAAAATGGGAATTGGTTTAAACTATTGTTTTATTATGGGTTGTGTTCTTTGGGGAGACTTCGGGATGTTGAAAGTGTGAGGAACTAAACTGCTAAGCAGGCCTGAAATATATGACAATGAATTAAACAGAATTAATATTGATGCAATTTCATATGAGGTTTGGTACCTTGTAGACAAAAATACAAACATCAAAGCAGGCATTTCATATATAATTTACATTAACATATTTTGAAGGTATTTTGATTATATATAGCAAAATCTGTAGAATAACAGACTGTGAATTAAACCAAGATTTCTCTTAAGAATCATAGTCAAAATGTGAAGCTTAATAATAGGTGGTCATTATTTGTTGAAGAAATTCATGTATATGTTTTGAAGAACATTTAAGATTGTGAAATATGCAATCAGAGGTGATCTGTTGCTGTGGGTTGCATAACAACTACAGACCAGAGGCCCATCTGGTGGCTAGATTCTCGCCCAATATTAGGAGGATTCAGATGATGTCCTTTACACATTCAAAGAACATATGAAGGGCACTCACACCCAGGCATCATCATGGGTGGCCAGCTGCAGGTGGCCCTGGAAGTCCAGAATGGCCCATCACATCCCAGCCTCTGAGCCTACCACTGTTCCACCATCCTCCTCCTCCTTGTCCATCCAGTTGGCACCGCCAGCAAAAGGAAGTACTGTGGCCTGGCCAGCAGGCTGCACAGCACTCCCATTTTAAAAGAAGAGGAGACTCTTATGGGTCAGTAATTGGTTAAATGGTAAATTCTCTCGATGGAGGGAAGTATTGGGACCAATTCTTTTCAACTTGTTCATAAATGATCTGGAATTAGGAGTGAGCAGTGAAGTGGCCAGGTTCACCAATGACACCAAATTATTTAAGGTTGTTAAAACACAAAGGGATTGTGAGGAGCTCCAAAAGGATCTCTCCAAGCTGGGAGGGTGGGCATCTAAATGGCAGATGTGGTTCAATGTAAGCAAGTGTAAGGTGATACACATTGGGGCAACCCACCCATCCCAACTTCAAGTATAACCTAATGGGATCTGAGCTGGCGATGACCAAACAAGAAAGAGAACTTGGGGTTGTAGTGGACAGCTTGATGAACATGTCAACCGAGTGTGTGGCAGCTGAAAAGAAGGCAAACTCCATGGGGTTGTCTATATGGGGGTGCCTCAGTGCCTCGAGCCCCCACTATTCTGCACTTTCACTCCTGACAGGTAGTCCCCACGTAAGTGTGGTGGAGGATGGGGTGGGTTGTAGTCCACTCCAGACCAGAGCGCCGTGAGGATCTTCACCAGGCAGATCAGCGGTGGAGCCAAGGTGTCATGCTCCCTGGCCCGGACAAGGCAGCAGCCCCAGCCTGGTGTTGGCCACGTGGGAGGACGTGGGCTGATCCACCTGCCAGGGACACCCCCCACAGGTGGCTGGGGAAGCGGCAACCCTGCCTCTCCCCTCCGTAGCACCCAGTGCAGTGCTGCCACCCCTGGCATCGCTGGGGCACTTGCCGGCACTTACAGGAAGGGACTGGTGAGCGAGGGACGAGATCCGCGATATGAGGCAAGGCAGAGGGAGCAAGAGGGCGCCGTCCACTGCTCCGGAGGCTTTCTAGCGACCAATCAGGGGTTACTATTGGCCTGGAAACGCCTCCAATGCAAAGGCAGAAGATGCTGACAGACTGGAGATGCACCATCACCTTGCTGGAAGAGGAAAAAGTTGGGGTAAGTCCCTGACTTTTTAAATTTGGATCTTTGGAGGAAAGTCCTGAGATGGTTCTGTGATGGCTGCAGCATCATATAAATGATGTGCCGCCACTGCGGATCCACCCCAGGGCTTTCCCCTCATCAAGATGGCTTTCCCCCATGTTATGCATTATATGAAAAAGAATTGGAAATAAAACTGCCAGTATCTATGGTGTGGCCACACTGAGAATACTGTGTACAGTTCTGGTCACCATATGTAAAAAAAGATAGTCTAGAACTGGCAAAAGTGCAGAAAGGGGCAATTAAAATGATTAAGGGGCTGGAGCATCTCTCCTACGAGGGAAGGTTCCAGCAGCTGGGAATGTTTGGAACAAAGGAGGCTAATGGGAGACATGATAAAGGTGTACAAAATTATGCATGGTTTTGAGAATGTGGATATGGAGACATTTCTCTCTCTCTCAAAATGCTAGAAGCCAGTGGGGTCATCTCATGAAGTTGATTGGTGGGAGATTCAGGACAAACAAAAGGAAATACTTCTTCACACAGTGCATAGGAAAGGCCTCCCTGCTACGCCCGGCTTGTCTGGGCAGTGGGGGGAGTTGTGGGGGGGGGAGCGAGCGAGATGCGTGGTAGCCTGTGATTGGCTGCCTCTACGCCTGGCCGTCAGTGGAGGGAAGTGGCTGGAAGCTGATAAAACGGCTGCAGCTGCTCGCCCCCCACCACTCCGTTTCTTTCTGCGGCTTGGAGCAGGAGTGCTTGGCCACAGCGTGCTGAAGGGAGGAAGATGCTGAGGACAAGGGCGGTGGCAGAGACGACGGCGAGGCAGCGGAGGGCACCGGGCGAGCTTCGGGAGCGAGGCAGCGCCTCCTGCTTTGGCCTGGAGCGGCGGAGAAGCAGCAGGCTGCCGGCGGGGCGCTGAGCAGTCTTGCTCATGAGCAGGTTTTCACAGGAGGATTGGACGATCCTCCCGAGGTTGGGCACAGTGGCGCAAGCGGAGGGGGAGTGAAGGGTGGTGGAAGGGGAATCGCCACCCCCCCTTCCTAGCATCATTTTAGCGGGCAGCGTGGATGCGCTCAAACAATTATTAGTAGGGATAGCACACTTTAGTGTTAACCTCTCCCAGCTGGGGGTGGCCCAGATAATAGGGCAAAGATTGGAAGAATAAGCTCCCCCCCTTTACTTTTCCTGGTTTCTTATTCTTTCTTTGGTAAGGGGTATTTGCATTGCTAGGGAGTTTAGGTTTGGGCTAGCTGTGTGTGCGCACAGGACAGGTTTGTGGTCTTTGTATTGATAAAGCAATTACAGAGCAATGCCACCGGAGAAAGGATCCGGGGGAAAGAAGGACAAAGGCAAGGCCCCCCGCCCTCCTGCAAAAAAGCTTAGAGTTAGACAGAATTCATCTTCGGAGGATGAATTGTCACCTCATATAACGACCATTCTGGCTAGATTGGAAACAGTAGAATGAGCACAAAATATCCAGGAATTAACTGAGGCACCGGCTAATAATTCTGGGTATGCGGGACGTGGCAGGACTAGAAAACAGGCTTTTGATAACTTGTGGCATTCTGTATCAGCTCGTTTAGACGTTATAGAGGCAGCATCCAGCTCATCCACAGCGCAGCGCAAGAGGTAGGAGAAGAAACTGAGAGGACCACTTCGTATGACACAGCGGCACCTAATATAACGTGCCAGCCTTCTGCAGTTGAATTGCCTGCGACCGCGGTATCCGGCGCATCAGTAGCTGTGCCGGCACCGCAAGGTGGGCAAGGTAAGCAAAATTGTACAGCTACACATTCATTTAGTATCCCATGGGGAGTGATGCCGCCTTGGGGCTTCTACCCTTGGATGGCTGGGACAGGTTAGGCTTCTCCAGGGCAAGTGGGACAGACAGTGGGAGGTCAAATTTCCGGCCCATTGTTTAGTCCAGCTGCATCAACATCCACCATAGTTGGGGGGAGTAGTCAGATGCAGCCACAGACCACTTTGGACACAGCGACTGCTGTTACAGTCAAGCCTGGGGCAACGCCCCAAGGAAACAATGTAGAATGCTCATCTCCTACACCAACCAGCATGGGTACAGTATCGCAAATCAGTCCGACCAACGTCTCAGCAGCAGCTGCTTGTGCGGCCGTATGGCAGGGACCTACCGGTACAGTTTCAAACAGACAGGACACTTCAAATGTAGTTAGGGATCCATTGCAGGGAGCAGAGAGAGACACCATGCCTACCGGTAGTACGGCAGCCCCCATTGGGTATCATCTGCTCCCAGCAACTAGGGAAAAAATATGGAAAGGCGAATATATAGATATATTTTTGCTGCTTTTCCGGGAACTAGAATCTAATGAAAAAGAAAAAGGAGGTGATAAAGATTTTGAAAGGATGCGCCGCAAGAGAGTGGCAAGAAACTGGGCCAATTAGCTACCAGGTTTCTTGATTTACATGGGAGTGTTGCAGCAACGCTTTCCGGAACGTGCCAGGATACTAAGTACTTGGACATGATCTATAGGGCTTATATGAAATATGAGGGTGGAGCTTGGTTATCATATGATGAATCATTTCGTTGTACAGCAACCTTCGATCACTCTTTATGCTGGGACGCAAAGGATAACGACCTATGGCTCCAATTCATGACGCCAGCTAGGCCAGGCGTGGGAGATAGGTCTGATAGCAGACATCTTTTATCTAGACTACTGGCCACCACCACCAATACAGGAGGGGTGGGGCAGGGGGTTCAATTCCACCTGCTTTGTTGGGAATACAGCTCCAGGGGAGTCTGCAACCGAGCTCAATGTAAATACTGTCATGAGTGTCTGGTTTGCAGAGGCCCACATCCGGCAGCGAACTGTCCAAAGACAAAAGGGGGCGTGGCAACTTCAGAGATGGACAAGGGGGCAAAAAACCAGGTAACCAACAGCCACCTCCAAAAGGGCTCCAGCCCAATTAACATAGAGGTTTTATGCTGACTACTTAAGCAATATCCAAACAGGAGTGATGCAGCATTTTTAGAATTTGGGTTTAAAGAAGGTTTTAGGATTCCATTTTGTGGCCCACATACGGCAGCCTTCTACTCAAATCATAAATCTGTAATTTTTCTTGAGCACCTTGTCAAGGAAAAGATAGCCAAGGAAGTGAAGTCAGGTAGAGTCATCGGCCCTTATCAGGAACCACCTTTGGCTAATTTGCGAGTGTCACCATTGGGTATTGTACCCAAGAAAACTCCTGGGGAATATAGGTTAATACATAATTAATTATGTCAGTCAGTTAATTATTATATCCCAGAAAATTTGGCATCAGTGAAGTATACATCATTTGATGCAGCAGTCAGGATGGTGCGTTCAAATGGAGTCGGTGCATTGATGGGAAAGTGTGACATCAAGGCTGCGTTTCGCAACCTTCCTATTAATCCAGCCGATTTTCACCTATTAGGTTTTAATTTCCAGCACCAATTTTATATTGATAGGGCCCTACCCAAGGGATGCTCCATTTCGTGTGCCATGTTCGAGCACTTCAGCACGTTCTTGGAATGGGCGTTGTGTTCTAGGATGGGATGTGCTGATGTTGTTCATTATTTGGATGATTCTTTGATCTCTGGCCCCGCCCATAATGACCACTGCACATGGCTAATGAGTAATTTCCAGACTTTGACTGGGGAACTCGGCATTCCATTGGCACATGAAAAAACGGAGGGTCCAACGACATCTATCATGTTCTTGGGCTTTGAATTGGATTCTAGTGAGCAATGCTGCAGACTTCCTTCAGAAAAGCTACATTCACTACGTCACAAACAGTTCGATTAGCAAAGAAAATAACACTTCGACAACTTCAGGAATTGCTTGGCAGTCTTAATTTTGCTTGTCGAGTAGTGGCACCAGGACCTGCTTTCATGCGTCATTTATGCGAAGCTATGAAGGGACTTACACACCCATACCGTAGAATCCGAGTGTCTGATAAGATTCGAAAAGATCTGGATGTATGGTTGCAATTCCTGGATAACTACAATGGTGTCTCCTTCTGGAGACAAGATTTGCTTATCGAGGCAGAGATGCAAGTTCATTCGGATGCTTCAGGCTCCTATGGTTTCAGTTAGGGATGTGCACTGGATCGGACCCGATTCACGATCCGAGTCCGGTCCAGTGGGAAATCGGATAAATTATCCAATTTCCAATCCAACAGCTGGATCGGCCGATCCAGTCCGAACCGATCTGAAAAGGCTCCGAACCAGTTTGGCGGATCGGTGGGCGCCCACTGGCGCCCACCACCGCTTCCATTGGCGGGTGCCAGCGGGCACCCGCCGATGAAAGTGGACAGCGGGGGGCGGAGGAGGGGGGCGCTTACCTTTCCGGCCCGTCCGCTCCCGTCCGCTCCCGTCCGCTCCGCGGCCTGCTCCAGGGTGGTGCGCCGGGTGATGTCATCACCCGGCGCGCTACTCTAGAGCAGGCTGCGGAGCCTGCTGGTAGTAGCCGCTGGCACCGGACGGGAGCGGACGGGCCGGGAAGGTAAGCAGGGGGTGCGCGGAGGGGAGGAGGGGGTGCGCGGAGGGGAGGAGGGGGGCCCTTACCTTTCCGGCCCGTCCGCTCCCGTCCGGCACCGGCAGCTACTACCAGCGGGCTCCGCGACCTGTTCCAGGGTGGCGTGCCGGGTGATCACCCGGCGCCCTACTCTAGAGCAAGCCGCAAAGCTGGCTGGCGGTAGCCGCTGGCGCCGGATGGTAGGGAACGGCCCAGAAAGGTGAGGAGGGGGCGCGCGGAGGGGAGGGGGGGTGCTTACCTTTTAGGGATGCCCGTCCGGTGCCGGCGGCTACTACCAGCGGGCTCCGCGGCCTGCTCCAGGGTGGCGCGCCGGGTGATCACCCAGCGCCCTACTCTAGAGCAAGCCGCAAAGCCGGCTGGCGGTAGCCGCCGGTGCCGGACGGTAGGGAACGGCCTGGAAAGGTGAGGAGGGGGGGCGCGGAGGGGAGGGGGGTGCTTACCTTTTAGGGACGCCCGTCCGGCGCCGGCGGCTACTACCAGCGGGCTCCACGGCCTGCTCCAGGGTGGCACGCCGGGTGACCTACTCTAGAGCAAGCCGCAAAGCCGGCTGGCAGTAGCCGCCGGCGCCGGATGGGAGCGAACGGCCCTAAAAGGTAAGCAGTGGCGGGGAAGGGGGCTTACCCCCCCCGGAGCCGTCCGCTTCTATCCGCGGGCGCCAGCGGATGGAAGCGGACGGCCCCAGGGGGGGTAGGGAGCGCGGGGGAGGGGGCTTACCTGCCGGGGCCGTCCACAGCGGACGGCCCCGGGGGGGAGGGAGTTAGGCCCCCCTCACCCACCCGCCGCCATTTTTTCCTCATAGACTTGCATTGCAATGCAAGTCTATGGGGAAAAAAATGGCGGACGATCCAAAAATTTACAATTTTTGGATCGGGATCAGACTCGATCCGGTCCGGTCCGGGGGGCCTCCGATTTTGTCTGAACCGATCCATGACAAAATTGGAGGTCCCGATCCGGGTCCCGATCCGAGGGGTCCGTGCACACCCCTAGTTTCGGTGCCTTTGGGCAGAATAGGTGGTGTGCGCAGGCTTGGCCTGCTGAATGGCTAGCTGCAGGGGTTTGTAGGGACTTGATCATTTTGTAATTTTTTCCCATATATGTTGCGGTCCACATTTGGGTGTAATGTTTTGCCAATAGGTCAGTTCATTTTTGGTGTGATAATTTGGCCACAGTTCAGGTAATCAATTCATTGTCTTCACAGAACCCTAGGGTCATGAATATAGTTAGGGCTTTTCACAATTCACTGTTTAAAACACAACATCCTATTTTGTTCCAAACATGTACCGGGGTTTGGACAATCTGTTAGCTGATGCTCTGTCGCACCATCAGATCGACAGATTTCGGATGCTGGCTCTGGGGGCAAGGCAACTACCAGAGGTCATGCCATCAGCACTATGGGAAATTGGTGGAGTGAAATAGATCAAGCCGCCTGGCACTCGGTCGCTCCTAGCGCGTATCAAAGGTCAGGCACTGAGTTTAGAATGTTTAGGGATAAGTATGGACTACCCCAGGAGTGGCCTATCCCGGTGGATCATATTTTACAATTTTGTGTCATGGCACGTGAAAGGGGTATGTCAGCTAGGACCATCTCTGGTAAACTTGCTGCCTTGACATTTATAGCAAAAACTCAAGGAGTAGCAGACAATGCAGGTGATTTCAGGATTAGAAGGGCTATTCGGGGATGGGCAAAAATTTCTCCACCCCTCCCAGACAGTAGACGCCCAATGTCACCTGACTCTTTGTTAGGGCTCCATGCAATTTGGCCTTCCTTATGTCATAACCACTACGAAGTGGTACTTTTCCAGGCCACAGCTCTTACTGCCTTTTTGGGGGCTTTCCGCATCTCTGAAATGTTAGCATCGTCCAAATGAGATGTGTCGAATAGGGCTCTGCAGCTGGCTGACATATAGCTGCATGATGCTGGTATCAATATACATCTGAGGAAGTCAGATGTATATCTGACCAGGATGTGCATGGTGCGCTGATCCCCCTTTTCCCTGCGCCAAAACCAGAAATGTGCCCAGTTCAGGCTATGAACATAAATTGGTGTAATTTTAACACATATGTATGTTACTCGCAATTTTAACATATATGTATGTTACACACTATACAATTGATGTAATACATATTAAATAAACGTTATTTCAATACAAAAATATACAACACATATTATGCATACTAAATAAGATGTTTACAGATGGTAATTCTGGATTATATACATTCCATTTCTGATTAATTCTTCATCAGTGTTATAGCTGTATACATAAAAATTTTCTGTTTCTCTACACAAGAATATTCAACTCTACCGAAATTTGGGAGGATCACTCTAACTGCCAAGGGGGACGAAGCACTAAGATGAACAATGAAAGAAACAGTGTTAATGCTTAAGCGTTATACATTTATCATCCAAGAAACTATTCATCTAACTTGAGGCAATGCATTTCATTGCCTTTCTGTGGGAGTTTGTATTTTTCTTGTACAGCAGTAAGTGCTCTAAATTCTTAGCACATGCAACTGTAAGAGATAGTTTACAAAATTCAATATATTTCAATTCACAAGAAGATTTTTATACTGTAAATAACATAAATATAATAACCTGCCTTTGCAGCTTCCAAATATTAGTTTGCTTCTTAATCCTGACCCAGGAAGGAGTGACAAGCAGACAGTGTAGCCATACCAATATATAGCACCTGTCAGTAATTAGGTATAATTGGAAATGAGCTACTTGTTGTATTCAAAGGAGGTCCAGTGTGTGAGTCATTATTGATTAATTAGGCTCAGTGGTTGAAAGTATCTTGTCATCATTTGATAAGAATAAGAAAGGCTATAGCAGAAGAACACTGTTCTTAAAGAGAACATTTACTTTAAAGATAAGCTGACAGTTCTAATTTTTCATTAAATCCAATTGGCATTAATGGTTTTAGTTGGTAGATCCAATATGCTTCTCTTTTTAATAATAATTCTGAAATACAAATACGCTTGTGAGGTTGTTGTGTGATGTGTTCAATAGCAAAAAATGTCAAGGATTCAGGTGAATGATTATTGCTTACAAAATGTGATGTTAGAGGGGCTTCCATATTTAGATTGAGGATTTTACTTTTATGTTCAATCATTCTTGTTCTCAAAGGTCTTGAAGTTTGTCCTACATATATCTTCAAACATGGACACATGATGACATAAATAACATTCATAGTGGAACACGTAGAAAAAGATCTAAAAAAATACTATTGTCTACTGGATTTGTAAAGACCTTAAGATGCGCGGATTGCGGACAACAATTACAGTGTCCACATTTGTAATGTCCATTGTTTCTTGTGGTGTGAAGAACTGGATCTAAGAAATCCGAATGGACCAGCTTAACTTTCAAGTTTGGAGTTCTTTGTAAGCCCACAATTGGAACGATCTCGCAGCCTGGAATGTCTTGAATTATGTGCCAATGTTTATATATTAAAGATTTTATATGGGATGACAAATTATTATATTCCATTGACCAAAAAAGACGAGAGCCTGTTGTTTTAAACTTATGCTGAAATAAAGATGCTCTTAATACTAAATCAGCTCTAAATCTTGAAGCTCTAATAACCTCTTTGGGGCAACCTCTATGAATAAATTCTTGTGCTAACATATTGGCTTGTTGACAATATGATATGTTGGTTGTGTTGTTCCTCTTCAATTGTAAGAATTGTCCATATGGAACATTCCATCTTAATTGTTTAGAATGGTAACTAGAATAATGGAGGATAGAATTCTTATCTGAAGGCTTCGAATATCCTCTAACTTGAATACGATTATCAATGATACATACTAGAATGTCTAAAAAAGGATTGTCACTTGTCTCTGCACTGTCTAACTGATTTGATGCAAGAAATTCTGACTTCCTTGCATTTTGGACTTTCCTATTTTATAGTTTGTAATTACATTTTGCCTTGGCAATGAACACAAATCTGATATTTGGGCTCCACTCCATACAAGACTCATGCTGGATGGACCGATTGTATTAATAAAGCCCATGGTGCTTGTAATAACAGTAAAATTGAAATATTTCTTTGTGTAAAAAATGCTTCCCATGAGAAAGATAAGGTAAATGCAAAAAGAAAAGTAAACAATCATGAATTGTAAGTGCTATATATCTATATCTATATCTAACTCCCTTTCAGAACTTTGGAATGCCTCCTTAAAGGCAATGCAATAATGTCAACAAAAGGAGAGCTAGGTCTCTAAATCAGTCAGATGATTGATTCTCTAAGGAGTAATACACACACACACACAAAGGGTAGAAGTACTGTTACTTCAGGATGCATCCATAATTCAATGCATAATAGTAGCCAATTCTGGCTGAAGTTTAGGGAAACACTGTTTGTGTTTTTTTAAAAAGATGTAGATCTAAAATGCAATAAAATAAAAAAATCAATAGTAATACATCTTAATTCTAAGTCATCACACCAGTGCAATAACAATCAGTCATATTTATGAAGGCCCTGTGTGTAATAATCTCCCTGATCCCTATATAATTGCCAGCTTTACTGACTAGATTATCAACAGCTCTCATGGCTTATTGCCTCATGCTTTCTTAATAAGTGCTTGCAATCAATAATTTTGCCACTGAGGAAGCAGCAAGCAGCCAGTGAAACACAGGATGTAAATGCTTCAAAAATGATCATTACAGGGATATGAAAGGCAAGGTAACTGTGCTAATGGGGATAGGCATGTAATGAGGAATGAAGAAAATGCAACATGGAAAATCTTCTTACTGGTATGTGTAGATTCTTGGCTGTAGTCAGCGGTGTTTCAGCTAAGGAGTCTGTTTCTTTACAAAACATACTTTAAATTCTTCTCAGAAGTGTTTCAAATCAGATGGCTATGACCATCTGGAGCCTTTTATACTCTCAGCCCAAGACTTGCCATTTGCAAAAAGTACATTTGTTATGGAAATGCAACAGCTCATCCTCCCCCCCCCCCCCACATGTGTGCTCTCTAGTAACTGATAACCTGGCCATTTGTGTAAATGGCCATATTGGTGTCATTCTGAAGTACTGAGCATGCATATATATATATATATATATTCTCATAGAAATAGTACTTTCTACTTTTGATGCTTTGTAAAATAAAATGTTACATTCCAGAGTTTTCTTTGGTGTAAGAATTTTTATTACCCACTCACTCTCCCTCTGATTAAACTTTATACCTTCAGAGTGTCACAGGTGAAACATGTCAAGGCAGATATTTTAAATTGCTTAGCACTTACATTTGTGAGCAATTTCCCTCCCTTGCTCCAATGCAATGTTCTATTGGCCAGAAAAATGAAACACATTAAGGTCTTACAGATGTGAGCAATAGAAATCACATACTTGGGACAAATTTTAAAACTATTTATAATTATTATTATTAATAATAATAATAATAATAATAATATATTTGTTTATTTATAACCTGCCTCTCCCTCCGGATCAAGGCGGGGAACAACAATAAATATAAACACAAGAACCACAAAATAGATAAAATCTTAAAACAAATAAAAACTAATACGTCATGAAAAACATCTTAAAATTCAACTGGGTAGGCCTGCCGGAAGAAATCAGTCTTCATGGCTCTCTTAAATTCATGAAGACTGCTAATTTGTCAATCTCCTCCGGCAGGCCACTCCACAGTCTGGGAGCAGCAGAAGAGAAGGTCCTCTGGGTAACACTTGTCAGCCTGGTTCTGGCTGATTGGAGTAAATTCTTCCCAGAGGACCTGAGTGTGCGGGGAGGATTATAAGGGAGAAGGCGATCCCGCAGATAACCTGGACCCAAACCATGTAGGGCTTTAAAGGTAATAATCAACACTTTATACTCCATAGAGAATGTGGCCAATTATTTAAGTGTACATTTGGGCTACCTAATAGAGTGAGCTATTTCCAAAATCGGTAATATTTGGAAAATATGTCACAGAGCAGGTTATGAAACATGTATAAACTTTCACAGCAAGCTTCAAAAATTATGTGGAGCAGAATGGGAAAAATTCATAGATAAACATGAATCAGGAGATAAGGGTGCAATAACACAAATATATAGAATTTTGATAAAGCAGGAGATAAGGGGGAATGTAATGGTTAAACAGATATGGGAAAGAGACATTGGTCCCCTCTACAAGGATTCGCTTTTGCGCCCAGTTAGGCGATTATGCGCATAATCGCTGAAGCGCATTTACACCTAATACCTCTGCACGAGAGGCGGCAAGAGGCGGTGAACCGCATTAACGGATGACCAAAATGCGCTTTACAAGTAGTTAATGCGCATAAGCGCTTGTTCACATAGTCAAAATGCGCTTTAACGGCCGGAGCAAAATAAAACTCGCGATTTAACGTGCATTCGATAATGAGCATAATCAGAGAGATAACGCGCCTCTACGCCCGATTTGCGCTCCATTCTTGTAGAGGTAAATTTTTTAAAGCGTCTTGAAAGAGCTTTAAACCTCTCTTGTAGAGGCAGCCATTGAAGAGGAAATAGAGGAAGGGGGGAAACTTTTTGATAGATTCCCCTTTCAAACAATATCTATAAGAATAAAAGAAAGTGCACTCAAAGTAGTTCAGAAGTGGTATCTGATAGGGGTGTGCATCGGATCGGATCCGATCCACGATCCGAATCCGATCCGACCCAAAATCGGGAAAATCCGATCCGATCCAATCCGATCCGGCCAACCTCCGATCCGATCCGATCCGATCCGATGAGGTCCGATCCGGATCGGACGCCATTTTGAATGCTTTTTCCCATAGCCAAGTATTGTTTTACAAAAACGCCTATAACTTTTTCATTTTTAAAGATAGAAGGATGAAACTTGGGCACATTGTAGACTGGTTAGGGGTAGTTATCTGTGAGAAATTTCAGAAAGATTGGTGCATGCATTTTGTGGCAATTAATTTTTTAATAAATACCCAGGAATGCCTATAACTTTGTCATTTTTAAAGTTACACACATGAAACTTTGCCACATTGTAGGGGGTACCTTGGGACCTATGTGTGTGAAATTTCAGAAACGTAGGTGCTTGTCTTGTGTGGCAATTAATTTTTAGAAAAATGGGTAGTAGTGGGGTAAATACAGTTACGCCTCCCATTTTTTTATTTTTGAAGATACAAACAGGAAACTTGGGCACATTACAGGTACCACTTGCCTTGATATGTGTGTGAAATTTCAGAAACATTGGAGCTTTCCTTGTGTGGCAATTAATTTTTGAAACAATGAGGAAAGAAACACCTATAACTTTGTCATTTTTAAAGTTACACACATGAAACTTTGCCACATTGTAGGTGGTACCTTGGGACCTATGTGTGTGAAATTTCAGAAACATAGGTGCTTGCCTTATGTGGCAATTAATTTTTTAATAAATACCCAGGAATGCCTATAACTTTGTCATTTTTAAAGTTACACACATGAAACTTTGCCACATTGTAGGCGGTACCTTGGGACCTATGTGTGTGAAATTTCGGAAACGTAGGTGCTTGCCTTGTGTGGCAATTAATTTTAGAAAAATGGGTAGTGGTGGGGTAAATACAGTTACGCCTCCCACTTTTTTATTTTTGAAGATACAAACAGGAAACATGGGTACATTACAGGTACCACTTGCCTTGATATGTGTGTGAAATTTCAGAAACATTGGAGCTTTCCTTGTGTGGCAATTAATTTTTGAAACAATGAGGAAAGAAACACCTATAACTTTGTCATTTTTAAAGTTACACACATGAAACGTTGCCACATTGTAGGTGGTACCTTGGGACCCATGTGTGTGAAATTTCGGAAACGTAGGTGCTTGCCTTGTGTGGCAATTAATTTTAGAAAAATGGGTAGTGGTGGGGTAAATACAGTTACGCCTCCCACTTTTTTATTTTTGAAGATACAAACAGGAAACATGGGTACATTACAGGTACCACTTGGCTTGATATGTGTGTAAAATTTCAGACAGCTGGGTCCAGGCATGTGGTGGCAAGGTATTTTTGAAACAATGAGGAAAGAAACGCCTATAACTTTTTTATTTTAAAAGTTAGAAGTCTGAACATTGCTCACTTTGTAGATGGGTTAGGGGTAGATATGTGTCAGAAATTTCAGAATTATAGGTCCAGGCATTTGATGGCTATGGAATTTTTAAATTACATGTTTCAAAAAAATTTCTACAGAGGCCAGGTCTTCCCCTCCCGCTTCCCGCGAAGAAAAGGAAACACTCTCTCGTCTCGATCCCTTTGATCCTTGCTAGTAGTATCCATTACAGGGATCGTGTTTCCTTTCCTTTCCTGCTTTCACTTTGTACTCAAGCAGACACGAGCCCTGTAATGGATACTACCAAGGATCAAAGGGATCGAGACCAGAGTGATCCTTCCTTGCACGCATGGCTGCAAAACTCAGCTAGGCTCAGCCGTTCTGCTTGAAAAGTGAAAGTAGGAAAGGAAACACGAGCCCTGTAATGGATACTACTAGCAAGGATCAAAGGGATCGAGACGAGAGAGTGTTTCCTTTTCTTCGCGGGAAGCGGGAGGGGAAGACCTGGCCTCTGTAGAAATTTTTTTGAAACATGTAATTTAAAAATTCCATAGCCATCAAATGCCTGGACCTATAATTCTGAAATTTCTGACACATATCTACCCCTAACCCATCTACAAAGTGAGCAATGTTCAGACTTCTAACTTTTAAAATAAAAAAGTTATAGGCGTTTCTTTCCTCATTGTTTCAAAAATACCTTGCCACCACATGCCTGGACCCAGCTGTCTGAAATTTTACACACATATCAAGCCAAGTGGTACCTGTAATGTGCCCATGTTTCCTGTTTGTATCTTCAAAAATAAAAAAGTGGGAGGCGTAACTGTATTTACCCCACCACTACCCATTTTTCTAAAATTAATTGCCACACAAGGCAAGCACCTACGTTTCCGAAATTTCACACACATGGGTCCCAAGGTACCACCTACAATGTGGCAAAGTTTCATGTGTGTAACTTTAAAAATGACAAAGTTATAGGTGTTTCTTTCCTCATTGTTTCAAAAATTAATTGCCACACAAGGAAAGCTCCAATGTTTCTGAAATTTCACACACATATCAAGGCAAGTGGTACCTGTAATGTGCCCAAGTTTCCTGTTTGTATCTTCAAAAATAAAAAAAATGGGAGGCGTAACTGTATTTACCCCACTACTACCCATTTTTCTAAAAATTAATTGCCACACAAGACAAGCACCTACGTTTCTGAAATTTCACACACATAGGTCCCAAGGTACCCCCTACAATGTGGCAAAGTTTCATGTGTGTAACTTTAAAAATGACAAAGTTATAGGCATTCCTGGGTATTTATTAAAAAATTAATTGCCACAAAATGCATGCACCAATCTTTCTGAAATTTCTCACAGATAACTACCCCTAACCAGTCTACAATGTGCCCAAGTTTCATCCTTCTATCTTTAAAAATGAAAAAGTTATAGGCGTTTTTGTAAAACAATACTTGGCTATGGGAAAAAGCATTCAAAATGGCGTCCGATCCGGATCGGACATCTGGTCCGATCCGATCCGACCAGCCTCCGATCCGATCCGATCCGATCCGACCCCCCAGGTCCGATTCCGATCCGCTATCCGATCCGATCCGGGGGGTCAGTGCACATCCCTAGTATCTGACACCCGTGAAACTGGCAAAAATAAGTAAGAGTGTATCGCCCTTGTGCTGGAGAGGATGCGAAACCAACGGAACTCAAATTCATATGTGGTGGGAATGTAGGAAAGTCAGGAAGTTTTGGGATGAGGTTTTTCAAGAAATAAGAATAAAAAACTGGTCAAGAGATTTGTAAAAGACCAGAGCTAGCTTTACTGAATATGTTTGTTTAAGAAAACAGAAAGATAAAAGAAAAAATATATTATTTGGTTTTTTGTTGACAGCCACAAGGCAATTAATAGCAAGTAATTGGAAGACAGCTCGGATGTTGACAGTATCTTTGTGGAAAAAGAAAATTTGGGACATAGCAATAAACGAAAAGTTGACACAGAAGTTAAGAAAACATAGAGGAATAAAGAAAAGAGATACTTTCAGGATGGATTGGCAAAAATGTATAAACTATATGAAAAAGGAATCGAATAGAATGACTTTGGTAGAAGCTTACAGAAATTTGTGGGACTCATGAAAAGCAGATGATTAATAAATGAAATGGAAATTTAATATACCACCTTGGATAAGAAAATGAAAATGAAAGATGTAAGAAGGAAAACTCTGTAATCAGTTAAGCATGGGGAAGAATGGGGAGGGATTTTTTTCCCCTTTTGATTTCATTGTATTTTAATTGTGATTATATATATATATATATATATATTGTGGAGATTGCCTTCAATGACAGGAGGCTTAACATATTGACAGGGTCTCCCTCCAATCAGAAAGACCCTGGTTCAAATCTCACCTTTACCATTAATGCCTTGTGTACCTATAGGCAAACTACTCAGTTCCAGCCCCCAGATGCAATGTGGAGACTGACCTGTTTGACAGGGCCATTGTAAGGATTGAACTGAGAATGTCTATACTAGGGGTGTGCAAAGTAGGTCTTCACCTCAAAGTTCAAGCCAGAGCTCCATTGAGGTGCTTCTCTGCCCCGATTTCAGAGCAGCTCCCCTTACTCTGCCCCATTGGATTACCCGTTGGAGAACTGCCCGTGTTTGGAGAACCGCTCTAGTTGATGGAGAAAAAAATTAAATGCTTACAGCTTCCTCATTTTTAAAGATAAATAGATGAAACTTGGAATTCTGATAGCTCTTAAGTAGGGCTTTAGGCATGCCAAGTTTTTAGCAGATCCATTCATGCCTTGATGTTTTAGGATTTTTTAAATTTCCCCCCTCAAACCATTATCCCCCTTTGACACACACACACACACACACACACACACACACACACACACACACAGAGACTAATTCACCCCTGTGCATTTATGGAAGGAGCTTTTATCCTCTCCTTTGCTGATGCAGAACTCCACTGCTGCGGGTGGAAGTTTCTACTCCAGCCTTCTCCAACCTGGTTCCCTCCAGTTCTATTGGACGGAGTTCCCCCCCCCCCACCTTGCACTGGAAGCCCAGCCAGCCAACAGGAGTAATAGTTTAACTGAAATAAAGAGCCTGCCTGACTCAGGTGTAGGAGCTTACACATGATGCCAGCCTGCCCAGCAGCACTTTCATGCTGTGGATGTTTGACTTCAATGGGTCTGAGCAGAAACGTGCTCCCTCTCCCCCAGCCCACCAGAAGCAGCAGCCAGGTAGTGTTTCCTGGTCACGGACCGTTCTGTGGCAATTCCTAATTGGTTAGCCACAGATGTCAATATCAAAGCTACCCCTCACCTCACTCACGGTCTTCCAAATATGGAGATTGATGCACACACACACACACACACACACAGCATTGATGCCTGAAAAAAGTCGAATCATTTTGGAGACTTTAGGAGCTCTGATTGGGCACATCTCCGCTCTGATATTAATTGATGCGTTTGGAAGTGGCCAGTCTTCGCTCCGGAAGATTGAATGCTCTGCGGATGTTTGTAGTTACCAGACAATTCCAGGGCAGAGAGCACACCCCTACTATATACATGCTAAATACTATTATGATTATGATTCAAAACATTGAATTCTGGATTCTGAGCTCTTAATTGTTCTTGATATAGGGCATGTGACAGGGCTTCATGTGGTATCCCACAGACGGGTGGCCTAGAAGGATGAACTCAGAATTCTGGGAGCCCCAGTTCACAGGTGTGTGTGTGTGTGGGGGGGGGGGGTGGCGGCTGATTTTTCTGATTCCCCACAGAGTGAGGCTCCTGTGTAAGTATCCAAAAGGAGGGAGGACAACAGGGGAAATAGCAAAGGTTACTGCAGCATGGTTTTCATCAGTCACTCCCAGGAGAATAGAATAAAGAAGAATCTTGGCATGGTGGCGGCAGCGGTGTGTGTGTGTGTGTGTGTGTGTTGCAAGTTCTTTCCATGGCCATGTCTAGCTACCCAAACAGGCCTGGGGCTATGGGCTTGAACAAGATCCTTTCTCCTCTGCACCTTGCTACGTTTTCCTCCCTCCATCACTAACTCAATATCGGTAAGTCTCCTCCTCCTTGGCTCCTCCCTTATTGGCCTTTTTCTCTCTGGCTTCTCTACACATCTAATAAGTCTCTGGAGGGCCCACCCCTTCCTTCCCCAACTAACAGGCAGCTCCCAACAGCTGTAATACTGTGTGGACCACATGTTATGGGCGATAATCCAAAGAACCATGCAACTACTAGGCTAAGGAAATTTCAGTAGTTTGTGAGGCAGCTGAGGGGTGGTGGTGGTGGTTGCTGTTAAAAGAGCCATAATAAATGAGCTTTGAATTTTGTTCAAATTCGTGATTACTCATGCTTCTAGAAAAGGGTTTTAAAGTGCTACCAGTTGCCCTGCTCACAAGATTTTACGGCGGTTCACACAATGTTGTCATCCTCCTGCAGTCCTCCTGTGATTTCGCCCCCCCCTCCAGAAAATCCATTAATTTTTCAAGGCACTCAAATGCAAACATCAATGTGGACTGTGGTGTCACAGAAGGGTGTGTTCCAAGCACACACCACGGCAATGCTTCTTCACAACTGTGCCCTATTGTTTCCAGTATCCATCCTATAAGAGCTCTAATGGCTGATAACATGTCCCCAAATGCTTTCACAGAGCCATCCGGATTTCGGGGGTGCACAAAATGGAAGACAACTGCTTTGATGTCGCCTGCTTCGACAACATTCACAACTATTTAAATTAGTTTTTTAAACATTTTAAGGAGTACTTGCACTCCTCTATTATATCTGCATGATGAACTAGAGCATTCCATCATTTTGTTATTTCAAATTTCAATACATTCCTTGGGGGTCTCTGATATTTGGGTGAGGCTTTTTTTTAAAAGGGGTATCAGCTAGTGTGAGGTGGGTCTCCTTGCTAGGCAATGCCCTTGTGTCTCATGGTTTGCGATACATTTCACTTCCATTTCCCTCTTGGTAACAGATCCACATGAAGGCAAATTCTTTGTGGTGGGTGGTCTGTCATAGACGTGTATTTTCAGGATGCTTCCGGAGGGATGGCTTCTAGCCCTATCAGTCAAAAGGGCATTGCATAGCTGTTCTGACTGTGTGGAAAGAAAAACGGAAGACTCCTTCCTCCAAAATTCTGTGAATGAGGTAGGACAATTGCATAATACAATGAATAAAACAACAAAGAAAAGAAGAAAGAAACTCCATTTGGGGGAGAGAAGAGCAAACTGCTGGACTTTATAAATATATATTAAAGTGTGCAAGCAGGTGAATAGACTTTCTTGCACACATGCCCATTGAGTGAGAGAAAGAAAATTGCTGATCAAGGGGAAGAAAAAGGTGGCATTGGGGAGGGAGAAAAAGGCAGCTATTGTTGTATCCCATCTTATTCTGCTCACATGTGTGGATGGGAGATGGCGGAATAATATAAGGGAAAATAACAGGATGTACATTGCAATTTTGCATTAAAAAGGAAATGGAAAACAACAATGTTTTTCCACAAGAAGTGTTCTGTCTTGAAGCACCTTAATTCTATGGATCAATTGTTTTGGTACCTTGAGATAAGGTGCGTAACAGCCACTTTCAGCAGGGTTTCTCAACTTAGGCTTTAGTAATTCATAATGCAACGCACGGAGTGCTTTCCCATTCCCTCCAGCAGAACACAAGGACTAACACCAGATTCACACATGAACTTAATTGTAGGGGTGTGCATCGGATCGGATCCGATCCACGATCCGAATCCGATCCGACCCAAAATCGGGAAAATCCGATCCAATCCGATCCGATCCGGACAACCTCCGATCCGATCCGATCCGATCCGATGAGGTCCGATCCGGATCGGACGCCATTTTGAATGCTTTTTCCCATAGCCAAGTATTGTTTTACAAAAACGCCTATAACTTTTTCATTTTTAAAGATAGAAGGATGAAACTTGGGCACATTGTAGACTGGTTAGGGGTAGTTATCTGTGAGAAATTTCAGAAAGATTGGTGCATGCATTTTGTGGCAATTAATTTTTTAATAAATACCCAGGAATGCCTATAACTTTGTCATTTTTAAAGTTACACACATGAAACTTTGCCACATTGTAGGGGGTACCTTGGGACCTATGTGTGTGAAATTTCAGAAACGTAGGTGCTTGTCTTGTGTGGCAATTAATTTTTAGAAAAATGGGTAGTAGTGGGGTAAATACAGTTACGCCTCCCATTTTTTTATTTTTGAAGATACAAACAGGAAACTTGGGCACATTACAGGTACCACTTGCCTTGATATGTGTGTGAAATTTCAGAAACATTGGAGCTTTCCTTGTGTGGCAATTAATTTTTGAAACAATGAGGAAAGAAACACCTATAACTTTGTCATTTTTAAAGTTACACACATGAAACTTTGCCACATTGTAGGTGGTACCTTGGGACCCATGTGTGTGAAATTTCGGAAACGTAGGTGCTTGCCTTGTGTGGCAATTAATTTTTTAATAAATACCCAGGAATGCCTATAACTTTGTCATTTTTAAAGTTACACACATGAAACTTTGCCACATTGTAGGCGGTACCTTGGGACCTATGTGTGTGAAATTTCGGAAACGTAGGTGCTTGCCTTGTGTGGCAATTAATTTTAGAAAAATGGGTAGTGGTGGGGTAAATACAGTTACGCCTCCCACTTTTTTATTTTTGAAGATACAAACAGGAAACATGGGCACATTACAGGTACCACTTGGCTTGATATGTGTGTAAAATTTCAGACAGCTGGGTCCAGGCATGTGGTGGCAAGGTATTTTTGAAACAATGAGGAAAGAAACGCCTATAACTTTTTTATTTTAAAAGTTAGAAGTCTGAACATTGCTCACTTTGTAGATGGGTTAGGGGTAGATATGTGTCAGAAATTTCAGAATGATAGGTCCAGGCATTTGATGGCTATGGAATTTTTAAATTACATGTTTCAAAAAAATTTCTACAGAGGCCAGGTCTTCCCCTCCCGCTTCCCGCGAAGAAAAGGAAACACTCTCTCGTCTCGATCCCTTTGAAGTTGCTAGTAGTATCCATTACAGGGCTCGTGTTTCCTTTCCTCCTTTCACTTTTCAAGCAGAACGGCTGAGCCTAGCTGAGTTTTGCAGCCATGCGTGCAAGGAAGGATCACTCTGGTCTCGATCCCTTTGATCCTTGGTAGTATCCATTACAGGGCTCGTGTCTGCTTTCACTTTGTACTCAAGCAGACACGAGCCCTGTAATGGATACTACCAAGGATCAAAGGGATCGAGACGAGAGAGTGTTTCCTTTTCTTCGCGGGAAGCGGGAGGGGAAGACCTGGCCTCTGTAGAAATTTTTTTGAAACATGTAATTTAAAAATTCCATAGCCATCAAATGCCTGGACCTATCATTCTGAAATTTCTGACACATATCTACCCCTAACCCATCTACAAAGTGAGCAATGTTCAGACTTCTAACTTTTAAAATAAAAAAGTTATAGGCGTTTCTTTCCTCATTGTTTCAAAAATACCTTGCCACCACATGCCTGGACCCAGCTGTCTGAAATTTTACACACATATCAAGCCAAGTGGTACCTGTAATGTGCCCATGTTTCCTGTTTGTATCTTCAAAAATAAAAAAGTGGGAGGCGTAACTGTATTTACCCCACCACTACCCATTTTTCTAAAATTAATTGCCACACAAGGTAAGCACCTACGTTTCCGAAATTTCACACACATAGGTCCCAAGGTACCGCCTACAATGTGGCAAAGTTTCATGTGTGTAACTTTAAAAATGACAAAGTTATAGGCATTCCTGGGTATTTATTAAAAAATTAATTGCCACACAAGGCAAGCACCTACGTTTCCGAAGTTTCACACACATGGGTCCCAAGGTACCACCTACAATGTGGCAAAGTTTCATGTGTGTAACTTTAAAAATGACAAAGTTATAGGTGTTTCTTTCCTCATTGTTTCAAAAATTAATTGCCACACAAGGAAAGCTCCAATGTTTCTGAAATTTCACACACATATCAAGGCAAGTGGTACCTGTAATGTGCCCAAGTTTCCTGTTTGTATCTTCAAAAATAAAAAAATGGGAGGCGTAACTGTATTTACCCCACTACTACCCATTTTTCTAAAAATTAATTGCCACACAAGACAAGCACCTACGTTTCTGAAATTTCACACACATAGGTCCCAAGGTACCCCCTACAATGTGGCAAAGTTTCATGTGTGTAACTTTAAAAATGACAAAGTTATAGGCATTCCTGGGTATTTATTAAAAAATTAATTGCCACAAAATGCATGCACCAATCTTTCTGAAATTTCTCACAGACAACTACCCCTAACCAGTCTACAATGTGCCCAAGTTTCATCCTTCTATCTTTAAAAATGAAAAAGTTATAGGCGTTTTTGTAAAACAATACTTGGCTATGGGAAAAAGCATTCAAAATGGCGTCCGATCCGGATCGGACATCTGGTCCGATCCGATCCGACCAGCCTCCGATCCGATCCGATCCGATCCGACCCCCCAGGTCCGATTCCGATCCGCTATCCGATCCGATCCGGGGGGTCAGTGCACATCCCTACTTAATTGTGTTCCTTTATTTGAATATTGGTGCCTGCTTTGTGTTCCTACTGCTTGAATGCAACACAATATGCTGGGCTACCCTGATGCAGGTCATGTTTTCATCAAAAGCCTGGGTAAAGCTGTAACTGTGGTGCCTCGTGACTTTTCTGATAGGGCCAGTTCACATGACATGACAGCTCATCGTGTTAATTTACTAGGGTGACCAGATAAAATCCAGGTCAGGACTCATGTAACTTTAACTGTTGTAGAGAAAAGGGAATTTCAGCCAGTGTCATTTGTATGCAATTAGTTCCTGGTGATATTCCCTCTTCATCACAACAGTTAAAGTTGCAGGGGCCCTGCCTTCTTTTGTATATGGGCACTCTAGTATAGTGCCTGCACCTTTAACTGTTGTGATGAAGAGGGAATTTCACCAGGGACAAATTGCATACAAATGACACTGGCTGAAATTCCCTTTTCTCTACAACTGTTAAAGTTATATGAGCCCTGACCTGGATTTTATCTGGTCACCCTATAATTTACCTTTGTAGAGCTATGGTGTATGCCTGCTGCCATAATGTAACACTGCAACCAGGGGTTGTTGGGGGTTGTCGTGTCTTGTGAACTGTTGTAGGGTTATGCAAAGGTTGTTTCACCATCCAATAACCCCTTGCACAACACACAACCCCCCGACAAGCTTCAGTCGGGGGTTGTGTATTTATAATGGCGTCCAGCACGCATAATCCGTATCACTGTAATGCACATTTCCCCAGCCTGAATGTTTAGATTTACTACTCTCTGAATTCCTCACCATTGGTTGGAGCTGACGGGAATTGAAATCCAAAACATCAGATTAAGGATGATTAGGCCAATTTAGAGATCACAAAATAGTGTGTAAGAGTTTGAGTTCTCCTGAACTTCTCAGCAGATGACAAGATGGTAAATAAAGCCAAAGCGATGGTGGCGGGGGCGGGAAGAGAAAAAAAGTGGTTGATATTCCAGCCATGGAATCTGCATTTGGTTGCAGTGTTCTGTTCTGGGGGAGGGAAGAGATCATATTTATTTTTCTGTTGCATTTGTAATCACCCTTCCTCCTCCAAGGAAGTTCTGAACATGCCTTATCCCTGGGGGTTTCCAAAGCAGCACCTGTGTGTGCCAGTGTGTGTGCAGGGCTAGCCTGAGGCTTCTGCCAAGTTATCCACCCCCTCTGCAAATGGATGAAGCAATTCCTCCATTCACTTATATAAGTGGGGAAAAGGTGCTCTGCCCAAAAATGAGTGGAGGGAGATAGAAGTGGGGCACTCTCAACATTTTTTTTATTAGCCAACCTACCCCGTGCCTCCAATTTGTGGTGATGCCCAAGACACTTCTTCAAAATTCCAAATGTGCCCAGAGGCCCACAAAGGGTAGAGTCCCCAGCCTTCTTCTGAGTCCGGCTCTGGGGCCCTTTGTCGTTCTGACGGGCACTGCCTCTCCAAGGTCTCAGGCAGGTGTCCTGCCTTTCCCAGCCCTATGACCTGAGATCCTTTTAAAATGTGAAATACCAGGGATTCAATCAGAGACCTTCCATTTGGAAAGCTCTACCACTGAGCACTTGCCTATCACTAGGAGTTCAGGGTGCCATATATGTATCTGTCTGTCTGTCTATTTGTCTATTCATCCATCTCTCCTTTCCTCTCAGTAGTTCAGAGATTATAGGGTGTTTTTTTAAATAAAAAAACCCACCACAACAGTGAAAACTGCTTAGAGTTAGTGATTTGCCCAAGATCATCTAGTGAAATTTGAAACCAGGTGCAGCCCTTTTTCCACTGTTCCACATGAATTCAAATGGAATGGTATTTATTATGTGCTTGTTATTCCCTACTTCCCTTGTGACCCTCCAATTTCACTTCTGTTTGTAAACAGCATTTTCCACAAGTTTTTTTTAGAACAAGGGAAATGGGGTATTATTTCTGATGGCAAAAGAACACACTGTTTCAAATAGTTTATTTTGCACTATTCTGCTATACTACAGTGCCACCTAGAGGTTATGTAGTGGAAAAGCAGGAAAAGATCTCAATTTTGCAATGAAACTGAAGCAGTCTCATATTGAAAAACCCTCAGACGCTATCAGTGTGTGTGTGTCTGTGTGTGTGTGTGTGTGTTTCTTTAACGGAAAGTTGAATACAGATGTCAGGAAGATTCAGGATGATGCTCTGTAGTAGTGGAATAACAATATACATGTCTGAAACTGAAGCTGGTGGATTACTACAGTATCCCTAAGTAACACCCCCTATACATTGTGTTGTCACTCTCAATGATGCACACCACATAGATTGGGGTTTGCTTCATAGTCCATGCCTAACTTTTGCTATATTTGTTATTGGGAAGGAATTTCTCTCCCTGTTACCACAAAATTAAGGGCTCGCAAATGTGAATTTAAATCTCATGAATAGGCACTTTAGGTCATCCTAAAATACAGGGGACCATGTTTAATACAGCTTTGTTCTTGTGGAACACAACACTAGGAACTGCGTGATGCAGAGCTGTGTGAAATGATGATTGATTGGTACATGGAAGAGGTAAGACATCCTTGAATACTGTTGAACAGAGGTAAAGCCATGGAAATCAGCATTTAATTTTCTAGTTGACAGAATGCTGTGGTTGTATCTCTATTTCAGTACATGGAAGCTTTGGTCTCAGGATGCAATATTCAAAACAAAATCAAATCTAATGCTAAAATTAATCCCTAAAGTCAATCAAATCCCAGAATACAACAGAAGAGAGTAGGATGTTGTTTGCTATAATAATCAGCTCTATCTTCACGGGATCATCACATGAAACAATGAGACTTTACTTCCAAATTCATATGGGCATTTTTAACTAGGGATGTGCACGGCCAGAAATATCAGAATCGGAATTGGATCGGAATTTCCAGTATTAAAAATATTGGATCCGATGATATCGGGGGTTACCCAGATTTGATTGGATCCGATATCCGATAAATATCGGAAGTTCCGATCCAATTACAGAGCACCATTTGAGGTGTTTTCCCCATAGGCTTGCATTGGGGGAAAGAAAGCTTTTCCCCAATGCAAGTCTATGGGGAAAAAACATTGGGCCAGCACTCCCTCCCTCCCCCCACTCATGCTCCTTACCTGCCACCGCCGCCGCCGGTCTGTAGTACTGCGAAACAGGCTTTCCAGCCTGTTCCTCAGTACAGAGTGATGCTGTCATCACTCAGCGCATCTCTGTACTGAGGAACAGGCCAGAAAGCCTGTTTCGCAGTACTACGGACTGGTGGCGGCAGCAGGTAAGGAGTGTGAGTGGGGGAGGGAGCGTGAGTGGGGAGAGGGAGGGAGTGCTGGCCCAGTGTTTTCCCCATAGACTTGCATTGGGGGGAAGCTTTCTTTCCCCCAATGCAAGCCTATGGGGAAAACACCTGAAATGGCTGCCCGAAAATCCGATATGTCCGATAGTTATCGTACATATGGATATCGGATCTGATCAGATAGGGCCACCTAAGGAAATTATCGGTATCGGTCATCAGATGTCCGATAACGTCCTTATCGGTTCGTTATTGGACATCGGACCCGATACGATACACATCCCTATTTTTAACTAGGGATGGATGAGAAATGATCTCCAACTTGTTTTTGATCGGAATTTATCCAGTTTGCACTTTCCTGACCTGAATGTGGACCTTAACACAATCTGCTGTCTGAGATCTATACATTTCCAAGCTTCCAGTACAATTTGCGCAAAAAATAAAATAAAATGCATTCATACAGTTCAAAAATGTGCATGAAACATGCATACATTTTAAAAAATGCACACAAGCGTTATGTGCATTTGGAAAATGTGCATGAAAATATGCACAAATATTTGCCTGGCCAAACTCTCAAAACTCTCAATCTGATATAGACACAAGTTAGGATCAGTTTCAAGGAGATAATCGGAGAACATCAATTAGGTTGAGTTTGGCTGATTCTCACAATCTCAAGAAAATGGCATGAGTTTCACATGGCACCTAATGGATGTGCCTCCATCTGGGCCTGCATGTTCCTCTGGGGAATCACATTTGAGGAGCCGTAGCTCAGTGTTAGGGCAACTGCTTTGCATGCAGAAGTTCCCATGTTCAATCCCTGGTATCTTCAGGTAGGGCTGGAGAAATCCCTGCCTGAAACTCTGGAGAGCCGCAGCCACTCAGCATTGATAATACTGGTCTAGAGGGACCAAAGGCCTGACCCAGTATGAGGCAGCCTCCTATGTTCCTATCAGGAACTAGTGTAGCAATATGGCTAAGAGACTGAGCTACAAACTGGCAAAGCTCCAGTTGACGTCTCACCACTGCCTATTAACTCAGTACATGGCCTTAGGCAACCCCTGCTTCATCAGCTACCCCCATATTGGGGTAAATGTACCCACAAAGTTGCTGTGCAGATCACAACAGGAGAATGTACGTGAAGTGCTTCTGTGAAGCACTCTAAACGGCTTGTCATTATCTCTCCACACCATCCATAGGCTTTTGCCATCTGTTAACCACAGCCTGCTACACCAGGCGGGCAAACGGCTTGTGGAATGCAGGGAAGTTGCTGGACAGGCTGCTGTTCAAAGGTAGAAAGCTAGAGGTCTCACTGGGTGTGTAGAACGGCATTTATGGTTTTGAACAGATTGAGACAACGTTATGTATTCAAGGTCATTCTTTCATTTCTTGTAGGAGGGGGTCTCATCATATTGTAGCCAAGAAACTTGACACTATGCAAGAAGGAAGTGAAAACTACTATGAATGTATAAGTGACTGAATAATAATAATAATAAGACAAATTAATTAATTATACGGGGGAGCAAAAACATAATCTAGCTAATAACTAAGGCAACCAATTCATCATTTAATGTGAAGTAAATAATTACTAGGTTGATATTGCCCATAGTTTCTTTTTCTTTTTTTTAAATGACAACTTTACATCTAAAATTGTGTGACAAGCTGATTAGTTATGGAAAACAAATTGGAATGTGCATATCCAAAGCCTTTTAAATTATTGCCCCTTTTGGTATGTCTGCTGGACAACCTTCAGACCTGCATTAGCTAATTAATCCACAGGGTAAAGAACATCTTTTTTCAGAATCATCAGTATAACTAACATTATTTATATCAAATGATAAACAACTCTAAATAACGAAGAGGTAAATCTTTGAGAACTCAAGAAGAAGAAGAAAATAGGCATACATAGTTACATTCATTTTAATTTCATCCATGTTAACTCATATCGGTGAGATTTGGGACTTGTTTATATCATGACCAACTAAACAGGAAGCTCAGTGAAATTTAATAATAATAATAAAAAACTAATTATATATATATGCACTTTCTTTTCCAGTATATTCTTGCATCTCATTTGTACATACAAAACTCAAGGAGAATGTTGTATATGTTGCCCATATCCACCGATAATGACTAAATTGTAATATGGTGTGGGATGGAATTCAGATGCCACATTAGTATGCACATAATTCAACCAAAATATAGTTGCAAACAAGAAATAGGAAGGTACAAGATGCAACAATGACCAAATTCCTTGTTGCAAATTTAGCAGATTAGATCACAGCAGTGACATGCTACAGAGTAACATGAAAATATCCTTGATTCACCAACCTTTGGTTCCTCTTTCAGAAAATCTGGGTTATCTATCATCTATCTATCCCTCTCTCTCTCATCTGCTCTTCAAATTATCCTGTTTTTATTATTAGGAAAAAATAATATTTGGACTAGTATGGGAATAGGAAAGTGAGACAGAAAGCAAAAGAGGGCAATGCAAATCAATAGGAAAATATTTTCAATGGTGTTGCTGAAAAAATATAGAAGGGGAGAGGAGCTGGTGGATGCTGTCAAAATACAGTGAGTACTTTCAGCTCATTCCTGGGCCCTACCTGGCATCCCCCTCCCCACTCAGTTGAATACAGTCACATCAGCGGGTTGGCAGTAGCACACTAGCTGTCCCTGCCCCCATTGTCCCATCCCCATTGCCTGGGCCTGCTTCACCCCACATGCTGTTGCTGGTGGTGGTGGTGGTGGGGTTCTAAAGAAGAGAGCTGCTCTGTATGATTATGATCCTGGCTACACAAGGTTCTAAATTTGGAGGGGAATGCCCAAAAAGGGCGCTTAATGAATGAACTAATGGAATAAATAAATAAATAAAGTATGTATATACGCGTTAGTATGTGTTACAGTGAATGTCAGAAATATGGTGAATGCCAACATACATATATGCCAAAGAAAAATATATTGGGGGGGGGGGGGGGAGAGAAAGGGATAAAAAGTAAAATTGAATCTTCCACAGCAATGAACGGCAGAAAATTGCACAATAAACTGCACAAAATTAACGAACAATATACACATATTAATGGAGGCACAGTCGTGCCTCCATTGTTAAAGGCCACCAGTAAAAAACACATTCCGCCATGTTAAAGTGATAAGGGGGGGGTCATTCTAACAGCCATAAAATCAAAAGTGTTTCACCAACTTTTCTGAAATTTACAGGTGCCAGAAAAAAATGTTTGTTTTACATTACCTGAAAATTTCAAGAAGATTGGTGAAAGATTGAGGGAAGGAGAGCAGTTTAAGGTAGAAATGGAACACAAACCTGTCTCCCTGCTTTTGTCAAATGATTTTGGGTTTGCAAGTTTTGTGCTCACGATTTGCATAATTTCTAGAGCCTTATTAATTAATCCAGTGGTGGGGTCTTCTTCCTCCTTCACTGTAGTTGGTGGAAAGCTTTTCATTTTTTAAAAATTCCCTTCGGTTGACTTTTAAGGACTATTTTAACCTCTCATTCAAGTCAATGAGGCGGCCATCTTCCCTCATAACGCGACACTGACACATGCTCAGTAGCGTCGCTCTCCCCCCTCCCTTCTGCCTTAGAATGTGGGGTGGGTGAGCGAAATGGCTGCTGCCTCTATAGCACAGACCTTTTGAGTGAAGAAGAAGAGTTTCTCTTTTCTCTTCTGGAACATGCATTCCTTTGGCTCTGAGAGTATTTTGCTCTTTTGCTCCCTGGTGAAGCAGGGTGTGGTTCCTCTGGATCCATGACAACCTGATCTTCAGATCTCTCCTGGGAATAGGTGGCTATACCTTTCTTTCTATCCCCCCCACCCCATACACACACAGTGCTCCTTCCCTCTTTTCTAAGAGTTTGGTCCATACTGCTATAAAGTTGAAAGCTTCAAACACTTCATTTAATTAGTTTGGGCCGGTGTTAAGTTTGAAGTACAACATTGAAACCTTTCAAAGTGCTTCTGGGCCTACAACGCTGGTTTCGGCCTAGTCACCCTGTTTTTCTAATAAGGTTTAGAAACAGTTGAGCTGTCGTTTATTTTGCATAGTGCACACACATGGATTTTCTTTCTAATCCTTGCAGTCTACACTGTCTCCCTCCTTGGTGCGTTTTTGGATGCAGACAAACCCCTTTTTGTTCCAGCAGGCCTTTGGCAAATAATCTGGACCTCTGTCTATACCTTTGACTTTTAAATTGTTATGTATTTTAAATGTTTTAAATGCTTTAATATTGAAAAGTATTTAATTTTTTTTAAACTTTTGTATATTTCTATTTATAGGTTTTAGCTGTATATATTTAGTTTTGTAAGGCTGCCCTGAGGCCCAGCATTTGGCAAAAGGCAGGATACTACTACTACTAGTAGTAGTAATGTTTCAGATTTCACTTCTGTATCTGATGTTCATTTGCATTTAATAATAATAATAATAATAATAATAATAATAATAATAATAACAATTTATTTCTTACCCGCCTCTCCGTCTGGATCGAGGCGGGGAACAACAACATGATAAAATACATAAAAATAATTAAAAACATGACAATTATTATTAAAACTGCATTAAAACATCCTAAAACATCCTTAAAACATTTACTTTTCTTTATAAACCATTCATATCTTAAGTCTTCTTGTGTGGCATGTTTTCATTGGTTTAACAAGTTAAAAGGGGTATTCACTGTTTTCATGCTTATGTTATAAAATCTATTTTCAACAGGCCTAGTAACTTCAAGAGTAACAGAGTTGGGGAAAATCCTCAATCTCTTTGCTATCAGAGGCACTGAGTAAGGGACCCCTGGAGATAATTTAGACTGACCCCAACCACATAACACTATTCCTCCTTCTGAAGAGATCTGGACCACAGACTACTAAAGACAAACAAAGTAGCAGGCCATAATAACAGTTCTCATGTGGCCATTTGCCTTATGAGGCAGGTGCTCTGCGGGCTACCAAATGGAGGGACTAACAGGCCATAAAGTTGCCTGGCTGGGTCTGCCAGAAATCCAGCCTCAACACTCCTGGAAGGTCCATGTTCTATGGCACCTACTGTCAGATGAACTTAAGGGAATCCTACCCTCCACCCCTGGGTTTAATTTACTGGCTTCCACTGGCTGGGCCTTGCAGGAAACTATAGGGACAGACAGAACAAGCATTCATAGCACACATAGAATGCTGAGACAGGCAAATCTAAAAGCAAGTGTGTTGCTTTTCAAGAACCAAGGAAATTTAATGGGTCTTACTTTTGAGTAAATATCTAGGGATGGAAATGCAGCCTGTGCAAGAACTGAGTAGGGTGACCATATTTGGGATAACAAAAAAGAGGACACCTAGTGGGGGGGCAGGAAAATGGCTTTCTGGGGCCACCTTAAAGTCCCCAATTGGAGCGGAGGAGTGGAAAGCATGAACAACTTAGGACCAGCTACTTCCCATTTCTTAGAGATTCTTATGTCGAGAGTTGCAACCCAACACATCTGACAGGCACCAGGTTGGAGAATGTTGTTCAAGAACAAGGAAAGGCAGAATATAGATTTCCAGATGTTTTGGAATTCAGCTTGTAAAAGCCCCTATCAGCATGGGCAGTTATCAGGAATGCCGCGAGTTGATGTCCAAAACTTCAGGATAGATCTATTTTCTGCCCACATCTGTACTAAAGTATGATGTTTTCCAGCATTAAGATATGTGATCAATCAAGGAACTACAAAAGAGCTGCATCACTTTAAATAAACTGTCTAAACCATATGAAACAACAGTGAATGAATCTTGAATACCTAATCCGGATAGCCCTTCAGACATCAACATTAGTTTTCAACACATGGCATAGGATGTCTGTTTCTTGAATATCAGATAAAGGATTTCTCTTACTTGTTCAGTACTGTGAGATCAAAGGCAGAGCTACCACCTAATACTTTCATGTGTAAGTATTATTTTAAAATTAAGTATGAAATGATTTTTGTCTTCCCCATAACACATAACATGAGAGTTAAAGTGCAACACATCTGGAGAGCACCAAGCTGGAAAAGGTTAACTCCTATACATGTCTTCTGAGAAGCCAGTGCCACGGAATTCACTAGGGCTTACTCCCAAGAGGTATAGGATTGCAAACTAATCTCATCTGAAAGGTGTTCAAGACAGCCAAACTAAACCTCTTCTGCTCCTCTGTCGCTTTGATGAGATGTTGTATTGTGGAGGGATTGTGGAGAGTGAACAGTATATTTTGTATAAATACATTTTAAGAAAAAAAAACATTGGTTCTTTGAAGGGCAGGATATTGACCAAAAGTTGGAAGTGCCTGGCACATGCTCTGGTTCTAGATCTGTAATGAACAGTTCCCCTTTTGTTATTAAGCGTGCTGCTATATGCGAGATGTGTTTGAGAGAAAAGTATTGGGCAGACCCTGTATTTGGTAAGGATATGGAACAGCATTCCCCATCCTGTTGCCCTCCAGGTGTTTGAGATGACAAGTCCCAGCATTCCTGACCATGGGACATACTGACTTGCAATGATGGGAGTTGTAGTCCAACACCTTTGGAGGGCAGCAGGTTGGGGAAGGGCTGCTCTAAAGAAAAAAAGAGAAGTATGTGGCCCTAAGTTGTTCGTGATCAGTTTTCCACAACCCCACAGTCACCTCTGCATATTATATTCTCCATCCTGTCCTCATGGTTTATCTGCTTTGGGAGAATGAGAATTTCACTTGCACTTTCTGCCTCCTTAGGGAGGATGTGGCGTTAAGGCTTGTGAGCCTTAACTCCCAATTTCCCTGCTTTTTGGTGCTTGGTTGGAAACTGTGGAGCCTTAACATTGTTTTTGTAAACCGTAGGTTTTTTGTTTAATGAATTCTATTTCAGAGGATTCAGAAACTGGGGAGGGGGGGGTGCTTGAACAAAAAGAATTCAAAGCAAAACTTCAGCATGAAGCCAGTGTTGGAATTCATTAGCAAATGTGATACTAAAAGTGGGGGCAGTTACCTCCCTATAGAAGTTTTCCATTCCAGATGTTTCTACTATCTGCCTATTCTGGTTTATTCTTTTTTAAGCTTTTAAAGATTTTATATTATGTTTTATCATGTTATATTTTAGAATTTTAATTTTTGTGAACCGCCCAGATAGTTTTGCTTATAGGGCAGTATAGAAACATAACAAAATCAATCAATCAATCAATCAATCAATCATCTAATTTAGCAGCATTGGTTGCTTATAAAGAGTTACATCCACATTATTATTATTATTATTATTATTATTATTAATTTGTTCTCTATTGTACTTTAGATGCCACTTTGTGAATTTTTCTTCCTCCCACCCACCCCCATATCCATGTGTATGAATACCTATGTACTTATTGACAACACCACTTCATATATTTGATGAAGTGCACTCTGGCCTATGAAGTTTATGCTACAATATAATTAGTCTCTCACAGATCTATAATTTTATATCTCTGACAGTATTATTTTTCCTACAAGAAATTAACATGGCTATCCCTCTGGAAAAATACGAATGTCCAAATATTTAAAGATGTTTCATAAGTAAAAACACATGTCGCCAATTAGTGTGAACCAGGCATCTGCCTTCAGCCATTTGCCTGGACACAATGCTCCCCATTAGAATGCTCCATTCCACTAACTTAAAGATATAATGTTATTACATTTATGTTTAATACTTCACATTAAATTAAAAGAAGGGTGTTATACAAAGCTATATTCTGTTATACATTCTTCCACAGTTTGTTGCATCTTAGAGGAAAATATTCTGGCCATAGTTGGTACTGTTTTCAAATACGCAGTCTAAATTTTGAAAAATCTTTACTTTGACTCAGTTTAATTTTCACCATCTTTGCTTTTAGATGGAAAATATCTAAAGGTCCCATACCATGAACATACGTGCCCTCGTGATGGAGGGGAAGTGGAAATGTTCGGCATGTTCTTTTTATCGAGAAATTCACATTTTTTTAAAATTACACCTATTTCACAAAAAATGCCAAGCAGATAAAATGAATTTTATCTTTCTGTTCTTCTTTCTGATCAGGATTCTCAGATTACAGATAAGGTGGCCAGGTTTTGTGCAGCTGCAAGTGCTTGCTGCAAACATTTATTTAAATAGTATTGTTCCACCAGCCTGATACATGTTAGGTTTCTTTTTGATACATGTTAGGATTCTTTTTGCAAGTTTTGTACATATACATATCAATGATTGCAATAAAAGTTATTTATCTAATATGCAATCCAATGACTGAGACAGCTTGACATTTGATCTTCCAGGGTTCAGGTATCTCATGGGACTGAATGAGAGTGAATGAACTGCAGAGAAATCCGAATAAGTAGCTGATGGTGAGTGGCCAACTGAATTCGGAGATGGATAATAATATACCTGGTGTGTTATGTGTGTGAAACTCAACTCAACTCCTTTCTTCTAAAGGGAGAGCCAAGAACTGTTATCTCCTGCTGTCTGCTGTGCTTGGGTAACCCACTCTGGCTCAGAGGTTCATAACTTGAGGCTTAAGTCCTGCATCCTTACTAGAGCCTTTTGCTTCTGGAGTCTTTGTGGGATTAAGATTGGCTCCTTTACATGGAGGGGACACTTGGTTTGCAACTGAGGACTTCCATTCGCAGCAAGTTCTTTATGTTTCTATATGTGTGATTTTTACAGCCACTAGGTGGCACTGTGTTTATAATGCGATGCTGTCATTTCACGCAGCCAATAGTTCAGAATAACATCCCTTTTCACATTATCTCTGATTTTTTTGAAAGCAGGATGAAGGTAATAAACCATGGGAGAGGCCCTGGAAGTTGACTACATTGTTTAAAGGACATGCAAACCTCTATGAGCAGCCAATCTTGACTGCATGATATAAGCCCTGTGAGGAGAAGCTATCAAAGTCTCAGATTAATCAGGAAACTGATCCTTGTTTTCAGCTGCCAACCCACCTCACAGTCTACTGAGGAGGCTCCCGGCAGCAGCATCAATCCCCAAAGCTTTTATGATCAGTGAAGCTGCCAGTGCCCACAGGTGATCTCTTTCCCTGTTCCCCTTCAGCTCAGATTGGAGATAGCAGTGGGGATGTTGGCAGGGTGGGATGGGGGCTTGGGTGGTGCTGGGAAGAGCTGCCATTCTTCTGAAAGTGGGCAAGGTGGGTTTGTAGGGGGGATGATATGGACCAGTGAAACCAGTGACTCAGCTGTCACTGGAGGGAGTAGCCTCTTTTCCCAGCACCAGTAGAGCGGCTTTGCATGGTGTGCAGTGCTCCCATGGGGATGCTGCATAAACCAAGGACTTGGCTGGTGATGGGAGGAGGAGCTGCTTTGTCGATAACCTTCTTTGGTCTCAATCATCTCCAAAGCTCTCTCCAAGAAAGAAACTGGCAACTCATGTAACTCTCGCATTATTGATGTCATATGTTGTCTCCCAGGGCTGGCTGCAAGTTTTAAAGATTTGTCTGCTACTTTCTGAATCAGAGGAAAGTTCTAAACACACCCATGAAGAGATTGTCACAGTAGTGTGTGTGTGTGTGTGTGTTTAGTTTACCTGTTATTCCCCTAATCGTTCTTTATGGCCACAGATACTGGGGGGATATAGGAATCCTGTAAGTGTCCCCACCCCTCTCCATGTATACAAAAGCAGTGTGGGAGGCGTGGTTCTGAGCTGGAAAACAACAGAAAAGGACAGAATTAAGCATTCAGATTTAGGGCCTTCCCAAGCTGATGTTAGTTAAAAGCAACAACCATAGAGGAAAGAGACATGGGTCTCTGTGGAACATGTACTTTCAGTTTTAGCTGTGGTCATTTGTGATGTCTAGGTGCATAGTTTTGCTGTGACTTGCCTGTAAATGTTAAAGTAAAGGAGTCTGCATATTTATTTGAATGCTGTCAAGAAAGAACGTGGCTTTGGAACTATTAATCTGGCCCTGCCAAAACATAATCAATATTTTATTGCCACTGTTGTCTTTATGTAGCCCCAAACTGTGAGTTAGTGAATACTTTTTCTTTTGGGCCCAAAATAACAAAGAAAGGTCAAAATTGAGATGTTAGCAAAATCTTCTTCTGCAGTCTGCTTCAGTGCATAATTATAATAGAGGTTGTGACACAGTTTATATCACCAAGATTACATTTTTCTTTCACGTTCCAGCTGTTCCTTATTGTAAATCCTTGACTGCAGTCAAATCATGCTTAGAATGCTCTCCTTAGTCAAACTGTAGTGCCAGCTATAATTTGTTCTCATATTTGGGTTTGGAAATTGCCTACTGCTGGGCAATGTGAATGAACCGGTTGGTAGGCAGAGTGGGGGAGGGAAGGGGAATGATCCTCCTCCAAGCAGCAGTATACAATCCAAGCTGCAGAAACTTCTTGGTAGGGAAAGTAGTATGAGGCCTGGAGAACCATCCCCACCCACCATACCGTCCCCACCTGCCAAGCATCCCTCCACAGCAGGGTGGCACCATGGACGCTGACTATTATTTTTATTCATTTATTTATTTTTACATTTCTATACCACCCCATAGCTGAAGCCCTCTGGGCGGTAGTGGAAAAGGGTCCTCTCCCACCTGGGGGACCATGTCTCCTACTCAACAGAGGACTCTATCTGAAAGGGAGTGGGGGCAACTAGGTAATTTTAGAATCTGGTCTTAATGGTCTTATGGGAAGGGCATCTGAAAGGTAATTAGGCCATGTTTAGATGGGCATCTATATTATTTTACTTGTGAATCACACAATTAACATTTCTCTTCTTCCCCCCACCATATACCACCTTTCTATGTACCACAACTGCTTCTAGTTTCTTGATACATTAAAGCAAACAAACAAAAACAAACCCTATTTGCCAACCCCTATTAAAAAAAACCTATACTCTGAGCACTTGCAGTTTCACATTTGGCAGCATTACTCAAGGATGGCTTTCTACCCTAGGGCTGGCCCCAGGTGTGGTCAATGCAGGTGGGAAGTGGGCTTGGGAAATCTTCCCTACATCAAACCTATCCGGAGCTTTTCTGTACAAAAGTTGAGAACAGAATAATAATAATAATAATAATGATAATGATAAATCTTACTGTATGCAAAGTTACCTGCTTATTGGAGAATACACAGTTAAATGCATGAAGCTGCACTATAAAAATACCCATTTTCCTTTATCGTGATCCTGCATTATTTAAGGAGCTAAGAAATGTCATGGTGATTTCAGTGAACACAGCACAGAACAGGAACTAAAGCAAAACATACATTTCTGGAAATTAGTTCCTTTGCTTTCCATAACAGAGCTTTTGCTTCTGAAAAGCAATTTTTGGTTGCTTTTATGTGCTGTGTTGCAACAGCGCTTCAAATAACAGTCAGTGAGTGTAGCATAGAATTCATCCATTCATAGGCATGCACAGCACATTTCATTAGGGTGCGCACCCAGGGAGTTTTTGGAAAAAGGCAAATATTTTATTAAATAGTCATAAAGGACATGATTTTTATTCATTTATTTATTAAATACTGTAGACTCTGATACTCTACTTTGCATTCGGCTTGACTGACCATGGAGGGCCGTTGAAGGTGGGGGGGGGGTGCAATGAGGAGACGCTCCTCAAGCCTCAGCATTGGTAGGGCTTTATGATGATGCTGGCTGAAGGAGGGGCTTATGAGGCAATTTTAGCCTTCAGGGGCCCTCCTCTTGGCCTCTTTGAAGCGCAGCTCCCAGCAGAGAGGTTCCCAGCAGAGCGATTCCTTTTCTCTCCTGCTGCTGGGAGCAATTGGGCTCTCTCAGAGGCAGTGGTTCTTTGGCATGGTGACGGAGCAGCCAGAGGGCAGCTGGAGGGACATTCCCACTCTGTCTGGATCCCCCTCTGGATCCCTACTAAATGGCCCCCTCAATCCAGCGCTTATTCTTTGAGACATTAGGGTATGCCAGTACACCCCTTGCACCATATTCGACCCAGCAAACAGAACCCCCCCCCCACAATAATAGTTTTTCAAGGTATATCTTGTAACTGGGACAAAGCAGAAACATGTTTATTAAAAAGTACTTAGCATTGGTATAGCAATTTCAAGGGTTCAGTGTGCTTTACATACATTATCTACTTGTAACCCTTCAACAATCCAGTAAACTAGACTAGCACTGGGCATGGGCAGGGCTGAGGTTAAGAAGATGATGGTTTGTCGAAGGCCACCACATGAGTTCCTGAGAGATTCATCTTCTGTGGCTCAGGACCTTAGTTCCACCATAACTTCTAAGGTTATATCTATATGAGTAAAGCTTTAGTTTGGAAACTCCTCTTTTTTTCACTAGTACGTGGTCTCTTAATGCCTCCTTCTATTCCCCACCCATTCAGTTTCCTTAGACATAGTATTTTTTATTTGTGAAGCTTTGGTAAAAGAGACTTTTCCATTTGTAAGTGACAGGCTGATCATCAACACATATAAAGTCTGTGCTGGGATTATTTTAGGGTATTTTTGTAACCATAGGCAGACAGCTTCACAAGTGACAGTAATAACAGAAATACAGCAGTCACATAGGGATATATTTCTACAATATAACTGATCCTTTGTGACTGATGTAAATGTTTGCTAAACTTCAGTGTTGTACTGTCACAAAACCTGTCCTCCAATTTCCCAAACGTTTACTTCCTCTGCAAAAGATGCAACCATTTTTTTCCCTGCTTCATTCTCAGGGCACTTTAGAATGGGTGGTGTCTTGGTTCTGACGTTATTGTTGCAAGGCAGCCTAGGTTGTGGTGTGTTTTATTCTTTCTATGGCTGCCTCTACACGAGAGGTTTAAAGCTCTTTCAAGTCTCATTAAAAATTTTACCTCTACATGAGTGGAGCGCAAATCGGGAGTTGAGGCGTTATCTATTCGATTATGCGCATTATCGAATGCGCGTTAAATAGCGAGTTTTATTTTGCTGCGGCCCATTAAAGTGCATTTTGACTATGTAAACAAGCGATTCTCCACATTAACTACTTCTAAAGCACATTTCAAACAACTGGTAAGGCCACCAGTTGTGTGCTCAATTACCTCCCGCGTACAGTCATTTACCATAAAGCACTTCCGAGAAGATGCGCATAATCGGAGAACCAGGCATCAAACTGAATTCTTGTAGAGGGGGTCTATTACACATCTCTCCATTGCTCCGCAGCCTCCCCAGACATCCCAATCCGAAAAAGGCCCATTGGAGGTGTTGCGTCCTGGCATCTTCCCTTGGGCTTCAACTGAAGTATGGGAAGTTGGGGAGGCTGCAGACAGCCAGAGAGAGGATTGTTTAAAGAAAGACAGGACACTCACATGCACCCCTTGGCTACCTCATAATTAAGGTACAGGAAAGGACCCTGTACCCCACCCATGAGAATTTCACTGGAATGTTCTTCTACTTTGAATATTTTCAACACCAACTTATTTTCTGTTGAACTTAATGAGGATGTTAAAAAATGCAGAAGAAATTTTCAGCATAGACGTACTTATGTTGGGAACTGCTTTCTACAGTTATGTATGAAAAGTGGATATAAAGTTTAAACTCCTATTGCTATGTCTGTTAATTGATTCCAATTTATTTTATAATCATGATAACATATCCACTGGTTTCCTTGACATCAACAGCATGTGATTCAACACCATATTCACTCTGCTATGTGGCTATGAGCCCACATTTCATGAAATATGGAATTTGGAAAATAGTCATATGAATTGTGGGATATATTTTTTTAGAATGCCTACACAATGAAGATAACTTACCTACCAAAGATCAATGGAAATTTTCACAGAAAACCATGATTCATCATACTTAAAAGAAATGGTTGGCAGGCTATCAGGACTGAACTCAAGACAATAAATAATTGCTGAGGTGAGAGACTTAGCCAGGCTTAGCCTATTTCTGTATCTATCCCAGATTCTCTACAGATTAGTAACAATAAAATGTTGAGAACACTGATTAAGCATACATCTCCAATCTGACAATAGTAAAACTTAAAGTACAAGTAAATAGAAATAGTTTAAATAGCTGCGCACAAGATTAAACCCCCCCAGCACAAATGTTCCTTTATTTTCTTTCTTTATGAACACACACACACACACACACACACACACCCTGCCCTAGTGACAAGTGCTTTCTGGATGGCTTAAAGCAACCAATACAACAAAGGCAAGCAGCAGAGTCCAAGACCGCCTCTACAAGAATTCGGTTTGACCCCTGGTTCTTTGATTATGCGCATCTTCTCGGAAGCGCTTTATGGTAAATGACTATACGTGGGAGGTAATTGAGCACACAACCGGTGGCCTTACCTAGGCTGACCATATAAAAAGGAGGGCAGGGCTCATGTAACTTTAACAGTTATAGAGAAAAGGGAATTTCAGCTAGTGTCAGTTCTAAGCAATTAGTCCCTGGTGAAATTCCCTCTTCATCACAACAGTTAAAGTTGCAGGGGCCCTGCCTTCTTTTGTATATGGTCACTCTAGTATAGTCCCTGCAACTTTAAATTTCACCAGGAACTAATTGCATACAAATGACACTGGCTGAAATTCCCTTTTCTCTACAACTGTTAAAGTTACATGAGCCCTGACCTGGATTTTATCTGGTCAGCCTACCTTACCAGTTGTTTGAAATGCACTTTAGAAGTAGTTAATGCAGAGAATTGCTTGTTTACATAGTCAAAATGCGCTTTAACTGGCAGCAGCAAAATAAAACTAGCTATTTAACGCGCATTCGATAATGTGCATAATCGAATAGATAACACGCCTCAACTCCTGATTTGCACTCCACTCATGTAGAGGTAAAAATTTTAATGAGACTTGAAAGAGCTTTAAACCTCTCGTGTAGAGGCAGCCCAACACAGGAAACAAAAAGATAGAATCAGCTGACATTTAAGGAAGCATAGGGATTTTTCTTTTGGCCTTGCTCCCAATTGACACTGGTGCAACCCCTTGGGGAGAATGCTCCCGAGGTGGGGCAGCTCTACTCTCTCCAGTTGCCAGAGCAGGCATGGGGAGGGGATGAAGTCGGCACCTGGGTCTGCCCAGGCTCTGATTCCTGGCTTTTGCTTTGCCTACCAGGGACTGCAAAAAGAGTGGAGGGGAGCATATCAAGCACCTGGAAAGTCTCCATGCTGCCAGTTTACTCCACCCTGCTATTTGCTGCATTCCCCTTTGACTTAAGCTGCTCTCTGGGCAGGGGCTACATTGCTCCCATGTTCTGTGCAGCACCTAGGTATGGAAGGCATCAGGTATGGAAGTGACCTAACAGATTAAATCCAGTCCCTTGTCCCCAAATAGGATACCCTACTGCTAGGCTGACCATATGAAAAAGAGGACATGGCTCATGTAACTTTAACAGTTGTAGAGGAAAGGGAATTTCAGCCAGTGTCATTTGTATGCAATTAGTTCCTGGTGAAATTCCCTCTTCATCACAACTGTTAAAGTTGCAGGGGCCCTGCCTTCTTTTGTATATGGTCACTCTAGTATAGTGCATGCACCTTTAACTGTTGTGATGAAGAGGGAATATCACCAGGAACTAATTGCATACAAATGACGCCAGCTGAAATTCCCTTTTCTCTACAACTGTTAAAGTTACATGAGCCCTGACCTGGATTTTATCTGGTCAGCCTACTCTATGTAAAAGAAAAACGTTGTCCTTAGCAGATGTACAGATTAAAATATATTAAAATCTATAATTTCTTGAAGCCTAATAAAATCGAATGGATTCTTATAGCAAAAAACTTCTGGTTTGACATTACTACTATGATAATTCGAAGCTTCCAAAATAATTCTCATTGAATTAAAATGTATAGACTTCAAAAAAACCATTGCACATGCCCTATCAATGCAAAGGAAGGCTCCATATGTGCATTAGGTCCCCTCTACAAGCAGTCGCTTTGACGCCCGATTCCCCGATTATGCGAATTACCTTGCACGCGCGTTTACGCCTAATGCCTACACACATCTCTGCGTGTGGGTGCGGCGGTGGCGGCGGCGGCCACGGCCGCTGAGCATGGCCTTCCTTCCCTCTTCCCTTCTCTCTCCTCCTCCTCGGGCTCTGCCTCTCCTCTTGCCCATGTGCGGCCGCGGAGCTGATGTCATCCCTTCGGCTGCCTAAGGCAGGCCAGATCCGAACTCCCCCGCTCTCTCCTGGCAGGGAAACAGGACCGGCTAATCCCCCAGTTGAACAAGCAAAAAGCAGGAGAGGACGGCAAGGGAGGGAAGGAAGGTGGGTGGAAGAGACTCTTTAGGTCGGGGTGTGTGTGTGTGTGTGTGTGTTTAACCGAGCCTTTCCTAGGCAGCAAAAGAAAAGAAAATCATCTTCTTTTCAACGCCCCTCTCCCCGCTTTCCTTGCCTCCCTTCCCCCCTTCCCCGCCCGTAGGATAAGGCTGCGTAACTCCGGAGGGAAAAAAACCTCGCTATTTAATGCGAATGTGAAAATGCGAATACTCCTGATTTGCGCTCCTCTCTTGTAGAGGTAATTTTTTAATGAGACTTGAAAGAGCTTTAAATCGCTCTTGTTGTAGAGGTAAAGTCATGGATGAGGCTGAAGACCTGTTTGGTCCAGCATTCTGTCCTCACAGCTGCCAGCCAGATGCCCATGGGAAGGCGGCCCACAAGCAGGACAAGACCACAACAGCACCTCACACTCATCTTCTGGTATGAAGAGGCATATTGCCTCTAATATGGAAGGCAATGTATCTAGCCTTCTGACTAGTAGCCATTGATAGTCTGATCCTCCCCAGGTACCTGTCAAACTTCCCCCTGCTTCCGGGTGGAGCTAATGATAGCATGTGTGTGTTTTACACTAGAGAAATGACAACAGAAGAAAGGGTTAAACATCCTCTCCCAAAGCACCACATATGCAACCTTCAAAACTGGGGGAGATCCTAATCACCGATCTCTCACGTCACACCTAGTTTGGCCCTAAGATTAAGAGCCTACTGAAGCAGCTGAATTATTATATATCTGCTAGGGAGATCTAGTAATTTTATGAGACAAATGTGATAGAGCTGACTGGCTTTACTTCATCAAATTACCGTATCCTCTGGAAGCTCTAAGCTACAGATGGGCTCAGTTAAATTAAACTATTAGGACTGACTTATTCTCAGTGGCTTATCATCACTGTATCAATAGAGATAATGATTCCACCCCCTGCAGCTAATGTTCCATTTGCGCTATAAAGTATAATTATAATCTTTCGCAACAAACTGTCAAACACTCATTTTAAAATAACCATTTTTCATATTGAAAATGTACTCTTAATAGTATATTCAGTTTTACCCAAAGTCCTACTTTTATACAGAGTAGAAGAGTCTTTCTGCTTAAGGGTTTTGTGCAGCTTTGAATACATTGACGTACAACTACACACAATTATCTTATAATTCCCAGCCTTTTGGCTATCAATGTGGAGCCCTAGTGACAAAGCATCTCCAACCCAGCAACAAAGAGCCTATCTACACTACTGCTTTAAAACGGTTTATAACAGTTTTAAACCGGTCAATAACGGTTATTAACTGGTTTAAAACTGTTATAAACGGTTTTAAAGCAGAAGTGTAGATAGGCTCAAAGTGTCAGCAAATAAGCGAGTTAAGCAACTGTGTGAGGAAAAAGTAAGTGAAATTACTTAGTTATCTGTTAAATTACCTCAAGGAATAATTTATAACTATAAATAGCAGCTGAAGCTCAATCAGGGCACAACAAAGGGGGCTAAATTCCAGAGGGATAACTCCTGACCAACATATAGTAGAGAGCTGAATAACAGGTAGGAAATCCAGCAAGAACTTGCAGGTCTTGCAGCTTTGCACTAACAAAGATCCCTTAATGGTTAAAAAGAACCTCAGGCACATATTTTAACTAATCCCACATTTAGAAAGAGGGAATAAAAGCAATTCATAGCTCTATGTTGACAAGAGGCACTGTACAGGACTAACTAGTGGAAGAGTTTGCTTATAAAAAGGAAAAATGTGCAGGCTAGCTTCAGTTTGGGTTCAAGCTTTAGGCCTTAAAGAGCAGTTCATCAACTAAAGCAAATTTAAGAGTTGAGCTTATTATATATTTATTTTTTAAAAGAAACACACACAAAATAAAAAAGACCTAGTCCTTGCAAGCCACATCCTTTCCAAATCACCTACCCTTTGTCTGCTGTCTGCCTCCCAACAACCCATTCAATAGAGAATCTCCCCTCAATAGATCTCCCATTCACAATTCTCTATAGTCCTCCTTCCTGAATAGGAATTGGCATTCTTGGGGGGGGGATTGACCTATATTCCCAGCCACTGAGTTAATATACTGCCTACCTTGCTTTTCAAACAAAGCCCTCAATCAGATTGGCTGCAGATTGGCTGCATAAGGAGGGAGTTCTTTGAGTGTGAGGAGCCCCAGTGATGAAGCATCTCAGTCCTGGTGACAACACACAAGCACGCTAAGCAGTTGTGAGAGTTTAGCAACATCGTCAGGAAGCCAGGGCAGTAAACTCTCCCCTCCCGACTCATAGTAAGTAATGGTAAATACATAGCTATAAGTAAATTCCCCACTTTCTCTTAGTAACAACTATGCTTTCCAGGAAACAAACCCAGTGGGCGGCTTCTGTATGTTAAGCATAATTAGAAAAGGAATTGAAAATAAAACTGCCAATATCATACTGCCTTTATACAAATATATGTTGCAACTACACTTACAATACTGTTCTGGTCACCATACCTAAAAGAAGATATTGCACAGCTGGAAAAAGTGCAGAAAAGAGCAACTAAAATGGTCAAGTGGCTGGAGCATCTCCTATGAGGGAAGGTTACAACAGATGGGATTGTTTAGCTTGGAAAAAAGGACGGTAAGGTGAGAAATGATAGGGTAGGAGGGAAATATGTCTCTCAAACACCCTATTTTATTATAATTGTGCTTATTTTACAAATATGAATAAAGTAAGGTTGGGCTGAATTTTAATCAGTAAGAAACAACACATAGAACTTGGAGTAGATCAAAAACACTGCTGAGGTTGGACACTTCTCCACCTGCCATTATAAGGCTTAGTGTCTTTGGCTCCTCCTAAGCAAAGTTTTGTCCACCTGCACCTTTATGAAATCTTCTAATGAATAAAGTAGTGTTTATGTGGCATTGAATTAATTGAATTTTTTCATCCTACCATCCAAAAAATACACTGCGTTGTGCAAGAAAGAATCCCAGACTGCTTTATTTCACCTCCCTCCTGCTTACTTGAATGCTACATATTAATTAATAGCATACAGTTGACTGAATAATCAATTTTTCATTACTACTGATGACTCTTTTATAGATAGTTCATGAGAGAATAAGGCATTCATAATTGAGCATAATCAACTCTAATGTGTGTTTCAAAGAAAGGATTTAAAATGTTGTCAACTACATGCTGAGAAATTCCTGGAAGAAATTTGAATTTAAGCAATGCTTGCAGGCCAAAACATGTATCTCAGTTGTGGCATTTGGGCCTCCCCAGTGTCTTGTTTATATGAAACAGTGAAAATGTAGGAAAGTTAGAAATTGAGAGTTCTTTGAGGGGTCTTTGAATAGTTCAGCTTTGGAAGAGGTGTATGGATTTTTGTTACTGATGGCCAAACTAGACAATGACCTGATTCACACAACATGCTGTGGCTCACTGTGGCTTAGAGCCTACCTACACCACTGCTTTATTACTAACCGGTTTAAAACTATTATAAACCATTTTAAAACAGTAGTGTAGATAGGCTCTCAGTTAACCCCTGATGAACCATGGTGTTTGTGTGTGCCAGATTGAATATTCAATCATGTCATGCAAACCCAGCCACCATAGGTTATGTGAGGATTGTTAAACCTGTGCATAACCCAGAATGTCAAGACATGGGGGCTGAATATTCAAAATGGAGGCTAGCATGCACCATTGCCCCTCAAGGGTTAATTAACCCATGAAGGGCTGTCATGTCATTCAAACTGGCCCATTGAGAGGTTCATGATGGGGTTTGGGAATCTGTGCATTACACTATCAGCACTGTGAATCAGGCAGGAAAGTCAAATCTCTGTCATCCCACACAACACACTGTGGGCCAAACTAGATAGGACAGTGGGAGATCCTTTTTTAAAAAAAAAGTTAAAAGGGGCTGTGGAGAAGGCTGAGTTAGATCAGGGCCATGGAATTTTTGCTTTAAATCCTTTTCCCTTGCAATATTTTCTTGATCTAAATTGTCTCCTGAAGCTATTAGCTTCATGGATGGGGGTAGCTGGAGGGGGGGAGGAACATATGGCTACCATATGGCACCCAAATGTCTTGCCCTTGAGCCAAATAACAACATTGGGGGCAATTTAGATAAGGACCCCCCCCCCCACACACACAGTGCTATGGCTCGGAACCAATTCAAGCTTCCTTGGAGCTGCCTTTTAATATATATTTTTTAAAAAGGATCTCTTAGAGCGCAACCTTATGGATCAGAGCCCTCTGTCTATCCCCAACCCTTGCAGGCAGGGTGGCTGGAACAACAGAGGTATTTCCCCCTTTCCATTCCCGCTGTTTAGCATATTGAGCTCGAAGTGCATCTGAAGTTGTCTCGATTGTGGGCAGAGACAGCAATGGAAAGACTCATGGAACCAGTGGGCCACGCACCCTCTCTTCTCCCTTCCCTTTCTTTCCCCTCCCACCACCCTGCCCTCTTTCTTCACTCCCCATCCTCTTCCAAGAGTGCAACAGCTGTGTCTACAGCCTGATTGGGTGGGGGGATCTGCATCATCCTATTGCTCCCTTACTGCCTCATCATGCCCTCCTCTTCATGGCGCCTCTTCCGCTGTGCTTGCGCTTGTAAACATAAGTACAGAGAGAATAAATTTACTGTCCTAAACTCCATATGTTTTCAATAACACAGATACATTATCTCATACAATAAACAAAATAAAAATTAAAAATTATTCTCTTTATACTTATGTTTATCCTTCAACAGACTCTAAAAACGGAAATATCTGATGAAGTTGACCTTCTCGAAATGGGACTTAACCGGATTCCTGTCATATTACTTGCATATGTTATTCGATGCAAAATTAAATAATGTATAATCAGATGGATATTATTTGTATAGATAATTTGATGCACAATTATTTGATGTATAATTTAATTGGGGTGTAATTACCCAGTGTATTTATGAATGTACACTAAGAAAACTTGCTATGTTTTGCCTATTGTCCTATTACTAGATTGGTTGTTTCAGCAGCAGGTGAATTCTAATGTTGACTTGAAATACTGGTATTAGTGAGGCCATGTGTTAGCAGTCACACTTGACTTCTATACTTTTATACTATAACTTGTTGAATTACATGGAATATGTAAACTGACATAAAATACCGATGTGAATTAATATTTACAAGTAATTTAGTCTTCTGACTTGGTGTTTATTGTATAATTATACACAGTGAGATAAATACGTATTGGGTTCTTTTAATGCGGTTGTGTGCTTGGCACTTTCCATTGTTTGTCAGTACAACTGCGGCATTCTCTTTTTGTGGTGTTATTAGATCCAGGTAAGGGGCAGGAGGCTTGCGCAGTTCTGTCCTGACTCATGCCCCCTGCCACACGAGTCCCCTGCCCCTTACCTGGACCTGCTGTGAGCTTCTGCATCCATGCAGGCCCCTTCAAAGGAGTCACAATTTCTAAGGTCCGAACTTCTGTGAAAGTGGGACAGAACAAGCTTGACCTTGCAAGCAGATGATCCCAAGTTCGATCCTAGGCCCTGTGATGACGGTGGCACCTTGGCACCATGAGGCCCCGGGCTTCCGCCCCTTCCCGGCATCTGCATGGGAAGGAGCGCGAGTGTGGGGAAAGGAACGGGACAGCCAGAGGGGAAGGAATACAATGGAGGTGAAGTGTGCCCCTCCCTCTGGCTGCCCCGTTCCTCTGCTCACCCCACCCCATTTTTATTTTTTTTATATGTAAATGCGAAGCCACCACTGTTGCACTGAGCACTGGGGAGGGGGGAGGAACGGGGTAGCCAGAGGGAGGTCAGAGAGAGGTGAGCCATTTTGGGCACTGTGCATCCCTCTCTTTCTCCCTCTCCGGCTGTCCTGTTCCTTCCCCCGTTTGTATTTTTTTTTAAGCTGTATATCTACACATAAAAAATAATAAAATAAATTAAAATGGGGGGATGGGGCAGATGGAGGGGGATGAAGGGAGGGATGCAGGTTGCCCAAACCAGCCCTCCTCCAGCTAATGGTGACCAATCAGCTGTCCCCATCGGCTGTGGCACGCTTCGCAGGTCGGGGCAAGTGCCTGACTTTTTTTAAAGCGGACTTTAGGGGGTTTGCCCCTTGATGGCTTTGGAGTGGCAGCTGTGTCATGTACATCACCTACCGCCACTCCGAAACCACTGTGGGGAAAAGCACCCGTCTAGAGGTACCCCTAGACATGTCCAGGTAGAGGTAAGTAAGAATCCTGCCTGAAACCCTGGAGAACCGCTTCCAGTCAGTGTGTCATGAGGCAATCTGAAGAATCTTCCTCTGAGGAGTAAGAAGGGGCAGAGACTGCAGCTTCATTCATTCCCCAGGACTTACCGGAGGAGGAGGAACGGCAGGGAGGTTCCTCAGAAGAGCCCCAGGAAAGCCACCCTCTCCCACCGCCTGTTTCTAACAAGGAAGATTCTGGGCCTGAAGGGGTTTGTCTGGTAACTCCCCAGCAGAGGCGGCAGCTCAAGCGTGCGGAGCAAGCTCGTCCCACAAGACGCAGCATGAGATTACAAAAACAGAGCACAGCTGACGCAAGCCTTAAATAAGATAACGAAGGAATAGCACACAGCTGTGGACAGGCTCAAGCGAGGATAAAAAGGGTGAAGGCGTAAGCAAAGATTCATTGAGAACAACTGACGTATTCGGCTCTTGACACCCCGCGTACTTCTGGAGTGGAACCTGTGGACTGAACACCCGGCTTGACTGTTTGCTCTGGACCCTGGACTGCTCTAATACCTGGTTTGACCTTCGGCTTCGACATTTGGACTGACTGAATTTCTGGCGTGACCCTGGCTTTGGTAAATGGACTTTTTGAATACAAATAAAAAACCTTCAAACAAATAAGTGCTGGCGCCCTTCCCAGACATTCTTTGATAAGGGGGTTGGCTGGCTTCCCAGACAAAAGACTGTTGAAATACAACACAGTGTCAACAATACCGGGCTAGATAGTCCAAGGGTCTGATTTGATCTAAGGCAGCTTCCTATGTTCCTATGTTCTCAATAAGTAAATAAATGACAATCATGGCAAGACCAAAATTGCCCTATCTGTCCATTCCTATTGACTACACAATCGGGATTGGAGAAAATGGGGTGTAGATCTTGGTGATTCTTTTCCTTCCAACATCCATTCATGGAGCCTCTCTGGAGCTGCTTTCACAACTCCCCTGAATTTCTGGGGCGGTTTGAGTGGTCTGGGAAGAATCCACTCTGCATGGCCCTCTGGTTGAGAAGTTGGTGCTGATCATCAAATAGGCATTGCCATTCATTTTGCTGTTTTATTTCTCATAACTTCATTTCAGCTAATGTCTGTGAATAATATTGGGAATATTTTATGCTATTGTAATACTCTCACAGTCTGGGCCTCCCTCTATGCCTAGAACTCTTAAAATTGTTATGCATTTTAAATGCTTTAAATGTTTTAATATTGAAGTGTATTTATTAGGGATGTGCACTGGATCGGACCCGATCCACGATCCGAGTCCGGTCCAGTGGGAAATCGGATAAATTATCCGATTTCCGATCCCGCAGCTGGATCGGCCGATCCAATCCGAACCGGTCCGAAAAAGCTCCGAACCGGTTCGGCGGATCGGCGGATCGGCGGGCGCCCACTGGCGCCCACCGCCGCTTCCATTGGCGGGCGCCAGCGGGCGCCCGCCGATGAAAGTGGACAGCGGGGGGGGGGAGGAGGGGGGCACTTACCTTCTCGGCCCGGTGGCTCCCGTCCGGCGCCGGCGCCTACTACTACTAGCAGGCTCCGCGGCCTGCTCTAGGGTGGCGCGCCGGGTGATGTCATCACCCGGCGCGCTACTCTAGAGCAGGCCGCGGAGCCTGCTGGTAGTAGTAGGCGCCGGCGCCGGACGGGAGCCACCGGGCCGGGAAGGTAAGGAGGGGGTGCGTGGAGGGGAGGAGGGGGCGCGCGGAGGGGGGAGGGGGGAGGGGGGCCCTTACCTTTCCGGCCCGGCGGCTCCCGTCCGGCGCCGGCGCCTACTATTCCCAGCAGGCTCCGCGGCCTGCTCTAGGGTGGCGCGCCGGGTGATGTCATCACCCGGCGCGCTACTCTAGAGCAGGCCGCGGAGCCTGCTGGTAGTAGTAGGCGCCGGCGCCGGACGGGAGCCGCCGGGCCGGAAAGGTAAGGAGGGGGTGCGTGGAGGGGAGGAGGGGGCGCGCGGAGGGGGGAGGGGGGCCCTTACCCTTTCCGGCCCGGCGGCTCCCGTCCGGCGCCGGCGCCTACTATTCCCAGCAGGCTCCGCGGCCTGCTCTAGGATGGCGCGCCGGGTGATGTCATCACCCGGCGCGCTACTCTAGAGCAGGCCGCGGAGCCTGCTGGAAGTAGTAGGCGCCGGCGCCGGACGGGAGCCGCCGGGCCGGAAAGGTAAGGAGGGGGTGCGTGGAGGGGAGGAGGGGGCGCGCGGAGGGGGGAGGGGGGCCCTTACCTTTCCGGCCCGGCGGCTCCCGTCCGGCGCCGGCGCCTACTATTCCCAGCAGGCTCCGCGGCCTGCTCTAGGATGGCGCGCCGGGTGATGTCATCACCCGGCGCACTACTCTAGAGCAGGCCGCGGAGCCTGCTGGAAGTAGTAGGCGCCGGCGCCGGACGGGAGCCGCCGGGCCGGAAAGGTAAGGAGGGGGTGCGTGGAGGGGAGGAGGGGGCGCGCGGAGGGGGGAGGGGGGAGGGGGGCCCTTACCTGCCCGGCCCGGCGGCTCCCGTCCGGCGCCGGCGCCTACTACTACCAGCAGGCTCCGCGGCCTGCTCCAGGGTGGCGCGCCGGGTGATGTCATCACCCGGCGCGCTACTCGAGAGTAGGCCGCGGAGCCCGCTGGTAGTAGCCGCCGGCGCCAGACGTGCCGAGAAGGTAAGTGGCGGGGAAGGGGGCTTACCCCCCCCCCGGAGCCGTCCGCTTCTATCCGCTGGCGCCCGCGGGCGCCAGCGGATGGAAGCAGGCGGCCCCAGGGGGGGTAGGGAGCGCGGGGGAGGGGGTTTACCTGCCGGGGCCGTCCACAGCGGACGGCCCCGGGGGGGGGAGGGAGTTAGGCCCCCCCTTACCCACCCGCCGCCATTTTTTCCTCATAGACTTGCATTGCAATGCAAGTCTATGGGGAAAAAAATGGCGGCCGATCCAAAAATTTCCGATTTTTGGATCGGGATCGGACTCGATCCGGTCCGGGGGGCCTCCGATTTTGTCCGAACCGGTCCGGGACAAAATTGGAGGTCCCGATCCGGGTCCCGATCCGATCCGGGGGGTCCGTGCACACCCCTAGTATTTATTTATATTTTTAACTTTTTAATATTTCTATTTATAGGTTTTAACTGTATATGTTTTTATTTTGTAAAGCCTCCTTGAGGCCCAGCATTGGGCAAAAGACAGGATATTATAATAATAATAATAATAATAATAATAATAATAATAATAATAGTGTGGCTTTAATTATAGTTATATTTGATCTGTCTCCATCACCAAGATTTCACTTTCATTAGAGATGGCTGTGGGAAAACAGCAGCTTGCATTGGTCTAGCACATTGCAAGTGATTGTGTGAATTTTGACAACATGAACTGATCTAAGCATGAATTGGCTTTGACAACTGATTGCTACCACTTGAGAGTTTTCTACTTCTGAGGCACCTGACAGCACTGCAAACTGAGACCTATAACTTCAGTTGATTTCACTTATTTTACCTGCTAATACACCATACAATTGTCAATTGTAAGAGCCGTCGTACCTGTGGTATTGTTTCTTCTTTTCCCCCCTTAGACGTGCAGACTCTGATGAATGATGTACATTGAAAAATGTCTAAGCCTATTGTGCTTTCAAAAGAGAATGAAGTTAATAACTGTGGGGGGTTGTATTCTAAATGATCCCTTTGTAGGGGACACTAAATGTGAATATATGCCATGGGCACAACAGATGGCCATAAAAATAAGTAACATGGGAGCACTTCATGTACTGTTGAAATATTATACACAATAGATGTTATTGGAAAAAACTATATATATCTGTGGAATAATATATCATGGTGTGAGCAAGGGAAGGGACTATACTGCGTGAGAATAACATGTATTTCCTCTTGTACATGATCAGGAATTATTTTGCATAATAGAAGAACATTATTCAATCCACCTTGAGGATTTCATAAAAGGGACATTTAGGGCAGCTTTGCATTTTTTTCAGCATAGAAAGTGTTGACAGACGTGTCTCCAGCCAAGAGCCCATAGACAAATTTATAATTTTTGAAGTTCATAATTATATAGTCCCTAACTAGTCCCGCTCATAATGTTGGAGTTTGTAGTGTGAATTGAGTATCATTTCCCCCAGGAGTTCTTCTCGAGCTCAGAATGTAAAATAAGATTCTGCAGATGTGTAGCCAGTGTTCAGGCTGAGCAAGCTGTTTTACAGGTACAAATGAAAAAGCCCTGTTAGCCTTTTACTGTTGTTGAAATTATTGTTGAAACTCATTGATTACATGAAATTATGCCCTACAAAGCCAGCTACAGAAGATTCTAATGTTAACCCCTCTTGATGAAGCATTTGTACATTATGTTAAGCCATAGTTTAGTGTGATGAGAATGAGCTGCAGTGAGCTTGTGCACGCACTGTCCACTCTTGTCCTTTGGCACCTGCAAGGAGGAGGTTGAAAGATGCTGTTTCTGTTTTAGACTAACTGCAGTTTAGCATTAAGACCTGAAACTTTGGTCAATCATAACTATGGTTCGTGGAAACAACCCAACTTTGTAAGCCATGGTTTGAAGTAGGCTTGTTTCCTCTAATCATAGTTAAAGTTAACCGCAGATTGTTGGGTCAGATGACATGGCAAACTGTGGTTAATTTAAAATGGAAGCAAAAACTTCCAAACTCCTCCTTACAGCCATGCCAAAAGAGGATGAGGGGGAGTGTGCAAACCAAGAACTGCTGTTGCCATTGACGGCTGTGAACTATGTGACCTAACAAAGTAGCTTTGCATCTACTGATTATCTTTTCCCTATTTAAGAACATAAGAACGTAAGAAGTGCTATGCTGGATCAGACCGACGGTCCCTCTAGTCCAGCACTCTGTTCACACAGTGGCCAACCAGCTATCAACCAAGGACCAACAAAGCAGGACATGGTGCAACAGCACCCTCCCACCCATGTTCCCTGGTGCATGCAGGCTTACTGCCTCAGATACTGGAGGAAGCACATAACCATCAGGGCTAGTAGCCATTGATAGCCTTCTCCTCCAGGAATTTATCCAACCCCCTTTTAAAGCCATCCAAATTGATGGCCAGCACTACATCTTGTGTGGTAGTGAATTCCTATGCACTATGTGAAGACGTACTTCCTTTTATTTGTCCTGAATCTCCCACCAATCAGTTTCATGAGATGACCCCGGGTTCTAGTATTTTGAGAGAGGGAGAAAAATGTCTCCCAATCCACATTCTACCACACCATGCATAATTTTGTACACCTCTATCATGTCTCCCCTTAGCCTCCTTTTTTCCAAACATTCCCAGCTGTTGGAACCTTCCCTCAAAGGAGAGATGCTCCAGCCCCTTGACCATCAGCCCCTTGACCATTTTAGTTGCCCTTTTCTGCACTTTTTCCAGCTCTATAATATCTTTTTTTACTTGGGTTGCTCAATTGTTTCGTGTAAACATTTTTTGCAATAGCTATCTCCCATCCAGATCTGAAATCTTCCCGTTCTCCGGTGTGTGTGGTGAATTTCCAAATGGCTTACATCTGTGGCTTCTACAATTCCCAGGGGACAATACATCAATGAACTTGCACCACCATTATGAACTGTGAGAGCACTCTCAGAAACAGCAAGCTTTTTTTCTGAATGCTCACAAAAAATCTGAATCAAGACAAGGAGAATTGACTTTCATCATAAATTGGCTCTGATGGAGTTGAGTGTCTTGGAAACACTTTTATACAATCTGAGGCTGCCTCTACACGAGAGGTTTAAAGCTCTTTCAAGTCTCATTAAATTTTTAACCTCTACATGAGCGGAGCACAAATCGGGAGTTGAGGTGCGTTATCTATCCGATCATGCGCATTATTGAATGCCCGTTAAATAGCGAGTTTTATTTTGCTGCGGCCGTTAAAGCGCATTTTGACTATGTGAACAAGCGATTCTCCGCATTAACTACTTCTAAAGTGCATTTCAAACAACCGGTAAAGCCACCAGTTGTGTGCTCAATTACCTCCCACGTACAGTCTTTTGCCATAAAGTGCTTCTGAGAAGATGCACATAATCGGAGAACCAGACCTCAAACCGAATTCTTGTAGAGGGGGTCTGAAAGGGAGATTTAGTTATAGATGAAGGTTGCAATATTCTGTAGTTAGGCTCACATTTCCTTCCTCCACCCCCAATGGCTCTACCTTGCATTGCTGATATTTCCTCCTCCTGCCCACAGCTGTTTCCTCTAACTCTTCTGCACTCCATTGCAGAAAATCCAGACACCTGGCTGTAGAGGGCTTTAAAGGAGGCAGACATGACTAGGAGGAGATGGCATCAGCAATGAGCAGTGGAGCCAATAGGGGAGGGGAAAGGCAAGACTGAAGGGTTTCAGCCATTGATTGATTTGCTGAAATATCTGATAGTTTGAACAAGGGGGTGTCTATTCTCTCTGAATACCCTGTGGTGGCTACAAAGTGGTGCTGCATCATTTATACAATGCAGCCACCAACTTGCACCTACCATGGGGTTTTCCAGCGCAACTGCGCAGAAGCACGCACATACACACAGCTTAGCACGGCTACACATATGTGCCAAATTTGAGATCAATCCCTCCAACTCTTGATTTTATATGAATTTATTAAAGATCGTTTCCGTTCTGACAGATCAGAATGACAGCTCGCCAGACCTGTCAGAATGGAAACAATCTTTAAAAAATTAATATAAAATCGAGGGTTGGAGGGATCGATCTCAAATTTCATACACATACTTTGGCATACCCCAGAAACACTGTGACCAAGTTTCAAGCCTCTAACTATTAAAATACAGAAATTATAGGTATATTTATATGACAGTCTGATAAAACGATAAAATCGCCCGAAACTTATCGTCTCCAATGATTATCGTAGGTTTATCGTATCGTTATCGTAACTCATGTGTACAATAAAGAGCATATCATATCGTTATTGTAAATTCTAATGATATGATACACATCCCTAGTTTTAAGCACACTTGCCGTGACTTTGATCCACTTCTTCAGCGTGGGACTCGCATTACGTCGTTCCCCCTGGTACTGTTCTCGTGCCCTGAGTGCTCCGTTTTTAGTTTCTGTTTTGATTTAACCCTGAACGGGCAAAGTCTGTTTCAGGCAAGTTCAACAGGCCAAGCTGAGGTATTGCAGCTCTACCAACCACGTGTGATTCAAAACGTTAGACTCGCATAGGAAATGGAGGGGGAACCCGCAGAAGCAATCCAGGGAGAACATGGTATGTGTGATAAAGGCCCAAAATCCTGTTCAACACACAAACCAGCTATGAAAGGAGTAGAAAACTGAAAGCAACCACCCCCCATTGGGCTTACAGTAACAATATAACCATTGCTGGCTTTTCTCCAGTCTCCAGAGCCCCAGGCTGTGGTACAGAGGGTAGCACTGCTGCCTTTCCACACAATGAGTCAGTTCCCACATCACACTAAGCTACCTTGGAGAATAAGCTGCAGATGGTTCATTGCTTGCTTAAACAACCCAAGTTACTTCCGGCAGATGATTGGACACACAGATGATTGGCATGGCTACTTTCCCCCCTCAGACCTCCAGTCCACCTGGACAATCCGTGGTTGAAAAATATTCTAGAGATCTGGGAGAAGGTTAAAGGAAAGTTAATACCAGGAGACTCTCCACTCGCCCCAGTGGTAGTAGTGGGAAACTTCCCAAGGAATTTAAAAGTAGAGTTGGAAGGGAGTCTGAAGGATCAGGAAATTATTAAGGTAAGGAACTGGATGGTGGAAATTAGAGAGTTGTTAAAAGGACAAACAATAGCTTGGTTCAAATGCTTACAATTGGAAAAATGGACACAGGAATGGAGAAAGATAAATAAGAAATGTAGAAATAATACAAGATTTGAAGATTTAATTGAATCAAGAGGAAAGAAGGAATTAAAACTAGAAAAGGTCTGATCAGCGAAATATATAGAATCCTGACAGAGGAGGATGAATATCGAGACTCTCTTAAAATGGTTTGGGAAGATGATTTAAAGGAACAAATTAATGAACATGACTGGGGGAGGATGTGGGATGCAAGAATGTTAAAGCTTTTGTCGATTAGAATTAAGGAGAATTATTATAAGACAGTAAGGAGATGGTATTTAACGCCGGTAAGATTTCATCAGATAGATAAAAAAGTGTCCAAGAATTGTTGGAGGGGATGTCAGGAGGTTGGAACTTATTTCCATATGTGGTGGAGCTGTGAACACGTACAAAAAATTTGGGAAAGGGTGTTCAAAGAAATAAGTGAAATAATTGGAAGTAAACTGGAATTAAGCCCAAAGCTGGCTCTACTAGCAATATGGGATAAAGGAAATGAGAATATAAATAAGAGAGAATTAATAAACAACCTCCTGGCTCCCGTCAGAATAATGATTGCTAAAAACTGGAAAGGGCAAGGGATATATACTATAGAAGAATGGCATAAAGAAATATGGGATATGGCACTTAATGATAAGCTAACGTGTAAAATGAAAATAAAGAGGGGAATGTCCAGTAAAAATGATTTTGGAGATATATGGAGCCTATTTTTGGAATATGTATTAAGAATGGGGAAGGGTCAAATACCTTCAAAAGAGTCTTTACACTTTTGGAAAGAAGAATAATGTATAATTGAAGGTCTCCTGGGGGGAGGGGAGCACCGGGGGTATGTGGTTATGTATTGTATTTTATGTTGTTTTATGTTGTATTATGTTGAATATATATATATATATATATATATAGACCTCCAGTCCACATCCTGCACATATCCCAGTGCCCTTTGCATGGCAGGACATCTTGTATCCTCATCCCTACAGCAGGAAACTTCCCTGGACCACTCTCCCTGCTCCAATTGCTACCCCTTTTTGGAACACTCACTTCATCTGCCAACTTTCAATTTTTTTTTTTTTTTTGGTGTTTTGAATTGCGCAAATTGGTATATACTTTTTTTAAGTATAGTTCCCCCCTCCCCGCTCCTTTGCAAGTGTGTAACAGATTAACCTATGTGCCGTCTCGCCATGGCAATTTCCTAGTATATTACCTATACCTACACCACTTCAAGTCTACCCTTGACAGCTGTAACATACAAGGAAATTGACAAGGTGAGAGGACATAATGGATAAGCAAATCTGTGCACTTGCACACTTGTGAAGGACTGGGGGAAAATAACAATAAAACTAAATAACAATACCCATTTGAGTATGTCTGAAGCAACTGCCTCCCTCCAAAAGAGTCAGCGACTGCATTTCGGCATCGCTGGAGTGGCAGTCACTCGAGAGGGAGGAGGGAGGCTCAAGGGGCCCTGGAAAAATAGCAAAGAGTGGCACAGGCTTTTCTTTTTATTGTTGTTGCCTTTGTCAGGCAGTTCAGTAGCTGCTCGGGACAAACAATCCTGAGAACAAGCTATCCTCAACAACCATACTACAAGCCATGGGTTCTCATCTGCAATAGGTTTGCATATCACAATAAGTCATGCTGACACCAACAAGGCTCACTACTCACTGTGGCTTATCGTGTTGTGCAAACCCACCATGGTTTATCTGAGCTACAGTGGGTTGCAGTGCATGTTGGCAGCCATTTTGAATATTCACCTCCTGGCGGGTAGTTGCCAACGTTCGTTGTGTTGTCTGAACCCGGGTGGCAGGTCTTGTTTTAGGGTTAAACAACCCTCCAACAACCCATTGTCTGTTGTAGGGTTATTTGAGTGTTGATTAACCTTCAAACAATCCCTGCTGCCTGGGTTTGGATGATACAACAAACCGTGGCAACCCCACACTGGGGCTAAGTATTAATAATGACTGCCAGCATGCACCACAACCCACTGTGGCTTAAAGACGCCACGGTGGGCTGCATGCTCAATGAGTCAGTTAGGATGAACTGTGAAAGTTCCAGAGTGAAGAGGAGTCTGATTAGTTGTGGGTGTTGGGCAGCACTGTCCCACAAAGCAATGAACAGCCATCACACTAAAAAAATGAAGTTTTGAGCAGAGCATTCTTCCCCAACACCCTCCTTGGAGCCTCTTCAGTTTTTTTAAGCATGAACACAGGGAATGAGGTGAGTCACAGACACATGGAGAAATGAGTGTACAACAGAAGGCAGAAGCTCAAGACAGAGGTCCCCTCTACAAGAACTCGGTTTGACGCCTGGTTGTCCAATTATGCGCATCTTCTCGCAATCGCTTTTATGGCAAATCACTATATGCGGGAGGTGGTTAAGCACATAACTGGTTGCCTTACCGGTTGTATGAAATGCACTTTAGAGGTGTTTAATGCAGAGAATTGCTTGTTCACATGGTCATAAGGCGCTTTAACTGCCGCGGTAAATTAAAACTCGCTATTTAATGCTCATTCGATAATGCGCATAATCGGACAGAAAAAGCGCCTCAACCCCCGATTTGCACTCTGCTCTTGTAGAGGTCAAATTTTTAATGCACCTTGAACGAGCTTTAAATTGCTCTTGTAGAGGCACCCAGCTGCAAAAGACTGATAGATTGTGCAGGAAACGGGAGAGCTTTGGGTGGAACTTCATCCACCCTTAGTAAGCAACTGCCCATGTTCAATGCAACTAGTGAGTTAATCAGAAGTATTTCTTACTGGCCAGGGGCCCTATGAGGTATTTATTCTCATGGTATCTTCTATTATCAGTGTAATTTTACCAGTATAAAGGTTAATTAACTTACCCAAACACTGATCCAAATACAGTATTGCTAGACCAATGAAGCTAATTTAATAAGTTAAGTTACAATATACCATCATTAATGCAGCTGGTGGAAGATTCAAGCAACAGTGGAAACTCTGGGTTACTCTTGACTCAATGGTGTCTTCAATGAACGATATCAATACAGAGCGGGGAACATGGTGGCCATCTGGATGTTGTTGGGCCACAGCTCCCATCAGCCCTACTCAGCATAGCCAGTGGTGAGAGATGCTGGGAATTGCAATCCAATAGTATCTGCAGCCTATATTGATATATTTTTCACTAAGTAGGAGGCCATTTCTCTTGAGCCATTTCTTCTTCACCAGCATCAAATTTGGAATAGGGTGTTTTTTGTTTTTTAAAAAATGTTTACCACTGGCAATGCACCGCAGGTTCATGCAGCTCAACCATACACAGGTTCATTCAGAGGTAAGTCTCAGTGAATTCAATGAAATTTATTCCCAAGTAAATATGAATACGATTCCAACCTTACAACAAAATGTTTACTTGGAACCAATTCCCACTGTGTTCAGTAGACTTACTGTGAGGTCACTGTGCATAGGATTGCAGCCTGAAAAGTATCAGGTTCTAACTCACGTTTTGTTCCTGCCACCAGGTCAAATTTGCACCCTTTCTCATTTTAGAATATTCATACTGTGGACATTCATGATATATTGGCTCATAAAATGTGGAGACTGACAGCATGCAGGGAAAAGCTAGAATGAATTGGAAACAAAAGTCAACAATATTGAAATTAAACAGCATAGAGGTGCAAAAATCAAAGGCAGGTGCAGGATAGAACAAAGCCAAGGGTCTGCCAGCTGTTGAGAGCTAGCCTCGGAGCAATAAAACCACAACCCCTAACTAGATGAGTCCTAAGCAAAGCAAGCCGACGTGGGCACTAAAGGACTGCCTCTTCCCATATGTTCCTCTCCATGCCCTGAACTCGTCATCTGAGGCCCTGCTCCAAGTTCCTCCGCATACTCTTGAGTGAGCCTTTTCTTCGGTTGTCCCCACATTGTGAAATGCCATTCCTAGAGAACAAAAGCGAAAACGGGGAGAAAAGCATCCAAATCCAGAATCCATGCACAGACCTCAAGCTTTCTGCGCTTCCTGATGCCTCTTTCCTACGTGTTTCCAAACTATATTTATTAGGTTTATATTGATGTATATGTCTCAGTCTCTTTTTCTATCATAAAGTGAAAGAAAGATACTAAGGCTGGCAAAGTGTGCAGGAAACACTGTGTGGTTTAAACCTGAGAATGGGGAGAGGAAGCTGGGAATGGGCCCAGTGGAAAATAGCTTGTCCTTTCCTTGCTTCCAGTCCTCATTCTGAGATTTAATTTCTTCTCATGGATACTAGAGCCTGGCTGAATGTTTTGACCCAGCTTGTCTTGACGATCTGTGGAGGGGTGAAAACAAAAGTACCCAAAGATGTTCCCCCCTGAAAATTGGAGGTGGTGGGGCTTACCTTAGTTTCACAAACAAGGTGACCAAGAGGTTTTTTTCCTCTTTCATTTATTACATTTAAAGTTTTGCAGCATTTTTAAAATGAAAGGGGGGGGGGAGACTCCCTCCCATCTACTAAAATTAAGGCAAGCCAAACAGCCCCCTAAATTTAGAGCCTCAGGAGACCTGAGATTGGCTCCTTCTGTTGAAATGCCCAGGCAATCATTCTGACTGGGACGATGCTACACATTGGAGCCTTATGTTTGGGTTAGATCAGAGGTCCAGGGTACCTGTCTCCCTCATAGTTTCTTGCTGTCTTTGCATAGCAAAGGCTGACTAACCTCATACAGACTTAGATGTATATTATCGTCCATCTTACAAACTTTGGGTTCAACAATATTTCTTTTCTTTCTTCTTGTGCAGCTTATTTTTCCAGTGACAACGTAATTGCCCTTGATCTACAAAGGGAAATTATTATCTTCTTTTGATGCACAGCCATGGGCCTAATGCTACTTAGGTTGATAATATTTTGTCACAAAATAGCAACAGTTGGTATATATTGCTAGGGACACATCTTGATGAGCAGTTTGCCCCACTGTGGCTTCGGAGTGGTGGCAGGTGAACTACATAATGCAGCCGCCAACGCGAAGCCACCCAGGGGCAAATCCCAAAAGCTCCGCTTAAAAAAAGTCGGGGACTTACACCAACTTTTTTAGCTTGGAGCGGGACGACAACAGCATCTGCCATCTGTCGTTCCTGCTCCGGAGCTGCTGCCGAGGTGTACCAAAGCCGATGCCGACCACTTATTGGTTGTCATAGGCTGAGCAGGGAAGCAGGTGGACCAGCGAGCCGAAAGGTCACTGGACCACCTCCGCACCTCTGCTGACCATTGCTTACAATTTTTTTAAAGGGTGGGGGTGGATATTCAGAGAGGGAGTGCCCCGTTCCTCCCCCCTTGTGGTTCCCCCCTCGTTCAGCTGTAAATGCAAAGGATCGCATTTACAGTTTTTTTTAAAAAAAAGATCACACAAAAGAAGACAACCCCCCCCCCTAACCTTGAATAGGGGTGGGGCGTGGATGCAGCCAGGCGCCCCTGCATTTATGCGAGTGGGTAGGGGGGACAGGCGTGGTGGCGGCGCCTTCCTGAAAGCCTGAAATTGCGCTCCTTCCCATGGAGATAGCTGGAAGGAGTGCCAATGCAGGAGTGCGCTGCCTCACGCTGCTGCTGAGCTGCCGACATGCCACCATGTAACCACTCTCAACAGGAAAATGGATTGCAGGCATTGATACTGCCAATAGCTGCCCAAAGGCCCTATTTTGTATCGTGGAAGCATTTTGGCCACAATGTATTGATTCCATGTCATGAACAAAATGGATGTTATGTAAAAGAGGGGTGGGGTTTTTGTTGTTGTTGTTGTTTTAGTAAAGAGGTTTCCCCTTGCTCTGAAAACAAGCTTTACCCCCTGTGATGGCTACACTGCCAACGTTTGGCTCGTTATCTCCATTCTCCTCTGTGAATGCACTTTATGTTATAAATGGAGAAAGAGCAACTGCTGTAAAGAAAAAATGCATTTGTAGAAAACCTCTGACAAAATTAAAATAAAGAATTAAATATTGCACTTACCCTCTTTTCCATTAATACGCAGCTTCAGCTTCAGATTATCCATGGAAAAAGGTGTGAAAGGTACTGTTACTGGATAATGTTTTAAGCACTCCTCATACAGATCAAAGAGACTGGATAGCTTTTTAAAATGAAAAACTCCGTGCAGCTTTAATTGGCTCTTCCACATAGTGGCAACAGTACACAAACCACTTTTTCTGTTTTCATATTATTAAAGTCATGGCAGACATCAATTGCACTTTGGCTTGAATCAGTCCTACTTAGAAATAATTGAGAACAATGGCAATCATTAGTTGAGAGGGGTAATACATGCTTTGGACTTATGTACTCTGAGCAATTCATGGCCTCCATTTAAAAAACAAAACTCTCATGTGTCACAGCTCCCACAGGCCTCTCCCTGAGAGACCGAGAACTGGTGCCTGTGAAGACTGACAATACCGGGCAGTGTTAAACCTTGGCCTGATGAAAACAAAGCAGGTCTTAAAACAGATTGCAGAAAGTGGGAGGGGGAAAAAGGCACCTCTGGAGGGCTGAAAAAAGAGAGGCCAGCTCTGGTGCTGCTGGAAACAGTTAAAAGCTAATGATTCTTTTGGTAAAATGTCTCGTCTCTTTTTACAAAAATAATCATTAAAGCTTTTAACTGTTTCCAGCAACACCAGAGCGCGCCTCTCTTTTTTCAGCCCCTTAAAACAGATTGGCCAAATCTTTCAGTATAGTTAATAACACTAAATAGTTATGAATTTTGCTGTTTTGTTTATTGTGGAATCACGTACCGCTGCGGCCTTGCATACCTAGCAACTATGGGTGAAAAGTGGCTTAAGGAAAGGATGCAGTATTCAATGCTGCCCGCATGCTCGAAGAACTCACCGTCAGTGCAGTGGGAAGCTAGGGGTTCCTTCCTGAAGTAATTGGAAACTAGCCTAAATGCTCATTTCCAGAACAGGGCAGATCTGAAGCTTCTAGAAAGGAGCTCTGCTGGCCTGGCCTGTTCCAAAAATGAGCATTTCATCTTGTTTCTGAAGTTGCTTTGGGAAGTGCTTGCTTCCTGTTGTGATAGTGGTGGGTCCAACTGTCACAGCAGAAAAAAACTGGAGGAGCACTGCCAGTACTGGATACTGCCTTAATATGGTCCTTAATATTCTCTCAGCCTTTGGAACATCACCTACATCATCAGCCTTTGGGGAAGAAACAGACAAATACTAGAAGTTTGCAATTTGAATTTGGGCAGACATATTTGGGGAGAGACAGGGAGAGCTATGAGATTCAGCTGGAGTTGGTGGAAATTAGGGTGCAACAGTTGTTTTTTGGGGATCTGATAGAACATTCTGGGTTGAACTGTTTGCTTTTGGAAGCTACTTGCATAATTGAAATATGCTTAACTTGTATATTTGTAAACAGATAGAAACAGATATTTCAAGTACACCACGATGTCTCATTCAAGGAAAACTAAAGCCGGTAACGCTGGCCCTGGGGAGCCTACCACTCAGGGAGATGGGAAATGCAGAATGGTATACAAGTTGAAAGCGTGAGTGTTAGCGTACTCTTTTATCCTGATAATAATCCTTTGGGGGTTAAACTGAGGGTATATTCTTCTTATTGTTTTTCCCAAAACATTATTAGGCCTCCTTCAATGTAGTCTAAAGGGGACAGTGGTGTGCGCTTGCATAACTGTTTGTGTGTATATGTCTGTATTTTGTTATCTGTACTCAAAAACAAAGTGTAGCACAGTATCATCCCCTCATCAGCGCAACTGTTTTGAATTCCTTGATCCAATTTGGGGATGGTATCACAGAGTGTTTGACCATTGAAAAATGATTTGTAGCAGTTGCTAGGAAAAGGATCTCAGACTGAAAAGAAACGTTTTATTTAAAATGTTACTTTTGCAGCAAAGGTTGGGGGGGGGGGGAGTTGCTTTCATCATGCCAAACCATATCCTGCAGAGACCAGAGGAAGGAGAACATATGAAGCTGACTTATTCAGACCATTTCCCCTCTAGCCTACAGTTGCCTAGTCTGACTTGCTATGGCTCTCCGGGGAAATTTGCAGCAGGAAAGCTGCAGGGGAGAAGAGAGAGGGAGAAAGTCCCACTGAGTCAGTGGATGTCTACTCAGGCAATGTTGGATTACACCCTAAGTCTGGATCCAACACATCATGTTCTTAATATGATACATGACAATCATAGTTTTCAATTCACAGTTGCAAAACCGGTGGCCATCCAGGGCCTTTACTACTGTTTCCCAAAGGTGCCCTGAACTACCCGCCACTGCCAAATTCTCTCCTGCCAATTTCCTCTCTGCCTGTACTCTTCACTCCTTCCCCCAGAGATGTGTGCGTCTGTGTGCGCATGTGTATGTGTGCATGAGTATATGTGTGCATCTGTGTGCGTAGATAAGTGTGCGCATGGATCTGTATGTTTGCATGGATCTGTATGTGTGGCCCTGAGCTAACGTCCCCCTGGGGCCAAAAACGTTGTGGACCCTTGCTCTAATGTGAAAGGTGGCTGTCCAAAGGCCACTATCATTCTTCATGCTACCTACCCCATCTATTAATTATTACATTTTTATTCTGCACATAAAAACATATATGGCTTCCCCTGTTAATTTCACAATGATCATGTACCACATTGGCTCTTGGTGAGGCAAAGCAATTACAACTGCAGTATGGAGAAACAGCACCACCCAATTCCTACATTCCACCTTTGAGTGGATGCAGAATTTTATAGCCTTGTAAACAGCTTTGCTGTCATGATGCTGGAAAAAGGGGCGAGGCTGAATACTGCAGACATTGGCAGGGCATTGTAGCGACGTACTGGATTATCATGTTGATGTAATGGGCTACCATGCCCTTTGGTAGTTCTGTGGGCAAATGCCATGCGTTCTGACTGCTTGAATCATATAAGCAAAGTATATTTCATTGTCTCATATTAGTTGGCTTTGACTGGTAATAAATTGAATGAGTGAACTGATGACTGGGATAGATTGGGCACTGCTGTGGGGTCTTGTAATTTTTAGCTAAGATTTGATTAGAAATAGTCTGGATGATTTGGGGCCTCTTCGGCCTCTGGAATGTCAGAATCTGTGCGAGTTGATCTCTGCCAGCCTTCACAGAGCAGGGATGGGGAGTTGTGCTCTCTCCACAGCCTCAGCATTGGCAGAGAAGCTGTCTGTGAGAACGTGATAGAGAAAGGGTGGGTGTTTGCAGAAGGGTCGCCCAGATTGAAGCATCCTCTTTGGACAAGGGCATTGCTGGAAGGCCAAAAGCCCCTGTCTGACAAGTAGTCTGGAAGAAGTCTATGCCTCCCTTTTGAAGCCGGTGCAAAGGTGAGGAGCCTCTGCTAGGAACATCTGCTCTGGAATGCCTGAAGCCCTGCCCTGTTTGGATCCATCATTGCCTGAGATTCTGAAAGCACTCTGCACATGTACTCTCCTAACTGGAACTTTGCATTGCTAAGGACTTGCCATGAAAAATCCGGTGAGGCTTTTCATAGACTTGAACTCTCATTCGCTGTGGATTGTGTGTCTGTGTTTGTCATCAACTCAGTGTACTGGCAGGCTGAGTTTGATCTACAATCTTTGGACTTTCCTCTGGCTTAGGCTGACCAGATAAAATCCAGGTCAGGGCTCATGTAATTTTAACAGTTGTAGAGAAAAGGAAATTTCAGCCAGTGTCATTTGTATGCAATTAGTTCCTGGTGAAATTCCCTCTTCATCACAACAGTTAAAGTTGCAGGGGCCCTGCCTTCTTTTGTATATGGTCACTCTAGTATAGTGCCTGCAACTTCTTCAAAAATTTTACAGGGGTACATTGTGGGGACTGGATTACCATTCTTACAGGTTTTTAAGAAGGCCTTACAAATGTTTTATTTTACTATGGCCTTCTCATAATGGACTACTATTTTGCTGCTGTTGCCTTTGCTGTTTTATTACTTGCTGTTTTATGAATGACTAGTTTTTAATGTTAGGTTTTTTTGTTTTAATTGATATTTTACTTTCTATGTTTTTATAGCTTTTAATGTGTATACTGGTTTTATATATGGTTGTAAGCTGCCTTGGGAGAACTTCTGCCCTGAAAGGCGGCTAAGAAATGTTTTAAATAAATAAATAATAAATAAATAAAGAAATAAAGAAGTCTCACTGATTTGGGTGTCCTGTGTCAGTTTGCTAGAATGTGTGCTTGCATCTAAAGAGAAAGACTTCCACATTATCTTTTCCAGAAATATGTAGTACAGAAGCCAGCTATAATGAAAGGCAGGTCAGAGAGTATAAACTCTTGCTGGAAGTTTGCGAGGCGAGAGATGAGAAATGAAGAGACGACACCAAAATTGGGATTTAAACATGGGCCACTTTATTGTTCAGCAGTTAAGCAAAAGGGGGAGGAGAACCTAAGCGGGCATTAGCTATGGCCAACTAGGCCATTATGGGGATCGGGCGAGGCATTCACAGCCCGGGAAGCGGCGCCTGCATTTTCGCCGCCCTCTGAGCTCCCTCGATACGAGGTGGGAGGTCAGCCGGTGTCGTCTCCCCTCGTGCTGCAGGGCTCCGAGTAGACGAGAAGGGTTGACCCCAGAGGTAAGCCCTATCCCCCCAACTGATGCCGCAGGGCTCTCAGTGGTTGGCCCTCAGGCTTTACCAATCACCCGAACAGTGCCAGTGAATGCTCACCATTAACAAACATTAAGCAATGCCCGCACCTACTGCCAAAGTGACCAAGTAGCCAATTAACCTGATTAGCACCCATCCTGCTTTTGCAGTGTGAAGTAGGCGAAAAAACTCACAACCTAATAGGATTGTGAGCAAAAAATTCCTACTTGGCCTCCAAAGGACGACCAGCGAACCCACACTGACAACAGGGGAGGGCGGGAGGGAGCCGCGCAGCAAACTGTGGAGGTTTGGAGGGGTCTCTTTTGCTTAAATAGCGTGAGACCCCTCCTCTCCCCAGTGGCGCCACCAGGAGCCCACCAACTACGGGGCCCCACGTCTCCTCACCCCATCCCTGCTCGCAACCTCCTCTCCCCGCCCAGCAAGTGGGGCGGGAAAATGTCTTTGTTGTTAAGTCATCTCTTTCTGTAGCTGTAAATATGTAGCTGTAGCTTTCTGTGAATATGATCCAGATTACACGCTTGCTGACTACTAGCAAAGTCAACAATGATACTGGTTGTTGTTTATATTTTATACTGGAATTATAATGAAATTATGGGCTTTCTTTAGCTTCCCTTTTAATATTTTTCTTATATGCATTAGCAACCCACCCACCCCCAGCAACCTTGGCATAGCATGTCTCTCTCTCTTTAACCACCTGAAACATAAATTAGCCCCATTCTACTGATTAAAAATTTTGCTTACAGTGATTTGCAAGAAAAAAATATATTCTGAAATTCAAATTAGGTTAAGTATTTGTAGCAGAATGCCATCATAATTTTCCAAAGCAATAAAATCGGTTATCAGAATTAATGATACATGAAATTCATTTTATGATTTTACTTACATTAACTTCCTTCATTCCTCAACTGTTTTCAAACCAAGTCCCATAACTTTCTAATATATCTTTACACTGCCCAGTGACCCTGTATGTGTTAAAGGACAGTAATATTCACTGTGGCTTTTGATATTTTCTTGATGAAGTTATGGAGTCTGTGAAACAGGACTGCAGGAAAATGGTGGGGATCTTACTAGGTCTTTGAAGCTGTGTATGCCGAATCAAGTCACTGTCCTTAATGCTATAGAAAACAGCGGAGGCAGTCTGGTATTGGGCCCAATGGCACCAGTGGCAACATCACCACCAGCTGGAGCCCCCCAAATTGTCACCTTATATTTTTAAAAACTAATATTTGTGTTTCTGTGTAGAGAGGGAAGAGCAGCTATTTCCTGGGTTAATGCAGTTTAAACAGCCTGTTCCTTTGCAATTTAAAAAATCCCCTCAAGCCAATGCAGACTAAACAGTCTGTCAGGCTGCTTCCCTTCAAGGAAGTCAATCTGGCTAGTAGATGGCAAGAAAGTGGGAAGTTGTGAGAATTGAGGAGGTCATAGAATCATAGAATAGTAGCGTTGGAAAGGGCCCATAAGGCCATTGAGTCCAACCCCCTGCTTAATGCAGGAATCCACCTTAAAGCATACCTGACTGATGGCTGTCCAGCTGCCTCTTGAAGGCCTCTAGTGTGTAGGAGAGCCCACAACCACCCTAGGTAATTGGTTCCATTGGTGTGTTGCTCTAACAGTCAGGAAGTTTTTCCTGATGTCCAGCCGGAATCTGGCTTCCTGTAACTTGAGCCCATTATTCCACGTCCTGCACTCTGGGATGACTGAGAAGAGATCCTGGCCCTCCTCTGTGTGACAACCTTTCAAGTATTTCAAGAGTGCTATCATGTCTCCCTTCAGTCTTCTCCAGGCTAAACATCAGTCTTTCCTCATAGGGCTTTGTTTCCAGACCTCTGATCATCCTCATTGCCCTCCTCTGAACATGCTCCAGCTTGTCTGCACCCTTCTCTGTGTGGTGCCCAGAACTGGACACAATATTCAAGATGAGGCCTAACTAGTGCCAAATAGAGGTGAGGTGGTGAGGCTGTCACCAGAGGCTGTCTAAATGCTGACCCTGCCCTCACTACTGAGATCTCAATAGTCCTGGAAATGCAATTCATAGTGGGCACTGGGTTGCCAAGTGGCCAGTCTTTCAAAGTCCCAGCCAGGGTTTTGTTTGTTTGTTGGCCAGTTTCCAGATGTGTATTTATGTCAGGTGTGCCCAGGAGAAAAAAAACATTTCAGTGTTTTAGATAGGAGACTGTAACAATATGAAGGAACTACTCGGTTCAGCCTGAATGGGTTGTGCTTCCTGGGAACAACTAGGAAAGAGTTAAGGGTGATACCCACTGCTTCTGGCCTGGGGAGGGAGAGGCAACGGCCTGAGATAGCTCTGTAGAAAAGCTTCTTGTTTAAATAAAATTTAAAAGTTTGTTGATTCAGCAGAGTATCTGATTCTATGAGGTGCAATCTATCAATTTTGAAACAGGGACTGCTCATGGAGACATGGAGAACGACAATATACCTAACAACAGACAATGATAATATACAGACTAAAATAAATAAATATCAAATGTAGCATATTCCAAGGTGATGCATTCAGCGCTCTATGGTTTTGCTGTGTCTCAATCCACTATCCAACACTCTTTAGAACACCACATATCGCATTGACATAAAACACCCAAAACAAGCAAAACACAGAATCAATCACCTCTTGTACATGGATGACATCAAAATCTATGCTTCAACCTTGACACAGATAAAAGGCCATCTGCGAATCACTGAGGAACTGACAACAGACATGAAAATGGAATTCAGGATAGAAAAATGTAAGATACTACACATAGAAAGAGGAAAATGGAAAGAAGAAACAGCAGAAACACTAAATAGCGGAGTATTAGATAACATGGAAGAAAATGAAACATACAAATACTTAGGATTCCAATAAAACACAAAAATCAATCACTCCATAGTAAAAATTCAACTAAGAATGCAATATAAAACTCGCCTATCACAAATCCTAAAATCTAAACTCAACTCTAAAAACATTTTCAAAGCTATCAACACCTACACAATACCCATCCTCACATACTCTTTCAGAACCATATGCTGGTCACACACTGAACTCGAAGAAATAAACAGACTCAATCGCACTGAACTCACAAAACACTGCATGCTCCATCCCAACTCATGCATTGAAAGAGCAATAATCAGCAGGAAAGAAGGAAGAAGAGGTCTGCTAGACATTAGCACAATGCATGCTAAACAGATAAAATTACGCAGAGAATTCTTCCACATTAAAAACATCCCCATTCATAAAGCCATCATAACAGCAGATAAAAATTACAGCCCACAAACCTAGCACTACGAAACGAAGATCAAATACGACCACTCACACTTGCAGAGAAAAAAGAAAAATGGGCACAAAAAGCACTCCGTGGGAAGCACTACAACATAATACAGAATCCACAAGTAAACAAAGAACAATCGTACGAATGGCTCAGGAAGGGTGAGCTATTTCCAGAAACAGAAGGATTCCTAAGAGCTATATAGGATCAAGTTATAGCCACCAAGAACTACCAAAAATACATCATAAAAGATAACAGTGTAATAACAGACCTATGCAAGAAATGCCATGAATTCCAAGAAACAATAGCCCATATAACAGGAGGATGTACAATTCTAGCACAAATGGAGTATATAGACAGACACAATACAGCTGCAAAAATAATTCACGAACAACTGGCCATCAAATTCAACCTTATCGAACAACGTACACCATACTATACATACTCACCCAAAACAATCTTGGAAAATGCAGATCATAAAATATACTGGGACAGAACAATTCATACTGACAAGACAATATCCAGCAACTGACCAGACATAACGATCATAGACAAAAAAGAAAACCACACATACCTCATCAACATAGCAATACCGAATGACAAAAATGTTGTTGGAACGGAAGAAGAAAAGAGAGACAAATATACACCACTGGCCATGGAAGTCAAAGAACTATGGCAACAGGAAAAGGTCACAATTATTTCATTAGTCACATCAGTCACCGGCATCACATCAAAAAATTACACAGAAAACCTTCAGAAGCTAGGTCTACCAAAATACATCCACACCAACATCCAGAAAGCAGTCATACTTAAAACATGCTCAATTGTCAGGAAATTCCTGAATCTGTAAAAGACAGCATGACTTGGCAAAGCCCGTCATGTCCATCTAGAAAAAACGCCACAAGCGAGAGATACAATAATAATAATAGATCCTGTTTGACTGTAATAGGAAAGAGGGATGCAGAGCATCCCCTTAATCAAATAGGCTAGGAAGAGGGTCCCTTTGGGTTCCTTACTTCAGAATTGAGTTACTGAACTGTAAGCCCAGCCAATAATAATAATAATAATAATAATAATAATAATAATAATAATAATAATAAATGTAAAAGAGCCCGCTTGACTTAAATAAAGACAAAAAGTCTGCCAAAATAAGAAGGGGGGAAGGAAGGGGGTACCTCTCAGTCCCCCGGGGGTTTGAGGGTGGGGCATCCCAGCAGGGGCAGATTGACTTTAAGAAAGACCAGCTGCTTCACCGACTCAGCCTCCAAGCAGGAGCGGTGGGGTTGGATAGTGGAGAGGGAGGCTCTGCCTGTGCCTGCTGCTCCTGCTCAACCACATCCTTGAGGATCTTCTCCTCCTGACCCTCAACCATGCTGAGGACATCCAAAATCTCTGATGTAAGGTCTACCAATACAGGAGATGGTGATACTCCTCCTTCCAGGGTGCTGCTGCTGCTGCTGGCACCTGCATCTGCCAAGGGGGCACTTTTCCCTGCCTCAAAAACTGACTTGCAGGCACTGCCTTCAGACTCAGGTGCCTGTGCCTGCTGCTGCCGCCACAGCAAAGAAGAGCGCCTGAGTTTCACTGCAGGTGAGCCAGCCTGGCTACTGGTGGTGGTGCTGCTGGTCCCACCAGCACCTCGCCCACGTCCACCTCTGACTCCTCTGCCAAGCCCAAACTGAGAGGTTGCGCCCCTACAGTTTATTATTATTATTATTATTATTATTATTATTATTATTTTATTATTACGTGCTGCTTACAGAATGTGTGTGTATAATACTAAGAATTTATTATTATTAATAATAATATGTGCTGCTTTGCCCACACGCAGTAATTGTGTAACAGGCTACAGCCCGCCAACCCACCCACACACAGAGAAAGCGCAAAAGTGCAATGCTAAAGACAAGCAGAGAAAAAGGAAGGATTGAGCACTAAAACTGAAGGAAGGGGGAAGACGCGGGGGCAAGGAAAGTTTGACCAAACACACTTAAAGAAGAAAGGCTAGAATGGGTTTTTTATCTATATATTTTGTTTTTAAAGAGAGGCAGGAAAGAATGGAGGCAAGAGTTAACAGTTAGAGAGGACACGGAAAGCTGAAAGACCACCGAAACACACTCCACAAATCTAAGCTACCTAGCTACCCACACAGGTCCAATCACACTGATCCTACTCCTACCAAGTCTAACCCACAAAAAGCAAGAATGGAGGAAGCTCGATCTCCTGATTGTCCTTAAGCCCTCTGTCACGATTGTGATTGGGAGACTTCAGGAGGATTGGGGGATGAAGCTGTCAATTAACAGCCAATTTCCCCCTGCAAACCCCTCCTCCCCCTCCCTAAGTTGAAGAAAGAACCGTTGCAAGCACAGGCAAGCTGTCTGCACTTAAAAACAGATCCGAATCTCCAAATTGGTCTGAATCGATTCAGACCAAACTGATTAGCTTCGGATCGATTTGGACCTGTCCCGACTCGCTTTGACTCTGTTTCTAGGACTTCCGAATCACCCCGCCTCACCTCAGATTCAGGATCAGGACCCCTCCCCATCCAAGCCAGGCAGAGCTGTTTCTTTCTAGCCAATCCCGTGTTGCTTTGCTCCCCAGCTTGTCCCCCTTTTTTTGATTCCTCCCCCTGGGGACAGTGTAAAAGGCAGAATAGAACTAGCCAGAATGGCTCCTTTATTATTTTAAATCCTGCTAAAGTAGTGTGATTTTTGTATATATGAAATTAATACTGATGTTAATATAATTGCTGGATAGGTGGGATGAAAGTAAATGCTACTAAATTTCAAAGCCCCTCTCCAGCTGTATCCATTTCATCTCTGAAGATCATGTGTGTGTGTGGGGGGGGAGTGACAGAGCTGTACTAATACTTATGCTTTAAGGTGGATTCCTGCATTGAGCAGCGGGTTGGACTTGGAGGTCTAATAGGCCCCTTCCAACTCAACTATTTTATCAGTCTATGATAAAATGCAAACTAGGAACTGTAGAATTTGCTATTTGCAACTTAGTTCTTGCATACTTTGTGGAACCCAACCTTGATTAACAGATGGCCATAGAAATTTGTTTATTGACGAAGCTGTTAAATTAGCAAAATGCTTATAATGATATGTGCTTCTTTTTATTTTTTGAGTTTCAATTGTCACAAAGAAGATGGGTTATTCTAGTAGTGTGCCTGTAACATGGCCCATTACAACGAAACACACAGCATGTTATCACTTCCCAGTGATACTCAGTGGGTTGTTGATAGCTGATAGCAAATTAGGAAAGGGAATGGATATGTACAGAGACACAGGATACCATCATTATAGACCTTTATTGATTTTTTTTCTGTATAGTTTTGTATACACCGTTTCAAAGAGCTAATGAGTTTTCATAGATGGATGTCAGAATTACACATATGCTTTGCCAGATCATATAGCTGAAAATCAATGAAGAAAAGAACCATTAAAATCTGTCCAAAAACAAACTGGCAGAATCGTTTCAAGGTATGACATGGGGAATCCATGATTAGATGTTATTAATTAGCTGCTCTGGAGCAGACCAGAAGATCATAGAAGTGATGCTCAGGAGAGGATGCTTAACCTTTTCCTCCTGTGCTTTCCCACCACTGAAATCCCCCCATATACTATTAGCTCTGCAGGAGAGGAACAGATATAAGTACTGTCCTGCCCCCCCCCCCCCGCTCGAGCCAATAGCAGCTCTGCCAGCAGTTTGGGCTTGAGAAAGGGTTTGGAAGGAAAGGGTTAATCAGTTCCAGATTGCCCAAAGCCTTTAAAGTACTTGTGATGGATTCTTTAAAAAAAACAGGAAGGTGTCATGATTCAGTGATAGAGCATTTGTGCATGCCCTGGCACCTTGTCAAAGGCTCACTGGTAGCAGTGGCCAAGGCTTTCTTCGGTTCCACCATTGCTCTGCAGCCTCTTGACTGCATTTCATCCCCGTGGGCATTCCAGTGGAAGAAACATGTCCAGGAGGCTGCAGTGAAGCTTTAAAGGATAAAAAAGAAGAAAGCTGTGGCCATATCATTTAAACCAAAGAAAACATCTGAGAAGTTCACCTACCCTAGAAAGCAGCTCACTTTCATACAATGCAGGCCCCATGGAAGTGTGCCGGGCTCTGTGTGTGTATATGTGTGTGTGTGTGTGTGTGTGTGTGTGTGTGTGTGATTCAGCCAGCACTCGGATTAGATCTGTGTACAGACCCCCAACCCAATCTGGAAGCCAATTCAAGGCTTTGGATTGGGCCCCAATCTGCCTCGGACTGATTCAGACCCTGGATGCGAATTAAGATTTGGAAATATGAAGTATTCAGATTTTGCATTTTTTTCCCATTGACTTGCATTGGAAAACAGAAAGTGCCATAACGTTTTTATGTTTTACGATAAATACATGAAATAAGGAGATCTAGCAGCCCCTTTAGAGGTGTTTGAACCTGCCAATTTTCGGACAAGTAGGTCTAGTAGTTTTTGTGGCAGCCACAGGTAAAATCTGCTTTTTCCAAGAAAATCTATCAAAGCAGAAAGCTGTAAGTTTTTTTGTGCTTCCACATAAGTGCTTGAAATTTGGGGACATGTCAGATACTATGAAGTTGACTGAATCTGCCAAATTTCAGACAATTAGGTCCAGTAGCTTTTGTGTTAGCCATGCAAAAGTTTATTTTTCTCAAAAACTAAAACAAAAGGTTAAAAAGCTGTCAAGCCAAACTGGGGAGGGGGATTAGACATCCTAATTAGAAGATGTTTAAAGTGACAATTAGGAGGTCACTATTCCTAATTTCTAGTGTAGAGGTTTCTTTTGCAGTGCAAAATGACCCCCATCTCCTAGTTTTTTCCTTCTGTCTTTCCTGAATCTGCCACTCTTCAGCTTCACTGGATGACCTGAGGCGCTTCTCATTTTGAACTCTATCACAGCAGCAATTTATTGCGCTCTTGCCATGCCTGGTATGTGTTTTTGCCTTGTAGTACTCACATAACATTGTCCCTGACTGGTGCTCATCTCCTCTCTTCCCCTCCAATTTCCATCTTATTTTGGGCTCCATCACACCTACGTTCCTCCCCGGTTTGGGACTGTGGTTTCCACCTCCTTTTCCTTAGCGAAAAGAGTGCTGAGCACTTTCATGTCTCTGTGTTGTTGCGCTCATGTATCTACACCAAGCAGGATACAACACATTGAAAACGTTTTGAAAACTGTATCTGGAGTGTGTCCTGGGCCCCAACAGTTGTCACTACTGTTATAAACCATTTTAAACCATTTTAAAGCAGTAGTATAGATCCTGCCCTGTATTGCTACTATGCTGGTGAAATCTCCCTCCGCCCCCTCCGTTCTTCTTCCCCTTGCAGTTAATTTTTTATATTATTTTTTATATATATATATATATATATATATATATATATATATATATATATATTTCTGTGCAAATACAATACTACAGCAGCCTGAAACTATGCAATTATGGTAAAACAACACACTATGCTTTCCTCTAAGATCATATTAAACAATATCAGTGAAGATATACCCTTGCTATGCCGACATTGATCACAAACTTCTCAAAAAACTAATTGTAATACTTTCTCTTCACTGTTTAACATGATCTTAGAGGAAAGCATAATGTGTTGTTATAGCATAATTGTGCAGTTTCAGGCTGCCGTATTATTGTATTTGTGCATATATATATATATATATATATATATATATATATATCACACACACACACACACATACATACATACATATATATAAACTGCAGGGAGAAGGAAAATGTAGGGGGTGGAATGGGAGATTTCGCCAGCACAGTAGTGATACAGGTGAAGAGATACATGAGCTGAAATAGCATAACAACACACAGACATGAAAGTGCCCAGCGCTCGATTAACTAAGAAAACAGAGGGGGAAACCATGGATACAAACCAGGAAAAAAAGTAGGTGATGGAGCCCTAAGAGAAGAAAAAAGTTAAGCCTCTCTTTGACTGCAATATACGTTAACTGGGAGTAAGTCACAATGAACTCAGTGGAGCTTATCTATTGCATTGCTCCATTTTCTCTGCTCCATACAATTTTATAAACCTCCTCCCTTATTTGCTCTTTTTATAAATTAAATAGCGCCAAAAATTGAAGCCTTTCCTTACAGAGGAGTTGTTCCAGCCCCCTGAATATTTTTGGTCGTCCTTTTCCCCACATGTAAAACAGTAAGATGAAGCAATTTTTTAAAATGCAAATAGCCTAGTCTGATCATATTCTTATGGTCATTTGAAGTGCACAAGGGAAAGCAAGCGACAGGCAAGGTGTCTTGGAAAATCAGCAAAAGTGAGTAGGTGTCCCTTCTTTGGTTTTCAGATAAGGACATGAACTCTGGGGACCCAGTGGGAGCCCCTGCAGAGGTGGTTGACAACCCTGCCAATTTTTACAGGTAGTTCCAGTGGCTTTTGCCACAGGTAAAAGTTTCCTAGTGTGTCTTTAAAAGGGAGGGGGCATCTTACAGGGAGCTAAATCATAGCCACCAGCAGTACTAGCCAACCACCACTCAGGTGGGCATGTTCAGGGCTGGCATAGTCCCCCTGGCAGTGGGGAAAACATGCAGAGCGCCATGGGTGGCAGGGGAGGAGAGCAGCAGTGGCAGCAAGGAGGGCACTGGGCAGGCCGAGAGGCAGGCAGGCAGGCTGGCGGAGAGGCAGAGAGAGTGAGACACCCATTGAAGGCTGGCAGAGTCCCCTTAGCAATGGAGGAATAATGCAGGAAAGGCTAAGAAGAGTGTCTCACCCGTTCAGAGTTGATCTACTGTGCCAAGGGTGGCGCAGTGGGTGGGGGCCTGGGCGGCAGAGGCTGGCAGAGGAGGAGAGCAGGAGCACTGCATGGGGACTGGGCAGGCAGAGAGGAGGAGAGACAGCTATGAGCATGGGTGCAGCAGGGCGCAAGCATGCCATAGGTCTGTGGCATTGAAATAATAACCAAGTCCCGCTACATCACCCTGGCACCAGGTGGCCAGCCAGGAAGGCAGACAGGCAGAGCGGCAGAGCAGAGCAGCAGGCACATACCACGTGGGCATAGGTCTGTGGCACTGGAGGAAGACACAGATGTGCTACAGCATCCCCTTGTTCATTTCATTCAGAACTTCAGTCCTGCAAGTGCAGCCAAAGGACAATGCTGAAAATAATTAAGATGATGATGATGATGATGGCGAGTATGTTGCTCATGTGCCTGAGGGTGGAGTATCCCCAAAGGAAAGCAGATACAGAAAGAAAGAAAGAAAGAAAGAAAGAAAGAAAGAAAGAAAGAAAGGATGTACACAACCTAAGCGGGGAGAAGGGGAGTAATATTTACATTAACTATCTAACAGAAGAGAAAAGCTTTCTTTTTTGTTTTTGTTTTATAAGAATATAGATGAAGAGTTGAAAACTGGGAAGGGAAGGAATAGTAACTGAGAAGGGCAGGTGGGGGAGAGCCAAAGAACGAGCAGTAAACAAAGTCAAGGAAACAAGTCCAGGCCTAACAACTAGAAGGGAACGTTGGAAGGAGGATTTCAGGGGAAGGGAAGACTAAGAAATGGATTTGAGGAGGCCTGGCTGCTACTGGGAAGAACAAAGAAATAAAGCTGCACTAGCACAATCCAACAAACACTCAGCAATGAAGAACTCTCATCCTACGCTTTCTATGAACTCTCACACACACTGGAAAAATAAAAGCAGAATCTCCTGTTATGTAATAATAATAATAATTATTATTATTATTTAATAATAATAATTTATTTCTTACCCGCCTCTCCGTTTGGATCGAGGCGGGGAACAACAATATGATAAAATACATAACACATGACACACATTAAAACTGCATTAAAACATCCTAAAAACATCCTAAAAACATCCAAAAAACATCTTAAAAACATCCTAAAATTCCACTGGATATGCCTGCTGGAAGAGAACAGTCTTCATGGCTTTCTTAAATTCTAAAAGACTGTTAAGTTGACGAGCCTCCTCCGGCAGGTCATTCCACAGTCTGGGAGCGGCAGAAGAGAAGGTCCTCTGGGTAACGGTTGTCAGCCTAGTGTTGGCCGACTGTAGTAAGTTCTTCCCAGAGGACCTGAGCGTGCAGGGCGGATTGTATGGGATTGTACAGTCTCCTCCACCACTGTGATTGGAGATTGCTGGGTTAAACGTTCAGCCCTATTGGCAGCTGTCACTTGCCTAAGCTTGGTTTCCCCCCTCCCAACTCCTCTCTCCCCTTCCCTTATATTAAACAAATAATTACACTTCCCAGACAGGATATCTGGGCTTCAGAATCATCCAGATCAGTCCGAATTGATTTGGATTGATCTGACCCGATTCAGACTGAATTGGATCTGATTTGTAGGGGTGTGCACGGACCCCCCGGATCGGATCGGGACCTGGATCGGGACCTCCAATTTTGTCCCGGACCGGTTCGGACAAAATCGGAGGCCCCCCGGACCGGATCGAGTCCGATCCCGACCCAAAAATCGTAAATTTTTGGATCGGCCGCCATTTTTTTCCCCATAGACTTGCATTGCAATGCAAGTCTATGAGGAAAAAATGGCGGCGGGTGGGTGAGGGGGGCCTAACTCCCTCCCCCCCGGGGCTGTCCGCTGTGGACGGCCCCGGCAGGTAAGCCCCCTCCCCCGCGCTCCCTACCCCCCCCTGGGGCCGCCCGCTTCCATCCGCTGGCGCCCGCGGGCGCCAGCGGATAGAAGCGGACGGCTCCGGGGGGGGGTAAGCCCCCTTCCCCGCCACTGCTTACCTTCTCGGCCCGTCCGCTCCCGTCCGGCGCCGGCGGCTACTACCAGCGGGCTCCGCGGCCTACTCTCGAGTAGCGCGCCGGGTGATGACATCACCCGGCGCGCCACCCTGGAGCAGGCCGCGGAGCCTGCTGGGAGTAGTAGGCGCCGGCGCCGGACGGGAGCCGCCGGGCCGGGAAGGTAAGGGCCCCCCTCCCCCCTCCGCGCGCCCCCTCCTCCCCTCCACGCACCCCCTGCTTACCTTCTCGGCCCGTCCGCTCCCGTCCGGGGCCGGCGGCTACCACCAGCAGGCTCCGCGGCCTGCTCTAGAGTAGCGCGCCGGGTGATAACATCACCCGGTGCGCCACCCTAGAGCAGGCCGCGGAGCCCGCTGGTAGTAGCTGCTAGTGCCGGACGGGAGCGGACGGGCCGAGAAGGTAAGCGCCCCCCTCCTCCCCCCCCCTGCTGTCCACTTTCATCGGCGGGCGCCCGCTGGCGCCCGCCAATGGAAGCGGCGGTGGGCGCCAGTGGGCGCCCGCCGATCCGCCGATCCGCCGATCCGCCGAACCGGTTCGGAGCCTTTTCGGACCGGTTCGGATTGGATCGGCCGATCCAGCTGCGGGATCGGAAATCGGATAATTTATCCGATTTCCCACTGGACCGGACTCGGATCGTGGATCGGGTCCGATCCAGTGCACATCCCTACTGATTTGTATCCAGACCAATTCGGTCCGAATTACCCAGCTTCGGTATGGAATTCAGATATGGAACTGAAGTGGTGAACAGCCCTAACTCGTATAAGGCCGCTTCATATGTGCGTATTAAATTATGTGACATTTTTAGCCTTAGGTTTCAAATGGGACTAATTCAGACACTGCCAGCACTTCAATCAAGTACATTGCCCTGTAACTTGAGCAGCCTTACTGCATGGCAAAAGTAGGAGCTGATGGGCCAAGGACAAATAATGGGGGAAAGAGCTCTATGGTTACTGTAGGCATCAGTTTCGAAAGTCTCCATAAATATTGCATTGGAAATGTCAAAAGAAATGGCAGTAATGGCCAGTTTGAATCTTCAAATATGTGCAAGGAGGTGAAGACATACCTGTGCAAGGAGGGAGGGCTTCTGCCCTGAAAGGCAGACAGAAATGTTTTATTTAGATAGATATCTATATCTATCTATATTCCTGACTGCTAGGGCCAACCACAGCATTCTATGGTGGTGGGGCTTGATTGGGGAGGGCAGCTCCTTAGCCCCAATGGCAGAAGCAGACAACTTGGTGCTTTAGCCTACAACTCTCCTACTCCCAGACCACTATTCTGGCTGCGGCTTATGGGAAGGTTACCCGGTCTCTTGAGTCTCTAATCCTGAGATTTGGAAAGTGGAGCCTGGGAACTATGGCATGGACGCAAATGGGAGCAAGACAAATCTAGTACTAGGTGGGAGGGTCATCACCTGCTAGAAGAGGTGCATATTTTGGCTATCCCTGCTGGCTCAGAGATAGTCTGATAGACACAGGGGTTCAGCACATATACAAGTTCTCAAGCCAAGCAGAAAATAGCCTGTCCCTTGAATTTTGGTCTGTCCTTCAAAGGAGGGGGCTGAAACTTCAGGTCAAACCCTGAGACCGGCCAATATGGTCTCAAGTGACCCAAAGTCATAGTCCTGAAGTCTACACAGAGGGCTGTAAAGCTTAGGAGGCTTCAGGGCAGCTGGCCTACCTAGCCTTTTTCGTACCCCCCCATAAGGGTTACAGCTGACACAGCATTGTCTTCCCTCCCTCCCTTGCTCCCTCCCTCCCTCCAATCTAGCTTTGGTGATACTTTCTTTGCACTCCAAGCAGGAAAATCCTGTGCAGGGATATAGGAAGCTGCCTTACATCAAGTCAGACTCAATGGTCCATCTAGCTCAGTATTGTCTAATGACTACAACTAGTTGTTGTCGTTTATTACAATAACACAAGATATAAAATTACATTAACAATAAAACTGTGACAACAGGCTCTGCAATAACATAATGGGTCTCTCAAGCAAGTCTCCAAAGACCAGCCTGGAAACAGTCTCTTAACCCCTGGATAATAACTAGAGTAAAAGAATACAACTATTTGAAGGCAAAACATTGGAACAGGAGGCCAATGAAATATCTCTTCTATATTCAGGCATATATAAAATAATTTTAAAATGTAATTGTTCTTTTTAAAATGTAATTTTTAATATAGTGTTTTTATTCTTTTATTCTATTTGTTGTTCACCACTCTGAAATCTTATTAAATAATAAATACATTATTAAATAATAAATAATAATTTTTAAAGGCAGAGGAAGTCTCAGACCCTTTGACCGTGAGACACATGGGCCCTAGGTGGACCAATGTGGCTCCACAAAAAGCTTAGAGATGACCTAAAAATAAAAAAGGATACATATAGGAAGTGGAAGGAAGGCCAGGCTACAAAAGAAGAGTACAAACAAGTAGCACAGAAGTGCCGAAATGGCATCAGGAAGGCTAAAGCTGAGAAGGAGCTGAGGCGAGGGAGGGATGCTAAAAGCAACAACAAAAAGTTTTCTTCAGGTACGTGCATAGGAAAAGACAGAGGAGAGAATGAGGATGGCAAATTGGTAACAGATGACAAAGAAAAGGCTGAAGTGCTCAATTCCTACTTTGGCTCAGTCTTCTCTCAAAAACAGGTCTATGACCCACCCTGGAAAAAGTGAAGTACAAGCTGATGGGGCAGGATTGCAGTTTGAGTTGATAAACAAATGGCCAAGGAACACCTAATTTCTTTGAACGAGTTCAAATCTCCAGGGTCCAATGAACTGCATCCTAAAGGTGCTGGCAGAAGAACTCTCAGAACCACTGTCTATGATCTTTGCAAAATCATGGAAGATGGGTGAAGTGCCGGATGACTGGAGGAGGGCTAATGGTGTCCCTATCTTCAAGAAGGGCAAAAAGGAGGAACCTGGGAACTACAGACCAGTCAGTCTGACATCCATCCCTGGGAAATTTTTGGAGCAGATTATAAAGAAGTCGATCTGTAAGCACCTTGAAAACAATGCAGTGATGACTAGAAGCCAGCATGGATTTGTCAAGAACAAATCCTGTCAGACTAATCTGATCTCATTCTGTGATAGGGCAACCTCCCTTGTGGACTGTGGGAATGCTGTGGAGATAGTATATCTTGACTTCAGCAAAGCTTTTGACAAAATGCCCCATGACATTCTGATTCACAAACTAGTGAAAAGTGGGCTAGATGGAACAACTATTAGGTGGATCCACAGTTGGCTACAGAATCGGACTCAAAGAGTGCTTATCAATGGTACCTTTTCACACTGGGGGGAGGTAACGAGCAGGGTACCGCAGGGCTCAGTCCTGGACCCAGTGCTCTTCAACATTTTTATTAATGATTTGGATGAGGAGGTGCAGGGAATGCTTATCAAATTTGCAGATGACACAAAATTGGGTGGGATTGCTAATACCCTGGAAGACAGAAACAAACTCCAAAGTGATCTTGATAGACTGGAGTGCTGGGCTGAAAACAACAGAATGAAATTTAGTAGGGATAAATGCCAAGTTCTACACCTAGGAAAAAGAAAGCAAATGCACAGTTACAAGATGGGGGATACTTGGGTAATCAATACAACAAGCGAGAAGGATCTTGGGATTGTTGTAGATCACAAGCTGAATATGAGTCAACAGTGCGATATGGCTGCAAAAAAAGCAAATGCTATTTTGGGCTGCATTAATAGAAGCATAGCTTTCAAATCATGTGAGGTACTGGTTCCCTTCTATTCAACACTGGTTAGGCCCCATCTTGAGTATTGCATCCAGTTCTGGGTACCACACTTCCAGAAGGATGCAGACAATTTGGAGTGTGTTCAGAGGAGGGCAACATGGATAAATAGGGGTCTGAAAACAAAGCCCTATGAGGAGAGATTGAAAGAACTAGGCATGTTTAGCCTGGAGAAGAGAAGATTGAGGGGAGACATGATAGCATTTTCAAATACTTGAAAGGTTGTCACACAGATGAGGGCCAGGATCCCTTTTCGATCAACCCAGAATGCAGGGCACAGAATAATGGGCTCAAATTACAGGAAGCCAGATTCTGGCTGGCCATCAGGAAAAACTTCCTGATTGTTAGAGCAATAGAACAATGGAACCAATGACCTAGGGAGGTGGTGGGCTCTCCCACATTAGAGATTCAGGTAGATTCCTGAATTGAGGAATAGATTCCTGCATTGAGCAGGGGGTTGACTCGATGGCCTTATAGGCCCTTTCCAACTCTACTATTCTATGATTCTATGATAAGTGCCATAAAATTGAAAGCCACTTCAAGCATACGGCATAGAATTTGATGCAATCAGAAATAAAGTGAACTTTGGAAATTATGCTAAAGGATGACATAGACCATTCCTGCCTGTTTATTCAGTTGGTTATGTACTTCCTGTGTCTGTCATTTGAAAGTAAAGTCCATCCTGCTTGCTAGCATTTATCTTAGATTTAAAATTCTGTTCCATATTCACCGTATGCTGCCTAAACTGTACTCTGAGATGAAATGACATTCTAGATCAGAACATACACAGTGGTTAACAATTGGCTGAAAATAAGCCTTGTAGCTGAGCCAAGTCTTGCAAGCAGTCAAATGAGCATCCCATGATAGTGTGCTTTAGACTGGAACATGCTAAAAGATCTTGTCACCCTATTACATCCTTGTCTAGAAATGACAGAGCTGCCAAGCACTGACATTTTTTGACCGTAGATGTTGTTCCTGTTATATCTCATTTGATAAATATAATTAAAGTTTTAGAGGCCTAACCAGGTACATTTGAAGATTTAAAACCATGTTGATAGATGACTTGAGAGGCAGGAAATGCGCACAGACCGCTAAGAAATACAAAAACCTCATTTTTGACTTATCCGAGAAGCAGGATTTGGAGTGGAACCAACTTGGGCCTCCTCTTCATGACACCAGGTACGCTGAGCAGCGGTGGCAGCAGTAGCCAACGGTGCGCCATGCATTGACGCTCCTTCCGGCCATATACACTGGAAGGAACGCCAAGGCGGCTTTTCCTGGCGCCGCTGCTGCCGGGCATGCGGCTGCTCAGGGGCGGCAGGGAGCATCGCCCCCCGCTCCCTCGGTAAGTGTTTTGTTTTGTTTTAAAAGGGGGGTCTGCAGCAGTAATGTTTCATTTTATTATTTAAAATGGGGTGGGGAAGAAGGGAGGGAGGTTTGTGGAGGGGTGGAGGTGGTATAACGAGCTTATGGCTCGCTGGTCCACCCCCTTCCCTATCCAGCCCATGGCGACCAATCAGTGATTGCCATAGACTGGGCACGACTCCCAGAAGCTCTGGAGCAACAGCGACAGACAGCAAAAGCCGTTGTCGCGTCACTCAAGCCTTAAAAAGTTGGGCTAAATGCCCGACTCTTTTAGTGCGGAGTTTTGGGGCTTTGCCTCTAGATGGCTTCGCAGTGGCGGCAGCGTCATGCAATCCACCTGCCACCACTCCGAAGCCACCGCGACGGAAAGTGCCCATCTAGAGGCACCCTTGAATAGTAACAGTAGACTCTTTAAGCACTTTTGCTTGAAAAAAGAATGCAGGCTTTGAGCCTAAATGTGGAAAGCTGTTTTGTAGGCACAGCTGATTGTGCAGGAGCAGATCCTGAAGAAGCTGCTGCCACATCTGCAGCTGAAATTGCAACAGCATGCAAACCCATGATATAGGCACTTCAAAGAGCTAAGGGATGAGTTTCCAGATTATCATCACAGGCTGGTGAGAAACACTGTGCCCTGCTTGCATTGATGGAAAATAAAAAGTGTGCCCCAGCTACTCCAGTTCTTTTGAAGGGAAACACCGACTTGGAACCTGACAGGGGCAAAACAATGGGGAGGGGGGGAGGGCAATTTTGATGAAGAGAAAAAATGGTGAAAGAATTAAGCCCCCCTCCTTCCCCCAGCTGCTTCTCCACTATGAAATACTCCCTGTTGATGTGGCTTTTCCTGAAACACTGTTAAGGCTTTGTTTTGTCCTCAGGTAACAAGGATACGCAGGGCCTAATCAATACAATTGAAATCAGAATGTATCCTTCTATTAATAGTTTTAGTTGCATGGTTTTAGGATTTTCTCCCTATCATTCCTTTTAATGAACCTTTCTCTACTCAGCCTGCTGTTGTGGAGTGTAGGTGGGTAAATGACAAGATGACACACATAAGTTGGGTTTAAATAGGGCCACATTTATTAAACACCTGCAAAGGGGGTGAGAACCTATAGGGCATCCAGTAGGGCCAGTTACCTGGCCCTTCCCTGAATCGGGCAAGACATTCCTGGCCCATGGATTGGCGCTGGGCTATTGCCCTCCCACGGGCCTACCCCTTTGGGGTAGGGAGGCCTTCCAGTGTCACCCCCCCAGGCCGCATGGCTCCGAGAAAGGTTGGCCTCAAAGGTGATCCCTTATCTCGCCAGCTAGGCTGCAGGGCTCAAAGCTGGAAGCCTCAGGTATTACCAATCACTGCAACAGTGCCATTGAATGCTCACCAATTTAAATCCCACTCTGGATGCCCTTTCCTTCCTGCCATGGGGGGAGTCAAGCCACTGGCTTAGTTGCTCCCCCCCCCCACTTAGCTCTAATGATTTTCTGTAAACCCCTTTGCAGATCACTCAGAAACACATCATTCCCTAGGTCTGATAAATGGACCCCATCCTGCCTATATAGCTCCCTCCGCCTTAGTTTGATCGTCGGGTGTTGAATACTAAAATTGCCATGTTTTATCAAATCCCTGAAGATTTCTATGTTGACTTTTTTACGGGCTTTCTCCATTGCCCTATGATCACTGCCCTCACACTGCTTTTTGATGAAACGATTCATCGTAAGCGAGCCACTTGCCTCCCTCATACTCAGTGTATGCTCGATAAATCATGCTGAGATACTTGGTGAGTATGTATCCCTGTTCCAGGAAACGCTGTTGAATTATTCCCATATATATGAGGTATCTGGGGAGCCAGTTAACCCACGTCCTGGCAACCTTTCTCCACCTCAGTCTCTCGACCTCCTTTTCACCTATTTTGTCTTTATCACTGCTCTCCAGTTCTCTGAACAGCAGGGAAAAGATATCAATGCATTCCCCTCTCAGTATTTTGTCCAGTGTGGCAGGGAGTAAGTGGTACCCCAGAGGGGATGAAGTGCTTCCCTTTGGGATTGCGTATCTATCTGCCCCTGCAAAGGGGTCTTTCGTATTCAGAGTGGTGGTGTCACCTGTGGGACCTTGCCATGCAACTGCACATGCGGTGCCCAGACCTGATGCCAGGGAGCCCGCTGTCATGGCTGGATTACTTTCTGTTCCTGTCATGGGCTCACTCCATGTCCCCCAGTTACACTGGGCGGAGCCGTCGCATTACCCACAGACATGTACCCAGATGTTGTGTTGGACAAAGACACCTGTGCGACTGGGCTATCTGTGCCCAAAGTGCCCTGGATCCCTATTTGGGGCCAAGTCAACCCAGCATACCAAGGATACCAACCCCACTGGGGCAATGGGCCCATGTGTTGAAAAGGAGACTGTGTAATAGTTCTGCTCCCCTGCCCCTGCCCCTGGGAAGTACCTGGATTTGTTCCAGTTGGGAGGATGGCAGGCCGCTGGGCAGTTGGGATGACATTTTGATTCAGCTCTGGGTCTGGAGCAGTCACAGGAATGGGGTTGTCCACCTCAAGCTCGGATCGTTGATGCTGATCTGAAGTATGGCTGGCTGAAGCTTCCACCCTATCTAATCTGGAAGAGAGGGGCTGCAAGAGATTAGCCTGTACTTGTGTTTGCGTCTGGTGGCAGCCCCTGCCTGCCTTCTGTGGCAGGATTGGGAGGGGAGAGGGGTTCAACCCTTTTCCCCTTTCCACCGCTTGAAGCCTGGCCAAGATTACAGAAATATTAGGATCCATTTCCTCCTCTGATGACTCATCCCTATGTCTGCGTTTGGACTGAGGCCAGGCAGCTTTTCCCTTTCCTTTGGGGCCCCCGACTCCTATTTTGGGTGGCATGAAAATGCCCTCTGGACCAGACAGTGATTGCTAGTCTATATAGGTCCCTTATTGTCCACAATTGGGGCTAGGCAGTCCCGGGGAGCAAAATTACCTAAGGAGGCTCTATTGCCCCAGTGCGCACTCACTGCCTTTCTTGAGCTCCAGAAGGCTAGCCGAAGGTGGGAAACAGCCTATCCCGCTGTTCATCCAAGAGTAGGCCCTTTGTGGCTGGAAATAGGAAACTGCCTTCTAATGAGTCAAAACAATGGGCCGATCTTGGCCAGTATTGCTGACACTGACTTGGTGTGGCTCTCAAGGGTAAAGCAATTCTCCAGATATTTCAAGCAGAATGCCTTTGATCTCAGCCTGTAGGCCTCTTATTATCTTGGTGTGGTACCCAAACGCTCCCTTCTAGCTCCTAGGGAACTGAGAGAGGGTGAGCCCATTTCCCCTTATTTCAGTGAGGCTATCCTCAGGCCCCAGAGCCCTAAATGGGTAGGAAAAGACTGCACCCCAACTGTGCATGCTGTATAGGCCGCCCCCCCCCCCGCCCCGGACTATTCATCAATACTCTGTGGGGTGTTCTGGCGCCCTCCCTCCCCTTCATGGTTGAGCAGTTGAGCGGAGAACCACCCTGCCCTCCTCTTGTCAGCGAGACTGCCCTTCGACACACATGCCCCCAACAAAAAACAGGATGTTCCAATATCGTGTAAGGACAGCAATAAATGGGAGGGTGGAGCGGCTTTATTGTGAACAGAGGGAGAAAACCCCAGACTTTCCCTGCTCCAAAATAGGATGGAAAAGGGATGGGAAGAGGCGAGATGAGTGCAGGACAGGGATGACATCATGTAAGTCCCGCGCAGCAAAAACACATACCAGGCATGGCAAGGGTGTGATAAATCTCTGGTGTGATGGAGCTTCTAGTGGTCTTCCCCACCACCACCTTGCCACCTAGTCAGCCATGTATATTAATTCATTTGTAAAACTCACAGCTAATTACGCTTTTCTCCCCCTCCCCCTCCCCCTCCCCCTCCCCCTCCCATGTTTAAAAACCGCTTTTATATTCCCTGTATGTTGGGACAAATGAACTGTTTGCCAAGTCTGATTTAAAAACGAAACGTCCCTGAGCAATGCATTTTCTCATTTCAAACTGAGCGAAATTATGGCACCATCATGACTACAGGACAGTTTGCATCTGCTGTCCTGAAGCTAAACATCTTGGAAATAAGCATCATTTTGTTATAGAAAAGGACAACCTACTAATAATGTAAAAATGATAAAATGAACATCTGTAATCATGTACATGCCCGGCTGCCCACCCTGGACTATGAAATGCTTTTTAACAATAACAATAACAATAACATCAACATCAACAATAACAACAACAACAACAACAACAATAATAATAATAATGCTGTGGCAGCCAGCATCAGCCCTGCTAGGCGCCAGGATGCCCGTGGTGGCCCAGGCGCTGATGCTGGCCCTGTTTGCCCCTTGCCCCTTTCTTGGGGGGGGGGCTGAACTCTGGTGCTGAGATCCAGCCCTTGCGGCATCAGTGCTGCTTTTAAAAAATAGCATTCAAAGCCCATGCTTTGTTAGCAGGCTGTTCAGTGGTAGGGCAAGCACTGTAGTCTCCCGTGATAAGTTGGCAACTATGGAGGTGGTCACTTCAAGATATCCTGCCCAAGTGAGGGTGGGCAGAACTGGGTAAACTGACAGCACAAAATGCCCTTTGCCTAATACCTCTAACAGGTCATGTCCGTAAGGCAGAATTCAGCAGCACCAATCCAATAAAACCTGCACATATTTGGAAGCCCTAAGTTGGGCAAGCAAGCACCAATTCCATTATGTACATATACTCCAGCCCTAAAGAGAATATCATAAATTACCCCAAATATAATTAAATGACTGGCCCAGGTGCAAGACTGGGAATTTCTCACACCCTCCCCTCCCCTCATAGTCACACTATTTTGAATAGCTATAGACTCTGCACTAGTTTGCCCATCCCGAATCGCCTCTTTTAACATTCACGATAACTCTGGACTTTGTTGTTGAGGACACTCGGGAGCTGCTTTGTCATCTCAGATCTAGCACCCACGGTGTCTTCGTAGCCTTTGTTAAAACGGGATAAGTATCCCAGGTTTCAAGCCCTCACTCTGCCAGTTTACTTTATCAGTTCCATTCGTGGCTGTTGGATCAGCAATGTGTTATGACCACACTACTGAAAGGACGTTTGCTTTCTTGGCCTTCCCACTCCAGGCATGATCTCAAGCCATTTTTCAGAGTGTGGCAAACTTTGCAGTTCCATAGTCACCTAGGGCCAGGTATTCCAAATAGACCCCGATACCTCCATTGGCCTTCGCGTACACAGATAGAGCCACCAAGAGATACAGGCCGTGACTACACCAGCCAGTTATCCCGGGGTTGATTCGAGATCATCCCTGTGCATCCAAATGATGCAGAGGTGATCCTGGGGTCAACTAGGGATGAGCTCTCAGTTGTTCCTGGAAACTGGGACTGGATTTTTCATAAGTTTCCCCGAGGTCCCGGGGCAACCCCGAGGTCCATGGATGGTGTGACACTTGCTCTTGGGGTCATCCCTCCTCCCTGCGAGTAGTGGGGCTCGCCAAACAGACACAGAGCTCTGCAGGGGGAGTCCGTGCCCATCGGGGGGTGAGGGGGGAGCATAATCGCCATGCCGAAGATGTCTCTTGGTGGCTTTTGGCACTGAGTTTCCAGCTTTTTTGTTTTGTTTTTTATTAACTTATTTTTGGTGCAGGATCACACCTGTGCAATGGTGCAAACGTCTCCTCCTTTTCAAAATAAAATAAAATGCTGCACTGGAACATCCCTCTTCACTTCTGGGATGACGCACTGGTGTTTGGATGCTGAGGGGCGATCCCGGAAGCTGGAAAGCCTGAGATCCTCCCCCCTGTCCTGGAAGGCCTGCAGGTGTAGGTGAGCCACAAAGTGCCATTGTTTCGGCACCCTACTCCAACACATTTTTGCCTAAACGCCCAACAGACTTGCCATCAAGGCAAAGGCAGACACCTGCTGCAACCTTCATTTTAAACACACAGTTTTTTTCCCTGCTGAAACCATGTGAGTTTCAATACACCTCAATCTTCAGCTTCAGCAATGGCTTACCTGAGCCCAAGGCAATGTATCGTTCATAGATCTATCATGCTTTTTGGAGGGGCTTCACCTACAAAATATAGCCTCCCACTCTGCACCCCCTTTTCTATTGTATGCTGTGAGGGTGTTGCAAATCAGTACAATTTTGAGTGGTATTTGGGTGGAGCCCAGCCTAGGCTGACCATATGAAAAGGAGGACAGGGCTCATGTAACTTTAACAGTTGTAGAGAAAAAGGAATTTCATCTAGTGTCATTTGTATGCAATTAGTTCCTGGTGAAATTCCCTCTTCATCACAACAGTTGAAGTTGCAGGCAATATACTAGAGCGACCATATACAAAAGAAGGCAGGGCCCCTGCAACTTTAACTGTTGTTAAAGTTGCAGGGGCCAGGAACTAATTGCATACAAATGACACTGGCTGAAATTCCCTTTCCTCTACAACTGTTAAAGTTACATGAGCCCTGACCTGGATTTTATATGGTCAGCCTAGCCCAGCCACTTAGTGCAGCCTGCTCTGGGCAGCTGGGGGGAAGCAACCTGCCATTTCCTCTCTAAGGCCTCATCTACAAGAATTTGCCTTTATGCCTGGTTAGGCGATTATGCACATATTCGCAGAAGCGCATTTACGCCTAATACCTCTGTACGAGAGGCGGCGAAGCGCATTACTGGACGACCAAAACGCGATTTAAACTGTTGACATGTGGAGAATCGCTTGTTCACATAGTCAAAATGCGCTTTAACGGCCAGAGCAAAATAAAACTCGCTATTTAATGCGCATTCGATAATGCGCATAATCGGAGAGAAAACGTGCCTCTATGCCCGATTTGCGCTCCGTTCTTGTAGAGGTAATTTTTTTAATGCGCCTTGAAAGAGCTTTAAATGCCTCTTGTAGAGGCAGCCTAAGCCACATAAGTCAGCCATGTCTTCCAGAAGATTTGGTCGATGTGGTTGTTGTTAGGAAGAAATGCCTTTTGGCCTCCTTGAATATTTTCCCTGAGAGGAAGCAGAAGGAAGTGGTCTGCACACAAAGTGCTGGAAATTGGTATGAATTAGTTACAGGTAACCTTGCTTTACCATGTCCCGTTTGTTATTTTGACTGTGTGGCAGGATTAGCCTGATAGAACCACCCACTAGTAGGACAAACCTCCATGACATCCTCTCTCTCTCCTCCACACACTTTCAAGCTCATCCCAAACCATTCCCCCCTTCTCCCAATAGTATTAGGGCCCCCTGTTTACCTGGCCCAATCTTCTCACCACCTCTGTACTCAGAAGCCAAGCCCAGATTTGCTCAGATGTTACATGCATGTTGACATCCGAGTTCACACACCACATCTCTCAGTTCAGAGAACTCAGCTAATTAATTACCTGAACCTGGTATATGAACTCTCACCTGATCCATTTCATAGAATCATAGCTTAGTAGAGTTGGAAGGGGCCTATAAGGCCGTTGAGCCCAACCCCCTGTTGCAGACAGAGGGCGCGGAAAATAAAGAGACGACACATGATATATGGTTTCAAATCTGGGCCACATTTATTGAAAATCTGCAAAGGAAGCACTGGGCAGGCCCTAACTTCGCCTTAAAATGATCAGGCGATTAAATGGGTGAAGCATTCTATGCCTGGAGAGTGGCGTTACTTAGCTCGCCACCCCCAGGTGTACCCCTTTCAGGGAGGAGAGGCCTTCCCGTGTCGCTCCCCCCCCCCCCGGGCCGCATAATCCGGGTGGAGCGAGGTGAGTTGGCCTCTCAGGTGAGTCCTATCCCTCCACCGAGGCCGCAAAGCCCTTAGTGGAAGGCCCTCAGATCTCACCTGTCACCAGCTAACGGTGCCACAGAATGATCACCGTCCCTCTTTGCTAAACGTGCCCGCCCCTAACGCCTAAGCCAAATGTGACCAATTATTATTCAAACTCCTAAGACACTCTCCCCAGACTTACAGTGTGAAGTAGGCAAAAAGACATGTGGCCAAGGCCAATCAGGCAACATTAAAAATTCCTACTTGGCTCCCAATAGGGCAACCAGCTAACCCACACTGCATACTGGGAGGGAGGGAGCCGCAAACGAAAGAGGCTGGAGGTTGGGTGCAGCCGCCTAATATTGGCGCTGCTGATCCGCCTCTGGCAGTGGAGCCAGACAGCCTCCTCCAATGAGAAGGCATGTCTCTTCCACCGCTCCCCGCCTGCAACAGCCCCCCCTGCGGCCACGTGACCGGGACTCGGGAAGGGCACTTCAATGCAGGAATCCACCTTAAAACATCCCTGACAGATGGTTGACAGCTGCCTCTTGAAGGCTTCTAATGTGGGGGAGCCCATGACCTCCCTAGGTCATGGGTTCCATTGTCGTATCGCTCTAACAGTTAGGAAGTTGTTCCTGATGTCCAGCCAGAATCTGGCTTCCTGTAACTTGAGCCCATTATTCCGTGTCCTGCACTCTGGGTTGATCAAGAAGAGATCCTGGCTCTCCTCTGTATGACAACCTTTCCAGTATTTGAAGAGTGCTATCATGTCTCCCCACAATCTTCTCTTCTCCAGGCTAAACATGCCCAGTTCTTTCAGTCTCTCTTCATAGGGCTTTGTTTCAAAGACATCCAGCGCAAGAAAGATACATCCAAGGAAGTATGCATTTTATAGCAGCCTTAAGATTCATTTCAATTGCAGAAGGATGAGGACAAAGAGACTAAGCCAAAGACTTCATAAAATAGTAGAATGTTTTGGACTGGGATTAAAGGCAGAAGCAGTGCCTCTTACTTTAATCTCAGCCCAAAAGAGGCAGCAGAAGACATTGGTATTGGTGGAACAAAATTCCCAGGCAGGATTATATATGGATGTGAAATAAAAAAGAGGGGTTGAGTGGAGGGATTCTGTCAAATGTGATCTGCTTTGTTTCAGATAGAACCTGACTGTCAGATACTGCCAGATACTTAAAAATCTTCACTGCCTCCCTGCTGTCAGATATTGTGAAATGCTAAAATGTTGCATCAGATATTTTAAAATACTGACTCCTGTCACAGATACATCAGTTCAAATGCTGGTCTTATGGATTAAATATTCTCACACTGAGGGAACCTTTGGAGAATATTTTCCATTAGAATTTATGTAAAGACTGCTGTGTGTGTGTTAATTTGTTTCATCTTTGGTTCTAGCCTTAAGTATTATTTTAAAGCTGTGAAAATCAAGTTCATTCTGTTAAAACAGAGGATAGCCATTGCCAAGGATTAATTAAAAAAAACTTTACACATACTATGTTGCAGACAGACTTTCCAAGTGTCAGTTGGAGAAAACAAACAAATTACAATACGGGATTTAGTTTCGTTAATTTCTTGTCCATTTATTCATGTGTTGGTGCACTGGATATAAACGTCATTCATTTTTTCCCCATAATAAAATGGTTTCACCCTGGCAATATAAACTGATACATTTTAACAAGCATCTCATCCCCAACTCGTTTATTGTAAACATAACTGTCCCATTACCGAGCTTGTTGATTATCTACTGTCTCATTAGGTCCTCTTTCCTTTCATCAGTTTGATCGTGAGGGTCCCTCCCCTTTTTTGTTGAAGGCAATTTCATGAGCACTGCAATTTTTTGACAGTGATTTATGAAGAGAAGTGAAAGTTGCATTGGTTAATATAGAAACTACATAAAAAGGGAGACTAACATAACCTTTGTTTAATACTGCTAGTTAGGGTTGTGCCTTCTCCACCCTGAAATTCGTGGCGGAGCTCTGTTGAGGTGATTTTCTGCTCCAATTTCAGGAGTGGGTCCGTCTCTCTGCTCTGCCAGATGGTTTGGTGGAAAACCGCCCTGTTTTCGGGTAACCAGTACATTCTCATCAATGGGAATTAACAGAAATGCTCATAGCTTCCTCAGTTTTAAAGATAAACACATGAACATTGGCACAGTGACAACTTTTAAAAAGGTATTTAGGCATGCCAAGTGATTTATAGGGAATTTAAAAAATCTGAACTCAAATGTCCTCTTAGGCACCTCTCTCGTGCCTTGAACAGTAATGCGAGGGAAAGGGAAATGAAGCAGCGAGAAAACTAAAAGCATTTAGTGCTAGAATAAATAAATAAATAAATATTAATAAATGCCACAACAGCAGCACACAGCATGCCCATCGTTACAGAGGACACTGGACAGGAGCAGAGACTTGCAGGACGAGAAGGAGGCAAAGCACCTCCCGCAGCACTATCAGGTACATTGGAGTGAGTCAAGGCAACAACAGCTTCCACCTACGTGCGAGGAGGCTACAAGTCTTGGAGAGGGAGGAGGAGGAAGAAGATAAGGAACCCCCCCCCCCCAATTGGAAGCCCAGCCAGCCAATGCTAATGATAGGAGTAAACCAAACAAACACCCACCCACACACTAGCAGGCTTGGATTTTAAAAAGATTTTTCAGTGGGGAGGGAGTAGACTACAGTTCTAACGATTTTAAGAAGAAAGAGTTTAGCAATATTAGCAGGCTGGCTGGCTGCAAATCTCTCTCTCTCTCATATGTTTCTCTCTCACTACAATGATGACAGGCAAGGAGGACAAAACACTGTGATTGGAGAGGGGGACAGGAAGACAAGTGTGGCTAATAGCTATTGGTTAGCCACAGATGTCAATATAGCCTCAGCCCACTCAGCATCTTCCAAATATGGAGATATTCAATTGAGACGCACTCACACATACACAGCATTGATGCCTGAAAGCAGTTGGATAATTTCAGAGACATTAGAAGCTCTGATTGGGCATGCCTCTGCTCTGAAATGATTTGATTGGTTTAGAAGCAGCCAATCCCCACAGTGGAAGATTGAATGTTTGCGGTTATCAAATAATTCTGGGGCAGAGTGCACACCCCTAGTGGCAGCTAGTTAATGGCCCTTTTGTGCTCATTCCCATGTATATATTGTTAAGGATCCTGTGGGGGAGAAAGCAAGGCTAGAATCCTTTTTTCTGTCATACTAGTTTTTGATGGGAAAGGGATATATATATTTTTTTAAAAATGGAGCATTAATCCCACCTTTAGCCTAGCAAGGTACAGCCAAGACAAAGGGGACAATTAGGGCCAAGACAATCTGTTCCACAATCTTTCTCCATGGACTTAAATCGTGGCCAGCTGTAAATATCATATATATCGAGGCATACTGGTGTGTTCAGGGCCATGGAATGAATTAATTTCCAGAGTTAATCTATTTATGGTGCCAGGTTTTTCTGCAATTTAAACACTAGCAAATTTATTATGATGTAAGTGTTCATGGATTGGAGTCCACATCATAAGATGCATGAAGTATTATTCTCAGTGGGCAGATGCATATATACATGGGTGGAGAGACAGAGAGAAACAATATAAACAATGAGATCAGATGGAAATGAAATGAAAAAAATACAGATTGTGACAATTACATTAAAGCTTAAATGTATGCAAAATAAGCACACTGGCCATTTATAATAGCAGTAATTGAAGATAATGCAAACATTGTAGCATTACTAAGTTAATGAACAACCTGTAGAGGGAAAAAGGCATTATTTCAATTTAATCTAGGGTGACCAACTGTCAGGATTTTCCCAGATTTGTCCTGGTTTTTGTTTTATCTTGGGTGTCAGAGGGGATTTTCTGTAATTTTCTATAGTGTTCTGGAATGACACACTTTCCCCTTTAAGATCACCATTAGTGTGGCGGGGGGGATGATGTGCTTTCCGGAGGCCCCTGTAGGAGCAGTTGGGGGGCAGGCATGACACGCTTTCCCTTCCTCCTCGCCAATCGGGGCCCTTAAGGCCCCAATTGGAGTGGAGGAGACGAAAGTGCACTTTCTGGAGCCTCTGAAAAGCATGTCATTCGCAATTGCCACGCTAACAACAGCAGCCAGTAGTGTGGTAAGGGGAATGACGTGCTTTCTGGAGGCCCTGAATAGTGCGTTTTCCAGAGGGCCCCCCTCGGGTGTCCTCTTTTTTGGTTTCTCAAATATGGTCACCCGAATTTAATCCAGAGTGATAAAATTGTACTTCTTGATAAATTGTGATGTGGCTGTTTCACACTGGAGTCTCCCATTGAAATTCCTTTATTCAGGAATGGCCACTTTATAAACTAAGCAACACAGTATCCTGGGAGGAGAAAGCCCAGTCTAGTCTAAGCCTAGCTGAGGCCTGTTATTAGTATGACTTAAAGAGTCTTATATCTCAGTTAATAAATAGTTATTTATCAACTAGGCTGACCATATGAAAAGGAGGACAGGGCTCCTGTAACTTTAACAGTTGTAGAGAAAAGGGAATTTCAGCCAGTGTCATTTGTATGCAACTAGTACCTGGTGAAATTCCCTCTTCATCACAACAGTTAAAGTTGCAGGCACTGTACTAGAGTGACCATATACAAAAGAAGGCAGAGCCCCTGCAACTTTAACTGGTGTGATGAAGAGGGAATTTCACCAGGAACTCATTGCATACAAATGACACTGGCAGAAATTCCCTTTTCTCTACAACTGTTAAAGTTACAGGAGCCCTGTCCTCCTTTTCATATGGTCAGCCTATTATCAACCATCTTGCCTTGAGTGCTGTTCCCCAACCTAAAGGGTATATTACAGATATCATATCCTTTCAAAGCAAAAACAACAAAAACTGAATCAGACTTGTTAAAATCTGAAAAGAAAATGACTTTAATTTGTCTGTATTTGGTACATTTATTAGACTTCCTTTGCACTAGGTCCTTTTCTTACAAAAAAAAGGGATATATTATTCCATCATTTTGAGTGAACCATTTATCAAGTGACTAGATCGTATGCAAACCTAAGTGCATAAATAATTGATTGCTTATTATAGTTTGCTGTATAGAATACATTTTGCAAATTCTAGTTAAAGTAATCAAGTGATTAATTACTTGATTGAATGTACTTATTAAGCTAAAAAAATCTTTAAAAGATTTGAGAAGACTTGTTTTAGCTACCATTGAATAGGAATTAATTTACCAAGTGATGGAATCAGAATGAACAAAAATGCATTTGTTACAAGATGTTTCATATGTCAAGTTAAATAATGTTTTTATTGGGGGGGAACTATCCATAACATCAGCATTTGAATTAATCTTAAAGCAAGCCAAGTAAAATGGTGGGGGACTCTTCTCTGGCTGAGGTTAAAATACAATCAGGAAAGATAACATTGCTCACTTTGCATCTGAGGCAAGCTTTATGAGCTGCTAAAATATATAACTGTGATCCAGGAAATATGAAATTGAGCAACACCACTGGGAAATTCACCTATGTCTATCTGTCATTTCTATACTAGGAACATAGGAATGTAGCTGCAATCCTATATCCACCTCCCCACTGAACTCAATGGGTCTTACTCATACACATGTATGAGGTTGCAGTATTGATTTATATGTCTTATTATTTATTTTCTATCCCACCTTTCTGCTAAAAAAAATGATGTTCAAGGTGGCTACTAATAAAATCCACTTTAACAAAATCTCAATTAAAACATAGCATAAAAATAAATTAAAAACACAATTAAAAATAGCAATAAAACAAACAAATAGCACCAACCAATTTAAAACCCCTTTCAAAAACAGACCCGCTAATATGCCAAAGGCCTGATTGAGCAAAAATGCATTTGCTTGCCTGCAGAAGGACAACAGAAAGTAAGCAAAGTTAAGCAGTAGTCCAGGCAGACAATAGCACTAAAGAGGAATGAGAAAAGGTCAATATTTGCATGACAGTTGGGATGTGTGCATGTGCGCATAACCATCAAAATGATTAATATTGACCTAAAATCAAAACTGGTCACTATTTAGTGGATTTATAATGTGCAACTATACTTTTAACCAAAGCAAAAGTATGAGCAGCGCAGAGATGGAAGGGGGTGGGGTGCGGAAGGGCAAATATTAGCACAAGTTACTATATATTCCACCAAAAATTTAATAGAGTTCAAAAGGAAATAACCAATCTGAAAATCTTATAAATAGTTATTTTAAAGTCATTTGAAACCACTCAAATCCATAAAGTACCTTTAAAAGTATTGTAACTATAAGAACTGTCTTAACTTTTTTTTAATGGCAAAATTGAAATTTATTGTACTGTTAATTATTTAGCTCTCATAGTGGTACAAAGGAATTTAGAACTGAAGCCAGAACAGGAAATTGCTTCCTGGAAATTCTGGCTCTGGTTTGTCCATAAGGGAGGAAGCAGGAAATCCTCTTCAGGTTTTTTTACAATTGTTGTGCCACTATGCCGTACAGCCCCCTGCTGGCAGGCATGGAGGTCAGGAAGAGAGGATGCGGTGAGCACAGAAAAGAGAGAGAGGAGAGGAGAGGAGAGGAGAAGAGGTCCCGAGGAGGACTGAAAGAAGATAAGGAAGGAGACTGGCAGTAACTTCAACCTTCAATTTCAGAGTACTACAGGAAAGAAGAAAAGTGCCCTGAGCTCTATATGGTGCTACCGGGTTCATGTTCCAGGTGACTGAAAACCTGATTAGGAGCGCTCCTATGAAGGGCTGGGGATATACTGCAAATAATACACACTTATTGGGAACTGGGGTTAATTTGTCCCTGGTATGCTTGAAGAAAAACAGCAGCTGCCTTTGTTGTATTAAAGAACAGTATCTCTTAAAATTGAATTTCTTTGAATTAGGTTAATTTCAGCACACGTCCCACTTACTCTGCAACGTTGACTTTTGACATCGATCTTTGATAAGCCCTGATAGTTGTATGCACAGTGATTGCTCTTGTCTTGCTTAGGCCGTATCAATATTGTTAAAATATGTGAAGGAACAAGTGAATGTTTCAATGTTTCCTCTCCTTTTTCTAGCTGCGTTTTTCTTAGCATCTGTGCAACATTTGGGATTTATAATTATGCCAATAATACAAACCTACCAAATGTGAAACACTTGTACAATCATATTCCATCACTACTCGCAAATGTGGAAGACCTGCCACTGAATCTATCAATAAATGTGGCAAAAATGTCACCTCCCTGTGAAATTGTATCCCACCAACCCCTCCCAAACTATGGCTATCAATTCTTCCTTAGACTACTCACTTTAATTCCTTATTCATTAAAACAGGAGTGTTGAACCTCTTTCAGCCTGAGGGCCCAATTCCATTTTGAAAGGGCCTTTGGGAGCCCACATTCCAGTGATGGTCATGTCCAAAGGCAAAAGGGGTGGGGCCAAAAAGTTTCATCTTAAAGGTCTTCCTGCCAGGAAGGGCAGAAATGGCACAAGAGCCAGGAAACCATCAAACGATAGGTGGTTGGGGGGAGGGCGTGCGGCCAGGGGAAGTAGGTGTGTCCAACTGGGGATTTCCAGAGGGTTGGATTTGGTCCCCAGGCTTGAGGTTCTGCACCCCTGCCTCAAATAAAACCTTCCCCTGAGTACACCATCAGTATTGCAGTAGTGAAATATTAGGAATGGGATGAACAGAAGCAGATAATATTTGAAAAGATAGCTCTCTATCTCTCATGTAGTAGAACATACTTATGATATATATTATTAAATAAGTTTCAATATTATGAATATGTTTTAGCAGTTATTTTTTTGTTGAATATGCACAATCACTTTAAACCTCAATACGTATAAGGAAGCTAGTGAAGGCCCCATGATCAGGAACCCTGACTAGGGCGACCGTAAGTCCGGATTCCCCGGACAAGTCTGGAAACTGGGGGAGGGGGGCAAAATGGCATCCAGGCGGAAATCCAATTATTTCCTCAAAAGTCCAGGAATTGCCACCCTCCCAGGAGCAATCCAGGGCTTGTCCTTGGTCGGCACAGTCGCGCAAGCCAAGAAAACTCTCAGATCAGCCCAGGGGAGGGGTTGGAAGTCATGTTTTGGCACGTCTACAACGCAACCTCCAGTCCTTCTCCCAGGGCTATCTGGGGCTTGTACTTGCCCTGCATGACCGTGCAGGCCAAGAAAATCCCCGGATAGGCCCGGGGGAGAGGCTGGAAGTCACGTTTTGGTGCATAAACAAATTGGATTCCTCCAGCAAGATCTATGATTGATTTATATGGTATCTCTTGTACCTGGAATCTGATTCCTGCTTGATGTAGATCTGGCCTATGGCTACAATCCTATATACCCATTCCTGGGAGTAAATTCCACTGAATTCACTGGGTTTTACTTGAAAGTTGACATATATCGGATTGTACTCTAAGGCCCTTTCCACACAAGGCTGTTTGCCTGGGATGGCCCCAGGCTGATTCCTGTGCGCCAATGGTGTATATTATGTACTTCCAGGATCGCCCTCCCTCCCTCCCTCCCTCCCTCTACACCCCTATGGTGTAGGAAGGGCTTAAGTTGCTATAAAGCTCACTGTCCTTCACTGTATGGCTGCCTCCATATGTACATGGGAGGGGAGATGACAAGGATAGTTCAGCATATTGAAGCTGTGATCCAAATCACAGAACCACGTTGAATTCTCCTAAGATTTTCCAATGAATTAAGTGATCTTTTGGATCTAACTATTAGCTCTTGTGCAGATGGGAATGGTGGGTGGGGGTGGGTGGAGAAGGATTTTTCACTTCTCCTGTAATTGCTAGTTATTTCATATCGTTCACCTGAAGTTTCTGAAGTCTGAAAGCCCAAAGTAAAATTATTAAAAGTTATAAAGACATTTCCATTAAGGTATTTCCATTGGAGTTCTACTATGAAAATTCTGACCAGCAAAATATCTCAACCTATGCCAATATGAGCAAGATTTCCTAAAACCTTTGCTGGGTCTCTCTTTTCCTCTTCCGTTTCTGCAACATTTTTGTCATTAGGTATTGCTATGTCAATGAGGTAGTTGTGTTTTTCTTTTATATTTATGACTGTTATGTCTGGGCACTTGCAAAGTATTGTCTTGTCCCAGCATTGTTCTGTCCCAGTATAGCATGGCTTGGCTTGACTTGTTTGAGTGTGTCTGGATCTCCTAGGCTCTGAAAGCATCTTTCTGGAAAGCACCTGCTGGTTGCATGATCTAGGAGGCCAGGTTCTGTGAGTGCATAATTGTCCTCGACAGGAGGGCCTTGCACTTGCTTGAGTAAGGTGAACAGATGTGAAAAGGCTGCAATCCTACATTAATTTATCTGGGAGTAAGCTTTATTGAAATCAACAAGGTTTCTTTTGGCAGTTTTCTTTGGGTCTCTGATTGAGATATCTGTTCTCTGTACACTGAGGCAGTGTAAATTCAGGATATACTTGGATAAGACCCTTGTCTAGCATTGTGATGATGGGCATCTGTTCTGGTCTTTCTTTGTATTGCTACTGACCAAGTTCTTGTTTACATGGCTAATGAACCAGAGATATAATGACAATTTTTTAGATTAGTTTCTCACTGATAAATCAGAAGTTGAAACAATCTAAGAGGTGAGAAGTGACTGCAACAAGCCTTTAGTCCATTTTGTTCCGTGGCTAATTTTTGGAGGGTAATAGTATTTTATACTCTTCCTGCATGCTAGGTTGCTAGTTTGTTGTACTAGATTTTTCTGCACTTGTCAACTGCTTCATTTGTTCAGTGGTAGCAGTATGCTGAATCTGTGAGTATGGATATGAGAAATGTGATGGGGAAAGAGTGTTAAATATTAGGAAAGTTGAGATTATGGTCATCCAGTGAAGGATTTGCAGTCAGAAAAGATATTTGAGGGAAGGGGAGACTGTATCACACAGAGCATAGCAAAAGCTTCAAAGTACAGCAAAAGCTACAAAAGTAGGAGAGTGAAGTTAATTTCAAATACATTGAATGTCTCACGTTCTTTATTTTAGTGATTTTAACATGAAGGTGTTGTAAAGAACAGGTTTGTCTTAATTGTATGCTGTGAAATCAGACATGTGACCAAGGCCATGTTTGGGTGGGCACACCCTCTTGGGGGCTGGACATGTTGGTGGGCATGCCCCTTTGGTGGATGGCCATGTTGTCCTCCTTTTTGGTTTCCAAAATATGGTCACCCTAACCCTGCCGTATGAGGTTTCCAATTAGGAGAGCTTTGTAAGGGCATTCTGCCAAGTGTGCCCATAAGCCCCTTTTCAGATCTTCATGCTGAATTTACAAAGATCTATGATGTAGCCAGTAGCACGTGGGGCAGGGCATGCATGCCCACACATATCCCATCTCCACTTTAGCCCTGTTGCAGCAAAATGAGTGCATATGGCTCACAAAACTGGAGAAATGTACCTTTGGCCAAGGTGGAATTCCAGCAGTGGTCAAATGGATTCCTGAATGGTGGCTGCTATCACTATGTGGGTTCATCCATAGATCCAGTATTATTTTTTGTTTTTCCAATTTCTACTATTAGTTATCCGCAGTTTCTCTATTGTGTTTTCCCCAATCAGAGCACTCCTAAAGAAGGAAGTCATTTTTTTCCTGGACCTTAGCTATTGAAGAAGCATTGAATCTACTTAAAAGGGCCTTCATGTCTGCTCCTGTTTTGATTCATCCTGACCCAAGCCAGCCATTTGTGGTGGATGTTGATGTTTCTGGTAAGGCAGTTTGGGCTGTCCTGTATGAACACCAAGGGTCTCACGATCACCTCCATCCATATACTTTCTATTCCCAGCAATTGACTCTGCAGAAAGGAATCAGCTGCTGGCTCACCTCAGACTTTTGCCTATAGCACAGTTCTGACATTTGGTCATATCAGATGCTAAGTAGGGCTGTGCACAGAGGCCCTGATCTGATCCAATCCACTTCGGATCTGGATCTGGATCCACTCCGGGTCTGTGCAGAGCCCTCCCTCTTGCTCTCCCCACTCCCTCCTTCCCTCTCCCCAATCAACTTGCTTACCTGCTGCCTCCTCCGCCATCGTCCTGCTGTCATCTTCCGTCCTCGCTGTGGGCCACTGCATTTCCTGGTCACGGCGGGTGATGTCATCACCCGCCGTGACCAGGACATGCAGCGGCACACAGCAAGGAGGCAGGATGACACGGGACGAAGTGGAGGCTGCAGGTAAGCAGGGCGATTGGGGGGAGGGAGGGAGAGAGCAGGAGGAAGGGCTCTGCATGGACCCAGAGCGGATCTGGATCAAGGATCCGATCTGGCCTGATCTGGGCCTGATCCAATCTGGTTCAGATTGGGCCCAGATCGGGCAAGATCGGCCCAATCTGCTCCAGATTCGGGATCTGGCTCTGGATCCGGTCGCAGCCCTAATGCTAAGATTTAGACTTACAAGGGTTTCTTTCCTCTGCAGGGGTGATAGACCTATTAAAATGGTAAACCTTACAGAGAGCAAGCCAAAAGAAGAACCATAACAACCAAAGGAGGGACTGCAGCTCAGTGATATATCACGTGCTTTGTATGCAGAAGGTCCCAGTTTCAATCCCCAGCATCTCAGGTAGGCTAAGAAAAATGCCTGCCAATCAATGTTGAAAATACTGGGCTAGATGAACCAATGGTCTGACTCAGTATAAAGCAGCTTCCTATGTTCCTAACTTTAATATGTCATTATTATGGCATAAGCATATTTCAGAGAGTGGAATGTCATTAAAAAAGATACTGTACAAATGTATAAAATTGTACAAATATATAATAAAGTTTCAGCTATGGGGAAAAGTCATATTACTTTGTCATGAATTAATGTTCCACATGGGAATTCTGTCATATGACTTCAGTGGATCTGAATGACATATCTTCTTTTAATCCCCCAACCCTTATTCTAAACTTTGAAAATGCGCATAACATTTATTTTTCAAGGACTTTAATGAATGCAATTTCTTTTACATCTTTGCTATAGCTCTATTTCTATAGCTTCTGTCTATGGGTTGGATTTTGTTTTACTCTGTATTGATTCCTTCCTTTTAAAAAATTCTATTTGCCTGGGTTTCCAAGGATACAGTTCCGATACTACTACAATAACTACTGTTCTCAAATGAATAGGAATGCACAGGGCTTCAGTAGTCACACTCTCTAGGACTGATTAAAGATGGGCTCAAATCCAAACACTATTCCTGCCTTTGAATCAATGCCATTTGCCGTATCCCAAATTCACCAGTTCTGAAAGGTTATTACAATGTGAAGGGTGTGTTGGTACTGCTGGTGAAGTCAGTAACAGCCATGGTTTTCTGGCATGCAAAATATTAAGGAATGAATTGCCTTCTGTCTTGGACAAGTTGGAACACACTAGTTAATGAAAACTATTACAACTAATTAAGGGCATAATCCTATCAATACTTGCACTCTCAATGATCCCAGAGGTTTCCATCATTCAATGCAGAGTGCAAAGAGTGGTAGAAGTGATCATCGCTTTCCTGTCCTCCTATCCTGCATATTTCGTTGGATGGGCTTTTTAGCTTTTTAGGTAGTGCTTTTTTTTTAGGATGTTTTAGGATTTTTATGCAGTTTTAATAATATGTGTCATGTTTTAATCAGTTTTATGTATTTTATCATGTTGTTGTTCCCCGCCTCGATCCAGACAGAGAGGCGGGTAAGAAATAAATTGTTATTATTATTATTATTATTATTATTATTATTATTATTATTCATGAGAGGAGGGGAGGAGGCTGGAGGTTGGAGACAGCTCGGGATAAATGATATCCTGGCCTCTCTGGTCCCCTTCCCTTGTGGCCTGCTGAAACACCCCCTTTCTCCCTCTCTGAGGTTGATTTTATGACCTTGGAGGGCAGCTGGCATGGTTCTTTCTGCACCAGCTGGAAGTGGGTAGGGTGGATCATGAAATAATGAGAATCAATTACATCTACCTAGCTTTCGATTAAATATAAGGAAAAAACTTCCTGATGGTAAGAACTGTACAGCAGTGGAACAGTCTACCTACGGAGTTTGTGGGTTCTCCATCTCTGGAGGTTTATAAGAAGAGATTGGACAGCCACGTCTCAGGGATAGTTGAATTGGTTTCCCTGCACATTATCACAGGGTTGGACTAGATGATCCTTATGGTCCCTTCCAACTCCACAATATTATGATTCTGTGCTTCATGTGGTTTATTGCATTACACGCCCTTGTGAGGAACTATATGTTGACCAATTACAAGGACTCTGAAAAGATGTGTAGGGGAACACAATTCACAATCTATGATCCAGTGTTCTCCTTTGTGGGTCATTTTTGGAGCACAGCTGTAGCATCTGTGACCTTTCTTTTTGGGCAATAGAGACATTACATAGACACAGTGTAAAAATATTACTTAGGGAAATGCACTGACATTTACCAGTTTGTGCAGTTTAAGGCACCGAGGTCTCAATGAGGGATTGGATTGTCTTCCTCTGCTTTTCACAGAATAGTTTTCTTTTCCCTTGTGCAACAGCTTAGCATTAGTCATTTTTACAGAGGGTTTAATACACCCTAGATGCCATTCTATGAGTGTCATCAGGTGAGCATTTTATCGCACACTCGCTACTGCCCACTTATGGATGTTTGTGCGTCCTTTAGACAACGACGTTCGCCTCCCGTGCGCCTCCTGCTCCTTCCATTCGTTTTTCCGTCACAGAATAGACTTCTTTTAAATCGGAATGTGCTGCTGTTTGCAGGGAAAGTGGTGCAATAGAATAGACTCCTGAATGGGCCACGTGGTCATTGCTGTTACCCCTTTCTCTCCCCATGTAAAGAGACTGTTGCTATTGTGGGACAGCAGCAGCAGCAGGAGGCCACAGCGACAGGAGGGACATGCAAAAATCCGCCTGCCTGGTGATGCTCTATGTCCCCACCCCACCCCTGCATGTTCCCCCCTCTTTTTAAACCCCTCTTTTTTCTCCCCTCATTTTAATTCCCCTGGTTAAGACCCATGCTTTGAATATGACACCCTAAAAGTATACTGCTTTTTAAAGGTTTTTTTTTTTTGCATTATAGATGTATGAAATTCTCATATGCATTCACAGGGGTCATCCCACATTGTTGTGGTAGTCATTTTTCCCCTTAGTACATTTGCTGTCATAACCTCATGAGCTTGGAATAATAATAATAATAATAATAATAATAATAATAATAATAATAATAAATTTCTTACCCGCCTCTCCGTTTGGATCGAGGCAGGGAACAACAATATGATAAAATACATAAAACTGATTAAAACATTACACACTTTATTAAAACTGCATTAAAACATCCTAAAAACATCCTAAAAACATTCTGATTGTTTTTATTCCTGTGTAAATTACCTATGCCTTGAGGCTAAAAGCCTCCTTATGAGAACACCTGTGCTTCTTTTTCCCATTTGGTAGCACAAATTTGGTCCAACCCCCTTCTAGGTCCAGCCCCTTCCAGGTCTTTTAACCATATATATATATATATATATATATATATATATATATATATATATATTCTGGGCTTAGTTTATTGGATCACATAGAAAGTGCGGAATGTTGCTTTACTAGGTCAGTTTATTGAGAACTTTTTAAGGAAAGGGGGTATTATTAAATTACGGGATGGTGATACATTTTTGGCACTTTGTTTTGAATTACAGAATTAAGTTTTAAATCATGATATGTTTATGTTCTTATTTAGCCATTTTGTCCATAGTTTGTTCCATTGTGGCTAAGAATATTGGGTTGATTAATAGTAGGCTTTATAAAAGTTCTAATTGAACTATTTTAAATGACTGTATGATATTTTAACAGTTTCTGATAGTGTACTTGAAATACATTGACTTGATGCACTTCAAAGTTTCTCTCTCTCTCTCTCTCTTACACAAAACCATGAAATTCATTAAACGAAATCCTATGTTTTACAACATTAAGGCTCTACAGCTTTTCACCAAGCACCAAAAAGCAGGGAAATTGGGAGTTAAGGCTCAGAAGCCTTAACACCACATCCTCTCTAAGAAGGCAGAAAGTGCAAGAGTAGAGGTGACTGTGGGATTGTGGAAAACTGCTGATGAACAACCTAGGCCACCTATTTCTTTTTAGAGCAGCCCTTCCCCAACCAGGTGCCCTCCAAAGGTGTTGGACTACAACTCCCATCATTGCAAGTCAGTATGTCCCATGGTCAGGAATGTTGGGACTTGTAATCTCAAACATCTGGAGGGCAGAATGTTGGGGAACACTGTCCTATATTCTTCCCAAATACAGGGTCTGCCCAATACTTTTCTCTCACACACATCTCCCATATAGCCGCATGATTGATGACAAAAGGGCACTATTCATTACAGATCTAGAACCAGAGCATGTGACAGGCACTTTCAATTTTTGGTCAATATTCTGCCCTTCAAAGGGCCATTTTTTTTCCTCTTAAAATGTGTTTATACAAAATATACGACTCACTCCCCACAATCCCTTCACAATACATCATCTCATCAAAGTGACTGAGGAGCAGAAAGCATCATACTTCAGAACAGTTCTGGGCAGAAAATAGATCTATCCTGATGTTTTGGACATCAACCCCCAGTATTCCTGATCACTGCCCATGCTGATAGGGGCTTTTACGAGTTGAACTCCAAAACATCTGGAGATCTACATTCTGCCTGCCCTTGTTCTTGAACAACATTCCCCAACCTGGTGCCTGTCAAATGTGTTGGGTTGCAACTCTCAACATAAGGAGATGCTCTAAGAAATGAGAAGTAGCTGGTCCTAATTATTCATCATCATTTCCCACAACCCCACAGTCACCTCTGCAGATCAAATTGCATATCTAGATTTTTGAGATGACAGGTCCCAGCATTCCTGACCATGGGACATACTGACTTGCAATGATGGGAGTTGTAGTCCAACACATTTGGAGGGCAGCAGGTTGGGGAAGGGCTGCTCTAAACAAAAAAAGAGAAGTAGGTGGCCCTAAGTTGTTTGTCAGAGGTTTTCCACAACCCCACAGTCACCTCTGCATATCATATTCTCCATCCTGTCCTCATGGTTTATCTGCTTTGGGAGAATGAGAATTTCACTTGCACTTTTTGCCTCCCTAGGGATGATGTGGTGTTAAGGCTTATGAGCCTTAACTCACAATTCCCCTGTTCTTTGGTGCTTGGGTGAAAGCTGTAGAGCCTTAATGTTGTTTTGTAAACAGTAGTTTTGTTTGTTTAATGAATGTATACATTTTATATGTTTTACAATAGAAAAGATAACCTTTGACATAACCAAACAATATTGTAAAAACAAACATGATCTGTTCCCTAATGATCTTAATCTGTCCTGCTGAACATCTGGGAGGAGATTAGCACAGGCCTCAGGGAGTCATCATTCCTTTGGAACTGGCTTGTTGGGAGGCAGCTGGATATGAGAGCTGTGATGTGAGTTGCATTACATTACTGAATATTTTGTGGGGAGTGACATTGTCATTCAAGTTATGAGCTAATGGCTACATATGTCTTTTCTACAATTATAGGACAAGGTTTGGATGAGAGGGCTGTTCACCTCCATCTTTCAGTTTTTCAGTGACCAAATAATACAATTCTGCAAATATTTCCCTTTAACCTGAAAGTAGTTCCTATTTAATTGCTGATCCATTTATGTTAATCCTACTCAACTTTGTATTTTTCTGTAATTTTGTGCTGCTTTAAAATTCACAGCTTGACCTAAGAAGCATGAACGCTATAATCATTTTGATTTATATTTGCAGTCATTTAAATTATACAGCTCCTGCCCACCATAAATCCTTGAGAAAGATCCTCCTGAAAAAGCATTTGTGATATATTGTTGCAATTCAATGCACACTTATTTGTGGTCTCGCTGAACTGTAGGAGTAAATATACTCATAATTGGGTTGCATGATGGATTGATTATCTAGTAACCAGGAACCAAAACCCTGTGCTGTCAGTACTGATGGTTGGAGAATCAGTCGAACCAGGATCTGGTGCAAGGATGGTACAGGGACCACAGTGCTACCAAATGCAACATCTATGTAACTAGAAAATTACTAAGAAACTCCAACATAGTCACATTTGACTTCAACAAAAGAAACATTTCAAAAATGAATAAACTAGTTAAAAGGGAGAGTCAACAGTGAAATCTCTCCCAAATGCTTAGAGATTATCTAAAACCACAATAATAGAAACTCAACTAAAATGTGTATTGCAGAGTAGGAATGCTACCACCAACTACGACAGCAACATAGTTAACACCAGAGTCTAGAAAGCTGGAAAAAGCAAGCAGGAAATGAAAGCCTTGCCCAAATGAGAACAAAAGTGAACACAAAAGGTGTGTGTGGGGGGGGGGAGGAAGCAAACAGACACTTATGGAATGGGGGGAATCAAAGAGTAAATTGCTAAAAATAGTAAAAAGATCAATAACTTTTTCTTTAAATACATTGTAAGTAAGAAAATGACCTGTTTAGGTATCTTGGCTTCTCTGTGGTGGCAGACTCCTAAAATAAAAAGCAGTTTATACACCTTAAGCTAGGGTGACCGTACGAAAAGGAGGGCAGGGCTCCTGTATCTGTAACAGTTGTATAGAAAAGGGAATTTCAGCAGGTGTCATTTGTGTGCCTGCAGCACTTGGTGAAATCACAACATTTAAAGCTGCAGGAGCCCTGCCCTCTTTTGTATCTGGTCACTCTAGTAAAGTTCCTGCTTCTGAGGGGACTTGGTAGCTTCTGAGGAGACTAGGTAGCTTCTGAGGGTACTGGAGAATAGGAGGGAAGGAGAGAGATTGTGAAGAAAGGCTCTGAGGAAAAGGTGAAGAGCGAGTTGGAGCTTTTCTACATAATCCACTGTATCTACTTTTGTTTTGGTCGCAGAATTGAGAATACAACAAAGGGAAAGATTCCTTTCCAGCTTTTCTGCTACATAACTTTTAGGTGACACTGTGGTATAGTGGAATAGCACAAACGCACAAGAAGAAATCACACTTTTTTCACTTTCATAGTTAAATACTGCATTCCCCCTGCTCTTTAAAAAAGAACCTTGCAGAAAGTGCTGTTTACAAACAGAAGTGAAACTGGAGGGTCACGATGACATCTAAAGAGCCCATAAACAACCATGAGTATGGTATGATGAGCACAGGATAAATGCCTTATTATGTAGAAAAGGCCAAGGAGACAGAGATTGTAAGGAAGGTTCTGAAGAAGCTCTGAAGAGACAGAGAGAGAAAAGAGAGGTCTTGAGGAGGTTGGGGAAAGACCAGGGAAGAGAAAAAAAGCAGCAGTGTTCTGTCCTTTCTCCAGTTACCGATCAGTAGATGCCCGACAACCAACTGTCAGTAACTGAGGTTTACAATTATTACTGAGTCCTGGACTGCACAGCTAGGGACAGGTTTTATTAGAGCAAATAACGTTCCTTTAGGGAACATATCACTATTGGACCCACTTCCCTCCATTTTATTTTATTATTTTATTGTTTAGATACTTTAAATTGTTTATTCATTTGGACATTTGTTTTGCTTCCTCTCCCCTTGTCTCTTCCCTGTTAACCAAACCCTAGTTCGTCTTTTATAATTTGCTTGCTGTTTTCTCCCCCCTTGCTTTCAGGGAACAGGGGTCCTGAGAAGCTGGTGACACCATATGCTAGTTTGTTTTCAGTATGTTTCCCCCATATCTACTAGCGGCATGTATGAACCCACATCCAAAGATAACTCCACTTACCCTACCAGCAATCCTGTGGGGTGATGGAGTTCTCTTTTTTCTGTCTCTTTTCAGGACCTTTCTTTTCATTCTCTGTCTTTCCCTCATCACAGTTCCCTCAAAACCTCTTTTCCTGATCTTTGTCTCCTTTTCTCTCGCAGCCCCAGAATCAATTTTGGGGTTTAAAATGATTGATATCTACTATACTGAATGACTGTAAGAAACATTTTGGTGTATAAACATTTTTGACAGAGTGCTTTTCAAAACTAGATTGTACCCAGACTGCTATCGATTGTGCTGAAGCTGTTTTATGCAATGTTATGAGATTCTTTTTCATATATATATATATATATATATATGGTTTTAAATTACATGTTTATAATATTATCAATGAATACATAGGAAATATTTGAACTTTTTTTAACTAGCAAAGCACAGTCTTTACATAAGGTATCGAATTACAGTTAACAGGGATCACAGGGGGGTTCAATATGTTAATAATCATATATTTATCCACAGAAATTGATGAGGGTTTTTGTTTTACTTTCAATTGTACTGTTTTTTATTTATGTATTTATTAGGGGTGTGCACGGACCCCCCGGATCGGATCGGGACCCGGATCGGGACCTCCAATTTTGTCCCGGACCGGTTCGGACAAAATCGGAGGCCCCCCGGACCGGATCGAGTCCGATCCCGACCCAAAAATCGTACATTTTTGGATCGGCCGCCATTTTTTTCCCCATAGACTTGCATTGCAATGCAAGTCTATGAGGAAAAAATGGCGGCGGGTGGGTAAGGGGGGGCCTAACTCCCTCCCCCCCCCAGGGCCGTCCGCTGTGGACGGCCCCGGCAGGTAAACCCCCTCCCCCGCGCTCCCTACCCCCCCTGGGGCCGCCCGCTTCCATCCGCTGGCGCCCGCGGGCGCCAGCGGATAGAAGCGGACGGCTCCGGGGGGGGGTAAGCCCCCTTCCCCGCCACTGCTTACCTTCTCGGCCCGTCCGGCGCCGGCGGCTACTACCAGCGGGCTCCGCGGCCTACTCTCGAGTAGCGCGCCGGGTGATGACATCACCCGGCGCGCCATCCTAGAGCAGGCCGCGGAGCCTGCTGGGAGTAGTAGGCGCCGGCGCCGGACGGGAGCCGCTGGGCCGGAAAGGTAAGGGCCCCCCTCCCCCCTCCCCCCTCCGCGCGCCCCCTCCTCCCCTCCACGCACCCCCTCCTTACCTTTCCGGCCCGGCGGCTCCCGTCCGGCGCCGGCGCCTACTACTTCCAGCAGGCTCCGCGGCCTGCTCTAGAGTAGCGCGCCGGGTGATGACATCACCCGGCGCGCCATCCTAGAGCAGGCCGCGGAGCCTGCTGGGAGTAGTAGGCGCCGGCGCCGGATGGGAGCCGCCGGGCCGGGCAGGTAAGGGCCCCCCTCCCCCCTCCGCGCGCCCCCTCCTCCCCTCCACGCACCCCCTCCTTACCTTTCCGGCCCGGCGGCTCCCGTCCGGCGCCGGCGCCTACTACTTCCAGCAGGCTCCGCGGCCTGCTCTAGAGTAGCGCGCCGGGTGATGACATCACCCGGCGCGCCATCCTAGAGCAGGCCGCGGAGCCTGCTGGGAGTAGTAGGCGCCGGCGCCGGACGGGAGCCGCCGGGCCGGAAAGGTAAGGGCCCCCCTCCCCCCTCCCCCTCCGCGCGCCCCCTCCTCCCCTCCACGCACCCCCTCCTTACCTTTCCGGCCCGGCGGCTCCCGTCCGGCGCCGGCGCCTACTACTTCCAGCAGGCTCCGCGGCCTGCTCTAGAGTAGCGCGCCGGGTGATGACATCACCCGGCGCGCCACCCTAGAGCAGGCCGCGGAGCCTGCTAGTAGTAGTAGGCGCCGGCGCCGGACGGGAGCCACCGGGCCGAGAAGGTAAGTGCCCCCCTCCTCCCCCCCCCGCTGTCCACTTTCATCGGCGGGCGCCCGTTGGCGCCCGCCAATGGAAGCGGCGGTGGGCGCCAGTGGGCGCCCGCCGATCCGCCGATCCGCCGAACCGGTTCGGAGCTTTTTCGGACCGGTTCGGATTGGATCGGCCGATCCAGCTGCGGGATCGGAAATCGGATAATTTATCCGATTTCCCACTGGACCGGACTCGGATCGTGGATCGGGTCCGATCCAGTGCACATCCCTAGTATTTATGTATGTATTGTTTTAATCACATCATATTTAATATGTGATTGATGAATTATTTTAGCTTTATCCATATATTTTGAATTGTCTTTTATATTTTAAAGTGTATGGAGATTGTATTCTCATTTTCACGCAACTTGGAGCTTATGTTTTTGTTTTGTGGTTACCTGAGAGAATTCCTCTCCTTTCATTCTCTGTATACAATATTTGAAATACAGAGGAATGAAGCACAATATTCTTTTAGCATAAATGCGCTGTCCCTTCTGCTTTCTGACAGAAAACAAACTATATTTTAACCATTGTATTATCTTCATGCATAATTAAACAAGAAAAGGTTCTTTCCCCCTGGAAACATAATTAGTTCAGAAATTCTGTCTTGATCTAGCTAATAGGTTTTAATTAACATTCAAGCTGGAAGTACAATGTGCGTAGTAATTGGTATCAAGCACTACTGAATAGCAGGGGCCAGATCTGTTTTTCATATTGACTACTGTAAATCCCTTGCATCTGATGCTTTTTATTACTATTAAACTACAGTCCAAATGAGAGCTCAAAATATAAGTCACTTTTTGTTAGCGTTACATGATAACTGCAATCAATCATGTTTGACCTTTAAAAATGGTACCCAATATACCAACAGTCTAAGAGATTTCTGTTCCTTGAAATGCAAAAAGTGGTTTAAATGTCAGATGTGCAAAACACCCTCAAAGTCCAACAGTACAAAAGTGACAGCTTAAAGAATGTGCAGAAAATTGATTGTATGGAAGAGCATCCAAACATGTGAGCACCCATCTGCAGCCAGGTGCTCTAAGCACAGGTTGACCATCGCAGTGAGTACTAGGCTTCAGATGCATAGTGAAATAACCAAAATGTATTTGAAGGATTGTTCATTCTAAAAGTAGCATAAATTTTAAATGAAACCAGTTTGCCAATGAGTTCTTCTGAGGTCAATTGTTACCTGGAGAGGTCTGACTTAGCTCCAATCACCTCCAGGTTGGATTATTGTATTGCTAGGGCTGCCCTCAAAGATTATTTGGATATGTCAGATGGTCCTGAATGCAGCTGCCAGCATTTTGGCAGTAGGCATGACATAACTACTGTGAGTGGGGCCACTTGAAGTTCGGCACAAATTCATTATAGCCTTTGTGGAGTGTACCATTTTATGACTCTGTTTCTGGGTTGGTTTGTTTGTTTGTTTGGAATTATTGTTAGAACAATTTTCTAAGTAGATTTTAAAGAGAGAAAGAGAGAGGGGGGTATAGCACTATAACATGATAATGCTACAATATTAATTTTCAAAAAGTAAAAGAAATCATATTTCCTCTTTGTTGTAATTGTTAAAATGGTAATGACTGGAAAAGTTTTTTAAAATCATTTTAAAAATTAGCATGATTGTGTAATTGTTTTATCTATTATAAATTTTGTATGTTTTTAGTCACCTTGAGTCTCTTTTAAGAAAGGGTTAGGGTTAGGGTTAACCCTAACCCTAACAATACGGTGTGATAGCACTATACCTCCCTTTTCAAATAAAAGAGACAAGAGAGTGCTATATTATCATAAAATTATAATATTAATGTTTGTGTTGTAGTGTTATAGTGGTATTAACAAGATAACATATTTTAAAAAAATGATTTGAAAGAATTTACCTATCACTGCTAATCTGGTAGTGATAGTGACCAGAATTTGTTTTCTTTAAATTCATATAGCATTGTGATGGCATACCTCTTGTTTTTTCCTAAAGAAAAAATCAAGCAGGAAAGGTTCTAGTGATAATTAAACAATAGATTTTTTAAAAAAGCAAAGTGAGGCTCATAAAATAGCACCCATTGCAAAGGTTACAATGAATGTCTGTACAGAGTTGTGATAGGTTCACTTTTCTAATATATAACTGCCCACATAAATAAAACCCCTGCCCTTTCAAAATGGTGTAGTGCTAAAGGCATTTTTTTTAAAACGAGGATAAAGTATTTTTTTAATGAAAGAAGTCAGACTTTCTGTGGTCAGAGGAAAAGACTAAAGAACCACAGGGAAAACATAGGATGACAATGAATGGATGGCAATGACATGTGGATGCCCATAAAAAGGTATGGCAATTCTGCTGGTTGCATTTATGATTGTAGGATATTGCTCAGCCTCGTAGATTCTTCACCATGGAGTTCCACATGGGTCAGTTTTGTCCCCCATGGTATTTAACATCTACATTAAACCACTGAGAGGGGTCATCTGGAATTTGGGGGGTTCATTGCCATCAGTATGCTAATGACAGGCAGTTCTATTTTGCCTTTTCATCTTCATCAGATGAGGCTGTGGATGTACTAGATTGGTGAGTGGCTGCAACAATGGAGTGGATGAGAGTTGTACAGGACTGAGATGGTGTTAGTGGCTGGCTCTTTTGAATGGATAGAAGGTGTTCATTCTGTTCTGGATAGTATTGCATTGGGGGGTTCTCTTGGAGCTATCATTGTCACTTGAGGCTCTGGTGGTCTCAGTGGCATGGAATTCCTTCCACCAGCTTTGGCTGGTGTCCCAGCTGTTCCTCTGTCTGGACAGGGATAACCTGATTTCAGTAGTTTATCCTTTGGGACCCTCCAAGTTAGATTTCTGCAAGCACTCTATATGGGACTGCCTTTGAAGATGGTTTGAAAGCTGCAGCTTGTGCAAAAGGTGGAGCGCAGATCAATAGTGGGGACTAGCATATAACATCAATTTTGGCCCACTCCAACTGGGCACCTGCACATTTCTGAGATTAATTTAATGTCTTGATTTTAACCTATAAAGGATTACACAGCTCAGGACCACAATACATAATGGAGTGCCTCTCCTGGTATGAACCTACCTGTACACTACAATCAACATCTGAAGAGGATGAAAACAAGGGAGAGGGGCTTTTTGGAGTTGCCCTCCAAATGTGGGATGCCCCCCCCACACACAGTGAGGTCTTCTTGGCACCATCATTGTTATTGTTTCTGTGCCAGCTTAACTTTCCTCTACCCCAGGTTTTCGATGACATATGATTTAGTGGTTTTATCAATCAATGGTATTTTGTTAGTTGTTTTAAATTGTTTTACATTCTTGTATATTTTAATTTTTGTTGTAAGATGCCTTTTTTAGGCATCTTACAAGGCATCTAAGAGTTGTTATTGTAGTAGTAGTAGTAGTATTTTCAGTTCTTTTATGGTAAGGCTCCTTGAATACACGTTGGCATAGTAAGTTGTGATAGCTATTATTGCAAGAATAGATTTAGAAAAGGCTAGAAGTTTTCATGTGTTACGCTGGTGTAATAACATACTATTGTAACAATCAACGTGATAGTTTGTACAACAAAATTTAAACATCATAGTTTAATAAATTTGTGACATTGACTTCATGTGCAGTATAGCTGCTATTCCGGAATGGCAGCACTTACTTTATATATTACTGCCTTTTAAATAAATTACTTTCCCTTTATATCATATTAAGTACTATACAGGATTCAGTAATATATTGCATTGATTATTTATGAATACCATAGTTAATTTTAATAAATAGATGAAAAGACCTAGTTTCATATTTAATGGGACAGCTCCTGAAAAGATTTTTAAGTGTTTTTGTTTACAGAAAGTCTTAACATTTTATATGACTATCTGAAATTTATGACTCATAGACTTTAAAATCTTTAGCATTTTATTAGCAATGTGTAAAATGCATAACATACTGATTATGAAGGCTTAGCAAATCATTGTGGTTAATGAGGCTGAAGAAGTTAGATGAGGAGATTCAACAAAATCCTGCCTCCTTTGGGCTTTTAAAAAACAATTTGGAGATCCAAATTGCCCAATCTTACAAAAACAACATGGGATGTTGGAATAGGGCTTTGATCTATAAAGTGACATATGGAGATGAATCATCCTTCTTCAACATGCAAAAGGGAGAGTTAAGCATCTTCCCTGTGGGGAAAATCCATGAGCTGTACACATCTCAGGTGTTGACACTCCTCTCTCATGTACACCCCTTTGCATGTAACTAAGGGAAATCAATAGTGCCCCCCACATGACACGATAGCCAACAGTGGTTACCAGATATTCAACTCTGCATAGCACTGATTATTTGCATTGATTATTTCACCCAAACAACCAACTGTTGGTTAAAAAACTCCTGCCACACAACACGTTAACCAACGGTGGGTTAAAGTTGACTATTTGAACCACCATTGGCTAACGTGTTGCCCGAACCCAGTCTTTGTCTGTAACACTTATGTCACTACAGGATGATATAGTATTAATTTGTGTTTCTAATGATACCTCTCAAGATATTTCCAAACTGGAACCCAATGTGAATGCTAAAGGCTAATCCTGAGTCTCAGTGAAGTGATCCTCTGTGTACCACTAAATCATCTGCTCCTACTATTTCCATGTTTCTTACTACACTTAATATAGAAACAGGATTCAGTGAAGCATTCCATGTTTTACCAGTTATGGTCATCTGTATTTCTGGGGATTCAAGAATTATTATTATTAAGGGAAGCACGGCAGTGCCTCCCTTGTTAAGGGCCGTCAGTAAAAAACGCGTTCCACCATGTTAAAGTGATAATGGGGGGGGGGGTCATTCTAACAGTCATAAAATTGACAATGTTTCACCAATCTTTCTGAAATTTACAGGTGCCAGAAACAAATGTTTGTTTTACATTCCCTGAAAATTTCAAGAAGGTTGGTGAAAGATTGAGGGAAGGAGAGCAGTTTAAAATAAAAAGATTAAAGAATCCCCTGAATCCAAAAACGAAAATTGAACTCAGGGGTTGCAAGTATGTTTGCACAGCTCTCCTTACCTTCTGGGAGCCTTATTAATTAATCCAATGGCAGGGTCTACTTCCTCCCGTTCTGGTGTAGGTGGAACTGCTTTTCTTTTTTTTTAATTTGCTTAAGTTGATTTTATTAAATTAAAACTGTGCCTCTTTAAAAATCCGGCAGCCATTTTGATTACTGCACATGCTCAGTAGAGTCTCACTTCCCCTCCCTCCTGCATCAGCTACAATGGCAGCTTCCTCTAGCAAATACATTGCTGTAGTATCTTCTCAGAAGTAAGTTCCATTGACTGAATGTAATGGTCTTACTCCCAGGTAAGTGTGTAGAAGATTGTAGCCTTTATTTTTTTAAAAAAAACACCTGTCTGGAACCTTGGAAGGTGGAGAGGGAGAGATGTGAGTGAGAATTCCCTTTCCTTTACAGCACTATAACTCTACAATTATTAACAACTTGCTTGCATGCTTTGTATGTGTGTATGTTCATTTGATTATGGCTGCTGATCATTAATTTTCATATCGATTCAATCCAAGGCATGTCTACTCAGAAGTAAGTTCCACTGAGTGCAATGAGTTTCATTCTCCATGCACTAGCTTGAAGGGGTGTGTGGATTTGATTGTACTTCTCTCTGGGAGCTCTGTGTATTTAGGGACCAAGGCTTTTCGTGAGAGAAGGGGTTAAGCTCCCCCCTCTTTTTCTTTTTTTTAAAAAAATCCCATGTATTTGATTTTTAAAGAATTTTTATTCCTTCATTGTTATTATAATTATTAATAATAATAATAATTAGTAGAAGTAGTAATACGTTTATTAGTGTTACATTTATATCCTGCCTTTTTTTCCTCTTGCAAGGAACCTAAGGTGGCTTACATGATCCTCCTCCATTTTATCAGCACAACAACCCTGTAGGGTAGAAGAGTCAGTAACATTCTGAATTCTCTTAGCTTTTCTAATTTTTTTTATCAGGTTGAACAAAACTATTGTGTATTCTTTTCTGCAGTACCAACATCTTTGACAGGCTTAATATAGGACTCATTGACCACAGGCTATTTTTAGAGCAAAAAAATAAAAATAAAAATCCAAACTTGGATAGATTAAAATTAAATTGAGCAATATTTCTAAACACCCACATGGCTATTTTTGGTAGTGGGTCAGATGTAGTGATATAAGAGGATGTTCAGACTCCATTTAGTTGATCAGTTGCAAAGAAGCTCCTCTAGTAAGGAGGAAGAGGAAAGCCCTAGACTTATCATTCTTTCAAGTGCCATATCTCCCCCTACAAAAACCCATGAGGTAGGTTAGGCTAAGAGTCTACGACTGGCCCAAAACCATCTAGTGAGTTTCTTCTGCTGCTCACTTTCACAGAAATGTAAAACAAATGTTTGATAATGTTTGGGTGTATGGCATGTGCTACTTTTAATGTTGTATGTGGTAGTGTTGATGTGTTGTGTAAATGTTGTTGTTATGGGTGTATGTAGGGTGTATATGTTAATTTTTTTATGTTTGGAAAATAAAGTTTTATATAATAAACAAAAAACCTATGGTTTACAAAACAACGTTAAGGCTCTACAGTTTCCAACCAAGCACCAAAAAGCAGGGAAATTGGGAGTTAAGGCTCTCAAGCCTTAACGCCACATCCTCCCTAAGGAGGCAGAAAGTGCAAGTGAAATTCTCATTCTCCCAAAGCAGATAAACCATGAGGACAGGATGGAGAATATGATATGCAAAGGTGACTGTGGGGTTGTGGAAAACTGATGACGAACAACTTAGGGCCACCTCTTTTTTCCTTAGAGCAGCCCTTCCCCAACCTGCTGCCCTCCAAAGGTGTTGGACTACAACTCCCATCATTGCAAGTCAGTATGTCCCATGGTCAGGAATGCTGGGACTTGTCATCTCAAACATCTCGATATGCAATTTGATATGCAGAGGTGACTGTGGGGTTGTAGAAAATGATGATGAACAACTTAGGACCACCTACTTCTCTTTTTTAAGAGCATCTCCTCATGTTGAGAGTTGCAACCCAATACATCTGATGGGCACCAAGTTGGGGAATGCTGTTCTAGAACAAGGGCAGGTAGAATGTAGATCTCCAGATGTTTAGGAATTCAACTCGTAAATGCACCTACCAGAATGGGTAGTGATCAGGAATGCTGCGAGTTGATGATCAAAACATCAGGATAGATCTATTTTTTGCCCACATGTGTTCTAAAGTATGATGTTTTCCAGCATAAAGACATGTGATCCGTCAAGGAACTCCAAAAGATGTGCAGTTTAAATAGACTATCTTAAACCAAATGAAGCAACAATGAATGAATCTTGAATACCTAATCCAGATAGTCCTTCAGACATCAACATTAGTTTTCAACACATGGCATAGGATGTATGTTTCTAGAATATCAGATATATGGTGTTGGGGAACTAACATAGAGGATTTCTCTCATGTGTTCAGCAGTGTGAGATCAAAGGCAGAGCTACCACCTAATACTTTCATGCATAAGTATTTTTTAAAAAAATTAAGGATGAAATGTTCTTTGTCTTCCCAATAACATGGGAGTTACAGCGCAATACATCTGGAGAGCACGAGGCTGGAGAAGGTTGGTTTACACTTGAATCCTTTACATGTCTTCTCAGAAGTCAATGCCACTGAATTCACTAGGGCTTACTCCCAAATGGAATAGGATTGCAAACTAATCTCATCTGAAAGGAGTTCAAGACAGCCAAACTAAACCTTTTCTGCTCCTCTGTTGCTTTGATGAGATGATGTATTGTGGAGGGATTGTGGGGAGTGAATAGTATATTTTGTAGAAACACATTTTAAGAAAATGCATTGGTTCTTTGAAGGGCAGGATATTGACCAAAAGTTGAAAGTGCCTGGCACATGCTCTGGTTCTAGATCTGTAATGAATAGTGCCCCTTTTTTATCAAGCGTGCTGTTATATGCGAGATGTGTGTGAGAGAAAAATATTGGGCAGACCCTGTATTTGGTAAGGATATGGAACGGCGTTCCCTGTCCTGTTGCCCTCCAGGTGTTTGAGATGACAAGTCCCAGCATTCCTGACCATGGGACATACTGACTTGCAATGATGGGAGTTGTAGTCCAACACCTTTGGAGGGCACCAGGTTGGGGAAGGGCTGCTCTAAACAAAAAAAGAGAAGTAGGTGGCCCTAAGTTGTTCGTGATCAGTTTTCCACAACCCCACAGTCACCTCTGCATATCATATTCCCCATCCTGTCCTCATGGTTTATCTGCTTTGGGAGAATGAGAATTTCACTTGCACTTTCTGCCTCCTTAGGGAGGATGTGGCGTTAAGGCTTGTGAGCCTTAACTCCCAATTTCCCTGCTTTTTGGTGCTTGGTTGGAAACTGTAGAGCCTTAACATTGTTTTTGTAAACCGTAGGTTTTTTTGTTTAATGAATTATTATTGGTTTCACGTTAAAGTTGCATAACGGCCTTAGAAGTAAAAAAAGGGAAAGAAGCAATTTAACTAGGAAGGAGAAACTGAAGAACTAACTGAAAAAACTTGGATTGGAAAGCAAACTACATGATATTAATGAGTATAATATAATAAATATAACTAAATATGAGCTAAAGTGTAACTATTATGTGTTGTGAACATTCTGAGGAAGAATAAGCAGCAAACAGCAAGCGAGAAGATCAGCTTTGCATATATGAAATGCAACGTGTGTGCATAAGCACACATAGGACACACACAATTACAGTCCCGTTGTTGTACCCTAGACAGACAGAACAGTAGATAAAATAAAATAAAATTAGAAATAAAAAAAGGAATAACTAGGGAGAAGAAACGGAGTAAGTAAAACTTGGAATTGAAAGAAACTCCAAGTTAATGTAAAATATGTTTATTAATTAAGCTAAAACAAATTTAAACGTCTGCGAATTACGTAACAAAAACACACACACTAAAGAAAAAGAACGAAAGCACAAGGGACAAACTGAATGTGGTTGGGAAAGGATGGGCGAAACTATGCTAAGAGGGATAAAAAAGATCGCAGCAAGGATCAGGCCAGAAAACAAGAGAAGAAAGAATACAGTGCAGAAGAAGGAATGGGAGGATAGAATTATACAGGAAGGAGAAATGTCTCAGAGGAGGAATCAGATGGATCAGGAGAAAAAAGAAAAGGGCAAGGAGTCACCACAATGCCTTTTGCCACTGCACCAAGACCCTGCTTCCACGGCGCTGCATTGGGGTGGTGGAGAGTAATCCTCACTGGAAGGGCTTTCCGGGGGCCATTCAGCTCACGGTGCCAGCCCCCTGCCCCTCACCCTTGCCCCAGGTTTGACTCAGAAGTGAGGTCAGACGGTGGAAAAGCTGTAGCAACTTGGGTAAGTCCCCAACTTTTTCAATGCACAGCTTCACAGGAAAGTCCCACTGGGGCTGCGAGGTGACTGCTGCAACATATAACTGATGCAGCGCCACCATATAGACAGCCCCCAAAACTAACACTACTCTTTGCACGTTGAAAAACAACTACCACTCACAAACTTGTCACAACTCAATCCCTCTTCCAAAGCACAGCAAGTGGAATCCCTGGTAAAACATGTCCTAGAATTACAAGGTGGACCTGTCCATTTCTCTTTTTTTTTTTTATTGTATAATTTTTATTAATTTTTCAACAAAACAAAACAAACATACACATAATACATAATATATAAACAAACTAACTCCCTCGACTACCCCCGTGCACCCCCCCCGAGACCTACTCACATTCATCCATCATCCTTCCAGAATTTTAATGATTCTTTTGAAGGCGATTGTCCCTTTCCCGATCTTAAAACATATTCCAGAAGGGGAGTCCATATATCTCCAAAATCACTCTTACTGGACATTCCCCTCATTATTTTCATTTTACATGTCAACATATCATTCAATGCTATATCCCAAATTTCTTTATACCAATCTTCTATTTTATAACTTCGTTGCCCTTTCCAATTTTTAGCAATCATTATTCTAACGGGTGCCAGGAGGTTGTTTACCAATTCTCTATTAATTATATGCTTATTCCTACTATCCCATATTGCTAGTAGAGCTAACTTCGGGTTTAATTCCAATTTACTTCCAATTATATCACTTATTTCTTTAAAAACCCTTTCCCAGAATTTTTGTACTTGTTCACAGCTCCACCACATATGAAAATAGGTCCCAACCTCCTGACATCCCCTCCAACAGTTCTTGGACACTTTTTTATCAATCTGGTGAAATCTTACAGGTGTTAGATACCATCTCCAAACTGTCTTATAATAGTTCTCCTTAATTCTAATTGACAATAATTTCAACATTCTTACATTCCATATCCTCCCCCAATTATCTTCATTGATTTTTTCCCTTAGATCTTCTTCCCATACCTCTTTTATAACCTTAAGTGAGTCCTGAAATTCCTCCTCTATTAATATTTTATATATCTCGCTAGTGAGTCCTTTCTTAGCTCTGGCTTCATCTTTTTTTTCTATTTGTTCAATTAAATCTTCAAATCTGGTATTGTTTCTACATTTCTTATTTTTCATCCTCCATTCCTCTGTCCATTTTACCAGTTGCAGACACTTGAACCACGCTATCTTTTGTCCTTTAAACAAATCTTTAATATGCTCACTATCCTTCATCTTTCCCATCCAATTCCTTAGCTTAAGAATATCTTGTTCTTTCAGTCTCACTTCTATCTCTGATTTTAATGCTCTTGGGAAGTTTCCCACTACTACCACTGGGGCAAGCGGAGAATCCCCTGGTATCAACTTCCCCCTATACTTCTCCCATATCGATATTATATTTTCCAATAATGGGTTGTCTAGTACCTTCCATTCTTTCTTCTGCATTTTAGTAAAAAATATATTCCGCAATTTACATTCTATCTCTACTGTTTGCGATTCCAACCATTCCAAATCTTGCTCCCCTAAAATAGCATAAATAGCATATCTTAACTGATTAGCAATATAATAATTCTTAATATTAGGAAGTCCTAAACCTCCTTTCTTTTGAGTCTTATACCATAACCCCTTATTTATCCTAGCTCTTTTATCCCCGTTACAATATGCATTAATCATATTTTGCCAATTTTTAATCTCAGCTATTGAAATTCTAATAGGTAGCATTCTAAACAAAAAATTAACCTTAGGTAATATCTTCATTTTAATAACCGCTATTCTACCAAACCAAGAATGTTTTAATTTTCTATAAATCTGTAATTTCTCCCCTACCTCTTTTCTTAAGCTTACAAAATTAAGTTCCTCTATTCTTTCTAATTCTTTATCTATATTAACTCCTAAATATCTTATTATATTTTTATGTCTTAATCCTAACTTAGCTTTACATTTCTCCATCTCTTCCTTGTTATAGTTATACAACATCATTTCTGACTTCCCCCAGTTAACTTGTAATCCTGTAATTTCCCCAAATTCTCTCAAATGTTTCTGAATCATCTCCCCACTTTCTAGGGGATCTTCTATTGTCAATAACGTATCATCCGCAAACATATTTACTTTAATCTTATATTTTCTTCCTATCCCCTTTAATCTTTCATCTTCCCTAATTACATTTGCTAAAATTTCTATAACTATTGCAAATAAAATCGGTGAAAGTGGACATCCTTGCCTAGTTCCTCGAGCTAGTATTATTTGTTGCGTTAACCCATCATTAACCATTATTTCCGCTTTATTATTTTTATACATCTGATTAATCACTCCCATAAATTTATGTCCAAACCCAAATGTTTTTAATATTATTTTTAATGCTGGCCATTCCACGCAATCAAAGGCTTTGAAAATATCTAAAGCTAATAATCCTGCTTTTAAGTTCCTTTTTTTTATAATATTTATTATATTTATAACTCTCCCAATTAAATTCGGCATTTTCCTACCTAAAATAAATCCGCATTGATCATTTTTAATATATTTAAATATAAATGTACCCATTCTTTTAGCCATAATTGCTGAAAATATTTTTGCATCCTGATTTATTAAAGATATTGGTCTATATGACGCTGGATCTGTCAAGTCCTTGCCTGGCTTCTGTATTAAAACAACCAGGGACTGGTCCCACGATGGCGGGGTCATTCCTCCTTCTATTATATTATTAAATAATTTTTTTAATCTAGGTATTAAAATATCTTTAAATATTTTATAAAATTCCGGCCCCAAACCATCAATCCCCGGAGACTTACCTCCTTTTAGTTTTCCAATAATTCCCTCAATTTCTTTATCAGTAACCAAGGCTTCCATACACTCCCTATCTTGATCATCCAGTCTTATTTTCCAATTCCTTTCTACATATTCCCGAATCTTTTCTTGTGAAAGCGCCTCTGATGTATATAAATCTTTATAAAATTCCTGAAAAATACTTAATTTATCTTTCATTACATTACCTCTATTCCCTAACTTATCTCTTATTGTCCCTATCATATTCTTAGCCTTCTCTGACTGCATGGATCTAGCCAGCAACCTGGAATTTCTATTACTATATTCAAAAAAGTCTCTCTTTAAATATAATAAATTCTTTTGAACCTGTTCTATTTCTTCTTTCTCCAATTCCTTTTTTTTTGCCTGAATTAGGGCATATAACCGCTTATCTTTTGACTGTCTCAGTCTCTCCTCTAAACTCCTTATCTCTTCTTCAGCCTTTTTATTAAGTACTTCCTGTTGCTTTTTAAGTGTGGACATTTCCCTGATACAGATCCCTCTTATTACTGCTTTCATCGTATCCCATAATAATCCTTGCGAGTTAACTCCTTTTTCATTTATCTGCCATATTTCCTGCACTTCCTTTTTTAATTTATCCACTATGTTTTTATTTTTAAAAATTCTTCCGTCCAGTCTCCATCTCTTTGCTTGTTTATAATCCTTCTTTATCTTGATATCCATCATCATTAGTGCATGGTCTGTGATCTTAATTACTCCAATATCACTATCTGTTAATTTAGGTACCATATTCTTTGATATAATAATATAATCAATCCTTGAATAGCTCTTAAATCTAGGTGAGTAAAAAGTATATTTTCTTTCTTGCCCTTTTACAACTCTCCATACATCCATTAATTCTTTCCTCTCCATTAATTTAGCTAATTCTGTCTTACCCTCTCCTCTACTACCTCTTATTATATTATCCCTGTCTTTCCCTTTATCTAGTACCATATTAAAATCTCCTGCCATCACAATATTCTTTTTCCCTAGATCTCCCACCATATTGAATACTTCTTTAAAAAATTCAATTTGTTTCCCATTTGGAGCATAGACATTTATCAGCACAAATTCTTCCTCTTCCAACGTACAGTAAATTATAAGGATCCTTCCATTCTTATCTTTCTTTATACTTTGAATATTAATACCACATTTCTTCGATATTATTATTGCCACACCTCTCGCTTTAGAAGTACCAAATGACTTTTCATACACTCCAACTTCCCTCATTTGTAACTCATTAGCCCCCTCCTTTATCTGATGAGTTTCCTGCAAAAAAATTATATCTATTTTTTTCTTTTCAACAATGTTTCAATTCTTCGTCTTTTAACCACCGTTCCTAGCCCCTTAACATTTAGAGTTGCACATCTCAATCTATTCTCCATTTCTTACTTTCAACCACATCATTAAATTGGTCTCGGTCAGTGATACACATACCCCCCCTCCCTTCCCCCCCACCCCCATTTTTACCCCCCTCCTCACCAGTCATCTGGGCACTGGTCCCAATTATTTTAGAACTCTTCAGGGGGGGGGGAACACGGCCCAACCCACAGAGCAAAGTCCGATCCTCCCCTCCTTTTTAACCCTTTCCCCACTAATCCCTTTTCATTGACTGGAACCTCCAACCGCTCCTTCTACTTGGTCTCTGGAACCTCCAACCGCTCCTTCCACTTGGACTATTTGTCCCACATCATTGGCATCGATTATGCCCAACTTCTCCAGCAGCTCGATTCCCTGTTCGCATGATGTTATTCTTTCTTGCTTCCCTTGCCAGAAGAATCTCAAAAATACTGGGTATCCCCAGTTGTAGGTTATCGATTTCTTCCTCAATGCTGCTGTACATATTTTGACGCTCTTCCTCCACTGCACGGTCTGCGCCGATAAATCCTGATAGATTTCGATTGCTGTTGCTTGAATCTTTGGTTGAGCTTGTCATCTAATTGCCTGCATAAATTTTTCTTTTTTATAATAATTTGCAAATTTAACAATTATGTCCCTTGGAAGCACTCCTTTACGCTTAGAACCAACTCTATGCACCCGTTCGAGATCAGCTTCAGCCCAAGACTCATCTGGAAGTTGTACTCTTATCCATGTCAAAATTGTATCTCTTAAATCTTTTACAGTCTCTCCTTCTTGTTCTGGATATTTTCTTATACGAATATTTGCCCGTCTATCCCGATCCTCCATAGCAATAAGGCATAGTTCATGTTGAGAGAGCTGGTCTTCCTGTTTCTTACAAACTCCCGCCAAAACTCTAGTATCTGCCTGGAGCACTCCAACATCCATCACCACTTGCTTTAATCCCATCATAAACTCAGTCTGCGTATCTGAAATGCGCTTCGCCAAGCGTTCTTCTAAACCAATCAGCATGTTTTTTATATCATCCTTTAATTCATCCATTGGGTCTGGCTGCCCTCCTCTGGCTATCTTTGGAATTGCAGCTGGCTCTGAAATTTGCGACACAGACCCCTTAACAGGAGATTTCTTCCCAATCTGCTTATCTGGCATATCTTGAGAATCCACACGGGCCAATCTATGCCACGATCGATCTGATCCTCGCTCTTTTGAGGGTCTTACCCAGGCGGGGGTGGGAATAGAGGGCTTCTGCCGTCTCTGCTTCTTACTCATAAATTTCCCTCCTCCCCCTTCTGCCTGGAGATCCCTTACTCGCGTCTCTGCCTTACAACCAAGACTTCAAATTCACTGGGAGTTAACTTTATTTCTTCTCAAACTCCTCCAAGTATACTATAAATCAGGCTAGCTGCCAATTATAGTCCATAAATCAGTCCAGTAATGGCGTCTCGCTTCCTCCGTATACTTAGTCTCTCTTTTGCATCCAGCAGAAACAGCCAGCAATTTCTTGCTGCTCTCAAATCCCCCTTCAATGATTGTTCACTTCCAGTCAATATATAATGCCTTTTAATACTATAAGTCAAGCAAGCTGTGTTATATCTTCAATTATAAGTCCATAAATTACCTCATTAATGGCGTCTCTCCTCCTCCTTTGTCCGAGAAATTTAGTTTCACTTTTAGCCAAGACAAGCAGGCAACCTCCGGCAAGCTCTTGCCCGTTTCCAACTCACCCTCAATGATTATTCACTTCCAGTCAATATATCATGCCTTTTATTACTCTTCACGATAAGGAATTAGTGCTTAATTCAAAGCTTTTTTAGGGAGCTCAGAAGATCTGCGACCTCACTCCGACTCGATCATAGCCACGCCCCACCTGTCCATTTCTCAACCCCACTCCCTCCTCTGCTCCTCTCCCTGTCCCTGCTAAGAAGTAAGAAAAAATGAGGCATAGGTGGCGCTGTTTTTTCCTCCATCCTCCTTCGCCCTGCCTCCATGAAGCAGTAAGAGAAATGAAACATTTAGGGAGGTTAATTTTACCTTTCGAAGGAGACAAAAAGGGGGCTTTGCATCACCCATGGCTCAGATTTGAAACACGAGTCTCTTCATGGAGCCTTGTTCTGGAGTGGATTCAGTTCTGTCGAATTCAGAGGGAAGCCGGCTCTGCCTCGGGAAAGAACAAAAACAAATTCTGCTCAGGCATTGGACTTTGTCCCAAACTGATGCACATCACTAGTAGACTTTTTGTGTAAGGTGTTTTATCAGTTTGTAGACATGAAGCTGCCCATCTGTACATCATTGCATTACAAAAAAATCTTGGTGGGTGATCATGTCAAGACTCAAATGGAAACTTTTTTTTTCTTTTATTAACACTCTTCCATTTACGGCTAGTGTTAAGATGGGGGAAGTTTACCCCCTCTCCCAGAATATCATAGGCCCGATCTGAATCAGGTCTGTGCATACTTATACTGGAGTAAATAAACCTGTCATGCATAGCTTCATGTTTAGTTTGGCCCTTACTATTCAAGAGTAATGAAAATTGGAGCAGGGAATATCTGCAAAATAAAGGAACGTGAGGAATCTTTTCATCCCTAATTGCAATAATGTAGTGAAAGTTGATTCCAGGCAGGATCTACACTACTGCTTTAGAATGGTTTATAACAGTATTGACAACTGTTGAGGCCCAGGACACGCTCCATATACCATTTCCAAACCACTTTCAAAGTGCTATATCCTGCTTGATGTAGATCTGGCCCAGCCATGGTAAATAAAAGTGGACAAGGCTTCAGTTGCTGCTGTGCTGCAGAGCATGCACGTATGTACGTACTAAAAACAACCCTAAGAGTAGGTGGTAAAGTTACTAAAGCTCTCCCACCCCATTGGCTCAACACTAGTGCAGTTCATTGCTTCCCAGAAGTTTAAAGTTGCACATTCCCTTTTCATTTGTCTCATCCTCATATACAGACACATTGTACTGTCAGTCATTACATCCTTTATTTTAAAGTTGACCTCTGTTATGCATTTGGTACTGGCTTCCTGAGCTAATGTAGAAGGTCTCCAATATAAATCACTAAATTCCATTTTTAGCGCATTTTAAACATTGATCTTTTTTTTTTTTAAAGGGAAACGATCTAATTCTTGATAAGAGCTGCTCAGAACCATATGATAAGCCAAAAACAACAACAACACTGTGATTAAGGGTGCAATCCTAGACACACTTACCTGACAGTCACTTTTATTGAACACAATGGGACTTCTTAGTAGAGAAGCACAGGATTGCGCTGTCAGTCCCAGGAACCTTGGCCGCAGTGCAGCTATCACTATCATGGAATGCAACATCCTTTGCAATAGGCAAGTTAAAGCCCCATTAGTACATCAAGGCTACTTAGAAAATGTTCACTTGAATTATTGACTGGAGTGGATGTGCAAAGCCATGGTAAGTAATTGTCTGACAAAGCTCCCTTTTATGAAAAGGAAAAATCCACAAGCAATATGCTGAGTGGTCATTTGTTACCGAGAATGTGGAAGCATTCCACAACATATATAATGTCTAAACCATCTGGATTTAATTCAGTTTCTAAACATGTAGCAGTGTGCTAAGTTTACTTTTCAAATATTCATGTTGTTAGATTTGTATCAAAACATTTTATTGTAAATGCAACTTTCTCTTCAAGGGATGTTGTCAGTCAATGTTCTTATTTTCTTAGAAAATCTCTCTCTGGGGGTGTCTTTACAGCAGCGCTTTGGCTGCTCATTCCTGAAGAACTCCTCAGCATCTCAACTGCGGAGTGGGAACAGTTAATCCCCACATCAGGAGGGAGCACAGCTTTTCTGGTGGCCATTCAACTCATGGAGCATACACCTTGCACTGCCTTCCTGCGCTCCAAGCAACCTACCGCCCCAGAACGCCCCCAGCCTCAAACCGAAGCGAGGTCACCACCAATGGTTGATGGAAATACTGTGGTGACCTCAGAGCAAAGGGAAAAGTTACAGTAAGTCCGCGTCTTTTTAAACATGCAGTTTTGGGGGAAAGCCCTGTGGTGGCTGCGAGTTGCCTGCTGCATCATACAACCAACACAGCACCATTGCGCAGCCACCTCAGGATAAATAAGGCCTATACACAGCCACACTCTGAAGGTTTAATTGTTGTGTGTATTATGCAGGAGAGAAGCCTTTTTGTGCCCTAGTGGCCTTTGGGGAGGGGAGAGGAAAATCCACTGGTAGTCAGCCTGCTGCCTGACATGATGGGGAAAGCAAGGGAGGAATTATGCTGGCTCCTACAGGCACCAGCTGAATGTAGCAGTCCCTTTGCCCACCTCTGGCCATTGCTTCATGGTTAGCTTTGCACAGAGAAAGGGACTGTATCTTTTTTCATGCCATGCCTTTCCCTGTACAAAGAATGGTGACGGATGATTTCAGTGGGCAGGACTTCAGGACAGGGGCCTGGCACTGACATCATCTCCCCACCCCCAGATTGGTTCTGGAAGGCAATCTGGAACACACACACCCTCCAGCACCAATCCGTTTCCCCATGCCTGAAGCAAGGCTTCAGTCCAGCCCAGGACAAACTTCCACTTGCTTCCCTTCCTGAGGGAGCAGCGCTGCTGAGGAAAGCCTCAAGCCAGCTACAGTTCTATGCATGATGCTGATGATCCAGAATTTTGGGAACTGAGCCAATGTACAGGGTGTTCTATCCAATATCTTCAACAGTAATAAAACGTTCCTAAAATTGCATTGCCAAATATCTATAATATTTGCAAATTAAATGTGTATCATGAGGAGTACTCATTTATTAGCAGCCTGAGTTCCACAGCTAATTTGCTAGTGCATTACTTTGACACCAGCAATCTAAGCCATTTTGTTTATAGGGAAGGGTGGCACCTTGCAGGAACTGTTACAAGACAATTAATTAAGCCATGCCAATGGCTACAAAGGCCTTGACATGACTAATTTTAATAATTTTGCTGAGTACAGAGCTCAGCCATTGCTATAAAATCGGTATTACAATTTTTCTTCTACTTAATATGCCCAGACCATTTCTGGAATAAAATTTATAGAGGTGAGATTGGTGAGAAGAATCCTTTGTTAGATGTTGTCATATATCAATATTGACCAAACAATATTGAATTGAGTAATTTCATGTTACACATGTGTACCTATAATGTGCCTTGACGAGAAACACTGGTGTGTGGTCAAACAGAGAGACAGAATTATGCTATTGGAGAGCTAAAGCAGGTATGGGGTCCTTTGGCTGATGGGCCGGATGGGCCTCCCAGGCTTCCCCATCCAGCCTGCAAGCTCTTTCTGCTCGAATCTTCAATCAGTGATCAGAGATAAGAGGGTATTTAAAGGCATTTAAACTTTAAACATCTTAAATACCCAAATGGAACTTAGCTCTGCTTTGCAGGCATGACAGCAGTTGCACCAGGGCATACTCCAGGAGTCCAGGGTATGACCATATGAAAAGGAGGACAGGGCTCATGTAACTTTAACAGTTGTAGAGAAAAGGCAATTTCAGCCAGCATCATTTGTATGCAATTCGTACCTGGTGAAATTCCCTCTTCAATACAACAGTTAAAGCTGCAGGGGCCCTGCCCTCTTGTGTATCTGGTACCTGGTATAGTGCCTGCAACTTTAATTGTAGTGATGAAGATGGGATTTCACCAGGTACGAATTGCATACAAATGATGCCAGCTGGAATTCCCTTTTCTCTGCAACTGTTAAAGTTACATGAGCCCTGTCCTCCTTTTCATATGGTCAGCCTAGGGTAAATATTCTGTCGTTTGTATGGCAAAATGTCCAAATTGGTACAAGTTAAATTTGGCAACTGCCCACTTAGATTTGGCTCCACCCACTCTGTCCTTGGCCCCATTCTCTGCACCCTGAGACCTTTCCCAAATTGTAAGTCACCTTGCAGGCTGAAAAGGGTTTGCCACCCCGATCTAAAGGCATCAGGAGCAATGCCTTACACTCAATGATTGTATCACATAAGTGGTTGCAAGCAAAGGTGATCTGCATCCATTTAGCGCTTTAAATACCAACATGAGCACCTTGAATTGTGCCTGGAAACTGATCTGACAACCAATGAAGCCTCTTCAGTACAGGTCTGTCATGCTTTATGTAGCTAAAGTTGAAACCAGGTGTGACTCTAGACCAGTATGCTGAATCCAATCCACTGCTGAATCCCTATAAAATGACAGGGTAAGGCAATTTAAAGTGCAGCATTGGTTGGTGGGAGAGTATATTATTTATTCATTGCATTTTTATCCTGTTTTTCAGACGATTATTGTCTCCCAAGAGAGTTCACAGCTATGAAAAAGAGAGACAGGCCATCTGGCATCAGGCTTGCAAACTAAAAAGACAAGACACACAAGGGAAGGGGAGTGGGTGGGAAAGGAAGAGGATGGAGAACTGGTTTTGGGGTTTTGTTTTTAAAAAAGGCCATCACAAATGGGGAGGTATAAGTGGGCATAAATGCCCTTTGGGCCAGACTGATCTTCCCTTGCTGGTGTTACTGCTTGAAGAGCAATGGGTGTCTCTGTCCCTTTGGCCAAGGGATGGATGGGGCAGGCCAGCTGCTCTTCCTCTTGGCTTCTGTAGCACCAGGGCAACTATCAATATAAGAAGAATCTGGCTGGATCAGACCAGAGCTCCATCTGGCCCAGCATCTCACCGTGGCCAACCAGTTGCCTATAGGAAGCCAATAAATAATAGGCCATGAAGGGACCATCCTTCTCCTGCTAGAGCTCCTTCCCCAGGTATTTTTCAAAGGTAGACTGCCTCTGAGCCTAGAGGCTTCACTGAGCCACCATGGCTATTGGCTTCCTCCTCTCCATGAATGTGCCTGATCTGCTTCTAGAACTGCCTAAGCCCAGGCCTGTCCAGCCCCAACTCCCACCACAGTGAATTCCTTAGATGAACATGCAGCTCCATCACCTCCTTCTCCACTTGCTCCATCTGAGCCATGAACCCTCACCACTACTTAAACATTCCGGCTGTTTTTCCTCCGGTCAGGTTTTCTGACTCCTGCAGGGAGGGAAAATGGCTAAAAAGAAGCAGGGAAATTTGGCTAAAAGAGGCTTCCCCCATTCCCCTGCTTTATACAAAAGGGGAAGGGCCCAGATTGTGGCCTGCCACTGCCACATCTAGTTGCTATCGACCTCTATATGGAAATATGGCCAAGTGCCGCTTGCACAGCTTTTGCATATGTATGTGGAAGTCTTCCCCTAATAGTGCCTAATAATGCCTGCTTTCTCAAGCCCCTCAGTGACTCATCGTGGAGCTATGAGCAACATCTCTCTGTGACTCCACAGACTTTCCAGGCCCTGGCTCCCCAAAGCCCAGCTATAGAGGGTCCCCAGTTCATGACACCAGACAGCCTAGAACAGGAGCCATGCAATGCTTTTCAGGTCATTAAAGTGTGGGTGAGTAGTGGGGAGTTTCAGGAGTGGGGAAGGGATACAGGATATCTCTTTACCTCTCCTGACCCTCACAGCCCCTGCTGTGTTATATAGTACTAGAGGGCTGCTAGTCCAAACCTGATTAATTCATAGTTGGTCAGGAGGGGACACAGGGACATATAGTTCTGGGGATGGAAAAGTTTGGAATGGAAAATGTTATCAAGCCATGTATGCAAGAACTAATCATAATCTCTGGCCCACAGTTGTTTTTATTATGTATCTCTTTCTTGCTCGTGGCAGTTTTTCTAGACGGACATGATGAGCTTTGCCAAGTCATGCTGTCTTTTATGTCAGGAAGTTCCTGATGACTGAGCATGTTTTAATTATGACTGCTTTCTGGATGACAGTGTGGATGTATTCTGGTAGTTTCTGGAGGTTTTCAGTATAGTTTTTTGATGTGATGCCAGTGACTGATGTGACTAATGGAATAATCATGACCTTTTCCTGTTGCCATAGCTTTTTGACTTCCATGGCCAGCATATTTTTCTCTCTTTTCTTCTTCCTTTTCAACAACTTTTTTGTCATTCAGTATTGCTATGTCGATGAGGTATGTGTGTTTTTCTTTTTTGTCCATGACCGTTATGTCTGGTTGGTTGCAGGGTATTGTCTTGTCTGTATGAATTGTTTTGTCCCAGTATATTTGATGATCTGCATTTTCCAAGATTGTTTCAGGTGAGTATGTATCGTATGGTGTAGGTTGTTTGATAAGATTGAATTTGATGGCCAGTTGTTGGTGAACTATTTTTGCAGCTATATTGTGTCTGTCCATATAGTCCATTCCTGCCAGAATTTTACACCCTTCTGTTATATGGTCTATTGTTTCTTGGAATTCATGGCATTTCCTGCATAGGTCTGTTGTAACACTGTTATCTTTTATGATGTATTTTTGGTAGTTCTTGGTTGCTATAACTTGATCCTATATAGCTATTAGGAATCCTTTGGTTTCTGGGAATAGCTCATCCTTCCTGAGCCATTCGTACAATTGTTCTTTTCTGTTGTTGTTATTATTATTATTATTATTATTATTATTTATATACCGTCCCATAGCCAAAGCTCTCTGGCTGATTTACAAAAATTAAAACTTTGGACATTAAAAATTGATATACAAAATTTAAAATTGTCAGTGCAGAGTTTTTGGTAGGGATGTGCACTGACCCCCCGGATCGGATAGCGGATCGGAATCGGACCTGGGGGGTCGGATTGGATCAGATCAGAGGTTGGGCGGATCGGATCGGATCCCGATCCGCGGATTGGATGTCTGATCTGCGGATCGGACACCATTTTGAATGCATTTCCCCATAGTCTAGTTTTGTATTACAAAAACGCCTATAACTTTTTCATTTTTAAAGATAGAAGGATGAAACTTGGGCACTTTGTAGATGGTTAGGGGTAGTTATCTGTGAGAAATTTCAGAAAGATTGGTGCAGCCATTTGGTGGCAATTAATTGTTTAATAAAAAACCAGGAATGCCTATAACTTTTTCATTTTTAAAGTTCCACACATGAAACTTTGCCACATTGTAGGTGGCACATTGGGACCTATGTGTGTGAAATTTCAGAAACATAGGTGCTTGCATTGTGTGGCAATTAATTTTAAAAAAATGAGTAGTAGTGGGGTAAATACAGTTACACCTCCAACTTTTTTATTTTTAAAGATACAAACAGGAAACTTGGGCACATTACAGGTAACACTTTGCTTGATATGTGTGTGAAATTTCAGAAAGCTAGGTCCAGGCATGTAGTAGCAAAGTATATTTGAAACAATGAGGAAAGAAACGCCTATAACTTTTTTATTTTAAAAGTTAGAAGTCTGAAAGTTGCTCACTTTGTAGATGGATTAAGGGCAGTTACCTATGAGAAATTTCAGAATGATAGGTCCAGGCATTTCATGGCTATGGATTTTTTAGATTAAAAGTTACAAAAGTTTTTCCACAGAGGCTTGGGCTGTCAATTGCACCCCCCTCCCCCTCCCTCTTTTATCTGTCAAAACTCTGTGTTGTAATCGTAGCAACCAAATGCCTGGGTTGGGGACTGGGTGGCAGGCTGCAGCTTCCCCTTGGGGGAAAGCTCAAGTCTCATGGCTTGCGCAAGGCGGGCAGTGCACGCTCCTCGCAGGTAGGATCTTCAATCAAGACAGCAGCAGCAGCAGGCAGACATTCAATTGGCAAAGTCCAAACGTTGGGGACTGGGTGGCTGATTGATTCCCCTTGGGGGAAAGATCAAGTCCCATGGCTTACGCAAGGTGGGCGGCGCATGCTCCTCGCAGGTAGGATCTTCAATCAAGACAGCATCAGCAGGCAGGCAGGCAGACATTCAATTGGCAAAGTCTCTCCTTTCCGGGGCACTGTGGCAGAGAGTTCCATGGTCTGCAAAAGAAGAAGGGAAAATAAGGAATGAATATCAGACTACACTACCTCCTTCCCACCTAGGACTGTCACGTTGCCAGTCCTGATTGCCCATGCCCAAGTAGGCACATGGGGCTGCTTGCTTACTTGGAATTAAGCAGGCAGACAGCCCCGTTTCAGTTAGGTTAAAGGTGCCCCCCCATTCACAGAACACTTACCATAGTCATGAGGGCGTTGTTGATAAGAGGGCCACTTCCAGGCGGGCAGTGATGGGCAGGTGGGCAGTCTATATTCCCGTCTCTCCCAGGCACTGTGGCGAAGAGTTCCATAGGCTGCAAAAGAAGAAGGGAAAATAATAACGATTAGATAATGAAATACTTTAACACAACTGGCTCCCTCCCACCCAGGACTGGCATCGGCCCGGTCCTGAGTGCCCACGCCCAACCGTTACGCACACGGAGCTGGAAGCTGACTCGGAAGTAAGCTCTCAGACTGCCCCACTTCTGGACACTCTCAGGTGTCCCTGCATTGACTGCACACACTTATCTTAGTCGTGCGGCTGCTGTGGATCGGAGGACCACTTCCAGTCGGGCGCCTCCAGGCAAAGTCACAGAGTGGCACGGGCACCTCCAGGCAGAGGCAGGCAGGTGGACAGGCAGAGTGCCAGGCGCTTGCACATTGCACAAGTAAGCAATAGAACCGTGGGTCCGGCCCACGCGATCCGGCTACTTCACAATGGCGGCTACCTGGCAGGCGGGCAGTTTTTTCAAACATATAGTCAAAAAAAAAAACGCAACACACAGTGACAGCCCTACAAGGCTGCCACATAGGTCCAAAAGACACAGTCAGAAACAGTGTAGGATGCTGCTTGTCATCCACTCAATGTAGGAGCCTGGAAGAGGAATCCTATCGCGTCCTTCGTTAAGAGTCAGAGAGGTGCATGCGTTCCTTGGCAATAAAATAAGCCTTCTTCTTATCCAATGTTTTCATGAGCCTATAACGTGGTCTTTTACAAGAAGAAACGCCCATGGAAGTGTGGGACCTTACAGATGGCTTAGAGGGAGCCATCGGAGTCCAATTTCAGAGGCACACATGCAAGCACATTGGTTCAAGTCAAACAACATAGAATGTGTGAGATGCTAGTGCATCCCCTCAATATAAGAGGCTAGGAGAAGAAACTAGATCCCTTCGGGATCCTTCGTTCAGAGTTGAGTTACTGAGCTGTAAACACAGCCAGTAAATTAAAGAAAATAAAATTAACAAAAAATAAGAATTAAAAAATCAAGGGCCTGCCAGAGCCTGCCAAAAGGTGTGGAATGGATGGGGGGTGCCTGCCAATTACTCCCCCGAGGACATGAGGGTGGGGTATCTCAGCAGGGGCAGATTGTCGTATTTACGACTCTTAGTATAGGAAGCCTGCCAACTCCCTTATCTAAGAATGTCTGGGGAAAATGCCAGGCCTTTAACGGTTTAAAGGGTTTATTTGCAATTCCAAAATCCAATTACCAATAGCCAAGGTCACGCCAAAAGTTCAGTCCGTCCGAATGTCAAGCCGAGGGTCAAACCAAGTATTAGAGCAGTCCAAAGTCCAGAGCCAAAATAGTCAAGCCGGTTGTTCAGTCCACAGGTTCCGATTCAGGAGTATGCCGGGTGTCAAGAGCCGAAGACGACGGTTGTTCTCAACGGATCTTAGCTTCTGACTTCTTTCTCCTTTATAGTTGCTTGAGCCTGTTCACAGCTGCGTGCAATTCCTTCTCAACGGATCTTAGCTTCTGACTTCTTTCTCCTTTATAGTTGCTTGAGCCTGTTCACAGCTGCGTGCAATTCCTTCGTTATCTTATTTAAAGCTTGCATCAGCTGTGCTCTGTTTTCTCAGTCTCATGCTTCGCCTTGTGGCCTTAGCTTTCTCCGCCCGTTTGAGCTGCCGCCTTTGCTGGGGAGTTACTGGACAAACTCCTTCATGCCCCGAGTCTTCCTCATTAGAAACAGGGGGTGGGAGAGGGTGGCTTTCCTGGGGCTCTTCAGAGGAATCTCCCTGCTGTTCCTCCTCCTCCGGTAAGTCCTGGGGAATGGGTAAAGCTGCAGTCTCGGACACTTCTTCCTCCTCAGAGGAAGATTCTTCAGACTGCCTCATGACACAGATTGACCTTTAGGAAGACCAGCTGCTTCACAATCTCAGCGTCCAAGCGAGAGCGGTGGGGTGTAACCACGTCGCCCGCCATGGAAAACACCCGCTCGCTTGGAACGCTGGACGGTGGGCAGCTGATTCTATCCATGGCCACCCAAGCCAGATCAGGCCTCATCTGGCGCCGGGATGACCAGTAGGCCAGGGGTTCGATGGAGCCGTCCTCCATCTGCTCCGCCAGGTAATGCTGCACTGCTGCTGCAGCGTCATCCTGGCGGCGGCTGGGTTGAGTGCCCCTATGCCCAATCGCTGCCTGCAAGGCCTTTGCCCAAAACCCCTGGCCTGTCCCCCTGCTGGGTGTGGTGGTGCTGCTGCCGCTGCTGGTGGTGCTCAGCGGACACAGCACCTGGGCTTCGGTGGGCTCCTCCTCTGCCTGCCCAATCCTGGCTTCCAGGGCCTCCCAAACATCCGCCACCAGCATTTCCACCCAACCCGCCCAGAAATTCTGCCCACACAGCCCATCCTTGATGCGCAGGTCACACATGGTGGCCAACATGTAATGCCTCTCATTGTAAAGAGGCTGGACTCGGCGGGATAGGCCTTCCCTCAGCCTTGTCACCACTTCCTGAACCTCTGGCAGGAAGCACCTGCCGGTGACTGGATCCCTGGCCTCCAGAAACTCGCCCATCTGCGTCTGGAGATGCCTGGCCACGGGGATCACCTGGCTGAGGAGGGCAGTGCTGCTGCTCAGGGTCTCGGTGGCCTCAAGGAACGGCTTGAGGACCACCAGAAGCTGGGACATGGCCTCCCACTGCTGCCTGGACAGTGGGGCCTGGATGCCGATGTCCCCGACCCTGAACATCTCGTGGACAACACGCTGTTGCTCCACCATACGCTTGAGCATGTGGTAGGTGGAGTTCCAATGTGTTGCCACGTCCTGCACTAGATGGTGCTGTGGAAGTCCCAGCTCCTGCTGCTTCTCCCGCAGCAACCGACTGCCCTTGACGCTGTGGTGGAAATGCCCGGCCACCTTCCTGCAGCTCTCTAGGAGATTACGGATTGGGGGAGGGAGAGGGGCCTTGCTGCCTCCAAGGCCATCCTTCACTATGAGGTTGAAAATGTGCGCGATGCAGCGGATGCCTTCAAATCCGCCATCGCACACCGCCTTCACCATGTTGGCTCCCCCGTCCGTGACCATGTAACCGCGGGTGTGCTGGTGCCTGCCCAGCCACCCTGCCACCATGCAGTTCATGGCCTCCGTAATCTCCTCCGCCGTGTGGGACTGGTCCATGACTGCGGTATGAAGGAGGGCCCAGCAGCAGCCCTCTTTCCCAGTCCCGGAAGTCCTGGGTGCTTCCTGCCCTGAGGCTCCCCACCAGTGAGCCATCAGAGACAGGTAAGCGTGCACTCTTCCTTCGCTGGACCAGATGTCCGAAGTGAAGTGCACCTTCTTTGCCTCTGCCTGGCACAGACGACCCAGAACTAACTCCCTGCATGCCTGGTACAGGGAGGGCACCACACGCCTGCTCATGGTGGTGCGATACGGCGGCTTGTAGTATGGAACCAAAAGAGCCATCAGCCTCTTGAAGCCTGTGTTCTCGACGAGGCTGAATGGCTGGTCATCCAACGCCACCATCTCACCGATGCAATTGGTGATCTGGTTGGGCATTGGAAAACGCCACCTTGTGGCTCCATACTTCCCCCACCCCATCTCTTCCATGGTGGCCTGGCGAAGCCTCTTGGGGATGGGAGGTCGAGAGCTGGCAGAAGTTGCAGGAGCCTTCTGCTTGCCCTTGCTAGCACCAGTCTTCTAGCACCAGGTGCCCGCCTCGGTCCCAAGCAAAACAGACTGGTGGTGCCTCTGCATGTGGCGGCTGAGGTTGGTGGTGGTGAAGTGGCCTGGCATTTTTCCCCTGCTCACAGCCATCTTGCAGTGGTGACAGACAGCACAGCGGGAATCCACTCCCACCTCAAAGTGGTCCCACACCTTGCTTGCCTGTCGCTTCTGGGGTGACACAGATGGCCCACCGGTGCCTTCACTCTGCGGTGTCACCTCAGGAGCAAGGGAATGAGTGGAAGAGAGGACGGATTCTGGAGAGCGAGGCTCTGCTGCTGCCTGCTCTTCCTCTTGCCCCACATCAGAGTCCTCCTTCTCACTCTGAACCGTGCTGACTCCCACAAGGTCTGGGAAAAGTTCCATCAGCGGGTTCACAGGCTCACCCACTGAAGAAGGAGCTGGCAATAGTCCTCCTTCTTCACGCCCACTGCTGCTCCCAGCACCTGCCATGTAGCTCAAAGAGTGCCCTGCAGGCACTACTTTGAGTTGCCTCTGCCTGCTTCTGCTGCCCCAGTGGAGAACGCCTCAGTTTAACTGGGGGTGTGGAAGAAGGCTGCCTGCTGCTGGTCCCAACAGCAGCAGCAGCGTTGCACCCAGAGCGGCCTCTCCCAAGTGCTGCCTTAGCAGCAGGAGCCCTTTGTGTCCCACGTTTCATTATTATTTATTTTTATTATTAAAGTATGTGTGCTTTGCCCACAGTTTTTGTGTTTGCTATGTAGCAGCAGGCTGCACAGCCCAGCAACACACACACACACACACTCACAAGCAAGCACACACACACACAGATAGAAAGAGAGTATAGAAATATTTTTTTATTTTTGGGGGGGGGTTCAGAGAGAAAAAGAAAAACAAACACACTCACTCCCAAAGACAAACTACAGATATTTAAAAGACAAACTGAACTAACAGACAAACTAACAAACAAACATGCTATCTACAATAGAGAAAGGAAAGGCAAGAGAGAAAGAAAGAGAGAGAGAGTACAAGGAAAGCTGAAGAAAAAGATCAGAAACTCCTCAACACCTCCAAATTCAACTACAATCTCCACCAGCTCCAAAACAAACACTCCAACCTCCAACTCAGTCACCCCACAAAGAGCCAAAAGGGAAGGACTGAGAATATATACTGGGTTTTCTACTAAGCCCTCCTCCAGCATTGCGATTGGAGGCTGAAGAAAGTCTTAACAGGATTGGGTGATTCAGTCATGTAGTCTAAAGCACAATTGGTAGATCAAGCTGTCAAACACACACACACACGCACACACAGAGCCTCCCCCCTTACTGGACATTTAAAATAATAAAGTTTAACCTTTGTTTCCCACTAAAGTCTTGCACCAATGTGTCTGAAATTTTCAACACATGAGGGGGCATATGTCCTCTCCCATGTGAGCGAGTTTCAGCTTTCTATCTCTTAAAACAAAAAAGTTACAGCACATTATTTTTCAAAATAGAAAGAAAAACACAATTTTAAATGATCCAATCCGCCGATTTTTTCCGATCCGGATCAGACCTTGGCGGATTGGATCGGATCGTAGGTCGGATCGGATCGGATCAGATTTTTCCGATTTTGGGGCGGATCAGATTCGGATTGTAGATCGGGTCCAATCCGATGCACACCCCTAGTTTTTGGGTAATTTTTTTTTACTTACGTTTTGTGGAGGATCAAGGCCATGCAATTGCGTGACCAGCTCCTCCTTAAAAAACACACCACATGCCACGCCCAAACAGCCCTTGTGACTTTTGGGACTCACACTGGCATGTGCACCCTGGGGGATGATCCTGGAAGCCTCCCCCCTATCCCAGAAGCCTCTTAGGTGTAGATGAGGCTGTAGGTGGCAGGCTGGGAGGGGAAAAGGGGGTCTATCGCAAGCGCTGTTTGGCTTCCTGGGGATGGGACTTCTATGAACAGTCCCGAGAGGAATGGTCTCCTTTCTGGTCTGTTCCTGGGCATATAAAGAGGCCCTGCACGTATCTCTGACTGCTCTAGTCTCGGAATTGCAATCCATCCTCTCTGTTGCTGTGGATTTGCATTGGCCACGGGTTGATGGGGGCAGTGAAGGCATGTTTTCCCACTCTTACATTTTGGACCAAGAATGGTGGTGGTGGTAGTGTGTGTGTATGGGGGGGGGGGGTTGCTTTCTTCATACTAACTGATTAGTTGAGTTCTTAACATTCAGCAATATTATGACATACATTAATGGCTGAGGGCAGCAGATGCATTGGCCCAGATCCATTTTCAGAGGAGTGAGGATTTATGAGGCCTCCTAAGGAACTCAAGGATGGGGAAACAAGGTGCCAACCTAGCTTTGATGCTGGCAGGCCTGCTCCATACCTGGTGTTGGGAGGACCCCCCCCATAGCAATGTACTCTGTTGTGGGCCCAAGACGCGGTCACTCTGTGGGTTACCTAGCAGGTTGGCTGAAGTGTGTGGGGGAGAAGAATTGGCCAGTACACAGGTGGTCTGAACACTGAATCCTGCATGCATGTGCACACACAGAGAAATCACATCTTCATTGCCTGTTTACAAACATCCAAAGATCATACGTTGTGGGAAGTGACATCTTGCGCATCCACTCATACTTTTATCATTTAAAAAAACTTAAAGCAGTTAAAGAAGAAATCATTTAGAAAATTACCTCATCTAAACCTGAAAGTTGCACATATCAGGACACTCCTCCCTCCCAAGGCAGTTAACTTCAGCTACCTTTGATGTCCACAATTATAGGCTTTGCATAGGGATGGAAGGATCTGTCATTTTCGGATTTTCTCAATTCCTCATTTTTCCAATTTTTTCAGTTTGTCTCGAACTTTCAGAATTTCTCCAGTCTTAATTATGGTTTGGCCCGAATATTGAGAATTAAAAAACAAAACAATAAAACATTTGCATGAACATTCATAAGCCTTATTTTGTCATATGATGCATTTTTACACTTATTTCCCCTGAGATACATTTTTGTATGCATTTTTGATGGCATCACTTTGTTGCAAAATTTGGAAAAGTGCAAATTTTAAAGGATAACAGAATTTTAGTATTATAGTGGTTCAAAACTGCAAAATTAGGAACATTCGCATTGAAATGAAAACTCAATGGACGTTCCCTCATCCCTAAGAAATAATATTAACAGCACTGGCTGCATGCAGGACTTTCCCCATTTTGCTTAGGTACAGGCATTACCTAGTTAGTCTACAAGATGAAATGGAAAACTGATTTGTTGCCAACATTAGTTTCATAATTTATTACCATGTATTTAGTATCACAGTGGGGTCTCACTAATAGCACGACTAATTTAAGTGACTGCAAATGTATGAATAGCAGAAGAATATCATAAAATATGCACATCATGGAAAGCCAGTTTATCTAATATATTTATTATTTTTTTCTCTGCAGACATTATGAATTGCACACACAGTGTCATCTTTTTACTAGACTTTTTCATACATTACAAAAAGCACCCATAAAAAACGGAACAAGTGAATTGTGCATCTGTTCATGCTTTTATTGTAATGTGTGGAGGTGAAGAATTGTACATCTCTCCTACAGGGAAACTTGCTTTGCCCATCCCAATTGTAGGTGGGTGATGGGTAGGGTTGCATGCAATTTCAATGAGGGGAGATACTGGAGATGACTCTAAAGCCAGGCAACAACGTCCTCATCCTGGCCAACCACAGGGAGCAGAAACCACCAGCCAACTTATGACCAGATGCCCCCCCTTCCCCTATGTCGTTTCTAGTAATTTGGCAATGAACGGGATCATGGTTCTCGCTCTCCAGCAACGATGTGAGGCCTCAGGAAGTGGCCAGGATGGGCTGAGAGCATGGACAATGGACCAGTGAAAGTGGGAGGCAGCAGCTTCCCAGGGATTGGCACAGTGGTGCAGCAGAGATGAGGGCCACTCTGCCCGGTAAGAGTAACCAATGGGGAGTATGGGGCCAGCAGGTCAGTCCATCAGAGCTATGCAGAAGGATGAAGCCAACTGGGCGACCCGCGCTGCCCCTAGACTCAGGGCAGATCATTCACTCCTCTGGTTTGTGATGCTTACCCCCCTCTCCTTCCTCCTACCCCTGCGGCTTCTTCAGGGGGGCTCATGCATATGGTGGTTGGAACATTAGACTTTGGGGGCATGTATGCATTTTTAAAACAAATGAAAGCCAAAATGCCTATTCATGTCTAATTCATTTCCATGAGAAATGAATGAACATCTAGAAATAAATGGGATAAGCAAATGAAAATCCTTTCATTTCATTTCTCCCATCCATTTTCTATTATTTTTCATTCATTTCGCATAGGAGGCTTTCCTGAAATTGGGAAGAGGCAACTGCTTCCTGCTTACCTAGGAGCCAGATTTTGTGCGGCAGTGGAGCAAGAGGTTGTAGATCTGTGGCTTTTCTGTGGTGGAAGATCCTGGGCATCTGCTTGGGCTGCACCGCGGGGAGTATCCCATCAGGGCCAGAGTAGTTCTGGTAGCTATGGTGACCAAGTGCCTGGTTTTCCCGGACAAGTCCGGAAATCCTGCCCCCCAACTGGGGTCCACAGGGAGATTTTAGTCTTCCCAAAAATGTCTGGAAAAGTCGGGTGCCCCTGCTCCCCCCACTGTGCGTTACCAGGCTTTCTGGAGGCCCAAGAAGCGCACCCTCCTCCTCCCACCCACGCCAATCAGGGCCTCAGAAATGGCCTGTTAATGCAAGCATTGAGAGGCCTTTTCGATTTACGTGGGCGTGCGCGTGTCTTCTGTGTCTCTGGGAAGTGCTCAGATCAGCTACCTCATTAGCATGGCCTGCCCGCACCAAGCTGCAGGAGCCCTGCCCTCTTGATCAGGTACAAAAGAGGGCAGGGCTCCTGCCACTTTAATTGTTGTGCTGCATGCATACAAATGATACCTGCTGAAGTTCCCTTTTCTAGACAACTGTTAAAGATATAGGAGCCCAGTCCTCCTTTTCCATATGGTCACCCTATTGTTGTGAGGGTAAAATGGGTTCCTTGGAGAAAAAAAGGCAGGATATAAATGGAATAAATGAATTAAATGTTTGTAGCCAGATGTTTTGATAGTGATATAGTAACAGGGTTTGGTAGAAACTCACCACTGAGGCCATACTGTGGGTGCTTATCACCAGTTCTCCCAATAATAGTGTACACATAAAAATCTGCAAAAGGCTGCTATGCCTGGAGCAAGATGTTGAATAGAAATTGATTTGTGAAAATCTAGTTTATATTACATCTCAAGTGTTTCAATGTTTTAAAGAGAGCTGCTCTTTCTTGCTTAATATTAGAGCACACTGAATAGGTCTGAGAAAAGATTGCTACAGTGACCCAATCATTCTTACACTCTTCTTCTGCCCCCACCCCTGTCCTCCTGCCAAGGCAACACAGGCTGGTCTGACCATGGATTTACTAGCTTGAGGAGCTGGGATGCTCCACCAAATGGCTGCAGACATGCACAGAACGGAAAGTGAAAAGGGAATGGGGGTACTGAAGATAATGGTAAGGAATTTCAAAAGTGGCCATTTGTGATCTCTTCCCTTTACAGGCAGGCAGGCCTGGCTTTAATCCCACTCTTAACTTTTCCAGCATGAGAGAACTGGGAAGTATGGGTATCTGAATTCAAAGAGATATATGTAGAATAGTGAGGGAAATGATTAAACAAAAAGTACTACACAGCAACACAAGGGCATGCACATAAGTAGGATGACCATATTTTGGAAATAAAAAAAGAGGACACCTCAAAGGAGTGTGCCCACCCAAACATGGCCTGCCCCAAGGGGGCATGTCTACCCCAACATGGCCTTGGGCACATAAATGAAACTACAGCTCACAATTAAGACAAACCTGTTCTACGTAATATCTTAATGTTAAAATCACTGAAATAAAGAACAAGTGAGACATTCAGTGCCGAGCGTTACCCAGAGGACCTTCTCTTCTGCCACTCCCAGACTGTGGAATGGTCTGCCAGAGGAGATTCGACAAATTAGCAGTCTTCTGGAATTTCAGAGAGCCGTGAAGACTGATCTCTTCCGGCAGGCCTACCCAGTTGAATTTTAAGATGTTTTTAATAATGTATTAGTTATTGTTTTTATGTTTTATCTATTTTATGGTCCTTGTATTTATATTTATTGTTGTTCCCCGCCTCGATCCAGAGGGAGAGGCGGGTTAGAAATAAATAAATATATTATTTATTTATTTATTATTATTATTATTATTATTATTATTATTATTATCTGAAATTAACTTCACTCATGCCTACTTTTGTAGCTTTTGCTGTACTTTGAAGCTTTTGCAATACTCTGTGATGCAGTCTCCCCTTCCCTCAAATATCTTTTCTGACTGCAAATCCTTCACTGGTCTCAACTTTCCTAGCATTTAACACTCTTTCCCCATCACTTTAATCATACTCACAGATTCAGCATACTGCTACCACTGAACAAATGAAGCAGTTGACAAGTGCAGAAAAAACTAGTACAACAAACGAGCAACCTAGCATGCAGGAAGAGTGTAAAATACGATTACCCTGCAAACATTAGCCATGCAACAAAATGGACTAAAGGCTTGTTGCAGTCACTTCTCACCTCTTAGCTTGTTTCAACTTCTGGCTTATCAATGAGAAAGTACTCTTTAAAAAATTGTCATTATACCTCTGGTTCGTTAGCCATGTAAACAAGACCATGGTCAGTAGCAATACAAAGAAAGGCCAGAATGCTAGTCAAGGGTCTTTCCCTCCTTTTATTCAAATATCTTCTGAATTTACACTGCACAGAGAACAGAAATCCCAATCAGAAAAAGTAATGCTCCTCTCGAAGAAAACTGCCCAAAGAAAACTCAGAAATACGTCCCATTGATTTCAATAAAGCTTACTCCCAAATAAATGAAGGATTGCAGCCACAAACTCTGAATATCAGCTGTAATACTTCCTGAATACTTCTGTTTCTATACCAAAGGTACCTTGAGAGGCATTCTTGGCGGCTGCCACACAATTCAGAAAGTTGACCAAGTCAGAGCCTGAGCATCTTTCCAGAAGTTGAATCATAGAATAGTAGAGTTGGAAGGGGCCTATAAGGCCATCAAATCCAACTCCCTGCTCGATGCAGAAAAGATCTGATAGACTTTCTCTCTGCAGAATAGCTGTTAGCTGTTATTAATTGTTCAAGGCACATTGGGCATCTAATGGATTTGATGGTTTGTTTGTTTTTAATATAATCACTATCTCAGAGTTTATTTCTGAGCAGCTAAGATTAAAAGATTTAGTCTTTTATCTTTTATTGTCACCTTGTAAAATAGATTACCCGGACTTTTGACTTGTGTGTATGTATCAACTTGTTCAGTTGCTACTTCAAGCACACTTAGGTAGCAGTCTGAACTCACTCACCAGACAGCAAGTTCCATTGAAGTCAATGGTTCTTACTTTTGATCAGTAAGTCCCATTGACTGCAATAGGACTTGCTCCCAGGTAAATTGGCATAGGTTTGCAGCCTAAACTGAGTCTGCAATCCTTAAGTGTTAACATAAACATAATTAATTTACAAACACAAAACAGGATCTTTGATAAAGGAGGGGGGAAGTGTTAGGCGGGGGAGGTTTTTGCATTTGTGGAGGAAGTTGTCAGGGTTGCAAAGGGCTTGAAGATTTGCCATTAGGCATCCTTGGGTAAGGGCATCTCTCCCTGGACAAAAGGCCCTGAAACTGCAGCAAAACAGCTGATCAACTGCCCACCCCTGTAAGTACTTTCCAAAAGAGCTCTCTTCCTCCTCTAAAGACAGCCGTGATCTCAGAGTGGCCAATTTCATTGCAAGGCCTTGGAATAAGTCAGTGGTTGAAAAGTAGGTGTTCGTGTCCCAACACTCCCAAAAGGGTGTGGAAGATGAAATCATTGCATTTGTATAGTCTCTGTTTAGAAAGTAACATTTGGAGCAGGAGAATATGTCCCCCAATTGCAAACCTTCAATAAATGTACCCTAGGCTCAATTAAAAATGGGGTTCATATTCTGCCTATCCTGCCTATCCCATTATCCAGCCTTTTCTATTCCTCCCAAAGCATAAAACACTTCAACTTGGGGAATGGTGATGGAGCAGCAGGTGGTAAGGAGACCCCACTACCACACATGAGAGGTCTTGCAGGACCTCTCCTTAACTAAAAGTTATGTTCAAGTCATTATTTCCATCCAGAACTTGGTTTGACTTGATCAGCTGTGCAGACTGCTAGCCAAAAGCTCTGAGACCATCATTCAAAACAGCACTAAGGACAAAGAATCACATTTCAAAAGTCAGTGTTACTTACCAACAGATTATATTACCTGCTATTTAATTTTATAACAGGTGTGGGTGTGTTGCATTATGCTGTTTTAAATAGGTCCCCAGGCCAGCGTGACATCAGGACATCAGGAAAAACTTCCTGACTGTTAGAGCAATACGACAATGGAACCAGTTACCTAGGGAGGTTGTGGGCTCTCCCACATTAGAAGCATTCAAGAAGCAGCTGGACAACCATCTGTCAGGCATGCTCTAGGGTAGATTCCTGCATTGAGCAGGGGGTTGGACTCGATGACCTTATAAGCCCCTCCCAACTCTACTATTCTATGATTCTATGATCATATCTGAGGGCAGCACAGTTGCTACTATTTGATAATATAATAGCCAGGGGATATATGATAGTGGGGATTGGAGAATGAAGGATCCCCTTGGGTCCTTCTCCAGAGGGCTTTGTCCCCTGTTTGCTCTTCAGATTTGATGTTAGTGCTGTTTAATGCCAGGTCAGTACATGGAGAGACTGGAGCCATCCAGAATTTAATCCTGGTTCAGGGTGCTGATCTGCTGTGAATTACTGAGACTTAGGGGGATGAATTGGGAGGTGCCCTCATCCTCTTTTTGGAGCCTAAGAAAGTATATAAGTTTGTACCCACTGGGCCTACCATTAGGCAGCGTGAGGAAATCACCTCAGGCGGCAGATGAGAAGGGGGCAGCTGTTCCCACCTGTTGCAGGACAGAGCTGTTTCTGCCACACAGCTTGAACTGGGTCCACCGAAAGAGCCTCTGCTGCCTCTAGTGTGGTTGGGGACCCTGTCTCATTGCCAGGGTTGAGATAAGATTCAGCTGCCAGTACAGCCCCCTCAGAAGGATGCTAGATCATGATGTAGTTTCATTTCATAAACATCTGTGCGTGGAGGTTGGCATGGCAGCCACCAGTATGGACTTTGCCGTTGCTGCAAAATTAAAATTAAATCAGAAAAAGCCACCTGCCAATAGCAAGTTTATATGTCAACCACTTAGAGATTCCTTTTAATATTAAATTATATATAAATATTAATAATTGATAATTAACAAGTCCCTTAATTTTTTTGTTTTTGTTTACAAAATCCACTCTTCCTTGAAAATAATAATAATACATACCCCCTTTTGTTATCAAGGAATGGGACAGTGAATTTGCAGGGTGGGGGGGGGTTCATCTCCGCTCTAAGTGTGATGTTTTCACTGTGCTCTCTAAGAATTCCATGTGCAAGAAAAAATACCTTTGTAATTCTATGCATTTCATCATGGGAAGACCCAATTCATTTTGTTAGTCATTCATTGAAATCACTTCTGTTTTATTATACATTCATTCAAGTCACATTTATTTCATTACTTGCTTTTTGTCTCTTGTCCTGCTGCTGCAGTTACCCTGTCTCTTGGCATACTCATGTCTGGAGACCAGGGCATGACCCAATGTGTTTTGGCTGAATGGGCAATGAGAAATGGCTGTGTTTTGTTTTCATGTTTGTTTGTTTGTTTGTTTAAATTGTATCCTGCCTTTCTACCCCAAAATGGCACTCGGTGCAGCTAACATAAAAACAAATCAATTAAACAACGAATAAGTATAAAAGCGTTCACCCACCCATCCACCCATGGTTTCTGGTCTTAAGAAGGATCCCAAACTGGCTCTCAATAAAACTATTTAAAATACAGTAAAATCAATTACATACAATTAAAAACACAACAATAAAAGAAATAAATAACACCCAACCAATTAAAAACCCCTTTAACCACAGAACAATGGTGAAAGGCTGCCTGAATAAAAATGACTTTGCCTGCTGGAAAAAGGACGACAGAGAGGGAGCTAATTTAGCCCCACTCAGCTGCGATTTCTGGAACCTGGGAGTGGCCACCTCTCTTGCACCTTATAATAATAATAATAATAATAATAATAATATAATAATAATAATTATAATTATAATTATTTATAACCCGCCTCTCCCTCCGGATCGAGGCGGGGAACAACAACAATATAAAACACAAGAATCACAAACAGTTAAAATTTTAAAAACAAGAAAAAAAAATACATCATTAAAAACATCTTAAAATTCATCTGGATAGGCCTGCCGGAAGAGAGCAGTCTTCATGACTCCCTCATGAAGACTGCTAATTTGTCTAATCTCCTCCGGCAGACCATTCCATAGTCTGGGAGAGGTGGAAGAGAAGGTCCTCTGGGTAACACTCGTCAGCCTAGTTCTGGCTGACTTGAGTAAGTTCTTCCCAGAGGACCTGAGCGTGCAGGGCGGATTGTACCTCTAATGATGGTGGGACTGAGAGAACAGCCCTCCCTGAAGGTCTTTAAACCTTGGAAGGCTTGTGTAGGAGAATGTGACGGATCAAATAGCCATTCATTGCTGCTGAATAATCATAACTAGGCTGCTAATCATTTATTGCTGATTATTACTCCTCTTATGAATTAGGCTGCTATTTATTGTTACTGATTACTTCTCTTACATACAACAGTGCGTATTAATCAACTATTTTGCTGAATTGCCTAGACTGGTACTTGGGAAACTATGATTTTGAACCATTTGCTGTGTAACTATAAACTTCTTATTAAATGAATTTTGAAGAAACTTTTTGACAGCTATTCATTATCCATTTTCATCTATTTTTTACTTCCTTTTAAATAATATTAATAGTATGTGTTGTTTTATTATGGAAAAGCTGTGTTTCTTATGAATTTATTTATCATTATATGTGAAATTATATATGGAAGTATAATTACCATTAGTATTTTTATTTAATTACTGCCGTCAACTATCCTGATTGTGACTCAGTGGTCCAAATCCCACACTGCCCTTGTGCTCAAGCAGCCACCACTTCCAGCCCACAAGTGGCCACTACTGCTTGTAGAACGATGATTTAGCACTCCCGGAGGCAAGCTGAAATGAGCGCAAGTCTTGTTTCTGGAAGGGGGCAAGTCAGCAGAGCTCACACAGGGCAACTAACTCTGCTGACCTGCCCTCTTCCAGACATGAGTGTTTTTGCTTGTTGGGGGACTAGCCTCCAGAAGTGCTAAATTGTCATACAGGTAGCAGTAGGGGCCACTCACAGACTCGAAGTGGCAGGGCTGGCTGGGCAAGAACCACAATTGGCAGCCAGCACTACTTTAGATTGTGCCTTGTTTTATATATTTTAAAATGATTTCATGGTTTTAATTTTTGTGAACCGCCCAGAGAGCTTCGGCTATGGGGCGGTATAGAAATGCAATAAATAAATAAATAAATAAATAAAATTCTTCTTCTTCTTCTTCTTCTTCTTCTTCTTCTTCTTCTTCTTCTTCTTCTTCCTTACCCGCCTCTCCCTCCAGATCAAGGCGGGGAACAACAATACATAAAACTGATTACAAGCATATAAAATTAATACTTTCTTGAAATATCAACAAAGTCTTAAAATTCGAGTGGGTAGGCCTGCCGGAAGAGATCAGTCTTTATAGCTCTCTTAAATTCTGGAAGACTGATAAGTTGGCGGATCTCTCCCGGCAGGTTGTTCCACAGTCTGGGAGCAGTAGAAGAGAAGGTCCTCTGGGTAATGGTTGTCAGCCTAGTCTTGGCTGACTGTAATTAATTCTTCCCAGAGGACCTGAGTGTACAGGGCAAATTTTATGGGAGAAGGTGATCCCTCAGGTAACCTGGACCCAAACCATGTAGGGTTTTAAAGGTAATGACCAACATTTTGTACTTCACCTGGAAACTAATTGGCAGCCAGTGGAGTGATTTTAAAGCTGCTGTACTATGGTCACCCCTAGGTGTACCGGTGACCAACCTGGCTGCCATATTTTGAACTAGTTGAAGTTTTCGGACTAGACACAGAGGTAGCCCTATGTACAGCACATTGCAGAAGTTAAGCCTCAAAGTTACCAGCACATGCACTACCGTCTTTAGGTCTTCCAACTCTAGGAAGGGGTGCAGCTGGCGTATCAGCCTAAGCTGATAATGGGCACTCCTGGCCATCACATCTATCAGAGCTGTCATTTGAAGCGATGGATCCTGGAGCACCCCCAAGCTGCAAACACAGCTTTTCAGGGGGAGTGTAACCCCATCCAGAACTGATTGACACACCTCCAAACCCAAGTTAGGGCCTTTGATAGTTAGCACCTCCATCTTGTCTAGATTCAGCTTCAGTTTGTTTTTCCTCATCTAGCCCATTACCGCCTCCAAGTATTCATTCAGAGGAGACACACTATCCTTAGCTGATGATGTTGTCAAAGGCATGGAGAAATATATTTGGGTGTCATCAGCGTACTGATAGCACCCTGCCCCATGCCTCCAGATGATCTCTCCCAGCAGTTTCATGTAGATGTTAAACAGCAGTGGGGATAGGATGGCACCTCGTGGTATGCCACACAACAGCTCCTTCTTTGAAGAACAACTATCCTCAAGCATCACCATCTGGAACCTGCCTGAGAGGTAGGACCAGAACCACTGAAGCACAGTGCCCCCGATCACAGCAAACTACCGAAGACTCTAAAATCAGGTTCAGGGGGGAAGGTGGCTGAGTTAGACCCCTCACCACCCTGAACAGTTCTGTTGGATGTGAATTCGCAGACGCAATGAGTGCAGAGAAGAAAACTTTCTTTGCTGCATGTATTGCCACCCCATAGAAACGAAGATGTTCTCTATGTCGTGTCTTGTTGAATACAAATTTAGTTTTCCACCATTGGCACTCCAGTTGTCACCCTTCCCGCTTCAACTCCCTGAGATCTTCAGTATACCAGCGTGCCCAATTAGAAGTGGGTCAGAGAGGACATTTTGGGGTGATTGTGTCGATAGCCCTAGTTAGGTCTTGATTCCATCTATTGATCAAGGCTTCTGCAGGATCGTCAACAATACCAGCCATAGAACCCTCTAAGGCTTTCTGGACTCCAAGAGGATCCATCAGTCTTCGAGGGTGGACCATCTTAATAGGTCCGCCACCCCTGCAGAGATGGGTGGTAGCTGTGATACTAACCCTGACCAGAAAATGGTCTGTCCATGACAATGCAGAGATATTTGTCACCTCCGCCCACAGATCCATCTGTTCAGAACTGAAAACAGCATTGAGGGTGTGACCTGCTGAATGTGAAGGTCCAGAGACGAACTGGGATAGGCCCATGTTTGTCATGGATGCCATGAACTCCTGAGCTGCACCTGACAAGCTAGCCTCGAAAGGGATGTTGAAGTTGCCCAGGACCAAAAGCCTGGGAGACTCCAAAACCAGCTCCGAGACCAGTTCTGTGAGCTTGGCCAGGGAGACTGATAGGTAGCAAGGTGGCCAGTACACTAACATAATCCCTAGTCTATCCCTGGCCTTCAGACTCGGGTACATACATGCGATGTGATTCAATTCCTGGACAGGAAGTCTGGTCAGGTTAAGATTGTCTTTGTAGACCACAGCTACTCTGCCCCCCCCCCGCCCACTTTCCCTCACCTGCTCACTAACACAATACCCAGCTGGGAGGGTCTGGGCCCCTGTCGGGCTACTGTCATCTCCCAGCCAGGTCTCTGTGAAGCATGCTAGTGGGCAGCATTGCATTCTGCATTATGTGTTGGCTCATTTTGGATTTGGTAGGGAATTAAGGAAATGCATATTGGAATATGAATGATTTAAGATCTTGAGTATTAGATACATTATTGCTAAATAATTGCTAAATAAGTAAGAAGTAGGTGACTGTATTAATTTAGTAAAAGAGGATTTTGTAATGGCTATGACATATATAACAAGAAAGTGATCTGTGGATATGGGAAAGCAGCAGAAGAAATTGAGAAAATATTTCTAGCTGACTATTTTTCTCTGATCTATTCAAAGAATGTGATGTGATTACTAAACTAGAAGTCAAAAAACATTGATGAGAGATTTCTCAAGTTACAAAAATGAGGAATTGATAGCAAGAGATGAACAGATGGCTATTTCAAAAGAAGCTGAATTCAGGATTTGTAAAAACAGCAAACAGTTGTAAAACCATTGAAATTAGGATGACCTTATGCCTGGTTTTCCCCAGATTTGTCTGGGTTTTTACTCCCTTCTGGGATGTCCAGAGGGGGTTTTAATATTTTTAAAAAATATCCGGGGAAATTGTGATGTGCCATCTGTGCCAGAAATCTTGTGTCTTGCAAGGCTTCTGGAATGAGGTGTCTGAGCAAGACGTCAGACAATAATCCCAGAAGTCTTGTGAGACTTCCAGGAGCGGCGGGGAAACTATTCTCGGTTTGGCTGTCACCACATCAAGGTAAAGATTTCCTTGTGTGCAAAGATTTTGTCCAGTTCTGTTTGTGCAATGAAAGATTTGAAGGTTGATTGAACTACTTGAGCTTTCGCTTTGCTATAAAGGAAGAAAATTGATATATTTGCAACCACTTTAGGTTCCTGTGCTGAAGCATATCTCTAAGTTGTTGACTGGATCTGGGATATAGGCCCATAAACAAGTATTTTAATCTGGCCTGGTCCCAATTTGTCTGTATCATAAAACAACAGGTGTGTGTGGGTGTGTGGAGGGGAATGGGATCACTTGGAATGGAGCAAGAAACCTGTATAATGTTTTCCAGATTTCCACGGCTGCTTGAAGAAATGGGTTGTGAACATTTCCATTTCTCCAATCTGTAAGCCTTCTTCACTCCTCTAATTCTTGAAATCTTGCATCCAATCATATCCATGTATTTTCAGGTTAGCTGATCAAAACTTTAATTGTTTGAGATGGTATGCATCATAATAAGTCCCTAGATCAGGAATTCCCAATCCACCCAACCTGGAATGCTTATGAAGAATATGTATTGATATTCTTGCCTTTATTATGGACAAAATCAATTAAGAGTCACTGCTATTTGTTTATGCATTTCACTGAAAGAGAAATTGGAAAGGTCTGAAATAGGTACAGGAGTTTTTGGCATGATATTCATCTTTACTGAAGCAATTTTCACTAACCACCACAGTTTTAATTTCTTCCAGTTTCTAAAATATTTTAAAACTTGGGTATGTAGAAGTTTGAAGTTTATTTTTAACATACTATGGGTGGATTTTGGTTTGTAGATTCCTAAATATTTTACAGTTTTGGCCTTTACTGGGATATCAATAATTTTTGTGAGGTCATCTTTATTTGCTTCAGATGACTTCAAACTTAAAATATTAGATTTTTTAAAATTGATTGTCAGCCCCAACATTCTACCATATTCTCTAATTATTTATAATATTTTGTAGGTCCCTTATTTGGCTTAAAAGTGTTAAAGCCAGATAATCAGCATATAAATTTGTAAGAATCTTTTCACTCTTGATTTGAATTCCTTCAATTGTAATTTCTTAGGAGATTGGCCAATTGTTTGATAAATAGAGTAAATAATGATGGGGGGATAAAGGGGACCTTTGCTTGGTGCCTCCTCGTATTGAAATCAGAGACAAACGAAATAATTTGTTCTGACCAATGCATAATTGGAGCAATATAAGGATTTCTGATTGTCTGTGAATTTTAAACCTAGTTCCAATTTGTCAAAGGCTTTTGACACATTAAGGGAGACTACAGCAAAGAGTTTATCCTTACTTTGAGAATAAGGGAAGATTACATTTCACATCTTTTATATGGGATCTGTCTCCCCTCGATGAACCCAAATTGATATTGAGATGCTATTTCATTTACTTTAAAGGTCAGAATTACCATAAATAATTTGTAGCCTTGAAAACTGGCTTGTAATTTTTGACTTCCTTTATATTTTTATTTGATTTAATAATTAGTATTACCCTGGAGGTTTTCCATGTCTCCAAGATGAATAATTTTTGCAAGAACGACATCTGTGAGAGCTCAAAGGTCTTGAAAAACACACCTGTGATGTAGGGATGTCTATCGTATAGGGTCCTGTAAAGGAGATCAGATAGACTGCGCTGAAAGATTTGTGGGTTTTGTAGTAACATAGTGCACAGAGCAAGCATGGGTTTTAGTAAGAGTTTGTTTTAGCATGGGAACAGGGAAATTAAAATGACAAAGGACCTTGGCTCGGCCACCTGGGGAGAGATTGATAGCCCTAGGGCAGAACCCAGGCCAGGAATAACTGGCTTATCTCAGCCATAAACTTCAAAGCTGAAAGAGGGAGTGTGAAACTCGAAGAGAATCTGGCGCCGAGAAGGGAGGGGGGATGTTCGAGGAGAGGAATAAAGCCAGAAGCTTAGGTCTGCTTGGTGTGTCTTTGGCTGACAAGAAGTGGCCAAGGGGCCAGGTCTGGCTGGGTAACTGATTTTATTGTCTCTTATATATATGCATGCTGGGTCTTGTTGTAGATTGTTGGAATTTTAGACTACTTAACCTACTCTTAATCTAATAAAGTCTTATATCTCAAGAAAATTGAGTCTTGGTTTTTGATTCTCTGGATTCTGCACATTTCTGCCAGGAGACGTGGCCAAGGCCGTTTCTCCTTTACAGGTCCGACGTCCAATAACGAACCGATAAGGACATTATCAGACATCCGATGACAAATAACGATTATTTCCGAAACTTCAACTAGTTCAAAATATGGCAGCCAGGTTGGTCACCGGTACATCTAGGAGTGACTATATTACGCCAGCTTTAAAATCGCTCCACTGGCTGCCAATTAGTTTCCGGGCGAAGAATAAAGTGTTGGTCATTACCTTTAAAGCCCTACATGGTTTGGGTCCAGGTTACCTGCAGGATCGCCTTCTCCCATACAATCCGCCCCGCATGCTCAGGTCATCTGGAAAGAACTTACTGCAGTCAGCCAAGACTAGGCTGACAACCGTTACCCAGAGGACGTTCTCTTCTGCCGCTCCCAGACTGTGGAATGACCTGCCGGAGGAGACTCGTCAACTTAACAGTCTTTTAGAATTTAAGAAAGCTATAAAGACTGTTCTCTTCTGGCAGGCATATCCAGTGGAATTTTAGAATGTTTTAAGGATGTTTTTAGGATGTTTTAGGATGTTTTAATGCAGTTTTAATAATATGTGTCATGTTTTAATCAGTTTTATGTATTTTATCATGTTGTTGTTCCCCGCCTCAATCCAGACGGAGAGGCGGGTAAGAAATAAATTGTTATTATTATTATTATATTATTTCCTAAGGAGGCCCTATCTGATCGGATCCAATATCCATATGTCCGATAATTATCGGATATATCGGATTTTCGGACCACCAGTTTAGGTGTTTTCGCCATAGACTTGCATTGGGGGGAAACACTGGGCAAAAACACTGGGCCAGCACTTCCTCCCTCCTCCCCACCACTCGCGCTCCTTACCTGCCACCATCGCCATCCTGCTTCCATCCACTGGTTCCATAGTACTGATAAACAGGCTTTCTGGCCTGTTCCTCAGTACAGAGACATGACAAGTGATGATGTCATCACTTGGCTCGTCTCTGTACTGAGGAACAGGCCAGAAAGCCTGTTTATCAGTACTATGGACCAAGTGGGCGGCAGCAGGGACAGCCGCAGTTAAGGAGCGCAAGTGGGGGGGAGGGAGGGGTCCCCCCCTAGGGAGGGGTCCCCCCCTTACCTGCAGCCTTCCCCGCTGCCGCCCACTTGGTCTGTAGTACTGATAAACAGGCTTTCCGGCCTGTTCCTCAGTACAGAGTCTCACCGAGTGATGACGTCATCACTTGGCACATCACTGTACTGAGGAACAGGCCGGAAAGCCTGTTTATCAGTACTATGGAGCCAGCGGATGGCAGCGCAGGATAGCGACAGCAATGACGGCAGGTAAGGAGCACGAGTGGTGGGGGGAGGGAGGAAGTGCCAGCCCAGTTTTTTTGCCATAGACTTGCATTGGGGGAAAGCTTTCCCCCCCCAATGCAAGTCTATGGCAAAAACACCTAAACTGGTGGTCCAAAAATCTGATATATCCGATAGTTATTGGACATATGGATATCGGATCTGATCAGATAGGGCCTCCTTAGGAAATAATCATTATCTGTCATTGGATGTCTGATAATGTCCTTATCGGTTCGTTATCGGACATCGGACCCGATACGATACACATCCCTACTGTGAAGCCATTTGTGCGTTGTTTTACTTTATATTGTAATGGCAATATGAAGCCCCTCTTGTATGATTTCTTCATTTAAAAAGTGCTTGTGCTCTGATGATAGTTTGGAAATTAAAGATTTATTCTAAAATGATTTGATTCCATTCCTGTCTGCTTATTTGATGTAAACAAGTAATTAAAGTATTTGCTAAATAATTCATTAATTTGAGATGGAATAAAAACCCTCTTGCCCTTACTGTCTCTGACAAAAATATTATATTTTTATTTTGTTTTTATATAGTTTACTAAAAGTTTGGATGATTAGTTACAAAATTCATAATATTTTTGATCAAGTTCATTGTAATTATCTATCGGGCTTGCAGCTCAGAATTTTTAAATTATCAGTTGTTTTAGAATGTGAAAACTACCTTTTTTCTTATGTTGATCTTGCAGTGCCTTAATCTCTGCCTCTATTTTCCACCCTTGAACTTCTTAAATTTCTTTGAGAGTACTCATTTCCTTTATACAGTGCCCTCTGATCACCACCTTTACAGCGCTCCAACTTACTTATTTGGCATTTCCAGAAAGAAATCTGAGATTGCAAGGAACACTGCTGACACTGGGCATGGCCCAACATTGTTATGGAGCCTCTTTTGGGTTCCTTTAGCACCATCCCATCCAGATTCGAAGATAAAATGTTTCCACATTTTTAGCCCCGCTGTCAATAAGTATTTTTTTTCCCTTGACATCTTCCAGAATTTGTAGAATTTGGGGAATAAATGCATCCTAGGCTTTTCTTTTGATCTTTTATGGTGACTAGCAAATACATATTTCACTCTACGATCTGACAACATGTCTGAGATTATAATTTCGATTTTTTCTTTATTGCTATTAACACTACCATGAAATTGGAGGATTTTCAGCAGCATAGGACTCTCTAATCCTGACCCCCCCTTTAACTTTTTTTAATCAACATTTGTACCCACCCCCTTGACATTTAGTGGCCATATGGACAGGACAATCAGGGCTCCTTAAACACTCACACACACAGGATTATTTTCCCTTGGCCACGGAGCTGCGTGGGGCTAGAGTGGCCAAGTTTCTGCTGCTCTTGCCTCATGACTGTGGACAAGGGAGTGACAGAGTTGGAGGGGAAATCCTCAATATCTTTGAGATCAGAGGCACTGAGTAAGGTTCCACTGGAGATAATTTAGACTGACCCAACCCACATAACACTACTCCCCCTTCTGAAGAGATCTGGACCACAGACTACTAAAGACAATCAAAGTAGCAGACCATAATAACAGTTCTTGTATGGCCATTTGATTTATGAGGCAGGTGCTCCTGCAGGCTACCAAATGGAGGGAGTAACAGGCCATAAAGATGCCTGGCTGGGTCTGCCAGAAATCATGCCTCAACACTCTGGGAAGGTCCATGTTCAAGGGTGACTATATTTTGGAAACCAAAAAGGAGGACAACATGGTCCGCCCCCAAGGGGGCATCTCCACCAACATGTCTGCCCCCAGGGGGCATGTCCAGCACCAAGGGGGTGTGCCCACCTGAATGTAGCCTTGGTCACATATCTCATTTTACGGAACACAATTAAGACAAATCTGTTCTACAGAACATCTTAATGTTAAAATCACTGAAATAACAAGTTAGACATCCAATGTATCTGAAATTAACTTCACTCACTCCTACTTTTGTAGATTTTGCTGTACTTTGTTGCTATCCTCTGTGTGATACATTCTCTCCTCCCCTCAAATATCTTTTCTGACTGTATCCTCACTCCGCTGCAAGCTGCTGCTTAACAGGGCTTGCTGCCTGCTGGCTGGCTGGCTTTTTATTTTTAAAGTTCAATGTGTTTTGGAAACTTGTGTATCGTCACAAGTTTCTCTGCTCTAACATTGTGTATTGTCACAAGTTTCTCTACTCTAACATTAGGGTGAGTGTTGTGGGTGGCAGACACTACTTCACCCATTCACACTTCTCACTTATCTATAATAGCTTCTCAAGGCTTTTGCATTGGCACCACTTTTCACATCCAGACTTTGAGCTCCTGTCTACTTCCTGCACAAAAACGTGACTCTGAAACCCTTGCATGCCAGCACCGTGGGGCTAAGTTACAATAGGTGTCATTGGGTTGTCTCTGCAGGCTCTGTTGTCTCTCTCTCTAAGTCATCACAGCCAAACCAAATGTCAGAGATTGAAACTGGGACATCTCCCTGACATCTCCAGGTGAGGCCAGAAAAATTTCTGCCTGAAATCCTGGAAAGCCGCTGCCAGTCAGTGTTGACAATTTATTTATTTTTATTTACTACTGGGCAGTTCACAATTAAAACCGTAAAATAAACCCAGCAGCAATTACAGCCCAGGGAAAACATGTGTGAAAAGATGTGTTTTCAAGAGTCATTTAAAAGATGTTACATGTCCCACCTCCTGAACTGCATGAGGCAGGGTTTTCCAGATGGTGGGTGCTGCTACATGGAATAATACTGGGGCTCGATGGACCAATGTCCTAACTCAGTATAAGGCAGCTTCCTATGTTTCCTACCTGAGGTTGCAGCAGGATCTTCAGCTAATTAAAGAGAAAGAATCCTGCAGCTAATTTACAATATATCTTGATGACCATTTCATAGCTCTGTTCAGCTGTTCTCAACCTACACAGAGTGAATGCATGAGGCAAGGTAGTGCTCTACCCCTGCTCCCTTCCTCATGCATCTCCATTGTCCTGTAGTTGTGGAAGTAAAAGGTCTGTAGAGGAGAGCCTTTCCTCATGATCCAAGATTGTGGAATATTCCCACATGCCCAGGAACGATGTTACAATAGGGGCATGGTGGGAAATTAAAATGGCAGTTCCAAGACTAGGGCCTGGCCTCCCCTTGAGGGTGCCACATGTCTGGACCAGGAAGTGGCTATAGAAGTAGTACCAATGCAAAAAAGGATGTGTGCCCCCTCCCCCCCCAAAAAAGCTTGGGGGAAAGGTTATCCTAACTAAGGCTAATTTAAACTCCCCAAGATTGATATTAAAAGCAAAGCAACCCTAACACCCACAAGGCTCAGACTAGATACAGATAAGGTAACCACCCAGATTCAACCAAACACACTAATTCAAATCCCTGTAATCTATTTAGACTGTCCCAAATGAATTATCTCAAGAGGAAACCCCTCCAATAGCTAAAGCTAGTCCTGAGGTGTCCAAACCAGATTTCAATAGCAAGTCAACAAAACAGAAGATGCAGCAAAGGGGATGGGGGTGAATGCTGTTAAGGCAGCAGCTTAATGATAGTACCAATCTCACTTTCTCCTCAATAAACTGAATCTAAAACTTGTGGGAGGTGGTGATGAATTGGCTTATTTAACTGAGTTGTGGCATAGTAACTGGGAAGGTGTGAAACAGACATTTCTGTACTATTCATATTCGTTACACAACATTTGAAATGTAAGTAGGAGTGAGTAGCCATTCACAGCTAATCCATGGAAAGAATATGTATCCAAAATTAGATCATACGTATTTAAGAATAATTAATTAGAATAAATGTTTCTTGAGGTAACAACGAAGAATTCAGGACTCAGTGCTTCCGTGAAATGGTGATACTGTAATTCTGCAGGGACTGAAGTATTTTCAACATGATTTATCTAGTCACCATGGCAACTCTCCAGTGACCAAATGGAACTCTTCTGGAAAACCCTTCGTACATTTTTATATGTCAGCTTTTGTCTTTCCAGTGAGTAATTCCCATTTGTTCATTATTCTGAAGTGGATGGTAGTTAGATGGGTGAAATGTTAGGAATGATCAGTCCAAAGAATGGAGCAAATCATGTGAGAGGAAATGCATGTATTATTAAAACATAACACCACATCACCATCTCAGGATTAGCTTGACTGACAGCTATTGGGAACTGAAACAAAAGCACATTTGTGCTTAAAGTACAAACATTTCAAGGTCTCAGGTGACTGCAATTACAAATGCAAAACATCAGGGATGTTCTTTTATTTTGGATCAACCACAGTCATTATTAATAACAGCGTGCAAGTTATTAGAAGAGAAAACATTTCAAATAAAAAAACATGCATAAGAAATGATAAAATGCAACACCTTGGAGGGTCGATTTGAGAAAATCCAGTGGTGCTATAGATGTTGTTCTTGTAATAAATCTGAGGTGGAAACAATAACTCATGTTCTGCTATACTGTGAATACTATTGCCAGGCCAGAGCTGATTTAATTTGGCCCATTATACACTCCTTTCCAGGAAGATCACTTGAACATCTCTCAAATCTGTTACTACAAGGTTCGTCTAAGACAATAACAGAACAGGTGGCCAAGTTTCTGAATTTGGCAATACAAACAAGAGCTTTAATATCAGCCTGATTATTTTAGATTATTTTAGAATAAAAGTCTCTGTATTTTTTTACTTAGAATGTTTTTATATTTATGATTCCCTATGTAGTTATTAATATCTGTGATACCTTTGGTCTATTGACTGTAATAAAGGAATGATTGAAAATGCAACAACCTCAGGGCAAAACGCATTTAAAACATTTTAAAATCCATAATTGTTACTTCTGAGTGAAGAACTGGTCTTGCAATATATTTGAGGATGTTGATTCTATTTACATTTATTACCATAGCAACTGTGTGGGCTCTCCAAGAGCAGTCAGATATGAATGATGTCACTAGGACTGAGTGAGCAACACCTTTCACAGCAGCACATAAACAAGGAGAAAACCATAATAAATGGAGCTTCAGTAATAGAAGGTAATTCGCCTCGGTTCTTTATTGCAGATGTTTTCTCCATCAGTGTATGATGAGTGCCACATAATGTTGCATATTAGAGTAGGCTGACCCTATGAAAAGGAGGACAGGGCTCATGTAACTTTAACAATTGTAGAGAAAAGGGAATTTCAGCCAGAGTCATTTGTATGCAATTAGTTCCTGGTGAAATTCCCTCTTCATCACAACAGTTAAAGATGCATGCACTATACTAGAGTGACCATATACAAAAGAAGGCAGGGCCCCTGCAACTTTAACTGTTGTGATGAAGAGGGAATCTCACCAGGAACTAATTGCATACAAATTACATGAGCCCTGTCCTCCTTTTCATATGGTCAGCCTATATTAGAGAACCTGCTGCACAAGAGAGTCTTTGGCTCAGGGCCATAATGTGTGAACAAACACTCAAATATCTTTTTAAAAAGCATTATACTTAATTTAATGTCAGTTAACCTAGGCACAGGATGCCTAAATCCTTTTTTCCTGATACATTTGCTTTACTTGCACAGATTTTCTGTTCATCAATGATTCCTTTGTAGACAAAGCCAATTGCAGCCAATAACAATTTTGAATTGATAGATAGCACCCCAAATCTCCAAACAACTTGTCAGATAACAAGATTAGTACACCATGTGGTAATAGGTTATTAATCCAATTCTGACTTTTGTATCTGCCCCATGGCATTCAAATTGTGATGGGCAATGTATTGCAATGATTGTAAGGTTTCAGATTTCATATAGCTGAATTCATGTCTCTGCTTGAAGAAGAATTCTATAATGCAGGAATAAAATCTTCCTTCCTGAAAATACCTGATTGTACAGAAGAGAGGGCTATACTTCATTTCATTCCTTAGTTGCATTACCTGGGAGTCAGGAGTGAACAGTGAGACAGTTTTTTAGATGATACAAAATTACTACTCAAGCAGAAGAACTCAAAATTACTACTTCAAGCAGAAGAGCCTGCTGCCACCTCATCCAGCATCGTGTTTCTAACAGTGGGCAACCAAATGCTACCAGGAAGGAAGCCCACAAAAGCAGATGATGGCTATATGGTTGAACTTGGTTTGATTGATGTTTGGAGAATATTGCATCCTGATGATAGGGAGTAAACCTTTATTTCACCAGTACATCGTAACTGTTTTTGATTGGATTATTTCTTAGTTTCTACTTCTTTACTGCAGCAAATAAAGGCTTGCAAGTAGGGGTGTGCACTGGATCAGCTCTGATCCACGATCCAGAGCCAATCCAGGGGAAATCGGATGCAATTATCCGATTTCCGATCACCCCTCTGGATCGGCCGAACCTTTCCGAACCGGTCCGGAAGGACCCAATCTGGCTAGGAAAAAATCGGAGGATCGGCGGGCGCCCGCTGATGGAAGTGGACAGCGGGGGGGGGGGGGGGCTTACCTGGGAGGGCTGTCCATTTCCATTGGCGGGCGCCAGTGGGCACCCGCCGATGGAAGCAGACAGCCCGGCCAGGTGAGGACCGCAGAGGGGGCTTACCTGGGGGGGCGTCCTCCTCCTTCCGTTGCAGGCTGTAAACTACTGTGACCTAGGCCTCACGGCCTAGTTTACAGGAGAGGCCGCGAGGCCTAGTTTGCAGTAGTTTACCGGCGACAGACGGAGGAGGACGCCCAGCCAGGTAAGGAGCGGGGGGGGTGGCTTACCTGGGGGGGCTGTTTGCTTCCATCGGCGGGCGCCAGCGGGCGCCCGCCAATGGAAGCAGATAGCCCGGCCAGGTGAGGATCGTGGGGGGGAGAGGAGGGAGGGGGGGAGGGAGGCCCACTTACCTGCCGGGGCATCTTCTTCCTTCAACCGCCAGAGATCTACTGAGAACTAGGCTTTGCCGCAAAGCCTAGTTCTCAGTAGATCTCCAGCAGGTGAAGGAAGAGGACGCCCCGGCAGGTAAGGAGAACTGTGAGGGGGGGCTTACTTGGAGGGGGCTGTCCGCTTCCATCAGCGGATGCCAGCAGGCGGCCACCGATGGAAGCGGACAGCCCAGCCAGGTGAGGATTGCGGGGGGGGAGGCTTACCGGGGGGCTGTCCGCTTCCATCGGCGGGCGCCAACAGGCGCCCGCTGATGGAAGCAGACAGCCCAGCCAGGTGAGGATCGCAGGGGGGAGGAGGGAGGCCCCCCCACTTATTTGCCAGTGCATCTTCTTCCTTCACTTGCTGGAGATCTACTGAGAACTAGGCTTCGCAGCCTAGTCCTCAGTAGAGCGCCAGGTGATGACATCATCACCTGGTGCTCTACTGTGGACTAGGCTGTGAAGCCTAGTTCTCAGTAGATCTCCAGCAGGTGAAGGAAGAGGATGGCCCCAGCAGGTAAGGAGAACCACGAGGGGGGCTTACCTGCTGGGGCTGTCCGCGGGTGCCCGTGGGCGCCTGCGGATGGCCCCAGGAGGTAACTGCGGGGGGGGGGGGAGGGACAGGGAGGGGGGAGTTAGGCCCCCACTCATCCACCCACCGCCATTTTTCCCCATAGACTTGCATTGGGGGAAAGCTTTCTTTCTCCCAATGCAAGTCTATGGGGAAAACAAAAATGGCGGCCGATCCAAAAATCGAATGTCCAATTTTTGGATCTGGATCTGGCCCAATCCAGTCTGGGGGGGTCTCCGATTTTGTCCAATCCGATCCGGGACAAAATTGGAGGTCCCGATCTGGGTCCCGATCCGATCTGGGGGGTCGCTGCACATCCCTACTTGCAAGATTGATACACTGGTAATTTCAGACCATGCCCCATTATGCTTGGAGCTACAGATTTCAGGCTTGTCTAGGCCTCTGGGACTTTGGTGTTTTAATATTTCTCTCTTAAGTGATGAGATGTTTAAATCTCAGATCTCTGCTGAACTCTTGGAATATTTTGATATCATTGCAAGTTCTTGCGCTATGGAATGGGAGCCCAGCAAGGCCTGTATTAGGGGTTGAATTATTGCCTACGCTTCATTAAAAAAGAAGAAGCTTAAAACAGCGCAACAGGTGCTTTTAAATAAGAAATTTAAATCTTTTATAACCCAATTTGCTAGTTCCCCATCAACAAAGTTGTTTCAGGAGATGCAAAAAGTGAAATGCAAGCTCAATATCTTTTTTTCTCAGCGGGCAGAATTTGCTTTAACTTGTACATGGCAGAAATATTGGGAAAATGGAGAATGACCCAGTAAAATTTTGGCACATCGTTTTAAACACCCAAAACATCAAACTGTTATTTCTGCCATTAAAGATGAGAATAATATGATACATATGTCTCCTACAGATATAAACCTACAATTTTAAAGATTTTATACATAGGTGTATAGTAAGGGCAGAGAAATATCGGAGCAGGAGATGAATACTTTTTTTGCTCCGATTAAGCTCCCTTGCTTAGATTCTTTGCAAAGGCAGCATCTTATGGCTCCTATAAGACCTGAAGAGATCACAAAAATAATTTTGAATATGAATAATGGGAAATCCCCAGGCCCTGATGGGTTTCCAATTGAGTGGTACAAAGCCTTTTCTACTTTTCTAGCTCCAAAACTTTATCAACTTTACAAATATATATTTGAATAGGGTTTGCTTTCTTCATCATTAAATGATGCTTATATTACAGTCATCCCTAAGCCTGGCAAGGACCATACTAATTGTGCTAACTACCACCCAATTTCACCAATAAACGTTGATATCAAAATATTAACAGCAATTTTAGCCTTCAGCACCCTGCCTGCAATGAACACCACTGAATTTTCATCAAAGCAATTGGTGGCATCCTGCTGAATTGGCAGCAAACCACAACAGTGGCTTAAAAAGGTCAACTTTAAAGCTAAATTCAATGGCAAACCACTAGTTGTTTTTGGCACTGCCACTGCAGCAGCAAATTTGGCTGGGAGTTGGTGGCGTCAGGGGCTCCATTTAAGGCCAGGGGTCTGCATGTGGCCCATCAGCCACATGTTGCCCACACCGATGTAGAAGGTATGTTAAGGCCCAATGATTTCATTGAGAATTGAAATAAACTGAAATTCAGTTCAAATAATGGGATTTTAAAATGCTTAACCTTTGCTGGATTATTTCGATTGTCTTTATAACATGACAAAGTATAGGTAACCATGTAATTCACAGAAGAGCCATTCCATGAACCCGATAGCAGAGCCGAATTCTGGAGAACATGATTTGTGTTTCAGGAACAAAAGTTTACTGAGCATATTTGTAGTGTGATGTACAGGGAGGAGCAGTAAATAGAACCGTATATTGGTTCTTCTTGGTGATCTTTATTCATCATGTTTGCAGCAGCCATTTTGACACCTAACCTGCTGTTATTCTGACACATGCTAATGAATCCCTCCTCTGAACTGTGAAAGGTAAGTCTTAAAAAAGTGCCACTGTGATCATGGGAATTGCTGCAATTGTGTGCTGATGTTAGAATTTTGAATTCACATAATATTTCTTCTGTAAAATTATGGATGCAGCCTTCTCATGATGGGAATTAAAAATAGCAGTGGTGGCAGGTGTCTGAATTGGCAGATGCTATAGCAGAGGCATTGTTGTCCTTCAAAAGGGTTTGTAGTGTTTCAAAAACCTGGGAAAGAAAGGCGGAAGAAATTAATGTGTTACAACAACAACAACAACAACAACAACAACATCAGCAACAACACAAATACTTATTAGGCCACCACCTTCCACTCCCTTAAAAGGTATTGTCTGTCTTTTGTCTAAGCCTTCAACTCTACAGACAGCACTGGATGGGACAAACATTGCATTGCTGCCCAAAATGGCAACCCCATTTTTAATCCTCCCTCCTCTCCCTCTAACACATAGCTATGGAAGTGCCCTATCATGATAGCATCTCCCAACCTTCGAAGGAAGAGGTCTGCAGTTTAAAGGCCAAGGGGAAGTATGGGTTCATGTGGAGGCTAAGTTGTAAATACTATATGTAAAACTATAGTACATGCTAACTCTTGACATGGCATGGAAGATAAGATGGGCACCTTAACTTGATTTCCGTGCTTCATACTGCATGTACCAGTTTGCATATAGCTTAACGTTTCTCTTAAATTAAAAACTTTTATCCTAGAATTTCCTTGCTTTTTGAAAAGGAACTTCAATGAATTATATATGCCCTCTTGGAAGCAAATTTAGCTTCATTGTGGTTCTGTAATGCTTAGTATTTATGCTGCATTTTAAAATATCAGTAAACCCTATTGGGTTTGTTTTGTTTTGTTTTTGTAGCTTTTTGAAGTGTTGTAGTGGTTTTTAAATGTACAGTTTTTTTTTTGTAATAATTTTATTAATTTCAACATATAACACAAAAAATACACAATACTTATAAATCCTCAACAACCCCCGTGCTCCCCTTCCCCCGAGACCTTCTTACTCAATTGCTTATAAATTTTTCAAAAACTGCATTGATTCTTTAGACGGTGTACAACTTCTCCCCTTTTCTAAAACATATTCTAGAAACATAGCCCAAATCCTTCCAAAATCATTCTTTTTAGTTAATCCCATCTTAACTTTCATTATACAGGTTAATCTATCATTAATAGCAATATCCCACACTCCTTTATACCACTCTTCCATACTATAATCCCCTTGTATTTTCCAATTTTTAGCTATCATAAGTCTTGCCCGTGTCAGGAGATTATTTATTAATTCTTTAATATTATTATTACCATATTCTTTATCAAATAACCCCAGTAAAGCTATATTCGGACTTGCCTCTACCTTTTTATCTACTATCTCATTTATCTCCTTAAAAACTCTCTCCCAAAAATTTTTAACATGTTCACAACTCCACCACATATGGTAATATGTTCCCAATTCCTGACATCCCCTCGAACAAAAACTTGAAGCCTTCTTATCTATCTGATGTAGTCTTACAGGAGTGAGATACCATCTCCAGATTATTTTATACTGATTTTCTTTTATCCTTATTGAAAATAACTTTAAATTTCTTGATTCCCATATCTTTCTCCAGCTGTCCCCAGTGATCTGAATTTTCAAATCCTCTTCCCAGATTGTTTTCAAGCTATCTTGCACCATATCCTCCTCCAATAATATCTTATAAATCTCAATCATTAAACCTTTTTTACTTTTGCTTTTATTTCCTCCCACCTTCTCTCTAACCTCAATTAACTTTTCAAAACTTGTTTCCTTTCTACACTCCTTATTTTTCCTCTTCCATTTTAATGTCCACTGTTCCAATTGTATACTCTTGAAACATAAATTTTCCTGACCCATTAAAATTTCTTCTATTTGTTTTTATTAGTCATTTTCATTACCCAATCTTTCAGTTTAATTCCCCCCCCCCCTCAATAACCCCTCCAATTCTCCTCTCAAATTACCTGGGAAGTTTTCCATCAAAACCACTGGGGACAGAGGGGAAATTCCTGGCATTAATTTCTTCTTATATTTTCCCCAAATTTCTCTAATATTTCTTAAGATGGGATTTTCTATTCCTTTCAGTTGAGTCTTTTGTATATTGCTAAAGAAAACATTTTGTAGCTTTAGTTCTATTTTTCTTGTCTGCGGTTCTAACCATTCTAAATCCTCACCCCCAACTATGCTACTTATAACATGCCTTAATTGGTTAGCAATATAATACATCTTTATATTCGGTAAACCTAAGCCTCCTTCCCTTTGATTCTTATACCATTTTGTTTTATTTATTCTTGACTTCTTGTCCCCATTACAATAATTATTTATCATACACTGCCAGCTTTTAATTTCTACATCCGTTATCTTAATTGGTAACATCCTAAACAAAAAATTAATAATTGGTAATATCTTCATTTTAATTACCGCTATTCTACCAAACCATGACAGTTTAACCTTCCTATAAGCCCCTAGTTTCTGTAATATTTAAATTTTTAATCTACTAAAATTTATTTCCTCTAATGTTTCTAACTCTTTAGAAATATAAACTCCTAAATAACCCAATATATTTTTAACCTTCAAACCTAATCTTAGGCCCCCTCCACAAGGATGCGCTTTTGCGCCCGGTTCGGCGATTATGCGCATTATCGCTGATGCGCATTTACTCCTAATCCCTCTGCACGGGAGGCGGCGGGAGGCAGCGAAGCGCATTAATATATGTCCAAAAAGCGCTTTACAAGAAGTTAATGCGCATAATCGCTTGTTCACACTGCGAAAATGCGCTTTAACGGCCGGAGCAAAATAAAAGTCGCGATTTAACGCGCATTCGAAAATGCGCATTATCGGGGAGATAATGCGCCTGTACGCCCGTTTTGCGCTCCGCTGGTGTGGAGGTAAAATTTTTAATGAGCCTTCAAAGAGCTTTAAACGTCTCGTGTGGAGGCACCCTTAAACTTAACTCTTCCTCTTCTACTTTATCATAGTTAAAAAGCATCATATTGGATTTTCCCCAATTTATCTACAACCCTGTGACTTCTCCAAATTCCCTCAAATGTTTTTTAATTCCTTCTATATTCCCCCCGGATTTTCTAATGTCAGTAAGGTATCATCCGCAAACATATTAATTTTTATTTTATCCTGTTCTCCTATCCCTTTTAATCTCTCATCCTCCCTAATACCATTTGCTAACATTTCAATCACAATTGCAAATAATATTGGGGAGAGAGGACACCCTTGTCTAGTACCTCGGGCTAGGGTAATCTGTTGTGTTAAGCCATCATTTATCATCACTTCTGCCTTGTTATTTGCATACAACTGATTAATCACCCCCACAAATCTTTCTCCAAAGCCAAATATTTTTGTAATAGTTTTTAACGACGGCCATTCAACGCAATCAAAAGCTTTAAAAATATCCAATGCTATCAATCCTGCTTTTAAATTTCTTCTATTAATACTATTTATTATGTTTAAAACCCTCCCTATTAAATTTGGCATTTGCCTCCCTGGAATAAATCCACATTGATCCTTTTTTATATAATCAATTATAAAAGTATTTAATCTTTTTGCCATGATCACTGTAAAAAACTTAGCATCCTGATTAATTAAAGAAATTGGTCTATAAGAAGCTGGATCCATCAAATCCTTGTCCACTTTCGGAATTAAGATTATCAACGAATGTTCCCACAACGGCAATATCTGAGGAGCCTGGGTTTTTTGTTTGTTTGTTTGTTTTTGTAGCTTTTTGAAGTGTTGTAGTGGTTTTAAATGTACAGATTGTGTGTATGTTGTATGTTTTTGCTGTTTTAATTTTTGTATATTGTTTTTAATTGTTTTTAATCCTATGTAAACCGCCCAGAGAGCTTCGGCTATGGGGCGATATAGAAATGTAATAAATAAATAAATAAATAATCCCTGTATCTACCCTGTAAATTGGGCCATTTCTGTTATTATCCTTATGTTATTCCTGTTTTGGTCATCAGCTATGGCATACAATTTAGTCCATTGCTATTAAGTGTAGTCCATATTGTTATCAGAAACTACAAATCAAGTGGATATAGCAGAGTATATATATATATATATATATATATATGATTTCTATTCTGACTTTTGGATATTAACCCTCCCAAGACAGTTTATAAAATGATATAATAAAGTTGCAAGCTACTAAAAGAGTAAAGTACAACAATACAATAACATTACAAGCTATTACAACAGAACAAAAACTAAACAAACATTAAGAGACATTAAAAAACAGCAGCAGATAAAATCATTATTAAACACAGGGTACAAAATCCCTCCAAAACAACTTGCTGGTTTTTAGAGCCCTTTTAAAAGCCAATAAAGAACTGGCCATTCAAATCTCCTTGGGAGAGTATTCCACAGATGGGGAGCCACCATAAAGAAGTTCCTCTCTCTCACCAAACTAGACCAGAGAAAAGGTCCTCTAATGCTGATCTTAAGGCTCAGGTCATTATCACATGGGCAGTTTTAAGCACACCCACCTCGACTTTGCTCCACGTCTTCAGTGCTGGACTCGCATGACGTCGTCCCCCTCCTGATGCTCTCTCGCCCTGAGGTCGCAGTTTTTAGTTTCTGTTTTGATTCATCCCTGAACGGGCAAAGTCCAAAACAGGCAAAGTTCAACAGGCCAAGCTGAGGCATCGCAGCAATACTGACCACGTGTGATTCAAAATGCTAGACTCGCATAGGGAATGGAGGGGGAGCCCGCAGAAGCAACCTGGGGAGAAAATAGTAGGTGTGATGAAGCCCTTGGACAAGTACATGTGGTCATAGGCAGTCCTTCAGGTAGCCGGACCCCAAACTGTTCAGAGAACAAGTGTAAAAGCTGCAGCCTGTGGATGGCAGGTAGCTTGCCAAACGGTTTCTGCTGCCACCTCCCAAATAACTGTGTTGGCACCGCCTGGGATTTCCCACATGAGCACTAGTAAGGGGATCCCTTCCTTACTTGCAATCTCTTGCTACCACCAGGGAGACATGCTCTAGACACTCCCATAGCTAGCACTACCAAGAGAACCCCTTTCCTTATCTCTGATCTCTCATCAGCGATCAGGAAAGCAAGAGAAACCCTCGATTCATATGTCTATGTAATGGTGTGTGTGTTGTGAGCATGAGCGCATGTGCACACAGATGTACATATAAACCCTCTGGCCCCCAGCACTGCCCAAGACAGTGCTCAGGGCCAAAAAGGTTGTGCACCCCTGGTTTAGAGTTCTAAAGCCTTAAAGGAGCTCATTAAATTGGGCCCAGAAATGAATAATCTGCATTGTAACTGGCACCAAAGGTGTGCCATATTTTGGAATGCCTAGTTTCTACAAACATCCTTGCTGCTGCCTTCTGCATCATCAGAAGTGTCCAGACTGTCTTTAAGGGCAGCCCTGCATGCAGAAGTGTTGCATCTGCAAGCATGCGGGAACATGCCATTTGCAAACAGCCATTGTCCATTTGGAAAGCAGGTTCCACCAGGGGAGATTGAATTTGCGAAACAGACATAAGTTGCACTATTTGTCCTTAGAGAATTTTGGTTATGGAGCAGTCCAAAAATGTGATAGATAGATAGATAGATGATTTAAATTGAGAATTCTGATATCTCATAACTTTAGGAATATATAATAATTTTCAGTAAGCCAGCTAACGGTTTGCAACATCGTTGAATTTTTGACACAACTTAAATTTCCACAATACGTGGGGTTTAAGATATGCATTGGGTAAGCACAAGCCAGTTGCAAATGCAGGATGCCTGCACTTTAGTGAAAAGGTTTAAACTGCTATAACACAGGCATTCCTCATAGAAATGTCTTGAAATTCAATCAGATTGTACCCCCTCATGCCAAATGCCCCTACTAGTGGGACAAAATGCCTTTATTCAATAATGACTAGAATGTTCAGATATTAGAATGACAGAATGCTGAAAATTCCACTCTAACATTACAGAGGCTCAAAAATCAGAGCAAGGACAGAGCTGGTTGGTTTGGGAGTTGTGACATTGTCACCATGAATGTGTGGCAAGGAGGAGTGCTAAGCAGTCTCTGAGCTCTATCACACCAGCGATTTATCACACACTCGTCATGCCTGGTATGCGGTTTTCCAGCACAGGACTGCCCTCATTTCGCTTCTTGCCCTTCATTTTTCATTTCATTTTGGAACAGGCAAATGCTGTTTTTTTCCCCTTCTATGCAAAATAAATGCACTGCTCTCCCATGTATTGCTGTCCTTGCGCTTTATCAGACCATCCCATTCTTTGTTGGGGGCAGTTGTGTCTAAGGGTGATCTCACTGACAAAAGAGGAGGGTGGGCAGTTCTCTGCCCAACTGCTCAACTGTGAAGGGGGAGGGAGAGAGATCCCATTTAACTCTATGATCTTACTCCTGAGTAGACATGACTATTCTGAAAATGCAGTGGGACGGGGTGGTGGTGGTTTACAGTGCAACAATACTTTGTTGAAACTGGGATAGGCTGACTTTCCCTAATCCTGTATTCCTTCAAGTACACCATTACACCATTTCAGATGTAAGCATTTCAATTAATTTCCATTTCAAAAATTCCTAAAAATCAAGGGATGAACCAATCTGATTCAGACTTGGCAGGGTAAAGCCCTCCTTAAGACCTATCACCATGCCATGTTTCATCTCATCTTTAAAAATGATGCAGATGTAAGCATTTTCATTAATACTCTTAGGAGCTCCAATGAGTGAGGGGGGAAGGCTGCCATGTCCATCACAATGTCCATCAACAACAAAAGCCAATGAACTCGAGGGGGAAGGAGAGGGGGCAGGCACAATAGCAGCATGAGAGCAAAAAGAGAATTCACCAGTATAGCTACGATCGTGAAAGGGAGGAGTGCTTGCAGCGCTTCTGAAATGGAGATAAAAAACATGGAGGCAAACCAGGGGGAGATAGGTGTGATGGAGCCCTCTGTGACAACTCGTAGCCTTGCAGCAGGGGTGAGTTTGTTGTAAACAGTAGGGTCAGTGGGGGTGGGGGCAGCTTGAGGCCTAACATGTCGCAAGTACTAAATAAAACACATGTAGTTGTACACTAGGGTGACCAGATAAAATCCAGGTCAGGGCTCATGTCACTTTAACAGTTGTAGAGAAAAGGGAATTTCAGCCAGTGTCATTTGTATGCAATTAGTTCCTGGTGAAATTCCCTCTTCATCACAACAGTTAAAGTTGCAGGGGCCCTGCCTTCTTTTGTATATGGTCACTCTAGTATAGTGCCTCCAACTTTAACTGTTGTGATGAACAGGGAATTTCGCCAGGAACTAATTGCATACAAATGACACTGGCTGAAATTCCCTTTTCTCTACAGCTGTTAAAGTGACATGAGCCCTGACCTGGATTTTATCTGGTCAGCCTATTGTACACAGAAGTCATAGCGTGGCTTAAAAGTGTTTAGTTGCCCTTCCAAAGCAACCTGCAATGACTGAAGATAGTGCTGAAGAGCCAAGCCAGAATGACTTAAATGGAGGGCTGCATTATTTATAACATTGGTTGGCAATATTTAAGTTTCATTTATATTTAACTGATTAAAATTAGACAACAAATTAAAACAGATTTAATATGTTTGCCAAGGACATTTCAACAATTTTCTTACATATCTGGTAACTGCTAATCTTTAATAGCTGTGGCAATAGAACACAGATCTTTTGACCGATCCTTGTGCTTTTATTTGTGTCTTAAAGGTTATGATAAAGGACAACGGAGGTAAAACAATCATGGTTCACATTTCATGGCTGAATGTTTCTGTTTCTGCATTCATTCTCAAGCAAGAACCTCCACACCCCCCATTTCTCATTAGACTTGTGGGTGGGTGTTCGGGTTTGGTTGGGGGGTTAAAAGCAAAATGCCACCATTGTGACTGCTGGGCATTATCTGGAGAATGGGGCTTCTACTGCCAGGGACTCTAGGTGTGGTAATGGCACTGAGAAACATTGGACTATAGGCTGCCTTACATTGAATCAGACCATTGGTCCCTCTAGCCCAGTATTGTCAGTGCTGACTGGTCCTGGCTCTCAGGGTTCGAGGCAAGAATTGTTCCAGCTCTATCTGGGCGTGCCAGGAATTGAACCAGGGACCTTCTGCATGCAAAGTAGGTGCTCTGCCACTGAGCCACAGCCCCTTCTCATTGCACACACCCGGCAATTAAATTAAAATAATCCCACACCTGGATTCTTTCTACCAGAACTCTTCAGTGTTGCCGAGGCATTGCTTTACCATAATAACTGGATATAATGATAGTGTGACCAGATAAAATCCAGGTCAGGGCTCATGCAACTTTAACAGTTGTAGAGCAAAGGGAATTTCAGCCAGTGTCATTTGTATGCAGTTAGTTCCTGGTGAAATTCCCTCTTCATCACAACTGTTAAAGTTGCAGAGGCCCTGCTTTCTTTTGTATATGGTCACTGTAGTATAGTGCTTGCACCTTTAACTGTTGTGATAAAGAGGGAATTTCACCAGGAACTAATTGCATACAAATGACACTGGCTGAAATTCCCTTTGCTCTACAACTGTTAAAGTTACATGAGTCCTGACCTGGATTTTATCTGGTCACTTTATATAATGATATATTATCCGGTAGCACTCACTCCCAAGGCCATGATCTTTCTATAATGTTTACTCACAAGTAATTCAGCCCATGTCCTTTGGAATGCTAACAGGAAGTGCCCTTCTTGCAGAATTTGCCTGTTTCATTTCTGTTAGTTGATCAGAAAGGGAAAGGATTAGTGATGAATTGCCCTTCAATGGCTCATTGAATGATCTCTCTTCATTGCCCTAATGTCAGTTGCTGTTCCTGAAAAGGAAAGAGGAAAACAGCTATTTTTCTATTTTAAAAATAAAAAGGTTACAAATCAAGTAAATTAGTAATTAAAGCACACACAGCTTTGTGTGAACACAAACTAACCATGGGTCAATTAAGACATTCAAAGTCAATTCATCACTAATCCTGCAGTCCAGATCAACAGGAAGCAATAAAACTGGCAAAACATTTGACCCAACTGTGTATATTTTCTCTGTCCCAATGTACGAATGTGCCAGCTGGAGATACACCTCATGCATGTAGTCCATGAAAGCTTTAAAAGACGTGTTAGCCTTTAAGGTGCCACAAGTCTCCTTGTTTTGCTGTATCTGACTGATATGACTTTTCTGGAATGTGTTTATCAGTGTTTACCTTTACTTTAATGGCCAACTTTCATTAGGGGATGGATCAGGGGTAAGGAGAAGTGAACAAGGGATGAAGAAAGGCAGACAACAGCTCTAAGACCCCCTCCATTGGTCTCTACCTGACTTTAGAGGACCCTTCAGAAATATCATCATTCACATGATGAATGTGCTGTCAGGCTTTGGTATGCTTGTAAGTATCTGGACAATGTCTACTTAATTCTCAGAAACCAGAGAGATGTCTAATATTTCCAAAGGTCAGAGAGCAAGGCTTTGTCTTCCAGGATAGGTACTACCCACCCCAGAAAAAACAGAATAAATTATGCCAAACATAAAAAATGTAAAGTAACATGTTCAATAAGCAAATTTGCATGATCTATGGAATCCATAGAATCCAGTTTCTCTTGGAAGGTAGCAGTTTAATGATGGGCAAGCTGTACTGCTCCCAAACTCAATTGGGTTTGGCCTTACTAAACCAAGCTATTTTCCTGGAAGAGTAGAATAATACATTTTTTAAATCCCAGTTCTGAATTTGGAAATCCCTTTGTACACTTGATCATCATGATCAACAGGATTTTCACACATACACACACACACATACACACACACAGCCTCCTTTACTTATCTAGCTTGGCCTGGCCATGGCGGTGGCTGTAGCAATGTGGTGACAGTGGAGACCTGAAAGTTAAGCAGCCTCCTCTTCCTCCCTTCCTCCCCCTCTCTGGGATGTGAAACAGTCATATACTAGGCAGGAGGCATCAAGTCCCCTACATTTAGAAAACGAGGTCTCCTTGGGCTTCTTGTGTCTGGTACACTGAAGTACCAGGGAATGAGGAGTGGGGGATTTTCCTGCAAGAGTTACCAAGGCAAATGGAAAAGGGGCCGCAGTGTGAGATGGGGCTGGAGAGCTCCACAGCTCAGATTATGACCAGAGCCCCAGAACATGGGGGTGATGTTTGATTGGCAATACTTTGCAGTATTTGACCTATTGAGCAATTCTTGTATTTGTACATACAGTTTCTATGGAACATCACCTTTTGCCTCCTTACCTTGACATGAAATAACATTTTGCTTTCATAGCTGAAAATAGTCCCATGTTTACACATCTTGTTGGCCTTGGTTTTTTGTTATTCTAGTGCATCGTTCAGTTCAAACGTTTAATGCAACCCCACAAGACAGAATGCTTAAATGAAATGTCATCTGCATGCTGGAATAAAATACTTAACATACAATCTGCTTATGACCTTTGTGATAGCATTTCCCTTCTAAAACTCACATAGTGATTTGAGTAGGTGGAATAAAGACACCAATTATCATGTGCCTCTCATTTATTAGCCATAGCTGTGTGGCATTAACTGTGAAGCTCAACTAAGCACAACTAAATGGCATTGACTGTAATAGGCTTCTTTACTCCAGTGTATATGCACATAGCCCCTGTTTGGATTGGGACATGGTCCTCCAGAAGGAGTGGGGTTTTGACTCAAAATTCCACCCCCTTAGGGGGTTGTTAAAAAAGGATAATGTCTCCATTGGATTCAATGGAAGTTTCCCCCTCCCAGCTTTTATTTATTTATTTATTTTTTTAAAGTTGGGTTGGAATTTGGGGATGAAAATGGATAGGGGGAGTTTTAATCCCTCCCTCTTGGAATGCCACAATTCCAATATCAATTGGAGCTGCACACTCTTAGACTGGAGTAATGACACCTGTGACACACAGTTTCACAATGTGTGATTAGAAGAACAGTCTGGCCCAGAGTTGAATCGATTACGGACAGACTAATCTGATTCTGACAGAGGCTGTTCACACAACCAGCTAAGCAATTCAGTGGTTGAGTGTACGTTGTTTATTGAACTCTGAGTTAGCATGTTGTCTGAACCCAGGACATTTTCCTCAGGGTGGCTTGTAACCAAGCAGTGTGACTTGTTAATCCCCCTGAACAACACAACAACAAAACAACAAAACATGGGTTCTCAAGGTGGCTTGTTTGAGAAAAATAAGCCACACAGCATGGTTGACAAGCCTCCCTGTGGAACATACCTGGATTCAGACAACATGCTAAACTACAGTTTAACAAACAACTCACACTTAACAAACAACTGCGTGTAACTTAGCTTGTTGTGTGAACAGCCCCTAATATTTAGAGCAGGCCACAGAGTCCTACTGGTTTGTCGCTTGAGGCAATGGCGCTCCTGGGGCTAAGGTTTGCTTAGCATCTGCTACAAAGTCAGAGTCCCTCTGGTGTGGTGCCAGTGACTGATCTAGTTTGCTCCTGGTTTCTGGAGGGTATAGTTCTTCCTCTGAAGAGGATTCCAGTAGTGAAGGCATGGCACAGCCCTTTATTTGGAAGCATGCCCAGCCACCCAGAAAAAAAGAAAAATGTAAGCTGATTATGGTAGGGCGCATCCTGGCAGGCTAGAGGGGGTGGTAGGGAGTGTGTAGGGATGGTGGTGGTCTGTATTTCCCTGAGAATCACCAGTTTGCCTTCTGTGAAATGGGTATTTTGTGTTTTGTAGGGAAAATATATGAAACTCAGTTTCTTGGCCAAGTTACTTGTCTCTGAGCCTCATCAATTTGCTTTCTGTAAAATAGGCAACAAAGCAGAAAAGCCAAAGGTTTATTTATTTATTTATTACATTTCTATTCCACCCAATAGCTAATGTTCTCTGGGCAGTTCATAAGAGTGTTTTTGTGTTTTGGAGTTCAGACCCCAAAACTTAGGTTCTACTTCAGTTCTTGGCACATTTATTGTCTTTTAGCCTTACCACGTTGCCTTCTGGGAAGTGGGTGTTTTGTGACTGGCTATGTCAACCATGGCAGCATTTTGGGAATTGGCCCCCCTCCCCCATGGTAGCCATTTTGTGAGTGTACTAACAACACTCTTTCAAAATTCCAATTATTCCCTCTGATTCATAAAAGTTGGGGATCACAAGGAGAATTCCAATGTGATTTTTTTTAAAAAACATCCTTTGTAATTAGATTTCATCATTTGTGCTCAAGTCAAGCCAAAGCAAAATAAAGCTTTGAATAACAGGACAGCATGGTCCATAACTCTTCTCTTACTCTTATCTTTTCAGAGAATCTTAAATTATTGGATGTCATTTGGTAACTTTGTTTTAAAAAAGGTGAATCCCTGTCTGCAGGCTTACAATTTTAAAAAATACACAAAACCGCTCCAGAAACTATTATTCCAAGATGTTATTTGAATGGTGCCTAGAATCTAATTCAGCAATCCCTGTTTAGAATATAAAAATGGTTCCAAGTATAATATTTACCTTTTAAAATTAAGCTGGGTTCAGCAGCCACCAAGGAAAAGAATCACTTTTTAAAACAAGTACTTTAATTATGGATGATCTCTAGGCACTGTGGACAAATTTCAGAGGTAGTCAGATTATAAAAGTTTTCTATAAAGTGAAACATCTGCCACACAGGCCTTGGTCATGTCAGGTCCTGACGATTTCAACCGTATCAGTCTCTGACCTCCTGTTATAGTTGGCCAACATCAGTAGCTCGACAGGGAAGCTACCCATGATGGAAGGACAGGTCAACTTCTTTCACAGTGCCATTAATAATCATTCAGGTACCTTTCCAAACCAAGTTGGCAAAAAACCCGGCTGGAAACACCTCCCAATACTTACTGCCCCCTTGGACTCTGAGAATAGTATTGCATATTAATGCAGCAACTGCCATTGTCCATAGCACTAGAGGTCCTCTTCCCCGTCCATAGTCCTCCTCATAGTTGAAAACTGGAGAGACATGACAAGGGGTAAAGGGGAGGAATCTTCTGGAGGAATCACATTGACCTTAAAAACACTTGCCAAGGATTTATTGTTACCTGTCCCAATGGACCAACTAGTCTTAATGTTCCCTCCCCCCTAGTGTACTGGTCTCTCAGCATTGCTGAATAGGCTCAACCACTCAGGGCAGCCTAACTATACCCCCCCCCCCCCCAAATGCACCATTTGCTGTCCCTGTTTTCAAGCACCATCTGGACAAAACTATGATGCAGTGAACCCTCACACTCAATATGGGTTCTAGAGTCTAATTCTAGAACAAACAAACAAGCAAACCAACCAACCACTTTTGATGTGTTTTATTATGTGGTTTTGTTTTTGCTTTTATTGTGCATGTTGCCCTGAGAACTTCAACTATAGGTGAATCATATATTGAAGAAATGCATGAATGGTTGGCTGATATGGCAGAGCTGGGGCTGGGTCCATGCTCTGAAGCAAAGGCGATCCGATCCGATATACAGGCTGTTATCCATGGGATGGCTGCCACCCTCTGCAACCCCATGGCACAACCAGAGGCTTGTCCATATATGCTAAATACCCCTTCATAGCTGCAGAATTGCGTCCTGCTGTTTATATGATGTAGCCAGCAACTCTCAGCCGCTTTGGGCTTTCCCCCATGGAATTGCACTTTTTCTAACTTGTGATTTACTGTCACCTTTTCCATTGCTCCAGTGTCACCACTATTGTTTCCGTCTGTCAGTGGTGGCTTCAGTTCAGGGTTTACAGAAAGTGGGCGCACCAGGGGCAGATCCCAGTGCAGGGTGGGTGCAGGAATGCAGGGCAAGTGGCAAGTGGCAAGTAAAATGTGGGGCCATGGGTTTAAGAAACACAGCAGTGAGCTTGCAAAGCCATGGATTTATCACACACACACACACACACACACACACACACACTACAGGCTAGAGAGGAGCGGAGGGGAGCAACCCATGTGGCTGGAAGAGGAGCTGCCGCTGCATCTAGATCATTAGAACAGGTGATTCATGTCCAGAAAGGGAGCTGAAGGCAGGAGAAATGGAAGCGATTGGTGCGTGGCCAGTGCGCCCCTATTTACACAGTCAGTAGTGCAGTCCTGTCCAGGTCTACTCCAAAGTAAGCCCCATTTGCTTCCCATTCCCACCATCTAACAACGGTGCTCTGATTTTTCCCAGGCAGGATAGCCCATGTCACTCCTGCCATTTAACTCTTCCACTTCCATTTCACAGCAATGATGCTGCAGGGTTTCCGGGGAATCAGGGGATGAAGCAGAGTTCTATGGACATGGACCAGGAAATCTGGGCAGTGAGCCTGGTGGCCTCACATACAGGAACCTTGGAACAGGCCTGTCATGTGAGTCCCAAACCAGACCTCCTCTACCATCCAGAGGGCCAGTGGATGTTGCTTGGTACCCCCTCTTTCATGCATGCATTTCTCTACTGCTCAGCTGCTGCAGGGGCTGCTGTGTTGTACCCAAAATATTGAAACATTTTAAAGCCATTGGCTATCTGTTAACGGTGTTCATCACAAATCTAAAATGTCCCAGGTGAAGAAAAGGTGCTAGCACAAATATTAAGACACAGTGATGCTCAATAATTCAGCTTTCAGATGAAATGGGTTCTTAAGCACTTTATCTGATAGAGTAAGTCAATAGGATTTAGTAGAATAAAACAATAGAAGTGATCTAACAATATAGCCGCAGCACATTAACAATCTCCCACTACAATCATAAATGTACCAATATATTAACAACTGTGCACCAGTGAGAAATAATTCACATTAACCAAGGCTGATTAGTAATTTGCTAGCTTCCTACTGTAGCCTGCTTGGGAAAATGGCTGAATAATTCCCACAAACTGATGTTGACTAATGAAAGGCGCAAAAATGAAGTAGGGGTTCTGGTGTATTATCCATTTAATTGCCCAGCTTCCTGAGAAAACAGAAACCTGAGTTCGTGAGTTGGGTCAACAGGAAGGTGTGACCTTGTGGTTGAGGACAGAACATCAAGCATTTACGAGTAAAATAATAAGAACAGTAAAATTGTATTGGCTAGTTAAGTAAAATGTTAAGGTAAATGAAGGTCAGAATGCAATAATGTAATATCCTGTAATTTAAGCAGTCTGTTTATTCCTGTTTGCTTAGAAACTTTGCACATGCTCATAATTATGATATAATGGATTCATATTTCATATAATTATGATATAATGCCCAATATAATTTAAAGGGATAAAAAAGACTGCCAGGAACCAAGGAAGCCAGGCAGAATTAGATTGGGGAAGATAGCCATGACTACATTACCAGGAACAACACAAGTGCCAAAGATACACCCAGCAAGCTGCCTTCCTAGAAGTACTGGTATGCTCCTGGTGACCTTCTCTGCACCAGTCATCAGGGACTGAAGGGTAGATAAGGTAAAATGTATCTAGGGAGGTAAAATATTGTATTTGCTTGGGTTTTTTAAAAAAACATAAAACTGAGTTGTGCCCTCTTTTGTAGTTCAAGTAAAGTTTGTCCACTTAACCATCTGACCTAAGCCACATCTTTTGGCACCAAGTGTGTTCCCTGGAAAGAAGCCCTGGTTCTTCTTGAAAGGAAGGAGAAAGGCAAGGAAACATCAGATTAGCTACATCGTTCTTTCTCATTATATAATCCCCATTTACCCAGCTCATGTACACTGCCTCTCCTGGTGCCATCACCAGTCTGAGATTACTGAGCTCATAGCTGTTAGGATTTCTGAGCTCACTGCTCCATTTTGATGGTTTAATTGGGAATCAAACTTGAAGGTTTGGGAAACTTGGAAGTTTATAGCAATAAGCCTGGAAAATTTATTTGTGTCCTACCCTCTGTACTGGTATCCCAAACCACTAGCCCCGCTTCCCCAAGGCCACAGCAGAAGAGGTGACTCTGTGCTCTCCCTTTGGGCATTGTGACGGAAGCATGTTTGCACCTGATGGATAAGGCATGTCACTCTCCTGGGCACAGTCAGCTCCTATGGCTTTTTATAAAGATCTAATTATTATTCAAGTTATATTGCTGCTGTCACTCATGAGAAGAGCCATTATGTGCTGGGAATTATTAAAATGATCTTAAGGATGTTGACATTCATTTTGTTTGTACAGCTTACTAGATTCAACGTGCAAAACAATGAGGAAAGTATGACATTCTAATAGCTTATACTATTTCTTACTGCTCCACAGATTTTGTTTTAAAGTCATTTTTTATAATCTGTGTGAGATGCATGCTTTCAAGAATAAGAATAATTTAAAGAAGAAATTTATAAATCACACACATTCAGTGGCTGCCTTTTGTATCAAACTAAATCTGGCCATATATACAATAAATATTTATGAAGATGAAAATCCTTTGCCTGAATCTTAAACTGCAATAGAGATATTCTGCACACACTTTTTCTCTCGCCTTTGATTGCCTTCAGCTCAAGATATTCTCCACACTTTCGCACTAGCTGTACTTGACCTCCTCTTTCTCCAGCAGCTCTGGCTATAAAATACGCACATGGCTTTGACATTTGAGACAGCACTGCTAATCAGTTACCAAGATTCCCATCTGGTCTGCCATGGCCTCCTTTCAGCATCAACTTTCTTCAGTCACATTAGAGGTGCTATTTTTATCTGTCATATGTGTCATTATGTAATATTGTGCCTTTTGTATCATGGCATAGATTTCACCTATCTTTGGCTGGATGAGCATGCTCAATGTAATGTTTGTATCTGTAAATTAATGTCCCCATGGAGATGAGAGTAAGAGTGAGATCCTGTAAGGAGGCCCTCCCAAAAGGAGGCCAATTGGATATTGCTGATTTGCAACGCCCCTTATTACTATAAGCAGCATATTATAACTTCAGAATCTTTTATTTCCTCATCATGAAAAATGGCCATGAGCAACTCTCAAGGTTGGGTCATGAGCAGCAAGCTGAAGTGCAATGGGAACTATGAGGCTGCATGGGGCAAACCAGTTGTTGGGGCAAAGAACCAGTTAGCACTGAAATGAAAACCATTTTAATGAAAACCATTGCTTCAAAATCCATTATCCATTTTGTTTCATGTTTGTTTCTGTTTTCTTTTATTGCTTATTGGACATGTAATATAGGCTGTGTTGACTATGACATATTAGTTAGTTGCACCTTATTAGGCATTTAAAGCTTAATAGTAGTTTGAGGGGGGCATAGCTCAGTGGTAGATCATTTGTGCAGCTGAGGATGTGGACAGAATTCCTGGAGAGGAGAGGTGAAGTCGGCCGTGTCTACAGGTGAAGTCGGCCGTGTCTACACCTCTTACCCTTCCTGGGTTTTTGGAACTGCCGGAGGTGGACTGGCTGAGGGGATAGCGGGAGTGTTGAATGCCTGCTTATGGGAAAGTGTAGTCCCAGGAATGTTAAAATCGGCTGTAGTTAGACCACTGTTGTGGTGGGGGTGGAGAACCCATCTGCTTTAGTATCAGCATAGTGGATAATTTCCATAATTTCAACATTCCATTATTGGGAAAGATGCTTGAGTGTGGGGTGTCCTCTCAGCTCCAGCATCATTAAGTTTGTTTGTTTGGGGATTATATGAATTATCTAGATCCATTTCAATACAATTTCAGGCCTCATTTTACTGTGGGAAAAGCCCTGGTTGCCCTGGTTGACAGCTTACACTGAGAACTACACAGGAGGTATAAATCCCTGTTATTTCTGCTGGACCTCATAGTAGTTTACAAAACCATCAAACCAATGTATCCTTCTGGATTGCCTAGCCAGGGTAGGCCTTTGGGGCATGGTGTTATAGTGGTTCTGACCCTTCCTGGGGGTTAGTTTCAGATGCTGCTGTTGTGGGACTCCTGTTTGATGCTTTGACCATTTGCCTATGATGCCTCTCAGGTTTCTATCTTTGTCTTCTATTTTGTTCAATATCTACATGAAACCAATGACAACCCTTTAACAACCCTACAAATAGCAGATTGTCCTCTGTAAAAGAGGACATATGGCCATCCTCATCCAGGAGATCCAAGGCTACTTCCATCCCACTCCCAGAATGCCCCACTTTGGGCCTACTGCCAGCTGGTGGTAGAATTACACCTGTGAAGCTTCTTGTAGTCATAACTGGGGCCTCTGGGGAACTTCTGTCTCACACCAACCCCTCTTGGATGGCCATCAGAAGGGGTTAGGATTGCTGTGTCCAGCTTTTCCAGGTATGGAGGCAAAGTGATGGGACAAAGATTCACCTGCTTAATTTCTGAGGGTCATGTTGCACTGAAAGGCATAGAGTGGGGGCACTTTAAAAAAAGTAGCACTATATTAGTTAGCATAATGTAGTTGACTTATCAGTTAGATGAATCCATTAAAATAATTTTGATCAACTACTAAGTACTTCTGATATAGATTTTTTATCATTTTATTATGTAGGTGTTTGTTTGTTTGTTTATATGGACCAATGTTTTTAATATTGTATTAGTTTTTATTTGTTTTAAATGTTTTATCTGTTTTATTGTTCTTGTATTTATATTCATTGTTGTTCCCTGCCTCGATCCGGAGGGAGAGGCGGGTTAGAAATAAATAAATATATTATTATTATTATTATTATTATTATTATTATTATTCAATGTGCATGGGGCTTTAACAGAGTAAGAAGAAGGCTACAACTTAGGCAGTCACCTACTTTACATATTCACAGTGGTAAACTGGTAAATTCTGAAGTGCACTAAAGAATCTACAAAATCCTGTTAAGATATGTATAATCCCCAAGGTTGTTGTATAATGTGTATACTGACTGGGAAATGTGCACAATTCCCTCTTCACAGGGTTGGCACAGTTACCTAGAATAGTAAACATCAGCCTCTAGGCCACTTCCTTTTAGTGCACAGGACTCGGGCACACACACGCACACAAATAATAATGAAACTCAAGCAGTTCTTGCTCAGCTCTAACATGTGTTTAGCAAGGACTTGAGCACAAAGGAAACCCTCAGCTTTGACTTCCTCCAGTCACATGAATCAAAGCAACATTGATTAGAGAATACTGGATCATATTCAACCCCATGTCAGAAATAAGAAATTAGGTAAGGCAGACTGACAGTCATATTCAGAATTAAGTATGCAGCAGCAATTTAGCTGTTTTGATCATCTGATGACAGTTCCTGCCAGCTAAGTTATTTTAAAGTTAAAATGTATGGAATTTTTCTCTGTTTAGACATCTCTTCATTGACATTCAGGGCCTCCATCTCTCATGGTCTCCTGTTGGCTCCTGACCTGATGTGTTTTGCTTCCGTAATTGCCTTATCTTCTGTCTTTCCATCTACTCTCCTCCATTCAGTCAGTGGAGTTCTGACCTTCAGTGTTTCTCTACAAAATATATAATTGTGCCACCCTGGCTTTCTCCCCTTCATTTATACTTTACCTTGAGGCAGAGGTAACTGTGCATATCTAATGCATTCCAGAGCAGAGGCGTCTGCATAGTTTATACCTGCAGCTCAATAGCACAGTGGTATTGTATTTTACAGATGGGGAACAGACAGTTTTATGAGCCCAATTTAGTTGGTATTCCATGGAAGGCGGCTTGAACTATGAATTTACCCTGTTAGCTCAAAACACAAGGAATGCGTTGTTTAAATTGAGGCCTTAGTGAAACTGAAGCTTAACCTTTGAGACTTACCACTTATTACCTCTAAGTAATACGACTCTCACCTGGCTCACAGAATAAAGGCAGATAGCCTCAATTGATGTCAGGGTGATTTCTCAGTCCAGTTGCATAGGTCACCAACCATTTGTTCCTGATCCGCCTACAGCAAGTTTGTTCTGTGAAAGGGGGCAGGGAGTAATAATTGTGGTTCATCTCTAGCCTGAATTTGCCATAGGGCTAAGTTTAGTTCTTGCAGTATATTTCTCTCTTCATGTACTAAAGCTGTGAGAAGAGAAAGGAGAGGAAATCACATTAGGACTTAAACTGCAATTCTCTCTCCAGTTACATGGGAATAAGCCCCATAGAAGTCAATGGGGCTTACATCTGAATAGACACATGTAGTATTATGCTGTAAATCTTCATAATTTTGGAATTTGATTTTGTTCTTAGAGGGAGGAGCATTCCATCATATCAGCCCCATCCTGCAGACTGATGTAGTGTAGCCCAGACAAAGGTTTTGCATCTCATGAGAAGAACTAGGTTCAGTGTGTTCAATCATTGTTGTGCTGGTCGCAGATAGAAATGCTCCTTAAGAATAAACATATGGAAAAGGAAGAAATTATTGCCTGACCCCATTAGCACCCTGCAGCCACTTTTAGCCTTCCTCTCTTAAGGCACACTGACTGCAGGCTTTGGTCCTGACCACCACTGACAGTTATCCATGAGTGAAGGTGGCCCTTGATAGAAAAAATAGACCAGATACAAAATAGGGCAGGGCTCCTGCAGCTCTAACAGCCACTTTTAGGTTTTTATTTATTATACACTGTTGTGAGGAAGAGGGAATTTCATCAGGTGCTGCATGCATACAAATGATACCTGCTCAAACAAAATCAAATTTTATTTGCATCAAGTGAATAGCCATTGCAATTTATAACAGTAAAATAAACATAATACAAAAAGCAGACAGTAAAATGTCCCATATTCCGGGGGGGGGGGGGAATCCTCAACGTATATATACTTGGTGTCACCAAGCAAATAAAAGCACTGAATGTAGTTAGAACTGAAATTATTCAATTTAGAGCTCCGGATGTGATTGCATCCCTCATTTTAATAGCAGTTGCTAAAAATTTAGCAGTTTTTGCTGTAACCAATCTATTATAATCCTTGAGGAGGAAGTTCACATAATAATCAGTTGGACGCCCTGGAAACGGCAGTAATAAGGGGGTAATTAACTCTTCACGAGGATGTCTATACAAAGGACAAAATAGCAGCCCATGGGCAACGGTTTCAATATTTCCATCTCCACAAACACAGACCCGATGTTGATATGGAATTCTCTTATAACAGCCTTCGAGTACTGCCGAAGGAAGTACATTAAAAGTGCTTTTGAGAAAGCCGCTCTATGTTTAGGGTATGTAAGCTGCTGTAAGTAGACCGGTGTCTTATCTGAGGAACTGAATGAAGACTGTTTGAGGTAAGGGCACAATTTCCTCATTATGGACAAGCTATTTTGTAGTTCAATGTCTGATAAACGCTGTTTCAATACTTCCTTAGCTTTAACGAAACCTTGGCCTAATAAGTATTGAGCTGAAAAGCCTGCTAAATTTAGCCTCTAATTCACAGCTTTCATCCAGCTACTTTTGTGGGAATCTCTCAATATCAAAGGGAGTAGACCAGTGGCAGTTAAATGCAGCCGCAACCAGTAAATAAGTGTCCTCATCCAGACCTGTGTGTGAATAGAACTAACACCAGCTTCAAGACTTAAAGCAGCATTAGGAACACAATTAGGTACTGCAAAAATTTGCCTAAGAAATTTGGACTGCACTACCTCCAATGGTTTTAGATTGGTTTCGGCCCAAATTGGAATCCCAAAGAGCAGTTGGGCTGTTGGCTTGGCTTTGAAGACTTCAAGAGCCGCAGGAATAAAGTTACGTCCCTTTGTTCTAGAAAATCTCAATAATATTCTAGTACTTCTTGTAGCTTTTTCAATTGCGTAATCTTGCTGAGCTGTCCATGTTTCAGAACATTGGAATACTATTCCTAGATGTTAAAAAACTTTAACTTGCTCAATAAAGTTCCCATTCAGGTGCCATTTATGTGGTTTATAGTGCCTGGCAAAGACCATTACCTTCGTTTTATCATGATTAATTATGAGATGTTCTTTTTGGCAGTACGTAGAAAATGCCCTTAACAACCTCCTTAATCCCACTTTGGTCTGCGATAGGATTACTGCATTGTCTACATACAGTAAAACAGAGATCTCCTTTGTGGATATTTTTGGGGCATGAAAGTTTGGAGATGATAAAGATTCAACAGTATCATTAATATAAAAATTGAACAAGACAGGGGCCAGAATAGAGCCTTGCTTGACCCCTTTCGAGGATGGGACTGAGGCCTCCTCCACACGGGGCGTTTAATGAGCCTTGAAGGCTCATTATAAATTTTACCTACACACGAGCGGAGCGCAAAACGGGCGTACAGGCGCGTTATCTCCCCGATAATGCGCATTTTCGAACGCGCGTTAAATAGCGACTTTTATTTTGCTCCGGCCGTTAAAGCGCATTTTCGCTGTGTGAACAAGCGATTATGCGCATTAACTACCTGGAAAGCGCTTTTTGGGCATCTTTTAATGCGCTTCGCCGCTTCCCGCCGCCTCCCGTGCAGAGGGATTGTGAGTAAATGCGCCTCCGCGATAATGCGCATAATCGCGGAACCAGGCGCAAAGGCGCATTCTTGTGGAGGGGGCCTGAGTCTGTCAGACCACCATCCGTTGTGCAACGTATTCTCAGACATCTGATCAGAAACGCTAGTCTTTTATCTATAGATGTAGATGCCAGTTTTTCCCAAAGTCTTGAGTGGGAGATTGAATCAAATGCTGCTTTTAAATCAATAAAAGCAGCGTATTAAGTTTCTTTGTTTTTTGTTTTGTTTTGTTTTGTGCATATTTGTGACACCTGATGAAATTCCCCTTTCTGTACAACTGGTAAAGATACAGGGGCCCTGTCCTCCTTTTCTTATGGTCATCCTAGCACAAAATAACATGTGAAAGGACTGTGGGTCAAAATGGAGTGGGCAGATAGCTCCTTATGCTTTGCCAGAATAAAAAAGGCTCCCTGCTTTCAGCAATTTTATGGGCATTTGGGGTGGGGTGGGGAAGCTGAGAAACCATTCATTTTTTAAAAAAGTTTTGTAATCTTACATTTGATATGTGACCCCTGATTTGCTAGGGTGACCCAAGGTGGAATGAAACCAAGGAGAAATGCCCAACAAAAGAGCTGCACAAGAAAGAAAACTAGCTGTGAACGTGTTAACCCTTCTGCTAATTTTCATCAGGTATTCCCAGTCAATCAGGGATAGTGTACTGTATGTGAACAATGTGGATAACCATATCAAAGATAGGATGAAAGACTTTCAGAAGACAGGTTTCAGTCTCAGAAATCACTACTTTTGATACAAAAATCTAAAACCTGGAGAAATTTGGCTCCACGGTATACAAGTACACAGTGCTTCTGTACAATTTATTTATTTATTTATTTATTACATTTGTATACCGCCCCATAGCCGAAGCTCTCTGGGTGGTTTACATAGGATAAAAACAATTAAAAACAATATACAAAAATTAAAACAGCAATGGAATTGCTTACTGTCCTTTCTGATCCTCATTATAGGTACCACATCAAAATGCGTGCATATAGCAGGGTTGCTGCAGATCAGCTGACATGCAATGCCTTCAGTTCTGCCTCAACTGAGCCAGCCTGTGTAGACTCTATTTGAGTATGACACTTTCAGGAGAGCCACTTCAACCTAATTCTGGCCTTTGCAGACACCCAGAATCGTCTACTATATTCATGGACTTTAATGCATTTTATTCATTAAGGAGATTTCTTATGGAGTTAATGACAACAATAATCATTGATCAGTGGCTTCTTTTGCAATTTCCCTGGTACTAGTAAATTATTTAAATTAAAGCACATTCATATATCCACATGTACACATTATATATACTCATGAAGAGGTTTTAGGGGACTTCATTTTCCCAGTGATTTCATTGAGTGCCATTGTCATCCTGCATTATTCATGGGGAACCTTGCAAATTGCTTCTCATTCCTACAGTACTTATAAATCATAGGGCCATTTTCCTCAGGAAGATTTCAGCTGTAAACTCCACAGCTTGTTTTCAAATGAAAATTGTGTTCAGTTAAGGTGATTTGTTTGCTATTCAAAACTGTAAGTCTTTCATATATTGCCATTTATAGAGACAGAAACTAAGGATAAATTTGCACAACATGAATATTATAATGCCTCTGCTACCCAGCCTCTCACTTTTTCCTTTCTATTCTTTTTATTTCCTCTTGCAGCATTACTAGAACAAACAACAGGGGAAAGGCATCACTATCCATGCCCTACTTGCGAGCTTCCCCAAGGCATCAAGCGGGCCATTACTGGAAACAGAATGCTGGTCTGATCCAGCAAGACTCTTCTTTTGGTCTTATTTATTATTTATTTGATTGCTTATTTATTTGATAGATTTATATACTGCTCACCATATTATTAAAATATCTCAACTTGGGCAGGATCTACACTACTGCTTTATAATGGTTTATAACAGTATTGACAACTGCTGGGGCCATAGGTTACAAAGTGCTTTCAAAGAGTTATATCCTGCTTGGTGTAGATCTGGCCTTGGACTCCCACACAGGGGCATATCAGGTGGATAGAACCTTGGCACTGCCATGTCCAGCTGGCTTGGATTCTTTTCAGTTGTGGATCTCAAGATTTGTTTGCTGAACCCTTGCCTCTCCTGGCTAATTAAATCAGTCTGGACAGGACTGACAAAATGACTAAGGGAAGTGATTAATGCTTCTTTGCAGGAGGGGATTGTTCCCTCTTGCTTGAAGGAAGCAGTAGTAAGAGTTCTTTTGAAGAAAGCTTCCCTTAACCTGACAGACTTACAGGCCAGTCTTAAATAATCCGTTCTTGGCTAAGGTGATTGAGAAGATGGTAGCTTTGTAACTCCAGATGCATTTGAATAATACTGATTTTCTGAATGAATTTCAATCAGACTTTCAACTGGATTTTGGGACTGAGTCTGCTTTGGTCATGGTGGATGACCTGCACTGGGTGGACAGAGTGAGGCCCTACTGGTTCTCTTAGATCTCTTGGAAGCTTTCGATACCATCAACCATGGTATCCTTCTGGGCTGCCTGGCAGGGCTGTGCCTTGGAGGTACTGTATTGCAGTTGTTCTGGTCCTTCCTGTCAGGTCCTGTGCAGAAGGTGGCGTTGGGGGGTCTACTGGATGGCACCGCAGCTGTTGAACTACGGTGTCCCAGAGGTTCCATTCTGTCCCTGTGTTAATTAACTCCTACATGAATTCACTGCAAGAGGTCATCAGGAGCTTTGGAGTGAAATAACATTCAGCTCTATTGCTCTTTGCTACCTGACACATAGGAAGCAGTTAACACCCTTGAATATTGGGTTTAGAAAATAATGGGCTAGATGAGGGTGAATAAGCTGAGTTTAAATTAAAAACAAAACAAAAACAAAACAGAGATGCTTTTGGTCAATAAAAAGCTTGGCTTGGAGACTGGTATTGAACCTGTTTTGATGGAATCACCTTCTCCCTGAAAGAACAGGTTCCTAGCTTGGGAGTCATCCTGGATGTTATGATGTCTTGGAACATCAGCTGGCAGCAGTGGCAAGGAGTGTGTCGGAACAAGTACATCTAGTCCACCAGCTGTGATTGTTCCTGAGATAGTCTGATCTGGCAACAGTTATCCAGAGAAGTATGAGAATTTTGGTTTTGCTCACAAAACATGCAATTATGCCCCATTCAAAGCCCGGAATGCGAGCATGAGCATATGTCAACCAAAAATGTAAACAAATCCTTGAACATGTGCTCACAATCGTCTCATTCCTGATTCAAAGTAGGGGTGTGCATGGACCCAAAAAATCGGATCGCAATCAGAACCAGAACCAGAATCGATGCCTCGGATCGGAGTGGATCGGAGGCTTTCCGGTTTGGTTCGGAGCCGATTCCGATCCGAAAATTGGACGTCATTTTAGGTGTTTTCGCCATCGGCTTGCATTGGGGGAAAGAAAGCTTTCCCCCAATGCAAGCCTATGCGGAAAACATGGGGGCGGGTGAGTGGGGACCTAACTCCCCCCCCCCCACTCACGCTCCTTACCTGCCAGGGCCATCCGCTGCCGTCTGCTGCCGTCCGCTGGTCCCTTCTACTGAGAAACAAGCTTCACAGCCTGCCTCTCAGTAGCGCGCTGGGTGATGTCATCAGCCTTTTTCTGAGTAGAAGGGACCAGCGGACGGCAGTGGACGGCCCCGGCAGGTAAGTGGGGACCTCCCTCTCCCTCCCCCCCACTCGCGCTCCTTACCTGCTGCGTCCTGCACTGCCGTCCGCTGCTTCCATACTACTGAGAAACAGGCCTTGCGGCCTGTTCCACAGTAGAGTGAGGGCACGCCGAGTGATGACGTCACCCAGCGCGCTGTCGCTGTATTGTGGAACAGGCCGCAATTAAGCATTTTTATGTCCTGTTGATTCAAACATTTAACAGTACCATCCTGTGTATGTTTACACAGAAGTAAGTCCCACCTATGTTCACTGGCAAGTCTCCTATTAAGGTATTTCCATTGGAGTTCTACTGATGAAAATTCTGACCAGGAAAATAGCTCAACCTATGCCAATATGAGTGAGTTTTCCTAAACCCTTTGCTGGGTCATCGTACTTGGGATCAGGAATTTTGAGTCATGAAGGAAATTCTTTCCCAACATAGATAATTGTTTTTAGCCATCCTCTGTGGTATGTGGTTTGGCTCACTTGCTTGAGTTATTTGTGCCTATTTGCTCCATAGTGTAAAGGATGAAGTGAGACTCTAGCTGGTACTAGAAGATAGTAATTCAGTTTTTTAATAATGCATTTTGACGCATAGACCTTCCTCTCCAATTTGTTTGATATAATTGGCATGACGTATATTTTGTAACAATTGCTGATAATTGTTCATCCTTCTTAAGAAATCTTTTTTAAAAATTAACAGGGTTGTTGATGTTGTTGTTACGTCTTTTCCTGCTCATGGTAGTTTTTCTAGATGAACATGATGGGCTTTGCCAAGTCATGCTAACTTTTACTGATTCAGAAATTTCCTGACTATTGAACATGTCTTAAGTATGACTGCGTTCTGGATATATTTTCGTAGGCTAATTTCTGAAGCTTTCCTGTTTTAAAAAAAATTGATGTGATGCTGGTGACTGATGTGACTAACAGAATTATTGTAACTTTTCCCTGTTGTATTGTTCTTTAACTTCCATAGCCAATGGTGTATATTTTTCTCTCTTTTCCTCTTTCTTTTCTGCTACATTTTTGTCATTAAGTATTGCTATGTCAATGAGGTAGGTGTGTTTTTTATTGGTTTGGACTATTGTGTCTGGTTGATTGCAAAATATTGTGCTGTCCCAGAATTGTTGTGTCCCCGCAAGATAATATATGTGTACATAGCGTGGCTTGGCTTGACTTGTTTGAGTGTGTCTGGATCTCCTAGGCTCTGAAAGCAGCTTTCTGGAGAACACCTGCTGGTTGCATGATCCATGAGGCCAGGTTCTGGTGAGTGCATAGTTGCCCTTGACAGGAGGGGCTTGCACTTGCTAAAGTAAGGTGAACAGATGTCAGGAGGCTGCAATCCTATATTCATTTATCTGGGAACGGGACTTATTTCTGAGATTTCTTTGGGCAGTTTTATTTGGGTCCCTAATTTGGATTTCTGTTCTCTGCACACTGAGGCAGTGTAAATTCAGGAGATATTTGGATAAAATGAGGGAAAGATCCTTGTCTAGGATTGTGACAATGGGTATCTGTTTTGGCCCTTTTTTGTATAGCTACTGACCATGGTCTTGTTTACATGGCTAATGAGCCAGAGATATAATGACAATTTTTTAGACTAGTTTCTCATTGATAAACCAGAAGTTGAAACAAGCTAAGAGGTGCTTGTGAGAAGTGACTGCAACAAGCCTTTAGTCTGTTTTGTTCCATGGCTAATGTTTGCAGGGTAATAGTATTTTATGCTAGGTTGTTAGTTTGTTGTACTAGATTTTTCTGCACTTGTCAACTGCTTCATTTGTTCAGTATGCTGAACCTGTGAGTATGGATATGAGAACGATGATGGGGAAAGGCTGTTAAATGTTAGGAAAGGTGAGACTATGGTCATCCAGTGAAGGATTTGCAGTCAGAAAATATATTTGAGGGAAGGGGAGACTGTAGCAAAAGCTACAAAAGTAGGAGTGAGAGAAGTTAATTTCAGATACATTGAATGTCTTACTTGTTCTTTATTTCAGTGATTTTAACATGAAGATGTGTGCTGTAAAATCAGACATGTGACCAGGGCTATGTTCAGGTCGGCATGCCCTCTTGGGGCTGGACATGCCCCCCTGGGGGTGGCCATATTGGTGGACATGCCCCCTTGGGGCAGCCATGCTGTCCTCCTCTGTAATTTCCAAAGTATGGTCACTCTAGGCCCTGGTTGCTCTTCTAACGGTCTCAGCGGAGGAATGTTAGCTGAAGACTCCAGATCCTTGCCTGACTTTGGCTAGGGCCTGTTGTGCTGGTTCTCCCCCTCCTCTTCTTCATCAGACAAATCCTTCTCCAGGTAGGGCATGACAGGCTACAGCTTAGATAGCTTTTTAAACATGCGCTTGGGAGTATGAGGTGGCTTATGGAATCTCCATTTTCTGAGGCAGCATGTCCCTGAACTAGGCTGACCATATGAAAAGGAGGACAGGGCTCACGTAACTTTAACAGTTGTAGAGAAAAGGGAATTTCAGCCAGGGTCATTTGTATGCAATTAGTCCCTGGTGAAATTCCCTCTTCATCACAACAGTTAAAAGTTGCAGGCACTATATTAGAGTGACCAGATACAAAAGAAGGCAGGGCCCTTGCAACTTTAACTGTTGTGATGAAGAGGGAATTTCACCAGGAACTAAATGCATACAAATGACACTGGCTGAAATTCCCTTTTCTCTACAACTGTTAAAGTTACATGAGCCCTGTCCTCCTTTTCATATGGTCAGCCTACCCTGAACCTACAGTGAGAGAACCACTGTTTTACTTGACTTTTAAAAAGGAGTCGTACCAATTCATGAGAGTTAAGTCTGTCATGATGCTGTGATGGAGACTCCATGGTTAGGTGCAGTGTACTTCTGAATGCCAAAAGCATTCACACATGGCCTGGAACATACTGGAACATACTTTATCCATTTGGATTTTGTAGGACTCAGGATTGAGTTTTCAATTGGAGTCTACATGTAGCTGTGGTTATAAGGCCAATGTATGTTGTTGTGGGATCTCATTACAGACCATACACACAGTGGGGAAGGTGAGCATGATGGTCTGTTAAGTTTGAAGGTGGTATGACACAGAACACAATAGATCAATCACTTAGGTAACAGAAGAAGCACAATGTGAAAGTATTTTGTCAGGAGTAGGACTCATCCTCCCTCCCTTTTGACTTAGGAGGGTATCATGGAGAAGAGTAATGTTTAGAATGATACAATCAATCACAATTTCCCAATTTGCAAATGGCTTACTTAGTGCAGCTCTTTGCATCTTGCTCTTAACAAATCACTTCTCTCTTCAGTAGTCCAAAAGAAGAAAGATGCAGGTTCATCGTACTAACCATTCCCTTATTTCCATATCAAAAGAATGGAATTAAAACCTCTAATCATCACACCAAATGTTTAATATCCCCTTGACTTCCTTCTCCTGGACTTTGATCTAGCCTTTATCCTTGTATTATCTTATAATGTTTATTGAATATGCTTACAACGGAGGCAGAGGGCATGTCAAATTCCGAGACCAAGAAAGAGACCGTCTGATATCAGAATCTACCCAAGCAGAAGCAACAACATTGCTAGAAATTAAGTGTGGAAATGAGGTCCCAGGCATGTTTTAGTCCAACATAATTCCCACAGTATGTAATGAGGTTTCCTTCTAGGCAAATATACATAGGATTGCACATGTAATCACCTTTCTCCTTTATGACTTGAAAAGCAATTCCAAAATAATTAAGAAACACTAACTTCACCCAATCACTGACAATATTAATTCTGGGAATACAGAACAGTCTTACATTCCAAAACCCAAATTAATTAAAACACCCACATTTCCTGTGAATCCAATTACATGTTTCTTATATTACAAATAGGAATTGCACTGTGTATGATCATTACAGAATATTATGGGAGTTTAACAGCATAAACCTATACATGTCTACTCAAAGTCAGTCCAATGGGACTTGTTCCCAGGTATGTGTATGTAGGATTGCAGCTTAAAAGGATGGTATTGTTTGTAAGAGCTTAAGACAAGAAAAGGCACTGTCATGGCATTCTGCATCCAACAACAGCAATAAGGGTCAGTTTTTACAAATATATGTATCCAATGCTGCTGCATAAAATATGCCAAAAGGAAACCTGCACTGACATTTCGGGAAAAATTATAGAGTGAGATGAAATGCCTGCCTAGGGAAGCATCATGTAAGGGATATGTGTTGGTCTTGTTAAACTTTCCTCTTCATGTGTCCCCTAACACCTGATTTGAGAAATAGGGAGGTTCACATGCCCCCTGCCCCCCCACACGTTGTAATAATGCAAGATTGGGGTCACAGGGCTGCCCCATTGCCATATCCTCTCCCACTAGTGCTTGTGGTAGAAACGTTTCCCAACCATCCACATTTTCAGCCACCGTGGGGAAGTGGCTATGCACATAGAGCTCCTCCTCCTCATGACAGGGGATCCTGACATGGCCAGTTCCCCCCTCACATGGAGGAGTTCTACTCCTGTATATTGGTAGCCAGGTCGACCTGTTTTCCACTGAGCTGGTTTTATTTGTAGACCTCAGCTCTTCTTTTAAGTAAATCACATCCCTCTAAGACAAAATTATTCAGGGTTCAATGAAATAGCTTTATACAGGATTGCCCAGGATTGCCTTCTCCAATTGGCAGTGGCTCTTCAGGGTCCTGAACATAAGTCTTTTTTAGACTTGCCCCGTGAAATCCTTTAAGATTTAACCTGGGATTTAACATATGCAAAGTATGTGCTCCACCACTGAGATATGGCCTCCCGAAGAGCTTTTTTCTGCTCACCAGGTGAACTGAATTATGTGGAGTGTTCTGATGATTACTTATGTAGGATAATTGTTTCACAATTGAGCTTGAATCCTTCTACTAGCTAGCCTATGGGTTCTCCATGTATGCCTCCTACTGGGCCATGGAACTAGCTTCAGAGATAGATTTTTATCCCCTATATGCACCCCTTAATCCAGGGGGGGTGGAGAATGTGTGGCCTTGGACTGCAACTCCCATCATCCCTATCCATCATAGCCAATGGTGAGGGATGCTGGGAGTTGCAGTCCAACAACGTCTTGAGGGCTACCCATTTGCCATTTCTGCCTTAGGCTACTTACAGAGCAAGGGGAGGGAAACACTTGCATGGGTGATAGCACATGGGGAAGTGGCTGGGGAAGACATAATGGCCCAACGGCATTGTGGTCATGACCAAAGTTATTACTTAACTACTATTCCATGTAAAATAATAGCTGCTGAACACATAAAGCAGAACTCCGGTCATATCTTACGGTGAACATTGCCTTACCCATTCTTCCCCCTTTCTCCAAACACACTAATAATCAGTTTACATCAGGGCTGTGAAGCTGCAGCTAAAGGCTGGAGAAAGATTTGTACGGTGCTTCGGGGAGATTGTGCAGAGCTGGAGGGAGATTTCAAGCAGCTAATTGATGTAATCAATTTTTAGTGAGAAATAACAAGGCATACACCATTAATATTTAATGCAAAGGAAAATGTATTTTGAGGCTTTTTAAAAGGACATAAATGCATTTACTATCAAAATGGTCCCCATACAGGATCGACATGAAATAAAATCTCTTTTAATTTGCAGAAATGTTATGTTGACAAAATAAATGAATATATTTTAAAAATCACACCACCTGCTTTTTCTCCCGCTTCTCACCCAGTGCTGCTAAATCCTTCTGCTGTTTATTAACCACAAAAGATGGGGGGTTAGAAATCAGAAAAGAAATGGAACGGTTCCTATGCAGCACAAGCAAGTATCTCCACTTCACAGGAGCTTCTGCATCAAATTACGCTTGAAGATTCAATGGAGATTAACTAGTATTGTGCCAAATTTTCAGTAGGTTTTTGATGCGCCAGTTGCTATTCATAGAGATGGGAGGAGGGGATAAAAGCATCCACAGAAACCCCATTTTGAACACTTTTCTTATTTTTTTCACAACAGCTTGCAGCCATTGCTTTCCCAGTGTGCTCTGGCAGCATGGTGGTGTGTTCTTGTTGTTTTTCACTTGAAATGGTCTCTTCACTGTAGGATCTCAACAAATCAGATGTCATGTACAGACAAGATGGTGCCAAGTCAGATTTGACTGCATTTAAATAACATTATTGATGGCAAACAAAGTGCTCTTAGTGGTAGGGTTGGGGGAGAAATTCTTTTGGTTTACATTTTAACATGAACTAATTTCACATTTTCAAGCTATTATTATGTGAACTGAAATTCAGTTATCCTTTGAAATTTGCACTTTCCAAATTTTGTGACAGAGTTCTCCATTCAAAAATGGGTACAAAATGTATATAGTAGGGGAATGTTCACACAAAACTGTACATATATGGGGACCACAGGCATGTGCGAGGGGTGTGCCAGGTGTGCCCAGGCACACTCTAATGTCTCAAGCAATAAGTGCCAAACTGAGGCCATTGAGTGGTGATCAAGAAGTGGTTCACCGGCTGCCCTTGGGCTGCTTTGCCACTCCACCAAAGAACTGCTGCCTCCGAGAGAGCCCAATTGCTCTCAGCAGCAGGAGTGAAAAGGAATCACTCTGCTGGGAGCCTCTCTGCAGGGAGCTGCGCTTCAAAGAGGCCAGGAGGAGAGCCCCTCCTCATAAGCCCCTCCTTTGGCCAGTCCCACCACAAAGCCCCACCAAGGCTGGGGCTGGAGGAGTGTCTCCTCATTACCCCCACCCTCTCCTGCAACTGCCCTCCCATGGTCAGACAAGCTGAACACAGAGTAGGGCTTCAGTGTCTACAGTGAATAAAAATAATAATGTCCTTTATGATGGAGTATTCAATAAATGTTCACCTTTTAAAAAAATCTCCTTGATGCCCACCCTAATGAAATGTGCTGTGCATGCCTATAATGGGGACATACAATTAAACCACATTATATTAGGGAAATTACTTGTAAAAATGTGTATTAAAGGACCACAGAAAGGCCCCTTTAGTTAAATTGTGTCACAAGTATAAAAAAAGGGGGAGGAAGGTTCTGCCATTATAAGCCTCAAAATTCTACTTAGTTAGGAACCCTGAACATTATGTGATGCCCAAGATGCGAGACATGAGAGGGGCTTTGAGCAGGTGCACCACCCCACCCAGCCTCTCAGCTCTGGAGTGATGACTTCAACATGAAGATGTGAGGCCTTTCAGCCCAAGCAAGATTGTGCCCAAGGCACCTCTCATGTTAGAAAACAGGCACTCTTTCCCCTTTTTCTTCAGGTCACCAGGCTCCACAGAGACTGATTTAGGAAACAGGTTCAGGGAAAGATCTGCCCATCGTTTGCAACGTTTGAGCACTTTCACTTTTCAGCCCCAGCCTCTGGATGCTTCCATAGAATCATAGAATGGTAGAGTAGGAAGGGGCCTCTAAGGCAATGGAGTCCAACCCCCTCTGCTCAATGCAGGAATCTACCTTAAAGCATCCCTGACAGATGATTGTCCATATACCTCTCGAAGGCCTCTAGTGTGGGAGAGCCCACCACCTCCCTAGGTCATTGGTGCCATTGTTGTACTGCTTGTCTTTCCCCCAGCCATGGCCCACTTCCAGGTCACCTAAGACAGATCCAGGAGGGAGAAAAGTGGATGGCACCTGCTGAAACAGGGAGTGGAACCCATTGGCACTTTCAACATCTATCTATCTATCTATCTATCTATCTATCTATCTATCTATCTATCTAATCGCAAGCATCTTTTATTAACTGATCCCCAATGCAAAGTTATTGCATTTCCCATTTGCTTTCAAATATACATTTGTTATCTCTTTCTTCGTACTTGTCTCTCAGCCATTCTCTTCCATAGGAACAGAGATAAAAACATGGAGAATATGCTGGTATTCTTTAAAATTGGGGGGGGGGGAGAAGGGGATCAATCCCCCTTACATCTTCTTTCTCAGTCCAAGAGGTAATTTGTGTTCCTTGTGAAGAAGGCAACACCCTGAAACCTGAGCTCTGTCAACATACAAGGGAGGGAGTGGTGAGCTGCTGCTGCTGCTTTCCCAGGTAGTACAGACTCCTGCATAAGAGACAATTAAAAGCAAGTGCCTTCAGCCTTGATGTTGAATTACAGAAATGTCAGCTGTTGCATGGTGGATTTGCAGATGTGAGTTGTAAACCTGCCTTAGGTAGACTTCTGCCACTTCCTCTTTTCAGCTCCAAACCACTCCAAACTTAAAGGCATGTTTTCAATTAAAATACTTTAACACGTACCTTTTATAGTAAGTTTTATTTTTGCATTTCAAAGAGACTCCTAGGGAGAGACAAATCAAAGTGATAGAGCCCTTGAGAAGCAAAAAGACTAGTTTTTCAGAAATGCAGTTGGGGTCCTGGCCAATGTGAAAGCCTGGTAGGAACTCCAGTCCAGGATACAAGCCGAAGGTCCTTCCCTGGCTTGCAGGCCAGGTATGATGACCTCACCCACTGCCAGAATGAGCACAAGACTGGGAAGGGCCAAGGGGGCTTGACAGTGCTGACCAGAAAGAGGAGGGCCAGGGCCAGTGGGCCCTGAAACATACAAACATTTGTTATTGTTGACTACTGGTGGAAGATAGTACATTTAGCATATTTTATTCATTTCTTTACAGGTATAGTTAGGAGTAGAATCTGTTCAATAATTGGAAGTTATGTAATTCTTCATAACTGTACATTATAATTAGTCTCTCTTCCATAGTTTCAAAAAGGGCTATGACAAATTCTGCTGCATGTGTCCTTGACTTGTAAATAATATAAAGTCGTACCATACACTGTGGAAATCAGGAGTCTTAACTTTGCCCTTAGCTAAATTCAGTTGATGTGTCAACTTTTCTGCCATAGCTATTTGCCACAGTTCCATATGCCAAAATTCTAAAGTTAACGATTTCTTGGTTTTCCAATTTCTGGCAATTACCCTTTGAGCAGCCATCAACATAAATACTATTAATTCTTTAATCTTAACATTTACATTTTGTTCCTTCCAAATTGTTAGTAATGCTAATGCTGGTTTAACATTTATAATTTGATGTGTGATCTTTTCCATTTCTGTGACTATCATATTCCAAAACTGTAACACTATAGGACAGGACCACCACATATGAAAATATGAACCTTGCTGATTACATTTTCTCCAGCATTTTGTATTACTTATATTCATTATTCTTGCTAGTCGTATTGGTGTCATATACCATCGATGTAACATTTTTAAAGAATTCTCCTTAAGCATTGCCAATACAGTTTTCTTTGAGTTATCCAAATTTTATTCCATACATTTTGTTCTATTGATATACCAAGATCATCTTCCCATATTATTTTCAATCCATTTAACACATTTGCATCTATGTGGAAAATATTTTTTAATTTGATGTATTAATCTATATTCCTAACCCCTTGATCCACTGGCTATAGAGGATTGGGAGAGGGCAGAGGTGCCCCCTAAACTGGCAGAGAGAAGCTCTGGTGTTGGGGGGAAAAGATCCATGCCAGGGGCCCAAGTTGCACCCATGGAAAGGGCTGCAGGTGCAGACCTACCACTGGCAGTCTTCCGGTTGGCAGTTGGCATCAAGCGAGAGTGTTGGGGGGTATGAGTAGATCTGCTGGTTCCAACTTCCCTCTGTTTTCTCAAGAGGCCCCTGGATCAGGGCCTTCAGCTATGCCAGCCTAGAGCTGATGTAGGTAATCCCTCCCACTGGTTTCCAGTGGAGAATTCCCAAAAGATAAAGATCTGTCTGTTTACAATTTAAATCAAGAATGTTATGATAAACAGGGATGTTTCAGCAGCTAGCAGTGGAGTGAGGATACAATCAGAACAGATATTCGAGGGAACGGGAGAACATATCACACAGAGTATAGCAACAAAATACAGCAAAAGCAACAAAAGTAGGAGTGAGTGAAGTTAATTTCAGCTACATTGGATGTCTTACTTGTTCTTAATTTCAGTGATTTTAACATTAAGATGTTATGTAGAACAGATTAGTCTTAGTTGTGCGCTGTAAAATCAGATGTGACCAAGGCTATGTTCAGGTGGGCACACCTCCTTGGTGCTGGACATGCCCCCTAGGGGCCGGTCATGTTGTCCTCCTTTTAGGTTTCCAAAATATGGTCACCTTATGTATGCTGATATCACATTCTGTGTCATGGGAAGGGGGGAAGGGTCTAGGTTTACAGCACTGAAAGATTACAAATGACTGAATGCTTTTGGGAAAATGACAGGAGTAAATAAACAAAAATGCAACTCCCAAATTCAGCAATATCAGCCATTGCCAATCTGCCAACAATTAAGGAGCTATTCACAGCTTGTTTTCTATAGTGCTTATGTGAATCCTTTTTGTTTGTATTTTTTATTTGTAAAGTCCTCATCCAACTTTAGCCCTGCTGCAAATTGCATTTACTTTAGAAGATCTTTGCCCCCTACAAAATGAACATCACTTTGTGTTCCTTGGAAAACAAACAAAATGTTTTGGGCAAAGTCAACACAAATGGCACAATCATGATTGCTTTAATTATGTGAACAGTGCCATTGATTTTATTTTTGATTATCCAAGTAAAGGAAATGTTAAGCCTTGCACCTTTATATTGTGTTCACCAAAGCCTTAAACGGAGGCCTATTTTCAAAGGGGTCCATTTTCAAGGCAATATACATTTGGGATTGGCTCCAAATCCTCAAACTTAGAACAGTTTCATAACATGACCTGCTGAGCTGTCATGGAAGACCTTAGTAGTGGAAATGCAGTGATGCTCTCTCACAAGTAAAGGTCAGGATGTAGTTGAAGCATATTGATTCTGATAGTATCAGCTGCAAATTAAGCCCCTCTAGAGAGCTAATAATAAGCAAGAGGAAAAGTTGCCAAATGCCTGGGAACAGGGCTTGCATCTCATTTTTATTTGTACCCCACCTTTCCATAAAAAAATGCCCAAGGCAGCAACATATACCAGTTTTTTTCAAGGAAGAGTGACACATAAAATATTTTCAATAAAAAATTATAAATAAGTTGAGCTTGAACTCAGAATAACTAAGTTTCAGACCCATTTTTAGTGCCTGACTGCTCTAAGCTTGTTAGTTATTGCTGTTGAATACTATTGTTTGTGTGTTGCTTTTGGTTTACTTATTGTCAATTTATTGTCAATATCATACATTGTTTTTAATGCAATAAACAATAGCTGAAACATGAAGTTCTAATACAGATAAATGATTTGATCATGTGCAGAGTGCCTTTCTTGCACTATTAATGAACCACAGCCAACTTTCACACTTTTGGATAGGATTTACAGGTTTGCCAGGCAAAGTACCATCTGTAAGGAAGATCAGATAGACTGCGCTGAGAGACTAGTGGGTTTTGTAGTAACATAGTGCACAGAACAAGCATGAGTTTTAGCATGGGTTTTTAGCCTGGGAACAGGGGGGATTGATAGGGGAGTTAAAATGACAAAAGACCTTGGCTCGGCCATCTGGTGAGAGATTGATAGCCCAAGGGCAAAAACCAGGCCAGGAAGAACTGGACTTATCTCAGCCGTAAATTCCAAGGCTGGGAGGGGGAGGTGTGAAAAGTGAACGAAAACTGGCGCCGAGAAGGGAGGGGGGATTCCAAGAGGAGGAATAAAGCAAGAGGCTTGGAGAATCTCTGTGTGTCTTTTGCTGACCAGAAGTGGCAAAAGGAGCCAGGTCCGGCTGGGTAACATATTTTATTGTCTCTTATATATGCATGCTGGGTCTTGTTGTAGATTTTGGAATTTCAGACTACTTAACCTACTCTTAATCTAATAAAACTCTTATATCTCAAGTAAATTGAGTCTTGGTTTTGATTCTCTGGATTCTGCACATCTCTGCCAGGAGACGGTGCCAAGGCCCGCACTCCTTTACACCATCTATCTTTCTATTTTTTTAATTTAGCAAATTCTGGGGGTGGGGAGGAACACAACAGATCTGCTATACAACCACTGCACCTAAATCTTCATTCCAGTACAACGCACACACACTCCCTACCAGAACAACTTGAGAGAACAGGCTTGGGCATTGGAAAAGAGCAGCAGATTTCAGGCCTCTAAATACTAGTGCCATGGCATGAATCGATGGGAAAGACCTTCTCCTGGTCCTAATGTAACATTTAAAGAGTACCTACAATACTATTGAAAGCAACCTCACACTGGAAAATGATAGACTGTAGAAAACAAACATCAACACACATGCTTAACTTGATTATCATTCATATAGCCTCATTGCTCTCAGAGTGACTACACACCTGAGTGAATTTAAATGTACACTTATAACCTCACATTATCCATGATGAATTTAAAAATCATTAGACTTGTTGTCTTTGCTATGAATTTGTAGAAGTACTGTCGGGAAAGGCAATAACCCTGTTTTTATGGGGTTATAAAACAAACTATGCAAAATGCATATATTCCCTTTTCTAAAGAGAGAGAGAGAGAGAGAGAGCTGTTCTTTATAGCACTTCCCTAGCAAAACCAACTTCATTAGTTTTATTGGATCATTTTACATATTAAAATTTAATAATGCTTGTTGATGAAGCGAATGAAACAGTTTTGCAGTAATTTTGTGCTTGCTTATTTTGGTTTTCGGAGTTTCTGCATTCATTCTGGAATGTGTGGAACCCTCTAAAATGCTTAAGTCTGTGCAGACAGTCAGGCCTTTATCACACGTACCATTTCCCCCCTAGATTGCTTCTGTGGGTTCCCCCTCTGTTTCCTATGCAAATCTAGCATTTTGAATCACATGTGGCCGGTTTTGCTCCAATACCTCAGCTCAGCCTGTTGAACTTGCCTGAAACGGACTTTGCCCGTTCAGGGTTAAATCGAAACAGAAACTAAAAACGGAGCACTCAGGGCGCGAGAACAGCGCAAGGGGAATGACATCATGCAAGTCCTGCGCTGAAGAAGTGGATCAAAGTCACGGAGAGTGTGCTTAAAACCGCGCGTGTGATAACGGCCTCAATCTGTGAAGGGGATTACACCAACATTGAACATACTGACCCCGCTTCCTCATTGCAGCCTACCCCTCACACATTAGAGATGATGTATGCATAGGGGCCAATAGCCATAGACTCTAAGCATGCAATCAGTTCTCTGGGAAGTTGAAGGCACAGATTTTATGTTCAAAGCCTTTGCACATATCGGGTGCTTGTGCAGATTTCAATTCAAATGCCTGAAGCCCGGGGGCAATGATCCTCACCCTTTCACTGCACTCCCGCAACTCACTCATATATACAGATCAGTAATCTGAAGAGCTGTGCAATTAGTTAGGTTAGTCAAATATTTTGCATCTATGTATTCTTTTGGCGCTAAGTAGCATTGTGATAAAAGAACAGGCACATAGCCTTGGCTTTCTGTTGACACTCCTGTGTCCCCTTGGCCAAAATTCTGGCTCGTGCCCCAGTCTACTGCAGTGTTCTCATCTCTGGTTTTCCATTGCCTCATCTTGGCCTCTTCATGTCAATCCAGCACTCTTCTGTCAAAATAATTTATGTTTCTTGTCACTCTGATCCCATGATGACCCGACGTAAACCCCTTCATGGGCTTCTTGTCCACTTCCAGATCTAATACAATTCCTCTGTGCCCTTGTCCTGCCCTGGCTCTCAACTCTTATGTCATACACCCTTTCCTGTGTATCCTTTCACCTGCTCCATCACCCTCCACCATTCAGAGGCCTCTTGCTCCTGCAAAGACCTTTCCCCGCCTTGCTCGCTGGGGCGGGGAGAGGAGATTGCGGGTGAGGATGGGGTGAGGTGACGTGGGGGGCCACCATAGGCTGGCCCCAGGGTGGTGCCACCGGAGATAGGAGGGGTCTGTGGCTATTTAAGTGGTACAGGACCCCTCCAAATCTCCACTGTGTGCTGCGCAGCTAGCAGCGAAGCAGAGCTGAACAAGCACTACCAGCGAGGAAGCAGTTGAGAAGAAGGAAGACTTACCCTGAGCTCCAGCAAGCGAAAATAAAATTGGCTTCAAGGCGAGCGGGAAAGCGGCTTGAAGAGGCTTCCCGCTGCGCTTCCGTGGCGGCGAGCCGCTCGGCGGCGGCCGCTCGAAGCGGCTAGAGAGCCGGCAGTGCTGCTGCGGCGCCAGCAGCACCACAGCGTTCGTCAGGGCCTCGGAAGCGGCGAAGAGTGGGCGGAAGAGGAAGCCCCAACGGATATCCCGCCCCCTCCACAGCTAGCGCGGCAGCAATCAGCGGCAGGGGAACTGCCGAAAAACAGCAGGAGGGCTGCCCCAGTAAAGAAGCCGGCCGCAGCGGGGGACCCCGGCGGCGGCGGGATCAGCAGCAAAGTGCTTGCCCTGCTGCTTGGAGCAGCACAAGGCAGCGCGACCCGGCTGGGGCCAGGGGCAATCTAGGGGCAAGCAGCGAAGGGGTAACCCAGGCGTGGAAAGAGCCATCTGTGGCAAGGCAGCGGCGACGGAAGGCGGCTTCCACGGACTTCTTCATCCCCAGGCTGTGCCTTTCAGGTTTTGGGTAGCCGGGGGGGGGGGGTATTAGGCTGCTCCTAGCCACTTTAAACGTTGCTGGAGAACATCTGAACTCCAGCAGGCGGGAAAGATTCCCTGGAGGGGGGGGATTGGAGGCCCTTCCCCCTTTGTTCTTATTCATATATAACTGACTTACTAAGTGGGAATTTATAGCGGTTTTTTATTCAGTGTTGGCAATACTGGGCTATTTGTTATAGCAGTTCTTATCTGTTCTTGTCTAAATGCAAACAGCTGTGTGTTGTTAACACCCTTACTTGGTTGTCACCTTTAGTCCAAAAACCCGCTCTAGCGTACGCAGGCCACCCAAGGCAGCTATTCAATTGCCAATTAATCCTGTTGGTATTAAACGCACTAGCAGGAAACGGGCCACCTGGTCAGTTATTTAATTGCTGTTTAATCCTGTTGGTATCATAGTCTTCCAGTAAGACAGCTGTTTACGCAGCATTTGTTTCATCATCATGCCTTCGAAAAAAGGAATTGGGGGGAGGAAAGGCAAGGGAAAGGCTCCCGCACAATCATCACAATGCAAACGGCCCATTGAGAATTCTTCCTCCGAGGAAGAACTGGACCCACAGGTTTCCAGTCTTGTGGCCAGATTACAAGCATTAGAAAAGGAAAAAGGTGTCTCCGCTACCCCAATTCCGATCCTGCCACGCACTCAGGGAAGGGTCATGGCTCAGTGGTAGAGCATCTGCTTTGCATCCAGATGGTCCCAAGTTCAATCCCCAGCATCTCCAGGTACGACTGGAAAATTTCTGCCTGACACCTGGACAGCTGCTGCCAGTCAGTGTTGGCAATACTGGGCTGGATAATCTTATGCAGTATAAGGCAGCTTCCTGTGTTCACTTGTTAAGGTTTTAGGGAAGGCTTTCGCATCCCTTTTCAAGGAGTTAGAAGTAGTTCATTTTCTAAAAATCAGAAATCCCTCAGTTCAATGGAGGATATCGCTAGGGAAAAAATTGGGAAAGAAGTCAAAGCAGGTAGGGTTTTGGGGCCATTTCTGACCCCCCCCCCCCATTCCAAATTTACGAGTTTCACCTTTAGGGATTGTGCCTAAAAAGGCTCCAGGTGAATTCCGGTTGATACACAACCTGTCCTTTCCAAAGGGTACTTCAGTAAATGACGCAATTCCTGAACATTTGAGTTCTGTTAGGTACGCTTCTTTCGATTCGGCGGTACACATGGTGCGAAAAAATGGGCCAGGGGCATTGATGGGCAAATGCGATATAAAGGCTGCCTTCCACATTATGCCCATTCACCCCGAAGACTTTAATCTATTAGGCTTTTGCTTTCAAGGGCAATTCTACGTGGACCGTGCCCTACCCATGGGATGCTCTATTTCCTGCGCAATGTTTGAGGCATTCAGTTCCTTTTTGGAATGGGCACTCAAACGGAGGGCGGGAGCGCGGGATGTCATTCATTATATTTATGACTTCCTGTTTGCTGGCCCGGCAGGAAGTCCGCATTGCCGGTACATGATGTCTAAATTTCACACTTTATGTGAGGAGTTGGGGGTACCACTGGCTCACGAGAAAACGGAGGGCCCATCCTCCGTGCTTAAGTTTTTGGGCATCGAATTAGATTCTATCTCGCAATGTTGTCGTTTGCCAATGGATAAAATTGGCACATTGCGCAGTAAACTTCTGCACATTTCAGGCAATACAAAGGTCTCTTTGAGACAATTGCAAGAATTATTGGGTCATCTTAATTTCGCCTGCAGGGTCATCGCCCCTGGGAGGGCCTTCTTACGACACCTTTGTAGGGCTATGTCAGGCTTGCGTAAGCCGCACCACCATATTCAAGTTACGCGGGCCATGCGAGCCGATATTGCTGTATGGCTCAATTTTCTGGAACATTTCAATGGGGTATCATTCTGGAGGCAAGAACTTTTATTAAAGGCTGACCTACAGATGCATTCGGATGCATCTGGGTCATGGGGTTTTGGGGTTATTTGGGGAAGGAGATGGTGCGCGGAACAATGGCCTGAGGAATGGCGGTCCGACGGCACATGCCGCGACCTTACATTCCTTGAATTGTTCCCCATAGTTGTGGCAGCACATGTATGGGCATGTGATTTGGCTAACTCAACCGTATTGTTCTGGTGTGACAATCAGGCCACAGTACAGGTAATCAATTCCCTTGCCTCTCATAATCCCCGCGTCATGAACTTGGTAAGAGCTTTTACTCTTCACTGTCTTAAGTTTAACATTCTTTTTCGGGCAAAGCATATTCCGGGGCTGAATAACGACATAGCAGATGCTTTGTCCCGACATCAGGTGCAGAGGTTTCGGGAATTGGCTCCATGGGCCCTCCCAAGGCCGGAGAACATGCCCCCATCATTGTGGCTCCTTGGAAGGAGGAAATAGAGCAGACTATTTGGCAGTCCTTGGCGCCTAGCACCAGGGCTGCTTATCGAAATGCAGGTAGGGAATTTCAGGCATTCCGCACGGCTAATCAGCTGCAACTCCTGTGGCCCATCCCGGTGGAGCATGTGCTCCAATTTTGTGTACATGCCACACGAAAAGGTCTGTCAACACGCACCATTTCTCTTAAGTTGGCAGCTTTAGCTTTTATGGCAAAGGCTCGTGGCCTGGAGGATAGTACCTCGGATTTCCGGGTACGTAGGGCCCTTAGTGGCTGGGCAAAGACTTCACTTCGTACCCCCGATGCTAGGCTTCCATTATCCCCAGATATCTTACTCGGGCTACGGGCACAGTGGCCGCTACTTTGCCACTCCCGTTATGAAGCAGGTTTATTCCACGCAGCAGCATTAACAACCTTTTTCGGGGCATTTCGGATATCTGAGGTTTTGGCCTCATCTAAGCTGGATACGTCGTTACGGGCGTTGCAATTCTCTGATTTGCATTTCAAGGGCACAGAGGCCCGTTTGCTTCTGCGATACTCAAAAACTGATCAGAAAGGTTTGGGTAGTTGGATTTCTTTATTTCCATCTACCAACGCTGACTTATGCCCTCTGCAGGCTTTATCAGAATTTGTGACTCTGCGGGGCCACGATGCGGGCTTCTTGTTTTGCCATCAGGATGGCACGCCCCTCACAAAATACCAATTTTGGGCAATTGCTAGGAGGGCCTTTGATCAAATGGGTCTGCGCGCTGCTATGTTCGGTACCCATTCATTTCACATCGGTGCGGCGTCCACAGCAGCAGCTTTGGGATTTTCTCCTCCGCAGATACAGGCGCTAGGCAGATGGCGTTCCTCGGCGTTTAAAACTTACGTGAGACACATAAACACTTAGCTATACGCAGCAGATGCTAATGCTTTCATGTTTATTCTAGATCTGCCAGTGGCTTCTGCACCCGTGCGGGTTTCCGTATGCGGCCACAGTATGGTCTTCTGGGCCAGCAAGCATGCAGCCAACTCCAGCTTTGGATCGCAGCTCAGCTTGAGTCAGCACGCAACCATTCGTTGGCTCGGGAAACGTGGTATGCGGTGGGATGAGCTCATTCCTACCTTGCTGCAGCGGCATTCTGCTTGGTTCCCCCCACAGGTCTTGCTTGTTCATTTAGGGGGGAACGACTTGGGCTTAATGAAGGGCAAGGCCCTCATTTTGCAAGCTTTGGCTGATTTTCAGCATATACGACAGCGCTGGCCCGGCATACGGATTATATGGTCATGCATCTTGCCTCGGATGAACTGGCGGGTGTCCAGTCATCTCCTTGCTATTGAAAAGGCAAGAAAGCGGGTTAATACTGAGATTTTTAAGGCCATAGCTCAACATGGGGACTTTAGTATTCAACACGCTAACATTAGCCATTCTCGGAGGGAGCTCTATAGGCACGACGGGGTTCACCTGTCTCCGCCTGGTAATTAGTTATTTTTAGCAGATATTCAGGAAGGGCTACGTAATGTTCTGCTTCCAGGGGGAGGGGGGGGGAGACTGTGTAAGGGTTGTCTCCCCCAGTGGCGGTAGGAGCGGGCATCTGTTATGTTTTCTAATGGTGAGCATTCACGGGCACTATTCAAGTGATTGGTAACGCCTGTGGTCAACCACTGAGAGCCCTGCAGCATCAGTTGGGGGGACAAGGCTTACCTTTGGGGGCCAACCCGTCTCGTCTACTCGGAGCCCTGCGGCACGAGGGGAGACGACACCGGAAGGCCACCCCACCTCAGATTGGGGAAGCTCGGGGGGCGGCGAAAAGCAGGCGCCACTTCCCGGGCTGTGAATGTCTCGCCCAACCCCTCCAATGGCCTGGCTGGCCATACCGAAATGCCCGCTTAGGTTACCTCCCCCCTTTTTGCTTGCTTTCCTTGTAAATAAATAAAGTGGCCCTTGTTTAAATCCCAGCTCTGTGTCACCTCTTCATTTCTCATCCTTCGCTCCGCAAAGAATGTTGACCTCTTGCTTTCAACATCTAAGGCCCTCCTCCGAGTGCCTACTCCGAGGGAAGCTCGGAGGTCGGCAACAAGAGAGAGGGCCTTCTCTGTGGTGGCCCCCCAATTGTGGAACGATCTCCCTGACGAGGCCCGCCTGGCGCCAACATTGTTATCTTTTCAGTGCCAGGTCAAGACTTTCCTCTTCTCTCAGGCATTTGGCAATATCTGAGGATTGTTTGATTTGATTGTTTGTTTGATTGTTTGTTTGTGTTTTTTTGTAGCTTTTTGAAGTGTTGTAGTGGTTTTAAATGTACAGATTGTGTGTACGTTGTATGTTTTTGCTGTTTTAATTTTTGTATATTGTTTTTAATTGTTTTTAATCCTATGTAAACCGCCCAGAGAGCTTCGGCTATGGGGTGGTATACAAATGTAATAAATAAATAAATAAATTTATGCTTGGAACTACCTCCAAGGACACGTGCGTGATGCCTGCCACCTCTCTTTCAAATGACTCCCAGAAACCCTCCTTTTCTACTTAGCCTTTGGCGCAAACCCGTAGCTCCCATGCCCTACTGTTACTCAACTTGTAACCAAAGCCCATTCAACTGAAACAACCACATATTGCTACCTTGTTAAAGTCCATCTCCTTACCTTGTTTTTCCCCTGTGTTGAATTTTAGATGCAGGGCTGGCCTTAGAGGTGGGTGAGCTGGGCAGTCAGCCAAGCTGAGGGGGGCACCAAGCCCAGTTCAGTGGCTGTGTTGTTGTTTTTAATATACTTTCTGCAGTGAGCGATGATAGCAAAAAGTGTGTGTCTGTAACCTTTCTTCCAGGGTTCTACAGGTAGTTTGGGTAGTAACTTCAAAAATGATCTTCCTGTTTGTTTCTTTTTCAGTTTCCACTTTGATATCATTTGCACCAGGTAAAAATTAGTAGAACACAACTTCACTTTGAGGCAACGTTACTGAGCACTTAAGGCCTTCAAATACAGTAAACACTATAAGCACTATATAAATAATAATAAAAAAAACTGTAAGAGGTCAGCTGATTACTTTTCTTATTTATAATTTTTCTTCATTATTTTTAAAGATAAAAATAATGGCTATTCTAAAACAAAGAATGCTTCCCAAAAGATAGGAACTGCTAGAAACTTGTGACACTTCTGGTGCGTTGCCGCTGCTCAGAATGCGGCTTTTCTAACTTCGGCTTGTAAAAAGCGTAGCACAGCGATTGAGAGATTAACACTGTAATTCTAAATGGACATTACGCATGCTCTAGGCCCCATAAATCCTTTGGGTGCCCCTGTGAAACTGACCACGGGGAGGGCACCAAAGACACTCCTCAGCCAGCCCTGTTTAGATGTAAACTCCTTGGGGCAGGGATCCATTCTCTTGCACTATATACAGCTCCATGTGTACTGATGGTGCCATATTAATCATTCTTATTATCCTTCAAAAAGTGGGGAGGATAGAGAGCTGTCATATTTCTGCAATAAAAAGCCAACGTGTCTTCAACATGACAATTGCCTTAATGTTGCACTAAATAACACTTTAAAAATAGAAAATATTGGTCCCTATTCATAATATGTATTATAATGTTCCAAAAATGCATGTCTCACTAGTGATATTACCTCTAAAAGGTTAAAGAATCCAGATATCTACCCAAGTGTTTCCCTCAGAACTTCCATCTTCTCCTTAAAGACCCTGCAAAGTTGATCTTAGGACATATATAAACACACAGGTAAATATCCAGCTTTAGGACTTAGCCCCTAATGGAGACCTAGACTTACATCCAGTTGCAGTCAGACTCAGAGTGGAACCTTTGAAATCTAAGACATGATTAAATGATGGTTTTCAATGGGTCTACTCTAATTATGACTAAATCTGGATCCAACCTACAGTCTGGAGCCTACAATTTATTTAGCTTAAACTTTAGTGAAGACTGAGACAGTAGGTTTGGAGTTTACTAATATGAACTTCAGTACTACAAAACAAAAAGACATTTCCAGATATAGAAAAAGATGGAAAATAAAAAGACTTAAAGTCTTGGATTGTGGGGCAGCACAGATTCTTACAAGGAAAATAGCAGAATTACCATTTAGAAAGCTGCATACTCAAAATGACAAAGACTTTGATAATTATAGACAAACTGCTCAACTGGAGAACAGCAAAATCTCTCTTATCCCAACTTCCAGACCTACTCATGTGGGATGTAACAATATAAAGATTTGGATCCAGAGCTGCGCATAGCAGAGTTTCGCTTGAACTGGAGGAAGGGGTGGGGAGGTGATCTTCCCAATTCCCAATTCCTACTCCTCTCTGAAAAGCTGCTCTGAAAGGGTGCAGGCCTCTCCAGGATGACATGAAAGGTGACACAGGGTGTTCAGGGGTGGCGCCAGGGGTCGGCAGGGGGTGGCAAGCGCCCCCCCAAAGGAGCTTGCCACCCCAGCTGCCACCCCAAACTCCTTGCATGCATGGTTGGCTAAAAAGGCAGCAGCAGTGGGGCCAGTTCCAGCAGGGCTGCTGCTGGGCAACTGCCTGGAGGCCTCATTGTCATGGCGATTAATTGTTTTAGAACCAGGTGGGGCAGGGTGGGAAGATTAGGAAAGAGTTACTGTGCCTGCGCACGGCTCAGAGCGAAGAGAAGAGAGCGAGCGCACGTGCCAGGCAGGCCAGGCTCCTTCAAAGCCAGCTCAATTGAAGTGGTGGGGTAGAGGGGGCTTCACCTGGCATGTGATTTCCCGCATTGGAGAGAATGCAGGCTGGGCATCCAGGGAGTGGGGCTTGGCGAGGAGAGGGGCTTGAGGAGGGGAGTGGACAGGGCCCAGAGAGTGAGCTACAGCCTTCATGGGCCAGATGGAGAACCTGCATGAGCCAGATTAGTCCTACAGGTTGGAGGTTCCCCACCCCTGATGTAGAATTTGCTGATATGGTGCAGAAATTAAAGTGGGCACCTTAAGTACAAATTTCATGGTTTTGGTGCACCTAGGTTTCAAGCACCTAAAACTGCAGTTTTTTTTTTTTATCCTACGATACACATAATGACACTATTGATGAACGCTCATTGGGATTCTGATTTGGATCTTCTTTCCCTTGACATATAAATAGTACAGCTTCTACTGCTGTTTTGCTGATGTGAAGAGAAAGGCCCTCTGCATCGTGCCCTTATGATAGCCGGGAGGTCTTCTGACACAGACTCATCATTCATGGATTTGTTTTGCATGGGATTCTCATAGTGCAAGGTTAACACAGTTATCTTAGAAAAACCATGGAAGTTAGCTAGAACCACTATTTTTTCTGCTTTAATCCTCAACAAATAAAGATCGTGGTACTTGAGATGAGGAAACTGTTAATATTCGTTTGCATTCCCACCTCTGTTTCAAGTTGTGTTTTGCTCATGCAGCTCACGTACGCCAGTGGAAAAGCGATTTTGCAAAGGCCCATCAATCACATTGGCCTCCAGTTGTTTAAAACAAGAGTCAATTTTGACAAGGTAGAATGTCACAGCATGACAGGGACAGGAGCTCCACGCTAAGGTGCAGTCCTATTACGCATGTTCAGACGAGAAAAAGTCCTACAACTCCCAGCATCCCCCAACCAGCATAATTAGATGGTGGATGGTGTGACTTGTAGATTTTTTTTCAGTCCTGGGATGCGTATGGGTCTGAGCCAAAATGCCTCTCCCCCAATTTTACCACCACATTTGCAGATTGGGCATGGGAGAGATTGAGAGATTTCGATGGTGCAAACAGAGTGAAGCACCATCAAACAACTGATTTTGTTCAGAAATAGTCTGAAACATGAAATATTTCACTGATGAAGGGAAAAAGACAGATATTTGCATCAAACATGTTTCCTACAGTATTACCCCAACCTCTTCAGAGTAACAATGTCAAATGGCTATTAATAATCAAGGTGGTTTTTTTTTTCCAAAAAAGAAAAAGTCCAAAGGCATAGTCTAAACATCTCAAAACGCAATGGATATTCCTGAACCTGGACCTGTTCAACACATTAAATTCTGAACCTTTCTGTCTCACTCTTAAAATGCCCCACAAATATTCGGAGTCAAAATGGCTCCTTCAACTTTGCTATCTTGTTCCCAGGCACTTTTCAATGATTCTCCAGGGAAGTGGATTGCAAACAGGAGATGGCATGTTGACCCTCGTACTGACACCAACTGCCCCTGCAATAGCAACTGTACTCCCCCCCCCCACTGCTGCCCAGTGCACTGTCTTTCTTTCTGTCTTTCTCTTTCTGCTGTGCTGCATGATGCAAGATGAGTATAGGAAGCATTGTCCTCACTCTGATTTGGCTTCACAACAATGCCATATCACCAATTAGTTTTGACTATGTGATCACAACACAAGGTTAAATGAGATAAAGGCAATGCATCCTACCTTCACTCTGACGTAGCTATAGAAGAAAAAAAAATACACTACTAAGCAGCAGGGACTGAAATTATCCCCTATCAACCTGCCCAGTCACTGAGGTCATCTGAGGACATGCTCCTGGTGGTTCCACATGGACCTGCTGTCCGATTGGAGTCCACCAGGAGAAGAGCCTTCAGTGTGGTGGCCCCCATCCTGTGGAATTCCCTGCCTCTGGAGGTCATGCAGGCGCCAACTTTGTATTTCTTCCAGCACCTCCTGGAAACATTAAGCCTTCCCTTAATGACCAGCCGTGGTTTTATTGTGCTTTGTTTCTTTTAAAAATGTATTTTTAACGTGTTTTTATTCTGTTTTATTCTTTTATTTGATTTGTCCACCACTCTGAAATTCTTGAATGGGTAGTATATAAATATTGTAAACAATGAATAAATAAATTGCCACCCTGGCTGCCCAGACTGTGAAAAGGTAGCAAATAAGAGGTGAATAACATAAGCAAGTATGTGGGCATTGTAAAACCTTCCCCAAACAAGCTTCCATATCAAGCCAAAAATGTTTCATTTGAACCATTCAGCTATCAGCTTAGTCCTAATTTGTTCCCAAACAGTTCCATATTACAGAACGTTGTAGCAGAGATTTTGTGAGTGTGATCCTGAATCGAATTGATGGCACACTTAATGTGATTGCTCTAAAAGTAAAAATCGGATTAGTGTGTAGTTTTGAGTGAGGTTGTTTCATAGGTTTCTATGAACTATATACGCAGCAAAGCCAGCTGTGCTGACCATAACAAAAATGCCAAAATCCATGTTGCTGTAGTAGCTTTATTAAGTCAACCAAAAGATAACAGAAACATTGTACAAGCTTTCGAGATCTCTGTATCAGGCAAAATGTCACCACAATTACATGACCTGCTGACTTGCAGACTCATCCTCTCATATTACACCTTGGGACTAGTCTGAACCTGCAGACACTGTGACTTCTTAATCCTATTTCCTCCCCTGGGTTCTTGTATTATGAGAGAGGGGAAACAGTGTCTCCCTATCTACATTCTCCACACCATGAATAATTTTGTATACTTCTATCATGAAGGGCGGGCCCTAGGATAAATAGTGCCCTGGGCGAGGAGTGCCATTGGTGCCCCCCTCCCGCCGTGGTCAGTTTTGAAGGGCCAGCCAGAAGACTTATGGGGCCTGATGCTGGTGTGATGTCCGTCAGGAATGAGATTGCTCAAAACCTTGATCTCTCAGCCACATTCTGAGCAGTGGCAATGCATTATGCCCCCCCCCCCACACTTTTTATCTTTAAAAATAATAAAGAAACATTATAACTAAGAAAGGTATCCAGCTGACCTCTTACAACTTTAGTATTATTTATATTAGGGGTGTGCATCGGATCGGATCCGATCCACGATCCGAATCCGATCCGCCCCAAAAATCGGAAAATCCGATCCGATCCGATCCGATCTGATACACCATCCGATCCGATCCGATCCGATCCGGCGAGGTCCGATCCGGATCGGATCGGATCGGCGGATCGGACGCCATTTTAAATGCGTTTTTCCCATAGCAAAGTATTGTTGTTTTACAAAAACGCCTATAACTTTTTCATTTTTAACGACAGAAGGATGAAACTTGGGCACATTGTACACTGGCTAGGGATAGGTATCTGTGAGAAATTTCAGAAAGATTGGTGCATGCAGTTTGTGGCAATTAATTTTTTAATAAATAACATGGAATGCCTATAACTCGGTCATTTTTAAAGTTACACACATGAAACTTTGCCACATTGTAGGTGGAACCTTGGGACCCACGTGTGTGAAATCCCAGAACCGTGGGTGCTTGCCTGGTGTGGCAATGAATTTTTGAAAAATGGGTAGTAGTGGGGTAAATGCAGTTATGCCTCCCATGTTTTTATTTTTAAAGATACAAACAGGACACTTCGGCACATTACAGGGAACACTTCCCTTGATATGTGTGTAAAATTTCAGACAGCTAGCTCCAGGCATGTGTTGGCAATGAATTGTTGAAAATTGGGTAGCAGTGGGGTAAAATACAGTTTTGCCTCCCATTTTTTTATTTTCAAAGATACAAACGGGAAACTTTGGCACATTGCAGGGAACACTTCACTTCAAATGTGTGTGAAATTTCCGGAAGCTAGGTGCAACATTTTAGTGGGAAACGAACGTTTATTCATGGCATTTCACATGGGATTTATGGGTTGGTTTTAAGAGCTACAAACCTCTAACTCGCTCACATGGCACAGGACCTATGCCCGCTCAAACGCTGGAAATTTAACAAACTTTGGTGCAATGCTTTAGTGGGAAAACAAAGGTTTATGCATGGCATTTCACATGGGATTTATGGGTTGGTTTTAAGAGCTACAAACCTCTAACTCGCTCACATGGCACAGGACCTATGCCCGCTCAAACGCTGGAAATTTAACAAACTTTGGTGCAATGCTTTAGTGGGAAAACAAAGGTTTATGCATGGCATTTCACATGGGATTTATGGGTTGGTTTTAAGAGCTACAAAACTCTAACTCGCTCACATGGCACAGGACCTATGCCCGCTCAAACGCTGGAAATTTAACAAACTTTGGTGCAATGCTTTAGTGGGAAAACAAAGGTTAAACTTTATTATTTTAAACCTTCAGGAAAGGGAGGGGGAGGCTGTGTTTGTGTGTGTGTGTTTGACAGCTTGATCCACCAATTGTGCTTTAGAATACATGACTGAATCACCCAATCCTGTGAAGACTTTCTTCAGCCTCCAATCGCAATGCTGGAGGAGGGCACCAGTATATATTCTCTCAGCCCTGCCCTTCTGGCTCTTTGTGGGTTGAACGTGGAGGAGATTAGGGAGTGTTTTGGAGCTGTGTTGGAGAGACTGTATTGATTTGATTGTATTTGGAGGTGGTTTTGAGGAGTTTCTGATCTTTTACTTCAGCTTTTCTTGTTCTCTCTCTTGGCTTTCCTTTCTCTCTTGCCTTTCCTTTCTTAGATAGCACGTTTGTTTGTCTGTGAGTTCAGTTTGTCTTTGCAGTGAGTGTGTTTGTTTGTTCTACTTTCGCTTTCTGAAAAAAACCCAAAAAAATAATAAAAAAATATTTCTATCCTCTCTCTCTCTCTCTCTCTTTCTCTGTGTGTGTGTGTGTGTGCGCGCGCTTGTGAGTGAGTGTGTGTTGCTGGGCTGTGTAGCCTGCTGCTACAAACACAAAAAAAGTCAGCAAAGCACACACTTACACAAAAATAAATAATAATAAAAATAAAATGAAGCGTGGCACTCAAAGGGGGGGTGCTCCCAAGGCAGCATTTGGGAGAGGCCGCTCTGGGCATGGCGCTGCTGCTGCTGCTGCTGGGACCAGCAGCAGGCAGCCTACTTCCACACCCCCAGTTAAACTGAGGCGTTCTCCACTGGGGCAGCAGAAGCAGGCAGAGGCAACTCAAAGTAGTGCCTGCAGGGCACTCTTTCAGCAACATGAGGCAGGTGCTGGGAGCAGCAGTGGGCATGAAGAAGGAGCACTATATTATCCAGCTCCTTCTTTGGTGGGTGAGCCTGTGAACCCGCTGACTGATCTTTTCCCAGATCTTGTGGAAGTCAGCGAGGTTCAGAGTGAGAAGGAGGACTCTGATGTGGGGCAAGAGGAAGAGCAGGCAGCACCAGAGACTTACTCTCCACAATCCGTCCTCTCTTCCACTCATTCCCTTGCTCCTGAGGTGACACCACAGAGCGAAGGCGCCGGCAGGCCGTCTGTGTCACCCCAGAAGCGACAGGCAAGCAAGGTGTGGGACCACTTTGAGGTGGCAGTGGATTCCCGCTTTGCTGTCTGTCGCCACTGCAAGATGTCAGTGAGCAGGGGAAAAATGCCAGGCCACTTCACCACCACGAACCTCACCCGCCACATGCAGAGGCACCACCAGTCTGTTTTGCTTGGGACCGAGGCGGGCACCTCGCAGCAGACTGGTGCTAGCGGCAAGGGCAAGCAGAAGGCTCCTGCAACTTCTGCCAGCTCTCGACCTCCCATCCCCAAGAGGCTTCGCCAGGCCACCATGGAAGAGATGGGGTGGGGGAAGTATGGAGCCACAAGGTGGCGTTTTCCAGCGCCCAACCAGATCACCAATTGCATCGGTGAGATGGTGGCGTTGGATGACCAGCCATTCAGCCTCGTCGAGAACGCAGGCTTCAAGAGGCTGATGGCTCTTGTGGTTCCATACTACAAGCCGCCGTGTCGCACCACCCTGAGCAGGCGTGTGGTGCCCTCCCTGTACCAGGCATGCAGGGAGTTAGTTCTGGGTCGTCTGTGCCAGGCAGAGGCACAGAAGGTGCACTTCACTTCGGACATCTGGTCCAGCGAAGGAGGAGTGCACGCTTACCTGTCCCTGACGGCTCACTGGTGGGGAGCCTCAGGGCAGGAAGCACCCAGGACTTCTGGGACTGGGAAGGAGGGCTGCCGCTGGGCCCTCCTTCATACCGCAGTCATGGACCAGTCCCACACGGCGGAGGAGATTACGGAGGCCATGAACCGCATGGTGGCAGGGTGGCTGGGCGGGCACCAGCACACCCGCGGTTACATGGTCACGGACGGGGGAGCCAATATGCTGAAGGCAGTGCGCGATGGCGGATTTGAGGGCATCCGCTGCATCGCGCACGTCTTCAACCTGGTCGTCAGGGATGGCCTTGGAGGCAGCAAGGCCCCTCTCCCTCCCCAAATCCGTAATCTCCTAGAGAGCTGCAGGAAGGTGGCTGGGCATTTCCACCACAGCGTGAAGGGCAGTCGGTTGCTGCGGGAGAAGCAGCAGGAGCTGGGACTTCCGCAGCACCGGCTAGTGCAGGACGTGGCAACACGTTGGAACTCCACCTACCACATGCTCGAGCGTATGGTGGAGCAACAGCGTGTTGTCCACGAGATGTTCAGGGTCGGGGACATTGGCATCCAGGCCCCACTGTCCAGGCAGCAGTGGGAGGCCATGTCCCAGCTTCTGGTGGTCCTCAAGCCGTTCCTTGAGGCCACCGAGACCCTGAGCAGCAGCACTGCCCTTCTCAGCCAGGTGCTCCCCGTGGCCAGGCATCTCCAGAATCAGATGGGCGAGTTTCTGGAGGCCGGGGATGCCGTCACCGGCAGGCGCTTCCTGCCAGAGGTGCGGGAAGTGGTGACGAGGCTGAGGGAAAGCCTATCCCGCCGGGTCCAGCCTCTCTACAACGAGAGGCAGTACATGTTGGCCACCATGTGCGACCCGCGCATCAAGGATGGGTTATGTGGGCAGACTTCCCGGGCAGGTTGGGTGGAAATGCTGGTGACGGACGTTCGGGCGGCCCGGGATGCCAGGATTGGGCAGGCAGAGGAGGAGCCCACCGAAGCCCAGGCGCTAAGTCCGCTGAGCACCACCAGCAGCGGCGGCACCAGCACCACCACACCCAGCAGGGGGACAGGCCAGGGGTTTTGGGACAAGGCTTTGCAGGCTGCGGTTGGGCATAGAGGCACTCAACCCAGCCGCCGCCAGGATGACGCTGCAGCAGCAGTGCAGCGTTACCTGGCGGAGCAGATGGAGGACGGCTCCATCGAACCCCTGGCCTACTGGTCATCTCGGCGCCAGATGTGGCCTGATCTGGCGCGGGTGGCCATGGACAGAATCAGCTGCCCACCGTCCAGCGTTCCAAGCGAGCGGGTGTTTTCCATGGCGGGCGACGTGGTCACACCCCACCGCTCTCGCTTGGACGCTGAGATTGTGGAGCAGCTGGTCTTCCTCAAGGTCAATCTGCCCCTGCTGGGATACCCCACCCTCATGCCCGCGGGGGAGTAATTGGCAGGCACCCCCCATCCATCCCACACCTTTGGGCAGGCACCGGCAGGCCCTTGATTTTTTAATTCTTATTTTCGGTTAATTAATTTTCTTTACTTTAATTTACTGGCTGTGTTGTTTACAGCTCAGTAACTCAACTCTGAACGATGGATCCCGAAGGGATCTAGTTTCTTCTCCTAGCCTCTTACATTGAGGGGATGCACAAGCATCTCACACATTCTATGTTGTTTGACTTGAACCAATGTGCTTGCACGTGTGCCTCTGAAATTGGACTCCGATGGCTCCCTCCAGGCCTTCTGTAAGGTCCCACACTTCCATGGGCGTTTCTTCTTGTAAGACCACGTCAGAGGCTCATGAGAACTTTGGATAAGAAGAAGGCTTAATTTTATCGCCAAGGAACGCATGCACCTCTCTGACTATGAACGAAGGACGCGATAGGATTCCTCTTCCAGGCTCCTACATTGAGTGGATGACAAGCAGCATCCCACACTGTTTCTGACTGTGTCTTTTGGACTTATGTGGCAGCCTTGCAGGGCTGTCACTGTGTGTTGTGTTTATTTTGGCTATATGATTTAAAAAACTGCCTGCCCGCCTGCCCGCCTGCTAGGTTGCCGCCATTGTGAAGTAGCCGGAATGCGTGGGCTGGTCTCACGGTTTCATTGCTTACTTGTGCAATGCGCAAGCGCCTGGCATCATGCCCGCCTCTGCCTCTGCCTCTGCCTGCCTGCCTGCCCGCCTGCTAGGTTGCCGCCATTGTGAAGTAGCCGGAATGCGTGGGCTGGTCTCACGGTTCTATTGCTTACTTGTGCAATGCGCAAGCGCCTGGCATCATGCCCGCCTCTGCCTCTGCCTCTGCCTGCCCGCCTGCCCGCCTGCTAGGTTGCCGCCATTGTGAAGTAGCCGGAATGCGTGGGCTGGTCTCACGGTTCTATTGCTTACTTGTGCAATGCGCAAGCGCCTGGCATCATGCCCGCCTCTGCCTCTGCCTCTGCCTGCCTGCCTGCCTGCCCGCCTGCCCGCCTGCTAGGTTGCCGCCATTGTGAAGTAGCCGGAATGCGTGGGCTGGTCTCACGGTTCTATTGCTTACTTGTGCAATGTGCAAGCGCCTGGCATCATGCCCGCCTCTGCCTCTGCCTCTGCCTGCCTGCCTGCCTGCCCGCCTGCCCGCCTGCTAGGTTGCCGCCATTGTGAAGTAGCCGGAATGCGTGGGCTGGTCTCACGGTTCTATTGCTTACTTGTGCAATGTGCAAGCGCCTGGCATCATGCCCGCCTCTGCCTCTGCCTCTGCCTGCCTGCCTGCCTGCCCGCCTGCCCGCCTGCTAGGTTGCCGCCATTGTGAAGTAGCCGGAATGCGTGGGCTGGTCTCACGGTTCTATTGCTTACTTGTGCAATGTGCAAGCGCCTGGCATCATGCCCGCCTCTGCCTCTGCCTCTGCCTGCCTGCCTGCCTGCCCGCCTGCCCGCCTGCTAGGTTGCCGCCATTGTGAAGTAGCCGGAATGCGTGGGCTGGTCTCACGGTTCTATTGCTTACTTGTGCAATGTGCAAGCGCCTGGCATCATGCCCGCCTCTGCCTCTGCCTCTGCCTGCCTGCCTGCCTGCCCGCCTGCCCGCCTGCTAGGTTGCCGCCATTGTGAAGTAGCCGGAATGCGTGGGCTGGTCTCACGGTTCTATTGCTTACTTGTGCAATGTGCAAGCGCCTGGCATCATGCCCGCCTCTGCCTGCCCGCCCGCCTGCCTGCCTGGAGGTGCCCATGCAGCTGTGACTTTGCCTCTGCCAGTGGGACTTTGCCTCTGCCACTGGGACTTTGCCTCTGCCACTGGGACTTTGCCTGGAGGGAGCTGTGCCAAACTGTGACTTTGCCTGGAGGGAGCTGTGCCAAACTGGGACTTTGCCTGGAGGGAGCTGTGCCAAACTGTGACTTTGCCTGGAGGACCCTGTGCCAATGTGACTTTGCCTGGAGGAGCCTGTGCCACTGGGACTTTGCCTGGAGGGAGCTGTGCCAAACTGTGACTTTGCCTGGAGGGAGCTGTGCCAAACTGGGACTTTGCCTGGAGGGAGCTGTGCCAAACTGTGACTTTGCCTGGAGGACCCTGTGCCAAACTGGGACTTTGCCTGGAGGGAGCTGTGCCAAACTGTGACTTTGCCTGGAGGACCCTGTGCCAATGTGACTTTGCCTGGAGGAGCCTGTGCCACTGGGACTTTGCCTGGAGGGAGCTGTGCCAAACTGTGACTTTGCCTGGAGGGAGCTGTGCCAAACTGGGACTTTGCCTGGAGGGAGCTGTGCCAAACTGTGACTTTGCCTGGAGGACCCTGTGCCAATGTGACTTTGCCTGGAGGAGCCTGTGCCACTGGGACTTTGCCTGGAGGGAGCTGTGCCAAACTGTGACTTTGCCTGGAGGGAGCTGTGCCAAACTGTGACTTTGCCTGGAGGGAGCTGTGCCAAACTGGGACTTTGCCTGGAGGACCCTGTGCCAATGTGACTTTGCCTGGAGGGAGCTGTGCCAAACTGTGACTTTGCCTGGAGGACCCTGTGCCAATGTGACTTTGCCTGGAGGGAGCTGTGCCAAACTGTGACTTTGCCTGGAGGACCCTGTGCCAATGTGACTTTGCCTGGAGTAGCCTATGCCACTGGGACTTTGCCTGGAGGAGCCTGTGCCACTGGGACTTTGCCTGGAGGAGCCTATGTGCCACTGGAGTCCTCCGATCCACAGCCGCCGCACGAATAAGGTAAGTGTGTGCAGTCAACGCAGGGACACCTGAGAGTGTCCAGAAGTGGGGCAGTGTGAGATCTTACTTCCGAGTAAGCAAGCAGACTGCCCATCTGCCCCAGCCACGGCCGCATGGAGGTGGCCCCTCGATTCACGTCGCCCCTACGACTCAGGTAAGAGTGCAGGCAGAGTGGCCATATAGAAAAGAAGGCAGGGCCCCTGCACCTTTAACTGTTGTGATGAAGAGGGAATCTCAGCAGGAACTAATTCCATACAAATGACACTGGCAGAAATTCCCTTTTCTCTACAACTGCTGAAGTTAGGAACCCTGACCTGGATTTGATCTGGTCAGCCTAACGTAGGGTGCTATTAGGAGTGAATGAATAACCCAAGGACAAAAGAAATGGTGATTCTCTAATGATCCGGTAAGCTGTGTCCTGCCAGACACAAAAGGATAGCCAATCCCTCTAACAATGGGCTCAGAAGAGTGATTTAGAAAGGGAGGGGTGCAGGAGAAAGAGGATTGCATCACAAACCAGAGAAGTGTGCCGGTGGGAGACTAGTTACTAGGACTTGCATGTATTAATTAATACAAATCTTTATTTATTTTCCTTTCTTCTTTTGCAGTATAAAAGTATTTATGTAATATTCATTATCCCCCTCCTCTTCTTTTGCAGCCTATGGCACTCTCACTGCCACAGTGCCCGGGAAAGGAGAGACTTTGCCCATTACATGCCAGCCTGCCCGCCCGCTGCTGATGCCGCCTGCCGCCTTCCAGATCGTTCCTGCGAGGCGGGCCAGCCGCCTTTCTTGCACAAGCCATGGGACTAGGGGTCCTCCAGGAGAATCTCACCGAGTCCTCAACGCCCTCAGGACTATGGTAAGTGTTCTGTGAATGGGGGGGGGCACCTTCCACCTAACTGAAGGTTGGCTGTCTGCCTGCTAACTTCCGAGTGAGCAGGCAGCCCCGTGTGCCTACTGGGGCGTGGGCACTCAGGACCGGGCAGATGCCAGTCCTGGGTGAGAGGGAGCCAATGGTGGAAAAGTATGATTTATCTCATGTTAATTCTTTTCCCCCCCCCCTCCTTCTTTTGCAGCCTATGGAACTCTTCGCCACTGCGCAAAGCGTACCCGTGAATCCAGACTGCCCATCTGCCCCAGCCACGGCCGCATGGAGGTGGCCCATCGATTCACGTCGCCCGCACGACTCTGGTAAGAGCCTGTCAGAGAGCTTACCCACGAGTAAGCAAGCAGGCAGCCCCGTGTGCCTGCTGGGGCGTGGGCACTCAGGACGGGCACATGCCAGTCTTGGGTGGGAGGGAGCCAGTGGTGGAAAAGTATCATTTTCCTCATATTCTTCCCCCCCCCTTCTTCTTTTGCAGCCTATGGAACTCTTTGCCACAGTGCCCAGGAGAGACGGTAATGCAGACTGCCCACCTGCCCGTCACTGCCCGCCTGGAAGTGGCATCTTATCAACAACGCCCTCAGGAGGACTACGGTAAGTGTTCTGTGAATGGGGGGGGGCACCTTCCACCTAACTGAAGGTTGGCTGTCTGCCTGCTAACTTCCGAGTGAGCAGGCAGCCCCGTGTGCCTGCTTTGGCGTGGGCACTCAGGAAGGGCAATCCTGGGTGGAAGGGAGCTGGTTGTGTTGAAGTGGTCAACTAATATTCATTCTTTTTCCCCCCCCTTCTTCTTTTGCAGCCTATGGCACTCTCACTGCCACAGTGCCCGGGAAAGGAGAGACTTTGCCCATTAAATGCCAGCCTGCCCGCCCGCTGCTGATGCCGCCTGCCGCCTTCCAGATCCTTCCTGCAAAGAGAGCAAGCCGCCCTCCTCGCACAAGCCATGGGACTTGGCATTCGCCCTCAAGGAGAATGTCACCCAGTCCCCAAAGCCGCTGTTGGACTTTGCCCATTAAATGCCAGCCTGCCCGCCCGCTGCTGATGCCGCCTGCCGCCTCCCAGATCCTTCCTGCAAAGAGAGCAAGCCGCCCTCCTCGCACAAGCCATGGGACTTGGCATTCGCCCTCAAGGAGAATGTCACCCAGTCCCCAAAGCCGCTGTTGGACTTTGCCCATTAAATGCCAGCCTGCCCGCCCGCTGCTGATGCCGCCTGCCGCCTTCCAGATCCTTCCTGCAAAGAGAGCAAGCCGCCCTCCTCGCACAAGCCATGGGACTTGGCATTCGCCCTCAAGGAGAATGTCACCCAGTCCCCAAAGCCGCTGTTGGACTTTGCCCATTAAATGCCAGCCTGCCCGCCCGCTGCTGATGCCGCCTGCCGCCTTCCAGATCCTTCCTGCAAAGAGAGCAAGCCGCCCTCCTCGCACAAGCCATGGGACTTGGCATTCGCCCTCAAGGAGAATGTCACCCAGTCCCCAAAGCCGCTGTTGGACTTTGCCCATTAAATGCCAGCCTGCCCGCCCGCTGCTGATGCCGCCTGCCGCCTCCCAGATCCTTCCTGCAAAGAGAGCAAGCCGCCCTCCTCGCACAAGCCATGGGACTTGGCATTCGCCCTCAAGGAGAATGTCACCCAGTCCCCAATGCCGCTGTTGGACTTTGCCCATTAAATGCCAGCCTGCCTGCCCGCCTTCCAGATTCTGCTGTGGAAGGAGAAATAAATAATACTAGGTGCTGCAAGAGACCATGTGGATTGGCTCTACATCAAAGCAGCCTTCTGGTTTAGAATTACATAGTACACAAGAAAAGAACAATCACTTATCCTGCAAGATCCCTTCCCAGGCTAGGATCTGAATAATAGCTATTAGCTAGGATCTGAATAGCTATTACCTGGGATTAGCTACTAGTGCATTTGGTAGCATTCCTGCAACCAACACCTGTCTTGTCATGTAAATGTATGGGTCCCTAAAGCAATTTACAATCACTTTACATTTTACAAATGAATAAGTGAAACTTTCTTCCCTCATTACCAATCCACACCAGGCAGGCAATGTCCCCTTCCTGAAGGTTTAAAATAATAAAGTTTAACCTTTGTTTTCCCACTAATGCATTGCACCAAAGTTTGTTAAATTTCCAGCGTTTGAGCGGGCATAGGTCCTGTGCCATGTGAGCGAGTTAGAGTTTTGTAGCTCTTAAAACCAACCCATAAATCCCATGTGAAATGCCATGCATAAACCTTTGTTTTCCCACTAAAGCATTGCACCAAAGTTTGTTAAATTTCCAGCGTTTGAGCGGGCATAGGTCCTGTGCCATGTGAGCGAGTTAGAGGTTTGTAGCTCTTAAAACCAACCCATAAATCCCATGTGAAATGCCATGCATAAACCTTTGTTTTCCCACTAAAGCATTGCACCAAAGTTTGTTAAATTTCCAGCGTTTGAGCGGGCATAGGTCCTGTGCCATGTGAGCGAGTTAGAGGTTTGTAGCTCTTAAAACCAACCCATAAATCCCATGTGAAATGCCATGAATAAACGTTCGTTTCCCACTAAAATGTTGCACCTAGCTTCCGGAAATTTCACACACATTTGAAGTGAAGTGTTCCCTGCAATGTGCCAAAGTTTCCCGTTTGTATCTTTGAAAATAAAAAAATGGGAGGCAAAACTGTATTTTACCCCACTGCTACCCAATTTTCAACAATTCATTGCCAACACATGCCTGGAGCTAGCTGTCTGAAATTTTACACACATATCAAGGGAAGTGTTCCCTGTAATGTGCCGAAGTGTCCTGTTTGTATCTTTAAAAATAAAAACATGGGAGGCATAACTGCATTTACCCCACTACTACCCATTTTTCAAAAATTCATTGCCACACCAGGCAAGCACCCACGGTTCTGGGATTTCACACACGTGGGTCCCAAGGTTCCACCTACAATGTGGCAAAGTTTCATGTGTGTAACTTTAAAAATGACCGAGTTATAGGCATTCCATGTTATTTATTAAAAAATTAATTGCCACAAACTGCATGCACCAATCTTTCTGAAATTTCTCACAGATACCTATCCCTAACCAGTGTACAATGTGCCCAAATTTCATCCTTCTGTCGTTAAAAATGAAAAAGTTATAGGCGTTTTTGTAAAACAATAATTTGCTATAGGAAAAAGCATTCAAAATGGCGTCCGATCCGGATCGGAAAATCCGATCCGCGGATCGGAATCGGATCCGATCCGATCCGACACACGATCCGATCCGATCCGATCCGACCCCCCAGGTCCGATTCCGATCCGCTATCCGATCCGATCCGGGGGGTCAGTGCACATCCCTAATTTATATAGTGCTTATAGTGTTTACTGTATTTGAAGGCCTTAAGTGCTCAGTAACGTTGCCTCAAAGTAAAGTTGTGTTCTACTAATTTTTACCTGGTGCAAATGGCATCAAAATAGAAATTGAAAAAGAAACATACAGGAAGAACATTTTTGAAGTTAGTACCCAAACTACCTGTAGAACCCTGGAAAAAGGTTACAGACACACACTTTTTGCTATCATCGCTCACTGCAGAAAGTATATTAAAAACAACACAGCCACTGAACTCGGCTTGGCAGCCCCCTCAGCTCACTGCCCCCCTCAGCTCACCCCCCATCGAGTGTCCACTCAGCTTGCCAACCCCTAAGGCCAGCCCTGATATCATCCCCCTTGCCTTACTGGTCTGTTTTCTAACCTAAACAATCCCAGCCGCTATAATAGGCCCTCCTAGGGGAGATGCTCCAGCCCCTTGATCATTTCAGTTGCCCCCTTCTGCACTTTTTCCAGCTCTACCATATCCCTTTTTAGGTGTGGTGATGACCACAATAGTCTAAGCATGAATGCAAGCAAAATGCTCACTGCTTGCTAATTTCAGGGCTATAATATTCTCTATGCGTATATTGAAGCTATTGTTCAGAAAATAGCTGAAAACTATTCTGGATGTACCCTCACGCAAACTCTCCAAGCCCCTGCGCTGCTCTGTGTGTGGCTATCAGGTCTCCCTGGGATAGGCTGGGATTCTGTTTCCTTGGGGTGTAGCTTTAATTTCATACAAACACTCAATAACCCACTTACTGTGTAAATGGTTCTCCTTCCCCCCACCCCACCCCACCCCACCCCCGGTGCTATGAATGCTGCCCCACCCTTATCATACAAGGGCAGCTGTAGTGTGAAGGCACTCACAGAACCAAGACTTGAGGCAAAGGAGAAATTAAAGGGGGGGGGGGAATAAAAGGATTTTACCCTTCACATTCAGTTGAAAGAAGGGAATTGGCACCTAGCTCTCAGTATCTAAAAGGTAATCATCCAAATGCATAATTGCAGGGGTTGATTAATTTATTTGGGTGCCATCTGGGCACATAAGAAAATGGAAATCTTGAGAATGAATGATAACAAGCATACAATTCCAGAGTACCTTTCATGCCAACGTTATTGTAAAGCTAAGAAATGAATCTACTGTGTGTGTTATTGGGAGAGAGTGCCATTTTCCCACCAAAACTGTGGGGCAGTTGACATTCCTAAAATAAAAAGGGCTAAAAAACTTAACCAAGAACTAAAGCTGGTTTTAAGGAGGCATTTCCCCCCCTTGGAAAATGTTTCACTAACTTACTTTCCCCCTCAAAAGGTATTCTCTGAGAATTGTTCACATTCCTTATAGAAAATGATTGATTTTCTAAACATAGTTTCTAGTGAAAAGACAAAAATAATTTGGTTATTAAATTTTTCAATTAACAAAAAAAGAGCCCACAACAACCCCAAATTCAATGCCTAACAAAATTTCACTGTTAAGTCAGGCTGCGGATTGTGGTGGGCTGCGGTAGTGGGGGAGGCCACACAATATAGTTGTGCCTGAGTTACGCACTGTTTTCCCCAAACATTTCTGGCAGTGCCATATCACCTCCCCTTTGGGGTGATTGAATCATTCTGTTCTTACTAAGCTCATAGTGGATGTCAGATGCTGGAATGGAGTCCATAGTTCACCCTTGATATGCGGCAAAGATGCCTCACATGACTGAGAGCCTTTACAGGATGCTCTAAGCCAGCCTTCCCCAACCAGCTGCCCTCCAGATGATTTTGACTTCATCTGCCATCAGCTTCAACCCGCATGGCCAAAGGTCAGAAATGCTGGCAGTTGTAGTCCAATCAGATTTAGAGAGCATCTACATTAGAGCTGATTTAAGCCTTCTGGTGCAGGGAACTTTATGCTGCTACTGCTTTCCCAATAGGCATTCATTTGAATTAGCGGGAATGCTAAATGGTTGTAAGATTAGTCGATGGAGGCTGCAGAGAAAGACACCAGGCTGGGGACCAATGGGAACTGGGGCAAGTCTCTGTGTGATCATGATTCAGGAAGTGAAAGGAGAAAGTCCTGCATTTGGACTGAATAGGCATAGAATTAGCTTTTAAATACATGTTGGCTCTGTTTAAAATGAATTAATTTAATTTTACAAACAGAACATCAAATTCGATGCTCTGATGAAACTAGTTATTTGCTAGTTTTACTTTTGGTCAACCACGAACAAGATTGCATTCTGGAGCTTAAAATAAGATTTGGAGATTGGTAATCAGACATTTGGGTTTAGAACTTCTACTTAATGCGCCTGCTGCCCCCTCTCCTGCTTCCTGCCCCGCCTGATTTTTATTTTATTTCTTTAATTAAATGGATATTTTAATTTCATTCGTTTATTGCTATTTTTAATGGGGAGACTGGCATGCTGAAAATTGAAGCACCAGCCTCTCCAGGTCCATCTTTATGTCCAAGAATGCCTCTGGGCCCCATATGTGGCATCCTTAGAAAATAAAAATGTTGGGTGGCTGCAGCCCCTGCATGCCAGTCACCCAGAAAAAAGAAAAAGATAAGCTGGAGGTGGCAGGGAGCATCGGGGAGGGGGGTAGAGGAAGGGGGGAGCAGGGGGTGCTTTGTCTGCACCTTATATGTGTATGTGGGGGGCATTTTGCATGTTATTTGGGTGTGGGTCTGGATTGGTGTTTTTCCCAAGTGTTTTGTGTTTCTCTGAGCATCAACAGTTTGCCTTCACTGGAATTGTGTTTTTATATGAGTTAGCATTTGGGGCTCAGACCACACCTCTGCCCTGTGCCCAGTTTTGTGATGAAGTTACTTGTCTCTAAGTCTCATCAGACTGACTCCTCTGAAATGGGGTTGGATCAGACTGTGGTGGGTTCAAAGAGCGGTCTTGTGTTTTGGAGCTCAGAGACCATCACTACCACCACAAACCCCCTGGATTAGAAATTTAAAACATATATCTTATAAAGCATTGATATAGTATTGACCCAAGTCTCAATATTCCTCTAACTGTGCATTCAGCAGCCTCATTAAGAAGTCATGGTGTGTGTGTGTGTGAGAGAGATGTACACACCCAGAGAGAGAGAGAGAGAGAGAGAGAACGGTATCCTCTCCCCTATGTCTCACCTCACTGTGTTCTTCACCTGAAGCATTTTTCCCTCTAAGGAACCATTTTTTGATGAGCCCAGAATCCTCCCTCCACCCTGTCAAGGCAACTCTAAACGGTCTGAATTTTGAATGCCTGCAATTCAGCCTGCAAGTAGCATCAGGAAACCTTCCCTCTTTTTTAAAAAAAATTGTTGTGTTCCTTTTGCACTAAGATCGATCACTGTACTCTTAATTAAAGCACAATAGCATGGGGGCAAATTGGTCATATGCACTTCTGAGTGTAGTAGCCTGCAGGAATTCTCACCGCACAGCAAGACCCTCTCCTATGGCTGGGCCTCTAGTCATGCATCAATAGACTGGAAATTAACATTGCAGTGTGTCGATAAATCAGAGTGGTAATATATTATCTTATCACCATTCCCTACTATAAAATGCAACCACCATGGGGAAATTGCCTGTGTGTGTGTTTAATATTATGGGGGGGGGAGTTTAACATTATCCCCTATTTTCTACAGCCGTACTGATCTGATTCCTAAATAACATGCAGCATACCAATCAGGTTTCTTCACACATTTTAAGGTGCCTGGCAGCTTGCCTTGGATTCTGTCACTGGCTAAAATGTTCCTATCAAGGGAGGGAAAACCTGCCAGAAGCAGACAGGTATTTAGCGTGGTGTCAGCATTGTGGAAAAGTCAACATTTGCACGGTGGTTGACTGCCAGCTGCAAGAACTGCAGTGAAAATGGGACTGAATAAGGTGGTAAAAAAGCATAAATTAAAATGATGGGGTGACAAATTGGATGCCTAAAGAAGATCAGTCTTTCCCCCTAAATTGTTGTGAAAAAGGCATAGATTTTGTTGACAAAGGACTGACAGGAGAAAAGTGGTTATTCTGAAAGATGCTGGCTAGAGTTCAAAGTTCTACCTGCAAAGGCCGAGTGAGATGCCTATGCAAACTCATGTCTTCACACTGGCATAGTAAATCTTTAAATGATAGCAGGTGGGAAAGAAAATTTGCTCTAATAGAGCAACTTGAGTCTGAGGGTCTCAGGAAGCCTCATAACCAATCATTATTATTTTATTTCACATATTTATTTTATTTGTTCATCACACTTTTAGACTGTCCAATAACCAAACTCTCTGGGCCATGTACATGTAAATTTAAAACATAAAATACAAAATCACAATAAAGATAATTAAAAGAGTACAGAAGAAACTCAGCGGTTTTGTTTGTTAACAAGAAACTTTGTTAAAACAATGCAGCATGTAAAAAACAACAACCACCCTAAAGTAAAACTAGCCGCAGAAATAAAATAGCGCCTTGCAATGGTCTTATGAGCCACATGATCAGCAATCCATTCCACCGAATGCCCAAAGATGAAAATTGAGTGACAGAACACTTTGCAAACTACTATTAAGCACAGAGCCACTGGATGCTCTATGACTGGAAACAGGAAACTCCTCCTTTGGTTTGCCTAGAAAACCATTTGGGATTTTCAAGTGTTGCTGTTGAAGGCTTGAAAAACCTTGAGGACTTTCAAGCATTTGACAGAAGCGCTAAAAAAAAAAAACACCTTTGAGAACCAAGACTGAGGGTACCTCCACAAGAGAGGTTTAATGCTCTTTGAAGGCTCATTATAAATTTTACCTCCACACCAGCGGAGCGCAAAATGGGCGTAGAGGCGCGTTATCTCCCGGATTATGCGCATTATCGAATGCGCGTTAAATAGCGACTTTTATTTTGCGGCGGGATGTAAAGCGCGTTATGCCCATGTGAACAAGCGATTATGCGCATTAACTTCTTGTAAAGCGCTTTTTGGACATCTATTAATGCGCTTTGCCGCCTCTCGCCACCTCCCGTGCAGAGGGATTAGGAGTAAATGCGCGTCTGCGATAATGCGCATAATCGCCGAACCGGGCGCAAAAGCGAATCCTTGTAGAGGGAGCCTCAAGCAACAAAACCCTTCTTACCCTTGTAAATAGGAGAGACTAACGCAGGTAGGACGGAGCGCTCACCAGACAAAGGAGAAAGCTTGCAGGGCCTGCCCTTTGCTGGATGAATGCCTCCTGGCCATACTGGTGAGTCTCATTTCCTGCCTGGGATTATGTGGTTTGTAGCGGTTCTCTGCCTTCCAGATCAAATCAGGAGCCAGAGAAAATGACAATACCATGCTCCCTGGTATGAAATGATGGCTGTGGAGCATGGGATTTTAATTTTCTTCTGCCTCCTGTTCAATTTGGAAGCATCATTTCCAGCAAAGACCTTTCTCCTCTCCCACTGGTATTATCTACTTAAAAGTATTCCAGGCCCAGAGGACTATTTATTGAAAACTGAAAAGTTCAGCCTGAGGAAAGAACTATATTTTGCCTGGTGTCAGTTCATGCCCTCTGCAGTCCTTGCGGGTAGACTTGTCACTTCTGCTTTTGTCATTGTGGTTCAAATGAGGTTGAGAAGGATCTTCCTCATTATTAGTTTAATTGTTCTTTGATGCAAAACATTAGGGGAAAATATCTTATTGGCTTGCTAAAAATTGGAACAAACTGGCCTGTTTGCCAGAAGATAGACTTCTTGCTTTACAACAAGGACATAAAGATCTTGAGAAGAGTCGCCACTTTCCTATCAGCATTGACTAAACACACCACATAAGATAGATGACGCATCCGACAGAAATGATACTTTTAATTTTATCCTTATATGTATTACCTTGGTTTGGTTAACAGGTTCTTTTTTAAAAGTTGGAAATTAGTATCAGGGAATTTTTATCTTTAATTTTAGTGTGTCCCAAATTATTACATATTTTCTTGATTTATGTTTGTCCATTTTTACTTTTTCTGGATATTTTCATTCTGTTATATTGTGATGGCCTAAGGTTAGAAACAATATATTTGTACAAACTGGAACGTGTTATTGTCCCTCCCCCTTTGCCAAGGAAAGGGAAGAAGGGAACAGGCAAAGGAGGACAGGGCAGGGGCGGGGGCAGGGGGGGCGGCGAACCCCATTTCAAGCTAGCGCAAAAGCTGAATGGGATGCAGCTTTTTAAGCAGTGGAATTTGCATTCTGGACCCTACAATTTAAGGTTCATCCCTTTATCTTTTTAGGACACCCAGGATTTAAGTGATATATATAACTTCACATTTTTTGAAACAATTTGTAACTCGGAGAGGTGGGGGGACCCAGCAAACTATCACAACTACACTACAAGACTGAAATAGACCAGCTCATTATCTACCTTGGCTTCCTGTTTTGGGACAGGAAGTGGATCTGTGTTTAGAGCTAGATCTACACCAAGCAGGATATGTTGCTATGAAAACGGTTTCAAAACTGTCTATGTAGGCCTTTAGCACATGGGCGGTTTGAGCCACACCCGCTGTGACTTTGATCCAATTCTTTCACGTGACGTCGTCCCCCTCGCGCTGCTCTCGCGCCCCGAGTGCTCCGTTTCCCATTTCACTTTCGAAGTATCCCTGAACGGGGATTGTCCGTTTGCTCCCCTCCTCCTCCGCAGGCTGAGCTGAGGAATCGGAGCAAAACTGACCACGTGTGATCAAAAGGCTTCACTTGCATAGGAAACGGAGGGGGGACCCGCATAAGCAAACCGGGTAGGTGTGATAAAGCCCTAAGACTACACACATCATTCTGTTCTGAAGGGAAAGGCTGAAATCTGTGGCTTTGAATTTATTGAAAACATTTTGTGTGCTGGTAGAATTGATTTGGCAGCTAATTAGAAGAAGGGTGTTGCTCCTAAAATTAATGGCTGGAAAGGATCTAGCAAATTGCTGAGATGACAAAACAGTCAAATATAAGGGTTTGGGAAGGTCATCTGTTAGATAATAACTTTGTGGAGCATTAGACATTGTTTATTCAATAGTGGAATGAGAAAGTTAATGAAAATATTCAGCCATATGTTCTCCTTCTTATAAAAATGGGATTTCTTGTATGATGCTTTTATATATGTTCCTTGAGATTTTTTATTTTTATTTTTTAAATACAATGAACGATTTAGGCAGCAAACTAAGAGAACAACATTTCACACAACCTTTGGGACAATTGATTGAATTAACTGTTAATTATGGTGCAAACGCTCTTTTTCACTGCTTGTTCTGGCTTTGGTATTTGTGAATTTATTGCCAATTACTTATTGTTTAGCGTTAATTCTATTGTTTTCTTGTTGTTTGATCTTATTTTAATAAGTTGCTTCACATTTTCATTAGCTGCTGTGTGAATCGTTATCCTCAAGGATGTGGAAAGGCCGAATATCAATGTTTCCAATAGGTAAGCTCCACAGCTGCATTCCTGTTCATCCCTCAATAGTCAGGTGTGTGTGTGTGTGTGCATTGCTGGGTGTTGTCTGAGTATACTCAGCATTGCATATCTCTGAGCCACTCACCTTTCTCATGTGCTACTTATCGCCTATGACTAAACATCTCCGCATTTTCTCATTCTTCCCTGAGGGGAAAGAGGAAGTAAAAAAAGACCATCTGGCCCATTCAGAGGCTGTTGTTATCGCGCCACTTTTCCTGCACAGAGCAGGAGAGCGCGGTACGTTCCGTTTTAAAAACAAAGTCACATTAAAAGGGGTCTATTTTACTATGGAAAAACGAGTGGAAGGAGCAGGAGGCATACAGGAGGTGGATGACGTCGTCTAAAGAATGCGCGCACATCTGTAAGTGGGCAGTAGTGAGCATGCGATAAAACGCTTGTCTGATGAACCTTTAAATCTTCTTTCCCAGCATAGTGGTTGGTTTCTCCTTGCCAGCAAATCCTGGAACTTGAACTCTCTTACAATCACTTCCCCAATTTTTGACACACACAGCTCACCTGCCAATTTTTCATTCTTTCCAAAACTGTTCCCCTCTTTTACTGCATATTTTAACTTTGCTCCACACTCACCATAGTTCTCTGTGTGGGGGGGTCATTGGTGGGGTGAATGCAGCTTAGAGCCGTGGTTGTACTTTGGGTGCTGATTGGCAGAAATGAAAGTCGGGTGGGGTGAGAGCAGAGGTCTAACCATGTCTACTTGGAAGTAAGTCATTGCTTTTCATTGGTATTTTGGGAGTACAGGAGCAGAGGGGTATGGAGAATTCCTTTGCTAGCCCTGTGTTGGGAACGTGGGCTCAATCACTGCCTCTTGCTTTAAATATTCATTGAGCACTGGGCAATCATGCTTCCTTTGAGGTTGGGATGGGTGAACTGAGCCTCAGGATGTGCAAAGGATTGAAGGTTCAGTGCTTTGTAAACACTTTGCTCACTACCTATTTCTCCTTCCTTTCCTGCCACCTCTCTGGGCTGCAGCCACAGCTTGGGGAGGAAAGCAGCACCAGCTTGCTAATGCTCCTCTCATTCTCTCAGGGCCAGGACCAGGGCAGCTTCTGCTATTAGAGCTCCATCACACCAGCGATTTCGTGCACTCTCGCCATGCCTGGTATGCGGATTTGCGGCACAGTATTCACATGACGCCGTGCCTGTCCTGCTGACACCCTGCCTCTTCCCCAGCCTTTCCTAGAATGCCAAAAATCTGGATTATTTTCCCTAAGTGCATTTAATGTGTTCTAAGCCCCCGTGTAGTTTTAAAGGAACTGGGGGCTTGAATGGATTGCATCAGGTCCTGGCATAGAAAAGTGATCTCTCCCAGCAGCCGGCTCCAAGCCTCAATATAAAACCCAAACTTTGCATCCCGGGCTTGAAAGCCTTTTTTTAAAATCATACAGTGCCTGAATCTCTGCAGAGACAGGATTGTACTCCCTCAATGCCCCCAAAGAGCCAGACTAAAGGGTCATTCCATTTTTGCCCGGTAGAAAGGCGGTCTGGTTGAAGTGCTTATCTGACAGGACCTGACTAGAGGGAGAAAGGGAAGGGGAGGGGTGGAGTGGAGTGGAAGAGCAAACCAGCGAAAGAGCAGCTATTCAGGTGAAAGGGATCATAAGCTTGACACGCTTGTGCATCAGAGGTAAAAAAAAATGGAGGTAAACCAGGGGGGGAAATTAGGTGTGATGGAAGCCGTAGTAGTAGTAGTAGTAGTAAGGAGCCATCTCTCTCTCCTCTTTCTTTCCTGCTCATCCTCCTCCGACAGCCACCCCTACAGGAGGCAAGGAGAGGAGATGTTATGTAAGAGTCTGATATTATTAGTATTATTAGTATTATTATTATTAGTAGTAGTAGTAGTAGCAGTAGTAGTAATGCTGTTGCTCAGTCATTCACAATATTGAGCTTAGGTTCACCTCTCCCACCTCAGGGAGAGAGAGGGGTATGAGGGTGGATGGTTGCATGCCTCCTCAGAAATAACTCCTCCATTTCACTTTATGAACACAGGAATGGGGGGGAGCTTGTTGATTCAAAGCTTTGCAACTACGAAGGAGCGCAGCTGAGAGAGGGAAGGTGCCTGTCAATTTGAAGCTGCCTAGGTGCGGGGAAGCTTGCGAGTGGAGGAGGGAGCATTGAATGAAGACATGGACACCAGAGCTTGGATTGAACTAGGGTCTCTTTATTTAACATTGTGGTACATCCCTCCCTCCCTGGATCTGCATGTGAAAGTGTGGGAATTAAGTCCTTATTTCAGGCATGAGATCTGGGTGTCATTCTTGATCAGTCCCTAACTATGCCATCGCAAGTGGGGGCTGTTGTCCTGTGCTGTTTCTACCAATTACTTATGCTCCACCAAGTTTGCCCCTTTTTGCCAGAGGCCGATCTTACCATCGCTGTTCATGCCCTGGTCACCTCCAGGCTTTCTATGGCAACTTGCTGTATACAGGGCTTCCCTTAAAGCAAACCCAGCACCTACAGGCTGTACAAAATGCAGCAGCCAGGTTGGTCAAGGGGATTCCGAAATCGTCCTCTATCACTTTGGTGCTTCAAGAGTTCCACTGGCTGCTGGTGGCTGCTAGGATGCGCTACAAGGTTTTATTCACTATGTATAAAGGCCTGCACTGCTTAGGCCCTGGTTACTTGAGTGCTTGCCTTGCTCCTGTGTCCCACCATTGGCAGACCCGCTCTCAAGGGCAGGGTGACCTGATTGTTTGGAATGTGCGGGGCCAGGGCTTTTTCAGTGGTTGGCCACTGGATATTAGACAGGCTCCCACCGTCAATTGTTTTAAACGCCTCTGTAAGGGGTTCTTATTTTCACAAGAGTGTGGGGGTGGGGGTGGTTTAAATTTTAATGTGGGTTGAGGGTTCTTAATTGAAATTGTTTTATGTATTATTGCAAAGTACCACAATGCCAGAAATGGCGAGGTGGAGCTATAAAAATGTTTTTAAAGAATTTTTTTTAAAAAAATAAAGAGTCTTATACACCAGCTCTGATGCCTGGTGGTGCTTCCCAGGGCGAGAGCAGCACACAAGTCACTACCAGTTCGCTATCATGGCCGCCTTTTAGCTCTTGAGGATTGCTTCCTGGTGCTTGGGCCAAATGTGACCATTTTCTCGCCCAATCGAATATGACGAGTCACGGGAAGCTGGAAGCTCTCAACAGAAGCCGGCAGCGTTTGCATGCATGCCTGTTTGGCAGGCAGGATCTGGCTCACAGCCTAGTTCAGCCCTAGTGGGACAGGTTCTCGGGGTGCAAGTGGGGCCAACCCCCAGGATCCCTGCACCCTCGGTCACTGCTACTGAAATGACCCAAACAGAGTCAGCGCTTGAACCGCCTACAGCGGCTGGTGATCCCTATGCATCTGCAAAAGGGTCCAAGGTGCCTTATGGGGCAGTCTCTACCCCACTGGGTTACCACTTACTTCCAACAACTAATGAAAAGATCTGGAAGGGTAAATACATTGACATATTCTCACTCTTATTCAGGGAAGAAGAGCAAAAGCATAAAGACAGAGATAGAGGTAGGGACCAGGAGCGTAATAAGAAAAGGGAAGTTGAGAGAACTTGGGCCAATTAGCTGGCAGGTTATATCATTTTTATGGGAGCGGTAAAGCAGAAGCACCCCGATAAGGCAATGGATTTAACAAAATATTTGGACATCATATTCCGTTGTTACTACGAATATTTGGTGCCAGTGTGGCTGGCCTATGACGAAGCCTTCTGCCTCAATACAACGTTCAGCCTTGATTTGAAGTGGGATGTCAAGGAGCCAGAGTGCTGTGTCCCTGCTTGGGAATAACAACCCGATACCTGTTAGACACCCGTCTCCCTTGCACTCTAGCCCCGGGGGCCTTGGCCTTGCTAGTACTCAAATGCTGCTTCAGCCTAGCATTATCCTGTTCTAAGGCAGCAATGCACTTTAGAAATAGATTGAGATCCTGTTCTTCTTCATCGGAAGAAGAAAACGGTTGTTGCAAAGGGCATTTTGCGGGGGGCGTGGAGCCTTACCCTTCTTAGCCCCCATACTTTTTTTAGAAGGCATCCTTCTTGCTAACTGGACTAATTACTCTAGAATGTAGGCAAAACTCTGCTTAGCAGAGCTTACAACCCGGCCATGCCCTGAAACCTAGGCCTGTGCCATGCCCAAACAAAGCTCCTGGGAAATACCGTGATCTGCTTCAGGTTAGGGTGAGAAAGAAATGCCCAATCTTTAGCCCCACGCTCAAAGGCAGGGCCTCTCGACTGGGAAAATTGACCACTCTCTCTGCCAAGCCCTGCAAATATCTGGGCCAAATGCCAGCCGCTAGGCCGCTCAGTAGGGCTGGGGCCTGGGTGTCACCCAACTAAACCTAATAGGGGGCGCTCTGATGGTAAGGCTGAGGCCTGGGCTAAAATCAGGGGTTCAACCACAGACCGACGCCTTCCCTGCACCTACGGTGAGCCCTGTATTGAAGAGGGGAAAATGCTCCTAGGCCGCACCAAGGCCAAAGCCCAGTTTGCTCAGGCAAATGACGCCCAAACTGAAACCGGAGGGAGAGGGGGTGACACCCAACCAGCCCTCCAATCGTGGCCTCCTCCTTAACTGCCAGGCAACTATGGCCCCAGAATGCCGATTGTTGTCCGTTTGCCCTGCACCACCGTCAATCGCCACAGCCAACACACTTGTCGTCCCTCTCGAAAACCACTGCCGCTGAACGATAATGCCAGACACCGGCCCACTCATTCACTGCTGTGTGCTGCCACCACAGAGCGCCACCGCCGCCCCGCTTGAACGCTACTGCCGCCGCTCTCTTCCCTCCCAGTTGACTGCTGTCTCCAGCAGTCGAAGACGAAAGAGGCCGATGGATGGCGCAGGCAGCCTTTATAGGCCCCGCCCCGCCCTGCCGCACATGGCGCACACAGCCACGACACGCGAGGTACCCCCATTCTTCCCCTCCTTACCCGCAACAGCAGGCTTCCCGCCCAAGCCCTTTGGGTTGGGCGGTTACTGGATTTCCTTTCCCTGCTACGGAATTAAGCAGAATGGGTGGGAAATTACTTTCAAAGCCCCATCATAAGTTGCTCTTTGCTGTACATTGCAACCGTGTAAGCGATCCTGTGAATTTCCCAGGGCAGGATATTCAGCATTCAATCTTGCCCACGTATTGTGGTGGATGTCGCTTTGCAACTGCAGGTTTTGAGCGGGATCAGCAGTGAGAGCGGCACCCTCTCTTTTTGCTTTTTCATGGGATCTTGCTAGAGTCAGATACTGTAGAATGAGAATGGGTCCTCTTGAATTTGCATGATGTTCATTTGAGGTCTGACCACCACCATGGAATTGAAGCTTACATTGGTGTCTACAGACTACACAGTACAAATCACAGATTTGGCACTTGCCAGTACTACTATGGCACACACACACACACACACACACGGACCCCCATTGTTGCCATCTAGGGCAGCCAGAAACAGATGGAACCCACCCGTTATGAATGAAATTATATCTACCATGTTATTTTCTAGTCATATGCAAAGCAAGGTCCTAGTGTATTAATTGGTTAACTGTAAAACCCAATATTGGATTATTACAAAGAGAGATCATGATGTATTTCATTATCTACACTGGTGTGTGCTAGTACGTATGGATCATAATGCCATCACATTGGATGGCATTATTTTACTGAAAACCTGAGATAGATTTTTGCTTTTGCTTAATTTGCATTGTGTTATGTGATATTTATTACGTTCTCATCAGTTCTGGTTTTGTGACTTAGTTGTCATTTTAATAACTTTTCTGCATTATGTGATATTCTGTTTTCAGCTAGAAAAAAACTTGCACATTAGTGTTAAGCACTCCAGTGTTGAGAATGTTGACACTATCAGTGACATGACACAGCAGCACAGTCAGGAAGATGAGCAATTATCATCATGTATTGAATAATTAACTATGACCGTGACACATTCTTCCTTTGTAGCAGCCCTTGACTTACAACTGAAGGTCTCATCATGACACAAGAGAAACGATCAAATGAGAGGGGCTACAGCTGTGAAATCCCCAACCATGATATCTTTCACAAGTAGGACTTGCAAAGAAATAATGGGTTCCTCTTTTAAATGATATATTAATATTTAATATTGCACAGTTGTTAGTAATGTGGTTTCAAATTCAGTTAATATCTGTAATAGGAAAAGTTCTGAAGGAACATAAGAAAAGTCCTGCTGGATCAGACTAAGGTCCATCCAGTCCAGGATTCTGTTCCTACAGTGGCCAGCCAGTGGCCCGTGGGAAACTCACATGCAGGGCACAAGTGCAACAGCACCCTCCCACCCATGCTCCCCATCAACTGGAGGAATAATTAACGGAGATTGCAAGACAACTATATTTAGCCAAATCACAACCCCTTGAAACTTTTCGGCCTTTTATAGACCATGGTTCTTGTAAATCAGGAAATCCCCAGTTCAAGCCTTCCTCTTTCACAAACTCACTAGCTGACTTTAAGCAAACAGCTGTCTTTTGGCACAGCCTGCTCACCCCACAGCATAAGAAGTTCAGCCTTGCTGCCATTTTAGGTATCGCATTAGTGTCTTGTCTCCAGTTATTTCTGGTGTGCCTGGGAAGGTGAATCAAGCAGAAGCTTGAGGAAGCAGGGCATAAGAGTCCCCAGTGTATTTGCTATCTTTGTTTTACAGTGTACACCAGGAGTGACCTGTCCTCATTGCATAAAGAGGTGTGAGAACTCCAGATATATACAACTGTCATACTCTAGGGTTAGACTTTGTGAGGGTTGTAGTCCAAAATGTTCAGAGGCCTGCAGGTTGCCTACCCCTACCTTACTCTATACCTAGCTTTTATTGCAATCAAGACATTATGACACACCCTTTCAGTTGGCCAAACCAAAGCCCTAGTAAGGGGATGGCAAAAGCACCGTCAGTACGACAATGGATCCAATTGCTTAGGGAGGTTGTGGGTTCGCCCACCCTAGAGGCAGTCAAGAGGCAGCTGCTTTAAAGTGTGCTTTAAGGTGGATTCCTGCATTCAGCAGGGGGCCCTTCCAACTGTACTGTTCTATGATTCTATGACTAATAGTAAACGCATAAGCAATCACTAGCATTCCTTAAAGTAAGAGACCTCCACTAAAAGTTTATATACCATATACCTTTGCACTCACCACCAGGGATAGAGCTAGGTTCTTAAGATCCTCTAGCACAAATTTGCCTCAACACAAATTTCCATGTGGTTGGTCAGTACACACCTCTAATATATCTCTATCTGTAAAGTGGAAAGTATGTGTGCATCACGTATGTCTGGAAATGTTTACCCACTTCCAGATGGTAAACATCTGGAAGTGGGTAAACATCTTGACACGGTGACACAGTGATATATCTGGCTATCAATGCACCAGAAAAATCTAAAAACTCAAATTTTGGGGTCTTAAGTATTTTTAAAGAATTTAATAAAAGCCTAGGTTTATGCCTACAACTCCCAGCATGCCTTAGGCGGAACTCCCAGCATGCCTTGGGAAGGAGGTCAGACTTACTGGCCTTTGGCAGCCATTGTGAGTGGCTGATGTGTGTCTTTTACTACCCCAACTCCTAAAGTTGGTCTCGAACAGTCAACCCAATTCCACATAAAAAACAACCCACATAAATGGGCTGCATCCATTTGTGGTGCCTTCTCCCACCCTCTATGTGATTTTAAAATGTAACTAGATACAATAGCATGACTTTGAGGGGCCAAACATGCTCAAAGGCACTCCGTCCTGATATAGCTGTTTTCTCAAAATCTGAGGGAAGCGAGTGTGTAGCCTTTGTCCTTAAGAGGGAGGGAGGGGAGGCACTCTGCACATGCCCAGAAACAGACCCGACAAAGGGGGGAAGTGCCCGGCCCAGCCATTATGGGCAAGGCCCTTCAGTACAAGCTCCTGATGTAGCACTTGGTGGATGAGAAGCACAAGCCAAGGCAGTCCCAGCAGGATTGGCCGGAGCTGGGTGCGTCCAATGTTAGCCGCTTACCTCCCCTCATTGGCAATGCTACTCCTTGACGCTCTATCGAGGAGCAGCATTGGCAGCAAGAGGATGTCTCAGAGGATGTGGGCACTTGCGGGCTGCCAAAGGCATGCTGGGAGGTGTGGTACTACTGGCATGTAGAGCACCTGATTTAAAATAAAGTGTGGGTGAGCAAACCCTGACCTCTCACTAACTGCCTTTGTTCTCCTACCTGACTTTCTCCAACTGCCGCTAACCCTGCCCACCATTCCATTCTAGCCTCAGCTCTATCAGTCAACCCTCCATTCTCTCTTCTGTCTCAATGGTATAGTCAGGCTTTTACATAAAAATCATAAACTTTATTCACAAGCAGGGTGCCACCACACCGCAGATGATGTTCAAAGATTAACATGTTATTCAGGGGACCTAGGCTTGCCTACACCTCATAGCAGGCCTTGGGCAGGAGGGAAGACTTATTATCAGGCTTTGGCAGCCATCACTTGGTAGTGGCTCACCCTCCTGGGCCTGAAGGGAGAGCGCCTGTGGCCGGCTACCTCAGTTGCTTTGTGCAACTCTCCTCTACCTCCTTCTTGTTATGCACAAGCTCTCATTGTAACTTCTTCCCCATAACTTCATCTGTGCCAAGACTGCACCAGGATTCAGCCAAGGAGTCTGTTTTCAAGACTAGGGCTAAGTTCTGGAGAAACTATGAGCATGTAAGTGCCTTTCCTTCACCGCTGAAGCTAGTGTCCAGACAAAGTGACAGAACTTGCATAGGACTGGGCTGAAAGGGTAGTCAATTCACTGGATTGCAATCAGGTGAGCAGTGTATTAAACTTGCAGCACGATTCTTACAACTCAGGACTTATTTCTCAGTATAGATATGCTTTTTCGTCTGCTCCTGGCTTCCTGCTGCCATGTAGCAGGAAGCCGGAAGCAGCTTGGCAGCAGCATGAGCCTTGGTCTTCTCAGACCTGGCAGTTTTGGCTGCAGCCGAGTGAGAAATTCAGCTCTGCTGGACCTTTGGTAGCCCTGCTGGGCAAAGTGTCACAGCTCTATTAGGTCTACTGTAGATGGGGGACCTTTGTCAAGTTTGCTAAGTGGCCCCATATTGGACCTTTAGTTGTCTGAGCATGGTTTTATCAACTAGTCCTGCAGTTCTTGTCTCTTCTCCATTGGGACTCTTTTGCCTTCCTCTAAAGGTGTCAGGAACTTGACCAATGACTCCAGTTGGACATTAAGCAGGAAGGATATATATATATATATATATATATATATATATATAGCTGCACAATGGATGCTGTAGCAGAAAAAAGATGTTCAAAATTCCGGGCATGATTAAGGTGGCTTAAAACACCCTTTGAGATGAAGCACTATCTGCCGAGTTCATCATAGCCCCGCAGGTGGTCTCTGCAAAGCTGTGTTTCATGGTAATGCATATAAACAAGCTGAAAGGTAGGCTGAAAGAAATGGGAATGTCATTGTAACTCTACCTCCCTTCTGACGGAACAGCAGAAGAATTTGCTGCATTATCCACTGCAATGCAAATGTGAACAAGTCTAATACCTGGATTGACTCTTCCCTTAATGAATACAGCAAATTTGTACTGCAGTGTAAAATGTGTTTGTCCTACTCGCCAACAGACAGGTTATTGGTTATGCAATCAGTCGAGCTGCTCCTCAGACACTTACCCAGGGGCAGAGTTGCCTGCCACTCCCTTTGGGGGAATGAGGCCTCCTCCACACGAGACGTTTAATGAGCCTTAGAGGCTCATTATAAATTTTACCTCCACACCAGCGGAGCGCAAAACGGGCGTACAGGCGCGTTATTTTCCCGATAGTGCGCATTTTCGAATGCGCGTTAAATAGCGACTTTTATTTTTCTCCGGCCGTTAAAGCGCATTATCGCGGTGTGAACAAGCGATTATGCGCGTTAACGTCTTCTAAAGCGCTTTTTGGACATGAATTAATGCGCTTCGCCGCCTCTCGCCGCCTCCCGTGCAGAGGGATTAGGCGTAAATGTGCCTCCGCGATAATGCGCATAATCCCGGAACCGGGCGCAAAAGCGCATCCTTGTGGAGGGGGCCAGAGACATGTAGGAGCTGTGTGACACTGGGTGCCTGTGAGCCGATCTACACTACTGCTTTAAAATGGTTTATAACAGTTTTAAACCGGTTAATAACCGGTTCAAAACTGGTTTAAAACTTATAAACCATTTTAAAGCAGTAATGTAGATTGTCTCCATGTCTGGGCATAGTCCCAAAGGCAAGCAGGGAGCTTTTATATGGCTGATGTGCTCTCCACGTGGCCTGTTTCCTTCAGGGCAGCTTCTTACCAACCCTCTTTGAACAGCACTGTAGATTTAGGTGATGGCCCATTATGGGGGCTGAGTAGGAATTCTTTGCTGTGGCCGCTGGAGGGAGGTTTCAGAAGAAGAAATGATGTCCCTGGAACCACTGCCCATGACACTTGAACAGCACTACAAGCCATCTGTTCCAGGATGGCTGAGCCCTGAGCAGGGGCTGGAGCTACTCTGCGACATGTTGCTGCAGTCAGGCTCCTACTTTTCTCACATAACGATGCACTCCGGTGAAATAGCCAACGGTGGAGGCAGTTTGGGGAGGGGATTAACCAAAAGGCTACTGATACCAGGCCAGCCAATGGAAGGAGCTTTGCTGAGTTGCTCTCTTATTGTCTCGGAGAGAATTCCAAAACAACTGGTGAGGCAGGGCCTCCCGTAAAATAAGCCATGTGGGTACTTTTCAGCAAGGCCTGTTCTCATATATAATTTATTTATTAAAATTATTTATATATCTATGATTGATTCTATATTGCCCAACTGGCAAATTCCTTTTGGGCAGTTTACAATCATCAAAACAAAACAAAACAACAATAAAATAAGAACCGAAACAATAAATATAACAGTAAAAACATCTAAATATTAATATTTGATGCCAATGCAAAAGAGGACCTTCTTGGTGACCACCCCACTAGGGGCTGCAACCCCCTGCTGAGGGAGGCCAGGGGCCCATCCACATGAGTGATTTACTCCAGCACTGCTGCATCTCAGTCCTGTTTGGGTCACATGATGCACCAGTTGCTGGGGAACATGGGTGGGAGGGTGCTATTGCACCATGTCCTGCCTCTTTGTTTTGTGGTCGACAGCTGGCTGGCCACTATGTGAACAGAGTGCTGGACTAGATGGAAACTGGGCCTGATCCAGCATCAGGGCTCTTCTTATGTTTGCAGCAACAGCATGGTTTTCTGCCTGAAAATCTGCATTTTCATAAAGGCATTTTGCACCAGATTATCTTCTTGCTGCAGCTTCAACATGGTTCGTGCAGAGTGCATCCCCATTCTCCACACTAAAATTGGCTCAGTGTGACGGGCATGCCTAGGGGTGTGTTCAGGTCCTACAGCAATGCTGTGGGATTCCCCTTTGCACCCCACCCTCCTCACTCATTTACAGCTGCACTGATGTTAATGCTTTGTTTCCCCCCAAATGAGCCTGTGTTTTGAAATGACAGTTGTTCCTTTGAAATCGCCACATTTGTTACTCAGAAGTAATTCCCATTGACCACACTTACTCAAGACGGAGCTGAGAGGGGTGGGGCAGGCTATTGTTCTGAATCTGCACTTATCCGGAGGTGCAGAATGTCACAAAAGGGTTGAGTTTAAAAGGTGGGATGACTGTTGTTCCTTTGAAATCTTCACTTCTGCCTTGAAAACAGCCACCATGGCCTGGCTGCTCCTGCTGAGCACACGGCAGGGGCCATGTGGAGAGAGGAAGGCGCACACAGGTACACGCACAAACACGCTCTCCCACTGCCTGGCCAAAAAGGGGGTTACTGGGGGCTTTATTCTACCAGGGAAGGAGAGGTGGGAAACCCTGTTGTTTCAAATCTGCAGAGATGAATAAGAGCAGACCTGAAAAGGTGATCAGACTTTGTTGCCCCCAAATGAGGATTTGTCCTTTTGAAATCCCCACTCCTGCACTGGAAACAGTAATTCGCATTGACTTGCGCTGCACGTAAGAGCAAGAAGCAGAGAGAAGGGGTGGGAATAGCATAATATTAAACTCCATGTCTTTCATAATAGTTTTAGTACCTTTGGCAAAATAGTCAAATGTCGGTTTGTCACATGTCATATTGTACAGTATACAATGAAGAAATGAACTCCACCTTTTGCTCATCGCATAGAACTTTTAGGCACTTCACAAATTAATCAAGAAGTAGTCTGCTTTTTTAAAATTGTCATTATCATCATCATCATCATCATCATCATCATCCCTGCTTTTCTGGAGGTGAACACAAGTGAGCATGTTTATTCAGATGTGATTCCCATTTCCCCACTCTGCACTTACTGAGCACAGCAGGGAGTGGAGGGAGGCATAGGGAAGTCTTTGCATAACCTTAAGGACCCAGTGGCAGGGAAGACGAGGGGGGGCGGAGGAGGGTGCCAGAAGGACCCCTGTTCTACCACCACCACTTCTCCGCTACCTCCCTGCTGGCCTGGCAGTGTGTATGTGTGTGTGGGGGGGCTCCTGTGCTCTTCATGCCACTGGCTCCTTAGAGATGGCATTGGTGCTTGGCGGGGTGTCTCCCATTGCATTTCACTGAGCACAGGAGCAAGGAAAGGGATGAGGTTCAAGCCTGTTGTTTCAATCTCCGCTCTTACAGGAGAGTGAAGGAATGGAATGAATGAACATTCAGCTTCTCCCTGTGCTGGAGGTTGGGTTGGAAATGCATATCTCCTATGTCCACACTTTTGAATATGAATGGGGCTGGTTCTCTCTTTTCTCCTTTTTAATTTCTTTGCATCAAGGGGCAACAAGCTGGCATGGTTAACCACTAGCCCTGATGGTTGTGTGCTACCTCCAGTATCCAGGCAGTAAGCCTGTGAGCACCAGTTGCTGGGGAACATGGGTGGGAGGGTGTTGTTGCACCATGTCCTGCTTTGTTGGTCCCTGGTCAGCAGCTGGTTGGCCACTTTGCGAACAGAGTGCTGGACTAGATGGACCCTCGGTCTGAGTCAGCATGGCACTTATGTTTTCATGTCTACTCAGAAGTAAATCACATTTTTTTCAATGCACTTGCTCATGAGAAAATCAGCAGGTTGCTTTTGGGATGTAATTTTTTATTTTTTTAAAAAGGAAAAAAATATCACCAACATATGTGTGAAATGGTGCAGTTTCTGCTCCTAACATTTCCCCGAGACAGTGAGCCTATCTACACTACTGCTTTAAAATGGTTTATAACAGTTTTAAACTGGTTAATAAACGGTTTATAACATTTTAAAACCGTTTATTAATCAGTTTAAAACTGTTATAAACCATTTTAAAGCAGTCATGTAGATAGGCTTAACGTTGTCCCCCCAGTATACCCTGCGTTGGCTGGCAACATGTGCCATGGAAGAAGCAAATCCAAAATGGTGAAAACTTGGCTTTGCATAGAATCATCTCTCAGAAAGTGTTTCCAAGTGAATGGAGCCTAGGCTTGCTCCCTCTCTGCTGTCTTTCCACTGGCAGGCAAATACCTTTTTATCCAAGCATGCCTTTAGTGTATAAGCACTTTTAAGCAGGTCTATTGGGATGGATGCAGTTTTTAATTGAGTTATTGTGTTTTTCATTGTGTTTTTATGCATTTGTTTTTCATCGAATTTTATCTATCATTGCAAGTCACCTTGAGCACCATTTATGTTGGTAGAAAGGTGGGATACAAATAAAATTAAATAAAATTAAATAAAATCAATATATATTAAAGAGCTAGCAGTAGAGTTAATAATCGGAGAATCCGATTACAAATTAAATCCCTGCTGAAACAGGAAGTTCATAACCTGGCATGTAAATGTATACAATGAAGATGCCAGGCAGATCTCCCTGGGAAGAATGGGCGTCTGCAGGAATTTTCCTGGAATACTGGGGGGGGGGGGGGGGCAAAGCTGCACAGCAGTTTGTGGTTGTAATCCATGCGCATAGCATGCACCACTACAACACAGCTGTCCAGTTGCCTTTAGTGTACTCTTTGTTGCTTAGCATGACATTTAGAAGCCTACACAGAGGAGTGGAAGATCTTGGAAATTGAACATCACTAATGCAGAGAAAGTTATATTCAAGAAGCATCATGAACTCCAACAAAACTTTATTTGGAGTGAGGGATTAAAAGAAGCATTTAGGAACACAGAAAAAAGAACCCAAATGCACAAACACAGTACAGCTGTTTTAAGAATATCATATCGTATAGTTGCTCTTATCATAACACTGACAACTTCACATGACTCCTCCTAGAATTATTTCCTTCATCTTGGAAACATTGGTGAACACTCTCTAAAACAGCCTTCCCCTACCTGGTACCCTCCAGATGTTTTGGACTGTAACTCCAACATTCCAGACCATTGGCCATGATAGCTGGGGCTGATTGGAGTTGACATCCAAAACATCTGAAGAGAACCAGGTTAAGGAAGGTAGTTTTAGAGAGTAGCAATGGAGTCTTTGAGGTGTGTCTTTAGCAGTGGAATGTGAAATGAGTATGCTTGATAATGTTTTAGGTTCTACAGGAGCCTGGATTACTCACTTTACTTTTCACATTGACCCTGTTCAGACGACATGCTAAGCCATGATAGCTAAGCATTTTGAGCTAAACAGGAAGTGGTCTGACTATGATAATGGGTTGATTTCCACCACAACCCCCAATATTGAGACCACCCCCCTCACATCCTTGGGGCAAAGGCCAGATTAAGGATATGTCCTGCCCAGAGAGCTTTGGCTATGGGGCGGTATACAAATGTAATAAATAAATAAATAAATCAGCATTTTGGGACTCTGTGAAATCCATATTTCTCCTCACTAACAAACTCACTACATGTCCTTTGTGTTGGGCTGATGAGTAACTGAAGTAGCCCCATCATCGTAATGGAAGACATGAAGTCCCAAGCTGGTCCTGTTAAAGTAGTCATACCATAGCTGCTGATAGGGTGACCAGATAAAATCCAGGTCAGGGCTCATGTAACTTTAATAGTTGTAGAGAAAAGGGAATTTCAGCCAGTGTCATTTGTATGCAATTAGTTCCTGGTGATATTCCCTCTTCATCACAACAGTTAAAGGTGGATGCACTATACTAGAGTGACCATATACAAAAGAAGGCAGGGCCCCTGTAACTTTAACTGTTGTGATGAAGAGGGAATTTCACCAGGAACTAATTGCATACAAATGACACCGGCTGAAATTCCCTTTTCTCTACAACTGTAGGCTGACTATCTGAAAAGGAGGACAGGGCTCCTGTAACTTTAACAGTTGTAGAGAAAAGGGAATTTCAGCCAGTGTCATTTGTATGCAATTAGTTCCTGGTGAAATTCCCTCTTCATCACAACAGTTAAAGGTGCAGGCACTATACTAGAGTGACCATATACAAAAGAAGGCAGGGCCCCTGCAACTTTAACAGTTGTGATGAAGAGGGAATTCCACCAGGAACTAATTGCATACAAATGACACTGGCTGAGGTCCCCTCTACAAGGATTCGCTTTTGTGCCTGGTTAAGCGATTATGCGCATAATCGCAGAAGCGCATTTACACCTAATCCCTCTGCACGAGAGGCGGCAAGAGGCAGCGAAGCGCATTAACAGATGTCCAAAATGTGCTTTACAAGTAGTTAATGGGCATAAGCGCTTATTCACACAGTCAAAATGTGCTTTAACGGACGGAGCAAAATAAAACTTGCGATGTAACGCGCATTCGATAATGCGTATAATCGGGGAGATAACGTGCCTCTACGCCCGATTTGCGCTCCGTTCTTGTAGAGGTAATTTTTTTAATGCGCCTTGAAAGAGCTTTAAATGCCTCTTGTAGAGGCACCTTGAAATTCCCTTTTCTCTACAACTGTTAAAGTTACAGGAGCCCTGTCCTCCTTTTCAGATGGTCAGCCTATACAACTGTTAAAGTTACATGAGCCCTGACCTGGATTTTATCTGGTCACCCTAGATGTTGAGGTCCCTGGGATTAGGGTTGTTCAACATCAAATCAGGGAGGCCACTGGTTAGCAGGGCTTGTTGTACACCAACAGCATCCCCAAACTGTAGGCTGACCATATGAAAAGGAGGACAGGGCTCATGTAACTTTAACAGTTGTAGAGAAGAGGGAATTTCAGCCGGCTTCATTTGTATGCAATTTGTACCTGGTGAAATTCCCTCTTCATCACAACGCTTAAAGCTGCAGGGGCCCTGCCCTCTTTTGTATCTGGTCACTCTAGTATAGTGCATGCAACTTTAATTGCTTTGATGAAGAGGTGATTTCACCAGGTACTAATTGCATACAAATGAAGCCAGCTGAAATTCCCTTTTCTCTGCAACTGTTAAAGTTACATGAGCTTTGTCCTCCTTTTCATATGGTCAGCCTACCAAACTGTCTCTTTAGTAGGGGTGTGCACGGACCCCCTGGATCGATCGGGACCCGGATCGGGACCTCCAATTTTGTCATGGATCGGTTCGGGCGCCCGCGGTTAGAAGTGGACAGCTCCGGGGGGGGTAAGCCCCCTTCCCTGCCACTGCTTACCTTTCTGGGCCGTTCCCTACCGTCCGGCGCCGGCGGCTAACGCCAGCCGGCTTTGCGGCTTGCTCTCGAGTAGCGCGCCGGGTGATCACCCGGCGCGCCACCCTGGAGCAGGCCGCAGAGCCCGCTTGTAGTAGCCGCAGGCGCCGGACGGGAGCGGACGGGCCGGAAAGGTAAGGGCCCCCCTCCTCCCCTCCGCGCGCTCCCTCCTCCCCTCCGCACGCCCCCTGCTTACCTTCCCGGCCCGGCCGCTCCTGTCCGGCGCCGGCGGCTACTACCAGCGGGCTCTGCGGCCTGCTCTCGAGTAGCGCGCCAGGTGATGACATCACCCGGCGCGCCACCCTGGAGCAGGCCGCGGAGCCCGCTGGTAGTAGCCGCCGCCGCCGGACGGGAGCGGACGGGCCGGAAAGGTAAGCGCCCCCCTCCTCCCCCCCGCTGTCCACTTTCATCGGCGGGTGCCCGCTGGCGCCCACCAATGGAAGCGGCGGTGGGCGCCAGTGGGCGCCCGCCGATCCGCCGATCCGCCGAACGGGTTCGGAGCCTTTTCGGATCGGTTCGGACTGGATCAGCGGAGCCAGCTGTTGGATCGGAAATCGGATAATTTATCCGATTTCCCACTGGACCGGACTCGGATCGTGGATCGGGTCCGATCTAGTGCACATCCCTACTCTTTAGCCCAACACAAGGTATAGGCCCTCATAGCCTTCCAAGATGGAGGGGTTTCTTGGTAAGCAGGATTGAACTTTTATGGATCACAGCAGTCTCCACCCTCCAGCACTGCGTAACAAAATGGGCAAAGCTGGGTCCTGTCTACACTACCCAGCAATTCCACTCAGGTCTTGGTGATGCATGCCAGGTCAGCTCCCTCATCCCCAATCATATCATGGATGAGTGAAGTCTTGTTATGAACTAATCTGGCATTTACCAACACAACTAGGCCAGAGGATATAATTGCCAGTCCAAATGTGGTAGAAATTCATCACAGTATTCTTGCCATCAACTATTCCTGCCAATTAAGGATTATGCTTCATGCATCTAATGAATCGGACTGTAATGCACAAAAGAATATACCATAATAAATCTGTTAGCCTATTCTGAGGTGTTTTTGCTGGAACTGAACAGACTACTGCAGCTACCCTTCTAGAAACTGATTATTATGGTGCTTTGCCTTGCCCTCCTGCCTATACACAAGGAATTCTGAGACTAGTACTTCTTGAGAGAGCATGTCCTATAGGGAAGCACAATTTGTCTCCAGTGCCCTATTGAATTGCAGCAACAGCATGCTCCCTCTTTTCTAGAGAAGGCCAGCAACTTTGCTTGTTCTACTGTAACCCTGCTTCTTATTGGCTCTAGCAAATCTCACAAGATCTGGACAACAGGGGAACAAATTTCCATAAATATCCTCGAGCATGATGTTAATCCCCCCCCCCCCCAAACCTGGATGGTAATGATAGAATATATGCTTTTCGTCCCCATGCGAGGCCCTTGAAGGGTTGACATGCTGGGGAAGCTGATCTTGACTACTGCAAGTGGACTGTGCCAGACTCCCACAGTTTCACTCACCAAGTTCCACTGTAAGCAGGTGTATGTTCTGCACCTTCTGCGTGTTCTCTATTCTGGATCTCTCACCTGTCCCATCCCCCCTGCCCCCGCCCCCCATCTTTGGCTTCCCTCTGTTCCCTGGTTCAGTTTCTTCTAAAGGTACATTCTGAAGAAGCAGTCGCAGTTGTGGTCAGATGATTAACGATGATTCATATTGCACAAGACTTTTACTAATTAGCTTACAATCTTTTTTGTTTTTGGTAAACTGGTGAATAATTATCCAATAAATCCAGCTGGTGTTTAACTGGTTTTATTACCTGTCAGAGGGCTGCTTACAGAGCATTTGCATTTCTAAGTGAGAAATTCAGCAAGCAGTTGCTAAGGAAACTGGACTCTGGTTTGAGATCTACAATAGTGGTCAGAGTGTTGAACTAGGACAGCCTCTCCCAACCTGGTTGGACTGCAACTCCCAGTATTCCTGATGGTTGGACATGCTGGCTGGGGCTCATGGGAGTTTTAGTCCAAAACCATATTGGGGAAGTCAGGACTAGGATTTAGAAGACCAGCATTCAAATGCCCATTCAGACATGAAGCTTACTAGGAGACAATGGGCTAGGCACTATTTCTCAGCCTAATCAGATTCGCAGTTGTTGTGAAATAAAATAGGAGAAAAAAACACATACATTGTCTCGAGTTCATTGGAAGAAGGGCAAGCTGTACCTGTAATAATCAAACAACAAATAAACAAATGGGGTCCCTGTCATGAGATTTAATGAAGTATAGCTGAGGAAAAGGAATCAGAGATTGGTGAACTCTCCTCAGCTTAATTGCAATGGTTTGCCCCTGGATTCCAAAAACCGATTTTCTATGGCTGTCTCTACAAGAGGCATTTAAAGCTCTTTCAAGGCGCATTAAAAATTTTACTTCTACAAGAACGGAGCGCAAATCCGGCGTAGAGGCACGTTTTCTCTCCGATTATGCGCATTATCGAATGTGCATTAAATAGCGAGTTTTATTTTGTTCCGGCTGTTAAAGTGCATTTTGCCTATGTGAACAAGCGATTCTCCGCATTAACTACCTGTAAAGCGCATTTGAAACAACCGGTAAGGTCACCTGTTGAGTGCTCGATTATCTCCTGCATACAAGCATTTCCGATAAATGCTTGTATGCGCATATTCAGCGAATATGGGCATAATCGGCTAGCCAGGCGTAAAGCCGAATTCTTGTAGATGAGGCCTATGTGGCTCTGAGGATATCGTCATCATTTTGTATGACTGTGGATGTTTTGCACCAATGTGGACTGTTTTGCATGAATTATCTTAAAGGCACTTGATTCACTGAGTTGTCGCTGGAACAGGAGGATGTGGGTGCAAATAAGTGCTTTTCTATGGCTGTGCAATTCTCTCCCTCACCCCCACCCCTTCTGCACTCACAATCTTAAAGTGGTGGGTATGCTTGTGTCAAAAGATGGATTCTGATTTTGGTTGCAGTGCAATGGCTTGCTGCTGGTGGAACAGGATAATAGGGGCTCAAAGGAAAGTTTTCTGATATAGTTCTAAGGGCCAGAGACAGCATCCAGCCCTTTGCCTCTCATGAACCCTGACCTGCCTTTTGGCCCACCGTTCACACTGACCACTAGCCTCCAATGCCAATCACCCTACCACACCACCCATATATATATATATATATATATATATATATATATATATATGTCAAGTGATCATGCAGATGTTCTTCTTGCTCCTCTGTACTTTCCCTCTGGATGGCAAGGCAATACTTACTGGTCACAATGGGCCCAATTCTCCTTGATGCACCACCCAGAGGAACAGTGCCAGAGAGCAAAAGGTGTGGTTGATCCCTACAACATTTTTATTGAACACTGAGGCATCTGCTGGGAGGAGGTCTTCTTTGTCGCAAAAATCTCCCCATAGGCTTATGAGTCAATGAACAATAGAATCTGTAAAAGCCTTCGGGTTGTTTTGTTGTGTTTTTGTCTTAGGCTGGGTTAAGAAGTTGCCCCAGAGTGTGGCTAGACAATTCTGGAGCTGTACGACTTCTTTTCTCAAATGTCACTGAGCTTATCGACTAGTCTACAGAACTTAAAAAAATATATATTGTTTCTTTTTCTTTTGATTGTATGAGCAGTTTGGTACGCAGAACTTGGACATGACTCCATGCAGACATATCTAGGAACTGCGCCCTCTCTTTCCCCCAACCTCCTGCTCTTAACCTCCATCTGACTTATTGGCTGCCAGGAGAAAATGAAAACAAATGAATAAGATGGTCATTTACCACTCGTTCATTACTCTGGCACTTGTTTCAAGACAAGAAACAAATGAAATTAATTGGTTCCTTTCATCATTTCCATTTTTCATACATTATGAAACAAATGCTCACTCCTAACATTAGTCAATGCTTAACTAGCAGCGTAACAATATAGAGCCTGTCTACACACAGAGGAGAAAACACTTTGAAAACGTTTTGAAGACTGTATCTGGAGTGTGTCCTGGGCCCCAACAGTTCTCAAAACTGTTATAAACTGGTTTAAACCATTTTAAAGCAGTAGTGTAGATAGGCTCATACTCTGAAAACAGATGGGAATATATATCAAATATTAAGAACTCTGGAGAACATCAATGCAAAAAGGACAAACAGCTAATTCATGGAGCTCCGTTCTGCATGCAGGAATTCAATGGAGAATTTTGAACTTTAGTATGCATCTCACTAAAAATTATAAAGCAATTTCCTAAATGCCAATCACAGAATCTAGCAAGATACATTCCTATCCAATTAGTAACTGTTTGTGCCATGGTAATATGGAAATATGTGGGACAAGGGTGGGGAACATATTTTCCTACAAGGGCTGAATTCCCACAAGAATAATATTTTACGGGCAGCATGCTGGCAGTAGGCAGGGCCAGAACCACCTCAGCTTCTGCCCCCCCCCCCAACTTCCCCTCAAACACACATCCACATCCATCCATCCATCCAGTTTTCAGAGCGTTCCCTCACCACTCATTTTTCAGGCCACAATATAGGAACATAGGAAGCTACCTTATGTTGAGACACACCATTGGTCCATCTAGCCCATTATTGCTGATCCTCCTGCCTCCTCTCTGCTGCCGCAATCTACATGCTTCTTGGCATCCCCCCCCACCCATCCCCCACTCGCTCTATCTCATTCCTTTTGTGGTGGGGGCTGGATCACTGCTAGGGAGATGGAGAGAGGACAAGAAAGATGAAGCTAGTGGGGTGGACAAATGGGGCATGGAAAGATTCTGTAGCTGTATTGTAGAATCATAGAATCGTAGAGTTGGAAGGGGCCTATAAGGCCACCGAGTCCGGCCACCGAGTCCAACCCCCTGCTCAATGCAGGAATCTACCTTAAAGCATGCCTGACAGATGGTTGTCCAGCTGCCTCTTGAATGCCTCTAATGTGGGAGAGCCCACCACCTCCCTAGGTCATTGGCCATGGCCCACCTACAAGCTGGCAATTTCCTACTCTGCTTTAGAATATTGTACTGGCTTTAGATCTTTTGTGTACGCATCCTAAATATGTTTTAGAGCCTTTCTTGTTAAATTATCAAATTTGTCTTTATGTTGATTTTTAATCCATCATAATTCATTCAAATGATGGTATAGAAACCATGTGATAGCATGTTAATATTTGGTGGGATTTAGAGCAACCAATCGTCTTCTTTTTATGTGATATATGATTTAATTTTGGACTTTTTTCTATTCCAAATGAAAGGATTAATATGAAAGGATGAAATGAAAGGATTAATATCACTTTGAATACAATTAAGGATTTTTTTTTACAGTAATTCTAACAGACATATAAAAAAAAGCAAAACTTGCAATATGTTATTTGCAGCTTTTCTGTGGTAGGGAATTCAAATACAAAGACAAGCTTCTCCTTTTACAGCATAAAGACACAGAAAACAAACACACATCGGAGCGCTCTCTCTCTCTCTCTCTCTCTCTCTCTGGCCCCCTCTAGAAAAGGTTGCTTTTATGGCTGATTCTCCGAATATGCACATTAACTTACAGTTGAGTTAACGCCCAATACCTATATATGAGAGGCATGAATTTCAGGCTCCATACAATGCACTTTAAAGTTGTTTACATGTGTTTAATCGCATTACCAATTAAGCATATAGCGGGGAAATGTTGATGAAAGCACCGCCCTGTTTCCTGGTGGAACTGCCCCCTCAGTTTCCTGCCATTTCTTAACCCTGCCCACCTGAATCTCCTGCCTTTGGTTACCTGGGTTACTTGCTGTTGGTCACCTGGTTTACCTCTTCCTTTGTGCCTGATCGCCATTTGTAGTAGTCCCCCCTCCCAACTGCTCAGGAGTAAATGGAAATGAAAGCCTATGGCTTTGGACAGGCTCTTACGGGATGTCTTGCCCACCCATTTCTGATTCCTCCGGCCATGCTTTCCTTTGCAATTGGCTTCTGCCCTCCTTTAAACAGCATTTGTAGAATAAAGATATTCCAGTCGTATCTCAGTAGTAACTTGTCTTTTTCGTGACCGGCAAGATACACAAAAAACAGATGCACATATGCACACCTCCTGGGGAGGAATTCCCCCCACCTGCTCAGGAGTAAATGGAAATGCAAGCCTATGGATATTTGCTGGAGCAGCAGTACCCCCAACCAGCGGTGCTTGGGCCAGGCTCGTACGGGATGGGACGGGAGAAACCCCTGTGGGACACTCCTCCCCAATGCTAGCTCCAGATGCCCCTTATATCCCCCTGCTTTGCAACCTCCTACTAGGCACATCTATCTATCTATCTATCTATCTATCTATCTATCTATCTATTTATTTATTTATTTATTTATTATTTTATTCCATTTATATACCTCCCCATAGCCAAAACTCTCTGGGTGGTTTACAAAAATTAAAAACATTGAACAATTAAAACACCGATATACAAAATTTAAAAGCATAAAGCATAAAAACAAGTTAAAATTACAATATCCTTCTGGGTCAAAGCACAACAACAACACAACAACACAAAAACCTTCATCATATGCTGTTAAATGCCTGGAAGAAGAGGAAAGTCTTGACCTGGCGCCAAAAAGATAACAATGTTGGTGCCAGGTGAGCCTCGTCGGGGAGATCATTCCATAATTGGGGGGCTACCACTGAAAAGGCCCTTTCCCTTGTTGCCACCCTCCGTGCCTCCCTTGGAGTAGGCAACCGGAGGAGGACCTTCGATGTGGATCGTAGTGTACGGGTAGGTTCGTGTCGAGAGGGGCGTTCCATCAGGTATTGTGGTCCCAAGCCGTGTAAAGCTTTATAGGTTAAAACCAGCACCTTGAATTGGGCTCGGAAACGTATAGGCAGCCAATGCAAGCGGGCCAGAGTAGGTCTTATATGCTCGAACCTTCTGATTCCAGTTATCAATCTGGCCGCTGCATTTTGCACTAGCTGCAGCTTCTGAACCATCTTCAAAGGCAGCCCCACGTAGAGTGCATTGCAGTAATCCAATTTAGAGATTACCAGAGCATAGACAACTGAAGCCAGGTTATCCCTGTCCAGATAGGGACATAGCTGGGCCACCAACCGAAGTTGGCAGAAGGCACTCCGAGCCACCGATGCTACCTGAGCCTCAAGTGACAGAGATGGTTCTAGGAGAACACCCAAGCTACAAACCCGCTCCTTCAGGGGGAGTGCAACCCCATCCAGAACAGGTTGAAGACCCTGCAGCTTCAAGGGCAAATTTTTGTATAGCCTTTCTGTTACAATGTTTCATCTTGCACTGATGTGCTCTTCCCATACCAAAAGTTCCCCTCATTATACACACGGATATGGCTATCGAGATGCCTCCCGCCTATCGTCCTGCTCGCTGAAGCGCTGAACGGACACAGCGAATCAGAGGTGGGTGAATGGCCATGAAGGATTGGCTTAGAGATGCCCCCAACTCCCCTGCCCTGAAGGCTATGTCTCATCCTTTTTCTCCACTCTCTTTCCCCCCAGTGCGGCTGATTTGCCGCCGCCTAGCCATCCGTAGCAGGCAGCAGCAACGGTGGGAGAGGATCCTGCGCAGTGTTGTGCGTTCAGTGCACTTTCTGCAAAGTTGTTTCAGGAGACTGCAGTGGATAGTCTGGGGTGGCCGCAGTCATGTGCCCCACCGCCAACTGGCTGTGCCAGTGGAATGAGTGGCCAGGGACCACCCCAAACGTGTGACCGCTGTGGACTGACATTCCTTCCCACACTTTGCTTTGCAATGGGCTTCTTGTGCCCACCTGTAACCATTTGTAGAATAAAGATATTGCAGTGGTATCTCAGTACTAAATGGCCGTTTTGATCCAATACTACACACACACACACACACACACACACACACCTTTCTGGTAAAGCAATGACAGAAGGGAGGGGGCGGTAGGTATCAGGAGTACATACAAATCCCAATCCCAGCTCCTGGCTGCAGTTTCTATTGTAAGTTTTATTTTATGCAGGTGTTTGCTGTTTTTAGAAGATTTGCTGCTGCTGCTCTCTTTATGCTCTCTTTACTGTTTTTATTGTGTCTTTACATTTTTAATATTGCCTCACTTTTTGTTATGTGTTTTATTGTTGTACACCACCTTGGGAGAGCTCCTGTAACTTGAGCCCATTATTCCATGTCCTGCACTCTGGGTTGATCGAGAAGATATCCTGGCCCTCCTCTGTGTGACATTTCAAGTATTTGAAGAGTGCTATCATGTCTCCCCTCAGTTTTCTCTTCTCAAGGCTAAACTTGCCCAGTTCTTTCAGTCTCTCCTCATTGGGCTTTGTTTCCAGACCCCTGATCATTCTTGTTGCCCTCCTCTGAACCTCTCAAGCTTGTCTGTATCCTTCTTGAAGTGTGATGCCCAGAACTGGACACAATACTCAAGATGAGGCCTAACCAGTGCTGAGTAGAGAGGATCCAGTACCTCATGCGATTTGGAAGCTATACTTCTATTAATGCAGCCCAAAATAGCGTTTGCTTTTTGGGCAGCCACATTACACTGTTGGCGCATATTCAGCTTGTTATCTACAACAATTCCAAGATCCTTCTCACTTGTAGTATTGCTGAGCCAAGTATCCCCCATCTTGTAACTATGCATTTGGTTTCTTTTTCCTAGGTGTAGAACTTGGCATTTATCCCTATTAAAATTCATTCTGTTATTTTCAGCTCAGCGCTCCAATCTATCAAGATCACTGTGGAGTTTGTTTCTGTCTTCCATGGTATCAGCGATCCTGCCCAATTTTGTGTCTGCAAATTTGATAAGCATTCCCTGCACCTCTTCGTCCAAATCATTAATAAAAATGTTGAAGAGCACTGGGCCCAGGACTGAGCCCTGCGGTACCCTGCTCGTTACCTCCCCCCAGTGTGAAAAGGTACCATTGATAAGCACCTCTTTGAGTCTGATTCTGTAGCCAACTGTAGATCCACCTAATAGTTGTTCCATCTAGCCCACTTTTCACTAGTTTGTTAATCAGAATGTCATGGGGCACTTTGTCAAAAGCTTTGCTGAAGTCAAGATTCACAACATTCCCACAACATTCCACAACATTCCCACAGTCCACAAGGGAGGTTACCCGATCAAAAAATGAGATCAGATTAGTCTGACAGGATTTGTTCATGACAAATCCATGCTGGCTTCTAATCATTGCTGCATAGTTTTCAAGATGTTGACTTCTTTATAATCTGCTCCAAAATTTTCCCAGGGATGGATGTCAGACTGACTGGTCTGTAGTTCCCAGGTTCCTCTTTTTTGCTCTTTTTGAAGATAGGGACAACGTTAGCCCTCCTCTAGTCATCCAGCACTTCACCCATCTTCCATGATTTAGCAAAGATAATAGACAGTGGTTCTGAGAGTTCTTCTGCCAGCTCCTTTATTAGTCTAGGATGCAGTTTGTTGGACCCTGGAGATTTGAACTGCTTTATGCAGACTGAACCATATCAGAGTTTCTGATGCAAAAATATCTCAATGCATGATGGCCTTGTAGGCCTCTTAATGGGTCGGAAGGTGGGTATTTTCCCAGGCCTGACACAGACTATCATCAATCTCAACAGCATATCCATTGTTAAAAAAGGAATGAGAGCTTGCCTCATTGCAAAGAACTGGAAAACAGGAATGAATTTCATGGAGGATAATCAATGCTTGCTAGACATGCTAACTATGTATTACCTCCAGTTACTGGGTAACACCAGTGGCAGAATGCTACTGCACTCATGTCCTGCTTGTGGTCTTCCCATGGGCATCTGGCTGGCAACTGTGGGAACTAAATGCTGGGCTAGATAAACCTTTGGTCTGACCCAACATGGCTCTTCTTATGTTCTTAATGATTGACTTTTGTTCTCTCACCTGTTCTAGCATCACCACTGGAGTGAGATCCACAAGCCACAGAGGTTACATTTTTGAGAAGGAAACAGAAATCCTTAGTTATCTGCTCAATTTGGCTCTGACGTTCTATGGAATTGCCATTACTCTCTCATAACTTCTTCTGTTTACCAGGATAAGTGTTCTGATCCATGGCTCTACCAAAGAATAGCAAATGTTCCCTTATAAAATCTGTAATGTCTCTCTTGCTGTTGCTTGTAAGCTAAGAATGTAACTGAAGGTTCCCCATTGACCTAATTATTGGTTTCTTTTGAACTAAGCAGGTTTTGTGCAGCACAGCAAGCAAACGGCCAAGGTTAGATAATCCTTCATGGAAGGAACTGAGTTATCCCCTGGACAGGACATGGCAGGCCATTGGGCTCCTCTAATCTTTTATAAAAACTCTTACAGCTTCAGTAGGCCAGCACAGGTTTCCAAGTGTTGTTGATACACTGCTCTTTCTAACCCTACTCCGCCCACAGTGGAGAAATGAGTGTACATTTTGTGCTCTGAGGGAAAACAGTACTAAATTCTTGCAGATTTTCCATATGTATTTATCTGTGAAATTTATATACTGCACAGCTGGTAGGTGCTGTTTGAGTGCTTTAGAATTATAAAAAATCAAAACAACAAAATAACAACCAAAACAATAAATACAACAATACATGTAATAAATGTATTAATGAACTAGCAGAGAAACAGATTAAAGATTAAATTCTCATTGGAAGAGGAAGAACTTAAACCTGGACTCTAAATGTATACAATGAAGATGCCAGGCAAATCTTCACACATGGGGGGCCACTACAGAGAAGGCTCTTTCTATTGTACCATTGTGGGTGGTTGCATCCAAAAAAGACCCTCCAAAGAAGTTGTTAGCTGTCAGGCAGGAACATATGGGAGAAGGTGCTCATTCAGCTAGACTGGACCTAAGCAGTTTAGGGTCAGCACCAGCACTTTGAATCAGACCCATAAACTGACCAGTGCAGTTGACACAACACTGGAATAATATATTCAAAACAGCCAGTCCCAGTAAGCAGCCTTGCTGCTCTATTCTGCACTATCTGGTTTCCAGACAATCTTCAGAGGTACCCCATGTATAACACATTGCAACAATCCAGATGGGAGATCACAGATGCATGGATTACTGAAGCCACGCTATCTCTGCCCAGGTAAGGTCATAACTGATATATCACCTGAAGAGAATAAAAGGCACTTCATGCCACTGAGGCCCATCCAGTTGGGGATACAGACAGATGTGGGAACTGACTCTTACTGTCTGCTCCCGCATCTCCTTAGGGGTACATCTCCAAGCACTTGCTAGGAAATAGTTCTGTTGAACTCAATAGGACTTAGGTTTGACTAAACATTCATAAGATCAGCAGGAAATGTAGAATGCTGACTGGAAAGAGTTATAACAATGGGAGAAGTACTGGTGGTAGAAAAACTGGTTTAAGAATGAATGAAAATATTATAGTGAGAGAAACGTTCATGGAAAGGAAGATGTTCCACACAAATAATGGCATAAAATTGGGGATTTTCTGGAACTGTCTGGCTGGCAGCTGCTACAAGCAGGATGCTGAATTAAATGGACCTTTGGTCTGCTCTAGATCTAGAAGAACTCCTTGCTCCTTATCAGTCACAGTAATGTTGGTAGCATCAGTATTGCATGTGTGTGAGTGTATGTGTGTGTGTGTGAGTGAGTGAGTGTGGATGGTGCTTTGTTCTCAAGATATCTCCTCAGAAGGTGGAGGGACAATCAGCAAGGTCTGGTAGCAGTGGCACAGGCAGCAGTGCTGGCAGCTGTGGAGGTCTCATCTCTATGGCCTGGATGCTCCTTTGCCTATTCAGTTGTAAGTCAATATATGTTTCTGAGCATAGTCAACGGAGCCCAGGGAGCATCCAGAATGTAGTTTTCAGTGCTTCTTACAATACTTTAACCAATGGACTGAGCCTCCTGGAGTCACTGTAAGCTACATTGCCATGCTCCCCTGCAGTAATGGGTGCTCTGTTTTTTTAATGTGATTTTATTGTGTTTTACAGAATACAATTTCATACAACAATCCCTCCCCTCCCCTCCCCCCCTTAGATCGAGTTACAAAATAGGCAATATCAAGACATTTACAACAACCATAATGATTTATAACGTGCAGGTACCATCCAGCCATATTCTGCCATATTAGTGTATTCAATAAATGGTAACCAAACAGCCACAAAGGGATCATGCTTTCATTGACCTCTCAGAATCTGTAATGTATATGACAATTTTTTCATTATTGCTGTCTTCCACACCAAGTTATACCACTCGTTCAAGTCTGTAAATTTGAAAGCCTTCCAGTGTAACACTATTACTTTCCTAAAAGCAAACAAAAGATGTGAGATTAGCTCTTTATGTTTCAAATTTGTATTTGCTTCAACAAATAAGTTCAATACACCCAGTGCCGAATCCATACATACTTCAATTTTTACAATCTGGGTAATCTCAGAAAACACTGCAGTCCAAAATTTTTGAATCTCAACACGTTCCCACCACATGTGCTGGTATGTGCCAACCACTGGTGCTGGTATGTGCCAATTTTCTGGGAGTCAAATACCAACCATGTACTAGCTTCAGGAATGTTTCTCTTGTGTTAGCAGATGTAGATTTAAGTGGTGGCCTCACCTACATGTTAGTCCAAACTGTGTTGTCAATAGAGGTGCCTACATTTGCCTCCCACTAATGCGTAAGACCATCACTATTGCTTTCATCAGAGAGCAATAGTATCTTGTATATGGTGAACACCACCCCTTTAACACAATCCGTATCATTATCCATTAGTTTCTCAAAACTAGTTAAACAGCGAACAGCCTGTTCCCTTACACAATTATTGAAGAGGAAAGACTGCAGTCGATAACCCAGGAACCATGTAATACCAGGGTTAGCTACTTGTTGTTTAATTTCGAATAATGAAAAAGGGATCTTATTTTGATAAAAAAATATTTCAATTTATACAGCCCTCTATCCCTCTATCCTTTAAAACCACCTTTATCTGCATCTTTCAGAAAAACTGAATGAAAAAGAAGGGACAATAATGATGAGACCCCTGGGGCAAGAATTGCAGACCTCCTAACCCATATCTTAAACATAGGATATGTGAACCTATTTGTAATCCAATGAAGAGATCTAAATTTATGCTTCATTAAATGTCAGGGGAACTCCATCTACTTTAACATTCTCCAAAGCAAACCATTGTCTATTGGGATCCTCTGAAACGAAGGAAACCAGATGTTGCAATTGACAGTCTTCATAATAAAAAATTAAATTGTAGATGCCCCATCCTCCTTGATTTGCCAACTTATATAATGATTTTTCCTCACTTGTGGTCTGCCCCCCCAAAATAAATGTATTAAGCTGTCCCTGCCATGACAATAACTGTCCTTTTGGTACAGTAAGTGGCAGAGTTCTAAATAATAACAGTAATCGGGGAAAGGCCATCATTTTTACAGCTGCTATCCTACCCATAATGGACAGTGGCATCTTTTTCCATCTACATACATCTGAAGAAATCCGTTTCCAGACCCTGCTATAGTTTGCATTAGATAACTTATTCAAATTCTTAGTAATTATTACACCTAGGAACTGACATTTAGAGTAGCTGATTGGTATCTCTAAATATTTTACTACTTCCAATTGTTCCTTCGGACGTACGTTATAAAATGTTACTTCTGATTTTCTAAAGTTGACGCTTAGTCTGGCCACCTTCTGAAATTTAAATAGTTCTGATTTCAGGAACTGCAACGCCCTAATTGGTTGAGTCGTAGTTATCATTATATCATCTGCATATAACCCAAGTTTATACTCCTCTCCCGCCGCCTGCAGCCCTGGGATTGCCCCGTTCTGACGAAGTTTCCTTGCTAGTGGTTCTATTACCAGTGCAAACAGGAGGGGGGAGAGGGGGCATCCCTGCTTTGTTCCACGCCGTAGAGTAACATCATTTGAATCTAGATTATTTATTACCTGTTTTATTATATGGATAAATTTAGAGCCAAATCTCATTTTTTGGATTACAACAATAAAAAAATCCCATTCTGCACAGTCAAATGTTTTGAATATATCTAAGAAAAAACTGCCAACAGAGTTGTATTAATTTTACTGTAGTGTATGATATTTAGCAGCTTGCAAATGGGGTCACTAATCTGTCAGCATGGAACAAAACCAGCCTGATCCACATGAATGTAGGCGCTCACTATCTTGTTCAGTCTATTAGCCATCACTGCAGTAAAAAATCTTATAATCCACATTCAATAACGCAGTCGGTCTGTATGATTCAACTAAAGTTGGGTCTTTAAAAGGTTTTGAAATGGTCACTGTTTTAGAGTGCTTTCAGGTCTGGGGTAGCGGGTCTCCTCAGAGACTATTTTCTAAGATAATCTATAACTCTTGTTCTTTTTATTGCACTCCCTAAGCCATTTGCATTTAATGTAACTGTCCTTATGGCCACCATATCTCAACTCATGGATACACAAAAGCGAAAATGCATCCTGTCTTGGGACAATAACACGTACGTTTCTCGATCTTTCCCATTCCCTCCCCACCTTGCTGATCCAGTGTGCCCATGAATATCACAGACACACGTCCAAGCCATACAGGCTATTGGAAACGTAGTGAGCCTGGACACGAGTGCCTAGTCTAGAGCATATAAAAAAGAAAAATGAAAGTCTCATACAACTTTTTAACATACAAATTGCTCCTCCTCTACCAACTTGGAGCTTTTGAATATCTGATATATATTCAAATATATATATATATATATATATATATATATAATCAAATAAAGAAAAAAATGTATTTCCAGACATTTTTAAACTGAATTATTTCTTAAAACATCGTATAGTCCAACAGAATATCTTCTGTTTTCAACAGCAAGGGACCAAAAGTCTATTTCTTCACTTTGAGACCTTGGGGATTGCACTCATACCCAGCACCAAAAGCAACCAGCCAGCGATTTCTAGTGGCCAGCAAAGGTAGATCCCTATCAGGTCTGGGAGATGGGGGGGTTGATTTTTCTGGAGACCCCCCTCCTTTTCCTCCCCCAAGGTTCTCCTCCACTGTCTCCCATCCTGAGTCTGCTGCAATATCTCCTTTTCCATAGTTACCTTTCTGTAGGGTGACCAGATTTTGGAACCCAAAATCCCGGTCCCCCCCCCCGCCAACAACCCCCCCACCAAGCCACCCCCAAAACAAACCCCCCAAGCCACCCCCCCACCCAAAACAACCCCCCCACCAAGCCACTCACCCCCCAAAAACATCAGCCCGGACCTACTGGGGCGGGTTCTCTTCTGCTGCCTCCGCCGCCGCCGCTGCCGCCGCGCTGCCGCCACGGCCGCCGGGTCCCCCGCTGGCTCGTAAGGCCAGTGGCCGCGCGGAAGAGGCAGGGGAGGGCCGGATCCGGAAGTGACGTAATCGGCCCTCCCCCGCCTCTTCCGCACGGCCGCTGGCCTTACGAGCCGGTGGGGGACCCGGCGGCGGCGGTGCGGCGGCACGGCGGCGGCACGGCGGCACGGTGGCGGCGCGTCAGACCCGGTGGCGGCGGCGTGGCGGCGGCCCCGGCGGCAGCGGTGTGGCAGTGGACCTGGCAGCGGCGGCGGTGGCACGGCGGTGGACCTGGCCGCCCCAGCAGGTAAGTGCCCCGCGCCTCGCGCTCCTTACCCGCTTCCCTCCGGTGCTCGAATCTACTGAGAAACAGGCTTCACGGCCTGTCTCTCAGTATCACGCCAGGTGATGACGTCATCACCCGGCACGCTATTGAGGGACAGGCCGCGAAGCCTGTTTCTCAATAGATTCGAGCACCGGAGGGAAGCGGACGCCCCTGCGGGTAAGGAGCGTGAGGCGTGAGGGAGGGCACTTACCTGCTGGGGTGGCCGCTTCCCGGGCTCCTCCGCCGCCACCGCCGCCGGGTCTACCACCGCTCCTTGCTTGCTGCCACCGCTGCGTGACCCCCCGCCACCCCGGTTTGCCCCCCCACCCCCCGGTTGGGCCGGTTCGCCCCTGAATTCCTGGTTAGGACCGGGAAATCCTGAGCCATCTGGACAGCCTACCTTTCTGATGCTCCGTGTCTTATGGGCCCCCAATCTCCAATGCAATTAATAACTCCTCTGCTTCCTTTTTATTTGTAGATGAAAACGTTGTAGTCCCATGGGCCGCTGTCAGTCGAAATGGAAAGCCCCATCGATATCAAATTCCTGCTTCTTGTAATTTACTGGTATAGGGGCGTAATTCTCTTCCCTTACGCAATGTCTCAGGTGAAAGATTTTGCAGTCTTACTTGACCAAGTCCAAACTGCACAGCCCTTGAACTACCTCTTCCTTTTTCTTAAACCGGGCAAAACAGAGAATAATGTCCCTAGGGCGGGCTGATCCCCAGTGCTTTTTTGTCAAGACCTGATGTGCACGTTCAGTATCTTCTACTACAATCTTTAATTCAGGCATTAAGGACTTGAACCAATCAATTATAAATGTGTCAGTATCTTCGCCTTCCACGCCTTCCACGCCTTCCTTCACCCCTCGTAAGCCCAGGTTAACCCTGCACGTTCTGTTCTCCATTTGTTCCATCCTATTTTTAATTTCAATATTCTCTCTTCGAAGTTGTTTCATTGTTTTGTCATGCCCAATGCCCATATCCAGAGCTTTAAAGGCAGTCTCTGAGGCTTCATCCAATGTTGTTTCAAGAGTAGTCACCTTAGCTTCCAAGGGACCCATAAATTCTTTCAAAGTATCAACTAATGTTGTTTTTATTGACACCAATTGTGTCTCAAATTGTTCTTGCAGCTGCAACTCCTCCTTCGTTGTTATACTCTGTTTGGGTAGAAACCGAGAAGACATACCTGACTCCACGTTTTTGTCACGTTGCAAGAAAGCCTCTGATATTCGGTGTTATTTTGGTTTGGAAAATGTAGTTAAATATATTGTTTTCAATTGTTTTAATCTTATGTAAACCGGTATACAAATGTAACAAAATAAATAAATAAATTGAGAGGCTGCAGCAGACATTCCACTCCCTAAAACAGAGAGTGAAGAAACTCTACAGATGCTGAAAGGTCGTATTATGAAAAAAAAAACCCTCCAAAGTTGGAGAGCAGAGCTCCTGTTTCAAGCGGCCATTCTCTAGCTCATGGGCCACTCCCCATCTTGTTACGGGGTGCTCTGTTTAAGGGCCCATGCACTCCCTGGAACAATTGTCCTCTTCACAAAAATATGTTTGACAGGCAAACTTATTGGGAAGGAGCTCAGGTTTGGCTCATGAACAGCCCAGGATTTGCTGAACTGGTTCATTTGCAAACCATTCCAATTCCAAAAATTCAGCAATAAGTTTCCTTTGGCCTGGAATGGCCATAAGTATGGATTATTAAATGAGACTATGTGGAGAATAGGGAATTCTATTTTAATTCAGAATTGATTTTCCTTTAAAATAGTCTTATTTGGCCTTTCGATATTGATATAAAGCAATTAGAACTCATGGTATTTACAGAGCTCCCCACCCCTCCCTCCAGATCAGGCACACACTTCCTAGTACACACTTCCTAGTAAGCTGTGGCATCACAGATTACTCCTCTGTGATGCCACTACCCTTCAGATAACTGTGACTGCAATCCTGTGCATATTTACTTGAGAGTAAGACCCAGTGAAAACAGCAGGACTTAGTTCCAAGTAGACAGACATAGGATGGCCTTCAAACCACCCATGCTGGCTGCTGAGACCTCTTCCCAATGTTCAGATCTAAGAGGAAGTGGAAATGGGTCACTTCTTGTTTAGTCAGAGCATGGCCCCTCCCCTTCTTACAACCTAGGAAGACCCCCACAGGAGAATAGTGTGCAGTGCCTGGGGTGGTTGCCCCAGGTGCCTGTAGTAATGCCATTTTTACAACTGTTTTTGATCACTGCCTTGGACCGTCATCACACGGGCGGTTTGATGCACACCTACCCCAACTTTGATCCACTTACTCAGCTCTGGACTCACACGATGTCGTCCCCGCCGTGCTGTTCTCTCGCTCTGAGGTCGCCATTTTTAGTTTCTCTTTTGATGTATCCCTGAATGGGCAAAGTCCAAAACACAAATTTTGAACAGGCCAAGCTGAGGTATCGCAGCAATACCAACCACGTGTGATTCAAAACGCTAGACTCGCCTAGGAAACGGAGGGGGAACCCGCAGAAGCAAACCAGAGGGGAAAAAGTAGGTGTGATGAAGCTCTTGCCCTCTCTCTTATCGTTTAGATATTTTTTCATACTAAGCCCCAAAGCTTACTGATTCGAGACCAGAGGGCAAGTTTGACATGGTTCTGCCTTTAAAGGACACATCCCTGATCCTTCCAGAAAACAGAAAAAATATGTTAGATATTTTGAATCTTCTTTACATCTGGTGGAAATATTCTCTGGCAGTCCTGTTACAATGGCCATTTCTACACCAGGCTGTTTGCCTGGGATGGCCCCCGGCTGGTCCCTGTAAGTCCAAATGATGCACAGGGACTCCCGTGGGCGGGGGGGGGGGGTGCGCAGGCATGGGATTTGCCTGGAAAATCCTGCAGTCCTGGGAAGTTCCTGGGACTGTGGGAGATGTGGCTGGCCGTAATGGGTGCTGCCGTGCTTACTCGCAGCAGAAATGGGCACGGAGCTGCACCATGCGGCTCCATGCCCACCAGGGGAGAGGGCCCCCCCAACTCTGCCATCCACAGGATGGCGGGGAGCCCCCCCCCCCGATTTCATGCACATTTTTTTCTTTACTTACCTTCTACGATGGAGTGCAAGACTGCTCTTCCCGGGTTTGTTTTTTAAAAATGGCACCCACGATGGCCCGGGAGGAAGCCGGGATGTTGTGCCCATGATGTGGTATCAGAGTGATGATCCTGGAAACAGGTACTTCCAGGGGTTCCCTCCCTCCCTCTGCCCCGTGGTGTAGCAAGGGCCAATATTGTGCTCCCAATAGAGAGTACGCAGCAAACAGGAGTATCCCCTTGTTATCTCCAGAGACTAGACATAACAAGGGGATTCCCCTGGGCAGGGAGGCAGCTGCCTTTAACTCACAGGGAAGTTAATGACACATGAAGCTAAACTAAACAGCTTCACCTACCCTGCATCCTCTCCCCAATGGGCAAAGGCGCAGAGCAGGTGAAACAGCTTTACAGCACATGGTCTTTCTCCAAAAAGAGAGGTCCCAGATGCAGCAAAGCCATTTTCTGGCTGACATGCTGGGTGCATCATCCACCTGTGGACCAAATACTGCCAGGGTGCCTGGCCCTCCCCTTTCATTACATCCATGGAGGGTGATGGGTGGGTCATCTCATCTTCCCCTCACTTGTTTTTCCTCGACTGCTCCAGGTCTAAATAGCATGTAGATGTAAACAGGCATTTAGCAGCTCGGAAGGGGAACTTTCACCAGGACAACGGCTCTGGGGAAAGGAGTGAACCCCCCACTATCCAGGGCTGTGGTCGCAATTGTCCTCTAGACAAACTGGACAATCAACGATGATGATTAGGGGGTCTGGAAACAAAGGCTGCCTCTACAAGAGAGGTTTAAAGCTCTTTCAAGGCGCTTAAAATTTTTTACCTCTACAAGAACAGAGCGCAAATCGAGCGTAGAGGCGCGTTATCTCTCCGATTATGCGCATTATTGAATGCGCGTTAAACAGCGAGTTTTATTTTGCTCCAGCCGTTAAAGTGCATTTTGACTATGTGCACAAGCGCTTATGCGCATTAACTACTTGTAAAGCGCATTTTGGTCATCCGTTAATGCGCTTCGCCGCCTCTCATGCAGAGGTATTAGGTGTAAATGCACTTCAGCGATTACGCGCATAATCTCCTAACCGGGCGCAAAAGCGAATCCTTGTAGAGGGGACCAAAACCCTATGAGGAGAGATTGAAAGAAAAGGGCATGTTTAGCCTGGAGAAGAGAAGATTGAGGGGAGACATGATAGTGCTCTTCAAATACTTGAAAGGTAATCACACATAGGAGGGCTAGGATGTCTTCTTGATCAACCCAGAATAGGTTCAAGTTACAGGAAGCCAGATTCCTGCTGGACATCAGGAAAAACTTCCTGACTGTTAGAGCAATAAGACAGTGGAATCAATGACCTAGGGAGGTGGTGGGCTCTCCCACATTAGAGGCAGTCAAGTGGCAGCTGGACAACCATCTGTCAGGGATACTTTAAGGTAGATTCCTGCATTGAGCAGGGGGTTGGACTCAATGGCCTTATAGGCCCCTTCCAACTCTACTATTCTATGATTCTAGACACAGGTTTACCCTTAGTGAAAACTAGGTCTTAGCAAAAAAAAATAAAAATGCTTGAATCACTAACAATTGTATGCCATGGGTGGGGGGGCCATGAATGTTCGTCAATGCTGCTAATTGCAAATATGGCAGTGTGCAGTTTGTAAGAGATAAAAGAGCCAGCTGGCATGCTTGTTTATTTAAAACAGTCAGCTTCTTTGATAGATTGCTGCTTTTCACTCATTCCTCTGGATTTACATTTTAAATTATCAGGGCTCTAATAAGCCAGCATGGCATCTCATTATCAAAGATTTATCTTTGGGTGTCTGCCCAAAGGGAAAGCAGTGTGTGACTTCCTCTCTACCGCATATCCTTCAACTTAAGTACCTGCTGATTGTTTTAACTGTGCTCACTTCAAAGTTTTTCAGCTACATTCATACAAGCGTTATCTCAGGAATCCAGAAAAACACAACCAAAAAGCTTCAGGTGCATCCGAGAACATGAAGAGCATGACATTCCGGATGGCTTATTAAAACTAGCCTCTCTCTTTAACGGTGCTTCATGAAGAGCTAACCAAAATGTTTCACTGGGAATGGCCACATGAAGAGTGCACCTCAGAGGATTTGGGAAAACAGTAAAACTCGTTGGGTTTGCTTTTGAAACAGATGCTGCAGCTTTGGCTGCTGCTAATTTGGGCACGCTGAGAGCATGAGGAAAGTCAAGACCCCTGTCTGCATCCTCTCTCTGGATCAGGGGCAGTGCAGTAATGAAGGCATAATAAGAGCAGCAGCAGCAACACCCTGCTGCTTCCCCAATCAACAAGCAGGTAATAATAATAGCATTGTAGATTGGACAGCAAGTTGGAAACCTAGTTAAGGAACTGTACCATTAGAAATGTTTGAAGGAATTAGGTAAACATGGTCAGTGCCGCCTGACATCTCCCTGGTATTAATCCCTTCCAGAGATGCAGCTATTCCAGTTATTGTTCCAGTTGTTTACTTGCCAAATGCTATCCACCCCTCAGTTATCTTTTTCAGGAAAAGTCTGATGCCAAGCTAAAGTTCTGCCACCAGAACCTGCACCTCCCTCTGCCACCACTAGGGTTAGGAAATTAATTCCAGGTGCAAAGCTAAGATTGTGTGAACTGCAACCAATGTTCTAGGCATCTTTTCTCTGGAAAATACATTCTCTACAAGCTATAACTCCGACTACATAATCCTATGCATGTTTATTTGAAAGTAAGTTCCTTTGTGTTTAGTGTGGCATATTCCCTAGTATGTATGTTTAGAATTAAAACCTTAAACTAAACTGTTAGACTGCTTGTGGTTATTCAGCGTGATCATGAGAAGTCTTCTCTACACATGGCCAGAAACACTGTATTACTTAACAGTTCCAAGGCTGATGCCTTACATGGAAAACACATTACCGGGCTACATTCTTGTGAACCCAAATTCAAATGATGAATTTTACTGCCCAGGTCTTCCTTTCTGGAGTTGAGATTTGTTACTTGCCTAAATGGTAAGTTGACGTGCTCAAGCCTTGAAATAATGCTTGATACTTGGGCAAAGCAATTACTGTGTGATGGTACCTTGGTGCTTAGAGAATGAATGTTGAACTTGTGATATTAAGGTCAAAGTATTGTTAGGGCACAGTCACATGGACTGCACCCTTGCTGCTTAGAAGCCCCTGAACTCAGAGCATTCTGAGATTTCTGTGCCCTGCTGGGCTGAATCTGGCAGGGCAGGAGGAGCGGCAGAGATTATGTTTGCCTCCCCATCATTTGATCTTTGAGGTTTTGCTAGATAGGCTTTTTAGCCCATCTAGCAAGTACACTTCGGAGGAGGAGGGAAAGAGGCTGGAGGTACTCAGGATAAATCATATCCTGGCCTCTCTGGCCTCCTCCCCGCTCATTGGAACAGTCCCATTTCCCCCTCTCTGTGATTGATTTTTCAATCTTGGAGAGGCAGCTGGTGTGGTTCTCTCCACACTGGTTGCAAGGGGACAGGGGATGGGGGGCAGATCTCTGACTCCCCACTTCGAGGGCGGAGCACTGCCTGATCCAGTGGGGGAGGAATCTGAGCCATCCTATGGTCCCTGAGATGATTTCCCATGGACCATAGGTTTGCTCTCTTAGACTTATTTATTCAATAGTCAAAGAGAGTTTAAGGCTACAGTCCTATATTATACACTCTTACCTACCTTGGAGTGCACCCCATTGGAATCAGCAGACATGCACAGGATTACACTGTGCAGAATCAGCTCTCTCACGAGGCACTGTCCTGTCTACTGTTTGGATCATGTTGCTGCTGGGCCAGCCACAGCCCTCCTGCCTGGCTTGCATCACTGCCCACCACAGCAACATCCACGCCTTCCTGGCCAGCAAGCTGGCCAGCCACTGCTGCCTGCCAGCCTGCCATTGAGCTCTGCTGTCACGGTTTTTGCTGCTGCAGCATTTGCCACTGAGAGAAAATGGTCAGGAACAGCAGGGCTCTCTGATGTGCCCACCCCAGGCCTCACTGCTTGCTCTGAAAAACAGATTCCTTTGCGGGCAAGGTAGCGCCAGGAACGCCTGAGCCACCACACCTTTGCCACAACAGCAGCAAATACACTTTAAATGGGAAATTACCTTCTGTGGATCATGGTGCTGAGGGTTGAGAGGCCCCCAGAAAGCTTGGGCATGTCTGTGTTGCTGCAGCTAATGCAGGGGCAACAAACATTTATAATTAAAAGGGAGGGAAAGGGGGTAGCAGGGGGCTCTGCCTACCCACCAGCCACAGGTGGTGCAGTTCCTTACCCTGGCACTATGAAAGTAAGTCTTATAGTTTATCAGTAAACAATACTTCTATGTACTATATAGTCCAAATTCTTGATTTCCTTTCCATTATTATTTAACCTTTTACTGATAGCATTTCACAGGAAGCTGCCCCAGTTAAGAGTTTGCTTTGTGCCATGTTACTTAGAGAGTTCCAAAAATTAATAGTTTGCTCAAGTTTTCAAGTTGGGCTTTACTTTACTTTCACATTACCAATGCACACAAATGCATATGCACATTGATTAAACCACACTTTGAAGAGGAATCATGGTATGATCACATGACTACATCACAATTCATTTTATGCCCACATATACTGGAGCACTCCTGGAGCCAGATGTTTAAAAATGTGGACTACGTGCTTACAGCAAAATGTACATGCACAGCAACAGTCTGAAGAAAGCCTGGAAAACAAAGCAAAAAAAAGCTTTTTGTATGATGAATATATTGGTGCTGCTGCAGAAACAAGATCAGGTGTTTTGGAACCCCAAAATTTGTAGAGAAATCCAAAGGTGGCTTAAGGAGGATGCTTTCGATTCTGATTAAGCTTTTCTCAGAAAGCTGCACTCCCCGTGCCCATTTTAGCTTAGCACTAATTATAATTGTGTAAAAAAAAAAAAAGCATTACAGGCTTTATAACACAGAATTTTCATTAGCAGTCTTCTAGAATGTGACACCCCACATGTTAGCAAGAATCTGTTGCCAATCCTTCCTAGTACAAAACCAAGGAGAAAACAACTATTTCTCCACTATTACTATTCAGTGCAGGTAAGGCTATATGTCCCAGTAGAATAATTAAAGGCAGACATTTCCTGCAGCTATTTACCACTCTTCAGAGGGCAGTTCTCAACATAACTTAAACTGCATAAAGTAAAAATGTTAAAGTTTGTAGATCAAACCAAATGTGGGAGAAAGCAATATGGCTAACCTTTTCACACCTGAAATAAAACTCCAGTTGTATCTGTATTGAAGCAGTGTGTGTGTGTGTGTGTGTGTGTGTGCAGTGTTTGGGCTGGGAGATTGCTCACCTGAAAATTTACTGCAGGGTCTCTAGTGCTTGATCAGCAACTAGATGCTGCTGTTTTGCCCACAAGGAATTGGCAGAGCCATGGGGTGGAGAGATGAAAATAACTAAGGGCACGAGATGTATCATTCCACCCTCTTTGTTTCTTCTCAGCTTCTCTATGTGGTTTCTTTTCATGTCTTCAGCACAGTTCTGTTTGCAAAAGATTCTGTTATGTGCTTTTGATGGGAATGATGTCTATAGATGGTAATGTTACAGTTGCTGGGGTAGATGGGGCTCCAATTTTGCCTAGCCTGTGCACATTCATACTTGACCAAGCCAGATAAAGTGCCATTATATTGTTATTAGGTGAAGGGTACTTTAGGATAACAGAATAGTAGAGTTGGAAGGGGCCTGTAAAGCCATGGAGTCCAACCCCCTGCTCAATGCAGGAATCCACCTTAAAGCGTCCCTGACAGATGGTTGTCCAGCTGCATCTTGAAGGCTTCTAGTGTGGGAGAGCTCACAACCTCCGTAGGTCATGGGTTCCATTGTTATATTGATCTAACAGTCAGGATGTTTTTTCTGGTTTCCAGCTGGAATCTGGCTTCCTGTAACTTGAGCCCATTATTCCGTGTCCTGCACTCTGGAATGATCGAGAAGATATACCAGCCCTCCTCTGTGTGACAACCTTTCAAGTCTCTGAAGAGTGCTATCATGTCTCCCCTCAGTCTTCTCTTCCCCAGGCTGAACATGCCCAGTTCTTTCAATCTCTCCTCATAGGGCTTTGTTTCCAGACCCCTGATCATCCTCGTTGCCCTCCTCTGAACACGCTCCAGCTTGTCTGCATCCTTCTTGAAGTGTGTGTCATTTGTATGCACTTAGTTCCTGGTGAAATTCCCTCTTCATCACAACAGTTAAAGGTGCAGGCACTATACTAGAGTGACCAGATACAAAAGAAGGCAGGGCCACTGCAACTTTAACTGTTGTGATGAAGAGGGAATATCACCAGGAACTAATTGCATACAAATGACACTGGCTGAAATTCCCTTTTCTCTACAACTGTTAAAGTTACATGAACCCTGACCCGGATTTTATCTGGTCACCCTAGCAGATATAGGCCAGATCTATACTTCATATCAAATCATTACAAATGTGGAATAAAAGGCAGCATTTGGATTGTGTCCCAATAGTTATCAGTGTGCTTCAATACTGCTATAAAGCAGTAGTGTAGATCTAGCCATAGACTTAACAAGAAAGAGAAAAGGGTATGCCAGTTTAATAAGAAGATATATTCTGATTGCACCAAGAACTGAAGAAAGACCAACAAACATGGTCCCAATGCAGCTAAAGTTGGCTGTGAGTAGAGATGCCTCCCCATGCAGTCATCTCTGTCAGGCGTAGGGAACATGCGGCCCTACAGAGATGTTGGATTGCAACTCCAATTAGAAATAGTCAGCAGGGCCAATGGTGAGGAATGATGGGAGTTGCAGTCCAACCAAATCTTGGGCAACATGGGTGGGAGGGTGCTGTTGCACCCGTGTCCTGCTTGTGGGTTCCTTGTTGACAGCTGATAGGTCACTGTATGAACAGAATGCTGGCCTAGATGACCCCTTGGTCTGATCCAGCAGGGCTCTTCTCATGTTCTAACATTTTAAGGGCCTTGTGTTCCCCGTCATATCAAAATGGCTATTTTGAGGTGCTTTATAAATCCCCATTAGTAACAATGGGAATAGCGGGGGGAGAGGTCCCCCCACCCATGAGTTAGAAAGTGGCAGCAAATTACACATGCTCACGTAATGGAGAACCAACTCACACCTCTCTTCCATACCATGTCTCTGGCCGAAAGACCCCTCTCAGCCATAATCTCCAAAACAAGACAACCATAACTCGATGGCCTTATAGGCCCCTTCCAACTCTACTATCCTATGATTCTATGATAAACACTGAGTTGTTGTTTTGCCCCATTATTCCAGAAACTTTCAGAGCTTAATATGAAATAAGGAAGGGGAATATCTCCTTCAATTTACAATTCTGCAACTTGCCTGACTATCACAATGTGTTAGGTATCACCTTTTGTGTGGATGTACAGAACCTGTTAAAAGTCAAAATTCTACTTGATTGGATCCTTCATCCTTCATTTTCCTCATAAGACCTCTGTAAAAAGTCTATCCTTCTCCATAAGTGCATACTGCAAGTGGAGATGAGTGTGAATTTCACTTCGGTTTGCTTGTGACAAGAATTTACCAAAATTTGCAAACTTTGCCATGTTTGGAACAAAAAGAACTTGAGATTGGTTTTTTTAATTGAATGAGGAAAGAAGTGAAACTGATACATCCATCCATCTAGCCCCAGAGCTGTGTGTGCTTAGCTCTTAAAAGTCTGGGTATGAATCCCTGCTTATTCAACCATATTCATGCTTAGTTAGGGTGGCCACCTCTTCTTTCTGACAGGGTCCTCATCTTTAAGGGCTACATGGCCATCAGCTACAACATAGTCCTCTCCATGCTGGGAATGGATATCACTGGTGCAGATGAATGAGAATTTATTTCAGTTCTCTTTTTATAAGGATTTACCAAAATTTGCAAAGTTTTTCCTATTTGAGAGAGAAGGAATGTGAGATTTTAAAATGTTGAATGTAGAAGAAAGTGAAACTGTCAGATTTGCCCACCCCTACTTCTGCAGGTCTAAATTATCTTTGTGTTCAGAGTAAGGAATTAAAACATGGATGGTGGCTGTGTTACGCAGGAGTAAACAACAAGCAGGGTGCCTCTCAGTTGGTTCTCTGCAAAAGATAGGTGAGACTGTGCACTTGAACCCTCACAGTTCCAATGGTGGAATTCATTTCATGAAATTCTTTTGTTTAAATCAGAATTCAAAAGGAGCAGATCAGAGCAAATACTTGGAACCGTAAAAGAATCAGGAATGGGGAAAATCTGCTCATCATGATATATTCTATCATAAAGGTACTTGTATGCTCTCCCTACCATACATGTTTATGCATTCTTGACACTCCCCATATCAGACTGGTACTACAGCAGGTGTCATTTGGAAGGTCCTGACAGCACTGATGAACTATTACACCGGGCGGAAGCAAAGCAAAATGGCCAAGGACTCAATCGTTAGATAGGGGGATTGGCTAGAGCCAGGTCTTTCTGCCCTCCTCTCTCTCTGGTTCGGGTGGTGGCTGGACCGTGGCACCGTCACGAAAGGTGGTTGGAAGTGAGCCCCCCTCACACAAACACGGTAGCCTACTAGCCTGGTTTGTTTGTTTTGTTTATAGCCATCCTAAAACAAAGTTCTCCGTGTTGCTTACAGAATTAAAAATGTGTTAACAGTGAAAAGTGATACAATAAAATGTGACATTGCATCTGTCCCCATAAACTTGTTTCAGTACATGCATTGCTATTACTGTTTAAGGATAAGGGTGACTGACGCTCCCTGGCTAAGGCCATAGCAGCCTCCCTCTGAAGATCAGTTGCTGGAGAAAGGGCTTTACTGCTCTCATGTCCAGCTTGTGGGTTTCACCTGGGTGGCTACTGTGGGAAACAGGATGCTGGACTACATAAGGGCCTTCACTCTGATCCAACACAACTCTCTTTTTGCTCTTAGAGTTTGTCAGTAAAGGTTCAGCTGTGTAGAAATAGTACAAATATGGGGGCATCATCTGAGGGGTTTTTATACATATTTTGTAAGAACACAAGAAATTTTAAAACAAAGAAAAGAGGTAGGATTTTTCTTGATTAAAAGCAGAATTTTAGATTATGAAAAGAAAGAAATGCAAACTACAACATATACTACTGTGAAATGCAGCAATTATGTCCTTTCATAAGGGAAAAATTTCTTCCCACTTCCCTATAGTTTGATACTGTTTTAAACATAGAATTCATGAATGCAATTATAGGGAAGAACAGTACAAACAACAAATCATACTTACATGCAAGTATTCTTTTTGTTTAAAATAAAACTTGGAAAATAGCTACCAGTTCCCTCTGATAGAGCATGAAAGAAGCTTCTTATGATGTTGACGTATTTGCTCTGGAAAACTGACTGGCACATCAACTCTTCCAGATCAAAGTGCAGTGAAGCCCTTTGGGATTCTTAACTATTTCTTACAAAATGCTTCTTGGAAATAGTGACAGCTATAATCATTTGGTTTTGGCTGACCTTATTTCCACCTGCGAAAAGACCCTGCCCCATTTAAGGCAATGGGATCAGACTTTTGTTTGTTTGTTCAGGTATTCATTGTGTTAACACACTACTATTTCCAGAACCTCATGTCCATACATTTATCTACAGAGAGAGGTTCCAGATTCATAGTGGGAGCAATGCTTCCTGCCCTCACTCTAATGCCACGTGACGGGGGCTGGGGTGGGGGCAGGATGGCAGCTGCCAGCCATATGAATACCTGGATGGGAGTGCTAGTGGTAAGTTGGCCAACTCCCTTCTTTCCCCGGCAATCCTTGGCATGCCCAACTTCACTCTCTGCAAATGGGAGCAAACAATTTGACCCAACTCTTTTTATTATACTGTCCTTCAGTATTTCCAATGAATAGGTGAGGTCCACCCCTCCCCTCCCCTCCCCTGCCCACATATCTTTTCAGCCATCTTAGAGGCCTTGTCCCACCATATCCATGTTTTCTGATATTCTGTGGCTCTCTGTAATCCTTGTCCTTTCCACCATTGGCACACAGTGTCTCCTGGCCAATGACTTCCCCCCCCCTCAGCTTTTTGCCCTCCACTTGCATTTCCTTCAGCTGTTTCCATTCTGTATTCATACTTCCTTTTGGCCTCTGCTTTTTGGCCTATTGGGGAATCTGTCTTCCTCTTTTCAATTACTTGGACTCTCAACTGAAGAAATCTTCCTAGAACGGACATCGTGACAAGGGATTAAAATGATCATAACGATGAGCAGAATAGAGTAAGTGAGCTGAAGAATTCCAGACAATGGAAAGAAGCTTGACAGAAGAGTAAAAAAGTTTATGCAAAATTAATGTGGCAGCAGGATGCCAATGCAAGAAACGATGAGGAAGGGAAATGCGTTCGTTGAATCTGAAAACAAAAGGGGGGATTTTATGTGTTTTCCAGGGATGAAATGAATGTACGCAACTGCAAAGCAACTACCTGCTCCATTGCTTTGATAAAAATGGGTAGGTAGGCCAGAATAATGTGTATGTGCTGCTTCTCATCACAAAAAGCAGCCTCAAAGTGACTTACACACACAATGCAGAAGTCCATGACTAATGTAACAGGAAAAATAGGAAAAGAAAGAAGCTCTCCACCACATCAATATAAACCATAATTAGCACAAAAAGAGAAATAAAAATAAATGCCATAAAAACACAATCTAAAAACAATACAGTATGAAAAGTGTGCATCCACAAATGTACAAAATCTCCCCCTGCTCACAACCTAGAGTGAAAATCACAAAAGTAGACCCCAACCATTGGGCTATAACTAATGTCCAATGCCTGGGGAAAGAAATATATTTTCCTTGGGTGCTGAAAAGACAACTGAGTCAGGGCCAGGCACTGAGAAGCGTTCCATAAAGAGCTGTCTCAGAAAAGGCTTGTTCCTATACTGAGACCCTGAGCTATCATGCAACATCCCCCCACCCACCCACAGAGGTCTTAAAACTATGAAAGAAGAGGGGAAATTCCCTTCTGTCAAAGTTGAATTCATGATGTTAGAGGCAAAGTCTTTAAGACTTCAGACATTTTACATCCCACCAAGTTAGGGTGACCAGATAAAATCCAGGTCAGGGCTCATGTAACTTTAACAGCTGTAGGGAAAAGGGAATTTCAGCCAGTGTCATTTGTATGCCGTCATCACCCGGCGCGCTACTGAGAGACAGGCCAGGAAGCCTGTTTCTCAGTAGATTCCGAGCACCGGAGGGAAGCAGATGCCCCAGCAGGTAAGGAGCGCGGGGCGGGCGGCGCAGCGCGGGGGGAACAGTGCGGCATGGGTGGGTGGGCGGCGCGGGGGCGGCGCGGCGTGGGGGCATGGCACGGGGGTGCGGGGTGGGGGGGCGGCGCGGGGGCGCAGGGCGGGGGGGCAGCGCAGGGGCAGCGCGGGGGCGCAGGGGGGCAGTGTGGGTGGGGGGCGGCGCGGGTGCGCGGCGCGGGTGGGGCGGGCGACCTGCGCAGGGCGGGCGGCAGCGTGAGGCATGCGGGCGGGGGGGCGGGGTGGGGGGGCGCGAGGCACTTACCTGCTGGGGCTTCCCTCCGGTGCTCGGAATCTACTGAGAAACAGGCTTCGCGGCCTGTCCCTCAGTAGCGCGCCGGCTGATGACGTCATCACCCGGCACGCTACTGAGAGACAGGCCAGGAAGCCTGTTTCTCAGTAGATTCCGAGCACCGGAGGGAAGCAGACGCCCCAGCAGGTAAGGAGTGCGGGGTGGGCGGCGCGGCGCGGGTGGGGCGGCGTGGCGCGGGTGGGGGGCGGCGCGGCACAGGTGGGGGGGGCGGCGCAGGGGCGGCACGGGCGCGTGGTGGGGGTGTTGTTTTGGGTGGGTGGGGTAGTGGGGGGGTTCCGGGATTTTGATTCTCAAAATCTGGTCACCCTATGCTATAGCTCCCCATCCCTCACCACAATGGTCTCTCTCACCAATTTGAATTAATCATCCTCATTCTGCCATTCTTGGAAATCAGGATTAACTTGTCATTGAGAGACTTTCTGCTGGTTTCTCTGTGGAGAGTCCTGCCACCTGATTTTCCTCTGGTCCCAGGAAAGAATAGGTTAGCCAAATCATGTGAGGTGCTGGTTCCCCTCTATTTGGCACTGGTTAGGCCTCATCTTGACTATTGCATCCAGTTCTGGGCACCACACTTGAAGAAGGATACAGACAAGCTGGAGGGGGTTCAGAGGAGGGCAACGAAGATGATCAGGGGTCTGGAAACAGAGCCCTGTGAGGAGAGACTGAAAGAACTGGGCATGTTTAGCCTGGAAACGAGAAGACTAAGGGGAGACATGATAGCCCTCTTCAAATACTTGAAAGGTGGTCACACTGAGGCTGGCCAGGGTCTCTTCTAGATCATCCCAATGTGCAGGACATGGAATTATGGGCTGAAGTTACAGGAAGCCAGTTTCTGTCTGGACATCAGGAAAACTTCCTGACTATTAGAGCAGTAGAACAATGGAACCAATGACCTAGGGAGGTGGTGGGATCTCCCACATTAGAGTCATTCAAGAGGCAGCTGGACAACCATCTGTCAGGGATGCTTTAAGGTAGATTCCTGCATTGAGCAGGTGGTTGGACTGGATGCTCTTATAGGCCCCTTCCAACTCTATAATTCTATGATTCTATCTATCCATAGCATATCTACCACAAAATCTGCTGCTTGGGCTTCAGCCTGTTACCAATAGGGAAAATCCTTGTTGATCAACAAAGGACTATGAAGTTCATCTGCAAGAGCCACCATGAATTATGCCACATATGGTTCTACTTTAATGGTAGCCAGCACCATTGGGCATAAGTTCCATACTTTCATGTACACACTTGATAGGTTTTGATGCACCCCAGGGAATTCCTAGCGGCACTATTGCTTCCTTTATGATATAGAAAAGGACAGAAAGGACAGTTGATGAGGCATTTTGGGGGGAAATTGGTACCCTCCCTTTCTATCTAATTTGAATGCACTGAATGTAAAAAATCTGTTTACCAGTTTCAATTTTTGACATTTTTGTATTTAAATTAAAAAAAGAAAACTAAGTGGCATCTGAAATTGATATTTTTCTTTTTAACAGACTAATTTTGCAACATTGTCATCTGTTGTTCACCAGAATGAAATAAAATAGTTCTACATGGGCTATCGAATCATTTTTAAGGACATGTAACTACAGGTTATATGTACTGTATCGTGAGGTCTATTCCTTCTAGGGATGTGCACTGGATCGGACCCGATCCACGATCCGAGTCCGGTCCAGTGGGAAATCGGATAAATTATCCGATTTCCGATCCTGCAGCTGGATCGGCTGATCCAATCCGAACCGGTCCGAAAAGGCTCCGAACCGGTTCGGCGGATCGGCGCATCGGCGGGCGCCCACTGGCGCCCACCGCCGCTTCCATTGGCGGGCGCCAGCGGGCGCCCGCCGATGAAAGTGGACAGCGGGGGGGGGAGGAGGGGGGCGCTTACCTTCTCGGCCCATCCGCTCCCGTCCGGCACTAGCAGCTACTACCAGCGGGCTCCGCGGCCTGCTCTAGGGTGGCGCGCCGGGTGATGTCATCACCCGGCGCGCTACTCTAGAGCAGGCCGCGGAGCCTGCTGGTAGTAGTAGGCGCCGGCGCCGGACGGGAGCCGCCGGGCCGGGAAGGTAAGCAGGGGGTGCGTGGAGGGGAGGAGGGGGCGCGCGGAGGGGGGAGGGGGGCCCTTACCTTCCCGTCCCGGCGGCTCCCGTCCCGGCGCCGGCGCCTACTACTACCAGCAGGCTCCGCGGCCTACTCCAGGGTGGCGCGCCGGGTGATGTCATCACCCGGCGCGCTACTCGAGAGTAGGCCGCGGAGCCCGCTGGTAGTAGCCGCCGGCGCCGGACGGGAGCGGACGGGCCGAGAAGGTAAGCAGTGGCGGGGAAGGGGGCTTACCCCCCCCGGAGCCGTCCGCTTCTATCCGCTGGCGCCCGCGGGCGCCAGCGGATGGAAGCGGGCGGCCCCAGGGGGGGTAGGGAGCGCGGGGGAGGGGGCTTACCTGCCGGGGCCGTCCACAGCGGACGGCCCCGGGGGGGGGAGGGAGTTAGGCCCCCCCTCAGCCACCCACCGCCATTTTTTCCTCATAGACTTGCATTGCAATGCAAGTCTATGGGGAAAAAAATGGCGGCCGATCCAAAAATTTACGATTTTTGGGTCGGGATCGGACTCGATCCGGTCCGGGGGGCCTCCGATTTTGTCCGAACCGGTCCGGGACAAAATTGGAGGTCCCGATCCGGGTCCCGATCCGATCCGGGGGGTCCGTGCACACCCCTAATTCCTTCATACTTTGAAATAATGGAGAGTGTGGGGCTCAGTATGAAGTGCACTAGGGAAACTGTGTCTCAAAGTGCCTAATTGATTGAGTCCCATTTAAAATGCCCAACATAATTAGGACAAAGTCCTTCCTCAGGGTAATCTAATGTCTAGGAATTAGACCAGGGAATCCTAGCCAGAATTCTGAGACATTAGCTTACCCTTGAGGAAGGATTTTGTGTGAAACATGTTGGACATTTTAAACTAGATTCAATAAATGAGGCACTTTGAGATTCAGTCTCCCTTATTTGTGCCCTTCATACTTTGAACATTTATTACCATCAAAAATAGTGGAAATAATTTTAATGTCGGGGGTGATAATGTTATTCATTCATGCAAGCACCTCATTCATCACAGCCTGCATTTCATTTCCCCTTTCATACAACTCCACTTGTTTGATCTGCATCCAGTGGGGCACCCACATATGATGAGTTCTTCACAAGCATCAGTTATTGGAGACAGAGATACGAGCTTTGGCATAAATTTTCCATTGCACTTTGTCCATGCCATTCTCTCTGGTGCAAGTACATATGGAATGGTACAAGTTCTTGCCTCCACATCATCGACTGATAATGAGCTCTCGGTATGTGAAACGTTATTGCATCAGCTGTCAGAGACAATGCTTCAGGTGACTGACATTTCCCAAGTAAAACTAGTCTTGCTTTATCACAGCTGCCTTCATTTAGAAGACTGTACATCATGCAACTGACTTGGATGTTTCTTGGCAAAGATCACCTTTTCCTAGATTTTTAGAAGACCAGGATCTGAGCAAAATGCTTTCCAATCCTGCAATGTCGGATTCAGTCTGTGATTGCATGATGCCAGTCAGATCTTCTATTGAATGGGACAGCTTGCCACAGATGGCATGTACAGAAATATGCTTAAGCTTTACTGATGTACTTGATTTCATCTACACCCTTTTACAAGTCATTCTGCTGAAATGAGACACTAGCAATAGAACAACAGTCTCACGTGCCCATGTAGCAACAATGTTGGCTTTTGCACACACGCAGTGCAGTGCAGTTCAATTCTTGTATCAGCCTCCTCATGAGTGGCTACCAATGCACTTATAGCCACAGTGGGGACTGGAAAATTTCAATGTGTTTTCTTCTTTGAACCATCCAGAAACAATGATAGTCTTGTTTTTGGGTGCCTACAGTATGAATTATTCTAAAAGGAAACATGCAAGATCAGCATTATTGTCTGAGAGAGCCAAGAAATTTGCCCAGATGGTTGGAAGTGGAACATTTCTATTTTCCAAAAAAAAATAAATCTGAATTGCTTTAACTCCTTTTGATTGTTCACATCTTGATAGAATCTGACCTATATCTACCCATCAATCCTGTTGAAATGTTGACCATTGTGAAATACAGATTTCACAAAATTGTCAGCCAAGTCACCAAAAGTGTTACTGCCAGAGGGTTTCTCTAGTGCCGGCTACACATGCTTGTCCGTCAATCACAAAACATGGAGTACCTTCAAGTATGATATGAGGAGGACAAAGGATCTCATTTGTTAAGTTATCTCCAAGGACAGATGTGTTTCATGCTCTGAGGTCTCCATGCAGTCATGGGAGCACACTTGGCAATGGCATCAGTTCACATTGCAACTTTTTGGAGTGGGGGGGGGAGTTCTCCTGCTCTTCCAGCTTCATAAGCCATGATTAAGCGATGCAAGATGTTCCAATCAGCTTTGATGGTGACTTGCTTCTTGTTAGTTTGTTTCTGTGCCATGTAAAGACAGGCTTTTACCTTCTTTAATGGAGCATGGAATTTCATTTGCAAACATCCTCTCTTGGCACCATGAGTCTTTCCCAAACAAAGCCAATCAATTGTTTCTGACCCAGTTGTTTAGCATTGAGCAGAGATGCTTGTATTGCCTCGGTAGCCATATCTATTGTTGCAATGGCATGAAGAGCTGTAATGGATGAAGCAGGAGACAATACATTGAATCTTTCCAATGTCTGGAGCACTTTACATTCATCGAAATGATCTCTCTGTTTTCTTGCAACAGTCAACTCATTGTGTTTCACTTGATCGTCAAGGCCAAGTATAACGGTGCCCTTGTTTGGGCTGCAATGTAGGCCCATAAACTGAATGAAAGAGCCCATCTGCTGAGTGCTGATTTGGGGTGGTGGGTTCCTACTATTCTTCCTCCTCTCTTTCCTACATCATTCAGCCATGCTTGTCTAGCCAGGATCAACCTGATTGAATATTCTGTTTCAGCTTTTTACAACCCAGTTGCCCTGCTGGAACTGATCTAGAACCTCCTGGGGAAGTTAGTATATTTGTGCAAGATATATGATGCCCCCTCACCTGTGGAGTTACTGTAGGCTGACCAGATAAAATCCAGGTCAGGGCTCATGTAACTTTAACAGTTGTAGAGAAAAGGGAATTTCAGCCAGTATCATTTGTATGCAATTAGTTCCTGGTGATATTCCCTCTTCATCACAACAGTTAAAGTTGCATGCACTATACTAGAGTGACCATATACAAAAGAAGGCAGGGCCCCTGCAACTTTAACAGTTGTGATGAAGAGGGAATTTCACCAGGAACTAATTGCATACAAATGACACTGGCTGAAATTCCCTTTTCTCTACAACTGTTAAAGTTACATGAGCCCTGACCTGGATTTTATCTGGTCACCCTAAGTTACTGACCTCCAAATAAGTTAGCCCAGATCATCATACCCCTGACCAAAACACAGCATGTCACCCTAGATAACCCTCCAAGTACCCCTTTAGCATAAGGAGACCTGAGAGGCTTAAAGAGGAACTCCAAATCTGCCTGGGAGATGGGTAAGAGGTGTGGGGCGAATCCTCCAGATCCTCCTGGGGGGAGGTAAGAAGGGAGGAGAAATCAGATCACTGAGGGGAGATCACTACACAAAATCATTCATCCAGGGATCACACATGTTCACTGTAGCCATGAGATGAATGATATGTTCACAAAGATGATAGCTGTCCTTTGCCTTCCAAGCTAGTGTACTAGATGAAGAGGGGAAAGGAAAGGAAGCCTGTAGAACTCAAATCTCCATGTGCAACCTGCCTATCTAGGGATGAGAATGTTGTCATTTCAACTGTTCGAGTCCTGATTGAATTGGGTCATTTGAGTTCAAAATTTCTTGTCAGAATTCAGTACAGTAAACAGAATATTTGGATTCAACATATTCAAATTAGGGGAAAATACCTGTTTACCAGCTTTTCATGAAAAGTCCCTTTCACTAGGGTGTCCATATGAAAAGGTGGACAGGGCTTCTCTATCTTTAACAGTCATATTGAAAGGGGAATTTCAGGAGTTATCATTTCTATGCATGTAGCACCTGGTGAAATTCCCTCTTCATCACAACAGTTAAAGCTGCAAGAGCTATACTAGAGTGACCAGATACAAAAGAGGGCAGGGCTCCTGCAGTTTTAACTGTTGTGATGAAGAGGGAATTTCACCAGGTGCTGCATACATGCAAATGACACCTATGGAAATTCCCCTTTCAATACAACTGTTATAGATACAGGAGTCTTTGTCCTCCTTTCCATGTGGTCACCCTACAACCCTACCTAGTAGGACAACCTCCTGCTCTGGCTCACCATATGTCAGATTACCTCCTAGAGGGGAAGTGTGTGGGTGGAAGCTTTTATCTGCCGGAGGAGAGTCGACAAATTAGCAGTTTTCTTGAATTTAAGAGAGCCGTGAAGACTGATCTCTTCCAGCAGGCCTACCCAGTTAAGATGTTTTAGTAATGTATTAGTTTTGTTTTAATGTTTTAACTATTTTATGGTCTTTGTATTTATATTTATTGTTATTCCCCGCCTCTCTCTCTCTCTCTCTCTCTCTCTCTCTCTTTCTCTCTCTCTCTCTCTCACACACACACACAGAGGCTGAATTCGGACGACACAATAAGCAACTGGGGTGGGGGAAACAATTGTCAGTTGTATTGACTATTGTGTCATCCGAATGCTGCCATTGTCAACTCAGCGCTGATCCTAATCCACACCACAGTTGATTATTTATTACCATGTTGTGTGGGGAGTACCCCCTAGATGAACAACTGTAAAGTTGATTATTTCCCCACCATTGACTATTGTGTTGTCCAAATTCATCCAGAGAGAGAGAGAGAGAGAGAGAGAGATGGGGGTTCCCTTCTCACCCTTCCAGCAAGGTTAAGAAGCCCAGCTCGTCATCAGCACTTTCCTGCACAGTTTTAACTAACGCCTGTACATAAATATTAGGGGTGTGCACTGGATCGGGTCCAATCCACGATCCGATCCCCCTGCTGGATCGTCCGATCTAATCCGATCTGATCCGGAAACGACTCGATCCAGATCGGAATGGATTGGAGGATCGGCGGGCGCCCGCTGGCGCCCGCCGCTGCTTCCATTGGTGGGCGCCAGTGGGTGCCCACCGATGGAAGCGGACAGCAGGGGGGCTTCCCTGGCGGGAAGGACAGCGGGGGCAGGGGGCTTACCTGCTGGGGCAGCCGCTTCCCTCCGGTGGCGCCACCGGAGGGAAGTGGATGCCCTGGCAGGTAAGCAGGGGGAGGGGGAGGGGGGCCACTTACCTTCTGGGGACGTTCGCTCCCCTCCACTGCTGGCCGCTACTGCGAGCAGGCTTCGTGGCCTGCCCTTAGGTAGTGCGCCAGGTGATGTCATCACCTGGCGCGCTAATCAGGAGCAGGCCGCGAAGCCTGCTCGCAGTAGCGGCCAGTGGCAGAGGGGAGTGGACAGCCCCGTCAGGTAATCAGGGGGAGGGGGAGAGGGCTTACCCACCCGGGGCTCTCTGCTTCCATCTGCTGGCGCCCGCGGGTGCCAGCGGATGGAAGCGGACGGCCCCGGGAGGTAAGGAGCACAGGGGAGGGTGCTTACGTCCCAGGGCCGTCCACAGCGGACGGCCCTGGGAGGTAAGAACCGCGAGGGGGGAGGAGGGAGTTAGGCCCCCCCTCACCCACCCGCTGCCATTTTTCCCCATAGACTTGCATTGGGGGAAAGCTTTCTTTCCCCCAATGCAAGTGTATGGGGGAAACAAAAATGGCGGCTGATCCAAAAATCGGATGTCCGATTTTTGGATCGGGATCAGGCCTGATCCGGTCCGGGGGGGGCTCCGATTTTGTCTGACCTGATCCGGGACAAAATTGGAGGTCCCGATCCAGGTCCCGATCTGATCTGGGGGGGTCTGTGCACACTCCTAATAAATATATCTCCCTCCCCTCTTCAGCTGGTTCTGCCATCTCTGTTTCTTCCCCTTCCAAAGAATACCAACTTTATTTCTTTTTCCCTTTCCAACCGTGACTCATCACTAGACCCTTGGATCTAGGAGCTCTCAGGTCTCTTCCCTATTTTTGGTACAGACAAATTAGTGGTGCCTCTCCAACTCCTGGACCAAATCTCCTGCCAGCTCCTCCTCCCTCACTGCTCAGCCTAACCTCCATGAAGCTCTGCTGCTGCTTGTTTCATTTACATGCCAGTGGAGCACCCGGTGCCCAGCCACTGCCACAAGCTGAGCCTGCCGAAGCTGTACTCAATTCCAGCAGGCTCAATGGCTGTGTGCAGTGGAAGCCAGTGCACCTCACACCCAAACCTTCCCACAGCCCTTTGCTTGCCAAAGACCCCTCGTCTTCTACCCACACAGCTTGCTTGTCCCACCACCCAGCAAGACCAAAAAAAAAAAAAATGGCATTCTTATGACTTTCTCCAACATGATGCCCTAATAGAAAATCATTCGGTTGAAGATCATCCAGCACTTGACCCAGGCATTATGCCTACTCATAGTATGCAACCACTTCAGTGCCATGTGATCTGTACCAAAGCAGAATGGATTGTGCAATGAATTATATTGTAAGGCATGAATCTCCCACTTCATGGCCTTCTCACCGGTGAGTAACTTCCAGAGGAAAGTGCTTTCAACTTAAATACATCACACAGTGCTCCAAGTCACCATAAATTGGTGAAAACATTGCCCCAAGATCCACCTCCAAGGCACTAAAATAGAAGGTTTTCTAAAGTCCAGCCCCTGTGACACCAGTGATGTTGATAAAATAGCTACTTAAGTCTGTACAGCTTCTTGGCATTCTGACATCCCATCACAGTCCTTGTCCAATTCCTTGTAAGAGATCGGTCAGTGGTTTGGCACAGTGTGGAGCGAAGACAGGCGTGTGTGGCATCCAAACCTCCATAAACCTATAAATTATAAATATACCCAGTGTTGGAGATAAAGTTGAAAGCTGCTGCACCCTTAAATGCATTCCACCAGGTTTGGGAGACCTTTTTGAGCCTGCAGATTCAATCGCCACCCATTAAAATTCCTGGGGGCCACATGACTGCAGTTGGTGTGACCCAAGCCCAATGTGGGCATTGCTCCTTCTCTCTCTCTCTCTCTCTCTCACACACACACACATATCTACACACACGCATTCATGTACCCCCACACACACACACAAAGCCAGATCAGGTCCCTCTTCATCTCTTGCTCCACACATCCCTTGCCTTTCCCAATGGATAACAATGAGGGTCATATGGACCTTCCTAGGAGAGAGAGAGAGAGTTGGGGCTTCAGGGAGAAGAAAGAGCCTAGGTGGGGAGGCCTCACAGGCAGAATCTGGCCGCTGGGCTGAGGCTTCCACACCCCTGCTATATACACCTACCTGGGAGTAAATCTCATTGAATTTAATGGAACTAGTTTCTGAGTAGACATCATCATCATCATCATCATCATCATCATCATCATATATTTATTTATTACCCACCTCTCTCTCAGGGTTGAGGCAGGGAACAACACTGATACAAATGATATAAAATACATAAAACTGATTAAAACATATAAAATTAATACGTTATTAAAATACAGGTAAAACTCTTAAAATTTGACTGGGTAGGCCTGCCGGAAGTAATGTATGGGATTACAGTGTAAATAATCTTAGTTTTTGCCAGATGAAAAAATAGGAAAAAAATAAAATGAAAGGTGGATAGTGAAGCATTTTATTTTATTTTATTTTAATTAAACAATTACAAACATATTCATAAATACAGTCAACATATCCATGAATACAGTGAATTAAAGCACTTCGTTTATACATATCTTTATGAACCACAATTGATTAGACTATTTCCCTGTGGTTATAAATACAGCTAAGTTACTTGACCTTAAAACTCTATTTCAAAGTGTAATAAAGTTAAGCCATTTTAAAAAAACAAACAGATTCTTTTTGCCCATTTCTTCTATACGTCATTCTCAGGCTGTTTATCTTTTCAGGCCAATTCTAATGTTTTAAGTAACCATTTCCTAGTACTTGGAATTATCATTCTCCAATTTCTTGCCAAAACATTATTTGCAACAATCAAAAGACTAGCAGTCAGGCATACTGATTTCTATTTGAAATGTCAGTTATATAATTAAACAGTAGTAATAAGGCATCCAAATTAAGTCTTACCCCATTATTTGATCAATTATACTTTAAATTTGAGTCCAGTACACTTGCATTTTAAGACAACTCCAAAGAACTCCAACAGCCAAATTGTTTAATCTTCTGAGTCATATACCAATGAAACAGAATGTTAAACTGGGCCTCTTTTAGTTTAATACAAACTCAAAAATTGTTTATAGCAAAAACTGTCCATGAAACTCTTTCTCCAATCACCACTCTTAAATTCCTTTCCCATAACAACTTATATGTTTCCTTTATTTTCTTAAAGGATCTCATGAAATGGTATGTTCTGGAATATATATATATTTATTCTCTGATGTTACCAAGTTACTCACAAAGTCAAATTCCCAATCTGTATGATTATCATTCCTTTTAAGAGAAAGTGTCTCATTTGAAAATATTGATTCCACAGTGGTGTCCAGTCATTCTATACAAGCGGTTTCCTAGGAATCTTTCCTGTACTTGGAAACAAATTCCTAAATCTTTAGCAATTATTTACCGCCCATAACTTAAATCTATCAAATAAGAGGGAAAGCCTATCCTCCGAGATGAAGAGCTCTGATACTCCTGCAACCTTTGGGAACACTTGTCCAACACCCAAGTACTGAGTGGATTTTTTGTTTAGTAATCCAGATAAAGACACCTTTCCTGGGCCCAGGAGACCATATCATTCAGCTGCCATTATCTCCTTCCTGGGGAGGTTCCTCATGAAGGTGCTTGCCTCGCAACTCCAAACATGTTTGAATGAGCCTGCAAATCTAGAGCCATTTCTTATCTCTCCTCAGGCTTTGTTTTGGCCCTGAAACTGTCCTTGTCACCATGATGAATGCCAGGGCCTGGCATCAGCATGTGGCATAGTGGGGTGAGTTTGGGGCACTGAGGGCCCATCATGGCTGATACTGGCATCATTTTATTTTATTTAGGGTGACTAGATAAAATCCAGGTCAGGGCTCATGTCACTTTAACAGTTGTAGAGAAAAGGGAATTTCAGCCGGTGTCATTTGTATGCAATTAGTTCCTGGTGAAATTCCCCCTTCATCACAAGTGTTAACGTCGCAGGAGCCCTGCCTTCTTTTGTATGTGGTCACTCTAGTATAGTGCCTGCAACTTTAACTGTTGTGATGAAGAGGGAATTTCACCAGGAACTAATTGCATACAAATGACACCGGCTGAAATTCCCTTTTCTCTACAACTGTTAAAGTGACATGAGCCCTGACCTGGATTTTATCTGGTCACCCTAATTTTATTACACATTTTAAGGGCCCAGCACTGAAGAAAGAAATGCTGGGCTGTGTGGCTGCAGTGCCGCAATCTCCCCACCAAATGCCCTGCCCCCAATGTAGCTTCCCTCTGTCATGCTACTTCATGAACCAGAGGCATTGAGGGGAGAAGATGGCAAGCGCTGCTCCTGCACAGGAGGAGTCCCACGCTGTTAGTTATCGAGGGCCTCTCTGTGAATTTCATTACCTTCAGCCGTTGTATCGTCTGGACAGACTGAACAGGTTGGGGAGCAGGATAGAGGCACTGAAAGGTGGTGTTGTAGAGCTACTGCTTGGTGCTGGAGAGTTGCTCCTCACCCCCATGAAATTTATGCGATGGGCTTTTGCAGGGCTGTAGCTTGCCCCCCCCCACATTACTCAACATCTACACAAAGCTGCTGTGTTGAGGTCACTCAACTACTTCTCTTTTATATTTATCCCAGGTGAGGGAACAGAGGTGCTGAATCAATGCCTGGGTTCAGAACTGATAGTATGTGGGTTAGTAAACTGATGCTCAGTCTTGAAAAATGGGAAGTGCTACCGTTAGTGGTTAACCAACCAGAAAAGGTAATGTTCATTCTGTTCTTGATGGAGTTGCTCTCCCACTAAAAGATAACCTTCTACGCCTTTGGTGCTCAGAAACCCAGTTTTGTCACTGAGGCCTGTGGTGTCCATGGCATAGAGAACATTTCATGAGCTCCCAGATATAGATAACTTGACCATGATAGTCCAGGTTCTGGAAACCTCCAGTTAGACTACTACAATTTGTTTTATGTGCTGCTGCCTTTGAAGATTACCCAGAAACTTCAATTTGTCCAAAATGCTTAGTTACTGACTGGGACCAGCTGTAGAGAACCTATCGACATTTTCATTTGCTGATAGTTTCAATGTACAATTCAAAGTGTTGGGGTTGGATCAGCTGTGAGTTGGATAAACTCTCCTGGCAGAAATGGACTTTGCTGTCCTCTCCTGCCATGGCAGCTTCTTCAGCCCCCTGAAAAAGCTACATAGAGAGTCAGAAGATTGTGGCGAATGGGGTGAACTGAGGTGTGAGTGTCCAGACGATACAATGGCTGAAGGTAATGAAATTCACAGAGAGGCCCTCGATAACTAACAGCTTGGGACTCCTCCTGTGCAGGAGCAGCAGGGGGAGATCCCCCTTCTTCTCAGGGAAGGTAGATCCTGAATCCTGGAGTTTGCCTTCAGAGACCCCCTCCCCCCCAGAAGGAGGAGACAGGGAAGTCCACTTCTGCTACTTGATCCAACTTCAGAATGCCCTTCTTAAGGAAGTTCACCTACTCTGCCTACTTCATTGCTTTTCAGTGCCAGGAAAATGTTAAGATTTTATTTGTTTAAATGTAAAAGCAAATGTATTTTTTCTGTTACTAAGAAGAAAAGTAAGAGACATGAGATGGCTTGATATCTCAAGTACTCTGTACAGTTGCCAAATCAAGTGCAGCTGGTAAGCACCTAAAGACCAAGGTCATTTGGTTTCTTCCCTGTGTGCTGGAAAGCATAGCAACACATGGGGAGATATGCAGCCAACGCTGTGATAGGTCCACAGTGCTATAAATGTACAGCATGTGGAGAAACAGTGTGGGTGATGATGTGGGAAATGCTAGATGAGACGTTGTAGAAGTTGTGGTTGGTGCTGGTTAATTCTGTGTAAAGAGATTAGAGGAATGTTTTGTTTTCTGTAAATACTTGCAAAGTAAAACTTAGTATAGTAGTTTAAAACACTGCTGTGTCTGAGTGTTTACTGACTACCAGGACATCTGTCTGCTACCAGTGAGCTCTGCTGTCATTCCGCTGCTGTGTGCTTGCACTCTGTACATGCTCAGAGAGTGCAGTGCATCACAAACTCTGACAGGTTATGGGCCCAGCCTGCTAGGGCTGCTAGGGCTGCTAGAGCTGCAAGGCTGCCCAAGGTGTCCAGAGTGTCCAGACAGCCTAGAGGACTCCCTGCGTGGTGGCAGAGCGTTGTGAGAATCCTGGAAGTGAAAAGTGACTTCTCAAATCTGCAGTCCGGTGAGTGTCGTTGCTGAGTGCCTTGGAGGGGCTGAAAGCTGAAAAGCAAGCAAGACATCTGTGTGCAGTAATTTGAGATGGCAGCAAGTATGTCGATGAGTGCGTTACCACCAATCGTCTAAATGAAAACAATTATCTGGCTTGGAGCATTAAGATGGAACAATATCTAAGGAGGGAAGATTTATGGACGGTTGTCAGTGACCCTCCAGCTCAGCCAGATGAAGAAGAACAAAGAAACATAGAAAAAGCTTTAGCCAGCATTATCTTGTGTTTAGAAGATAACCAACTTGTTTATGTAAGGAGGCTGGTGTCCGCGCAGGAATGCTGGGAAACTCTCAGAGAAATTTATGTGAGAGAAACGGCAGCCAGCAAAGTTATGCTAACAAGAAAATTGTACAGAGCACAGCTTGAACCGGGAGCCAGCGTATCTGCACATCTGGGCATGATGAGGCAACTGTTTGCGGATCTGGAGGAGCACGGCATGTCTTTCACTGAGTCCCACAAAGTGTACGTCGTTCTCAGCTCCCTGGATGATTCGTGGGACAATCTTGTTTTGAGCCTGGAAGCAATGCAAGAATCCGAGCTCACGCTTCGTTTTCTGACCGGCCGACTGCTGGAAGAAGAAAAGAAGAGGCAAGAGAGGCAGACTGCCAAGCCTAAAGACACCCACGTTAAACAAGCAGCTTGCGAAGATAAGGAGAAAGTGTTTGCAGTTCGGCGCTGTTTTCGTTGTGGTTTGCCCGGGCATCTGCGGAGAGATTGTCCAAACCAAACGAAGGAGAAGGCAGCAACAAGCAAGAAAAAATCTGCTAAACCGAAGGTCTCCGTAGTTAAAGCTGCAGAGAACAACCCAGAATGTACCTGGTTGATGGACAGTGGTTCCAGTCAGCATATTGTGAACAACCAGAGTTTGTTTACAAGTCTACATTCTGCTAGCCGGGACCATGTTACATTAGCAGATGGCAAATCTTCAGCTGTGACTGCAGAAGGTTGTGTATATGTGCCATGTATTGATAAAACTGTAAGCAAGGTTTTGTGTGTGCCAAGTTTGGAACACAATTTGTTAAGTGTATCTTGTTTGGATAAGGAAGGATATTGTGTATCATTCTCAAACAGCAAGTGTGAAGTGAGCAAACAAAACAATGTTGTAGCTCTAGGTGTGCTTAGGAACAATCTTTATGAAATGTTGCCTAAAGGTCTAGAAACATCTAGAAATGTAAATTCTGTGATGAATAACACACCTTTGCATAATAATTGTGTTCATTTGCTGCATAGGAGACTTGCGCATGTAGGGTTCCAAATACTGAAAAAAATGCCTGAAATGTGTGTAGGACTGAATGTAAAAGCCTGTGACAAATATCTAGACTGTACTGCATGTAAGGTGGCTAGATCCAAGGTTGCTCCAATCTGTAAGAAGAGTAACAGAGTTGCCACGGCAGCATTTGAGATAATACATGCAGATTTAATTGGTCCTATGACTGCAACATTAGGAGGGGCAAAGTATGCTTTAATTCTGGTGGATGATTACACTAGATATGGTTTTTGTTATGTGATGAAAAACAAAAGTGAAACGTTTACTGTTTTCAAAGATTGGCTGAGTTGGGTGGAGCGAAAATTCTCTACCAAAGTGAAGCAATTGCAAACAGACAGAGGGGGGGAGTTTATGGCTGAAACGTTCCAAAAATGGCTTAGGCAGAAAGGAATTTCAGCGAGACGAACTGCTCCACATTCACCATGGCAAAATGGCGTTGCAGAAAGAAGGAATGGGGTTCTGCAAACAATGAAAGATGCCATGTTGACAGACTCTGGGTTGCATGCTCATTTTTGGGGAGAAGCAATGCTAACAGCTAATTACATTGCTAATAGGCTTTGGAGCTCAGCAATAGATAACACTCCATATTTCCTCATGTTTGGGAAGAAGCCATCCCTGGCTCATCTCAGAGTTTTTGGGAGTGATGCCTGGGTGAACATCCCCAAGGTAGCTAGGAGGAAAGGGCAGCCAAAAGCCAGGAAAATGAAATTCCTAGGCTATGCACCTGGTTCAAAAGCGTACAGGTTTTATGCTGGAAATGGAAATATAGTAATTTCTAGATCAGCAAGTTTTCAGGAGCAAGGTGACTGGGAACGTTTGCACGGCAGTGAAGTGTGTTTGCCTATACAGGAAAACATAGGCAGAGCACCACAGCCAGTAGAGAGACAAACAAACAGTTCCACAACTCTTTCAAGTCCTAAAAAGGAGGAGGAAGAGGAGGAGGAGGGAGAGAACAGAAATGTTTTTATTCCCAGACGGTCAGAAAGAAGTACAAAGGGAATACCTCCTGAGAGATATACGGCCAATGAAGTACGAGTGTGCCAAATATCTTATGAACCAGAGAACTATGCAGATGTTCAAAGATTGTCAAATCCAGAGAAAAATCTATGGTATGAGGCTATGGATGAGGAAATGGAAGCCATGGCAAAATACAATGTGTTTACCCCTACAATGCTACCAAAAGGTGAAAAAGTGGTTGGTTGTAGGTGGGTGTTCAAAAAGAAATTGCTGATGTCAGGAGAGACAATGTATAAGGCTAGACTTGTGGCAAAAGGGTTCACACAGGAAAAGAATGTGCACTATGATGAAACCTTTGCACCTACTGTGAAAGCTGAGTCAATGAGAGTGATGTTAACTCTAGCTGCAAAATATGATTGTCAGGTGAATCATTTTGACATAAAGACAGCATATTTGAATGCACCATTACAGGAAGAGATTTACATGGCTCAAATTCCTGGTTATGAGTCAAATGTGCCAGGCTCTGTGTACAAATTAAACAGAGCTATCTATGGTTTGAAACAGTCAGCAAGGAATTGGAACCAGTGCTTGCATGAAGCATTGGAGTCAATGGGTTTCAAAAATGGAATGGCTGATCCATGTTTATATACAAAAGGTGTCAACAGTGAACAAATGTGGTTGTTATCTTTTGTGGATGATATATGTTTAATTTCAAAAACAAAAACTCAGGTTAAAGAATTTGCAGAGCAACTGAGTAAACATTTTGAATTAAAGGATTTGGGTCCAATCCATGACTACCTAGGAGTGGAAGTCACAAAGAAAAAAGGGGCTTATGTGTTAAGTCAAAAACAGAAAATCAAAAATCTGCTTGCAAAATTCCACATGGAGGAATGTAAAAGTGTTAAAACTCCCATGGTGGCTGGTTTCCAATGTAATGACAGTGACACAGAATTTTGTGACAGAGACCTATACCAGTCAGCAATAGGAAGTCTACTCTATTTAGCTCAATGGTCTAGGCCAGATTTGGCTAATGCAGTAGGCATATTGAGCAGATTTGTGTCCAAACCAACGAATAGTGCCTGGCAAGCAGTTAAAAGAGTACTCAGGTACTTAAAAGGGACTGTTGATGTGTCTTTAGAATTGAGACCATTGGACACATTATCACTAGAATGTTACACAGATAGTGACTGGGCTGGTGACAGTCAAGACAGGAAATCCACCTCAGGAATTGTAATAAAACTGGGCAACAGTTTAGTGGGGTGGAAATCCAGAAAACAACGGTTAATTGCCCTGTCTACCTCAGAGGCTGAGTTTTCAGCATTGTCTGAGGCTTGTACAGAAATAATTTGGTTCATCCAGTTGCTGAAGGATATGAAGTTGCAAGTGAAGACTCCAATTAAAGTTTTTGAAGACAATCAGACTTGCATTCATATGGCAAAGTCAGAAAGGGTGAACGCAAGGAGTAAACATGTTGATATTCGTTACTGCAACGTAAGACAAGCTGTACATGATGGACTGATTGAACTTGTGTATTGTAACACCGAAGTAAATGTGGCTGATGTATTCACAAAACCTTTGAATGTACAAAGACATGAACAATTGTCAAAACAGCTTGGAATGCTGGAATGTCAGACGGAAGAATGAAAATGTTTGTTAGTTACAGAAAAAAGGAGGGGTGTTAAGATTTTATTTGTTTAAATGTAAAAGCAAATGTATTTTTTCTGTTACTAAGAAGAAAAGTAAGAGACATGAGATGGCTTGATATCTCAAGTACTCTGTACAGTTGCCAAATCAAGTGCAGCTGGTAAGCACCTAAAGACCAAGGTCATTTGGTTTCTTCCCTGTGTGCTGGAAAGCATAGCAACACATGGGGAGATATGCAGCCAACGCTGTGATAGGTCCACAGTGCTATAAATGTACAGCATGTGGAGAAACAGTGTGGGTAATGATGATGGTGAATGTTAGTGGTAGGTTATGGTTGGTTGGAAGTATTGCTGAAGATATTAGAGGAATGTTTTGTTCTATGTAAATACTTGTAAAGTAAACTTAGTATAGTAGTTTAAAACACTGCTGTGTCTGAGTGTTTACTGACTACCAGGACATCTGTCTGCTACCAGTGAGCTCTGCTGTCATTCCGCTGCTGTGTGCTTGCACTCTGTACATGCTTAGAGAGTGCAGTGCATCACAAACTCTGACAGAAAAGACCTTTAAAACTTTTGATTGATTTGGGTTTTATTTGCCTGCTGTGTTTTTATGTCTGCTGCATTATTGTGTTATTAGCACAAATTGATTATATAGCTTTGGGTTTTTTGAAAGACTTTTTAGCTGCCCTGAGGACACTTATGTCTACATAATAATAAATAAATGGTGTCCGTGTTATAATCACTAACATCATTATCTTTGAATGGTGGTTCGAGAATGATTTCAGCAGTATAATTAGCTTTGAGAAGGAGTTAGAACTAGTTTCAGTACCTTCATAAGTGGGGGGCTTTCACCTCAGTTCCAGCACCCTGTCCTCTTGATTCCCAGGACTCTGAGGAATGGACCTCAGACTTCTCCAGTGAGCAGTGGGGCTCTTCAGAGCATTCCCCAACCAGCCCCTTGCTCTCCAGACCTTCACCACCCAGAAGAAGCCAACAACTGCAACAACGCTATCCCTTTAAGAAAACCAGATGCGCCACTTGAGTTGGCGTAGCTTCCAGGAGGGCTCCCCTGACCAGGCTCTAAAACGCGGCCAGTTTCTCTAAGTCAGTGCTGGGGTAACCTGTCAGTACTGTGGCCCAGAACGCAGACCATATCCTGGGGTTGTACCTGCAATGCTGTCTGTGGTGCTGAATGTCTCCTGTTCCAGTTGCCTGTCCAATGTCATGCCTGAATCATCAACCAGAGCAGACAATGAAATCCCAGATAGAGCAAGATAGAGATACTTTTAAAATAATGTTTCAGAATAGTACTTTTGAAGCTAAATAAGCTAATAGTCACTGCCGCTAGAGACTTTGGTCCCAAAGAGTTCTTGGACCTGGTCCTTCACATCTCTAGACTAAATTAGTACTGGGCCAAAAATATCTTCTGCATTCCTTTGGCCATTCCCATTTGGTTTAATGGAAAAGAAATTGCTTTTGGATGATGATGATGATGATGATGATGATGATGATTTTCAAAGGAGAACATTTTGGTAACATTGTATAGTCTTCACTTATGCTCAGCTCCCTCCCTGGCTTTCCACATTTCAGTTGAGATCCCAAAGAAGATGACATGGTGCATGGGGCCTTTTCAGTGAAGGAAGCACAGGCAACCAGGGAGGTTGCAGTGTAGGGGTAGGAAACCATTCCTGGCCCATGGGCCCATTTGATTTTTTGGAAAAGTGTCCTGGGCACCACCACGAGTTGCCGTGGGGAGTGAAATGTTGGAACCATCCCTTTCTTTGGAGTATTACTTTTATTTCTCTCTCTCTCCCCCCCCCCCCAAGCCTTTTGTGCCTTCCTCTATCAAAGTCAATGGAGCAATATCACTCCACTGACTTTAAGAGAAGAGGGGGAAAGGGTCCCCTACCAAAAAAAAAAAGTTGGGAGACGAATCCCACCCCTGCCAAGGGCCCTGTTGCCCCAGTGGTCCTTGGTGAGAAGTGGGCTCCCTGCCATCAAGCCAATTGGGGGAGGGCAGGGCACCCTTGTCCCCAGCATTATTTGACCTTTATCACACGGGCAGTTTGATCCACACCCGGCGCGACTTTGATCCAATTCTTTCACATGATGACGTCATCCCCCTTGTGCTGCTCTCGCGCCCCGAGCGCTCCTTTTTTCCTTCCTCTTTCGAAATATCCCTGAACGGGGATTGTCCGTTTGCTCCCCTCCTCCGCAGGCTGAGCTGAAGAATCGGAGCAAAACTGGCCAGGTGTGATCAAAGGGCTATGCTCGCATAGGAGGCGGAGGGGGAACCCGCAGAAGCAAAACAGGCAGGTGTGATAAGTCAATGGAGTGATATGGCTCCATTGCCCTTAATAAAGGTGGGGGAAACCTGCTTATCCAGAGATGAAAGGGCACTGGACATGCAGCACCAGGGGCCTCCTGAGTATACTGGGTGCTGGTGGGGTCTTGGCAGGTTCCGTTGTACCTGTGGGCACAATGCAGAGTGAGGTGTGTAAAAAATATATCAAAAGAATTTCTAAAACATCCTGAGAATGAGGCTGGAAATCAGGAGCCTCTTTTGTGGGGGAGGAAAGTTTTTGGGAAACTGGAGAGCAGGTCTTGGCACAGCACTCCATTCAGAAACTCCTTTCTCTGTTGGGGTGGAGGGGACTTAGATAATGGGGGTAGCTTGGCATGGGCATAGATGCACATTCAGAGATGCATTGCTGTGCGCATCTTTCTCCGGATCGGCAAGCTATAGCTACATTCCAAGGTGCCCTGGTCTCCGAGGCTGGTCTAAGATTCACAGGACATGACGATACAGCGATATTAGAAATTTCCTTTTGTCAAGAAGCTTCCATGGAAGCTGTGGATCCCCGCCTCAGTAACAACCATTAAAAAACAATACCAAAAGAAAAATGATAGGGGCCTGGTTCACTGCCCTGGAGACCAAAGGCAAAGCAATTGCAGATAGAAGGAGGATTATTTGAATTCCTCCACAGAGTTACTAAATGGATTTAGCAGCTTCTCAAGGTCACATAAGTGCTATTAGTTGTAAGCTTGCAAAAAAAAAAAAAAAAAAAAAAGAGTGTGGTCTCTTTTTTCTGTCAATTGTGTTTTATAATACTTCTGGCAAAAACCTGTGTCTCTGCTGTATACAATTACATTTCCCATTGTTTTACACTGAACAGTAAACCCCGGCATGGGATGTCGTGCTTTGCTACTGGGAAATCACTCATAGGCAGGATGATAAGGATATCAATGCAATAAATAAATACATAAATAAGTGGGAAAGTTTCATTCAGTTCTTTTCATCAGTACTTCAGCATCTGTGGCCATAATCTGGTTCACAGTCTTGTGTGATAATTCCCAGCTTTCAGACATAAATATGGTTTTAAGAATTGCATAACTTCATTGGCTTACTTTTCACATGAAGCAATGGTGCCATGTAGTTACAGTTAATCTTCAATTAAAAAGACAATTGCTGATCTACTTATAACTATATTATTACTTTATTTAAAAATCAGACACAAATTACAAATATACAATAATGCATCTATCACAAAAATGCATTAAGCTATTGCAAATACCTATGTTCACGTTATACTTAATGCTCATGAAAACAATAAAGGGAGTCCAAGCCTTTTGAAGTGTTTCTTTCTGGTTCATCTTCACTCTCAGAAGTACTTAGAGTTGCCATTTTGGCCTGTTTGGTCTACTGCATTGCCACTGGCTCACAATGTTTTTAAACAATTGTTTTAAAAACACAATTTCATGGCATTTGGGTTGAATTGTTTTATTTCAATAGCCTAGCAAAGCAAACAGTGCGTCTATAGGTACAGAATATACAAATATCAATACAATTCAGTAGAGTACTTCCTTTGAAAAATACATAGTCCACGAAGTATGAAAATAATGGCATTCAGATAAGAACATCTCCAACACTGGGCAAAGCAAGTCGTATAGATTTTTAGCCAAATGTGATTAATATTCTGGCAAAATAGTATCTTATATAGTTTTTTTAATAGTTAAATATAGAGATAATGCATGGTCCTCTGTAAATTTAGCAAAGCAAAACTTCTTGGAAATAGATACTTAAGATGTTTCTTCCCATTTAGTCATAAAATTACAGCTGTCTATTGATCCATGGCATTATACCCAAATAGGCTACAAGAACATGTATAAGGGGCATGGGGCCACATAAACTGCTTTTATCCCCAATATACTTGCATGAACTGGCCCCACCTTCTAAACCCCCAAGTTTTCCATGTTCAGCATGGAGGTCTAATACAAAAATTGAACCTCCAGTATAGAGGTTAAATGTAAATAGAAGCCTCTGTGTGACCAGGAATCCTGCTTTATCCCAATCACACAAAGAAAAATCTATTCACATTCAGGCAAAAGCCAGTAAAAGACCCCTTCATGATTCCCTGGCCAACGTGGGGATGAAGATGTTGGGTCAGGGCTGGCATGCATAGTCCCCACACCTCCTACATGTGTTCCTGGGCTCTAGCCAGGCTTAATGCCCAAATCGGGCTCTTTTCATGGTTTAATATTCTACATTACCTTTTCAAACAAACAGGTGTGAGGAATAAGGGGGGAACAGTGTGCTCACAATAAGAAGAGAGGCAGCCTTGCAAAAAAAGAACATTTTCCTCCCAGAGTGGGGGAATGTTTGAGGGGGCAACGAGGAGTGAATGGGGTGGCCAGGAAGGGAATGCATTCATTTTCTGATTTAGCTTCCTGACAAGAGAGGTGGTGTCATTGCTTAATTTCTAAAAGAGAGGTCTGGCACCTTGTTGCGGGAATATTTCAGGTGTGATCATACCAATAGCTTGTGATAACAACATTTAAATAACTAAGAAACTAATATTGATTTCATTCTAATGATAAATACATGTATCTGTTCTCCTGTAAGATAGAACCAGCAATGTACTAGCTAGATGTGTTAAGCCTTCACCATGATGAACTTTGGTCCACTAGCAACTATATGCATTCTGTATTGTTTTAGTTTATCTTGACCTCCATCATTCTTATGTGGCGCCTTTCTTTATTTTGACCTAAAGACAAGTTACATCATTCCTATGTGCTACCCTGTATTATTGTAAACTTTCCCTTGGTACAAAAGTGATTCTGTACAAAGAGCTAGATATGCTAATTCTGATGTTTCCAGTTTCCTATATAAGAGTGATACCCTATATACTTAATTTAGTCAGAGGTCTATCTCTGACTCCATCAGCTGATGTCTTCTCAATAAATCTGCTTCTGAGAACTAAGCTTGTGTAAGTATCTTTGGTCTCCACTGTGAAACTGAGTCTAGTTGCTTGCATGAATATAACTTAGGGTGACCAGATTTTGGAAACCAAAATCCAGGTCCAAAATGGCCGCCCGAAGGGGGCGTGCCCACCAACATGTCCGGCCCCCAGGGGGCGGGTCCAGCCCCAAGGGGCGTGCCCACCTGAACATAGCCTTGGTCACATGTCTGATTTCACAGCACACAATTAAGACAAACATGTATTTCCTTATCTGAAAAGCTGTGTAGAAATAGTGAGTAGCTGTAAAGATGTGGGGCAGATGTTAGACATCAACATTATATACATTGTGATATATACGTGAAATTGCTTTCAGGAAACATGTCTAGAATTTTATCAGGTGTCACTTGTATGCAGCACCTGGTGACATTCCCTCTACAATACAACAGTTAAAGCTGCAGGAGCCCTGCCTAGCCTGACAAGATACAAAAGACGGCACATACACACCCCAGGTAAGAGCAGCAGTAGCAGCATCCACACACACCTCATGCTCACCAAAGGCAATAAAAATTAAAATCTACATACTCCTGCACGCTCACCCAAACTGGGGGAAAACTCCACACCCTCCCAAAAGCAATTAAAACAACAACCACCTCCCCACACACACTTAACTGGGGGGGATAGAAATCCACCCCCACCCCCACCAAAGACAAAATAATGACGACAACAACAACAACAATAATAATAAACCACCCACACAATGCAAAATAACACAAAACATGCACACACCCATTGCAATAAAATAATATTAAAAATACAACACTCACCCACATACTCACCCAAGGAAAAATAATAAAAATCCAGACAAGCACCAAGGCAAAAAACAACCAACTGAATGACTACACACAACCAAGGCTGAAAGTTAAATAAATATCCACACACACCAGCATACTCACCCATGGCAACCCTAATAATAGTTTTAAAACACACACACATACCACCCCAATTAATGAATCAAAATATATGGAGAATATTAAAGAAAAGTTCACTAAACAGTAGCAGCACCCAACGATAAATAAAATCACATCCAGGCAGCCCCAGCCCCGCGCACTAGGCCAGGCTAAGACGCCTGCACGCCAGACTGGGCCAGGCCGCCCCATGGGCTTGAAGTCCCACATGCCACACTCTAGGCCAGGCCGCCCCACACCCGGCCAGGCTGTGCTGGGCCAGGCCGCCCCGCGCTGGGCCAGCCGCAACGCTCACCATGATGCCCCGGTGTGCCAGGAGGACACCAGGTGAGGATGCTCCCCATGCTGCGCTGCTCCACGTGCCGCACTGGCCCAAGCTGCGCCACCCTGCACGCACACCCCGCACCCGCCTGCCCCATGCCCGCCCCACTTTCCCCACATGCACCGCACCCACCCCGTGCCCGCCTGCCCCACGCCCACCCCATGCACCCCACGCCCGCCTGCCCCACAAATGCATGCTTCACAAGCCACAAAACCGTGCCACCCACTGCCCGCCCGCGCCAACCCCCGCCAGCGCTTTGCCAACGACTTAAGTATTCACTCCGGGGCTGCGCTGCTGCTCCTGCCTCTGATGCTGCCTTCTGGATCTGTTTGGGAGCACGGGGAGATTGCTCCGCCTCTCAAACAAGTCTTGCGAGACCAGGAGAGAGCAGGTAAGCAAGCTGCTCCGTGCCCCGCATGCGCCTTTCCTGGGGTGAAAGGGTCTCTTTGTGCTTGAATGAAGAGGCCCTTTCATCCTGGGAAAGGGGCGGGGAAGAACAGGCTGCGCGTTCTCCAGGGCCCCAGAAAGCGTGGAGCTTTCCTACCTCCATTAAAGTAGGCGATTTCCACCCTTCCTGGAGCCCCGGAGAACGTGCGTCCTGCTCTGCCCCCACCCCTTTCCCAGGATGAAAGGGAGACCTAAAATCCTGGTCCCCCCCTCCCCCCCACCTAAAACAACCCCCCCGTGTGCTCGCGCGGCCCGCCCGCCCCCCTGCCCACGGTGTGCGGCCCATGTGCCCGCCCGCCCGCGCGCGCGCCCCCCCGCGTGGCCCGCCTGCCTCCCCCGCCCGCGCTGCGCCGCCCACGTGCCCGCCCGCCCGCGCTGCCCGCCCGCCCCACTCGCCCCACGCTGCTCCCGCTGCCCGCCCGCCTCGCGATCCTTACCTGCTGGGGTGTCCCGTCCGCTTCCCTCCGGTGCTCGAAATCTACTGTGAAACAGGCTTCACGGCCTGTCTCTCAGTATCGTGCCGGGTGATGACGTCATCACCCGGCGCACTACTGAGGGACAGGCCGCGAAGCCTGTTTCTCAGTAGATTTGAGCACTGGAGGGAAGCGGACGCGGCCTGCACAGGTAAGGAGCGCGAGGCGTGGGGCGCGAGGCGCGGGGCACTTACCTGCTGGGGCGGGCGCTTCCCGGGCTCCTCAGCCGCCACCGCCGCCGGGTCTACCGCCGCTCCTCGCTTGCTGCACCACCGCGTGACCCCCCGCCACCCCGGTTTGCCCCCCCGCTCCCCGGTTGGGCCGGTTTGCCCCTGGATTCCCGGTTAGGACCGGGAAATCCCGAGCCATCTGGTCAGCCTAATATAACTCCTTTGAGTTATTGGGTGGGAAGTCACCGATCTATGGGAGGTCCCTTCCCATTTTAGGGTTATTCATCCCTAGTCTACATTTAGGCCAGTTACTGTATCAATGCATTACAAAGAATTAGAGTAAAGATCTTTCACATAAGAGATCTGTGACAATAAATGACCCCTTTCTCATAAGAGGGAGTCATAGGCCTCCCTGGGGGACTCAAATTCCCGCGACACACCTTAATGTCTGGGAGATATGACATTAATCTGTAAGCCCTTGCTTCATAATTTAAAGGGTGTGAGAGTCTATAGTTCCTCATATGTGAGGGAAAAGCAGCCTCCAATTATTATTTGTTATTTCTCCTTAAGAATTCTCTACCATGGATCCTGCGACTGATCTTGATATAAATGCAATTGGTTCACATAAGTGGAGGCGGGAAGCTCTGCTACAGTCAGTACCAGCCAAAATGCTAAAGGAGGTATCCAAGTTGCTAAACCCATTTTGGGCCCCCATCAAAATCAGAGCCGTCAGCCTCCACTGAACGTATAATTTGTAACATTTGGAACCATCTGTCTGCATAGACTTTTCAGTTCCCACTTCTTGCTTGTGGTGCAAATGGATCTGGATTTATTTAGCTCCTGCCTTTACTAGGCTAGGCCCACTCCTGAACACCTCCTGTTTTCACCTTCTCTTTCCTTTCACGCCCCCTCACAAGGACAGGTTCTTTTCTCTTTTTTTTTTTTACAACTTCCACCCCCCCCACCCCACCCCCCACTCCATCCCACTCCACTTGCTTGTTACTGGCAAGCTCTTCTTGCCTATTCTTCTCCCCAGCTATCTTATTTATTTATTTATGAAATGTATGGTTTGCATTCCCAGAGTGGCTTACAGCAAGCAATACAAATGCAGGAATATAAATCAACAATATACTGCAACATCAGAATAGAGATAAACATGAACATGCAATAATGTTGTTGTTGTTGTTGTTGTTGTTGTTGTTGTTGAATTTTAGTTGATTTTCTCAAAAAAGACCCATGTTTATTTACAACAAATGTATTTAAACATACAAAATAGCTTAAAACACTTTCCATTCAAATAACAAAACTAATGATAGAAATAAAACATCAGTATGACCCATAACCATATAAATAAAAGGGCCACCATATGCCTTCAGATGCCTGGGAGCAGAGGAAGGCCTTCACCTGGCTCCACTGAAAAGCCTTCTTCCTTGTTACCATCCTCAGAACCTCCCTCAAAGGATGAACTAGGAGGAAGGCCTCAGATGTTGACCACAGTCTATGGGTAGGTTCGTGCACGGGGAGGCACTCCATCAGGTATTGTGCTCCCAAGACATATATGGCTTTATATGTCAAAACCAACACCTAGAATTGGGCTTGAAAACATATAGGTAGCCAGGGCAAGTGGGTCAGAGTCAGTGTTCTATTGGAATTTCAGCATGGCTGCTGCGGTTTGCACTAGCGACAGTTTTTGAACTGTTTTCAAAGGCAGCCCCTTATAGAGTACATCATAGTAATCTAGCCTGAAAGTTACAGAGAATAGATTTGTTTAGTCACTGCTCTCTCTTTTTAGACATGGATCACTCTCCTATTTTAATTTATTTAGTGTGAGATTTCTTTAGTGATGTTGTGTTATATGTTTTAATTTATATATCATCTTGGGAGTCTTTTGGGGGCCAAAAGGCATAAATAATTTCATGAATAAATAAATTAGTCATCCCCCTCCCACAAAACTAACTATAGCTGCTTCCTTGAAATTAGAAAAAATTGAGTGTGTGGTTTTTCCTTAATTGGAGAGTATGCTTTCTCTTTCAAATGTTGCTGTCCTTGCTGAATCTAGATACTTGAAGAGTTCGGCAATGTGAAAGTCACAAACCGTTACAACAAATATCCATAAGTGTGAATAGCAGTAGAACATGCTGGGACTGTTCAGCCAATAGGTTAAGCCATGGTTAGGCAGCTAATGCTTTTGCAGCAAATGGTTAATGAACGTGTTTAAATCTTGGTTATGTAGCCACCATGGTTAGGAACGGTTCACATGACATGTTAAACTATAATGTTTAGCTCAAAATGCTTAAACACAGTGGCATAGCATGTTGTTTGAACAGGGCTGCTGTTTGAAATACTGGTTAAGGTACCGTGTTAGGGTATAAATTTGTCATCTGTCTTAACTGTGACACAAATCCTAGAAATGCTTTCCAGGTGCCCATTTAATTCTTTAATTTCCTGGAAGCACTTAATTAAGCAGAACTGCCCAGAGAGCTTCGGCTATTGGGCAATATAGAAATTAACTAAATAAATAAATAAATAAATAGGCATCATGCCAGCCAAAAAGTTGCAAGCCAATGATTGCACTTAAAATATATTACTTGGTCACTAGTTTATCTATTTAATAAATTCATGTTGCAATGGGAGCAGTCTGCACATTTATTCCTAAGAGTGATTTATTGCAACTGATAATGCAGCACAGGAAACAGATGTGCATTTCAACAAGATACATTAACAGGAGAGAACAAATTCTGCAGTGAGAAAAATATTTGATTAGACAGAAACAATGTTAGGGAACACAATATTCAAAACTCATACTGAACTGTGATTGGGCATTCATACAAATATTAGATGTATCTGATGATGATGATGATGATGATGATGAGTTTGATTTAAGATGCATGAAAGCCTTTACAAATTTGCTCATGCTTTTAAAAGCATGGAAATTTTAAGATAAAACATGCACACCACATAAGCAATATAAATGCATTGCAATCTCACCAACTTTAGTCCAGTCATATATGTAAGGCCCATGCATTTCTAGAGGTTCATTTTATGGCTCTGTTAACTACAACCCCCCCAAACTAGGATCTCCTCCAAACCTGTACTAAAGTTTTGTGCCATTTTGTGCAAGAAATCCCATGTTTTGTGCCACCACCCACAACTGTGTACTGATACATCAATAGTTCATGGTCAACACATCAAAAAACCAACATAGTCATAGCACCTCCCAGCCTGTGCCAAAGTTTTGTGTTAGTTTTGTGCCATTTTGTGCCACAAATCCCAAGTGTTGTGCCGCCACCAATTGTGTGAAAATAACATACCCTTTGGTGTGGCCCGGTGGATGTGAACATTTCCACTTTCTTATAACACCTCCCAGTCTATGCCAAAAGTTTTGTACTGGTTTTGTGCCATTTTGTGCGACATATCCCAGGTTTTGTGCTACCACTCACAACTGTGTACTGATACATCAAATGTGGTTTCGTAGTTAACACACAAAAAAACCTCAACTTTGTCATATCACCTCCAAACCTGTGCCAAAGTTTTGTGCTAGTTTTGTGCGACAAATCCCAGGTTTTGTGCTGCCAGCCCAATCATGTAAGGGACATACTTGGACACCCTGCAGGGAAACCCTGATAAATGTTTTGTTGTAATTTTGGGGCACAAATTAAAATGAAAATGGCACACCCACAGGTGGGTCCTGCTGAATTCTTGTCATCCCTACAAACCCATGCAAACATTTTATAATAGCTTTAGATTGTTTTGTGACTCTTCCATTTCATAATAATATGATAAAATATTGAAGACGCTGTGTAGAAAACAAATATTTAACATTGAATAAATCTATCAAGAACTCAGCAGTAATTCACAAACTGTGGTGAAGGTAAGTGTCCTGGAAACTGGGCATGTTTAACTTGAACATTATGTTTTACATTGGAGAACCGGTTGAAAACATTATCTGCTTCAGTAAACTGGATCTTACAATGGTCAACTTCAGAAGGGTGCAGATTCATTAATCCCCTTGTTTGTAAGTTTTTATGTGCTGTAAATAGCAAGTGGCAAATTATGTTTTCTTGTTCCTCAGATCATTGTACTCTTCCCATGCATCATAGTCTCTGTGGCAATGTGTTACATGATGCCCTACCGCATTCATGCAGAGAGGTTTCCCACCCAAGACCTCAAAAGTTCTGTGAAGAGTATAATTCACCTCACCTATATTGACCTACCTGCTGGCTGAGGGTCCTGGCTATTTTATTTATTTACATATTTATTGCATTTTTTTATACCGCCCTATAGCCGAAGCTCTCTGGGTGGTTCACAAAAACTAAAACCATGAAATCATTTTAAGAAATAGAAAACAAACCAAAATCTAAAAACACAAAATAACATACAATATACAAACACAACCAGAATAAAACCAAGCAGCAGAGATTAATACAGATTAAAATACAAATTTAAAACAGCAAGGGTTAAAACTGAGTTAATTTAGCTGTTAAAATGCTGATGGTCTGGATTCAAGGTTGCTGTGTGAATGGTACTGGCCTGGCAGTTCTCTCTCTCTCTCTCTCACTCACACGCACACACACACACACACACACACACACACACACACACACACAGAGTTTAGAAATAGAGATTATTAATGAAATCAACCTCACACACATGCAAGCACTCAGCTGGTAGAACAGCACGCAAAAGTGACCAAAACTTGGTTGGTCCTCTTGTGGCTTCTGAGCTGTTTGAATGTCTATCAGAAAAAAAAAATAGTCTCATCCACTTTGCTTCTGTCTGCTTTTCTGTTGGCACTCTTCCAAAAACAAACACCAGGGATTGGCAGTCCAAAGGATGACCTAGATGCCCAAAGTTGTTCTGCACATTCTTGTCAGCAGCACTGCAGTGGAAGAGGAAGGGGCGAGCAGAAGGACACATGCCCAACTTTTATCTAAAGTATTAGTCCCAGAGCCAGACCAGGATTTATTTACCCCAGCGAGTGCAAAAGCTTCGTGAATGTTTTTTGTTTATATATGACAGAAGTGTCTCAGAAAAGTGAGTCTTACAAAATTCCAGTGGTGGGGGGGCTGCGTGATGACATCATCAATATGGCTGCCATGCTATTATGTAGTTGCCACATTTAAATATGCATAACTTCTCACCCGTTTATGCTACAGAGATGAAAGTTTTTCTGAAATGTTTCAAATTTAATGACAAATACTTTTTGTAATTACACATTTTTGTTAACTCCATTAGTTTTTGAGATAATTTCATTTGAATGTATAAAATCAGTGTTCACATTGGTTATGTGTGATGTTTAGCTATGATTTACTCAAAACCTATAAAACCTTCGAAAGAGGTTTTTAATGAGGATTAAGAAAATGTATAATAACATGGGGTTTGCCCCAACACTTAGGGCATTATGAGTGATATCTCGTTATAAGTCCACTTTCTCAGGGTTGTACGATTTTACAGTTTATCATACAGGGCTTTCATTTCAAAAGTATCCACCCTAAATATCTCTTGATCTGATGCACAAATCATTTTGAACATGTTCAACTGTGATTTTTACAGCTGAACATGTTCAAATGTTCTTTACAAAATTTCAAATAGGACAAGTATGATGATATTTTTAAAAAGACTATTAGGTTGGATTGTTTTTAACAAATGTTTTTAAAATCTTCAGCAAAAAATTACAATTTACAAAATAAAAACTATGTTCTGTGAGAAGGGTTAACAAATAAATTTCATTGGATGTCCTCTTCCCTTTTGTTGGAACTGCTATCATCACTGTCAAAATCACTTTCCTCGTCTTTTTTTTCACTGTCCTCTTCTGTGGCCGTTCCAAGATTTTCTGGGAGTGTTGGACCATCGTACCATTTTATGTGGTACCTGCCATTTTCCAAATACCAGACGCGTTCAGTAGGATCAAGCCCGTCGTCAGGTTTTCTTCTTTTAATCTTTTGGATCAATGCAGGTTTAGATGGAGGGAGCATTGTTGGGTCAATCCCTTTAACTTTGCAGAATGCCTTAGGTGTTGTTTTATTCATAAATAGACTGTATCTTACTTCACTCACAGAGGAGCATCTAGGGTGACCATACATGGCACAGACAAATTTGTCCAACCCAGCTATCTTTTCTTTGGTTAAAGCTAATGGCTCACCTAGCTGGCTGAGAATTTCTTGGAATTCATGATTCTTTTTCTTGATTTCAAATGGTTTAACTTTTTCCTGTCTTGCAAATGCAGCAGTGAAATCAGACCCTGTAAAAGCGTGGTAGCCAGACAAGGCCTCTACCAGATCATGTCCGAGCTCCTCTGTGATACAAGTTACACTGATTGTCCTTCTGCTGTTGTTAGAAGACACGCCACAATCAAACCAAACCTGAGAGTTTAGGAAGTGCTTTTGATGGTAAATTAACAGAACCAACACATCAGTGTCATTTGCTCTAACCAGGATATTCTTTGCCTGATCACTACCATGTGATGTATGTTGGATGTGCCAAATAATCCTTGTGTCTGCCTCTTGATGATGGCAAGCAAGATCAGGCACCTCTGTTACCTCAACACTGACATCAGAAGTCCCCAAAAAAGGCAATTGATGCACTTCGGAATGAGCAGTTGAAAACATCACTTACATCTTTCCTATGCAATGAGTGGAAAAATCAGAAATATGCTTCACTTCTGGCAGGCACAATTCTCTTTGTCGGAGCAGAGACTGTGGCTGAATTTGGACGACACAATAAGCAACTGTGAGGGGGGGAACAATCATCGGTTGTATTGACTATTGTGTCGTCCGAATGCTGCCATAGTAATAATAATAGTAATAATCCACACCACAGTTGATTATTTATTACCATGTTGTCTGGGGAGTATCCTCTGGATGAACAACTGTAAAGTGGATTATTACCCCACCATTGACTATCGTGTTGTCCGAATTCAGCCTGTGTGTTACAAATACACAAGCAAGGATGTCAGTTGCTTATCTCCAGACAGGTATAGTTGCTTACATGTAACAAAATATATATGAATGAACATACAAAGAATTCACCTATAAATAGGATTGGGAAATATACTCAGTGTCATTAAAATACTCTTTTACACTGAATGGAAAGGGAAGGTGCATAATTTGATGTGGACGTAATAGCTGCATTCAGACCACAATAGTCAATGGTGGGATAATAATTAACTTGACAGTTGTTTATGTAGGGGGTACTCCCCAGACAACATGATAATAATCAACAGTGGTGTGGATTAGGATAAGCATGAGTTGACTATTAGTCCACACTGAGTTGACTCACTCATCCCCTGCCCTCCCCCCAGTCCTCCTGCTAGTAACCCATCAGCCATTGTTGCCAAAAATCTATCCTGCCAGCTGGACTAGCGCTCCAGCCACCACTTTGACCACTCTGGTCTTGTGACTCTGTGACTGATGCAATAACCAATAGTGGCCAAGGAAATAACCAATGGTGCCCTCCACACAACACAATAACCAATACTGGTTCAAATAACCAACTCTGCACAGCATTGGTTATTTATGTTGGTTATTTCAGCCAAATAACCAACCATTGGTTAAAAAACTCCCTCCACATAACATGATAACCCATGGTGGGTTAAATAACCAAGCATTGACTAAACCACCATTGGTTATTGTGTTGTCTGAACCTAGTCGATAGGGTTGCCAGGACTTTCTGGCTGGAACCTTGTGCCTCTAGCAGCTGGCTAGCAGGCAACCATTTTAAAAAGGAAAGCCCTCTTCACAAGAGAGAAAGCAACACTGAACGCAGCAAGTCTTCAGTAAACAGCAGCATTACAAAACTTGGGATTTGTAACACAAAAGGGCATGAACTAGCACAAAACTTTGGCAAAGGTTTTGAAGTGACATGATATTGTGGAAATTTCAACCTTCATCGGGCCACACTTCAAGGTGTATCTTTTTTACACTTTGGGTACCAGCACAAAACTCAGTATTTGCAGCACAAAAGTAGCACAAAAATTAGGCATATGTTTGGAGGGGATATGAGATGGTGGAAATTTCAGCTTTCGTATGCTCCATATAAAAATACGTCTTTTTCATGCTTTGAGTGCTGGAACAAAACTTGGGACTTGTGGCACAAAATTAGCACAAAACATTGGCATAGATTCAGTGGTGATATGAGAATATGGATTGTTCAGTTTTCGCCAGGCCACATGTAAGGGTTTGAAGGTGATATTAAAATCTGGAAATATAAGCAGTAGATAGGCCATACCCAAGGCAATGTTGTTTTCATACTTTTGATGCCAGCACAAAACTTGGGATTTGTGGTAGGACTGTGCACAGACCTCCCAATTCATTTTGGATCCCGATTTGGACCTTCTGAATTCAGCCCAATTCACTTTGGATCAATTCAGGCCCATTCCGCCTTTCCTTGGCTCTGAATCCAAATCAAGATTCGGATTTCCGAATCAAGATTTGGATTTTTCATTTTCCCATAGACTTGCATTGGAAAAAATAAATGGCTATAACTTTTTATTTTTCATATTAGAAACATGCCCTGGAGGTGCTAATGTGTGCCAAATTTCAGACAGATCTATGTAGTGGTATTCCTGTAATCCACTGCTAAAAACATGATTTTTCAGGCAAATCACTCAAAGCAAAGTGCTATAACTTTCTCATTTTTCATGAGACAAGAATGTAAGTTGGAGAACGTACAGATGCCCTGGAGGTGCTCATGTGTGCCACATTTCAGACAGATCTATGTAGTGGTATTTCTGTAATGCACTGCTAAAAATATGATTGTTCAAGGAAACAAAGCAGCCATTCAAAGCAAAGAGTTATTTGTAGGTGTGTATTCAAGCTCACACTATCCCTTCCCTAATCTCTGTGTATTTTTGAAGTGTAAATCTTCCCTACTTCCGTTTTATTTTGTTTGTTCTGAAGTTGCCGCATCCTGAGGCGCTTCCCATTCAGAAAAGAAGCAGGGAAAGTTAAACCCTGTCCTAGGCTACCTGCAATACACACATTGCCTGGCTGGGAGCAATGTACCTCAGGGATTGAGTCAAAGCAAACCATCCCTGGGAGTGGGCTGGTGGGCATAGCCATGCAGTGTTTTAAGTGGAGCCCTGCATGGCTGTGACAGGATAATGGCAGTAGGAGGAAGCAAAGCAACCCGTGACATAAGCAAGCCAAGGATCATCTTGATTCAAAGATGTAAACACAAACCAGCCTGGCAAGGTGGGCCCAGACAGATGATATTGGAGAAGTGTGCAGGTGCAAAGGCAGGCAGGCAGACTGGCAGAGAGGCAGTAGGCAGCTATGCGGGTGCAGGTTGAGTGAACATGCAAGAGATTCGTGGGGTTGCCCCACCAGATCTGGCTACTCCACAATGTTGCCCCATGTGCAGAGACAGGCAGGCTGGCAGAGAGGCAGCTATGTGGGTGGGCACAGAGAGGCCGGCAGAAAGCAAACAAACTGGCCCTGCAAGGTGGGCACACAGAGGCGAGGCAGCAGGCGGCTATGGCCATGGAGCACTGGGAGCAAGTATGCCACCCAGCCCAGCTACATCCCCCAGGCACCAGGAGGGCAGAGAGGCAGGCTGGCACAGAGAGGCCAGCAGAAAGCAAACAAACCAGCCCCACAAGGTGGGTACACTGGTTTGAAACATCGACAGTGAGAGATGCTTTGGCATCCCCTTAATAGGAGCTAGGAGGAGGATTGTTTCAGGGTCCATCTTATTGCACTGTAAGCAGCACAGTCATCATCATCATCATCATCATCATCATCATCATCTAAAAGCCTGCCTGATTCTTATAAAGTTGAAGAGGATTTACCCACGATGGCAGCAGCATGTTCAAAATGCAGCTGACGTTACATGACAATGCATGTCTCATGCCCTGAGTCAAAACAAGAAACGCACAAACCAGCCCTGCGAGTCGGGCACAGTGGTTCGAAACATAGACAGTGGGAGATGCTTTGGAGGAAGTGGGGAAGGATTGGAAGTTGGAACAAACAAGCACACTTAAAGGAAGGCTAGAATGTAGTTTTTAAAGAGAAGCAGAAAGAAATAGAGGCAAGAGATAACAATAAGAGGAATGAAGGACAGCTGAAAGACCAAGTTGCACACCCAAACACACACTCCAACCACAAACTAGCTGGCCTGTCCAAATCAGTGATCCTACTCCTACCAAGTCTCTACCCACAATGAGCAAGAACAGAGGAAGCTCGATCTGACTGTTGTTAAGCCCTCCTCCACCATTGTGATTGGAGGCTGCTGGAGAGAACTGGGAGACTTCAGGAGGATTGGGAGATGAAGCTGTCATTAACAGCCCATTTCCCCTTCCAAACGCCTCCCTCTTCCCTACTCTAACAAAAAGAACATTCCAAGCACAGACAGGCTGTCTGTGCTTGAATAAAGGTCTGAATCAATCCGAATCAATTCGGACCATGCCAATTTGCTTTCGACCAATTCGGATCTATTTCAATTTCATTCAGATCGGTTTCAAAGCCTTCCAAATCACCTCGATTCACCTCAGATTCAGGATTTGGATCTGAAGTGAAGCACAGCCCTAATTTGTGGCACAAAATGGCGTACAACATTGGCACAGGTTTGGAGCTGATATGAGAATATGATTTTTTTTTTTTTTGCATTGGCCAGGCCACACCTTAGAGTATGACTTCTTCATGCTTCGCATAGTAGCACAAAATTCAGGATTTGTGCCACAAAATGGCACAAAACTAGCACAAAACGTTGGCATATATTTGGAGGAGATCATAGTTCATGGGGGGTTCATAGTTAACAGAGCTCCTTTTTATTTATTTATTTATTACATTTGTATACCGCCCCATAGCCGAAGCTCTCTGGGCGGTTTACATAGGATTAAAAACAATTAAAAACAATATACAAAAATTAAAACAGCAAAAACATACAACATACACACAATCTGTACATTTAAAAACCACTTCAACACTTCAAAAAACTACAAAAACAAAACAAAACAAACCCAGGCTCCTCAGATATTGCCAAATGCCTGAGAGAAGAGGAAAGTCTTGACCTGGCACCGAAAAGATAACAATGTTGGTGCCAGGCGGGAAATATTTTTTAAGTGCCTAGGGTGAAACTAAACTTGTGGGCCATCTTGACATTTGGTCACCATCTTTAAAAAGTGGTGGCTATGATTAATGAGATGAATAAACATCAATGCTTTGGTCCTTTTGCAATCAATTTTACATTTCAAATAGACTTTAAATAATCATTGCAATAACCCTCAAGCTTCCTCTGTCTTTTGATGAATAATGACCCATGGTTTCAGAGCTCTAAGTATTTAAATGCAAAAAAACTGGTGTTGTTAACCAATTTGAGATATCATAGTAAATAATTGTTTCAACTGCACCATTTTACCATTTATTTGGAGAAGGTAATATTTAATATATTAACAACAAAGATACAAATGATTATGGAACTCATTTAAGTAACATGTAAACTAGTTAACTCACATTTGAAATCAAGGCTGTGACATGGCATAAATAGGAAATTCTTAATCCTAGCTATTCTTCTGTATTACTATCTTCTTCAGATGACTTTAGAACAGAAACTTTTATTCATCAGACTGTCTGTTTATTGTTTAGAGACAATTTCACTCAATCTGCCTCTATTGTCTCTCTTCTCTATAATGGAGGTAATTTCCCTTTAAGAGGAGGGGATAGTGAAAGCCAATGTTCTCTGTCTTCTCCTAGAAAGAGCAAGTCATTCACTTACTGTGTGCAGCAGATCAGTCTCCTCCCAACCTCCGTTACTGTTGCTGGCAGTGACTGGAGTGGGGATGGGTTCACTGGTGCTTCTGAGCATGCCTGCCTGCTGTCCTTCCTTCCTTCCTTTTTCTAAGGCGTTCTCAATCACTAATAAATGAAGCAGCAGCAGACAGGCAGAGCCATATTCTCTGATGTTCTGCCAGATTTCCAGATATGGGCCTGATTAGCTCCCCAGAGCAAATCATGAGCTAGAGATCTGGGGCAACACATTCACACATACAAATCCTCCCTTGATGCTGCATTTATCAAATAATGAACATTAGGGCTGTGCACGGATCCGGATCTGGATCCCAAATCTGGAGCGGATCGGGCTGATCCGGGCCTCCCGGATCCAGATCTAAACCAGATTGGGGCCGGATCGGATCCGCGATCTGGATACAATTCTGAACCAGTCACAGCACTCCCCCTCCCTCCCCCCACTCTCCCTGCTTACCTGCTGCCTCCTCCATGTCTTCTCCTGTCATCCTCTCTTCTTGCTGTGTGCTGCCGCATTTCCCACTCGCATCAGGTGATGACATTTCCCACTGCAACTGGCAAATGCGGCGCCAGAATGCTGCATTTGCCGGTCACGTTGGGTGACATCATCACCTGACACGAGCCGGAAATGCGGCGGCACACAGCGAGGAAAGAGGACAATGGCAGGACAATGCGGAGGAGGCAGCAGGTAAGCAGGGAGAGTGGGTGGAGGGAGGGAGAGAACGGGGAGAGTGGGTGTTGTGCATGGATCTGGATCAGATCCGGATCCGAGTCAGATCAGATCGGGCCTGATCCAACCCGGACCTGACAGATTGGGATCTGGATCAGATTGGGGAGTCTATGCACAGCCCTAATGAACATAGGCAGTAAGCATATGTACACCAGTTGCTGGGGAACATGGGCAGGAAGGTGTTGTTGCATTGCACCCAGCTTGTGGGTTGCTGGTTGGCCATTGTGTGAACAGAATGCTGGACCAGGTGAATCCTTGGTCTGATCCAGGATGGCTCTTCTTCTGTTCTTACGCATTTTGTGTGTGTGTACAGATTGGCAATTCAGGACACCCGTAGCCAAGCAATACAGTTGTTTGCTGCTGTTGTTTTTAAATGGAGGGAAGGAGGCAGCAGCTACTGACAGAAGTCAGGCTGTTGTTGTTGTTAATTACATTTATATACCACCCCATAGCAGAAGCTCTCTGCGTGGTTTACAAAGGTTCCTTCCTTTCTTTGTAAATTTAAGTGTGTGTGTGTGTGTGTGTGTGTGTGTGTGTCAGAGAGAGAGAGAGAGAGAGAGAGAGACCACTTGGCTTTGCCTACTGCATCTCCTTTCCTCCATCTCCCCTTAGCTGTCCTGCCTCTGCCCCACCAGCCCCAATAGACACCAGCCAACACTGCCCATGACTCCTGCTGACAAGTTTCTAAAGCTCTAGAGTACAGATTGGTCATAGTTGAAGCATGCCCAGGGTCAAGTTGGAACAGTCTTATGGGGAGGAGGGGCTTATACTGGCTGAAGACACGCTTTGGCTATTTGGGCAGTATCGAAATGTAATACAAACATACTTGAGCAACCCCCACCCCCAATGGTGATTGATAGTTCCACTTTGCTACCTGGCAGGCTGAGCATTGAACATTACATCCTCTGACTCCTGGGGCAGGTGGAGCGACAATGTCCAGGATGGGACTGTTCAGCTGGCTGACTCCTTTCTCCTCTTAGACTTCCAGGCTTCAAAGTGTAGTCAACACCCCCTCCCCCATAAAGACTTTAAGGCACACACCCCCACCTCTAGATGTCACAACCCCTCATGTGTTTTGCTAGTACAGTGACTGGCATGGATACTATCATTATCTGGACACTGCATCTAACGGAATGATTGAAACCAAATGAAAAAGTATTTCAGATTTTATTTTTTATTTTTCAAAAAGGAAAATAAACATGACAGGAAAAATTATGCTGCTCCTTTTAAAAATGAAAAATCTACTTGATATTAATGAAAGCAAACAACCTGCCCTTTAATTCCGTGGGAACCTGGCGCTGTTTTCCAAATTGCTTCCATCTTCTAATGAGTTTTTTCAGCATCACATGGTGATTGCATCTTACACACCCAAGGACAGATCAAAGTCTAACAGCATTTCATCCTCAGGGGAGTCACAGCCTAAACCATCTGATTTAATTCAGAGTGTAAAGAAATGTCCTCCCAATGCGCTCTCTGGCACATTGCCACAGGGAGGCCATTGTGGGCGGTGGGGGGGAGAAGAGACATGTGTGGGCTCCCCACTGGGTGTGTGTTTGGCACCAACAGCTGGGGAAAGGCCGGCTGTGCCTAGATAAGGTGGCTGCAACCAGCCCTCCAGGCTCCTCCACCCGTAAGTGGTGGAACGATTTGGTTGGTGCATCGCCAAGAAAGACAATATGGTGGTCCTGCCTGATTCCCAGAATGGTTTGGATGGACAGCTGGAATTGAGAAGTGCTACTGTGGTTCTGCCTGATTCCCAGAATGGTCTGGATGGAAGGCCAGAAACTACGGGCCCTGATCAGGCTTGCCAGAAGTTAAATAGGCTTTTAGATATCAAAGACAGGATGGTGTCCATTTGACCAATTTGGGCAATGACCTATTCCTGTCTGATCTGCAAAGGGGCCTGCGAGAAATGATTCTGTGCAGATTGGGGGTGAACGACTAAGCAATAGGCTTGTCATTCTCCTGTGGTTGGTAGGAGTGGCACGCTTAGAAGAAAGGGATGGTGATCATTCTGTGGCACTGTTGCTTGGTGACAGGTGATACCTGAGGTCTTCCGCTGAGGGTTCCGCAGCCCCAGTGGGCGGGATAAGGTCACCTGTTAGGCTGACTCTCATCACTCCACCTGGTATTGTGCAGCCTGGGGGGGAGTGGCATAGGTAGGTCTACCCTCCCCAAAAGGGGTATGGCCTGGGTGTGGCAATCATCTGACGCCATTCTCCAGACATAGAATGCTTTGCCTGATATTATATTCTTATTCTTATTCTTATTCTTAATTATTATTATCCCACCTTTTCTCCAATACTGGGACTCAAGGCGGCTTACAAATTAAAACATGTACAGTTAAAAACAAAACATATACAGTTAAACGCTAGTTGCTGACATAGAATAAGGCCCGCCCAGTTTCTCTTTAATAAATGTGGCCTGAATTTTATACTGTACAGTTGTCTCATCTTGTTATTTTGCCCCTTCTTTGCCCGCAAATGGCAATTTTACAGTGCTGAACCTTTACAAACAGATCTGGCTTTTATATGCCTTTTATTTACCCAAATTTACAATGGTTGTGATATCCAAGAGCATTTCCCTAAAAATGTAGAGTCTTTATTACAGGTATGCAACCTTTACATTTTATTTATAAATTGAAATTAAAATTATTTAAACTGGATGTAATGTGAACAAGTAATCAAGAATCAGTATAAACTGTACATGTAAATTATTATGATGCAGATTAATATAATTTTTTTGAACTAATGAACCATTGAGAGAATACTATTTTGTTTTTATTTCTCTGGAGCAGCAGGAATTTACTTGCAAGAATTAATTCTCTTAAAAGGACACAGAAACAAAGCTAGAATTGCCATCAACTGTAGACTCAACAGGAAGCTGTAGCCAAATTTATTCTTTATGTAAAATATTTTTATCCCTCCTGTTGACTGTGTGGTTCCCAAGGCAGTTTACAAAGTATAATTTAAAGTGATACAATAACTAATACTTTAAAAGAAAACTCCATAACAATCAGATAAAACTACACAGAATAGCATAGCAAAAAGTAACATCAAATAAACAGGTTTCAATGAAATGTTGAGAAGTGCTGGACTGTTTTACCTGAATCATACATTATGTTTGACAGAACAGACATTTGGTGGATAGACTTGGTGTGGTGGTGATGGTGGAGGAAGAATTCCAAATCCTGCCTGACGTTATGATATAAACATTTGCAGAGATGCAGAATTAGATATAATCCAGTCCCTACATTATACCCCTGTAAAAAAATTGAGGTCCAGAGATTGTCTTAACTGATATGTGATCTTAAGGTATTGGATTAACATAATAACTTGGGTAGACAGTCTGATTCTTGTGCGAAGCTGTTTTAGGCACTATTTTCAAAATGGCAGACGATTTTCTTTAGGTCGCTAGCGTTCATCAACCACAGAAGTAACTATCCTGTGTTTGGTATCAAATTATAGGTTTTCTGGGTCAAGGAGTTCAAAGAATATGTTATTTTAATTGTCAGCATACTTCTTCCACCATTTTCCAGGCTGGCGCTGAAATGTCTCATTTTCTCATTTGCTTGACAAATCAACATTCAAATGTGATTTTGGCTTTAAACTATAGATTTTTGGGTCAAGGAGGTCAACATGGCATTAATTTTGAAGAAAAGGCTGTCCTTCCACCATTTTTAAAAATGGCGTCCAAACATTTATTGATATATGCCACCATATTTAATGGGTCCTTCTCTTTTCAGGTTTGGTGAAATGAAAAATCTGAAACTATGACTGAAAAGGCTGGGACTAGTGTTCTCTTGATAATTTTGACTTCCAGGATAACTCTTCATTATCAGGGACACATGGCACTCACGATACAGCTCTTGTGCTCTTTCAGAACTGCTGTGGTGGAGTAGGGCTTGGCAAGCCAACAATGGCCCTGTTCAGACAACATGTTAAACCATGATGGTTAAACATTTTGAGCTAAACAATAGCCCCCTTCAGATGACACTTCAGGCTCTGTAATTAGCGAAACTGTGGTTCTCTGGGGTTAGCACTAACCACAAGCCATGCTGTCACACACAACGCTTTAAGCCATGGTTAGAGCCTCTAACCCTGCTACAGATGGTTCTGACTGCGGTTATTGAGTGAGCAGGGTTTAGCAAAACACATTGCACAAAACACCTTAAACCCTGCTGCTTAACCAAAATCCTTAACCAGCAGGGTTTAAGGTGTCTTCTGAACAGGCCCATAGTATATAAAGACTTACTAAAACATAAAAATATAGAACTATTAAAGCAGTTTAACATAAGCATTTTTGCAGTTATTTTCCAAACATTTACAAAAATGTGTGTATTTGACCACTGTGTTTTGACACGGACATCTCATTGTACCACAAACCTTACAGTTACATACACATAAAATATCATTTGGCAGGAAGTTCAAGAACTTCTTTGGTCGTAGGATATCATTATCATTTTCCCAACTGCAATCGCATGTGTCTACTTTTGGATGAACACTCTCTAAGAGGCACATACAACTTCTTACCAGATAAAATGCTCTTGTGATGTGCCCTCTTATAGAGCATGATGTGGGAGGAAGCTCAGTGATTGGTACAGATCTTTTATACTCACTGAAACACAGACTGTCAAAAGGGTCACATTTTGATTGAAGTTTTCAGACATGTACAAGGTACTTCTCCACTTCCTCAAAATGGCAGTTTTCAGGTGTTTCCCCAAATTTGGTGAGGTATTTTGTTGGTTTGGCACTTAGAGCTCTAACCTTCATCCCAATTTTGCTCATTTCATCATCTTCTGTTAGAATATGAGCCTTTATGACCACTCTTGACATCTGTGGACCTCACTTTTTAAAAAGTTCATGAACTGAAATTAAGCAACGATTCTTCCCTGTTCCAAAACGTACCCATAACTGAAACCCAACTGGACATAAATAAAAAAAGCAAGACAATGTCAGTATCATTCAAAAGCACAACAACTCTCTCTGTACCATTGTGAACTGCCCAGTTTACAAGTGGAACAATTCTAAGGTCAGCCTCTTCCAATGTATTCTTTAGTTGTTCAAGCACATGAGTCCCTTCTCTTGTGAATTGAACTGCAGGTTCCAATTCATCATCAATGACTGAACCGCTAGATACCAGTGGACATATAGCTTTTCCTCCTTCCTCTTGCACTCTTGTTCATGCTAATTTCTGCAGATTTGTCTCGTTTAAGGTAGATGACCAGAATTTTTCAAGCTGACAGGTATTGATGTATTGCTTTTGATTACAGCCAGATCTATTGTACCACTGGTAGATTCTCTTATCCTCCTGTATTCCTTTACTGACAGCTGCAAATAGCTGTCGAAAACAAAATGAAGTTCTTGAAGAGAACATATGGATGTTGATCCCTTGACTACATTGTTAACAACTTCTCCAAAGTTTTTCATTGCTGACATCTTAACCATTCATATTTGGGACACAAAGTCACCTACAACAGTGGTTTTCAATGGTGAATTCAAAATCCTCAGGGGAGAGATGTTTCTCGAGCTATGCTATGAGAATGTGTTTTGCTGGTTTCATAGGTGCATTACCATCAAATGACGTATTTGTTGACAGTACATCATGCTCCATAATTTTCTCTATTTAGTCTCCCCTTTCTTTCGTAATCTCCATATCTCTATGTGCTTGATCAATTACTTTCTTAGTTATAAGTTTGGGTGTGGTAGGCTCTGGGATGCTTTTTCTAGCAAAAGAAGATAGCTTTACTTTAGAGATTGTGTCTGACAGCTTTTTCTTTTTTGATATAAATCTCTCCTGCCTGAGGTGTTGATACAGGTCTGAACCATGCCTTAAGACATCAAGAATTCGATCTTTTCTAATATCATTCACATATTGTTTTGTTACAAAGCTGTGAAGCTGCACTGACTCAGTTACTTCATATGGATTTCCATACTGTTGAATGAAATCTAGGAGTCGTGCAACATTTTCATCAAAATGCTCACCTTTTCCCCCAGAAGATCATGATGGGGTTTGGTAACACATCAATTGACTAAATCAGAATGGGTAAGCTCTCAAAACAAATTGCCTATCATCAAAACCTCAAGGTACACCAACTGCCACTCAGCAACCTAATTACTTCTTCATGTTTACCCGACGATGCCTTTTGAACTTTTCTGGGACCTTTAAATGGTTTGCTCCAACTTCATATCAGGTGCTACAGCACTTAATCTCCCCTCTTTATCCTTCATGACAAAATGTCCTTCAATGAATTTTTGGTAAAGGAAGGGGTTCCATCTCCAGGTACCAGCTGCCATACCGTAGGTAATTGATGCAGTCAAAGTCATGAAAAATGGGCAGCAAAGACTGCACAGTTTCAATATGCAGATTCCAGTTACTATCACAATCCTCAACAGTCAAGTTTTTCACTAGGGAAACTATCTTTAGGAATACTTCCCAGTTCTTACACAGTTCAGATTTCTCTCCACACTCTTTACCAAAAACTTCAAACTTTATTCTCAGATATTCAACCATCCCACTTAGTGCATCAAACATTTTGTGAGCTTTTTTTGTTTTGTTTTGGTCTCTTAAGTCAAGTACATTCTGCACTTTGAATGACTTCCACAAACACTGATTTGCACCAAAAAGCATCCCACTGTGTTTGCATTGTCTCTGATATTATTATCATACCTTGGAAAGTCCAAACATAATGAGTTCCATTCAGTACAGGCTGAATAGTTTTACTGCCAAAAAATTCTGCTTCAATAAGGGCATCATCCATGCCACTTCCACAGATATATTTTCCTGCACACCTTAATGCTACCTTTGGCATATGGAACATGTCCATCATGGGATACTGATCATTGAATTCTTCTGGACTAAAAAAAATGTCTGTTACAATATGAAAAAAAACAAAAACCTTTCCTCACAGAAAACTGGTAGGACAGGCTGTTCTTAGTTGGACACAAACATTTTGAATGTTTTTAGAACTGTATGCACAGTCGCACAGTCAGTAAGTGGATGTGGTATAACTGGCAAGAAACCAACCCTTGACAACGGAACTGTATCCTTGGAGATTATGGCACAAATTCCACACCATGTAGGAACTTCCTTTTTTTCTTCATTTGACAGACCACACCTAAAAAGCATTATGAAAAAAAAATCATTCGTAGATGCTTTTGCAACAACGTCATCAGAAGACATGATATCCATATGAGACAATGAAGGCCTCTGGAAGACTAGATCAAATGACTGGACTGTAGTAATTTTTCACCTTCTGGCATGGAAGTCTGAAACAAGTTTGCAGTTCCATTTCTCTATATCTATTGCTGATACTGGGCCTGTTTAGTGAATGGTTAGTGAGCAAGTTTAAACCATGGTTATGTAGCCCCATAGTTAGGAATGGTTCACACAACATGCTAAGGCATAATGGGCCTGTTCAGAAGCCACCTTAACCACAGAGTCTGAAGTGCCATCTGAACGCTCATACTGAGAAAAAAGATAAATATGTGAACCAATAGTAGTAGCTGACTAGTATATAAAATAAAATATATTCAAATTTCATTCCGTTTTTAAATTAATGGTGTAATAAAGCATAATATTTTAGCATATATCATGAAAAAATGACCATACAAGCTACAAATTTTCATTAAATGGCCTATTGTAGAGACAAGTGTTTGGGTGCCATTTTTAAAAATGATGGAAGGACTACCTTTCCATTGTAATTAATGCCGTTGTTGACCTCCTTGACTCAAAAAACCTATAGTTTAAAGTAGGGATGTGCACTGGATCAGATCGGATCCATGATCCGAATCCAATCCAGGGGGAAATCGGATAAAATTAGCCGATTTATCCGATTTCCGATTTCACTGCTGGATCGGCTGATCCAATCCGATCCGATCCGGAAAGGTTCACCGATGGAAGCAGACAACAAGGGGGGCTTCCCTAGCGGGGCTGTCCGCTTCCATCCGCTGGCACCCGCGGGCACCAGGGGATGGAAGCAGACGGCCCCGGGGGGGTAAGGAGCATGGGGGAGGGGGCTTACCTGCCGGGGCCATCCACAGTGGATGGCCCTGGGGGGAGGGAGTTAGGCCCCCCCTCACCCACCCACCACCATTTTTTCCTCATAGACTTGCATTGGGGGAAAGCTTTCTTTCCCCCAATGCAAATCTTTGGGGAGGGGGGAATGGCGGCCGATCCAAAAATCGGAAGTTCTGATTTTTCGATCGGGATCGGACCTGATCCGGTCCGGGTGCCCTACAGGGGCCCCTGTTCCTTTTAAATTTATGTCTGTTGCTAACTTATCAGTGAAGAGTAACTGGCAGATTTTTTTACTCCAATGTTTGATTCAAATTTATACCCATATTCCAAACTCATTCATTTTTACACGTTTCGTCTCGGTTGTATTTCTTTACCCCTGACATTTACTCTTGGGTGTTTTGTTTGCAGCTGTTTCATTTTCATCTAAATTGTTTTGGAAGGTGTTAGAGGGAGTTTCCTGTTTGGAAAGATGCTGATACATGCATACTTTCCAATGGTATTTAATATAATTAAGCTTTCATATATAACCAAAAACATTTTATAGCAGTAATCCTCAGCATCAGTGTTGCTCTTATCCTGCACAACAAAGGAATGGGATAGAAGACCAGGGCAAGGCATGCAAGGACCTAACATTTATGTGGACACATAGATTAGTCATATATGTCAGGCCCATGGATTTTTAGGGGACCTTTTTATGGCTGAATATAATACCTGAGGAACCTAGGAGAAACTTAGCCTGGGTCTAATTTTTATGGATCCTTCTGATGGATCCTTCTGGATTCCAGAAGGCCTTGGAGGGTTCTATGGCTGATGTCATCGATGATCCTGTAGAAGCCCTAGTCAATAGATGGAATCAAGATCTAATTAGGGCTATCGACACGATTGCCCCCAAACGTCTTCTCTGACCCGCTTCTAACCAGGCGCCCTGGTATACAGAAGATCTCAGGGAGTTGAAGCGGGAAGGACGAGTACTGTAGCTCCGATGGCAAGACAGAGGTGCTTACTGTCAAGGGCCCCAACCTGGGTTTGGAGGTGTGTCAAACAGTTCTGGATGGGGTTACACTCCCCCTGAAAGGCTGTGTTCGCAGCTTCCCATCACTCCAAATGACAGCTCAGATAGATGCGGTGGCCAGGAGTGCCTACTATCAGCTTCGGCTGATATGCCAGCTGCGACCCTTCCTGGAGTTGGAAGGCTTAACTTCTGCAATGCGCTGTACATAGGGCTACCTCTGTGCCTAGTCTGGAAATTTCAACAAGTTCTAAATATGGCAGCCAGGTTGGTCACTGGTACACCTAGGGGTGACCATATCTCACCAGCTTTAAAATCTCTCCACTGGCTGCCAATTAGTTTCCAGGTGAAGTACAAAGTGTTGGTCATTACCTTTAAAGCCCTACATTAGAGTGATCAGATAAAATCCAGGTCAGGGCTCATGTAACTTTAACAGTTGTAGAGAAAAGGGAATTTCAGCCAGTGTCATTTGTATGCAATTAGTTCCTGGTGAAATTCCCTCTTCATCAGAACTGTTAAAGTTGCAGGGGCCCTGCCTTCTTTTGTATATGGTCACTCTAGTATAGTGCATGCACCTTTAACTGTTGTGATGAAGAGGGAATTTCACCAGGAACTCATTGCATACAAATGACACTGGCTGAAATTCCCTTTTCTCTACAACTGTTAAAGTTACATGAGCCCTGAACTGGATTATATCTAGTCACCCTACTCTACATGGTTTGGGTCCAGATTACCTGCGGTATTGCCTTCTCCCATACAATCCTCCCTGCATGCTCAGGTCCTCTGGGAAGAATTTACTACAGTCAACAAAAACTAGGCTGACAACCATTACCCAGAGGACCTTTTCTTCTGCCACTCCCAGATTGTGGAATGACCTGCCGGGAGAGATCCGCCAACTCACCAGTCTTCAAGAATTTAAAAGAGCTGTAAAGAGTGATCTCTTCTGGCAGGCCTACCCAGATGAATTTTAAGTGTTTTTATTGGTGTTTTATTGGTATTTTAATGATGTGTTGGTTTTATGTGCTTTTAATCAGTTTTGTGTATTTTGTGTTTGATGTTGTTCCCCTCCTCGATCTGGAGGGAGAGGTGGGTAATAAATAAATATGTTATTATTATTATTATTATTATTATTATTATTATTATTATTATTTTGCCATGATCTTTAAAATTGGTGGCCATAATTAATGCCAGTCTCTGATGGGGCCAGTTTAAAATTTCTGAAAGACTTTAAATAACCTACAAAGAGCAACTTTACTTTAAGATAAGTCTTCACACTGCTCTCAGGTGCTCCAAAGGCAGCTTCACCAGCTGTACGCCAGTCTTCCCATGGGTATTTCCTATGGGAGTACCTATGTATAGCCAGGGAGGCTGTCTGCAGAGCACCTGAGACTAACTTCCTTTTAACTTAAATAAATAATATTTCAATTGCTCTCTGGCTCTCCAAATGCTGCCTCTCTGCTGTCTGGAGGGCTCCCAATGGGAATTCAAGAAAGCATGGACAGCTAAGGAGGCTGTGCAATGCCACACAAGGGGAGTGTCAAAGGAAGTGCACACAGATACCCTGGCCACAATGTAACTTTGTTAATGGAAGTGCCACACAAAAACCTCCCCCCCCCAAATTCCATCAGAACCCCCACCCTACAAAAGAGGCAGAAAAAACACCCACTATGGCCTCTTGAGGGGGGCAAAGAGTGGAGTGTAGGGGGGCTACACTCCACATAGCTTGACATCTAACTGAAACGGCATCCCCTTCCCTCCCTTCCTCAGTTGTGCCCCATGTTAAGGTTTAGGCAGTAAATTCCTCAGAGCAGGGACCTGATCTCTTATACTTTGATGGCACCAATTAAATAAATGATGGTGATATGAATAAAATTCCTTAATAATCCTTAAAGTGAGCATATCACTTATATCATTTGATAACACTTTACTAATTAGTTTATATCCAATCAGAAAGCAGAAGCAGGAACCTTACATAATTATATCCAATTAGGTTTAGGTTTCTACCTGCTTTATCTGTCTCTGATTTTATTGTTTTACTGCTGCATTTTTTAATTGCTTCATTGTTGCAAGTCACCCTGAACACTCTTTTCTACAGTGGAAGGGTGGGATATACATTTTCTTACATAAATAAATAGGAATGACCATGGGGTGGTATTTCTGCATTTATATGTACTTATATAATGGCTATGATTTCCAATTTGGCAATGAAAAGGATTTATAACTTAATGGTATTAATCAATGGCACAGGTCATAACGTTACTATAACTGGTAACTCATTAAAAGAAAAGTGCAAAACTCATATATATTGCCTATTTATCTGCTAGAACAAATAGCATGGATACCTTTACAGTCAAATTGCCCATTACAGGTCAGCTAACAATTCATTCCATTGGCAATGAATCAAGAAAGATGCAGAAGTTATTGGGAGGAGAAAATGTAGTTAGGGAAAGTCAACATTTGTTCTAATGGACACCACTGAGAAACATGCACATGGTTAATGTGTAGGGAGTGGGGCTGAGGGAGTTCAAAAGAACTAAAGGACCTGGAGGTTGCAGCAAACTGCATACAAATATTGAAATTAAAAACATACAACACCAACAACTGAGGATTCTTAGTATATCAGTTCCACATTGGAAACAAGACACAGAGCTCCAAAGTACAGGGACAAATTTGGATAATAAGTAAGTATCCTTCCCAAAACAAAAACAAAAAAATCAAGTCCCCGGTTCTTCCTCTGAAAACCCTCCTTTGTTCTGATTTCTCCCTACTCTGTATTTCCTTGATATCATTCAGTTTCATGATTTCCCACGGTTTTTCACCTTCATTAAGTATTTCATTAGGACAATCCATCACAATCCCAAACTTGAAACTGGTTGTTTCCCAATTTCATGTTTAGATATTCTAGATAAATTGACCTACTTTTCTCTTAAGTAGCTTTTTGATATTGTAACTTTACATAAAAATGGAGTTGTTGTCCCCTGTTCAAAAGTGACTAAAAGAGCAATTCTATAGGTTGGAGACGGGTAGGGTGACCATATTTTGGAAACCAAAAAGGAGGACAACATGGCCGGCCCTCAAGGAGGCGTCCCCACCCCAACATACTCAACCCCCAAGGCAGGCCCATCTTTACATGACCGCCCCCAAGGGGGTGTGGCCTTGGTCATATGTATATTCTACACCTCACAATTAAGATAAACCCATACTACATAATATGTTAATGTTAAAATCACTGAAATAAAGAACAAGTGAGACATCCAATGTATCTGAAATTAACATGTATTTTGGTTGCTGTACAAATTTCTTTATGGTAGTTCTTTTTGCTGTCCTCATACAAGATCAATAGAAAAGAAAATCTATTATTTTCCATTTTTCTAAAGGAAACAGATCCTGCATTAGGAAAAAAATTAGCTAAAGAACACTGTGGTTAGGAGGGGGTACACCAGTACTAGACAAAACAGAAAATGGGAAATATATGCTAAAGAAAGATTAGACAGGAAGGCAAAAGGTGCAATCCTTTAGCCAGGAAAAAAGCCCTACAACTCCATGCATTGCACAGCCAGCATGCATAGGACTGTGCCCTACCCAGAAGCAAGCCTCACTGAGTTTCATAGGACTTATTCCCAGGTAAGGGTGGGGAAAGAAGAGTGTAAGAATGATTGGGTCACTGTAGCAATCTTTTCTCAGGCCTATTCAGTGTGATCTAATATTAAGCAAGAAAGAGCAGCTCTCTTTAAAACATTGAAACACTTGAGATGTAATATAAACTAGATTTTCACAAATCAATTTCTATTCAAGGTCTTGCTCCAGGCATAGCAGCCTTTTGCAAATTTTTATGTGTACACTATTATTGGGAGAACTGGTGATAAGCACCCACAATAGGCTGACCAGATTTTAAAAGTAAAAATCCCGGTCCCCCCCGCCCCCCCACCCAAAACAACCCCCCCACCAAGCCACACCCCCCCAAAAAACCCAGCCTGGACCTACCGCTGGGTTCCTCCGTCGCCCGCGCGGCCACGCGGGGTCCTCTGTCGCTGCCCACGCGGCTGCGCCGGGTCCTCCGTCGCCCGCGCAGCCGCGCGGGGTCCTCCGCTGCCGCCCGCGCAGCCGCGCGAGGTCCTCCGTCGCCGCCCGCGCGGAAGAGGCGGGAGAGGGCCGGATCCGGAAGTGACGTAACCGGCCCTCTCCCGTCTCTTCTGCGCTGCCTCTGGCCTTTCTGGGGCTCGTCGCAATGGCGACGAGCCTCGAGGAGCCCGGACGCCCGCGCGGAAGAGGCGGGCGTGGGCGTCCGGGCTCCTCAGGGCTCATCGCCATCGCGATTGAGCCCCAAGGAGGCCAGAGGCTGCGCGGAAGAGGCGGGAGAGGGCCGGTTACGTCACTTCCGGATCCGGCCCTCTCCTGCCTGTTCCGCGCGGCCTCTGGCCTTACGAGCCCGGCAGCGGCGGCAAAGGCGGCGGAGGAGCCCGGGAAGCGGCCGCCCCAGCAGGTAAGAGCCCCCCTTTGTGCTTACCTGCAGGGGCGTCCGCTTCCCGAGCTCCTCCACCGCCTCCGGATCTCGCTGCCACCGCCGTGTGACCCCCCGCCACCCCGGTTTCCCCCCGGTTGGCCCGGTTGGCCCGGTTGGCCTCTGGATTCCCGGTTAGGACCGGGAAATCCCGAGCCACCTGGTCAGCCTAACCCACAATATGGCCTCAGTGGTGAGTTTCTACCAAATCCTGTTACTATACCACTATCAAAACATCTGGCTACAAGTTACAAGATTATAGAGTTTACATTTTATTTATTCATTCCATTTATATCCTTCTTGGTGGCTGCCCTGGGGCTCTGGAACTCCCCTCCCAGAGAAGCTAGACTTGCTCCCTCCTTGGTGTGCTTTCGGAGGCAGGCTAAAACTTTTCGGTTTCAGCAGGCCTTTGGGGAGTAGTTTAGACCTTTGTGGATGTACTGTTTTAATTTGTAAGCCGCCTTGAGTCCCATTATTGGGAAAAAGGAGGGATATAAATAAATTAATAATAATAATATCCTGCCATTTTTCCTGCAAGGAACCCAAGGCAGCATATATAATCCTCCTTCTCTCATCCTCAAAACAACAACCTGTGAGGGAGGCTGTGCTGAGAGTCTGTGATTGACCCAAAGTCACCCAGTGAGCTTCCATGGCTGAGCGGGGACTAGAACCCAGATTTCCCGACTCGCAGTCTGACACTCTAGCCACTACACCACAATCCTAAACTCAGACATTTAATATACTCACAATATTAAATGGATAGTCAATGTGAAGTTCAGGTTAATTCTGGTTATCTTTGTAGTTATGACTAGACAGAGTAGCGTAGCCCTACCCAGAAGTAAGCTCAATTGAGTTTATTGTATTGAGTTTACTTCCAGGTAACTGAGCATAGGATCGTAGCCTAAATAATTTAAAGGACACACAAAGATAGCAAAGTGCACAGCATCTTTTTAAAAAAAAACTTGAGTGCCCTAGTTTTACAAAAAATATTGACATTATATTGGCATCTAGTAATCCTGAAGCAAGTTTAAAAATAGCAGTCCAATAGCATCTTCAGGCTACTCTTTACAGCATTTCCCTCATTTTTCAAAATATCACTGTACAAGACTCCCTTACTGTTAAGAAACACATTCAGACAAAATTAAAAGACCAGCAGGATTTGCAGCTGATCTATTCATGGTTACTGAGCATGCGTTGGATTACAGTCTTAATCAGTAAATGAATCAACTAATATAATTGATTAATCATGGTAACAAATTTTAATCCATGCAATTAAGGAATAGCTTTAAAAAAAATTCTCTTGCTTATGGTGTGTTTCTGTAATAAACAAGAAACTTTAGCAACAGATGGCTGCTTTTTAACATTTTCTCATGCTTCCTTCAATATCTCAAAAGATCGCTTACAGTGAGGTTTCGATATATAACCAGTAAAAGGGCAGAATGATTTACTCAACTACAAAACGTCTCTAATTCATTACCAGGCATTTTAAAAAAGTGTATACATTTTTATCTGAGCCACCAGGCACAGCACAAACGTAAACACAGCCAATATGTTTTACCTGATAACCGATGACAAAACAAAAGGCCGAAGTTTGGCTACTTTGGCTCAGTCTTCTCTCACAAGTGGGTCTATGACTGTCCTGGCAAAAGTGAAGTAAAAGCTGAAGGGGCAGGATTGCAGATTGAGATTGATTAACAAATGATCAAGGAACACCTAACCTCCCTTGTGCACTGTGGGAATGCTGTGGACATAGTATATCTTGACTTCAGCAAAGCTTTTGACAATGTACCACATGACATTCTGATCAGCTAGCAAGCTAAAAGTGGACTAGATGGAACAACTATTAGGTGGATCCACAGTTGGCTACAGAGTTCTTATCAACGGTACCTTTTTACACTGGGGGAAGTAACGAGTGGGGTACCACAGGGCTCAGTCCTGGGCCCAGTGCTCTTCAATGTTTTTGTTAATGATTTGACCGAGGAGGTGCAGGGACTGCTTATCAGATTTACAGATGACACAAAATTGGGTGGGACCGCTAATACCCTGGAAGATAGAAACAAACTTCAAAGTGATCTTGATATGCTGGAGCGCTGGGCTGAAAACAGAATGAAATTTAATAAGGGATAAATGCCAAGCTCTACACCTAAAAAAAGAAACCAAATGCACATTTACTAGGTGGGGGATACTTGGAATTGTTGTAGATCACAAGCTGAATATGAGCCAACAGTGTGATGTGGCTGCAAGAAAAGCAAATGCTATTTTCAGCTGCATCAGTAGAATTACAGCTTCCAAATCATGCAAGGTACTGGTTCCCTTCTATTCGGCACTGGTTAGGCCCCATCTTTACTATTGCATCCTGCTCTGGGTACCACACGTCAAGAAAGATGCAGACAAGCTGGAGGGGGTTTAGGGGGCAACGAGGATGATCAGGGGTCTGGAAACAAAGCCCTATGAGGAGAAACTGAAAGAACTGGGCATGTTTAGCCTGGAAAAGAGAAGACTGATGGGAGACATAATAGCACTCTTCAAATGTTTGAAAAGTTGTCAAACAGAGAAGGCTCAAGATCTCTCCTTGATAATCCCAGAGTGCAGGACATGGAATAATGGGTTCAAGTTACAGGAAGTCAGACCGGCTGGACATCAGGAAAAACTTCCTGACTATTAGACAGTGGAACCAATGACCTAGGGAGGTGGTAGGCTCACCCACAGTAGAGGCATTCAAGAGGCTGCTGGACAGCCATCTGTCAGGGATGCTTTAAAGTGGATTCCTACATTAAGCAGGTGGTTGGACTCAATGGCCTTATAGGCCCCTTCCAACTTTACTATTTATGATTCTATGATTCTGAGACAGTGGCCTGGGATCTGAGACGGCTGGGATAATTTGCACACTCTTCTGCAATTCTGGGAAGAGACCCAACGTCACTGTGAGCAGCAGAGAAGTTGGACTTCGACTGACTGGCTCAAGACAGTGGCCCACTTGCCTTTCTCCCTCTATAGCATATAATGGATGGAAAGGAGTCTCTAGTGGTGGTGACCTGCACCTACACTTACAACAAGTGCAAGCTGGTTGCACTATTGGAAGAAAAGTGAGAGTACTTGAGCGGCGGGTGTCCACCCTCCAAGGAATAACGGACAGTGAAGATGTCTTAGACGGAATGGTGGAATTGCAACAGCAACAAGAAGCACAGGAGATGGAAGAGCAATAGCAAATTGAAGCAAAAGTGGAGAATACTGAGGTGAGGAAAGCTAGTGAAGAGGAAAGGGTGACTATTAGGAGCAGAAGAATTAGAAAACACTCTGCACCAGTGAAACCATTAGAGTTATGCAACCACTTTCAGCTACTGGAGGATGAGACTGGAGGACAGTCTACAGAGGAAGAATTATAGGGGATCCCATACAACAGTGAGTAAGATGCAGAAAGTCAGTTGAACAAGAAGAAGAGAAGAGTAGTCATTGTGGGAGACACCCTGCTGCATGGTATTGAAACCCAAGTATGTCACGAAGACCCATGGACTCACCAAGTATGCTGTCTCCCTGGAGGAGAGATTCGAGACATGATTGAAGGGTTGCCAAAGCTCATCAAGCCCATTGACACATATCCTTTTCTTCTCATCCATGTGGAAACAAATGATATAGCCAAGTGGAGCTATGAAGAAATCACGTCAGACTTTGAAACTTTGGGAAGGAAACTCAAGAACTTTGGAGCCCAGATAGTTTTCTCATCCATCCTCCCAGTTCTTCGAAGAGGATTAGAAAGGTAAAGAAAAATACTCTAAGTGAACAACTGGCTACAAAGGTGGTGCCGATGTGAGGGATTCGGATTCTGGGACCACAGGCTACACTACTTGGAAGATGGTTCTCTTCTATTCAGCACTGATTAGGCCTCATCTTGAGTATTATGTCCAGTTCTGGGCACCACACTTCAAGAAGGATGTGGACAAGCTGTGTGTGTGTGTCGGGGGGGGGGGGGGTTCAGAGGAGGGCAACGAGGATGATCAGGGGTCTGGAAATGAAGCCCTATGAGGAGAGACTGAAAGAACTGGGCATGTTTAGAAGAGAAGAGAAGACTGAGGGGTGACATGATAGCACTCTTCAAATACTTGAAAGGTTGTCTGACAGGGGAGAGCCAGGATCTCTTCTCCACCATCCCAGAGTGCAGGACACGGAATTATGAGGTCAAGTTTCAGGATGCCAGATTCCTGACTGTTAGAGCTGTACAACATTAGAACCAATTACCTAGGGAGGTCGTGGGCTCTCCCATACTAGAGGTCTTCAAGATGCAGCTGGACAGCCATCTGTCAGGTATGCTTTAAGGGGAATTCGATGGCTTTATAGGCCCCTTCCAACTCTACTATTCTATGATTCCCATCTGTACCAATGCTCACCAATGAGATGGCCTCAGAAGCCTAACTAGCAGAAAACACTGGGAAGGAGAACAGAAAAGCTAAAAGCCTCCCACAGTGCTGGCAAGTGGCAAGAGCCCAGCTTGATGCTGGATACTTAGAAGCATATGATCTTGGAGATTTCTGTCTAGCAGACATTCATCTGATAGGATTGTGCCCTCAGCAGACCAGATTGCCAACTGCATTTAAATGAAGAAAGCTTTGCAAAGATTGATCAGATTCACTGAATTCTGCCTTGAAAATCTCATTTGCTTCTAGAAAATCTACAGTGTTTGTATGCATTTTCCACTTTTTTCTTCTCCATATATTTTTAATAGCCCAGTGTCATATAGTCTCAAAAGAAACAAAAAAACTTTTAAATAAGCTTCTAGATTCTCTCCCTTTAAAACTAATTAATTGGCTTAAACAAAATTATTCTGCTTTGAATCATTCCAAGAGAAGAGTTCATTAAGCCATTCAACAAGAGAAAGAAGAATCATTAACATTCCTTTGTTGTAATAAATTATCAGACACCCCAAAAAGCCTCTCCAAGAGGCTAAATCATAGTCTGTTCCTAATTCAAGGAAGATACATTTGTCAGAGTCTACAGCAACCAACTGTTACAATCCATAAGCAGCAGGGATCCTCATTCCAGAGTCAGTAACATCCATAACAGGCAATCAAATATCCAAGGTTCCTGGTTCTGGCCTCATAATTTGCTGAAGTGGCAAGCAGCGAGCCTCTCAGGCAGTACCCGCAGGTCACAATGCAACAGAGACGCCATGCCCCAGGAGGGGGCACATCCTTAGATTTCTGCGCTTACAGCAGTCGATGCCCAACCAAAAGTTATGGAGGCAAGGAACTCACCACTTTTATCCAAATTGCAAACAGATGGGGCAGCCTTTCCACGATAGTGAAGAAAAGCGAAGATTCCTCAGGGGTGGGCATTGATGGTGTGAAGCCCTCTCCTCTCTCTCCTCTATTAGCTCTGCTCCTTTCTCCATACTTAATTTTTTTAGTGTGAACTACAATTGAAACACTTCAGGTGTGGTAGAAAAGTTATCCAACCTTTGTTGGCCCAAAGCAGAACCAAACCAGGACCAACTTTAATAAAAAAGCTGGCCCCAAAAGAAACCACATGAGGACTTCTTTGAAATGTGTTGACTCCTGCTCTGCTTCTTGCCTCAGAACTGGATGAAATTTGCACATACTGAGACATCCATTGTGCTGAAAGCAGAACAGAATATTGTATGTTTGTATTCAGCACATCTGGCAGTGCACTCCTGTTTGGGAATTTTGTACCATGGAGGAGACTCATGAAGCATAGAATCATAGAACCATAGAATAGAAGAGTTGGAAGGGGCCTATAAGACCATTGAGTCCAACCCCCTCTGCTCAGTGCAGGAATCTACCTTAAAGCATCCCGGACAGATGGTTGTCCAGCTGCCTCTTGAAGGCCTCTAATGTGGAAGAGCCCACCACCTCCCTAGGTCATTGGTGCCATTGCCGTATTGTTCTAACAGTCAGGAAGTTTTTCCTGATGTCCAGCCAGAATCTGGCTTCCTGTAACTTGAGCCCATGATTCCGTGTCCTGCACTCTGGCATGATTGAGAAGAGATCCCAGCCCTCCTCTGTGTGACAATCTTTCAAGTATTTGAAGAGTGCTATCATGTCTCCCCTCCATCTTCTCTTCTCCGGGCTAAACATGCCTAGTCTTTCAATCTCTCCTCATAGGGCTTTGTTTCCAGACCCCTAGTCATCCTCGTTGCCCTCCTCTGAACACACTCCAGCTTGTCTGCATCCTTCTTGAAGTGTGGTGCCCAGAACTGGACGCAATACTCAAGATGGGGCCTAACTAGTGCCGAATAGAGGGGAACCAGCACCTCACGCGATTTGGAAGCTATACTTCTATTAATGCAGCCCAAAATAGCATTTGCTTGTTTTGCAGTCACATCACACTGACATGAGTGTGGTTGGCAGTCAGCTGTTTAGACCTTGAGAGGGCCTCCTCAAGATGAAAAGCAGACCTGCTGTTCATGACCATGGCATATGGGTATTTTCCTATTTTATTTTTGTATGTTTTAATTTTTTGTATGTTTTAATCCCTGTCGTAAGTTGTCTTGAGTCTCTTTCTGAGAAAGATGTCTAATAAATGTAATAAATAAAGCCAGGAAATGTTTGTGGCTGGAAAGAGATATCATAGGCAGGGGGAAAGTGGCAGACAAGGAGAATACACTTCTGAGGGTTTCATAGGTACAGCCTTCCCCAACCTGATGCCCTTCAAATGTTTTTGACTACAGTTTCCACCATCGCTGACCATTGTCCATGCTGGCTTGGGCTGATTGCAGTTGTAGTCCAAAACTTCTGGAGAGCACCAGGTTTGGGGAATGCTGCTCTGGTGAGACTGGCATGTATGAGCGACTGTAAGGGTTAGGGTTAGGGTTAGGGTTAGGGTTAGGGTTAGGGTTAGGGTTAGGGTTGCATGCATGAGCCATGGGGATCAAAGGCTTTTCCCATCCCACTTTGTTATTCTGTAACGAACAAAGGTGCCTCTTTGCTGCACAAGCACAAGAAACCTTAGCGAAGGGGGGGGCACTCAACGAGTGGAGAGAAAGCACTCAGAGCAAACTGGACTATGTCAAAAAGAATTCAGCAAAGGTGAAACATAACCACAGGAGGAAAGACGACAGCCTGATTTTGGAGCCAGACGCTAATAAAGATCTGAGATATGATAAGATTAAACAAAAATAATTATTTGATAAGGAAGGGCTTTGTGAACTGGCAGCACTCAAAACAGGTGTTAGTATGCTAGTGGAGTTTGAAACAAAAGTGGTTTGTCTCAGCGACTGAAGACAAGAATGCCAATGTGGTGTTGGGCTCCTGTCTTTAGAATGTTTTATATTGTTTGGCACACACTCTTCTGTATGTTGCGCAAACATCACATGCAATATACATGGCAGAGCTTAGTAGAAGCTTGAGGAATAGGACAGCAGATACCCCACTCATTTCTAGCAGTGTAACTCATTTGGCTGCACAAATACCAGTCTGTGATTTCTTCCTGGCTGTTTGATTAGGTTTTACTTATTTCTATTTATGCTTTTAGTTGTTTATTGATTTTATTGTTATAATTGCTTTTTGTAATTATTTTATGGTTGTGAGCTGCCTTGGAGACCTCTTTCGGTATTTCAATAAATCAATAAATGGAAATAAGTAAATCTTCATTCCTGTAAATAACTCTGAAGTCTCTCAGTTGCATCACCAATACCCCAGAGCAGTATTTCTCAAACTAATTTGGCCACAGCACACTTTCAGGCTTGAAAAATATTGACAGAGCCCATAAATGCCGATCTGGGAGCCTGGGGGGGGGGGGGATATAGAATACCCCAGGATAAAGGGGAAGGTTGAGGAAATTTTGGAGCAAAATAGAAGAAATTAAGCCTGTTTTCATATTTTAAAAAAATTGATGTACACAATGTTCAAAAGTGCATCTGATTTTTTTATTTGAATTTTTAAAAGTTAGGAGTTGGAGGGTGGGGAGTCACAAAGCCTAGACCCTTAAAAGCTGGTTTATAGAGCCAACATAAAAAAAATGAAAAAACTTTCCTACCTTCTGGCTGATGCTGCTGTCTGCTGAGGGTTTGGAAGGATTCAAGTCAATTGCCAGGCTTGCAGGTTGTCCCCCCCACACACACCATATACAGAATTCAGAAATGAAAATTGAACACACACACACACAGCTCAGTCACCTGCTGCTAGGGTGACCAGATAAAATCCAGGTCAGGGCTCATGTCACTTTAACAGTTGTAGAGAAAAGGGAATTTCAGCCAGTGTCATTTGTATGCAATTAGTTCCTGGTGCTATTCCCTCTTCATCACAACAGTTAAAGTTGCAGGGGGCCTGCCTTCTTTTGTATATGGTCACTCTAGTATAGTGCATGCGCCTTTAACTGTTGTGATGAAGAGGGAATATCACCAGGAACTAATTGCATACAAATGACACTGGCTGAAATTCTCTTTTCTCTACAACTGTTAAAGTGACATGAGCCCTGACCTGGATTTTATCTGGTCAGCCTACACTGCTGCTGCAACCTATGGAAGAGACTGCACTCCTAAGTCCTGGCCACAGACACCGGCCATGTGACGCAGACGCTGTGCTCTGATAGGGTCATGAGTTCTCAAGGTCACCTATATGGCTTGAGGAGGGGTGGAGGTTGCTCTATCTTCCTTATGGACTCCCACTTGCAGGAGCCAGTGAGCCTTTGTGATGGCCATGACACAATAGCAGCCTTTGCCATCTGAATACAATTCAATTATGTATTTTTGCTACATGCATAATTTTATATTAAATATTTTGGAGGAGGAAATATTGCTAGCATTGAAATTTTATCACAGTTGGAACCGTAGGCACATTGTGTGCCCTCGTTTGGGAAGCTCTGCCTCAGAGTGTCAAATATCAATGGCAGGTCTATTTACAGCAACAGAAGTTAAAGTAGGGTGACCAGATAAAATCCAGGTCAGGGCTCATGTCACTTTAACAGTTGTAGAGAAAAGGGAATTTCAGCCGGTGTCATTTGTATGCAATTAGTTCCTGGTGCTATTCCCTCTTCATCACAACAGTTAAAGTTGCAGGGGGCCTGCCTTCTTTTGTATATGGTCACTCTAGTATAGTGCATGCGCCTTTAACTGTTGTGATGAAGAGGGAATATCACCAGGAACTAATTGCATACAAATGACACCGGCTGAAATTCCCTTTTCTCTACAACTGTTAAAGTTACATGAGCCCTGACCTGGATTTTATCTGGTCACCCTAAGTTAAAGCTACACATGATGGGGTAGTTCTATGATTCTTCTGTTAACACCTGCTTCCCAGGCATGACATGAAGCCAAGGACCGGGGGCCAACCTGGCCCATCCATCGGCCAGAGAAGGAGCAGTGGCAGGGAGCTCCTCCCCCTCGCTTGCAGAAAGGACACTTGGCTCCAACTGACAGTGGTCCTCCTGGGACCACAGAAGGAAGGGAAAGAATGCACGGGCACCATCCATTGGCCAAAGGGGCAACAATGGCTATTCAAGCGGCGACACCAGCAAGCAAATAGCCTGGCTTAAAGTGCATTCAAAGGCTCGCTCACCTTATTCTGCTACGTTATTCTATTATGTTATTAATGCCTGATATGTTATTTTGCCCTTGGAAAAAATTGATCTCCCAGGCTCCCCCTCTCCCTTTAAAACCATAAAAAGGTGCCACCTCTGATTGAATTGCGTTCCACACTCTGAGCACTTTTATGGCTTCTCCTTTGTGTGAATTCTTTGATGTCGGTTAAGGTCTGTGCTGTGAGCAAAGTGTTTTCCACACTCTGCACATTCATAGGGCTTCTCCCCTGTGTGAGTTCTTTGATGACTCTGAAGGGAGGATGTCTGACTGAAGCTCTTTCCACACTCTAAGCATTCATAGGGCTTCTCACCTGTGTGGATTGTGTGATGATTATTCAGGCTCGTGCTGTAGTGGAAACACTTTCCACATTCAAAGCATTTAAAAGGCTCCTCACTACTGTGAATTCTTTGATGTAACTTAAGCTTGCCGCTCAAATTGAAGTTCTTTCCACACTCTGAGCATTTATAGGGCTTCTCACCGGAGTGAATTCATTGATGTCGCTGAAAATTTGTGGTCCAAGTGAAACTCTTTCCACACTCTGAGCGTTGATATGGCTTCTCACCAGAGTGAATTCTTCGATGTGACTTAAGATGGCTGCTTGCAGTGAAGCTCTTTCCACACTCTGAGCATTGATAGGGCTTCTCACGAGAGACTACGGAGCCTGTATCTAACGTCAGTTCAATGCCTTGAGAATTCCTTTCTGCAGGGACAGGCACTGTAACAATGCATATACCATTCTAGCCACTGTTGTAGGTGGATAGCAAGGTCTTTCACATTTAAGACAGTAAAATGTCTGGTAAAGCAACTTCATTTACAGATTGTTGAGACTGGGTGCTCTAGCATATACCCTAGCATTCCTTTTGCACTGTCTCCTATGAGCTTCCCTTGCATGGCAGTGAGCATAATTTGCTTTATGTTGTGTTGATCCACAATAATAGCATACACATCTTGAGGGCTGTTGGCACTGTTTGGAAAGGCCGTACCACCTGCACTGGTTCTATCTTCCCTTGATCTTTGCTCTGCCACTGCAGTTTCTATCTGGCTAGCAATTGTCATAGCTTCCTGTGAGGTAAGATCAATTTCTAACAAGAGGCATCCCATGATGCAAAGCTTCACTGCCTTCTCTACCAACTAATCCCAATTTATTTCCTATGTCACATCCCTAAAATTACAAGTAACAACCATTTCCCTCAAAACAGCAATAGATTGATCTGTAGTTTCTTCTTGTTTCTGTCCCTGCTGATGAAATTTATAGCGTTCCACCAGAACAGGCCCCAAAAAGTTCCAGCCAAAGCTTCTGCTCCCAAGCAGTGGATGAGTAATGCATGCTTCCTTGCCTCTGGACATTCATCATCATGACTAGTCAACACATAGGTATTAAACGTTACATGGAGAATGGTTGGGGGCAGAGAGAAAGGGATGCTCCAACTTGTTGAAATTCTCTCAACTTCACTTCAGAGCTCGGTTTGCCTTGCTCCAATCTCATTTGTGGCCTGCTTTTTGTTCATTTGAGTGAGAAAAGTGCGCATTTCAAACAGAAAAGCTGTACATTTTTCAAAAGTGTCCACTTTTCCTCATTGACTAAAGCATGAAAATGCAAATTTTAAAACAGCATTTTTAAAAACTGTGTATTTTTTGAAGTGCGCATCCTGCAAACATAAACACAAGCTCTGGAATTTGTGAACTCTTATCTGCATTCATGCTCAGGACCGCAAACAGGGCGTTTTCAGGTGATTTGAGAACTGAAATGAACTTCTGGTATATCCGCCTATGCATGTGGGCTGGAGCTGGAGAAATTTATCATCTCAGAAGCTCATCAATAAGACTTTACTCCCACCAAGACATTTGACCAAACACTGTCGTGGAAAGCTATTAAAATAGCCTCTTAAGTGGGAAAAGGAAGTGTCATGGCAAATATTATAGTGAAGCTCAGTGACTTTCACATTCTGATGAGTTTCTTGGAATGTATAGGTCAGATCATGGATGAATCTGTGCTGCATGAAGTAATGGAACTTATTTATGCGGAAAATACTGTTCTATACCTTCTAAGAGGAAAAGCCATTTCACCTTCTCTCGGACCACATAATAAAACTGACAAACTTTCATTGCTTTAGTAAAGCATAATATATTCAAACTTGAAGGTTTCTCAGCCAGTGGCTAGTGCTTATTGCCAGAAGATGCAACTTCTAAACAGTACATGTCACCAGGAGCTGTTGCAGGCTTGAAGACTGTCAAGAGTAATGTTGGGCAAGACTGACATTTGTGCTGCTTGCTTATCTTCTAAGGTCAAGGAGGTTGTGGAACTATTTCAGATATGAAAACATCATTTTTCTGACACACATACAGTGTCATTGTGGCTGCTGTATATGGAGATGGTAGGAGTGATGCAGAAATTTATTAGAACAGAAAAGAGAACTGGTACGTGGAAGTTACATCTTCAGATCTTATGTGAGAATGATGCTTTCTGCAACTGAGCACAACAATTACAGCAAGTCTCCAGAACTTGAAAACAATAGAAATAACTAATCCATCAGTTTTCTCAGAATTTGAAAATGGAATGTATCTTATTAGGTCTGACAGATTTTGGGCAGGTATGTTACCAGACATGGTCATTGAGCAGGAACATACACTAAGTGTGAAGAGTGCTGACAGAAGACAGAGGAATGTTTGAAGTTCAGTGTTCTATTTGGATATTATCTCATTCAGCTTGCTTGGAGGACCATTTACTGAAGGAAAAGCTGATGGAAGTCTCATGCAACAAATGACCAATGTAAGGAAAGCAGAGGCTGCAGGCAGGAAAGAAACTATACAGAGGTTTGTTTATTTATTTATTTATTTATTTATTGCATTTGTATACCGCCCCATAGCCGAAGCTCTCTGGGCAGTTTAAATAGGATTAAAACAATTAGAAACAATATACAAAAATAAAAACAGCAAAAACATACAACATACACACAATGCACACATACATTTAAAACCACTACAACAGCCCAAAAAAGCTACCAAAAAAAAAAAAAAACCAGGCTCCTCAGATATTGCCAAATGCCTGAGAGAAGAGGAAAGTCTTGACCTGGCACTGAAAAAATAACAATGTTGGGGCCAGGCGGGCCTCGTCAGGGAGATCGTTCCACAATTGGGGGGCCACCACAGAGATGGCCATCTCCCTTGTTGCCGACCTCCGAGCTTCCCTCGGAGTAGGCATTCGGAGGAGGGCCTTAGATGTTGAACGTAGTGTTCGGGTAGGTTCATGTTGGGAAAGGCGTTCCATCAGGTATTGTGGTCCCAAGCCGTGTAAGGCTTTATAGGTTAAAACCAGCACTTTGAATCGGGCTCGGAAACATACAGGCAGCCAATGCAAGCGGGCCAGAGTAGGTCTTATATGCTCAAACCTTCTGGTTCCAGTTATCAATCTGGTACTTTAATATTTAATAGGAAAAAAGTATTGAATCTCCCACTACCAGGAGTTCCTGATCCCTGGAGGCACATCCTCAGTATGATAGGATATTTGTTCATTGTTTGAGGAATGGGTCCCTTAGAATTGATCATCTCCCTCTTCCACAGAATGATACCTCCTTCATGTGACTAACCAGTGCTATAAAGCATACACTTTGGGAAAAAAACTCTTGTTAAAATAGCTGAACAATGAGCTAAAGAAGTAAGCAAACATGAAGATTTGGTCAGTGGTGAAACTGACACTGCTGGAACATCACATAAAACAAGGTCAACAGTTCCACTACAAGCGTCTCCATTTTTAGTTATGCCATCAATGTATCACCTGGACAACCAAGTCATGGTGGGCAGGAGAAATTTCAAATAAGTGAATCAGAAAGAGGAAAGAATATTTTAGCCACCGCTATTTATTTTCAAGATGACATTTACACACATATGGCAGATCTGGAATCAGATACTGAGGTATTTGGTGCAGACCTATTGTACCACAAAATATATTTGGAAGGATATTTAAAGTTGTATGGATATGGTATGTGAAATCCTGAAGCCCAAAACATAATTTCAGCTGAAGATATTGCCTTTGAAAGAGGCAATGTGTTGGGTGTCAGGTGCTTCGTAGACAATTCACAGGGCTGGTCCTGTGAATTGTAGACTGAAGACTTGGCAATTTGTCATGAGAAAATGTCTCTATTCTGTGCTTATCTCAAACTGTAGGCCGAAGGCCTTGACTTTCTGTGAGAATGAAATGTTGTTTAGAAAGGTGGGGGCTCTCTTGCTCACACTGTGGCGTCATCAAGAAGAGGTTGAACCGTGCCACCCTGTTGGCACAAGAGTTTAGATTACAGGCCTGAAGCCCTGTCTGTCAAAGTAGCACAGAATTAGCCAGCCTCCATCCTATATTAGCTACGTCCAAAGAGTAATTCCTTTGCTAGGAATTATCTCGTCTATCCTCTTGCTGCTCTGCTGCTGCTGTGAGTTACTATCTGATGTGGAATTGTGTGATGCACTCTGTACATGTTCTGTTGCTGTGTGGACTTGGAACTTCTAAAGAACTCTGCCATGAAAAGTGCACTGTGGCTTTTCATAGATTTGGACTTGAGATTACTGTTCTGGATTCGTGTTCTATAGCCTGCTATTTCTCTGCATGGAGCCAAAGTTACGGGCACAGAGAAGATAGAGGCTGATCGTTGCTGTTCTGAAACGTGTGTGTGAGAGACCTGCAAGAGGACCTTTCCTCAGTGCTAAAGCTACGAGATTTGGGAAAGGCCCCTAGGTCACAAAGGTTCATTCCCTGGCTTCTGGCTTCCGTGGTCAGCTCAGCGTTCCCTGACAGGCTGAGTGAGGATTTAGTTGCCAGTTGACCGATGTTCTACTGTCAGGAGGCCTAATCCTAGAGTCTCCCTTTGTTTCCAGAGGATTCAACGCAGCGTGGCCGCTCCTGATCTCTGGGGAGTGGGAGTAACTCTAAATGTCATTCCCTGAGTGTGTGCTGTTCGCATTAAGCTGTTCTACCTGAAAGCTGTCTGGTCCGTCTTCAGCTTCAAGTGTGTGTTTGCAGAAATGAAACCATATGCTTTGAATTCCGTGTGATTACAATAAACGAAATCTCACTGTTAATGTTGTGTGTCAGTGTGCCTAAAGTCGTGAGCAGAAGCTTAGAGAGTTAGCTAGAGTCACGACACAGTGAAATTATTGGTCCTAAGCTTAAAGAAGAATATGGTTTCACACTGTCAGAAATCCATGATTTCATAAACAAATTGGCTGGAGGAGACATAATTAGAAACAACAAAGTTATGCTTAGACTAAAAAAAAAGTTATGGTGAAGACGTATGCTTCAGTTCAACTGACAGTAAAAACGAGTCCTTGGTGGTGTTTTCAGCAAATTGAGGGATTGATGAAATAGTTCAACGTATGCAAAAAGTAGATAATATTGATTCAGCTGCAAAGGACATCAGAGAGGCCTTAAAGAAAGCTAGTTTTGGACTTGCAGACAGGTTCTGTGATTCTGAAGAACTGAAGATGTCTTGGATGGCTACTGAGATGCCAGATGAAATGTTAACATTTTTATCAGCATTTTTTTAACTTTAACAAGGGATTACTGATGACACATTGTATTTCTCCCAAAGATGAAGAGGACTCAGAGCAAATCCATTAGAAAAGGGCAGTGATGATGATTAATGTAATGAGGAAGAGGGTGCTCCTACCTTCAGTGAAATAAAAAAGGCTGTTTGTGAGAAGGTTATCTACCAAATATTATATTATTCTCTTCATCATCGAAAGAAACAGAACCTCTTCACATTATGGTAGGTCATGCAATATATGACAAGTGCAAAAGTAGAGACTTAATTGCAGGCATGAACAAAGCATTAATGTCAGTGATCTACAATGAAGTATTGTGAAAAAGACAGCAATTAGCAGCATACACCATACAAACAAGTGGAGATAGAAATACACAATTGCCCAAGCATTTTGATACTGACAGTTTCACCATGGCTGCCATTGACCATTTTGATCATGAAGATCCATCAATAATATTTGGTGCTCATGTTTCACATGATACTGTCAGGGTTCTACTGCAAGTGCCTCTCCTGGTCCAATAAAGTTACCAACCAACATGATGCCTTCTGAAGTACTTGTACAGTGTACATGCACAACTTGATTTACTAGTGTAGTTTAGTGGTTAAAGTGTTGGACTGGGAGTCAGGAGATCGAGGTTGTACTCCCCGGTCAGCCATGGAAGCTCAGCCTAACCTACCTCACAGGGTTGATGTTGTGAGGACAAAATGGAAAGGAGGAAGATTGTGTATGCTGCCAAGGGTTCCTTGGAAGAAAAAAAGGTGGGATATAAATGTAAGAAATAGGGATGTGCACGGCCAAAATTATCGTAACATATCATTATTGGAAATTCCGGTAGAAATTTTTTTCGGCTCCAATAATATCGAAGGTATTCTGTATCGAATCAGATCGGATATCTGAAAATTATCAGATTTCCGATATTTAATTTGGAGTATTTTGCTAACTTCTGTATTTTAAAAGTTAGAGAATTGAACTTGGTCACAGTGTTTATGGAATATGCCTAAGTTTGTGTATGAAATTTCAGAACAATTCCTCCAACCCTGTATTTTATATGAATTTTTTAATGATCGTGGTACTTTGAAAGCAATTTGGAGGCCCGGTCAACCAGCTGTCAACTAGAACGATCTTTAAAAAAATCATATAAAATCGAGGGTTTGAACAATTGCTTTGAATTTTTTCACAAATGACTAGCAATAGACAAGCTGCACTGGGGAAAATTTTCAAGTTTCAGATTTTTAAAATAACAAAGTTACAAGGGGGTGGGAGTTTTGGGGAACCCCACATAACTTTTTTATTTTTAAAGATAGAGACATGCAACTTGGGGAGCCAGGACTAGCAACATCCCATCTGTAAAGTCCAACAAGTTTCATGTCTCTATCTTTTAAAATAAAAAAAGTTACACCCATTTAAGTTCTTTAAGGAAAGTGTATGTGTCTATTGTCTAATACTTTTTTTATATAACTGTTCTATTTTTGAAATTAGAGACTTGAACGTGGCCCACAGTGCTTATGTGATATGCCTAAGTATGTGTATGAAATTTCAGAACAATCCCTCCACCCCTGTATTTTATATGAATTTTTTAAAGATTATGCAACTTTTTGACAGCTCTGAATGCACGTGGCTTTAATAATAATAATAATAATAATAATATTTATTTATAACCCGCCTCTCCCTACGGATCGAGGCGGGGAACACAATGCAAATACAAGCATGACAAAGTTTTAAAAAAATTAAAAAACAAGAGAAACACATCATTAAAACATTTAAAATTCATCCGGATAGGCCTGCCGGAAAAGAACAGTCTTCACGACTCTCTTGAATTCGTGAAGACTGTCAGTTTGTCTAACCTCCTCCGGCAGACCATTCCATAGTTTGGGAGCCATAGAAGAGAAGGTCCTCTGGGTAACGCTCACCAGCCTAGTTCTGGCTGACTTGAGTACGTTCTTCCCAGAGGACCTAAGAGTGCGGGGCGGATTGTATGGGAGAAGGCTATCCCGTAGGTAGCCTGGGCCCAAACCATGTAGGGCTTTAAAGGTAATAACCAACACTTTATACTTCGCCCGGAAACTGACCAGCAGCCAGTGAAGTGATTTTAAAACTGGTGTAATGTGGTCACCCCTAGGTGTACCGGTGACCAACCTGGCTGCCATATTTTGAACAAGTTGAAGTTTCCGGACTAGGCACAAAGGTAGCCCTATGTACAGCGCATTGCAGAAGTTGAGCCTCAAAGTTACCAGCGCGCGCACTACCGTCTTTAGGTCTTCCAACTCTAGGAAGGGGCGCAGCTGGCGTATCAGCTGAAGCTGATAGTAGCTGTCATTCAAAGCTGTCAAAAAGTTGCATGATCTTTCAAAAATTCATATAAAATACAGGGGTGGAGTGATTGTTCTGAAATTTCAAACACATACTTAGGCATATTCCATAAGCACTGTGACCAAGTTTCAAGTCTCTAACTTTTAAAATACAGAAGTTATAGGTTTATTTATATAGTGGTCCAATGATCCGAAAAAATCCGATATAATCGAACTGAAAATTTTCAGATCTGATAATTATCGGAGGTATTTCTATAGTATCATTATCATTAATTGGATGTCTGATAACACCATTATCGGATCGTTATTGGACATCGGAACAATACGATACACATCCCTAGTAACAAATAAATAAATAAAATAGTAGCAAAATGCAGATATGGGGGATTGATTTGGATTGGCACCATGGCAGGGAGCAAAGGGTTAAAGGTCCCAATATGGACTAGGCCCTTACAGTTACCAGTAAGAAAAAAAACAAGTAGGCTGGCCCTTAAAAATAGTCCTTGGGATTTTTCCGTAACTCTACAGAGTAAGTTACTGAAATTTCTGGCAGTATCTGACAAGCCCATGTGACATATATGCTTCCAGATCAAATTTCTATAAAGCTCTAAAGATTCAGTTTTCTAAACTACTTGGAGGGACTGGTGGAGAGGGCTGGCAGGGACCTTCCACTGGGCTTGTATTATGAGCCAGAAGAGAACTCTTGGGGAGTGAGGAAGAAAGATTTCCCTGAGAGAGCTCTCAAAGAAAGCCCAGAAAATGAAGCAGGTGACTTCCTGCTCCCTTGCTAGCCTGTTTTTGCAGAAGCTGAAAAGCAGCACTAGTATGCACTCATACTGATTAGCCTCTCAAGGCTGAGTACTAAAGCTCTTTTCAGCATGCATATTCAGGTTGATGGAGCAGAATTGCCAAAAATAGTCAGAAAGGCCCCTAAGAACACATTTTTGTTGCATTGGCCTCACCTCTGGAGTCTTTCATATAAAAGGCAACATCAATAAGCTGCTTTAAAGTTAGATTTGGCCCATTTCCTAACTTTTGAATTTGTTTCCCACAGCTAGGATTGGCATGAATCAAAGATAAAGTACTGCCACCATATAACCTCTTGTATAAGTTAACACCTGTGGATAATTTAATAGACTGAAAAATATGTGACAAAGGATGTACTGGCAGTCAGGATGGCATGCTTCCTCTTCTGTAGGAATTGCTCTTCTGTTAAAGCAGTGGCTGCTGTCCTCCTGTTTGTAGCAGCTGAAGCCTGTTGATATTTCTGAACTAAAAAGAAAACAATCAGTCATTACTAGAGACATAAAAATGTTCATAGAATCATAGAACAGTAGAGTTGGAAGGGGCCTATAAGGCCATTGAGTCCAACCCCCTGATCAATGCAGGAATCTACCTTAAAGCATCCCTGACAGATGGGTGTCCAGCTGCCTCTTGAATGCCCCTAATGTGGGAGAGCCCACCACCTCCTTAGGTCATTGGTTCCATTGTCATATTGCTCTAACAGTCAGGAAGTTTTTCCTGATGTCCAGCTAGAATCTGGCTTCCTGTAACTTGAGCCCATTATTCTGTGTCCTGCACTCTGGGATAATCGAGAAGAGACCCTGACCTTCCTCTGTGTGACAACCTTTCAAGTACTTGAAGAGTGCTATCATGTCTCCCCTCAGTCTTCTCTTGTCAAAGCTAAACATGCTTTTCAGTCTTTCCTCATAGGGTTTTGTTTCCAGAACCCTGATCATCCTCGCTGCCCTCCTGTGAATCCCCCCCTCCAGCTTGTCTGCATCCTTCTTGAAGTGTGGTGCCCAGAACTGGATGCAGTATTCAAGATGAGGCCTAACCAGTGCCGAATAGAAGGGAACCAGTACCTTGCGCGATTTGGAAGCTATACTCCTATTAATGTAGGCTGACCAGATAAAATCCAGGTCAGGGCTCATATAACTTTAACAGTTGTAGAGAAAAGGGAATTTCAGCCAGTGTCATTTGTATGCAATTAGTTCCTGGTGAAATTCCCTCTTCATCACAACAGTTAAAGTTGCAGGGGCCCTGCCTTCTTTTGTATACGGTCACTCTAGTATAGTGCATGCACCTTTAACTGTTGTGATGAAGAGGGAATTTCATGAGGAACCAATTGCATACAAATGACACTGTCTGAAATTCCCTTTTCTCTACAACTGTTAAAGTTACATGAGCCTTGACCTGGATTTTATTTGGTCACCCTATATTAATGCAGCCTAAAATAGTATCATAGTACATGCAACTGTTGTTGTAATGACAAACCTACACTTCAGATTAGACTGTACCCTCCATGCAAGCACACTTTTCCTTGGTCAGCAAAGATGCCCTATGTTGTCCTGGTCTTGTATTGCCTTATGAAGCATCTAGCTTTACTGCGAGAAGAAGGCTCCCTCTCATTGTTAACCCTTCCTGCCAGCTACTGATGTTAGCAACAAACTGCCCTGGGTCAACTCACGTGAGGATTCCTGTTAATTCATCTATTCATTAGTTATTAAGAGACCCATCCCATTCACATCAATGGGATCTTTTTCTCCCATAAGTCAAGCATGCCCAGTGCGGTCCTCCTGTCAGCATTCTGACAGTGTGTGTGGAGTAGCAGAAGCTGTCAACTGAGACAAGAGTGAGGTGCCTTTGAGGGCTGAGGGTGTCAGTTTTCCTGACAAATAGATCAGAGATGAAGAGAAGAGAAGAAGGGAAATGAAAAAGGTACACTGCAATTCTGCGGAGGCTTACTCAGAAGTAAACCCTTTTGTGACAGAGAGGGACATATTTATTCATTTGCACTTATCTACCCAGCTACTGACTTGTTTGTGTGTGTTTTTCATACCACTGTAATGATAAAAAAAAATTCAAAAACCAGGGAAATGTAAAAAAAATAAAAAATAATTTAAAAAACCCTGATAACAGACATGCCAATGATAAGTAATGCTGTTGTGCAATGTCACAAACTGTGCTTGCTTGCAACGTACTTTCCATGCGCACACAGTTTTCTGGAGTGCCTCGGACCAGCAAAGAAGCCCCCATGTTGTCCTGACCCTGTAATGCCTAATGAGGGATCTCAGCCTTACAGCATGGCTAGAGGAACCCTCCTGTATTTTGACTCATGTTGGTTTTAATTGCCTTTGCTTCCATACTAGTCCTTCTAGTCCAAGAATTACAGCGAAATTCTCCCCCAACCCTGATCATTCATATTCTAGAGGAGCTTATGCCCAGAATATGGAAAAACGGGTTTTAGATACATAGAGAGACAGCCCTCTTTCAGCTCTTCATGCTAAAAATCCTTGAAGTATCATTTATAAATCTTTTAGCACAGAACTTCTTTTAGGATTAGGGTCTTCCACAGTGAATCTTGAAGTACAATCCCACATGAAACAAAGAGAGAGAGAAAGATTTATATATGCATAAAATAGTTATATTAATCCGTGATACAGATCCTATGGTCTAAGAAATTATAAAGGAAAATGCAGAGTGCATACAGGAATCCAAAATGAATTACTGTTCAGGAGACAAAATAAACTACAATAAATATTGTCTTCTAGGTACATATTTGAGTATTAAAGGTCTTAAGATTGCCCAGTTCTGAGAAACTGATGTATTTTTTTCATGCTTGATCTCCTTTCTTGCAGTATCTGCCTTGCAGTTCTGTAAAACGGTGTTTCATGAATGCCAACAGTGATACTAAAACATTTCTGTCCATAACCAGATTAAAAAGTTACTGAATGGTTGCGGAGCGAAGGACGAAAAATAATGAGGCGACACAAGATTTGGGATATAAACAAGGGCCACTTTATTATTTACAGTTAAACAAAAGGGGGGAGGAATCCTAAGCGGGCATTTTAGCATGGCCAGCCAGGCCATTGAAGGGGTCGGGCGAGACATTCACAGCCCGGGAAGTGGCGCCTGCGCTCTCGCCACCCCCTGAGCTTCCCCAACCTGAGGTGGGGGGGCCTTCCGGTGTCGTCTCCACTCGTGCCGCAGGGCTCCGAGTAGACGAGAAAGGTTGGCCCCAAAGGTAAGCCCTAGCCCCCCAACTGATGCCGCAGGGCTCTCAGTGGTTGGCCCTCAGGCGTTACCAATCACTTAACAGTGCCAGTGAATGCTCACCATTAAAAAACATAAAAAATGCCCGCTCCTACCGCCCAATATAGTGACCAAGTAGCCAATTAACCTAATTAACACCCATCCTGCTTTTGCAGTGTGAAGTAGGCGAAAAAACTCACAACCAAGTCAGATTGTGAGCAAAAAATTCCTACTTGGCCTCAAAATTGACGACCAGCGAACCCACACTGACAACAGGGGAGGGCGGGAGGGAGCTGCGGAACAAACTGTGGAGGTGAGGAGGGGTCCCTGGGACTTAAATAGCTGTAGACCCCTCCCAACTCCGGTGGCACCACCCTGGGCCAGCAAATAGCCGTCCCCAACGTCACCTCACCCCATCCTCGCCCGCAACCACCTCTCCCCACCCAGCGAGCCGGGTAAGGAAAGGCCATTTCCAATAAAATTAGGATTTTGCTATTTTCCATCTTCTGGCACATGTTTGTTTGCAGAGGGAAATACACCATCAAAAATCAATTCAGTTGAACAGGAGAATCTCTTTAGTTGAACTGGAAGCCCTGTTGTACACTTTTGCCAACATGGGCATCTCTCTGTATGGAAGCACTTGGTCAATCCACAGAATTTTTATTGATACTGCATTGCTGCTCTAATTCTCTCAGCTTTAAGAAAAATAAGAATAAAGTGAACTAACCCAAATAAGCAGTAAAGATTTAAGGTGTTCTAAATCTGGAGAGGATAAGAGAATCACAGCTCTCATTTTTGGTGATCCTAGATGGGAAATGATTAGTCTGGCCAGGGAGGTTTTTTCAGATTTTTTTTTCAGCTGAGGAAGAATAAATAGATAGTGTGGTTGCAACAAACTTTTAAATCAATACATCTGTTAGATTGGTCAACTAAAAGCTTTTTTATATATCAAAAGGTGTTTTATTCCCAATTAATAGGCAACATGTTATTTTTCTTTATTTTTTTAAATAATTCTGAATACAAGTAGTGTGTGTGTGTAGCTAGCATAATGTTAGATGGGGTACTCCCTATACAGAGGAAGAAATGCCTCATCCGCTCCTATGACATGTGTATAATCTCAAAGAAATGTATTTTCCCCTAACTCTAAACCTGAATTCTGGCAGGCCTACCCAGTCAAATTTTAAGACTTTGTTGATATTTTAATAATGTATTAATTTTATATGCTTTTAATCAGTTTTATGTATTTTATATTGTTTTATTGATGTTGTTCCCCGCCTCGATCCGGAGGGAGAGGCGGGTAAGAAATAAATACATAAATAATAATTATTATTATTATTATAATTATGATGATGATGATGATGATGATGATGATGGTTGTTATGTGATGTTTGAAGACATCATGAGATCACATTGACTACATCATTCCACCTACTGGGAACATGTAGCCATGAAGAAGAGGGCTCAGATTCTGAGGTTCCACATTACCTAAATCTAGAATGGCACTAACAGATGTATTGAATATACTCACTTCCCCAGCATTCTAAAATAGCCTGAAAGATATGCAGCTAGGCCATGTGGCACCACGTACTCAAAAATCTAACTTGTCATTAGCAGGACTATTTGTGATTCAGGTAGAGTGACAAAATGACAAAAGTAGGAGTGAGTGAAGTTCATTTCAGATACTTTGAATGTCTCACTTGTTCTTTATTTCAGTGAGTGTAACATTAAGATGTTATGTAGAACAGGTTTGACTTAATTGTATGCTGTAAAATCAGACATGTGACCAAGGCCATGTTTGCGTGGGCATGTTGTCCTTTTTGGTTTCCAAAATATGGTCACCCTAATTCAACACTCATCTGTTCTCATTAGAAAATCCAAATCAGCCAGATGTGCTTTTAAAACACAAACATAAACACTCAGATGTATGTATATTATCATTATTTCCACCATGTTTTCTGCTTTTCCAACTTATGGTTTTGTAAATCCACATAAACTTTATAGACTGTATTGAATATCCCTGCTTTTAGGAACTGCAGACATAAATTGTCATAAATTGAATGTGCATTCAAATCCACAAGCAATTGCACATACGAATATGAATGCTGTCCATTACTTCCAATGTGATGCACCATCTGATGCTGTCCTTTGTATTCAACTGGTTGTACATAACACCTGAACAAGGCCGAGGCCGCTATCAATTTTGATGAAGGCAAGATCTACACCGAGAAGGATATAATATTTTGAAAGTGGTTTGAAAACGATACATGCAATGTGTCATGGGCCCCAACAGTTGTCAATACCGTTATAAACTGTAGTGTAGATCCTGCCAAAGAATTTCGTAGGAACAGGGGAAGATGCCTTACACTAAGTTAGGCCATTATTGTGAACACTGTCTGTCAGCAGCTTTCCAGAGTTGCAGGCAGAATTCTTTCCTAGTCCTACCTGGAGATGCTGGTGATTGAACCTGGGGACTTTCTCCTTGCAAAGCCTGTGCTCCACCACTGAGCTACAGCCCTTTCCTGCAATGAAAAAGTTCTTCCCCTTTTATCTCAACCTTCTTGAGCATATCCAATTTTATTTCAAAAACTCAACACCCAAGAGAGAGATCACATTTAACCAAATAAATGCAAACATAGAAACAAACAAACAGAATCCCAAATATGCATGTTCACCCAGCAAATTCATACTGTAGGTTGTATTACATATCGTAGCCAAAGTATCTATAATATCTTACTTCACTTGTAACCTCTGAAATGTGAAGGGTTTATAATAATAATAATAATAATAATAATAATAATAATAATAATAATGGTGATGATAATGTAATGTAATATATACACCCATGCTAAAATCTGAGATTATAGGAAGTTTTCATTGGCAAGGGTAATAAATGCTACATATCTCTGAAATAGGGTGACCATATTTTGGAAACCAAAAAGGAGGACAACATGGCCAGCCCCCAAGGGGGTGTGCCCACCAACATGTACTGACCCCAGGGGACATGGTCAGCCCTAAGGGGGCAGGTCCACCCGAAAATAGCTCCAAATCAGCAACCATATTTTTTGGAAACCAGAAAGGAGGACAACACATCAGGCTTCCAAGGGGGTATGGCCACCAAACATTTCCGGCCCCCAGGGGGGCATGTCCAGCCCCAAGGGGGCCTGCCCATCTGAACATGGCCTTGGTCACATGTCTGATTTTCCAGCACACAGGACAAACCTGTTCTACATAACATCTTAATGTTAAAATCACTGAAATAAAGAACAAGTGAGACATTCAATGTATCTTCTCCCCCCATCCCATCCCCCCCGGCCACACCTTTCCCAGATATAAAAAGTAAATTAAAAATTCTGTCCGGGCCCCCCTGAGGGCCCAAAAAGGAGGACATGTTTGGGCAAAACCAGACAGTTGGCCACCCTAGTCTGAAAGTATTAACAGCTATCCTACAGGACATTTGTATTAGCCCGACCTGATAAAGAGTCTGTTCAGTCATCTGATTCCCATAGCCTAACATTAGCATAATGCCTGAACTTCACAAAGCAAAAAACTGTGGGCAGGAACACCAACCTTTAGGAAAATAAGTTGCTCCATAGGAAATATTATTTTGATGAGATCATTGCTGTACTAGCAACTTGGGGAGGAACTTTGTTTGTACATCAGATTATATCATTGGAAGCAATTTACAAGCCTTTTGTATTTTGTATAAAAGTTGAGCTGGGAGTTGGGTAAGAGAAGGAATGATAACACTGCAGCAATTTCCCTAGTGCCTGAACATAACAAACATTGTTAACCAATGAATGATGGAGGTCAATGGGCCATACAATCATTAGATTATTTAATGATGTGCTGTGGGTTATAAGAGGGTTGGGTACACTAATGACATTCTCTACTTCCGCTGCAGGAAATGGCCTCTGCTAGCAGAGATAAGCATTCATGGCTTAGAATGCCGTACAACAGCCAATCATCAAAATGAGAAAATTTCACTTGAGTGGTGTTTAATGCACTTACTTATCCAGACCTTTCATGAGAATAGAACTCTCCATGATTTGCCAGCGAGAAACTGGCTGTTCAAAGAACAGGATATTAGCGATGGTAAGCCTTTTCTCAATTCAAAATGGGCTTGGCTAAATCAAATTATTCTCTGTCAGGGCTGGGCCATGGGCAGCAGCCTGAATTAAGCCAAGAGCTCAGAACTAGAATCTTGAGACAAGGCAGTATTAAGGACTTGGTCAGTCATTTGGTAAGTCAGAACCAAATGATAAACCAGGAAGTAGGAGCAAGGACCAAACCAGAGGACAGGTGTGGAGAACTATCAAACGATACCGCATAGTTGTGACATGGAATTTAAAATTAAGATTTGTTTCTTGCCCCTCACATCTCCAAATTGAGTTTTAAATCAACCAGATACCATCTTATGTAAATTCTTAAGATTCCCCTCAGGGAAAGAGGGCAAATGGCCCCAAGTACCGGTGATTTGAGGCATTGAGGTGTCAAGTACCTAGTTTATGAGAGAAGCATAGGTTGAAAGAATGCTTTGTTTCTGCCGGCCAAAGAGGCCCTGTTTATCTCATGTTTAGACTGACCTTGCTTGCTTGCTTTCTGTAAAAATAGCCAAGCTAAGTGTTATCTTTCTTTCACTCCCATGTCTCTGTTCTGTGTTGTAAAAGACTCCAGTATGCCTATGCCTACGTCACCAGAGAGGGGAGTTCCTTTTTGATGCTAAAAGAATAAAAAGCTTTTGTTTAGTTTGGTAGGGGTGGATCTCCCTGAATTTTGGCCGGGAGGCGCAGGGGATCGCCACAGCGCTTCTTTTCTAATAAAACTAAATTTAACCTTCCTCCTGTCATCCGAGTTTGATTTTAAGTTGCTCCAGCCAACATAGTGAACTATGTTCTGAAGTCTGGATGGGGGGGAGTTGCTTGGAAGACGAGCTGGAATTATTGGAGGCTGGGATGTTGGGAACTTAGCAGCTGGGATGTGCCAGTTGAAGCAGAAAGTGGGCCTGGACCAGAGTGGAGGGAGGATATGGTTCTTAGGTTAGAAATTGGCCTAGAGGATGAAATTTCCTGTTTTAAACATTTCTGTGCAAAGAGAGTAAACAACAACATCCATCGTACCATAATACTGCACTCAGCAACAATCTTAGCTTGTCATTTGTTTGCCTTTTTTCCTCATGAATAAAATCTGTTAAAAACTATTAAATTGTCTATCCTGGTCTGTATCTCATGGAATTCACATTGTAATTATTTGAACACTCACCCTGAAACAAAGTATTCATGGTAAGATTTTGATGAGGTGACTCACTCTTGTTGGGCCTATAAGGAAGCCAAATGGGCCTGTTTCTAAAATGGCACTAATCATGTCAGAATCCGTGGTTCTTTTAGATTTCTGGTTCTGGAATTTATTCACTGTTTCCTATCCAGTTGTACTGCACCAGAGCACTCGTACACACAAAAGAAACTGTAAATTAACATTCCGTTCTCAGAGTGCTCCCACAATGGGTGCTATCCAGCATGGAGGTGATTGAAGCCCCTCAAAAGCTTTTAAAAAAATCTTTGCTGCTCCTACCCAAGGAACAAGAGGTGCATAAAAGCCTCAGATGAGGCATGAACCTGAGACAAATATTCCCATTTCAGAAGTGTGCACACTATGTCAGAACCTGAGGTGATTTGGGTCCAAAGAAGTCTGAGGTGAAGCAGCACAGAGCTTTAGAAGGGCATTTTTTGTCAGCCCGATACATTTTTGAACCTTTCATGCTCATCTCTAAATTCTCCAAAAATAAGAAATGCCAGCGGAGGTGGGGCAGAGGAGAAGGTGCAGTCTCACTACTGCCTCTTGCTGATTGCCTGGGACCACTCGCTCTCACAAAGAGGGATTAATCACTTCCCTGGCCCAGCTGGCTGTTCCATCCCTACTAGTTTTTATTAGCCAAGAGAGGCAAGGGTGGTTGCATGAACCTGTCCAAGCACCTTGGCAATGTATTCAAGTTGTACCAACTGAAACTTATCCAAGAAAACTGGACAAGACTATGCTCTGGATATCTCATCTGATTCACCTGCTATAACACCGGAGTCTAAGTCCTGGTAGACACAGGAAAGGCTGCTCAAGAGAAATCGGATCAACTGCCCAGGTCATTTCTGCATTCCACAGATCAACCAGGGTTTCAACAGGAGAGCCAGCCCTATCTGCCAAAAAACTCTCCAGAGCCCTTTGGAAACCATCTGGATCCATTAGCCTCTGGAGCAGACCACCTCAATGGGTCCCCCACCCTTGTAAAGTGGAAAAGCTGCTATAAATCTAAACCTCAGCAGGTGGTAATCTGACCATGACAGATGTAAAGTTCCCCATTTTCAGATCACCATCTCCATGTCCAGTTGAGAAAACCAGGTCTAGAGTATGGCCTGCTACATGAGTTGGGTCAGTGACATGTTGGGCCAGTCCCATGATTGTCATGAAAACCAAGAAATCCTGAGATATCCTGGATAAAGTACCATTGGCATGAATGTTGACATTTGCCAAAACCAACAATATGGGGGATTGCACCCAAGGCCACCTCTGTCAGCTCACCTAGGGAGTCTGTTGAGCAGTGGGGTGGGTGGTACACCAACAGAATCCCTAATCTGTCCCATTGACCCAACACAAGGTGCAAACACTCCAGACCAATAGTCGCATGAACAGGAAGCCTGCAGAGTGGGATGGCATTCCTATAGACCACATCAACCCTCCCCTCCCCAGCCTTCAAGTGGGCATAGTTTGGAGAGACTAACTCCTCCCTGCCCACCCACCCAGGTCTCGGTAATGCATACCAGATTGGCCATCTCATCCATTATTAAATCATGGATGAGAGAGGTCTTATTATATGCACTGATCTGGGTTTTTAAAAGCAGCATCCAGAAACCTGAGGGCTGACTGATAGGGCAACCAACAAACCTGTGGATGCAGAGGACCTGAACATGGCACAGCCATTAACTGTCTGGGCCTCGTTCCCCTTACCTGGCAAGTCCTCCTCACAATGCCATATCTCCTTCTACCAGTCACTACACTGATTGCCCCCCTCTGGTCCCCCCATTTGGTCCTGTGTCCTCCCTCCCAGGCACACAGCTCAAGCCCCTCCCAAAAGCAGGTAGACAGCAGCAGAAGCTGGCACCCCCCCTCTTCCCTGGGTGATGGGCCTCCTTTTCCTGCAGGTGATGGCTCTCCCAGGCCACCTCAGCCAGCCAGCTTATATATTCCTGACAAGTACAGGTGGAAGTTGTCCACAACAGCTGGGAGCCTGGTCCTGCAGGGAGTGGTAGTCTACCACACAGAAGTCCACAGGGAAAGTAGTGGTGATCGTGGTGCTGATGGCGGTGGCAGGCAGGCAGGCAGGCAGGCAGGCAGCAGAGTGATGGTTCCACCTTCTCCTGCAGGTGATGTACATATTTACTGATGGACGTGTCCTCTTGTTCATTTCCCTGCTTTCTTGAAGTTAGTGAATGGTTAGAAGCAGAAATGGATTCTCCACATCCTTTCGAAAGTTAAAAGGCTGATATTACAACACTGGAAGAATAAACGCTCATCTCCTATAATTAGGGATGTTGCAAGTGTCCACTAGGGTCCAAGAGTCTGGTAGACTCCCCCACTTCCACCCCCCTGGACCATAGCATGCTGTTGGACCCAGTTGCCAAGCTCCCCGGGACTCAGTGAGTGCCTGGGAGCAGCCCACCCTCATTGTGACCCACCATTTTGCACCAAATGGGGGCTCGGCCTATTCCAGGAAGGGAATGTTGCTTAATGGGGCCCATTACATCATAGTCTCTTATTGTAAGAGGCTGAGCCACCATTTTATACAAAATGGCAACTGCCAGTTGGCGGGTGAGTCCTGCCCCTGCCAGCTGTCAAGCCTTCATGGTCTCTGTCCTTGCAAGGAATGAGATGGTGAAGGATTGACAGCCAGTGGGGCAGGAGTCCCCAGAGGATCTACACTGTTACTTTTAAATGGTTTATAACAGTAGTGACAACTGTTGGGGCCCAGGACACACTCCATATACAGTTTTCAAACCGTTTTCAAAGTGTCATATCGTGCTTGGTGTAGATCTGCTTCATATGCATGCCCGTTCCCTCTGGCATTCACACGTGCTGGCAAACTGACACGAGACATGTCAGGGAAAATTTAAGTTTAGGTTGTTTTGATTGGACAAAAGTTTTGAGTGTCCAGAAGGACTGAACTGCCAGCTGAAGTTAATAAGCAGATAGAGCAAGTTTTTCTATGCTGCAGTAAAGGTCATGCAGATAGTGGGAATCATTCTGCTTGGATAAGGTAATTGACTGTGCTGAGCCAGGGTTCAGAAATATGTATAAAAGACAGCTTATAGTAATGGCTGTGTGGTGGGTCAGGCTGGAGTTATGTGGAACGGAGACTGGTGTATGAGAGATTGATGAAGGATTGGACTATGCTATTGCCATAAGGAAAAGCCTGTATTATTCTGGAGGAACCAGTTGTCTTGTATATATTTTATAGGGATGTGCACTGACCCCCCGGATCGGATCGGATAGCGGATCGGAATCGGACCTGGGGGGTCGGATCGGATCGGATCGGATCGGAGGATGGTCGGATCGGATCGGACCGGATGTCCGATCCGGATCGGACGCCATTTTGAATGCTTTTTCCCATAGCCAAGTATTGTTTTACAAAAACGCCTATAACTTTTTCATTTTTAAAGATAGAAGGATGAAACTTGGGCACATTATACACTGGTTAGGGATAGTTATCTGTGAGAAATTTCAGAAAGATTGGTGCATGCGTTTTGTGGCAATTAATTGTTTAATAAATACCCAGAAATGCCTATAACTTTGTCATTTTTAAAGTTACAAACATGAAACTTTGCCAGATTGTAGGTGGTACCTTGGGACCTATCTGTGAGAAATTTCAGAAACTTAGGTGCTTGCCTTGTGTGGCAACTAATTTTAGAAAAATGGGTAGTAGTGGGGTAAATACATTTACGCCTCCCATTTTTTTATTTTTGAAGATACAAACAGGAAACTTGGGCACATTACAGGTACCACTTGCCTTGATATGTGTGTGAAATTTCAGAAACATTGGAGCTTGCCTTGTGTGGCAATTAATTTTTGAAACAATGAGGAAAGAAACACCTATAACTTTGTCATTTTTAAAGTTACACACATGAAACTTTGCCACATTGTAGGTGGTACCTTGGGACCTATGTGTGTGAAATTTCAGAAACATAGGTGCTTGCCTTGTGTGGCAATTAATTTTTTAATAAATACCCAGGAATGCCTATAACTTTGTCATTTGTAAAGTTACACACATGAAACTTTGCCACATTGTAGGCGGTACCTTGGGACCTATGTGTGTAAAATTTCAGAAACGTAGGTGCTTGTATTGTGTGGCAATTAATTTTTGAAACAATGAGGGATTCATTGGACAGCACTTGCCCATAGGGATTCATTGGACAGTACTTGCCCATAGGGATTCATTGGACAGTACTTTCCTATAGGAAATCATTGGAAAGCACTTGCCCATAGAAAATCATTGGAAAGCACTTGCCCATTGAGAAATACAGTTATGCCTCCCACTTTTTTATTTTTGAAGATACAAACAGGAAACTTGGGCACATTGTAGACTGGTTAGGGATAGTTATCTGTGAGAAATTTCAGAAAGATTGGTGCATGCGTTTTGTGGCAATTAATTTTTTAATAAATACCCAGGAATGCCTATAACTTTGTCATTTTTAAAGTTACATACATGAAACTTTGCCACATTGTAGGTGGTACCTTGGGACCTATGTGTGTAAAATTTCAAAAACGTAGGTGCTTGCCTTGTATGGCAATTAATTTTAGAAAAATGGGTAGTAGTGGGGTAAATACATTTACGCCTCCCATTTTTTTATTTTTAAAGATACAAACAGGAAACATGGGCACATTACAGGGAACACTTCACTTGATATGTGTGTAAAATTTCAGAATGATAGGTCCAGGCATTTGGTGGCAAGGTGTCTGCACACACCACTTTGAAGACTGTAGAAAATTTCTCCCGTAACGATCCTAGCGAGAGAGAGTGATCCTAGGCTCAGCCGTTCTGCTTAAGTAAAAAGGGAAAGTATCAATCAAAGCAGACACGAGCCAAGTGCTACTTTGTTTCGCCTTTTGTAATGGATACTACCTCAGTTGCAGCCAAGCGTGCAAGGATCAAAGAGATGAGAGAAAGTGTTTCCTTCTTCTTCCCGGGAGGCGGGAGGGTGCAATTGACAGCCCCAGCCTCTGTGTAAAAAAGGTTAATAACTTTTAATCTAAAAAATTCGTAGCCACCAAATGCCTGGACCTATCATTCTGAAATTTTACACACATATCAAGTGAAGTGTTCCCTGTAATGTGCCCATGTTTCCTGTTTGTATCTTTAAAAATAAAAAAATGGGAGGCGTAAATGTATTTACCCCACTACTACCCATTTTTCTAAAATTAATTGCCATACAAGGCAAGCACCTACGTTTTTGAAATTTTACACACATAGGTCCCAAGGTACCACCTACAATGTGGCAAAGTTTCATGTATGTAACTTTAAAAATGACAAAGTTATAGGCATTCCTGGGTATTTATTAAAAAATTAATTGCCACAAAACGCATGCACCAATATTTCTGAAATTTCTCACAGATAACTATCCCTAACCAGTCTACAATGTGCCCAAGTTTCCTGTTTGTATCTTCAAAAATAAAAAAGTGGGAGGCATAACTGTATTTCTCAATGGGCAAGTGCTTTCCAATGATTTTCTATGGGCAAGTGCTTTCCAATGATTTCCTATAGGAAAGTACTGTCCAATGAATCCCTATGGGCAAGTACTGTCCAATGAATCCCTATGGGCAAGTGCTGTCCAATGAATCCCTCATTGTTTCAAAAATTAATTGCCACACAATACAAGCACCTACGTTTCTGAAATTTTACACACATAGGTCCCAAGGTACCGCCTACAAAGTGGCAAAGTTTCATGTGTGTAACTTTAAAAATGACAAAGTTATAGGTGTTTCTTTCCTCATTGTTTCAAAAATTAATTGCCACACAAGGCAAGCTCCAATGTTTCTGAAATTTCACACACATATCAAGGCAAGTGGTACCTGTAATGTGCCCAAGTTTCCTGTTTGTATCTTCAAAAATAAAAAAATGGGAGGCGTAAATGTATTTACCCCACTACTACCCATTTTTCTAAAATTAATTGCCACACAAGGCAAGCACCTAAGTTTCTGAAATTTCTCACAGATAGGTCCCAAGGTACCACCTACAATCTGGCAAAGTTTCATGTTTGTAACTTTAAAAATGACAAAGTTATAGGCATTTCTGGGTATTTATTAAAAAATTAATTGCCACAAAACGCATGCACTAATCTTTCTGAAATTTCTCACAGATAACTATCCCTAACCAGTGTATAATGTGCCCAAGTTTCATCCTTCTATCTTTAAAAATGAAAAAGTTATAGGCGTTTTTGTAAAACAATACTTGGCTATGGGAAAAAGCATTCAAAATGGCGTCCGATCCGGATCGGACCTCGTCGGATCGGATCGGATCGGATCGGAGGTTGATCGGATCGGATCGGATCGGATTTTCCCGATTTTGGGGCGGATCGGATTCGGATCGTGGATCGGATCCGATCCGATGCACACCCCTAATATTTTATATTATTGGAACACAAAGTAAAGGACTGTATTATACACTATTTGTTGAGTGTGAGTATTCCTTCAACTACTAAGACACTTTTTTCTGGACTTTAATGCTTACTCTGCACACAGGGAGCAATTTCTCTCCCCAACAAGACACTCACGTCAATGAGACTTCTTTCTATTGAGGAAATCACACAGTAACAAGCATAATGGTTGCATTCTCCAAACAACACCACTTAAAACTGAACGATGGTCAGAAAGCTTTAGGCTCCTTTCCTGATACGATCCTTCAGGCAATCACTCGGGGAGGGGGGAGGTAGCCACCAGCTGATTTGAGCTTCTCCAGATCCCGCATATGCTGGCACCTCAAGGGACATGGCCAAAGCCTAAACACATTACCGGCGGCGGGGGGGGGGGACACTTATGCTCTGAGCCACCAGAGCCGGGCAGGGACTAATCATGTATCAATCAGACCCAGCCTGCTGAATGCTGAGCTGACCCCGGGGTAAGCATGATCACAAGGAAGGTAAAACCTCAGGCCCAGGAGTCTCATCCTTCTGCTAAGGACTGGCAACTCCCTACCACCAGAGTCTGGGCACAAACACTCCACAGCAAATGCAAGTTCAAGTCTATGAAAAGTACTTTCCATGGCATAATCCTTAGAAATCCAGAGTTCAAATAGCAAAAGAGAGAGCATGTGCAGAGTGCTTCCAAAGTCCCAAACAGACGGAATCCAACAGGAGGGATTTTAGGCCTTGTGTTAAAAGATGATACCCCGCAAAAGCTCTTCCTCTTTTGCTGTCCGCCTCATACCCGGGGCCTGGCCTATTTAAAACCCTTTGACAGACAGGTCCTGTGACTTGTAAAACATGCTCATGTGCCAATAGGGTGGGACTGCACAACCCAACTAAGCAGACGCTACAATCTGAGTGACACCCTCACCCAAGTGGCCCCCACCTTATCGAAACACTCCCAAGTTCCCAGAGAACTAGCAGCTTCAAGGCCGAGACAGGGAATGCAGCAAGCAACTCCCGTGGGAAACTCTGACAGAGAACTGCTTGCACAGACATTCCAAAAATATTCTTAACAAATCAACCTACATTCAATCAAGGCCTCCAGCCTTGACTGAAGACCTACACATGACAATCTGGCCCCCACCACTGTGTGCCAACCAGTCATCCTTTTTTCCTTGCAAGGAGGAGAGGATGAGCAGTTAGTGTGTGGTTGCCCAAAATGGTGGCTCGGCTCTTCCAGTAAGGGCCACTGAGGAGCTTGTGTGGTGCTGTGAGCAGTGGTGGGTGATGGCAACAGTTTGAAAAGCAACTGACGAAGCCGGGCGTGGGTGAGGGTTCGCCCATCCTTACATATAATGCAATGGATTGAAGTCCTTATAATGCTTTAAACATTTGAACATGTCATTACTAATTGCTTTTGTTGCAGTTTATGTATAATTCTTAGAAACCCACATTTTCACACACACACACACACGGCTTGGCAGCCAGTGGGGGCAGAAGTTCCTGTCACTGTGTGCCAACCATTTGTCCTTTCCTCCTTGCAAAATACACACACACATATATACACATTGCATATGCATATATTGAAATTTCTTTTCCTCTTTTTTTTTAGTATAGTTTTGTTTTGTTGAAACTGTACAATAAAAAAATAATAAGAAACAGCTGCTTGCTTTGCTCTTACAATAAAACTACAATGGTTAGCTTGGCATCTCCACTCTGAAAAAAGGAATGAGTGGCACTTTGAGGGTGTTAGAAGCAAATAGTGTTGTCTTGTTTGCATCAAGCAACACTCTAAGGCTGTGTGTGTGTGTGTGTGTGTGTGTGTGTGTGTGTAAAACACAGTCACACAACAAAGTGTAATGAATTTATCCTTGTTCTAGGGATTTTTTGAGATGGGATTTCTGTATTTAGCTTGATCATGGATCACCAGGTAACATGTCCCATGCCATTTCCCAAGAACAAAGTGTCACTAGGAATGCAAGTTTACTGACCTGGTATTAACACAAACAGAATTTAACAGGACTCTGAGATTATATTAGGCAATTCTTTTTATCTTTTACTTCAAAATCTTAGGCAGTTCTTACATTTCTTAAAATATGATATAAAACCACAGACCAAATACCAAATACATAATTGTTACAAATAAAACACATTTCAATGATTAGGGGTCTGGAAACAAAGCCCTATGAGGAGAGATTGAAAGAACTGGGCATGTTTAGCCCGGAGAAGAGAAGATTGAGGGGAGACATGATAGCACTCTTCAAAGACTTGAAAGGTTGTCACACAGAGGAGGGCTAGGATCTCTTCTTGATCAACCCAGCATGCAGGAAATGGAATAATGGGCTCAAGTTACAGGAAGCCAGATTCTGGCTGGACATCAGGAAAAACTTCCTGACTGATAGATCAATATGACAATGGAACCAATGGTACCTAGGGAGGTGGTGGGCTCTCCTACGCTAGAGGCCTTCAAGAGGCAGCTGGACAACCATCTGTCAGGGATGATTTAAGGTGGATTCCTGCACTGGACTCAATGGCCTTGTAGGCGCCTTTCAACTCTACTATTCTATGATTCTATGAAAAAGCTTTTTAGGTTTAGTTTCAGGAGTATGCCTTTCCTGAAGAGATCAAAATACCTTACCCAAATGACATTTACTTTTTGCAGAAGCAAAAAGAAGTAGAGAAGCCTGATGAAGACAGGTGGAATGTCCTGAAACTTCTGCGTTCTGTATCATATTTATATGATTTTTATTAACATCTTATATGTTAATTTACAAAGAATAGAATTTTAGCTTAGCATTCTCTAGCCATGAGTTGTTATATATTCCAAAATTCCCATCTATGGTTTACAGAAATCTATTTACTTTATATTCTTTCAGCTTCCCTGAGACATATTTCCTTTCATTCTAGTTCCTCCAAAAAGGCTTATTGTCTTGCTAGCTAAAATTTGAACTGTCTTTCAGTTCCATTCAGTTCCCAAAGTATTTTATGTTTTTCATACACATTTATGTCAAAAGTGGAATATATGAACAATACTCTGCATAAGCAAACATCTTTCCTTCAAATGTATCTAATGCGTTTGTTGCTTTTCTCTGAATATAGGTGGGGAACTTTGTTTTTCCTATGTCACTTCAACAATACTGAGTCCCAGTACTGGGGAAAAGGATGAATAATAATAATAATAATAATAATAATAATAATAATAATAGGCTCAAAGGTCAGTAAAAAGTTCAGTGAAAATTGACACTATGTTAGCATGAATGCTTTGTTAGAATGAGAGTGCATCTTAATATCTTATTTGCTCATTTATGAAAGTCATAACTTATAAGAAAAGTGTAGAAGATCAATAAATTTCACTTAGCATAAATATCTGCAAGTTAGATTATTATACAGGTTGGTGCAGAAGTCTTGCTAATATTTGTCACGTTGCCCACAATTCCACAGGGGAGAAGGACATCCCCCCCTTTAAAAAAAAAAAAACTTTAAAGGCCCTCCTCCCATAAACAACTCCCTTTTTAGTTGAAAGTCAGGACAGGAACAATTGATTTACAATTCAGTGGATCAAAGTGATGAGCTAGTGAATAAAAGTAGAAAGACTAAAGGGAGCAACTGTGTTAGGTTGACACCTGCTTGACAAAGGCAGAACTGCTCTCTTCAGACCTTCCTGCTTCATATGGCAGCCATGCATGGCAATGTTGGGGGCAGGTCCATCATGAGTGGCTCCATGCATCTACACACTTCTAGCCACCATGAGTTCAACTGAATGTCTGTCCCATGTTTATCAATTAAACAGAACTTGTTATCTAGTTAATTCTTCTTAGATCCTGCAGTTCCAGGCCATACTACTGGATCTGGATAGAACATGTAATCTTCCATATATTTAGCATCTATTGCAGCCTTTCTTAGGGAGTTACGTCTTCTATATACCAGAGTTAATACATGAAACAAGCGTTTTAATATGTACATATTCCATTAAACCCTTAAATATGAGTTCCTGGATGAAATTTGTATTTATAGTATATCCCCTTCAGAAGACATGAATTTCATACAAATAGGTTCTGGGATTTTTCATGCTAGGTGCCTTCAGATTTTGAGGATTTTTTTAAAAAATCAACCCATTACATTTTAATTTGGGGAGAGAATTAGATCCCAATTCAGAATCCAAACAGTTATTTATTTATTTATTTTATTTATTTATTTATTACATTTGTATACCGCCCCATAGCCGAAGCTCTCTGGGCGGTTTACATAGGATTAAAAACAATTAAAAACAATATACAAAAAAACATACAACATACACACAATCTATACATTTAAAAACCACATCAACACTTCAAAAACTACAAAAACAAAGCAAAACAAAACAAACCCAGGCTCCTCAGATATTGCCAGTGAAATAAAATTCCTGATGTGTTGTTGTTTTTCCTTCCATTTTTGGTCTGATATAACAATTTAATTATACTTTAAAAATTAATTAGCAATAAATAATAAACCTAAATCTGATGTAATACAATCCAATTGTTAAGTAAACAAAATGCATTAATAATCAATTGAATATGTTAATGTACATGTGAAGGAATAGAACTGTCCCTCCCTTTTGTGTTTAGGACGTTATCACATGCGCAATTTTAAGCACACTCACTGCGATTTTGATCCAGTTCTTCAGCGTGGGATTTGCATGACGTCGTCCCCTTCGCGCTGTTCTCACACCCTGAGTGCTCCGTTTTTAGTTTCTGTTTCGATTTAACCCTGAATGGGCAAGGTCCGTTTCAGGCAAGTTCAGGCAAGTTCAGCAGGCTGAGCTGAGGTATCAGAGCAAAACCGACCACGTGTGATTCAAAAGGCTACACAAAAACGGAGGGGGAACCCACAGAAGCAAACTGAGTAGATGTGATAAAGGCCTAAGTTGTAGGATATGATGGGGGGATGCTAGTCAGTTTCAGCCCAATGGTTAGTTGTTTAGAGGTCAGATCTTTACTTAGAATATAGAAGTCAGGAAATTGTGCTTGGAAGTGAGGAAAATTATAAAGTTCAACAGAAGGTCAGAGGAAGAGAAAAGTTTCAATTCAGGAAAGAGAAATGTAATAGGGAGAAATAAACAAAAATCAATGCTCATGATTGGTTGGAGTTAGGGAGATATTTTGTTCTTTCTTTTTTTAGAAGGAAAAGGCAGGGAGGCAAAGGACTAGATTTTCCTCACCTGCCCAGCTCATGGCACCTCTGCCACCATTTACCGCGGCTGCCTGCCACTGCTTTCGCTTCCATTTTGCCTGCTCAGCCTCTCCCCCCCACCACCAATTCGACCGCCCTCCCACTTACTGCTGTTCTAATCTACACCACCATTTTGCTCTCCAACTTCCCACTCCTGAAACATTTATGTGGGAGAAGTGGCCCTTTTGAATGGGAACAGAATTGGTGCTCAGCTCCACTCTGTCCCTGCTGCCTGTCACCTCAGATTACCCCAGCTGCAGTGTACAATGTCAGGCCAGTTGTCAATTCATTTTGATGTAATCACATGCTCTTAAACACAAAGCATTTGAAAGAGGAGAATAGTTCAATGATGAGCACAGCCATAAATATTCTTGCCTAATCCCATAGTTTCCCTTCCTTTTCTTATGTATGTAATCCACAATTCAGAGATAGCAAAAGACTTCCACTAGATAAGAGTAAGAAACTTCCAATTCACCACTTAGTCTAACTTCACAAATACATATATCACAAAGGCAGCTGATGAAGTAGGTGGAGAAGTTTGAATGGGGCGACACTTGTCTTTGGAAGCGTATTTCAACTCAAGTTCTTTTATGTCCAAGGAAGAGCAAACTGTAATGTAATAAAACAAAATCATTTTGTTCCAAATTTAACCCAGTTCCAGTATAACAAGTGTCAATACATTAAGAAAACTAGGTTGTGCTGTTTAAAAGCAATTTAATTAGCCATGGCTGGGGTTTAGCTTACATCTAACATTCGCTTACCCTGAAAATGTGTCTGAATGTATTTTGAAATGAAGAAAATAAGATTGCATGATGCAGGGGATTTTACTCCACTCTGTTCTGTAAACACCAAACAAATCATTTGAACTAATAATATCGCAGTAGGAATTTGCAGACATTCAGAAGAGCTCTTTTTCTGTGCAAAGGAAGCGTGTTCCCTGCTGTCAGGAGTCAGAAAGGCGGCTGAGCTGTGCAGACAGGAAGGGCGTAAACCCATCATCTGTGCCATAGTCATTTTCATAACAGGATCCATTTTTATAACAGGATCCTAATCACTGTTGCACCCAGTCATTTTTAAATAATCTGGGAGATTATATATAATATGAAAAGGAATTTAAAAATATAGATAGTAAAAATCCTATGAGACACACACAGTCGGTCACATCTGGAGGAAGCTGTGGACAGTTTACGAGTTCCACTGCTGATATTCCATGTTCCCATGACTTGCTGCTCTAAAGCAGAAAATCCTGACTGCTACTGCAAAGCCTTTGATCTTTTACTGTGCGAGCACAAGGCCACTGAAAAGCAGCAATGATGTCACTTTGGTCCTGCTTCTCTCACTAAGCTTCCCAATGAATACGATGAATTGTTCAAAACTGGAGGGGGGAAAGGCCACATTAATTGCGTTAATAAATCTTACTATATTACATGATCTTTAATGCTCATTTTGTTATCTTTTCCAGAAAGTGCAAGCAGCAAGATCCTTTATTCCCATGTAGTTACAGTAGTTGCCCTACAATAATTACATTCCTGAGCAATCCTATCGCAGTGGGGAAGGAGCGGAAAAACTAAGCAAAACTCATGGCCAGTATTAGGCACATTGGTTCCCTTCCAGAAATCCTATAGTATAGCCCTCTTTGCTTCTAGGCTGCCAGGCTGCTAGGCTGCCCTGAGATGCAGGAAACAGACACAAGGCTGGGCTACTTTTCTCAAGTCAAGGGCCATGTTCAGTAGTGGGTTGGTGGGTGGGGACACATCATAGGTGTCATACGCACACACTTTCCTCCCCCCCCCCCACAAACAATCCAAACATTTTCCTCTTTTTTATTATGAATATCAACAAAACAGAACAGAAAATACATCAAGAAAAAGAAAAGAAAACATTACATATTTAGGAATATCGTCATTTTCCATCATGTGTACCATTCATTTGGTTTTTTTAAAAAGGGAGAGTTATACATAGGTTTCAAGAAAAGTGGATCTGTATTTATCTACTCATAAGTTGCGTCTATATAACTCCCATTCAAAAGTTGATAGTGTTATTAGGTCCTCAATCCATTGCATTATGGGGTGTGTGGATTTGTCTGTCCAATGTGATAGTATAAGTCTTTTGGCTGTCATAAGGGCTCTGAAGTTCCATCTGCACTGACCATGTGTTAACTTCCAAGAAGCTGGTAGGTAATTGAGGAGGACATGCACATTGTTCCACATTATAGACTGTTTCAGTACAAAGTTTATCCTTATTATAACCTCCTCCCAAACAGGGGCAACTATGGGGCATTGCCAAAACATATGAGTGAAAGAAGCATTAGATGCATTACTTCTCCAACAGTTGTGCGAGTTAGACAGACCCTTATTGAAAAGGTGTTGTGGAGCCCAATAAACCCGAAACAAATTTCTTTTTGCTGAATACGACATAATCTGAGATCCATAGAAGTTTCAGATACAGATGCTAGGGCAACCGTCCATTGATTAGGCAAAATAGGGCACTCCAATTCTTTATTCCAATCCAATCTTAAACTATGGGTATCATATTTACTTACGGCTACTAAATACTTATATATATGAGTTGTGGATCGACATGTCAGTTCAGCTGTTATAAGTGTTTCTAACAGTGCTGGAGGCTCTGAGGCTGTAAAAGCAGTTGGACCAAACCTAGATTCCAGCAGGTGTTGCAATTGCAAGTATTGTCACTGAACCGTAGTAGGTAAAATATATTTAACATACAAGTCTGAAAAAGACAAAAACTCACCATAGAATCATAAAATAGTAGAGTTGAATGGAGCTTATAAGGCCATCGAGTACAACCCCCTGCTCAATGCAGGAATCCAACTTAAATCATACCTGACAGATGGTTGACCAGCTGCCTTTTCAATGCCTCTAATGTGGGAGAGCCCACAATCTCCCTAGGTAATTGATTCCATTGTAGTTCTGCTCTAACAGTCAGGAAGTTTTTCCTGATGTCCAACTGGAATCTGGCTTCCTGTAACTTGAGCCCGTTATTCCACGTCCTACACTCTGGAATGATCGATAAGAGATCCTGGCCCTCCTGTGTGTGACAACCTTTCAAGTACTTGAAGAGTGCTATTATTCTGTTTCCTGACTCCTAGCTGGGCAAAGCAGAGAAAAGGAAGCTGCCCCAGAGAGTGAGCTATCGGTAGGCTGACCATATGAAAAGGAGGACAGGGCTCCTGTATCTTTAACAGTTTCATAGAAAAGGGAATTTCAGCAGGTGTCATTTGTATATATGCAGAACCTGGTGAAATTCCCTCTTCATCACAAAGTTAAAGCTGCAGAAGCCCTGGCCTCTTTTGTACATGGTCAAGAGACAGGGTTCCTGCAGCTTTAACTGTTGTGACGAAGAGGGAATTTCACCAGGTTATGTATGTATACAAACAACACCTGCTGAAATTCCCTGTCCTTTGCAACTGTTAAAGATACAGGAGCCTTGTCCTCCTTTTCATATGGTCACCCTAGCTATCGGAGAGAGCAAACAGGAGTTTGTCAGGGGGAGTGTAGTGGAAAAGGAGGCCAAAGCAACGAGGAGAGAGGCCTCGAGCAAATCCAAGAAGCTCCCTATTCAAAGTGGCCATGTGCCCGCCATGTGCTCCTGAGTGCTGATTCAAAGGGGGTATGACCTATTTACTCTCAGCAACTGAGTGGGCAGGGAGATTCATTCTGTTTCCTGACTCCTAGCTGAGCAGAGCAGAGGAAGCTCCCCACCTGGTCTAGAAGGTACATAAGGAAGAGAGCCCCCAGAGAGTGAGTGATCAGAGCGAGAAAACAAGGAGAGCAAACAGAAGTTTGTCAGGGGGAGTTCGGCAGGGAAGGTCAAGGGGAAGGTCCATAACAAAATTCCAACACAATCAGAAAGCAGAAACAAAACAGAAATGGAGACTATGGACGGAAAAGAGTCTCTAGTGTTGGTGACTTGCAAAGTGTGTGCAATGTTTGTGTTCCTGCCTGAGATCAACTTAGCATATACCTGCAACAAATGCAAGCTCGTTGCACTATTTTAAGAAAGGGTGGAAGTACTTGAGAGACGAGTGTCCACCCTCCAAGGAATAAGAGAACATGAAGAGTTCTTAGATAGAACGGTAGAACTGCAACAGCAACAAGAAACACAAGAGATTGAAGAGCAACAGCAACCTGAAGCAGAAGTGGAGAATGCTGAGATGAGGAAACCCAACGAAGAGGGAACTCCTTGGAAAAGGGTGACAGTTAGGAGAAGAACTAGAAGACACTCTGCACCAGTGGAACCATTAGAGGTATGCAACTGCTTTCAGCTACTGGTGGATGAGACTGGAGGACAGCCTGTAGAGGAAGAATTACAGGAGCCCCCGTGCAACAGTGAGCAAGAGGCAGAAGGTCAGTCAACCAACAAGAAGAGAAAAGTAGTCGTTGTGGGAGACTCCCTGCTGCGTGGGACTGAAACCCAAGTATGTCGTGAAGACCCATGGACTCGCCAGGTGTGCTGTCTCCCTTGAGCACAGATTAGAGATGTGATGGAAGGGTTGCCAAAACTCATAAAGCCCACTAACACATATCCTTTTCTTCTCATCCATGTGGGAACAAATGATATTGCCAAGTGTAGCTACGAAGAAATCACATCAGACTTTTAAGCTCTAGGAAGGAAGCTCAAGAACTTTGGGGCCCAGATAGTTTTCTCATCCATCCTCCTGATTCTTAGAAGAGGATTAGAAAAGGAAAGAAAAATACTCCGGGTGAAGAACTGATGAAACATGACTGGAATATAGCAATTGAAGACTATAACTTGTTCAAAAAGAATAGAAGAAATAGAAAGGGAGGTTGAGTCACACTATATGTTAAAAACACTTATCCCTGCACAGAAATACAAGAGGATGAGCCTGGTAGCTCATCGAGAGCATCTGTATTAAAATAAATGGGGCAAAGAATAAAAGGAACATGATGGTCGGAGTCTACTAAGGATGTGCATTGAATCGAATCCGATGCCCAATTCCAATATGATTCAAGCGAAATTGGACATCCAATTCCCAATTCTGATACTGGTTCAAGGAGCTCTGATTTTAACCGATCCAATTTTTTTATCCAATTCACATCAGATTGCATTGCATCAGAGAATCAGACACCATTTTGAATGATTTTCCCCATAGCCTAGTATTGTGGCAAAAACATGCCTATAACTTTTTTATTTTTAAAGATAAAAGCATGAAAGTTGGGGACCTTGCAGATGGCATGTAGGTAGTCATGTGTGAGAAATTTCAGAAACATAGGTGCATGCGTGTAGTGGCAAGGTATTTTTTTGAAAAATGAGGAAACGCCTATTACTGTTTTATTTTTAAAGATAGAAACATGAAACGTGGTCACATTGCAGATCGGTTTGAGGCACTTATGTATGAGAAATTTCAGAAAAATAGGTGCAGGCATTTTGTGGCTATGAAATTTTACTTTAAAAGTTCCATAAGTTCCAAAATGGTGAGTTTGACAGCTGTCAAACAACACCCCACCCCACCCCACCCCACCCCACCCAGCCTTCTCCCCACACTGTTTTGGAGCTTTTGGAACTTTTAAAGTAAAAATTCATAGCCACAAAACGCCTGCACCTATTTTTCTAAAATTTCTCACACATAAGTACCTCCACCCCACCTCTTCCCCATACAAAGTCTGAATGGTTTTGTCATGGCATGCTTGCCAAATTGGTTTTAATGAGAGACTTTTCTTTTTATTTTCTCTCCATACCTGAGAATTGTTCTCTGTCTTTGGTTCTAGATCCATCGATCCAAAATAAAGAGTTCATTAAAGGGATATGCCCATCAGCAAAGGAAAGGATAAAACCTCCCTTCATAAATGTGCAGGGGTGGATTAACGGAGAATCAGGTGTGTGTGTGTGTGTGTGAGTTTATGGGAAGGAGAAATGATGTGAGATTTTTTTTAAAAAATCCTTAAAAAATTAACTGATGGGATCGGCTTCAATCTTGGCATTCCTAAAGCCCAACTTAAGAGCTATCACAATGCCAAGTTTCATCTCTTTATCTTTAAAAATGAGGGAGCTCTAAGCATTTTGGTTAATTCCAATAGTCTAAAATGCAGCGGTTATCCGAAAATGGAATGGAGGCGGCCACACCACATCCATCACAACATCCATCAAGGACAAGAACCAATGAACTGGAGGGGGAAGGAGAAGAGGTGGGTGGGGCATGGTGGAGTGGGAGAGTGAATAAGCCACAAGATGAAATAGCGCAACAACGTACGCATGTGAAAGTGACCAGAGCTTGCTGCACTAATGATGCGGAGGTCAAAATCGCGGGTGCATATCAGGAAAAAAAGTAGGTGTGATGGAATTCTTGGTTAATGTTTCCTCCGTCCTCCCACCAATTAATCTGGTAGCTGTGCCTTTACTTTTAAAAACTTCAAGGCAATGACAAGAGAATGCAGCTACAACACTTTCTTTCCTGTTCCTCCATAAACTTATTTATTGGTTTGTTTACTATAACACTTGTTCATTGTGAATATTTACTGATTTCTCCCACTTGCTGTAAGAAAGAGAAAGTCTAGATTTGTCTTATAAAACCAAAAGGAGGAGAGCATCCACTCAAATCAAGAAAAAGGGGAGAGAAGCAGGTTCTCAGAATGCCAAGATATCTTTATTAATATATGCTCAACGTATTTTGGCCCGTGGGATTTTATTTGAAAGGCCTTCTTCAGGTGGCTGCAATATCAAGAATACAGTACATTACTATTACTGTCTAGGGATAACACGAAGCATAATTTATAACTGTATGAAGAATAAGTGGGAACGTTGCCTTGAAAGGCCTACGCCCATATGTAGGTATGTTAAAAATGGTTTTCATAATATATTTCAAACATATTTTTAAAAATTATTATGAAAGTACATTATACAGGCTTTTGTGCCTGTCCAGATTATACATCAAAATAGTTATAATTTATCTAATATATATAAGAACATCTCTATGTATAAAAACAGTAGTTTCCAAAGTTAAATTCTTACATGATTAAATAGGTCTGCAGAACTGGAAATCTTCCGTGGTGTTCACTAGCGACTGGAAAAATACGATTACTTCAGTTTCTCTCTTTATATATATTTTTTACTTCAATTCTTGTCGTTACATCCTTTCTTGGCACTTGTTCTAGCTTTTGCACGTGTTGTGGATGAGTGCAGGGCCTCCAAATGCCTCATTATTGCTGTGTTTTTTCTAGTTGTCTGGGAGTCACTGCTGTTGCTCACTAAGTTACAGAAGTGGTAGAAATTCTAAATCCGAGTTCAGACCACTTGGGGTTAAAGTTTTAAACTTCAAAATCCAATCTCTTTCTTTTCACAATAGCAGATTGTTATCGTGCATTTCTAATTTCTCGATAGCCCAGAACTTTAAGTCACTAGTAGAATGACTTTGTGCTGTAAAATGATCTACCAAAGGGGCACCTGATCTGTTGTTTCTCAAATTGCTAACGTGTTCTCCCATTCTTTTTTTCAAAGGTCTGACAGTCTTGCCTATGTAGATCTTCGGGCATTTGCACTGGATGGCATAGAGGACAAAAGTGGTACTGCAAGTGGTGAAGCTCTTTAGGAAATATTTCTGCTGGTCAAATGGCTTTTCAAATGCTGTGATTTTGTGGGTGTATTTGCAGTCACAGAAGTATCCACAGGGGTGGTGTCCCTGGGGCATGGAGGCACCTGCCGAAAAATTGGGTTGGTTCCTACTGTGCTCTTTATATTCACTTCTGATTAAAATGTCCCTTATGTTCTAGGTCCTCTTAAAGGAGACCATAGGTTTTTCTTGGCACCCTGGGATATGTCGGACAATGTGCCAGTGTTGGCTTATACTGCCTTGCATTTGATTTGTTATGTGATTGTATGTTAAACTGCAATTGATACTTTCTGAATTAGCTGTCCTGTGTTTTGAAAGAAGCTCTAATCATGTTTTTTCCTCTGCCTTCTTTAGGCTTTGGGAGAGTACACCATCAGGATAACCCCTCTCTTTTAACTGTGTGGCTAATGTCATTCAGTTTGACACAAGAGAAATTCATTTCTTAGATTTAAAAGTAAAGAAGGAGGGGGACCGTCTTATCACCTCCACCTCCACCTCCACCTACAAAAAACCTACAGATGTTCCCAGATACCTTAGATATGATAGTTCTCATCCTCAGGCTTTAAGAAATAACCTTCCATACGGTCAATTTCTTAGACTCAAATGCAACTGCTCAAAAATATCAGGCTTCAAACAGGAATCACAGACATTAGCCACACAGTTAAAAGAGAGGGTTTATCCTGCTGGTGTAATCTCCCAAAGCCTAAAGAAGGCAGTTTCTCTACAACTGTTAAAGTTACATGAGCCCTGTCCTCCTTTTCATATGGTCAGCCTACTATTGTGAAAAGAAAGAGATTGGATTTTGAAGTTAAAAACTTTAACCCCAAGTGGTCTGAACTCGGATTTAGAATTTCTACCACTTCTGTAACTTAGTGAGCAACAGCAGTGACTCCCAGACAACTAGAAAAACACAGCAATAATGAGGCATTTGGAGGCCCTGCACTCATCCACAACACGTGCAAAAGCTAGAACAAGTGCCAAGAAAGGATGTAGCAACAAGAATTGAAGTAAAAAAATATATAAAGAGAGATACTGAAGTAATCGTATTTTTCCAGTCGCTAGTGAACACCACGGAAGACTTCCAGTTCTGCAGACCTATCTAATCATGTAAGAATTTATTTAACTTTTGATACTACTGTTTTTATACATAGAGATGTTCTTATATATATTAGATAAATTATAGCTATTTTGATGTAGAATCTAGACAGGCACAAAAGCCTGTAAAATGTACTTTCATAATAATTTTTAAAAATATGTTTGAAATATACTATGAATAATAATAATAATAATAATAATAATAATAATAATATATTTATTTATCACCCGCCTCTCCCAACGGATCGAGGCGGGGAACAACACCATCGAGGCGGGGAACAAACCGTTTTTAACATACATACATATGGGCATAGGCCTTTCAAGGCAACGTTCCCACTTATTCTTCATACAGTTATAAATTATGCTTTATGTTATCCCTAGACAGCCATAGTAATGTACTGTATTCTTGATGTTGCAGCCCCCTGAAGAAGGCCTTTCAAACAAAATCCCACAGGCTGAAACGCGTTGGGTGTATATCAATAAAAATATCTCAGCATTCTGAGAACCTGCTTCTCTCCCCTTTTTCTTGATTTGTCTTATGGCTGGAAAGGAAGGTGAACAAAGAAAAGGGAACGCTTCAGAGAAGGGGATACTTTTAGTTTTGAAACTTAACTGTATGTCTGCAATTTCAGTCAGGTGTATTAATTTCACCAGAATCATCAATCATTATGAAAAGAAGATGAAGATGTTTTCTGAGGTGAAACTGATCTGCTAATTATCCATAGATTATTTTTACAATTACGTTTTCATTTAACAATCGCTACATTAGAAATAGTGTATATTGGAATAGACAACCTGTTTCCTGGATCCTCAGTTACGCTGCTCTTATTCTGTGCCGTTAATTCCTTTCTTAGATGTGATGAAATTCATTTTGTTAACCTTGAAATAAAATTAGATTAATTATCCCACTTAGTATTCAAATTAACACTCTGTTATGGGACTGATGAAAAGACCCACCTTGCATTATAAATTAAGTATTACCTCCTATATCTGGAAAATACATTAAAAAAAATAAGGTGAGAAGCCTTAGCAAACCGATAACTAAGCCAAACAGGAGCAACCTCCTAAATCTTTCAAGTATGCAAATGTATTTACCAAGATTTACATACGGCTCATGTGAACAATAGTACATTGGCTTCTATACCATTAATTTTTATTTCTATTTCTCCGTGCTTTTGCCACAGTGCATGGGCTTGGATGTCTTGTGGAGTTTTCCCAAAAGCCAGAAAGCAGGTTGTATTTTGTGCCTACCTGTTTAAGGCCAGCATGGTCAGGCATCAGGGAAGACGGGCAAGGAATGGAGCAGAGGGATAAGGCTTCATCTTGAGGAGGAAGGAGGAGGTCCAAGGAGGTCCAAGGATTCAGGTACATCCCCTTAACTGTCCATGTTTGAGGCTCCAGGGGGAAACAGTTGTGGAAGGGCATGAGCAGAGGTCACATGTACCAAGAAAAGCCAGGATGCTCAAGGAGAAAACAGAAGAGGATGTTCCAGGAATACCTCCTGCAGATGCCCACTCCCCATTCCATGCCACTAGGGCAAGTCACACACATTCTTCAAAATACAGAGGAATAACCAGTGGTGGTGCCACTATGTCTGGACCATGGGACACAGATATGGGAGGGCCCCCCAAATGACCTCCTGACAGGTGGTGGTGAATTCTGCCCTCCTGTTGTCCCACTGCTAAAAGCAAGTGCCACAGCAGACCATCTGGTCAAGTCTGAAGCCTCTCGGTGCGCCATTTTAAATGATTGGGGGTGGGGTTATCCTTTCACAGTCCAATGCTGTTGCCATTTGGTTAACTGATGCTAGTGGTTCCTCATTCAGCCTGTGGCTGGTACTCTTATTGTCGGTGCTCCCTCTTCCTCCCCTTCCCCTGAGTTCTATTCTCAATTGCTTCTCATTGTCTTCACTCCTCAGCTGCTCTTTTCCCCTACTTCTCAGCTTCACCAGCTGCCTCCAACTGACCCTTCCCTCCCTCTTACTCCACATTCTATGTCAGATGCCATTCTTTGCCTCTACCTAATGGCACTAAGCACCATCCCTGACCTTCCAGCCCCTATGACTTAGGTCAGCAGTGGGCAAAATGCGGTCTTCCAGGGACATTTGTGTCGCCCCTGCATGTTCCCCCTGCCACCCCCGCCCCCTGCTGTGCTGTGACAACCTTTCAAGTATTTGAAGAGTGCTATCATGTCTCCCCTCAATCTTCTCTTCTCCAGGCTAAACATGCCTAGTTCTTTCAATCTCTCCTCATAGGGCTTTGTTTCCAGACCCCTAATCATCTCTTCTCAATCAACCCAGAATGCAGGACACAGAATAATGGGCTCAAGTTACAGGAAGCCAGATTCCAGTTGGACATCAGGAAAAACTCCCTGACTGTTAGGGCAATACAACAATGGAACCAATGACCTAGGGAGGTGGTGGGCTCTCCCACATTAGAGGCATTCAAGAGGCAGCTGGACAACCATCTGTCAGGGATGCTTTAAGGTAGATTCCTGCATTGAGCAGAGGGTTGGACTTGATGGCCTTATATGCCCCTTCCAACTCTACTATTCTATGATTCTATGAGCTTTGGCAACCCTTCTGTCTCATCTCTAACCTGTGCTCCAGGGAGACAGCATACCTGGCGAGTCCATGGGTCTTCACGATATCCTTATTTTATTTATTTATGTATGCATTTAAGGATTTATATCCTGCCCTATATCACAACAATCTCAGGGCAACGTACAGATAAAATCATACATATAAAATAGAATAAATATACAATTCTAAAACAAATTAAACTATTAATATATTAAAACCAATACAAAATGTTAAATCAGTAAAATCCAATTAAAACAAGACAGTGTGCAAGCTGGTGGATTTAGCCATCAAAGGCTTTGTTAAAAAGCCATGACTTAACCTGGTGTTGAAATGAAACCAGTGCCGGTGTCAATCAGGCCTCCAGGGGGAGGATATTCCACAGCTAGGGTGCCACAACAGTGAAAGCCCTCTCCCCACCATAGCATATATCTTGCGTTGGTGGGGCACGGAGAAGGGCTCCTCCAACAGATCACAGGTCTCAGGCAGGCAGATATAGGGAGAGGCGCTCCCTCAAGCATCGAGGTCCCAAGCTTTTTAGGGCTTTAAATGTCATTCCCAACACCCTGAATTCCGACCAGAAACATATTGGCAGCCAGTACAATTCCTTTAAGCCTGGTGTTATATAGTCTCTATGAGATGTTCTAGTCGGCAGTCTAGCTGCTGCATTTTGCACCAGCTGCAACTTCCATGTCGTCTTCAAGGGCAGCCCCACCTAGAGTACATTGCAGTAGTCTAACAGGGAAGTTACCAGTATGTGTATTACTGTTGCTAGGTTATCCCTGTCCAGGAAAGGCCATAGCTGGCGGATCAGCCAAAGCTGACCCCAAGTACTCTGGGCCAGTGAGTCCACCTGTGCCTCCAATGACAAGGATAGATCTAGGAGTTTCAATCCCACGCAGCAGAGAGTTCCCCTCAACGACTACTCTTCTCTTCTTTTTGGTTGATTGACCTTCTGCCTCCTGTTCATTGTTGCCCGGATTCCCCTATAATTCTTCCTCTGCAGGCTGTCCTCCAGTCTCATCCTCCAGTAACTAAAAGTGGTTGCATAACTCTAATGGTTCCACTGGTGCAGAGTGTCTTCTAGTTCTTCTGCTCTGAACTGTCACCCTTTTCCAAGGAGTTTCCTCTTAGTTGGCTTTCCTCACCTTAGCACTCTCCACTTCTGCTTCAGGTTGCTGTTGCTCTTCAATCTCTTGCACTTCTTTTTGCTGTTGCAGCTCCACCGTTCTGTCTAAGCACTTTTCACCTGCTCTTATTCCCTGGAGGGTGGACACTTGCCGTTCAAGTACTCTGACTTTTTCTTCCAATAGTGCAACCAGCTTGCACTTGTTGCAGGTGTAGGCCATGTTGATCTCAGGAAGGAACACAAACATTACACACACTTTACAGGTCACCACCACTAGAGACTCCTTTCCGTCCATAGTCTCCATTTCTGTTTTGCTTCTGCCTTCTGATTGTATTGGAATTTCATTAAGGACCTCCCCCTTGACCTCCCCTGCCAAACTCCCCCTGACAAACTCCTGTTTGCTCTCCCTGTTCACTGACTCTGTGGGAGCACTTTTCCTTATGTACCTTTTAGACCAGCTGGGGCAGCTTCCTTTGCTCTGCTCTGCTCAGCTAGGAGTCAGGAAACAGAATGATAGCACTCTTCAAATACTTGAATGGTTGTCACACACAGAGGAGGGACAAGATCTCTTCTCAATCATCCCAAAGTGCAGGACGCAGAATAATGGGCTCAAGTTACAGGAAAACAGATTCCATCTGGACATCAGGAAAAACTTCCTGACTGTTAGAGCAATATGACAATGGAACCAATTACCATGGGAGGTGGTGGGCTCTCCCACATTAGAGGCATTCAAGAGGCAGCTGGACAACCATCTGTCAGGGATGCTTTAAGGTGGATTCTTGCATTGAGCAGGAGGTTGGACTCGATGGCCTTGTAGACCCCTTCCAACTCTACTATTCTACTATTCAATGATTCTATAAGGACAGAAAGGGGACTGATGCATACTTTTAGGTACAAGTGGAATCCAGCTACTCCTTTATGAAATGTGCGGCACACAACACAGTGGCCCTGTTCAGATACCATGCTAAGCCATAATGATTAAGGGTTGTGAACTAAGCCTGATGGCTTAGGATGTTGTGTGTAGGGTGATTTTCTTAACCATGGTGGTTACATAGCCACAGTTTAACCACACTCACCAACCACATGCTGCAAAAGGGTTAGCAGCCCTGACCATGGCTTACCATGTTGTGTGTTGGGCCCCCGTAGTTAACCAAGTGCCACCACAGAGCTCCACAACAGGAATGGCTGAAAACGGAGTAGCTGTATTGGCCACCATGTAAGAGCTCCATGGTTGAAATCTTCCTAGCAACACATGACGCAGCAGCTGCTAGCCAGCCTCGTCACTGTCCATCCCCATCTGCCAAATGAAGTCAGAGGCACAACCCCCTAACAGTCAACCCAGTTATACACATTCCCACAGAGCCAAAGCCCACATCCCACATCCCCACCATACCAACCTACCAGTGTCCTACATGTTCAAATCCCAAAGAGTAACCTGCGACCCAGGCATAGGAGGAAGGGCAGATGCCTCAAGTGCATCCAGAGCATGGCAGTACCCAGGCACTCCAGGTGGAATGGCAGGTCTGGCATATCCCCCCAGGGCCCAATCCCATGGAGGCGGGTGGCAGCAGCAGCTCGTCTGCCCTGTACTTGGACAGTGACTCCTTGGAGGCATCATAGTCCCAGCTCAGCACCCTCATCCTGACTGGGGCTCCCTCCCAAAATAAGTGGCGAAGAAACACAAGAGAATGAGGATCCTACAAAGAAAGTAAGGGACTGTTTAATATCATATATATATAGCAATAGATATATTTTGTAATAGTTATAAGAGCATCACTGAGTTATGTTATGTTAAGTTTTGTTTTGTTTCATTAATTTTGTATTTCTGTATGAATTTAATTTTTTTTAAAAAAAAAAAAACCAAGAGAATGAGGATGTAGACATGGTCCAAGGCCAAGGTGGCAACGTTCATCACCCTGTGGGGCAGCCCCAAGACCCAGGGCATTGTTAGTACAGTAAGGCATGCAAACCTCTTCCTAGGGTTCTCCAAGCAGTTGCAGAAGAGGGGCTACTGCTGTCCCCCGCAGCAGTGCAAGGAGAAGCTACATGCACTCAAGAAGGCTAGTTAGAGTGGAGGGTGGTTAGGCAGTGTTTAGGATAACCATACTGCATGGCATGGTTCTATGTATGTATGGCAGAAGCACACAGCATGGTTAGTGGTAACCACCATGGTAACCACCATGTACCTTTCTCCACGTTGCCTCTGAACAGGGCCAGTCTTTCCTTGCATCTCAAAAAGGAAGTCCATCTTCTTCTACTGTGATGTTGTGGGAGCCAAAGCAGCAGCACTCTGTCCCATGAGAGATGCCCACAGGAGAAACCCAGGACCATGCAGCAGAAGACCATGCTGCAGCTCCTCCCCATGCCAGGGCAGTGTCAATGTCAAAGCTGGCATAGGGAGGAGTTGCAACATGAGCCTTCCCACCTGGCCAAGGGCTTCTCTGGTGACACAGAATGGCGGAAGTAATTTCAGGCATCAGGGCTTCGTCTTGCTCCAGGTCTTCCAAAGTACGACATGATTTGTAGCCATTTTTTATTAGGACTAATATGATTATGGATTAGTGTCAACATTTTTTACTCAAGCTTCAGTAAGCATCCACCTGCCATTATTAAATCCAGCTTTCATTTCAGTTTTACCTGTATTAAAGCTCTATCTGTTGTCTTAATAGCTGCCTGCCTTTGATCAAAAGGATTTCTCCGGTTAAAACTCTGTGTCGTGGTGCTGTAGTATTTTCCAGCTTCTCTTATGTGTCAAGAGAAATTTCTCCATGCCGCTCAGTGTCTTCTTGCTGTAAGATTAGATTCACAGCCATTTCCCTGCAATGTTTATTTTTGGTTATTATCCCTCCCAATTATACAGTTGATGATACAGGACAACTATTAATAAGCACCCATTTCCCATGTTTTCCTCTCTCCAGGCCACTGACGGGTGTTAAGTTTTATGTCCGTAAGGATGCATACTAAATAATTTACATTCCATACTTATTTGTCTATTTTGGAAATATAGAAAGAAAATGAAGAACGGTGGGTTTTAAAAGGAAATGGCAGTGAGAGGAAAAGAGAAAAAGAAAGCATGTTCTTGAAGGTTCAGTAGGGTGGGATGTATAAAATGGGAAGAATCCATCCTCTACTCCTTAGTCTACATGGAACTCTTTAAAAAAGCTGCCAGATGATTTGAAAATTATTTTCCCTCCTTATTCTGGAAATCTAAGAGCTTTTGTTGTTGTTTTAACCATGGATCACATCTAGGCACCTCATGGGTTTCTACTCTTGCAGTATGATTCACTTGGCTATAAGGGTTATAGCCCCACAGAACTAGTCTCTCTCTTCTTTAGACATGATCCATTTTAAAGGTATGTGGATGTGGCATGCGATAACCTGTCAAAATTGAATAGAATACAATGTCTTTAAGGTGATATTAATTCTTATTATTACTTCTTTCCCAACAAATGATAAAACACAGTCCCAGACCAGGGAGTAGCGATGGGCAAACTTACATTCACTTGGAAAGCAACACATTTGTCCATGTGAGCTTGGATGAAATTTCTCCTTTAATATGAAATCTCATTCCATGTATAGGGGTTTTTGTACAGGCACAATATCAAGGCGCATCATGAGAGCTTTAGTTTGGATTTATGTAGTGTGGCATGATGTCATGCACCACCAAATTATGCCCCCTTTTTGATTGGTTGGTTTCACATGGCCTACCTGCATGGTGGTGTGATGTTTACTTCCTGTCTGTTGCCAGTCCCCAGGATAAACATGGACCTCCTCTTCATCTTGGAGCCAGAGCTGCGGCAGTGGCTTCAAGTAAGTTTGGGGATGGGTGGAGTCCAGGTGGTAGGATGTCTGGACATTTAGGGGGAAATCTGTGCATGCTGCAAAGCTTGCAATCAATTCTGAATGCAATAGCGAATTCATCATACATAGATTCAGGGTTGCTACATCCAAGCCAAGAGGAAATGGGACTTAAGACTGTGAGGGTAAAGAAAAAGGAAAGAACAGCATTGGAACAAAATGTACTGGCAGCAAATGCTGAGAATCATTGAAAATTGGAGGCAGTTTTGAAACTCATGAAAGTAAACACAAAATCCATATCAAAATTAATATAAAAATGAACCAAATTAAATTCTCACCCGTCTGAGAATTTAATGTGTGCAGGTGGAGCTTCAAACAAGAAATTACATATTGCACAGATGAATGTAACATAACCCTGACAGTCCTCTTCAAAGAAGAAAGGCTAGCAATCAGCAACAAAGTAGGGGGGGAGAGAAGTAAATTCTTCTCTGGACTGCTCTTCCTCCCCCAGCCCAGCTTTTTCCATGTTTTCTTGCATGTTGTCATGGCCACCTAGTATTTGCAGTCTCTTCCATTTAAATTTGAACTAGTAGGAAAAGACGGTGGTGATAACAAAGCCAAATGAAATTCCAAAAGTCAGGAAGACTAGGAGGGATCAAAGCTGGGAAGTCATTGATTAAACTGGGAATGTGCAAAACTGGTCCCTTTATTCTTTTCTGCCTCACAGTCTCAGATATCCATTGAAAACACAGAAAGTGTCTTGGATATCCTCACTTTTTGAAAGTATGGCCATAAATCAGGGGGGCATCTAGACAAGGGCAAATTGGCGCAGCAAGACCCCCCCCCCCCATGCTTAACCTCCTTGGGGGTTGTCTCCATGCCAAGGAGCAAGTGCGGGCTTTGTAGCCATGAATGTGAGGGGGAAGAAGAGCCACCGCCGCCCATGCTCCGCTGCACGAGCAAGAGACTTACTTCTGAGTAAACAGAAGTAATACCAAAGAAGTAAGCATAGGGTTGCAGAGCACTTCTTTCCGGTTTGCTGTTTTAGACTTAAAAAGAAAAAGCTTCTGAGTGACCACACTATTAAAAGTCAGTTCTATATGTGTTACTCAGAAGTAAGTCTCTCTCTGTTCAATGGGGTTTAGTCAACAGTGAGCATGCATCAGATTTTAGTATGACTTGGACGTAAATGCAGTTTAAATCAATGGGATTTACTCTTGAGTAAGGGAACAGCAGTTTTCTATGTTATGAACTGGAGATGCATGGCTTCCCATGATCAAAGGAAAGGAAAATGGATCCCTCACAAATGCAAACAGGTGGATTTTCACAATGGTGGACTATCAGAAAAAGGGTTGGAGGGGATTTTAAAAATCCTTAATAAAAAAGGATGAACCGATCTGATTCAAACTTGGCATGCTGAAAGCTCTACTTAAGAGCTATCAAGGTCCCAAGTTTCATCTCTTTATTTTTTAAAATGAGGGAGCTGCGGGCAAGGAGGGTGGGGTTGTAGTTGTAAAAATCCATTCATTTGAACATTCGGCATGGAGTGCTGGAGGAGGAGAACCTCCCCGCCCTCCCCTTTCGTCAGCAAGACTCCATTCAAAACACACACACCCAACAAAGGAAAAAGAGAGGAGAGAGCACTACACAGAAGTTTATGAGTGCATTAAAGTCGCTTGGGGAAAATAATCCAGACTTTCCCCGCACCAAAATAATATGCAAAACAGAGGAAAAGGAGCAAAATGGGTGCAGGACAGGGATGACCATGGGAGGTGGTGGGCTCTCCCACATTAGAGGCGTTCAAGAGGCAGCTGGACAACCATCTGTCAGGGATGCTTTAAGGTGGATTATTGCAGGGGGTTGGACTCCATGGCCTTACAGACCCCTTCCAACTCTACCATTCTATGATTCTATGACATCATGTGAGTCTTGCGCTACAAAACCAGATACCAGGCATGGTGAGAGTGAGTTAAACTGCTGGTGTGATGGAGCTCTAAATATCTGAAATATGAAAAGGAAAAGAAGAACTCCCCAGGGAACTACTCGCCCAGTATCTTATTTTGTGTGTGGTGCCTGGTATTGGGGGCTTTATGCACACACAAGAACTATGGATACATCACCATCTCTAAGAACGTGATTTTTAAAAAATGTTCTTTCCTTTACCGCTTCTCTGTTACAAATGCATAACAAATTATAGGTGCATTTAATTAAATGTTATCTTCTAAATTCCAACTACATGGAAAATCAATTAATTAGTTCATTCGCAAACATCTATCCATCTTTTATTGTGGTTTGGGTAATCTCTTGATCCTTTTATGAATCCAAGGTGCCAGGCTAGCCTCTCTCAGGGCACTCCTATAATGCCTCCATGGTAGCAGGACAGAGCAGCAGTGCAAGAGGAGCTGTTTCTGTTCTAGAAATGAATAGTTCCACTTGTTTCTGTGCTTTGTTCAGGAACTGCTAGTTCCTGTTATGCTAGTGGTCCATTCTGTTAATGCAGTGGTGGGCAACTTCAGGAGGCCAGGGGACCATTTGAGACCCCATGTGGATGCCTATATATTGACTCTTTTGGCACTCTGTAGCCACTATGGATGCCATCCCCCCCCCAAAAATATTTTTTCAATGAACTTGGGGGACAGTGGAGGGCTGCAACAGGGCAGCATGCAGACCACATGTTGGCCATCCCTGTGCTAGAGGGGGTGCAGTGGCAGTAGAGGATATGGCCCTATAACTTCAATGAAAAGTTGCAACAGGTGGAGCCAAACCACATGTTACCCTGAGTGAGTTGTTGTGTTTTCTCTAACGAACTACTGACCAGCATGTTGGTTTTCTCCTGGAGATGCAGCACATGGGGAGGGGGAGGCTTTTCTCCCCAGTGGCAATCAGAACAAACATGGCCCTCCCCGAAGTTCTTATTGGTGTGAATGGGAACATTTTTCTAAGCTTCTGCGCTGCATGTGGGGTTGGGGTGGAATCACAGTCAGGAGATAAGCCTTCCCTCCCTCTGTGCTGCATTCCTAGTAACTAGTAATTAATGAAAGAAAAATGATGTAGCTACACAGAAAGCATTCAGCGTAACACGAAGTTTTACCCTCACATAATTATTTCTTCCATTTGGTTTGAATTCTTCCTGCAGAGGCTTTCCCTCATGTGTTCTGCTATAGGAGGCCTACTAGAGCATGTACTCCCAATCTCCTGAGTTATTCCCTCCCAAACATCCCAAGGGTCCTTGATGTCACACCCTCTCCATCGCAATGATATCTCCTTTCAAATGGCCATAATATTCACATGGCATTCCAAATGACGGTAGGAATATATTGGTCTGATATAGGCAGCCCCACAGAAAAGAACAGGGACCCCAATACTGTTCACAACTTCATTGAGGGAGGGTACCGGTGCCACTAGCCACAGTTTAATTAGAAGGACATCTCAACATTACCATACAGAAGGGAGGCATTGCTAAATAGCAAACATGGGATGGGGAACTTGGAGGTGCTTGGATGTACTCCCTCAGATCCCTATGAGGCCTCTTGTCTCAGACCAGTGGCCATTTAGAAGGATATCTGAATATTTTGGCCATTTGGAAGGAGTGGTCATTGCAATTCAAGGGGTGTGCTATCAGGATGCCCCAGAATATTTGTAGGTACTCCTCCAGTTTCCTTATGAGGAATATTGAGGCTCCTGCTAGTTCTGTGGGGCTGCCTTTACGAGTTCAATGCAGTACTATGGCCATTCAGAGCCACATCTGAATGTTATGGCCATTTGGAAAGAAGGCCATTGCCATGGAGCATGCATCCCATTAGGACACCAGGCATGTGGGGGGGGGGCTCCCTCTGTCAACTTGTGAGCAGTATTGGGGCTCCTGCTCTTTTCTTTGGGGCTGCTTGTACATCTGAATACTTGGAAGGAGGGGCTCTTGCTATTGGCACTGTGACTCTTTGGGCTATTTATGGGTACCACACAGCTTTTGGGAAAACCTCCTGCCCCTGTGTCTAGTCCATCTGGAAGTGGTGCTGATAGATCATTATGTAAGACTCAAAGCCTATCTACACTACTGCTTAAAATGGTTTATAACAGTTTTGAGAACGGTTGGGGCCCAGGACACACTCCAGATACAGTTTTCAAAACGTTTCCAAAGTGTTTGATCCTGCTTGATGTAGATAGGCTCTCAGTCATTTTTTGTTTAGTGCATTCTAATGGCTTTGCCTACTTGGAAATGATCCGTAGGAACTGCTGTATTAGAGGAGTCATAGGAGTTGTTCCCTAAAACCACTCTGTAAGGAGGTATTTAGATTTGGACTTGTTGTCTAAGAACAACAAATGCTTGTTTCTTGCAGATATTTTGGTCTGAAGATGGTCCCTGAAATCTTTCTGTGATTTCCTATGGACATTTGGAATGAACCAATGCATTTCAATGGCCATTCAGTACTCTTCTTAGTATTCCCCCCAATTGGGTACAGCCCAGACAAGAATTGTTATTAACAGGTGCCAGGAAGAATGCATCGCAACAAAACAGGTGGTGGCAAAAATGCTGAGAAGGGTGGTTGTGGAATTACTCTGGGAATACCCACTAGAAGTCATTGGCAGTGTCATAAATCAGGATACTCCTTCAGCACTGCCATGGAGGGGGGAGGTCTCCAAACTGGGCTGAGGGTATTTCCAACTGGTGGTGCTCCAGGTCCCCCTTTATTGTCTCCTGGGTCCTGCACTTCATTTCAAAATGGTGGGCTTTGGGGCATGTAGCACTAGAGTGCTTTTCCCATTCAAGTGACACATTCATGCCTGAACCTCCATGGATGCAAATGCATCTTTCCCTACTATTGACTCCCAGTACACAGGGTGGGTTCAAACTCGCTGAGCTGCAGTCCAGGTGGAGCGGTCCTTCTGACACACAAGAGTTGTTTGGGGGTTTTCAGGAATACTTGGGTTAAAGAGGGAGTATGCTGGCTGACTGTGATGCCGGCAAAGCAAATGCCTTTGAGCCTATCTACACGACTGCTTTAAAATGGTTTTAAACGGTTTATAACAGTTTTTGAGAACAGTTGGGGCCCAGGACACACTCCATATACAGTTTTCAAAATCTTTTCAAAGTGTTTTATCCTGCATGTATAGATAAGCTCTTTGTTTCACAAAGAGCTGATTTCTAATGTTTAGGTGGAATCCGGAAAAGTACATTTTGCCAATCTAATAGCTTCCATGTGAAAATTGGACAAAATTCTCGTTGACTTAACTGGGAATTCAGTGAGACTAAATCTCAATTAACATCCTGCTCTTTCAGCCCAGCAGAATAGATAATTGAGAATTACAATGGAAAGATATACAAAACTATTTCATAAGCCTCTGCACTTTATCAAATCCACTAACATGGGCCAATGTGGATCTCTTTCTGAGTAGTGACAATTTGCATTTTTCGGCTTGATAACCTTCAGAAAATTGCCTCTTTAGAGAACACAGCTTAATTCTATACGAAAAGTTGCTTTATTCCTGAGAGTTGCCTTTCTTTTTATTTTCCTTCTAATAATTTAATGTGTGAGTAATTATATATAATTCCTTTCAGGAATCAGCTTCAAAAGGAAGAATAGAAAGACTTTTCTTATTCTAATCTATCTCAACCAGCAAAAATTTGCTGCTGCAAAGAATATTTTTGAAAAGCATCCTGTGGCAAAAATCATGTGAATTCAGAAGAAGGAGGCATAAACTGAAGAGTATTCACTCAGATTCTTTTCCCTAAAACTGTCAGTCTTTCACTGTTCACTTTCATAAACCCTACTCTGGGTTTGTGAACACATGTGGGCTTAAAGTGTGGAGAGTGTGTACACAAGTCCTGGCCCTGGGCTCCCCTCCGGACCTTCAGAAGACAGTTTTGGAGTATCTTAACCTGCATAGAAGTTTCCATGCAATTTGGAGCCCTGGCTCACAAGGTTCCCAACATTCTCAAGGCCTTTTGGTGCCTGAGGCAGAGCAGCAGACGACATTTGCCTGCACTCCCTACTTAGTGCCCAAAGCCAACTAAGATTTTTGTACCTGAAGCAGAACATTCCACCAGCAGTTCTCCCTCTCACTGGCAATAAGATTCAATCATGATAAATTAAGCATGCAAACTTATCAATTGCACCCTTGGATGATTGGAAGCTCCTGAACTTAGAAGCTTCCGATCATCCAAAGCAGGGCAAGAAGAGCAGCAGAGGTGATCTTCACCTGCCCGTCCTCCCACCCAGAGCATTTCGCTAGCCAGGCTAGCAACAGCACTTCAGAGGGGGAGAGAAAGAGGCTGGCAGAGACTCAGGATAGCTCATACCTTTGCCTCTCCGGTCTCCTCCCCTCCCTACCCACTGGAACACCCCCTTTTCCCCCTCTCCAAGGTTGGTTTTCTGACTTTGGAAGGCAGCCGGCACAGTTCTTTCCACATTGGTTGCAAGGGAGCGGGGCGGGGAGGGGGGAGGATCTCCAACTCCCCCTTCCAAGGTCAAAGCATTGTCTCTGACTTGAGAGGGGGAAATCCCCAGTATCATATGACACCTCAGACAATGTCTAGGTGGTCATAGGATTACTCCCTAAACAACTAGCCATTTGCTGCCTTTCCGTGACATGCAAAATGAGCAGCCTGAGGCAACTGCTTCACTATGCCTAATAGCAGAGCTGGCCTTGCTTCTCATTGGAGTAGATTCCATAGGTGAGTGGTTGATGACCTGTGCCCTTACCCCACAAAGTCTGCAGGTCCCTCAGCCAAACACCTCTCCAAAAGTCTGGAAGGCAAAAGACCTCCATGCTGAACATGCAACATTCTGACAAGGAATCCCCATGCACAGAGATTGGGGGTGGGGGGGTGGGGGGTGGGGTCATATCCAATCTGGTACTCCACAAGTTCACTAATCGGCTAAATACTACAATTTTCAATCAGTTCTCAGTAGCAAATATATCCAATTAGAAAATTGCTGTGAAATCTTTACATATTCTAACACAGACCCTTTAAAATTTCAGCAGCTTTGTGGACCTGTATTTTCTCTAGATGACAGAGAATGAGCCTACGAAAGGACAACATCTAAACCCTTTCATGAGTTATGCCTAGGATCAACAAAAACCGATATTTTTGGCTTTGCTTTTGACACTCGCAATATCATGCGAACACATGTCTGTTAGGAGTAGGTTTGTGGAAGACTGCCCTGTCATCCCTGTGATGAAGGGTGCCGGCCATTCCATTCATCTTTGCAGCAGTGAAGCCTGCAGAGATCTTCCATTAGGACAGTGGTGGCAACGGTTTGTCCTGAGGGCCACATGCAGTGCTAAGTGATGGGTTGGGAGCAGCAAGTGCCTACACACACATACAGATGCATGCCTACCCACCCAGACAGCCATGCACACATGAACACAAGCCCTTCCTCTCATGTGGAACTTCCTGTGCAGCCCCCAAGATGACAAGAATCATGTAGTGATAACAGTTACTATGCTTTGTTCATTACTATGGTAACACTCCCCCTCCAGACCCTGGTTCCTAAGTCTGGTTAGCCAGCCTACTGCCTACAAATCACGTTTGTCCATTCAAACATGATGCAAAACCATAGTTGAACTTCCTTAAGTATGAATTGCTAAGTTGTCTCATTTGCACCTGTATAGGCTGACCATATGAAAATTTGTATGCAATTAGTTCCTGGTGATATTCCCTCTTCATCACAACAGTAAAAGTTGCAGGGGCCCTGTCTCTTGACCATGTACAAAAGAGGGCAGGGCTTCTGCAGCTTTAACTTTGTGATGAAGAGGGAATTTCACCAGGTTCTGCATATATACCAATGACACCTGCTGAAATTCCCTTTTCTATGAAACTGTTAAAGATACAGGAGCCGTGTCCTCCTTTTCATATGGTCAGCCTACACCTGTAAGCTGGTTCCAGTTACAATAGTGCTGTGAACAAGCTATTCATCATTCATTAGTCAATGATCTCAGTATAACTCTGCAAACAACAAAGAATCATAGAAGCATAGAATAGTAGAGTTCAATGGGGCCTATAAAGCCATCGAGTCCAACCCCATGCTCAATGCAGGAATCCACCTTAAAGCTTACCTGACACGTGGCTGTCCAGCTTAGGCTGACCAGATAAAATCCTGACCTGGACCAGATAAAATCCAGGTCAGGGCTCCTGTAACTTTAACAGTTGTAGAGAAAAGGGAATTTCAGCCAGTGTCATTTGTATGCAATTAGTTCCTGGTGATATTCCCTCTTCATCACAACAGTAAAAGTTGCAGGGGCCCTGTCTCTTGACCATGTACAAAAGAGGGCAGGGCTTCTGCAGCTTTAACTTTGTGATGAAGAGGGAATTTCACCAGGTTCTGCATATATACCAATGACACCTGCTGAAATTCCCTTTTCTATGAAACTGTTAAAGATACAGGAGCCCTGTCCTCCTTTTCATATGGTCAGCCTACACCTGTAAGCTGGTTCCAGTTACAATAGTGCTGTGAACAAGCTATTCATCATTCATTAGTCAATGATCTCAGTATAACTCTGCAAACAACAAAGAATCATAGAAGCATAGAATAGTAGAGTTCAATGGGGCCTATAAAGCCATCGAGTCCAACCCCATGCTCAATGCAGGAATCCACCTTAAAGCTTACCTGACACGTGGCTGTCCAGCTTAGGCTGACCAGATAAAATCCTGACCTGGACCAGATAAAATCCAGGTCAGGGCTCCTGTAACTTTAACAGTTGTAGAGAAAAGGGAATTTCAGCCAGTGTCATTTGTATGCAATTAGTTCCTGGTGAAATTCCCTCTTCATCACAACAGTTAAAGTTGCAGGGGCCCTGCCTTCTTTTGTATGTGGTCACTCCAGTATAGTGACTGCACCTTTAACTGTTGTGATGAAGAGGGAATTTCACCAGGAACTAATTGCATACAAATGTCACTGGCTGAAATTCCCTTATCTCTACAACTGTTAAAGTTACAGGAGCCCTGACCTGGATTTTATCTGGTCACCCTAGTCCAGCTGCCTCTTGAAGGCCTCTAGTGCGGGAGAACCCACCACCTCCCTAGGTAATTGGTTCCATTGTTGTACTGCTCTAACAGTCAGGAAGTTTTTCCTGATGTCCAGCCGGAATCTGGCTTCCTGTAACTTGAGCTCATTATTCCGTGTTCTGCATTCTGGGTTGATCGAGAAGAGATCCTGGCCCTCCTCTGTGTGCCAACCTTTCAAGTATTTGAAGAGTGCTATCATGTCTCCCCTCAGCCTTCTCTTCTCCAGGCTAAACATGCCCAGTTCTTTCAGTCCCTTCTCATAGGGCTTTGTTTCCAGACCCCTGATTATCCTTGTTGCCCTCCTCTGAACACGCTCCAGCTTGCCTGCATCCTTCTTGAAGGGTGGTACCCAGAACTGGATGCTGCTCCATACTACTGAGATACAGGCTTTGCGGCAAAGCCTGTTTCTGAGTAGTATGGAGCAGTAGTATGGAGCAGCGGACGACGGCGGCAGGTAAGGGGGGACCTCCCTCTCCCTCCACCTCACTTGCAATCATTACCTGCCAGCGTCCTGCACTGCCGTCTGCTGCTAGCAGATGGCAGCGCGAGACGCCGGCAGGTAAGGACTGCAAGTGGAGGGGAGGGAGTGCCGGCCCAGTGTTTTCCCCATAGACTTGCATTGGGGGAAAGCTTTCTTTCCCCCAATGCAAGCCTATGGCAAAATGGAAGCCCGATTTTCCAATTTTTCCAACATCAGACCCGATACGATGCACATCCCTAGAGCTTGAGCCAACATCAGATAGCCTTAACTATCTGATGTTTTTGGATAATGGAATACACATAGGAATTATGACAAGTGTATATGTCTTTAACCACTACACAGATTTCATACAGACTTCAGTGTTGGAAGTAGCCTTCAACTTACCACTGGAAATGTGTCTAATGACTCAAACACTTTCCCAAGAGAAGAAAGCTGTGACCAGACCCTTTAGCTCTTATGATAGAAGAGTAAATTGCTCCCAGCAATACACACACACATATTTTTGGAAGGTGGCTGTGGTCACCTGCAATGATTTGTGTAACAATGGCTCTGTTCATAGGCTTCCAAGCAGATACCTGAAATTCAGAAGATTAAAGGGAAATATCTGCCAAATTTGCCCATTTGGAACAAGAAAGATTTAAGGCAACTCTGGTCTAAAAAGCTGTTGATATATAAAGTCTACTAAAAATAATTATTTTACCACATGCTGTGTTAAATTGAAGTATATTAAACATCTATATTTTGAGCAATAAAGGATCAGGAAAACAGTTTGATAAATATAGAGCTAAATGCTGTTCTTTATTTCATATTAGATCACTTAGGCTACAATCCTATACACATATGAAGTAATGGGGCTTACTTCTTAGTAGACAGGTCAGGATTGTACTGAAAGTATTCTAAATTGTGTTCTATGGCCGTTTCTACACCAGGCTGTTTGCCTGGGATGGCCCCTGGCAGTTCCCTGTGAGTCCAAATGATGCACAGGGAGTCCCGAGGGCGGAGGGGGGATGGCCATGAGATTTGCCAGGGATAAGGGATTCCTGGAAAATCCCAAAACTTCCCGCGGTCCCAGGAAGTTCCCGGGACCTGGGGAGATGTGGCCGCCCATCCCAGGTGCTGCCGCGATTACTCGCAAGTAAGCATGGCAGCAGAAATGGGCACGAAGCTGCACCACGCGGCTCCGTGCCCATCAGGGGAGGGGGTGGAACCAGCTTTGCCACACCTGGAAGAGTAGGGCGGGGGTGGGGGAAGGATCACATGCTTTTAAAAAAACTTACCAGAGTGCAGGAGCACTCGTGCACTCTCCTCGGAGATCTGGAAAAACAAAATGGCAGGCGCGACGAGCATGTCACACCCAGGAGGAAGTGAAACTTCCGCTTCCTCCATGAAGGTTGAAGATGACGATCCTGGAAGCAGGTACTTCCGGGATCTCCCTCCCTCTATACCCTGTGGTGTAGAAAGGGCCCATGTGTCCTGGACACATAGAACGCATCGGGGAAATGCTGCTCTGTTGTTTTCCTACCACTGCGTACATCTTTGGATACACACACACGGATACACACACTTTGCAGTGCCAGGTGATTCCTGCTATCTTTTGCAATCCTTCAAGCTGTGCTGAACAGCCTCTCAGAATAGATAGTGATTGGAGGGCAAGAAAGGTATCCCACAGTATGAGTGTGTAGTGAGGAGGACCACATGGGCAGGGAGCCCTTAAAGTGGACCTGCCACTGTGGCAGGAATTTGAGTCCCCCAGGGAGGCCTATGACTCCCTCTTATGAGAAAGGGGTCTTTTATTGTCACAGATCTTTTATGAGAAAGATCTTTACTCTAATTCTTTATAATGCTTTGATACAGTAACTGGCCTAAATGTAGACTAGGGATGAATAACTTTAAGATGGGGAAGGGACCTCCCCTAGATCAGTGACTTCCCACCCAATAACTTCAAAGGAGTTATATTCATGCAAGCAATTAAACTCAGTTACAGTGGAGACCAAAGATACTCACTTGTTGGTTTCTTTAAAAGGTATGTTTATTGAAGAAGACACATCAGCTGAAGGAGCCAGAGATAGACCTCTGACTGAATTAAGTATATTGGGTATCACTCTTATATAGGAAACTGGAAACATCAGAATTAGCATATCTAGCTTCTTGTACAGAATCACCTTTGTACCAGGGGAAAGTTCACAATAATACAGGGTAGCACATAGGAATGATGTAATTTGTCTCTAAGTCAAAACAGAGAAAGGCACCACATATGAATGATGGAGGTCAAGATAAACTAAAACAATACAGAATGCATATAGTTGCTAGTGGACCAAAGTTCATTATGATGAGGCTCAACACATCTAGCTAGTATATTGCTGGTTCTATCTTACAGGAGAACAGATACATGTTTTCATTAGAAGCATGAAATCAATATTAGTTTCTCAATCATTTAAATGTTGTTATCACTAGCTATTGTTATGACCATAGCTGAAATATTCCCGCAACAGCCACCTTGGAAGAAGAGCAGAAACAGAGGAGAGTTTGGAGTGACAAGTAGCTACTGATACAAAGTGCCACAGCTGTGCAGAGGACAAGAGAAATGGTCATTTTAATCCCACCGGCCTTTGACTGCCTGACAAAAAGCCAGGGAGGAAAAGGGATTCAACTGGCAGGTTAAGTTTGTGAATGGCCACACTGTTGCAATGTGATTTGGGTTTTATAGTTTATTGGATTTTTCTCAGTGTTCATTAAGTGTTTTTCTTTTAACATGTACTTTTAACATATATTTTAGCTTTAGTTTAATCTAAACTGGGTATCGTGATACTTCAAAAGTTTGTGTAGAGGCTGGGTAATCTAATTGGAAATATGGTATTAACTAGCGCACAGAAGAGTCGTAACACCAGGAATGACTCTTGCTCCCGTTTGGCACAGAAATCTATATTAGAGTACTGTTTCCCTATGGAACCTGATAGAGGCCATGTGAAGTGTAGTTCTTCCCTGAGTAGGGTTGCCATATTCTGAATCCACAAAACCGGGACAATTTTTTTTTGGGGGGGGGACTAGAATTTTTTTAAAAAACTGAGCAATAAGTAAAGCTCTAGGGAAAGACAGGAAGCTATCTAACAGCAGCAATCCTATGTGTGTCTACTCAGAAATAAATTCTATTGAGTTAAATAGGACTTATTCCCAGATAAGTATTTATAGGATTGCAGCCTAAAGTATTTAACCATCTGCAAATAAATAATAGGCAAAGAACAGTTTAAGCAATCAAACAAAAATGGCACTAAATTACATTTCTCCGCTAGTTCTCAAAAGCTAGAGGAGAATTCAATACGGAGACTTACTCCCACCCCAGTCACCCAAGTAGTTACCATAGGATATTAAGGATATTAATATTCAAATACATCTTTTAACCCCAAAGTAGCCATCTACTTTGTGTTCAAGTGGTGGCTCTAGTAGAATATGTACTGTTCGGTACCACTAACTGAAGAGATCAAAATGAATCGTAAATAACAACAACAATGTTGATTTTCCTATACATATTTAAAAGGCCTCTCTCTCTCTCTCTCACACACACACACACACACAACACACCAAATTAAACTTAAGGCATGATCCAACAAAAGTTAAGCACTTTTAAGGCTGCAATTTCATGCATGCTTACCTGGGAGTAAGACCCATTGAACAACAGTGGGACTTTCGTCTGAGCAACCCAGCACATTCACCTGTCCTGAAAGCAAGCCCCACTGCAGACAATGGGACTTATTGTGTGTCTACTCAGAAGTAAGTCCCAGTGAGTTCTGTGGAAATTACTTCTAATTAAATATGCATAAGTTTAGGTAGGTAGAAGTGTTGAATAGTAGCTGGATCGTGCCGTTATGTGTATATATATATTTTAAAATTCAGATGAAACCCTCCTTTACTCTATTTTATTCAGTTAAAATGAACGTTTGCTTTCGTGCTTTGTTGCAAAGTAATGTTTTTGTTTTTCTTCTTTTTAATTTAGAAATATTTTTCTACATATGTTTGCAAAGCGCAATTTTAATTTAAAACATCAACAATTGTAAAACTAGGGATGTGCACTGACCCCCCGGATCGGATCGGATAGCGGATCGGAATCGGACCTGGGGGGTCGGATCGGATCGGATCGGATCGTGTGTCGGATCGGATCGGATCCGATTCCGATCTGCGGATCGGATTTTTCCGATCCGGATCGGACGCCATTTTGAATGCTTTTTCCTATAGCAAATTATTGTTTTACAAAAACGCCTATAACTTTTTCATTTTTAACGACAGAAGGATGAAACTTGGGCACATTGTACACTGGTTAGGGATAGGTATCTGTGAGAAATTTCAGAAAGATTGGTGCATGCAGTTTGTGGCAATTAATTTTTTAATAAATAACATGGAATGCCTATAACTCGGTCATTTTTAAAGTTACACACATGAAACTTTGCCACATTGTAGGTGGTACCTTGGGACCCACGTGTGTGAAATCCCAGAACCGTGGGTGCTTGCCTGGTGTGGCAATGAATTTTTGAAAAATGGGTAGTAGTGGGGTAAATGCAGTTATGCCTCCCATGTTTTTATTTTTAAAGATACAAACAGGACACTTCGGCACATTACAGGGAACACTTCCCTTGATATGTGTGTAAAATTTCAGACAGCTAGCTCCAGGCATGTGTTGGCAATGAATTGTTGAAAATTGGGTAGCAGTGGGGTAAAATACAGTTTTGCCTCCCATTTTTTTATTTTCAAAGATACAAACGGGAAACTTTGGCACATTGCAGGGAACACTTCACTTCAAATGTGTGTGAAATTTCCGGAAGCTAGGTGCAATATTTTAGTGGGAAACGAACGTTTATTCATGGCATTTCACATGGGATTTATGGGTTGGTTTGAAGAGCTACCAAGCTCTAACTCGCTCACATGGCAGAGGACCTATGGCCGCTCATACGCTGAAAATTTCACAAACTTTGGTGCAATGCTTTAGTGGGAAAACAAAGGTTTATTCATGGCATTTCACATGGGATTTATGGGTTGGTTTGAAGAGCTACCAAGCTCTAACTCGCTCACATGGCAGAGGACTTATGCCCGCTCAAACGCTGAAAATTTCACAAACTTTGGTGCAATGCTTTAGTGGGAAAACAAAGGTTTATTCATGGCATTTCACATGGGATTTATGGGTTGGTTTGAAGAGCTACCAAGCTCTAACTCGCTCACATGGCAGAGGACTTATGCCCGCTCAAACGCTGAAAATTTCACAAACTTTGGTGCAATGCTTTAGTGGGAAAACAAAGGTTAAACTTTATTATTTTAAACCTTCAGGAAGGGGACATTGCCTGCCTGGTGTGGAATGGTAATGAGGGAAGAAAGTTTCACTTATTCATTTGTAAAATGTAAAGTGATTGTAAATTGCTTTAGGGACCCATACATTTACATGACAAGACAGGTGTTGGTTGCAGGAATGCTACGAAATGCACTAGTAGCTAATCAGATCCCAGCTAATAGCTATTCAGATCCTAGCTAATAGCTATTATTCAGATCCTAGCCTGGGAAGGGATCTTGCAGGATAAATGATTGTTCTTTTCTTGTGTAGTATGTAATTCTAAACCAGAAGGCTGCTTTGATGTAGAGCCAATCCACATGGTCTCTTGCAGCACCTAGTATTATTTATTTCTCCTTCCACAGCAGAATCTGGAAGGCGGGCAGGCAGGCTGGCATTTAATGGGCAAAGTCCAAACAGCGGCGTTGGGGACTGGGTGACATTCTCCTTGAGGGCGAATGCCAAGTCCCATGGCTTGTGCGAGGAAGGCGGCTGGCCCTCCTCACAGGAAGGATCTGGAAGGCGGCAGGCGGCATCAGCAGCGGGCAGGCAGGCTGGCATCCAGGGCAAAGTCCAACAGCGGCGTTGGGGACTGGGTGACATTCCCCTTGAGGGCGAATGCCAAGTCCCATGGCTTGTGCAAGGAGGGCGGCTGGCCCTCCTCACAGGAAGGATCTGGAAGGCGGCAGGCGGCATCAGCAGCGGGCGGGCAGGCAGGCTGGCATCCAGGGCAAAGTCCAACAGCGGCGTTGGGGACTGGGTGACATTCTCCTTGAGGGCGAATGCCAAGTCCCATGGCTTGTGCAAGGAGGGCGGCTGGCCCTCCTCACAGGAAGGATCTGGAAGGCGGCAGGCGGCATCAGCAGCGGGCGGGCAGGCAGGCTGGCATCCAGGGCAAAGTCCAACAGCGGCGTTGGGGACTGGGTGACATTCTCCTTGAGGGCGAATGCCAAGTCCCATGGCTTGTGCGAGGAAGGCGGCTGGCCCTCCTCACAGGAAGGATCTGGAAGGCGGCAGGCGGCATCAGCAGCGGGCAGGCAGGCTGGCATCCAGGGCAAAGTCCAACAGCGGCGTTGGGGACTGGGTGACATTCCCCTTGAGGGCGAATGCCAAGTCCCATGGCTTGTGCAAGGAGGGCGGCTGGCCCTCCTCACAGGAAGGATCTGGAAGGCGGCAGGCGGCATCAGCAGCGGGCGGGCAGGCAGGCTGGCATCCAGGGCAAAGTCCAACAGCGGCGTTGGGGACTGGGTGACATTCTCCTTGAGGGCGAATGCCAAGTCCCATGGCTTGTGCAAGGAGGGCGGCTGGCCCTCCTCACAGGAAGGATCTGGAAGGCGGCAGGCGGCATCAGCAGCGGGCGGGCAGGCAGGCTGGCATCCAGGGCAAAGTCCAACAGCGGCGTTGGGGACTGGGTGACATTCTCCTTGAGGGCGAATGCCAAGTCCCATGGCTTGTGCGAGGAAGGCGGCTGGCCCTCCTCACAGGAAGGATCTGGAAGGCGGCAGGCGGCATCAGCAGCGGGCAGGCAGGCTGGCATCCAGGGCAAAGTCCAACAGCGGCGTTGGGGACTGGGTGACATTCTCCTTGAGGGCGAATGCCAAGTCCCATGGCTTGTGCGAGGAAGGCGGCTGGCCCTCCTCACAGGAAGGATCTGGAAGGCGGCAGGCGGCATCAGCAGCGGGCAGGCAGGCTGGCATCCAGGGCAAAGTCCAACAGCGGCGTTGGGGACTGGGTGACATTCCCCTTGAGGGCGAATGCCAAGTCCCATGGCTTGTGCAAGGAGGGCGGCTGGCCCTCCTCACAGGAAGGATCTGGAAGGCGGCAGGCGGCATCAGCAGCGGGCGGGCAGGCAGGCTGGCATCCAGGGCAAAGTCCAACAGCGGCGTTGGGGACTGGGTGACATTCTCCTTGAGGGCGAATGCCAAGTCCCATGGCTTGTGCGAGGAAGGCGGCTGGCCCTCCTCACAGGAAGGATCTGGAAGGCGGCAGGTGGCATCAGCAGCGGGCGGGCAGGCAGGCTGGCATCCAGGGCAAAGTCCAACAGCGGCGTTGGGGACTGGGTGACATTCCCCTTGAGGGCGAATGCCAAGTCCCATGGCTTGTGCGAGGAGGGCGGCTGGCCCTCCTCACAGGAAGGATCTGGAAGGCGGCAGGCGGCATCAGCAGCGGGCGGGCAGGCAGGCTGGCATCCAGGGCAAAGTCCAACAGCGGCGTTGGGGACTGGGTGACATTCTCCTTGAGGGCGAATGCCAAGTCCCATGGCTTGTGCAAGGAAGGCGGCTGGCCCTCCTCACAGGAAGGATCTGGAAGGCGGCAGGCGGCATCAGCAGCGGGCAGGCAGGCTGGCATCCAGGGCAAAGTCCAACAGCGGCGTTGGGGACTGGGTGACATTCCCCTTGAGGGCGAATGCCAAGTCCCATGGCTTGTGCGAGGAGGGCGGCTGGCCCTCCTCACAGGAAGGATCTGGAAGGCGGCAGGCGGCATCAGCAGCGGGCGGGCAGGCAGGCTGGCATCCAGGGCAAAGTCCAACAGCGGCGTTGGGGACTGGGTGACATTCTCCTTGAGGGCGAATGCCAAGTCCCATGGCTTGTGCGAGGAAGGCGGCTGGCCCTCCTCACAGGAAGGATCTGGAAGGCGGCAGGCGGCATCAGCAGCGGGCAGGCAGGCTGGCATTTAATGGGCAAAGTCTCTCCTTTCCCGGGCACTGTGGCAGTGAGAGTTCCATAGGCTGCAAAAGAAGAGGAGGGGGAAAATGAATATTACATGAATACTTTTATACTGCAAAAGAAGAAAGGAAAATAAATAAAGATTTGTATTAAATTAATACATGCAAGTCCTAGTAGTCTCCCACCGGCACACTTCTCTTGTTTGTGATGCAATCCTCCTTCTCCTGCTGCACCCCTCCCTTTCTAAATCACTCTTCTGAGCCCATTGTTAGAGAGATTGGCTATCCTTTTGTGTCTGGCAGGACACAGCTTACCGGAGCATTAGAGAATCACCATTTCTTTTGTCCTGGGGTTATTCATTCACTCCTAATAGCACCCTACGTTAGGCTGACCAGATCAAATCCAGGTCAGGGTTCCTAACTTCAGCAGTTGTAGAGAAAAGGGAATTTCTGCCAGTGTCATTTGTATGGAATTAGTTCCTGCTGAGATTCCCTCTTCATCACAACAGTTAAAGGTGCAGGGGCCCTGCCTTCTTTTCTATATGCCCACTCTGCCTGCACTCTTACCTGAGTCGTACGGGCGACGTGAATCGATGGGCCACCTCCATGCGGCCGTGGCTGGGGCAGATGGGCAGTCTGGAATCACGGGTGCGCTTTGCGCAGTGGCGAAGAGTTCCATAGGCTGCAAAAGAAGAAGGGGGGGGGAAGAATATGAGAAAAATGATACATTTCCACCACTGGCTCCCTCCCACCCAAGACTGGCATGTGCCCGGTCCTGAGTGCCCACGCCCCAGCAGGCACACGGGGCTGCCTGCTCACTCGGAACTTAGCAGGCAGACAGCCCCACTTCGGTTAGGTGGAAGGTGCCCCCCCATTCACAGAACACTTACCACAGTCGTGAGGGCATTGTTGATAAGATGCCACTTCCAGGCGGGCAGTGACGGGCAGGTGGGCAGTCTGCATTACCGTCTCTCCTGGGCACTGTGGCAAAGAGTTCCATAGGCTGCAAAAGAAGAAGGGGGGGGGAAGAATATGAGAAAAATGATACTTTTCCACCACTGGCTCCCTCCCACCCAAGACTGGCATGTGCCCGGTCCTGAGTGCCCACGCCCCAGCAGGCACACGGGGCTGCCTGCTTACTCGGAAGTTAGCAGGCAGACAGCCAACCTTCAGTTAGGTGGAAGGTGCCACCCCATTCACAGAACACTTACCACAGTCGTGAGGGCGTTGTTGATAAGATGCCACTTCCAGGCGGGCAGTGACGGGCAGGTGGGCAGTCTGCATTACCGTCTCTCCTGGGCACTGTGGCAAAGAGTTCCATAGGCTGCAAAAGAAGAAGGGGGGGGGAAGAATATGAGAAAAATGATACTTTTCCACCACTGGCTCCCTCCCACCCAAGACTGGCATGTGCCCGGTCCTGAGTGCCCACGCCCCAGCAGGCACACGGGGCTGCCTGCTCATTCGGAAGTTAGCAGGCAGACAGCCCCACTTCGGTTAGGTGGAAGGTGCCCCCCCATTCACAGAACACTTACCATAGTCCTGAGGGCGTTGAGGACTAGGTGAGATTCTCCTGGAGGACCCCTAGTCCCATGGCTTGTGCAAGGAAGGCGGCTGGCCCGCCTCGCAGGAACGATCTGGAAGGCGGCAGGTGGCATCAGCAGTGGGCAGGCAGGCTGGCATGTAATGGGCAAAGTCTCTCCTTTCCCGGGCACTGTGGCAGTGAGAGTGCCATAGGCTGCAAAAGAAGAGGAGGGGGAAAATGAATATTACATGAATACTTTTATACTGCAAAAGAAGAAAGGAAAATAAATAAAGATTTGTATTAAATTAATACATGCAAGTCCTAGTAGTCTCCCACCGGCACACTTCTCTTCTTTGTGACGCAATCCTCTTTCTCCTGCTGCACCCCTCCCTTTCTAAATCACTCTTCTGAGCCCATTGTTAGAGTGATTGGCTATCCTTTTGTGTCTGGCAGGACACAGCTTACCGGAGCATTAGAGAATCACCATTTCTTTTGTCCTGGGGTTATTCATTCACTCCTAATAGCACCCTACGTTAGGCTGACCAGATCAAATCCAGGTCAGGGTTCCTAACTTCAGCAGTTGTAGAGAAAAGGGAATTTCTGCCAGTGTCATTTGTATGGAATTAGTTCCTGCTGAGATTCCCTCTTCATCACAACAGTTAAAGGTGCAGGGGCCCTGCCTTCTTTTCTATATGCCCACTCTGCCTGCACTCTTACCTGAGTCGTACGGGCGACGTGAATCGATGGGCCACCTCCATGTGGCCGTGGCTGGGGCAGATGGGCAGTCTGGAATCACGGGTCCGCTTTGCGCAGTGGCGAAGAGTTCCATAGGCTGCAAAAGAAGGAGGGGGGGGGAAGAATTAACATGAGATAAATCATACTTTTCCACCATTGGCTCCCTCTCACCCAGGACTGGCATCTGCCCGGTCCTGAGTGCCCACGCCCCAGTAGGCACACGGGGCTGCCTGCTTGCTTACTCGGAAGTAAGATCTCAGACTGCCCCACTTCTGGACACCCTCAGGTGTCCCTGCGTTGACTGCACACACTTACCTTATTCGTGCGGCCGCTGTGGATCGGAGGACTCCAGTGGCACATAGGCTCCTCCAGGCAAAGTCACATTGGCATAGGCTCCTCCAGGCAAAGTCACATTGGCATAGGCTCCTCCAGGCAAAGTCACATTGGCATAGGCTCCTCCAGGCAAAGTCACATTGGCATAGGCTCCTCCAGGCAAAGTCACATTGGCATAGGCTCCTCCAGGCAAAGTCACAGTGGCATAGGCTCCTCCAGGCAAAGTCACATTGGCATAGGCTCCTCCAGGCAAAGTCACATTGGCATAGGCTCCTCCAGGCAAAGTCACATTGGCATAGGCTCCTCCAGGCAAAGTCACATTGGCAGGCAGGCAGAGGCGGGCCGGGCATGATGCCAGGCGCTTGCACATTGCACAAGTAAGCAATAGAACCGTGAGACCAGCCCACGCATTCCGGCTACTTCACAATGGCGGCAACCTAGCAGGTGGGCAGGCGGGCAGGCAGGCAGGCAGGCAGAGGCAGAGGCAGAGGCGGGCATGATGCCAGGCACTTGCGCATTGCACAAGTAAGCAATAGAACCGTGAGACCAGCCCACGCATTCCGGCTACTTCACAATGGCGGCAACCTAGCAGGCGGGCAGGCAGGCAGGCAGAGGCAGAGGCAGAGGCAGAGGCAGAGGCGGGCATGATGCCAGGCGCTTGCGCATTGCACAAGTAAGCAATAGAACCGTGAGACCAGCCCACGCATTCCGGCTACTTCACAATGGCGGCAACCTAGCAGGCGGGCAGGCAGGCAGGCAGAGGCAGAGGCAGAGGCAGAGGCAGAGGCGGGCATGATGCCAGGCGCTTGCGCATTGCACAAGTAAGCAATAGAACCGTGAGACCAGCCCACGCATTCCGGCTACTTCACAATGGCGGCAACCTAGCAGGCGGGCAGGCGGGCAGGCAGTTTTTTAAATCATATAGCCAAAATAAACACAACACACAGTGACAGCCCTGCAAGGCTGCCACATAAGTCCAAAAGACACAGTCAGAAACAGTGTGGGATGCTGCTTGTCATCCACTCAATGTAGGAGCCTGGAAGAGGAATCCTATCGCGTCCTTCGTTCATAGTCAGAGAGGTGCATGCGTTCCTTGGCGATAAAATTAAGCCTTCTTCTTATCCAAAGTTCTCATGAGCCTCTGACGTGGTCTTACAAGAAGAAACGCCCATGGAAGTGTGGGACCTTACAGAAGGCCTGGAGGGAGCCATCGGAGTCCAATTTCAGAGGCACACGTGCAAGCACATTGGTTCAAGTCAAACAACATAGAATGTGTGAGATGCTTGTGCATCCCCTCAATGTAAGAGGCTAGGAGAAGGAACTAGATCCCTTCGGGATCCATCGTTCAGAGTTGAGTTACTGAGCTGTAAACAACACAGCCAGTAAATTAAAGTAAAGAAAATTAATTAACCGAAAATAAGAATTAAAAAATCAAGGGCCTGCCGGTGCCTGCCCAAAGGTGTGGGATGGATGGGGGGTGCCTGCCAATTACTCCCCCGCGGGCATGAGGGTGGGGTATCCCAGCAGGGGCAGATTGACCTTGAGGAAGACCAGCTGCTCCACAATCTCAGCGTCCAAGCGAGAGCGGTGGGGTGTGACCACGTCGCCTGCCATGGAAAACACCCGCTCGCTTGGAACGCTGGACGGTGGGCAGCTGATTCTGTCCATGGCCACCCGCGCCAGATCAGGCCACATCTGGCGCCGAGATGACCAGTAGGCCAGGGGTTCGATGGAGCCGTCCTCCATCTGCTCCGCCAGGTAACGCTGCACTGCTGCTGCAGCGTCATCCTGGCGGCGGCTGGGTTGAGTGCCTCTATGCCCAACCACAGCCTGCAAAGCCTTGTCCCAAAACCCCTGGCCTGTCCCCCTGCTGGGTGTGGTGGTGCTGCTGCCGCCGCTGCTGGTGGTGCTCAGCGGACTTAGCGCCTGGGCTTCGGTGGCCTCCTCCTCTGCCTGCCCAATCCTGGCATCCCGGGCCGCCCGAACGTCCGTCACCAGCATTTCCACCCAACCTGCCCGGGAAGTCTGCCCACATAACCCATCCTTGATGCGCGGGTCGCACATGGTGGCCAACATGTACTGCCTCTCGTTGTAGAGAGGCTGGACCCGGCGGGATAGGCTTTCCCTCAGCCTCGTCACCACTTCCCGCACCTCTGGCAGGAAGCGCCTGCCGGTGACGGCATCCCCGGCCTCCAGAAACTCGCCCATCTGATTCTGGAGATGCCTGGCCACGGGGAGCACCTGGCTGAGAAGGGCAGTGCTGCTGCTCAGGGTCTCGGTGGCCTCAAGGAACGGCTTGAGGACCACCAGAAGCTGGGACATGGCCTCCCACTGCTGCCTGGACAGTGGGGCCTGGATGCCAATGTCCCCGACCCTGAACATCTCGTGGACAACACGCTGTTGCTCCACCATACGCTCGAGCATGTGGTAGGTGGAGTTCCAACGTGTTGCCACGTCCTGCACTAGCCGGTGCTGCGGAAGTCCCAGCTCCTGCTGCTTCTCCCGCAGCAACCGACTGCCCTTCACGCTGTGGTGGAAATGCCCAGCCACCTTCCTGCAGCTCTCTAGGAGATTACGGATTTGGGGAGGGAGAGGGGCCTTGCTGCCTCCAAGGCCATCCCTGACGACCAGGTTGAAGACGTGCGCGATGCAGCGGATGCCCTCAAATCCGCCATCGCGCACTGCCTTCAGCATATTGGCTCCCCCGTCCGTGACCATGTAACCGCGGGTGTGCTGGTGCCCGCCCAGCCACCCTGCCACCATGCGGTTCATGGCCTCCGTAATCTCCTCCGCCGTGTGGGACTGGTCCATGACTGCGGTATGAAGGAGGGCCCAGCGGCAGCCCTCCTTCCCAGTCCCAGAAGTCCTGGGTGCTTCCTGCCCTGAGGCTCCCCACCAGTGAGCCATCAGGGACAGGTAAGCGTGCACTCCTCCTTCGCTGGACCAGATGTCCGAAGTGAAGTGCACCTTCTGTGCCTCTGCCTGGCACAGACGACCCAGAACTAACTCCCTGCATGCCTGGTACAGGGAGGGCACCACACGCCTGCTCAGGGTGGTGCGACACGGCGGCTTGTAGTATGGAACCACAAGAGCCATCAGCCTCTTGAAGCCTGCGTTCTCGACGAGGCTGAATGGCTGGTCATCCAACGCCACCATCTCACCGATGCAATTGGTGATCTGGTTGGGCGCTGGAAAACGCCACCTTGTGGCTCCATACTTCCCCCACCCCATCTCTTCCATGGTGGCCTGGCGAAGCCTCTTGGGGATGGGAGGTCGAGAGCTGGCAGAAGTTGCAGGAGCCTTCTGCTTGCCCTTGCCGCTAGCACCAGTCTGCTGCGAGGTGCCCGCCTCGGTCCCAAGCAAAACAGACTGGTGGTGCCTCTGCATGTGGCGGCTGAGGTTCGTGGTGGTGAAGTGGCCTGGCATTTTTCCCCTGCTCACTGACATCTTGCAGTGGCGACAGACAGCAAAGCGGGAATCCACTGCCACCTCAAAGTGGTCCCACACCTTGCTTGCCTGTCGCTTCTGGGGTGACACAGACGGCCTGCCGGCGCCTTCGCTCTGTGGTGTCACCTCAGGAGCAAGGGAATGAGTGGAAGAGAGGACAGATTGTGGAGAGTAAGTCTCTGGTGCTGCCTGCTCTTCCTCTTGCCCCACATCAGAGTCCTCCTTCTCACTCTGAACCTCGCTGACTTCCACAAGATCTGGGAAAAGATCAGTCAGCGGGTTCACAGGCTCACCCACCAAAGAAGGAGCTGGATATAGTGCTCCTTCTTCATGCCCACTGCTGCTCCCAGCACCTGCCTCATGTTGCTGAAAGAGTGCCCTGCAGGCACTACTTTGAGTTGCCTCTGCCTGCTTCTGCTGCCCCAGTGGAGAACGCCTCAGTTTAACTGGGGGTGTGGAAGTAGGCTGCCTGCTGCTGGTCCCAGCAGCAGCAGCAGCAGCGCCATGCCCAGAGCGGCCTCTCCCAAATGCTGCCTTGGGAGCACCCCCCCTTTGAGTGCCACGCTTCATTTTATTTTTATTATTATTTATTTTTGTATAAGTGTGTGCTTTGCTGACTTTTTTTGTGTTTGTAGCAGCAGGCTACACAGCCCAGCAACACACACTCACTCACAAGCGCGCACACACACACACACACACACAGAGAAAGAGAGAGAGAGAGAGAGAGGATAGAAATATTTTTTTATTATTTTTTTGGGTTTTTTTCAGAAAGCAAAAGAAGAACAAACACACTCACTGCAAAGACAAACTGAACTCACAGACAAACAAACGTGCTATCTAAGAAAGGAAAGGCAAGAGAGAAAGGAAAGCCAAGAGAGAGAACAAGAAAAGCTGAAGTAAAAGATCAGAAAAACTCCTCAAAACCACCTCCAAATACAATCAATAATACAGTCTCTCCAACACAGCTCCAAAACACTCCCTAATCTCCTCCACGTTCAACCCACAAAGAGCCAGAAGGGCAGGGCTGAGAGAATATATACTGGTGCCCTCCTCCAGCATTGCGATTGGAGGCTGAAGAAAGTCTTCACAGGATTGGGTGATTCAGTCATGTATTCTAAAGCACAATTGGTGGATCAAGCTGTCAAACACACACACACAAACACAGCCTCCCCCTCCCTTTCCTGAAGGTTTAAAATAATAAAGTTTAACCTTTGTTTTCCCACTAAAGCATTGCACCAAAGTTTGTGAAATTTTCAGCGTTTGAGCGGGCATAAGTCCTCTGCCATGTGAGCGAGTTAGAGCTTGGTAGCTCTTCAAACCAACCCATAAATCCCATGTGAAATGCCATGAATAAACCTTTGTTTTCCCACTAAAGCATTGCACCAAAGTTTGTGAAATTTTCAGCGTATGAGCGGCCATAGGTCCTCTGCCATGTGAGCGAGTTAGAGCTTGGTAGCTCTTCAAACCAACCCATAAATCCCATGTGAAATGCCATGAATAAACGTTCGTTTCCCACTAAAATATTGCACCTAGCTTCCGGAAATTTCACACACATTTGAAGTGAAGTGTTCCCTGCAATGTGCCAAAGTTTCCCGTTTGTATCTTTGAAAATAAAAAAATGGGAGGCAAAACTGTATTTTACCCCACTGCTACCCAATTTTCAACAATTCATTGCCAACACATGCCTGGAGCTAGCTGTCTGAAATTTTACACACATATCAAGGGAAGTGTTCCCTGTAATGTGCCGAAGTGTCCTGTTTGTATCTTTAAAAATAAAAACATGGGAGGCATAAATGCATTTACCCCACTACTACCCATTTTTCAAAAATTCATTGCCACACCAGGCAAGCACCCACGGTTCTGGGATTTCACACACGTGGGTCCCAAGGTACCACCTACAATGTGGCAAAGTTTCATGTGTGTAACTTTAAAAATGACCGAGTTATAGGCATTCCATGTTATTTATTAAAAAATTAATTGCCACAAACTGCATGCACCAATCTTTCTGAAATTTCTCACAGATACCTATCCCTAACCAGTGTACAATGTGCCCAAATTTCATCCTTCTGTCGTTAAAAATGAAAAAGTTATAGGCGTTTTTGTAAAACAACAATACTTTGCTATTGGAAAAACGCATTTAAAATGGCGTCCGATCCGCCGATCCGATCCGATCCGGATCGGACCTCGTCGGATCGGATCGGATCGGATCGGATGTTGTGTCGGATCGGATCGGATCGGATTTTCCGATTTTTGGGGCGGATCGGATTCGGATCGTGGATCGGATCCGATCCGATGCACACCCCTATGTAAAACCAGACATCTTACATTCACTGCAACTTACTTCCAAGTTACAGATTTGAGATGCTTCCCCCACAAACCCAGCATCTCTGCCCGGCACTTTCTCCAAAGCTCTGAGCTCAAACAGGCAAACTCACCAAATTCAGGCAGCCTGAGGAGAGCATGTGCTTCTTTCCCTGCTGTTCTTTTTTTTTCTATGCAGCCGCAGGCACAATAAGATGAGTCACAGTGAGTGACTCAGCTGAGCCTGTGGAGGAGTGGTGGCGCTCTGGAAAAGGCGGAAAAATGACACGTCTTTTTTTCTGCTGCTGCCACTCCACTGAACAGGCTCAAGGCGCCATAGCTTCGGCTATGGGGCAGTATACAAATGTAATAAATAAATAAATAAATAAATAAATATTTTAGAGATCCGAATTTCTACAGCCGGCTGGACTGGGAATTCAGGATTCTTGCCCAGCTGATCAGGACATTTCAGAATCACCTGGAAATTGGGACATTCCCTGTTTTTCAGGACATATGGCAACCCTATGCCTGAGTAAGAAGGGACTTGGCATAGACTTTTGTACATGAGAGGATTTGAATTCCACAATTAACATTCTCTCTGGAAGGAATGGGAGAGCAGGAAAAAACCCAGTGGTAGGCTGCATAGATATACAGAATAATCTATGACACTCCCCCTTTTCAAAGAGCAGTACGTAAAGTTTCCTGAAGATTCATCTGGGCCAGTACCATTAATTAAGATCATAGTAAAATTATACAGTAACTTAAATAAACAAATGCCAGCATTATTTATAGTCTTGTCCCTAGATTTCCTGTCTGGCAGATATGCTATATCCTCCATAGTTAAGTCAAGCTTTTGTGATGCTACTATATATTCATCTCCTATTCTTGCGTTAAAGTCTCCCATTACAATAATTGCACATAAGGGAGACTGTTGATTGGCAGTTTCCAAAAAGGACTCTAAAGTGTCCCAAGTATTAGAGGCACAGTGTTTAGATCCTCTTGGGGGAAAGTACACATTTATGCACAAAAATCTAACTCCCTTCGTGTTGGTCAACTGAATAACCTGCAAGGATGGTGAGTCAATTTCCAGATCCTGGATCTCAATATTCAGACTGGTGGACACCCCAAAGGCAAGACCGCCCCTACTTCTCCCTTTCTTTTGATCCTTCCTAGCGGGTACTGAGAATAGCTAGAAGCCTTGTAACTTAATCTTTTGAGTCCAGGTTTCTTGTAAACTAAATATATGAAAATGGGACAGATACTGTAAAAAGCCCTGATCTTTCAACTTGTTCCCCCATCCAGAGATATTCCAAGTCAATAATTTTAGTGACTCTACTGATGGTTCTAATTGAGCCCTTTGGGCTGAATGTGTCTGTCAAGGGACTTTCTGTGTTAGATATACTTCTATTAACACCTTGTCAATTTTCACAAAGACAACAGTTTCTGAGTGTTACTTGACTTAACTTGAAGGGCATCTACAGAAGCAACTCCCCTTCGAAGACTGCAGGATTCATGACCGGTTTGCCATCTTTCCTTATTTGAGCCTTACTTTCTTCAGTTAACTGTCTATCATTCCCTGTCTCTGAATCCATAAGAGATATAAATTCACTCTTATGTATCAGGGGATAGCCCTCTAAGGATCTTTTGACAATACTTATATTGGAGTATAATGTTTCTGTTATATGTATTGTCCTCTTTACCGCACAGCAATCTAGAGTGGAACCAGTTGAGTCTGCATTATATCCCTGTGCACCAGGGTTCAAGGAGAGTATATTGTGGCATAGTTTGGGTGGTTGTAATACCAATGTCCCAGAGCTTAATGCCAAATCTCCTTTATTGTTGGGGGGGGGTGTAAATTACGTGTTGGAGACAAGCCACTGTAGGTGTTGTGAAGAAAGGGGCCAGAAAGGCTACAGTCTGGCTGGAATGGCCAGTGTTGGCCCTTGGAGTGGGAGTGGGAGAATTTCAAGCTGCTGGTTCCCAGCACCCACACCTGGCCCTCTCACTTTTATCTTGGGAGGCCGGAGCTTCAAGGTCAGAGTTAATTGGAAGTGAGCTGCAAGAGCTTCGGCTGTGGGAAACAGTTCTAAATTTAATCCAGACTCTTATTAAATAGATTATTAGACTGGCAGAGATTAATCAGATAATCTATCCTGAACAAGCTGGCTTCAGGAAGGGATTCAGCACACTAGACCAATGCTTTATTCTGCAGCATCTAATTCAGAAGACAGTCCATGGATCCACAAAAGCTTTGTTTGCTGCTTTTGTTGATCTTTCATCAGCGTTTGATTTGGTAAACAGGACCGGATTTTGGGATAAATTACAGGCCACAAACATTGACAGGAGACTCCTCAGTATGCAGGTATGCACAGACTCTTTGGGGACTTTGTCTGAAAAGATCACAACTCTCAGAGGGCTAAAACAGGGGTGCTTGTTAGCACCTTTCCTATTCAGTTTTTACAGCACCTTCTCCCCCCCCCCCCATCTGTAGGATTACATAAAATCTCTATTCTCTTATATACAGATGACATGGTCTTGTTGTCCCTTACACAGATAGGGATGCGTAGACTATTGAAAAAGTTGGGAACTTATTGTAAAACTGAATTTCTTAAAATTAATTATGATAAAACCAAAATTATGGTATTTATCAAAAGACCCCAAAGACATAAATGGTCCCTGGATAATCATTGTATTGCACAATGTTCATCATACAAATATTTGAGTATACATATTTCAGAGGATCTATCCTGGAAGACCCATAAACAGATGATTATCTCAGCTGCCTCTAGATTAGCAAAAGCCTATTACACCTTCTTTAAAACCAAGGGAGGCCAGTTGGTGGACCCAGCATTGAAAATACTTGAGCAGAAGATTCTAGCATAAATTCTGTATGGTGCAGAAATTTGAGGGCTGGGTAAAATAGATTATCTGGAAGTTATTCAGAACAAATTTCTAAGAAGCATCCTCCCTCCTAGCACCCCAGCTGCTCTTCTTTGGGTTGAAGTGAGACTACCATCTGTCTCTGCTAGAGTAAACAAGGCTATCTTCTTTTACCCGAAAAGGTTGATTAACATGTCTGAACACCAATTGGCTAAACTATGCTATCTAGAACAGGAGAACAGGGTGGTTGGACTTCTTCTTGTTTTGAAAAATTGTCACATCTTTCACTCTCTTTGGGTTTCTTTCAACCAAGTGAGTCAAAGGTTAAATTTGGAGATGAGCTATATCACAGGATGCAATCAATGATGCTGGAATCATCCAGCATACAGGATTTAGCAGATGGTACAATTTGTACAAGGGTGAGTAATCTCTCTCTAACTATCTTATTTCCTCGACTCATTCATAATTAAGGAAGAGGCTTTCACTGAATTACGCTTCCAGACTATGCCATCAGCATACCTGGATGGGAGGTGTAGAAATGTTCCTCCATTCCAACGCCTTTGGTTATGCGGGGCCTCACAAGTAGAGGATATCATTCACTATATCTTTTTCTGTGACCTGAATGGCAGCCCTAGGAAAAGTTTTCTTGCACCCTTGCTTCGCGGGCTGTCTGACAGAACTTTGGCTGAGCAATTGTGTGAACTCCTTGAAGATATGGACCGTTGTGTAACTAATCAAGTAGCCTTACTTGCAGTGGCTGCTAAAAAGATTAGAATCATAGAATCATAGAATCGTAGAGTTGGAAGGGGCCTATAAGGCCATCAAGTCCAACCCCCCTGCTCAATGCAGGCATGTGTTGTTTTTTGTTTTTTGTTTTTTAGGCTTATAGCTTTTTAAGTTGTCATAATGGTTTTACATGTATTTGTATATTGTATGCTTTGCAGTTTAAATTTTTGTATATTGTTTTAAATGTTTTAATCTTATGTAAACTGCCCAGAGAGCTACAGCTATAGGGCGGTATACAAATGCAATAAATAAATAGATAAAATAAAATCCCCCTTAAAGCATTGTTATCTTTTCGGCTCCAGGTCAAGACTTTACTCTTCTCCCAGGCATTTAACAGCATATGTTGAGGGGGGGAGGGTTTTGTTGTTTGACCCAGAATAGTTGTTTTAAATGGATATTGCAGTTATAATCTGTTTTTATGCTTTGATGGTTTAAATTTTGTATATCTTTTTTTAATGTTCAGTGTTTTTAATTTTTGTAAACCGCCCAGAGAGCTTCAGTTATGGGGCAGTAAATAAATGCAATAAATAAATAAATAAATAAATAAAAAAGCATACCTGACAGATGGCTGTCCAGCTGCCTCTTGAATGCTCCTATGTGGGAAATCCCATGACCTCCCTAGGTCATTAGTTCCATTGTTGTACTGCTCTACTATTCTATGTTTCTGTAAAGCAATAAAGCATTAAGACAACATGGACCATCTTGCTAGTTCCAGGCACTCCACCCTCCCCATCAGGATTTAGGCCTGAAAGATCAAGGAAAACTGTGTGTGCATGGAGGTTAAGTTGTAAGCAAGCACAATTCGTGACATTGTACAATATCATCACTGATCATGGGGCATGTCAGTTAACACAAGAGCATTAGCTTTCAATTTACTCACCTTGTGAATTCTTACCTCTGACCTTAATCTGGCAAGATTTTTTTAAAAACAAAATTGTCTGCTTTTTTTTTAAAAAATGCATCATTACAGTAGTCCCCCCCCAAAAAAAAAACACAGACAAGCCAGTAGCTGGGTAGCATGCAAATGAATAAATATATCCCTCTCTATGTTTCAAAATGTTTACATCTGCACAGGATTGCAGCATAACCTTTTCATTTCCCTCCCTATCCTTAACTATGGCCTTAAATTCGCAAGTGTTCTTTTAAAAATAATAATAATAATAATCATTGACTATATGCAGGAATTATGACAACTGTGTAGGGATTTTTTTACCCAGTACACAGATTTCATGCAGGCGACAGTGTTGACAAGCAGCCTTCAGTTGACCACTGGAGATGTTTCTCCTGGCTCAAACATTTGCCCAAGAGGAGAAAGCGGTGGCAGGATAGAACCCTTCAGCTCTTAAGATACAAGAGTAAATTGCTCCCAACATTTTAGCATAAACTTTGACAAGTTTTTCAGTGGAAGTAGAACAGTTCAAAAATGAATCATTCAGCTCCATCATAGTTAAATCTCTTTTGATTAATAGCAGTTGACTGAATCTGCCCTCAAACACCTCTAAGCAAGACTCACTTAAAGTAATTTTTTGGCTATGGGTCTTCTGATTGGGGAATGAGTAACTACATTGCATGATGTAGAGATTGCCCACAAGCTGAATCCCCGGGCCTGGTTTACGCCCCCATCTGAAGCAGGTGCACAAATAGTCTAAATCTTTCCCTGATGATTTCCTTGGGGACCCAATAAGTCAGCCATTCTTCTTTCTTTTTCTTGATGAGATTTTCCTGTCATGGTTCTGCCTAGGTCTACTCCCCTCTCGTCCCTTTAGAAACAATCTGAGTACAATTCAGTTCAGTTAATACCTTGAGAATTTCAGGCAGCAGCACTAATCTATAGGCAGTAAACAAGAAAAGAAATGGAAGTGATCCCTTTGCCATATGGCGGCAGAAAGCCATGCCGAACTTGCTGTCATAAGTTTTGGGGAAGTGGGAACTTTTCCTGAAAAAGAAGTGTGCTGGCATCAAAGGTAAAGAAAAGGGAATCAACCAGCAACATTTGCATTTGCTTTGGAATGTACTGGGTAAAATTCTAATCCATTACAGCTTGGTTGGATGACCAGCTCTGATTGTATTGGAAGGGATCTCTTAGGTAAGGGCAGGAAACAAATACTGTCATAAATAATTAGCCCTGTCAAGTTTAACATGTTGCCTTTTGGGTTAATTAATGAGATAGCTGAGGGGTGGGGAACCTCTTCCACCTGAGGGCTGAATTCGATTTTGGAGGAGCTCTTGGGGGCTGCATTCCAGCCACTGGTGGCCCCAAAGACAAAGTGGGTGAAGCCAAAGTCAAAAGGGGTGGAGCCCAAAGTAGCAACAATGGCCACATATTTTAGCTTAAAGCTCTTACTGTCAGCATCTAAGCCTTTAGATAAGCATTTCAACCTTTTAGGACGTGGGAAAAACTGCACAAAAACCAGGAAACTGCCAAATGATTGATAGTTGGGGGGAAGGGGTGTGGGCATAGCCAAATTTGGACCCCAGGGCTGGGATTCCTCATTCCTGTTCTAGCTCTACAAGCACAATCATGCTTGTGCGCAGGAGTAATGATGATGCCAAATCCTGAAATTACTCAGCTCATAAGTTGAATCTAGTAGATCCATAATTCACAAATGCATAACAAGCCCTGACTTCATTACAACAAACTTTAATATTTTCATAATTCAAACTAAGATCAATTACAAGTTAATCTGTATTTTCTATACATGCAGGTTCTGCATGATCAAACATCCATACTCCTCCAGCTTTGCATATGTTCAGATGTTGATCGCTGTAACCCTTTACTTTAGAAAGGAAAAGAAAAATGCCATTTACAATGCAGAATGATTGTATTCTAACCATTTAATTACTCTTTGCCAAAGGAACAAATTGGTTTAGAAGTTTGGTTCTGTAAACAAACAAAAGCCAACAAAAAAGGGAACCCCAAAAAGAATGTTGTAAAGTTTGTAAACCACCCAGAGAGCTTCAACTATGGGGTGGTATAGAAATGAAATAAAAAAATAAATAGCCCAAAGCAAAGGGGTAGACAAAAAGGAAAATTTATTCAACAAAAGAAAAAAGGTTCCAATCCCTTTTACATCACATGCAGGTCCTTCTAAAAATATATGTACAACATTTATAGACTTGAAATATTCCCTGTGTTCAATAGTATATACAATATCAGTGATACAATTGTTCATCACAGTACAAAGATAGAAAAAACTTCAAAATCTAACAAACGAGAGGCTCAAAGTATACTAACTATGTACAAACATTCACATCTCTTAAAGATAAATTAGGCTGACCATATGAAAAGGAGGACAGGGCTCATGTAACTTTAACAGTTGTAGGTCCCCTCTACAAGGATTCGCTTTTGCGCCTGGCTAGGCGATTATGCGCATAATCGCAGAAGCGCATTTACGTCTAATCCCTCTACACGAGAGGCAGCAAGAGGCGGCGAAGCACATTAACAGATGTCCAAAATGCGCTTTACAAGTAGTTAATGCGCATAAGCGCTTATTCACACAGTCAAAATGCGCTTTAACGGACGGAGCAAAATAAAACTTGCGATTTAACGCACATTCGATAATGCGCATAATCGGGGAGATAACGCGCCTCTACGCCCTATTTGCGCTCCGTTCTTGTAGAGGTAATTTTTTTAATGCGCCTTGAAAGAGCTTTAAATGCCTCTTGTAGAGGCACCCGTAGAGAAAAGGGAATTTCAGCCAGTGTCATTTGTATGCAATTAGTTCCTCATGAAATTCCCTCTTCATCACAACTGTTAAAGTTGCAGGGGCTCTGCCTTCTTTTGTATATGGTCACTCTAGTGTAGTGCCTGCACCTTTAACTGTTGTGATGAAGAGGGAATTTCACCAGGAACTAATTGCATACAAATGACGCCGGCTGAAATTCCCTTTCTCTACAACTGTTAAAGTTACATGAGCTCTGTCCTCCTTTTCATATGGTCAGCCTATATGATAAATTGACTTTCTTAGTTTAATGCAGGAAGCATTGTTTGCTCTTAACATGCCAGTCTCCTATGTCAGATCTGGGAGAATGAACTAGGCATGTAAGTATGCAAAACAGCTGTCTTTCAAAGGAGTGTTGCAAGGTCAAGAGATGCATTAAGGCCAAAGAAGTAATTGTATTCAACCTCAAGATCCATGTGGCTTCCCTTTCCTAATGTAATTCTGTCTATCCATTTACAAATCATCGCTGTTGCTCAGAATGAAAGTTCTCTTATTCTATGGGATTTATTGTTCCAGTGTTGGGCTAATGGTGTTCCCACAATTCCATATTTTGTATTACTGATGTTCTCCTATTCTAATTTGAAGGTTTCTTGTAGATTTTCCAGTATACAGTACACTTTGCTATAGGGACAAAAGTATAGCATATACCATGAACTTACAATTACATATTACGAAATCTCTCAGCATATATTCTTTCCCATCTATGAGATTCACATACTGTTTCAATATTCATAATGGGCAGGTTTGCATGATCATGGAGGGAAAATGAGCCATAATGGGTCGTATACCGGTTGTGAGCCTCCTAATTAGCATAATTACCTGCACCGGCTACAAGTTGTTGTGTTATCTGAACCCGTTGAATGTGGGTGGCTGGGGTGGTTTATAAACCAGTCTAAAAATGATGGATTGTTCCTGGGTTGGGAGATCACAACAACCAGTGCCCAGTGAGGGTAATTATGCCAATTAGGGGGCTCATAACCGGCACACTTGGGGAGGGAAAATAATCCACTGTGGCTTATTTGCCTTCTGTGATCATGCAAACCTGGTCAATATTTACAATGTCCGCAAGGAAAATATTGTCTGTAACATTTGTCTTGAGAAAGGACTGCAAAGAAGAACCTTTTCCTTTCATTAAATAAAACCTCCTTCTTGTTGACTTCTTTGCTTTTGGCTGTCTGTAAACAAACGACCAATCACGTCTGAAGGAACCGCCATGTATATTTGTATCCACATCTTATTCAAAGATTCTTTTTCACTCATGCTTGAGCATTCATTTCTGTGAGAGCAAGACTACTTGTGGCTGACATTTCTCTCAAGTGTCAGACAAAGAACCCTTCTTTTTTAGATTAATTGTTTGTTGAATGAAGCTGCCGTCCCACCCCTTTCATTTGGCCTGGATCCAGAGCATGCTTCCTCCTCACAAATAGAGCTCAGTGATATTTGACATGCTGCAAAATGGGCACTGCACCTCCAGCTCTGAGCCTCCGTCCAGACCTGTTGCTACCTTTATTCCTGGGGGTGATCCTGATGGATCTGTAGTGGGAGATGGGAGAAAGCAGTGGGTGAATCTTGGCACTTCAATTCTTCCAATGCCATGTCCTCTCTAAATGGGGCATTCCCCTGGATGATGGTCTCAGGAGGGCTATCTGCTTCTTCCGATTCCTCTTGACCACCACCACCCCAAACACTGGAGCCAATGACAGGATCCTCCTCCTCCTCCTCCTCCTCCTCCTTGGTTTATCCAGTTCCAGGATAGTCCAGTTAGAAAATTAGTGAGACACAACACTCTGAAGTAGGTGCAATCAATGTTTATTGTGCAGGACACATTTTAAAAAACTGCACCAATTTTGGTCATTTGCCACTACTCTGGAACACCAGAACACCCTGAGTGCTTTTCACCCCTTGAATTCAGCAAGTCCCAATTCCCCCTTCCCAGCATTTATGAATCCTTTTCCAGAGTTCCCAGTTGGGTGTTTGTCCTTGCAACCATGAACCACTGAATCCTCTTCCACCCCACCCCCACCCGCTCCCACATTTGGACAAATCATAAAGGAAATACTCTCTTTTTTCCATTTCCTCTCTCTTTCATGCCAGTTTACAAGCTCCAACTGGAATCTCTGTTAAGATTTTATTTGTTTAAATATAAAAGCAAATGTATTTTTTCTGTTACTAAGAAGAAAAGTAAAAGAGAGATGACTTGATATCTCAAGTACTCTGAACAGTTGCCAAATCAAGTGCAGCTGGTAAGCACCTAAAGACCAAGGTCATTTGGTTTCTTCCCTTTGTGCTGTGAGGCATAGCAACACATGGGGAGATAATTAGCCAACGCTGTGATAGGTCCACAGTGCTATAAATGTACAGCATGTGGAGAAACAGTGTGGGTGATGATGATGGTGAATGTTAGTGGTAGGTTATGGTTGGTTGGAAGTATTGCTGAAGATATTAGAGGAATGTTTTGTTCTATGTAAATACTTGTAAGTAAACTTAGTATAGTAGTTTAAAACACTGCTGTGTCTGAGTGTTTACTGATTACCAGGACATCTGTCTGCTACCAGTGAGCTCTGCTGTTATTCCGCTGCTGTGTGCTTGCACTCTGTACATGCTCAGAGAGTGCAGTGCATCACAAACTCTGACAGGTTATGGGCCCAGTCTGCTAGGGCTGCTAGGGCTGCTAGGGCTGCTAGGGCTGCTAGGGCTGTTAGAGCTGCTAGGCCAGCAAGCCTACTAGAGCTGCAAGGCTACCCAAGGTGTCCAGAGTGTCCAGACAGCCTAGAGGACTCCCTGCGTGGTGGCAGAGCGTTGTGAGAATCCTGGAAGTGAAAAGTGACTTCTCAAATCTGCAGTCCGGTGAGTGTCGTTGCTGAGTGCCTTGGAGGGGCTGAAAGCTGAAAAGCAAGCAAGACATCTGTGTGCAGTAATTTGAGATGGCAGCAAGTATGTCGGCAGCTAATCTACCACTCAATCGTCTAAATGAAAACAATTATCTGGCTTGGAGCATTAAGATGGAACAATATCTAAGGAGGGAAGGTTTATGGACGGTTGTCTGTGATCCTCCAGCTCAGCCAGATGAAGACGAGCAGAGAAACATAGAGAAAGCTTTGGCAAGCATTATCTTGTGTTTAGAAGATAACCAACTTGTTTATGTAAGGAGGCTGGTGTCCGCGCAGGAATGCTGGAAAACTCTCAGAGAGATTTATGTGAGAGAAACGGCAGCCAGCAAAGTTATGCTAACAAGAAAATTGTACAGAGCACAACTTGAACCAGGAGCCAGCATATCTGCACATTTAAGCATGATGAGGCAACTGTTTGCGGATCTGGAGGAGCACGGCATGTCTTTCACTGAGTCCCACAAAGTGTACGTCGTTCTCAGCTCCCTGGATGATTCGTGGGACAATCTTGTTTTGAGCCTGGAAGCAATGCAAGAATCCGAGCTCACGCTTCGTTTTCTGACCGGCCGATTGCTGGAAGAAGAAAAGAAGAGGCAAGAGAGGCAGACTGCCAAGCCTAGAGACACCCACGTTAAACAAGCAGCTTGTGAAGATAAGGAGAAAGTGTTTGCAGTTCGGCGCTGTTTTCGTTGTGGTTTGCCCGGGCATCTGCGGAGAGATTGTCCCAACCAAACGAAGGAGAAAGCAGCAACAAGCAAGAAAAAATCTGCTAAACCGAAGGTCTCCGTAGTTAAAGCTGCAGAGAACAACCCAGAATGTACCTGGTTGATGGACAGTGGTTCCAGTCAGCATATTGTGAACAACCAGAGTTTGTTTACAAGTCTACATTCTGCTAGCCGGGACCATGTTACATTAGCAGATGGCAAATCTTCAGCTGTGACTGCAGAAGGTTGTGTATATGTGCCATGTATTGATAAAACTGTAAGCAAGGTTCTGTGTGTGCCAAGTTTGGAACACAATTTGTTAAGTGTATCTTGTTTGGATAAGGAAGGATATTGTGTATCATTCTCAAACAGCAAGTGTGAAGTGAGCAAACAAAACAATGTTGTAGCTTTAGGTGTACTTAGGAACAATCTTTATGAAATGTTGCCTAAAGGTCTAGAAACATCTAGAAATGTAAATTCTGTTATGAATAACACACCTTTGCATAATGATTGTGTGCATTTGCTGCATAGGAGACTTGCACATGTTGGGTTCCAAATACTGAAAAAAATGCCTGAAATGTGTGTAGGACTGAATGTAAAAGCCTGTGACAAATATCTAGACTGTACTGCATGTAAGGTGGCTAAATCCAAGGTTGCTCCAATCTGTAAGAAGAGTAACAGAGTTGCCACGGCAGCATTTGAGATAATACATGCAGATTTAATTGGTCCTATGACTGCAACATTAGGAGGGGCAAAGTATGCTTTAATTCTGGTGGATGACTACACTAGATATGGTTTTTGTTATGTGATGAAAAACAAAAGTGAAACGTTTACTGTTTTCAAAAATTGGCTGAGTTGGGTGGAGCGGAAATTCTCTACCAAAGTAAAGCAATTGCAAACAGACAGAGGGGGGGAGTTTATGGCTGAAACGTTCCAAAAATGGCTTAGGCAGAAAGGAATTTCAGCGAGACGAACTGCTCCACATTCACCATGGCAAAATGGCGTTGCAGAAAGAAGGAATGGGGTTCTGCAAACAATGAAAGATGCCATGTTGACAGACTCTGGGTTGCATGCTCATTTTTGGGGAGAAGCAATGCTAACAGCTAATTACATTGCTAATAGGCTTTGGAGCTCAGCAATAGATAACACTCCATATTTCCTCATGTTTGGGAAGAAGCCATCCCTGGCTCATCTCAAAGTTTTTGGGAGTGATGCCTGGGTGAACATCCCCAAGGTGGCTAGGAGGAAAGGGCAGCCAAAAGCCAGGAAAATGAAATTCCTAGGCTATGCACCTAGTTCAAAAGCATACAGGTTTTATGCTGGAAATGGAAACATAGTAATTTCTAGATCAGCAAGTTTTCAGGAGCAGTGTGACTGGGAACGTTTGCACGGCAGTGAAGTGTGTTTGCCTATACAGGAAAACATAGGCAGATCACCACAGCCAGTAGAGAGACAAACAAACAGTTCCACAACTCTTTCAAGTCCTAAGAAGGAAGAGGAGGAGGAGGGAGAGAACAGAAATGTTTTTATTCCCAGACGTTCAGAAAGGAGTACAAAGGGAATACCTCCTGAGAGATATACGGCCAATGAAGTACGAGTGTGTCAAATATCTTATGAACCAGAGAACTATGCAGATGTTCAAAGATTGCCAAATCCAGAGAAAAATCTATGGTATGAGGCTATGGATGAGGAAATGGAAGCCATGGCAAAATACAATGTGTTTACCCCTACAATGCTACCAAAAGGTAAAAAAGTGGTTGGTTGTAGGTGGGTGTTCAAAAAGAAATTGCTGATGTCAGGAGAGACAATGTATAAGGCTAGACTTGTGGCAAAAGGGTTCACACAGGAAAAGAATGTGCACTATGATGAAACCTTTGCACCTACTGTGAAGGCTGAGTCAATGAGAGTAATGCTAACTCTAGCTGCAAAATATGATTGTCAGGTGAATCATTTTGATATAAAGACAGCATATTTGAATGCACCATTACAGGAAGAGATTTACATGGCTCAAATTCCTGGTTATGAGTCAAATGTGCCAGGCTCTGTGTACAAATTAAACAGAGCTATCTATGGTTTGAAGCAGTCAGCAAGGAACTGGAACCAGTGTTTGCATGAAGCATTGGAGTCAATGGGTTTCAAAAATGGAATGGCTGACCCATGTTTATATACAAAAGGTGTCAACAGTGAACAAATGTGGTTGTTATCTTTTGTGGATGATATATGTTTAATTTCAAAAACAAAAACTCAGGTTAAAGAATTTGCAGAGCAACTGAGTAAATATTTTGAATTAAAGGATTTGGGTCCAATCCATGACTATCTAGGAGTGGAAGTCACAAAGCAAAAAGGGGCTTATGTGTTAAGTCAAAAACAGAAAATCAAAAATCTGCTTGCAAAATTCCACATGGAGGAATGTAAAAGTGTTAAAACTCCCATGGTGGCTGGTTTTCAGTGTAATGACAGTGACACAGAATTTTGTGACAGAGACCTATACCAGACAGCAATAGGAAGTCTACTCTATTTAGCTCAATGGTCTAGGCCAGATTTGGCTAATGCAGTTGGCATATTGAGCAGATTTGTGTCCAAACCAACGAATAGTGCCTGGCAAGCAGTTAAAAGAGTACTCAGGTACTTAAAAGGGACTATTGATGTGTCTTTAGAATTGAGACCATTGGACACATTATCACTAGAATGTTACACAGACAGTGACTGGGCTGGTGACAGTCAAGACAGGAAATCCACCTCAGGAATTGTAATAAAACTGGGCAACAGTTTAGTGGGGTGGAAATCCAGAAAACAACGGTTAATTGCCCTGTCTACCTCAGAGGCTGAGTTTTCAGCATTGTCTGAGGCTTGTACAGAAATAATTTGGTTCATCCAGTTGCTGAAAGATATGAAATTGCAAGTGAAAACTCCAATTAAAGTTTTTGAAGACAATCAGACTTGCATTCATATGGCAAAGTCAGAAAGGGTGAACGCAAGGAGTAAACATGTTGATATTCGTTACTGCAACGTAAGACAAGCTGTACATGATGGATTGATTGAACTTGTGTATTGTAACACCGAGGTAAATGTGGCTGATGTATTCACAAAACCTTTGAATGTACAAAGACATGAACAATTGTCAAAACAGCTTGGAATGCTAGAATGTCAGACAGAATGAAAATGTTTGTTAGTTACAGAAAAAAGGAGGGGTGTTAAGATTTTATTTGTTTAAATATAAAAGCAAATGTATTTTTTCTGTTACTAAGAAGAAAAGTAAAAGAGAGATGACTTGATATCTCAAGTACTCTGAACAGTTGCCAAATCAAGTGCAGCTGGTAAGCACCTAAAGACCAAGGTCATTTGGTTTCTTCCCTTTGTGCTGTGAGGCATAGCAACACATGGGGAGATAATTAGCCAACGCTGTGATAGGTCCACAGTGCTATAAATGTACAGCATGTGGAGAAACAGTGTGGGTGATGATGATGGTGAATGTTAGTGGTAGGTTATGGTTGGTTGGAAGTATTGCTGAAGATATTAGAGGAATGTTTTGTTCTATGTAAATACTTGTAAGTAAACTTAGTATAGTAGTTTAAAACACTGCTGTGTCTGAGTGTTTACTGATTACCAGGACATCTGTCTGCTACCAGTGAGCTCTGCTGTTATTCCGCTGCTGTGTGCTTGCACTCTGTACATGCTCAGAGAGTGCAGTGCATCACAAACTCTGACAATCTCCCCCTTTCTCTCCCTTTATAAACCAAAGCAAGACAATGCACACCCTGCCCCATCACCACACTCCTGCCCCCTCTTCTCACCCCTCCTCATTCTAGCTATCTTTCGGTCAGCTTTCAGTAGCTAACCACTAAATTGGTATTTCATTATATTTTCCCAATAAGACTATATTTCCTGGGAAAGCTTTGATCTTGTTGTCTCTGTAGTTCCCTAAGTACAATCATAGAATCATAGAATCATAGAATCATAGAATAGTAGAGTTGGAAGGGGCCTATAAGGCCACTGAGTCCAACCCCCTGCTCAATGCAGGAATCCACCTTAAAGCATCCCTGACAGATGGTTGTCCAGCTGCCTTTGAATGCCTTTAGTGTAGGAGAGCCCACCACCTCCCTAGGTCATTGGTTCTATTGTCCTACTGCTCTAACAGTCAGGAAGTTGTTCCTGATGTCCAGCTGGAATCTGGCTTCCTGTAACTTGAGCCCATTATTCCGTTTCCTGCATTCTGGGTTGATGGAGAAGAGATCCTGGCCCTCCTCTGTGTGACAACCTTTCAAGTATTTGAAGAGTGCTATCATGTCTCCCCTCAATCTTCTCTTCTCCAGGCTAAACATGCCCAATTCTTTCAGTCTCTCCTCATAGGGCTTTGTTTCTAGACCCCTGATTATTCTTGTTGCCCTCCTCTGAACACGCTCCACCTTGTCTCCACCTGGTACCCAGAACTGGATGCAATACTCAAGATGGGGCCTAACCAGTGCTGAATAGAGGGGAACCAGTACTTCTCGCATGATTTGGAACCTGTACTTCTATTAATGCAGACCAAAATAGCATTTGCTTTTTTTGCAGCCACATCACACTGTTGGCTCATATTGAGCTTGTGATCTACAACAATTCCAAGATCCTTCTCGCTTGTCGTATTGCTGAGCCAAGTATCCCCCATCTTGTAACTGTGCATTTGGTTTCTTTTTCCTAGTTGTAGAACTTGGCATTTATCCCTATGAAATTTCATTCTGTAGTTTTCAGCCCAGTGCTCTAGTCTATCAAGATCACTTTGGAGTTCTGAGAGCTCTTCTGCCAGCTTCTTTAGTACTCTAGGATGCAGTTCATCGGGCCCTGGAGATTTGAACTCGTTCAAAGAAAGTAGGTGTTCCTTGACCATTTGTTTATTAATCTCAAACTGCAATCCTGCCCCGACAGCTTGTACTTCACTTTTTCCAGGGGGGTCATAGGCCCACTTTTGAGAGAAGACTGAGCCAAAGTAGGAATTGAGCACTTCAGCCTTTTCTTTGTCATCTGTTACCAATTTGCCATCCTCATAAAGCAGTTGACCCACCATTTCTTTCCTCTGTCCTTTACTATTCACATATCTGAAGAAAGCCATTTTATTGCTTTTAGCATCCCTCGCTAGCCTCAGCTCCTTCTCAGTGTTAGCCTTCTTGACACCATTTTGGCACTTCTGTGCTACTTGTTTGTACTCTTCTTGTACATTGCAGGGGCACTACCTTGACTAAACTATTCCAGTTACACCTACTGGGCCCCTTGTGTTTTGGTTAGAGTGGTAGTTCCTGCACAGACTTACAGCAGCCAAGGCCACCATGGGAAATGGTTTCCCTAGCACATTTGGGATAATCCTCACACCAACCCCAGTCGTTCAGTGTTCTGGAAGGGTTTATTCCCTGAACATGGAGTCTGTAGAAAGGTGTAAAGACGTGTGTGTCCTGAGCAAGCATGACAACTATGTAGAACTTGCCTTAAACTGGCTGTCATTATTGGCATAAGCAAAAAAGGATGTGAATCCTAGAGTACATCTGTCATATGCAAATCCACAAACAAGTTGTGTGAATATTTGCTCTTTTGGTAGGAACATATACTCAGGGGAAGGGAGCAAGGCAGCAAGTGTTCCTCCAGTTGACATTAGCATGCTGTTTGTGAACAATACACATCTCCTTTATACTGTATTTACATAGTTTGGTGGAGTTTCAAAGGTCAAAATCTGAGTTGCAGGCATTTTGCAATTGTGAAGTCCTACATTTATATTGCTAAATTCTTAAAGAGGAAGCAAGAAGACTTTCGGGATGGAATTGTAGCTGAATGGTTTTGGTGTGAAAAGGTATATGAAGGAAAATATTGCACTAACTTTGCTCCATGGCATGCTTGGGGCAGGAGGGAATTAGTTTTGATCTCACCTCTTAGAGGAATAGAGTACAAGAGGGGTGCTCAGCTGACTGCCTGGCATTGGCAGCTCAGCCAATCAGATAAAGGCATGGGCATGCCTCTTTAAGGCAGTCACATCTCAATGGTTGCAGTATTCAATGGCAGACAAGAGACTTGTTGTGCTGCCTGCAACAGGGAACTGCCACACAACCAATGCCTTGCAGCTCTACTGGGACTGTGTAGGGCCCCCTCCACAAGGATTCGCTTTTGCGCCTGGTTAAGTGATTATGTGCTTTATTGCTGAAGCGCATTTATGCCTAATACCTCTGCACGAGAGGCAGGCAGGGAGAGGGGAGGGGGGAGGTAGGGCGGGTGCGCGGGCGCCTGTCTCTTTAAGGCAGGTCCCTGCGAGTTGTTATGCTGGAGAGCGAAGGAACTGACGATTGAATGAAACGGAGCAAGGGGGGGGGGGAACAGGGCAAGAAAAAGGGAAAAGGGAGCTGGAAGACGGAGCCCAGTAGGAGCGGAGCCAGGAGCCGAGTGGGGGAGCCAGCAGCAGCACTACTCGGGAGGCAGGGCACACGGGGGGGGGGGAACAGGGCAAGAAAAAGGGAAAAGGGAGCTGGAAGACGGAGCGAGAGGTCAGCAGGAGCCCGGTAAGAGCGGAGCCAGGAGCCGAGCGGGGAGCCAGCAGCAGCAGCAGCAGCAGCAGCACTACTCGGGAGGCAGGGCGCCGGCTTCATATCCCGCCGCAAAATAAAACTCGCTATTTAACGCGCATTCGATAATGCGCACAATCGGAGGGATAGCGCGCCTCTACGCCCGATTTGCGCTCCCTCCTTGTAGAGGTAAAAATTTTAAAGCGCCTTGAAAGGGCTTTAAACCTCTCTTGTAGAGGCAGCCTAGGAATCGTTGGTTCCAATCCTAAACAGGCTGCAGAACGAGTTTTATTTGGCATAAAGTTTAGCCCACATGCATTGGTCACAATTGGCAGATTCAGTGCCTAGAGGGATATAGAAACACCCTGCACTTATCAGCCTGGGAGATCTGGAGAAGGGAGCCTCCTTGGGCCCTGTATGTCTCACTGACAGAGCCTTCCGCATCAGGAGATGTTGCCACTGACAGGACCTCTATTACAAATCTTTCCGGTGTGTGGGCAGTGATGCTGCTAGGCCTTGGATACTGTTAGTCATTTGACATGTAATCAAATGGGGGAGGGGTTTACAAGCTGTTAGATACTCCATTAAATCCCAATACTGATGGATATTTATTTTTTAACACCACGCTTCACATTAGATTTCTGGGACTATTTTGGAAGGTAGCCCATACACTCCATCTGGGCTGTGTGAGGGAGTGTGTTCTGGCTGATTTCCAAACATTCATTTATTTATTTATTTATTTCTGAACTGCCTTTCTGAAGCCAACCAAGGTGGCTTCCAAAATTTTCAGAAAATGTATATGGAAACTTCCATATGTACGCAACTTTCTCCTACGATAGACAGCTGGAAGTAAAAATGTGTTTGTGCTAAGCTGCCACACTATATATAATCTGTGTTAATAACTTAGGACTCATACCTTTAGAAGACTGGGAGGTGTCATTACCTGACCCTTTTGAATCTTGGGGAAGCACTAAATAGCAGGTCCAGGTGTTAATTTGTAGATATCAAGGAAGATAAATAGCAGGATCAGCTACATCAATGTGACTGGACTGTGTAGTTTGGACCTCAGAAAAATCAGTTAGGTGAGGGAGATAGACTGAGTGAGCATGAAGAGTGAGGGAAGGCAATTAGAGACTGTCAAGGAAGAGGGTCAGTCAGATCACTATTGTCTTGGCCTCTTCTGTGAAATTGAAGTACATTTCTACGCTAAGCTCTCCTGGTGCAGGGGCATGGCAAAAGCACCATCTAAAAGTCTGGCCTGATACTTTCTCTTAGGCAAACTCCTGCAGAGCCTGCATCTTCATCTGAGGGGCGGCAACACAAAGGTTGCTGGGTTATGGCCAGGACAGAGGCATTGAAAAGGGCAAATTATAGTAGGTGGGCTTTGGGCAAGTTCCCTAGATAAGGCTTTATGCCAAGTCAAGGAGCTAAGAAACTGGCAGTGCATGTGATATTCCAGAGTGGCTTCATATGTTGGTGCATAGTGAGTAGCTTCAGTAGATTATGAAACTTGTCTAGTATAGCCTAGGTTTATCTGGGGCTGGTGAGTAAAATCTTGCACTTCCGTGAGTGATAGCCCCAGAAATAACCCTATTCCTTCCCCAGGTTGTCCAAAACACAGCATTGCACAGGCAAGAGCAGGGGATTTGGAGTTTCCAGGGATAAGTTTCTCTCTTGTGCTCATTCAGCCGGCATGTCATTTGGCTGCTTGTGACAGATTCACTGGCCTTCTGCTGAAATCATATCATGGAGGCAGCCAGGATCTGGCATATCATTGTGGTTCTGATTAAGACACATTGCCCTCCCCTCAGTGAATATCTTCTGCTGGTCACGAAACGAAGAATGAAATATGGCATGGAGAAGATATGGGAACCTTCTCCCTCCTGTTCTGCAAAGCTGAGACTTGAGCACAGGGGGTACAAATAGGAGACGGTCAAGCACAAGCCATCTGCCCACAGTTGATGTCCAAGTAAACAGGTGTAACCCTCAAGGTACACAGAAGTCAAACACTCCTGTGCTGGGAATTTAAGTCCCCCAACCACAGCCACTGTAGTTCGGTGCCTTCTTTGTTTGTAAAAATTCTCTCCTGCAGCCTTCAACAAGTAGCATGCAGGTTGGTTAAGAATAAGCAAACATGACAACGATGTCACAAAAACAGCAAATAATAGCAGATAAGATGTAATAAATACAAGAGGGAGAATAGATAATAACAATTCATGATGACTTAAAGATTTATTTATTTATTCATTACATCTTTATACTACCCATCAGCCGAATGCTGAGAAATTACAGGTGTTAAGGGCCATACCCTGTGTTGCCAAGAGGCAACGATTCTTTTTAAGATTCTGAATACAATGAGCACACCAATGGGTAAAGGCTAAAGATTTTATTCTCAGGAGCTAATTAACAAAACAGAAGAAAGTAAACACTTAAGTCCCAAATTTGTCTGTTCTCTGCAATAGAAACATGGAATCTTTGCAACTGAAGCTATTGTGCAGCTGAAGCTACCATTCCACATGATGTTAAGTATCCAACTGTCAACCAATACTATCTACATAGAATGATCAAGTTGGAAGGAACTTGAAGGTCATAGCACTGTCTATATGGTGCTGCCTTCACTGCTGACCCCCCCAAAAAACCTGCAACATCACAGTTGGAAAATGACCACCACCACAATACACAAATGTGGACTATCCTGCCCCGAAACTTCACAGGATTGGTTACACAACCGTAATGGGCAGCAAATAGCGACTAACAATGCAGCTCTGGAAGTATTTTTTCCTTCTACTCAACTGCATAGCAGTGAAAGGATGCCTCCACGCACCTACAAAGCTATGCAGTCCCCCTCTCTCTGCTGTGCTCCTTCATAGCGGCAAAGCTTTGAATCAAGAGGCTTCCCCCATCCTCACTTGTGCGCTCATAAAATGAAATGGAGGAGTTACTTCTGAGTAGATATGCAAACAACCATCCTTGCACCCCTCTCTCTCCCTGAGGTGGGAGGGGCACCTCTAAGTGCACAATTGCACAACTGTGAAATAGTGCAGCAGTAAAGAGTGGAAAGGCAGCGATTGAGCCCATGTTCACAACAGCACAGTTTCAAAGTAGCAGGGCTGGCTCCCCTCCCCATTTCTGTACTTGGCAAAGTGCAAGGCAGCCAAGTTTAGCCTTCTGCGCTTACCCTGCCCCATACAACGTTCCCTTCAGCCAATCAGTGCCACTTCCACCAACCTGCGCCAAAGCCAGCTGAGGTCACATGGACTCCCAAACTGCACTGAATCTGCAGTGACAGAAAATCCATTGCAAAATGAGTTTGGGGGGGGGGAATTTAGGGCAAGAAATGCCACACTAGCTACAGAGAGGAGTGCATATCATCTGACACGATTGATTTGGGGGTGAAGTAGAATCAGAGTAAAAGCTCTGTGTAGATAGCCCTCAATTTCTTCTTCAGTGCAGAGTGGCTGTTAGTGGCAGAATGGTGGACCGAGGTCCCAGATTTGTCTGTCCACCATAATAGAGAGATGAAACTATCATGCAACTGAAGCCACCATTTCATATTACAAGTCACCACTGATGACCAAAACCATCCACATGGAATGACAGAGCTGGAAGGGACCTTGGAGGTCATCCAGCCTTTACCATGCTACAGGTAAAGCATTTTGAAGCTTCAAAACATTTTGAGGCAGGTTAGGCTGAGCTATAATTACTCGGCTTTTTTTTCTTTTCCCTTTTTTCAGAGGCTGCCACCAGAGAGAAGCCAAGATACATAGACTGTAGTAGAAAGGACCTTCATGTTCTGATGCAATCTACCATTCAATATTGCATTTGAAGGCAGACTTGCATCTGAAGGTGGAGCTTCTACTATCTAGCTGCCATAGCTTCTCTCTTGGGGTGCTTCTCCAACCCTGCCCACCCCACCTCTCTCTCTCTCTCTCACACACACACACACACACACACGACTGAATTCCTGTGCAACAAGTACAAGCAACATGATTTTAACCTCTCTGGGGTGGGGTCTTCACAGAGAGAAACCATTAGAGGAAGACAGAAAAAAGAACCTCCAGATTCAGTCTACCATGCAAACATGTTTTCATTGGTAGACTGTGCCTAAACATAGCAGGTCTCCAATCTAGTGGTCATAACTTCATTCTGGTAGTGTTTCCCCAACACCCTTGAGCTATATGTATGAATGTGAAATATATATTTTGAGGTAATTCTTGCTGAAATAACTATTAATATATTATATGCCTGCTCTCTTCCCTCTGCTGTGGTGCAGCACCCTGTCAGAGGAATTCACTCATGGAAGTAGAGAGGAAAGACCCTTCCCTCAGGGGGATATGAGGGTGTACTATTGCAGAAGCCATGCCTAGGACTGCCAACAGGCAAGACTTTACTCAGACAGGCCGGCATAATGCACTGAACTCTGATGACTGTGTGCATTTGCTTACAGTCTTCACTGTACATAAGGGCTATTCTCATGCATGAGAAGCCAGGTCTATTTTCAAGAGACTCTGCCTCTTCTATGGCCCTATACCTTAAACTTTGCAATGCAGTTCACTGAGCAAAGCTGTAACATGCTAGTGGAAAGAGGCACCTGTTGCTACTTCCATACCAACAGCACATTACAATGACCCAGTCTTGAGGTTAGCAATGCCTGAATCACCATGGGTAAGCTATCATAGCCAGAGCTGGCACACCAGCTGCAGCTTGTAACAGGCACTCCTAGTCTCTGGGGCCCTTTGAGTTTCTAGTGACAAAGATGGATCTAAGAGTACTCCCAAACTACACCCCTGTTACTTCAAAGGGAGTGCAACCCAATCCAGAATAGGCAACTAACCTATTTCCTGGACTCAGGACCCATCCACCCACAGTGCTTCTGTTTGACATGATTCAAATTCAGTTATTGGCCCTCATCCAGCCCATCAGTGTGACCAAGCACTAATCCAGAGCCTGCATGGCCAGACCTGATTTAGGTGTTATACAGAAATAGAGCTGGGTGTCATCTGCATACTAATGACATCTCACTCCAAATCCTGAACGACTGCTCTCAATGGCTTCATCTAGATGTTGGATAACATTGGAGACAAAACAGTGCCCTCAGGCATCCCATAGCACAAGTAGCAGGGGGTCAAGATGCACTCCCCCAACACCAGTGAGGCTGATCCCATAAGTAGGAATGGAACCACTGAGGCATAGGGCTCCATACCCATCCCACAGAAGTGATCCAAGGAGATACTCACCAATCACTGGTATATGGAGGAGAAAAGATGGACCTGCAGAGTCCTTTGCACAGAGCCACAGCTGCAGCAGAAACAAATACAAAGGAAGTAGCAAACCCTAAACATAGAGCGGCTTTCTCAAAAGCATGTTTTAATGTACTTCCTTCGGCAGTTCTCGAAGGCTGTTATAAGAGAATCCCATATCAAAACCGGGTCTGTGTTTGTGGAGATGGAAATATTGAAACCATTGCCCATGTGCTGCTATTTTGTTCCTTGTATAGACATCCTCGTGAAGAGTGAATTACCCCCTTACTACTGCCATATCCAGGGCGTTCAACTGATTATTATGTGAACTTCCTCCTTGAGGATTCTAATAGATTGGTCACAGCACAAACTGCAAAAATTTTAGCAACTGCTATTAAAACGAGGGAAGCAATCACATCCAGAGCTCCGAATTGAATAAATCCAGTTCCAACTGCATTTAATGCTTTTATTTGCTTGGTGCCACTGAGTATATTTATGTTGAGGATTCCCACCCCTGAATATGGTACATTTTACTGTCTGCTTTTTGTATCATGTTTATTTTACTGTTATAAATTGCAATGGCTATTCGCTCGATGCAAATAAAATTTGATTTGATTTGATTTGATTTGATTTGAAGTAGCAATGGATCATAGAATCATAGAATTGTAGAGTTGGAAGGGGCTTCTAATGCCATCAAGTCTAACCCCCTCTGCTCAGTCCAGGAATCTACCTTAAAGCATCCCTGACAGATAGTTGTCCAGCTGCCTTCTGAATGCCTCTAACGTGGGAGAGCCCACCACCTCCCTAGGTCATTGGTTCCATTGCACCAGATCATTCAAGGTTTAAACCAACCAACTCAATGCATGCACAGAAATGATATTGTTTAGATGCAGGTATGCATGCTCCATAAGTTGCAAGCAATTCCAAGAGGGGCACCTGTAGGAGAGCCCTGCATGGATGGGTGGAATTCTAAAGATAAGCACTGTTATGAAAGGTATGAAAGCTCCCTATGCTAGGTGGCAAACAACAGGAGGAGGGAGCAGAAGGACAATTGTGATGGACCTGCTCCCTGCACAGTTAAGCTGTGGAAACTTGAGAGCCTCCTGGAACATTATCCTAGATGGGATGATGCCAGTCTTTTTCATTGTGAGCTTTCAGGATCAGTTTTGAATCCTTTATGCTGGACCTTAAGCTCATAGGATGTCCCAAAACTTGAAGTTGGCCTAGTAGCTGGATCCTTCCTGTTTCCTCCATTTTTGCATTGGATGTATCTCTCCTGGGTGTGGTGCCCAAAAGGTACCGGGAGAATTCTGTTAGATCCAGCTGTCGTCCTACCAGGAGGGGGACTCCATGAAAGTGGCTATTCCAACAGAGGTTTGCCCTTTTCAGATATGCTAGGGTGACCATATTTGGCAAACCAAAAAAGAGGACACCCTGTGGGGGTGGGGTGGGAAAGCGGCTTTCCAGGGCCTCTGGGAAGTGCATCATCCCCCACCCTTGCCACCTTAAAGGCCCTGGAGTGGAGGAGGGGAAAGTGTGTCATTCCTGCCCCCCACTGCTCCAATTGGGGCCTTTTCTATAATGTCCAGGAAAGACACACTTTCTCCTTTAAGGCCGATTGGAACAGTGGGAGGGAAATGACCCACCTCCAGAAAGCACATCATTCCCTCCCACCATGCTAATGGCGGCCTTCAAGGGGAAAGTGTATCTTTCCAGGACATTGTAGAAAATGACAGAAAATCCCCCCTGACACCCAGGATGGAACAAAAACCAGGACAAATCCGGGGAAATCCTGACAGTTGGTCACCCTAAGATATGCTTCATTCACTGGTGCAATCCAAATGGTTTTGCACTGTGATAAAGAGGCTTTCTTAGTGGGACTGTGCAATCACTTTGGATCCCACTCAGATCTGAAAATAATCATGGGTGCTTCATGGGCCACCTTAAAACTGGAACAGAAAGCAAAGTGCTTTGGAAATGAAGTTTTGTTACTTGCATTTTAGAAGTGCTCTTTTTTTTTTGCCTTGCCTATGTCTAACTTTGTAATAATTTTGTACCAACTCTGCAGCTTTTTCCTTAAAAGGAAGACTCTAGGAAGCAAGGCGGGGGGGGGGTGACTGAGAGCAAGCTAGCGCAGGAATTGACAGCTCTACCTGTCAATAGAATAATAATGCCTGACGTTGCCTGAAGGCTTGCAGTTCTAAAGGCTCCTGTTAATTGGTTCGACTTCTTTCATATCCAGTGAAATAATTTGGGAGGGACTTTGAGGGGGGAAAATCTAGCAAAGTGCTTTGGAAATGCCTCTCTCCACCTGCACGTCATTCTAAGGGGATGCTGCCTTGTCTGCCTCCAACACCTCACGCCAGTCAAGCCACACTTTGCCTTCAGCACAGTACCAACCTCACTAGGCCAGTTTGGCTGACACTTGAGTGACTTGAGACAATCGGCAACAGGCAAGATGAAAGCCGAGATGAGAGAGCAGCACCTTGTTTAATTAAACCACCGATACACATTTCCAAAGGGACTGATTTCCTCAGAACCCCTGCAGCTAACTGAAGTCAGTTCTTCAGCCTCTGTGACTTTATGCCAAGTAAGCATAATTATAATTATTGAAATAAACCACTAGGATAGATTTTGGGGGGTTATTGGATAGTTTCTGAGTCCCTGCACATATTCATGTAGTGGATGTACATGTAAGGGATATTACCAGTGGGCACTTCTTCATTTCCCATGAGTTTCATGCATTGCTTATCTAACAGAAAACAGGTAGCAAAGGCACAAGAAACTTTTTAAAATCCTCCAAACACCAAAGAGCCTGGCACAACCCCACCCTGAGACCTATTTGTCTGAAAGCTGGCAGGCTTCATTTGCACAAAAGAAGCCATCATCCCTGCAAACATTATCCAGTTCTGTTAAAAAATGTAACATGTATAGGTGCATTATGATTTTCCCATTTAAATGAATGGAAATGCTAACAAAGCTTCATTTCCAAAACAAAACAACACTACAAAGTGGGAAGAAAAGAAATCAACGTATGCCAATAATAATAATAATAATAATAATAATAATAATAATAATAATAATAATAATAATTTATTTATTACCCGCTTCTCCCAACGGATCGAGCAAACGAAACCAGCTTTCCAAATGAAGCAAAGGCTGCCTCTACAAGAGGCATTTAAAGCTCTTTCAAGGCACATTAAAAAATTTACCTCTACAAGAATGGAGCGCAAATCGGGCGTAGAGGCGCTTTAACCATCCGATTATGCGCATTATCGAATGCGTGTTAAATAGCGAGTTTTATTTTGCTCCGGCTGTTAAAGCGCATTTTGACTATGTGAACAAGCGATTCTCCGCATTAACTACTTGTAAAGTGCATTTGAAACAACCGGTAAGGTCACCCGTTGAGTGCTCAATTACCTCCTGCATACAAGCATTTACGATAAAGCGCTTCAGCGAATATGCGCATAATCGGCTAACCAGGTGTAAAGCCGAATTCTTGTAGATGAGACCAAAGAATATGAATCAAACCCAAATAATACCCAACTTTCTGGGACAACGTGGAGATTCTAGAGTTAAGACATTGTGAGATGTCTCAAAAATGACAGTGCAACTGAGCTCCTTGGTAACACCTGTGCATTTTAAGAATTGCCTTCGGTATGTGCCACTGCATTTATTTATTTTTATTAAACTCCTATCCAGCCTTTTTCCAAAATACTGAATTCAAGGCAGCTTACAGCATCATACAACCATGTGAACTGTTTTTATGTTGGAGCCTTGCTCTGGATGCCACTACCCAATTTAGGCAGTTGTCCGCTAGAAGGAAAGCCTCTTTGGTACTAGTGCCAACTTTGTGGAATAACAGACCCCAACATTGTACAATTGAGGCATCCACTCCAAACCTGGCTTTTTTCAGAATGCTAAGCTAGTCCCTGCTATATTTGGATATGACTCTGGCATTTTGACTGCTGGTATTATAATTTCTTATGTACTGCTATCATAAGTTTCCTATTGGAAAGAGTTTTCTTTAGTAGTTTCCCTTGGGAAAACAACTCCCATGGAGGGAGAGATGGGTTCCTTCTCCTTACCTGAGTCTTCTCATCAAGGTGGGAGCACCACTGCCGCTGTCCCCACTGTGCCACCTCAAGTATAATTTAAAGAGGAGGGGCTGGGATTGGAAGCTGACAGAGAGGGTGTTCGGGGGATGGGGTGGCTGGTTAGGATGAAGAGGGTGGTGACTTTCCACAGATGGATAGGAATCAAAAATAAACTGAACTTTCCCGTCCCCCCAGAAATAGTGCAGCCATTTCCAAGGGGTCTGTCTTCACGGTGCCGGGTGGGTGCTGCTTCCCTCTGAAACCCTGCACTTTCCCTCTCCCGGGGGAGCATGGGGTTTCTTGGTGACTATCTGGGTACTTGAGCCACCCTGCCCTCTTCCAGGTGGAAGGCAACCAATCACCAGTTGCCTTCCAACAGGCACCACCCCCAGATTGGCCATGGATTGGCCCCAGAGCGACATCAGACAACACTCCATTTGAAAAAGTCAGGGTAAATCCCAACTTTTTCAAACCGCAGCTTTGCAGAAAAGCCCCGTGGTGGCTGCAAAGCTGCACCTGTGTCATCTAACTGACACAGCGCAGATCCGCAGCCACTGTGGGGCTTTTCCCATGTATAGACAGCCCCAAGTCAATCTGCTTCAAGCTGACGGAAGCTTGCAGACTTCAAGCTAATGACCAATTTCAGCTTGAAAACACGGCGATAACAGAGCACCAATTTTCCATCTTTTTCACCCCCATCATCCCAGTTATGTGGCCAGGTCATGGACCTGGTTTGGGAGCAAAAAGTATTTCATAGCCATTTTTATTTCTTAAGAAAAAAAATCTTAGAATTTAGCATCAGACACAAGCTTTTCTTAAAGGAACTGGAATACAATGCTGTCTACATTCAACATCGCTATTTAAACTGAGTTATCTGAGCTTGAAGTGTCTGATATTGAAGCAAAGTTCTCCCAGAATTTCCCAGGAGCTTATTAGAAGGAAAATAGAATTGTGCCTTTATGGTTCCAGTAGCAACTAAATGTCTGCATATTTTGTAAGTGTCTCATATTTCTATGAAGGCATTCTAGTCTAGCTGATGTGATAACTTCTCATTTTGCATATTTTCTGGTTTGCAAACACACAAACAAAGTCAGAGGTTATCATATTCCCAAAGGGTATTGTTAGAAACATAAAGGATGACGAGCTCCATGAAACTACCATCAGAGGATAAAAATGGATCATGTGCAGCTTAGTAGTTTTGCTGTCATTTCTATTAGTTTTATCTCTACAAGCTCAAGCTACCTCTTGTCTTGACAGTGTTTTTGGGAGACAGGTCTGCTCTTCTCCCAAGAGAATGTTGAGTGCCATTTGTTTCCCAGGCTCATCCCACATGCTTAGTTCAAGCCCTCAGTACTTCCTCACCATCCTTTGCTGCAGAAAGATACTGAATTTCCATCTTCTCTCCATTTAGAAATGTAGGGAGCTAAACTTTTTCTTTCCTACAAAACAGTGGTGTAGTAAAATGAGGGGTCACAAGCTAAAGCTCCCTCTTGTCAAAGCATAAGAAGTTTTTGATTAGCAGGGATGATTATACAATCCCTTCACCACTACCAACCCAGATTCCCCTGTTCGTTCTAAGCACAGTTGCAATTCTTACAGTACCTGCGGGGAGGCGGGGTTGATTTGGAATACAAACTATTTGGAGAGGGGTGGACTTGAATAGGTAATTTTTTTTAAAAAAACTGCTCCTGGTGAAGATGAAACATTCTGGAACTGTTTTTGTTTCTACTTTAAGACAAAGTCTTTCTCCTTTGTGCTGGGAAAATAAAATCCTGGAGAATCTTGGTGATCATATTATATTTTAGGCCATGTTGTGTCCTGCTTTCCGCCTTTCTCATGCACTGTCCGGTCTGTCTGGCCAGCGAAGCACCACGCTGCCCTTTGCCAGCTCACCACCATTGTATGACTGTCAGCTGATCCTCTTTGGGTGTTCATGTATGTGTGTGTGTGTGTGTGTGTGTGTGTGTGTACATGTACACACAGAGAGCGAGGGAGAGACATAAAGCAACACAGGTGCCCTGGTACAGTTCTGATTGTTTAACTCTTAGCCACCATGATGACAACCTTTCCTAGTCATTTTGAACATTAGGATGTCCTAAGTCTTCCTTTTTGCTCAATGTAAACACACAGTAAACTACAGTGTTCATCTTCCTATAAAGTTGTTCTGCTAATAGCTATGTGTGTGTGTGTGTGTGTGTGTGTGTGTGTGTGTATATATATATATATATATATACATATATATTTCATATACCACCCCGTAGCCAGAGCTCTCTGGGTGGTTTACAATAATTAAAAGACTGAATATTAAAAAGTCAATATACAAAATTTAAAACCATAAAACATAAAACTGCTGATCTGTAAAACATTTTAAACTTTAAGCCTGACTAAAAATTCAGTTTAAAACCTCAACTTAAGCTGTTAAAATGCCAGGGAGAAAAGAAAAGTCTTGACCTGGCGTCGAAAAGATAACAGTGTTGGTGCCAGGCGGACCTCATTGGGGAGATCATTCCATAATTGGGGGGCCATCACAGAGGAGGCCCTCTCCCTTGTTGCCATCCTCTGAGCTTCCCTCAGAGTACGCACTCAGAGGAAGACCTTGGATGTTGATCATAGTGTACGGGTAGGTTCATGTCGGGAGAGGCATTCCATCAGGTATTGTGGTCCCAAACCGTGTAAGGCTTTATAGGTTAAAACCAGCACCTTGAATCGGGCTCGGAAACATACAGGCAGCCAATGCAAGCGGGCCAGAATCAGTCTTATATGTTCGAACCTTCTGGTCCCAGTTACCAATCAGGCCGCTGCATTTCACACAAGCTGCAGCTTCTGAACCACGTAGAGCGCATTGCAGTAATCTAACTTGGAGGTTACCAGAGCATGGACAACTGAAGCCAGGTTATCCCTGTCCAGATAGGGGCGTAGCTGGGCCACCAACCGAAATTGGTAAAAGGCATTCCGTGCCTCCGAGGCCACCAGAGCCTCAAGTGACAGAGATGGTTCTAGGAGAACCCCCTAGTTATGAACCTGCTCCTTCAGGGGACGTGCAGCTCCATCCAGAACATGTTGAACACCCTCCATCCAGTCAGAGGAACCACCCGCTAACAGCATCTCAGTCTTGTCTGGACTGAGTTTCAGTTTATTAGCCCTCATCCAGTCCATTGTCGCAGCCAAGCACCGTTTCAGCACATCCACAGCCTCACCTGATGAAGATGACAAGGAGAAATTGAGCTGTGTGTCATCAACATACTGATGACAATGTACTCCAAAACGCTGGATGACCGCACCCAATGGTTTCATGTAGATGTTGAACAGCATGGGGGACCAGACTGACCCCTGTGGAACCCCATACTGTAGAATCCACAGGGCTGAGCAATGTTCCCCAAGCACCACCTTCTGGAGCCGACCCGTCAAGTAGGAGCAGAACCATTGCAATGCAGTGCCTCCCACTCCTAACTCAACCAGTCGTGCCAAAAGGATACCATGGTCGATGGTATCGAAAGCCCCTGAAAGATCAAGGAGAATCAACAGAGTCACACTCCCCCTGTCTTTCTCCCGACATAGGTCATCATACAGGGTGACCAAGGCTGTTTCCGTGCCAAAACCATTCCTGAAACCCAACTGAAGTGGATCCAGATAATCATTCTCATCCAAGAGTGTCTGGAGCTGGATCGCAACCACCTGCTCAAGGACCTTGCCCAGGAATGGAACATTTGCCACATGCCTATAGTTATTAAGATTTTCTGGGTCCAGGGAAGCTTTCTTCAGGAGTGGTCTCACTACCACCTCTTTCAGGAGGCCTGGGACCACTCCCTCTGGCAAAGAGGCATTAATCACTTCCCTGGCCCAGCCAGCTGTTCCACCCCTGCTAGCTTTTATAAGCCAAGAGGGGCAAGGATCCAATATGGAGGTGGTTGCACGAACCTGTCCAAACACCTTGTCCACGTCCTTGAGCTGTACCAACTGAAAATCATCCAAGAAAACAGGACAATCCTGTGGTCTGGACACCTCGCTAGATTCACCTGCTATAACATTGGAGTCTAAGTCCTGATGGATGCCAACGATTTTATTCTGGAAGTGCCAAGCAAATATATTACAGCAGGCCTCAGATGGTTCTACCATGTCCTTGGGGCCAGCATGTAGAAGCCCCTGGAGAACTCTGAAAAGCTCTACTGGGTGGCAGATTGTTTTTTTTGCTGCCCTCACTGCCCCTGAATATAACTTAACATAGGCAATTACTAGTGTTTGATTGCAACCACTAGAAGTTCATCTCCATCTGCACTCAAGCCGTGATGAAACAAGCTTTTTTGTTTCATCACTCTCAATTCTGGGGTATACCACAGAGCCGTATGAGGTCTACACAGGAGAGGGCGCTCAGGAGCAATCGTTTCAACTGCCAGGGTCATTTCTGCCTTCCACAGATCAACCAGGGTTTCCACAGGAGAGCCAGCCCTATCAGCTGGAAAACTCCCCAGAGCCCTCTGGAAACCATCTGGATCCATTAGCCTCTGGAGGTGGACCATCTTAATGGGTCCCCCACCCTTGCAGAGGGGAAAAGCTGCTGTAAGTCTAAACCTCAGCAGGTGGTGATCTGACCATGACAGAGGGGTTGATGTAAAGTCCCCCACTTTCAGATCACCATGTCCAGTGGAAAACCACAGCTCTAGAGTGTGCCCCGCTACATGCACTGGGCCAGTGGCATGTTGGGACAGTCCCATGGTTGTCATGAAAACCATGAAAACATGAGCTGCCCCAGATATAGTGCCCTTGGCATGAATGTTGACATCCCCCAGAAACAACAGTCTGGGGGATCTCAACAGTACCCCCGAGACCATCTCTGTCAGCTCAGCTAGGGAGTCCGTTGAGCAGTGAGGTGGGCGGTACACCAACAGAATCCCTAATCTGTCCTGTTGGCCCAACACAAGGTGCAAACACTCCAGACCAGTAGTCACATGGACAGGGAGCCTGCAGAGGGAGATGGAGTTCCTATAGACCACAGCAACCCCCCTCCCCAGCCCTCAGGTCTACCCTGATGCTGAACTAAGTACCCCAGTGGGCACTGCTGGGAGAGACTGACTCCTCCCTGCTCTCCCCCCCCCCAGGTCTGGGTAATGCAAGCCAGATCAGCCATCTCATCCATGATTAAATCATGGATGACAGAGGTCTTATTATGCACTTATCTGGGTTTTTAAAAGCAGCATCCGGAGACCCGAGGGCTGACTGATAGGGCAACCAACAGACCTGTGGATGTGAGGGGCACAGGCGTTAACTATCTGATCCGCATTCCCCTTAGCTGGTAAGTCCCCCTCACAACGCTATATCTCCCTCTACCCATCACTACACTGATTGGGGCCCTCTCAGATCCCCCACTTGGCCCAGTCTCCTCCCTCCCAAGCACATCATTGCAGGCAGCAGCTGGCACTCTCTCCTCCCCAGGCAGTAGGCCTCCGTCTCCTGCAGGTGATGGCTGTCCCAGGCCCCCTCTCCCAATTCTCCACTCTATTTGTGGGCAGAGAAATTGGGGGGAACATTTCACCACATTTCTTCAGTGGAGATGAGAAATTCTCTAATAGGTTCTCAGATGTGAGGTTCACCATTAGCCTTGGTTGTTGCATTAGCATTGCAAGTGGCAACAGCGGCAAGTGTGATAACCTTCTGGCCACCATGTTGCACCCTTCAGAACGCCCCATAGCTGGCATCATTCCAAGGAATTGTGAGGGGTGGGGAGGTAGTCGTCATCGAAAGGATGGTAGAGGAAATTGTGCAAAGTGGCCTTCTGCTTCTACAGGGAGAAAAATATCTTCTGAGGGGTTTTGGTTTAGCTCTAGTTGTCATTCTTCAGCACCTTCCCCAGTGTCTGAAGAGTAATTGTGGATGCATCTTGTCCATAATGAAGATACTTATAATACCACTTCTTCCCTGCAATCCCTGTAGTAGAGAATGAGGGGTTCCCACGGTATTATTAGATGTGGATGGGATTTCAAGGTCAAGTAAGTTTGATTAAACAAAGATGAATTACTTAGAACAGACACCTATGCAAAGTATGTGATACAAAACTATAAGTAGTTTGTGGTGTAGTTTTTGTTCACACTGGTGAATATCCACAGCTTGACTGCACACAGCACGGACAACATTGCACTCTGTACAGGATTAATTGCACTGTCAATGAACTGGACATGGATGCATTTGCCAGTTTGTGAAACAACAGCCATGTCATTCCTGCTTCTCACCAAGGTAGCAAATCTGTGTATTGGCTGTACAACTTTGGACTGCAAATGATGGGTCACATGACTGAATGCTCTTGTATACCAAAAAAAAAACACCCCTACCTCCAAGCATAATATATAAGGGTACCTTCTCCCACCCCGTATGGAAACTTCCAGTTGTGCAAGGTTCTATCTGCAGTCTGAAATGGTACATCTTGGACACAGGTACATCTTGGACCCTATATTATTATGACAGTCTTGCTTCACTACTCCATATCATTCCTGTTTAAAATGTTTTATCCCACAACAGTGAAAAACAGCAAGGGAAACATCAGAAGCCCACAGCAGTTTCAAGGAACCTGCTTCTTCCCTTCCCTTGCTAGAAAAAACTCCAATGCAATGGTTAGTTGGAGGATTCCAATGTCCTTTCTCTATTCCACAGTCACCTCCAAGCCTGAGCATGCACAACTGTTCTCAGCTGTTGTCGGCAACTTTGTCAGAGGGCACTAGCTATTTTTGAGATGTTTGTGGATTTTTTTAGGACAACTCAATTACTTTGGCTTTTATTTTATTTTTATTTTTATTGTAAAAGATTAAATGTTGTACAAGGCACATACAGCTGTTGAGATGAAGCATGATATAAATTGGATTAGGATGAAATCCCATGCATGTTTAGACAGAAAGAAGTCCTACAACTCCCAGCATTCCCCAGCCAGACATGCTGGGTCCTTAAGCCATTGGATTGCATCCTAAATTTACTATTGAGTGGCATAGTGAAAGGCCAGAAATCACATTTTTGTTGCACAGGAGCATAGCAGCATTATGCACATGAATAGATCAACTAATTTCTCTGCTTTCCAAAGAAATGCTTTTGAGAGCAAGTGGCTCCTTTTTCATAGGAGATCATGAAGTCTTCCTCTCAGTCTCTAATGGACAGATGAGGTTCCATTCTATAAATGCCCACAATGTTGACTAGTAAGAGTCAGCAGGTGTTATGCTGTTTCCTCCTAAGGAACCCTTCAGTTCTACTGGGATGGACAGGCCCAGATTTGGGTCAAGGCTCTATGCCTGAAAGACCGGTAAGATGAAATAGATATGGTTGCATCTTTGGATCCAGGTGGGACACAGCAGGCAATTATCAGTTGGATTAAAAGAGGTAACCCTGAAAGAGCTGAAGGTCTTTGAAAGGGAAACGCTCTCCCCTGACGAATGCCCAGTAGAGGCCTAAATGATAATAGCTGCAATTGACAACATTGTTGTTAACCTTATGCATCCATAAATGTTTGATTAGCACTTCCGTCTTTTTTTGGATATCTTCATTCCATTGTTCTGTCCACATCAACAGGAGTTACACACACACAGACTTCCCAGATTCCATTTAGAAGCCTGAGCCTAGAGAAAGTACTCAGATACTTTAAAAATTAAATATGTTCACTTGGCTAATAGCAGCTAATCTCTAATGGACTGAATAATATACACATCTAAATAAAATAAGGATAATTATATTCTGTTTAGCAGACATTCCCAAATGAGAACCATGTGTATTCAGGAAGAATAATGTTTCATCCAAACCACAAGGGCAATAATGGCACCAATATTCATGGGGTTATTGCAACAGAGTATTGTTTACACATCTCCAGTGATTGTGAAATTATCTATGTTATCTGTGTTACAAAAACTAAAAGTACTTTACACTAAATACTGAAAGAACATAAAACATGTAATATTGTTCTTACAAGGCACATAAAACCTTATTGGATCTGTGATAAGTATTTGCGCTTGAGTAACCTTACTGTTTTACAAACTCAGGAATGGTTCATAATAGAAGGATGCCTTCCTCATCAGTTTTTAAGTGGAGCAATTTTTAATACCAAAGCCAAACAGGGTACAATTCACCTGCTTTACCAAAATATTCGATGACCCTGCAATCCTATGGACATACTTAAGAATATGTCCATAGTAGGACCTACTTCTGAGTAAACACGTATGGGATTGCATAGTCTATATAGTTAATTAGTATTCAAGCTACTGTTTTTCCATTAGGAACTGATAGACTCTCTATTACAAATTGTCAAAAAGCATCCTCAAGATCCCTATTTGGTTGATTAGGATGATTAGGGGTCTGGAAACAAAGCCCTATGAGGAGAGATCGAAAGAACTAGGCATGTTTTGCCTGGAGAAGAGAAGATTGAGGGGAGACATGATAGCACTCTTCAAATACTTGAAAGGTTGTCACACAGAGGAGGGCCAGGATCTCTTCTTGATCAACCCAGAATGCAGGACACGGAATAATGGGCTCAAGTTACAGGAAGCCAGATTCCGGCTAGACATCAGGAAAAACTTCCTGACTGTTAGAGCAGTATGACAATGGAACCAATGACCTAGGGAGGTGGTGGGCTCTCCCACATTAGAGGCCTTCAAGGGGCAGCTGGACAACCATCTGCTCCATGGCCTTATAGGCCCCTTCCAACTCTACTGTTCTAGGATTCTAGGATTCTATGACTTGGTGAACATGTAAAGATAATTTTACATTATGAAGAACAAGTGGGATCTGCAGCAAAATGCTACAGTGTACAATGCAACATTTCAGTCTGTCAGCCATGCTCTCCACAAGAAGACTCCCTTCCATTCCCCTTCCCACCTCGGTCCATCCCCTCCCTGAAAGCATGCAGCTTTCTGTGGCCAGTGAGAACACACAGTCCTTATGGAGCTCTTTTGGGTGCCCCCCCTATTTCCCCCCTAAAGATATTTAGTATTTCTTCCAAACCTCAGGTTTCCCAGAGCCTGTGAATACGTCCCTATTGTCTATGGATTGTACCATTTTGTAAAAAAAAAAAAAAAAAACCAACTGCACTTACTTTTGAATATCAGAACTTAGAGGGAACAAGTGGGCCCTATAACAAAGTATTGCAGTGAAGTCTGCTCCTGCTCAGGATACTCCATTCCACACAGTTCTCTGTTTCCACCAAACCCCACTCCAACTTTCAGACATCATTCTTTGCCACTGAGCACAGTTTTTATTGGGTTATTTTGTGGTCCCTCACCCCCAGCTAGATTTTTTTAAAAAAGAATTGTGTGTGTGCGTGTGTGTGTGTGTGTTAGGCTGACCAGATAAAATCCAGGTCAGGGCTCATGTCACTTTAACAGTCGTAGAGAAAAGGGAATTTCAGCCAGTGTCATTTGTATGCTGTTAGTTCCTGGTGAAATTCCCTCTTCATCACAACAGTTAAAGGTGCAGGCACTATACTAGAGTGACCATGTACAAAAGAAGGCAGGGCCCCTGCAACTTTAACTGTTGTGATGAAGAGGGAATTTCACCAGGAACTAATTGCAAACAAATGACACTGGCTGAAATTCCCTTTTCTCTACAACTGTTAAAGTTATATGAGCCCTGACCTGGATTTTATCTGGTCACCCTAGTGTGTGTATTTCTGCAAACTAGGTTTTTTCCTCCCACACATACGGATACTTCCCTTATGGATGGTGCCATTTTGGCTACTTAAGGACTGGTACTCAGATAATTGTTATTGCTATTAGTAAAAATGATTGTGATGGTGATGGTGATGAAGATGATGATGATGATGATGGAAGCCAGGCAGCTTCATCAAAGTCATACAATGAGTTGCAGTATCCTATATGTAGATATAGAGCAGTAGAGATTGTAAACACAATGAACAAAAGCCAGCTTAGGGAATAGGGATTCAACCTGTTGTGGATGATGCCCCTGAAGGTTCAGGCTTGTAGTCTGGTGCATTCCTGGGCTCAGTCTACATGGAAATGCATTCAGAAGAGTTCCATGAAATCAGCTTTGGTCCATCAGAGGCGCCCGAAGCAAGAAAAATGGAGTATACACTCCCTCAAAGCCCTCTTTCACAAGTCAAACTGCACTTGAAACCATGTTACTTTGGGGTTAGGTAGCCGGAGTCCTGCTAGTAGTAGTGAAGATCATCAAGCACATGGAATCATAGAATCATAGAATAGTAGAGTTGGAAGGGGCCTCTAAGGCCATCCAGTCCACCCCCTGCTCAATGCAGGAATCCACCTTAAAGCATCCCTGACAGATGGTTGTCCAGCAGCCTCTTGAATGCTGCTCAGCAAATGAGAGAGGCTCGCTCCCCACCCCTTTCCGTGCTCCACTGCTGAGTGAAGTTTAATAGAAGAGATTACTATTGTCCAGTAGTTTAGCCTACATCTCTCCCCTCACATCCACCAGGATGGGCAGACAGGCAGAAGGCGCCTGCCCTGGCAGAAGCTCAGCATGATGCCTTGCTAGGTCCTGCATGGACGGAAAGGTTGCAGTTGCTCCACTCTGCTAGTGCTTTGGAGCTGATGGTGGTGGCTACTGCTGCTGCTACCTCCGATTCCCCTCTTGTCCCACCATCCCATCTCTGCTGGCAGCCGCCGCAGCCTCCTTGCATTGCTGTGAATACTAGGGATGTGCACTGGATCGGACCCGATCCACGATCCGAGTCCGGTCCAGTGGGAAATCGGATAAATTATCCGATTTCCGATCCCGCAGCTGGATCGGCCGATCCAATCCGAACCGGTCCGAAAAGGCTCCGAACCGGTTCGGCGGATCGGCGGATCGGCGGGCGCCCACTGGCGCCCACCGCCGCTTCCATTGGCGGGCGCCAGCGGGCGCCCGCCGATGAAAGTGGACAGCGGGGGGGGAGGAGGGGGGCGCTTACCTTCTCGGCCCGTCCGCTCCCGTCCGGCACTAGCAGCTACTACCAGCGGGCTCCGCGGCCTGCTCTAGGGTGGCGCGCCGGGTGATGTCATCACCCGGCGCGCTACTCTAGAGCAGGCCGCGGAGCCTGCTGGTGGTAGCCACCGGCCCCGGACGGGAGCGGACGGGCCGAGAAGGTAAGCAGGGGGTGCGTGGAGGGGAGGAGGGGGTGCACGGAGGGGGGAGGGGGGCCCTTACCTTCCCGTCCCGGCGGCTCCCGTCCCGGCGCCGGCGCCTACTACTACCAGCAGGCTCCGCGGCCTGCTCTAGGGTGGCGCGCCGGGTGATGTCATCACCCGGCGCGCTACTCTAGAGCAGGCCGCGGAGCCTGCTGGTAGTAGTAGGCGCCGGCGCCGGACGGGAGCCGCCGGGCCGGGAAGGTAAGCAGGGGGTGCGTGGAGGGGAGGAGGGGGTGCGCAGAGGGGGGAGGGGGGCCCTTACCTTCCCGTCCCGGCAGCTTCCGTCCCGGCGCCGGCGCCTACTACTACCAGCAGGCTCCGCGGCCTGCTCTAGGGTGGCGCGCCGGGTGATGTCATCACCCGGCGCGCTACTCTAGAGCAGGCCGCGGAGCCTGCTGGTAGTAGTAGGTGCCGGCGCCGGACGGGAGCTGCCGGGCCGGGAAGGTAAGCAGGGGGTGCGTGGAGGGGAGGAGGGGGCGCGCGGAGGGGGGAGGGGGGCCCTTACCTTCCCGTCCCGGCAGCTCCCGTCCCGGCGCCGGCGCCTACTACTACCAGCAGGCTCCGCGGCCTGCTCTAGGGTGGCGCGCCGGGTGATGTCATCACCCGGCGTGCTACTCTAGAGCAGGCCGCGGAGCCTGCTGGTAGTAGTAGGCACCGGCGCCGGACGGGAGCCGCCGGGCCGGGAAGGTAAGCAGGGGGTGCGTGGAGGGGAGGAGGGGGCGCGCGGAGGGGGGAGGGGGGCCCTTACCTTCCCGTCCCGGCGGCTCCCGTCCCGGCGCCGGCGCCTACTACTACCAGCAGGCTCCGCGGCCTGCTCTAGGGTGGCGCGCCGGGTGATGTCATCACCCGGCGCGCTACTCGAGAGTAGGCCGCGGAGCCCGCTGGTAGTAGCCGCCGGCGCCGGACGGGAGCGGACGGGCCGAGAAGGTAAGCAGTGGCGGGGAAGGGGGCTTACCCCCCCCCGGAGCCGTCCGCTTCTATCTGCTGGCGCCCGCGGGCGCCAGCGGATGGAAGCGGGCGGCCCCAGGGGGGGTAGGGAGCGCGGGGGAGGGGGCTTACCTGCCGGGGCCGTCCACAGCGGACGGCCCCGGGGGGGGAGGGAGTTAGGCCCCCCCTCAGCCACCCACCGCCATTTTTTCCTCATAGACTTGCATTGCAATGCAAGTCTATGGGGAAAAAAATGGCGGCCGATCCAAAAATTTACGATTTTTGTGTCGGGATCGGACTCGATCCGGTCCGGGGGGCCTCCGATTTTGTCCGAACCGGTCCGGGACAAAATTGGAGGTCCCGATCCGGGTCCCGATCCGATCCGGGGGGTCCGTGCACACCCCTAGTGAATACACACAGGCAGAGAGACAGTGCTACCGCTGAGCCAAGCCATGTCCAGCTTCTTTCTTAAGAGGTTCAGGGGAACCCTCAGAGAGGGCAATGCTGCTGCTGCTGCTGCTGCTCTGGGGTTCAGCCCTGAAATCTTGTTTCGGTGGGAAAGCCTCCCCCTCTTCCCTCCCACAGAAAGATCACACATACATCACCCATTTGCGAATGGAGAAAGCAGACTCCTGGGCTATTCTGAATGGGAGAAACAGCACTGCTGTGTTGGGCCTCCTCCACACGAGACGTTTAATGAGCCTTGAAGGCTCATTATAAATTTTACCTCCACACCAGCAGAGCGCAAAACAGGCGTACAGGCGCGTTATCTCCCCGATAATGCGCATTTTCGAATGCGCGTTAAATAGCGACTTTTATTTTTCTCCGGCCATTAAAGCGCATTTTCGCCGTGTGAACAAGCGATTATGCGCATTAACGTCTTCTAAAGCGCTTTTTGGACATCAATTAATGCGCTTCGCCGCCTCTCGCCGCCTCCCGTGCAGAGGGATTAGGCGTAAATGCGCCTCCGCGATAATGCGCATAATCCCCGAACCGGGCGCAAAAGCGCATCCTTGTGGAGGGGGCCTTATTGTGAAAGAAGGAACCAGATTACTATTGTGAATGAGGAAAGCAAGCTACTGCACTATTCTGAATGGGAGAAACAGCACTACTGCCAAGTCCTGTTAAGTGGGAAAGGATGTCTGTGTCCAGAAGCACCTTGGGCATCCCCACCCCTTGATGAGGTCATTGCCAGGTCACAGAAACACCGAAACACTGAAACACCCAGGCTTTAATGCAGGGGGCAGGGCATGCTGCAGCGGAACTGCTCAGAAATCACATTGAAGGGGGAAAGATGCACTAAAAGGGACTTTCCAAAAATGCGCCTTTTCCAGAGGGAAGCTGCAGAGTTGTTGCAGATTGTTGACAGCATCATCTGTCATGAACAACCATGATGGGCTCTCCCTGTGCACTAAATTGGCCATGTCAATAGTAAACTGGACTCAGCCTTGAACCTGGATTCCCAGGTCTCAAAGGTGGCCAGGATTGTGTTTGCACAGCTGAGGCTAATGTGCCAACTGCACCTGTTCCTAGACATGACTGTTAAAATATCCGTGAGGCTGAGATGGATGCAAAGCTGCCTTATCCCAGAAAATGTTTCTTGTGGAGCTAGGGCAGTGAGATAATCCCAGTATCAGCCTAATAGGGCCAACCCTGAGTAGCTTTTTTGCCTCTGCCAGGAAAAAGGAAATCGGGTGATATCATTACTGATTCAATGTAGGCAAACTTCAATTGTCCATTGGTTAGCAGTAATGCGAAGCTTTAACACAAAATTAGATGTCCCTATTTAAAACTGGTGTGGTAGTTATGGTTATTGTCCTATCCTATAATTGCATTATCAAGGAGCAGCCAGAAAGGGGGGGGGGGGGAAACAACTCCAGCAACATGCTTTTCTCAGAACTATTTAGTAGTTGTTTATCTTGAAGGTCAGGGGCTTAGAGGAAATAATAAAACAGATAAAATAAAAGAAATGCAAGCAAACATAAAATCAAATAGAAACAGAATTCGGTGAATTAAAAGCAAGGTGAAATAGATGTGGGCAGTAGACAAGAGAGATATGGACAATAGGCAAGTCTACTTACATTTGAATTTAATCAAATCTAGGATTCCTGTTACAGAACACTGAAATTGTTAGGCCTATTATTGTATTTGTGATGTGTCTCCATCTCTACTCTACTTTGCCAATGCATACTAGTGGTTAATACCCAAAAGCCAAGAGGCAGATGAAGGTAATTATCTTGATGATCCTGCAATTCCTCCACCCAATGCTGCCAAGGAACTTCAGAAGGAAGTAGATTGTTTTGCTCTTTATATAGATATATTTTAAAAATATGCTATTTAGAATTTTTGAATACAAAATAAAACGAGTTTCAGATCTCACTGAAGCAGTCAAAACAATATCATTATAATTATAGGGTTACAACAAACATTTTCCCCATTTCTGCAACCATATATCAGAGTCTTAACATTTCATATTGCCCAAATAATACTATTTCTGAAGCAAGCAATACTGATAATCCACTGCTCATAGAGTCCATCAAATCTTAGTCCAACTTTTTCTCGGTTGTCGACAGCCCCACTACATAAATAAATAAATCTCCATGGACACCACAACTCTTCCTATATATACCAGCGCTTAAATATTGAGTTTCTTTATCCTCTGTGACTATGTGATAAGACAGATATACCACCTAGACATGGAGAGAGGCTCAGATAGAGAAGAGCCATCCTATTTCCCAGGGAAACTGACAGAAATACTCTTCCAGTGCAATTCTAAGCATGTCTACTCATAGTTCATACAACATCCCAATTTCTATATTCCATAGTCAGTATAATTTTCTTGTTAAGATGCAATGAAAACATTTTATTTTTTAAATCAGAGTAGAAAAGTACAAATGTTGTTAAATCTGTTCAGCCTGTGTTTTGTGGGTTGTCAGGCATTGTCAGAATCAATGGGACTTTTCAAATTCTTTTCAACTTGTTCATAGATGATCTGGAATTAGGAGTGAGCAGTGAAGTGGCCAAGTTTGCCCATGACACCCAATTATTTAAGGCTATTAACACGTAAAGGGATTGTGAAGAGCTCCAAAGGGATCTCTCCAAGCTGGGAAAGTGGGCCTCCAAATGGCAGATGCGGTTCAATGTAAGCAAGTGTATGGTGGGGCAAAAAAAAAAAAAAACCAACATCAAGTATAACCTGATAGGATCTGAGCTGTCGGTGACTGAACAAGAAAGAGATCGTGGGGTTGTGGTGGACAGTAGGGATGTGCACTGGATCGGACCCGATCCACGATCCGAGTCCGGTCCAGTGGGAAATCGGATAAATTATCCGATTTCCGATCCCGCAGCTGGATCGGCCGATCCAATCCGAACCGGTCCGAAAAGGCTCCGAACCGGTTCGGCGGATCGGCGGGCGCCCACTGGCGCCCACCGCCGCTTCCATTGGCGGGCGCCAGCGGGCGCCCGCCGATGAAAGTGGACAGCGGGGGGGTGGAGGAGGGGGGCGCTTACCTTCTCGGCCCGTCCGCTCCCGTCCGGCACTAGCAGCTACTACCAGCGGGCTCCGCGGCCTGCTCTAGGGTGGCGCGCCGGGTGATGTCATCACCCGGCGCGCTACTCTAGAGCAGGCCGCGGAGCCTGCTGGTGGTAGCCGCCGGCCCCGGACGGGAGCGGACGGGCCGAGAAGGTAAGCAGGGGGTGCGTGGAGGGGAGGAGGGGGCGCGCGGAGGGGGGAGGGGGGCCCTTACCTTCCCGTCCCGGCGGCTCCCGTCCCGGCGCCGGCGCCTACTACTACCAGCAGGCTCCGCGGCCTGCTCTAGGGTGGCGCGCCAGGTGATGTCATCACCCGGCGCGCTACTCTAGAGCAGGCCGCGGAGCCTGCTGGTAGTAGTAGGCACCGGCGCCGGACGGGAGCCGCCGGGCCGGGAACGTAAGCAGGGGGTGCGTGGAGGGGAGGAGGGGGCGCGCGGAGGGGGGAGGGGGGCCCTTACCTTCCCGTCCCGGCAGCTCCCGTCCCGGCGCCGGCGCCTACTACTACCAGCAGGCTCCGCGGCCTGCTCTAGGGTGGCGCGCCGGGTGATGTCATCACCCGGCGCGCTACTCTAGAGCAGGCCGCGGAGCCTGCTGGTAGTAGTAGGCGCCGGCGCCGGACGGGAGCCGCCGGGCCGGGAAGGTAAGCAGGGGGTGCGTGGAGGGGAGGAGGGGGCGCACGGAGGGGGGAGGGGGGCCCTTACCTTCCCGTCCCGGTGGCTCCCGTCCCGGCGCCGGCGCCTACTACTACCAGCAGGCTCCGCGGCCTGCTCTAGGGTGGCGCGCCGGGTGATGTCATCACCCGGCGCGCTACTCTAGAGCAGGCCGCGGAGCCTGCTGGTAGTAGTAGGCGCCGGCGCCGGACGGGAGCGGACGGGCCGAGAAGGTAAGCAGTGGCGGGGAAGGGGGCTTACCCCCCCCCGGAGCCGTCCGCTTCTATCCGCTGGCGCCCGCGGGCGCCAGCGGATGGAAGCGGGTGGCCCCAGGGGGGGTAGGGAGCGCGGGGGAGGGGGCTTACCTGCCGGGGCCGTCCACAGCGGACGGCCCCGGGGGGGGGGAGGGAGTTAGGCCCCTCCTCAGCCACCCACCGCCATTTTTTCCTCATAGACTTGCATTGCAATGCAAGTCTATGGGGAAAAAAATGGCGGCCGATCCAAAAATTTATGATTTTTGGGTCGGGATCGGACTCGATCCGGTCCGGGGGGCCTCCGATTTTGTCCGAACCGGTCCGGGACAAAATTGGAGGTCCCGATCCGGGTCCCGATCCGATCCGGGGGGTCCGTGCACACCCCTAGTGGACAGATCAATGAAACCGTCAACCCAGTGTGCAGCCACTGAAAAGAAGGCAAACTCCATGTTAGGCATTATTAGAAAAGGAATTGAGGATAAAACTGCCAGTATCATATGGTGCGAAATCAGAGTATTCTGTAAAAGCAAAGGAGGGAGATTTATCACAAACCTGCAAGGAATCTCTTGGGACAGAAATATCCTCCCCACAATGTAGAGCAATGTCTGCCATCCCATTACTGATTTCTCAAGGCAATATAGGGACTGCAATAATTGCCACAGGCTCCAGCGAGTGTAAAGGAATCACTTCATTCCCTTGTGCCTCTTTTCAACCTGGCTTTCTATTCTTCTTAAATTAGAGTTAGTGGGAAACTACTTGTTAAAAAAAAGAGTACAATTTCACTTATTCGTTAAAATTAGCTTATGTAACATGCAGTCATAATCAGTAGGACAACCCATAAGCCTGGACATGCTCAGTAGCAAGCTCCCCCACCACACATAGCAGATTTAGAATGTGGGGCAGGGGCAGGTGCAGGGGATAGGAATTTGCTTCATATTATTAGAGGCTGAGGAGGAGAAACGGAAGACAATGTTGTTCGTTGAATTGGGGGGCTGAATCTGCTGTGAAAGGTGGGGGTGGGGTGGGGCTGATTCTGCTGGGAAACCTGTGAGCCTGTGAGGAAGACTTTCTTTGCACACTAATTTCCCAGCAGATTTACCTCCCCCAATCCCACCCACCAAACAAGCCCTTCAGTAAAACTCAAGGAGTAGCCCCGGCTTCCTAAGGCTCAATACTTAGAACAACAATGCTGTGTAGGCCTTGAGTCATGAGGAGTGATTAAAAGGGGGAACTACTTCAATTGCCTCCTGGAAATGCAGGCAGAAATTCACCTGGGAAATATGGTAGTCCCATCTCTGTATGAGGTACTTGAGATGAGGCAGGTGGACATCTGCCTGCATTTACAGGAGGCAACTCTACTAAAGTAGGGTGACCAGATTTTGAGACCCAAAATCCCGGTCCCCCCCGCCCCCCCACATAAAACAACCCCCCCGCGCCCGCCCCCCGTGCGGCCCCCCCGCCCCCCCCGTGCGGCCCGCCCCCCCTCCCGTGCTGCGCCGCCCGCGCGCCCGCGCACCCCCCCCCCGCAGCCCGCCCGCTCCCCCCGCCCGCGCCCGCCCCCTGCCCCCCCGCATGGCCTGCCCACTCCCCCCGCCTGCGCTGCACCGCCCGCCCGCGCGCCCGCCCCACCCGCGCTGGGCCGCCCGCACTGGGCAGCCCGCGCTCCCGCGCGCACGCCCGCGCGGCCCGCCCGCTCCCCCTGTCCGCGCTGCGCCGCCCGCGCGCCCGTCTGCATGCGCCGGCCGCCCACCCCACTCGCCCCGCGCTGCTCGCGCAGCCCGCCCGCCTCGCACTCCTTACCTGCTGGGGTGTCCCGTCCGCTTCCCTCCGGTGCCCGGAATCTACTGACAAACAGGCTTCGTGGCCTGTCTCTCAGTATCGCGCCGGGTGATGACGTTATCACCCGGTGCTCTACTGAGGGACAGGCCGCGAAGCCTGTTTCTCAGTAGAATCGAGCACCGGAGGGAAGCTGACGCCCCTGCAGGTAAGGAGTGTGAGGCGCGAGGGAGGGCACTTACCTGCTGGGGCGGCCGCTTCCCAGGCTCCTCCGTCGCCACCGCCGCCGGGTCTACCGCCGCTCATCGCTTGCTGCCACTGCCGCGTGACCCCCCGCCACCCCGGTTTGCCCCCCTGCCCCCCAGTTGGGCTGGTTTGCCCCAGGTTTCCCGGTTAGGACCGGGAAACCCCGGGCCATCTGGTCACCCTAACTAAAGGGAGTAAAATACAGTCATGCCTGTTTACTTAAAAGAAAAAAAAAACATTGTGTTCTGTGGCACTTACATGAGTAACTTTGGTTTTGTAATTTTTATTTTGCATCGATATGCAGAAGTTCCTGATCAGTTGAACAATAACAAGGAATTCATTGGGTCTCATTTCCTTCATCAGGATTTTTAAATTTTGCCACACTTGAAGCAAATGTGAAATCAAAACAACAACTCAGTTGTTATTTTGGGGGGGGAGTGTATGGGTAGGGTCATCACATATTAAATTGAATAGGTATACCTCTATGGGCACTCAAGGAAACCTCTAACCTGGAGCCAGTAACAGCTGATAAAATACTATCGAGTCATTTGTTGCCATGGCAACTAACAGAGTTTCATTCAGATTTTTCTTCCCACCAGTCCCAGACTGATTGAAGGTGGGGGAGTAAATACAAGCGACTGCATTGATTGGTAAAAGAGAGAGGGGGGGAGAGGCGGGGAGGGAGAAAAGAAACAACCCCTACCTTCAAACTTAAGGAGAAGGGAAATAAAGACAAATGCATTTGAACCAATTCAAAAACCATCAGAAGTAGTGGGGCACCATGAACAAGGGGGTTTTTTGTTTGTTTTTTAAACATGGGGAATTCTTGCTTTTTTGCTCAACTCTTTCTGATCAAGAGCAGAGCCAACACCTAATACTTCCATGTGTAAAATGATTTTTGTGCTACAACAGAACTGATTCCTTGGGCTGCTGCATTTCCTCTTATTTTGGCAATGTGGCTGCAGTGTTCCGCAAGGAAGGAAGCCATGATGTCATTCTATCTTCACAAGGGGCTCATCTACACTTAGAGCCCTTTTGAGAGGAGAGAGGAGGGAGGGATGATCGCGAAGTTTTCTGCTTCAGCGATCGTCCCTCAAAGGGCAGCCACCACCAGCAAGTTTGCCCGCAATTTAGGGAGAATCGTTCCATGGTGATTTTTTTTTTTTTATGACTCCTTTGCGCAAAGATGAGATTTTTTTAGAACACACACACAGTACTGAAAGTCCCCGAGACCATCCGGAACGTGTCGGCAAGGCTCTCCCCCTCACCCCCGATATCCATGGGCATGCTCCACACAGCTGGTTGCCTGTTTGCTGAGCCCTGCTACTCATGAGGAACAGCAACAGCTTCACAAGGTGAGGGTACACCAGCCGCGCAGCTCGGGATGTTTGCGAGAGCGGGGAGGGGGTGGAATGGGACAAAAGCTGTCATCAATATCCTGGGAAAACTGAGGGGCCATCCCTAGATCACAACGGGATCAGCTGTGCGTCATGTGGCCCAGTAGGGATGACCTCAATACTATGTCAGAGTTTGTGATGCACTGCACTCTCTGAGCATGTACAGAGTGCAAGCACACAGCAGCGGAATAACAGCAGAGCTCACTGGTAGCAGACAGATGCCCTGGTAGTCAGTAAACACTCAGACACAGCAGTGTTTTAAACTACTATACTAAGTTTTACTGTACAAGTATATACATTCATCTAATCTCTTTACACAGAATTAACCAGCACCAACCACAACTTCTACAACGTCTCATCTAGCATTTCCCACATCATCACCCACACTGTTTCTCCACATGCTGTACATTTATAGCACTGTGGACCTATCACAGCGTTGGCTGCATATCTCCCCATGTGTTGCTATGCTTTCCAGCACACAGGGAAGAAACCAAATGACCTTGGTCTTTAGGTGCTTACCAGCTGCACTTGATTTGGCAACTGTACAGAGTACTTGAGATATCAAGCCATCTCATGTCTCTTACTTTTCTTCTTAGTAACAGAAAAAAAACATTTGCTTTTACATTTAAACAAATAAAATCTTAACACCCCTCCTTTTTTCTGTAACTAACAAACATTTTCATTCTTCCGTCTGACATTCCAGCATTCCAAGCTGTTTTGACAATTGTTCATGTCTTTGTACATTCAAAGGTTTTGTGAATACATCAGCCACATTTACTTCGGTGTTACAATACACAAGTTCAATCAGTCCATCATGTACAGCTTGTCTTACGTTGCAGTAACGAATATCAACATGTTTACTCCTTGCGTTCACCCTTTCTGACTTTGCCATATGAATGCAAGTCTGATTGTCTTCAAAAACTTTAATTGGAGTCTTCACTTGCAACTTCATATCCTTCAGCAACTGGATGAACCAAATTATTTCTGTACAAGCCTCAGACAATGCTGAAAACTCAGCCTCTGAGGTAGACAGGGCAATTAACCGTTGTTTTCTGGATTTCCACCCCACTAAACTGTTGCCCAGTTTTATTACAATTCCTGAGGTGGATTTCCTGTTTTGACTGTCACCAGCCCAGTCACTGTCTGTGTAACACTCTAGTGATAATGTGTCCAATGGTCTTAATTCTAAAGACACATCAATAGTCCCTTTTAAGTACCTGAGTACTCTTTTAACTGCTTGCCAGGCACTATTCGTTGGTTTGGACACAAATCTGCTCAATATGCCAACTGCATTAGCCAAATCTGGCCTAGACCATTGAGCTGAATAGAGTAGACTTCCTATTGCTGACTGGTATAGGTCTCTGTCACAAAATTCTGTGTCACTGTCATTACATTGAAAACCAGCCACCATGGGCGTTTTAACACTTTTACATTCCTCCATATGGAATTTTGCAAGCAGATTTTTGATTTTCTGTTTTTGACTTAACACATAAGCCCCTTCTTGCTTTGTGACTTCCACTCCTAGGTAGTCATGGATTGGACCCAAATCCTTTAATTCAAAATGTCTACTCAGTTGCTCTGCAAATTCTTTAACCTGAGTTTTTGTTTTTGAAATTAAACATATATCATCCACAAAAGATAACAACCACATTTGTTCACTGTTGGCACCTTTTGTATATAAACATGGGTCAGCCATTCCATTTTTGAATCCCATTGACTCCAGTGCTTCATGCAAGCACTGGTTCCAGTTCCTTGCTGACTGTTTCAAACCATAGATAGCTCTGTTTAATTTGTACACAGAGCCTGGCACATTTGACTCATAACCAGGAATTTGAGCCATGTAAATCTCTTCCTGTAATGGTGCATTCAAATATGCTGTCTTTATATCAAAATGATTCACCTGACAATCATATTTTGCAGCTAGAGTTAACATTACTCTCATTGACTCAGCTTTCACAGTAGGTGCAAAGGTTTCATCATAGTGTACATTCTTTTCCTGTGTGAACCCTTTTGCCACAAGTCTAGCTTTATACATTGTTTCTCCTGACATAAGCACTTTCTTTTTGAACACCCACCTACAACCAACCACTTTTTCACCTTTTGGTAGCATTGTAGGGGTAAACACATTGTATTTTGCCATGGCTTTCATTTCCTCATTCATTGCCTCACACCATAGATCTTTCTCTGGATTTGGCAATCTTTGAACATCTGCATAGTTCTCTGGTTCATAAGATATTTGGCACACTCGTACTTCACTGGCCGTATATCTCTCAGGAGGTATTCCCTTTGTACTTCTTTCTGACCGTCTGGGAATAAAAACATTTCTGTTCTCTCCCTCCTCCTCCTCTTCCTCCTCCTTCTTAGGACTTGAAAGAGTTGTGGAACTGCTTGTTTGTCTCTCTACTGGCTGTGGTGCTCTGCCTATGTTTTCCTGTATAGGCAAACACACTTCACTGCCGTGCAAACGTTCCCAGTCACCTTGCTCCTGAAAACTTGCTGATCTAGAAATTACTATATTTCCATTTCCAGCATAAAACCTGTACGCTTTTGAACCAGGTGCATAGCCTAGGAATTTCATTTTCCTGGCTTTTGGCTGCCCTTTCCTCCTAGCTACCTTGGGGATGTTCACCCAGGCATCACTCCCAAAAACTCTGAGATGAGCCAGGGATGGCTTCTTCCCAAACATGAGGAAATATGGAGTGTTATCTATTGCTGAGCTCCAAAGCCTATTAGCAATGTAATTTGCTGTTAGCATTGCTTCTCCCCAAAAATGAGCATGCAACCCAGAGTCTGTCAACATGGCATCTTTCATTGTTTGCAGAACCCCATTCCTTCTTTCTGCAACACCATTTTGCCATGGTGAATGTGGAGCAGTTCGTCTCGCTGAAATTCCTTTCTGCCTAAGCCATTTTTGGAATGTTTCAGCCATAAACTCCCCCCCTCTGTCTGTCTGCAATTGTTTTACTTTGGTAGAGAATTTCCGCTCCACCCAACTCAGCCAATCTTTGAAAACAGTAAACGTTTCACTTTTGTTTTTCATCACATAACAAAAACCATATCTAGTGTAGTCATCCACCAGAATTAAAGCATACTTTGCCCCTCCTAATGTTGCAGTCATAGGACCAATTAAATCTGCATGTATTATCTCAAATGCTGCCGTGGCAACTCTGTTACTCTTCTTACAGATTGGAGCAACCTTGGATTTAGCCACTTTACATGCAGTACAGTCTAGATATTTGTCACAGGCTTTTACATTCAGTCCTACACACATTTCAGGCATTTTTTTCAATATTTGGAACCCTACATGCGCAAGTCTCCTATGCAGCAAATGAACACAATTATTATGCAAAGGTGTGTTATTCATCACAGAATTTACATTTCTAGATGTTTCTAGACCTTTAGGCAACATTTCATAAAGATTGTTCCTAAGCACACCTAGAGCTACAACATTGTTTTGTTTGCTCACTTCACACTTGCTGTTTGAGAATGATATACAATATCCCTCCTTATCCAAACAAGATACACTTAACAAATTGTGTTCCAAACTTGGCACACACAGAACCTTGCTTACAGTTTTATCAATACATGGCACATATACACAACCTTCTGCAGTCACGGCTGAAGATTTGCCATCTGCTAATGTAACATGGTCCCGGCTAGCAGAATGTAGACTTGTAAACAAACTCTGGTTGTTCACAATATGCTGACTGGAACCACTGTCCATCAACCAGGTACATTCTGGGTTGTTCTCTGCAGCTTTAACTACAGAGACCTTCGGTCTAGCAGATTTTTTCTTGTTTGTTGCTGCTTTCTCCTTCGTTTGGTTTGGACAATCTCTCCGCAGATGCCCGGGCAAACCACAACGAAAACAGCGCCGAACTGCAAACACTTTCTCCTTATCTTCGCAAGCTGCTTGTTTAACGTGGGTGTCTTTAGGCTTGGCAGTCTGCCTCTCTTGCCTCTTCTTTTCTTCTTCCAGCAGTCGGCCGGTCAGAAAACGAAGCGTGAGCTCGGATTCTTGCATTGCTTCCAGGCTCAAAACAAGATTGTCCCACGAATCATCCAGGGAGCTGAGAACGACGTACACTTTGTGGGACTCAGTGAAAGACATGCCGTGCTCCTCCAGATCCGCAAACAGTTGCCTCATCATGCCCAGATGTGCAGATACGCTGGCTCCCGGTTCAAGCTGTGCTCTGTACAATTTTCTTGTTAGCATAACTTTGCTGGCTGCCGTTTCTCTCACATAAATTTCTCTGAGAGTTTCCCAGCATTCCTGCGCGGACACCAGCCTCCTTACATAAACAAGTTGGTTATCTTCTAAACACAAGATAATGCTGGCTAAAGCTTTTTCTATGTTTCTTTGTTCTTCTTCATCTGGCTGAGCTGGAGGGTCACTGACAACCGTCCATAAATCTTCCCTCCTTAGATATTGTTCCATCTTAATGCTCCAAGCCAGATAATTGTTTTCATTTAGACGATTGAGTGGTAACGCACTCATCGACATACTTGCTGCCATCTCAAATTACTGCACACAGATGTCTTGCTTGCTTTTCAGCTTTCAGCCCCTCCAAGGCACTCAGCAACGACACTCACCGGACTGCAGATTTGAGAAGTCACTTTTCACTTCCAGGATTCTCACAACGCTCTGCCACCACGCAGGGAGTCCTCTAGGCTGTCTGGACACTCTGGACACCTTGGGCAGCCTTGCAGCTCTAGCAGCCCTAGCAGCCCTAGCAGGCTGGGCCCATAACCTGTCAGAGTTTGTGATGCACTGCACTCTCTGAGCATGTACAGAGTGCAAGCACACAGCAGCGGAATGACAGCAGAGCTCACTGGTAGCAGACAGATGTCCTGGTAGTCAGTAAACACTCAGACACAGCAGTGTTTTAAACTACTATACTAAGTTTTACTTTGCAAGTATTTACAGAAAACAAAACATTCCTCTAATCTCTTTACACAGAATTAACCAGCACCAACCACAACTTCTACAACGTCTCATCTAGCATTTCCCACATCATCACCCACACTGTTTCTCCACATGCTGTACATTTATAGCACTGTGGACCTATCACAGCGTTGGCTGCATATCTCCCCATGTGTTGCTATGCTTTCCAGCACACAGGGAAGAAACCAAATGACCTTGGTCTTTAGGTGCTTACCAGCTGCACTTGATTTGGCAACTGTACAGAGTACTTGAGATATCAAGCCATCTCATGTCTCTTACTTTTCTTCTTAGTAACAGAAAAAATACATTTGCTTTTACATTTAAACAAATAAAATCTTAACATACTATTCTGGAATAAATAGCTGGTGTGGCTAAGGCCTATGATACATGTTTTAAATAAAATAAAACACATTTGTACATGCATTTTGTATCAGTATGCAAGTTGTAACTTTATAAAACTCTACTTTAAATATTCTTATTCAGGAAGCCCATATACCTTCATGCACTCCTTGCTTCATACACAATAATTTATAATTTCATTACATTTTTAGAAGGCTATAGCTAAAACGTGTTAAACAGGCAAACTTGAAATTGAAAATAGGAAATTCAATGGAAATAAAGAACTGAAGAAATATAATTAATTCATTAAACAAAAAAACTATGGTTTACAAAAACAACGTTAAGACTCTACGGTTTCCAACCAAGCACCAAAAAGCAGGGAAATTGGAAGTTAAGGCTCTCAAGCCTTAACGCCACATCGTCACTAAGGAGGCAGAAAGTGCAAGTGAAATTCTCATTCTCCCAAAGCAGTTAAACCATGAAAACAGGATGGAGAATATGATATGCAGAGATGACTGTGGGGTTGTGCAAAACTCATGAGGAACAACTTAGGGCCACCTACTTCTCTTTTTTTTTGTTTAGAGCAGCCCTTCCCCAACCTGGTGCCCTCCAAAGGTGTTGGACTACAACTCCAATCATTGCACGTCAGTATTAGGGTGACCAGATAAAATCCAGGTCAGGGCTCATGTAACTTTATTTATTTCTTTATTATTTTATTCCGTTTATATACCGCCCCATAGCCGAAGCTCTCTGGGCGGTTTACAAAAATTAAAAACATTGAACAATTAAAACACCAATATACAAAATTTAAAAGCATAAAGCATACAAACAACTTAAAATTACAATATCCTTCTGGGTCACAGCACAACAACAACATAAAAACACAAAAACCCTCATCATATGCTGTTAAGTGCCTGGGAGAAGAGGAAAGTCTTGACCTGGCGCCGAAAAGATAACAATGTTGGTGCCAGGCGAGCCTCGTCAGGGAGATCACTCCAGAATTGGGGGGCCACCACTGAAAAGGCCCTCTTCCTTGTTGCCACCCTCCGTGCCTCCCTTGGAGTAGGCAACCGGAGGAGGACCTTCGATGTGGATCATAGTGTACGGGTAGGTTCGTGTCGGGAGAGGCGTTCCATCAGGTATTGTGGTCCCAAGCCATGTAAGGCTTTATACGTTAAAACCAGCACTTTGAATTGAGCTCGGAAACGTATAGGCAGCCAGTGCAATCGGGCCAGAGTAGGTCTTATATGCTCGAACCTTCTGGTTCCTGTTATCACTCTGGCCGCTGCATTTTGCACAAGCTGCAGCTTCTGAACCATCTTCAAAGGCAGCCCCACGTAAAGTGCATTGCAGTAATCCAATTTAGAGATTACCAGAGCATAGACAACTGAAGCCAGGTTATCCCTGTCCAGATAGGAGTGTAGCTGGGCCACCAACCGAAGTTGCCACCGAGGCCACCTGAGCCTCAAGTGACAGAGATGGTTCTAGGAGAATCCCCAAGCTACAAACCCGCTCCTTCAGAGGGAGTGCAACCCCATCCAGAACAGATTGAACACCCTCCATCCGGTCAGCAGAACCACCCACTAACAGCATCTCAGTCTTGTCTGGATTGAGTTTCAGTTTGTTAGCCCTCATCCAGTCCATTGTCGCAGCTAAGCACTGGTTCAACACATCCACAGCCTCACCTGCTGAAGATGAGAAGGAGAAATAGAGTTGTGTGTCATCAGCGTACTGATGACAACGCACCCCAAAACTCCGGATGACCTCTCCCAACGGTTTCATGTAGATGTTGAACAGCATGGGGGACAAGACTGACCCCTAAGGAACCCCATACTGGAGAATCCACGGGCCCGAGCAATGTCCCCCAAGCACCACCTTCTGGAGCCGCCCCGCCAAGTAGGAGCAGAACCACTGCAATGCAGTGCCTCCCACTCCCAACTCAGCCAGTCGTCCCAGAAGGATACCATGGTCGATGGTATCGAAAGCCGCTGAAAGATCAAGGAGAATCAACAGAGTCACACTCCCCCTGTCCTTCTCCCGACATAGGTCATCATACAGGGCGACCAAGGCTGTTTCCATGCCCAAACCAGGCCTGAAGCCGGATTGAAATGGATCCAGCTAATCAGTCTCATCCAAGAGTGTCTGGAGCTGGCTCGCAACCACTCGCTCAAGGACCTTGCCCAGGAATGGAATATTTGCCACAGGTCTATAGTTATTAAGATTTTCGGAGTCTAGGGAAGATTTCTTCAGGAGTGGTCTCACTACCGCCTCCTTCAAGCGGCCTGGGACCACTCACTCTCACATTAATCACTTCCCAGGCCCAGCCAGCTGTTCCATCCCTGCTAGCTTTTATTAGCCAAGAGGGGCAAGGATCCAATACAGAGGTGGTTGCACGAACCTGTCCAAGTACCTTGTTAACATCCTCGAGCTGTATCAGTTGTAGAGAAAAGGGAATTTCATCACAACAGTTAATGTTGCAGGGGCCCTGCCTTCTTTTGTATATGGTCACTCTAGTATAGTGCATGCACCTTTAACTGTTGTGATGCAAAGGGAATATCACCAGGAACTAATTGCATACAAATGACACTGGCTGAAATTCCCTTTTCTCTACAACTGTTAAAGTTACATGAGCCCTGATCTGGATTTTATCTGGTCACCCTAGAGTATGTCCCATAGTCAGGAATGCTGGTACTTGTCATCTCGAACAAATCTACAGGGGTTTCCCCTGCCCTGCTACTCTAGCTGTTTGCCTCCCTTTCCCCACCCCCACAATTAATTACCTATTTGCTGGCTACAAATTTGGGAATGGGCATTTTAGCAATGGGGGAGGGCACAACTGTTCCTAAAAATTACCCCAGAGCACTTAGCATTTTGCAGGGTCAGCTTCTTAACCCTTGAATAAAAGCAACTTTAAGGAAATTTCACCACACATTTCTTCACAGAGGAGAAAAACTGGTCATACCTAATCCAAGATGACACAAAATCAAGATTTTTCTGGCAGTACCTGCAGTGAAAGATAAGTATTCAGACACTGTCACTTTCTGCAAACATCTCTTGGTGCACAGATTATTATTTTTAAATCCACCAGCAGTACATGATTATCATTCTATTGTGTATATAGAAATACTTTAAAATCTGCTTAACAGGGAGTGTGCGTTACGTGGTACTAAAACTGCATAAATGCTACCTGTTAATGCTAATATATGTTTTTGTAAACCATCCAATTTTTTTTTAAAAAAAGTAAAGGGTTTTATAGAAATATTTTGAATAAATAAATAAATACATCCCATGAGAGAATGGGATTAAGGGGACATGCTGTATCACCAGTAGGCCTAACAGTCTCAATATATTCCATCACATTGCAACCTTCATTAAGAATGTTCTCACTGTTGTCCAGTCTAAGATGAGTTTTGATCAGCATAATTAGTTGGTATCTATGCTCTCCCAGCAGCGATGCAGGAAGCACAATAGTAGTAGTAAAAAATGGAGCCCTAGCAACATCATTGTAACCCACCAGTCATAAATTTCTCCCAAGAATGGAGGCACAAATCAGCAAGCAGTGATGGCAATCATATTTGTTGGAGGGCTTGTCTCATCGGGCAAGAGTAATGGTCAGAACCTAGATGCTCTATGGAGGTATGGAGCAAGTGATTGGGGAGAGAATGGTAATACCTAGATGATCTGCCACTAACATCTACATTCAGATATCCACGTGGCTGGGGATGATTGGAGGTGTAATCTAACACATCTGGAAGGCATTCTAATCAACACAGTCCAACAGATCTGGAGGGCACCGGTTTTGGGAAGGGCTCCTGTAATCAGGCAGGCAATGCTGCAGTCAGTGTAAGGCTGCTGTAGAATGTTGTAGTTTGTGCTGCTTCGTGTGGTTAGGCTGCAATACGAAGTTTGCCCAACAGTTTTGCTCACCAACAAGGTTCATATTTTGAGCCATGGAATCCCCTGCTTTGCCTTGCATGCTCCGTTGCAGTCATAGGCTGCCTCTACAAGAAAGGTTTAAAGCTCTTTCAAGGCGCTTTAAAAAATTTACCTCTACAAGGAGGGAGCGCAAATCGGGCGTAGAGGCGCGCTATCCCTCCGATTGTGCGCATTATCGAATGCGCATTAAATAGCGAGTTTTATTTTGCGGCGGGATGTGCTGCTGCTGCTGCTTCTGCTGGCTCCCCGCTCGGCTCCTGGCTCCGTCTTTTGCCTTCCTCGCCCGCCCACATCCCTCGGCAGACAGCAGGGGGAGACCCCGGCTGGCCTTGGTCAGCTCCTGCTCGCTCCCGCTGCCCCCTGCGACGGACGGACGGACGGCCAGCCCAGCCCAGCCCCTCCTTCCCTCCCTCCGGCGGGGGAGGGCGAAGCAGCCAGGCACGCAGGCAGGCAATGGAGCGGAGCGCTGAGGCACGCCCGGCCCTTTAAGGGCTGCCGGTTCTGGCACAGCCTCAGCTGCAGCCAGCGCGCGCGGGAGAGCTTCGCGTGGCCGAAGAAGGGGTCGCCCTGCCGCCGCCCCCCCTCTCCCCGCCGCCGCTGCCCCCCCCCACCGGGAAGGAGACGCTCCCCGTCCAGCAGTGACAACTCCTCCCGGCTCCCCTGAGCGCCCCCCCACCCCCGGTTTCTTGCCTTTGCAGAGAGAAAGGCCGGCGGAGGACTCTCGCTGCCCCCTCTGCTGCTCCCCGGCCGAGATCGGCTCCTGCTTCCGGGGGTCTGCACACCGCCCCCCCTACAGTCACTCTTTGGAAGCCAGCAGCAGTTTTCCGTGCTGATCCGCCCCCGGCCCCCGATGTAGCCGTCCTGCATCAGCTGCCCCCCTCCCCGCTCCGTCCCTCCCTGGGGTTCGATCTCGCCTCCCCCCTCCCCTCTCCCCTCCCCTCTCCCCTCTCCCTGCCTGCATCTCGTGCAGAGGTATTAGGCGTAAATGCACTTCAGCGATGAAGCGCATAATCACTTAACCAGGCGCAAAAGCGAATCCTTGTGGAGGGGACCCTAGAGTATGAGTTATTTGTGTCTGGAGTCCCTAAGATCAGCCCAGTACGAAACAACTGGAGAGTGACAAATATGGCTTTTTTTTTTTTATGAAGGGATCCAGAGGAGAGCTGGATAATTACAGACTACTTAGAATGTTTTAAGGATGTTTTTAGGATGTTTTAGGATTTTTATTCAGTTTTAATATGTGTCATGTTTTAATCAGTTTTATGTATTTTATCATGTTGTTGTTCCCCGCCTCGATCCAGACGGAGAGGTGGGTAAGAAATAAATTGTTATTATTATTATTATTATTAGTCCGTGGTAAGTTGGTGGAAAGAATGATTAAAGGACATGTCCTGCTGAAACAGAATCAACATGAGTTTTGCAAAGGTATATCTTGTTTAATCGTTTATAGTTCTTTAAAAGTGTCAATAAACATGTAGACAGTGGAGATCCGGTAGACATTGTTTACTTGGACTTCAAGAAGGCTTTTGACAAAGTCCCTCACCAAAGACTCCTGAGTAAACTTAGCAGTCACAGACTGGGTTCAGATGACACAATATCCCACAATGGGCTAAATAAGCCATGATGGACTATTTAACCCATCGTGAATTATTGTGTCATTTGTCAGGATTTTTAAAATCCACAATGGCTTATTTGGCCAAAATAAGCCACTCTTGATGGTTATTTAACCCATCGTGGGCTATCATGTCCTCTGCCGGGCACTGTGGGTTACTTTGGTTGTCTATAGAGCCGTGCGGCAAGAGCTGCCGCCTCTCTGGTTCTCGTGTGTATTCTCTGTTTCTGAGATCTGTCTAGAAACAGATTGTGCTGCCAGCTTTGTTCCTGCGCATGCCCCTCTGCATACCACCAAAGCAAATCTACAGCACATGCACCTAACCAGGACACGTGGCATACGTGGCAAACTTTCCCCTAAATCCCGGCACAAACATATCCACACAGGGTTAAAGCATCCTGCAAGCCCACACTGCTCTGCAGCCCCCAGCCCCTTCTCCAGGTAATGCACTTTCCTTTGGCGTGGGGTTAAAGTGGTGCACCCATTGCCTGCCCCTGGGGTGGGAGCATGAGTAAAGTGTCAGCTCAGACCTGCAAGCCCCCGATGCTTCACAGCGCCTTCAGCAGGCGATGCACTTTTCTTGCTAACGTGGGTGTTGTTGGCAGTGCAACCTTGAACTGAGCAGCCCCTGCTTCCTTGCCGTTTCCGCCATTTCCCCACTTCGGTTTTCAAAACATTTCCAGCTGCCGTGGCCCCCCTTGCTTCTCCATGGAGCACCCCAGATGAGGAATCCCACAGACCACTGCTTCTCCATGTTGTTACAAAATTCCTATGGATCACTGTTGTTCCCTAATCTATACTCCCCCACTGTGGCATCACTGAAGCGGAAGAGGAACCCAGGCCCCAGTGGCTTCAGTCTGGTCAAAGCCACAGGCAATCTGGGAGGGTTATTGCCATGGATCCCCAGGCAACACAAGAGGAGGGTGCTGGATCCTTGTCCCTGAGGAGCTTTTCTCACAGCAGATGGTCCCTAATCAGACATTGTTTGGCTGCCCACAAGAGGGTGAGAGGGAACTGAAGGAACATGAGAGGGTTAGAGCACTCCATGGACGGAAAGGGAGATGAGAGTGTTCATTGAGCTATGGAGCAGCCCAGAGGCACAGGCGATCCTGAGCATTGTCAGGCACGGCATCCTGGATCTCCAAGGAAATGAGCCCGTGTGGCTACTCTGGTACTCCTCAGCAGTGTAAGGAGAAGCGGCATGGACTAAAACAACAACAAAAAGCAGATTAAGGAGATCATAGTATACCATGGACCGTGCCTTTCTATGACCAGCTTGCATGGCTCCTGGAAGAAGGGCATGATGTCATCCCAGGATACACCCCAGGGAGCAGGGTCCTGCTGAAACCCACCCACCCTACCTGGCAATGGGCCTTTAAGGGCCTCTCCTCTCCAACCCGTGGGTCCTTGTCCCCTAGTCCCAGGCCATTGTGGCAAGTGAAGCCATACTGCAGGCACGCCATGTCCAGCATAGGGAAAGCAAAGGCCAGCGGCTGCCTCCCACTGTCGTGCCCTGGCCATCTAGCCCTTCCCTGCTGCCACAACGTCCAGCTCCACTGGGGCCTGTACACTCACTTCAGCGTGCAGCTCCTCGGTGACATCCTCATCCAGCACAAGCATCTCAACATATTTCAAGAGCAGCCTCTGGGCAGACCCACTGGAGGGCCCATCCGAGCCAGAGACCACACCTGCCCCCCACCCCGCCTCAAGCAAGATACCTGAAGCCTCCCCCCACCATTGAAGCTAAGCTGCGCCTTCATTCTTCCCTAGCAGTTACTAACAATCCCCCTTTTCAAGCCAACCAAAGTAGGTAAACAAGCCTCTCTGTATGACAATAAACACTGTATTTTAACTTTCCATTGTTGCTTCATTGCTTGCGAGCGAACCAAGTTTGGGACATGGGGTGGGTGGGAAGGAGCAAGGATTAGGAAGGTCAGGATTTGGAAAGGTGGGAGGACACAGGAGGTGGGGAGAGTGAAGTGGGGGGGAGTCACAAGGGAAAGGCTGGGGAAATGGGTAGACCAGTAGTGCTTGGAGTTTTTACAAGGCCTTGCAAGCTACGTGTGGTGGGATGCGGGGAGGGGGAGGGAAGGAACAGGGACTTACAAATGGCGCTGTGCTGAGAGTAGCAAGGAAGCGGCAGAAACAGGAGGAAAAATAAATGCCCTGGGCTGAAAGAGCACAATTGGGGGTGGGGAGAAAGAAAGGCTTTCTGGTGCTGGCTAGGCTGACCATATGAAAAGGAGGACAGGGCTCATGTCACTTTAACAGTTGCAGAGAAAAGGGAATTTCAGCCAGTGTCATTTGTAGGCAATTAGTCCCTGGTGCAATTCCCTCTTCATCACAACAGTTAAAGGTGCAGGCACTGTACTAGAGTGACCATATACAAAAGAAGGCAGGGCTCCTGCACCTTTAACGGTTGTGATGAAGAGGGAATTTCACCAGGAACTAGTTGCATACAAATGACACTGGCTGAAATTCCCTTTTCTCTACAACTGTTAAAGTGACATGAGCCCTGACCTGGATTTTATCTGGTCAGCCTATTAGCATGTTATGTACAGTTCTGGTCACTGTGCCTAAAAAAGGATAGTGTAGAGTTGGAAAAGGTGCAGAAAAGGGTAACCAAAATTATCAAGGGGCTGGAGCAACTCCCTTATAAGGAAAGGTTACTGTTGAGCTTAGGAAAAGGTCTGTATGCAGTGGGACTGCCCTGGATGTCAAGTTACCCCCTGCCCAAGATCAAACATCCCTCTTTTTTGCAGCAGGAAGCAGAACCATGCTGGACTTGGAGCTTCGGTCCAGGTGTGACAGGGCCTGAGCTAGATCATTGGCCACAGAGAGAAGGGGGCTTTAATCCTTCGCCCCACTCTAGTTATGATTGGCATTGAGGGCGTTTATGCCTCTGCTATTTGCAGTGGGAGGAAAAAAACCCTGGAACGAATGGGAGCATTTCCCTATTGCAAAGAACAGGTGGGAGAGGCCCAAAGCAGGGCTATAGCAGGGCCAAAGGTTAGAGTTTCCCCTGCCCTCACCTTTTGCCCTCACCTTCCATGCCACAGACCCAATTCAACCTTGCTCCACCATACCTGCTATTTACAAAAACAACATGAATATCGTAGTGTCTTGTTTGGCCTTGAATTTTGTTGAGCTCTGTGCTGGATGCTCCTATCTGCTTTGTTCTCCTGTCCTCTCCCCCTTCTGCAGTTAAGGCCTGATAGTGCAGATCTCAAGTTCCAGTGAAGAATCCTAATTTGTATCGTCAACAATTTAGGAGTGCAAGTCTAGCTAGCCCCAAGTTCATAGTATGGTTCAAGGAGGCTCTGTTGTAACAGTTAAAGACTGATTACTTATTTTGCAGCCCTGCAAGTCTCATTTGTTGTATCATTTAGCAATGACCTACGACTTTGCCCTCTGCAGTGAGCTTCCCAAGCTAACAGGTGCTGACACAATGGTGAGGAAGCAGCAGTGAGGAGGAGGAGGAAGCTTCACTTCTTCCTCATGCCGGGGTCTCTTATAGTACAAATTAGAGTTGAAAGCCTAATGCAATAGCCTCTTACGACCTTTCAGCACAAATGGAGAATATCTTCTTTTCCCATCTATTGATAGCATATTGTAGCAAACCCTGGCTATAAAAAAATTAAGTATTTTAAGAGTCATTTGTGACTCTTAAAATTAAGTATTTTAAGAGTCATTTGTGACTTCTTTTGTGTATTAAAAGCTGTAATCGTGATAGTTCCAACCCATGCGCAGTGTTTTGCAAAACAAAACAAAAACCTCATTTGATCTTTAATCTTGTGTTCAGAACATGACTAAAGCCATTGCAGGCTATTGTGAGGATGTTGTAGGTTTGAAAGGGGAGGTTTGACTGTGAAGCTTAGTCTGCATTATATTCCCCCCCCCCACTGGCAAAATCCCCCCTCCCATTCACTAGCATAAGGGTAAGATAGCAAAAGAGCCGTCATAAACAATGAAGTGCTGCTCCATCCTCACAGTCACAACACAGCACAGGATATGGTCTAATTCTGAAGCAGTCATTCGACATGAACAACTGTACATAACCCCATGACAACATACCAAGAGACTGAAGGCCAATCTAGTCCACCATTCTGTTCCCACAGTGGCCAACCATTGGCCTCTGGGAAGCCAACAAGGAGGACATGAGTGTAATAGCATTTTGTCACTCATGTTCCCAAAGCAACTCTTATGCAGAGGCCTATTCCCCCTGCCACTGGAGATAGTATACAGACGTCATGACTAGTAGCCATTGACAGTCTTATCCTCCCTGAATTTATTTTATCCTCTTTTAAAGACATCCACATTTGGTGTTAGCAAATTTGATCGTGTGAAGAAGTACAATTGTATCTGTACAGAATCCCACCATTCAGGTTCATGGGAGGACCCTGGGTTCTAGCATTATACTTTATCTACACCATTTAGGAAAAAGAAATAAAATGCACAGGTGGGGTACCTGGCTTGGCAACTGTACATGTAAAAAAGCTATTGGAATTCTAGTCAATCATAAGCTGAATATGAGCCAACAGTGTGACGTGGCTGCAAAAAATGGCAATGGCAATTTTAGGCTGCATCAATAGAAGTCTAGTGTCACAAATATTTTTATTGTCAATTTCAACAAAACAATACAGATCATAAAAAGGAAAAATAAAGAAAGAGAAGCTAAACTAGATACATACGCAGTATCACTACATGTATTAAAAGTATGAATTTCAATTGGCTACAATATTCTAGAAAAACTGGACTATACCTATACTTCACTAAAAGCAGACCAAATATCCATATATGTATCCATTCACAAGTGGCGCCTACTTTCAAACCCATGGGAATTGATCGTTCCACTCTACTCTGCACTGGTCAAATGTCACCTCACCTCAAATCCTGTGTCCAGTTCTGAACACCACACTTTAAGAAGGATTCAGATGGATTAGAACAAGTTCAGAGAAAGAACTGGTTATGTTTAACCTTGAGAAGAGAAGACTGAGGGACAATATAATATCACTTTTCAAGTACCTAAAGGAATGTCACACAGATGAGGAACATAACCTGCTCTCTGTCATCCAAGACAAAATAATGGGCTTAAGTTACAGATTTCAGTTGAACATCAGGAAACACTTCCTAACAGACAGGGCAGTCAGACAATGGAACCAACTCGCTTGGGAGGGGGTGGGCTCTCTGTCACTTGAGCTATACAAGCAGAGGCTGGACAGCCATCCATCAGGGATGCTTGAAACTAGATTCCTGGACTGAGCAGCAGGTTAGAAGGGGTCATTTAGGCCACTTGATCTATGATTATATGTTAAGAATTTTTCTATTGTAGCTTATTCTTGATTTTCTACTAGAGGGTATTCTTGATTATTTATTATTATTATTATTATTATTATTATTATTATTATTATTTTACCTTTTTGGTTAATTGATGGCAAGAACAAGAACAATAATTGAAATTGCTTACTGAACATTTTTGAACGTACATACCATATTTCCTCAATTCTAAGACACACTTTTCCCCCCGTATTTACGTCTGTAAAAATGGAGTGTGTCTTAAAATTGATGGTGTCTAAGAATCACCGGATTTCTCCAGTGCTGGAATGGGGTTGAAGATACACCCCCCCACACCCACCCACAGCGCCTTCACAAAGGGGCTCTGCATGCCCCCCCCAAGCGACTCAGCCTTCTCCACTCACCTCTATCACTGCCACTCCGTGCCATTGGCACCAACCTCCTTGGCCTCCAGCACTGCCCTGATCCATGCCACCCTGGTCCACCAGCACCAGCACTGGGGAGGCTGCTGCCAGCAAGGAGCTGCCACCGCAGCAGCAAGGAACGGCTTTCCCCACTCACCTCCATCGCCACCCTGGTCCTCGCCGCCAGTGCTGCTTACAGCGGCCTCCCCAGCCTGGAAACATGGCGTTACTACAAAGTAGGCCACAATCCCACGAGAGATCTCGTGGGATCATGGCCTACTTTGTAGTAACGCCGCGTTTCCAGGTTGGGGAAGCTGCTGCAAGCGGTGCTGGCGGGGAAGACCGGGGCAGTGCTGGTGGTGAGTGCGGAAGGGAGGAGGGGGACGTCCAGCCCCAGGGCAAAATCATTTGCATGGTGGTGGTGGTGGTGGTGGTGTGTGTGTGTGTGTGTTATTTTCCATGTGATCATTTCAGAACCTTTACAGAGGAACAGCTGGAGCACAGAACCCTTTCAGTCATCACTGCTACCTTATTGTAACATTGTGTGAAACTTTTTTTTTACTGTAAATCACATTGGAGGTCTGGTGTCAGGCAAAACGGCAGAAAAAATAAATGGTTAAATCAGGGTTGGGTGTCAGGCAAAACGGCAGAAAAAATAAATGGTTAAATCAGGTCCATGACCAAATTTGACCCTCCTGGGGTCTCAGTCCAGCCTGCCAGATGGCTCTGCCCTCTTACCCTAGCTTTGAAATATTCCTGGGTCCTCCCTACTCCCAACTTTACATTTGGGAACCTTAATATATTTCATGACCTCTAATTTGCATTACCAGCCCCCTAAAGGAGGAGAGGATGAAGAAAGCTGGGCTCGGGATCATTTTGCAGGAGAGCATTGGGCCAACCCTCCATTTATGCCTTGGTATTCTTCAGGGACATATTGAACACCAACTGAGCACAGCAAATTTAACTACCAAATGTGACAGCGAGTGTACACTCCTACCCTAATACAAGAGCTAGCAAAAGGTTCAAGACCATACTCCTTGCAAAGGGTTTTGAAAAATGTAACTTGCTGCCAGCTACAATTCCCCCACTGCCGCCGCAGAGCTCTGCCTGAGCAGCTTAGTGGCTGACCCTGTCACTTAGCCCTAGGCCCAAGTAGGACTCCATACCCAAGCTGTGCCATCCACCTCTTGGTTATTTATCCTCTCCGCACTTGCCGTTAGGAGAATAAATCGCTCCTTGAGCGCTCTGTGTTTTCCAGGCCAGGGACTGGTCAAGAAAAAATGGCAGTTATGTGTTTGTGAGCTCTGCTTAGAATATAGAGCTGGGGATAAGAATTGTGCATACAGGATGTTGGATGTTGGATGAGGGAACTATATATAGATTTAGATATAGATGATATAGATATAGATATAGATATTTCTACACTCCAGATGATCAACAATAAAAAAAGAGCTAAAATAAAATATCTGATATTACTCAAAGTTTTAGTGGCAAATGCTTGAGCATTGTGATGTAAAACATTGCTGCGCATCATTGTGGAAAGAGGAAAATTAATATCGTGATCTGAATATACAGTATAGCATTTAAATCCTGGATATCACATCACAGACCAACTTCCTGCAGAATTTCACTGAAATTCAAATCACATACAAAAGTCTTTCCCCAGCTATGACTCTTCAGATGTCACCCTGCAATCTTTTGTCTTAGCTTAAAGCTGGATTCATTCTTTCAGTATAATTTTATTTCAATTCTGCATAGACTTACCCAGAATTAAACTTGGAATCAATCCCCCCATGTGAAATGGAAATAAAATCATACTGAAACATCACAGATTTGTACAAAGGCATTATGATATTGCAAGTTTTAGTTTCAGCTCTTTTTCTAATTATGCTCAACAAGGGCCAACATTTTCATTGAGTTATCTATCACATCCCCAAGAGCCATTCCATCAACGTATACATGAATTTGGGTTTTGTTCCCCCCCCCCACCTGCATCACGTTTACTTAGACTGTTGCAGTCATAAAGGAAGAAATGGTGATCACCTCATGGTGATCACTGCATTAGATATGGACATAAACCTGATATTAAATATAGGAATATTCAGATCAGTGAGAAAACATTCCAGTCTCCCTGGATACTCTGGCGCTGATCTCAATGTAACAATACTTCAAAAGTAAACCCCCAGTGTGAAATCGCTAAAATGCATTAGCAAATTTAGTAAGTTTGGACTAATCAGGACAAAGGTGGGTGGTTAATAGTATTTAATTATCACAGCATAGCTAGAAAGATTATATCCAACTATCAAAAAACCTACCAATTTAAGACCAGAGTTATAGTTCTCTTTCTCATTCATCCTGACATTGCTTCATTATGTTATGAATTATATAATTTATCAAATACATGTAAATGTGTGTAAATATCATGGACACATGCTTAACTTTGTCCCATTTAAATACATGGGACTTAATTTTGACTGGACTGTATGTAATATCCTATTATTAAATGTTTTATGTATATATGTTGTATGTGATATTCAATTATATATATTAAAAACACCAACCCTGCTGTTTTAAGAACAGAGTTAAGGCTATCTCATGTTGGCTCAAGCTCCACGACGCCATAAATAATGGTATTCATACTCATGATTCCTTTTCAAGAATCAGGATTCTAACATCTTAGAGAGAACTTCCATGGACAGAGGAGGCTGTCCTCTATAGAGAGTTGCCCCCACATGTAGAAAGCAATGAGAATGGCAAAGGAGGGTGGAGCAAGCTTCTCTTCCTCATCTGTAGAACTTACACATAATGAGAATGACTTATTAGAGCTAAATTCTTACAATCATTTAAATGAGCATATACAGAGTGTGAACTCACATTCAGGGTATTGTGTGAATTTATCCCTAGTGTGAGACACAACCATTGCATGGCCTTTCCCCACCACACAGAAAGCAAGAGCAAGGATTGGGGCCTTTGCCCTGGATTTCCACTTTCAGAAAGGTGGTGTGAGACCCTGATCCTTCTGCTCCCCTCACCTGTGCATTCCATCCCAAGCCCTCCCAACTTCTCTAACTGCATGTTGCTTGAAAGATATAGCTAGGTTTTCTTTCTTTCTTTATTCAAAGGTAAGCTCATGGGGCCTCATATGAGGTGGGTAGGGGGCTTTAACCCTTTGCCCTATGCCTGCAGTTAACATTACAACTGGATGCCTTTTTTGGCAATGAAAATTGGATACATTGGAGGCCTGATCCAGACTGGGACACTGCTGGGGTCAGGGGAGGCTTTAAGTCTCCCTACCCCCCCCCCCCCGATGCTAGGGTCCCAATCTGCATAGCAAGTCTCAACTTGTGAGGTCACATTTCAAAACTAAAGAAATAGGCTCTGCACATAGAAGTCCTCTGTAATAGAATTCCTCTGAAAACAATGGAGTACTGGCAACACTCTAACTTCAGAGTGAAACTGAGCATTCCCGACATACCTTTTGAAGGGCAAAAAGCCCGTAATAACATTTGAACCGCTGCTCAGAATTTCACCAAACCAATGAAAGGCACACCTCCTTGACAAGCCTGAATACAAAAACCTATGGTAGCAATTGTTGGCAAAGGTATCTCGAGAATGCTCAGCTGAGCTTGGAGAAAAAATTAAAAATATATCAATTTTCTGAACATTTTAACTTGCTGTACCTGTGGCAATTTTTATTAGATTGGCATGAAATTTTGAACAATTGTAGACTTTTTCAGGTAAATCATGGATGACAGGTTTAACATTATTAGCTCAATAGATGTCATTTCTATATGCAGTAGAATTTTGAGGCGTATACCGATAGAACCTCTTTTCTTTTACAACTCACCTTAATGAAAAGGGCCACCGGATGGGACAGGATGGCTCCATGACAGGGCCCTGGAGAGCAGCCAGTATGTCCCATCAATTCATTTAGAATTCTCTCTGTCACAAAGGAAAAATGCAAATGCCATCCTCTCTACCACATGCCAGATGCTGTGTACCAAATTCAAGGGATGCCTGATCAGGTTGGCCAGTCAGAGCCCCTGAGGGGAAGCATGCCTGTTTTCACATCATGCCAAGCCACCGTAATTGCGAAAGCAAGTGGACATTTTGCATATTCAAGACATGAGTACAGTTTGTTGTGTCATGTGAGGCTGGTGAGGGTAGGTTGTTGGCATGGTCAACAAACCACCCACAACCCATGGGCTGTTTTTGGGCTGTGGTGATCATGCGAACCAAGTTATGCAACCTGTCTTCCTCCAACTACAGTCCTTAAGAGACATCAAGTATAGAAACATGCTTATCTGTATCTCTCTTTCTTTCTGAGTAACTTGCCTAGAGAGCCAAGGTGCTGATCTTCCTAGCTATCATTCTTTTCTTTAAAAAAAAACTTTCCCCGTGGGAAGCATATGAATACTCTCCAGACAAACCTCATTCAAGCTCTCTCCCATCTCCATGTTTGGTATTTTGAACCATTGTTATAGTCAGGGCAGGGTAGATCACTAAAAAATTCCCCTTCCTAAACCTAAGCTCAACCGGGTTCAGCAAAGTCAATCAAAGACCAATGAAGCAGAAAATATCTTAATCCAATTGTCTCTCTTCCCAAAGAATGCTCTTGCTTCAGCTATATGTACCAAAACGGGGTAAATATCTGCATATCTGCACTATCCAGCCTGATCACACTCCTGCCACTAAGCCTCCATAATTCAAGCTATTATTTTGCCCTCAGCCCTCCCTGGTTACTTTGTATGTCGCTAGACCCAGTTCCACACAGTGGCTGGAAGAGTCAACTCACAGTTGTTTTTGTGGGTACTCCCCACACGACATGGTGCCACGCCCCAGGTTGAGGCTCGCATGGAGTGCATTTCTACTCAATACAGACCCTGCCCCTCTCCCCACCCTCGCTCCTTCCTCAGTCCTCCAGGGGCTATCCCAGCAGCCATTGCAAGTTCTGGTGGCTGTAGCAACTGTAGCCAGGCAAAAACATCAACTCAGTGGGGTGGAATACTCCACTGGCTCAATTCAGACAGCACTGGTTATGCAACAAGTCAACTCTGCAGCTGGTTGTGTTTCTCCAGTGGTTTTTTTATTATTATTATTTAGGGAAAAGTCATCCGTGGGGTGGTATTTGCCTGACAGATGACACAAATACCAACTGGTGGCCACTCAACTGATGGTTGACTGCTAAAACCACCGGTGGATATTGTGTTGTCCGAACGCAGCCAATATCTTTATCTCTGTTGTGCTATTTCTGTCTTGCTGCAAGTCCAATGTAATGGCTCTTTGATTATTTTGACTAACCAAAGTAATAGCTTTTCCGTGGTCTATCTTCTTTTCATCCTACCTACATGTGTGTTTAATTTTTCTTTACAAGCAAAAGTGTGGGCACGACTTCTACCTTGATTAAGATTTGTTATTCCCACCAAGGGACAGATAAATATTGCTGTGGAAGGCAGGCTCACTCATGGTGGAAACTCCACTATGTTCAATTGATTTACTCACAGAAGAGGGTGCACAAGATTGCAGAGTTTAGCTGTTGACCAAAACAAGTCAGGGGGTTCCAGTTAAAGGTGCAGGCACTATACTAGAATGACCATATACAAAAGAAGGCAAGGCCCCTGCACCTTTAACAGTTGTGATGAAGAGGGAATTTCACCAGGAACTACTGCATACAAATGACACTGGCTGAAATCCCCTTTTCTCTACAACTGTTAAAGTTACATGAGCCCTGACCTGGATTTTATCTGGTCACCCTAGCTACGGGGGTGTGAATTTAGTAGGACTTGGATGCAAATGCAGTTGAAATCAATGGGATTTACTGTGGAGTAAGGGAACTAGCCGATCTCTATTTTATGAACTGGAGATGCATAGCTTCACATGATCAAAAGAAAGGAAAAGTGATCCTTCACAAATGCAAAGAGGTGGAAGATTGCACTGTGAACTTTCACAAAAAGGTTTTAAATGGCAGGGAAATTTTAAAAATTCTTTAAAAATCAAGAGATGAGGCTATCTGATTCAAACTTGGCATGCTGAAAGCTCTCCTGGAGACCTATCATCATGCCAAGTTTCATCTCTTTATCTATCAATATTACCCAGATGTAAGCAGTTAATTTGCATCTAGAAAATTTCTAAAAATGAAGGCATGGGCCTATCTGATTCACACTTGGCATGCCGAAAGCTCTACTTAGAGTAGGGTGACCAGATAAAATCCAGGTCAGGGCTCATGTAACTTTAACAATTGTAGAGAAAAGGGAATTTCAGCCAGTGTCATTTGTATGCAATTAGTTCCTGGTGAAATTCCCTCTTCATCACAATAGTTAAAGTTGTAGGCACTATTCTAGAGTGACCATATACAAAAGAAGGCAGGGCCTCTGCAACTTTAATTGTTGTGATGAAGAGGGAATTTCACCAGGGACTAATTGCATACAAATGACACTGGCTGAAATTCCCTTTTCTCTACAACTGTTAAAGTTACATGAGCCCTGGCCTGGATTTTATATGGTCACCCTAACTTAGAGCCTAACCACATTGCCCTTAAAATGACTTATATTCTGTTTAAAAACATGTTTTTTAAGTTGTTTTTTATGTGCTAGGACACACTGAGCAGTACTTACGTTTCATAGTAACTGCTTTCTCTGTCCTCAAAGTGTTCACTGGTGTATTACAGGGTTAATTCCTTGACTCTTCTTCTTTAGGTTTTTTTTTGGGGGGGGGCAGGCTGCTTGAGTTATGGAGACAGAAGTGGACAGGTCAAGCAGCCTGCAAAACAAAAATGATTACTTGTTGTTTGCACCCCTCTTGTATCAGGTGGTCATGAAGTAATTTTAATTTCTAATACACTGACCTGTGGTTCCAAACATTTCCAGCATAACTTAAATGTTGGGAAATACTGTGGTAACTTGCCCGATTTCAGTAATTGTCACACAATTTTTGGGGGATGAGTCTCTTTTGGTGAACAAAACCAAACCAATGAAATGTATGTTTTGTTTTGTTTTTTGCTTGTTCTCCAATTCCTTGTATTGTATACTTTCTGTAAGGCTTTTCACTTCTACAAATACAAAGATGTGCTTTGCCATATACTAGCAAGGTGAGCATCACTTCTACTCACGGTTGAACGCATATCCTTCCCCCCTATTTGATTGAAAAAACCTGGTGGCATAGAGTGTGCATTGTCCCGTAACGGGGTTGACTTTGGGAAGCCAAATCCCTATAACATCTGTAATTCAAACCACAGAAATACCTTTTTTGTTTTTTGTTTTTACTGCTTCACTGTCTAAATGCGCTTCTCCACTGCAACTGTCTGTCCCAGTTTCATTTATTTTTTGCTTAAATTTTAAAAGAGAAAAATTATATCCCCATTATGGTGCAGAGAGACTTTCTCCTGGCTCAGCAATTGCTGCATGCTTTGCCACAGAGACGGGGCTTGAGAACAGCCTAGTGTACAGGGCCCTTCCACCACTCCCCCCCCCCCACCAGCTTAGAGTATTTTCTTTTGTAAGGGAAATTTCTAGGAAAACAGATTTGATGGGCAAATGGGGGAATCTCCAGAGCCAGGAGTCTGAGTGAACATCCGGCTCCTTCTTTCTGACCTTCCTTCGGCTGTTATAACACCTCTTCTAGTCTCCCAACTCAAGTTTCATACATCAACCCAGGACTAGTTTCCATGGTTTCCCCCTTCCTTTACTAAGTAGGGCTGTGCATCACTTTGAATCTGAATCCCAAATCCAAGGCAAATCAGGGTGATTTGGAGCACTTTGAAACAGATCCAAAGTGAATCGAAATAGATCCAAAGCAGTCCGAAGCGAATTGGCATGGTCTGAATTGATTCTGTGCTTGCAACATTTCTTTTGTTAGAGTTTGGAGGGGGAAGAGTTTGGAGGGCGAAATTGGCTGTTAAGTGACAGCTTCATCCCCCAATCCTCCTGAAGTCTCCCAGTTCTCTCCAACAGCCTCCAATCACAATGGTGGAGGAGGGCTTAAGGACAATCAGGAGATCGAGCCCCCTTTATCCTTGCTCATTGAAGGTTAGACTTGGTAGGAGGAGGGTACTTTGGGCTGGCTAGCTTAGGTTTCTTATTGGTGTATGTTTGGGGGCAGTGGTACTTGGATCTTTCTTGAGCCTTCCCCCTTCTCTCACTGTAATCTCTTGCCTCTATTTCTCTTTCCACTTGTTTTTTTAAAAAACCAATACAATATATATATATATATATATATATATATATATAGTGTGTGTGTGTGTGTGTGAGTGTGTGTGTATATATATATATATATATATATATATATATATAAAATTTCTAGTTGTTAGCCTTTAGTATGTTTGTTCCAATCTTTCCCCCTTCCTTTCCCTTCCTCCATTTGTCTCTGAAAAAAGCAAGTTTTATAGTTGATTATACAAATACAACTGCACCAAATCTGTCTGGAATTTAGAAGACATGAGCACCTCCACAGTGTCAGTAAGGATTCCAGATTCTATGTTTGTATCATGAAAAATGAAGACATTACAGCACTTTGCTTTGAGTAGTTTCCCTAAAAGAAGCAAAATGCACCCGTTGATTGCATCAATACCACTGCACTAATCTGTCTGAAACTTGGCAAACATGATCACCCCCACAGCATCTATAAGGTGTCCAAATTGCATGTTTGTATCATGAAAAATCAAAAAGTTATAGACACTTCTTGTTTCCTGTGCAAGTCTATGGGAAAATGAGAAATCTGAATCTCAATTTGGAAAGCCAAATTTTGATTTGGATTCAGATCCAAAGCAAGTTGAAATAGGTTTGAAATGGATTAGGTCCAATTTGGACCCTCCAAATCGGGATTCAAAGCGAATCGGGTGGTCTGTGCACAGCCCTAAGCCCCCGTGTGTCTCCTGCACCTTCCTGCTCAAATATCTTGACACATGTAACCACTTTACCCAGACTTTCTTCTCCACTGCCCTGTCCCATGCCCAGGACAATCAACAATCCCCTACAGCTCTCCCTCTTCGTTACGACTTTCTGTACAACCTAATGGGAGTCTTCCAGGATGCTGTGAAGAAACTGGAAAGTAACAATGTCAGCTGCATGTAACGTCATTGTGTCTTGGAAGATCTCTCCACTCAAAACTGAAGAGTAGGACAAATTCTATGGAAGATCAACCCAGTCATTTTGGATAATGTCACTTCAGCTGACAACCAAAAATTCAGAGAGGAAGCAAGTAAGACATTAACATGGTGCGTTGGATACTGAGAGAAACAGTATGATGTTGGAACATAACATTTAAAACAAGCAAATGCCAGTGCTTCCATTTCACAATGGTGTGAAATGGGCAGATTTAGAGACTCTTGCTACAGCACTCCATATTGAGATTGACACTGACAAATTGTATGGTGACTTCTGTGTTTTACAACAAGTAAGGAATGGGATTGTCTCCAAGGAGCAGAAAATAGATCAGAGATGGGCGGAGGTTTTCAGAGGAATGCCAGAGGATTGTGGCAACCAAATGAAGAAACAGGAGCATGTTTTCTCCCCAGTGAAGGATGCTCCCTGTCACCTCGGCACTTGCTGTTTTGAGGATGAAAATTCAATGCATATAACTCTAGAAGGTGCTGAGCATAACGTAGAATGTGATTCACCAGAGAATGTGAGCTTATACTTATCTTTAAATGCAGGATGAGTTCCGTTAAAGTTAATTGACCAAGCATGTAATAAGATACTTCTGAATGCGAACGAAGAATCTGTTCTCATTTTGTAGGGTAATTTGAAAAGTTTCATGTTGTCATACTGATGATGTTTGAGTTTCTAATTGCATTTTTTTTGTGATGCTTTAAAAACATTTCATTTACTTAAATGATTTAATTTTAAATACCTAGAGAATGAGGTATAGGAAGCCAACTTCTGATGTCTCCCTAGCTATTACTTTTGTGGCACATCCTTTTGCGGCACATCCTTTTGTAGTTATGCATCAATGTGACTTTTAAATTATTTGTTTCTATCATTGAATTTTAATAGGCTTCAGATAAAAGGATAATAAAATATGAATAAAGGCAGACACAAACTGGAATCAAAAGCAGATGCATAAAAGTATGTAAGTTATTTTCTTGCTGCTGCTCCCACTTGCTAGATTAAAAGTACACTTCTATCTCTCATTTACACTTGCTAAGTGCTAAGTCATTTACACTTGCTAAAAATGGCAATAGGATACCAAAGAAATCCCCTGTGCCAGCAGCTCCTAAAGATCTTTGTGGGCAGAAGGGATCTACACCAATATAATGAGATCAGGCTGGTTTAATAATAATAATAATAATAATAATAATAACGATTTATTTCTTACCCGCCTCTCCATCTAGATCGAGGCGGGGAACAACAGCATGATAAAATACATAAAACTAATTAAAACATGACAAATATTATTAAAACTGCATTAAAACATCCTAAAACATCATTAAAACATCCTAAAACATCCTAAAAACATTCTAAAAATTACATTGGATATGCCTGCCGGAAGAGAACAGTCTTTATAGCTTTCTTAAATTCTAAAAGACTGTTAAGTTGACGAGTCTCCTCCGGCAGGTCATTCCACAGTCTGGGAGCGGCAGAAGAGAAGGTCCTCTGGGTAACAGTTGTCAGCCTAGTCTTGGCCGACCGCAGTAAGTTCTTCCCAGAGGACCTGAGCGTGCGGGGCGGATTGTACGGGAGAAGGCGATCCCGCAGGTAACCTGGACCCAAACCATGTTTAACCCAGCTGCTGCCAAATTTTGCTGGCATTGGATCCAGAAACGGCTGGTACTGGGATATGTGCAGGTCAAGAGAAGGCTGCAATTTGATATCCTAAGCTCGCTAAGATTCTGGTCCTTCCTCCAGTGATGTTGTAACATTATACCAGCAAAAAAGGTGGCATAAGTCTGAACATTCCCAATGAACCTAATGGAAAGCCGAAGGTCACTAGCCCACCCCTTCTGTTCCACTTATGGATCACTGGATTCTTACTAACGTTGCAGCGCAGAACAGCACAATCCTAGATAGGGGATTAGGGACTGAAACTGCCCTGGTTGCCCTGGTAGATGATCTGTGCCAGGAGATGGCTGGGTGAGTCAATAAGGCCACGTTGATTCTTCTTGACCTCTCAGCAGCTTCAGTATCATCAACTATGGCATTTTTCTCTGACAACTTGCCAAGGGCTTGAAGGCCACTGCTTTGAATCTAGAAGTGTGGGGTGAAATGTCAGCATGCAGGCTCCCTTTTCCATCTTTTGATCCTAGGGGATCAGCAGAAGTCCTGAAACAGTACAGAAGTGGATGGAATGAACAAGCAGGTACTTAATTTAGACAAACATCATGTGCTGTTGGTGGTGGTTTCTGCCAAAAAAAATTAGAAGGTGCAGAACTCAACATTGCACTCCACCAGAAGCACGAGGTTTGCAGCTTCTGCATCCAGAGCTGTTGCTAGATATTTAGGCTGAAGTAGTGGCCAGGAACACTTTCTACCAGTTTTGCCTGGTTTGCCAGCTGAGGCTTTCCCTAGCCTTTTTGTCCCAATTTGAATACATGGGTTTGCCTTTGAAGATGTTTCAGAAACTAATTGGTCCAAAATGTATCTGCCAGAATTTTGACTGGAGCCCAGTGTAAAACCATATAATTCTGATTTGATAATATCTCCACTGATTACCTATTTGTTTCTGGGTTCAATCCAAAGTTTGAATGGCTTTAAACCTTAATAGCTTAGGATCAAGAGACCTTAACAACTGCTGTATGACCCTGCCCATGCTCTGGGATTGGTTTCAGAGGCCTGGCTCTGGCTCCTGGCACTGTTATAGACACAGTGGGAGGGTATACTGTTGGGTGGGTTGCTGTTTTTGTTCTGTTGTTGCTGTGTTTGTAATGTATTTTAATATATTGTTTTATTATTGTTTTGATCAAGTTTTATTTATGATTGTAAGGCTACTTGGATGCCAATTTTCTTGGTAGAAAAGCAGGTACAAATTAATTAAATAAATGCATCTTTGGAATATCCTTCCTGAGGAGATCTGTTGGAGTCCTTTCTTTCTATGTTCAGACAGGGCACTTTAAATTCACTTATTTAAGCCGGCTTTCAAATTATCTAGTGGCTTGCAGCCTTTTGAACTAGTTGTTACTCTATTGCTATTATCGGTTTTAATACATAGGTTTCTGACATGTGCATTTTTATGTTTTTATTTGTTTAAAACTTTTAAACAATTGTTCTATTAGATATTTGTGTGTGTGTGTTGGGTAAAACTGATAAAATAAAGAATTCCATATATCAGATAACAGATAGTATTCATTAAACAAAAAACCTTACGGTTTACAAAACCAACGTTAAGGCTCTACAGTTTCCAACCAAGCACCAAAAAGCAGGGAAATTGGGAGTAAAGGCTCTCAAGCCTTAACGCCACATCATCCCTAAGGAGGCAGAAAGTGCAAGTGAAATTCTCATTCTCCCAAAGCAGATAAACCATGAGGACAGGATGGGGAATATGATATGCAGAGGTGACTGTGGGGTTGTGGAAAACTCATGAGGAACAACTTAGGGTCATCAACTTCTCTTTTTTTGTTGTTTAGAGCAACCCTTCCCCAACCTGGTACCCTCCAAAGGTGTTGGACCACAACTCCAATCATTGAAGTCAGTATGTCCCATTGTCTTCAATGGGGCTTGCTCCCAAGTAAGTGTGCTGAGCGTCTTCTGTCTACCCAGAGTAAGTCCTGGCTTTCCTGGGGGGCTGCAAGAAAACAGTATAGCAGTTGTCCCCTCCCATCCTTTGCACACATGCCAGGGAAGGAGGGGGGCACTTAGAGACACTCTTATGTCATTTGACATTGGTAGGACTCGCTTCTGAGTAAGCATGCGTTATTAGCCCAGCACTAAAACATTGGCACTGCATTCTAAACCACCCAGAGAGCTCCGGCTATTGGGTGGTATAGAAATGCAGTAAATAAATAAATAAGAAGTGTCTCATTCTTAATTAGGAGGACCCTGCACACAAACATTGGATTACCCATTTCTACAAAAGAAAGAGTGGGGGTGGAAGTTTTATTTCTATGGGATGGAAATGATGCAGAGGATAGATTAGCTTTCCCTTTGCTTTCAGTACTATTGGGGGGGGGGGGGGCTTCGTTAACTACAACCAACCCCAGAATGGTTTATCTATGGGCAAGTGCCCATTCCCAGACATTATTGAAAAGACACTATTTCCCCTCCAAAAGGGGCCTTTAAGGCCCTGATTGGAGCAGAGGAGGGGAAAGAGTGTCATTCCTGCCCCCCCACTGCCCCAGTTGGAGCAGTGGGGGGGCAGCGGGAAAGTGTGTTTTCTGGGGCCTCCGGAAAGTGCATCATCCCCCCGCCACACTAATGGCAGCCGCCATTAGCTTGGCAAGGGGGAATGATGCACTTTCCAGAGACCCCAGAAAACACACTTTCCCCTCCACTGCTCCAATTGGGGGCTTAAAGGCCCCTTTTAGAGGGGAAAGAGTGTCTTTTCTATAATGTCCAGGAATGACATACTTTCCTCTTTAAAGCCCCCATTGGAGTAGTGGGAGGAATGATGTGATCCCAGAAAGTGTGTGTAATCCCCCACCACCACCACCATGCTAATGGCAGCCTTAAAGGGGAAAGTGTGTCATTCCAGGACATTATAGAAAATTACCGAAAATCCCCCACACACCCAGGATAGAACAAAAAAAAAAAAAAACCAGGACAAAACCGGGGAAATCCTGACAGTTGGCCACCCTGAATATATAAAATTTTTGAATGGTTGGTTCAGCGCTTGATTTGCTTTGGCCAATTCTTTTTATGATAAGTAATCATAAGTAGAGGGATGGGAGTTAGAATGTTCAGCTGTTTGAATGTTGTCTTCTGATTGGTTTGTTGATTTGGAGTGGAGGGGGAGAGAGAGGATAAAGGGAGAGTTGAGAGTCAGTTGGGAGAGGGAGAAGGTTGGGCTTTCATCAGGATAGGATTAGGAAAGTGGGGCTATAGTTTGGGGGGGATTAGTTAGTTTTCCCTGAGAGGTGGAGGGAGGTATAGTCATTTTAATAACATTAAACCTAAGGTGTATTTAAATATCTTTTCCTTTATAAAAAGTTTCCAATATTGTTTTGTTATTTTAGTCGTTACCTTATTCGTTACCTTAGGTTGGTGATACACACTCACATTCACACACAAAGCTAAATAACAAGAAGGTTTGTATAGTTCCCTCAAAGAGAAGTTTTGGATAGCATCACAGAGGGTAATGATGTCACAGACACCCTTGTCTATTTCCTCTAATAAATATAGATAAATCAATTGTATAAAGTTTTCCCCCCAAAGTTAAAACAGTTGTATGTTAACTGTAAAGATTACCATTCCATTCTATCATAAGCTTTCCCCCTGACTACAAAGGTAATAACTACCTTGGTTTTTTTTTCAGATTCAACCCATCTATAATCTTAATCATTTCCCTTATAATATAAGTTATTTGTCTACCTTGAATAAATCCCTGTTGTTAATTATGAAAAATGTACTGCATAACCCTGTCTAATCTGATACCAAAATAGCTGCAAAAAATTGTAAACACGGTTTAATTATGAAATAGGGAGTTAGCATGAAACCTTGATGAGCATCTTATCTTTTTTAGGAATAACTATAGTCTTTGCCACATTGAAAGATCCAGGTACTTTACCTAGAACAATGATCCAGCTACAATATCCATAAAGGTTTTGAAAAATTCAAAGGGTATTTCATCTGGGAGCTGTAAGAGTTTTTTCTGCCTAAACATGCATAGAATTGTGTCCTTAATTGCTTTGATTACTTTGTCTATTTCTGTTGGCCTTTCCATCTGATATTTTATCCTGTTGTGTTATTTCAGGCAAGTTTAGCTTCTGGAGAAAAAATGCACTTCTTGTGTATTAAGTTCATAAGAATATAAGTTAATAAAAACACATCACTTTTCTTAATGCCTTCCCTGTTTTTAATCCTTGGAATAATCTCCCTCTTCTTTTTATTTAACAATATGCTAATAATCTAACATCCCCCCCTTTTTTAAAAAAATTGTTTGCTGTACAACAAATCCTTATGTACTTTAGTTGTCTGTTTGAACTCCAGAAATCATTACCTTATATTACTAATTTCCCCAATTGCCCTGTTTTTGACTTCCTCCAGGATTGTCATATCATTTATTAAAGCCAGAGAATCTGCTCCCTCATTTCCTATTGATATTATCCAATTCAGACATGAAGTCCATATGCTTGGTCCAACTTTTCTTTAACCTCTGTTATTTTTTCTTAACCTTCTGAATCATCGTATCCCTCTTTTTCAGCTGGTTTCTAGATACCTATATCTAATTGCTTTCATTTTGGCAGTTTGGTTATTATTATTTTTCATCCATATACATCAGTTTGTATCTATTTTGTTTTCTACCACCTCCATCTTACTACAAAGTTCACTGTTATTTGTGAACTTTAATTTCCTCCATTTTTTTATTTCTTGGATCAGCTAAATATCTTTTAAATTCTTCTCTTAAAAAATCCTACTTTCCTGCTCATTGTCACTCAGATTTATAGAAAATGAACTAAATTGTTTGTCCTTTTGTCATAAACAGAGAACAAAAAAAGTTAAAGAAACATCTAATTATTTTTAAGAACAAACAAGCAGTACCCACTTTTCTTATTCTCCTTCACAAATGTGAGCACAATATGGTTAAATCCAGTATAATATTTTAAATGTTACTTCTAACTTAATTAGGGAGCATCTGAGGGGCCATAGGATAGTTCAGATTTAGACAATGCTCCAACCTCAGAGGGGGAAATCGGAGATCCAACCCCACCCACTCCCAGCCAGTGTGGAAAGAACGGTACCTGGTGGCCTGAGAGGTCAGGAACCCATTCTCGGAGAGGGGGGAAAGGGGGTGTTACAGTGGGCAGGGAGGGGAGGAGACTGGAGAGGCCAGGATATGACTTATCCTGAGCCTCTGCCACCCTCTTTCCATTCCCCTATGAAATGTCTTCGCTAGAAGGGCCAAGAAGCCCATCTAGCGAAAAATGCAGGGAGGTGAAGATCGCCTCCACCAGTCCTCTAGCCCTACATAGAATGATTATAATCCTTTGAGTCCATGGTCTTATGATCACTGAAGGCACAACCCATGGGATCGTGCCTTTAAGGTGCAATTCTATGGATGTTTAGACTGAAAAAAGTCCTACAACTCCCAGATGACTGGGAAATGTTGGGAATTCAATTCCTTCTGCCTAAACATGCATAAGATTGTGCATTTAATTACCTATTAAGAATAGCACAGAGTTAGATATAGTTATTGAGAGAACAGCAAACAGTCCAGATTACTGCATTGTTATTCTTTCTTCTCCATTTAAAATTTACTTTGAATTTAGTCCCATCAAACCCCTTCAGTATTTATTTTATTTATTTATTGCATGTCTTAAATGCCTCATAAAATAGATTTCTCTAGGCATTTTACAACAGAATAATAACAATACAGATAGAATTGCAATAAAATCAACAATGTAAAACAAATAAAAATGTCAATGTCTGTTCTAATGTTTTTATGGTTTAAAATTTTGTATATTGATTTTTAATGTCCAAAGTTTTAATTTTTGTAAACCGCCCAGAGAGTTTCAGCTATGGGGTGGTATATAAATGTAATAAATAAATAATGAAAATAACACAGCATAAAATGCAGTATCATGTATAAGAGAAAATAACAATAAAACACAAACACTAAAATATTTTAAAGTACTTTCTAAGTACTCTGCTAACAAAGGAATTAATGCATCACCCCCATGCTATTTTAGTTTGTGCTGATGCTACATAGGGAGGCAAAGCAACGTTTCTCCCCAACGGCGTCTTCCTCTATCTTGATCATTCCAGCTCCAGAACAAAACAGTGGGCACCAGTGCTGCAGCTGGCAACTGTGGGTGATAGCAGTGACTGCTGTTCTGATGTCATAGCCCAGCCAGACACATTTTAATTATTGCAAGCGGCCTTGAGCAAATTGGAGGAGGGATAGATAGATAGATAGATAGAGGGATAGATAGATAGATCACTAGAAGGAAACCTTTTTTCTAATGGCTTCCTTGATGCTGCTTGTTAACCTTGCTGACTTGTTAACCTTGCTGACTTGCTACCTTTCCTGACTTGCAGTATACAACATTCTAGCTGAGATTCTGAGTTCTGAAGAGATTTGACCCTCTGGACTTCCCTTTTCCATTTCCTTTCTTCCATGTTCCCTAATTTTAGAGAAACATCCTCTTTTGATGTCAAATGTGTGTGGCCTCGATTTCCTATCTGGATCAGAGGAGGCTTCAGAGGCAAAGGACACTTCCATCCACCATCTATTCTTCCAGGGCCTTCCAGGCCAGATGGTGTGATCTTACCAGACTCCTTGGACTCAAAGACGAGACCTCACTACCTTCAACACTATAAGCCAAAGCTACAGAATCAGGCAATGCCCCTTTAGGAAACAGTTCCTCCGAGGAAGTGGGGTTAGCAATAGGTCCAGACTTGCCAGGCTTCAGAAGACCTCTGCTTGTTGCTGAGACAATGACCCAGTTTGCATAATTCGAAGAAGCCATGGTGGTTTGTTTTAATCACAGGCATACACCTGGCATCATTTCCCTAATTGCACACTCCGGCTGAGCTTGTTGTGTCATACAAATCCAGGTGGCATGTCTTGTTTGAAAAGGAAACAACCCTTGAATAAGCCATGGATTATAAACAAGGTTATTTGAGGGTTATTTCCCCCTCAAACAAGTCATGCCTCCCAGATCTGGCCAACACAAGAAGCAGTGCCCAGGCAGTTAGTTGGGTAAATGGTGCCCAGCACTAGGGATGTGCACGGACCCCCCGGATCGGATTGGGACCCGGATTGGGACCTCCGATGTTGTCATGGATCGGTTCAGACAAAATCAGAGGTCCCTTGGATCAGATCGGACCTGATCCCGATCCAAAAATCAGACGTCCGAATTTCGGATCGGCTGCCATTTTTTGGTGTTTTCGCCATAGGCTTGCATTGGGGGAAAGAAAGCTTTCCCCCAATGCAAGCCTATATGGAAAACATGGTGGTGGGTGGGTGAGTGGGGGCCTAACTCCCCCCTCCTGTCCCTCCCCCCTCACTCACGCTCCTTACCTGCCGGGGCCATCCGCTTCCATCCGCTGCTGCAATCTACTGAGAAACAGGCTTCACGGCCTATTTCTCAGTAGCGCATCAGGTGATTATGTCATCACCCGGTGCGCTACTGAGAGGCAGGCTGTGAAGCTCGTTTCTCTGTGGATCAGAGCAGCAGAGGGAAACGGGTGCCCTGGCAGGTAAGTGGGGCCCTCGTCCTCCTCCCCCCTCGCACTCCTTACCTGCCGGGGTACCCACTTCTGTCCGCTGCTGCGATCTACTGAGAAACAGGCTTCGCGGCCTAGTTCTCAGTAGAGCGCCAGGTCAACCGGTGCTCTACTAGAACTAGGCCGCAAAGCCTGTTTCTCAGTAGATCGCAGCAGCGGACGGAAGTGGGTGCCCCAGCGGGTAAGTGGGGCCCTCCCCCTCCTCCCCCTTTTGCTCCTTACCTGCCGGGGCACCCGCTTCCATCCGCTGCTGCGATCTACTGAGAAACAGGCTTTGCAGCCTGCCTCTCAGTAGTGCGCTGGGTGATGACATAATCACCTGGCATGCTACTGAGAAATAGGACGTGAAGCCTGTTTCTCAGTAGATTGCAGCAGCGGATGGAAGCGGATGGCCCCGGCAGGTAAGGAGCGTGAGTGAGGGGGAAGAGACAGGGAGGGGGGAGTTAGGCCCCCACTCACCCACCCACCACCATGTTTTCCATATAGGCTTGCATTGGGGACAGAAACGGATGGCCCCAGCAAGTAAGGAGCGCGAGTGAGGGGGGAGGGACAGGGAGGGGTAGCAGCGGGCAACAGCGGATGGCAGTGGACGGACCCGGCAGGTAAGCCCCCTCCTCCCCCTCATGGTCCTTACCTGCTGGGGCCATCCACTGCCATCCGCTGCCCCTTCTACTGAGGAACAGGCTTCATGGCCTGCCTCTCAGTAGCGCACCGGGTGTCGTCATCACCCAGCGCACAACTGAGAGGCAGTCCGCGAAGCCTGTTTCTCAGTAGAAGGGAGCAGCAGATGGCAGTGGATGGCCCCAGCAGGTAAGGAGGGGGAGGAGGGGGCTTACCTGCTGGGGCTGTCCGCTACCATCCACTGCCTCCCACAGGCGCCAGCAGATGGCAGTGGATGGCCCAAGCAGGTAAAGAGCATGAGGCGGAGGAGGGTCCTTTCAGACCAGTTCAGATCAGATCGGAAGATCCAAAAACCAGGATCAGAATAGGATAATTTTATCCTATCGGCTCCAGATTGTGGATCAGACCCGATCCGATGCACACCCCTACCCAGCACATGCCAGAAATTAAAACAAGCCACCATAGCTTGTTTGATCATGCAAACTGGCCCAATAGTTTTTCTTGCCTGAGTCCCAGCTAGCTTAGATCTGTCTAGGATCCTGATAGATGCTACCTGGTCTTGCATTACCATTCTATAAAACTGGATGTAATCCAACTCATTGGACATGACTCTGCTTTATTGTACTTGACTCTTTTGGGAACATTGAGCCAAACTAGACAGGAAGAAATGTGACTGTGTTGGGTTTCCTTGGCAATTTCCCACTTATATGAAATTAGATTTCCAAAATGGAGATAGAAACCATGATTTTACCATATGTGCAATGAAGGTGGCTCCCCTTCAGATTCAACTAATCATGCATTAGCTCTTGAGGGGACAGAGCTAGCCCAACATGTTCCTGTAGGGTAGTTCATGTATTCAGAAGTAAAGACATGAAAAGGGAGTAAGTCTGTCATACAACTATTTGCAGAATGGAGGGTGCTGTGGTGTCTTAGGCTGACCAAACTACCTGCAGAAACTCAGTTTGACCCGGTTCTGGAGCCCAGAACTGGGACTCTGGATGGAGATTTACTCTATTGAGTAAATCATTGGAGAAATCAGTCTGGCTGCTGATGCTGCCCATCTCTCTCTGTCTCCTGAGCAGGCTCAGAAGACAATCTGGGATGCAGCATCGAAAACCCAGAAGTGAAGTGACTCAACTCTTGCATTACTTCCACTGAGACTCAACTTCCCAGATGTCACATGAGAGTTGAGACTCCTGGGGGCAGGGCAAGCAGGCCAGCTGAGAAGCATCGGAGTTGGAAACTTGGTGAGGGAGAAGAATGACCAATGATGGTGGCGGACCAGCAGCGAGGCAAAGAAGGTACATGGAGGATGAGGCAGCGCTCATAGGCCCTCCTTGTCAAGCTGTGGTGTGCACTCAGGTGCCCAGGCCTGCTCTCGCCCATGCTTACAACTGCGGCGTGCATGCCATGGCTTGATGCTCCCACCAGCATCGCGCAGCTATGGCCTGCCCAGGTTTGCTCAAAAATACTCAGGCCTTAGATCCATTTTTACAAACAAAAGTTGATTCCCTTCAATGATCCTTATCCTACTTTTATAAATCAAAACTAAAAAAAAAACCAACAACTTGATCCCCTTCCTAAAGAAGGGCTTCTGCACTTGCACTCAACCTGAGGTGCAAGAATGTTTTGAAAACTAAAGTTGGCAGCCTGGGTGATGGAGTTCAAAGTAGGCCCAATCTTTGGGTGGTAGAGTTCAACACAAAAAAATAGTCCATTTAATGTATACAGTTAAATCAAAAACTGGCAGGGGGAAACCACCCTTGCCCTTTTCTGACAACTGGCCCAAAGAATAAAACAAAACAACAACAATAAAAGCCACTGGCCAGGCTTAGTGATTAGCATAATGTCTGCTCAGGCTAAAGAAATTAAAAATGCAATCCTATACTCATTCAAATCATTCCTGCATCAAACATTATAGAATGAATCTTTCCTCAATTTAACCATGTAAAATTGTGACTAGACAAGGGTATGAATTGTGACAGCATTCCCATGACAATTACTTCCCTGAGTAGTTCAGGATTATAAGGGTTATATTCCAATCAGAGTCTATCTCTAAGTCATAACCCCCAACTCCATGCAGCCTTCCATGTGTTTACATGAGGCTGGGGTTGCAAACTCCCATGTGTGTGTTTGTCTTCATACTGTTGTAAATTACCAGTGTTTGCAAGACAAGCAGTCTAGAAACATCAACAAACTGTCCATGGTCGTATGCCGAAAGTATCCATCCGAAGCCAAGTCAAAAAACACTGGGTTCAGGAATGCGCCAAAGAGTCATCAGAGTCCTTTCCAAGGTCGGGTCATGCCCAGGCAAAATCAAGGAGCTGGTATGCAAGCGACAAGAGCAGAAACACAACAATTGCTTCCAGCATCTCCTCAGTGCCTCTGGCTTGCCTTATATTGGGAAGGTGGTGATTAGGGATTGCTGTCAGCTCATTGGCCTTCAGCTAGTTTCTGCCTGTTCCTGTGAAGGGCCACTCCCCAAACACTCCCAGGCTCAGCTGTTCCTCCTTCCCACTCTATCCCAAGCTGAGGCACAATACTCACCTAGCTAGCAGCATGAGACAATATCCTATCAAAAAGCAGCACTGACATCAATATGGGGATATAGGGCTATGTGGCTGTTGCATTCTGTAGTAAACATCGGAGCTCTCTTCAGAAGCATGTCAACTATTTTCACTGAACTGCAATGCTATGGGCACTTACTGGAAAGTAAGTTTGATGGAACTGGGACTTTCTGAGTAAACTTACATAAGCTTGGATTGAGACAGTAATATTGGCAAAGACAGGATTTATATTATGTTAGGCTGACCTTATGAAGAGGAGGACAGGGCTCCTGTATCTTTAACAGTAGTGTTGAAAAGGTAATTTCAGCAGGTGTCAGTTAAAGCTGCAGGAATTTCACCAGGTGCTGCATGCATACAAATGACACCTGCTGAAATTCTCTTTTCTATACATGTTGTCTGAAAGCATTTTCATGTATATATCAAAATGTATAACAATGTGATGTCGAACATCTGCCCCTGCATCTTTACAGCTACTCACTGTTCCTGCATATCTTTGCAGACAAGGGAATAACTTTGGGTCATTTCACTTGCATGTGATACAGTCACCCTGTAAAATTTCCTTGGCATGTGATACAGTTGTTGTGTAAAGTGTACTTGAGTCTTGAATCTTATCTGCTTCTGAAAAACTCATGCTTAAAATCCCTATATTTATGTTGTACCGTGTACTGGCAGTCTTGTTGTTAAATTGAGCTGGTATGCCAGCTGAGCAAGAAGCCTCAATATAATTGTTCTTCTGTTAGATTAATAGGAGAGAACCAGGTGATGAAAATCTCAATATATCTGTAATAAGCAAAGTGTTTGAAATTGCACTTAAATTGAACTTGCTTGCCTGTGAATTTTAAGATAGGTTTAGCTAATTTCTTTGAAAGTGGTTTTATTTGAGTGTGTTGAACATAGTAATACACTTGATGGGGATACTTTTGTGTTCGTTAGAGTCTGTCCAGATTATCTTTGCCTTGGACCAGAAGTTACATGGTTTTTCATGCTTGAAATCTATGCAAACAGAAGTGGTGGTGTTGTCGTCCTGCCCTTTCTTTCCCCCGTTTTCCAAACTCTGACTGCATTTCACAACAGCAATGGTTTAGTTGTAGGGTTCAAAGATGCTCAATGATATCTCACTTCATTGTCTTTTAGATTCTGGTTTACAAGTCAATAAACATTTGCACAAATACATTCAGAATGCCAAAACCAAAGTGTAAGTTCACGCATCAGTTAAAGGCCAAATTTCCCTCCTTCAAGAAGGGTTGAGATGAGAACGAGGCTGAATGCACCATATGCAGGCCTGGCATGGTTGTGCCTGTTGCCCATAAAGGTGCTTTGGATTTGCAGAACCATGTTGAATCATCGAAGCACAGGAAGGCTATTTGAGGAGAGAGCTCTGCTGCCAGAGTGACTGATTTCTTTGTGAAACCAGGAAGCAAATCTGAGGATGTGGTCTCTGCAGCGGAGCGTATGCTGGCCTTCCACACTGTGATGCATCACAGCGCCTTTAGAACAATGGATTGCACTTTTGGCTTGTTGAAGACGATATTCCCTGACTCAGAAGTAGCCCAGAAGTTCTCAAATGCTCACACCAAGACAGTAGCAATTGTGAACTCTGTGCTTGCACCATAGCCTGTGGAAAGTGCCCTGCAAGCAATGAAAGACTACAACATACCATACTGCAGAGTCTCAACTGATGGGAGCAATCATGGTGCAGTGAATATGTTTCCAGTTATAGTCCAATACTTTGACCAGAAGAATGGTGGTTTGCAGTTCAAGCTCATTGAAGTGAGGAACACACCTAACGAGTCAGCAGATACAATTGCCCAATATATAAAGGACAGTCTGGAGAAGAATGGCTTGTTGAAGTGCATTGCCTTCACAGGTGTCAACGGCAATACCATGTTTGGTGGACTACTGCATGATGAGGAAGTAATGTCCCTGCAAACTTGAAAAGGCTGTTGAAGAAGACTACTCTGACTGGTGTGGGTTGCCCAGCACACATTTTGAACAATTGTATACATCACAGGGCAGACATACTTGATGTGGATGTGGGCATATTATTTTTAAACGACACCAGTACTTCAGCATTTACACGGTGAGAACAGAGAGTCTGAAGGAGTACTGTGAGTTTGTGGACGCTGAATACAGGAAGGTGCTTTCCCACAGCAATACATGGTGGCTGTCCTTATTCCCTGGAATAACAAGGCTACTGCAGATGTCTCTGGCCTTGAAGTCCTTTTTTCTCTTGCAAGACCATCCACCTCCTATGCTCAAGAAGGTCTTTGAGGATGACTTCAGTGAGTTCTACCTATGGCATATGCACTCACTTATGAGCATGCTCCAAGCACACATCAAGGAGATTGAACATGACAGCAACTCTGTGATGGAAGTGCTGAAATGTTTGGACTCTATAACCAACATCCTGTGTGAATGGAAGGCCCACAACAGTCGGAGGGGGGAATCGCAAGGAGGAACTTGCTGCACAGTGTGACTCATTCTGTGCCCAAGAGGAATGTCAGTACACCACGTGCGTTAAATATCTGGAGATGTGGATGAGACCACTGGAAGAGTTCCCGATATTCACATGGATTGCCCTGACTGGGATACCAAAATGGCCTGATGTGGAGCCTACCGTTCAGTACTTGAGAAGGGAGTGCTCATCCACAATGTGAAGCGCTTCGATCAGTTTGCAAATCTGAGGAGATTTGTAGACTGTGTGTGCGACAATGAAGACTTCAAAAAGCTGATGGCCCACCAGAAGTGGACTAAGGACTTTGAGAACTCCAAAAGCATTGACTGCCATTCAGAACTGCTGCAGCTTGCACCGTTCTTTTTTGTGGTTCCCTCCCACAGTGCCGATGTGGAGCATGTTTTCTCAGTGATGCAAACACACAGTGGACAAAAGAAAGGAACCAGATGTCTGTGGAGACACAGAAAGGGATTTTACAGGTGAAATATAATTATAAGTGAATGACTTGTAAGGACTTCCACTGTTTCTTGCTTAACACCCAACCCCTTTTAAGAAAAATAAGATCCACTGAAAAATATTCCTGGGCACATCGTGAAGAAGAGACTTAAAATTTGTACAGCAACTAAAAATAAATGTTAATTTCTGATACATTGACTGTCTCACATGTTCTTTATTTCAGTGATTTTGACATTAACATATTATGTAAAACAGGTTTGTCTTAATTGTGAGGTGTAGAATTTCCATGACAACCATGGGACTGTCCCAACATGCCACTGGCCCAACATGTGGCGGGGCACACTCCAGACCTGATTTTTTCCATTGGACATGGAGATGGTGATCTGAAAGTGGGGGACTTTACATCAACCCCTCTGTCATGGTCAGATCACCACCCGCTGAGGTTTAGACTTACAGCAGCTTTTCCCCTCTGCAAGGGTGGGGGACCCATTAAGATGGTCTGCCCCCAGAGGCTAATGGATCCGGATGGTTTCCAGAGGGCTCTGGGGAGTTTTCCGGCTGATAGGGCTGGCTCTCCTGTTGAAACCCTGGTTGATCTGTGGAATGCAGAAATGACCTGGGCAGTTGACATAATTGCTCCTGAGTGCCCTCTCCTGTGTAGAGCTCATACAGCTCCATGGTATACCCCAGAACTGAGAGTGATGAAACAGAACAGGAGATGGTTTGAGTGCAGGTGGAGACGAACTCCTGATGGATGCAATCAAACACTGGTAAGTGTCTACGGTAAGCTGTATTCAGGGGCAATGAGGGCAGCAAAAGAACAATACTTTGCTGCCACTATTAAATCATCAATTTGCTGCCCAGCGGAGCTTTTCAGAGTTGTCCGGGGGCTTCTACATGCTGGCCCCAAGGACATGATAGAGCCATCTGAGGCCCGCTGTAATATATTTGCTGAGCACTTCCATGATAAAATCTTTGGCATCCGACAAGTCTTAGACTCCAGTGTTATAGCAGGTGAATCTAGTGAGGTATCCAGAGCACAGGTTTGTCCTGTTTTCTTGGATGAGTTTCAGTTGGTACAGCTCAATGACGTGGACAAGGTGCTTGGGCAGGTTCGTGCAGCCACCTCTGTATTGGATCCTTGCCCCCCTTGACTTATAAAAGCTAGCAGGGATGGAACAGCCGGCTGGGCCTGGGAAGTGATTAATGCCTCTCTACGAGAGGGAGTGGTCCCAGACCTCCTGAAAGAGGCAGTAGTGAGACCACTCCTGAAGAAAGCTTCCCTGGACCCAGAAAATCTTAATAACTTTAGGTCGGTGGCAAATGTTCCATTCCTGGGCAAAGTCCTTGAGTGGGTGGTTGCTGGCCCAGCTCCAGACACTCTTGGATGAGACTGATTATCTGGATCCATTTCAGTTGGGTTTCATGCCTGGTTTTGGCACGGATACAGCACCGGTCACACTGTATGATGACCTATGTCGGGAGAGGGGCAGGGGGAGTGTGACTCTGTTGATTCTCCTTGATCTCTCAGCGGCTTTCGATACCATCGACCATGGTATCCTTCTGGCACGACTGGCTGAGTTGGGAGTGGGAGGCACTGCATTGCAGTGGTTCCGCTCCTACTTGACAGGTCGGCTCCAGAAGGTGGTGCTGGGGAGACATTGCTCAGCCCTGTGGATTCTCCAGTATGGGGTTCCGCAGGGGTCAGTTTTGTCCCCCATGCTGTTCAACATCTACATGAAACCGTTGAGTGCAGTCATCTGGAATTTTGGAGTGCGTTGTCATCAGTACACTGATGACACGCAACTCTACTCCTTTTCATCTTCATCAGGTGAGGCTGTGGATGTGCTGAACCAGTGCCTGGCTGCAACAATGGACTGGATGAGAGCTAATAAACTGAAACTGAAACCAGACAAGACTGAGACGCTGTTAGTGGGTGGTTCCGCTGACCGGATGGAGGGTGTTCAACCTGTTCTGGATAGGGTTGTACTCCCCCTGAAGGAGCAGGTTCGTAGCTAGGGGGTTCTCCTAGAACCATCTCTGTCACTTGAGCCTTGGTGGCACGGAGTGCCTTCTACCAACTTCGGCTGGTGGCCCAGCTACGCCCCTATCTGGACAGGGATAACCTGGCTTCAGTTGTCTATGCTCTGGTAACCTCCAAGTTAGATTACTGCAATGCGTTCTACGTGGGGCTGCCTTTGAAGACGGTTTGGAAGCTGCAGCTTGTGCAGAATGCAGCGGCCAGATTGGTAACAGAGACCAGAAGGCTCGAACATATAAGACCGATTCTGGCCTGCTTGCATTGGCTGCCTGTATGTTTCCGAGCCCGATTCAAGGTGCTGGTTTTAACCTATAAAGCCTTACACGGTTTGGGACCACAATACCTGATGGAACGTCTTTCCCGACATGAACCTACCCGTACACTACGCTCAACATCAAAGGTCCTCCTCCGGGTGCCTACTCCGAGGGAAGCTCGGAGGACGGCAACAAGGGAGAGGGCCTTCTCTGTGGTGGCCCCTCAATTATGGAATGATCTCCCTGTTGAGGCCCGCCTGGCGCCAACACTGTTATCTTTCAGCACCAAGTCAAAACTTTTCTTTTCTCCCAGGCATTTTAACAGCTCAAGTTGAGGTTTTGATTGACATTGTGGCCAAGCTTAACAGTTAAAATGTTTTAAAGTGTTTTAATGACAGCTGTTTTTATGTTTATGGTTTTAAATTTTGTATATTGTCTTTTTAAAGTTCAATCTTTTTAATTTTTGTAACGCGCCCAGAGAGCTTTGGCTATGGGGCAGTATATAAGTGTAAATAATAATAATAATAATAATAATAATAATAATAATAATAATAATAGTAGACATGAGACCAAGGCCATGCCCCCTTGGGGGCGATCATGTCAAGTTAGGCCTGCCTTGGGGCTGGGCATGTTGGGGTGGGCACCACTCCTTGAGGGCAGCCATATTGTCCTCCTTTTTGGTTTCCAAAATATGGTCAGCCTATGTAGTGTCCTTATTTCATTTATTACATTTATATACCCCCCAATAGCCAAAACTCTCTGGGCAATTTACAAGGATTAAAAATCTTAAAATATAATATTGTAACATAATATAAAAGCATTTACATACACATACACAAACACACACACATGCACATGCACACGCACACGCATACACACACACTATATATGATGAGCATAGTATACAGGTTGGCTAATGCTGAGAGAGATGCTCCATTGGGTACTGTGGTCCCAGCCATTTAAAACTTTACAGAGTAAAACCAGCTCCTGGAATCAGGCTCAGAAATATACAGACAACTAATGCAATTCAGCAGGAATGAGTGGCTGCTGCATTTTGCACAAGCTGTAGCTTCTGAACAGTCTTCAAAGGCAGCCCCACGTAGAGTCCATTGCAGCAATCTAATTTGGAGGTTATCAGAGCATAGACTACTGAAACCGGATTATACGTGTCCAGATATGGGTTTAGCTGGGCCACCAACTGAATCTGGTAGAAGGCACTTCTGCCTCAGGGGGACTGCAATCCCATCCTCCATTCAGACAGAACAACTATCCACCAATAGCATCTCACTCTTGTCTGGATTGTGCTTCAGTTTATTAGTCCTCATCCGGTCCATTGTCACAGCCAGGCACCAATCTAGCACATACATAGCCTCACTTGATGAAGATGAAAAGGAGAAATTGAGCTGCATGTCAGCAGCATACTGATGACAATGCACTCCAAAACTCTGGATGACCACACCCAACGGTTTCATGCAGATGTTGAACAACATGGGGGACAAGACTGACCCCCATGGAACCCCATATTGGAGAATCCACAGGGCCGAGAAATGTCCCCCAAGCACCACCTTCTGGAGCTGACCTTGCAAGTAGGAGTGAAACCACTGCAATCCAGTACCTCCCACTCCTAACTCAGACAATCACCCCAGAAGGATACCATGGCTGATGGTATCCTAAGCTGCTGAGAGATCAAGGACAATCAACAGAGTCACACTCCCCCTGTCTCTTTCTCAACATTGGTCATCACAGAAAGCAGCCAAGGCTGTTTACATTTCTATCTTGAACCTCCACTGAAATGGGTAATTGGTTTCATCCAAGAGCATCTGGAGCTGGTTGTCAATCACCCCCTCAAGGACCTTGTCCAGGAAAGGAACATTTGCCTAAAGTTATTAAGATCTTCTGGGTCAAAGGAGGATTTCTTCAGGAATGGTCTCACCACTGCATCTTTCAGGCTGGATCTTGTTCTGTTTTCAGTAACATTTTCCTTGGGAATGGATTAAGCATACATATAAAAAGGGGCGTGGAGAGAGAGAGAGAGAGATTACATTTCAAACAGCTATTGCTTGCCATTTGCTTTTATAAGGATTGAAACTGTAGATGAGGGTACTATTCATTCATTTTTATTTATTTTTAATGGTGCTGCCATGTGCTGCCCTTGTGGTACTGCCCAACCCATCCCACACATGTGTCCTGCTCCTTCCCTTCCCCTTATGAGGCAAGCAGATTGCTCAGGAAAGACACAGCCTGTGACTACAGCTTAAATCAGGAGGATGGGGGAGGGGCTTGGCTCACCCAGGAACGGCTGCATCCTCAGGTGGTCGCTGTGTTTCCCTTTCTCCATCCAGACTCAGGTGTTGTGCTGTGTGAGAGAAAAGGCTGAAGTTCGCTCCAGCCTCTCCTTCCCTCTGCCACAGCATGCTGGAGTCCAGATGAGGAAAAGCAACAGCCATCTAGTGTGGTGGCCAATGGCTTCTGGATGATATTCACACACACACCCTGCAAGTGTGCCCATCCAGCAGTGGAGTTGGCACCTTGGCAGCTGCCTGTCTACCTATGAGGCAGGTGGTGGTGGAGGGAAGGGCCTCCATCACCACTAGAGAGTGAGTGGCAGTGGGCTGTGAGAAACCTGGCAATGTGAGGCAAGGGGCAGTGGCGGCAGGTAAAGAAAAGGCTGCAGTGCTCAGCAGCAAAGATACAGAGCTACTCTGGAGGTGGAGGAGCACCAATAGCCGTGCCACTACCCCAAACATTGCAAGCACAAAACCATGCAAAGGTGGCGTTCGCAATAGGAAGGTGGCAACAAGCAACCCAATCCAACACTCCTTGCAGCATGCTGCCTGAATGGGGTTCTTCATCCTGCGTTACAGGAGGGCAGACCCTTGTCAGAATGATATAGCCTCAAGCTCTATCATCCGAGTTAAGGGTTCCCCAAGATTTATTTATTTCTTTTACTCACCATTGTGCTCAATGGGGATGTTTTAACTTATGCTACCTTCCCCCCCCCCCCAGTGTAATATTATGTCATTGTCAGTGGTGGGACTGGGGTCTGAGCTTACTCTCTTGACTAAGTCCTACTTCTTCTTTGACATGCCCCTGACACTGCCTAGTGCCAACTCCTCTGCTGACAGAATGGCAGTTATACCCATGTAATATGTTGGCATAACCCTGGTGATATGCTTGTTTAGAGTCCACAACACTGGTCTACCTTCAAGATCTGCTGGCACTTGGGACTTAGCTGGGATCTTAGGGCTGGATTGTGCTATAAATGTGATGGGAATGTTTGAACACACATTTTCTGCCCTTGAAGCAAATACCTTAGACTGATACAAATGTGCCCAAAGCATTTCCACCACACTTTAGAATGCCTGTTTTCACACTTGTGACATCAGAATCCGGACAATTGTCAAGCCGTTTAAAAAGTCAAAGATAATTTTTAAGACGATTACTCTGTGTTTTTATTAAACTAAATTCTGGTCCTCTGCCTACAATTTTGTACAGATGAGACCAGATGTAAAAATTTCAGTGAAGTACAGTTTTTGAAGGCCCAAAGCTACTAATCTTATTACCCTTCACAACCTTATGTATCACACTACAGCAGGGCTCCTCAGGCTTCTATTCAAGATTGCTTTTGGAATGGTTTTCCATTTATTTTATTATCCTTTGAAAGGTAACCAAAAGCCATTAACCCTGCTTGCCTAATCCTAATGACTTGGAGTCAGCCCAGTTCCTAGAGGAGAGGTGTCTAAATTACATGAAACATCCACACAATTAGCAGTAATTGACACTGTACCTGGCATTTACATTAGAAAGCTGAAAGATTGAATGACAGGAATTTGAACTGGCCTGTAACTAAGATGAGTTCTTCTTCCAGTTGCTGCAGCCATGGAAGGAGGAAGGAAACTGGCACCTCACAGGGACCAAGATACACTCTGATAATTCAGTCTTATTTCTGAGGATTATACTGAATGTAATTGGGAACACTGTTTGGAAAATATCTCAGAAGATAGGGCCAAGTCACTAATCTTAAGACTAAAAAATGGTAAAGCTCCTGGAGAAGATGGCCTTCCACCGGATCTCTTTACTGCATTCCCTGACTGGTGGGCTCCAATATTTGCCTCATTATTTACCTTAATTAACATCACCTGGATGTCACCTCGAAGTTGGTCATCAGCTATTGTGGTCCCAATCTACATCAAGGTGCCTAGAAATGATCCTGCAAATTATAGGCCAATTAGTTTATTAGATGTTCCAGGGAAGATTTATGCCAGGTCTCCTCTTGATAAATTGGAGGATTGGGTGGAAGATCACGCTTTGCTTGCTCCAGAACAGGCTGGCTTTCGCCAGGTACGGTCAACTCTAGATAACTGCTTTATGCTGAAATGTATTACTGATAAAAATTTGGCTGGAATTGTAAAGCATGTTTATGTGGCCTTTACTGATTTGAAAGCTGTTTTCAATTCTATTCCTTGGGAATGCCTTTGGAGCAAATTACAATCTATGACATGCAGCTTCTAAAATGAATAATTGCTTTATATTCTGGAACATCCTTACGAGTTAGAATTGATGGAGGACATATATCTGATCCTGTACCAGTTACAAAAGGAGTAAGACAAGGGTGTTTACTTCCCCCCTTCAATTTATTTCTAAATGATGTAGTTGAGTTCTTAAGAGGTGCCCACTATTTTCCAGTTAAAATAGGAAAGCAGAAATATTCAGTCCTTCTTTATGCAGACGATGCAATTCTAATCTCTTACATTGAGTTGGCCCGCATAGATTGTTGAAGCGGTTCAGTTAATATTGCAAGAATGAGCTTCTCTCTTATCACTTACCAAAAAACAAAAGTTATGATATTTGGTAAATTTAAGAAAATCCATAACTGGTCACTTGATGGGAATAAACTGGAGCAAGTATTTTCTTTTAAGTATCTTGGTGTGGCGTTTCAGTGGACAGGTACATGGTCTTCACAGATTCAACCAAGCACCTTGTTAGTTGGTAGAACTTTAAATGGACTATTATGGTACTATCGTACAAAAGGGGCAACTTGGTTCAGCCCACTCTAGAATTGTACAAGATCAGGGTTCTGCCAAAATTGCTATATGAAGCACCACTGTGGGCTATGGCCAACCTGGATCCATTTGAAAGAGCTCAAAATATTTTTTTTGTGTAGACTCCTTGCAGTTCCCATTTCTACAAAATTAGAATTGCTCCATGCAGAACTGGGTGTAATGACAATCAAAGCTGAAATTCTTAGACTAGCCCTGCTTTTTTGGCTAAAAATCACTTTAAAGCAGGTATCAGAATTTCTTCTGATGGTTTTGGAAGAGATGGGCCCCAGCTCATGGAACCATAAAATGCAGTTAGTTGCCATAAATCTGGGATTCTCCTTCTCTTTTATCTTAACTCAAGGTTATGACAGAGCTAAAGGTTTAAGGATACTGAGATGCAATCTCAGGTGGCTGAGATCAAGACTTGCCAGTCTAATAACTTCTATGCCTCCTCTTTGTATTTATATTTTCCAAAATACCTTGTAGATCTACCAAATATTAAAATGAGGGTAGCCTTTACTCGGGCAAGATTAAATGTTCTCCCGTTAGCAGATTGGGTGGGTCAGCATAAGGGGGTTCCTAAGGAGGATAGACTATGCAGTTGCAATTCTGTATCAATTGAAGATACTATTCATGTACTCCTAGAATGCTCTATGTATAACGATCTCAGAACCAAATACATCCATCCGTTGTTAAGATCGCTGAAAGGAAGGCCATCCCTTGTTAAGATTTGCTTCCTATTGTCTGATGCTGAGAAGTATGTATCCTTTAGAACTTCTAAATTCCTTGTCAATGTTCTACAAATACATGCCACAAATTTTAAAGACTGTATGGAAAATGATCCAACTCTTAATGGTTTATTAGTAGAGTTTTAATTGTATAGTGTTTTTTCTCCTCTGTAATTGTGTATAATGGCAATTTGCTAAGACACAATAAAGTATGTATGATATGGTAATTCAGTCTTAAAAAACATTGTGGAAGAATGGTAAGAGGAAACCTTTAGCCCTTCCTCGTGTTAATTCATGTGTGTGTGTGTGTGTGTGTTTGGTGTGTTTTTTTGGCAAAGAAGAAGTTATTCTATTTTTCTAAAAGGCCAAGTCTGGTCTGCACATGCAACTGAAAGAGATGAGAACAAGATGGCAGAATGGACTGTACCACTTCAAGCTACAGGTGGGCATCACTTTCTGAAAGTTGTGTAAAAAGATCAGTCCCTGGAAGTATAAAACTAGCACCGCACGTAGCAGGCAGGCCTAGAATCTCTCTTCATCATGTGCCTGGTGTTTGTTACCCGAGTGAGAATTAAAAGTTATAAGTCTATGGCTGAATTCAGACAACACATTAAGCAACTGGGGGGGGGGGAACAATAGTCAGTTGTGTTGCTTATTGTGTTGTGTGAAGGGTAACACACCGCTCACAAACTACTGACAGTATGCTATTCCGCCCAAATAAGCAATGGAGAGAAACAACTGGCTTGCAAGTTGTTTAGCTCAAAGCCAGTTGTTTAAAGTGTTGTGTGGAGGGGTGAGTGTGTTAATAGCATGTGGTGAGTGGGTTAAAACACAAGCCCATAGAGACAGATGGCAAGAGTGACCAAAGCGACGGCTACCACTCTACTACAACTGGTGCAACTTGCAGAGGCTGCTGGGATAGAACTGGGAGGACTGAGGGAGGAGGGAGGGTGGGGAGAGGGGTGGGGGCTGTGTCAGTCAAATGCCGGGTTGACTATTAGTCCACAATGCCAGCCTCAACCATCCACAGTTGTGTAGGAATATGGTGTGTGGGGTGTACCCACAAAATACTCAACCCACCATTGACTAATGTGTTGTCCGAATTCAGCCTATGTGTAGTTAGATCCTCAGGACATAGAAGCTTTCAAAATATCTTGTCCCAGACTGTGTATCATTTTGTTTTCCTCAGTTTGCTGTTACCATCACACACCCCTTGCCTGTTCCCAGCTTCCCAAACATTTCCTGGCTACTTCCCAGGAAAATTACCTGGTCATTTTCATGGTGAACAACAGTGTATCAACTCCCACCACCCACAACACACTCAGTGACAGATGTTTTCATACCAATAGACCAGTATTTATTTATTTATTTATTATTTTATTTATATCTTGTCGTTTCATCCAAAAATTGGTGTTCAAGGTGGCTCCCAAACTTTTTGGGTCCATGAGCACATGTGGAATTTTGAGAGAATGTCTGTCAAAAAATGGCTGCCATGGGGCGGGCCCATTCATGAAATGGCTGCTGTGTTGGTCATGGCTGGTCAATAAATGCTCATTTCCCAGAAGACAAACTGGTGAGAGTAAAAAAAAATTAATGAACCTAAAGATAGTGCTGAAGGGCAGCACTTCACCTTGTCACATACCAGCCTCATAGTTAAATAATAATATTGAACTTCTTAAGAAATATGATAAAGATCATGAGGGGCACAGAGCTTTGGTGGGCACCAAGAGAGGTATCCATGGGCACCTCTTGGATGCCCCAAAATAAAATCAAGATTAAAATTAACAGTTGAAATAACCATAAACACAAATATATTAAAAACACAATAAAAACACACAACAATGAAAGAAACAACCCAACAGTCCTTGCATGCAGGCACACATTCTGGCAAACTGACAAGGGACACCCAAATCAGAGAGACTTCTTTATTGCAGGAAATCCCACAGTAAAAGCTTAATGGTTACACACTTCACACATTCATTTGGCTGGTGGTCAGAGCTATAGGCTCCAAGAAATTCCCAAACAGTCAAAAGCTAATCAATACAATAGCAACATTGTATCCCTGTTGCCATCTCCACAGTTCCATAAATGGGTTCACAAAACCTGGACAAAGGAGGAGAATAATTCCTGATATGATCCTCAGGCAATCACGGGGAAATTCTTGAAAGGCTTACAAACCACCCAAGGAAGCTAGTTGGTAACTCAAGGGAACATGGTCAAAGCCTAAACAAGATCTTGGGGAAGGTAAAACCTCAGGAACAAGGTGTCCCATGATTCTGCTTTAGCACTGAGAACTCTCCACTGCATGATTCAGCAGAGGAAAAGTCCAACAGGCAAAATCCAGCCCAGTTTGCTGCTAAACTGAACTGTTGACAAACAAAAACACACAATCCATAGCAAATGAGAGTCTATGAAAAGCCTCACAATACTTTTCATGGCAAGCACTTAGTAATCAAACATCCAATCCATGAGGAGAGTGCTTTCAAAGACCCAGATGGTGATGGATCCAAATAGGGAGGGGTTTCAGGCCATGAGATGAGATGTTTCTAGAAAAGGCTCCTTGCCTTTGCCTTGGCTTATAAAGGGATGTGTGACCTTCTCCAGGCCACTTGACAGACAAGGGCTTTGGCCTTTCAGCAACGCCCCTATCCAAACAGGGCAGCACTGCTCAGCCCACCAAGATGACGCTTCAGTGACTCCTTCTGCAAATCCCCCACCTCTTCCAAAACTCTATCAGCTTCCCAGCCTCTCAAGGTCACACTGGGTTGTAAAGAATGACTCCCGTCTGCTCTTTTGTGAGAACACTTGACAGAAATAAGCTTGCACAGATTCTGACATTCCAAACTAGTTCTAATTAAATCCTAACTAAAAATTGTAAGGCCTCATGGCAGTGTCAAAACCTACTCCTGACAAAGAGGAGACTATCTGGCTCCAAGGGGCTGATTAATGCCACTTGCAGAAGAGCAGTGACTGATTGTTGGGGGAAATGTTGAGTCATGTCCTTCAGGGATCATTGAGGTGAGTACCATGTAGTTCCTTTAGAAATGTGTCCTAATGTGACATAAGACTTGGACATGGGTGTGTGTGTGTGTGTAAACATTCAAACCCAGCTACACTGATTCATTATTGAACATCATAATTACAAGGGAATCAATGTCTTTAGGAACCTAGCAGAGGGTAAAAAGGTTGTGCATATTCTAGAGATCCCAAGCCTGCTAGCCACAGGGTGGGAACCACTTCCTTTGTCTATGTTAATGGAGAACAACTACAGTACACCTGCTGCTTTCTTGTCCTGGGTGTATCTCTGTCCCAGTGACAAAGCATCAAGGGAAGAAAATGGTGAAGCACACATACGTTAGAGCCCTGTGCAAGAGCAAGGAGGTCATACCAGTTAATTCATCCCCACCTTCTCCTGGTTAATAACTTTGTGATTAAACAAAATCCAATAATAACAACAATAAAATAAACAGCTATGCAGAAGGGCATGGTGTCTATCCAGTTTATTATATTGAGTACCACATGCATGACTATTTATCTTCTGGACTGACATTGTCACTATGTGCTAGGTCTAACGAAGTCCTGGTTCTCAGGGAACAAGTTAATTCCTTTGAAGGCAAGATTGCTGAAACAGAGAAGTTGAGAGAGGCAGACAGGCTCACAGACAAGAGTTCCAGGGAACTGTTAGCAGACTCCCAGTTCATGGGTGACAGACCCTCTGTGGACCCAGAGAATGTAGGAGTCATTCCAAGTAAGAGGGAAAGGATCACTTAGACAGGACCCATTCCGTGAAAGATGAATAGACATCATTAGAGGAATTTCAGGACTCACTTACTGTTATAAAAGAGGTTTGGGAAGAAGATGTAAAGGGAAAAATTAATGATGATAACTGGGGGAGGATATGGAATGTAAGAATGTTAAAGTTACTGTCGATTAGAATTAAGGAGAATTACTATAAGACAGTTTGGAGATGGTATCTAACACCTGTAAGATTTCACCAGATTGATAAAAAAGTGTCTAAGAATTGTTGGAGGGGATGTCAGGAGGTTGGGACCTATTTTCATATGTGGTGGAGCTGTGAACATGTACAAAAATTTTGGGAAAGGGTTTTTAAAGAAATAAGTGACATAATTGGAAGGAAATTGGAACTAAACCCAAAGTTAGCTGTACTAGCAATATGGGATAGGGAGAATGAGCATATAACTAACAGAGAATTGGTAAACAACCTCCTGGCACCGGTTAGAATAATCATTGCTAAAAATTGGAAAGGGCAAGGAAGCTATACAATAGAAGTTTGGTATAAAGAAATTTGGGATATGGCCTTGAATGATATGTTGACATGTAAAATGAAAATAAAGAGGGGAATGTCCAGTAAGAGTGATTTTGGAGAAATATGGAGTCCCTTTTTGGAATACGTTTTAAGATCGGGAAAGGGACAAACGCCTTCAAAAGAATCGCTAAAATTCTGGAAGGAGGAAGAATGATCATGAGAAGGTCTCGGGGGGGGGGGTGCACGGGGGGATTGTTGAGGGTTGTAGTTTGGTTTATACTGTGTATGTTTTATTATGTGTATGTTTCTTGTGTTGAAATTAATAAAAATTATAATAATAATAAAAAAAGAAATGTAACCAACTGGCCTTCTGATGGAGATGTAGACTGCATAGAAAATTGCCTACCTGGTGTGAAGATTGTGGAATCAAGTATTATCTAATTAACTTTGTAGATAGTACTAGAGTGGAGGCAGTAGTCATGCTGCATGTTGGTACCAATGATGTAGAAGCCAAATTTAGGTTATTGGGTTGAGAACTTGAAAGCCATGGACTCCAAGGTAGCTTACTCTGAAATGACACCTGTTCAACATGCAGGACCAAGTAGACAAGTAAAGGTGAGGAGTCTGAATGTATGGATAAGACAGTGGTGTAGGAACGATGCAGTTTAGGTTATTATTATTATTATTATTATTATTATTATTGGGGAACATTTTTAGATAAGTCAGACCTAAACAAAAGGGATGGGCTCCCTTTGAAGAAGAATGGAATGGAAGAATGGATATCAAAGCTTTTAAACTGAATGCAAGGCAAAAGCAGATAGAAGCTGGGAAACATCCAGTTCGGACTTAGTCATCCCGAGGGGACGAAGGTGAAAATCTTGATAGCCAATCATAAGGCCTAGGGGCCATAGTGGAAAATGCACACACCAGAGACACTTGGAGAGGGATACTGCATATAGGTGTTTCTTTGGAAATGCTAAAAGTCTCTGAGCCAAGATGGGGGAGTTACAGTGCTTGATTTTAAGGGAGAACTTAGACATAATGGGCATAACGGAAACCTGGTGGGATGGAGATAACCAATAGGAGATGGTCATCTCTGGATACACACTCTATAGGAAGGGGCATACTGGAAGTGCTGTCACTATGTTAAAGAAGGCACAGTGTCCAGCAGCAACTAGTAACCCTATATTTAAGTTATGGAATTCAAGGCAAAGTTCTAAACCATTTTAGGCTGCATTTTTAATAGTGTGGAAATAACCCATTTCTGTTGTGAAGCATTTGGAACCATATCAGTTCTATTAGGCCTCATACCCAAATAGAAGATTTGCCAAAACATTTGCATGACATTTTAGCTTCATTGGTTGAGCTAGATCCACCCAGAGCTTAAAATGCAGTTTTCTTCTTCTTTGGGAGTAATGAATGTTCCTTATAAGATTTTAAGAACACTTCCAAGATTTGGGGAGTAAAGTTTGTTCTCATTCTTCTTATTATCACTTTTGAGGTTGGCATTCCTTGTCGAACCATTACTGTCCCTTCAGGTGTACTGTATTCTTCCCTAAATTAGCTTGATTAAGAGAGCAATCCTATGGTCCCTAGACAGAGTCTGAGGTGCCAGAGAATAGTCTGGATTCCTGAGCTAAATTCCAGAGAGGGAGGCATAGTGGAGGTGAGGATAGTCTCAGCTGCACCTCTCGCTCTGCACTGCACTGGATACTTGTAAGCCTCCAAATCTGGAGACTTATGAGTAAGAAAACAAGAACATAAAAAGTGTCGTACTGGATCAGGCCAAGGGTCCATCTGGTCCCGCACTCTGTTCCCACAGTGGCCAACCAGTTGTCGATTAGGGACCCACAAGCAGGACACAATGCAACAGCACCCTCCCACCCATGTTCCCCAACAACTGGTGTATACAGGCTATTGCCTCTGATACTGGAAGTAGCACATAGCCATCAGTACTAGTAGCCAAGTATCAAAAGGATGGATCCAATGGGATTGTGTCCTAAAGATATTCAGAAACTGAGGTGAACCAAGGCTGCCTCTACAAGAGAGGTTTAAAGCTCTTTCAAGGCTGATTAAAAATTTTACCTCTACAAGAGAGGAGCGCAAATTGGGGGCTGAGGCGCTTTAAACATCCGATTATGTACATTATCGAATGCGCGTTAAACCGCGAGTTTTAATTTGCGGCGGCAGTTAAAGTGCCTTACCGCCGTGTAAACATGTGATTCTCCACATGTAAACAAGTTTAAAGTGTGTTTCGGTCGTCCCGTAATGCGCTTCGCCGCCTCTCGTACAGAGATATTAGGAGTAAATGCGCCTCTGCGAATATGCACATAATCGGGCAGCCAGGCGCCAAAGTGAATCCTTCTAGAGGGGGTCCAAGTTTAGAATGTAATATTTCTTAGTACAGGGGTCTAAAGTTAAGAAAGAAGAAACCAGTTCATATGAAACATAGAATAGTAGAGTTGGAAGGGGTCTATAAGGCCATTGATCCAACCTCCTGCTCAATGCAGGAATCTACATTAAAGCATCCCGGACAGATGGTTGTCCAGCTGCCTCTTGAAAGCCTCTAGTGTGGGAGAGCCCACCACCTCCCTAGGTCATTGGTTCCATTGTCGTATTGCTCTAACAGTCAGGAAGTTTTTCCTGATGTCCAGCCGGAATCTGGCTTCCTGTAACTTTAGCCCATTATTCCGTGTCCTGCATTCCGGGTTGATCGAGAAGAGATCCTGGCCCTCCTCTGTGTGACCACCTTTCAAGTATTTAAAGAGTGCTATCATGTCTCCCCTCAATCTTCTTTTCTCCAGGCTAAACATGCCGGAGTTCTTTCGATCTCTCCTCATAGGGCTTTGTTTCCAGACCCCTAATCATCCTAATCAACCAAATAGGGATCTTGAGGATGCTTTTTGACAATTTCTAATAGAGAGTCTATCAGTTCCTCATGGAAAAACAGTAGCTTGAATACTGATTCACTATATAGACTATGCAATCCCATACGTGTTTACTCAGCAGTACTCCTGCACTCTGAGATGATCGAGAAGAGATCATCCCAACAGTCTTTTGGTGCCTTTTATCATGGATTGACTTAGTAAATCAGCTTGGTTTAGCTGTAATCTATCACATGTCTGTTTTAAAAGGACAGAAATCGGTTGATGATCAATATATCCCCAAGGAATTACAGTAAAGACAGCTACCCTTTTCAAATGAGATACTGAAAGGCAAATGTAACATATAGTATGAGTGCCAAAGAGAAATAAGGAAAAATTACTGTTGGTGTCATCAGGCCATTTCCCATTATTATGGATGTCACAGGAGTCCAAACGGGGCATGGAGTCTCACTCAGTTTCCTGAACCCGTTTACCAGACCCCTTTCATTGAGTGGCATGTGGCAGCTCAAGGTTTTCCAGGAATGTAATGTTAAATAAATGGCAGCCATAAAGTGGCCATTTATGCAACATTACAGGACCATTTACACCTGTAATGTTGCATAAATGACCCCCTTATGGCCACAGTTATGTGGCATTACATTCTTAGAAAAACCTGAGCCAAACGGAGACTCACTATGGGTGGCCCTGTGGCTTATGCAGCAAGTGGGCACGAGCGCTGGTAAGAATGACAGCGAGAACAGTTAGTGGTGAGTCCATCCTTAGCCATTAGTAAATCTATAATTAATTTTATACAAACAGTTTATTAATGAGGTACAATTTGCATTAATGAGGGTATCTCTGGACCTCCTGGGACAGAAGAAAAAATTATCTCCCTCTCCTATTTCCATAGAGCTGCCAAGCATCATCGTCACCTATCTTTGCATTAAAATCCCCAGCTAAGTTTATAACTGCATGGAGATAAATCTCTTCGAGTCATAGAATCATAGAATAGTAGAGTTGGAAGGGGCGCATAAGGCCATCGAGTCTAACCCCCTGCTCAATGTGGAAAGCAATGTGGAAAGGGAGACCCATCAGGAAATCTCATGGTACTTAAAATGTCTTGGTAATAGTAATTTTAAGTATAAGGGCTTGAAGCTTCCCCATGACTTGTATTGTGCATAACATTTTAAAACAGAAAAAATGGCCAAATCGCCTGCTAGCCTGCCCTCATGTTCCAAATGCATAGCTGGTAGGGATGAAACAATGCAGCCTGAAATTATCAGCTCATCCAAATAATATAATCTTTCTGCAATATCTGGACAAACTTCTCATTTTACTAACCTGCAATGTTCCAAGATAAAATTACAAGACTGACTTGCTTTGGAGAGGGCTGTTAGTCAATAGTTTGCCCTCTGTGTCTCAAATTTGCATTAAATTGGTGAGTGTTTGTCAATGGGACTTAAGAGAGTTTGGAGATGCCTCATCACTGTATGATTTGTTATAACATGCCATGTCTGGTGAAGTCAATATAGCACAAGATTTTCACTTTCAGTCATCTGAAACTTGGAATAAAGCTTTAACAGGCAAAAAACTGTTAGACTGAGTGTGGTTTGTGGCCCTTGTCTATGGTTTGAAATTAGGAGATACTGGAATTAAATTAGTATTTTCTTTCTCCCAAAACGGGTATTTGCTTAATTTAAAGAAATGGATGGTTTTATTAAAGAAATTAGATTTTGAAGCAAAAGTTCTTATTTTTTGTCTTCCACATAGCTATTGTTTATAGCTGGTAGAAAAGAATTCACAAGTAAAGGTCTTGTTTGTTTGTTTGTGTGTGTGAGTGAGTGAGAGTAACCCTATTCTTAACCTCCTGCATATTATAGCATGTTTAAAGCCCAATTCCACACTCCTCCCCCCCCACACACACACTCCCTATTTTGAAAAGTAAATATTATGAAACAAAAACAACTTCTTCCCAACTCAGGGCTATCCCTGATAGGCCTTGTAAGTCCGAACAAGTGCTTGCTTTCCTAGGGAGGAGCCATGTACATCTTTGAGAAACCCATTATGAATAATTTAGGTACTTACCCTACCCTAATTTAAGTTACAATCCATATATGTGCACTTACCTGAGAATATGCTCTATACAAACAATGGGATTTACATCTGAGTAGACAAGCATAGGATTGCACTGTTTAATCCCCAGCCAAGAAATGTGATTGTTTAAAGGTTGGGAGGATTGAGAAATACACAAAGGAGGAGGATTCAGAAATTCTTTTTACTTTCATCATTTTCAAAACCCAACTTTAGGGTTGTGGGTGGTTTGTTAACCATGCCAACAACCCACCCTCACCAGGTTCAGATGACATGACAACCTGCAGGTGTTGGAAACTATGGTGGCTTATTTGAAAATGATCGTGCAAACCAGGTCATTGTCTGCAAGTCCATTATTTGCTTTATTTTTTCTTAGAATGCTCCAATGCGCCTCATTCCAAATTCTTTTTAAAAACTGCCTTCTGTACCTTTTTGCAAGGCTCTGGGGTGATTAATAAAGGCTTAACCACCCATTTAGTTTTCCCATCAATGCCTATATCAGTCCAGCCTGAACGAGTTTAATGTGAATACCCCCAACCCCATTTTGTGTCCAAAAGCTGGCAAAGACCATGTTAACCTATGTCCATAGTGCAGTTCCAAGTAGTCCCTTGTATTTCTCTTCCTCTCAAACAAGTCAATCCCACTTTGACTTCATTTCCTCCTCTTTTAAATCTATCTATTTTCCCCCTTTGCAATTAAAACTTGTGCTTAGCTCTCCAAGCCTCCCAATTTCCCTAGCACCCTCCCAACACTTTACTTGGTGAGTCATAACTCCTTGCCTCCATTCCTTCTTGCTCTACCACAATTTTTAGGAATGAGGACATTCACTAAAATATACTCTCATCCAAATCACTTATAAAAATGCTGAACAGCAGAGGCTCTAGGTCAGATTCCTGTGACACCCGACTCAAATGTTCCCTCCAGGTTGATGCAGTGCCATTAATTAGCACTCATTGGCCCCATTCACATGATCACGGGGGGAGGGTAAATTATCCACAGAGCAACGAGGGCTAGGAAAACCACAATGTGTGTACCCACCACACGGCGGTCCCCATGGTTAACTTACCCTGAGTTTTGGGGTTTACTTAGTTTCTGCTACTCTGTGGATAAATTTGTGGCCTCCCACTGCAGCGCCCACCTACCCTACAGTGGATTACATTTTGAGCGCTCCACGGTGGGCTATAGCACATTGTCTGAACATCCCCATGCTCAACCAGCTGTGGATCCACTGAACAGTAGCGGTATCCAACCCACATTTTACTATCTTGTCAACAAGGATATTATGGGAAACCTTGTCAAATGCTCTACTGAAGTGAAGATATACTCTGTCCACAGCTAGAACCACAGCACTATGATCTATCAAACTAGTAACTCTATCAAAAATGCCATAACTCATTCTTATCAACTATGCTGATTTGTAGAAATTAATGCACTTTTTTCTAGATGCTTACAATCTGACCACTTAATTATCTGTGCTAGAATGTTGCATAGACATCAGAGAAATAGACATCAGGCTGACTTGTCCCCTCGCTTCATGGATCCAGCTTTCCTCCATTTTTGAAGAAAGGGACATTTGCTTGTCTCTAGCATTCCAGCACCTCACCCATTCTCAAAGTTTATAGTCAATGTCTCTGAAATAACATCTGCAAACTCCTTCAGCCTCTGGAGGTATAATTCTTATGGCCTTTGAGAACCTTTTAGTAGAAGGGTAAGATTTTTTTTTTTAAAAAAAGAAATACATAAATATATTTGCCCAGTTTGCACACAGTGGCAAGTGTTGCCAACATTTCACATATTCAACCTCCAATTGGAGGTTGCTATATGTTGTCCAAACCCAGATAGTATAGGTTAATTGTGGATTAAATAACCCACAATTCACCTTTGCAAACAGGCCCATTAGATAAGTAGAAGGAAAGCTGGGCAATGAATTGTGTGATCCATTAAGATTATAGCTGGTGTGTCAGGTCTTATTATGGAAAGAAGGTAATTTGATCACATAGTGATAAGAAACTGCACAAGTAAATCAGGTGTTGCTGGTGTTTCAATTCCAAGCACTCCTGCATGTTCACTTGTCATTAGACTGTATTCTATGATACAATTCTATTATATAAAATTCAGTACTAAACTGAATTCTTAAATTATTTTTCCAGCAATTTCCAATTCAGCATAGTGTAAGCAGCTAGTCTCATATTAAAGTTAAAAAGCCAAGAGGTATGGGCCTCCTCAGAGACAACACTATTTGGAAAAAGGTCAGATAATAGTGGCACATATGTACTTCGGAAATGTCAGGTAGGGAAGTAAGCAGCAGAAACTGTCCACGTTCCCCTTCCCCTTTTTAAATTATATATTATGGTACCTCAGCTGCAAACAGAAACGTCTTCTTACATCATTCATGACAGAAGGTGTGCCCACACCTAATGTGAATGGCATTTGGTAGTTCCTATGAAACGTGTTGTTGCAGCAAAATGTTTTCACTGATTTAAGTATTCAGTTTAGCATGAATCTTCCTTGGTGCTAAACCCTTTCCAGAACCAATATTTTCCAGTCCTAAGCAGGAACTGGCTTCTATGGGCACCTTTAACTGTTTTGCAATGGAAATCTGCAGGGCACTATATGAACAAGAGCAAGGGTAATAAATAATAGTCATGGATAACTCCCACAGAGAGTTCTGGAAACATACTGTTTGCCTTGAAAAGTGGGGTATAAATACCTAAATAAGATCTTTGAGGGTAGACCATTGTAATCAGTCCTACCTCAGCCTTTGTCAGACTTGAATCAAGGACTTCTTGGGTCATGCACATGATTTCAATGGGACTTCCATGTAAGCGTACCTAGGAGCCTTACTGCCTTACACCAGTTCTCAAAATATGTGAGAACAGAAAATGCGAACCATAAAAGCATCAAGGCAAGATGCAGGCCTTTTCCTGAGCAGCAGTCCTCCTGGTGCTGTGTATTCAAACTCCTGCCTGCTCTTCCCAAGCTACCTTCCTTCTTGGCCAAACTGTCTATAACTTTGCCCTACTCCCAGGACTCCATCACACCTCATTTTTCCCTAGGGTGACCAGATAAAATCCGGGTCAGGGCTCATGTAACTTTAACAATTGTAGAGAAAAGGGAATTTCAGCCAGTGTCATTTGTATGCAATTAGTTCCTGGTGAAATTCCCTCTTCATCACAACTGTTAAAGTTGCAGGGGCCCTGCTTTCTTTTGTATCTGGTCACTCTAGTATAGTGCCTGCACCTTTAACTGTTGTTAAAGGTGCAGGCACCCTATTTTCCTCCCCAGGTTGTGTTCGCAGTTCCCCCCCCCCCCATTTCCTTAGTGGGTCAAGTGCCAGGCACTTTCACATCTGTGTATTGTTGTGTTCATGCCAGCAAAATCTCCCATTCTCCTTCCCCCTGTAGTTAGTTTTTTATATTTTTTAATATATTTTTCTACGCAAATCCAATAGTACGGCAGCCTGAAACTGCACAGTTACAGTAAAACAACACACTATGTTTTCCCCTAAGATCATATTAAACAAGATAAGTGAAGAGAAAGTATTAAAATTAGGTTTTGAAGAAGTTTGTGGCCAATGTTGACATGGCAAGAGGAAGCTGACATTGTTCTGGTCAGGAAACCTAGACATGCCTACTCAGGAGTAAGAACCATACAGTTGAATAGGGCCGAGTCCTGGGCACACGTGGCGGCCTCACTCGCCTCCTCCACGGGATGTTCAGGCACCCTCTCTCCCTCCCCCTTCACGGTTGAGCTGTCATAAATCACTGGCATTAAACTCGATAAGCAGTAGGGAAACATCAATAAACAGTCCGTGGTCGAAAGCCGAAGTATCCATCAGAAATCAGGTCAAACAAGACTGGATTCAGGAATGCACCAAAGAGTAGTCAGAGTCTGGTCCTAAGTCAGGATATGTCCAGGAAAGATCAAGGAGCTGGTGTGCAAGTACCAAGAACAATAGTTGCTTCCAGCGTCACTTCTGAGTTCTGGCATATTTTTAATGGGGATGGTGGTGACTGGGAATTGTTGTCAGCTGCATTGGCCTTCAGCTGGCTTCTGCCTGTTCCCAGGAAGGGCCACTCCCCAAACATTCCCAGGCTCAGCTGTTCCTCCTTTCTGTTTAATCCCTCAAACTGAAGCACAACATGAGCAGTTGAGCAGAGAACCACCCTACCCTCCTCTTTTGTCAGCAAGACCGCCCTTCAACACACACTTCCCCAGCAAAAAATGGGATGGTCCAATATAGCACAAGAACAGCAATACACGGGAGGGAGGAGCGGCTTTATTGCGTACGGGGGAGGGGGGGACAGACTTTCCTTGCTCCAAAATAAGATGGAAAATGGAGGGGAAGAGGTGAGATGAGTGCAGGACAGGGATGAGGTCATGTGAGTACCATGCTGGAAAAACGCATCCCAGGCATGGCGAGTGTGTGATAAATTGCTGGTGTGGTGGAGCTCCCAGGTCCTCTATATGTTTATCTGACTTTATCAACCTTGACTAAGATTCTTGTTTGAGGTTGCTATGATAAGATAGTCCCAGGCTTCAGTCTCACTTCATGCTTATTGTCCTTATTTATTTTTATTAATTTAAAGCATGTTTACCCCAATCTTTAGTCACGAAAGCTAGCAGAGCAGCTTACATCACTTGAATAACGATACCTGCACCCTGGGAAATTGCAAACTGCCAGGCACCTTCTGAGAAAAGAAAAGGCAAGGTGTATCACACATGCATGTAATAAGCTGGGCACAATATCACGAGTAGCACCTACACAGCATATCTTGCTGCTGAGGTATAGAAACATTTTTAAAAAATTTTTTAAAATATCATCCTTATCTAATCAGTACATATCCTTATCAAATCAATACTAAACCATTGGTTTTGAAATGTACAGTTCAATCCTATACAGGTCTACTCAAAAGTAGGTCCCACTTAATTTAATAGGGCCTGCTCCTTGGTAATTGGGTATAGGATTGCATTCTTGATCTCTGAGGAATACATAAACATTTGCATTCATTTCAAAATCTGTTCAAAAAATATTCCTGCTGCATTTTTCTCCTAATCTCCTTCCCCCTCCCCAATTTTATGTGTGCATTTTAATCCTTTTTGACACACAAGGGAGTGGGATTTCTGACAGTGGGAGAAAACGTAAAAGTGTCAGGCAAACAAACAGAAGCCCATGTCCTGTTTCTTGAAGGGAAACTCTGTGGGGTAAAGGTGGCTACTGGGGTTTTAAGGCTAAAGAATCTGCGATGAAGCATGGGTCTTTATAGTCATTAGCACTCTACCGAGCTTGCCTTTTAGCTCTTGGGGGATTTTGCTGAGATAAGGCCTTCCGGCCAGTTCATCAACAACCGCCCCCTCATTGCATACTGACGGTGCCTGGCCATCAGGGAGCATTGGGCTGTACTGCTCAGGGATGTCCAAGCCCACCTAGATGCACAGCAGGGTGAGGGAGAGAGTGACGCAAAGCAGACAAGAGGGCCCCTAGCGTGGCCTGGGGATGCTGGCTGGATGCTCCTGACAACCCACCATACAACCCTCAGGCCCATTGTGCTTGTTAACCACCCTATGTGTGCTGCCACATTGTGTAACAATGTATTTGGGTTTGTGGGGGGGGGGGGGAGAGATTTGCAAACTGATAAATTCTTACATGTTTGTGTGTGTGTTACTCTTTTTCATAAAGGCCAATTTTATATAAGTGGTAGCACTAAAGAGGCCCATTTATGCAAAATTAAGGTGTAAATGGTCTATTTAGACCATTTAGACCACTGACGCCTGTAATTTGGCATAAATGGGCCTCTTTACAGCTGCCATTTACATAAAATCAGTCTTCAGTCAAAAGCCTGAGCTGCCATTTTGCACACAAAATGTGTGCTGAGTTGCACAATTGGGTGAATTCACAATTGCAGGTTTGGGAACAAGTTACAGCTTCTATGCTAGCAATGTCTCTGATAAGAAATGCACAATTGTGCTATAATCCTTTAGCAAATGAGCACTACAGTTTTCTATGAAGTCTGGCCCCAATCCTACAAACATTCAAGGTTTTATAGCTGCACCCGTGATTTTCACTCCTTTGTGAGCATCACATAGGGTTTGATGGTGCATCAGGTGCCTCCTGACTAGGGGAGGCTGTGTATGAAGTTTGGTCCAGGTCATGCAAACCTCCACCATTTTATAGCTGCCACCCCCTTTTGGCTGCGTTGGGGATTTTTGTCACTCCTTTGGGAGTCCCATGGGAGTAGCAAGTCTGCCTGCCCCCTTCATAAGATCACTGCCGTGATTTTACTCCCCATTGAGACTGGGCACTTCTTGCTTTATACATTCATAAAGAGTGCAGTAGTGAGCGGAGGGAGCAGGAGCAGGAAACAATCCGCTCTCATTTGCTGAGCGGGAGTTCAGGGTGATGATGTTCAGCTCTCCTCTCAGGCTCCACCCATCCAACCCCAAAGTTTCAAATCCTGTGTATCAGCCGAAAACACACTGAGAGAATCACTTTTAGGTACTGTCTACTCTGCTGCTCCCACCTCGTCTGTCGCTGAGTGACCAAAGCTGTTTTCAGGAAAAAGCAGAGAAAAGCTAAAAATGATTCTCAATGCAGCGCCATGAAGATCTCCCCATACAGGCTGGCAGATGCATTGAAACAAAGGTGTGGTGTGATTGACTAACATGTGGGTGGGGGGGAGGGGACGGGCGAAGTCCTGGCAGCAAAGAGAAGGAGATCCATGTGGAGAATGGCGTAGGAAGGGAAAGAGCCTAATAATGGATCCTGCCAGTTTGTGAACAAAGAGGCACCACCAACAGGCTGCTTCCCTGTATGGAACCACGTAAAGGCTTGGTAAGGGGATGGGAAAGGGTTGCGGAAAAGTTGGCTTGGATTTCCCAGGAAAGTGGGGGTAATGAAGGAAGAGGGGAAGGGGAAGAGATGTTATAGCACCTCTCCAGTTGTTCTTTTTTCTGAATAGCTTGAATGCGACAGGATACCTCTTCGGGAACAGAAGGAGGCAATAAGGAGGAGCTTTCGTAAAGTTCTTTCAAAACGGACGGCTTCTTTGGTTCAAAGAATCCCAACTACTGCGTTCACTGTCTGCTGTTTATATGTTCAAAGCCTGAGCGTGTCAAACTTACTCTCCCTCATGGGATGTAGCAAGATAACAAGCGGTTAAAGGTGCTATCAGAGTGGCACATTGAGGTCTGGTGCTGAAATACACTCTTTTGCGGCTCCAGAGTTTTGTGCTAGTTTTGTGCCATTTTGAGCCACCACCACCAAGTGTGTATTGATACATGAAGTGTGGGTTTGGAGGAAATGCATCAAGAAACCAACTTTGTCACAGCACCTCCAAACCTGTGCCAACGTTTTGTGCTAGTTTTGTGTCATTTTGTGCCACAAACACTGAGTTTTGTGCTGCAACCTGAAGCGTGAAAATGACAAATCCTTTGGTGTGGTCTGGTGACTGAGGGGGGGGGAAAAGCATTCTCAGATCCATTCCAAACTGGTGCCAAAGTTTTGTGCACAAAACCTGAGGTTTTTTTGCCACTGCCAAAAAATCTATCTTGCTACATCAAGTGTGGGTTCAGAGGAAAAACCAAAATACCCACTTTGTCATAGCACCTCCAAACCAATGTCAATGTTTTGTGCCATTTTGTGCCAACTTTGGGTGGCAACACAAAACTAGCACAAAACTTTGGCACACATTTGGATCTGTATTGAGAATGTGAATTTTTTTCTAATTCACCAGAACACCCCTAATGGTATGTCACTTATACAATTTGGGGGGGGGGGAGCACATAACTCAAGAACTTTGGGGTCCAGATAGTTTTCTCATCCATCCTCCCAATTCTTCGAAGAGGATTAGAAAGGGAAAGAAAAATACTCTGGGCGAACGACTGGCTACGAAGGTGGTGCTGACATGAGAGATTTGGATTCTGGGACCATGGGCTACACTACCTGGAAGATGGACTGCTGGCAAGGGACGGGTTGCACCTCACAAGGCTGGGAAGAATGTGTTCGGCCACAGCATGAAGAACTTCACAGGGGTGGGGGCTTTAAACTGAATCCTATGGGGGCGAGAGGCATAGACTTTGAGGCAACAACGGATGAAGGCTTATGCACCGTAACAGAAAGAACAGCTCCAATAGTGCCCCAAAACAATGTTCACAACAATGTAGGAAAGAAGCCAGACTGCAAAGCACATGGGCTTCGATATCTATATACTAATGCCCAGAGTCTGGGAAGGAAACAGAATGAACTTGAACTCTTAATACATGAAGGCAAATACGACCTGATAAGTATAACTGATACTTGGTGGGTGGACGCCCATGACTGGAATACAGCAATTGGGTATAATTTCTTCAAAAAGAACAGAAGAAATAACAAGGAAGGCAGAATCGCACTATATGTTAAAAATATTTATCCCTGCACAGAAATACAGGATGAGCCTGGGAGCCCCATCAAGAGCATCTGGATTAAAATAAATGGAGCAAGGAATAAAAGGAGCATGATAGTCAGAGTCTACTACCGACTACCCAATCAAGGAGAAGGTGAGGACGAAACTTTTGAAAAGCACATTGCCAGTGTTTCAAGGAAATACGATGTAGTAGTAATAGGGGACTTCAATTACCCCGATATCTGTTGGGAGACAAGTTCTGCCAAAAGTGGCCCCTCCAAGAAATTCCTGACATGTGTGGCTGATAACTTTCTCCTACAGAAGGAAGAGGAAGGAACTAGAGGAACGGCTATCCTTGACTTGATACTGACCAATAGGGATGACTAGGTGGATAAAGTGGCAGTTACAGGAACTCTGGGGGAAAGTGACCACGTCATCCTTGAGTTCTTGATTTTAAAGGAAGCAAAAGCTGAGTGTAGCCATACACGTATTCTGGAATTTTGGAAGGCTGATTTTTAAAATCAGAACTATGATAAGTAAGGTCCCATGGCAGTTGCTCTAATGAGAAAAGGATTCCAAGATGGGTGGGAGTTTTTTAAAAAGGAAATTTTAAAGGCACAATTACAAACAATTCCAAGAAGGAAAAAAGATAGAAGACAACAGCAGAAACCAATGTGGTTCCACAAAAAGCTTAGAGATGACCTGAAAACAAAAAAGGGCACATATAGGAAGTGGAAGGAAGGCCAGGCTACAAAAGAAGAGTACAGACATGTAGCAAGGGATACTATAGTTCCTGGTGAAATTCCCTCTTCATCACAACAGTTAAAGTTGCAGGCACTATACTAGAGTGACCATATACAAAAGAAGGCAGGGCCCTTGCAGCTTTAACAGTTGTGATGAAGAGGGGATTTCACAGGAACGAATTGCATACAAATGACACTGGCTGAAATTCCCTTTTCTACAACTGTTAAAGTTACATGAGCCCTGACCTGGATTTTATCTGGTCACCCTAATATAAGAGCCATACTGAATCAGATCAAGAGTTCATATAGTCCAGCATTCCGTTCACACAGTGGCCAGCCAGCTCCATATGAGAAGCCCACAAATAGAACATGAGTGCAATAGCACCCTCTTGCTCATGTACCCCAGCATATTGACTCTGATGTTGGAGGTAGCATATAGCAATCATGACCAACAGACATTGATAATAGGGCTGTGCAACGCCTCAGACTGAATCCCTGAAACCGAGGCAAGGCGGGCTGATCCAGCACACCCTGCTTTGGTTCCGAGTCAGTTCCAGGTTGGCCCGAGGTGCCCTGAAGCTGAAGCAGATCAGTACTGAAGCTTGGGGTGCTTCGGGCCATCTCAGAGTGGCACTGGGCCCTCCCTCCCGCCATCCCAGGAAAGCCGTCGAAAAGCCGGCTGTGAGTCCATTGGACTCCCCTCCCTCTCCCTGCTCACCTGCTATCACTGCCACACCACTGCCACCATTGCTGCTCGCCGCACCGTTGGCGCAACCAGGAAATGCGTCCTCCTTCTGAGAACCAGGCTGCGATTTCAAGGTATCGCAGGGGCGCTGTTTTAGTACATCTATGGCTGCAAACTACGATGGCCATAAAGGGAAAATGACCATTTGTGGCCCCTGTAGTTTGCGGCCATAGATGTACGAAAACAGACCCCCCCCCCCCCCGATATCTTGAAATCACGGCCTGGCTCTCAGGAGAATGCTGTGTTTCCTGGTCATGGCGGTGATGCAGCGATGGGGCGATGGTGGCGCCTATGCGGCAATGGTGGCAATGGGACGATGGCAGCAGTGATGAAGCAGTGGTGTGGCGGCAGCAAGTGAGTGGGTAAGTCCTGGAGGCAGTGTCTGTGGGATGGGGTGGCAAAGGGGTGGCGAGGGAAAGAGCAGGAAGTCAGGAGTCCAAAGCCTTACTACTGGCTTTAGTGGGTGCCGGCTGCATGGCTGTCACTGAGTGACCCTCAAGGCCAAGTCACCTCAGGGGGGGCCGAAACTCACCTCAGCTTCAGCGCCGAGGCAAGGTGGGCAACCCCCAAAGCACCCTGCATTGAATCGGGGCTGTTTCGGGGGCTCCAAAATGGCCTCCAAAGTGAATTGATAATCTTATCCCTAATTGATAGTCTTATCCTTCACAATTTTTGAAGCCATAGACATTGGTGGCCATCAGTACATCTCATTCTAGCTGAGCTTCTATTAGTGTGGTTTTGAGTAACCTCCAAGTATTTTAAAGGGATTTAACCCTTTTGACCTGCCCTTTCTTCTCCCTTTTTATCAGCTCCTTCATTGTAGAGAAGTTTCCCTGTTTGAGGTAAAATGTCTGGGACTTCCTTGGCAATTTTCCACTAAGCTATAAATTAAATGATACACTATGGTCACTGTTTCCAGTTTATTCAACAACACTCACAGCTCGCTCTAGGTCAGTGCCTGCAGGAGAAGGGGAGTACCACCACCACCACCCAGGGAAGAAGGAGAGCCACCTGCTGCTGCTGCTGCCCCTGCCTGCCTGCTGCTGCTGCTGGTCTGTTACCACCACTGCCCTCTCTCTGTTGGACTTCTGCTCAGTAGACTGCCATGCCCTGCAGGACCAGGCCCCCAGGCACTCAGGCAGCTGCTGCTGCTGCTGACATCCTCCACCTGTCCCTCTCCTTGGAGGGGATACATAAGCTGGCTAGCTGAGGTGTCCTGGGAGAGCCAGTGCCTGCAGGAGAAGGGGAGTATTACCACCACCACCCAGGGAAGAAGGAGAGTCACCTGCTGCTACTGTCTGCCTGGCTTGCTGCTGCTACGGCTCTGTTACCACCACTGTCCTCTACCTGTTAGACTTCTGCTTTCTTCTTCTTTTTTCTTCCCCCCACCTGGCTTTTTGTGAGGTCTTGAGCTATGTGCCTTGGAGAGGAGATACATAGCCAAGTGAGGGGGCCCCAATCAGTGTAGTGACTGGTAGAGGGAGATATGGCATTGTGAGTGCTTGCCTGGTAAGGGGAATGCAGCCCAGACAGTTAATGGCTGTGCCATGTTCTAGTCCTCCCCGCAACCGCATGTCTGTTGGTTGCCCTGTCAGCCAGCCCACAGGCCTCCGAATGCTGTTTTTAAATGCCAGATTGGTGCATAATAAGACCTCCCTCATCCACGACTTAGTTGTGGATGAAGCAGCCGATCTGGCAAGTATAACTGAGACCTGGGTGGGTGAGCGAGCAGGGAGGAGTCAGTCTCTCCCAGCTATGCCCACCGGGGTACTTGGTTCAGCATCAGGGTAGACCTGAGGGCCGGGGAGGGGGGGGTTGCTGTAGTCTATAGGAACTCCATCTCCCTCTGCAAGCTCCCTGTCCATGTGACTACTGGTCTGGAATGTTTGCACCTTGTGTTGGGCAAGCAGGACAGATTAGGGATTCTGTTGGTGTACTGCCCACCCTGCTGCTCAACAGATTCCCTAGGTGAGCTGACGGAGATGGTCTCGGGTGTACTGCTGAGATCCTCCAGACTGTTGGTTCTGGGGGATGTCAGCAATCATGCCTAGGGCACTTTATCTGGGGCAGCTCAGGATTTCATGGTCTCCATGACAACCATGGGACTGTCCCAACATGCCACCAGCCCAACACATGTAGCAGGGCATACTCTAGACCTGGTTTTCACAACTGGACATGGAGATGGTGATCTGAAAGTGAGGAACTTCACATCGATCCCTTTGTCATGGTCAGATCACTGCTTGCTGAGGTTTAGACTTTCACCCCTCTGCAAGGGTAGGGGACCTATTAAGATGGTCCATCCCCAGAGACTAATTGATCCAGATGGTTTCCAAAAGGCTCTGGGGAATTTTCTGGCTGATAGAGGTGGTGCTCCTGTCGAAACCCTGGTTGATCTGTGGAATGCAGAAATGACCCAGGCAGTTGACTCAATTGCTCCTTAGCGCCCTCTCCTGTGTAGAGCTCATACGGCTCCATGATATACCCCAGAGCTGAGAGCAATGAAACAAAACAGGAGATGGGTTGAGAGCAGATGGTGATGAACTCCTAGTGGATGCAATCAAACACTAGTAAGTGCTTATAGTAAGGCATATTTAGGGGTTGTGAGGGCAGCAAAAAAACAATACCTTGCTGCCACTATCAAATCATCAATTTGCCATGCAGCCGAACCTTTCAGAGTTGTCTGGGAGCTTCTTCATGCTGACCCCAAAGACATGATAGAACCATCTGAGGCCCACTGTAATATATTTGCTGGGTACTTCCAGGATAAAACTTTTCGCATCCGCCAGGACTTAGACTCCAGTGTTATAGCAGGTGAATCTAGCAAGGTGTCCAGAGCACAGTCTTGTCCTGTTTTCTTGGATGAGTTTCAGTTGGTACAGCTCAAGGACATGGACAAGGTGCTTGGACAGGTTCGTTCAACCACCTCTGTATTGGATCCTTGCCCTTCTTGGCTAATAAAAGCTAGCAGGGGTGGAATAGCCGGCTGGGCCAGGGAAGTGATTAATGCCTCTCTGCGAGAGGGAGTGGTCCCAGGCCTCCTAAAAATGGCGGTAGTGAGACCACTCCTGAAGAAAGCTTCCCTGGACCCAGAAAACCTTAATCTCTATAGGCCAGTGGCAAATGTTCCATTCCTGGGCAAGGTCCTTGAGTGAAAGGTTGCAAGCCAGTTCCAGACACTCTTGGATGAGATTGATTATCTGGATCCATTTCAGTTGGGTTTCAGGCCTGGTTTTGGCACGGAAATAGCCTTGGTCGCCCTGTATGATGACCTATGTTGGGAGAAAGACAGGAGGAGTGTGACTCTGTTGATTCTCCTTGATCTCTCAGTGGCTTTCGATACCATCGACCATAGTATCCTTCTGGGATGACTGGCTGAGTTGGGAGTGGGAGGAACTGCACTGCAGTGGTCCTGCTCCTACTTGGTGGGTCGGTTCCAGAAAGTGATGCTTAGGGAACATTGCTTGGCCCCCTGTGGATTCTCCAGTATGGGGTTCCGCAGGGGTCAGTTTTGTCCCCCATGCTGTTCAACATCTACATGAAACCTTTGAGTTCAGTCATTCGGAGTTTTGGAGTGCATTGTCATCAGTATTCTGATGACACACAGCTCTATTTCACTTCAGAACATTTTCAGATAGGGGGGAATCTAAACTACAGATTTGCTATGTTTAAAATGGGTTATGACCACTCATTGGGCCACATGACGTACTTACTGTAACGTTTTAGAGCAGTTGTTTACTCATATTTTCTGTGATTTATTCTGTTATTTTCTTCATATAAATCGTTGTAGGAAGCATAATGTGCCTTTCTTAACCAGTGCATATTCCCTGAAAAAAAACTCCGGTATCCTATCACAGCCATGGGGGCGTGGCCAAACCATTCAAATATCCATGCATGCTCTTCAATAGTAAAATCTTCATTGAAAAGAAGGGAATGGAAGGGGGCAAAGGAGGAAGTGGGCATGGAAAGTACAGAGAGCAGAAGGAACGTTACAGAAAGAGACGAAGAAAAGATTCAGTGTGACCATAATAACCACAGTAAAGATGGGAGAAAGGATCAATAATAACGTTTGTACTACTTAATGTGGCCTGTCACGTTTTAATACGTTGCAATTCACAACATAACAATCAACATTTTAAAATGTAAAAACCATATGTGTAGATTCCCTCAGGGTCTTTCTTATGACCAGCACCCATGGCAGTTTGGGGTTAACAGCATCCTGCTCTAGGTGAGTCACTCTGTGCTAGGCAAGTACAACAGGTAAGTAAATTCAGCCAGCAAATGGTCAGACGAGAAGGTTTCAGTCTAGTATAGAATCCGTCTAAGGCTAGAGTGGTGAAAGCACAGTATCATTAGGCAACGTAAGGTGGTTTCCAGAAGAGAGGTCTGAGGTGCAGCTGAAGTCAAAACACAGGACAGCACTCAAATAGAAACATAGTCCAAAAAGCAAAATCAAGCAGGTGTCCAAAGATCAATAGCATAAAGGTCCAATCACAAGACAAGGCCCACACACCATTAGACAAGGCATTGGAAACTGAGATAAGGTGTTGTTCCAACAACTACTAAGCCCTGACCAAAAGCTTATATAACCAGAGCTTCCAGAGCCTCACCCAGGCCTCGGCTGTAGTTTATTACAGGCTGGCAGGCAAAAGTCCTACTCATGAGGAGTGTCTTGCTCTTGAGGAGCCCTCTTTTGTAAATGAGCACTCCCTCTCAAAGAATCCCTATCAGCATCTGTGGGGACATAAGATAGTCAGGATTCCCAGATCCAAGGTTGGGGACAACACTTCAACGTTGGACATGGGAATTGGAGCTCTGCCCCCTCTCCCTTGCAGCTAGCACAGAAAGAATCCTACCGACTGCTTCTTCAATGACACAAATACAACCTCCGAAAGGGGGCATTTCAGTGAACAGAGAGAGGAGGAGTTGGGAGAGGCTAGGATACAAGCCACACTGCCACTTCTCCCACCCTGCATAGGAGGACTATAAACTTCCAAGTTCAGAGGCTTACGATCATTGCAATATAGGATTGGACCCTAAGTAGTGTACAGAGCAGCCTTCAACCATTAGGCCATACTGCCATAGGCCATTTTTTCAGAGAAAGAAGAAAAGTTAGGCCAAAATTTATAAATAAGGGCTATTGACATTTTCTTTTATAAAGCTGGAACATATCTTCTTTGCTTTCACAGCAAACAGGGCTACCATATATGTTATTGTATAGTTATTGTCAGCCAATAATTCCACCACAAAATCGTGATCAATGTATTGCTGAAAAATATATGAGAAGAATCCCACCCCCAGTGTCCAGATAAAATGGGCAGAACAACAAATAATATCAGACCTTCAATCTGATTACAACTAAAAATACATTTTTCCATTCCACTAATGGTATTCCCAAATATCGCTCCTCAAGATCTGCAGAAGGCATCAACTGGAATCTGTAAAAGCCCTGTGAATCTGCAGGAAGGTCAGAGTCTCAAAATAATGTTCCCTTGAATGGCTGATCTTAAAAAGAGTGAGAATCACATGTTGATTATGACTCCCATATTCTCACAGGCGTCATGATCAAAGCTCCAATTCCGAAGGGCATGGCGATCAAAAGACAGATATTTCTCCATAGAAAAATTACAAGCCTTCAGTTTATCTTTGCATCATAGTTCCAAAGCGCCATTCCTTAACTAATCTAGCCAACATTGCTTGGTGAAATTATTTTCCTCCAACCTGTTTAACCTACTTTAGTATGTGAAATATAGTAGATCAATGTTGGCAGCAACCGATGGCAGCCAGCTGCGCCCCTTCCTAGAGTTGGAAGATCTAAAGGCGGTAGTGCACGCACTGGTAACTTCGAGGCTCAACTTCTGCACTGCACTGCACATAGGGCTACCTTTGTGCCTAGTCCGGAAACTACAATTAGTTCAAAATATGACAGCCAGGTTGGTCACCAATACACCTAGAGGTGACCACATTACATCAATATTAAAATCATTTCACTGGCTGCCAATTAATTTCCGGGAGAAGTATAAAGTGTTGGTTATTACTTTTAAAGCCCTACATGGATTGGGTCCAGGTTAACTGCAGGATTGCCTTCTCCCGTATAATCCACCCCACACGCTCAGGTCCTCCGGGAAGAACTTTTTGTCAGCAAAAACTAGGCTGACAACTGTTACCCAGAGGACTTTCTCTTCTGCCGCTCCCAGACTGTGGAATGGCCTGCCGGGAGAGATTCCCCTACTTAACAGTCTTCCGGAATTTAAGAAAGCCATAAAGACTGATCTCTTCCAGCAGGCCTACCCAGTTGAATTTTAAGATGCCTTTTAATAATGTATTCATTTTATGTGTTTTTAATAATTCATATGTTTTATATGTTTTTAATCAGTTTTATGTATTTTATGCTGTTTTGTATTTAGTGTTGTTCCCTGCTTGATCCAAAGGGAGAGGCGGGTAAGAAATAAATAAATTGTTGTTATTATTATTATTAGTAGTAGTATTAGTATTATTATGTTCTGCTCTAAGGTAGGTAGATGGAGTACCTGGGTAAGTCTCAAGAGCTTCTTCATAAATTTGCTTTGAATAACCTCCAAAGTTAATTTAGCTCCTTCTCTCCAAATTTCAGCCCCATATAACATATGGGCAGTATAGACCTTAAGGGCAAGAGTTACTGGTGGCTGCCTCTAGTATTTTAAAAAAAGCACCAAAGCTGACCAATAATCTTAGAATTTGGTAATTTGGTGTCACCCAAATGATATTTGCAAGCAAAACTCCCATCAAAGTGTAACCCCAACTATTTAAAAGAAAAACAATATTTTATTTGTTTTTGTTTTTTAATTAAACAATCTCATTTAATTTTAGCAAAACCCATTCTTAATTTTTATTAATCATCCACCCTATGAGAGGTTGGAAGTGCCGTCAGATGTGCTGGGGAGGCACAGCATGAGGGGGAAGAAAGGAACTACAGCAAGAGTGAGACACCATTGTGTTGTTGGGTGCTGGGAGGGATGTTATGAGAACACATGGCTCTCTCCATGACTGATTGTAGCCTCACACCCCAGCCTAATCTAACTCAGAGCACTGGTGCTACTGCTATTATTATTGTTGTTGTTGTTGTTGTTGTTGTTGTCAGGGATGGGCAATTTGTGGCACTCCAGATGTTATTAGACTGTAACTCCTATCAGTCCTAACCAGCATAGCCAACAGTAAGGAATGACTGGAGGTTTGGGCAACATCTAGAGGGCCACAAGCTGACCATTCCTGGTTTATATTGTTTGCTTTAAGAGTGGGGAATGGAGCAAGACATGGTAGATCGAGAAAAAGAGGAGAGGGGAGAGAAAACAGAGCAAGAAGCAAAAACACATCTACAATATTAAAAGTGGATCTGTGCTGCAGGTTGGTTAAAGAGAGGTCCAGATCTGAAAAGTTCAGATGATCCTGTAGCATCTCGTGGAAAGAGAAACTTTCTATGGCAGGCATTTCCTCTTTTCAAGACAGCCCCACAACATTTTGCTATCTGTGGCAAATGACAAGATGGCACCCCCTCCAATTATTTCTGTTTGTTTATTAATTTCATCTCTATACCGCTCCCTGGGTGGTTCACAAAAATTACAAACAGCAAATATACACGGAAATAAAAACATAAAAATAACATAAAAATAACATAAAACATAAAAATAAAAAAATAAAACATTTGTCTTTAACATACAAAATTTTAAAACAATTTAAACAGCTAAAACATTTACAGTAAGATACTGATAACAACTAACATCAATGCCCCATTATGCCATCAAATGCCTGGGAGTAGAGGGCAATGTTTTTTGTTTCCCCCCCCCCTTCTTTTTTCTTCTTTTCTCTTTTTTATTGTGAATTTATCAAAACAGAACAAAAAGAAACAGTGAAAAAGAAAAACAAAGGAACGTTACATATATAGGAATATCATTTTTTTCATCAGATATACTTTCATTAAAGAAAAGAAAAAAGGGAGAGAGTTATGCTTAGGTTTCAAGAAAAGCCGACCCAATATCCATGCAAGTGGTGTCTATATAACACCTGTTTAAATGTTGATAGTTTTGCATTATAGGAGATGAGCAATTATCCTTCCAACGTGATAGTATAGTACAAGTCTTTTGGTGCCGAAAAATTGGCAATGTTGGTGCCAGACAGACTTCAGTGGGAAAAGCGTCCCATAATTGGGCGGGCTCCACTGAGAAGGCCTTCGCCCTTGTTGTACCTTCTGAGGTCCCCTTGGAGGAAGGCCTCAAATGGTGATCGGGATGTCTGGGTAGGTTTGAGTCAGGAGAGGCGCTCCATCAGGTATTGGGTTCCCAAACCACATAAGGCTTTATAGGTTAAAACCACCATGTTGAATCAGGGCCAAAAACATATTGGCAGCCAATGCATGCAGGCCAGAATTGGTGTTATATGCTCAGGCCTTCTGGTCCCTGTTATTAATCTGATTTTGCACAATCTTCAGCTTCTGAACAGGCTTCAAGGGTAATCCCACAAGGAGCACATTGCAACAATCCAACTTGGAGCTTGTCAGAGCACAGACTGCTGAAGCCAAGTTATCCCTGTCTAGATACAGGTGTAGCTGGACCACCAACTGAAGCTGGTAAAAGGCACTCTGTGCCCCTGTACACGGCAGGCACTCCGCGATATCCCATGTACAAAAGCCAAGTGGCCCTGTTTCTTCAGTATTGGCAGTGGAACAGGATTCTCTGCTTAGGGGGTCTGGCAGGGCAGTCCGCAGCTCCGCCTGGAAGATCTTGCTGCCGCTGCCTCAGGCTACGGCCTCATCGGTCCGCCAACCCTCCCCTTAGGCTTCTTTCTAATGCAAGCCAGATCTCAAAGGACGGACATGGAACGCTGCTCTCACGCACAGAGAACTGAAGACGGGAACCTGAGCCGAAACGGCATGTTCTACGGTCTGCATGGAACTGGGGAGGGCTGGGCGAGGGGCCTAATAATGGGGGGGGGGGGCGATCTACAGTCATCGCCAAAACAGCTGAGGGCGGGGCGGGGATGAAATGAAGGCCGGCTCAGGGAAGGGCTCCCAACCCCCCACAACGGAGGCTCCGCAGGAGGCCTCCATCCACAGAGGCGGGGAACCTTCTTCAGCCACGGAGGGCTGAGAAACCAGAACTCGGACGGAGCCCCCCGCCCTCCCAATGCCTGCTCGCCCCCTCCTCTCCTCTCCTCTCCTCTCGCGTCGGCGCCAAGCTGGAGGTGGAGCTTGCGCCCCCGGCCGCTCCAGATCCGGGCTTTCCGAGCGCCTCTCCTCCTCCTCCTCCCCCTCCCCCTGTCGCTCTGTGGGGCTTCGGTCTGGGGGCTCCAAGCGGCCGGGGGCGACGGGCTTCGCTCCCTCCCTGCGGGCATCGTAGCCCGGCTGCTGCGGGCCTAGTTTGACGGGGCCACCGGCGGCTGTCAGTGGCCCGTTGCTGCTGCTGCTGCTGCTGCTGCTGCGTCGTCCAGGACGTGACCAGCGAGCGGCGGCGGCGGCCCCCTCGCTTGCGGTTCCGCAGCCCCTCGCCGGCCCAGCTGTCCCTGGGTGCGTCTTGGGGGGCGGCGGCGACGGCGGGCGAGGCCAGTCGGGGCTTCTGCCGTCGGAGGAGGACGCAGGCGGCGGAGGGGCCGCCTGGAGCTCGGCCGAAGTGATGGCGGCGGCGGCGGGCGGCGGCTGCCTGTGCCCGGGCAGGCGGCGGTGGCGGCGGCGGCGCTGCAGCGGCCGCTCTGAGCGTTGAGTGGAGCGCAGCCGCAGCGGCGTCCGCGGCGGCGGCGGCGGCGGCGGCGGCGGCGGGGGGCGCGCGCACCAGGGCGCAAGGCTGGCGGTGGCGGCGAGCGAGGCGGCGGGAGCGACGGAGCCCAGCACGGCCCGCCGGGCGGGCGGCCTCTCTCCGGCAGCGCTGTGGCTTGGGTGGGCGCGGCGCCTCGGGACGGGCTCCTCCGGACTCGGCTGCAAGGTAAGGACAGCCGGCCGCCGCCTGTCTTCGCGCGCCTCGGTGGCTGCTGATGCCGCGGGCGATCCCTCCCCCCTCCCCCTCCCTCTCCCCCTCCCTCCCTTCCTCCCGCGGGGGCTGGCGGTGTGGTGTTGTGCCGTCTTGGGCGTGAGGGATCCAGGAGCCTCCTGGCCGACGAGAGGGCGCGCCTGGCATGCGCCAAGAGGCTCCCCGGGACATGGCCCTCGGATGCGGGGCGTCTGGGCGGCATCGGTGAGCGCGGCGGGGGAGCGCGGCGAGGGATGGTGTGCGCCGGGCTGGGCGACACGACGATGCCCCCCCGTCCGCTGCAGCAGCAGCAGCCTGGTCCTCGCGGGCGGCAGGTAAGGCGAAGAAGAAAGAAGCCGTTGGCGAGCAGCATTTGGGAATGGCTTGGATGGACAGACGGACGGCCGTGTGTGTGCGGGGGGCGGGGGGGAGCGGTCCAGATCCACAGCTCTGCGGCGGGGGACGGGGGGCGCCGTTGTGTGCTGGGGCGCAAGGGCGGTGGAGCCATGGAAGAATGGCATCCCCCTCTCTCTACCCCCCTCCCGTTTGGGTCTCAGGTACGCTGGGGGGGTTCCATCTTTTCAAATGGGGGGCGGGGTGGGGGTTAAAGAGGAAAGGAAGCCTCCCTCCCTTCTTGCTATGGCTAGCAAGAAGGGGGGCAAGGAAGGGGCTCTCCCTGCCTCCCCCCGCTCAGCGCATGGACGGATAGATGGTTCTGTTGCTTTGGGTATGCAGCCTTCCTTTGCTGGCGTCGCCGGGCCGTTTGGGCCACGAGGGCCCCCGATTTGCTGCTAAGAGACATTCCTGCCCCCATTCCTCCGATGCCTGCTAATGGAGCCTGCCTTGCAGCGTCCCCAAGTCTTGGCCCTACCTGGCGTTTTGTTCTCATTAACAGGCGGGAATTCAATGTCGCCAATAGCAACGGCTCAGCTTCTTCTTTTCTATCCGCCATAAAGATGCAGTGGCCCAGATGTGTAATTTTCCCGTTCCAGTTGCAAAGACAAGGGACTCCATCTCAGTTTATTTTTCAAAAAATGTATTGTTCCTGCCATCCCTCTCTGCAGGAATTATCATTTGTAAACTGTGGACGAAAATGTAGTGGTGGAAGATACGACAAGCCTCTGGCTGTAACTGGCAGGGCGTCCACATCTCACACCAGAGATCTGCTTGTATTGATACCCATCAGGGAAGAGTGGCTGGCATTCTGGCTCTCCATACATTTGCTCTTTCTACCATTAGCTGTTTAGGGGGATAACCAGAGATCAGTTGATTGGCACTGGCAGATATTTGGGTGCATAAAGGAGGGGGGGGGGATTTTAGTTTTCCTTAGAAAAATCTTTCACAAAGCACTCTATGTAAATGGCCTTTTGTACCCTTTCCCACGAATTCCTTCTCCAAATAGGTTCTTTCTTGTTTGGATTCTTTCTCTGGACCAAGGAATGTTTATAAAACAGGGATGGATGTTGTGTTTCACACCTTTTATCTTTTTTTCCTTAAGGTAAATCAACTGTCCTCACAGTTCTGAATCCACCCTGTTACTATCACCAAGGTGATGCAATCCCTCTCTTGTGGCTTCAGCTGCTGCTGTTTTGTTGTTTGTTATGAGGAGCAGTATTCCTTTATTTAGCTTCGCATACTCAAAGGAACTCTATTGTGTTGCCTTCTGCTAAAGAAGGAAGAGGTGACTGATATTCACAATTGATCCGCATAGTACCATTGTGTTTTTGTTTTTGTTTTTAAAAGAAAACATTGGTCTACCAGATCACCTTAATTAAAATTAAGTTAAAAACAAACAAAAGAGTCAAGGTTCTTTAGTTTATTAGGATGTGTGGGATTTCAGAGGACAGGAGTAGAACTATATCATTTGAAAATATGAGCAATTTTGCACCACATTGGAGTGTTGTTGCCTACAAAGCTTTCTGAGATGGTGATCTGAGGAAGTGGTTGACTTTTCCCAGTGATGTTCCATTCTGGGCTTTCTGACTTGGGGGGGGTGTCACAGAGTAGCATTTCTCTTCCGAGTAGTAGAAAATGTTCCCCTCTAGTACACCCAAGTCTTTCTGGGAAAATGAGATTTGATCCATGTCTTTTATTTCCTGACACCCTGTATTTCATAACGCTAGTAGTCCACAGGCCATAATGTCTTCAGGATAATGTCCATCAAGTGTCATAGCATAAAGCTTCAAAGAATTAAGATGGGCACACTCTGCCATTTCTTTAAATGTGCATGGCTGTTGTCCTTGGGGTCAGTAGTGTAACTAATTGTTTGGAAGCAGCCAAGAGCTCAGTCACCTAACAGATGCTTGAAAGATGGAATTGGTGCACTTCCTATCACAAATAAACCCAGCAGCACTAACTCTGGGACTTGCTTAGGTGCACCAACTGGTAGTTATAGCTCAGGTTCTCTTTAGCCTAAGGATTTTGTATAGAAAACAACATATTGTCATAGAATTGATTTCCTTGTTAGAAGTTTGAAATCATCCATTGGGTATAAGGGAGCTGCCAGAGACTGCTCAAAATTTGTTCTTCAGTAGTTAGTTGGTGGTGGAGAATCTTAGCTGGCAAATAGTAGTTTCTGACAAAGGATTTGTGTTCTGTAGATCCACCCCCACCTGAAAATGATTGTTGTCTTCAGAGATACAGTAACCTCAAATATTGGTTATTTATTGACCTGTTCAACCCCTGAAACAAATAGAAGTGATGCAGAATCCCATTTAGGGGGGAGTAGTTCTCACCCCCCCCTTTTCACTCTCTCAGGGAAAGTTATTGCTTAATCAGAATACACAAAATCATTTTCACGTTGCATATATTGTTTGAAAATCCACCGTTTTATGGAAACTGTTCTGAATTTTTGCAGGCCTTGTTACATCATTGCTTTCCACAACTATTGCCTTAACTGGACTGAAACAGAGATGCCCTTTGCCTCTCTCAGTGCCCTTCTTTGTATTCCTTTGAATCCCATAATATTCTGATTCTTTTCCTTGCATGACAATGTTTGAAAGATTCCTTAACAGTGCCATGTATATTTGGTGTGGTTCCTACAAACAGTTAATTTTGGATGAACATCTATAGGGAAGCAATATGTGTTTCATGTCTGCCAAGTAAATATTCAGAAGTTGGCCAGTCTTCAGCACAGGTATGGTAAGTGGCATGGCAGCTGGCAGTTTATGGCACTTACAAGCAGTCGTAGGCCTAGTTACAGCAGAATCGGATTTGTACTCCACGCTGCCCCTCCTGTGTTAACGACTACTCGTGCCACAGCTCACTGGACTAGAGGCAGAAGTACATCAAAGCATGGGGTGGTGAGGTTATATCTGTGCTGTAATGTAGATGCCAGTGGCACTATCTCATCCATAGGACTTGACATGTGGCTGGCTTGCTCAAAACTTTAGCCATCACTGATGCATTTTTGTCCAACTACAGGGCCCTTGTTGCTGTGACCCCATCGTGCAAGCATTTTGAGATGTATCAAAACTACATTTTAAGGAAAGCAAATTACACTTTTCACGTGAAATAAGATCTATGTTCAGAGAATGTGCTCCCCTCTTTGCTGCTATCTTTTGGGGCTAGCAGTGCCCAATCTGTGATGGTTAAATCTTGGATTTCTTCACTGATTTCTAAGGGTGTTTCTCACTTCTGCCCCTGGGAGAGGACAAAGGTCTATGAAACTGGAAACCTATCCTGTGTCTTAGTCTAGCCATTACGTGTGTGCTGTTTATCACTTAGCAGCTTCCGCCTTGGTTTGGTGGTGGCCATCTTTGTTTGTCAAATGAGGCACTGATTATGCACCACAAGCTGAACTGCTCTTATGTAGCCAACTGACTTAAACTGGGAATTGAAAACCTAATATCTTCATAAAGACATGACATGATACCACTTCACAGAAGGAGGGAGGGCAAGACCCGTGCAACTTCCTTAGGGTGTGCATGTGTATCTGTGCAGGGACTGTAAACGGTTAAAGGGGTAAAAACAAAAGTTGCAAACACTAGAAATTTGTCCAAGAAGGGCTACATCTTGGCCATTTCTGAGTGAAAGGATCTGCTATTTGGTCAGCGTATTACAGTCAAGATATTTAGATATTCTAGTGTGACCATTTGAGAAGGAGGACAGGGCTCCTGTATGCATGCAGCACCTGGTGAAATTCCCTCTTCATCACAACAGTTAAAGCTGCAGGAGCCCTGCCCTCTTTTGTATCTGGTCACTCTAGCTAAACTCCTGTGGTTTATCTGTTGTGATGAAATGGGGATTTCACCAGGTGCTGCATGCATACAAATGACACCTGCTGAAATTCCCTTTTCTATGCAACTGTTAAAGATACAGGAGCTCTGTCCTCCTTTCCATGCGGTCACCCTAAGATATTCTATACCAAACATCAGACAGTTTGGACAAATCTCCTGTATTTTACTAACATTTAATTAATTCAAGCTTTATGGGATGTAATTTATGGAATGTGGAATGTAATCTATCAGACTTATCCACAAGAATGTTTGTTTAATTAGTTCTTTATTTCCACAAATCCCAAATTACATAGAGGCTTGGAGAGTTTTGAAATTGGTGCCCAAAATATGGAATATCCAAGGGTTTGCTTTTCATTTGTTTCGTTGTTTGCATTTTGAATCCCAGAACATAATAAACTCTTTAAGGAAGGTGTTGGGGACTTTGGGACATGAACCAGGAGCTCATGGCCTTGAGGCTTTGACCTTTTGTAACTGGACTCTGTGCTCAAGCCTGAGAGCCTCCTTCAGGCCCAGAGTGAATCAACTCTGTTGGTATTCAACGTCAGCCACAATGACTGGCATGGAGTATGAAGCCTCTGGGTTAGTCAGGCATGGTCTGATTATGAGGGACCTGACCTCCTGCCCTTTGCTAGTTGACAGGCAATACTTTCTGCCTGCTGTACTTTAGACTCCAGGTTTTTCAGTGCAGTAACTAATCTCAAAGTTACTAGGCTGGGGAACACACCTGCATGATCTGTGTCTGAGTATGGCCTCGTACAGCTGCAGCCTGGGCCTGATGGTGCCTGATGGTACTGTATTAGTGTGACATTCGTGGCTGAGGTCTCTGTTTCCCTACTGCCTAAAGGATCTGCTAAAGGGTGATTTCTGGAAACAATGTGGGACATGCTACCTCAAGCAGGTGGAAGTATGTGGCTAACTGTAGCTTTCAGTGAAATAACTGCTACATTGCTCCTGAAACTACTCCTAATTGGGGGGGGGGGGTAGGCTGACCAGATAAAATCCAGGTCAGGGCTCATGTAACTTTAACAGTTGTAGAGAAAAGGGAATTTCAGCCAGAGTCATTTGTATGCAATTAGTTCCTGGTGAAATTCCCTCTTCATTGCAACAGTTAAAGGTGCAGGCACTATACTAGGGTGACCAGATACAAAAGAAGGCAGGGCCTCTGCAACTTTAACTGTTGCGATGAAGAGGGAATATCACCAGGAACTAATTGCATACAAATGACACTGGCTGAAATTCCTTTTTCTCTACAACTGTTAAAGTTACAGGAGCCCTGACCTGGATTTTATCTGGTCAGCCTAGGGGGGGGGGGGGGTACATAGTTATCCTCAAGTTGCCACATAGGAGGGAGGGGGGAGGATCGTAGACTTACCTGTTTCCATGATCCTTCCCCAGCGTCCAAATGGAAGTGCAGCATCCCAGAAGGGAAGAGGGATGTCGTGCCCGCCATTTTTTTAAAGAGATCGCAGCCGGAAGCGCAATTGTGCTTCAAGGGAAAACATGAAGTTTTTTTTTTAAAAGCACCGACCCCGCCCCCCCCCCCCCCCCCTGATGCCAGACTGGCTCCTTCCCTCTTGCTGACCCCCGCTACCCATGGGGAGGAGTGAAGAAACCGGGACGGGCACTCACACCACCTGCATTCCTTGGGATGATCCCTGGACCATGGGAGAAAATGGAGGGGTCATCCCTGCCTGCTCCCGGGATCCCCTGTGCATCATTTGGATGCACAGGGATGACCCCGGGGAAAAAGGCCGGTGTAGACATGGCCATAGAGTCAGTGTTTCAGAAAGCCATTATGGTTAGACTGGCTCTCTGAAGCTCTGACAATGACTGGGTTTAGACAACATGATAACCAATGGTGGTTTAAATAGTCAACGATTGGTTATTTGACCCACCATGGGTTATTGTGTTGTGCGGAGGGAGGTTTTTAACCAACGGTTGGTTATTTAGCTGAAATAACCAATGCAAATAATCAGTGCTGTGCAGAGTTGGCTATTTGAACCACCATTGGTTATTGCGTTGTGTAGAGGGCACCGTTGGTTATTTCCTTGGCTACCGTTGATTATTTTGTCAATCATGGAGTCACAAGGCAAGAACGGTCAAAGCAGTGCCTGCCGCTCTAGTCCAGCTGACAGGATAGATTTTTGGCAACAATGGCTGATGGGATACTAGTGGGAGGACTAGGGGGGAGAGAGGGTGGGGGATGAGTCAGTCAGCTCAACATGGACTAATAGTCAACTCAACACTGATCCAAATCCACACCACAGTTGATGATTATTATGTTGTTTGGGGAGTACCTCCTAGATAAACAACTGTTGAGTTGATTATTACCCCCACCGTTGACTATCACGTTATCTGAACATAGTTGCAACTTGACTCTAAAATACTCACCATGCCACAAATGGTCATTTGATGTCTCTCCAGGAAAGGAAAGGAAAGGAAAGAGGATCATCTCAACATCACATCCAGAACAGATCAATATAGAAATTGCTGCTCTTTTGCAATCCTAACCAGAGAAACAGATGCATTCCCCCTCCGTTGTATAGACTGCACACATTCATTATGGGTGGCAATTCTACTGGGCTTTTCTTCCCGATCACATGGAATTCCAAGGGTTAGAGCAAAACTTGAGAACCTGATGGGTGTGTGAGGGCAGACAGCCCTTATTCAGCCCATCTCTTAGATGTGAAATGCTGATGCAGGCTCCTCTGTGATGTTCCTCTGAGCTAATGCCCATGTATATGTTGACTGCTGATATAATTAATGCGTGAGGAAGATTTATCTTTTAAAAGCAGGGATCTGGTTTGGCAAACAGGCAGTTCTCATCCCATAGGCTTTTGACAATAGGCATGACTCTGGATCGGGAAATTTGCAAGATGATTATAGGTGGCGTGCAGTTTCTTAAAATGATAAGTTGCCTCGGGGTTCATGAAGAAAGTAAAAGGACAATTGGAAATTATCCTTTAAGGTCAGATAGTGTATCTAATAAATGTACCAAAGAAATTTAATAACAGGGTAAAAGCTTAACTTTGGGATATAAAAATGTTAAATTTCTTTAATCTAAGGAGAATTAACTATCTAGGATGCCTGGAAATATTTTTTTTTAATGTGGCTGGCTAAAAAGTTTCCCTTTTGAGAGCATCAAATGGATCTCAAGGGCAATAGAACTATGTTAATATCAACAAGAGCCTATGGCCATGTCTACACCAGCCATTTATCCTGGGGTCTTCTCTAGGTTGTCCCTGTGCATCCATATGATGCACAGGGGATCCTGGGATCAACTGGGGATGACCTAAAGATGGCCCCGAGATAACCGGAACTGGAGATATCCCAGTTTTCCCATGGTCCTGGGACCATACCGAGGTGGTGTGGCCATCGCTCCTGGGTCGTCCCTTCCTTCCCACAAGTAGCGTGGCTCTTAAACCATGCATAGAGCTGCACGGGGGCAGTCCGTGCCCATTGGGAGAGGGTGGGGGTAACAGTTCAATGGCTCATGTTTTTTAAAAACTTACAGGTGCTGGAGCGCAATTGCGTGGCTGGCTCTGTTTTTCAGGGGGTGGGGGAATGGCGCCCAGGACATCCCTCTTGCCTCCTGGGACATTGCGCGGCTGTCTAGACACTGGGGGAGAATCGTGGAAGCAAGTAAGTCTGCAATCCTCCCCCTCCCACCCTCTACACCCTTAGGTGTAGATGAGCCCTTTCTTACATTCTTTTGCAAATGTATTCCATCAAATGTTGCCTTTTTTCAGTCAGGTAACAATTGTCCATTTTTATTTGAATCTTAGCAATTTATATATTTCACCAAAATACTAATTAATTTGTACTTTGAAAAATAAGACAATTAGGTTGCAATCCTATACCCACATACCTGGTAGTAAGACCCATTGAATTCAGTGGGACTTACTTCTGTGTAGACATCTATAGGATTGCCCTGTTAAATGGCTTTCTTGACTAGTTGAACTATTATCTGTAGGTCTAATTTACACAGTGAGCACACTTTATCTTATTTATTTATTTATTTATTTTATTTATATTTATTTCATTTATACACTACCCAGTAGCCGAGGCTTTTTGGGCAGTTCACAATTCAGCCTTTGAATACAGATGAAGAACTTAATCTGTATGTTATTAGTGTATTTGTCTGCTGTTGAAACACTCAGCTAGGAAACTTGACAAACATTAAGCTGTGTTTGGAAGCAATTACAAAGCCCAATGAATTTACTTCATTGCAAACCAAGGCTAAATGCTCTTAAACTCGTCTTTTAACTGATTGGCAAATCAGGATCTTAAAACAAAAAACAGATTAGTGAACATGGAATGAGCAGATGTATTGGCATTACAAGGACATAGATATGTATTTCCATTAGAATTACAGTGGCTAATAGATTTATGCATATTTAGACAGAAAAAGCTACGAGAACTCTCAGCATTCCTGAGCTAGCCATGGCTGGCTGGGGAATGCTGGGAGTTGTAGGACTTATTTCTGTCTAAACATGGATAGGATTGAACTCTTAATTGACTAAAAGGATCCTGCCCTTACAAATTTGGTAGCAGGTTTGTTTGTTTGTTCCAATCTATTAAATATATATGCTTATAAAGACTACAGATACCAAGCACATTCTTAAGAAGATTTCCTTTTTCTCTCATGCATAAAAAGTAATGCCTCTTTATGTTGATGCCCAAATTATGCAGATGTGTGCATAATCTAAAAACAAAGAACATATGTGTCTTTTTTTTTGAGCTATAGTTTTTACATCTGCATATCTAATTGACAGATTGATCTATTAAAACTTGTATGCTTAATCAACTTCTTTTTACTGGGTGATATGAGAGTTCCAAAGATCCTTGGTTTGACGAATTTTAAGCAAATTTCAGTTTGCAGTTTAGCACTAACTGTAGTTTGGTGTGATGATAGAATCATAGAATCACAACTTAGTTTATGCTTCCTGGCCAAAATGGAGCTTCTAGAAGCCCTGGTGTTATGGAGATAGTTAAACAGGAATGAGGCTGAGACACTTCGTAATAATTCTGGCTTTCAGTAGAGCATGTTGTGTTGGAACCTGGCTCTAGTCACTGGTTGTTCTGCCACCTGTCCTCTGTTCCCCTGCAAAGGAGGATGGATGAATCTCTTGAGTTAGTAGAGTAGAGTTGGAAGGGGGCGATAAGGCCATCGAGTCCAACCCCCTGCTCAATGCAGGAATCTACCTTAAAGCATCCCTGACAGATGGTTGTTCACCTGCCTCTTGAAGGCCTCTAGTGCAGGAGAGCCCACCACCTCCCTAGGTAATTGGTTCCATTGTCGTACTGCTCTAACATTCAGGAAGTTTTTCCTGATGTCCAGCCGGGATCTGTCTTTCTGTAACTGGAGCCCATTATTCCATGTCATGCATTCTGGGTTGATAGGGAAGAGATCCTGGCCCTCCTCTGTGTGACAACCTTTCAAGTATTTGAAGAGTGCTATCATGTCTTCCCTCAATCTTCTCTTCTCCAGGCTAAACATGCACAGTTCTTTCAATCTCTCCTCATAGGGTTTTGTTTCCAGACCCCTGATCATCCTCATTGCCCTCCTCTGAACACGCTCCAGCTTGTCTACATCCTTCTTGAAGTGTGGTGTCCAGAACTGGACGCAATACTCAAGATGGGGCCTAACCAGTACTGAATAGAGGGGAACCAGTACCTTGCACGATTTGGAAGCTATACTTCTGTTAATGCAGCTCAAAATAGCATTTGCTTTTTTTTGCAGCCACATCACACTGTTGGCTCATATTCAGCTTGTGATCTACAACAATTCCAAGATCCTTCTCGCTTGTAGTATTTCTTAGCCAAGTATCCCCCATCTTGTAACTGTGCATTTGGTTTCTTTTTCCTAGGTGTAAAACTTGGCATTTATCCTTATTAGAACCCACAAAATAGTGCTTGTTCTCCAAACCAAAACCAGAAACCCATTTCAAACAATGATGCTGGTTTGGGGGGCAACTGCTAATCATCATTTGGCAATATATTTGGACAGAAATTGAAATGAAGTTATGTTTGGAGAATAATCTGAATTGAACTAAGAATGTAATCTATGAGCCAGGAAGCTCCTATTTTGAGGCCTGCCTTTGTTACTAGATGAAATTAGTGAGGTTATAACAGCTCCTCATCTGCAATATGGAAATGAGAATAGATGTTATTGTTTAACAAGAATTTATGATAATATTATTACAACTGATACAATACCTACATATACAATGCATACAATCAGGGGTTAAATCAGGTGAGTGCAGCCTCCAGCTGTGGACCTAGTCCAGCATGTGGAGGTCACCCATCTAGTTTGCAATGGCTTGGTCTCCTCCATGGGTTCGACACCCTCCAAGCCCCACCCCCTCTCCAAACTCTTCCCCCTGGTCTGGAGGCTATCAGGGGCTTGGTGAGGAGGCAGTGGGGAGAGTAATCCCTTTTTCTCTCTGGTCTATGAGTGGAGAGAACAAGGGGATTCAGTGAGCACTGGCTTTGCCGACCCTGTAGTCTCTCCTGAGAGGGAGAAGGTATGGAGAAGGGGAAGCCAGTTCCCAGCTTCAGTGTTGGGAGGATGATCCTCCCAATGTGGCTGCTGGAAACCAAAGGCTTTGCTTGCCCCCACAGCCTCTCCCCAGTGGGGTAACCTGTGGGGTGGGGGAAGCCAGTTCCCATATGGCACTTAGCCATATACACATTACTTCTGTGTCCAAAGAACTGTGCTGGTTGCTTACTGAGCTATCGTCAAGGTTCTGTGGTTAACAGAAAAAGCTCTAAACTTAGGACCAGGGTACTTAGCGGGCTGCTTTCCTCTATATGCACCCAGCTGACCTTTAGGATCCTCAGAAGAGGCTTTGCTGGTCATTCCATGATGAATGGAATGTCGCCCTTCTCAGTAGTGGTTCCCATCCTCTGGAATCGCCTCTCCTGTGTGGTTTGGGATGCAGAAAATGTGGTGAGTTTTAAACACCTCCTAAAATCAGACTCGTTTACCCCAGCTTGCCCTGCTTTTAATTGCTAACATGATGATGCTCTATTTGAATGTTTGCTATTTTTGTTTTTAAACTGTGTTTATTGTTTCAGTTACTTATTTATTTTTGTTGTAACTGTATTCGTTATTTATTGACTACTTTAACTGTGATGTTTAATACTTTGGCATGCAAACCACTTAGAGATATATGAGCATAATTAATTATTTTAATAATAAATAACCCTCATCACACAGCTGCTAGAAACCAAAGGCTTCGCCTATCCTGCGGCCTCTCTCATCGGGAGGATGACATCAGGGTGTGTTTGGCATAAGGGGGCATAGCCACTCCTACTGATGTCATATAGCTGCTTCCACTGACATCATATGGCATGTATAATGGTTGCCTGTCCCTGAATTAAATTATGAAAAAAGGCATTAATATTGATAATTAAATGAACTGCATAATTGAAAACCCTCTATCTAAATCCCCTGCTTGCTACTTCATAATCCCTTCTCAACTTTTGAGTTTAGAATCATGAAACTCTTAACTTTGTTTCAGGTATTGTCATTAGTGCTGAACAAATTGCTCACTCCTTCTGAGCTATGCATTTGGGAAATCTGCAAAGAAGGGGCTAAATGGGCTTCCCTAGGAATGGGTTTCCAGAGCTTGAGCACAGCCAGTGAAAAAGCCCTCCCTCATGTCCCTGCCAAATGCATTTTGGGTGTTGAAATCACAGAGAGAAGAGCTTCTTGCAGAGATCTCAAAACCTGGGCAGGTTAGCTGTTAAGAAGCGCTCCTGTCCACCACCAGAACCTGCGCCTTTTATTCTGGGTGGATCCAGGAGCATGCCTGAACCTTCAGGGACAGTACAACCATCCTCGGGTTAGTCCTGGCAGAAGAGAAAGACAAAAAGAAGCTGCTGCCATTGTCCAGGCACAAGGAGAAAAAGGTCAGGGCCCAGACTGATGTTCATACCCACAAATTCCTGGTAGGTCTTGAGGTTTTTTGGGCTGCAAGTCAAAGTGGTCATACACCAGGGAGACATACAAACAGCAGTCATGGTATGCAAGCACATCAGCAAGGGGATGAAGAAGCCACATTCTTCATGATGCCAGGGGACCTCCTGTCAGGGACAGACTTCTCCAATTCGCCCATCAATGGTCAGTAATGACAACAGATGCCTCTGCAGTATCACAGGGATATGCCCTGGAGTTTGCTCGTTATTCCAGTAACAAGTTTTGGGTTACTTAGAAGTTCAAAAATCCTGCAAAACATCATTTCTTCAAGCTAGCCATTCAACACCTGTTGGAGATTCAAGATATCATGCCTCTTCTCACAGGGGTAGAAAGAATTGAGGGACCTGGTCCAACTTTTTCCTGGATCCCAAGAAAATTGGGGATGTAAGAGCTGTATTGGGTTTGAAGTGGCTGAACAAATTTATCAAAAAAACAACATTTCAAGATGGAGGAACTGAAGTCTACAGTAGCTGTCTTGATGGAAAACCTATCAGAGGTTTATCTGTATGTGTCAATCAGGCACAGTCATCGAAATTCCCTGGGGTTTGCGTAACACCACAAGGACTGCAAATACAGGTTGATGCCTTTCAGGCTGACTTCTGCCCCGCAGGTGGCTCACCTGAGACAGAAAGGAATGTACCTGTACGCATACCTAGACAACACACTAGTCTGTTTTGCAACCAGAGAAAAGGGAATCTAGGATTTCCAGACTCAGGGAATGTGCTTAGTGAAGGAGGCAAAGAAGAGCACAAACCTGATGTTGCTGAGGGGCATCAAACAGTCTCTGTTGGAATTTTAAGACAAAATACAGCATTTTTATGTTCTGGTGAGGACAGACAGCATGACTGCAAAAGCATATGTGAACAGGCTAAGAATAACAAGGCCAGAGGCATGTGCGATACTGACTCGGGAGGAAAAGAACCTTACTTCAATCAGGGCTGAGCACCTGGCATGGAAATCCAACCTCCTGGCCAATTGGCTCCATCGGAAAATGCTGGAAGGAGTAATGCTCCACCTATAGGTTTTCCAAGAGATTGTTCACTGCTTCAAAAGTTTGGGTATAGATCTGTTTGCCATGCAGCAAGATGCAAAATTCCCTTGGTATAGGACAAGGGACACCATTCCAGAAGCAATAGGACACAATGTGCTGAAGACACCATGCCCTTAGGGGCTTCTATATGCTTTCCACTTCAGACAATGCTGCCGCGGATCACAAGAGGGTGTTTTTTTTTTTGCCCATCCGTAGTATTTTTTCCCCTTTATTGTGAATATCAAAGAAACAGAACAATAAAAATAAATTGTGAAAAAAGGGAAAAAAGACATTACATATACAGCTATGACATCATTTTTCATCAACTGTTTTTTAAAAAAAGAGAGAATTATACATACATTTCAAAAAAAAGTCAGACCATATAGCCATATATTTATCCATTCACAAGTTGCGCCTGTGTATCACCCATTCAAATGTCGATAAGGTTATTAAGTCCTCAATCCATTGCATTATGGGAGGTGAGAATTTATCCTTCCAATATGATAGTATAAGTCTTTTAGCTGTCATAAGGGCTCTGAAAATCAATTTGCGCTGACCGTCTGTTAGTTTTCAAGAAACCGGCAGGTAGTTTAGAAGGACATGCACATCCTTCCGTATTAAAGATTGATTCAGGACAAGATTTATTCTTATTTTAACCTCCTCCCAAAAGGAGGAGACTACTGAGCATTGCCAAAACATGTGAATTAAAAAAGCATTAGGTGTGTTACACCTCCAACAATTATGTAAATTAGATAGACCCTTGTTGAAAAGTTGTTGTGGGTTCTAGTAGACCCGGAACAGGATTTTTTTGCTGAATAAGACGTAGCCTACGATCCATAGAAACTTCAGATACAGTCTCTAAAGCAACAGTCCATTTCTTGTAGGGTGACCAGATAAAATCCAGGTCAGGGCTCATGTAACTTTAACAGTTGTAGAGAAAAGGGAATTTCAGCCAGTGTCATTTGGATGCAATTAGTTCCTGGTGATATTCCCTCTTCATCACAACAGTTAAAAGTTGCAGGGGCCCTGCCTTCTTTTGTATAGGGTCACTCTAGTATAGTGCATGCAACTTTAACTGTTGTGATGAAGAGGGAATATCACCAGGAACTAATTGCATACAAATGACACTGGCTGAAATTCTCTTTTCTCTACAACTGTTAAAGTTACATGAGCCCTGACCTGGATTTTATCTGGTCAGCCTAATTTCTTGGGCAAAATAGGACACTCCAATTCTTGATTCCAATCCTGTCTTAAACTAGGAGTATTGTATTTATTTACTACTAAATCTATCTATCTACCTATCATCTATCTATCTGGGTTGTGGGTTGACATGTCTGCTCAGCTCCTATAAGTGTTTGTAACAGTAATGGAGGCTCTGAGGCCATAAAAGCAGCTGGCCCAAACCTACATTTCAGCAAGTGTTGCAACAGTAAGTATTGCCATTCAGCTGTAACAGGTAAATTATTTTTAACACGCAAATCAGAAAATGGCAAACACTCATCATTTAAACCTACTAATTGATCCAAAGTTAAAATTGCCTTATCCATCCATATGCTCCACAAAAACATTTTTCCCAATTTTTAAATCTGGATTTCCCCATAAAGTCAATTTTGTGAGAGAAAATGGGTCAAACTGCAGTTGACATGATACTATGCACCATACCTCCCTAGCAGCCAAGATTCTAGGAGGATGATTATTTAATCTAACGTGTCAAGAACCAAGCTCCATCCATTTCGGAAGCAGTTCTTACCATAAGGATTTCAAAACTGTCCAGGGTGGCATATCTAAGCAAAGTGGAGAAGACCAAAACTTAGTACAAGTCAATAGATAGGCCCGATGAGACAAAGCGAGGTCTGGAAATCCAAGCCCGCCTTCTTTAATCGGAAGTTGGATGTGTTTCGAAGAAATTCGAGGTGGGGAAGAACCCCAGAAGAATTTATGAAACAAAGCATTAAGTTGTTGAAAATATTTGTATAAGTAAAGGAATCCCACGTATAATGTAGAGAATTCGAGGTACAATATTCATCTTAAGTGTGTTGACTTTACCCCACAAACTCAGTTTTAATGGTGCCCATCTGTCTATATCATGTACGATCTCATCGATTAACTTATTCAAATTTATTTTAATCAACTGGGATATATCTCCGGGAATAAGCATTCCCAGATAAGCAATAAAATCAGGACACCATCGAAATTGTCCATTAGCCAACACACTAGAAGATATGCAATCGCCAATCGGCATCAATTCAGACTTTGACCAGTAAATTGAGTCACCGGACAGATCACCGAAGGTATTTATCAGAGCCATCAAAACAGGAATGGATGCCTGGAGTTTAGAAATAAACAATAAAAGATCATCAGCATAAAGAATAATTTTAAATTCTAAGTCAGCATGCACAAACCCGTGAATACTACAACTCTGTCTAACTACACAAGCCAAGGGTTCCAAGCAGAAATCAAATATCAGTGGGGAGAGAGTGCATCCTTGCCTAGTACCTTGCCCAAGTAGGAAAAAAAATCCAACAATCAACCATTGGTCATGACTCTTGCTCTTGGGGTCGAATATAAAATTCTAACCCACTTTAAAAATTCCATTGGAAAACCAAAATTACTCAATGTGGCAAGCATAAACTTCCAGTGACTTTTATTGAAGTGGGAGTGCAAAGGGGTTGAAAACCATACACAATGGGGCTCAGGATGCCACTAATGTTCAAACCTTGACTAGGCTGCATGAATCAGTGAGCTTCAAAAGGGGAGCGAATTAATAAAAAATAAAAAATAAAAGCACCCCCCTCTTAAAGGGTGGAGTTAAAGATGTGTTTGAAAAACCATAGGGAAGAGCTCTTTCTATGGGAGGCCATTGCTATTTTATGCTCAGTCGAAAGAGCTCTGCTCCAAGCACTACTTTCTGGGAGTCTGGCTAATTGTTAAGGAAGGGTAAGAGTTGGGCTTTCTCAATGGCTCTTAAAATAATTTCTCAGTGTTTCTCCTTATTGGTTTTTAAACACCTTGTTAAGGCCAATTTGCTTTGAAAACTCCTTCAAAGAGAGGAATGTTCCCTTGTTTTGCTGCTATTTAGTTTGTTTTATTGTATAAAGAAGTGGTTTCAATTGATGTAAGCTCCTTAAGCCATGGGAAAAGCCATGCTTTCAACAAATATTTTTTTTCAATGATCAAAAAGCTTGCCATTTTAAGACCAGAGTTAAAACTATGTCATGTTGGCTTAAACTCCACCAATCCAAGAAATGGGAAGCTAAGGCTCATGCCTTAACCAATGTTAAGGCACACCACAAACTAAAAAACAAAACACAGACAAGTCATTAACTGAACAGATGCGTAGAAATGAATAGATATGTTCCTATATGTTCAGAATAACTTATTTCTCAGTAAGCCTGCACAGGATTCCAGCATACACTCCCCCCCCCCCCCCGCTTCATCAGTGAGAGTGATTCCCTCAGCCTTCAAAATTACCTCTCTCTTATCTCAGTTGACAGTTCCCTGCTACCCCTCCTCCACTGTGAGAATACTCATAGGAACATTTGAATTCAAAACAAAGGAGTAGTGGCAGCATTCTAGCTTCAGAGTGAAACTGAGCATGCCTGAGAAAACGTTGCCAGCAATTGCTGCCATAGGCTTTCATGGGGCAGAAAAACTTTAATAATTTTAAAACTGCTGGTCAGAGTTTCACCAAACCAATGAAAGGCACACTTCCCCAGCAAATCTGAATAAATATATCTGTAGTTTTGCCCAGAATATGAAAGCAATGTTTGTTATGCAGAGCTGCACCTTGAATAAAAAGTACAAATATGTCAATTTTAGCACTTTTGAACTTGCTCTATCTGTGATGATTTGTATCCGATTGGTTTGATTTTGTAGATTATGGATTCCAAGTTTTGAGTTAGTAGCTCTACAAGTATCATTTTTATAAATAGTAGAATTCTGAGGCTTATAATGATGGATCCTTTTTTTGGGGGGGGGACTCACCTTAACTAAAGGGCCCTTAGCTAAATGTGTGTGAGAGAGAATGAAAAATAACATAGTAGCTCAGTTCAGACATCACACCAAACCATGGTTAATGAAACTGAACTAATTAATAAGTCATGGCTTGTGACTGACAGGCTTACCAAAGTCAGAAACCAAGGTTTGAAGTGGTTTGTGCTAATTATGGTTTGGCATCATGTCTGAATGGACAAACCCTAATTGTGGCTGTTGTTTTGCCTCCACAGGCTGCTGCACTAAGGGAGATGAGTGAATTTATGATGCTGAGTGTGGAGAGTACAGAAAACAAAAACAGACAAGCCGCTTTAAACCATAGCTTGTATGTTCTGGAAGCTAAAACTATGATTTGGGTTCTAAATTATGGTTAGCAGAAATAATGGATTGGTGCAGTGTCTGTCCAAAGTGGAACATTATTTCTGGTGTTCTTGTATTGTGTAATAGCAGCCGTATGAAGTTCTGGCTGTTGTAAAACATGCTGTGATCTTGAAAGACAAAGATGTTCCAGAATATTGTGCTTTAGGCAAGAATGGCAGGAGTCCAGACGGAGTGCTTGCAGCATTGAGGTTCAGGAAATTACTACAAAGTAGCAACAACGTTCTTTGCTTCCCCTCATAAATCTCTAGTTTCCTGGACAAATGAAGAAATCGTTGAAAGCTCACATTTTAGTGCAACGAGCTTTAGAACGGATGATATCTTTAAAGGACTCCTGAACTGTTACAGTGTGTCACAGAAAAGGGAAATGTTGCATTGAAATCACACCTCCTCCATTCTTTTAGCTTGGTTTGTATTGCTATTTGAAAGAACTGCGGAGGCAGGGTGCGTTACTGTGCCGTAGTGTTTCAGAAACAGAACATTGGCTTGAGCTTTAAGAACGGGCCAGGGATCATTGCCCAGTTTTGATGTTCTGCCTGGGTGGGTATCCTGAATGCTAAAACACATTCCATTGATAACTGACCCTGTACAGAGCTTTTTCAATGGCTGCCTGTTTTTCCCACTTCCAGCGCTCAAAAGCTATTCTAAAGGCTGCCCCTCCCCCTATCTTTCTGAATAGATTCCACTGCTGGGTAGAACTGAAGGGGTTTTCAAAGACCATGTTAACTTTTTTTATCAGCATCTCACCAGTATTTGTGTCACTGACGCTTTGTCAATCCAAAGTGATTCAGAATTTCTCAGTGCCATCCGATGCTCCCCCTACCCGCAAGAGGAATTCTAAAGCCTTTTGTACTTTAATACTTGCCAAATAGTTTGAACCTCTGCACTCTTTCTTATGTTTCTTAGCCAATTAACACTATCGTGGTTTTGCTCTGCTACCTTCACATCAACGACGATGTAGTATTCTGTGCTATGAAGGGCAAAAATCTAGATGGCAGTGACACACCAATTTTCTGGTGAAGCTCACTGTCTTCTGGCTGCTTTTCCCCCTAAACTGTTTCAGGAGCAGATAGCAGCCAGATTCCCTAGGGGACAAAAGTGGTGCAGGGCCCAGATCTGGCTTGGAAACATGTACTGAATTGGGATCCCATGGGTGCCATTTTTCCAAAATAAAACTGCTTGCTTAAATATGTGACTAATGCCTTGTGTACTTTGGTTTTCACAGCCTGATCCTAGCATGTTTACTCAAGAGTAAGTTCAGTGGACTTTACTTCCATGTATACGATTGCCATCTCAGTCTTTTAAGTGATTGAGGCTTATCCATACTTCTTTTTTTGGAAGGCTTTCGGATTATATATTTATTAGTAACGTATTCCTCTGAATATTATGAAACCTTCAATGGGTTTACATACAGAAGTATTTAAAAACCACAGTTAAAAATGCATATGTAATATAATATAAGATTTTTAAAATTCCAGATAAACCCTAGTGATTAGTGGGGTGACAGATGTTGCATCCAGACTGCCTACACATCCTCGTTAAGCAGATGATTTAATAAGATCTTGATTAAGAAATATCTGTGTCTGTGTGGAGTTGGAGTAATATTTATTTACATATTTTATATACTGCACTACATCAATAACATATTTGAGTGGTGAACAATAAGAGGGTAATAATAATAATAATAATAATAATAATAATAATAGATTAAAACCTTTAAAATCGGAGTAATAGTCTGTTGGTCATTTACTCCTGTATTGTAATTTGTATAGGGACTGCAGAGAGACGCTGATGCAACCTCTACTAAGAACTCTTTTGGGATGAACTTCTGAAGATCTGGCATTGTCCTCCTTAAGGGATGATTCCGCCTATATTACTGAGAGGGTTGCAAAAAAAATTTCTGACTTCACTGCAAATTGCGTGTAAAAATATGTTGGCCTCCTTTTAAAGCCCATTTGATTTTATCTATTTGTTCTTAATTAGTTGTATTTGCTTTTTATACTAACTTTCTTATTGGTCTGTGACCATATTAAATATTTCATTCATTGAAAAAAATTCAACTTACAACAGCAAATATAATTTTTTTAAAAAAACTGATAAAAAGAGGCAGTAAAACAGAGCAGCAGCATGATGGAACTATTATTACTCCAGGAAAGTTTGCGTGAACAAGTACGTTTTCAGGAAGCATTTAAAACACACCACATTTTCTGCCTCTTGAATGGGGGCGAGTGTTCCAGAAGGGTGAGTGCCACTATTGAGAAGGCCCACTTTCAAAATATTGCTGGGTGTCATTCTATTGGTTGTGCAATGGTCAACAAGGCCTGCTGCCCTGAAGATCTTAGTGGGTATAGAGAGAGGAAAGTGGGCTGCTAGGTTTCCTGGTGATCGGTTATTTATGGCTTTGTATGTCAACAATAGAACCTTGAACATAGCTTGGTACCTAATAGGCAGCCAGTGAATGTGTATAGGTAAGTGCCCCACTGAGCATCTCAGCTGCTACATTCTGCACCAGCAGCATCTTTTGAACCAGATGCAAGACCATTTCAATCTAATCATGAAGTTAATGTCCATGAACCACACTGACTAGACTATCCCTATCAAGCAACAGGTGTAGTTGTTACATCAATTGAAGTTGGTAATGGGTGCTTCAGGTCACTGAGGTCGCCTGGACCTCCAGTGACAATAATAGATCTAGGAACATTCCCATCCAAAACAGGTGAACAACCCAAGTCCCCAACCTGGGGACTGCCCACCCACAGGCTGTCTACCATATTAGGATTCCACTTCTGTTTATTGACTGTTATGTAGCCCGTAACTGCATTCAGGCACTGGTTCAGAATATGCATGGTCACTCTGACTCAGATGTTATAGAGAAATAGAGCTGGGTGTTATTAGCATACTGATGACACCTTGTCTCAAATCTCCTGATGACCGCACCCAACGGCTTCATATAGATCTTAAACAAAATTGAAGACAAAATAGCGCCCCACAGTTCAGGTACCAGGGATCTGAGGCACAGTCACACAGTGTTATTCTCTGGAACTGACCCTGTAAATAATACCCTAATTCCCAACTTGTGGAGGTAATTCAGGAGGATACCATGGTCAATGGTGTCAAAACCGCTGAGAGATCAAGAAGAAATAACAGGGTTGCACTTCCCCATCCCTCTCCCAGAGAAGGTAGTATATTGATCAAGACTGATTCCATTCTGAAACTGGGTCTGTGCGCAGACTTGAATGGGTTAAGGGTTAAGGTAAACATCCAAGAGTGCCTGCAGCTGAATTTCCACAACTCTCAAGTACGTTGCCTAAGGACAGGGTATTTGTGACTGATTGTATACATCCCTGGATCCAGGGATGTTTTTTCAGGAGTCGCATTCTACCACCTCCCTTTAAAGCTGCAGGGAACACTCCATCATGCAATCGTGCATTCACCTCTCCCCTGATCCATCTGGTTACCCCCCTTGCAGCTAGCTTGAAGGACAATGGTTGAGAGAACATGGGGTAAGTTGCACAGTTGCAAGTGTCTCATTCACATCTCCAGGTTTCAAAAATTGAAACAGAATCGACAAATAGACCAAGGCAATGCACTGAACACCTCAACAGAGACCCTTTCTACACCTAAGGGTGCAGAAGGGGAGGGAGGGAGGATGATCCCAGACTTACTAGCTGCCACCCCCTCCTCTGATGGGCATGGAGCTGTGCAGCATGGCTCCATGCCTGTTTCTGGTGCCACGCTTATTTGCGAGTGAGCAGGCACCAGGCAGGACGGCTGCCCACTCCTCCTGCGGTCTCAAGATGGTCCCGGGACCACTGGAGCAATCAGGTTTTCCCAGGGTTCCCTTATCTCTGGGAAAACCCATGTCTGTCACCAGCTGCCCCTGGGAGTCCCTGTGTGTCATTTGGACGCACAGGGAGCACCCAGGGATGGTCCTGGGAAAAAAGGCCAGTGTAGAAATGGCCAGACACTATTTTTAGAGTAGTGTTCAAGCCAGTATGAAGATGAGTGATTTTATGTTTGAAGTGTTTGGCAAATGTGTCATCGAGAGCCTCTGAGAGTGCCCATATTGGATTCACTGGGGTAGATGAAAAGAATTGCTGAACCACTTGGAAAAGCTCAGCTGGACAGCCACGTGAAGATGCAATGGGGGCAGTGGAGTAAGCTTTCTTTGTCATCTTCACTGCCATGCAGGAGGCAGGAGGCATGGTTATGCGCTCCAATGTGGTCATTCTCATGATGAGTCTTATGTCACTGGTGCTCCAGATGTCTCATGACCAACCGGTTTCATTGCCTGGAGCTTTCCAGTAAATGAGGGGGGACGACTAAACTCCACAGTGTTGAAGAGGGCACTCAGGTGCAATTCTGCTGATAGCTCCTCATGCATTGCCATTCTATAGTGCAACTAAGGCTTCAACAGAACCACACACTCTGGAAAACCCCCCAGAGCATTCAGAAATCCATTGGATTCTATCAGTCTCTGGGATGGGCCATCTGAATGGGTCCCCCACCTCTGCAAGGAGGGACTGGCACTATGAGACCACACTTCACCAGAAAGTGACCTGACCATGACAGTGGGGAGATTTCATGCGCACCTTCCATATTGAGCAGGGGGTTGGACTCAATGGCCTTATAGGCCCCTTTCAACTCTACTATTCTGTGATTCTATATCCAGGCCACCTCCTGCACATCCAGAGGCAAAGGCCAAATCCAGGATGTGCCTTCTGCATTGGGCCAGTGACAAACATCAGTTCAGGCGGCACAGCCCCTGACACTACCCCCTTTTTCACTTCTCTTCATGCTGGAAGGAGGCACAGAACGATGCTTTCTCCCAGCATGGTGAAAGGGGCTCAGGCATGATTTGAGATGGATGACAGCTGTGGGGATGCAGGGCGGTGGGGTCACCCCCGCAGAGAAGAGCAGCTGCTCTCCCTGGCATGGGTGAGGCCCAAGGCCCCCCACCCCTGCGGCTCACTCCAGTTTGAGAAAGGAGAGAGCAGTTGCGATGAGGGCAGTGGAACTTGCTCCCAGCACAGCTGCTCTCTCCTGAGGTTGGAGGTAGCTGTATGTGTGTGTGTCCATCCTCTGAGGGGATTCCTTCAAGGAAGGGAGGTTGGAGATGAAGCCCGTCCCCTGGAGGGAGCTCAAGAGGCTATGTGGGCTAGATTGGGATGCCTCGCAGGCCAGAGATTCTGCACCCCTGTTATAACAGATGAGTGAAGTTTGATTACTTATACTCAAAGTAGTGAAAATATTTAATTATGAAAGTGTGTTTGTGGTGAGATTATGCTGGTTAATTGCATATGCTCAAGAAGTGCAGAAATGTAAGGTCAGTGTGTTCTACTGGGTGCTTGCTGTAAGCCATATTTGTTGAATAGGCTTCTAGATAAATCATTTATTGCATTATTCAGCTCAAGGTACTACAAGATCTCAAGGCTGGTAAAAGTATTATCAATTTATCAAGTGTTAAGATGTGTTTCTGGCATCAAATGCTGTCCAAAGGTCAGAGTTTCTTTAAGGGCATGTTCTGAAAATGATGTCGTAGAGGTGGCCCTTAGTAAGAAACCCCCACATTTTTAGAAGGATAGGAACAGAAGTTCATGTAAAGGGAGAGTCCTCAAATCTCTTTTGGAGGAAAGTGGTGTGCTTCTCCTTCCCTCCCCTCACCCATGGTTTTTGGGGCTTGTTATGAAAATGGCATTCATCATGGAGTTCTCTCTAGGCAAGAAACCAGCAAAATTTAAGAAGGATAGGCTAAGGTAGCTTTTGTCAATCTGGAGCTGTCCAGATGTCCATTTGCCATGCTGACTGGGAATTATGGGAGTTGTAATCCAACACATCTAGAGGGCACAACGTTGGGGAAGGCTGGGTTAGGGAGTTAAGATGCTTAAACACAAGTCTAAGGCTCTCTCTTGGTGAAACATGATGGTGTTGCCCTACCTTGTTGGACTGAATTGTCTTCTGGAGGATGCAATCCCAACTGAACTCAGAGGCTGACAGGCTTCCTATGCAGAGTGAGGGGAGCTGCAGGGGCAATCTTCACCTCTGCTAGACAGGAGGCGGGGGACAATCTGTAATCCTGCTTCCTCAGTCCCTTCCCCTCCCTGCCCACAGAGCCCCACCCCCTTTCCCTCCTCTTCCTCCTCCTCCTCCTCAAGGCCACTCTTGAGCGCGTGGAGAGACAGTCAGCGTGGTTCTCCCCGCACTGGCTGCAAGGGGGCGGGGGAGGGGAACTCAGACTCCTGGGTCCAAGGTCAGCGTGCTGCCCATGACATTGGATCCAGGAACCTAAACTCTCCTGTGGTCTCCCAGACTCTCTAAGACACACGAAACAGAGGGGATTTTAGGAGAAAAGTTAATAGTTGGACAATATAATTATATATTAGAATGACACACTGAGGCCATAGAAAATGCATTGAATGAAACCAGGAGCAAAAGACCAATGGGATCAAATCGATGAGGGCAAATCCAACAGAAATGTTTTTGAAATCCAACAGGGGGCAAGGAAAACCAAGGCATAGGGGGCAAGGGGCACAGGCAGAAATTGGGGGGTGGTATTGAACAGACACACGCGCACACAGGAGCTTGAAAAACAGCAGGACAACAAGTACATTCAAATCATTTATTTTTTTCCCCTAACTAGGGGAGGGGCAAATGGATTCACTATTGAATTCTACACGCAGATACACAAAACAAGAACACCAAATGACGTAGAAATCAAAGGGGATCTTTCAAAGGAAAAGATTTGCAGGAACAAAGTCTGAGGGAAGGATTGAGTTAAAGCAGAAGGAATGAAATCATGGAAAAACAAAAACTGGAGCCAAGTGACCCTAATAACCCCACCCTAACACACAAGAACCTATCACTTAACTTCCTTCTCCCAAGCTGCTTCACTCTGCAACTGAGAGAAAACAGAAGATAGCAAGTATTTTATGAAACACTGAACAGAACTCAGTCTGTTCCCCTTGTCATACGTTTCCTAGGATTAGTGGGAGACTTGTCAGTCACTCAACTGCACTCCTTCTGCCTCCTCCCATTCAGAAATTATAGAAACAAAATAATAAAAAAATGCTATTTGCAAGAAATATAAAGTGTCCACATCTCCCACATCTCCAAAACATGTGTCGGTAACAGCCTCATTTGGCTCCAATTCTGGTGGTTTTAGAAAGGAGCCTGCTTGGCCTCCAGAATCACCAGAACCAGACCCAAACACCCTGATTCTCCTTGGTTTTGGGGTTAGTTCAAATCCTGTGCACCTCCCTAAATGTTAGACACAATTTTAATGTTTTGGCTCTGTTTATGACATTTGCCCCAGCTTTTTGTCAGCAGTCCTGCCTGATATTACACCTCTCTCAGAAATGGGAGAGTGGGTAGCAGGAGCAGATGGAGATTGGGCTCTGCCAGGGCTGTAGTGGCTCTTGCCATCCTGCAAGGGGCAACTCCTAAGAAGGAGACTTTGAGCTGTCATGCCTCTCCCACGTGCCTGCATTACAAGTATGAGGCACTGAGGAGAGAAATCAGGCAGCAGATGAGGCATCATGGGACACTTTTAGAGCATTACAACTAGGGATGGGGAATCGCCCTCCCATTTGCCCCCAAATTGGTCAGGGCTTTTAAAGTATTCACTCTGAACACTGAAAACAGGCAACATTTACTGACTACAGGACTGTGCTAATAGCCTCGAGTTTATGCTGAATTTGGTGAACCTAAAACCCATTGAAATCAGCAGGTTTCAGTGTGCCTAACTTGCATGGGATCAAGTTGTAAGCTTCACAATATATTATTTTACCCCTAGGGTTTCTTACTTGCTAGATTACTTGTTGCTAGAGAGTTGGTGAGTGCCCTTTTGGAAGACTGATAATGTTATACTAGATTGATCCCATTGTATAGAAATAAAGAAGTATTGGTAAAGGCACCATTCTAATCAGGCTCCTTCAAAGATTGCAAAATGAAGGCACACAAGCTTGTGCATCTGAAATGATTGAAGATTTATTTCCCATCATTAAAATCCATGCTTCTTTTCCCATCTGCTCTGCACATTGATCATGAAATTAAAAATCCCTTCACAAAGACAAGTCTTGAATGGAGGCCCTAGTTAAATATATTGGCTCCACCAGTTTCACCCTTAACATCTGTTTGGATCATTCCATTTTTATGATGCTGATAAATATCAACAATGTATGGACTGAGAAGAATTCTATACAGAATCGAAGATTTACTTGAGAGTGATCCAAAACTGCCAGGAAAGTAAATTTCATCCAGAATACAAAATTTAAGAAAAAATTGGTTCCATTAGAATCAATTTATTCTATTATTTATAGGGCTGCAGTTGTTTCCCTTTGTTAAGGATGAGATAGATGGATTGCATTTCACCATTATTACCAGAAATTCCAGGGGAAGGCAGCAGATGATATGGCTGATACTTGGAAAATACCCCCCAAGAGATTGATCTGAAACTTGATTGTGAAGGAGAGGATGGTTGGAGGATGGTCCTTTATGATTTTGAGGTAGTAAGGATAGGGATGGCTTATTTATAGGAGTTTAATGTTTGACTAGAGATTTCCAGTTTGAGCAGTGCTGAAGCAGCGACCAAACTCTCTCAGACCAGGAACCCAGGCAGGTGAGGCTGTGGCAAGATCCTTTCTCTCTTTCTCTTCAACACGGCAGTCTCTTCCCTACCGTCACCAGCAGCAGCATTCCAATCAGCTGTTAGATGATGCAGCTGATTACTTTGCTGGGAGTTTTTTGGCCGGTTTTTCCATCTGTACTCCATCTTTTGTTTGCGTGTGTATTAGATCAAAGGGAATGTCTATTACACACTTTGCCGTAGTACTGTGTATTCATAATAATTATATATCACTCAATTAAAGGAGAGATGCTCATGTCTCCTTTGTTAAGAGCCATCAGTAACAAAAGAATTTCACCATGTAAAATAGTAATCAGTCAGGGTCTTTTTAATCTTCATAATAAAACTGAAATGCTTTCGCCAATCTTTCTGAAATTTTCAGGGGCCAGAAAGACTCATTGGTTGCACATATACTGAAAATTTCAAGAAGATAATTGAAAGTTTGAGGGAGAAAGAGCCAGTGTAACAAGTGAAAGCAAAAAAAGAAAGACCCCACAAAACCCTTGCTCACTCTGAATGTCTCTGAAAAACTGGCAACCTTCTTTGCACACTATATCTGGGGGGGGGGGGGAATAGACAGTCAAAACATGGATGGTTTTCTATTCCTCTTGTACTGTAGTTAGTGGAATGCTATTTCTTTTTAAACAAATTCAATTAATTTTTTTTTAATTTTTTTAAAGATGTTATGAGAGTTTATGGGACTCTCATAATGACATTCAGCCACAGCTGGTATCTCTGCCACATACCACCCCACAGCTGATTAGAATGCTGGTGGGGGGGGGGAAGAGACTGCCATGTTGAAGAGAGAGAGAGAGGGAAGGGATATTGCCACAGCCTCACCTGCCTGGGTTCCTGGTCTGAGAGAGTTTGGTCGCTGCTTCAGCACTGCTCACGGTGGTGCTGAAGCGGTGATCCAGGTGAACAGGAAAGGGATCAGGCCTCTTACAAGCCTGGTCAGCTTCTCATCACCCCAAAGAGATTGCCAGGCCTGCTGCCTTCTCTGGTCTCCCATCACTACGCCAATCTCTCTGGGTGAACAGAGAAGGAAGAAGTTGTTGTGCAAGGCCTCCTCCCTTCCTTGGTCACACAGAGCAGATCACTGGACTGTTGAGGTGGGAAGTGTCCAGGTAAGGAAACAGGCCTTGCACAAGGCTTGCGCCTTTTCCCAGTCACACAGAGTGCCTGGGAGGAAGGGACCAGGGAAGGGAGCAGGCCAAAACCTGCAAAACCCATTTACCAGAACTGTTAGTGAGGGCTTAGCTAGACATAGCCAGCTCCTATGTCTTTTATTTCTTTTTACAGCTTGGGGTGGGTCTGGTTTTGGGGTGCCGAGAGTCATCCTTGGATGGAGAGGGGAGTCTTAATACTTCACTCCCTAGGCCTGATTTTACCAGTAATCGCCCCGCTCCCTGCAGCCATTGTATCGGTAGGGACTTCTTTTCTAAACCATGCTAGAGGATTACCAATGGGATTACGGATGAAATGCCCCTCCTCCATATGAGGCATCACAATAAAAATTGGACTGTTCCAAATTGAAAAGAAATAAAATAAAATACAAAGATGTCGGTGCTAGCTTCATCTTTAACATGACATTGTGGTTGAGTTCTCAATTGCACATACAAAACCATAGTCAGTGATGCCTCCTCTTTCATAGCACTTTTAATTGTTTGAAAAAATAAACTGACTCCAGCATATTTCCTTTGCAAGGCAGATACAAATATAATGACTACATTAACTGTAGAAGTCAAGCATAACCGTACTTACTAGGAAATCCCACTGAGTTTAGAAGAATTAACTTCCTGCTAGGGATTATAAACCTAAAGTTTGGCAAAAGCTTTCCATATAGCACCTTAATCAGGAATTTCTGTCTCACAAAGAAATCTGTGGAATCGCATGTTTGCATGGACTTCATCCAACTGAAGCAGCCCCAATAAAACTGTTTCCCTCAGATATGTATCTTTCATTCTGTGTCAAAAGTAGCAAATCTATGCAGCAAACTATTTTTTCCCAACTGTTTTTCCAACTTTGCATATATCAGTCCCAACTAAAATGATTCTCTGTGGGTTGGGAAAAAAATGCATTTTATTTTATTGACTTTATTTGAAAAAACCCTCTGAAACTGGACTTCATGCAATAATTTTTTTGCAAGAGGAATGGGCTTGTCAGATCATTCAATTGCTTTGTTGCAAGTAGAAGCTTGCATCAATGCAACATTAGGAAGAGTGTTTGATATTAGGAAGAGTGGGATGGCATTGTTCCACTTTCTGGTTGTACTCTATTAAAATCTCCTTGAACTCTTTTGATAGTCTTCCCCAATATGTCCTCCAGATGTGTTGAACTTCAACTCCTATCATCACTAGGTGCATGGTTATGAGGTTGGTCAGGAAGAAAGAACTGGGGAAGGGGGTGGAATTGGGGTCAGTTTGATCATGAAGCAGATTGGTAGGCTCCAGATGGGACACCATTTTCTGGATGTAACATCCATCTTACCATATTATTTTTAAAAGAGCCATTGCATGTATGTATGTATATAATTTGGACTTTTCACTTCAACTTCTTTCGCGACCACTACCTTCAGAGGCACATTTGGTGGAGATGTGAAAGAGGACCTTCTCAGTGGCCACTCCCAGGCAGTGCTGCTCCTTCTTAGTGGTGGCCACCTGACTATGGAACTCCCTTCCAGTAAAGACTGGCTGTTCCCCATGCTAGACTCGCTCCCTCTCTGCTGTCCTTCCACTGGCAGTCAATGATCTTTGTATTCAAGCAGGTCATTGGCATGTAAGTGAGTGTGTCGAATTGGGTGCTGTTTTTAATGCACTATTGTTGCATTTTTAATTGTGTTTGAATGCATTTGTTTTATTATTGTTTTAATCAAGTTTTATCTATGATTGTAAGCTTCCTGAAGTGCCATTGGTTTCTTGGTAGAAATGTGGGGTACAAATTAAATAAATGAACAGTGGAGGTTGGTGGCTCCAATTTTGGTGGGCTGTGAATCCATTCTGGATTTTAGTCAGAACCATCCAGAACTCTAAAGGAGCTGTCCCAGGTGCTGAACCCTAGGTTGGCCTGCAACTCCTATCACTGCCACCAGCATAGCCATTAGCATCCTCTTTTTCAGAATTGAGACAAAACACATGAGAACTCCAAAACAGGTGCAGCATTTTGAAGCAACTGAGAACTAATGAATCTTGAATATGTAATCAAGGCAATTCTGCAGATTCCAAAAGTAGTTCTCCATACATGGCACAGGTTTTCTGTTTATTAAATGTCAGATATATGGTGCTGGGGATTAGCATGTAGGGTTATTCCTGCTTGTGCTCAACCTTGTGTGATCAAGGACAGAGCTAGCACCTAATACTCTCATATGTATAGAATATTTAAAAATGCTGAATATTATTTTTCTGTTCCTCTGTAGCATCATTGATTTCTGGCGGGTGATGTAAGTGGTTACCCTTTTCAACAAAGAAGGAAGCTATGATGTCATTGTAGTGTCAACATGATACTTTTTAAAAATAAACTGAAACACTGTGGTAGATGCATCTTAGATTCAGTATGCGAGCTCACAATTTCCCTGCTTTTTGGTGCTTGGTTGAAAGCAATATAGCTTTAACACACACACACACACGAAACAGAAGGCACAGAGATGCGAAACAATGTTCTGAGATCATGATGGTATGTTAAGAATCCCTGAGATTCTTTCAAAAGCATATCTTACATCATGAAAAGCAAACCTTGAAAGTAATTTAGAAAATAGGCCATTGAATCTACTTTCGCCAATTTATATGGATTCAGAGATATTTTACCATCTTGCTATCTGCTTTACCACCCTGCACTGAAGATGTTGTCTTCCATGCCCATAACTCATATCCTGTCTAGTGAAGGACAAGCCTATCTAAAGGCCAAATTTATTATAGATTTAAAGGATTTAACAAATGGCTGATCACACACCTCTTTTGCTCTAACTCTTTGTGAGGATATTTTATGCATGGATGTTATAACCCTACATCCTCTTCCTCAACCCCTGTCCTCCCCCATAAATACTTTCCTGGAACTATGTTGTCTTGTAGACCAGGGGAGGGGGAGCTGTGGTCTTTCAGATGTGGTTGGACTCCAACTCCCATCATCCCTGGCCAATGGTTATGCTGGCTGGGAATGATGGGAGTTGGGAGTCCAACAAACATCTGAAAGGCTACAGCTTTCCCACCACTGCCTTACACAATACTCATGAGTTCCAATGCAGTATGTTCAAGTCACAGAATGCAGGAAAGACTTCTCTGCATATTTCGTTGTCATGGAAATTTTGGGAAGGGAACTAAGAACAAATTTATTTTAGTTGAATTAATTTTAGTTGAATTAATTCAGTGGGCACTATTTACACACTGACAGATCTGCTGCTGTCATCCGTACATATTTATTTTCCTTAATGTGTAGATTTGGAGCTGTCATTCTGCAGTCTCTGTAATAGCAAGTAAAGTACAGAATGAAACTATTGTACCATTTGCACTTGGGGTGGGGAGGAAAGGAGACGGGGCATTGGCCATATGAGAAATCCTAAGTACCCAGGGCGGATCATATATGATTGCTCCCCAAAGGTACAATGTCGTCAACTAAGATGAGAACCCTACTACAGATTCTTAACTATTGGCTCAAATTAACATTGATGCATGAGGGAAGGTTTCTTAAAGATGCATTTTCAAGAATAATTTTCTTCTTGCTCATTATATAGAACAAGCTCATGCCAGTGAACTGTGCAGCTGCAAATAGTTTCTTGCAATTCTTCCTTTGTAGTTCTAATGCAACAATTATTAAATATGATCTTAAATACTGAGTTGTATTTCTCCAAACTGAACTGCCTTAATTAGCCAAGAGATGCAGATTTTTGGTCTCAAATGCTAATATTTACTCAGGGATATAAGTAGTGTCTGTTGGAAATCACCAGACATGAGATGAGAACAATGCATTGTGGTTCTGGATTATTTCCCGTCCTTTTTGTGAGGCTGCTGTGGTTAAAGATGATTGCCTTAATCACACCTAGGTTAGATTAATGCAATACATTCTATGTGGAGCAGCCCTTGAAGAATGTTTGGAAATTACAGCTGGTACAAACTGCTGCAGCCATAACAATTAATGGTGTTCGTTTTTCTTAGCACTTTATATCGATCTTATTTAAATTGCACTGGCTTCCAAGTTAAGAACATCAGAAGAGCCATGCTGGATCAGAGCAAAGGGCCATCTGATTCACACAGTGGGCAACCAGCTGTTGACCAGGAACCCAGAAGCAGGGCACTGTGCAACAGCACCCTCCCACTCATGTTCCCCAGCAACTGGTGTATATAGGAGTTACTGCCTCTGATAGCTGTTTCTTGGCCATGGTTTGGGACCAGGATATTTGAAGGGCCACCTCCTCTCATATGAATCTGCCAACAGTTGCAATAATCTTGGGAGACCCTTTTCTGTGTTCCACTGCTAAGAGAGGCACAGTTGAGGGCCCTTGTGGTGACAGTGGCTCACTTTTGGAAGTCCCACCCAGGGAAGGATTTCCATCATCCTGGTTTTGTGAGCTGCTTGCCTTTTGCCTTTTTCATGCAGAGTGGGGGAAAGTGTTCTAAAGGGCCAGTGAGTTAAACGTTCCTCACTTTGGCTGGATCATGCTCACTACATTGAAATAACTAGTAGTCAAACTTTGCATAGCATTAGCAAAATAGAACAAAAACTCTTTTAACTCAGTGGGAGCTGCAGCTCTTATAGTACAAACCAGCATGACTTTCATCTCTCAGAAGGGCTGTGAGGAATGTAGTATGTAATGTTCTGGCTTGGCTATCAGGTTTTATATTATTAAAAGGGAACATAAATTATGATTTTGTGGTCTAGAGCAATAAAAAATGTAAGTTGTCTCTTCCTCACTGAATCCTGAATAAAGAATGCACATTAAATTTGGTCTAAGGAAATATGCATATATAATTTAATTTACATATATTAAAAGCTTAGTTTCATTAATGATTTAAGATTCTCTTATATTTGGAAGTCTTCTGTGTTTTTTCTGATTGAGCTGCTCCGTCTCTGGGGTTGGTAATATTACTTATGCATTATAAAATGAAATAGGCAATATTTTTGGAGCTTTTTTCAATCCTACTTATACTTAGCAGATTCAGAGTATTATTAGCAGATCATGCTGGGGTGGCACCTGGGTAAAGAAAGCTAAATGGGGCATTATATGGTGGAGAAAATACCAACACCAACATCTGGTTAACCTGGGGAAGGAGGGGTTATGTTTTTGCTGCACCAGATGTTGTGTTGTCTGGTTGTAGCATACAGTCTCTTGGTTGCTGGTGGACTCCAGACACATTGCTCTAGAATGAGAAGGTGAAGATTTCCCTCACTCTGATTTGACTTCGTGATGGTGCCGTACTGTCATGCGACGTCATCATGAAACAATCAATTTATATTCTGGAGCCTTGTGGAAAAACAACAGTGCCTTCCAGCCAGAAGTTCCAAAAGATTGTCTTGGATGGGGATTCAATGACACCATACCGACAATGAATTGTCAAGAATTTTCTCAGAGCTGCTCAGGACCCAGGAATTTAGTTATGAAAAGGGCATCCATGCAGGATGCCCATGATCAGTTGATTTCCCTCCACCCCGCAACCATTTCCCCCATTTTTTTTCTTTTGGAAAAATTGGAATTAATGAACAGCTTTGGATTATGAAATATTTTCTTTTAAAATGTAGGACGTTGTTTATATATTGTTGCCAAGCCTTTACCCCCCCCACTCATGATTTCTAAAAAAACATGTAAGAAAAATACTTTCATAGACAGGTTAGAGAAATGAAATGTCTGGAAATGAAACTATTGGGGGATGTTCTTTTTAATCCTCTCTGTAAGATTCTCAACATAGTTATTTCTTCCATTCTGTATTAACATTATTGATCCAATGTATCTTTTACTGATGGACATTTTGAGATGCTCCAAGTCATGCTTAATTTCCCAACAGGTGAACTGCACATTCTTGACAGTTTGTTTTTTGTTCTACAGAGTCTTGTATTTCTGGACTTGTCTTGCTCAGCCTCTAGTTCTTAATGCTTCTTCTAGCTTCTAGGAGGATCCAGATGTTTGGGACTACTTGCTGATGTTTTCTCTGGTCAGACATAAGCTAGGAATCTAAAATATGTTACGTATAGCTTGGTTTGCTCATAAAATTATCATGTTTGATATATTCAGTGTTTAAAGTAGGGATGTACACGGACCCCCCGGATCGGATCGGGACCTGGATTGGGACCTCCAATGTTGTCCTAGATTGGTTCGGACAAAATCGGAGGTCCATCGGATCAGATCCGATTTTCGGATTGGCCGCCATTTTGGTGTTTTTGCCATAGGCTTGCATTGGGGGAAAGAAAGCTTTCCCCCAATGCAAGCCTATGGTGAAAACATGGCGGTGGGTGGGTGAGTGGGGGCCTAACTCCCCCTCCCTGTCTCTCCCCCCCACTCACACTCCTTACCTGCTGGGGCAGTCTGCTGCTGTCCGCTGGCACCCACGGATGGCAGGAGATGGCCCCAGCAGGTAAGCCCCTCCCCCCTCGTGCTCCTTACCTGCCAGGGCCGTCCACTGCCGTCCGCTGCTCCGATCTACTGAGAAACAGGCTTCACAGCCTGCCTCTTAGTAGCGCGCCGGGTGATTATGTCATCACCCAGCGTGCTACTGAGAGGCAGGCCGCGAAGCCTGTTTCTCAGTAGATCGGAGTAGCGGAGGGAAGCGGGCACCCAGGCAGGTAAGTGGGGCCCTCCCCCTCCTCCCCCTCGTGTTCCTTACCTGCCAGGGCTGTCAACTGCCGTCCACTGCCCCCTTCTACTGAGAAACAGGCTTTGCGGCCTGCCTCTCAGTAGCACGCTACTGAGAACTAAGCCGCAAAGCCTGTTTCTCAGTAGAAGAGGGCAGTGGACGGCAGCGGACGGCCCCGGCAGATAAGGAGCGCGAGGGGGAGAAGGAGGTCCGATCCTCTGATCTTATCCGAATCGGATCAGGTCCTTTCGGATGGGTTCACATGAGATTGGACAATCCAGAAGCCGGGATCGGAATCGGATAATTTTATCCGATTTTGGTTGGATCGGCTGCGGATTGTGGATCGGACCTGATCTGATGCACACCCCTAGTTTACAGTATACTTTATTCAGACAATAATTACAGATTTACTAACTGAGTTCACATATCAAATATAATGATAATTTTGTGAGCAAACCAAGTTATACATAGTATACCTATGGGAACATAAAGGCTGATTTACATTCCTAAAGACAGCCTTTGTAAAACTAGTGCCCTACAGACGTTTTGGGCTACAGCGCCCAGTATTCCTGATTGTTGGCCATCTTGCCTGAGCCTGATAGGGGCTGAAGTCCAAAATATTTGGAGGGCAGCAGTTTCCGGAAGACTGTCCTAGAGCAACAAAGTGACTTTAGATCTGTAAAAAGTGCTAAAAAAAAAAAAGCGTTTCATTTTCAATTTCTCCAAAATTTTCCATTCCCCCCAAAAAACAAAGCAAAACAGGAAAAAGACCATTTTTTCCCCAATGGCTTCAAAATTCCCAAAAAATAAAATAAAAATACATCTGTAGGTAGGTCATAGTTATTGCTTGCCAGTTTTAATTGTGTTTGTGCGTGTTTCCATGCACACATGCGGGACTTGGGGAGACCAGGTGAGATGTGGTCATAGGGGGTATTTTCCCTGGAATCTGCAATCCCTTGCTATTTTTTTCTTATTTTTTCCCTCACAATGTGAGGTGTGTGTGGAATATCCCAGAGCCCCCAAACCCTTTCTCCCCTATTTCCCCCCAATTTTTAATTTTCCTATTTTCTCTATTTTATAGCCTGGCATCCTGGGGGAGTGACTGTTGGGGAAGACAAGAGTATTCCAGCAGCCCTCAAGTCCTTACAAGCCCCCTATTTTTTTAAACCGGGCATCCCAGGGATTTGGGAGAGATTGTGTGCCGTGTGTAAAATGTCCCAGTAGCCCCCAATCCCCCTTGCTATCCCCCTTGCTATCCCCCTTGTTTCCCCTCCCCATAGTTCTGTATCTATGGGGGCAGATACTAGATTAAAATTAAAATTAAATCCTTTTAAAACCAAGCCACCATCTCAGTTTTCTGTGCCAGGGTGGAGCAGAAAATGTGAGCTCACCACTTTTCCTTGGTGTTGTTTGGCATGCAGGATCTTACTCTGTTGACTGCCTGGAGTTTGGCTTTTCTATGCAATGGGTTGCTGTTGGAGTAGAAAAATATGGGTTGATGTGACTGCTTTCTGTGGATCTCCTCTCTGGTTTGGCATGCAAGAACTTGGTCTGTTTAGGGTGTCAGTTTTTCCGTGTAATCTAGTTGGCTCTGCCTCTTGTGACTTCTGGCTCTGCTTACTAGTAGCTGCCTTGTGCTCTGCCCCACTGTGACCTGCTATGGCAGGGTCAGGGTCAGTCCTGGGGCAAACCCATTTAGCAAATTCAGTAGGTAAACAAAAGCACAATTATCACCAGTTTTTAAAAAAAGAACAGCCGGAAAGCCAAGGTCCTATCAGGAGTTCAGAGGTCAGCAGCACAAGAGATCAGTCTAAGGAGAAGCACAGTTTGAAAGTACTGGGAGCTTAAATAAAGGTGTTGTTCCAGCAGCTAGCAGATCTCAACTGAAGGTTTATATAGCCAAATCTCCCACTCCCACACCCAAGTACAGCTATAAGTTGTTCGTACTGGCTTCAGAGTTTGCCTACTTCAAGGAGACTGTGGCTCTTGAGTAGACCTTTACTCCCAAGTAGTCCAGTTGCTGCAGTTCTTGAGGTGAATGCTTTGCCTCCAAGTGGCAACCTGTGCTTCTGCTTTCTGACATGGGTGCACTCTAGGGCTAGGTGGATGCTTGGCCTCCTCCTCAAATTATGGGGGACATACGGCCCTCAGGGGCCCTGTCCAGGGGTTCTTTGGAGTTAAGGTGACCATGTGGAAAGGAGGACAGGGCTCTTTTAACAGTTGTATGGAAAAGGGAATTTCATCAGGTGTCATTTGTATGCAGGCAGCACTTGCTACGGGTATCAATAGTGTCAGAAGGATCCACAGGGTTGTTGGGCTCTGTGGCCTCTGAATCTGAATCCAAAGAGTCATCCTGGCCTGGGTCAGGCATGACACACTGACCCCAATGGGCAGCCACCTCCACGGAATTTAGTATCCTCTGTAACTGTTGTATACCTGTCTTTGAAGATTTCTGCATTTTGCTTGTCATTTATCACATGACACGGGCAGGCCAGACACAGGTGCCCTGTCATCAAAGCATGGACTGTTGACACACCCTTTCTCAGCTCCCCCAGCCTGCATAACCAGCCTCCCTCTGTTTTGTGCGTATTTGTCTATATTGGAGCCCCAAGAACACCTTGTCAGGGTAGCCTGGAGATCAACTTGGTGAATTTTGATCAAAGTCTGTGCATCAGAATTGTTGTTGCCCAACAGTATCCATACACATCAGGCACTTTTTCTTTCTTTCTTGAACATCATGAGACTATTGCTTCCTTTCCTCCAAGTTCTTTGCAACGCAGAATTTTCTGGAAAATCTTCTATGATTGCTGTCATGTTCACCACTTTCAGTGCTGTAGTTCTTTCATTCAAATGCAGAATTTGAATGCCAAGGTCAACACTTTCACTTAAGAATTTCTTCAATATTTTTTAAGGCAAATATCTAACTTTGGTTGTGAAGATAGGTCTGAAAGTATATGAACTCACAGTCACTTAGTCCAAAAAGAATAGGTATCTGTGGCTCCATTTACATCAGACTTTGGGGCAGGGATCTGAGGCCCTGGAGCAGGGTCAGATCTAGACCATGATGGGTCCCGGGTCTAGCCATCTCTGGTGGGGGCCCTACTCTGTCCCCAACACTGAATTCACAAACAAAATGTGTGCATACATGCACACACAGTCAACAATGTACAATAATAATACAAAAACATTTTTCACTACATATTTTAGTGGAAATCCTCTTCCATGCTTTCCTAGAAGCAAAGACTAATCTCTCTTCCATGATAGGCAACTCAGATACAAACATGGAGCACAGAGATACAGAAAATATGAAAAACGCATCAAAGCACTTTCTCCCCCTCTCTCACATGCACACATTCACTCTCCAGAAAGAAAGAGACAGACTGACTCATTCAGGCACAACAGCCAAACAAGAGACAGGTGCACACAGCCAGCGCTGCCTGAGGAAGACCAACAGTTGCCTCCCATTTCTCACTGGATGATCTGGGCTAGTCACAGCCTTTCAGCCTAACCTGCCACGCAGGATTGTTGTGATTGTAAAAATAGGAGATAGTTAGTTCCTCGAGGAAAGGCAAAACATAAATATAAAACAGTAAATAATTTGTAATATATATCTATGGTATTGCCACCTAGTGTTAAAAGGCAAGCATGTTTCTTTTAGAATCACTGGAACTGAGCATGCTCCAGCCTGTGTTTTTAGGTGTGGTTACAAGATGGATGTCAAACAAAACTGTATGAAGAAATAATCCAGTTGTTCTTTCATCTTACTGGTGTAGGCTACCTGTTACACTGGTGACAAAGACAAACTGGATTTCCCGTTCTCCCTTGGTTTTTCAAAAACTGGCTGGAAAATGGCTGCCTTTGGGATTATGAAGGACTTTGATCCTGATCAGGAGGCCTAGGTACAATATGCAGAGAGACATTCCCGATAGCAAGAAGCTTGCTTTTTTACTAGCTGTTTGTGGAATAAAGACATAAGGACTCATTAGAAGTTTAATAGCTCCTGATAAGCCCAGTGCCAAATCATTTGAGAAGTCCATTGGGATTGTCTCAAAGATTCACATCCCCCATTCCATCAGAGATTGTGCAGTGATTAAAGTTTAATAGTTTCCCATGTTTCCCTGAGATGTTTGTGGCCGATTATGTGGCAGAACTGTGTTACCTGTCAGAGCATTGAGTTTAGAAATACTTTGAATGCCATGCCGAGGGATCAGCTGGCCTGTGGCATAATTGATGACAGGATGCAGAGGCGCGTATTGGCAAAATTCAATTTAGACTTTAAGAAAGCTCTGGAAATTGTGCAAGCCATGGAGGTGGCAGTTCAGAATGCTTTACATTTGCAAAGGGTCTCCATACCACCCCCAGGGATGCCCAGGCACTCTCTACTACTGTGCATAAATTGTCCAAGGCAACATTGGCTGAAAAAAAAATCCCCAGAGGAAGAAAGATACCACATATATAACTTAACTCCATGTTTTGATGTGGAGGGATGTCCCCACAGAAATAGCGAGTGCCAGGTGTGCCTAAACCAAGGCCATCTAGCAAAAATGTGTTGTACAAGAAGGACACAGAAAAAGGGATAGGAAAGTAACAAGAAGACGAGAACCACTTTGCAAGTGCAGGAGAGAATGTTGAGAGCGCAGATATAATATACACCCATGTATAACGTTGCTAGAAAAAATTATACAGAAAAACCATTGCAAGTGGATGTTACCATTAATGGAAAGAGCTTCACCATGGAAGTGGCTAAAAGAGCTTTTGTGTTCATTTTTAATGAAGTCACTTGAATCTGTTTGTGACTAAAGGATAATGGCCCATAGTTTGGAACACTGAAAATGGTAATGACTGGCCAACAAGTCCGTGTGAGAGTTAGTATCAATGTAGAGGTGACATATGTAAATAAGGCCTTACAATTGCCTTTAGTTGGAGTAAAAGGAAAAGGATCTAGTTTTATGGATTGGGACTGGATGTAACAATAAATACTCAAAAGGGACTGTTTTGTTATAACCGGCTCTCGTTTGGTGTTTCTGTGGACTCTGGGATCTTTCAAAGAGCCATGGACAATTTGTCCCAGGGGTTGCCACATGTATCCCTCGGTGACATTCTGATTATGGCAGAAACTGAGGCAGCACATTTGCACAACTTAGACCAAGTGCTCTCAAAGCTGCCATCAGCAGGCGTGCTCCTCAAGAAGAAGAAGAAGAAGAAGAAGAAGAAGAAGAAGAAGAAGAAGAAGAAGAATTTATTTGTAACCCACCTCTCCCACCGGATCGAGGCGGGGAACAACAACAATATAAACATAAAAATAACAACAGTTAAAACAACATGCACTTTTCAAGCCTCAGAAGTTGTATATTCAGGACACAAAATTGATACTGCTGGTGTGCATCCCCTGGAGGAGAAGGTACGTGCCATGATTGAGGTGTTGGAACTTAAGTCTTTTGGGGGGTTGTTAAACTATAACAGCAAATCTTTACCCAATTTGACCACAGCATTGGCCCCATTACACAAGCTTTTACAAAAACAGGTAAGATTCCATTGGTATCAAGCACAGGAACATCTGTATGGATGAAAGAGATAGCACATAGTTCTGTTCAGATGAGTAACTACTTCTTGCTCCATCTGACTAGCTTATTTGCCCAACTTGAACAGGTGGATCTGAGATTCACCAGATCAAGAGAGAATACAACGGCTTTAAAGGACAGACCCCACTCAGTGACAGATTTACAAATCTTTATCAAGTGTTTTGGGCTTCAAGAATTAATGTGTGGGTAGTGGTCCCTAAAACTTCTCTCAAAACAGACACAGGTATAGGCTACCTATGTTACACAATTCTGTTAGAAAAACGTTATAGTCTTACAGCATGTTCATAGAAAGTGCCCCTAGCATGTAAAATGGCCACCTGCCCATTGCATTACTGTGTGAACTCATTTACATGCATGTACAGTAGAGACAAGATGCTCGTTGACAGAAGGAGAGGAAGAAATAAAATCACACTCAGAGAAAGAGAAATTATGGGGGAGGGAGTTCTAGGCAACACGGCTGTGGGAAATCACCAGCAGGTTGCCAAGTCGATACAGGAACTCCCCCTCCTCGCCTGACTTGGAAGTGGTGCTCACCCACCTTCTTTCCCACAATCTCTCTCTTCCTCACCTCCAGCCTGGCAATCTCAATCTTTTGGTGGAACTAGCAAGGTCATGACTGCTGGCAGCCTTTGGGGTGGTTGAGAATGAGAAGCAAGCCATCCAGCAGCAACACATGGGTGGCACTTTAACATTTTTCTCTCCCACTCCGCTCACCAACTGGCTGGTTTGCAGTGAGGGGAGGAGAGCCTGTTTGGGAGTAGGACCGAGAAAGCAATCAGGAAGTGAGCGTCTGCCTGCCCTGTCTTCCTACTGCCATTCAGGAATGCAGCAGTAGTAGTTAGTTGCAAAGCATGGACCGGTGGGGAGGGAACCGGGGAGAGAAATGTTTCATGTTGTGTTTCACAACTGAAGTAAAACACTTGACTGTTTAAAATCCCCCTCCCCTTTTTAAGACCACTAAGTCCAGAACCTAAGTCCAGAACCTAAGTCCAGACATAACAAGGGCAGCCCTTAATGATGTTCATATGTCTGCTCCAGTCATGTACAGAGCTGGGGAGGGGATCATATTTTAACATTGAATACATTGTGTGGGGCCAGATCTACACCAAGCAAGATATGACACTTTGAAAACAGTTTGAAAACTATACAGTGTGTGTCCTGGGCCCTAACAGTTGTCACTCCTGGCTGGGTGAGAAGAGCTGACTATTCCTGTCCTCTACCTCCTCTTGTCTGGGTTGTCCCAGGCATTTTTCATCCAGTCCAGCCCTGATACTAGAGCGATGAACTCAGGGGATATACGGCAAGAGGAGGAGAAGCATTCAAGGGTGGAACGTGTGCAGGTAGAGAGAGGTCAGCTGCTGCGAGGGCACACTGGTGCAGGAACACCACTTGCCAGGAGGAGAACAGGTTGAGAAGTGGAGAAGAACTCTGGAGAACGCAGAGGCACATCCATATGAGCAGGAACTAAAGGTGGCTGCGGGGAGGGCAGGGAAGAGGTTTGAAAATGTCATTCTTGTTTAGTTAATCAGAGGAATGCAGAAGTAGGAAGGATTAAAGATAAGATGTGGCAGCATCAGAAAGTGCCAGTAGTTCAAAAAGGAAAAAGGGCAAGACAGTTTCTCCTAGCTAATTGCCAGAATTAAAGCCGTAGTCACTATAAAGACGATGGCAGCCATCTTTGTAGACTGCTGACAGAGGCCCATTGTCTTTGATTAACTCAAAACAAATGTGGTGCCTGGCAAATACAGCCTTGTTGAGATTGATTACAGTGCTAGCAATATTTTGTAGTTGCTTCACTTCAGTATAGTGATTTTAGTAATCAACTATATGTAGATACTGTGGTTCCCAAACTGTGGCCTTCAAACTATCTGTACCTCCCCTTGATCACTTTTTTTTTTTTTTTACAATATTATAGGGCGACAATATTTTGAAAACCAAAAAGAAGGACAACTTGGTTGGCCCCCAAGGGGGCGTCCCCACCAACATGTCCTCCCCCAGAGGGGTGTCCAGCACCAAGGGGGTGTGCCCACCTGAACATAGCCTTTGTCACATGTCTGATTTTACAAGACACAATTAAGAAAAAACTGTTCTACATAACATCTTAATGTTAAAATTATTGAAATAACAAGTGAGACATCCAATGTATCTGAAATTAACTTCACTCACTCCTGCTTTTGTAGCTTTTGCTGTACTTTGTTGCTATACTCTGTTTGATACATTCTCCCCTTCCCTCAAATATATTTTCAATATTCTTACTCCGCTGCAAGCTGCTGCTTAACAGGACTTGCTGCTGGCTGGCTGGCTTTTTTATTTTTAAAGTTCATTTTTTTAAAATTTGTGTATGATTGTCACCAGTTTCTCTACTCTAACATTAGGATGGGTGTTATGGGTGGCACATACTACTTCGCCCATTCACATTTCTCACTTCTATACATTAGCTTATCAAGGCTTTTGCATTGGCACCACTTTTCACAACCAGACTTTGAACTTTTATCTACTTCCTGCACAAACACACGACTCTGAGACCCTCTTTCTAATGCCCTGCATTGCATGCCAGCACCGTGGGGCTAAATTACAACAGGTGTCTCTGGGTTGTCTGTGCAGCCTGTGCAAGCCAAAGCCTCCAGCCTCAAACAGTCAATCTCCTTTCCTCTGCCAAAGTCTCCCAATGGTCCATCCAGACTGCACACTTGTACCTTGTGGCCTGGGGGAAGGGTGCCAGCTTATTGCTTGGTCACGTCTGATGACTCTTACTTTAAAAACCACCTCCGCTGCCAGCCGCCTCTGCCTGCACCAGCACTGGACTTTGAGATGCTCTTAAAAGGCTCTGTGTGGCACACCAGCCTCTCAGGGCTCAGCTACAGCCATCTCTGAGTTGTGTCTTCAGTCTAACTCTGTTTCTAAGAGATATGCCAGTCAGCCAAAGCCACAAATCTATCTATTTTTCTCCAACACACACTTCAAACATTCTACATTGCATGCCAGCAGTGCGGATAGAACCTAGCTCACAAGTGAACAAAGTGAAACGGAAGGGAAAGGGTAGCGAAGCAAAACAATGACATGCCAGGTTCCAACATCTGCAGCAACAGAACATCTGCAAAGATGAGAGCCTCTCTCTCGACTGGCACCTCACAGTTGGTCATGAGAGTTTTTCTCTAAGGATGACCCTTCATCACCCATGATGTGGAACTCTGAGAAAAAGGCCTCTGGTCTATGCTGTTTTGCCCTGTGGGCTGCTTTGACTGACCTCTCCTTTCCCACATTTTGATCTGTGGACGCCTCGCCTCTGCTCACCTCCAGGTGCCCGAATGCCCACCAAATATGCAACAGGAAAGGTGCCATGCTCACCCAGCACTTCATAGCTAAAAACTCAAGATCCTCTTGATGCCAAGGGCTGAAACTGCTCAAGGTGCAAGACCCCAGAGAGGAGGTTTGACAACCTGTGTTTGAAGGGTATGGCTCCAGCATTTCGTTTTGTTTTAATTAATTTTAAATCCTCAAAATTTAAAAAATTCATAAAAATCAACGGATAAACGAATCTGCTTCAAACTTTGCATGGCTAAAGCCCTACTGAAGAGCTATCAAGGTTACTAAAAATCCTGATGTCCTGTTTTTCCTGACATATGGTCACCCTGCGATCAATGCTGGATTGTCCAACAGTAGAGTGGCCATTTCATATCACCAAATGAGGAAATGCACCACCAGAAAAAGGGGACAAAAGAGGATATAAATGTACATTAAATTTCCATAGGCTAATTTAAAAATATAGGTGTTAATTTAGAAATAAGTGCTATAATTTAAGGAGAAATATAGTATATCTCACCATTGTGGGGAAGACTTCAAGGTCTCTTCTGTCCATTCTGATGTTTCTTTATCTTTAAACTGGATTTGGACTGGGCAGTCTTTCAAAAACAGTCCTCTGTAAGGTAGGACACATTGCCAGTCTGTCCAACAGGCTAACAATGTCTATGATTATCGTAACATGGTGTTGGTACAGTCTTGATATTTTCTACTATTTCCCCCCTAAAAACAAAACAAAAACAGCTAAAAGGGCCCTTCTCAGTGGTCTGGCACGGGCCTATGGTTTTCATAATAATGTGATGAATCCTGGTCTGCAATACACAAAGGACATGCGAGGTGGCAGTTCCTTCATGTCTCCAGGCTTTGGAGCAGGTGGAGCCAACTTGAGATGCAGTACAAAAACTTCATGCTGCTTCTGCTTATTCAGTGAAACATGTGACAGGCCCCTCCACATAAATCCTACAGGATCAGGGCTGAAAGATGTACTGCCTTGATCTGCACATATGATTTCATATATAATTACAAGACTTATACATTCGATCGCAAGTTTTCAGTATGAAAAATCACTGATAGTTCCAGATGCCCAGAACCAAATAGCCAACTGTAGAGCCAGACATTCTTGTAACATCAGATGAATTTTCCAGCCAAGCGAGCGAGAGAAAAGGTCTCTTGAAAAAAAAAATGGTTGTAGGTGAGAATTCTGCTGCTGCCTCTGTTTGCAGCAGTGGCAAAATAGTTATTTTAAAGAGAATAAAAGAGGGGGTGGGAGACCACTTCTGCTGCTGCCAGCTAGCCACTGAAGAGGGAGGGGAAAGCGCTTGCAGTTTCTCAAAGGCATTTCTACCTGGGCCACTGCATTATAGAGGCAATAGGAATTCTCATATTCCCATACCAGTGGTCTCCATCTAAGCTAGCGTCATGTAGTCACCAGCTCTAGTCTCAGCTCAGTCATGAACTTGCCAAATGGCCTTAATACAAGGCAGCATTAACCTATCCTCTATGGGGATAATAATACTGTCCTACCCTACATGGCTGCTGTAAGGATTATTTTGATACTGAATACTGAAAACACAGAATGCACTCTATGAATTTATTTGTTTATTATTACATTTATATACCGCCCAATAGCCGAAGCGCTCTGCAAAGGATCGTTACTATATAAGCACCACCCTTCGGAGACCACAGTTCAGATATCAGATATAATCTGTTCAGGTATAGGGGTCAATCTTACTGTAGGTGCTTTTTTGAGAGACTAAAAGAAATCTAATATAATTTAACAAACAAAAGACACGATTCATTGTTTGAAGGAAATGCCATCTATAGTATTTTTGTATTACAGCTTCAACAGTTAGCCTCTAAAACTAAACAAGAGTAGTCCAAGTGATTAAAATGTGTTCTCATAGATAAATGAACCAAAGTTTTAGTTTATAAATCTACCAATTAAACTGTTTAAAGCTTAGTCTTCAGTAATACTTAGTTTTTCCATGCTAGTTTATGAACGTTGAAACAGCATCATGTATATTATCTCAATCATTAGAGCAGGCTTTCAAAGCAGGTAGTATGATGATCCCTATGTTACAGTGTGTGTGTGTGTGTGTGTGTGTGTGTGAGAGAGAGAGAGAGAGAGAGAGAGAGAGCACAGCCACCCACTGAATTCATGATTGAGAGACATGATTTGAACCAGAGTCTTCTCCACACACTGTTACCCATTCCACTAGGGGTTTTTTTTTATGGTGCAATCCTATGCATGTTTAGACAGAAAAGTCCTACGACTCCAAGCATAGATGGTTGTAGGATGTTTTTCTATCTAAACATAAGACTGCACCCATTCATTTATTTTAGATACTTGTATTCCACTTTTCCCATCAAAAGCTACTCTCAGTAAAGTAGTAAAAGAATATTAAAAGAATATTTAAAAACAATAAATAGCAGCCCAACTTTTAAAGTTCTAATTCAACAGAGTTCAGGGAAATATGTAGATGCTGAGTATTTTCAATTTGACAAGTTACAAAATAGAGAATGTTGTTCTGGGGGCATACTGAGTGGACAATATTTTTAATGTAGATGTAAGGTGTAAGAATTTTCAGTTATGGTCCTTCTCCAAAGCAGTTCAAGATTTAGAGAATATATTCTGTTGTTCCAAGGAAGCCCAAATAAAATAAATGGAACTCGCCAGTAAATAAGTTCAGAACTGGGAAGTAAATGGTGCTTCATATTTATTCAGCACAAGTTATAAAACCGAGTAGCAAAGATTAATGAGACTTATGGTACTTGATTCAGTAAGCTATAAACAATATCAAGGAAGCATTTTTGCATCCCAACAGTTTTATAAAATATGAAAGTTTTCATTACAAAAAGGGATGTACTACTATTTTCAGGAGTGAAGTACTTACCACTCCCGTACATGCTGTAATGAAACTATAATGTAATGAACAGAAAATCCCTAATGAATATGAAGGATGGGAAATTTTGCTGTACATTTGTAGAGCTAAAGGAAAAAAGGAAGTAATTACCTTCCAATATCTGTGTCAAGGAACGGTGGGTGCATTGGCTGCTAACGAAACAAGATTTTTCTGTTAAATAAAATAGACCAATTACCAGTGAAATATTTTTAAAAATGGGGCTTGCATGTAACTCCAAAATATTTGTAATTGTGGAAGCTTTATCGGTTTGAGCTACTCCCCCGTTCCTAAGGCAGCACTCCAACTTGAGTGGTGCTTTCAAAAAGGAGAGAGCCAAGACAGCCAACACCTTCCTGTTTTCACAGTACAAGGAGATCTGTTCTGTGCTGGCTCTACCATTAGGCAGAGTGAGGCAGCCACTTCAGGCAGCAACTGCTGAGAGATGGGAAGCCATGGCAAGATATTGGAGGACAGAGGTGTGCGCGCACTACGTGGTCTGCCCTGTGCCCCCTAAGCTAGCCTGCTGCCCTCAGAGGTGGTAGAAAACAGTGTCCTATCACCAGCATATAAAAATCCAGGATAACTTGAAATAAATGCTTTAGATTTGAGAGATGACAGATTCTTAACAGGAGAATGGATAGGTGATATAGCAGTTCTTACTGGATCATGTGTGTATGTACGTATGTATGTATTTATACTTTTAATTTCTTATTTATATTTTTAATTTAATTTTATTGGATATAGATCTCTCTCTCTCTCTCTGGTTGGTGAGTAAACAAGACAGGCTTCAAGGAACTCAAAATGTAATTAGGTTACAAACACAATTGTAAGTCGGTCTCATCACATGTTCTTCTGTGTGTGCCTGCAATGTTGCAGAACAATGTAAAAACTGTTGCCACCTTTCCAGGTGGGTCTCCCCAGTGCTTTTGAATGTTCCTGACAATTTAATATATTTTGGGGGTCTGGGCACTGGGGGTCTGGGCACTGGGCAAAGATATGTTTTGCAATTCCTTGAAGCCTTGGCAAGCAAAGCACATCAATAAACATTTGAAAAATTATCGCAAACAAATGAGTAATGTTTATGACACTATTTCTGTAGTATTCATTTGGTCCTCCATTAAAAAAAGGATTATTTTGAGGAAGAATAAATAGTGTAACCCAATCTTATGCACTATAATCATCAGGTTTTGTGCTTAAAGCTGTATTTTTAATGTTTCTTAGCACTGTTTTTTCTAAATCAGTTAATTATGATAAATATTAGTAGACAGAAAATGCCATTTCAGGTGGGGACATCAAAATGTTCAGCTCCAGCATTGCTCTCCTCAGTCAGGTGATCCTCATGGTTTAGAATCTGAACAAATGGGGAAGTTTTGGGGATCTCAGGCCAGGCCACCAACTTCAAACCAGAGTGCCATAATCTAGCAGCAACTAATCACTGGCATAATAGTTTCATTGCAGCTGTGGTGCCAGGAAAGGATATACATATTGGCCACCATGTGCAATCGTAGAGTGAAGGGAACTTTTTGCAGTCCTGATACCAACATGGGGTAGCCAGCTCTGGGTAGAGAAGAGGAAGTTAGTCAGGAGAAGAGGAAGGTACCACCCACATCACACAAGGACATACAACAATGATATATGATAGTTGTGTTTAATTTTAGTTATAGGAACTATAATAATGTGAAATACAGAGAGAGACTGAGCAAGAAATGGATTTTAAATAATCAGTTTTCCTAAGTGGAATGGCACATTGGATTGCCTGCCTCCCTTAATTTGTTATTTATTTATTACATGTACATACCACCCAATAGCTGAAGCTCTCCGGGCGGTTCACAAAAGTTAAAACCATCAACAAGATTCAAAGTACAAAACTGTATAAGAACACAATATAAAAATACAATGTAAGAGCACAACCAGGGTAAAACCGTGCAGCAATGCAGATTTAAAATACAGATTTAAAACAGCGGAGTTTAAATACTATAATAATAAATTGTTGAAATACTGTGAGAATAAAAAGGTCTTCACCTGGCATCTAAAGGAGTATAATGTAAGTGCCAGGCAAAACTCTCTAGGGAGCACATTCCACAGCCTGGGTGCCACAGCAGTGAAGGCCCTACTCCTGGTAGCCACCTGCCTCACTTCCTTTGGCAGGGGCTCACGAAGAAGGACCCCTGAAGCTGATCTTAGGGTCCGGGCAGGCACATCTGGGAGGAGACGTTCCTTCGGATAACCTGATCCCAAGCCATTTAGGACTTTGAACATTAATACCAGCACTTTGAATTGGGCCTGGACCTTAACTACAAGAAAAGTAAGGCACAAACAGGGGTGGGGGTGCATGTGTGCACACAAGGAATTAAGAGTAGATTTACTGTTGTTCATAGAATAATAAATTGAAATTAATTAAATTGGAATTAGATAGGGAAGATTTCATGAGAAAAGCTGGGAGATAATAAAATAATGATAATTATAAATTATAAATATGATGTACTAATAATGCAAGATGTATTAGCACTGTGCTGAATTTTTCGATCTATTTATTTCCAACCATTCTTGGGTGGAGGGGGAAAAAGAAAGTGCATCCAAAAATGTGGGAAAAAGTGAGAATTTCAGAGATTTTTCTTAGAGTGCTTCAGGCCTTCAGTACTTACCATGTTATTAGGAGGTGGGTGAGGATAGTGGTGGTGTATGTGCTCTTCTTTATTTTACAATTTTTATCCTATTTGGCCCTTGCAGCCAAATGGCTGCTTGAGCTTTCTGAAAAGACCATCTCTAAGATTTATAATCCAATCCCCACAATATACCCCCGTAAAAATTTTGAGGTCCAGAGATTTTCTCTGCTGATATGTGATCTTGAAGTATTGGATTAACATAATAATTTGGGCAGACAGTCTGATACTTGTGCGAAACTTTTTAGGTGCTATTTTCAAAATGGCAGACAATTTTCTTTAAGTCGCTAGTTTTCGTCAACCACAGAAGTTACTATCTTGTGTTTGGTATCAAATTATAGGTTTTCTGGGTCAAGGAGTCCAAAGAATATGTTATTTTAATTGTCAGAATGCTCTTTCCACCATTTTCCAAGATGGCGCTGAAATGTCTCATTTTCTCATTTACTTGACAAACCAACATATAAATGTGATTTTGACTTTAAACTATAGGGTTTTTTGGGTCAAGGAGGTCATCATAGCATTAATTTTGATGGAAAGGCTGTCCTTCCAACATTTTTAAAAATGGCGTCCAAACATTTATTGATATATGCAATCATATTTAATGGGTTCTTCTCTTTTCATGTTTGGGGAATGAAAAATATGAAATTATGACTGAAAAGGCTAGAACTAGTGTTCTCTTGATAATTTTGATTTCCAGGATAACTATTTATTTTGAGCTAAACAATGGGCCTGTTCAGATGACTCTTCAGGCCCTATGGTTAGTGAAACTGTGGTTCTCTGGGGCTAGCACTAACCACAAGCACTAACCACAAGCTGTGCTGTCACACTCAACACTTTAAGCCATGGTTAGAGCCTCTAACCCTGCTACAGATGGTTCTGACTGCGGTTATTGAGTGAGCAGGGTTTAGCAAAACACATTGCACAAGACACCTTAAACCCTGCTGCTTAACCAAAAGCCTTAACTAGCAGGGTTTAATGTGTCTTCCAAACTGGGCCATAGTATATAAAGACTTACTAAAACATAAAAAATACAGAAACATTAAAGCAGTTTAACAGAAGCGTTTTTGCAGTTAATTTCCAAACATTTACAAAAATGTGTGTATTTGACCACTGTGTTTTGACACGGACATCTCATTGTACCACAAACCTTACAGTTGCATACACATAAAAGTTCACTTGGCAGGAAGTTCAAGAACTTTTTTGGTCGTAGGACATCATTATCATTTTCCCAACTGCAATCACACGTGTCTACTTTTGGATGAACACTCTCTAAGAGGCACATACACCTTCTTACCAGATAAAATGCTCTTGTGATGTGCCCTCTTATAGAGCATGATGTGGGAGGAAGCTCACCGATTGGTACAGATCTTTTATACTCACTGAAACGCAGACTGTCAAAAGGGTCACATTTTGAATGAAGTTTCCAGACATGTACAAGGTACTTCTCCACTTCCTCAAAATGACAGTCATCAGGTGTTTCCCCAAATTTGGTAAGGTATTTTGTTGGTTTGGCACTTAGAGCTCTAATCTTCTTCCCAATTTTGCTCATTTCGTCATCTCCTGTTAGAATATGAGCCTTTATGACCATTCTTCACATCTGTGGACCTAACTTTTTAAAAAGTTCATGAACTGGAATACAGCGACGATTCTTCCCTGTTCCAAAATATACGCATAACTGAAACCCAACTGGACATAAATCAAAGAAGCAAGACAACATCAGTGTCATTCAAAAGCACAACAACTCTCTCTGTACCATTGTGAACTGCCCAGTTTACATGTGGAACAATTCTAAGGTCAGCCTCTTCCAATGTATTCTTTAGATGTTCAAGAACATGAGTCCCTTCTCTTGTGAATTGAACTGCAGGTTCCAACTCATCATCAATGACTGAACTACTAGATACCAGTGGACATACAGCTTTTCCTGCTTCCTCTTGCACTCTTGTTCATGCTAATTTCTGCAGATTTGTTTGGTTTAAGGTAGATGACCAGAATTTTTCAATCTGACAGGTATTGGTGTATTGCTTTCGATTACAGCCAGATCTACTGTACCACTGGTAGATTCTCTTATCATCCTGCATTCCTTTACTGACAGCTGCAAATAGCTGTCGAAAACAAAATGAAGTTCTTGAAGAGAACATACGGATGTTGATCCCTTGACTACATTGTTAACAACTTCTCTAAAGTTTTTCATTGCTGACATCTTAACCATTCATATTTGGGACATAAAGTCACCTACAACAGTGGTTTTCAATGGTGAATTCAAAATCCTCAGGGGAGAGATGCTTCTCGAGCTATGCTATGAGAATGTGTTTTGCTGGTTTCATAGGTGCATTACCATCAAATGATGTATTCGTTGACAGTACATCATGCTCCATAATTTTCTCTATTGAGAAAATCTCCATATCTCTATGTGATCTCCATATGTAATCTCCATATCTCTATGTGCTTCACCAATTACTTTCTTAGTTATAAGTTTGGGTGTGGTAGGCTCTGGGATGCTTTTTCTAGCCAAAGATGGTAGCTTTACTTTAGAGATTGTGTCTGACAGCTTTTTCTTTTTTGATATAAATCCTTCCACTTCCTATATGTATCCTTTTTTATTTTCAGGTCATCTCTAAGCTTTTTATGGAGCCACGTTGGTTTCTTCTGTTGTCTTCTATCTTTTTTCCTTGTTGCAATTGTTTGTAATTGTACCTTTAAGATTTCCTTTTTTAAAAACTCCCACCCATCTTGGACTCCTTTTCGGCTTTCCTGAAATCCAGAGGACGTGTATGGCTACACTTAGCTTTTGCTTCCTTTAAAATCAAGAACTCAAGTATGACATGGTCACTTTGCCCCAGAGTTCCCGTAACTGCCACTTTATCCACTAAGTCATCCCTATTGGACAGTATCAAGTCAAGGATAGCTTGTTCCTCTAGTTCCTTCCTCTACTTTCTGTAGGAGAAAGTTATCAGCCACACAAGTCAGGAATTTCTTGGAGGGGCCACTTTTGGCAGAATTTGTCTCCCAACAGATATCGGGGTAATTGAAGTCCCCCATTACTACTACTTCGGATTTCCTTGAAACACTGGCAATTTGCTTTTCAAAGGTTTCGTCCTCATCTTCTCTTTGATTGGGTGGTTGGTAGTAGACTCTGACTATCATGCTGCTTTTATTCCTTGCTCCATTTATTTTAATCCAGATGCTCTCGATGGGGCTCCCAGGCTCATCCTCTTGTATTTCTGTGCAAGGATAAGTATCTACTTAGTGGATAAAGTGGCAGTTACAGGAACTCTGGGGGAAAGTGACCACATCTTACTTGAGTTCTTGATGCCACTACATCCGTGATGTAGTACACTTTGTATCACAACAACACAAGTTTGATATTTCCATTGTAATATAAAATACTAGCCTGGTAATGTTAACATAAAAATAATAACCACAAAAGAAAAATAGAGCTTTTGAATAAATAAGTAATTTAATAAAAGCAGACCATATAACCATTCATGAGTGGCGCCTATATACCACTCTTTCAAATATTGCTAGAGATGTTAGGTCTTCAATTCATTGCATTATAGGAGGTGAGCATTTATCCTTACGGTATTGTAGTATCAGTCTTGGCAGTAAAAACGGCATGAAAAATCCATTTACATTGACCATGTTAACTTCCAAGAAGCAGGACGTTTTATTGTCAGCCTACATAAAGCTTCAGTTGGCTTTACATCCCTGTTGAAACAACACCTTCCTATTGTTCTAGTAGGATAGAGTTTCAGCCAGGAGGAACCACTTGAAGCTTCCCAAGGTCCTATATGCTGTGGGCTTTCTTTGTAAAACTCAAGGAACCACAGAATCAGACAGTTCCTTTGTTGAAGGGTTACATGTAGGGATGCTGGAGAAATTCGAGACAGTCTAAAATGAATTCAGATTTCTAAGAATCTGGCCTGCACAATGCTCACAAGACCGCATGGAGTCCACAGGGTTTTTTTGTTTTACTTTCCCAAAATGTATGCAAATTTATTCACAGGAAAATATGCATATTTCTGCTAAGACATATGACATTGTGGAAAATATACACAGGGAAAAGTTGAATGGAATGGGGGGACAATATGCTAAGTGTTACATGCCAACATAAATAATGTAAATTGTTGTGAACTTTCTTACGGACTTATTTTCTCAAGGCTCAATCCAGCATCAAACTGAAAGGAAAAGGAAGTGCCACTGTGGGGGTTGTCATTCCACCCTTCTGGATCTCCCAGACTGTAAGATGTAGCTTTGCCAGACTTCTCAGACTCATACATGCAGTCAAAGACTGCAGAATCAGGTAATGGCCCTTTAAGAACACAATAGAGGGGGCAAAGTCAACAGCAAAACCAGATCAGTTAGCCTTCATAAAGTCTCAGCACTCTGCTGAGGCAACAAGTCTAGCTAGCACCTTCCAAAGTGCTTTGTCCAGGGTCCTGATGTAACTTTACCCTGCCTATAAGGGCCTCTGTGTCTATTAAAATAGTTGTGCGCATGTCAATTTAAAAATTACTTTTTGAGGTTCTCCAAGTTAAAAGCATATGTATGGAACAATATCAGAATAGATGAAATCCATTCATATTCTCTAAGTTCTAAAACATGAAGATCCATTGCAGATTTAAGAATGGTTTCCTATATTTCTAGATACCATGTTTCATCTTTCATTCTTCTCAGGAACTGTTAACGCCACTGTAATGTTATTATTTCACAGTAAAGTACTATGTGTAGTAGTTAGCTTTAGATTGTTTGCAAATTCAGTTGAATCATTTGTTCCCAACATAAAGGGCTTTTGTGATAGTTAATATATTTCAGACATATATAATGACAATTGAACTATGAAGCAGCTGGTTGAACATCTTATTGGCTTTGTAAACCATTCCGTGAGAGTGGGTGTATGCGGGGAAGAGAGAGAGGGAAGGGAAGGGAAGAGATGTTTTGTTCTTCTAGTTCTCTTGCATGTAAGTCAAGTCTTGTGATCATGACTAAAGCGTCCAAGCTATCACTGCTGTAATCTGTCCAGAACTTTACTAATCCAGGCAAACATGGATTATCCAGAAGCTTTCACTGTCGGTTCTATCATCTTGTTATTCTAAGTAAGGATTTAAAATGTAATTTAGCTGGACATGGTAAAGCTGCAGTTTGTTATCTGGATTTATCCTTCTCTGGAAACCATGCAAGGATACATCATAGCAGGCCTGAAATAAAATAATTTGTTTCTGAATTTGTTTGAACGTAAACTCTAACGGTTGGGGCAGACACCAGGGTTGCCCAGTCTCAGGCTTTGACTTGAAGAAATTTCAGGATGTTTAGCTTTTCCATAATCACTAAGCATAGTGATAAAATCTTAGGGTGATCTTATGGTTTACTTTATTTAAGCTACCTACTTAGAATTCAGTATTTAAGGAACCTTTGGCTGACTGTTAACTCCCTACAGCAGATAAATAACTTCTAAACAAAGTGTACACCTAGGCCCTTCACTGCTGGCTGTGAGGACAAAACCAAAAAGAACGTTGATATAACCATAGGTACAATTACATCAAGTTGTGGGGGGGGGGGGATCCAAAGGGAATAATGATGACTCATTCAATTTGGGAAATAAAATCAGGTAATTCTGAATCTGGTAAACCAGGAAGGAATTTGGAGGAAGAGAATTTCAGCAGCACCCTCACCAGGAAATTCTACAGTCCTGTCTGAAAGGACTGTCCCATCAGTTTCCATATAAACTCCACTAGGAGCAAAGCTCCTTTCAGTTAGGCAGTAAGATTCCACGAGGGCTTGTCTGGGGACGTCTGACCCCAGGGTCTGGCGAACTTCACATCCCCTCCCCACAGTAGATTGCCTGTTTGACAAAAAGTTTTACCTCATCAAAAGGGCTCTTTTTCATGGGAAAACTGAAGATTTGGTTTGACCCTCTTTTTGCTGATATACTGACCCTTTATTTATTTAATTTAATTTAATTTATTGCATTTCTAAACTGTCCAATAGCCAAAGCTCTCTGGGTGGTTCACAAAAATTAAAACCATGAAGACAATTCAAAGTATAAAGCAAACAACAGTATAAAAACACAATGACCCCATTCAAACGACACTGTTAACCACGGCGTTAACTCTTCTGTGGTTAGTGTGTTTGGGGTAGCATGGTGAAGGGTCTCTCCAAAAGACCTTAAGAACCGGGCAGGCTCATGTGGGAGAAAATGGTCTTTCAGGTAGTCTGGTTTCAAGCTGTACAGGGCTTTATAGGTCATAACCAACACTTTGAATTCTGCCAGTGAAGCTGCCATGACAAGGGAGTCTCACACGTTCTCTGTAACCAGGCCCTGTCAATAGTCTGGCCACCACAGCATTCTGGACCAGCTGAAGTTTCTGAATCACACTTTGCCATAAAGGAGCATTCACCAATGAGCTTACCATTCAGCCAGTCTCCCCCACAGCTGCTTTTATAAGCCACAAAGGGCAAGGGTCCAATATACAGTGGTAGGCCTCATCAAGCCAAGGATCATGTCTACATCCTCAGGCTGTTCAAATTGAAAAGTATCTGTTGTAAATAGACAAGCAGGAGCCAAAGGTACATCCACCGAATCTGGATCATCTATATGACAGCCAAGTTGGAATGGATACATTGATTTTATCTGCAAAGTGTTGCACAAATTGGTCACAGCAGGCTATCGATGGTCCACCTCTTCTACTTGTTGGACACAACATAACAGGCCTCTGACCAACTGAAAAAGCTCTGCTAGGCAACTCTGAGCAGACGCAATGGAGGCAGTGAACTACAGTTATTTTGCTGCCCTCATTGCCATGGAGTAGGCTTTCAAGTGAGCTTGAGTTTGTGCTCAAAGCCATTCTGGGTTTTCTGCCAACATCACACTGGTTGATGTCCCACTTGTTTCATCCCCCACATGCCCTAATATGACTGCTATCTATAAAATATTTAAAGGGCTGTAATATAGATGATGGAGCACAGTTGTTTTCTGTTGTTCCAACAAAACAAATATTACAGGCAGGACTTGTAAGAACATAACAAGAGCCCTGCTGGATCAGAACAAAGGCCTACAGTCCAACATTCTGTCGGAATGCGAATTGTACTTGATAGTTTTAAATTCTGTGGCAGCCAGGTTGGTCACCAGTACACCTAGGGGTGATCACATCACACCAGTTTTAAAATCGCTTCACTGGCTGCCAATCAGTTTCCGGGTGAAGTATAAAGTGTTGGTTATTACCTTTAAAGCCCTACATGGTTTGGGTCCAGGGTACCTGCGGGATCGCCTTCTCCCGTACAATCCGCCCTGCACACTTAGGTCCTCTGGGAAGAACTTACTCAAGCCAGCCAGAACTAGGCTGGCGAGTGTTACCCAGAGGACCTTTTCTTCCATCGCTCCCAGACGATGGAATGGTCTGTCGGAGGAGGTTAGACAAATTGACAGTCTTCATGAATTTAAGAGAGTCATGAAGACTGTCCTCTTCCGACAGGCCTATCCAAATGAATTTTAAGATGTTTTTAATGTTGTATTGTTCTCTTGCTTTTTAAATTTTTTAACTGTTGTTATTTTTATGTTTATATTATTGTTGTTCCCCGCCTCGATCCGGAGGGAGAGGCGGGTTACAAATAAATATTATTATTATTATTATTATTAATTTCTTCCTCCATGCCAACTCCCTCTTTCATTTTATTTAAAAGCACATTTCCCCTGCCACCCCACCCAGGATTTACAGACCTCAATACAATTTGTGGTCAGAAAGGTGTACACTGTGAACATGTGTTGCATTCCACTAAACAAAAAAATAAATAAAAGCATCCATGTGCACATTTGAAAAATGCACACAGAAAACTCTGAACATTGTAAAATGTGGATAAATACACTTAATCCAATGGCTACATGCATACAAACATGCATACATTTGAATAATGTACATAAAACATACATGAATTTCTATGCAGGTCAAAAAAATCTGTACAGAACCATGATGGGAAAAGCTTGGGTATGGAAAAATGAGAACTTCAAGAAGATTGAGTTTAGCAGATTTATTTATTTATTTTTAAAAAGCAGACACATGCATGTAATGTTATTTAAAATCAGAACAATATTTCATTTTCTTAAGTCATTTTGATTTTTAGACTGCTATAGTATCAAGATATTCTTTGGTGTTAATTCCCATGGGCTTGAGAGAACTGGGAATTTTCAGCATGAGTGATACGAAAATGTTTATATATATTCATGCATCATCTTCTTAAGACCTCCCAGTGGGATGTTTAACTGTGTTTAGTCTCTTTAGCCACTCAAGTCTGCCATTACAGTGTTTTAGAACGCAAATAAAGTGAGTGAAGACACAGGTTTAGCAATCAAAACAACTTCCATGCATGTATATTTGTGCTGCAGAACAAGAAACAATTCTAAGAAGGTTCGGTAGACTTTGATCAATAAAACATGTGGGTAACATTTCCTAGAGAGATGCCTGAAGTTCCTTCAAAACATTGTATAAGGATTTAGTACTTGAGTTTTAGATATGAGTCATTTTGTCCAAAACACTGATTTAGTTTGAATGTAAAATCGTATTGCAGCGCTTGTTGTTGTTGTTTCATCATGACTGGAAGTCCTGTAGCAGGAATAGCAGAAACATCTAGAGCACAGGGGAAACATCACCCACCCTTGTCTCTGTTGAGAACTGCACCAGCGTGAGAGAGTGGAGCATGGAAGAGATCAGCTACTAGAGGCTGTAAGAAATTTGGTTGCTATTTTCTAAACTTTGTATTCCTGGGATAGCTGTTAGCACATTATAGCATTTATTATGCTATAAAGTGCTAACGGATTGGAAATTTTAGTTTGTTTGTCTCTGGTTTACACATTACTGATAAATAATAATTGATATTGCCTTGTCATGTTCGATTTTGCCTATTTTGTAATTTGAAATGTTATAATGTTGGTATTAGTGAAATGAGTTATTGTAATAATGTTCTATTGTAATGATGTGTTGGTGTTCTTGTATAGTTGTTTTTGTGTTGTTAGTTGCTTTGGGAACACTAGATAGTATCCGCTGGAGGCCTCCCACATGTGGCCAGCCCCTGCTGGTCCTGGTGGACATGTGGCCGCCCACACCACCAGTTGTACACACAGCCATCGTACCGCTGGTGGCGTGGACATTGTCCCTATCACTCATGGGAGTGCTTAGAGCTTCTGGGAGTGAACACCGAAACTAGCAAAAATGCTAGTTTCTGGAAGGGCGCAATGTGCCCCTTCCAGAAACTACTGTTTTTGTTAGTTTGGGCACTTGCCCCAGAAACACTAATTGCACCCACGAGTGGTAGGGGTTGCATGTGTGCCATGAGGGCAATGCCTATTGAATATCAGAAACCAGAAGAGTTAATGAATATTTCTAAATGCTGAAGGATAGCCACATTGGTGTAATGAAACAAAACCAACTAAAAGTCTTGTGGCAATCTTAAAGGCTCACATTAATTGTTGCACAAAACTTTGTGGACTAGAATCCCCTTCATCAGATGTAGGAATGTTGACCTTGGTTGGCATATAAATCCAGAGAGAGAGAGAGAGAGAGAATGGTTAACATGGAAACCAAAGAGACATGAAATGCAAGTGGTCCAGTAGGTCTGCGACATTTCTAAGCAGACATTTCTCATGTACAACAAAGCATTTGCCACCATCAATGTGTGTTGGTTTCTTAAGTCGCCCATGACTTTGTTGTGCTGAAATATGTTCAGTGGTTAGTGGCAGCCATTCAGTGCCATATTTAAGTCATTCCCCATGACTCAAAGAAGTAGAATAAATTATGCAAACAATGAGAGTTGATGCACATTTGCTTGTTTTCTGTAATATACACAAGTCACAGAATTCAGCAGAATTTGTTACCGTAGAGTAGAATTTGGACTTTACCTTAAGGATAGAGTATACAGCTCTGACTGAAAATGGATGGATTTGGGGTTACTATGTTTTAAATTGTCAAAGTCTTACAAGCATTACATGTTTGAGAGTGTGTGTTTTGTTCTCCACTGTATGGAACAAAAGCCTAAAGCACCCGCTTGTCATCCTTAGACATCTTGGCTCAGATTGTATCTATGTAAGAAGATTATCCAGTCTGGTGATGATTAACAAGAAAGAGTAAAGTAAAAGAAAGTTGCTGCTGTTTCAGTGGCAGGAGGAAGATATGAGAATTTGTGTATTTGGGGACTGCAGAATTCCACTACCAAGGAAGATACTAAAATATATTGGTAGTACCAGTGAGTCAGGGGAATATAAATAGTGCTTTCTAATATTTTCAGAATGCTAAGATACTTTATTTCCAAGCCCAACGCATTTCGGCCTATGTTGTTTTTTTAAGGCCTTCTTCAGGAGGCTGTAATAGCAAGAATACATTAAATTATGTTTATGGGGAGAACACATAACATTAATATATCAGTTTAGGGGTTAGTTAGGCATATTGCCTCAGAGGCCTGTGCCCATATGTAAGTTTCTTTAAAAAATATATTATTACAATATGAACCTGTCCACATTACACATTAAAACTTATATAAACTTATATACAGGTTCTTACCTGATAAGAGATGTCTGCAGAAATACTCCTAACAGGATAATAGTCTCCTACAATAATTGCTTGCGACTGAAGAAATGTAATCATTCCAGGACCCTCCTTATATTCTAATTCATTTTTACTCATTGTTTAATCCTTTTTTGTCATTTTTTTGTGCTCTACCAGGTATTTCCAAGTAGCAGTGAAAAGTGCAAGGTCTCAAAATACGTCATTACTGCTATACTTATTGCTATTATGTGGGAGTCACTGCAGGTAATTGCTGAGTCACAGGAGTGGCAAAAATTCTAGATCTAAGTTTAAGCCACTGGGGCTTGGAGTTTTTAACTTTAGGATCCATTCTATTTCCTTTCTTAATAACAATTCATTATCTTGTCTCTCCAGTTTTTCGAAGGCCCAAAACTTTAGGTCTGCCAAAGAATGATGTTGTGCTGAAAAGTTAGCTACTAAAGGAGCACCTGATCTGTTATTCTTTAAGTTACTGAGGTGCTCTCCAATACGTTTTTTTAGAGGTCTAATTGTTTTGCCTATATAAATCTTTGGGCATTTGCACTGGATGGCATAGATGACAAAAGGGCTGTTACAGATGGTGAAATGTTTGAGGAAATATCTTTGCTGATCAGATGGATTTTTGAATTCTGTGACTTTGAGGGGGTGTATTTACAGTAGCAGCCGTGACCACAGGGATGGTGTCCCTTGAGCATGGAAGCGCCTGGTAAAAAACTGGGTGAACTTCTGCCATGTTCCATGTTCCTGGTTCTTTTAAAGGAGACCCTGTAGTGGCACCCACCCTCTGGAAAGCCCTCCCTCATGCAGTTCGGGAGACAGAAAATGTAACATCTTTTAAATGCCTCCTGAAAACATACCTTTTTACACAGGCTTTTCCTGGTTTTTAACATAGCTGGGTTTTATATTGCTTTTTAACTTAATGTTTTAAATTTATCTGTACTTGATACATGGTTTTTAACTGTGCACTGCCCAGAGAGCTTCGGCTGATGGGCAGTATAAAAATGTAATAAATAAATGTGACATATCTTACTTCATTTGATGTATACTTTTATTTGAATATATTAATACCTAATATATTCCAATGTTCTGATGTTTTCCAAATACCTAGTGGAACACTGAAGGTACAAAATGAGCTGAAATGATGGGAAATAGCAAGAAGGGGGAATCTACAAAGCCAGGCAAAAGTGTGCAAGCCATGGGTTGCACTGCTAAATGCAGGTGAGATTTTGGTTGAGAACAAAAAGTTGAACTATTGGCTCCTACTTTATTCCAGTATTTCACTAGGAAGGAAAGTATCTAGGATAATATATTGAGCAGCATGGACAAAAGCAAGAATGAAGAATGATCACGGGTGTGTGGATGACCTGAATGATTCACAATTTAGTGATACTTGGCTACTATAAACTTGGATGGAAATCTGCCTGTCAATTGCTTTTACATTTTGAGAACTTGCATTGTGGATGCATTGTGGAATTTCAAAATCTCACTTGGGCATTAAAATAATATATCTAGCCTGCATAGACAAAAATAATGTGAACAATGAGGCTTGTTGGTTCATTGGAAAAAATAATATAGGTACAGTAAGGCAATATTTTTAATAGAACCAGCCAATGACAATAATAAATGGGGTATTATTATTATTATTATTATTATTATTAAGTGAGCATGTTATTCGCCCATAATGTGTGATGCACAGAGACCACGGAGAAGAAATGCAGGTTGCCTTCCTATAACCGTAGTTCTTTGAGTGGTCATCTGTGCAATCACACAACCCACCCACCATCCCCGCTTTGGTGTCCAGCTTCAATGCCGAAGTCAGGCCATCTCCTCCTCTGGCTTCAAGGGCACATTCGGCGGTCTTTGGAACTGAAGGCATGCGCAGTGCTCGGTGGGAGGGTGGGAGGGTGGGGTTCTCGCTGAAATTGTTCTCAGCTTTGGAAGATTCCAAAGGCAGGTGCAGAGCCCATAATGTGTGAATGCACAGGTGACCGCTTGAAGAATTACGGTTACAGGAAGGCAACCTGCATTTCCTGGGGCACTCACCCCCCAGGGACCATAGGATTGCTCTGACCAAGCATCATCTGTCATACTGCTGTTTGTAGGCTAGTAGTTACTTCTAAATCTTCTTCATTATTGGTATCTTTCAGAACCCTAAGATGTGCAGTTCAGGGGTTTACAGGGTATCCTATCCAATAATATATTTTACAATATTAAATCTTGCCTAGTTGTTTGTATCTTAGAGCAAGAGCAGCATATGTGTAATAGGTCTTTCCCCAAGTTTTGCCAAAACCAGCACCTACCTTCACTGAACTAGTTAATTTTCTTCAAACAAGCTGATGTTGGTTCCCATCTAAATTGCATTTTATGAAAGAAAAAAAAACCCTAAGGTTAGCTGGTATCATTTTTAATATAGCCAACCTTTTCCATTTTGAAGACAGGCTCTCCTACATCTTTTTCTTATTTACAGTCAAAACTGAAAGGAGAATATCCAATGGCTTCATTCCACAAACTCAAATGGTGCTAGTGGAGCTCCGCTAAACCTTTCCATTGCACAAAAGCATTTGCTTATTGGGCTTGTACAGCTACTCGCACAAATGTAGCTTTAGATGGATTCTCCTCTTGGGAACTTGGTTTCCGCTTAGTTTCCACTAGTGGAATGGCACAGCTGGATGTTACCCAAAGTGCCTGTTCCACATTTTGAAGTAAAAGACACAATTTTCCAAACAATCCATTTGATCTTACAGTAAATAATAATAACTGTTTTGCTTCAGTTAAATTTCATATAGACCTGTATTTTTGTAATAGGATTCTAAGAATGTCCAGAGGGGTAACCATGTTAGTTTGTTGCAGCAAAAACCATAATAAGTCTTGTATCAAGACTATCAAATTTATTTTTAATAAATAAAAGACTATCAAATTTATTTTTAACTTGAAGTTGTCGAAATATATATAGTCTGCGTCTTTCCATTTTGTCAGTAATACCATGATATGTGAAAACATTATTATTGCTTCAAATATTTGAAGAGCAAAATACTGACCAGGTTCGGGCCATCAGCAGGGGAAACAACGCAGTATGGGTTGTTTCCCCCAGCCCTCCATATGCCAGCCACATGACTGGCATTTCCCTCATTACCTGGTCTGCAGGTTGTTATATCATTTAAACCTGGTACACCGTATTATGTGGTGGGAGTGGCTCATGATTTGCAGTAGGGCTTATGGGGTGGGTGAGAAGCTGAGGTCAGATGATACAGCAGCAGCCTGTGACTGGAGCAGCCTGTTACAAGGCATTTCAACTCACCTACACATAGCCGCTCTCATTTACAGTTGCTTCCAATAGAACAAACCAAAGACCCTGACATGCATGACAAAAAGGAAAACTTCTGGCTGTGCAGACTCAGAACTCTTAGTCCAAATGGCCTTAATCTGGAGACGGCCACTCCTGGTATCCATTTAACAGCACATCTACCGATGAGGGCAAAAGCCAAAAAGTGTAGCTCAAAATATATTGTTTACAATGCTCTGTTGTTAGTCTTCCTGTCTCTTTTATGTATTTTACCTTAAGACTGACTGTAGCTATAGTGGATCCGGAACTTCCTTATTGCTTTGCTGTTGTGCCACTTTACACCTACCTCTATAGTATTTCCATAAAGGAACTAGTGTCTTTAACAGATCCAGCAGCCATGGAGTTGAAAAATAATAACTACCAAAACCATACTGTGTATGTTCTATTCCTTCAAGTAAAAATCACCAAAGGTGTGCTTATTATTGAATATCTTAGAAACCATAAATCCCTTTTTATCATCCTCTTGGGCCTTGAGATCTGCACACGCATAGCCATGTCTGAACGGTTGTCTCTCACTTGATGCTGTCAGCTGAAGAGACATGAAATGAACATGCGACTTGTGTCGTCATCCCTGATTGACCATTACAAACAAAATTACAACAAGAACTTCAATACCAGCAAATGCACCTAAATATGTCCGACTTTAGCTCTCTTTAAAAAAGAAGTGTATTTACAACCAAGCAAATTACTTTTCTGAGATCATTCAGAGAAAAAAGTAAAGAACACAAAAGGGATAGCTTATGTTACATTCTTCTAGTCCTTCTTAATAATAGCAAGATTAGGAACTCCATCTTTGAACACATTTTATACACACATTGAAGATAGTAAATCCTAAGAAACTATACACCAAAATAGTCCCAAAACTTCACAGACTCATATAGTGGATTTAACAGGTAATAGAATTTCCTCAACAGAAATTAAACTATCCTAAGGCCTTAACTTCTGCCCTACACTTAGAGAGAATGACCTGGCCCAAATGAATGCTGATGTTAAGGTATTTGTGAGACAATGCAGGTTAAAAGAATATTTTCATAATGGTAACAAAATTCATATTTTGAACTTATGCTGTAATCCTCTCTCACAATTTCTGCCCAAAAAACCTGGATAACAAACCCAAATAGAAGCCCAGTGTTAGAAATCTTCCTTAGATCTGTAATAAAAAGAATTGTTGAACACAAACCTGGACATGTCTTTTACGTGCTCTGGGTCTCCACCTATGCACAATTCATCCACAGCTGTACTGTACTGCAGGCCATCCTCCCGGTAGCTTAACCATGGCGGTGGAGGATCTGATGATTGCACAGAATATCAAGAGTGCAACACCACAAGTGAATTAAGCAACCTAGGCCTGAAAGATTTTCTCAATATTATAAAGACTGTGGATTATTTTGTGCACACAGCGTACTGCTCTGAAGCAAGGGAGAATTTCTGAGAGGTAGGGAAGGAATTCTGCAGAGCTCCAAATGCATTTATTTGTTTGTTTATTATATTTCTGTATCACCCAATAGCTGGCAATTCACAAAACAAAACTTAAAATCATAAAATATAGTGCCCTGCAAACTGTGTACTGTAATTTGTTTTCTAGATCCCTGCAGTGCTTTATACAAAGGCCCTTTCCACACCAGGCAAAATGCCTGGGATGGCCCCTGGCTGCTCCCTGTGAGTCCAAATGATGCACAGGGAGTCCCGGGGGTGGGGGGCGGGCACGGGATTTTTCTGGGAAAACCCAAACCAGAAAAATCCTGATTCTTCTGCAGTCCCGGGAAGTTCTCGGGACTACGGAAGAATGTGCCTGACCATCCTGGGCGCAGCTGCACTTACTCGTGAATAAGTGTGGTTGCAAACTGGGTACGGAGCTGCACTGTGTGGCTCTGTGCCCAGCAGGGGAGGGGGAGCACCCGTTTTGTCACCCCCAGGAGGGCAGGGGGGTCCCCGCACAAGCACACTGTTTTTTTGTTTTTTTAAAAAAAAACCTATCTTTTTCGGAGGAGCGCTGGTGTACTCTCCATGGATGCAGCAGGAAAAAAATGGCTGCCGGGACTTGCAGTGGCCCGGGAGAAGCGCGGGCCGTTGCACTGCCTGGTGTGTATTGGGCGTGCCGATCCCGGAAGTAGCTACTTCTGGGTTCCCCCGCCCTGAGCCTTCTACAGTCTACACCCCTCCGGTGTAGAAAGGGCCAAAGGGGCTCCAAGTTTTAAATCCAGCATTTTATCCAAAAGACAGCACATATGTGCATCACCTCTGTCACATGTTTCTGGCACACGTGTTGGGCTGCTGCCCCCACACGGATTTAGACATTTCAAGATGTTATGTTTTTAATTTTACAAGGACTATTGTTGTCCAGATCATACAATGCAATGAGTTTTCAATTAATGGTGTCAATAAACATGGACAGGGTTGATAGTAGACATTGTTTACTTTGACTTGCAAAAGGCTTTTGACAAAGTCCCCTCACCAAAGACTCCTCAGCAAACTTAGCAGTCATGGAATAAGAGTGGAGGTCTTCTTATGGATCAGTAATTGGTTAAAGAACAGAAAGCTGAGAGTGGGAATTAAATGGTAAATTCTCCCAATAACGTAAATAGTGGGTTCCAACAGGGATCTCTGTTGGGAACAATGCTTTTCAACTTGTTCTTATATGATCTGGAATTAGGAGCAGATGATGACATCAAATTACTTGGGCTGCCTCTTCACGGTGTCTCTTTGATGTCGCAGCAGAGGCAGGTGGAGTAATGCGCATTTGCACTCCCTCCCTCCCCTCTTCACCGACAGCGGTGTCGCGGGGGGGGGGGTCTTGCTACCGCCACTGCTGCTGCCGTGCCCGTGCTGCCTCTTTGAAGGTCAGTTGAAGGACCGAGGAGGTGCAGAGTTTAGGTTTTTAAATTTTGTCTTTGCAGAGGGGGGGGAGGACCGAGGAGGTGCAGTTTTTTTGGAGGCGCGTAGATGATGCAGCGAGCTTATGGCTTGCTGCACCACCCCCTTCCGTGCTCAGCCCATGGCGACCAATTGATGGTCGCCATAGACTTGGCATGCCTCCAAGAAGCGCCGGAGTAAAAGCGACAGATGGCAAACGCCGTTGTCGCTTTGCTCCAAACTAAAAAAGTTGGACTAAATGCCCGACATTTTAGTGTGGAGCTTTGGGGCTTTGCCCCTAGATGGGTTCAGATTGGCGGCAGAGTCATGTAACCCAGCTGCCGCCAATCTGAAGCCACCGCGATGGAAAGGGACTGTCTAGAGGTAACCTTGGGGGTGGTTAAAACAAAAAGGGATTATGAGGTGCTCCAAAAGGATTTCCAAGATGGGAGAACAGGCATCAAAATGGCAGATGCAGTTCGATGTAAGCAAGTGTAAAGTGATGCACATTGGGACAAAAAAAGCCCAGTCTAATGTATATGCTGATGGGGTCTGAGCTAGAGGTGACGGACCAAGAAATCGCGATTGAGGTTGTGATGAAGAGCCCAATTAAAACATCAACCTAACAAAATGTTTTTATGACTTTTATTGTTGTAAGCTGCCTTGTGAGGGCTTCTGTCCTGAATGGTGGCCAAGAAGTGTTTTAAATAAATAAACAAACCTACTGTGTGGCTTAGGGTGACCAGATAAAATCCAGGTCAGGGCTCATGTCACTTTAACAGTTGTAGAGACAAGGAAATTTCAGCCAGTGTCATTTGTATGCAATTAGTTCCTGGTGAAATCCACTCTTCATCACAACAGTTAAAGTTGCAGGCACTGTAGTAGAGTGACCATATACAAAAGAAAGCAGGGCCCCTGCAACTTTAACTGTTTTGATGAAGAGGGAATTTCACCAGGAACTAATTGCATACAAATGACATTGGCTGAAATTCCCTTTTCTCTACAACCGTTAAAGTGACATGAGCCCTGACCTGGATTTTATCTGGTCAGCCTAGTGTGGCTGCTTTGAAAAAGGCAAATTCTATGTTATGCATAATTAGAAGAGGAATCAAAAATAAAACTGCCAGTATGGTACTGCCCTTATACAAATCTATGGTGAGACCACACTTGGAATACTGTGGACAGTTCTGGTCTGTGTTCACCTAAAAAAGAATATTGTAGAGTTGGAAAAAGTGCAGAAGAGGGCCACAAAAGTAATCAAGGGGCTGGAGTAACTCCCTATGAGGAAAGGTTGCAACAGCTGGGTTTGTTTAGCTTGGCAGAAAGGTAAGAGACGACAATATAGATGTATACAAAATTGTGCATGGTTTGGAGAATGTAGATAGGGAGACCTTTTGCTCCCTCTCTCAAAGTACGAGAACCCAATGGGGTCATCCCGTGGAGCTGATTGGTGGGAGGTTCAGGACATAACAGGATGCTCTTTACATATAGATAAACTATGGCATTTGCTGCCACAAGACGTAGTGATGGCCACCAATTTGGATGGCTTTAAAAGGGGGTTAGACACATTCCTAGAGGAGGAGAAGGCTATCATTGGCTAGTGTCTTCACGGCTATATGCTACCACTAGGATCAGAAGCAGTACATGCCTGTGTACACCAGTCGCTGGGGAACATGGGTGGGAGGAGGCTCTTGCACTTGTGTCCTGCTTGGGAGTTTTCCAGAAGCTGCTGGATGGCCACTGTGTGAACCGAATCTTGGTCTGATGGATCTTGGTCTGCTCCAGCACACCTCTTAATACTGTCTCTGTTTTTTTCAATATTTGATTGTTCTTTTATTGCTCTTATATTTGTATTTTGTAAACCACCATAAAGACTTTTCTGAAAGGCAGTATATAAGATTTTCAAATAAATACAATCTCTACAGTGAAAGGCCAAAGAAGCCTTCTATAGCACTCCGTACTATGGTATGCACAGGCTTTGGCATGTTGTTCTTATAGCGCTCTTTGGCATACATGACAAGCCACCTGCCTTCCTCCCAACTCTGAAGCTGCTTAGACTGTCCCTGCCCCGCCTCCAGCTCCAAGGAGAGTCAACGAGCAGGAGGGAATATGAATCACTCCATACCTGCCAGCCCTTGAAATGTGCACCATATAAATGGTGCGATGTTATTACTTGTTTGATTTTTGTGATTTCCCTTGTTTCTATATACCACCCTGCAAACCTTGCCGAAGGCGGTGTATAAATCTTTTAAAATAATTGTTTTGCGCCCAAGTATCACTATTGTGAAAAATAAAGGGTTTCATTTCAAAATAGTTACAACTGTTTCTGACTTTGTTCTGGCTTCTGTTTAGACATTTGGTTCTGGAAGTCTTTGGAAAACATTTCTGTTGATTCTGAGATTTGCCTTAATTATTCAGTGGCTGCTGTTGCTGAACACGTAGGAGCTGTCAAAGTCATTGCAGCAAATGGCAGAATTTGGGCAAAGCACAGCAACAACTGTCACTTTGCAGAAGCGTCTTTGAAGGAAGCAAAAGAAGCTCATGATAGAGGTTTTATGCCAGTGGTGCTTTTTTAATGGTGCCCCTGGCAAGCATCAGGCTCCAAAAAGAAATGAATGAGACAAGTCAGCAAGGGAGAGGATTCACCTCAAGGTGCCTAGCAACAAGCTAGGACCAGGGCAACAGCTGTCTGTACTAGTCAAGAAGGAAAAGGAGAGAATGTAGAATGTTGTGTAGAATTCAGAGCTGCTGAATATAGGCCGTCCGACTCGGGATGAGGAGGAGGGGCAATAATTCGCTTGTGCACTCTGCAAATTGGATTATGGAGCAGGGCTGATGTACTTGTTGTACATGAGTCGTCTTGCCCAGTTGCTTTCATCGGATGCCCCCCTTGCTTCGGATGGCATTGCCGATGGTCTGGACATACGAATTGCCTTGCTGGATCAAAGGTCAGTTTAGTCCAGTGCTGTCTTTTCCAGCAGTAATGAAGAAGAAAAGTCTGCAATAGGGGGAGAAATTTGTTCCATTTGCATTTTAATGTGAATCTTCCCAATTTCGCACTTTAAACCCATTATGCCATCTAAAACTCAGTTATCCTTCAAAATTCCCATTTCTCTGAATTTTACAATAGAGTTCTCCAGTCAAAACTGTGTACAAAATACATAAATTATTTGAAGTAACATTCAAAATGCATTATATTAGGAAAATTGCATACAAAAAGTGTGTGTGTACGTGTGTGTGTGTGTGTGTGTGTGTGTGTGTGTTTTGGTGGGGGGAGGATTGCATATGAAAATGCATGTATCAGGAGAAAAGTGCTCAAGTTTGCTTACGAATTTTCATGCAAACTTTTAAAGAAAAAGAATTCTCATGGTTCAGGATGAACCAATCTCAAGACGAGAATTCTGAAAGTTCAAGACAAACTGAACTGAAGATTGGAAAAAAGGAGAAACTGAGAGAAACTGAAATTGACAGATTCATTCATCCCTAATTGTTGCTTCCTGTTCCTTTTCCTCAGTATCTAGCACTCAGGTGTACTAGACGTTTGTGAGCATGAAAGTTTACAGGGGTATCAACATTCTTGGGGCATCTTATTTGAAATCTGTATGCTAGGATGGACAACCCAGGGTTCTCCAGATCTTTTGAACTGTAACCCCTATAATCCCTGACCATAGGCTTTGCTTGTGGGAGCTGATGGGAGATGTAGTCCAAAGCATCTGGAGGGTACCAGGTTGCATATCCTTGATTTATACCCTGCTTTTCATTTAGTGTCTTACAATTAAGCATCTCCGATAACAAAAGCCACTATAGCGTCAATACTATGAAACCTTGAAACCTGAAAGTTGGTATGTATGCTAAGGGGCATGTATCTTGGGGGTATTTTGTTTTTAAAAAGCATTCATTAATTGTAAATAATTTAAATGTGTCCATGTGGCTGAAATTTGCCACTAGGGGGCAGACATCCTTAACCAGCACACAACTTTGCAGCTCATATAGTTTGAAGCCAGGGGAGATAAGAAGGCCAAGGGACAGAAGTATGTGGATGGGGGCTGCCCCATCCACCTGAGATGGGGCAGCCCCCATCAGATGATTAGAGTGGACAGACCTCTCTTTCAGGGGGCTATAGGGATGCTGCACCATGGCAGGAGTTGAGCCTTGGGGAGCCAGCAGGTATAGCTTCACTCAGACAGGGCAGGCAGAATATGTCGAACTCTGACAGCCATGTAAGTTTGCTTGAAAGCTTTGCTGTAACTAAGGGTTATTCCAGCTGATGTGAAGTTGGGTCCATTCACTAGCAAAATCAATAAAACAATAGGAACTAAAGAAAACAATTTCAAAGCAGAGCAGGCAATCAATACCAAACAGCAAAAAAGCCAAGTTCTAAAAGTCCTGGATAATTGAGAGGTCTAAAAGTCCTAGGTAAAGCTGCGAGAGCATTAGAGAATAGGTCTACCATTTCTGAAAGATGTGGCGACTGAACAGCAACAAGGCCTGGACTCTGAGAAGTCACGTAGTATACTAGGTCTACCCATTTGCCAATGGTGCCTACAGTGTCTTTCTATCTGCATCTGAAATAGTTACATCACAAACCTCTCTAATCCTTAATAAATTTGTTTGTTTGTTTATTGCATATCTGTACTTCCCAATAGCTCAAACTCTCTGGGTGGTTCACAAACATAAAAACCGTCAAGTACAATTCAAGTTATAAAACAAAACACAATATAAAAATACAGTATAAAAGCATAAGCAGGATAATACCAAGCAGCAATGCAGAGTTTTATACAGATTTTAAATACAGATTTAAAATAGGAAAGTTAAAAGACTAAAATGGTAAACTGTTAAAATACTAGGAAAATAAAAAGGTCTTTACCTGGCAACAAAAAAAGTGTAACGTAGGTGCCAGGCGAACCTCTCTAGGGAGCTCATTCCACAGCCAGAGTGCCACAGCAGAGAAGGCCCTCCTCTTGGTAGCCACCTGCTTCACTTTTGGCAGGAGCTCATGGAGAAGGATCTTAAGAAGGATCTTAGGGTCCGGGCAGGTACATATGGGAGGAGGCTTTCCTTCAGATAACCTGGCCCCAAGCCATTTAGGGCTTTGAATGTTAATAACAGCACTTTGAATCGGGCCCGGACCTGGACTGGCAGCCAGTGAAGCTAAAAAACTCCTGGCATAATGTGGTCTCGTTGGCCAGTCCCTGTTAACAATCTTGCTGCCCTGTTTTGTACCAGCTGAAGTTTCTGGATCGTTTTAAAAGGCAGCCACAATCACAATCAACTTTATGTACACACCCCGTTGCATTTTCCTAAAAAAGTCAACACACCAGGAGACTGGCTAAGAAAACTGAAATTCACGACAGGATTGTCATATACTATATTCACTCCCCACCCGCCTCCTCTGAGCAAAGAGGGCATAACCAGTGGCAGTGACTGGTGGGGTGGAGGGTAGGTCAGCAGGGATGGAGCCAATGGATCAGGAGATCGTGGCACATACATGCATGCAGGCGCAATTGGCAAAAATGACACTGCCAGAACAGGACTCCTTTCATGGTCCATGCAACACAGCAGCAGCCATCACGTTCCCTAAGCAAGCAGCAAGCATGCTGTCATCATTGGCTTTGGTCAGTCAAGGGAGAAAGGAGGGAGGAGGAAAGCAGTGGGTCAGGGCCCAACCTACCCTTGCTAACTGGCTGTGCCTGGGTACTTATTTCATTTCATTTCATTTCTATACTGCCCCATAGCCAAATCTCTCTGGGCAGTTTACAACAACTGATAAACATACAAAATACAGCATGATAAAAATAGTCTGAAATGTTAACATAGAAAAATTAAAACAATGTAAACAGCTAAAGACACATAATCAATGTTTTTCCTAATAGACGTGTTTCTAAAACAGCAGATATTGATGCCTCATAATAGTATATCATTAAATGCCTGGGAGTAGAGGGTGGTCTTTACCTGGCACTGAAAAGACAATAGTAGGGAGCTCATAGTTGGGGGTCACTACTGAGAAGGCTTGTCCCTTGTCATCAACCTCCAAGCTTCCCTTGGAGGAGGCACTTGGATGGGGCTCCCAGATGTTTATCGTAGTGTCTGGGTATGTTCAGGTTGGGAAAGGTGTACCATCAGGTTTTGCGGTCTCAAGCTGTGTAAGGCTTTATAGGTTAGAACTAGCACCTTGAATCGGGCTTGGAAACATACAGGCAGAATAAAAACACTGGGCTACTGCATCTAGAAATACTGAGATAGTGCCCTCAAGAAAATGTGTCAGTTGATGACAGCTGCAGCATGAAGTGATGAATTGTATGTGTGAATGAGCCTTTACCGATTAGGGGTCATATCTTCCCCTCAGTCAGAATGGAGATGCTGCACATTCAGCCAAGAATCCTGAATTCTATGCTTGTCTACTGAGTTCAGTGGGACTTACGTTTAGCTAAGTGCGCATAGGATTGCATTCCCAGTGATGTAAATCATTAATGTTAAGTCTAAATCAAGGACAGCCTGCCCATGGAGGCAAAGGCAGAACAGCTCCACCTAACTGAATCCTCTGCCTAACTTGCTTCCTACTACTCTTAGAATCATAGAATCATAGAATAGTAGAATTGGAAGGGGCCTATAAGGCCATCGAGTCCAACCCCCTGCTTAATGCAGGAATCTACCTTAAAGCATGCCTGACAGATGGTTGTCCAGCTGCCCCTTGAATGCCTCTAGAGTGGGAGAGCCCACCACCTCCCTAGGTCATGGGTTCCATTGTCGTATTGCTCTAACAGTCAGGAAGCTTTTCCTGATGTCCAGCCGGAATCTGGCTTCCTGTAACTTGAGCCCATTATTCCCTGTCCATTATTCTTCCAAACCTTATGTGTGCCTTCTTTTCTCCAAGTGAAATGATGCAGAGTGGTAGCACAATGCACTGTGCCTATCTTTAGTCACTTCTTGTTTTAGCTTGGGTGAACACTGGGCAAGCATAATAAGCCACGTATCCTCACTACATTCCCCAGGAACTACTGGGATATTTTCCTTGCTGGCCACTATGCATGCACAAATGCCTGCAAACAGAAGAACATTTTCCTGGGAGGAGCCATGACGGCCTGTTCGTTGTTCGGTTCAAAACTCAAGTCTAATCAAGAGTGCCTTCTAGCTGTGATGTGATATGAGAACAATCCTATATAGTCTACTCAGAAGTAAGTCTTACTGAATTCAATGGGACTTACTCTCATGTAAGCATGCATAGGATTGAAGCCTCAAGAAAGGGGGACAGATGTGTGTCTGTGCATAAGAATTCCTTGTGTGTGAATGCCTTGGTTTTATGTGAGAGTGAATGCTTGTGTGTGTGTAATGGCGGAGTATCTGTATGTGCTGCAATAGTTTCCTGCTGACTTTCCAAGGCGTATCATCATCATCATCATCATCACGTGGCAAGGGGTGGGTTGTGGATGCTCTCGTAACTTGTTACCCATGTTTTCTCCTGAGCAATCCAATCCTCTTTAATTTCTATGAAATATGCATGACCTTGAAATTTGTACTGTGCTGCTTCTGAGTAGGCCTCCTTTGGTGGATGTTTTGCTATGGATATACAAAGGCATGGACTTTGGGATGCTTTCAAAACTTGTTATCATAGTCCAAAGGTTGCTTTTCTGCAGGGTGGATTTGATTTAAATCACAATGTAAATCACAACTCAGAAAGACTCGATTTAATCATGTGACTTGCCCCTCCCCCCCAAAGTGCCCTCTTCCTCGCTCGTGATGTTGTTTCATTCGGTCCAGCAGGCCTTGCATGTCTTAGTCACAGTGTTTGCATGTTGCATGTCTTAGTCACAGTGTTTGCATTTTGCACGCCTGCCTGCCTTACCCCCCCCCCCCCCCGGTAGAGGAACTTCATTAAAATATTCCCAAACTGGGTCTCTTTTACGGCCTGCTGCCATTACAGGTTTTCTCCTCCAGGGAAAGAATAATATGATAAACTTCAGGCTATCTATCTATACACACAAAGATCCAAAGACTTGTAGAGCATTCTGCTCAAAAGGTTTCACTTTCATTTTCACTGTTTGCCCCTCCCTCCTCACACTTTGCTTCTTGTGCAGATCTTCTATTCCACTCCCAGCAATCTATTCATTGAAATGTTTTGAAATTTAGCACTTCAGAGGTAAGGGGTTGATTCTGTGTACATAGATTTGCAAAGGAACAATGGGATTGTGATCTCTGCAGACACAAATTGACAATTTTGAGAACTGTAAAACTCTAAACATCTGTGATAATATCTTCTAGATAGAAAAACTGCCCAATAATCTTACAGAAACCTCTGGAAGCGCATGGCATTGTGAATGGATTAATGGAATTCATTTACCAAAGAATTTAAACATTGCATGACTATGCAGCCTCATGCTACATAATGAAAAACTAATCCTTATTTCTTGATGAATAACCTTTGGACTATAATGTACCTAAAATAGAAAACTATTTTAGATAGATTTTTCCTCAAAAAGCATTTTATTTAAAAAAATCCAATTTAAATAAAAAATCTGATTTCCGATTTAAATTTAAAAAACTGATTTTTATTTTTTTAAAAAAAAATAATTGCATTGTATCCACCCATCTTTTCTGTATGGATCTGATTATATCATCTGTCATCTGTCATCATTATCATTATTCCATTAACGATCTTGAAGTCACTTGATTCTCTGCACAATTGGAGTTGATGCTGGAGCAGATGCATCCAAAGAAGGGCTCCCAGTATTTTAACAGTTAAATTAACTCAATTTTAATCCTTGCTGTTTTAAATTTGTATTTTAATCTGTATTAATTCCTGCTGCTTGGTTTTATTCTGATTGTGTTTTTATATTGTATGTTATTCTGTGTTTTTAGATTGTGCCTTGTTTTATATATTTTAAAATGATTTCATGGTTTTAATTTTTGTGAACTGCCCAGAGAGCTTCGGCTATGGGGCGGTATAAAAATGCAATAAATAAATAAAATTTTGTGTGGCCTGTGTTGTCTTATTTTCTGCCAAACTCAGCCCTCCAACCATAGTTACAATTCGTGATTTCAAAGATAGTTTATTTAGTTTCCTTCTCTGTGCAGTGTGAGTTGTTGCTGGGACTTCAAAGTAGTGTTTCTATGGATTATTATTGCTGTTGTTGTTACTGCATGCAAACCAATGGAGTTTGAATGTTCGGAGAACTTGCTGCATTGTCTGACGGTGGGTTATATCAGCACTGCAAAGGAGTCCATGGTTGTTATGCACGTATTGTTAGGAGAAGAGTAGTGTATGACATCATCACAGTGTAGTTCAGATTTATAATCTTGTCCTAGTGAACAAGTGGTTTTTATTTATTTATTATTTTGGAGAAATGTAGTTAGGGTGGTGGTGGATACTTTCCTTCATTAAATACTTGTTCCATGTTATTTCCTTCTGAGCTCACTGTTTACACAACACACACACACACACACACACACCATATGCATTGTATCAAACCCTGAACATCCCTGAAGCGGACTATAGTCCATGAAAGCTAATGCCAGCAAAAAATTATTAAGCTTTAAAGTGCCACAAGACTCTTTGCAGTTTTTACTGTTATACAGTTTCTTTGAGTTGATGTTAATGCAGAAGATAAGGGTGGGGCATATGAGAATCAAGAGGATGTTTTTCAAATTTTAAATGTATAATAAAATGTGGTATCAGTCTTCAGGTTGTATAAGATAAATTTCCAACTGGGATACTGGAGGCATCTTGCCTGAACTGCAGTTGCATGTAAATACCTGCACAGAGCAATGCAATATACAGGTGGCCATTTAAATGCTAGGCAGACTTTTGATGTGCATATTTTTCTAATATAGAATTATTTACTTCCTTTTATAATATTTATGATCTCCCCATTTTTACCCTCACAACAATCCTGTGAGATCGCTTAGGTTAAAAGGTAGTGTCTGACCCAGATTGTCCATTGAGAAATTGGAGGCATTTGCTGGTCCTCATCAGGTAGCAAAATGTCCGGGACCGGGACTGGTTGTATATGAGTGTGTGTCCTATTTGGATGTTGTGTGTGAATGAGTCAGTGTGTGTGTGTGTGTGTCTGAGAGAGAGAGAGAGAGAGAGAGAGAGAGCGCTTTGATGTGTGTTTACATTTTCTGGGAAGCTTGTGTTGTATTTGAGTTCTCTACCAGGGAAGAGATACGAGACTTTTGCTTCCAGGAAAGCTTATATACAATAAAAAGATTGTAGTAAAAATGTGACTGCATTATTATTACCTATCGTTGACTCTCTGTGTTTGTATGCAGAGTAGAGGGCAATATTAACCTGGCGCTGAAAAGATGACAGAGTTGGGGCCAGGCCTGAGTTGGAAGCTCATTCCCTAGTCAGGGAATCATGTCCTTGATCCAGCCCTGACTGTGTGACTCTGAGGATATCATTCATCACTAGCAGTGGCAGCATCACGATGTTGTGTGGTTGTGTGACTCCCCTCCTCCCCACTGTGTGCTCATGAACTGAAGTTATTTCATTCTCTGTGGAATGGGCGATCTTGATGGAACACGAGAATGTGGGTCCAGAGAAATGCTTTTGCGTGTCTGTGTGATTTCTCTAGCCCCCCTCCATGGCATTGACAATCTTATTTGCACTTACAGTTCTTCCTTTCTATGGTATAGGTATCTGGCTGTTGGCGATTTCAAACACTGTTCCACTGCCAGTGACCCCTTGGCTTGGCCTCTAGTGACCCTCTGGCTCCACCTCTGTAGACCCACCAGCCCACCAGTCAGATTGGCCACCAGTCTCCACTGGTCTAAATCCTTGTAATTTGAATATATTGGTTTGGGTCCTACCCTCTGAAGAAACAGAGAACAAATTTGCTCCATCATTTACGTGACAGCCATGCAGACACTTGAATATGGATATCATATCACCTCTCCATCATCTCTTCTTCATGCTAAATATACCCAAGTTTTTAAATTAAACATTATATGCATCTTATTAAATATTGCATGCACTTATCTTGGTGGGACTGGATTTTGCTGAATATAGAAAATATTGGTTGTGTAACAAGTTCAGACACAATTTGTAACCCCTGCACCTCCTCTACCTAATAATAATAATAATAATAATAATAATAATAACAAATTATTTCTTACCCGCCTCTCCGTCTGGATCGATCACTCAGTCAGCTCTTAACTTCCAGTCCCCATGAGGTTGGAGTACTTCCTGGTTCCTCACAGTGCCTAGTTCACAGCTGAACTGTGAAGTACTTGCTGTGGAAAATAAACAAATAAATAAATAAATATTTGGGTTGGATGGAGAGACTGAATCTTACTTTCTGCTTTTTCAGACTTGGAACCTGTGAATTGTATTGAATTATTACCAGCTGGACTTGGGATTGTCTGAACTGGACATTTTAATTACAACTGGATAAATACTGCTATTGGTCTCTACTTAAAAACAAACAATTGTGTCTGGTTATTCTTCACTAGTCCTTTGGGGAGGCTGAGATCACTTTTTCCGCTTTAGTGGAGGGAGATTCGCCATGACAAATGCATGAGACCCCCTCATTCCTGTGTACTTGAGCACGCCAGCTTGTGTGCCCTGTGCCATCCTAGGAGGTGAGAAGTGATAAGGGTCGTTAGCTTTCGGAGGACCCTGCTTTGCAGAAGATTTATATTTCTATCATAAATATAGGGCGAGCTTTACTGAGTGGCAGTTTGTTGACACATTATGAAAACACAAATGGAAGAGAGCTTGGCATGCTAGTGAGGACGTTGCGATTTAATAGTACATTTGTATCATTTATCCCAGTGGGAAACAACACAGGATGTTGCCTTATAAATTTTTACTACTCTATAATAAAATGTAACTATAATAGATTGTGTGAGAGCAAATAATGTAGCAGTGTCTGGACCTCATCCAAGCAATCTTTATTACTTGGTTTGCTTGTGTTTAAGTTACTTATCATTTGAATGGCTAGAAGCTGCTTCAGGGGTCCTAGTTTCTCAGAGCACTGAGATAACATTGAAGTAAAGGCTTTTTTCCCCTTTCTCTGTCTTCACGGATGTGCAAACATACCAGACTGGAAAAGAATCAGTTGAGGAGGAAAAGGAATCCTGACTGTTTTACCCTTAAAAACAACAGCAAATGAGAAATCTGTGGTTTTTTCTGCTCTGTAAAGATAAACTGCTAATATTTAGGTGAATCCAAATAGCGAGAAAGGGAAGAGGGAGATTAGCCGACCACACACACAACTAATCCATCAGCCCCTTTCCCTTCCCTTTTACCTTTACGAACAGAAATCCTCTAGGTCTTCTGAGGTATTCTTGCCTATTCCCAGGAAGAACTAGCTTTTAGTCCCATCTAAAGTTGAAGAATAGAGACAGCCAGAGGAATCATAATACTAAGAGGCCTGCATGTAGGAGGAGGACTTAGCTCCAGGGATAGCTGTACCATTAGGCAAGGTGAATTGTGTACTCAGGCGGGAGATGAGGTAAACAGTGGATTGAGCTCGCTGACTCACCCACCTGCCTGCTGCTTCTGCCAGCCCCCCCCCCCCGCCCCCGCCCCCGCCAACTGCTCATTGCTTCCCCTTTCCCATCTGGTCGCTGCCACAGCAGGAGAGTGGAGCCGATGGGGCTCTGCTCAGTCCAGCAGCACAACAGGGGGCACTCCAAAGAGCCCCCTGCAGCAAATGCCGCAGGGAAGAGCAACCAGCAGGGCTCTCTGGAGCAGCCACCTGCCCTCTGGCTTGCCTTGAGGACCATCAAGTGGACAGGCGGCATCTGTGAAGAGCGGCCCTTGCTGTAAAAAACAGCCAGTGAGGGTCAGCCAGGCCCAAACACTTGGCTGATGGGACCTTCCTTAGAGCCATGCGTTGTGTGACATGGTGTCCCTGGAGATCGCCTGAAGCATGGGTGATCACCAGCCCCCCCACACACAATGCCTTGTACTGAGATAGCCCCCCTCCTCAGAGCCAGGCATTTGGGCCTGGCTCTGTCTCCACAGAGCCACACTTTTTATGGGCCATAGAAACATAGAATCGTAGAGTTGGAAGGGGCCTGTAAGGCCATCCAGTCCAACCCCCCCCCCCCCACTCAATGCAGGAATCCATCTTTAGAGAGCAGCAGGAGCAGCAGCAGCAGCAATAGGAGCAGTTGCAGCAATGAGGAGGTAGGTGGTAGACAAGGAGGTGTAGTGATGGGGAAGCCCAGCAGGGGGAGATATGGTGCATGGTGGGGTGGGTGGGAGATGGGGATGGTGGGCGGATTGGGGGAGGTGTGGCACACTGTGGAGGTGGGGGGGGGGGAGAGACACCGCAGGAGGAAGGAAGGAGCACATGTGTTCTCTCGTCCCAGGTGGCAGGGCAACTTGCACCAGTCCTGGTTTCCTCACAGAAACCTCATTCAGACTGGAGGTGGCTGCCATTGCTGCTCCTTTTTTCCATCGCCAGAATGATCTCTCTGGCAGGGAGTGGGGGGGGGGACTTTGAAAAACAGGAGTCCCCAAACCTTTTCAACCAATGGGCACATTTGGGAATTTGGGAAATTGCTGTGGGTACCACCACAAAATGACTTCCATGGAGAATGTGGGTAGTCACCTAATGGCTGCTAGTCAAAAGAGGCGCTGTGGAGGTGGTGGGGAGACATAGTGAGGCTAGAGGCTGGGAGGGGGAAATAGCCAGGCAAAGGGGGAGAGAGGAGTGAGAAAGAGCAAGGCTAGACCTAGGAGGGGGGAGAGAAACAGTGAGGTAAAGATGTGGGGGGGGGGGAGAGAAAGACAGGCTAGGGGCTAGGAAGGAAAGGCTTGGGACAGGGAAGTGCATGGAAGAGCAAGGAAAGGGGTTGGGTGGAAAGAACCTAGAGGATGGGAATGAAAAGATGGAGGGAGCAAAGTGGAAAGGTCTGGATGGATGGGAAAAGATCAGATGGGGCCACGAAACAACACTTTCCTTCCTTTCCTGCCTCTTGAACAGCTGATCAGTGACAGATTCAGGAACACAAAGCAGAACCTAGTGCCCTAATGCTTTTTCAAGATTTTATTGCAAATAATGTTTTGAAGGAGGCACGGAGGGGAGGCCTCTGTGGGTGCTGTTGGAGGCCTCTGTGGGTTGCCGCATTGGGGACTCCTGTAAAGAATTCGAACAGGGAGGGGGGGGGGTGTTGTACTGGAATGACGCTTTAGGAGCAGTTGTGCACTGCATTAGCTCTTCAGTGTAGACTGATCTGTTTGTGTCCCCAGCCAGTCTTCACAATTAAAAAAACAAAAGGAAAGACTATATTGTCTCTTGCCTGGAAGTAGTCACTCTATTCTTAGAAACCTGTAGAAGGTATCCTAGAGAACTGTGGAAATTGACTGTGGGTTATAAATAGTGCAAGCAGGGCACCCTGCACGTTATCAAGGCATCCTCAACTGTATCAGAACTTCAGGTTTCAGTGATTGACTGACTGACTGATTGTGTGTGTGTGCCTGCATATTCCAACTTTACCTCTCCATTTAAAGCAATGTATGATATTTGCAATAAATTAACAATAAGTAAACAAAAGAAATCCCACAAATAATAGTATGAAATTACCATAAGTAACAAGCTCATAATGAACATGCACTAGAAATTGATCTAGAGCTAAGGTCTGCTGAGCGCAGACTCAAGTTATTTTTAAAATTGTATTTAAAATATTTATATTCATTTATTTATTTATGTATTGCATTTGTATACCGCCCCATAGCCGAAGCTCTCTGGGTGGTTTACATAGGATTAAAAACAATTAAAAACAATATACAAAAATTAAAACAGCAAAAACATACAACATACACACAATCTATACATTTAAAAACCACTTCAACAATTCAAAAAGCTACAAAAACAAAACAAAACAAACCCAGGTTCCTCAGATATTGCCAAATGCCTGAGAGAAGAGGAAAGTCTTGACCTGGCGCTGAAAAGATAACAACGTTGGCGCCAGGCGGGCCTCATCGGGGAGATCGTTCCACAATTGGGGAGCCACCACAGAGAAGGCCCTCTCTCTTGTTGCTGACCTCCGAGCTTCCCTCGGAGGAGGCACTCGGAGGAGGGCCTTAGATGTTGAATGTAGTGTTCGGGTAGGTTCATGTTGGGAAAGGCGTTCCATCAGGTATTGTGGTCCCAAGCTGTGTAAGGCTTTATAGGTTAAAACCAGCACCTTGAACCAGGCTCGGAAACATACAGGCAGCCAATGCAAGCGGGCCAGAGTAGGTCTTATATGTTCGAACCTACTGGTTCCAGTTATCAATCTGGCCGCTGCATTTTGCACAAGCTGCAGCTTCCGAACCACCTTCAAAGGCAGCCCCATGTAGAGTGCATTGCAGTAATCTAACTTGGAGGTTACCAGAGCATGGACAACTGAAGCCAGGTTATCCCTGTCCAGATAGGGACGTAGCTGGGCCACCAACCGAAGTTGGTAGAAGGCACTCCGTGCCATTGAGGCCACCTGCACCTCAAGTGACAGAGATGGTTCTAGGAGAACCCCCAAGCTACGAACCCGCTCCTTCAAGGGGAGTGCAACCCCATCCAGAACAGGTTGAACACCCTCCATCCGGTCAGCGGAACCACCCACTAACAGCATCTCAGTCTTGTCTGGATTGAGTTTCAGTTTATTAGCCCTCATCCAGTCCGTTGTCGCAGCCAGGCACCGGTTCAGCACATCCACAGCCTCACCTGATGAAGATGAAAAGGAGAAATAGAGCTGCGTGTCATCAGCGTACTGATGACAACGCACTCCAAAACTCCGGATGACTGCACTCAACGGTTTCATGTAGATGTTGAACAGCATGGGGGACAAAACTGACCCCTGCGGAACCCCATACTGGAGAATCCACGGGGCCGAGCAATGTTCCCCAAGCACCACCTTCTGGAGCCGACCCCCCAAGTAGGAGCGGAACCACTGCAATGCAGTGCCTCCCATTCCCAACTCAGCCAGTCATCCCAGAAGGATACCATGGTCGATGGTATCGAAAGCCGCTGAGAGATCAAGGAGAATCAACAGAGTCACACTCCCCCTGTTTTTCTCCCGACATAGGTCATCATACAGGGTGACCAAGGCTGTTTCCGTACCAAACCCAGGCCTGAAACCCAACTGAAATGGATCCAGATAATCAGTGTCATCCAAGAGTGCCTGGAGCTGGCTTGCAATCACCCGCTCAAGGACCTTGCCCAGGAATGGAACATTTGCTACTGGCCTGTATTTATTAAGATTTTCAGGGTCCAGGGAAGATTTCTTTAGGAGTGGTCTCACTGCCGCCTCTTTCAGGAGGCCTGGGACCACTCCCTCTTACAAAGAGGCATTAATCACTTCCCTGGCCCAGCCGGCTGTTCCATCCCTGCTAGCTTTTATAAGCCAAGAGGGGCAAGGATCCAATATGGAAGTGGTTGCACGAACCTGTCCAAGCACCTTGTCAACATCCTCGAGCTGCGCTCTTCTTTAACACAAACTGCTGTATTTGCTGCCTGTGGTATTATTATTATTATTATTATTATTATTATTATTATTTAAATGGAAAGATAGGTTATAAATCTAACAATATCAAGAATTACATGTTTAAATGTAAGCCTAGGTCTTTGCCAAACGTTTATCTTGTTTATTAACCCCCCAAAATGCTGGGTTTGCAGCTGATACTCTCAGTACCAAAATACTTAAAATACAACCAGCCCTTCACTTGTGAGCTAGCAGGTACCTTCTACAAGCAGGGCTGCCCCTATCATTAGACAGAGGCACTGCTTCAGGCAGATAATTTGAGGTGTCATGAAAGGACAACAGATTTTTAGTTAGTTATTTAATTATTGATTGATTGTTGTATTTTTACTGCCAGGGAGGTTCAGGGGAGGAGGAGTCACTTATGAGGTTCTCAACTTCAAATGGACTGCTTGAGTACTATGCACCAGAGGTGGGGGTAGAAGGCATCATTTGCTATTCCACCTCAGGCAGCAAAATGTGTTGAGCTATCCTTGAGCTCTTCCGCTCTGCTCATCCATCAGACCTTTAACAGCTCTTTACTATCTGGCTGCTTCCTCCCCTTCCAGAAGTGCATTTTCCTTTTCCTTTTCGCCACTGTTATATTTACCATGTAAATATAACACTGTTATATTTACCATATACAAAATACAGCCATGGTTGCAGAGCAATCAAGAACTGATGAAAATTGATCTTGCTCTGCCCTCTGTGTCCCAAAATGTTCAGTTAAGAAATGGCTGTCACACAAATTACAGAAACACAAACAATAGGTGTTAGCCTTAACCAAAAACTGAAGAAGTTAAGAAAATGAACAGTAAATAACAATTAATACAAAGTACATATTATACAGAGCACTTTTTATGAACATTCAACAAAGATAGTGTATTAAAAATCGTATTCAATCATTACATTTAAAACATGGGCCAAACACATTTCGACAGAATGTCTTCTTCAGTGGCCGGTTTTCTAAACATATACATTAAAAAATAGTGATAAGTACCTTGGATAGAAGGACAGGAATTACAATTTTAACTAATAAAATTTAAGGAGTAGATGAAACCTCCCAAAGTACTCACAAGAGATAATTTTTATATAAAAATAGGGGCTGACTAGTTTAGTCCCAAAATGTAGGGATATCTGGACATCACTCCCCACAAGACAAGTAAGGTGCAGCCTGAAATAGAGTAAAATATTTACAAGTAGCAAGTCTTAAAACAGGGATGCAGCCAAACATATACCAAAGCATGCATATATATATATATATATATATATATATATATATCAATCAGATATGGAGTATTTACAGCAATTGCGTGATATCTTAGCTCTCATAGACTGCTAACATTTGTAACAAACTGTTAGGAGCTAGGCAGTTTATAGTCTGATAATTAGCAAGGCCAATCTCCTGTGCTGTTGCCAAAAAGAGCTTAAGTTTTAGAGACATAGAATCCAGCCCTTATCAACCGAGGCACTTCAAATGCTCTTTAAACCACGATGCAAAATTCAGAACGAACAAATAACGACCAAGAATATTAACAAAAACTATATGCAATTCAACAAATACATGGTCAAATACATTCATCGTTCAAGCCTGTTGATATAGTTGTATGAAGTGTAAAGATCCAAAATAGTTCCCTCCTTTTTAGACTGTTCTCAAGTGTTTTACCGGAGCCTGTCTGTCTCTCAAGGACCCAGAATTTAACTTCATCCTCAGTATGGCCCAATTCTATAAAGTGCTTTACTAGGGGAGCTGCCTCTCTGCGATTTCTGATGCAACTCTTGTGCTCACAGATTCTTATCTTTATTTTTCTGGTGGTCATTCCCACATACAAGAGTCTGCAAGGGCATTGGATAACATAGATGACATCCTTAGGTTCACAATTATACAGTTCCTGAAGTACATACTTTCTGTTGTTCAGCGGGTTTATGGACTCCTTCATTCTTAGGCAGTTGCACTGCAATGGTGACACAGGTAGTTCCCCTTGGTTTTCTGATGTGTAGTACAAATCTGATGGCCTTCATCACTGCTCTTTAAAGTACTATGCACCAGAAGGCCTTTCAAATTTTTAGCTCTTTTGTATACAAATAAAGGTTTGGTGTAACATCCAGGTATGTCTTCCAGCAAATGCCAGTGCTTGAGAATAGCCCCCTGAACGGATTTTGCAAGTCCGTTATATGTGACGGGCACCATCATCCTAGATTCTGGCCTTTCCACATCCTTACGCTTAAGCAAACTACTGCGTTCCATTCTCCTTACTTTGTACATGGCTTGTTTTAACTTTCTTTTAGGGTATCCATGTATTTGTAGGAATACAGATTTGTAGGAATACAAATTTTTAGGAGGCGTTGACATCCGTATCTTTCCTATATGTATCCATATAAATTGAAGTGCCCTTCTTAATGACCATCACATCCAAAAAATTAATTCTGGAGGTGTCAAAGTTCAGTTCAAATTTGATAGTATCATGGACACTGTTTAAGTAAGATTTAAATTCCATTAGTTCTGCCACAGTGCCGTCCCAGACCAGAATGATATCATCCAAATATCTCTTATAAGTTAAGATGTTATTCTTAAAAGCACACCCGGGGCAAATTTACACCCCATGGCTGTACCTGATGTCTGCCAATAGTATTGGTCCTGGAACAGGATTTTTTTTTTCTTTAAAGTTATCTCAGCCAATGTGCATAAGAAATTCGTTGGTGGATTTTGCCAATCACTTCTTTCATTAAGGGTTGATTCAATAACTTCCATAGCTTCCTCATGAGCAATATTCGTATAGAGAGATGACACATCCAGAGTCACCAAAAGGCAATCACTACTTGGTAATTTTATTGTATATGGCTACCACATGGGTGGGCAACAGCTACCACATGGGTGGGCAACAGCATTGCCTACAGCTCCCATCAGCTCTAGCCAATGCTGAGGGATCATAGGAGGTGCAGACTTAATCATTTGGAGGGCCATAAGTTGTCCATCCTTGGACTACCAGTGCTAATTAATCATTTTCTTTTCTTTTTGTTGGCAGATGCTAGCAATGCAGATTGCGAAGCTTACCGTACAATATCTTCTTAGGGGCACACATGATTCAATACTTTCACTCCCTGCAAAAAATAATCCCTCCCTTTCCAATTTGGTGATTTTGAGAGGCTGCAAGCAAGAGTACAGTTATCCATTCAGAATGAGTGCAGGAAACATTGCCTCCACTCCTGTAGCCAAAATGTAACAGCTGCATGGGATCGTGACATTGTCATGCTAGCTGCCAAGGGCCCCAATTTGCTGGGATCACAACTCCCAGCACTGAACACGCAAAAGACAATAACCATATGGTGGTTGTCAGGGAACATTATAGACCTAATCAGAACCCATCTTTTTTCACAAATGTGATTGCACTGAATTATGGTCAACAAAAACTCTTACCTTCAGTTACATTTTCCATTTGCTCATCTGGTTTTGAAATGTTAATTCAACTCCCAAATAATATCACATTCAGAATAAGTAGAGCATTGTTAGGTAAAAAATTGTATTACAAAGAAATATTTATACGTTTTAGAATGAGATCTTAGTGAACATTTAATAATGCTGTGGTAGTGAAAATGGAACATTTTCCTGGGCTAGCCTCACAATACACCAATAAAAAAGTGATAAGGAGTCATTGTCATCTGATTTTGCTGCAGAATCGAACCTTTGCCCCATCCCAGATCAGATATTAACAAATGCCCTTTCATGCAAAGCACTATTAAGAATATATAAAACAGCAGTTCTGGAATAAGATGTATCTAATTTCTATGAAATTGTCTTCCTGGTTGCTTAGATCCTTCACTGAGTAAACTTGTCATATAACATGCAACCGTGGTTGAAGGAGGAGGCAGCAGAGATACAAAAGGAGGTTCAGCACAGGGGACAAAAATGATCAGGAAGAAGAGGCAGTGGAAGCAAAACAAAAAATAATCACTTGCTACAACATTCTTGCTAAAAAAAAAAGGGACTTTCTTTTAAGAACATTTACACATTCAAGGCATCTGAGGGCCGTACTAGACATGGGGCAGCTGCAAATCCTGGTTTTCAACAAGGATCTGTGCCAATCACAGAGAAAGTGGGTGAGGGTCTGTTTTTAATAGCAGCAGGGGGGAGTGAGGAATGCAGACCCTCCCGCTGCCTGTCTCTTACCTCCCTGCAGCCCCTAAGTGTCCCTCCCCCCACGCTCTGAGCTCCAATACTGGAAATCTGCTCAGCTTGGAGATGGGAGGCGGAGGACAGGGCTCATGTAACTTTAACAGTTGTAGAGAAAAGGGAATTTCAGCCAGTGTCATTTGTATGCAATTAGTCCCTGGTGAAATTCCCCCTTCATCACAACAGTTAAAGTTGCAGGGGCCCTGCCTTCTTTTGTATATGGTCACTCTAGTATAGTGCCTGCAACTTTAACTGTTGTGATGAAGAGGGAATTTCACCAGGGACTAATTGCATACAAATGACACTGGCTGAAATTCCCTTTTCTCTACAACTGTTAAAGTTACATGAACCCTGTCCTCCTTTTCATATGTTCAGCCTAATGATGGGGGAGGGGTGGCATCCATTGCCCTGTGTGTTTTTATTTGCTGTTAAAAAGGTCATAAGAGCAGAACCAGGTTTAAGCACAAGGATCTGCCACCATTATGTTTAGTCTGGTCCAGATAAAGTGAGATTTTAGCACCTGCTTTGAAAATGAAAAGGAATCCTAGTTGCTCAATATCTGAGCTACCCAGGATTTCCAGGATGCTGAGAGCTTTAAAATGTAAGTGAAAAAGAAAACACCAAGGGAAGCCCAGTAGACATTAGTCAGCTGTTCACTAGGAGACATTTGTTATTTGTGTCATACCAGTAGATGTGCGTTTAACTGCAAGGCTGTGTAAATTCAGTAAAGGAATCTTGCAATGCAGGTGTCTCAATTTTGCAGAATTGCAATCTAAATTATTTAAATGAAATGCAGTTGCTGTGTGAGCCTGAGGAGAAATTTACTTAAAATTTTCCCTTAACAAATTTCTTTTAAATTATAGAAAATATATTTTATGTTACCTCTGACTGAAGTAAATTTGTTTTAAGATGAGCCCGAAGGGCTAGCTGTCAGAACAAGCTTTTAAGCTTTTTGTACGCTCACAAAGCAAATGTGAAAGCAGTTAAGCCTTTGAGGAAGAGATGGAAGTAGAGCAAGAATTGCTCAGGGCCATGTGGTGCTGGAAGAGGTTCCAAGTAATTCTAGGGTTAGGGAAATGAGCTGGGTTTGTTTTTGTTTTTGTAAAGTAGGAGTGTTAAAATGAGGACAGGCAATCCATCTACCTCTGGTTCATTAATCTGTTAACACCGTGGAAAGCCCAGATTGGGAGCCTGGCTGTTTTTTTTATGGCATACAGGATAATTCCCTCCCTCCCTCCCTTCCTCTCTTCCCCTGCCACCCCATCTGAACTTGCATGAAGCTGAAATGTCCTTTCTCTCTGCTGCTGAATATCAAACCTTTTTATTGTGCTACCATAATGTACTATTTTAGACAGTTATATGGCATTGTGTTCACTGCTATGATACATGACCATAATGGCAGACACTAATGTTTTTATAATGGACAGTGAATACAATCCATAAGCCAAGATACAGGCAATTGTTTGTAGCTCTTGCTGTAGGTTAAGATGCCAAAGCTTTGAATATTTTATGTTCTGAAAATCTTCGCAAAGGCTAAAAGCTTTATTTGTTATGCACCTTTCTGCTGCTCTGTCTTTCTTTCCAAAGTATACAGTGAATGAATTATACAGACGAGAGTCTCATAAAATTCTGAATGGCAATGGAGGGTAGTGATTTCATCTTGTCCACTAGCACTAAATATACACTAAGACACATTGGCAGCTATCAGTCAGTTACCTGCTGATTAGCTCTTTCTCCTTCTCTTAACAACACCTACAAGACTCTAGCAACTGTGACTCATTATTCCAGATCAAAGATCTGTGAGATATTTAAAAAGTCATCTTCTGTCTCAATGCCTATCCATACTTCCCATTCAAGGACTAGAGTGCACTATACCAGTAAGTTAATTAAGCAATCAGGAAGTAACCAAATTATGCCAGAGCTTAGATCTAGAAAAGAAATATAATTTACTTATAGGGAATTATTCTATTTCAAATTCTAAATCAGGGGTGAGCAACTTCAAGAGGTCCACCCCCACCCCAGAACTTCCCCTGCAGGCGATATGCATACACCCCTCCACAGCACTGGGGAAAAATATTCATAATTTTACAAAATGACTTCTAGAGCAGAGTAAAATGGCTGCTCCAGATTTCATTAAAAACATAATAAATGTCCAGTTTGGAGGGCTGCAAAGCTACATATTGCCCACCCCTATTCTAAATTCAATCATCAAACAAACTGCTGGTTTAAAAGACCAGAAAATAAGGCTTTCTCATCTTGGTCCAAACTCCACAAAGCCAGAAACGTGGAAGCTAATGCTGATGCCTTATCTGACGTGCCTCGTGATCAGTCATGATGTTGTTCGATGTCACAAATTTTGCTTGCTTACAACTTACCCTCTATGTACCCACACTTTTCCTGGGTCTTTCAGTCCTGAATCCAGATGGGGAGGATGAAGTGCCTGGCTTGAGGAAATATAGCCCCAAATAGTCAGAAAGCCAAGGGAAAACATGCTCAAAAAGAGAAAAGAGGACTCTTCTACTCCCAAAAGGCAGGCAAGAACCATGCTGAGTCTGCTTCTCAGACTTCAGGCAGCAAAACTTTTTGCCCTCAAGGAAAGACAGGCCTGCTTATGAACCAATGTTATGATTCCATAGCTTCCTTCTAAGCCCTCTGTTCCCAGCAATTGAACCCAAAAATGGACCTTGGTAACACAAAGGAGTAAGGGTAAAGGGGGGAGCAGATGAAGAAGTGGAACAGGTAGGAGGGCAAACCAGTAAACAAGAGTGGTCGGGTCCAGTCATGCTGAGAGGATTGCTTGCCTGTGTACACACATGCACACACACACAGAGGCTGAATTCGGACAACATGATAGTCAATGGTGGGGTAATTATCAACTTTACAGTTATTAATCTAGGGGGTACTCCCCACACAACATGGTAATAAATAATCAACTGTGGTGTGGATTAGGATCAGCGCTGAGTTGACTGTGGCAGCATTCGGATGACATGATAGTCAATACAACTGACGATTGTTTCCTCCCCCCCAGTTGCTTATTGTGTCATCCAAATTCAGCCAGAGAGGTCCCAGAAATTCAGTTGCTGCTGCTGCTTTTACTCAGCACAGCAGTCATCTCTCCCACCCTCAACATTCCAAGTGCCATGTTATGAACTCTCATAACTTGCAATGATGGCAGTTGTAGTCCAACACCTTTGGAGGGCACCAGGCTGGGGAAGGGCTGCTCTAAACAAAAAAAGAGAAGTAGGTGGCCCTAAGTTGTTCGTCATCAGTTTTCCACAACCCCACAGTCACTTCTGCATATCATATTCTCCATCCTGTCCTCATGGTTTATCTGCTTTGGGAGAATGAGAATTTCACTTGCACTTTCTGCCTCCTTAGGGACAATGTGTCATTTAGGCTTGTGAGCCTTAACTCCCAATTTCCCTGCTTTTTGGTGCTTGGTTGGAAACCGTAGAGCCTTAATGTTATTTTTGTAAACTGTAGGTTTTTTGTTTAATGAATTTCATTTTTTTATTATTATTATTATTATTTTAAATTTTATTTATTACCCGCCTCTTCCTCCGGATCGAGGCGGGGAACAACATCATCATAAAACACACAAAACTGATTAAAAATACATAAAACCAATATATCATTAAAATACCAATAAAACACCAATAAACACTTAAAATTCATCTGAGTAGGCCTGCCGGAAGACCTCAGTCTTTATAGATCGTTTAAATTCCTGTAGACTGGTAAGTTCACGGATCTCTCCCGGCTTTGTGTAATGGATGACTGGATATAATACAGTTGACAAGCAAGCCAGCATGAGCTAGGATGTTACACCATGTTGACATCCAATATAAAATCAAAACTAGTGATATGTGTTGCACCCACTGAACCCCAGAAGTTATGCTCTCTCACTTGAAATCTGAGGGGTCTCATTTGAACTTTTCAATAGCCATTGTCCAGAAATAAAAGCTTTCTGTGACAGACTCATGAAAAGAGGCATTTCATGTTTTGTTTCTGTATTTGGAGACAACTTGAAAAATTGTTCTACTGGAATAAAAACTCCCTGATTAATTCTGGAAGCACACAGGATGATACAGGAAAATATCCTATATTAGAATAAGTTACAGTTTACTATATTCATTATTATTGCTCATTTTATGCTACATGCTTTTTCTTCCTGTTTGCATCTTAAAGTAGCAGATTGTGATCAAGTTTGTGGTCAAGTTTCAAGCCTGCAAGGGCTGCATTTCCATCCATAGATATTTACTTAAAGGCACCATTGAATCTCCTTGGTACTTTAAAAGCAACATATTTGCTTTTAGATTTGCCACTCTCAGCACTCTGCGTGTGCTATGTATGCCTGCTTCGTCTTCCCTATTGTTCCCTTCAAGGCCCAACCAGGGGAAGTCAGTAAATTAAACCCAGGGATGAAGGATGGGATACCATCAAGTTCAGCTGAGAGTGGGTGCTGTAGAACATGGATCTAACAAGAACGATGAGGCCAGTTTTCTGGCGGACCCATCTAAGCAACTTTATGGCTTGATAGTCCTCTGTTTCATAGCCTGCAGAAACCTCATAAAGCAAATGAGCATATGAACACTGTTATTAGGGTCTGCCACTTTGTTTGTCTTTAGTAGTCTGAGGTCCAGAAGAGGGAATAGTGATGGGGTGACCATATGGAAAGGAGGACAGGCCATCCAAAGTGGTGGCCAGAACAACATCTTGTGATACTAAATTGTATAGTTAACCAGAACTGTACACAGTATTCTAAGTGTGGTCGCACCATAGATTTGTATAAAGGCAGTATGATACTGGCAGTTTTATTCTCAATTACTTTTCTTATAATGCCTAACATGGAGTTTGCTGTCTTTACAGCTTCCGCACACTGGGTTGACATTTTCATTGAGCTGTCAACCACATTCCCAAGGTTTTTTTCCTCTTGTTTAGTCACTGCAGGCTCAGATGGAGAGAGGACAATATACAAAATATATGATGGTATTTTTAATTTTGCCTTGATACAAACAGTCTGCACCGCACACAGCACTTTACAACTAGGAAGGTAATGTTCCATTTATTTCAAAGGGACTTTTTCCCCCTAAGTGCAATGTAGTCTTGATCTAAATAGGATCCTCCACACTCAGCATTTACACATGTTGTAGTTTTTGTACTTAAAACAACTTCTTCTGAGTAGACATGCGTAGGATTGAATTGAAAATCAAGCAGCAGCAATTATCAAATGAATAAAAGAACACACACACACACACACACAAAGCAAACAAGCAAGGAAGTTGTTAATTATAGAATGCACAATTGTTTTGTACAGGAAATCCTGCAGTCCCATCTCCCCTACCAGGTTCCAGTTTTGAAAAGATTGCAATCCTCTACACACTGACTTGGGAGTAAGACCCACTGCATTCAATGGAACTTCCTGAGTAGACACACATAGAATTGAATGGAAAATCAAACAGCGGAGTAAGAGAACACAGACAGGCACACACGCACGCACACACATAGCCAAGAAGAAATAAGTTGTAAATTGTAAGATTATTATTCTGCTGAAAAGAAAAAGAAATCTTTACCCCCTCCACCCCCACCCCTGAGTCTCCAATTTTTAAAATGTTGCAATCATATGCATGCTTACCTGGGAGTAAGTACCACTGCATTCAATGGAGCTTACTTTTGAGTAGACTGCTAGCACTGTTAAGGGAATCCACACACACACAAAGCAAGCAAGAAAGTTTTTAATTGTAGGAGTATTGTTGTGCTGGAAAGAAAAGGAAATCCTTACTTCCAGGATTCCCCCTCTACCCACTCACCCACCCCAGGCTCCAATTTGAAAAATTCTGCAATCATCTATATGCTTCCCTGGGAGTAAGACTCATTACATTCAGTGGAACTTATTTCTGAGTAGACTGTCAGCACTGTTAAGGAAATCCAGGAGGCAGTCAGTCACTCCCCCTGGCTTCTCAACGTTCTAATCCAGTTGGAGAGTGGGGAGGGAGGGAGGGAGGGGGGGAGAGAGAGAGAGAGAGGCCACGCCGCATGCGTTCACTTAGAGGGAGCTCCATTCGTTACTATGGGAGCTTATAAATCGTATTTAAAACAAACTAAAGGGAATTTTAGTAAATGACCACCTATCCTATCAACTCTAAGGTAAAAGGAAGAGGACATCATTGGAATTTTAATTATTTAAGCTGTCAGTTCATAAGGAGAGGTGGGCACAGATCATCACCAATACAAATTCAGGATACAAAATGAGGGAGAGAGATTTCCCCCCACCTTTTCTACTTTAAACTGCCCTCCTTTCCTCAATCTTTCACCAATCTTCTTGAAATTTGTATTTCAAGCACATGTAAATTTCAGGAAGACTGGTGAAACATTTTCGATTTTATGAATGTTAGAATGACCACCCCCAATTACCTCTTTAACATGCTGGAATGAGTCCCTTAATACTGAGTTACCTCACAGGGCTGTTATAAGGGATTATTGAGATAATGTACTCCAAATATCTATAGAATGTCACGTATTGTTAATGCTCAAGCCGACTGACATAGTTTGGCTCTGTGTTCAGCACAGAATCATATTCATGGCAGTTAAATGCTCATCATCTGCTCTAGCTTTAAAAGGTATTAAAAATATTAATGGTAAGACAGAGGGTAAATCCAGTCTGACCATGTATAGCTTCTAGATGCTGTATCAACTGTAGTGCATGCAGCTTTGTTGTCATGGTGACACGAATGGGAGTTTCCTTTGAAATGCAAATAGTGCCTTCAAAGGTATTTTTTGTCAAGACATAAAGCAGGAAGTGATGGTCTTCCTTTTCCATGGCTGTTGTTTACTTAACCAAAACATGCACATGCATTGCATTCACACAGTGTTGATGGAGAGTGTTGCTGTGGGAATACCACCACATGAGACCTGCCTTAGTCTTCCTCTTGTTAACTCTTTGTTCCTCTTACCTCTTCCGTGTCTTTGAAAATTACAGAGAAACGGTGACACAGACCTTTGCTTTACATGCTTCTGGCAAGTCTAAGGGGAGGAAGACCAGCCTGGCCCGAGCCAAACTCTGTGCAGTGGCAGGAAGCTTGTTTACTTCCTGCCTGCCTGTCAGTAAGAATGCTGCTTCAACTCCCAGTTAGTTGCCCAGGGATTGCAGAAGTGAGGGGGAGAATCCTCCAGCCTGTGCCACTGCCAGTGTGACAAAGACTAGTGGCTAGTTGTGGTTGTTGTTGTGGTTGTGGTTGTTTTTACAGACTTGTATGTTCCCTTGGAAATCATTTGATTGAAAAGTGGCTTATAAATCTTCAAAATGAAGGAATGAATGAGTGAATAAATACATAAATAAATAAGTAAAGGTCAGATTTTTTAAAATTCAGCTCCCCATGGTGTTACTTTTACTTTTTCTTGCTCCTACATCTTGCCGTGAGAGAAAACCAGAAGTACAAAAAGCAGGAGAGTTATATGAATATTCATTCCCTCCGCTTCTCTTCAAAATCTGAAGCTGCTGTTGGAACTTTATGTGGAAAGTTGTATTTCACAATTGTTTATCTTAAAGCATTGTATATAGTACAATTGCACTGGAAACAGTTAGCCCAAGGTTTGTAGACAAGCATGCATTTTCAGGAAAATTTTGAATTGGAAAATTTTCCAGAATATTTTATGGACAATTTTCCAGTGCAAATTAATTTAATTTACACAACAAAAAATTCAGTTCATATATATTTTTTAAAAAATCTAAGGCAAATTAGATTAATTTCCTAGGGAAAATCAGTCTGTATTGGAAAATGTTCTGATGCCCTTGGGCAGGGGTGGGCAACTTGTGGCCCTCCAGATGTTTTGGCCTACAACTCCCACCATCCCTTAACATTGGCTATGCTGCTAGAGCTGATGGAAGCCATAGGCCAAAACATCTGGAGGCCACAAGTTGCCCACACTGCTGTATAGAGATCTAACAATAAATCAAAAGTATTTGACCTGAAATATTGGAGAGGGAAAAATTAAAGCCCACTTATTTAAATGCTATATTGTGTAGACATTTTTATTGAAACACTTGTAAAAATGTATAGATGATAGCATGTGCTTCCCTGAAAACCTAAAACTGTGGACACACTAATAAATTTTAGCAACTCAAATAACTGTGAATAGTGTCCTGCCAATCAGTCATATATTTCTACAGAGTTCAACTCTTATGGGCCATTTTTCTTGGCAGAAAGGCAGGGTACAAATCAAATCAATCAATCAATAAACAAACTGTCTTCTACTGAGGTTGGTGGAGGCACTGTCAGTTTCTCTGTCACTATTTATTAATTCCATTTCATACTGAAATATATATGCATTTCAATGACGTAAATGTATTCTCTCACATACTTGATAGGCATAATTACCTGAAAACATTGATTACAACTTCGAAACTGCCAACCGTGCCTAATATTGCATTTCTAACTGGCATACATTCATTTTTTACTAGTGAACATATGAAATGGAAAAGTATTTCCGCAGAAAGATAGAGTCCTTGGTCACTACAAGCATGAAGACTGTTCTATAATTGTGATAATTTCTAGAACACCAGTGAATGTAAGCCTACTTTCTTCTTTTCTCTTTTCCCCTCAGAAATGCTGAATTTGGTAGTCTGCAGAAAAGATATATGGATTTTTAACAGCTAAAGAAAAATTCAGGTAATTACAGTATCTATTGTATCTGGATTTAACTGCTGCAAAGTATTTTTGGAAAGACACGAGCTTCATCATATTGCACTACAGACCATGCTTTTATAGCCTTCATTTTGCGGATTCAATCATAATTCTTTTTAATGTGCTTTCCTTAGATATTAGGAGATATTTGGAAATGTCTGGGTCTGTTTTGTTTTGTTTTTGTAGGTTTTTTTTGTTTTGTTTTGTTTTTTTTTTTTTTTTGAAGTGTTGAAGTGGTTTTTAAATGTACAGATTGTGTGTATGTTGTATGTTTTTGCTGTTTTAATTTTTGTATATTGTTTTTAATTGTTTTTAATCCTATGTAAACCGCCCAGAGAGCTTCGGCTATGGGGCGGTATACAAATGTAATAAATAAATAAATAAATAAATAAATGTGTGCAGTGTCTAGAATATAGCATGTGCATATGATGTAGTGATTTCTAGGTATCTCATGAGATGTACATAATGATTTATTTATATTTTTGTTGTTGTAATGCATTGATTGATTGCATTTCGTAACAGGCAATTCATCGGCAGGATACTCATTAAAGAGTGTAGTATTTTGATGGCCATCTTACAGTAACAATCTAATTTCTGGAGGGGGAATGAATACTAAGAGGTTATGGCATGATTGCATTAAGTATGTGCATTTTGTAACTTTGCACGTCGCCCTACTAAATAAATGTCTTGACTAATCTGAAATGGAAGAAAAAGGCACAGTGGGTATTTGCCTCCAAATATTTGATTACTCGTTATTTATCCAATGAAGCTGCTATCTTGATATTTCCAATGTCTTATAATGCCTTCCTGAGATGGCACTGAAAACAGTGAGGAGGGATAGTCCTTTCTAGGATTACGGGTACTAAAGCAGAAATGTAATTATGACCATGGCATAGAGGTGTTATCCAGTCCTTTCCTTGGTTTTTTTTTTAGCCCATATCCATGCAGATTGGCTTATTACAGTGCTACTTGCATAAAAATACATAGGAAAGTGGTAGGGGTAAAATATTCAGGGCAGAATCCAATGGCTGAGTTCACACAACCTGCTAACTCACCCAGTGTGTGTTGTTGTTTGTTGAACAGTGGTTTATCATGATGTCAGAATGTAGTAGCACTTTTTCCACAGGGTGGGTTATCATGTTGTCTGAATTCAATGCCCTGGCACACCAAAATCCCCCAGCCTCACCACAACTGCTCTCTCTTGCTCTTTCATGCCCCCCACCTTACATTTCCTTCTTGGTTGCCTGGTACACGGAGGGCACCACTGTGATGTGTGATGAAACCTTGTAAGATGGGTTCATGAGCTCCATCAGGTGGCTGAACCTGACAGATTCCACTAGTCAGATGGGATGGTGTGTCAGTCCTTGAAGTCACCTAAAATTTGGCAGCCTTAATTCCCTCAGAAGAGGTCATTCCAATTCCACCAAGAAATAAAGAAGATATGAAAGATAGAAAGATTGAAAATGCTTTCAATCGACATTTTATTTTTTCCCAAAAAATTTTTTAAAGGCACATAGCACAAAAACACTGCACCTATCTTTCTAAAATGTGGCAGGTGTAATCTTCCCAGAAGGGGCTACTATCCCTGCAAAATTATTCTCTGTTCTGAAAGTTATACCCATTTTTAATTTCCCTTCATAGTCAGTGGGTGACACAAACATTTCCAAATCTCAACTCAGGTTTGATACCTAAACTACATAAACTTAGTAACTTTGCTTACATTGATAAATAATAGATTTGTATCTAGAATTTTGGAAGGGTGGCACAAGTTAACGATAAGGAAGAACGAGATATTGATCCTAAATGATATTCATATAGAAATGTTGACTAAAAGTTGTACTTTTCATTTTTTTTAAACTGGGAAATGAAGGCAAAAGAAAAACATTATAGTTGAGGTTCACCTTTTTGATGAAATTGTTTTGTTAAAAAGGAGTAGATAGTCAACGGGAGGCACAAACCTTCACATTTCCAAATCTCAACTTGGGTTTGGGGCCTGAGATGAATTGGGCAGCTTCCAAATCAGGATGATTGTGGAAAAAGCTGCAAGTGCTGAAACAGAAGAAGAAAAGAGTTCAGGTTGATATAGATTCTCTTTCTCCTTTTTTGTTTTTGTCTTTTTCGGCCATATATTAAGATAAGGCAGTTGAAAATACTTTCATTATATGTTAGGGTTTTGAATTCCCCTAGTAAATGACATAAATTCTAAAAATACATGAGAAAAGAAAGATCAGTTGTTGTTTTTAAAATATCTTCAAGAAATACATATTAAGGAAGGGAAAGAGAAATATTTGAAAGCACTTTAACTGGGAGATGTACATGCATCTTGTAATTATCATAACAAGCAAGGTGTTACAGTCGTTTTTGTCTATCAGGACATAATGCTGGAGGTAACTGATAAATATGTGATGGTTAATGGTTCGGTTTATGGTCAGGGTCTGTATTTATGAGCCTCATCAGTCCCAAGGTGAATTCTATAGGAAATTATTGGACAATTTGGGGGAAAAGTGCATGCGGAAATGTGATTATAGGATGTGATATTAATGGCATAACTAATTCAAAATTGGATAGACCATCAGAAACTGCCGGTAAGTCACTACCCATTTTTTTAAATCAAACAATTAGACCAGATTGATATAATAGATGCTTGGAGATTTTATAATCCAAAAGAACATGACTACACCTTTTTTTTCTAAACCTTACAATTCATATTCAAGGATTTTTTTTGTTCCACCTAGTATTCTGAAACATGTGTCAGATGTTACAGTTGAACCAATTATTTATTCCCCTGCCTCTTATCTTGGCATTTGTATGAGCCTAACAGGTAGTGGTATTGGACACTGAATATTATTTTCTTCAAAATGCAGAATTGGTAAATGAGGTCCATCAAAGCCTAACCCCCAAAATACTCCCCAATAAATAAGATCCTAGACACAACCTGGACTTTGGTTTGGGATACAGGAAAAGCTTCTATAAGGGGCATCTTAGAAGGGGAAAAAAGGTAATTTGCTTGCACATATATTGTTACATCAAATAATCCAGGTAGAAAGAGAATTTAGAAAGAAGAGAGATCCTGAAAACTAAAAGACATTGGAAATGCTAAGAAACCCATTTGAAATGAAAAGAAGACATAGGTTAGGAACATCAATGCATTTTTAAAACAGAAGAAATTTGAACTGGACAACAAAACTTTTAACATCTTTATAAGATTATTGTCCAAAGAGCAGAAAGAATGGTTGATACATTCAATTTTGGTTAATGGAATTATGACTACTATACCAAAGCAGATTTCTAATCCATTTGAGAAATTCTGTAGGATTTTTTTTGATAAATCAGAAGAACCAAATCTGGAAAAGATTACACAATTTCTATCTAAATTAAATATCCCCTGGGTCTCTCAAAATGTTATGGAAACACTGGAGGCACCAGTTACTTTTGAAGAGCTTTTTAATATAGTTAAGTGATTTCCTAATAATAAAGTGCTGGGTATAGCTGGCCTGATAGCTGAGTTTTACAAGAGATTTTGTGATAATTTAGCAGAGCCATTGTTGTTCAATATAAGTGAAACTGTGTTTTCTTACAATGCCCACTTCATGGTGGTATTCAAAGATTATTTGTGTTGATAAAGCTGATAAAATCACTCACTTCCAGAAACTTTACAGACCCGTTTCCCTACTTACCAGTTTGACAATAATAGCTAATAGGTTGGATGACATTTCTAGATACGTTAACCTTGATCAGAATTGCTTTATTACACCTCATAAACTCTCTTAAAGCATTTCTGTTAGGGATTGCTTCTTTAGCTTGGAACAATAGATGGAACGGAGAGGACATGCATGTATGTTGTTAAAAGAAGCCCATTTTTCTAATGATAATCCATAACTGCACAACTTGAGAAATATTAGCTGGAACACAGCCATGATGTATTTGTCTAACTTATCCCATAGAACAATTTTTATTTTTATTTATTTTATTTCTAACCCGTCTCTCCATCCAGATCAAGGCGGGGAACAACAATAAATATAAATACAAGAAACATAAAATAGATAAAACATTAAAACAAATAAAAACAAATACATTATTAAAAACATCTTAAAATTCAACTGGATAGGCCTGCCTACAATTCTCCAGAATATACCAGTCCAGCAGGAAGGGCAGGCTAGAAAGGGCATTGGATAAATTCCTGGAGGAGAAGGCTATCATTAGCTACTAAGTTTGATGCCTACCTCCAAAATCAGAGGCAGTTAGCCTAAATACACCAGTTGCTGGGGAACTTGGGCAGGAGGGTGCTGTTGTGGGTTCCTGGTCGACAGTTGGTCGGCCATTTTGTGACCGGAGTGCTGGGCTAGATGGATTCCTAGGCAGGATCTATCTACACTACTGCTTTATAATGATTTATAATGGTATTGACAGCTGTTGGGGCCCAGGATTCATTGCATATACCATTTTCAAACTGTTATATCCTGTTTGGTTTAGATCTGGCCTTGGTCTGATCCAGTATGTCTCTTATGTTCTTAAAGAAAACAAAATAAATCCCCACTCAATTTAATTCAAACTTTTAATTTCTGAATTCCTCCATTTGGAAATGTGGAGAAGTAAGAAATTTCATATTTTCCTCTAGCCATTTCCCATGAAGTGGTTTGAATGCAAATATCAAGGCCTTTGGGTGAGTAAAGAAGTTGAAACTTATGCTTTGAGGATCATTGTACCATTGTAGTTCATTGTAGATGGACTAGAATGTATATAATATGGGAGCCATGTAATAGAGATAAGTATTACAACCTGTAACATTTCAGAGAAAAGATGGGATGTTAGTGAGCTCTTTGGGCTTATTCAGATGTGCAACAGAACACTTAACTGCTTTGCTATGTGTGTTGTCTACAAGATTTATAAAATCTGTCAAATTATGTATTCTTGGCAATGGAAGCAGCCAAACAAATGTAAACAGCAATTTGAATGTCCAGTCCCTGGGATTAAAATTTTGTAAACACTTCAGCTAATTGCATTCTTGTTCTCAATGTACCAAAGGCATCATTTAGCCAAGGCATTTGTTTACTGAATTTTGTTTTATTTAATGAACATGAAGCTTGTGGTGCTCTGACGAGGGCAAGGTAGAATCAGCATGAAACGCAAATTGGAAAGGATGTCTAATACCATTACATCTATTAAACCAGAACCATATAAATTGCTTACTTGTGGAATCCCTAGTGAGAGGTGATTTTTTCACTGATATGAGTCAGAAAATTAATAAAATGGTCATTATTTATTTATTTATTTATTACACTTGTATACCGCCCCATAGCCGAAGTTCTCTGGGCGGTTTACATAGGATTAAAACAATTAAAAACAATATACAAAAATTAAAACAGCAAAAACATACAACATACACACATACATTTAAAACTGCTACAACAGCCCAAAAAAGCTACAAAAAACAAACAAACAAACAAACAAAACCAGGCTCCTCAGATATTGCCAAATGCCTAAGAGAAGAGGAAAGATAACAATGTTGGCGCCAGGCAGACCTCGTCAGGGAGATCGTTCCACAATTGGGGGGCCACCACAGAGAAGGCCCTCTCCCTTGTTGCCAACCTCCGAGCTTCCCTCGGAGTCGGCATTTGGAGGAGGGCCTGAACGTAGTGTTTGGGTAGGTTCATGTCGGGAAAGGCGTTCCATCAGATATTGTGGTCCCAAGCCGTGTAAGGCTTTATATGATATAAATGTGAAGCTGAAAACAGGCCACATTTGAAACTTATAATATTTATTTGTATGAGTATTAAATGACTTCACAAACCGTGTGCTTGATGTCAGTAGTTATTTCAGTTTCCAAAACCAAGATGGTTGGCACTGGTATTAAGTAAAAAGCAGAGTTTTATTTATTTTATTTATGCACCACTCTTCAAGAGGTTGCTAAGATGGCTTACCAAAAGTTGGAATTAATGGAGGCACAACCGTGCCTCCATTGTTAAGGGCCGTCAGTAAAAAACACATTCTGCCATGTTAAAGTGATAATGGGGGGGTCATTCTAACAGCCATAAAATCAAAAATGTTTCATCAACCTTTCTGAAATTTACAGGTGCCAGAAAGAAATGTTTGTTTTACATTACCTGAAAATTTCAAGAAGATTGGTGAAAGATTGAGGGAAGGAGAGCAGTTTAAGTTAGAAAGGAATACAAACCTGTCTCCCTGCTTTTGTAAAATTTACTTCCGGGTTGCTACTTTTTGTGCTCACAATTTGCATAATTTCTAGAGCCTTATTAAATAATCCAGTGTTGGGGTCTTCTTCCTCCTTGATTGTAGTTGACGGAAAGCTTTTCATTTTTTAAAAATTCCCTTCGGTTGACTTTTAAGGACTATTTTAACCTCTCATTCAAGTCAATGAGGCGGCCATCTTCCCTCATAACGCGACACACTCTCCCCCCTCCCTCCTGCCTTAGAATGTGGGGTGGGTGAGTGAAATGGCCGCTGCCTCTAGCACAGACCTTTTGAGTGAAGAAGAAGAAGAGTTTCTCTTTTCTCTTCTGGAACATGCATTCCTTTGGCTCTGAGAGTATTTTGGGCTATCTTCATAAGGCCAGTTTGCTCTTTTGCTCCCTGGTGAAGCAGGGTGTGGTTTCTCTGGATCCATGATAACCTGGTCTTCAGATCTCTCCTGGGAATAGGGGGCTATACCTTTCTTTCTATCCCCCCCACCCCATACACACACAGTGCTCCTTCCCTCTTTTCCAAGAGTTTGGTCCATACTGCTATAAGTTGAAAGCTTCAAACACTTCATTTAATTAGTTTGGGCCGGTGTTAAGTTTTAAGTACAACGTTGAAACCTTTCAAAGTGCTTCTGGGCCTACAATATTGGTTTCGGCCTAGTCACCCTGTTTTTCTAATAAGGTTTAGAAACAGTTGAGCTGTCGTTTATTTTGCATAGTGTACACACATGGATTTGCTTTCTAATCCTTGCAGTCTACACTGGCTCCTTCCTTGATGTGTTTTTGGATGCAGACAAACCCTTTTTTGTTCCAGCAGGCCTTTGGCAAATCATCTGGACCTCTGTCTATACCTTTGACTTTTAAATTGTTATGTATTTAAAATGTTTAAAATGCTTTAATATTTAAAAGTATTTAATTATATATTTAACTTTTGTATATTTAGGCTGACCATATGAAAAGGAGGACAGGGCACATGTAACTTTAACAGTTGTAGAGAAAAGAGAATTTCAGCCAGTGTCATTTGTATGCAATTAATCCCTGGTGAAATTCCCTCTTCATCACAACAGTTAAAGTTGCAGGCACTATACTAGAGTGACCATATACAAAAGAAGGCAGGGCCCCTGCAACTTTAACTGTTGTGATGAAGAGGGAATTTCACCAGGAACTAATTGCATACAAATGACACTGGCTGAAATCCCCTTTTCTCTACAACTGTTAAAGTTACATGAGCCCTGTCCTCCTTTTCATATGGTATATAGTATATTCCTATTTATAGGTTTTAGCTGTATATGTTTTAGTTTTGTAAGGCTGCCCTGAGGCCCAGCATTGGGCAAAAGGCAGGCTACTACTACTACTACTACTAGTAATGTTTCAGATTTCACTTCTGCATCTGATGTTCTTTTGCATTTACTTTTCTTTATAAACCATTCATATCTTAAGACTTCTTGTGTGGCATGTTTTCGTTAGTTTAACAAGTTAAAAGGGGTATTCACTGTTTTCATGCTTATGTTATAAAATCTATTTTCAACAGGCCTAGTAACTTCAAGAGTAACAGAGTTGAGGAAAATCCTCAATCTCTTTGCTATCAGAGGCACTGAGTAAGGGACCCCTGGAGATAATTTAGACTGACCCCAACCACAAAACACTATTCCCCCTTCTGAAGAGATCTGGACCACAGACTACTAAAGACAAACAAAGTAGCAGGCCATAATAACAGTTCTCATGTGGCCATTTGCCTTATGAGGCAGGAGCTCTACCAAATGGAGGGACTAACAGGCCATAAAGTTGCCTGGCTGGGTCTGCCAGAAATCCAGCCTCAACACTCCTGGAAGGTCCATGTTCTATAGCACCTGCTGTCAGATGAACCTGAGGGAATCTCACCCTCCACCCCTGGGTTTAATTTACTGGCTTCCCCTGGCTGGACCTTGCAGGAAACTATAGGGACAGACAGAGCAGAGCACACATAGAATGCTGAGACTGGCAAATTTAAAAGCAAGTTTGTTGCTTTTCAAGAACCAAGGAAATTCAGTGGGTCTTACTTTTGAGTAAATATCTAGGGATGGATATGCAGCCTGTGCAAGAACTGAGTAGGGTGACCATATTTGGGAAACCAAAAAAGAGGACACCTAGTGGGTGGCAGGAAAATGGCTTTCTGGGGCCACCTTAAAGTCCCCAATTGGAGCGGAGGAGGGGAAAGCATGTCATTCTCACCCCACCCCACCACTCCAATCAGGCCCTTTTATGTAATGCCTGGGAATGACACGTTTTTCCCTTTTAAGGCCTTGATTGGAGCAGTGGGAGAGAATGACACACCTCCAGAAATCATGTCATTCCCCCCTGCCACGCTAATGGTGGCCTTAAAAGGGAAAGTGTGTAATTCCAGGTCATTATAGACTATTGCATAAAATCCCCCCTGACACTGAGGATAGAACAAAAACCAGGAGAAATCTGGGGAAATCCTGACAGTTTTTTATTATTTATTATTGCATTTATATCCCACCTTTTTTCCGCCAAGAAACCCAAGGCAGCATACATAATCCTCCTCCTCTCCATTTTATCCTCACAATAGCAATCCTGTGAGATGGGTTGGGCTGAGAGTCTGCAACTGGCCCAAAGTCACCCAATGGGTTTTCATGGCTAAGTGGGGAGTAGAACCCAGATCTTCCAGCTCCCAGTCCAACACTTTAGCCACTAGGCCACACCCTAGTGGTCACCCTAGAATTGAGCCATGCCAAGTTGGAAGCAGATTGGTTCGTGCCTTGATTTTTAGGATTTTTAAAAAAAAGTTTGACTTCAATTTTTTTTCTAAAATTCAAGGCATGAACCAATCTGCTTTCAACTTGGCATGGCTAAAGCCTTACTTAAGAGGTACCATGATGCCAAGTTTCATCTCTTCATCTTTACTTTCTTTTTTTTAATGTACTGCTCAAGGCTCTAGACCCCAAAGAGGAGTATTGGGTTTGAAGTTTTTAAAATTCCTAAAACTCAAGGCATAAACAGATCTGCTTCCAACTTGGCATGGCTCAATCCCTACTTAAGAACTACCATGCTGTCAAGTTTCATCCCTTTATCTTTAAAAATGATGGAATTGTAAGCATTTTAGTTAATTTAAAAAATTAAATTGAAGTTTTAAACATTTCTAAAAATCAAGGGATGAACGGATCTGCTTCCAACTTGGCATGGCTAAATCCCTACTTCAGAGCTACCATGGTGCCAAGTTTCATCTCTTTATCTTTAATTTCATTTTTTTAAACTTGTACTGCTCAAGGTCCTGGACCCCAAAGAGATTTCTGTTTGAACTTTAAAAAATTCCTAAAAATCAAGGCATGAACGGATCTGCTTCATACTTGGCATAGCTATATCCCTACTTAAGAGCTACCATGATGCCAGGTTTCATCTCTTTATCTTTAAAAATGAGGGAGATGCAAGCATTTTGGTTGATTTATTAATGTTAAAAGTGAGTTCAACACATAACACTAGCTTTGATTTTATATTGGATGTCAAGATGGTATAACATTTTGGCTGATGCCGGCTTGGTTGTCAACTGTATCATATCCAGTCATCCATTACACAAAGCCATGAAATTCATTAAACAAAAAACCTACGGTTTACAAAAACAATGTTAAGGCTCTACAGATTCCAACCAAGCACCAAAAAGCAGGGAAATTGGGAGTTAAGGCTCACAAGTCTTAACGCCACATCCTCCCTAAGGAGGCAGAAAGTGCAAGTGAAATTCTCATTCTCCCAAAGCAGATAAACCATGAGGACAGGGTGGAGAATATGATATGCAGAGGTGACTGTGGGGTTGTGGAAAACTGATCACGAACAACTTAGGGCCACCTACTTCTCTTTTTTGGTTTAGAGCAGCCCTTCCTCAACCTGGTGCCCTCCAAAGGTGTTGGACTACAACTCCCATCATTGCAAGTCAGTATGTCCCATGGTCAGGAATGCTGGGACTTGTCATCTCAAACACCTGGAGGGCAGCAGGATGGGGAATGCTGTTCCATACCCTTACCAAATACAGGGTCTGCCCAATACTTTTCTCTCACACACATCTCGCATATAGCAGCACTCTTGATAACAAAAGGGGCACTATTCATTACAGATCTAGAACCAGAGCATGTGCCAGGCAGTTCCAACTTTTGGTCAATATCCTGCCTTGTTTTTCTTTAAATGTATTTATAAATACATGTTTTTTTTCTTTAAATGTATTTATAAAAAATATACTGTTCACTCCCCACAATCCCTGCACAATACATAATCTCATCAAAGCAACAGTGGAGCAGAAGAGGTTTAGTTTGGCTGTCTTGAACACCTTTCAGATGAGATTAGTTTGCAATCCTATACCTCTTGGGAGAAAGCTCTAGTGAATTCAGTGGCACTGGCTTCTGAGAAGACATGTATAGGAGTCAACCTTCTCCAGCCTGGTGGTCTCCAGATGCGTTGCACTGTAACTCCCATGTTATGTGTTATGGGGAAGACGAAAATCAATTCATAATTTTAAAATAATACTTACGCATGAAAGTATTAGGTGGTAGCTCTGTCTTTGATTTCACACTGCTGAACAAGTAAGAGAAATCCTTTATCTGATATTCAAGAAACAGACATCCTATGCCATGTGTTGAAAACTAATGTTGATGTCTGAAGGGCTATCTGGATTAGGTATTCAAGATTCATTCATTGTTGTTTCATTTGGTTTTGACAGTTTATTTAAAGTGATGCAGCTCTTTTGTAGTTCCTTGATTGATCACATATCTTAATGCTGGAAAACATCATACTTTAGTACAGATGTGGGCAGAAAATAGATCTATCCTGATGATTTGGACATCAACTCGCAGCATTCCTGATAACTGCCCATGCTGATAGGGGCTTTTACAAGTTGAATTCCAAAACATCTGGAGATCTACATTCTGCCTTCCCTTGTTCTTGAACAACATTCCCCAACCTGGTGCCTGTCAGATGTATTGGGTTGCAACTCTCAACATAAGGAGATGCTCTAAGAAATGAGAAGTAGCTGGTCCTAAGTTGTTCATCATCATTTCCCACAACCCCACAGTCACCTCTGCAGATCAAATTGCATATCTAGATTTTTGAGATAACAAGTCCCAGCATTCCTGACCATGGGACATACTGACTTGCAATGATGGGAGTTGTAGTCCAACACCTTTGGAGGGCACCAGGTTGGGGAAGGGCTGGTCTAAACAAAAAAAAGAGAAGTAGGTGGCCCTAAGTTGTTCGTGATCAGTTTTCCACAACCCCACAGTCACCTCTGCATATCATATTCTCCACCCTGTCCTCATGGTTTATCTGCTTTGGGAGAAAGAGAATTTCACTTGCACTTTCTGCCTCCTTAGGGAGGATGTGGCGTTAAGGCTTGTGAGCCTTAACTCCCAATTTCCCTGCTTTTTGGTGCTTGGTTGGAATCTGTAGAGCCTTAACATTGTTTTCGTAAACCGTAGGTTTTTTGTTTAATGAATTATAATCAAGCAGTTAGCAGAACATTTTATTCCATTCTTTGGTTCAGAGCCACAAGTTAAAAACATGATACTATCAACAAATAATAATAAAATGAAACAGAGAAACCTGCAGCAGCAGTTGAAATAATTCAGATCCTCCCAAACACTTAGTTTAAAAGAATGGCATACCACAAAACCAACAGAAATGGAGCCAACCAGACCACAAGTTGGGGGTTCCACAATCTGGCTGTATGTCTGTAAAGGCCCTACCTCAAATTCCAACCAACTGGAGTTTGGATGGCAATGAGATGTGGAGTAGATTTCAGATGAAGAACACAATAGTTTATTGTTCACCCTTTCAGACTCTATGCAGATGTGGAGTGATATATAAATGTTGCTAAGAATAATGATGATAATGATAAGCATCATCATGTCCAATAATGACCGAGGGTAGTATCCAATAAGGGCTGTGTGAGGTCCCTACTGAGCATGGCCATGATAGAGCACTTTCAGGAGCAAGCCCCAACAGGAAAGAAAATGCACATTTCTGGAAGAGGAATGACCTGCCCCTTCCAGGAATGAGCATTTTTCTTTGTGTTGGGGCTTGCCCCTGGAAGCGCTATATTGTAGCCACGTGTGGACCTGGGCTGATGGAGCTGCCACCTGAGGACCAGGGCGTGGTGGGGTTGGTTGTGTGCGCACGGCTCCTATTGGATGCTACCCCAAGAGTGCCATGCAAATGATTACAGCTTTTTACTTTTCTTTTTTTATTAAATGGGATGGGGTGCAGTGATATCACTCAACTACGAAAGATGGTTTTGTTTTACTTTGGCTTCCCTGGCTTCTTTGGTTCATCTTCAGATAGCTATGCACGAGACCAGGCGAAAACATGGTGTATCTGTGTCCAGATTAGAGGCCTCAATGTATGGCCCAAAAACACATCAGATAGACGGAGTTTCCAGTCAGGGCCAGCACACTGTCAGCTGTGCCCAAGAATATATATTCTAATGTTAAAAATACTGGACTTGTAGAGATGATAAAGTGAATTTACAATACACATGATGGAGCAGACCTATCATAAAACTATTTTGAAAAACTATACTTTGTTACATAAAAGTTATCATAGGGTACTAATTAACTTTTGATCCAAGCTGTTAATAAATAAATTACTTATTAGTAATTTCTTACTAGTGGCAAGAATCTTGGTAGTTGCTATATGGAAAACAGTGAGAATATTCTATCTGAGAATGGTAAAACGGAATAAGGTTTGTAGCTTACCTAGAAAAAATAGATAGAGAGAAAATAGGGCATAAAAGGATATTTTAAATGTAATATGCAGGCCTTCTATGATATTGAAGGGTATATCATAACGACATTAATTTCAAAATGTATCCGTGAAAATTCTTTGGTCTAGTATCATCGCCTTTTTATTTTCCACATTTGTTATGTGTGTGTACATATGAAATGTGACTTTATCAAGATGAGGGCAACATTCCCCAACTCCTTTACACCCATTCCCAGAACCCATCATTTACCTCTGATTTGCATAGTACCTGTCTCGGCATCCAAGTCAACATAGAACTGAAGCAGTTGGAAAATGAAGTTGGACCATGTCTACCTTCGTAATTACTCTGATACCATTCCCAGGATTCCAGTATGGAATTGTAAGCTAACTTTCCTTTTGTGGGATTCTTAACAATTTTTTACATTTAGTTGGCTGGTAGATAGCTGTTCTATTCTGGAAGTGGTCAGCAGCTTGTTATCCCTCATTAGTCACTCAGAGGATGCTGCCAGAAACAGTCTCCAAATGGCAGCCGATTCCTGTCTGGCTTATAATGTTCTGAAACACTTGGGTAAAATGCTTGGCCATGTTGTTGTGGGTCTCTAAGCCTCCATTACACTTTTATGGTGATTGCCAGAGGGAAGGGAAGAGCTTCTCAACATTATTTCTGGGTTCCAGACAGAAAGTGCTTCCAAATATTATGTGCCCTGCTAGGATTAGTCACTGTGTGGAGATCATTTTAGGTGGCATCTCTGTGGTGGCTGTTACATGTGGTGAAGCACAAGGGTAATGTGATCATAATTCCCTGTCTCATTTAAAAATCTTTGAATCTGTCTTTGGACCAAGTCTAGTTTCGAAACCATTTTTGAAGACAGCCCCGTGTATAACACATTATAGTAGTCTAATCTGGAGGTTACCAGAGCATGGATCACTGAGGTCAGGATCTCCCTGTCCAGGTAGGATTGCAGCTGATGCACCAGATAGAAGGTGCTCCATGACACAGAAGCAATCTGCACCTTCAATATCAAAAGTGGATCAGGAGTCCCTCCAGACTTTCAAAGCAGTGTGGTCCCATTCAAAATAGGTTGAATACCACTAAATCAGGCAGATGCGTCATCCACTAACAATACCACCATCCTGTCTGGATAGACCTTCAGTTTATTTACCCTCATCCATTACATCCTAAACACTGGTTTAACGTCAGCAGGGCCTCTCCTGAATTGGATGAAAAAAGAGACGTATCATTTGGGGGTATCTACATATTGATGACACCTCACCTTAAACCTCTGGATGACCTCACTCATCAAGTTCATGTAGATATCAAAGAGCATGAGGGACAATGTAGAGCCCTATTTGAGCCCATAATATTCCAGAAGGTTGAGCAACACTACCTTTTGAAATTGGCTGTCCAATTAGAAATTTTAGCATGATAATTCCAATCACCAACCTAGAAACCCTATACAGAAAGATAACATGGGTGATGGAATCAAAACTAGGGATGTGTATCGTATCGTTAAAACGTCCAATAACAATATGATAAGGTCATTATCGGACATCTGAGTAACGATAACGATACGATAGAAAAACCTCCGATAAATATCCGATCCAAAAATTTTCAGCCTGATTATATCGGATGATCGGACTGCCATATAAATAAACCTATAACTTCTGTATTTTAAAAGTTAGAGGCTTGAAACTTGGTCACAGTGCTTATGGGGTATGTCTAAGTATGTGTATGAAATTTGAGATCGATCCCTCCAACCCTCGATTCTATATGAATTTATTAAAGATCATTTAAGTTCTGACAGGTCAGAATGACAGCTCGCCACGTGCATTCATTCAGACCTATCAAAAAGTTGCAGGATCTTTCAAAAATTCATATAAAATACAGGGGTGGAGGGATTGATCTGAAATTTGGCACATATGTGTAGCAACATATGCTAGACATGTGTATGAAATTTGAGATCGATCCCTCCAACCCTCGATTCTATATGAATTTATTAAAGATCGCGCAACTTTATTGAGAGCTGGTTGACGTGGCCTCTGTGCTGTCATCTTGTCTTGCTTTTTTTCCCCATAGGCTTGCATTGGGGGAAACGCATTCATAACTTTTTTATTTGAAATGACATGAAACTTGGGGAGCCAGGACTAGCAAGATCCAATCTGCAATGTCCAAGAAGTTTCATGTCTCTATCTTTTCAAATGAAAAAGTTATAGGGGGTCCCCCCAAAGCCCCACCCCCCCACTGTAACTTCTTCATTTTTAAAGATAAAAACTTGAAACTTGTGGGACATTGAAGATGGGATCTGGCTGGTCATTTGTGAAAAAAAATGAGAGCACTTGCTCAAACCCTCGATTTTCTATGATTTTTTTAAAGATCGTGCTCATTCTGAAAGCTGGTTGACCTGTCATATGAGCCTTTCCATAGATTATGATAATCTTAAGAGACTCTGCTTTATATCCCACCGCCAAAAAAGGTTATGGTGATGGTCTTTTCTGCAGCAGGATCCTGACTATGGAATTCTCTTCTGAGAGAGGTTAGACTAGCTCCATCTCTAATGCTTTTACATGGGCAGTAAAAACTTTTGTATTCAGTCTGGCCTTCAATGGTGCTTAATTATATACATATTGATAATAATAATAATAATAATAATAATAATAATAATAATAATACAGTTTTAACTTTCTGTCTTTTCTGGCTTCTTAATTTTTAGTTCTGTTTAAAATTGTTTTAGTGATTTTATTGGTTTTGATTGTATTGCAAACTGCCTTGGCAGTTCTTGTTAGGGCTGAGAGGCTATCTAGACATGTTTTTTATAATTGGTATATAAATCAATAAAGCAACTCAATAGTTTTAGAATGAATCCTGATCAGTTTTAGACTTTGGCACATGTATTGTGTGTTGCTGTTAATAAATGTGTCTCTGAACAGCTGAAGAATGAGTTAAAATGTCTTTCTTGAACAGCTGAAGATAGTCATATGAATGAAAAACAAACCTTATGGAGCCTCCTATCTCTGCCTGATAATCAACAATATAAGGGGAATTCAGTCTATCAACACAGTGAATCCGCAAGAACCAAGGCCAAATCTTTGAAGAAATATGTTTAGGGCAAGTGGATAATATTACACGTCCCTCCTTCATGTTAACCTGCAGAGAGGTATCTTTGCATTGCTCCAAAACACCACCTCATTGAGTTCTCTAAACCTTCACATAAAAATAAATACCTCTCAGTGGTTTCTTTGACTTGAAAAATCTTCTGTGCACAGTTTATGACTTGGAGTTCCTTTTCAATGAAACATACTAAGTTAAGGGCATTGGAATCTGGCAGCTAACAGGTTTTTAACGCTTCACGTAGCTAGCAAGCAAAGACTCATATCTGTTGTATACTCCCTCTGTATGCCAATAGCTGGTGTTCTGAGTACTGGATTGTTTATTTTTGAATACCACAGCAGGCAGCAGGTTGCCTGTTTGCATGTTGCTCTCCGCTCCTTGGAGGCTTGCAAACAATGCAAATTATTCTGAACTGTGTTTGAGTTTTATGCAGGCTGACTTCTTTGACAGTAAAACATTATCTTGACTGAATATGACAATTTTGCTTCTAGGCTCCAAAAAGCTTGAATTTTAGTAAAGAGAAAATTAACATGAATGAAGTGCTGAAGCAGAATCCGTAAAGCCTGTGCTGAAGTCATCACTACATTTTGACTTTGAGATATAATTGATTTTTGGAAGCCTCTTTCTGGAGCCATAAAATATGGCAAAGATATTGTGGCAGCTTGTAAGACTCTTATATCTCAAGGGGCCTCGTAGAAGCAAAATGAGGGGGCCATAAAATAATGAAAACGGTAGTGGCTCCTGACTGTAAAAGCTAATATTAAAGATATCTCTTGACTTTTTCGATCCTGTGCAATTAATTTACTGATACTGCCTAAGTGTAACAAATCCTGCTCAATCCATACCCAACATTTTAGTAGATGGTAATTTAGGTGACTTTCAGAGCAATAATTATCTTTTATATAAAATGGTGAAAATTAAGAGTCGTCTTCTTCTGTTATAACTTGGGAGGGTGAGAATACCCAAATATAATTTTAACATTTATTTAAGACACTTAAGTGATCTGAAAACATGCAATTAGTGGAATTTTCAAATGATTGCACATGGCAGTGTTGAGCATTTAAATGTAAATTATACTGGCAGCTGCAGGATATCAATAGACATATGGTAGAAATATATCTTCTGAAATAGTACATAAACATTCCCAAGCAAAGATATGTATGGAGAAAAATTCCCAACAAAGTCATCCATTCATCAGGAGTATGGTCTATGCCAATCTTATTCCCTGTTACTTCAGCCTCCATGGAAATTGTGCAGAGCCCTTGCCCAATTGTGCAGAGCATCTTCTGAGGGATGGGGGTGATTTTGGGAAATGTTTCTGATGATAATTTCTGATCTCTTTCTCTAATGCATAAAATGTTCCCTAAGTCTTACCAAACTTGCTCCTAATTGAGCAAGCATGGTAACATTACTTAATTCTCTCCGTTCATGTTGACTTCTTAGTTTTTACTTAAATAACATGAACCACATCTGCAATCTTCTTAAACTTGTTCGTAATCCTTTTGAGGTCAGTGTGATTCCTATTCTTGTAAGGCATCTGCACTATCATCCAGAGCTGGTCTTTTCTTTTGTTGAGTGTGCAAAAGCAAAATTGGTTTATTTATTTGTTTCACAGAGAAGGGATTTGGGCCAAAACAGAATCCCATCAGAACCCTTAGAATACTTACAGTTCTATTCGGTTGACATGAAAAATAATTTTTCAAGTAGCCATGTACACTGTAATAACAAACCAAAGACACCAGTTATTGGTGCAATAGATTGCATCTTACTTATATGAGGAACTTTACAAACAGCCTTGTTTATAAACCCTGGGATTCAACCTCCACCCATCATGGCAGAGTGGGAAGTGCTTCCATGCATGCACACCAGAGCTGACAGAAATTGTTTTGTTATCATTTATTGCATTTTGGTAATTTAAGTGCCCTAATGGTGAATTGGCCCTTAACAACTCTGCACTTAACTTTCTGTTTTTAGCAACAGAGGCCTTGACACACACCCCACACTGGACTTTTAAAGAGTGTTGTATGTACAATTTGAACACAGTGTATTTTCAGTACTTAGCTCAGGTTTGAGGTGAGGGCTGGGCAAATTACCCTTTAGTGGCTCCTTCTTTTGATGGTGGCCCAAATTGGCTTACCTGGCAGTGGTAGCAGGTGACAGAAGTGGCCCTCTGAACAGTGCTGGACAGCAAGATCTAGCTACCATTTCCCTCCACAGTGCCTTGGAGTAACTTTACAGCGAAGGCATTGCAAGAAAGGAAAATAGTGGCTAGGCTCAACCCCAACCCCCCCCCCCCCCCGCATTGTTTTCAGTGCTAGGAAACTCTTTTTTAATGGGAAAGGGTGCTTGGACCCTGGCAACTGCCTAAGGATACCAGGTTCTGATCTCGGCCCGTGTTCAGTGTTGTTATGTTTAAGCTTTTGTTGCTAGATTGCCATTATATGGCATTATAAAAAATCAATAGGAAGAAAAATACATGAAACCTTGGCATTGGTAATGTTTTCAAAATGTATTTAATTAGGAAACTGACCTTCAAAGCCTGAGACGATTGGACACTTGACTGATAATTGCCAATGTTATGTCTTCTGTTCCACTCAAGTACATTGTTCAAAGTTAAGGTCATAATTGGAATTCGTCTACATAATATTTCATGAATTGTGCAATGATATAAGAAGTGCTATATATATATTTTTTAAAAAGCACATTGAGTCAGTTGTTTAAAAAGCAGGATGTAGACAGTATTGGCTGTGTTCAGCTTAATACCTCAGCTTAATAAGCTGAGTATATGAATGAGGCTTTTCTCCATGCATACAGCATTTTCACTGCTCACTTTCTGGCATGAGCAATCAAACTATGAAGCATAGTTTCCATTTTCAGCAAAAAGGAAAACTCAGTTTTCTGAACCCTGAAACTATGGGCTTTTCCGCGCACCATAGGGGCAGAGAGGGCGGGAAGCAGGGAAACCTGGAAGTAACCACTTCCGGGTCTGGCATGCAGAGGCCGCACCAGAATGCGACAGCCCGGGCTTCTACCAGGCCATCGCAACTCGCACCGGCCATTTTTTGTGGAGGAGTGCACAAGCACTCATGCGCAAAAGGTTAGTTAATTTTTTTTTAAAAAAACCACGCGCGATCCAGCCCCCCTCCCCCCTGCCATCCTGGGGATGGCGATTTCGCAGTCCTCCCTCCTGATGGCTTTGGAGCCGTGCGGTGCGGATCCGTGGCCATCGGTGCAGCAGCGCTTACTCATGGGTAAGTGCAGCTGTGCCCGGGATGGGCAGCCACACCAGCCGCCCATCTCGCTTCCCTCCTGGGAGCAAGGAACGAACTGGGATAATAACGTTCCCTGAACTCCCGGGAAAATGGAGGGCTGGCCCCTGCCTGCTTGCGGTATGCTTTGTGCGTCATGCGGACTCTCCGAAAGCAGGCAAGGGCAGCTGGTGTGGAAAGTGTCTATGTTACTAGCTACAGAATAAGTCAGTGTAAGAATCCACGTTTAAAATTGGTGTAATATCTTGGATTGTATTGAATCTGGCAACTATAGTTTCCTGGTTTGGACACCAAGGGAAACTATAGTTAACTAGAAGTTTGTTGGCACCATGAGGAGCAAAGTAGCTGTGTGTGTACTCATTCATATCATAGGGCATCAAGCCTAGAAAACCAGTAGCTCAGCTTTTGGCATGCCAAGGAAAACTTCTGCATGCCCCCAGGGAAAATCCAGCACTGCTTGCTCCTACTCTGTTTTATCCCCTACATCCCTGAGCTTGTTGGAATGGGTGTGCAGCTGCCATTCAAGGTGCTGGTTTTAACCTATAAAGCCTTACACGGCTTGGGACCACAATACCTGATGAACCTACCCGTACACTACGATCTACATCGAAGGTCCTCCTCCGGTTGCCTACTCCAAGGGAGGCACGGAGAATGGCAACAAGGGAAAGGGCCTTTTCAGTGGTTGCCCCCAATTATAGAATGATCTCCCCAACGAGGCTCGCCTGGCACCAACAATGTTATATTTTCAGCGCCAGGTCAAGACTTTCCTCTTCTCCCAGGCATTTAACAGCATATGATGAGGGTTTTTGTGTTGTTGTTGTGCTTTGACTCAGAAGGATATTGTAATTTTAACTTGTTTTTATGCGTTATGCTTTTAAATTTTGTATATTGGTGTTTTAATTGTTCAATGTTTTTAAATTTTGTAAACCGCCCAGAGAGCTTCGGCTATGGGGTGGTATATAAATGGAATAAAATAAATAAATAAATAAATAAATAAATTGCCTGCAATTAAAAAAAAGCAGACAGCATCATCTGGGACATTCTCTGCAAAAAGAAAAAAGAAAAAAGAATGAGTAACACCCACCCACAAACCACACCTGCATGCATGGCATCCCTGCAGAATGCTGGACTTCTAGAGGACAGGCCAGAATCTGTACAAAACTCAGACGAAACTTTAAAATACTGGACTATCCAGTACAATCGATGACAGCTGACCACTCTACTTGAGCATCTGTTGGAGAATTTCTTCTCCCCTGGGGAAATTTAGTGAATTGCTTCTCTGTTCCCAGATAGGATGGATAATTTTGAATAGTCATTTGTGCAGTTTTATCTGCAATGTATGTGGAAATTATAATAAAAACGCACCAAAACTAGAAGGAAGTGCATCCTCTACAAGTATCTACTTCCTCACAACACAGTGGATCAACACCTTGCTAAGAATAGAGGAGAGTCTAAAGGAATTAACTATTCCCTTGGAGAGATAGAGAATGGTGGTAATTGTCAATTCAGTGGTCTAGACTAGCGCACATAAAGTGCATGATCTCTAGGCACCTTGATGCTAATTTAGTAATCACTGGAAGCTGGCATGGATTTGTCAAGAACAAGTCCTGCCAGACTAATCTTACTTCATTTTCTATCAGGTAACTTTCTGATAAGCAAGCTAGTTAGTTGCGTGTGAGCTGGATGGCGGCACTGCTAGTAGGTGAATCCACAGCCGGCTGGAGAAACATATCCAAAGATTAGGGTTCCTCATAAAACTGGAGGGAGGTATTGAGTGGGAGTGCCATAGGGCTCGGTCCTGGGCCCTGAACTCGCCCACATTTTTATTAACGACTTGGAGGAAGAGGTGGGGGAATGCTTATTAAATTTGCAGATGACACAAAATTAGGTGGAAAAGTAAATACCTTAGAAAACAAAAACAAAATTCAAAATGATTTTGATAGGTTAGACGACTGGGCATAAAAAGAAAGAATGAAATTTAACAGAGGCAAGTGCAAACAGCTTCGTTTAGGAAAAAGAAATCAAAAGCACAGGTATAAGGTTAAGGATACCTTGCTTGGCAATAGTATGTGTGAAAAGGATCTTGGAGTTGTAGTCGAACACAAGCTTAAATAGGGATCATAGAATCATAGAATAGTAGACTTGGATGGGGCCTATAAGGCCATTGAGAACAATCCCCTGCTCAATGCAGGAATCCACCTTAAAGCATCCCTGACAGATGGTTGTCCAGCTGCCTCTAGAAGGCCTCTCGTGTGGGAGAGCCCACAATCTCCCTAGGTCATTGGTTCCATTGTCGTACTGCTCTAACAGACAGGAAGTTTTTGCTGATGTCCAGCCGGAATCTGGCTTCCTGTTACTTGAGGAGACCATTATTCCGTGTCCTGCACTCTGGGTTGATCGAGAAGAGATCCTGGCCCTCCTCTGTGTGACAACCTTTCAAGTATTTCAAGAGTGCTATCATGTCTCCCCTCAATCTTCTCTTCTCCAGGCTAAACATGCCCAGTTCGTTCAGTTTCTCCTCAAAGGACTTTGTTTCCAGACCTTTATCATCCTCGTTGCCCTCTTCTGAACACACTCCAGATTGTCTGCATCCTTCTTGAAGTGTGGTGCCCAGAACTGCACGCAATACTTAAGATGGGGCCTAACCAGTGCTGAATAGAGGGGAACCAGTACCTTGCACGATTTGGAAGCTATACTTCTATTAATGCAGCCCAGAATAGCATTTGCTTTTTTTTTGCAGCCACGTCACACTGTTGGCTCATATTCAGCTTGTGATCTACAACAATTCCAAGATCCTTCTCACTTGTAGTATTGCTGAGCCAAGTAACCCCCATCTTGTAACTGTGCATTTGGTTTCTTTTTCCTAGGTGTAGAACTTGGCATTTATCCCTATTAAATTTCATTCTGTTGCTTTCAGCCCTGCACTCCAGTCTATCAAGATCACTTGGGAGTTTCTTCCAGGGTATTAGCGATCCCACCCAATTTTGTGTCTGTGTCGCTCACCCCCACCTTACACTTCTTTTATTATTTTTTCCTGAATGCAAAGACTCCTGGGCCAGGTGAAGGTGGTGTTTGTGTAAGGATTTCGGCCTACTGAAGCTGTCTATGTGACTCGACTTCTCTCTCTGTCCCGACAGCTAAACAGCTGAGCAGCCTAGCTCCTACTTCTCTCTACCGCTGCTACCAGTACCTTCTTCAAGTACACTCAAAGACCACACTAGTTAACTGAGTTCATTAACAAGAAGACTATTCAGTGGCTGCAGGCTGCAGGTACAGAGCTTAGTGGTTTCTGTCAGTACATCTCTTAAACTGTGTCAGCTGTTAAGTTCAACGTTTCTCTTGCCTACTCTACTCACGCTAAGCTACACTACGCTCTTTCCCATAGTCTAGTTTTCTCCAAAAATAATAAAACACGTTGGTCTTTCCGAGCTCCTAATCCAGTCAACTCCTCTCAGCTGTCTCTCAGCAAAAGCATCTATATCTCCACACAGTTCTTCACTCTTCTCACTCTCACACAGACAGCCACTCCAGGCACTTCCTTACAACCATCACTCACTTTCCATTTGGACATTCCCTCCTCCTCTCTCTATCACTCTACACTAACTAAGACCTATAAACACAAACAGTAAACACATCTCGGCCTAGTCATTTACCTTAACCATTAGCATTCTTAAACATTTTAAAGACACATATAAATAAATGCATATCATAAACAACAATGCTTGCAATACAATTATAACATAAAGCAGTAGAACATCACAGTGTCATCTGCAAATTCGATAAGCATTCCCTGCACCTCGTCATCCAAGTCATTCATAAAAATGTTGAAGAGTACTGGGACCAGGATTGAGCCCTGCAGTATCCCTCTCGTTACTTCCTCCTACTTTGAGAAGGTACCATTGATAGGTAATCTTTGAGTCCGATTCTGTAGCCAGCTGTGGATCTACCTAATAGTTGTTCCATCTAGCCCACTTTTAGCTAGTTTGCTGATCAGAATGTTATGTGGTACTTTGTCAAAGGCTTTGCTGAAGTCAAGATATATTATGTCCACAGCATTCCCACAGTCCACAAGGGAAGTTACCCGATCAAAGAATGAGATCAGATTAGTCTGGCAGGATTTGTTCTTGACAAAACACTAGTAATCACTGCATTGTTTTCAAGGTGTTTATAGATTGACTTCTTGATAATCTGCTCAGAAATTTCCCCAGGGTCTGATGTCAGACTAACTGGTCTGTAGTTCCCAGGTTCCTCCTTTTTGCCCTTTTTGAAGATAGGGACAACATCAGTGTGATGTGGCTGTGAAAAAGGCAAATGCACTTTTCTGTTGCACCAATATAAGTATAATTTCTAAATCACGAGAAGTAAGATTTCCACTCTACTCTGCACTGGTCAGACCCCACCACAAATACTGTCCAGTCCTGAACACAACACTTTAAGAAGGATTCAAATAAATTGAAACACGTTTTAGAGAGAGGAACGACAAAGATGATCAGGGTACTAGAAACTAAGCCATATGGGGAAATATTGAAGGAACTGGGAATGGTTAGCCTTGAGAAAGAGAGGTGGGGGATGATGGCAAGTATGTAAAGGGTTGTCACGCAGAAGAGGGCTGCAATCTGTTCTCTGTCATCCAAGACTGAGGGAATGAAGTAACAAGCTTAAGTTACAGGAAGATAGATTTTGGTTGAACATAGGAAAACAACTTCTTAACTGTCAGGGCAATCAGACAATGGGACCAATTGCATAGGAAGGTTGTGGGTTCTCCATCGCGTGAGGCATTCAGTCAAAGACTGAACAGCCATCTGTCAGGGACATTTTAAACTGGATTCCTGTACTGAGCAGGGGGGTGGACTTGATGACCTAAATAGCCCCTTCCAACTCTGTGATTCTTTGTTTCCTATCTGAGTTCAGATTGCATGTTTGCAACCCAGTGGATCAGACCCCAGACTCAAGATTTTAATTGAAACAAATCAGTTAGTTTATTGATATACAATACTTGCAAATAATATGATCTTCCTGCAGAAGATAATTAGTATTATCATGGATGATTATGAATGATCAGAACATGACATACCATAGCAATCCATAAAACATCAAAACACTATAAATTATTTAAGAATGGTATAAGGATGATATGGGAATGGCATTAACGAAGCAATCAAAGCAATTTGAATAGTAATCCTAGGCCTGCATCTCCCTCTAAAGACCTCCTCCACTCCATATCATATAAGTTCCCTAGGTACTTTAAACTATTCCAGTATGAAAAGCAAAAATCATATGGATACTTAAATTGGGTCATGGATACTTTCAACTTCATCAAATTCAGTACGAAAGAAAGAAAGAGAGGGAGGGAGAGGGAAAGGGAAAGGGAAAGAGAGGGGGAATGGGGAGAATAAAACAACAGAGAGAAGTGGAATCTGGAAGCCCTTTTTAGACTGAACAGAGACAGGATCATATTATATCTCACATCAATTTGATATTGAAGTATGTGGATGGACATGTTATTCCACACTGCATAGCCCACAATCTTTATAGGAAAGAATTTGTCCATGCTCCTTTATTGTCTTTCCATTGCTTCATAAGCACATTCCACGTCAACATCTTCTAAAGTAGCCCAAGTAATTCAACATCTGCAGTGAAGTCTGTTGTTGCTGCTTCGGCATCTTAATGGATATTAAGTGGCTTTTATCCTTATCAGTCCAGGTGCCAAGGTCTAACTTCAGGTGACATTTAAGATTGTGCAAAACTCCAAGCAATTATACAGAGCTGGATTTTTCCACACAGTCAGCATCCATTTTAATCCATCATGGCTGCTCTAGAACCTGCAGAATCCAATGGTCCCTTGCATCTAGCAGGGTCCAGATGACACTAATTTCCAAGTTTGAATCTGGAGTATAAATAGTGTAATATTTTACGTCATCCACTCAAAATTATAATAGAACCTGGCAAGTTTACAAACAAAAATGTTAGACATAGGGCTTGGAGTGGGGAAGTAATTCCACTCAGAGGTGTCAGTGAATTAGTGACTATTTTCCAAGCAATTCCATTTGTGATCAAATATGGAAATAAATAATCAGTACTTGGATTAAAAACCTGATACATCCTAGGTTTAATTAAAAGACTGCACCTGATTTCCAGACATCTGTGCAAAATGTATGGGCATCTGGGAATGGGTCTATGCCAATGGCACCAGGTTAGAGGCAAAGGCAGCAGGATGGCTCTGTGTCCATCAGCCCAGTTGATCCAGCATGAATCTGGATTCAACCCATTGATTGCAAATGTAATGTGTGTAAAAAGGGAAGGGATGATATTGTAGAATTTGCTTGGAGTTTTATGTGAGTCAGAAGTTTGTATCTGTATTCCTTCTTCCTAACCCCTAGTTTTAAGCATTAAAAACAGCCCTTTTTAGACATTATCTAAAGTGTTTAAATAATGCCAGAGAACTTGTTATTTGTTCATTATTATAGTGTTTGAGCCAGGCCAGGATTTCTGAATGACCTGCATAAAGCACAGATAATCCATCCCAGGTTTTGTAGCAGACTGGCAAGGCAAAGGCCAGTCTGCCTGTGGCTGCCTGCAAAAAAGGAGCACTACAATAAATGTCTACCACCTAAATTTTGTGTGGAACCAGATTCCTATTTCCAAGGGTCCCAGGTCTGTGGACACAACAATTATCATTCCTTGCCAATGAAGTATAAAGAACACATTAGATGCCAAAATATGTGCATGGCATTACCAGGTGCTGCAAAATAAGGACACATTTTCTTTTATTCTTTGAGAATTGTGAAATCGGCAGGTGCAGATCAGCAGAAAAGACAGGTGGTGTTCCTTGAAAGTATTGTAAAACCCCATCCAGTAGGGTAAAACTAAAACAGTTCTCTGCAGATGGTTTAGATGAAGCTGCTTTTAAAGCCCAATAGCTTTGGACCCAAATTCTTGAAGGACTACTTCATTCCAAATCAACTTGCCCATTCAATGTCATCTTCCAAAACCCTTTGCCACCCTGACGGTGATAGAGATGTACAAAATCGTGTGTGGTGTGGGGAATGTAGATAGGGAGACATTTTTCTCCCTCTTGCAAAATACTAGAACTTGGTGTCATCCCTTGAAGCTGATTGGTGGGAGATTCAGGACAGATAAAAGGAAGGACTACTTCACATAAGTACATAGTTAAACTATGGAATTCACTACCACAAGCCGTAGTTATGGCCACCAATTTGGATGGCTATAAAAGGGGGCTAGATAAATTCCTGGAGGAGAAGGCTACTAGTCCTGATGGCTATCTATGTGCTACCTCCAGTATCAGAGGCAATAAGACTGTTGCTGGGGAACATGGGCAGGAGGGTGCTATTGCACTTGTGTCCTGCTTGTGGGTTCCTGGTCGACAGCTGGTTGGCCACTGTGTGGACTAGGTGGACCCTAGTCTGATCCAATATGGCTCTTCTTATGTTGTTAACAATAGAACAGACAAAATCAACCAATTAAAATGTCTCGGTGAAAAGGTTTTGAGCTTGCACTGAAATAATTGCAATGTAAGTGTCAGTCACACCTCCATGGGGAGGGCCACTCCAAAGTCAGAGTGCCATGACTGAGCAGGCTCTTTTCTTGTTTGACACATGAGGTACCTGGAGAAGATCCTGCCCTGCCGATCTTAAATCACAGGTAAGCTGGTGCAGGGAGAGATGCTACTGCAGATGTTTTGGTCCATTTAGGGTTTGAATTGGGCCTTAGAAGCAAGACCACTGCATTCTGTGCTGGCTGAATCTTTTGGTACATACAGACAATTACAAGTGGGAGCTAGATTGCCTTCTACCAGGCCCACCACATGCTGGATGACATCAGGGATGATGGCCCCACTCAGTAACATCACATCAGTGGTGCATGGCCCTTCCCCTGATATCATCTCCCAGTTTCCCCCTCTGTGATGGCACAGAGTTCTGTGCATCCTCCCAGCATGGAGAAAGGAGAAAGGGACTTATATGGAACTGGGAGGGGCAGCTGCAGATCCCCTGGCTTCATGTGGCTCCCAGTGCCCCCCTAGATGCCATGTGCTATCTGAAGAGAGTGGAGATAATTGGGCGTTCAGAGATGTGGGGCATCTAGACTCAGCCTGCCCTAGCAAGAGCTTCTATTTTTCCTGTTACAGGTGAGTCCTGCTGCCGCATATCCCCTGCTGTTATCTCCAATCAGAGATAACAGCAGGATGAGGGGTGACTGAGGTTGGCCTATTCCAAGAAGAGCAGCCTCTCTCCCCAGCATAAGCAAGTCCTTCTGGGGTCAGAGATAACAGCACGGTTTCTGTTGCTCGTATACACCAAGGGAAACTCGACTGTTATCTCTAATCTCATACTGAAGATAACAATGGGATGCGGAATGGCTTGGGTTCCATGCTGTTATTTCTGATCAGAAAAAAATCAATATCGATTGAAGGTAAAATATAATAATTGTAACACTGCATAATAAACCAAGGGAAAATAACTCCCTGATCTGATGCAAAGAAGCCTTTGTTCACAATATAAATATTTGAATCTTAAGAATTTCTCTTTGTGCTTCCAGATTTTTCCATCTTCTTTGTCCAGATACCCTATCACCTGAATTTGCATATAAATGTTATGTCTGTAAATTCATATATTCTGTCCTGTTCAACCTATATGTCAGTATCTTAAATTATGTTTACTTTGCATACCTTCGGGAGAATCCCCCAAATGACCTTTTCCTACTTATTACACTGTTACGAAGGTCTTTAATGAAATGTCAGAGGATGGAAATTGGCAATGCTACATGCTACTTTTCATCTATTCCTTGCTGTAAATTATGCAAGCCATTATTAATTGTCTTTGGATTTTCAGAGATCTCAGCTAACATGTCCAGAACTTGTGTTCTTATATTTAATTTTTTTTTCTTTCTGAAACTGTTGGGACAAGCACTCCTAGTGTATTCTGGGGCCATGCTGCTGCGGAAGGATGATACATTACATCCACTATTGAAACCAGCTGAAATGGGTAGGATAACGGGGGCTGCAAAAGTGGGGAGGAAGTACAGCATCCTCCAAACAAGTGAATTGAAATTGATTCACTCTGATGGCTTAAAGGAGCAGGAAAAGCCACATCCCAGAAAGAGGACACCCACACACTTTCCTACCTTCCTAGAAATCTCCCACTGCCTGTCAGAACCCCCTTCTCTCTTTTTCTGTAGTTTCTCTAGAATGGAACACCTCACCAATGTTATTACCTGCAGTGCATCTGCTATTATCACCATTTTGCAAATGAAGTTGAACATTGTAGGACTGAACTTCAGATGAACTATACATAAGAATGCGTAGGAAGACAGTGAGGCTAGAGAAAGAGAGTGCAGAACAGGCTGTGGGCAGGTTGGAGTTGGGCCTGACTGCCCGTCTCCTCCCCTGGAGTGGCTTCTCCAGAAGCTAACCTTTGCTGGTGGAGGCAGCAAGACGAGGGGTTTGCCAGGAAGGTAGGGAATCTTACGTTTGAGAGATGATTTGGGAGGGGCGAAGCAGGGACTGGGACTCTACATGTCCATGCTTGGAACTCTAAGGGATTGTTTTGTACTTGGTAGGATTTAAGAGACAGGAATCCAGGGAAGGCTGGAGAGAGAACAACGGAGCAACCGGAGTTGGGAGGTTGATGATTATTAGACTGGCTGCAGTCCTCTTCTCTCTGCTCCTCTGCTTGGGTTGCTGCAGTAGCAGCTAAGATTGCTTGCTCATCTTGCTGACTTGGTCTTGCTTCGCCACTGCTAGGCTATGTTCACTTGAGACATGTCAGCATCCAAATATTGCCAAGGATCTCCATGCACTTTCACGTAGGATCAATGGAACAGTTACTTGCTGCCCGTAGAAACACCCTAGCAGGAGCCCACTGACAAGAGCCCCCTGGACTCGCTCCAGCTTTTCATCATTGCATACTGCTTGTTCACCTGCCTTTCACTTTGGCCCAGACAATGGTGGCTATGAGAAGGAAGGTGAATGCCTAGGAGAGGTGAATGCCTACTTGCGCGCCCCCCCCTCTCTCCTGTCAAGCAAGCAAAATGAGCTGATGACAACAGCAGTGTGGAGGTAGACTGACTGAGGGAGGGGCTGCACTGATGGTGTCTTGCACAAGGGCCCTCAAAAACCTGGAGTCAGCACCGAGTATTTGAATCAAGAAGGTCCTGGTCTGAAATCCATTTTTGCTATAGGCTTAGACAAGCAACTCTTTCTCAGCCTCCGTCTTGTATACAATACATGGATAATGATAACAACTGAGGTAGTTGTAGGGATTACAGCACTATAATGTATTCAGAGTGGCTTGAGTATTCTAAAGTGCTACATAAACACTAGAAAAGTGGAACTATCTGCTATTCACAGATCAGACCCACACATGGAGACTCTGCTGCTTCACATTCCGTTGTTGTTGTTGTTGTTGTTAGTTGTTATTGTTGTTATTATTCTTGCAGGCATTACATTATATTTTAATGTTAAACAGGGTTAACTTTAGAGTTCCCATAGTCCCATGAAATGACCAAAACCACAGTGCATTCAACACCACTTGAAAAAATGAAACACTGCCACACAATTAATTACAAACATGTGACAATTTACAATGCATACCTAAAACCATGTTGGGCTCACAGCTGAAGGGAGGATGGGTGTTTCATTGTTTCCCCACTTTTCTGGGTCACTTTTCTCCCATCCTCCAAATTCCCTCCCGTTGATTGCAATGGGAGAGTTGTTAACTGTTCAGTGTGGTTTATTTTTTTTGAAAAAGCCTCCTTGAGAACCCATGGTTTGTTGGCATGTTCAGAGTGGTTAACATGGCATACCACATGGATAACAAGCAACCTGGCAGAATACGTGCTCAGACAACACGATAAACCTTTTCTGTGGAAAAAGTAAAGCATTTAGACAGCATGATAGCCCACCTTGTGGAAAACGTGCTGTGTTCAGACAACATGATAATCCATGGTTGAACAACAATCCACACGGGGTTGGTTAGTGTGTTGTGTGAACCCAGACAAAAACTGGGTAGTTGTGTACAAATGAATAGGTCTGTACCTCTATTCTCAGAAAGGCTTTCTTCTGAATATGCTTGCACCTGATTCCAGCATATCCTTTTCATTTTGCTCCCTATTTTTATCAGTGCCCTCACTGTCATGCAGAGTGACTCCCTGAGCCCTCAAATTCACCTCCCTCTTCTCCAGTGACGTAGGTTTTCTGGAAAATTTTGTATTGGAAAACTTTCCTATTCAAATTAGGCTAATTTTCATAGGGTCATTTGCATTGGAAAGTGTTCCTTTTGCATAGGGAAATCACTAGAGAGTGATATAATTTAGCATGTTTAATAAATACAAGTAAAACAGGCAACAACCCTAAAAAAGTACCCCATGTTATTTTTTTGGGGTTCCAATACACTGCAAGAATTTAACCTGAAATGTGATTAATGTTATATTACATAGACCTTTTTTTGGAATACTTGTAAAAATTTAAAGACAATACTATGTACTTCCATTACATTCTTTAAATGTAAAAAAGAAACAAAGGTACCGAACACATTTGACACACTAATTCAGACATCCCCAACCTGGTGCCCTCTAGATATATTGGACTACAAATCCCAGCATCCTTCAGTTAGCATTGCTACCTGAAAGGTGCTGGGTATGATGGGAATTGGAATCCAACACATCTGGGGGATATTAGCAACCCATCTTTTTCATCACAACTTCCGCTTCCTTGTACTGCAGTTGCTGAGGCACCTTCAGTCACTACTTCTTAGTTCCATTTCACACTGAGTCACATATTTATTTATTTATTTATTTATTTATTTATTTATTACATTTGTATACCGCCCCACAGCCGAAGCTCTCTGGGCGGTTTACATATGTCTCTCAATGGCATATTTATTTTCTTACATATTTGCTACGAATAATCACCTGAAAAACTTTATCTGACAAGTTTGCCTAGTATTGTATTTGTAATTGGAATCCATTCATTGTTACTAATGGACCTATAAAAAAGAAGTATTTTCTGGAAAAAAAAATAAAGTGCTGGAATTTTGCCATGGAAAATTTTCTGCCCCAAATCATTGCTGTTTCTCAGTTGACAGTTTCCTGCTATCCCTCCTCCATTGTCAAGATGCTGAGCATGTTTGACATATAATAAGAGATTCCCATTGACCTGACCACTGAACAGCTGATTAAAAAAAACAACCCAAATCTATGATATATGTCATTCATGATCTACTTAATGAGGTCTATGAATATGCCCAATTTCAAACTGATCTGATGAATTAAATTCCTGTATCTGTTCAGTAATTTTTAATCTGAAAACTGAACATTTACCCACTTTGCTCCAATTTTCAGACAGGCATATAATACATATTCATGTCAAATGTTGGTGAAAACTGCTGATGTACTTTACTCAGGCTTCTCAGGAAAAAATAGTCCTTCATTGATTTGGTGAAATTCTGAGCAGTAGTTCAAACGTTATTAATATTTTCCTGCCTCATCGAACCTTATGGCAGCAACTGCTGGCAAAGTCGTGTTGTGCATGACAACACATGGGTGGCCTCCCTGTGAGCTCATTGAGGCCGGCTTGCACAACTCCGCTTCACGTGAGCCTTTGCCAAGTGCTTGGGAGGCTGCATGAGACTCCTGAACCCTCGACAAAGCACACTTTCCGGGGCCTCTGGAAAGTGCACAATTCCCACAGCCATGCCATTAACTACCTTGAGTAAGAGGGCCTTTAAGGCCCCGACTGATGTGGAGGGAGAGAGGGAGAAACACGCTATTTCCCAGTCTTGGGGAAATTACATATTTTCCCTGCTGCATTAATGTTGGCTGCTAGGCTGACCATATGAAAAGGAGGACAGGGCTCTTGTAACTTTAGCAGTTGTAGAGAAAAGGGAATTTCAGCCAGTGTCATTTGTATGCAATTTGTACCTGGTGAAATTCTCTCTTCATTACAACACTTAATGTGCTGAACCAGTGCCTGGCTGCGACAATGAACTGGATGAGGGCTAATAAACTGAAACTCAATCCAGACAAGACTGAGACACTGTTAGTGGGTGGTTCCGCTGACTGGATGGAGGGTGTTCAACCTGTTCTGGATGGGGTTGCACTCCCCTTGAAGGAGCGGGTTCGTAGCTTGGGGGTTCTCCTAGAACCATCTTTGTCACTTGAGGCGCAGGTGGCCTCAGTGGCACGGAGTGCCTTCTACCAACTTAAGTTGGTGGCTCAGCTACGTCCCTATCTGGACAGGGATAACCTGGCTTCAGTTGTCCATGCTCTGGTAACCTCCAAGTTAGATTACTGCAATGCACTCTACGTGGGGCTGCCTTTGAAGGTGGTTCGGAAGCTGCAGCTTGTGCAAAATGCAGCAGCCAGATTGATAACTGGAACCAGTAGGTTCGAACATATAAGACCTACTCTGGCCCGCTTGCATTTGCTGCCTGTATGTTTCCGAGCCCGGTTCAAGGTGCTGGTTTTAACCTATAAAGCCTTACACGGCTTGGGACCACAATACCTGATGGAACGCCTTTCCCGACATGAACCTACCCGAACACTACGTTCAACATCTAAGGCCCTCCTCCGAGTGCCTCCTCCGAGGGAAGCTCGGAGGTCGGCAACAAGAGAGAGGGCCTTCTCTGTGGTGGCTCCCCAATTGTGGAACGATCTCCCTGACGAGGCCCGTCTGGCGCCAACATTGTTATCTTTTCGGCGCCAGGTCAAGACTTTCCTCTTCTCTCAGGCATTTGGCAATATCTGAGGAGCCTGGGTTTGTTTTGTTTTGTTTTGTTTTTGTAGTTTTTTTGAAGTGTTGAAGTGGTTTTTAAATGTACAGATTGTGTGTATGTTGTATGTTTTTGCTGTTTTAATTTTTGTATATTGTTTTTAATTGTTTTTAATCCTATGTAAACCGCCCAGAGAGCTTCGGCTATGGGGCGGTATACAAATGTAATAAATAAATAAAATAAATAAATAAATAAAGTTGCAGGGGCCCTGCCTTCTTTTGCATTTGGTCACTCAAGTATAGTGCCTGCACCTTTAACTGTTGTGATGAAGAGGGAATTTCACCAGGAACTAATTGCATACAAATGACACTGGCTGAAATTCCCTTTTCTCTACAACTGTTAAAGTTACAGGAGCCCTGACCTGGATTTTATCTGGTCAGACTAATCTAGTGGATTATTTATGCAATGCCCATTCATTTAATCTCACTCTATTTTGTGGGCAATGTTAACTGGGGGATTAAGCCCCATTGAACTCAGTGAGATTGCTTTCTGAATACAAGTGCATAAAGATAGGCTACAAGTATCATAGTAACTGTAGGGGGAAAAACAATCTACGCTGAACATATATTAATTGACTTTATCCTGCTCTAGCTCATTAAACATATCCTTGAAAATACTAGCATAGCTGAAGTTTATTTCCCTGATTATAATCAGTATTTGAAAGATCTATGGCTCCTTATTCTGAACTTTAATTTTGAGCTTCATATAGGCTGACCATATGAAAAGGAGGACAGGGCTCATGTAACTTTAACAGTTGTAGAGAAAAGGGAATTTCAGCCAGCGTCATTTGTATGCAATTAGTTCCTGGTGAAATTCCCTTTTCATTACAACAGTTAAAGCTGCAGGGGCCTTGCCTTCTTTTGTATATAGTCTCTCTAGTATAGTGCCTACACCTTTAACTGTTGTGATGAAGAGGGAATTTCACCAGGAACTAATTGCATACAAATGACTCTGGCTGAAATTCCCTTTTCTCTACAACTGTTAAAGTTACATGAGCCCTGACCTGGATTTTATCTGGTCAGCCTACTTCATATACTTCAGAAAACAAGGTGTGCATGAATTGAAAGAAGCTTCTCTTCTCTGTCACCTCACTCATTCTGAAAAGGTAAATATTTCATAATAAGTTTCTTTTTTCCCCATTGGAGCGAAATTACTTCCCTCCCAAATTAGGGGGAAATATTTTCTGATTTTCTCCCCCCCTCCTCCTCCTCCTCCTCCTCCATCTGCATTTTTCTGGGCTTTCATACATCTGGCTCCTTTCCTTCTTTCCTGCTAAACCTTGCTGCTGGTCTAAATGTTATATTCATGGTACCAGCTGTGTGGTAACTCCCTGGCCACCTAAACATATAATATGGCTTGTCATGTAGGTGATTTCAGTTACATGGAGTTTCCTGGCTGTGGCTTCCTGTGGCAGAAGAGTCTCTGGAATTCCTGGGGTTAGTACTTGAACTCTTCAATGCAATGCTATACATACCTGCTCACAAGTAAATTCCATTGAGTACAATTGGGCTTATTCTCATGTATAGGATTGCATCTTTAGGTGGCAATTAAGGCTGTATCCTACACCTACTTATCTGGTGTAAAGCTCATTGAAATCAGTGAGACAAACTTCTGAGTGGACATGTAAAGAATTGTGATGATAATAATCCAGGACCAGGATACTTCAAGAAGGAGGCCTTTAATATGTCGTTGGCTACTGTTTGCTGAATTTAATTTAATTTGTAGTGTGATGCATATTAAATGTACCTGTGTGTTTTTCCTATGTCTTATTAATTTTAATTTGCTCATAGATTCATCTTTTCATTTTATATGAAATGGATTGAATAAATGAAAATCTAGAATTCGTTGCTCTGTAATATGCGGTAGCTAGTAGTTACTGATAAGAATTAAACAGACAGGCCATGAATGAGCAAGGCACCAGTTGACAGGTTATGCAGGTACTAATGTCCTTTAATAAACCTTTCAAGGTAATTTTGAGAGGAGGAGGAGGTTAAGAGGAAAGAGTTTGGGCAGCTATTTTATAGCTAGATCTGAAGATATATTAGAGAGTTCTAACAGAGCGTGTAATTATTTTTCAAGGTGTTTGTAGTGAAGGATTAATAACTGAGCACACTTAAGACTCATTATAAATGTTTCAAATAGACTGTGTTCAAATTATAAAGTGACTATTAAGAATGCCTTAAAATAGAGATTGTGGGATTAAGTTTTAAGAGATTAAGGCTGCAATCCTATCATTATCTTGGAGCACTTCAAGATCTCGAACGTTCTGCCGGGCTCCTGCCAACAGGGTGGAAGGGGGGCAGGGGCAGGGGCACTCACTTCTCCTTTCCTCCCAGGATGTATGAGGATTTCATTTTGGTCCGCAAATAATTCGAAAATGCCCCATTCGCAAGCCCAAACATGGACACAAATAGGAGCCCATGTGCTATGAAAACATTTGCAAATTTCTGAATTTGCGTTCACATTCACAAAACATGCACTTTAACAACGTACAAGTTTTGGAAAATGTACACTTTCCCATTCAAACAACAACAACAACAACAAAAACAGGTCACAAACAAGAACAGGAGCAAGCCGAATCGTGCTTTGAAGTAAAGTTCAGAGAAGGTCAGTGAGCGTCCCTGGTTCTTCCATGCCTGAGGGGATCCCTGTTTACCTCCCACTGCAAGCAATGGGAGGGGAAACATCTAGATAAGCTTGTGGGCTATTCTACACATTCACCCATTTTGGGGGGGGCAATGGCAGAAGGCAGCGAGGACTCTGGAGGCTGTGTTCTCAGAGCCTCCTAGTCCTGCCCATGCCATGACCCTGTCCACCCACTTTTTACCTCTCCCGATCTTTCCATGGAGCAGGAAGGGGAGATCCAGCATCCCTATGATTGCAGCCTAAATAAGGGCACTAGGAGATGCAGGCAACCAACATTTTCTAGCATCATTGGGGCACATTGTGTTTTTTTTAAAAAAAAAAAAAGGCTTTCCATTCAAGCCCAAGATCAATGTATACTGAAATACCTCGTGGAGTCAGGGCCCAACATTGTTAAGTATTAATTTGGCTATAAATTGACAACGTTGGGCTCTGACTCCATCAGGTATTTCAGTATACGTTGACCTTGGGCTTGACTGGAAAAAGCAAACAGTTTCCAAATGTCAGGTGCAATAGTTGCCAATAAATATATAAAGTAGTCTATTAGTAATGCCATTTTAAATATAACAAGCTTATAAAATTTTGTACCCACATCTAATGTCGTGAACTGCATGAATTGTACTTGGCTATGTTTCCTCAAGAGCACACAACTAACATTTCTCCATTCCCCCTTTCATTTCATCCTTTACAATTGCTCCTACATTTCTGATATATTAGAGCCAACAAACAAAGTTGTTTGCTAACCCAGATAAAAAAAAGAATGATTAAGCATGTACAGTTGCACATTTTAAACTAACTTAAAGCATAACACTCTCATGACTACAAGAATAAAATGTAATTTGCTTCTGTTGCCCTGATGCAAAATAAATGTACATGGAAATCAACACAGTCCTTATTGTAGAAAAGGAATATATCTATATTAAATAAAACAATCAATTGAGCATGTGTAACCATATACATTGTAATTTCTATTGCTTATACTTGCATTTAGATAAATCTCAAGACATGCAAGTCTTCTATAAACTTCAATGTTTATCAAGATGACTAGAACTCCCAAGCACTGAGGCAGTTTTGGCTAGTTTTGCTTTCACCTTGGTAGATAAATATTTCCTACAAATCTCTTAAGGGAACAAAACACTACATCTCCCCTCTTTAAAATAGGTAGATACATGAAACATAATATAGATACATATTATTCAACATAAGAATATACTGTTAACAATAAAAAGTCCCACCCAAATCAACTGGTGTGAAGAAAGGGGCCAGGAAGGCTACAGGCTGGCTGGGACGGGTCCTGGTGGCCTGCCTTGCAGGGCCCTTGCAGGAGGATTGAGGCCTCGGAGTTGGGAGGGGGGAATTCCAAGGAGAGTTGTTACAAGACTTTGAGTTGCTGGTTCCCAGCGCTTCCCATCTGGGCCTCTTGCTGTTATCTTGGGAGGGTCAGCCAAGGCCGAACTTCAAGGTCAGAGATAACTGGAGGAAGCTACAAGAGTTTTCGCTGTGGGAAACGGCCATCCAAAAGGAGGGGGCTGGTGGCGTGAGCTGGACAGTTAGGGTTTGGTTCTGGTTGGTCACAGTACCAGCTAACCCAAAAAGGGATAACGGGACTACCCACTGAAGGGAGGCCATCTGTTAATGGAGGAATCCCTTCCCAGCAAGGAAATGCTGGGGAAATAGTTTTTATTTTATGTTCAGGTCTGGCACGTTCCAGGGAAAGGGCTTGTCACCCTTGGGTGTGATTTAGTGTGGGTTAATGGTTTCATTGTTTTATGGCTTTGCTGCTACCTTCTGCCTCAAATCTCCCCCTATTCCCCCCCTTGCCCGCTACCCCTCCCCTTTCTTCCTAGCTTGCATGTTACGACTTATTGTCTTGGCTGGAGCCCTATATGATTAGAGAATAGATTTTAAATAAACACTTCAGTCCATAATTGTGTGTGGTTCTTTCCACAGGCTGGCTTGGGGCTGTTTGGCTCGGGAACCGGGAGGGGTGTGTGTGAACTCGGCGGAGAGTTCCGTGCCTACCTGGGAAGTAAAGGGGCTTTTTTTCTTCACAACTAGCCTATTGAGATCAGAGATCACCAGTACGTGGTGCACTAATGGGGACAGTCTTTACAACTATTCAGCATTGCACCGCCATGCAATGAAAAAGTATCACTGCCAATAGGTGGACCCTTTATATTCTTAAACATCCTGGGCATGGTGTTAGCTGTTGATACAATAGGAGCTGAATTAACATTGGCATCACTTGATGAGCGGTGGGCCACCCCAGAAAGAATGGAATTAACACCAAAGATAATAATAACAGGGGTTGCCTGGGATATAATGCCTATGTCAATGCTACTGATGGAAAAGGGATTCTCTATGGCACAGATGGTTTTCAAAATGCTGTATGGGAACTCTAAGAAGTTGACACTTTACCAAACCTTCAATAGCAAAAGGAAGAGGAGACCTCTCACAGTGTCTGGTTTGGAACCTGAACCATGCAGGGATAGACTAAAGGTGATTCCAGAAGGAGGACTCCTAGCACTACCAGTCAAAATACATTGTGCAGCTGTTCTGTCTTTTCTCCTTAATGGGTTTATTGTGGAAAGACAGCAGGAAAACACGGGAGGCTTACAAAATGAAGAGAACAACATCTGAACTCTGTAAAAAGTCCATGAAAGGTGATTCACTATAAAAGCCTCATCTGAAAGGACCCCATAACTATCGACGAGTAGATTTGTACCACTTGATGATGGCACAAAATATGTGATTCTGGAGATTATGACGATTTCATTGTGCTTGACATTATATGGATGAAGTCAGTAGCATTTCGGACAGAGGGATCTCCAATGTGTACAGGTTGTAATTCCAAGGTTTGGGTGGATAAATTTCCCCAACTGAAAATCAGGTATTTCTGGATGAGATAAAACTCCCCCTGAAAGATCAAGTTCATAGCTTGGGCGTGTTCCAGTAGTATCCTACACTGTCTCTGGATTTTCAGGTGACAGCAGTGCAGAAAATGCATTGGCAGAATTATTTCTAGTTTGCTGGCTGTGAAAGTTCACGAGTCAGTCTGAACTGGTAACAGTTATTCATGCCTTGTTTACATCATGGTTAAACTATTGCAATGCACTCTACATAGGTCTACTTTTGAAGAGTGACCCTAAGCTCTACATAGTACGAACTGTAGCATCTAGGCTTCTTAACATATCATGGTCACATCACCCCCATGCTGAAAGATGTGCACTGGTTGCAGTTGTTTTCTGGGCCTAATTCAAGGTTTTGGTTTAGGAACTCCAAATAGCTTAGGACTGAGCTTTCTAAAAGATGGCCTACTTTGTATGAATCTATTTGGCTATTAAAATCAACAGGAGTGGCTCATTTGAAGATACCTTTACCTGCAGAAGCCCATTTGTTGGGCATTTTTGGCTCTACGTCTGGAGGAGTTTACAGTAATACAGGAGGCAAGAGCATCCTCTGTTGGCTCATCATCCTCTTTTGCTAAGGGTCCCCTGAAACTTCGGAATGGCAGACTTAGCAACCTTTGATGTTTCTGTCATTATCTAGGTTTGTGCTGATAGTTATACTTTTGTTTAGGACTTTTTAATAAATGAGTAGGTAGAATATTAGCTACTTTTAAACAGAATTAGCAAGGGCAATAGGTAACTTAATGGGAGGAATTCTCACCTCTTTCTGGGCTTTAGCAAGTGGGGTCTTACACTATTGAATATAAAAGTAAAATATGAAATTCAAAGAAAGAAATACCTCCCAAAATATAGAAAATAAATATCAGGAAGCAGGCATCTACTCTAGTCTTTTTCCTGACATGTTATCTTGCTATGAGCAGGGATTGTTTATTTTGACTGAATAATCCAACTGTCCTTTGATGGAATCCATTCCACCTGGCTGCAGCAGTGTGACAGATGGAAAGCAGACCCCACTCCATTGGCTCAGCTGAGAGACAAACTCCTTTTAGCTATTCCTTTTCCTGAACTGTTTCTATTCAAGCTGGTCATTATAACAACTTCGTAACTTTAAGAACTGGTGCCCAAGATTGCTTTTCCCCCCTCTTCCCTGCCCACCCCTTTTTGATTTTGTGTTGTGTCTTTTAGATTGTAAGCACGTTGTCATGTTACTGACTGGTTTTATGTAAGCCACACTGGGAGCTTTTTTTGGCTGAAGAGCAGGACAAAAATTAATACTTGCCCCTCTCTGTAAGGAGGTGCAGTGGAACTTTGTAGTCACTCTTTGTTCTGCTCCTTGTACCCAGATTGTGATCCTGTAAGGCAAAAGTGGTCATTAGACGCATAATAAGGGGCTTGGAGTAAAGATGCCGTAGGCAGTTGCAGCAATTCAACTTTGTAGCATGGAATCCCCTTTCCCTTGCTGCCTGTGTTGGGTGCTCTGTCAGCACCTCCCCAGCTGTAGGAGTGGGATAGGTGCTGCTGTTTGTGTCTGGAGTACCTGTACTTAATAAAGCAGCACCTGTGTTACATCACACCTTCGAGGATGAAGTGAAAGAGTTTTGCCTTTCTAACTCACTTGGCCAAGCTGTTCGTATGGTGGCTAAAGAAACTGCAAAGAGTGAGAGCTGGGTCATCAACAGCCATCAAGTGGTAGCCAGAAGTCAAGCCAGAAGGCGATAGCCAGAAAATGTGGTCCAGGCCTTCATAGCCCTTCCTGTTGTGGGAGAACCAATGACCAGCTTCAACATGCAGAGTCACTCCTATAACCAAGAACTTTCCACTAACTTGGGAAGTGACCCAACTTGTAGCCTGGTAACACAGGGAAGCTGTGCACAGATCTGAAGGTTCCTGGTTATAGCCCTAGCAGCTCCTTATGTGAGCGCAGCAATTGATATGGATTTGTGCAGGATTTGTGCAGGACTTGGGCTTGATGTTATGCCTTCCAGATGAGTTTCAGGGTGTGAATGACCAGATATGCTCTTTCCTGTAACCCTCGTGAAGGAGGGGACAAGTTAAGGGATTACTATTACGTGTATCAAATGGGTGGGGACAGAGAACCCCCAGAGACTGAAGCCTCCAGTCACAGTGACCCCAAGAAGGTATCAGAACCAGTCCCTGGTCCTTCTGAACTTGTTCCCACTGTTTTTGAGGTCATATCCTACCTACGTGACCCCTAGGGTATCCCACTGCCTCCTGCTCAGACTCAGGAGACCCCATGGAGCAGTTCCCAGACAGCTCCTCACCTCTCTAACCTTCACTCCCCAGGAGAAGCCAACAACTACAGGAAAAAGCCACTGGCCCTTCAACAGCCAAATATAGCAATCGAGGTGGTGGAGCTTCCAGAGGGACTCTCCTGGCCTGACTATAAATCCCTGCCAGTTGCTCACAGAGTGATCAAATAACTTGTCAGCTGTCTGGTTCCAGGGCTACTGCTCATGGACATTAAATGGACATAAGCACTAGACATAATCCATGTCATGAGTCCTCGCCTAAGCTGTTGCCCAAAGCAGACAATGGAAGTCCAGACAGAGCAGGACATGGGGCACCTAAGGCCCTCCTGATGTTGGATTACAACTCCCATTATCCCTGACCATTGGCCATGTTGACTGGGGCTGATGGAAAGCAATCCACCAACATCCTCTGGTTCTCCACCCATCACTTAAAGTGAGGGCGGGGGCATCTGACTCTTGCTTATAGAGACCCCTTTGGACCCATCATCTCTACAGATCAGAATAAATGAAATGGAAGTTCTAAAAGCTGCATGACAGGGAAGTTACATTTCACTTAATGACTAAATTCACAAGCATCATATCCCCTAAGTTGGCATGACACTTCTGTGATCAATCAATTGCACAATTAATGAAATGATCATTGCAGTGGTAGGATTATGGGTGGAGGGCTAATAAATTTCTGTGGTGCAAGAAACTGTGTTGTAAATGGTCAGAAAAAGCACTATGCCACTGAGAAAAATGTTAATTCCTGTAACTGTACCTGTATTACATACAACAACTAACTAACTGTGGGCAGGGTCCAATGCTGTCGTTCTGCTGGAAGAACTTTATTGTGTAAGCAAGTGATTAAGTTCAAAGTTGGTTTCAACACTGATATAGAAACACCTCTATTTTCAGAGATCAGAGCTCTGCATTTTATTCCACTGCATTTTTACTTCCTGTTCACTCCTCTTTTCAAGTAGAAGAAGATTGCTTATAAAATGTTAAAACTAAAAGTATGCTGTGTGGAACTAAATGCATAAGTGCAACACATGTTTCCGTGCATCTGGCAATGAATAAACCATGAGTTTTCATATAGCTGTAATTAAGCATAGCAGCCAAAAGGAAGTTGAACTTTTCTGTTTTGCAGCAATTAATTATCAGGGCTGGATGTAACACTGAAATCGAAGATACATAGGAAGAACTTATTCAGGGCTGACCCTGGTGCAAGACTTTATTATATCTACTGAGCCATGCAATTTACCATTTTGCCTGCTCACCTGGAGTGAATGTCAACTGCTATATCCTCTTTAAACCCAGCCATGATATTTCCCCATTGCTCTGCCCAACCAGGAAACAACAGTGTACTATTGAGGCTGCAATTCCCCACCCTTGATTGTAAGGCTGTATCCAAGACATGTGATTCAGTGCTGTAGTTATGGACTGGAGCGGCAGCAAAAGGGGGCAGTAACAAATACTTGAACTAGCACAAGTGGCTACACAAGCGCTCCCCCAAAAATTAATGGCCAAGTTGATTTGTAGATCTTAAATAGTATCATTATTGGAAGAAATAATAGCTTATCCCACAGCTTGATGGATATATTCAGTTTTGGATAAAGGCATTCCAAGTTTTCTTTCTAACAAGAATTGTTAGCTCCTAAGTATAGTATTCAGTTCACAGGTTTATTTATTCAGTGTTCTTCCTGTGTTCTGCAAAGGGATTGACAAGTTACATTTTTTCCTGCCAAAATCTATTAGCTGCTGCATTTTAACTGTAGCTCAGTCTTGGGATTGTTTCTTCCCTCTTGTAAACTATGGCTGTATTTGAAGTAGCTATTGGGTGAACATTAGGCATTGCGAGTGGAGAAGGAAGCATAGAATAAAGACACAGATACCAGAGCTTGAGAATAAACTAGGACCTCTTTATTTAACAATAAGATAGATTCACCCCTCCCTGGATCTGCATTTGAAAGTGCAGGAATCAATGTCCTTACCTCAGGCCATGTGTCTGGCATTATGGGCGAGCCACTCTCCAAAGCCAGGAGTCGGGTAAACCCGGCTCCTTTCTTAAGTGACACTTTGTAAGTGTGGGGAAACCACCCCACATCATCCCCACTCAAAGCCGTAAAACTCTGACTAGTTGAGGCAGGAGGATCTCCAAAGGCATACCATATCCTGACACAGGAGCCATAAAGCCCATGAGGATCAGGACCTCCTGACATGCCAATCACCAGAAAGTGCCAGAGTGGTCAACGTCCCTAGAACACAAAAACATAAGATGAGCCATACTGGAACAGACCAAAGATCCATCTAGTCCAGCATTCTGTTCACACAATGGCCAGCCAGCTGTCATGTCCACAAGCTGGACACGAGTGCAACAGCACTCTCTCACCCATGTTCCCCAGCAACTGGTGTATATGGGCTTACTGCCTCTGATACTGGAGGTAGCATATTGCCATTGGGGCTAGTAGCCATTGATAGCCTTCTCCTTGAGGAATATATACAACCCCTTTTAAAGCCATCCAAATTGGTGGCCATCACTACTTCTTGTGGTAGCGAATTCCATAGTTTAACTATGTGCTGTGTGAAGAAGTACTTTCTTTTATCTGTCCTGAATCTCCCACCAATCAGCTTCACGGGATGACCCCAGGTTCTAGTATTTTGATAGGAGAAAAATGTCTCCTTATCCATATTTTCCACACCATACGTAATTTTGTACACGTCTATCATGTCTCCCCTTACTCACTTTTTTCCAAGCTAAACAATCTCAGCTTTTGTAATTTTCCCTCATGGGGAGATGCTCAAACCCTTGATAATTTTAGTTGCCCATTTCTGCAGTTTTTCCAGCTCTTCAATCTTTTTTTAGGAATGAACTGAACACAGTATTCTAAGTGTGGTCACACCGTAGATTTGTAGAAAGGCAATATGATATTGGCAGTTTTAGTCTCAATTTCTTTTCTAATTATGCTTAACATGGTGTTTGCCTGTTTTACAGAATCTGCACACTGGGTTGACATTTTCATCTAGCTGTCCCCACAACCCAAGATCTCTGTCTTGGTTGGTAACTTCTAGCTCAGATCCCATCCAGTTATACTTGAAGTTGCATCATTTTACCCTTGCTTATCTTGAATCACATCTGAGAGATCCTTTTGGACCTCCTCACAATACATTTTTTTGTTTTAATCATCCTAAATAATTTGGTGCTATTGGCAAATTTGGTGGGGTTAGTGGCAGTTGGAGAAAGTCAGGTAGGAAAAGAAAACAGTTAGTGAGAGGTCAGGAAAGTGGGGGCTGAGTTAGGATTGAGAGATAGTGACCTGGCTTGCTAACCCAAACTTTATTTAAAATTAGCCACTCTACATGCCAGTACTATGCCTCCCAGCATGCCTTTGGCAGCCTGCAAGTGTCCACATCTTCTGAGAGGTGCTTCCTTCCTCTCTTTGCCGATTCTGCTCCTCGATAGAGCATTGAAGAGCAGCATCGCAAAGGAAGGGAGCGAAGTGGCTGTCAGTGGACATGCCCAGCTCTGCCCAAACCCTGCTGGCACTGCCTTGGCCTGAGCTTCTCACCCACCAAGTGCTCCATCAGGAGCCTGTATTGAAGGGCCGGGGCCAGCTTCCCCCCTTCATCAGGCATGTTTCTGGGCAAGCACAGAGTGCCTCCCTTTCCTCCCACCACCTTCCTAAGAGTGAAGGCCATGCATGCATTTCCCCCAGATTCTGAGAAAACAGTGATATCAGGATAGGGTGCCTTTGAGCATGTTTGTCACACTGTTGTATCTAGTTAAATTTTAAAAACATGCAGAGGGTGGGAGGAGGCACTGCAAACGGATGCAGCCCATTTATGTAGAATTGGGTTGACTCTTGAGACTAGGGTGACCAGATAAAATCCAGGTCAGGGCTCCTGTAACTTTAACAGTTGTAGAGAAAAGGGAATTTCAGCCAGTGTCATTTGTATGCAATTAGTCCCTGGTGAAATTCCCTCTTCATCACAACAGTTAAAGGTGCAGGCACTAGACTAGAGTGACCATATACAAAAGAAGGCAGGGCCCCTGCAGCTTTAACTGTTGTGATGAAGAGGGAATTTCACCAGGAACTATTTGCATACAAATGACTCTGGCTGAAATTCCCTTTTCTCTACAACTGTTAAAGTTACAGGAGCCCTGACCTGGATTTTATCTGGTCACCCTACTTGAGACCAACCTTAGGAATCGGGATTGTGAAAGACACACAGCAGCAACCCACCCATGCACTCACAATGGCTGCCAAAGGCCAGTAATTCTGGCCTCCCACCCAAGCATCCTGGGAGTTCTGCCCAAGGCATGCTGGGAGTTGTAGGCATAAGCCTTGGCTTTTATTAATTCTTTAAAAATACTTAAAACTCAAAAAACTGTGTTTTTAGAATTTTCTGGTACATTGTACAGCCCGACCTGGAAGTGGGTAAACATTTCTGGACATACATTGCACACACATACTTTCCAGTTTATAGGTAGAGATATCGAGGCCACAATCAATAGTGGTTCCATACTTCATGCTATTTGTACTGAATAACACTTAGTCTCCAATTATCCTTTATGCTAATCTGCTGCTGCTGATCCAGAAAGTCCAGAGTGAATTGGTTTGAGAAGATTTTGTATATAGCATTGATGTTGTAGATGTTCTAAACTCATTTATTTCCCATAATTTAGATATTAATATTATACTTCTTAATAAACATTATATAAAGATAAATCAAACTGACAGAGGTCATTATATTCAGCTGTAATCCTGTATCTATGTCCAAAATAATACACCAACACTAAACAAACTTTAACCATTTCTTTACATTTTAAACATTTGTCTATACACAGCACATGCATATCAGCATTCTAAACAGCTGTCAGTTTTGTACAAACCCTTTAGTATTCCTAATACATGATTTCAAAATGATCTTCCGCAATCTTCTTTGTTCAGATAGCGTTGGAAGTTGCTGCTGATATTCCTACACTAATATACACAGTGATTAGGGATATTTGAGGAATCCAGTCTTTGTGGATTCCAATATGAACTGGCTTCTTGGACTAATGTGTGGATTGGAACGTAATTGTCCACCAGCTTTCACATTTCCTGAACGTTCAGATGCAATTTTTGGCTGAAGCATAACATATGTTTAGAAATATATAGGAAAAAACAATTGAAAATACATATTTAAATGCAGATTTTCTGGCAAATGAAAAAAGGGGATGGGTTGGAATTGAGTGTACACACGCCACTGGACTGTAAATAGACTAATTTCTCTGTCCTCAGCAGTGATTAGTATACTCCCTATGATTTTACAATTTTAATTAAATTAAGAATTTGAATCAAATTAACTACACCTTTTACATTCATCCCCAACTTTAAAACTGGAGAATCTATTGGCAGTTCATATCTTTTTATCACCTTTATGCATTTCATCTTGATTACATCTTTACATGACCACCTAATACACATGACTTGTGCTCTTTTGAGGAATTTCATTCCATTTCACAAATCATTCGAATGTGTCCAGTGTGCAATCCCGAACACAACCAGGAGTGTTTTTTAAAAAGTTTTGCAAGTTCCCAAACTTGTGATCAGATTGAAAAAAAAAATCAATACACATTTTCACACTTTATTCAGTGGGGAGAAAGTGCACACATTTGGAAAATGTGCATTTTTCCCACTCGAAATGCACATGTTTGTCATTCAAAGGAAAAAGAGAAAAGGAGCAAGTTTAAATGCGCTATGAAGTGAAGTTGAACCGGTGAACTCAAACATCGCCGGTTCTCCCATTCCTAATTGCAATGCGAAATGGCTTCAGCACTCTCTTCTATACCTAGAACACAGATCCAGAGTCTTAAAAGAATCACACAAAGCTGCAATCTGATACATACCGCCCAGAGAGCTTCGGCTATGGGGCGGTATATAAGTGTAATTAATAATAATAATAATAATAATAATAATAATAATAATAATACCTGCCTGAAAGCAAAAAGGGGTTTATGTCTGAGCAGAAATGCATATAATTGTACTGCACATGTGTTACTATAGGGATTAACAAATTGTGGCCTTCCAGATGTTTGGGCCTACAACTCCCATCAGCCCTAGCCAGCATAGTCAATGAAGAGGGATCGCTGGAATTGTAGACCAAAACATCTAGAGTGCTACAAGTTGACGACTCCTGTGTTAATCTGTTCACCAGTGTAAGTTGTCTGTTTTTATGCAACAACTGTTTTGTGAACGGCCACTCACTGTTTACAATCCCATCACAACCATGTGTATGTGTACTTGTAGCTGAGCAAAGATGAAGTAGACTCCAGTCCACAAAAGCTTGTGCCATAATAAATGTATTAGTCTTTAAGGTGCCATAAGACTCTAATTAGCCTATGTTACTGCATGTCTTAATTTAGGAAGCCATTCTTTCCTGGGAATTCTATGTCCTGCTGCTTTATTTCTGAGTGTTTATTTTGACTGCCACTAGATTTCAGTGACTGTTGAATTATGACTGTTAATATTTCTACGTGAAATATTAACGCATCACTGAACTTTAATTCCTAAAAGTCCTGTATGGCTTATAAGTTAACTTATGATTTGAAATAAAACAATTAATACTTGTTTTTATATTGACTTGTAGAATTATCAGAACTGGTGTCAGATTTTTATTAAATGATCTGAAACTGTACCTTAATGAAATTAATTTTAATTGCCGTAGTACTTTCCAACCATGAAAGATGTCCCTGTGACCATTTTTTGTTGGACCACAGTAGTTATATGTGCCAGGAGCTTTGGGGGCACTTCAGAGACAGAGAGACAGAGAGAGCAACCACAAAATGTCTAATCAGTGGATCACTGCTTTGGCATCTACCCATTGCATCTATGGATCTTAGGCTGCATCTTATTCAGCAAAAAAACCCAAAAACTTTTGTGTCTATTGAGCACTGCAACGTCTCTCTAATAAGGGATTTTCTAATTCAACTAATTGCTAGCGGTGCAATAGAGTTAATTCTTCTTCTAAAGAGATGTTTTTGCACTGTCCAGTAGTTGCTTCTTTGGGGGGGGGCGAGGTTATCAGACAGCCCCTATTTTGTATAGTCAGCGAATCCTGTGGAGTGATTTCAGAAATGCCTTTCGCACAGACCTCTCCCAAGTGTCCTTGTCCTTGAACCTGCTTACTTTATCTAAATTATGCAGTTCAAGGGCACTCCCAGTCCAGCCTGGGAAATCTGGCAAACCGGGGGGGGGGGGGGGTTGGCAGTGAATACTACCTGATCAGGCCTTGTGTATAATTAGTTATCTATTCATGTTTAAGGGCCTCCTAGTCATTGGGAGGTGGTAGTTTCACCAGCTATTTTTCAATTTTTAAAGAACCATCCATCAATTACTGTTTCCAATATCTTGCTATCTTCATCCTGACCACAGCTAGGAGTAACAAAATGGGCCCAGGCTACCTACGGGATTGCCTTCTCCTGTACAATCCGCCCCGCACTCTTAGGTCCTCTGGGAAGAACTTACTCAAGCCAGCCAGAACTAGGCTGGTGAGTGTTACCCAGAGGACCTTCTGTTCTATGGCTCCCAGACTATGGATCATGGACGTTGCCCAGACTCTTACATGTATTTTTCAGACAGGTATATTTGGGCTTCTTCCAGGGTCTTCTTTCTCAAAGATGAGTAAAGAAGTGATCTGAGATTCCAAGCTTCAGGTGGGAATTCAGTGGTTACCCAAAGTGTGGAATGATTTGTTTGTATCAGCGTTTTAAGTTGGAAGGTGTCATCATGCCCTTGTTAAGGGCAGTCAGTAAAAAACACGTTCCACCATGTTAAAGTGATAATTGGGGAGGGGTCATTCTAACAGCCATAAAATCGAAAATGTTTCACCAATCTCTCTGAAATTTACAGGTGCCAGAAAGAAATGTTTGTTTTACATTACCTGAAAATTTCAAGAAGATTGGTGAAAGACTGAGGGAAGGAGAGCAGTTTAAAGTAAAAAGATTAAAGAATCCCTGAAAACCGAAACTGAAAATTGAACTCAGGGCTTGCAACCATTTTTGCACAGCTGTCCTTACCTTCAGGGAGCCTTTTTCATTAATCCAATAGCATGGTCTACTTCCTCCCGTTCTAGTGTAGGTGGAACTGCTTTTCTTTTTTAAAAATTCGCTTAAGTGGATTTTATTAAATTAAAGCTGTGCCTCTTTAAGAAATCTGACGGCCATTTTGATTATGGCACACACTCAGTAGAGTCTCCCCCCTCCCTCCTGCGTCAGCTACAATGGCTGCTTCCTCTAGCAAAGACAGTGCTGTAGTCTCTTCTCAGAAGTAAGTTCCATTGACTGAATGCAATGGTCTTACTCCCAGGTAAGTGTGTAGAAGATTGTAGCCTTTATTTTAAAAAAAACAGTCTGGAATCTTAGAAGGCGGAGAGGGAGAGATGTGAGTGAGAATTCCCTCTCCTTTACAGCACTATAACTCTACAATTAACAACTTGCTTGCATGCTTTGCATGTGTGTATGTTCATTTGATTATGGCTGCTGATCATTAATTTTCATATCAATTCAATCCAAGGCATGTCTACTCAGAAGTTAGTTCCGCTGAGTGCAATGAGTCTCATTCCCATTCCACTATCTTGAAGGGATGTGTGGATTTGGCTGTACTTCTCTTTGAGAGCTCTGTGTATTTAGGGACCAAGGCTTTTTGTAAGAGAAGAGGTTAAGCTCCCCTCTCTTTTTCTTTTTTTTAAAAAAAATCCATGTATTTGATTTTTAAAGAATTTTTATTCCTTCATTGTTATTATAATTAATAATAATAATAATAATAATTAGTAGAAGTAGTAATACATTTATTAATGTTACATTTATATCCTGCCTTTTTTTCCTCTTGCAAGGAACCTAAGGTGGCTTACATAATCCTCCTCCATTTTATCAGCACAACAACCCTGTAGGGTAGAAGAGTCAGTGACATTCTGAATTCTCTTAGCTTTTCTAATATTTTTTGATCAGGTTGAACAAAACTATTGTGTATTGTTATCTCCAGTACCAACATCTTTGACAGGCTTAATATAGGATTCATTGACCACAGGCTATTTTTAGAGCAAAAAAAAATAAAAATAAAAATCCAAACTTGGATAGATTAAAATTAAATTGAGCAATATTTCTAAACACCCACATGGCTATTCTTGGTACTGGGTCAGATGTAGTGATATAAGAGGATGTTCAGACTCCATTTAGTTGATCAGTTGCAAAGAAGCTTCTCTAGTAAGGAGGAAGGGGAAAGCCCTAGACTGATCATTCTTTCAAGTGCCATATCTCCCCCCACAAAAACCCATGAGGTAGGTTAGGCTAAGAGTCTATCACTGGCCCAAAACCATCTAGTGAGTTTCTTCTGCTGCTCACTTTCACAGAAATGTAAAACAAATGTTTGGTAATGTTTGGGTGTATGGCATGTGCTACTTTTACCCTCACAACAACCCTGTAAAATAGATTAGGCTGGAAATTTAGGCCTGGCCCACTATCTATGTCTGTGTGCCTGCCTCGGTTTGTTCTTTACTTACTACATATCATAAACTATGTATGAATAGAGCTGTCACAAATGATGCAGTACACTCACTTTTTGCACTTCCTAATACATTTGTTTCCCAACTAACTTATTGCTAATACAGTCATGAATCTAAAACTAAAATATGTTATTTTTACTATAGTAAGATTAAAGACTCCACATACATCAAGTGCAAATCAGAGAACTTACTATTTTTCATATTAGTCTTCAAGAATTAGGATTCTTTTCCTAATTACGCCTTACACCATCAACCTGCAGGAGAGGGAGGGCTGCTGCCAGACGAGGAGGAGAGGAGTGTGCCTGCCTGCCGGCTTTCTGTTTTGTCTTCGGTTTTTTTTTTTGGTTTTTTTTTACCCTTTCCCCAGGCTTGAGCTATGTGCCTGGGAGGGAGGATACAGGGCCAGGTGAGGGGATCTGAGGGGAGCACAATCAGGGTAGTGACGGGTAGAGGGAGATATGGCGTTGTGAGGAGGACTTGCCAGGTTAGGGAAACAAGGCCCAGACAGTTAATGGCTGTGCCTTGTTCCAGTCCCCCTCACACCCACAGGCTTGTTGGTTGCCTTATCAGCCAGCCCTCAGGCCTCCGGGTGCTGCTTTTAAATGCCAGATCAGTGCAAAATAAGATCTCCCTCATCCACGATTTAATTGTGGATGAGGCAGCCGATCTGGCATGTATAACCGAGACCTGGGTGGGAGAGCAGGGAGGAGTTAGTCTCTCCCAGTTATGCCCACCAGGGTACTTGGTTCAGCATCAGGGTAGACTTGAGGGCCGGGGAGGGGGGGTTGCTGTGGTCTATAGGAATTCCATCCCCCTCTGTGGGCTCCCTGTCCATGCGACTACTGGTCTGGAGTGTTTGCACCTTGTGTTGGGCCAACGGGACAGATTAGGGATTCTGTTGGTGTACCGCCCACCCCGCTGCTCAACAGACTCCCTAGCTGAGCTGACAGAGGTGGTCTCTGGTGTACTGTTGAGGTCCCCCAGACTCTTGGTTCTGGGGGATGTCAACATTTATGCCGAGGGCACTTTATCTGGGGCAGCTCAGGATTTCATGGTTTCCATGACAACCATGGGACTGTCCCAACATACCATCGGCCCAACGCATGTAGCAGGGCATACTCTAGACCTGGTTTTTTTCAACTGGACATGGAGATGGGGATCTGAAAGTGGGGAACTTTACATCAACCCCTCTGTCATGGTCAGATCACCACCTGCTGAGGTTTAGACTTACAGTGGCTTCTCCCCTCTGCAAGGGTGGGGGACCCATTAAGATGGTCCGCCCCCGGAGGCTAATGGATCCAGATGGTTTCCAGAGGGCTCTGGGGAGTTTTCCGGCTGATAGGGCTGGCTCTCCTGTCGAAACCCTGGTCGATCTGTGGAATGCAGAAATGACCCGGGCAGTTGACATGATTGCTCCTGAGCGCCCTCTCCTGTGTAGAGCTCGAACGGCTCCGTGGTATACCCCAGAGCTGAGAGTGATGAAACAAAACAGGAGACGGCTTGAGGGCAGATGGAGACGAACTCCTGATGGATGCAATCAAACACTGGTAAGTGCTTATGGTAAGCTGTATTCAGGGGCAGTGAGGGCAGCAAAAAAACAATACTTTGCTGCCACTATTCAATCATCAACCTGCCGCCCAGCGGAGCTTTTCAGAGTTGTCCAGGGGCTTTTACATGCTGGCCCCAAGGACATGGTAGAACCATCTAAGGCCCGCTGTAATACATTTGCTGGGCACTTCCAGAATAAAATCTCTGGCATCCGTCAGGACTTAGACTCCAGTGTTATAGCAGATGAATCTAGTGAGGTATCCAGAGCACAGGCTTGTCCTGTTTTCTTGGATGAGTTTCAGTTGGTGCAGCTCGAGGATGTTGACAAGGTGCTTGGACAGGTTCGTGCAACCACTTCCATATTGGATCCTTGCCCCTCTTGGCTAATAAAAGCTAGCAGGGATGGAACAACTGGCTGGGCCAGGGAAGTGATTAATGCCTCTTTGCAAGAGGGAGTGGTCCCAGGCCTCCTGAAAGAGGCGGCAGTGAGACCACTCCTAAAGAAATCTTCCCTGGACCCTGAAAATCTTAATAACTACAGGCCAGTAGCAAATGTTCCATTCCTGGGCAAGGTCCTGGAGCGGGTGGTTGCGAGCCAGCTCCAAGCACTCTTGGATGAGACTGATTATCTGGATCCATTTCAGTCGGGTTTCAGGCCTGGTTTTGGTACGGAAACAGCCTTGGTCGCCCTGTATGATGACCTATGTCGGGAGAAAGACAGGGGGAGTGTGACTCTGTTGATTCTCCTTGATCTCTCAGCGGCTTTCGATACCATCGACCATGGTATCCTTCTGGGACGACTGGCTGAGTTGGGAGTGGGAGGCACTGCATTGCAGTGGTTCCGCTCCTACTTGGTGGGTCGGCTCCAGAAGGTGGTGCTTGGGGAACATTGCTCGGCCCCGTGGATTCTCCAGTATGGGGTTCCGCAGGGGTCAGTTTTGTCCCCCATGCTGTTCAATATCTACATGAAACCGTTGAGTGCAGTCATCCGGAGTTTTGGAGTGCGTTGTCATCAGTACGCTGATGACACGCAGCTCTATTTCTCCTTTTCATCTTCATCAGGTGAGGCTGTGGATGTGCTGAACCAGTGCCTGGCTGCGACAATGGACTGGATGAGGGCTAATAAACTGAAACTCAATCCAGACAAGACTGAGACGCTGTTGGTGGGTGGTTCCGCTGACCGGATGGAGGGTGTTCAACCTGTTCTGGATGGGGTTGCACTCCCCTTGAAGGAGCGGGTTCGTAGCTTGGGGGTTCTCCTAGAACCATCTCTGTCACTTGAGGCGCAGGTGGCCTCAGTGGCACGGAGTGCCTTCTACCAACTTCGGTTGGTGGCCCAGCTACGTCCCTATCTGGACAGGGATAACCTGGCTTCAGTTGTCCATGCTCTGGTAACCTCCAAGTTAGATTACTGCAATGCACTCTACGTGGGGCTGCCTTTGAAGGTGGTCCGGAAGCTGCAGCTTGTGCAAAATGCAGCGGCCAGATTGATAACTGGAACCAGTAGGTTCGAACGTATAAGACCTACTCTGGCCCGCTTGCATTGGCTGCCTGTATGTTTCCGAGCCCGGTTCAAGGTGCTGGTTTTAACCTATAAAGCCTTACACGGCTTGGGACCACAATACCTGATGGAACGCCTTTCCCGACATGAACCTACCCGAACACTACGTTCAACATCTAAGGCCCTCCTCCGAGTGCCTCCTCCGAGGGAAGCTCGGAGGTCGGCAACAAGAGAGAGGGCCTTCTCTGTGGTGGCTCCCCAATTGTGGAACGATCTCCCTGACGGGGCCCGCCTGGCGCCAACATTGTTATCTTTTCGGCGCCAGGTCAAGACTTTCCTCTTCTCTCAGGCATTTGGCAATATCTGAGGAGCCTGGGGTTGTTTTGTTTTGTTTTTGTAGTTTTTTTGAAGTGTTCAAGTGGTTTTTAAATGTACAGATTGTGTGTATGTTGTATGTTTTTGCTGTTTTAATTTTTGTATATTGTTTTTAATTGTTTTTAATCCTATGTAAACCGCCCAGAGAGCTTCGGCTATGGGGCGGTATACAAATGTAATAAATAAATAAATAAATAAATAAATTACACGGAGGTTGCCTTTTTCACAGCGGCCGGATCAACATTTTCATCAAGCTGTCCACCTCCCCTGCTCCAAACTCTTTCTTGGTCAGTCACCGCTAATTAGCTCAGATCCTGTTAGTGTATATGTGAAACTGTGATCTCCCCAATGTGCATCACTTTACACTTGCTTACATTGAACAGCATTTGCCCTTTTCATGGCCATTCTCTCGGTATGCAGAGATCTTTATGGAGCTCCTCACAATCCTCCATTGTTTTAGCAAGACTAAATAATTTGGTATCATCACCAAACGTGGCTACGTCACTGCTCACTTCCACCCTCATTCTAATATTATGAGAAAGGGAGAAACTGCCTCCCTATCCACTTTCTTCACAACATGCATATAGGAGCGAGCAGTGAGATGGCTAAATTTGCTGCTGATCAAACATGATCACAATCTGCTACTTTAAGATGCAAACAGGAAGAAAAAGCATGTAGCATAAAATGAGCTAAAATAATTAATATAGTAAACTGTAACTTATTCTAATTTAGGATATTTTCCTGTATCATCTTGTGTGCTTCCAGAATAAATTGGGGAGTTTTTAGTCCAGTAGAATTTTTTTTCAGGTTCTCTCCAAATACAGACACAAAACATGAAATGCTTCTTTGCATGAGTCAATCATAGAAAGCTTTTATTTCTGGACATTGGCTATTGAAAAATTCAAATGAGACCCCTCAGATTTCAAGTGAGAGAGCATAACTTCTGGGGTTCATTTATTATTTTGAAAAGTGGGTGCAACACATATCACTAGCTTTGATTTTATATTGGATGTCAAAATGGTGTAACATCCTAGCTGATGCTGGCTGCTTGTCAACTGTATAATATCCAGTCATCCATTACACAAAACCATGAAATTCATTAAACAAAAAACCTACGGTTTACAAAAACAATGTTAAGGCTCCACAGTTTCCAACCAACCACCAAAAAGCAGGGAAATTGGGAGTTAAGGCTCACAAGCCTTAACACCACATCCTCCCTAAGGAGGCAGAAAGTGCAAGTGAAATTCTCATTCTCCCAAAGCAGATAAACCATGAGGACAGGGTGGAGAATATGATATGCAGAGGTGACTGTGGGGTTGTGGAAAACTGATAACGAACAACTTAGGGCCACCTACTTCTCTTTTTTTGTTTAGAGCAGCCTTTCCCCAACCTGGTGCCCTCCAAAGGTGTTGCACTACAACTCCCATCATTGCAAGTCAGTATGTCCCATGGTCAGGAATGCTGGGACTTGTCATCTCAAAAATCTAGATATGCAATTTGATATGCAGAGGTGACTGTGGGGTTGTGGGAAATGATGATGAACAATTTAGGACCAGCTACTTCTCATTTCTTAGAGCATCTCCTTATGTTGAGAGTTGCAACCCAACACATCTGACAGGCACCAGGTTGGCAAAAGTTGTTCAAGAAGAAGGGAAGGCAGAATGTAGATCTCCAGATGTTTTGAAATTCAACTTGTAAAAGCCCCTATCAGCATGGGCAGTTGTCAGGAATGCCGCGAGTTGATGTCCAAAACATCAGGATAGATCTATTTTCTGCCCACATCTGTACTAAAGTATGATGTTTTCCAGCATTGTAATCAATCAAGGAACTACAAAAGAGCTGCATCATTTTAAATAATAAACTGTATAAACCAAATGAAACAACAATGAATGAATCTTGAATACATACGGTAATCCGGATAGCCCTTCAGACGTTAACATTAGTTTTCAACACATGGCATAGGATGTCTGTTTCTTGAATATCAGATAAAGGATTTCTCTTACTTGTTCAGCAGTGTGAGATCAAAGGCAGAGCTACCACCTAATACTTTCATGCATCAGTATTATTTTAAAATTAAGTATGAAATTATTTTTTGTCTTCCCCATAACACATAACATGAGAGTTAAAGTGCAACACATCTGGAGAGCATCAAGCTGGAGAAGGTTGACTCCTATACTTGTCTTCTCAGAAGCCAATGCCACTGAATTCACTAGGGCTTACTCCCAAGAGGTATAGGATTGCAAACTAATCTCATCTGAAAGGTGTTCAAGACAGCCAAACTAAACCTCTGCTGCTCCTCTGTCGCTTTGATGAGATGATGTATTGTGGAGGGATTGTGGGGAATGAACAGTATATGAACAGTATATTTCAACACTTGTGCCGTGTTGGTTGTTGTTAGGACATGCAAAAGAGTGGATTTTGGATAGTCTGAGAGCTTTTTACTGCGGTCCAAAGAGTGCTTTTCTGTGTGGAACTGAGGAGATCATCATTAGCAGCAGGAGAAACAGCATTTTCGGTGGTTGTGTCAATTCTTCTTGCCCTTCAAATGTTAAAGCAATTTGATTCTCTGTGCAATGGGAGTTACTGCTGGAACTTGAGAATGTGACTACAAAGGAGGGCTTTTATGTGGCTGTGTTTATTCCCCACGCCCTGTTTTGCACTTACAAAGTTAACGTCTGAATCGGGAGAGGCTGAGAACGTTACAGTGCCTGGATAATGGCTTGGATGAGGGCCAATAAACTAAAGCTGAATCCTGATAAGACAGAGCTTTGTGGGTTGGTGGTTCCCAGGTCCAGGAATTGGGGTGTTTGCCTGTTCTGGATGGGGTTGCACTCCCTCTGAAGGAGGAGGTCCATAGTTTCAGGGTCACTAGAGGCTCAGGTGGTCCGGAGCGCCCATTATCAACTTCGGTTGGTACTGTAACTATGCCTGCTCCTAGATAGGGATAGCCTGGCCATGGTCATGCACTGGTAACCTCACAATTAGACTACTGTAATGTACTCTATGTGGGGCTGCAGCTAGTGCAGAACACTGCAACTAGGGTGCTCACAGGGACACCTATAAAACCTGTGTTTAAAGAACTGCACTGGTTGCCAGGTTAGCTACTGAGCCACTTACAAGGCTATGTTGTTATCCTACAAAGCCCTAAAGAACTTGGGACCAGCATACCTAGCAGACCACTTTCCCTTATATGTGCCCAGATGACAGCTATGATTCTCAGAGGAGGCCCTTACTGGCCTTTCTGAAATGAATGAAAGAACCTCGGCAGCGGGCCTTCTCTGTAGCGGCCCCCACCCTCTGGAAAACCCTCCCTTGTACGGTTTGGGAGGTGGAAGATGTAACATCCTTTAAACGCTTACTGAAAACATTCCTTTTTACTCCATCTTTCCCTGGATTTTAACTTAGTTGGTTTTATATCGCCTTTTTAAACTTTTTAATTTATCTGACACTGTTGTGGTTTTAACTGTGCACTTCCTAGAGAGCCTCAGCTAATGGGCAGTATAAAAATGTAATAAATAAATAAATAAATAAATAAAGTCCATGTGTCTCGATTTCGAGCTTTTAAGGTGAGGAGCTTATCAGAAAAAAGAACGAAGAACCCTATTTCAGCACCACAAATATGGTTAAAGGCTCAGGGATTCAAACTGTTAAGAATTAGGCTCTCAGAGCCGTCAGCTGGCTAGGTGAACCTATCAGTTCAAATGTTCTTTCCCTCCCATTTATGAAGAAATGTGCAAAGGTTGGTAATGTCTTTTCAGAAACTGAAGTGACCATTCTCACCCGCCCCTTAGAAAGGGTGCCTCCCACCCAACTCAGCCCTAGGAGTGCAACTGCCCCTGTCTTGCTACAGCAAGGGGGCAATGGCAATTCTACTGCTGAGTCTGTTGCCCTCTGAGACCTTGCCCCCAATGCCCTGCTCTTTGGGGGAAGGATATTTACATCCTTAACAGAGCCAGGCATTGCAGGATGAGATCTCAGAGGGCAGCGGTAGACTCAGCTGAAGGAGCACAGCTGCCACCTTGCTATGGAGAGAACAACAGCATGGCTACAGATGCCTGGAGAGCATCAGCAAGAGCCACATTGAGCAGCAGGTCAGGTAGTGCGGTTTGCTGCTGCAGATCTTGTGGGGGGGGGGAGCTGGTGGAGGAAGAGGGAGAAATGCAGGGGATGGAAGAGGAAGAGGAAGAAGCATAGAGGGAGGAATAAACATGGGTGTGGGGAGAGGGAGTCCATCTCAGGTAGCAAAATGTCTTTGGCTGATCCTACTTCTCATTTTTGTATCCATTGGGATGGCCTTTGTGCTCCCTCTAAATCATTCTTTGGCAGCTCAGTATTTGGGCATATTTCTTTAACCAAGAACAGGAAATGGCCATTCATGTCTGGACCTTCCTCCTCTCCAGCAGAGCTCTAATTCTGATGCTGAAACGGTTGCCAGCCCACTTCCTACATCCCACTGCCACTACCTGAGGGATTTTATTCTGGAAATTTACCAAGGTTTACCTCTACAAGAGCTGAGTGCAAATCGGGAGTTGAGGCGTTTTTTCTCTTCGATTATGCGCATTATCGAATGCGCGTTAAATAGTGAGTTTTATTTTGCTGCGGCCGTTAACGCGCATTTTGACTGTGTGAACAAGCGATTCTCCACATTAACTACTTGTAAAGCGCATTTCAAACAACCGGTAAGGCCACCAGTTGTGCGCTCAATTACCTCCTGCGTACAGTCATTTACCATAAAGCGCTTCCGAGAAGATGCGCATAATCGGAGAACCAGCCATCAAACCGAATTCTTGTAGAGGGAGTCTAAGAGTCCTTGCTCTGCACTCAGGACTTCTGAACATGTTTGCAGCCTGCATTGCTGACTCTGGGGAAATGTAGTACTTCCTGCTCATTTACCAGACAGTTTAAAACAAACAACATTTACAACTGTTTCCAGACAGAGGGCTACCAATCATTGGTCTTCCACTGTAAGCTGCAAGCATACAAGCAGAATTTGCAATTGACCATACATACTTCAGGGGTTATTTTGGTGAGTGCATCTTTCCATGTTCTGGCTACATGGTAGGTATAGCCGTGTGGACAGTTTTGTCCCCTCCTTCCCTCCCTCTCATTTGTCAACTCACAAACCCTTCTCTGGTCATTTTGAAGCAGGTGCTTCTAAGCCTTTGTTTTTAGGACCTTGGTGTTTGTGTGTGTGTTTACAGTTTTTGAAGCAGTGCAATTCCAACATTTCAAAAATTGTTTTTAAAAAGAGTGCCTGCAGAGCCCAGGATAAGAGAATTGCTAAGCTTACTTCTGAGTAAACATGGTTATGGATAAGGTTGTAAGTTCCATTGATTTCATCTGAGTATGGCTAACCCTAGCCCACAATTGGATCTAATCACACAACCTGAACTAATCCATTTCAGAAGCCAGCTTAAAAATGGGCTTGATCTCCCTTCCTTGATAGTTCCACTATTCTGTCATAGCACAACTGTGAAAATTAAACTTTTTTTTATAAAAAAGATGGTGGCTGTAGCACAGGTCTAAAAGATTGAAACCTTACAGGCAGAATCTACAGGTCTGTATTCCAAAGTGCTGCTGTTTTCCATGTAATCTTGCAATTAAATCACTAATTGAAGTGTGTCGTTGAGGAAACCTCATTCCAGGAGGCAATCAATTAAGGCTGAGTGCCTGTAGATCACGGGAAAAGATTGGTGGTGCAGGGCATGAAATGGCCCTGAAACTCAAAATGCATGGCAAGCAACGGAGGAAGGAGGGTCATTCACAACATATCATCTACCTTTCCCTGGGGACAACCCCTCTCACTGTGCCTGAATCACACATTTTCCTATCCATATCTGCAAAGAACTTGTGCTATTATTCTGCTCTTTCCTGCCTTCACAGATTTTCTGTGGTAAGAAAAAAACAGAACAAGCAGTGGGGAAGCACAGGGGGATTACAGCTGGCTTACAACATCATCTCCCCCCCCCCCATAAAATGATGTGAAGGGGCATAGTGATTGCTAGGAATGGAGGAGAAATTCATTCAGTTCACATTTCGTTCATTCAGTACATTTATATCCCACTCTTCAGAAGTATATTCCCACAAAATACCTAATTTGTAGATCCTGAACCTGTACACAAACCACAATGCAATAATAGAGTTGGAAGGGGCCTCTAAGGCCATCCATCCAACCGCCTGCTCAATGCAGGAATCCACCTTCAAGCATCCCTGGCAGATGGCTGTCCAGCTGCCTCTTGAAGGCCTCTAGTGTGGGAGAGCCCACCACCTCCCTAGGTCATTGGTTCCATTGTTGTACTGCTCTAACAGTCAGGAGGTTTTTTCCTGATGGCCAACTGGAATCTGGCTTCCTGTAACTTGAGCCCATTATTCCATGTCCGGCACTCTGGGATGATCGAGAAAAGATCCTGGCCCTCCTGTGTGTGACAACCTTCCAAGTATTTGGAGAGTGCTATCGTGTCTCCCTTCAGTCTTCTCTTCTCCAGGCTTAACATGCCCAGCTATACTTCTGTTATTGTACCCCAAAATGTAGCTTTTTTTGCAGCCATATCACACTGTTGGCTCATATTCAGCTTGTGATCTACAACAATTCCAAGATCCTTCTCGCTTGTAGTATTACTGAGCCAAGTATCCCCCATATCTTTCAGTATTTTCATTTCTCCAAATTTTGCCGTGAAATTCTCAGATAAAAATGCATTTATGTGTATATTAGGGGAAATGCATACAAATATGAGGCATTCAAGAGACAGCTGGACAACCATATGTTAGGTATGCTTTAAGGGGGATTCCTGCAATCTTAGGCTATGTCTTATTCAGCAAAAATATCCTGTTCCGGGTCTCCTGGACCCCACAACACCTTTTCAACAAGGGGCTATCTAATTTACATAATTGTTGGAGATGTAACAAACCTAATGCTTCTTTAACTCATATGTTTTGGCAATGCTCAGTAGTCTCCTCCTTTTGGGAGGAGGTTAAAATAAGGATAAATCTTGTCCTGAATCAATCTTTAATATGGAAGGATGTGCATGCCCTTCTAAACTACCTGCTGGTTTCTTGAAATAGAGACACCAAAAACAAGATCACTTAAGAAATGTAAGAAATAAACTGGTTATAATTCTCAGTATATCATGGTTGACAGCTAGAGTAAAACAGCCTAAGGAGAAGCCAGCTCACTATCTAATGAAAGATTGGATATACCGTATAAGTTGCATAGAATATATGAAGGAGATGAATCTATTAGTCAGAAAACTTTATAGGCATCTGTACTTCATTAAAATTTGACCAGAAGTTTGAATGGTTTCTACACATGAAAAAATGGAAACCATGGTGCCATAATACCTGTTTTGCTAAGGTGCAGCAATCAGAACTGTACACATTATTCCAGGTGTGATTCCACCATAGATTTGAAAAAAGGCATTATGGTATTGGCAATTTAATTTTTTTATCCCTTTCCAAATGATCCCTAACATGGAATATGCTATCTTGGGGAATAAATTAACATTAGAAACAAGGATCCATAAGTCATTGTCAGCCTGAACATTCCTCTCGGTTGAGGTACCAATTGATATGTTTTAATAACTTGTTACAATTCCTCCACTTTATTTTATTATCCTTTCACACTAATGAACTGTGCTGAAAATATCATGGCCCAAACAATCTCACATCAGCAGAATTAAATGAGCACTTTCAGCATTGCCACGTCGTTCAGCAGGGCTTCCTGAACACAGTAGACTGGTCCACTGGCATGTGAAGGGAGCCCTGCTGGTTAAGACTAATGCAACAATACTATGCACACTCACTGGGAGTAAGTTTCATTGAACTCTGTGGGACTTCCTTCTAACTAAACATACATCCAACAGTGAAGCATCCTTTTAATAATGAATATCAGCCAGATGCTTTTGAGAATCTCACAAGGAGGGTAAGAAGGCAAAATATCCTGCTTTTCTGGCTAGGAGGGAATGTATTTATAGTATTTGGTTGGCTATATAGTAAACCATGTCCCTTGAATAAGAAGTTTATGTTAATTGAACAACAACAAAATCTTAAAATTTACAAACGTGCAAGAGGAACTTTGTAAGTGCTAGCAGGATACGTTTATGAATTGTGAGCATATTAGGAATTAAAACTGCCTTGCGTTGACAGTAATTAATAGTACTTTAAAGTATTTAGCTCAATGCTCTGGGGAAGAATGTTTTTAGCCTTGCCATAAGCAATAAAATTAATTTTTGAAGCTGAAAAATCCTTAAGCGAAAATATTTTGAAAAAGATGAGTAAAAAGGGCAATTTCCATAATTTATATGCATGAACTTGGAAGACATACACAAAATAACAATGAGATTAAGAACTTTGTCTCCTATTATAAAAATCTATATAAAACTGAGTATCCCAAGAAAGTGCTGTGTCCAGTTTAGAGTGTCACATTTTAAGAAAGACATTGACAAACTAGAGCACCTACAGAGAAGAGAGACCAGGGGTGCCTCTACACGAGACGTTTAAAGCTCTTTGAAGTCTCATCAAAATTTTTACCTCTACAAGAGCAGAGCGCAAATCGGGAGTTGAGGCATTTTTTCTCTCCGATTATGCGCATTATCGAATGCGCGTTAAATAGCAAGTTTTATTTTGCTGCGGCCATTAAAGCGCATTTTGACTATGTGAACAAGCGATTCTACGCATTAACTACTTCTAAAGCGCATTTCAAACAACCGGTAAGGCCACCAGTTATGCGCTCAATTACCTCCTGCGTACAGTCATTTACCATAAAAGCGCTTCCGAGAAGATGCGCATAATCGGAGAACCAGGCGTCAAACCGAATTCTTGTAGAGGGGGTCCAGAATGGTGAGGGGGCTGGGAACTGAGTAATGTTTGAAATGAGTGGGTATATTTAGCCTGGAGAAAAGAAGATTAAGAGGAAGCATGATTAAGAGGTCTTCCAATGTCTGAAAGTCTGCCATGCAGGGTTTTTTTTACAATTTAAAACTTTTAATTTTTTCAGACAACGGTAAAACACAAACAATACAACATACAACATTAAAATGGACTTCCGAATTTCTCCAACAAACAAAAATATCTACGTTTTCTTAATGCTTTAACCCAATAAGACTAATAAAAAACAAAACAAAATAGTGAGTGAATTTCCCAACTTTCCTATCTTTATCAGTTGTTTTTCTTCCAATTTAATCGCTGAATCCGCATGCAAATATGTCCTTCCCTTCTCTCTCCTTTAAAAACTCTATCAAAGGTTTCCATTCCTCAGTGAACCCAGTTATTGCTTTATCTCTTATTATCGCAGTGAGTTTTGCCATTTTTTCCAATTCTGTAATTTTCAACAGCCATTCTTCCTCTGTTGGTACTCTCTCAGTCTTCCAATTCTGGGCATATATTAATCTTGCTGCCGTTATCATGTATAAGAATAAAGTTCCATAGCCTTGCATCAACTGTTCGTCTGTTATCCCCAACAAAAAGTACTCTGGACGTAGTTGTGTTTTAGTCTTCAGTACATTCAGTACATACTTCAGTCTTCAGTAGGCTGCCATGCAGTTTGATGGGGCAGGCTTGTTCTCTGTTGCACCCAAAGGCAGGACTTGAACCAGTGGGTGGAAGTTGCAGTGAAGCAGATTTCAACTAAACATCGGGAGAAACTTCCCAACAGTAAGAGCTATTCAGCAGTAGAAGAGGTTTGCCTTGGGAGGTGCTCAGTTCTCCTTCACTAATGGTATTTAAGCAGAGTTTAGATGGCAGTCTGTCAGGGATGCTAGTAACCTTAGGCACTAGTAACCTCAGGACTGGATGACTACAATGTTGCCCCTTTTCATTATGTAGCTCCTTTACATGGCACTGGCTGGCTGTTCACTACTGGGCCAACTTTAAGGACCAGGTTATTTAAGCGAGTGTCATCTCCCTTATCTCCCTTCAGATGGGATGTTCCTGGTGGCTCCACATGGACCTGTGCCTTTCTGTGGAACTCCCTGAGGCCAGGCAGGCATCAGTATTTTTTTTAAAAAATTAATTTTATAAAATATAACCAAAGAAGTGATCAATCTCCTAACAATTGATGTCTAAACAACTGTTACATAATAGAAGAGAATGATTAATACAATTGGGGGGCGGGGCGAACAAGACAGGAACAGGAAGGAAAAAAAGAAAAGAAAGAATTAAATAAATAAACAATTATACTAAATAAGTGTGCTATATGATCTTCATTTGTTGTTATGATATCCAAATGCTCAGAGCTGAAGCTGGCATGTGTTGCTGTAAGCCCAGTTGTGGCGTATGTTGAATAAATCTCCTCCATAGAGCGTAAAAGGAGAGCGTTTCTGTTTTTCCTTGGATTAGAAATAAATCATGAGTTATTTTTTCTGATATTACCACAGACCATATATTTCGCTACCATGCAGGTAGGTTCAAATTGTCCAATTTTTTCCATTGTTGTGTGATTGTCTGGCAGGCGGCAGTTTAATAATAATAATAATAATAATAATAATAATAATAATAATAAATCTTTACGTTTCAAACTTGCATTAGATCCTTTGTATATTGATAATAAAAATAATTCTGGATCATATACAATAGTTTCTCCAGTAATAGTCATTAATTCTCTATGTACGAATGTCCAGAATCCCTGTCTATGTGGACAAGTCCACCATAAATGAAAATATGTGCCTTTTACCCTGAAGCCGCTCCAACAAAGGGGGCTACATGTTGAAGTAATATGTGCTAGCTGTATTGGTGTACGATACCATCTATGTAGTCTTTTCAGAGAAGTTTCTTGAATAGAAGCTGATATAGATCCAAATGGTCTCTTGTTCCATAATTTATTCCAGCTAGTATCATCTAATTCCCTTCCAAAATCTCCTTCCCACACTTTCTTTAAGCCCACCATCGAACCCATCTGAGTGTCTATTAGGATGGCATAACTTAAGGAAACAATTCCCTTCCCTCCTTTCCCTACCATTAACATTGCTCGTTCTAGCACTGTTAAGGTTCTAAGTGCATGTGTCTTTATGTTGGGATCTCTAAGGAAGTGGGATAGTTGTACTTCTTGTAGCCATCCTGGGCCTAGGTCTGCTAGGTCAGCTCTAAGTTGTTCTATTGTTTTTGGTTTATCCTGGGCATAAAAGTCTCTAAATCAAAAGTATCCCTTCTTCTCCCATTCAGAGATTTTAATAATGATAGTTATGTCTAAGTTGCCTAGATATGTTTGTAATGGGATGGGGGGGGGGGGCCATACTGGAGACAGTCTGGATTGCTACTTTTTCCAAATTGGGAATGTAGTCTTTGTATATGGATTTTGGCTATTGTTTAACTCCTTTGTTTTTATAGGTTGAAAAGGTAGGGCCCATAAAGGGCCCTTATTCAACATTTCTTCTTCCAGACGTATCCAATTTTTGTTTGCCTTCGTAATGATAAAGTGGAGCTGCCGTAGCTGAAAGGCTTCATAATATAATGCAAGGTGTGGGAGTCCCCAGCCTCCTCCGCTTGGTTTATTGTAGTACAGTTTTAGAGCCAGGCGAGGTGCTTTAGCTTGAAAGACAAATCTATTGATTTGACTTTGCCAGGACTTCAATAGTTTTGGCTGGAGGACAATGGGGAGGATCTTGGAATAAGAATAAGAACCTAGGAATCAAAGACATTTGTATTGTAGCTATTCGTCCTAAAATTGACAGATTTAATTTATTCCATCTCTTCAAATCTGTAGTCATAATTTTAATAAGGGGGCCATAATTTATTTTATATAGTTTGTTAATTTTCCTGGGAATATAAATTCTGAATATTTAAAAGAAGTTCTACAAATTGGTGTTCCCAACGTATGGCTAATATATAATTTTGACATAATAATAGATTTTTCAAAATTAACTTTTAACCCTGTCGCAAATCTGAAGTTTTCAAGTTCTTCCTTTAAATTGGAAACAGATCGGTATGGGTCTCCCAGCATAATTATCATGTCATCCGCATACACACCAATCACATGTTCTTTTTCACCCCCTCCTCTGTATCCAATTATACCTGGGCGTTGATGTCTTATATTAGCCAATGGTTCCACACAGAGGGTGAAGAGCAAAGGGTGACAAAGGGCAGCCTGGTTTCCTTCCCCGTTCCAGAGTAATAAGTGGAAAATCTATATTATTCGTGCGTATTACTAGGCAGGCGTCAATATTGTGTTATTTTGGGTGCCTGCTGAAGACATCTTTATTTCAAGAAGCCTTCCATGATTGACCAGCCATGGTTTTTATTGTACCATGTTTTAAAATAAAGTTTAAATACATTGTTTTAGTCTTTATATATTTTAATGGTGTTTTTATGCGTTTTATCTTTTATTGTTCAGTGCTCTGGAATCTGTTTAGATGTGGAGCAGTATAGAAATGTTGTAAGTAAATAAATACATGCTGTGGCTGCATCCTGCATTCTAGAAGCTGCATTGAGCTCTGGGTTGGACTAGATGATCTCCATGTCTATGATTCTATGAACACATGCACAATATTGGCCTATGTTACTCTAGATCAGACCTATAAGATCTATGGAATGCTATGGGTTAAGAGATTAAATAAGATATCTGAATGTGTGTATGTGTGTGGTCAAAATTGGGTTTAGTCAAGGCCAACATCTATGAGATAATACAGGAAGAGCTCCAGATCTGCTAAATATATGCCATAACTGAAGGCTTGCCATGCATTTCCAGTTTCGGGGCCATTTCATGTCCTGCACCAGATATCATTACCCCGATCTACAGATGCTTAGCCTTTGTTGCTTGCTGCTTGCTGTGCAATCCTATGCATATCTACCCAAAATGCCCTTCCATCCCTGTCCATTTTGGGAGGATTGGGGTCAAATCTGATTGGCTGCCATTTGCACAAAGCCTTTGTGCATTTCCATTATTTTAATGCCTTTGCCAGTTGCAGAGGCAGTTTCCTAGCTCTTTAGGAAGGAAGCCATTTTGTTGTGATAGCTGCATGCACACACACACACACACACACACACACACACGCACAGAGAATTGCTTGAAATGACACTGCCAGACCAGGAGCCCCTTCCTAGTCCATGCAGCACAGCAGCTAGTGCAATTGCACCAAGCAAGCAAGCACACTGCCAATCCCACACTGACTAATCCTGGGAATGGGGGAAGAGAGAGGGGGGAAGAAGGAAGCGGCAGTTTGGCGCCCTACTTAGCCCTGCCGACCGGCCATCTCTAGTTCTCAATAAATGCGACAAGAAAGTAAGACGTCACCTATGTTATGTCATATTGTTTCCATTTCCTCTGAACCAGAAGGCCATAAACTGTTGGAAAAAAGTGTTCCCTTAAACCTCCTATCCAAGAGAGCGGAAAGTATCACATCAATATCTGCAAGAGTGAATGCCCTCCTATATGTTGAAATGCTTGATTTCTGCAAACATTTGGCTTGAAAATTAAGATAAACAGGGTAAATGCTAAATAACAAAAGATGGGCAGCTTTTATTTGCTGCTGAGAGTGAATTTTGAAAACCCGTTTATTTGATATGCTAGATAATACATCTAAGTAGATATTTAATAATTTCACTTTATTCTTCGCTATAAAATATACATATATAAAGGAGCCAACGTTCTATTTAGACAGCAGATGCTAGCTTTCCATGTACAGGATGAATTTGATTAGAGAAGGATATATAAGAGGCTGTCCTTTATGCATACCTGCAACTTTGAATTAGCTCAAAATCTGCTCAACAAAGTTTGTTTGCCTGCCAAACTTGTGCATTGGTCCATATGATTGATCATGAAATGTGCCTCCATGTAGAGGCAATAGAAGGATGTTTCTCTTGGCCTTTATATCTACTGAAAAATCTTTATTTTGCTGTACAATTATTCTTGCTGACTATTCTTCCTAGTGTTTTTAAAGCCACTAGACACATATAAAACATTTTGTATGTCAAAAGAAATTCTCATTCAAGAGTGGCAAATATGCTTCTGTTTGCTTACAGCCTATTAGAACTAAAATTCTATTAAATGGCTTTGAAGGTGTGAAAGGTTAATTCAAGGAGAGTCTGCAAGAAAACCATCCTAGTGTAAAACATAAATCTGTTCTACATTTAAACTTCATGTCATCCTGCAGCTAAAAATAGCAATGATCATTAAGCAAAATTTGCTCCTAAACATTAATAGAAATTTATTACATCTTATGGTTCTGAAAGACAATTAAGTTTAATTTCCTTGTGGAGAACATGCCCATTGAAATTGCTGGCTAGCTGGATATTTATTTATTTATCGACCAAGGAAATTAGTTTTATACCTATTCATATTTATACTGTCAATTACAGACACACTTTGAAATATTTTAAGTTGCATGTTTTACATCCATCTGATTGCAAACATACATTTTGTAAAAGCTGCAAAACTAATATTTTATTTACAAAGCATGGCATTCATACATGGACCACAACTTTAGCAACTTATTAAAAGGATCTGTAACAGGATAAGTTCAAACTATTCAACTAACCTCCATCCACAATGTGGGCATTAACCTTACGAATAAGAAATTGGAGCCCTTCTCCCTCCATCTCATCCCAGCTTCTTCAACTTCACCCTGGCTCAGCACCAAAGAGCAGGCACACCTTCCTGCTCATGGCTCTTCAAAGCCTGCACACCGGATTTTGTTCCATGGGAAGCCTTGCCATTTCACCAACATCCCTGGGTAGATGAGTGAGGCAAGCCCCAAAGAGTTTCCTATCCCTGTTCCCCTTTAGACTAACAGCCTTGAGAGACAGGTCTAGGGGTGTCCCTTTAGACCTCTTTCACCCTCTTTCAGTGTGTTGGCCAATCTTCCTCTTCATCCATTACCTGAATTGGCATATGCTTAGTCTCTCTCTCTCTCTCTCTCTCTCTCTCACACACACACACACACACACACACACACACCCCTGTACCTAATACAATTATCTGCTACATTATACCCCTCATCCATGAGGTAAACTAAAGCCTTTAGACAACCTTGACATAATGCCTAAGACTCCCGTCTTGTTCACAAAACCAATAAACCACTGGTCGCAGAGTCAGCAACTCATAGGAAATGGCACATTCTCCCATGAGACATGGCTCCCCAGAGTGATGAATACTGAGCCCACCGTTTGGCATAAGACTATACCATGTATGGAAGCTGTCTAAAGCCTCAATGGATGCTTCATCAGGGGTCAAGCTCTGTATGGATATGCAATGTGATTTGACAGAGAAAGGAGCTCAGGCCCTGAAAGTGTAGGCTGGGCACCAGAGAAGGGAAGAAAGCGTGCTAAGAAAGATCACAAAGAATGGATTTGAGAGTCAAACAATCCCCATGCTGAACTTGGAGCTGTGACAGTGGCTGAATTCGGACAACATGATAGTCAATGCTGGGGTAATAATCAACTTTACAGTTGTTCATCTAGGGGTACTCCCCACACAACATGGTAATAAATAATCAACTGTGGTGTGGATTAGGATCAGCGCTGGGTTGACTATGGCAGCATTCGGACGATACGAGAATCAATACAACTGACGATTGTTTCCCCCCGCCCCCCGTTGCTTATTGTGTCATCCGAATTCAGCCAGTGAGTCTGTCCACATTTGTCCCATGATCCAAAAACAGTAAGAGTAATCACTGATGCCCAAACTCAGAGGCAGTTAAAGATGTAAAAACATGTGAACAGTGACCCTGGGCTACACACAAAAGGAACAATAGCTTGATTATGAGAATGAAAAGGAATCTCAAGGTGATTCATGGCTAACTGGTTGAGTTAAAGGTATCTGACTAAAAATTACAGAACCCATGCAACTGGCAAAAGCTGGGTATAGTTATACAGAATAAAAGAGTATGTGACAGGTGCTCAGGTGGTGCTTTAACCTGCAGATCCAGTTTAAAGTGAGGACACTTCAGAATTAGTCCATGTTTCCCACCAAGGCTCTGAATTATTATTATTATTATTATTATTATTATTATTATTATTATTAAGATGCATCTAAGAAGGGTATGTAATTATGTATGTAATAAACAACATTACCTGCAATTATGAGTTATGTTGGAAGTAGTCTACTTTTTTAAAACAAAAATACAACATTTTAAATTCGGTCTTGACATGTATTTCTAGTCAATACACACATAACAAAAGCCTATTGGAAAGGATTTGTGTTATTGCCCTCTTGGTGTAACTGTATGCCAAATGTTAGAAGTGATTGTCTTAAGTACAAAAGCTAATGTTTAACTAATTTTGCATTTTCTTTTTATTTCTAGGTCTTGAGTTTTGGACATTGGGTGAGGGTGTTGGTTTGGGGATAGTCCATTCACCCCCCAGATTTGGATTACGTTCTCCTGGAGAATTGCCAGCAGAGAGAAGTCTTGCTCCATTCCTTTTGGAAACTTTCATTGCTGAAGTAGCCTTAAGTTTTGGTCCACAGTCATGTGGTCACCACAGCTGCTGTTCATCACAATGCTCTTGGCATCCGCAGTCCAAGGTAAGTGCATGAAGAGATGTTGGGTTTCATCCAATTCTGTTTTTTTCATGGGCTGTGAAAATATACAGCTCCTGTTGACTTGTAATTTTGAAAAATATGGCATTGATTATCCTGCCAGGGCTCTGAAAATGAGAAATGTTTGATTCAGGCATGAGAAATGTTTGATTTTGTAAATCCAGGGTCTGTTCAGACAACATGCTAAGTGTGTCGTGTCATTGTGAGAAATGCAGTGTTCCATAAATCTGCTGTCCAATGGCAAGTGTCCCTCTAGAAGTAGCAAGTGTCCCTCTAAAAGTAAATCATTGTTTTCATGGCTTTCTTGAGAATGGGAAGGAACTTGTCCCCAAGGCATCTCTCAGCCACAAATTAAAATAAAATACAGCAATAAAAAACAGAGACCTAAACCCAGACCTGATTAAAACATGCAACAGCCATGGGGGTGGGGGTGTCAGATCAAATTATACATTTAATGTATTATTATTATTTTAACCACTTGATAAAAAACCACTAAATTTATTTATTTATTTATTTTATTCCATTTGTATACTGCCCCATAGCCGAAGCTCTCTGGGCGGTTTACATCAGATTAAAACAATTAAAAACAATATTCAGAAAGGGCTGGGGTGGGATTTGAGCCTCCTGACTGAGAGAACCCTACTCTCTGGTACCCCAACTAAAAAGCATTTGCCCCACATCATAGAGAATTGAGCTTCCACGGCAATGGAATGCCAAGCAAGGCCTCAGATGGCAACTGCAGTAGTTGAGCTCATGTGGGAAAATGTAGTCCTTTGACTGCCCTGGTCCCAAACTATTCAGGGCTTTATACGTAATAAGCAGCATTCTGAATTTTGCCAGAAACAAACTTATAGCAAAATTACATTGAATAAGATTGGAGTAATATGCTCCAAAAAGCGAGCCCGAGATAACACTTTGGTTACTGAAGTTTCTGAACACTTTTTACAGGCTGCCACATGTAGAGTACATTGCAGTAATCTAATCTAGATGTGGACAAGGCATGTCCAATTCCATAACTGTAGTCAGACATCAATTCAGAATCTCCAACACCTCCCCAGGGAGATTTTCATGTGTTGATATGATATGATAGGGCTGGTAGTGATATGATAGAGCTGGGTGTCATCTGCATCCCAACAATTTCATGTTCAAGTTGACTAGTAAAGGGAACAAGATGGAGACCAACAGCCAAAGTGTCCAGGAATAATCTCCCAATACCACCTTTTGGAACCTATCCTTTAGACAGGACCAAAGCTAGACTACATTAATAGAAGTATAGCTTCCAAATCACGCGAGGTATTGGTTCCCCTCTATTCAGCACTGGTTATGCCTCATTTTGAGTATTGCTTCCAGTTCTGGGCACCACACTTCAAGAAGGATGCAGACAAGCTGGAGTGTGTTCAGAGGAGGGCAATGAGGATGATCAGGGGTCTGGAAACAAAGCCCTATGAGGAGAGACTGAAAGAACTGGGCATGTTTAGCCTGGAGAAGAGAAGACTGTCATGAAGGTTGTCATGAAGAGGGGGGTGAGGATCTCTTCTCAATTATCCTAGAGTGCAGGGCACAGAATGATGGACTCAAGTTACAGGAAGCAGGATTCCGCCTGGACATCAGGAAAAACCTCCTGACTTTTAGAGCAGTATGGCTATGGAACCAATTACCTAGGGAGGTAGTGGGCTCTCTCACCCTAGAGGCATTCAAGATGCACCTGGACAGCCATCTATCAGGTATCCTTTAAAGTGGATTCCTGCATTGAGCAGGGGGTTGGACTCGATGGCCTTATAGGCCCCTTCCAACTCTACTATTCTATGATTCTATTATCTATGAAAGACATTGCACAACTGTGCTTGCCATCCCTATACTGGCAGTTCAGAAAGATACTATTGCTGATAGTATTGAAACCTGACCAGAAGTCCAACAGAATCAACAAGGATGCACTCTCTCTGTCCAACCTTTGTACAGAGGAAACCCAGTCCTGAAACTGGACCAGGACCAGATTGGAGAGGAATAATACAATGAATGTATCACCTTAGGGGGGGAAATAGCCCTTTGACAGACTTGCCTGACTACTCTTTTCATGTGTTGTTTGGTGTCTGCTCTTCTGGAAGATGTTTCTGGAGGAAACAGTCAAAGTCTCTGAATGCTGGTATCAATGCTGGCACTGTGTGTATGAAGTTACAAGAATGCCTGGCAATAAAGGAAAATTCCAAAAGCGTTGTGATACTGTAGTCTGGTCTGAATCTCAGTCAGGTTTCACTTCCCCTAGGCCAATAACAGTATGTGCCTGTGACATTATACATAACCAGTTCACGCATCCCAGTTAGCATCACCCGTCTCCAGCCTCAGTTCTTAATCTAACTTCAAATGTCAAATGCGAGAGTGTGAAGGTGTGTTGTCGCCATTTTCTTATTTCACAGCTGCCGCTTTGGTGTTTCCAATCTATTGCCCCTTTTTATCCCCATAAAGATAAATTTGTGATAATGTAACTAGCAGGATGCAAGCAAAAGCATGTGAAATTCTCACTTAACATGATCCTATAAGAGAAAAAAAATACATTTGGAGTTTCATTTTCACATTGATTCATGCTTTGAATGACCAGACTTTCATGTGATACTTCACTATTAATGCAGTATATCAACCCTCTGAATTAATTGCTAAATAATAACACGTCATAGGTGTGTAAATTCTGCTGTTTCAGACTAGGAGTTTTTCATGTTTCCCTTTCAAATGCGTGTCACCTGGATATTGCTAATTTGAGAAATAATTTGTATTGGGCTTTTTTCTGCAAATGCTTTTTTAATTCACCGGCTAGGGATGGAGATAACATGCATTTGCATTTCACACTGATTGGTGATTTAACCATAAACAAAGTTGTTGTTTTTTCATTCCTCGAGTGTTATTGCTCCCTAGTTTAAATTATATGCAAGTGTACTCCAAACATGACAGCATTTCTTAGGCAAACCAGTTAATGCTAGGAAATGTATCTGTGCAGTTTTGAACAGTGTAAAAGACAATACATCCACAATCAAAACTCTTTGGACATACACAATTCTATTTACTCTAGATGTTCTCAGAATTTTAAACCTCAATAGAACGTGATTTGGCCATGCCAATGGGTCCAGTGTTAGGTTCTACACTTCCAGATCACCATCCTCCTGCCTAGTAGTGAAAACCAAATTGAGATTCTGTCCTGCCACATGCATTGGGATAGTGGCATGTTAGGACAGCCCCATGGTGGTCATGGTATCCATGAAGCCACTCCAGAAATTGTAGCCTTAGCATGGAAGTTGAATTCACCCAAGGCCAACAGCCTGGGTTCCTCAACTCCAAGTCTGACATCACTTCTGTCAGCTCTGGCAAAGCAACTGTTGAGCAGTGAGATGGGCAGTACACCAACAGAATCTCTAATCTGTGCTGAGAGCCCAATACCAGGTACAGACATTCCAAATCAGGACTCACCTAGATAGGAAATCTAGAGAGTGAGATGGAACTCTTGTAGATTATGGAGTAGGGGTGGACAGACCCTGTCCAACCCTAATGTTTAGGCTGGTGCTGGACCACATACCCAGGTGGACACAGCTGGGATAAACTAACCCCACCTGACTCTCCCAGCCAGTGGCTTTCTCATCCATGATCAGGTCATCGATGATAGAGTTCTTATTGTATAATGACCTGGCATTAATTAATAGCACCAGCAGACTTGAGGGCATGCTAATAGGGCAACCAGTCTCCACTCAGTTGTGAGGAAAACCAGATGTAGGAATAGATACTAATTGGCTGTTCCTACATCTCCTTAGCTGGCCCCAGACCATTTCTCCCCCTGCCCATAATTATTTCAAGGGTAGCGCCCCATCACCACCTCCCCGATTACTTGCTTTTCTCAAGCACATCTTTAAGGGCTAATAAAATAATCTGCATTGGGTTTCCGAAGACTACAGTTCCAGGAACAGTATTCAAGTCCAGCTAGATAACACCCACCCACACACCCCAGCAGTTTCAAGTCCAGTGCCAGTTGGAATGCATTTTGTCAGGTGGGCACTTCACCTGCCCAGGAACACAGGTGGCTTCCTTCAGCCTGGATTACCAGAAAGCCCTCCCACAGCAGTAATAGGGGGCAGGGAGAGATGTCATTAGGCTACGCTTTCTCACCTGCCCTCCAAATGGACTAGCTGCAAGATGGTGGTGTAAGGAGGAAGAGTTCCAGTTTGTTAGGCACTGAGGAACATTCTGGGACAAGCTGCGACTTTGCAAGATGGACAGGCTGCACTTGAAATAGTGCTTAACATAAAAAGGGTGGCAGACCAGCTTTTAAATTGAACTCTGGGGGGAAACCACAGGAACTGGGAAGCATCCAGTTCAAATTGAATCAACCCTAGGGAATGAAGGTGAAAATATTTCTGATTGCCCAAATGGGGAGAGGGAGGGCATAGGCCATGAGCATATGGAGAAACAGTAGCCAGTCAAAGAGGCCTAAGGGCCATAGCAGAAGATGAACATGCCAGACACTTCAGTAGAGGGACACCATGTATAGGTGTTTAAGTGCTAATGCTGGATGGGAGAGTTGGAGTGCTTGGTTTTAAGGAGAGAACTTAAGATATAGTGGGCATAACAGAAACCTAGTGGAATGGAGAGAACCAATGGGATATGATCATCTCTGAATAATGTCAGAAGTGTCTATAGGCATGTGACACTCTATCAGTGTCACATGCCCATCATTTAGCATAAACATATTCTGGCAAGCTAACACCAAACACCAGAAACAGTGATAACATGTATTGGTAGCAAAATCAAGTTTCATAGGTGAACTGCTTAAATCTCACAGTAAAAGCTTAATGGCTGCAACTCTCCAGAAATCATACACTAATAACTATAATCATGTAAGAGATCAGTACAACTTGGTTTCCCCATTACATTATCTACAGTTCTGAATACAGGGCAAGGGGTTCTAATGGTTACTTGCGTAAACCATACCAGGCAATCAAAGACAAGTGTTCTTTAAAAAGACCTCGGAATAAACGCACAGAGAGATTTAATCCAACCTTGAAATCTTCATTGGTACCTCTATGCTGCATGGGTCCAGGCCTATGAAATCTAAGAGTCAAAAGATAGGTTCAAGAGTAAGTCTAAAATAAACCCCTCACACACAGAAATTGAGACAACTACAGCTTCCACTTTGGTATCTCCATGCTACATGGATCAAGACATAGAAAAATAATGATCACTCCAAGCCAGCAGGCCCTCTAGAATATTGAAGATGACCTTGTCCATAGCAAACTAGAATTCAGGTTCTATGAGAAGTATAATAATACATTCCATGGTAGGTTCTGAATTATGTGAATTCAAACTGACAGTGTTTACAACAATTCAGGTAAGAAGTGTTTTTCACAGCTCAGACAGAGGGAAGACCCAAACATGAAGGGTCACAGGCAGTAAATGACAGACAGTAGCGACGGACAATAAAAGATGAACAGTAAAGATGATGTTTGCAGCAAAGCCTCCCAGCCTGGCCATCTGCTTAAAAGCAAGGATGGAGCTGTGATAACACATCTCCTGACAATCTAATAGATGGGGGACTTTTAGCCCATAAACAACCCCTATGTCAAACAAAGTGTCTCTGTTCCACCCTCTTGAGTAGATGTCTCAACCTGTGGGACACCTCTGAAAATCCCTGCCCCTTCTGCTAGGTTTTCATGGAGAGACTGTTAGCTTTCTTAACTGTTGGCATGACAGTCAAGGTCAAAAGCTACAGCTGGATGGGAGTGACTAAATTCCTCCCTGTTTTCCTCTGAGAAAACTGACAGAGATAAACTCATACTTATTCTGACATTCCACAGGCTGATTAGGCCCAAACCAGCCTCCTCCCTTTCCTCTTGCCATTACATGAGTAACTCTTAGCCCCAGGTTTCACACTACTGAACTGTGTTCCAAACCCTTCTGGACCACTTCTGATCAGATTCTGACAATTAACTTCAGGGCTCCTGCAGTGCTTGAGCTACGGAGGACAGGGAGCTACGGAGCTACGGAGGACAGGGAAGGGCGTACTGGAGGTGATGTTGCTCTGTATGTCAAAGAGGGCATCATGTTAGGGAGGCTAAAAAACCTAAAAGAGACAGATTCCTCCACAGAAGTGCTGTGGGTGACAAGGCCAAACTCCAAATGTAATTTAGTACTGGGAACATGCTATCACCCTCTTGACCAGAAGTCTCAGGGTAATCTCAAGATGGTAAAGGAAGTCAGGGAGGCATCCAAATGAGGAAGAGTTGTAATAATGGGTTACTTTAATGGGTTACTTCAATTGACTGGATAAAAACATATTCCAGTCTAGGGGATAGCGGAATCGCGGGGCGCTTGCCCCAGGAGTTCGCCAACTGCTGCTCAGCCAGCCTTGTTCCAGGAGCCAAACTGGCTGAGTGCTTGGCAAAGTGCACTTTCCAGGGCCTCCAGAAAGTGCACAGTTCTCTCGGCATGCCACTGGTGTGTCTGAAGGAATTGTGCACTTTCGGGTACCCCCAAAAAGTACGCTTTGCCTTCCTCCACCCCCGTGCCAATCATGTTCTTAAAGGTCCTTTTAAAATAAGAGGGCCTTTAAAGCCATGACTGAAGCTGGGGGGGGGGGGGGGGCAATGCACGTTTTCTGAGACCTTCACTATCAGAGTGGAGGGAGGGAAATATGCTATTTCCCCAGCCTTGGGGAAATTGCATTTCCCCCCCACACACACCAGTGGAGGCCTTAAAATCCGTATTAATAGAGGCTTTAAGGCTCCCGTCAACACGGGGGGGGGGGGGGGGAGAGAAACGCAATTCCCCCCAAGGTTGAGGAAATTGCATATTTCCCCCTGCTGTGTTAATAGCAGCCACCTTTCACACAGCAGGAGAAAAGGACAAAAGGCGCATGCAGGTCAAGACGAAACGGAGTTCTGCCCAGACCTATGCCCCTCCTTGCCCCTTGGCAGTGTGGGGGCCAAAATTCACCAGGTGTGTCCATTGGGGCCTGTGAGGGCTGGACACGGGGACGTCTGCTTCCCTTGCAAGCCCGGGCGAATTTTTGGCCCATTGCAATTCCATTCAGGACAAAGAGGTAAAAAATTATCAATGTCCTAAATTACTGTCCCCACAGCTGTATCAGCTTTAACATATATTTAAGTGGGAAATTGCCAAAAAAGTCCACCACAATCGCATTTGCCTTCAACAGAGGAAAATAATCTAAAATGAAGGGACTGTTGGAAAGGAAGTTGAATGGGGGAGTCAAGGGGGTTAGATCTCTTCAGTCCTTTGGAGATCATTCAAAACCACAAAAATAGAAGCTCAGCTAGAATATATACCACAAATCAGGAAAGTAGCATCATGTCCAAGAGGTCACCAGCATTGTTAAGTGGCAGTGTCAAGGAACCTATTAGAGAAAGCCTCCTTCAAGAAATGAACTCTTGCCCAAATGAGGAGAACGAAAAGGATCACAAATATGCACAGAAAAAAATGCAAGCAGAGAATAAAAAATGCAAAAAAAAAATTGAGAAGTATAACTCTAACAATATCAAAGTTAACAATAAAGACGTATGTATATATACCAGCAGGAAACAGCTAGTGAGGCAGTTGGACCATTGGATGACGAGTTAACAGACTGCTAAAAGAGGTTAAGGAAATTGTGAAGAAGCTGAATGAATTATTCTCATCTGTCTTTGCTGCAGAAGATGTAGGATCAATGCCTGTGCCTGAATTGATGTTTTCAGGAAGGGAGTTGAAGGAACTTAGGCAAATAGTGGTGACAAAATACAAAGTAGTTGACCTCATTAACAAATTGAAAGCTAATACATCACCGAATCTGGATGGTATCCAATCTAGTTCGAAGTAAAATGTGAAATTGCTGCTAACAAAATGTCCTTTGTACTGTTCTCTATACTAGAGGACTGGAGAATGGCTAATTTAAAAATTGGCATTACAAGGGATACAGGAAATTACACACCAGTTAGTTTAATATCTGTTCTTGGAAGATTGGTAGAAAGCATTATTAAACATAAAATTAGTAAGCATATAGAAGGAACCTTTTAGAGTTCTTTGAGAATGTCAGTAAACATGTGGAAAGGGATGACCCAGTAGACATTGTTTACTTCCAAAGGGCTTTTGACAAAGTCCCTCACCAAAGGCTCCTGAGCAAACTTAGTAGTCATGGAATAAGAGGAAAGGTCCTCTTATGGATCAGTAACTAGTTGAAGAGCAGAAAACAGAGAGTAGGAATAAATATATTTATTATTAAATTTATATTTCACATGTTTTCCTCTTGCAAGGAACCCAAGGCGACTTACATGGTCCTTTTCCCTTCCATTTTTGGTAAATTCTTCCAATACAGTGATGTAAACAGTGGAGTCGCACAAAGATCTGTATTGGGACCACTACTTTGAAGGTTAAAACCAGCACCTTGAATTGGGTATGTCACCAAAACCCATGGACTCGCCAGGTATGCTGTCCCCTTGGAGGACACATTAGAGACATGATTGAAGGGTTGATGAAGCTCATAAAGCCCACTGAAACATATCCTTTTCTTCTCATCCATGTGGGAACAAATGATACTGCAAAGCAGAGCTACGAAGAAATCATATCAGACTTTGAAACTTTGGGAAGGAAACTCAAGAACTTTGGGGCCCAAATACTTTTCTCATCCATCCTCCCAGTTCTTGGAAGATGAATACAAAGGGAATGAAAAACACTCCAGGTGAACGAATGGCTACAAAGGTGGTACTGATGTGAGAGATTCAGATTCTGGGATCACAGTCTACGCTACTTGAAAGATGGACTGCTAGGAAGTGACGGGTTGCACCTCACAAGGGATGGGAAGAATGTGTTTGGCCACAGCATGACGAACTTCATCAGGAGGACTTTAAACTGAATCCTATGGGGGATAGAGACATTAACTTGGAGGCAACAATGGATGAAGGCTTATGCACCATAACGGAGAGAATAGTGCCCCAAAATAGTCCTCACAATAATGTAGGAAAGAAGCCAGACTATAAAGCGCATGGTCTTCGATGTCTATCTACTAGGGCCCAGAGTATGGGAAACAAACAGAATGAACTTGAACTCTTAATACATGAAGGCAAATACTTTATAGGTATAACAGAAACTTGGTGGGATGATTCCCATTACTGGAATATAGCAATTGAAGGATATAACTTGTTCAAAAGGAACAGAAGAAATAGAAAGGGAGGTGGAGTCGCACTATATGTTAAAAATACTTATCCCTGCACAGAAATATAGGAGGATGAGCCTGGTAGCCTCATCGAGAGCATCTGGATTAAAATAAACGGGGAAAGGAATAAAAGGAGCATGATAGTCGGAATCTACTACCGACCACCCAATCAAGGAGAAGGCAAGAATGAAACTTTTGAAAAGCAAATTGCCAGTGTTTCGAAGAAGTGTGATGTAATAGTAATGGGGGACTTCAATTACTCCAATATCTGTTGGAAGAGATATTCTGCCAAAAGAGGCTCTTCCAAAACATTCTTGACATGTGTGGCTGATAACTTTTAAAGTAGAGGAAGGAACTAGAAGATTGGCTGTCCTTGACTCGATACTGACCACTAGGGATGACTTAGTGGATAAAGTGGCAGTTACAGGAACCCTGGCGGAAGTGACCACATCTTACTTGAGTTCTTGATTTTAAAGAAGGGAAAAGCTGAGTGTAGTCATACATGTACTCTGGATTTTAGGAAAGCTGATGTTATTGAACTCAGAACTACGATAAGTAAGGTCCCATGGCAAATGGCCCTAATGAGAAAAGGATTCCAAGATGGGTGGGAGTTTTTTAAAAAGGAATTTTTAAAGGCACAATTATAAACAATTCCAACTAGGAAAAAAGATAGAAGACAACAGAAGAAACCAATGTGGCTCCATAAAAAGCTTAGAGATGACCTGAAAACAAAAAAAGACACATGAAGGAGGTGGAAGGGAGACCAGCCTACAAAACAAGAGTACAGACAGGTAGCACAGAAGTGCAGGAATGGCATCAGGAAGGTTGAATCTGAGAATGAGCTAAGGCCAGCTGAGGCCAGCAAGGAATGCTAAAAGCAACAAAAAAGCTTTCTCAGGTATGTGCATAGTAAAAGACAGAGGAAAGAAATGGTGGTTCAACTGCTTAATGAGGATGGCAAATTGATAAGAAATGGCAAAGAAAAGGCCGAAGTGCTCAATTCCTACTTTGGCTCAGTCTTCTCCCAAAAGTGGGTCTATGACGCCCCTGGAAAAAATGAAGTACAAGCTGAAGGGGCAGGATTGCAGTTTGAGATTGATAAACAAATGGTCAAGGAACACCTAATTTCTTTGAACAAGTACTAATCACCAGGGTCCAATGAACTGCATCCTAGAGTAATAAAGGAGCTGGCAGAAAAACTCTCAGAACCACTGTCTATGATCTTTGCAAAATCATGGAAGATGGGTGAAGTGCCGGATGACTGGAGGAGGGTTAATGTTGTCCCTTTCTTCACAAGGGGCAAAAACGAGGAACCTGGGAACTACCGACCAGTTAGTCTGACATCAATCCCTGGAAATCTTTGGAGCAGATTATAAATAATTCAGTCTGTAAGTACCTTGAAAATGACGTAGTGATTACTAGAAGCCAGCTTGGATTTGTCAAGAACAAAGCCTGCCAGACTAATCTGATCTTGTTCTTTGATCAGGTATCCTCCCTTGAGGGAGGTGGAATGCTGTGGACGTATTATATCTTCACTTCAACAAAGCTTTTCTCAAAATACCCCATGATATTTTGATCAGCAAGTTAGCTAAAAATGGGCTAGATGGAACAACAATTAGGTGGATCCACAGTTGGCTACATAATTGGGCTGAAAGAGTGCTTATCTCAAACTGGGGGAAGGTAACAAGGGGAGACATGAAAGCACTCTTCAAATACTTGAAAGGTTGTTATGCAGAGGAGGGCCAGGATCTCTTCTCAATAATCTCAGAGTGCAGGACACGGAATAATGGGCTCAAGTTATAGGAAGCCAGATTCTGGCTGGACATCATGAAAAAAATCCTGACTGTTAGAGCAGTACGACAATGGAACCAATGACCTAGGGAGGTTGTGGGCTCTCCCACCCTAGAGGCCTTCAAGAGGCAGCTGGACAGCCAGGGATGCTTTAAGGTGGATTCCTGCATTGAGCAGGGGGTTGGTCCCAATGGCCTTATACTATTCTTTGCTTCTATGATTCTATGATTCTATGACTGGGGCTAGATCTACACTAATGCTTTATAGCAGCATTGAAGTTAATTGATAACTGTACGGGCACATTACACATTCCATATACCGATGTGATAGTATTATTTTTCTGCTTTTTATTCCACATTATCATTGTGAGTCCTACGAGGTATAAACATGCAAGAGGGATATAGCGTTACCATGATGAGATTGTAATTATTTGACACAAGGTGTAGATATGGCCTAGGAGGGTGGTATTGCACTCAAGACCTACTTCTGGGTTTCTACAGGCAGTTGGTTGGGTGAACATAATACTGGACTAGATGACTCCTTGGTCTGATCCAGCATGGCTCTTCTTATGTTCTTATGGGCTGCACAAAGCCTTGAAGTTCCAAATCTCAACTTGGGTTCAGTATCCAAGTTGAAGCAGATGGAGCCCGAATCGGTTTGAACAGAATCAGGTCATTTCCCAAAGTGCCAAATTAGACTCAGAGCTTAATCTTGTGGTCAGTGCACCCTTTAATGTTTAGATATGTTCTGTTGCAGACATCATGCAGGGAAGGAAGAACTCAAGGGCACTTTATAATAGTCTAGCTGGTTAGAAAGGCTATAAAGTGTTGTGGAACATTTAGGTACTTTTTGTTTACATTTGGGAGCAGTCAAGTTTTATATGTATGGAAAACCACCAATCCTATCTTTCCAGCTGTGCTAAACTAGTTAAAATAATAGTCTTTCTTCATATGTGCATTTCTCTTATCATTGGTCCTGTGTTTGTATGCGTGCTTGAAACGCTCTTATAAAATTTTGCTGAGAAATTTCCCCCCAAGGAAATAGTAGAAGAATATAATTTTCCTTTTAGTGTACATTTGTTGCCCTCAGGCTTCTTCCTGAAATGAAACATAACAGTTTTTATCAATAGAGAATGCTTTCAAATTAAAGTTATTTTAGCCATTTATGTATGGACAATTCTTATTTTACTTTTGTGTGTTTGGAATTCATGGTTAAGTATCCCCCTCCCCCAAAAGGGCTTTTTATAAAGAGCTGTCATGTGAGGCTTGATGCAGAAAGCAAATATTTACTTGTTCATGTTGATTGTAACACAAAGTGATTAGTAATGCCAGCATCTACCATATATGCTCCATTCTTGTTTAAAGGGGAAGTAGGAAGACTAATGTTTACATTAAAATGGTGTGTGTATGAGGGGAGCTTTTGTTTTGTTTTGTTTTTGTAGTTTTTTGAAGTGTTGAAGTGGTTTTTAAATGTACAGATTGTGTGTATGTTGTATGTTTTTGCTGTTTTAATTTTTGTATATTGTTTTTAATTGTTTTTAATCCCATGTAAACCGCCCAGAGAGCTTCGGCTATGGGGCGGTATACAAATGTAATAAATAAATAAATAAACCTTACCTCTTCATGCTTTGTTGCCCCTGGCACTATTTTTCCAGCCCAGTTCACTTCTGATGGGTTATAGGAAATAGAAGCTTGGATGGTGAACCTGAGGAGTTTAAGGCAAGGAGGGTTCAACTCTCTTCAATGTAGAGATTAAACCCTCTTGCCTCCAATATTTTTTCTTTTTTCTTTTTGCTGAAAGGGGCACACATGCAAAGAAAGAATGGCATGTAACTTGGTCCATACACAAAACATTCTGTTCATCGCCCATTTTCCTCTCCCCTTTTTTGCGTGATTTCGAAGCTATACTTCTATTAATGCAGCCCAAATGGCATTTGCTTTTTTTTTCAGCCTCATCACACTGTCGGCTCATATTCAGCTTGTGGTCTACATCAATTCCAAGATCCTTCTCACTAGTAGTATTGCTGAGCCAAGTATCTGAGGGATAGACTAGGGATTCTGTTGGTGTACTGGCCACCCCACTACTTATACTCCCTGGCCGAGCTCACATAACTGGTCTCGGAGGTGGTGTTGGAGTCGCCCAGGCTTTTGGTCCTGGGTAACTTCTAGGGGTGTGCATCGGATCGGATCCGATCCACGATCCGAATCCGATCCGACCCAAAATCGGGAAAATCCGATCCGATCCGATCCAGCCAACCTCCGATCCGATCCGATCCGATGAGGTCCGATCCGGATCGGACGCCATTTTGAATGCTTTTTCCCATAGCCAAGTATTGTTTTACAAAAACGCCTATAACTTTTTCATTTTTAAAGATAGAAGGATGAAACTTGGGCACGTTGTAGACTGGTTAGGGGTAGTTATCTGTGAGAAATTTCAGAAAGATTGGTGCATGCATTTTGTGGCAATTAATTTTTTAATAAATACGCAGGAATGCCTATAACTTTGTCATTTTTAAAGTTACACACATGAAACTTTGCCACATTGTAGGGGGTACCTTGGGACCTATGTGTGTGAAATTTCAGAAACGTAGGTGCTTGTCTTGTGTGGCAATTAATTTTTAGAAAAATGGGTAGTAGTGGGGTAAATACAGTTACGCCTCCCATTTTTTTATTTTTGAAGATACAAACAGGAAACTTGGGCACATTACAGGTACCACTTGCCTTGATATGTGTGTGAAATTTCAGAAACATTGGAGCTTTCCTTGTGTGGCAATTAATTTTTGAAACAATGAGGAAAGAAACACCTATAACTTTGTCATTTTTAAAGTTACACACATGAAACTTTGCCACATTGTAGGTGGTACCTTGGGACCTATGTGTGTGAAATTTCAGAAACATAGGTGCTTGCCTTGTGTGGCAATTAATTTTTTAATAAATACCCAGGAATGCCTATAACTTTGTCATTTTTAAAGTTACACACATGAAACTTTGCCACATTGTAGGCGGTACCTTGGGACCTATGTTTGTGAAATTTCGGAAACGTAGGTGCTTGTCTTGTGTGGCAATTAATTTTAGAAAAATGGGTAGTGGTGGGGTAAATACAGTTACGCCTCCCACTTTTTTATTTTTGAAGATACAAACAGGAAACATGGGCACATTACAGGTACCACTTGGCTTGATATGTGTGTAAAATTTCAGACAGCTGGGTCCAGGCATGTGGTGGCAAGGTATTTTTGAAACAATGAGGAAAGAAACGCCTATAACTTTTTTATTTTAAAAGTTAGAAGTCTGAACATTGCTCACTTTGTAGATGGGTTAGGGGTAGATATGTGTCAGAAATTTCAGAATTATAGGTCCAGGCATTTGATGGCTATGGAATTTTTAAATTACATGTTTCAAAAAAATTTCTACAGAGGCCAGGTCTTCCCCTCCCGCTTCCCGCGAAGAAAAGGAAACACTCTCTCGTCTCGATCCCTTTGATCCTTGCTAGTAGTATCCATTACAGGGCTCGTGTTTCCTTTCCTACTTTCACTTTTCAAGCAGAACGGCTGAGCCTAGCTGAGTTTTGCAGCCATGCGTGCAAGGAAGGATCACTCTGGTCTCGATCCCTTTGATCCTTGGTAGTATCCATTACAGGGCTCGTGTCTGCTTGAGTACAAAGTGAAAGCAGGAAAGGAAAGGAAACACGAGCCCTGTAATGGATACTACTAGCAAGGATCAAAGGGATCGAGACGAGAGAGTGTTTCCTTTTCTTCGCGGGAAGCGGGAGGGGAAGACCTGGCCTCTGTAGAAATTTTTTTGAAACATGTAATTTAAAAATTCCATAGCCATCAAATGCCTGGACCTATAATTCTGAAATTTCTGACACATATCTACCCCTAACCCATCTACAAAGTGAGCAATGTTCAGACTTCTAACTTTTAAAATAAAAAAGTTATAGGCGTTTCTTTCCTCATTGTTTCAAAAATACCTTGCCACCACATGCCTGGACCCAGCTGTCTGAAATTTTACACACATATCAAGCCAAGTGGTACCTGTAATGTACCCATGTTTCCTGTTTGTATCTTCAAAAATAAAAAAGTGGGAGGCGTAACTGTATTTACCCCACCACTACCCATTTTTCTAAAATTAATTGCCACACAAGGCAAGCACCTACGTTTCCGAAATTTCACACACATGGGTCCCAAGGTACCACCTACAATGTGGCAACGTTTCATGTGTGTAACTTTAAAAATGACAAAGTTATAGGTGTTTCTTTCCTCATTGTTTCAAAAATTAATTGCCACACAAGGAAAGCTCCAATGTTTCTGAAATTTCACACACATATCAAGGCAAGTGGTACCTGTAATGTGCCCAAGTTTCCTGTTTGTATCTTCAAAAATAAAAAAATGGGAGGCGTAACTGTATTTACCCCACTACTACCCATTTTTCTAAAAATTAATTGCCACACAAGACAAGCACCTACGTTTCTGAAATTTCACACACATAGGTCCCAAGGTACCCCCTACAATGTGGCAAAGTTTCATGTGTGTAACTTTAAAAATGACAAAGTTATAGGCATTCCTGCGTATTTATTAAAAAATTAATTGCCACAAAATGCATGCACCAATCTTTCTGAAATTTCTCACAGATAACTACCCCTAACCAGTCTACAATGTGCCCAAGTTTCATCCTTCTATCTTTAAAAATGAAAAAGTTATAGGCGTTTTTGTAAAACAATACTTGGCTATGGGAAAAAGCATTCAAAATGGCGTCCGATCCGGATCGGACATCTGGTCCGATCCGATCTGACCAGCCTCTGATCCGATCCGATCCAATCCGACCCCCCAGGTCCGATTCCGATCCGCTATCCGATCCGATCCGGGGGGTCAGTGCACATCCCTAGTAACTTCAACATCTAATTCGAGGCCAGTTTGTCAGGTGTAGCTCAGGAGTTCATGGCATCCATGACAAACATGAGCCTATCCCAACTGGTCTCTGGATCCACATATTCAACTGGTTGCACCCTCGATGCTGTTTTCAGTGAATAGGGTGTTGGTGATAAATACCTCTGCATTGTCATGGACAGATCATTGTCATGGACAGCTACTATCTGCCCCTGCAGGGGTGGTGGACCTATTAAGATGTTCCGCCCTTGAAGGCTGATGGATCCTCATGGATTCCAGAAAGCCTTAGTTGGTGCTATGGCTGGTATCAGTGACGATCCTGTAAAAGCCCTGATTAATAGATGGAATCAAGATATCGACACGATCACCCCCAAACGTCTTCTCTGACCTTCTAACTGGGCACCCTGGTATACAGAAGATCTCAGGGAGTTGAAGTGGGAAGGATGATGACTGGAGAGCCGATGGCGGAAAACTCGACTTATATCCAATGAGACACGATACAGAGAACATCTTAGTTCCTGTGGGGTGGCAATACATGCAGCGAAGAAAGCTTTCTTCTCTGCACACATTGTGTCTGCGAATTTGCATGCCAGCAGAACTGTTCAGGGTGGTGAGGGGGTCTAATGCAGACACCTTCCGTCCTGAACCCAGTCTTAGAGCCTTCTGTAGTTCACTGTGATGCCTTTAATGAACATTTCACAGATAAAATCTCTCGGATAAGTGCCAGCTTAGACACCGTCATTATAGCAGAAGATGACAATGGAGTGTCCAGCAACTCCACGAGTAGGATTAAACTGGATCAGTTTCAGTTGGTGCTTACTGAGGACATGGACAAGCTGCTTGGACAAGTGAGGAGAACAACTTACCCTCTTGATCCCCGTCCTTCTTGGCTGGTCGCCCACGGAGGAGATGCAGTTAGATTACATCTACAACATATTATTAACGCATCTCTCAGGGAGGGGAGTTTTCCAACATGTTTAAAAGAAGTGGTAATACTGCCGCTTCTAAAAAAAACCCTCCTTGTACCTTAGTAACTACAGACCAGTATCAAACCTTCCATTTTTGGAAAAGGTGATCGAGAGGGCAGTTGCCTTCCAACTCCAAGCAGTTTTGGATGGTACAGATTTTCTAGACCCATTTGAAACCTGCTTCAGAGCAGGATATGGAGCTGAGACCACTATGGTTGCCTTAGTGGATGATCTACACCTGAGTATTGACAGGGGGAGTGTGTCGCTGCTGATACTTCTGGATCTCTCAGTGGCTTTCGATACCATTGACCATGGTATCCTTCTGGAACACCTGGGGGGATTGGGAATCGGGGGCACTGTGCTTCAGTGGTTCCGGTCCTACCTCTCGGGCAGGGTCCAGATGGTGATGCTTGGGGATAGCTGCTCCTCAAAGAAGGAGCTGTTGTATTGTGTACCACAAGGGGCCGTCCTATCCCCAATGCTATTTAACATCTACTTGAAACCACTGAGAGAGATCATCCGGAGGCATGGAGCGGGCTGCTATCAGTATGCCGAGGACACCCAAATATATTTCTCTATGCCTTTGACAACAGTGTCAGCTAAGGATAGTGTGGCTGAATTCGGACGACACAATAGTCAATGGTGAGGTAATAATCAACTTTACAGTTGTTCAACAAGGGGGTACTCCCCACACAACATGGTAATAAATAATCAACTGTGGTGTGGATTAGGATCAGCACTGAGTTGACTATGGCAGCATTCGGATGACACAATAGTCAAAACAACTGACGATTGTTTCCCCCACACCAGTTGTTTATTGTGTCATCCGAATTGAGCCTGTGTCTCCTCTAAATGAATGCATGGAGGTGGTAATGGGCTGGATGAGGAAAAACAAACTGCAGCTGAATCTAGACAAGATGGAGATGCTTACTGTCAAAGGCCCCAACCTGGGTTTTTAGGTGTGTCAACCAGTTCTGGATGCAGTTGCATTACCCCTGAAAGACTATGTTCGCAGCTTGGGGGTGCTCCTGGATCCGTTACTTCAAATAACAGCTCAGATAGTTGAGACAGGGAGAGTGTACTATCAGCTTCGGCTGATACGCCAGCTGCGCCCCTTCCTAGAGTTGGAAGACCTAAAGATGGTAGTGCACACGCTGGTACCTTTGAGGCTCGACTTCTGCAATGCGCTGTACATAGGGCTACCTCTGTGCCTAGTTCGGAAACTTCAACTAGTTCAAAATATGGCAGCCAGATTGGTCACCAGTACACCTAGGGGTGGCCATATTATACCAGCTTTAAAATTACTTCATTGGCTGCCAATTAGCTTCCGTGCGAAATACAAAGTGTTGGTCATTACCTTTAAAGCCCTACATGGTTTGGGTCCAAGTTACCATACAATCCACCCCGCACACTCAGGTCATCTGAGAAGAATTTACTCCAGTCAGCAAAAACTAGGCTGAGAACCAGAGAAACTTCCCTTCTGCCACTCCCAAACTGTGGAATGGCCTGCCGGGAGAGATTTGTCAATTTACCAGTCTTTCAGAATTTAAGAAAGCCATAAAGACTGATCTCTTCTGGCAGGCCTACCTAATTGAATTTTAAGATGCCTTTTAATAATGTATTACTTTTATATTCTTTTAATCCAAAAACATTTATTGCTCAATCTACAGATCATTGCAACACATACAAACTTAAAATTTTACCATACTATTCTACAATACTATTATTAGGGATGTGCATTGAATTGGATCCGATGTCCTTTTCTGATATGATAATGCGAAATTGGACATCCGATACCCGATCCCGATGTTGTTTCAAGGTGCTCCAATTTTATCTGATTCGATTTTTTAAAATCCGATTTTAATCGGATAACCTTGGAGCATCGGACGCCATTTTAAATGATTTTTCCCATAGCCTAGTATTGTTTTTAAAAAATGCCTATAACTTTTTTATTTTAAAATATAGAAGCATGAAACTTGGCCACATTGCAGATGGGTTTGAGGTAGTTATGTGTGAGAAATTACAGAAACATAGGTGCAGGCATGTAGTGGCTATTAATGTTTTACTTTAAAAGTTCCATAAGTTCCAAAACAGAGGGGGAAGAAGGCAGGGGAGGGGGGCTGTTTGACAATTGGAACTTTTGGAACTTTTAAATAAAAAATTCATAGCCACTACACGCCTGCACCTATGTTCTGAGGTTCTGATAATTTCCAAAAGTGGAATACCCAGTCCTCCTGGAAGTCCAAGAAGGGCAAGAGTGGAAGAAGTCACATCCCTTTAAGCCTTGTTTTATAGTTTTAAGCCTTGGTTTATAGATTTGTGTATGTATTTTGAATTTGAACACGGAGAAAAAACTAGGACTTTAAAAAAACATCTCTGTGGTTTGAAACGGAATGCTTTAGTTATAAGATGCATCTTAAAAAACATTACTTTCTCTGTACCCATTTCTTATCTGCTGCATTATGTAAAGGGGGGGAAATGTGAAGTGTGTTTTAAAATGTACATCCATGGATCTTATAACTAAAGCATTCACTTTCACATCAGAGAGATGGTTTTAAGTGTCCTACTTTTTCTCATCAACCAATCTTCTCTCTTTCTCACTCTCCTTTCCTTCCTTCTTTTATTTACCTTTTAATGTTATGTTTTGCTCTCTAGACTCACAGTTTATAATAAGAACATTTATTTATTTATTTATTTATTTTTAAAGCAAATTTAAATGCATGCGGCATGATCCACATCGCCAAAACACAGTAGACTGGGGCGGGAGGGAGCAGCCACCTGGGGCAGTCAAGCCACATGCAAAGAGGGCAGAAAATGAATAAAATGGTTGGAGACCCAGGTGGGGGAACAGGCTGGGGAAGCCGTGTGCGCTCCATGGGTGGCTGACAAGGGGCTGTGCTTCCCAGGTGGAAGCAAGCCAACCGTGCCCCCCCCCACCTCCACGTACCTTGTTTGCAGCCGCCAATGGCCAATCACCCCGCCACCGCTGTTGTTGCTGCTGCCGCTGGCACACCAATGCTGCCGGCCCGGTGCTGCGCCACTGCCGGTAGTGCCACTGCCGCCACCGATAATGGTGCTGCTGCTGGCTGCGTCCTCCTCTGCCGGCTGCTACGTCCTCCTCTAGGCCAGGGTATTTTGGCATGCAAACAGCAAGCTCTGCCTTTGTCTTAAATCTCGCGAGACTCCCGAATGGCGGACATTTCATGGAATCTTGCTGGAAGTTTCGCGAGATTTGAGATTTCCTGGAGAACAAGCTGGTGAGACTTGACTGTGATTGCTGTGGCACCCGTTTCTCCAGTAAAACGGCCCCCGGCCCCAGTTGCTGCTGTCAAGCTTCGTTTTGAAGGTGTCCGGGGCTTTCCAGACATCTGGTCACCCTAGCTTGGGCACAAGAAAAATATGTTTATTTGGTTTATATCTATATATGTCTGACATATGCATGTACAAGAGCAAATCAGCAGTTCTGCACATTTTTTTCAAAAATAAAATGATCCCTGTTTTGTCAGAAGGGTGAAATATCATGGGGGGGGGGGAATCCTATCCACAAGAGCGTTGTGCAGTGTAAAAGTAATAAACTCACTTGTAATATTTTCAAATTAAAAGAAGCAGAAGAAGACCACTTTCAGAGGCAAGGAAACTTGCCTACAGTTGAGTGCATGTGCTCCATGAATTCACATTTCAAGCCCATTACGTTTGGACTTTGATTCCAGGGATGGTTTCGCTGCTAAAATAGAAAGAAGCATAGATAAAGAAGTGGGGAAAGGTAGACAGTTTTACGATTCCCTCCACTTTCAGTTGCCAGAGCCTGGCTTACATATGACTAAAATATGATGAGTATAATATCTACTAGGCACTTGAGGCTGTTACACTGGACAGGGGTTTATTTGCTTTTTTCACGCTAAGCCCTGTTTCCCTTAAAACAACCAGGATCTCCAAGTGTTAAGGGGGAGGCGTGGAGAAATGCTTTGGCATCTGTGGAGATAGTATATCTTGACTTTGGCAAAGCTTTTGACAAAGTGCCTCATGACATTTTGATTAACAAAGTAGTAAAAAGTGGGCCAGATGGAACAACTATTAGGTGGGTCCACAGTTGGCTACAGGATTGGACTCAAAGAGTGCTGATCAATGGTACCTTTTCACACTGGGGGGAGGTAACGAACAGGGTACCGCAGAGCTCAGTCCTGGACCCAGTGCTCTTCAACATTTTTATTAATGATTTGGACGATTTGCAGATGACATAAAATTGGGTGGGATTGCTAATACCCTGGAAGACAGAAACAAACTCCAAAGTGATCTTGATAGACTGGAACGTTGGGCTGAAAACAACAGAATATGATCTAATAGGGATAAATAACAAGTTCTACACCTAGGAAAAAGAAACCATATGCACAGTTACAAGATGGGGGATACTTGGCTCAGCAATGTTACAAGCGAGAAGGATCTTGGAATTGTTGTAGATCACAAGCTGAATATGAGCCAACAGTGTGATGGGGCTGCAAAAAAAAGCAACTGCATTAATAGAAGTATAGCTTCCAAATCGTGCAAGGTACTGGTTCCCCTCAATTCGGCACTGGTTAGGCCCCATCTTGAGTATTGCTTCCAGTTCTGGGCACCACACTTCAAGAAGGATGCAGACAAGCTGGAGCATGTTCAGAGGAGGGCAACAAGGATGTGAAAGCCCTATGAGAAGAGATTGAAAGAACTAGGCATGTTTAGCCTGGGGAAGAGAAGATTGAGGGGGAGACATGATAGCACTCTTCAAATACTTGAAAGGTTGTCACACAGAGGAGGGCCAGGATCTCTTCTCGATCAACCCAGAATGCAGGACATGGAATAATGGGCTCAAGTTACAGGAATCCAGATTCCAGCTGGACATCTGGAAAAAAACTTCCTGACTGTTAGAGCAATATGACAATGGAACTAATTACCTAGGGAGGTGGTGGGCTCTCCCACATTCAAGAGGCAGCTGGACAACCATCTGTCAGGGACACTTTAAGGTAGATTCCTGCATTGAGCAGGGGGTTGGACTCTACTATTCTATGATTCTATTATTTTCTAAACACACTGAGAAGGATGAATTATTTCTGCAATAACATAAAGCTTTGAATATAATTCAAAGATAACACTTTGTAACAGATATGTATAAAATATAATGTATTCAACAGAATTGTAAAGCAAATATGATTTCTAGGGGGACAAATTAAAAAGGAGTCGAAGTGGCCTTTCAAATGCCTTGGTTCATTCTGAATGCACATAGGAAATCATTGGGAAATTTTAGGGACCATATTCACATCAAAATAATTGCAAGAGATAGACATAGGCTGTTTTTAGAAAACATCTCCAAATCAAAATACTTTCTTACAGATTAGTTTTAGAGAATGTGAAGAAACCATATTTCCGTGAGGGAAAGTTTAATGTGTTTATATTATTGCGTGTACTATCAGGGCTGAAGATGGAGGGTTAATACTACACCTGGGAAAACGTGTGCCTTTTACTCCAGACATTTTTGTTACCACCTATGCTTTTTTACTAAAACTTGCATAATGGGCACAAAATTCAGTACTAACAGTGACTAGTTTAATGTGTTCAGTGTAATACTCCCCTTTATAACCACAACGTAAAAGCAGTAAGCAATTCCTACAAAGGCCTTTTTTCTATTTTGTTTATGAATGTAACTTAAAAATTAGGCAGTATCTTTTTAAAATGTATGTGGGGCTGTGTGTGTGTGTGTATGTGGGTGTGTGTGTGTTGGAGATGTTCTTTCCTGGGCCTGCCTTGTGTTTTAAAACCCAAAGATAATTCTGTTTAATTCAGTTTAAAGCTCTGTTTGATTAGATCGGTGTTCATTTCATACATCGAATACTGCTAACAGCTCACATTTGAGCCAAAGACCTAAAACTGGATCAACAGAAATGTCCCTTACCATCTCAAGCCCCCTCCCCCACAGTGGGTAGTTGTCACAAAGCACAGATGGCCATTGACTGCCTTGAAGAATAATCCGGATTGCCAGAATAGCTGGCTGACAACCAGAACTCCAGAATCCAGCCAAAAGAACAGATACTGTTTTAACGGTTCAGTTTACCACTATCTCAGCAAAATGGCAAACTGTCTCATGATGGCTGGGGCATGCTGAGAGTTGTAGGATTTTTTCTGTCTAAATATGCATAGGATTGTGCCCTTAATGCATAAAACAATGATGCAGGATTCTCTAATTCTGCTCCCAACCCTCATAGCCTCAGAAGTTGACTATCCAGCTTGACACAGAACATGGTGGACTTTGCCAAACAGAGATAGCTGTGGGACTGAAACAGAAACAGAATTAATTTTTATATGTTGCCAATTCCTAATTACATTGTGGCTCTCTTGACACTAGATCTTCAATATTGCCTAATGTGGTTGAATGTTTCAATTTTATTTTAGGAGAAAGTAATTAGCATGCCACATGCTAATTAATAATAACAGGACCCCTCAGTTTATCTGGCCTATACCCACATCCCCAAAGATGAGACATCTGCTTCGCAATATCCTTAGAAAACTTCAAAGAAGGCAATTCTACCTCCTTCCTAGCCAGCTTGTTCCATTACTTGGAATCTAGGAGGACTCTAGGGGGATGCATTTTCCTAGTGATCAGTTGCACACATGCCAACAGTGTGTCTATATCTTTATATTTACACACATAGCATCATTTTATTTACTTATTTATTTTATTTGCTCTATGAATCGCCCTATAGCTGAAGCTCTCAGGGCAACATATATAATAAAAGCAAAAACAATGCAACCAAAGATGAAAACAATAAAGTACAACACATAAATAAAACACATTAACACATTAAAAGCACACTAAAATGTATTACTTTAAAAGCAACAACAAAAAAACCAGCATTTAAAAGAGATAAATAAATAATAAACAGCTAAAACCAGTGGCTGGATCTGATTGACCACCACACATTTGAGCATCTTGCCTAGGAAGGGAATCTTAGACTATGTCGACACCAGGCAGTTATCCTGGGGTTGTCTCTAGATCATCCCTGTGTGTCCATATGACACACAGGGGATCCCAGGGTCAACCGGGGACGACCTAGAGATGACCCCAGAATAACTGAAACCAGGGATGTCCTGGTTTTTCCACGGTCCTGGGACAACCACCTCCCGAGTCCTCAAATGGGCACGGAGCTGCATGGGGTGGCTCTGTGCCCATGGGGGAGCAGCAATTTCACCATCCCTGGGATGGGGGTTTGGCAGAGGGGTTGTACTAACTTTTTTGCCATATGTGGTTCCTCTTCTTAAACTTAATGGTGCCGCGATGTACCTCTTCCCTTCTGGGGGAGGATCTCGGAAGCAGGTAAGTCTGCTACCCTCCTCCATCCCTCACACTACACCCTCATGTGTAGATGAGCCCTTAGTCACTGGTTATACTTATTCAGATTTTTCATTCCAAGGATTCCACCCCTCCCCCCACAGAAATGGTCTCACAGCTGCCTCTTTTGAAGAGGCTGGGACTGCTCCCTCCCATAGTTAAGAATTATAACCTCTCAAATGTAGCCAATCACCTCCTACTGGAGGTAATAAGCCATGCATGGCAAGGGTCAAGGAAACTGGTAGTTGGGAGAACTTTACCAAGCACCTTGCCCATAGCCTTAGGTCCTAAAAACTGAAAGTCATCCATCAATATCTGTCCAGTTGGTGCCCTGGATACCTTCACGGATTGAACTGCCAGGAACTGTAGAATCTAAGTCATGGCGGATGTGTTGCAGCATTGAAATATTTTGCAAATACGTTGCAGCGTGCTACGGGCTTCTTTGTCCTCATCACTGCCACAGAGCAGACCCACTAATGATCAGATTGGAGATGAGTTTTCTTCCACTTGTGTTACAGTTGTCATCCCACTTGCTTCATTGCCCTCAAGTCAAATATATGCCAGGGAGCAGAATGGGCTCTGTGAAGTAGGAAAAGACACCTAAGAACAATTGTATCATCTGCCTTGGTCATCTCTGTATTCCATAGAATGACCAGGTCTTTGACAGGAGCACTAACCATATTAGCCGGAAAATCCCCCAGAGCTCTCTGGAATCCATGGGAATCTGCTCTGAGGCAAGCCATCCTAATAGGTCCCCCACCCCTGGAGAAAGGAATAGTTAATGCAAGCTGAAATGCATCAACAGGAAGTGGCCTGACCATGACAAGGGAATAGATGAAAAATCCCCCACCTTCAAACCACCATCATCCTGTTGGATAGTGGGGTGGGCAGTACACCAACAGAATCCCTAATGTGTCTTGAACACCCAACAGAAGATAAAGGCACTCTAGATTCACACTCAAATGGACAGGAAACTTGGAGAAAGAGATGGAATTTCCATAGACTGCACCAATGCCTCCTCCCTGGCCTTCTGATCTACTCTAGTGCTGAACTAAGTATCCAGCAGAGCATATCTGAGAGATCCTAACTGAGGTCTTGATGGAGTTGTATATACCTGCTTGGAGAGTTTGTGTCACATTTGCTACTCATGGAACAGGCGATAGGGTACAGGCATGTCTTAGCTAGTGCAGACTCTCAAGTAAAACATTCCTGGAAGTGCTGGGCACTGCGGCTGCCTCTGTTGCCACAGATTCACAGTCACAAAATGCAGTGAAAACACAGAATTTGTTCTGCTGTGTTCCTTCTAAACCCTTCCTAAAAGAACTGTAATTGCAAGTAAAGAAAATACCCCTGGTAAAGTTATTTCCTGATTGGAAGCTAGAGCTTTCAGTCACAAAATTATACTCCCCTCCTGTCTCCCCACCTTAGGGAAAACCTCTCTCCTGAGGACCCAGATTTGCTTCGGAGCAATTCGGCAACCCTTGCTTAGCTTTCAACCAATCCTGAATCTGTCTGAATCAGTCTAATTTGTTTCAGAATTCACGATTCATCTGAATCTGATATGTACCCTTAAAAAAGAATTTGTTTTAGGGAAGGTTTTCTGCTGATTTAAGAGAACGTAAGGAGTGGATTGTTTAGTGGAGAGGAAGAGAATGGCAGCAATCGGACAACACGATAATCAACGGAGGGGGGAATCAACCATCAGTTATGTTGATTATTGTGTCGTGTGTTGGGCAACACACAACGCACACACAACTGACAGTATGCTATTTTGGTGAATTAAACAATGGGGAAAAACAATGGGCTGCTCCGTTGCTTATCCCCAAACCCATTGCTTAAAATGTTGTGCGTCAGGATCCCCCCTCTCTCCGTGTACTATTCCAGTCGGTCATAGAGTTCCCCTGCAGGAGCGGCCAAAAAACCCCAGCCGCTCCTATACAGCTGGCAGAACCTGAGGTACATGAAGGGATAGGACTGAGGGAGGAGGGAGGGAGGAGGGAGGAGCACCAGCCGCCCAGAAGGACGCCGGGACTTTCAGCTGCGTGACGGGGGGAGGGGCAACATGTACAATAAATTACATACAAAATATGAAAACACAACAGCTTCAATATTCAACACATTCTAGTCTTATAAGTAAATGAACACTCCTCACCAACATATAGCCTTTTAATATATATATATATATATATATATATATATATATATGTATATTCACCTATGAATTTTACATTTATCACATTCTGACTTAATATAACAACTGCTACATTGTGATCTAAAACAATACTTACTTAAATTAGAGATTTTTGGAATAGTATGTTATAACAAGATACATTCCTAGCCCCTATCAGCGTGTCACTTTAAAAAGGTGTAGCTAGAACATGCTATTTTAAAATGTTATCTATTTAGTAACAGCTGATTTAGGGGATGATCTGATGTATGATCTGTTGGGTTGACCACATTTTGCTCAGTGTAGTTGTGCTGCAGCAGAAAAACCTGTCCCAGGCAGATTTTAATAAGAAGCTTACGTAAATTTTGAGTGTTATCATATGTGAATAGACACAAATATGAGCTTGAAAGACTTCATGGGGTATTTATAATTCTGTAAGGCCCCGTTCAGACGACACTCAGGGCTTTGTGGTTAGCTTAACCATGTCCAGCTGTGGTTAACGCTAACCATGTGCGGGACACTAGCAGACGACACCATTAGCCCTTTTGTGGTTAACTTTTCCTTAACCACACGCAAACCACAAACTGGTTAGAAGAACACCTGAGTCCTCCAAGTGATCCGCCCCATATGCCAGCAGCCTTAGCGCTAGGAGCCCTTGCAGTTGCGCTTCAACGAGGTAGGAGAAACAGATGCTTCGTATGGGTAAATTTCAACCAGGAATTTTAAAAGTAATATAGTAAACACGCTCCGCTATGAAGAGCAAAAATCGCTCCAAAAAACTAATGCAAAAGCACTAAACGGCAACCGCAGTGAGCGTTTCAGTCAAGCGGAAGTTCTGAGCAGCAATAGAGCCCGCCGGCTAGAGCAGCCCCACCTAGTTCAGCCGCTCTGTACTAGAAGCTCCATTCCTTAACCCCTTAAACCCTTAACCACGGCTCCTTAACCACAGACATGTGTCAGATGACACTTGTAGCCATGGTTAGTGCCGCTAACCATGTTGCACAACATGGTTAGTGAGGTTGGCCATAATGTGGTTAACGTGTGCATGGTTAGGGAAAGCACTTTTCAGACGACACCGTTAACCATGCTGCCCTAACCACACTAACCACAAAAGGGTTAACAGTATGGTTAGCGGTGTTGTCTGAACAGGGCCTAAGTTCTTTATTTTAGAAAACGACATTGTGCAATTAAAAAAGTCTGTCTTTCTATTATGGAACAAAAACTCTGTTTTGAGTCCTGATGTTCATATAAGTGTTTCTCTTCTCTCTACAGCTTTTAGTCGTGCCCCTGTTCCTATGGCAGTGGTCCGAAGGGAACTATCCTGTGAAAGCTACCCAATAGAACTGCGCTGCCCGGGAACAGATGTGATCATGATTGAAAGTGCCAACTATGGCAGGACAGATGATAAAATCTGTGACTCTGATCCTGCTCAGATGGAGAATATCCGTTGTTATCTGCCAGATGCCTATAAGATTATGACTCAAAGGTAGGTATTTGGCATCCTTGCGTGATGGGTTTTGTTTTAATCTTGCTTGCTATTATGAACTCCTGTGTTTATATGAGGCTATGTAGGCACTTGGAATCTGTGTGCACAGTAATGTTTAAATGAAATGACTGTGAATAGAAGCCAAATATTTGTTGTACTGCAAACCTGAAGCCCAAATCATTACTTTGAATCAGTATTTAACATTAAGCTCCTTGCCTCCCTGGTTTCTTGAGCACTTTTATTTCACCCTTTCTCTCCCTCCTCATCAGCTAAACCGGCTCTCTTTCCATCCCCCTTACAGCTTCCTGGTCATGGAATTGTGAATTACAGTTCATTAACTTCAAGTGTGATTCAATGTATTCATAGACTGACTTTCTTTATACCCTGTCCATTAGACCTGCAGTATTTCAACCATTTTGGACCTGGGAACCCCATTGTAGCCCCAGTGTTAACATTTTGGTGTTCAGGATATTTCGTATACATTCTCTCAATAATTAGTATAACAGTCCTGTAGAGTAGATAAGTATTATTATCCCCCCATATTGCAGATGGAGGGGGTTGAGGCTGAAAGTGTGTGTCTTGCCTAAAGCACCTGATGAGTTCATAGCAGAAGTGAGATTCTCACTGGAGACTTCCTGAGTCATAGCTCCATCTCTTAGACACCAGACCATACTGAATAGTATTTATAACCATTCTGTCTTTCTTGCTTTAGATAGATAGATAGATAGACAGACAGACAGACAGACAGACAGACAGACATGACCCAGAGTAAACAAAAGCCTTCAAACACAACTTGGTGGTACTAGAAGTGGTGGTGGAACAACCCACCTTAGATTGGGGTATGATCCTGATGAGGAATTTATGTTCCTCTCTGTTGGGATCTTCCAGTGGGGGTCAAGGAATCTCAAGACAGTGGCTCCTTTCTGATAAGAAAGTTTATTACAAGCAATCGCAAGAAGTCTGCACTCTAGAGCATGTCCAAAGTGAGACTGGTTCATGGTTAAAGATTCACACTTTTTATAGGTTCAGGGTGGCTTGAAAAAGACACCAATCAGCACACAGATTCAAAAATAACACCAATCATCACAAAGTACCATAAGGGTGCCAATCATCACACGGATCCTAAAAAGGCACCAATCAATACATTAGAATTTGAAATATTCATCCAGTCAAAGTCCAGGAATTAGGAACCAATCAAATACAGAATAAATATTCTGATTTACCCAATCTGATAGTCTGATGTAATACTCTTACACATGCATACTTCAATGTAAACAACTTGTATAATTCCTTATCTATCTTTTACATGCAGTGTGTGGCAGGGTGGAGTATGAGGTTGCTAAGAGGGTAACCCAGGGTGGAGGCTAGAAAGCATCTTGGCTTTATGCAGAGTCATGGTATGTAGGTTACTAGAGTACATTAATTATTTCTTTGAAAGGTCAAGTTCACAGCCTAAGGCCTGTTTATGAGACAGATTAGGCTCACATTATGATCCCTTCCACAATTCCTTCCACCTGTTGAAGATGAATTACAACCCTGCTCTTGCTAGTTAATGTTACATATTCAACATTCCTTTAATTTATGTATATCTTTGTTCAATTCTGTAATCCGAAGTTCTTTCCTGCTTCAAGAAACACAATTTGTTGGAAGTATAAAGGATACCTCTGGCGTGTGACCATTCCCTCATATATGAAAAGGCCCCTTCGTATTGAATACTGCTGGTTATACCGCATTGACATTGACATAGTACGTGATTCTTCCATAAAATGTTCTGTGAATTTCAACGAACGTTTGTTTGCCAAAAGAACAGAAGAACCTTCAGAGCCTGTCCATGATTTATTTCTACATTTCTGAATGTCTTCTTTTGTGAAAAAGCACAAGACACATCAGGCTACCATTTTTATGTTAGTATTTTTAATCTACTTTAATTTTCAGTGGTGGAAACTATTTAAATCCACGTACACAAAAAAATAATCAGTAAAGCTAGATACATTTGCAGTCTGAAGGCTAACCCTGTATGCTCTTATTCCAGAATTATGATTTTATAGCTGAACCTCTGAGAGATTTAGTATAATGGAAATGATGACATAGAGTAACCAAAGTGTTTGTAGCCTTGTGGCTTCCATCTGTACTCTGTGTATGCAAAACATTGCTTTCCATTCATGTCTTAATTGTGGGATTATTTCTCATTTGTTTAGCACTTAGTCTGCATGCAGGATTTTCAAATTAATGTACATTTTAATGTCTTTGGCTTTACTGGAAATATGGAGTTCTACAGGGCTGTCAGAGACAGAGCTTTTTCAGTCTAAGTCCGCATTAATCGGATAGAGATAAAGCCACGTAAGAAGAAAGAGCAGGTGTCGCGAAGTTGTTATCAACAGTTAGTACCTGGGCAACAGACTGAGCAGACACACAGCTCACTTGATCGTAGTCTCCTTCCCCATGATGGTGATATGCTTTATATTTATATTTAAATTACAGTAACTATTTTCCATTTTATGAAAATCTATGTCATCTTTTTTTCTTTTCTTTTTTGTCCTACATTTCCTCTTTTTTGGTGATGCATAAGTGTCCACCCTGTGTAAGGACCCACAACTTCCCAGAAAGTGCCCACTGCATAGTTGCTTGGAAGTTTTGTACCTGGCAAATTTACCTCTGACTATTAAGGGAGCTTCTGTCTGTCTTCTGCCTTTGTTAACCTTCTTATTTCCAAACCCTAAATGTTAAAACATTATAAACATACACTGCAGACCATCCTTCCCTAATGTGGGGGCTTCCATATTTGTGTTCACAATTCTCCTAATACAGATGCATTTGTGTTTACACTTCTGGTATTGTTTACCTTTCTGAAAATGCATACAAACATGCATTCAAAAATGTGTATATGGGAGAAATGCATACAAAATGTGTATGAATTATTATGTTCCAAAAATAAATGCTAAAAAGCATACACAACTGCACAAAAATATTATAATGAGTGACACAAAGTGGGGGGAGGGGGAGGCAAACCAAACCGAATCAATAGAAAATAACTATATAACAAAGTACAAAGTAAGCAAAGCGTCACATAGGTAATTAAACAGGTACAAAGACATGTGTAACAGAAATTCAGCAAGTACAAGATAATAGAAAAGCGTGAATATTATTAAACACAGATGAGCAAAGTTTTTTTTTCAGATGAGCAAAGGTTTTTACTCAGTTTTAATCCTATTTCTCCATGTCCGGCTTCTTAAGAAAAGTGGTACTTTATCTTTAAGAACTGAAAAACATACATAGTACAATGAAATATGCATCCCCTATAAGGTTACACAACAGACTGACCAGATAAAATCTAGGTCAAGGCTCATGTAACTTTAACAGTTGTAGAGAAAAGGGAATTTCAGCCAGTGTCATTTGTATGCAATTAGTTCCTGGTGAAATTCCCTCTTCATCACAACAGTTAAAGTTGCAGGCACTATACTAGAGTGACCATATACAAAAGAAGGCAGGGCCCCTGCAACTTTAACAGTGTGATGAAGAGGGAATTTCACCAGGAACTAATTGCATACAAATGACACTGGCTGAAATTCCCTTTTCTCTACAACTGTTAAAGTTACATGAGCCCTGACATGGATTTTATCTGGTCACCCTATTACACAATTACATGAAAACAGTATCAAATAGAGCTCAAAACTGTTCTGTTAAAACTCACTGCTACTAATGAGCAAACACTGTGGACATAAAGATAAGGTGAACAGTGAGGAGGTCTCTACAACCCAGTATTATTAATTTGCCCCGAAGGCAGGTAGGCTGAAAAACAACGTTTCAAAAACATGATAAAGTTAACAGCCTGACAAAAAAGCATTGGCGTGTTCAAACCTCAAATCCCGGTGACTCAATCAGTCAGTTTCAATGGCGGTAAATTCTGCAGACGTGTGTTATTTTACCCTTCAGGTCATTTTATATACACATACCTTAAAGGTCCAAGTACAGGTAACAATAGTATACAGTACAGAGTAGAACAGAGGTAATGTTTTTATTGCAACAAGAGACCATACATAGAATCACCTTCCCAAAAAAGATGCCAATTCTAAACTCATGTTCAAACCATTTGGCTGCACAGTGTCTAACCCAAAAATCCATTTGGCTTCCTTCCTTAAGAGAAGGCTGTCATGATTGTACCAATTGTATCTGTGAGGATACACTCTATTGATGACTGGAAACCTGAACTCGTTCTAATTGTGGGAGTATTCAGTAAAATGGCGTACTAATGGTGCATCCAAAACCTGATGTTTTAACTTTGAACAATGTTCTGTTATTCGTGTTCTAACACTATGTGAGGATTTTTCCTACATACAGTAGTCCACAGGGACAAAAAATATTATAGATGATTGGTTTTGTGGTGTAGTTAGAAAAACGATGTAACTTAAAACCGCAGTGGTCAATTAGATGCTCAAATGTGTGGGGTTGCATAGATAATGCAGACACAGTATATCCACTGCATTTAAAATGACTATATATTTTGCAGTCTGTAGTGATGGGTGGATCAATGTCAGAATGCACCTAATAGTTCCTGAGATTTGTACATCTAAGTCCAAGTCATGGTGTATTGCTTCAGCCAGGTAAATGACTCACAATGTGCCAATGTTTATGTATAATTTTCATGATGGCAAAGCATAAGTAGGAATATGTTACGGAAAATATGATCCTGTTCTCAGATAGAATCATAGAATCATATTCTCAGAACTCCTAACAGGATCCTCAAATAACTTTGATCTTGGGTTTGCATCTGCTCACCTTTCAGCAACATTACTAACTCGTAGGGTGACCATATTTTGGAAACCAAAAAGGTGGACAACATGGTTGGCCCCCAATGGGGCATTCCCACAAACATCTCTTCTCCCAGGGGGCATGTCCAGCACCAAGGGGGGTTGCCCACCTGAACATAGCCTTGGTCACATGTCTGACTTTACAGCACACAATTAAGACAAATCTGTTCTACATAACATCTTAATGTTAAAATCACCAAAATAAAGAACAAGTGAGACATCCAATGTATCTGAAATTAACTTCACTCGCTCCTACTTTTGTAGCTTTTGCTGTACTTTGTTGCTATACTCTGTGTGATACATTCTCCCCTTCCCTCAAACATGCAATCACCAAGTGAAGGTCTATGAAACATTGTGGCATCAGTACAACTTTGGGTATCCTAGAAATCCCTGGGTTCCTATCAAAGACCAATAGAGTGGTCAAGGTTTCACTTGCTTGCTTACCAAGATGAAATATCAGCACAGTGCTCTCTATGTATACATCCCCCACAGCATTGCCACCTCTCCCAGGATTTATGGCTGTCACCCCAAGTCTGACACAAGGAACAGGTCTGGTGGTTCTAGACATGGGTTTGATGCAAACCTCTTTTAATGGAAGTGGAGAGGTGCTCATGGACAGGATCACCTAAAGCAAGTAGAGTAGACAGTGGTAGAAGACAAGAGAAGAATACATTGGCTGGAACTAATAGTCATCGAATTGGTGTTGCTAGTCTTTCAGGCTCTCACCTGCACATACCACTTGTCCAGATGGGTAAGTCCATGAAGGCATACGTGAACAGACAATACTGCGAATCCTGATGGAATTGATGCTAGAAAACAATTGGCAAGCAGTGAAATCTTTCAGTATTGGAGTGATAGGATCACAATACCATGCACTGGTTAGCTGTCTAGTTGCCACATTTCGGAGTATTGAAGCTTCCAGATGTCCTTCATGGGTTGCTCCACATAGAGTGTGCTGCAGTAGTCTATGCATGGATTACTGGTGCCAGATCAGACTGACTCAGGAACAGCTGCAACTTCAGCTTATCCCTTCTAGTCGCCAGACAAGGGAAACTCTGTTGTAAATAATTTCTGCAGACATTATTACAGCCCCCTGAAGAAGGCCTAACAGAAAGCCAGAGGCCGAAATGCATTGGGCTTGGTCCACAATAAAATTGTCTACAGCATCCTGAGATGTTTCTCCCTTTTTCTTGTTCATCTTGGATGCTTACCTACCTTGCATACTTGGACCTAGATGGGCCAGTAAACTATCCAGGGACAATTCTCCCTACAGTTGATGCACTTGTTCCCTTTCCTCAAGTCCAAATCTGCCCTGGATTTTTCCAGTGAACTGTAATAACAGTTGAGTTTTGGGACTGACACATATCAAATATACACCTTTTCCCTGACAACCTGCTTCTGGTTTACTGAACCAGGTGAAGTGATGTCCCGGATAGAGGACTGCTCCTGACCTGCAACATTGTGTGTGATTTTAGGGCACTTTCTCTGTGGGTAGCAGAAATGTCATCGATGCTTTTGTCACCGTTTCGGCGGAACATTTGAGGCTTGTTGAACACAGTGGCTGCTAATTAATATGGAACCCTGTGGAGGAACCCTTCACATGCGAAAAAGTTGTCGCTAACACTTTATTCTGCCATCTGAGGGAGGTGTGCTGCATTATTTATCAGACTGTCATAGATGGGCGCAAGTATAAAGAAGAATCCTTTAAGTGCCAAGCAAGGGCTGAAATGTATAGGATGCCAGAGCAGACTGGCACTCTACAGAAAAGTAACCTTACCTGGGCTTCGGGTTCAGATGGGACCGAAGGGAAAAGCCTAGCAGGATGCCCACGAGCTTGGCTCTAGCAGAGTAGCTCTGTATGAGCCATTTTACTTTGCAGTGCACAGAAGAACTGAAGTTTCTAAGTTCAGCCTTGAAAGTAGCCTCACTGCTCGGAGCGAAACAATTTCTTCCAGCTACGTTCCTGGCTAAACCAGCTGCACTGTGCTTCTGTAAAGGGGCACAGAATAAAATCCGAAGAGTTGGAAGGTCATCCAGTCCAGTGGTGGACAACGCATGGCCTGTAGCCCACATGTGGCCCCCTGGCCTGTTTGCAGTCTGCCACTAACATTTGGTGAAGTGGCTTTTTAAAGGAAAGCCAGCTGTTTGGCACCAAATTTTGGTGATGCCGTGTGTTGATGGCAAAATTAGGGCTGTTTCCAAGCAAAAGTACCTCTTCTTGATGCCGCTGCCTTACAAAACTTCAGCAGCAACCACTGATCTTACTAGAGGCCTTTCCACTGGATTGCAGCAGGAGGAACAGCAAGGCAGGTGAGGCAGTGGTGCATCTCCTAGTGAGATCCACAGGGGCAATGCTACACCCTGCCCCCTGGAATTTGCCCACCCAGGATCAGTCCAACCCCCTGCTCAATGTAGGCTCTACAATACCGAATGCAGCTACAACCACCCAGCTGGTTGGCCATCCAACCTTTGCATAAAAGCTCCAGAGGCAGCATGTCCCACTGCTGACGAATTCCCACTGTTAGGAAGAGTTGGTAAAAGTAGGGTGACCATATGTTGGGAAAAACCAGGACATGTCAGCATTTTTGGCAACAAATCCGGGAAGGGGGGAGAATTGTGAAATTTGAAGAAAAATCTGGATTTTCCCCATCCTCCCCCAACCCAAAGGGCAGCTCTAATTTATAATCAATGGGATTTTTTAAAAAAATATGCTTACAGCTACGTCATTTTTAAAGATAAAGGGATGAAACTTGGCACCGTGGTAGCTCTTAGGTAGGTCTTTAGCCTTGTCAAATCTGAAGCAGATCTGTTGATTTTTAGGAATTCTTTAATGTGCGAGGTTTTTTAAAAATAAAATTAAAAAATCACTGGAGCCATACCCTTCAAACTTAGATTGTCAAACCTCCTCTTTGGGGTCCTGCACATTGAGCAGTTTCAGCCTTTGGCATCAAGGGGATCTTGGGTTTTTAGCTAAGAAGTGCTGGGCAAACACAACACTTTTCCTGTTGCATATTTGGTGGGCATTCGGGCACCTGGAGCTCAGCAGAAGCAACGCATCCACAAATCAAAATATGGGAAAGGAGAGGTCAGTCAAAGCAGCCCACAGGGCAAAACAGCATGGACCAGAGGCCTTTTTCTCAGAGTTCCACATCATGGGTGATGAAGGGTCATCCTTAGAGAAAAACTCTCATGACCAACAGTGTGGTGCCAGTCGAGAGAGAGGCTCTCACCTTTGCAGATGCCCTGTTGCTGTGGATGTTGGAACCTGGCATGTTATTGCTTTGCTTTGCTTTGCTATCCCTTCCCTTCCACTTCCCTTTGTTCACTTGTGAGCTAGGCTCTGTCTGTACTGCTGGCATGCAATGCAGAATGTTTGAAGTGTGTGGTTTTAAAAGTAAGAGTCACCAGACATGACCAAGCAATAAGCTGGCACCCTTCCCCCTGGCCACAGGGTACAAGTGTGCAGCCCGGCTGGACCATCGGGAAACTTTGGCAGAGGGAGGGAGATTGATTGTTTGAGGCTGGAGGCATTGGTTTGGCTGCAATGACTTAGAGAGAGAGGGTGCACAGACAACCCAGAGACACCTGTTGTAACTTAGCCCCATGGTGCTGACATGCAACGAAGAGCATTAGAAAGAGGGTCTCAGAGTTGCGTGTTTGTGCAGGAAGTAGACAGGAGTTCAAAGTCTGGTTGTGTGAAGTGGTGCCAACGCATAAGCCTTGAGAAGGTAATGTATATAAGTGAGAACTGTAACTGGGTGCAGTAGTATCCACTGCCCACAACACCCCTTCCCCAATGTTAAGAGTAGAGAAACTTGTTACAATCATACACAAGTTTTTTTTAAAAAAATTGAACTTTAAAAATAAAAAAGCCAGCCGGCAGCAAGCCCTATTAAGCAGTAGCTTGCAGTGGAGTGAGGATACAATCAGAAAAGATATTTGATGGAAGGGAAGAATGTATCACACAGAATATAACAACAAAGTACAGCAAAAGCTACAAAAGTAGGAGTGAGTGAAGTTAATTTCAGATACATTGGATGTCTCACTTGTTATTTCAGTGATTTTAACATGAAGATGTTATGTAGAACAAATTTGTCTTAATTGTGTGCTGCAAAATCAGACATGTGACCAAGGCTATGTTCAGGTGGGCACCCCCCTTTGGTGCTGGACACTCCCCCTGGGGGCAGACATGTTGGTGGGGATGCCCCCTTGGGGGCCGACCATGTTGTCCTCCTTTTTGGTTTCCAAAATATGGTCATCCTATGTAAAAGTGATTAAGCCGGTAAACATTTTAGCTTTCCTTCAAATGTTAAGTCCTGGTTATGTGAATATTTGTCATTTATGTATTTATTACACTTTTATCCCTCCATTTCCCTAAATTATTCAGAGTAGCATATCGGCTCCCCCGCCCCACCTACCCCACTCCCACTTTATTTTTGAAACAACTCTGTGAGATAATGCTAAGAAATAATCCCCAAATCATCATGGGATAACGTCCTTATTAAGACCGACAAAAAAGTGGTATAAAAGTGAGTAAGCTTTCAAGTACATCAAAACCCTTAATCAGAGAGAATGTCAAGCAAAACAGAAACAGAAAAGACACAACTACCTGGCAGCTATGGCACTGTGTCCTGAGGGGCATATGTGTATTCCCATGTTTTTTGAAAAATGTGATTTCTGTTAAGTTGTAAGTTGCTTTGGAGCCAGTCTTTCCTGAAAAGTGAGGTAAAAGTACAATTAATAACTAAATTACAAATACTAATTCAACTCCAGTTTACAGAGAGATTCATGTGTAAATACAGATTATATTCAGCTGATACACCAGCTGCGCCCCTTCCTAGAGTTGGAAGACCTAAAGATGGTAGTGCATGTGCTGGTAACTTCGAGGCTCGACTTCTGCAATGCGCTATACATAGGGCTACCTTTGTGCCTAGTCCGGAAACTTCAATTAATATGGCAGCCAGGTTGGTCACCGGTACACCTAGGAGTGACCACATAACACCAATCTTAAAATCACTCCACTGGCTGCCAATTAGTTTCTGGGCGAAGTACAAAGTGTTGGTTATTACCTTTAAAGCCCTACATGGTTTGGGTCCAGATTACCTGCAGGATTGCCTTCTCCCGTATAATCCGCCCTGCACACTCAGGTCCTCTGGGAAGAACTTACTCCAATCAGCCAGAACTAGGCTGACGAGTGTTACCCAGAGGACCTTCTCTTCTGCCACTCCCAGACTGTGGAATGGCCTGCCGGAGGAGATTCGACAAATTTGCAGTCTTCTGGAATTTCAGAGAGCCGTGAAGACTGCTCTCTTCCTGCAGGCCTACCCAGTTCAATTTTAAGGTGTTTTTAATAATGTATTTGTTTTTATCTGTTTTAATGGTTTATCTATTCTATGATTTTTATATTTACATTTATTGTTGTCCCCCGCCTTGATCTAGATGGAGAGGCAGGTTAGAAATGAAATAAATAAATAAATAAATACTGAGGCTCAGTTCTTCCATGCAAAATAACCATATTGGAGCCACTTGGAAAGCAACTAAATGGCAAACTGTTTCACACTATTATAGTGATTTTCACCATGCTACAATTCCCTCCCCTGTTTGTGCTGGTATGGTGAAAATCGCTGGACTAATATGAGTGGAAGAATCATCCAAAGTGTTTGCTACATGTAGCTGTCTCCACGAAGTTACATTTCCATTATATGTAGGTCCGTAAGACTAATAATAAGTGTTCTCGAATCTCCGCTTCTTCCAGCTTGGCATATGCTACAATACATTGTGAGGAGTAAGCCTTAGATAGCAGTAGATGATTTTAGAATTGTAAGTCTATTCTTCTGGAAAATAACAGAAAGGATGCATGCGGGCTGGATGTGTCTAGAATTTTGCCAGTAATATTGTGTATGTCTTGGAGTTGAGCCAAAAGAGGGCATCTAGTTTGCAAAATCTTCATCAAGATAGAAAAAGGAGCCATTTTCTGCTGATTTTGCAGGGCTCATTGTGAATTTTGTTGCTGCCACTGCTTTTTGTGATCCCATGTCGGCTGGGATTACCCTTATACTAGTACAGGAAGTCTGGCTCTCCTTATAAAGGGACTTGATTTGCCTGTTGTGATAGCAGCAAATAGTCAGATCTGGCTGCCATCATGACATGTCATGGAATCATTGTGTCCAGAAAGTGCTCCCTGATTGAACAGGCTCAATTGAGGAGGAATGAAACAGAGGGGGAACATGACACTGAGGCAGTAGCAAAGGGAGGGGGAGTGATGGCAAAGAGTACCTTGCAGGATTAAGGTGGTGTCAAGTGGTTGGACCCCACTTGAAATAAGGACTCTCGATCTGAAGAATGAACCAGGGGAACATTCACCTTAGCCCTGATATGACCGTCTTTGTGGGAAATCTGTATGAGCTGACTTTATCCCAAGTCAAGGCTGTCTGCAATGGACTGGTTTTACTTTAGCCTGACTGCAGTTTTCCAAAAAGTTCCCCAAGACTTTCATCAGATTGCATATTTGCACAGAGTTGGAAATCATTCAAAAGTGAGTTGAGTGATGCTGTGTCTAATTGCCATCTAAGCCTTTTGTGGACAATTTCATTCACTCTGGACAAAATATTGGTAAGATTCTAATTGAGGCTCAGATAAAGGAGACCTTGACTACAGACAAAGAGGCCATCATCACTGGCCTTCAGCACCCTCAAGAAAAGGAGGAGTTTGTGTTTTAAGATAATGATTTTATCTTTTAGTAAATGAACAGAGTACTGTATTTAAAAGAAATCTATAAAACTTGGAAGATGAAATTGAAATGCAAGTACTTTCAATTATGTGTAGGATAATACTGTCATTGGCTTATGGTGGGTGGCTAATTCATTGTTCTGTTCTACAGACATTGCAAACCAAGATTCAGCATATTTTATAGTCTTAATTATACTAAAACTGTTGTGCACAGAGATGTAGCTATAGAAATTGGGATAAAAAAGATTAGGAAAACAAATGGCAGAAAATGACTTCATAAATTGTTGATGAAAATTATGCCATCCATATAGATGGCAGTTTACAGAGAATGAGAGGACAGATCTATGCCCCAAGAGGCTTTTGATGCAGATATCAGCACAAGGCAGACAACAGAGGAAAGTGAAGGGAATGGAGGTAGGAGCAAAAGAGAAGAGGATGTGCTGCTCTTTCAGCTACACACACTTGGGTTTTGGAGTCCAGAGGGTTGTGCCAAAGGCTTCAAGGAAAGTCTTTGATCAAGAAATGCAAAAGGATTAATAGAAAAGATGTAGCATTTAATCCAAATATTAGCAATAATCAAATGCGATTTTATCAGAGGATTGGCAGCAGTTTAGAGTGATGCAGTTGCAATGCCTCTTCGGCTGCATCCAGTTTGGCTTGATAGTTCCTAGGCTAAAAGTGCTGAGTTGCAGGAAAAAATGGTAAGCTTCATTTCATGAATCAAATGGCCACTCATTTATGACTTATACCCATCCAAGGCAGAGAAAACTCTCAAAATGGGCTAGTCACAGTGCCCATTGAAAGTCCTCGTCTTTTCAACAGGGGAGATGAATGCAATGGCTCAGGGGCAGCCCATTAGTATGTGTGGCAGGGCAGCACCTTGCCCCTTTGCCCATGAAATGTATGTGGCAACCCACTTGTTAGCTTTTCTGCTCTTGTGCAACTCACTGTTGTTTGCTTGTGTGGTTCCTGGCCTCGCTTGTTATTTGCAGGCAGCTGTTGGGGGCCAGCAGAGCATTCATGAGGACCCTTCTGTCTGTCACCCAAATGTGGTCATTATATGTTCTCTGGGTTTGCACAGGACCCATTGTTTGGCTTAGGGAATAGACTGCCCATGTTGAATGCCCATAGGCTATAGTCGTCACTGGGTCATCCTGGATGTTTGGTTTGTCTGTCTGTCCATTTTTACAATTTCACCTCCGCAGAGGCTTAATACTCCTTTGCTCTTTTTTCACTTCCTCCAAGTCCTAAAAGTAAGCAAAGGGTGACGGAGCTGGCCCAAGACATTTTGGCACCTGAGGTGAAGGACATTCCATTCCATGTGCACAAAGCGGACTGGACTGGCAGTTGAATCTTTCCTCAACGCTGGTGATGGGACAGCATCTTCCCACATGCCAGAAAGCAGCAGGCTAGCTCGGGGGGCGGGGGCAGCAGGCCAGGTCGCTCAGAGCTCTCTCCTCCAATACTTTGCTGCCACCTCCCAGCTTATGCTGCCTGAAGTGACTGCCTCGCTTGGCCCAATGCTAGGAACAGATCAGCAAAGGGCAGAAGGCTATACTACTACTACACGGAAAGCCATGGAGGTACCCGTTGTGCTTTTTCAGGGTAGCTTGGAAACATGTTGTAACTGTTGGATGGAATGGAAGAGGGAAGGGGCTGCATTGCATGGCATCCAGGATGAGTCATTTTTAACTCTTGAAAACGAGCACAAACTCCCTGCATTTCAAAGTAGTGGGTGGCAGTCAGGAACAGGGCTGGAATAATAATAATAATAATAATAATAACAACAACAACAACAACAACAACAACAACAACAACAATTTATTTCTTACCCGCCTCTCCGTCTGGATCGAGGCGGGGAACAACATGATAAAATACATAAAACTGATTAAAACATGACACATATTATTAAAACCGCATAAAAAATCCTAAAACATCCTAAAAACATCCTTAAAACATTCTAAAATTCCACTGGATATGCCTGCCGGAAGAGAACAGTCTTTATAGCTTTCTTAAATTCTAAAAGACTGTTAAGTTGACGAGTCTCCTCCAGCAGGTGATTCCACAGTCTGGGAGCAGCAGAATGCAGGGTAGTAGCTTAGAAAGGAACTTCTGAGGCACTGAACTCATTTGGGATGTGATCTCTTTCAGTCCGCCTCATGCCAATTACTTGCCTAATGGTGCAATCATACACATTACTATTCAAACATTAGTCCTCCCTGGATTCAATGGGGTTACGCACCAGTGTGGGTTCAAAAAGACTGACATTGTAGACACACCCTACAGACATACCCTACAAACGTTTACTTTTGCATTCATGACCTTTAAGTCAATTGCCTCACTTTCCCTATTCGGTCCAATGGGGTTTGTTGCTGGAACAGAAAAATGTGGGTCCAAAGGAGTGCTTTTGTTTTGCTGTGTGGATTTCTCCCCTCCTGTTTTGTACTCTCGATCTTAAATTTACTGCCTCTGTTTCACTTTTCTGTGCAATGAGGTTATTTCTGGAATAGAATAATGTGGGTCTGTCCCATACTGTGGTTACTTGGGTCTCACAGGAGAAGATGGTAGCACCTGAGGGAAGCAAATCAAGGGAGGTAAAGTCCAGTCTAGTACAGTGAAGTCACAGCAGGCAATGTTAGCTTAAGCAGATATAGGCTGGTTTTGGACAACACATGAAGCAATATGGGAGATGAATGCAATGGCTCAGGGGCAGCCTGTTAGTATGTGTGCTGCTCTACAACCTACAGGATCTTGAAGTTAACTTGTCCCATTTTCTATTTCCTGTGTGTGTGTGTGTGTGTGTGTGTGTGTGTGCAATAGGTTTCTGCAATAGGTCCAAAGGACTATTTTTGTTTTTTGGCTTAAGCTTATGCACCATCCCACCAGCTTAGTTGTATAACAGATATATTTAATTGGAACTATTTTTACCCTGCTCTTCAGCCAAACCCAACTCTTAGAGCAGCTTACAAACATCGATAATAAGGTTGTCACTGCCCTCAGACTTACAATCTAAAAGACACAACACAAAAGGAAAGGGGACTGGGAGGGACGAGGAAAAAAACAAACTCAGGCATTAGTTCTCAGTTACAAAGTTCTTATAATAACCAGCTGGAAGAGAAGCAGTTCAAGGAGAGGAGGTGTCAAAAGTTGCCAATGGAGTGGTCCTGCTTATCTCTCCCTCTGCTGCAGCCTGATGAAATGGCAGCTCCATCCACCCCCCCTCTGCCCCCTCAAAGCAAAACAAATTACACAGAAGGTGTGTTCTGGATAATTGTCTGCATCAGCAGAACTACAATCTCTCTGTCAGCAATCAAACCCCCTGAATTACTGAAGCATTTCTAGATATATATCTGTATATTTATTTCTCATATATACCTATACTATTCCCTCATTGTTTTCCCCCTAGCTTAATCAGGACTGATCAACTTTTAAGGTTTTGAAAGTTCACTAAGACTCCTAAGACAAGGAGCAATTAACTAAACGCAGTTCATGAAGCAGCTCTTGGCTACCAAGCGTGAATAGTTTCACAGGAAGTCTCTGCCTATCAAATCTGTTTTTCATGAAGGCAGAAACTCTCAGGCTTGCATGCATTAATTCAAGTTTTTAATCATGGTGAGTTATTTCAGTTCCATATTTCCATGTGTGTTTGAATAGCATCTCCATTAATTTAATTTCCTTAGTGTCAGTACTGGAACTCCTGATTATATAAGCTGTTTCGCCCATGGTTATCTCTTAATCCCATCCTGGGTAGGCGGAGGGTAGCCTTAGGCTGGGCAAGTACTATGAGATTCTCAAATGTGTGGTATGTTGATAACATGCAGAGAGGAAATGGGCCCTTTCAGCATCTCATTTGAAATCTGAGCACGTTTGAAGTATTTGCTCTTTCCCAAAGGAAGAGCTGCTCAATTCAGTTTCCAGCCTTTTTTTCTTTACTTTTTTTTTGTATATAATTTTCTTCACTCAGCAAGAGACAGACAAGGCAAATCAATTGGAGGAGGAGGAAACGTAATGCTCATATCTAATTTTTATAGCCACAGATTCCATGACAAGGGGAAACAATTTCCACAGTACAGCTAAATGTATGTAACAGCTTCATTACAATAAACAATTAGATGTCAAATAAAATTCTTGTTTTCATATACTGCTATGAGAAGTATTTTTAAAGAGCATTGCAGACAACAGAGTTTCTGGATATGAAAGCTTATTTGGGAGAGAGAATGCAGGGGGTATCATCACCAGCCACCATTTCCCCCTGACTTCTCCCTACAAGCTCCAAAGGTATGGGTTAGCCTCTGCTGCCCATTGATTGGCATAACGTTTCAAATTTTCACTCCCTGCCTCCTTGGCCTGAATTCCCCAGTTTTTCTCTTCTGTCTGCTGAGGGCAGATGTTGTTTGTGGAGCTCACAAGCTGCAAGAGAAGAAACTCCTGACAGGGAGCAAAGTAGCCGCCCTCCATTCCCATTTGAAGATGGACACTGTACTGGGGTGGATTTTTTGGATTGGGCCTCTATTCTCTCCAAGGCTTCCTCCATGCTGGAACTGCCCCCAGAGACCCATCTGTCCTTATGCCACCTAGTTCAGCAGAGACCTGGAGCTGGCAGCTCTTTTTCAGGGGAAAGGCTCTTCCCCTTGCCAGGCAGGAGGACTCTCCCGCCCACTTTGAAAGGACCAACCCTGCCAGAGCCTCAAGACTGCGCCCCCTGCAAAGAGGGGACCCAGTTTCTTGTCTTCCCAACATGGAGCAGTTTGGAAGGCAGGGAGCAGAAGGTCATGCTGCTAAGCCCCCTTTCCCTTCCTCAGCCCCATTTTTTCACTGCTACACACATGCCTTCTCCTACCGGGCTCTGACTATGCTAGGGTGACCATATTTTGGAAACCAAAAAGGAGGACAACATGGATGCCCAAAAGGGGCGTGCCCACCAACATGGCCATCCCCCAAGGGGGCGTGCCCACCCAATCATGGCCTTGGTCATATGTCTGATTTCACAGCATACAGTTAAGACAAATCTGTTCTACACAACATCTTCATGTTAAAATCACTAAAATAAAGAACAAGTGAGACATTCAATGTATCTGAAATTAACTTCACTCACTCCTACTTTTGTAGCTTTTGCTGTACTTTGAAGCTTTTGCTATGCTCTGTGTGATACAGTCTCCCCTTCCCTCAAATATCTTTTCTGACTGCAAATCCTTCACTGGATGACCATAGTCACACCTTTCCTAACATTTAACACTCTTTCCTCATCACTTTTCTCATATCCACACTCACAGATTCAGCATACTGCTACCACTGAACAAATGAAGCTGTTGACAAGTGCAGAAAAATCTAGTACAACAAACGAGCAACTTAGCATGCAGGAAGAGTGTAAAATATGATTACCCTGCAAACATTAGCCATGCAACAAAATGGACTAAAGGCTTGTTGCAGTCACTTCTCACATCTTAGCTTGTTTCAACTTCTGATTTATTAGTGAGAAACTAATCTAAAAATGTGTCATTACATCTCTGGTTCATTAGCCATGTAAACAAGACCATGGTCAGTAGCAATACAAAGAAAGGCCAGAACAGATGGCCATTATCACAATGCTAGTCAAGGATCTTTCCCTCCTTTTATCCAAGTATATCCTGAATTTACACTGCCTCAGTATGCAGAGAACAGATATCCCAATCAGGGATCCAAAGAAAACTGCCCAAAGAAACTTTAGAAATAACTCTTGTTGATTTCAATAAAGCTTACTTCCAGATAAATGAATGTAGGATTGCAGCCTCTTCACATCTGTTCACCTTACTCTAGCAAGTGCAAGGCCCTCCTGTCAAGACAATTATGCACTCACAGAACCTGGCCTACTAGATCATGCAACCAGCAGGTGCTTTCCAGAAAGATGCTTTCAGAGCCTAGGAGATCCAGACACACTCAAACAAGTCAAGCCAAGCCATGCTATGCTGGGACAGAACAATTCTGGGACAAGACAATACTTTGCAATTGACCAGGCATAACAGTCATAAATATAAAAGAAAAACACAACTACCTCATTGACATAGCAATACCTAATGACAAAAATGTTGCAGAAACAGAAGAGGAAAAGAGAGACCCAGCAAAGGTTTTAGGAAATCTTGCTCATATTGGCATAGGTTGAGATATTTTGCTGGTCAGAATTTTCATCAGTAGAACTCCAATGGAAATACCTTAATGGAAATGTCTTTATAACTTTCAATAATTTTACTTTGGGCTTTCAGACTTCAGAAACTTCAGGTGAACGATATGATATAACTAGCAATTACAGGAGAAGTGAAAAATCCTTCTACACTCACCCCCACCCACCATTCCCATCTGCACAAGAGCTAATAGTTAGATCCAAAAGATCAGTGAATTGATTGGAAAATTCATTAGCAGTCTGACACGTGTTTTGAGAATTAATTGAGGAAATATATAGAAGATACAATATACAATGTGGATCTAGACTCCAGCTCAGCTAGATATGATCTTGTGATGGTTAATATCTGGTCATGCTGACCGGGCATCGGGAGTTATGTCCAACACATCTGGAGAGAACCTGCTTGGGGGAGGATACTATATTTAACAAGGATCATCTGTTTCTATACAGTTACTAAAAGGATAAAACAAATGCCAACACTAGTAAATATCACATAAATGAGGTAAAAACACCATAGCCAGTAACAATCATCATTCAAGAAAGATGGATAATAACTTATTTTATCATGATGTTTAAAAGACCCATCAAAATTGCAGCCATTTACTTTGCCTTTCACACAGCCATGAGCTGTTTTGAAATTAATCTCTAATATGATACCATTGAAGTTTTATATTCTTTTTCTAAACTGATTCACGATTTATTCAAAAAGAAAGCGGCAAATAAATATTGCTAATAAGTCAATTCATACATAAATATATTACAACGTTCTCCTCCAACAAAGCAATCAAAGAAAAGCAAATGGGTGAGGTAACCAGACAAAGGGATTGCTTTGAAGCCAGTTTTCTGTTCCAGCAAAACACCTGTTTTCCAGACAGCTAAACCAATTTCCTCAAATCATTTGTAAATATATTCTTAGAAAATTAATTCACTCAAATTTATTTCCTGTAAATAGGAATATCAACTCCATACTATCCCCCCTGACTTATACCAAAACAAACTACACCCCCCCACACACACACACTCCCAACACGCACAGATTTAATTTACAGCACAACTAATTCCTTGATTCTTGTCAGTAATAACTTGGCCAATATAGACAAACAACCATGCACCCCATGCACCCATCACACACTCCCAACACACACACAAACACACAAAGTCCTTCAAGATCATCCACTCCAAAACACACACACACCCATTCATAGAAAACAGCCATGCACCCCATTCACCCATCACACATTCCCAACATGCACAAAAACACACAAAGTCCCTCAGGATCATCCACCCCAAACCACACGCACACGCACACACATCCATTCAACCATGCACCCCATTCACACACACACACACCCCTCCATACCCAAGACTCCTTCTGCTCTGTTCTGCTGCTCCTGCTGCTCCAGCGCTTGCTTCCAGCCTCTCTCCCAGGGCTGTCTGGGGCTCGTCCTTGCCCTGTGTGACCGCATTGGCCAAGAAAAGCCCCGGATCGGCCCGGGGGAGGGGCTGGAAGTTGCATTTTGGACACACCGAGATACAACTGGAGATCCAGCAGGATAGGTCACAGGGCCGAGTAGTTCCTCCCCTCAAGAAGGATTGACTCCTTTACCTTCCCCATTGGGGAAGGGCCAGTAGGCAGTCGGCTGACCCAGTTTGCCCAGGCCTAGACACACAGGTCACGGGACAGCTGGCGAGGGACTATACCCTGGAGTTTGCCCTGAGGCTTCAGAAACGATTCCTATCTGGCTCCCTCTCGAGAGTTGCCAGTCATTCTTTGACACCAGCACTGTAGAACCAGTGCCAAAAGACACACAGGTTTCTACTCAACAGTTTTCCTGTCTTAAAAAGGGAAGGAGGAGCATGTCTGATTCATTATTATTATTATTATTATTATTATTATTTATTATCATTATTTTATTTCTATCCCACCTTTTTCCCAATACTAGGACTCAAGGTGGCTTTACAAATTAAAACATGTACAGTTAAAAACAGATAGAGATATACAAAAATAAAAAATATAATTAAACATGGTGCAATATTAAAATATGGAAAACATTAAAACACATTAAAACATGAAAAATTTTAAAAATCCAATATATAAACAACACATCACCAGAGGTCCAAACTACTCCCCAAAGGCCTGCTGAAATGGAAAAGTTTTAGCCTGCCTCCAAAAGTACAACAAGGAGGGACCCAGTCTACCTTCCTTGGGAAAAGAGTTCCAGAGCCCCGGGGCAGCCACTGAGAAGGCCCTCTCCCACCTGCGATGGTGGTGGGACTGAGAGAAGAGCCTCCCCTGAAAACTTCAGGGACGGGCAGGCTCATAAGGGAGGATATGTTCTTTCTGATAACCTGGACCCAAGCCATATAGGGCTTTATAGGTCATAACCAGCACTTTGAGTTGTGCCTGGAAACAGACCGGAAGCCAATGGAGATGTTTTAACAGGGGAGTTGTATGCTCCCTGTAGCCAGCCCCAGTCAACAATCTGGTTGCAGTTCTTTGAACCAGCTGAAGTTTCCAAACACTCTTCAAAGGCAGCCCCGCATAGAGCCCATTATAGTAATCCAAACGGGATGTAACTAAAGCATGTGTCACCGTGGCCAGGTCAGACATCTCTAGGAATGGGCGCAGCTAGCGCACAAGCTTTAACTGTGGCCACCGCTGAAACCTGGGCATCCAGGCTCAGCGCTGAATCCAGGAGTACACCCTCACTGCGAACCTGTGTCTTCAGGGGGAGCGTAACCCCATCCAGCACAAGCTGAGTCTCTATTCCCTGTTCTGCCTTTCGACTGACCAGGAGCACCTCTGACTTGTCTGGATTAAGCTTCAATTTGTTTGCCCTCATCCAGTCCATTACTGTCAATAGACACTGGTTTAGGACTGAAACAGCTTCCTTGGAATTGGGTGGAAAGGAGAAGTAGAGTTGGGTGTCATCGGCGTACTTTTGGTACCGCACCCCAAAACTCCGGACAACCTCTCCCAACGGTTTCATGTATATGTTAATAGCATGGGGGACAAAACGAAACCCTGAGGGACTCCACAGGCCAATGGCCAAGGAGTCAAACAGAAGTCCTGCTGCACCATCTTCTGGGTCCACCCCTCCAGGAAGAAATGGAGACACTGTAAAACAGTGCCTCCAAGTCCCATCCCAGTGAGACGGCCCAGAAGGATACCATGGTCAATGGTATCTAACGCCACTGAGAAGTCCAGCAGAATCAACAGGGACACACTCCCCCTGTCCAGTTCTCAGTGTAAGTCATCTGTCAAGGTGACCAAAGCTGTTTCTGTCCCATAACCAGGTCTGAAGCCAGATTTAAATGGATCTAGGTAATCCATCTCATCCAGGAATCCCTGGAGTTGGGAAGCCACCATGCGCTCAAATACCTGCCCAGAAATGGGATATTGGAGACTGGCCAGTAATTGTCTAATACTTTGGGGTTCAAGGAGGGCTTTCTCAACATAGGTCGTACTACTGCCTCCTTCAGGCAGGGTGGAACCCTGCATTGGCAGAGGGAGACATTAACCTCTCCGCTCACCCACTAAGCCAGTCCCCCTCTGACTGCTTTTATGAGCCAGGAAGGGCAAGGATCTAATACACACATGGTGGCTCTCTCCTCTCCAAGGATCCTGTCCTCATCCTCAGGCTGTACAAATTGAAAAGTATCCAATAACAGTGGACAAGCAGGTGCCAAAGTTACATCCACTGGGTCTGTATCAACTATAGCGTCCAAGTCAGAGCGGATCCAAGTGATTTTGTCTGCAAAGTGCTGGGCAAATTGTTCACAGTGAGCTGCCAACAGGTCTGAATTCTCCTCTTGGGGGCCAGTGTGTAAAAGGCCCCTGACTACCCAAAACAGCTCTGCTGGACGGCTCTTTGCAGATTCAATAGTAGCAGAGAAAAATAGTTTTTTTGCTGCCCGTATTGCCACGGAGTAGGCCTTCAAATTGGCTCTAGCCCGTGTTCGATCGGATTCGCTCTGAGTTTTCTGCCAATGTCGCTTTAATCTCTGTCTCACTCATTTCATCACTGCCCAGCTCCCTAGAAAACTAGTGGTCCCACTTCATGAGAGAGGATGGTCAAGAGCGACCGTGTCCACCGCCCTGGTCATTTCTCCATTCCAGAGATCAACCAGGGCTTCGACAGAATCGCCTGCTGAGGCAACAGGAAAATCCCCAAGAGCCATCAGGAAACAATTAGGATCCATCAGTCTCCTGGGGCAGATCATCTTAATCGGTCCTCCAGGCTTGCAGAGGTTCTGAGTACCAGCAAGTCTACACCCTACCAGGTAGTGATCTGTCCATGACAACGGAACTATACAAAGTTCCTCCACTCTCATATCCCCATCCAGCACAGAAAACAAGGTCCAGAGTGTGCCCAGCAGCATGGGTGGGGCCAGATACCATTTGGGACAGACCCGTGGTTGTCATGGCAAACATGAAGTCCTGAGCCACTCCCGACAGCAGCCTCAGTATTGGTGCGGAAATCTCCCAGCACAACAAGCCGGGGGGACTCCAAGACCAAGCCCAAGACTACCCTGGCTAGCTCAGGAAGGGAGACTGTTGAGCAGTGGGGTGGATGGTACACCAACAGAATCCCTATTCTGTCCCGGGCACCCACCTTCAGATACACACACTTGAACCCCGCAGACGGTGGGATAGGGCACCTGGTCAGGGGGATGGAATCCCAATAGACCACTGCCACTCCACCTCTCCGCCCCCCAGGCCTTGCCTCCTGCTGGACAGAGAACCCTGGTGGACAAAGCTGAGAGACATTAAGCCCCTCCCCCCAGCTTTGTCCAGCCAGGTCTCCGTAATAAAGGCCAGGTCAGCATGTTCATCCAGGACCAAGTCTTGGATAGTAGATGTTTTACCATTCACCAGCCTGGCATTCACCAGCAGCACTTTCAATCCGGGGGGTTGGTTGCCAGGGCCATCCAGGCTATTTGAATTGAGGGGAGACAGTTTGGGGACAGCCAGCACCCTATTGCGGTTCCCTCTCTTATTAGGGTGTAACGTCAGAGGTCTCTTTCCTGACTTCACAGTCAAAAATCTCTGCATGGGGACTTTGTCCATCGTAGCCCATCCATCCCACTGGTTGCCTTCCTAGGCTCAATGGACCTGCAGGAAGCAGACCTACATATATAGCCATTTGCAGCCAACACAGATCTTTCTTGCAATTTTGTGCCCGAGGCCTATACTGGCAGTGTAAGGTGCTGCCGCTCATCCTCTCCTGCCCCCAAGTCTTCACCAGGGTTCTGGTGGCGGTTGAGGTCCATCCTCAGAGTACAATTTAGAGCAGAAGAACAGGGAGGGCTGAATGTCTTCCTTTTTTAAAAAAAAAACTGGCCCATTTTTCTCTTTCATTGATTTCCTTTCATCTAAGTGAATCTAAGGTTAAAATTAGAGATGGGTTATCCTCCCAGGATGCTAATAAAGATGTGGAAACCATTCAACCAATAGGATTTAGCAGGTGGTACAAACTTTACAAGGGTAAGCAATATTTCTCTAATTAACTTAGATCTAAGGAAGGCATTTACGGAATTACGCTTCCAGAATGTGCCTTCTGTATATCTGAATGAGAGGTATATAAATGTCCCCATATTTCAAAGCTTTTGCATAGGTGGGGCTCCACAAATAGAGCATATATTTGTAAACTAAATGCCAGTCACGGGGGCGGGGGGAAGGATTTGCTCCTTTGCTGGGAGGAATGTCTGATATAATGTCTGATGTGTAAACTAATTGTAGGTATGGTTCCTAATGGTTCCTAATGTAACTAATTGAGCAGAGTTATTCACAGTGGGTGCGAAAATGATTACAGCAAAGGTTCTAAAAAATATTGCTTTAAATTGTGTACTTGACAAACCGATTTCAGTGGGTTGTTCCAACTTTTTTTCTTGCATGACTGTCTTGTTTCTGGGTCTTGCAGAATTATAAGAACTTCTGGTTATATGCAATAAAATCAACTGAAACAGAGTTGGAGTCCAAAGCATCTGGAGGGCATGCTGGGGAAAGCTACTCTCAAGGTTTCCCCAGGGGTCATTGTGGCCCTCTACCCCAAAAATCTGCCCACCACTGCTGTAGAGCTCCCTGGTTTATATAATCTAATTCTAATGATGCTGACATTGTTTCCCACCATGAATGAGCCAAACGAAGTCCGTTTTATATCCACTGATAGCCAATTGCTGGAACTCCTTTCTAGAACCAAGTTGGATTAAGTCAGAATAATTTTTCAAAGGCTTTAATGATTTACATTCGGGGGGGGGTGAAATTTCTCCTTTGGCAAAATAGCCTATGAGCCTTTGGGAAACAAAAGAATGGAACTTATTCTTAATGCACTAGTTTATTCACATAGTAAATAGTGTTGAAACATCAAGCATGAAAGTTCAGGGTGTTAGTTGACCTTTTCTCTCTGCATTTCTAGAGGACAACCATTATTTATTTGTCCTTCACAGACTGCAGTGTGCTAGAACATACGCCATAAATGTCAGTGTGAGCCCAGAGGGCTACTGGTCTTTTATAGAAAGAAATGACCCTATCCCCTTGCACCCTGGATGCTTTGGAATTTGCCTTGATTAAAAAAAAGAAAGATAAAAGCTCAGTTTACCAAACCCAAACACATACATGGATACATCATAAAATAGCTGAGGTTGTCCTGAGCCTAATTCAGACCCCATCATACCTCCACCCCACCCCACCCACACCTTTCCCACTTACCTGGTCTGGCTGAAGTGGTACTTTCAATAGAATCAGGGACAGTGCTTCCTTCCCTGGCATCTGCTGAAAGGCTGCTGTGGTGTTGCATGCACAGTGGTGCCATCAGGGGCATATGTCTTGTGTCAGGCTCTATAAAATTGAGCACTGGGGCCCGAGTCACAGTTGCCATCAGACCAATTGTTCTAGAGTTGGGCTGTACCAGAAACTGGCAGTTTAAAAGTCTGCAAGTACATGGAGGCTCTTCTGGCTTTAGCAAAACACAAGGCTGTGCCTGCGAGCACGCTAGCTGTATCACACAGCACAAGCGAGAGGAGGCCACAGAGGCTGCCCACCATGCGGAAGTGGCAGCAGTGTGAATGCGCATGTGTCACAGTGCATGGTACTGGCTGTGGTTGTTGGAAGGCTCAGGCAGCTGCCACCCCGCAGCTCTTTAGTGCAGAGTTGAGGTGGTGCTGTTGGGAGAGCTGGAGGAAAGTGCCCAAATCACTCCGCTAAGCCAGCACCTCACCCTGACTACCAAGTGTCAGCTGTGTTTGCAGTTCTCAAGACAGTGGCTGCATTCGGATGACACATTAAGCAACTGAGGGGGAGAACAATTGTCAGTTGTGTTGCTTATTGTGTTGTGTGGAGGGTAACACGCTGCTCACAAACTAAACTACTGACAGTATGCTATTCTGCCCAAATAAGCAACGGAGAGAAACAACTGGCTTGCAAGTTGTTTAGCTCAAAGCCAGTTATTTAAAGTGTTGTGTGGAGGGGTGAGTGTGTTAATGGCGTGTGGTGAGTGTGTTAAAACACAAGCCCATAGAGGCAGGCAGCAAGAGCGACCAAAGCGGTGGCCGCCACTCTGCTACAACTGGTGCAACTTGCAGAGGCTGCTGGGATAGAACTGTGAGGACCGAGGGTGGCAGGAGGGAGGGGAGAGGGGTGGGGGCTGTGTCAGTCAAATGCTGGGTTGACTATTAGTCCACTCAATGCCAGCCTCAACCCACCATTGACTAATGTGTTGTCCGACTGCAGCCATTGTGTTTCCTGCTGCTGCTTGCTCTCCCTAGCTGCCCATGTGACTTGAACTTGTGAGACTTATTTCTGAGTCAATATGCAAAGGATCAGGCTGCATGTCCACTGTTTTGTCTATGAAGAACGAACAGAAAAAACACCATTTTTATTTCAAAAAATAATTGCACTGTTCTCTTACTCCTCCCTTATTCCATAGCTATTACTCACTTATCAATCCTTGAACCTTTTTTGCTCAGCCTAGAGACAGCCAAAAACTTAAACTCCCATTCAGCAAAACCCTGAGACCCAGCTAATTTAAAATCGTTGCGTCTAAAAGCTTACATAGTTAAACAACTGGAACCCAAAATGAGGCTTAAAATTGCTTAGCCTGATTGTCTGTGTGGCTAAAGAAAGTTCCTGCATGGCCATGTATGTCTTTTAAGCCTTTTTATTACATGTATGTCATATTTGTAAATGTCAGCAAAATAGCATGGTCTTTGGTACACCTGAAAACCCTTGAGCCTCGCTGAAATCAAGCAAACACTGGAGTATTCAGATGACACATTAGGCAACGGAGGAGAGGGGGAACAATCGTCAGTTGTGTTGATTATTGTGTCGTTTGGAGGGCAACACACAACACACACACAACTGACAGTACGTTAATCAGGCACTTTAAACAACGGAGCGAAACAACGGGCTTGCACGTTATTTAGCCTGAAGCCCCGTTGTTTAAAGTGTCGTCCGAATTCAGCCCCCCCTCTCTCCGTGGACTATTCCATTTCGGAATAGAGTTCTGCTGCCTAGAGCAGCCAAAAAACTCTGGCCGCTCTATGCAGCCGGCAGCACTCACGGTGCCTGCTGGGATATGGCTGGAGGACACAGGGAGGAGAGGCTGCAACCAAAATGGCCACCGCAAATTCGTAGCAGCCGGGGCGTTTGCCGATGCCGAGCAGCACCGGCTGCAGCATGTCGTCTGTGAAGCTCCTCCTGCCTAACGCACGGTCAGTACGTTATTTATCCCTCCGTTGCCTAATATGTCGTCCGAATTGAGCCTATTAGTCCATTCAACGCCAGCCCCAACCATCCACAGTTGTGTAGGAATATGTTGTGTGGGGAGTACCCACAAAATAACCAACTGTGAGTTGGCTACTCAACCCGTCATTGACTAACGTGTTGTCCGAATGCAGCAAATGATTCTCTGTTGCCCAAAGGCTCACAATGCCTGGAGCTGCCCCATACATTACCTTCTAAAGAAGGGGGTAGATAAGCCCATTAAGTGTGGAGTTTAAAATTACCTAGTTGCACCAATGTCTATGAAAAGGATGTCAGATGCCCTACCAAAAAATTCATTTCTCAAATTGCTTAGCATGTGATGCACTATTGTAACAACATTTAAGTTACCAGGGAAGGGACGGGGTGCAAGGAGACATTCCCTCACCAGTATGACCACTAGTTATGTGAAGAGCGAGGTGGGTGGGAGGGGCTAAAAGAGGTCTCCAGCTCCAATGACAATCCAAGCCAGAAGGTGAGAGGGTCACAAGTCCATATTCTGAATCAGGGAACTGGGAACTTTGATGATATCACTGTCCTTTCGCAAACTTCCATTGGGGCTACAGGCAGCTACATTGTTGTGCTGGGATTTTCCTTCCCCAAACTCTTACTAGCCAGTGTTTCTAGCCTCAGTATTTCATCAGTTCAGTAGCTTGAGCAGGACTAGAAATGAAGGAGCAGCGGCAGCTGGTGGTTACTGTGGCTGGTGGGTCATCAGAGGCAGAGCTTGCATCCAAGGGGAAATATATAAACTTTGATACAGAAATATCACATTTCAAAGTGTGCAAGCCCTGCATATACATTTTCTCATCAGTCCTTACAACAGCCCTGTAAGGTAGCTTTGTAGTAGTATCGCTACCAAAATGAAATCAATACAGCAAAATTAATCGGTACCGATTGCCTCATTTTTTAATAGCAAGGTAAAAAATAAGTTGCAACAAGAACATATTTTTAAACCAAGCAAGTGAGCTGAGAAGGAGTGGGGGGGGGGGGCAATGATACCTTCAGGATGGCAGCTTGCAACCAAGAGGAAATAATATGTAACCCTTAGAACTCAGATATCACATTTCACAGTGTGCATGCTAACGCATCAATCCTTACAACAACCCTGTAAGATAGCTTTGTAGTCGTATCTCCACCAGAATTAAATAAATACAGCAACATTAATGAACACTGGTTGCCCCACTTTTTAAAAGCAAGAGGGGAAAACAATTTCAATGAGAAAAGATTTTTAAACCAATAAGCAAGCTGAGAAGATTGAAGACATGTCCCTGTATAGCCTTCAAGTAGTATCTCAGGACCAGCAGTACCTCATTTTATAAAGATGCTTTGTGTTAGGAACATAAGAATGGGGAGGGTGATGTCGCCTTTTCAAGTTGGTGACGTAGCCCAGACCTCCACTTGAATGGTGATGACGATGACAACGATGATTAAATATTGCATATAGGGTGACTGTATGAAAAGGAGGACAGGGCTCTTGTATCTTTAACAGTTGCAAAGGACAGGGAATTTCAGCAGGTGTTGTTTGTGTGCATACATAACCTGGTGAAATTCCCTCTTCATCACAACAGTTAAAGCTGCAGGAGCCCTGTCTCTTGACCATGTACAAAAGAGGGCAGGGCTTCTGCAGCTTTAACTTTGTGATGAAGAGGGAATTTCACCTGGTTCTGCATATATACAAATGACACCTGCTGAAATTCCCTTTTCTATGAAACTGTTAAAGATACAGGAGCCCTGTCCTCCTTTTCATATGGTCAGCCTATTGCATAAAAAGAATTAAAATTGCAAAATGATAGAATTGTGTTTCTAATGCAACAGAGCTCCAAAATGAATTAGAAAGGGCAGCTCATGGCTCTATTTGACCTAAAGTGGTACAAATAAATGTCATGTCAGAGCAAAAGAAGCTGTTTGGAAGAAAATGCTCAAATCCCCAGCAGGAGGACAAGAACTATTGGCAGAAAATTTGATGGCATTTTAGTCAAGAATGGTGTTACGCAATCAGACGGCTCCAAGAAATCATGGAAGAAGTGGCTGTAAAACTTTCCAGGATCATGCAGAGTGCCAATGGTGCACTGGATCTCATCAAAAGGCAGCAGAAAATGGTCAAGAGACTGACGGGTTGTTAAAGCAAGCCAAAATGAGTACAAATTCTTATTCCAGAATAGGGAAGGTCAGGGAAGCTAGTAAAAGGAGCTCTGCTGACCTGCCAAAGCTGGCAATGAGTGTTTCTTCTCATTTCCAGGGTTCAGTTATGAAGCACTTAGTTCCCCTTGCACAAGTAGTGGGTCTCAATGGTGCAACACAATCAGTGGGAGTGCAGTGACCCTATTGGATACTGGCTAGAGATTCAGCTATTTTGTCAAAGCATGGAGCACCAGCGATTACTGAACAAAGACATTTCTGCAGAAGAACTGCATGAGGCTGGATTAAAAAGTTAAAGCTCTGGAGACAGATGGCTTTAAAGGATTTTTTTATAAATGCTTTGAAAAACAACTCTTACTATTCCTCCTTACTTTATTGAACTCAATATTAATAATAACCCCATAACAGAATCCTGGCTGTATCCCTCATACGTTTACTACCTAAAAGCACAATCGTATGCGTGTTTAGACAGAAAAAGGGGCTGGGTCATGCTGGAAGTTTTTGGCTTTTGTCCTATCTAAATTTGCATAGGATTGAGCCCTTAACCAGGTAAAGATTTAGAAGATTTTGATTTGTGTCGACCAATATTTCTACTAAATGAAGATGCGATGATTTTACAAGTATACTTGGCAACAGATTACATAATTTGGCCCCAAATAACATATCCTATTCATAGATTGCTCAATATGATCCACCATGGCAAACAAAATCCCACCAAGCAAATAATAATAATAATAGCATCCTTAGATGCATCCAAAGCATTCGGTAAGTTGGAGTGGCAACTTGTACTTGTAACCTGTAAAACTATGAATATGAGAATGTTTATCAGTGCCATCTGTCAGTTATACAAGACAAACAAAGGCATAAGAACAAATTATCCAAACCCTTAGAGCTTTGGCTATGGGGCGGAATATAAATGCAAATAATAATAATAATAATAATAATAATACAATCCAAAATTCAAAGAGGAAAAAAACAAGGCTGTCCACTCTCCCTTTTACTATTTCATTTCTCAGTAAAGTCACTGGCTAATGTCATAAGAACCAACAAACAATAAACAGCATAACAATAAATGGATTATTATTATTATTATTATTATTTAAATATGTTGACAAACTGTACATTGACAATTTGGCTATAACCTCAGATACTTTGGTCTTAAAAACAATTCTTACTTTGATAGCGGAATATACATCCATTCCATCCTCAAAATAAATCATAGCAAATCTAAAATTCTAACATTTAATATAAGTAAAAATGAACAAACAACACTGGAAAACACTTAAGATACTACTATTGGCAGACTGTTCCAAACGTTGGGGAATAAATTCACCCAATATAATGTCAGCTTTTTTAATTAAATCACATGCCACTTTATAAAGAAGTGGTCAATAAAGTTAAAGTTTGGACACAACTTAATCCCAACACAGCTGAGAAAGATTGCAGTTAACAAAATGATAATTCTACCAAAGGTAATTTATTTATTTCAAATTGAAATAAACTATACTATAAATCCTGGCAACAGCTACTGAACGACAATTCTATACAGAGACCAAAAGAATGGAGGATCAGGAGATCCAAATTCAGATCAGACATTAAAACACATCATCAACAATACATGTGATCACACATGATTCACAATGGAAAACAGCTGTAAAGCTGAAATACTTACAAAAGGAGTTAGGATGGAAAGAAAGCGCCATTAAAGAACAAATTTGATGCTATATGGTACCATTTATGCTATATGGTACTATTCAGTAAGACACCGTGAAAGGATCAAGCCTCCAAATATACATGGTTCAGTATGGAAATATATAATCTATAAACATTAAGATCCTGAAGGAGAAAGCAATTGGGAAACAATGCAGTTTCATGCTTTTAATGTTTTACTGAGTAATATATATCATGTTTAGACCTCTCAACATGGTCAAGGACTGATATAACCAAAGGCCTACAGTTATGTGTTTAACTTTCATCATTTCTTGTTTGAAAGAAAATTTAATAAAAACAGGTTTTTAAAAAGAATCTAAGAACAGCCACGCTGGATCAGACCAAAAGTCTATTTAGTCATTCTGAGACGCCTATGAGAAACCCACAAGCAGGGCATGAGGGCAGAAGCACCCTCCAGCTCATGTTCCCCAGCAACCGGCGCTGAGAGGTATACTGCCTTGGAGACTGGAGGTAGCATATAGCCATCATGATTCGTAGTAGACTAGTAGAGTCCTATTCTCTATTAATTTATCTTCTATGGATGCTCTCAGGTTCTAGTATATAAAATTATGCCTGGCATGGAAAAACTGGATAGTAGAATTCAAGGTCATCCAGTCAAACTGTTTTTTTGTTTCCTTTTTTAAAATTTTTGCATCCCTTGTTGTCTGATTGCATTTCTTTTGTACAAATTTGTGTTCCTGTGCATGCTCAAGGAGTTTAGTGGGAGCTGTTGACCTAGCAAAGTGTTGGGAGGTTACTGGGAGCTGTCAGCTTCTTCTCTTCCTGGTTGGCAGTTGCTGCTGGGTCTGCTTCCTCATTGTCTACAGCTGGGGCTTTCCCTTCCTCCTCAGTTCTTATTCCTGAGTAGGCCCCTGGATGAAAGAGTCTTCTGGCGGTCACGCAGGCACTCTGACAACTCTGAGTCTCCCACCACTGCCTATGTTCAGGAGAGTCGTAGGGCAAGGGAAGAGAGTTGGGAATGGGTCAAAGGGGTTCTTCAGAACCCCAGATGAGGCATCACTATGACAGGACTCATCAGGCTGCCCTAGGTTATCTGTGGAGCTTGCTGTGGAATCCCAATCCTTGTCCTTTAAAGAGATCTCACATGAGCTTTGTTCAGCTGGGAGCCTGACAGGTCCTTGTTGTTCTTACTTGGGCAATACTTCCATTTTTGGAAGGAAGCCTTCTTTTATTTAATCTGCTTCCTTAACACTGTTTGTTAACTATGCTGGTGGCCTCTTGGATATTGTGCTACTTTCCTGGCCTGTGGTAGACATTTTAACTGCTAAGTAATTGTTGCTGGCCATTTTTAGAAAGGTGGATGCCAAATATGTAAATGTACTTCATTGTAATGCACTTTGCAAATAAATTAGGTTAGGGTGACCATATGAAAATGAGGATGGGGCTCCTGTATCTTTAACAGTAGTGTAGAAAACAGAATTTCAGCAGGTGTCGTTTGTATGCATACAACACCTGGTAAAATCCCCTCTTCATCACAACAGTTAAAGTGCAGGAGTGTAACTAGAGTGACCAGATTCAAAAGAGGGCAGGGCTCCTGCAGCTTTAACTGTTACGACGAAGAGAGAATTTCACCAGGTGCTGCATACAAATGACACCTGCTGAAATTCCCTTTTCTATACAACTGTTAATGATACAGGAGTCCTATCCTCCTTTTCATGTGGTCACCCTAAATTAGATAGACGTAACAAACAAGCAAAACTCAATAACTAGGGGATAGAGGTTTTTTTTTTAATGAAGAACATAAGAATGAAGAGGACATTTTTCTCCTTTAATTAGAAGACAGGAACAGTAACCACAGCAACTGGTTGAAACAGCAAGAACACAGCTGGCACTTCCATGAGATGTTTGTTTTGAAGAATTTGTGGCTGCATTCTGAGAGTTAGGTGGGAGGAGAACTTTCTTATCCATAAAACTCATCTTCTGCCTGTGGACAAACAGCAAGCAAGCTGTTAACAGACTTGGCTTGTAGCATTCAAGTCAGATTAGGGCTGGGAGTTTGACATGAAAGCAATCTGTTGAAAACAGAGGAGTCTGTCTGAGAAATATCCAAACCATTTGGATACCAGGTTTTTGACCCCAGTGTGGGAGCTATTGAGCATTTCAGCATGCATAGTAGCACTTCTGCATGGTGACTATAATGTGTACAGTGGATCAACAAGGAAAAATGAAATAATTGGCCCCACAAGAGAACTGGATAGAAATCACAGAGTGAGATTGGAATCATACTTTGATCTTACAGGGTGAAAAATCTTGTAACAAGCAACACAATACTGATATGAAACACTCAGTTTCTTTCCCTTTGAAAACCTTGCATAAAATATACCAGGCTTGACAATCTATATCAGTCACTTTGAGGGCTGCTGAAAACATCATTTCCAGTTCCTTGTCATTTTCACTTCAACTTCCTGTTTTTAGTCTTCACCACAACAGTGGCTGCTAAGGAGATTGCTACCTCATTCGTCTTCATCCTCTAATGAAAATAAGCATGCGAGCCAATGATACATACATATACGTTTACTCAGAAGGCCAGTGTGTGTATAGCCCTGTAGCCTATGTATGTGACATTGACTGCATATTCTTCCTTTGGTACCCTCACTGTCATCTCCCTTCCTCTCCAACTGTATCAAATTTTAGATGGTGAGCTCCTTGCGGGTGGAGAGACCTGTCTTCTTGTTTGCTGCTTGGTAATCTGCCATGCACTTGCTGGTGTTATATCAATAATGGCATTATTATGTTTAGGAAGGAACTCTGTGCCAAAGAATTACAACTGTTATCAATGTGTACAGCAGAAAGAAAATTAGATATTCCAAATTAGGTACATGTGGATAAATTTAACAGAATAAATATTAACGGCAGTATCCTGAAATCATCTCCATAGATTCTGAGTTGTCTTTTAAATGTTCTTGCTAGCGTTGACATACTGGAAGGAAGCGTCTTTTGTTTGTTTGTTTGATGCAATATCTGCTACTTTCTTTCCCTTTTCTCGTGAAATAATGTCAGCAACATTTGCCTTGGGGCCTTTCTTCTTGAGGCTTTTCCTCACACTCTAAATGCATTTTCCTTTCTCTTTCTGATGATACGCATTTTTCTACACACTGCTGCTGGTTTCCAGTGGTGATCAAGCCATGTCTTAGATCAGTAATGCTGTTGTTGTGCCCTTCCAAACTGGACTACAGTCAGAAGAGAAGAGCTCATTATTTTTATTGTAATGGGGGTGGGGGGGTATGTGTATGCATCCATGTCCACACGTACACTTAGAATATTTCCTTGCAATCACAATGCACATTTCCTCATCTGGAAGCTGTTCATTGCAATGTGCATTTTTAGAGTCAGCACAATATCAAACCATTCCTAATTCTGTCTCATTAGCACTGTAATAAGAAGCAGGTCTGAGACGTGGCAGTAGATAGGACTGTGCCATCCAAAAGAGGTAGTGAAGCTGGTATGTCAGCCTTACTATTCATTACAAAATCAATACATACACACCCTCAAGCTCTATACATATAAAGTAGTCATCGTCGTAGCCGTAGTCATCTTTGTAGTAAAGCACTGTACAGATAGAAGGCATGTAACTGACACTAGGGTAATCCCTATACCACATTATGCTATATCTGTTATTTTTGAAATTGTGTGTATAGCTGGCATCTGGGTGGCAGAGAATGGGCTTTCTAATTGTATTATTTTGTGTAGAAGTCAGATAAAGACTGGGGGGGGGGAACTTCACTTGTTTGCTCTTTTTCTTCCAGTTTTTCACATTTTTTTTCACATAAGTTAAAAACGTCTTAAAATGACAAAGGCCTTCCAACCCAATCAAAACCTTTTGCCTAATGGCATAGGAACATGGGCAAATGTCTGATATCCATTTTCATCAAATCATTGGGGGAGAAGAATTAACAGTAACTCTAAATTGGGTCTAATTAGAGAAGCCACTCATGTATCGCCAAAAAAGAAGGAATACGTCATCAAAAAAAGAGGACACGTATTTGCATAAAATATGCATCTGCTAATTGATATATGATGATACAAATGTAGAAATAATTACTATAATTTAAATAGAAGTAGAATACATCTGACCATAGTAATGGAGACTGTGATATGGGTCCCTACTCAGTCTGCTCTCCAGGCGCTGTTAATGAGCAACTTCAATGTATCTCCTTTCTTAGGCTTATTTATTAGTCTAGGGAAAATACAGCTTGATGTGGGCAAAATTGTAAGAGAAGCATTTGAATGTGCTTTCACTCAGAAAGGATGCTGATTAGCATATCCAAAATCTGACAAAATCAAAGCATGGGAACACCTTCAAATTTGCATTTTACAATGACAACCACACGTTGATTTGCAGTTAAATGTAATTTCACATTAAACTTTTATTTTTCAATGTTGCACTGTACCAGTGGCTAGTAATTAATTGTAAGGGTCTAAGAAATCATCACTGCAGGCCCCAAAACACAGTACTATAATATTACCTATAACAATGAAAGAGGATGTGTGTCTGGCAGTGCAACCTGGACAACTGAAACTTATTGTGCATATTAAGGGAACCTTAAGGGTGTGCACTTCTGGGTTATTTTGTTTTGGGTTTTTTTAGTGCATTACTTCATTAATTGTATGCAGCTATACCAAATAATTTTCACAAGTCATTCAGGAGCTGGAGCCATATCAGACATTCACTTGATCTTTAAGATATCAACCCCAATCTTCAGCATAGGCTGTGTGTTGTGTTGATTTTTGCTGTAGGTTTTGGAAGTATGTGCTAATGCTGCGATATATTATGGCTGTTGTTTCTAGAGGCGAATGTTGAGGCATGACAAAGAGTTTGGAACAAATAACCACAATTACATGATTATCACAGTCGGCCCCATACCTTCTCCATTAAGGGTGCCTATAGCTAGAAAAACAGACATATTCTCTGATGTATCAATGAAATCAGCACCTATGACAGTCGCACCATTGCATTCAATTTTATTTCACATCATTGTACAATGAACTAGGAAAAAAACAGTTGAACAGGGTTCTGCAACACTCAGCTATTCTTCATCATTTGCTTCAGAGTAGCTACATGTTTTCAGAAATATTACATGCTGCTGTTCATTACTTGAGTATCCCACTTTCATTACTGTTATGAGATGTTTTTCCCATTGCAGAAATTTGGGGTACAGCTTTGATGATATCTGCTAGGGGTGCCGAACCTCAGGCCCAGGGGCCAAATCCAACCCTCCAGGGTTCCCCAAAAGGCCACATCCCTTCCTGGCGTTTGTGCAGTTGTTCCTCCATTCTAAATGGTGAAATGCCCCTCCTAAGGCTTCGTTACTGGAAGTCAGAGCTTTAAGCTAAAATATATATTGTTATCAGGGAGGGGCAACTCCTTTTGCTTGTGGCCTCCTGAGGGCTTCTCTAAAATAGAATTCAGCCTTCTGGTTGAAAGTGGTTCTGCACCCCTCAAATACACAGTCTGCAGCATGAAGTAATACTCTGTTCTTCCTATTACCACAAATGGCCATTCATTCCAACATCTCTTACTGCTAGTTGTAATGGTTTCAGCCACTTGTCCTTAGTTTTACATGTTCTGCTTTTGATTTGTGCTTGATGAGAAATCATTGCACGGTAAAGGGCAACTAAAATGATCCAGGGGTTGGAGCATCTCCCCTATGAGGGAAGATTACAACAGCTGGGGCTGTTTAGTTTGGAAAAAAGGAAGCTAAGGGGAGACTTGATAAGAGGTGCACAAAATTATGCATGGTGCGGAGAATGTGGATACGGAGACATTTTTCTCCTTCTCTCAAAATACTATAACCCAGGATCCTCCCATGAAGTGTATTGGTGGGAAATTCAAAGCAGATAAAAGGAAGTACTTCTTCAAACTGTGCATAGTTAAAGTATGGAATTCACTACCACAAGATGTAGTGATGGCCACCAATTTGGATGGCTTTAAAATTCCTGGAGGAGGAGGCGATCAATGGCTGCTAGTCCTGGTAGTTAAGTGCAACCTCCAGTATCAGAGCCAGTATGCCTATGTACACCAGTTGCTGAGGAAGATGGGTGGGAGGTTGCTGTTGCCCTTGTGTCCTGCTTGGTTAGCCACTGGGTGAACAGAATGCTGGACTAGATGGACCCTTGGTCTGATCCACCATGGCTTTTCTTATGTTCATTGTGAGTACCACAAAATAAATAGTGTAATTGACTCCTAAATTACCCTTATCTGAAATGAATACTTCTTTTGACAGTAGTGTTCACCTTATAGCTTTTTTTCTTAGAAGTTAAGTATTTTATATCAGTAAACGTCTTCTGGTATGCAATGTACAATTTTGAGCTGGTAGTTGCAAACATATGATTCTCGTGTTCTTTGCTTGCAGAACTGATCCACTTTCCCCACTTTTATTTCAGTGTTGGGACCTCTTCTTGCAGTTGTAATATTCCTTTACAGGTTGTGCTGAGTTCTGACAATCCAGCCATCATCATCATCTCAGGCTAACAATGAGACTCTCAGTCCTATCCTTGGTTGGATATAGGTGAAAGGCTTCCCATCAGTCACTTGTTAGCTACCTCTATAACTGTGGCTCCAAGTTGTGGAGCTGCATTAGCAGGAAACTGCTGTCTCGGGACATTCAGCAATATTAAAAAATAATGACATAGTTAACCAACATTTATAGCATTCAACATCAACTCAATTATGTTACATGCAGCTACCTACTTTTTCTGCACACCTTCATAGGTAAGGTTTGGACACCAGTTTTTTTTTTCTTTTTTTGGAATTGAAAGATTTTCAACTTTCCATAATTTAGTTTAAAACAGTGAAGTCTGTGAGGTATCAGGTGTATTCTGTTCATGACACTGAACTGCAAATTAGCACACAGCCCACCATTTTGAAATGCAAATTTGAGAGTGTTCCCATCCTTCAATTTTGTCAGATTTGGGATGAACCGATCAGCTATCATTTTTGAGTGGGAAACACTTTCAAACACTTCTGTTACCATTTTGTCCAGGTTCAGTGCCTTTTTGCCACATCTTTCCTAGACTATAATCTGTCTTTAATCTAGGCAGCCCTTCGAATGAAGAGGACTCTCCTCTGTAAAGTAGGACACATGATCATCCTGTTAATGTAAATTGACTACAGACTTGCAGCCAAAGATGTAGGTGGTGATTTCAAGTCAATAGTATTTAGTAACAAGCCACATCTCCACAGCCTTTCTATTCCTTGCCATTCAGGTTGTTCACTTCCATGCCTTCTAGCTTTCCAGCCTGACCACTGCCATGTCAGTCACAACTCAGTCCTGGGGGCTCTTGTTCCTGTACACTATTCGTGGCTGTTTTTAACTACCTGCTTACTACTACACTGGCCGTACACTATCTTTTTATTACACTGGCCCATCCTTTTCTGAGATCTCTGCTTCCTTTCCCTCAGTTTTCTTACTGTATCCATCCACACACACCCTCCCATCAAGTCCTGCTTCTCAGTCCACTGTCTCCTTCATCTGTGTCTTGAGCTTCTCGTACTTTACACACCTTCTGGTTGCTACTCCCACTCATCTTTTATCATATCTGTGCTTCAGTTCTTTGTTTTTGTGCCAAAACAATTAAGCTTCCACGGCACCTGGGCCAAGCCAAATTGAATGTTCACTTTCCTCATGGAAAGAGCACACTTTGCCAACATTTCTGCTAAGCAAATAGAATGTTATATATGCTCCATCTCTAATTCCCTGGGACAATCACAGTTTTCTTTGCTCTGCCATGGGAATGTTGTTTTCAAAAATTCATTGGTGATGATGACAATATATAAACTAAGCTATGTCATGGGTGAGGAATCATGTTCAGAAGATGCAGGGATAGTCCACAATGCTTTTCAATGCTCCCTCCTTTCCATCCTAGCTGAGGAAGGAGGTCAAGTTGATAGCATAGACTGGCTGCTTGGAGGTAGCAGTAGTTGACTCTAGAGTCAAATGGATTGGGAAGGGAACTCAGAGTTCATGCTTATGAATAGACATCCTATTGATGTCTCACTTTCTTGGGCAGCAAACCATAAGATGCAGGAGCAGAACCTGGTAGACCAGGAAGGCAGGAGACCTTCATGTGGGAAATTGGTGGTGTCTGTGTTTTCATACCGGAGGAGGAGGTGAGTGTGAGTGTTGTCATGTGTCGATCCTGGAATGGCGAGAGACACTATTCTTTGTTACTAATGTATGTGTACCAGAGTTGGCACTGAAAAAAGTTCTAGGGCTTAACCTAGTAACCCTGGAACAAATTAAATGCTGCTTCAGTGCCCACTGCCATGAAAGCTTTTTATAAGTAATCCCAGGTGCACATATGGAGTTATTCAGTCATTAAACTTAATTGATGATATCAGTGCAATGTTTTGGAGTTAAGCCAGACTTCATTTATTGATTTCTCTGATCTCAGAGTCCCTCATCTATAAAATAAGGCAAATGAATTATCTGTGTGGGAGGGACATGGGGAAGGATTACCTGGTGCAAACGCTCCAACTTAGGCAAGTGTAAAATGGATTGATAGTGGTGAATAGAGAGTTTATTGTTCTTAAGGATTCTCTGCCATGGTCACCTGTTGATTCATTATTGTGCCTCAGTATTCCTCAGTTGTGAAATGGGACACATGTACCTATAATACGGAGGTTAACACAGACTATAAAAGGATGTGCATCCTGTGGCTTTCCATACGTTGTGTGACTGAAACTTCCATCATCCCTCACTACTGACTACACTGATTAGGCCTCATGGGAGGGCCAACTCATGAAGCGCAACCAGTTGCCCATCTCTGTTTTATATTCTCTGTTAACCCTCCGCCATTCATCATTGTCCACCAGGTCATGCCTAGGCCCCTTCAGTTGTCATTGCCCCTCCCGCTCTGCCCAGGTACTTCTACACAAATTTTCAGTTATGGAATGTGGTAGGGTATGGTTAGAGATGGGCGGACTCACCTTTGTCCAGGGCTGTCGCTTACTTACTCTCCAAGCTGCCTGCTTGCTACGCCACACAAGCGACAGTTCGGCGAGTGACTGACAAGCACCGTGCCCATTCACACCCATAATATTGAGAGAGAGAGAATACATTTTATTTGTCTATGGCACAAAGGCCACTACAACCGCAACAATAAAACAAGATGTCTCTATGACAGCCAAAATTGTTACTAACTCAGAGGGAGAGAATTCATATAAAAGAACCAAACTGAGAGAAAAGGGTGAGATTTACACTGTCCTTTACAGCCACCATCTACGCAGGATTACTGTTCCGGGAAAGACCCCTTCCCAACCACTGTCTCTGCCAATTCCCACTTCCAGTTGACTTTCTCAGCTGATTCTAACTCCACCCATCATTCTATCTGACACCTGCTGTCAATCATTCCTCTGCTGATTCTTCTGTTATGCTTACATTAACTGCTGTGATTCCCCCCCTTCAAGGTAGGACATGCAACACAAGTGATTGTACACATGGAAACCATGCAATTTTTTTAAAAAAAGAAGTGTATCACCATTCCTTTAAATAAAAGTTGTTTTCTAGCATAAGTATATGAGCTACAAATTGATCCCCAGCCCAGATGCTTTCCCTTCCTCCTTAAATGATTTCCTTCCAGACAATGAATTGTATTAACATGATCATGCACAACTCATTGTCACACAGAAGAATTGATTGCTGCAGATTGGGGATGGGATCTCCAACTGCATCATAATGCTGTTCTGGGTCCTATTTAACTGGCTGATGAGAATCAAAACATATATGGGATGTGCGTCTTTGTCTTGAACAGGGCTCTTCATTTTTATAGGTGCTTCCCAATTTGTGCAGCCTCAGGATCTGGAAAAGATTCTTGAAGAGCTGTGTCACAGCTCAGTTGTATGCCTCCCATACACACTCTTCACCTCTGACTCTCCTGGCTTATTAAATCTAAAATGATAAGACTAAGGGATAGATTGAGTCACTGAGGTGATAAATATCTTGTTGAGGTAAGATGGTGTCTCAGTGACTCTTAAAGAGGCTGTGATGATGATATTCTTAAATGACGATATTCTTATGTATGCAATGTGGGTTTTTTCCCCCTCTTTTTCACAGTTTATTTTCTGTTCTGCTTTGTTGGTAGTCTTTGTTGGTATTCACAATAAAAAGGGGGGAAAGAGGCTGTGATGAAAACTGATTTGGTTTCCCTGGAGGATTACTTGTTCTGGGAGACAGACAAGGGTGATGAGGTCCTCTTCGTTCTCCTGGACTTCTCGGCACCTTTGGCTACCACCATCCATGGTATCCTTCTGGTCTGCCCAGCCAGGATGGAACTATGGAGCATCATTCGTCAATGGTTCCAGTTCTTTCTGGAGGGTAGATCTCAGAATGTGATGCTGGTGGTCTGTTGTTCCACCTCTTGGTATACAAGTTGACTTAAATTTAAAAAAGGGAGGATAAATGACTATTTTTGCTGATGTGGAATGTTTTAAAACAAGTGGTTGCCATTTTTACTTTTTTTCTGATTTAAAAAAATCTAAAGCAGCCTCATCTAGCACATTCACACAGCTGTTCTGCAGGGGATATCAGAAAGTTTCCTCAAACTAATGGATTGCATTTTGCTTTGTAGGTTAAAATTTTCCTTACCCTGAGATGTAAGTCCCTCCTTATATCATTTGTTTTACTTATCTCAAGTTGAATACAACTACCTTTGTAGGTGAATTAAAAGTAGAGTAATTCGGCTTTTTCTCTTTCACCTGTTAACAATTCACCACCTTCCTACCCTTTCCTTGGTCTTCTTACTCCTAACATAGCCAAAGAAGCCCCTTTTTGTTGTTTTAGGTGGGATGCTAAGACAGACGGTGGGTGGGATTATGTTGCTGTTTTGTACATTTCATCTGTTCATCAGTGCATCCAAGGTATGTTCTGAGGGTGTCCTTTTAAGCATGAGCTAGGGATTTGAGGGCTTCCACAACAGCCATGAGTCTCTTCTGGATGGTATAACTGACCCAACCCTTCAGATAAGGCACTCATTAGATTTGCTAGTGTGGTGTAGTGGATCCTTTCCGTCATGAAGCCCTCAGGGCAACTGTAGCTCAGTGATAGAGCACTTGCTTTGTACATAGAAGGTCCCAAGTTCAGTCCCTGGCATCTCCAAGTAGGGCTGGGAAGGACCCCTGAGAGTTGCTGCCAGTCAGATTAGACCAAACTGAACTAGATGGATCAGTAGTCTGACTTGATATAAAACAATATTGTACCTTGAGCTAGTCACTGTCTGTTAGCCCAATCTGTTTCACAGGGATGTTGTATGGATAAATTAGTAGGGGAAGAATCCTGTTTTCTACCCTGACCTCCTTTGAGGAAAAACAGGATAAAAATGTAATAAATAAACTTGTTACTTTCTAAATTATGACTGACATTAAGGCACATTATACAATGCCCATCTCCCAGAAAGAAGGGCTTTCAAGGCCAACATTTAATATCATTTTTATTTCCTGGTAGCCACATCTAGACATAGTGATTTTAATGCTGCTCATTTCATCTTGATAACTATTCTTTTTTGAGATGACTGCACATTTCAGCATGTTAGGTATACTTGCACCTATTAAAAGGTAAGCCTCTTATTTAAGAGCACATAAAAAAGAATTGTCTAATAATTTGAGTGGCCATAATCCATCTTTTCAATTGTCATCAATCTAAGAGAAAGACATTTTAAGCATATGCTCAATTCTCCCATGGAAAGAACAAGAAAATGGCTGGGCGCAGGCTACGGTTTAGCATTGCATGCATGAACCTTAGGTTCATGTGCTCCTTCCTCACTTTCGTTTCTGTTTCAGCTAACCACTGTTCATTGTAATGTGCTAACCTGGAATGTAACTATGGTTTAGGGAAAAAATATGATCATGGATTGTATTTGGCTTATTTCCTAAGCCATGGTTTCGTCTAATTATAGTTTGTCTAGGCTCATACATAAAGTTGAAGCATGTTTAGCTGAATATGGAAGCAAAAGCTACTGATCTCCTCACAGCTGCACCAGAGGAAGAGGGGGAAGGGAAGCCCATGAGTTTAAAGGACATTCGCATAACACTAAACTATGGTTTAATGTTGCATCCCAACACAACCTTAAGATTCTGTGTTCTCATATCTGTGCACATGTAATAATCAGAAATAATTAAAACTATCAAAATAATTAAAACAAGCATGTATACAAATTATTGGCATTAATAACATCCAAGTAAATTAACATTTTACTAAATAAGATCTTATTATATGTGGGAAATGCCTAACTAAATTTCCTAACACAAGGGAAAAGAAAGAAGAGGAAAGAACAGAAAAGGATAAAAAAAAATAAGAGACTTATTTATATGCATTTTTGTACTTCTGTTTGACTCTTGGCAGTCAGGAATATAAAGACTTAAACATAGTGTCCAAGTTACTGAATAGCTGCTTTGGGTGCGGAAGTCAGATTTGTGAATCTTTCAGAGTAACAGAATCTATAATAAGTGGTTCTCTGTTCTGCTGTGCTGAAATTGCTGCCCATTACAGTTTCTAGGTCAGTAAGTTAATCAAGTCAAGGGCTTTTGTCCATTGTCCCCCTTATCAATCACAGTTGCCTTTCCATTGAGAAGCTTTCTGGCTTTTTAAAGCCTCATTAAGGGACTGGTGAAATTTCCCATCTCCAAAAGTATATGTTTGACACATGCTATTGCTTTTTGACACTCAAATAAAGGAGTATATTTTAGAATCATAGAAAGCAGAGAACGTTTGTTCTGATCCAGAGTTATATGTGCACTCTGATAACCCCTCAAAATTCCTGTGCACAGCACATGGATGGAGAAACTGGATCACGCATATTTAGGAGCTGTGTGTGCAGAAGGCATTGATCCTCTGAAAGGCTCCATCTTTCATTGCAGACTACTTTAAAGGTAGTGCCAGCACCTACATTCACAACTATCTGTTTTGGCATAAGAATGTGTCTGGCTCATAAATGCAGAAATTCAGTTTTTCTCTGGCTCAAAAAATTAAATAAGTTCTATGCATGTATCATCAGTGTTCAACAGACCAGGTGCTGCATGTGTAGGGACATGAATAGGTCTGGGAAAATTGAAGGAGCACCTCCGTACCTTCCTGGTATGTGTGCAAAGGAGGGGAAGGAAAGTCTTGTTTTCCTCAGTTAACTTGTGCTGTATTGTTTCCTCGCAGCACCCTGGAAGCTAGGACTTACTTCCGAGTAGATGTCAGATTGTGCTATAAGTCTGCAACCCTAGACACACTTACTTGGGAGTAAGCCCCATTGAAAACAATGGGACTTACTTCTGAGTAGACATAAGATTGCATGGTAAGTCTGTAATCCTCAGCACACTTACTTGGGAGTACGCCCCACAGAACTTAAAGGGATGCTGTTGGTGGGGTGGGGGAGGATCAGATCTGCCTTCCTTTGTTGCAGGGAAGTATTTTGTCCTCTTCTCCCATGATTGCAGAAATGGGAAAGTCCTTCCTCATCAAGTTCATAGCGCAACTCCAGCTTTACACACTGCTGATTTCACGCCATTAGGATTTATTCCAGCTTTTCTCTGATCTATTTAAAACAGAATAAGGGGAGGAACCACAGGAGATGTCCTGGCTGATGCCGAAATCATCAAGGGATGTGCGAACTTCTGTGAATGGCTGGTCACGAGTATGCTTTATTTTGCTCATGTGAAGAAGCTCTAATGTGTCCAGGAGTGAGCAAACTTGGGAGTTTTGCATAGGAGTTAAGCAGAAGAGTCCATGGAAATGGCAGAGTCCTCTGGAATGCCTAGCACTTATGGTAATGGAGGGAGTTGTTCAGTGACCTGCAGGCTGTTTGCTATGTTTGTGCCTAAGGACACAGGGACCACACCTGCAGCAAGTGCAAGCTAGTAGCTCTCCTGGAAAAGAAAGTGATGAGGCTTGAGGCAACTTAGAGAGAGTGAGAGATTTGTAGATGAGAGAGGAAGCCTTCCTGAAAAAGCAACAAAAGGGAGAGGTTTCCAAGGAAAGCAACAGAAGGGAGAGGTTTCCAAGGAAAGCTAACCAGCAGATCACAATAAAATTCCAATACTTGCCTATACAGCTTATCTGGCTAGCAAAGCAAATATGCCAAAGATTCAAAAAGAAGGGATACTCTAAAGCAGTGTGCTGGTTCCATGAAATTATAGAACAAACTTCCTCTGAAGAAGAAGTTGTATTTCTAAGATAACTCAATGAACTCTCCTATGACTTGGATGTTTGGATGACAAAGGTAGAAATCAATTCTTCTCGTGGTCTCTGTGTACCACACATGATGGGGCTCTGCGCCTGCGTGGAGCCACAATTCAGGAACTTCAAAAGCTAATGAGCACTGTTTGGGCAGGAACCCATCCCCCACTGTCTCACTGCACATGTCCAAAGGGATACCCGCCCATCTCCCCAGGTCTCTTTCCTCCACCTTGCTGGATGCGTCGTGGGAAGCTTCTATTCAACTCTTTTAGAATTTGTTCTTACCTAAAGCGTTTTATCCTTCGTCTTGTTCTTACCTCTTTCTTCATAGTCCCTTTTTTCAGCTTTTCTCCTATTCTTTTTCTCCCATTATTTTCATTTCTCTCAGGCCTTTCCTTCCTGAGCACGTGGCACTGAAAGTGCCATTTGGAAAACACGTCACGCAGTGGCAGTCAGCTGCCCCCTGCTGATGGACATTCCCTATGCTTCATTTGCCTGGGAGGAACTCACGTTGTTGAATCTTGTGCTCACGACATGAGCTTTTCGAAGCAAACCAGGTGAAGTCGCTCAGACTGCCTCAAAGCAATACTTTGGGAAAAGGCCTTACAAGCCATTGATCCCATGAAGCCTACCATGAAGACTTCTCCTCCTCACCAGGCTGCGACTTTAACCACAGGTCGATTGGATTCTTCAGCCCCCGAACTCTCACTAGCTGCAGCGAAAGACCAAAACTTCTAAACCTTCCTCGGACACCTTGAAGCATAAGACACAAAGACTCCCCCAAACGGGGTCCAGAAGCCCAAAAAGGTGAGAGAAGACTCGGCTAAATCTATTCTGCCCCCTCCACCTTTGCTGGATTCTCCAGTTCAGCCAGTACAATTCTCCCATACCAAGGCAGTCAACACTGACCCAACCTTCCGAGATCACTCTCATCATTGAGACGTGATTGAGCGAATACGGCTTCAATGTCAGGAGGGGAGATAAGAGATCCTTCCTCGCAGCCCTCGGAACGTGATATAGACATTCATCCATGTCAATCATCCCAGCTCCTGGGGAGGACCCATTGTCCCTCCCCAGAATCAGTCCACTCCTGGGGGTCTTACAGCCCCAGAACCAGATCTCCAATCAGGGACAGGGACTGGGATAGAGACTCAGCCTGGTCTCTGCCACTGTATCAACATTACTACTATGTGTCTGGCAAGTCCCAAGAAACAGGGACTTTCCACATGAAAGACCCTGCTATAGTGGAGATTCTCGCAGTCGATGTGCATCTTCAGTCACCTCCCACCATCCTCCCTATGCGATAATACCTCACCTTGCTCCCTAGTTCCATCGCCTGTTCTGCCTAGGGGCACATCGCTCCATCGCACATGAAGACCCCCCCTAAGATCTTTCAACATCAAAGGACATCCAGGCTCCTTATCGGGCTCCAACCCACCCACTACCAACACTGCCTGATCCTCAGGGCATCAAAGACACTGACTGGGTTTCACTCTCATCCCAGTCAATGGATGAGTACATATCAGACTCTACGTTGGTCTCCTCCATTCAACCCTCAATCTCATCTCCAGAAGATGCATTAGAAACAATTAAAGGGGCATCCCTGTCACAGGACTCCTTTTACTTCACTGACCAGATACGATGCATGGCGCAAGCAATAGGCATAGAGACCCAACGACTGAGCAAAAAGATACAGGACCCAATCTTCAATATCATCTACAACGAAACATTGGCCCCAGTCTCTATCCCATTCTTACCCACGTTGCTCCATACACTAAAGCAATTGTGGAAAGCCCCATCCTCGAAGACGCCAACATCAAAACGGCTGGAGGTGCTATATAAAGAGCGCGATAAATATGCCAACTTTTTATTTACACACCATAAGCCGAACTCTATTATCGTCGAGTCATTGCATGGTAGGACCCAACAAATACACGCCTCACCAACCGACAAACAGGGTCGCCACTTAGACCTACTGGGAAGGAGGATCTATGCACCAGCCGCCTTAGGCCCCTGAGTAGCTAATTACCAAGTTACCATGGCCCATTACCAGCTATTTCTATGGGAGAAGATCGGTCCCTATGCAACTACCTCCCCAATGAACAAAGGGAACTGGTGTGAGTTTTCCAAGATGAAGCCACTAAACTGTCATGTCAGCATCTAAGCACCACTCGACATCAAACCAACTGTGATGCTAAAGCCATGATCGGTGCCGTCGCTCTGCACATACATGCTTGGCTATACTCTGCCAGCCTGATCCCAGAATCTAGAGCCCGCGTACAGGATCTGCCCTTTGATGGCGAAGGCCTGTTTAACATGTCCATGGACAACACCATGGACTCTGTTCAGAAGGCCAAGGCGACAGCCAAGAAAATGGGTATCACTCTGTGATATCAACAAGTAGCATCCTTCAAGCCACAGAGATGGAACAAGCCACAACATTTCTTCCAACCTCTCCAGTACTCCAATCGCAATACCAATCCTCAACAACAATATCAGTGCAAACAACCCTCATCTAGCCAATACCTGCAATCTCGCAGCAGGAAGACTCAGCCTCCAAACGGAGACTTTGACTGGAGTCCTCCCCTGCCATTGCCTCAGCCCCCATCTTTGGCAACTTACTTTCAACTTACCTCAAGAACTTGGACTCTTGGGTCCTTTGCATTGTCCAGTTCAGTTACAGCCTGGGGTTCAAATTCTCCCTCCTGTTGGCACCGTACAGATCACCATTCCATCCAGGGCCCTGCAAAAGGAAACATCATCCTTGTTACAAAAAGGAGCAATTCAATGCATTTTCCCTCCACAGACACAGAATGTCTTTTCCCCCCGAGATGGGGGACTTCGCCCCATACTAGACTCGCGTCGACTCAAGAAACTAATCAAAACCATAAAGTTCAGGATGACAGATGACCATTCTAGCCACGATCAAGCCCCTACTTCACCAGTTTGTATGGTTCACTTCCATTGACCTCAAAGACATGTATTTCTGTATTGCCATAGCACCCACACATCGCCGATTTCTCAGCTTTTTCATGGGGACTGACCTATTCCACTTCAATGTTCTTCCCTTTGGTCTCACCACCATGTCAAGGGTATTTACAAAGTGCATGTCGGAAGTCTGCACGTACCTACAGCAACTGGGAATAGAAATATACCCTCATACTTGGACGATTGGCTGATAGTGGCCTCATCAAAGCCATCCCTCCAAAGTGCAGTGTCCACTGTACAATCAAGTCTCCACTCTCTGGGTCCTTACATCAACACAGAGAAGTCACAAATAACCTCCAACACAGACAATTACCTCCATTGGCTCTGTTCTCAATGCCGCATTGGCCAGAGCCTTCCTCCTTCGGCATTGAGCTGACACAGTAGTGACACTTGCATCCAAGCTGGTTCAATCTCCAGCTGCAACCTCCTTCCATGTCCAGAAACTACTAGGACATATGGTGGCCATGACCTTGGTCATCGCTTGGGTGAGGCTCTGCATGAGACCACTTCAGAATTGGTTTCTAAAGCAATACCCACTTCAAGCCAACACAAGGAAGTTCTGACTCAATCTACCACCCGCCGCCACCGACTCGCTTCACTGGTGGACAAAACGTGACAACCTACTCCAGGGTCTACCATTCACACCCCTCCTCCTTCTCAAGTCCTAACAACAGACACCTCTCAACTAGGGTGGGAGCCCACTGCGATCACTTAAAAATCCAAGGCCTCTGGTCTCCATCGATCACTGTCCTCCACATCAACACCCTCAAGCCCCGAGCAGTCCAAAAATCCCTCTTAGCATTCAGGGATTACCTCACCAACCACCCCATCCAGGTCCAGATCGACAATATGGCGGTGCTACGGCACTTGAACATACAAGGAGGCACTTGCTCTTCTCACCTAATCAAACTGACCATGGACATCCTGAACTGGCGCATCAAAAACAACATCTCCATCTCCGCACGTCACATCCCAGGAAAGAAAAATTCAGTAGCGGACACACTCAGCAGAATATTCTCCACCTTCCATGAGTGGGAATTAGAGATAAAGACTTTCTTGGCCTTGGTCAACCGATGGGGCCTACCTGACGGTAGATCTGTTTGCGACACAGAATTCTCTCTGCCACTGCCACTGCTCAAGAGCAGGCTTAGGCCCTCAATCTCTAGGGGAAGCATTCCAGATCTGGTGGACGGGCACCCTCTTCTACGCGTTCCCACGGATCCCTCTGATGCCCCACATCCTAAAGAAAATAGGAACTGATCAATCCAATTGCATTCTTGTCACACCATGGTGGCCACAGAAACCATGGTTTGCTCCCCTGCTCTAGATGGCCCAGGGCGAGTACACCTGACTACCAAAGTCTCCAACATTACTGACAAGATACAGAGGAACCCTGTGCCACCCGGACATTCAAACCCTCCAACTTACAGCGTGGAGGATCTGCCGGGACCCATTCCTATCCCAGAAGAGATACACAGCATCCGCATAGCCACCAGGAAACCAACTACTAGAAGAGTTTACCAAGCAAAACGGAAGGCCTTCCTATACTTTGCCAGCCTCCATAATATCGATCTCCAGGCGAACTCTGTAATAGGAATCCTATCCTTTCTGCACTCCCTATTCCAGAAAGGCATCAAATTTTCCTCCCTAGAAGTTTACCTGGTGGCAACAATGGCTTACAAGTTGAACATTGAGGGTCACTCTCTGTTTTCTCACCCTCCGGTTCATCAATTACTCAAGGAAAATAATAATCTTACTCCCCCTATCAGAAACTGCATCCCTAAGTGGAGTTTGTAAGTAGAGCTCAAGGCCCTCCTATCAAAGCCCTTTAAGCCTTTAGCCACAGCAGACCTAAGACTACTTACCTGGAAGGTGGCCTTCCTCATAGCCATATCAACGGCCAGAAGGGCTGGCAAGCTTTGTGCCCTCCATGTTGATCCACCATTTCTCATCTTTGACAAAGACAAAACCATTCTACACCCTGACACCTTCTTCCTCCCTAAGGTGGTGACAGAATTCCATGTCAGTCAGGACATACGTTTACCTACCTTTTTTCCATCCCTGTCTTCGCCATTAGAAAAGACTCTCCACACTCTCGATGTCAGAAGGGCCTTAGCCTTTTACAGATACAGGACATCTGATTTCCGGGAAACCCAATGCCTCTTCCTCTGCTATGGTGAAAACAAAAAAGGGCAACTGGTCTCATCACAAAGGTTCTTGTCTTGGATAGTCCATCCTATCATACTTGCCTATCAACTCTTGCACCTCGAGCTCCCAGGCCCGGTAAGGTCACACTCCACTTGAGCAATGTCCATATCAACAGCTTTTGCAAGAGGAGTATCACTACCAGACCTATGCTGTGCTACCACTTGGTCCAAAACTTCGACATTCATAACATATTACCATCTTGACACGAGGGTAAGAAAGGACTGCAGTTTTGGTCATGCAATCCTCTCTTCAGTACTACAATAACAGCCCTTTGGTACCTACCCTCCTCCGGTAAGTCAGCTTGCTAATCACCCATAATGTGTGAGGCACAGAGACCACGAAGAAGAAAGACAGGTTGCTTACCTGTAACTGTAGTTCTTCAAGTGGTCATCTGTGCATTTCCACAACCCTCCCACCATCCCCTCTTCGGTGTCTACTTACCTCAGTCAGCATCAATAGAGGTCCCCTCTCCCCAACCTTGAGGCCAGCAAATCAGTCTCCAGGAACTGGGAAGATAGGTGGAAACCCCTTTGGATATGTGCAGTGAGACGGTGGGGGAGGGTTCCTGCCAAAACAGCACTCATTCACTTTAGAAGTTTCCAAATCATGGCTCCACACAGGCACAGAGCCCCATAACGTGTGAATGCACAGATGACCACTCAAAGAACTACAGTTACAGGTAAGCAACCTGCCTTTGTGAGCCAGTTACCTTTAAAGTAGACACATAGCAGCAATTGCAACGTAATACAATTCACACAGACATGGAACTTTCCCCTCTTCTACCAAATGTAGTACAGATCAGGTGATACTGCTCTCAATATTTTTAGAATAATTTATAACAAAAATGACAACACAAGGAAAAAGTATAGGACAAGAGACTTATGTGATCCAGAATCTTGCTGTCTTATTGCTATGGTTACCAGCATTTAAAGCAATTTAACTTGTCCAGACATCAGAACATGATCTTTGCAAAATGTCAGATGAATATAAATACATTTGGAAGCAGATGAGGTTTCACATTCCATACATGTATTGGTGGGCAAAATAAAAGAAAAGCTCATGAGAATTGGGAGTGCACACAAGGATCACTTGTGTTGATTTGACACAGCTAAGTAAATAAATTTGTTGAGAAAGACTTTCTATCTTCAGTAGACCACACTTTGGCACACTTAGCTAGAGCTACAGTTTTCATAAAATTAGATGCTAAAGCAAGGCTCTAAGAGATTCTTTTCGCGAAGCAATAATCTAAATTAACAACTTCCATCAGCCTATTTGGGAGATATTCCTTTATATCTCCTTCACCTCAAGAGCTTTGAGCTTCAGAGGTCACAGACGCTAGATGGACTGAAAGGTGTTCTTAGTTGTGCTGGTGACATTTTAATATTTGGAACTACAAGGGCACCACAAGCTGAAAGAATGAACTGCACACTTCAGGAACATGAAGAAACAGGGGGCTACACTTAATAAAAAGTGCACTGTTCCTAAATTTCAACTTATATTTCTGGAACATTGAATCACATCAATGTCTACGTGGGATAATCAGGTGATACTTTACGTGAGGGGTGCTTTAGGATTAGACCACAAATCCCACCGAGGCTTCATATTGTCCAATTTGTAGGTTGCTTGTCTATCATGGAGTAGTATTCAATGGAGACCACCTGCGAGCGGCCAGCCCGTCGATTCCCTTCCACAAACAGTGCCCAGCACTTGCTGAACAGAGATTTCGTGCTCCTGGGGACAACACAAAACAAGCAAACATGCTCATTTCTGGAACGGGGCTGACCAGTGGACCTTACATAAGACAGCACTGCTGACCTGACCTGTTCCAGAAACAAGCATATCCAGTCATTTCAGGACTGGCCACTCATGGAACGGAAGTGGTGATGGGCCCCGCTGGTGGATGAGCAACATTGGATATTGCCCATGGTGACCTGGAAGTCAGGAAGATTCTTGTATTTTTTTCTAACACTTCCATTGTTTTCCCACTCACATGAGAGCAAGTCCTATTGGTTAAGTTGGTATTTCTAGATAAAGTGCAAAATTTGTTTCACTGTGTAATTCTATTTAGTCACCAGGATTGTTTTGGGGTAAGCTAGAAAGGATACAGGAACACAATGTTGACAGTGCCACATTATTTGGCCTATTTTGGGTTGAAATACAAACATATTCTCCCCTGCCCTAAATTGGTATCTCAATATCCTTATCTGCAGCTTCCATTTCCTTGCCTAAGAGTGATTTGAATCTCAGTGCTGCCCCGTTTAATAGACTTAAATTTAATATACTTAATTTCCCTTGGGGAAAATTGTAAATCAGTAATCTGTTTAATTATTATCCGGGTTTTCTACTCATAGTTTTTTCTCTTTACAGAGCTGAGAAATTCATGAGCTTTTCTTTGATTTTGTAGTGTGAAAATAATAAATGAAAAAATGAAAAAAGTACTATCAGTATGTAAATTGGCATAGGGAATCTGTATTTTATTATTGTTAGGCGTCTTGAGCACCACTTTGGGTGGAAAGGTGGAATATAAATTTCATAATAATCAATAAACCTAGCTATTAAAGTTTTCAGAAGTTCTCTTTCCAGTATCTAAGTATAATTTTTAGTATTTATATAGTTCTGTAAGAAAGTTCAAAGCATTTCACATACAAGGGGTTGATTATACTAAAAGGACTTAATCCAGGGGTTAACCGTCCCCCCAGACAATCCAGTAAAGACTCACTTGGCATGGAATACTGACTTTTTCAAGGGGAGGGGGACTCTGAATAGGAGCATTCCATTTTACAACATTTTGTTGCGGCTCCCACTTGTAATTGGCATAGTGCTTGTGTCTTCATTATGTAGCCGTAAGAGCAGGTTTGACAAAAGCAAACTCTTGTTCAAGGCATTTGTCAAATATTGCCTACGTGGGGCTCTGACCTGTTCTTTCCTCTTTCCTGCAGAGAAGCTCAAGAGTGGACTCTCTCAAGCTGACACAAACACATTTCTGTAATTAGACTTCTGGGAATGCTACAGAAGGAAACAGACAACTTAGCCATACCCAATAGGCTGCCCCTTACTCAAGGGACCAAGTTGTACATATACATAGAAAGTTAGGGATTGTGAACAGTCTGGTAATCCCAGAGCAAAATCCTTGGATTCATCCCAGGGCCAGAGGAGAAACAGTGGTGGCACCAGAAAAAAAAATTCAAAGGGGGGGGGCACAGAAGGAGTAAAGTATATTTCTAGGTGGGCGGGCTATGACCCACATGCTAAGATCGATGAAAGAAAAATAACAGCATATCTCACACTACTATCCTAACCATATATTCTGAAATAAGTAATATATTGATTAATTTAGGGTTGTTTTTAAAATATAGCATGTATTAGCCAAATTCAAATTACTGTAAGGAAAAAGGCTTTCAAAAAAGGAACAGTCACTACACAAGTGTTTCCTTGACGTACAGAACACTTTCTTTTGAACCAGTGCAGGCAGACCCAGAAAGGTAAACTCTTAGGGTAAGGAAAAAGCAAACTGAGACACCTGTGCCCTGTACACCTAGGAAACCCAATGCAAGTGAAGTACTAGTCCAAAGATCCAAAAGATGAAGTTTTTGAAGATGATGCTCCTGATGAAGCTGGGTGTTTTTTTTATTGCAATCCATTCCTTTTGTACTATGGAATAAAAGAAACAAGAGGCATTGAATATGGTGGGTAAACGTTCACTGTGAATAAATTCTTCCCACCCCATTCCTGTTCTAATTCTCTGAGGAGAAAAAAAGGAAGATGTGGAGAAGGTACAGATTAATTCTTTCCTCCCCCTCTCATTTTTCCTTGCCTACTGTCCTGAAAAAAAGGAAGAGATCCATGGAATAAGCAGATTAATTCTTCTGAGGGTGTTCTTGCTGCTCAGGCGGTTGATGCCAGAGCAGCAAGTGTGTGTTTCGGTTACATAATTGTGACATACTAAATTCTCAGAACTAACAGAGATCACGCTTTTTTTTAAAGGGTCTTTAAAAAACAATTTATTCAGGGTATGTCACAACACAGAGAAAAGCATTTATAGCCAAGCCCACTCCTCTAAGATTTAAATTAAAGGGAGATGGGAGACCATGAAACCCATATCACACATAGGCAAACTGAGACAGCAGGAAAATAAGAATCAATGGCTATAAGTGAGTGAGTTTGGGTTACATAATCACAGGTTTCAGAAGAAGAAGAAAAAAGTATGCCCCATAAAACAGAAGGAATTTAGCCAGGAATATATGTTAACTTGCACCACAAAAAGGAAAGAAAGGATTTTTTAAAACCACATTTTGACAATATGACTGAAATACAGCAAAACAAAATGGATTCTAGGCCATATATACAAACAGTTGAACCCAGCAACTGTTGGGAGAACTGAAAGCAAAGAGGGGAGGGGAAACACCCATTAACCCTTTCCTTGCCCAGAAAAGGAAGTAACTTACTTCTGAGTAAACATGCATAGGATTGTATGGTAAATCCTAAAACTGGCACAACCCAATTCTTACAACAAAACTCTCTGGTCAGTTCACAACAATTAAAACCACAAAGCGCATTATAGTTTACAATATAAAATGTAAACGCGTAAAAGTTTTCCCCAAAGTTCTACCTTTAATTTTTTTTTCCAATGAAAATAAGTGGAAATGGTGCAATTAGGAAGAGAGGAAGGAATCTTGGTAAGGGAATCAGCCCCAGCCAACACGGTCTATAGTCAGGAATTCTGGGAGTTGTGGTCCAACCCATCTAGGCAGTGCCAGGTTGTGCATGGTTGCTTTTAAAGTCATTCTCTAGCAGCTACCCCCAACCAACCCACCAAATACACACCGGGAGGGGGGGGCAAGAGAGATACTAGTCCACTCTGTATTTTCCCCAGTTAGGACAAAAAGCAGGGTTTGGGGCAAGGGGTGGGGGTAAGAGCAGCAATGGCTGGAAAGCTTTAAACATCCCCTTCCCACAAATTCCAGATTTCAGCCTGGACTCTTACAGGCTGAAATCTGTATATAGATAAAAGTCTGTATATAGCTAATAGCCCTAACAAGTCATGATGGAATAAAAAAAAATACTATTACCAGTACCTGGAAAGTGTAGGTGATTATCAGCAGAAATCAACTGGCATCTGGGCTTGCCTGGCTCCCTGTCCCTGCTGCTGAGTGAAGGGAAAGGGCTAAGGGGCTGAAGAGGAGAGGCCACCTCTCTCTCCTCTAAAACAGCTGAGCTTTGCCTTTGAGAAGGCAGCCATAAGCCCTGCTCACGTGGCTCCTGCCTCGCTCCTTCTCTGAAACCAAGGAGAACAAAGGCGACAGCGCAGGTGGCTGGCTTCTGGCAAGGCTAACTGTTAACCCTTGATGTGCCTGGGTGAGCCCTCCTGGTAAAGCCAGCTCTACCAGCAACTGGGGTAGCAGCTGGGGTGGCAAGCTCTTGTTTGTGTCCCCTGGTACCGCCCCTGAGGAGGAATGACTGTCATCTCAATGTCCAACATGAGAGCATGTTGGACCACCTCTGGCTTCCAACCATTGGCCCCATTCAGATAACACTCAGGGCTTTGTGGTTAGCTTAACTATGTTCAGCTGTGATTAACGGTCACCACGTGCAGAACACTTGCAGATGACACTGGCTCAGTTCGGATGACACGATAACCAACGGAGGGGAGAAGAGGCAACCGTCAGTTGTGTTGCTGCTCCGATACAGCTGGCAGAACTTGTGGTGCATGCTGGGATATAGCCGGAGGACTGAGGGAGATGGGAGGGAAAAGACACAGCAGCCCAGAAGGACGCCGGGACTTTCAGCCACGCGACGGGGGGGGGGGGCAACATGTCGTGTGGCGGGCACCACAAAAATAATGCACCGTGAATATGCTATTCCCCCCTCCATTGCCTAAAGTGTTGTCCAAACTCAGCCAATGTTAACCAATTTGTGGTTAAGTTTTCCTTAACCGCACACCAACCACAAAGTGGTTAGTGGAGCACCTGGGTCCTCCAAGTGATCCGCCGTGTATCCCAGCAGCCCTGGCACTGGCACAGTAATTGGAACCTGAGGAGTGCAATGGCGCTTCAATAAGGTAGGAGAAGCAGCTGCTTCGTATAGGGAAATTGCAAGTGGGGATTTCAAAAGATAGACAGTAAGCACACTCTGCTAGGAAGAGCAAAAATCACTTAAAGAAAACAACGCAAAAGCACGAAATGGCGGCCGCAGCGAGCGTATTAGTCAAGTGACAGTCCAGAGCAGTCATAGAGCATGGCGGCTAGAGCAGCCACGCCTAGTTCGGCCACTCTGTACTGGAAGCTCCATTCCTTAACCACAGCCCCTTAACCACAGACACGTGTCAGACAACACTTTTAGCCATAGTTAGTGCTGCTAACCATGTTGCACAGCATTGTTAGTGAGCCTAGTCACAATGTGGTTAACAGGGCAGATGGTTAGGGAAAATAGGTATTGAGATGACACCGTTAACCATGCTGCCCTAACCACACTAACCACAAAAGGGTTAACGGTGTGGTTAACGGTGTTGTCTGAATGGGTCCACTGTTTGCAGAAGTTGGCACATCCACGTTAGGAGTCAACAGCACTTTTTTGAGTTGTCACAATCATAAAATTGCAGCAACTGATTCATGCAATGCATCTCCATAGGAGCACCTCTCAGAGTTCAAATTAGTCAAAAGGTGTCAACAAGATAAGAGAAAACCTGTCTACAGAGGATTTGTTCTGCAACCATAATCTTAAAGCAGGAATGCTTCTGAAATTCTCCCCATCCATTGTCCCCCTGGAATTGCATGACCTAGTTTCCAAAGAGGAAATATTAGGAATCCTCGATTGTCGCACTTTTTTTACCTTTCCAAGATTTTATTTGGAGCCCTTTGCGCATTCACACTTTGCTGCTTGTTACTGTTCTCCTGCACATGCGTACTGATGCATGCATTCACCTTGATCAAACACTGCACAAAAAAAGCAATTCCTTTGATTCCATCAAAATTATTTGCGTGCTGTACTTGATCAGACACCACAAAAAGTAATCTTGATGTGATCGTACTTATGGTTTTGTGACTCCCTGCCTGCACCCGTGACACTCATACAGGGTCTCAACTGGTTCTGCACCCAAATGACAGCTATATACGCTCTCTGGCTTTTTTATTGCTTGTTGGCTCTCTACTTGGACAGACAATAGGATAGTAAGTCTTATTCTTTCTTTGCAGTACTGCTTCAAATGTGGTCTCTGCTGCGTCAGTAGCTACCCAGAAGAACTGGATGAAGTTAGGAGCTCTGCCAGTTAGGCTTCTGCGTAAAGCTCTCTTCTTTCTGGTTTCTAGCTCTTTGTTATTTGTTCTGCATGGAGTGTTCTTAGTGGGGCCATAATCTTCTGCATCACTGGCATGCTTGAACTCATTAGTTTCTTTAGACTTGTGGGAGTTCTTAGGTACCCACATTTGATCAAGCAAGCTGTCTTTCCACACTAGTTGCTCATTAACTGTGTCAGCGCTGGATGTCACAGAACGCTGCACTTCTTGTATAAGAGGTTCCAGGCTGCTATCGGCCTGCAGTTCCTGTTTAAAGGCGGTAGGCGTCATTCTTTCAGGAGCATGCTGTTGCCTGGGGAACTGGGTTGCTCAGCTTCTCTACCGGCCTGTGTGATTCTGGCCCTACTGAAATAGAATCTACATTTTCAGTCACAGGGGCTGCTTTTGCCTGGTTCTGTGTGATAATTAGGGTCCCCTCAGTTTTGGCCCCCTTCACATCTCTACCCAATAGTACTGGTTCCTCCTGCTTATCATTTATGCCCAATGTGAATTCCCCGCTTGGCCTCTCCACATGATTTTAACTTTAGCCAAGGGAATTTCTTCAGGCTTCCCTTTTATACTCTTAATCTGGACTGTTTGGTGAGGCAAAAGATGTTCTTCCTCCACCAGATGTTCATTAACTGTGTCAGCACTGGGTGTCACAGAATGCTGTGCTTGCTGTCTGCTGTGCCTGCAGTTCTTGCTTAGACTCGATGGGGTCAGAAAGTGGTGTCTCTGCCCCAGGAGCACGTTCCTTCCCCACTCCTGTGGTTGCCTCGGAAACCGAGTCTCTCAGCTCTTCAGCTTGACTGGTTCTTTGTTCTAAGCTTGATGAAATCAAATTTAACTGCCCTGGTGGTGTTTCTGAAGAGAAACTATGGTATACCTCAGCTTGCTCTCTTCCCACCAAGCTAGGAATGTACTCCACAAACTCTTTTTGAGGTATATCTCAACTCTCATCAGTCTTCTCAACAGTGGTCAAAAACACTTCAGGACCTTTTCTTGGGTTAAATGCTACAAAATCTCTGGGTGTTATTTGGGGCACTTTTATAGTCTTTGATTTTAGCTTTTCCAATCTTCTCTTGCTTTTCCAGCCAAATTTCACCTGCTTTAAGTTATTCTATTTCTAATTTAATTTTAGCTAATTCCAATTTATGGAATCTCTCTTTATCTCTCTGTCTATTTTCAGCCGTTCTACATCCAGCAACTGTTGTTTTTCTTTCTCTTCAGATTCTATTTTTAATCGTTCTGCATCCACAGAACGCTGCTTTTCTCTATCCTCCAATTCTTTTTGTAATCTGTCTGCCTCAGCCTTTCTTTGTCTTTCTCTGTCTTCTAATTCCAACATTTTAATTCTATTTTGTTCCCTCAGAGTCTCTATATAAGCAGGGTCACTAACATTTACCATAGGATTTCTATCCCATTCCCCCTCAATAGTGTCAGGTACTTGGTGTTTGATTAGTAATACTTTTAATTCTTCTGAGGTCTTTCCTTCATACTCAAGCTTAAAAGATTTGCACCTCTCAACTAGGGCATCCTTTTTCAAAGCCAAGGTTTCTGCCATTTTCTGAGGAAAATTGCGTTCACTTTCTTGTTGTTGTTTTTTTGTTTTGTTATTGTCTCCCCTGAGACCTGGTGTGTATTCTCTACTGGGGTTTTTGTGTGTGTGTGTGATTTCTGTCAGAACACCATGTGTAAACTGCTCTGGATCTCCACAGACCTCTCAGTTAAAGCCAACACTTGTGATGTGCACAGGATTTTCATGTATCCTTCAGCTTGCACTGGAACTTTTCGTATCCCACCGCTATAGCTACCACTTGTGATGCCCTGCCTGCACCCGTGACACTCACCTGGCTACACAACAGAGCTGTCCACGCCATTCGCACTCAGGGCTTATTTCAACCTCCCCCCCCCCCATGCCTATGACGTGTTTGAGGGTTTAGGCTTACTGCTGCTGCTCCTGTCCCGCCTTTACTCTTTTAGGCCCCACAGCTCCACAGCCCAGCACCCTAGCCCCTAAATCCCCCCTTCGTTCTATCCGCTGCCACCAGTACCTACCTCAGGTATGCTCCAATGACCACACCAGTTGATATAATTAAATGTAATTTATTAACAAGATGATTGCTCAGGTAACAAAAGCTTGATGGTTTCCTTAGTGCAACAGCGTATTGGTTAGAGGTGCAATGCTTAATGGTTTCAGTCAGTAATTTTTCTTAAAACATTTCAAATAGAGTCTTCAAGGTTCTCCTGCCACTCTACCCCTCTCTAGGTATTCCCTCCAACTAATTCTACCAAAACAACCAAGCACGCAGACCCTTCCTAGCTCTAGTCAGACCCTTCTCAGTTAAAATTCCCCACACACACACTCTTCTCAGCTCCTGTCAGCTAAAAACATATACACAGACTCTCTTCTCCAACTCCTCCCACTCTCACACAGCCAGCCAATCTAGGCACTCCCCCGCCACCATCCAATCAGCACTCACACATTAACTCCCCCCCTTATACTTACCCGGTTACAACATAACTGTGAGCCTATTTAACTTCCTTCCTGGAACTTTTGGCATTTTATTACTTACAATCTTTTATATACAAGGATCTCTACAGCAGCTGAACATCACAGGTTGTATCAGGATTATTTGTGCATATGCAGGAGTGCATCACACATCACAAAAGTAATCTTGATACAATCATATGAATGGTCATATCAAAATTTATTGTTTGCAGTTTTTATTTTTGTTGTTTTACATTAATAACTGTATATGCAAAACAAAGAGGGAAAATTATGAAAATAAAATAAAGGATCTGAAAGCTGTGGCAAGGTACACTTCAGTTCTGGTATTAAACATAGAAATTCTTCTAATTAATCTGGAAATTAGGTGGAGTAAAATACACAAAGCAGAGCAAACCTATGCTACAACAACAACAGAACAGGGAAAATCCACTGATTCTTATTTAAACTACATGGCCGTAGATTTAATTAAATATCATGAATACATTTTTCTATAAGTGCTGTTGAGCACAGGAACGAATAGGAAAGGAATTAAATTTCCTTCCTTGTCAAGCATGATGGACTTAGAACATGCTGTTTATGTCAGGAGATGGACTAGATAAATGACGCACTGAATATCTTTCCATCAAAGTGGAAGCCCAGTTAAAGTAGACTAGAGACACCGGGGGAAGCAAGGAGAAGAGAGTATTCTGAATGGTATTCTGAATAAGATTTTTTTGTAATTCAATAATAGAATATCATTTTAAAAAAAATAAATGTTGAGTGGAGATATATAACTGGGCAATGTCCGTGTATGAAACTCAAGTCCTAATGCACGGCTACTTTTCAGTGAAATATGAACGCACATACACACACCCTGCTGGAACAGATCAAAGGTCTGTCTAGCCCAGCCTCCATTTCCCCACACTGGCCACCTCTGGGAAGCCCACAAGCAGGACATGAGGGGTAATAGTCCCCCCTCTCACTGTTGTTCCCTAGCAACTGGCATTTATAGGCATGCTATAGTGCTGCAGACTCTGGAGGTTACATATAGCCATCAGTAGCCATTGATAGCTTTACCTCCCATACGTTCGTGTAATGTCATTTTAAAGGCATCCAAATTGGTGGCCATCCTATGTCAATGAATTCCATCATTTCACTATGCGTGGTGTGAAGAAGTACTTCCTTTTATCTGACCTGAATCTCCCACCGTTCACTTTCATTGGATGACCCTGGGTTCTGGTATGACGGGGGGTGGGGGGACTTCTCCCTATCCATGTTCTCAGCACCATACATGATTTTTTATAATTTTATCATGTCCCCCTCTTACTTGCCTTTTTTTCTAAAGTACAAAGCCCCAGACTTCGTAACCTGTCCTCACAGGAGAGTTGGTCCAGCCAGTCCACCATTTTGGTTGCCCTTTTCTTCAGCTCTTCCTGTTCTACAGTGTTGTTTTGAGGTGTGGAGACCAGAAATGCAATTGCAGCATAGATTTGTGTAAAAGCATTACGATATTGGCAGTTACATTTTCAATCTCTTTCCTAATTATCGCTAGCATGGAATTAGCCTGTTTTCACAGCTGCTACACATTGATTCAATGTTTTCATTGCGCTATCTACCATAACTCCAAGATTATTGAGCTATCCGTGAGAATCCCATGATTGCTTTCCAGGTCAGTCATCTACAGCTCAGACCACAGCCATTTAAACAAAATGAAAAGTCCTACTCCCAGCATTCCCAAGTCATCATGGCTGGCAGGGAATGCTATGAGCTGTGGGATTTTTTTGTTTGCTTAAACATGGATAGGGTTGAGCCTTCAATGTCTTGCGCAGATATGTAGATCACTTTAATGTAGCTTGATGGGATCTGTTCAGAATTTGATTTTGTGTTAGTGTTGTAATAATGCAGCACTATATAGTAAAAGTGAAATGTTTGGTTTTTTAGTATTTGTTTTTATTAAGTAACAAAAACTAATTGCATCCAATCTATCTGCAATAAAATGGTACAGTCTTTATAGGCCAGTGCCAAGTAATATATTTGCTGCTTTCACATCTACTTAGCTGATTCTCAAGTGTTAAACACAAACGCTGGTTGTTTTGAAAGCTAAGTGGTCTTTTCCCCTAGAGACTGCTCGGTTCATGCTGCCACTTTGAACCTAATTAATCAACACTGAGGCTCAGTGAGCCCAGCGGTTGACTGCTCTTTTAATTGCTGTCTTCTGGAGTCATGTGCAGTTACTCAGGATCTCTGCTTGTGGTAGTGTGAGCATTCCATAGATGCCATCTCAAGAATTTCCCTCGCCTTATGTTTGAAGTATGTTTTATAGAGGTATTATTATTCCATGACCATGGCAAGTCTGGTGCTTTTAACTAGGGGGGTTTGCATCAAATCTAGCCAAACCCTGGACCCAATTGAGCTGATTTGTAAAGATCTGGATGTGTCCAAATCGAAGCAGAGCGCCTCTGAAGTGGACTGAATCTAAATCTGAACTGCCCAGAAGCTTCATTAGTGATTCAGACTTTCAGAAGGACACAGACATCTGTGTATCTGCAAAAATGGATACAGTTGTGCCCAAGTTCTCCATATAAGGAAAATGATTGGGTGGGAGAAGGGGGAGGGAGAGGAGGAGGTATAGCTTTATGACTGACAGCTCTTGCTTCTAATCACTGTGAATTGTTTTACCAGGGCTCTCCAATCATATGTTTTGGGGGGAGAGATGTTGAGGAAATATATTGCAAGGGTGTTCCTGCACTGCTAGTTCTTTCTCCAAGGAACCAGTGTCTTAAAATAGTTTTGGTGACATCAGTAGGACCTGTAAGACTGTAGCAATGGCTATTTGTTTGGAAAATGTTGGGTGCCCATCCTTCAGCCTCTGCCATTCTGTGCTCCATATCCATCATCCACCCCTGCTCGATTGCATTTTATGTGACTTTGGTGCTACAGCTGAAAACAAAATTAAGTTGTAAAGCCGTTTTTATTCATCATAACACCTATTCCTCTGGCATTTTACAAGTTTCTTGCCACAGGACACCTCTATGAGTGTGCGTGTGCGTGTGTGTGTAGGGGAAAGAGGAAGCACATCATTTTTCTTCCCTTAATTGAGAGATTCCCCTTCTATATATAAAAAATGCGGGTTTCTAAGCTACGACTGCCTCTATGCCAGATATGATTTTCATAACTATTGCCCCAAAAGTAGAGTTTATCATATATCGACTGGGAATTGTGCACAATTCCCTCTTCATAGACAGATTATGAGCTCATACTCCATGAATTGTGATGAATGTGTACAATGGCTAGTTGTTCTGCACATTAACCACTCAATTCACATTACCCCTGACACACCATACACATACACACACATGAGAGAGAGAGAGAGAGAGAGAGAGAGAGAGTTTGGCGGAAGGGATTTGTAAGCATATGCAGCGTGTGTACTCCTTGGATGTGCAATGTACCATTACGGTCCACTCTAGTATTAGATTTTTGTCTTCCAGGAGTAGACAAACCCTCTGATATCACTAGCCCCCACCTTCTGAGTCTCAAGCTTTGAGGGTATTTGAGACCTGGCAACCCTGTCCCTGAATTAGAAGAGACAATATTATAACATGGTATTAAGAGAGCACAACTCATTGTATGTTTAAGGAAATGTGGTACAATTTCTAAAATAATGCAGTGGACATTTCATGAAGTTTTTTATCCATTAATGGAAAAACATTAAGGAATATTTCCTTCTTATAGAAAATATTTTCATATTCTGATACTCAGAGTGAAAAACTGTTTTTTGGCATTAAGAACAAGAGCAGTGAAGCTCAAGCATACACTTTCACTTTGTATATTAGGCATGCTGTTCTGGCTATTGCATGTTTATCCATGTGTTAATGCTGAAGCCATCACTTCTGGCTATAAACTTCTAAATTTAAGCCTATGTCTGCATTGATTCTGCGCTATGCAACCTCCACTCCCCGCCCTCATTCACATTGATATGCAAGGCCAGTTTCCTGACGCAGATAAATGTGAAGTGCTCCTTTGTGATAGGGACTGTGCTCATTAGGAAGTGCTTTAGCTGTCATGGGGCTCAATATAAGATGGATCAGCTAGAAGAATCTTACGTTCTTTGGTCGTCCAGCAACTGAAGCTTGGGTTGTCCAGTTGTGAGTAAGACATTCGTTATCTCAGTACAAGGAGAATAGGGACAGATCTACACCAAGCAGGATATAGCAGTATGAAAGCAGTATATAAAAGGCAGGAACCACACTACTGCTTTATAGCAGTATTGAAGTGCACTGACAACTGTTGGGGCCCATAGGCACATACCATATACTGCTATATCCTGCTTGGTGTGGCTCCTGCCTTTTATATACCTCTTTCATACAACTTTCATACCGCTATATCCTGCTTGGTGTAGATCTGGCCTAACTCACATGGTGCTGATGATCAAGGACGACCTACATAGCTAACAACTTGGGGGCATTTGGCCATGAATGCAACCAATGAAGATGGGATTATTGTGAAGTTGGAGTTTGAGAATATTCTCAAACACAGTCCCATAAATCCACTCACCTGCTCACTAGCAGTGAGTGCTGCTCCTCACTCTTGGCAGGCACTCCTACCACTTTTCTGTACTTCCAGCATGAAGATCCCCTTTCTCCAGGGAACTTCAGAAGCCCAGTATGAATAAGAGGTAATGACCCTGAAGGAAAGATCAACTGCGACCACAAATGGCTGACTAATAATCCAAGTCAAATGTCTTCTGCTTTTTAGAGAGAATAGAGATCTTAAGTCATATCCAGTGTTTACGCTATAGGGATAAGCATTTCACCTGAAACAACAACAAACCTTAAAGGAGACCCACATGAATGCACTTCCTGGTTCCCAGGTATGGGACATCATGCCCTTGCATAGAAAAGCTTCACTTGTGTCCCCAGATGGAGCTATTCTGTTAAGCTTGATTGGTGGAATTTCTGAGTATGAAAAAGGCGCCCACACATCACTAGAGTTGCTTACAGTAAAATTTGAGTAAATTTGGAGCGTACTGCCCAGCTAGAACATGTCTGTGACCTGGTTCCATGGATGTTGCTGGTGAAGAGACTCCCAGATACCACTGGTGCCCACTGAGAGTGGTGGGGTGGAGGACAGGGTCACCAAAGAAGGAGCCTACTAGATATCGTTTTCTTCCTATCCTCCTCTCTTGCGAAGACCCTGAAGACAAATGAAGTAAGTATTATAGTTATTTAGGAACTAAATTGGTTTAGGAGTTTAGACGTTTTGCATGCAGTCTCACTTGGTTCTGCATTGGGAGAAAAGGTGTGTGACCTCCACTACCCCTTACATCCACCTCAATGCTCCAGTTAGGCATCCCATTCATAGAATGAGGTGTTTGACCCCAGAGCTTTGAAACGCAGCTTGTCAGCAAAACCCAGCATTGAAAAACCTGTTTGAAGCAATTGGTGGTTGGAAGAAATGGGAAAAAAGAAGAAAAAAGTGTTGGAATTGCACACTTCTATGTTGGGAGAAAAGCCGTGTGGCCTCTACTTCTCCTTACAACCTCAATCCTCCAATTAGGCATTCCACCCCTGGAATTCAGGTAGCTTGTCCAGGGCATAGGTAGCTTGACTGTGATGTAGCTATAGTTTTGAGAAACATAAGTGGCGTGCTTGTCCTGTGGCTTTGAAACGTGTTGTTACTTTGTACTGAGCTCGGGGGGAGGGGGGGAGGTGTTTGGAGTATTGCCAATGTTACCTTCTGTACAGAAAATTGGCCCAATGAGCTTTCTATCTTGCAAAGTGTTTGTCTGTTGAATTGAAGTCCGGGATTTCCTGCATTGTTTGTTTCTCAATGGAACCATTGTCAAGCATTAAGAATGTCCTCTGACATCATGTTCTTCAGGAAAGTATTTATCCTCTTCAGAGCTAAGAATGTCCAATCCACTTCTGACATAAGAGTCTTTACATTTTTGGATAGAAGAATAATGTATAATTGAAGGTCTCCTGGGGGGAGGGGAGCACTGGGGTATGCGGTATTTATTGTATTTTATGTTGTTTAGGTTTTTGTTGTATTATGTTATGTTGAAAAATAATAATAATAAAAAAAGAGTGGTGATGAGGATTCTCAGCAATGTCACAGTCTACGCCAAAGTCTTCCCCAGATTGTTCTTCAACAGCAGACACAGGAATGTGGAAGCGTCCTGCCAGCTGTTGAATCCTGTCCTCTTGTTTAGGATAGCAAGCTTTTCAGCCCATCCTTCTCCAGTATTGGGTAGGCCTCAACAGCTTCCTTCAGTGCCTGTTGTGGGGATCTCTGGTTGTGTACTGGGAATAAACTGTGGGCAGGAACCCCAAAATGTCTGAAAAGAAAACCTGCACTCCCTTTATTTGGGGCATTGCCTGTTGCCTCATGAGGTTCAATTGATACATCCAGCAGCAAATGTAGTTTTCATTGGGGAATACATCCTGGATTCTGTTCTGCCTTCCTATGTGTTCACTACACACCACACTTACCCATTATAGCTCTGTGCAATGATTTTTTTCTGGTCACTCTCCTCTGGGAACCACCCTGACAGATGCTTCAGTGATGGGTTCAGCCTTAGTGTCTTGCAGCTCTGTGAATCTATATAAGCATTCAACCTGTTAGCTCTCTTTGTTGGTGAAAGAGAAAATTACAATGATTTGGCACTATGTGGACATGCCTGTGATGTCACCAGCTTTGATGGCCACAGAAGGCCTCCTCTTTGACTCCTGCCATCAACATCTGTACTTCTTTTAGAGAGAACTCTGAACATCATGCCACTCAAGACGACATAAGATTGACCAGTCCTTTGAAAATTCCTGGATTTTCTGAATCTTCTGTCTCATCCTGTCCATGAAGCACAAGTTCAAAGGCTCCACAGAAGGGTCTGCAATCGATGATCTGGACAGGATGAATCTGTTGTTCTCAACTTCTTGAGTGTGCTTCCTCAGAGATTCACAGTGTCTTTTGTCCAATTGCTGTGCAATGTCCAAACTGACTAATATTGTCAACTGCCTACAGCTCTCAATGTGGCTCCTAGTTGCCTCATGCGTCTTTGTCATCTCAGTGAGATGTTTCAGGTCTCTGATATTATCTAACTCTCTCCATGCCTTCTCAACCCCAAGGGAAAGTAGAAAAGAGAGTCTTTCATTTGGCTGCCACACAACCAGTCCATCTCTTGGTACCAAAACGAGGTGAATCACCATGTATATTCCTTTCCTCTTTCACTCACAGATTGTTGGAGCATCTTAGTGGCTTGTCTGGTCTCATCTCCTTAGCTTATACCTTATCAGCTAAAGTAATCCTGGAGAATGTCATCTGTTGCAGTGCTTCAGTGGTGTTCATTGTGATCCTGATATGTTGCAATGGAAAGCAAGGAAAGAGTAACTTCTGGATATGTATTTCCTGCTATGTTCTCACAAGCCTGCCTTATATGTCTATATATATATATGCAATATGAGCTGATTGTTCTGTATGAAAGCTTTGACCTGCTTTGCTGCAGTTCTATGCACACTCAAATGAGGTCAAGCCCCATCACACAAATGGGATTCCTAGTGAAATGCAAAGGATTGGAAGAAGTCCTATGAGGGAAACTCCTTATCAAGCCAATCAGGAGTGAGGATGCTCATTGTGGCCAAGGACTGTTATGATGGCTGATCACTGGAGGGGGAAATGATGGAAGACTGGGATCGGGGGAGAAGGGATGGAATGTGTTATCTTGGAAAAGGGCATGCTTGGCTTTCTGGAACACTTAATGGAAGCATTGCACATAGAGCTTTTTATAGACATAAAAATTAGCCACCCATCTGCCGCAGTTTTCAAAGACATAAAAGTTTGCCACCCATCTGGCCCAGGAAATTTTAAAGACATGCTGTTTTGCAACCCATGGATAGAGGCAGAGGAGCTTTTCAAGGCATAAAGCTGCTAGCCACCCACCTGGCATGGGAGTTGGAGGGCCAGCCATGTTCCTGGTCCAGCACAGCAGCAGCAGCAGCAGCAGCAAACCACATGTAACCAAGCAAGATTGCCATAACGTAGGGGGCATGGGATTTTTTCCATGGCATCATACCTGCTTCTTGGTCTTCTTGGTGAGATGCTTCAAGTCTCTGACTCCCATCTGTATCCATGAAACAGGGAAAACAGAAGCTAGCATTTTTGGCTGCACTGCCACACCTTTACCTCTGTCACTTGCAGTTTGGTGGAGCATCAGAGCAGGCCTCTCTGGCCCCATCTATTTGACCCATAGCTAGTTGGCTTAAGTCAGCCTGGAGAAAGGAGTTTATTGAAGTGCTTCTATGGTATTCATTTTAGTCCTGATATTTTCTTGTGGTTTTGGAATTGGAAACTGTGATGTTGCTCTGAAAAACATTGGAAGACTTACTTCTGGACACCTAATCCAGAAGCAAGATCTATTTTCTGCTTTGCTCTCACAATCATGGAAATATTCTGTAAAAAATGTTGCAAGGCTGAAATTGTGTGCACAATCATATAAGAATAAGCCCCATTGAACAAAGCCGGATGGCTTACTTCTGACTGAAATGCATAGAATGGCAAAAAGTTCTAGAAGGGATCACCCCAAAAAACCAGCAGTCCAATGAGGACCAAAGTGCTGAGTGGGCAAGGAATTGTATGTTGGCTGAGTGTTGGAGAAGGAAAGGCTAGTAGGTTGGAGTTGGGTGAAGGGGATGGAATATATTGGCCTGGAAAGGGCATGTCAGGCTTGCTGGAACTCAGAACAGAATCACTCCATACTGCAACAATTTTTTACAGAGCCAGCATATCCAAGATTAAAAATAGTTTGGAAAGGCTCCAGCAGAAGCCCATTTCTGAAAGAGTGCCCCTGGCATGCCCATGAGGAGATTGGAAGCATGGCTTGAAGTTGGCTTGTTTCAATAAACCATAGCTGAGGCCAACCACAGTTTGTCTAGGTCCAATCATAATGCTAAACTGTGCTTAGTCAAATATGAAAACAAATGTTTTCCCCATCTCCTTCTGGCAGCTGGTACTCGGTGAAGAAAAGGATGGGGAGTTGTAAACCTAAGCCTTGCCTTAGCTCTTTAGATGCTGTAGTCTTTCCTGCTCTTTAGATGTCCCTTTCTGTAGCAAAACATGCCTTGCACATGTAGACTGGGCCGATATGAAAGGTACCGATCCTTGTTCCTAACTGAAAGACAGGCATTTAAAAACAATCACTCCAGATAATCCTGAACCAGATGTCGAGCTGTTAGAATATAAAGGGTAAGTAAGATGGCCCTCATGATGTTTTTACTAGTTTCATTTTACATTTTGATTTCACTGAGCTTCTTGAATTTCATTTGAGTCAGATTAATAGAAGCTGACAAAGAACGCAAACAACATTGCCAGGGATATTGCTGTTTACGTTTCAGAAGACGCAGAGGCAGGGGGACAGTGCTTATTGCTCAGCCAAAGAAATCATCTCACCAACATCAGTCAACGAATGACTGAGCTCAGTGTAAACCACAGGATTATCTGCTAAAATCCAGTGATTTCTTGGCATGAATTGCAAAGCAAACTCCTTTTAGTTTACTGAGATGCTGTAAGGCAGGGGAGATTAGGAAACAGATAATAAACAGAATTTGTAATGGTATCCAAAAGCTTTCACGTCTTAGACAATATAAACTCCACAGTTCCATTTGCAGAAAGTCCTTCCTCTCAAAATCTTAGAGCTTTTTTGTATACAAAACATTGTTTGCTCATTTTCCAAGTCACTATATACATCCTGAGATGCTTTACAATATGAATAGAAATTGCATTATTGTTGTTTCATCTAATGTAAGAAAGATAGACTCTCAAGTTGCACAGTAGCTTCATTGCATAGGCCCTATGCGTCTATCGTAATGAGCAGAACAATCTGGGACTTAGGTCCACCATTCTGCCAGTAACAGCCACCTAGCTCCAACGTCATAGTGAATCTGGAACTAACCACAGCACAGGATACCTTGCCGTATGCATGGCCCTCAAAAGCCATAATACCCTGGCATTTTGGAGCTTGAGTGAACATGGAAAGCCCTTAACACAACATGTTGAATCAAAAGGATTTTGGTTTATTGAATTATGATAAGGGCAATGATGACATAAAATATCTGATAATGACATTCTTAAGACTACTGAGTTTTGCATATAGGGTTTTTCTCTTGTTCCTATGTTGTTGTTGTTGTTGTTTTTATATTCCTCGATCCGAATAAAATTTTGTTGGAATTCATGAGGAGTCTTGTGTAAAGTGTCACTGTGGCTCTTCTGCATTAGTGCCATAAAATTCCCATGAACTAATCAGTGTAGGCCCTTAGGGTGACCAGATAAAATCCAGGTCAGGGCTCATATAACTTTAACAGTTGTGGAGAAAAGGGAATTTCAGCCAGTGTCATTTGTATGCAATTAGTTCCTGGTGATATTCCCTCTTCATCACAACAGTTAAAGGTGCATTCACTATACTAGAGTGACTAGATACAAAAGAAAGCAGGGCCCCTGCAACTTTGTGATGAAGAGGGAATATCACCAGGAACTAATTGCATACAAATGACACTGGCTGAAATTCCCTTTTCTCCACAACTGTTAAAGTTATTTGAGCCTTGACCTGGATTTTATCTGGTCAGCCTAGTAGGCTTCTAAATACATTGAATGTGAGAATAAGCACAAAGCACAGGTGTGTTGTGTTGTGCATGCTATGCGCATGTATTACAATCACACACTGCTGTGTAACTTTGCCCCACACACACAGCCATGGGAAAATTCCTACAGATGCTCATGTTGGAGTGGTCACTATTACAAGTCATAGTAACCCCCCTCCCCCGGTCATTTAGCCAGCACTTTGAATAAGAAGCAAGGAGAAATAGTCCAGTGCAATATGAACTATGTGGAATAGCCAGTTAATTACAATGACAACATTATAGGGGCAAGAATGTGCACACATGCATCAATGAAAAGTTACAATTAAGCCAGGTGTATGTACGTTAAGATGGGGCATGCTAATGCTATGAACCAAATCAGCATGTAAAAGACCATCATTGGGAGCCATGGCTCTCCTATAGCCTGACACCGGTGGCTGAAAGTATGTATTCATTGGCTAGAAGGGTTGCAATACCTGCGCAGCTGCTTTCTGAGTCTTCCCATCTTCCCCAGTAGCTGAGTCTAAAAGGGAACAGTCAGGAGAAGATAGGAATAGACCACAGGGAGCTGGAGCACTCTTGAAAGAAGGTGGGAAAGGCCAACTCTTGTCTCTTTTCTGGTCTTTACACAGCCTCCTCAGTCAACAAACTAACCATTTTCCAAATTTGGTTTCCATCGATAAAAAATAACCTTTCTCTAGCTAAAGTTTACTGAGTTAAACAGCCCATGGGTACCAATTAGGGATGTGCACTGGATCGGACCCGATCCACGATCCGAGTCCGGTCCAGTGGGAAATCGGATAAATTATCCGATTTCCGATCCCGCAGCTGGATCGGCCGATCCAATCCGAACCGGTCCGAAAAAGCTCCGAACCGGTTCGGCGGATCGGCGGATCGGCGGGCGCCCACTGGCGCCCACCGCCGCTTCCATTGGCGGGCGCCAGCGGGCGCCCGCCGATGAAAGTGGACAGCGGGGGGGGGGGAGGAGGGGGCACTTACCTTCTCGGCCCGGTGGCTCCCGTCCGGCGCCGGCGCCTACTACTACTAGCAGGCTCCGCGGCCTGCTCTAGGGTGGCGCGCCGGGTGATGTCATCACCCGGCGCGCTACTCTAGAGCAGGCCGCGGAGCCTGCTGGTAGTAGTAGGCGCCGGCGCCGGACGGGAGCCACCGGGCCGGGAAGGTAAGGAGGGGGTGCGTGGAGGGGAGGAGGGGGCGCGCGGAGGGGGGAGGGGGGAGGGGGGCCCTTACCTTTCCGGCCCGGCGGCTCCCGTCCGGCGCCGGCGCCTACTATTCCCAGCAGGCTCCGCGGCCTGCTCTAGGGTGGCGCGCCGGGTGATGTCATCACCCGGCGCGCTACTCTAGAGCAGGCCGCGGAGCCTGCTGGTAGTAGTAGGCGCCGGCGCCGGACGGGAGCCGCCGGGCCGGAAAGGTAAGGAGGGGGTGCGTGGAGGGGAGGAGGGGGCGCGCGGAGGGGGGAGGGGGGCCCTTACCTTTCCGGCCCGGCGGCTCCCGTCCGGCGCCGGCGCCTACTATTCCCAGCAGGCTCCGCGGCCTGCTCTAGGATGGCGCGCCGGGTGATGTCATCACCCGGCGCGCTACTCTAGAGCAGGCCGCGGAGCCTGCTGGAAGTAGTAGGCGCCGGCGCCGGACGGGAGCCGCCGGGCCGGAAAGGTAAGGAGGGGGTGCGTGGAGGGGAGGAGGGGGCGCGCGGAGGGGGGAGGGGGGCCCTTACCTTTCCGGCCCGGCGGCTCCCGTCCGGCGCCGGCGCCTACTATTCCCAGCAGGCTCCGCGGCCTGCTCTAGGATGGCGCGCCGGGTGATGTCATCACCCGGCGCACTACTCTAGAGCAGGCCGCGGAGCCTGCTGGAAGTAGTAGGCGCCGGCGCCGGACGGGAGCCGCCGGGCCGGAAAGGTAAGGAGGGGGTGCGTGGAGGGGAGGAGGGGGCGCGCGGAGGGGGGAGGGGGGCCCTTACCTTTCCGGCCCGGCGGCTCCCGTCCGGCGCCGGCGCCTACTATTCCCAGCAGGCTCCGCGGCCTGCTCTAGGATGGCGCGCCGGGTGATGTCATCACCCGGCGCACTACTCTAGAGCAGGCCGCGGAGCCTGCTGGAAGTAGTAGGCGCCGGCGCCGGACGGGAGCCGCCGGGCCGGAAAGGTAAGGAGGGGGTGTGTGGAGGGGAGGAGGGGGCGCGCGGAGGGGGGAGGGGGGCCCTTACCTGCCCGGCCCGGCGGCTCCCGTCCGGCGCCGGCGCCTACTACTACCAGCAGGCTCCGCGGCCTGCTCCAGGGTGGCGCGCCGGGTGATGTCATCACCCGGCGCGCTACTCGAGAGTAGGCCGCGGAGCCCGCTGGTAGTAGCCGCCGGCGCCGGACGTGCCGAGAAGGTAAGTGGCGGGGAAGGGGGCTTACCCCCCCCCCGGAGCCGTCCGCTTCTATCCGCTGGCGCCCGCGGGCGCCAGCGGATGGAAGCAGGCGGCCCCAGGGGGGGTAGGGAGCGCGGGGGAGGGGGTTTACCTGCCGGGGCCGTCCACAGCGGACGGCCCCGGGGGGGGGGAGGGAGTTAGGCCCCCCCTTACCCACCCGCCGCCATTTTTTCCTCATAGACTTGCATTGCAATGCAAGTCTATGGGGAAAAAAATGGCGGCCGATCCAAAAATTTCCGATTTTTGGATCGGGATCGGACTCGATCCGGTCCGGGGGGCCTCCGATTTTGTCCGAACCGGTCCGGGACAAAATTGGAGGTCCCGATCCGGGTCCCGATCCGATCCGGGGGGTCCGTGCACACCCCTAGTACCAATAATCTAGCTGACGTTGTTAAAATGAGAAAGGAAATGCAAGTGATAGTCACACAACCCATCTGCTTGGGCCTCTCCCTTCTTATTCCAGCCCCTGGAACATGATTTGGTATGGACAATACCTGGAGAGGGTAACCTTTGGGAGGGGGTGGGCAAAGCCCCCACATTCTGAGCGGAAGTAATCTATATGCAACAGTGTCAGGATTTCCTGCTGGGAATTATGGAGAAACCTGACATTGGTGCATGACAGGAATGCCCAGGAAATAGAAGTCTGTGGACAGGACCGATACAGTATTAGAGGATTCAAATTGCTGCTAAATCCCTATGTAATTGCTTTTGTCTTTTATTGGCAACAGAAACATTCTGTAGAGGGAGCCAGCTTTCTGTCATGCCCTCACTAGAGGAATCCTCTGCAGAGTAAGAACTAGCGCCTTCAGAAACCAGGTGCTTACTATATCAGTCCCTGGCACTAGACTAGGAGAAGCCAGGGCTTTTGGGGGAGGCTGCTGCAGGTCCTTCCCTGTCAAGGGGAGGGGATTCTGACTGTGGAGCAGATGCTGAGCAACTCCTAGGAGCGTAGTCACCTTGAGCAATAAGCCAGTGGGCCTCCTGTAAATAGAAGTGCTTGCTTACAAAGATGGTCTCCTCAGAAGGAAGTGACACCTCTTGAGTAGGGCTCTGGCCACAGGGCCCTAATGGACAGCAGCTGAGCCTGGGCGGGGCTCATCTGCCTTTGTGATTAAAAGTCTTAGAGCTTGCTAGTTGCTGGAAATAATGTCTCACTAGTTTTGTTTGTTTTGTTCTTTAATTGCTGTCCTACAAGACCTTGACCTCCTGCTTGATTCTGCCAGTGGATTGTGTATGTATTGAACTGCCTGGCTGTGTTTGACCCTTTGCAGGTTTGACCACTCCTGCTTTGTCTGGCTCCATATCTTGGGCTCATTGGCCATGCCTTGACCCTGTGTCTGTTATCTGGACCCCTTTTGCCTTTGCCTGAACCCCCTTGAATGGAAGCCTGCCTGCTGCAATATTGCCCTGTTTTATTACTTGGCCTTGTGGTCAGCCCTATCACTGGGACTGCTACAGCCAATGCAGGACAGTCTCTGGTATCTGTGTCACCATTAATCATATCAAATCACAGAAGACAGAAGGGTTTATGTCATCTTCACCCACACTCAGATGCACGTTCAAATAAACATCAGATTTCTGTCTCCAGTTCCTGAACCAAGAAGTTATATGCAGGCAGACATCTGCTACAAACATAGATCTCCTTGGTTGGACCAATGTCCACGCAACTTACATAGACAAATCATGAATTCTGAACTCTGTTTTGCAAGATGCTAACGGTTGTCAAGCAAGGGAAAGCTCCCCCTTACACCATCTCCAAGGTAATGCCTCCCCTCCTATGAAAATTGCACAAAATATTCTCTGGCTGAATGTTTTCAGCAAAAGGCGGTTGTGATGAATAAATCAGCAGGATGTTTCTTCTTCCTTACCTTAAAGAAGAAGCAAAAGAAACGTAAATGCCCTACAGAAACATAGTAATGAAAAGGGTCGGGAATATTAGTCTTCATGCAAACCTACATGATGGCATAAAGAGGGAAAGTCGCGAAGTCCAATATGAGCATTCATTCAGCTCATTCACTGATTTTGCTTTCACTACTGTGCTGCATTCAAGCAAATATACTTCCGTGTTGATGTTTCAAAATAAAGGGATACATTAAAGAAAACTGTCATATTTTGTTTTCATAAATGCAAAGGCTCAAGATCTCATCAAATATGAAAATCCAAATTATCTGCCATTTTCTTTGTTGGGAAAGCTTTCTTATTTATTGTACTTATGGATCTTTCTGAATATGAAATTAATGATTTTCTGGCCTACTTCTGTGAAGTAATTATCAAAATTGTGCAGTGCTTATATATGAAAATCCTGCCACATGCTGAATGCAATTGGTTTATTGACAGCTTTTAATTATATCTCTGCCTGCCTACAGCTTTTGGGCAGGATTGCTTTTCAGTGATGAAGCTGAGGAATGTCTCAGTTGTCTGCTCACCAGCGGATAAATCCTGTTCTCATTAAAATAATCAGCCCAGCTACACTTCTGACAGCAGATTGATATTTTACATCCCACTTAAGAAAAGCTCTCACAGCTCTACTTCTTTTAGAACCAAATTTTGTGCATTTAAATGTGCATATATCATGCAAAATGCCATTTTGCTTTTTTCTGCACACTCTTGGCATTATACAATTTCTGGTATAAGCTTGATTTGTGGCATTTCTGAACATGTCTTATTGAGTCAGCCCACTGACTGTTGTCTAGCTTTCTGCAATGATGTGGGGATTGAGCCTGTGCCATTCACCCCTGACCAAAGGCACACTTTGGGCTGTGTGTTGCTGCTCCATATTTGAATCTGCTGCCTTCAAACTACCTCTGCTACCCAGAGAATAGGATGTGCTCAGTTCCATATGATCAAAAGGGCAATGTATTGGGGAAATGTAAACTATGGGAGATCAGACCTGAGCAGTGACTTTGAGGCTCTAAAGATCTACTAGGTCCATCTTTATTGACACCCAAGAAGTTGTGCAAATCTTTCTTGATGAGGCAGGTGTTCTATGAGGCAGCTCGGAGGTCGGCAATGAGAGGGCCTTCTCTGTGGTGGCCCCCCAATTGTGGAACGATCTCCATGACGAGGCCTGCCTGGCACTGACATTGTTATCTTTTCGGCGCCAGGTCAAGACTTTCCTCTTCTCTCAGGCATTTGGCAATATATGAGGAGCCTGGGTTTTTTTGTTTTGTTTTTTGTTGTTTTTTTTGTTTGTTTTTGTAGCTTTTTGAAGTGTTGTAGTGGTTTTAAATGTACAGATTGTGTGTATGTTGTATGTTTTTGCTGTTTTAATTTTTGTACATTGTTTTTAATTGTTTTTAATCCTATGTAAACCGCCCAGAGAGCTTTGGCTATGGGGCGGTATACAAATGTAATAAATAAATAAATAAATAAAGGTGTAGATATCCAAACCTACTATTGGAACAATTTCCAACTAACAGCAACTTCTGTCCTGTTTCAAATAAGTTCCAGCATGTTCATCCTTATCAATGTCAGAACTGTCCCCAAACACTGGTTTAGAGTTTCCACAGCCTGCCTACGAATTTTCACTGGGAATGGCAGGTTCAGCAAAATATCATACACGTGATTAATGATATTTTAATCCAAAGTTCGGTATGTCCAATCCCAGCAGTCTCATGTAGATAGCCAACAAGCTGGGACCTTGAGGTACTCATAGGGATTGGGGGGGGGGGGGGATTTGTTTGTTTAATATGAACCAACCAAATTCATACTTCCCAAATTAATATGTGACCTGGAGTGCAATTATCTGTTGGTTTTTGCAGTTCTCCGAATTTTGCAATGCAATATTTAATTTTAAAGAATGTGTACAAAAATGCATACATTAGGTGGAATTTCACTAAAGCCATCAACCTGCAGGAGAGGGAAGCCTGCTGCCAGGAGAGGAGAGGAGTGTGCCTGCCTGCCTGCCTCCTGGTCTTCGCTGCTGCCATCACCACCACCCTCCTCCAGAGGATTTCAGCCTGGCAGACTGCCACTCCCTGCAGGACCAGGCCCCCAGGTACTGAGCCAGCTGCTGTGGGCAATTACATCTGTCCCCCTCCCTTCCTGGGAGGGATATTTAAGCTGCTGGCTGAGGGGGCCTGGGAAAGCCATCAACCTGCAGGAGAGGGAGGCCTGCTGCCAGGGGAGGAGAGGAGTGCGCCTGCCTGCCTGCTGGCTTTTTGTTTTTGTCTTTGGGTGTTTTTTGTTTTTGTTTTTTTGTTGTTTTTCCCCCCTTTCCCCAGGCTTGAGCTATGTGCCTGGGAGGGAGGATACAGGGCCAGGTGGGGGGATCTGAGGGGAGCACAATCAGTGTAGTGACGGGTAGAGGGAGATATGGCGTTGTGAGGAGGACTTGCCAGGTTAGGGGAACAAGGCCCAGACAGTTAATGGCTGTGCCTTGTTCCGGTCCCTCTCACACCCACAGGCTTGTTGGTTGCCTTATCAGCCAGCCCTCAAGCCTCCGGGTGCTGCTTTTAAATGCCAGATCAGTGCATAATAAGATCTCCCTCATCCACAACTTAATTGTGGATGAGGCAGCCGATCTGGCATGTATAACCGAGACCTGGGTGGGAGAGCAGGGAGGAGTTAGTCTCTCCCAGTTATGCCCACCGGGGTACTTGGTTCAGCATCAGGGTAGACTTGAGGGCCGGGGAGGGGGGGTTGCTGTGGTCTATAGGAATTCCATCCCCCTCTGCAGGCTCCCTGTCCATGCGACTACTGGTCTGGAGTGTTTGCACCTTGTGTTGGGCCAACGGGACAGATTAGGGATTCTGTTGGTGTACCGCCCACCCCGCTGCTCAACAGACTCCCTAGCTGAGCTGACAGAGGTGGTCTCTGGTGTACTGTTGAGGTCCCCCAGACTCTTGGTTCTGGGGGATGTCAACATTCATGCCGAGGGCACTTTATCTGGGGCAGCTCAGGATTTCATGGTCTCCATGACAACCATGGGACTGTCTCAACATACCATCGGCCCAACGCATGTAGCAGGGCACACTCTAGACCTGTTTTTTTTCAACTGGACATGGAGATGGGGATCTGAAAGTGGGGGACTTTACATCAACCCCTCTGTCACGGTCAGATCACCACCTGCTGAGGTTTAGACTTACAGCGGCTTTTCCCCTCTGCAAGGGTGGGGGACCCATTAAGATGGTCCGCCCCCAGAGGTTAATGGATCCAGATGGTTTCCAGAGGGCTCTGGGGAGATTTCCGGCTGTTAGGGCCGGCTCTCCTGTCGAAACCCTGGTTGATATGTGGAATGCAGAAATGACCCGGGCAGTTGACACGATTGGCCCTGAGCGCCCTCTCCTGTGTAGAGCTCGTAGGGCTCTGTGGTATACCCCGGAGCTGAGAGTGATGAAACAAAACAGGAGACAGCTTGAGGGCAGATGGAGATGAACTCCTGATGGATGCAATCAAACACTGGTAAGTGCTTATGGTAAGCTGTATTCAGGGGCAGTGAGGGCAGCAAAAAAACAATACTTTGCTGCCACTATTCAATCATTAACCTGCCGCCCATCGGAGCTTTTCAGAGTTGTCCGGGGGCTTTTACATGCTGGCCCCAAGGACATGATAGAACCATCTGAGGCCCGCTGTAATACATTTGCTGGGCACTTCCAGAATAAAATCTCTGGCATCCGTCAGGACTTAGACTCCAGTGTTATAGCAGGTGAATCTAGTGAGGTATCCAGAGCACAGGCTTGTCCTGTTTTCTTGGATGAGTTTCAGTTGGTGCAGCTCGAGGATGTTGACAAGGTGCTTGGACAGGTTCGTGCAACCACTTCCATATTGGATCCTTGCCCCTCTTGGCTAATAAAAGCTAGCAGGGATGGAACAACTGGCTGGGCCAGGGAAGTGATTAATGCCTCTTTGCAAGAGGGAGTGGTCCCAGGCCTCCTGAAAGAGGCGGCAGTGAGACCACTCCTAAAGAAATCTTCCCTGGACCCTGAAAATCTTAATAACTACAGGCCAGTAGCAAATGTTCCATTCCTGGGCAAGGTCCTGGAGCGGGTGGTTGCGAGCCAACTCCAGGCACTCTTGGATGAGACTGATTATCTGGATCCATTTCAGTTGGGTTTCAGGCCTGGTTTTGGTACGGAAACAGCCTTGGTCGCCCTGTATGATGACCTATGTCGGGAGAAAGACAGGGGGAGTGTGACTCTGTTGATTCTCCTTCATCTCTCAGCGGCTTTCGATACCATCGACCATGGTATCTTTCTGGGATGACTGGCTGAGTTGGGAGTGGGAGGCACTGCATTGCAGTGGTTCTGCTCCTACTTGGGGGGTCGGCTCCAGAAGATGGTGCTTGGGGAACATTGCTCGGCCCCGTGGATTCTCCAGTATGGGGTTTTTCATGGGTCAGTTTTGTCCCCCATGCTGTTCAACATCTACATGAAACCGTTGAGTGCAGTCATCCGGAGTTTTGGAGTGCGTTGTCATCAGTACGCTGATGACACGCAGCTCTACTTCTCCTTTTCATCTTCATCAGGTGAGGCTGTGGATGTGCTGAACCAGTGCTGCAACAATGGACTGGATGAGGGCTAATAAACTGAGACTCAATCCAGACAAGACTGAGACGCTGTTAGTGGGTGGTTCCGCTGACCGGATGGAGGGTGTTCAACCTGTTCTGGATGGGGTTGCACTCCCCTTGAAGGAGCGGGTTCGTAGCTTGGGGGTTCTCCTAGAACCATCTTTGTCACTTGAGGCGCAGGTGGCCTCAGTGGCACGGAGTGCCTTCTACCAACTTCGGTTGGTGGCCCAGCTACGTCCCTATCTGGACAGGGATAACCTGGCTTCAGTTGTCCATGCTCTGGTAACCTCCAAGTTAGATTACTGCAATGCACTCTACATGGGGCTGCCTTTGAAGGTGGTTCGGAAGCTGCAGCTTGTGCAAAATGCAGCGGCCAGATTGATAACTGGAACCAGTAGGTTCGAACATATAAGACCTACTCTGGCCCGCTTGCATTGGCTACCTGTATGTTTCCGAGCCCGGTTCAAGGTGCTGATTTTAACCTATAAAGCCTTACACAGCTTGGGACCACAATACCTGATGGAACGCTTTTCCCGACATGAACCTACCCGAACACTACATTCAACATCTAAGGCCCTCCTCCGAGTGCCTCCTCTGAGGGAAGCTCGGAGGTCAGCAACAAGAGACAGGGCCTTCTCTGTGGTGGCTCCCCAATTGTGGAACAATCTCCCCGACGAGGCCCGCCTGGCGCCAACGTTGTTATCTTTTCAGCGCCAGGTCAAGACTTTCCTCTTCTCTCAGGCATTTGGCAATATCTGAGGAACCTGGGTTTGTTTTGTTTTGTTTTTGTAGCTTTTTGAATTGTTGAAGTGGTTTTTAAATGTACAGATTGTGTGTATGTTGTATGTTTTTGCTGTTTTAATTTTTGTATATTGTTTTTAATTGTTTTTAATCCTATGTAAACCGCCCAGAGAGCTTCGGCTATGGGGCGGTATACAAATGTAATAAATAAATAAATAAATAAATAAAATGCATATATTAGAGAAGAGTGCATAAAAAAGGCAAATGGTTTTTAATGTGCACTTTTTTAAAAAAACAAAACACACACACTACAGACGGTTGTACAATGGGACAGAATTTAATTTGTGCTTAAAAATAGCAAAATGTGAGCAAAACAGACAGATGGAACCGTCCCTAGGTACTCCATACACCAAAGGCCATGGAGTAAAACAATAATCTCCCAGCATCACCTTCTTTGAATACCCATCCAAAAAGAAACTGTGCCGCCATAATGCAGTGCCCCTAAACTTTGGCCTGCAAGTTTCTACTGAGGAGCCATTAAGACAAGCCCCATGGAGGCTGATGGATTCAGATAGATTCCTAATATTTTTGAATGATTTTCCAGCTGACCTTGCTGGTGGTCTGGGATTCTCTTTGGAATAAGTAACCACTCAGACCATTGATACAATCGCTTCTAGACATCCTCACCTGATTCATAAACCCCATTCAGCAGCCTCTTATGCCAAGCAGCTAAGGGTAATGAAATGATTGGGTCTACAGCTTGAGCTGTTGGGTCAACAAATGGGAAAAGACTTATGATGAATGCAAAGGAACATAGGCTAGAGCCCAGGCTAGGGTCTGTTCTATGGTGGTGGCAGAAAGAAAGGCAGGCAGGCAGGCAGGCAGGCAGGCATATTTCTCTGCCTCTAGTGCATCTGCACAATGCAGCTAGTGGAACTTTTCCAGATAGTTAAGGGCATGTTACATTCTGGGTTGGAGGAGCAAGTTTAGCCCTTGCTAACTGGCTGCAATCAGTGTCCTGTACATTTTGCAGATAAAGTTGCTCATATCTGTTTCAACTTGAACTCCATAATTGTATCATAGTCAGAAATAGATGCAGCTGTATACTGTTCACTCCTGTTGTTATGGTTACTTCTCAGCCAGTAAAACCTAAGGATTTGGATGGATGAGATTGATTGGAGGATTGAGCCCTACCACCTAAGCTCTGGGCCCTTATCCATCCTGGACCATTAAAGCAGCAAGGTCTCGTTTATCTGTGTGAATTGCTGAGGCAGTGTGTGCTTCGTTGAGAGGATGTGATCATTCTCAGGTGCTTTTGAGGAAGCAGTGGTACAATGATGTTTGAAGAAATCTACCCTCAGGCCCATGAATTTAAATTCTTCTGGATCTCTCAGCTTTGAAGCAGCTATTGAACATTATAGGTGTTGTCCATATCAAGGGGTCATTACAGGCCCCCTTACCCAAAGATTACCTTCCTATTGACCTGTACAGAAAACTAGGTGAAGCATGTGTCCCTGCTGCGTGTGTTGGACCAGATGTAATTTGAGATGTCTACATATATGAAGTGTGTGTGTATATCTATATATTCAATTCTCAACTTACAGTCAAAGCTAAAAGTTAAATTGAGACTCTTCAATTCTTTTTTTTTAAAAAAAATAAGAGAATCCTAATGATGAACAACTGTCACATCACTGGGACTCTTACATTGCATCTGACTTTGGAACATAAGAATTCATTATTTTAATCACACAAATTATACTGCACTTTCAAGTGTTGTAATCCATACAACAACCTAGTAAGGTAGGGTTTTTTTGTTGTTATTAGGCTGAGGGAGATGAGAGAGGGAAGCAGGGTCATTCCACCAGTCTGTCATGGTCCCAGGATTCCTCCGCTGAAGGAATCCTCTTCAGAGGAAGAGATGGAGCTCCTGGAGGTAAACCGCAGTGAGGACCAGCCCATGCAAGGATACCAGGAGATGGACCCGAAGGAGCCTGGACCATTAGAGGTCATGTTCACAGGTCCATCCCTGAAAAACGCAAGTTTCATTTCTGTGATGGAGGCTGAACAGCCACCTACTCCCAGAGGTCAGCAGTGTTTCAAGAGATAGGCCAGAGCCATCTCTTTGAGAAGAATGAAAGCTCCTCATGAGTAAAAGACTCTTGTGAACAGGACCCTCCTCACAAGGAGGATTTCTTCTTGAAGCCTCTGATATTCTGCAGCTGAGTCCTGCGTGGGGCTCTGGAAGGTCCCACTTATAAGCTTCAGTCCTCAGCAGGAGAAGCTGCTGGAATAGCATCTTTTTGCTTCTTCTGGTCCCTGATCTTCTTGCCTTGACTTCTTAGACCACTCTGTGCACCTCTTGTGAGTTGACCATGAATTGCGTTATGACTCTGTATTTGGACTTTCCCTAGCCTGGTACAGTGTACTCTGTTTAAACCTTGCTGGCCTGTGACTTTGCGTGTGTGTGCTTATCCTTGCCTGGTACTATGCTCTTTATGTGAACTCAGGCTTGACCCCGGACTGCTTTTGACTCTTTGCTAGAATGACTCCTGGCCCTGATTCCTGCACAACCAGGACACAGTCTTCCTCAAGGCTGCCTACCTGAAGGCTCCCCCCTTTCTCCTCGGTCACCAGCAGCAGCAGCAGCATTCCAACAGACTGTACTGAGGGAGTAGAGAGTAGGAAGCAGAACCGTTCTGCTGGAAGACTTAATGGCATTGCACTTCCCTCCTCCCCATGCCCTTTTTCCTTTGTAGGTTGATGGAGGGGCTGCTTTATTTTACTGATCATCTGCAAGCAGCCCAGGGACATGGTTTTGGCTGTGGAGCAGGATAAAAATTCTTTAAGTAAATATTATTTACAGAAAGGGAGGGTGGCTGGTTTAAAGTCACTTAATGAATTCATGGCAGAGATGATATTTCAACTGGGGACTTCCTGAGTGGCTCCATTACCACTGTACTGCATCAGCATAAAAGAAATTCTGCAATGGAGCAAATAAATATAATATAATATAATATAAAGGAGCACATGCTTCCCTTTAGCTGCAGCTCTATCATCTGGGATGTACAGAGCTGAAGCAGGGAAGCATACCAGGGTCTCTGGCAAGGGCCATTGGGAGACTGAGCCCCCACCCACTCCAGTTATCACAGCCAAGCCCCATCCATCAGCCAGAAAAGAACAAGCTGCAGGGAGCTTGCTCCCTTCATGCCTCTCAGGGAGAGCATACAGGTCCAATTGTCAGTTGCCCTGGGACTACAGAGCTCAACAGAGTCATTCTCTGGCTCCAGCCATCACTCAGGTAACTAAGAGTTGCAGTGCAGTGTGGGTTTGGGGTTTGTGTATGTATCTGTGTATGATTCCAGCCTCGTGCAAGCTGCCTTGAGGATCATTTGATAGAAATGCAGGAGATAAATCTTTTAAATGCATAATGCCATGAGGGGCTGATTCATACTAGAAATTCTGATTGAAATGTTTCTAGAGAGATCTTTTTCTGTTAAAAGTAATAATCAAGATACAAGTAATGCTTCATGTATTTTCTCTCAAAAGGACGATATTCTGCACATGTTGTTCGGCCTCTGTAAATAAGAATATAAGAAGAGCCATGCTTGATCAAACCAAAGGTCCATCTAGTTCAGCATTCAGTTCACACAGTGGCCAACCAACTGTCAACCAGAAACCCACAAGCAGGAGATGAGTGCAACAGCACCCTCCCTACCATGTTCCCCAGCAACTGGTGTACACACTGCCTCTGATACTGGAGGTAGCATATAGCTATCAGGAGTAGCTGCCATTGAAAGGTTGTCACACAGAGGAGGGCCAGGATCTTTTCTCGATCAACCCAGAATGCAGGACGTGGAATAATGGGCTCAAGTTACAGGAAGCCAGATTCCGGCTGGACATCAGGAAAATTTCCTGACTGTTAGAGCGATAAGACAATGCACCAATGACCTAGGGAGGTGGTGGGCTCTCCCACATTAGAGGCATTTGAGAGGCAGCTGGACAACCATCTGCCAGGGATGCTTTAAGGTGGATTCCTGCATTGAGCAGGGGGTTGGACTCCATGGCCTTAGAGGCCCCTTCCAACTCTACTATTCTATGATTCTATATTTCTCAGCAGCTCTGTTTGAAATTTGGTTAGCTTAAGGTGGTCATCACAAGAGATGCCTCATCTCAAATTTCAGAAAGTGTGCATCATGTTCATTTTGTTATTATTTTAGAATGTTCATTGTCCTATATTTTTACCTTATCCCTGTACGCAATGGGAGGCTTTGAATATGTATGTCTCTATATATAATAAAATATTTAGCTTGAGTGTTTATTTTGATCCATAATCTACATATGTTCCTCCAGGATATTTCCATTTTTATTCTGCTTCTTTCCTTTTATCTTTCAGGTGCAGCAACCGGACACAGTGTGCAGTGGTCGCAGGTCCTGATGTGTTTCCAGACCCATGTCCAGGAACATACAAGTACCTAGAAGTGCAGTATGAATGCGTTCCTTACAGTATGTATACTGTTGCTTATTATGCTGTGCATGAATGAGGATTTAGATTTACGGTGGGGCTTTTAAAAAAAAAAACAATTGTAAGGTCACTTTGATATCCTGTAGCAATTTATGAGATGGCATGATATAGTTGCTAAGAAGTTGACCATGGTCTAGAAAGTCCCTAGTTTGAACATTATTTTTGCCATAAACTCACTAGGTGGCTTTATGCAAGTCAGTCCTACTCAGCCTTAACTGTAAAATGGGACACTAATGGGCCCTACCATATAGAAATGTTTTAACTGAGAAGTTCTTGTGCCAGAAGATATAGTGATGACAGTTGGTTTAGTTGAGTTTAAAATTTGATTAAGTATGTTCATGGAGGATTCGTCTCTCTATAACTATTAAACATGAAAGCTAAATGTAACCTTGAGTTTCTGCAGCAGTAGACCTCAGCATGACAGTTTCTGGGAGGCTGCAGGCAACACAAGAGGGTTGGGGGGGTTCATGCTTCTTTTTAGGGGTGTGCGGATATTGTTGAATCCATTCAGCCTGTGCTTTGTGGATTGTCAGGTGACTTTCATCCCATCATCCGCTCATTGAGGGAATCAGATTATTTCAGAAGCGAATTTAATTCGTTGGCAAATGCATATTTGCACCAGTGCGTGCTGGTGCTAATAGGCTGGTCCACAAGTCCATGGACTCCTTGCGACTCAGGAAAAGTCAGTCTGCAGGTCAGATACATAGAAATCCAAACTCATTTGACATTGTGGATTTCTCTGATGTCCATACTTCTTTTGGAGGCTTCCAGAAACATCTCATTGGCCAGTACAGGAAATAGGATGCTAGACTAGGTGAACCTTTCATCTGATTTAGCAGGGCTTTTCTTTTGTGAAGTGTTTTGAATGCTGAAAAGTGCCATATAAATGCTGCATATTATTATCGTTACTTGTTATCAAATGGTAGTATATATTATTGACATCTTCAAATAGAAATGCAAACTGTAAGGGTGAGAAAAACACACTATGATGTTTGTTTCTAATCTAGGGATGGTCAGACCAACCCGTGCCGTCCCCCTACACCATTTGCCAACCCCCCACCACTTACCCTTGACGAGACACCATTCTCTGCAGAAATGGCCACTCGTTTTTATCCATCAATGTCTATTTGTGCAAACAGTGGCCTTAAAGGGCAATATCCACAACACTGCAGGTGTTCATGCCTGTAATGATGCATACATCGCCCCTTTAAGGCCACAATTTTTGCCAATGGGACATTAACGGACAAGAACGAGCCCCCATTTCTGTGGAAAAGAGCAGCTGGCCAAGGGAGCAGGTACCCACATGTTGGCTGGCTCCACACGTGCTGAGTCAGGCAAGTACTGGGGGTCCGCAGACTGCCATCCAGGGAGCCAAGTTGGTGATTTCTCACTGGGCTTCGAGCCCTAGATAGACACCTGCACTGTCCCTGTTCTAAACCTATGGCAATTTTATCAAACCCCTTCAAGTGTTAAAGTTCAGTTTAAGAACGCACTGGTAGAACTATTTATTCGACATTCTCAGTACGAGAAGAGTGTCAGGTTGTAGAAAATGAACTTGTCACTCTGTTTGCTATTCATAGCAGCAGGGAAAGCTTTCGACACTCCCAGTGACAAACCGTAAAGCTCAAAAATGAATGATATACAAAGTAATAATTTGCTCTACCAGTGACACCTCTCTACAGTCGAGTTTGAATGGATGAATTTGGGAGTGCTGATTAGTGAATGGAAAGATGAGCAGATGGCTCCACCTTTGAACTGGTTTACAGACTCTCTAGGGCTCTTGTAGGCACTGTGGTGGGGGCCATACATGAGCATGTGAGGCTACCTCAGTACAACAGCGTTGGACCATCTAGCCCAGTGTTGTCAGCTCTCCCTTCGGTGGAGGCATCCTATGACTCTGGCACCTGAGGTCCTAGAGATGCTAGGGTTGCATCTCAGATGTTGCATGGGCAGAGCATATGTTCTCACCGCCTGCTCCAAAAAAGCAGCATCTGGACATTTCACTCCATTTATGTCATCTTCATACATGGCGCAGCATATGGATGTATCTGCCTAGTTCCCACATTTATTTATGTGCATCATATCTATGCCGTCCTTCTGTATAAGTATTCTCAGGGCAATCCTTCCATCCCCTTTTAAATGTAGAATAATTGAAGAATTTGGTTTATGCAAGATTGTGCTCGTACCCCACCAAGCACTTGTGGGATTCCCTCAAGAATTAGTGTGAAGACTGGTTCTCAGTAACATATCCTTCAGCATTTGAGAGATGAACATAGGCATACTCTTCTGCATGAGTGGGTAAGACTAATAGTGAAGTCCGGCATCCCAAAATTCAGGGCAATGGTGGGCTAACACAATCCATAATCAACTGTGCCAGAAGTAGAAAATAGGAACTAAAAGTCCCTACTGGATGATAGCTGCGAATGGCACAAGTAGCAAACCAAGGCACAGGTTGCTAGGCAAGTCCAATGCATATAAGATACAACTATTCATGATATTACATTTTAACTGTTTAGAGCAGCCATGGAGCAAGTCCACCCCGTCGAACAGTTATGGCCATGGGGGAATACCCCATCTGGACCACCAGCTTCTTTCCCAGGCCATGCGCCTCTCCTCAGGTAGGGAAAAACTCTTAGCAGCAGCTGATGAGAGACTAGTTTTCCCCTGCTTACCACTAAGAAATATAGTCCTCCTCAACTGATCTGCATGCATTGAAGATTGTGTGTGCAGGAATGGCATGGTGGTTTGGTTTGAATGTCTGTGTGAATGGTGAGAGAGAGGGGGCTCAGGCCATATGCACAGCTGGCATATGGCCCCAAGGTAGTTTCCTTGAGCAAACTGGCCCATGGGCTGAAAAAGATCCCTACCCCTGATTTTGAGGATGGTGGTCCCATTTTACAGCTGCAGAATCCAAAGGCAAAGCTCTGTGTATGTGTGTATATGAGAGAGAGAGAGAGAGAGAGAGAGAGACAAGAAGCTGAGCTTAGCAGGCCTTACCTACCCTGCAACTACTACTCCTTCAGCCCTTGGGCTGGTATCTACAATTCATGCAGGAGAGAGAGAGGTAGAGAGAGAGAATGAGAATGGACTGCTTAGGCTTCCTTAAAAGGAAAGTGCTTTTTTAAAGGAGCAATATTAGTGCTAGAAGGAGATAATGGTTCTGGGGAAGATTAAAAGTGATTTGGAGTGATTTTGGATGGAGTATCCATTTCAGTGTGGGAGAGAAAATTAACTGAAGCCATAAGTTGGTTCATGATCATGTGTGGCGACACGAGGGGAGTGATATGAGAAAGAGAGTGAAGAGGGTCTGGATCTGTGCATGAATGGAAAGCATTGGCCACGCCCATTTTTGCAATTACATTGCCAACCACTGGCATGTAGATCCTGATTGATTTGCAGCCATGATTTGCACATCACAATACCGCTAGATTTTTTTTTAATGATTACATGTGAATTGTTCCAGTGTTTCAGCTTTAGGCATGCATAATGCGGAAAAGAAGGAAGGAAAGTAAGTCAAAAGTACTTGCCTTCTGAAAATTGGTATCATCTGAAAAACATAGCAGTCCTGGCTGAAACAGGATAGTTGGAGGGTAAATTGTGCGATTCAAAACAACATCACAATGTACTGGAACATACAGGGTTTTTAAAAAAGCTGAACCAACCAAGAATTTAATTTATCCTCATAGAACTAGTGTAAAGCCCATGTTGCCATGGGCACTGGTAGTCCTTCTGTGTTTTTGTTTGCACCGCAGTCCCCTCACCACAGAGGGCCTTATGAATACTGCAAATGTGGTCATGAATAGTGGATCCCCCCTTTGAAATTTGCCTGCAGCATGGCCCTGCCTCCTCCCTTGCAAGCCTCAATTGGCTGCCTCCATCCCCGTCCCCCTCTCAGCTGGCAGCGCTAGCCTAACCATTTGGCAGCATGCAGGGCCTGCCATCGCGCCACACTGATTGACCAAGCAGGGCTGTCCATCGCTGTTGTGGCAGAGGAGCTGCACTGCCTGTTGGGTGCAGAGGAAATTAATTGCTATTAAAGCTCAAGCTTTGAACTTTTTCACACTTAAAAAAATTCTGCACATCTACACTTCTCAAGGTTCAGTTTAAAGCAAAAATGAGCAAAATTGGTCTAGTAGATCTTGAGTAATGAACCTTACACTACATATTCTTATATAAGATTCTGAAGAATAATGTAAACATAGAGACTTCTATATTTATTGGGTCCCTTGGAGTAAACAAGGAGCCCAATACATCATCATTATGCCTGCCTTAGTTTTTGAGGTGCCTTTCCTAGTGGATAGAGTGGCAATTCTGACAGGATGTATGTCAGAAAGGATGAAGATAAGCTTTTGTTTTTAGATAATGGAAGGTTTGCGTGCTGGGCAATGGTGAAAGGGAATGGAGGAAACATTCTTGCAGAAAGGCCAAATCTTTGCTCCCACCTGAGGGACAGGAAAAGGGATTAAATTCATCCACTAGTTTTATCTCATGGGTAGAATTTCATTTTAAAGAGAAACATACATTCATTTGTGAAATACAAACTTGTTTTTGGAGATAATTGGGAGTAGGTGCTAGGGGGAAAAAACCAGACAGGTAGCAGGCTTCCCAATAATAGTGCTGGCTAATTGTTTATAATCATGCATTTGGCATTATTTATATTTATTTTCCTTTTACAAAGTCTTTGTATTCTTTTTACTAATCCTCTTCAAATCCGAAATCCCAGATATGTGACTCAATTTAGCCTACACACAAACTCTCACACACACATACACAACTAACTTACTATTTTTGCTTGATATTCAGTGGCAAACCTAACAGTCAAAGTTTCAGTATGTTTGGACAGTGGTGCAGCTAGGATCCAAGCCCAGGGGTTCCTAAATTATTATTATAAAACAGCAGGGGATGGGGCAATAGGAAACAGGCCTGGTGTCACCTCAACGTCCTTTCTTCTTATTTTCAAAATCATTTTACAGTCTGAGTGCAGGTTACAGATGCTCATATTATTTTTACTTTCAAAGTATATTATCCTTTTCTACAACAAAATAGTGTTTATTCCTGTATCAATGTGTTTAGCATTAGGGCACAGAAGCAAACTCCATCTTGTTCCTGCCGGAGGAGATTTGACAAATTAGCAGTCTTCTGGAATTTAAGAGAGCCGTGAAGACTGCTCTCTTCCGGCAGGCCTACCCAGTTGAATTTTAAGATGTTTTTAATAATGTGTTTGTTTTTATCTGTTTTAATGGTTTATCTATTTAATGATTTTTATAATTATATTTGTTGTTGTTCCCCGCCTCGATCTGGATGGAGAGGCGGGTTAGAAATAAAATAAATAAATAAAATGAAATAAATAAATAAATAATTATTCAAGTGAGTTTAAAATACAAAAGTGCACATGCTCAGACATGGATTTTTTTCTTTGGAGGGGGGGCATTTCCCCATACATACCATGGATGTAGAAGAAGAGGAGTGGAAAAAGAGAAATGCTAATTGCATGCTTCACAACTGAAGTATTTCAAAATGGCCATTTAACACCCCTCCCCCCGACCATTAAGTCCTGGGTCTAAAATTACCTCGCTGCTCCACTGTGTTTGGATATGCTAAACCACTTGCATGGGGGCTCCTCAAAGGTAGCTGTGCCCCTGGTAGCTCTCACCACCTAGGAAGGGCTTTGCTGCCCAGATCCACTAAAACCAACCCTCGGAACTGTGGTTTTCATTTGAAAGTCCCCAACTCCACATGGTGTTTTGTAGTGAGGGAGCAGCAGCAATAGCTACCCTAGTTAGATCCAACCCAGGTGTGGGTGTGGGAATGGAGTGGAATAGAGTAGAAAGCAGGAGTTCTCCGATTATGGGCCAGAGAGTTGATGGACAGCATAATATTTGGGGCTGAACCGCAATGTTGAGCAAGGCATTGCTGGCCTGCAGATGTAGCGAGGAACCTTCTGGATGGGGCCAGGCCCCATGTGACCCCAGCCTGAATATTATTTATTTATTTAAAACATGTCTTGGCTGCTTTTCAGGGCAGAAGTCCTTACAAGGTGGCTTACAGCAATAAAATAAATAAACGTTAAAAGCAATAAAATATTAAAAACAATAAAACATCATTTAAAACACTAAAACCAACACTAACAACATGAGGATCAAAAATAGCCATAATAACAATAACAATAACATTAATGTTAATGTTTGTTGCTTCAACCATCATGGTCATATCAACTTTACAAATGAATACACCAACAATACAGATAATCACACAAAAACTCTATACTACAAAGAAGTAAAATACAAAAAGATATTAGAAAAGGGTTTCATTAGAAGGTGCCCATAAATATGTAACCGTTAGTTTTAATACAAAGAATTAAAATAAGATACATTAAGAACTTACATGAAAAAGTCCATAACTGTATAAAAGTTAATACTACTGATAAGTTAAAAGTTCATGTTAAATTTCATCATTACAGATCACCCACCATATTGATCTCTACGAATCTTCTCAACTTTTGAGCAGCCACTGCAAATCTGGCAACTCTGTCACAAATTTGTCACCATCAGAGAGCAAATATATAACTTTAACTTGATCATCACTGTCAGATATATCCCGTAACAGATTCAAAATAAATATTGTCCTGGGTTCAGAATGCAGAGAACAATATAATAAATAGTGATAGAGGTCCTCTACTACTTGAGCACCACATATACAAAACCTCTGTTCTACAGGTATTTTACAGTAACAGCCCTCTAAGTATTGCAAAGGCATAGTTTGAAAACACAATGCCAGAAATGCCTTTCTAAAGGATGCTACTGATAACTCATGTAGATAGTGCTCAAATCCATGAGTTAATTTTAAAAGACTCAGGTATGGAGAAAATGTTGATTTTTAAATTCTAGATCATGTTGGGAATAAAACTTGCCCACTTTATTCCTTATGTGTCTCTGAATCTGATATCGGGGGCCATTCTTGAGAACCTGAGGTATTAAATCAAAAGCTAATATTTGCTGTTCACAGTTCCCTACCCAAGTGGTCTGTTGGTGAGATTTTGACTTTTCCTAAAGAACATGTTTTAGGTATCCTCATTATGTTTTAAAATAAAACATAAACATAGCTACAAAAATATAAAACTGTACTGACGTAATCCCAGTCTCAGCTCAAATACTGGCTCCTGGAGTAGAAGAGGGTAAGCCAAGCAATGTTTTAAGAAATTCATTTAGGGTGATTTCCAAATGGGTCGTTTTTGTCCAAACCCCAAATCTCTCCCCCCTGGGTCAGCTCTGGGAGCACTTTGCCTCTATAAACTCTCAAAGCAGGGGCATTCATGTTACCCACTTTAGTTCTAGTAAAGCACAAAACTGCTCGCAAAGATCTTAATGCCTTCAAAGCAGAGGACATCATATGATGGGACCAATTATCCCTGTCAGTAAAGTAAATCCCAAGGTAATTAGAATGCCTCGCTTGCTCTATTATCTGTCCATCGAGGTGTCATTTATGCTTTGGAGGGGGGCATACGCTACAGCTTTTGTCTTGTTATAATTTACACTAAGATGCTCATTATGACAAATTGCCCCAAAATCTTTTAATAAATGCCTCATACCAATCTGAGTATATGACAGCAAAACCATATCATCTGTATATAGCAGAATGGATAACTTATGGGACAGAGCTGTAACTGGATAGTGATCTATTTGTTTAAGCGCCAGTATTACATAATTCACATATAAATTAAACAAGAGAGGGCTAATAAACAGCCTTGGCGCACTCCCTTTGAAGTTGCAATTAAACCTGATAGTTGGCCATTCAATCCTATCCTCACTCTCGTGCGTATCAGAGTACAGTATCTAATGAGTGGAAATAGACATCAGTCAATATTTGAGTTCCAGAGTTTTATCCACAGCCTGTCATAGTTTATTCTCTGAAAAGCTGCTGTAAGATCAACAAATGCTGCATATAGATATTTGGGGGTCCTTTGCATACTTATTAATAAGTTGATCTAAAACTGATTGATTTTACTCCTTCCCTGCGTAACGCCTGCCTGCTCCTCTGCAATAACATTATTGGATTCCACCCAGTCCTCCAATTTAAACAGTAAATACCATGTATACAATTTAGATGTCGCATCCAACAGACTTATAAGTCTATAATTACTCAGGTCACTTTCCCCTCTTCTTATAAATTGGAACCGTTATACTTGTCTCCAAACCTTTAGGAAGCTTTACCATTTATATTTATATGTGAGAATAGCTTCGCAAGCACAGGGAGCCATCAGTTAATATTATCAAGAAACAATTGTGGTGGTAACATGTCTTCCCCTGGAACTTTGTTACACTTCAGTAAATCAATGTTTTAACCTCTGAAAGTGTCACCATGGGCCATGGGTCAGTTTCATTCAATTCTGGAAATCTCATATAGGGATAAACGTCACAGTTTTAAAATGTTGAATTGAAGGCCTGGGTAAGGAAGGCTTCCCATTTATCAACTAAGATGTGAGCATTTATGGACCTTTATTAATAAACATTAATAACAATAACAATACTCATCATGAGAAGGCCAAGGTAAAATAAAAAGTTTTTAAGGCCTTCTTAAAAGCCTGCAAGGAAGGTGCATGGCAGACCTCCAACAGAAGTTTGTTCCAGAGGTTTGGGGCCACCGCAGAGAAGGCGTTCTCCTGCATGGACACCCACCCAATTGCCCTCACAGGTGGGCAAATGAGGCCTCTCTTTCTGATCTTACAGTGCAGGCAGGCTGATATGGGTGAAGGCGGCCCTTCAAGTAACTTGCTCCCAAACCATTTAGGGCTTTAAAGGTCAAAAAGAGCACTTTGAATTGGGCTCGGGAACTCACCAGTGCAGCTGGCACAGTATAGGTACTATGTGGTCAGAATGCCTCACCCCTACCAATACTTGGGCAGCTGCATTCTGCACCACCTGAAGCTTCCGAACCATCTTCAAAGGCAGCCCCACGTACAGCGCATTACAATAGTCCATCCTGTACATGACTAGTGCATGGATAACCGAGGCCAGGTCCATCCTCTCCAGATAGGGCTGCAGCTGGCGTACTAGCCTAAGCTGGTAGAATGCACTCCTGGACACCGCAGCCACCTGGGCTTCCCCAGTTAGCTCAGAGTCCAGGAGGACTCCCAAACTGTGTACTTGGTCTTTTAGGGGGAGTACAGCCCCATCTAAGACCAGTTGTAAACGTCCATCCAAAGTAGTTTGTTTCCCAACCCACATTATCTCCATTTTGTCTGGTTAAAGTTTCAGCTTGTTCACCTTCACATAGTCCTGTGAGGGAGGCAACCTCAGCCACTGAATCCTGGAGAGCATCACAGAAGAAGGGAGTAGAAACAGTATCCTTTAATGTTTCTATTCCTCTCCACTTCATGCAAACAGGAGGAAACTTCCAAGATCTGCAAGTAAATTGGAGCTTATCCATTTTATAAATACCCCCCAGAATGGGCTTGGAGTCCCAGGAGAAAAAATGTGATCGAGGTCTTGACATAGAAGTAGGAAATGTTTAACACGTAGGGCAAAAAAAATCTAAATGTATGGTGTGTGAATGCCTTTCATGAGAGAAGTAGTCACATAACAGTACCTGTCCCTTTCAGAAAGCAAGAGCTTTCTCAAGAGCTGATGATGCTGGAGTGGCTACAAATTAGGATGTCCTTGGTTTGAATCTGGCCACTGCCAGGAAGTGACAAGATGGCTTGAGGAACACCTCTCCAATTCTATCTATGTGAGCATAATAATACCAATTCACTTGTAAAGATTACTACACTGATGTATGTAAAGCACTTTCAGCACCCAAAAGCACTATACAAATATTCAGTATTGTTGTTTTCTTCTCAATGAATGTTTCCCATCAAATCATGATTGTGACCTTTCTTGTCTGGAGGCAGTTGTCTGGATTATCTGGGATTTATACAGATGCTTATGAAAGGCTGGATGACCTTGCAACACTACTAGTGCTAATTAAAGCTGATTATGTGTCAACGCTATTCTAATTGCTGTATAGAAGACAGAAGGGACAGGGATTCTGCCCAGAGAGCTTATTGTCTAAGCCTAACAGCTTAGTCAGAAGCTGAAGTGCTCAAACCTCCTTGGGATGACGAATGAGCATGGTGACCATTCATGATAATGCTGTGACTCATCACAAACTCAGTGCAAGATGGATGTTCATCTCCTTGCTTACTCCCCTTCCCCAACAATTGAAGCTACTCCCCCTCCCCAACATTTCAGCCAGGCAGTGAGCTATGATTTTGCCACTTCTTTGTGAATGGTAAGAGAGTCATGCTTGCCTAATGCTCCACAGGGTAGGAATGTTCTTAGCAGAGAAATGCATAGTTGACTGAAGAGAATGACAAGAAAGCAACAAGGAAGTTGCAAAAATCTGTTCAATCTGTGATGAATAAATATGGCAAAGGCAGACTGAGCGCAAGGAGTTAGTGTTGAAGATAGTGAAAAGTTTTCCACTTGGAAAGAGGAAGAGAAAAATATGACAAGACACTTATAAACCGGGGGGAACGGGACACATACTTCTCTCCAGTGGTGTAATGGTACATTTAGAAATGCTGGAGCTCATCACATCAATTCCCATAGTGTCACCCGACATTCATGCCCCCAGTAAGACTATACAACAAAAATGGAACTGTAAATTTCTTGTTCTGTATACCTGAAACTGCTGAGAGACGTTGTCCAGAGATCTGGGATTTGGTGCCACCAGTATGCTAATGACACCCAACTCGATCTCTCCTTTTCATCTAAATCCAAGGTAGCTGTTCTAGTTCTAAATCTATGTCTGATTATAGTTATGGACTGGATGAGGATGAACAAACTGAATCCAGGCAAGACAAGAGGTGCTCCTGATTAGTCTAAAGGCAGGTCAGGGAATAGGGATTCAACCTGCACTGAATGGGAAGACTTCTCCTGAAGACTCAGTACTCCTGGATTCAACCATGAATCTGGATGCCCTGCATAGGCCTGACTTTGAAAAATGTTCAGAAAGTTCAGCTGGTCCAGAATGCTGTAGCCAGTTGACCACAGCTGGCTGTAGGAAACACTTGGTTACAACAGTTTCACTAGCTATCGGCATGATTCTGGGCATAATTCAAAAGTGCTGATTTTGACAAACTCCTGTTTGCTCTCAGCAGCTGAGTAGGCAGAGAGTTTCATTCTGTTTCCTGACTCCTAGCACAGCAGAGAAGTGGAAGTTGCCCCAGCTGAACTAGAAGGTACATTAGGAAGCCAGCTCCCAGAGAGCGAGCGATCAGAGCAAGCAAACACGGAGAACAGACTGGAGTTTGTCAGAGGGAGCATAGTGGAAGAGGAGACCAAGGCAAAGAGGAGAGAAGTAAATCCAGGAGGCTGCCCATTCAAAGTGTCCTTGTGCTCAACATGTGCTCCTGAGTGCTGATTCAAGGGGTGTGTCTGGATCTGTAGGCTACTTTCGCCTTGGCTAATGTGAGTGTGCATGACTCAACGATCAGAAAAAGACTGAACATGAATGGTGTTCATAGGAGGATAGCCAGGAAGAAACCACTCTCTCTAAAAAGAACATCACTGCCTGTCTGAAGTTCGCTAAAGATCATACTATTTTGACAATCTAGCCTACCATGGTCCAGAGATGGGCAGACTTCGGGCTAGTGGGATCACCTTTGAAACTATTTTTTTAACTAGATCCCTAAGATCTACCAGCTAGAGAAAAGTATTTTCATAGATGGTCAGTGGAGCAATCATATACTTAGTACTGGAGCCTACAGGTATTTGTGAATTGCTTACCTGGTGCTATCATGTGTCACCTAGATAGCCTGGAATCAGTGGTCATGAAGTACCTTGGCCTGGAATCGGTGGTGGTGGTGGTGGTGCACATTGGCATCACCAATGATATGGGTAAATGTAGTGCTGATATCTTGGAGGCCAAATTTAGGTTGCTAGATAAGAGGTTTACAGCCTTTAAGTTAGTTGCCTGTGAAATGGTACCTGTTCCATGTGCAGGGCCAGCTAGACAGGCAAAGTCTCACTATGTAGTGAGATGATGATGTAGGAAGCAGGGGTTTAAGGTTTTTTAAACGCTGGGAAACATTTTGGGACAAGCAGGGTCTGTAAAAAAGGAATAGGCTCCACCTGGACCAGAACAGAATGAGGCTGTATTACTAGCTTTACAGGTTTTACATTTCTTGCTACTACACTGGTGAAATAAATTTTTTTTTTTTTTACTTGAAACAATTTCTGTTGCTGACAGAAGAATGGGTTGACGCACTTGAATACACGTGAAAGGTGTTAAAAGTAACATGGGATCAAAATTCAATAAAGCTTTATTGCAGGATACTCATGGATAGTAGAACATTTAAACACCATTAAAAGGAAGCTCACTCTTCCTTTCACTGGACCTCAGAGCCAGCAAATCAACAGATAATTGAATAACACCATTTTTAAGGGAATCCAAACATTTCCAATAAACTGCTTTAGAGAGCAATCCTAGGCCCCTAGGCAGGACTCTTGAGCTCAGACACACGAAAATGCGCTCCCTGCCCCCTCCCCCTCCCCCTTGCATCCAGCATGGAAAGAACAACCGCATTGGCTCCTGCTACAAGCTTGCAAATATGAGCTCTTAGTGGGTGAACGGGGATGGAGGGAGGAGACTGGGGACATGGGGCTCAAGCCTCCTTCCCTCCCCCTTCCCTCACCCATGTATAACTGAGACCTGGGTGGGTGAGCAGGGAGGAGTCAGTCTCTTCCAGGTATGCCCACCGGGGTACTTGGTTCACCATCAGGGTAGACCTGAGGGCCGGGGAGGGGGTGTTGCTGTGGTCTATAGGAACTCCATCTCCCTCTGCAGGCTCCCTGTCCATGTGACTACCGGTCTGGAGTGTTTGCACCTTATGTTGGGTCAGCAGGATAGATTAGGGATTCTGTTGGTGTACCGCCCACCTCGCTGCTCAACGGACTCCCTAGCTGAGCTGACAGAGATGGACTCAGGTGTACTGCTGAGACCCCCCAGACTGTTGGCTCTGGAGGATGCCAACATTCACGCTGAGGGCACCTTATCCGGAGCAGCTCAGGATTTCATTGTCTCCACGTCAGCATGCCACTGGCCCAATGCACGTAGCAGGGCATACTCTAGACCTAGTTTTCACAACTGGACATTGAGATGGTGATCTGAAAGTGAAGGACCTCACATCAGTCCCTTTGTCATGGTCAGATAACTGCTTGCTAAGGTTTAGACTTACAGCAGCTTTTCCCCTCTGCAAGGGTAGGGGACCCGTTAAGATGGTCCAACCCCGGAGACCAATGGGTGGTTTCCAAAGGGCTCTGGGGAGTTTTCCAGCTGATAGGGCTGGCGCTTCTGTTGAAACCCTGGTTGATCTGTGGAATGCAGAAATGACCCAGGTGGTTGACTCAATTGCTCCTGAGCGCCCTCTCCTGTGTAGAGCTCATATGGCTCCATGGTATACCCCGGAGCTGAGAGCAATGAAACAAAATAGGAGATGGCTTGAGGGCAGATGGAGATGAATTCCTAGTGGATGTAATCGAACATTGGTAAGTGCCTATAGTAAGGTATATTTAGGGGTCGTGAGGGTGGCAAAAAAAATACCTTGCTGCCACTATCAAATCATCAATCTGCCGCCCAGGGGAGCTTTTCAGAGTTGTCTGGGGGATACTACATGCCGGCCCCACAGACATAGTAGAACCATCTGAGGCCCGCTGAAATGAATTTGCTAGGCACTTCTAGGATAATATTTTTGGCATCCGTCAGGACTTAGACTCCAGTGTTATAGCAGGTGAATCTAGCGAGGTGTCCTGAGCACAGACTTGTCCTTTTTCCTTGAATGAGTCTCAGTTGGTCCAGCTCAAGGACATGGACAAGGTGGTTTGACAGGTTCGTGTAGGAGTCAATTATTTTGCCAGAAGTATTGCTTCAGACATCTTCGAACAACCTCCTGAGGAAGGCCTTTGGGTGGAAAAATCAGACTGAAATGTGCTTGGGCTTTGAAATAAAACATCTTTTGCATCTTGAGAACCTGTTTCTCCCTTTTTTCTAACCTGATCAGAGATAGCACAGTACCGATAGAGCAGGAGAGCACATTAGGTAGCAAAGACCCACTAACCAGGAAATAGTCTAGACAGAAGCTAGTTTTATGGCACGGGGAAATATAGGTAAAGTAGGATGAAGTAGGTGCCATACATCATGCAATCCAGTGGCACATACCCCTTTAGGCTGATCTAGTTTGATTAGGGGCAGGAAGATCCATACTATTTTTATCTAAAAAGGGATCCATTATTACATTATAGTCTCCTCACCTCCACCTCATGATCACAGGATAGTCCCCTAATTCTCTAAGAGCTGCCCATAGCAGTCAACATCAGACCCATAAATAATGACCAAAATAAACGCGGATTGCTCCTGTGTAACTAACAAGAATAGGTATCTTTCCATGGTGTCTGTTCTAGAGTCAAGCACTCTAAAACAGACAGGAGAATCGTAACTCCTTGAGCTTTATTTGAATTTCCAACATAGTAGGCTTCTCCCATCCATTCTTTAATGAACGGCTCTTGATCTCCAAAAGAGATCTGAGTTTCTTGAAGTAGAGCTATTCAAGCATGTTGTTCTTTTAAGGCTGGGTAGAATTTGCTTATTGTGGCTCCCCAGGCCCTTTACATTCCAGGATATAATTTAGGCATTGATTGGAAAATTGTTTTATAAGAAGAACGTCTGTAACATCAATGAGCAGAGGCACTCAAGAGGGAGAAATTAGGCCATGTTCCCACTTGGGCCAGCTTTAATGGGGAGTTTGTGCCCTGTTTTCCCCCTCCTCCAGGTACTATTAAACCCTGCAGCTCACCATTAGCTCTAGTCAGAATTGTTTCACTTTCCACTTGTTGCCAATAAGGCTGAATGGCGAGACCCTGGAGGATGAACGTAAGGAGAAAAAGATAAGGAAGAAAAGAGAAAAGAAGATAGCACAGAAAAAGGAAAGCAAAGTAAAACAAAACAATAATATTATGAAAACTGAAAGCATGTGAAGAGTACAGGTGAGTTGACCAAGTTGAGCTTGTGGCTCCAATCCCCACAGCATGACCCAGTCAGGATATTAAAAAAGTCCCAAAAGGAGGAGTAAGAGATCAGCAGCATATAAGAATGAAAATGAAAAAGTCCTACATTAATTAACTTTAAAGGACATGAGAGATGAGTCTATATAGATTCTTAAAGCAGAAGAAGACTGTTAAGAAGAAAGAAAATGTCAACCAATGGAATGGAAAATCCTTATAGTGAGTTCAGATCCAGGTATTCTGTTTCTGAAGTCTCTCATAAATTGCAACAGCAACAGAATGTCAAGTCCACCAGGATACTGAACAGAGAAGCTGGCCATGCTCAGCCTGAATAAAGTATCCATTTCTTTCTACAGTGGAGTTCAGAGAACCAGTCACAGAACAGTAAAAAAAAAAAAGCTTCAGCTGGAGATTGGAATCTGGAGATCCTCTTGCCCTTTTTCAGATATAAGACGGCTGGATATCTCATGAAGGCTTCAACTGCTCTTTCTGGGGCTGGTGGGACCATGACATGCTGAAGCACTTTGCAGAGATCCGCAATCTCCTTAGGGAGCTCATTAAAGAGGAAAATCAGGCCCCTGTTTCAGCTGGCCCATCTCTTTGCCCACTCTGAGGAACTCCTCTTTGGTGGCAGAGTTTAGCAGGCAAAAGAAACTCTCTAATACCTTTGGACTCATGTAGGATTAAGAGAGTGATAACAAGTGGATCAGCAGCAATGTTAGGAATAGGGGTGATGGAGCTAGGCTCCTTCGATGCAGCCGTCTTGGAGTTATCCTGCGCAGCCTGCAAGGTTTTCTTCGTGTTTTCCATTCCTCCTGCCAGCATGCAACTACTTGCACAGTCCACAGGCACATATGAGATGTTAAAGAGTAAGAGGCTGCTGAACTAGGCTGACCATATGAAAAGGAGGACAGGGCTCATGTAACTTTAACAGTTGTAGACAAAAGGGAATTTCAGCCAGCTTAATTTGTATGCAATTAGTACCTGGTGAAATCCCCTCTTCATCACAACAGTTAAAGTTGCAGGCACTATACTAGAGTGACCATATACAAAAGAAGGCAGGGCCCCTGCAACTTTAACTGTTGTGATGAAGAGGGAATTTCACCAGATACAAATTGCATACAAATTAAGCTGGCTGAAATTCCCTTTTCTCTACAACTGTTAAAGTTACATGACCCCTGTTCTCCTTTTCATATGGTCAGCCTAGCTGAACTAGAACGGATTCGGTAAAAATAAGGGGCCAAACGGTAGCAGATGAGGTCTGCAAAAAGCCAAGGCTCACACAAGCATATCTTACTTGGCTAGGAGACTCCAGTTGTTTGGTGGGTTTTTTTTGAGAATAGGGAAAATAGTGGCATGTCAAATAGTTGCTGTAGGGAAGAGACCAGTGGAGAGAGCAAGCATGTTGGATAATGTCTTTCTACAGGGGCCTGAAACACAAGCAAACTTCAAGGTTCTCTGCACCTGTCTTTTTAATGGGGATCTGTTACAGGCCGCAACAATGAAGGCAGCAACAGCAGAAGGAATAGCAGTAAAACGCACCACTCACCCCACTGTGTCCCACTCAGGAGCTGCTAAATGAGCAGTAAGATTTGAGGTGGGGGGAATTCCATGTATCCCTCCCCTCGGTCATACACAGAGGGAACCGGAGAACCGCAAACGACAGATCCAGAGTAAAACACAGCAAAACCCAACTCTCACCACTCAACACCCCCACCAGGAGCTGCCAGAGCAACAGAAAAATAGTAACAGCTACCACCACACGCATCCCAGGAGCTGCTGCTACTCCTCCTAAAGCAGCAGCAGCAGCTCATAAACCAACAGTAAACATCTGTTCTCCTCCTCCTCCGAGTAAGAAGACCCATAACTGGATGCAGCAACAGGACTTCTCAATGATCCTTTCCCACCACTGCTGCTTCCCGCAGGCCCTGTGAGCTCATTGGCCTGGTCAGGCACAGCAGCTGTAAAGCAATGGTGAATGTTGCCACTGGTTGAAAGGGGAGAATGAGGACGTGCTGTTTGACAGTGCTGTTTGACAGTGAGCAGTGTTATGCTGACCATATGAAAAGGAGGACAAGGGTCATGTAACTTTAACAGTTGTAGAGAAAAGGGAATTTCAGCCAGCTTAATTTGTATGCAATTAGTACCTGGTGAAATCCTCTCTTCATCACAACAGTTAAAGTTGCAGGCACTATACTAGAGGGACCATATACAAAAGAAGGCAGGGCCCCTGCACCTTTAACTGTTGTGATGAAGAGGGAATTTCACCAGGAACTAATTGCATACAAATGACACTGGCTGAAATTCCCTTTTCTCTACAACTGTTAAAGTTACATGACCCCTGTCCTCCTTTTCATATGGTCAGCCTAACAAAGATACAGACGAGGATTCCTGGAAATGGTGTGGATCAGAGAGGTGAAGTAGAGTTTAGCCAGGATGATGGCAGAGGAGAAGGAGTAGAGGATGAATTTATAGTGCATGACATCCACCAACTCTTTTGTTCTCCTAAGGAATTCAGCTGTGTCAGAACATGAATGGAGATATTGAATGGAGGGAATGAGACAGGACTTGAGATGAATGAAAGGTGCAAACCGTTTGTTGAGAAAGTGGGGTGAAAATGTCAAGAGTTGAAGATGTGAGCTGCACAGACTAATGAGCAGTGGAACATTACAGCAGAGAGCAGAGGATGGTGCTTTGGCGAAAGCCAATTGATGGATGGACTGTGAGTCATGGGGAGAAACGGATGCCAAATGTAGAGAAGTGGCATAATGATTGAAACCGACATTTCAGGCAATATCAGGAGTTCAAAGAGTCCTGAGCAAACTCTTCCAGGACTGAAGGCAGTTCTTGAATTCTTCAGATGGGAGGAACCAGAGAAAAGCCACCTGAGCAGCCCTGATCCACCTGGCCACATGCAAGTCTACAGGGGGCCACACTTCACCACAGTTCGTGTCTTTTCCCCCTTTTGTGTCTTTTTATTCTCTAGCAGGTTTCATATGTGTTTGATTGCATACAGCACAAAAAGGAATCTTGATGTGATCATGCTGTGATTTATTCAATGATTTTGATAGGCTGGAGTGTTGGGCTGGAGTGCTATCAAGATCAGTGATTTTGATAGACTGGAGTGCTGGGCTGAAAACAACAGAATGAAATTTCATAGGGATAAATGCCAAGTTCTACACCTAGGAAAAAGAAACCAAATGCACAGTTACAAGATGGGGGATACTTGGCTCAGTAATACGACAAGCGAGAAGGATCTTGGAATTGTTGTAGATCACAAGCTCAATATGAGCCAACAGTGTGATGTGGCTGCAAAAAAAGCAAATGCTATTTTGGGCTGCATTAATAGAAGTATAGCTTCCAAATCGTGCGAGGTACTGGTTCCCCTCTATGCGGCACTGGTTAGGCCCCATCTTGAGTATTGCGTCCAGTTCTGGGCACCACACTTCAAGAAGGATGCAGACAAGCTGGAGGAGGTTCACAGGAGGGCAGTGAGGATGATCAGAGGTCTAGCAACAAAGCCCTATGAGGAGAGACTGAAAGTACTGGGCATATTTAGCCTGGAGAAGAGAAGATTGAGGGGAGACAATATAGTACTCTTCAAATACTTGAAAGGTTGTCACACAGAGGAGGGCCAGGATCTCTTCTTGATCATCCCAGTCTGCAGGACACGGAATAATGGGCTCAAGTTACAGGAAGCCAGATTCCAGCTGGACATCAGGAAAAACGTCCTGGCTGTTCGAGCAGTACGACAATGAAACCAGTTACCTAGGGAGGTTGTGGGCTCTCCCACATTAGAGGCATTCAAGAGGCAGCTGGACAACCATCTGTCAGGGATGCTTTAAGGTAGATTCCTGCATTGAGCAGGGGGTTGGACTCGATGGCCTTATAGGCCCCTTCCAACTCTACTATTCTATGATCCTATGATCATATGTGCCGGTGTTCCTCCTATAAGGGAGTGGGGGAGATGCAAACTGTGTATTGTAGCAAACGGCACATGTGCAGCAGTCTTAACAAAGTCCAGAAATTAACAGCAGCAGAACAGTCATTTGCTAGCATAACAGGGCCACAGCAGAAACAAGTTCGAGTCACTCCAAATCCAGGAAGTAGTTTTGGTGAGGGAAATTTTGTTATCGATCCCTAGTAGTGTCAATGACATGGGGTGGTTTTCCATTTGTAAAAAGACATTGTTTCATAAAGTTAATTAGGGCACAGTTGTATACTCCAGATGAGCCAATTGGAATTTAGGATATGGCAGAACGCTACCAACATATATTGAGGTCTGCCTTAACCTGTGGAGATCCACTGGTGTTGATTTAATTGATATGCTGACTGAATAGCTAAAGAGTGGAGACAAGGGCTTGATGAAATGGGGGGTGGGGGGAGCGAGGAACAAACATATACCAAATCCTGTAACTTCTCAGAGCCTGATCATGCTCTGTATTATTATTTTATTTCTAAAATTTATACTCCACCCTCCAACCACAGGTTCTCTGGGCAATATACCCAATATAAAAAAACAAAGCCCAATCCAAAAACCATACTTTTACACATTGGCTGGTTTCGGATGACACATTAAGCAATGGGGGGGGGGGGAACAATCGTCAGTTGTGTTGCTTATTGTGTCATGTAGAGGGTTACACACCACGCACACACAACTGACAGTACGCTATTCTGCCCAATTAAGCAACAGAGAGAAACAATGGGCTTGCACGTTGTTTAGCCCAAAGCCCCGTTTTTTAAAGTATCGCCCGAAACCAACCCCTCCTCTCTCCGTGGACTATTCAGTGTGGGAATAGAGTTCTGCCGGCCGGAGCAGCCGAAAACCCCCGGTTGCTCTATACAGCCAGCAGAACTCGCGATGCATGCTGGGATACAGCTGGGGGACTGAGGGAAGGGGAGGGAGCAGACGTAGCAACCAAGATGGCCACCGGAACTTTCAGCTGCACAAGCACCGGAGTTGCAGCGTGTCGTGTGTGGAGCTTCGCCTACCTAACACATGGTCAGTACGCGCTGTTTCCCCCTCCGTTGCCTAATGTGTCATCCAAAACCACTTCAGAGATGATATTAAGCCAGTATTATTTTTTATTTTCAAATGCACTTAGTGGTTTTCTTTTCCATAAGCGTACAGAAAAACATTCATTTTTCCCGAGCTCTCCCTTCTATACCTGAAAAAGTTATACTTCTTGTATAGTTTTTAGAACAACAATTTACCAATATGTACGTTAGATTCTTCTCACCTTCTCCACGTGCAGCTGATCTTTGTTTTCTTTGTATGGCACAAAAGACATTCACATTTAAATTGGTGCTCTTGTCAGGATCAGTGTAATCTGTAAGCAATTGGGGGGGGGGGGAACCCTCTGTAAATGAAGCTACCATTGCTTAACACTCAGCATGTTACTTAGTTTTTCTAAGTATGGTTGAGTGGCCATGTTGACTGGGAATGATGGTAACTGTAATCTAACATATCTGGGGGCTGTCTATACACGGGGCTCATGGTGGCTGTGGATCTGCGCTGCGTCAGTTAGACGATGCCAACACGACTCTGGAACCACCGTGATGCTCCGATTCGAAAATGTTGGGGGGAAATCACACTCCCTCCTCAGTGTCAGGATCCTGACGCTGCCCCGGGAGAGGGAAAGTGCTGGGTTTGAGAGGGAGGTGGTGCCACCCTGGCGCTGTGAAGACAGCGCCCTGGAAAGCAATAGGATGGAGAAGGCTGCTGATGGCCAAACTAGAATTGATGTTAAATGTGTCCCGCATTTAATGTACAGGGTGTTTTTTTTAAAAAAAAAATGTAATTCGCATATGCTGGTGGGAGGGTCTGATACTTACTGCTATCACCACAGGTTTGGAGGGATATTTTTTTCCTGCCCTTCCCTGCTGTGGTCCTGAGGAAAGTTCTCGTCTGAAGACGCTTATCTGCATTGGGAGGAAATCCCCCATTGTTGCCTGAGAAGACAAGTGTTAGCAAGCTGCTCTTGCTTCATTATCAGCCTTGTGTGTTTGTGCCAAGTGTTCCCTTCTAAGTGCCCTCTAATCTCAACACTGACCGCCAGAGTTCCTCATTCTATATTAAGTGAATAAGCCATGGGCTGGAGTGCAAGGGCTCCTTGTGAACACACCCTTTCATTGGAGACATGGTTTCCCGGGTAGGGATTTCTATGTACTGAGTGCACTGTAATAGGTCCCCTCTAGAAGAATTCGGTTTGGTGCCTGGTTGCCCGATTATGTGCATCTTCTCGGAAGTGCATTTACATCTAATAACTACACATGAGAGGCGGTGAAGCGCATTACGGGCTATATGAAATGCGCTTTAAAGTTGTTTACATGCAGAGAATCGCATGTTTACATGGCCAAATGCGCTTCAACTCCCGCGGCAAATTAAAACTTGCTATTTAACGTGCATTCGAAAATGCGAATAATCGGAGATAAAAAGCGCCTTGACTCCCGATTTGCCCTCCGCTCTTGTAGAGGTAAAATTTTTAATGTGCCTTGAAAGAGCTTTAAATCGCTGTTGTAGAGGCACCAGACACAGTATTCGCAGGAACCCTATGCCCCAGGAGAGCTGAGTGGGCAGAGTGGGAGGGAGGGGAGGGGCAGGTGGAGGGGTTTAATGTCTTTGGATGATACCACCTCTTTGTCAGAGCAGAGTACATTGCTCTTGGGGCCAGGGGCAGTGTCTGACGGAGCTTCAGGTGCTGTTTAGGCCCCACTGTTCCCTCGACACCCCCCTCCCCACACAAAATGCCACCCATTTTAGGTCTCTGGCCTGGTAGCACAAGCATGCATTCTATGCCTGTGGATCCCTAGAGATTCATTCGTGGCAGCATTTCGCCAAGATTTGCCAGTGCAGGGGACTTAGGTGCATCCCTAAAGTCCTCTTGCTGATGTAGTACATGCAGAGGATTTGCACTGTCAGGTACTGTTAATTTCATGCTGGTTTGGGGAGTTGTTTTGCTATGCTGTACATACAGGGCATGTAATAGCTGTATCTTTGCTTACTCTTGTTAACATGTGCGCACACACACACACACACCTGATATATATATCAGGTGATCTTGACTGAGGTTTGTTAGATGGTGTAGTGGAGCCAGGGCTCGCAGGGACACAGCACCCTCACTTTTTTCTTAGCAGGGATGCTGACATCATCTGTCACCCCCCTCAGTCTTTTTTGTTTTCCCCTTGAGGTTAGCTGCCAGCCTCAGAGTAGCTGGGAGGAAATGATTTTCCCAGCAACAATATACTGTTTAGGGTTGTAATGCAAAGTATTTAAGAGTGGCTTGGTCTGAAATGGCCAATTGAAAGACCTGGTCCTGGTTGAGATGAAAACTGACTGGGTTCTTGATATGGCTGCCTGGATCTGGGGTCTCTTCTGGGGCAGGGTGGCTATGGGAACTGTTATGATGAGTGCCCGCACCTCGGAATTTACCACTACACCACTGACAATGTGAAAGAGAAAGAAAAGATGAACTAGAATATACTTTGAAATGCAAATGTATTTAAACACCATTTCCAAGAGGCTTAGCAGCCCTGTGTGCCTCTTTTTGCCTCCCTTAGCCAAGAGTTGCCACCTAGTTCAGGAAGTGGAGATGCAAAGCTGCTCATACTTTTGTTCTATCATCCCTGCAGACAAACTGCTTGTTAAAAATGCTGATCAGCAAACTTTATATTTAGTATGGAAAGTGTATTGTATGAAATGGCTTGATGTGTAACAACACTAAAAATCTAATCAGAGATGCTTCGTTGGGCTGCAAAGTTATTGCTGGTGACAACATTTGAACGGGAAAATGGTGCTGTAATTGCTGAAGGAGGCTTAAGCTTGAAATGCTGCATGGTCTGCTATTACTTGCTTTGGCAGCACATTAGAGAACCATTGACAGGCAGGACAGCCTGGGGAATGGGGGTGGGGAGGCTGCACCCTCCCTGCAAGGGTCACAATGTCAAGTAGTGATGGACAAATTCCCCTCAGCTTGATTCAAAATTGGGTTAGCCACCATAAGCACCATTGGAAACTGCCCCCCCCCCCAATGTTCAGGTGTTCTGAATTGACTCATAATGTTGACTTCATTCATTCATTCATTCATTTATATCCCGCCTTTTTTCCTCCAAGGAACCCAAAACTGAATATGTAATCCTCCTCCTCCTCTCCATTTTACCCTCACAACAACCCTGTGAGGTAGATTGGGCTGAGAGTCTGTGACTGGCTCAAAGTCACCCAGTGGGTTTCCATGGCTGAGTGGGAACTAGAACCCAGATCTCCAGACTCCCAATCCAACACTTTTAGCCACTACATCCCACTGGCTCTCTTTACCATATTGACTTAACCATATTGAGAGCCAGTGAGGTGTAGTGGATAATGTGCCCAACTAGGACTAGGGAGGCCCAGAATAAAATCCCCACTCACCCATGAAGCTCATGGAGGTTTTTTGACAATAAATGCATACATATTCTGCCCTGAGCTCCTTGGGGTCGGTCAAGATATACATGTAATAACAAAGAAAAGAGCATATTGCCTTATCTATGTATTGCCCAAGCCCTGGATATGAGTCATTGCTTAGACAGAGTTCAGCAAATGCCCCTTCGCGGCTAATTTTTAAGGTTTGTCCATGGCTTGGATTTTTTTAAAAAAAGATTTACAAAAAATCTGCACGTGTTTCACATTTTGAAATGAGGAAGAACTTTTAATGAAAATGGCATATCCAAGCATTATGAACTAGACAAAATTGCACTGCAAACCAGGGGTTGGAGCCAGGATCTGCCTTCTGTTGAAGGTGTCTCAGTCTGATCTTTAGGAAGCTCTTCTCCACTCTGCACCACAGCTCACCCCACTCAGCAGGGGGCCCTGACCCTCTATGTAGCATTTTCAGGGGGCTGGAGAGGCTGCCATGGGGAGGAGGGACTGTGAAATCCATTTCCATCCGTCCAGTTGTATGCAACTAAACCTGGATCCATCCCCAGATAATCACAAGTCCTTGGTGCCCTGAATGGTGGTGTTCAATCTATTCTAGAAGAGTTGCACTTCCCTTGATAGACCAGGCTCAGAGTTTAGGGGTACTCATGGATCAAGCTTTGTCACTAGAGTCCCAAGTTGCACATGGTGCCTTCCACCAACCACAGCTGATACATCAACTGTGACCCTGTGGAGGAAAAGGAGATACTAGCCCCAACCCCAGTTAAGATTGTCAACATATATTTTGAATCTTGAGAAGGCGAACCCCCCTCCTTCCGAGCCTTCCCTTACCCCCGGTGTGGGGAGTACATCTTTTCATGCTCCTTCCTGGCCAGCATTAACACACACACACACACACACACACACACACACACACACACACTGGCAATATAGGAACACTGCTAGGTTCTTTTCTTCTGTTCAGAGAGAAAAGCTCCTAGCAGGACCCCTCTGCTGCCAGGCCAGCACATCTTGTTTATTATGGGAGCCTTCTGCTGCCTACCTACTTTGACCTACTTCCCCAAAGGGAGGGTTTTTCTTTAACCTTTCATGGAAAGACACAGCATAAACAGGCAGCAGAAGGAACGAGACCCTTTGAGTGTGCTTTTTGAATGGCTATATTCAATGCTTTCCCTTCCTTTTGTACCCTTGTATCCAGGTACCCATCACAGAGAGACACTGTTACAAGGCATGTTCCTGGCATGGAGACATGTATGAACTCGTGCATGTTCTTTCTTTTTTAAATTAATTTTATTGATTTTTTTAACATGTACAACTTTGACAAGGACATAAGAAGAGCCATGCTGAATCACGCCAAGGGTCCATCTGTTCACACAGTGGCCAACCAGCTGTTGACCAGGACCCACAAGCAGGATACAGTGTAATAGCACCCTCCCACCCATGATCTCCAGCAACTGGTGTATAAAGGCTTACTGCCTCTGTTACTGGAAGTAGCACATAGCCATCATGACTAGTAGCCATTCATAGCCTTTTCCTCCAGGAATTTAGTCAATCCCCTTTTAAAACCATCCAAATTGGTGGCTATCACCACATCTTGTGATAGCAAATTCCTAGGAGTGTGCGCACCGCTCTGGAAAAATCTGATAACCACGAACGTCTGTGGAGCATTCGATCTTCCAGAGTGGGGATTGGCTGCTTCTGCACCCATAGAAATCAGAGCGCAGGCGTGCCCAGTCAGAGCTTCTAACATCTCCGAAATTATCCTACCGTTTTGTGTGTGTGTCCTCCCAATGAGGAACATGACCATTTTGTGTGTGTGGTGTGTCTAAATTGAAAACCTCCCTATAAGGAATATGGGGTGATGAGGTGGGGTCGTTTAATTGATATTGACATATGTGGCTAACCAATTAGGAATTGCCACAGTGCTCTCCCTCCCTCCCTGTTCTGTTCTCCTCCAATCAAAGTGTTTGGCATTCCTTTCGGTCAGTGAGAGAGAGAGAGAGAGAACTTTGCACACACAATGTGGGCATCTGTTTGCAAAGTGAGATTTTGAGAGGGAGAGATCTGATCTACGAGATCTTCTGGCATCGTGAGTGAGTCAGGCAAGCTCTCTTATTTCAGTTAAACTATTACTCCTATTTTGGCTGGCTGGGCTTCCAGTCATCCTCCTCCTCCGCACCCCACGCGTAGCCTACTATGGGGAAGCTGTTTGTTGCCTTGGCTCGACTTGCTCCAATGTGCCTGACTGACAGTGGGGGAGGGGTGCCTTCTCCTCCTTGTCCTCCTGTCCTCTCTGAGGATGGGCAAGCTGTGTGCTGCTATTTGGGCATTTATTAATAAGTATTTTGCGCTAAGCGCTTCCCACTGCTTTGTTTCCCTCTCCCAAGGCACAGGAGAGGTGCCTGCCTGAGAGAGGACATTTGAGTTCAGACTTTTAACAATCCCTATATGTCACTGCATGCAGGGATCTGATCCAAATTGCCATGTGTAAAGCCCTCTTTAAAATGCCCAGAGTATGGGAAACAAACAGGATGAATTTGAACTCTTAATACATGAAGGCAAATGTGACTTGATAGGTATAACTGAAACTTGGTGGGATGACTCCCATGACTGGAATACAGCAATTGAAGGATACAACTTGTTCAAAAAGAACAGAAGAAATAGAAAGGGAGGCAGAGTCGCACTGTATGTTAAAAATACTTATCCCTGTGCAGAAATACAAGAGGATGAGCCTGGGAGCCCCATTGAGAATATCTGGATTAAAATAACTGGGGAAAGAAAGAAAAGGAGAATGATAGTCAGAGTCTACTACCAACCACCCAATCAAGGAGACGACGACGACGACGAAACTTTTGAAAAACAAATTGCCAATGTTTCAAGGAAATCCGATGTAGTAGTAATGGGAGACTTCAATTACCCCGATATCTTGTGGGGAGACAAATTCTGCCAAAACTGCTCCCTCCAAGAAATTCCTGACGTGTGGCTGATAACTTTCTCCTTCAGAAAGTAGAGGAAGGAACTAGAGGAACGGCTATCCTTGACTTGATACTGACCAATAGGGATGACTCAGGGAATAAAGTGGCAGTTACAGGAACTCTGGGGGAAAGTGACCACGTCATACTTGAGTTCTTGATTTTAAAGGAAGCAAAAGCTGAATGTAGCCATATGTGTACTCTGGATTTCAGGAAAACCGATTTTAATAAACTCAGGACTATGATAAGTTGAGGTCCCATGGTAAGGACCCTAATGAGAAAAGGAGTCCAAGATGGGTGGGAGTTTTTTAAAACGGAAATTTTAAAGGCACAATTACAAACAATTCCAACAAGGAAAAAGGATAGAAGACAACAGAAGAAACCAATGTGGCTCCACAAAAAGCTTAAAGATGACATGAAAATAAAAAAGGATACATATAGGAAGTGAAAGGAAGGCCAGGCTACAAAAGAAGAGTACAAAGAAGTAGCACAGAAGTGCCGGAATGGTACCAGGAAGACTAAAGCTGAGAATGAGCTGAGGCTCGCGAGGAATGCTAAAAGCAATAAAAAGGCTTTCTTCAGATACGTGAATAGTAAAAGACAGAGGAAAAAAATGGTGGTTCAACTGCTTAATGAGGATGGCAAATTGGTAACAGATGGCAAAGAAAAGGCCAAAGTGCTCCATTCCTACTTTGACTCAGTCTTCTCTCAAAAGCGGGTCTATGACCCACCCTGGAAAAAGTGAAGTACAAGCTGATGGGGCAGGATTGCAGTTTGAGATTGATAAACAAATGGTCAAGGAACACCTAATTTCTTTGAACGAGTTCAAATCTCCAGGGCCCGATGAACTGCATCCTAGAGTAATAAAGACGCTGGCAGAAGAACTCTCAGAACCACCCTCTATTATCTTTGCGAAATCATGGAAGATGGGTGAAGTGCTGGATGACTGGAAGAGGGCTAATCTTGTCCCTGTCTTCAAAGTGGGCAAAAAGGAGGAACCTGGGAACTACATCCCTGGGAAAATTTTGGAGCAGATTATCAAGAAATCAATCTGTAAGCACTTTGAAAACAATACAGTGATGACTAGAAGCCAGCATGGATTTGTCAAGAACAAATCCTGTCAGACTAATCTGATCTCATTTTTTGTGGACTGTGGGAATGCTGTGGGTATAGTAGATAGTGTATCTTTTCAGCAAAGCTTTTGACAAAGTGCCCCATGACATTAACAAACTAGTGAAAAGTGGGCTAGATGGAACAACTATTAGGTGGATCTACAGTTGGCTACAGAATCGGACTCAAAGAGTGCTTATCAATGGTACCTTTTCACACTGGGGGGAGGTAGCAAGTGGGGTACTGCAGGATTCAGTCCTGGGCCCAGTGCTCTTCAACATTTTTATTAATGATTTTGACAAGGAGGTGCAGGGAATGCTTATCAAATTTGCAGACGACACAAAAGTGGGTGGGATCGCTAATACCCTGGAAGACAGAAACAAACTCCAAAGTGATCTTGATAGACTGGAGCTCTGTGCTGAAAACAACAGAATGAAATTTAATAGGTTTAAATGCCAAGTTCTACACCTAGGAAAAATAAGTCAAATGCACAGTTACAAGATTGGGGATACTTGGCTCAGCAATATGACAAGCGAAAAGGATCTTGAAATTGTTTGATATCACAAGTTGAATATGAACCAACAGTGTGATGTGGCTGCAAAAAAAGCAAATGCTATTTTGGGCTGCATTAATAGAAGTATAGCTTTCAAATTGCGCGAAGTACTGGTTCCCCTCTATTCGGCACTGGTTAGGCCCCACCTTGAGTATTGCATCCAGTTCTGGGCACTACACTTCAAGAAGGATGCAGACAATTTGGAGCGTGTTCAGAAGAGGGCAACAGGGATGATCATGGGTCTGGAAACAAAGCCTTATGAGGAGAGAGTGAAAGAACTAGGCATGTTTAGCCTGGAGAAGAGAAGAGTGAAGTGAGATATGATAGCACTCTTCAAATACTTGAAAGGTTGTCACACGGAGGAGGGCCAGGATCTCTTCTCGATCATCCCAGACTGCAGGACACGGAATAATGGGCTCAAGTTATAGGAAGCCAGATTCCAGCTGGACATCAGGAAAAACTTCCTGACTGGTAGAGCAGTATGATAATGGAACCAGTTACCTAGGGAGGTGGTGGGTTCTCCCACACTAGAGGCATTCAAGAAGCAGCTGGACAACATCTGTCAGGGATGCTTTAAGGTAGATTCCTGCATTGAGCAGGGGGTTGGACTCGATGGCCTTATAGGCCCCTTCCAACTCTACTATTCTATGAATGTAAGATTCTATAAAAGCTATCATGGTGCCAATTTTCATATGTTTATCTTTAAAACTGAGGGAGCTGTGAGTATTTCTGTTATTGCCCATTGACGAGAACTGGTTACCTGAAAACGGAGTGGCTTTTTATTAAACTATTTGGCAGAATGGAGAGAGGGACCTGCTCTTGAAATTGGGGAAGAGAAACTCCTCTACGGAGCACCGGTTCGAATTTAAGGGCGGAGAACACCTGCTGTGCACACCCCTACAAATTCCACAGTTTAACTATGTGGTCTGTGAAGAAGTGCTTCCTTTTATATGTCTTGAATTTCCCACCAATCGGCTTCATGGGATCACCCTAGGTTCTAGTATTATGGGAGATGAAGTAAAATGTCACATACACATTCTCCACACCATGCATAATTTTGTACACCTCTTGTCATAGTAAGACAACATATTAAGACTAGGGATGTGCAACGTATTGGACCCAATCCACGATCCAGGCCTGATCCAGCCAAAATCAGAACATTAATTAACGATTCCGATTTCAAAAAATGGAGATCCGTTTTTTCCCAATCCGGTTTCCCCCCCCCCCCCCGTTTTAATCGGGAAAAATCGGAAAATCGGACTGCCATTTTTTTGTGTTTTTGCCATAGGCTTGCATTAGGGGAAAGAAACCTTTCCCCCAATGCAAGTATATGGGGAAAACATGGCGGCTGGTGACTGGGGACCTCCCTCCCTCCCCCCACTTGGTGTTGTGTCTATCTCCACCCCCCTTCCTCAGGGCAATGAAAGTTCAGACAGCGATTCTGATTCTGGGGGAGAAAAGCAGCAGGCGGGGGAGTTGCTGCCAGAAGGAGAACAGTTTCCCACGGTGTCCTCTGCTCATTATCCCCAGGGAGATGCCCCTAACCTAACAGATAACTCTTTCTCTTCTGAGAGCTTACAGACAAGCCAATTAAAGGATCCTATTTTTTGCAGAAAGCTAAAGAAGGCGGAGCTCCAGTGGAGGACCGTTTGCCGCTTGGAGAGGCTCCCGAAGAGAGCCCTGGAGGCGAATTCCTCGTAAATGTGACTCTTATTTGTCTCTCAGTTAACTCAACTGAATTGCTTGCATTTATAATCACACCTTCGGGCAAACGCTTTCTAAGTGTGTAATCCTCCTTGCAGAGGCAGAGAGGGGGATTGGTTTTTGTATAATAAAGGATTGTTCTTCCCTAAGAGGGCCTCTTTACTGTCTACAACGGACGTTTGAAGTTACAGAGTCACGACACTTGCGTTCCTTACCTGCTGCCTCCTCGCTGCTGCCCGCTGACCCAATCTGCTGAGAAACAGGCTTCATGGCCTGCCTCTCAGTAGAGCACCAGGTGATGATGATATTACCCAGCGCTCTACTGAGAGGCAGGCCTCGAAGCCTGTTTCTCAGTAGATTGGACCTGCGGGCGGCAGCAGATGGAAGCGGACGGCCCCGGCAGGTAAAGAGCGCGAGTGGGGGGGAGGGGGACCTGCCAGGGCTGCCCGCTTCCATCTGCTGCTGCCCACAGGTCCAATCTACTGAGAAACAGGCTTTGCGGCCTAGTTCTCAGTAGAGCACCAGGTGGTCATACCTTGCGCTCTACTGAGAACTAGGCCGCGAAGCCTGTTTCTCAGTAGATTGGAACAGCGGACAGAAGCGGGTACCCTGGCAGGTAAGGAGCGTGAGTGGGGGGGAGGGACAGGGCCCCACCTACCTGCCGTGGCCGTGGCCACAGCCCTGGCAGGTAAGGAGCGCAAGTGGGGGGGAGGGACAGGGAGGGGGGGAGGGGGAGTTAGGTCTCCACTCACTCGCCCCCATGTTTTCGCCATAGGCTTGCATTGGGGGAAAGTTTTCTTTCCCCCAATGTAAGCCTATGGCAAAAACACCTAAAATGATGTCTGATCCGAAAATCGATTTTTGGATCGGAATCGGCTCCGAACCAAACCAGGAAGCCTCCGATCCGATCTGAGGCATCGGTTCTGGTTCCGATTCTAATCTGATTTTTTGGGTCCATGCACACCCCTAATATTGACTACCATCTGTCATCAATATCCTATATTACAAAATAACAATTGCATCACCTATACTCTATGAATTTATCCTACCCCATTAATATCCTATTATCTTAACAAATCTTTCCATAATTGATCATCAGTCTGTGGTTTAAATGTTTCTTTGGCTTAATCATATAAGTTTTAAATTGATGCCAAGTTGCACAGAGTTCTGTCTTATAGTTCCTAGTTGCTCTTTTGACTTGGGTCAGCTTTTCCATAATAGCGATTGACCAAATTCTGAAGTACCATGGCTGTGATGTGTTTTTGTGTGTTCCTTTCCAGTTGGCTGCAATTTCCATCCAGCCTGCTGCTATCCATAAGAAAGTCAGTAGTTCTTTGTAGTTTGTTATCATCTGTGTCATATATCGATAGGAAACTCATAGCTGGAGACATCAATCACTTGCCCGGTTATTTTACCAGCTTGTACAATCACCTCCTGCCAAAACTGTTGTAAAACAACACTTGACTACTACATATGAAAATATGTATCAGTCATATTACAGTTCCGCCAACACTTGGGAGTGGTTAATTTGTATAACTGGCTTAATTTTGTGATGTTAAGTATCCCCTGTATAACATTTTAATTGTGTTTTCCTTTATTTTTGTAGAAATAGATTTTATTGGACCTTTTCTCCATAATTTTACACATTTTGTTTGTTCAATTTGCATGAACTTGTGCATGTTCTGACAAGACCTGTAGCGATGGTCTTAGTAGGTGCTGCAGTTAACCAAGAAATAATGTTCAATTTACATCTTGAAATCAAGAACTGATTACAGCCACTTTACCACATCACACACAAAGAACCTCCTCAAATACAACATAAGCAAGACTTGGAATATAAATTTTAAAGTTCTGAAAAGACTGGAGAATGGAGTCAGGGAGGACACATGGTCCCTTAAAATAGTCTAGCTGTGAGATTCCATAGGTTAGGAGAGTACCTTCCCCACTCATTGTCACCTACCAAGGATTACCAATGTAGACAACCTCGTGGTTAATGTGAGGAAATCTTACCACTTGATAAGACCCCTGATTTTAACCACACATTAGAATCCCTGGCAAAAAAAACACCCCTCACCACACTTCCTTTAATACAGACAACTGAGCAAATCTGTGGTAGAAAACCAGACCTCTGCTGGTGTTGGGCCCTGGTAAGGGCACTTCTAAAGTGGCATCTCTGTTCTACAAGTGTTAATCACCATGGATCTGGTTCTAATTAGTATAAAATTAGAGCAAAAGTTACTTCTGCATACTCAGTTATGGAGAAAAAATGGAAGGGAAGCTGTCCACTGACATTTTGTGTCCAGTGCAGGTCTGTCTATGCGTAAGGACTAGTTATGAAGCATTCACCACAAATTAAACTTCTAGAGAAAGCAGAACAATGGGCTTTTCCTTGCCCTTCATTAACCTTGAAAAAGTCTAGTGAATGTGCTTAAAAAAATTGTTAAAAGGCATTGCCACTAAAATAAGGACAATGATTTAGTAGGATCGAGTAGCTGAAAATATGGACTGTATCTAATAAATAGGGATACTTGGAAAGGAGCATGTTTTGCTAAAACCTAAGTTGCAGTGTGTGGGAGACACACTCAGAATCCTCCTGACAAGTGGCATGGTGCAATATACTTGCAAATGCTTCCCAGAACAAAAGGCGTTTTGTATTTTTTAAAAAATCATTACTTGTATTCGAAGCATTAAGGCTGAAATCCTGTTACGGAGTAAACATGCATAGGATTGCATTGCATAAGATGTTTGAGGAGACTCTGCTCTACAAAGCTACCAACAGATTTATGGTAATGAGTACCATAAATATATTTGAATGGTATTTGCCTTCATTTGGTTCTGGCAGCTGTGGAGGGGATGTGTGTCATCTGAATGATCAGATGTTTTTCTTGTGGATATTAAATATAAGCTGTATTAATCATAGGAAGGAAAATAGGCTCTAGAGACACCCTACAAGGTACCACAGTCATGCTGTGGATTTGCTTCTGACCTCTTCTGGACTGAAGAGCTTCACAGGTGATGAATTACAGCACAGCAAGGGACACAATGCTGTGAACATATGGGAAAATTATAATTTTCTCCTAAGGAGAAAAGTCCAAAATGATCCTAAGGAGGCATTTTCAGTTTGGGGATGTGTTCTTAATGCAGCAAAGAAAGCAAAAGAGGGCCATTGTATATCAAAGACATACGTTATAATCAACACAGGTCTTTCGTTCACAGATAAACAAAATAGCGCGTAACCCAGTACAGATCTTTGGAAAGAGCACTGTTTATGTTCTCTTACTTATTACATTTTATCTAGCTCGTCCTTCAGGAAGCTTAGGATGGCATTCCATTTTATCCTAACAACTCTGGATGGTAGATTTGGCTGACTACCCAAAGTAATCAATCAGCCATTCCTAGTTAGTATCACAATTAATGGTTTCATTTGAAATTGCCCATTGTATTTTATCATATTTTATATTTACTGCTATTCCCTGCCTCAATTCAAATGGAGAGGCGGGTAAGAAATAAATTTATAATAATTATTATTTTTGATAGATGTCCTTTGGCAGGTAAGTTGTCCTCATGGAGTAGGCTTCCCTGTACATTCCCTGCAAGGACTTGCAAGGAAGGGGCCATATGGTGCCATTTTCAAACAAATGCTGTTATCATGACTGTCAAATAGATTTTAATTAATCAGAAAGTAATTAGCAATTAAGGGGTTTATGCTTTATTTCCACTTTCCATATACATTCGTAGAATGCAGATCCAGATACATATATTGATACTGAATTAATGAGTTTAGTTTGTAAACTTTGAACTATAGACATTGACAATCTTGACTTTAAAAAATCTTCTGCGAAGGAACAACAGTTAATCAATTATAATATAAAAGCATCACAAAACACTCCAGCAACTTCCACTGAAATCTAATTCACACCAGCGCTCCAGGCAGTTCGAGGATGTTCACTGTCTCATTACTCTGATCAGTGTAAAACTGTCAGTGTAGCTTGTTGTTGGTGGGTAGTCACAGAAATGGTTTCAGACACTACTCAAAAACAAGTACTATCGAATCTGTAAAAAATATTGGATGGTTGTTCTGTCAATATGCAATGACTGCTGATGATCCATCTGGAAGCAGAACATGCCAGGTTGGAAGGGCTGCTATGTTGCTCTAATGACAAGTCATGAGAGCACCAGATTTCACCCACTGTGTGATGGTAGTTCGTCACGTGCAAGAAACATTTACAAATTGATGTTTGGCAGTAATGAACGTGCAACTATCCTTGGAGAAGGCACATCTGTACTTACATATCATCTGGCGGCATATATGGTTGCTTGCATGAAACTAAATGCTTAGCCAGAAGGTTAAACCACACAGTATTAAGGCTCAGTGTCACCTGAGGCATGGTCTGCTTGCTTCTGAGCATATCCTTACTCATGAGGAGTCCTTATTCCTCAGGTAGGCATTTCTGTATCTGCTAGCCAGCTGAGCCTGCACCTTTAGGTACCTGTGCACCCTGGGGCTCGGTGGCTACTCAGCGTCTGCCTCCCAGTCTGAGGGCAAGGGGAGGGCCATCTCCTCTGGGGGCCCAAGATCCCTGTGATCTGCCTCAAGATCACTTGGTGATGTTCATAGGATAGAAAGCCAGAGACGACAGGGACGCTGCACCCCCTGCCTCCCAAGAAGAAGGTCACAGCGTGGAGGAGACCTACTTTACCCCATACACCAGCCAGATAAGGAACAGCTGTAGGGAGCTTGTCCCTGCCAGAAAGAACAGCTCTGAAACTAACAGTTGGTGCCTGAGTTTTGCAAGGATTATGCCTCAAACTGGGGGTATATTCACATGTTACACTGAATATGCATTCACAGTCTGTGTATGCTCATTAAGATGAATCTAGCCCTATTCAGTCATTTTCATTGTGTATAAGCTCTACATGTGAGGAAGGGAAGCAGGGATGCACTCTCTAGCTCCTCCCCCTCCCTCACCATTCTCATCACTTTCTACATGTGGAAGGGATTGTCTGCAGAAGACCACCTCCTCTGTCCATGGATGTCTGCTGATCCCAGGCACTCCATTCTCCCCATCTGAATTTGGGCCTGAAAGACCAAGGAATAGTGTCTGGACTGAAAGTTGTAAACAAAGCACAATTTCTGACATTGCACAACATCATCACTGATCATGGAGCATGTCAGTTAAGGTATCAGCCTTAGCTTCCAGTTTCCTGGCTTTGTGGAACTTGAACCAGTATGTGGTAGCTTCACTCTAGTCTTAAACTGGCAGGGTATTATTATTATTATTATTATTATTATTATTATTATTATTTCATAAATGACTGCTTATAATGAATGCAAATGGCAGGAAACATTTTCTAATTGAACCCATTTACTCAGTATGTGTATGTATCTGCATCTGTATTCTAGAATAGCATGTTATTGGTATAAATATGTTAAAGATGCCCATGATTAATTGCGGTCTATTTGCCAGTCATGATAGCATGATTTCCTTGATTTCCTTGATCTAGACAACATGGGATTTGACACCATATCCACTCTACTATGTCTTACATTTCATACAATATGGAATTACAAAAATAGTGCTTGGAACTGCAAGTCATCATGGGAACTTTTTGGGATCCCTACTAGAAGAGTGTTTTGCTATTGCTCAGTTCCGGGTCAAGTTTTGTGGAAAATCTGTTCAGCAAAGTCACAAGGAAGGCAAAGATCGGAAGCAGAGTATTGCCAGTCAGAAGAAGAAGAAAAGGGAGTAAGAAAGTAGGCTCTGAGGCAGAGCTGGAGTCCAAATGAAGTCCAAGGAATCTTATCAGGAGTCCAGGGGTCATTAGCATGAAAAACCAGTCCGAAGAATAAGCACGTTCCAGAAAACTAGGTTACAAGGTATTGAGAACTAAAATAAAAGTGTTGTTCCAGCAATCAGCAGGTCATAACTGAGAGCTTATATGGTCAAGTACTCCCAGGTATAGCTGTAAGCCATTAGTCCTGGCTTCAGAGTCTCCCTGTTTCCAACCATATCCTTGATCTTGGGTAAACATTTACTGTCCAGCAGCCTGGTTGCTGCAGGTCTGGAGGCATATGCTTCATCTGAGTTGTGGCCTGTCTTTCCACTTTATGGAGCCTCGCCATTCTACGGCTGAGCAGATGCTCAGTCTCCTCCTCAGGTGAGGTACAGCCTTCCAGGATTTCCTCAGGCTCTACCATTGCTGAAGGGCTTGATGTAGCTTCTCCACAGATGCTGGCGATGTCTTGGGCATCACTAGTGTCAGGGGGTCTGACAGGTTCTTTAGGCTCTGCAATGTCCGGGCTTTCATCCAAAGAGTTTGACCCAAGTCTAGATCAAGCATGACACCAAGGATAACTTACCTGCCAAAGGTTATCTTTTAATGGTCACTTTCAGATGAAGCAGCTGAAGGACATTCAGTGAGCTTAACAGCTGAGTAAGTACTTGAGCTCAGTCCACATCCAATGCTGTCCCCTTACCCCATGCGTGCTCTCACTTTATTGGCTGTGTATTAAAGGGCCATGGAAGTGCCTCCCTTTAGCAAAAAGAAAAGAAAAAAGGTTCTGCCATTCTAAGCCTCAAAATTCTACTGCCTATAAAAATGTCACCTTTTGAGCTAATAATGCATAATTTGATATCCAGGATCCATCTAATGAGGTAAACTATTTTGCAAAAGCTCAAATCAATCCAATAAAAATTGCTACAGGATCAGCAAGTTAAAAAGTGCTGAAAATGGACGCATTTGTCCTATTTACTCCAAACTGTTGATTTACATACATTTCTTTCAGATTTTGGTGTAAACTACTGATGTACATTATTCAGGCTTGTCTAGGAGATGATGTTCCTTTCATTGGTTTGGTGAAGTTGTGAGCAGCAGTTCAAGCGTTATTTAGGATTTTCTGCCCCATGAAAGCCTATGGCTGCAACTGCTGGCAAAGTTATATTGGACATGCTCAGTTTCACTCTGAGAGCTCCATCACACCAGCAGTTTAACACACTCTCACCATGCCTGGTTTTGCAGCTCGAGACTCACATGACGTCATCCCGGTCCTGCACCTCTTTTCCTCTGTTTTGCATATTTCCAGGGGGCTGGAGAGGTTGCCGTGGGGAGGTGGGTTGGGGAAGTCCGCTTGGGTCACTGCAGTTGATCCAGCTTAAACCCAGATCCTCCCCAAGCTTCCTTTCAAACACCAACTGAGGGAATTTCTAATAAGTTCCTTAGAAATCTAAGTATAAAGGGTCTATAAGATCACCTCATTCTACACACTTGTTGCCTCTGTAGAGAATTCTAAAAGGTCAAAGGGGCAAGAATGCATGCTGATACTCCCTCAGCAGAGTTTGTTCTTGTATACATTTAACAATTGTAGTCCAGATAATATTGTCCACCAATTTACCTGTGACAGAATTTAGGATAACAGTCTGTGACTTCCTAGATTCTTAATTTACAACTGGTGATAGAATTGATGATAGTTTTCAGTTGCCACCTTCACAGTTTTCTATGAAGAAAGCTGACATTAGTCATGTAACTATATCTATGTTCAAAGACCAACTATTTCACATTTGCATTCTTTGAGAACTGCCGAGGGAATGCCATTCAGGCCTGCTGACTTCTTGCTGTTTAGATTATCAGTCAATTTTAAATTTAGACTGAGGGGAGGACCACCAACTGTGGCAACCACATCCTATTATTTCCAAAATCTCATTGGCCTGTCAGTTCAAGGACAAGCTAGTCCATTGGCCCAGGTCATTTCCCCCCAGGGAAGAAGTAGAGAATCCTTTTCACTCTGAGGGTCACGTTCTCTGTTTCTTGAGGGCAATGCCAGTGGTCAATGGGGCCAATGCCCCCTGCAACACATTTTCACACGTAACACACCTACGTGAAGATGCGCGCCTCCATCGCAGCACTTAGGCTGCAATGGAAGGCTTTTTTCCAAGCTTAATGACTGTGGGGGAGGATTAACCTTTTCCTCCCCGGCTACAATACCCCAATTGCCCCTTGCACACACCCCCCATGCAACTGCAACCCACCATCCTGCAATTAGGCTTTAAGAATTCCTAATTGCTTTTCAAGCCTAACTGCTGCAAGCCAGGGGAGGGGGGAAGCCCTCTGGGCTCCCAGTTCCCCACACCTGCCCTACAGCAATGAACAGGGCATGCGGAGCATTGCTAGAAATACTGCAGCAGCTGGTCCCATAGTATCCCTCTCTTCTCTTACCATTCTGTGCAGGCCAGCTGTCTCCATGCTCAAACAGTACACTCTCTTACATCCCCAGAAAATGATGGAGTGCTCACAAATCCGTGCCCATACTGGGACTGCCTGGCTGCCAAGACCTGACAGGCAAACAAACACAAATTAATTCTGTTTCCTTCCTTCCTTTTCTCTGCAATTGGTGCCTCCACACGTCTCTTACTTGCTTTGTTTACTGTTGTGTGGTGTGGTGTGGACTATAGTGCAAAGTAAATACCTAAATTATGAGTACCTGACAGTGGTGTATGTTGTGGTAAAGTGGGATTTCTAGACGTGTCAAATTGCAGTGCTTTGTTTTCAATTCTGTTCAATCCATAAGCAGGTTAGTAAAAACAAACAAGCAACCAAGCAAACAAAATATTGCAGGCTAGTCACATTTTTAGATGCATTTTTCTTACTTATAAGTAAATCATGCCTTAACCATACCAGACTGGCAAAATTCATAAAGGTCCTGTGGATTATAACCAAATACATCCAAATATTTTACTAGAGCTGGATCCCTTCCTATAGACCCATCTGCCCCTCTTTCAAAGATCCTGGTGCCTCACCATAAGCACACTTTCCCAGAGCCTTTCCGTTCTCAGCTTCTGTCCCCATCCTTGGCAAATGTCCTAGCTCTTTAGAACCTCCTGGAGCCCCTTTAGCTTCCCTCGTGCTAGGCTCTACTCACAGTGCTTCAGCGTGCTTCAGGGTTTCTATCCTGGCAACTTCATGTCTTTCCTTGTCTGGCATAGACAATTGGAGGGAAACATGCTGGGGGAGGAGGGGGTGGTCTGGACACCCCAGATATTCACTGGCCTGCACTTTCCCATTCAGATCGGACTCCCCCCACAGAGACCCCACTGCTGGGTGGTCCCTCTGGTAAAAGGGAAGTCTCTTCCGGTAGTGTTGAACAGAGACCTACAGACCTCCCACAACCCACCAGTAAAGGCTGAGCCCAGTTACACAACAAGCATAGGATTCCCTTCATGCCTTCCTGACATTCTTCCAGAGTCTCATACTTGCCAATGAGACCAGAGGCTTCCTGGTTCCTGGACTGGGCCCAGCATTATTTGGTCCTTCTTCCTATGCTATTCATTGCTTCTGTACAGAGAGGAACTCACCAGTCTTCAAGAATTTAAAAGAGCTATAAAGACTGCTCTCTTCCGGCCTGCCTACCCCGATGAATTTTAAGTGTTTTTATTGATGTCTTATTGGTATTTTAATGATGTATTGGTTTTATGTGCTTTTAATCAGTTTTGTGTATTTTGTGTTTGATGTTATTCCCTACCTCGATCCGGAGGGAGAGGCGGGTAATAAATAAATAAATATATTATTATATTATTATTATTATTATTATTATTATTAAGTGAGAAGGTGGTATCAGCACTTAAGTATGGACTCCGAAGTTCCTCCTTCCATGCTGATTCCACATAGCAATGTCCTTCCTCCTCCTTTGTGCTGCAATTTCTCAAGGGATGGGGCAAAGCTGACTCAGCATAAGGAAAACAAGATCTTCAAGATGTAGGTCTCTGTCTAACACTTCTGGAAGAAACATCCCTCTCTTCATTCACTGTTGTGTTTATTCCTTTATACTTCTGTCTCCTTGGCTAGTTTTCTCAACCTGGTAGACATAAATGAGAGCCAATGAAACGCAACAGATGAACAGGCACTGCATCTCATAACAGTGGAGAAATTTGGGACAGGATCTTCTCTGTAACCAAGCATGCTTTTGATATGTGTCAAAGTACACATATTTCGATGCCTACTGTTCTGCAAGAATTGTGGCAACTCGGCAGTTACATATTAGATGTGCAACAGGGAAATTAATTTTGCTCTTCTGGACGTTTCATGAAAGGCCTTTTGTCATCAGCAAAAATTGTTGAAATCTTTCAAGCTGACCACAGGTGATTTTTTTTGGGATTAGGCCTTATTCTGCACTACTTCTTCACATATTCAGAAACTGTTCCTGAGTTAATCCAAATCCATTTTTCCAATCCTTGAAAGAAAGAAAAATCCAAATGCACCATTGAAAGCAGAATATGGGTCATGAGAAGGGAATAAATTATTTAATACAGATACATTACATACAAAATATGCATTTGTCTTCAGAACAGTTGCCATATGTGTGTATATGCTGATGTATGTAGATTTAATTAAATACTGAACTAGTAAATTAATGTGAGATTAGTTGGCAAAAAAAAATCTCAAGTGATAGCTTGAACTATTTTACCTGATGAGAATAAATGTTTTAAGTTATTTAAATATTTTTTCTGTTAAAAATATAACTGTTGTATGCGGCTGTATTAATATCTGGTTTGGGATGTATAATTATTTGGAAGCATTGATCTACCAATGATTAAACAATTCTGAGGAGAATATATAATCAAGATTTTTCAGCCATTACTTTGTTCATTGGGATCCTAATCCTTAGTCCACCCAAATCAATGCACACTTTTTACTGACTTTAATGGGTTTTGGATACAATGCTGCATGCCTTTTAAGACTGTAATAAACTTTGCTCATGGCTGAATATGGATTTATTAAAAGGCTTTACATAATAACAAATGCATAATATTCACAAAACGTAGCAGTAAGCAAAATAGATGCTAATATTTCAATGCAAGAGCAAAAGTACCTGGCAGTACCATTAATCTATTCTCTTTTTCTCCTTTCTTGCTTTTCTTCTTTCTCTACAATAGAAGTGGAACAAAAAGGTAATTAAATACCTCACATGTTTTTCTATATACATATATCCCTTTCTAAACAATTATGGGATAAAATATTTTAACATTCTAATGCTTTAGTTGAAGTTCTTTCATCATTAACTTACACCATTTCACTCATTGGTTAAAGTTAAGAGGTTTGTTTGCTGTTCACCAGTACTAATATATAACCTCTTCGCTAAAAAGATTTAATGATTCCATCCTTCTTCTCAGAAGGATTATTTTAAAAATGAAAATGTCTTACCTCTCCCTCTGCACATTTTATGGAAAAGCATAAAATAATTTGCAAGCATACATATATGTTTCTTGTTTTCTGCATCACCAAAGCATCAACCAAAGGTGATTGAGAGATTCAAATGTTAACAATAATATTTTATATTTGTTAAATGATAGTGCAAAGTGCAGTACATGATCAGATGTAAAGACCCTGCCCAAAGACTCAGAAGCTTAATTCTCTGTACACTCTACCCTAGGCAGATGTTTAAACCAATGTACAAATGAACACAGGGAGGAAGGCTCAGGATCATGTTGTGTGGCATAGCTAGTTTGCACAGGGATGTATGCATGTGATCCATTCCCTCTAATTTCACAGGGTATGGATCACATGTAGAGAATGGAACAAACAAACACACTTAAGGAGATATATATATATATATATATATATATATATATTCAAGAGAAACAGAGGAATACAGAAAGGCAAGAGAGAACAGTGAGATAAGGGGGGAAAGATGAAGAAGAAAGCCCAAGTACCGCCACCCAAACGCACTCCATGTCTCTCCAGACACAAGCCTAAGCTACCCAATGATCACTCCTACTCCTACCAAGCCTCTAACCCACAATGAGCAAGAAGGAAGGAAGCTCGATCTCCTGATTCTCCTTAAGCCGTCCTCCACCTTTGCAATTGGAGGCTACTGGAGACTTCAGGAGGATTGGGGGATGAAGCTGTCAATTAACAGCCCATTCACCCTGCAAACTCCTCCTCTCCCCTCCCTAATTTAAAGAAAAAAATGTTGCAAGTGCAGACAAGTTGTCTGGACTTAAAAACAGATCCGAATCTCCAAATTGATTTGATTTGGACCGAACCAATTCAGTTTGGATCAATTCGGATCTCTCACTTCAGATCTGTTTCTGGGTCTTCTGAATCACCCCGATTCGCTTCAGATTCAGGATTCTGAAACAGAGCGCTGCACAGCCCTAATATTTGTGGTGGTGGGGAAAACAAAAATAATTGTAAGACCTGTGGAGCAGATAATTTCAGCTGATCAGCCTTGAGAGTTATGATTTTCTTAATTAATGCTTCAATTCTCTTGTATTTCAGAGGATATTTTAATTTATTAAAGTCTTAATCCAAGCTTTCCTCCACTGGGCTGGTTTTTTCCTGCTTACCATTGTGGTTTTCTACTTTCCTCTTGGCATATTCCTTCGCTGTTTGTTTGTTTTTCAACTTCTATGGCTACATATTCTCTATGTGTTTATGTAACAGTTTCCCCAACCTATTTGTTATTTAAACCACTGAACTATATGCTTTAAGTGTTTTTTTTTAGTTGCTCAGGGATGTTTCTTTGTTCTCCTATAATATCTTTTAAGTTTATAATTTCAAAGGTAAAAAATTTGCCAGGGGGCTTTTAAAAAAAGACGAGAAGAATGTGGGACAATTCCTGTGAATTTCCCGTAACCTCCTTTTAGTGTAAAAAACAACAACATTCATCTTAATTTCAGACTTTAGGGAAGCTTGAATTTCTTGACTTCTCCTTTGTTCTTGACTTCTAAGTGCACATCCGGCAATCTCTACCACATTTAGTAACCTGCTTTGTTTTTAACCTTTTCCCTCCCTTCAGTTTTTCTTTGTCCTGGACTACTAAAAGGAGTATATCAAAGTGAACATTTATTTGAATCTGATCACCAGTCAGGAGCCTGGTGTAAAGATCCACTGCAGGCTTCTGACAAAATCTATTACATGCCCTGGACTCCGTACAGAACTGACACCCTAACGGAATACTCTTCCAAAGATGATTTCATTGCTGGAAGACCAACTACAACTTACAAGCTGCCACACAGGGTGGATGGCACAGGGTTTGTGGTGTATGATGGGGCTTTATTTTTCAACAAAGAAAGGACCAGGAATATTGTCAAATTTGATCTACGGACAAGAATAAAAAGCGGGGAAGCCATCATTGCGAATGCCAACTACCATGACACATCCCCTTACAGATGGGGAGGCAAATCTGATATAGATCTGGCTGTGGATGAAAATGGTCTTTGGGTAATCTATGCAACGGAGCAAAACAACGGTAAAATAGTTATTAGTCAGCTGAACCCTTATACTTTGAGGATTGAAGGGACATGGGATACGTCTTATGACAAGAGGTCGGCTTCCAATGCATTCATGGTCTGTGGCATTTTATATGTGGTGAAATCTGTGTATGAAGATGATGATAACGAAGCAACAGGAAATAAAATAGACTATATTTACAATACTGAACAAAGCAAAGAAAGTGTAGTGGATGTTCCTTTTCCAAACTCATACCAGTACATTGCTGCTGTGGATTATAATCCAAGGGACAATCTTCTTTACGTATGGAACAACTACCATGTGGTTAAATACACTTTGGATTTTGGACCCATGGACAGTAGAACAGGTAAGCTTCTTTGTTAAGTTTTGCTTTTGCTTTCTGTGATCTTGTAGTTTGCAGCCAAGATGGTCGTGGCCTAAGGCAAAATTACTTTTCCTTTCACTAAAAGCAACAGCATGGCAGATTGATTTAAACTGGAGCTACATTAGGAAGGAGGTCTAACCTTTTCTCTCCTATGTGATTTCCCAACTTCAATCGTCTCCCCCCTCCCTGAAGGTGTTATTTCGGTTAGGGTAGGGAGGGAAAAGGCCAGAATCTTCCTGAAATTTTCAGGATCTGTAAAATGAATGCCTCTTTCTGGCTCCTCAAAATTTGAGAAAGATTGGTCAAACTATTTTGATTTTCTAAAGGTTAGGATGACAAATCGATTGTTCAAATCAGCCTATGATACATTGGGGAGTATGTAAAATTGCCAGCACAGTAATTATAATTTCCTTTTCAAAAAACAGGAAAATTCAATGATAAAAAACCCTGCCAGTTTAAGATCAGAGTTATATCTCATGTTGTCCACAAAGCCAGGAAATTGGAAGCTAAGATTGAGGCCTTAAATGACATGCCCTGTGATCAGTGATGATGCTGTGCAATGTCAGAAATTGTGTTTGCTTACAACCTACCCTCCACGCACCCACACTTTCCCTTGGTCAACAACGATGTCCCACATTGTCCTTAGTTTTAGTGCTAAGAAATGGAGAAGAGGGCTTTCCCTCCCCGTTTAACACATCTTGCCAGCTACTGATGTAAGTAACAAATTGGTATGGATCAACTCACAGGATAATTCCTCTAGCAAAACAGTTAAGGCTCAGTTGCTTCATGTGGGACATGGTTGCTGGTCCCAGGCACTCCAACTTCCCTATCTGGTTTTAGGCATGAAAGGCCAAGGAAAAGTGTGGGTATCTACTAGAAGGAACCAGTAACCTGTTTTCCAATTCCTTGCTGATCTAATGCAATCCTGTGCATACTTACTTTACAGTAATTGGGAAGGGGGAATGTCACTGATTCTGCTTGCAAGGATCACAATATTTGGAATTGTGAATATCTCCCACATCAGATTGTTTGGTGATTATTCAGTTGCTATAACAAAATCTGCTGCTCTTTTCAAGCTTTTTTCTGTGACAGGCTGAAATTCAACAGGCCCGACTTTCCCATCCCTACATGTCCATACAGAGACTCAGAAACTCTCTTAGCAACAACAAAAAAGCCAGTGATGAATTCCTGAATGCTCTGGGGAATTTTCCAGTAGGTAGAGTTGGTGATCCTGTTAAAACACGGGTTTCATTTTGGAATGGGCCATTGCTATAATTGCTCCGGAGTGCCTTTGCTGGTGCTGTGGAGCCTCCCTGTATTCCAGAGAGATGAGGGCTATGAAATAGGCTGAATGGCAGCTGAAGAAAAGGTAGTGGAAACCTGGTTACAAAGCCAACCCAACACAAGTAAGAGCACATCATCAGGCCTACTGCATGGTGTGAGGGCAGCACAAACGGCTAATTTCAGTGAAAAGGGCTTATTTCACTGTCTTTATCACATTCTCAAGTAGCCAGTCCAGTGGGACTTTTTAAGGTTGTCACACAGAGGGGAGCCAGGATCTCCTCTTGATCAACACAGAATGCAGGACATGGAATAATGGATTCATGTTACGGGAAGCCAGATTCCGGCTGGACATCAGGAACAACTTCCTGACTGTGAGAGCAATACGACAATGGAACCAATGACCTAGGGAGGCTGTGGGCTTGATGACTCTCAAAAAAAGAGTGATTAGGGTTCAGCCCAGTGCGCCATTACCCAATTAAACACACGGGGTGGCTTAATCAATTTATTCCTATGTCTGCAGCCATGGAATGCCTATACAGAAAATACCAGATCTGAGCTTCTGAACAAAGGAAGGCAGAACTTCTTATACTTTTTGATTTTTAAGCCATTTCATTGGCTAGCATTGTCACCTGTTAACAGGGCATGAATATTACTGGTTAGTGCTTCTAGCAAGATAGGTTGCTAATCTGGGTTAGCGTGTTCATACATCCATGAGTCATAGAATATGCAACAGTTGATTGGATAAGAGTCTGTTCTTTGTCTATCTGCACGAGGCAATCTCCATTAAGGAATGCACTTTTAACATGTACACAGCCCCCCTTTCTCTGCACTGCTTCAAACTTTCCTGCAGTCTCAACAATAGAGAAGAGAAGGGAGGGAGTAAATTCTTTTCTATTGGTGTCAGGCTCTCCCACATTAGAGGCATTCAAGAGGCAGCTGGACAACCACCTGTCAGGGATGCTTTAAGGTGGATTTCTGCATTGAGCAGGGGGTTGGACTCAGGGGCCTTATAGGCCCCTTCCAACTCTACTATTCTATGATTCTATGAAGGTGGTCCAGGGGTATTTAACATTAGCTCCAATAAATGGATTCCTAGCCCCTGCAAAAGCCTGCTAAGATTCTTTTGCCAGGCATTTTATGGACAAAATAGCCCATCTTTCCAGAAACTTTGATCCCCCCCCCCCAATTTACTGCAGTTCCAACTGACACATCTGATACTGCATTTAGCCAGACACGGGCAAGGTGTTTGCACTTCTACTCTGACCATATGCTGTCTTAATCCTTTTACTTTTTGGCTGCTTAAAGCTAGTTGAGGAGGCTTAACCAGGTGGGTCCTGGGTGTAATAAATACAGTAGGCGGTACTTGTCACCTTGAAAGAGATGGTTGTGTGACTACTCCTTAAGTTCACCTTATGAGACTGCCAACTAACACCCAATCACAGATACTCCCCCTTTTGGGGAAGGCTCTCAAGAAAGTTGTGGCAAGGCAACTGCAGGCTTTCGTGGAGGATATTGATTATCTTGACTCATCTCAGTCTGCATTTAGGCCCAGTTTAGGGACTGAACTGGCATTGCTCAACCCTTTGCCAGGAGAGCGGTGGGAGGAGTTTTTGTGCCATTGAACTTGCTAGATCTCTCAGCAGCTTTGGATACCATCGACCACCATTGTATTCTTCTGGACTTTACTTCATGAAATGGGCATTGGAGGCACCGTTCTTTGGTGGTTCTAGTTCTATCCTTAAGGTCAGTTTCAGAGAGTAGTTTTGGAGGAGTACTCATTGTTCCCCTGTTTATTATTATTTTATTTATTTATTTAATTTCTAACCCGCCTCTCCATCCAGATCAAGGCGGGGAACAACAATACATACAAATATAAAATCACTAAATAGATAAACCATTAAAACAGATAAAAACAAATACATTATTAAAAACATCTTAAAATTCAACCGGATAGGCCTGCCAGAAGAGAGCAGTCTTCACGGCTCTCTTAAATTCCAGAAGACTGCTAATTTGTCGAATCTCCTCCAGCAGGCCATTCCACAGTCTGGGAGCGCCAGAAGAGAAGGTCCTCTGGGTAACACTCGTCAGCCTAGTTCTGGCTGACTGGAGTAAATTCTTCCCAGAGGACCTGAGTTTGTGGGGCGGATTATATGGGAGAAGGCGATCCCGCAGGTAACCTGGGCCCAAAGCATGTAGGGCTTTAAAGGTGATAACCAACACTTTATACTTCACCCGGAAACTTATTGGCAGCCAGTGGAGTGATTTTAAGATTGGTGTTATGTGGTCACCCCTAGGTGTACCGGTGACCAACCTGACTGCCATATTTTGAACTAATTGAAGTTTCCGGACTAGGCACAAAGGTAACCCTATGTCCGATGCATTGCAGAAGTCGAGCCTCGAAGTTACCAGCACATGCACTACCATCTTTAGGTCTTCCAACTCTAGGAAGGGGCGCAGCTGGCGTATCAGCCGAAGCTAATAGTAGGCACTCCTGGCCGTCGCATCTATCTGGGCTGTCATTTGGAGCAAAGGATCAGGAGTACCCCCAAGCTGTGAACACAGTCTTTCGGGGGGGGGGGGGGTAGCCCCATCCAGAACTGGTTGACACACCTCCAAACCCAGGTTGTGGCCTTTGACAGCAAGCACCTCCGTCTTGTCTGGATTCAGCTTCAGTTTGTTTTTCCTCATCCAGCCCATTACCGCCTCCAAGCATTCATTCAGAGGAGACACACTATCCTTAACTGACGATGTTGTCAAAAGCATAGAGAAATATATTTGGGTGTCATCAGCATACTGATAGCACCCCGCCCCATGCCTCCAGATGATCTCTCCCAGCGGTTTCATATAAATGTTAAACAGCATTGGGGAAAGGATGGCACCTTGTGGTACGCCACACAGCAGCTCCTTCTTTGTGGTGCAGCTATCCCCAAGCATCACCATCCAGAGCCTGCTTGAGAGATAGGACCGGAACCACTGAAGCACAGTGCCCCCAATTCCCAATCCGCCCAGGCGTTCCAGAAGGATACCATGGTTGATGGTATCGAAAGCCGCTGACAGGTCCAGGAGTACCAACAGGGACACCCTCCCCCTGTCAATACTCAGGCATAGATCATCCACTAAGGTGACCATAGCCGCCTCAACTCCATATCCTGTCCTGAAACCGATTTGAAATGGGTCTAATTATTTAGACTATGGGGTGCTGCAGGAGACTAATTTGTCCCCAGTACTATTTAACGCCTATATTTGCAAGCTTTGGACCAGTAACTTGATGCAGCAGTGCTATGGATGTGAGCCAATTAAGTTAATCAGAACCATGGCAAGATTGAGATTCTGTCGGTGAATGGCTCCCATGTTCAGTGTTTGAGTCAGTGACATGCACACACACACACACACACACACACACAGAGGACCAGATGCATAGCCTGGGGCTGCTCCTTGATCCAGTACAGTTCCTGGAGGTGCATGGGCCTTCAATGACTAAGAGTGCTTTTTACCAGCTTCAGTTGATAAGATAGTTACGGTCATTTCTGGGCACCATAGTCCATGTATTGGTAATCTCAGAATTGGATGATTGCAATGCACTTGATGTGTGGCAGCCCTTAAGGTTGGTCCACAAGCTGCAGTCGGTGCAGAATATGCCACAGCCAAGTTGCTTACAGAAGCGGCTTAGCGCCACCATGTTACAGCTATGCTGAGGGAACTGCACTGGCTTCCAACATGCTATGAGGGCAGGTTTAAGGTTTGGGCATTTGTTTACAAAGCTCTAAACAACTCAGGACCTGCTCTGTTGCTGTATTCCTCTAGAAGCTGATGGTCGTCTCTTGATCCTTGATCATAATACGTTTAATTCAATATGTCTCGTGTATTTAAAAAGTTCTACCAGATTGAAATCTTACATTTTGAGTACATCTATATCTCAGATAAAAAGTAACAGAATAGTGATAAATAAGAACTTTAACCATGCACGAGGCCTAATCAGAATAGGGTTTTCACACAATATATCTCAGTCCTTTCTTTTTTAGTAGTAGGAGGGGTTGGGCAGGAATATGTAAGGGAACTAAATTTGTCATTTTATTTTATTTAAAATGAGATTTCATTCGCAGATAGGTACCACTATGAACATATCCAGAGTCATCCAAAGCTGAATTGGAGAGAGGCTGGCATTTTGGGATAACGGTGTTATTGTTCACTTTAAGCAACGTAAATTTAGAGAAACACACAGAACTGGATCTCTACTTGTCCAATTCACTTACAGTTATGTCAGGTTCATTGTATCTATAACTAAAATGGTACACTCTAGAAATGCACAAACACTACGGAATCAGTTGCGTAATAATCAGCCTCTTAACTTTTTTTCTTTATAGCTTTAAGTCCACTGCAGATATTGAAAAGATATATGAACATAAATAGAACTTTCATTTCTTTTTATTACACATACAATTTAAGAGAACTGGCCCCATAAAAATCAGTTTATTTAAATTAAAATGGCTCTATAAAAGGGGTGGGCAACTTAGGGAGTGGTGTGTGCAGGGGCTATTTTGCCCCCCCATGGAGCACACTCATCAGGATGCTGGGGGGGGGGGGGTGAATAAGCAGTATGCCACTGAAATTTGACAACAAACCGCTATGGACGGCTGAAAGGGGAAAATTCTGCTTGATAACAAGCTAAATCCCACTTTTTTAGTGTTCTACATTGCTAAAATGGATATTTGCTGATTCCACCACCAAATTTGGAAGCATAACATGGGCATCTGCTCATGGGGGTACAACTGCCTTGTCTGTGTGTACTTTCAGTTTCCAGCTACATGGCCAAGGCTCAGTACAGGACAGTGTCTTAGAGAAATGCAGGTGGGACTATGAAATTGATTCTACAAGTCAGAGTTTAGAATGGGTTGTTGCGAGAGAGAGAGACAGAGAGAGAGACAGAGAGAGAGAGAGAAGAGAGATACACTCTCACAGACACAGGTACACAGACACAGGTACACTCACACGAGTGCCTGTTTTAGCTCTCACAGGAGGCCCAAGTCAAACCTCTCATCTTTCTCTTAGTGTTATCCTTGTAACTGAGACCGTTTGCCATGAAACTCCACAGCAGTTACTGTTTTCTCACACATTATAGAAATAAAGAAACCTCTTGTAAAGGTACCGGAATCTACATTGTGTAGCTTATAGAGCAAAAGGGTCGTTGCAGAGGGAAGTGAGTCATGGAAAGAATTGAGGGCTTCAGCTATGGGTGGAAAGCCATTGTCTGGACACCAGTTCCACCCAGTGAGAAATAACAGAGGGGTAGACCTGGTATACACATTTCCCAGAGGTTCGATCTATCTATCTTGGTAGACCCAGTGCCCAGGCCTTATTACTGCTCAGTCATCAGATCTACCAGAAATGTCTCTGTTGGTATTAGGGCTTTTTAAACATATGTAACCATATGCAAAATGTACAGTTCAAGGAAAAGTATTCAATTCCAAAAGAACTTTGCTGTAGTTCAGAATTTAAGCTGTGCAAAAGTTGTATTGTTAGCTGATATCAAAAGTGGCTAATAACAATGGAACTAAAGTGAGTCGTCCATGCTCCTCTAGAAGACTAAAACCTGATCAAACATCCTCATTCTCCTTCCACTGCTAAAGTCGCTGCTCAAAGACTCCACCGCTACTCTGTAGAGCTGCCTTCCCCAACCTGGTGCCCTTCAGATGTTTTGGACTTCAATTGCAATTAGCCCCAGCCGGCATGACTAATGGTCCAGAATGCTGGCGTTGTAGTCCAAAGCATCTGGAGGGCATCCGATCAGGGGAAACTGTTCTAGAGAATGTTCACCAGTGTTTCCAAGATGAAGGAAATCCTTTCAAGGGGAGTCATGTCAAGTTGTCAGTGCTATAAGTTCACTGAGGCCATATAGATGTGAAGATATTCTTAAGACAGCTATACGGGTTTGTGCATCTGGGTTTCCCCCCTCCTTGTTCTTATGCATGCGTTTTTGATGGCCCACATCAAATGAACTTTTGATGGAGTTCATGATGCTTCTTGAATAGAAGGGTCTTCTGCATTAGTGCTGTTCAATCCCTAGGATCTTCTACTGCTCTGTGTACGCTTCTAAATGTCATGGAATATGACACTAAGCAACAAAGAGCACACACAGGAAAAGTGCATGTGTGTTGTGTAGCAGTGGCCATGATGTGGGCGAATTACAACCACAAACTGCTGTGACACTTTGCCCTCTCCCCTGGAAAAATTCCAGCAGACACCCATGGACATAAGGGCTGTATCCAGCATACAGCTGTATCTGGCATACAGGTGTTACCCAACCCTGTTCTATAAGAAAACTAGAAATAATACTTTTTTATTCAAAGATGCATATAAAAAGCAATGCTGTGTAACAGTGGAACCCGCTACTGTGTTTCAACAATAGATACTGCTTTTCAATTACACACTCTTTAAGTAGTTTGATCAATGCTGGAGTTAAAGATCTGTATAACAAGGTGATGTCAAGTACATGAACAGTTGATGAGTCATTTAGCTTACCGGAATTAAACAGCAAGATACAATAAGGAAAAGAAAGCCAGTAGGAATGGTTCAGTACATGAAAGTGGTAGACCTATTGAAAAAGTATCTTGGTATTGAGAAAGGGATCCTGGTTTGTTTGTTTTCTGAGAGAAATGATTCCATTCTTGTCTGCAGAGGATCTTGGCTTGTACACTAAGGCAGTTTACAGCTGCCAGAAATTGAAAGTCTTGATTCATTCTCATCTTCATAGCATGTTCTAATAAGCTTTATATATTAGTGCTGTGCTGACAATTTCGACCATTCTATTTTCAGCAATTTGTGGGGGTTGGGGGGGGGATTAAAATTTGGGTCAAAGAGGCTGAGAGAGGTGAGAATCTTTGAGAATTTTGTCCTTGGAGAGGGGAACAGGTTTTCCACATACCTTTTTTAAAGGTACCCAGTTCTTAAAAGGTCTTATTTATTTTTATTTATTTTTAAACACCCCTGGCATTTTCAGGAGCCCAGGAGTGCTTACTAGATGCTTATTGGATAGGGCGAGGTCAGATGGTCTCCAACAGGTACTCACTAAGACCAGCTGGGCTCATCCAAATGCTGAAGGAAGGGGGTGGTGTTTTGTTTTTTAAAACTAAAAAATAGGAAGAAAGCCCCTCAGCAATCAGCTACACTTAAAAAAGTTATGTGGAAACCCTGTCCCCCTCCTCAAGGAGAAAATTCTCCAAATTCCCCCCCTCCATGTGAAACAGGCAGAAAAAACAATGCCTTTTTCACAGGGAGAGAGAAAGTTCCCGAAACTAGGGGGCAGGTTTCGGCCCAGCACTACTATATATTGTGTATATCAGGTCTCTCGGATGATCATCATGTCATTGACCAAGTGCTGGGGAAGAACAAAACACACTGACTTGGAGCAGACGAATGCCAGGCATATCATTGCATGTCTGAGTTCTATCAGTGGTAGGTACCCTGCCTTAAAGTGAACAGCATCATGCAAGAGCTCAGTGGTGTTATGTATCACACAAGCGAACAGCACAAGCTTTATATGCAAGTCAAATGAGGGGCTCTCCAGATAGTGCAAAAAATAATAATACTGTGCTTTCTAATTAACATAAATTCCTTCAGTAGGAGGGCTTGCTCATAAATAATTCAATATCAACAATCCTGAAACTATTAATTCCCGCATACTTCAGTCCACACAGGGGGAAAAGCATTTGGAATTGTTCATTTGAAAAAACAAAACCCTTGGAATTATTTATTAACAATTTGCTCTTCCTTCACACCTTCAGCAATGTAACATTTCCAGGTGTTTGGCATAGGCAAAGGGTGAACTAGGGCTGGGCAACCTTATTTGGACCAGGGGCTGGATTGCTCTGTTGGGCCAAGCCACTGGGCCAGATGATGCGATGCCATTTGGCATCATACCTCTGCTGTGACATCATCTGGACCTGATCATCTTTCCCCCGGTCTTTTCTCTGTACGCAGAAAGGTACTGAGCCACCACTTGCAGAAGCTGGTTCCAACACGCACTGACTGAATCAGGCTCCTCTGTCTCACACTGCTTGTGTCCCAATTGGGAGGGCAAGAGGTGCACAGGGGAATTCTCTTGTTGTTGCTAATCAGAGATAACATGGGGATTCCCTTCCCCAAGCCTTCAGGCCAGATGTGGGGCTTAAATAGGGGAGGGGAGGCACTTGCTTCCAAGGGCTGGTTTAGGGCCATGTGCCAGAGGTTGCCCTCCCCTGGGTAAAGAAAGATCTGATGAAGATTGTGAAGGATTCATCAGTTGTAGAGTCACCAACTCTACATCAATCATGTATGATATAGTAACCACTGGGGAAACAAACCCTTGTTCCTATATATGGTGACAAACCAATGGATGCTATTGATGGTCTTCACTACAAACTTTTCTGTGGAAAAAGTGGCCAAAAATGCAATTATCTGTGCAGCCTCTCACTTCCACTCATATGATATAATAATAATAATAATAATAATAATAATAATAATAATATATTTATTTATTTATTACCCGCCTCTCCCTCCGGATCGAGGCGGGGAACAACATCATCATAAAACACACAAAACTGATCAAAAATACACAAAACCAATACATCATTAAAATACCAATAAAACACCAATAAAACACTTAAAATGCACCCAAATATGGGTAAGCAATTCCTATATTTGCATCAGCCACAGACCTTTGCATTTAAAATGTAATGTACAAGGAATAAAAGCAGAATTGCAACTGACTGAGGTTACCCAAATTAAATTCTAGAAATTTACATCAAACAACAATGCCAACATTAGTACGTAATCCTTTGCACATGAAAAAAAAATTAAGCAGATCAGCTCCTGATCAATGAAAACGACCATGTGAAATTAAGACTGAGATAAAATAATGGATCTTATTTTAATAGCACCTGCTAAAAGTTTTGCAGTCTTTGCTGTTACCATCTTCTATTGATCTGCAAGAAGAAAAGACACAGAAACATTAACTGATAACCCCGGAATGGATAACAGTAATGGAGTAATCTGCTCTCTCCTCAAATCTCTATAAAAAGAACAAAATAGTAATACATGGACTACTGTTTCAATACTGCCATCTCTACATGGGCAAACACAATTTTGCATTGGGATACTTTTAAATTGGCCCTCAAGTACAGTTGTTGGCAGTAGATTCGATCTTGCTTTAGTAAAAACTCATATTTGAACTGTTAAGTTTTGCAAATAAGATCCCTGTGTGTCCAAAAAGAAAGTGTTCATACCAAGGACAGAATTTTCTCATGATGACTGAATTGTTCTGTCGTTCAATATCATAGGGCTGCTGTCTAAGTCGATCTCCTGCTTTACTAAGCCCCAGAATTAATAAACCCAAAGAATAGAGCTTTAAAGTAGTGGTCTTCATCCAAACACTGTCATGGAAATCCTGCAGAACCAAGGGGAGCAAACCAATAGGAGTGTGGTTTAGCCAAACCCAATCATTAAGTGTCCTACACCGAGCTTGTAAACTGATAGAGAGAAGATTAGCTTCGAAGTTCAAGGAAGCATTGGGAACACAGCATGAAACAGAAAACAATGTCTTAGAAAATTAGACTGAACAATTTCAAGTGGTGTTAAACAAACATCCAGCCAAATCTGAGCCCCCATATAGTAATTGAGCTATAGCTTTAGCTTTAAAAACTTTGAGTGCTGAGGGTATAGCCTATTGGTCTAGGTTGTAATTTGGCTTGGTACCACATTACTAATATCTCTGGATTAGAGCTGGGAAATAGTTGATGGTTGACTATTGTACTTACATAGGGTGACCATATTTTGGAAACCAAAAAGGAGGACAACATGGTTGGCCCCCAAGGGGGCATCCCCACCAACATGTCTGCCCCCAGGGGGCATGTCCAGCACCAAGAGGGTGTGCCCACCTGAACATAGCCTTGGTCATATGTCTGATTTTACAGCATACAATTAAGACAAATCTGTTCTACATAACATCTTCATGTTAAAATCACTGAAATAACAAGTGAGACAACGAATGCATCTGAAATAAACTTCACTCATTCCTACTTTTGTAGCTTTTGCTGTACTTTGTTGCAATACTCTGTGTGATACATTCTCCCCTTCCCTCCAATATCTTTTCTGATTGTATCTTCACTCTGCTGCAAGCTGCTGCTTAACACGGCTTGCTGCCGGCTGGCTGGCTGGCTTTTTATTTTTAAAGTTCAATTTTTTAAAAAAACTTGTATATGATTGTCACAAGTTTCTCTACTCTAACATTAGGGTGGGTGTTGTGGGCAGCAGACACTACTTCGCCCATTCACACGTCTCACTTAGATACAATAGCTTCTGTTGGCACCACTTCTCACATCCTGAAACGGTCCTAAAGGTCATTAGGTTCATCTGCAAGACAAACAATAGAACAGTACTCTACTAATGCTAGTCCTGAAGAGCTCATCTACGTATGGGTGAACCTCCCAGTATTATCTGTACTAAGTCCTGCATTGGCCATGCTTTTGAGGATGTCTTTGAGTAACAGTACGTACACTGAAACTCAGTGGGCAAGTTTGCACATGCTAGGCCACCCTGCAAATAAGCCTTGGTGGGTTAGTTGTTCACAGAACAACGCACAGTACATCTGACACGGGATTGGGCTTGCTGTGGCTTGTTCGCCCACTCCACCCCCTCCCCGTCCTTCAGGCAGTTCCAGAAAGTATCTCAAGGGACTTTGCACAACCCCCGTCTTGCCTCCCCCTCCCTGCTCCAATCGCTAACTCTAACCCATTCCCCACCTTTTTCTTTGGTGTCTCAAAAATGCACAATTGTGGTTGCAATTTTAATTTTTGTTGTTGGTCTTTCAGAGGTATGTGTGTGCGCACTTATGGCTGTCTGATATATGGAATCTTGTGTGGTCAATTTCCTTGTTTATTTCAGCTATCAAAGGGTGCTGTGATGGGGAGTAGGTAACATACAAGGAAATTGACAAGCTGAGATTGCATATCGGCTAATTTGCATGCAGTTACAAAGGACCAGAGGAGAAATAATACTAAAGGAGGGACCCGGTGCCACAATTAAGAAGCACTGAAAATGGGGGTGGAGGGGCGCATGCAAAAGTGTAATTGCACCGAAAGGGCAGTTTCCCCCCCCCCCTTGGTGATGTGATCCTCTCAATTTTGAGTGATGGGCTGACCCTTCTCAGTGTCCTCCACCTTTTCAATACTTCCCCAACTCTCCAGCTACTCCAGAAAGAGGAGATAGCAACCCCCACCTTTTCATGGGCTCCTTTTTGGAGCCCTTCCTGTTGCGGTTACTGTGATTCCCTAAAAATAAACACAAAGTCATGTATGCAAATTTAATGGCTGGTTAATAAATGGCGGGGGAATTTGTGCACCTGCCGTAAAGGAGTAGCAAGGGGTACTCTTATTGCATCATCGCCCTGCTTCATGGCGTGCGGGGGGGGGGGGGACAATGCCACTTTCCAGTCACGCCCCTCCCATGTTTTCCCACCACTTCTCCCATCTAAAATGGCAGCCTTTCTCCACTTAAATTTTGATAGACTTTGAATAACTTAGTTCACATGACACCATATCCCATCAACGGTTAATTTATGCTTTAGGAGCTGTGACATGTCCTGACCACCATTATGAATATGCGGCCTCTTGTTGGGGATTGTCGTGTTTTAGCAAACCAGTCCAGACAGGGTTATATGAGGGTTTAATAATTCTCACATAAACCATGGTATTTTATAAAGTTATGCAAGGGTAACCCCTGCCAGCAAGGTTCACACAGTACAGCAACCCTCAACCAGGGTTTGCATATTCATAATGGCGGCTGACACGCGTGACAGCTCCTTGAGGGTAAATTAACTCTTCATGTGCTGTTGTGTCATGTAAACTGGTCCAACGTGTGTCTGAAAAAATATTATCATTTTACAATGTATTTGCGGTATTGGTATAACATCATTGGCCTCAACTTGTATGTGATTCCTGGGCTCTTCAACTTTCATACTCCGCCAAAGGAATATATTGAGAAAGTGGCAGGCATTTAAATCATATCATGTATGGGATATGAATTGCTTCATCAAGATATCCTTGTAGGATAAAATACATTTGAAGTTGAAATGTGACATTTGCAGTCTCTAAATTTGAAAAGTTATTGAAAAGTAAAACATGTCTGGAATCCTTGTTCAAACTTGAAGCATTCTTATGTATTTTCTAACATTCCCTGTTTGTCAGGAACAACAACTGTTTTGTGCTGCCAGCCCCTTGTAAATCATGGTGTCTGCTAAGAGGCCATGGCTCAGTGGTGGAGCATAGGCTTTGCATGAGCAAGGTCCCAGGATAGATCGCTGGCCCCTCCAGGTTGAGCGAGAAGAAAATCTTCCTGAAATACTGGAAAGCTGCTGCCAGTCAGTGTAAACAATACTGGGTTGGATGAACCAATCATCTGACTCAGTATAAGCAGCTTCCTATGTTCCTTTAGAAATATATGGAGTTTTATAAGTTAAGTTTCTGAGCAAGGTCACCTACATGCAAGTAAAGTAATGTGTGTTAGAATTGAAACTTCAGCTGCTATTTCATGTACTTGGTTCAATTTGAACTGTTGATAACATTTTATAGGGTGCTTAGAGTTTTCTAGTGTATCTTTAAACAAAAGAATGCCTTCTTTGCTTTTAAATCTCTGCAAATTTAGCCAGCTACTGCAGAGTACTACAGAATACTGGCAAGTGGCGAAGCACTGAAGTGGTCATTCCCTCTGCTTAACTGTCACTACATGGCTACTCAAGACCATCTTGCCCTGAGGAAAGGAGAAATCTGGTGCTCATTTCCCCTCACAATGTATCTTCTCTTTTAAATGTGCTTCTGTAAACCACTTTGTGAGATTCACCTACAAAGTGATATATAAATGACATTTAAAAAATAAATGCATAGGGTTGCATTGGATGAGGAAGCTTCATACCATGGAATTCTCCATCCCCTCCTCCTTACTGCCAATGCTGAGAAGCCCTTTCTGAGGGTCAGCGGATCCTCAGCAGCAGTGTCTGATGGGGCATATTGGAGGATTAGGCAATCACTCAATGCTGAGCACTAGAGGGGAGGGGCCAGCTGTCAGCCAAGATGGCGGCAGGACCGAGGAGTTCGGAGGGGGCTTCTATTCAATAATAATATTTTGAAATATCCTGTGTGTGAAGACTGAAGGGTAATGCAACAAAGGTCATATTTACACAGAGACAACAACCCAGAAGCATTCTTTTCCATCCCGGGATTGCATCAGAGTCAGAAGAATCTGGCAGAGCAGAAAGATCCACCATGGTGAATGGGGGCATGCAAAGGCTGCAAAAGGTGGGGAAACTGCAGAAGAAATGCTCCTGGAAGGTGGAATGGCTGCTTGTATCAAAATGTTACAGTGAGAGCTTGCAAAAGACTGGTCAGAGGCACTAAAGCCTCTGGGAAATAAAGTCTCCGAAATGACATTTAAGCCGCTTCATACTGAAGACACTGCTGCAAACTCTGCCATGAAGCTAACTTTGCCACACCAGCCGAAGCTAAAGAAGCTAGCAAAGGCGACGAGAGATCTGCAGCTATGGCAGGAGGATCAAAGAAAATAGGATCCTTCAGCCAAGCATCAGAATCCGTCAGAGCCAGAGGAAGAGAGTGGCTTGACCACCTCCTTATCTGGTTCAACAGCCTTCACCTAGGATTCAAGGTGCAGCAGCAGACTCTGAAAGAAAGAGCCCACGGAGCCCTCAGGCAGAAAGAACAAAAAGGCAAGAATCCCCGGGACATAATAGTGTGCTTTGAATTATTCAGCACAAAAAGGGGGGAAATTCAAAGCCTTGCAAATCACCAAGTCCATTTCATACAAAAATGGAATCATCCAGGAGCAAATCTACCTCTGTGATTTACTGTGGAGGGAAAGCACTTCAGGGTCATTTGGGACACATGATGTCATGTCTACCCTGCATCTACTGTTTCCCCCTCTAAAATGTGCATTTTCCAAAAGTCGTTTTAGCACATATTATAGCTTCAGTGTGTTTCCTACATGCTTCAGCCTGCATGCTGGGCATGCTTCAGGGTGTATCTCTGCCTGGCTGTGCCTGGTCAAGCGAGAGAGATTGGAAGAAGAGCCCGCTCAGAGCAGAGGCAAGAAAGTGTTGCTGTAAGGAGCTGCCAGTCTGCCACTGCCTGCCCTCCCCACCGCCTCCTTGAGCAGCCTATCCTCCCCACCACCCCTGTAATTGGAGCCACGAAATGTCGCCATAGTGCTAAAGCACTTTAGCTGTTTTAAAGCTTTAGCGATATGGCAATACACCGCGGCTCGATATGCATTGGGATATGTTAAAGATTCACTGCAGGGGAGCAAGGTTTATTTCTTACTTCCCAGTAAACATGCATAACAGGGAAGTGGCTTTACAGAGACTCTCAGCCAGCATTGGGATACGTTAAAGATTGACTGCTTTAATGCTTTGGCAATATGGGAGTCTCCTTTTGTGGAGAAAGGCTGGCCGCACACTTGCTGGTGGGATGTAGGGAAACTTCCAGACAAAAGGCTCTACACCTTTTCTCTGGATGCCTGAGATTACATTCGCTGACCTTGAGCCTGGGAAGAGGGTGTGAGTGGGGACCAAGCCTCTCAGGCGTTCATTTTGACTGGCAGCCCAGAGTCATTTTGACTCTGCCCAGACCAAATTAGGGCAGATTAGAGTGCAGAGTGACCTGTGAAAGACGTTGGTTTGGGAGGGGTATAATGGGCTTTTTTCCACTTAGCCAAACCTGATTTCAGGAAAAAGCAGAGAAAAGCTGAACACGGTTCTCCGTACATTTCCATGAAGCTGATCCCCCAGGTCTATCAAGATCTTTGCCCTGCGACGCTGCACGGACAAAAGCAGGACAAGCCTTTTGCCAGAGTCCTGCAAGAAGCAGGCTTGCATTATCGCTGGGGCTTCCCCTTCAAACTGATAGTGAAGGTCAAAGGCAAGCTCTTAACAGCAGAGTTAAAGGCAGCCATGTTGACAGACCTGAAACTAGAGAGTCCAAGCTACTTCTCTTCAGATGGAGATGAACTAGAAGAGACGAACACCAGTCCACGGCAGTGGACTTAGCAGAGGAAAAGGAAAAGACTGAGAATTCCACCTGGTGGAAGAAGATTGCCAGAAGAGGGAGATTAGAGACTACAAAATGTGCAAAGAAATGTCCCTTCTCTCTAATCCAGTTGTTAAATGTCTATCTTTAACTATGGTTATATTACCAGTAAATGTTGAAATGAAGGAAGGTTAACATGCACAGCAAATGAAAGAACCTGTTATTAAGTAAAATGCGCTATTAGGAAGCATCAAATATATGGGCTCCCAAACAGGATCAGGTGGCTAACTTGATACTAGAATCCGAACCCCAAACTATATCCCCCAGGGTAGAAAGGTGGCTAAAATCTAAATATGGGGGTGGCAGTGACACAGTAGTAGTCATCTCCTCCGGGGGGGGCAATTTGGTATTTATTTAAAATGATTCTTGTTGTTGGTTGTTACTTTCGAGTACAAAAGAAGTCCACCATGCCGAGCAGAAGAATTGCATACCATTTTTGACATGCCACATGATCTATGGCTGGTAAAGAAGAAAAAAACTAAATAAATGGCTGTCCCTTAAGTGTCCCTTAATCTAAAGGTCTTGGGACTCCTATAAAATGATCCCACGTAATGGCTTTGCTTAAAAGAGAAAAACCAGATATTGTATTACTGCCAGAGATGCACCAGAAGCCCAAAAGAGAGTTCCATCTAAAGGGAGGATGGCTAGGAGAAGAATTCTATGCTCCTGGTCCATCTAACTCGAGAGGAGGGAGGCAGTGCTGCTGGCAAAGAAGTGCCCGCTAACTGTGACAGATATAGTTAGAGCTCCAAGAGTAGGCTGACCATCTGAAAAGGAGGACAGGGCTCATATAACTTTAACAGTTGTAGAGAAAAGGGAATTTCAGCCAGTGTCATTTATATGCAATTAATCCCTGGTGAAATTCCCTCTTCATCACAACAGTTAAAGGTGCAGGGCCCTGCCTTCTTTTGTATATGGTCACTCTAGTATAGTGCCTGCACCTTTAACAGTTGTGATGAAGAGGGAATTTCACCAGGAACTAATTGCATACAAATGACACTGGCTGAAATTCCCTTTTCTCTACAACTGTTAAAGTTACATGAGCCCTGTCCTCCTTTTCAGATGGTCAGCCTATCCAAGAGGGAGCCACAACTCTATTAAAGGGAATTTGGGGGAAATGCAGCTGAGACTGGGTTCGCTCTATAGTCCCAACAATGGCCAGGGAGGGCATCTTTATGAAAGGAGCAATGGGAAGAAGTATTCAGACAAGGGATGGTCATAATCGGGGGAGATGTCAATGAAGTGATAGATGGCTCATTAGATAGAAATGTAAGAGGGAGGGGCCCAAATACTCTAGCAGAGATACTTAGGTTTGATAGACGTATTGGAAAAGCTGAATGCAAACATCAAGAACTTGGCAGCTCGGTCCAAATTTTAATAGCTAAGCAAATAATATCAGTTAGGTTAAAGGAGAAAATCAGAACTTCCTTTACCATAAATTCAGCTCCTGATATGAAGAAAGAAAGAAAGAAAGAAAGAATCAGTATTTATCCAAAAACACGCTTCTTCTGAGCTATAGCGAAATTGGCCACCATTTCCTACCGTGTGCAGGAGACGTTGCGCTATAAAATTCCCACTTGAGGGCACTGTCCCACTACATGTGATCGCTTCTCTCCCTGCTCTCTGCCTCCGTGAAATGGCTGCTCGTTGCAGAAGCGGAAGAGGTGCAACTTCAGAGCCAATGGTGAGCGAACGCGATTTCTCCCTGTCTGAAGAAGCTTCAAATCAGCTGTTGAACCTCATTCACAATGGGGGGGGGGGGAATATCTTGGGTAAATCAAATGCCATTGATTCGAGCACTTGCATTTCAGCCCCTTCAGCCTAATATTCTTGCAATCGAGAATACTTTCTTACAAGTTGCTTTGGGTGCCTCTTCACGAGAGGTTTAATGCTCTTTGAAGTCTCATTAAAAAATTTACCTCCACACCAGCGGAGCGCAAATGGGGCGTAGAGGCGCGTTATCTCTCCGATTATGCGCATTATCGAACGCGTGTTAAATCCTGAGTTTTATTTTGCTCCGTCCGTTAAAGCGCATTTTGACTGTGTGAATATGTGCTTATGCTCATTAACTACTTCTAAACCGCATTTTGGACATCCATTAATGTGCTTCGCCGCCTCTCGTGCAGAGGGATTAGGCGTAAATGCGCTTTTGCGATTATGCGCTTAATCGGCTAACCAGGCGCAAAAGCGAATCCTTGTAGAGGGGACCTTTGCCTACATGAAAAAGCCGGGTTAAAGTTTTTGCTCCATCTACTGCTTTTTTACTACCTTTCATGGATCATTCTCAATTTAAAGACCCAAGCAAACAAGAACTGTACACTGATTGGGAACTGGAAGGTGGTATGTATAGGTTAAATGACTTGTTTGAAAAAGGAAGACCAACAACAAAGGATAAAATATTGGGAAAAACTATAAGGAAAACAAATAAACTAGCTACTTATTCTACAAGTTGGAACATTTGCGCAAATTTTTTTTTCACTTCTGGAGAAGTACAAAGGTCTCTCATATTGATTGAAAACCTCCTGCATTCAATCAAAGGAGGCACTGAAGGGCACTATCAGAGAGAGAAAGGTGAGTATGGGGATTCATGGGGATTAAAAGAAATTTGAGAGAATAATAACAATATCAGAAGCAAGCTGGGAACCATTTCCCTTGCCTCATGAATTGCAGAAATCTAAAAATGCTGGCAGTGATTGACCTGTTGTTAGAATGCATTCCTATCTGTTGTATGCAAACAGGTCTTCATCTACAAGCAAAACTGAACCTGCTTAGAGGTTAAAGGTTTAAATTGCCACAAATGATATGAACATGCAGGTGGTGTTCTGCAAATCAACCATATGTCACTGTGGCTAAAGTAAATTATTAAACTTTAAAATGTTTTATGCCTGTCTTTTAGATTTTCAGTTTTTTAACATTGTATTCTATATAGATATATCTCATGGTCTTAAACCAAAAGTCTATGCAACTTTTCCTTTGTAACATAAAAGTTCTAGTGTCCTTTAGTGATTTCCATAGTATACTCTCATGAACTCATAAATCAGCTGAGGGAAAATGCAGCCACCTGAGTGTCGGTGTGTGTGTGGAGTAGTTAGATCATATAACACTTATACTGCACCAGCTGCACTGCTCAACAGTGTCCTTCTAAGCCCAATTTTATGTGCTGGTTTTGACCTTTAAAATCTTAAAACAGTTTGAGACCAAGTGACTTGAAGGACTGTCTTCATCCATATCAGCCTACCCACATTTTAAGATCAGTGACAGAGGCCATTCTCTGTTGCCTACCTTTGAGGGCAGTTAGGTGTGTAAGTACACAAGAGAGGACCTGTTCTGCAATGGCCCCACAACTCTGGAATGGGTTGCCAATGGGGATCCAATAGGCCCCATCATTGCAGGCTTTTAGGAAGGCCTTGAAGACCTACTTGTTTGTCCTGGCCTTCCTCTGACAAAGCTTTTTTGGACTGTTTTGCTCTGTAGTTTATTTTATTATTGCATTTATAGCCCGCCTTTTTTCCTCCAAGGAACCCAAGGTGGTGTACATCCTCCTCCTCTTCATTTTATCCTCACAGCAACAACCCTGTGAGGGAGGTTGGACTGAGAGTCTGTGACTGGCCCAAAGTCACCCAGTGGGTTTCCATGGCCGGGTGGGGACTAGAATCCAGATTTCCTGACTCCCAAACACTTCAGCCACTACACCACACTGGAATAGTTGCAATTATGCTGTAGGTTTTTAGCAATGTTTCACTGCTGGTGTCTATTATTTTATGAACGTTTGTCACCGTATTATTGTATAATTTCTTCTTCTTCTTCTTCTTCTTCTTCTTCTTCTTCTTCTCCTCCTCCTCCTCCTCCTCCTCCTCCTCTTTCGCTGTAAGCCACATTGGGAGGGCTTCTGCTATAAAAGGTGACCTAGAAATATTTTAAATGAAATTTGAATTTGTGGAAAGCCTAGCTTTTGGGATGCCGACTTTTAGCTAGGAAACTATAGATAGAGCAGCCATTCATTCACTGTATCAGTGAAACAAAATGAGTACAGCATCAGAAGGCCTATTACAGCCATATACAATCTGTGTTGTTTAGTAATATCTTTTTGTTGTAATTATTAAATTCAACATTGGAAAACAGATCACTAATGTCTAGTGGTCATGGTAGCCCATTATTATTTTACACTACTATTTCAGTTTTCCGAGTGCGGAAGCATCCATTCTAGTTTGGTAAACAAACAATATATTTTAGTCCTTTCGATTCTTCCAAGGATGGAGAATAGATACGGTTATGCCTTGTTGCCTGCAGAGCTCTCCTATTTTTACAAGCACATATTTTTGAAGCTAAAGGTAGAGGACAGTCTGCCTTCATAGAAATCTGGATAAACTCTGGCCATAATCTTCTTCTTTTTTAGATATTACAGTTAGAGTTACCAAAGTATGAACAAGTCATTTTTAAAAAAATGTACTTTGTTCAGTTCTAGTTGTCACATCTCAAAAAGAATATTGAGCCCTCCAGATGTTTTGTACTACAACTCCAGTCACCCCTGGTCTTTGGCTGTGGTGGGTGGAGCTGATGGGAGCTTTGGCCCAAAATCTATGGAGGGCACCAAGTTAGGGAAGCTGTTGTAGAGCTAGAAAAGGCGAAGAAAGGGGCAACCAAAATGAGCAAGGGACTAGAGCAACTCCCAGATGAGGAGAGGTGGCTTTTTAGCAGAGAATGAAGGCAAGCCAAGGGGGATATGATGGAGGTGGATAAAGTGATGCATGGTGTGAAGAAAGTGGATCAAGGCAGGTTTTGCTTCTCTCAAAATACTAGGACCCAGGGTCATCCAAGGAAGCTGAATGTTGGAAGATGCATGAATTAAAGGAAGTCTTTTTTCACATAGCACAATGCTTAAATTATGGAATTTGCTACAACAGGATGGAGAACCAGTGTGGCATAGTGGTTAAACTGTTGGACTGGGACTTGGGAAATCCCAAGGATAAAATGGAGAGGTGGAAGACCATGTACCTTGGATTCCCTGCAAGAGTGGGAAAACTGAGATATACATCTAATAATTAATAAGATGCAGTGATGGCCACCAATTTGGATCACTTTAAATTGAGATTAGGCATATATCAGGAGAATAAGGCTATCAGTGGCTACTAGTCGTAATGGCATGTTTAGTCATCATGTTACTTCCAGTGTCAGATGTAGCAAGTCTTTTAACATCAGTTGGTGAGGAACATGGGCAGGAGGATGTGGTTGCACTCATGTCCTGCTTGTGGGCTTTCAATGGGAAGCTGGTTGGCCACTGTGAGAACAAAAGACTGGACTAGATGAAACTTCAGCACTGCTCTTTTACAGTCTTCCGTTCAGAGAAACACACACATAAACTGAGCCACATTCACTCAGCCTTTGCCTTTCCCGATGAGCAAGCAAAGCGCCAGGAGGTGTTGACAGTGCCTTAAAGAGGCAGCTCCTCAGCATGCCAGCTTTGGTTGGCCTTTGCCAGCATTTTGCCATCAGGAAAAGCCAGGGAAAAGCAACATGCATGGGAATTGCCATTTCAAAGCACTTTTGCCCAACAGGAAGGAGAAAGGCAAACAAAGCCCCCAGGAAATGCAGCTTCAAGGTGCTCCCAATGTCTTGAGGTCATAGCTCCCCAGTGACCCAGGAGGGGGCAGGACTTTGGGAAGAGGGGAGGGCCACATTGGAGACCATTGTGGGCATAATAGGGAGTCTAGCATACCAAATTTGGCCCATGGACCAAAGATTCCTCATTCCCAGCTTAAGGAGTACAGTCCATTGTACTCCTTCAGATCTCTGCCGCCATATTCTGCTGCATGTGACAGGCTGGCCATCCTTGTGTGTGTATTTAAGGACATTGGAACATGCTTAGGTGTCAGTAGCCATGCCATGGGGTTTCTGCAGCAATCCTAGATGTGTGTGATCAGACCGTGGGGTTATGGGGTTTATATAGGACCTCTATGCATTCTGGCCTTTTACACCTGTTTCCATTTAGTTGGGATAACCATGAATTTCAGGTGCTTATACCAGGGGAAACACCAAGGTGAAGGAGTCTGCAGGTATTCAAGATAGGCTGTTTGCTGTGATATGCAAACCAGTGGGTTCCTACTCTGGCTTGCCAGGGCAGAGACAAGCCAGAGTTCGTCATCTGCATATCACAGCAAACAACCCAGGAAGGTAGTTTGAACTTCAGTATTGGAGCATCTCTGGCTTTTTTGCTCCTACTAATGGGAGCAACTGGGCAATGTTAAACAGCACACTCACTCACAACAACCCATTTTTTTAAAATAATAATAATAATTGGTGAAATGTCCAAACCGGGTCATTGAAATGCATTGGGAATTTTGCATTTTTATTAGATATTTTATTTGTTTCCTCAATAGTATTTTGCAGCTTTCTTCCCCACCCTCCATTTTCCTATTCCTAGAGAGCCACTGTCAGTCACAGTAGGCATTATGAAGCAAAGAAATTACACAATTTGGTTTTACGGTCGCTCCATGTGTTAGCTTCAGTCCTAAAGAGAATAGGCGTATTCATTATGTATGGCTGCTCACTAATAAAGCATCTGAAAATCTTAGCGCTGGAATAATGCTCCTGTTAATTAGAGAGAAGTTTAGAAGAACGTAGGGATGTATCGTTAAAATGTACGATAACGATACAATATGCTCTTTATCATGCATGCGTTTAATGATACCGATACGATAGACAAACCTCCGATAAATACCCAATCCGATAATTTTCAGCCCAATTATATCGAATTAGACTGCCATATAAATAAACCTATAACTTCTGTATTTTAAAAGTTAGAGGCTTGAAACTTGGTCACAGTGCTTATGGGGTATGCCTAAGTATGTGTGTGAAATTTGAGATTGATCCCTCCAACCCTTGATTTTATATGAATTTATTAAAGATCATTTAAGTTCTGACAGTCAGAATGACAGCTCGCCACGTGCATTCATTCAGACCTGTCAAAAAGTTGCATGATCTTTAAAAATTCATATAAAATCAAGGATTGGAGGGATCAATCTCAAATTTCATACACATACTTAGGCGTACCCCATAAGCATTGTGACCAAGTTTCAAGCCTGTAACTTTGAAAATATTGAAGCTATAGGCATTTTTTCTAAACAAAATTCAGCTCTCTAGGGCACAGTGGGGCTGCAAATTAAATATCGGATTTCCGATAATTATCATGAAGACAATACGATTAACCTACGATATTATCGGAGATGATAATTTTTTTGGTCCAAAAATCCGATAACAATAAAATACGATATTTTTGGGCGTGCACATCCCTAGAAGAGTGTTTACACAGGAGTAATGTATTTTTTGCACCAGATTAATTCATGGGCCTGGGAACTGGCCATCTGTACTGCCAGGTTGTGTTGAGTCAGTGAAAATTAATGTTGTGATGGATTTACACCAAGGATTTAAACTTAATCTCCACCAGGAAATGTTCCCATAGGAAAAAAGACAGAGTAATCACTTTGTTGGGTAGCTAAACTTTATTGAATGAAATTGTTAGTGGAGAATATGCCACCCATATGCATATCCTGTCTCACACGATTACTTCAAATTCTACTGTGTGTGAGGAAGTAATAAGGGATGAAACATAATTGGAAGGCTGGAAACAAAGCCACAATAATCAATGCTGTTTAACTTCTCTATTAATGATCTCAAAGAGGGAACACTATAACAGCATACTAATTAACATCCCAGTCAATGCTGAAGTGGAAAGAGTTGCAAGTTAGCAAGGAAAAAGAAAGATATAAAAGATTTCCTTTTGTTTTAATTTATTTTTTATTGTTGAAAAACAACACAAAACAAAACAAAAGAAGAAAAATGTAGTGACATAAATCTGAATATATCCATTTCAATGCATGCATATGAAATGTGTGTATGTGTAAATACATACAGACACACTGTAGGGTAAATTATTGACAATCTTTCTGCTTGAGAGATACTGTATGTAGGCTGCATCGGAGCATGGGTTCCTGCAATACCTTACATCAACACCCCTCACATCATTTCCCACAATACTAGATAAAACCTCTAGAGAGAAATACCAGAATGATTGACTCACTCAGACTCATAAACTCAATGAAACTGTTGTAGCTTTTAAACATTTATTAAAACAATTTAAGAAAGTTAAGCAGCTCACAAAGTTGAGCCTCGAAGTTACCAGCACGTGCACTACCGTCTTTAGGTCTTCCAATTCTAGGAAGGGGCGCAGCTGGCGTATCAGCCGAAGCTGATAGTAGGCACTCCTGGCCGTCGCATCTATCTGGGCTGTCATTTGGAGCGAAGGATCCAGGAGTACCCCCAAGCTGCAAACACAGTCTTTCAGGGGGGGGTGTAGCCCCATCCAGAACTGGTTGACACACCTCCAAACCTAGGTTGGGGCTTTTGACAATAAGCACCTCTGTCTTGTCTGGATTCAGCTTCAGTTTGTTTTTCCTCATCCAGCCCATTACCGCCTTCAAACATTCATTCAGGGAGACACACTATTGTTAGCTGACGATGTTGTCGAAGGCATAGAGAAATATATTTGGGTGTCATCAGCATACTGATAGCACCCCACCCCATGCCTCCAGTTGATCTCTCCCAGCACTTTAATGTAGATGTTAAACAGCATTGGGGATAGGATGGCGCCTTGTGGTACACCATACAACAGCTCCTTCTTTGAGGAGCAACTATCCCCAAGCATCACCATCTGGAACCTGCCCAAGAGGTAGGACCGGAACCACTGAAGCACAGTGCCCCCAATTCCCAATCCCCCCAGGCGTTCCAGAAGAATACCACGGTCGGTGGTATCGAAAGCTGCTGAGAGATCCAGAAGTACCAGCAGGGACACACTCCGCCTGTCAATACTCAAGCGTAGATCATCCATTAAGGCGACCATAGCGGTCTCAACTCTTTATCCTGCCCTGAAGCCTGTTTGAAATGGGTCTAGAAAATCTGCATCATCCAAAACAGCTTGGAGATGGAAGACAACTGCCCTCTCGATCACCAGAAATGGAAGATTCGATACTGGTCTGTAGTTATTAAGGTCCAGGGGATCCTAGGAGGGCTTTTTTAGAAGCAGCTATACACTGCTACTTTTTAACTTGATGGAAAACTCCCCTCCCTGAGAGATGCATTAACAATATATTGTCATTGTAATCTAATTGCATTTCCTCCCTGGGCGACCAACCAAGAAGGACAGAGATCGAGAGGGCAAGTTGTCCTCCTCACTCATCCAAGCAGCTTGTCCACGTCCTCGGTACTCACCAACTGAAACTGATCCAGTGTAATTCTACTTGCGGAGTTGCTGAACACTCCATTGTCAGCTTCTTCTATAATGGCAGCATCTTAATCGGCTCTTATCTGAGAGATTTTATCTCTGAAACTATCGTTAAAGGCATCACAGCGAACTACCAAAGGCTCTAAGATCAAGTTTAGGGGGGAAGGTGTTCGAGTTAGACCCCTCACCACCTTGAACAGTTCTTCTGGCAGGCCATTCCACAGTCTGGGAGTGGCAGAAGAGAAGGTCCTCTGGGTAACAGCTGTCAGCCTAGCTTTTGCTGACTGGAGTAAGTTCTTCCCAAAAGACCTGAGTGTGTGGGGCGGATCGTATGGGAGAAGGCAATTAAGTATTATAGTTTCATTATGCCATGTTTCTTGTAGAAGGATGATGTCAAAGCGTTCAATATAGTTCAATAATTCTTTGTTATACTGCTTTGATCACCATCCTGCTATATTTCATGACAGCAGTTTTAACCCTGAGTCCTTTGAGGCCCTGTACTTAGCACTTCCACTCTGTTCAAGTACCCAGTCTTGTCTAAAAAAATAACACACTTCCGCTCTTCTTATCAGCGGAAGCCCATCCTGCGGTGATAGTGTCTTTCTTAATTCTAGGAGGAGGAAGACTACCTAGTTCTGGTGTAGCTAATGCCTGATAGCTCAGCCAGCAATCAGAGGTCACACAGCCAGAATTGGGTCTCACCATATCACATTCCAAAGGTGGCTGGATTTGCAGCTCTGCATCTGTACACTTAAGAGTTCCCATGGTGGCCCTTCTTTTTAACTATACATTTAGGTGAGGCAGCTTGTGCATGAGGATATTTTGATTGGCAGTTATTTGCCCTGCGGTTTGTTGTCCGTGCGGTTGCATTTGGTTCAACCTAGACTGTAACTTGGCTAATTTGGTGATCATGTTCCATTGTTCCTTATCAGGCAGTTTAGTGAAAGAGCTCAGCAGTCCTCCTCCTTCTCCTCCTCCTCCTCCTCCTCCTCCTTCTTCTCGCAATGCACTTCCAAATGGCATAGAAATTCTGCTCGAACTAGCAAGGTTTAGGCCAAAAACAATGACAAAATAAAATGCACAGATTATCCTGCTATGGTCAAGCTCAGTCCTGGAGCAAATCCATTGACCAAAGCCAGAAAGCAATGGTCAGACGCGCAGTATTACCAGTCAAGAAGTCCAAAAGCAGGGTCTAAGGCAGAGTCAGGCTGCCTCTACACGAGAGGTTTAAAGCTCTTTCAAGTCTCATTAAATTTTTTACCTCTACATGAGCGGAGTGCAAATCGGGAGTTGAGGCACGTTATCTATTTGATTATGCGCATTATTGAATGCACGTTAAATAGCGAGTTTTATTTTGCTGCGGCACGTAAAAGCGCATTTTGTCTATGTAAACAAGCGATTCTCCGCATTAGCTACTTCTAAAGCGCATTTCAAACAACCAGTAAGGCCACCAATTGTGCGCTCAATTACCTCCCGTGTACAGTCATTTAACCATAAAGCACTTCTGAGAAGATGCACATAATCGGAGAACCAGGCGTCAAACCGAATTCTTGTAGAGGGGTCCCGAAGTCAAGCACAAGCCAAGGAACAAGGTCTTATAGGAGTCCAGGGTTCAGCAGCTCAAGAGACGAAGGAAAACTAGGGTTCAGGGTAATGGGAATTGAAATAAAAGTTCTATTCCAGCGGCCCTCCCTGCCTAGGACTGAAGCTTATGAGCTGGAGCTTCCAGAGCCCCACTGCAGCAATTCTGGAAGTCCTTCTCATGAGTAGGGCCTTACAAGCATTCCTTCACTCATGAAGAGTCTTCCCTTGCAAATAGGCACTCCTACTCATAGGGGGTGTTCTGGCATGCCTTTTAAGAGGACAATACTTTGTGGGGCTATGTAGCTGCTTAGCCTCTCTCTTAGAGTTCCCCTCCTTTGGTGGGCCCCCCACCATCTCTCCTGATGGACCAGGCTCCCCCTGATGCTGTGTTTGGGCTGCGCCTCAGTGCTGTTTGTCTCTGAGAGCACTCACTCTTCCTTTGAAGCAGATTCCTCCAGCAGGGGCATGACACAGGTATAGGATTGGGAAAACCCAACTTGGCAATAATGTATGTTGCCAAGCAATGAAAAAAAGATGTATGCAATGTTAGGCTGCATTAATAGAACCATAGTTTCCAAGTCATAAGAAGAATGGGCTCCACTGCATTCCACATGGATCAGACCCCATCTGGAGTACAGTCTTGACCAAGAAAGAGATCTTGGGATGGGGGGTGGGGAGTGGACAGTTCAGTGAACATGTCAATCCCATGTGCAGAGTGACTGTGAAAAAGGGAAGCTCCTTGTTAGGCATTATTAGGGAAAGAATGGAAAATCAAACTTCTGATATCATACGGCTCTTATACAAAGCTGTGTACACTTCTGGTCACTGCACCTAGAAAAGGATATTGTACTGATGGAAAAGGTGCAGAAAAGGATAACTACAATGATCAAGGGTCTGGAGCACTTTCTCTATGGGGAAAAGTGATTGTAGCAGCAATGGGGCAGAAATCCGCCTGGGACCACGAGGGCAGCAGACACTGCTGCGTCTGGCCCTCCCAGGCCCTGACGGACGCGCTGGGTGGATTTTTGCTCCATCGCTGTGAAAGGACAAAGGGGGCACAGTTCCACCTGGACCTGCGTACACCCTTTGTCCTTCCCACACACACACACACACACACTGTGTTACTGGCAGCCACCATTAACGCAGCAGGGGGAAATGCACAATTTCCCCAAGGTGGGGAAGTTGCGTATTTTCTCGCTCCACTCTAGTTGTACATAGGGCTACCTTTGTGCCTAGTCTGGAAACTTCAACTAGTTCAAAATATGGCAGCCAGGTTGTTCACCGGTACACCTAGGGGTGACCACATTACACCAGCTTTAAAATCACTCCACTGGCTGCCAATTACATTTCGGGCGAAGTATGTAGTGTTGGTCATTACCTTTAAAGCCCTACTCGGTTTGGGTCCAGGTTACCTGCGGGATCACCTTCTCCCATACAGTCCGCCCCACACACTCAGGTCCTCTAGGAAGAGCTTACTACAGTCAGCCAAACTAGGCTGACAACCATTACCCAGAGGACGTTCTCTTCTGCCGCTCCCAGACTGTGGAATGGCCTGCCGGGAGAGATTCGTCAACTTAACAGTCTTCTGGAATTTAAGAGAGCTAGACAGACTGATCTCTTCCAGCAGGGCTACCCAGTCAAATTTTAAGACTTTATTGATTTTAATAATGTATTAATTTTATTTGCTTTTAATCAGTTTATGTATTTTATATTGTTGGTATTGATGTTGTTCCCCGCCTTGATCCGGATGGAGAAGCGGGTAAGAAATAAATAGATGATGATAATGATGATGATATAGAGGTGTACATAATTATGCATGGAGTGGAGAAGGTGGCTTGGGAGACATTTGTCTCCCTCTCTCATAATACTAGAACTTGGTGTCATCCCATGAAGCTTATTGATGGGAAATTCAGGACAGATAAAAGGAAATACTTCTTCATACAGTGCATAGTTAAACTATGGAATCTGCTACCAAAAGAGGTAGTGATGGCCACCAATTTGGATGGCTTTACAGAGGGATTGGAAAATCAATGGTTACTAGTCATGATAGCTATATTCTATCTCCGGTTTCAGAGGCAGAGCCAAAGTACACTAGTATCTTAAGTCCTCAGTGTGAGTTTTCCACAGGCAGCTGGTTGGCCACTGTGTGACTAGAATGCTGGAACTAGATGGTGCTCTCCAAGCACAGAGAAAGGGACTTGGTCAGTGCTGGGGGGGGGGGGGATGCAGCCACTCTTCCTAGTGCCATAAGGGTCCTTGACTTCACACTGTGTGTTGCTGTCTTCATGAGGATGATATATGCCCTGCAAAGTCATTCAACCAATGCTGGGAAGAGCACCCACTCTTGCTGCTGCTGGCTGACTCCCCGGCTACATGTAGGGCACCAGGGGAGGGCATTGTGTTTTGCATGAAAGGGCTTGGACAGTGCTAGGAAGAGAAGGTGCTTCTCTTAGCACTGCCAGAGCCCCCCACTGTCTACAGCAGAGCTTCCTCCAGGAAGAATCCTTCCATAGGGCTCCATGGGCCAGATGCAGAACCTCTGTGGGCCAAAGATTCCACACACCTGCTCTATGTGTTCTGAATCCAAGAGTAGGGTAGACTAGGTGGCCTACAAGATCTAGATGGAAAAGGATGCAGCCCAAGAGAAGAACATCTGGCTCCCCACTGCAGACCATAGGCCATGCTTATGGTCTGCATAGCATATGGGACTGGACAGGCTGAATGTTCTTTCGTGTCGAGAAGAGAGGTATGGGAATAGTCCTGATGATGGGTAGCAGCTTCAACCAGTCTGGAACTCTATCACAAAGGTGCTCTTCCATTCTGCATGCCTTACCCTAGCTCTCCACCCTTCCACTGGAAGTTCCTGATGTCTGCATTTGGGAGACACTGGTTGGGTAGGTGAGAGATAACACCGTCACCAAGAAAATAATTGCTGATCCAGTTTAGGGAGTTACCCTTAATTTCAGAGCACATGGGACATATTCTGAGCCCATGAGTATTTGAATGCTCTGCCTACCCTTTTCTTGGAAGGGGAAAGATGGAAAAGGTTTAGCTTTTGAAGCACAATCTCATCCCCCCTCCCATTATGATGCAGCTTCACTTGCAGGGCTGGCAAGGTGTTGAGGGTGCCCTCAGCAAGGGTGCCATTCATTGGGTCCTCTTTCCTGTGAATGTCAGGCTGCCTGGGCCACCTAGAGTTTGTGAAGGACTTATTATTTTAGTCTTGCAACCGTCAACTTCCAGCAGTGCCATATTTTTCTCCAACCAATGTTCCTGAAGTTGAGTTCCAAGGACTGTATGAAAAGAACATGGCTACCACCACAAAAACATGTTACATGCAGTGTTTCGTGGTGGTAGCAGCCATGTGCTTTCTGCATGGTGACCCTGATGTTCTAGGGGAGGATCTACACTCATGCTTTGTTACTGTTATTGTAGTTCACTGATAAATGTTGGGGCACATGACGCTGTCCTTCTACTGTCTTTCATGCAGTTTTTTGTGGGTTTTTTGCTTTTTGTACTGTATTATCCCAAAGGTCATTTTCAACGAAGATTGCTTATTTGACCACATTCCTTGTGCAATCCATGCCATTGTGTGTCCTAGGTGTGCGCTCTCGTTGCTGTTCTTGGGAGTGCTCTAACATGGATTGAAGTTCTGATAGCCTATTGCTGTGAAGTGGATGTGTGTTAAGTTTTTCAGCGGGTTCCTCTTTACTCCAGGGAGGCTGGCGGCTCCAATTTTGGAGGGGCTGTGATTCCATTCCGACTTTTAGTCAGAACCAGCCAGAACTCTAAAGAAGCTATCCAAGGTGTGGAATGCTATCCCCCAAATGGGGCGCACACCTTGGATGCCTCCTTTAGAGTTCTGGCTGGTTCTGACTAAAACCCAGAATGGGGGCCACCATTTCAATCAACTAGGAAGTACTTTCCTAGCTCCTTATTTTCTTTTAAAATCAGGATTTCCCAGTTCACATTCACACATGTGTGAGTGGACAGAAATCAGGAAATTGAGGGGGGGAAGGGGGAACTTGCAAAAAAGACATCATTAACATAGGGGAGGTGGGCATTATTTGAACATCATCTTGTAGCATTGTGAATAATTACATAAGGAATGTGTGACTTGCAGTAGGATTAAGTGATACTAAATACTGCAATAATTAGGCTGACCATATGAAAAGGAGGACAGGGCTCATGTAACTTTAACAGTTGTAGAGAAAAGGCAATTTCAGCCAGTGTCATTTGTATGTTATTCGTACCTGGTTAAATTCCCTCTTCATCAAAACAGTTAAAGCTACAGGGGCCCTGCCCTCTTGTGTATCTGGTCACTCTAGTGCCCGCAACTTTAATTGTTGTGATGAAGAGAAGATTTCCCCAGGGACTAATTGCATACAAATGACGCCTGCTGAAATTCCCTTTTCTCTGCAACTGTTAAAGATACAGGAGCCCTGTCCTCCTTTTCATATGGTCAGCCTAGCAATAATTAACACGGTGTACCCTACGATGTGTTACTGCACAAGATGGAAATTGTGTGGGTTTGTTACTAAATGACCCTAAGGGCCTATTTAGAAAATTCGCTATGGCATGGTTAGGCCGCTAATCCTTTTGCAATAAATGGTTAGTGAGCATGTTTAAATCATGGTTAGGAATGGTACACACAACACGTTAAGCCATAACGTTTAGCTCAAAATGCTTAACCACTGTGGCTTAGCATGTCATCCGAACAGCGTCTAAGTGTAGATCTGACCCAGGTCGTTGTGGAAAACCAAGATGGTGGCCGCAGGAGTTAGGAAGATTTTGTGTGTGTGTTTCTAAGGGGGCCTTCTCCATGACTCACCTATGTAGAATGTTTTGCAAGAATAGAGCTGAGATTCCTGTTAAGCATTTTGTGCCTGGGATCCCAAGGCAGGGTATCTGTAAGGATTCAGAGATGACCAACGTTGTTCACCTGCCTTTTATTCCTACAAGTTCTCCCTACTGCTCAATGTATTTCTTCAATGTGCTCCTTTTGTACTAAGTGTTCCGTCTTCCAAAGTTTCTTCTTTGTTCCTAGCTATTTAGTCGTAAGTGCAGATGGGAGTAGTCTATGTCTCAGATTGTTTGATATTCACAGTCTGCCGTATGTGAGGCTGATCCAAACAATTTCACCAGAAATTGAGTCCCTCACCATAAGGGCCTACAAACCGAATAATAACTAGAACCTTTTTATTCACTGAATCTATGCAGATTTCTACACTGATGATGAGAAATGAAGAAAGAATTGTTTCCACGTTGCAACTTCCTTTGCTTTGGCCTTCTTACTCCTGCTGTGTTTTTTTTCTTTTTCCATTTCCCCTTATCTGTACTTCACCCTTTTTCTTTTGTGCTTGAGGGGAGAATTCCATCAATGATCTTTGATACACAATTATAGTCTCCATTTACTGAGTAAGTCAACTGTGCAGACCTATCATGTTCGCACGGTGGTGGCTCACGTTCAGAATGGAGATGACAGGAGGGGGAAGAAAAAGAGCCAACTGAGGTGCTGGATACTGCAAATTATTATTATAGCTCAACATATTTCCAAGTTGAGGACTCTTTCCTCAGGACCTAGAAATGTAGACAAAACAAAGGATGACATGATAGCAAGAACAATACAGTAAACCTACAATAAATGTTTATTTCTTGCTGTGTTGGGCTTTCTCTGCTTAGATAGCTGACTCACCTAATTGCTCCCCAAACTGCCTTTCCTCCCAAGGTGTTTTGCCCCCTAAAGGAGCTTTTATGGCTGGGTCAACTAATTCAGCCTGCTATTATAATAATAATAATAATAATAATAATAATAATAATAATATTTCTTACCCACCTCTCCGCTTGGATTGAGGCAGGGAACAACAGCAAATACAAAACATGATAAAATACATAAAACTGATTAAAAACATGGCACACATTATTAAAACTGCATTAAAACATCATAAAAACTTCCTATTATAAAATCATGTGGGTTTTGGATGGTGCCACAGTCCATTTCTGGGGTTAATCAACTATGTAGTATAGCTCTCTTTTTCCTGGGAGTTTTGCATAGGAGTTTAGTAGTAGAGGTTGTGGGGATAGTGCGTGATGACAGAGTCTACATGGAAGAGTAATCCAGAGTGCCTAGAGAGTTGTTCCAGTGACCTGCAGGCTGTATGCCATGTTTGTCTTCCTGCCTGAGGACACAGGAAGGCCACTTGTAGCAAGTGCAAGCTAGTAGCTCTCCTAGAAGAGAAAGTAATGAGGTTTGAGGCACATCGCTACACACTTCAATGTATCAGACAGAGTGAGAGGTTTGTAAATGAGAGACAGGAGGCCCACTTGAAAGAGCAACAGAAGGAGGAGGTTTCCAAGGAAAAGGAAGAAAACAGTGCAAGAGGTAGAGGAGTGGAAGAATGTGGCACAGAGGACCAGGAGAATGGTTGCAGACTCTAAAAAAAGGGATGACATAGGTGATACGTAGGGAAAACTACATATTAGTAGGACTTAAGGACAAGATTCCGCAACCACAAATCTGAAATTCTTACCAAAAAACTGGAGCAGCCTGTTGCAAGACATTTCAACTCCCCTGCACATAATGTCCCAGATTTACAGTTGGTTCCAACAGAACAAACATAAAACCCTGATATGCTTGACAAAAAGAAAAAAACAATCTGGATCTATAGACTGAGAACTCTTCATCCAAATGACTTTAATCCGGAGGACAATTTGTAAGCATTATGCCCGTCATACCTCTGCTTTTTTCTCCTAAGGAACTTCCATCTCCAGGCATTCCAAACTGCCACTCCTGATACCTGTTTAACAGCACGACTACTGATGAGGGTAGAAACTGAAACGGTTACTTTGAAATGTATGTTTCCATACTCAGTTGTTAGTCTTTCTATCCTTTCTAATGTTTTATTATAAAACAATGCAAATTTAATTTAATATGTGAGATTGTCATAGCAAGCCAGGAACATTCTGCTGACCTGTACTGGTGGAGCTGAAACAGGTTTGGACTTTGATCAGAAGGGAGAAAGTCTGGTTGAGTTTGGCCAGAGAAAGGAAAGTGAAAGCATTTTAATTTGGTGTTGGCTAGTGGCTAAGATGTTTCTAGTTGGCATTTTATGGCTCTTTAGGTTTTAGCAATTGTCTGTTGCGGTTTCCATCCAAGTTGGTGTTGTGCAATGATTAATTGCAAACTCCCATCATCAGTCTCCTCTCAGCCCTAAGGCACCATCGTCGGCTTTAGGCAAGCTGCTGTTCTTTCAGCCTCTCCGGGCCCCACCTCCCCACCCCACATTTTGCAAGTTTAGAATAACAATACTGGCCTAACTTAGAGGGCTGAGAGAAAGTATATGAAAGTATTTGTGCTGTCTCCATGCCTATGTGCTGTGGTAAGAGTCTTGAAATTAGACTCATATAGTTTCGTGTCCCAACCGTCACTATCCCAATCAGACGAAAGACATGTGTAAGATCGAAAACTGGCTGCAGCTCTTTAATTTCCTTCTTGCAAGAAGTGACCATCTAGGAATCAAAACCTAGAAAATGGTACTGGCTACATATTTTGAACATCCTTAAATAGGAAAAAATCATACAGGGATACAGGGATCTGGTTCAGTTAAACAGTGATTAATTCTACCAATCCTGAATTATCTAGAATACACATAAGCTTCAAAGAATCTTCTGATGTGGATTCAGTTAACTCTATCTTTGACTAAGAGATAGAATCCACAAACGTTGCAATCTTTGCCAGATGTAATGTTGTCATAGCTTGTCTCCTAAGAAGGCAAAGTCTATTGCTGTATCAGTTTTTTTCTTTAACCTTTTGTCCGGCTTTTAGGAATGTAGCTACTATTAATTCCCCTACGTGTTTTCCTCTTGCTAAGTTAACCTGAGGTCTTTCTGAGACACACTTTATTAACTCTTATTTCAGAGGCACGTATAAGGGAATTTTGAATTATCTTACCACAGTGCCCTGCGTTGAGGCACTTTCCAGCCAGGTTAACACAAGCCCCTTCTTTAAATCCAACAAATCTTCATTAAACAGTCCTCTTTAACAAACAATAAAGAAAGGTAACTTACATTCCACAAGAAATTAAAGAGGTACTCTAAGGAGAAATATGTAATGGATGCTGTATGAAAAAAGGTGAAGCCTGGTAAATGATGATAATAATAATAATAATAATAATAATAATAATAATAATAATAATAATAATAGTGTGCTCTGCCAGGTCCTCTGAGCCTCTTGCCTCTTTGCTGTCTAGGCCTAAAATAAGAAAAATCTCCCACCCAAAGAGAAGTCTTTACTAATCCATTCCAGACTGCTAGGTTCCAGCTACAGCAGGCCCAGCTAGCAGATCCTTTATCTCTACAGGATCGGACGCAAAGAGTGCTTATCAATGGTACCTTTTCACACTGGGGGGAGGTAACGAGCAGGGTACCGCAGGGCTCAGTCCTGGGCCCAGTGCTCTTCAACATTTTTATTAATGATTTGGACGAGGAGGTGCAGGGAATGCTTTCAAATTTGCAGACGACACAAAATTGGGTGGGATCACTAATACCCTGGGAGACAGAAACAAACTCCAAAGTGATCTTGATAGACTGGAGCACTTGGCTGAAAATAACAGAATGAAATTTAATAGGGATAAATGCCAAGTTCTACACCTAGGAAAAAGAAACCAAATGCACAGTTATAAGATGGGGGATACTTGGCTCAGCAATACAACAAGCGAGAAGGATCTTGGAATTGTTGTAGATCACAAGCTGAATATGAGCCAGCAAATGCTATTTTGGGCTGCATTAATAGAAGTATAGCTTCCAAATCACATGAGGTACTGGTTCCCCTCTATTCAGCACTGGTTATGCCCCATCTTGAGTATTGCGTCCAGGTCTGGGCACCACACTTCAAGAAGGATGCAGACAAGCTGGAGCGTGTTCAGAGGAGGGCAACGAGGATGATCAGGGATCTGGAAACAAAGTCCTAGGATGAGAGAATGAAAGAACTGGGCATGTTTAGTGTGGAGAAGAGAAGATTGAGGGGAGACATGATAGCACTCTTCAAATACTTGAAAGGTTGTCACACAGAGGAGGGCCAGGATCTCTTCTCGATCAACCCAGAATGCAGGACATGGAATAATGGGCTGAAGTTACAGGAAGCCAGATTCTGGATGAACATCAGGAAAACTGTCTGTTAGAGCAATACAACAACGGAACCAATTACCTAGGGAGAGACAGCTGGACAACCATCTGTCAGGTATGCTTTAAGGTAGATTCCTGCATTGAGCAGGGGGTTGGACTTGATGGCGTTATAGGCCCCTTCCAACTCTACCATCCTGTGATTCTACTTTAAAGAGCAGGGGGCAACACAGTTTTACTGGAACAAATCTTCTCGACATATTATACATCATTTATATAGCACATTTTTAGTGTTCAAAATATTTAATTTACATCCTGAATATACAGTTTCCTAACAAAGAAATAAATGCACTGTAAACCTGGTTGCTACTGTGAAATAATAGAAAAAAGGAACTTTCATTTTCATTTTTCCCCAATTTTTATTGTGAATTTATAATCAAACAAACCATAAAGAAAATAAAAAAATAAAAAATAAGCATATGCAGCTACATATTTCAAAAGCCTCAGTTTCAAATATCACAATTTCTAAATAAGTACAAAAGAGAAAAAGGTAGTACAAATTATACATAAACATGCGTAAAGACAGACCAAATGTCTTGAGTAAATGTCCATTCGTAAATGACGCCTGTATTCAAATGCTGCTAATGTTGTTAAGTCTTCAATCTGTTGCATTATAAGAGAGTGTAGTTTTATCTTTCCAATGTTGTAAAATAATTCTTTTGGCAGTTAAAAGGGCGTGAAAAATCCATTTCCGTTAACTGTGTGTTAGTTTCCAAGCGGCTGGTACATAATTTAAAATGACATGTACATCTGAAAATATTAAAGAGCTTTCTAATACAAAATTTATGCAACTGATAATTTCCTCCCAAAAGGTGGCAACTATTGGACATTTCCAGAACATATGAACAAAAGAAGCATTAGCTGTGTGACATAGCTTCGACTATGGGGCGGTATATAAATGGAATAAAATAAATAAATAAATAAATAAAACCTATATTAAACAGACGCTGTGGTGTCCAGTATACCCGAAACAGTATTTTTTGCTGGATAAGATGTAACCGGAGACCCACTGACATATCTGATATGGATGCCAAAACAATGGCCCATTGTTTCGATAAAATAGGACACTCCAATTCCCTATTCCATTCCTGCTGAAGCCCCATTGCATCATATTTATTCACTGATCATAAGAATTTATAAACAAGAATTGTGGGCCAATTTACCCAGTCAGCCTCAATAAGTGCTTCCAATTGCAAAGGAGATTCTGAAGCAGTGAACCCTGTTGGGCCAAATATAGATTCTAACAAATGTTGCAGTTGCAAATACTGCCGTTCAGCTATGGTGGGTAATTAAAATTTATCACGCAGAGCTGAGAATGACAAGAAATCATCTGCACTCACCAATTGGTCCAGGGTAAAAACCATTCTATCTGTCCAAGTCCGTCATAAAAACATTTTCTTTCCTATTTTTAGATCTGGATTTCCCCATATGGTTAGTTTGGCATGAGAAAATGAATCAAACTGTAATTGGTGTGACAATATATGCCACACATCTCTAACTGCTAAGATTGTGGGGGGGGGGGGGGGGGGCTGTTTCCACTTTAATATGCCAAGGACCTAATGTGATCCATTTGGAAAGAGGCTCCAGACAGGATGATTCCAAAACTGACCAAGGTGGAAAATCAAATCTAAGTGGAAAGGCCCAAAATTTAGTGCAGGTGAGCAAGTAAGCCCGATGGAATGTAGCAAGGTCTGGAAAGCCAAACCCACCCTCTTTAATTGAAAGTTGCATCCTTTTCAGGGATATTCTTGGTGGAGAGGAACCCCAAAAGAATTTACGGAACAAAGTATTACGTTTTTGAAAATACTTGCTGGGTATAAGTAAGGGGATTCCACGTATAACATAAACAATTTGAGATATAGTATTCAACTTAAGTGTATTAACCTTGCCCCATAAACTTAACTTCAAAGATGCCCATCTATCAATGTCTCGAGAAATATAATTAATCAACTTCGGCCCCCTCTAGAAGAGGTCGCTTTTACGGCTGATTCTCTGAATATGCACATTAACTTACACTCGAGTTTACGCCTAATACCTATATATGAGAGGCGTGGAGGCGAATTATGGGCTCCTTACAATGCGCTTTAAAGTTGTTTTCATACGTTTAATTGCATTACCAATTAAGCATATAGCGATGTCCGAACGGGGAAATATTGACAAAAGCACCACCCTGTTTCCTGGTGGAACTGCCCCTTCAGTTTCCCGCCATTTGTTAACCCTGCCCACCTGAATCTCCCACCTTTGGTTACCTGGGTCACCTGGTTTACCTCTTCCTTTGTGCCCGATCGCCATTTGTAATAGTCCCCCCCAACTGCTCTGGAGTAACTGGAAATCAAGCCTATGGCTTCGGACAGGCTCTTACAGGATGTCTTGCCCACCCCTTTCTGATTCCTCCAGCCACGCCTTCCTTTGCAGTCAGCAACATACACACAAAATGTACGTACATACGCATGCCTCCTGGGGAGTCCCCCCCCAATGTTAGTTCCAGACGCCCCTTATCGCCCCCTCCTTCACAACCTCCTACAAGGCACATCTGCCACTTCAAGAGCAAATTTTTCTGTAGCCTTTCTGTTACAATGTTGCACTTTGCACTGATGTCCCAGTTCCATTCAAACTTCACATAATCTCCAGACACCGAGATGCCAGCACAATTTGGTTCTGGAATGCTCAGTGCTGAGCGGTCCAGAGGGCAACCTTGCCATCCCAGCAGGTCTTTGCGTCACAGAGGTGGGTTACTGGGCAGGTGAGAGGACTGGGCGCTGCCCCCCCCCCAAAATTCCCTGGCAGGCACTGATGTCTCTTTATCCCCTCTTCCCCTGTCCTCTCTTCCACACAACAGTGCGTCTGCTGTTATTCCATCTAGCTGTACTCAAGAGACAGAATGGTCGGTTGCAACTGCACCTTTGCGGTACGGAGCACTCATTGCGTGTCCTTCATCGTCGAATGAGGAGATTTGAGCATATTGTCCGGTGTGCCAACCGCCAGTGCCATTAGAATGATCGGGCAGAGACCCCATTCCCGTGTGTTTCCCACATGCGCTGTGCCTTTCTGATTACTCCAATCACGCTTTGTAATGGGATTGTGCCCACCTGTAACCATTTGTAGAATAAAGATATTGCACTGGTATCTCAGTACTAAATGGTCATTTTGGTCCAATATACCAGACACACACACAGACACACACAACTTCCCGGTAAAGCAATGACAGAAGGGGGGAGGTAACTCAATGCGCCTTACTCCCGAGTAACAGTGCGCAAGACAACAGCTCAATGGCAATTACTCGCTTGCACTGCATGGAGACAAGTTTCACTGCCTTTTTCCAGCCAGAATCCCAGCAAGGGAGCAGGGGGTGGGGAGGGTTTGCATTAGCGGATCTCAAATTATGTGCACATCCTTATTCCAACCCCCTTGCTTCCTGTAGAACCAGCTCCATGTGAGTAGTCCTGCATCTCAACGAAAGAAAGATTCCAGAGGGGTTTTAAAAGAGACTTTACTTTAAATACGGGTACGATCAGCCATTACTAAACAGTCCATCAGGACTGAAGGGAAGAAGAAGAAGAAGAAGGAAGTAGGGAGGGAGGAGACAGGAAATGACAAAACACAGCGGTGGGAGGTGTTCCCGCCGAAGGGGCGAAGGGGTAGTTCTTCATGCATGACATCACCACCACAGTCCACCCACTATCGCCGTTAATGCAACTGCTAAGAAGTTGTTTACACTAAGATAAGGTGCTGTAACTTCGGAGGAAATTAAAAGTCGCTATTTAATGCAAAATCGAAAAAGCACATTAACAAGGATAAAAATTGGCTGCATGCCTGATTTGCACTTCGTTCTTATAGAGATAAAACCATGAATGTGCCATGCATGAGCCTTAAATCGATCGTCTAGAGGAACCCTTATTTAAATTTAACTTAATCATTTGATATATGTCTCTGGAAATGATTATTCCTAAATAAGTGATCGAATCAGGACACCAACAAAATTGCCAGTTGGCTAATACACTAGAATGTATATTATCTCCAATTGGCATTATTTCCGACTTTGACCAATTAATTGAATTGCCAGACAAATCACCAAAAATGTTAATCAGTTTCATCAAAGCAGGAACCGACGACTGGAGTTTTGAAATAAATAGTAAAAGATCATCTGCATATAGAATAATTTTAAATTCTAAATCAGCATGTGGAAAACCATGAATACTGCTACCTTGCCTAATGGCACATGCCAGGTGTTCCAAGAATAAATCAATTATCAACGGGGAAAGTGGACATCCCTGTCTAGTACCCCGACCAAGTAAAAAAAAAGTAGAAAATAATCCATTAGTCCTTACTCTAGCTCTTGGGGTTGAGTACAAAAATTTTACCTATTTCAAAAATTCAGTTGGGAAGCCGAAATTAATCAAAGTAATAAAAATAAATTTCCAGTGAATTTTATCAAAGGCCTTTTCTGCATCTAAAGAAATAATTGCTGACTGATCAGTTCTTTTAGTATTTGAAGTGACCAGTTCGACTACTAATTTAAGATTATCTGATCCCTGTCTATTTTTAATCAATCCCACCTGGTCTGGTTGAACCAATGCTGCAATAACTTGTTGCAATCTATCGGGCAACATTACAGTCAATATTTTGATATCCACATTAATTAATGATATAGGTCAATAGCACAATAGGTATGATCCTTGCCAGGCTTAGGAATCACAGTAATATAAGCATCATTTAACGATGAAGAAAGAAAGCCTGATTCAAAGATGTGATTATAAAGACTATAGAGCTTTGGAGCTAGAAAGCTAGAGAAAATTGTGTACTGCTCAATTGGAAACCCATCTGGTCCAGGTGATTTCCCAGTGTTCATATTCATTATTGCATTCATAATTTCCTCCAAGAGTAATGGGGCTAGAGGAAACTGCCATTGTAGTGCATCTAAGCATGGAAGATTAGTAGTAGGGGGGAAAAGCCTCTATGTCTTGCTCTGATATCTCTCTACCTTTACTGTAAAGATCAGTATAGAATTTTAAAAACCGTGAGTTTATATCTATAGGAGAAGTATATACTTTATCATTCTTCTCATCCTTGATAGATGAGATAACATTTCGATGTTTTTGCTGCTTAAGACAATGTGCAAGAATCTTACTAGGATGTTCACCATTTTCCCAGTATACTTGTCCTAGGCAAGTCAAAGTGAATTCTGTCTGCTGTGAAAGAATAATATTCAATTCATGCTTAGCATTCTGCAAATCTTGGTAATGTTGTGCAGTGGGGGAGATGGCAAACTGGGTTATGAGGGGTTTCAGCTTCTTACCTAAATACGACTGTTGGGTTCTTTTGATTTTTTTTTAATAAGCAGCATAGGCAATGATTCGACTGCGGATAAAAGCTTTGCTAGCCTCCCACTTGATAGCGCATGAACTAGCTGTATCCTCATCAGTTTTAAAGTACTCTGTCAATTCAGCTAGCATCTGAGTTTTAAACTTCTCATCATTAAGAAGAGAAACATTAAGGCGCCACTGGCCAGAGGCCCTAGGAGTATCGGATAATTGCAATTCCAAGCAAACTGGGGCATGGTCTGACACTGCTAATATGTTCATTTTACAATCTTTTATTTGATCTATCAGGGATGTCGAAACCAAAAAATATATAATCTAAAGCAATTATGATGAACTGATGAAATAAAAGTATACTCTCTATCAGCAGGATGTAATATTCTCCAGGCATCAGTTAAGCCATATTCCATCATGTAGGCCTGAAGTGCCAGTCTCGCAGCTGTTTGAGTCTTAGGAGGAGGTGTACTTCTATCGAGCAAAGGAACTAAAACCTCATTAAAGTCCCCACCCACAATCAAATAATCATAAGCAATATCGACCAGATTGCTAAAACAATCATGAAACATATCTGGTGAATCGATATTAGGTCCATATACATTAATCATGGCAATTACTTTATCCATATACTTCCCAAACAAAATCAAAAAGCACCCCTCGGTATTAAGAATCACAAGTTGAATTACAATAGAGAGTAATTTATGGATCAAAATTGCCACCACATTACACCGTGTTGAAGTATCTGACACATAAACCTCACCAACCCAGTCCTTTCTCAACATATCTTCATCCACAGCCATCAAATGAGTTTCTTGCTCTTTTAACTTAGAAAGTACTCTTTTCCGCTTTTTTACATTTCGCATCCCTTTGGCATTCCATGAGATCACATTAACCATTGAAAAAACACTATAAAATTATTTACCCCACCACACATACAGTTCTTTCCAGATTTGTAAACAACAACTAATATTACATAGCATGGATTGTATAGCAAATGATTCCAACATTTATGTTTGAAATGAACCATTTCTGACAACCTTAGAGTAATATTTGTAATATTGGAACTGAGAAAACTATTAAAATTACCCAGAAACATACATAACATAAGGGGGAAATCCCCCCAAATAAAAATAAAATAACCCCATTTGTGATGAAAAAGTGCCCCCAACCCACCCAACAAAATAACAACAATTACAAAGATAAACTTAACCAAAACAAAACAAAAAACAAAATAAGAAAAAATAAAAAATTTGCCTTCCATTTGGACCAATGTGCAACTGTGAGACTCCACCAAGCCCCTCCCATATGCAAAATATGAATATAAAACAAGAGTACAAAGAAGCAGATTTTACAAGCAAGAAAGAAGGGGAAAAACATTTTAAAAAAAGAAATATGAATCAATGGTTATTCAAAATACCCATTTAAAATATGAGCTACTAGAAAGAACTATTGATATGGTACATATAGCCAATGTTTAGTAACAAAACTATACAAATAATATGAAAATTATATATGGTTATTGTACAAGTTGATACATTGAAGGAGAGATGTAGGAACTTTTTATTATCTGCTTTTCTGTATTATTATAGTGCTGGGGAAGGGGAACATGGGGGAGGGTTAGTGAATGCTAGGGTGGGGGAGCAAAGGGGGCAAGTAGGCATACAGACATAGAACACTGTTATCAGGGGTTAGATGCTTCATTTAGATGGAATCTGATAAGAGAATGATTTGGAAATATGATTTGATGTAGCTTAAAGACTTGTGACTCATGAAAGACTTGTACCAGCTATGTTGCTTAATGACATAGCCATGAGGGCTTGTGACTTGATATTGCAAAAAGGTATCAGTCATATAAATGTGTGACTTATATCAACCTTATATAGGCTGACCAGATAAAATCCAGGTCAGGGCTCATGTAACTTTAACAGTTGTAGAGAAAAGGGAATTTCAGCCAGTGTCATTTGTATGCAATTAGTTCCTGGTGCAATTCCCTCTTCATCACAACAGTTAAAGTTGCAGGGGCCCTGCCTTCTTTTGTATATGGTCACTCTAGTATAGTGCATGCACCTTTAACTGTTGTGATGAAGAGGGAATATCACCAGGAACTAATTGCATACAGATGACACTGGCTGAAATTCCCTTTTCTCTGCAACTGTTAAAGTTACATGAGCCCTGTCCTCCTTTTCATATGGTCAGCCTAACCTTATATATTCCTTTTAAGAAAACTAAGTGAAAGGTCTAGGATCAAGAACAGGTGAAGTTGTGGTTAGAAAATCCCCGTGTCCATAAGAATAGAGAAGCAAAACAGACAGTTAACCACAAGAAATAGGGAATTTGACCTTTAGTTGTCACAAACACCTATGTCAGAGGAGGATGGTATATTCTGGGAAGAAGAATAGTCTAGATTATGACATGGACCAATAGATTTGGCCATTTCAGAATAAATTAATATATAATAAGAGGGAGGTCTTTGTCTTTGGAAAGGGTATTTAAGTCTAGCCAACAGGAACCACAAGGTCTTTCCTTTCCCTCAGGCATGGTATCCAGGATGTTGCTCTGAGCCTAACTTGAAGGCCTCAGTAACTCTTTGGTTGCCTGGGAGAAATGAGAGTCCCTCTATGGAGTAGAATTCCTTCACAGAGTATGTATGAATGTTGTCATGGGGGGGGGGGGGGTGTTTGGCTATGTTTCTCTATGTACTCAAGAAATCTACCAGACTTGTGAGTATATCTCTTTAATTTGCTTTGCTGAATGGAGAGGTTTGTGTGTTTGCTCAATTTTAACTTCCTTAAATTGTTTTAATAAATGTTTTAAAGCAATAACTGTTTCATTGAGTTCATGAGTATGGGTAAAATCAATCATTCTGAGTATCTATCTTCATATCCTCCTATTCAGTCTGTATTCAGTGTCCCTTAAATAAAAGTCACCTGAAAAATCCCCTCCTTCAGAGAGAAAAGGAAATGATAATAAGGGGAGAAAGAAAGAAAAAGAGAGAGAAACTGGGCAATGAGAAAGAGTGAGAGAGAGAGAGAGAGAGAAAGGAAATAGAAGCAATGGAATGCAAAACAAAGAGCTCTGGCATAATGCCCAGACTTCTTATCAAAAATGGCTGAGAGTAAGTGAAAACAAGCTGGGAAACTCTGGCTAGCAACCAAGTCAGTGAAAACAAGCTGGAAAACTCTGGCTAGCAACCAAAGACTAGCTGATCAATTTCAAGTTGAAGATTGATCCTGGGTTTTAATTTTAATGCCGGTGAGAAATGTCTCTGCTGTGTCAGGACTCGGGAACCGCTTCATCTGGCCTTCAAAGGAAACGCAAAATATGGCCGGATATTTTATTTACTATTGGATTGTGGGGATCTGCCTTGCTAGGATTCTCACCTTGGTAAATTGCCTTCTTCTGTCACTGACTTCCTTGGTGTAATTAGGGAGTATCAATATCTTCTCATTGGCGGGACCCCACCACAAGTCTCCTATTTGTCTGGCTGTGCAAAACAGATAATCTTTGGTAGAAGCCCATAAAAACTGAACTATGACTGGTCCTGCTGTAGGACCCCGCATAGAGCCATGAATGTGATATGCACGCTCAGTATCCAGTGGGAAATCAGGAGGCAATGTCAGTAACTCACACAAAAAAATTCCCATAAACTCAGCCAGGTGAAGATCTGTCGAGAGATCTTTAGGAAGCAGAATATGCAGATTAGCCATTTGATTGAAAGCTTCTAGCTGTGCAACCCATGTTTATAGTATACTATGTGAAGCATTCATAGCAGTTTCATGGGCAGAGATCTGATCTTCAAGTGCATCCGTTTTAGACTCCACCTTTCGAAGACGAACATGAATCAAGTCTACAGACCCCTGGAGACTATAGAGTCCTGTAACGGTTTCAGCTGTTCTAGCTGCTTTGATTGAGCAAATAGCTGTAAATTAATTTTTTTATCAAAGCAAGTAGCACCATTCTCTCCTCCGCAACTTTGGAAAACTTTGAGGGAGGGGGGCTTGGTAGCATAGGTGGCGTCCCAGTGCTTTTCTGCCCCCTCATTGTCAACATGGCCAAAACCCACCTCCGAAACACAACAAGTAGATAGAAATGTAGAAAAGCAAAGCTAGAAGCTCAGACAAAGTTAATAGTAAATACCCTGATGACAAGACCGTCTCTTGGAAGTTTTCTTAAAGCTGAAACTCGGGAGAGATGCAGTGGACATTCGACTACACCGCCATCTCCAACTGGAAGCCTCAAACTTTTATTTTCATGGGATGGAGCATGGGAAAGAAACTGTCCTCCCTGAAACCGAAAGGATTAGGATTATTAAAGTTTTCACAACATTTCAGTCTTGTTGGTGACTGTGTGCTAAGGAGTTTCTTTTGTTCCAGATCCTATTCAATCTATTTAAATGAAATCTTTGGTGCACTTGATGTGCTTGCCCATGAAGTGTTTCCATATGGTTCAGCTTTATATTTAAAGGGCTCTTGACCCATTGATGGGCTCCAATCCATCACCTCAAGGGAAGCCACACTATCATGCAAGTGCTGTGTGTAATGGCGCAACACAAGTGTGATGCCGGGCTTTGTGGAATTCGGCAGATACTCCCATTCACCATTTAGCTCACCCCCCATCATTTCAAAGTTGAGCCAAATGGTGAAACCAAAGTAAACAAAAAAGTGCTTGTCTATGTAAACATTCAGAATGAAGGAGTCCTCCAGGTGAAAACAACAAACATTATTTTATATGCCCCAATGCATTTAGCCCTTCTTCAGAAGCACTATGAATACAAACAATATGGAACTAGAATAGAATAGAATGGAACTTCTGGGCAAACTCAAATAATTAAATACAAACACAAACTTTAAAATGTCACTCTCATAATTTTGATCAATAGCAAAACAAAACATGAAGAGGGCAGCCAAATTATTTACAACTGGAGTTGGCATATTGTGTTGCATGTTTTCATTTTGGGTTTATTGCAAGTCTGTTGCATTGATAGGGTTGCTCTTTGAACCTTATGAATATATTTTTGTATCCTCAAACCCCATATTTCTGTCTCAACTTTGGAACTGATGATATTTGCATCAGTCAAATACAGGCACAGTTTAGATAATTTTCCAAAAAAAAAAAGACAACAGGACATGAAGAAAATATGTATGTCCAAGATTTCTTCATGATTCTCCAAGAGTTGGTGTGGAGAATCTTGGTCTATAACAGTGGTGGGCAACATACAGCCTGAGAGTCACGTGCAGCAGTGGCAAAATAATATTTTTTTAAATGGTGATTTGACACCAAAATTCAGCTGGAAACCACCACGAAGATTCAAAACTGCCAAATTAGGCTTTTTTTCAAGATAACGTTTGCCTTTTTGCATCTTCATAGTGGCTTGTTGCTGAATTTCAGTGGCAAACTGCACAGGTTTTTGCCACCACAAACTTCAGCACCATGGCGCCGCAGCGGTGAAGCCCCTGGACTATCTGAAGTTGCTCTATGTGATCTAAGAATGCCAGAATTTGCATTTCTGCGCTATCATGTGTTATGCCTAGAAAACAAATGTATTAACACAACATCTTATGCTGCTCATTTTGAAAGGAATCACCTTGCCAGGGATGAAATGATAATCACTGGGAGACGTCCTTTTCCAATGTGTTACGAATGTATTATACCTCTGAAGTGCTATTTTCAGGGCACTGTTTACACCAGTGGCTTAGCATCTGAAGTGCTATTTTCAGGGCACTGTTTACACCAGTGGCTTAGCATCTGAAGTGCTATTTTCAGGGCACTGTTTACACCAGTGGCTTAGCGTCTGAGCGAAAACATGGGTGGGCAGCTTGTTCTTGCCTCCACATGTTTTTGCCTACAACTTCCATCAGCCCTGGCCAGAATAACTGGTGATGACTGAACATGGGAGTTTTAGGCCAAAATATCTGGAGAGCCACCCAAGTTGCCCATTCCTGCTCTAGATGATGCTCACTAGAAAACTGCTTGGAGCAATGAGAACACGTGTCAATGGGAAACTGTGTCTATTACTTCCGGTAGGCCTCATTGTTATTATCGCACCAATGTTATTGCAATGGGATACTTAAACAGTTACCATCATCTACGTATCATTAAGTTTGCCTGTTTACTAAACAGATTAACAGGTGAGTGATAACTGGCACACTACCAATGCAAATACGTTTCTGCATACAGCTCTCCCTCTAACTCAGTAGCGGGGAACTTCCAGCCTGCCAGTCCTCCGCTATCAGCCTGCCAAGGCCCCACTCCCTTCCTGTAACTCCACCCCTTGGAAAAGCCAAAGGAAACCTCCTCCATTGGAAACAGCGGAGCAGCAGGGAAGAGAGAGCTGCTGCAGCTGTTCCTAAAGGTTTCTTCTCTGTGCTCTGAGAAGGACACAGACAGAGAGAAGGGTGGGAAAAGAGAGGAGAGAAACAGAGGAAGAGAGAAGGGAGGAAAGTGTAAATGTGTGTGTGTGGGGGGGTAGTCTGTGATCCCACTATTGTCTCCCACTCCACCCACATCTGCCTCGAGCCCCACCCACTGCCGGAATGCAGGCCCTGAGTCCTTGCCCACTGCAGCTTTCAGGCTCCAAGATGTTCCCACCCTTGTTCCAACAGACTGGAGAAATTATATATTAAACAAAATAAGAAACTTCAAGATGGTACTAAGCCTTGTGTAGGTTGTGTGTGCTTGAAAATAATTGCTTATTTCAACAACCTTTAATTAACTGTCAGTGATCCAAATGAGAGCATTTTCACTGTTGTAATGCTTTTATTAAACTATTAATCAGTCTCATATTTAATACATTTACATTATTAAATTTAAATATAGAATCGTAGAGTTGGAAGGGACCTTGCAGCTCTTAGCATTAGGAAGTTTCTCCTAATATTTCGATGAAACCTGCTTCCTTGCAATTTCTACCCATTGGTTCCAGTCCTGCCCTCTGGATATGTTTTAAGCGTACTGAGTAAAGGCCCTAACCAATATGAATACTAGAAATTAATCTATTATGTTTGTCTACAGGACAGGCACATCACGGTCAAGTTTCCTACCTTGTTCCTCCAAATCATCTGGACTCTGATCATGAAAGACAATCATTTAAGGGTGAGTTGGCAACATATCCATCCTTTGCTGGAAACATTAATTGCCTAACCTCAGATTGATTACATTATCAATCCCATGGAGAGTGTTTTGTCCCAAAGAGAATATTCTGCGGTTGCTCGAATTTGAAAATGTCAAGGCTTCCTGAACCAGGTATAGTTCATTTTTATATATTGCTCCCAAGACATTGTACTGAATATGGTCATGAGTCTGTTTCATGGCTGTGTTTTTTAATGACTTTGCCATGTTCTCTGGGTCTCAGTAATACTAGAAACCAACCAACCAGAGCTATATCTTTCTTATGCTTGCAAATTAAACCGGGATGGTTTATAGGTACATTCTTTGTTTTCTTGGAATTAGAAGAAATGTGCCATTCACATGTTAGAAGTGCCCCACTCACCTCAAAACACTTTAGAATGCGCAAAGAAGTAGCAACAATTGCAACATGAATGGTGTTCACTTCCAGTTCCATTCAAAGGGGGAAACATGCAAGCAAACTTGGATAATATGTTGGTTCAGCACTGGTTGACGGAGAGGCGGGTAAGAAATAAATTGTTATTATTATTATTATTATTATTATTATTATTATTATTATCTTAAATGAAATCATTCATACTGAGAGAGTAGTTCTCCTACAGGATTGGAGTACACCTTTGTAAATTATGGGTACGATATGAAACGCTGGAATGCAAGGATCATTTCTCTGCAAAAAAAAAAAAAGTACACATGTTTTGTGTTGTATAACCATAGCCAAGTCCTTCTAAGTACTCATTTTCACGATCTTGTCTATTTAAAAGTCTCTCCCTTATCAGCATATTTAATAATTATATCTGGGTTTTGCACCAAATTGTGTGGTGTCTGAGGTTCCACTCTACACAAATTACACCAATGTAGAATGTGGACCTGGGACAATACAAAGTATGAAAGGTATCAATTGTCTACTTATAACATAATATATAGGCCTTACTGTCCTGAAAAATGATGACAAATGAATTGTAATTGCAGGGGATCATATTCATTTATTTATTTATTTATTTATTTATGACATTTCTAATCTCCCCAATAACTAATATGCTTTAGGTATATTACAAATTAAAAAAAGGTATACATAAAAAAGAAGAGAACTTTACTCAGTACTTTTCAGTATTCTGTTGGAAAAATTCACTATCAAGTTGGCTTCCCTTCTGATTGGTCAATTTCAGTTCTCTCTTAACATTTCTGCCTCTAGAGTAGTTTATCATTCTTATCTCTACTCATTCAGTCTCTTACAAAAAGTCTGTTCCTTCAATTGCTTGTATAATTTCTGAACATCCCTGCTGGCAGACTTATGCGAACAACTTGCTTTTAGTTGTTGTTGTTTTGGGATTTTTCTTAAAGTTTGGGTTCTTTTGTACTTCCCATCCCTTAAAAATATCTTAACGTTGGTTGCACTATTAACTACTAGTTTTCACCAACCTTTAGTAAAACAAATGTTATTCTGCTACAAATACTTTATAAGATTATTAATGATTGTTCGTAAGCGTATTAATTGCTTTCTCTGACAGCCAGAAAATTGAATATTCCAGTAGTTGTTATACAGACAGAGAAGAGACATGAGTTCATTGTTGTTATTTTTCCTGCTGAAAAACCACTGTGGAAGTAATTCCACCTCAACTTTCCCTGCACAGTGGAATATCCTTACTTTATGAATAGGGATAAAGAAGAAATCTGTTTGGTTTGAATTTTTATATGAATTTACCAAATTTATACCTCCCAATCTATATCTGAACTGGAACACACTTGTGCCCTGAAATCCATGCTTTTCAGAATTTTGTGATGTAGTTCACGACTCATAAAATATGCAAGGAAACATGCATGCAAAGCCCCATAACCTTAGAGAAGAATTGCTTGTAAAAAGTGTGCACATTAGGAAAAGGGCATACAAAAAACATATATTCAGAGAAATGGGCACAAACAAGCCTACCATTTTTCATGCTGACATTTTTCGCTGAATTTGCAAATTAATGCAGAAATGGGCTGAAACAAAGTTAAAGTCAAGGCAATGAGAACCTGGATAAAACTGAAATTGATTCAATAGTTTTTTTAAAAAAAACATCTGCAGCTTTAAGTACAGATTCAAGCTTCAAAAAGTCAGGGAATTGCAAGCTAAGGGTCTTAACTGACATGCCCCATGATCAGTGATGATGTTATGCAACATCACAAATTGTGTTTGATTACAACCTTCTCTTCCTTGGTCTTTCAGGCCCAAATTCAGATGTAGAGGATGGAGTGCCTGGGACCAGCAAAGATGCCCCATGTTGTCCTGGTCCCGTCTTACTTTATGAAGCATCAGAGCCCTACAGTTTTGCTAGAGGAATCCTCCTGCGATTTGATCCATGCCAGTTCATTGCTTATATCAGTAGCTGGCAGAGTCGGTTAAAAAGTGGGAGGGAGCCCTCTTCTAGCACTAAGGCTAGATGCTTCATAAGGCAATATAGGACCAGGGCAATGTGAGGCACCAAGTGGGTGTGTGGAGGGTACATTGTAAGCATGCACAATTTCTGACATTGCACAGCATCATCACTCATTATGGGGCATGTCAGTTAAGGCATCACTCTTAGTTTCCCATTTACTGGCTAGTGGAGCTTGAGTCTACATCAGATAAATGATCATTGAATTTCCATCATTTTTGAACAGGAAGTTTATAATTACAGTGTTGGCAATCCTGCCCTCTCCCCAAAGTATTTGAATCTGCTTTCTTGCAAGTTTACCTAAATGATAAATGGACTTACAAATACTTAATGGTAATCATGATTTCATGCCAAGCGTTGGATTCTAAGGTCTTGGGGAAAACATCCATGGATAGAGGAGTCTGTCCGCTGCAGACAGCCCCCCTCCACATGTACAAAGTGATGAGAAGGGGGAGAGAAGGGGTGGAGGTAAGGAATACATCCCTGCTTCCTTTCCTCATGGGTAGAGCTTACACATGATAGGAATGGCTGAATAGGGATAGATTCTTACAGCTATCTTAATAATAATAATAATAAATAATAATAATAATTTATCTCTTACCCGCCTCTCCGTTTGGATCGAGGCGGGGAACAACAATATAATAAAATACATAAAACTGATTAAAACATGACACACATTATTAAAACTGCATTAAAACATCCTAAAAACATCCTAAAAACATCCTAAAAACATTCTAAAATTCCACTGGATTTTCCCGCCGGAAGAGAACAGTGGCTTTCTTAAATTCTAAAAGACTGTTAAGTTGACGAGTCTCCTCCGGCAGGTCATTCCACAGTCTGGGAGCGGCAGAAGAAAAGGTCCTCTGGGTAACAGTTGTCAGCCTAGTCTTGGCCGACTGTAGTAAGTTGGTTCATAGAGTACGATTGCTCATTCTGGGTAAGGTTTGAGACGTTCCTTGCATGTCTTTTTCCCACCTCAAAGAAAGCAAGAGCAAGGATCGGGGCTCTTGCCTTGCATTTCTGCTTTTAAAAAGGTGGTTTGAGGCCCTGGGTCCTTCTTCTCCCTTTGCCTGTGCATTCCATCTCCACCCCCACCCCCACCCCAAATTCTCTGAAGGTCAAACTCTGTATGACTCAAGATGTACCCAGGTTTTTAGTTCCCTGAGATAGCTCTCAGCTTGAAAGAACATGGCTGCCCTCCCCACTCATCTCTGCCCTCCCTGCACAGAGGATCTGCATATGGCATACGGCACCTCAGCATTGCACAGTCCATCCATTCCATAGCAACTGCCTGCTTGTAGAAAATACATGCTAATGAGCAGGTGTTCTCTTAGCACATTCAGAGGACTTGCCTTCAAATGTTAAAAAAAAGTCTAGTAACAACATTTTGCTATTCCATCTACACATGGATGTGCAAGGACAGCAGAACTATTGTAGACCCACCAGGTAGGAAGAGCAGATGGGGACACTCCAGCTCCCCTCCATGCCATGGCTTGCCCTGGGGGACAAGTATGGTCTGATCCAGCCCATGGCCCTTTCCTTTCCCTTTCAGGGAGCGTATGTCCAGGAACTACAGACTCCTGCATCTGTAATAATTAACCCTATTCCCACTTTTAAACTGCATTTACTAAACATGGGGGACAGAACTGCACCTGCTAGCCTTCCATGCATTCAAATGGAAGGGGTGAACAGAGCTCTACAGGTAGACAGGCTATTTTGTGTGATCAAGAACCCTGTAAGTGTTCCTGATCACTTGTATAGAGCCTACGCACATATAGACCCTATTCAATGCAGAAGGGGAGATGGTGGCTGGAGAAACTATGGAGGGGGACAGTTATCAAATCCATGATGCTCAAATGCATCACACAACTGCAAAACCACACAGCACTGCCTGATTTCGGCACCTCTGCCTGCTCCGTTGTTACTCCATTGTGTTCCCATTGCTGCGGCCGCATATTCCAGCAGCCACCACAGCAAGAATTGGGGTGCAACAGATGCTGTAGCCAGCATGCGTTGCTCTCAAACATCAAAAAAATTCATGCCAGCTAGAGAGTTGCTCTAGGCATCCAACTCTATGCACACTCCAGTTTTTTCACTGAATGGCCATTTGTAGCCATGGGGAGTCTGACAGATGACATGGTAAGCTATCCCAGGGCCCCTTAATCATACTGTAGGGGGGGTTACCTGAGGTGGTTTATTAGCCATCTTTGTCAGTTTTTTCTACCCCCCTCCCCCCAAACACTCTAAACCACCATGGTTCACTTCCCAATGCAAAGCTTAGTGGCTTAACGTTATGTGTCATTTTAAGTAAGAATATTTTTATCTCTCAAGTCTCGTATGAGTGAATCTTCATTTCATGAAGATAGCTCTTTTTTTGTTACAGACGATTTCTTGCTGGGAAATGTAAATAACTTTATAATGGCAAATCAACACCTGTGACTTAAAGCTTCCAACAGAGAACCCCTCCTATATCCTTGAGGATCCTAATCAAACCCATAAAATAATTATTTCTTCTACAACCCTTGTAGCAATACTACAACACTAAAAATAGAGTAATACCTTGGAGATCTTTCATGATTTTGAGCTGAGAGTTCATGGGTGGGACTTGTCATTGTCTTATGTATGACAGGCAGTTGCTAGTCATTGGACTAACAGTAATATTAAAATGTCTTTCCCAGTTTGGTCTGGTGTGGCAGCTTGATGATGCTTCTGCACTTGAAACAAGACATTCTGCAAATTAGTTTGGATACATTTTTTTCTTCTAAAATAATTGTAGAGCCAGTAATCATTTGAATGAGCAGATGGAGGAAGCCTAACACAAGCTGTTAAATTACTAAACTTGTGGTCCTTAATCAGTAGAGGGGTCCATTCTGACACTTTCTGCTGATGATTTGTGTGGCATGGACAATGTGCAAATACTTGCCATCATAGCTACATTATGCTGGATATGACATTAGATAACAACATATCAAAATCTGCCACCCCCAAAGGAAAACTTAACACACACTCAAGGGCTATGGCTTTAATGAGAGGGTTTTAAAAAAAATCTTTCTGAGTGTTTATCATTTTGTTGTTATAGGCAAATGATGCAATTTTGTTAAGTGCTATTAATTCTCTTCTTTATGAGAGAATGGCATATATTCATATTTGCAAAATGTCACTAGATGGACCACATAAATAATCTGGTCAATTTATTAACAGCACATGCTACCATTTTATGAACTAATATGAACTCTCTACCTATAAAGTGGAAAGTATGTGTGTGCAATGTATGTCTGGAAATGTTTACCCACTTCCAGATGAGTTAGAAACTTGACATTTGACATGATGATAGGTCTAGCTGTACAATGTACCAGGAAAATCTAAAAACTCAGGATTTTGGGTTGTAAGTAATTTAAAGAATTTAATAAAAACCAAGACTTATGCCTACAACTCCCAACATGCCTTGGGCGGAATTCCCAGCATTCCATGGGTGGGAGACCAGACTTACTGGCCTTTGGCGGCCATTGTGAGTGCATGGGTGGGCTGTTGCTGTGTGTCTTTCACAACCTCGACTCCTAAGGTTGGTCTCAAGCAGTCAACCCAACTCCACATGAATGGGCTGTGTCCATCTGCGGTGCCTCTTCCCATCCTCTTAGGCTGACCAGATAAAATCCAGGTCAGGGCTCATGTAACTTTAACAGTTGTAGAGATAAGGGAATTTCAGCCAGTGTCATTTGTATGCAATTAGTTCCTGGCGAAATTCCCTCTTCATCACAACAGTTAAAGGTGCAGGCACTATACTAGAGTGACCATATACAAAAGAAGGCAGGGCCCCTGCAACTTTAACTGTTGTGATGAAGAGGGAATTGCACCAGGAACTAATTGCATACAAATGACACTGGCTGAAATTCCCTTTTCTCTACAACTGTTAAAGTGACATGAGCTCTGACCTGGATTTTATCTGGTCACCCTACATCCTCTGCATGATTTTTACATCATAATTAGATACAACTGTGTGACTTAGAGGGGGCAAACATGCTCAAGGGCAACCTATCCTGATATCGCTGTTTTCTCAGATTCTGGGGGAAGCGCGTGCGTGGCCTTCGCTCTTAGGAGGGATGAAAGGGAGGCACTCTGTGAATGCCCAGAAACAGGCCTGATGAAGGGGGGAAGTACATGGCTGGCCCCGGCCCTTCAGTATAGGCTCCGGATGGAGGACTTCGTGGGTGAGAAGCACAGGCCAAGGCAGTCCTAGCAGGATTTGGGCAGAGCTGGATGTGTCCACTGACAACCGCTTACCTCCCCTCCTCTGCGATGCTACTCTTCAATGCTCTATTGAAGAGCAGCATCGGCAACAAGAGGAGGGAAGCGCCTCTCAGAGGATGTGGACACCTACAGGCCGCCAAAGGCATGCTGGGAGATGTAGTACTGGCATGTAGAATGGCTGATTTTAAATAAAGTATGGGTTAGCAAACCAGGTCACTATGTGCAAACCAGGTCACTATCTCTCAATCCTAACTCAGCTCCCACATTCCTGACCTCTCACTAACTATCTTTGTTCTCTTTCTACCGGATTTTCCCCAACTGCCACTAACCCCACCCATCATTCCATTCTAGCCTCAGTTTATGCCTACAACTCCCAGCATGCCTTGAGCAATTTAATTTGTTTAAAAGTTAACTCACAGGCCTAGCACCTGCAAGATGAATACCTTGCAGACATATATCTTAGGGGGCCCAAGCAAAGCTGGGTATATCAACTAGTGTATAACAAAATCATGTGAGATCAATAAAAGCATTACAAGTAAACAATCCAGCGGTCCAAATTTGCCAGAAGCAAAACCAATGGAATCAAGACAACTATACTTCATGCCAGATTATTATTTATTATTTATTTGATTTCTATACCGCCCCATAACTCCCTGGGCAGTTTACAAAATTTAATGAAAATACAAAATACAATATAATAAAAAATAGTTTTTAAATTTTAACACAGAAAAATTTAAACAATGTAAACAGCTAGAAACAATTTAAATAAACAATGTTTTTCCTAATGGACCTAAAACAGCAGACAAAGGTGCCAGATCATATGCCATTAAATACCTGGGAGTAGAATGTGGTCTTTACCTGACACTGAAAAGGTGCCAGTGTAGGCGCCAGGCAGGTCTCAGTGGGGAGCTCATTTCATAGTCGGGGGCCCCCACTGAGAAGGCCCTCCCCCTTGTTGCCATCTTCTGAGTCTCTCTTGAAGGTGGCACTCAGAGGGGAGAGGACATTGATTCTAGTGTCTGGGTATGTTCAGATCTGCAGAGTCATTCCATCAGGTATTGCGGTCCTGAGCCGTGTAAGTCTTTATAAGCTTTACAGATCAATTGTACATAGGGGGACAAAGAAGATGTATGCCAACCTCAAAAATTACAATTGTTTTCAATGTCATATATCATTGCATGGCCTGGGTTAGGCTACATTTTGAAATACTGTCATAGCACAAACCAATTTAGGGGATATATACCAGAATGAAGATTAGGAGCTATGCAACCAAACCTTTGATTTGTACAATGAAACAAATGGTTTTGAGTTGTGTTTTTCCCATTGTATAATGGGAAAGTTTCTCATATTCTTCTACATCAGACATCTGTTTCATTAGGACAGCACCTGGAGGGTTAAGTTATCTCTGTATGAGTCTTTATCAGTCTCTTTGCATTCTGTTGTGCTGCTGTTGCTGCTGCTGCTGCTGTGTGGTAACATTTGATTTGTACAATGAAAAACAAGATTTTGGGTAAATAAAAATCCAGTGTATATCATGTAATGGGAGAGTCGCTTTGATTGATTGTTCTTTCATATTATAGACTGCAATTTGTATGCTTCGTTCATTAGCCAGCAGCAAATCATTGGTCAAATAATCTCTTGCTGTATTTTCATCAGGAAGACTAGAGTTATGTTGCTGTAATCAGGTTGTCTGACTTCTATAGGTGCTATTTTGAAAACATCAAAAATCCTCAGCTGCTCAGCTATTTATTTACTACACCATCTGCATTGTACGTTGACTGCATAGGGAGAGCCTTGGTGCATAGGAATATGCAGTTTCACTACATCACTGTCTAAATTGAATAGGTGTTGTATATCCTGTAAGACTATATCATGCAGAACTGGTTTCTGGTTTGGTCATTCCATATGATGCTAATAATGGCACTGTGTATTCTGCAGGTTTCATTTATCCATTCTCTAATCTGCATGAAGTTTGTTTGTTTGTTGTTATTTATTGCTTGGTTTCACCACAAAAATTACAGCAGAGAACTCAGAGAGGGCCGCTGGCTCTCACATCATTTACTATCTGCTAGGCAGGCGAGGCCCCACCTAACATAGTTTGCATGATCACAGATTGTGAGTCTGGTTGCAGAGTAGTGAATGTCTCCAAGTGTGCCACCCCTTGCAGCCTATATGAATTCCATCAAGAACTCCATCATCCTCATGTAAGTTATCCAGTTCACAGGGTTTGGGCTGGACTTCGTGGAGCACTGAGATTTTCTGTGATATCTTTGGATTTCTTTTCAGCTAAAACCAGTCCCAGGCATTCCACCATACTATAAAGATTATTTCCATTGGCTTAACCTCTATACCAGAAAGCATCCACTACATGTTGCGACTTCCACATAGAGCTTATGATGATTGCTCACCAGCCACAACTCCAAAATGGGCCACTGTATGGGCCACAGTGCTTCATATGTCAATATATGCATTTATGACATGGTAATATGCTGTACCTTCCATTGTACTAGGCATATCATTAGATGTATACACACCATAGGTCATCCAAGCCAGCATTTTCCTGTGGTGTTCAGCTTCCAGGGGGTGTGATGTGTTTTGAATCCTATATTGTTTCATTTGATAAAATAATATAGCAATATGAAGCCATATTTTTGCCATAAAGTCTGATGTTTTTGTTACTCAAGCAAATACACACCAGCTCCTTACTATCATTTTTATGTATAGTATGCCCAAATTGACATTGGTTAATTACTTTCAGAGCTGCAATAGTATTCTTGAAAGTAGTCTTACCCATGTCATGCAATGTTGTGTGTGTAGCGGGGGTGGGGGGTAGACTTAAAAAACAGCTGTGATGCTAACCTTGATGCTAACACCTGGGCAAACAAATGTGTCTTCTTCAGTTCTCAGCAGAAGCGCCCCACACTAGGAGCCCACCTGATCTCAGTGGGGAGATCATTCCACATGGTGGGAGCCACAATTAAGAAGGACCTTCTCTGCCTCATCTCCTGCAAATAAGATGAGGAGCCCTCTGCCCCCACCTCAGGCAGTAGGTACAGTTATTCCTGCTCCAAAAATAAGTTCAGACATGATTCAAACCTCAGGTGAGGGGCCCTTTGTTCACCAGTTGCTTGTTCAGTGGATTTGTCTTTTATTTTTCCATGGATTAATAAAAGAATTATCTGATAATTAAATAGAAGTTCAATTCACTTGGGCCTCATGAAACTTTCATTCTCAGCTTCTGTCATATAAGCAAAATACAATAAAAAACCCATTGCATCAAATGTTGGAAGTAGGCCATTTCATAAACTTTTCCCCAAGGAGATTCAGCTAATTAAAGAAATTATTGCAAAAATACTCAGAATATCAGCCCTGTCAGCTTAGGTTTGGGGCATCTAAACTAAGCTGCAATTATCTATACAAACAGAGTGTTCAGAGGCATCAGCAGAAGCCACTGTCATTTCCTGGTTGACTGAGGGGGGGAGATGAAATTCAAGTGACAGGAATATAGGAAGCTTCTTTATACCAATTATCTATCTAGTTCAACATTGTCCATATTCACATGCAGTGGCTCTCCAAGATTTTAGGCATGAGTCTTTCCCAGCCCTATCTATAGATGCCAAAGATTGAACCTGGGGAACCTTTGGCATGCAGATTTGTGTGCTTTGCCATTGAGCTAGCTAAACCCTTCCTTCCTGCCAGTCTCCAACAAGAGGGCCAGAACCAGCAACCTCCGACTCTGCAAGCACCAGCTTTGACTGACCCCCTCAAAAGGGGTTCAGTGAAGTGGTTTGGTGCTCTTCTGTGAGTCAACCCCAGCAGCCTATTGCTTTGCCCTCACTTATGAATCCTGATGTTAAACTTAACCTGCTTGCCTCAGTTTCTCCTTGTGTGCCATGGCTTGTTGGTAGAGCTGTGCAATAAAAGCTCAAGTGCTTTGGTGTAGTTCCATAGGCCATAGACAAGCCCCTACCCACCCCAGTCCTCTTCTTTCAACTCATGCGCTAGCTGGCTCTCCCAACTGTGATCCCATGGCTCCACCTGCCATTTGATCCCCTGCTCTCTTCCCCAGTGAGCAACAGCTTCTACTAAGATGAAAGTTGGATGCCAATCACCCTTGCCAGAGGGTGGCCCAAAACTCAAAATGGCAAGTGGAATTGTGGAAACCTGGCATGAGGTGAACAATACAGGAAAATGAAAAACAAGTGTTACCAGCCAATATTACCTATGGGAAAATCCTTTCCCAGGTTGCAAAATAACACTCTGTGAGATGTGAAAGCACAGCTTGTCTACCTGGCCTCCTCTAGAAGAAATATTCCTAATCTTCTTTTCAGAAATAGCACCTGTCAGATACCCAATTTCCATTTCTTTTATTTCAGAGGACGAAACCAAAGAAAATCACTTGTAATCTCAATTGTATTGATGTTTGGATTGGGTGCTTTAGCACACCTTGGCAAAGTATGCAGTATTTTTATACTAATACACTAAACTAATATTTCAGGACATCTTGAGTAGCTTGCAAAATGTTCTGTAGACCTAGAATGAAAACATAGAATGAAAACAGTTTTTTTGCGGAGACTTTTCATTTTATTTCATTCATTGCATTGCATTTCTATACCACTTAATAGCCAAAGCCTCTGGGCGCTTTACAAAACTTAAAAATCTTAAATACATTATACATAGTATAAAGTATAAATATCATTATCTGAGTGATTTTATCTGTTTAGCATAAATTCTGTTAATGTCCAGCAGACCTCTTCCTCCTTCTTTCCTACTGATTGTTGTTCTTTCAATGCATGAGTTGGGATGGAGCATGCGGTGTTTTGTGAGTTCGGTGCGATTGAGTCTTCTTCAGGTGACCGAACGAGTATGTGAGGATGGGTATTGATGGCTTTGAAAATGTTTAGATTTTAGGATTTGTGATCGGCGAGTTTTATATTGCATTCTTAGTTGAGTTTTTACTGTGGTGTGATTGATTTTTGTGTTTTGTTGGAATTCTAAGTATTTGTATGTTTCATTTCCTCCATGTTATCTAATATTTTGTTATTTAGTGTTTCTGATGTTACTTCTTCTTTCCATTTTCCGCTTTCTATGTGTAGCATCTTGCATTTTCCTATCCCAAATTCCATTTTTATGTCTGTCGTCAGTTCTTCAGTGATTCGCAGGAGGCCTTTTATCTGTGTTGACGTTGAAGCATAGATTTTGATGTCATCCATGTACAGGAGGTGACTGATTCTGTGCTTTGATTTTTTTGGTGTTTCATGTCGATGCCGTATGTGGTATTGTTAAGGGTGTTGGATAGTGGATTCAGGCAAAATCATAGGGCCCTTGGAATGTGCAACGTTTGATATTTATTTTTTCTGACTTTATATGGTCCTTGTCTGTAGTTAGGTGTATTGTTGTTCTCCATGTCTCCATGATTCTTGTCAGAAATCACTAGCAGCCAGTGCAGTGCTTTCAGGAGAGGTATAATATGATCCCTCCTAGCTGCCAGGCCACAACATTCTGCTCTAGCTGCAGCTTCTGGACTCTCTTCAAAGGAAGCCCCACATAGAGCATGTTGCAGTCATCTTTCCAAGCATGGACAACTAAAGCTACATAATGTTGATCCAGCCATGTTTGTAGCTGGTAGATCAGTTGTAGCTAGGCAAAAGTGCCCTTTGCTACTGCAGCCATGCTTCCCCCTGTTCCTTCAGGCAATCTACAGCTACACGTCCTCCCTGTTCCTTCAGGTCAGAACAGGCCATATATCTAATTTCCAGACCTAAGAGCCGCTGACCCATAGTGCCTCTGTCTTGTCAGTATTTAGCTTAGTTTATTGGCATTGGCCTTTATCCAGCCCATCACTGACTCCTGACACCAGTCCGGCACCTGTACAGCTTCAGATGAAATAGAGAGCTGGGAATCATCACCATATGCATGGTATCTCACATCAGATCTCTGGATGACAGCTCCTAGCAGTTTCATGTAGATATTAAACAGCATGGCAGACAGAACAGGCCCTTGTGGGGCAGATCAATCATTGCAATAGGTTTAACCATAGTCTCATAATACTATGTTTGTGTGGCAGCTCTAAGATTAAGATTGGAACCACTGAAAAATGGTGGTTTGCAGCAGAGCCGCTCCAGAAGGACACCATCGTTGCATTGAGTCCCCAGGTTTTTCTTCATGCCTGCAAAATGTGTACATGTTTAACCACCATTACTACATTTGGCACCAAAAATACCCTTGAATTCAGTCAGAGCACCTCATATTTATCATCTGTAAGTGTGAAAAATTATTTGTCCAAGGCACTGGATTAGCAATGCATGTTTTCTTACTTCAGAGACTTCTTTATCATTAATAGCAAGCAGCTCATTCTCAAACATTTGAATCCAAGTAATTGGAGATTCACCTGTGGTTTGAAGAAAAGGTGCAGGTGAGTTGAGGGGCAGACGAGCCAGCTTCATTAATAAACTGTGTCTTACAAGCTAAATACACATTAAGTCCCAACAAGGCATATTTTTGTATAAGTAGAAATGCACAATTATTTGTGTCAATAACTGTGTGGTTAGACTGCATCTCTCAGCAAGCAGTGCTTCAGCTCATGGTATAGAGGCAATATTATACCTCAGAACACAACAACTAGATGGACCCTTCTTATGCTCTTATTATCATCCTCATGGTGTGCAAGATCCTCTGCTGTGGTTTGACTCTCTCAGTATAGGGTGACCATATGGAAAGGAGGACAGGGCTCCCGCATCTTTAACTGTTTTGATGAAGAGGGGATTTCACCAGGTGATGCAGGCATACAAATGACACCGGCTGAAATTCCCTTTTCTGTACAACTGTTAAAGATACAGGAGCCCTGTCCTCCTTTCCATATGGTCACCCTATCTCAGTACCATCTGTCAAAAAGGGAGATACACACTTGCCACCCCTTTGTAACCATTACTGTGTTGCTTTAGCTAATATGCCTTTTACAGTCTTTCTTTGAAGTGTCTGGAGTTCCCCAGTAAAGTGATGGTTCTCTCTTCTACATCTGTACTAGCCCGTATCCTATTTCCATCTTATTTTACTGGGCTGTGGCCTAAGACAGTTTTTGAAGAAACAGCCCATCATATTCTCTGTGTTTTATAGCTTTGAAGGGTCCGAAATTATCCTAGGCCAAAGCATTGCGATCAAAGCATAATGTGCCCTGGTCACAAAAGAGAAGAAAACTGAACAATAGTAAAAAATGTGGTGTTTTGCTGTCTTGCCTTCCGTTTGCCAATTGCAAACTTAAGCTGTACCTGAAAATCGGAGAAGCAGATTCTGGGAAGCCATTTTTAGGTGAATTCTCTCTATAATGGTGATATGGGAGCAATTGCATCTATGCTTCTTTCCATGCCACCAGAGTAACATGGGTGACATACAAGTGTAATCCATATATTATTTGACAATAATTCGTGTGTTCATTATTAATTGGGTAACAACCCTACCTTGTACTTCTAAGGAACATGGCAGGCCCTGCACCTGGAGCTTGAAGGAAGGCAGGTGGAGATTTACCCTGTGACATGTCTGTAACAGAATAGTTGTTTTAAATGAATATTGTGTTTATAATCTGTTCTTATGCTTTTTATGGTTTTTAAATTTTGTATATCGGTTTTTGATGTTCAATGCTTTTAATTTTTGTAAACCACCCAGAGAGCTTCTGTTATGGGGCGGTATACAAATGCTATTATTATTATTATTATTATTATTAATAATAATAATAATAACTCTTCCACCAAGCCACAATTGCCTTGTGAGGTGAGCACATGTCTGATTGGTAGGATGCAGCCACAATCCACTTTTCCTCTAGCCCTGGGAATGAGGACCTCAGAGGTATGAGCTAGTTATCTGCCTGACATGAGGCGGCAACCAGCTAAAGTCTCCTGACTGTGGCTAGGCAGCCTGCTTTCCTCTTACTTCCCCATTGGCATAAATAAGTATATCATGTAACTGGACAGGTGGGGAGAGAAATGACATTGTCAAAACCTCACACTTAAACCTCAGGCACAAGAAAGAAGATTAAAGCAATATAATATGAGATTAAAAATGAAAAGCGAAATGTGTACTTGAATGTCAAGTAAAACCCTTGCTATCCTCTGCTAAACTCTTTGAAGGAAAAGACTTACAACACAGGGGTCGCGTGGGGCATTGCAACATGCACGGATTAGTTAAAGGAGGGGAGTGCCCAGAGGGGCCTGAGTAACAAAGGAATAAAGAACTATATTCCATACTATTATGTTTAGCCAGTGTGGAAGCAGAGGTTGACTGCCTAATATGGGTCACCAATCATCTTCTGGGTCTAGGAGATGGCCTATCAAAATATTAATTAAAAAAGGAGATGGCTTTAGCTTGCTCTGACAGACTGTTCTGAAAAAAGGCTTCCCTCTTTTGTGTATCTGGAAGCCCCAGGAAGGATGTATATTATTCCAAGTATCTGAATCCTGGTTAAAGTTGCTTGTAGCTTTACAGAAACACAGACAAAGGATTCTGGCTGGCTTTTGCACTACAAACACAGGTTGTGGTCTTTTATTGGGGTATGTATTCTTGATTATTTTTCTCCCACTATTCCTGCAAGGAATTCAGGGTGCTGTGAATAGCCCCACTCTTTTATTTCTGTATTAACCCGGTAGGGTAGGGCTCATGATGGTGATTAGCCCAAAAAGGGGGAGCACAGGGACCATGACATACACCAGTGTGACGAATCATCAGGGATTGCCAAGGCATGCATTGCCCAAGGAGACCCCATAAAACCACTCACCTCTCAGGACTCTTCTACAAGAATTCGCCTTTACACCTGGTTAGGCGATTATGCGCATATTCGCAGAAGCGCATTTACGCCTAATACCTCTGTACGAGAGGCGGCAAAGCGCATTACTGGATGACCGAAATGCGATTTAAACTGTTGACGTGCGGAGAATCGCTTGTTCACATAGTCAAAATACGCTTTAATGGCCAGAGCAAAATAAAACTCGCTATTTAACGCGCATTCGATAATGCACATAATCGGAGAGAAAATGCGCCTCTACGCCCGATTTGCGCTCCGTTCTTGTAGAGGTAAAAATTTTAATGCGCCTTGAAAGAGCTTTAAATGCCTCTTGTAGAGGCAGCCTCAGCCAAAGCAGCAAGGGGAAGGGCTGGTGGGCTGTTTGGGAGCAGCAGCGAGTGGGGGAGGCTAGGCAAGCAGTTGCCCAGCTAGCCAGAGTCCATGGGGGGGGGGGGGGGGGAGGTAGGGTTTAAGCAAGGAGGAATGGAGGGAGGGCAGAAAAAACAAGTCAGAGACCAAAAGCTACTGAAGACCCTGAGGATTCAGAGGAGGGAGAGAAAGCAAAACCATCTGGAGGAAATGGAATGCAGGCAAGCAGAGGGAGGGGACAAAGGTCAGACGGAAGAGGGGGTTCACTCCCAGCTTAATTCCATGGGCTGTTAGTGCATTGGGAAGAGGAATACAAGTTAGCGCTGGCTGTAAAGACAACAGAGTGAAAAGGTTGGAGAAACCTCTAATGACCTGGCAGGAAGAAACAGGGGGCAAGGGTCTAGCTGAAAGGCTACTTAGCAGAAGAGCTGGCTCAGCTCCAGATTGGGTGAAAGGTACAGGCATCCCCTGCCCCATTCTGTGGGAAGCTGACTGTCTGAGTCCTCAGTAGAGGGGTGGGAGTGTTGTTAGGAGATCCTGCCTTGAAGAACAACTGCAGGAGGAGGGCAAGGCAACTGAATTCCTGTCATTAAAGCTAATTTCCCCCAAAGAACTGGGAGTTTATTTGCCTGCAAGGCAAGATGCACAACTTTAAAGAGATGCTCCTCGGAGGAACTTTTCTGTAGTGTTTTCCAGGCTTGGGAATTTATAGTTTACTTTGTGTTGGCTGTCAGGGATGTAACTGGACACCATTTGACTAATACATGTACGTTTCAGTCAGAGTTTGGGGTCACATGATCTATGGAAGTAATGGAACAATGCCTATGGACCTGCCGACAACTAGTTTGTGTCCTCTCTCCAGATATACAAGCTAACAAAACCATGGAATGTTTTAGAAACATGTGATATGCCTGCAATCTGGACACAAGGGTTTCTTCTTAATGGTGCAACCAGAGTTAAGACCAACAACACTTGGTACAAAGCAGTGGGGGAAGGGAGAGAAAGGAAAAGAGATGGGAGTCAAACTTGTTTGGTTTGTATTTTAATATGAACATATCTAATTTTCAATTCCTGAACTAATACATTAATCAAAATACAATTCATGATGCAATTCTCTGATCAAAAACTGCATACATAAATCTATACAGATGCATATACTGTGGAGAAATGCACACCAAAATGTGCATATTGGGGAAAGTGCATTCACAAATGCATAGGATTTTTTTGTGCGAACTAAAATTCACAAATGTGTGCAGAAATCAAATGAAATTAACTTCTGCTTGAATAAATGCAAATGTTCCAGAAATTAAAACAGACTGATTCATCCATGGGGGGAGGGAGAGCAGAGAGGGAAAGAGAGAAGAGGGTGATAGAATGAGATGAAAAAATGGGTAGCAGAAAGAGACAGAGAGAGAGAAAGGCTACATTCTCAAAATTTTAAAAAATACTTAAAAATCAATGGCCGAACGGATCTGCTTCAAACTTGGCATGGCTAAAGCCCTACTTAAGTGCTATTATGCTGCCAAGTTTCATCTCTTTAGCTTCAGAAATGACAGAGCTGCAAGCATTTTTGATAATTCCCATTGACTATAAAGTAGAGTTGCCCTTTGGGTGGGGAGAGGATGGGAAAAATCCAGATTTTTCTCAAATTTCATAATTCCCCCCTTCCCGTATTTGTTACCAAAAATCCTGTCAAATCTTTTTTTCCCTGTCATATGGTCCCCCTAAATAAATGATAATAGAATTCCATTTCAAAATTGATTTATATTACAAACTTTCTTTTACATTTCCAGCTGAAACTGATGATTTTTGGTTGATGCGTGACAAAGCAATCAGAGAAGCTTTTGTTATAATTACCAAGAAATGAGGCAAGGAAAAGCAGATTGCCCAACCTAAGAGGACATGTCAACTTTTAGAATGGAAAATCCAAATCCTAGGAGAAAACTAAGTTTAACTAAATTATGTATGGTACCCAATTTTCTGGCCAAAATTCCCAATATGATTATGTTCTTTTTACTAAAATACTGAATATGTATTTTTGCCATTTGAATAGTAGGTTGATACTTTGGCCCTCTGTGTTTGTCTTTGAAAATGGATTCAGTACGAATTATGGCTCATGGATATTTAGCCCATTATACAAAGGAACTATGTTTTCCCAGTGAATCACAGTGTTCTGCTGGGAATCCCAGGAATGCCTTTTATCACTTTCACTCATACTGTGCCTGAGCCTAACTATGCAAGCTTGCTTTACTCTGCTGATTGATGTGCATCTTTTCAGATATGCACATAATACCTCAGGTTTCAAAATTCAGTGGGCACAGCCTAAAATCTTTTAGCTCCATCGCAAGCACCAATTGTCAATGTTTTTTCAAGATACTTGAACAACATTTTACTCAGTCTGTTTTATGCTTTAAAGGCAACCTGCATCTTATCATAAAAATCTTTGGATTTAAACTTCAACCATTCACATAAACAAACATGGTAAAATGAGAACTAGAGAATAAAATAGTGATCACAGTGTAAGAATGATAAAATGTTCCCATGTTTTACCAAAAATTAGCCAGAATGTTTCTCTCTCTTTCTCTCTCTCTGTTGTGGCACCCCAGAGGCCTGGCACTAGTTTCATTTCAGTGCCAAGTTAAAACATGGCTTTTTATCAAAGCCTTCAAGGGCTAAATTCTCCATGGTTACTGATAGTTTTAATTGTTTTTAATTGTTTTATTGCTTTTTAAAAATTTCTACCAGTTTAAATTTGTTAATGATTTAATTCATTTTAGCTATGTAAATTATTGTTTATTGTTTATATTGTTCTGATTTTATCTGTACCCTGAGATCCCAGTGATAATAGGGCGGGATACAAATGTTTTAATAAATGTTTTATCCTGAATTTAAACATTTTAAATTTGATCCAGTGGGTGAATTTGTATTCTGTACTATAGAATGTCAAATAAGTTTGCTCAGGTTGGCATTTAATCATAGGTGAAGCCAGAGTAAAAAACCATTTATATGTAAATGATTCAGATGCCTTGTTCTTTTCTAACTAACCAATCAAGCTACTTTTAAATCACATAAATGAGTAAGTGAAATTTAAAGTACATGCAGTTAGTATGATCATGTATCTTGGGGTCTTTATAAAATTGATTCTTGAGTTGTGCTTCAATCTAATTTTTAAAATGAAATTAGTCTTATCCTACACAGTTTGGGTACATTCCTTTGGGCTGTGATGATAATTTCAGGTAAAAGAAGAAGACCAAGGAATCACTTATCCTCACCCCAACAGTGCTCTGCCTTAAATTGGCACCTTGGCCAATGTATACCATTGATCTAAGCCCAACCTCGTGTTTCTAAGTCAGGATACCCAGTATAAAGTCGATGTAACAGATCCCAGTCCAATTTGCCTTGAAATATCTAGGGAAGATGATATTACCACCACAGCGGGAAACAGCTGAACTGATCTGACAGTGTACCTCAAAGTAGAGAGGGAGTCCTAAGTGGAGGCTATCCTGGATATGAGTATAAGAACGTCATCACACATGGGAAAATTGTGTTTTCTTACCATTGCTTCTCCACCCCCGCTTTTGTCCCTCATTACTTCCTCTTCCTGGAGGGGAAAGAGGAAGTAAACAAATACCACATGCCCATTCAGCGGGCATTTTTATTGCGCCACTTTTCCTGCACACAGCAGGAGATAGCGGCACATTCTGCTTTTTTTTTAAAAAAAAGTTGAATTAAAAGGGGTCTATTTTGCGGCAGAAAAATGAGCAGAATGATGGGAGGTGCGCGGGAGGTGGACAATGACGTTGAAAGGACGCACGCACGTCCATAAGTGGGCAGTAGCGAGCGTGTGATCTGATCGACCTCTAAGAGAGAGGGCAGGAAACAGTTCTCTGTGTCCTTGGCAATAGTCTATTAACATGGCAGGGTTTTCTAGAGTATTAATCTCTGGTCCCCAAATGCAAAATGAAATTACTCTCAAGGATGAAATGGTACACGCTGGCAGCTGGGGCCTGCTGAAGTTCTCATGGACGAATCTGACACCAGGTTTCTCATAAAAAACTTCCACTGCTTAAGATAAGAAATTCTGACAAGACTAGGGCATGGACCAGCTCATACCTCTTCTGCCCACTTCATAGATTTGATATAGCCTCCATGTAGAAAATCATACCTATATATAGAAATAACTGAAGAGTCATATGTGTACTTTTGCACTATAGGTACAGTGGTGAGAAAGCTAATCAATGAAGCAGCGGCCTGGTCGACATGCGCACAGTGGAGAAAATGCTCCTCATGCCATCTAAGATCCATACATGCATTCTTCTTGACATGACATGACATAGATCACCTCTCATTCTACTCCATTTGCCATTTGGACTAAGCTATGCAGCCATTAGAACATGAAAGCTTTTTGAAAGGTAGTGATGGCAGATGGAGAAAATGGTGGGAAGAACACAATACTGCTAAAGAGCAGGGCTGCCCCATGCCAAGAAACACCTTTAACAGGAGATTGCTAGAAACCAGGATGCTAGCATTTTCCTAACTTGCTTTTGCTTTGAATTGATAGCATCAACATCTGGAGCTATGGGTCTAGGTGGGAGTACCACAAGCACCACGACCAGAGTTACTACCAGCAGCACTACACGCACGACCACTGCATCAGCTTTGGGCAGAAGGAACAGGAGCACAACTACCCCTTCTCCTGCTTTGGATGTCCCCAAGGAAATGACCACACATTTGCCACCTGCATCTTCCCAGTTGCCTGCAATAGGAGCAGAGAGCTGTGAGACTGTGGAAGCCCGCGAAATCATGTGGTTTAAGACCCGACAAGGACAGGTGGCTAAGCAGCCATGCCCAAGGGGAACCGTAGGTGAGCCCATACAATTTATTTATTCATTTATTAGGTTTCTGTACCACTCTATATCCAATGAAATATCCCAGCCGTGGATAATAAAAAGGGAAGAAAAATAATAATAATTGAAATACAGAAGTCAAATCTTTAAAATCAGGTTTGTGCCAGTAAAACCATAGCTCGTTAATCAGGGAAGGCTTGTTTAAATCAGAAATGTCTAAATGGACACCGAAAACAAAACAGCATTGGTGCCTGCCTAATATCAACTGGCAGGGAATTCCATGGAAAGGTTGTTGACACACTAAAGACTCTACTCCGAGTGGATTCCAAATGGAGCACAGGTCCATGAGCTATCACCAGGAGTACCTCATCTGATGACCTCAGTAAGGGAAAAAGCATGCTCTGAAATATCCTGGTCCCAAGTTGTTTATAAAGATTATACAATAATGTTATTAATCTGTTAAGTTATTCAGACAGGTTTTGTTTAATATTGAACAGGTTATCAAACCATGTTTTTGTACATGTTTTCAAGATCTTAGTTAGCAAACTGACATTAAAGCACAATTCCCTGTTTTGGGTGTAACAAGGAATGGTGGTTTCAGTTAACCAGGATTGGCATGTCAAGAAAAGGAGGAGGAGAGTGGAAAGTCAACAAGTGAACCTAACACTTGTGCCCCGGATTATACATCTGAACTAGCCTGACAGGTTCACGGCTATTTAAGGTGATATGCTTCCTTTTCCTTGATTTGGTGGTGATGACAGAAATTATTATAACTTTAAAAAGGGAATTGGTAAGATAGAGATAGCTGCATAAAAGGTTTTCTTTTTCATGAGAAAAATGTTTGGAACCCATGATATTTTAGCATTCATGTAGATAGTATGTTCATTTCCCTTTGGAACTAATAACTCTAAGGGCTTCATCATGTTATTTCTTTTTTCTTTTTCTTTTTTCTTTTTTTAAGAGATTTTTTTTTCTTGCTTGCTTTGCAATGTCTCAATAACAGCATGAGTATCTTTTCTAGTCTGGATACATATATTAGGAACCCAATACAAGGAGGCAAAACCAAGGCTATGTCTACACCAGCTGTTTATTCCTGAATAATATCACAGTCGTCCCTAGAGGGGCCACATGATGTTTACCTTCTCCTGCGATGGTCTCAAGACAACCCCTCAATTATTTAGGAATATTGATGACTGGATTTTTCACAGATTTTCCAGCTCTCTCGCTAAATCCCAACATCTGTCGCTGGTGTGCTCCCCCTTCCTGAAACTGTTGCTGTTTGCCTCGAGCGCCTGGCTTGGCAAACAGCCAGCCAGCTGTCAGGGGCATGTTCGGCGGTTTCAGCCATGTACAGGAGTGGACGTCCGCCATTTTCGGCACATTTTTTGATTGGTTATCGGCATGTTTTGGCACCAACCATGTGTATTTTTGTTAACACAAACATATCGATGCGCAGGAGCATTCTTCGACACAGTACCTACCGCCCCCCCCCCCCCCCCCCGTGTTGCTGTGTGTCTGAGCTGGTGCACATCTCGGAGGAGTTATTTTAAAAAAAAATCCATGCCCAGACTCATCTGTCCAGTCCTGCCCACTTCTGCCAATCCACATTCGGAACTGCCCATCACGGGGCACACATCTTCCTGCAACGGCTCTCCTTTACTTGTGAGAAACTTCCCTCGCGTGTGCCCCCCCGTAAGCGACGATCGCAGAAGCAGGAAACCTCGCAATTATCTCTCTGTTGCGAAATGGCTGTAGGTGTAGATTAGACCCAAGACTTTCTGTGCTATTCAAACATTACAGAGAAATGACATTTACATTGGAAAGAATAATGGATGAAGTATCCCTAAGAGAGTCACCCGGCTGATAAATAATTCAGGAGGCAGGCAAGATGCATTGGGTCATGCTGTCTCTGTCATTTTAGGTGTTTCAACATTTCTCTGTCTTGCTCCTGGCGGAATCTGGGATCCACAAGGGCCAGACCTCAGCAACTGCTCTTCGCTTTGGGCCAATCATATCACACAGAAGGTACTGTTTCCGTTATACCAGCTGTTTCCTTGTGCTCGTATTTTATGCCCATGATCACACTGCATGGTGGTGCTGTACAAATGTGACTTTGCTCTGAAATGACCTGAAAAATCATAGCATTCTATTGTATGTTCTGGGCGTAAAGCAAAGGCAATGATTACAAACCGAGATGCAAAAATGACTAAAAAAAAGGCAGAAGCAATGAACAACTGATGGCAGACAACTGTAAGAAAGAGAAGGACTTTCCCCTTGTTATATGTAAGATGGCAGTCAAAAAGTAAGTCAAAATAGTAGGAGTTGTAAGTCTTCATAATGTCAGAATTGCATAATCTTATTTATGTTTAAGCAGAAAAAAAGTTCTACAACTCCCAGCATGGTTGTAGGACTTCTTCAGTCTGATCCAATGTGGCTCTTCTTACATTCTTAAAACACTTAAAATGTTTATTATGTTATTTATGTCAGGATTGATGAACATGTTGACTGGAGAATGCGCATAAACAGAAGCCACTATATACATTCCCCAGATATCATAGAGAAATGTGTGCTGGAAGAAAGAGAGAAGACATAGGCGTTTGTTAAACTAGGGCCACAACTTGATGGATTCTTTAAAACAAGTTCTGCAGCAAGGCCAATTAACTTTGGGGGAGTTCATCCCTGCCCCAGGGGCAAGCAGTATATCCCTGCTTGCATCCTACCAACAACCTTTCAGTAGAGGGAGATCCTCCTAGATCACCATTAAGGTCAGGCCTCTAAGTGTTCCTTCCCCTGTCCCCAGGGTCCTGCAGCCCTCAAAAATAAGTCTAGGTCCCTTTAACCACAATTCATCTTATAAAGCTCTGCACTCTCAAACAAAATCTTTTGATGAGCAAGCCCCCGCTCCAAAAAAAACCCCAATCCATTTGCCATGGCTGTGCACAGGTCATACTGCACCCTTCTACTGGCTGGCTCTACTGGCGAGGCATCTGGGTAGGCTGACCCTATGAAAAGGAGGACAGGGCTCATATATCTTTAACAGTTGTAGAGCAAAGGGGATTTCAGCCAGTGTCATTTGTATGCAATTAGTTCCTCATGAAATCCCCTCTTCATCACAACAGTTAAAGTTGCAGGCACTATACTAGAGTGACCATATACAAAAGAAGGCAGGGCCCCTGCAACTTTAACTGTTGTGATGAAGAGGGAATTTAATCAGGAACTAATTGCATGCAAATTATGCTGGCTGAAATTCCCTTTTCACTACAACTGTTAAAGTTACATGAGCCCTGTCCTCCTTTTCATAGGGTCAGCCTACATCTGGGGTCACCTTCTCCCCTCCACACACTTGTTCTGGGAAGCAAGTGGGTATTGCTAGCCATAGAGACGAGTATATAGTAACCATTTGTCTGTAGAAGGGACTTCCTGGTTCATTTGGAACTCATTTTTTTATCTACTCTCATAGAGCAATTATTAAAATGGGAACCAATTGAGAATTCAGGATTTTAGTTTGATTGGGCAGATCGAGCACCATATAGCAGTAGTATTTACCCAAAACTATAGGTAGCAGCAATAAAAGGAGTTCATGCTTTTTCTAGCTAGGTTTTATTTCATGCATACACACACATCAGTTTTCCACCCCATGGTTGCAAACATTTAAGAGATCACCCTGCCAATGCAAGTAAACTCCACCATTATACCCATAAAGGATGTTTGGGGGTGGCGTGGTGTGGAGTGGAGAGAGGAACTATGGCTGAATATGAGTATGTCAGTCTTGCAGGTGTCATGCCCATTGTTGTTATGCCCATATTGCTGGGATAGAATGGGGGAGGAAGGGGGAGAGAGAGAGAGTAATGTATAACACCCATGCAGAGTAGTCCAGCTTGGTTATCCAGTCTGCTGATGTGTTGGCTTTTTGTTCTTTAGGGAAATGAAGTTGTCGGGGATTGAAGTTAACAGCGAGACAGCAACAGGAAGGGAGGGAGGAAGGAAGGAAGGGTTGGAGGAAGATATATTTGGGATACAAGTCTATGTACACCAACCTGAGATTAAGTCTTATTGAGCAAAATTGGACTTGTTTCTCAATAGACATGGATTATTGGCACCACAGTAGTGGCTCCAATAGATAAGGTGATCAGTAAAAGAAGGATTCTGTAAGGTTAAATGGAAATCCGGGGGGGGGGGGGGGGGGTGTTATAACCTTGCTGAAATCGAAAGGGTTTTGCCAATCTTCCTGAAAATTGCACATGCCAGAATCATAGACTCATAGAATAATAGAGTTGGAAGGGTTCCATAAGGCCATCAAATCCAACCCCCTGCTGAATGCAGGAATCCTCCTTAAAGCATACTGACAGATGGCTGTCCAGCTGCATCTTGAATGCCTCCAGAGTGGGAGAGCCCACGACCTCCCTAGGTAATTGGTTCCATTGTCGTACTGCTTTAACAGTCAGGAAGTTTTTCCTGATGTCCAATCAGAATCTGGCTCCCTGTAACTTAAGCCCATTATTCCGTATCCTGCACTCTGGGAAAGAAATGCCTATTTTACATACCTGAAAATTTTAGAAAGATTGGTTAAAGATTGATGGAGAAAGGACAGTTAATGGGGGGGAGGGGCTCAGTCATGCAAAAGTGTTCCTGAAAATATGTTGGCAACAATTTGTGCCCATCTCTTGTAAAGGCACTATAGCCTCCATGTTATAATGATTGCTGTTTTCTTATTCCCTTTCTACTGTAGTTGGTGGAATGGGTTTTTAAAATTCAATTTCTTTATTTTTAAAATAATTTTTATTTGCTAATAAAGGCCTGTGGAAGTTCATGACATGGCACTTGGAATGTTGAGGGTGGGATGTGTGGAATAGCTGCCATGTAGAGTAAAAGCAGCAGCAGCAGCAAATTTCTGCAACCTGTGTGTACGCAGACTAGCAATCCTCTCAGTGTGACCAGACCCCACCACTTCTGTTTCCTAGTCTGTGCTCCTACCCATTCCCCTTCTTCCTCCCCCTTACCCTTTCCCTTAATAATTTGTGTTACTAAGGCCCCTTTTTGGGTTCAAGTACTGGGAACTGAGGGCTAAGAAGGAAGCTATGGAATAGAATAAGAGTGAAGCTTTGATTCATAAGCAAGCCTGTCTTTCTTTGAGGGCAGAAAATTTTCCTGCCTGGCATGTGAGAAGCAGTCCTCCCTTTTGGGAGCCTTCCTTTTGGGAGAAGAAGAGTCCCCTTTTCTCTTTTTTAACATGTTTTCCCTCAGCTTTGAGTCTCAAATCCAGATTGGGAGGATAGCTTCCAATATCCTGGCTTTGTGGCGTTTGGACCAAGGTGATAAAGCCTTGTCTTCTGGTCTTTTAAACCACACTTTTTAATGATTGGATTGTGTTACAAGGTTGCAATCCTATATGTACATATCTGGGATGAAGCCTTATTGAACTCAATAATACTTGCTTAGAAACACAGAATCATAGAATTCCAAGGGACCTTAGAGATTATTCTAGTCCCTGCTCAATGCAGGCTCTACAATGTAGGATGCAGCAACAGCATCCCTAACAGATGGTCATTCAGACTCTGCTTTAATATTTTCCATGAATACCAGTCACCTCCTGAGCCAGTCTATTCCACTGATGACCTTCCCTCATTATTAATAAGTTTCTCTTAATATTTAGCCAAAATCTGCTTCCCTGCAACTTCCACCCATTGGTTCTAGTCCTACCCTCAGGAGCAACAGGGAGCAAGTTTGTTCCATCTGTTTCATGACAGGCTTTCAGAAATTTAAAGACTGTATCATCCCTTAATCTTTTTATCGCCAGACTAAATATGCTCAGCTCTTTCAACTGTTCCTCACAGGACTTGATTTCCAGACCCAACACCATCCTATCTTTGCACATGTTTGTCAATGTTTGTCCTTCTTCAAGTATGGTGCCCAGAAATGGACACGTTATTCCAAGTGTGGCCTGACTAATAGTGTGGAACTATTATTTTCCATGACTTGGACATGATGCTTCTGTTAATGCAATCTAAGACTGCATCAGCTTTTTTTTAGCAGCCATACTGCACTGCTGGCTGTTATTCAGTTTGTGATGCTGGGATTTGTAGCACTTCTTTCTGTCTAAACCTGCATAGGATTGTACCCTAAGACACTTAGGTTTTTTTTTCACATATATTGTTGCTAAACCAGATTTTCCCCATCCTATACCTATGCTTTTGATTAGTATTTTTTGTACTTGAGGCAGACTTCATATTTATCTCTGTTGAATTTCATCTTTGTCATTTCAGCCCAGTGTTCTAGCATTTCAAGGTCCTTTGGAATCTTGATCTTGCTTCTATGGTGTTAGCTATCCCTCCTAGCTTTGTGTCATCTGCAGATTTGTTAAGAATCCTTCTACACCCTCATCCAATTCATTTATAAAAATATCAAACAGCATAGGTCCTAGGAGAGCACCCTACGGCACTCGAATCCCTCCAGGAGGATGCTAAACCATTCATCAGTACTTATTCATTAGTGCTAATCCAACCCACATTTTACCATCTTGTCAACAAGACTGTCATGGGAAAGCTTGCCAGATGCTTTGCTGAAATCAACATATACTATGTCCACAACAATTTCATAATCCACTAAACTAGTAAATCTATCAAAAAAGAACTTAAGGTTGTCCTGGCATGACTTCTTCCTGAGAAATCCATGAGGGCTCCTAGTTATTAGTGCAGTGTTTTCTAGTTGCTCACAGACTGACCATTTCATAGAGCCTATCTACACACGCAGGATAAAACACTTTGAAAATGTTTTGAAAACAGTATATAGAGTGAGCCCTGGGCCCCAACAGTTCTCAAAACTGTTATAAACCGTTTTAAACCATTTTAAACCATTTTAAAGCAGTAGTGTAGATAGGCTCATAATCTGTTCTAGAATTCTGCTCAGTATTTACATCAGGATGACTGATATGTAGTTTTCTGGATCTACCTTTTCTCCCTTCTTGAAATGGGGACATTTTCCCATTTCCAGTCTTCTGGCACCTCACCTGTTCTCTAGGAGTTCTTGGAGATTATGGACAGTGACTCAAAATAATATCCATGAGCTCCTTTGGAACCCAAAGATGCAATTTGCCTGATCCCCACTGAATTCATTTAAAATAGATAGGTATTTTCTAATCATCTCCTTCCCTACCCTGGTCTGTAGGTTCCTCCTTATATTTGTTTTACTTGTCCCAGCTTAAATAGAACTACACTTCTGGGAGGAGACGGAGGCAAAATTGGAGTTGAGTAGTTCAGCTGTCTCCTTGTCAACACATCACCATCTTTCCTAAATAGCAAACCTAGAATCATAGAATAGTAAGAGTTGGAAGGGGCCTATACAGCCATCGAATCCAGCCCCCTGCTCAATGCAGGAATCTACCTTAAAGCATCCCTGACAGATGGTTGTCCAGCTGCCTCTTGAATGCCTCTAATGTGGGAGAGCCCACCACCTCTCTAGGTAATTGGGTCCATTCTCGTATATTGCTCTAACAGTCAGGAAGTTTTTCCTAACTGTCCAGCTAGTATATGGCTTCCTGTAACTTGAGCCCATTATTCTGTGTCCTGCACTCTGAAATGATTGAGAAGAGATCCTGGTCATCCCCTGTGTGACAACCTTTCAAGTATTTGAAGAGTGCTATCATGTCTCCCCTCAATCCTCTCTTCGCCACGCTAAGCATATGCAGTTCTTTCAGAATCTCCGCACAGGGCTTTGTTTCCAGACCCCTGATCATCCTCGTTGCCCTCCTCTGAACGTCCCTCCAGCTTGTCTGCATCCTTCTTGAGATGTGGTGCCCAGAACTGGATGCAATACTCAAGATGGGGCCTAACCAGTGCCAAATAGTGGGGAACCAGTACCTAGCTCGATTTGGAAGCTATCCTTCTATTAATGCAGCCCAAAATGACATTTGCTTTTTTTGCAGCCACATCACACTGTTGGCTCATATTCAGCTTCTGGTCTACAACAATTCCAAGATCCTTCTCGCTTGTCGTATTACTTAGCCAACTATCCCCCATCTTGTAACTGAGCATTTGGTTTCTTTTTCCTAGGTGTAGAACTTGGCATTTATCCCTATGAAATTTCATTCTGTTGTTTTCAGCCCAGTGCTCCAGTCTATTAAGATCACTTTGGAGTCTGTTTCTGTCTTCCAGGGTATTAGCGATCCCACCCAATTTTGTGTCATCTGCAAATTTGATAAGCAGTCCCTGCACCTCCTCGGTCAAATCATTAATAAAAATATTGAAGAGCACTGGGCCCAGGACTGAGCCCTGCGGTACCCCGCTCATTACCTCTCCTCAGTTTGAGAATGTACAATTGATAAGCACTCTTTGAGTCCGATTCTGTAGCAAACCATGAATCCACCTAATAGTTGTTCCATCTAGCCCACTTTTCACTAGTTTGTGAATCAGAATGTCATAGGGCACTTTGTCAAAGGCTTTGCTGAAGTCATAGTATATTGTGTCCACAGCATTCCCACAGTCCACAAGGGAGGTTACCTGATCCATGCTGGCTTCTAGTCACCACTGCATTGTTTTCAAAGTGTTTACAGATTGAATTCTTTATAAACTGCTCCAATATTTTCCCAGGGATGAATGTCAGACTGACTGTTCTGTAGTTCCCAGGTTCCTCCTTTTTGCCTTTTTTGAAGATAGGGACGACATTAGCCCTCCTCCAGTCGTCGGGTACTTCACCTGTCTTCCATGATTTTGCAAAGATAATAGTTAGAGGTTCTGAGAGTTCTTCTGCTAGCTCCTTTATTGCTCTAGGATGCAGTTCATTGAGCCCTGGAGATTTGAAGTCATTCAAAGAAATTAGGTGTTCCTTGACCATTTGTTTATCAACCTCAAACTGCAATCCTTCCCCTTCAGCTTGTACTTCACTTTTGCCAAGGGAGGTTATAGACCCGCTTTTAAGAGAAGACTGGGGGAAAGTAGGAATTGAGCACTTTGGCCTTTTCTTTGTCATCTGTTATCAAACTGCCATCCTCATTAAGCAGCTGAACCACCATTTCTTTCCTCTATCTTGTACTATTCACGTATCTGAAGAAAGCCTTTTTATTGCTTTTAGCATCCCTCGCTAGTCTCAGCTCATTCTCAGCTTTCGCATTCCTGACGCCATTTCGGTACTTCTGTGCTACCTGTCTATACTCTTCTTTTGTAGCCTGACCTTCCTTCCACTTCCTATATGTATCCTTTTTTATTTTATTTATTTTTATTTTCTATAAGTTTTTTGTGGCGCCACATTGGTTTCTTCTGTTGTCTTCTATCTTTTTTTCTTGTTGGAATTGTTGGTGATTGAGCTTTAAAAATTTCCTTTTTAAAAAACTCCCGCCTATCTTGGACTCCTTTTTGCATTAGGGTCACTTGCCATAAGACTTTACTGGGTGTAGAAGGAGGGAGGGAGGGAGGGAGGGAGGGAGGGAGGGAGGGAGGGAGGGAGGGAGGGCGGTCCCGGAAATACCTAATACACACCATCGGAGTACGTTTGTGGCTAGACTGAGGTGGCAGGGAGTTGCCAGTCCTTAGCAGAAGGACAGGACTCCTGCGCCTGAGGTTTTACCTTCCCTGTGATCATGCTTACCCTGGGTCAGCTCAGTGTTTGGCAGGCTGGGTCTGATTGGTGCATGATTAGTCTCTGCCTAGCTCTGGTGTCTCAGGGCATAAGTGTCCCCCCCCCCCGGATTTTGTTTAGGCATTGGCCATGTCCCTTGAGGTGCCAGTGTATGCAGCGTCTAAAGAAGCTCAAATCAGGTGGTGGCTAACCCTACCCCCCCTTCAAGTGATTGCCTGAAGGATTGTATCAGGAAAGGGGCCTAAAGCTTTCTAACTATCGTTCAGCATTAAGTGGTGTTGTTTGGAGAATGTAACCATTATGCTTTTTACCATGTGATTCCCTCAACAAAAAGAAGTCTCACCGACGTGAATGTCTCGTATCAGTTTGCCGGCACGTGTGAATGCCAGAGGGAACAGGCATGCACAAGACAGCCCCTATCCTATGGGTAGCCAATCTGATCTGTATTTATTTAGCACCTTATTTCATCTTCAAGGCCCACTCGAAATCCTTGCATTGAAACTGTTATCCAAATGTCTGAATTAGAGAGGCATTTCCACTTCCTCTGTTTTGATGAGGCAGTTAGACCTTTACCCTTGCCCGTGGATGATTTAGTCCTCCCACATTGGGCCCTGGTTACCAGTGAAGAGTTAAAAGGGGGGAATTCTCCTGAGATGAATGCACTGATTAGTGAATCCCAGCTTTAGCTGCCTAATTTACACATATTGATAACATCAGAACATTTCATGGATTGATCCGTAACATTGTGGTGCCTATTTACGTGAAAGGTTCCAGATCTGACCTCAGACACTATTGTGCTATAAGTCTTTTGGATGTTGTCAGTAAATTATATATGAGCCACCTTCTGGATAAGTTAGAAAGTTGGTGGGCTCAGAAAAACTTTTGTTGGAGATGCAAGCAGGTTTCGACCCTGGTCGATCAACAGTTGACCATTGCTTCTCCTGAACCACCTAGAAAGGAAATATAAGTCCACATCACTCTCTTTATGGTGCTTTTGTAGATTATCAGTTCTACATCTCAGCCTTGTCTTAGGCACAAACTGCCGCTTTTGAATATGGGTTGTAGGTTGCTAAGGAGAATTCAGGGGTTGTATGATTATTCAGAGTTACTATAGGGGGCAGTTTTTTCACCATTCCTTAAATTATTATTTTTTTTCTTTGCTTCAACTGGAATCCATTTTCCTCCTTTATAGCTGAGCTCAACTTCCAGAGGGGTAACTCTCTTAGTTTGTTACAGCAAAAACAATAGTACTGTACCACAAATTTGTTACTGCATACACTTTACATACAACACATACAGAGAGTGAGAGAAATTATAAACCATGCCAGGGGAATCTCTGGCTGCAAACCCATCTCCACCCCTTCTTCCCTGGCATCCCCAAACCCCACCACCTGACCAAAATACAGAAATACAAAATAATGGGTTTTCCTTTCTTTCATCCCCCACCAGGCTTCATTAGGCTTGAAGAAAGACTCCATTGGCACCAATGGAGACTTTTTTCAAACTTAAATACAGTGGGGTAGAGGTAATTTTTGAGGTGGGGGAGCCATGATCACGGTCTGCCCTATGTCTCATTCTGACTACCTCTCAGAACAAGGCATTGGGCAGCTCTGGAGAGCCATGCACAGAGGTGCTGGCATAGATCTCCAGAGCGGCAGGTGATGCCCCACTCTGAGGGGTCCTCAGAGTGAGGAATTGAGTTACCCATTGCTTCAGAAAACTACACCAGTTGCTGCCCTGCTGCAGCAAATGTAGGTAACACGCAGAGCTCTACCTGCCTCATGCCTTGCTTTGAGATATCCTCAGAGTGAGGCTTCAGGCAGGTGGACTTTCTGGGAAGCCACTGGCTGCTGAGGAGAGCAGCCAGCCTAGCTCTCCAGAGCACCTATCCAACCAAAATCCCTTGCTCTGAATAGGTCCTTCCTCAAACTAAGGCATTGGTAGGCAGGTGGCCCTGGAGATCATCTGTGCTGCCTTGGCCCAGGCAGTCTCTAGGGTCTGCATCACCACCCATGCCTCACTCTGAGGAAGAACCCCATCAGAGCGAGGCCTTGAGAGAGAGGTGGTCAGTATGCTGCTGCTGCCAGGGTGGAAAGAGAGGGGGTAGCAGTGGCTACTGCCATCATCATTGTCAACATGGGGGTGTGGAGAGGAGAAAAGAGAAGGTGACAACATATTCCCCCCCTTTCAGGTGGTGAGAGATCTCATGCCAGTCCTGGTCACTGCTTATTTTGTATACAGTGCGTTAAAAGTGTAATTGAGTTGTCATAGACTGTACTTTTTACGTGTTACAACCATTTCCCCTCCACAGCTAATAATTTCAGCGGGCACAGTGTCCCAAATGAAGTTTGGAATACCCTATAAATGGTTCTTTCTACCTTTGACATTTTCTGTTGATGAGTCTCCAGCACATGGGTGTGTGAGATGAAAACGCTGTATGAGCACTCAGAAAAGAAATACCTACTCAGAGGATCCCGTTGCGGCCCTCTACACTGCCAAAGAAGCATGCTGCATTTCAAATTGAAAACGGATGCCTCTTCAGCAATGCAAATGGAAAAATGAGCTGCATTGATCTTGTTCACAACCCATATCAAATGGTATCAGTTTAATTGAGGTCACACCATTTCCCATGAATCCTGATGCATTACACTCCAAGTCTGTTTGAATGATTAAAGTTGTTGGATTTCAGCTTGGCATTTCACATGCTATATTGTTTAACATTTGAATGAATTTTCTTAGCTTTGCCTGGTCTTCCAATAATTTCCCTTCCCATTGTCTCTTTCTTGCTTTCAATTATGACTCCATTGAGATGATGAGAGATCGCCAGAACTTGAGGCAAAATACTTATGACATATTTGTGCTAGACTCAGATAATGTTAAATCTTCCTCCCATCCTCGGTAAATTCTGGCTGCACTTGCTATCGTCTAGGATTTTTAAAAAAATATATATTATTACTTTAAACCCCAGTTTTAATATAATTTCTAATGGAGACAAGGGTGAATGGGAGCAGAAAGCACAATTTTGAAGTACATTTCTTTTTATCTTGCACATCTTGCTTCTGTGCATCTCACTTTCGTGGGGGGGGGGGGATTAGTTCAGAACAGGTTTTTGTCTCCCCCTTCCCCCAGAGATGAAGCAATGGAGGGGAAAGAAGCACGAGGCACTTGCACATCATGCACCCCCCCCCCACCCACAACAACTGCATATACATCATATGCAAAGCCCCTCAGGGCACCTTCTAGATAAGGGGTTGGCAACTTTAAGGGAGTCTGAGGGGCCCTTTTGAACTCCTGGACCCTCCCATGGGCTGCATGCCTGCTACTGTAGTGACGGAAGCAGAAAAAGAGGTTGGTGGTTTGCCGTTGAAATTTGGCGAAAAACCACTACGGAAGCTGAAAAGAACAAATTTAGCTTGTTTTCAAGACAAAGTTGTCCTTTTTAAGCTTCTGTAGCATTTTGCTGGTGAATGTTGATGGCAAAGTGCCAAGCTGTTTCATTTTTGCTACTGCCACTGCACCACCGAATCCAGTGGCCAAACATCGGGGCCACAGTTGAGGAGGGCCACATGCAGTGCACAGGCCCATGTGTTTACACATCCCTGTTCTAAATGGGGAGCTCCTCGCACTAGCAACCAAAAGGCTAATCTCGTTTGTCTTCTTTAACGGATTCTTTTCTTGGTAAGAAAAAGAGAGGAGAAGTTGAGGGGAAAAACAGGTGATGTCTGGACCGCTTGTAAAATTCCATGAATGAGACAATTGTACCATAAAAAGCCTTGTTTGGAAACACCCTCAGAAGCCTATTTTTCACTGAGAAGATAAACCTCTGCCTGGGCTGTACCACTTCAGAGTACAGGTGTGGGCTCACATGATTGAATATCTGTTTCTGTTTCTCTCTCTCTCTCTCTCTCTCACACACACACACACACACACACTTTCTCATACACACATACAGAGAGAGAGCCCTATACATAGAAAACTGAACGTTAGAGAGAAGGGCTCTAGCCTAGCCATCTCCATGACAACGCTGGTTTTCTCTGTGCTCAGAACTGTTTTGAATGGAAAAGCCTTCCATTTCATCATGTGAGTCCCCAGTTGCAGTCTGAAATGGTACAGCTCCAGTTCCCACAATATACCCCATAAAAATGTTGAGGCCCAGAGATTTTCTCTGCTGATATGTGATCTTGAAGTATTGGATTAACATAATAATTTGGGTAGACATTTTGATTCTTGTGCAAAACTGTTTTAGGCGCTATTTTCAAAATGGCGGACAATTTTCTTTAGGTTGCTAGTTTTCGTCAACCACAGAAGTTATTATCTTGTGTTTGGTATCAAATTATAGGTTTTCTGGGTCAAGGAGTTCAAAGAATATGTTATTTTAATTGTCGGAGTACTCCTTCCACTATTTTCCAAGATGGCGCTGAAATGTTGTCTCATTTTCTCATTTACTTGACAAATCAACTTACAAATGTGATTTTGGCTTCAAACTATAGGGTTTTTTGGGTCAAGGAGGTCAACATCACATTAATTTTGATGGAAAGGCTGTCCTTCCAACATTTTTAAAAATGGCATCCAAACATTTATTGATATATGCGATCATATTTAATGGGTTCTTCTCAGGTTTGGTGAAATGAAAAATATGAAACTATGACTGAAAAGGCTGGAACTAGTGTTCTCTTGATAATTTTGACTTCCAGGATAACTCTTCATTATCTGGGACACATGGTACTCATGATACAGCTCTTGTGCTCTTTCAGAACTGCTGTGGTGGAGTAGGGCCTGGCAAGCCAACAATGGCCCTGTTCAGACAACACCTTCAACCATGATGGTTAAGCAGTTTGAGCTAAACAATGGGCCTGTTCAAATGACTCTTCAGGCCCTATGGTTAGTGAAACTGTGGTTCGCTGGGGTTAGCATTAATCACAACCTGTGCTGTCATACACAACACTTTAAGCCATGGTTAGAGCCGCTAACCCTGCTGCAGATGGTGTGACTGTGGTTTAGCAAAACACATTGCACAAGACACCTTAAACCTTGCTGCTTAACCAAAAGCCTTAACCAGCAGGGTTTAAGGTATTTTCTGAACAGGCCCATAGTACATAAAGACTTACTAAAACATAAAAAATATACAGAAATATTAAAGCAGTTTAACATAAGCATTTTTGCAGTTATTTTCCAAACATTTACAAAAATGTGTGTATTTGACCACTGTGTTTTGACACGGACATCTCATTGTACCACAAACCTTACAGTTACATGCACATAAAAGTTCACTTGGCAGGAAGTTCAAGAACATTTTTGGTCGTAGGACATCGTTATCGTTTCCCAACTGCAATCACATGTGTCTACTTTTGGATGAACACTCTCTAAGAGGCACATACACCTCCTTACAGGAAAAAATGCTCTTGTGATGTGTCCTCTTATAGAGCATGATGTGGGAGGAAGCTCACTGATTGGTACAGATGTTTTATACTCACTGAAACGCAGACTGTCAAAAGGGTCACATTTTGAGTGAAGTTTCCAGATGTGTACAAGGTACTTCTCCACTTCCTCAAAATGACAGTTAACAGGTGTTTCCACAAATTTGGTAAGGTATTTTGTTGGTTTGGCACTTAGAGCTCAAACCTTCATCCCAATTTTGCTCATTTCGTCATCTCCTGTTTGCATATGAGCCTTTACGACCACTCTTGACATCTGTGGACCTAACTTTTTTAAGAGTTCATGAACTGGAATTAAGCAACGATTCTTCCCTGTTCCAAAACTTACCCATAACTGAAACCCAACTGGACATAAATCAAAAAAGCAAGACAACATCAGTATCATTCGAAAGCACAACAACTCTCTCAGTACCATTGTGAACTGCCCAGTTTACATGTGGAACAATTCTAAGGTCAGCCTCTTCCAATGTATTCTTTAGATGTTCAAGAACATGAGTCCCTTCTCTTGTGAATTGAACTGCAGGTTCCAACTCATCATCAATGACTGAACCGCTAGATACCAGTGGACATATAGCTTTTCCTACTTCCTCTTGCACTCTTGGGCTGCCTCTACAAGAGAGGATTAAAGCTCTTTCAAGGCACTTAAAAAAATTTACCTCTACAAGAACGGAGCGCAAATCGGGCGTAAAGGCGCATTATCTCTCCGATTATGCGCATTATCGAATGCGCGTTAAATCGCGAGTTTTATTTTGCTCCGGCCGTTAAAGCGCATTTTGACTATGTGAACAAGCGCTTATGCGCATTAACTACTTGTAAAGCGCATTTTGGTCATCCGTTAATGCACCTCGCTGCCTCTCGCCACCTCTCGTGCAGAAGTATTAGGTGTAAATGCGCTTCAGCGATTATGCGCATAATCGCCTAACCGGGCGCAAAAGCGAATCCTTGTAGAGGGGACCTTATTCATGCTAATTTCTGCAGATTTGTCTCGTTTAAGGTAGATGACCAGAATTTTTCAAGCTGTCAGGTATTGGTGTATTGCTTTTGATTACAGCCAGATCTATTGTACCACTGGTAGATTCTCTTATCCTCCTGCATTCCTTTACTGACAGCTGCAAATAGCTGTTGAAAACAAAATGAAGTTCTTGAAGGGAACATACGGATGTTGATCCCTTGACTACATTGCTAACAACTTCTCCAAAGTTTTTCATTGCTGACATCTTAACCATTCTTACTTGGGACATAGTCACCTACAACAGTGGTTTTCAATGGTGAATTCAGAATCCTCAGGGGAGAGATGCTTCTCGAGCTATATGAGAATGTGATTACCATCAAATGACGTATTTGTTGACAGTACATCATGCTCCATAATTTTCTCTATTTAATCTCCCCTTTCTTTTGTAATCTCCATATCTCTATGTGCTTGATCAATTACTTTCTTAGTTATAAGTTTGGGTGTGGTAGGCTCTGGGATGCTTTTTCTAGCAAAACAAGATAGCTTTACTTTAGAGATTGTGTCTGACAGCTTTTTCTTTTTTGATATAAATCTCTCCTGCCTGAGGTGTTGATAAAGGTCTGAACCATGCCTTAAGACATCAAGAATTCGATCCTTTCTAATATCATTCACATATTGTTTTGTTACAAAGCTGTGAAGCTGCACTGACTCAGTTACTTCATATGGATTTCCATGCTGTTGAATGAAATCTAGGAGTCGTGCAACATTTTCATCAAAATGCTCACCTTTTTCCCCAGAAGATCATGATGGGGTATGGTGACACATCAATCGACTAAATCAGAATGGGTAAGCTCTCAAAACAAATTGCCTATCATCAAAACCTCAAGGTACACCAACTGCCACTCAGCAACCTAATTACTTCTTCATGTTTGCCCGACGATGCCTTTTGAACTTTTCTGGGACCTTTGAATGGTTTGCTCCAACTTCATATCAGGTGCTACAGCACTTAATCTCCCCTCTTTATCCTTCATGACAAAATGTCCTTCAATGAATTTTTGGTAAAGGAAGGGGTTCTCATGCTCCAGTTTCTTTGCTCTCTCCAGGTACCAGCTGCCATACCGTAGGTAATTGATGCAGTCAAAGTAATGAAAAATGGGAAGCAAAGACTGCACAGTTTCAATATGCAGATTCTAGTTACCATCACAATAATCAACAATAAAGTTTTTCACTAGGGAAACTAACTTGAGGAAGACTTCCCAGTTCTTACACAGTTCAGATTTCTTTCCACACTCCTTAACAAAAGCTTCAAACTTCGTTCCCAGATATTCAACCTTCCCACTTAGCGCATCAAACATTTTGTGAGCTTTTATTTTGTTTTGGTCTCTTAGGTCAAGTACATCCTGCACTTTGAATGACTTCCACAAACACTGATTTGCACCAAAAAGCATCCCATTGTGTTTGCATTGCCTCTGATATTATCATCATACCTTGGAAAGTCCAAACATAATGAGTTCCATTCAGTACAGACTGAATAGTTTTACTGCCAAAAAATTCTGCTTCAATAAGGGCATCATCCATGCCACTTCCACAGATATATTTTCCTGCACACCTTAATGCTACTTTTGTCATGATATGGAACATGCCCATCATGAGATACAGATCAGTGAATTCTTCTGGACTAGACAAAAAAATGTCTGTTACAATGTGAAAAAAACCCTTCCTCACAGAAAACTGGTAGGACAGGCTGGCCTTAGTTGGACACAAACAGTTTGAATGTTGTTTAGAGCTGTCTACACAGTCGCATAGTCAGTAAGTGGATGTGGTATAACTGGCAAGAAACCAACCCTTGACAATGGAACTGTATCCTTGGAGATTATGGCACAAATACCACACCATGTAGGAACTCTCTTTTTTTCTTCATTTGACAGACCACACCTAAAAAGCGTTATGAAAAAATCATTTGTAGATGCATTTGCAACAACATCATCAGATGACATGATATCCATATCATCTGAGACAATGAAGGCCTCTGGAAGACTAGGTCAAATGACTGGACTGTAGTAATTTTTCACCTTCTGGCATGGCAAGTCTGAAACAAGTTTGCGGCTCCGTTTCTCTGTGCCTATTGCTGATATTGAGCCTGTTTAGATGACGTGCTAAGCCATGGTTAGGCCTCCAACCCTTTTGCAGCGAATGGTTAGTGAGCAAGTTTAAACCATGGTTATGTAGCCCCATGGTGAGGAATGGTTCACACGACATGCTAAGCCATAATGGGCCTGTTCAGAAGTCACCTTAACCACAGAGTCTGAAGTGCCATCTGAACGCTCATACTGAGAAAAAAGATAAAAATGTGAACCAATAGTAGTAGCTGACTAGTACATAAAATAAAATATACTTAAATTTCATTCCTTTTTTAAATTAATGATGTAAGAAACCATAATAATTTAGCATACATCATGAAAAAATGACCATATAAGCTACACATTTTTATTAAAAGGCCTATTGTAGAGATAAGTGTTTGGATGCCATTTTTAAAAAGTGGTGGAAGGACAGCCTTTCCATCAAAATTAATGCCATGTTGACCTCCTTGACCCAAAAACCCTATAGTTTAAAACCAAAAATCACATTTGTACGTTGATTTGTCAAGTAAATGAGAAAATGAGACAACATTTCAGCGCCATCTTAGAAAATGGTGGAAGGTGTACTCCGACCATTAAAATAGAATATTCTTTGAACTGCTTGACCCCGAAAACCTATGATTTGATACCAAACACAAGATAGTAACTTCTGTGGTTGACGAAAAATAGTGACCAAAAGGAAATAGTCTGCCATTTTGAAAATAGTGCCTAAAAATGTTTCGCACAAGAATCAGACTGTCTACCCTAATTATTATGTCAATCCAATACTTCAAGATCACATATCAGCAGAGAAAATCTCTGGACCTCCAAAATTTTACAGGGGTATATTGTGGGGACAGGATTAACATACAAATTTACCCCTTCAGTGAGAACTCAATAATATTAATTATTATTATTATTATTATTATTATTATTATTATTTATAACCCACCTCTCCCTCCGGATTGAGGCGGGGAACAACTCAAGCAGTCATACCTTAGTCGATTAATCGCATTAGTTCATTAATTGATTAATGTTCAATATTAATTGCGTGGGCACATTTGGCAATTTGAGAAACTGTCCTGAGCACCACCATAAAATGGCTGCCATCAGAGGCATTGCTGGCCACAAAGACCAAATAATGGTCCCAAAAGACAAAGCAGAGGTGGGGTCTGAGCCCAACACACTAAACTCTTTTGAACCCACACGTTTCAGCACAAACAGAAACTTCCTTCAAAGAATACAAACTGTTTCTCCCCCATTCCCTTGCCCACCAGCCAGCTCATTCTCCCTATTCTTTTCCTTTCTCATTCTGGTCCCCACCCATAGACACTCTGCTGTCTCTCCCTCCCTTCCCCCCTCTCTTTCACACACACAAACCTGAGCCCACAGGCACATTGGTTGCCTCTCCATAGTGATTAATCAATTGATATTGTACATTTGATGTGCAGCAGTAATTACTCTAATACTGTTTTATATGAGACGAAGCTGTCTAATAGTGAGTCAAGCTATTAGTTCATCACAGATGGATACTAGTGGTGAATATTTCACATAAGATTCCATAAATCAGGATGGAGGACTAACCTTCAGTTAATAATTGCTTAGTTATTTAACTGGTTGGTGGGTGCAAGAAAGGGCCGTCGCAGTGGCTGATCCCAGGCTCTGGAACTGTTTGCCAAGAAAAGCAAGTTGGCTCCCCCTCTGTTAACTTTCCAACAGCGGGCAAAGATATTTATATTAAGGCAAGATTTTAGCAGGCCAGGATCTCTTCTCAATCATCCCAGAGTGCAGGACACAAAATAATAGGCTCAAGTTACAGGAAGCCAGATTCCGACTGGACATCAGGAAGAACTTCCTGACTGTTAGAGCAGGACGACAATGGAACCAAATACCTAGGGAGGTCATGGGCCTTCAAGAGGCAGCTGGACAACTATCTGTCAGGGATGCTTTAAGGTAGATTCCTGCATTGAACAGGGGTTGGACTCGATGGCCTTATAGGCCCCTTCCAACTCTACTATTCTATGATTCTATGTAACCTGGTTGTTGCTGAAGGGGGGTTTAATTAGTTAGGTATCATCTATTGCTTTTACTGCTGTGTTTTTAATGGCCCTGTTTTTATGTTAGGTTTTAATTAAGATTTTGCTTTTAATCTCTATTTTATTATTGTTAGCAGCCTTGAGCACCATTTTTGGTGGACAGGTGGGATATACATTAAATACATAATGTATTACTTTAAGAGTAGACAGCTAAACTTTGTAAGATTTGCTTTGTTTTTACTAGAACTCCAAAGGCTACCAACCAGAGCAAGGCCCAAAATGGTGGTGAGGGGTGGGGTAGACCCAATTATCTACTGCTCACCAGGAGCCAGACACTTGCTTAACCTGCATATAGAAGTACAAATCTAAATTATTACAGAATAAGGGATTCTAACATCAAAACTCTAAATAGCTAGCAGGCAGTCAATTATTATATTAATCATTCCCTACAGAGCAACTTTATTTGCATAATTCATAAATGTGTAAAATGCTGGGTTTGAAGGTATACTATGTTCAGCTTCTTATTTAGCCATTAATATATCTTTGAGTAGTCTGAGCCTGGTCAATCTAGGTCTAAATTGTTAGAGGCAGTTCATGACCTACACGCATGTGCGTGCACAGACTCGCAAGTCTTTCACACAATGCACAAAGCACCTCACTCATACATAAGGCACATACGGAAGAACCCTCTCACAAAACACTTTACACAACTCCCCCCCAGATTTTACATACATACAAACACATGCATGCACTTTACGCAAACCTCCACATACAAATCTTCTACAAATTCAGAAACCTTTCACACAGACCCTTCACGTACACACACATAAACCCTCACAAACATACAAACACTTTTTGTGCGTACGTGAGCACACACACACAGAGTCCTGCAAGTCCTACACACATACTCAGAATCCCGGAGGCCCTCCATGCATGTACACACAGGACTCTTTCCCTCGCCCCAACTGCTTGCTTCAGCAGCTGCATGGCTTCTCCTCCATTTGGCAGTGGTCTTCTTTGTTCAAGGGGCTTCTGCCCAGGAAGAGTTGAATTGAGCACTGAATTGAGCGTTTCAGTAGTTGCCAGCACTTTGAAAATAATGGGGCCTTCAAAAGCTAACTACTTCATGACAAGTCTGTGGACCTTTTGAAAACTGGACAGGCAAGACTCCCATCATTTCCTCTAAATGTATGTAAAGGGCGGGGGGAGAAAAATGAAATGTACATTATGGGTGGGCAGCAAAGATTACAAAGAAAATATTTTTGCCAAACAGGGAAATCTTTAAATTGTGCCATTGCTCAATAGATCTGTTTGAAATTTGGCCAGCTTATGCCCTCCCCTCAAGACATAGGTAGTCAATGCTGGTTTATTAACATTTAAAATGTTCAGTTTTAATTTGAGTCCGATTTCAGAAGAAAAAGTCCTGCAGGGTTCTATATTGCATGGGTGATGATAACGATAACTTGCCTTATAGGGGAATTGCAACTAGATAATGCACCTGAAGTGCTTTGGACACTTGAAAACATGATACAAATGTGGTGGAGGAGGAGGAGGAGGAGGAGGAGGAGGAAACAATTTTGTACCTCCTCCCTCATAATATGAAAATACAAAGTCCTTTTAGCCAAGACAGAGATATATATATTGACATTTTCTCACATTCTTTAAACCATAGTTGAAGTCAGGCGAGACAGCTGCCAATGTTGCTAGAGAACTTGCTGAGCAAACAAAGAACCACCTGAATGCTGGGGACATCACCTACTCAGTTCGGGCCATGGATCAGTTGGTGGGTTTACTGGATGTCCAGCTCCGAAACCTGACACCCGGTGGAAAAGATAGTGCTGCACGTAGCTTAAACAAGGTAAGGAACAACTTCAAAAGCACAGAAGATTTTCCCCCTATGGCTCTGCCTTCTGTATTTTGCTGTGAAAAGTCCTCTACATCAGGGACTCAAAGGATCATCCTTGGATTCCTTATGAAATATACATTCATTCTAAGAATTATTCTATTTCAGAGAACATCAGAATGTGAGAACATTTGTGTTCTCATCCCCAGGGATAGTGGCTGTGGACAGCAGAATATGAATAATCCGTAGTAGTTAATATTCCAGAATAACCCGCAAGAGTGCTGGTCTTTTGGTCTCCCAGAGTGGATACCAGCTCCCTGACATGCAAAGCTGGAGAAGATAGAAATCATACATAAGAGTGAAAGAAGTATCGCTGGTGGTCTTTCTACATCCATTGTTTTTCACCCTTTATCTTCCAGCAAATATGTTTTTCCTAAACTTTGAGACTGAAGAGAGAAGAGCAATGGAAGCAAAGGAGAGGGAGAGAAAGGGAAAGAGCTACGGATGGAGAAAAATAGCCAATCATTCCTTCATTGCAATGTCTGTGATTTCTATCCCCTCCCGTTTTTTTCTGCCTGTTGTTAGGGGAGCCTCCAGAATTGCATGGTGGGGCAGCTCTTGTGTGGGGAGCATAGTATGTAGCCAACCTCTAAATGTCTAGATGCTCCCCTGTCCTGCAGGTATGCCCAAATCACAAGGCATAACACAAAAATACATCCTGTGGATTCAATATGAGATGTCACACACACACACACACACACACAGAGAGAGAGAGAGAGAGAGAGAGAGAGAGAGAGGCCAGATCTACACCAAGCAGGATATAGCGGTATGAAAGCGATATATAAAAAGCAGGAGCCACACTACTGCTTTATAGCAGTATTGAAATGCACTGACAACTGTTGGGGCCCATAGGCACATACCATATCCTGCTATATCCTGCTATATCCTGCTTGATGTGGCTCCTGCCTTTTATATGCTGCTTTCATACCGCTTTCATACCTCTATATCCTGCTTGGTGTTGATCTGGCCAGAGAGAGAGAGAGAGAGAGAGAGATGATATGAGCACACCCTCTATATAAAAGGTTTTAAATAGTGATAGGTGAAATCCACCCACCTTAATTCAGTCCTTTAGTCTTCAAGGACTAATCTCAGAAGAAGAAGAAAAAGCTCAGGCTTTTCTCAGAGTTCATTAAAGTTCAGAGACACCCACCTTCTATATCACTTGCTGATGTTACTGGAGGCTTTCCTCCCCTTACCTGCTTGATGAGAGGGCCAGCCCTCTCATTTGCCAATTCCCCATCTCCTCCCCCACCTCTTCTTTCCCCAAGTTGCAATGGCGGAAGAGGGGAAATGACAGGTGAGAGGTTTGGAAGCACCAACATCCATCCCTGAGTTCCTGACTCTCTGCAGTTAAGGGTTCTGCGGAAGTTCTTTTTTTTTTAAATAATTTTTTTCCCCCAACATAATACAACATAAAACAACATAAAACATAATACATAACCAACATACCCCCCGTGCACCCCTCCCCCCAGGAGACCTTCAATTATTCATTATTCCTCTTTCCAAAATTGTAAAGACTCTTTTGAAGGTATTTGCCCCTTCCCCGTTCTTAATACATATTCCAAAAAAGGGCTCCATATTTCTCCAAAATCATTCTTACTGGACATTCCCCTCTTTATTTTCATTTTACACGTCAGCTTATCATTAAGTGCCATATCCCATATTTCTTTATACCATTCTTCTATAGTATATATCCCTTGCCCTTTCCCATTTTTAGCAATCATTATTCTGACAGGAGCCAGGAGGTTGTTTATCAGTTCTCTCTTACTTATATTCTCATTTCCTTTATCCCATATTGCTAGTAGAGCCAGCTTTGGCCTTAATTCCAGTTTACTTCCAATTATTTCACTTATTTCTTTGAACACCCTTTCCCAATTTTTTTGTACATATTCACAGCTCCACCACATATGAAAATAAGTTCCAACCTCCTGACATCCCCTCCAACAATTCTTAGACACTTTTTTATCTATCTGATGAAATCTTACCGGTGTTAAATACCATCTCCATACTGTCTTATAATAATTCTCCTTAATTCTAATCGACAACAGCTTTAACATTCTTGCATCCTATATCCTCCCCCAGTTATGTTCATTAATTTGTTCCTTTACATCGTCTTCCCAAATCTTTTTAATAATTTTAAGAGAGTCCTGAGAATCATCTTCCTCTATCAATATTTTGTATATCTCGCTGGTCAAACCTTTTTTAATTTTAATTTCTTCCTTCCTTCCTCTTAATTCAATTAAATCTTCAAATCTTGTATTATTTCTACATTTCTTATTTTTCATTTTCCATTCCTGTGTCCATTTTTCCAATTGTAAACATTTGAACCAAGCTATCTTTTGTCCTTTTAATAACTCTCTAATTTGCTCCTTATCTATCATTCTTTCCATCCAGTTCCTTAACTTAATAATTTCCTGATCCTTCAGACTCCCTTCCAACTCTACTTTTAAGGTCCTTGGGAAGTTTCCCACTACTACCACTGGGGTGAGTGGAGAGTCTCCTGGTATTAACTTTCCTTTAACTTTCTCCCAGATCTCTAAAATATTTTTCAGCAATGGGTTGTCCAGTCCCCTCAAATCTTTCTTTTGAATTTTAATAAAAAAAATATTTTGCAATTTAAAATCTAGTTCCCCTGTTTGCATTTCTAACCATTCTAAATCATCCTCCCCTAATATACTATTTATAACATATCTTAACTGATTAGCAATATAATAATTCTTTATATTTGGAACTCCCAAACCTCCTTTCTTTTGTGTCTTATACCATAACCCTTTATTAATCCTAGCTCTCTTATCTCCATTGCAATAAGCTTTAATCATATTTTGCCAGCTCTTTAACTCTACTTCCGATATTTTAATCGGCAGCATTCTAAACAAAAAATTAATCTTAGGTAATATCTTCATTTTAATAACTGCTATTCTACCAAACCAAGAATGTTTTAATTTTCTATATACCTCTAACTTTTCCCCTACCTGTTTTTTCAAACTTGCAAAATTAATTTCCTCTAACCTATCTAAATCTTTTGCAATATTAACTCCTAAATAACGTACTATATTTTTAAGCCTAACACCTAACTTAACTTTACACTCCTCCAACTCCTCCTTGTTATAATTAAATAACATCATTTCTGACTTCCTCCAACTAACTTGTAAGCCAGTAATCTCCCCAAATTCTCTCAAATGCTTCTTAACCACCTCCCCAGTCTCCAGGGGATCTTCTAATGTCAATAATGTATCATCCGCAAACATATTCATTTTGATCTTCTCCTTCCCTCCTATTCCCTTCAATCTTACATCCTCCCTTATAACATTTGCCAAAAATTCTATCACTATTGCAAATAAGATCGGTGAAAGTGGACATCCTTGTCTAGTTTCTCGAGCTAGTGTAATCTGTTGCGTTAACCCATCATTAACCATTATTTCTGCTTTATTATTTTTATTAGGGATGTGCACTGACCCCCCGGATCGGATCGGATAGCGGATCGGAATCGGACCTGGGGGGTTGGATCGGATCGGATCGGATCGGAGGCTGGTCGGATCGGATCGGACCAGATGTCCGATCCGGATCGGACGCCATTTTGAATGCTTTTTCTCATAGCCAAGTATTGTTTTACAAAAACGCCTATAACCTTTTCATTTTTAAAGATAGAAGGATGAAACTTGGGCACATTGTAGACTGGTTAGGGATAGTTATCTGTGAGAAATTTCAGAAAGATTGGTGCATGCGTTTTGTGGCAATTAATTTTTTAATAAATACCCAGGAATGCTTATAACTTTGTCATTTTTAAAGTTACAAACATGAAACTTTGCCACATTGTAGGAGGTACCTTGGGACCTATGTGTGTGAAATTTCAGAAACATAGGTGCTTGCTTTGTGTGGCAATTAATTTTAGAAAAATGGGTAGTAGTGGGGTAAATACAGTTACGCCTCCCATTTTTTTATTTTTAAAGATACAAACAGGAAACCTGGGCACATTACAGGTACCACTTGCCTTGATATGTGTGTAAAATTTCAGAAACATTGGTGCTTGCCTGGTGTGGCAATTAATTTTTGAAACAATGAGGGATTCATTGGACAGCACTTGCCCATAGGGATTCATTGGAGAGTACTTGTCCATAGGGAATCATTGCATTGCACTTTCCCACTGAGAAATGCAGTTATGCCTCCCACATTTTTATTTTTGAAGATACAAACAGGAAACTTGGGCACATTGTAGACTGGTTAGGGATAGTTATCTGTGAGAAATTTCAGAAAGATTGGTGCATGCATTTTGTGGCAATTAATTTTTTAATAAATACGCAGGAATGCCTATAACTTTGTCATTTTTAAAGTTACACACATGAAACTTTGCCACATTGTAGGTGGTACCTTGGGACCTATGTGTGTGAAATTTCAAAAACGTAGGTGCTTGCCTTGTGTGGCAATTAATTTTAGAAAAATGGGTAGTAGTGGGGTAAATACAGTGACGCCTCCCATTTTTTTATTTTTTAAGATACAAACAGGAAACATGGGCACATTACAGGGAACACTTCACTTGATATGTGTGTAAAATTTCAGAAACATTGGAGCTTGCCTTGTGTGGCAATTAATTTTTGAAACAATGAGGAAAGAAACGCCTATAACCTTTTTATTTTAAAAGTTAGAAGTCCTAATTAAGGAGCGCTCAAAAAATGGCAAAACCCCCTCTCCTTTTTTCTTAATTCCTTGCAGCTCCCACGATTTAACCCTTTCCTATCAGCTACAATTAATTAATAGTAGGATGACCAGTACCAGGAGACTGGTGTGTACAAATGTTTTTTTTTTTTTTTTAGGCTTGAGATCATAAAGAGGCAAATATTCTACCTACAGTATTGGAAGCAGTATGTTGGGAAACAAGGGTGACCATATGACAGTTAAAGCTGCAGGAGCTATACTAGAGTGACCAGATACAAAAGAGAGCAGAGCTCCTGCAATTTTAACTTTTGTGATGAAGAGGGAATTTCACCAGGTGCCGCATGGATACAAATGACACCTGCTGAAATTCCCTTTTCTATTCCACTGTTAAAGCCCTGTATTCCTTTTCATATGGTCATCCTACTAATTACATTTTTTAAAAAAGTAATAATACATACTGCTTCCAATACGGTAGGTAGAATATTTGCCTCTTTATGATCTCAAGCCTAAAAAAAAAAAACATTTGTACACACCAGTCTCCTGGTACTGGTCATCCTACTATTAATTAATTGTAGCTGATAGGAAAGGGTTAAATCGTGGGAGCTGCAAGGAATTAAGAAAAAAGGAGAGGGGGTTTTGCCATTTTTTGAGCGCTCCTTAATTAGGGCTGCCCAAATGATAATGGACGGGTGGTGTGTGTGCGCGCGTGGGCGGCGGCGGCGGGCTTGGCAGCGTATCCTCCTGGCTGCCGAGGCCGGGTGTCTGGAGCGGAGCACGCGCTGTCAGTTGGTGAGCGGAGGGGCCATTGAACGCCCTCCCCATCATCCTCTTCATCATCAACCTACCCCCGCGGCCCAGCGGAGCACAACAGCCCGCATTAGGCAAGCCCTTCAGGAGCCTCACAGCAGCCAGGCAGAGCCTCTGCTGCCCAGGAACCGGCCCGCACGCGAGGGCACCGGCGGGGCGCACACACAACGCCGGCGAGGGGGAGGAGAAGGGGAGGAACAAAGGATCAAAGAGATCGAGAGAGAGTGATCCTTCCTTGCACGCATGGCTGCAAAACTGAGCTAGGTTCAGCCGTTCTGCTTGAGTAAAAAGTGAAAGCAGACACGAGCCCTGTAATGGATACTAGCAACAGGATCAAAGGGATCGAGATGAGAGAGATCCTTCCTTGCACGCATGGCTGCAAAACTCAGCTAGGCTCAGCCGTTCTGCTTGAGTAAAAAGTGAAAGCAGACACGAGCCCTGTAATGGATACTAGCAACAGGATCAAAGGGATCGAGACGAGAGAGTGTTTCCTTTTCTTCGCGGGAAGCGGGAGGGGGAAGAGGGGAAGACCGGGCCTCTGTGGAAAATTTTTTGAAACATTTTATCTAAAAATTCCATAGCCATCAAATGCCTGGACCTATCATTCTGAAATTTCTGACACATATCTACCCCTAACCCATCTACAAAGTGAGCAATGTTCAGACTTCTAACTTTTAAAATAAAAAGGTTATAGGCGTTTCTTTCCTCATTGTTTCAAAAATTAATTGCCACACAAGGCAAGCTCCAATGTTTCTGAAATTTTACACACATATCAAGTGAAGTGTTCCCTGTAATGTGCCCATGTTTCCTGTTTGTATCTTAAAAAATAAAAAAATGGGAGGCATCACTGTATTTACCCCACTACTACCCATTTTTCTAAAATTAATTGCCACACAAGGCAAGCACCTACGTTTTTGAAATTTCACACACTTAGGTCCCAAGGTACCACCTACAATGTGGCAAAGTTTCATGTGTGTAACTTTAAAAATGACAAAGTTATAGGCATTCCTGCGTATTTATTAAAAAAATAATTGCCACAAAATGCATGCACCAATCTTTCTGAAATTTCTCACAGATAACTATCCCTAACCAGTCTACAATGTGCCCAAGTTTCCTGTTTGTATCTTCAAAAATAAAAATGTGGGAGGCATAACTGCATTTCTCAGTGGGAAAGTGCAATGCAATGATTCCCTATGGGAAAGTGCTTTCCAATGATTCCCTATGGACAAGTACTCTCCAATGAATCCCTATGGGCAAGTGCTGTCCAATGAATCCCTCATTGTTTCAAAAATTAATTGCCACACCAGGCAAGCACCAATGTTTCTGAAATTTTACACACATATCAAGTGAAGTGTTCCCTGTAATGTGCCCAAGTTTCCTGTTTGTATCTTCAAAACTAAAAAAATGGGAGGCATAACTGTATTTACCCCACTACTACCCATTTTTCTAAAATTAATTGCCACACAAGGCAAGCACCTATGTTTCTGAAATTTCACACACATAGGTCCCAAGGTACCACCTACAATGTGGCAAAGTTTCATGTGTGTAACTTTAAAAATGACAAAGTTATAGGTGTTTCTTTCCTCATTGTTTCAAAACTTAATTGCCACACAAGGCAAGCTCCAATGTTTCTGAAATGTCACTCACATATCAAGGCAAGTGGTACCTGTAATGTGCCCAGGTTTCCTGTTTGTATCTTTAAAAATAAAAAAATGGGAGGCATAACTGTATTTACCCCACTACTACCCATTTTTCTAAAATTAATTGCCACACAAGGCAAGCACCTATGTTTCTGAAATTTCACACACATAGGTCGCAAGGTACCTCCTACAATGTGGCAAAGTTTCATGTTTGTAACTTTAAAAATGACAAAGTTATAAGCATTCCTGGGTATTTATTAAAAAATTAATTGCCACAAAACGCATGCACCAATCTTTCTGAAATTTCTCACAGATAACTATCCCTAACCAGTCTACAATGTGCCCAAGTTTCATACTTTTATCTTTAAAAATGAAAAAGTTATAGGCGTTTTTGTAAAACAATACTTGGCTATGGGAAAAAGCATTCAAAATGGCGTCCGATCCGGATCGGACCTCGTCGGATCGGATCGGATCGGATCGGAGGTTGGTCAGATCGGATCGGATCGGATTTTCCCGATTTTGGGTCGGATCGGATTCGGATCGTGGATCGGATCCGATCCGATGCACACCCCTAATTTTTATACAGCTGATCAATCCCTCCCATGAATTTATCTCCAAGCCCAAATGTTTTTAAAATTGTTTTAAGTGCTGGCCATTCCACGCAATCAAAGGCTTTGAATATATCCAATGCTAAGAAACCTGCTTTTAAATTCCTTTTTTTAATAATACTAATTATATTTAAAACTCTTCCAATTAAATTAGGCATTTGCCTTCCTGAAATAAATCCACATTGATCTTTTCTAATATATTTATATATAAACGTGCCCATTCTTTTTGCCATTATTGCCGTAAAAAATTTTGAGTCTTGATTTATTAAAGATATTGGTCTATAAGATGCTGGATCCGTCAGATCCTTTCCTGGTTTCGGGATTAATATAATCAAAGAATGATCCCACGATGGTGGGGTCTTTCCTCCTTCTATTATACTGTTAAATAATTTTTTCAATCTTGGTATTAAAATTCCTCTAAAAGTCTTATAATATTCCGGCCCCAAACCATCCATTCCCGGAGATTTCCCTCCTTTTAAGTTATCAATAATTCCTTCTATTTCTTTCTCAGTGACTAATCCTTCCATATAATCCCTATCTTGCCTCTGTAATCTTATTTTCCAATTCCTCTCTACATATTCCAATACCTTAACCTGTGGACTCATATCTGATGTATATAATTCTCTATAAAATTCCTGAAATATATTTAATTTATCCTTCATTGAATTACTACTTTTCCCTGTCTTGTCTATAATTGTCCCTATCATATTCTTAGCCTTTTCTGACTGAGTGGACCTGGCCAGCATCTTCGAATTTTTATTATTATATTCAAAAAAATCCCTCCTTAAATATAGCAAATCCCTTTGGACTTGTTCTAACTCTTCTTTCTCTAATTCCTTTTTCTTAGCTTGAATTTGGGCAAATAGACGTTTATCTTTTGTCTCTCTTAGCTTCTCCTCTAAATCCCTTACCTCCTTTTCAATCTTTTTATTTTGTGCATCCTGTTGTTTTCTTAGGGTACACATTTCCCTAATACAAATCCCTCTTACCACTGCCTTCATAGTGTCCCATATTAACCCTTGCGAGTTTGCGTCCGTTTCATTGATCTCCCATATTTCCTGCATTTCTTTTTTTATTTTTCCCACTATATTTTTATTATTTAATAACCTTATATCCATTCTCCATCTCTTAGCTTGTCTATAATCCTTCCTTTTAATATCCGTCATCATTAATGCGTGATCGGTGACCTTAATTACCCCAATAGCACAATCTATAAATTTAGATATCATATTCTTTGACACAAAAATAAAATCAATCCTAGAATAACTCTTAAACCTAGGTGAGTAGAAGGTATATTTCCTTTCTTCCCCTTTTAATACTCTCCAAACATCCATTAGTTCTTTTCCCTTCATTAATTTGCTTAATCCCGTCTTCCCACCACTCTTAAGATCTCTTAATATATTATCCCTACCTTTCCCTTTATCTAGTACCATATTAAAATCACCTGCCATCACAATGTTCTTTTTACCCACTTCTCCCACCACATTAAAAACTTCATCGAAGAATTCCATTTGTTTCCCATTTGGAGCATATACATTAATCAATATATATTCCTCCTCCCCCACCATGCAAAAAATTATCAGAAATCTTCCCACTTCATCCTTCTTCACCCTTTGTATAGTAATTCCACATTTTTTTGAGATTATTATAGCTACACCCCTCGCTTTAGAAGTACCAAAAGACTTTTCATAAATGCCCACATCCCTCATCCGAAGCTCATTTACACCCTCCTTTTTTTGATGAGTTTCCTGCAAAAAAATTACATCTGCTTTTTCTTTATTTAATAACATTTATATTCTCTTCCTTTTTATAACAGTTCCTAGCCCTTTAACATTTAAAGTTGCAACCCTTAATTTATTTTCCATCTCTTCCTTTCACACAAATCTCTAAATTGGTCTCCCTCTGTGACACACATACCCCCCTCCCTTACCCTCCCCCCTGATTAGAACTTCTGGGGAAGTTCTAATCAGAACTCTGGGAACTACAGTTTTTTTAATTACACTGGCTTTCCCCTACCTGGCACCCTTCATATATTTGAACTACAACTCCCATCATCCCTGGCCATTGGCTATTCTGGATGGCGCTGATGGATGTTGTAGCCCAAAAGTACCTGGAAGTCAGTAAGGTGGGGAAGGCTCAAGTACAGTTCTCAGAGCTCTGCTTGACAGCCTCAAGAACCATAGCAAGTTAAAAGTAGCTTTTGTCTGCCCCTCTCAGTTGCCATCTTCTCTCTTCTCCCCTTCACAAATGACAAGTTGAGAAAATGTAGAAAAGGTTGACATATGAGAATTAGCGCTAATCCATGCCAAGCCAAACATTAAAGAGGAGATTGGTCTTGCCTCGTAATGCCCCAGGCGCTTCCACCACCACCCCATTTCCAGATTTTGTCTCCATCGCTAGTTTTGAAGGTCCTCTTTAGTGTCTTTCTCCTTCCTTGAGAGATATGGGGAAGGTTCCCTTTGCTTCTGGGCTTGACGAGATTTCTGCAGTTGAGTAGAAAAGAGGAAAGGACGGCTACAAAGAGGAAAGGGACATGTGTATGGCTGGTGGATATTTATGAGAGCTAGTGAATATTCTGTCTGTATCTAGGGATATGCATAGTCTTCTGAGCAACAAATATGCATTTATTCCTCAGTTGCTGAGCACAAGCAACATTTCCTTTCAAGACTGTGCTGTAGGCAGATCACTTTTTCTACAGCATGGCAGACTGTGACGTTTTGTAGCTGGAAAAATAAGATACTTTCTACCACCCCCAGAGAGAGCACATCTATTTCCTGCATGTGAAGGTGGTTGTAAAACAACACAAGAATCCATTTGGACATTCATAGCTTGATTATTAATTAATTAAATGCACATGCCACCAAGCCCATTTCACAGGGAATTGGTAATCTGTATCTCGACTTTACGATTTCAAACTGCAGGTGGAAGCTCACAGGACTGAATATGCCCCCATAAGCAATAATAAAATAATAATAAAATAAAAATCACCCAGCATGCAAAATAAGCAGGTCAAGGGAGAAGGGTCATTTTCAATGTAGAGTAGATTTGCAGGGAGGAGAGGGGATTGTATGGGGGGGGGGGGCGCTCAGCCATGCATCCTGAAGTAGTACAGCCCAGGCTGCCTCTACAAGAGAGGTTTAATGCTCTTTCAAGGCGCTTTAAAACATTTACCTCTACAAGAACGGAGTGCAAATCGGGCGTAGAGGCACGTTATTTCTCCGATTATGCGCATTATCGAATGCGCGTTAAACAGCAAGTTTTATTTTGCTCCGGCCGTTAAAGCGCATTTTGACTATGTGAACAAGCGATTCTCCGCATTAACTACTTGTAAAGCGCATTTTGGTCATCCCTTAATGCGCTTTGCCGCCTCTCGTGCAGAGGTATTAGACGTAAATGCGCTTCTGCGATTATGCGCATAATCGGCTAACCAGGCGCAAAAGCGAATCCTTGTAGAGGGGACCCCAGACAGGTATATCACCTGCAGTAGTACAGGTATATCACCTGCAGAGGTCAGAATGGTATACTAAATCCAAAATTTAGCAATAAAAACATTTCATCCACAATAACGAGTGGTTCTCAGAGCCATAAAGCTATCTGCAATAATTTGTATACAGTGCTATAGGAGAGTCTGTGTGAGAGGAAGCATTTTACAGTGGTTTCTAAAAGCTGCCAGGAGGTTGTGGCTCTTCAGCAGAGGACAGAAGGTGAAGGAAGACAAAAGCAAAGATGTTGGAGAGAGATGTTGTTTCAGGTATTCAAGTAGAGGCGTTGAAAATGACTACATCACTAGCTCCTTCAACTTCGGCTTTGGCTATTGGGTGGTATAGAAAGAAAGAAAGAAAGAAAGAAAGAAAGAAAGAAAGAGACTCCCAACAGCAAGCAGGTTGCCACAGAATCAACTAGATGTTATTGCTGTTTTCACTTCTGCCCTGTGGTAGTCACTTCATGGGCTACCCTATTTTATAACCGCTGAAGTGTCCAAACAGTCATGAAGGAGAACCACATATGATGAGCCTCATCAATTCTGGGTGCCAATTTCTTTCAATGTGATCTAAGAACACCCACAACATTTACAGGATTGCACTATTAATTGCTTAAGCAACCTTTACATTTTTAAAAATGATCATACTAGTAATTCCAAAAAATGAGGGTGACTGGGGCCATCTTAGGAGAGATATTCCTTCTTATCTCTTCTATTTTGGAAGAGACAAAATGTCTCTTCTGAGACGATGCTATCCTATTACATTATAATTATATAATTTTGAAGAAGAAACTTCCTTTCTTTGTTTTTAATTTTTACAGCTTTAATAAATTAAACAATTAATTAAAACTCATATGACCACTTGTCCAGGGCCAGGTCTAAACATATATATATATATATATATATATATATATATAGCAGATGGAGGCAGCTGAATGCTGAGGTGTATCATTTCATGGTGCAGAGTCCATCCTACCACTTCTTTCTGCTGCACATGTAATCCAGTCCCACGACTTGTTTAAAGGGGTGACAGTCCTTACTGGGGGTCAAGTTCCAGCATGTCCACTAAATTCTGTAACTGCTCCAACAGTACAAAATAACCTACTTCATCAAGAGGTACACATTGTTCCTCTTGTAAAGCCTAGGACAAAAGCCTAGCTAAAAGAGCAAGAACATTTTTATCATTCAGGTATGCCTGAAGTTGCTAAGCAACTGTATGTTCAATTATGTTGCTTAGAAACGGGAGATCAGATCCTAGATTGTGATTTACTGGGTCATCAACACTCCAAGATCCCCCAGAGAGCAGATAGATAACTGCCTCCTTAATACGCATAGACATCTGCCTTGTGATCATTTAAAATTTTATAGAGCACCTAAATTATACTTAATAATAACTGAAAATGGTGTTGTATCTGGAAAGCAATTTCTCTCTACAAACTTTTATTAGTCAGAAGAGGCAAAGATTCAATGAGCATGTGGTTCGAAATATTTCCACAAGCAACCTGTCAACATATGAGGAAGAAAGAAAGTGAAAACTATCGACGATAGCATGATGAGATGACACAATTAATGCTTCCAGTTTGGAAAGTATTACAAGCATGGCATCCACATTAGACCGGATGAAAGAAATTTTTAACTATGCAACGCTTTGCAAAGATTTCCTCATCTGAGCCAGATACAGTAATGTCTGTATGAATGATAAAGTCTCACAGAACCAACATTGTGGGAAACCTCAGCACCAGATCCAAGATCACCTCTGTCATCTCAGCCAGTGATTCTAATAGACCGAAACTCTGTTTATCCCTGGTGACCAACACCAAGTACATACTTTACAGTTGGTAGTGTTTAACCTGGAAAGATGAAACCTTTACAGATAATGTGACTCCACCTCCCCAACTGCCAGTTAATGAGTGACAACCAATACAGCTGTGCTGTCGTCATGGTGCCAGCCCAAAGCAAGGCAATGTTCCCACCCCACTCGTTGTATTTGGACAGAAATTATATTCTTCCCATTGAAAGGGAATTTACAGGTGCTGTTACTTGGACCAATCGTGGGAAGGAAAGCCCTTATCCTATTGAGCAGGGGGATGGACTTGATGGCCTTACAGGCCCCTTCCAACTCTACTATTCTATGATTCTATAGAGAACCTTACTGACAGGCTTGTCCAGGTCCCCCAAATTCTGAGCATGGTGTAGACCACAAAGCAACCTTATGATGATTAAATTCCCAAAGATTCACAGAGATAACTGAATTTGTGGTTTTAATCCTGAGTTCTTTTCAAAGATTTTAATCACATATTATCTTAATTTTGGTATCTCCTATTCAGTGTCAAAGTTTTGATTCTGGTTCTGGAATCCAGATTCTGGTATCAGCCATGGGGGAGCTGCTGTCAATTTGGCAAAATCTAATATGTGGACAAAACTTTTAATTAGTATTAGTAAATATGGTCAAATGTAAATAAATATTGCCTTGATGTATAAAAGGAATCTTAAAGGGATGTGTAATTGCAAGGAAAATAATTAACAATGCAATCCTATCCATGTCTACTCAGAAGTAAGGTACATTGAGTTCAATGGGACTTACTGCCAAGTAAGTGTGCATAGGATTGCAGTCTAAGGCTGCCTCTACAAGAGGCATTTAAAGCTCTTTCAAGGCACATTAAAAAATTTACCTCTACAAGAACGGAGCGCAAATCGGGCGTAGAGGCGCGTTTTCTCTCAGATTATGCGCATTATCGAATGCGCGTTAAATAGCGAGTTTTATTTTGCTCCGGCCATTAAAGCGCATTTTGACTATGTGAACAAGCGATTCTCTGCATGTCAACAGTTTAAATCGCGTTTCGGTCGTCCAGTAATGCGCTTCGCCGCCTCTCGTACAGAGGTATTAGGCGTAAATGCGTTTCTGCGAATATGCACATAATCGCCTAACCAGGCATAAAGGCGAATTCTTGTAGATGAGGCCTAAAAGAAAGTTGTTGCTGTAACCAGTATTGTCTGGCAAAGCAGCTCAATTATTAGAGCATAAGCTGGCTTTAAGAACAATTATTTTAAAACAACAGACCCATTGGCTGTAAGAAGCCCTAACTTAATGGTGACTTTATAGCATGGGTGGGAAACACCTGGCCCATGGGCAGCATGCTGCCCCCCCACCCCTCCTGTTCCCCCCCAAAAAATTACCCAGAGCCAGTAAAGAGCGTGTATGTGTACGTGCGTGGGTACATCTGTCATGGCTATGTATTTGCAAGCTAGTTTTTACCCTTGCAAACAAACTAATTTTGACCCTTTGGGTGCTCCATAGCAACTACAAATGCCATTTTTATTTTTATTTTTGTTTCTTTCTTCGGGGTCACAAGTGGGGGAAATGTGACCTGTGGGGGGAACCAGGAGCAAAAAAAGGTCCCCTGACCTCCCGAAGTTACCCACTCGTGCTTTATAGGTCATACTGACATAAATGAAGAGGTGTTCTGAAAGGGCGTACCACACCCACATAAAAAGGGTAGGTCAACTCTACACAACCGATGCCTTGTTGAGCAAGGCTCCTCCACCCCCACCCCACTCGCGTAAAGAGCCCCGATCATAGCCCAGTGCCTGTCATTGTCCCTTGAAATTAATGTATCTTGTGAAACCAGATATTTAATATGCTATACTACATTGTTTATTCAAAATCATGAAGAAAATGAAAAAAACAATATTGCTTTGAGTAATATAACTATTATAAAACGTGACAAACTTTTGCTTAACAAAATATTTTGATGTATGTATCGTGATGTGCACGATCCACACATATCACTTGTGAAGGGCACATGTCACTGGGTTAAATACATGACGTGATATATACTGTTGTGCCATCACCAGCTCTCGCTCTCTCTCTCACACACACACACACACACACACACGCACGATGCCTCTGCAATGATGCTGCATCAGCGACATTGGCAGTGGTAGCTGGTGGCTACTGTGGCTGGTGGGGCAGAGGACAGGTCAGCAGAGGAGGAGGAGCAGCCTTTTGCACCCCACACCCATACCACACGAAGGAGAAAGTGGGCTGCATGAACTTTAAGATCACGACTGCAAGGGGTGGAATTCATACAGCCACACAAGCACTCATTTAGACCCAGATTCTCCTGTTGCACGAACAACACTCATTGCACAGGGAATCCTATTGCACAGAGAACTTTTACCCGAATTCCTTTTAACTATGGATGCTTAGGACTGAACCTGGGATCTTCTGCAGGCAAAACATGTGTTGCACCATTGTGTTATAGGCCCTCTTCTTTTTACGACCCTTTAGCCATCCTATAATACTCAAGTTGAGAATGATTTAAAAAGTTTAAGCTATTTCAGACCCATTTGATAAGGAACAAGTCTTAATATATATCTTTGTTGAGCCCATTTTATAGATTGTAGTTAAGGCTAAGAGATAATTATACTTACCTAAGGATTGACCTCCCCCATCCCTATCAAAATGAAGAGTGAATGAACAACAGCTGTTCAGTTGCAGTTACTAATTTCTTTTGAGCATGGCGACCTTTTGCACAAAATTTAAACTTTTTAGATTTCTGAAACCAAGCTAACTTTGCTTAGTGACGCATATGAAGCATTGCAAAACATACCAGAGGGATCCAATTTGAATTTCCATTAACGATTGAGAAAGGAGAAAAATAATGCAATTCTCAAAGTGCTATTCACAAGCTTACAGCATGTTATAAGCTGCAATTACTGATAAAGAGCACTCTATTTTTAAACCATCAAATGCTACATATTTCTCCTCCCAGTATTAAAAATACAACAACTTTGGGCTACACTTTGCAGCATTTTAAAAAAATTAGTTTTCCTATTCCTATCTCCATTTTGACTTGGCTTTTTCCATAATTTCCCCCAGCCGCTCCTTTTCATTCTCCCTCCTCTGTCCTCCTGCCGCACAAAACATAAGAGGGGATTTAGGGTGTTTCTCTACATTAAGGAAAAAACTTCACACCCTTACCAGGGTTTCTTCTTCTGGAGTCTTTCCACGTTTTCAACTGGCTCCTTTAGAGATGATTTTGAAATGAAAACCTACCTTCTCAGCAGTTCTATTCTGTTAAATAAAACAGTACTATCTAGTAGTGGAATTATAGCACTATGCCAGTTTACATGTTGAGGAAATCCTGCGATAATTTAAATACTGTATTATCTCAATTAAAAAAAGCAGGATTATGAGGGGAAAGTGCAGCAGATGTCCTGGAGGTTGATGGCATCATGTAAAGGACCCACAAACTTCCGTAAGTGGCCAATCATGAGCATGCAATAAATTGCTCATATATTGAAGCTCTTAGACTACAATCTCAACATACACACTTAACACCTCAGACTGAGCTGCACCTGAGTAAAAATAACACCACCACAAGCCAGCAGGTGCTATTATCAATCAAAGTCTCAACAGAAACTAAGCTAGGTGTATAGCCTTCTGAATCAATTATCTGATTAACGTGAGACATGTACAATGGATGTGTGTGACACAATATGGTGATATAATCAACAATAACAACAACAACAACAACAACAACAACATATCTCTACTCATAAGTAAATAAGCAGCACAGTACAAAAATCCAGTGCCTGCATCTCAACTCAGAACTTCCGAGGGCTGGTTTACTTGGAAGAAAGCATGGCCAGCAAGTTCTGAGAGCATCCAGGAAAAATCCACCACGTTGCATGTTATGATAATAACGATATCTTCAGAGCCAGAGCCCAGAAAAGCAATAACACCACTGCACAGAGAATCAAGTGACTTTAAGGTCATAAGTGCAAAAGAGCAGGAAAAAATAGTGATGATAACAACAACAGTGCATCTGTACTCAGGAATAACAGAAGCAGCCCAGTATAGCAATCGAATGGATTTCTATTCAAAGTTATGAAGGCCTGGATTTCTTAGGAGTCAGTAAGCATAGCCACCAAGTTCTGAGAGCATCTAAGATTCACTTTTTTTTCATGGAACATGAGCATTCCCAGGCCCACAGTTCAAGAATCTGCAGTTGCAGCAGCTGCTGCTGCTCTCTGCTACTCGCCTCCGCCATGCTGTTTCCCACTACACAGGCGCAGTCATATAATTCAGTAGCAGGATTTGTTTAAAAAACAAACCACTAATTGGCTCATTCAGCTATGCTGCCACTCATCCAGCCATAACAAAGAGATGGGGTGGCTCTATCAGGCTGTCCTTAATACCTAGGCTCCCAGTTAGGCAGCACTACAAAGAGGCTGGGTTTGGACAACATGATAAGCAAAGGTTGATTAATTAGGCAATCGTCCATTGTGTTGCTTATGGTGTCATCTAGTGGGAAACGGACAACTGCCTATTTTCACCAAATAAGGAACGGAGAAAAACAACAGGCTGAACCGTTGATTATCTGGACACTCGTTGTTTCGTGTGTCGCGTGGTGTGCTCTGTTGCCTAATTCCACACGTTTGGAAGCCCATAGAGCCCTCTGGCAAGAGTGGCCAAAAGTGCTCTACAGCAGGCAGAACTCGCTACTGAAATCTACCTAGCAACCGATGATGGGCCCCTCCCCATCCAGCTGTCACTGCGCTCACCAAAGGACCGGCTTCTGAAAGGTCTCACTCCCTGCGGCTGCAGCTCCACGGACTCCTGCCAGCATTCTTCACTCCAAACTGCACAAGCATACCCTTGCCGAACACATTGGAGCTCCACCGCACAGCACCCAACCACTCTGCACAGGCTACCCCAAGCCCCTGTGGTTGGCTGAGAGCGAGCACAGACGCCCCAATTACTTCCCCCCTTCCTTCTCCCAGGTCAAAACTAGTTGCCCAGGTAGAAAGGGGCACCACTTGCCCCTTTATGGCTCCCCCTCCAAAATCCCCCAGTTGCCCTTCGGCCGCCACACACCCTCTATGGCCCTAACTTCTTGAGCGACCGATCAACCATCTGCCATGGCAAAGCGCCACCTGCCCAGGAGACAGTCTGGCCAGCCCCCCTCCTTTCCCCAAACCTGATCAGACAGACCTCCCCAGCTCTCTGCTTCCCCAAGCGATGCCAAAAGCCCAGACAAAGGGTGCACACAGGCAACCAGATGCCTCTGGAAGCGCCAACTGCGGTTGTTGTGTGAAACTTCTGAAAGAATGCATAACACTCTCACGGCCATGCATTCCCACTCTTCTATCAACCCCTCCCAGCCCCAGTTTTCAGGGCAAATTCCCATAATTATCTCCAGCGTCCTCACCTGTACTCCTCCACTGGCACAGGGGATGCCTCCAGCCAGGTGAACCAACTAGCTCCACCGCAATGCATCCCGCCGCCCAGGACATCTCTGACAGGAGCTGCACAGGAAGAGTCAGAGCCCAACATTGGTCTGAGGCAGAGATAGGTGCCTTCATAGAAATCTGGGGAAGCCCCAAGGCCTGCAGCATCATGGTCACCTCCAGGCATGACCAGCTCTACCCATGGCTCTCCAGGCAGATGAAGGCACGGGGATACTTGCGCAACCACAAGCAGTGCAAGGACAAGCTGCATGGGCTCAAGAGGAAGTTCAAGGAGATCATCACACACAACTGAAGGGGTGCTAAATCTCATAAAGCCCACTGACACATATCCTTTTCTTCTCATCCATGTGGGAACAAATGATATTGCCAAGTGGAGCTACGAAAAAATCACGTTAGACGTTGAAGCTCTGGGAAGGAAACTTAAGAACTTTGGGGCCCAGATAGTTTTCTCATCCATCCCCCCTGTTCTTGGAAGAGGATTAGAAAGGGAAAGAAAAATACTCCAGGTGAACGACTGGATGTGAAGGTGCTGCCGACGAGAGGGATTCAGATTCTGGGACCATGGGCTACGCTACTTGGAAGATGGACTGCTGGCAAGGGACATGTTGCCCCTCACAAGGGCTGGGAAGAATGTGTTTGGCCACAGCATGAAGAACTTCATCAGGAGGGCTTTAAACTGAATCCTACGGGGGCGAGAGGTGTAAACTTTAAAACCAGAATTAAGGCTTATGTTGACTCAAGCTCAAGCTCATTTCCTACTTTGGCTCAGTCTTCTCCCAAAAGCAGGTCTATGCCCCCCTGGAAAAAGTGAAGTACAAGCTGACAGGGCAGGATTGCAGTTTTAGATTGATAAACAAATGGTCAAGGAACACCTAATTTCTTTGAATGACTTCAAATCTCCAGGGCTCGAATAAATGCATCTGAGAGTAATAAAAGAGTTGGCAGAAGAACTCTCAGAACCATTCTCTATTATCTTTGCGAAATCATGGAAGATGGGTGAAGTGCCCAACGACTGAAGGAGGGCTATTGTTGTTCCTGTTTTCAAAAGGGGCAAAAAGGAGGAACCTGGGAACTACTGACCAGTCAGTCTGACATCCACCTCAGGGAAAATTTTTGAGAAGATTATAAAGAAGTCAGTGGCTGAATTCGAACAACACGATAGTCAGTTGTGGGGTAATAATCAAGTTTACAGTTGTTCATCTAGGGGGTGCTCCCCACAAAACATGGTAATATAAAATCAACTGTGGTGTGGATTCGGATCAGCGCTGAGTTGACTATGGCAGCATTCAGACAACACGATAGTCAATACAACTGACGATTGTTCCCCCCACCCCAGTTGCTTATTGTGTTGTCCGAATTCAGCCAGTCTGTAAACACCTTGGAAAACAATGCAGTGATTACTATAAGCCAGCATGGATTTGTCAAGAACAAATCCCATCAGACTAATCTGATCTCAGTTTTTGATCAGGTAACCTCCCTTGTGGACTGTGGGAATACTGTGGACATAGTATAGCTTGACTTCAGCACAGATTTTAACAAAGTGCCCCATGACATTCTGATTCACAAACTAGTGAAAAGTGGGCTAGATGAAACAACTATTATGTGGATCCACAGTTGGCTACAGAATCAGACTCAAAAAGTGCTTATCAATGGTACCATCTCACACTGGGGGAAGTAACGAGTGGGGTACCGCAGGGCTCAGTCTTGGGCCCAGACTTATCAACATTTTTATTAACGATTTGGACAAGGAGGTGCAGGGAATGCTTATCAAATTTGCAGATGACACAAAATTGGGTGGGATCGCTAATACCCTGGAAGACAGAAACAAACTCCAAAGTGATCTTGATAGACTGAGCGCTGGGCTGAAAACAACAGAATGAAATTCAATAGGGATAAATGCCAAGTTCTACACCTAGGAAAAAGAAACCAAATGCACAGTTACAAGATGGGGGATACTTGGCTCAGCAATGCTACAAGCGAGAAGGATCTTGGAATTGTTGTAGATCACAAGCTGAATATGAGCCAACAGTGTGATGTGGCTGCAAAAAAAAAAGCAAATGCTACTTTGGGCTGCATTAAGAGAAGTATAGCTTCCAAATCGCATGAGGTACTGGTTCCCCTCTATTCGGCACTAGTTAGGCCCCATCTTGAGAAATGTGTCCAGTCCTGGGCCCCACACTTCAAGAAGGATGCAGACAACCTGGAGCGTGTTCAGAAAAGGGCAACGAGGATGATCAGGGGGTCTGGAAACAAAGCCCTATGAGGAGAGATTGAATGAACTAGGCATGTTTAGCCTTGAGAAGAGAAGATTGAGGGGAGACATGATAGCACTCTTCAAATACTTGAAAGGTTGTCACACAGAGGAGGGCCAGGATCTCTTCTCAATCATCCCAGAGTGCAGGATACGGAATAATGGGCTCAGGTTACAGGAAGCCAGATTCCGGCTGGACATCAGGAAAAACCTCCTGACTGTTAGAGCAGTACAACAATGGCACCAATGACCTAGGGAGGTGGTGGGCTCTCCCACATTAGAGGCCTTCAAGAGGCAGCTAGACAGCCATCTGTCAGGGATGCTTTAAGGTGGATTTCTGCATTGAGCAGGGGGTTGGGCTCGATGGCCTTATAGGCCCAACTCTACTATTCTACGATTCAGTCTATTACAACAGAAGCGGGGTCGAGCCATGCGCCATACGCTTCTATGATGAGCTGTCACACCAGCTGGAAGAGAGTCACGACGCCATGCCAGTGGCATTGCCCCAGCCATGGTTCCCTACCAGCGAACCCTTACCCACCCACCCCTCACCAGTAAGCCCTTGGAGCCATGTCTGCCCTTGCCCAGGGCCATAGGTAGGGCCAGTGCATCTATCAGCCCCTCTCTGCTGGCAAAGCTCCCATCAGGCACCTTCTGGACTACATGCTCCTGAAGCAGCACTTCCCTCCCACCATCTCATCCAGCACCAACAGCCCAACATCTTTCCTCGGACTCTTCTGCACAGACCTTCAGGCAGAGGCTGTATGCCCAGAGCCCCTAATGCTAGAGGCTCAGTAGATAAATGACGTCCCAGGGCCCTCACGCCCACAACTTCTACAGAAGAAGCAGTCACCATCCAGAGCCAAGTCTGGGGCTCTAGAAGCCGCTCTCCCAGAGGCAGTGTGGACAGCTTTCCCCACAGATATGCGGGAGGAACTGGACATATGCCCCGAGAGCATCCCTGCCTGCCCTGCATCCGACTGGTCCAGATGGTGGAGAAGGCGGCTTCTGGGCACCGTTATGCCCACATGTCTTCAGTTTGCCGATGATACCGGCCACTGGCCCAGTGGCACTGGAGCAGCCGTGCCAGTGCTCTGGGACTTGTTTCAGCCCTCGCTGCCCACCCGTGAGGCACCCACCGTGACTGAAGGGACGGTGGCCACAAGCATGACAGTGGATGTCCTGAACGGGATCATAACGCTGGCAACAGCTGAGGACCGGCTGGAGCAGAGCAATACCATCTGCCGCTGGGGGCTTCCGCAAACTGACGCCATCTGGGCAGAGATGCAAAATTTAGAGGACTGGGATGATGAGCACTTCCGTGGCAGCTTCTGGATGTCCCACATGACATTTGACCAGCTGGTGGCTGAAGTCACCCCAATTCTGTGGAGAGAATTCACCGTGATGAGGGTATCTATTCCAGTTTCCTGCCGGCTTGCCTTGACTCTCTACAAGCTGGCCTTCAATATGGGCTACCTGCCCCTTTCTACGGTCTTCAGGGTGGGCAAGTCGACTGCGTGCGAAATTTTCCGGGTGACCGTGAGGATCCTGAACGAGCTCGACCTCGATGTCCTCCGGGTGGGTGCCGAGAAGAAGAACACGCGTGGATTTGGGGCCCTGGGCCTTCTGTCGGCAGTGGGGGTGCTGGACTCTATGCATGTACACATTTACACCTCCTCGCAGAGCCATGAATATACTATAACCACAAGCACAACTCCAGCATGGTTCTTCTGGCTCTGGTGGATGCGAGGGGGAGGTTCCTGGATGTGTTTGCAGGGGTGTCTGGCCAGAGCCACAATATGGCCAACTTCTGGAACTCCCCCCTGGCAGACAAGCTGGCGACAGGGCGCTTCTCCTCCAGGCTGGCTTCCGTGTGCAGGCATGCCATGAACCCTCTGGTGTTGGCTGACCAGGCATTTGTCCCTTACCATTGCCCCCGGACACCCCTGCAGAAGAATAGCTATTACCACGGCTGTTCCCGCCTCTCTGTTGAGTGCACCTGCGGCCGCCTGAAGGCATGTTGGCGCCCTGTGTTTAGTCTGCAGGACCTTGAGTCTGACATCATTGCTGATGTCATGGTCCGCACAACTTCTGTGAGTCTCGTGGGAATGTGTTACTTGAGGAACGCCCTGATTTGCCTTGGCCAGGTGATCACAACGATGCCATTCCAAAGGATAGGAGGGTAGTGGTGCTCTTCCCACGCCCCCAGAATCTGGCTGGAAAGTGTGGGGCACGGGTAGAGGCAGCGCAGGTACGTCAAAGGATCAGGGAATGGATTTGGATGCCCTACACCCATGTGTGAGCAGGGGAACTGGAGCGCATGTGACTGGACTGGCATCGCTACCTAGGTGAGAGTGCTGCCCCTGCCCCCTTGCAATGCTTCCCTCTGAGAAGGCCCAACTGTTGTGCCTTTGCCCAGCATGAGGCTGGCCTGCCTTGCTGACGCTTTGCTGTGGCCCAGTGGCCACATACCCATTTCTGTACTGGCTGATGAATAAAGATGTTTCCAGTACTGCCATTGCTTCCCATACTGGCTGTGTGAAGGGAAAAGACCACTGGGGCGGGGAGGGCTGGCCGATGAAGTCTGGGGGAATTGGGGGGCTCCGTTGCCGGCATGCACCCTTTGGCCAGGCTTTGTGGGAGGCTTGGGGAAGCAGAGGCTCCCAGGGAAGCGGGTGGAGATGGGGAGAGATGCCCAGGCAGGCGGGTGATCGGGCGGGTGTGGCATTGCCATGGAGACTGTGTGAGCGATCAGGCAGCAATCAAGGGGCATCGAGGGTGTGGGGGCCAAAGGCAGTGGGCAAAGTGGGTCAGGGTGGCATGAACGGCAAAGGGGGCATCTTGCAAATGTATGGGCACTTGGCTGAAGTTTGCCACTGCAATTGGAAGAGAGGACCGCCCACATCCATTAACCAGCCAATGTGGTGTCAGAGGCGTGTTTTCCAGCTGTTGCGATGTCGGTGGCCATGGAATTTGGGGCACGGTGTGTGCTGGGATAGCACTGGGAGGCCTGAGGGAGGAGGGAGGGAGGAGAAATGGGCGGGCAGGCTGTCCCTCAACCGCTGCGTCAACTATTAACGTACTTGACGGGAGTCTCAGCCGCGCAACATGTCATGTAGGGAGTACCGGCAGCATAACGCACTAAAGTGTCCGCTGAACACAGCCAGAATCTCCATCTTCCAGGGAGATCAGTCAACAGGTTGCTCTGCCCCGAAACGCCTGTTTCGAAGCCATATGAAAAACAAAAACACCAGTACTAGCTGGAGGAAAGCTCTAAGCATACACAGCTTTTGTGCATGTTCAGAATGTTCATCTTAGATGGTGGCAGGGGAAAGAAAGAAAAACGAAAGAAAGAGGAAGGCAGCACACTGCACGGTCACGGTTGCACTTCAGCTACTGGGCGGTATAGAAATGCAATAAATAAATCATAAACACGTGAATGGGGAACTAGGGGAGGTGAAGAAGGGAGGTGGGAAGCTGAGCAGTGTCTCATCACCCTACAAGCTCCCACCAACAGGCTGTGATTGCATAAAGGCCTTCCAGAGGCATGTTAGGGGAAATGGGGGCGTGCTGGACAATTAGTTATAAAAAGAACATAAAAAGTATTGCCTCCCAATTTCCCCCTCCATACGCCCCCCTCCTTTTTTTCAGTGAAATAACCTGTGCTCTAGTGGCCATTTGCTTTTATTTGTTCTAGTTCACATTTTAATTACAGGACAATCTAGTATACTTTTGATAACTTGTGTCCAGCAGTGCTCGATAATAAATTTCTCTTTTATTCTGTTCCCTTTTGCTAATCAGCTTTGCAAATATGTTATCACTTGAACATATTTAAACCAAAGGGGACTCTTATCAAATGTTTTGGTTTAACCTCAAAACTAGATTACTGCAATGTGCTCTTTGTGGGGCTGCCCTTAAGACTGCTCTGGAAGCTGGAGCGAGTGCAAAACGCAGCAGCTCGGCTGTTGTCAGGAGCTGCCTCTTTTCAACATATAACTCCTTTGCTGAGGGAATTGCATTGGCTGGCTACTGGGCCAGGTTTAAGGTTTTGATACTAGTGTGCAAAGCCCTAAACAACTTGGGACCAGGATACCTGAGAGAGAGAAGCGCCTTCTCCCTTACCAATCTGCCCGATCACTGAGGTCGTCAGAGGGTATGCTCCTGGTGGTTCCACTTGTACCTGTGGCCCGATTGGAATCCACCAGGAGAAGAGCCTTTAGTGTAGTGGCCCCTTCTCTGTGCTACTGTCTGCATCTGGAGGTCAGGCAGGTGCCAACATTAGGCTGCTTCCGGCGCCTCCTGAAAACAACTCTGTTTCGAGAAGCCTTTTTCAACTGACTAGCCACTTCTTTCTGGTTCCTTTGTTTTTAAATTGTACAATTTTAATTTGCTTCTTCCTTTTACTGTTTATACCTATGTTCACCGCTCTGGAATCTGTGTTAGATAATTGAGCAGTATATAAATATTGTAAATAACAACAACAACAACAACAACAATATAATAATAATATATTTTATAGAGCTATCTCTCTAGACAGAGAGATTCATTCCATGTTTTCCCCTCCATTTATCAAACTATTTCATAGATAGATAGATAGATAGATAGATAGATAGATAGATACCTTCCTCGTGGAATTAAATGTCATGAGTTGGATCCAATGGTTCCATTTCTATTCATGTTGGTGGTTGCCCCCAGAAGTGCTCAATTGCAGTCACCAGTGGTAGGGACTGCGGATGTGCCACTGCCACCAGCAATACTGGGCCACCCTTGCAAGAGCACCGTTGGATACTGCATCCAGCTAAAAGGGAAAGTGCCTTACAGTGTCATCCCAAGCTGAATTTGTATGCAAGATAATATTGTCTGAATAATTTCTTCAGCAATAACCTATTTGAAGGAAAGTCAATATCATCAGTGAAAAACATGAAAACAAAACAGCAATATTAGATGTAGGGGTCCCAGAGACACCCCCCAAAAGCAATTAACAATGCAATCCTATAAACATCTACTCAAAGGTAAGTTGTAGGGTGTGCTTACTATTCAAATTCTTACAAAATTCCTTCTAATTTAGCAAGAAACAACAACAACAAAAGCTCATTATTTTCCCTGCCTTTTTATCATTGCTGATTCTTCTCTTGAATAATGTCAAATTAATTCCATGACCAAGTAATTGATTTGCCTTATAGCATACACATATGTTTTAAGATACCCCACCTGGTATCCCCAGATGTTTTGAATGTCATTTCCATCAGCCCCAATCACCATGGTCAATGGTCAGGAATGTGGAGTTGTAGTCCAAAAACATCTGGAGGGCACCAGCTTGGGGAAGTCTACTTTAAGAAAATAATGTTGATAAATGGCGTATATGCTTCCAAAAGCTCTAGTTGCTTTTGATCTGTCTTATGTCCTCAGAGTATGTTCACTTATGGAGACTTTCTAGCATTCTATTATCTTATATACGTCCACATTTTATTTTATGTCTTTTTTAAAAAGAGGAATTAATAGAGGATAAGAATCCTTCTTTGCTCGTATCCCATAAAATTGCTCTAGACAGGTCAGATCAGAAGTTAATTCTTTTAAAAAATACTTTAATTCAATTTCATACCCAGATACCTCTAAAATAAAATAGGTATCATATACCTCTAAAATAAGTTTATTTAGCTTCCATTTTGTATTTGTTTTCTTAGCTTGTTTCAAAAATGATATAAACGGATAATGTCATTGCAGAAATTTGTGGGTTCAGTTGAAACATTTATCACATAATTTATTAAAATTTTAGAGATAAAGATGCATTGTTGAATATGAACGACTGAGAACTAAATAAAGTGTATAATCATTATCAGAATTATCAATTCTCCAGATACCAATTAGATCCCACAGCTCGATGGCTGAATTCAGACAACACGATAGTCAATGGTGGGGTAATAATCAACTTTACAGTTGATCATCTTGGGGGTACTCCCCACACAACATGGTAATAAATAATCAACCGTGGTGTGGGTTAGGATCAGCGCTGAGTTGACTATAGCAGCATTCGGATGACATGATAGTCAATACAACTGATGATTGTTCCCCCTCCAGTTGCTTAACATGTCGTCCGAATTCAGCCGATATGTGTTTCAAAACTACTAGGAAGTACATTTTATCATGAGTAATAATCTTCTTCATGGACTCTGTTGTCTCACCATTAAGAGAAGTTAGGCTAGTTGGAAGTTAGGCTAGTTGGGAACATGAGGCACGCTTTTCCTGTGACAGCACTCTGAGTGCGGCTCCCTCCCTAAGGAGCCCAGATTAGCCCCATCTTTGCCCAGTGGGACATAAAAACTGTCTTGTTCCATTTGTCTTTTGATGGAATTTGAATGGTTTAATTATGCTCTCTGGTTTGTTTTAAAGGTGTTTTGTTCTGTGCTTAATTTGATGGGTTTTGATATGTAATTGTTTTTAAAATTGTATATCACCTTGGCCACACTTTTGGAAGAAAGGAAAATCTCAAATATTTTAACAAATAAACAAAGAAAATCCCACCCAATTGACTATTTACTGATCTGAATATTTAGTAGCAAGCTGCAACATTTTGGTCAATTTTCTTCTTTGAAGAAATAATATAGTTTTAATCCTCTTATCCCATAGGATCCCTGGTGTGTTTTCTCACATACTCTGTTGAGAGACAAGTCGATAAAACAAACAAAAACTGCTTTGACCCAGCAGTTTTATTTTATCAAATTTTCATGATCTAATACTATCCATCCATCCATTTTCAAATGCTAGAGAGCTGAGTTCTCCTGAATCACAGGCCAGGGTAATCCATGAGGAAGCTCATAGTTTTTGTCATTCACTTTCTCTTTCCCTCCACATACTTCTATAGAAAGTAGAGGTTTTTCACACAACCCTAGAGAAGGAAATCAATAACAAGCATATAACTAGCTGTATGCATATCTGAGTCTGGAAGTTATTCATCTGTATTGTATCACACTTTTCAGTTAGGGTACGTAAATCCAAATAACATCCAAATATACATGGGATCTGTCCATACCACTGAAAATAGTAGAAGGCTTTCATGTTTGGATGTGCATCTTATTTATATGTATGGGTCCTGATATGTGTATAGCCTTCTCTAGACTGGGTTCATTGAGATGAAATTCAGATGGTTTGAGTCAGCAAATAATGGTTAGTTTGGATTCATATGATAAAAGTTCTTAAAGAACTTCTTAATCATCTATCTACAGCATTTTGCCCCACTCTTCAGTTAAAAAAGACTCAGTGTAGCTTAGAAAGATTAATAATAAAATAGTCACTGCCCTCAGGTTTACATTCTGAAAGACACAACACAAAAGAAAAACAGATTGAGAGGGAGGGGGGTAGAAGCAAAACTCAGGCAGGGGGGTAGAAGCAAAACTCAGGCACCAGTTCTTAATTTTGAAGTTCTTGTAGGTTGTTCTTTCTGCCTGGGAAGGGCAAAACAAGCTCCCTACACTTGATCCTTCTCTGGCTGATGTATGGGGCCAGGTTGGTTAAGGAATAATTTCAGGGAAGAATTCAAAATGAAGGTTTAAACTGGTCATTTGATCAAGGGATGATTTTTAAAAATAATCTTAATTAGAAAGACCATCTATGATGTTTACAGATTATCCCAAAAACCAAGCAATTAATTGGTCAATCATTAAGACACTACTACTGCTAACTGAATGTGTATATTGTTTGGAAATAAGTTGCAAGAGAAATTAACATTTGTATAGATGTTTTATATAGTTCGTTTTTTTCCTGATGCTAACTTTTTAAAATTCTGTGTTTATAACTGCCATCTTTATGGATTCAGCTTCAGAAACGGGAACGCTCCTGCAGAGCCTATGTCCAGGTACTTTCAAGGTTTTTCCCCACTATATATTCAATTGTTTGCTATTGTTATTATTATGATGATGATTATGATGATGATTATTACATCACCAACACCAGACATGGCACTTTGTAGAATTTCTTAGGCAAAAATAGACAAATCTCTGCTCCTAAGAAGTGTACAATTGAAAATAAATAAGGAAAGCAACAGAGAAAAGGGAGACAGTGACAGCAGATCATTTAAGCAAGAGGTTGTACAGTGTTTTTGCGTTTGGTAAATTCTGAGCTTTCAGGTCTCCACAGTTTTCACGAACCTTTGCAATTGAGGTGCTTTCATTAGTGAATTTGAAGTGCAGCTGGCTTGCAGGACATCAGGCTGTCTTGTTGCAATGTGTTCAAACTTGCATTTAATTTGCCATGTGTGCTATACAACATGGTTGGAGGTTGTATGCTCTGATGCATGGCCATCATGCCATCTCCATATTATCTGGATTGCATTTCAGTTTATTTTCCTGATTACCCCAGCTGTCAAGAGACAAATCGAACCTACTTTGTGACACCTGCACTAGAGTTCACATAGCATAGAACAGTGGTCTCCCAGTACCACCCTCTGGACGATAGTATGGAATCTCCCACACTGACCCTCAGCCAAACGTCCCAGAACTATTTGAAAACCGCTGAGACTGCACTGTTATACATATTGACCTGGTGGAAGCCCCACTGAACACAGTGGGATTTACTTCTGAATAGACGTGCGTAGGATTTGACTCCAGGAGAATCAACAGGGTGACACTCCTCCTGACTTTTCTCCTGGTAAAGGCCATCAACCAGAACGACCAAATCAATTGTAGTCTTAAAACCTGGGCTGGAAGCTAGATTGAAAAGGGTCATCAGTTCAGCAATGAAGATATTTCAGCATAATACTTAGATTTCTTATTTTCAGCCTGTTTATAATTTGTATACCACCTACATTTCTTCCATTGACTTAGCATCCAACAGCAAGCATAATCTAACTTTTAAAATGGACTAACTCTACAGAGACCTGACCAACACTTACACTTATGCCCTGCGCTGTTGTAGGCAGTGAAGCCCTGACAAGCAGAAGAGCAAGCTCATTGGTTGCTCCAGTATCAAATAGAGTGCCAGAGACCCTCCTCACCTGTTGCTTCCTCCAAGCTGGTCCAGGCCCTTTACCTTGGAGGAAAACAGAAGTGGGTTTGTTTGCAAAAAAGGTTTGAATGAGGAGCAGTGTTTGAATTTTAGGCAATGTAATGTCTATGTGTAGAGCTTCCCTTTGCCTGCTGGAGTGTGTCTAGAGCTCCTTGGTCCTTCAGCTATCTTCCTGGAGTGCGCCTGCGTTTTGCATGATCTATGTGGCCAGATTTTGGTGGGTGCTTGGTCCTCCTTGTCTTGGGCTAGAGAAAGGTGAACAGATGTGGGAGGAGGATAGGGGCTTTTTTCTCTTTTGTATTCAAAAGCCACAATGCCTTGTGGCACCTTAAAGACTCTTTTATTGTGGCATAATACACTTTCATGAACAGGAGTACACTGTACATAAAGTTATTTTGAAAGATGTTGCTTTTCATGGAACTGGAGTAAAATATCATGCTGAAAGAAAAGTACAGGAGCCCTGATGGTCTCTGTTGCATTTGATTCCCCCTGGATTAGCTTTTTGCTTCCCCTTCTGCTACTCCCTTGAATTTTTCTGCCTGAGTTTTGTTTTGTTTTTTTGCTGAAATCAAATGCCTCTTCTCCCCCATCCATACTTTCCTTTTCACAAATAAGTATGTCCTTAGGAGACACAGTCATTTAAAGACACACACACACACACACACACACGTTTTAGAGCCTGAGGAAGCTGCCTCAGATAGCGGATATGGGATGTCATGAAAAAGCAATCAATTATTCATTATTTAATTTATTAATATGATTGTATTTTCATTGTCAGGAAAAGGGAGAGGTGCCTGTAGGATTTTCTGCCTTAGGGGCCCAGCCAACTTGACTGGCTTCGAGTGCTATTATGGACCTTGCCTGGCAGGGGTTGGAACCACCATTTGCTGCTCTTTCTCAGGCAGCAACATGTCTTGGGGCCAGCAGGCACATGGCAATAGAGACCTGTGGAGTGGGGGAAAGTGGCTGAGATAGTACAGGATATGAGACACTCAAATGAGTCACTATGAGCTTATCTACACACACAGGATAAAACAATTTGAAAACGTTTTGAAAACTGTATATGGAGTATGTCTTGGGCCCCAACAGTTCTCAAAACTGTTATAAACCGTTTTAAAGCAGTAGTGTAGGTAGGCTGTAAGTATTGAGCCAAGGCAGTACTTAGGCCATTTTTGTGACATCAGAGTTAACAAGCCAATAGAAGACAGGCGTATTCCTCAAACAAACAGACAAACAAACAATGCTGTGACATCATATCAGGCCAGCCAGTGGCCTCATGAAAGAGACAGAGCTAATTTAGATGTCTGTCAGGGCTTCTTGTCCACCAGGAACAGAGCTAGCTCCTCCCACCCTGCCACGGCCACTATCACCACCATTGTGCAAAGGCAGAAAATCTGCCAGCTGGTGTGATTTGCTGCAGACTGAACCAGGAGAGCTGTCATGTGTCTGGTCATTGTCTGGGGAGCTGAACCGTCGAAAGCTCGCTGAGCTCCACCCCAAATAGAGCCCTCCAACATCACTAGTTACAACATGTGGAGCTGTTTAGCTTAGAAAAAAAGGTGAGTAATGCACACAACTCCCTAGAAAACCAATACTCAAGGCAGCTTTTCATGTTTTTTAGCAGAAAACAATTATATCTGTATTACTATATATAACATATAAAACTTTTTTTTTACCCTGTCTGTTTGGTTGAATTATTTTATCTTCAAAAGGCGTTGAAATCGAATTTCTCGCCCCCAATAAATGATTGGGGTAAACAGAATATTGTTAACCCTTTAACCCCTCCCCACAACACACACACACACACACACACACACACACGAGGAAACAGATACCGAACTGATCAAGAGACCATTGATTAGTGAGTTTTCCCGAAATATTTTTACCTCGTCAAGGCAGCACTTCTGTGCACACTTATTTGAGAATTGGTCCCATTGAAATCAGAAGAACTTTCTTCTGAATAAACATGAACAGGATCCAGTTGCAAGTGAGAAAGGAACAGGAGGAGACAAAATAAAGGACCACTTAAGAGTGCCCACCTTGTCAGCTATTAACTGCCTTTCCTATAACTTGGCACAAAGGTTTATACAGATGTATTTTCAAAGCATGTATGTGTACTAATTAAACAGGTATTTGTCTGCAAATCTCTCTTATACCTAATTCTTTATGGTATGTTCTAAAACAAACCAAACATGTACTAAATTGTGAGATTAGCAATTCTAGCAGCAAAGTGACGTCTTAATGGTTCTTTTTCTACTCTATGCTTGATGATTGTACCAACCACCTTGAAAAATTTAAGTTCATTCTAACAATCCCAGGTTGACCATGAAAATTTCATCGCTAACCTTATATAATTCAACAGTAAACATTAGGCCTGCCTGGAAGAAGATGGTCGCCTCATTTCCTTCCTTCCCTATGGCTCTGATAGGTTGTTTGATCAAAGAGCTCTGCTCTCTCTGCCCTATCAAATGAGGCTGTGAAGCCCTCAGGCAAGGATCATTTGTGGAGAAGTGGAAATAACGAGGCGAGACACAGAAGTGGATTTAAAATAGGGCCACATTTATTCTGCAGAGGGGGTGAGGACTAAGCGGGCATCCTCTCTAGGCCTATATACAGGCCATATTTGAATCAGGCCAGACATTTACCACCTGTACAGTGGTGCCTGCCAATTCACCACCCCACAGGCTTCCCCTCTTGGGGTAGAGAGGCCTTCCATTGTCAACCCCATCACGCCATAAAGCTCCAAGTGGATGAGGAAGATTGGCCTCAAAGGTAACCCTTATCTCTCCAGCTGACCTTGTTGCTAGGGGCTATGGACTGCCACATGGTTCAGTCAAACACATCCTGCCAATCTCCCAGAGGGTTGTCAGCATGGTTTCCAGAATCGGCCATGCCCAAGGAGCCAGTTCCCTGAATCGCTTGACGCGGTAGAGCGTTGGCTATGGCATTATCCAGATGTGGGGTGTGCCAAACTCAAAACATTATGTTGTGATGGAGACAATGCAAGGTAAAGACCCGCATGAGTGCCATGACCCTGGGGCTGCGAGAGGACAATGTACTGATGACCTGAACGGTGGCCTGGTTATCACACCAGAAATGTACGATGGAGTTCACCATTTCTGCCACCCAGAAGTATATCAGAAAAAAAATCCAAGAACATAAGGTTCTTACGTATATCAGAGAGAAACCAATCCTCCAGCCACTGCTCAGCACACCCGCCATATTACACCAAACCCCAAGGTGCTAGATGCATCTGAATGTATTTGCATCTCAGCTTCCAACAGTAAATCCTGTCTCCAGAAGGAAATGCCATTGTATTCCTCCAGGAAATGGAGCCAAATGCTGAGGTCCTAATGCATGGCCTCCGTGACCCTCACCCAATGGCGTGGGCGGCTAAGGCCTTTCATGGCCCCACAGAGGTGGTGAAGAAAAGCATAACCAGGTGTGATTACTCGACAGGCAAAATTAAGATGACATACTATGGCCATCTATGGTCACCATTCTACTACGGTCTGCAACTGAAGCAAGGTGACTTTTTTGGCATTGATTACTGTAAGTAACTTAAAACACGTCATTAGCTTATCTAAGGAAAGCCTGCAACATTGCCATATAGAAACCAACTCAGTGCCCAGAAACATGAGGGTGTTAATGGGGCCTTCCGTTCTTTTGTGTGCCAGTGGAACTCCCAGCTCCTGAGTTAAAGCATGGGACTCTCTCATCAAGAAGAGTGCACACTGCATGGAATCCACAGGGCCAGAGAAGAGAAAATCATCCAAATAATTGATGGAAACCTGCAAACCCATTCTTGCCTGTAGGGCCCATTCCAAAAAGGAGCTGAATTTTTCTAACATGGCGCATGATGTGGAACAACCCATAGGGAGGGCTGGGTGTATGTACATTTGCCCCTTGAAGCAAAGGCCCAAAATCCACCGGATTAATAGGTAGAATGCGAAAGGCCGACTTAATGTCACATTTTCCTATCAAGGTGCTCCAGCCATTCCTGTGAATCATTGCCACTACCGCATCAACAGAGGCATAATGAATGGAACAAATGCTTTCTGTATAAAAACATCGACAGATCCCCCTTTTGATAAAGACAGTTTATGAATCAGCCTGTATTCCCCAGGAGTCTTCTTGAGCACAATGCCCAAAGGAGACACCCAAAGATTGCCAATGGGAGGCGTGGGAAAAGGTCCCATCACCCTGCCTGCTGTGACCTCTTTATCAAACTTCTCCTGAACCAAACATTCCATGGAGGAGACCAATTTTTGGTTGTTCACAAATGAAGCTACATGTGCACCCTGGAAGGGTATGAGAAAACCCTCAACAAAGCCTAATTCTAAGTATTTTGCGTCCTGGTGCCTCAGTAAAGTGCCAAGAGGCGCCTTAGAGGTTCAATTTCGACTGGGCTAGAGCTGTTTGGGAGGAGGTGGCTACCCAGGCTTCCTTCCTCCTTGACCCCCTCTGTTGCCCCCCCTCCCCTAGTCCTGGGACAGCTAGATGCAGGGTGCTGGCCACTGCAAATCAGGCATTCATGCCGATATCGACAAGATGATTGCGTGCAGGTGCCTCAAGCACTGTACTCCCAACAAGACAAGCGGTGTTGAACCCCGTGCCCCACTCACCCTTTAGGCAAGGAGACTGGTTGCTGTCTAGCCAGAATGTGGCCACGATTGGCCCATTCACCAAATCTGGGCCTGGCAGGCATCATGAATTGTTGCCAGAGATCATGACCCTTGACGTCCCCTCTCAAAGAATGATCAAGGGCTGCCCTTCGACGAAAAATATAGTTATAAACCAACCAGGCTCCACCTTCGTAAAACACATTGAGGTGCTTCTTGAGAATACAGCCCCACTCGGGGAATTGCTGTATTCCTCCCATGTAAATGAGGAAACCAAGGGGCCAATTTGCCCATGTCCTGACGACTCTCTTTCTCCTTAGCTTCTCATAATCTTTATCCCCAGCTTTGTCCTTTTCTTTGTCCTCCAGTTCCCAAAAAAGCAAAGACAAGACATCGATGAAGACACCTTTTAGGATCTTTCCCCTAGTGGCAGGCAGGAGGTGGTAGTCCAATGGGGAGGAGTTACTCCCTGTTGGGTTGGAATCATGATATGGGTCCCTCGCCACCAGAACAGTCTTGGATTTTCCTGCAGCAGCAGTACCTGCCGGGTTCTGTCAAACCACTGTGCATGTGGCACTTGTGGCTGTTGTTTGTTGAGCAGGTGCCTCCCATGAAGGCTGGTTGTTATCGCCAGTGGACACGCTAGAGGGGGTGGCGATAACACCTTCTCCCGACCCAGTGCCCTGCTGTGATTGAACATTAGGTGTTGTAGGTGGGTTGCTGGTAGTAGGTGGCTGATTAGCAGGCGTGCCACCTGTCACAGCTGCTGCAAGGTTGAGTGTTTGTGTTAGGACTGGGGCTGCTGGCTGCAGGCCTGCGCCCCTGGGCCGCTGGCCAGGGACCGCTGGCAGCTGTCCTGGAGCAGGCCCACCATCCATCCACACCTGAATAAGGTCATCCCAATCCAGCAAACCATGGGTACCATCCCCATGGAGGTAAAGCTCTCAGTGTTGAGGATGCAAAGGCAGTGTGACAACCCCTTTCTCACCTTGCTCCAGAGTCTGCATCTGGCCCAAAGTAGTTGAAGGAGTTGGGCTCTGCTGTAGACTCGTTCAGATTCTCTGCTGCTGGTGTGGTGTCAGGTGAGTTCTGCCTAATGGCTGGGGGTAGACCCTGCTTAGCAGTAGAAGTGGATGCAGTCTCAATGGCATCCAATCTGGCAGAAGCAGACATCCATAATTTATCATGCATCTGCTTCCTTGTTTGCCATCGCATACCCCCTCCCTTTCTTTGTAGATCGGCTATTGGGGCCAGGAGAGGGGTAATCCCCTGGCCCTGTTCCACAGTATGTAATCGGGCTCGCTTGATGGGAGGCGAGGGGCCGTCCCTTTGCATTTCTTTCCGCCTATGCTTTTCTTGGGTAGCATTATAGACTAATAAATTTGGATAGAAGGGAGATAAAGGGCCACAAAGCCCTGAGATATTGCTGCCGTGATCCTGATGCCTGGTGCTGGATCAATAGGCTGAAGCCTAGACTTGGCCTCAGTCTGGGAGATGAGGGCTCTAGCCGCCCACAAGTTTCTTTCTGGCCAAAGGCAAGTGAGGGGTGGGGGGCAGGGGGCAACGCTGGCGAATGATGACCTCCCAAAGTAAGTAGGAAAAGGGCCCATTGGGGAGGGATATCAGCCTGCACGGCCTGCATGGCAAATTAGCAAGGCTGGCCATCCCGCACTTATGTCAGGAGGACCGGCCGATCCTCCTGCCAACCCACGGCCCAACAGCCGAGAGAGGAGGCTTGCGCCACAAGGCATCGATTAGTAAGGCTCTCTCTCCTTCCCATATACCTGGGAGGACCAGCCAATCCTCCCACAAACCTGTGGCCTAAAGGCCGGAAGAGGCAGCTCACCCCAGGCTCCAACTTCTGTGCAAAAAAAGTGTTTTTCCCACCCCAGATGATGAATTACCCAGAGTTAGTGAGTTACTGTGGCACATGGAGGAGCCAGGCAAGGAGCCACTTTGCCTAATCCTGCAGCTGGGCCTGACCAGGAAACTCCCCTTATATTCTTCAGTTTTAGTGAATAGATTCTAAACTTCACATTTGAATAAATTCCAAACTTTAACTTGCCCTGGGGGGTTTTCTGTGCAAAGCACCCCAATGGCCACACTCCAATAGTCATGCCCCAAAGGCAGCCAATCCTGTGGTGGTACCCACAGCGCTTCCTCAAAATTCCAAATGTTCCCATGAACCCACAAAGCTTGGATGGTCCTGCCAAAACGATGCAGCTATTGGAATATGAACCAAGTAGCCTATATGATCAGAAGTTCTTTATGGTCCTGGTGTGCAGGGCTGGCCCTATATGTTATTGAACACATTTCTCTTGCTATACAGATTTTATTGTACACAATTTTGCCGGGTATACATATTTTTGCAAACTATTTCCCCATTTATAATGCATTCCTGTACATTAATTTCAGAAATATACACATTTTTGTACTTTTTTATAAACTGGAAAACTGCATCACAAAATTCAGAGAAATGTGAATATTGATGGATAACTGTGCATCGATTTGCTCATGGGTTCATGATGTGCCAGTTAGTACGTTTGCATTGGAATGTAAACTGCACAATTTTCTCCCCCATTTTCATATGTTTTTTTGGATGATGAAAGAGAATTGAGATGGATTACAAATTTTCTGTGAGACAAGTTACAAATTCAAAATGATATCAATTAACTAGTTAGGAGAAATGAAAGATGTTCCATGTAGAAAAAGAGAAATGAATGCACTCTAAGGCACATAAGGCCAATGGCAGCTCAAGGCACATCAATGACGGCATGTCTTCAAAGTCTTATCTCATTTGGAGCATAGTATTCAGTTCTTTGTTTGACCACCCAAGTAGTTTAGAAGGTTGGAAGGAATTAGAGATACCAGAAAATCTGATGCTAGCCTGGGTTCCCAAGGGACAGAGCTTGCTTGCCCACTTTCTCTTCTGAAATGGAGCAGGATGCCATACAAATACATCTTGTTTGGCAGTTTTGTGGCTGGCATTTCCCTCAAGGTTGGGCTTGACCATTCAGTTTGATGAAGTGTTTCCGCCACATCTCCCAGTCATTGGATGAGCTGATATAATGTCAAACAACCTGTTACAAACATTCTGATGAGCTCCCAAATCAACCGGAAGAAATCTGGCCTGGATGCCAGTTGTTTGGTTTCTCTCTGTCTCTCATTTTCTCCTCCATCAATGTTATATTAATGGTATGGCTTCCATGCATGTTCAATGGAATGAGTGAATTGTGAGCAAAAAGAGAAGGAGGTGGAAGCAGGGAGAGCAAGAAGGCAGCAATGAGTGCCAGATGCGCCTCCCTATATTAGCACAGAGGCCTTGTGCATGAACAGAAAAGAGTTACTTTAGGTTTGGTGTTGAGTTGCTGCACTGAAAGAGCAGCTAAGGGCCAGTACAGGAGGCAGCTGGTGGAGTAAAGTATGAGGCAGGCATTTGAGGTGGGCCTTAGGCCCATGACCTGGCATAAACTCGGCGACAGGTAGAGAAGCAGGCAGTTAGCTGAAGAGATACTCTGGCCAGGCAGGCACTCACCTTGGATTGCAGGAGTGTGGAACTTATTTTGGTCTGGGGACCGGATTGCCCCCTTCTCAGATGAGCGTGGTGGGCCAGATGTAAGGGTCGGGTCCTGCCCGAGAAGCCCCTTCCCTGTCACCGTCGAGGCCCACCCATTTTATCTTGAGCCATGCAGAGAGAGGCTCTTCCAAGAGCCAGCTGAGCTAAATGACCCTTGACGCACTGCTGCTGCTCAGCCAGTACTTGGAGGAGCACTTTCTCCTTGCAGAGCTACCTGGACAGTGGGACTTGCACACCAAATCCCCAAGCCTCACTACCTCCTACACAGCTCTCTTGTTCTGCCAGATGTTCAGCATCAAGTGTGCAGGCTGCCCCACTGCCTCCTTGCCCAGCAGCAGCCGACTGCCCTTGATACTGTAGTGGAGGTAGCCGGCAGTCTTCCAGCATGCATCAATCAGACCCACACACCACAAAGAACACAGTGAGACAGAGTAGTGAATATATAATAAATTACTGAAACACACATTTAATAAAAGTAGAAAGAATACCGTGCTTGATTCAAAAATAAAACCTAACTTATTGACTGGGGCCAAAATGGGTGGGTGATAGTACCTCTACAACTAACAAGACCCAAAGAAGAATAACAAACAACAGCAACAATAAATGACACTTTCCTGCTAGAGGAAGGCAAGGGGACAAGAATGGTTGGAATGAGGATGAGGATTGGGTTGGTTAAACATTCCTGCTCAGTTGAATCAGAGAACGAACCAAGATCACAGATCAGACCTGACTACAGCCTTATAAAACTTCCTTCTTCTCTTATTGGAGAGCCCAGATGAACTATTCCATGTAACCAAAAGATAGACCAATTTTGTTCAGATGTTGAGATCATGTTTAAATAAAGGGAGGAACATGAACAATAATTTGGGGTGCGACAAATTCTCCATCTTTCTGGATCTCCATCTTATTGTGGGGTTTTTATTTCTTAGCTGTTCTGCTGCATGTTTTTGTAGGCTTTATTGTTATCCCTGCTTCAGGATTAGCCTCATCCTTCTGCACTTTATGTATTTAGCCAGTATATATGGTCACTGCTCACTGCTAGGTGCTTACCGTTAAGCAAACCAGAATCTCTGTAGGGAGATGTTTGTTGAGACGGGGCGCTGAAGGAGTTACTTCATGCTTCTTCCTTTTTCTAATCCCTTTCATTCTTTTAAATCAGGATCTAAGAATGGGACTTCTTTTGGCATATGGATTTACTCCTCTCTCTCTCTCTCTCTCTCTCTCTCTCTCTCGGCATTCAGGATTTCGTTTAGACTCTGTTTCAAAGCCACGCAAAGGGTGTGGCTCTCCTGACCTCTGGGTTTCTTTTTAAAATAATTAATTAATACAATATGAAGGCTCTTGGGCCTGTCCACATTATGCATTAAAATTTCTATAAAGCCTTAAAAAAATTAAGAAACTTATTTATGGGCACTGGCCTTTTGAGGCAATATGCCTGCCTAACCCCCTAAACTGATATGTTATGTGTTCTCCCCATAAACACCATGTAATGTATTCTTGCTGTTGCAGCCCCCTGAAGGCGGCCTTTAAAAACAACATAGGCCGCAACATGTTGGGCTTGGAAATAAAGTATCTTAGCATTCTGGGAACCTGCTTCTCTCCTTTTTTTTTACCCTGAGCGGATGCTCTCCTCCTTTTGGTTTCTCCTGATCTCTGGCCTACCTTTGCTGTTTAAGTTGCAATTCCATAACACTAACAGCTCCCTCCAAATCTGCCATTCTGCTTTCTTCTACTGCTAGCTGAGAACTGATTTCAGGTTCCCACTGTCCTGTCAGTCTTAAACCTTCCCCCATTTGTCCCCTTTCTCTTACCAGACTCACAGCTGGTGAAGTCTGGTAGTGCTCCATTTTACAAGTGACTTTTTCATTGTCCTTTTGCAGCTATCCACACTCTCTTGTTCTCGTTTTGCTGCTTTAGACATTTTTCTTTCTGTAACCTTAGACAGTTTTATTTTTCTTCACGCTCCTATTGAACATCCTTCAGCTTCCACTTGTTCTAAGCCCAAACTCAGTAACCATACACATACACTTCATTCATCCTTCTATCCTTATTTCAGTTATCTCTCAGAAGAGGAATATCCCAAGAGTTTGATTATGCAACAGATTTGCATAACATCTGTTGGAGGAGCCCTCCTCTGTGTCCCACCAATGTGAGGCATACTTTATGCTGAGACATGGGACAAGGCTCTCTCTGTGGTGGCACCCCAGTTGTGGAATGCCTTCCCCTTGGAGGCCTGACTGGCACTGATGCCGGCTTTGTTTTGACACCAAGTTAAAACATGGCTTTTTATCAAAGCCTTTGAGGGCTGTCATAAGTCGCAAGAGTTATGAGATAAGCATCAGCTAGAATGGTCATTAAACAGTCCAAGGTCAGAATGCCAAACTTATCCGTCAGGAGCCAATACAAACAACACTAGATTTTGGGACGTGCAGAAGAATGGTCAAAATCTTTCCAGGGTCAGGTATAGTCCAAGTGGAGTCAGAGAGCTGGCAGGAATGCTACTGGGATGAAGCAACAAGAACAAAAATTGCTTCTAGCAAACACACAGAGTCTGAGGCTTGCCTTATATTGTGCTGCTGATGACTGAGTGAGGCCAGCTGCATTGGGCTAGCTTCGGCTTGCTCATGTGCTGGGCCCCTCCCCAAACACTCTCAGGCTCAGCTGTTCTGTTTTCCTCCTCTATTCCAAATGGAGGCACAACCTTCAGCCCCAAGACTGTTTCTCCCCCATCCCTCCTGACATAAGTGTTGGTGACAGGGACAGAGGCGGTCCATAAATGTCCACAGCTCTAAGGCCTCCCTGACCCCTCCCGTTCAGCTTTCTGCTGTAGCCACAAACTCCGTCTGGCGGTATCTTGCTGAAGCTTCCTTTTGGACCATCGATGTTCTTATGGAAGTAAAGGAGGTTTAGAGTCTGAATCAGGGCCAGGGCTATTTGAGGGGTCAGCCAGCGTGCCTGCACCATGTGGCTCAGGGACTTCTGGAGGTGGGGTTGCCAGAGGCGAGGCAGGCACATCCCTGGGCAGGGTAGGTTCAGCTTGGTCAGGAACAGGTAGAGGCCTTCTCAAGTTAGACGGCTCAGGCTGTCTTGAGACATCCTCCTCCCCTGAGGACTCCTCAAAGAGATGTTCGGCAACACCTCTGGGTGGAAACACTAGACCCAGCTTGGTGGGGTACCAAGCATGGAAGCTAGGCTGACCAGATAAAATCCAGGTCAGGGCTCATGTAACTTTAACAGTTGTAGAGAAAAGGGAATTTCAGCCAGTGTCATTTGTATGCAATTAGTTCCTGGTGATATTCCCTCTTCATCACAACAGTTAAAGATGTATGCACTATACTAGAGTGACCATATACAAAAGAAGGCAGGGCCCCTGCAATTTTACTGTTGTGATGAAGAGGGAATTGCACCAGGAACTAATTGCATACAAATGACACTGGCTAAAATTCCCTTTTCTCTACAGCTGTTAAAGTTACATGAGCCCTGACCTGGATTTTATCTGGTCAGCCTAATGGAAGCGATGAATAAGCCATGGTGCGTGTACTTGGGAGGCATCCTCCCAGGAGTGTTCTTCTTGTCAGTACCCCTTCCAGTCAATCAGGTACTGTAGGCAGCCCCAGGACCTGTGGGAGTGGAGAATTTGAGTGATGTCATACTCTTCCTCCCAATCGACTGTGGTGGGTGGTGGGGGCCAGGTATGTAAGGGGTGTGGCGGGGAGGCCAGGACCAGCAGCGACTAGTGGAAAACTGGATGCACATGGAGCGACACTGGGATCTGCAACTGGAATGCTAGGAGATGACAAAAGGGCCCACATGGCAAGCATCTAACTTCTGGGATGGCCTCTGGGATCACAAGAACCTGGTGAAAAGCCACACCTGATCCTTCAAAGGGGGTCCCTCCTGGAGGTGGCAATCTGCCTCCCTCTTGTAGGCCTATTCCAGCTCTTGGCCTGTTCCAGCTGGTCCTTCAGGACTGGCTGTATAGCCAGTATAACTCTTGGGCTGCAAGTTCTGTGGCTGGGACCGCGGAGGGGGCCAGGACTGTTGGGAAGAACCGTGGGTGATAGTCATTGTTGGCAAAAAATGGAGTCTGCCATCTGGAGGCATGCACCAAGTTATTGTAGACAAACTCTGCTAAAGGCAGGAGACCCACCCAATTGTCCTGCTGAAAACTGGCATAGCATCACAGATACTGCGCCAGAGTCATATTGGTCCATTCCATCTGGCCATCAGATTGGGGATGGTAGGCTGAGAAGAGATGGACCCCAATGTCCAAGGACTGGAGCAAGGCGTGCCAGAAGCCAGATGTAAACTGGGCCCCACAATCTGAGATCAAAATGTTGGGAAGGCCATGAAGGTGAAAGACCTGGTCAATGAATATCTGGGCTGTCTCTTGGGCTGAGGGAGACCTGCACACAGAAGGAAGTGTGCCATGTTACTGAACAGGTCCACCACAACCAAGGTTGAGATCTTCCCATTGGAGATGTGCAATTCAGTGATAAAGTCCAATGAAACATGGTCCTGGGAGAGTTGCAAGAGGGACCAAGAGCCCCTGTGGGCGACCCAGCTGTTCTTTGGCCTAGCGGTAGGTGTCACATGTCACCACATACCTCTTGACATCGGCCTGGATACGTGGCCACCATAATTCCCACCTTAAGGGCCCACATACCTCTTGACATCGGCCTGGATACGTGGCCACCATAATTCCTACCTTAAGGGCCTTAAAGGTCCCAAAATGCCCCGCTGGCCAACCGTCATGGCACAGATAAAGCACCTCAACCTGGAGGTATATACAGCCAGTCCCAATGACACAAGAGCCCATCCTTCATGAAGAATGGGATATTGGTGGCCAAACACCCAGCGTGAAGGTCTCACATGTGAGTGTCTGAGCAAATGGGTCACTCTGTTGGTGCTCATGCACTCAGTCCACCAAGGTCTAGGACTGGAGTGTGGCTGTGAAGTTCTCAGGAGGCAGGATGAGGCACAGAGAGGTCTCTTCCTTTCTAGCCAGGTACTCAGGTTTCCAGGAGAGCACATCTGCTTGTTTATTGTGCTGCCCAGGCAAGTAAGTCACAATGAACTGGAACCAGGGGCAGGGGATATGGACCACCAGATTTGTTGCTGATTAAGAAGCCAGGCGGTCTACAGAAGTTCAGGGTTCTGGTGGTCAGTGCTTACCTTCACCAGGTACTGGGCCCTTCCAGCAGATGGTGCCATATCCCAAAAGCCACCTTGATTGCCAACAACTCCCAGATGGTGTAATTCTGCTCAGTCATTGAGTTTCTGAGAATGAAATGCACAAGAAGGAGGGTCTGATCCACCCCCACTGGTTGCAGCAGTACAGCGGCCATTGCCTTGTCTGAAGCGTCAGTCTCCATGATGAAGGGTCATGCAGGGTCAGGCTGCTGCAAGATGGGCTCCGACATGAAGGCCCTCTTCAGTTGCTGGAAAGTCCGCTGGGCAGCCTCTTTGGTTTTGAGCAATTCAGAGATGGGTACAGTGAGTTGTGCAAAATGGGAGATGAACCGGCGATAATAGTTCACAAAGCCTAGGAGGCACTACACAACTTTAACACACCATGGGGCCTGCCACTGCAGAACTGTCTCCACCTTGACTGCGTCCATCTGGATGCCAGAGGGAGAAATGCAATGACCCAGAAAGTCCATGGTGGTGTGGTCAAACTCATACTTCTCAAGCTTTGCAAACAATTGGTATTCCCACAGGCATTCTAGAATGGCCCGTACATGCTGGACATGGTCCTGGGAGTAAACTAAAATATCATCCAGATAGATGATCAGAAAGTGATCGAAACAATCCTGGAAGATGTCATTCATCAGGTGCTGGAAGACCGATGAGGCAATACAAAGACCAAAGGGCATTATGTGTACTCAAAGTGGCCATATCAGGTTCGGAATGTAGTCTTCCAAATGTCTCCCTCCCAAATGCGGATGAGGTTATACGCCCCCCACCCCCGGAGAGCCAACTTGGTGAAGATTTGGGCATCGGAGTCATTCAAGTAGTTGTGGGATCAATGGTAGGGGGTATCTGTTCTGGATAGTGATGTGGTTTAGGGCCCAGTAGTCATTGCACAGACGGAGCTTCCCACACTTCTTTTTACAAATAGTACAGGAGCTGCCTCCAGTGAGGTAGCCGAATAAACCCCCATTGCAAGTTCTTTTCAATGAAGTCCCACAGAGCTGCTAACTCAGGTTCCGACAAGGGGTAGATCTGCCTAACTGGAATCTTGGCTCCTGGGGCCAAGTCAATGGAACAGTCATAACGGTGATATGGTGGCAACTGATCTGCCTCCTTCTTCCCAAATACCAAGAGTACATCCCAGTACTCTTGATATTTGAGGGGCAACCCTCTAGTCGGCCATCCCCTCCAAGGGACAATAGGGCCTGTTCTTTCGGGTTCAAACAAGATAGCTTCACGTGATTTGTCCTAAAATGCCTTTACCTATCACGTTGCTTCTTGTGACAGAAGTGTTTCAAAGCTTAAAATGATAAAGAACTCTCTTCATTCTTCACTGTCCCAAGAAATACTAGTAGGGTTTGCCATGCTTTCAGTTCAAGATTACTTTGCCAATGACACAGATTTTTCTGTGATTCTTGCCAATGCAAAAGCAAGAAATCTTATTTTATTTTTTTACTAACATTTAAGAAGCATTTTGTTTGCGCAGTGTAAATGGCATTTTTCTGTGAATTTGAGGAGAATTGCTTAAGATGTGATTTCTAATGAAAACATTTGTTTATTGTTTGTTATTTTAAATGCAAATACTTCAGCTATGGTAATTTGCTTGTTTGTTACCTTGCATGTTCATTTAAAGAATGCATATAATGTGTTCCAAACAAATGTTTAAAGCAGCTTACAGTACAATGACACCAATAAGTGTGCAATGTTAAATTAAAAATAGAAGAAATCAATATCCCAGGAAAGTCATGTGCCCCCCATTAACTCATTTTATGCTGTTCAGGAACTGACAGTGGGGAGGGGTGTCAAAATTATACCTGCCTAGGGTCCCCAAAATACCTTGAGACAGCCCTGCTGGCTAGGGAGGCAACTTCATAGTTAGTATCTGGAGCTCCCAATCTTCACATACTGCAATAGGGCAACTTCCTTTGATTACGTTACAGTAGAAGACATACTGAAGCACACTAGCTTCAGTATCCTCTAACTTCCCGCTGCCCTGAGTCTCCTGCTTCCTGTCTTTCTGAGAGCAACAGTGCATAGGGTTATGCCAACAAGAATGCAAAATATAAACTACACACATATATAAAAATGTCATGTCTGAGCTTCTCAGAAATGCCCTGCTTTCCTTCTGTGCTTTCATTTGGGCTAGAGAGAATGGCATTTGTTAGTAGTGACAGGCTATAAAAACAGGGAGCATATCTAGTTCATAGATGGAGCATATAAGTCCTAATCATGCATTACTTGTGACTTCAGTTACCACACTGGGGAGGAAGAAAAGGACCATACTGCTCTCTCCTCACCCAGTGACAGACAACCTCGTGGGTCTGCCCCCTTGACATCTTTGTGTTGAGCATGGATGTCTGCAAAGGGGTGCCTACATTTGAGTAGCTGAAATCGCATAGGTACTCCATGTGATTTTGACCTTTGTGCTTTCAGGGATCCTAACTGTGTGAACCACCTACATGCATATTCAGCTACTTTTGAATAGGTGCCCCTTTGCAGACATCCATGCTCAATGTATGAATGTCAAGTGATGGGGCCAGTAGGGCCTGTGTCATTGGGTGCCAGACTAGTGATGTGTTCCCACTCCCGATTCTCCAACTGATAGCCCTACATGTGAGTAATATGTCAAGAAGACAATAGAGTGGGATGCAACTGGGAGCAGACAGCCATTGGGGTAATTATATCATCAAGAGGCAACACACAAGCCAGCAAAAGAAAGGCGGAAGAAAATTCTGTATTTATGAGTGAACATGCACAGGATTAGCCTTACAACTAATTGGCTCTGTTCTGAATTAATGAATTAAACCCTTAGAATATACAAGTGAAACAGAGTAAGTCTGCAAGTTCTGATAAATTGTTATACTTGTTTTCTTTGGTTGAACGAACACAAGATTTGTACTCTACACTTTAAAAGCTTTGAAAGAGGTTTTGTTGTCAGAATTAAGAGTTTAACATTTAAAACCATATAGCTTATTAAAGATTGAGCATACCTTAAGTATTGCTCCCTATTTGCAGAGGCAGAAGATTAGGGCTAAAAATACAAGGGAAATTGTAGGTCCATGGAGGCTAAATTATAAACAAGCACAATTCATGAAACTGTAGAGTATGTTTATTGTTTACATTGTGCAACTCAACTTACAATGTTCATGCATTTTGATGCATGACCAAATATGTAAGTAAGTTAACTCTTATCTTAGCGTTTTGACCCTATAATATATTGGTGTATTTTGCATAGCCATTTTTAATTTCCAGTAACACTGAGTATAGCTATTCCCCAAGTGCTTTGTTTATAGTATCTCAGTCTTCACAACAAAGCTGCAAGGTATGCCAGTATTACTGTCCCCAATATTGTCTTCTTAAGAGATACCAACATATGAGACTGTGTCCATGACTGTCTATTAATATGTCAGTGTATCTACAAACCCAGATATACAGATACATTTGAGATTGGCAGCTCATTGCAGTGGAGAACGTAATTCTCCTGTAATCTGCTGCTGTGCTGCTTTTGATGGGAGGAAGAGGCTCATGGGAAATCAATCTTGTTCCTCTTCTTCACAGGCCATGGTTGAAACAGTCAATAATCTGCTGCAGCCGCAGGCTTTGAATGCATGGAGGGACCTACCTGCAAGTGATCAGCTACGTGCAGCAACGATGTTACTGGACACCGTAGAAGAAAGTGCCTTTGTCCTGGCAGACAACCTTCTTAAGACTGATATTGTGAGGGAGAGCACTGACAATATTCGTAAGTAGCAGAAGTAATTAGGGGAAACATCTGTGTCATTAGCATCAACTCATTTGTGTTGCTGCATGTTTCCTTGAAAACAAATGCGACAAAATAGTGGGTGAAAAAATGATCTAGCTTTCACAGTTATCAACCTGTGGAAGATTTATGTGTGACTAGTGATCTTTACATCTTTAATAAAACTTGACCAAAGTAATGGGACATACTAAATTTTACATTCTAAATTTTGGTTAAAGTGAATTTTCTAGGTGAAATTTGGTTCCTGCTCAGGTTAAACATCCAAGGAATTTCAATGGTAGGAAAAACAGAGATGATACAACTCGTGAAATTTCTCAGTGGGATTCTGTCCATTCCCAGAATGAAGGTCTCACCATATTTTATTTTTTACTCAATTAGCTAGTATAATTAATAGCATGAAACAAAATTCATCAGCTGACTGATGAATTAGATTAAACAAATATATAACAGGTTTGGTATTATCTCCTTTCACCAACAGTTTCTCAAAAATGAATAAATGCCCAAAGGGTGCCACACACTAGCTGCCTTGAGCATCATTTCGTGGAAAGGCAGACTAGATCAGAGAGAGAGAGAGAGAGTCAGAGTTATGTCCTTGGATTGATTGGGTTTTTCTGGTGTCACCATTGCGTGTTGACTAAACGCAGCCTGACTGCCCTCATACCCATGGAAATACAGGCCAGTTTTGCATGAAATGTCCAAGTCTCTTTGATGATGGGGATGTTGCTTTTAGATGTCCTAGCTATTGGGGGGGGACGGGGACTGGCTCACCTCCCAGATTTGTTTCCTGCATTCAGGATTTGTTGTTGTTTTTATGCATCATTGATTCACTTGCTTTTCCTAGTTTCCTCTCCTGAAGAGCTAGAATCATATTAAATAGACACCTTCCTCTGGTCTTGGCTTCTTTGCTTGGAGTTCCCAAGACACCATGCTACAAAATCAGAAATATTTTCTCATAACTCTGATTTGTAAGATTTGCCTGGGACTCCATTCAGCTGTAATGTTCCTGACAGGAAGCATTTGGGCTGCATCTACAAAATACAATGATGGCAGTTTCTCCTTTTGATGATATTAGGATTTTTTCTTGTCTGTGACATTAGCTAGTTTTGTTGAATGTATTAGTAGGTAGCGATATTTCCGTAATTATAGGGCTGATGTTTTTAGGCCTCCACACTGTACTTATAGGTTAGCCTAGAGGAGGCCTTCCTGTTCCAGTTAAGCCTTGTTTGTTTGTTTGTTTGTTTATTTATTTATTTATTTGCAAGTATTTATAAGCTGTTTACATCTACAGATTTTAAAGCAGTAATGCAAATCTTAAAAACATAAATATATAAAAGCAGTACATAGAAAATATTGTAACTTTGCATGTATAAGATGGTAGGCTAAATTGCATAGAGAAGGCCTGCATAAGCAGATGTGTCTTCAACACACACCTAAACATGAAGTGCTGGTACATGTCAAATGTCAGGGGGAAGATTATTCCACAAAGTGGGCACCTGTACTGGAAGGACACTAAATGTTCTGCTCTGAACAACTGCAGAACAGACCTTAGGAACATGTGGCACCACTAGTAGGCCTCACCAGATGATTTCAAGGATCGGTGGGTCTATAGGAGAGAAGGCAGCATCTCAGGTAACCAGTTGTTCAGGGCTCTATATACTAGCAACAAACCTAAATCTGGCCCTGTAGCAAACAGGCAACTGGCACAGTACCCTCAGCACGGTATAATGTGCTGCTGCTAGGTCACCCACTCAGCAACCTAGCCAAAGCATTCTGCATCAGCTGCAGCTTCTTGACCACGAAGCACATTGCAACTTAGAGGTTACCAATGCCTGAAGCACTATAGTCAAGCTATTTCATTCCAAGAACATTTGCAGCTGAAAACCAGCTGAAGCTGGTAAAAAGGCATTCTGGGTCACTGAGGCCACTTGGGCCTCTAGAGACAAAGATGGATTCAGACGTAGCCCAGACTGAGCACTTAATCCTTCAGAGGGAGTGCAGCCCCATCCAGAATAGGTATCCTACCTAGTTTCTGGATCTGGTCATTGTCTTGTGAGCAGACTGCCTTAGCTTATTGGCCCTCATCTGGTTCAGGACCTGCAAGACTGAGTGTCATCAGCAGACTGATGAAGTTTTCTTCTAATGATCGTTCCCAATGGCTTCATATAGATGTTAAACAGCATTGGCTACCCTGTGGCACCGGTGTTCTTGGACTTCTGGCATGCTCCTCAGTCCTGCCTCCTGATTTGTCTTCCAGTCCATACACCACAGGCTCCCCAATTTTTCTTCCCCCATGCCCTTCTCCTCCTCCTCTTCCTCCTCCTCTATAAGTTACCACACAATTTATTTATAAACCTCCATGGCTGCCCACCATCAGAACTGCCGATGCAGTCAGTGGACTGAAACAGAAAGAGAGAGAAAAGGAAACTAAAATGGCAGAATGCCCTCCCATTGCCCCTGTAATTGCTGCAGTATGCTAAGGCTGGAACTGGGTGCTCATGCTACCAACACAATGACAGAAGAACCCATGACACCTTTCCTCCTCCTCCACTTCCTCCTCCTCCTCCAATTGCGTGTGTATGTGGCCATTGATCACATCCTACGCATGGCGGATACAGTGGACTAACCACCAAAGCACTGACTGTATTAAGCAAAAGTCCTGGCATGGTTCTGCTTCACACATGAAACGAGCTCTGCTGTAGATCCTCCCCATGTTATCTATATTGAACTTGGCGGTGGTGGTGGATTTTATTGATGTATTTATTTATTTATTTTATTATATTTCTATACCACCCAATAGCCGAAGCTCTCTGTTTCTTCTTTTTTATATTTTAAGTTTCATTTATTCAAAAATACAACTACTTTGAACAATGCGCCATGAAGAAGCTTAATATAGTCATAGTCTTTAATCAATTCACTAGAACATACTTAGAAAAAGTCTCTCCAAAATGTATGCTGTACAGAAGATGGCACACTCATTTCTGAGCTCTCGTTTATATAGGTGATGAATGGGAAACATGTCATATAAGCATCCTGCATCTCAACACCTTTAAGAATCCTCAGCCTCAGAGAGTTCAGGTGACCACCCTCTGTCCATCCATCTCCACTCAGAAAGACCATCACCTATTTTCCAATGAGTGAATGAATGGGACTTCAAACTAGGATTGGATAAAACCCATGGTCTCTCTGTGTGGGGTTTATACCTGTGACTGGATGCTGATTACACCACATCCTAGCTTCTGTTGCTTCAGGCTGGGCATGGCAAAGGTGGCGGGGGTGTGTGTGTTGAGGAGTTGGGGTTGGGGCTTTCTGTTTGCTGATTTTCCCTCCCATAGACTGGGGGGAATGACTTGGGGAATGGGGGGAATGACTTGTGTCCATCCCAGACGCTATGTAATTGTGTGCCTTCATTGTGGGCATTGATGGCAAACTGATGGGGCTGAAGATGTGGCATTGCCATTGCCCTCCCCCCTTCTTCCCACAACACACCCAATGTCCCCCTGTTTTGCCAGCAGAGCCCTCAGAATCCCACAGGAATACTGTGAGGCTTTCTCCTTCCGTTCCACAGCCACAAGTCCTTCTCCACCAGTGAAGCGATACTTCTGCTAGTTCCTACGGTCACTCAGCCAGCAGATTTCAGCCATAGAGTTGCATCCTTGGTGAGATTCAGAAAAGGCGGGGAAGAAGTGGATCATTTTAATAACTTCTACCTCAACTGGAATCAGTTTATCCGGTAGCTCCATCAGACAAGCGTGTCATTAAACACTCGTTGTTGGGCACTCACAGATTTTTGTGGGTCCCTCTCACGACATTGTCTATGTCCCGCGTGCCTCCCACATGCCTCCTGCCCCTTCTAGCCTTCTTCACGTGACAAAAAAAACCCCAGTAAGTCTGACTTGTTTTTAGAGATGGAAGTTGCTGCTGTCTCCTTCTGTGTGCAAGAGAAGCAGCAGGATAAACCCGGCCCACTGAATGGACCACGTGCAAGTTGTTTACTTCCTCTTTCAAAAAAGGAAGTAATGAGGGACAAACGCACAGGTGGAAAAGCGATGGTAAACAAACGTGATTTTCCCCTGTGTGATGACGCTCTGATACTAGAACAGGTGTCTTAATCAAAATATTACCTTGGCAATATTGCTATATTGAAGTACATGAGACAATATTTCTAGTTTATTAGTTTACTGGTTTGAGAGGTTTTTGTTTGAGTAGAGCAGGGCACATTGCTGTTGATTATATTTCTAATTGATATTTTTCTGAGTTTGAAAAAGGTACTGTAACCATTTTAGTATGAGAAGTATATTTAAAACATAGCAAAGGAATGTCTCCTCTCATATGTACCTATCCAGATATTAAAATCATCATCTGAGGACTTTCTCCAGGTGCCTCCACCAAATGCGGCAAGGCAGGTGGCTACTATAGAGACAGATGATTCAGTTTTTATTCTCCCAGGCATTTTAAGAACTGCTTTTAGTGTTTTCAGCACTTTATTCTTCTGCTAGTATCAATACGTGCTGGGATGGTTTTATCTTTCGCTATTTGTTTTATCTTGATTTTAGTCTGTTCTATTTTTTGTTTTGGTTTAATGTTTGTATTATGTTTAAAATGTATTGTACACCAATCAGAAAACTCTGGTTATTGGGCAGTTTAACAGTGCAATCAATCAATCAATCAATCAGAGTATTCAGAAATATTAAAATCATAATGATCGTGGAATATGTTTTTAAAATTTGTATGCATTTATAATTGATATTTGTATTTATAATTAATTGTACATGTTTGATGTTTTGTATCTTTAAAACTCTTTCAAAACTCTATTGTACCTATTTAAATTAATTAAAAGTTTGATAAAATGTAATCAACATGAAAACAAAATGAAAAGTGACTTATTCCATTGTGGTTGTGTGAAGGAACAGAACTGTCTTCTATTTTTGTATATAGTTTGGGTTCTGGGTATTATGGAGTTAAATCCTTTTTAAGTGCATGCTGGTCAGTTTCAGCCAAGTGATCAAAAGTTTAGTAGCTATTAGGGGTGTGCAATGTGGGTTTTCTCCACCTCAAAATTCGAGCCAGAGCTCCATTGAGGCGATTCTCTCCCCCGATTTCGGATTACCCATCGGATTACCAGTCGGAGAACCGCCCATTTTCGGATAACTGCTCTAGTCAATGGAAATTAATCAAATGCTTACAGCTCCCTCATTATTAAAGATAAAGAGATGAAACTTGGCACACTGATAGTTCTTAGGAAGTTCTTTAGACTTGCCAAATTTGGAGCAGATCCCCTCAAGAGTTGATTTCTCAGGAATTTTTTAAAGTTCATGGTTTTAAAATTATTATTTTTAAAAAACACGCTATCATTTTTAAAGATAAAGAGATGAGACATGGCATGATGATAGCTCTTAAGTAGGGCTTTAGCCATGCCAAGTTTGTAGCAGATCCATTCATGTTTTGATTTTATAGGATTTTTTTTTAAAAATCCCTGCAAACCATTATCCCCCTTTGACAGACAGACAGGCAGGCAGGCACACACACACACACACACACACACGCACACACACACACACACGCATGTTAATTCACCCCGGTGCATTTATGGAGGGAGCTTTTATCCTTTACTTTGGTGATGCAGAACTCCACTGCTGCGGGTAGAAGCTTCTATTCCAGCCTTCTCCAACCTGATGCCCTCCAGTTCTATTGGACTGAGTCCGCCCCCCCTTGCACTGGAAGCCCAGCCAGCCAAAAGGAGTAATAGTTTAACTGAGCCTGCCTGACTCAGGTATAGAAGCTCACTCACTCACTCACTCACTCACAATGCCAGCCAGCCCAGCAGCACTTTCACATGCGCTCCCTCTCCCCACCCCCCACAGCCAGAAGCAGCAGCCAGGTGGTGTTTCCCACTCTCCCATAAACTGTGATTAGAGGAGAACATGGTCACCGACAGCGCTGTGGCAATTCCTAATTAGTTAGCCACAGATGTCAGTATCAAATCTACCCCTCAGCATCTTCCAAATATGGAGATTGACACACACACACACACACACACACACAGCATTGACGCCTGAAAAACATTTGGATGGTTTTGGAGACTTTAAAAGCTTGAATTGGGCACGTCTCCGCTCTGATATTAATCGATGGGTTTGGAAGTGGCTAATCTCTGCTCTGGAAGATGAAATGCTCCACGGATGTTCGCGGTTACCAGATAATTCCGAGGCGGAGAGCACACCCTTAGTACCTCTTAGGAAGCATGGGAAGCCAAAATGTGCAACAGGCTCAACAGAATAAGAAGCCATGAGATTGGCAGGAGGTTCACTGTAGGAAGAAGAGAAGAGTGTTTCATGGTATTAAAGGAGCTAGAATGTCTGTTCAAGAAGCCAAAGTTTTCTAGAAGTCTCAAATCAAGTTTAGTTACGTATAAGATCCAGGACGTCTGAAGAGGAAGAAAGGGGGGGAAACAGTTTAGAACAAGCAACTGAAGGACGGGAAGAACTTAGGGGAAGGGATTTAGGGCAAAGGTGAATATGAAACAATCCTCCTAATTGGTTGCGGTGTGAGGTGGGGGGAGGGAGGGAGGGAGGGAGAATAACTGATTTGATGATGATGATGATGATGATGATGATGATGATGATGATAACTTAAGACAGAGAGTACAAAATTGGAGAAAGAAAGAGAGAGGAAAGAAAGAAGCAGAGCTGCTGGAACTGGAGAACTGGTTAAAAGAGCACTGGACTTATATTCGTAATATTTTGCTTGGATAAGGGACCTGGATAAAATAGGCCCACGCTCTAGTTAGGTTAGCTGGAGGCATTTATCCCTGGTTACCTGAGATCCCAGAGAGTTTTAAGTTCAGTTTGGTGGAGACAGCCAGAGGGGGGAAAGTTTTCTACCTGGTGGCAGCAAAACAGGCCACAGAAAGAGAAGGGCCAAAGGAGTTGGGCACACAGCTTTACCTGTTCGACCTTCCACTGCGTAGGAAGAAGTGTGGGCTGTTGGAGCTGGAGCTCTGAGGCAACTTGCTCCTGACTCCTAAATGTAGTGAGGGAATGATACTCCGCACATGCTGACATGTTCTTGGTTGGATACTAGAGCTTTCATCTGTGTTCGAGATATGCCAGCACTCTGTAAATCCTGCTTCTTAAGTTTAAATGAAGGGAAGGGGAAAGCTGCAATTGCTCAATTATGAGAGAAAGCACTCTGCAGACATTCCGTGGCACACTGTTATTACTTTTATTTCTGCTTAAGGATTCTTTGCCAAGGAGTCAATAACTGATCTTAGATTCGTCACTTATTGCTATGCCTTAGTGTTCTTCTGTTCTGTAATGAAACCAATATCCTCTAAATGGCGTAAATGCAACATAGCACACACACACACACATGCACACACACACACACATATGTATATGTATTTGACTTAATGACGTAATGTGTGACTTGGGTCCACCTCAGTGTTCTTGCCACCTGGAGCCATCGAGCTGCAGGCATTTCTAGTTCCCACTTTGTATGTGTAGCACATTGGAATTTAAATTGTCTGGGCCCACCATTGCTCACCAGGCCATCTTGTGGGGCTTCTAGACTCTGCCACTAGTTTCAACATCTCGTACACAGGAGTGTCCCTATATTGATATAAAATGTTAGATGGCATGCAGTTCTCCTGGTTGATGGGGAAGATGTTGTTACTGTGCCAAATGAGAGACGTTAATTAACTAGGCTGACCATCTGAAAAGGAGGACAGGGCTCATGTAACTTTAATTAGGTGTCTATTAGGTGTGGGAGTGTAAAGGAGCCTCCACGTTCAGGGGTTTGGTACATTGAAATACCAGAAACTGTGGTAAGGACTCCCACTGTAGATACCTTTTAAAGCAAGATGGGACTACATAGGGTCATGCACTTGTTTTCTCGATAGTTATTAGCCACAGTTGCTTAGTAGAACCTCCACATGAAAACATTTGTATCCCACCCTATATCACAAGGATATCAGGGTGGCGTACATATAACATTATGTTGTGACGCAAGCTCACCCCAGGCTTCGGCTCACGAACTTTAGGCAAATTGACACACTCCAAAACAGTGAGACTTCTTTTATTGTAAATCACACGGAATTCAAGGCGTAACGGTTTCGTTTCTGCATACACACACTTGAAGCTGAAGACGGACCAGATAGCTTTCAGGTACAACGGCTTAATGCGAACAGCAACTCACTCAGGGGGAGACATTTAGAGTTAGCCCCTGTCCCATGTGAACAGGAGTGGCCACACACACTGACTCATCAGGAACACGGGGAAACTCAAAGGAGAAACCCTAGCACAAGAGTGCATGAGATCTGATAGTAGACAAGATCATCTTGAACCAAATCAAACTCAGCCTGTCAGGGAACACTCAGCTGATCACGTAAGCAAGATGTCAGGGGACGAACCTCTTCGACCTAGGAAGCCTTCCCTGCTCGTAGCTTTGGCTCTGAGGAAGGTCCTCTCGCAGGTCACACACACACGCAATTCCAGAACAGCAACGATCAGCCTTAGAGTTACCCTGTGCCCGTACTTTGGCTCCATGCAGGGAAAAACAGGCTATAGAACACGAATCCAGAACAGTAATCTGCAAGTCCAAATCTATGAAAAGCCACAGAGCACTTTTCATGGCATAGTTCTTAGAAATTCCAAGTCCAAATAGCAACAGAACATGTACAAGTTTCTTGGCAAGCGTAGAACCAGATGAACAACAAACAGATGATTCCTAACAAAGAGCCTTTTGCTCGTAGCTATATAGGATGGAGGCTGGCTAATTCCAAGCCACTTTGACAGACAGGGCTTCAGGCCTGTAATCCAAACTCATGTGCCAACAGGGCAGCACGGTTCAACCTCTTCTTGATGATGACACTATGTGAGAGACAGCTTGCAAGACAGCCCCCCCCCCCACCTTTTCAAAACAGACTCTCTTGTTCTCAAGGAAACTCAAGGCCTCGGCCAGCAGCTGCAGATAAGGACAAAACAGAGACAGACTTTCTCACAACAATTGCCAAGCCTTCAACTCACAATTCTCTAGGCCAGCCTAGTGAATTGTTTATGAAGCACCTGACATCCGACACATTATACAAACAATATAAAACAATAAATATACACAATTAAAAACAAATTAAACCGTTAATCATGCTAAAACCGGTATATAGTTTAAAAGCAGTAAAAACCAATTTAAACAGTTAAAGCAATGTGCAAACTTGGTGAATTTAGCCATCCAAGGCCTTGTTAAAAGGCCATGTCTTTACTTGGTGCCGAAATGAAGCTGGTGCTGGTGCCAGTCGGGCAGTGCCCCTCTGAATTCCAAAATGACTTTTAAAACAAGCTTATAACAAATATTCACACACACACACCAAAATTGGAGTTTAATGATACCTCTGTGTTCAAGACCACTAAGCATACCTCTGAATGCCAAAGGCTCTGACGAGGCCATGAGTTTAGATGTTTGTTGATACAAAGATTTAGAGCTTTTCCAACAAGGTATTTATTATGCGGTTATCATTCCCTACTCATGGTCATTTACTGGTTCTTTAGACATCCACGTGACCCTCCAGTTTCGCTTCTATTCTTAAACGGCACTTTCGGCAAGGGGTTTTTTTTACAGCAGGGACAATGTAGTATTATTTGTTACAGCAAAAGAAAAATATTTTTTCCTATTCATGTATTTGCGCTTGTGTTACACCACAGTGCCATCTAGAGGTTATATAGTGGGAAAGCAGGAAAGGAAACACTTTTTGTGTAGTGCTCGGATCTCAATTTTGCCTTTGAAACTGAAAGTTAATACAGTGCATTAGCATCCTCATGTAGAAAAGCCCTTAGACCCATCTTGGTACTGTCCAGATGTTTTGGATTACAACTCTTGTCATCCACACCTGCATGATAAATGGTCAGGGATGATGTGAGATGTACTACAAAATATCTAGAGGGCACAAGGTTGGAGAAGGCTAATGTATACAGAGCTTCCATATTCTGAATCTGAGCCTCTGAACATCAAAAGCTGTTCTGAGGCAGGATATTGGCTCAAATACCTTTTAACCTGAGGGTCAAGACTTTCAGGACATCTGTCTAGCTAGGGTGCTTATATGTCGTGACATAATGGAGCCTTTCTTTTCAGAGGTAGTGTATCTTTTAATGCAAAAAGCTAAATTGAGCAGTGGCGGCACCAGGAAAAAAAATCGGGGAGGGGGCACATAAGGGGCAAAGTATATTTCTAGGTGGGAGGGCTCTGTCCACATGTTAAGATCTCTGAAAAAACAATAATGGTATATCTCACACTAAACTGCCATCTTAACTATATATTCTGAAATAAGTCATATATTGATTAATTTTGGTGTTTTTTTTTAATGTAGCATGTATTAGCCAAATTTAAATGACAGTATGGAAAAAGACTTTCAAACAAGGTAGAGTCACTACACAAGCATTTCCTTGACATACAGATTAGACAGACAGAACCCTTTCTTTAGAAAACAGTTATTTTTGAACCAGTGCAGGCAGAACCAGGAAGGTAGCCTCTTAGTGTAAGGAAAGTAAGAGCAAACTGAGGCCAGATCTACACCAAGCAAGATATGACACTTTAAACACAGTTTGAAAACTATAGATGTAGCGTGTCCTGGGCCCCAACAGTTGTCACTACTAGTATAAACTGTACCACAGGGCCCAATCCAGGACCCAGTGCTCTTCAACATTTTTCTTAATAACTTGGATGAGGAGGTACAGGGAATGTTCATCAAATTTGCAGACGACACAAAATTGGGTGGGATCGCTAATACCCTGGAAGACAGAAACAAACTCCTAAGTGATCTTGATAGACTGGAGTGCTGGGCTGAAAAAATTTAATAGGGATAAATGCCAAGTTCTACACCTAGGAAAATAAACCAAATGCACAGTTACAAGATGGGGGATACTTGGCTAATCAATACGACAAGCGAGAAGGATCTTGGAATTGTTGTAGATCACAAGCTGAATATGAGCCAACAGTGTGATGTGGCTGCAAAAAAAAGCAAATGCTATTTTGGGCTGCATTAATAGAAGTATAGCTTCCAAATTGCGCGAGGTACTGGTTCCCCTCTATTCGGCACTGGTTAGGCCTCATCTTGAGTATTGCATCCAGTTCTGGGCACCACACTTCAAGAAGGATGCAGACAAGCAGGATGGGGTTCAGAGGAGGGCAACAAGGATGATCAGGGGTCTGGAAACAAAGCCCTGTGTGGAGAGACTGAAAGAACTGGGCATGTTTAGCCTGGAGAAAAGATTGAGGGGAGACATGAGAGCACTCTTCAAATACTTGAAAGGTTGTCACACAGAGGAGGGCTGGTATATCTTCTCGATCATTCCAGAATGCAGGACACAGAATAATGGGCTCAAGTACCAGGAAGCCAATTCCAGCTGGACATCAGAAAAAACTTCCTGACTGTTAGAGCAGTATGACAATGGAACCAATTACCCAGGGAGGCCATGGGCTCTCCCACACCAGAGGCATTCAAGAGGCAGCTGGACAGCCATCTGTCAGGTATGCTTTAAGGTGGATTCCTGCATTGAGCAGGGGGTTGGACTCGATGGCCTTATAGGCCCCTTCCAACTCTACTATTCTATGAAAGCAGTAGTGTAGGTACTGCCTGAGACACCTGGGCCCTGTACACCTAGGAAACCCAATGCATGATGTTCTGTATCTAAATGATAGCCATCTCCGGCTAGGGCCAGCCCAAGACATTTTGTTGCCCAAAGTGGAACAGCAAATGACATGATGCCTCCTCCCCACAAGTCACAGTGCATAAGCCAATGAAGTTATTTTGGCACTTGGTGTCAGTTGACAACAGCTTATTGTGATATTATAAAGTTGTGAGTCTTCAAGATGTCACAGGACACTTTATGGTTTTTGAACGCAAAATAATTATTATTATCATTTTATTATTATTTAATGCATTTACATACCACCCCATAGTCGAAGCTATCTGGGCGGTTTACAAAAATTAAAAACATTAAACATTAAAAACCGATATACAAAATTTAAAAAGTATAAAAAGCATAAAAACAAATTATAAATACAATATCTATTTAAAACAACTATTCTTGGTCAAACAACAAACATACGCTGTTAAATGCCTGGGTGAAGAGAAAAGTCTTGAACTGGCACCGAAAAGATAATGTTGGCGTCAGGCAAGCCTCGTCGGGGAGATCATTCCATAATCAGGGGGTCACCACTGAAAAGGCCCTCTCCCTTGTTGCCATCCTCTGCGCTTCCCTCAGAGTAGGCACCCAGAGGAGCATTTCAGATGTTGATCGTAGTGTTGGGAGAGGCGTTCCGTCAGGTATTGTGATCCCAAGCCGTGTAAGAATCCAAGCCAAGAAGAAGAGCTCCCTATGCTCCTCTTCACATCTGCTCACCTGTCTCTAGCAAGTGCAAACCCCTCCTCTCAAGGAGGACTGTACACCCACCACAACCTGGCCTCGTAGATCACGTAACCAACAGAAAGATGCTTTCAGCGCCAAGTAGATCCAGACACAAGCAACTCAAGCCAAACCACACTACACACCCACAGATCATCTTGACCCTCATCCAAACATTGCTGCTCACATCCCTTTTTGCTGCAGTACCACTTCTGTCCCCTTGACCCAGATAAAGGGCCTGGGAAGCTTGGAAGAAGCAACTGTTAAAAAAGGCCTCTGGCACTCCATTGAATATGTCAACAGCAGCCAGTCTACCGGCTCCTCCCCTTGCCAGGAGCCTCGCTGCCTACAATGGCAAAGTGTAGTAATCGACTGGGCACCTCCCTCTGCATAATCCGGTAGTAGCTTACAATGGTGTTGTTGAGCAGCTTTAGATGCTGGATGTAAGTCTTATAGGGCCCTTTATATCTTAAAATGCATGGCTTCAGTACAAATGGTAGATATACCTTCCATGCTGACAGCTGCTGCATTCTTGATACTATCTATCTATCTATCTATCTATCTATCTATCTATCTATCTATCTATCAAGACAAAAAGTCCTACAATTCTCAGCATACCTCACCCAGCCTCTCCGTAGGGAGAGGCAGGTTATAAATAAATATTATTATTATTATTATTATTATTATTTCTGTCTAAACATGCATATGATTGTGCCTTTAACTTATGTCATACTACCATGAATACAGGTATCAAGTAAGATTTCCTTCTGCAGTGGAACACGCTTACTTAGGAGTAAGCACCATTTTGTTATAGGAAAGGATAATATATTTTAATTAAAATTTAAAAACAAGTATCTGTCACCTGGTACAGAGTTTTCCCATGGAAAACCTGGCAAGTTCACTTTGTGATTATTTGGTTGGGACTGAAATGCAGTTACACATGATTGAAGGAGAGGGGCACTAATTTTAGGGGCACTAATCATTACCGTACTTATTATTTCCTTTAAATATGGTTAAACATCCCACAGTTTTCTTGCTATTCTATTTCTACGGGAAGAAGGCACATAGTGGCATCGGAGTGATGCAAGTCAAATTACCCAATGCAAGCGCTTGCAGCTTATCAGCTTTACCCAGCAACAGCACTGATCAGCTCAAGAGAACCTGGAACAGCATCCCATTTAGGGCCTAATATCCTTATTGGCCCTAAGTCTCAGCCAGTCAGCTGATGATGCTGGCAGGACCTCCTCTACCCATCTTTCAGGTGTGTGAGCAGTGAGTGATGTTGCTGATCTGATGCTTGGGGCCATCGCAGGGCTATTCACACAAAGAAGCTGCATGCAGGAGATGCCGTTCCCTAGATTCAAACTTGGTAGCAAATATATCCACACAGAGTTGGGAGAGGTTGAACTTAACTGCTTGCAGACAAGACATGCAAATTAATAACACTGTAACCCATTTACTAAGCCTCATGTCTTACTTTGGGGCTGTAGGGGCAATATTGAATATGGACATTTTTATGCATTTCTGATCCATTAAATCCTTTGCAGAGATTCATGTGCTCTCCATTTTTCATCTCTTTCATGCTAACAGAGCTGGAAGTTGCAAGGCTAAGCACAGATGGAAACTTGGAAGACTTGAAGTTTCCACAGAATACAGGCTATGGAAGTGCTATTCAGCTCTCGGCAAACACACTTAAGCAGAATGGTCGAAATGGTAAGTTCAGCACTTCACAGTTGTTTCATTTAAATTTTATATTCACTTAGCCAATTCACGTGGTTCTGCCTTCTTTTTACTGTAACTTGTCCAGAGTGTGTAATCAATTGCCTTATGAAGTCAGACCATTGATCTATCTAGCCCAGTAACATCTGCTCTAACTGGCAATGGCTCTCCAGGGTATCAGGCAAAAGTCTTCCCTAGTTGTACTCACATCTTTTGAAGGGAGAACCTGGACCTTTCTGCATGCAAAGCATGTGCTCTTGTCACTGAGCTGTGGGCTAGAAGCTTGCATCTTTTCCATTCAAAGCAGGGGTAAGCAATCAGTGTGCCCCCAAATGATTTCTTGGTGCCCGCCAAGGAGCTCTACACCTCCTACATTTAAAAATATAAAATAAAATTTCTTACTGGAAGCTGGGATTGCTTCAAAGCAAAGTGAGGGGCCTCCAGCTGCTCCCATCTTCATTCCCCATGAATGCCTCAGAGACATTCTTAAGGAATGAAGATGGCAGGCAGTCGCAGGGCACCCAGCCTTCCGGAAAAAGAAGGGGGCAAAGAAAAAAAGGACTCTTGACACTTCGGTCTCATAAGTTGGCGGGGAGTGGGAGGGTGAGTTGACCAGTTGAGATAGGGATGAAAAAGAATTTGCCTTCAGTGGACACTGAAAAATATGGAGTATTTTAGTGTTTTGGGGCTCAGACCCTTCCCATGTCCTTTGTGACTAGCCATGCCTCCCATGACAACAATTTTGTGGTGGTGTCCAGAACAGTTTTCTTAAATTGGTAAATGTGTCCATGGGCCCAAAAAGCTCCCTACCCCCTGCTTTAGAGCCAGTCAACCATGACAAGTTGATTGAAGGCCCTGCTTTTTTGTGGCAGGTTAGGATAGAATATACCTTTATCAGTGCGGGAGTAGAAGAAAATATTCACTTCAGAAGTCACCTCATTGGTTTGGATAGGGCCTTCCCTCAGTTCAGAAACATTGCACTTCACCTTGGACCCTAGATGAAGGCTCACCTTGCCTTATTTTCTGAAGCCTCAGATAACTTACCCATTGGCTACAATGAGGAAATCAAGAAATGCCTATACTCCTTTAAAGTTTTTTTTGGCAGAACTAGATGGAATTTGCAGGTGTAGTAGCCTCTCCTAAGGGGATGAAACCTACTAAATTCAGGAAAACATGTGCAGGGATTTTTGTGGGGAAAGCCTTTAATGATCGCATTTTTAAAAAAGAAGGCAATGACCTATCTTCTCTGTGGGCAATTTGCATGAATATGGCATACAATACCCATTAGGAGTGTGCACGCCCGAAACTATCATATTGTATTGTTATTTGAAATCACTTTGAAAAAAAATTGGATCGAATTATATCGGAGGTTAATTGTATCGTATCGTATCATATTTCCGATAATTATCAGAAATACAATATTTAATTTGGAGCCCTATTTAGCTGCTTTTTGAGACAGAAAGGCCTATAACTTCTGTATTTTCAAAGTTAGAAACTTGAAACTTGGTCACAGTGCTTATGGGGCATGCCTAAGTATGTGTATGACATTTCAGATCAATCCCTCCAACCGTGTATTTTATATGAATTTTTGAAAGATCATGCAGCTTTTGACAGATCTCTGAATGACAGCTCACCACATGCATTCAGAGATCTGTCAAAAAAGCTGCACGATCTTCCAAAAATTCATATAAAATACACGGTTAGAGGGATTGTTCTGAAATTTCATACACATACTTAGGCATATCCCATAAGCACTGTGACCAAGTTTCAAGTCTGTAACTTTAATGGCAGTCCGATAATCCGATAAAATCCGATATAATCGGACTGACGATTATCGGATCCGATACTTATCGGAGGTTTTTCTATCGTATCATAATTGTTAATCGGATGTCCGATAACGGACATATCGTATCATTATTGGACATCTTAACGATAAGATACACATCCCTAGTACCCAGAAGTCTCTGCAAAATTTCAGTAGGATGAGTACTTGCGTTAGGGAATTAGAAATTTTAAAAAACAGTACTTCAGCCTTTAAAAACAGTACTTCTTTCCTGCTCAGTTTATACCAGCATCACAGAGCCAATTAGGACAGTGGTCGATGTGAGCATGAGCAGCACAGCATGTACACATCCAGTATTCAAGCCAAGTGCTAAGACCTGCTATGCCACCCCAGTCTTGGTATACGAAGAGGGTAGGCCTAGAAAGGGCCTCCTGAGCAGACTTGTTCCTTGTCCAAGACAAACGATTCCTGTTTGTGAGCGATGCATTTCCTGACTTTGTCTATAGAAGGAGAGTCCCAGGGGGATGGAGACTCTCCAGCCTGAGGCCACGGCTTCTCCCCTTCCCTGAACCAGGCAAGGGATTCCCCACTGTTACATCCAATAGCACCCAATACCATTCGGCCTGCAGGAGGCCAGATGGGAGGTATCCCCCCTCCAAATAGGTTCCCCACTCCTGTCCTGGAACTTTCATGGGGAAATGAAAAATAAGCTATTGGGGGGGAGAGCACCCCTACACCACCCAAATGCTGCTAGATAGCTTCCAGCCAAAATGAGTGTGTCCTCCCCTTCACCTCAACAACGCCATTCTCAGATACTTTCGCTTCCCTCCAACCCAAAGGACCCCCCTTTTATACTAAAGGAGGTTGTTTCCCCTCTTAACACACAGTCAGCAAGGATCTTTTCATTGCAACATATTGGAGGAAACTGAACATTTCTAATAGTAATCATCCCTGTACTATTGGCTGTAGTTCTGACATCTAAACAAAATAAATTAGTAATGCAAAGAATATAGCAGGGATGGGATGTAGTGATACCCTTGAGCTATTGAGACAAAAGCAGAAGAATTTCAAAGGCAAAGAAAGTTTTCACACCAACCTGGAGGGGTGCCATCCCTCTTGTCACCTGATCAAGAGGGGCTGGAAACTGTGCTTGTGAGCAATGCCCAGCAACAGCACTTATTATGGGACTAAACTGGTATTTGGCTGTTCCATGGCAGGTAGTAGTTGCCATGTTAGATTGCCCCAAAATACAGTGCCCAGTACTGAATCTGTATTTTGAAAATTAATTTTTTTTTTAAAAAAAGACAATTAAACAAGCAAAAATGCATCGAATTTAAGTCTAGTTCATGATAAAGGGTAGTACATTTAACATTTCTTACTTTACAGTCAAAAATATAGGTGAGACCCTTTGTCTGCTTGGAGGTTTTCATTATGCTTCTTCATAATAACAAGTTATATTTAGTCTCTTTTCCATAATCCGAGGAAGCACCTTGACAAATATTGCCATGGCTGTGCAATGCAGCCTTTAGGCTTTCTGCTGAGAAATGTCAGCTTCAGCATAGCATCTTTTTGCTTGCCTTCTGGAGGGCTCATTGGAATCTGTCATCAACACATAACACCAGAAAGGGCACAAAGGGGTGGGGAATTTTGGATCTCTCAAAGATGTCAATAATAATAATAATAATAATAATAATAATAATAATAATTTGCATTTTTATTGTTACCATGTGTCTTTAATCACACATGCTCCCTGACATGCAACCAACCAATATGTATAAGTATTGATCTTGTGCTGGGCATGAGGTACACCACAGGGAGGTTGCATTTTACATTTAAACAAGGGGAAGGTTGGCTACTGATCACAGACCAGTAGACAGGCCCGTTGTTCTTGGATGCCAGTCTGGCCCTCTCAATTTGTTGTTGTTGGTTACTTCATTGGGTGGATATTGTAACCTGAGAAATGCCAGTTTGCCCAACGTCTTGAGTACTTATTTATTTATTTATTTATTGCATTTTTATACCACCCCATAGTCGAAGCTCTCTGGGTGGTTCACAAAAATTAAAACCATGAAATCATTTTAAAAATATAAAACAAGCCACAATCTAAAAACACAAAATAACATACAATATAAAAACACAACCAGAATAAAACCAAGCAGCAGGAATTAATACACATTAAAATACTTGGAAGTACTTGGAAGCATGAAAACTGCTATAGAACCTATTGTAGCACTGCAAACTCTTCTACATGTATTTGCAGGTCAGGGTTAGCAGCCCGTAGTTCTTTTGAGCCAACTCATGTTTTTTCCTGGATATTTTCCTATCTAATTTGAAAACTATACATACATATTTTAAGTAACACAAAAGATTTACTGAAAGCACTCTAATTACACACACTTTTGTGTAGACAAAAGAAAAGTCATCATCAATCAGACAGCCGAGAGAGAGAGAGAGAGAGAGAGAGAGAGAGGGAGGGAGGGAGGGAGGGAGGGAGGGAGGGATGCTAGGGAAGTGTGTGGGAGCCCCCACGAAAGGCATTGCAGGGCAGAAAGGCCAGCATGAAATGGGTTGTGAATGAGATTCCAGTACGACAGGAGGAGGAGTTCTGGAAATGCGGACAGAGGAGGTGAGCAATTGGATGTGGAAGTGGTGCTGGGCAAAGTCAGAGCATAAGGTGGGATTCACACATCTGGGCAAGGAGCCAGAATTAGGAGCTGAAGGAAATGGACATGTCCAGGAGAAGGCTAGGCTGATTATGTGATTCTATGAGTCCCTCCCTACAGTCTGAGGTGATACAACCAAGACAGAGGTTTACTAGAACCGTGAGTACTAGTCCTAAGATGGTTCTAACCAATATTAATGCTGTGTCACTCATAAGCGTCTCACATGAAATTAAATGCATGTGTTGTATAGCACTGTGCCAACTATGTGCAGTGCGATTTCTTGAGGTAAATATGTGCTATGTGACCCCCCACCCCCACCCCAGCCAGGTATAGTGAACTCTACAACAACTTTATACTCAAATGGCCGAAGCACTTTCCCCAACATTGCAAATCGTCCCCTCACCACAGCTCCTTTTATAACTTACCATCTCCATTAAGGGTGATTTTCTCTGCTCTGGAGCAAGAGATTTTGAGTGGGAGGAGAGCTGTCTTGATCCCCCCATTATCCCATTTCTCCTTCCAGGTGAAATCAGAGTGGCATTTGTCCTTTACAACAACCTGGGCCCCTACCTGTCCACGGAGAATGCCAGCATGAAACTGGGGTTGGAAGCCATGTCCACCAATCACTCTGTAATAGTGAATTCCCCCATCATCACAGCAGCAATAAATAAAGAATTCAGCAATAAGGTTTATCTGGCTGATCCTGTTGTGTTCACAGTCAGACACATCAAGGTAAGGAACTACTAGCCTTGCAGAAAACCTCATATTTCAGCCTGGATTGTTCCTCTGCCCGCCCTTATCCTGAAAACATACCAGAAAGCATTTTCAGCTTTCCTTACTTATATCACTTCTTTTAATCAAGGTGCTATGGATCCAGTTACATTGTAATTACATTTTTTAAAATAATTATAGACAAAAAATGTATCTTAAAGCGCATGCTTTAAGGTATCTTTCTGTGTGGTATTTTTTTTAATGGAAAAATGTCTCATATATATCATACTGATAAGATGTAGAACAAGGAACTCTATTGATTAGAAACATCATTGGTTATTAACATTCCGATCATGGATTCTTATATTTGGGATTCTGCTGATTTTTTTGCAAAAGTTTAGTATGCTTAAGATACAAGATCATCATTAATTAGTCACTAAGGACTATGGTTATTATAGGACAGGCCTTGGGAAAATGGCCTCTAAAAGTACCCCACCCCCACCAATTTTATATTGTCTCTACCAGAATAGGTTACACAAATCAACGTATAGAAAACCCACTGATAAAAATTCATATCTGATATAGAACAGTTTTCACCTTAAACATGTGAGACATATAATGTGCCATATGGGCGATTTCTAAGAATAAGAAGAAATTGTTCTTCTATTTGTGCAGACAGGAGGCATGTGTACTGCAGTACCAATTATGCAAAAAAGGGTATTCCTGTGCCTTGATTGGGTTGGCCAAAAAACAAACTTCTAACAAAAATAACATGACAATGCACTCCAAAACTCCGGATGACCGCACTCAACGGTTTCATGTAGATGTTGAACAGCATGGGAGACAAGACTGACCCGTGTGGAACCCCATGCTGGACAATCCACGGGGCCGAGCAATGTCCTCCAAGCACCACCTTCTGGAGCCGACCCGGCAATTAGGAGCTGAACCACTGCAATGCAGTGCCTCCCACTCCCAACTCAGCCAGTCGTGCCAGAAGGATACCATGGTCGATGGTATCAAAAGCTGCTGAAAGATCAAGGAGAATCAACAGAGTCACACTCCCCCTGTCTGTAGGTCTACTCATGAGCAGATAAGGGAAAATGAAAATCTTCTGCATTGAAATGCTTTTGCCCCCATTTTACTGGAGCCAATTGAGGAGTATAAGATCAGGATGAGTCTTCCGTATTCTTCAAATAGTTGAAACAGAGAAGGTATTAGTAAGAGTTTTCAAAATATATGCAGAGAATGATGAGCGGGTGAGTAAAAGGAACTGGTCAAAACGGTTTTGTGGAGGAATGTGACAATGAGGCTTTAAAGGGTTTACATTAACAGAATGGTTTGTTTTAATAGCCAAGGGAATCAAATATATTAGATTTTACTTCTATATGTTTGTAAGCAGTTTTACTAATCGGAAGCCTTCATATTAACATTTGGGTGAGTTCTTTGTATATATTAGTAGGTAGATGCAAAAATAAGGTCGTCTATTTAATATAAATTATTAATGGTTCTGAGTTAGCAGTGATAGGAATTTTAGATGCAGTTATCAAAATTAATGGATGCAACTTTGTATTTATTTTTATAGTTTTTAATATGGTTTTAAATGTTAATACTGTTTTACAATGAAATTTTATTTGCAGGCTCTGAGGAACAAAATATCTTTCTGAAATTATTTGGACTTATTACAGCATTTTTCAGGCACTTCTGGACATCTTCTGTCCTGTTCTTTTGACATAATTTGTAGCTTCCCCCTCATTTTTTAAAATCTTTTTTATTTGCAACACAACAATCAAACAAAAATAAAACAATACCAAAATGGGGGATTTCATATCTTTTCAATGCACATTAATCATTAATATCTCCTTTGATATATGAGGGAGGGAGAGAGCACAAAGAGGGTTGGAAAAGATGTAACATTTCCATTTCAAATATAATTATTTCAAATATTCAAAGAATCATAGAACAGTGGAATTGGAAGGGGCCAATGAGGCCATCGAGTCCAACCCCCCTGCTCAATGCAGGAATCTCCCTTAAAGCATACCGGACAGATGGTTGTCCAGCTGCCTCTTGAAGGCCTCTTGGGTGGGAGACCCCACAACCTCCCTAGGTAATTGGTTCCATTGTCATACTGCTCTAACAATCAGGAAGTTTTTCCTGATGTCCAGCCGGAATCTGGCTTCCTGTAACTTGAACCCATTATTCTGTGTCCTGCATTCTGGGTTAATAGAGAAGAGATTCTGTCCCTCCTCTGTGTAACAACCTTTCAAGTATTTGAAGAGTGCTATCATGTCTCCCCTCAATCTTCTCTTCTCCAGGCTAAACATGCCCAGTTCTTTCAGTCTCTCCTCATAGGGCTTTGTTTTCAGACCTCTGATCATCCTCATTGCCCTCTTCTGAACACGCTCCAGCTTGTCTGGATCCTTCTTGAAGTGTGGTGCCCAGAACTGGATGCATTTCTCAAGATGGGACCTAACCAGTGCCGAATAGAGGGGAACCAGTACCTTGCGCAATTTGGAAGCTATTCTATTAATGCAGCCCAAAATAACATTTGCTTTTTTTGCAGCCACATCACATTGTTGGCTCATATCAGCTTGTGATCTACAACAATTCCAAGATCCTTCTCACTTGTTGTATTGCTGAGCCAAGTATCCCCATCTTGTAACTGTGCATTGGGTTTCTTTTTCCTAGTTGTAGAACTTGGCATTTATCCCTATTGAATTTCATTCTGTTGTTTTCAGCCCAGTACTCCTGTCTAACAAGATCACTATGAAGTTTGTTTCTGTCTTCCAGGGTATTAGCGATCCCACCCAATTTTGTGTCATCTGCAAATTAAGCATTCCCTGAACCTCCTTGTCCAAATCATTAATAAAAAAGTTGAACAGCACTAGGCCCAAGACTGAGCCCTGCGGTCCCCACTTGTTACCTCCCCACAGTGTGAGAAGGTACCATTGATAAGCACTCTTTGAGTCCGATTCTGTAGCCAACTGTGGATCCACCTAATAGTTGTTCCATCTAGCCCATTTTCACTAGTTTGTTAATCAGAATGTCATGGGGCACTTTCTCAAAAGCTGTGCTGTTGTCAAGATATACTATGCCCACAGCATTCCTACAGTCCACAAGGGAGGTTACCTGATCAAACAATGAGATTAGATTGGTCTGACAGAATTTGTTCTTGACAAATCCATGCTGGCTTCTAGTAATCACTGCATTGTTTTCAAAATGCTTACAGATTGACTTCTTTATAATTTTCCCAGGGATGGATGTCAGACTGACTGGTTTGTAGTTCCCAGGTTCCTCCTTTTTACCCACTTTGAAGATAGGGACAACATTAGCCCTCCTCCAGTCGTCCAACATTTCACCCGTCTTCCATGACTTGGCACGAATAATAGACAATGGTTCTGAGAGTTCTTCTGCCAGCTCCTTTATTACTCTAGGATGCAGTTCATTGGACCCTGGAGATCTGAACTCATTCAAAGAAATTAGGTGTTCCTTGACCATTTGTTTATCAAGCTCAAACTGGAATCCTGCCCCTTCAGCTTGTACTTCACTTTTTCCAGGGGGGGTCATAGACCTGCTTTTGTGGTAAGACTGAGGCAAAGTAGGAATTGAGCATTTCGGCCTTTTCTTTGTCATCTGTTACCAATTTGCCATCCTCATTAAGCAGCTGAACCACCATTTCTTTCCTCTGTGTTTTACTGTTCACCATTCCAGCACTTCTGTGCTACTTGTTTGTACTCGTCTTTTGTAGCCTGGCCTTCCTTCCACTTCCTATATGTATCCTGTTTTTGTTTTCAGGTCATCTCTAAGCTTTTTGTGGAGCCACATTGGTTTCTTCTGTTGTCTTCTATCTTTTTTCTTTGTTGGAATTGTTTGTAATTGTGCCTTTAAAAATTCCTTTTTTAAAAACTCCCACCCATCATGGACTCCTTTTCTCATTAGGGTCACTTGCCATGGGACTTTGCTCATCATAGTTCTGAGTTTATTAAAATCGGCTTTCCTGAAATCCAGAAAGCAAATACACTCGGTATTTGCTTTCTTTAAAGTATGACATGGTCACTTTCCCCCAGAGTTCCTGTAACTGCCACTTTATCCACTAAGTCATCCCTATTGGTCAGTAACAAGTCAAGGATAGCTGTTCCTCTAGTTCCTTCCTCTACTTTCTGAAGAAGAAAGTTATCAGCCACACCTGTCAGGAATTTCTTGGAGGGGCCACTTTTGGCAGAATTTGTCTCCCAACAGATATTGGGGTAATTGAAGTCTCCCATCACTACTACAATGCACTTCCTTGAAACACTGGCAATTTGCTTTTCAAAAGTTTTGTCCTCATCTTCTCCTTGATTGGGTGGTCAGTAGTAAACTCCGACTATCATGCTCCTTTTATTCCTTGCTCTATTTATTTTAATCCAGATGCTCTCAATGGGGCTCCCAGGCTCATCCTCTTGTATTTCTGTGCGGGGATAAGTATTTTTAACATATAGTGCAACTCTGCCTCCCTTTCTATTTCTTCTGTTCTTTTTGAACAAGTTATAATCCTTCAATTGCTATATTCCAGTCCTGGGAGTCATCCCACCAAGTTTCAGTTACAGTATACCTATCAAGTCATATTTGGCTTCATGTATTAAGAGTTCAAGTTCGTTCTGTTGTTTCCCATATTCTAGGCATTAATATAAGGACATCGAAGACCTTGTGTTTTATAGTCTGGCTTCTTCCCTACATTGCTGTGAAGACTATTTTTTGGCACTATTGGAGCTGTTCTCTCTATTATGGTGCATAAGCCTACATCCATTGCTGCTTCAAAGTTTACATCTCTCGCCCCTGTAGGATTCAGTTTAAAGCCCTCCTGATGGAGTTCTTCATGCTGTAGCCAAACACATTCTTCCCAGCCCTATATTTAAATAACCATCCATACAATTTTGACATTTGTAGGGGATATGCTCAAATATAGCAAGAGCAGGGATATCTTCATTCCATTTTTGCAGTTGTAGGGGCTTTTGGCATCCACTTTTGCTGTCCATCTTTTAATACCCACATCATGGGGATGTAATTTCAAAGCATCCACTGTTAGTTTATATGAGCAATAACCTCTGACCAAAAGGAAGCAGCTAAAGGACATGCTCACATGCTCACATCATATACCTCAATGAGGTATTGTCCTCATTACATTGCCAGCATGTAACAGTCTCTAATATACAGGAAACATTTTGTTGTTGTTGTTGAATCAGTTCCACAGTTCATATGGAAGCCAAGGCAACCTTCAATATAGGTCCCCTCTACAAGGATTCGCTTTTGCGGCTGGTTAGGCGATTATGCGCATAATCGCAGAAGCGCATTTACGCCTAATCCCTCTGCACGAGAGGTGGCGAAGCGCATTAAAGGATGTCCAAAATGCGCTTTACAAATAGTTAATGCGCATAAGCGCATATTCACACAGTCAAAATGCGCTTTAACGGACGGAGCAAAATAAAACTTGCGATTTAATGCGCATGCGATAATGCGCATAATCGGAGAGATAACGCGCCTCTACGCCCCATTTACGCTCCGCTGGTGTGGAGGTAAATTTTTTAATGAGACTTCAAAGAGCATTAAACCTCTCTTGTAGAGGCAGCCATAGACCATTCCAATTTCTCAAGCCATTCATCTCTGATCTTCTGAACATTAACTTTACTGCATTCTAAAAGACTTTTATAAACAGCTATTGTTGGCTTTCTGTAATGAACCAAATAATTCCTTCAACGGTGAAGCACTCATTGCTGGTGGCCCATATATAGTTCTGTAGACATCAATATATCAAGATAATTTATCACTTCTGGGCATCATTGAAATTGCCAATTAGTAACTACTTTGGGTATCTTGATAGTGCCTACAGGCATTAAATCAGATTTTGACCAATTAATAGTATAATCTGAAAGTGTACCAAATATATCAATTAATCTTATTAATTTTGGTATAGAAGCCTCTTACCGACTAATAAATAACAACAAAGTCATCTGTGTATAAAGCTGATTTATACTCAGCCTGCTCATGCACAGAGTCGAATATATCTCTGTTCTGCCTAATGACACACATCAAAGGTTCCAAAGACAAATATCAAAGGAAACAGGACAGCCCTGCCTTGTACCCCATTCTAAACTAAAAGATTTGAAAGAATTACATTTACATATCTCATGACACAGGAGATATAAAATTCTAATCCATTTTAAAAATTCCAGTAGAAATCCAAATTTTTCCAAGGTCTCAAACATCAGCATCAATTGCAGCTGAGTTGGTTCTTTAAGAATTCTAAGCAATCATATTTACTGCAAGTCTTAAATTATCTGCTCCCTGTTTCTGGTGAATAAATCCCACCTGATCAGGATGGACTAATGTATGTATCATGTGTTGAAATCCATTAGCCAAAATTGCCTAAATATTTTAGCATCCACATTAATTAAGGAAATTGGCTTATAGTTTGCACAGCTGGTAAGGTCTTTTCCAGGTTTAAGGATAACAGATATAGAAGCATTATATAAATAAACAGGCAAAATTCCTGATTCAAAGCTTTATGATAAAGACAGAAAAGGTCTATGTGCACCTTGTACCATTCTATAGGAAAGCCAATTGGTCCCGGACCTTTCTTATTCCTCATATTCTCGATAACACACTTAAACTTTTCCCTCTGCAAAAGTTCTGCAAGCAGTACCTTTTGCTGTAAATCCAACTGTGGAAGAACCAACTCCGAAAATAAATTTTCAAATTCCTAACTCATAGACTCCCTGTCCTTCTTATATAATTCAGAATAAAAAAATTGAACCGTTAAATTTACATATTTTTGGGTTGTGTGTGTATGTGTGTCTATGTGTGTGTGAGCTTATATATATATATATATATATATATATATATATAATTATCTTTGTTCAACAGCCTCTCCCCTTCATTGGGTGTTTGTTAACATAACTATTTTATAACTATTTATTTGAAATGAGATTCATTTATTTGATGTATAGCCCTCCCCCATTACAAGGGTTTGGATCAGGTAAGAAACCTAGCATTATTTTATCCTATCAACTGTCTAGCTACCAAAGACTACCAGTGTTATAACGACTGTTGTGGGATAATACAGCAGGTTAGTTCAGTGTAGTTTATGGGCAACATCCATCAGTCAAAAGGAATTAAGGAAGCGTTTTACTAAAGAGAGAAAGGTAATGAATGTTGTGTGGTATGCGCAACCTCTGCTGATTGTGGCTGAGAGAAGAAAATGTTTAATGGTTTCAACATTTCCATTGCATGTATTTATTTCTTCCTTGTAGCAGTCAGAGGAAAATTTCAACCCTAACTGTTCATTCTGGAGCTATTCTAAACGCACGATGACAGGGTATTGGTCAACTCAAGGATGTCGTCTCCTGACAACAAACAAGACACACACAACATGTTCCTGTAATCACCTAACCAACTTTGCTGTGTTGATGGCTCATGTGGAAGTGAAGGTAAGAACGGCAGGTGCACAGGGAATGATGAATAGATCTCTCAGAAGTTTAGTTATGGCAAAGAGAAACAATATTTGTGAGGTTATTAAGTGAAGGTAATTCTAACTAGAAAATAACTGTTATAGCTCTGAATCCTATAACTACTTGAATCATCTAAAGCACTTTGTTCTTCAGGCACATTCCTCCAAGGTACATTGATGCTTGGTAGAGTGACTCACATGAATGGAATGCACCAACTGAAGGATATAGCTCATTCAAAAAGAAGAGATGAATCAGAAAGGGAGGAAGAGGAGTATTACATAGATATAGATATATAAATGTGTGCACTTGCACAGAAATTCAAGAGGGTTAACATGATAGAAATTCAAGAGAGCATCTGGGTAAAAGAAATGGAGAAAGAAATAAAAACATCATTGTGGTCGGAGATTACTACAGAGTGCTTTACCAAGACATGGAGGTGGATTATGCTGTCCTGAAATAAATTACAGACATTTCAGAGAAGCAAGAATTAGTAGCCATGTGGCAAACCTCAGAATAAAGACAGCCAGTAGGAAGAAGGCTCAAACCTCTTTAAACCAGTGTTGAATCCTGCCATCTTCAAGCGTGAGCTACTTTTGTCCCAGAAATGTGTGCCTGGTATTACGACGTCGGCCTTGGCCCACAAAACACACAAAGGACACTCAAATGATTCCGCAAAATACCCTCATTTAAAGAATTGACAGAGAGAACTCCTGGACAGCATGTTTGCTAAATCCCTGCCCTCCCAATTCGCATGGAAGGCTCCCCCAGGACCCCGAGGACACCACTAAAATGACTGTCATGGAATATTACAGGGTGAGATAACCAAATGCAGGATGTGGGCTTCCGAGAGTTTTTGCCAAAATTTCAGCTTTTTGGTTTACAAGAGACCTGGCTCCAAAAATTGAAATACAGGGATTTAGCACATTTTCTGTTCCAGCAAAGAAGGATCAAAAGAAAGGAAAAAGTAGAGGTGGTCTTGTCCTGGGTGTGGCTTCTAGTTTAAATGTAGAGACTCAGAATATTGAATCCAACACATCCTGTTTCCAAACTGTCCATCTGAAAAACCAAAGGGGTTTTGAATTAATTTGCATAAATGTGTATATCCCACCCAGAGGCTTTAGAGATTATAAATCAGATCTATGGGACACTTTAGAGTCCCACCTGGAAACAATTAACCAGCAATTCCCTACATCTTTAATTATTGTCATGGGAGATTTCAGTGCCAGAACAGGTGATGAGTGCAAGGCTTGGCCTGAACCTAGAAGGTACTGCCTATCTCCCATCTAGAAAATCCATGGCTAAAACAATGCAGCAGGGATCTGGATGTTCAAGCTAGCTTACAATTTTAGGTTGCTTTTTTGTAATGATACCGGGCAGGATAAGACAGCAGGGAATCCCACATTCTCCTCCGTTAAGGGTGGGAGTGTTATAGATTATGGCTTATGCAATTTTGAATGTGCCCTTTATATAAAGAATTTCACAGTGGGAGTCCATCCGGCAAGTGACCATCAGCCATTGTACTTGGAGTTTGCTGATTTTCAAGTCATTTTGACAGGTCTGGGATGTGAGGCGTCTTATGGGCATAAAGAGAAAAGTAGTTTGAGATGGTGTCTTGATATCCAGTCAAAAGCAGAGGAGGCTGTCCTTGGCAAACAGATGATGAGCCTTAGAAATAGGTTGCTGGGAAAAGAGACTTATGATCCACTACCCATCTATTATAATATTGTGCAACTTGCAAGTACTCTCTGTTCAAATAACTTGCCCTATAAGCCAAGCCGTCAATCTTCCAGATGGTTTGATGCAGAATGTAGATTGGCAAGATGAGATCTTCACTCACTGGCTGAATTCGGACGACATATTAGGCAACGGAGGAGGGGGGGAACAATCGTCAGTTGTGATGCTTATTGTGTCGTGTGGGGAGTAACACACCACGCACACACAACTGACAGTACGCTAATCAGGCAATTTAAACAACGGAGAGAAACAACAGGCTTGCATGTTGTTTAGCCCGAAGCCCCGTTGTTTAAAATGTTGTCCGAATTGAGCACCCCCCCTGTCTCCATGGACTACTCCATTTGGGGATAGAGTTCTGCTGGCCAGAGCAGCCAAAAAAACCTGGCTGCTCTATACAGCTGGCAGAACTCACGGTGCATGCTGGGATACGGCTGGGGGATTGAAGGAGGGGGAGGGAGGAGATGCTGCAACCAAAATGGCCACCGTCTGTTCTTAGCAACCGGTGCGTTTACCGGTGCCGAGCAGCGCCAGCTGCAGCATGTCGTTTAGGGAGCACTGCCTGCCTAATGCATGGTGAGTACACTATTTCCCCCTCCGTTGCCTAATATGTCGTCCGAATCCAGTCACTGTGTAGGCAAGTTAGCTCCAATGTCACTACTTCTGCAATGTAGTGGACTGAGAAGCTCCGCCTCTATAAGAAATTGCTGAAAAGCAAACAAGCCTCCTTTTATGCACAAATGTGGGCAGAAATGGAATGTGCTGCAATCTGAATAGACTCCAAGAAGTTTTGGGACTTAGTGTCTCATAAGCTAAAGGAAGCGAAATATGGCCTAGATGCTCACATTCTGTCAAAGACTTGGGAGACTCACTTTAGTTTAAACATGCATTTAACTTTGATTTCGACCGAGGCCTGACTCTTGCACCATCCACTTCCCTAACATTAAGGATACGCCTATATGGCCCCTAGTAACTACCTCTGAAGTGAAGAGCTTAATATCCCGACTATGCAGACAGAAAGCCCCTGGGGAAGATATGCGCCCCCCCACCCCGAGATGTTCCTGGACAATTTAAATTGGTGGGCTCCTGTATTTGCGAAACTATTCACATATGTTAACTCCTCGGGTGAAATACCTAAGGGATGGGAATGAAGTAAGGTAGTCCCAATCTTTAAGAAAAGGGATAAATCTCTCCCAGCCAACTATTGTCCAATCAATCTTTTGGATGTTGCTTCCAAATTGTATACACACTATCTTTTGGATAAAGTTGAAGCCTCGGTAGACAACAACAATATTATTGGTGATGAACAAGCAGGCTTCCAACACAGGAAGTCAACTATAGATCAATGCTTTTTTCTAAACCATCTGAGATAAAAAAATATGCAGGTGCCCCAAGGAAATATTTATATGCGGCTTTTGTCGATCTGACTGCTGTCTTCGATGGGATAAATAGGGAGATCCTATGGAGCAAACTATGGAGACTTGAGATGGATAAGCGCCTGTTGACTTTAATCAAGAATTTGTACACAGGTACCAAGCTTCAAGTCAGGGTAGGGAGGGAAGGCCAGCTGTCAGGGGAAATTGACTCAACCAAAGGTGTAAGACAAGGCTGTTTGTTAGCACCCCGCCCTTGAACAACTAGCTGACAAATCCAATTTCCCAGTAGCTATTGGTTCGCAGAAACTGAATATATTGTTGTATGCTGACAACATGGTCCTCCTTATCCCAAACCCAAATAGGCATGAGGAGACTTTTAAAACTGTTTGGGGAATATGCTGTAAGGAACCGTTGAGAGTGAATTATGCTAAGACTAAAGTTACGGCATTTGGTAAGCGTGTAATTCAACATAAATGGGTCTTAGATGGACATCTCCTGGAACACTCCAATAGATTCAACTATCTGGGGATTTGTTTTGCACACAATGGTTCATGAAACAGCCATTGGAAAGCTAGTAAACTAAAAGCCCAAAGTTCATCACAGTCAGTGTTGAAATTTGCCAGAGTGAAGGGTGGAAGCCTTGTGTTGCCAGCTCTAAGATTTTTTTGCTGCCCCAATTATTCCTCAGATGACTTATGGGGCAGAAATCTGGGGCATCCCAGAGCCAACTCAGTTGGAGTCACTACAGAATATCTTTATATGCATCTTATTTTGAGGGCAATGTTTAATTATTTTTTAAAATTGAAATATTTTGTAGTTGGTTAAACTGTGTATAGCAGAGCAGGCACATTCACCATCTCAAAACACTTGGATAACTAAAAGTACATTTTTACTACAGAAATATGGGCTCGATGCAGACGCCCTTCTTGCCGCTGGAATCTATTCTAGCAAACATAAAATCAAAGTGCATCTCTGAGAGCTATTTGCAAAAAAGGATATGGAGGCTATCTGCCTCTCCAAATTTTCTAATACCTACCCTTTTTAAAAATGGCACCACAGGATAGAGAAATACTTGACTGAACTAAATCCACCTCTTCGCAGGGCATTCACCTCCCTGCATTGCCAGACAATGAAATCCAACATTTTGGAGGGCAGATTCAAGAAAATCCCCAGAAACCAGTGCCTGTGCATCTGCATCAGCCAACAGGTCGAGGACACCATACACTATATCCTATACTGTAAATTGTCTGAAACACCTAGGAAAAAATATCTAGAGAAGCTCTTAAAGGTGATTCCTACCGTCAGGGATATGGATAAGGTCAAATATTTACTGGCCAGTACAGACAGGTTTGTAATGTTTAACACTGCGAAATTTGCCATGAAGGCTGCCCAGCTTAGACAAACCCATGCTGGGAAATAAACTTGGCTAAGCATGACATTTCAACAAATTCTCTCTATGCCTTGCTGACAACTTCCTCTTTCAGAAGTTGCAGGAAAGAATGAAGGGATCTACTATCTTGACTTAATCTTAACCAATAGGGATGTTGGCCAATGACTTTAAAGTAGCAGATTGTCAGGGATAAAAGGCACGGACTATCTTTTAGCTATGATTTGATTGGAACTAGTCTGGAAGGCTTTGGCCTGTTCGGCCTCTGGAATATAACAATCAGTGTGAATTGATCTTTGTCAGAGTTCTCAGAGCAGAGTTGTGGGAGTGCCTCTACTCCCCGCAAGCCACCTGCTTGCCCCAGCCTTGGCAAGAAGTTGTCTGTGAGAAACTGATAGAGAAAGAGTGGGGGGTTTCAGAAAGGTCGCTCAGATTGAAGTGTCATCTTGGTGGGCTGAGCAGTGTCGCCTTGTTTGGACAGGGGCATTGCGGAGAGCCCAAAGCCCCTTTCTGTCAAGTGGTCTGGAGAAGGGAGGCCTACACCTCCCTTTTTAAGCTGGTGCAAAGGCAAGGATTCTTTGGTAGGAACATCTGCTCTGCATTCCCCGAAAACCTCTCTGTTTGTATCCTTCATTGTGGAATTTTGGATTACTAAGAACTTGCCATGAAACGTACTGTGAGGCTTTTCATAGACTTGAACTCTCCTTTGGTGTGGATTGTTTTTGTTTTTCATCAGCAACCGGCAATCTGGGTTTGATCATCAATTGTTGGACCTTCTCTCCTCTGCCTGAACTCATGCAGTGAGGAGTTCACCATGCGAAAGCTGTGGCAGGCAACTCTTCACGTTTGAGGGTTACCTTCCCCGTGATCTTATTGCCTTGGCAATGTTCCCTTTGAGTTACCAACATATGATCCAAGGTTGGACTAGCTCTCTTTGGATGGTTTGTTTGGTCTTCTTACGAGGAACCTTCCAGCCTCTCCAGCCTTCTTCCTTCCCACTCCAGGGAGCCCCAGTTAGATGGGCGAAAATGTTTGTCTAGCAAAAGTGCAGAGTGGGAGTTGTGCAGAGTGGGAGTTGTGCAGAGGCAAAGATCACCTTCACCCTCCTCCCGCTCTGCATAGAATGCCCATCAGCCTCTGAGTTCAAAGCCCTGATGGGTGTCCCAAAAGGATTACACCCCTCAGTTATGTTTGAGGTAAGAGGAAGAAGGAGGGTGCATTGCTCAAAATGTTTATGGGGAGCAAAAAGAATGTGGAACTACTCACCTCCTGTTTTGCCTAAATCAATCAATCTATCTATCTATCTATGCACAGAATGGGTGCACTCTCAGACCCCAAAAAGTTCCTGGTTACCTACTGTAAATTTTCTATCCCTGACAAGTTAACTAAGGCTGCCTCTACAAGAGGCATTTAAAGCTCTTTCAAGGCGCATTAAAAATTTACCTCTACAAGAACAGAGCACAAATTGGGCGTAGAGGCGCATTTTCTCTCCGATTATGCGCATTATCGAATGCGCGTTAAATAGCGAGTTTTATTTTGCTCCAGCCATTAAAGTGCATTTTGACTATGTGAACAAGCGATTCTCCGCATGTCAACAGTTTAAATCGCGTTTTGGTCATCCAGTAATGCGCTTCGCCGCCTCTCGTACAGAGGTATTAGGCGTAAATGCGCTTCTGCGAATATGCGTATAATCGCCTAACCAGGCGTAAAGGCGAATTCTTGTAGATGAGGCCTAAGTGCTATGCTCTCCCACATCCACCTGTCCTTCCTCTCCATTTTAAAATTATTTGTATTTTAAATTATTTTTAGGCTGCTTTTTAAGGACAGAACCCTTTGGAATTGTTGAGCAAATAATTTCATGCGTGTGTAGGCTAGGGTGGGGACAAATGGCCCAAATAGAATTAAGCAGAAGAACATAAGATGTGTCATGCTGGATCAGACTGAGGGTCCATCTAGTCCAGCACTCTGTTCACACAGTGGCCAACCAGCTGTCGACCAGGGAACAACAAAGCAGGATATTGTGCAACAGCACCCTCCCACCTATGTTCCCCAGCAACTGGTGCACACAGGCTTACTGCCTGGATACTGGAGGTAGCACATAATCATCAGCAGTATGATAGCCTTCTCTTCCAGCAATTTATCCATAAGGATATGAAGAGAAAGTGAAAAAGTGGAACAGAAACTTACATCACAAGGGTTTGCTGTTAGGAGACTGACATTTCAACTTCCTCTTGAGAATCAGAACAGAGTACAATGTTCTTTTGACAGTGCAGAATCTCCCCTAAATATTAAAAAGGGATGATTATTCTAGCCTTAGAACTCCCTTAAAAACTCTCTTAATCATGATTGTGCCACCTGTTCCTGATTTTGGTGGGCCATGTTCTTGTAAAGGTAGCTGAATGCTTTGCATATATTGAAACTAGCTCTGCTTGGAACTACCAAAATGGAAATCAGAAGTTGCTTGCCTGACCTGATGCTTGACTAAATCTCATCTTTCAAAAATACACTTCTGGATCTCTAAAACTGCAGTAACTAAGATTTTAGTATGAAATGCATTGTTGTCGTTTCTATCTAAATGACTGAAACCATATGTTCTGTGTATTTCAAATAAAAGCTTCTAAAGTGTACCATTTTCCACTTCTGCTGCTACAGTAGATAAGCTTGAATTGCCTCTCCAAATCATGTACGAGAAAGGAAAATATAAATCAAGATTAGAAGGAGTTTGATGGGAGGGAGCAGTAAGGCCTGCCAAACCTTAGGATTTAACATTGAACAAGGGGGCATAGAATTCACACCAATGATTCAGCTATAGGACACCTCGTCCCATGACATTATTATTCTGTTCGTTATTTGCCAACTGGTTATTTAGTAGTAACATTACAGACGTGCCTGTGGCAGTAAATGCAATATTTTGTCAAGGACACCAAACGTGTAACAGCTATTAAAGAAAATCACAGATGCTATTATACTGAGAGCCATTTTAGTTGTGTCCTAGCTGAAATCACTGGTGTAACAGTATAAATTTAATCTTTATTGCAACGCCTTTAGCACCCTCTCATCATCTGACTATGCATTCCATGTTTTTTCTCTGGCTCTGACACCCTCATGTGTTCCCTTGTTCTTTTTTCCTCTCCTTCAGGAGTGGCATAAACAAGGATGCCAAAATTATCATTCTTTTCCCAGAATTGCAGCCCATTATTTGTATGCAGAACTTTATCCAGAATCCCAATTAAGTGAATTTCAGGATTGCTATTGATTTGGGGGGGGGGGGGGGACAGCTCAATTCAGATGTGCTGCCAACTCATGGGCTGGTGACTGAGGTGCCTTTGTAGGTTCACATGCTTCTTCTTTCCCCTTTCACATGTGGGTTCTCTCCTCTGCCTCCTAGATTTTCCTAACCATGCTTTGCTGTGAGATATACAAATTGGCCACTTATAATTACCGCTAACCATGGTGGGCAAACCTCCTTCAAACTAATTGCTGTTTGACCATTTGGAGATCACAGCGAACTATGGTTAGCAAAAACCAGGAAACAGAGGATGCAACATGTGTGAGAAGAGAGGCTGACCGGGAGAAAGAAAGCTCATGGGAGGATCGTCAATCCCTGCTTTGACATTCTTCCTTAAACGGAGGTGAGAATTAGGAACACATTAATTTCTAAATGATGTGCAGTGCAGTCCTCAGCATGTTATGTTGAATCTAAGTTCAATGGGGTTTACTCCCAGGTTAGAGTTCTAGGATTGCAGCTTTACATGCCAGTCCAGTCCTATGCTTGTCTACTTAGAAGTCTAACTATGCTCAAAGGGGCTTATTCCATCTAAGTAAATGAATTTAAGATTGCAGCCCAAATAGATTAATAATTCATTTCTACCTCAATTGTACATTTCAAGTCAGAGTACCAGTACCAGATGTTAGCACATTAATTAAGACAACCTCATTAGAATAAAGTGCTGCTGTTACTAAAAACATTGACAATTGATTAAAAGTGATTCAATGTAGAAGCATTTAAACATGCTCAAATCATAGTGTAATACAGATGAAAAACTGCAAAAGATTTCGGGGGAGAGAATTCAGCTTCACACATTCCCTCCACCACACTCACACACACACCAAGTATCTGGAAGAAAGTTTCCATTCCCTTATTATTTCTGTGAAAGACTTTAATTAAGGCAACAATGGGTGACTTTTTAAAAAATGGCAGGAATGATCATTGGCCAGGTTAAAAAGGTTTCTTTGAACATAGTTGCATTTTTAAATTATAGTTTATCACTGCATGAGAATGGGACTAGGTTGCCTTGAATTCAACTTTGCCAGCTAAAGTATTATATTTTATATAAAATCCAAAAGAATGACTTAAGAGATCCCATGGTCTTTAAGAAGCATGTTCTGCAAAAGATCAAAAGAAGATAGAAGGCAGGCATAAATCCAAATAGAGTAGGACTCAGAGAAAACGTAATTATTGGAATGTTTGTAAGGAAGAGTTAATATCTTCCACCTGTATAACTTTGAGAGAAGCTTACTTTAAAGTGATATCTAAATGGTATCTTACCCCCCCCCCCCCGGCAAAATAGAGAAATCGCAGATCTTGACTATGGTTGCTGGATACTACTGGCAAAACTGCAATTTGAAAGAGATCTATTTCCATATGTGGCTGAAATGCCCCAAAGTTAAAAACTCCTGGTGTGATCACAGGTCTTCATCAACAACTTTCCATCTGGATGGGGGATATGGCTGGGAGCAGTCTTTCCGGAAACTACAAAAACAACCCTCTCAGGTCCCTCTTGTGTGCGGCAGTCTGGGCCTTTTCTTGGCCAGCGCCATTATGCTGGAAGCGCGGAAATGCGGCCTCCAAGGCCCCCCTTTGTGCAGCGATTTGGACTCCTTCTTAGCTGACACTATAGCTGTGGATGGGCGATGGGAGCTATGGATGGACTATGGGAGGGGGCAGCAGGATCATGACTTTCCTGGACATTTGGGGGGGGGGTTAAAATCTCACCCATGACCCCAGTTGGGGGCAAGATTTCCGGACCTCTCTGGGCAAAACCGGATACTTGGTCACCCTATCTGCCTCCTCTGAGGGAGGCTCAGAAAGCAGCAAAAAGTGACAGGGCTTTCTTGATGGTGCCCCCCCCCCCAATTATGGAACAATCTCCCCAACAAGGCCCACCTGGTGCCAACATTGTTACCTTTGGGTGCCAGGTTAAGAGCTTTCTCTTCTCTCAGGCATTTGGCAGCATTTAATGAGTTTTTAATCAGGTCCTGGGTTCTGTCTTTATCTCATCAGGTCACACCAGCATGACTACAGGAATAAAATACAATTTCCTTCTGCTGTCCTGATCTTGCACACACCTATTTAGGAGTAAGCACCATTTTGTTACAGAAAAGGATAATATATAAAATATGCATCTGCAACCATGTACGGAGTTTTCCCATGGAGAACCTGCCTCGTTCAGTGTTGTGATTATTGACTGGGACTGAAATGCAGATATACAGGACTGAAGGAGAGGCACTCTGTATATGTTTAGGGGCATTAATCATGATTATAGATCCCACAGTATCCTATTTCTGCAGTGCTTACAGCGATACCCCCCTACTCCTTCCTTTTCATATTTACCTCAGTCCTATTGAACTCAGAGGGACTTACTGCTGTGTAGACAAATGTAGGCTTGTGCTGTAACTCTATTTTTAATATGATGCAAGACACAGAAATTTCCTACTGGGATAAAGGGGAAAAGAGGAGGACGATTGGGGAAGGGAATAGCAGAGCTTAGGACACCCCCAAGAATAAAGCAACGGTGTGGGTGGGTGTGAGAGAAACGTGGGCCTGAATGGGGGGATGGAAAAAAAGAGGGATCACCAGCCAGACTTCCTGGGAGGACCAGCAGCACGTGCCTGGCTCCGGCCAGGGCGGCGCTGCTTTGCATCAGGTTTGCACTTTGCAACCCTGTCTTTATGCCCGTTTCTTTACCTGGGAGTAAATGCAGTGTAAGTCTCTGAGGATGCCCCTTCGCCTCCTTCTCTGGCATCTGATGATGAGGGTGCACGTGAGGAACAGGAGGCAGGTGAGGACAGCAGCTTGGGTGCAGGCAAGTCCTGCGGCAGAGCCAAGGCCCAGGCTCAGCTGGTCCTTGAGGAAAATTGAGTAAATGGGCAACACGACTTTATCCCTCGACTTGTTTTTTATGCTCTCTAGCAGACTTAGTATTGGGGGAGGGGAAATTAAGAAATTGGATATTCTGGCAAATTTCAGGAACAGCATTGAGCTCCCATTTTGCCCCAGAACTGGCTAACATTTTAATGAATTGATTTGAACAAATTTTATATTACACAAAAGCACTCTATATACTCCATAATAATCTGTGAAAGGTACTTGGATGACATCTTTATAATTTGGAATAGAACAGAAAAAAATGGTTAAAAGTTTTGACGAATTTATTAATTCTAAACCTAACACCATTAAATCTGATTTTACATATGATAGAAGTAGTGTGTACTTCCTGAATGTAGAAGTTAATACCTGTAATGGTCATTCACAAACTGACATCTATAGGAATCTAACAGATGTCAATACAATTCTGAAATATAACAGCTATCATCCTTTGTACCTGAAAAAGAATCTCCCATATTCCCAAATCTGAGAATACAGAGAAACTGTAGCAAAATGTCAGATGTTTTGAGACAGGCAAATATACTCATGCAACAATGGCAGGTCAGGGGATACCCTGCAAGGTTCCAAATCAGGCTAAAAGTGTGGAAAGAGGAACATTGCTCAAGCCTAAAATATGCAAGAACCAAAGTGGCAGAATGATAGTTCTAATTACTTTTGACGCCTGTACAGGGCATTAACAAATTTTGGTACACATTGGGGATATCCCCCGCTGCAGAAATGCCCTCTTATTTGCTCATAAATGGCAGCAGAGACAAAAGGCCATGCTGGTACATACCAGGACGATGGATATGAAACAATGCCCTGCCAGAACCCAAGATGGATGTCTAAGCAAAGGTCAAAAATAAAAAAATAATTTAAAAATCATCAGTCCTAATGGTAATATGGAATACCAAATTAAAGACCTTTTTAAAGGGGTTGTAGATATCATCCAATGTCCATGCATGTTGTTATACATAGGGATGACTACACGGATTGTTAAGGCTTACATCTGTGAACATCTGAGCAAACATTTCCAGCAGTATAACCATGATGAAAAAAGGCTGAGGTTCTGGTGTGTAGAATGTATACCATCTCAGAGGAAAGAGCTATACCCACCTAAGGAAGGAGGAGGTCCTTTGAATTTACAAACTAAATACCCTGGTACTTAGTGGCCTCAGTGATGATATTGACTGGGTGGCCATTATAGAATGAGATCAGTATTTTTAATTTTGGTCAAAACTGTTCCTTGCCATTTTGGAAACTATTGTTTTGCAAATTATACACTTATTGAACTCCCATTAGGGAAAGAAAGATGGATTTTTTCCCTCACAGCAGGTTTTCGTGTATGGCATGCATTACATGCTCTGTTATTACATTTTAGTGGGATCAGGTTTTATGAAAGTTAAGCAGTGTGTTTCTTTCTTTAAAGAGACAAAGTTTTTTTTTAATTTAGTTGGAGTTGACCTAATTGTAAATACATTTCAGCTGATTTTCCCACGTTAAGTACTATATAGGTTTTCTGTGCATGGTTCCAGAAGGGTAGGAGGCTTGGTAGTAAAGAAAATTCCCCTAAAGGTGGATGGAAATCTAAGTGGTGAATGCCCAGTTGGTTTACTTTAAAGTTCTCATCATATAAGGAAAGCCCCACAATTAATCTGGTTTAATTGATCTTTTATAGATCAGTTATGCTTCAACATCTGAATGTAATTTTTCTCTTTTAGACCCTACTGGTCTGAAGAGAGGAGTATTTCACAGTATCCACTCTTAACTATATGGGAGCCTTGTTTGAAGTAAAGCTGGCTGGATCGCTGAATACCTGTGGGGAAGGACTAATGAAATGGCAAATCAGTGTTTTTTACGTTATTCCCAAAAAGCATCTATCCTGAGTGGCACAGCTTGGATACTGGGCTCTCTGGATGCATGCTGAAGCAGTCATTTGAAGTTTTGTAAATCTGCCACTGAAGAAGACTAGCCAGTCAAGATGTGTTTGGCAAACAATAATAGTAACTTTAGTTGGTTACCATTCTAATCTGAGATTGGAAATTTGTAAGTGGGTTAAAATATATTCTATTTGACTGCAATACATTTTGTATATTGCTGTGAATTTTAAATTTTGTTTGTCATGAATCTTTATTCTTTATAAATAATTTTAATGGAGTTGCTTTCCTGTGTAAAATTTGCAGTTCTCTTCTTATCACTCTCCGCCCTTTTTATTTTATTTGGTCAGTCACATTATCTCTTCTCTTTGACATTGTATTGTATTCTTCTAAATACTTGTATTTTATATTTTAACTGTTTGTATGGCATTTTAGCCTTAACTGTTGGTAATCTGCCCAAAGTACATTGGCTATTGGACAGATTAAAAATACACTAAACAAATGAACAAATGTTTCCTTTGCTTTCATTATATGACATTACTCTGTCACCCTCAAAACCTTTGTCCAGTCCTGCCTTAAGAAACTGAGCACTGTAAGGCTCAATGTCACTTGGAAGATAGCCTCCCATCTTTCGAGCAGGTGCTATCAATGTAGGGTGACCATATTTTGGAAACCAAAAAGGAGGACAACATGGTCGGCCCCCAAGGGGGTGTGCCCACCAACATGTCCGCCCCAGGGGGGATGCCTAGCACCAAGGGGGTTGCCCACCGGAACATAGCCTTGGTCACATGTCTGATTTTTACAGCACACAATTAAGACAAATCTCTTCATGGTAAAATCACTGAAATAACAAGTGAGACATTCAATGTATCTGAAATTTACTTCATTCACTCCTACTTTTGTAGCTTTTGCTGTGTTCTGTTGCTATATTCTGTGTGATACATTATCCCCTTCCCTCAAATATCTTTTCAGATTGTATCCTCACTCTGCTGCAAGCTGCTGCTCAACAGGGCTTGCTCCCTGCTGGCTGGCTTTTAAATTTTTTATTTTTAAAGTTCAATTTTGTTTAGAAACTTGCTAAAAATCAACAGACGAACAGATCTGCTTGAAACTTGGCATGGCTAAAGCACTATCATGATGTCAAGTTTCATCTCCTTATCTTTAAAAATGATGTTTTTTTAATAATAATAATTTTAAAACCTTAATTTTTTAAAAAAAATCCTAAAAAATCAATGGATGAACAGATCTGCTTGAAACTTGGCATGGCTAAAGCCTTATCTAAAGGCTTTCATGGTGCAAAGTTTCATCTCCTTATCTTTAAAAATGATGGTATTTTTAAAAAATAATTTTAAAACCTCAAATTTTTAAAAAATCCTAAAAATCAACAGATGAACACATCTGCTTCAAATTTGGCATCACTAAAGGCCTATCTAAGGGCAATTATGGTGCCAAGTTTCATCACCTTATCTTTAAAAGTGATGGAGCTGTAAGTATCTTTGTTATTGCCCATTGACTATAAAGTAGAGCTACCCTTTGGGGGAGAAGATGGGAAAAATCCAGATTTTTCTTCAAATTTCATAATTTCCCCCCCCCCTTCCTGGATTTGTTACCAGAAATCCTGACATGTCCTGGTTTTTCCTGACATATGGTCACCCTATAAGGCATTGGGTCACTGTCATATTCTCGCATACTTTCTCAATGGCATCCCTACTTCTTTTGTCATTTGGGCAGCCCACTATCAATTTAGACTAACTTTCCATCTCCTCAGTACAGTGATGCTTTCTTGGAATTCAATATATGAACATTGTTATAGCACACCTTGTGTTACCATGCTTCTGCTGCATTCAAATCAAAAACTGAAAGGAGTCTTGTCAGGACTAGGGCACTCCACGCATCGCCTCTTCTGTTACAAATTTCTTTGAGTGTTTCTTTGATTTGTATTGTTCTGACTCTGGTAACAAATGCCCTCCCTTCACTTTTTTTCTCCTTTGTCCATGATAACTTTGCTGCATAATGTATGTGACAATGTATAGTGTAGCTGTTTGGCTCTGCAATACAAATTATTATAAGACTTTAACAAATATTTGCAAAGCTGTCAATTTTCTGCCAGTCGAGGCATCAGCAGCTTTGAGACCGTTCCAAACTTGATTGGATCATATTTAGAGATTGAAATGGAGTGAGCAAAAATTGTGCAATGTATTAATATATAGATACTTCATTTCATTAATTACATTGCTATAGAATTACATGTAGCCCTCAGCCTTATCTCAAAAGCCCTCTGTGTGCAAGCAGCTCAGACCTCTGTCCCTTGTCTGCCAACCCACTGGCTACATGAAAAGGGAGAGAGAGAAAAAAGGGCCCTGCTCACTGCTGGGTTTTGCCCACTTACTATCACTGTGCGCCCCCTCCTTCAACAGATTGCCCACGAAAGCCTCCTCGGAGGTAGGTTCAGAGGATGGCAACAAGGGAGAGGACCTTTTCAGTGGTAACCCCCATTGTAGAATGCTCTCCCCACTGGAGTCCACTTGGTGCCACATTGTCATCTTTTCATTACCAGGTTAAGACTTTCCTACTCCCAAGCATTTGATGGCATATGATTGGGCTTTTAATGTCAGATGTTTTATTGGGTCCCAGTATTTAATTGTTTTAGCTGTTTAAATTGTTCTTGCTGTTTTTTTGTATGTTGAAGATTTTATATTATGTCTTTATTATGTTGTGTATTGGGTTGTAATTTTTGTGAGCTGCCAGGGGAGCTTTGGTTATTGGGTGGTACAGAAGTGGAATGAACGAAGATGCATTAATGCACTGCTCCCTTGATTGTTCCTTTTTATGAAAGATTGGCATGTTGGTAGAGATTGTCAAGCAGTTTCAGGCAAGCTAAGCTTTCCCAGACTAATTTTGCTGACTAAGTTTTCCCCTATTGTGTCTGCAGCATGGTGATGCAGTCCACGATCTGCTCCTGGATGTCATTACCTGGGTCGGCATTCTCCTCTCCCTTGTCTGCCTCCTGATCTGCATCTTTACTTTCTGCTTCTTCCGTGGGCTCCAGAGTGACAGAAATACCATCCATAAAAACTTGTGCATTAGCCTGTTTGTAGCAGAACTTCTCTTCCTCATTGGAATCAACAGGGCAGACCAGCCGGTAACTATCCAGGGGGATGTAGTGAAGCCTGTTTCTTGCTACCTGTGTGCCTTGTTTTAAAGACAATTTGCCCCTTTTTTTGCCACCGCTTCACCAAATTTAGGTGACAAATCAATCCTTGCTTTTCCTCCCTGCACTAGTTGCGTTGTACAAGCCTTGGTTTGCACGACTGCAATGCCATTGGCACTACTAACTAGCACACCATTCCATACTTGCCATTGTTGCTAATAAATGAAATCTTCATTATATCCATCTTATTCAATTCCAAACATACATATAAAGAATAAATGTAATAGTAATACTAGAGAGAGGGAAATGTTATCTAATTCTAAAGAGAAAAAAGAATCAACAAGTAGCAATAAGTAGCTATAATATACGGTTGAATTTTCCCCTACGTTATACTGAAATGTTTAGGCAAAATGTCTATCCTGTGTTTGCATCTGATCCCCCAAATCCTTCAGCTCTTCTTTTACTATTTCTTCCTCCCCCTGCAGTGTCTCCAAAAACCTCTTTGCTGCTTCTGCTGTCTTTATTACGAACTTACATTCCTTAAAAGTATAATTTAATTGAAAGGGGAACTCTATGTATATCTTACCCCTTCTTTATGAAGTTGCTTAGTCTTAAAATTCAGACCCTTTCTCTTTTTTAAATGTTATAGATGAGAGCTCTATGAATAAAAACACTTCTACCCCCCTCTGTCTTATGGTTGGGTTGAGCATGAAATGTCTGTAACTATGTTTTTAGATTCCTAATGCATAAATATTATCAGAATGTCTCCAGGTTCTTTTGTTTTTGTGGCATAACCACTATTTATTCTAAAAGTGGTATCGGGAAGAGCAATCCCATGACCCCTAGACAGTATATGGGGGACATAGGATAGTTTGGATTCCAGGATCTGAGGTCAGGGACAGTGCTCTAACCTCTGACCCAGGAGCCTCAGCTCCCCTCCTCCTCTCCCCCCTCCCCCTCGCAGCTGGCACAGAGGGAACTGTGACTGCTTTCTCTCCAAGGTCACAAAGGGGGCAGTTCTCTGAAGGGGGAGGGGAGGGGAACGGGATGACTGGTTTACAAAGACTCCTCCAGCCTCCTTCCCTCCCACTCCGGAGAGCCCCAGCTAGATGGGCAAAACAGCCCATTTAGCAAAAAGTGCAGCGCAGAGAGAGCACAAAGGCAATGATTGTGTCTGTACTTCCCATGCTCTGCATAGGATGCCTGTCCGCCTCCAAGTTTGGAGGCGGATGGGCATCGGGGGAGGATTGCACCCTAAAAGAAGTATATATAAATACTTCTGAAACTCTATACCTGTAGAAACATTTTTGTTAAAAAAAAAAAAAAAGAAGCAGATTACCTTCCACTTATTTTTTCCCTCTTGAAGACTTATATTATTTTCCTTAACTTATTATTGACATCTAAATCATTGTAACTATTATTCCCATCTTCATCTTCTTCACCAAATCATATTCTAATAATTTAAGGACATTTATTACATCTTCTGATTGCCTTCTATTTCTGTTCGTATTTGTTCTACTTCTTTTACTCTGTTTTAGAACATCCTATTCTTATTTTCATCATCATCTGATTTTTATTCCAGAATTGGGAGCCTAAACATTTTTATTCTCTTTCCTCAATAGTAGCAATAATTTTTTTAAGTCTTTGGGTTCTATGTGAAATTGCTGGAATCCAAGTGCAAATAACTGGATTTCACTTATAGTAGCTACTTTATTATATTCTGCCCTTTCAGCATATTTAGCTGTCTGCCTGGTAGCCAGTCTTTTGCAAGCAGAGAAAGGAACCAAGAAATAAAAATATGGACACCAGAGCCTGGGATAAAGTAGGGCCTCTTAATTTAATTAGGAGAATTCTCTAATTCCTGTGCAGGAATCTTAATAACTATTACTCCAGGCAACTAGCCTGCCAATAAGGGCAAGCCACTCAGTTGAACACTGGGGTCGGGCAACCCTGCACCTTTTTCAAGCTACACTTCAGTGTTTGGGGAGGGGGGCATCCTGTGCCATCCCCACCTGGTGCTGCATAGCTCCAAGTAGATGAGACAGGGAGGACCCCAAAGGCAAACCATATCCTGAAAGCTGCACAGCCCCCAAGGAGCAGGGCCTCTGGATTGCCAATCACCTTAAAAGTGTGAGAGCGCTCACCATCCCTATTCTAACCTTAGGAAATTCCTGCACAACCCACCACAGGAGGGAGCCAAGCCTCAGCTTCGGCTCCAAAACTGGGAGCCTAAACGTTTTTATTCTCTTTCCTCAATAGTAGCAATAATTTATTTTTTAAAGTCTTTGGGTTCTATGCGAAACTGCTGGAATCCAAGGACCAATCTACACCAAGCAGGATACGACACTTTGAAAATGTGTTGAAAACTGTATCTGGAGCTCTGTGTCCTGGGCCCCAAGAGCTGTCACTACTGTTATAAACCGTTTGAAAGCGTTTTAAAGCAGTAGTGTAGATCCTGCCCCAGTGCAAATAACCGGATTTCACTTATAGTCACTACTTTATTATATTCTGCTCTTTCAACATATTTAGCTGTCTGCCTGGAAGCCAGTCTATTCTTGCACAAATAATGTTATACCCCACTTATCAAGTATATACTGTTCTTACTAGAATTAATTAATCAGAGAAAAACTATTTATTGACTGTCATTCATTTAATATGTTGCTATTTGTATATTAATAAAAAAATAAGGAAAATTAATTACAAAAGAAATAGCAGAGAGCAAAGAAACAGAGGAGTAGAGACATGGAAACCTTCACAACCAAATGTTTAAATTAAATATGCAAGATCATTCATTCATATTCATTTATATAACAGAAACAGCCAAAAAAAAACAATAGGCATGAACCGTGAATTGGTTTCAAGGGGTATTTCCCCAAAGCAAGGGGCGGTAGCAGCTGAAAAAGAAAATAGCACCAAAGAAAACTATTTGCAATTGACATATTCTAAATCCATCAGTTAGCATCCCTTGCCTCTGTGCATTGCATTTAATCATTTTTCATGAAGTCTTAAAAGCCATATGGAAGAGAAAGTAAGAAAGTTCCCCTTTACCATGTCATTATCTAGCTTCTTATCATTCAACCAGTAATAGCTAGTCTGATCCATCCAAACAGAGGACCTATCTACACCAAGCAGGATACAACATTTTGATTTTTTTTTTTAAAATAAAATGTATATGGAGTGTGTCCTGGGCCCCAACAGTTGTCACTACTGTTATAAACCGTTTTAAACCATTTTAATAATAATAATAATAATAATAATAATAATAATAATAATAAATTTATTTCTTACCTGCCTCTCTGTTTGGATCGGGGCAGGGAACAACAGTAGATATAAAACATGACAAAATACATAAAACTGATTAAAAACATGGCAAACATTATTTAAAAAGCAATAAAACATCATTAAAGCAGCAGTGTAGATAGGCTCAGAGTTTCCTGATCTCTTATTCCATCTCTCATTGGGAGTGCCTCCCATTTGTCCATGAAATGCAGCCACGAGTTGCAAACAAAGATATTTTATATCAGGCTTCCCAAGAAGGGTAGCAACTTAAAAAGCAAAATGCTGAGCTTGGAAATATGATGGGCTGGATTCTATTTCCCTCAATAGGGTGCTGATTCCAATATTACCATACCTAGTAATCCCTAAGTCCAGAAAAACTAGCCTTGCAAAGCAATGGTGTACCGAAGACAATTAACAAGGAAACAATTTATTTGCTATAGCATTAAACAGACATATACTGTTTCTAAAAGATGGACCAAATAAAGTGGTGGGAAATATTTTTGCAGGAGCGCCCAGTAGTATTTCCTACCTCTTGGAGTCATCATTGCCACACACCACACACCCTGTCTCCCCCTCCCCCCCACCCCACTCACACACACACATACACATACACACAGTTTTAGTCAAATCATGGGGCTCCCAGATCAGCGGGCTGGGCCCTCTCTGTCCCTCCTGGTGATCTGAGCACTGATAGCTAACATGAAATTTGCCTTTTTCACCACACCACACCAGATTAATGCCTTGTTAAGGTTAAAATAATTCCTTCTCTGCTTTGTCTTTTTACTCTCCCAGATAGCCTGTGCTGTGTTTGCTGCCCTCTTGCACTTCTTCTTCCTCTCTGCTTTCACCTGGATGTTTCTGGAGGGGGTCCAGCTGTACATAATGTTGGTGGAGGTCTTCGAGAGTGAACATTCACGTAGGAAATACTTCTACTTGGTTGGCTACGGTGTGCCTGCTCTGATTGTGGCTGTTTCAGCAGCAGTAGACTACAGAAGTTATGGCACAGGAAAAGTGTGAGTTTCATTTTGTGTCCAATTTGTGGTCTAGGGAAATCTGAGAGACCAGCACTAGCGCACCTGGACGGTGCTGGGAATAAATAGCAAACAGGAACTCTAGTCACAGTAATGGGATGTTTCTCTGTTCTGCTTACTAAAGTGTCCATGAGGAGATGTAGAAAAATAGGACTGAGCATCTAGAATCCTTGAAATTCTCTAGAGTCAGAAGATAGTGAAAAAACTGTCTAAAATATAATGCAGCATTTGGGTTTAAACAAGCTAACCAAAAGTACTGCTCTTACAGTTCTGATTCTGAAATCACAATTAAAGAAGTGAGGGAGGTATTGGCAGTTATTTACATGAGATTGTGGAGAACGCAAGTTAGATCAAAGGTTCATAGTTCTATGTAAGCAAATGGAGCATTTCGTCTGATTAATCAGTCCAGATGACTCTAAAAGCCCTAGATGTCTTTGCACTAAATTCACATTAGCCACACTCCTGTGCCAGTAGAGGGATCTTTCATCCCCCCCCCCCCAACTGGAGAGAGGACCTTTACTACGAAGGGGAGCTGTTTGCCACTTTACAAGAAAAGCCAATAAAAGGGGAAATGATGGTAACTATGTGATGCATTTGGCAACAGAGTTCACATCTTGTGGCAATAGAGTTTTTGACACATGAAAGTATGGAAGATCACTGCTTCTATCCAGAAAGAGCTCATAGCCTGATAACAGAAGGGAGATAAAGGCCCTCTGTTTTCACTGAGGTGGTAAACTAGTACCTGAGCTGTACTGCCTTCATACTGCAAGTGGGGTATCAAACAGTGGAATGTTCTTCCATGATGGTTAGGATTCTAGCCTAAGCTTCTCTTTGACGTACTAGCTTTCTATGTCGGGTAGAAGTGTGCATGTGTGTGCGTGTGTGCATGTGTGTGCATGTGTGTGCGTGCGTGCGTACAGAAGGAGCTGAAAATATCAGATGTTATTGAAGAGCATTCAAACATATGAACCTTAATCTGGACTATGAAGTCGTGCAGTCTGCATATAGGGTTACCACCATAGTGAGAACCAGGCCAACATATGAGGTTTGTCCATGAGCCAGAGAATGGTGGGGCAGTACCCGGTGTTAATTAAATAATGACTGGGTTCAGATGAGTTGTGGTGCCCATGGCACCATTCACTGGATTTGTGTTGTACAAATCCAGTGAATGTAGGTTATGGATGGATGATTTAACCCTCGCATAACCTGCACAATTGCTATGTTTGTATGACACAATAACTCTTGAGCGGGGATTGCATATTCAAAATGGCAGCCATACATGCCCAGCATGCACTGCAGCCTTGTGGATGAAATAACCCACAGCGGGTTGTCATGTTGTGCAAACAGCCCCGACGAATCCATCCAATTCATTGACCTGTCTAATTGCTAACTTAAATACAATGCAATCCTTAATTCATTATTCAAAAAGCCTTTTTAATTTACAAGCTGAAATAATGCTAATAAAGCTAGAAGTGTTCTCATGTAGAAAAGCCCTGTATATGATATTGTACCATATCTGGAAAACTGTTGTTGATTTTCTTAGCCAGCGTCCATTGCAGTAAGAATGCTTATGTTTGTCTGGCCTCAGGGTTTGTATACATGGCTGTTCAACAGTGTTAAAATACTGGAGACAGGTTTGCTTTTCCATGCCCCTCCTGTGAGGAAAAACTCTTAAAATAGAAATGATTTATAGAAGTGTGCACTAGGCACTTGCAAGTATCCCAAGCTGCTACCAGATACTTGGCATGTCTCACTTGGGTGTAAATCCTAGGGATGCGGGAGAAATTTGCTTGGTTTGTAAACTGACCTAATTTGTGCTCCTTGAACTGGGACACAATTGTCCTTCAGTTTTTGCACTCCTCCAAATTTTGTGCTGCAGTTCTCTGATTACAAAAATACAAAAATGCATACATTAGGCGAAATTGTGAACAAAAATCCACACAAAAAATATGCACATTGAGAGAAGTGCATATGAATTTTAATGCAGAATTTTACCCCCAAACTTGCAAATTGATGAATGAATGGGACAGAACTCGCTTGTGCTTAAAAGGCTTGAAAGTTGTAGAACCCCAAACAGACAGCTTTTTCCATCCTTAGTAAATCCTTCCCATTGTGCTTTATTATGCATTGGTAGGACATCCCACATGAGCAGTTCTTCTCATGAAAATATACACACCCAACCAGGAATGCACAAATTCAAAGTAGTCAGTTTAGCTTTCTGAAACAATGGCTCAGTTCGGACGACATATTAAGCAACGGAGGGGTAAATAACGTACTGACCGTCCGTTAGGCAGGAGGAGCTCCACAGACGACACTCTGCAGCCGGCGCTGCTCAGAACCGGCAAACGCCCCGGCTGCAAGGAACTTGCGGCGGCCATTTTGGTCGCAGCTTCTCCTCCGTGTGTCCCCCAGCCGTATCCCAGCATGCACCGTGAGTTCTGCCGGCTGCATAGAGCGGCCGGGGTTTTTTGGCTGCTCTAGGCAGCAGAACTCTATTCTGAAAAGGAATAGTCCACGGAGAGAGGGGGGGTGAATTCGGACGACACTTTAAACAACGGGGCTTCGGGCTAAACAATGTGCAAGCCCGTTGTTTCGCTCCGTTGTTTAAAGTGCCTGATTAACGTACTGTCAGTTGTGTGTGCATTGTGTGCTGCCCTCCAGACGACACGATGAGCAACACAACTGACGATTGTTCCCCCCCTCCTCCATTGCCTAATGTGTTGTCCGAACTGAGCCATTCAGGTTTTTTATTCTCAAATTCTTTCCATCCTATTTTTGAAGGATGTTGTCAATTTTGGTAAGTTCTTACAAATAATGAACCAAATGAAATTCTTACCCAAATTCAGTAGGTACAGTTATTCTCTGCATGGAGTGAAAAACTCTCTCTCATGCAGGCAGAAAATGTAACATCCTTTAAACATCTCCTGGAAACATATATTTTCATACATATTTTTTAACTTCTATAGCTTATATTATGATCTGACTTGTTGTATTTATGGTTTTAATTGTGAACTGCCCAGAGAGCCTGGGCAGTATAAAAATATTATAAATAAATAAAATAAATAAATTGTGCCTGTTTGTGTGCCATCTAGCTCTTAAAGCTTTCCAAAATCAAAACAAAGATGAGGTGGCCACTCCAATTCAGCACCTCAATATATGGTTGAATACACAGGGATTCAAAAACAGACTTTGAAGAGCTAAGAACTCAAAGCCCTGTGCCTGGATGGACAAATCTGACCATTTTTCTTTCTCCCGCATTCCATTTTTTATCTCTTACCATCCCATGTATATGTGGATTATTGTTTTGTTTCTCAAGGAAACGAAGGCCCTTTCGACACCACAGGGGTTGGGAGGGTGGGAGGGACAGTGATCCCATAAGTGCTTCTGGGATCGTCGCTGTAATACACACAAAAAGTGCGATGATCTCGCTTCTTCCCGGCTTGTTGCAAGTTGCGCCCGCCATTTTGTTTTTTATTTTTTGCTCCAGGAAGAGCACACTTGCACTCCAACGCTCAAGGTTAGTAAAAAAAAATAAATGTGGGCAAAATTGCCCCCCCTCCCTGCCCTCCTGGAGATGACAAAACTGGTGCCACCCCCTCCTCTGATAGGATAGTGGGAGTGGCAGCAGCCGGGATGGGCGTCCACATCTCCAGCAGTCACAGGAACTTCCTGGGACTGTGGAAGAGTCAGGATTTTCTAGGGATCTCTTATCCCTGGCAAATCTTGTAGCCGCCGCCTCCCACCCACCCACCCCCGCCCCTGGGAGTCCCTGTGCGCCATTTGGACTCACAGGGAACTGCCAGGGGCCATCCCAGGCAAAAATCATGGTGTAGAAACGGCCAAAGCCAACGAAATTCTAATCCATCAATAGCTGAAAGCAACCGGTTTAAGAGCAATGTGCCCTAACACGAAAGCACTGGGCCTCACCAGAGCCACTCAAGATCCACCAAAGGCAGGGCAATACTGGACATTAGATTCTAAATATCTGGTTCAACAGTTCAGTTCCTTTGTGATTTTGGATTTAGGAAGTGTCATTCCAGTTGGGGCAACAGCAACACAAGCAATGGCCATCACAGATCAGCTGGTTTTGCTGATGTTCTGGCCTTTTCAGAGGCAACAGCAGGTTTGTTTGAGGAGTTGGTTCCAGGTTAGAGCTACTTATGGATACATGTTTTGTGTGATTAGAGGCAAAGACAGGGGAAAGTGTGGGATTGTGAAGCCATGCTTATGTTTGCATTTTCTACTGCTATCTCTAATTACGTTCACGTTTTGCTTTCTGATTCCTTTGTTAGTCAGTAAATGTGAGTCATAAAAAAGAAGATTCTTCAACTGGGTTTCTCCCCTGAGGTTTTGGACAATTATGGCCTAAAGAAGGCTTTGCTCTCTTATGCAGAAGTTAATAGAACTAAACATACAACACTGGAGAACTGAGGCTGATAGGTCTTGTTTTCCACTATCCTAAGTAACTGTTCAAAGAATCAGATAATCATCGCATAGTAGAGTTGGAAGGGGCCTATAAGGCTATCGAGTCTATCCCACTGCTCAGTACAGGAATCTACCTTAAAGCATGCTTGACAGATGGTTGTCTAGCTGCCTCTTGAATGCCTCTAGTGCGGGAGAGCCCACCACCTCCCTAGGTCATTGGTTCCATTGTCATATTGTTCTAACTGTCAGGAAGTTTTTTCTGATGTCTAGCCGGAATCTGGATTCCTGTAACTTCAGCCCATTATTCCATGTCCAGCACTCTGGGTTGATCGAGAAGAGATCCTGGCCCTCCTCTGTATGACAACCTTTCAAGTATTTGAAGAGTGCTCTCATGTCTCCCCTCAATCTTCTCTTCTCCAGGCTAAACATGCCCAGTTCTTTCAGTCTCTCCTCATAGGGCTTTGTTTCCAGACCCCTGAGCATCCTTGTTGCCCTCCTTTGAACAAGCTCCAGCTTGTCTGCATTCTTCTTGAAGTGTGGTGCCCAGACCTGCACGCAATGCTCAAGATGAGGCCTAACCAGTGCTGAGTAGAGAGGATCCAGTACCTCATGTGATTTGGAAGCTATACTTCTATTAATGGAGCCCAAAATTGCATTTGCTTTTTTTGCAGCCACATCACACTGTTGGCTCATATTCAGCTTGTGATCTACAACAATTCCAAGATCCTTCTCACTTGTTGTGTTGCTAAGCGAAGTATCCCCCATCTTGTAACTGTGCATTTGGTTTCTTTTTCCTAGGTGTAGAACTTGGCATTAATCCCTATTAAATTTCATTCTGTTGTTTTCAGCCCAGCGCTCCAGTCTATCAAGATCACTTTGAAGTTTGTTTCTGTCTTACAGGGTATTAACGATCCCACCCAATTTTGTGTCATCTGCAAATTTGATGAGCATTCCCTGCAACTCCTTGTCCTAATCATTAATAAAAATGTTGAAGAGCACTGTGCCCAGGACTGAGCCCTTGCGGTACCCCACTCTTTACCTCCCCACAGTTTGAGAAGGTAGCATTGATAAGCACTCTTTGAGAACAATTCTGTAGCCAACTGCGGATCCACCTAATAGTTGTTCCATTTAACCCACTTTTCGCTAGTTTCTGAATCAGAATGTCATGAGGCACTTTGTCAAAAGCTTTGCTGAAGTCAAGATATACTATATCCACAGCATTCCTATAGTCCACAAGGGAGGTTACCCGATCAAACAATGAGATCAGATTAGTCTGGCAGGATTTGTTCTTGACAAATCCATGCTGGCTTCTTGTAACTAGTAATCACTGTTTTCAAGGTGGTTACAGATTGACTTTTTTACAATCTCCTCCAACATTTTCCCAGTGATGGCTGTCACACTGCCTGGTCGGTAGTTCCCATGTTCTTCCTTTTTGCCCTTTTTGAAGGTAGGGACAACATTAGCCCTCCTCCAAGCATCCGGCAGTTCACCCGTCTTCCATGATTTCGCAAAGATAATAGACAGTGGTTCTGAGAGTTCTTCTGCCAGCTCCTTCATTACTCTAGGATGCAGTTCGTCGGGCCCTGGAGATTTGAACCCGTTCAAAGAAAGTAGGTTTCTTTGACCATTTTTTTTATTATTTATCAATCTCAAACTGCAATCTTGCCCCTTCAGCTTGTACTTTACTTTTTCCAGGGGGGTCAAAGACCCGCTTTCGAGAGAAGACTAAGCCAAAGTAGGAATTGAGCACTTCAGTGTTTTCTTTGTCATCTGTTACCAATTTGCCATCCTCATTAAGCAGTTGAGCCGCCATTTCTTTCCTCTGTCTTTTACTATTCATGTATCTGAAGAAAACCTTTTTATTGCTTTTAGCATCCCTTGCTAGTCTGAGTTCCTTCTCAGCTTTCGCCTTCCTGACATCATTTCGGCACTTCTGTGCTACTTGTTTGTACTCTTCTTTTGTAGCCTGGCCTTCCTTCCACTTCCTATAGGTATCCTGTTTTTATTTTCAGGTCATATCTAAGCCTTTTGTGGAGCCACATTGGTTTCTTTTGTTGTCTTCTATCTTTTTTCCTAGTTGGAATTGTTTGTAATTGGGCCTTTAAAATTTCCTTTTTAAAAAACTCCCACCCATCTTGGACTCCTTTTCTCATTACGGTCTCTTGCCATGGACCTTACATATCATAGTTCTGAGTTCATTAAAATCAGCTTTCCTGAAATCCAGAGTACGCGTATGGCTACACTCATCTTTTGCTTCCTTTAAAATCAAGAACTCAAGGATGACGTGGTCACTTTCCCCCAGACTTCCTGTAACTGCCACTTCAACCACTAAGTCATCCCTATTGGTCAGTATCAAGTCAAGGATAGGCGTTCCTCTAGTTCCTTCCTCTACTTTCTGTAGGAGAACGTTATCAGCCACACATGTCAGGAATTTCTTGGAGGGGCCACTTTTGGCAGAATTTGTCTCCCAACAGATATCGGGATAATTAGTATATAGACATCGAAGCCCATGTGCTTTGTAGTCTGGCTTCTTTCCTACAATATTGCGAACACTGTTTTGGGGCACTATTGGAGCTGTTCTCTCTGTTACAGTGCATAAGCCTTCATCCACTGTTGTCTCAAAGTTTACGTCTCCCGCCCATGTTGGATTCAGTTTAAAGCCCTCCTGATGGAGTTCTTCATGCTGTGGTCAAACACATTTTTCCCAGCCCTTGTGAGGTGCAACCCGTCCCTTGCCAGCAGTCCATCTTCCATGTGGCATAGCCCGTGGTCCCAGAATCCGAATCCCTCATGTCAGCAGCACCTTTGTAGCCGGTTGTTCACCTGGAGAATTTATGTTTCCCTTTCAAATCCTCTTCCAAGAACTGGGAGGATGGATGAGAAACCTATCTGGGCTCCAAAGTACTTAAGTTTCTTTCCAAGAGATTGAAAGTCTGATGTGACTTCTTCGTAACTCTGCTTGGCGGTATCATTTGTTCCCACATGGATGAGAAGAAAAGGATATGTGTCAGTGGGCTTTATGAGCTTTGGCAACCCTTCAGTCACATCTCTAATCTGTGCTCCCGGGAGACAGCACACCTGGCGAGTCCTTGGGTCTTTGCAACATACTTGGGTTTCAATCCCACACAGCAGGGAATCTCCCACAATGACTACTCTTCTCTTTTACTTGGTCAACTGACCTTCTGCCTCTTGCTCATTGTTGCACGGGGTCCCCTGTAATTCTTCCTCTACAGGCTGTCCTCCAGTCTCATCCTCCAGTAGCTTAAAATGGTTACATAATTCTAATATAAAACTCTACATAAACTCCTGTCACCCTTTTCCAAGGAATTTCCTCTACGTTGGCTTTCCTCATCCCAGCATTCTCCACTTCTGCTTCAGCTTGCTGTTGCTCTTCAATCTCTTGTGCTTCTTGTTCCTGTTGCAGTTCCACAGTTCTCTCTACGAACTCTTCACCTTCTCTTGTTCCTTGGAGGGTGGACACTCACTGCTCAAGCACTTTCACTTTTTCTTCCAATAGTGCAACGAGCTTGCACTTGTTGCAGGTGTAGGCCATGTTGATCTCAGGCAGGAACACCAACATTGCACACACTTTGCAGGTCACCATCACAAGAGGCTCCTTTTCGTCCATAGTCTCCATGTCTGTTTTGTTTCTATCTTCCGATTGTGTTGGAATTTTGTTATGGAATTAGGAAATAGAGTCTGCTGGCTGTGTTCTCTTATACTGCAGTTTGTATGAGTTGCTCAAAGAGAGATTCATTCTCCTTTCATTAAGAACCCTACCCAGAAAACCCTCTGAAACTCTGGTATCTTTCTGTTTTTAGGGAATGAATCTATTACTGAGAGGATATCTAAAAATAAATTCTCCTCAGTACAAATTAGGAAGAACATTCTTTTGGATCCTCTTTATTTGTGTTTTTATTGTTGTATTTATGTCTTATATTAGCTTTTATCAGTTTTGTTTTATTAACTTTTATTGGTCTATGATCAGAATAAATCATTAATTAATTTATTAATTAATTTTTGTGAACTGCCCAGAGAGCTTCAGCTAGGGGGACATATAGAAATATAATGGAAATGAAATGAATGAAATGAGACCTAACAAACCTAAGTACAGAACAGAGGAAAACAAGTAGCCAGTCTGGTGGAAAAGCAACCCAACATGGCCACCCTCAATGAGTGGCTTTTCTGTTGGAAAGAGAGGGTACAGATGAAGTATTGGATTTGGGTTCAGTTACTTTTAATCTTAGTAAAGTATTTCCCAAATTTCCAATAAATGCAGTACAGTGTTTTTCTGCATTAGAGCTGGATGATTATTACTCTTAGACATAAATAGATTTAATTTTGGAGTGAGAAAGAGTAAAAATGCCCCTCTCAGAAGAGCCTGTCCTGTATTTCTGAATGAGTCACTGTTCTGAGCATGCCTCCTGATTGGCAGAAGGAAAGCCAAGGGCAACAATATACAGTGATTTAATGGGTACCTTCCTCTGAATGTACATTCTGCTGCATCTCTGTATCAGGGGAATAATTTAACACGCAAGGCAGCTAATTACCTATTGCACTGGAGGCTGACTGAAAGAAAACAAAGTCAGTGAAAAAAAACAAAGACAGCCATGTTGACCATAAGAAAAAATCCAAAATCCATATAGAATACTAACTTATAAGGCCAACTTAAAGATCACAAAAATGTGCAAGCTTTGAGACCACACGGAAATGCTTAATGATGCGTTTCTGTTTTAATCCGGAGTTTCATCAATTCTGGTTTGCTTTTCCCACAGCACATGGTAGACAATAAAGCAATTATTACATTTTTTTAAAAAAACTGCTTGCACATGCCAAACAACATCTGAAACCTGTTATATTAGTCCAAAACCACATTAATTCAGGCTTGGATAGGTGAAGTCCAGTCAGCACATCATTAATTGCGTAGCTTGCTTCCCACCCCATGCCTCCTTCCTGCATTACTTCTGAGTAGGCCCATTTACCCAATACCTCACCTCACCCCCACCCTCCCTCAGCAGCAGTAAGGATTAAATGGGGATATCAGCTTTAAACATTAGCCAAATTCTGCTCTTCCATATAAACACACCTTGAGAACAGCAGGCTGGCTCCTCGCTGCTTTCCTCCTTGCTGTGCTCTCAATATAGGGCAACGGGATACAAACAACCTACTTCTTTTTTTTTTTTTGTAATAATTTTTATTAATTTCAACACAATAAACATACACAATATAATAAACAAAAACAACATAACCCTCAACAATCCCCCCCGTGCACCCCCACCCCCTGAGACCTTCTCTTAATCATTCTTCATCCTTCCAAAATTTTAACGATTCTTTTGAAGGTGTTTGTCCCTTCCCCGATCTTAGAACATATTCCAAAAGGGGACTCCATATTTCTCCAAAATCACCCTTACTGGACATTCCTCTCTTTATTTTCATTTTACAAGTCAGCATATCATTCAAGGCCATATCCCAAATTTCTTTATACCATTCTTCTATTGTATAGCTTCCTTGTCCTTTCCAGTTTTTAGCAATCATTATTCTAACAGGTGCCAGGAGGTTGTTTACCAATTCTCTATTAGTTATATACTCATTCTCACTGTCCCATATTGCTAGTAGAGCTAACTTTGGCCTTAATTTCAATTTACTTCCAATTATATCACTTATTTCTTTAAAAACCCTTTCCCAAAATTTTTGAACATGTTCACAGCTCCACCACATATGAAAATAGGTTCCAACCTCCTGACACCCCCTCCAACAATTCTTAGACACTTTTTTATCAATCTGGTGAAATCTTACAGGTGTTAGATACCATCTCCACACTGTCTTATAGTAATTCTCCTTAATTCTAATCGACAACAACTTTAACATTCTTACTTTCCATATCCTCTCCCAGTTATATTCATTATTTTTTCCCTTTACATCTTCTTCCCAAATCTCTTTTATAACATTGAGTGAGTCCTGAAATTCCTCCTCTATCAATATTTTATATATCTCACTAGTCAGCTCTTTCTTAACTCCAACTTCTTTTTTTCCTTTTAGTTCAATTAAATCTTCAAATCTAGTATTATTTCTACATTTCTTATTTTTCAACCTCCATTCCTGAGTCCATTTTCCCAATTGTAAACATTTGAACCATGCTATCTTTTGTCCTTTAAACAACTCTTTAATATGCTCACTATCCTTCATCTTTTCCATCCAATTCCTTAACTTAATTATATCTTGATCTTTCAGTCTCGCTTCTATCTCTACTTTTAATACTCTTGGGAAGTTTCCCACTACTACAACTGGGGCGAGTGGAGAGTCTCCTGGTATCAACTTCCCCCTAAACTTCTCCCAGATCTCTAAAATATTTTCCAACAATGGGTTGTCCAGTACCTTCAATTCTTTCTTTTGCATTTTAGTAAAAAATATATTTTCCAATTTATAATCTACATCTCCTGTTTGCGGTTCCAACCATTCCAAATCTTCCTCCCCTAAAATACCATTAATAATATATCTTAACTGATTAGCAATATAATAATAGTTAATATTCGGAAGTCCTAAACCTCCTTTCTTTTGAGCCTTATACCATAACCCTTTATTTATCCTAGCTCTTTTATCCCCATTACAATAAGCATTAATCATATTTTGCCAACTTTTCATCTCCGCTACTGAAATTCTAATCGGTAGCATTCTAAACAAAAAATTAACCTTAGGTAAAATCTTCATTTTAATAACTGCTATTCTACCGAACCAAGAATGTTTTATTTTTTTATATCTCTCTAATTTCTCCCCTATCTGTTTTCTTAACATTACAAAATTAAGTTCCTCTAATCTTTCTAATTCTTTATCTATATTAACTCCTAAATATCGTATTATATTTTTATGCCTTAATCCTAACTTAGCTTTACACTTCTCCAACTCTTCCTTGTTATAATTATACAACATCATTTCTGACTTCCCCCAATTAACTTGTAATCCCGTAATTTCCCCAAATTCTCTCAAATGCTTCTGAATCACCTCCCCACTTTCTAGGGGATCTTCTATTGTCAATAATGTATCATCCGCAAACATATTCATTTTAATCTTGTCGTTTCTTCCTATCCCCTTCCATCTTCCCTTATTACATTTGCTAAAATTTCTATCACTATTGCAAATAAGATCGGTGAAAGTGGACATCCTTGCCTAGTTCCTCGAGCTACTGTAATCTGTTGCGTTAACCCATCATTAACCATTATTTCAGCTTTATTATTTTTATACAGCTGGTTGATCACGCCCATAAATTTATGTCCAAACCCAAATGTTTTTAATATTATTTTTAGCGCTGGCCACTCCACGCAATCAAAGGCTTTAAATATATCCAATGCTAATAAACCTGCTTTTAAATTCCTTTTTTTTAATAATATTAATTATATTTATAACTCTCCCAATTAAATTAGGCATTTTCCTACCAGAGATAAATCCACATTGATCTTTTTTAATATATTTAAAAATAAATGTATCCATTCTTTTTGCCATTATTGCTGTAAATAGTTTTGCATCCTGATTTATTAAAGATATTGGTCTATAAGATGCTGGATCCGTCAAATCCTTACCTGGCTTCTGTATTAAGATAACCAAGGACTGATCCCACTGATCCTTCTAGTATATTATTATATAATTTTTTTAATCTTGGTATTAACATTTCCTTAAATATTTTATAAAATTCCGGCCCCAAGCCATCAATCCCCGGAGACTTACCTCCTTTTAGTTTATCAATAATTCCCTCAATTTCTTTCTCAGTAACCAAGCCTTCCATACAATCTCTATCTTGCTCATCCAGTCTTATTTTCCAATTTCTTTCTACATAATCCTGAATCTTGTCTTGTGATACCGCATCTGATGTATATAATTCTTTATAAAATTCCTGAAAAATAATTAATTTATCTTTCATTAAATTACATCTATTCCCTAACTTATCTCTTATTGTCCCTATCATATTCTTAGCCTTCTCTGACTGCGTGGATCTGGCCAACATCTTCGAATTTCTATTATTATATTCAAAAAAATCTCTCTTTAAATATAACAAATTCTTTTGAACTTGTTCTAGATCTTCTTTCTCCAATTCCTTTTTTTCGCTTGAATTTGGGCGAATAACCGCTTATCTTTTTTCTCTCTTAATCTGTCCTCTAAACTCTTTATCTCTTCTTCAGCCTTTTTATAATGTACTTCCTGTTGCTTTTTAAGTGTGGACATTTCCCTAATACAGATCCCTCTTATTACCGCTTTCATAGTATCCCATAATAACCCCTGCGATTTAACCACTTTTTCATTTATCTGCCATATTTCCTGCATTTCTTTTTTTATTTTCTCCACAGTATTTTTATTTTTAAAAATCCTTCCATCCAATCTCCATCTCTTTGCTTGTCTATCATCCTTCTTCATTTTAATATCCATCATCATTAATGCATGGTCGGTGACCTTAATTACTCCAATATCGCAGTCTGTGAGTTTAGGTACCATATTCTTTGATATAAAGATAAAATCAATCCTTGAATAACTGTTAAATCTAGGTGAGTAGAAAGTATATTTTCTTTCTTCCCCTTTTAAAGCTCTCCATACATCCATTCATTCTTTCCCCTCCATTAATTTACCTAACTCCATCTTCCCCCCCTCTAACATCTCTTATAATGTTATCCCTATCTTTCCCTTTATCAAGTACCATATTAAAATCTCCTGCCATCACAATATTCTTTTTCCCCACTTCTCCCACCATATCAAATACTTCTTCAAAAAATTCAATTTGTTTCCCATTTGGAGCATAGACATTGATCAGAACATATTCCTCCTCTTCCATCGTGCAGTACATTATGAGGATCCTTCCATTTTTATCTTTCTTTACACTTTGAATATTAATACCACATTTCTTTGATATTATTATTGCCACCCCTTTCGCTTTAGAAGTACCAAGTGACTATTCATACACTCCCACATCCCTCATTCGTAGCTCATTAACCCCCTCCTTTATTTGATGAGTTTCCTGCAAAAAAATTATATCTATTTTTTTCTTTTTAACAACATCTCTATTCTTCTCCTTTTGATAACTGTTCCTAGCCCTTTAACATTTAAAGTTGCCATTCTCAATTTATTTTCCATTTCTCACTTTCACACATATCTTTGAGTTGGTCTTGCTCGGTGATACACTTGCCCCCCCCTTACCCTCCCCCCACATACACCCCCATTTTTACCCCCCTCCTCACCAGACATCTGGGCACTGGTCCCAATTATTTTTAGAACTCTTCAGGGGGGGGGAACCCGGCACAACCTCCAGAATAGAGTCTAATCCTCCCCTCCTTCCCCCCCCCTTCTAATCCCTTATCATTGACTGGATCCTCCAACCGCGCCTTCTTCTTGCTCTATTTCTCCACCATCCTTGGCATCGATTATGCCCAGCTTCTCCAACAGCTCCATTCCTTGTTCACACGATGTTATTCTTTCTTGCTTCCCTTTCCACATAAACCTCAAAAACACTGGATATCCCCAGCTGTAAGTTATCGATTTCTTCCTCAATGCTCCTGTACACATTCTGACGCTCTTCCTCCACTGAATGGTCTGAGGCGAGAGATCCTGATATATTTGGACCGCTGTTGCTTGAATCATCGGTTGACCTTGTCATCTGATTGCTTGCATGAGATTTTCTTTTTTATAATAGTTAGCAAATTTGACAATTATGTCCCTTGGGAGCATACCTTTCCTCTTATATCCAACCCTTTGGACTCTCTCAAGATCCAGCATCTCCCAAGTCTCCTGTGGCTCCTGAAGTCTTATCCACGCCAAAATTGTATCTCTTAAATCTTTTGGAGTCTCTCCTTCTTGTTCCCCATAAGCCCTTATGCGAATGTTTGCACGCCGATCTTGATCCTCAATGGCAATTAGGCATAAGTCATGTTGAGACAGCTGCTCTTCCTGCTTCTTGCAAACTCCAGTCAGGGCTTTAGTCTCTGTCTGCAAAACCTCCACATCTTTCACCACTTCCTTTAAACCAGACATTAGCTCAGTTTGTGTATCATTAATCCGTTTTGCCAACCTTTCCTCCTGGTCAGCCAACTCAAGCCTAATCATTTTTTTTAATATCTTCCTTTAATTCATACATTGGGTCTGGCTAACCTCCTCTGGTGATCTTAGGAATTACAGCTGGCTCTGGTGCTGGTGACGCAGCTCCTTTTGTAGGAGAAGTTTTCTTGCTTGGCTGCTTGTCGGGCATTGTTTCCTTCTCCAACCGAGTCAATCTCTGCCAAGTTTTATCTGAGACACACTCTTTAGAGAGTCTAACCCAGGCGGGGGTGGATAGAGGGGGCCTCTTCTCCCACTGTTGCCTCTTTTTGCTCATAAGATATTAACCCCCCCGTCTGCCTGGCGACTCACTATTTCTCCTTGTTCTTACAGCAGCCACGCAGCTACGAAACAACCTACTTCTGAGTTGGCCTGTTTACCCAACCCCACTTCCCAGTTCCCTGCTTTTGAAATAGAACACTTGCTGCTCTTCTGTTTAGTTTTGCATTGCATTATATCACATTCGCAGGATCTCGCAGCATCATGGTTCCACCCTTTCATTACTTTGCAGTCCTTAGCTATGGGGAGGGGCATGTGTCACCTGACATGATCGACTTGGGCCAGAGTAGAACCAGCGTAAAAGCCTGGCATAGATGAGCCCCAGCTCTCTTCAAGGTCAGTGAAGTGACTCACAAGAGAGACAACGGGCAACCTCTTCGAGCTCATAGAAGCCTTTAATTGTTTAATGTATTCCTTCTGGCACATTAGCAGTTATCTCATGGCACAGTAGTCTGTCCCATTGTTTACCATTTCTTTGAATGGCTGATCCTTGATCTTTTTTGAGTGCAGATACATAAAACTACCAACAGAAAAGGATGTTAAAGATTTTACAGGTTTTACATCAATCTTGTAACTATTTATGTCATTTTCTCATTGCATGAAGTAGGAATGAAAATGTAATTTCCCCAAATCATTAATCACTGAGAGATACTAAATTAAGTCATTAATAATTTAGTTTGGGTCATGAATTACCTAGCTTGATCCTAAAGGTCAGTTGCATTTCTAGAAATATTCATGGAAACAAAACAAAAAAATTCCTGAATCTAATTAAGCTTCAAACCTTTTAGGTCTGATTTATTTCTCTTTGCACACAAGTGTTCAGATCTCATAGGAAGGGAAAAATCACCTACTATGGAAGCTGACAGGCTTATCAGACAGCAGAGAATAGCTTGAACAACCATTAAATCTAGCTGTTTGGAGCTTTTAAGGAAGATTTTCCTTGACAGACACCAAAGGCCTTAGCAAGTAAAATCTATGCTATTTTCTCCTTCCTCCAGAGGAAATTTTCTTACTCTGTCAATAGTACTGTCAGAAACCAGGTATATAATTCACAGTTTAAATGTACATGCCGGGTGGTATTTCCTACCTCCAAGTGGAATGCTATACAGTTCCCATCCCTCTGTCACTCTCTCGCTTGTGATATATGCCTCATACAGAGTCCCTGAATGCGATCTTTTTTCTTTTCTTTTGTGCATTCCATTACAGTTGTTGGCTTCGACTTGACACTTACTTCATCTGGAGCTTTATAGGACCTGCAACTTTGATAATTATGGTAAGAATTAACTATCATTTTTTTTTCTAGATCAGAAGTATAATTTTGCAATTCATCTTATAGTTTTACATGTCTTTATAGCTTACGTAGCATAATTTGGAAAGGCCAGCGTTAAAATTTGAGGCAGGGGGCATCCTCCATGGAAGAACATCTATGAAAAATGTTAAAAGTGTGAAATCAAAGGTGAATGAGTAGGAAGAGGCAGATATTAGCATCTTGTTCATAACAAGTGTGCATGTGGAGTTTGCACTGTGATATTAAAATGTCACCTGTATTCTTCCACAAGTGTTTCTCCATGAAACAAAAGTGTTGAGATTGGGGACCTCCATGTTGCAGAGCTTTCGACCCAGTTTGCATGTCACAATTAACCATGAATTGTTTAAGAGGATCAACTCAGATTTGTAACCCGTGGTTTGTTCTTGGGTTACAAGTTGGGGTGTCCCCCCACAATAACCACAATTTTGTGTTCAGATGTCACACTAAACAACCCATAGATATAGAACCCCTGAGTTGTTTAGCATAGCAGGAGCAGGTGTGCAGGAGCCAGAATGCTGGTTTGCTCCTGCTTGTCCACAGCTATCCATGGATCTTCTTTAATCATAGTTGTGGCATGTGAACTGGGCCCATATCTTTAAATGAATGCATTAACCAACCTTTCCCCATTGTTTGTCCTCAGCCCCTGGGATTGAGTAATTTACTGCTTCAGAACATGGAAGTTCAATTTAGGTAGAGAAAGGGGTAAATGAAAGGCCAAGTGAAAGAAGTCCATAATTCTATTTTCTTGTATAAAATAAACAAAATTATAATCAAGATGAACTTTCTGGTTATTTATATTTCTGGAACAAAGCAGAATAACATGCTGTCTTTAGTACAGTTATCACAACATACCTAGTTCAGTGCCTGTTAAATGTTTTATGGTGCCCCAAAGGAAGAAATTTTGCAGGTCCCTGCAACATTGCTTTCCTCTTGTAGAATGGAGTGGAATCTCTTTAAATCGGCGTTCTCCATCTTGGTGCCCTCCAGATGTTTTGAACTACAATTTCCAGCATTTTTTATTATTGGCCATACTAGCTGGGGCTAATTGAAGTTCAAAACATCTTGAGTGTGCCAGGTTGGGGAAGTCTGCTTTAAAGGAATTCTAGCCTGTTCAGGTAGAGAAAACTCTGGGCGAGTTCTGCCCTTTTCTCACAGTTGTTTTGGGTCCTTCCAGGAATCAGAGTGAATTTCTGGCCATTAAGCTAATTTGGCAAAATGCCCGAATTAACTGAGGGACTGAAACCCAGTAAATTTTTACTGTTGGCCTAATCACTTGAGTCATAATGTTGAATTTTCCTTCCAGCTGAATGAATAACTCTCCTCAATAGACACTGATATCCCTAGTGATTTTGTACTTTTGGCCATTATGAAAAACATGCAATTGAACGATTTCTTCATCCCAAAATATATTTATGCCCTCATAACAGTTCTTAACAGGTCTTTGAGTTCAATTTAAAAAGATTTAAATGAAAAATAGATTATGCCCCTTCTTTTGAGTTGGCCTCTACTTTGGAATTGTAGAGGTTAAGTAATAGTGCTAAGCTGAAGGAAGTGGGGAGCTTTTTTTAAGCCATTTCCTCTATGAAGTGATTGCTCACATCCCTTTGTGAAAGGGAGAAAGTGTTTGCAAGAGGGCAGGTGTAGGGGTGAAAGAGGGCCTGCATATCTTTTTCCATGGCAACCAGAGCCATGCTCCTTCGCCCTGATCCAGTTGCATGTAGTTGACTATAGATGGAGTCAATCAAGATGAAGAGGCATATTCCAATGCAGATGTCATTCACTTCCACTCTCGGTCACAGCCAGTCACATAAACCTGTAAACAACTGGTTGGATTGGTATGATAGTCTTGCTATATATGCTGGTGGGCAATAAAACCATGAGAGAGAGAGAGAGAGAGAGAGCGCTTCCAGAGGATAAAGTCCTAACACTAGCGCTGAGAAGTAGAAGGCATTGTGCAGCTATTCCATTTTTCTTACTTAACAGAATTTAGAAAAAAAGATGATAGAATCCATGGGAAAACATGGGAGGGTTATGAGTGGAAGACAATGGGTGAGTTTGCACATCTCTCTAAGCCACCCTAAAGATAAGCCACCATGAGTTGGTTGTTCACTGGATAACCCATGTTACTTCTGACAGATAATTGGGCGCACTGAGGTTTGCCGTGGGTTGTTTTCCCCCTTAGTCCTCCTGCCTGCTCTCAGATTATATCCCAGGTACCTTTGCAGCAGAAATCCTAATTTCCTTGTTCCCTGCATCAATACCCTTTCTGCAATTGGTCCACTGGGGTTGCTGGCTCCTGAGAGAAACTCCCCCCATTCCCACATCAGATCAGCAAACATATATAATTTTCTGAGCTCTTATGAATTCTATAATGTGTTTGCAAACACTTCTCCCCCCCAAGTTATTTGGGGTTTTGCGCAAATGCGTATGACCGCAAAACTGCCTGTCTGATATTTAGTCCAGCATATCCCCTCTTGTCAATGTCCTTGTCAATTTCATCCTGCCCTTTGGGGTTTGCCTTGCTAGCAAACAACTTTAAAAAAACCTACTTCGCGTACTACTGAAGTAATTACACCTCCTGAAAAGCTATTTCTTCTGCAGCCACTAGCTGCTTTTGGCTCTACCCACACCCAGGTTCATGCTTGTGGCTTCCCTCCATTGACCTCCATTGTTAATTGTCAGATATACACATGGGTTACAGAGCAGTGACAGGAGATGGATAAAGATACGGAAATGTGAGAGCAGGGAGTGAGGGAGCTCAGTAAATATACACACAGTTCAAGGCAGAGGATTGAGTGGGGTTAGTAAATATATGTAAATTTAATGGCAGGACAGTAAAACAATGGGGGGAATTATACAAATTTCATCACCATGGACTTTCGAATGTGCACGCTTGTGCAAGACTGGGGGGGGGAGGAAAGGTTGAGAATGCATTCAGGACACCCTCTGGTGTCCTTTTTTCTTGATTTTAGAAGCACTGGGTGAGGGCACTAGTGAGATTGATAGGAGCATCAGGGGTTTTCACCTCTCTCACCAGGTGCTCTCTAGCCATTTCCAGCAACCCAAAATGAAGCCACCCTGCCAGGTTTGGATGTCACAAGCCACCCTGAACAACCCAACAATAAGCCATGGGTTCTCAAGATAGCTTATTCATGGAAAACAACCCTCTAGATTCGAATATTACAGGAAGCTATCCTGAAATGACCCATAGTGACAACTCATGGTCAGTGTTGACAGCCACCCCCACCCCCAGTAATTTTTTTATGGTGCCATAAAAGCTTTGTCTGGAAGCACCCAGTATGTGTTGCCCTATTGCCTTATAAATGGGGACTCATTCTGTTTTCTCTCCCCACCCTTTAGAGTAAGACCAATGTAAGGGCTTTTTTTGCCCTCTATGAAGCAGCCAGATAACCAAATCTCATTTGCTATGTGAATAAAAGGCATCATTGCAATCAATACGTGAACTCCGATGGACTAGTATCACTCTGCCTTAAATCTGGTGGCACAGCAGCAGTACATTAGTCTCTCTCTCTCTCTCTCTCACACACACACACACACACACACACGCAGGAGGTTTCTGGTTTCATAGGGACTCACTTTTCATCTTAGAAATGTTTGAGTGTGAAAATGCAGTGTCACATTAATAACCCCCTTGCATGCAAAGAACAAATTCCCTTAGTCTGAGGGATCAAACCAGATAGCCAAAATATTAAGAAGTTGGGTGTTTTGGTTCTGACATATAAAGTTGCAGTATTATCAGCTTCCAATAAACAGTGTACTTTATAAATTCAATAGCAAAAGTTTCCTAAAGTCACAATGGACTCCCAACCCTATTTTTTAAGATGGATTTGAGTCAACTTTCAAGCCACATAACACTTGTCATTATGCTGATATTGAACGTCTACTTTCAACAGTTCTTAGTGTGGTTTTCAAATCTGAAAAGCCTTTCCTTGGGATTTGCGGGCTATTTCCTTTTCTGAGGTAAACACACCTGGAATGTAGAATGTAGTTCATTTGATCAGAATGCTGAACGTACTTTTTCTTCCTTAAGAAATGCTCTTGTGAGGCATAGAGAAGAGGCTACATCTGAGTCTATTCCTTGTTCTGAGAAGGGATCAACATCTTTTAGGGAATCAAGGTGTTCTATCCCTGATTTTAGGGATATATACAAAAACAGTGCTTGACTAAGAATTTGCCTGTTGTCTTCATAAGACTTTGAGCAAAGTAATAAAAGCCAAGGTTATGATAGTGGTGTCTCTTGTGTGGCTCCTTGAGATCTCACTTTTGGCAACTAGAGCTTCCTTTCTGAAGAGCTATTGAGGACTTCTGTATCTCTGCACAGTGTAACAGGATTTGCTTTGTCTAGTCATCGCAGTATGGACTTTTTACAATTGTTTCCTGTAGACTCTGTTATTCTGCTCTTAAAAATGGCCACACAGATTCCTGCGTACTGTGTCTGAAGGGTCAGGATTAAATAAGATACTACAAAGACCCAGAAAAGCAACATGTTAGGGTTTATAAACACCTGTTTTTTTTCTGTAAAATGACTTGTTAAGACTTGTCTGTTGAAACCATGGCTTTGTGTTGTTCTGTGGATTTTATTTCATTTAAAAGATTTAGAAGTTGCCTCTTAGAGTAACCTTCCCAAGGCAGTGTACAACAGAATTCAAAACCAGAAAATATAACAAAACATTAAGAACAATAATAAAAATAATGGCACTAGGAATAACAGTTTAAACCACACAGTACCATATACCATATACACAGCAGCTTCAATAGAATTATAAGTCAATTGTAGCCTAGCCATGGTAACCAAGTAAGTATTTAGGACCCACTTGAAGGCCTATGTGCCCCTTTTCTGCAAGACACCTTACAATGTAATCTCTTTGGACTGACTTTACAAATTAAGACCTAATTCTTCAACCCATCTCATGTGCTATGAAAAATACCAAGAACAGACTCAAAACTAATTCTCAGTGGGGTCATAGGTCACTATTTTCACTGTACCACTTCAGAGTGGAGGTGGGGGGGCACATCTGTTTTAATTCTTAGGTTCCCCACTCTGAAATCTGTTTCAGATATGGATCAGTATACAACTTCTGTAAATAATTATTAAAATAGTAACACTGTTTCATACAAAATAAATCCACAAAGAACGTTAACATTCAGAAAGACAGCTAGACTGGAATATATTTTTCTGACATCTAGTGTTCTGTCTGTAGGCATGTTTTTTTGGTGGTTTGGATGAACATTCAATCATGTGGATCTCCCCCTGCATTGTAAACCGGTGCAGTCCATACACAGTTTTATCATCTCAGAGAAAATTAGGCTTTAAATTCATCCTTGTCTTTTTCTCATAACCTGGTATGTGACTCTCTGCTGTGTTTGTTTGTTTGTTTTTAATTTCAGCTTAATGTAATCTTCCTTGGGATTGCTCTTTATAAAATGTTTCATCATACTGCCATATTGAAACCTGAATCTGGGTGTCTCGACAATATCAAGTAAGTGAATCACCCCTCCCTTAACTGTTCTCAACTGGATTACTTTTTGAACAATTTCCTTATGGCAAATATAGCAGGAAAAGTTGGGGTTGGATATAGATTAGGTTAATTGCACTTCGGGCCCACTGAAATCAATGGGACAAGTTCAAATTTTGTGGGAACTAAGTACAGATGACTTTGTCTGGACCCAGCCCATAGTGTTTGTCTTCTTGTGATTCAGCATTTTACTTTAATGGTTTATATTTTGAGTAAGATGCCATTCAGACATAGAAGCAGCCACATGAGACCTGGTTTTCCACGAGGGGATCCCATGCAGTTGGGTAGGCTGACCATATGAAAAGAAGGACAGGGCTCATGTAACTTTAACAGTTGCAGAGAAAAGGGAATTTCAGCCAGTGTCATTTGTATGCAATTAGTTCCTGGTGAAATTCCCTCTTCATCACAACAGTTAAAGGTGCATGCACTATACTAGAGTGACCATATACAAAAGAAGGCAGGACCCCTGCAACTTTAACTGTTGTGATGAAGAGAGAATTTCACCAGGAACTAATTGCACACAAATGACACTGGCTGAAATTCCCTTTGCTCTACAACTGTTAAAGTCACATGAGCCCTATCCTCCTTTTCATATGGTCAGTCTACACTTGGGACTGCATCTGAATGATGCAACCACTTAGGCAAAGCTGATTGTGTAAGTTCCCCAAAGTGATTCCACGGGAAAGACCCACACAATCTACACTGTTCACAGTATTTCCCATGCAATCTTATGTGCAAATGTTAGCAGCAGCTTCTTTATCAGAAAGGCATGAGTATAAGGTGGGGTGAGTTGTTTTTTTTTAATGACCAACACCCACAAATAGATGTTTTTTAAAAAAACCAACCCTGAATAGTTAACATATCTATCTTTCTATAACAAGAAATACACATATAATTGATACTGAACATGTAAGTAATTAATGGGCAGAAACTTTCATTGTGCTTAGGGTCAGAAGTTTTACCATAGTTACTCATGCGCAAATGTTTTTTAGCTAGTAATAGAGTAAATTTTGAATGTTTTAGCAGAATACTTACTGATCTTTTTCATTATGAGTGGGAGTATCTTTTCTTGCCTATGAGATCTCATCTTCTCTCGGAAATGACAGTGTTTAGGTTGGATTGATGGCATTGTATCCAATAGTTAGCTCTCTCTGTTCTCATAGATTATTTCAAAACCATGCACATGGAAGCCAGGTAATGAAGTTTAGCCAGATAATGTTTAGCTCAGTTTTTTAAAAAAATCTCCAAACCATGGTTTGGAGGAATGGAAATGAGCTATAGATCCTGTTCAGATGACATAATAAGCCACAGTGGTTAAGCATTTTGAGCTAGACATTATGGTTTAGAATGTCATGTGAACAATGACTTAGTGTGTCATGTGAACAAATCACACTACATAACCATGGTTTAAACACACTCACTAACCATTTGCTGTAAAAGCGTTAGCAGCCTAACCATGGTGCAGCATGTTGTCTGAACAGGCCCACACTTGCTCCTCACTGTCATCTTCCTTTCCAGTTTCCTATTTTGTACTAACCATAGTTTGCTGTCATGTCTGAATTGGTAAACTGTGTGGTTAGTGCCTACCCTTCAAACCAGAATCAGAAATCATAGTCACTAAAACTACGCCCCCTCCACCAGCCTAAGATCTGGAACCTTCTCAGCTGCTCTTTTTCTTGTGTCTCTTTGTTTCTACTACATTCAAAACTATAATCTCTACCTTTCACTTCCTCCAGATAATATTATCACAGTTTGATTATTTATCAAGTGATTGAAAAGGTTTGAAAGCCAACCTTTAGAGCAGGGAGGCCCAACCTTTTAGCCCAAGGGCCCAAGTCCAGTGTTGGCAAAAGGCCTGTAGGCCGCACATGAATTTTGACACACACACACACACACAGATGAGGGGAGGTTTCATCCTTGCTGCCTGTCGTGACTCAGCCCAACTCCAGGCTTCTGCTCATGAACTTAGGCAAACTGACAACACACTCCAAACGGTGAGACGCCTTTATTTGTGAAATCACACGGAATTCAAGCATAACAGTTTCATTTCTGCATACATCCACATAAAGCTGAAGACGGACAGATAGCTTTAGGTACAACAGCTTGATGCGAACCAGAATAGCAATCACTCGGGGAGAAACGTGTAGTTTTGCCCCTGTCCCATGTGAGCAGTCAGCAGGAGCGACACACACAGACTCATCAAGAACAAGAGCAGAGCCCTAGTGAAAAGCTCCAGCACAGGGATGCATGAAGCCCGGCAGAACAGATCCATCTTGCACAAACCAGACTCAGCCTGCCAGAAAACACTGAGCTGATCACGTAAACAAGATATCAGGGCACGAACCTCTTCAACCTAGGAAACCTCCCTTGCCCGTAACTTTGGCTCCGAGGAAGGCTCTCTCGCAGGTCACACACATACACAATCCAGAACAGCAACAGTCAGCCTAGGAAACTTTCCCTGTGCCCGTACTTTGGCTCCATCCAGGGAAAGCTCTCTCTCAGGCCATAGAACACAATCCAGAACAGTAACTGCAAGTCCAAGTCTATGAAAAGCCTCAGAGCACTTTCTATGGCACAGTTCTTAAAAATTCCAAGTCTAAATAGCAACAGAACATGTACAGAGTGAATCCAACATCTCCAAACAGATAGACCAAACATGAGGAGTTTCATGGCATGCATAGAACAGATTATTCCTAGCAAAGGTCCTACCCTTTGCTCATTCCTCTTACAGCCTAGAGGCTGGCTATTCCAAGCCACTTGACAGACAGGACTTCAGGCCTGTAACCCAAACTCATGTGCCAACAGGGCGGCACAGTCCAACCTCCTCTTGATGACGACACTATGTGAGAGACAGCTTGCAAGATTGCCCCCACCTTTTCTAAACAATCTCTTGTTCTCAAAAAAATTCAAGGCCTCGGCTAGCAAGCCTCCCATGAGAAACAGCAACAGTGATAAGACACAGACACAGACTTTCTCACAACAATTCCCAATCTTTAAACTCACAATTCACAAGGCCTGCCTTGTGAATTGTCCATGAAACACTTGACACCCGACACTGCCATTCCAGCAATCCTGCCCAAGATTGTGGGGGTGAAGGAGAGGCTTCTTCGGGATTGCTGGCAGAAGACGGAGGCGCCACAAGCCCAACGAGCTACTGTGTCATCTGTACTTTGATCACTGGGGGAAGGAGGAGGGTTTAGCCTCCTCCCCCTTCCAGTGACCCAGGTGGGCATTTATGCTGCACAACAAAAACTGGGGGGGGGGGGCATGCAGCCCAAATTGTGCACCCCCCATTTTAGGATAAGCCCTCCCAATTTCAAACTACAAAACATAATCAAACAATAAAAATAAAAGAGCAAAATTGGCACTTAAAATCAGATAGCTCCATATCTGGAGCCTAGTCAAGTCCAAACTCAATTATCAACCAAGATAAACAAGTAAGTCTGCTTGAAGAGCTGTAATGATAGAGCCTGACAAACTTCGGGTTAAATCCACTGTCACATAAACAGACTTCCCTTTACTCTCCTCTCCCCCTTCAGCCCCCCATATGCCTTCCAAATCTGCTCTGGAAGTCCCCCAACTTTAGAGGTTATGCAGGGTGGCTGAGGAGGGTAGGGGTGAAATAGTTCTGCCAGTGGTTTTCATTCCATTGGCAAGCAGTCAGGGTTGGATGCACCCCACTAATTGGAATTGAGTTCCACAAGTGATGTGGTGAGACACACTGTCAAGGAGGCCATATCCTTTATGCTCACCAGTCTCATTGCGCTTACAGGTGGGCACACAAGTAGAGCCTCTGATGCTGACTTCAGAATGTGGGCAGGATGGTGTGGGTGAAGGAGAACCTTTGAGTACCCTAAGCCCATCCCATTTAGACATAAGCATGCGCAAGGGGTGTACTGGTTGTGCCCAGGCACACCCTAATGTCTCAATCAATTAGCGTCAAATTGAGGGGGGCACTGAGTAGGGTTCCAGAGGGGGATCCAGATGCAGCAGGAATGGCCCTCTGGCTGCCCTCATAAGCCCCTCCTCCAGCCAGTGTCACCACAAAGCCCTGCCAATGCTGTGGCTTGAGGAGTGTCTCCTCACCCCCCACACACCTGCAACTGCTCTCTCATGGTCATGCAAGCCGAACGTGGAGTAGGACATTTGTGTCTACAGTGTTTAATAAATAAATGAATAAAAATAATGTCTTTCATGATTAAGTATTCAATAAATGTTCACCTTTAAATATATATATATATATATATATATATATATATATATATATTAAATTCCCTGGGTGCACACCCTAATAAAATATGCTGCACATGGCTATGCATTTAGAGCTTTAAAATCCAAGACCAGCCCTTTAAATTCAGCCCAGAAATGCACTGGCAACCAGCACAGCTAATACACTATAGGTGTCACATGATCTGCTTTCTTGTACATACCAGTATTTGTTTTTGTGTACAAGTCACGTTTTGTACTAATTAGTTTCCAAACCATCTTTAAAAGCAGCCCCACATAAAGGGCATTATAGTAATCCAGCCTGGATGCCACTAGAGCAAGGTTTGTCCTCTCCAATTAGGGTTGCAGTTGGCTTACCAGCCTAAGCTGGTAAAGAGCATTTCTGGCCACTTCCACCACCTGGGCTTCCTCAGTAACTTCCAGGATCCTTTAGGGGGAGTGCAACCCCATGTAGGACCAGATGCAAGCCAACATCCAGAGTAGTCTTTATCTTGTTTGGATTAAGTTTCAATTTATTCACCCTCATCCATCCAAAACCTGCCTCCCGAAACTGGTTCAAGAGTTCCACAGCCTCCCTTTGATGAGTAGATGGAATTGAAAGGTAGAAGTGAGTATCATCCACATATTGATGGTTTCAAAAGATATATCCTTGTAGCACCCCATAAGCCAATGGCCAAAGGTTAGAGAATAGTCCCCCTTCATCACCTTCTGAAACCAAACCTCCAGGAAGAATTGAAACCACTAATAACACCATTCCTCCCAAGTCCAACATGATATCGAATGCCAGCAAGAGCTGCAGGAAAACCAACAGTATTGCACACCCACTATCCATTCCCCTGTGTAAGTCATCCACCAGGGTGGCCAAGGTTGTCCCCAAACTGGGTCTGAGATTGGATTGGAATGGATCTAAATAATCAGCATCATCCAACATTATCAGGAATTGGGAAGCCATCACATGCTCCAACGTCTTGCCCAAGATCAGATATTCGGCAGTAGTTATCTCAAAGTTTTGGATCTCTATAATAATGGTCTCATCAATGCCTTTTTTAAGGTAGCAGAGACCCTATAATCCCCTAAATGGGCATTAACCACCTCCAAGGTCCATAACGTCAACCCAGCTCTGACAGTTTTCAATAGCCAAGATGGGCAAGGGTCAAACGGGCATGTGGTAGGTATCAAACCTAAGCTGTTTGTCCATATTGTCAGCTGTAGAAGTTGAAAAGTATCCATAGCAGCATTACTAGACTGTTATTCTATCCATATCGGATTCTGTCAAAACTATGGCATCAAAGTTGAAATGGATGTGAGCAACTTTATCTGCAAAATGTATAGTAAATTGGTCACAGCAGGCCTTTGAGGTTCCAGTTCTTGCACACCAGACCTTACACCACGAAGACTGTCCACCATCCAAAACTGATGCAATAGTAGTGACACAAGATTTCACTGCCATCACTATCACAGAGTAAGACCGCAGTTGGATCCTTACCATCTTCAGCTGTATTCATTACAAGACTTCTACCATTTGCATTTCGTTGCCCTCAGCTCTTCAGAATACCAAGAACGCAACACAGCTCTGCAACTAGATCAAGGACAATTGAGAGTGATCATATTGATAGAGCCTTGGTTATCTCCTCATTCCAAGTAGAGACCAGAGCCTTGGCAAGACTTCAGAAAACCTTTCATATCTATCACCCCCCAGGTGATCACCCTCAAGATCACAAGCCTCCTTAACATCATGCTCAAGCAGGAGAACTGTTATGCAGTGGAATGGACTGTAAAGTGACAGAATCAGAAGTGATGGGCAGGCTTTTATTGGAAAGACGGTAAAGGGCTTAATATTGAAAACTGGTATCAGAGCATTTGGCAGATTGCTTCTTAGAGAAATTGACTCAAAACTTAAGGTTTGCTCAAGGACAATTCAATAGCAACAAGTTTGAAAGGGTATGGAGGAGATTCATTGAATATGTATATAATGCAGAACATGGGAGAATGCCATCGTCGACATAGAGTCATGGAGAACATAGGATTAAGGAAAGGAGGTTCCTTCTGGACCTGTTTGAAAGAAAACGTGGTCTGTAAATGGGTGATACAGGGCTTAAGATTGGAGAATAATGAAATAGTGTACTATGAATGTTAATGGATATCAATATTAAAACCAGGTGGAAATTGAAACTGTAATGGATTGTGAATGTAAGAGTTATTGTGTGACTTATGTACCAGAATGAAAGAACAATACAATTATTAAAAGAACAGCAGGAAGAAGGAGAAGGAGAGAACAGAAGGAGGAGGAGGAGGGGGGAGGAGGAGGAGGGGGGAGGAGGAGGGGGGGGAGGAGGAGGAGGAGGAAGAAGAAGAAGAAGAAGAAGAAGAAGAAGAAGAAGAAGAAGAAGAAGAAGAAGAAGAAGAAGAAGTGGTGATGGAAAGGGTCCCTGATCAGAGAGATGGAATCCTTATAGACCAGAGTTACCCTCTCCCTACCCCTGAAGTAAAGCTTAGTACTGTAGAAGATAACGAGGAGGACATACAACCACATTTGGTGATGCAAGTTAAGTCAGCATGTTCTTCCAAATTAGGTCAGAGGAAATAATCTCTTCCTGTTAGCCAACCTGGCATTAATTAGCAGTACATAATTCAGTGGACTTCAGGTAAGGTTACCGAAGTTAGGGCTTGAAGAAAAAAGGGGAACAATATGAAGATGTCTTAACTGTCATCCCTTTAAAACAACATTGCTGTCTCTCCATTACTATAATACTCTCTGCACTACACTACTCTTATACTGGCACCACAAACATTCCTTCTAGACCTCCTAAGTACATACCATGCCTTCACGCTTCACTGGAGGTCCTACTTCTGAGTATTGTTTTTGGCATTTGCCACACAACTAGGAAGGAAACCCCTATGCATATAGAATCGTAGAATAGCAGAGTTGGAAGGGGCCCTATAAGGCAATACCAGGACAATGCTACCTAATCAACTGGAAGTCGGCAACAGCCCTAGATCGTTCCCCCCCCCAGGTGTATCAGAAGCACCTGAGGCATGATGTAAGCCTCCTGTCATTAGAATAAGGTGGGCAGGAGGCACTCCCAGTGCATTCCACGTCTGCCCAACCACAGAATGTTGGTAAAACGACTCATACCCACCTGCGTTCTGAAGCTTGAAGTGGAAGCCCTTCTGCTGGCCCAGAAGATCATGCTGTGGCCACAGATGATCACGCGTACTGGAGCATGGCCTCTCCAGTGATCTAGAACAAACATGGATGATTTAGAATACTCCATACATATTACTGGCCTATTCCGGGAGTTGCCAGACATAGAATAGAATCATAGAATCATAGAATCATAGAATCATAGAATCATAGAACAGTAAAGTTGGAAAGGGCCTATAAGGCCATCGAGTCCAACCCCCTGCTCAATGCAGGAATGTACCTTAAAGCATACCTGACAGATGGTTGTCCAGCTGCCTCTTGAAGGCCTCCAGCGTGGGAGAGCCCACCACCTCCCTAGGTCATTGGTTCCATTGGCGTATTGCTGTAACAGTCAGGAAGTATTTCCTGATGTCTAGCCGGAATCTGGCTTCCTGTAACTTGAGCCCATTATTCCGTGTCCTGCACTCTGGGTTGATCGAGAAGAGATCCTGGCCCTCCTCTGTGTGACAACCTTTCAAGTATTTGAAGAGTGCTATCATGTCTCCCCTCACTCTTCTCTTCTCCAGGCTAAACATGCCCAGTTCTTTCAGTCTCTCCTCGTAGAGCTTTGTTTCCAAACCCCTGATCATTCTCGTTGCCCTCCTCTAAACACACTCCAGCTTGCCTGCATCCTTCTTGAAGTGTAGTGCCCAGAACTGATTACTCAAGATGGGGCCTAACCAGTGTAGAATAGAGGGGAACCAATACTTTGCATGATTTGAAAGCTACAGTTCTATTAATGCATCCAAAAAAGCATTTGCTTGTGATCTACAACAATTCCAACATCCTTCTCACTTCTAGTATTGCTGAGCCAAGTAGATGCAGCACTTGTCATTTATCCCTATTAAATTTCATTCTGTTGTTTTCAGCCCAGTGCTCCAGCCTATCAAGATTACTTTGAAATTTGTTTCGGTCTTCCGGAGTCTTAGCTATCCCACCCAGTTTGTGTCATCTGCAAATTTGATAAGCATTCCCTGCACCTCCTCATCCAAATAATTAATAAAACTGTTGAAGAGCACTGGGCCCAGGACTGATCCCTGCAGTACCTCGATCGTTACCTCCCCCCACTTTGAGAAGGTACCATTGACAAGCTCTCTTGGAGTCTGATTCTGTAGCCAACTGTGGCTCCACCTAATAGTTGCTCCATCTAGCCCATTTTACTAGTTTGCTGATCAAAATGTCATGTGGTACTTTGTCAAAAGCTTTGCTGGAGTCAAGGTATATTAAGTCCACAGCATTCCCACAGTCCACAGCATTCCCACAGTCCACAAGGGAGGTTACCCAATCAAAGACTGAGGTCAGATTAGTCTGGCAGGATTTGTTCTTCACAAATCCATACTGGCTTCTAGGAATCACTAGAATCATCTCAAGGTCCTTACAGATTGACTTCTTGATAAACTGCTCCAAAAATTTCTTAGGGATTGATGTCAGAATAACTGGTTGAAGTTCCCAGGTTCCTCCTTTTTGCCCACTTTGAAGGTAGGGACAACATTAGCTCTCCTCCAGTCATCTGGCACTTCACCCGTCTTCCATGATTTCACAAAAATAATAGACAGTGTTTCTGACAGTTCTTCTGCTAGCTCCTTCATTACTCTCAGATGCAGTTCATTGGGGCCCTGGAGATTTGAACTCGTTCAAAGAAATTAGGTGTTCCTTTACCATTTGTTTATCAATCTCAAACTGCAATCCTTCCCCGTCAGCTTGTACTTCACTTTTTCCAGGGGGGGTCATAGACCCACTTTTGAGAGAAGACTGAGCCAAAGTAGGAATTGAGCATTTCGGCCTTTTCTTTGTCATCTGTTACCAATTTGCCATCCTCATGAAGCAGTTGAACCAGCATTTCTTTCCTCTGTCTTTTACTATTCACATATCTGAAGAAAACTTTTTGTTGTTGCTTTCAGCATCCCCCGCTAGTCTCAGCTCATTCTCAGCTTTAGCCTTCCTGATGCCATTTCGGCACTTCTGTGCTACCTGTCTGCACTCTTCTTTTGTAGCCTGGGCTTCCTTCTACTTACTATATGTATCCTTTTTTCTTTTCAGGTCATTTCTAAGCTTTTTGTGGAGCCACATTGGTTTCTTCTGTTGTCTTCTATATTTTTTCCTTGTTGGAATTGTTTGTAATTGAGCCTTTAAAATTTCCTTTTTAAAAAACTCCCACCCATCTTGGAATCCTTTTCTCATTAGAGCAACTGCCATGGGACCTTACTTATCATAGTTCTGATTTTAAAAACCAGCCTTCCAAAAATCCAGAATACGTGTATGGCTACACTCAGCTTTTGCTTCCTTTAAAATCAAGAACTCAAGTATGACATGGTCACTTTCCCCCAGAGTTCCCCTAACTGCAACTTTATCCATTAAGTCCTCCCTATTTGTCAGTATCAAGTCAAGGATAGGCATTCCTCTAGTTCCTTCCTCTACTTTCTGTAGGAGAACGTTATCAGCCACACATGTCAAGAATTTCTTGGAGGGGCCACTTTTGGCAGAGTTTGTCTCCCAACAGATATTGGGGTGATTGAAGTCCCCCATTACTACTACATCGGACTTCCTTGAAACACTGGCAATTTGCTTTTCAAAAGTTTCATCCTCATTTTCTCCTTGATTGGGTGGTTGGTAGTAGACTCTGACTATCATGCTCCTTTTATTCCTTGCTCCATTTATTTTAATCCAGATGCTCTCAATGGGGCTCCCAGGCTCATCCGCTTGTATTTCTGTGCAGGGATAAATATGTTTAACATATAGTGCAACTCTGCCTCCCTTTCTATTTCTTCTGTTCTTTTTGAACAATTATATCCTTCAATTGCTATATTCCAGCCATGGGAGTCATCCCACCAAGTTTCAGTTATACCTATCAAGTTGTATATGCCTTCATATATTAAGAGGTTGAATTCATTCTGTTTGTTTCCCAGACTCTGGGCATTAGTATAAAGACATCGAAGACCATGTGTTTTATAGTCTGGCTTCTTTCCTACATTGTGGAGAACACTATTTTGGGGCACTATTGGAGCTGTTCTCCCTGGCATGGTGCATAAGCCTTCATCTATAGATGCCTCCAAGTTTACATCTCCCTCCCCCATAGGATTCAGTTTAAAGCCCTCCTGATGAAGTTCTTCATGCTGTGGTCAAACACATTCTTCCCAGCCCTTGTGAGGTGCTACCCATCTCTTGCCAGCAGTCCATCTTCCAAGTACCATGGTCGCGGAATCCGAATCTCTCATGTCAGCAGCACCTTCGTAGCCAGTCGTTCTCCTAGAACATTTTTCTTTCCCTTTCTATTCCTCTTCCAAGAACTGGGAGGATGGATGAGGAAACTATCTGGGCCCCAAAGTTCTTGAGTATCATTCCCAGAGCTTCAAAGTCTGATGTGATTTCTTCATAGCTCTGCTTGGCAATATCATTTGTTCCGACATGGATGAGAAGAAAAGGATATGAGTCAGTGGGCTTTATGAGCTTTGGCAATCCTTCAGTCACATCTCTAATCTGTCCTCCAGGGAGACAGCATACCTGGATCTTCTTGAGACACTTGGGTTTCAATCCCATGCATCAGGGTGTCTCCCACCATGACTACCCTTCTCTTCTTCTTGGTCTACTGACCTTCTGTCTCTTGCTCACTGTTGCACGGGGTCACCTGTAATTCTTCCTCTGCAGCCTGTCCTCCAGTCTCTTCCTCCAGTAGCTGAAAGCGGTTGCATAACTCTAATGGTTCCACTGGTGCAGAGTGTCTTCTAGTTCTTCTGCTCCTAACTGTCACCCTCTTCCAAGGAGTTCCCTCTTTGTTGGGTTTCTTCATCTCGGCGTTCTCCATTTCTGTTTCGGCTTGCTGGTGCTCTTCAATCTCTTGCACTTCTTGTTGCTGTTGCAGTTCCACCGTTCTGTCTAAGAACTCTTCGCCTTCTCTTATTCCTTGGAGGGCGGACGCTCGCTGCTCAAGAACTCTCACTTTTTCTTCCAGTAGTGCCACCCGCTTGCACTTATAGGTGTATGCCATGTTGATCGGAGGCAGAAACACAAACATTGCACACACTTTGCAGGTCACCAGCACCACTGGAGAATCCTTTCCATCCATTATATTCTATAGAGGGAGAAAAGAAAAGAAAAAAAGTAGGCACAGGCCGCTGTCTTGAGCCGGCCAGTCAAAGTCCAACCTCTCTGCTGCTCATAGTGAGTAATGCTGTTAGGCAACCCCTGAGCCCAAGATAGGAGAATATCAATGTACTATGGCCCTAAGAACAGTACACTCTCAAAAGGAGTGGGAGGAGAGAATGAAGAAGTCTCTTCCATGGGCCTGAAAACCCCATGAACACATGAGGAAGGCAGGGTCACAATGGCTGAGCTAGCAAACCAGATAGCTTGATGCAAGAATGGTACAACACCATCAAGCTGCTGGAATCCAAAATTGTTAACATTTCTCTACAACTTGTGGGCATTGCAAAAACTGTTGAAGGTGCCATGGAGCTGGGCCTAGACTGTATCCAGTTTTGTGAAATCAAACAAAGAGGTTAGGGGGACACCCCAATCTTAGATTTAGGGGATTACAGGGACAATGGAAGGTCAAGGTGTAATTACCTTCTTGACAAACTGGATGAAGGAATCCCTTCCTGCCTTGACTACAGAAAAGTCAGACCTCGAGGGGGCCCATAGGTCTCTTTCCCACAAGCCCCCAGCTGAGACTCATCTGAGACACATCATAGTGTACTTTTTCTAGCCCTGCAGTAAAGGAGGCAGTTTCAGCAGAGTCCCAAACAGGCAAGCTGCTCAGCTTTGACACCAAAGAAATCCAAGTTTCTTAGAACCTGAGCCCAGAAATGCTGCGGTGCCAGAGGGACTTTAAAGTATACATGGAGAAGTTGAATTGGCTACAAGTGGGGGCACCCAGTTAAACCCATACTAGACAACACTACATTGGTGATCACATCTCATCGAGAGGCTAATCAGTTCTTCCCAACATGAACCTGAGCCAAGATGAGACATCCAGACAGGAAGAAGAGGAAGGATCTGTCGGAGATAACCCCAGCGATGATGAACTTAATTGGCAGAGAAAACACAGGTTTAACAAAGATCCCAGAGAAGTGGTTGCCTAGCACCTCAAGCTCCACCCAGGGGTAGACAACCCAGCGCTCATGGGTACCATGATGCCGGCCAGGACCCCGATTCCCTCTGCCCATTGAGGCTTCTGCCACTGCTTCTTCCTACCACCATGCTTAGCTGAGCTCAACAGCAAGGAAGCAGGAAGTGGGCAGACTTCCTGCATTCTTGCTTGCAAGGGGCGTGTGGTGAGAGGAAAAAGCATCAACGGGGGGGGGAGAAGGGGCAGAGGGTGGCAGAACTGGCAGGCAGGGGAAGGGCAGCTGTGGTGGTGGCAGCGGTGGCGGCGGAGAGGGGCGACAGAAGCACCAGATGGGCGAAGCAGAAGCAGGGGCAGCGGGGCAGCAAAAGTAGGAGTGGCAGAAGTGGAGGTGGTGGGAAGAAGGGAGGGAGGGAGGGAGGGAGGGAGGGGGCGTGGCAGAAACAGGAGGGGGGCAGAAAGATGACAAGAAAAGCAGTGGCGGTGTGGGTGGGGAGGGAAGAAAATCCCAAACTGGGGGAAGGAAGAGGAGGAAGGAAGGAAGGAAACCTAGGGAAAGGGGGTGCAAGAGAAGGGGAAATGCCCCCCAAAAAGACACACATACACACACACACACACACCCCAAAATTACAAAAGTGTCCACGGGCCCTAAAAGGTTGCCTAACCCTGAGATATATATGCTACTAGAAAATGCCTGAGAGGGGGCTATGCCTAGAGCACTGTCTCATATGTTATTATCAAGGTTTAAGCTCAATTATGATAAGTGCTCCTGAGAGATGGGAGGGGAGATAGGGAAGTCACCCAAAAATGTCTTCCCAGTTACCACTCGAGCTTTACTCGCCACGGACAAGTTTCTACATTTAGAGGAAATCCAGTAAAGCAAAAATGATTTTCATCCCTTACAGCCAAGTTCTCTGTTATTTGTTATATATGTAAAAGAGAGCAAAAGACTGCTAGGAGCACTTAACAGATCGAATTACATAGAGGCTAAAGGTAATCATCTATTTTTAAAGAATAAAGCTTTGAGAGTAACTTAAAAATACTATTCATTTGACATAATAGGGCTCCCCTTAAAAGGCAAAGAATTCTGAGAATCCTGACATTACTCTTCTGCAGGAGACACCATTTAAAAATGGGAATAATTAACTTTATTTTCCAAGGCCGGAAAAACTTTTTGTGGCCAAAGGATTCTCAAAATATACAAGCTTGTAAGATTCTATTAGCCAGATGGTTTATTTTTACTTTTTATCAGACACACTATATGACCCAAAGGTTTAGGTTCAGATTTATTAAGGGCTCAGTGGAAGGGGAGAAAATAACTTAGTCCATATATGGGACAAATACAATTTTTAACATTAACTGTTTATATTTTAGAGGACTTTAATAAGGGCGGGTGATATTGTGTGGGAATTTAAACTTAGGGACCAACCGGACCGGCTATGCCCCAGGCCATGAGCAGATGGGAAACCAGACCAAAAATCATGCCCCACTCCCATTTTCCCCTCTCTTGCTGGAACTTTTCCTCTGCCACCAGCTGGAAATCTTTGGCAAATACCTAGTGTGCCCATGTTCTTGCAGGAGTGACCACTCACATAATGGGGGTTTCATGGTTCTAAAAATAACCTGAAATATGCTGAAATGCTAGTTTCCGAAATGGGGCAGGACAACGGACCCCACAAAATGCCGGTTGTTGACCTGTCCTGATCCAGAAACAAGCATTTCCTCTTGCTTCTTAGGTTGTTTTGGGGAGCAGAAAAGATGGGCTGTGTAATCAGTCACTCCCGCAAGCGCAATGGGACCAGTGTAGCAGCCTCATTGGATGCAGTCCTTTATTTTCCCTCCACCGAACCATTTATTTGTCTCCACCAAACAGCCTTATGACCCAGATGAACCATGATCTCCAGATGCCCAGCTTTGTAGAACTCAACATATGAAGCAAAATGTGTAGCTGCTATTATGCCCATTCATTTTGTGAGAAACTAGCCTGCTGCTGCCGTTCAGTGTTTTTAGCTAATGAATGAAGTCAGAGCAATGGGAAAGGAACCTCCTGGGTCATTTTTAAACCAGGATGGGGTCTTCCCTGTTGGGAAGTGATTGCTGCCTCATTTTTTAAAAAAACTATTTAGAAATCTGGGAGTTTAGTGCAGCAGTGGTATGTCTTCCCAGAAACTAAAGTCAACAGCAAAGACAAGAATTCATGATTTTTCTAACATGTCTTGTCATTACTATTTTGCAGGGTTGAGGTGTGTGTGGGGGGGGGGGGGGGAACTACTGCAGTGTAGTCCAGTGTTTTCAGAAAAATGCACCTGGGTCTGTGAAGATGATTGTGCTAGAGGGGTTTGTTATGGGGTGTGGGTGTGGGTGTGTGTAGCTTTAACAGAACTGGCCAAGAGAACCTGTTCTTGCATGAGACCTGGTGGGGCTTCTCCAGTGGGGGCTCCAGGTCTTGAGGACAAGGCTCATTAAGACTACTTTTCACAATCATTATCACTAGTTTCTGTAGCGCTTCATCCTTTTTCTCATAATTGCTACCACTTGCTTGCCTGACAGGCAGAGAGCCAATGCGAAACTAGGCATCTGCTGCTCCTCTTTCTCACCACGATTGTTGACTGGACCAGGGTGAGAGGTGGCGGAACAAGAGGAGGAACAACTGTAGAGGGCTCTCGTCAGCGGTCCCCTCCCTCCCCATGATATTAGTCGTGGCCTCTCTCCTTTCTCTCCTTTAGTGCAGGCCTTTGTGCCGAGACAGTGTGCCATGCAGTTCTATAGGAGTTAGAATTGTATTGTAGTAATAAAGAACCCTATTGTGAAACTTAGAGCCTATCTACACTACTGCTTTAAAACGGTTTATAACAGTTTTAAAACGATAAACCTGTTATAAACTATTTTAAAGCAGTAGTGTAGATAGGCTCACATACGATGGGACACTCTGAAGGTTGTAATACAAGGGGACGGTATACAGGAATAGAGCCAGATTTAAAAAGAAATAAATAAATCCTGCGTGGATTGCCAGCAGCCTCCAAACCCAGAGGCTGCTGAGTATCAAATGCAGAGCGAGAGAATAGTGGAGGCAATCTTTGCCTCCGTACTCCAACCACCCTGCATTTCTGCTAGACAGGCAATTAAACCCATCTAGCAGCAGCGCCTCAGAGGAGGAGGGAAGGAGGCTGGGGTGGCCATAGGGTACGGCACATTGCAGCCACCCTGGTCTCCTCTCTATCCCCGGGAATGCCCTCTTTTCCCCAACTCCATGTTCCGTTTTCCAAACGCAATGTAATCCATTAAGTACAGGATTTGTCCTAAATAGGCCTCCCATTCCCTATTCTTCATAGTCCTCCTCCTCACTAGAAATCACCATTCCCTGGAGGGGAGGGGGGAACTGACCTACATTTCCAGACAATGGAAGCTAGTGCTGATCAGGAGTTCACGCACAGCTTCTCTTGCTCTTCAAACAAGGGCCTCCTATCACATTCATTGCAACAGGTTGCTGCACCTCTCTCCCCTCCCTCTGTCATGTGATCCCCCTGCGGCCTCCTCCTCCCCCCCTTACATGCTACCACACAGCTTATTTTCCCTAGCAGGGACACAGGCAATAGTGTCGCCAGCACACACCACCTGTAAGGACTTTCTGCTTTCAGGAGCCACATGTCACTTGCGCGTCTGTCCAACATAGCACCTGAAGGTAGAACTTACAGAGGAAGCTGCCCAAGCATGCAGGTGGTGGCTGAGGCTGCAATCACTGCAATAGAAAGAAGCCATCCTGGGCCTTCCTGGGCAGGGATGAGGCGAGCCACAGAATTCGCCGCTCTTTCCTCCTCCGCCACCTCATGTGGGCACTTTCCCCCACTTCAGGTGGGGATGGCTGAGGCCCACCTATATCGACATCACCATCATCATCTATTTTAATATGGTCAAAGACCAGCAAAGTTAATATAAAGCATGTAAAAGATAATTAAAAATAACATAATAGCAAAATACAGTTTTGTAGAATTCCTTCTCTCAGAGGAAAACAACATTTTATCCCTAATTTGCATTGAGGTCATAAAAAAACGTAGCAACCCTTTCGGTGATAAAAGAGGACACATCCCTTAAACAAATTAATGCCAAAGTTGTGGAGGTACTTGCAGCAAAGGCTGTTAATAATGGGAAAATTAGCTTCTTTCCGCATTCCTTATAGATGTTACAATACAGAAGGACATGTTCAACAGATTCTATTGCTCCAGTGCCACAGGGACAGATCCGCTCATTAACTGGGATTTTACTAAATCGTTCTTCTATAGTGCTGATGGCAAAACATTAAACCAGGCAACCGTAAATGCTCTTCTGTACTTTGGAATGGTCAACATATGCAGATATGAGTCTGTAGTTATTAAAGTTATTGTAGAGTAATGGAGACCAAGATTTATAAGCAGCAGTTCTTAAATGCTGTAGATCTAGATCTATTAGTCTTTGGACAACAAGAAATTGGGCCTTATGAAGCCCATAGTTGCCTGCAGCTTCCACAAAGAAGCCTAGACTATTAACTTCTTCTCCATCTCTCTCATCCAGTGGGTGACATAGTAATCTGAGAGCAGCAAGAAGAGATAACTACCAGTAGGGTGACCAGATAAAATCCAGGTCAGGGCTCATGTAACTTTAACAGTTGTAGAGAAAAGGGCATTTCAACCAGTGTCATTTGTATGCAATTAGTCCCTGGTGAAATTCCCTCTTCATCACAACTGTTAAAGTTGCAGGCACTATACTAGAGTGACCATATACAAAAGAAAGCAGGGCCCCTGCAACTTTAACTGTTGTGATGAAGAGGGAATTTCACCAGGAACTCATTGCATACAAATGACACTGGCTGAAATTCCCTTTTCTCTACAACTGTTAAAGTTACATGAGCCCTGACCTGGATTTTATCTGGTCAGCCTAACTACCAGGAACCGCTAGGACATGTAACCATTTGAAGTCATCAATCCATGCCTTGCATTCGACTGATTGAATAACCACTTCCAGATAAATAGCTACATTCCCCACACAGGAAGGAAGGCCAGTAACTTCCTAAAAATACAGACTGGACTCTTTCAATTTGGGCATTGAATCGCAATATCCACATAGGAATATCAGAAGTAAGTTGGGCCATAGTCTTAGCTTTGTAAATTTGAATTGCAAAAGGGATTAATTGACCACCTTACATAAAAAAGAATCTTAGGATCAGGTGCTGGCTAAGATTTGCTGAATCAATTGCTTGCCTTCATTGTTTAGACCAAAGTCCAGATCTCTGCATTTGTATACCTAGATTTTATATAGGCTACTTGCTTAATAATTTAAAGTCCATTTATATTTTTTCCGAGCTTTAGAAAACACAAAAATGTTAGACTTGCTATAATTGATAGTCAAGTTATTCTGAGAGCATTAGGTCCCAAATGCAGACAGTAAACGGTTTAACCCAATTCTAGAGAGTGATAACAATACAGCATCATCAGCATACAAAAGTAAAGGTATCTTAGTATTGGACAATTTGGGAGCATAGGAATCAACACTGCAGAGATAAAAAGCCAGATAATTTAAAAAAAGAAAAGAAAAAGAAAAGAGTCCAAAATACAGTCCTGTCTTACATCCCTTGTAGCAGGGATTAGGTTGGAAACTAGGTGTCTATTCCCTCAAGACTAGGTCAAAGGCAGACCTAAGGTCAATAAAGGCTGTAAAAAGCTTACCACCAGGTAATGAAGTATATTTCCCTGCCAAGTGAGCTAACACAAAACAATGGTCTAAGATTGAACGGCCAGCTTTAAACCCAATCTGTTCCTCACCAATTACACTATTATGCTCTATCTGAGTTAAAAGCTTACATTTTAAATACCTGATGTAAAATTTCCCAGTGGCTGAGAAAGGCTGCTAGGACAATAATTAGCTGGATTGGTCCTAACACCTTAAAAAAAAATTGGAACTACAATCGCGTTACTCCAAATATCTGGAATCTTTCCAGACTTACTAATAAAAGTAAATAGAGCTGCTAATAGAGGAGCCCACCATTCTGGATTAAGTTTTAAAAGAAAAGAATCTGAGCCTGGGGCTTTGCCAGATTTAAGTTCAGTAATCAAATTATAAGTTCAGTAACCATCTATATAAGGAGGCAGACTTGTGAGGGAAACAGCTCTCCAAACATGAGGAGCCCCAATGACAAAGCATCAGCACACAAGGGAGTTAGGCAACTGGGAAACAAGGTAGCCAGGGCAGTTGATTCTTCCCTCCTTACTCACAGTAGGTAACTGTAAATAAAAGCAGCTATGATGGATCGTTGGAGGGGACAGCAGACAATGGGTGGGTGATTTGGGAAGGTTGTGGCTTGCAAGGCCTGAGTCCTTTTTTATTTTAATATTTTTAATATTTTTATTGATTTTTATGTTAATAACAAATGGGTGTAACATCCAAACACAGCAAACATAACACAATAACCAAACACAGGATATCCTTGATACACACAATCAGCATTGAACTAAGTTAATCAAGTGACACAGTGGACTGATTGTAACTGTATATATTCAAAGCTAGAAGAAAATATATCAAAATTAATTTCCTCCCCCCTCCTCTGAACTCTTATCCTAGTAGATCTTCCCAGCATGCTCCATGGGTTGCTGGAGATACAGTAATGTCCTTATTGCTATTTGCATAATTAATAAATGACTCCCAGGTTCCATAGAAGTTATTGATATATGTCTCGGATCTGTACTGCTTAACCTGTTTTGTTAGCTTTTCCATCAATGCCAGAGACCAGAGTTTATTTCTCCATATAGTAAGGGATGCTGGTTGTTCTTTTTTCCATGAAGATGCTATTGTCATTCTGGCAGCAACACACATGAAAATAAAGGAGTTCTTTATGTGCCAGGTTTTTATTTTTATTTTCCCTTCAAAAATAGCTAATAGAGCTAATTGGGGGGAGAAGTCAATTTTTTGTTGAGTAGTCTTTTCAGCCTCTTTGAAGACATTTCTCCAGAACTGGTTTACTGAGGCACAAAGCCACCACATATGAAAGTAGGTGCCAATTTCATCGCATCCTCTCCAACAATTTGGGGATGTTGACCTACTAATATGACTTAATTTCACCGGGGTAAGATACCATAGATACAATAGTTTGATAGAGTTCTCTTTTATTTTGGCAGAAATAGATTTAAATGGGGCACTATTCCAAATCCTGTTCCAGCTAGAATTATCAATACGTTTGCCCAAGTCTCTTTCCCAAGCTGCTTTGACACCTTCAGATGATCCATATTTAATATCAATTAGCATATTATATAATTTTGAAACTAACCCTTTAGTGTCTAACGTTGTTTTTGCAATATAGATTCAAACTCAGTTAGTGGGCTAACTACTTCTGCTTTCACTTGAGGTTTTACTGTTAAGGAAGAAATCTGATAAATTTGAAACCAATTTGTGTTTGTGTCCTGAAGCATATCTCTGAGTTGTTCACCAGATCTAGGGCACATAGCCACAAACAAGTCTTTCAGTCTATACAGGCCAGCCTGTTCCCAGCCCTGAAACCTTTCTAATTTATTTGGATCAAAAAATAATGGATGATGAAGGAAAGGAATGAAAGGAGAAGGCTCAGGAGTGGGAGACTTGTGCCATCTTTTCCAAGTTTCCATAGCTGCCTGCAGAAATGGGTTGTCTATTGCCTGCAAGCGTTTCCATTTGTCTGGTCAGAATGGTAATCCCCTTAGCTCTATTAATTCGTTATTGGGTGCCTCCAATCCTGACTGTTTGAGATTATATGCATCATAATATGACACCAAATCAGGAATGGCCAAACCACCTTGTCTGTAATGTTTATAGAGAATCTGTTTTGATAATCTCGCCTTTTTCTTCTCATGAATAAAATCCATTATGTGTGATTGCCATCTGTTCAGGTATTTCACTGAGAGAGAGTAATAGGCAAGGTCTGAAATAGATAAACAAAAATTGGCAGAATAGTCATCTTTACAGCGGCAATTTTCCCTAAGCATGGAAGTTTTAATTTCCCCCAATTCTTAAAATAACCTAAAACTTGGGCACATAAAGGTTTAAAAGTTTAGTTTTATCACATTTTGTATTGACTTTGGTAAATATATCCCTAAATATTTTATATTCTTGGCATTTGTTGGGATGCCAGTAATTTTCATGAGCTCTTCTTTAGTTTCTTTAGTTAGATTCAGAGATAATATATTAGATTTTTTTTATTGCTTGTCAGCCCCGACATGCTACCATGTTCAGTCATGATTTTCAATATTTTCTGCAAGTCCCTTAATGGGTTTGAAAGGGTTAAGGCCAAATCATCTACATATAAATTGGTAAGAATCTTCCCCCCCCCTTAATTTGGATTCCTTCAATTGAGTTATAATTTCTTATAAGATTGGCCAGTGGTTCTATGGATAAAGCAAATAAAAGAGGTGATAAGGGGCATTCCTGCTTGGTGCCTCGATATATTGAGATCGGGGGTGAATCCAGATCATTTGTTCTGATCAGAGCAGAATTGGAAGAGTATAAAGATTTCAAAGTGTTTGTGAATTTTGATCCCAGCCCCATAGCCTCCTCCAGTTCATGAATGAACCCCCATTCCAATTTATCAAAAGCCTTTGATGCATCAAGGGAGACAACGGCACAGGGTCTATTCCTATTATGAGAATAATGAAAAATCACATTTAAAAGCCATCGTATGGGGTCAGAGATCTGTCTGCCTTTGATGAACCCAAACTGATCTTTCTTAATATATTTATGTGCAATTTCATTTAACTTTGAAGCCAAAATTCCTGTAAACAGTTTATAATCTTGGTTGAGCAATGAAATTGGTCTGTAGTTTTCTACTTCCTCTATGTCTTTGTTTGGTTTAGGCAAGAAATAACCCAGGAAATTTTCCTTGTCTCCGGGATGGGCTTGTTGTCTAAGATGTCATTGAATAATTTCAGCAAAAACGCCATTAGTAAGGGTTCAAATGTCTTATAAAAACCTCCAGTGAAGCCATCTGTCCCAGGAGCTTTATATTTCTTTAGTTTTTTAATGGCTAAACAAATTTCCTCTTGGGTGATTTCTTTATTTAAAGTCTTTATGCTCTAATGAAATTTGAGAAACTGAAGATTTATATCAGAGTGATTTGATTCCATTTTTGTCTGGATTAACCAAAGTGTATAGTTCATCAAAGTATTTGCTAAATATTTCATTGAGTTGAGATGGAATAAAAACTCTTTTGCCGTTAGTGTCTCTAATTGAATATATTCTATTTTGTTTTGTTTTTTTCTGATATAACTTGCTAAACGTTTAGATGATTTGTTGCCAACTCCATATTTTTGATCTACGTAATTCAAATTCATTGTAATTTTATATAAATCTAAAGTTTCCAATTCAGTTTTTTTACTTGTCAATTGTTTTAGAATGCGAGGACTACCTGTTTTCTTATGCTGGTCTTCCAGAGCTTTAATATCTGTGTTTATTTTCTTCCTTTGAACCTCTTTTATTATTTTTTTGAGGGTGCTCATTCTTTTATATAATGTCTTCTAATCACTGCCTTTAAGGTGTCCCAAATTGTGTTGTTTGGCATTTCTGGGGTCAAATTCTGTTTTAAAAATTTGAGGGTTTTTTGTTTTGTTTTGTTTTTGTTTTTTCACAATTTATTTTTATTTATTTATTTTATTCCATTTAGATACTGCCCCACAGCCAAAGCTCTCTGGGCGGTTTACAAAAATTAAAAACATTGAACAATTAAAACACCAATATACAAAATTTAAAAGCATAAAGCATAAAATCAAGTTAAAATTACAATATCCTTCTGTGTCAAAGTACAACAACATCACAAAAACACAAAAACCCTCATCATATGCTGTTAAATGCCTGGGAGAAGAGGAAAGTCTTGACCTGGTGCCGAAAAGTTAACAATGTTGGCGCCAGGCAAGCCTCTTTTTGTAATAGTATGGGGTGAATAGTAATAGTATGGGGTGAAGTTTCCAGCTATAGGACTGATGTGCACAGTTTCCCATGTGGAACACTGCTGAGACTGGAGCGTGATCCGATATTGTTATGGATCCTATTTTGGCTTCCTTTAGCTTCAGCTCACCCATATTTGAAGATAAAATATAATCTATACGCAAGTATGAGCCATGACGCTTGGAAAAGAAGGTACAATCCCTTTCTAATGGCTGTAGAGATCTCCAAACATCACAAAGCCCAAACTCACGCATAACACACTCCATTTCTGATTTGCCATCCTTCTGCTTTTTATGCCCCCTACTTCCACTCCTGTCTAAGTACAGGTCTATTACTTCATTCAGATCCCCAGCAATAAGCACTGTTCCTTTCTTAAAGTTTTCCAAGGTTTGCAATGTGTCTCTCAGGAATTGAATCTGGCCAGAATTTGGTGAGTAAATGCATCCTAAAATTACCTTTTGACCTCTTAAAGTGCCTTTAGCAAACACATATCACCCTCTAGTATCTGACACCGTCTCTGAGATTGTGATTTCACAGTTGTTCATTGCTGCTATCAACACCCCACATGATTTTGAGTTCCCTTCTGCAGCAAAAGACTCCCTAATGCCTACCCCCTTTAACAATAAGTCTTTCTGGTTTTGTTTATGGTGTGTTTCTTGCAAAAAGATAACAACTGGGTTCTCCTTTTTATCAACATCTGTACCCTTCTATGCTTAATTGGGGAGTCCATCCCCTTGACATTTAATGACCATATTTTCAGACCTGCCATATTCTACTAGTTAGCATGAGCTTTAAAGTACTTTCAGTCTTAAGTCCCTCTTTGCTCCCACTGACTGACATTATCCGTACCCCATTTATTATGTGCACAGACACATGCATCCCAATAACAACTAGAAATAACAGTTTCCATTTTTCATTTGACGGACCCTCCCTTGGGATGGACTGTACCCCAACAGTATTCATGAGACGACTTAGGGAAATTCAACGAAGGAAAATCCAATCCAGATTGCTCCCTCACCCCACCAACCTAAAATTTAAACCAGTATAAGACAATTTATGTAGGAGGTTTTTTTCCTTCTAAAGATCCCCTTTCCCATTAATCTTCAATGAATATGTGGAAATAAAAGATGTAAATTTACATGTGGTTCTTGACCAATCAACTTCTATTGTAGGTCAGCAAGTGTATATTAAATTCTTCAGTATTGTACTCCGTATTTATCCAATATAACTCTTATCCGTGAGTAAAACAAAACAAAACCAGTTGGTAAGTTCTTCTTTTTTCTTTGCCTTCTGGGATGTTCTAGCCATTCAGTATTGCTGCCTTGTTCCTCCACTTCTCCTTGAATTCTTGCTCCTCTGATTCTGACAAGCCTTCAATGTTCAGCTTGAGCATTTTGAGTAAAGATCTTGCTTCTCTGTGAGTAAAGACTACATGGGTCTTGCCATCCTTGTGGGTGATTATTTTCACATGGTGACCCCATTGATAAGGAATGTTGGCTCTGCAGAGTTGCTCAGTGAAGAATTCAAAAGATGTTCTTCTGATGAGAGTCTCAGGACTCAAGTCTTGGAAAAGTTGCACTGTGCTGCCCTCTATTAACAGGGGAGGGTTGATTCTTGCAGCTTTTAAAATGGCGTCTCTTAGTGCTTCATTTGACAGTTTGACAATAATGTAGGGTGACCAGATAAAATCCAGGTCAGGGCTCATATAACTTTAACAGTTGTAGAGAAAGGGGAATTTCAGCCAGTATCATTTGTATGCAATTAGTTCCTGGTGAAATCCCCTCTTCATCACAACAGTTATAGTTGCAGAGGCCCTACCTTCTTTTGTATATGGTCACTCTAGTATAGTGCCTGCAACTTTAACTGTTGTGATGAAGAGGGGATTTCACCAGGAACTAATTGCATACAAATGACACCAGCTGAAATTCCCTTTTCTCTACAACTGTTAAAGTTACATGGGCCCTGACCTGGATTTTATCTGGTCACCCTACAATAATGTCTCTCTGGGGATCTCCAACCTGTGGCCTAGGGTATAAGGCCTGGTGAGCTCTGATTATATCCCTCTGCAACAGGTCTAGCTCTGGGAAGGTGTTAATGAGCCATTTCTCTTTCCTTCAGCCAATTCTTTAACCCCTCAAATTCTCAGGTTAACCCTTCAGCTTCGGTCCTCCAGAGATTCTCTCTTTTGGCTTAGCTCCTTATTCATCAGAGTCTAGGGTGACCAGATTTTGGAACCCAAAATCCCGGTCCCCCCCCGCCAACAACCCCCCCCCACCAAGCCACCCCCCAAAAAACATCAGCCCGGACCTACTGGGGCGGGTTCTCTTCTGCTGCCGCCGCCGCCGCACCGCCGCTGCCACCGCCGCCGGGTCCCCCGCCGGCTCGTAAGGCCAGCGGCCGTGCGGAAGAGGCAGGAGAGGGCCGGATCTGGAAGTGACGTAATCGGCCCTCCCCCGCCTCTTCCGCGCGGCCGCTGGCCTTACGAGCCGGCGGGGGACCCGGTGGCGGCGGCGGCGCGGCAGCAGACCCGGCGTCATCATCGTGGCAGCGGAAGCCTGTTTCTCAGTAGATTCAAGCACCGGAGGGAAGCAGACGCCCCTGCGGGTAAGGAGCGTGAGGCGCGAGGGAAGGCACTTCCCGGGCTCTTCCGCCGCCACCGCCGTTGGGTCTACTGCCGCTCCTTGCTTGCTGCCACCGCCGCGTGACCCCCCGCCCCCCCGGTTTGCCCCCCCGCCCCCCGGTTGGGCCGGTTCGCCCCTGGATTCCCGGTTAGGACCGGGAAATCCCGAGCCATCTGGACAGCCTATCAGAGTCAGTTTTTAAATCTGATTTTGGTGTTTCAGCCCCAGTTCCATGGCATTGTTTGCTGTTGTAGAGGTGCCATTTAGCTTAGCCACTACCTCCTCAATAGAGTCTTTCAAAGGCCTTATGGTGTCATTCCAGCTCTTACAGAGTAGCTTTATTTGTTCTGCTACTTCTGACATGTTATCTATGCCATCTTTAGCCATCTTGTTAGGGCTTCCCATCTCATCATTGTCATCTCTTTTAGCCATTCTATTTTTTAAGTCAAAAAAAGCTTCAAACTGGCCTTCTTTAGGATTGGCAGGACCCTGAGACATTCCCCAATGCAGGATCACACTCTGATTTTGTTTTTGCCAGCTTATTTTTAGGAACTTAGATGCTTATCTGGGTGGTGGATTGGAGCTACAGATTATTCTGCCATCTTTCCTGATGACATCACTTCCTCCTCAGACTGAGTCCTTCTTATGCACATGTATGATTTGTTTTTTCAAAAAAACTAAGACCTCCATCACACCTATTCCTCCCCACCCCGGTTTGCCTCCACATTTTTTACCTCAATTTCTGAAGCGCTGCAAGTGCTCCTCCCTTTCACCATCGTAGCTATACCAGTGAACTCTGTTTTTGCTCTCCCACTGTTATTGTGCCTACCCCACCCCACCCCACCCCTTCTCCTTCCCCCTCCAGTTCATTGTTTTTTTGCCATAGATGGACATTGTGATGGATGTGGCAATTAACAAAAATGCTTACATCTGCATAATTTTTAAAGATAAAGAGGTGACATGTCGCACATTGATAGATCTTAAGGAGGACTTTAACCCTGTCAAGTTTGAATCAGATAGCCTCATCTCTTGATTTTTAAAGAATTTTTAAAATTTCCCTGCCATTTAAAACCTTTTTGTGATAGTTCACCAGTGCGATCTTCCACCTGTTTGCATTTGTGAAGGATCAATTTTCCTTTCCTTTGATCATGGGAAGCTGTGCATCTCCAGTTCATAAAATAGAGACCTGCTGTTCCTTTACTCAAGAGTAAATCCCATTGATTTCAACTTCATTTACGTCCAAGTCATACTAAAATCCGATGTATGCTTACCTTTGAGTAAACCCCATTGAACAGAGAGAGACTTACTTCTGAGTAAACACATATAGAACTGGTCACTCAGAAGCTTTTTTCAAAGCCTAAAACAGCAAACTGGAAAGAAGTGCTCTGCAACCCTATGCTTACTTCTGAGGTCTGACTTCTGTTTCCCCGCACCAAAATAATATGCAAAACAGAGGAAAAGAGGCAAAATGGGTACAGGACAGGGATGACGTCACGTGAGTCCTGCGCTGCAAAACCAGATACCAGGTTGGCAAGAGTGTGTTAAACCGCTGACATGATGGAGCCCTAAATGATAAGCCAAATTCTTAAACCTGGGCTCAACCCATGAAGCTGATTGGATTAGCTTAGTTTTGATTTATTTATTTTTTTAAAAAAATCCTAGCTGTTAGCTACGTCTTTAAAGGAACATGCAGTTTGACGCCGAGGAAACAGAATCAAGAGGCAAACTATTTTCTGCTTCATTTGATTAGAGCTTTTGTAATTCACTCATGCCTAGCAAAGCTTCATCCCAAGACACTAGCCCAGCCAAATTCATCTCCCAACCAGGCACCATTAGGCTATGCAACTAATCATACTAGGCTCTGACTCTCATCTTCCACTTCCTCAGTCTCAACAGCTTTGTATTGTTTTATGCTACTTCAGTATTCACCAAATAGCATTATCTCAACTTCTATATGATTTTTCTGGTTTATTTAGCTCCTATTTTATTATGCTTATTGTGAGGTTATCCTCGACCACTTGCTGCTGCTGCCCCTGTCTCGCCTTTACTATTTAGGCCCCACAGCACTACAGCCCAACAAACTGGCCTCCAGGTAACTTCTTTGTTCCACTGCCACCAGTGCCTTCTCAGGTACACCCACGGACCACACCAGAAGATGGAATTAACAATACTTTATTAATAAGAAATTGCATGTCAACAAGCTTAATGGTTACTTCAGTTCAATTGCGTATCGGTTACAAGGTTTCAATGCTTATTGGTTTCAGTCAGAACTCTTATACTTCAACAAACTGTTCCTTATTTAATCTATGCTCTAAAATCTTATCCCAATCTCTTAATTCTCTCAAGTCCCTTTCAACATCTCCCTCAAGAATCCCCCTCAGATCTCCCACCAATCAACCCTGTCAGCTCTCTCTGTCAGACATATATATACACTTCACTCGCTCTCTAGCTCCTCCCACTCTTACACAGCCAGCTAATCCAGGCACTCCAACCAACCAGCCAATCAACACTCACCTTCCATTCGGGCACACAGCCAGCCAATCCAGGCACTCCCCCACAACGAGCCAATCACTCTATACTTACCAAGACCTATAACCACAAACAGTAAGTACATTTCGGCCTAGTTATTTAGCTTACCTGTTATTGTTCTTAACCCTTTTTAAAGATATAAACAAATGCATATCAGAAACAATAAACTTTGCAATATATTTACAACCACAAACAGTAGAACATCACACTTATGCTCACTAATTTTTCTTCTGTCAAATGTATTCCATTAAAAAAAACAACCCTGATTAATGGGTATTGATTTGTAGTGTGTCTTGAAATATATTAAATGCTCACTATAAAATCATTAATCATGACAAATGATTTGAGGAATCACATATTTAGCATTCTCTCATGAAAATCCTGCTTGAGTGATTTGTAAAATTTAGGATAGTCCAAAGTCCTTGCCAGATCTGTACAATAACAATATATGGTTGAACTGTATTAGAAAACAACTCCCCCCCCCCACAGTATAACTTTTAAAAAAACACCCAACAGAGTACTGAAAACTACAGCTGAAATCATAGGCATCCTAGTACAGGCTGCCTTTATGGAGCAAGATGCCTTCATTACTGCCAGATGGCTCACTTGCATTGACAAATTAACTTAATTTAGCTGATTTACTGCTGCAGTATAAATAAAAAGCATTCAGATGTCATTGTTGACATGTCTGAGCCACCTGCCAGTTAGGGTCCTCACTGTTTCTCAGTGATTTGGGGAGTACAAGAATCTGAAACAGTTGCTTGATATAACAGTATTTTTAGAGAGACTAATGTCACGTGGTATGATCCAAACGTAGACCATCTTTCAGAATAGGTAGTGCTACAACTTGGGATGGGAGCATATGTATTTATTATTTTATTTATTTAAGAAATTTATACCCAAATTAATCAATTAAAAAAAATCTCTAGACACCTAGAAATGCTAAAAGTTTACAACAATAATCAAGACATCAATAATATAGAAAGTAAAAAAAACAATAAAGTGTCCTGTGCTGGCCCTGATTTACAGATAGCAGATGGTCTTCTGGTGTCCAGTGTGGCAATAGAAATATTGATTGATTGCATTTATATCCCACCTTTTTTCCTCCAAGGAAGCCAAGGCTGCCAAATGTTACATACTGTTCCAGCAAAAGAGGTGGTGTTACAAAGACGATTCATGGAAATTTCACAACCATGAAACATAAACCTGAGCAGGCTTTATGGTGGACCTGCCAAGCCCAACCCTTGAGCACTGGCGACTGCCTCCACTGCCACCAGTACACCTTCAGGACCCAAAAATCATACCTGGCCAGATGAAGGGAAGGGAGTGGGAAGGAACTTGCCTACCATTTCCTATGGGGAAATTATGATGTTCATTAGGCTGACCAGATAAAATCCAGGTCAGGGCTCATGTAACTTTAACAGTTGTAGAGAAAAGGGAATTTCAGCCAGTGTCATTTGTATGCAATTAGTTCCTGGTGAAATTCCCTCTTCATCACAACAGTTAAAGGTGCAGGCACTATACTAGAGTGACCCTATACAAAAGAAGGCAGGGCCCCTGCAACTTTAACAGTTGTGATGAAGAGGGAATTTCACCAGGAACTAATTGCATACAAATGACTCTGGCTGAAATCCCCTTTTCTCTACCACTGTTAAAGTTACATGAGCCCTGACCTGGATTTTACCTGGTCAGCCTAATGTTCATATCAAGTTCTGGCAGGAAGGGTTTCCATTGTCTCTGCCATCACCACTTCCCATTCCTCTGACCGGGGGGTGGGCCGTGGCTGCTATTTCAAGCATCCACAAGTGTCCATGGCACAAAGGATCATGTCTCTTTCAGGATAAACAAAAGGATGTTTTTGCAGCCCTAAAGACAGCCCTCTGCTGCCATTTGAAGATGCCCTCAGTTGTGTGTAGGGAAACAGAAGCATTCAAGACTACATCTTCTATCCTTGATTAATAGCTGGAGGCCAATGGACAGAAGTATTTTGCTTGCCTGGATCAAGTCATTTCAGCACCCTTGCTCCTTGTTCTTAGGTAGTAGGCAAAACATATCCTATAGAAGAACTACCCAGTTCTCCCTTGAATCATGTGCTGTACCTTGTGTGTCACCAACTGTATATTTTCTTCTTTCTTTCAACCATTTCTATCACACCCTTCATCCTATTGGCACCAGCAAACTTTCTTAGGGAAACACATCAAGAATTGGGGTGCCACCACAGAAAAGGCCTCTCCTTTGTATATACGTAATGTACTTGAAGAAGGGCCTGATATTTTCTTATTTTGTTAAGGGATAAAATGTGAATGAAAAACGGGGCAGGGAGAAGAAAGGCCTCACGTGAAGATTTTTATGCATAGGCAGGATGGATTGGGAAGAGGTGCTCCTTAAGATATTTGGTTCAAAGCTGTTTAATGCTTTAAAGCACCATAACTTTAAATTGGACTTGGAATCAAATAGGCAGCAATGTACTTATTTAAGAATTGGTGTAATAGTGCTCCACCTAGTTAAACCATTCAGACTTCTAGCTACCAAATTCTGATGCTTTCAAGTGATCCTCAAGGGCAGCCTTATATATAAAGCATTATAGTAGTCCAACTGGGAGTTTACCAGAGCCTATAACACTGCCACTAAGCTATTTCTGTGCAAGAATGGCTTCAGTTGGCAAACCAACTGAAGCTGCTAAAGGTACTCCATACCATCAAGGCCAGCTGGACCTCCACTGACAATGCTTTATCAAGGAGCATGCCCCCAAGCCACATACCTGTTCTTTCAAGTCTGCATATCAGTTTCATGGTCCTGAGAACCACCTACCCACAGCCCCTCTGTCTTGTCAGAATTCCTCTTCAGTTTACTAGCCCTCACCAAATCCATTACTACATCCTGACAATGGTTCAGCATCTATACAGCATCATCTGAGTTAGATGAGTAGCCTCAGCATATTGATGACATCTTACTTCAGAACCTTGAATGACCTCACCCAGTGGCTTCTTATATATGTTAAAGAACATGGAGGATAAAATGGAACCTTGCAAGACCCCACAGCCATGGTGCTGAGAAGAACACATGCACACACCAATACTACTTTCTAGAACAGATTCTGCAGATATGAGCAAAACCACTGTATTGCTTCGGCTGTCTCAGCAGAAGGCATTTATTGTGCACTCATGATTGTTCACTCACGGAAGTTCATGGGTCCTTTTAATGATGTTGTCAACCTCCAATGCCTCTCCCGCCATTTTGAAGTGGGAATCCACCATTTTATAAGTCACCAAAAATGCAGTAATAAATCTAAATCATGTAATATATGGGAAGGAACCAGCAAAAACAAGGGGGAAGTATTGTGTATTATGCTCATCATAAACCCGTGAAGATTCCAAAAGACAAAGCCTCAGTAAGGCTGTAGGATTTTTACCTAATGTAGAGAAGCCCTTTGTCTCACAATATACCATGGTGTATTAAAATACACCAAGAAATCAGGAAGTATCAAGAGGGTCGCATTCGCCCTTTCTTTTTCCCATCAGAGATCATCAATCAGAATTACCAAGGCTATTTCAGTCCCAAACTCTAGGCAGAAACTGGATTGAAATGGGTCCCGTTTATCCATTTTACCCAAGAGTGTCTGGAGTTGAATAGACACAACCTTCTCAAATACATTGTCGAAAAGGGTATATTTGTGACTGCACAATTGGTTACAATCATCACGGTCTAATGAGGCTTTGTTAAGAAGTAGTCTCACCACCATCTCTCTCAAGACAGCCAGGACCATCGCTTCCTGGACCCATGTCAGTTCCCTTCAGCTCAATGTAAGTAGACAGGATGGGCAAGATGGTTGCATATAGACGGTTGGCCAAACCACTCCAAGGACCATGCCCACATTCTCGCACCATTTTAACTGAAACTGATAGCACTAGTGGTTTGGGCACAGAACTGTACCAATTATGGTATGATAAAATGTGTGCTAGGATTCCTGCTCAGTTTTCTGTCTCCAATGTGATGGCCACAGGAACTAATGTGCCTGCAGACCCATCTGTTGGTGCCTCCCAGGCTCCCTGTCCTTTCTGATTTTATTTTATTTCTGGCGTTTTTTTGTAATGAAAAAAAAAAGAAAGAACAAGAAATCATTGGGAGGATAATCATGCTGCCAAGTGATGTCCTGCCCTCCGGTGCCACCTTTATTTGGATTCCAAAGATTGGCTTTGTGATTTTAGTGCTCTGCCCCTCCACTTCTGCCTTGTACTTAGATTCTTGGACAAATTACTTTTATTTTTATCTCACAAGTTTGCCTTCTGGGAAATGTGTGTTTTGTGAGCAGTCATGCTCTCTATGACAGCCATTTTGTGAGAGTGACCATAACTCTTCCACAAAATTACAAATGTGCCCACCAACCCAAAAAGAGTGTGGACACTTCTAGTCAGTTATGTAAGTCCTAATTGGTCTCAACTGGGACTGAGAGAGTGACTAGCTTGGCTGGAGTCATGGGGACTTCTAAACTGAGGTGAGAAATTCAGTACTGGCTTCAGATTTTGGAGGGCCCTTAGGTAGGACACTGTCAGTGGTCAGTGAAATGCTGGGATGCAATACCACCTTGACTTCCTTCTAGACCAGAATTTGGGCCACCCAAATTCACAGTAGCAATAAATAAATAAATAAATAAAAGCTAAATTTTATCCTGGTGAAACTCAGGAGCAAACTGTTGATATTTTTGCCTCTTCTCCTGCCAAATTCAGGTCCACAGCAGCAGCAGAAGTGTGGCCCAGAGGGGTCTGTAGAGAGTTGAAAGTGGTCCCCAGGCTCCCTTGAAGCTGTATTTTTTTTAAAAAAAAAATGTTATATTTTTTGCTGTTATATTTATTGAAAGTGCCCCCCTGGCTCCATTGAGCTGTGTTTTTTAAAAATATTGTTATATTTATTGCTGTTTGATATCTGTTGTAATATTTATTGTTGTTCATTTGTTATGTTGTTGTTCGCCGCTGTGGGCACAATTTTATGGAAAACCAGCATGCAAATAAAGAGAAGCTGGTGTTGTTGCCTGCCCCTCCTCTAGGTCCAGCCATGAGTGAGGAATTGTAACTGCTGCTCCTCTTCACAATGATAGCAAGTTTTGGGCCAGAGCAACAGAGACAGTGGGGCAAGTGAGGAAGCAGGCATCAGCTACTACTTCATCTGCACCATGACTCTGTCCTGCTGTGTTAGAGACAGAGGAGAGTGAGCTACAGTTTTTACTCAGCCACAAACAATGTCCTCCATCATGATTTCTGGGTCGCATGTCATCCATTGCTCACCCCTGCCTTAGAGTCTGGCTATAACTTACATTCACAATACAGCTGAAAAGAAGAAGGCCCCCTCCACAAGGATGCGCTTTTGCGCCCGGTTCGGGGATTATGCGCATTATCGCGGAGGCGCATTTACTCCTAATCCCTCTGCACGGGAGGCGGCGAGAGGCGGCGAAGCGCATTAATTGATGTCCAAAAAGCGCTTTACAAGAAGTTACCGCAGATAATCGCTTGTTCACACTGCGAAAATGTGCTTTAACGGCCGGAGCAAAATAAAAGTTGCTATTTAATGCGCATTCGATAATGCGCATAATCCGGGAGATAATGCGCCTCTACACCCGTTTTGCGCTCCGCTGGTGTGGAGGTAAAATTTATAATGAACCTTCAAAGAGCATTAAACCTCTCTTGTGGAGGTAGCCGAAAGTACTGCTAATCAACAGGCTTTTAATCTCATTATCTTACTCACCTAATCTCCCCGGCATCTCAGTTACTAGGGGAAATTGTCTGAATGAGATAACGAGAGAAAAAGCCCACTGACTATCTCAGCTTAACATTAAAACAAGATGACTCAAAGCTTTTGAGTCAACCTTCAGAATTCTCAACACTTCAAACCTGAGTACTTTTAATGTGTGAATGTCACGTGTGGTCATGCTTCAGGAAAGTGTTCACAGGATCAGCAGTAATAGATACAAGGAGGAAATAGGATGGATCTACACTGCTGTTTTATAGTGGTATTGAAGTGCACTGATAATTGTTGGGGCCCATGATACATCTACACCAAGCAGGATATAACACTATGAAAGTGGTATGAATGCTGTATATGGAATGTGTCTATTGGCCCCAACAGTTGTCAGTGCACTTCAATGCCGCTATAAAGCAGTAGTGTAGATCCTGCCTTTATATTCCGCTTTCATGCCACTTTCATAGTGCCATGTCCTGCATGGTGTAGATCTGGCCCTCTTGTGTTATCCCCATGATAATAGTGAAGTTGCATAGGTAGAAATTTCATGTTCTCTTTTAAGATGAGAAAATGACACTTTGCTGGCTATTCTCACATTATCATTCATTCCACCTTCTCTGGGATGACTATTACTTTCTGTGTCAACAAAAGCAGCATGAAAATCAATTATTAATCACAATCCATACCTCTATAAGAAAAAAAATGGTTGTTTACAACCAAAGGCTGCAAAAAATGTATTTTTTTAACTAGGTGGTTTTTGTTTGTTTGTGGTTTGGGTTTTTTTGGTGGGGGGTTACTACTTCTACTCAACAATGACCAAGAGACTCTCTTGAGAAGATGCTAATGCCATTCTCTTTAAAACAGGATAATGGAGTCTGACTCATATAGGGAGGGAATCAAGGAAATGTTATTGTTAAGAGCTGATAATAAAACAATATTATAGAGTGTTTCCCCATGTGAAGTGTTTGCTTATATGTTGGATAAAGAATGCCAAGTTTTGCTGTAATATCGTCATTAAAGCTTGACTGAAACTTCACTGGTAAATCTATTGGTATTTTGTAAGCCAAACAAGGTCAAGGACAGGCAGCTGCATATGAGTAGCTCTTCCCATAAAGAAGACTGACATCATTGCTATCCCTAGATGAACCAGCCTGGTTTTGGCATGTCTAATGTGGCCCGTAAAAGGCTGCTTCTCAATGATATGGTAAACCTATTCCAGGACTCTACTATTTCAGGCTGCAAGTGGGACTCGAAGGATGGAATGCTTCCTTTTGAATATATATATATATATATATATATATATATATATATATTGTTTCTACACATCGAAAGATACCCCTTTCCCTGATAATACTTTTCTCTCTGATATGTTCACTTTGTGTATGGAACTATTAGTATTCCGTTATGCGAACTCCCACATACAACCTGCAATGATGTACCACCTTAAACAAAACTTGGCTGAAGTGTCGTTCTAGCTTTCTCTTGCTTGAACTGGGGATAAGCTTGTTTGATTGCTTACCTATATGGTAACGTTTTGTCATTATATTCTAATGTCGACATTCTTGTCTTTATGTCTATGCATTCTTCAGCTTTGAGGATAACAGACCCTTCATCAAGTAAGAATGACCTGAATGACTGATAAATTCCATTTATCAGTGTGGTCCCATGAACTGGCTGTCAGATCAGTATTTAAAAATCATTTACAGCTTCTGTCATTCACATTTGAGAGAGGCAGAAGAGCAAACTGGGCAGGAAAACCATAAGGCCTACAGTTTCTATGCTTCATGTTTCTTGATTGGCTGTCATCTGGACTTTCTTGTGATCTACTATAGTACAGACTTGGGATACCTCCACAAATGCTCCCCAATGTGTTATAATTGTGCATCAGATCATGCTGAATGCAGGTTTGGAGTGGTAATTTCACCTTGGAATGATTGATATAATTCAGGAGTAAATATTCAAAGGAATTCAGGAGTACTAATGTGCTTCGTTTTAACTGATACTTCAAAAGAAAAGTCCTGAATTGATCATTCTGGGCAACACATGGCAAATTTTACTTTAACTATCAGTTCTAATCAATCAATGATTGCTTGGCAATACTTAAATAGTTCACTTCTGAGTTTAAAAATGATGCCTTTGAATAACACAAGTCTGTATAAAATTGTTAAAAGTTAACAAACAAAAAAGCACCAATTATAGGCCTTGGATAATAATGTACCATATCTCCTGCAAGGAAAACTTTGAATCAGGAGCATAAGTAATACAAGTGTCTATACTTTACAGTGGACTTTCAGTTTGTTCTTCTGGTGAAGAGTCCTTTGTGTTCATTTATCTTGTCTCATTTTCATCTCTGTCATTCTTTACCTCTTTTACAAGATTGTGGAATATAATCTATTTAAGATGCTTTCACTTTACTTGCAAGTGTCTTTTTGGCATCAAAACCAATCCAAACTGTACAATTTCTCCTTAAACCCCAAAGATTTTTCTCGTTGATAAACTAGCAATGCTAGATTAACTCTACTGATATATGAAACAAACCCTAATAGTAAATGAAATGTAACTGTTTTGTGTGAGTGGCATATGCATAAAGTCTGAAAAAGCAGTTGTAGATTATATCAGATGAAGTTGCAATTTTGTTTTGTATAGATTCTTGAAGACACGCACTTCAATCTCTACATCCTGAGGAGCTCTGATGCCCTTGGATGGTAGGACAAGCTCAGAGCCTTGACCCCATTGTACGTGCAAAACTGCCCTCCCAATTGAAATGCACAGGAAAGCCTACATGCAGAAGAACTCCATGGGAGCATTGGAGCCTCCAAAGATCTTTGGACTGGAGCTTCTTCATTTATAGAATAAAAGTATTTTGACCACAATCTAGCATCTGGTCCACACACATCTGGCATTTATCTTTTCTCTTTTTTTTCAGCAGAAGGCCACTCTGCTTCCGCATTGGGAGACTTTTGCTGTTCAGGAGCTGCTGTGAAAAACATAGTGCTTTTCTATATATGGCCCATGTGTATGTAGAAGCTGCAGTGTGTGTGCTCCAGAGCTTTCCAAATGACTTCAATGGCAGGTTCCATTTCACTTGCACATCTAATTGCCTGAAAGGATCTCCATCCAACACTAACAGTTAATGTAGGAACCAGCACAGCCATGAGATTTGTACACACATTGGAACTCCTGCAAAGATTTGGATTGGAGCTACATAATAAACCACTGCTTATACAAACAGTACAGTAAAAAAGATTTCCGCGCACACACACACACACACACAGCATTAAAAAATGCTTTCTACTTCCACTGCATCTCTCCAAACCACAAACTTCTTAACATTCAAGGGATCTTTAAAGGAGAACCAGTTAATGATTCATCTCAGAGAAGAGGATGCTGGGTGAAATTAAATGATCAGAGAGTGGTGATGCAATCTGACTTGTACACTGAAGATTTTTGTTAGTTTGTTCATTTTGGATGGTGGTTTTGGTGTTCAAAAGAGCAATCCTAAATTCTCTGATAGAACACTCCAATATCAGAGCCTTTGATCTATCCTATTGCCTTCCCACTTGCCAGCAAGGCAGAAGTGAGCAGGATGGCATTTTTCCCTCCCCTCTGTGGGGTTTTTCACTCAGGAAGAAAATGTAACTCTACAGGGTTGGTCTAAATGTCCCTCCATGTTGATGGGGGGAGCTTCCCAATTCCCTGAGACTGGAATTCCAGCCTTTGGAAGGAAGCCATTGCAGAGGTTTCTGTGGTCAGATCTCCTCTTCTGAAGGCAGACCTTCCCAGGAATCACAGGATTGCTCTCAAAATGTGCCCCTTTATGATAACATTTTAACAGCTGCCCATCTTGCAGGGAAATGTTTTGTGTACATTTTTAATTTGTCTATATTTCACACTTACAACATTGATGGAGGAAATACACAAGAGTGGTTCTAGTTTGTTACACAAACTACCTAAAGAAATCATCCCACTTTGGGAATGGATTTAATAATGAAGAAGAAAAATTCTTAGGAAGCAGATTTTGTACTACATAATTTTATTTTAAAAAAACAGCAACAATACCCCCAGCATTTAAACAATGATGACACAACCAATAAAACAAAGGTTGCTGCAGTCATAATCCCAGCAGTTTAAGAATAGGCATTACCTTATTAATGATTTTATTAAGCAATTACATAGTGCTTTAGAGAGTAAGCCTAAACTTTCAGGGAGGGCGACTGAAGGGACGTTGGAAGTTACGGGCTTCCCTCTCTGCCCGTGGACTTTCTTCTCTGCAGCTGGAGAAAGACTTGTGTCAAATCCCTCACCAAAAATCTTACACTGATAGTTAGTTGCCAGCTTTATCACTTTTTTGATCAAACATGGAGCAGACCTATGGGAAGGGAAAGATAGGGTTGATTAATTTCATTTATCTGTGCCAGGTGACTTGGACCTAAAATCAGATTAATGAGAATATCAAACATCCTTTCTGCTTACCATTGGTCATCAGCTGTACAACCATAATAAAAATACATAATAAAAATAGGACTTGTAGAAAAATGTATGGTGCACATTTTGCTATAATTGATAGTTATAGCATAGTGTCTGTATCACAGCAGAGTAATCAAAGGAATGATCCTGTTATGATTGATACTATGAACAAGTTAATAGTTTTTCCTCCTTTGGTTAAACATGACCAGTTCCTTTACTCTGCCTTTGTATCATTAATCATCTGGGGTTTTAGCATCCTTATAGATCAATTCTGATTCCCCTCACCTCAATCTGTCACCAATCTTCTTGAACTATTGCCCTCAGTATATTCCAAATGAAATAGTTTTATGCTGATCAGATAGATACTAATACTAAACTAATCTTAATCACAAATTTGAATAATATTACTCTTTAATGTCACAATATTATAATGTTGACTCATGTTCAGTTTGTAATCCATAACCTCTTCCTAAATTGTTCTCTGCAGTGATACTATGTAGGCAGTTCTAAGTTATACCTGTTCATTCCTTTTTCATTTCTTTTGTGTAACCTTTGCATTTATCCTACAAAATCTCATTCTAGCTTTCTAATGCATCACTTTACATGTTCAGACAGCTTGTTCCCCTGGAGTGTTTGCATTCCAACACACACACACCTCTGGACATCATCCTTTCCTATTACAGCGAAAAGAAAGAAATTAAGATATAGCATAGTGAAGATGATCCAAGCTAATAAGCCAGCCTGTGACAACAGGTACACAGAGTCATGATTCCTGCTCAGCTAAGCCCCGTGCAAAGGGTCATTCTGTATACATGTAGTGGGGGGAGGGCTTGAGATTGTAACTACTAGTCCTGCTCCCTCATTGTGCTGGTCCCCCCACATGTGGGAATGGGAAGTCTGCGCATGGTTTTAGTCTTCGTATAAGATTTGCTGCAATCACATTTATACCCTCACCATTCTAGTTATAGTCATCCCTCATTATGTAGTTTATAGGATGGAGTAAACCTCTTTTGGCCCCAATAAAAAACAATTGAGGCACCAAACTAATATTAAAAACAACCCAAAGGTATATCCTTCCTAGAGTTTTCTACTTGTTAAGATTTTTATTTCTCACAAGTGTTCCAGGAAAACTATTCCTTGAATGTCTTGCTTCTGATAATCTCCTTATATTTTTATCATATGCTTTTGAATAGAGAATGAGATTCTCTTCTATTTTATTTTTGTACAGTGCCATAGTTCATTTTAAGCACTTTAGAATTATTATTATTATTATTATTATTATTATTCCACATAATAATTTTCAGCCCACATTTGTTTATGACCAGTTTGTAGCTACTGGTTGTTGTACCTGAATTCCCTTCTTCACTAATTTTAAAAAATATTATTACCAAGAGCTACATAGACTTTAAAATAGTTTTGTTTCTCATGCAATAATTCTTGTCGCTTTCCTTTGTAACTTTTCTAGCTTCAGTGAAGATGTTGAAGTGAACCAGGTCTTCTGACTCTTGCATATAAACCCACAAAAGACCATTTGCTAATTTGATGTTGAGCCATTAATTGTTATTCAATCATGCTTTTTTTAACTCATTTGTAATCACTTCTTGCCTACAGTTCTGACAGTTTTTAAAGAAAATGTTCATATGGGTCTACATAAAAACAAGAACATTGCTTCATAATGTATTAGGTTCAGGTTGCCAACACAGGCAGATGCCTATATAAATACCTATATTGTTCTTGGCTGCTGTTAAGATCATCCTAATCTCCTTTTAAGAGTCCAGGTATGCTCATAGAATGGAGCAGACCCTACACAGGGTGAGCCCCCATCTGCACACACTGAAACTACCAAAACCACCCTTGGTATTTGCAAATTGCCAGTTTCATCAGGCCCACTTGCCATTTTCCCACCATCACCACTTCTCTAACCTTGATATTTGCATGTGGTTTTTTTCTGGTTTCAAAGGGAGTTTAGGATGATGCTGTGTATTCTGTTTCCACATATTTCCCAGTACTATAGCTAGATGTTCCTGATATTTGTCCAGTTAGATGGACAGCATCTCATTTCATTCCTGATAAATATTACTAATTGCAAAATTTTGAAATTTCTACTAAAATACAGGTAGGGGACAAAGCAGTCATGCAGAACTTTAAGAAAAGCTGGTCCCCAAACTGTACTTCATGTCAGTTTCATTTGTAATTCATTTGAAAACCTCACATACAAAGAGTTGGGGGAGCCAAGCCAACTGCTGAAAATGGTTAAAGCCAAGATAACTAATGGTGTAGTTTTGTGAGCAGCTCTATTTCACAAGCCTCTTTGAAAACAATAGGACAGATTCACAAGAGCACTAGGTTGCTCTTAAGCTGCTGCCCTATTTTTCAATAGGATAAATCCTTGCAAGAATGTGTTTTAAACCAATGGGCATGGAAGAAAGGAAGGCAAATCTAAACTACGGTGCATTTTCCTCTGCCATGCTGCATCGACATATTTCATCACATTTACACTGCTACTGTCCAAAAACATTTGCTATAAACCTGCTTTGCTAAAGAAGCATTTTCATGCTCATAACATTTTCATAACTGTATTTTTCTCCAAGTTCTAAACGTGTTAATAAACTGCACTGAATTCAAGAAACATATTTCTCACAAATATCCTTCTAATGCTTTTCCTTCTGCCAAAGTATTGCATGAAATGATTGTTTTGTGCATTGAATTGTTTTCTCTAGGAATCAAAGACACGTTTTCCTTTCTGTCTTTTCTTTCTCTATTTCTCAACAGGTCTTGGGTTATAGGTGCAATAGCTCTCCTCTGCCTATTAGGATTGACCTGGGCCTTTGGGCTTATGTATATTAATGAAAGCACAGTCATCATGGCTTATCTCTTCACCATTTTCAATTCTCTTCAGGGAATGTTTATATTCATTTTCCATTGTGTACTTCAGAAAAAGGTAAGGATAATGCTTCTTCTTCTTCTTCTTCTTCTTTGGTCAAGAGAAGTGATATGCCTGCTTTGTTGCCTAGAGATTATACCAAAACTTTACTGACCATGCCTTGCATTTTTTGTTGCCATGCCTGGACTTTCAGCCAGTTCACAGAACCTTTAGAATGGTACCAAATGTATCCAAAGTCAACCAATGGTAAAAGTGAGTAGATCTGTCTGGATACAGAATATTGGCATCAAGTATTTGGGAGCTTGGGTTGTGGATATTTCCAAATTCCTCCCCTGAATTTTCACCTAGATTTGGCCATTCTGATTTATCTGGCTTTGTCTGCAGAGTGGCACTGATATGGTAGTAATTCACTATTCTTTGTGGAGAGCGGGGGGGGGGGGAGTATATCTGGATATTGTATTAAAAGTGATTGAGAAATTTAATCTTTGCATCTGCCAATACGAACTGACTTATCTGTACCATCCACATTAATGTGCAGATTGGAACTTAGCTATCCAGCAGCATCTACACTTCCTACATTTTCTGATGCAGGTTTTGGTTCAAGAAAATATATATCAATATGTTTTAAAAAGTGTACTTTGAGAGCAAAAATCCATACTTCGGGAGAAAATACATTTAAAACACATATTTAAAAGTGAATGTTTGTGTGAATTGTTAAAAATTTTAAATGGCAGGTTGAAAGAGGAAGCTGCCACTAAGATGGGTAAGGCACTAGAGAGGGGCCTTCTCAGTGATGGGTTCTCTCTGGCTTTTAATTGAAAGGGATCTTATAGTACATTCTGGTATTAGATATTAGAAATTTTATTTTATTTTAAGTGATTTGTTTTTAAAAATCTTGAACTTTTAGGTGCTTTTATAATTTGTTTTATATAATAATCTCAACGAGGATGATTAGGGGTCTGGAAACAAAGCCCTATGAGGAGAGATTGAAAGAACTAGGCATGTTTAGCCTGGAGAAGAGAAGATTGAGGGAGACATGAGACATGAGAGCACTCTTCAAATACTTGAAAAGAGGAGGGCCAGGATCTCTTCTCGATCAACCCAGAATGCAGGACATGGAATAATGGGCTCAAGTTACAGGAAGCCAGATTCCAGCTGGACATCAGGAAAAACCCAACATAATACACTCACAGAAGAACAAAAAGAATGTAAATAGAACAGCAGAGGATGCAAAGAATAAAAGACAGTATCATCATGAAGCAAACAGAAAAACAGAAAGGAAACCTCCACACCTGCTACAAAGACTATAAAAAGTCTTTCGACTCTGTCCCACACAATTGGTTGAAAAAAAGTACTGGAAATATACAAAATACATCTGTCGATCCAAAACTTTCTGACAAGAATCATGGAGACATGGAGAACGACAATACACCTAACAACATTCAAGGACCATATACAGACAGGAAAAATAAATATCAAACGTGGCATATTCCAAGGGCCCTATGGTTTTGCCTGTGTTTCAATCCACTATCCAACATCCTTAACAACACCACATACGGCATTGACATAAAACACTAAAAACAAGCAAAGCATAGAATCAATCACCTCCTGTACATGGATGACATCAAAATCTATGCTTCAACTCTAACACAGATAAAAGGCCTCCTGCGAATCACTGAAGAACTGATGACAGACATGAAAATGGAAATTGGGATAGGAAAATGCAAGATGCTACACATAGAAAGAGGAAAATGGAAAGAAGAAACAACATCAGAAACACTAAATAACGAAATATTAGATAACATGGAAGAAAATGAAGCATACAAATATTTAGGTTTCCAACAAAACACAAAAATCAATCACTCCACAGTAAAAACTCAACTAAGAATGCAATATAAAACTCGCCTATCACAAAGCCTAAAATCTAAACTCAACTCGAACAGCATTTTCAAAACCATCAACACCTTTGCAATACCCATCCTCACATACTCATTCTGAATCATACACTGGTCACACACTGAACTCAAAGAAATAAACAGACTCAATTGCACCGAATTCACAAAACACCACATGCTCCATCCCAACTCATGCATTGAAAGAATAATAATCAGCAGGGAAGAAGGAGAACGAGGTCTGCTGGACATTAACAGAATTCATGCTAAACAAATAAAATCACTCAGAGAATTCTTCCACACCAAAATCACCCCACATAGAAAAGCAGATAAAAACTACACCCATTCAACCTAGCATTTCAAAATGAAGATCAAAGACAACCACTCACATTCACAGAGAAAAATGGGCACAAAAAGCACTCCATGCGAAGCACTACAACATAATACAGAACCCACAAATAAACCAAGAACAATCATACGAATGGCTCAGGAAGGGTGAGCTACTTCCAGAAACCGAAGGATTCCTAATAGCTATACAGGATCGAGTTATAGCCACTAAGAACTACCAAAAATACATCAGAAAAGATAACAGTGCAACAACAGACCTATGCAGGAAATGCCATCAATTCCAAGAAACAATAGACCACATAACAGGAGGATGTAAAATTCTGGCAGGAATAGGCAGACACAATACAGCTGCAAAAATAATTCACCAACAACTGGCCATAAAATTCAACCTTATCAAACAACCTACACCATACTATACATACTCACCTGAAACAATCTTGGAAAATGCAGAGCATAAAATATACTGGGACAGAACAATTCATATGGACAAGACAATACCCTGCAGCCAACCAGACATAATGGTCATAGACAAAAAAGGAAAACATACATACCTCATCGACACAGCAATACCGAATGACAAAAATGTTGTTGAAAAGGAAAAAGAAAAGAGAGAAAAATCAGTCACAGGCATCACATAAAAAAACTACACAGAAAACCTTCAGAATACATCCACACCAACATCCAGAAAGCTGTCATAATTAAAACATGCTCAATCGTCAGGAAATTCCTGAATCAATAAAAGACGGCATGACTTGGCAAAGCCTGTCATATCCGTCTAGAGAAACCACCATGAGTGAGAAAAAGATATATAATAATAATAGCTTTAGAACCAGAGCATGTGCCAGGCACTTTCAAGTTTTGGTCAATATCTAGCCCTTCAAAGAACCAATGTTTTTTCTTAAAATGTGTTTATACAAAATATGCTGCTCACTCCCCACAATCCCTCCACAGTACATAATCTCATCAAAGTGACAGAGGAGAAGAAAATGTTTAGTTTGGCTGTCTTGAACTCCTTTCAGATGAGATTAGTTTGCAATCCTATACCATTTGGGAGTAAGCCCTAGTGAACTCAATGGCATTGACTTCTGAGAAGACATGCACAGGATTCAAGTGTAAACCAACCTTCTCCTGCCTGGTGCTCTCCAGATGTGTTGCACTGCAACTCCCATGTTATATGTTATGGGGAAGACAAAAATCATTTCCATCATTAATTTTAAAATAATCCCTACGCATGAAAGTATTAGGTGCTAGTTCTGCCTTTCATCACACACTGCTGAACATATAAGAAAAAAATCCTCTGTTAGTCCCCCCCACTATATATTTTATATTCAATAAACAGAAAACCTATGTCGTGTTTTGAAAACTTAATTCTGATGTCTGAAAAGATATCTGGATTAGATATTCAAGATTCATTCATTGTTGTTTCATTTGGTTTAAGCCAGTCTATTTAAAGTGATGCATCTGTTTTGGAGTTCCTTGCTGGATCGCATATCTTAATGCTGGAAAACATCATACTTTAGAACAGATGTGGGCAGAAAATAAATCTATCCTGATGTTTTGGACATCATTGCCCATGCTGATAGGGGCTTTTACGAGTTGAACTCCAAAACATCTGGAGATCTACATTCTGCCTGACCTTGATTTAGAACCACGTTCCCCAACCTGGTGCCTATCAGGTGTGTTGGGTTGCAACTCTCAACATGAGAAGATGCTCTAAACAAAACAAAAAAAAAGAGAAGTAGGTGGCCCTAAGTTGTTTGTCATCAGTTTTCCACAACCCCACAGTCACCTCTGCATATCATATTCTCCATCCTGCCCTCATGGTTTATCTGCTTTGGGAAAATGAGAGTTCCACTTGCACTTTCTAACTCCTTAGGGAGGATGTGGCATTAAGGCTTGTGAGCCTTAACTCCCAATTTCCCTGCTTTTTGGTGCTTGGAAAACTGTAGAGTCTTAACATTGTTTTGTAAACCATGGTTTTTTTGTTTAATGAATTTCATGGCTTTGTGTAATGGATGACTGGATAGTATACAGTTGACAACCAACCCAGCGTAAGCCAGGATGTTATACCATTTTGACATCCAATATAAAGGCTAAGCTAGTGTTATGTCTGTTGAACCCACTTTTCAAGCTATTGAAAAGTTCAAATTAGACTGATGATTACAATCCAGAGAGCATAACTTTATGACTGTCTCATAAAAAGGAAGCACGCAGTTTCCTTATTACCATATTGTATTGTTTTCTATAAAAAACAAAATAGATAAAGAGGAGTACAGCAGCTGTATGTGTGTAGTGGGTAAAGGGCAACAAAGCTTTACCTGAGAGTAAATCCCATTGAACACAATGGGAACTACTTTCAAGTAAACCTACATATGATTGCAGGGTAAATATAGGAACCAAAAATTACTAATGAAACCTGCTTGAGTGGGTTAACCACAGGCTGGGAATCATGTTTAGTTGTAGCACAATCCTCTGCATGTGTATACTCTCAAGTAAATCCCAATGAATTGACCTAGAAATTGCAACCTAGTAATGGCAAATTAAGGCTGCAATTTGAAACAGGCTAACAAGAGAGTAAGCATCATTGAATACAGCGGGGCTTATCAGGCAGCAAGAGATCAAGGATCAGGGATCCATTGGAATCAATGAAGCTTTTTAAAAAAAAATTAACCAGGAGGGGGATTTGGGGACAAAGAAAGAGGGGGGATGAAGCTTAAACCATCCTCTCACAAAAAGCCTTGGCCTCTAAATACACAGAGCTTTCAGACAGAACTTACAACAAAATCCACACACCCCTTCAAGCTAGTGCATGGAAGTGAGACTTGGGCTGCCTCTACACGAGAGGTTTAAAGCTCTTTCAGGTCTCATAAAAAATTTTACCTCTACAAGAACGGAGCGCAAATCGGGAGTTGAGGCGCGCTATCTATTCGATTATGCGCATTATCGAATGCGTGTTAAATGGCGAGTTTTATTTTGCTGCGGCCCATTAAAGCGCATTTTGACTATGTAAACAAGCGATTCTCTGCATTAACTCCTTCTAAAGCGCATTTCAAACAACCGGTAAGGCCACCAGTTGTGCGCTCAATTACCTCCCGCGTACAGTCATTTGCCATAAAGCGCTTCCGAGAAGATGCGCATAATCGGAGAACCAGGCGTCAAACCGAATTCTTGTAGAGGGGGTTACAGACATGTCTAGGATTGAATTGAAAATCAAGCAGCAGGATAAAAGGACACACGAATAAAAGGATACACGGACACACACACGGACAATTGTGCTAATCAGGAAATGCTTTTGCTTCAGTTCTACCTCCCCATTGCATTTTTTAAAAATGCTGCAATCCTCTACATACTTACCTGGGAGTAAGACCCACTATATCCAATGGAACTTACCTCTGAGTAAACCTGCATACGATTGAATTAAAATCAAACAGCAGCAATTGTAGGATTATTGTGCTGCAAAGGAGATAATTCTCAGTAATGTCTCTCTCTCTCTCTTTCTCTCTCTCGTTCTCTCTCTCTCTCCATCCCCAAGGTTCCAGGCAGTTTTAAAAAGGCAGCAATCCTCTACCCACTTACCTGGGAGTAAGACCATTAACACTCAATGGAACTTACTTATGAGAAGATACTGATTTTCCACTAAGGGTTGAGGAGGCAGCCTTTTCCCTCAATGTTCCAATCTAGCTGATGCAGGAGGGAGAGGGGAGAGAGAGAGAGAGTGAAAAAAAATGGGTGAAAAAAAATTAAAAATCTATTTTTTTTTATTTGAAAAAATTAAACATTGTTTTAAATCGTGTTTGCATGAGACTTCTCAATAACAAATTATGAAAAAAATAATTCTGGTCAGGATGCACCTTAATTTCCCAGCAGATCACTGGCTAATCTAAGTCCACCATTATTATTCGTTCATTTCATGGCATCCTTTTTCACTTTTGAGGACCATGCATATCAATTTCAGGCATTGTGCTAGTGGTTCCAAGTCAGGTGTATAGAGGATATAACATGTGAGGAACTGTGGCTTAAAAATGAAGTGTCATCCTAGACAAATATTCAGGAGGGGTTGTTGTTGTGTGTATTTTCTCTCTTTTACTCTCCCTGCCTCTGAGAGAGATTTTTTTATATATATATACGTGTGCCAAGTACGAGTTCTGTCTTAAAGGATACTGATTTTCAGAAATAAATATACCAATTTCTTTTTCTTGCATTACTTTAATTTGCCTTGGGGTTATCAATGAACATCCTGAAAGGAATTCCTTATATGTGCCTTAAAATATAAAATGTAATAGGTATAAAGAATCAATGACTGTTTAATGAATTTTCCTCTATATGCCCAGACTTATCAATTTTCAAAGCTGAAGAATGGGTTTCCTGCTAATTAATGTTGCCATTTAATTGCTTAGGTACGTAAAGAATATGGGAAATGCCTGCGAACACATTGCTGTAGTGGGAAAAGTACAGAGAGCTCCATTGGCTCAGGAAAAACATCTGGGTCACGAACTCCTGGACGATACTCTACAGGGTCACAGGTAAAGAGTATTGCTTTAGCTTGAAGGGAGTCTGAGCAATTTGGTTTCATACCCAAACAGTTAAATGCTTGGTTATAATTGCAGTTCAATATCTGAAAGCCTAGCTCCACTTATACGTGCTTATCATATTAGGTTGTATTTGCATTATAATTGACTGGTGTATGTTCCACATAACATGAGACTTCTACTTGAGATCCCTCTTCCACCATCTCCCATAATGTATAGGATTATTTGCCCCATGTCTTGTCATCATCACATTGAGGAGGTGTTCTCCCCAGCCCCTTTCCACATCACTTGTTGTCACTTGCAGGTATGGGAGGAAACCCAGCCAAATCACATCAGGAATGATAATGTGATTTAGAGAACTGATTCCACAAAATGTTTTGGCAATGTTTAGAAAATCTAAGCTGAAACCTCCACACCACTATATTTTTTTCCCCCCTTTCTCTCTCACATTTACTACTTTTGGAAGAGACGATAGTAAAGTTGATTAGATGCTTAAATATTCAAACGTTGACTATTGTGTCATCTGGCGAGCCTTTTCCACACCACGGTTGGTTATTTCCCTGAAATAACCAATGCAAATAATCAACGGTGTGCAGAGTTGACTATTTCCACAATAGTTGATTATTGTGTCGTGTGGCAGGCTTCGTTGACTATTTCACATTCCTCCAGAGTCGTGAGGCAAGAGTAGCAGAAGCCCCTGCCGCTCTTGCCCAGCAGGGCTCCATAGACATGTATCAGTGCAAGGGGAGCCATGCTCTACTCCTCCTGTTCCGTTACGTGGCCTTGCTTCCGGGAACGTGCATGTGCCATCCCCAGGTGGGGCGCTGCGATTGGTGGCGCCCCACATGTTCGCAGGGATGTGCACGTGATGTCCCTGGGTGGGGTGCCATGATTACTGGTGCCCCACATGCTTCCCATATGTGCACATTCCATCCCTGGGTGGAGCAAGGTGCCATGATCAGGGGAAGGATTTCTCCCACAGTTTACGGAATGGCAGTCCATTGTGGATATCGGGGCGAGGGGATGGAAGCATTTCTTCTGTGGCTTCATGTTAAATATCAAGCCACAGGAGCAATCCTTCCGCTTACACCAATTTCTCCTGCAGCTTGATGTTTACGATCAAGACACAGGAGTAATCTTTCCACACACCCGCCCTGATATCCCCCCTACCCCAATCACGGTGCCCCACCTAGGGATGGGACATGCATGTCACAGGAAGCAGGTGGGGAGCCATCGATCATGGTGCCCCACCCAGGGAAGCATGTCCCAGGAATCATCCCTGCAGAACAGAGCAGGAGGAGCAGAGTGTGGCTCTGGCTTACTGTGGGAGCCCCATGCAGGCTCAGGTACGCTGCCAGGTACTAATAGTGGGGGGTACCTGGCATGAAGGAGGATTCTCATGGAAACCAGCACCGCTATTCAGTGGTAGGACAGAGAGGGGATGGGGTGGGCAGAGGATCAGGTAGTCAATGCACAGTTAGTTAATAGTCAACTCACAGTTGATTATTATGATGTTGTGTGGGAACTACCCCCTAAATAGTCAACTGTGGAGTTGACTATTAACACATGGTTGACTATTGTGTTATCTGAACTTGCCCATTGTATCTCTCACTTTCTCTCTCTGTCAAAATGTAAGCTGTATATTCCTTAGGTCAGGGACCTCCCTTTTTTTCTTAAAGAGTATTGTCATGAAGCAGTGTATATATCTGAAAGATAAATAAATGAACTAATAACAATTTGTTAAAGCTGTTCCCCAGGGGCTCAGCCCTCACGCCCATCATATATATGTCAGCTGGGTCATTTCATGTACTTCTTTTATTTTGAACTGTTGTTTTATTTTGAACCATCATAAGGGATGCTTTTTAATATATCTTTAAACACCCACTTTACTTTTAAAGCAGTGCAGATCAGACTTTGCACATTAATGAATACATCATACAGCAGGTAGAGAAGACCCAACAGCAATATGTAATAACTGGCCAGGAGGGGAGAGATCAGGGGGCTGTTTAAACAGTCAGAAAGCCCCAGGGTGAGTGCACAGAGGCGCGGCATTGATTATACGACACAGCTGCAATTGCACACCCACCCTGGGCCTTTTCCACCGAAGCTGCGTAGAAAAAAAGATGAGGACATTTTTCTCCGGAGCGAGGCAAGGAAATGCAAGATGGCATCAAGGCAGCCCCAAAGCCTCACTCCAGATTGGTCACCTTCCACCGGGAAGAGGGTGGGCGTTGCTCCGGTCCCTGGATGGCCGCCCAGAAACCCTACGCTCCCTCCCCGGTGTTGGGATTACTCGACTCCAGTCAGGGGGAGGGAAAGTGTGGGGTTTCCCACGGATGCGGCACCAATCCAGCACCGTGAAGATGCCCCCTTAGTCAGTGATCTTTTGTATGAGGGGTGATGCAATGTATAAAATGCCCTTATTTAACCTCTGAAATGCTGGAGGATATACCATTCTCCTCTTCCTATCTGTGGACTTCCATATGTGCTGCAATGCATTCCTGCCTATTACCAAGTTTTCCACCTTCATTTAATCAGTGATCCCTGTGCTCGAATTGGAATGCTCTTGCCACACCCTTGAGGTTACATACCCTTCCTAGAAAATGCTGCCTTTAGCCTTGTTTGCTCTGAATTAATGAGAGCAGTCCAAGTTTCAATTATATATTTATACTACTAGATTTACCTTTTTATTCAGTAAGCACAGAAACAGATTCATGCAGTTCATATAAAATGTAGCAGCTTTTACAACTTAATCAATTGAAAAGAAACACAAATTTAGGCTGCAGTGCTAGTAGATGAAATTACACTTGACACTTCACCAATTTAATTTTGAACTGAAACATACAGGGAGTAACCATTAACTTCTTAGGAAAACAGTTTGTGATCTATGTTGCCATTGATGCAACATTGTTAATTCATACCCAAGAAGTAAGTTACGAAATTGCTTCCAGTATCAGAAGCATCAAGTGGAAGTAAAATATGCAAGATGCTGGCACAAATACTTCTCCCAACCAAAGAATCTCAGAGCATGTCCAAAGAATATACCGATCATAGAATTCAACTAAATTCCATAATAAATTTGTTAGTCTTAAGATATTAAGTTTGAACTAGGCTTTATAAACGGTTTGTGTCCTTGGAAATGCTAATATCTAACATCCAGGTTAGATTGCTGCAGTGCATTTTATGTCAATTTCCTCTTGCTGTTTGAGACTTCAAATGGTATGGATCATGGCAGCTAGCTAGAGTTCTAACTGCAATGTTCCAGTGTGAATTTCTATATAAAAAGTTCCCCACTGATTAACGGTGTGTTTTCAGGCACAGTTCAAGGTGCTGGTTGTGACCAATAACGCCCTAAACAATATGGGATCAGGATACTTGAAAGACTGCCTTCTCCTGCATGAACCTGACTGATTTTAGAGATAGCTGCTTTGGAGTCCCTCCTTAGGTTGCCCTCAACATCAGAGGTCAGGGGGGTGATGACCAGGGAGAGGTGTCTTTTCAATGGTGGCCCCACATTTACTCAACATCCTCCCCAGGCAGGTTTGTAACATTGGTGATCTTCAGGCATCCGATGATGATGATGATGGTGATGATGATGATGATGATTAAAATTATCCAAAGCTTTTAACTGAGTAATTTGTCTATTTCCTTCTTTTACTACTTTGTATTGTTTGGGTTGTTTCTTGTTTGTTTATTTAGCTCTAAATTTGTATCCTACCTTATTTCTAAAGAGTCACGGTGGCTAAAAACAATAATATAAAAATATAAAACAAACACTCCAAAAACCCCTAAAACAGTAGATAAAAACAGAAATAAAAATTGCTGAGAAAAATACCAGTTCAGGGGGCATTTCATTGCCATTAAAACCTTAAGCAAGTTAGGCAAAATCCAAAAAGCACTTTAGAAATTGAGCTACCAGTGCTGGCAAGTTAAAACCAGGCACCCACATGCTTGATCAATTGCACATATATCAACAAAAAAGATGTGGACAGGTGTCACCTTCAAAAATTGCCCTGAAAGTCATTTCCAAGGTCACACATCGCTGCACACCATGGGAAACCTGTTGCAGCTCTGAAAGCAGCCCTGTATGAACCATGAAGCCATAGAAGCCAGTGCTGAGGGCACCGGTCCCATAGCTGTAGTACCGATCCCATAGCTGTAGTACCGGTCCCATAGCAGTAGCCATCTAATTTTAAGAAATATATCAATATAATTTTAAAAAATCAGTTTATATTTAATATCATTGTGTGTTCTGACATGGTGGATGATGGCCTTGAAGAAAACTGAATTTTCAATGTCTTTTTTCGCCTACAGCACTTATTGAGTCTTCATGTCTTGCCGGCTAAGCAGTGGAAGGGCCAAAGGGGGTACCATTATTGGGCTGGGCTTAGGGCATCAGCTGGCCTTGATCTGGCCTTGTCTGAAAGTAATGAATCGATTTCGATATACCACACACCACAATGAAGGTAAAGAGCTGTGGTATAGCAGAGGACAACTATCATTGAAGGGCGAAAGGTGCTATAAAGGCTCAAACAACAAAAATACTGGAAATTGTGACAAAACATGGCTTTGGATGGTGATATCGTTTTAACCATCCCATGCAGCTGTTTCAAGCCTATTACATATTTAGTTGCCAACTCATTTCCTATTATTTAATGCATGGATGTCCAAGTCAGGCTGTATTTACAAAGTCATGACTGTAATTGGGAAACATAGCCATTCCCCTTAAAGCAAGTTCAAGAAAACAAACACATGCTGTAAATAACATGTAGATACAAACGGGCAAATACAAGTTGTGTTTAAATAATCATGTTCAAAAATGTGAAGTTGCAAAGTTTACAGAATAAGCCAGCATCAGGTTATCACTTCCTAAAGAAGAGTATGAGGAAATTATTAAGTAACATCACCGTTACTGGCAGCATTACATTTAAAATCATCTTTGAAACAGGGACGTCACATTTTGTTTTGCGTTCACATGCCAGTAGTTTCGGCAAGCAGTGGGCACAGGAGATGACCCTCATCTGGAACATTGACAAAACATGAGGCTTCTTCTTCCAAGCAGATGTCTGTTCAGAAGTCACAGGGTCTATAAGAATTTAATCTACTCGTAGCCTCTAATCAATCCAAGCTTATTATACAGTCCGTCTCCCCTAGTTGATCATCCTTCATTTGGCTTAGTGGTGCCACTAGCAGTCACCAGCTGATATTGCTTTTCCAATATGTCATGAGACATCACAGAGCAAGCAAGCTAGATCAGCTTTATTTTTAGCCATGGCAATTCTTGAAACACCTGCCGTAGCTGCATGTCAGGTCGATCAAAGAGCTTTTCATTTTGGCCTCTTCAGACCCATTCACTTGGATTGTGTGGCAGCCTTTGTAGAATACAAAGTGGCTGTATAGTCACCAAAGTGTCATACCACAGAGCGGAGGAATACATTGGCACATACCTAACACACGTGAGGCTTCCCCATGGCTTAAATAAGGGCATGATCCAAATGTGGAACCTCCGTACAGTATCCTCTCCAGTAATAAGAATGTAGGTGAGGTCAGCCTTTGGCATGCTGTTCATCTGTCCTCCAGCAGACACAGGCGACAGCGGTACTGGGGATATCTCATCAGAAGCCTGTATCATTTGGACAGCCCCTGCAGCTTTAGGCAGTCTCTGCATGAGCTTGCCATTACCTTTGACCTTTTCTGTACATTCCTCTAGGTGGTAACATTCAATTTGTACAATGAAGCAAAGGTTTTTAATTTTTACCTTTCCGTGGATCATGAAACGGGAGAGTTACTCTTATTAATCTTCTTTCATATTATGGCTCATTTTGTATTCCTCACTTATTATCCATCAGCAAATCATTGGTTGCTTCATCTGTTGCTAACTCTTTTATTTCAGGGAGAGCAGAGGTATGTTACAGTTATTAGGTTCTGTGATTTCTGTAGGTGCTATTCCGAACACACTGAACCTACTCAGAGATGACCCCCAACACACATTTGTATGTATTTGGGGAATTGTTGGATGAAATACCATTGTCCAAATCATGCTAATGCAGTGAATTAGAGAAACCATAATGTTACTCCAATAAACATAATGAGCTCTATTTTTTCAGTAACAAAAGCAGCCCAATACTGAACAAACGCAATGCAGCATTGGCTGCCTTTTTCATTCTGGTATTATAATTAGTAAGCTTAGACAAAATGGCAATTTATTTTCCCTGTCAAACATGTATGGGTAGCTGTTTCTCTCCTATATTTTGCATAAATATTTCTGGGTGAAGGAATTATACATGAAATCAATTCTTAATAATTAGGGGATATGTCAGTATAACTGACAGGCGAATCCTATACATGGTGACTCAGAAATAAGCCCCACTGCATTCAATTGGAGTTTTAAACCCAGAGAAGTGTTATAGACTTGAAGCCTAAAAGAACTGGTGGATCTAATGAAACACATAATTAATCTTCTGCCAGGATTTCTTAGACATAAGAAAGACATAGAGCAGGATATTTTACTTTGCCTTCCTCCTTTTTACATTTCTAGAATGTGAGATTCTATGTACTTATAATTGCCTGTAACTTATGGTGTTCTATACCTTCTGATCATGCATTTAAAACAATTTTCTCTGAGATTGATACATAACAAAAATATTTTCCTTGATTCTAAATACATTCCAACATATCAAAAAGAATCTAGTTCCGGGGGGGGGGGGGGGGGGGGATGTTCCCAACTGATAATAGCTGTTTTTAACTTGTTCCATTTCCCCATGAAAATTCAGTAAAATCTTGCATAGTCTAGAAACTAGATTTTAAAAAAAAAAATCCCTAATACTATTATTTTTGAAATCATGGTTGAATTTCAGAGCTGATAATCCAGACCAGTCAATTTCCTAACCTAATTTGGAAAAGAAAATTGATCCATGGTGGTACTTGCTTCATCATCATACTTTTGACATCTCATATTTTTTTTAGAGTCATCTTGTATTTTTTCACATTTTCAAAGGAACCCAGCTCTTCATTTGGGTTAAAATTTGTGATTTATCAAGTCTAGTTCTGTTTCTAAAAATATCCTTGATGCTTAGAAATTTATTAATCATGAAGTCTTAGGCTGCATTGTACCCTCTGTGAGTTCTTCAACAATCCACCTTAGCATCTAAAACAGTTCCATTCTGAACAGGACCATTTCACATGGTTGCCATCTACTCAAATGGGTTCCACCAAACACCCCCTGTGGTGGCAGTTGTGAGAGGGGGGTTATGTGCCTTTGCTAAGCTTGGCTTAATGTTAGTTTATCCCCTACTATTCTTAAAAGGAATAAATTTCTATGGAATTTCAGGTACACACATATGGAACCTCCATGTCCAGATTGAGTGGTACCTCTGATTTGTCAGATGCTTGGGAAAGATGGGAAGAAATATTTGTTACCAATGTGTCCTGCTTGTAATGTTATATTAAATGTGGCTGGTTATTATTGGAAACAGAATGCAGGACTGGGTGGTCCTTTGGTTTGATCCAGCAGAATAATTCATATTTCCCTGAATAGTTAAAATGTCATGCTTCTATGTGTTGACTGGGTTCAAACAATATGATAACCAATGGTGGTTTAAATAGTCAATGGTTGATTATTTAACCCACCATGGGTTATTGTGTTGTGTGGAGAGAGTTTCTTAACCAACGGTTGGTTATTTGGCACCACAATAGTCAACACAAATAACCAACTTTGTGCAGAGTTGGCTATTTGAACCACCATTGGTTATCGTGTTGTGTAGAGGGCACCATTGGTTATTTCCTCAGCCACCATTGGTTATTTCATCAGCCAAAAGTTGCAAGGCAAGAGCGGTGGCTGCCGCTCTAGTCCAGCTGACAGGATAGATTTTTCAACAGCAATGGCTGATGGGATACTAATGGGAGGACTGAAGGGGGAGAACGGACAAGGGATGAGTGAGTCAACTCAGTGTGGACTAACAGTCAACTCAATGCTGGTCCTAATCCACACCATGGTTGATTATTATCATGTTGTGTGGGGAGTACCCCCTAGATAAACAACTGTAAAGTTGATTATTACCCGACTGTTGGTTATTGTGTTCTCTGAATGCAGCCAGCATGTAGAATACTGTACATTTCTGGCATCCTGGCTATCAATGAGAAGTGAAGAATGGCTATGCTCTCTGTACCATAGCAGAAGGTTATGGCAATAGAAAAGGAGGCTGCAGTATCCTATCTCTATGGAAAGCCGGCATAGGAGTAGGGATGGGGGAGAACTTTAAATTTGCGTTTGAACAAATCAGCACTTTCCAGATCAATATATGAATCAGAATGCAGTTGGATTTTGCAATGCAGTTCTCTAAACCAAAAATCTGTTCAAAATTTCATTTTTTAAAATGTATTTATTTATTTATTTATTTATTGCATTTCTATACTGCCCAATGGCCAAAGCTGTCTGGGCGGTTCACAAAAATTAAAACCATAAAGTATAATTTAAAGTATAAAACTTAAACCACAATATAAAAGCACAACATAAAAGTACAACCAGAATAAAACCGAGTAGCAATGCAGATTTAAAATACAGATTTAAAATACAGATTTAAAATATAGATTTAAAACAACAAAGTTAAAGGACTAAGGTGGAAAAATATTAAAATACTGTGCCTATAAAAAGGTCTTCATCTGGCAACAAAAAGAGTATAATGTAGGTGGCAGGAGAACCTTTATAGTGAGCTCATTCCACAGTTGGGGTGCCATAGCAGAAAAGGCCCCCCTCCTGGTTGCCACACACCTTACTTCACGGGGAAGGACCCCTGAAGATGACCTTAGAATTTGGGCAGGTACATATGGGATGAGGCGTTCCTTCAGAAGACCTGGCCCACACACCATGCTTGTAAAAATGTATATATTAGGCAAGCATGCATTAAAATACATATATTAGGGGAAATACATACAAAAATCCATAGGAATATCGATATGGATTTTAAAAAAGAATCACAAATTGATAGAATGGAATGTACTGAAGGCTGGAAAAGTGAGCAATCCAAAATTGACAGATTTACCCATCCCTGCAGAAGAGAAAAGGTGGCTTTTTGAAGATATATTTGGAGCCCTCTACATAGGTTCAATGCACATCCCTTTCATCCAGACCTCTTATTGCTGGTTTGCACTTTATATCAGACTAGCGGATATACTCGGCACTGCCCGGGTTCCTGAATAATATTAATTTCAGAAATAGTCAGGACAGAGTCCTGACACTGCTTTTTGTAGGGTGAGGGACCCCAAAAGCATTTTTCCCCCTCTCAAAGTGAACAGGGCTCCCCCTCACGGCCGGAGCAGCGGCTTCAGTTCATGGCAGTCTTTCTTAGCAGGCCTGGCCCAAGAGGAAGAAAGGAGGGGACAGGAAGAAACGAAGGCAAGCAAGGGATGAAGCCCAGGTTGTGAGGGAGAAAGGAGCGATGGGCAGGCAAAGCAGGCCCGGGTCGATACCACTCCCATTCTGGGATGGAGGAGGAAGTGTGGGTGAGATGGGGGACAGTGTCCATAGGTGGGCCATGAGTGACCAGGACGGGCGACTTACTGATTGATGGGTAGATTGGTCAGTCCCCAGACAGGCCCAGAGCTGCTCCCTCCTTCCCTACTGCTCCCGATAGTGCATAGCAACTGAGTCAGCCAGCCCCAGGCACTTTCCCTGGAGGCACAGAATGCTGACATCTGCAACAGCCATGGAAGCCAGGCAGGAGAAGCTACTGGCACCAACTCTGCTCAGTTTCTTCATCTAGAATCCACGGCTGGGGCCCAAGAAGGGGGAGGTAAAGGCCAGGCAGGTGGGACTCGGCCAGGCAGGTGAGCCACTTCTGGATGATGGCTGCCAAAGACCAGTAAGTCTTCACTCTGGGAGTTGTAGGCATAAGGCTATGTTTTTTGTTTTGTTTTATCAATTTTTTACTAAGATTTTTAAAAACAAAATAAAAGCCATAACAGAAAATAAAATAATAATAATAAAAATAAACATAACAACTACTTACTTCAAAAGCCTCAGCTTCAAATATCACAATTTCTAAATGAAAAAAGAACAAAAAGAAAAGTCGCATAAACGTCCATAAATGCAGATCAAATGTCTGAGTAGAAGTCCATTCATAAATGATGCCTGTATACAACTCTTTCAAATGCTGCTAATGTTGTTAAGTCTTCAATCCATTGCATTATAGGGAGTGTGGTTTTATCTTTCCAATGTTGTAGAATAATTCTTTTGGCAGTCAAACGGATTCAGAAAATCCATTTACGTTGACCGTGTATTATTTTCCAAGAAGCCGGTACGTAATTTAAGATGACCTGTACATCTGAAAATATTAAAGAGCCTTCTAATACCAAATTTATGTGTCTGATAATTTCCTTCCAAAAGGCGATGACTATTGGACATTTCCAGAACATATGAACAAAAGAAGGATTAGCTGTGTGACACTTCCAAAAATTAGTCAATTTGGACAAACCTTGATTAAACAGATGCTGTGGCATCCAATATACCTGAAACAGTATTTTTTGCTGGATAAGATGTAATGGAGATCCCTTGACATATCAGATACAGATGCCAAAACAGTGGTCCATTGATTAAATAAAGTAGGACATTCCAATTCCCTATTCCATTCCTGCTGATGCCCCATTGTATCATATTTATTCACTGACAATAAGTATTTATAAACATGTATCGTGGGTCGATTTACTTGGTCAGCCTCCGTAAGTGCTTCCAATAGTGAACGCTGCAAGACCAAATCTAGATTCTAACAAATGTTGCAGTTGCAAATACTGCCATTCAGCTGTGGCAAGTAATTTAAATTTATCATGCAGAGCTAAAAATAACAGAAACTCATCATCTGCACCCAATAATTGATCCAGGGTAAAAATCATTGTCTGTCCATGTCCACCATAAAAACATTTTCTTTCCTATTTATATTTATTGTTGTTCCCCACCTCGATCCAGAGGAAGAGGCGGGTTAGAAATATTATTATTATTATTATTATTATTATTATTATTATTATTAAATCTGGATTTCCTCATATAGTCAGTTGAGCATGAGAAAATGGATCAAACTGTAATTGGTGTGATGTTATATGTCACACATCTCTAATTGCTAAGATTGTGGGAGGAGTCCTTTCCACTTTAATATGCTGAGAACTAATGCCATCCATTTGGAAAGAGGCTTCAGACAAGATGATTCCAAAACTGACCAAGGTGGAAAATCAAATCTAAGTGGAAAGGACCAAAATTTGGTGCAGGTGAGCAAATAAGCCCGATGGTATATAGCAAGGTCTGGAAATCCAAACCCACAATCTTTGATTGGAAGTTGCATTCTTTTCAGGGATATTCTTGGTGGAAAGGAACACCAAAAGAATTTACGAAACAAAGTATTAAGTTTTGGAAAATATTTTCTAGGTATAAGTAAAGGGATTCTACATATAACATAAACAGTTCGAGGTATAGTATTCATCTTAAGTGTATTAACTTTGCCCCATAAACTTAACTTTAAGGATGCCCATCTATCAATATCTCATGAAATATCATTGATCAATTTATTTAGATTTAACTTAATCATTTGAGATATGTTTCTGGGAATGATTATTCTCAAATAAGTGATGGAATCAGGTCACCGATGAAATTGCCAGTTGGCTAATACACTAGAATGTATATTTTCTCCAATTGCCATTATTTCTGACTTTGACCAATTAATTAAATAGCCAGACAAATCACAGAAAGTATTAAACAGTTTCATCAAAGCCGGAACTGACGACTGGAGTTTTGGAATAAACAATGAAAGATAACCTACATGAGTCTAGGTTTTTTATTAAATCCTTTAAAAATACTTAAAACCCAAAACAATATGATTTTAGATTTTTCTGGTATATTGTACAGCCAGACCTATCTGTATGCCAACTTTCAAGTTTCTAACTCATCTGGAAGTGGGTAAAAATTTCCAGACATACTCAGCTTTATACAGAGAAAGACAACCACATATTCCCAGCATTTCTCAGGTCCCTGAATAATGTTAATCTGCTTCCCTTCACTTGTTGCCGATGCTGCTCTTTGTTGCTCCCTCGAGGAGTAGCATTGCTGAAGAGTGGAAGGAAGTAGCTCTCAGTGGGCTCAGGAAGCTCTGGGCAAGGCATGCTGGGATGTGTAGCTGTTTTAGAGACCTCGGGCAATCGCCAACATGGCCACATGTGATCCCTCAGATGTTTGAAACGCCTATACTACCCAGCATACCTTTGTCAGTCTGCAGGTAGCCCCATCCTCTGAGAGACAGTTCCTCAATACTTGCTGAGAGTTGTAGGCATTCCAGGAGTTGTAGGCATCAGCATAGGATTTGAGTCCCAGTATTGGGGAAAAGGCGGGATATAAATAAATAAATAAATAAATAAATACTGGGTTTTAGGATTTTTGGGGGTACACTGCACAGGAAGACCTATCAGTGTCCCAGATTTAAAGTTTGTAGCTCATCTAGAAGTGGGTAAAGATTTCCTGACATGCAAGCCCACAGACATACTTTCAGCTTTCTAGGTAGAGACTAGCTGATTTACCCGGTGGCTTGCCCCACCTCCGCCACCACTCTGCCATCCATTTTTGTGGTGTTGAGTATGGGTGCCGGCAGGCATGCAGTGCCTGCTTCCTTGGCTCTGTTTTCTCTCCTCGGCCTGGCTCCTGAGGTGACAGCGTGCGGCAGTCATAGCCAAGCAACCAACTATCAGTTGGCGATGGTTGTGGGAGCTACACAAAGAATCGGCCACGTGGCCATGCGTGACCCACCAAGATCTTTGAAATACCTATACCTCCCACCATGCCTTTGGTGAGCCACTGCCTGCGTTCTCTGAGAGGTGCTTCCTTCCTCTTGACATGGGCACCTCCAGTGAAGGCATGCTGGGCTGTGTAGCTGTTACAGAGATCTCAGAGAGATCACCCATGTGCCCATGATGATCCCCTGAGATATATGTTATGCCTACACTTCCCAGCATGCCTTCAGTTGCTGGGAGTTCTAGGCATCAGCCTAAGATATATTTGAAATTATTAAAAAATAGTTAAACCACAAAAATTCTGGATTTAAGTTTTTTTAACTTTGTACACGAAGACCTATCAGCATCGAAAATATCAAGCTTCTATCTCATCAGGAAGTGGGTAAACATTCCCGGACATACAAATTCACATACAGACTTTCAGCTTTATAGGTAGAGATTCAGGTCAAGCAGGATCTTGCATATGCCTGGATCCTCTGCTAAAAGGGACCTGATCCGTATTTATCTGGATCTGAAAACTCTATGATGTAGTTGTATGATATATGGGAGATTGTTGTCTTCTTGTCCTGCTTGTGGGCTTCGGGATGTTGGGTTCTGTGGATTCATGCTGTAGTATATGTGAAGGATTCTTTGCCCAGCAGAAAGATTTCAAACAGCAAACCAAAACCCCTGGCCTTATAGCAGAGATGTTGAAAGCCACCTTCCTAAAAGCAGGGAGAAGCAAGGCATTGTCTACCATAAACGTTCTGCTTGAAGTTCACCTTCCATCCCTTCCTCTTTTCCTTCTCCAGAGCCGCATTCGCAGGATGTGGAATGACACTGTTCGAAAGCAATCCGAGTCTTCTTTCATCACTGGTGATATAAACAGTTCAGCGTCACTTAACAGAGGTAATTATGGACTTTTCAAATATGTATAACCTTTGTCATTACAAGGGAGTCTAAAAGGTGATGCCTTGTTGACCTTGAAATGTTTCCTTGAATTAAAATGTTACAGCAGAGAATAAAAGAGGGCATCATGCACTTCTTTTCATTAACTAAAATGTTTTTTTTAATTTTGCTTCTTATTTTTAACATACATTTTCATAAATATTGTTGTTGAAAGGCAATTGCATTGGGGGCAGGGGAGTAAAACAGAATGTTCCTGTAGTCAACTGTTAGTGCCAAGAACAGGAAGGTGTCAAGCTTCATTGCTAGCAATGAAATGGGTAATTATGGAGTGATATAGTCTGCTAAGCATTGTTGTCCCAAGAAAAAAAGCAATTTTGAAGGCTCTCTGAAGGTGAAAACCTACTACATAATGTGGAGCAAAACCATGGTCCCCTGTGCATAGAATGGATGTGTGAGTCACTCGAGTCTCCAGATGTTCGTAGGAAAAATCTTTTTGAAACGTGTAGTAACTAGAGATACGGAAAACTCCCTCAACAAGGCTCAAAATTGGATATAGAAAAAAGCCCTGAGGATATAAAACAACACTCCTTCCTTCTTCCAAAGGATCCACCTTCCTGCCTCTTTCACCAGTAGTTCAGTAGTTGGAGTGACACCTAGCTGGAGCGGCAATGACGGGAAGTGAATGGGAGGGAGGGAGGGAGGGAGGGATGGGGTGAGAGTAGTGCTGAGCCAATGTGGGGGGCAAAACAGGGGTTAAAATGTTATTTCTAAACTTCCAGGCCCCTCAGTTTTTTCTTCTCCAGAATTAAGTGTGTTAGGAGATGTCTTTGTCTGAAAGATACCCAAAGTGTAGAGCAAAGGAATTAATTCTGATTCTCTCTTCTATTAATTAGTTTTAAAATTTAAATAGCAATGTTCTGTGCACAGTTCACACATGTATACAAAATTAACTGGGTTAATGTGATTAGGGGTACTTGGATTTACTCTTATAGAAGGCAAGGAATTGAAAGTGCCCACACGTGATGTGGAATTTCCCTGGATTTATTTAAACATCTCTGAAGAACACATGTCCCCATATAAATGATGTTAATGAGTTGATTTTTATAGTCTTTGGACCTTCCTTTGATGAGTCTTCAAACACTTGCTGGATACGGTTTGCTACGATAATGCTGTCTGATTTATTAGACTGTCTAGCATCCCAGGAATGATTTGTGATTACTGTACCTGTGCATTGTATACATTGGATACTTTGCTCTCCAGAATAAAATACTGCAACAAGAACAAGCATTTTGGAATAGCAATTTCTTGACTTGCTGCTTTTGTTTGAGCTATTGAATTTCTTTAGATATGTTGTTAGCCAGATAACCAGATACCTCACCATGAATGTTGCTTGTTATTTTCCAGGCTTCAGTCTGACCCCTTTTTTACACACTTAATGTCAGCCAACAGTTCACAGTTCAAGCTGGGTGATTTGGGCCAGCTAGCACCTGCAATTTTGTTCACTTTTCCTTATGATGTTTCCTTTTTGTCCATCACTGGCTTTAACAGAGTCTCCTGTCTGCACATCTGCCTGTTAGGAAAAAAAATACACACACTAGTTTAAAATATCAAAAGCCAGGAGCAAAAAAATAAAATCAGCAAATCCATAAAAGCTTGTCTGGACAAAAGACCCCTTACCTGCTTGCTTCTCAAACAACAAAGCTGAGCTCAAGTGAATCTCTCTCTGATTATAATGCTCTGTTCTGCATTTAGATGTTTTGGTCTGATCTTTAAAGATTGTGTAATACATTTAAAAGATAATCTATCGATCGATCTATCTCAAAAATATTTATAGGCTGCCTTTAAGGGCAGAACCCTTTATGTGCCTCCATCATGGGGTGCTCGCCTAGATGAATTGAGCCACTCCCTGTCTACAAAAGTCTTGCCTACTTTAATTAGGAATCCTTTCTCTGCATAGAGCATCTTCCACCATTCTCTATAAGCGATTCCATTGTACAGTAGACAACAGCTTTTGGAGAGATTATTTTGGAGGGCATATGAAGACAGAAGTGTGACTCTTGTTTTCCCTTGGCCACTGGGCCCTTTTCAGCTTCCGTAATTAGCAATACTTCAGAGTATTTTGGCTTGTGAGTTATCTTTGAGTTGCAGAATTAGTATCAGTCTAGACAATGTAAATCACCTCTGTATGAAACAAAGAACAGATAATGGGACCAATAGAATAAATTTAGGAAATACATAATTGCAATAAGACTTAAATAAACTCCACTATTTATGCCAAATGAAGTTTTTTTAAAAAAAAAAAGAATTCCCATGAAATTGTTTCTTCTGATTGGCCACCCACCAATCCTGATTCGCCAATTTGTGGTGATGCCCAGAATTCGAAATGTCTAAATGTCCAGTGGTCTATATCCTTCTTAAAGTGTGTTGCCTAGAACTAGATTCTGTACTTCAGGTGTGATGTAACTTGTAGAATAAAGTGGAACTATTATTTATCATGATTTGGAAACTATAGTACTATTAATGCAACCTAAAATCACATTTTTGCAACAGCATCACATAGCTGACTTGTATTAAGCTTGCAATCATCTACAATTCCGAGATACCTTTCACATCTACTGACTGCCAAGCCATTTTTTTTATTTACCCAAATGCAGAACTTTGCATTTATCTATTGGATTTCATTTTGTTAGTTTTAGTCTGGTTTTCCATTCTATCAAGGTATAATTTTATTCCTCTTTTCTGTGGTGTTATTTATCTCTCTCAGTTTTGTGTCCTCCATGCCTTTGGTAAGGATTCCTTTCACCTCTTCATCCATAACATCAATATACATGTTGAAGATGTGAAGAGGACAAGGTGCCCATCATAGCCCTGGGGAACTGCATGGAAAACCTAGTGGTGACTGACCAAAACAGAAAGAAAGAGATCTTGGGGTTGTGGTCAACAGTTCAATGAAAATGTCACCCCAGAGTGTGGCTGCTGTTAAAAGGAAAACTCCATGTTAGGAATTATTAGGAATTGAGAACAAAACTGCCAATACCATGCTGCCTTTTGTACAAATCTATGGTGCAACCACACTTGGAATACTGTGTATAGTTCTGGTTACTGTACTTTAAAAAAGATTTTGTAGAGCTGAAAAAAGTGTGGAAAAGGGAAACTTAAATAATCAAGGGGCTGGAGCATCTCCCATTTTCCTCCCCTTCTCAAAATACTAGAACCCAGGATCATCCCATGAAGCCAGTTAATGGGAGATTCAGGACAGATAAACGGAAGTACTTCACACAGCACATAGTTAAACTGTGGAATTTGCTTCCACAAGAGTAGTGAAAGTCACCAATTTGGATGGCTTTAAAAGGGGGTTAGATCAATTCCTGGAGGAGGAGAAGGCTATCAGTGGCTGATAGCTGTGTGCTACCTCCAGAATCAGAGGCAGTAAGGCTATATATGCCAGTTGCTGGGGAACATGAGTAACTAGATTATCATGGGGAACTTTTTTCAGATGCTTTGCTGAACTCCCCCAATCCACTAACAGCTTTTCCACACAAAGCATTTCTTATGCACCTGCCATTCACAATTGTTCACAGGTTCTTAATCACAGTTGTTTGCAGGTTCTTTAGATGGCATCGTGACCCTACAGCTTTGTTTCTATTTTTAAGAGCACTTTCCCAGGTTTATTGAGGAAAATGGAGTATTATTTCCGAAAGTGAAAGGAAATGTCTTTTTCCTCCTTGTGTAATTGCATTATTCTGCTATAGCACAATACCACCTAGAGGTTATGTAGCAGAAAAGCAGGCAAGGAAAATCTCTTTGTGTAGAGCTAGGATACCAATTCTGTGACGAAACCAAAAGTAGATACCGTGGATTAACAGCCTGGTTTTAAAAAGCTCTAAATTAGTAACCTAATCAAAAGGCAAAATAAGGTTGGTCTGATATGATTTATTCTTTTTAAATCCTTGCTTTCATCTACCAATCACTACATTGTTCCCAGGATGCTTAGAAGTTTATTTCTTTATACTCTGTTCTGGTATCTTCTCTGATACTGAAGTCAAACTGCCTGGTCTGTTGTTTCTCAGATTCGCCTTTTCCCCATTTTTGAAGATTGGAACAAGATTTGTCATTCTCCAGTCCTGCAGCACCTCACCCATTCATCAGGATTTATCAAAATCCTGGTTTGGGTTATGTTATTCTGTTATTATGTGATGCTGAAAAACATTACAAAATGAAATAAAATTCTAGAAGTTCTAAGAGTGCACCAGTGTGTTTCTGTAGTACCCTCAAGTGAAATTCATCTGGCCACCCTGAAGACTACTTCAAGGTAGCCAGGTATTATCTGACCAACTTCTTGTACAAATTCTATTTTTGCCAGGTTGCACGTAGTTCCCGTTTTGGCAGAGAAAAATGGAAGTTGAGCAGTTCTGCCTTCTCTTTGTCATGTGTTGATATTTCACCATCCTTTCTGAACAGCGGACCCACCATGTCCTCCTCTTGCTAAAAGCCTTTTGACGCTCTTTCCATTCCTTCTAGCCTCAGCTCATTCTAAGCTGTAGCTTTCCTGACACTGCCCCTACTTTGCCTCTACTCATCCTGGATTACCTTTTGTTCCATCCATTTTTTTTACACGCCCTTTTTATTTTCATCTCATCACTAAGCTTTTTTGTGCTGCCCTTTTGGCTTTTTTTTTTTTTTTTTAATCTCCCACTTAAGTGCCTTTAATAATTCTTCCCATCAGGAAGTCATACCCATCTTGGGTTTCTCTTCCCATTGTTTTCTCTAGCATTTCTTGGAGCTTATTAGTAATAGGTATACTGAAATCCATGGTACGTTTGGGAATGCTCTCCTTTAGCTCCCCATAAGATCAATAATTCTAGCATTCCATGTGTAGAATCCAACAATGACCTACCACTGCCGGTGCCGGCGGCGATGTAGCACTTCCAGGGGCAATACCCCAAACAACTGAAAATGCAAGTTCCTGAAATGGGCAGATAACAGCTTTCAGAAAGTGTGTTTCCGGTCATTTGAGGACTTGCCCCCAGAAGCATTACATCGATGCTGCCAGTGGTAGGGGCCACACACGCACTGTTTTTCTGGGGATGGTTGTGTGTGCAGTGGGAACTGGCAGTGGTTACCGCCAGCAGTAGGCCACCGTTGGATCCTACCCCCTGGTCATTTTCCCCCAAAGAGTTTGCAGAGTTTGTCTCCTAGTTGATATCTCAAGCCTTAATAAGCAACTTTTATTCTGAATTCTGAGAGCCAAACTTGACCTGACAAATGGAGATGGTACCAGCTGGGAGGAGGCTGAATTAACAGGATGAGAGCAAGCATGAAGAAGGAATTTCTACATCAGTCTTCAATCCATTGCATAATTAAAGGTGAACATTTATCCTTCCAGTGTTGTAATATCAGTCTTTTAGATGTCAACAGCGTGCGGAGAATCCATTTGCGTAGACCATGCATTAACTTTAAGGAAGCAGGTAGATAAATTAAAAGGACACATACATCAGCAAATATTAAAAAATGTTCCAGTACAAAGTTTATCTGTATAACAACATCTCCCAAAAAGAGGCAACTATTAGGCATTGCCGCACCATATGGTTAAAAGAAGCATTAGCTGTGTTACACCTCCAGCAATTAGCCAACTTAGACAGATTCTTATTAAAGAGACATTATGATATTGAATTGACATGGAATGAGTTTTTGCTGAATAAGGTATAACCTGAGATCCATAGATGCTTCAGATACTGACGCTAAAGCAGCAATCTATTGATTAGGCAAAATGGGACAATCTGGTTCCCTATTCATTCCTGCTTAACCATCTGTATATCATATTTATTCACCAATAATAAGTATTTATGAACATGGATCATGGATCAATATTAATGATGGGCCTCAATAAGTGCTTTCAATAATGCTGTAGACTCTGATGCTGTATATTATAGAATCACAACACTATAAAAGCGCCCGAGCCAAATCTAGTTACTTACAAATGTTGCAATTGCAAGTATTGCTATTCAGCTGTAGCAGGCAATTTGTATTTGGCACGCAATGAGAATGACAAAAACTCATCATTACCCCCCCCCAGTTAATCCAAGAGAAAAATTAAGTTATCCATTCAAGTTTGCTACAAAAACATTTTCTTACCAATTTTTAAATCTGGGTTTCCACATAGAGTTGATTTAGCGTGAGAAAATGGATCAAGATGTAATAAACATGACATTATAAACCACATATTTCTAAAGGCCATAACTGTGGAAGGAACTCTGTCCATTTTAATATGCCAGAAATCTAATGTGAGCCACTTAAAGAGAGGATCCAGACAAGAAATTTCCAAAACTCACCAACGTGGAAAAGCTGATCTAAGTGGATAACAAATAGGCCAGGTGATATAAAGCAAGTTTTAGAAAGGGAAACCCACCTTCTTTAATTGGAAATTGGATTCTTTTCAAAGATATTCATGGCAGGGAGGACACACACACCCATTTATGAAACAGAGCATTGAATTTTTGAAGATATTTGTCAGTTATAGATAAAGGAATCCCATGTATAAAATAAACTATCAGAGGTAAAGTATTAATCTTGGATGTATTTAACTTACCCCACAAATTCAACTTTAAAGACACCCATCTATCTAAATCCTATGAGATCTCATCAACCAACTTATTCAAATTGAGCTTGATCATTTGAGATATATCTCTAGAAATAAGTATTCCCAAATAAGTAATAACATCTGGGCACCATCAAAATTGCCAGCTAACTAGTATGCTATGAGATATTACATCTCTAATCAGCATCAATCCAGACTTGGACCACTTAATTGAATAGCCAGACAAATTACAAAAAGTATTAATCAATTGCATCAAAGTTGGAACAAACAACTGGAGTTTTGAAATAAACAATAAAAGATCCTCAACATAAAGAATAATTTTAAATTCTAAACTGTTTTGCACAAAGTCATGAATACTACTATTCTGTCTAATAGCAGAAGCCAGAGGTTTCAAACATAAATCCAATATCAAAGGAGAAAGTGGACATCCCCGTCTTGTACCTCTCCCAGGTGGAAAGAAAACCTCCCAAAACAACTCTAGCTCTTGGGGTTGAATATAACATTCTAACCCATTTTAAAAATTCTGCAGGAAAGCCAAAATTAGTCAACATGGCGATAATTAATTTCCAACGAATGCTGCCAAACAATGGCAGCCGGGTCTGTTCTATCAGTTTCAAACTCTCAGATCAACAGCTATTCTAAGGTTATCAGCCCCTGTTTATGTTTAGTAAATCTCATCTATCTGCTAGAATCAATGTTGTGATAACATCTTGCAATCTATCAGCCAGAATTGCAGTTAATATTTTAATATCTGTGTTTATCAGTGCAGTAAGCATGATTCTTGCCAGGCTTAGGGATAATAGTACTATAAGCATCATTTAACAATGAAGTAAGGGAACTTGATTCAAAACTATGACTATAAAGATGAAGTTTTGGAACTAACAGGTTGGAAAATGTTTTATGCACTCAATTGGAAACCCATCCGGACCAAGTGATTTCCCGGCATTTGTATTCCTTTTGGCATTTCCTCAATACACAAAGGAGCAAAGAGGAACTGTGAGGCATCTAAATATGGAAGATATAAGGAGGGAAAGCATCTATGTCCTGCTCTGATGTTTTCTTCCCTTACTATACAAATCACAATAAAACCTTTAAAATTGTATATTTATATCTGAGAGAGAGAAATACTGTATCATTCTCATCTTTGGCAGCTGAAATAAGATTTTAATGTTTTTGCTGCTTAAAACGATGTGCCAAAATCTTACCAGAATGCTTACCATTTTCCCAGTATGCCTCTTCTAAACAGGTTAAGGCAAATACCACCTGCTATGAAAGAATATTATTCAACTCATATTTAACATTCTGCAACGCCTGATAAAGTTGTGGAGTTGGGCAGGTGGCAAACTGAGTTAAAAGAAATTTCAACTTCTTATTTAAAGATATTTCTTGAATTTTGTTTTATTTTTTTCTTATAAGAAGCACAGATAATAATTTGGTCCTGTATAAAGCCTTTCCTGGCCTACTCAATTAATTTTGTAATATTTAAGTAACTCAACAGAAATCTGTAATTTAAACACGTCATCATTAAGAAGAGGAAGTCCATGCAGATTGGGGCATGGTCTGAAAGTACCAGTGTATCCATCGTAGAAGTATTTATTTGACTTAGCAACGATGTAGAAACCAAAACATAATCTAATCGAAAGCAGTAATAGTGGACTGGTGAAATAAAGGTGTGGTCCCTCTCGCCAGGATGCAAAATTCTCCAAGCATCAATCAAACCTAGTTCAGCCATACAGGCCTGAAGTGTAAACCTCACTGCAGTTTGCCTCTTGGGAGCAGGCGTACTCCTGTCTAGCAATCTCATTAAAGCTTCCACCCACAATCTAATAATCACAGCCGAGATCAACCAATTTGCTAAAACATTCATGGATCATAACCAGAGAATAATTATTAGCCCTATACACATTTATCATGGTATTACCCTATCAATATATTTCCCAATCAGTAAATATTGTGACCATCAGGATCAATAATCACATGTTGATCTGAAAAAAGAGTCACTTATGAATTAAAATAGCAAACCCTTTGAACCATGTCAAGTATGTATTACGTAGACCTCCCCAACCCAATCTCTTCTCAACAATGTTAATCTGCACCCCATCAAATAGATTTCTTGTTTTTTGTGTGTGTTTTTAAAGCCAGATTGGGATTAAGTACTTTTAGCTTTGAGGGACCTGACTTCTTTCGTATATGGTCACTAGTATAGTGCCTGCAACTTTAACTGTTGTGATGAAGAGGAAATATCACCAGGAACTAATTGCATACAAATGACACTGGCTGAAATTCCCTTTTCTCTACCACTGTTAAAGTTACATGAGCCCTGTCCTCCTTTTCATATGGTCATCCTAGATGGTGTTCACTTTCTGAGCCTCTTCCTTATTCAGTCTCTCAGTCTTTGCGGAACTAAGCAGACAAGTCCCTCCTTACATAGGGCATTTATTGTGCACTTCATAAGTAATTCCTCATTCACAGTATTTTGTGGGTGCTTTACACAATGTCGCCATCCTCCGGGGCCTCACCTGTGCTTTCCAACTATTATAGTGGGGAGGGGGGGGTTGTTCAAACAAGGAAAGTTTGGTATTTCTGTGAATGGCAGCATGATACCTTGTTGTATTTGCACAATTCTGCTATACCACAATGCCATCTAATGGTTGTGTAATGGGACATATAGAAAGGCTGAGAAAGAAAAACCCCAGAGGAAAAAGGTGTGTAAAGCAGCCAATCTTAATCCCACCAAGAATTTAGAAGCAGAAGTGGGTTAAAAGGCTCATGTAGAAAAACCCTTGGACACAGGAGGGTCTTTAGGAGCAAAGATCATTCTATTCCAAAGAGGGGAGAAGCAATTGACTGGAGCCCTGAATGAGGGCGGCAGGGGCCTTTCCCCTGTGCCCTATAAGCCCTTGTCTTTAGTGCTGGTCTGTTGTTGTTCCCCGCCTCGATCTGGACGGAGAGGCGGGTAAGAAATAAATCGTTATTATTATTATTATTATTATTATTATTATTATTATTATTAAAGAGACAGAGGGGTGAGTGGGAGGCATGTTTAGTTTGTTCCTGCTGGCCAGTGGTGGAAATCTCTGTTCTGCAGAAAGGTCTGGACCAGCAGCAGAAGCTGTGCAAGTCTCACAAAGTGTAAACATCCATAGGGAAGTACATTTGCATAAATATCCTTAAGTATGGTAAAGGAGCCAATTCCAGGCTCCCCAGGCCCCGCAGCCATTTCCCCCCACCCCCAGCTTGGCCTCCTCCTTCTCCTCCTCCTCCTCCTCCTCCTCCTCCTCCTCCTCCTCCTCTTCATGAGGCTTTGACTCAGCTTAAGCAGAGCTGAGAGGAAGAACAGCACATCAATCTGCCACTCACCAAATCATTCTAGACCCACTTTAAAGTCCAGCACAGGCAGTAGGTAGGGGAAGCTCTCGGTTCACATCCCAGAAGCCACTGCATACCCAGTTAGAGAAGAGGACTAGAAACATCTCTCTAAGAGCAAGTGTTTGTGCAGGGATGTGGGTGGGGCATACAGCTGTGTGATCTGAACACGTGTCCCTGGCACTGCTCTATCTCTGAGAGAATCATAGCATGGAAGCCAATTCAACTAAGATAAGAGAATATCAATAAACAAAAACCCTTTCAGTTTCACATATTGTTAAAGGTTTCTGTGTTCGCTCAAACTCTGAAATGCCAGGAAATTACAGTTGTTATGGATATTCTATATGTTCCGCTGAGTTCAATGTGGCTTTACTTCTGCGTAAGTGGGTATAGTCTTGTATCCTCAATTAGCTGAAAGGGAAGATACTTTAAAATGCTTTTATTCTCAGAAGAACTCTGTGAGTGTGTTAGGCATAGAGAGAGTGACTGGTCCAAGGTCACCCAGTGAGCTTCATGTGTGATTGAAGATTTTTATGGGATTTGAACCACTACTCCACACTGACTTGTTCTGGTTGTATGTATGTTGGAGGGGGGGGGTGTATTTTCTTCAGCAGGACTGCTTGGGGTACCTTTGTGCGAAAGCCTGGCTCCATTGTCTTCCCCTCCTTTTGTCCATCCACCTACCTGGCTTGCTCTGCAGAAATATGTAATAAATAAGCCAAATAGCACTAGAGGAGCTTTGCCAAATCTTTCGGTTGCACACGCTGTTGGCCAGCAGTTGCAACTGGTTGTGTAAACAGTTGCACAGCTGGTTGAACAACAGGTTGCGCAAGTAGAGCACAAGAGTTATGTGCAATGGGTTGAGCTTGCGCAGTCCCGCTTGCACAAATGTTAGTTGAATTCTCCTGAGGCGCAAAGATCAGAATCTCATTTCTGCTAGCGCATTATCAGTTGGATATTGCTCATAATTTAGCTGTAGCTTCAGCTCCTGAAACGGTATACAACGCAGCTAACTTGGCAGGGATGCCTAGAAGTGTGGATATGTGTGTATGTGTGTGAGAGTGAGAAAGGGGGGCAGAGCTGAGATTAGGGGTGTATGACCTTTTTGGGCCCAAGCACCAAATGTAGTTTTGCTGGGAAGGGTGTCTGGGGGCCACACATGTGCACACACATACAAACCCATGGCAAGTGACCCTAATGAGAAAAGGAGTCCAAGATGGGTGGATATTTTTTTTTAAAGGAAATATTAAAGGCACAATTACAAACAATTCCAACAACGAATAAAGATAGAAGACAACAGCAAAAACCAATGTGGCTCCACAAAAAGCTTAAAGATGACTTGAAAACAAAAAAGGATACATATAGGAAGTGGAAGGAAGGCCAGGCTACAAAAGAAGAGTACAAACAAGTAGCACAGAAGTGCTGGAATGGTGTCTGGAAGCCTAAGCTGAGAAGGAGCTGAGGCTAGCGAGGGATACTAAAAACAATAAAAAGGCTTTCTTCAGATACGTGAATAGTAAAAGACAGAGGAAAGAAATGCTGGTTCAACTGCTTCATGAGGATGGCAAATTGGTAACAGATGACAAAGAAAAGGCCGAAGTGCTCAATTCCTACTTTGGCTCAATCTTCTCTCAAAAGCGGGTCTATGAACCCCCTGGAAAAAGTGAAGTACAAGCTGACGGGGCAGGATTACAGTTTGAGATTGAATTTCTTTGAACGAGTTCAAATCTCCAGGGCCTGACGAACTGCATCCTAGAGTAATAAAGGAGCTGGCAGAAGAAATCTCAGAACCTTTGCGAAATCATGGAAGACGGGTGAAGTGCCAGACGACTGGAGGAGGGCTAATGTTGTCCCTATCTTAAAAAAGGACAAAAAGGAGGAACCTGAGACTACAGACCAGTCGGTATGACATCCATCCCTGGGAAAATTTTGGAGCAGATTATAAAGAAGTCAATCTGTAAACACCTTGACAACAATGCAGTGATTCCTAGAAGCCAGCATGGATTTGTCAAGAACAAATCCTGTCAGACTAATCTGATCTCATTTTTTGATCATGTAACCTCCCTTGTGGACTGTGGGAATGCTGTGGACGTAGTATATCTTGACTTCAGCAAAGGTTTTGACAAAGTGTCCCATGACATTCTGAGTGGGCTAGATGGAACAACTATTAGGTGGATCCACAGTTGGCTACAGAATCGGACTCAAAGAGTGCTTATCAATGGTACCTTTTCACACTGGGGGGAGGTAACGAGCAGGGTACCGCAGGGCTCAGTCCTGGACCCAGTGCTCTTCAACATTTTTATTAATGATTTGGATGGGATGGTGCAGGGAATGCTTATCAAATTTGCAGACGACACAAAATTGGGTGGGTTCGCTAATACACACTCCAAAGTGATCTTGATAGACTGGAGCGCTGGGCTGAAAACAACAGAATGAAATTTCATAGGGATAAATGCCAAGTTCTACACCGAGAAAAAAGAAACCAAAAGCACAGTTACAAGATGAGGGATACTTGGCTAAGCAATACGACAAGCGAGAAGGTTCTTGGAATTGTAGATCACAAGCTGAATAGGAGCCAACAGTGTGATGTGGCTGCAAAAAAAGCAAATGCTATTTTGGGCTAAATTAATAGAAGTATAACTTCCAAATCGCACGAGGTACTGGTTCCTCTCTATTCGGCATTGGTTAGGCCCCATCTTGAGTACTGCATCCAGTTCTGGGCACCACACTTCAAGAAGGTTGCAGACAATCTGGAGCATGTCCAGAGGAGGGCAACAAGGATGAGGAGAGACTGAAAGAACTGGGCATGTTTAGCCTGGAGAAGAGAAGATTGAGGGGAGACATGATAGCACTCTTCAAATACTTGAAAGGTTGTCACACAGAGGAAGGCCAGGATCTCTTCTCGATCAACCCAGAGTGCAGGACACGGAATAATGGGCTCAAGTTACAGGAAGCCAGATTCCGGTTGTACATCAGGAACAACTTCCTGACTGTTAGAGCAGTACGACAATGGAACCCATGACCTAGGGAGGTGGTGGGCTCTCCCACACTAGAGGCATTCAAGAGGCAGCTGGACGGCCATCTGTCAGGGATGCTTTCATGTGGATTCCTGCATTGAGCAGGGGATTGGACTCGATGGCCTTCTAGGCCCCTTCCAACTCTACTATTCTATGATTCTATAATTTTATTAAACCCATGCACGCACACACGCACACACACACAGAGGGCCCAACCAGGGCTGCTTCAGGGTCACTGAAAAGGTTGCCGCCTTTCCCCTTCCCCAGCTACTCCAACTAGATCATGCCTCACTGGGGAAGGAAGAAGATTGCAGCTTCCTCCCTACTCCAGTTCCGAAGCCCTTGCTGCTTACCTCCAATCTCTGATGCGTGTTAAGAAATAAGGAAAGGTAGTACCTTGCAAGTTTTGTTTCAATAATATGATATTATTGCATCCTCCCATTTCCCAGTGGTGTGAAATTCCAGAGGCCCTACTACAGGGTTTTCTTTGGATGAAAGAGTACTGGAGATTTGTGCTCTCTTAGTTAAAGTGAGTTGCAAAAAAACCAAAAAAGCTTCTGCCATTATAAGCCTCAAAATTCTACTGCTTATAGAAATGACACCTGTCAGGTTACTAACATGAAGTTTGGGTGAAAACTACTGATGAACTTCGTTCAGGTTTGTTTAGCAGATGTGCCTTTCATTTGTTTGGTGAAGTATTGGTTTGGTGACATTCTGAGAAGTGGTTCAACAGTTATTAAGACGTTTCTGCAATGTGAAAGCCTCTACGGCAGCAATTGCTGGCAAAGGTATGTCAGACATCCTCTGTTTCACTCTGAAGCTAGAATGTTGCCATTATTCTAATGTTTTGAGAGGAAGTCCAGTGTTCCCGCCAGCATTCTGACAGTGGGAGAGAGATAGCAGGAAAGCGTGAGGAAATTTAGCAGGCTGAGGAAATAACTCCCCCTGATTGAGAGATATACAGCAGATAGGAAGAGAAAGGGAAATTTGGGATCTGTGCAGGCTTACTTTGAACATACAGGGACATATCTATTTATTTGTACATATCTACTCAGTTAATGATTTGTCAATGGTTTGTTCGTTTGTTTTACTTAGCGTTTTTGCTTTTTTCAGAACATGCTCATAATAAATTTCATTTTTAAAAACCAGGGAAATTCAATGATAAAAAAATAAAAATCCTGACAGTTTAAAACCAGAATTAAGGTTGCCTCATGCTGGTTCAAGCTCCACAAAGCCAGGAAACTGGAAGCTAAGGATTGATGCCTTAACAGACATGTCCCAAGCTCAGTAATGATGTTGTGTAGTGTCACAACTTCTGCTTGCTTGCAAGCAACAAAAGGTGTACAATACACAGTATGGCTCATAAGCTTCATAAGGCAAAACAGAACCAGGACCATGTAGAGCATCTTTGCTGGTCTCTGGCACTCCATTCTCACAATCTGGATTTGGGCCTGAAAGACCCAGGAAAAGTGTGGATGTATGGAAGGTAAGTTGTGAGCAAGCAATTCTAACACTGCACAACGTCATGACTGATCATGGGTTATGCCTGTTGAGGTATCAGCCTTAGCTTTCAGTTTCCTGGCTTTGTAGAGCTTGATCCAATATGAGATAAACTTAAACTGGCTTGTTTTGAATCATTGATTTGCAAATACACAAGCAGAGTTTAGTGGAAGCCAAAAAGCACTCCTATAGAAGGCAGCAGATCCCCAGAGAACAATTTGTGCTACCCACACAAGGCTACATTGCCATTGCAGAGTGGAGGGAGATAAATGACGAGACAAGACAAAGAAAATGGGTTTAAATAGGGCCACATTTTATTAAGATCTGCAAAGGGGAGACTTCCTATGGGGCATCCAGTATGGCCTAGTCGCAGGCCTTTTCCTGAATCGGGCAATCCATTCCTGTCCCGTGGGTTAGCACTGTTACTTTCAGGGTGGGAGGCCTTTCTGATGTCAGCCCCCACTCAGGCCACAGGGCTCTATGTGGGTCAGAAGGGTTGGCCTCAATGGTAAACTTTATCTTGCCAGCTAAGTCACAGGGCTCAAAGCTGGGAGCCTCAGGTATTACCAGTCACCGCAACGGTGCCTGTAAATGCTCACCAGCCAAGGGGGGGGGGGGGGGATCAAGCCACTTGCTTGTTGCTCCCCCATCTTGATAGAATTACTTTCTACGGGCCCCTTTGTAGATCACTCAAAAACAAATCATTCCCAAGGTCTGTTAGATAGACCCCATTCTGCCTGTATAGCTCCCTCCGGGTTAAATATCAGAGGCAGCGTCAGAGGAAGACAGGGGCCGTGCAGCAGAGGGGGCAGAGAAGCCCCAGGAAAGTTATCCTCCTCCACCTCCTGTCACCACTGAAGAAGTTTCTGAAGGCGAAGAATGTCAGCCACCCAGTCCTCAGCAAAGGAGGCATCTAAAGCATGCAGAGCAGGTCCAACTAGCAAGAAGAAGTCTGCGACTGCAGAGACACGGCACAGAAGACGCTGAGCTTAAATAGCCAAAGCTAAGTAATTAGGCACAGCTGGGGAGGGTGAGGCCAGCTGAGGAGCTGCTTAAAAAGCCTCAAAGTGCAAGACGTTTCTCTTCTAGGAACAACCAACGTGCAAGCTTGGTCAAATCTCTGAAGATTTCTATATTAACTTTTTTACGGGCTTTCTCCAAAGCCATATGGTCACTACACTCCCACCAATTGAACCAGGGTGGGATGCAAGACCGTATTATCAGTATACCAGGACAATGCTACCTAATCAACTGGAAGTCGGCAATTGTTTGCAGAATAAGAGCCTTGCCCTTCAACAGCCCTAGATCGTTCCCCCCCCCCAGGTGTATCAGAAGCACCTGAGGCATGACGCAAGCCTCCTGTCATTAGAATAAGGTGGGCAGGAGGCACTCCCAGTGCATTCCGCGTCTGCCCAACCACAGAATGTTGGCAAAACGACTCATACCCAGCTGCGTTCTGAAGCTTGAAGTGGAAGCCCTTCTGCTGGCCCAGAAGATCATGCTGTGGCCACAGATGATCTCCAGTGATCTAGAACAAACATAGATGATTTAGAATACTCCATACATATTACTGGCCTATTCTGGGAGTTGCCAGACATAGAATAGAATCATAGAATCATAGAATCATAGAATAGTAAAGTTGGAAAGGGCCTATAAGGCCATCGAGTCCAACCCCCTGCTCAATGCAGGAATGTACCTTAAAGCATCCCTGACAGATGGTTGTCCAGCTGCCTCTTGAAGGCCTCCAGTGTGGGAGAGCCCACCACCTCCCTAGGTCATTGGTTCCATTGGCATATTGCTGTAACAGTCTGGAAGTATTTCCTGATGTCTAGCCGGAATCTGGCTTCCTGTAACTTGAGCCCATTATTCCGTGTCCTGCACTCTGGGTTGATCGAGAAGAGATCCTGGCCCTCCTCTGTGTGACAACCTTTCAAGTATTTGAAGAGTGCTATCATGTCTCCCCTCAATCTTCTCTTCTCCAGGCTAAACATGCCCAGTGCTTTCAGTCTTTCCTCATAGGGCTTTGTTTCCAGACCCCTGATCATCCTCGTTGCCCTCCTCTGAACATGCTGGTAAGCTTTAGAACACCATCTGCCAACCGCCTGGATTTTTGAGGGGGAGAGGCCGATGGCGGCTGCCGTGGACGCTGCCCCAATTCGAAAGGAATGGGAACCAAAAGGGACCTCACGTAGACCCAATGCATGTAAAGCCCTCTTTGACATGGTCCAAAATTGATATTTCGCAAGAGGCGCCTGTCCTGATGGCAGTATAAAACCCCCAGCTTGCTACCTCACAGGGCTGTGAATTCTTGCAGGGCCTGTACTGGGCACAATTCCTCCAATGTGGCAAGGCTCATGGGGACTTTAGTACCCAAGCCCTCTTGGTCGGTTTTGGACTGATGAAGTGTTATTTGAACTTCCTGCATGGTGAAATGTAAGTTGTGATATTGGAGTCCATGCTCAATAGAGTCACGTTTGGAGAGCACTAACAATTCCAATATCTGAAAAGCACCAAAAAATGTGGTCAGGGCTGTCGCATGAAATAGCGCTGTACTGTATGGGGAGAAACAGAAAAGCAGCCATTGTGCTTCAAAGCCCACCAGGATATTAGGGGATATCGGAAACTTAGTATCTGGTATGAGGGGGATGTCCTGGCCATCCTTTTAACATACACCATAACCTTATTGTCTACACCCCCTAGTGTTTTAGCCCAAAAGGAGAATGCATCCAACTTACCTGCTATTGTTCTGATGGAGAGGCCCTTCTCCCCTCAAACTGGGACTCATGCCTGTAACTGCAAAGGAGCGTGAGCATGTGGCCCTACCGCTGTATTCCCAGCAGGGCGGGTCCTGTTGACCCCCCTGCCCCACGCTTCCTCTGAAGATGGAGGCGGGTTGTTGTTTAGCTATTACGTGTCCACTATCAGCCCTCTTCCCAAACCCTGGTCTGGCCAGCGTGATGAACTGCAACCATAGGTCATGGTCCCTGATGTCCCATCGAAGGGAATAGTCAAATGCTGCCTTACAATGGAAAGATTCATCGTAGCCTGTCCATGCTCCACCCTCAAACTCGGTGTACGCTCGATATATCATATCGAGATACTAGTTGAGTATGTAACTCCTTTCCAGGAAGTGCTGTTGTATAACTCCCATGTAAATCAGGTACCTAGGAAGCCTGTTGACCCAGGTCCTGGCCACCTTCCTTCTCAGCCTCTCCACCTCTTTTCCCCCTATCTTATTTTTTTCATTGGTCTCCAGCTCCCTGAAGAGCAGAGAAAATACATCAAATAATTCCCCTTAGGATTTTTCCCATGTAGCTAGGAGCAAATGGTAACCGGGGGGGGGGGGGGGGAGAGAGAGCTTCCTTTGGGTCTTGCATGTCAGTCTACCCCAGCAAAGGGGTCCTTGATGTTTTGCCCTGGGTTGGAACCTGTTGTATTGACACAGCCGGCAGGACCTTGCCAGACAACAGCACAGACTGTGGCAGTACTTGCCATCGGGGGGCTGGGTGTGATATTCTCAGCCACGGTCGTGCTGGGTGACATGTGTTCACCCCCTCCCTGGTGGTTATACTAGGCTGTGTTTGGCTTGTCTCCGTCGGAGCATCAGTTGCATTAATAAAGGCTGACCATCTGAAAAGGAGGACAGGGCTCATGTAACTTTAACAGTGGTAGAGAAAAGGGAATTTCAGCCAGTGTCATTTGTATGCAATTAGTTCCTGGTGAAATTCCCTCTTCATCACAACAGTTAAAGGTGCAGGCACTATACTAGAGTGACCCTATACAAAAGAAGGCAGGGCTCCTGCAACTTTAACTGTTGTGATGAAGAGGGGATTTCACCAGGAACTAATTGCATACAAATGACACTGGCTGACATTCCCTTTTCTCTACCACTGTTAAAGTTACATGAGCCCTGTCCTCCTTTTCAGATGGTCAGCCTAGTTAATAGGCATTGGGGTCACAAATTCTCTGCCAGACGCCCCAGGTAAATTGCTAGAAGTGGCCATTGGCTGGGAGGCCTGGGCTGATGGCAAAACCATACCTGTTACAGCAGGTGCCTCTATTTGCGACCATGCCATTCCAGTAATCCATGGATACCACCCCCATGATGGCACTGGTCCCATGTGCTTTGGTTGTATGTTTGTGCCCCTCCCTTCGTATATCCCATGGGAAGTACCTTGAACTAGGTTGGATGGGGGAGCGACCGCTGCCTGTCCGGCTGGGACTACATCCTGGCTCTGTTCTGGGCCTGCTGCAGGCGAGGCAATGGAGTTGTTTTGCTCCTGCTCTGCTCGTTGCTGCTGATCTGGAGCATGGCTGGAAGATGCGTCGATCATGTCTAGTCTGGTGGTAAGAGACTGCAGTAAGTTAGCCTGCGCTTGTTTTCGTGTCTGGCGACACCCATTACCACTTCGGCTGTTGGGTTGGTAACGGGCTCATCCCTTTATCCGTTTCCATAGCTTGAAGTCTTGCAAGAATGGCTGCTAAACTGGGATCTAATTCATCAGAAGAAGAATTGTCCCTGGGTCTAATGCATTTAGACTTGAGGGCGAGCAGCTTTCCCCTTCGCCTTAGGACCACCCACACCTTTCTTTGGGGGCATTCCAGTTGTTTTAATGCTGTAAATGTGGTGAAAGGCCTGGGCTTAAAAGGAGATGCTTCTGCCTATGTGAGGGGCCTTTATACCCGGAGGGTGTTTGGTGGGCCTATAGCCACAGGGAAAATCAGCTGCTGGTTATGGCTGGATTAGGCCGCTTCGATCCCCGGGCCCCACCAGGCCCCACCCTGAACAACTGTAAGGCCTGAGGTCCTCTGCGCCTGCTTATTAGCAAGCAAAGGGCCACCCCGCAAGTAAATAAGCCTCGTTGCCCTCGCTCTTCTCGGCTTCCCTGGGTTGGCTGTGGGCCTAGAGGCTTATTGCGCCCTCCTACACGCAAGTAAATATGCTGCAGCCTTCCGTGCACCCCCCCCCCAGGTCATCTGTAGGCTTGAGGCCAATCGCGCCCAACTACGAGCGAATAAGCATGCTGCCCTAGATTATGTGCCTGCACACCAGCACCGGTGCAGCCCATGGCTGCCATGGCTGCCCAGGCCGCCACCGGCATCGCTCAGGAGTCGGGTGGAAGCCGGGCTGAGGGGCGGGATCATCACCTGCACAGCTGTGCGGCCAGGGAGGGACCAGCCGGTCCCCCCCGTCCAAACCTGTAGCCCGCCACTGCCGCTCGCACATCCTTGCGAGCAGAAAGGATCCCACTGGTCTCCGCTGGCTCCTCAAAGCTTCAGCGCTGAGGCCACGCCCCTCCTTGTCATGTGGGATGGCTGCTCAGGCGTCACCTGATCCAGCAACCGAATGTGCAAAGAGGAATCCGGGAGGGGAGAGGGCCCCTTTATAGGCCCAGATTGCCTCCCAACCTGGTGGCACCATCCCCACTCCTCTAATGAAGAGCGGGCCTGACTCACCCCTCCTTCTCCCACCCACAAAGGCCTCCCCACGCCCAGGCTAGGCCGGGCATGGCGGAATGGCTCAAGTTGCCACAAAGTCTCCACTACTCTTTCCCCAGCAGTTCCAGCTCACCCAACCACAACCTCTCAATTTTCTCTCGCACCTGAAACCTCTCTGCTGAAAATAGCCAACAATCTTTTATCTCCTTCATCTGGATGAATGTCATCATTCCAAGCTCTGATGGGTATCTCATTCCAAAACTTGTGAAGGATCCCCAGCTATTTCCTGTAATTAGTTCCAAGGGATGAAACATCAACCAGAAATCCATTTAACAAAAGAACATGTGATGAACATCTGAAGCAATAGTTTAATGCTTGTCAAGTATCAAAAGTAAAGCTAAGTGGTAAACAAGTAAAGCCATAAAATAAAGAAAAAACATATAAAAAAGAGGATGTTTTCTGAGTGGATCTCTTCTTACTTTCATCTCTCCACACGTCACAATGGTTCTTCTACTTCAGTCATCTCCAGTTAGGGGCCTGCAGATGTTTTGAACTACAACTCCCGTCAACCCCAGTCAGCATGGCCAATGGTCAGGAATGATGGGGAGATGCAGTCCAAAACATCTGTGGGGCACCAGGTTGGTTTCCCCCAAGCAAACCTATCCAGTTTCATTTAAGCCTGTTAAGGAAAGGCTGCAGTGGGAGGCCCCCAAATGGACTTGAACAGGTGTGGAGTTTGGGGCACATCCTTGCATCTAAGTGCAGAGGCAAGATCAGCCCAAATGGATTTATTTGGATGGTCACTTTTATTGTTGTGGAGAATTGGGCACGGTTGAGGTTCATGTCCACACCACATCTGGTCTGACAAGATGTAAATACTGTTGGGCTGGAAGAGGCAAGTTGCAGCAGCAGCAGCCAGATGACCAGCATCTCTGTGCTCTCCCAGCTGCTGTTTAAAGTCATAGGAGATGATAAAGCAGCGAAGGAGAATGAACAGATGGCAGAAGGGAGGCATGAGATCTGACCAGAGCCTTGTTATTCTGGGCAGAGTAAGCTCTGGGGATATAGACTTTTTCCAGAGACAAAGATGGGCTATCTCAGGAACCAGGAATGATTGGATGAAGGGAAAAAGCAGTCAGAGAACTGCAAGAAATACTTAAAACACCCTAAAGAGGTCACTCCAGTCTAAGAAATGAGGTAAGAGAGTTGACAGTGAGCCTATCTACACACGCAGGAGAAAACACTTTGAAAACGTTTTGAAAACTGTATCTGGATTGTGTCCTGTTTATAAACTGTTATAAACTGTTTTAAACTGTTTTAAACCATTTTAAAGCAGTAGTGTAGATAGGCTCAGCATCACTGTAAAAAATGGAATTTAAAACCTTTCTATTGCCAGGTTTTGCCTTTTGATCATGTCTTTGGGGATTTTTGTTGCAATGTGCACATATGCATTGGAGTTCTGCAGGTTTCCTCATCCAATTGCAGATCCATTGAGCATTAATAATTAGTAAAGTTGTGGCCCTGTTATTTAAACCCAAAGTCAATAGCTCACCGCCTTATTCCAGGGCCTGTGTGTGAATGAGTTAAAGAATTTTGCGGGGTGATGAAGGCAGTCAATTGCCAATATTTGGCCAGTCAACTGACCAACACTGAGCACATCTTTGCACCACCTTTTTAAAGTGCAGTATCAAGTGTAAACCCAGCAGGGGTGCTGTGGTGTATCTTGAGCCCTCTCTACAAGATTTCGCTTTGACACCCAGTTGCCTGATTATGTGCATTTCTTGATAAGCGCATTTATGCCTAATCTCTATACACGAGAGTCGTATCAGCGCATTACTGGTTGTATGAAATGCGCTTTAAAGTAATTGCTGAAAGTAATGCGCTTTGTCCCGGGAAACTGCCCAAACAGGTTTTCCACCCTTTATTCTCCTTGCCTACCAGAATCTCCCATCTTTGGTTACCTAGGTTACCTGCCGGGAATGACGAGGTTAACCTGTTCAGCTACCTCTCCCCCCCCCTTCGCCTGATTGCCATTTGAACTGAACTGCTCAAGAGTAAATGGGAATGTGCCTCGCACACACACACACGCCAAAACAGACAGGGGGATGCTGCTTCATTCCTTCCCCCTCCTCTTCCCAGCGAGCACACACACACATACACAGCTCATGTCAGGAACCTGGCAAGAAGCGAGGGGATGATATGTCTAAGCTGATCGCTAATTATGCGTACATCCGCACATCCTTCCTATCCCCTTTGCTTCTTGTAAAACCACCTCCATCTGGCCCCGTGTCTCCATGAATGAAATATTCCATCAGGGGAGTTAAAATAAACTTTATTTTCAGTTCACATTGGGTCACCTCTTCCTGGAGCTTCCATCCAGAGAGATGGAGAACAAGGAGGAATTTGCAAACAGGAGACAGAAAATAAAACTAAACGAAAAAGTTAAGGAGCAGTTCTATGCATGACATCAGGACCACAGTCCGCCCACTCTGATCTTTAATGCGCCTCCTCAGAAAGTTGTTTACATGGACATAAGACGCTCTTACTCCCGCAGTAAATTAAAAGTCGCTATTTAACGCGCATTCGAAAATGCAAATAATCGGATATAAAACGCGCCTGCACCCCTGATTTGCTCTCCGCTCCTGTAGAGGTAAATTTGGTAATGCGCCTTGAAAGAACTTTAAATTGCTCTTGTAGAAGTACCCTTGTTCTTTTGCTATCCTTATCCTTTGAAAACGTCAGGTTGGCAAGGACTAGCAGAGAGACTTTGGGCTCTTTGGATTTGGTAAATTCAAACTGTCGGTTCAGCTAACGTGCAAATACTACGGAGGCAAATATCAATTGCCATCACTCCAATCAATGCTTTGTATTCATTTTCAATCTCTCTTATGCAGCTCCTTCACACGGAGGTTTTTTAGTGCCAGCGTCATTCTCCGGTCATGATTTTCCTGCATGCACGTTGTTGCCCTACAGCGCTGTCCCACCTCTTCCCACCCCCCCTTTTTCCTGTATTATTTCTTAATGGGGGGAAATCAGGATTTTTTTTCAGGTAGCACCACCCAACCACCGCCTCCTGCCTGTGTCTTTCTACTGTAGCGCAATGAGCCGCTTTTGTGCGGGCCGACGTGGGGGTTGGGGAGTTATCATCCCGACGACAATGGCAGTGATGGGCAGGGGTGTCCCTGTGCTGCATCTGCTGCACCCTTTTACCTCTTTGCCATGCCGCTCTTTGTTGTCTGCCCAGCACCACCCCGTGGGGATCCGTAAGCCCGGTCGAGTGTGGCATTGCACTAGTACGGTCTGGCTGAGACGGCCAAGACTGCGCTGCAAGCGCTACCAAGAAAACATTTAACCCTTTCTATCCCATCCCCATGTATGCACACGCAGGAGAAGTGTCACAGCTTGGTTTGGGGTGGGGGGGGCGGGACAGCAGACCTCTGACGGTGCAAAATGACTGCGGAATGCAGTGGCTGAGGCAGAGGGATCAGAGGCTGCAGAAGTGAGAAAGGGTAGCGAGGAAGTTGAAATGAAAAAGTTTATGCCAAGGGGGGGCAGGTGACCCAGAGGGGTGGGCAGCGAGGCATACAGGCATACTATCTGCTCACATTCCGCCAGGGTCCTCCCAGCAATGCAAATGGCAGATAGCGTTATGCAGTTAAAGGGGGGGGGGGTACCAGCTGTGTAAAGAGCCCATTTAAATCCCCAATAGAATCCAGAAGAAGAACGCATGGTAAATCGTGGGAGAAAATCTCCTGTGAGAAGGACCCTATAGTTCTGAGGTAATAAGCCGGAGTTGGGCAAAGCCTCCCGCCTGAGATATCTTGAAACTGTCTCTGTCAGTCAGAAAGGCTGGGTGTCCTGATGGTTTATATAGGAGAAGGCAGCTGCTGAAGAGTCCAAACTGTGAGCAGCCCTAAGGAAGCCAAGATTAATATTTCATTTGTTCAAAGAAGCAATGCCACCGACAATACCTTCTGCATATTTCAGTAGCAGTGTTGTTGCAAGTTCTTTCACTTGACCACCCTTGGGACCTATGATCCTTTTAGAGAGACTGAGATGTTATGCTGGTCTTCCTCCCTACCAAGCACATTGGCTTCCTGCTATCTTCCACCATAATCTGTGTGATAGTGTGGAACACTGGCAGAGAAGATTGGGGGGGGGGGGGATGAGTAAACCTCTGTAGTATTGACCTGGGAGAATTGAGTAATCTTGATTACCTATTTTTGGTATTGCTGTAAAGAAAGCAGGTGTGAAGACAAATGGAATATTTTAAGGGTGAAGATTGACAAACATTCCTTGCTACCCAGACAATCAAAAAAACTATGTACACTTGATTGCCTACATGCTTACTTCATTGACCTTCCAGGTTTTTAGCTACCATGATGGGATCTTCTAACAGTATCCTTGTTTGTTATGCCTTCCATTGCTCTTGCCAATCTTCTCTTACATCTGTCTCTATAGAACTGGGAGGGAGGGGGGGCTCTTTCAGCCCAAGGGCTAAATTCAGTTTCAGAAAAGCTCCAGTGGTGGATGTGATAAAAGCCAAAAAGGCCAGGTCCAAAATAATAATAATAATAATAATAATAATAATAATAATAATAATAAATATTTTTTTAAAAAAAATAACCCCACCCCAGCATATTGCAGCTTTAAACTCTTACTGCCAGTAAATAAGCCACAGGAATGGGGAAATCACTGCTGAGAAATTTTTGGTGATTGGGGTAAAGGGGGGGACAAGAGGAAAGGGGTCATGGCCAACTAAGGAACCATGGAGGGAGGGATTGGAATCCCACCCCTGCTATAGAGATGGCACGCAACACGGCAGCCCACCATGGGTTATTTAACCTATGGTCAGGCTGTGGCACGTGTGCCTACCATTTTGAATATACAAACCTCACTCAGAGTTTGTTGTTGTGTGATCCAAACCCGGTGAGCATGGGTTATACGAGGGTTACACAATCCTCACATAGTCCACACTTGCTGGGTTCACATAACATTACAATCCCCATGTGCAACCTGGCACCTGCAGGCACTGTGGCTCGTCAAGGGTTAAATAATCCACAACAAGCTGCAGCATGTTGTCCTACCCAGTCTATGTATTTTGAAGTTCTGGTGGATCTATCTCAAGGAACAAGATGACCCTTCATCCACCCTTTTACCCACTAGTAGCATGGTAAATGAACAATAATTTGGCCACTTACCAGTTGGTGAGTTGTCTCTGTAAAAAAAAGGGGGAGTGTAAATGTGGATGAGAAACCACGATATTTAAATATTGATATGCTGTCATCCTGTGCTAAGAAAGACCCCCTCTTATAGCAGTACAAATTCATTCAATCACATGATTTTATGATTATTTTAAGCAGTCTTTGTTGTGCTGCCTGATGTCAATAAACTGCCAAAATTGAACTGAAAAGAACCAGAGAGCACTCTTTATTGGGATTGTACAGCAGAACTCAAAAACTGGAGGAAAATCATGACTAACATGTAGTGAATGTTAAATGTCCATTTTGCGTTGGTCACAATCATAATATTTGTTTGGTTTTTCCTTTAGATTTTTTCACTGTGGAGAGAATGTGATCATCTTTTTTATGTAGCAAGCATGCTCAGTATCTCTTCAATTTACACTCTAAGCAGTTGGTTGGAGACATCCTGGAGGGTTGATTTAGCATCACTCCAATCCATTTTTGTTTACATTAACAGTGACATCTGTGCTTTGGTGGCATTGAGCTTGCCAGTTGAATTAGCTGGCTGCTTTTAATCAGGACTGTTGAAATTGCTGTCAGTCTGAATGTTTTCTTTTTTTTATCACATTTGCCTGATTGACTTTTTTTTTGCTTTTTCCCCTCTGTCTTTCTATTGGGCTGCTCCAGGAGCCATGGCTAACCATCTTATAACCAATGCTCTCCTTCGTCCTCATGGCACTAACAACCCTTATAACACATTGCTCGGTGAATCGGCGGCCTATAACAACCCTTCTGTCAGCATGTACAGCACACCAGGTGTGATGGAGTTTCTCTCGTTTTTCTAGTGAGAGTCCCATTTTATGTGGCTTTTATAGGCACGATTTTTCTTTCTTTTCCTTCCTCTCCCCATTTATTTTTAATTGAGCACAAATAATTTCCCCCCACCCATTTCAAAACATTTTCACATTTTCTCAGGCTTTTTCCTCAAAGGATCTAAATTAATTTTAAAAAACACCCATAAGTCAGAATATTCAGATGTGTGTGACCTTTTTATTTAACATTTTCAGTATTATTTTACTCTTCAGTATGTGTTTGGTCAGCTGTATCCATTTATCTCTTATATATTTCTTTGTCAAATCATTCATTCGAGAAACAGAAGCACTGTCCAAGGTAAGTTATGTTGAAATAGCCTTTTAACACCAAAACTACTGTTCTCTTTTAAAATTCAGAGCAAGAATAGATGCAGAAAATTTTCTCCCAAAAGACAGATTTTTACTAAGTAATAATAGTACTTATTATTGAGAAGTAATGATAATCCAACTGAAGTTAGTTGTGTTTAGTCAGGCTTAATTAATCCAACCTATTTCAATGGGACTTAAGTGCAGCTATCATTAATGAGATTGGAGCCTAGAGACAGGAGCTACAGTACATCATTCCACATGGGCCAAAATTGAATAGAGTTATTCGACCACATAAGCTTCCAGAAGAACACAAAGATCTTTACTATGATGAAAGTCAGGGAAGTTTGTCTTACCCTATCATGCCTGTCAGAAATTTAGACCGTGGCAATTTCCTCACTCAGGAATATTGAAGTGTGTAAACAGGATTGTGTGCCCTTCCACTATGAAATATTGAATGGTCTTATTAATCTTTCAGCTACAGAGTGAAAGTATTTTGAGTTGACATTTTGTTTCTCTTGCAAATAATTTATATCTAGTAATACATATGTCAAGTAATACATTTGATTCCACTAATAGGCAAATATAGAATGTATTCTATTCTGGTACATACTCATCATAAACTTGCCATATTGCAAAACAATATTGAGAGTTATATTTTATATTTCCCATAAAACTGGAAGAAAGAAACTTTACTTTCTGTTGCACAAATATTCTCTAATGACTATGACAAGATATTACAACTATGTAATTGTTAGACAATATGGATCAGATCCAGACTAAGTTAGTTTGTTGCACTTAGTTTCCACTGAAATCAATAAGGTTTAAATAACTAACTTGTCCTATTGATTTCAATGGAACCTGTGTTTAACAAACAGCACAATTTTATATGTATCAACTCAAAAGTAAGTCCCACTGATTTCAATAAGAACTTACTCCCAGGTAGGCATTATAGAATCAAAGTCTGCTTCTGGATCTATCTCTATGATAAGATATTACAACCCCAAACTGCTTATCTCTGCAACAATTACTTCCTTCTTTATATCAATTTGCACCTTATTTCATTGATTTCATGGCCATGTTTTTGACTGGAACCCTAATCCCTACCTATAAAGTGGAAAGTATGTGTGTGTCATGTATGTCAGGAAATGTTTACCCACTTCCACATATGGTACTGCCTTACTACTGTTCACCCAGACAGGTCTTCATGTACATGGATCAGAAAAAAATATTTAAACATGATTTTTGGGGGTTTTAAGTATTTTTAAAGAATTTAATAAAAACCTAGGCTTATGCCTACAACTCCCAGCATGCCTTGGGCAGAACTCCCAGCATGCCTTGAGTGGGAGGCCAGACTTACTGGCCTTTGGCAGCCATTGTGATTCCTAAGTCAGTCTTGAGCAGTCAACCCAATTCCACATAAAAGGAAACAACCCACATAAATGGGCTACATCCATTTGCGGTGCCTCCTCCCACCTGCCATGTGTGGTTTTAAAATCATAACTAGATACAACAGCGTGTCTTTGAGTGGCCAAACTCTGGACATGCTCAAAGGTACCCTGTCCTGATATCGCTGTTTTCTCAGAAACTGAGGGAAGCACACACACGCAGGTTTCACCCATAATAATAACAATAATAATAATAATAATAATAATAATAATAATAACAATTTATTTCTTACCCGCCTCTCCGTCTGGATCGAGGCGGGGAACAACAACATGATAAAATACATAAAACTGATTAAAACATGACACATATTATTAAAACTGCATAAAAATCCTAAAACATCCTAAAAACATCCTTAAAACATTCTAAAATTCCACTGGATATGCCTGCCGGAAGAGAACAGTCTTTATGGCTTTCTTAAATTCTAAAAGACTGTTAAGTTGATGAGTCTCCTCCGGCAGGTCATTCCACAGTCTGGGAGCGGCAGAAGAGAAGGTCCTCTGGGTAACGGTTGTCAGCCTAGTCTTGGCCAACTGCAGTAAGTTCTTCCCAGAGGACCTGAGCGTGCGGGGCGGATTGTATGGGAGAAGGCGATCCCGCAGGTAACCTGGAGGAAGGAAAGGGAAGCACTCTGCGCATGCCCAGAAATCAACAGCTCAATGAAGGGTGGTAAGTAGGTGGACTTGGTGGGCAAGAAGTGCAGGCCAGGGCAGTCTTGGCAGGACTTGGCTGGAGCTGGGCATGTCCACTGACAGCTGCTTACTTCCCCTCCTTCACAATAGTCCTCCTCAATCCTCTATCGAAAAGCAGCATCAGCAATGAGAGGAGGGAAGCGCCTCTCACAGGACGTGGGCACCTGTGGGCCGCCAAAGGCATGCTGGGAGGTGTAGTACTGGCATGGGGAGTGGGTTAGCAAACCAAGTCACTCTCTCCCTGCCCTAACTCAGCCCCCACTTTCCTGACCTCTCACTAACTGTCTTTGTTCTCCATCTAACGGACTTTCTCCAACTGCCACTCACCCCCCCCACCCACCCACACAACATTCCATTCTAGCCTCAGCTCTATCAGTCGTTCCTCTGTTCACTCTTCTGTTTCAATAGTAAAGTCAGGCTTTTACATAAAAATCATAAACTTTATCCAGTAATTGTTACATCTGTCTTGGAATGTTGTGGTTTAGTCATAACAGAAAAAAAAAACAGCATGAAAAATCTTATCAAATTAAAAGGCCTTGGAAAATAATTTTTTAAAAAATCATTTGGCACTTAAAAGCCAGCAAAGCCTGCCTGGGAAAAAGAAATCCATAAGCAGGGTGCCACAACTAAGATGGCCTGCTCTCCAGTTGTCTTCCACCACACCTCAAACAGTGTTCAAAGATTAACACATTATTCATTATGCCTACAACTCCCAGCATGCCTTGGGTGGGAGGGAAGATTTATCAGGCTTTGGCAGCCATCATCTGGAAGTGGCTCACCATCCTAGGCCTGAAGGGAGAGTGCCTGGAGAGAGAAAAGAAACCAATTTACCGTATTTCATCAAATCTAAGGCACACCTTAATTTCAGGGCCACCGACAGGTAAAAAGCTTTGCATCAATTCTAAGACACACCCCGTTTTCAGACACGTTTATATTTGAAAAAAAGTGCATCTTAGAATCGAAGAAATATGGTAGAGATGAATCAACTCGTAGGTTGGGCAAGGATCCTTTGCTGCTGCTGCTGCTGCTGCTGCTGCTGCTGCTGCTGCTGCTCCTCCTCCTCCTCCTCCTCTGCATCTTCTCCTTCTCCTCTACCACTGCTGCTGCCGCTGAATCCCAGGAAGGGGTGAGAGAGCAAAAGTGGGGTGGGTGGGGGCAGGCAGAGGCGGCAGCAAGGCCCAGGCCTCACAGGCCTCACAGGCCTAGGACCGGCCTACCTTGCAGAGTTGTCATGAGGGTAAGAGAGGAAAAAAAGAAATGCATTTAATTTGTTTAAAGGTTAACTCAAGGCCTAGCAGCGCCCTGCTACTTTTAGATGATTACCTCGCAGACATATATCTTAGGGAGCCCAAGCAACACCGGGTAGAAACTTGAAATTTGGCACACTGATAGGTCTGGCTGTACAATATACCAGAAAAAATCTAAAAACATGAAATTTTGGGTTTAAAATATTTTTAAAGAAATCAATAAAAATCTGAGGCTTATGTCTACAACTCCCAGCATGCCTTGGGTGGAACTCCCAAGAGTCTTCTCTTGCCACCAAACTATGACTCATGGTCATGACCAGTACAAATTGCTATTATTCCTTCAGGACATTCCTTAAATAACATTTCTTCAACAGGAGATATTGAAAATTGCTTTATCCCCTCTGTGGCTCCATAGCAGTGGCATAATGCCACCAGCACCATAAGGTGATGGATTGACCATTTAACAAAAAGATTAAAAAGTGCCATGGTGTGTCTTCAGAGCACAGGTATGTCTGATAAAAGGCCCAAGTCACCTGCCAAAACCTGTTAAATGTAGATATTATATAGTCAAATATGCCAATAAAGTATTCTGTGTTCTGGCTACTTTCCTGTTTTCATAATAATAACTTCAGAGCGCATGCATACAACAGTTCTCCACATCCACTGACATCCGCTTCCCTACTATATGTTATTCAGATATCTGGGCAATGCTGGGTATATTTTGAAAACATATTCTTAGGTTTGCATCTTTTTTAGCTGGAAGAAAGGGTGCTGTGCGTCCTGATTGTTTTTGAAGTTTAGATGGCTGCTCCAGCCAAGGCATGATGGGAGGTGTAGGCATTTGAGGTAAAACAAAAAATGTGGTTTATCACGAAACTCTAATTTAGACTACAGTTCTTATTAACACAATTTTCCATCTATTCTAACAAAAAATTTACGAACTCAACCAAACTAAAAACAACCAATCTAAAGATGAATAAGGTGCAGAGAAATTTATTATTTATCAAATAAATGTCATAAACGTTATTGATGGACCCGAGCAACTCCGGGCATATCAGCTAGTTGTGAATAAAAATGACCCATGATCCATGGAAACAAAGTGAATGGCATTCTTGTTGTATTTTAATAACTGATAAGCATTGTATATTTTTTAAACAAAGCAATTGCTCATTTCCATTACATTGTTTCAGATGTACATATCTCAAAGTAAATCCAGAATATAACTCAGTACTATAGGAAAGTGGGGACTGGGCAAAGGTGATAATGGATTTCTCTGACCATCACCATTGACATCTGATAGCTTACCTTATTGTGCTTTGCTGCTGACTCTATCAAGAGGAGGATCAGACATTGTTCTTGGTGGATTTTGTCAGTCTTTTATCATGTATAAAATATTATCATATAATGAAATAATAATGTTGAATAAGCATAGATACACATACCATTACCATTTGGGGGGGGTACCAGTGTGTTTCAAATACTCAGGTGACCACATCACCAAACAATGTATCCAATCCAAAAAGACAAGCTTGCCCCACGATGGCCATGAGTTGCAGTGGGACTTGTTAAAAAAGCAAGGAGAGGAATCTTTTGAATGTGAGAAGTCAAATGACTAATTTGAAATTGTCCATAGGTCTCACCCAGAAACCACATGCATCTCCTCTCATATTTAAGACCTCCAAAAAGTGGTAAAAGAGCGAGACCTTAATTACCCTACTTGTTTAATTTGTCTTGGGGAGCAGAGCTATTTATCTTTGTTCTATCCCTGTTTTTATCTTTAAAAACACCCCCTTCTTTAATTTATCTATGGATTTTAAAAATCCATTTTATATATAATATTACTGCAGGCAAATTAGGAATGTCATGAAAAGAAGCTATCAGTTGAAATCCAGCACTAATAAAACAAAGTCTGTGGTTTTATCTACTTACCAAATACACTGCTTGCTGCTTAAACTAATATTAAATATAACAAAGCAACAAGAAAGAAAAATTGTTTGAACTAACGATTGCTAATTTCTGCATGCTATATGTAATCCAAAAGTCTTTTTCAAAAACCTTTATAGAAGGTTTGATCGTTATAGAAAAATCCTTGAATATCATCATATGCAAATTGATCCAAAAGTTTTAGAGATTTCTAGTAGTCTTACAAAGTGTTTCAGCACTTGAGAATGACTTATTTTTCATTATATCATTGTAATAGCTTTCTGTTCAGATGACATGCTAAGTCATGATAGTTAAGCATTTTGAGCTAAACATTATGGCTTAGTGTCTCATGTGAACCATTCCTATCCATCGTGTCTACATAACAACAGTTCAAACATGGGCCCTGTTCAGAAGACACCTTAAACCACAGCTTTTACCATGGTGAATAAGGCAAAAAGCAGGGTTAGCAGCCTAACCATGGCTTAGCATGTTGTCTGAACAGGCCCAGAAAAGTTTCCCAGACATCCTAAGCGAAGCATGATAGGGTCTCCTCTCTATAGTTTGATATTAGGACTTCAGATAAATGTTGCTTCAACTTCTGTTAATTTTAATGTTGATGCACTCCAATTAACCAAAGGAAGAGTAAAAGAAGCTTCAGGAATCTCTCTGAATCAACAGACATGTTGTTTTCATTAGACATATTTTGTAATTCTTCAATCTGTTAAGTATACATGGATAGTGATAAGCCAAATATTCTCCTGGTTCATTTTTTATGTTGAAAGTAGCTATTCGGGTTGGAGGGGGGCGTGGATCCCACTGAAAAACAGCGCAATCCAGCCATTGTTTGTTTGTTTGTTTGTTTAAAAGATTTCTTAACTACTCTTCATCAAAAGAATTCCTGGGGAGTGTTCAAAAGTGTTAATAAAACACATAAATACAATATAATTAAAATCAAGAAATAGCCATAATAAAATACAACCACCAACTCCCCCCACTCCCCAAAAGACCCCTAAAACCAACAAAAATATTTTCTCTAAAATGCCTGGGCAAGTAGGAAAATTTTAACCTAGAAAGACCTTACTCAAAACCTGACATCAGCTGAAACATTTGGGGAGAGCATTCCAGAGCCAGGGCACCATTACAGAAAAAGTCCCATCTTTTGTGATTAAGAACTTAAGAAAAGCCTTACTGAATAAGGCCAAGAGTCCATCTACTCCAACATTCTCTTCATTGGAGGTAGCCTAAAGCCGTTAGGACTAGTAACCATTGATAGCCTTCTCCTCCTCCGTGAATTTGTCTAATCTTTAAAGCCATCCAAATTGGTGGCCATCACTATATCTTGTGGTAGCGAATTCCATAGTTTAACTATTTGCTGTGTGAAGAGGTAGTCCATTTTATCTGTTGGGCATTTCCAACCATTTAGTTTATGGGATGATGTCTGGTTCTAGTATTGAGAGAGGGAGAAAAATGTCTTCCTCTTCACTTTCTCTCCACTATGCATAATTGTGTACACTTCTATCATGTCTCCCCTTATTTAACTTTGGTTTCCTTTTCACTTAAACAACCTCTGCAACCTTTCCTCATAGGGGAGTTGCTTCAGCCCCTTGAGCATTTTGGAAGCCCTTTACTGCACCTTTTCCAACACTAAGAACATCGGAAGAGCCCTGAGGCTGGATCAGGCCCAGGGTCCATCTTGTCCAGCATTCAATTCACACAGTGGCCAACCAGCTGCCCATGGGAAACCCACAAGCAGGATATTAGTGCAACAGTCCCCTCCTACCCATGTCCCCCAGCAATTGGGGGTAAATAGGCATGCTGCCTCTAATACTGGAGGTAGCTTACAGCTATCAGGGCTATTTACCATTGATATCCTCCATGAATTTGTCCAATCCCCCTTTTAAATCCATCCAAATTGGTGGTCTTCACTACATCTTGTGTAAGTGAATTCCATAGTTTAACTGTGTGCTGTGTGAAGAAGTCCTTCCTTTACAATAATCTACAATATCCTTTTTGAATTGTAGTGACCAGAACTGCCCACAGTATTCCAGGCGTGGTTGCATCATTAGTTTGTATAAGAGCATTCTGATATTGGCAGTTTTAGTTGGATTCCTTTCCTAATTATGCCCAACATGGAATTTGCATTTTTCACAGCAGCTGCACACTGGGTTGATATTTTCATTGAACTGTCCACTGGAACTTCAAGAACTCTTTCTTGGTCAGTCACCACTTGCTCTGATTTCAGCAGCATATACATGAAGTTGGGATATTTTTGCCCCAAAGGTGTGGCCTCAAGCTATTTTAAAGCTTTGTAAGTGAGAATCAGCACCTTGAATTGAATGCAGAATCAGGGTGCCTCCACAAGAGAGGTTTAATGCTCTTTGAAGGCTCATTATAAATTTTACCTCCACACCAGCGGAGCGCAAAACGGGCGTAGAGGCGCGTTATCTCCCGGATTATGCGCATTATCGAATGCGCGTTAAATAGCGACTTTTATTTTGCTCCGGCCGTTAAAGCGCATTTTCGCCGTGTGAACAAGCGATTATGTGCATTAACTTCTTGTAAAGCGCTTTTTGGACATCAATTAATGCGCTTCGCCACCTCTCGCCGCCTCCCATGCAGAGGGATTAGGAGTAAATGCGCCTCCGCGATAATGCGCATAATCCCCGAACCAGGCGCAAAAGCGCCTCCTTGTGGAGGGGGCCTCAAACAGGAAGCTAGTCAAGCTGTTGCAAGGGTGATGTTATATGGTCTATAAAACACACATCAGACAATAGTCTGGCTGCAGTGGTTTATACTAGCTGTAGTTTCTGAAGTCTTTTCAATGGCAGTACCACATAGAGCATGTTACAGTCATTTAAACCTTAGGTATGAACCTCTGTAGCCAGATTACCTTCCCTAGGAAGAGATGCATCTGGCACACTAACTGAAGCTGGACAAAAGTACTACATGCAGAATTCCACTGCCTCCTTGATACTAATTGAAAAAGAGAGAGCTGGTTTGAGACACAACCTCCAAATCTGGAAGACCTCTCCCAGCACTTTCAAGTAGATGTTAAAAGTAGGGGGGGGGCAAAATAGATCTCTGAGGAATCCCATATTTGTCCAGTAAAGGAGTTGCATATTCCGGAAGGTGCTCGCCCCCATGGTCTATGGAATGCCTCCCAGTCCTATGCAAGCTAAGCATCCCAAAAGAATGTCATGAATGATGGTACTGAATGCCACTGAGAGGTCCAGGTGAACCAACAAGGACACAATGCTCCATCTCGCTCCTTGCATGGGTCATTCACCAAGGCTATTCCCATTCCAAAATCCACACCTGAGCCCAGACCAAAGGGGATCCAGATACTGCATTTCATCCAACAAAACCTGAAGTTGTAATGTTACCACTCACTCCAAGAATTTATCCCAACTTGGGAGATTAAAGAGTGGGCAATGATTATTAAGGGTGGTGGGAGCTAATTAAGTCTTTTCAAAGGTCACTCCTCCTTTAGAGGAGCTAGAACATGGCCATCTTACCAAAAAAAGCTGCATCCTGATAAGCCAGGATGGGCATGCTTCTAAGGAGAAGGTGGTTTGCTTCACCCCTCCAAGCAATCTTTTCACATCCTCGGGCAAAACAAATTGAAACTAACAACACTGATATCAACAGAGAATTGCCTCACGCATCTCACTACAATCCATTTTTTATGTGGACTCCAATGTTCTCTGTTTCATTCTCCATCATAATCACCCAGGGGTCACATATTGATTATGAGCATGTCTAGTTGCCACATAGCCAATAAGCTGATAATTGCTGATTTAGATTGAAGGCACTGCTTTTCGTAGGGTATACTGCACACTGATTCCTAGCCAACTACTGATCCCTCTTAAAACATTTTACCATTTCCCATCCCTTTTGTGATGACCCCTGAAAAATCACGGAAGTTTAAAAAGATCTTTCAATACAAAATAAATAAATAAATAAATAAATAATAATAATAATAATCTGCCTTTTTCCTAGGGCTGGAACTCAAGGCGGTTTACAAGATTAAAACAGGTACAATTAAAACATATAGCTATAAGTTTACAAAAATTAAAATAGAATTAAAGCTACAGTAAAATTTAACATATTTAAAAACAGTAACAGATTTTTTAAAAAAAACAAAACAAAACCATACATTTACACAGGTCCAAAGTAGTTCCAAAAGCCTGCTAGAATAAAAAAGTTTTTCCCTGCTTCCAGAAGTGTAGCAGAGAGGGATCCAGCCTGGCCTCTCTAGGAAGGGAGTCCCAGAGCCTGGGAACAGCCATGCAAAAAGCCCTCTCCCGCGTCCCCACCAGACATGCCTGGGATGTTGGTGGAACTGAGAGAAGGGCCTCCCCAGAAGATCTCTGCACACACACACTACACTTGATCTTAGCCAAAAGGCCGAGAAGCGATGGAGGTCTCAGAGCACAGGCAGGCTCATATGAGAGAATACAGTCTTTCAGATAACCTCGACCTGAGCTATCTGGGGCTTTATAGGTGATAACCAGCACTTTGAATTGTGCCCAGAAACAGACCAGAAACCAGTGGAGTTGTTTTAACAGGGGACTTATATGCTCCCTGTCCCCAGCCCCGGTCAACAATGTGGCCACAGCTCTTTGAACCAGTTGAAGTTTCCAAACACTCTTCAAAGGCAGCCCCACGTAGAGCATGCTACAGTAATCCAAATGGGATGTAACTAAGGCCTGTGTCACTGTGGCCGGGTCCAACGTCTCAAGGAATGGGCTCAGCTGGCGCACTAGCTTTAACTGTGCAAATGCAGTCCTGGCCACCTCCGAAACCTGGGCATCCAGGTTCAGGGCTGAATCCAGGAATACACCCAAGCTGCAAACCTGTGTCTTCAGGGGGAGTGTAACCCCATCCAGCACAAGCTGAGTCTCTGTTCCCTGATCTGCCTTTCGACTGACCAGGAGCACCTCTGTCTTGTCTGGATTAAGCTTCAATTCGTTTGCCCTCATCCAGTTCATTACTGCCGACAGAAACAGCTTCCTTGGAGTTGGGTGGAAAGGAGTAGTAGTGTTGGGTGTCATCAGCGTACTGGTGGCACCGCACCCCAAAACTCCAGATAACCTCTCCAAACGGTTTCATGTATATGTTAAATAGCATGGGGGACAAAATGGAACCCTGAAGGACTCCACAGGCCAATGGCCAAGAAGTCAAACAGTGCCTCCAAGACCCGATGGTATCGAATGCCGCTGAGAGGTCCAGTATAACCAACAGGGACAGCACAAATGAGCATGAACTAACCAGTCACTTAGAAATGTGTCACCCTTAAATCAGCAACTGGGGCTGTATCTAGGGATTACTCTCCTTCTTTGACATTATGTTCTGGCTGAACCTCCCCGCCCCCCACCTGGAAAATCTGGTACCACTGTTTGGATATTTGGATAGTCTTCCCCCTTCACACATACATCCAAGATATGGACTAGTTATTCATGTTATTCAAGTTCATAGACAGAGGCTGAATTCGGACGACACGATAGTCAATGGTGGGGTAATAATCAACTTTACAGTTGTTCATCTAGGGGGTACTCCCCACACAACATGGTCATAAATAATCAACCATGGCGCTGAGTTGACTATGGCAGCATTCGGACAACATGATAGTCAATACAAGTGACGATTGTTCCCCCCCCAGTTGACTATTGTGTTGTCCGAATTCAGCCAGTGTCTATGTTGCTAAGCTCAACAAGACAAAACCACACTGATATCCCTAAACCCAAACCTTCCCACCTCCTCCCAAAGTCTAGATGAGTCAATGGAAGTCTGTGTCCTCTGGTCTTACTTACAGTTAGTTCAAGGATGCAATCAATGACTACCTTTGCATGCTCCACGAAGATTTTAAAAAAATGAGAGTTTTGCAATATACTAGCTCTAGCAAGGGACCTACAACAAAAATGATTGTGTTGCAATGAACTCAACAAGCAGGGAGCAGCTTCTGTAGCTTTCTTCAGGCTCACTGCTAGTGCAAGCCAGCAGGAATTACAAAGCCAAGATCCAAGGCTTCCATCCTAGAAGTAATTTCAGCCAGGAAAGAGAAGCACACTTATAGGTGCTTTCAGCTACTGAGAATTATAACATAGGAACTGTCTGGCAAAGCTTAAAACTTCTCAATTTCAAGAATTTAGCATGAGGATAGTTCAATTCTTATCAACCCTGCAGCAAGCAACAAGATCTATCAGCAACTGGTCAGTTCTTTCATCTTCCTTCCATAAAGGGAAAAAGTGGCTCCCAGTCTCAACATCTATTCCTGATCAGATCTGCTGCAGTGCCATTGGTGTTCAGGGCATCCAGTACACAGACTTTTACTTACTGACAGTGGCTGGTGAGAAGGCATAATTGTCCCAAATACCCATTTGCTGCTTATCATATTCCAACAGTTACAGTAGACTATAAGCTACTGCTCCACTTTACATGCAAATAGCCTCTTCAGGGTGATTAACGTTGGGCTTTCTTACAACAGTGCCCTACCTGCCCCCAACCACTTCTTCAGCCTGAGGACTGCATTCCTTTGAAGCTTCCATGTCAGTAGTGAGTAAGGCCACCCTGTACTTTTTCTCATGCATCCATACATGTCCACGTATAAACTTACACATCCATTTTATGCATTTTATTTACTTAATGTCTCATGAAGTAGATTTCTCTATGCCACTTTTGATCCAGTGGCCAGATTGTCCCGCCACCGCCACCGGATCAAGTCAGTAGGCCAGATAATATGAAAGGGGTGGAGCCTCCATTGAGACCTCCTCTCCTCCATTATATAATCCAGCCCCACCCACTTTTTTCTTTCTCCCTCCATGCAGAGAATCTCTCTACATGAAAAAAGACACTCAGCCAGCACTTGCAAGTGCCGGCTGAGTCAGGCAGCTCCTTCCCGTGCAGCTCACATCTCAGCTGAGGCAAGGAGTCCCCTTTGCACCACATGGCAAATGGCCTGCAGGGACATCCCCTTGTGATCTCCAATCAGAGATCAGCAATAACGTGAGGATTCCTTTCCCTTGCCTCTTCCCCAGGTCAGGGCTTGGGGAGAGGGTACCAACTGTCCGTCGACCAGATTGGGCATCTCCAGGGGTCAGAGGTTGCCCACCCTTTCTCTAGGCACTGTACAATATAATTTAAAGCATAATAATACAATAAAATGTAATAACACAATAAAATCATAATAAAAATAACACAACATCAAACTAACATTCATGCTGACAGAACACTTTAAGGTGTGGAAGGTACATATGAGAGGAGACATTCCATCAGGTACCAAGGTACCAAGCTGTACAGAGCTTCAGAGGTTAAAACCAGCACTTTGAATTTAGCTCAGAAATGAATTGGAAGCAAGTGTAGGCAAAGGGACGACTGGCAGAATATGACTGTAATACCTGGTGGTCCAATTAGAATACTCACAACCACTTTTTGCACTAGGTGATATTCCTGGACCATTTTCAAAGGCAGGCCCACATACGATGCATTGCAATAATCCAAATGGGAGTTTACTGGGGAATGGATCACTGCAGCTAAGCTATCTACCTCCAGATAGGGTCAGAGTTGCTATGTAGGTCATTAGACAGTGATGGATCTAGGAACACTGAAAGAGGAGAGACTGGGGGGAAAACTAGGCATGTTTAGCCATGAGAAGAGAAGACTGAGGGGAGACATGATAGCACTCTTCAAATACTTGAAAGGTTGTCACACAGAGGAGGGCCAGGATCTCTTCTCGATCAACCCAGAATGCAGGACACAGAATAATGGGGTCAAGTTACAGGAAGCCAGATTCTGGCTGGACATCAGGAAAAACTTACTGACTGTTAGAGCAGTACAACAATGGAACCAATTCCCTAGGGAGGTTGTGAGCTCTCCCACACTAGAGGACTTCAAGATGCAGCTGGACAGCCATTTGTCAGGTATGCTTTAAGGTGGATTCCTGCAATGAGCAGGGGGTTGGACTCAATGGGCTTATAGGCCCCTTCCAACTCTACTATCCTATGATTCTATAAACACCTCCAAGCTATAAACTTAGTCTTTCAGGGAGGGTGCATCCCTCTGTCGTATAAGTTTAATCCCCCTTATCTGATCTAAGGAACCACCCATGAACAGTGCCTCTGTCTTATCTGGACTTTTAGCCCTCATCCAGTTGAGGATGCCACAGCTTCACCTGGCTCCAGAAAGAAAGAGAAATGGAGCTGTGTGTCATCTGCATACTGATGACAATGCACTCCATACCCTTGAATGACCTCACTCAGCAGTGTCATGTAGATATTCAACAGCATGGGAGATAAGATGGAACTTGTAGGACTGCCACAAAGAAATCCTCCAGCAACATCTTTTGAAAATGTATGTCCAGGTAAAAGTAAAATCATTGCAAACTGGTCCCACTTTCATCTACACCAAACTCTGACAGCAGCCCCAGAATAATACCATAGTCAATTGCATTGAAACCCACAGAGAGGTTAAGGAAAATCAACCGGGTTGCATTCTCTGTCTCCCAAAACAGATCACACCACAGGTTGACCAAGGCTGATTCCGTTCCATACCAGACCGTAACCCCTATTGAAATGGACTGAGAAAATCAGTCTCATCCCAGGCAGCCACAAGGGAAACATTTGTCACTGGCCTACAGTATCCTTGTTAAGCTCTTCTGGGTCCAGCAATGGTTTCTTCAGAAGTGGTCTCACTACTGCCTGAAGCATGTGGCCCAATGAACCTTGTCCACATCCTTGGGCTCCACAAACTGAAATTCAACTAGCAACATAGGACTGGACAGTGCTGATGGATTTATCTGTACCAACTGTGAGTCCAAGTTGTGAGGGATAAAGTGATTTTGCCATCAAAATGTCTAGGAAACATGTCCCAGCGTCCCAGGAAAGGTTCTACCACATCACCATTAGGACAAGATTTTAAAAGGACACAAACTATTTGGAAACTCTGTGGATGACTTTCAGAGGATGCAATGGTGGAAGAGAAAAATGACTTCTTCACCAACCACACTAACACAGAGTAGGCTTGATGGTCAACTGTATTTGCTCCAAGTTTTCTTCCACTTGCATTCTAGACATCTCTTAACTTGCTTCATTGCCCTGAGTTCAGGTGCAAGAATACCTAGGAGCCAAACAGGCTTTGGTGAGCAGGAGAGGTCATTCGGGAGTAATTGTGTCAACTGCCTGGGTCATCTCTGTGTTATACAAATTGACCAGGGGTTTGAGAGGAGTCAAACCAGCTGGAAAGTTCCACTGAGGCCAGATCATTCTAATGTCCCTTGCTCTTGCAGAGGGAGACAGATTAATCTAAATCTCCAGAGCAATTGGTCTCACCATGACAAAGGACAGCTTTTAAAATTCCTCACCTTCAGATCACTGTCCTCCCCACTGGAAAAGGAAGTTTATTGTGTGTCATGCTACATGTGTTGTGGCAATGGCACGTTGGCACACATGATTGTTATGGCAGCTACATGTCTACTCTTTCTACACTGTCTATGACTGGACCGAATGTCACCCACTATATCAGGAGTTCATACACCTGTTCATCTTCCAATGTGATATATGCCATCATTTGCTAGCAATGTCCCACTGCCCTCAACATAGGACAAGCCAGCCAGTCTTTATGCAAAAGAATAAATGGACAGAAGTTTGATATCAGAAATGGCAATATTTAAAAACAGTGGAAGAACAATGGAAGGTTAAAATGGCCATTCTTGAACAAAGGAACTTCAAATACAGATTGCTACATGGAACAGCTGAACTACAATTCATCAAGAGGTTCAACTCTATCTGCTGTGTGCTTGAGCAGGGTCAAAAATAGCCACACTATACATGTTAATCAGCTCATCAATACAAGGAAGTCTTTATTATCACCCAGCCACTGTTTTGTGAATGATTAAGGGTTGGATCCAGGATCTGCCTTCCATGAGAGGAAGGGACCTTCTGTGAAATGAAGAGCTCTGCTTGCAGAAGGTCCCTCCGTCTGATGTTTTGGTGTTTGCTACTCCCCCATATCAGAGCCCACCCCATTCAGCAGGGTGTCCTGGCTTTCTGTGTAGCATTTGCAGAGGGCTGGAGGGCCAGCCAAGTGAATGTAGAGGTGAGGAAGTCCACTTCTGTCAGTGCAGTTGGTTCAACTTAACTCTGCATCCAGCCCCAGGTAATTATATCACTGCCCATGCTTTGTCTTTCATTTTCCTCTGACCACGCTGTTTACCAACCCACCCACCTCCAACGATGTGCATGTATACTTGTAATGCATACGATGAAGTGGACTCCAATCCACAAAAGCATATGCCATAATAAATATATTAGTCTTGGTGCCACAAGACTCTGTTGTTCTTTCATGCATACTTAGAATAATCACTGCTAAAAGTACACAGTACTTGCCAGCATCTTTAGTCATTTGGCAGCCTGTCCTGTCGTACTGATAATGTACTTATGACTACTTATGTCTACTTACAAGCTTCCAACGGCTAACAACCTGACATATTATACATTTGTGAGAATCAGTTTCATACTCTTCAACTTCATTGCCCTACACAAATTCTACTCCATTTGCCTCACTTTTCTATAAATTTGTGATACCTGAAATAAAAAATTAGGGCTCTGCACGGATCTGGAGCAGGATCCCGAATATGGAGTGGATTGGGCCAATCCAGCCCAATCTGGGCCCGATCTGAACTGGATTGGATCGGGCCCAGATCAGATCCGCAATCCGGAACTGCTCCGGGTCTGTGCAGAGCCCTCCCTCCCGCTAGCCCTGCTCCCTCCCTCCCCCAATCGCTCTGCTTACCTTCTGCCTCTTCCGTGTAGTCCTTGGCGTCGCCCTCCCTCCTCGATGTCGGGCGCCACTTTCCGCTTACGTTGGGTGATGATGTCGCTCGCCGCGAGCGGCAAATGTGGCACTCTAATTGGTTATACATTAAAATATACATTAAAATGAGACTTAGAGTTATGAAACTATATTCCTCATTCTGCAATACATGTCTGATGTGTCTTGTACATTTCAACATGTGAAATGTGCATGTTTATAGTAAACAAGATACATTTGTAAAACTTTAAAATTAGAGGTTCATATAGCTTGGAGCTCATACAAGGCGGATTCTCTATCCCTTCCTCCCCCCCCCCCCCCATGTCCAGTGTGGGGCAGGGCAGGAGTTGAACCATCTTCCAAAGAGGCTTTTATGGGGGGAGGGGACTGGAACAGGGAGTGAATCAGAAAGTCCCCTTGTATGAACTTCATTCAGCTTACAGGATGTAGAATCCAAGTCATTAGAATCCAAATGTTTAACCAAGTTTTTTAAAATAAATAAATAAATCCATAACCTTCCCTTTAAAGCACTTGCAAAGTTTTTATCTGGATATAGAAGTATACATGGGAATGTACCCAGCTACTGTGCTACATGTATTGCAGCAATTCAAAATGGCTTCCTAGCACAGAAGAACAGCAGTTATGACCTATCTGGAAAAGCAGCAGGTTTCACGATACCTTAGCCTGCCTCCCTCAGCAGCCCTTCTCTTAAAATCCTCATAAATTCACTTGTGGCATGATTGCCAGTTGAAAATAGAACCCTGGCTATGCTATTCCACTTGGAAATTCTTCTAGAATAATCCATTCATATCGCAGGACAGAGAACTGCACCACCTGGCTTTGCAAATGGGTAGGGAACCACACATTTGAATATAGGCCTACATTAAGATCACCTTGCCCCATCAAAGCTAGCAGGGCTTCTTCTTTTACATACAGAAAGCTTTGGACATGGTGGAGCATACAATCCTCTACGCAGCTCTGAAGGCTCTACCATGTGACCGTATCAACTTTTGGATTAGTTGTGTGAAGTGGCTGTGGAAATTCCACGAAATGGCTGTGCAGATTTCAACCATGCCAGCAGGTCTTAGAGAAGTTCCCTGTGTTACCAGAACCAATGGGAAATGGCTTACACAATAGTTCCCCGTGTGGAATGGTAGCGTGCGGTTCAATTTCCAGGCAAGAACTGTGTTGCACTTGGCCGCAGACCGCTGCTGTAGAGGGATATTGCCTAGCTGAATTAACCAACAGGAGTAATTGTCACTTAGCATGACTCTTGCTCGCTTGGAAGAACAGAATTCAAAAATCCGTGGAACTCGCAATAGCTAATAGGCTGGGCTGAAGCAAAGGCTGATTCACTCTGGACTGCATTTGGATTTGATTGGGTAAGTAGGGTGGTGGCCTAAGAGTGTTGAGACCTCCAGGAAACCAACCTACTGTGTAATGACATTGGAACATGAACATTTCTAAAGTAGATATTTCCTATTTATTTAAAATATTTATACACTTACTAACTAGTTTTCACAGAAGCTTTCCTACATGCCTAAAGAATGTTCTTACATCCAAAAAGTATTGTACTGATTGCAGTGGGCTCTGCAGCAGGGCCTAGAAATCTTTGGCACCTTTTTTGAAATGTTCCTCAGAATGCTAGTCTTAAATTAAGAGTACTTTGAAAGTTTCAAATGAAAAAAGCTTACAATAGGAATGTGATGCTCACAGAAAAGAGAAGGCAATCATGTTAACATGGAACTGGATTTCAGTGTTCAAGTACTAGGTGTCGTAATTAACAGTAAATAAACACATTTGTTGTAAGACTCAGGAAATACCATGGATACCGATAGATGTACAGCATGGTTAGATTCAGATTCAGGTTCTGATTTAGGATTTTGCTTAAAAAATCAGAGGGTGGGGTTAAACTGCTACATTTATTACTGTGAATAACACATATCGTGTGACTAAGAGCTAGCAGGAATAACCCATGCAATATAACTTCATTTGCTTCAGGGTGTTAAAATGGTTTCTGTTAACACTTTTTTCTGCATATCATCAATTTGCTTTTGACTCATATTCCTCCTATTGTCGCTGTAAAGCTTACTTGTTGTTTTTTCTTTCCTTTTCTTCATGCTGTCGTTTAGATCCCTACAGAGAGACAAGTATGGGAGTAAAGCTAAACATTGCATATCAAATGTAATTTTTTTAGTTCACTTTTGAATGCATCATATATCAATGATGTAGATATTTAAAACAGTTCATCTCTTACAATGCAGAAATCAATAATACTAAGCCATATTCAGTAAATATTCATAGAGATTAGATATTTCTGTTAAGAGCCTATCTACACTACTGTTTAAAACAGTTTATAATAGTTTTAAACCAGTTAATAACCAGTTTAAAACTGTTATAAACCGTTTTAAAGCAGTAGTGTAGATAGGCTCTGTGTCTATTTTCATTTTGTCCCTCATCCAATATGTTTTAGTTTTATGTAATTGTGTATGAGAATGAAATTTCTTTTTGATTAAAAACATTTTTGTCTGCAAAGCCATACTGTTTTCTCCTATTGCTGTGGCACATTTCATGAGAGCTGCTCTTCATTTCAATGCAAGGCAACCCCTTTATTTTCCTTTAAAAAATAATAAAGAGATCTTTCAGCTAATAAATCTGTTCATTAGTAGAAAAAAGAAGGAGCAATGCCTTGATGAATAGCTATCACCACAGTTACACACAGATCTTTCCAACTACCTGTGGTTTATGTCCCTTAAACATTGGACTTTTCATAGAGATTTATACTGTGAAAATAAATGGCTTCATTCTACATCTGTGATGGCTATTTCTATCCACAGCTTTTTTGGACTCTTGAAACACAGACTAAAGATATATCCAGCAAATATCAGAATGTCAAAAGTGATGTCTTAGGGGTATTTTAATTCAGAGAAGTTGTGTACTGTGACACTTCCCAGTCCTAAGCAGACCTCTTGTCTGTACTGCCTCACAGATGAAGGTTGAATTCACTATTTGATAAACTAACTGTATTGAAGTTTTTTTACTGATGTGAATGGCGAACAAATTTGATTTCCTAATCCAACAGTATTGGTTCAGCCTTGTCTGCTAGCTCTGGCAACAGCATCTGAACTAACAGGAAAAACATATGAAAGTCTTAATCGTGTCTCATGTTCTGTGTGTATCTAAAGGATTAATTAAAGGGACCCCATTGCATCATGAGCACCTGAAGACTGACTGTTGTCTCCCACAGGGCACGTCACCCAGATGGCTCCAGTATGTTGTTCTTTCGGCACTTCCAACCCTGACTGTTTAAGATATGCAGACTGCACAGTTCCAAGTGACTGTAGAACCCAAATAGGAATAGTCTTATAATACCTTTAATAGGGCCAACTAAAGCTTATAAAGCACTGAGCCAGTGTTTGAGTTTTACTAAACTCTCTGTCGTGCTTATTGTTAAAAAAGAAAAAAGGAGGGGGGCATCTTGTTTGTGTAGGGCATGGAAAATGGCCTGTCAGAAACATGTCACATGGTCATTTAGGACTACTTTGGTTCTTTGTGTCCAGTGCAAAAGTCCCAGGTTACAGCAGGACATGCTGGGTCAAAGAATCAACGGCCATTCTCCCTTTGAAAATATAAACGTCCACAGCTATTCAAATCTCTCAATCATTAATCAAAACTCATAGGTAAGTAAATTTTTAAAAAAGACAGCAGTAAAGAAAACATGGTATCCTTCACATGAATAAAGCTGGACATATATTAAAGCTGTCTGACAAGTTTTATTAATATCTGCTAGGAACCGGCAGCATAAAGGACCAGCACAGGCTGTATAGTCCACATGGCTGGGCTTCCTGCAGTGAGTATGATGTAGTCTTGGGGGGCGGGGAGATTCCTGCCTTCCCCTGGCGCTCTCGCTGCATTGCTACGCAGTGAAACTGGGAGCAAAAAGTTGCCCCCTGGAATGTGCCCTTAGAGCATTTTATACCTGAGACCTGAAGCGCTTTAAAGGGGCTTATCACAGTAGTGACAACTGTTTGGGGAGTGTGTCCTGAGCCCCAACAGTCGTTGTCAGTACTGTTATGAAGCGCTTTAAAGCAGCAGTGTAGATCCTGCCCACATTTGGTTTGTAATGCCCACATCACATTTGCAGGGACCAGATGCTCATGAATATGGCAGATGACTCACCTCCATCTCTAACCATGATCAGACATTCGCCTAAATAGCGAGAGAGATTTTTAAAGACAGACTCACAAAGGAATCTCTCTCAGGCGCTCTGAGATCCAACTTAGTAGATTTGGAGATTTTCTTCACAGTGTTTGTTCTCCACCCCCCACCCACCGTCCTCCTCCTCCTCCTCCTCCTCCTCCTCAGTTGGCTGCACAGGAACTACAACCAATTTTGATATTGGGGAAAAAGCCAGGACCAGCTTTTATTGACAGACTTTAACAAACATATGAAAAATGTGTAATTATTCCAATGTGATACATATAAGGGTGCTTCCAGATGAGGCTTTTGTCACACCATCACCCTGCCTTGTTCATGGAATTTTATGGAAAGTCCAGGCGACAATGTCTTCTACTCATAATCCTCCCTTGGCTCAATGGTAGAGCCACTGCTTCGCATGCAGAAGTTCCCAGGTTCGATCCCCAGCATCTCCAGGTAGGGCAGGAAACTCTCCTGCCTAAAACCCTGGGGAGCCATGGCTGCCGGTCAGTGTCAACAATACTGGGCTCGATGGACCAAGGCAGTATAAGGCAGCTTAATATGTTCCCGCTGCTCCTTCCATCCGTTTTCTTGTTGCAAACAAATCCATTCAGTAAGAGAAGTCAGAATAACTGCCCACGGTGCCTTCTGATTGTAAGTGCCAAGAATCCTTTGTCTGAAAGCACCCTTAGACCTTTGTATAAATAGCCACACCACAAACAACAACAAAATTCTTATCCCTAGGCAATGGGTATGTCTCATTTATTACATGCAGACGCAGGCTTTGAAATCTTTATTAAACAGGAGCTAGCAACAGTGAAACCAGCACCAAAAAAAAAAAAAAAAGATAATACTAAATGCAACATAAACAACAATATGTATACAAGAAAAGTGAAAACTTCCAGAATAAGATGCAAAAGCATCACAGTTGTATTACATTCCTCTAAAAAGCTGTGGCACCAATAAAAGAATATATCCACCGATGCAACTATTACCACAATTCCATATAGAACAATCACAAGCAATCTATAGAGATGGGTAGAGTAATCCTATGGAGGCAGGGGAGGGTGAATCCACTACTTCCTAAGACAGGTTCATGCCAGCCTAGGCAGAAGCTGGGGGTTTTTTGGGGGGGTGTTTTTTTTAAGGCCTTTTTCTTGGTGCTGGTTTTTCTTTTGTTTATTTTTGCTCCTATTGGTTTCAATAGGAGGGGAAATAACAACAATTCCAGGGCTGGCATGTTCAGGGGGCATGGCCAGGAAAGGAGGGGGCTTTAGGAGCAGGATCCAGATGGGAGATTAATTGAAGAGGAACTGATTTGGGTTCATATTGGGGCAGGGTGCAAAAGAATTTATTTGGGGGTAATTTGGATCATCACCACAACCATTGAACTAGCCCAACCTTTATCTATGGTTACAGATGATCTTTTTTTAAAACAAATTTAAATATATATTATCAGGTATATGAAACTGATATTTTTGTTACTAATGTACCAGGAATGTAGCAGCAGTTGCACAATATGTAATGATCAGCACAGGGGGCGGAGTGGAGAGGGAAGAAAGTGAAATGTTCATTGTGTGCTTCACAATTGAGGTAATACCCTTGACTGACAAGTGTAAGTGTAATGGTGAGACAATTAAGTCCAGGGTCTAAACTTACCTAGCGGGGGTCACTGGGGGGGGTTAGATTTAAATCAAGAAAATGAGATGGGCGGATTGGAACCAGTTCCTCCTGCGCCACTACCCAAGTCTGATTCCCATCTCCCACCTATCGACCTGTGGCTGCTTTGTACTAAAGCAAAAACAGTGGGAGATCTGGTCGCAAATTTCTTGGTGCCTTGTCTAGTTTGGTCCTTAAAGTAATGCAATAAACAGGTGATGTTTCTGCATCATATTTGGGAAGTTTGTATATATTATTTTTTTCTTGGATTTGATTTGCATAGCAGCAATGAACCATCGGATCAAAATGGGACACGAAGGGCCCTCCAGGTGTTGTTGGGCTCCTATCACGTCTGACCATTGGCCATGCTGACTGGAGCTGATGGGGCTCGACTTCCAGCAACATCTGGAGGGCCACAGGTTTCCCATGGCTAAATTAGGGATTGCAAATATATTTCAAGGTTTAAAAAGCAATTGTCCAATAATTTCTTAGATACAGAAACACACAAACTAGAGACCATGTTCAACACTTTGTCCTTCATGGACCTGTGCTCAATTGTCACCTGTAGGGATTCTGGGCATGATAAATGGATATCTATCTATCTATCTATCTATAGATATAGATATGAATTTAACACATCCATACCCCAAAACACCTTTCTCATGCTCAAAATTTATGTACTAAATCAAGTTTTTTTCGAAATTAATTTTGAACTAAGCAACAGTTGGAATGATTTGCAAAGATTCTATGTAGCTTCTATTGAGACCTTTTTTCCAATATGGAATAAAACCTATTAAGTCCACACTGTTTTACTTGTCTCACATACCTATAATTTATGCATTTTCCCCACCCCACCCCCTTGCACATTTACTGTATAATGTAGCAAAACAGTATAGCCTTGTTCCTTAGGGCAATAGTTAGAGCAAGACCCATATGCATATACCTGTTGGTACAAGTCAACCTTTTTTGTGTGATATTTTTCAGAGGGGCTTCTGAACAATGCCAGGGATACAAGTGTCATGGATACTCTACCACTGAATGGTAACCACGGCAATAGCTACAGTATTGCCAGCAGCGAGTACCTGAGCAACTGTGTGCAAATCATTGACCGTAGCTATAACCACAGTGAGACGGCCTTAGAGAAAAAGATTCTGAAAGAACTCACTTCCAACTATATACCTTCCTACCTGAACAACCATGAGTGCTCTAACGAACAGAGTAGGAATCTAATGAACAAATTCGTCAATAACCTGGGTAGTGGGAGCAAGGATGAGGCCATCGTTCTTGATGATGCCACCTCATTCAACCAAGAAGAGAGCCTGGGCTTGGAACTCATCCACGAGGAATCGGATGCCCCATTGCTACCCCCAAGGGTTTACTCTGCAGAGAACCATCAGCCTCACCATTACAGCAGGAGACGGATTCCGCAAGAAAACAGCGAGAGCTTTTTCCCCTTGCTAACCAATGAGCACACAGAAGATCTCCAGTCACCCAATAGGGATTCTCTTTACACTAGTATGCCCGCTCTGGCTGGCATGCCAGGCACAGAAAGCATCACCACCAGTACTCAGACCGACCCCCCGCCAGCCAAAAGTGGTGATACTGATGATGTGTACTACAAGAGCATGCCAAACCTGGGCTCCAGGAACCATGTCCAACAGCTACACACTTACTACCAGTTGGGGCGAGGCAGCAGTGATGGATTTATAGTCTCACCAAACAAGGATGGGACCCCAGCAGAAGAAACCTCGGAAAGACCAGCTCACTTGGTCACTAGTCTATAGAACACTAAGCAAATGTTTTAACAAAACAAATGCCCCCTGTCCAACCCCTGGATTACTGTTTGGAATTAAATCAAAGCAGTGGTAATATTGTGTATTCTCCTACTTCATGCTGTTCTAAACAACAAACAATTCTCATACCTTTTTAACGGAATTTGTAGGCCCACCCAGGAAGAATACTAACTGCTGTGAACTCCCTCTCTTGTCCCCAAGCCCACCCCACCCTCTGGCCCCACCTCAGAGAGACTTCAGTATGCTAATTAAAGGGATGCAACAGGAAATGGTCCACTGTGTGGCCTTCTCAAATTATACTGTGTTTGTTTAAGCATCTTTAGATGCTCTCTTCCTCTTATTACCAAGGACCTGATTTACAAAAGGCCAAACGTGCATTTGAAACTACTAGCAATGATGCATCTAGATTGGAGTGCTGCACAAAACAGAAGCAAAAATAGCAAAACTGTTTATTCTGAATCTGTATCACATAATAGTTTTTTGGTCTCACCACTTGATTTAACCACAGCTCACTTAGCTGGGGAGTAAACAAAACCTAATGAAATAAATAGAAAGGGAGTCTGTAATTGTATGCTACACAGCATATTTTTATGTTTTTTCTGTATTCACTGATAATTCTAATGACAGAAAAAAAATCAAACAATTCCTATGTAATGTACAGATACTAGCATTGCACATATAGTCTGCTTTCTGTTCAGCCAAAATTTGCGTCCCTGTTAATGTAGTGGAAAAACAAACAAACTTTTTTCTGTTGTGCTGGTCTTGCGAGTTTGTCTACCAGTAGAAGCAAGATTTTTCATACATCCTTTTTTGGCCATGTTTTCATTAAAATATTTCACTGGGTAAAACATAGTAGTTCACTTTATAAAGGCCTTTTGTTTTCAGTTATGTCACAACACCACACTTCAGTAGTCTGGTATAGATTTCCAACACTTTATTTCTATAAATTTGCCAACAACCCTTTTTTTCAAATTAGAGAACTGGACAAACTGTTACGTTTGTAGTGCACAACCAATGAGCATTTGCGGCAAGTAGTCCTTCTTCACCAAGGCATTAGGGAACCTTTCTAGGAGGAGTCTGGATATCATAAGGAGGCTTCTGCATGTGAACACCAACAGACTCTGCAGGAGTGGAAGTCTAATCCCCAGGCAGGGAACTTTTTCTGCAGTGGTTTGAAAAATTGACTGACTCATAACAAAACAAAACAAAACAAAACAAACCTATTTTGAAGTGGTAAAAAAAACCCCAACCTTTCATTATTTTTCCTAATAGGAAATATATTTATTTGACAAGATTTAAAGTAACGTAGGCCTTCCCAGGAGGTAAATTAGCAGCACAGATTCTACTTTTTTTAATTTATGATGCATTTTGTATGGTCACCAAGTTGAATGACCTCATTACTAATATTTGTTGTAATAGTGAAATTTGTTTGCCAACCAATAAACAACTGATTACGATTTAGAAGGCACTGTATGTATGTCCTGTACAATCAGTCTCTCCTAATTTATCTCCCTCTTTCCAGCTTCAGCAAAAGGATTTTAGCTCTTTGAGGCTGAAGGTATCTATGCAAACAAAAGGATTTTTCAGCACAGAATTATGCAGAGAAAATATAGAAAAATTAAATTAGGCACCTAGAATTTTCAGGCAGGAACAGAAAGGATCTGATTTTTCACCAAGGGATTTGCAACTGTTTATCTACTTTAGCTTAGCTTTGACATTAAAAGGACTTTAGATAATATTTTTCATCATACCTTTTTATACATTTATTTATCTTATATGTAGCTTTTACTGATATTAAAAGATCTCTGGACCAAACTAGATGTGACATTAGTAGCATGAATGCAATTAACATGAACTTATTGTGAGTGATGTATATAGCAGCTAAAGGGAAACCTGACTAGCACTGAGACTGCCTGAGCTTAGTAGTTTAACTCTTTCTTTCCCTGCCACAGCCCCAACCAAAATCTTCCTTTGCATGTCAAAGGAAGCCACTACTGGCACCAATGGGAGCTTCCCTTGAAATGCTAATAGCAGCTTCAAAGACAATTGTCAGGATTGGGGCCGGGAGAGAAAGAGTTAAACTCTGCCTTGTCCCCCCACACTGTCCCAAAGCTGGTAGGAGTTTTCCTTGTTTGCTGATTACATAACAACAAAGTACACATTAATTGCATTCAGGCCATGAACATTATGCTCCATTTTGCTCTGTGTTAGGTCAAAGGGAAAAGCAAACTCCGTATGAGGCCCTCTCCGAGGCCCTCTCCAAGGCCCTTTGTTCTTTTTGAAGTATTTGCCCATTATTGTGTAACCCGGAAAGGAGGCATTACTCTCAATTGCTTTCGCCTGCTTAACCATTTGGAAAAAGCCCTCTAAATTTCAGGAGGAGATGAAATAGCAGTGCTGAATTGTATCCTCTGGAGAGATGTTGGCAGAACACCTCTGGCATTTCATGCCCCAAACTAAGTGCTCTTTTGTTGATACATGCTTGCAGGATTTTGCAAAATAAAATGAAAAACTCCAGCAGTCTACTCGAAGTTTATTTATTGAGACAGATGAATTCAATTACTTTTCCAGTGGCTTAACTAGAAATATGTTTAGAATAAAGCAACGAAACAAAACAAGACTGAGTGGTTCAAAAGGTTATATCTGGCCAATAAAATTAATCCAATGACTCCTTTTGTGAGGGCTGTTTGTAAATGTTATTCCTGCTTCTAGGAGAATCTCGGGTAATGGATCAGTGAACTCTCGTGAGAACAGACTAGTCTTTTTCCATATCCCAGGTTTTTTTAGCCTTGTTCAGTTGACAATCAGGGCTGAATCAATGTGCGGAAGGAAGTGGTACTGTAGCTGCTGGCCCCAGATCCCAACCTATGTGTAATGCAGAAATGCCCGTCAATGCATGGAAGTTTGGAAACGGGTTCAGAAGGCACAATCCTGCTCCTTCTCTCCAGCCTCCCCTCCCCGGAAATCCTTAGTTGTCATTTACACAAAGAGTTATTATTAGTGCTGCCTCACTGTGTCAAAGTCAACAGAGTGGATTCCCAAATGGAAATGCGGCTGCATATTGACTTGTCTTGTGTTCTGTTTATCTCTCTATCTATTTATTTATTGAGAAAGCTTTCTCCAAGCAAACCTGGGCCCTTCTCCTTTCTTCTCCTTCCACCCAAGTGTGGAAGCCCCTGCCTACACACAACTGTATGCATGTAGGAGCCCTTTCCATGCATTCAGGTGAATGCATGTAAATTGGGAGGGGGGCAGGGACAGGAGAGGAAGTCCCACTTTACTCCACCATGTTCATGTGGAAAGTGTGAGTGGGCTACGATCAGCTGGTGCAGTGGTTACAACTTGAGTGATGCAAAAGTTCTGTCTGTGATAGATATTTCAAATAAGCTCCCATGATATGGCTGAAATCAAACAGTAATGTGACTTAGTGCTGAGTGGTGGAGAGGAACACTGGGACTTTCAGTCCTGGGGGAAAGCACACTCTCATAATTCTTTGATGCCTAATCCAGGCTATAAAGATTCTGTGCTACAACTGAGGAATAGATCTTGAAAGTTCCAACTCTGTTTTTAAAATGCTGAGAAACTGCTTGATTATCGGTTAATGAAAGGAGATCCTGCAGCGTCCACCTACCATTTCGGAGTGCTCTCAGCCAGAGTTCACCCCTGCCTGAATGGGAGCCTTATAATGTTGTTCAGGCCTCGTCGCGGGTCGCTGGGGGGGAGGATGAGAAAGGGGGAAACAAAAAATGGACACTTTTTTCATTCCCGCTTCCCCAAGGCCTTCCCCTGCCGTACTATATAGTGCTAGAGGGGTCAGGGCTGGCTGTCAGTCTGAACCGGAGCATTTTATTGTTATATAGTGGTAGCGATGATGGTGTCTCTGGAAAATGGACAACAGAAATTGTGTGTTTTACTTTCCTTCCTTTCTTCTCAGAACCATCTGGAGATAGCACAGGGAGAGTTCTTTGTTCTTTTCTTTCTTTAACCTCATGGTAGCCATCCTCCAACCTGAATCCTACACAGTCTACCACAGTCTAGCACTTGAATTTGTTTTTATTTTTCTTCTCCCTCCCTCCCGATCCCCTTTCCTTTTCTGTCATATCTTTTAGATGGTAAGCCTGTAGGCAGGGACTGTCTTATTTCTTAACTTTGTAAGCTGCACTGAGAGCCTTTTTGACTAAAGGGTGGGATAAAAATGCTATTAGTTCTTTAGTTCTTTAAAATCCTTTCATGGTCCAAGGACATACATGAGAGCTGCCCATAGAAATTGATGGGAAAATTCAGGATTTTATCATCGGTATGATTTGGCAGCAGCACAGACTTTCCCAGTGGGCTCTTCTGATCGCGCTGTTTCTCCTGCACACAGCAGGAGATAGTGGCAACTTCCATTTTTTTAAAAAAAAACAACTGGACTTTCTGAGTGTGTTTTGATTTGTTTTGTTTTGTTTTTTGTGGCGCAAGGAAGGCCAGAAAGGGCAGGAGGCGCACGGGAGGCAGACGATGACGTGAGAGGAACTCGCGAAAATCCGTGAATGCCCAGCAATGCTCATCTGATGGAGCTCTTCATGTGCACTGTGCAATGCAATGCAATGCATGCAAATAGATGGAACATTTGGCTTCTGCATGAATTGGGTGCTTGATTTGGCCTGGGAGGAAGGCTAAGGAGGTAATTTATTTTGCCTCACCTCTGACCTAAGATATTAACTATATTGCAGGGCTACCGTAATGTATTATCTCGGTATTGCCCTCCAATCGGTGATAGGGGTCTAACAGTGAACTGCACTGCAGGGTTGTTGTATACTATTATCAGCCCAACCTGAGATGAGGGCCAAACAATGCCCTCTGCCTTATTTGTTCTTGTGTCTGCACTAGAGTGGAAATGACATTTCCCCATCTTTCAATGGACTGCCCAAGCTTATTAGCCATTACTGCAATTACTGCCTGGCGTGTTGTATCCATTCCAGAGAGAATTCTTGTTATGGACCACCACCTCCCAGCCAATTTCTTTTAAGTGAGGGGATATTTTATAGCTACTCTCCAGCATTGCCTTGGAGTCTTTGACTGTGTGTCTATTCAGGCGCCTTCTGGGTTTGGGAATGCAAGGGCATTCCAGGCACTGTTAGTTATATTAGACCTTCTCTATACTAGCTGGACAGTGAAATCATCTTCATCCTCACCAGCTGCAATGCCAGTAGGGGGTCGTTTGTCATGTCAATGTTTGGACAGTCCATTGCCACCCCCCACCCCTTTTTGTTCACTTCCCTGGAACTTTTCTCACTGGAACCACAGCAGGGCAGTCAGGAACAAGAGTCTGAAAAGAGAATAATAAAGGCATGGCTACGAGCCTCTCACTCAATGGTCTCAAAGGTTTCTGATTGTCTATACAGTTTGTTCTGGTCCTTCCTGGACTGTGAAAGGGGTAGCACTGCACCTGGTCCGGACATCTTGGGAGAAAGCCTTCTGCCTCAGGTGTTGGCTGCTTCAAAGAGGGGCCTGCTGCCCCCCCACCTCCCCAGTGATCCTCACCTTGAGGTCTCCTGACTGGATAGTCTGCCACATCTGCTTCATTGCTCTTTGATGATCTGTTTTAATTCCCTTCATGCTGGAATGCTTTCACACACTCCCATTCCCTGGGCTTGAGCTTATGTCCCTCTGCCTTACGTCTGGAGCCGGCAAGGCTGCTTTACCCCGAGGAGAGATTCCTTGCATACCTTGAGCGAGTTGGGTGCTGCTTGCTCATCAACCAATCGCAAATTGTTGGGAGGGGAACTCTTATAGGTCTCTCTATAAGGATTTCATATGGTGACAGTCTTAAAAGGTCCCGAAGTGAACTTCATTGCATAGAATATGTTCACGATCACCAACACGCATTAAGCCTCTTGTCATTTCCCACATTGTGCCCTTGGAATAATTCACATTTTTCACCACCAAGCACAGACCTTTTTTTTTTTTTTTTAATCTCCTGCACGTACTAAGCACTTTTGATTTTGAGCTGCCATCCCTTCCTTCTCTGCCTGATTTCCACTATGCGTTGCCCTGGGCAGTGGCAAAACCTTGTCTTCGTTGCCACTGGCTTCTGTGATTCTTTGCGTCTCCACACACCTGCGTCGTCTTCCTGAAAACAGCCAGCCTCCTCTCACTCTTGCTTTTCTTGACTACTTGCTTGCTTCTCTGGGCCACTTTGCCCTCTTTGGTGGCCTGTACACTTAACTACAGTTACTTGTGCTGGCTTCTATAAAGCATTTAAAAATCCTTCTGCAACCATTGCATTCTTTATAGGTGTTTCTGCCACTGTCAGGAACCTTCTCATTTTTCTACAACATGCCAAATTCATGCACTGACTTCTTCTGATGCAATCAACAATTTTGCCACTTGCGCTGCTGATCCTTAGGGAACAACACAAACTCTCTTCCATAATTGGGCAATGCTAAAGTGGAAGCCTGCAAGAGTGCTCTTTTTTTCCAATGACAGAAGGTTTTTTTTCCTGCTTTCCCCCCATGGCAAAGGCTCTGGGATGTTTTTCTTTAATAGCTCCTGCAGCAGCTTGCCCAATTCAGCAAAGCCTAAAACCCACTGCCTGCAGTATTCTGTCAAACCCCAAAATGCTCTCACTTGCTTCTGAGGCTGCCTCTACACGAGAGGTTTAAAGCTCTTTCAAGTCTCATTAAAACTTTTACCTCTACATGAGCGGAGCGCAAATCGGGAGTTGTGGCTGAAAAAGCTGATGTTGCTCCAGCCACTACATGAGATCGCCATGGTCACAATCTGCCTTGGTGTGACATGGCAGCTGAGAGCCTGGCCCTTGCTCTCCCTCCCCGCCTGCAGAAAGCAATTTGAGAAGCACCCAAAAATCAAAACTTTTTTGGAGGAGGAGGAGGAGGAGGAGGAGGAAGAGGAGGAGGAAGTGGGGAAGACGTGTGAGAGAAAGAAGGTGCATAAGTAGTCCAAGGCCAAGGTGGGAGCCTTCAGAGCACTTTAGGGAGACCAGCAGTCTCCCCCCTGCTCACCTACCCCCCAGACCCCACTCACCAAGGTCATTCTTGTAGCAAGCCACCACTTTGCACCATTTTTGCTCATTTTGTTTCGTAAAAGGCCTTTTATGTAAATGGTAGCACTCCAGACGGATGAGTCCATCCATCCCTATTGCACTTTGGGGCAGCCCCCAGGCCCAGGACAAATTTCTGGCAGTTTCAAAAACATGGGATAGTAACTGTAGGGTGTGGAAAGGGATTCTTCTTAGAACCATGACACTGGAGGAGGGGGTTTAATCCTACCCCTGCATCATTTTCCTAATGACCTCCCCTCAACTGCTACTTACAAAAGGAGGGGAAACGTAAAGTCCCCAAAAGGCAAATAGCAGTTTAAGGGTGGAATTCTCACTCAGTCCAAAGTTCTGCTGGCCCAACAGGGCACAAAGTGGTGGTGGTGGTAGTGGTGGGACTTGCTACCTACTTTTTGTTTGTTCTTTTGATGTCCCTTGCTACTCTGCCCTTAGTTTCCCCTTCCCCCTTTTTATTTCCCTACCATTGTTTCCAGTGCCAAGTCTGGAATACTTTTCTCCCCCTGACATGCCCCCAGAATACCTCCCTTTTTTTGCCCTCTCTGCCTTCAAAGTAATGATGGTGGAGGAACAAGACGGGCAGACCTTTCTGTTGTCAGAATGTAGAGGTGTCTGAAGATGGACCTCCCTCGCTGCCTCCGGGACCAAGGGATTACAACCTTGAACTCCAGCAATGAAGAAAATGCACAAGGGAATGCATTTGGTTAACTGAGTAGCTTTCAACCTGTGCTACAAGATGAAGTAGGGGAAAAGCTTTATAAAAATTAAACAACCGGCAAAATTAAAGAAGATACTGGCCTAAAAGCCATGTAAAATCTGGAACTTCAAAAATAGACATGTTGTACTTTTCAATCATGATTTTATTTAAATTTGTGAGCATTTTTTGTAGGGGCAGGAGGCAGGTAACATTAGACATGATTGCATTTGAGAACGAAAGGTCAAAATGACCCTGCTCCCACTCATTTGTCCAGATTATGAACTGTAACTCATTTTAAACTACACACAGAAAAGGAGAAAGGGAAATCCACCCCCTTACTGGAATCTGCCATTCAAAGTAAAGGAATCATGGTAAGGCCATTCTAAGAAACGACTGATTTATTGTACTAGTCTATGGAAAGTTCTATCCCTTTTACTGTTGTTACAAAAGCACAGAGAGAGGGGTCATGTGCAGAAACTATTCAGTTGACCATTCCTTGGCTGGGAATGGGGTTTGCTACTGACTGAGTCAACACCAGCAGGGGGAAATGGTACAAAATCTGCTGGGACCAAACCAGAAAAATCCTTTTGAGTTTTCACCCCACAAATGGAATTCTCATACATCCCTAATTTACAGATATTTAAAAGGCTATCCATGAAAAGAGGAGGAATAGTTCCCCAAGTCCACAGGGGACATGATGGTAAGTCATGCTTTGAAATGTTATGTTATGTTGCAGCTTCAAACATTTGGACAAATGATTTAAAAAATCGCTCCACTATTTATGCTGCCTGAGGAGGATGTCCAATGAGCTTTCTGGGGATGCTCTGCTAGCCCAACATGAACTAATTAGTTCTATATTATTATCAATATCATTCTTAAGTAAATCAATGGACAATACACTTTGCAAAATAATTTTGATAAAGAGAAGAACACAACAGAAAGAGGTCAGGATGATGGAGGTGAGGGAAATGAGAAGACTATGTACAAGTTCAGTTATACATACTTAAGGTTAATTTCAGTGAAGCAAAAGGACCTACTCAGAATCATAGAATAGTAGAGTTGGAAGGGGCCTATAAGGCCATCGAATCCGACCCCTTGCTCAATGCAGGGATCCACCTTAAAGCATACCTGACAGATGGCTGTCCAGCTGCCTTTTGAATGCCTGTAGTGTGGGAGAGCCCACCACCTCCCTAGGTAATTGGTTCCATTGCCGTATTGTTCTAACAGTCAGGAAGTTTTTCCTGATATCTAGCCAAAATCTGGCTTTCTGTAACTTGAGCCCATTATTCCATGTCCTGCACTCTGGGATGATCGTGAAGAGAACCTGGCCCTCCTTTGTGTGACAACCTATCAAGTATTTGAAGAGTGTTATCATATCTCCCCTCAATCTTCTCCAGGCTAAACATGCCTAGTTCCTTCTATCTCTCCTCATAGGGCTTTGTTTCCAGACCCCTAATCATCCTCGATGCCCTCCTCTGAACACGCTTCACTTTTCTGCTATACTTCTATTCATGCAGCCCAAAATAGCATTTGCTTTTTTTGCAGCCACATCACACTGTTGGCTCATATTCAGCTTGTGATCTACAACAATTTCAAGATCCTTCTCGCTTGTCGTATTGCTGAGCCAAGTATCCCACATCTTGTAACTGTGCATTTGGTTTCCTTTTCCTAGGTGTAGAACTTGGCATTTATCCCTATGAAATGTCATTCTGTTGTTTTCAGCCCAGTGCTCCGGTCTATCAAGATTACTTTGAAGTTTGTTTCTGTCTTCCAGGGTATTAGCGATCCCACCCAATTTTGTGTCGTCTGCAAATTTGATAAGCATTCCCTGCACCTCTTCGTCCAAATCAATAATAAAAATGTTGAAGAACACTGGGCCCAGGACTAAGCCCTGTGGTACCCTGCTCGAGTGTGAAAAGGTAACATTCATAAGGACTCTTTGAGTCTGATTCTGTAGCCAACTGTGGATCCACCTAATAGTTGTTCCATCTAGCCCACTTTTCACTAGTTTCTGAATCAGAATGTCATGGGGCATTTTGTCAGAAGTTTCGCTGAAGTCAAGATATACTATGTCCACAGCATTCCCACAGTCCACAAGGGAGATTGCCCTATCGCAGAATGAGATCAGATTAGTCTGACAGGATTTGTTCTTGACAAATCCATGCTGGCTTCTAGTCATCACTGCATTGTTTTCAATGTGCTTACAGATCGACTTCTTTATAATCTGCTCAAAAATTTTCCTAGGGATGGGCGTGAGACTGAATGGTCTGTGGTTCCCAGGTTCCTCTTTTTTGCCCTTTTTGGCGATAGGGACAACATTAGCCCTTCTCAAGTCATCTGGCACTTCACCCATCTTCCATGATTTCGCAAAAAGAATAGACACTGAGAGTTCTTCTGCCAGCTCCTTTATTACTCTGGGGTCCCCTCTACAAGGATTTGCTTTTGCGCCTGGTTAGCTGATTATGCGCAGAAGCGCAGAAGCGCATTTACGCCTAATACCTCTGCACGAGAGGCTGCAAGAGGCGGCGAAGCACATTAACGGATGACCAAAATCCACTTTACAAGTAGTTAATGCGCATAAGCGCTTATGCACACAGTCAAAATGCGCTTTAATGGACGGAGCAAAATAAAACTCGTGATTTAACGCGCATTCGATAATGCGCATAATCGGAGAGATAACACACCTCTACGCCCGATTTGCGCTCCGTTCTTGTAGAGGTAATTTTTTTAATGCGCCTTGAAAGAGCTTTAAATGCCTCTTGTAGAGGCACCCTAGGATGCTGTTTTTCAGGCCCTGGAGATTTGAACTCGTTCAAAAACAGTAGGTGTTCCTTGGCCATTTGTTTGTCAATCTCAAACTGCAATCCTGCCCCTTCTGCTTGTACTTCACTTTTTCCAGGGTGGGGTCATAGACTCACTTTTCAGAGAAGACTGAGCCAAAGTAGGAATTGAGCAATTCAGCCTTTTCTTTGTCATCTGTTACCAATTTGCCATCCTCATGAAGCAGTTGAACCACCATTTCTTTCCTCTGACTTTTACTATTCACGTATCTGAAGAAAGCCTTTTTATTGCTTTTAGTAACCCTCGCTAGCCTCAGCACATTCTCAGCTTTAGCCTTCCTGACACCATTCCGGCACTTCTGTGCTACTTGTTTGTACTCTTCTTTTGTAGCCTGCCCTTCCTTCCACTTCCTATATGTATCTTTTTTTATTTTCAGGTAATCTCCAAGCTCTTTGTGAAGCCACATTGGTTTCTGCTGTTGTCTTCTATATTTTTTCATTGTTGGAATTGTTTGTAATTGTGCCTTTAAAATTTCCTTTTTTAAAAAAAAACCCACCCATCTTGGATTCCTTTTCTCATTAGGGTCACTTGCCATGGGACCTTACTTATCATAGTTCTTAGTTTATTAAAATTGGCTTTCCTGAAATCCAGAGTACGTGTTTCGCTACACTCATCTTTTGCTTCCTTTACAATCAAGAACTCAAGGATGACGTGGTCATCCTATGAAGTCGACTGGTGAAAGATTCTGGACAGATAAAAGAAAGTTCTTCTTCACACAGTGCATAGTTAAACTATGGAATTCACTACCGCAGGATGTAGTCCTGGCCACTAATTTGGGTGTGTAAAAGGGGGTTACATAAATTCATGAAGGATAAAGCTATCAATGGCTACTAGTCCTGATAGCCATGTACTACCTCCTGTATCAGATGTACACCAGTTGCTAGGGAACATAGGTGGGATGGGGTTTTGCACTCATTTTCTGCTTATGGGTTTCCTATCGACAGCTGGTTGCCCACTGTGTAGACTAGATGGACCCTTGATCTGATCCAGGATGGCTCTTCTTATGAGTTTCAGGGAGGGTTTGCTGCTGAGCAGATTGCAAGCATCTTGTTGAAATGTGTAGGAACATTCTTTCATATCCAGTTTGAATTAAAATTACTGTAATCTATATAAGAATAGTTTAGTGTAACACTTATTACTGGAGATCTAACAGACTGATTTTGCTCATTTCATTTTTTAAAAAATCCTGAAACTTAAGTAGTGTAAAGCAAACAAACAAAGAGAGGAGCCCTCACAAATGCAAAAACATTTAAAACTTTGAAAAAGTTCAAAGCTCAAGCTTTAATAGCAAACAGTATGTTTATTTGCTCCACACCAAACAGACTCCTATTGCCCTGTGCTTCAGTGCTGGTTTATATGCTCCACGCCAAATAGTGCCTGATCTGATTTCACATGTTTTCAACTTGAAAAGTAAAGAAATGCTAAATGGTCTTTTTAAAAAGAACACACCAAACAGTGTCTCATCTGATATCACATGTTTTCGGCCTCAAACTTAAAGAAATGCTGAATAATATTTTAAAGAATGAACGTTTTTGTTTGTTTTCACCTTTGCCAGTTTATTTGTGTACAAGACAGATTTTGCTCATTTTTGTTTTGTTTACACCTTTAGGGGGAGGTATTCAGTGCTGGTTTTGTGTAGCAGACTGATTACACAATTTTTATTTTGTTTTCTCAAATTACTAGCCCCTCGGGAGACACAGGGTTTACACTAGTCTGGAGAAGAATAAGGAGAATGGCATTTATGCAGTTCTTTCCATTCTAACCTGATCAAAATATTTTCCTTTATAAAGAATCAGGCAATAGATTGTACACTGAGATACTTCCAAGCCAATACTGAACTTGCTGCACAAGAGTTATGTGTGATGCGTATATTTGCTGTTAGATAGGAATGAACCACTGAGCTATGATCTTCAGCATTTCGCTGATATTGACAAGTTCAGAACTTTCTTTAGCATTTTGACAACTGTCAACTTTCCAGTAGTTCTTGAGATGCAGTGGAGTCACAACCTAGCAAAGCATGTACTGGTAGAAGTATGGCATGATGGCTTCATTCTTTACTGTAATGCCCCAATATTGTACAGGTGTCTTCCATCAGGATACTGAACATTCACTTGCATCTAAGATAATAAAACCCAACGACAGAAAAACCTCAGTAACATCAAAAATAAGCTTGACTCAAGTAATATCTTCCATGTTACCAACATATGATGCTTGGTGGACAATTAATACATCTACCTCTCCATGTGTAGTCTTCTGAAGATGATACCCTTAGCAAACAACCCGCCAAAGGACAACATTAAGCCTCAGCTTTAGCACCCTACCCCCCACCAGCCCAGGATTCTGCAGAAGAATGAGAAGACACTCTGCACCAGTGGAACCACTAGAGCTATGTAATCACTTTCAGCTACTGGAGGTTGAGACCGGAGGAAAACCTGCAGAGGAAGAATTACAGGTGACCCCGTGCAACAGTGAGCAAGAGACAGAAGGTCAGTAGACCAAGAAGAAGAGAAGGGTAGTCGTGGTGGGAGACACCCTGATGCATGGGATTGAAACCCAAGTGTCTCAAGAAGATCCAGGTATGCTGTCTCCCTGGAGGACAGATTAGAGATGTGACTGAAGGATTGCCAAAGCTCATAAAGCCCACTGACTCATATCCTTTTCTTCTCATCCATGTCGGAACAAATGATATTGCCAAGCAGAGCTATGAAGAAATCACATCAGACTTTGAAGCTCTGGGAATGATACTCAAGAACTTTGGGGCCCAGATAGTTTCTTCATCCATCCTCCCAGTTCTTGGAAGAGGAATAGAAAGGGAAAGAAAAATATTCTAGGAGAACGACTGGCTACGAAGGTGCTGCTGATGTGAGAGATTCGGATTCCGCGGCCATGGTACTTGGAAGATGGACTGCTGGCAAGAAATGGGTAGTACCTCACAAGGGCTGGGAAGAATGTGTTTGACCACAGCATGAAGAACTTCATCAGGAGGGCTTTAAACTGAATCCTATGGGGGAGGGAGACGTAAACTTGGAGGCAACAATGGATGAAGGCTTATGCACCCTACCAGAGAGAACGGCTCCAATAGAGCCCAAAAATAGTGTTCACAACAATGTGGGAAAGAAGCCAGAATATAAAGCATACGGTCTTTGATGTCTATATATTAATGCCCAGAGTACGGGAGACAAACAGAATGAACTTGAACTCTTAATAGATGAAGGCAAATACGACTTGATAGGTATAATTGAAACTTGGTGGGATGACTCCCATGACTAGAATATAGCAATTGAAGGATATAACTTGTTCAAAAAGAACAGAAAAAATAGAAAGGGAGGCGGAGTTGCACTATATGTTAAAAATACTTATCCTTGCACATAAATACAAGAGGATGAGCCTGGGATCCCCATTGAGAGCATCTGAATTTTTAAAAAGGAGGCAAGGAATAAAAGGAGCATGATAGTCAGAGTCTACTACCGACCACCCAATCAAGGAGAAGATGAGGACGAAATTTTGAAAAGCAAATTGCCAGTGTTTCAAGGAAATCCAATATAGTAATAATGGGGGACTTCAATTATCCTGATAACTGTTGGGAGACAAATTCTGCCAAAAGTGGCCCCTCTAAGAAATTCCTGACATGTGCGGCTGATAACTTTCTCCAACAGAAAGTAGAGGAAAGAACTAGAGGAACCGCTATCCTTGACTTGATACTGACCAATAGGGATAACTTAGTGGATACAGTGGCAGTTGCTGGAACTCTGGGGGAAAGTGACCACGTCATCCTTGAGTTCTTGATTTTAAAGGAAGCAAAAGATGAGTGTACCCATACATGTACTCTGGGTTTCAGGAAAGCCAATTTTAATCAACTCAAGACTATGATAAGTAAGGTCCCATGGCAAGTGACCCTAATGAGGAAAAGAGTCCAAGATGGGTGGGAGTTTTTTTAAAAAAGGAAATTTTAAAGGCACAATTACAAACCATTCCAATAAGGAAAAAATATAGAAGACAACAGAAGAAACCAATGTGGCTCCACAAAGAGCTTAGAGATGACCTGAAAATAAAAAAGGATACATATAGGAAGTGGAAGGAAGGGCAGGCTACAAAAGAAGAGTACAAACAAGTAGCACAGAAGTGCCAGAATGGTGTCCGGAAGGCTAATGCTCAGAATGAGCTGAGGCTTGCGAGAGATGCTAAAAGCAATAAAAAGGTTTTCTTCAGATACGTGACTAGTAAAAGACAGAGGAAACAAATAGTGGTTCAACTGCTTCATGAGGATGGCAAACTGATCACAAAGGCTGAAGTGCTCAATTCCTTCTTTGGCTCAGTCTTCTCCCATAAGCGTGTCTATGACCTCCCTAGAAAAGGTGAAGTACAAGCTGAAAGGGTGGGATTGCAGTTTGAGATTGATAAACAAATGGCCAAGGAACACCTAATTTCTTTGAACGAGTTCAGATCTCCAGGGCCCAATGAACTGCATCCTAGAGTAATAAAGAAGCTGGCAGAAGAACTCTCAGAACCACTCTCTGTTCTCTTTGCAAAATCATGGAAGACGGGTGAAGTGCCAGACAACTGGAGGAGGGCTAATGTTGTCCCTATCTTCAAAAAGGACAAAAAGAAGGATCCTGAGATTACAGACCAGTCAGTCTGACTGTCGTATTACAACAGTTTTCAATCTGGGACTTTAGCCAAACCCCTTATCAAAGTATGTCCGGGACGGACGCCAGAACTTATTCGTTTGAAGGTTTTTATTTATACTCCAGAGATTAACCCCCTGGTCTGAGTCAAGTGCCAAACTTACATTGAAATGCAAAGCAGTCTACAAAGTCCATTTACCAAAGCAAGGGTCACGTCAGAGATTCAGTCAGTCCAAATGTTGAAGCTGAAGGTCAAACCAGATATGAGCGGAGTCCAGGGTTCAGGGTCAACAGTCACGCCGGTTGTTCAGTCCACAGGTTGCAAGCCAGAAGTATGCGGGAGTGTCAGGAGCCAAATACGTCGGTTGTTCCCAACGAAAACCTTGCTTTCTGATTTCCCCTTTTATATTCACCTGAGCCTGTTCTCACAGCTGTTCCACATTCCTTTGCAATCTCATTTAAGGCCTGCATCAGCTGTGCTGTTTTCTCAGTCTCATGCTGCGTCTTGTGGGACGCGCTTGCTCCGCACGCTTGAGCCTCCGCCTTTGTTGGGGAGTTACCGGACAAACCCCTTCAGACCCAGAATCTTCCTCGTTGGAGACAGGGGGTGGAAGAGGGTGACTTTCCTGAGGCTCTTCAGAGGAACCTCCCTGCTGTTCCTCCTCCTCCTGTAAGTCCTGGGGAATGGGCAAAGCTGCAGTATCTGCCACTTCTTCCTCCTCAGAGGAAGATTCTTCAGGCTGCCTCATGACACTGACATCCATCCCCAGGAACATTTTGGAGCAGATTATAAAGAAGTTGACCTGTAAGCACCTTGAAAACAATGCACTGATGACTAGAAGCCAGCATGGATTTGTCAAGAACAAATCCTGAGAGACTAATCTGATCTCATTCTGTGATAGGGCAATCTCCCTTGTGGACTGTGGGAATGCTGTGGACATAGTATATCTTGACTTCAGCAAAACTTTTGACAAAATGCCCCATGACATTCTGATTTAGAAACTAGTGAAAAGTGGGCTAGATGGAACAACTATTAGGAGGATCCACAGTTGGCTACAGAATTGGACTCAAAGAGTGCTTATCAATGGTACCTTTTCACACTGGGGGGAGGTAACAAGCGGGGTACCGCAGGGCTCAGTCCTGGACCCAGTGCTCTTCAACATTTTTATTAATGATTTGGGTGAGGAGGTGCAGGAAATGCTTATCAAATTTGCAGACGACACAAAATTGGGTGGGATCGCTAATACCCTGGAAAACAGAAACAAACTTCAAAGTAATCTTGATAGAATTGGGCTGAAAACAACAGAATGAAATTTCATAGGGATAAATGCCAAGTTCTACAATTAGGAAAAAGAAACCAAATGCACAGTTACAAGATGGGGATACTTGGCTCAGTAATACGACAAGCGAGAAGGATCTTGAAATATGAGCCAACAGTGTGATGTGGCTGCAAAAAAAGCAAATGCTGTTTTGGGCTGCATTAATAGAAGTATAGCTTCCAAATCATGCAAGGTTCTGGTTTCCCTCTATTCGGCACTGGTTAGGCCCCATCTTGAGTATTGTGTCCAGTTCTGGGCACCACACTTCAAGAAGGATGCAGACAAGCTGGAGCATGTTCAGAGGAGGGCAACGAGGATGATCGGGGGTCTGGAAACTAGGGATGTGCATGACAACGAAAATCATATCGGAATTGGAATCAGGACTTCCAATTTTGACCTAAATCATATCAGGTAAAATCGGACGTCCTTTGAATCGCAGGATCTAAACCCCAAAGGCAAATAACTGATCCAAAACGTAGACTATTACATGCTATTCATATTAGCAAAAAGACAGAGATGCTATTGGCAATTGCATCCCTTGATGCAAAGAAAGCATTTGACCATTTGGAATGGAATTTTATATTTGCACGTATGAATAAATGAAATATGGGACAAAGTTTTATAAGAGCAATAAAATCAGTTTATCAAAAATCAAATGATATAGTGAGGGTAAACAGATTTTAATCAAGAAAGTTTCTCTTGAGTAGAGGTACCAAGCAGGGGTGCCCTTTGTCGCCATTAGTATTTGCTCTTTCCTTAGAACCTTTAGCAAATGCCATAAGGAATAATGAAAATAGAGGTTTAGAAATAAATGGTCAAACACATAAGCTCAGCATGTTTGCTGATGACTTAGCAATATTAACTATAAATCCTAGGAAATCTTTGCCTGAATTAAAGAAAGAGATTAAAGAATATGGAGAAGTGGCAGGGCTACGTATTAATTACAACAAATCTGGAACATTATATATAAATATAAAACCTAAAGAGCGACTTAAAATTTGAAGTTGTACAGGCATTCCAATTTTCTATAAGTCCTTTAAATATTTAAGAGTAATTATTCAAAACAAATTTTAAAAAACTTCAGCAATTGAACTTGCATCCAGTCCTCACCCAAGTAAAGAAAGATATTAAAAGATGGTCACAATTACATGTAACAATAATGGGTAGAATAAGCGCTATCAAAATGGTAACATTACCAAAATCAAATTATTATTTTTCAAACACTACGCATAATGATCGACCCAAAAGGAGACCACATCGGCTGAGGAGCAGCTGGTCCGGTCGTAGGAGGAGCTCTCTCTGAATAGGGCAGCCTTTTTAAACTTTTAACTTCATAGTTATCACTATTTTAAGCTTTTTATTTTGGTTTTTTTTTTTAAGAGTTGATTGAGGAGGGTCTGGAACAAGGCAGCAATTCTGGTGCTGCCTTAGCTTCTCCTCCAGTTCTATTGTCTCAGTCGGCGGCTTTCTGCAGTGATTCAGACCACAATCAAAGAGAGCTAGAATCACTCAAGGTTCTTTCCTGCTGGTAGTCGAATGTCCAGATAAGGAACTTGCAAACATAAATTCTAACAGACATTCCAAGACAGTGAGTGCAGCATCAGGATTTTTTTTATTGTATATACGAAGCAAAGAATAATAAAAGAACAAAGGAGGAGTTGGAGGCTGATTGGAGCCTGTGCAGAGGCTGTGCAGCCCGGTGGAATTGAATCAACTAATCACCCACCGACCTACTGGGATCAGGACACAGCTGGAGGCTGTAACCTAAGCATTGCTGCAGCAGCCAGACTAACTCAAAATCTCGTTTAGCCAGGTCGAAGCTCTCAGCCATGGTTTACACCAGAAAGGGCTACAAAGAGAACGGACTGAAGCTAATCTCAAAAGACGTGGCCGAGCATGTCAAAGCCACTAAACAACTCAAAATCACGCAATTCATGCCCCCAAGGGAGGAGTTGACATCTAGCCATCTAGCAAATGTCACCGATAAGTCCTCCTTTGCTCATGAAGATTGCAATGACTCACCTCTTGAATGGTCCCTGGGCCCCCACTGTCTAATGAGGGATGGTGGTGACGACAACACGGAGGATTACGGCCCCAATTTGGCAATCGAGAGGGGCCGGGCAAGGGAGGATCTTGCCAGCAGTCCACTTGATTTATTGCCTCATTACAGCTATAGTCATTCAGGGACGATTACCTCCCCACCCCTCAGGTTAAATCGCCCGGGAATACAGTTGGGTTTAAAATGCTGCCCAGGGATGATCTAAATAATGTGATACAAGCTGTCGGACAACTTCTCGACACACACTATGAAAAAAACTGGAGGCTTTTCTCAGAGTGGGCAGAAGATATCGCTTTAATTAAAAAGTTTCTAGCGAAAAGCAAGGATCTACTATCTACTCTTACAGTGGCTGTGGCTGGGAGACTTAACAACAGTCTACAACAACCCACAATGCTGCCAACAGTGATAGACAACAGAGACTCCTCACCCTCAGTGCCAAATAGGAAGCTGTACAATAGCTCTAGTAATGACGGAGTGGGGAAAGGCACAAAGCATAGATCAGCCGATCAGAATACAAACAAGCTGATCCTCCCCAGAAATCCTCCTGTCAACAGTGTAATGCAGGTTGCGGCTTCTGGAAAGTGTGGCAAAAACAACAACAACAACAACAAAACCCAAAAGTCCAGGAACAGCTCCAAGAGTAATACAAAAATGAATTATGGGAGACTATTCAATTTACTGGAGAAGTCAGAGCACCAAAACGTGTCACCTAATTCTGAAACTAAGTCTAAAAACTTATTAAAAGCCTCATTGAGGAATAAAGACTCATCGGATCTTGTTGTCCATGCTAGTAGTAAAGATTCCAGTCTGACACAAGGAGCCAACGAAGTGAACAACCCCCCTAAATTTAAATCACCTAGCTCTGACCCAATTAAGGCGTTAATATTACAATGGCCCATACAAGAGGGTCTAGCCTCGTCTGAGTGCTCCAATGATAAAGTAAGCCATTGGAATCTGCAACTCAGTACGCGGTCTTTAGTTTTCTCTAATTTTAAAAAACCTGTAGGTAAGCAATCTCAGAAGGAACGTATTGTTTATTTTATTTCAGCTTTGGAAAAGATGGCGCAAATCCACCTCAGATATTCTGAGGTTTTGAAAGTCAAATATATTTTTTATAATTATACTGCAGTCCGTGCCATAGTGACTTTTAATCTTCCATCTACAGCCTTACACATTTATAGCAATAGAGAATGGTTTTACAACTATGGAGTTTTGGTCAGTAGACATTTTTTTAAAACATAGGCCCGCCAACCACGCTGGTTGCCCAAAGCTCTAACTTACAGAGCCCAAGGAAACTAAAGACTAATACCGATACAATACCAGTTCAACGAATAACCTACTCCAGTAAATCTCAATCCGTCTTAGACCTAGAGAAATTTGTTACAGTTCCCCTTCCCCCCCCTATGATTATAAAGCGGCTAAAGAGCTTCTACCTGAGGAACAACAACTCATAAGTAGTTATGAAACCCTCCCAGACCAAGACAGATATGACATACTGAACAGATTGACAACTTTAATGAATCTTCTACAAGACAAAGCTAGATTAACTAACAGCTCCAACAACAAGCCAAGTATTCCTTTAAGACTCTTGCATAAGGAAATTAGATCTGAGCCAGGAGACAAGTCAGATGAGGATACTGTTGGGCATGGTAGTAATACAAGCCCACAGCTCACAGATCTTCCAGTCTTGAGTCAGCCGGAAGATGGCACAGGAAGGGGTGATGAAGCATCACATATTACCCATACTAATTTGAGGGTAGGGTGTTTGGATAAAGACCCAGCAAGGGCTGACAACAGTAGAATTGTAATTACAACATCACCCCAAGAAAATCTCGCAGGCCTTGCCCAACACTCGCTAACTGGCAACGAGAAGGACATAAAGATCGCCCATGGAGCAAACGAGCAAAGTCAGGGTCCAAAACGTGCCAGAAGGCACATCAATGGCTGTGTCATTGATAATGAGGAAGGCCAACTGGATTACATCGAGAGGTTAAATTGACTGGCAGCTGGGGAATCCAATAACACAGTGCTAAAGCTCCTTTCATCGGATCATTCTATAGAGGCATACCAAACTCTGATCCAGGAAATAAGTCAAGCTCTACAACCTAAACCTGTCAGCCAAGGTGCTAAAGGCTCAGTGTTTAATTACTGGCTTGATCCAGAATGTGTGGTGGCAAGAAACGATCTTCGGGCCGTATACACCTCCTACCGTGAGAATAATGAGAGGATTCTGCCGAATGTCTATTTCGACTTTAAAAAGACCTGTAAAAGGCTCCTTCGACAGAAAAAAATGGCGGCCGATAAGGGAGTCTGACAGATGCTAATAGGGGCAACCATATCGAATGATACCAAAACATTCTGGCAAATTGTTGCCGGGTCACTGAACTCTAGGTCTACATGGCCAGACTGTCATATACTGGCCAATACCTGGGAAGAGCACTATAAAGCTGTTTTCAATGAATTTTCAGAGTTAGAGTCCAGTCCCAGGGGAACATTAGACTCCCCCGAGTGGCCTGATGTCGAGCCTAGTCTTATTGAGGAATTGCTAACAAAATTAAAAGTCGGGAAAGCACCAGGTCCCGACGGCATTATCCTGGAGCTGCTGAAAAATAATCCAGCATGGTGGGCCCAGGTGTTGGCGTCCTTGTTTACCTTGATCAATAAATCGGGTTCTATGCCCTTGGACTGGTGGAAAGCCTTGTTAATCCCAATTTACAAAAAAGGCCCTAGATCTGACCCTAGCAACTACAGACCAATAAGTTTACTGTCCGTGGTTGATAAGATATATGCAAGTCATCTTAATTTAAAACTGCAGGAATGGATTAGGAAGGAGAACATCTGTGGACAGAAGCAAATCGGTTTCCAACCTAGCAATTCTACCCTGGATCACTGCCTGGTCCTGTCCCATTTAGCACATAAATACACTGATCCCAAACAAGGAAGCCTATTTTGTGCCTTCATTGATCTCAAGGCTGCCTTCGACTCCCTATCCCGCTCCCGATTATGGAATAAGTTAGAGCAACTCAATATCGACGGCCGACTCTTATATCTGATTCAATCTCTTTACTCCAATAATTCCTTCCAGGTACGCTGTGGCATGCAGGGTCAGATCACTAAGGAGTTCAGTATTTCCCAGGGGGTCAGACAGGGTTGCGTACTTGCACCCTCTCTATTTAACCTGCTTCTGGCAGATCTCCCTGCGTGGTTGCAACCTATCCAATCGGATCCCCCAAAATTGGGACAAATCAATGTGAGTCTACTTCTATATGCCGACGATGCAGTGTTACTTTCTCAGACCCGTTTGGGCCTTAAAACACTGCTCGCCGGTTTTACCAGCTACTGTGATGCCAATAGACTTAACTATTAACTTTCAAAAATCAAAAGTAATTGTATTTTCAAAGAGAAAGGTAAGATTCACATGGTCAATGGGTGGCCATAATATAGATCAGGTTGACTCATTCAAATATCTTGGACTTTGGTTTCAAGAGAACCTTGGTTGGAGTGTGCATAGAACGCATACTAAAGAGAAAGCTGATCAGACCCTGGGAGCGCTCTGCCGATTCTTTTTCCAAAAGGGCAGTAGCTGTTTACCATCTGCTATTAAAGTACTCAAGGCTAAAATGATCTCCCAAATTCTGTTCAGGGCCCCAGTCTGGTATCCACTATTAAAAGGCTCGCTAGACGGTCTCCAATCCTCTTATTTAAGAATACTTTTTGGCGTCCCCAGATGCGTGTCGGGGGCAACCCTTAATTTGGAGGCCGGACTATCCACAATGAGCTGTAAGGCCTGGGTATTTACCATTCAATATTGGCTCAGACTTTATCACGGGCTAGCCCCGAACTCCTTGGTTTCCCAAGTTCTCTTAGACATGTACAAAGCACCGTGGTTAAAAGCATTAGTATCTAAAGTTAACTCTTCAGGTCTCTCCTCTTTTTTTCTGTTATATACAGATTATAACAAGGCTAAACAGATTGTTGGCCAAAGACTAGCACACATAGATCTACAGAAGCAGAGGTCACTGGCGCGCGGCCCCTGCTCTCCATTTTCACTTGGCCTGAAAGTCCAAGTAGATAAACGAGGAATGGCATATCTTAGATGGTTGATAGTACCCAAATACAGAAGGGCTTTTGCGCTGGCAAGATTCAATGCTCTGCCCTCAAATTTATTGCAAGGCAGATTTTTAAAAATTCCCTATGAAGCCAGACTCTGCCCGTGCAATGATGCTGAGGTAGAGACAGCCGAACACATGATACTGGGCTGTAGCCTCTATAAGGATGCCAGGATCGATATGATATACCCAATCATAAGAGCCCTTGATGGGCTAAGTAGATGTTCCTTGGTTTCATTTTTATTACAGAGTAGAGACCAACAAATTACCATCCAAGTTGCTAAGTTTTTACATTGTGTAATCACTATAAGAACCCAAATAGGCTTTTAATAACAGATAGGACTGCTCGATTCAGTACTGTATCAGGAGTCGAGTTATGTTAATACCTGGGTATAATCTCTCTATTTTGTACAACTGTATGATGTGTAAATGTTTGGCCTGTTGGCCGTAAATAAAGAACGAACAAACGAACGACCCAAAAGATTTGGCACAGTGGCAAAAAATATTTTCAAATTTTATTTATCATGGGAAAAGACCAAGGCTAGCTAAGACTCTGAGGCAAAAACAATTGGATCAAGGTGGTTGGGGAGAGCCAAGTGTTCATAAATATTATGAAGCAAATCAGTTGAGATCTATTGTATCATATATGGAGGGAACTTCAGAGAGGCCATGAGTAGGAATGGAGGCAATGAGGAAACATGAAGCAGTATTTGGAGGAGGAAAATAGGTGATTTGAAATGGGTAGACAACCCCCTTTTTGCACAGTGCATTAAAAATTTGGAAGAAATGGAAAAACGAATTAATTCTGGAAATATCCCCGTTGTTTCCATTCCTGCTACACCCAAAGTTTCATTATGAGAATAAAGAAGATTATTACGCAGAATGGAAACAAAAAGGACTTTATAGAATGAGAGATTTTTAAGAAAATAACATTCCTCTCACAGTAGTAAAATTAAAGAAAATGCTTCAAGAGATACAAGTGAATTGGATCTTCTTTCATCAAATACATTATTTGATTATGGATCCCATAGTAAGACAAAACATGACTAGAAATTGACAAAATCTGAATGGATATTATCACAACATATGGTCAATACAAAAGGATTAGTCTCTATAATCTATTCATATCTTATTGAAATAGATGCAAATGTGTTAAATGGATTGAAAATAATAGCGGAAGATGATCTTGGTATATCAATAGAACAAAATGTATGGAATAAAATTTGGATAACTCAAAGAAAACTATATCAACAATATTAAGAAGAATTCTTTAAAACTGTTACATTGATGGTATATGACACCAATACAACTAGCAAGAATAATGAATATAAGTAATACAAAATGCTGGAGAAAATGTAATCAGCAAGGTTCATATTTTCATATGTGGTGGTCCTGTCCTATAGTGTTACCATTTTGGAATATGATATTCACAGAAATGGAAAAGATCACACATCAAATTATAAATATTAAACCAGCATTAGCATTACTAACAATTTGGAAGGAACAAAATGTAAATGTTAAGTTTAAAGAATTAATAGTATTTATGTTGATGGCTGCTCGAAGGGTAATTGCCAGAAATTGGAAAACCAAGAAATTGTTAACTTTAGAATTTTGGCATATGGAACTGTGGTAAATAGCTATGGCAGAAAAGTTGACACATCAACTGAATTTAGCTAAGGGCAAAGTTAAGACTCCTGATTTCCACAGTGTATGGTACGACTTTATATTATTTACAAGTCAAGGACACATGCAGCAGAATTTGTCACAGCCCTTTTTGAAACTATGGAAGAGAGACTAATCATAATGTACAGTTATGAAGAATTACATAATCTCCAATTATTGAACAGATTCTACTCCTAACTACACCTGTAAAGAAATGGACAAAATATGCTAAATGTACTACTACCTTCTACCAGTAGTCAACAACGAAAAGTGTTTGTTTGTATGTTTTTGTCTGCCTATGTATTTTGAAAATTAATAAAATAAAAAATAAAAAAGACAGAACTGCTGCTGGGCCTTCTGTCTTTTTGTGAGCGAGCAGGACACCCAGATCACAAGCCATGGACTCAAATTCAGGCATGTGCAATGCACACTGATCGGAATCAGGGGGGCCCACAAACAAAAAACCATCAAGATAATGAATTGAGTTAAGGGAGCTGGTATGGCATGAAGGCTGGCCTAGGAGTACGCTAGGGTGGGCCCGAAGAAATCAGGCCCAGGTAGCTGCAGCCTGCAGAAGTGCTACTAGATTTATCATGCACAGCCATTGCTTGGCAATAGGTAAGGCCAGGAGCACTAACTCAGGCACCCGAGGCCTACTCGTATGGGAGGATCCCTTGAATATGGGAGCAGGGGCAAGCCGAAAACTGCAACTAAACCAGGCTGCCAAAATGCCCAGCGTTGCGAAGGTGATGCCCACTAATGCCCCACAAGAAGGGGAAATATCCCTGGAAAATGAGCAGGGTGAGACCCCAATCTGCCACCATGTTCAGCCGCTGAAATGCCAAGGCGCGCCTAAGCCAGCTGCGTAAAAGGGCAGGGATTGGCTCCCTGAAAGGGGCCATGCAGCTCGCTGCCCAAAGCCACAGGCTAGGCAGCCACCATAGAGAGGAGCCCTCCTCCAAGCCATGGCCAAGCCGGGCTGCCGAAAATGCCTGGGCGCAACGGAGCCAGCCTGGGCAAACACCCATTGCAGATGGCTTTCAAGGGGGGGGGGAGAAGCAAACAAAAAACAAAAACACCTCAGGGGGCAAGCCCCACTACTGCAGCAAAAGCTAGGCCAAAACTACCCCCAAAGTGCAGCAAGGCTGACGCCCCGAGATGCAGACACAAGATCCCACCATGGCCGAAGCCAGGACAGGAAAATCTGGATGCGGCGAAGCCAACGCCCAGAAACCAAACTGTTGGTTTCGGCCACTTCTGCAGGGGAAGTCTATGACCGACTGGAATAGTGCACGGACAGAGGGGGTTTCCTGACACACAACATTTTAAACAACAGATTTCGGGATACACAACTGAGCAGCCCGTTGTTTTTCCCTGTTGCTTAATTGCCCAAAATAGCGTACTGTCAGTTGTGTGTGCATTCTGTGTTGCCCGACACACAACACAATAATCAACACAACTGACGGTTGATTCTCCCCCCTGTTGATTATCATGTCATCCAAACTGAGCCACTGTAGTGGTTGCAGACTTCCCACTGAAAGGAACAGAAGTACAAGAAACATATTATTTTTGGGAGGTGTGTTTCCTTCCTGGAGTATGCTTTAAGGTGGATTCCTGCACTGAGCAGGGGATTGGATTCGATGGCCTTATAGGACCCTTCCAACACTACTATTTTATGATTCCAAGAAGTGACACAAAAGCTATTGAGATTCATCAAATCAACTGAATACTGTCCACCAAATGATACAACCAGAGAAAAAGGTGAATGAATCTTCGAAGACGTTTTGGGTAGGAAAGTGAAAGAATTGAGAGCACAAATGTTGTGTTCATCACTCCTTCTTTTCAATGTTAGGGCCATTGGTAAGAACAGAAGGAAACTGAACTTGAACAGCTAGCTATGCAGATGGTGTTGCTGGGAAAGGTTTAGTTTCATGGAACGTGGCCTACAACATCAATACGAAGGAGTCCTTGCAGATGATGGGGTGGACCTCACTGCAACTGGGAAGAAGCCTCACAAATCTTAAGAGGGATTTAAACGTATTCTTTGGGGGAGGATGACAAAAGCTCAGGGTGAACTACTGAGCCAAACTTTAGATACAAGAACACAAGGGACAAAGGAGAAGGCAAGACAGTGGAATTGGAGTCCAGTAATCTGGAAGTATATACAGCAGGGAAATGAAAAGTGAATCCTTTGCTTTTTAAAATATGCTCTCTTTATTATAAAATAATAAATAGTTATTATAAAATAGTTATTAATACGTTGTTGTTGTTGTTGTTGTTGTTGTTGTTTTTAAAAAGGCTTAAAAATGGTATTCAACAGCTGCCAGTGTCCTTCAATCCAACCCTATTAGTTTATAGAAAAACAAACAGTCTTAGAGTAGACAAGAAGAAATCCATCTTGAAAAAGTGGAGGCTCTTTTCTTGTTGACTCTCACTGAACACTCCTTCTTACAGGTCAGCATGCCCTCTCCCCCCCCCCCCCAGGAAACTGGGTTATCAGGAAAGGTTTCCAGAGGAACATCTCCTGTTCTCGTTCCAGTCTAAGAGACAAATAAACTCCAGTAGTTTTGCCAAGATATTTGTTGTACAGATACATTTTTAATCTCTATGATACAGATACATTTTAATCTCTATTTCCAGCTCATCATGGCTTCCAGTGTGCTTCCTACACATGCTCAAGGACTTAGGGTGACCATAGGATAGGGCTCCTGTATCTTTAATAGTTGCATTGAATGGGGAATCTCAGCAGGTGTCATTTGTATGCATGCAGCACCTAGTGCAATTCCCTCTTCATTACAACAGTTAAAGCTGCAGGAGCCCTGCCCTCTTTTGTATCTGGTCACTCTAGTATAGCTCCTGTAGCTGTAACTGTTGCGATGAAGAGGGAATTTCAACAGGGCAGAAGTCCTCACAAGGTAACTTACAACAATAAAATACATAAAAACAGTTAAAATATTGAAAACAATAAAAACATAATCACAATAAAATAGCAATTAAAACAATAAAACCAACAATACAACCAGGAAGGACAACAATAGCAGCACTAACAGCACTCGTCATGGGAAAGCCATGGTAAAATAAAATGTTTTCAAGGCCTTCTTAAAAGCCTGCAAGTATGGTGCATGGCGGATCTCCGATATATCCACTCCCCCAAGCATGACATAGTGGCATTTATGTATTTGTTACATTGTTATACCACCCATTCACCAAGGACCTCAAGGTGACTTACATAGCTCTCTCTTCCCACCACATACACTTATCCTCACAACAACCCTGAGGCTGCCTCTACAAGAGAGGTTTAAAGCTCTTTCAAGTAGGGTGACCATCTATCCGGTTTTGTCCGGACATGTCAGGGAAAAGGGTGGCAAATCCGAGTCCGGGGGGGGGGGGGGGGGGGAATCCTTTAATTGGGCCCCAAATCCGGAAAATTAGCCCCCAGGAAAGGTCTGCGTTGTGCACTTCCGGGTTTGGCCTTCTGAGGCCTAGCGAAGCCAGATCAGTTGTGCTAGAGGGCCGTCGCCATGGCGACAGCCCTCTAGGACCCCAGGGCTGGCTTCGCCAGGCCTCGGAAGGCCGAACCCGGAAGTGCAAGAAACGGGCCTTCTGAGGCCTGGCAAAGCCAGCCCTGGGGTCTTAGAGGGCTGTCGCTATGGCAACGACCCTCTAGCACAACAAATCTGGCTTCGCCAGGCCTCAAAAGGCCGAACCCGGAAGTGCCCCAAACCGGCCTTCCCAGCCTTTTCGCAGCCCGTCTGGCCTTCTGGTGATTCACTGCCATGGCTGCCACCCACCAGAAGCCAGATCACCACTCCGGAGAGGCTGGAAGAGGCTGGGAGAATTTAGACTTTTGGCTGCGGCTGCTGGGTGCAGGGGTGCGGCGGCACCTGGCCGAGCCGGGCCCAGTCCTGGAGCCAGGCATTTTTGGGGTGATAGCATGATTCCCCCCCCAAGCATTGCAAGGCTCACCTAGATGCTTGTCTTTTGAAGCCCAGGTAGGAATATTTTCCTTTGATCCAAACTGTACTTTTGAATAATTTTTCTTCCTTTCTTTTTTGCTGCTCAGCATTGCATTGCTGAATACCCCAAATATAACCAATAAGCCTCTGTGTTTGTTTGTCATTGTATGAATTTTTATTAGATATATGTTTTAATTTGTCAGCCTGTCTGGGAATTCTTGTGGGTAGAAGAGCAGGGTAGAAAATCCAATAAATAAATAAATAAATAAATTCAGATGTTACAGCTCCAGGGTATTTTTATGCTCAGATCTAGATATATGTCGGAGCATTCATAAGACATATTCTACCTAGAAGAATCTGAAGAAAACAACTGCTTGTGTCAACTTTACAAGCTGCTTTGAGGACTTCAGTTTAAAACTGGGTTAAATTCATCATTAATGGTTGTATGAATTGTCCTTGGTATGGCTGGCTGATCCTGTGATTCTTTTCAGCATTATAAAGTATTTAAAAGCTGCAGTAGGTCTGCATGATAAAGTTTTTTAAAGCTGTAGAAACATAATGTAATTTTATTCAAGACCACTCAGCAACACAAACATTTAAACCTAGGATTCTTCAGAAAACAATTCTATCATGCTACCTTAAAGGTCAGATGGACTACTTTTAAAGGGTTATATATACAGCACGTTTAAAGACTTAGAGCGTCATCACACTGGAGGTTTAATGCACATCTGCCACGACTTTGATCCACTTTTTCAGAGTTGGACTCGCTCAGGGCGAGAGAACAGCACGACAGGGACAACATCATACTAGTCCAGTGCTGAAAAAGTGGATCAAAGTCGTGGCAGATGTGCATTAAACCTCCAGTGTGATGACGCTACAGATGTTATTTCCCCTCTTGAATGTGACTTTCAGCCTGGCCTTAAAAAAATCATCAACTTAAAAGCAAGTTCCACTGAGTTCAGTGCAACTTATTTCCTGGTTCCCTTGAGATGGTGTTGGACTACAGCTCCCAACAGCCCCAGCCAGCACAGGCAGTGGTCAGGGATTGCGGGAGTTGGAATCTGAACCATCTGGAGGCCTTAACTCCAAATATTCTATAGGTCTCTTCAAAAGGTAGAATATCAGGGAAAGACAAATGTAACTTTACTCAAATTATGTTGGGTAGCCCTGGTAGTAAAATTAGGTTTTCTTGGTGTCTGTTCTGCAGAATTCTTTTCAGCAGAGCCATATTATAGTGGGACAGACATGTGCAAGTTCTATCTCGCTAGGGCATTTATCTCTAACTCCCTCCCCACTCCCCTGTGTTTTGAGCAGGAATTGTCTTCTATTTTTATGCAGTTATGCAAGGAAAGACACTGTATGTAAACAAGATGAGGTTCCTTAAATGCCCTATTATTCCTTATTAATCCTAGCCCAACACCACCACACTAAATTGCCCACTGATTCCATAGGGTGCTGACTATTCTTGTCCATTGCTATGAAACACTGAAGTAGCAATTTAAGGGCACAATTCTATGCATGTTTAATTGGGGGGGGGGGAGTCCTACAACATCTAGCCAGTCTGCCTAAACAAGCGTAGGATTATACCATAAGAGTCTTTTGGGTGATGGGTTGGTTGCCTTCTGAAAAACCAAAATATCCTTTGTCAGCTGCAATGTTAATTCCCAGCACATCTATGTTCCTTGTGCATTTGAGCAATTTCCATCTGGGGAACAACAGCCAGCCAGATTTGACCCATGGGCCTGAGGTTTCATACCCTTCCCTTAAAGTTAGTTTGGTCAGTCTCTGTTCAAAGTTTCCTTAATATGAGAGGCTGGGGTGATTATAGGAAAAAGTAAGCGTTATTTGGCCATAGAGCTCTAGTTATTGTTATAGCTATTTTTAATGGTGGGGGTTTTGTGTGTGCTGGATTTGGAATTGTTCTGCTTTTATTTTTATTTTTGGGTTGATTTGGTGGTCTTGCGTTTGTTTGGATGGCTTTAGATGATTATTGGATTTTAAGAATTTAATTTTTGTGTGTAACCCACTTCAAATATCTTGGAGAGATGGGGAAATTGGTAATATAAATATTTAATAATGAAGAAAGAATAGGTTCTTGATGGGCATGCCACATAGCACAGGCTTTTCATCTTTATGATTTCTCCATATGGTTCAACCAATATTATACATTTATCTAAAGAGGGTAAATATGTATTTGTGTCTGCAAAAAAAAGTTTCCTTTTCTTTCTGTGCAATAGCAACTTCTTATTTTGACAGGTATTATCAGCAATGACAACAAGAAAAATTAGATAACTGTAATGAACTGAATTTGCTATTAGCTATTGTTTAACCAAGAAAACTTTTCACTTGTAGGAAGGATTAACATTGATGTCTGTTGACCTTCTTAAGACCATCTGGGGAAACCTATGAAAAGCATACCCAAGGAAGTCATAGTAAGCTGTGTGCATTGACACAGCTTTAAAACAAAAGCAGATAATGGGCTTGATTGAGGGCTCTAGGGATTACAAAAATTACCTGTGCTAAATTCTGAATTTAGATAGAATGGCCATATCAATGAAATATGCATGCTATTATTTTACTTTGCTACAGTAAACGATCACCGAGAAACTGGAAAGTAAGAGAGCAGCTAAACTTTTTTTAAAGCACTTTTTATTCAACAAGGAAATCTGTATTGCCTTCTGAGATATATTTAATCAGCTGACTGGAGTCTGACAGGAGTTGGGCATGAATAAACAATTGCTGTATTGCTAGCTACAGCTATGCAAACATAATCTATGACACTGGTATCACAAAACCATAGGACTGCTTCAGATACTCAGTGGACTCCATGTGATCAATTGTGAAAGCATATTGCTACAACCCCACAAGGACTACATAGAGGTTAAATGAGAAAAGAAAGAGTGTTAAATGTTAGGAAAGGTGAGACTATGGTCATCCAGTGAAGGATTTGCAGTCAGAAAAGATATTTGAGGGAAGGGGAGACTGTATCACACAGAGCATAGCAATAGCTTCAAAGTACAGCAAAAGCTAAAGAAGTAGGAGTGTATGAAGTTAATTTCAGATACATTGAATGTCTCATTTGTTCTTTATTTCAGTGATTTTAATGTTAAGATATTATGTAGAACAGGTTTGTCTTAATTGTGTACTATGAAATCAGACATGTGACCAAGGCCATGTTTGGGGGGCACGCCCCCTTGGGGGCTGGACATGTTGGTGGGCATGCCCCCTTGGGGGCTGAACATGTTGGTGGGCACACCCCCTTGGGGGCTGGATATGTTGGTGGGCATGCCCCCTTGGGGCTGGACATGTTGATGGGCACGCCTCCTTGGGGGCTGGACATGTTGGTGGGCATGCCCCCTTGGGGCGGCCATGTTGTCCTCCTTTTTGATTTCCAAAATATGGTCAGCCTATTTCAAGACGCTTAAAAAAATTTACCTCTACAAGAACAGAGCACAAATCAGGCATAGAGGCGCATTATCTCTCCGATTATGCGCATTATCGAATGCGCGTTAAACAGCGAGTTTTATTTTGCTCCGTCCGTTAAAGCGCATTTTGACTATGTGAACAAGCGCTTATGCGCATTAACTACTTGTAAAGCGCATTTTGGTCATCCCTTAATGCGCTTCGCCGCCTCTCGCGCCTCTCGTGCAGAGGCATTAGGCGTAAATGCACTTCAGCGATTATGCACATAATCGCCTAACCAGGCGCAAAAGCGAATCCTTGTAGAGGGGACCTGAGTTAGGCTGAGAAAGAGTGAGTGACTTACAGTCACTCAGCAAGCTTCACAGTTGACTAAAGGTTTGAATCTGGGTCCCTCCATCAGAATCCAGTATTCTAACCACATTGTTACTAGATGCATGCTAGTATAGTCAAAAGTTAGACAAATTTTGCAAGGTTAGAACCAAAATCTGGGTTTCACTGTTGGAGTCCAGAAATCCAACTTTTCCTCATTACAAAATCACTATTTGTCTCTCATATAAAACAGAAAGTATTTGTGTGCAATGTAAGCCCGGAAATTTTTACCCACTTCCAGATGAGTTAGAAACTTGAAACATGGCACACTGATAGGTCAGGCCATACAATGTACCACCAAAATCTAAACATACAAAATTTTGGGTTTGAAGTATTTTTAAAGTATTTAATTTAAAAAACCTAGCCTTATGCCTACAACTCCGACCATGCCTTGGGTGGAACTCCCAGCATGCCTTGGGTGGGAGGCCAGACTTACTGACCTCTGGCAGCCATTGTGACTGCATGGATGGGTGGCCACTGCATGTCTTTCACACCCCAGACTGCTAAGGTCAGTCTCAAGTAGTCAACCCAATTCCACATAAAAGGAAACAACCCACATGAATGGGCTGCGTCCATTTGTGGTGCCTCCTCCCACCTGCTATATATGTAGAGACAACAGTGAGACTTTGTGTGGCTGAACTCTGAACATGCTCAAAGGCACCCCATCCTGATATTGCTGTTTTCTCAGACTCTGGGAGAAGTGCACACGTGGTCTTCACCCTTAAGAGGAGGAAGGGGAGGAACTCTCACCAGGCCATGAAACAGGCCCAATAAAGGGAAAAGTGCATGGCCCAGCCCTGGCCCTTCAGTACAGGCTCCTGATAGAGCACCTGGTGGACAAGAAGCACAGGCCAAGGCAGTCCTAGCAGAACGTGGCTGGAGCTGGGCATGTCCACTGACAGCTGCTCACCACCCCTCCTCGGCGATGCTACTCTTCAATGCTCTATCAAGGAGCAGCATCAGCAATGAGAGGAGGGAAGTGCCTCTCAGAGGTCACGGGCACCTGTGGGATGCCAAAGACATGCTGGGAGGGGAAGTACTGGCATGCAGAGTGGATGATTTTAAATAAAGCATGGGTTAGCAAATCAGGTCACTATGTATAAAACAAATAACTCATGTGAATGCCATGGACATAGTATAGAATTACTAGCTTGATAGACCATGGAAATGCCATGGACACAGGATAGAATTATTATTATTATTATTATTATTATTATTATTTACATTTATATACCGCTCTATAGCCAAAGCTCTCTGGACAGTTAACAAAAGTTAAAAGATTAAAGATTAGCTTGATAGACCATCAAAATACCATGGACACAGGATAGAATTACTAGTTCGATAGCTCATCCAAATGCCATGGACATAGTATAGAATTACTAGTTTGATAGCTCATGGGAATGCCATGGACATAGTATAGAAGTACTAGCTTGATAGACCATGGGAATGCCATGGACATAGGATAGAATTACTAGTTTGATAGATCTTGAGATTTCCATGGATGATACAACTATAGCCGTGTGTTGTTCAACATTTTATAAATAAACTACGTGACCTCCAATGTACCTTGCAAGTTCTTTGAAAAAAGAGAAATTTTCTTTTAGAAATTCTTTTAAATGCAGTTGATGGACTATATATTTAATTATTTTTCTTAATTTTTATGCCTGTCTCCTTTAAATAAAAATGCTTATACATTATATAATTCCTCTTGTTTTAAACAGATCATGGAACCACAGCAAGATGTGAGCCCATCTTTCGAAGAGTCCTAATGGAAGACAGTATCATCTAGTACTAGAATGATCTGTGATATTCCGGGTTGAATTCATTCTGTGCATACACATGTGTTTGTAATAAAGAATATATATGCGAACACTCACAAAAACATTGCTACCTCATTGCTCACACAATAAATTGTTTAGATATTTAACACCATTTTGTTCTTAAAGTACATAAACGTAACATAAGCAAAGAGTTTGGGGGTCCTTTACTAGAATTTCTATACTAATGAATATTTTCTATTAAGAAAATTCTATTGAGAAAATAGAAAATATACTTTCATAAAATATTAACATTTTAGTGCATAAGATTTGCTTCACAACCCAAATGAGATGTACAAAAAAACTGCCTATTGTGCTCTTGTACACATTCTGGGCACATCACTGCCACAGCCTTCCTGCTGTTTTGATTGCGGGAGTCACAACTAGGGTTTTGCTAGTCAAAACATAACCTCAGAAATGAGTGGAAACATCAGGACAGGCATTTCTATTTGTTTTGGGATGCTTGTAGAAATGCAAACACCCTGTTGTTCAAGTGGTCGCTCCCTACATTGCACGGCAGAATGATTCTCTTATTTCTGCGTCTTCCCATATCCTGTTATAACAGAGAACTTGGTGGCACCCGGCATTTGGACACACAGAAACAAGGTTTCACCTCACTGAGGAAACCAACAAATTGATACCAGAGAACCTCATGCAGCTAAGGAAGCTTGATAGAAAGAGGAAGGGGTACATGCTCAAGGGAAACGTCCCTGGCTGGCACTGCATTGCTCTAATGGCCTTGGAAAACAGGGTGCAAGATTAGACAGGTTTCCCACCCATCTTAGTCTAGAGGGAAGGTACGAAAACCTCTTCCGTTGCCAAGTATGGTACAAGAGCCTTGCAAAGGAGAGAAATAATCTCCTGCCTTCAAGGCAGTTTGAACCTCAGGTCCAACAGATTTCCCTACTCCCACCAGTCATCAGAAAAAGCATGGAAATCTCCATCACCAGTGCACATGTTGACTGTGGACTTTACGACATCCAGAAACAGAATTTGGCAACTCGTTAAAAGTTCACTTCAAAGGAGAGGCAGACTTAACAAGAGCTCTCCTTCGGATTGGGTAAAATCCAAGCTTGAGGATAATGTCTTCTCCATACATTCCCTGACAGTCTGTGCTGCCCATATCAGCATCTCACCACCAGGCAACAAGGTGAGCAGTAAGAACATGTCGAAAGTTTGAAAATGTATAGTATTTTTTCCCTTTCTCCTCCCTCCCATGCTCTGGTCAGCAATACCTGAGGGAACATTATATTCTCCCTACAAATGCTTCAAGGGCAAGAGGGATAGTTGCTCTTTTCCATAATGCTGTAAAGATCCAAGTTTTGTAATGCTGTACAGAACCAAGAAAGTTTTTTTTTTGATAGGCAAGGCCTCAAAGGTTTCTCTACACCAGACTTTTATCCTGCGATCAAGATTGGTTACTCACAGAGGTTTTCAGGTCCTTTACATGACATCATCAATTTTCAGGGCCTTTCCTGTGCTTTGTGACCATTTCCATGACTTCATTTGTAATGGGGTAAAAGCACTATTTGAAAATGGTGATTTGAATTGCTCCATGTAATTACAGAGTTGTGCTATAACCACAGCTATACCACAGCGTGATCTAGTGGCTGTATAATGAAATATATAAAACTAACATATAAAACTTGGAGAGAAATGAAATTCCCAGGAAAAAAAGGGGGAAGCACGTGTAAAGGGCCAATCTTAATCCTGCAAATAATCCAGAAGCAGAAGCCCTGGTAAAGTTGCAGAATAAAAAGTCTGGTGTAGAAAAGCCCCAAGTCTGTGTTAACACAAAGTCTAGATAATTCTCTCATTCCACAACATTAAAAGAGAACTTTGAAGAAAGAGATGAGGGACGGCGGGGGAGGTATTTTGCTGATAAAAGGAATCTTGGACCTGGATCTGGAAAAAGGACTCAAAAGGATGTTTTGGGACACATGATAACCTACACTCCAGTTCTTAAACTTTCGACTAGTATTCAATACTTATGGACAAGTAAAAGCTGTCCTAGGTAAACTTTGAAATTTGCAGAGAAAGTCTTTAAATATAGGGCATTGTATGTTTATTTACATATTCCATCAAAATATTTAAATATTTTAGTATCAAAATATCAAAAGATATTTTCCAAATTTATTAAAAATTAATCTAAAAACTATGCAGAAATTCCTAAAAACAGCCACTGAAGTATTTTTGAAGGCCAATATAAAATATAGATGTGGTTTTCCATTCAACAGCAGAAGATACGGTCCTGGCAGCTCCACATTTACCATATCAGTGCCTGAGTAAACAGAGACAGATGATATACACACCTTAAGTTTTCTTGGGCTATTCCAAAGACCGAGCATCCTGGAAAAGGTAAAAGCTTGCCAAATTAAGATCAGCACCAGGTGAGAAGAATCTTGAAGGAAACAGAGCTTTTATATTCCCAGTACTTGTTTGAACTCTTAGTTTATTTCAGAATATTATTTGCATTCCATCTGTATATATGTGGACTTCCATTTTTAATTCATTTAGATGTTTATATATTATTTATTATTTAATATTGTTCTTATATAAATATTTTAATGTGAGTTGGTAAGGTTTTCTTATATTAAGCAGAATGTAAGATGAATAAAATAGCTATTCAAATAATTTATTAAATGACAGTAAAAGGGACTGAGAGATTTGTAGAACTTCTGGCTTCCTTTTTAAATAGTCCGAATATTAAATATTGTGGCAGGCTTTTCCATTCATATCCTACTTCAGCTTTTGAGTAACAGACTGTGCAGTGAAGAAGGGAGGTTGGTGAGGAGGATCTGAGAGGGATCTACTTGGTTGTCAACAGGTCTGGAGAATCTCTACCTATAAAGCGGAAAGTATGTGTACATCACATATGTCTGGAAATGTTTCTTAATTCCAGATGAGTTAGAAACCTGAAATTTGACATGGTGATAGGTCTGGCTGTACAAGGTACCAGAAAAATCTAAAAACATGAATTTTGGGGGTTTAAGTATTTTTTTTAGAAGTTAATACAAAATCCAAGGTTACTTCACCAGCCTAGCACCAGCCTACCTTGCGGGATTGTTGTGAGCAATGGTTAAAGCTGCAGCAGCCCTGCCCTCTTTCGTATTTGGTCAAGAGGGTAGGGTGCCTGCTGCTTTAACTGTTGTGATGAAAAGGGAATTTCACCAGGTGCTGCATGCATACAAATGACACCTGCTGAAATTCCCTTTTCAATACAACTGTTAAAGATACAGGAGCCCTGTCTTCCTTTTCACATGGTCACCCTAACCATGGAAAATTGTGGCTTCAAGGCGGCCCTGGCCTGCATCGGGCGGGGGGGGGGAGAGAGAGAGAGAGAGAGAGAGAAATGAATTCATTTAATTCATTTTGAAGTTACTTCACCAGCCTAGCACCTGCCTACCTTGTTGTGAGGGTGAGAGAGAGAAAAAAGAAATGAATTTAATTCATTTAAAAGTTAATTCACAGGCTTAGCACCAGTCTACTACTTTAAGATGATTATCTCGGAGACATATATCTGGGGGGGGGGGGGGGGGGAAGCAGCAACGCTGGCTGTACAATGTACCAGAAAAATCTAAAAACACAGAATTTGGGGCTTTAAGTTTTTTTTAAGAATTTAATAAAAACCAAGGCTTATGCCTACAACTCCCAGCATGCCTTGGGTGGGAGGCCAGACTTACTGGCCTTTGGTGGCCATTGTGAGTGCATGGGCGGGTTGCCACTATGTGTCTTTCACAACCCCGACTCCTAAGGTTGGTCTCGAGCAGTCAACCCAATTCCACATAAAAGGAAACAACCCACATAAATGGGCTGCGTCCATTTGCAGTGCCTCCTCCCACCCTCTGCGTGGTTTTAAAATCATAACTAGATATAACAGTGTGACTTAGAGGGGGCAAACATGCTCAAGGGCAACCTATCCTGATATCGCTGTTTTCTCAGATTCTGGGGGAAGCGCATGCGTGGCCTTCGCTCTTAGGAGGGATGAAAGGGAGGCACTCTGTGAATGCCCAGAAACAGGCCTGATGAAGGGGGGAAGTACATGGCTGGCCCCAGCCCTTCAATACAGGCTCCGGATGGAGGACTTCGTGGGCGAGAAGCACAGGCCAAGGCAGTCCCAGCAGGATTTGGCCAGAGCTAGGCGTGTCCACTGACAACCGCTTACCTCCCCTCCTCTGCGATGCTACTCTTCAATGATCTATTGAGGAGCAGCATCGGCAATGAGAGGAGTGAAGTGCTTCTCGGAGGATGCTGACTCCTGTGGGCCGCCAAAAGTAGGCTGACCAGATAAAGTCCAGGTCAGGGCTCCTGTAACTTTAACAGTTGTAGATAAAAGGGAATTTCAGCCAATGTTTTTTGTATGCAATTAGTTCCTGGTGAAATTCCCTCTTCATCACAACAGTTAAAGTTGCAGAGCCCTGCCTTCTTTTGTATATGGTCACTCTAGTATAGTGCCTGCACCTTTAACTGTTGTGATGAAGAGGGAATTTCACCAGGAACTAATTGCATACAAATGACACTGGCTGAAATTCCCTTTTCTCTACAACTGTTAAAGTTACATGAGCCCTGACCTGGATTTTATCTGGCCACCCTAGCCAAAGGCATGTGGGAGGTGTAGTAGTACTGGCATGAAGAGTGGCTGATTTTAATTAAAGCATGGGTTAGCAAATCAGATCACTATCCTTATTTATTTATTTATTTATTGCATTTCTATACTGTCCAATAGCTGAAGCTCTCAGGGCAGTTTACAAAAATTTTAAACCATAAAAACCATTCAAAATACAAAACAACAACAATATAAAAGCTCAGCTCCCACGTTCCTGACCTCTCACTAACTGTCTTTGTTCTCCTTCTACCTGACTTTTTCCCACTACCACTAACCCCACCCATCATTCCATTCTAGCCTGAGCTTATGCCTACAACTCCCAGCATGCCTTGGGAAATTTAATTTGTTTAAAAGTTAACTCACAGGCCTCACACAGGCCTATTACTTTAAGATGATTATCTTGCAGACATATATCTTAGGGCCCTAGAGCAACACCGGGTATATCAGCTAGTGTTGGATTAGTTCAATTCTAAGAAAACCAGTAATAATACTAAAAATATTCAGGGAGAAAATGTAGAACACACTTCCAGACACAACATATATACTTTCATTAGAAGATGTTCTTATATATGCATGTTCTACTCTACAGCTCACAGATGAGCTTGCTATGATATCTACACTAGAACTGATTATGACTTACTCTCCACTTCTTGGTCAATCTTTCAGTCAACAACCATTGGACCTATTATGATATCTGATCATGTGCCAGTGACGACATGTATATTGAAAGGCACTTGCACACTCAACAGCTTATTTCTTTTCTTATAAGCCATTCGCTTGGAATTTACGCTCCACCAAGGAAATATGGAGAATAGAGCTGAAGGAGGAGGCTGAAACTCTTCATAATGCTTCTGCACATTTGGGATTCTGAACCCTCCCTGCTTTCTCCCTTTATACGGAACGTATTTACTATGCCTCACTCATTTTCCTTGATGTATGCATTTGTCTAACATTTTTTTTGTCATCCTAGCAAAGTAGTGTATGCAATTATTACTGGCAAGACCTGAAAGAGAAAGGTCAATTTTGGGATAAGGGACATTTTAACTGCTTTAATTCTCCCCAGCAATAACAAGCTGATTTTGTCTCATCTTTCAATCTAATTTTTGATATGCATCTTATGTATTTACAGGTTCTTATGTACTACTATTCCAAGATACTTCATTACCTTATGCTTCAGTATAAAACTAGATAGAAATTTGATGTTCCACTGTGTTTTGGGGAGGGTATATTCATACATAGTATTTCTGACTTGGTATAGTTAAATTTCAATCCTGTTATTTCCCCATATTGTCCAAGCTGTTTTTGTATCTCTGGGAGGGAACTGAATGGATCTGTGAGAAACAGTACTATACCATCTGCAAACAAACTAATAAGGTGACCCTTCACATCTCCTTCAAGCCCTCTTATCAAGGGGTTCATGCTCAGAGCCTTCACTAGTGGCTCTAGAGACATGACAGAAAGCAGAGGAGACAGGAGGCAATTGTGTCCCGACCCCTCTATAAAGTTTAATCAGAGGCGCATCTTATCCATTTGCCCTAACAGTGTAATGGCCTTGGTCAATTTCTCCCTCAATTGCATTTTGTTAAGCAAAGTTGGGGTTAGGACTGCCAAAGGTTGCTTGGAGGTTTTGCTTTGGTGAATCACGCTGAGCAGCCTTCTAATTGAGTTAGCCAATTGCCTGTGAGGCATGATGCCTGCCTGATCCAAAGCCACATATGAGGTTGTGAATTTATTGGGTCTTGCTGCTAGGAAATCTGTGAATAATTTGAGATCTTGATTTAGTAAGGCTAATGGCAGCAGAGGCTGGTGGCTAGTGGAGGCTGACTTGTCGGGGGGAGGACAGGTCAACAGAGGTAAAGTGAAGGGGTCCTGAAGGTGGGACAGTCTTTAAATCCCCAACAGCCAGCAACCCATACCACAGAAAGGAAGAACTGAGGCACATGAATTTTGGAACTGCACGTGCATAGGAGGGGGTGGAATCATACAACCACACAAAAGCACTCCTTTGGACCTGTGGAGGGATTTTGGTAATTTGCAGGAAGCCAGATTCTGGCTGGACGTCAGGAAAAACGTCCTGACTGTTAGAGCAGTACGACAACGGAATCCATGATCTAGGGAGGTGGTGGGCTCTCCCACATTAGAGGCATTCAAGAGGGAGCTGGACAACCATCTGTCAGGGATGCTTTAAGGTAGATTCCTGCACTGAGCAGGGGGTTGGACTGGATGGCCTTACAGGCCCCTTCCAACTCTACTGTTCTATGATTCTATGATAGGTGGGGATGGGGAGAGCTATGATTGGATCTCTTCCTCTATGCTCCTCTATGCTATGTCTAGGGGCCAAAGCTTTACTCTTTCCATGGCTATGCTCCATAAGACAGCACTTGCAATAGGTCTTCATTATCAGTTGTGAAGAAAAGATTCACACACTTACTTGGCAAATTTTCCCTTTCCACAAGCAAGCAATAAGAACTTTGGTTGTGCTTGAGGAGAGGAGAATGTCTTCTGGATAGTGCCTTTTCATCCTGTCTAGGCAGCAATATGCACCAAGGCCTACCTTTGCAGGCATTCTTTCAGTGCTGTGCGCAGCCCTCTATGTGCGCTCAGGATACTATGAGCTATGGATCTATGCCAGCATGTTTAGGAACATGTTGTAAATGCTGAAGCAGATCCACAGCAAAAATGATCTGTTCTGCTCTTTCAAACAAGCAGGCTAGGAGCAGACTGTAATTAGTTTCCCATGTGCTCTCTCCTTAATTAATGCCATTGACAGTTGCAGGTTAAATAAATGTCAGGCCAGTGCAGAAATTCTATCTCATTACTGAATGTCAACAAGCTGGATAGACTATGCAAGTGTCTAGATTTATTAGAATGTATCTAATAAACCCCATGCAAGTTTCTCTACCTATGAGATAGCACTCCCAAGCGATGAAATATGCACCCACTTAAAGTAATATAACCCTCAACTAGCTCCCATCTCTCTCTCTCTCTCTCTCTCTCTCTCTCTCTCTCTCTCTCTCTCTCTCTGACTTTTGTGGAACTGTAGAATAGCATGGTTTGAAATTGCCAGGGAACGTTTTCTGCAAAATATGAAACACCATTGCAATGAACAAAAGCAAAACAAAAAGGAGGATAAGAGCAAAAGCAGCTTTCAAATTCAAAGCAATCGAACCACACACAACATGTAGAGAGTTGGCTGGTGAGCAAAAATTGTGGACTTCATGGAGTTCCTAAACACTGCTGGTAGACCTGTGTCCTTTGGCTTAACTGGCAGCTTTATGGTTAAGCGAGCAGTCCTTTCACACCAGGCCAGTGATTCATAGCCTGTCTTGAAGCTGTTTATGCCAGCTAAGTTATGGCAGCCTTAAATATTAGATAGTTGTGTTTCCCTTAGAATGTTGAGGTTCTCTCTCTCTCTCTCTCTCTCTCTCTCTCTCTCTCTCTCTCTCTCTCTCTGGAAAGGACTTTAAACCTCCAGGCTGGGATGCTCTGAGAACATTTGGGGTGAAAGTAGCCCCCTCTTCTCCTTAATAGCTGCTGAGAGGGGGGCCTTCTTGTTAGCTAGAGTGAGCAGGCTTATAAAACCAAGCCCATGGGCCCTGCCCTCTAGTCTCACTCCAAGGAGGAATAAGTATGCTAGTGACTTGGAGAAACTTGTGATCCTGAGGGAATGGCTTCTATTTATCTTGGCCCCCCAATAGATATTCAGTTATGAGATCTTGATTAGCTGGAATGAGGTGTGAACTTCCTTCATATGTATATATTCTGCATCCATTTTCTGTCAATAAACTGCCATCTGTTTACACAAGTAGCTTGTTTCAATTTGGCAATCAAAAGAATATGATCGATGACGGGGGCTTCTTTAAAAGAGTGATGTATTGCACCCTCATAACAAGCTACTCATGGGAGTTTGTGGGTCATTTTGACAATAGTGTGACCTGACTGCATGTTTCCTGCTCCTTCCCCTGGTTATTCGTTAAAAACAAAACAAAACATGGATATCCTAAGTCTTCTGAAATAACTTGGGATTGCCTACCATATGCAGCCAAAGTTGCGCTACAAACACCCATTGGAGGGTGTGATGCCCTGCCTGCACCCGTGACACTCACCGGGCTACACAACAGGGCTGTCCATGCCACTCGCACTCAGGGCTTACTTCAAACCCCCCCCCCCCCCCTGTGCTTATGATGTGTTTGAGGGTCTAGGCTTACTGCTGCTGCTCCTATCCTACCTTTACTCTTTTAGGCCCCACAGCTCCACAGCCCAGTCCTCCACTCTAGCCCTCAAATCCCCCTTCGTTCTATCCGCTGCCACAAGTACCTTCCTCAGGTACACTTCCAATGATCACACCAGTTGATATAATTAAATGTAATTTATTAACAAGATGATTGCTCAGGTAGCAGAAGCTTGATGGTTTCCTTAGTTTAGCAGCATATTGGTTACAGGCACAATGCTTAATAGTTTCAGTCAGTAATTTCTCTTCATAACATGTTTCAAATATAAACTCTCATGTTCTACATTTCTCCTGCTTACTCTATCCACTCTAAGCTACACTACACTCTTTCCCACAATGTAGTTTCACCAAAATAATAAAACACATTGGCCCTTCCTAGCCTCTAATCCAGTCAACAACAACTTCCTTCTCACTCACCCTCACACTCTCCGCTTCCTGTCAGCTAAAAACATAATATATATTAGGGTGACCAGATAAAATCCAGGTCAGGGCTCATGTAACTTTAACAGTTGTAGAGAAAAGGGAATTTCAGCCAGTGTCATCTGTATGCAATTAGTTCCTGGTGAAATTCCCTCTTCATCACAACAGTTAAAGGTGCAGGCACTATACTAGAGTGACCATATACAAAAGAAGGCAGGGCCCCTGCACCTTTAACTGTTGTGATGAAGAGGGAATTTCACCAGGAACTAATTGCATACAAATGACACTGGCTGAAATTCCCTTTTCTTTACAACTGTTAAAGTTACATGAGCCCTGACCTGGATTTTATCTGGTCAGCCTAATATATATACAGACACTATTCTCTAACTTCTCCCACTCCCACACAGCCAGCCAATCCAGGCACTCCCCCGCCACCATCCAATCAGCACTCACACATGAGCTCCCCCCCCTTATACTTACCCGGTTACAACATAACTGTGAGTCTATTTAACTTCCTTCATGGAACTTTTGGCATTTTACTGCTTATGAACTTAGCTGTCATTTGCATTTCAAAGATGCCTAATGAATGAAAATGCTAACTGCTCCTCTCACTGGTTATGTATTTTGAATTTGATGGCCAGGCGGGTCTAAGATACAATGTGTCATTAAATGTGGGTTGAGACTCATGCAGTACATGTTAGAGTTCTAAAAAAACGCTTCAATGCTAGAGTAAAAGAATAGGTTTGGCATTTGAAAGGTTAATTTGGATGTTGTCCTTGCTTGTTGATTTAGATTTGATTTTAACATTGTAAACTCCATTTTAAATAATCATATTTTGTTTATTGTAGCTCCTGACGAAGGATAGAACCTATCCGAAACGTTGAAATTTCTGAAAATTGATTTTCTAAAAATTCCAAGAGCATTTTACAATAATACAATCTTCACAGCTCTTCAAAGCACCAGAGTTTGTCTCTTCTTGATGCTTCTGTTCCTTGGTGCTCTTTTCCCTCACATCTCACCTGTTTTCCCATGGGAATGGCGTGGAATAACACCCTTAGCTTTTCTAAAGAACATCTCGATCAACTGCTCACAAGACCTTCCCTATTCGCTCAATCTTCAGCCCCTGATCACAGTTCATGGAATAAATTACAGAGGATGCAAAAAAATAAATAAATCAAGAATGAACTACATGCTTCCACTCTAATTGAATACTGTAGACACCAATGCATCCCACGAGGGCTGAGGATCCAAAAAGAGCCGGGCATGTCCCGTGACAATCCGGAATTTGTTAAGAATTGGTGTGTCATACTGAACAAATGTTCGCAAGACCTTATGATTTTGCTCATCGACACCTCCTCGCAGGTGAACATACCCCTACAGAGTTCCATATAGGACAAGATGGCAGCTTTAAAAACAACTCATATCTCCAATGAATACGATAAAAAAATTGGAAGCCATGGACATAGAACTGAAAATGTTCCATGGGGAACTCAAGGAATTTAAACACAAGAAATTCATCAGGGACAAAGATGACTACGATAAAAACCGGGTGTACCCATGGACGTCTGGACGTACCGTGCCAAGACTATTGCAAAGAATCTTATTCAACTAGCCACTGTGGAAGTAGAAAAGCTGGTTCTCAAAGAGGATGTCCCATGTGCATGAGCAAGATTCAGATTTTCAAGAGCCCTGAGTCCTGAAAAAACAGGAAATGGAGGGTTCTTCCAGCGTTCATGTTGTGCCATTTTTTCTCCTTTGGGTGAGAGGGATTTGGTGGGGGGGAGAGGCAAAACAATTCTATTAGATCTAAAGAACAAGTTAATCTTGGAAATACATGTGACATGTGGTGGACACATTAAAATAGTTATTCTCCTGTTGGGTACCAAAATGGTAGCTGAGGCTAACATCTAGCACTTTTGAGCTATTTGTGCTATTTCTTTATTTGAAGACCCATAATTTACTGAACCAGTTCAGTTATTTGATTCCCATGTAAATGCAAAGGAATAGAAAATAAACTCTCATTGAAAGTCAATATGAAAAATTGATTAGATCATCTCATTCCAAACTAGGCAGAATGCTTGCACCATCACCTTGATTATACCAGGCTGACCTCTTGTTGTAGAACAAAAGATCTCATGCCTCTGTGGTAAACAATATAGGCCTTGCAACCATACTATCCAAATGTACTATCTAACAGATAGTACTATCCATACTATCTGTTAGTCCCTTGATATGTTCCTGGAAGGCCAAGAACATTAACCTGGTCACCTTCTAAGCCAACTAGCTTATACATTGTGGACTATACTGAGCCATCTTGATCTCTGAAGCCAAGTATGCTTTGCAAAAGAAAAGAGAAAAAAAAAGAAAAGGAAAAAAAAGACAATTCAAGCTAAAGAACATTCTCCGGAACTCTGATGAGTATCCCTATTCTGAGCCTGGTTGGGAACAGGCACCAATGTGACAAAAGCCAGGTGTCTTCCATGGCCTAACTCAGTAGCTATATTTACTCTGTAATGTGAAGCTAGAAGGCAAAACGAACCTCTGAAAGGAGCCATGCGGAATCCAGAATTACTCTTGTCATGAGACTATCATGGCTGGTAGTTTACCTATTAGTCAGAACAGTAGTATTCACGATCTTGCACATGCTGGGGTAGAATTCAAAATTATCCCTTATGCTGATGATCTTTTGCTGTTTATCTCGAAACTCCAATCGTCTGTTCCAGCTTTGATAAAATTTATCAATATTTTTGGTGATTTGTTCAGTTATTAAATTAACTGCTGAACATCTGAAATTATGCCAATTAGACAGTGTACATATATTCTAGTGTATTAGCTAATTGGCAATTTCAATGGTACCCAGCTTTTATTACCTATTTGGGAATACTTATCCCTAGAGATATATGTCAAATGATCAAACTAAATTTAAATAAGTTGACCACTGAGATTTCATAAGATATCGATAGATGGGCATCCTTAAAGTTGAGTTTGTGGGGCAAGATGAATGCAACTAAGATTAATATTATACCCTGAATTGTTTATGCTATAGGTAGGATTCCTCTACTCATACCTGGCAAATATTTTCAAAAAGTCAATGCTCTGTTTTGTTTAAAAAAAAAAATGGGGGCAGGGATTCCTTCCAATCATGAATATTCTTAAAAAGAATAGAATTTCCAATCAAAGTAGGTGAGACTGATTTTCTGGAACTTGCTATGCAGCCCTGGGTCTGTTTGTTGACCTGTTCTAAATTTTGTTCTTTTCCATCTGAATTAGATTTTCCACCTTGGCCAAATGGATGGCACTAGGCTTTTGGCACATTCCTCCAACAATTCTAGCATATAATGCCATGTCAATTACAGTTTGATCCATTTTCCCATGCCAAATTGACTTTATGGGGAAATCCTGGTTTAAACATTGGGGAAAAAAAGTTTTATGGCAGAGCTGGATGGATAAGATGATTTTTTAAATCCTGGATCGCTTATTGGGTGTTCTATGAGTTTTTGTCATTCTTGGCTTTGTGGGATAAATTTGATCTGTGTGCTACAGCTGAATGGCAATACTTGCAATTGCAATATTTGTTAGAATCTAGATTTGGTCCTGCCACATTCACATCCTCAGAGTCCCCTTTGCTATTGGAAACACTTATTAGAGCTGATCAGATCATGTTTATAAATACTTATTGTCAGCAAATAAATATGATATCCAGAGTTTTAACCAGGAATAGAATAGGGAACTGGACAGTCCCATTTTGCCTAATCACCGCTTTAGTGTCTGTATCTGTAGTGTCTGCAGATCTTAGGTTACATCTTGTTCAGCAAAACACTTGTTTTGGGAATATTGAATGCTACAACTTCCCTTTAATAAAGGCTTGTCAAACTTGGTTGGAGGTGTAATATAGCAAATGCTTCTTTTAACCATATATTTTGGCAATGCCCAATAGTTGCTTCTTTTGGGATGGAAGTTATTATATGGATAAACTGTATACTGGAACACTCTTTAATATTTACTGATGTACATGTTCTTTTAAATTATCTACTTGCTTCCTGGAAGTTAACAGCCAAAAAACTGATAAGATAACATTGGAAGGATAAATGCTCACCTCCTACAAGGCAATGGATTGAGGACTTAATAATGCTGCCAATATTCGAAAGGATGGTACATGCAGGCCTCACTTGCAAATGGACACATATATGGATATTTGGTCTGCTTTTATTGAAGTTTATGTATAATCCAGTTTTTCTAGAATGCTGATAATTCAAACTGATACTTTTAATGCAGGTAGTTATACTATATATACATATACATATGGTTTTCTTTTTTTTTACTTTATATTTTTCTTTAGTTTTCCTATCTTTTGATCTGTGTTGTTGTTGCTGTTGCTGTTGAAATTAACAATAACAAATTAATTTAAAAGAATGTCTAGTAGTTGACCTGACACTATACGCTTTGTCTGTGTCCAAAGTCCTGGTCAGTGTCCTTAATCTTGGATGTCATCATAAACAAATTTTGAAGAATAATGCAAAATTTGTATAAAGGATTTTATGAAAGCAAATGTTTAGTTATATAGTATTAACAGTGCAATCCTATGCATGTCTACTCAGAAGTAAGTCCCACTGAATTCAATAGGCTTTATTCCCAGTAATCCTTCTCTAACACAGTGATGCTCAGAACATGGACATTTAAATATCCAAAATGACTCCCAAAATCCCTGTCTCTCAATTAAAACTGAAATATGTGCACCATTGGTAATTAGAATAACAATAAGTTTACACCTAAAGAAATAGCACCTGATATTACCTTTCCGACTTCCAGTTGTTTTATATCTGCTTTTATATTGACCTGCTAAATATTTCTATTGACATTTTAAATATTCTTGCTGAAGATATAGTAAAGGCAAAATAATAGAATTCCATGAGCATTTTATTTCCCTGAAGTTTTAATAGAATGTTAATCAGGAAGAGGAAAACTGTGTGCATCTAATGGACTCAAACATGTGAAAACTATGCTTGAAAAGAAAAATGTTAAGGTGCAATCTTATGCTTGTTTAGACAGAAAAAAAGTCCTTCAACTCCTAACATCCCCCAACCAACCATATTGGATGGGGAATGCTGAGAATTGTACAACTTTTTCCTGTTTAAACGTGCATAGGATTGCACCCTTAAACTATATTTCAGCCATTTCATAACTCTAAAAAAAATGCAAACTTATGTCTCTCACCTTACCATGCAAGGTTTTATGAAGTGCTAAATTGTTTTTGGAATAGTTATTAAGAGGAAGGAAGGGTGAATGCATTTGTATTTGGAAGACAATTAAAAATTGATTGAATTTTAATTATTTTTGGGAATTGTTTATATTGAATAAAACATATAGAGTGGACAAACATAAAGAACACTTTCGCCTCAATTAGCCTCAAAAGTTGAGGAATCTTCTTAATATACCTGCATGAGGCGAGGGGAGCTGCACCCCTGAAAAATGGCTGTGGGGGAGACAAGGAAATGGCCACTCCTGATCAATGACCTTGTTGCCACAAGAACTATTTGAGACACAACAAAATGGCCCAAAATGCCAACTTCCAAGTGAGCCAAGCCAACCAAATTCACCAGTCACACATGACTAGATAGCACTGATGTAAGAAGCTGGAAAACTTCCACAGAAATCATGATTTGGTACCCATTCTGAGCAACAGTCCATATTCTGGAAAATGGACGGGAATGGCAACTTCCAAGTAAGCCAAATCAACAATATTCTCTGTCCGTACCTATCTGTAAGGGAGTGATGCAATGAATCACAAAACAGCTACAGAAACCATGTTCCACTACCTGTTCCTGGCAATGGTCCATATTCCTGAAAATGGCCCAGGACCCCAATTCCCAAGTGAGCCAAACCAACCAAATTCACCAGTTACAACTGACCCGATGGGGGTGATGCATATACAATCACTCATTGATTGTAGCTAGGGGGGTGCGTATGTTTTCCTTTTCACCCAAAAGTAAGTTCAGGAGCCTGGAGTGGTGAGTATGGGGCTTTAACTTTTGCCCTATGCCTGCAATTTATATTACAACTGGATGCCTTTTGGGCAATGTAAAATGGAGGCATGGGTAGGAACATATGGATTTTGCTAAATCTGTTCCATCTGTGTTTCGTGGATTATCAAGCATCTTTTGTTCCATTGTCCATCCATTAATGAAATCAGATTTTTATACAAGAATTTTGTTCTTCTGCAAATACATGTTTCTGCAAATCCCTCTCAAAAGTGTAAAAAAACACAAAAAAACAGTCCATATATCTCAGAAAAACCTGGTCCGCTACAGAATTCACAGGTTGTAATCACAAAAATCTGGTCTCATTTGAATATGTTGCAGATTTCTCTGACATACCTAGGCATGGGGAGCCACAACCAGATTGGGACCACAGTGTGGGGTGGCAAAGGGTTAAAGTTTCTCCCTCCCCTTGCCACTGGTGCTAAGGTCCCAATCCGTGTAGTAACATATAGGCTGAGTTCAGACAACAAGATAAGCAATGGGGGTAAAGAGTCAACCATCTGTTGTGTTGCTTATTGTGTCATCTGCAGGGCCGTGCAGAGGGAGGGGCCAGTGGGGCCAGTTGGTCCTGAGCCCACAATTTTGAGGGAGTACTCCAACGAGGAGGTCCCCCCTAGCTTACGCTACTGCTTCCATAGTGCAAGCGGCCCATCTAGAAGCGAGGAGCCTGCCTTGCAGAAACAGCGCAGGAGCCATCCGTCGTGAAATTCTGAATGTGAAGAAGTGATGTCTTACATCTTGAATAAAAGTGCTTCCCATTACCTTTTTTAGAAATCATTCTAGTTCATAAATGTATTTAGCACTGAAAGTGCCACTGATTAAAAAATACTTAATGAGCAGTTTGAAATGGGGGGGCACACACTTCCCACCTGGCCTGGGCATATTACCACCTCCGCACGGCCCTGGTCATCTGGCGGGCAACACACAACGGACACACAGCAGACACGTAATGGACGGTTGACTAATTTGCTGAAACAGTCAATGGAGAAACACAACGGGCTGCTCTGTTGACTATCCCAGCAACCATTAGTTAATGTGTCGTCTGGTGGGCTCTGTTGATTACTCTCCCCTGTCCACAGAGTCATGAGGCAAGAGCATTTGAAACCCGGCCACTCTAGCCCCACTGTACTCCATGGGCAAGGGAGAATCCCATGGCTGCAAGTGCTTCAGGAGCCCCGTTGGTCCCGTCCCTTGGTGGGGCGGGGCGATCGGGGCTTCTGAAGCACTGGCCTGCATGTGAACATGCCATCCCTGGGAGGTGCGTTGTGATCGCAATGCCCCACCCAAGGACTGCATGTCCAGAGCCCTGCCCCCATCCATCGCCCAATCTGCATAGGAAGAGAGCAGGGGGCATGTTTTGGGACCTGCCCTCTTCCCATGGAGATCAATGTGCAAGAGGTGTCACTGGGGGCTGGGATTTCCTTGGGTGCAAAGAGATCCTTGTTCCCAGCGATGCCTCTACCATGCCCATCGACTCTGTAGCCAGAGAGCAGCTGTTCTCAGGGTCCAGACTTGATGGGTATGGCAGAGTCACCGCTGGGAACAAGAATGTCTTCGCACCCGAGGAGATCCCAACCCCCAGCAACACCTCCTTCTCAGTCAGGGTTCTGGGAAGAGGGCAGGGGGTCCCCCCACCCTTTTCCCAGGACCCCAACTGAGAAGGAAGACACAGCACCAAACCATGTTATCCCTCCAATGAAGTGGCTTAGTGCTGAGGCGCCCTTCACAGGAGCTGGGATCACAATCCCTTACACACAAAGAGGCCAGTTCCAACTCTCCCTGCCACAGACGGAGGCTTGGGACCAGCCTTCTCAAGTGTCAGGGACCTCAGTCCTGGCTCTCACGAAGGCTCTGCCGCCAGCCAACCCCAGGCACTTCCCCTCCCCTATCAGGGGAAGCATAGCATCCCAGTTGCGTGGCGACAGTGGCGGTGGAATCCCATATCCTGTCATCAGGAGACAGGGCTGGGCCAGAACTTCCTCCTGCAATGTTGTCTTCTATTGACAGATTGGATTCCTCCACCACAGAGAGACTTGTCTCTCCTCCGCTCCTCCTCCCATATTGACGCCACCAGTAAGATAAGACCTCACCAGCACCGCCATTCGGTGGGGAGGGGCTACAGGTGGGGGGAGGAGAGACGGCAACTCAATGGAAAGGAGTCAGTCCTCCCCATGGAGCGGCACTCCCATATCACCCAAAGGCAGCCATGGTTTTGCCCTCTGTTGAGTGTTCTATTTCCCCTCCGTTGATTAAAGTATTGTCTGAACGTGGCCATAGTCTCACCTTCTGAGGTCGTATTCCATAACTACAGGAATAGGCTGTGCACATAGAAGCCCTAGCTTCAGCATGAAACTGAGCATGCCCAACATAACTTTGCCAGGAGTTGCTGCCATACGATTTCATGCAGCAGAAACAACAGCAACTTTTGGACTGCTGCTCAGAACTTTACCAAATCAATAAAAAAAACCTCACCTTTTCAACAAGCCTGAATAAAGTACATCAGTAAATTTTAACCAAAGTTTGAAAGACCTCATCAGATAGATCATTGATGTCAAGTTTCACATTAGTAGCTAAATAGGAGTCATTTTTATAAGACGTAGAATTTTGAGGCTTTTAATAACAGGAGGCTTGCTTTGTGACTCACCTTAATTAAAGGGGCACTCCTGTGACTTAAATTTGTATAATTTACTGCTGAAAACAAGTGTAGCATGTAGCCCTAAACTTTCTGTTGTGTAAATGGGATAGTGTTAAGTTTAATAATAATAATAATAATAATAATAATAATAATAATATATTTATTAATTACCCGCCTCTCCCAACGGATCGAGGTGGGGAACAGCATCAAACATAAAATACAAAACTGATTAAAAGCACATAAAACCAATACATCATTAAAATACCAATAAAACACCAATAAAACACTTTAAAATTCATCTGGGTAGGCCTGCCGGAAGAGATCAGTCTTTATAGATCTTTTAAATTCCCGAAGACTGGTGAGCTGGCAAATCTCTCCTGGCAGGTCATTCCACAATCTGGGAGCGGCAGAAGAGAAGGTCCTCTGGGTAACAGTTGTCAGTCTAGTTCTTGTTGACTGTAGTAAATTCTTCCCAGAGGACCTGAGCGTGCAGGGCGGATTGTATGGGAGAAGGCGATCCCGTAGGTAACCTGGACCCAAACCATGTAGGGCTTTAAAGGTAATAACCAACACTTTGTACTTCGCCCGGAAACTGATTGGCAGCCAGTGAAGAGATTTTAAAACTGGTGTTTAATTGTTTAGGAGGCTTTAAACTGACCATTTCATAGATAAGTTTCAATCTAGTCCAATGTATGAATTTGGTTAGTTTCTCCACCTGGAAAATTTGCGTTCCAGACCATTTTCACAGAACATGTGGCACCCCCGTCGTGGAATGAGGTTCCCAGAGAGGCTTGTGCTCTGTTTGGCACCAGGTGAAGATCCTATTTTCCCAGGCATTTTAATTTTTCATTTTCTGTTGTGTTAAATCTGTTACAGTATCTTAAATCTTTGCACTGCTTCTAGGTTGTTGGTTTTTTATACTGTACTTTTAAACGTTTATATTGCATTTTATTACGTTGCAGTCTATGGTTTTAATTGTTCTGAACTGCTCAGACAGCTTTGGCAAGTGAGTGTTACAAAAATGTAATCAATCAATCAATCACTGCCTGCAATACCGGAATGTGGCTTCTGAGGATGTTTTGTGGCTCATCATTGTGGGTGAATTTGGTTTGGTTAGCTGGGAAATTGGCATTCCGAGCCATTTCCCCCAGAATATTGCTTATTGCCCAGAACACCTACCAGAACATGGCTTCTGTCGATGTTTCCTATCTAGTGAGTCCGGTAAATATGGTTTGTTTGGCTAACTTGCTCTGGGCAATTTCCCCTGGATAACATTTATTGCCTGGAAGAGATATTGGAACATGGTTTCTATGGCTGTTTTGCAGTTGATTGCATCTCAGCCACACCGTTCTGTGTTACTGGTGAATTTGATTGGCTTTGCTCACTTGGAAATTGGCATTCAGGTCCATTTTCCAGAATTACTCGGATTACTCGGTATTGAAACATGGTTTCTGAGGACGTTTTGTGGCTTATTGCATCATTCATATGCAGTTCTGTGTGATTGGAGCATTTGGTTGATTTTGCTCCCTTGGAAGTTGCCATTCTGGGCCATTTCCTGAAATATGGACTATTGCCAGGAATAGGTACTGGAACATGTTTTTTCATGGATGTTTTGTGGCTTATTACATCATTCCCATCTAAACACATATGACAGTGAATTGGGTTAGCTTGGCTCACTTAGAAGTTGGCATTCCGGGCCATTTCATTCTGTTCTGTATGGGTTCTGGGCATTATAGAGTTAAAAATAATTTTACAAGGGTTTCAGCCTGATATACTGTTCTCAAATGCCTCTAACATGTGCCATTGTTTTGGCATTTCTTTTTTTAAGTAAAGTGGCCATTCTGGGCTATTCCATTCCAGCTTTGACACCATTCAAAAATAAAACAAAACCCTCTGGAAAACAGCTGGGAGAGGGGAAATGTCCATTCCCATACACCCGCTCCACCTGCCAAGGAGCCTTTTGCACCAATGTCCTTGGCTATCATCCCCACCCACCATTTTCAAAGGTGCTTCTTCCCCTTATGCAAGACAATGTAGATAAAGCCGTAGACAGCTTGAGACCACAATACCTGACGGAACGCCTCTCCCGACATGAACCTCCCCATACATTACGCTCAACATCCAAGGTCCTCCTCTGGGTGCCTAGTCCAAGGGAAGCTCGAAGGACAGCAACAAGGGAGAAGGCCTTCACAATGGTGGCCCAATTATGGAATGATCTCACCGATCCAGGTCAAGACTTTTCTCTTCTCCCAGGCATTTAACAGCATATGTTGAGTCTTATTGACCTCTGAACTATCTTTGGCTGAGAGCTCAAAGATGTTTTAAATGGATATGTTTTCTATGTTGTCTGTTTTTATGGTTTTAAATTTTGTATATCAATTTTTAATGTTTGTTTTAATCTTTTGTAAACCACCGAGACAGCTTCGGCTGTGGGGTGGTATAGAAATGTAAATACTACTACTACTACTACTACTACTAATAATAATAATAATAATAATAATAATAATATAATAATAATAATAATAATGCCAAGCTGTATGCCCAGCCTGTATTACTTACAGCATCTTTGCTACTTCCTTAGCATTAGTGGGCTCTAGTTGCTTCTGTTGGATGTTGATTTATTACTGAAGTGATATGAGCCAATGAACCAGGGGCAAAGTGCTGGCCCCAAACGGTGATTGAGGAGAAAAATCAATGTTGCTTGCCTCCTTCAATACAAAATGGCATCTGCTTGTTGCTGTGGAATGTCATGGGATATGGCAAAGTAATATGCAGGGCAGATCATGGTGTAGGGAGAGGTAAGGGGAAATGTGCGGCAGTACAGCAGCGCTCACCGGCCTCTTTTGCTTTGGCACAACTGTTTTCTCACTCCATGTGGGCAGGGAAAAGACAAACGCAGGATGCTTTTCCAGAAGAGCAAGGCTTTCTCCTCAAAAGCACTCTTCTCCCCAGCAATGCTGCTTTCCTCACACTTTTGAATCAGGGTTCAACCAAGCTTCAGAATTCCAAAGGCGTCTCAACAACTCAGAAACAAGCCATGGCAGAAGCTGTTGCTTGCTAATCAGGCAGAAGTAGTTTGGGAGCTGAGAGCAAGCTCCTCCCTTCAGTGTTGCTCTTGATGGAAGCCAGTTGTCAACCAGACTCCCCAAAAGTAAAGACTGCCATCTCAGAATCACTGGAGAGGGCAGTGAATAGTGGTGAGAAACAGAAATGGAAGGCAAATAGGAAGGCAATTGGAAGGAGAAAGGCTCTCTGTGCTGTAGCAAGAGCTGGACCTCAGGGCCTAAGGCCAGGCCCCCTCCCCCAAATGACCACCTAGAGAATGGTGATGAACATGCGCATGCCATGGCCCTCCAGGGCTGACGTTGGTCACCGCAACATCCTTTCTTATTTTAAAAAACATTTTGTCACTTGGCATGTACATTGTTGCAGATGCTCACTTTATTTTTACTTTTAGGGTGACCATATCTCAGGAAAAAACAGGACATGTCAGGGAAAATCCAGAATTTTCCCATCCTCCTCCCACCCAAAGGGCAGCTCCACTTTATAGTCAATGGGAATTAACAAAAATGCTTACAGCTCCGTCATTTTTAAAGATAAAGAGATTAAACTTGGCACCATGATTGCCCTTAGGTAGGGCTTTAGCCATGCTTTAGTCTGGAAACAAATCCCTCTAAGGAGAAATTGAAAGAACTAGGCATGTTTAGCCTGGAGAAGATTGAGGGGAGACAAGATAGCACTCTTCAAATACTTGTAAGGTTGTCACACATAGGAGGGCCAGGATCTCTTCTCGATCAACCCAGAATGCAGGACACAGAATAATGGGCTCAAGTTACAGGAAGCCAGATTCCGGCTAGACATCAGGAAAAAACTTCCTGACTGTTAGAGCAATACAACAATGGAACCAATTACCAAGGGAGGTGGTGGGCTCTCCCACATTAGAGGCATTCAAGAGGCAGCTGGACAACCATCTGTCAGGGATGCTTTAAGGTAGATTCCTGCATTGAGCAGGGGGCTGGACTCGATGACCTTATAGACCCAACTCTACTATTCTATGATTCTATGAAACAGATCCTTTCATGCATTGATTTTAAGGATTTTTTTAAAGTTTGAGGTTTTAATTTTTTTTAAAAAAAACCCATCATTTTTAAAGATAAAGAGATGAAACTTGGCATCAGGATAGCTCTTAAGTAGCGCTTTAGCCATGCCAAGTTTCAAGCAGATATGTTCGTCTGTTGATTTTTAGGCATTTTTTTAAGTTTGAGGATTTAAAATTACAAAAAAGAAAACCACTGGATACCCTTCAAACTCAGGTTGTCAAACCTCCTTTTTGGAATCTTGCACCTTGAGCAGTTTCAGCCCTTGGCATCAAGGGTATCTCGAGTTTTTAGCTATGGAGTGCTGGGTGAGCAAGGCACCTTTCCTGTTGCAGATTTGGTGAGCAGTCAGGCACCAGGAGCTCAGCAGAGGCGAGGTGTCCACAGATCAAAATGTGGGAAAGGAGAGGCCAGTCAAAGCAGCCCACAGGGCAAAACAGAATGAACCAGAGGCCTTTTTCTCAGAGTTCCACATTATGGATGATGAAGAGTCATCTTTAGAGAAAAGCTCTCACGACCAACAGTCGAGAAAGGCTCTCATCTTTGTAGATGCCCTGTTGCTGCAGATGTTAGAACCTGGCATGTTGTTGCTTTGCTTCACTACCCCTTCTCTTCCACTTCATTTTGTTCACTTATGAGTGAGGCTCTATCTGCACTGCTGGCACACAATGCAGAATGTTTGAAGTGTGTGTCAAAGAAAAATAGACAGATTTGCAGCTTTGGCTGGCTGGCATATCTCTTAGAGACAGAGTTAGACTGAAGACACAACTCAGGAGATGGCTGTAGCTGAGCCCTGAGAAGCTGGTGTGCCACACAGAGCCTTTTAAGAGTGTCTCAGAGTACAGTGTTGGTGCAGGCAGAGGTGACTGGTGGCAGAGGTGGTTTTTAAAGTAAGAGTCACCATACGTGACCAAGTAATAAGCTGGCACCCTTCCCCCCCCCCCCGGCCACAGGGTACAAGTGCACAGCCTGGCTGGACCATTGGGAGAGTTTGGAAGAGGGAGGGAGATTGATTGCTTGAGGCTGGAGGCTCTGGTTTAGCTGCAATGACTTAAACAACCCAAAGACACCTGTTGTAACTTAGCCCCACAGTGCTGGCATGCAATGCTGGGCATTAGAAAGAGGGTCTCAGAGTTGCATGTCTGTGCAGGAAGTAGACAGGAGTTCAAAGTCTGGATGTGAAAAGTGATGCCAACGCAAAAGCCTTGAGAAGCTAATGTATATAAGTGAGAAATGTGAATGAGCGAAGTAGTGTGTGCCACCCACAACACCCACCCTTATGTTAGAGTAGAGAAACTTGTGACAATCATACACAAGTTTTTAAAAAATTGAACTTTAAAAATAAACAAGCCAGCCAGCCAGTCAGCAGCAAGCCCTGTTAAGCAGCAGCTTGCAGCGGAGTGAAGATACAATCAGAAAAGATATTTGAGGGAAGGGGAGAATGTATCACACAGAGTATAGTAACAAAGTACAGCAAAAGCTACAAAAGTAGGAGTGAATGAAGTTAATTTCATATACATTGGATGTCTCACTTGTTATTTCAATAATTTTAACATTAAGATGTTATGTAGAACAGATTTGTCTTAATTGTGTGCTGTAAAATCAGACATGTGACCAAGGCTATGTTCAGGTGGGCATGGACACACACCCTGGGGGCGGACATGTTGTGGGGATGCCCCTTGGGGGCCAACCATGTTGTCCTCCTTTTTGGTTTCCAAAATATGGTCACCCTAACTATATTATCCTTTTTTACAAAACAGTGCTTATTCCCAGGTAAATGTATTTAGCATCATGTGTTTAGCATCAGAAGCGAACTTCATTTTGTTCCTGCATTCATGATGATGCCATGACTTCAATGAATTTAAATTGCAAAACTGCACATACTCAAAGCTTTTGATTTGGTGTGTGTGAAAAGAATAAAAAGAATATAAATTTTAGTTGTATGCTTAAGTGAAGTAATACACAGCTGCACAATGGGGCTAATTATATTTTTCATACAAGTGTAATGACATACCAGCATCATTCTTTGAAAAATAAAACAGCTTTGGGATGGGACAATTTTGAGCAGGATAATTAACATTTTTCCTGGCCAGTTTCTCCATTCAATATCCTCCACTAAACCCTTTTAAACTGGATGCCTCGTGTGATTCTTCAGTACATTCATAAAATTTAGGAAACATAGAATGTTTGCTATATTTAATCAACCACCCATTCGCTGAAGTGCTTAAAGTAGCAGAGATGAGTTTATTATATTTGCACAGTAGATGTTTGACTCCACATGAAAACCATAACTGGGTCCCTTAAGGTATTTTCACACATTGAGGCTTAAAATACCCTTGAGTCTCTTACACCAGAGGTTAGAAAGCTGTGATTCACCAGGTCTGTGGAAATGTTGCTGAACAATTGAGAATATCTGTATTTGGCCCTGCACTTGCTTTTTTCTTTTTTTCTGTTTTACAATGAACAAGGGCCATTTGGACCCAGAGTCAGATGATCAGATTATCAAATAGGCTAGTTAGTCCCTGGTCTAGGGCCCATGATTTTCTTAACACGGTCCTGGTGCAGGCTACTAATTTTTCCTCGGAGAATTTACCAGTTAAAGAGGCTCTTCTCAGAAGGCCAGGCCTATGGCCCATGATTTTCATAACACAGTACTGCGTTTGATAAAGCTGGCACTGATAGAAAATCTTATTAAAATATGAGTTACATATGTGGTTTGATTGGTAGAACTGAAATTAATTAAGTAGTCCACCAAGGTATACGTTTTCAAGTGACCTGTGAAAAGAATTGAAAACCACTGCCCTTCGCTATTTATGTCAACATGTGATGGTTGTTCCTGTAGAGAAGTAGCACTTGCAATGTGAACAAACGCTCTATATAATGTCGGCATTGTAACCCAAATTCAGTTGAAGAGCATCAGATGTGAAGACGTGCTTAGCTTAACTTACCTCACAGAAGCATTGTAAGGTTAAAATGTGTAGCCAGCCACACATCAACTCAGCATGGGGAGTGCCCCTAGATCCAGCTTTGTCCCTAGAGGTACAGGGTGGCTTTGATGGCATCAAATACCTTTTACCAACCTCAGCTGGTTTGCCAGCTGCAGCCATTTTTGGATAGGGATATTCTGGCCACAGTGATCCAGACCCCCTCTACAAGAATTCTGTTTGACGCCTGGTTCTCCAATTATGTGCATCTTCTTGCAATCACTGTTACGATAATGACTGTACACGGGAGGCGGTTAAGCGCATAACTGGTGGCTTTACTGGTTGTTTGACACGCGCTTTAAAGTGGCTGAAATGTGGAGAATCGCTTGTTTACATGGTCAAAATGCACTTTAATGGCAGCGGAGCAGGAAAACTAGCTATTTAACGCGCATTCGATAATGTGCATAATCGGAGAGAAAACGCGCCTCTACCCCCAATTTGCGCTCCGCTCTTGTAGAGGTAAATTTTTTAATGAGACTTGAAAGAGCTTTAAACCTCTTGTGTAGAGGCACCCCCAGACTCTGGTAACCTCCCCGTTGGATCAGTATAATGCATTATATGTGGGGCTGTGCTGGTAGACAACTTCGAAGCTCCAATTTGTGCAGAATTACGCTGCCAGAATTTCAGCTGGTATTACATCAGTCAAATCTTAAAAGAATTGCACTGGTTGCCTATTTGCTTTCAGGCAAATTTAAAGTGCAGTGCTTACTGTAAAGCTCTAAACAGCTTGGGACTCAAATCCGTGAAAAAGCACCTGTTTCCGAATCAGCTTGGCCACATCTTAAGTTCTTCCATTGAGGCCCTACTCCAAGTGCCTTCTTTAGCACAAGTGTGCTATGTAATTACAAAAGGGCTTTCTCTGGGGTGGTGCCTCAGCTTTGGAATGCCCTCCCTAAACTGGTAGGCTTGGTGCCTAATTTACAATCTTTTGGGCACCAGGTTAAGGTGTATCTTTTAACCCAGACTCATTAATTCATATCACCGCTCAGTCTGCATTTGTACTTGTTTTTTTATTGATTATGGCTGTTGGATATTAGGTTTAGTGCACTGTATTAGGCTTTAAAATAATTATTTACAAGTTGGTTCTCTGCTAATACAGTTCACAGAGAAAAATCAAATCTAATGAAATATTTAACTTAACTAAAGGTATACAGAGCCTTTTAAATTTTACTCATTAAATTTAACAGCTAAAGACTTCTTTTCTGAGCAATAACTAAACTGTGACTGGGCTACTTTTAACTGTAGGTGTCTCTTAACCTCTTCATGATTTGTTTACAGGCCATGTTACTAGCATATCATTGTACTTTGACCTGCACCTATTTGCAATTAATTCTGTTTGTTTAATTATACTTGACTTTTTAATGTTATCATACCAAATAGTACATTATTATAGAAGACAGCCTAATTATTTTTAAAGCTTTATAAATAAACTCTAAACTTTGAATTATAGTGAAAAATGTTGTTATTTGTGGAATCTATGTATCAAGAGCTTTCCAATCAAGCATGAGAATTGGTCAATGAGAATGCAGTCAAAAAGGGATCACCACTAACTCCTGACTTTGTAAGATACTTTACTCCGCCCTAGAATCTCATATGATAAAGAGCAGTAGAGAAATGATTAAAACAAATGAATAAGCACACGAACAAGCCTTGCAATGAAGGTTAGGTTAAAAGAAATAGAAATTCAGCTTCCTTTTTCTAGCTTTCTGCTCTTTTTTTCAGACAAGGAAGGTGTGGAGCCACCATATAGCTCTGTTTTGTTTTGCGACTAAGAACTCAGCAAAACTCTCCTTTAGAGACTAACTGCACAAACTTATACATGTCTACTTAGAAATAACTCCAACTGGAGCTTACTGGCTGCAGGGTATGTGTAAGTGGGTATAAGATTGCAGCTTTAGTGTTTACATACAGCTAGATCTGCTGGTTGGAAGTTGGGGATTTGCTTTCCTAAAGTTGATTTGTGCATGAGTGCCATCTGGTGGGCAAGCAGGAGTTATTCTTATTTTCCTCATTTGTGAATTAGGGCTATAATGCTATGCTAGGAAGCAAGCTCTGTTGAACTCAAAAAGCTTTTACTTTCTATATAAAAATGCCGAGGAAACTCAAGCCATCAATCTCTTCAGATGCAGAGAGCTTCGGCTATAGGGCGGTATAAAAATGCAATAAATAAATAAATAAATAAATGCACTTTTTCAACTTCTTCCACACCCAGGGAGTGTCTATACTAGGCTGACCATCTGAAAAGGAGGACAGTGCTCATGTAACTTTAACAGTTGTAGAGAAAAGGGAATTTCAGCCAGTGTCATTTGTATGCAATTAGTTCCTGGTGAAATTCCCTCTTCATCACAACAGTTAAAGTTGCAGGCACTATACTAGAGTGACCATATACAAAAGAAGGCAGGGCCCCTGCACCTTTAACTGTTGTGATGAAGAGGGAATTTCACCAGGAACTAATTGCATACAAATGACACTGGCTGAAATCCCCTTTTCTCTACAACTGTTAAAGTTACATGAGCCCTGTCCTCCTTTTCAGATGGTCAGCCTAGTCTATACGAGGTCACATTGGCGCCTCGAGCCCCCACAATCCTGCACTTGCGTTCCTGCCAGTTGTCTCCACACCAAAGAGCGAGTGCGGGGTTTGCCTCAGAAGGAGCTGCCGCTGCCACAGGGCGTCCCCCGCATTTTTTTAAAAAAAACTTTCATTTTACCTTTTTTAAAAAAAAAACCCTTTACGCGCTTCTCCAGCGTGGGAGTCCTTCTGTCCAAACTAGAGAAGCACGGAGGCATTCCAGTGGCCCCACAAGCGGGGAACCACTGCGCCCGTGCCCCACTGAAACCGGAGCCACCAGCCTCCACTGGAACTTCATGTGCCTCAATTCTACAGCACCGACAAAAGGAACGAGCAAGGAGGACCCAGGCAGAGCTTCTAGTCTGGGTGTGCTCAGCAGATGCAGTGCTTTGCCTGCCACTCAGGCTGCCTCTACAAGAGAGGTTTAAAGCTCTTTCAAGGCGCTTTAAAAAATTTACCTCTACAAGAACGGAGCGCAAATCAGGCGTAGAGGCGCGTTATCTCTCCGATTATGCGCATTATCGAATGCGCGTTAAACAGCGAGTTTTATTGTGCTCTGTCCGTTAAAGCGCATTTTGACTATGTGAATAAGCGCTTATGCGCATTAACGACTTGTAAAGCGCATTTTGGTCATCCCTTAATGCGCTTCGCCGCCTCTCGCCACCTCTCGTGCAGAGGTATTAGGCATAAATGCGCTTCTGCGATTATGCGCATAATCGCTTAACCAGGCACAAAAGCGAATCCTTGTAGAGGGGACCTCAGCTCCCTGCGGGTTTGGGAAGAGCAGGAGCAGCAGTAGGGGCAGCCCTCGCCAGCAGCCAGCTTCCATGCCCGCCCATCCTTCTGCCCAAGCCAGAGAAGCGCAGAGGCGTTCCAGCAGCCATTCAGCTCGCCGGCCCACCCCCCTCCTCCCCTACCCGGCTGATGGAGACCAATCAGGGCTCACCTTCAGCCCGGCCATGCCTCCGCTGCAACTTCAGAGCAAGGCAACAGACACAGATGAACCGATGGCGCCTTGTTCTACAGAAAAAAGCAGGGTTAAGTCCCCAACGTTTTAAAATCGGATCTTCGGGGGAAAGCCCTGGGAGGGTTTTCCCCTCGTATAGACAACCCTCTAGTGTCATTGTTTTTACAGGAAAATGAACAAACCGAAATCTAACAAGGTTGTATTTTCAGAGGTTCATACTATCACAGGTGAAAATACAGTGAAGTCAGTTAATGGACAAATGAAAGCACCATTACCTTTTCATTCCAATAGAGCATTTGAAATAGAGACACATCAGACACATGCTTTTAGAATGTATTTTCTAAATAAAGAGTGAACAAAATAATTAATCAAGATCAACCCTTCTAAGGCCTGCATTTCCACCAGAAGTTTAAAAGCCATTTATTCTTGTTTTTGTTCAACACCTTTAGTTTCCTTCAACATTTCTTGCCAGTTTTTCTCCATTTCCTCCTTACAGGTGAGAAAGGCATCTTCCAGCCGTCTCATTGAGTTGGCCAAGTCTGGGTTAGTACGCATCACAACCATATCATAAGCCATCCACGTAGCCTGCACTGGGACAACCCAACAGATGGACTCAGTAATTGGATGGGATTTTTTTAGGAAAGGTACAGTGGCATGCATGAGAGAGAAGATTAAACTGATAACAAGCCAATTTCTAATATTAAATGCTTCTTCAAATATTATACGATTCAAATCAATGTTCAAAAAACCTATACTGCAATAACTATCCACAGCATTCCACATCACTGACCCTCAGGGTGGATTTGCACCCGCATTGTTAGTTGGAATGACTATGATTATGATAGCCTGGCTACTGGAAATTGTATCATGTGTAGGTGTTTTCTGAAAACTTTCAACATTTTTGCTCCAGTCTACAGAAATGGAATTGGAGCATGTATGGTTTGTCTAAGGACAAAACTAAATTATATGAGAAATGCAGGAATTTTAAATTGTGTGTGGCGAGGGGGGAGGAATAAAGACCAGGACCTAACTCCCCACCCCTTCCACTGCAGAAAGCATTGTTGTTGTTGTTATTATTATTATATTTATATCCTGCCTTTTTTTCCTCTTGCAAGGAACCCAAGGCAGCTTACATGTTCTTCCTCCTGTGAGCTAGGTTAGGCTGTGAGTCAGTGGCTGGCCCAAAGTCACCCAATGAGGTTCATGGCCAAGTGAGGACTAGAGTCCAGGTCTCCCAAGTCCCAGTCTAACACTCTAACCACTATACCACCCTGACTTTCAACAGGTCAACATTATTGATGAAAATAACACAGACATACACACCAGGAAGCTACCATTAGCACTTTGGGGGAACTATTTTCATTGGAACAGGAGCATAATGGGAAAAGGGTTTGACCCCCTTCCCCTTCACCCTGCATATTACAGTCTGGATCCTGATCAATCCCCTTCCCCCAATACTATTTAATTATTTTAAAACAGATACAAGGTGTGCATTCATAGATGTTATCCTATCATTTAGTTTGCCCAGAAAATCAAACTAGATGTGTTGTGGAAGATCCATGTGCAATATTGGGGCTGTGACACTGGAGGAGGGGGTGTTAACTCTTCCCCAAGGATGTTGCTAGGCCTGTGCTAGGGTGGAAGTCTTGGTTCTGAATATCATGATTTTGGCTCCCATGATCTATTTGGGTCAACTGGCCCAGGCAACCCTGAGATCATTCTCATTCTAGATGCTTTGCATGGGTGGAGACGGGTCTGGGGAGCCCTCAGCCAGGAGGAAGAACAGGTTTCCCACCAGTAGCTGGGAATGGGGTGGGGAGAGAGAAGAGGGAAGCATGGGAAAAGTAGTGCATCAGTTATGAAGCATGGAGGACCCAACAAGGCAAAAAGCAATGCACAGGTACTAGGACAGGGATGCAGGAGCACCCTAATCCAGCCCATGCCACCTCATGGGGGTTTCTCCAAGGGGTGGGTCTTGGGCTCCAAGCCCTGTCCCCTAGAGGAATCCCCTCAGAGGGCATTCCTACTGCTATTTCTGATCTGAGATTGGAGATAACATTAAGGATTCTCATGCTAGCGTGCACCAACAGCAGGATCTTCACTATAATTTCCAACCCTAAATCAGACAAAGCAGTGGGTATGCTGGGGAGAGCAGCTATTGTTCCCCACATGGTCGAATCCCACAGGCCCTCATTCCTCTATGTCTGATCTGAGAGAGAAGCAGAGATGCTGAAAAAGTCTGGGCCTGACTCGTCTGCACAGGGGAGAGTAACTGCTCTTCCCACATGGGCAAGTCCCACTGTCCCTCATACTCACTGCTATTTCTGACTGGTGATAGCAACAAGGATGCAGGGTGGCCTGAGTGTTGGGACTCACCCATGCCGTAAATAGTGAGCGCTCTCAGATCAGAGATAGCAGCAGGGATGTGGGATGGCCTGGGCTTTCTCCATGCTTCCTTCCAGCACGAAGAAGGTGGGGAAAGAAAAAGGGGGTGATGTTAGGGGCAGAGCATTGCTCCATGGTGTCATTCGGCCTGCTGGGTGTGGGGCAATATAACCAGATACCTGTGCAGCACTCCTGAGCAAACTTTGCAGTCATGAAATAACTCTTGTGGAACAGTAACTGGTTCTCATAGCGGAATGCAAACAGTGGGGTCCCACAAGAATCTGTGTTGGGCCAGGTGCTTTTAAACTTGTTCATAAATGATCTGGAGTTAGGAGTCAGCAGTAAGGTGGCCAGGTTTGCTGACGAAACCAAATTATTTAGAGTGGTTAAAGCAAAGGGGATTGCAAAAAAGTCCAAGAGGATCTTTCCACCGGGGGAATTGGCATTAAAATGGCAAATGTGGTTCATGTAAGCAAGCATAAAGTGATGCATATTGGGGCAAAAAATAACAACTTCATATATACGATGAATGATGGGATCTGAGCTGGAAGTGACTAACCAAAAATGAGATAGGTTGGTTACTTGTAACTGTAGTTTTTTGAGTGGTCATCTGTGAATTCACACATATGGGCTCTGCACCTGTGTGAAGTCTTAATTCGGAAAACTTCTAAAACTGAGGATCATTTTGCCAGAAACTTTCCCCCACCACCCTACTGCACATGCCTACAGCAGGTTCCTGCCTATTCCTTCAGTTCCTTGAGAACACCTAGTGTGGCTTTGGAGGCGAGAGAAAATTGACACCAAAGTGGGGATGGTAGGTGGGTTGTGTGAATGCACAGATGATCACTCAAAGTACTACAGTTACAGGTAAGTAATCAGTCTTTCTTCTTCATGGTCTCTGTGCATCACACATTAACAAGCTCACTTCCCGGTGGAAGGCTAGGTCTTGCTGAACCACCATCTTGTCCTTACGGAAGACCAGGAATGGTGGGGGACGGGACATAACAGCAAGTAAAGCACAAAGTTCTGAAGTCCTCCTCGCTGAAGTAATTGCCACAAGAAAGGTAACCTTCAGGGACAATAAGCGAAGGTCGACAGTGGCAAGTGGTTCAAAGGATTTTGATGTCATAATCTTCAAAATCATGGAAAGATTCCATTTTGGGACAGATGGATGGATAAGAGGGCTAATTTTTTTAGTCCTCTCTTGAACTGCCTAACAACTGAGTAAAAACAAAAGAGCCTTGTATTGGTGCGTGAGCAGCAGAGATGGCCACTAAGCACACTCTAATGGAAAAACATTTCAACCCCCTTTTAAGCAAGTAATTTAAGAACAAAAGAACTCCATCAATTGGACCTTTAAAGGGGTAAAACCAGAAGTTTCTCCAAAGGCAACAAAAGCTGCCCATTTACTGGCATATGATCTTCTTGTAGCTGGTCTTCTAGCTGCATCCAACACTGCTTTCAAGACTTGTGGGAAAGTGAGAGAGCTTCTATCCCGCAAATCCGATGTCAATGGCAGGCAAAGAAAATTTCTCCAGACTAACTTGAGTGAAATGGCAAACCATGCTCACTTTGGCTGCCATGGGGGCGGTGAAAATACAGTTTGACTGTTCCGACCTGATCTTCACAATGACTTTCAAGAGAAGTGGGAAAGGTGGGAAAAGGTAGAGACATCAGCAACAAGCCATTGGTAGTCAGAGTCTGGGACAGATCCGGCTGCATAAAGCGAACTTCTTGAAGCAAATTGCTCTCGATCTTTCCAGCAGAGAAGAGCTTTGGCAATTCTACGATCTTCTCTGGTATTGTCAGGGAAACCCTGTGAATGCACGAAGAAACCAATTCTGCAGAATAGTTGGGCTCATGGTACCACATATATTGTCGCCACCATCAGGACAAGCAGTTGTTGTATCCTGAATGCTGTATTCTTTCTGCGGCGATATAATTCATGGGCAAGGTCTGAGAGTCGTGGCCCGATCTCACAGCAGATATGCTTTGCCTGTCATTGAATTCAGTATTGCCCCGATGAAAGGGACCACTTGGGCTGGATCTAATTTGGATTTCTCCAAGTCCCAGACTTGTAAGGAGGTTACACACAGTCACAGTAGTCTTCATAGCGCCTGTTTGGGATGGAGCCACAATTAGCCAGTCGTCGAAATAAGGATATCTCTCAATCCCAAGCATCCAAAGGTGTCCACCTACCTCTGTCATACACTTTGTGAACCCCTTCGGAGCTGTAGCTAACCCAAATGGGAGGACCCTGAACTTGAACATGTCAGTTCGGATGATGAAAGAAAGATATTTGTGGTGGGATTGATGAATACCTGTGTGGAAGTAGGCATCTTTCAAGTCCATGGCTGTAAACCACATAAATGACAACGTTCTTTTTTTTCTTTTATTTTTAGGTTTGAAACAGGAACACAGAAAAGGTATTGAGGGAAGTATTAAAGAGTCGAAAAAATGAAGAGAGTAAAAACCTCAGCTATTGTTGAGGAGCAGAAAGTTCTGACAAGGCAACCGGCACAGAACTTGAAAGAGAACTGAGAGAATAGGCGGGAACCTACTGTAGGCATGCGCAGTAGGATGGTGAGGGAGGGTTCCCACCAAAACAATCCTCAGCTTTGGAAGTTTCCTTAACTGAGGCTCCATGCAGGCACTGAGCCCATATATGTGATGCACAGAGACCACGAAGAACTTGGGGTTGTGGTGGATAGCTGAATGAAAATGCTGAGCCAGTCTGTGATTGCTGTGAAAAAGACAAATTACATGTTGGGCTTAATCGGAAAAGGAATTGACAATAAAACTGCCTTTATACAGTTCTGCAGGGAGATCACAAGTGGAATAATGTTCTGGTCATACTTCAAAAATGATATTGTAGAACTGGAAAAGGTGTATAGAAGGGCAACTAAATTGATCAAGGGGCTGGAATAGCTCCCCTATGAGGAAGGATTACAACACCTGGGACTATTCAGCTTTGAAAAAATGTGAGTTTAAGAGAAAAGGTGGCATGATACAGATGTACAAAAGTATGCCTGCTATGGGGAAGAGAGCACCTGGAAGCAAAGAAGTGGTGAGTAGTAGATGCTCAATCCTTTCCCCCACCCATTTCCACAAATAGCTGTTCTCCCCACAGGGTTTCCAACATGTGTTCAGAAAGACAACATGTAATGTGCAGTCTGGCCCTTATTTACGATACTATACTTGTGTGTCAGGAAAACGTTTCTTGCCATATTTAAGAGGTTAGTAAAACCATGAAATTCTGTTATTTACAATTATTTGTATAGTTTGAATGTTCAAAGGATGGTAGCATCTCCTAAAACACAATTTATTATGTTAGAATTCCCACTCAACCCCAATAAACTAGTCTCCTGAAAAATAAATTATTGTTGGGAAGTAATGGAGAACATTCTTAAAGGTGCTTAAATAAGCAATTTTCTTATAGTTAGCATTTACGAAGTAGCAATTATCACACGAACATATCATATTTAGCTGAAATCTACTATTTAAGGAATTGTCTGCGAAAGCAGCTGAGCATGTGCCCATATGCTGACACAACAGCCCTGATCCAACATTAACTACACATATTGCATTTGACTGGTGCTGCTCAAATGGGGATAAACAGCAGATATTTCATGGGGCCCAAATGAGCATCGTAATAGGAATGCACATCCACATCAACTTAAACACACATTGAATCAGGGCAAGAGTATTATTAGCACATTTAAGATGCTCTGCAGGAGTACACACACACACACACACACACACACACACCTGATAGTTTTTCCATATCTTCCAGCAGTTTTTCTAAATCCCTGTTCAGATCCTCTAGCATTTTTACCATATTGTCGTAATTTCTTTCACAGGGTTCACATTTGGCCATCTAACAGGAAAAAAATTAAAGTGAGGTGAATGATAGTGCAACAGTGTGAAACTTATGTTTAAAGCCCAGTTTAAATTATTTTAAGTTAAATTATTTTAAGCATTTGTACCCTTTTCTTCAGCTGACAGGGCTATCATAGCAGTGTAGGTGAGATAAATAAGAACAATAAAAAACAAGAACTGACCCTGAGCTGCTGTCCCATCTCTCCCCCTGCAGTAGCCAGAGTTGTGTATAAAATGAGCCTGTAGGATCTATCCCATTGCTGTGGTTATGTACACATTTTACACAACTCAACGAATCCCCCATATCTGAAAATGGCCATCTGCAGGCTTTTTTTCCCCAAGAGGCTGTAAAATGCACCAATAAATTTAGAGAAAAAAGCTTAAATTATAAGTTCAATACCTCTGAAAATCAGAACACTTTCTATGTGCCAAAATAAAGACTTAAACTCTTTTCTTCGGATATTCCACATTTCAGAATAATATATCTTTGACAACAGTGCAATAGTGGACACACAGGGGACAGGAAACCTACCCTTCATTACTACAGCAAATGTAGAATAACATTTAACATTTAGAATAACTACCACAGGAGTGGGCAACTTCCAAGGGTCCAGGGACCAATTTACCACCCACCATGGGCCACACCTCCTACTGATTGCCAAAATCAGCGCAACTGCCACATTGCCAACACAAAAGCTGCATTTTCACTTTACAACTTTGAATGCGTGTTGCCCACCCTGGCCTACAGGAAAGAATACTTCTAGTAATTTGCTCCAAAGCAACAAGAACATTTTTGTTCAATGTATCATTTAGTCTTTTGTCGCTGTACCCATCAGGTGCCCTGATTTAAGACATAAATGCATTTACTAGGGCCAAAATAACCATGTATGCTGCCTTGAATTCCTAGGAGGAAAGACATGATATAACTGTAGTAAATTAATTAGGGAAAGACGGCAGGAAAAAAAGAAATTCCCTATATGGTTTGCTGATTGAATGCTCTCCTTCCCCATCTCGCTCCTTTTCATTCAGCCCTGAGGCTTCTAGGTTAGGTTCAAAGAAGAGACAATTCCATTTTGTGCACAACAGTGTGAAAAAATTGTAAACAGCAGCCATAGAGCCCCGATATCTGTTGGGAGACAAATTCTGCCAAAAGTGGCCCCTCCAAGAAATTCCTGACATGTGTGGCTGATAACTTTCTCCTACAGAAAACAGAGGAAGGAACTGGAGGATTGGCTATCCTTGGGTGCCTCTACAAGAGCGAATTAAAGTAGGGATGTGTATCGTATCGTTAAAATGTACGATAACGATACGATAAGGTTGTTATCGTGCATGTGTTTAACGATGACGATACGATAGAAAAACCTAGATAGTCATCGGAGACGATAATTTTCAGGCGATTTTATCGTTTTATCAGACTAACTCCTGTATTTTAAAAGTTAGAGGCTTGAAACTTGGTCACAGTACTTATAGGTATATGCCTAAGTATGTGTATGAAATTGGAGATTGATCCCTCCAACCCTCGATTTTATATGATTTTTTTAAAGATCGTTTCCGTTCTGACAGATCAGAATGACAGCTCGCCACATGCATTCATTCAGACCTGTCAGAACAGAAACAATCTTTAAAAAATTCATATAAAATCGAGGGTTGGAGGAATCGATCTCAAATTTCATACACATACTTAGGCATACCCCATAAGCGCTGTGACCAAGTTTCAAGCCTCTAACCTTTAAAATACAGAAGTTATAGGCATTTTTTCTTTAAAACTAGGGCTGCAAAAAATATCGTTTTTTCACAATAATTATCGTGAAGACAATACGGTTCACCTACGATATGAATGAAGACGATAATTGTTTTGGTTCGAAATGACGATAACGATAAACGACAATATTTTTTGGCGTGCCCACCCCTAATTTAAAGCTCTTTCAAGGCGCATTAGCAAATTTACCTCTACAAGAGCGGAGCGCAAATCAGGGGTCCAGGCGCATTTTATCTCCAATTATTCGCATTTTTGAATGCACATTAAATAGCGACTTTTAATTTACTGCGGGAGTAAGGAGCGCCTTATATCCATGTAAACAATTTTGTGTAAACAATTTTGTGAGGAGGCGCATTAACGATCAGATGGTCTTGATGTCATGCATAGAACTGCCCCTTCACTGGGAAAACCTCCCACGGGGCCAGATGGAAGTGGTTTCACAAGAAGTAAAGGGGGTAGGAAGGATGTGCAGATGTGCGCATAATTAGCTATCAGGTTAGACATACCGCCCCCTCGCTTCTTGCTGGGTTCTTGACATGAGCTGTGTATATGTGTGTATGTTTTACAACGATTGAGCTCGCTGGGAAGAGGAGGGGGAAGGAAAGAAGCAGCATCCCCCTGTCTGTTTTGGCGTGTGTGTGTGTGTGTGTGTGTGCGAAGCACATTCCCATTTACTCCTGAGCAGTTCACTTGAAATGGAAATTGGGCGGGGGGGGGGGGGGGGAGAGGCAGCCCTGACTAAAAATAAGTTTTCAAAGGGTGGAAGGGAAACCTTATGGGGCACATTTCCATTTACTCCTGAGCAATTAAGGGAAGGGGGACAACTTTAGCTGGTGGCGAAATTGGAGGGGAGATAGGTAGCCAAACAGGTGTACCACATCATTCCACAGGTAACCTAGGAAACCAAGGGTGGGACATTCTCCAAAGGTGGGAGATTCTGGTAGGTGGGGAGAATAAAGGGTGCAAAACCTGTTTGGGCAGTTTCCCAGGACAAAGCGCATTACTTTCAGCAACATTTGCATGCATGTCAACATCTTTAAAGCGACTTTCATACAGTCAGTAATGTGCTTCAACACCTCTAGTATATAGGTATTAGGCATAAAAGCGATTGTCAGGAGATGCGCATAATTGGGCAACCAGGCGTCAAAGCAAAATCTTGTAGAGGGGGCCCCTGACTTGATACTAATAGGGCTGTCTTAGTGGATAAAGTGGTAGTTACAGGAACTCTGGGGGAGCGACCACATCATACTCGAGTTCTTGATTTTGAAGGAAGCAAAAGCTGAGTATAGCCACACACGTACTCTGGATTTCAGGAAAGCCAATTTTAATAAATGCAGAACTATGGTAAGTAAGGTCCCATGGCAAATGACCCTAATGCAAAAAGGAGTCCAATTAAAGAAGGAAATTTTAAAGGCACAATTACAAACAATTCCAACAAGTAAAAAAGATAGAAGACAACGGAAGAAACCAATGTGGCTCCACAAAAAGCTTAGAGATGACCTGAAAATAAAAAAGGATACATATAGGAAGTGGAAGGAAGGGCAGGCTACAAAAGAAGAGTACAAACATGTAGCACAGAAGTGCCGGAATGGTATCAGGAAGGCTAAAGCTGAGAAGGAGCTGAGGCTAGCGAGGGATGCTAAAAGCAATAAAAAGGCTTTCTTCAGATACGTGAATAGCAAAAGACAAAGGAAAGAAATGGTGGTTCAACTGCTTCATGAGGATGGCAAATTGGTAACAGATGACAAAGAAAAGGCCAAAATGCTCAATTCCTACTTTGGCTCTGTCTTCTCTGAAAAGTGAGTCTATGACACCACCCTGGAAAAAGTGAAGTACAAGCTGACAGGGCAGGATTGCAGTTTGAGCTTGGGGAAAAAATGGTCAAGGAACACCTACTTTCTTTAAACAAATCTCCAGGGCCCGATGAACTGAAACTTAAGAGTAATAAAGGAGCTGACAGAAGAACTCTCAAAACCAATGTCTATTCTCTTTGCGAAATCATGGAAGATGGGTGAAGAGCTGGATGATTGAAGAAGGGCTAATGTCCCTATCTTCAAAAAGGGCAAAAGGGAGGAACCTGGGAACTAAAGATCAGTCAGTCTGACATCCATCCCTGGGAAAATTTTGGAGCAGATTCTAAAGAAGTCGATCTGTACTTTGAAAACAATGCAGTGATTACTAGAAGCCAGCATGGATTTGTCAAGAACAAATCCTGTCAGACTAATTTGATCTCATTCTGTGATCGGGTAACCTCCCTTGTGGACTGTGGGAATGCTGTGGACACAGTATATCTTGACTTCAGCAAAGCTTTTGACAAAGTGCCCCATGACATTCTGATTAACCAACTAGTGAAAAGTGGGCCAGATGGAACAACTATTAGGTGGATCCACAGTTAGCTACAGGATTGGACTCAAAGAGTGCTTATCAATGGTACCTTTTCACACTGGGGGGAGGTAACGAGCAAGGTACCGCAGGGCTCAGTCCTGGGCACAGTGCACTTCAACATTTTTATTAATGATTTGACCGAGGAGGTACAGGGAATGCTGATCAGATTTGCAGACAACACAAAATTGGGTGGGATCGCTAATACCCTGGAAGACAGAAATAAGCTCCAAAGTGATCTTGATAGGCTGGAGCGCTGGGCTGAAAACAACAGAATGAAATTTAGTAGGGATAAATGCCAAGTTCTACACCTAGGAAAAAGAAACCAAATGCACAGTTACAAGATGGGGGATACTTGGCTCAGCTATATGACAAGCGAGAAGGATCTTGGAATTGTTGTAGATCACAAGCTGAATATGAGACAACATTGTGATGTGGCTGCAAAAAAAGCAAATGCTATTTTGGGCTGCATTAATAGAAGTATAGCTTCCAAATCGTGTGAGGTGCTGGTTCCCCTCTATTCGGCACTAGTTAGGCCCCATCTTGAGTATTGTGTCCAGTTCTGAGCACCAGACTTCAAGAAGGATGCAGACAATGTGAAGCGTGTTCAAAGGAGGGCAACGAGGATGATTAGGGGTCTGGAAACAAAGCCCTATGAGGAGAGAGTGGCTGAATTCGGACAACACAATAGTCAATGGTGGGGTAATAATCAACTTTACAATTGTTCATGTAGGGGGTACTCCCCACACAACATGGTAATAAATAATCAACTGTGGTGTGGATTAGGATCAGCGCAGAGTTGACTATGGCAGCATTCGGACAACACGATAGTCAATACAACTGACGATTGTTCCCCCCACCCCCCAGTTGCTTATTGTGTCATCCCAATTCAGCCATTGAAAGAACTAGGCATGTTTAGCCTGGAGAAGAGAAGATTGAAGGCAGACATGATAGCACTTTCCAAATACTTAAAGGTTGTCGTCAAAGGACGGCCAGAATGCAGGACACAGAAAAATGGGCTCAAGTTACAGGAAAACCAATTATGGCTGGAAAGCAGAAAAAACGTCCTGTTAGAGCAATACGACAAAGGAACCCATGGCCGAGGGAGATCGTGGGCTGTCCCACATTAGAGGCCGTCAAGAGGCAGCTGGAGAGCCACCTGTCTGGTATGCTTTAAGGGAGATTCCTGCACTGAGCAGGGGGTTGGACTCAATGGCCTTGTAGGCGCCTTCCAACTCTACTATTCTATGATTCTTTGACTGTATAATAAGCTTTGTCTGTAAGCACCGTGTTCAGTAGGATTCCCAACTAAATGTGCATGATTGCTACCACACAACACAAGAGACATTTCTGTTGACTTCAGTGGTAATTACCTCCCTTCATATAATTTACTAGAAGATAATCGAACTCAATCCCACCAACATGTATATTCGGGAGACACATACCATTGATTTCACAAGTTATGCTTATTTCCCTCCCTCAAGTGAATGCTGTTTGTTATGGAAATAGCCATTTTATACTGATTAGCCTTTGAAGGAGGAAATGAGGTTCTGTAGGCTGCTGCTTTTTTATTTTCTTCTGGTTGCTTTAATCTTGCTGTTTAATCTGGTACATTCTACTTTTCCTATCACTTTTTGTAATTTGTGTTTGACTGGGATTGACGTTCTTTTTAAAATTCTGTGGAAGGGCAGGGCACGAGGGTTGGTTTTTTTAAACTGAAGTAACGGCGGAGGCTGAGGGGTGGAGGCCGCGGCGGCTCCAGCGTCACGGAGGCCTTCGGCGCGCTGCTCTCCGCCTCATCCACTACCAATCTATCCTATGGGCACAAGACACCCTACGGAGATGCTGTAAGGACCGGAGGAAGGTGACGCCGAGGGCTGCCATCCATCCCCTCCACCGCCCCCCATATTCTATAAGGGCCTCGGTGGGAGTTTAAACGTTCGCGCTTCGTGAGAGGAGGAGGAGGAGGGCGGTGGGCGGTGGGCGCAGCGGCCTCCACGCAGGGAGCCTCTTCCCGCCCCTCCTTATGAGAAGCCGTTCAGCGCCATGGGCCCCCTTTCGCCGCCGTCGTCGTCTCGGGCTCCCCCCACCCACCCCACACAGACACGTGTCTATCCTAAGAGCCCGCGAGCGCCCCCGACGGCCACCTCGTGGGGAGGGGAGTCGCAGCGGCGGCGGCGGCGGCGGCAGCGCCGCCTCCTCCTCCTCCTCCTCCTGGGTCGAAACTGGCGGGCCGCGGCGTCCCCTGCGGGGCTGGAGATTCGCCTGGGCGCCGACGCTCCTCCCTCTCCCCTTTCGGCGCCTAAACCGGCCAACCGCTCTAACCTCCTCCTCCCTCCTCCCGCCCCTCGGGCCAATGGCGGCGCGGCAGCGTCACCGCGCGAGAGCGGCGCTCGGCTTCGCCCAGAGAGATGCGTGCGCGTGTGAACCCTTTCCTCGGACAACGATGGGGGGGGGGGGGAGAGAGAGTTCGCCCTACTGCATTGGGGTCGTCCATTGCAGCCTGTGCTTGATCTAAAGTGCTGCGAAGACCCTTCTGACCCCATCGCCACCATTTCATTGACATTCTCACGAGCAGGAGGGCGGAATAGGCAACGTGTCCAGGGGGCATCAGCTGCTCACGGGGGGGTTTGGTGGGAAACAGGAGGCAAAGTGGTACCTTGCCATTGCCAGACGGAGGGGACGGGAAGCAGAGGAAACCTTCTTCTTCTTCTAATGGCAACTCTGCACAACTTTGAAAGCCTTTAGCAACGTCCCTTTACATTCCGACTTAACTGCCCTTACTTTAGTCCCCAAACTTTTACATCGACATGGTAGCCATTACCCATGGCTCACCCATAAGGTGACCAGATAAAATCCAGGACAGGGCTCCTGTAACTTTAACTGTTGTAGAGAATAGGGGATTTCAGCCAGTGTCATTTGTATGCAATTAGTTCCTGGTGAAACTCCCTCTTCATCACAAGTGTTAACGTCGCAGGAGCCCTGCCTTCTTTTGTATATGGTCACTCTAGCATAGTGCCTGCACCTTTAACTGTTGTGATGAAGAGGGAATATCACCAGGAACTAATTGCATACAAATGACACTGGCTGAAATTCCCTTTTCTCTACAACTGTTAAAGTTCCATGAGCCCTGACCTGGATTTTACCTGGTCAGCCTACTCACCCACCATCGCCACTTGGGAGTGAATTTCAATGTTGAGGGTACTGAGACTCCTCTCTGTTCCAAGGCCACAATGGACAAGGTGTCAAGGCACTGAAGGAACAGGTGGGAGCCTGTTCAGGACACGCGCATTGGGAAGGGGATGGGAGGTGGGGGTTCCTGCCAAAAATCCCACATCTGTAGGCATTTCCTGAATGAGAGTCTGCACAGGCACAGATCCTGTGCGTGTGAATGCACAGATGACCACTTGAAGGGCTATAGTTACAGGTCAGCACCCTGTATTTGCTGTTTGAGCCGGAGACTAAGAACCATACAGAGACACAGAATAGCTGGGGGGGGGGGGGGGGGGCTCTAAGCTACCAGCATTTTAAGCTGCCGCCTACCTGTCCCTAAAGGAGCAGTGAATTGTTGGAATGTTTACATTTTGTGCTTCCACTTATGCTCAGCCTGTATATTGGTAAATAAACCAAATATTACAAATTGCCAATAAGCCTGCAGTGACCTCCTTCCAAAGGGAACCAAACCAAGGTAAACACTGTACCCCTAGAACTTTTCACCACTTGGAGAACTGGGTGAGCGTAACACAAAAGATGCTATTTTAGCTTCAGCAAAGTCCATTGTCAGTCGAGAAGATACTTTCTCCTCCAGGTGAAACCCCACTAATAAATGGGGGCCTCCTTTCTAGCTCTGCCATAATAGGAGTAGCCAGTGGGACTTGGGTACCCAGCTTGTATCTTTGCTGTCAGTCTGCTGGGAATATTCTTCATTAGCAACCCTTTATTGGAGGTCTCACTCTGCTGCCCTCTAATGGAAAAATTGTCAATAGCAGAACTGTTGTAGCCTTACTGACTTCATCTGAATGCCACAAATAGCGCCAAATGACAATTGACACCATTAATGAAACATGAAACCAGCAACTTAGGATTTTTTAAAAAAAAAAGTTAATAGGCGTGGGGGGCTTGACTTGTATCAGGACCCTGACAGGGGTAGGGGGCTTTAACTCTTTGGCCTTTCCTGTGCTCCCAATCCATATTGGGGCATCCTGGCACTTACAGTTTACTTAAAGAATAAACAAACATAACTGCGTGAATACTGTTGCATCTAGTTTGGCACTGAGGGTGGTACCACACTTTAAGTGGCAAACATTATTGTTGTGTGTGCAGTGCTGTTTCCTGCATATATACAGGCATATCCATGTCTTAAAACCTGCATATATGTGTTTAGAAACCCTAATTGTACCAGGTTTCCATCATACTTTCCTTATACATCCTGGCATGAGAATTAATGGTAAACAGAATTTCAATTAGTCTCTTTTCATCTGCATACTGAGTAATTGAGTGAGCTCCACGGAACAATGGTGGAAGATAAATTTGCTTACATGTCTCTACAAACTACAACAAACTCTACCCTATGGGTAGTAACAGAGACCCCGGAACATCCCTCAGCATGAGGCGCTCCCATTTATGAGACTACTGAATAATTTATTAGCCAAAATTGGAAACCCTTTTTATGCAGCCGCATTGCAACTATAGAAGCCGTGGACTATAAGATCCTAGCACCTCCTATATCACCAGTCTCCCCCTTTGTAGGCCACCCTCTATTCTAGGACCCATATAAGCATTTTCAGTACTGGCTATGGAAGGATAAGAGGCTTTACTATATGCCAGATTTGTTCCCTGGATACAAGCTGATCTCCATGGAAACCCTGGCTCAGCTTTTTCCAGATGGTGCATTGACATGGATGCAAAACATTTAGATTGGTTCATTCACAAAAAAGTTGTACAGCAGAAGAGAAGTTCTGAGGTCACAATATTTGAAAAGTTTTGTGTTGGTCAAAATTAAGGGGCTGATGTTGTTAATATATGAGTGGCTGATACAAGAAAGCCAGAAAAATTCTCAAGGTCTTAAACCTCAATGAAAAACAGACCTTGAATTGCAGTTCTCAGAAATCCAATGGGACCAACTCTCCTCCTCCTTTAAAACTGAATTAAATAAGCCTCTATGGAAGCCATTCATTGTTGGCATTTGGCCAGTCCCCTTTCCTTAGTCCTTCATAGGGACATGGTAATGCTCCAGCTGGGCCTGTCCTTTTTGCAAAAGACAAATTCTCTCTGAACCAAAACCTTTCCCATTATCTTCTTAAATCGTTAACTGAGCCTGCATGCACTGGATATACATCAATCACTGGCCTTTTACATAGATAGAATCACTAGGTTTCAACCCAACTGTCACCTCTATTTATCTGGTATGAGGGCCCTCAGAAAGGCTGGCCAGTGCTGACTAAGCACTTTGTACACTGGGTCTCATCAGACTGTTATGAGCTGGATCAGCTGCCAGTCCCATTGGGAATCTATGCAGACTCAGCAAGGGCCATTGTTTTTCAAGGGTATCACCATTGCTGCGCTTGTTGTGCTGCTATTGGATTGCTACAGTCTTGATGGTCAAGTGAGGGTGGATTCCTCCTTCAAGCAGCTGTGTCGAGCTCAGTGGCTGCCTAAATGCTACCTTCCCAAACTCTCTGTAAAACAGCTTGCTATTCTCTCTTATGTGGAATTATACAGAAACCATGAAGAAGACAGACAGGTTGCTTACTTATAACTAGGGATGTGCACTGGATCGGACCCGATCCACGATCCGAGTCCGGTCCAGTGGGAAATCGGATAAATTATCCGATTTCCGATCCCGCAGCTGGATCGGCCGATCCAATCCGAACCGGTCCGAAAAAGCTCCGAACCGGTTCGGCGGATCGGCGGATCGGCGGGCGCCCACTGGCGCCCACCGCCGCTTCCATTGGCGGGCGCCAGCGGGCGCCCGCCGATGAAAGTGGACAGCGGGGGGGGGGGAGGAGGGGGGCACTTACCTTCTCGGCCCGGTGGCTCCCGTCCGGCGCCGGCGCCTACTACTACTAGCAGGCTCCGCGGCCTGCTCTAGGGTGGCGCGCCGGGTGATATCATCACCCGGCGCGCTACTCTACAGCAGGCCGCGGAGCCTGCTGGTAGTAGTAGGCGCCGGCGCCGGACGGGAGCCACCGGGCCGGGAAGGTAAGGAGGGGGTGCGTGGAGGGGAGGAGGGGGCGCGCGGAGGGGGGAGGGGGGAGGGGGGCCCTTACCTTTCCGGCCCGGCGGCTCCCGTCCGGCGCCGGCGCCTACTATTCCCAGCAGGCTCCGCGGCCTGCTCTAGGGTGGCGCGCCGGGTGATGTCATCACCCGGCGCGCTACTCTAGAGCAGGCCGCGGAGCCTGCTGGTAGTAGTAGGCGCCGGCGCCGGACGGGAGCCGCCGGGCCGGAAAGGTAAGGAGGGGGTGCGTGGAGGGGAGGAGGGGGCGCGCGGAGGGGGGAGGGGGGCCCTTACCTTTCCGGCCCGGCGGCTCCCGTCCGGCGCCGGCGCCTACTATTCCCAGCAGGCTCCGCGGCCTGCTCTAGGATGGCGCGCCGGGTGATGTCATCACCCGGCGCGCTACTCTAGAGCAGGCCGCGGAGCCTGCTGGAAGTAGTAGGCGCCGGCGCCGGACGGGAGCCGCCGGGCCGGAAAGGTAAGGAGGGGGTGCGTGGAGGGGAGGAGGGGGCGCGCGGAGGGGGGAGGGGGGCCCTTACCTTTCCGGCCCGGCGGCTCCCGTCCGGCGCCGGCGCCTACTATTCCCAGCAGGCTCCGCGGCCTGCTCTAGGATGGCGCGCCGGGTGATGTCATCACCCGGCGCGCTACTCTAGAGCAGGCCGCGGAGCCTGCTGGAAGTAGTAGGCGCCGGCGCCGGACGGGAGCCGCCGGGCCGGAAAGGTAAGGAGGGGGTGCGTGGAGGGGAGGAGGGGGCGCGCGGAGGGGGGAGGGGGGAGGAGGGGGCGCGCGGAGGGGGGAGGGGGGAGGGGGGCCCTTACCTGCCCGGCCCGGCGGCTCCCGTCCGGCGCCGGCGCCTACTACTACCAGCAGGCTCCGCGGCCTGCTCCAGGGTGGCGCGCCGGGTGATGTCATCACCCGGCGCGCTACTCGAGAGTAGGCCGCGGAGCCCGCTGGTAGTAGCCGCCGGCGCCGGACGTGCCGAGAAGGTAAGTGGCGGGGAAGGGGGCTTACCCCCCCCCGGAGCCGTCCGCTTCTATCCGCTGGCGCCCGCGGGCGCCAGCGGATGGAAGCAGGCGGCCCCAGGGGGGGTAGGGAGCGCGGGGGAGGGGGTTTACCTGCCGGGGCCGTCCACAGCGGACGGCCCCGGGGGGGGGGAGGGAGTTAGGCCCCCCCTTACCCACCCGCCGCCATTTTTTCCTCATAGACTTGCATTGCAATGCAAGTCTATGGGGAAAAAAATGGCGGCCGATCCAAAAATTTCCGATTTTTGGATCGGGATCGGACTCGATCCGGTCCGGGGGGCCTCCGATTTTGTCCGAACCGGTCCGGGACAAAATTGGAGGTCCCGATCCGGGTCCCGATCCGATCCGGGGGTCCGTGCACACCCCTACTTATAACTGTAGTTCTTTGAGTTGCCACTTGTGAAGTTACATAAGCTGCCCTCCAATGTGACCACCTCTTCTGAGCTGCTCTTGATCTAACACTTATACATGCCCTGCAGCAGTCCATTAAGAAATTAGTGGCAACGTGCGATAGCCGGGGATAGGGCTCCTACCAAAACAAGCTTCATCTTCTAGCTCTTGAAGGTTCTAAACTTTGCTTTGCACAGGAGCGGAATCCATACATGTGACAACACAGGACCACTTAAAGAAAAACCTACAGTTCCATGTAACCAGATTGTCTTTTTTACTTACCATTTTACTGTCAGGTTCCCTTCCCAGTGCTTACATTAAAAAGAACCAAAGAGTAATCAGCCTTGCTTCCTCCATTCCACCGTGAAGGGGGTGGGGTGGGGGAGTGAGACTGACATATACAGATCATCATTCACCAGTCTGTTCATGTTGCTTGTCACAATCCTCAAGCCTTTGGGGGCAATTCAGATTCTGCTGATGTCAGGCATAACATTACCATTGATTTGAATGAGTCTGGATGGCATCCTCAGTTTTTTGAAGGCTGTTAGTTTAGACTTTAAGCCTGAAAATATATTCAGTTGAAATGCTATGACAGAATATGTGTTGCATTTCAGAGCAAACTGCAAAAGTTTTAACATTTTATTTGCTGAACAAAACCACTCTCTGTCTAAACATCATTGCAGCCTTCTGTGACGTTTCTTTGGAACACGTCTGAATGTAGAGACCAAACTCTCTTGTATTTGCTCTTGAGATGAAAAAATGCTGGTCAGCAAAACAGGGTCCTTCTTGTGCTCCACATCATAGAAAGGGCAGGTCTTTAAGTGTACAGCCATGGAAGGAATGTCGCTGAACTGCCAGCTGTTAATGGTGGTGAACAGGCTGCTAAATTTCCAGATCTATAGGGAATATAAACAGGAAGAAAACACTGAAATTGTAACAAGAGCTTGCAAACAATTCTTCCTAATTTGAAATAAAAGAAATGATTAGCCAAGGTAATATCTGTAGGCCAATAATTTCTCTTACATCAATGTCCTGATGTGGAGGAAGGTTAGTGTAAGACTAGATATCCAGAATGTGCATATTCTCCAATTCCACAGCTTTGGTGTGCAAGATATTAGTATCAGAGATTGGATTCAGCATCCCAGGGGCTGTGTTCTTCCATTTTAATGAAGCAAGCTTCTAGCCTTTAATGCCACAAAGGAAGCCTTGGTGTGTGCACAATAGAAGCCCTATTCAGATGTTCTAGCTCTCATGATTAGAAGTGTGTGAGGAGAGAGTGGGGATGTACCGGCTTGCACCAGCCCTCCGTTGCCTGGGCCTGCCACCCTTCACACATCAGAGGGTGAAGGTCTGTGGCAAGGAGCCTGCTCTACAAAGGGAGGCCTCCCCCTCCCCCCCCGCCCCCTGCCCATGCAGTTTCTGCATTGTATGGAGAGCCTGCATGTGGAGAGGAGGCTCACTGATGCAGACCTTCATCCTACAACACACGAAGGGAGAGTGGCAGGGAGGCCGGGTAATGGGAATGGCATTGAGGGGATAAGGACAAAGAGCCCATCTCCACTTTCTACACATCTCAGTGGGCTAAAACTGCTGGGGGGATGGCTAGCGTTGCCAGTGCATCAGGTTTTGCCCAAATACATCAGCTTCAAGGTAGCTCCCCATAGCCCTGTAGGATGACCTTAATAACTCGCTCATGTAATTGTCACTATCTGTCTGCAGCAACTGCCGCCCTGCTGCCCTCACCACCTCTTCTCCCTTGCTGCTGTCCAGCTTAACATTAACAGGGTCTCCTGTTTAAAAACATAGGGCTCCTCCACCTCCTTCCATTAGCCTGGCAGAAAAGGAGGAATCAGAGGAGTGCAGTGCATCAGGAATGGCAAAGGCCAAAGGGGCAGCTGAGTGGCAGTAGCAGCTTTGTAGTACAACCCTTTACCCATCTTGATGTTCAGGCTGCTTGGCTTATGCAGAGCTGAGCTGATGGGAATACAACCCTGCCCAACTTTCCCACGAAAGCAGATAGATGGACAAAAGGCAGCCCAGGTTAATAGGGTTGATGGTACGTGTGTGTGAGAGGGGGGGGAAGAATGAGTGGGAAATGCAGTCTGTCATTATATCAGTGCTGTTGCACTCGTGTGTCCTGCTTGTGGTTTCCCATAGGCAGCTGGTTGGCCACTGTGTGAACAGAATGCTGGACTAGATGGACCCTTGGTCTGATCCAGCCTCAGAGCTCTTCTTATGTAGATCTACTAAGAAGCAATGGGACATAGTCTGTACTGTGTGAAGGACTTTCTATTATCTGTCCAGAATCTTTCACCAGTCAACTTCACGGCATGACATTGGGTTTCCCAGAATATGGGAAACAAACAGAACGAACTTGAACTCTTAATACATGAAGGCAAATATGACTTGACAGGTACAACTGAGACTTGGTGGGATGACTCCCAGGACTAGAATACAGCAGTTGAAGGTTATAACTTGTTCAAAAAGAACAGAAGAAATAGAAAGGGAGGCAGAGTCACACTATATGTTAAAAATACTTATCCCTGCACAGAAATACAAAAAGATGAGCCTGGGAGCCCAATCGACAGCATCTGGATTAAAATAAATGGGGCAAGGAATAAAAGGAACATGATAGTCAGAGTCTACAACCGACCACCCAATCAAGGAGAAGACAAGGAAGAAACTTTTGAAAAGCAAATTGCCAGTGTTTCAAGGAAATCCAATGTAGTAGTAATGGAAGACGTGTGGCTGATAACTTTCTCCTACAACAAGTGGAAGAAGGAACTAGAGGATCGGCTATCCTTGATACTGACCAATAGGAATGAATTAGTGGATAAAGTGGCAGTTACAGGAACTCTGGGGAAAAGTGACCACATCCTAGTTCAGTTCTTGATTCTAAAGGTTACCTGCGGGATCAGCTTCTTCCATACAATCCGCCCCACACTCTCAGGTCCTCTGGAAAGAATTTACTACAGTCAGCCAAGACTAGGATGACAACCGTTACCCAGAGGACCTTCTCTTCTGCCGCTCCCAGACTGTGGAACGACCTGCCAGGAGAGATCCACCAACTTACCAGTCTTCTAGAATTTAAGAGAGTTATAAAGACTGACCTCTTCCGGCAGGTGGTTGATTTTAATGATGTATTAATTTTTATATGCTTTTAATCAGTTTTATGTATTTTATATTGTCTGTATGATCTTGTTCCCCGCCTCGATCCAGAAGGGAGAGGCGGGTAATAAATAAATAAATACATTATTATTATTATTATTATTATTATTATTATTATTATTATTATTGAAAGCAAAAGCTGAGTGTAGCCATACACATACTCTGGATTTTAGGAACGCTGATTTTAATAAACTCAGAAATGCAGGTTGCTTACCTGTAACCGTAGTTCTTCGAGTGGTCATCTGTGCAGTCACACATATGGGCTCGCATCGACATCGAGCCTGCTTCGGGAACTTCCTAAGCTAGCTTAGGTTTTTGGCGGGAACCCCTCCCCCCACCGTCCTATCGCGCATGCTCGGGGTTCCCGCCTACCTCAGTTCAATGAGACCGCTCGGCCTCGCCACTGAGAGAACGAACTACAACAATACCATAGGCTAAGACGACCAGAAATACGAGCATGCCGAAAGACCTCTTGTCAACGAAAGGGGAGCCAAGAGGGGACGGTGGGTGGGTTGTGTGACTGCACAGATGACCACTCGAAGAACTACGGTTACAGGTAAGCAACCTGCATTTCTTCTTCGTGGTCTCTGTGCATCACACATATGGGCGAGTAATCAGCTACTTACCAGAGGAGGTGGGTAGGCCCGCTGAGATGTTACAAACAGACTGACGACAGGACAGCCCTGCCGAAGGAGCATTCTCGTCTAGCTCGAACGTCCAGCCTGTAATGTTTAACGAAAGTGGAGGCATTCGCCCAGGTTGCAGCTTTGCAAAGATCGGGAATCGAAACCCCTTGCAAGGAAGCAGTGGATGTCGCCTGCGCCCGAGTGGAATGCGCCTTCACCACAGATGGAGGTTCTTTCCCAGCCAGCTGATAGGCGAGAATGATAGTGCTAACAATCCATGCCGAAAGGCGTTGAGCAGAAACTGGCAATCCTTTACTTTTCCCGCCATAACAGACAAACAATTTCCTAGATTTCCGATATTCCTCTGACCGAGACTTGTAGAACGCCAAGGCTCGGCGAACATCTAGGGCGTGCAGAGTCGAGACCAACGGGTCTGTAGACGCAGTGAAAAACGTTGGCAGAACAATATCCTGATTAAGATGGAAACTTGACGAAACTTTAGGAGTAAACGTTGGCCCTGTTCTCAGGACAACCTTATGCTTAAAGAACTGGGTATATGGGGGATCAACAAGCAATGCAGCGAGTTCTGATGCCCGCCTGGCGGACGTGATGGCAACTAGAAAAACGGTTTTAAAAGTCAGTAGACGGATATCGATTGTAGCCAGCAGCTCAAAGGGCTTAGCCATCAATACACCCAACACCAGCGAAAGCGACCACTGTGGAACCGGCAGTCGAAAAGGTGGTGATATATTGTGTAGTCCCTTCATAAATGCCTTAGACAGTGGGTGTGTGAATACTGATACTCCATCCACGGGATTGTGAGTGGCAGAGATTGCTGCCAGGTACACTTTGATGGACGCTGGAGTTAGGCCCGCCTCATGTAGTGAATACAGGAACGAGAGGACTCCCGAGATGGGTCCCGAAAAATGGTCGAATCCGGAAACTAAAGCAAATTTTTTAAATCTGTCCCATTTTCTCTGATAAGACATTCTGGTGGTTGGCTTTCTCGATGACTCCAGTACGCATCGAATTTCGAGCGGCAACGCTAAGTGGCTCCCCCGGGCAGGATTCTCCATGCCGTGAGCTTCAGGGTGCTCGGTTCTGGGTGAAGAATCTGACCGCCCTTCCTTGATAATACGTCTGGCACTGCCGGGAGTCTCCAAACCCGGGGGCCGGTGAGTCTTAGGAGAGTGGTGAACCACGGCTGTCTCGGCCACCACGGTGCTATGAGAACTGCATTGGTGTTGTGGCGCAGAATCCGCGCTATGACCCGCCCTATTAACGGAAATGGCGGGAAGATGTAGTAAAGGGCATTGCCCCAATGGTACGTGAATGCGTCCCCCAGGGACTTCGTTCCTATCCCTGCCCTGGAACAGTAGGCTCTGCAAACCGTGTTCTCTTGCGTCGCGAACAGGTCCACGTCTGGTGAGACCCAACGTGCAAAGATTCTGTGCACTATCTGAGGCTTCAGCTACCACTCGTGGACTTCCGCAAAGGTCCGACTGAGGGTATCCGCTATCACATTGTCTGTCCCCGCTATATGCAGGGCAGAAATTCGAATACGTCTGGGAATCGCCCAAAGAAGGATGGTCCTGGCCAGATGCAACAATTTTGGAGATCGCGTACCTCCCTCCTTGTTGAGGTACCACACTGTCGTAGTGTTGTCCGTCAGAATTTGAACATGACACCCCCGCAGGTGATCTTGAAACGCATGGAGAGCTCTCTTTACCGCGAGTAACTCTAGGAAATTTATGTGGAGACGCTGTTGTGCTGCTGACCACCTGCCCTGTACGGTTAGGTCCCTGCAATGGGCCCCCCACCACGCGTCCGTGGTGATGATTCTTGAGGGGCCTTTGGAAACAAACGGCATACCCTTTAACAGATTGCTTGGATCTTCCCACCATCTGAGCGAGTCCCGAACCTGCTGAGGGATCGCAATGTAAAGTCTGCGAGGATTCATAGTTGGGTCATAGTGCCGCAGAAGTAACTGTTGCAGCGAGCGCATATGGAGTCGTGCCCATCGGACGACGAAAACTGACGCAGCCATGCAACCCAACAACCTTAGGATGGTGAGTGCCCTTGATTGGGCCCGTAGACGGATTCTCACCGCCATGGCCATTATGGCGTCTGCTCTGTTCTGCGGGAGGAACGCTCTGCCCGAGACCGAGTCCAGCAGGACTCCTATGAACTGAAGAGTTCTGGTTGGTTGAAAAACCGATTTTTCCATATTGATCTGTAGGCCCAACGAGGACAGGGTCTGCGCTACTAGATGAACGTCCGAAAGAGCTTGGTCTTGCGATGGGGAGACGATCAGCCAATCGTCTAAATACGGGTATAGTTCGATTCCCCTCGCCCGCAGGTGTGCACAAACTGCCCCCATGCATTTGGTGAACACCCTTGGGGCCGTCTTCAGGCCGAACGGCAGCACGGCAAATTGATAGACCCTGTGCCCCACCACAAATCTGAGGTATTTGCGGTGTAGGTGGTGGATGGAGATGTGGAAGTAGGCATCCTTTAGGTCTATCAACGTGAACCATCTGCCTTTCCTGAGCAAAGGGAGTATTGACGCCAGTGTAATCATTCGAAACTTCTTGGTTTTTATGAACCGGTTGAGCCGTCTGAGATCCATAATAGGCCGGAGGCCCCCGTCCTTCTTTGGCACTGTGAAATACCTGGAATAAAATCCCTGGGCGATTCGAGATGGTGGAACTCGCGTGATTGCCCCCTTCTGCAGTAAGGTTGCTACTTCCTGTAACAAGGGGGGGGGACGGTGGTGTTACTTTCACAGTGCCCAGCGGAGGAGGGACTCGCAGCTCTATTTTGTAGCCCCCAGTGATTATCGACAACACCCAGTTGTCCGTTGTAATGGCAGCCCACGCGTTGTAATAGCGAGATAGGGTGTCGCCAAATCGATAATGTTCTGTGGGGTGCGCAAAGTCAAAGACGCCGTTTAGGGGCCTGGTCCATCCTAGGTCGAGTCTGGCGGAAGCGGGACGACGGTTTCCGTTGTTGGTATTGCGTGGCTTGCGGCTGGTATCTCTGTTGACGGTCCTGCTGCTGGCGAGGCTGGAAAGGAACTGGCCTATACCATTTACGCAGCCGGTATACGGGCTGCAGGGCAGTCTGGATCCCCATCTTCCTGGCTGTCATTTTTGCCTTGTGGATTGTGTCCATTGTGGCATCTGTTTGTGAATTAAATAGGCCCTCGCCATCAAACGGTAAGTCTTCGATTCGACTACGCGTTTCTTGTGGCAGGGATGTAGATCTCAGCCATGCATGGCGTCGAAGGGTCACCGCCGCGACAAGCGTTTTTGATGCCACATTGGTTTGGTGACGTGATGTGGTGAGCTGTTGTTTGGCGAGGCGGGTAGCTTCGGCCTGGAACACTCTAGCTAACTCCCTTCGATCTTCTGGGAGATAGTCCGTCAATGATGTTATTTTCTGCCATAAGAACAACTGGTAGCGGGCCATCATGGCCTGATAGTTAGAGATTTTGGCTACCAGCGCTCCTGCAGAATAGACACGTCTGCCGATGGCATCCAGCTTACGCCCCTCCTTGTCGGCTGGCGTAGAATGGGTTCTAGTGGAACGGCCCTGTGCCGCTTCTACGACGATAGAATTGGGCTTTGGGTGCACGAAGAGGAACGGCGCATCCGCCTCCTTCACTTTATAAAGCGCATCAAGTCGCTTTGATGTTTGACCCATCGTCGAAGGACTAGGCCATGGTTGTTTGAGAGTCTTCAGTATGGTTTTGACCATTGGCAACGTAAGTTGCGGAGTCGGCTCCGTGTACATGACGTCCAAGATGTTGTCGTCAACATCATCTTGTGGCAGCTGATGTTCCACACCTAGGGATTGGGCCATTCTCAGCATTTGCTCCGCAAAGCTGCTATGCTCCATCGACGGGGAAGCCCGGTCCGTAGTCGCCACATCGTCCGGAGGAGAAGGAATGGATCGCGCTGCAGACGCCACTGAGGATGTGTCCGAAGCGTAGTCCTCGATGGACTGCGGAGACAGCGGCGTAGGCAAATCCGTCGGCGGCAAAGGTATCACTGGCTGCAATGCTGTGGAGCTTGCTTGTCCACGATGTCGAGTGGAGGAGTGTCCTGTCCGGGGCGATGGCCGTGACGTCGGTACCGGCTCAGCTGTTAGTCGTTGTCCTGTGTAGGGGTCAAAGCGATAAGCCGGCGGAGCTCGGTATCGAGAATGTCTCGAGGATCTGGACGAGTGGCGGGACCTATCCGAGTATCTGTCCCATTCCCTTGAAGGAGACCGCGACCGCGAATGGCGATGAGGCGTCCCCGCGGCATGAGAAGCACGGGACGTTACCGAAGGATGATGAGACGCCTGAGACCTGGAAGTGTGTGACCGCACCGGGGAAGGTGGCTCCAGGTGGACATCCAAATCGGTGTCGATACCCTCCGCGTCCGAGAAGAGCTCTATTGGAGGTGACAGCGGTGCCGTTGGAGGATCTAACAGAAGCGCCGGCAGAGCAACTGGTGAGCGTGGGCCAGACGATGTTCTCGGTAACGAGGAGGTAGACTGTGCCACCGCTGGTTTCAACCCCGAGCTCGAAGCAGAAGTCCGTGCCTTCGCTTTTGAAGTTGTCGTTACCGATGACGATTTTGCAGACTTTTTCCTCGGTACCGAGGCTAACGTAGGTCGAGGGGAGATCGGTAGCGAGGAGAGCGCTGATGCCGAAGATGACTTCCTCGGTTTCGGCATCGACGTCGAAGACGTTCGGGCTGCTGGCTCCGATACCGCTGGAGATCATTATAGGCCCAGTGTCCTTCGGTGTCGACCGGGATTTCGCGGTCGGTACCGACGCCTTCGCCGGTTTCAGTTTCGTTTTCTTTGATTTAGAAGATTCCTTCTTTGAAGGTTTTTGCTTCTTGTGGGGGGGACCCTGCGCCGCTGCCGAAGGGGACGGTGAGCGAGGGGTTGCTGGGCTCGAGCGACTAACAGCCTGGCGGCCGCGCTCCCCAGAAGTTGAGGCCTGGGTTTCCATGGGGTGAGGCACGTCGACAGCCTCCAGTGCCCGACTCCAAAGGATACTGCGGAGGCGGTCAGCTCTATTGCGCCTTGTCTGGCGCGAGAAACTCATGCAGAGAGAGCAAGTCTCCACAATGTGGGCCTCTCCAAGGCACACGACACACAGCGAGTGGCCGTCCGTGAGGGGTAGTTTAGCCCGGCACCTCACGCAACGTTTAAACAAAGCTGTGGCCGCCATAAACTGTAGAATAACCTAATATACTAAGATAATTTTTTTTTTTTTTTTTTTTATAACTAGAAACTACCTACCTAACTAACTAACTAATATAATCTAAGCTAACTCTTATCTGTTTTGTTCTCCTCAGGAACACCGAACGGAGAGAGGAAGTCCACCGCGAGGCAATCAGTCGAGCGGTCGAAGAAGAACTGAGGTAGGCGGGAACCCCGAGCATGCGCGATAGGACGGTGGGGGGAGGGGTTCCCACCAAAAATCTAAGCTATTTTAGGAAGTTCCCGAAGCAGGCTCGATGTCGATGCGAGCCCATATGTGTGATGCACAGAGACCACGAAGAAGAACTATGATAAGTAAGGTCCCATGGCAAGAGACCCTAAAGAGAAAAGGAGTCCAAGATGGGTGGGAGTTTTTAAAAAAGGAACTTTTAAAGGCACAATTACAAACAATTCCAACAAGCAAAAAAGATAGAAGACAACAGAAGAAACCAATATGGCTACACAAAAAGCTTAGAGAAGACCTGAAAACAAAAAAGGACACATATAGGAAACGGAAGGAAGGCCAGGCTACAAAAGAAGAGTACAGATAGGTAGCACAGCAGTGCAGGAATGGCATCAGGAAGGCTAAAGCTGAGAATGAGCTGAGGCCAGCATGGAATTCTAAAAGCAACAAAACAGTGTTCTTCAGGTACGTAAATATTAAAAGACAGAGGAAAGAAATAGTGGTTCAACTGCTTCATGAGGATGGCAAATTGATAACAGATGACAATGAAAAGGCCGATGTGCTCAATTCCTACTTTGGCTCAGTCTTCTCCCAAAAGTGAGTCTGTGACCCTCCTGGCAAAAGTCAAGTACAAGCTGAAGGGTCAGGATTGCATCTTGAGATTGATAAATAAGTGGTCAGGGAACACCTAATTTCTTTGAATGAGTTCAAATCTCCAGGGCCCAACAAAATGCATCCTAGAGTAATAAAGGAGCTGGCAGAGGAACTCTCAGAACCACTGTCTATTATCTTTGTCAAATCATGGAAGGAAGATGGGTGAAGCGCCGGACAACTGGAGGAGGGCTAATGTTGTCCCTATCTTCAAAAAGGGCAAAAAGGAGGAATATGGGAATTACAGACCAGTCCGTCTGACATCCATCCCTGGGAAAATTTTGGAGCAGATTATATAGAAGTCAGCCTGTAAACACCTTGAAAACAATGCAGTGATTACTAGAAGGCAGTATGGATTTGTCAGGATCAAATACTGTCAGACTAATCTGATGTCATTCTTTGATAGGAGAACCTCCTATCTGGACTGTGAGAATGCTGTGGATATAATATATCTTGACTTTGACAAAGTACCACATTCTGATTAACAAACTAGTGAAACGTGGGCTAGGTGGAACAACTATTAGGTGGCTCCACAGTTGGCTACAGAATTGGACTCAAAGACCACTTATCAATGGTACCTTCTCAAACTGTGGGGAGGTAACGAGCGGGGTACCGCAGGGCTCAGTCCTGAGCCCAGCGCTCTTCAACATTTTTATTAATGATTTGGATGAGGAGGTGCAGGGAATGCTGATCAGATTTGCAGTTGACAAATGGGTGGGATAGCTAATACCTTGGAAGACAGAAACAAACTTCAAAGTGATATTGACAGGCTGGATCGCTGGGCTGAAAACAACAGGATGAAATTTAATAGGGATAAATGCCAAGTTCTACACCTAGGAAGGATCTTGGAATTGTTGTAGACCACAAGCTGAATATGAGCCAACAATGTGATGTGGCTGCAAAAAAGCAAATGCTATTTTGGGCTGCATTAACAGAAGTATAGCTTTCAAAGCACGTGAAGCACTGGTTCCCCTCTATTCGGCACTGGTTTGGCCTCATCTGGGCACCAGTTCTGGGCCCCACACTTCAAGAAGGATGCAGACAATCTGGAGCATGTTCAGAAGACGGCAATGAGGATGATTAGGGGTCTGGAAACAAAGCCCTATGAGGAGAGACTGAAAGAACTGGGCATGTTTAGCCTGGAGAAGAGAAGACTGAGGGGAGACATGAGAGCACTCTTCAAATACTTGAAAGGTTTGCCACACAGAGGAGGGCCAGGATCTCTTCTCGATCATCCCAGAGTGCAGGACACAGAATAATGGGCTCAAACTACAGGAAGCCAGATTCCAGGTGAACATCAGAAAAAGACTTCCTGACTGTTAGAGCAGTACAACAATGGAACCAATTACCTAAGGATGTTGTGGGCTCTCCCTCACTAGGGGCATTCAAGAGGCAGCTGGACAGCCATCTCTCAGGTATGCTTTAAGGTGGATTCCTGCATTGAGCAGGGGGTTAGACTCAATGGCCTTATGGGACCCTTCCAACTCTACTATTCTATGATTCTGAGTAAATTATTTGGATGATGCCACCATACTCCCCAGTGTCTCCATCACTTGCCTTTTTGCGAACTCTCCAAGAAGTTCCCCCATGAGAATATCTTTTCTTTTCCCACAGCAGAAAAACCATTCCTCTCTCTTGCAGCAGAGTAGCACAGATGTCTCTCATCTGTACTGACACCTGAGCCAGCTGAGAAAGGCTGAAGCTATCCAAAAACCCAGCAATGTACTTCAGGATCTCCAGAGGAAGGCTGCTCAGAGCGTCCATTTCTTTCCCTCTGTTATTTCTGATCAAGTCGTATAACTTTGGTTCTGAAAGCATAGGATCTACCTCTGGCTTGACAGCAAATGTGTTGAGATGTTGGCTGTAGATAACACTTGACCTTTGCCCAGCAGGGCGCCAGGGATATTGAACAAAAGTGCAACCCAGGTAGGCAAGTGGGCAGCGATGCTGGAACCATCCATTTAGGGCCGACTGGATATCAGTGTGAACATTCTTGAAATGTGAAGAAAACTCATCTCTCCTGAAAAAGTGGTTGCAAGAGAATGTGAAAGCAGAGGTGCTTTTGTTATGCCTTTGGGTTACACTCTCACCGTGAAGCTGTAAATGGAGGTTTGTTGGGCCTTTTGTATCTAGAATGTCTACTAGAACGACTGTGGAGGAGAAAGGTCCCACATCAAAACTGCATGTTTGTGTCCCAAAATCTACATATAGAGCATCAGTAGACTTTGTCTGAGATATCTGATGCCCTTTCAGTTCCTTCTCCAGAGCACACAGCAGTGTAGTTTTTATTGGATTTGATTTCGGAAGATCCTGCAGACTTATTCCCAACTCTGAAGTATCCAGAGATATGCTCTTACTTGGCTTCTTGTGTGCCATAGGATCCCCAAGGTGCGTTCTTTTGCCACAATAGCTAGTTGGTACTTTGAAGGTGTTCTCAGTCTTCACTTCATGAACCTCCAGTTGTCCATATACAAAGTCTTTCTCTCTCGGAGTGCAAGCAGCCATCTGACCAAAATGAATGAGCATCCTTCCATGATGCACCAGATACATATTATACTCCCCTACAGGAACCTCCTTTTTCAGCCTCTCCAGTACTCCATCTTGCCAAGGGGCCAGCCCTGTCCTTTCGGCTGCTAAGTTCACTTGAGGAGGGGCTTGGATTTCTTCATGACTCAGGCTGCTAGCTTCTTCCATACTGCCAGGAGAAGTCTGTCCTGTATTCAGAGACCTGCTTTCAGACCTGTTTTCCCCATTATCTGCCATTAAGCCAGTAACTTTGCATGCTGTAAATTCTTTGCTAAACATGTTTTCCCAGGCTTTGTAACCAACTAAATCCATACCTTCTTTGCCCTTTGCCAAATTCTCACGCTCTTGCTGGCTGAGCTCAGCGGGCTGAGCATCATTTACTTCAGACAGACTGGCTCCTCTTCCCACATCTTCTTCTCCCAGGTACTCAACATCATCAGCTGCTTCTTCCATGAGACAAGCCTCACTGCATTCAGGGAAAAGTTCAGCCATTTTGAGTGTCCTGAAGAGAGTTTTCTGATCTCTCAAAGCTAGAGCCACATCCAAGCACTCTTCACTGAGCTCCTCCTTCATAATGTTCTCATGCAGAATGGTTTCAGAGTCTACACATGGCCAGCGATTCCATTCCATAGAGCAGGAAACGATACTGGCTGGGCAGACTTGGAGATGTTTTGCCACTTTAAAACGAGCCATGGTAAAAGGGCAGCCATAAACAGAGTTAAGGCACGAGACTTGTGTTAGGGGACACAGGAGTTGGTGCTCTTCCTCTTTGCACAGATGAAAGGTAGCACCACAGTGAGACCTGCAGCTGATCACCACACAAGAGACAGTGGGCTCGACCGGCACTTGGCAATATCTGTTGAAACATTTCTCACAGTGCTGGTGCAGTCCAAAAGCAGCCCGTTGCTTCCCACCCTATCGAAGAAAGAAGAAGAAGATTTTCAAAGTACTTAGAAAAGCTAAGACACAGTTCATCTTATGGCTTCTGTGATCTGCACTCAAGCCGTCTCCTGTTTTGTTTCATCACTCTCAGCTCTTGGGTATACCACAGAGCTCTACAAGCTCTACACAGGAGAGGGCGCTCAGGAGCAATCATGTCAACTGCTTGAGTCATTTCTGCATTCCACAGATCAACCACGGTTTTGACAGGAGAGCCAGCCCTATCAACTGGAAAACTCCCAGAGCCCTCTGGAAACCATCTGGATCCATTAGCCTCTGGTGGAGGACCATCTTAATGAGTCCCCAATCCTTGCAGAGGGGAAAAGCTGCTGTAAGTCTAAACTTCAGCAGGTATAAAGTGCCCCGGCGTGATTGTTGACATCCCCCAGAACCAACAGTTTGGAGAACTTCAACAGTGCACCTGAGACCACCTCTGTTAGCTCACCTAGGGAGTCTGTTGAGAAGCAGGGTGGGCGGTACACCAACAGAATCTCTAATCTGTCCCGTTGGCCCAACACAAGGTGCAAACACTCTAGACCAGTAGTCACATGGACAGGGAGCCTGCAGAGGGGGATGGAGTTCCTATAGACCACAGCAACCCCCCTCCCTGGTCCTCAAGTCTACCCTGATGCTGAACCAAGTATCCCGGTAGGGATAGCTGGGAGAGGCTGACTCCTCCCTGCTCCCCCCCCCCAGGTCCCGGTAATGCAAGTCAGATTGGCCACTTCATCCAGTATTAAATCGTAGATGGGGGGGTCTTATTTTGCACCAATCTGGCATTTAAAAGCAGCATCCCAGGCAGGCAGGCAGGCAGGCAGCAGCTGGCACTCTCTCCTCCCCAGGCAGTAGGCCTCCCTCTCCTGCAGGTGATGGGTTGTTTCCTTTTATGTGGAATTGAGTTGACTGATCGAGATGGACCTTAGGAATCACAACGGCCAATAAAGGCCAGTAAGTCTGGCCTCTCACCCAAGGCATGCTGGGAGTTGTAGGCATAAACCTAGGTTTTTATTAAATTCTTTAAAAATATTTAAAACCCCCAAAATCATGTTTTTAGATTTTGTCTGATCCATGTACACGGAGACCTGTCTGGAAGAACAGTATTAAGGCAGTACCATATGTGGAAGTGGGTAAACATTTCCAGACATACATGACGCACACATACTTTCCGCTTTATAGGTAGAGATTAATGTTACAGACCCCTGAGGAAGGCCTTTGAATAAAGTACAGGCCGAAATGCATCGGGCTTTGTGAAAATAAATTGTTTGCATCCTGAGAATCTATTTCTCCTTTTTATTGACCAACTAAGTGAGACTTAGCCAAAACTTGCAACATATCACTCCCCTCCACAGCCCTGCATTGCTTAGGGAAAAAACTCCCAACGGTGCTAACAGGAGATCTTTCTTTTCTTTTTTCCTAAGGGTGTTTCCAGGAGGGCTCCTAGCACTACCAATGAGAAGGCATTGTACAACTACTCCAGCTTTTCTTTCTTAACAGATTATCTATAGTAAGAGAAAAGACAGAAGAAGTGGGAAACCATGGGAGGGGTCCGACTTGAAGAGGATGACGTCTGGACCCCCTGCAAAATTCTTTAAATGAGGCAGGACAATGGTACCATAAAAAACTCATCTGGAAGCACTCTAAACCATGGGGTGTGTGTGGGTTGTGTGTGTGATTTTGCTAGGGTTCTGTGAAAGAGCTAAGTGGAGAAGAAAGAGGGAAATTGAGTTTATTGCTCTCCTAAAAGGTTAAATCTGGGAAGGCAGTAATTTTTGAGGTACTACTGCTTTCAGAGAATAGTGAAACAGAAGAGAGAGCCTTTTCAGTGGTATCTGATGATGGGAAACCCCCTTATGTGCAGGAATATTTTTTTTTCATAGGGGAGCATTACATCATGTGAACCTCAGGCTGCAGTCTGATTTGGTATCGCCATCTCAATAAGAAGAATCCAAAGACAGGGTCAAAGCTCAAGGTCAACCAATGGTATTCTATAACAATGGCACTGGAGTGGTCAAACAGGTTGTATCTTACAACACAACTATCCTATCTCTTTCTGACAATACCTACCATAGCTTCAGCTGGTCTCCTTTGATGTTTCTGGAAGGTAAATGAAAAGACTTAAGGAGAGTACCAGGTATCCAATTTGTATACATATTTGTAATCTCAGCACTGCCTTACCATTCAGCCATCCCATTCCAGAGCTTATGAAGACTGCAGAAGCAACATAGTCATGACATACCCTAGCCACAGGAAGAACTTCTTAACTATACTGTTCTTCCCCTTCAAAATGATCCAAAGTGGATACAGATAACTGCATCTGACATATGCCAAGATGCTTCTTACCATTTAGCAGGATGATAAAGGTAACTCAAGTAAGCTACTCCAGAGTGAGCATTCTCATGTGAGGCTGCTAGATCTCCTCTACAATTATTTCAGATGGTATGGAAATTTCTGCAATGTCTCAGTGCAGATGTGTAGCAAAAGAGTTGTTTGTATCTTCACTGAGATAGCTAGATAGCTAGATAGATCAGTTTGTAAGACAGCTTACAAAATCAGAAATATAAACTAAACAATTAAAAATCTCTAAACCACTTAGGGCACAATCCTATCGATATATCATAAGCGTCCAAACTTGGTATATCGGTATATCATAAGCGTCCAATGCAGGGTGGACAGAGCACAGAGGGGATCCTCTTTCCGTGCTCCATCCATCCTGCAGTTTTTGCTAGGGGCTCGATATCGAGCATCTAGATAGGGAGCTTCAGAGTGGGAGGAGGCTGCGCAGCACATAGGAAGCTGAGTAAAGGAGCTTCCGCAGTCTCCTCCCCTCCTGGCCCCTGGGCACACCCCCTTTCTGCCCTCTCCACACACAGTTCCCTTCTCCATGTAGAGAAGGAGCCAACGCAAAGAGAACCGCACCAGCTACGGGGAGGAGGGGAGGGGTAAACAGTTAGAACATGGATCAGACCAAGGGCCCACCTAATCCAGTACTCTGTTCACACAGTGGCCAACCAGCTGTCGACAAGGAACCCAGAAGCAGGACATGAATGCAACACCACGCTCCCGTCCATGTTCCCCAGCAACTGGTGTATATAGACTTAGTGCCTCTAATACTGTAGGTAGCACATAGTCATCACAACTAGTAGCCATTGATAGCCTTCTCTGCCAGGAATTTATCCAACCCCTTTTAAAACCATCAAAATCAGTGGTCATCTCTATATCTTGTGGCAGTGAATTCCATAGGTTAACAATGTGCTGTGTGATGTAGTGTTTCCTTTTATCTATCCTAAATTTCCCACCAATCAGCTTCATGGGATGACCCCGGATTCTAGTAGTATGAGAGAGGGAGAAAAATGTCTCCCTATCCACATTCTCCACACCATGTGTAATTTTGTACACTATCATGTCTCCTCTTAGCCTCCTTTTTTCCAAGCTAAACAATCCCAGCTGTTGTAACCTTCCCTCATAGGAGAGATGCTCTAGCCCCTTGATCATTTTAAGTTGCCGTTCTCTTCACTTTTTCCAGCTCTACAATTCCTTTTCTTTAGGTGAGGTGTCCAGAACTGTACACAGTATTTTAGTGTGGTAACACCATAAATTTGTATAAGGGCACTATGATACTGACAGTTTTATTCTCATTTCCATTTCTAATAATGCCTAACATGGAGTTTTCCTTCTTTACAGCAGCCTCACACTGGATTGACATTTTCATCTAGTTGTCCACCATGAACCCAAGATCTCTTTCTTGGTGAGACATTGCTAGCTCAGACCCCATCAGGGTATACTTGAAATTAGGGTTTTTTGCCCCAACAGGCATCACTTTGCAATTGCTTGCATTGAACCACATTCATAGAATCATAGAATAGTAGAGTTGGAAGGGGCCTATAAGGACTTTTGGAGCTCCTTACAATCCCTTTTTGTTTAAACCAGCTTAAATAACTTGGTGTCATCAACAAACATGGCCATTCCCAGAAACCAAAAAATCCAAAGGCTGTCTGGACAGTGTCTAATGGCCTTAGGATTGCTCCCTCAGATATTTTATCATATTAAGCAATATACAAGTAGCAGTATTATAATTAAATAAAAACAGGCAATATAACATAGAATAAAATGTAAATTAAACAAAGGAAAGAAGTGCTAAAAGGTGAAATTTTAAAAACTGTATAAATAGGTTGTCACTTTAGGGAAGATGCTGTCACCACCTGCAGGGACATTGGGAGATGAACCCAGAGAACAGGCACTGTTTTTAATCAGTTTTATGTATTTTATATTTGTATTTAATGTTGTTCCCCGCCTCGATCCAGAGGGAGAGAAATAAATAAATTTACTATTGTTGTTGTTGTTGTTGTTGTTGTTATTAACAACAACAATTTGAATTGTGCCAGGAATCAAATTCAAAATTTTTCATCTATTTCACAAATATTAAAAAATACAATTAAAACACACACAATACATCAAACATCAAACCCCAAACATTGGAAAGAAAGGATCTACTAATTACTAACAATGTTTTTTTTGTTTGTTTTTAACGCTAACTTATATAACCATACTATACTCACTCCACCTAAACCTCTCTCTCTCTCTTTTCATCAAACTTTTTATTATTTTCACAAAAACAAAACTTACAAAAACAAACAACAAATAAAATGGACCCCCTATCTTCTCCACAGCAATTATATAATTTACCACCTTTTCTCTTGCAGGATTTTTCATTCAACAAAAATGAACTCTCTCCCCCCCCCTCTTGAAATTAACCAAATCTTCTTTTTCCTCTCCCCTCTTTTTTTCCCCTTTTTCCTTTTTTTATTTTATTTTTTATTTTATTTTAAACAAAAAAAATCCCTGAAACCTAAGATGTTCTAATCTTTTTATACTATTACAGTTTACTTTATGTTTTATTATTTAACATATCTAAATATTACCATTTCTACCATCACTCCCCACATAAGTCACCCAATTTTCTACCTAAAACCCCAAATGTTCCAATCCTTTTATGCAAATACAAATTGATTATTTTCCACAGAGATAAAACTTACTAGCAACAAGTATAATAAACCCCCTGTCTTCTCCACATCAATTATGTACATATCACCTTTTCTCTTACAATTTTTTTCATTCAACAAAAATGAACTCTTCCCCCCTTGAAATTAACCAAATCTTCTTTTTCCTCTCCCCTCTTTTTTCCCTTTTCCCTTTTTTTATTATTTTATTTTTTATTTTATTTTAAACAAAAAAAATTTTCCTGAAACCTAAGATGTTCTAATCTTTTTATACTATTACAGTTTACTTTATGTTTTATTATTTAACGTATCTAAATATTACCATTTCTACCATCACTCCTCACATAACCAAATCTTCTTTTCTAATTTCTACCATCACTCCTAGGGTGACCAGACATCCGGATCCCCCCGGACAAGTCTGGAATAAGGGGGCCAAATTTGAATCCGGGGGAAAATTTCAGAATATCCCCCAAAGTCCGGAAAATTGGGCCTCACCTGTGCCATCTACGTCTTGTTCTTAGCCGGCGTTACTGCGCCGGCCAAGAACAAGGCCTAGATCAGCCGGGGAAGAGGCCGGAACGACGCGCACCCGCACTTCTGGGTACGTGTCGTTCCAGCCTCCTCCCCTGCGCCATCCAGGGCTTGTAATTGGCTAGCGCGGTTGCACTGGCCAAGAACAAGCCCCGGATGGCGCAGGGGAGGCAGCCGGAACGACGCGCACCCGCACTTCCAGGTACACGCCGTTCCGGCCTCCTCCCCTGCGCCATCCGAGGCTTGTACTAGCCAGCGCCGGACTGCAGTGGACGTCCCCGCAAGGTAAGCAGGGGGCAGGGGGGGCAGGGGGCACACGACACGCTTACCTTGCAGGGACGTCCGCTCCCGTCCGGCGCCGGTCGGGAGCGGACGTCCCTGCAAGGTAAGCAGGGAGCAGGGGGGGAAGGGGGGGCGCGGCGCGCTTACCTTGCAGGGACATCTGCTCCCGACCGGCGCCGGCTGTTACTGCGAGCGGGCTTCACGGCCTGCTCCAGAGTGGCGCGCCAGGACCTGGCGCGCCACTCTGGAGCAGGCCGCGAAGCTCGCTCACAGTAGCAGCCGGCGCCGGTCGGGAGCGGCCATCCCTGAAAGGTGGGCAGGGGGGAGGGGGGCGTGTGGCGCGCTTACCTTGCAGGGACGTCCACTCCCAACCGGCGCCAGCTGCTACTGCGAGCGGGCTTCGCGGCCTGCTCCAGAGTGGCGCGCCAGGTGATGACATCATCACCCGGCGCTCTACTGAGGGACAGGCTGCAAAGCCTGTCTCTCAGTAGATTTGAGCACCGGAGGGAAGCGGACGCCCCTTGCAGGTAAAGAGTGTGAGGCGGGAGGAGGGCCCCCCCCCACTTACCTGCATGGGTGGCTGCTAGACGGTCATCTGCGAGGCGCAAGGCGGGCGGGTGTGCAGGCGCAGGTGGCTGGGTAGCGCGAGGCAGGCGGGCAGGCAGCGCGAGGCGGGTGGGTGGGTGCGAGGCGGGCGCGCGGTGGGGGGGTTGTTTTGGGTGGGTAGGGTGGCGGGGGGGTGACCGGGATTTTGGTTCCCAAAATCCTGGTCACCCTAATCACTCCCCATATCCCAATTTTATACCATTCTATATAACTCACAACAACTTTAAACTTATACTCTCCACACAGTTTTCTACCTAAATCCTCAGATATTTCAATCCTTTTATACAAATGCAAATTGCTTATTGTTCCATTATTTAGCATACCAAATTACTACTCTTCCCATCTCCCAGTTTCAGCCACCTCCCCTTAATTCTTAAACAATTTTTATTCCATTTAACTCCCAACAACATTACATTTATTCTTATTCATATTATAAATATATATTAAAGTTTCCACAATTTTTATCCCACTTAAAAAGAAAAGCAAGACAAAGCCAAAAAGAATCAGAAAGCTCCAATTCATCTTCAGTCCTTCCCCCCCCCCAGCCGATCTCAAAGTCTTCTGTTGTTAACCTATCTCAACAGGAAAGCAATCTCCAAATCTCTTTACAATCTCGTCAAAGTCTCTCCTGCAGACATTCCACACTTCTCTGCTGAATTTCTAAAAACAGCCACGGTTTCCCTTTCTTGTTCTTTAACTGAATCCGCCATTTTCTTCTTTTGTAATTCTGTCTTCTTCTTCCATGATGTCGTCCATTTTAACACATAGTTTTAAAAACACTTTTATATACTTGTTCATATCTCCTGGATTACTCTCTCCCACTCATTCCATTTTCTTCTAAAAATCCACATTCAAGAGATGTTTCTCTCAAGACGTCATTTCCTCGCCTCTCTGGCTTTCTTCTTTCTAATTATTATTTTCTTTTCTTTCCTGTTCATATGTAAATTACACAACTGTGATTAAACTTCAATGTTTTCTTCTGTCTTCTCTTTTTTTCCCCATAAATCAATCATTTTGTTTCCTCCCTTTTTCTTTTTTCTTTAGAGAAGATAAAATAACTCACCCACTGAGTGGCGTAAGAGAATATTTTCTTTATCTCTGCAAACCAGAAGTTATCCAATTGACTTCACTGTGGCAGAAGCAACCCCTTTACTCCAGATGTTTTCCTCCTTTGGGGGAATGAAAGCTGATCAGTCTTGTGCCAGATTTTGGGTATGGAGCAGCTTTTGAGCGATGGTGGCCATGGTCTCCCCCCTCCCATGCTGTTCTTCCTACAGAACTTTCATTCTGACTTCATTACCTCATAAAAGGGTTTACAAGACACTTTATGGCATGCTCTTCGCACTCCCCTTTGATCTGGGGAAATAAATTCCATTTGGGAGCCCCCAGTCAGCAATCCAGCCCTCCAATTGCCGCAGAGCTCAAAGCTCGTAGCTTCGACCGACCATGATTTCACCGGAAGTCCAAATTGTGCCAGGAATCAAATGGGTAGCCAGTAAAGATATTTTAGCAGTGGTGTGATGTGTTCAGTCCAGCAAGTCCCAATTAACAACTTAGCTACCTTGTTTTTTAATCAACTGAAAATCCCAAACAGTCTTCAAAACACTGCTATCACCTAACCTGGATGTTTTCAGGGTGTGAATAATTGTGAGAAAATATGGAGAGGCTGCACTTGGCATACCGACTCATAAAAACATTACATGACACTCTGATCAGCAAACTAGCTAAAAGTGGGCTATTAGGTGGCTCCACAGTTGGCTAAAGAATTGGACTCAAAGGCTCAATTCAGACGACACGAGAGTCAATGGTGGGGTAATAATAAACTTTACAGTTGTTCATCTAGGGGGTACTCCCCACACAACATGGTAATAAATAATCAACTGTGGTGTGGATTAGGATCAGCGCTGAGTTGACTATGGCAGCATTCGGATGACACAATAGTCAAAACAACTGACGACTGTTTCCCCCACACCAGTTGTTTATTGTGTCGTCCGAATTGAGCCAAAGAGTGCTTATCAATGGTACCTTCTCAAACTGGGGGAAGGTAACAAGCAGGGTACCGCAGGGCTCAGTCCTGGGACCAGTGCTCTTCAACAGTTCTATTAATGATTTGAACGAGGATGTGCAGGGAATGCTTATCAAATTCGCAGATGACACAAAATTGGGTGGGATCGCTAATACCCTGGAAGACAGAAACACACTCCAAAGCAATCTTGATAGACTGGAGTGCTGGGCTGAAAACAACAGGATGAAATTTAACAGGGATAAATGCTTAGTTCTACACCTCAGAAAAAGAAACCAAATGCAACTACAAGATGGGGGATATTTGGCTCAGCAATACTTCAAGCGAGAAGGATCTCGGAATTGTTGTCGATCACAAGCTGAATATGAGCCAACAGTGTGATGTGGCTGCAAAAAAAGCAAATGTTATTTTGGGCTGCATGAATAGAAGTATAGCTTCCAAATCGCGTCAGGTACTGGTTCCCCTTGAGTATTGTGTCCAGTTCTGGGCACCACATTTCAAGAAGGATGCAGACAAGCTGGAACGTGTTCAGAGGAGGGCAACAAGGATGATCAGGGGTCTGGAAACAGAGCCCTATGAGGAGAGACTGAAAGAACTGGGCATGTTTAGCCTGGAGAAGAGAAGATTGAGGGAAGACATGATAGCACTCTTCAAATATTTGAAAAATTGTCACACAGAGGAGGGCCAGGATCTCTTCTCCATCAACCCAGAATGCAGGAAATGGAATAATGGGCTCAAGTTACAGGAAGCCAGATTCTGATTGGACATCAGGGAAAACTTCCTGACTGTTAGAGCAATATGACAATAGAACCAACACTAGAGGCCTTCAAGATGTAGCTGGACAGCCATCTGTAAGGGATACTTTAAGGTGGATGCCTGCATTGAGCAGGGGTTTGGACTCGATAGCCTTATAGGCCCCTTCCAACTCTACTATTCTATGGTTCTATGAGAACAGTATTCAAAATGCTCTTAGCGTCCTGCACCCTTCCTTAACTTGAACCCTATTGCTCCCCGTCCACAAATGCCAGTTTTTCATCCCTCTGGCTGTTTTTACATTCACTTCCTCCTATAACAGCTTTCCCCTATCCCTTTCCTTTCTTTTTTTTTAGTTGTTAAACATGTTTATTTAAACTTTTTTAACATACATAACAACAAAACCATCAGTACAGAATGATTGGCCATCCACAACCCATCCACAGCACTTTACTTCAATAGTAGTATTCCTGACACATTAAACAATTTTTAAATAGTTTCTACTGAATGATGAAGAATTGCCAAACATAGGACATTCATGGAAAGACTGTTCAGCATTTGCTCCTTATTTGGATTATCTGTCTTTTACTCCAATCCTTGCTGTAATCTTCACATGCTTGTGATACATGCATAGTTTAAATGCTATGTAACTGTTCTGGCATTCTGCAAGTCATCACGGAGGCTATTTTTAGAGATTATGTGCATCAACATACTTCCAAGAATCAGAGCAAAGTCTTCTGGTTTTGAAAGACAAACTATTGTTCCTCTCAGTCAAGTATATGCAAATAGCACTAAAATTCTGAAGGCAGAGACAATCCTGCCTTTTTAAAATATACGTGTTGTCAGCGAAGGAACTTTCAACATGAATCAGCTTAGTGGCATTTCCATTGCAGCACTGCAACTTACAAGTATCAGTTTTTAGCAGAGAAGATGCACAGAAAATGGAATAATGCGAACATTCAAGAAATACCCTATTCATCTTCTTTTCCTTTTTGCTGTACATATTTCTTTTAAATGTTAAATTGCAATCCTGTCAAAAATCAAAACCCTACAAATATTATTAAGCAATGTATAGAATAAATATAATCTAATAAACATTTCCATACACCAGTTTTAAATTTATAAATCTAAACAATAAATTTTAGTTGTCTGTGAGCACTAACAGTATTTTAACAGCCAATGCCACTTGTATGCATTTCAGTGTTTATTGTTCCTGCCTCCTCAGAGACTGGAGATAGCATGGGGATGCCCCCATACAATTCAGCTGGGGCTTGCAAGACCTGGTCCTGCAAACCCCAGCCTGGTACCTTCCTGCACTGCTTATGCCCCAATTGGGATTCAATCAGCACAGGAAGAAGACGCCCAGCTTTGGCAGCTTTGGCTAAGGGTTTGCAGGATCCAGCTTCTGCAAGCACAGTCCCAGTTTCTTTTTCTGTGCAAAGAGAGGCACAGATTTCCCACAAAGAGAGGGGTGGTGATGGTGGTGGTAATAATAATAATAATAATAATAATAACAACAACAACAACAACAACAACAACAGAGATTGGAGACTAGGAAGCATTTGGGAGGGCAGTTGGTGAGGCCCACAGAAGGTGCCCAATGGGCCACAGGATTAGGCCTATGGATCAGAGGTTCCCCTCTTCTAACCCAAATGATCGCCCTGGCTGGAAATACTTTGTTACCTGAAATGGAACAGCAAATAGCGTCCCCAACCTGAGCAGCATGAGTCGAGACTGACCAAGCTTTTTGGGGGCCTGTGGCAGAATATCCCATAAGTGCTTCACCCTGAGAATAAAAATACAATAATAATACTATATTAATTATTAACAATTTGTTGCCATTTAATGATGCCAAAAATCAGCTGCCTGAGGCAGCTACTCTACTCAGTTTGTTGGTAGGGTCAGCCCTGCCTCTTGCTTGTTTCACCAGAGTGTTGTAGAATAGTGTTTACCCTTCAGGCATATATTCAGGAGAAGGAATTGTTGTGGACACTGTTTTATTGAGTATTGTGGTGGAGTTTTTAATTTTAATATTTTAAAAGGAATACATGCAGCATTTAATGTACTTTTTAACTGTGAGCGTTAAAAATGAGTAAAAACCAAACTTTGAAAACATTCAGAAGTGTCAAGATCAGATCAACTGGAATGCTTGTCTCTCAGCATCTGCCTTTCACAACCACATTTTATTACACTTCTGAAATGTTTGTGGAATATTCATACCCTTTTTGCAAGTGTCCAAACCACACAGCAAGTGTGTGTAATGGTAGTAACAACTTTGGCACTCAGATGTGTGCTTTCATTTGTTCTTCTGTCTACTAAAATTTAATTTTCAAACACTTTTTTAAAAAGCTGTTCAGTCCCTTCTGGTTCTATTAATGTGTTGGAGTTTCCCTGTTAGAACTATTCCCATCAGTGGAAGGCTACACATATCAGCTAATTCTACTCAGGAGTTTCAGATGGTTACCGTTGAAACGGAGTTCATCAGGGCTTACTTTCTGAAAACACCCTTGGCCAGATCTACACCAAGCAGAATATAACGCTTTGAAAATGGTTTGAAAACTGTACAGTATATGGAGTGTGTCCTGGGCCCCAGCAGTTGTCAATACCATTAAAAACCATTTTAAAGCAATAGTAGGCTGACCATATGAAAAGAAGGACAGGGCTCTTGTAACTGTAACAGATGTAGAGAAAAAGCAATTTCAGCCGGCATCATTTGTATGCAATTCATACCTGATGAAATTCCCTCTTCATTACAACAGTTAAAGCTGCAGGGGCCCTGCCCTCTTGTGTATCTGGTCACTCTAGTATAGTGCCTGCAACTTTAATTATTGTGATGAAGATGGGATTTCACCAGGTACTAACTGCATACAAATGACATAGGCTGAAATTGCCTTTTCTCTGCAACTGTTAAAGTTACAAGAGCCCTGTCCTCCTTTTCAAATGGTCAACCTAAGCAATAGTGTAGATCCTGCCCCTCTGAACCTTTCCTCCGATCCTAGATGTGAATGTGAGCAATCTGTGGTTACATATTGGCAAGGAAAATGCCCTAAGCACTAAACACACACTTGGAGACCCCTGCTTTATTATTATTTAACATTTTGCACGACCCCCTGGCACTGAAAACAAATTCTAATGGCTTCAAAGATAGCCCAGTGTTCTTGAAAAAAAGAAATAAAGGCTGTTGGGAAAGTAAGTAATTCAGGGTGCTACCAAATAAGGCTCTTATTGTGCAATCACCACACCTCATTCACTGAATTTTACAGGAGTCCAGATGGCATCAGCTTATAACTTCAAAATGTCTTTTGATCAATAGCACTAAGAGCTGTCCGTCTTGAAGACTACAACTACAATCCTGCACATGGGCTGTATAAATGCTGGTGGGATTTAGGCAGATAGCCTAAATGTCTCAAAACTACAGCTCAGGTTGTTTAATGCTCAGCACCTGTTAGTGAACAAGTCTGAAACACATTCCTGACTTAATAGAGCTCATGGAAGCATGTCAGCCTCAGATCGCAAAATTAATAATTTCTTTAAACTTCAATACATTCTGAAGAATTGGTTGCAACAATTTGTTTACCTCTTCAATTATACATGTTATTTTCTGTTCTGGTTTTGGCACGATAAAATAGCATTTATCTTTCAGCTTTGATTCCAAAACAGGTTTTTTAAAGCCTTACCGTCAACATACAATCTCTTTTCGTCTACCCCCAATAATTGGTCTCTTGGGTTTCTCCAGCTGAGTTGAAATGAGGTGGCTCGGAGAAGGGTGGGAGCAGAGTGGAGAATGAAGAAATCTGAGGAGGCAGGAAAGAAAAACACTGAAATGCATACAAGTGGCATTGGCTGTTAAAAATAAAACTGGTGCGCTCAGCAACACAGTTCAATTTATAGAACACTGTCCTTCCATGATATTTATTTAAACTGCCTGTGCTGGAGTGATATTTAGCAGAGCTGGAGAAGAACAGCTGATTCATGTCTGAGTCAAGGACAATAACGTTATCTAGATGGAGTTTGCAATGTGTTTATCTTTCTTACTGTCTGGAAGGAACTTTGACAGTACTTCCTCTATATATGGCCCATACATCTCTTGGCCATCTGATTTCTGAGGCTCTAAATATCACTCTGACTTTTTTCTGTTCCTTTTTGCATTCATAGCCAATGGTAGTGAAAGGACATATCTTTATGCACCACAGAATACTAGTTTTCTACACTGAACATTTAACAAAGCAGATCACTTCCATTAACCCCAGTGACATTAGAACATTAGTAACGTAGTAGCTAAGAGTGACACAATTCAGACAAAACTCCAAATCAGGGCTTGGAAACTAACTGCAGGCTTGGCCGTTCCTTCTTTCCTCCCCTCTTGCGGGCAGCTTAATTTGTTGACCAACCACAATCAGAAACCATGGTTCTAATAGGTTTCTAATTTTAGTTTGGAGGGTAAGTACTAGCCAGAATGGGGCCGTTGAGATGTAATGGCATCATGCAAAGCTTACAGAATACATCAAACTTTGTTGTCTATTTTAATCAAGAACTGAATAGCAACAACGAAATCCTTGACTCTACCAAAATACAATTAAGTCCAGTAGCACACGGATGCTTCCAGATAAGACTTTTTATTGTGTCATTGCACAGCCTCATTCAAAGAATTTTACGGAGGATCTAGACGACATTGTCTTTTATTTGTATGCCTCATGTGTTTTCCCATTGCTATTCCATCTTGGGGTGGGGGGTGGGGACTATAAACGAAGAAAAGATGAAATAATTGCATAATATATTTTCATTGTTAGTACCAGGGACCCTCTGTCTGGAAGCACCCTTAGGGTGCAATCCTATGCCTATTTAGGCAGGAAAAAAACCTACAACTCCCAGCATTCTCTAGCCAGCAAGGCAGTTGTAGGGCTTTTTTCTGTCTAGACTCGCCTAGGATTGCCGCCTTAGTGACTAGACATTGTGACTGCAGAGGCCTCTGCTCTTTGCTGTCCCTGTTTTCAACATCAGCTGACCATCTGCTGACCAGGTGCTTCATCTTCCTCTTGCAGGTATTGAAGGCAAAGCTGCCAGAGGCAGCGTCTCTGTGCGTGCCTCGACATCACGCAAAGTGTGACACCAAGTGGCATCACACTTTACGTCATATAGAGGAGCCACAACAGACCTGTCCTATTCCCTGTGCAGTGATCTCCAACCAGCTCTACACAGCAACCAGCAGAAATTTGCAGCATTTCATATTATTTTATTTTATATATTGTAATTTTAAATATGTGTCTGGGGTGCTCAGGGGGGCAAAGGGGTGCCCACGTAACTGTGGTCACGGGTAGGGGGAGATATGGTGTTGAGGGAACAATAGACCAGATGAGAAGAAGGGGGCTAGATTTCTCACAGCTATCCCCTCTTCTGGTTCTTCCTCCAACCGGATGGTTCCTGGTGGCCTTACAAGCTTGCCTTCAGGTTTGGTGGTGCTGCTGCTGAGACCACTCCTAAAGTGAGAGCACTCCTAAAGAAATCTTCCTTGGACCCAGAAAATCTTAATAACTACAGGCCAGTAGCAAATGTTCCATTCCGGGCAAGGTCCTGGAGCGGGTGGTTGCGAGCCAGCTCCAGGCACTCTTGGATGAGACCTATTTTCTGGATCCATTTCAGTCAGGTTTCAGGCCTGGTTTTGGTACGGAAACAGCCTTGGTCGCCCTGTATGATGACCTATGTCGGGAGAAAGACAGGAGGAGTGTGACTCTGTTGATTCTCCTTGATCTCTCAGTGGCTTTCGATACCATCGACCATGGTATCCTTCTGGGACGACTGGCTGAGTTGGGAGTGGGAGGCACTGCATTGCAGTGGTTCCGCTCCTACTTGGCGGGTCGGCTCCAGAAGGTGGTGCTTGGAGAACATTGCTCGGCCCCGTGGATTCTCCAGTATGGGGTTCCGCAGGGGTCAGTCTTCTCCCCCATGCTGTTCAACATCTACATGAAACCGTTGAGTGCAGTCATCTGGAGTTTTGGAGTGCGTTGTCATCAGTACGCTGATGACACGCAGCTCTATTTCTCCTTTTCATCTCCATCAGGTGAGGCTGTGGATGTGCTGAACCAGTGCCTGGCTGCGACAATGGACTGGATGAGGGCTAATAAACTGAAACTCAATCCAGACAAGACTGAGACGCTGTTAGTGGGTGGTTCTGCTGACCAGATGGAGGGTGTTCAACCTATTCTGGATGGGGTTGCACTCCCCTTGAAGGAGCGGGTTCGTAGCTTGGGGGTTCTCCTAGAACCATCTCTGTCACTCGAGGCGCAGGTGGCCTCAGTGGCCCGGAGTGCCTTCTACCAACTTCGGTTGGTGGCCCAGCTACGTCCCTATCTGGGCAGGGATAACCTGGCTTCAGTTGTCCATGCTCTGGTAACCTCCAAGTTAGATTACTGCAATGCACTCTACTTGGGGCTGCCTTTGAAGGCGGTTCGGAAGCTGCAGCTTGTGCAAAATGCAGTGGCCAGATTGATAACTGGGACCAAAAGGTTCGAACATATAAGACTTACTCTGGCCCGCCTGCATTTGCTGCCTGTATGTTTCCGAGCCCGATTCAAGGTGCTGGTTTCAACCTATAAAGCCTTACACGGCTTGGGACCACAATACCTGACGGAATGCCTTTCCCAACATGAACCTATCCGAACACTATGTTCAACATCTAAGGCCCTCCTCCGAGTGCCTCCTCCGAGGGAAGCTCGGAGGTCGGCAACAAGGGAGAGGGCCTTTTCTGTGGTGGCCCCCCAATTGTGGAACGATCTCCCTGACGAGGCCCGCCTGGTGCCACATTGTTATTGTTTCGGCGCCAGGTCAAGGCTTTCCTCTTCTCTCAGGCATTTGGCAATATCTGAGGAGCTTGAGTTTGTTTTTGTTTTTAGGCTTACAGCTTTTTAAAGTTATTATAGTGGTTTTAAATGTATGTAAATATAAATAAAATACCCGGTTGGTCCAAAATAAAATCTCCCTCATCCATGATCTGATTGTGGATGAGGGGGCTGACCTGGTATGGGTGAACTGGGAGAGGCTACTCTCACCCAGCTTTGCTTTGTTGCATACTTGGTGCAGCACCAGCACTGACCTGAGGGCTGGGGAGGGGGAGTTGCTATGGTCTACAGAAACACAATCTCCCTCTCTAGGCTTCCTGTTTGTTTGAGTGCAGGTCTTGAGTGTGTCTACTCTGTGTTGGGTACCCGAGACAGATTAGGGATTCTGCTGGTGTACCATCCACCCCGCTGCCCATCAGTCTCCCTGCCTGAGCTGACAGAGGTTGTCTCAGATTTGGTGTTGGGCTCCCCAAAGATGGTGGTTCTGGGGGATCTCAACTTCCATGCCGAGGTTGCTGTATCCAGAGCGGCTCAGGACTTCATGGCCGCCATGACAACCATGGGGCTGCCTCAACATGTAATTGGCCCAATGCATGCAAAGGGACACACACTTGATCTGGTTTCCTTGACTATCCATACATCTTCCCACTCTTGTTTCACAAAACAATTTAACAAATTAGTGGGGTTGAAATGTTTGGTAGTTCAATTATTCAGTCATTCATCTCTAAATGTCAAAGACTTCTGCATAACTTGACTGGAGCAAGTTGTGATCTGAGTAACACTGTCATTCTGACAAGATGACTCTGACAGTCTCAGTAGATGAACTTGGGTTTTTAGGTACTGCATGTGGATTTGGCAATTCTACATTCTCAAGAATAGGGAGATGTTATTGGAGTGGAGCAACAATGCTTATGATAAGTTATCTGAACCAGTGGGGGGCAATAGACAGAACGGGAATCTGTTTCTTCCTTCACTAGTTTCTTCTTGTAACTACTTGTTGATGCAAACTGCAACTTTTAGGCTTCACTTCACTTTCTTTCTATAGCCTTGCCTTGCACCAATTACACGCTAAAGCTACGCAGCTGTAGTTTACCAAAACAAAACATACCTCTAACAGGTTATGGTGGCCAGGATATCAAAAAGGTGCTTAAGGATAGAGGCTTAAGAAGAAAGGAAACCATGCCTCAGGAAAGTGTTAACACACATGCCTCGATTCCAAAGCTTCAGCCAGAAAACTTCCATGCATGGCTGTACAGAGTGGAGATGCAGCTGGAGGAGGAAGGGCTGATAGAAGTCACAAAGGAAGGTGTACCCACAACAGGAGCTGAGAACATCGCTGGATTCAAACAAAAGGTCCGTAAGGCTAAATCCTTAATAATAGAAAGCTTAGCAGATTCGCAGCTGATCCATGTATAGAGTGAAGACACTGCGAAGAAAATGCTGTTAGCTCTGAAAAATCTATATGGGAAAATGGGGATGTAAGATTCAGCTTTATAAAGAGTTATTTTCTGCTCAACTGAGGGATGGAAGTTGCCCCTTAGAACATATGGAAAATATGGACTAACTCAGCACTGCAGGAGGAACTCTAAATAATGAGCAAAAGGTTGCAATCCTGCTGGCTTCTTTACCAAATGCAAATTCCCTTTTTATTTCTGGTGTGAATGCAAAGGTGGAACCACAGTTTAAAGATGCGCTCTCTGAATTCAAAAGAGAAGCAGACAGACACAAGATATTGCTCCCACACGTGAGAAAATTATGCTTCTGAGTCAAACTACAATGCAGTCCCTAGTGAAGTAAACCACAATAAGGACTGTTTTAAGTGTAGCAGCTCAGATGCATGTTGAACACTTAGATGTCAAGGCTGCATTTTTACATGGAGAAATTAAAGAAGACATCTACATGGAGCACCTCCTGGATTCAAGAAATCAGGAGACAAACCACTTGTATGTAAACTGCAGAAAAGCATATATGGCCTGAAGCAAGGTACAAGAGCATAGAATGAAAAACTTAATCAGATGCTCATCAGAGAAGGCTTCAAGCAAAGCAAAGCTGACCCCTGTCTCGACACACAATATAGAAATAATAGATGAGACAAACATAGTGACATACGTTGATGACCTGGTTCTGAGCTATGAAGATGAATCTGATTGTGAGGAAATTATAAATCACTTGAATCAAGAAATAGAAGTAAAGAGACTAGGAAACATCAGCTACTAGCTCGGAATTCAAATAGAAAGAGAGGAAGATGGAAGTTCTCTCCTCAGCCAAGGACAAAACATCCATGAACTAGAGTGCTTAGGACTCAAAGATGCCAGTGCAGTAGCCACACCAATGGAGACAGACTTTCTAAAGGAAATGAACACAGTGAACTCCTACCACAGAACAACCAGTACAGAACAGCTGTGGAAAAGCTACTGTACTTAGCCACCACGACAAGGCCAGATATAGCCGCAGCAGTAGGGATACTATGTAGAAAGTCCAACTCACCCAGTGAAAGAGACTGGACTGCTGTGAAAAGAGTAGCCAGATATTTAAAAGGTACTGCACATCTGAAACTAAAGCTGCAAGTCACCAATAGTCCTAAACTAGTGGCTTATACAGATGCAGATTGGGCTGGAGACATCACAGATCACAAATCTACTAGCGGAAACCTGTTATTTTACGGAAATGGACCAGTTAGTTGGACTAGCAAGAAGCAGGATACAGTGGCAGTTTCATCCACTGAAGCTGAATACGTGTCAGCCGCCCAAGCATGCTAGGAACTCAGATGTCTGTGCCAATTACTCGAGGATCTAGGAATAATTGAGCCAAAGCCTATGCAGATCCTGGAAGATAACCAAAGCTGCATAAAGCTCTCACAAACTGAGAAAGTCCATTCACGCACCAAGCACATTGATGTGAAATACCACCTGTTGAGAGACATGCAAGAGAAGGGGCTTATTGAAATAGAATATTGCCCAACAGGAAGCATGATTGCAGACATCCTGATGAAACCACTCGCCAGAAGATGAATCTTGTAGACTTATCCACATGCCATTGAGAAGGTGTGTTAGAGTGGAGCAACAACATTTATGATAAGTTATCTGAACCAGTGGGGGGCGATAGACAGAAAGGGAACCTGTTTCTTCCTCCACTAGTTTCTTCTTGTAACTAAATGTTGATGTAAATTGTAGCTCTTAGGCTTCACTTCCTGCCTCCTTCTCAGTTAATGAGCTTCCTCTTTGTCTGAAGCATGCAACTATAATGGCTGCATTCAACTCTCTCTCTCTCTCTCTGAAAGTACTTTTGTTTTCCCAGGAGCTATAGGCTCTTAACAATGCTATATCTTAACTAAAAGTACCAGCGTGAACGTGTTTCTTTCTATAGCCTTGCCTTGCACCAATTACACGCTAAAGCAATGCAGCTGCAGTTTACCAAAACAAAACATAACTTTAACAGATGTTATTGGATTCTCTTAAGTATTCCATGTTCAGTCTCAACAGAATATGAATTGAGCGTTTCATTTTTTTTTCTTCGTACAGTAGTTGGAGTTTGCAATGCCTTTTCTGCATCACATTTGATATAAACTCTCTCCTGGTTCTAAATGTGATTGTTCCCACACTGAATTGCACCTGTTCTAGAAACAGTAATTATTATGACCAAAAGCAGAAGACCAGTTTCAGGAACAGTTATCTGAGGCTAGGGCATCTTGGTATCATGTTCACCAAATATCACTTCCAACCTGACAATAAAGGTGCAAGTTATTCAACCACTTCGAGAAGTTAGTGGTGGCTAGAAAGTCTGAAATAAAGGGTCTTATAGCTAACTTATATAAAGTATTAAATAATATGTTTGTTGGTCAAACGGAAGGTGTCAAATCAGTGTGGAAAAAAGATCTTGGATGTACAATTACTTAAGAATAGTTGGCACCATATAATAAAATAGCTATGAAATCTGGTGAGGGAAACCACTTCAAAGGCAAGACAGTGGCCCTGTTCAGAAGACACCTTAAACCATGGCAAAAAGCCTTATTCACCATGGTTAAAGCTGTGGTTTAAGGTGTCTTTTGAACAGGGCCACTGGTGATATACTACTCCAAGTTTTATTACCCATAATATGAGTCCAAGTTGTTGGAGGTGTGGGGAAGACAAAGGGACTTATCAACTTATGTGGTGGGATCGTCTGCCAATAAAAGAATTTTGGAACCAAGCTTTTGACTTTGTGGGGAAAATTACACAAGACATTCAACCTATCAGTCTACTTTCCTCATGAATCCAATACCAAAGTGAGATACAGAGAACTATTAGAATTCTTACATAGAATCATAGAATTGTAGAGTTGGAAGGGGCCTATCAGGCCATCGTCCAAGCCCCTGCTCAATGCAGGAATCTACCTTAAAGCTGTCAGGGATGAAAAAAATACAATCTGCAGAAGAGCCTGGAAAGAAAAAATGACATCATCTGCAGGTGTTGCAGATATGCAGAGGGAGCCAAACCAAGAAAGATAAAGAGTGAAGATAGTCTTAATTGCTTTATTGGCTGATGCAATGTGTGTGAAAGAGGATGTAAAAATGTATAAATATGTAAAAACTGTTTGTCAGTGTTGGGGTTGTGCAGGAGGAATGTTATACTGTGCTGTGTTTTTCTATTAAAAATAGTTTGAAAGACTTCAACATGTGTGTCAATTATTCCTTCTTGGTTGCGAACTGGAGAGAGAGCAAGTGGAGACTGGACATTGGATTTCTAACAGAAACTCTGCTGTTTAGAGAGTTTTTCCCTTTCACTCCTTAACAAAAGCATCCCTGACAGATGGTTGTCCAGCTGCCTCTTCAATGCCTTTAATGTGGGAGAGCCCACCACTTCCCTAGGTAATTGGTTCCATTGTCATATTGCTCTAACTGTCAGGAAGTTTTTCTTGATCTCCAGCCAGAATCTGGCTTTTTGTAACTTGAGCCCATTATTCCGTGTCCTGCATTCTGGGTTGATGGAGAAGAGATCCTGGCCCTCCTCTGTGTGACAAGCTTTCAAGTATTTGAACAATGCTATCCTGTCTCCCCTCAATCTTCTCTTCTCCAGGCTAAACATGCCCAGTTCTTTAAATCTCTCCTCTTAAGGCTTTGTTTCCAGACCCCTAATCATTCTCGTTGCCCTCCTCTGATCACACTCCAGCTTGTCTGCATCCTTCTTGAAGTGTGGTGCCCAGAACTGGACACAATACTCAAGATGAGCCTAAACAGTGCTGAATAAAGGGGATCTAATACTTTGCGCAATTTAGAAGCTATACTTCTATTAATGCAGCCCAAAATAGCATTTGCTTTTTTTGCAGCCACATCACACTGTTGGCTCATATTCAGCTTGTGATCTACAACAATTCCAAGAGCCTTTATCCCTATTAAATTTCATTCTGTTGTTTTCAGCCCAGCACTCCAGTCTATCAAGATCATTTTGGAGTTTGTTTCTGTCTTCCAGGGTATTAGCGATCCCCCCCCCCCATTTTTGTGTCATCTGCAAATTTGATAAGCATTCCCTGCACCATCCTGTTTCCATCAGTGACCATACAGATCCCTCTAAGAAGACTGCAAGTAGGGCATACAGGCAATAGCCCTCCCCTGCTATTTACCCTCTTGCTTATATTCCAACACTGCTTCTATACACATCAGTTCCATTTGCCTCTTGATAGCACTTATCCTCCTTGAATTTGTCTGATCCTGTATGGGGGTGTGGAAACCCATCCAGATGTTCATAGAATCATAGAATAGTTGGGCTGGAAGGGGGCTATAAGGAATCCACCTTAAAGCATCCCTGACAGATGGTTGTCCAGCTGCCTCTTGAAGGCCTCTAGTGTGGGAGAGCCCACAACCTCCCTAGGTCATGGGCTCCATTGTCGTATTGCTCTAACAGTCAGGAAGTTTTTCCTGATGTCCAGCCGGAATCTGGCTTCCTGTCACTTGAGTGCAGTCGAAAAGGGAAAGAAGCACCACTAAAGCGGAATTGAAAAAGAGACGAGCTCTGGTGCTAATGAAGTTGTTAAAAAAAATTGTGGTTTGATTGGTGAATAAAAAGCTCAAATGTTTCAGATTTTAAAATCCTTCCTCAGGAGCTCATAATAGAAGACACAAAACCCAGTGACAGGAATGTAAACTGTTTTTGTTGATAATACAATCTTAGCTTTCTTTTCTGCATTATTGCGAAGAACTGCAACTGTTCGAAACATTGAGCTTTTTATTCATCAATAAACAGCAAAAAATAATAATAACTTCATTAGCACCAGAGCGCGTCTCTTTTTCAATGCCTGTAACTTGTGCCTGTTATTCCATGTCCTGCACTCTGGGATGATGGAGAAGAGATCCTGGCCCTCCTCTGTGTGACAACCCTTCAAGTACTTGAAGAGCATTATCATGTCTCCCCTCAGTCTTCTCCTCCCAAGGATAAACATGCCCAGTTCTTTCAGTCTCTCCTCATAGAATTTTGTTTCCAGACTCCTGACCATCCTCACTGCCCTCCTCTGAATCCCCTCCAGATTGTCTGCTGCTTCCTTCTTGAAGCATGGTGCCCAGAACTGGATGCAATACTCAAGGTGAAGCCTAACCAGTGCCGAATAGAGGGAAACCAGTACCTTGCTCAATTTGGAAAATATACTTCTATTAATGCAGCCCAAAATGGCATTTGCTTCTTTTACAGCCACATCACACTGTTGGCTCATATTCAGCTTGTGATCTACAACAATTCCAAGATCTTTCTCGCTTGTAGTATTGCTGAGCCAAGTATCCCCCATCTTGTAACTGTGCATTTGATTTCTTTTTCCTAGGTGTAGAACCTTGGCATTTCTCTGTATTAAATTTCATTCTGTTGTTTTCAGCCCAGCACTCCAGCTTATGAAGATCACTTTGAAGTTTGTTTCTGTCTTCCAGGGTATTAGCTATCCCACCCAATTTTGTGTCATCTGCAAATCTGATAAGCATTCCCTGCACCTCCTCGTCCAAATCATTAATAAAAATGTTGAAGAGCACTCGGCCCAGGACCTGCTCGTTACCTCCACCCAGTGTGAAAAGGTACCATTGATAAGCACTCTTTGAGTCCGATTCTGTAGCCCACAGTCCATAAGGGAGGTTACCCGATCAAAAAAATGAGATCAGATTAGTCTGACAGGATTTGTTCTTGACAGATCCATGCTGGCTTCTAGGAATCACTGCATTGTTTTCAAGGTGCTTAACAGACTGACTTCTTTATAAACTGCTCCAAAAATTTCCCAGGGATGGATGTTAGACTAACTGGTCTGTAGTTCCCACGTTTCTTCTTCTTGTCCTTTTTGAAGATAGGGACAACATTAGCCCTCCTCCAGTCATCCGGCACTTCACCCGTCTTCCATGATTTCGCAAAAATAATAGACAGTAGTTCTGAGAGTTCTTCTGCCAGCTCCTTCATTACTCTAGGATGCAGTTCATCGGGCCCTGGAGATTTGAACTCGTTTAAAAACAGTAGGTGTTCCTTGGCCATTTGTTTATCAATCTCAAACTGCAATCCTGCCCCGTCAGCTTGTGCACTTTTTCCAAGGGGGGGGGTCATTGACCCACTTTTGAGAGAAGACTGAGCCAAAGTAGGAACTGAGCACTTTTCTTTGTCATCTGTTACCAACTTGCCATCCTCATGAAGCAGTTGAACCACCATTTCTTTCCTCTGTCTTTTACTATTCACGTATCTGAAGAAAGCCTTTTTATTGCTTTTAGCATTCCTCGCTAGCCTCAGCTCCTTCTCAGCTTTAGCCTTCCTGATACCATTCTGGGACTTCTGTGCTACCTGTTTGTACTCTTCTTTTGTAGCCTGACCTTCCTTTCACTTCCTATATGTATCCTTTTTTATTTTCAGCTCATCTATACGTTTTTTGTGGCGCCACATTGGTTTCTTCTGTTGTCTTCTATTTTTTTCCTTGTTGGAATTGTTTGTAATTGGGCCTTTAAAATTCTCTTTTTCAAAATCTCCCACCCATCTTGGACTCCTTTTCTCATTAGGGTCACTTGCCATGGGACCTTACTGATCATATCGGCTTTTCTGAAATCCAGAGTACGCATGTGGCTATACTCAGCTTTTGCTTCCTTTAAAATCAAGAACTCAAGTATGACATAGTCACTTTCCCCCAGAGTTTCTGTATTTGCCACTTCATCCACTAAGTCATCCCTATTGGTCAGTATCAAGTCAAGGACAGCCATTCCTCTAGTTCCTTCCTCTACTTTCTGTAGGAGAAAGTTATCAGCCACACGTCAGGAATTTCTTGGAGGAGCCACTTTTGGCAGAATTTGTCTCCCAACAGATATCGGGGTAATTGAAGTCCCCCATTACTACTACATCGGATTTCCTTGGAACAGTGGCAATTTGCTTTTCACAAGTTTCGTCCTCATCTTCTCCTTGATTGGGTGGTCGGTAGTAGACTCTGACTATCTTGTTCGTTTTATTCCTTTCCCCGTTTATTTTAATCCAGATGCTCTGAATGGGGCTCCAAGGCTTATCCTCTTGTATTTCTGTGCAGGGATAAGTATTTTTAACACACAGTGCGACTCCACCTCCCTTTCTATTTCTTCTGTTCTTTTTGAACAAGTTATATCCTTCAATTGCTATATTCCAGTCATGGGAGTCATCCCACCAAGTTTCATTTATACCTATCAAGTCATATTTGCCTTCATGTATTAAGAGTTCAAGTTCATTCTGTTTGTTTCCCAGACTTTGAGCATTAGTATACAGACATCGAAGCCCATGTGCTTTGCAGTCTGGCTTCTTTCCTACATTGTTGTGAACACTGTTTTGGGGCACTATTGGAGCTGTTCTCTGTGTTATGGTTCATAAGCCTTCATGCCTCAAGGTTAAATCAGTCCCATGCGGTTTCTGTGGATTTTCTGTGGCTTATTATATCAATCCTATCTAGTCTGGTGTGATTGGTGAATTTGGCTCACTTGGAAGTTGGCATTCTGTCCTGTTTTGCTGAATTTAGTTGGATACCTATGTGGACTACAGTTCCTCCTGCTTCAAAAGCCTGCCTCAAGTTCGTTTTTTGCAGCTATAAAACAAAATATGACACTAAGAACAGATGCAAATGCAATAGTGCTGGACTACCATGTACTATGATGTATCAGTGTGATGGAGAATGTGGTCAAGATTAAATGATAAAAACTAAATTCACTCAAAACAAAAGTGTTTAAGATCTGTTGTGTTTTTAAAAAAATGGTTAAATGTAATCTTGTGTGTGTGTTACAAGATAATTTAATACATTTGTTATGCAGTAAACAGATTTCTATAATGATTTGAAACCCTGATCCAGAAAGAATAAATCAGCCTCTTATGGAAAATTTGCATTCTTTTCAATATTCACTCTCACACACACACACAACTGATGCCTCAGTACATATTCTTGATGAAAAAGGTGTAAAATATGACCTCTGGAAGCTTCAGGCTTGCAACACAAAGTGCAAGATTAAAATGAGGGTGAGATAGTGCATCTTGTTGACTTCTAATATCTTGACAAGGGTTGCTCCTACCAAAAGATCAATGAGTTTTTTGTAGGAAGTTTTACGCACTTTAACTTTATGCTGAGACATCTTTTCTGTGAGATTACAAATAACCGTTATTGTAGGCTGACCAGGTAAAATCCAGGTCAGGGCTCATGTAACTTTAACAGTTGTAGAGAAAAGGGAATTTCAGCCAGTGTCATTTGTATGCACTTAGTTCCTGGTGAAATTCCCTCTTCATCACAACAGTTAAAGATGCAGGCACTATACTAGAGTGACCATATTCAAAAGAAGGCAGAGCCCCTGCACCTTTAACTGTTGTGATGAAGGGGGAATTCACCAGGAACTAATTGCATACAAATGAAACTGGCTGAAATTCCCTTTTCTCTACCACTGTTAAAGTTACATGAGCCCTGACCTGGATTTTATCTGGTCACCCTACGTTATTGTGCAAAAACTGGATTTTGGGCGACATTTTCCAAAATGGCGGCCATTTCGATGATTTCCTGAGGTGCCTCTATACCCTATTTTAACCTACATGGTAATAACTACCACCATACCAAATTCCCAGAAATGGTCCTTCAGCCGCTCTACTGCCGTTCCACCAGAGTGCGAGGAGGCACGTGGGGAAAGGGGCGGCTGTTCTTTGGACCACCACCACTCAGCTTCCCTCCTGTGAGCCTTCGGGTGGGGGGAGGCGGGAGGCGCTGCTGCTGCACACGGCACGCAGCGCGCCCTCCCGACCCCTTTTCCCCTCGACGCAAGGGAGGACCCGAAGGAGGACTTCCTGCTCCTGGCCGCGGCAGAACCATAGAGATCCAGGAAGACGACGCCTGTGGACCAATCCTGGCGGGTGGGCCGGAAGCTGCGCCAACAGACTGGCCGCGCCGCGCGTGCGCACTGGCCTTTCGCAGCCGGCTTCGCCGCGCAGGGAGTGAGAGGCGCCCGTGCGCGCCTCGGGCCCGAGGAGGACCTCGACGTCGCGGGGCCGGCTCCACCGCCGGCCGCCACTGCAGGTACCGGGGCTGGGAGGGCGGCGGCGGCGCTCGGCTTGGCGCGTGGGAACGCGGGTGGCCGCATCTGCCCTCAGGACAGGGCCGCGGCCGGGCGCCCTGGCCGGGCCTGTGGGGAGAGGCGAGCGGGGAAAGGAGGGCCGGGCGCGGGGGGGGGGGTCCTTTGGGCTGGGCCTGCACGCCAGGGAGCGGGCCTGGGATGCGGCGGCGGCGGCGGCGCAGGCAGGGGAGGCGCAGGCCGGCCGGCGTTGGTCCGCGGCGCGTGGGCGGGGCGGCAGGCTGGGGCTGCGGGCGGGGCGGGGGTCTTCCGGCGGCCGTGTGGCCCCCGGGGCTTCTGCCTCTGCCTGTCTCTGTCTTGCGCTTGGAAGGATGCGCCCGCTCTGCTGAGGCGGGGAGGGTCTTGGGAGCCTCTGGAAGAGGCTGGGTCCGGAGCTGGACCCCTGGCCCGCTGTTGTTGACACCCGCTGCCAGAGGGATTTGGAGCAAAGGTGTTGCTTCCTAGCATCTGTCTGAGAGGCCAGAGATTGAACCCGCGACTTCATGCGTGCAAAGTGGGTGCTCTGCCCGTGGAATAGCTAATGCTCCCGTTTGTCCCCTCCTTCGTTATATTTGATTGATCTAGTTTCTAATAGGGTGTGTGTGGTGTGCATGCTTGCCTGGCACCGTGGTCTAGTCTCAAGATCTCAAAGTAATTTTTAAAACCTTGTCATTCCCTCCCTTCCCCTCCCTATTTCTGGCTTAACTAGGCTGACCATATGAAGAGGAGGACAGGGCTCATATAACTTTAACAGTTGTAGAGAAAAGGGAATTTCAGCCAGTGTCATTTGTATGCAATTAGTTCCTGGTGAAATCCCCTCTTCATCACAACAGTTAAAGTTGCAGGGGCCCTGCCTTCTTTTGTATAATAATAATATATTTATTTATTACCCGCCTCTCCCTCCGGATCGAGGCGGGGAACAACATCATCATAAAACACACAAAACTGATTAAAAATACATAAAACCAATATATCATTAAAATACCAATAAAACACCAATAAAACACTCTAGTATAGTGCCTGCACCTTTAACAGTTGTGATGAAGAGGGAATTTCACCAGGAACTAATTGCATACAAATGACACCTGCTGAAATTCCCTTTTCTCTACAACTGTTAAAGTTATATGAGCCCTGTCCTCCTTTTCAGATGGTCAGCCTAGGCTTAACCATAGGATGAAAATCAGGGTTGTTGGATCTCCAAGTTATGTGACTTTAGGACAAGTCTGGTGTGTTTCCTTTCTCTGCACTTTTTTTTTTTAAAAAAAAGCATTGTCAACTGAGCCTTCTGGAGAGCCAGTAAGAGGAGATCCAGCGTTCCTTTTTTGTAGATGATACAGGGACATACCCTCACTCTTTTTTTTTGCCAGCAAGTCAGAGGGTAATTCCACACTATAGTTCAGTGGCAGACTTTAAAATTAGCTATTCTGAATCTAAGATACTGCCAGTAAACATCCCAGGTGAGTTTCAGGAGGCCTTGGTTGCACTCTTATGCACACTTACCAGGGAGTAACTTCTGTTTAACTCTTTGGAGCTTGTTTCTGACTAGACATGTATAGGTTTGTATTGTTCATTGCATAATATCAATATAAGTGAGAAGGAATAGGAAATACAAGATGCAGCTAGACAGCCACCTGTGAGGTGTGCATTAAGGTGGATTCCTGCATTCAGCAGGGGGTTGGACTTGATGGCCTTATAGGCTCCTTCCAACTCCGCTATTTGGGGTTCTGATCATGGTAAATTTGTCATGGTTGATAAGGGTACAACCAATGAAAATTATTATTTTGCCCAAATTTATGTTTTACTTTTAAACACCACCTTTAATAGTTCCAAGGAATCTGTTAGGTGGCTGGCAGAAACTATTAGATAATTTTTTGGGGGTGAAGAAAAGGCAATTGGTCTTCAAAGTATCTAAAGGTGTGCTGAATGTGCCAGGCATCCTTTTAAATCATGATGCCTACACCAGAAGAACTTATTGTTGTTTGCAGAGGAGTCGTGTTTTAACAAATGGTTGTCTATGGAACAATACTGTGCGATTGAGTTTTCTCTGGTTGGTGTCCATTGGGACTGGTAGGGTGGAGATCATGGTGGCCAATAGTAGGCTGAGCCAACTAATTTTGATATATTTTTGTCTATATTTTCCTACTTTTCAGTGGCACTAACACAACCTATTTGTTAAGAAATTCTTATGTGTTAAGGAATTGTACTGCTGTGCTTAACATCTAATTGAACTTAAGAATAGCCTCTTACATTGGCTCAGTAAGCTTCCATGCAAGTATACGTGATTCTCTGCTGGGAGAAAAGGTGTGGCTTCCACCACTGTTTCCAGCCACATCTGGAACACTCCACAATTCCAGGGTGAGAAAGAGTGGTGTCAGCCAGGGGCATGTGTTCAGATTACGCTGCTGGTGCATGAACACAGAAAGATAGATGCCTCTAGAGCAGCCTCCCCCAACCTCGTGCCCTCCAGATGGGTTGGAGTTGTAGTCCAACACATCTAGAGGGCACCAGGTTGGAGAATGCTGCTCCAAAGTTGCATTCCATAAGTAGGCATGTTGATGGCCTGTCCTCTTCTCAGTCTTCTGAGATGCGGACTGATGGCTTTCCCGGTGCTCAGCTCTAAAGTGGAGATCAAGTGGGTGGTTGATACTGGTGGACTACTTTGCTGATCTTTTTCTTGACTCTCTTAAGCGGGGGAAGAGAGGACAGTCCAAAGCAGCAGCAGCTGAGGAGGAGGACCATCTTTGCTATGGTTGAAGATGGAGTGAGGGTAAAGAAGAATGGAGCCAGGAACTCTGAGGGGAAAATAGAAACTTAAAATTTAGAGGATCATGCTTCAGGATATTTGTGTAAATGTATTGCCTATTATCAGTTTGTTTACAATATTTACATACTGCTTTATATCTTTAGAAAATTCCTGATTGGAATTAATTAATTAATAAAATAATTAATAAAAACTAATTAATAAAAATATTTAAAATCAAATTATTTCTAAGGGGTGTCCAGATCTTGTGAGATTTACCGGTCAAGCAGAAACAGTATTCAAGCAGAGGCAGCATTCTACTGCTGGTCCAAGCCCTGCTCCAGAATGGAGATTCTAGGCCTAGGAGCTGAATTTTTGGCCTGGAAATTTGGTACGTCTCTCTGGCTAAGAATGGTCTCATAAACCTCTTTCTAACTTCCCTGCCAATTAATTTCAACTGAACAAGTGCAGTCTAACCCTTAATCATTGGTAGAAAGACCAAAGACCTTTAAGCCAGAAAAAGTGTATTTATTTTAAATTATGTATATCCTTCTTTTTCCTTGCTAAAAGAAAAAAGATCTATCATGATAATGAAAACATACATTAAGTATAACATTCAACAACAGCTATATATAGAAAGAAACCAATGATAAAATGCTTTCCAGAACAAAAAAGGGTTCTCAGCATCCATCAAAAAATGAGAAGGAAAGGACCTTCCTAAACCTCTCCCCAAGGGAGAGAATTTTGCCATTAAAAAGGTCCTGTGCCATCACATATTTGCTGATGATGGACTAGAAAGCAGGGTTTATGACTCCAGTCTTAGGGCTCAGGCAGGTTCACATGGGCAAAAGTGGTACTTAAGAATATATTGTCCTAGGCCCTTTGGGGATTTACAAGTTAACACCAGCAATTTAAATTGAGCCTGGAAGCAGATTGTAGTAAAATACTCTGACAGTCCCATTCCTACCAGCAACTTCGTGGCCACTTTTTGTCCCAATTGCAGTTTCTGAACTGTTTTGAAAGGAACTCCTGCATAGAGAGGTTGCAGTAGTATAGTATGGATTTAACTGGTGCTTGGAAGACTCAGGCCAGTTCTGCCTTCTCTAGGTAGGATAACAGTTGGCAGACTGGCTGAAAGCAGTAGCATGTGCTCCTAGGAACAGTCTCACACCTTTATTACTCACCTCCTAGATACTAATGCTATCCTGGCATGTAGACGCAGCGCTGGATACAGGCATAAAAATAAAAGAAATTCTTCTCTCCTTACAACTGCAGTCAAGCTGCTGAAAAACCTCATGCCTCATAAAATTTACTCAGTTCTAAAGGTGGTAACTTCTCAGTACCTTGATGTTCATGCCATAGTCACAATACAAGTTGACAGTTTTACAGCGTATTTATATCTTAAGATGGAAAAGATGTGCACATAATTAAAATGATCTTGACTCTGTTTCTGTGTTTGCCTTGAGGATTTTGAACCTAACCAGCTAGTCCCATGGTGTTGCTGTTCATCATAACAACAGCATAAAAATTATCTTATCCTGCCATCTTAGGCTACTAGGTTTCTAATTTTCATGGTTTTCTCTCCCTGGACCCTAGTCTATCCCTTTTAAAAAAATGATATTATATTGGCTATCTTCCAGTCCTGAGATTAAGAGGCTGACTTTACTGATGATGCATCTTTTGTAAATAAATAAAAAATAAATAAATCAACACTGTCACATTAAAAAAATCAGTGGATGCCATCCAGTGAAGCTGGCTTATACTTTATTTATTAATTTTTATTTATTTATTAAATTTATATGATACTCAACTGGCTGATGCCCTCAGGGCAGTTTAAAATCCTAATCCCCCCAAACACAGTTCAGAAGCAATCAAAACTATAATTGCAATAATGATAAATTCACAGCTTTCAGTTTTTAGAAAAGCAAGTATCTTAGTGGCTCTAGTAGCTCTGAGCAACGTCCTGAGCATCCAACCATCTTGCCTCCCATGCCACCCCCAGTAGTGTGTGTCTTCATTTGCCTCCCCTTGTGGGGATAGTTATTCCTGTTAGTCTGTGGATCCCAAACTGAGTAGCCAGAGCTTCAGCTTGTACTGTGTATACAAGGAGTGGGTATACTGGATATACAAGGACTCACTTGAGTCCTCCAACATACTTAAGTGTTCTTAATTATATTATGAATACCATAAATAAATTAAAAATATTGTAATGTCTGTGAAGATGCTGTGCATGTTGCAACCCTTCAGGTGAATCCTGCATTGGAAGTATTTTACCTCAAACCGTGTAGCATAATGTTTTTATATATGTTCAGTTACCTGTTATTTTCCTTTTTTGTCCCTTATTATATTCCTGCAATAAATACCTTCTTTCAATTTGAACCTGAGATTTGAGCATAAGCTTTGGCAATCCCAAGGGAGGCCTTACTTATGTAACTACTCATGACTATTTATCTGTGTTTACCTATTTTCACTTAATGGAAAGCAAGAGGAAAGTAGGCTTCCTATCCACTGTGATGGGGGGGTCTTACCTGGTCGCTGCTCCCCCAACAGAAACTACCTAATTGCTTTGGGGTCCCCCTTACCCAGGATTCAAAGTAAAAGGAGGTGGTGGTAGCAATCTACAGATCATTTGTGGCATGAGGAAATGTTTTAATGGGTTGCCTGACACCCAGAGATTTGGAGCTGGTCCATAGGACCTATGTCTTCCTGCCTGTTCACCTAGGTGCATTTGGTAAAGTGGGTAAAGCCACCATAATAATTGATTTGAATGCAGCCAGTTTTTTTTTTTTTTTAGATATCTCAAAGTGACTTATACCTAAAGGTGAGCCTCTGAGATGCAGGGTGGATAGATTTAAATCAGCAAGAAATAAAAGGTAAATTTGAACCACTGGGTCCCTAAGCACCCCCACACAGACTGGACTGCTGCTTTACTGCTGCTAATGGCAGCCATAAAGTAGCAATTGGGTCAGACTGACTGGATCAGGGAGGGGGCTTGAACGTTCTCCCTCCCCCACCAGCCGAAAGAAGTGATGAGTGTGGGGTGGCTGCAGTGGGAAGGGGGCTTGAGCCTCCTCTAACCTTCAGCGAACACTGAAGTGTTGTGTGGCTCTCTGCAACCCCTGGCGCCCCAACCGACACCTATTGGTGTGTCTGCTTTACACACAATTTAGTCCACAAAATAAAAGTTACTGGTGGTTTTTTTTTTCTTTGTGAAGTTTTGATTTTGTTTTGTTTTGTTTCTTGTAACCCAAGTGTGATATTGCAGAGGTGAGGGACTAAAATTCTTTCCTTGTAGCCATCCTTCTTCCTTTAGAACATGTTCCATTCAACTGAGAGTGATGCACTGTAATATGGGGGATGGAGTTGGAGAAGAGATAATTGCAAGGAACGACAAGTGCTACCACCTTCCTTTTCTGTTGATCTACTACTCTTCATGATTGGGTCATCCTCTCTGGAAGTGGTGATGGGAGTGGATGGTTTTCAGCCACTGTAAACTTGGCAGGGACGTGCAACAGCCCTTCATAAATTAAAGTTGTTATGTTGGGGCCATTATCACTGAGAACCCAGGCACAATTACTTGATGGTCCTACATTTGTACATGTTGGCTAATAAGCGTGTAAAAACATTATGACCCAGTTTGTACGGAACAATAGCAAAATGTAGTAGGTGTGTTCCATTGCCATTTTGACAAGATATTTGAATCCCATGGTTAACCTACAATTAGTAGTTTGTTACCTGTGGGTTGTTTAACCTACAGTTAACCTAAGTATCCAGGTTCTGATGCCAATGAATATTCAAAAAGGCTGCAGAATTCCCATGATTTGCTGCCACTAAACACAAATAGCCCCAATGTCAAGCAAGTTTGAAATCAATGGAATAAGCATTATTGAACACTTGTTTTTGTATGTAAAATTATGGCAAAAATGAGTTAAACCATGCTCAAGGATCTAAACGTTATGTCAAATAGTGTTTGTGAAACTGGGATTCTGCTGTCTTATCAGTTCTTTGGGTACAGTTTATAGATTAATAGTGCAAAGGCTTGTTGCTAAAGAGAAACTGAAACCATATGGACTTCAAGGACAGAGGGTATGAATACTTGAATTAATTTCACCTGTATATTCACTTTTACTCCTAAAGCAACTCTAAAGTTGTTTTTCTCCACTGCTTGTTCCCTTTAAACTCCTGGGAGCACTGGCATGAAAATAAACACTTGGTCCAAGTCCATTCAGCAATTTAATCTGTTGCCAAGGACTATTTCTCATCAGCTGCCACTGACTGTTACCTTTGGACACCCCAGAAATTGGACATCCCCAAAATTGAACATATACTGTATAGGCTGGATCATCCCAACCATAGGACTGGCTTCTAACTAATCCAGACATACAAAGTCCTTTCTAGGAAAGCATGTTGCAAGATGTTTCTTGCATGAAATATGAGTGCAAACTTGATACCCTTTAGAAATAACTCTTATTAAATAAAATATCTTACTGTAGAGAGAAATTAGACAACTGTAGCATTAAAATCATTAAAACACAAGATTACTTAGGTAAATGAATTTCTTCACTGATTGGTTTGGATATAATTACTAAGTAGGGTTAAAATGGCAGTGGCCACCTCTGATTTGGAGCAGCTTTAGCTAAACCATGTATTTTATAGATAAATATCAGGAAGAAAACCCAAAAAAGAAAGAGGAAAGCCTTGTAAAAAGGCAGTCGGGGAAGCCTGTTCAAAGATGCCATTTCCGAATACCATATTAATTAAAATTAATAATGCAGGAAAAAAATATTAAATTTCACCTCTTTGGGGTTGCTTGTTCCAGGAATTCAAGAGTCAGTCTACTTGAGGTTGCTTAAAGGAGGATAGGCAACTGGGGGTGCAGGAAAGAGCTAGGCAGAAGAACTAACCCAAATGCAAATATAACTTCAGCTCATGGGCAGTAAAGAAAATAAATAAATAGATCTTCTGACTGTGCCCAGAGGTTTGAAATCACACTTTAAGCTTAGATCCGCAATATCAGTTAGCCAAGTGAGCTTGCCAGAAGAGAGATAATACTTGATGTTAGCATGTTGTGCTTTTTGTAATGTAGGACTGTGATTGTTAGAGTAAAAAAAGAATTAAAGCTTGAAGTTACAGGTCACTAAGCAGGGAAGCTCCCTTGACCATATTGACCCATATTGTCTTTCTAATAACATTACAATTTAGAAACCATGTCGACTTCAGGAAAAGAAAATTTTCGACTAAAAAGCTACAAAAACAAGTCCCTGAATCCTGATGAAATGCGTCGTCGGCGTGAGGAAGAGGGCCTTCAACTACGGAAGCAGAAACGAGAGGAGCAGGTACGTTGGAATCTTATATGCAGTGAGAATGGGAAATCCTGTGTTCAGATGTGGAACCTCCTGAGTTGGGTGTTATCCGTTTGCAGTTTGAAGGGTAGAGGAGAGCCCTGTGCGTTCTCCTGATCTAGTTTCATAGCCTAGTACTTCAAGAAAATGTCATTTGCTTGTCAGGTCTCCCTACTGCCCTACTCAGCACATGCATTTAGCACAGGGGTGGACAAACGTTTCAGCCCTAAGAAGCCACAGGATGTGTGAGCTGTGTGGCTACATGCCATACACACATGTGTACACACAGACACAGAGAGTATCTCTGTTTTTCTTTCCACCTCCCCCTTCCCACGCTCCCAAGTCCTGATCCACGTTGCTGGGAGAAGGGAGAGACCTTAACCTTTCCTTCTTCCCCAGAATCTTGAGGAGGATCGTTGAGGGTAGGGGCAGGGTGGAGGCTTTAATTTTACTCCCACCACAGCAATGTTGAGCTGGAATGCTGGGATGGAAGTGTGGTTACAACTTCCCACCCGAGCAATCTTAATTCAGACCTCTAGGAAGAGGAAGAGGCTTGTACCTCTTCATCCCAGTGAGCCTACTTCAGATCTCTGTGATGGGATTGATGTTAAAGCCTCCCCCCCTCCCCCCATCCCAGGGATCTTGATACAGATTTTTGGGAGGAGGGAGAGGCTTTAAACTTGGCCACCTCCCAGCATGATCAAGCTCTTGACAGCCTGATGATGCCGGGAAAGAGGACACACAAGGAAAGTCACCCCTATGTATCCGCTTTTCCAGTGTGATCAGGCTTCTGGAACCTTCTTGCCAGAGGGGAGAGGCAATTTGGAGCCCTCCAGGGTGTAGCAGTTTCCAGGCTCCCCTTTGGAAAGAACATATTTCTATTGTGGCTCAGGCTGATTAGATGTGCAGGGCAGTGATACCTTGAGGATATAGTTGTTCCTCAGTGCAACAGTGTTTCTAGGTAAGATGTATATTATCCAGAAATTCTGAGTGAGGTCTTGTATATAGTACTGAGATATAGTGGGCTCGATGTAGCGTCTTGTCCTGTGTTTGTCCAGGGAGATCAAGAATTCTGAAATCAGTCCTGAAAAGCCCAACACCATGGCCAATTTCCCTCTCAGTGGGAGGCTGATGGTGTAAATACATTCCACCTCGTTTAATATGTCCAGCTCAATTATTTTGTCATGATATATCCGTTCCTAGCATTAGCAGCACCAGGATAAAGTTAGGATTTTATTGGTGTATCAGCAGCTGTACTGCAAGTAGATGCCTTGGCTGAGCTGGTCTCGGAACTATGTCTCAGCCCTGATTCAGGACTGTGTCTCAGATCTCCATGACAGCCAAATAATCTTCCGACTTTCTTTCTTTCTTTCTTTCTTTCTTTCTTTCTTTCTTTAAAGCATGTCTTGGCTGCCTTTACTTCATCATAGTCTACTTTTACTATGAAGCTGTAACCTTAAGATCCTAAATCCAGATCTTTCAGCTATCAGGATTGAGTAATCTCTTGAGGCTGAACTACTACAGTGTGGTCCATATGCAGTGGCCCTAGATGAATGGTTTTGAAACTTACAACCTTCATGGAACCCTTTATATGTCAACCTGACTAGAGAGGAATGACTGCACAGAAAATTCTGGGGAGTGTTCTAGAGTATACGTTTCAACTTATGCAGGACACGCCTCTTGGGCTTTGCCAAACTGTCCTCTGCATATTCTGGGTGACTGACTCTGGCCTGCTTGCATTGGCTGCCTGTATGTTTCCGAGCCCGATTCAGGGTGCTGGTTTTAACCTATAAAGCTTTACGTGGCTTGGGACCACAATACCTGACAGAACACCTCTCCCAACATGAATCTACCGGTACACTACACTCAACATCTAAGGTCCTTCTCCGAGTGCCTACTCCAAGGGAAGCTCAGAGAATGGCAACAATGGAGAAGGCCTTCTCGGTGGTGGCCCCCTAATTATGGAATGATCTCGATGAGGCCCACCTGGCACCAACATTGTTATCTTTTTGGTGCCAGGTCAAGACTTTTCTCCCAGGCATTTAACAGCATATGTTGAGTTTTAATCGACCCTAGATCTATCTTTAGGTTTGGCTGAGAGTTCAAAGTTGTTTTTAAATGGATGTTGTCTTTGTATGTTGCTTGGTTTTATAGTTTTAAATTTTGTATATCAATTTTAATGTTTAATGTTTTAATATTTTGTAAACCCCCAAGAGAGCATCAGCTATGGGGCGGTATAGAAATGTAATAAATAAGAATACATAAAATAAATATCTTTGTAGTGAGGAATCCCTGATAAGCTTTCAAGTAACCTCAGATTTCCCTGGGACAGTGTTGGAAAACCAGTACCTTGTCTAGGTAGTTTAACAAGTATAAAACACTGTTTTCTATCTATTTATTTATTTTTAAATCCCCTTCTGTCCATATCCTCTTAACAATATAGCTAAGAACATGCCTTCCTGTCACCATTTTTTCTCTTGCACCTCCCTTAATTTCACTGCACATTTGTGTTCAGTTAGGATTTCTACAATTTGTAAAAGAAAAGGTCTACTTTGGCGTGAACTATACATTTGTTTCATCCCACCTCAGTTTGCCCGTTTTTCTTTCTTCCAACATACATAATAGAGTTGGCTGTTCATTTGCTGTACCTCTCAGTGTTTTCATGGTTAAATTTGATGTCGTTTTCAGCAATTACTTTGCTTTTTCTCTCATTACTGATGAGGTAGGCCCCAGGAATTGACTGTTATGTAGCTCAACTTTGTGATTATTATGTGGTGTTTGGTAAATTATGATCTTTAGTTATATTCTGTAAATGTAGATCTATCATTCGTTGTAACTTCGGTGTATATCTCTCTCCAGTTGTTTAAACGTAGAAATGTTGCCACAGCTGATGAAGAAGCAGAGGAGGAAGTTATGTCCGATGGCGGGTTCCATGAAACTCAGATGAATAATATGGAAATGACTTCTGTAAGTGGACAAAAGCTTGGCAACTCTGTTCCGGGTTTGCTTTTTCAGTTGTGCCAGTGGCAATTTCTAATGCTGCAAACTCAAACAGGTGCCCTGAAAAAACAAAACTCATGTCCTGAAACAAACATGTTAAATCCAGTGACATATTATGCTAATCTATGACATTTATATATCATTTATCCAGTTACTCAAAGAAATATATAGATAATAAAAATAGAAGTATTGTGAAAATGCCTTTGTTATGCCTTTTTAGTACAAATCCGTTTCTAAAGTTTTTTTGTGTCACTATCTAGCAAAATGGATGCCCGCCTTAGACTGCTTGGTTTCTTTGGATATCTTAGAGGTGACAATCTAGAGGCATAAAGCCTTAGCTCACGTTGAAAATGAAATTGAATTTATTTCATTGATTTGAGTGGGACTTCATGATTCCTAAATTATTCTAAATTAAGCCAATGCACAACAGGGAACTGCACTGGAACCTGTGAAGATAGGGAAGACTCAAGATTAAAATGTAGTACCATCTTATTTTTATCATATTTTTATCATTCTATTTCAATAAATTGTGCTATAGATAACATTCTTCAATTAACTTCCCGTGCTTTATTTCTAAAGTATGTGTTAAAATGTATAATAGTAAATTGTTTTCAGTTAATTGACACAAGTCTTGATCTTACTTGACTAAGGTCATTATCAAAGATTCCACATTATTATGATATTTCAAAAGAAGCAAGATAGTACAGATCAAGATCTTGAATCTATTTATTAGCAATATTTATATGCCACTTATCTTTTGAAGCAAATCCCTTATGAAAGAATAAAACCCCGTAAAACAAACAAAAAACATAGACACATATCATTTGATTAGGAAGTTAATCACTTGAGCTTCCTAGTCACTTAAGAAAAATATGGCTCCAAAGAACTTTAATGGGGTCCTGAGTATGGTTGCTTCCTTAGTGGTCCCTGGCTCCTGTGCATTTAACAGCAGCTTGGTAACTGGATATTTGCAGATGACTTGGTTTTGCCATTTACACATTTTGGCTGGCCTTGGTAGTTAGCCAAATTTATTGATAAACATGAATTCCACTCTTCTGAAGAGAAGGCTCTTGTGTGTTATGTCATGCTAAGCTTTGAAAGTGCTAAGCCTGAGGCTCAGTGCAAGTGTTGGTGCAATCCCTACCTCTCCTCCTTTAGTTCCAGGAGGTCAGGACTTGACCCTGTAATCACTGAGTTGCGCAGAGGCTTGCAAAGCAGCAAGACATGATATCACTGCTTTGCAAGTTACTCTGTGTCCCAGCACAACTCAGAACGATTCTCCTCACCTTTGAGTGAAGGGAGGGAGAACCTGCCAGACCTTGTGCTAAGTCACAAGGAAATTTGCAAAGCAGTAAAACATCTCCTGATTTCCAGACCTCTCTGAGGCTCTGTGTGGAAATTTAGTGGGTGCTTTTGTGTACCTTTGGTTATGCTTCTCTCCAGTCTCTGAAAATATTTATCTGTTCATTTCTGTAGCTGCTTTTTGTTTGCTCAGTTGACAACCCTACTACGTCTGTGGTGCTGATATTGAGAACTTTATCTTCATTCAGCAGCAGTGAAGTGACTATCATCTGTGTGGAAGTGCCTCTTCACAGAACTCTGGAGCAAAGGAGAAGAGGAGGTTCTATCCTAATAGAACAGATGATGTTTTTTTTAAAAAAATGAACACTATGATTTCGACATTAGAGACATTAGATTAATTGATTAGCAGCTTTTTAATTAGGCAGCAGGTGTTTTTTTAAAAAAAGTTTAAATATTTGTTTCATTTATATTCAGATTTAATTGATTAAAATTCATACAATGAATTGACTAAAATTTATTTAAGTGGTAGTGAAAGCCCTAATGTGCTCTCCATTTATTTTTATGTACTTTTTAAATGTTATCTACAATCCCTATTCTTTTACTAGGTGTGATTTGAATTTTAGGTCTCTTAACCCTCTTCATTATAATTACATAGCATGATAGGAAACAGCGTCCACTGTTACTGTCACCAGAAAACATTAAAAACTAACTACTTGTATTTCCATTAGTATTAATGGTGCTATTATTACATATGCCTGTTCCAAGAATTTAGTCCCTGCTTCTCATTAGTTTTATCACTATTATAAGGAGGAGTATTTCTTGAATTTGGTTGTGGATGTGGAAGGAAAAAACAGTGACCTTTTATTGTACATAAGGGTGGTGCTCAGTGGCAAATTGATTTGTTGCTGAATGGCACTATTTGATGTGAACAGCCTCAGTCTGTCTTTATAGACACACCCAACCTTACAAGTCCCTGGGCTACTTCTGATATGCAGCTGAGAATGTTATGGCTGGTTTTTAAGTAGGAAAATGTCATTTAGATAACATTATTTTCTACTTTTGCACATGAAATTTCTTTTGTTGGCCAGTTTCTTTATACTAACAGGCTCAGGAATGTTTCTCAGTGAACCGTGACTTAATATTTTGTTCTTGAATTTGAGACAGCAGTAAGTTAATGTTTTTCCTCTTTGGAATTGCAGAGTGCAGTGATCACATCTGATATGACTGAGATGATTTTCTCCAATAGTCCAGAACAGCAGCTCTCAGCTACCCAGAAATTCCGAAAACTTCTCTCAAAAGGTGAAAAGGCCATGCTAGTATTCTTATTTACATTCCAATACGTTAAAAGGTGGAATATTAGTGAAAGTTAATGCTCTTAACTTGTCCGTAGTCCTCTGAACCCTCTGAACCCCTAGTTTTGCTCTTCTATCACCAGTACCTGTTGCATATTTCCAACCACTGCTGTTTCGACTAGTTTCTCATCATCAAACCCACCAAACAGTCCCTCCTCCACCCCACTCCGGACTGACATCAGTTCCTGCTTGGGATTGTATTCAGTGGTGTCACTGTTAGGCTGGACTGCTTGGCTGAGATGGAATTTGGAGGCACCCTTTGGTGGCCCTTTCTGGAGGGGCAGTTCCAGAAAGTGGTGCTGGGGACTCTTCTTTGACACTTTAACTGCTGGCTTATAATGGGCGCACACAACCTTTTCATTCCTGAGAGATGCATGTGATACTGGCTCTGGATTTTAAGGCTGCACAGGCACAAATATGTACAGCAGTAGCATGGAAAGAGCAATCTGTATGAGGATCTCTGTGGGGGAGGAGTGGAGAAGATTCTGATCTCCCAGAGATTCTGATCTAGATTACTTTCTCCGCACTGGTAGCAGTGGGAGGAAAAGAGTGATCTGTGTGATGCTATCAGGTGGAGGGAATGGAGAGTATAGGGAGCAGGCAAATCGGTGGAGTGGGGGATGATCAGCAGTAGTGGGGTGGGATGTTAGGGCACCTGTCTGGGGCCACAGTAAATGTCTTGGAGAGCTGCATGCAGCCCATGAGTTGTGTATCCCTGGCCTATAGTGTCCCTCAGGGTTCCAGCTTGTCCTCCATACTATTTAATATACATGAAAACACTGGGAGAGGTTGTCTGGATTCGGGGATCCAATACCACCAATATGCAGATGATACCCAGCTCTACATTTCCTTTCCATCTAAATCTGTCTAAAAAAGCCATTCAAGTCCTGAATTCGTGACTGGTGGTGGACAATATTAAAGCTAACAAATTGAAGCTTAATCCAGACAAGACAGAATTGCTCCTTGTTAGTAGAATGTCAGATCAGGAAATATGGATTCAGCCCGTCTTTAGTGGGTTTGCACTCCCCTTGAAACTCAGCTTCGCAGTTCAGGTGTACTCCTGGATCCAGCCTTGAACCTGAACGTACAGGTCTCAGTAGTAGCCAGGAGCACTTCACATAGCTGAGGCTAGTGATTCAGTTGCAGCCTTTCCTGGAGTCCAGTCCGGCCTTAGTTACATCTTGATTGGACCACATAAGATGATCTATATTGGGCTACCTCTGAAGAGTGTTTGAAATTTCAGTTAGTTTAGAATGCTGCAGCCAGTCTCTTCACCAGGGCTGGTTATAGGGAACTTCTAATTCCATTGTTACAAGAGCTTTGCTGGTTTCAAGCTTGTTTCTGGGCCTAAATCAAAATGGTTGCTATTACCTACAAAACCCTAAATAGTTTGGAACTAGGTTGCCAGAAAGAAGGCCTACTTCATATAATCTGTTTGGGTGGTGGGATCTTTGGAAGAGGTCTTTCTCAATGTCCTGCCAATGTCTGAAGTGTATTTACAAAGTGCAGATCAGGCCATAGGAATGGAAAGTGCAGTAGATCATATGTAAAATACCGATATCAGTTGCCCAGATGTTAAATTGTATTTATTTATTTATTTATTTATTTATTTATTACATTTGTATACCGCCCCATAGCCAAAGTTCTCTGGGCGGTTTACATAGGATTAAAACAATTAAAAACAATATACAAAAGCTAAAACAGCAAAAACATACAACATACACACAATACACACATACATTTAAAAACCAGTTCAACACTTCAAAAAGCTACAAAAACAAAACAAAACAAACCCAGGCTCCTCAGATATTGCCAAATGCCTGAGAGAAGAGGAAAGTCTTGATCTGGCGCCGAAAAGAGAACAATGTTGGCGCCAGGTGGGCCTCGTCAGGGAGATCGTTCCACAATTGGGGGGCCACCACAGAAAAGGCCCTCTCCCTTGTTGCTGACCTCCGAGCTTCCCTCGGAGTAGGCACTCAGAGGAGGGCCTTACATGTTGAACGTAGTGTTCGGGTAGGTTCATGTCGGGAAAGGCATTCGGTCAGGTATGGTGGTCCCAAGCCGTGTAAGGCTTTGTAGGTTAAAACCAGCACCTTGAATCGGGCTCGGAAACATACAGGCAGCAAATGCAGGCGGGCCAGAGTAAGTCTTATATGCTTGAACCTTCTGGTTCCAGTTATCAGTCTGGCCACTGCATTTTGCACAAGCTGCAGCTTCCGAACCACCTTCAAAGGCAGCCCCACGTAGAGTGCATTGCAGTAATCTTACTTGGAGGTTACCAGAGCATGGACAACTGAAGCCAGGTTATCCCTGTCCAGATAGGGATGTAGCTGGGCCACCAACCGAAGTTGGTAGAAGGCACTCCGTGCCACTGAGGCCACCTGCGCCTCAAGTGACAGAGATGGTTCTAGGAGAACCCCCAAGCTACAAACCTGCTCCTTCAAGGGGAGTGCAACCCCATCCAGAACAGGTTGAACACCCTCCATCCGGTCAGCAGAACCACCCACTAACAGCGTCTCAGTCTTGTCTGGATTGAGTTTCAGTTTATTAGCCCTCATCCAGTCCATTGTCGCAGCCAGGCACTGGTTCAGCACATCCACAGCCTCACCTGATGAAGATGAAAAGGAGAAATAGAGCTGCGTGTCAGCGTACTGATGACAATGCACTCCAAAACTCCAGATGACCGCACTCAGTGGTTTCATGTAGATGTTGAACAGCATGAGGGACAAGTCTGACCCCTGCGGAACCCCATACTGGAGAATCCACGGGGCCGAGCAGTGTTCCCCAAGCACCACCTTCTGGAGCCGACCCGCCAAGTAGGAGCGGAACCACTGCAATGCAGTGCCTCCCACTCCCAACTCAGCCAGTCGTCCCAGAAGGATACCATGGTCGATGGTATCGAAAGCCACTGAGAGATCAAGGAGAATCAACAGAGTCACACTCCTCCTGTCTTTCTCTCGACATAGGTCATCATACAGGGCGACCATGGTTGTTTCCGTACCAAAACCAGGCCTGAAACCTGACTGAATAACTTCACTAAAAATCTATTCTGATATCTTGATGCGTTTTACCTTTGAACAGAACCGAATCCTCCTATAGATGAAGTCATCAGTACGCAAGGAGTGGTGGCCAGATTTGTGGAATTCCTCAAACGGAAAGAAAATTGCACTTTACAGGTGTGTGTGTGTTCCACTCATCAGTTCGTTGAATGGACTTGGATAATTAAAGTGGTAGAATTGGCTTAAGTAAAGACCTATGTGGACTGTTGCAGTGAACCTTTTGGCTATCTTGGAGAACTCATTAAGTTTAGTTTTTCTACTTAAATTAGACAATATCCTTCATGAAATTCTAGTTCACTGCTCCTCAGTCAAGATTGGAAGGAGTCAGCCTATTGGGACTGCCAGTTTTGATTCCTTATTTTTTTGCCAAGCTGCCTGTTCTTTTCAAAACAAAACACAAAAGTCATGTCTAGTGCTGCTTCTGGCTGCTTTACTTTGTGTGAAGTTACAACAACATTCCCTGTGCTAATAAATGCAGTGCAGACATCCCTGGAACTTAAATGGAGGCCAGGACAGAGGTGACCAATCTGCTGCCACCTCCAGTGTTCCCAAATTTGCAAAATAAATCACCAAATAATATTTGCCTCTCTTCTTCTCCATTTTATGCATCCATATTCTAGGACTAATTGAATAATATTCTCAGATTTCAACACTATGCCACTTACTGGGAATAAGCCCAGTTGAAGCCCCTCAGGTTTGTGTTTGTAAGATATTTTTTTTACTTCTGCAAATCTAGGATTTCCCACAAACCTGCTAATCCCTCCCTTTTCTCTATTAGTAGCCCCATTTTGCTCCATTTATGTTGGTACTCACCACCTCAGTTTACTATTACATGGAACAATTCTTACAATATTGCAGTGGCTGATAGTGGCTTGCCTAAGGTTAGCTAGTGAGATCATGACAATGAGATTCAAACTAGGGACTTCCAATTTTATAGATGCATACCTTAGCCTTTGGGGCTGTTTGCATGTAGTGGGAGCAAATTAGCCCATGATTTGCTGTGGCACATTCCCCAGCTTTTTGAATATTCAAGCCCTGATTGGACTGATCAGGGATTGCTACATGATGTCGTTTATTGTAATGGCTTTTGCTACACAAATAAACTATATTACTTACATGATGTCTGAACCCAAAAACTAGAAGTTAATTGTGGGTTAAACAACGTAGGAATCTAACAGTATTTGAACAAGAGATGCTGGGATACAAAGGAGTTATAAATGGTTTGAGTTCAAAATTATATTACTGACCCAGGATATTGGCACAGAGGACCCACTTAAGATGGTATGGGAAACTGATTTAGGAATCCAAATTGGGGGGAAAGATTGGAATGCTTTGTGGGATAGAAGTCCATTTGATACAATATCATGCAGTAATAGGGAACTAATGTTAAAACTGATTCTTAGGTGGTATCTAACACCAAGAAAAATATCACTGATGAGCCCAGGGACATCCCCAGATTGTTGGAGGGGTTGTTCAGGGGTTGGAACGTATATACATATGTGGTGGACGTGTCCAAAGGCGAATATTTTTTGGAACAAGGCATTCCAGGAGATTAGTTCAATAACTGGACAATGGGTACATCCATCCCCCCCCACCTAGCATTATTAAACTTATATAAAGGTCTGGATATTAAACTTTCAGATAACGGTTTAATCAGCCATCTATTATTGGTGGCAAGATGGCTGATTGCCAAGCACTGGAAAGATGGCAAAGGGCTTCACGTTGAAAATTGATAACAAAGGGTTTGGCAAATTGCTCTTCTGGAAAAATTGACAGAGAAAGTGAGGAAAGTGTGAGGACAATTAAGTGAGGATAAATTCAAGAAGATATGGTGTAAGTTCATTGAATTTACAAACAAAGATGATGGGAGGAGATTGCCTCCTCTACCATATAGCTATTTGGAGTAGATAGAAGGTTGGCAATGCTTGATTATTATTTTCCAGTCCAAAAAGATAATTGTACAATGAAATTTGTAACTTTGTTCCAGACTGTCATGGAATGTCTATGATTATATATATGTATATATATGACTATGTAACACTTGACCTATGTAACAAGAAACAACAAAATAAAATATTTTAATTTTTTTTAAAAATGGCTGTGGAATGCACCCAGCATGTGCCACAGCAAATTGTGGGTTAATTAACCCACAATATGCTGCCATTACATACAAACAGCCCCAATGCCAAGCAAGTTTAAATCACTGGAACCAAAATTACTGGTCTTTAGTGAATACTTGTGTTTGTATGTACAATTATGACGGTGAATCAGGTCACTGTGTTCTACCAGCTTGAATTGCCTTTACAAACTACTGAACAAAAGTGTTTTCAAGGTATCTTCACTTTATTCAAAATAATATGTTGGGTTTCTTTCTGTCTAGTCAGGTGTGTGTGTGTGTGTGTGTTTAAAAAAGACGAGGGAAATATATATATTCTTCAGCTTGAAATATCAGAAAAACCAATAGTGTCATACTCTGCTGGCACTTCTTTGCTCTTTCTGCTTACTTTGTAATAAATGCTAATTGCATCCTATTCTCTTGCCAGTGTTAACTTTTGAGATGTGATTTTACTTATAGAAATTGATATTATATAGAAAGCAGATGGGCAATGTGGAAAGGGAACATATTGTCCTTTCACCAATAGGCAAATACGTTTTTATTCAGGCAAGCCTTTCGCATATAAGCTGGTCTATTGCTGAAGGGGGTTTCAATTGGTTTAATTGAGTGTTTATTTCTTTTATTGTTGTGCCTTTAATTTATTTGTTTTCATGTCATGTTTCATGTTTGTGTGTTTTTTTAAAAAAAAATCATTTTTGTTAGCTACCTTGAGTACCATCTGTTGGTGGAAAATAGAGTACCTATATAAGAATATGTTAGTAGAATGCTTTAATTATTAGAGATCTACCAAACCAATTTTGCTCTTTTTTTAAACTGAAGCTTGAGCAGTGCAGATGTGCAGAAAATTTTGAAACTTTGAAAAAGTTCAAAGCTCAAGCTTTGATACCAAAGCAGTATGTTTATTTGCTCCACGCCAAACAGTCTCCTGTTGCTCTACGATTCAGTGCCGGTTTATTTGTTGCATCCCAAACCGCACCTGATCTGACATCACTGTTTTCAACTTGAAACTTAAAGAAATGCTAAAAGATCTTTTTAAAAAAAGAATGCACCAAACACTGCCTGATCTGATATCACGTGTTTTCGACCTCAGTGGTTTTTTTAAAACAGAACATGCTTGTTTTGTTTTCATCCTTGCCAGTTTCTTTGTGTACAAGGCAGATTTTGCTCATTTTTGTTTTGTTTTAACATTTGAAAAAAATAGGATTCAGTGTCAGTTTTGTTTATCAGACTGACTAAGCTACATTTTGTTTGGTTTTCTCAGGCTACTTGTGCCATGAGGACGTGGGGGCTTATACCAATAAATAAATAAATAAATAAATAAAGGGAAGGAAGCACGTTTAGCATGTCCGTTGCATATTGGTGGGGGAAGCTGTTCTGCTTGTGCTTTTCCATGTCTGTCTACCTTATGCGTGACCCTGCAGCTCCATCTTAGTGTTGGCTTTTAGCATCATGGCCCTACACAAAGAGCTGCATTGGCTCCCTTTCTCTCCTGCTCCAGTTTGAAGCTGCCTGGGTGCTGACTAACATTGCTTCTGGAAATTCCCTTCAAACTCGGATTGTGATTCAAGCAGGAGCTGTTCCTATCTTCATAGAACTGCTCAGCTCAGAATTTGAAGATGTGCAAGAACAGGTGAGCGTTTCAAAGGATAAAATGGTAGATTCTGCGTCCAGAGAGAATAAGGCTTGGGTGGGAAGGAGGGAGAAGACATGAAAATATTTGTATTTATACAGCAACAAATTTCTTCTTTAAAGTTAGTGTAGCATTATTATTATTTACATTTCTATTCCGCCCCAATGCCAAAGCTCTCTGGGCAGTTTACAAAAGATCTATCAAGTTGGATGATATGTTATTAACAATGTATTATTAACAGTCCAGTCACTCCCCTCTTCCTGAATTTGCACGTTCAAATGCTTACTCCATATTCCTTTAATTTCAATAGTAGGTTGTTCCATTTGCTTCTAATGCAATAAGGCATTATTACATTGTTGTTACTCATTTAGGTTTTAAGTTATAAGCATTATTTTTATTGCCAGACTGAAAAATCTGTAGGCATTTTAGGTAAATTTGTAGTTTATTTGTTATATAATATAGAAGTGAGAGGGAAATGAACCTGGGCTATGATATCGTTGATTTTTTTTAATGATGCTTTAAATTAGAAAAGCAATTTAGGATCTAGTAGATGATTGCATGGTTGAAACTGTAGAGAATCTAAAATTGTTTTCCCAATATATTTTTGTCCAACTGGTATCCATGCCATACCAGTCATGCAGGGAAGCTAATTTTACTGTATAACAATAGTGTGTGCTGATATGCATGCAAAAGCCTCCTTTTCTTATATTTTTGTAATAGAACTTTCTCCTGAGGATCCCAGAAGGCATTCCTTCACCTTGGGATGTCAGCTTCCTCTGGTATAGATAGGCAGGGTCCAATCTTCGAGCGCTTCCAACACATATCCAGCCAAGGAGACACAAAGGCAGCCAAGGGAGGGGGGAGTAGCTTTGCTTTCTCCCTCCCCTCACCATAGATCAGGCAGGGGTTAGCCAGAGCCATGGTCAGTCACATGGATCATTAAGTACCTGCAGCAAGCAAACAGCATGGGGAGACTGCAAAGCAGTCCTGTTGAAGCAACCTGAAAAAGGAAGGGGTGAATAATCAGCCTAATGCTGAAAATGCAGAGCCCTTTCCTGACATTTCTTGGGAGGAGACCTTCCACATTTCATGGATTGTGTTAGAGGCTTAGTTTTTAAGGGAATAAAAAGGTCCTTCTCTCAGATCAGGTCAAGTCTTTCCCATCATAAAAGATACAAGGAGTAAACAGACCAAATACAGCTTTGGGACGGATGTAGGCATAAGCATAAAAAGACCTACAGATTCCCCGCAAGGAGCTGTTTCTCTGACTCCTGTTCCTCTAAAGCAGGAATGGGCAACTTGTGGCCCTCCAGATGTTTAGATCTAGCCAGCATAGTATATTGAGGGCCACACGTTGCTCACCCCTGCTCTAAAGTATCCTCATACTCTGACCACATGATCCAAAACCTGACGACCCCACAAAAAAACCCACAAAAACAAAAATGGCCAAGGGAACAAAGCAGGGGTTAAAAGAACGCCCCAGGCTTCAGAAACGGAGAGGTTTCTGAGAAGGAATTGGAGGGCTCAGCCAATCAGAGATAGCTTTTCCTAGCAGCCATATTTCTCGCCCTGCTAGCTAAGGCACATCATACCCTCCAACTGAATGAGAAACAAGCTAAACCAGGAGAATCACACTCAAAGGGGTAAAGACAATGTTTCCATAGGTTCTTCTTCGTGGTCTCTGTGCAGCACACAACATACGGGCTCTGCGCTTGCTCGGAGTTTCCTCGGGAAACTTTTCTAAAGCTGAGGTGTTTGGGGTGGGAACCCCTGCTATGCAGGGCGCATGCCTGAAGGGTTCCCGCCCAATCCGTCCATTCTTTTTTGTCCACCATTGTGGCAGCTTCGTTAGGGAATTTCTTGTCAGTTTGTGACTTAGACTTGTATTGAAGCATTTTTTCTTCTGCTTTCTATTCTATTGTTCCTTCCAGCTTTAATTTTATATATTAGTTGATTTGTTTTTCATGATCATTCGATCGCCCGTGAGGGTGAATGGCCCTCAGGGCGCCGTTCCGTAAATGTTCCCATTGTGGGAGTAAGCTTCCCCCGTCAGATGGCCACTCCTTTTGCTTATTCTGTTTGGGAGAGGGACATATTGTGGAAGCTTGCCAGTTCTGTTTAGCTTTTTCAAAACAAACAAGGAGACACCGTTCAGACCGCTTAAAGGTGTTGCTCTGGAATAGGGCCCTACAGGCAGTTGATTGTCCGACACCCCTAATCAACAAACAATGGAGGGAGATCTTACAGCCCCAGTACTATTCAATACTGACATGGGCACAGAGCTACTTTCAGCTCAAACCAGCGCACTCTCGCTAGCAACAGCTAGGAAGCTTACAAAGAAAGTGAGATCAACTACAAACACTTCTTCTAAGACTTTGACCAGAGAACAAAGAAAGGAGGCAAAAAAGTCTCGTGAAGTGATAGCTACAGGGAAAAAGAGCCCTCTTCGGAGGTCTGAATTATCCCCAATTTGTCCCCTTACAGAGACTATTACAAGTGGCTCACAACATTGTTCGCCACTGCAATTGTCACCAGGCATATCCCCGTTGGGAATTGCAGCTGAACAATCTATTTCGATACCGACAATTCCACCATTACCACCATTATTTAGGTCACCGATACCGACTACGAACTTTACTGGTGACCGAGTCAGAACAGATTCCCTCGACTTCAAGGGCCAAGGTTCAGTATACTATTCCACTGACACAGCTGCGTCAGGACTGTGGGCGCGATTTGCAGCATAGACCTCAAAGACTCGCTCGCCCACATCTCCCATTCCGATTATACCTAGACGGGATTGGAACATCCAGAGGAGCACTGGCGCGGGTGCTCCAGATCCCCTTGGGACTGGGACAGACGTAGCGAAACAGGATATTGTGAACGTAGATATAGCTACATGGATGAGCATCCAAATGACAGAAGATTCGATGACAGAGCGTCTTATGACTCGATATCTATATGATCAGGAATTTCGACGACCATGGACGCCTAGATCCCGGCCAATCATTCCACAAGCATCCCATCAGGATCCTCACCATCTCAAGACTGATAGGTCGATGCAACTGACCTCTTTCGGCTTGCAATCCCCAACATCTGACATACGTCCTCAGTTGCTTCACCAGGCAACATTTTCAGTGGATAGAGGACAAGAGACTACAAGGCTCATTCAGCCTCAATCCAGGGAAAGCTGTCCACTGCCTCATTCGTCGTCAATTTCCAATGTCGATGACTACCGCTCTGACTCAATCTCCCCTGCATCGATACAACCATCCATCTCATCGCAGGAGGAAGAGGTGGTGGTTACAGATGCAATCTCACCATCAGAGGATCTTAGCCATTTCTTGGATCAGTTCATGAGAATGGCGCAGGTTCTAAACATCACAGCTCAACAAGCAGCCCTGACAGTTCAAATTTCTGTTTTCGATTCAATCACCACAGACTCCTCAAAGGCCATTTCAATTCCAATGTTACCGGTTCTTCTTGATACAGTAAAGCAGTCGTGGAAGTCCCCTTCCTCTATGCTCCCAGCATCCAAGAGGCTTGAAGGAATGTATCGAATTGAAAGGGTTGAGGTGGAATTTTTATTCCAACACCCAACACCAAATTCGATTGTTGTAGAAGTCACTCAGGGAAAATCAAGCAGGCAACATACCTCCCCAGTTGATAAGGAAAGTCGTAGATTGGACTTATTGGGGAGACGTTTATATTCGTCTGCTGCGCTGAACATCAAGGTAACCAATTACCAGGCAGCAATGGCGGGATATCAATTGCTTCTTTGGGACGAGATGGGAAAATTGATGGAACGCCTCCCAGATGAAAAGAGACACCTTGCTCATAAATTTCAGAGTGAAGCTTTACAGTTATTGAGACAACAAATTCATACTTCTTGACACCAGATGGATTGCTCCTCGAAGGTGCTAGTTGGCGCAGTGGCTTTACGCCGTCATGCCTGGCTACGTTCTGCAGGATTATCTCAGGAAACCCGAATGGGGATGGAAGATCTACCATTCAATGGCTTAGGCTTGTTTAACGCACGGACGGATGAGTTCAAAAAGCCCAAACAACGGTGAGAAAAATGGGTTTTGTACAACCTCAGCAACCCAGACAGCAAAGATGGTATTGACCGCCACTTCACTTCCATTCAGGTCAGCAATATCACCAACACCAGCCATCCCTAAAACAACAACTACCTCAACATCGAAAGCCAATGCAGTATAACAGAAGTAAATAATCCTTTAAGAGGAACGACTTTGGAAAGAAGAAGCATCTTTGACTTTCTGATGTTGATGTTGATGCCTGTTCATCAACGTCATCCTTTCAGAGATCAGCTCACATATTTCCTCCCAGTATGGGAGACAATCACCACCGACAGATGGGTTTTAGCTATCATAGCCCATAGTTACAGGATTGAGTTCTCAGACCTCCCTCCTCTCGGTACCGTAAGGAAGACCAAACTATCGACAACCCTGTGCCAGGAAGTTTTAAACCTCTTGCACAAGGGAGCGATACAGGAGGTACCTTGGCAACATCACACCCAAGGTTCTACTCAAGGTACTTTATGGTACCAAAGAGAGACGGGGACAGAGACCGATCCTGGATCTACGTATCTTAAATACGTACCTCCTCCTAACAAAAATTCGAATGGTGTCCCTATTCACTATCCTTCCGCTGTTAGCTCGAGGAAGCTGGTTTGCGTTGATCAATCTCCACGACGCTTGCTTCCATGTGTCTATCAACAACCGATATCGCAAATATCTCAGGTTCATCATAGGATCCAGAATCTTCCAATTTTGTACACTCCCATTCGGCTTAGCCACAGCCCCAAGGGTTTTTATAAAATGTATGGCTGTAGTGTGTGCACATTTAAGACTTCAAAGCGTCGAGATATATCCTTACCTCGACAACTGGCTCCTGGTTGCTCCCACAAGACATTGTCTCGAGCTATCTATCAATCTCACCATAACTCTTCTCCGTTCCTTAGGACTTTTAATCAATTACGAAAAGTCTTACCTCACCCCCTCCAGAACAATTCAATTTATTGGAGCATTCCTCCCTCAGGACCGAGCGGAAAGGATTGTTGACCTTGCACGATCGCTGTGCAACCCCAGACATCACAGAGCCCTGTTAATCCAGAGATTGTTAGGCCTTATGGCTTCAACCACGGCTGTAGTGAAATATGCAAAACTCAACATGAGATCTCTGCAAATCTGGTTCTTCACCGTATTCGGTACAGATCAAGATGCCCGCCGAACTCGTCTCCAGCTTCCTCCATATATCAGAGAATCACTCATATGGTGGACTCACATGGCAAACTTATCCCAGGGCCTACCCTTTTGCCAGCCTCAGCCCACGAAAATAATAACGACAGATGCTTCATTAGCAGGTTGGGGAGCCCATTGCAATGGACTAACAATTCACGGCAGGTGGACACCGAGGGAGGCCACCAATCACGTAAATCTCCTAGAATTACGTGCCGTACAAAAAGCTCTCAGAGCATTCAAGGGCTACGTCCAGGGGCACCATATTCAAATCATGTCTGACAATACAACAGTGGTGGCATACTTGAACAAGCAAGGGGGAACGCACTTGGTTCCCCTTCTACGCCTGACACTAGACATTTTGCATTGGTGCATAACCCGCCAGATCAACATAGTCGCGCTGCACCTGGCAGGAATTGAAAATACGACAGCTGACGAGCTCAGCAGAAGGAAGGGTTTGTCGCATGAGTGGGAGATCAGCAAGCAGGTCTTAACTGGCTTTTCAAGAGGTGGGGCACACCTCAGATAGTTCTGTTCGCAACAGAGTCCAACGTGATGGTTCCCCACTTCTGCAGTCGAGCGGGGCGAGGAAAACACTCCATGGGAGATGCTTTCATAACTAGATGGAGGGATTTTCGATGCTGTGCTTTTCCCCCATTTCTGCTCTTCACGAAGATTGTGTCACGGATGGGATTGGAACCCACAGACTACATCCTTCTGACGCCGTGGTGGCCACGACAACCATGGTTTGCCCCACTACTGAGACTGGCACAAACAGTATTGTGTCCTACCTTTTCCACCAACCCTACTGACGCAACAGAGGGGTTGAGTGAGGCACCCACACTTACAGCTATAAACACCTTCTTAGCTTCATGGCCAAAGGACATCAGAAGGATTCTGGAGGCATCAAGAAGGCCGTTGACGCTACATTCTTACAAGCGCAAGTGGCGAGAATTTATAAACTTTGCTAATTTAAATAACTTTCAACTTAGTTCCCTGTCCTTACCTCAAATCTTACAGTTCTTGTTAATTTTGTTTGAAAAGGGGCTAAAATTGGCTTCCATTAGAGTTTACCTATCAGCTATTTCGGCAGTTCTACCGTCCGTTGACAGTTTTACAGTTTTTTCTCAACCTATGGTGAAGAGGGTTTTGAAAGGTATATGAAATCCAGCTCCCCCAGTACGTACATCGATACTGGCATGGAGTATTTCAGTTGTTTTGAAAGTCCTGTCTTCAAAGACATTTTAACCTCTCGCTTCTCTTGACCTGCGACTGCTATCCTGGAAGGTCACCTTCCTGGTGGCTATTCTGCCAGAAGGGCAAGTGAACTAGCAGCACTCCGAGTGGATCCACCATATTTGATACTTCATGAGGACAAAGTCATCCTACAACCAGATATTTCCTTTCCTTTATTGATTCCTTTATTGATTCTCTTGAATCAATAAATTGTTCTTCCTGCTTTCTTTCCCGATCCTACAACAGACATCGAAAGAACTTTGCACACGCTAGACGTTAGGAGGGCAATTGCATTTTATAAGGCTAGAACGGATTCTTTTCAAAAGTCTCCACACCTATTCATCTCTTATTCAGGTACCCATAAGGGGTTGCCCATCTCATCACAAAGACTAGCGCCCTGGTTTGCACTGACAATTAAGCTTGCGTATGAGATAGCAGGATTGCCTCTCACTACTCCAGTTTGAGCCCACTCCACCAGGGCGATGGCAACTTCTGTTGCCTTTGACAGAGGTTTGCCTATTCCCGAGCTTTGCAGAGCTGCAACGTGGTCTACCCCATCCACATTCATTAAGAATTACAGGATGGATGACCGGGCAAGAGCGGACTGCACGTTTGGAAGAGCAGTATTCTCATCGCTTCTCGTGTAGACACCAGTCTCTCCTCCGGGAAGTGAACTTGCTACTCGCCCATATGTTGTATGATGCACTGAGACCACGAAGAAGAAAGACAGGTTGCTTACCTGTAACTGTAGTTCTTCAAGTTGTCATCTGTGCATTCACACAACCCATCCACCATCCCTGCTCGGTGTCTATCTTCAAAGTATGATACCGAGAATATGTTTTTGTTTATTTTTCCCCGGTTTGGAGGCCACAGTGTCGGTCTCAAGGAACTGAGGGATTGGGCAGGAACCCTTCAGGCATGCACCCTGTGTAGCAGGGGGAGGGGTTCCCGCCCCAAACGCCTCAACTTTAGAAAAGTTTTCCCGAGGAAGCTTCGTGCAAGCACAAAGCCCATATGTTGTGTGAATGCACAGATGACCATTTGAAGAACTACAGTTACAGGTAAGCAACCTGTCTATCCCTCTAAGACTCTGCTTTTTCCAGGCTCTTTGATACGGTATGAAAAGTAGAGCAGTCCAACTCTTCTAACTACAAGCAATTCCACAGACTGGCCAAAAAACATCACTACCTGCCAGCATTATGGACCACCTTAAAATTCCTGTGGTAGACCCCCCAGCTGCAACTTTAATTTTCTCTGCAGTCCTATCAGCAGATGAAGAAGGTGGGCTTAAATACTCCATTGATAAGAGGGTGAGGTGGCTCTATGCAGAGATCTCAAATTTCAGCAGCTGCATTCATTGTATTTACCACAAGCTCAGTATTTTCAGAGTTACATACTCTGGCCAAATTAGCTGAACTGCATGGTGTTCCAGAACCAGTCAGAGATGGACTTTAAAAGATTGTATATTCAGCAGCCCTATTAGTAGATTGTTAATTGGAAGTAATTCACTTTGGAGCAATGGCAGCAACATAGTAGCCAAAAGAAACATCTGGCTGAAAAACTGGGATGTAGAGCTAGGACTCTAACCAGGCTGGCCAGCACACCCTTTGTAGGGGCTAAACTGCTTATTGAACCATTGCAGCCCCTCCTCATGAAGACAAATGCATAGCCCTTATTGGATACTTGCCTTTAATGTTGTTCCCCGCCTCGATCCAGAGGGAGAGGCGGGTAAGAAATAAATTATTATTATTATTATTATTATTATTATTATTATTATTATTATAGTTGGAGATGCAATTTATTTGTTTCTTAGAAGATGAGCAAATTCGAGATAGCAGACTTCGGTAACCATGTCCTACTTATCCATGATTGTTTTGGACAAATCAGAGGCAGCAACCCCAAATGGTTCCCTGGGGTTGCTGACCCCCTTTGGTCCTTTGTTAATTCTAGAACTGACAATGTTGGTGCTGGGCAGGCCTCTGTGGGGAGCTCATTCCAGAGTTGGGGGGCCACCACTAAGAAGGCCCTTTCCCTTGTTTCCACCTTCAGAACCTCTCTTGGAAGTGGCACTTGGAGGAAGGCCCCAGATGTTGATCATAGTGTCCGGGTATGTTCAGGTCAGGAGAGGTGTTCCATCAGGTATTGCAGTCCCGAGCTGTGGAAGGCTTCATAAGTTAAAACCAGTAGGCTCCTATTGGCCCATTTTGCTCCTCAGTCAAGATGGAAAGCTGTTCACAGCTATTATGGCCAGGCAACTAAATACCTTCATCATTTCATATATTCATGAAGACAAAACAGGCTTCATGCCTCGGAGATAGATAGCAACTCCTATTCATAGGATGCTATCATCCATTATAGCATTGAGAATAAGCATGCCTTGACACCCCTGTCACTCTTTAAGGCATTTGATCATTTGGAATAGTCCTTTATTCTGGGGATACTTATAAGAGTGCTTTTTGACAGGAGTGGGACAAGTATACTGGGCTACAGGAGTGCTAATCCACACAAATGATCTTGGCTCTCACCCACTAACATTATTCAGAGGAACTAGCTAGGGCTGTCCCCTATCCCTTGCCCTATTTGCCATAGCTATAGAACCAGTAGCCCACTTGATCCAAAAAGATGCTAGGATCAAAGGGGTTCATATCCAAGGTCAAGAGCATCTCATAAATTTATTTGCTGATGACATTTTGTCATTCCTATCAAATCCAGCAGAGGCACTGCCAGCATTAAAGAAAATTCTGGGTAAATTCTAGAGCTCTGGTGCTAGGGGATTCTTGGTGTCAAAATACAGGGCAGAGAGGATGGTGCACTAAGAAAAAATATTTCATGCTTTCCCTTTTTCTTTTTCAGGCTGTTTGGGCTCTTGGTAATATCGCAGGTGACAGTACTATGTGTAGAGATTATGTGCTTGATTGCAACATTTTACCTCCTCTATTACAGTAAGTTTTTTAGATTATACTCAAGTTTATTAACAAGGGTGGCATAGAAGCTTTCTGTCAGGCAACTCTGCTTGCCAGCAGGGTATAGCAAAATAATGGAATCCATGGTATGGACTGAGGACGTATAATGCAGTCGCCTTGCTGCAGCTAAGCAGGTCTGGGTCTGATCTGGGCCTGGATGGATGGCCACATGGGAACCTTAGTTCTTTTATGGAAGAAAGGTGGGGCATAAATGTGCTTGAATAATAGGAATAATAGTAGTAGCCACCACTACCACCAGTACTATCGCCACCACCCAGATAGGCGTGTGTGTGTGTGTATACATGCAAGCACTGAAGAATTTGGTGCGATTTGCAAACAAATAGAGAGATGTGTCATTATCTGGCTCTAAATCTCTGACTTATAGCTGCTGCTCATTGCTGAAATGTCAGCCATTGAAAAGAATGTATAGAGGGGAAAGTATTTCAACATTTGCCACACCTCACTAACAATAAGTAACCTTAATTGTGGAAATAGGGAATGTCACTGTACTTGTGTCTCCTCGTTTACTGACCCCATATTTTCCCATCACCAGTTTTTGCTCTGTTCATATTCTGTGAAAGCATGGGATTTGCAGAGGAACCTTTTGGTAATCATAAAAAATAGGGGTTTAACTGCTTCTTGCAAGCATGATTTCACATTAAAGTTGCTGCAAAAGTTTTTATTGTATTTTCAGATTGCTTTCCAAGCAGAATCGTCTTACCATGACACGAAATGCTGTGTGGGCACTCTCTAATCTTTGCAGAGGGAAGAATCCTCCTCCAGATTTTGTAAAGGTAGAGAAAAGTCTGAAAGGAGTTGAGAAAAAATGTTGTTCTTGTGGATAAGGAAAAAGAAGTTTATAACACCCCTTTAGTAAACAGGTTGCTTGAATATCTGAGTCTTCTGAGAAGGAGAGGACCAAGTTCTCATCTGCAGAAAAGACAGTGGGGTCAGTGTCCTTTTTCTAAGGGTACTTTCAGATGGGTAAGCAGTTGTTGCTCTTCTGCTGTAAGCTACAAACAGAATTGCAGTTGACTTACCACCCTGGTTGTGGATTGTACCTTGTATTGCACTTTTCATGTATATAGATCCCTCTGTGTTCTGACCATATAGCTGGATGGGCAGGGAAGGTACAGGTAAAATGCACTTGCGTAGCCATTGAAAGATTACCGTGGCTTTAAAAAAAACCATGGTGATAAAATGGCACCCACTGGAATGATAATAGTGAAAGTGGGTCAAGTGGAAATCTGTTCATCTGCCCTATACATTACTGCACATGTAAAACTAAGACAGAAGAGTAGCACTAAGGGTATCTTCTGCTCTTTTCAAAAAAGTTGGATTTTCTCTAAACTGAGAAAAGACAGAAAAAATAGGTAAAACAGAGAGCAGGTATTGGATAATGTCATATAGATTCTCCTTTTTAAAGTATATGAATGATGTTTTGCAATTCTGCACTAACGGTGTGATCCTTTGGAGCTTCCTCTCAGGTAAGTGTGGATCCAGGAAATCTCCTGGTTCTTGGTCTTCATGAGCAGCCTTCCCCAACCTGATACCCTCCAGATGTTTTGAACTACAATTCGCAGGATTCTTGACCATTGGCCATGTTAGGTAGGACTGTTGAAGTCCAAAACACCAGATTGGGGAAGGCATTTCTGGAAATTAGTATCATTATGACCACTATAATAGTTGGGATTCAGTCCAGAGGCGCACCCCACTTGATATCAGCATCGTCTGTGTCCTTGCCTCTTGGATCAAAGATCATCTGCTCATATCTCTGGGCTCTATACCAAGGGCAGTTCACACCACATTATGCATAACGCAGCAGCTAATGGGAACATGTCATAGATACCCTGGCATAGCCACAGTTTCCAGAGGTGCCATTGGACACTGCTGCTGGACATATTGCCAAAACAATGGCCATGGTTTCTCTGCCTCAGGCAAGAGCTCACACAGGTTTAGCCACCTTGGCAACACCTGCTCCAGACCAATCATCTCAGGGATAACATTCCAGTCATGCTACCTCTACCTGCTTTGGTGCTGATTTTGGAGCTGATCTCAACAATGGTATCACGACTAGTCAGATATATCTGTGGTCACAGTCTTAAGAGAACCAGATGAAGTCTATTTTACCCCCTCATCAGGTGCCTCTCAAACTCTGAATCATTCTCTTCTGTGGTGGCTTCTACTACCTCTCTGGACATCGAAATGGGATCAACCCCCACCCCCTTTCACCTACTGAGGAGATGAGGACTTATGCGGAGCAGCTAGTCAGGATCGCCAGGGTCTTGGATTTAGAAATCCAATACAGTTAAGGATCCTTTTTTCAGCTGGTTCATGCAGATACCAATTCATTGATGGCAATCCCTGTGCTACCTGTTCTACTCTAGATGGCTTAAGGAATCTTGAATTAAGCCTTCAACCATCCTCCATCAAAGAGACTGAAAACCCTTTACTGGCTCCAAGAAGACAGCTGTGACTTTCTCACATTAAGACACCCGGTCTCTAATTTCTATGGTCATAGTAATGGTAATTCATAGTAAAGGGTGCATTCTGTTCCAATTGGGAAGGAAGTATGTTGGATGTCCAGGGGTGACTATTTTACACTGCAGCTGCCTTTCACTGCATGTTGTCAATGATCAAGCCTGGATGTTCAGATGCCAACGCTTCAGTGGGAAAAGGTTCCTTCCAGTGAAAACTGGTGAGTTTATTCAGCAGGAGACCTATTATCTTTCCAAACAGATTCACATGTTCCATCATATGGCTGATTGCAGGTCAGAGGCGTTAGCCAGTGTGGTAGCCTTCTGAAGACATGCCTAGTTCCATTCTTCTGGGCTCGGTGAGGAACCCTCAACCCAGATTAAGGACTTCCCTTTTGAAGGTGAGGGGCTGTTTAGTGCAAAAACAATGGACACCCTGAAGGAGACGTTTTTGAGCCTTGCGCGTGCAGGGCTCCACTTCCTCAGCCACTGGGGATAATGAGATGTTTCCAAGCCTCTCGTGTACAGACTCCAATTCCTCATTCAGGAATCAGCTATTAGAGAAAGAAGTGTGCTTCAGAAAAAGAAGAAAAGAAAAGAGAGACCACTTCTGTGCCTTTCACCAGGTCCGCCTGCAATCACCTCAGCCAACAGCCTGGGAAAAGGGAATTCAGTGTGCCATGGATACCGTCTCTTGTTCCTGGCAGCCCAGCACTCTGACCTGCAAAGGGACTAGCAGGCCATATTCTACAATAGTGTCTCTCACCTGAGGGGACATGAAGACCCTGTGTGTGTGAATACTAGCAGCTCTACCCATTGCTGCAGTGATCTCCATGGAAGGAACCTCACCCATTATGGCTAACCAGCAGAGGGCACTGCTCCTGCATGAGCCCACAGTGAGCTATTAAGTGTGGACCAACCAGGTAAGCACCCACCTCTCCCCCCAATCCTGAGCCCCTAACAGGGTCAACAGCCTGACGTCCAAAAGCAGCAAAGGCTTTTTTTTTTTTTTTTTGCACAGGCAACTCTCACATTCACACAAAAAGAGAATGAGAGAAGAGGTTTTTTTCAGCCAGCTATTCCTGAACTTCCCCTCCTTGCTAGCCTCCCACCATTTCTCTCCACATCCGCTTCAGCCAGCAGCCCAGGAAAGGGGACTCAGCACACACCAGTTCTCATTTCCAGCAGTCAAAGTGCAGGCCACATCCTAGCACTGTGTATCCCAAACTTGTAAATGGAGCCCAAGGTATCCTGGGTTGGTACAACCTAAGGTGGCCCTACCTTATTAAAGCAAAAGAGATAATTATATCAGACCCCTCCCTCCAGACATGGAAGAGGTGGTGGTCAGGGAACCAGGAATTCCAGAATAAGAACATAAGAAGAGCCAAGGGTCCATATCTAGTCCAGCATTCTGTTCACACAGTCGACCACAAGCAAGACACAAATGCAATAGCACCCTCCCTCTTACGCTTCCCAGCAACTGGTGTACATAAGCATACTGACTCTGATACTGGAGGTAGTACATAACCATCAGGACCAGCAGGCTTTGATAGTCTTCTCCATGAATTTGTCTAAACCTCTTCTAAAGCCATTCAAATTGGTGGCCATCACTACATCCTGTGTTAGCAAATTCCATAGTTTGACTATACACTGGATGAAGAAGTATTTCCTTTTGTCCTGAATGTCCCACCCATCAGCTTCATGGGATGACCCTGGGTTCTAGTATTACAGGAGAGAGAGGGAGAAAAACATCTCCCTATCCACCTTCTCCACACCATGCATAGTTTTGTACACTTCTATCATGTCTCCCCTTATACTCCCTCATAGGGGAGTTACTCCAACCCCTTGATAATTTTAGCTGCCCTTTTCTTCACTTTTTCCAGCTCTGTGCACAATGTTTCTTCTGTGAAGTTTATTAGACATCTTTCCCTTCAGAAACAGCAAAGGTTTCCTTCAGGATGGTCTTTGCAGTGACAAAGGAGTTCTCCTTCAGCTAAGGAAGTTCCTGTCATTTTTCTTTGAATTCGTTTGAATAAAAGAAGCCAATTGTTTCTATTCAGGGAGCTGCTTCCCTCACCTAAGTCCTGAAGAAAGTTGAACTCTGTTGAAGTCGATGACTGTTTGTCAACATATCATGCACAGTTCTTTGGGTCACTAAAATTAATTAGTCAGCTTTCTCCAACCTGGTGCCCTCCAGATGTGTTGGACTACAATTCCCAGCAACTCCAGCTAGCCATGCTGGATTTCCAAAGGTGGAAACAAGGGAAAGGGCCTTCTTGGTGGTGGTCCCCCAACTGTGGATTGAGCTCCCCATGTGTCTTGTTTCCCAGGAGAATCGCTGGGAATGTAGCCACAAGGCCACTTTGGATAGTGGCCATCTTGGGCAGCAGCAATGGCAGCAGCAGCCAGTTAGCACTTCCTACCCCAAGCTGGTGGGTCACATACAGCCTTCATGCTTTGCCTTGGGATATTGGTGAATCTAGAAAAGTCCTACCTGATACTGATTTGCAAACTGGCACCGCTCCTTGATTTCGTAGGCAAATGCTCCTATCTGCCGGCTGGCCTGGTGCAAACTCTAGCTGCTTTGGGGATTGATGTGGCTGTCAGTCCTGACCATCCTGTGCCTCAAATCCAGACAGCTTTAGGATTGATGGCTGCAACTACAGCAAGTACTCCTTCTGCATGGCTCAGGATATGCCCCTCCAGCACTGGTTCCTCGAGGTCTTTTGGCCAGCAGCAGATCCCCAGGACAATGCAGTTCACTCCACCTAGATATGTTTGATGTTTGCATCACTCCTAGATATGACTGGCCAACCTGATATGGGGCATGGCAGTCTTATCTTCCAACAGTAACTGCTTTTCCTGATAGAAAGACAAAATATATATTAAATAAATAAGTATAAATAAATAGCCATTACCACTAATAATAGGTGTTTCGGATCAATGTTTTTGTACAGTTCCAATTCTACTGGAGGCTGCATCACCACGTTTGAGCTTCTTACTGTGATCAAGGCCTTCAGGCCTCTCACTTTGGGGCTAGGTTGTTCCCTTTAAACACGGACAATATAGCCACTAACTTTTATAGCAACGAAGAAAGTGGTCGGGGGTCGAGGCAGTGCATCGTGCTGGGGTCGGCAACTGACTGGCAGATCTCAACGTGGCCTCCTCACACAAATGGGCACTTGCTCCATGGATAATATGGAACCTCTTCCATTGCTGGGTTATACTAAATGTTGATGGACCTGTCCCTCCTCTGCTACGTCATCTTGCTAATCTCCAATATGTGGGATTGCACAGAGACAGACCGTGAAGAAGAAAAATGAGTTGCTTACTTGTAACTATGGTTCTTCAAGTAGTCATCTATGCAGTCAGATAATATATTCTCCCCCACTGCAGCTGCTAATAATGTCCTACTTCCACTCTCTGCTTCCTCATATAACTTCTGCTATTATCTGCTAGGAATTGAGTGGGTTGGCTTCCCACCAAAATGCTAGTCTACCTCTAGAACGTTTCATAGGCAGCTCTGTGTAGGTACAGAAACTGTATGTGATTGTATATAGGACCCCTTGAAGAACCACTGTTATAGGTAAGCAACCTGTTTTATCAGCTTGACAGCAAATGAAATAACTCTCAGCTTGCCGTTTATGACAGGCAAAGTGGCTTTTGACTCATGAGTTTATTTTTCAGTGCAGATTATGTGAAATTTATTTTTGCTCACCTGGGGCCTTTTAGAATTCTGAAATGAAATCAGTGGGCAGTTGTTACAGTTTGACTTTTGCTGAACATTTTGAAAGTATAGTTTCAGTATTTAGGAAGCCTTTGGCTGCCAGTTAACTATCCACTATTCCGTTCCAGAAACAAGTGTTTCAGCGTGTGTCCGGTTGCTTTAGGAAGCACTAGCTTCCCATTGTGCTGGTGGTGGGTCCCGTTGGTGCACAGGCTAAATTGGATACTGTCTTTCATATCCATTGCATTGGATACTTTCCTACTTACTGATAAAGTTTTGTACACTTTGAGATATTGTGGAGAGAAAAAAATGACTTCACTGTGGATTTGACTCTGCAGTCTGCCAATTTCAAGGCAACTTGGAATCAGTCTTGACTTTGTGTAAAGTACTACACGAGTATTTGGGTCCTTCACACTGAGAAACTTGCTTATGAGTCATTTTAATAAAAGGCATGTTCTGTGGATTCCATTAATTCTTCTCTCATTTCTTTACAGGTATCACCCTGTCTGAGTGTGCTGTCATGGCTGCTATTTGTCAATGACACGGATGTCTTAGCAGATGCGTGTTGGGCGCTGTCATACTTGTCTGATGGACCCAATGATAAAATCCAGGCTGTGATTGATGCAGGAGTGTGTAGGAGGCTTGTGGAGCTGCTAATGTAAGGACTTTAGATCATAGTCTCAGTTTTTGAATTACTCTAGGCAAGGGATGTGCTTGGCTTTAGAGCATCTCTTTATAGCAGGGGTGGGAAACTTGTGGCCCTCCAGATCTTTTGGGCTATAACTCCCATGAGCATAACCAATGCTGAGGGATGATGGGAGTTGTAGGCCAAAACATCTGAAGGGCCACAAGTTGCCCACTCCTGTTTTACAATGCCTGCTGTTTTCTTAGGATGCTGCAGAAAAGCTAATTGAGTGACCTTGATTAAGAGTATCCTGGTGTCTTCCACATGTTTTGGAATACTACTCCCATAATCGGCCACCATAATCCACCAGCAGCAGCTAGGGCTGATGGCAGTTGTAGTCCAATACAACTGAAGGGCACCAGGTTGCCTATCAGTGCCTTAAGAATATATTTCAAATTAATGTGCCATACACTTGTGGCTTTACAGTAAGTTGCTCCTTGTTGCCAGGATCATTTTTAATGGGTCTGTGTGTAGCATAAATTTGCCACGAGCCCTGAAAGTGTACCATCTAGAATTCAAGATTCATAATCACCCTCAGACTTTCAAAACTGGAGAGCAGCTGTGCTGAATAATGCTGCTGTGTCAGTTGACTGAAAAGCAATCATCCTTTCACCATTCTTCAGCAGGGAGATGAGTATGAGATATTTCCTTGTGTCAGTAATTCCCACTCCAGCATTTTAATGCAAACCCCATATGCAAACCCATATCAAAAAGCAACAATTCAAGACATAGAGTCTATGACGTTTTTATTCTGCCACTCCTCCTAGGGCTTAGGGCTGTGTGCATGGTTCTCCCTCCCCCCCCCCCCCCCACACATCTTTAATTTTAGATTTACAATGTAAAGGTCTTTTCTGACAGATTTATAGGTGAAACTCAGAATTATACTGCTTGCCCTCAGTATAAACACGGGATATAGACCTATGGGAAATGTAGATCCAACTTTATAGGTTCAGTTGTGTACTTATTCAAAATGGTGATTTGTGCCAACATCCAAGAAACACAATATAACTTCAGATGACAGAGAATACCAGTCAAGCTGCACAGTATTAATAAACAGTGTTTCCAGCATTTTGGAATACAATATGGCACGTTTAAATGTATAATGGGAATATCCCATGGCACTGTGGTCTTGGGATCTGGTGCTAATCAAGTGTGGACAAACTTGCATTGCACTGTCTAAAAAAATTCCAACTGCGACTGGATAAAGAACATTTTTCTGTATATTTTCATATTTCATATTACCTGGCAATACTTCCTCAGTGGTGTTTCTTGGTGCTCTTTGGACCCTGAGGAGGAGCCCTGCTCTTCCAGATCAAAAAACTGACTACAGAACTGTATGTGAATTGTGTTAAACTGAAGCCTCCTTTTCTTTTTAGGCACAATGACTACAAAGTGGTATCTCCTGCCTTGCGAGCGGTTGGGAACATTGTCACAGGGGATGATGTCCAGACCCAGGTATTCCTTCTGCCCACAAGTAATTGAATAGAAGCCAAACTTCCAGTCCCCTACTTGATGGAGCCAAACATGTGCTAAATGCATCCCCACACCCCGGCCCAGGCAAAGTCGTTCACTTCACTCCCTTCATTGCCTTGTAATCGAGCGTTCAGAAAGACACATAAAACTCACTGTTGGTGTTTGGGGCCTGCTATCTTTTAAAAGCCCTCCCCCTTGTTTTACCTCTGTGAGCTACAGCTAGTTCTTTGGGGAGCTGTATAAATTACTCGGGGAATGTTCTAATGCAAGGCTTCTCAGACATTTTGAAGTGGGATCCACCTATGAACCTACTCACTCTTTTGAGCCCTACTTTCCCCTGTTACAGTAGAAAATGCTAGAATATCACACAATAGTGAACATGCTTTTGTTTTATTTTTCACTTTTAACGTGAGCATATATATATATATATATATATATATATATACACACACACACACACACACATAAGCATATGCACCTGAATAGAAATTAAGCATGACACTGAGTCTATCTTCATCAAGGGGCTGCACAACAGCAATGGTGTGCTGTCAGCCCAGTGAAAGAAAAAATGGAGGGGGTGGTGGAAAGCCCCTCAAAGTGTGACCCCCCCTCCAGGAACACAGTGGGATCCACAATTTGCGAAACACTGCTCTAGTAATGTTAAAGGGTAGCTCATGTATTTGATGTGTGTGCATATCTTTACCTATGTGCGTAGATTTGCAGCAGCCAGACATTATTGCTACTTAAGTTTCTTCTTTTAAATGAGAATGTTGGGTGATTTTCAAACTGGGTTCTGAGCTGTATTGTCCTCAAAGTGCCCAGAATCCCTCCCAGTTTACCTGCACCCTTGAGGATGCGCTTGTCAGACGCGATGCAACGCTCTCCCGCAGCCTGAAGTGTGAGAGCAGATGCAGCGCTGTGTTGCCACCCCACCCCTTCCCTGCGTTGTGCCCCACCTCCTTCCCTTCACTGTGCCACCCACCCTCCATCCCACTGCCGCTTTCTGCCCCCTCCTTTCTTTACTGCATCGCGCCCCTTCTCACGTTGCGTCTCCCTTTCCCCTCCCCGCCACAACATTGCCAAATGACACCCTCCTTCCCTTCCTCTTGTTGATTACCTTGACCACCCAGCTGTGCCCCCCCCCCCCAAGGAAGCAGGCAGTGCAGCTCTTCTGAAATTCCTGGGTCTGGGGGGGGGGGCCTTTCTCAGAGCCAAGCATTGTGGGAGGGGTGTTCCAAGCCACCTCCTGAGACACCCTCACCATATTTGGTTCTCCAGTCAACTGTGCCCTTGCTGTACAGTGGCACCCACTTATTTCCTTAACCAACTCGGGGGCAAGTATTCTGAGATTGTATCCCGCACCTTGCGAAGGCCTCTGCCACTTTATTGCACGAGGAAATGTTAGGCTTTCGGGCATGATCTTTTCCATGCATTCACATTTACTTTGCTTAAGCACCTTATTCTTGTACTGTTAGCAGGTGGAACATCTGGGTGCATTGATCTGAAAAGGTCTGACTTATCTAAGCAGCCCTTAGCATGATTCACTCTCATTTCATTTGGAACGTCTGCCTCATCCTCTCTGTCAAGTGGCAGAGTTCGCTGTCCTCCAGTTCTGAGATGAGGGAGGGTCGTGAGCAGCCTTCTCCATCACGTGTTTCAGGCTTCCACATCCCACTCAGCATGTGCCCTTGTCTTCTGGCTGCCTTGTTCCTAATGTCCATTTTAAAAGGCCTTCATGCTGCCTGTTCTGCCTCTTGCACTCAATGATCATGTGGTTCCTTCCTCCCTGCCTTTTAAACGTTCTCTCTGGGTAGACAAGCTGCTATCTTACCTTTCCCTCCTTCAAGCTTTTGGCTTTCTTCTTAATGTCCTTTCTTGGTTTTAGATCAGCAAAAGTCTCTTAACTGTATCATTTGATGCATCTTGTCTTTGTGTTTCTGTTGGCGATAGTCTTCCTTTTGTCTTTCTGAGGTAAGTATACAGGAAATTTGAGATCTAACTTCTTCAGGCAGGCTAAGATCTCTGTCTCTTTCTCTTTCTCTCAGGTTATACTGAATTGTTCAGCCCTGCAGAGTTTATTACACTTGTTAAGTAGTCCTAAAGAATCGATTAAAAAGGAAGCATGTTGGACAATATCAAATATCACAGCTGGAAACAAAGCCCAGATTCAGGTAACCAAGCTACAATTGGTTCATATGTTTGCCAGTATAAAATCAAATCCTAGGCCTGTAGCTGGGTATGAGGTTTTGACAGAAGAATTTGCCCATTCTTGTGTGTTTCTGTTACAGTTTTCAACAAACTTTATAAATGCAAGATTTAAACTGAGAAGCTTTGGGAAAACAACTCTAATTTTTAACACTCCTTCCACCAAACAGAAATTGTGCAGTTCAAAATTCTGCTTTTTATAATTAGAATAGCCTGTGTCACACCCTTTTCTGCTGGCATAAGTATGGGTAATGGCACATGAATCTGATGACTAACACTGGATCACATTTGTGTCTTGAAATGAATTCTAGGAAGAAGGCTTTAGGCTTGCCAACCTATACACACTTACCTGGAAACAACATGGGACTTGCTTCAGAGTAGTTGTACAGAGGATGGCACTGTTAAGCAGCCCTATTTGTTTTTCAGACAGTCATAGATGCCAACATTTTCCCAGCTCTAATAAATATTTTGCAAACTGCTGAGTTTCGGACAAGAAAAGAAGCAGCTTGGGCTATTACTAATGCAACGTCTGGTGGCTCTGCTGAGCAGATCAAGTAAGTAGCAGTAAAGTGCTCAAAATGGATTGATTTGAAGGTTCACATCAGCACTCCCAAACGAAGATCCTTTAAGGTCAAAGGGTTGGTGCTGAGGGTTGGTGCCATGATGTTTCTCCTCACCCCAACCAGGAGTGCCACTTCTATGCATTCATGTTATTCAGGATGGTATATATCACCTGTTTGATTGGCCTATTCTAAAACTTATGAAACAAAGGGAGAAACAGTTTTCAAGATGCTGGTTTTTTATTTATTTTTCCAAAGTTGAAGAGCCTGACACATTTCGGCCTAATCTTTATACGGCCTTCTTCAGGGAGCTGTAAGCATTTAAAATACATATTGTAAAAAACATGGTGGGAACAACATGAGTTAAAATATATTCTCATTATAAAATCAAGTTGACATGTTGCCTCAGAGGCCTATGTACATATTTTTGCAACATTTTAAATTATTACAAAAGGACAAATTGCATTTGAGAGAGTTTGGGGAGATTACAGGATTACAAGTAAATTGGGGAAAATCCGAAATGATGTTATTTAATTATAATAAAGAGGAAAGGGAGGAGTGTAGTATAAAATTAGGTTTTAAGATTAAAAATATAGTGCACTATTTAGGAGTTAATATTATGAAAGATTTAGAAAAGTTAGAAGAAATTAATTTTAATAGCTTGAAGAAACAGATAATGAAAAAATTAGAGGCTTATAGGAAGTTAACAATTATTAAGGAACGAGATAGATTAAAAAGTTTAAAACCAAGTGGATTAAACGAAGATCTGGAACTATGCCCATTATTGTGACTCAGCAAAAAAATGCTGGAGGGGGGGGGGGGAACTCTCTACAGATAATAGCACAATGACCCTGACATTTACTTAAAAGATAACACCTGACCAAAAAGAAAAAAAGTGTGCAGGGTTATAACACAAGGCTCTGCATACCACTCTTTTCAATTGTTATTTATCAGAGAAAGAAATTCTGTTGAGAGGAAGATCTTTGCAAATACCTTCCTACAAGTAAGATTTCACAGATATTCTTTTGATTAGAAATGTATTGCATGTATGTAATGAAATACTAGTGTACAAAGCAATTTGTCCTTTTGTAATAATTAAAAATGTTGCAAAAATAGTTTACATATGTACATAGGCCTCTGTGGCAACATGTCAACTTGATTTTATAATGAGAATATATTTTAACTCATGTTGTTCCCACCGTGTTTTTTACAGTATGTATGTTAAATGCTTACAGCCCCCTGAAGAAGGCCGTATAAAGATTAGGCCGAAATGCGTCAAAGGGCTCTTCAACTTTGGAAAAATAAATTAAAAATCACCATCTTGAGGACCTGTTTCTCCCTTTGTTTCATCGGATTTGGATGCTTTTCTCTCCCTGCTTTTGCTCTTCTAAAACTTCCCTTTCTTGAACAGTTAGTTGTTCAGTTTCCCTGTACCGCTGATGGAATACTTAAGTAGGAGTGAATGAACCACTCACTGTTCCTCTCTAGAATATACTTCTTGACATACACCTACCACATCCTGCTTGAGCCATTTTTCATTGTAACTTTCAAAGCTATCTGCAGTTTTTAAAGTGAGTTAAAGTGAGTTTAAAGTGTACACAGGTGGTGCCATGTTGTCAAGATGAATCCTCTCGTCGTCTTGAATTTCATTCCATTGTGGTTTTCAGGTATCTGGTAGAACTTGGCTGTATCAAACCACTCTGTGACCTCCTTACAGTGATGGACTCGAAGATTGTGCAGGTAGCACTTAATGGGCTTGAAAACATCCTGAGGCTTGGTGAGCAAGAAGCCAGGCGAAGCGGCACTGGCATTAACCCGTATTGTGCACTCATTGAAGAAGCCTATGGTAAGGAGGAGGAGGAGGAGGTGTGATAGAGAGCCAGATGAGCAGAATCAGTCGATTTTGCTTTTAATTGCCATTGCTCAGTATAATTCCAAACAGACATGAAGCAAAATGGCACCCTATCAGTGTATGTGGAGGCAACATATTATAAATCCTCTTGCCGTAATTTGCTCCCAAGTATTCTTCTGTAAACAACACCTGTTGCAATCTCTGTTGCCTTTAATTTTTCAGTTCCGGTAACGGTTGAGCCTTTAATTTTTCAGTTCCGGTAACGGTTGAACATTTCTACAGAAAAATGCTGTATACATTTTATTGTGGTTTTTCCTTTGTAAATATATGCAGGGTTTGGGAAGCATTTATTATTCCTTATATTAGTGATTGCTTATGCTCTGCATCATAACCAAAATCTTGCAGTCAACCTCAGGGTCTCACTGGAAGACTGGCCAGAGCATAAACATGTTCTAATCACATTTGCTGGGATTGTAACATTGAGAAGTTTGCAGAGTGTTTTGCCTTCATATTTTGGTACTGCATTCTGCCCTGCCTAAGCAGCACTTTCAGGGTCTGAGGTAATGAAAGGTAGGAAAAGGCTCTGCTGACGGAGCAGCTCTAGCAGCAGTGGGATCATGAACACCTTTGAGCAACATCCAACGTTGCAGCAGGTGTTCCCCCTCTCTCCTCCCCCCTAGAGTTCACTGGGCCCCCAAGGAACTTGCTCTGGAGGAAGCTGCTCTGGAGACGATTTTGAGGGCACAAAAGGGGCTGCCGGGGAAAGGTGGAATTGCTGTCTCAGCGACAGAAGGAGTTGCCAGTGGAAAAATCTCAATGGATTCCACCCTCTGTGGTGTTTGTAAATTGAACATAGCTAGTCTTCTGAACGATTTTCACGGGCGCTGCAGTTGATAGCCTAATCTCTGTCTCTCCCTGGATTGGGAAAGAGGGTGACTAGCACAGTGTGTCTTCATGTTCCAGATATGAGGGGGTTTGTGTTTTCCTTGCAGGCCTGGATAAGATTGAATTTCTACAGAGCCATGAGAACCAAGAAATCTACCAGAAGGCTTTTGATCTGATTGAGCACTACTTTGGGACAGAAGAGGAGGACAGCAGTATTGCCCCACAAGTAGATCTTGGCCAGCAGCAGTACATCTTCCAGCAGTGTGAAGCTCCCATGGAAGGCTTCCAGCTCTGAGGCGCTCCTGTGTGCTGTGTTGCTCTGCCCAGCAAGTCCTAATGTAGAGAGCTCTGAGTTGGTCCTGTTTTCCATAAATTTGTGTGAGCTCATTTGTTTGCTTTGCACACACACTTCCTTAAACACAACTGGGAAACACTTGGCTCTTAGTTGTAGGGTGCCACTTTGGTAAGGGCTTACCATAGTAGCTGTTGTGCCCACCTCCTCTTCAGAGCTGGGGCACCTCTGTAAAGATGACCATTTTCCCCCAATGAAATATACACTGAAGTGGTATAAAGCTAGATTCTAAAACAAGGGTGGAGTGAGTGTGTGTGTGCGCGCGCGCTCGCGTGTGCATTGCAGTGCTCTTGCTGTCACGGAGAGGCTTTGAGAGACTCTTTCCCTCCGCACGCGTTTGGGTGCCTGCCTCATTCGTTGGATTTGAGATTTAATGCTCGCACAGAACTTGAATGGTGGTGGTGTTGTGTGTGACAGCCCCCATTCCTGTTTATATATATATATATATATATATATATACGTACATATGATACTTACAGATATTGGAATGAGCTCCCTGCACTTAGAGCTGCCAGTGAATAAGCTTCTCCAGGTTCTAAGAACACTGAACAATTGACAACAAGGTGACTTCTATGCTGCCGTATGGACTGCATGGGATTTGGAGTTCTCTTCTATTTGCACAAGGAATGGGGAATTGGGCCATCTCTCTGTACCTTCTCAGAGCCACAGCTAGTGCTCTTGTGAAGACACCCTAAATTGTGCCAGGGATAGAGGAACTTTACTGCTCATCTACCACAGCATAAATTGGCTCTATGTTCAAACTGAACCTTTCATGTTTTGAAATTGGCCCTCATCGTTACTGCTGGGAAATCTCTGCTTGCGTTTTTGTACACAGCTTGGTCAACCAGGGCTCTGTATATCACTTTTTGTTGTACATTCTTACTATGCTAAACTATTGATGCAAGGAGAATATTGGTTCCCTGTTGCATCTGCTATCATGAACTGTAGCTTCTAAGACAGGCCACGAAGAACTTGAGCTTTAGCAGCTTCTTTACAAGCCAGCAAATCTCTCTCTGTCTAATGGAATCTAACTCTTTCAAGTGAGGTATGTATTTCGCAGCTACACTACAACCACTTCAGTTGTGAAATCATCTGCCTAGTCTCAGTTGCACCTCTCATTTAGTCCTCAATGCGCAAAGAGTGGATCTTTGGTGAAATATCAGCACTTCAAGTTCCTGCAACAGCCAAGGGTGTCTCAGCAGTTTTCATGTAGTATTTGTAGAATGCCCTTTTGACTAACACCAAGGTTGTGGCTCTCCAGCATGCTTGGACTGAAGGCATTGGATGTGAATGCCAGTGGCTTTGATTTTCTTCTCCCATTCCAATGCCAGCTGACCATGACAGCATAGTATTATTTTAACATAGCAGCAGTGTTGTTCTTCTGTGAATGCTTGGACATTGTAGGGGGCTTGCACCCTCTCCCAAATTGAGTGGTGTCTTTAGTCATCTTGGCCTTTCAGAGGACAACAGATGTTGTGCATCCATAATAAATTCTGTAATCAGAATCGCTTGACAAATCCGTGTTACAATTAACAGAAGATAACTAGCATCGTCCACACACACAATGCTTCGTCAGAATGTTAGGAGGTCCAGTCTCATCAATGTTTTGTGTGAATGACCCTCCCAAGGAAGTCCTCACAGTTGCCACTTTTATCCATTCCTCAACAGCCTCCACCCTCAAGTTACTTTCTTTAATGTAATGCTGCTTTACTACTGAAGGAGCATTTTAGGTTACCACTGTGAACCTCTGTTGGACTTCCAATTGTTTGTGATTTTAGGATTTTAAAATTAGGGCTGAAATAGGGATGCGCTTTGCAATAAACTAATCCCCCATTTTGGTGATTGTGGGGAGGGTCCCCTATGAGGGCACGAATCCATGACACCTAACATTAACCCATGGGTTGTTGTGTTGAGCAAACCCAGACGCAATAACAAACCATGGTTTATTGTTGGATTTTGAACTCTGGGTTGTTTAAACCAAGAGTAGTTGCTATGTGTGAATTCAGAACATGCAAAAGTGGTCAGAAGGCCTAGCTGCTCTACATGCTAGTATTAAAGCTCTGCAAAGGCATTTGGGATACAGGGAGAAGGTGAAGGAGGGAAACAAACTATCCAGGGATTGAGAAAACAAGCCATGGTTTGTTAATGATTTGCTAGACTAAACGCAAATTAAGGTTTTGTGTGAACCAGGTTGCTGTTTATGGCACCAAAACTACAGATGGAAGAAAGCTACAGCCAGGGAAGCAAATAGTATGCAAGAAAGTTTAAGGTAAAGATTCATGAAACTTATGGGCAAAAAGTACAGTACAGCCCATTTTTAAAAAAATTAGATGGGTAATCCTTAATAACAACCTCAATGTTGCCTTTATGTCTATAGTTAATAATCGTGTTTGTTTTTTAAAGGGTGGTAGAAGCACTGAGGAATAGCAATCTTGTTTCAGCTTCCAGATTTTTTTGTGGCTGGGTTTTTTAAAGTGTAAATTACCAATGACATGTCATTTCTATAAGGTTTGTTTTAAATCATGTACTTTATTTGATAGATTTATTCAGGGGGGAGCTACATATTTTGTAAGCCAACTTCAGTGAAGTGTGCATGTGATACTGAAATGTTTCACATACACAAATACTGAGTGTGTGTATATGTGTGTGCATACCTAGAGTACATATCCATATACACACTCCTCCAGTGTGTGTGCTAATGTGTATGTATATATGTATATTTACACACATTCTTTATCTTTCTCACACTGAATTTTTTTTCTTCCAAGCTAGTGAGAATGTGGTGCATCGGTGTTCCTGCTAGGAAATAATGACAATTCTCTCTTTAAAGGGGTGAATTAAACCATAACTACATCCAACGAAATGAGTGGTGTCTTTTTTTAAAAAAGGACAGAGCAAATGTAGTTTTCTTTTATCTAGTATAGTAACAGTGTAGGTATACAAATCAGAATGGTCTGTATAATCCAGAATTGAATACTTGAAAAATTGCTGGTAATTGAGGATGTATGAGATGGAACTGATGCGGTCATGAGGCTTGGAAAAGTAACCAGAAACCTCAAGACACTTCCTGGCAGTGCTGTTTGTACCAGTGTGCAAATATTCTTCCATTGAATACATTGTTAACCAAACAATTTGACGCTAGAAATATATCTTGCTGGAAGGGGTGAGACAAACATTCTATTTTTTGCTGGGGGAGGAAGGATAGGATCCTAGAGTAGGTGGTGCTTTCTGTCTCTACCAGCAAGCATGCGTGGATTGAATGTCCCCCTGGAAGAGGACTCTCTGCCATCCTACTGTGATTTGAAAGAAGGAAGCTCAGAGCTGCTGCCTTATTCCCCGCTTAAAACCACGGTACAGGTCAGAGCTGTCCTGATCTTTTCCATTTGGGGGCACAGATCTTTGCTCTTAACAACAGACTCTATGACAGCATACAATGATTTCTGCATATGCACCTGTGGACAAGCCACAGAAGGTAGAGTAGGTGAAGGTGGGGAGAAAAAAATGAATTTAAAATACCTTCTGAAATGCAGGTGGTTCAGTTGTGATATCAAGTCTATTGCAGAGAAGCTACATAGTTATGCTTACGCATTTTGAGGGGGGGAAGTCTCTTGCTTCCAAAAACTTTAATAAGGGAAGGAACCCCATAATATGTCTTTATTTTCTTCCATACTGACCATCAGAGTTCAACATGGAAAGGTAAAATACTTATCTTGGAGATAAAATACTGAGGATAAACTTTATCGTCTACCCTAGACCATGGAATGCTATTATTAGTGGGGGGGGGGGGGGGTATGCCTCTAATGAAGAGGGATTGCATAGAGAGCTATGCATCAAAGATCAGTTGCCTCATTTTATGTTAATTGTGCACTGCCTGGAAAGCCTCGGCTATTAGGCAGTATAAAAATGTAATAAATTTCTGAAAATACCTTTAATTTGTTCAAAGGAGCCAAGGAATATGAATACACATGTGCACACAGATCTAAGGATCGTTCTTGTCTTGTCGTTCCTGGAGGATGTGGTCAATTGTGAACTGGGGTCAGATCTCCAAAAACTGGCTTCTCCCTCTACCCTTGTTTAGCAATGGTCCACTATGGTGGCCATTATAGGGAGTGGAGGACAGGATGGGGTCAGGCTGGGCTCTGCCAGCATGCTTGGCAAAGGCTATACAAAGTATAAGCCTATAAGCATTCAGATGAGGAATCACTTTAAAAATTAATACTATCCTTTTATCCTAATAAAAAGGCCTAGAACTGTTTTTCCCCTGATGAATTTCTAGAGGTCACTGTCAAGCTCGAAGAAATATCAGATGTTAAAATCTATCCCCATAGGGTCTGCACACAACTAGACAATTCTTACTTAACCAAGGTTCCTTCCAGATGGTTGCTGCCCTTGTGAATGTATTACATACCAGGAAATCAGAGAAAAATTACCTCCTCGCAGCAACACTAATCAGCAAGACTGTTTGGTACTACATTTACGAGTTTATTCACAAGTTACTGATGTACCCAGGCTAGGTCTGCTTAGACTCACAGGGCAGGTCTCAACTCTACTGCTGTAGATTATAGAGATGAGGCACACCAAATCTGATTCAGTGAGCATGTTACTTTCAAAAGTATTCTAGAAGCTATAAAAAAACGAAAAAAAGACCTCACCAAAATAGCAACATTTATTCATAACCCTCAGAAGAGGGAATATCTGGTACCATCTCTGCAATAAGCTAGCATAAGCATTCAACAGGGAGCTGGCAATAATAGACCCTGTCTTTCTTTTAAAAGGAGGCCATGGTGCTTGCACTGAAGTCTACACTTGAAAAGTGCTGTTTGGAGGTGAAAGAAAGTCTCCACACATAGGCCATCCAAGAGTGATCCTGCTGTTATAAGGCATCAAGTAGTTTTAATTCTAGCTTTTGGTTAACTGATTGATTTATGGTAAAAATTTACTTGCAAATGAGATAGCAAATACATTTGTATTTAAATTCTCAGCCAGGTTTGACATCTTTTTTTTGACCATGATGAGAGGAAACACCCTGAAATTACAACCCCATAATTTATTTGAAATTAAGTCCCAGTGAATAAAGTGTGATGTACTCCTTTAAAAACCTGTATAGGCTCCGGCTGTAGGAAGCTGCCCCAGAGGTCTAGAAAGTACATGAGGAAGAGAGCTCCCAGAGAGCAAGTGAACAGGGAGAGCAAACAGGAGTTTGTCAAGGGGAGTGTAGTGAAAGAGGAGACCAAGGCAAAGAGGAGAGAGGCCTCCAGTAAATCCAGGAGGCTGCCGATTCAAAGTGGCCATGTGCTTGCCATATGCTCCTAAGTACTGATTCAAAGGGGTGTGGCCTGATTGCTCTCTGCAACTGAGTGGGCGGGGAGATTCATTCTGTTTCCTGACTCAAGAGAAGAGGAAGCTGCCCCAGCTGGTCTAGAAGGTACATAAGGAAGAGAGCACCCCAGACAGCAAGCGATCAGAAAAAGCAAGCAGAAATTTGTCAGGGAGAGGTCCTTAACAAAATTCCAGTACAATCGGAAAGGCAGAAACAAAATGGAAATGGAGACAGTGGACGGAGAGTGGTGGTGACCTGCAACGTGTGTGCAATGTTTGTGTTCCTCCCTGAGATCAACATGGCATACACCTGCAACAAGTGCAAGCTGGTTGCATTATTGGAAGAAAAGGTGAAAGTCCTTGAGTGATGAGTGTCCATCCTCCAAGGAATAAGAGAAGGTGAAGAGTTCTTAGAACGGTGGAACAGCAACAGCAACAAGAAGCACAAGAGATCGAAGAGCAACAGCAAGCCAAAGCAGAAATGGAGAACGCTGAGATGAGGAAAGCCAATGAAGAGGAAACTCCTTGGAAAAGGGTGACAGGAGCAGAAGTAGAAGACACTCTGCACCAGTGGAACCATTAGTTATGTTAACTGCTTTGAGCTACTGGAGGATGAGACTGGAGGACAGCCTGCAGTAGAAGAATTACAGGGGACCCCGTGCAACAGTGAACAAAAGGCAGGTCAGTCAACCATAAAGAAGAGTAGTCATTGTGGGAAACACCCTGCTGCGTGGGATTGAAACCCAAATATTTCGCAAAGACCCATGGACTTGCCAGGTATGCTGTCTCCCTGGAGCACAGATTAGAGATGTGACTGAAGGGTTGCCAAAGCTCATAAAGCCCACTGACACATAGCCTTTTCTTCTCATCCGTGTGGTAACAAATGATATTGCCAATTGGAGCTATGAAGAAACCACATCAGACTTTGAAGTTCTAGGAAGGAATCTCAAGAACTTTAGGGCCCAGATAGTTTTCTCATCCATTCTCCTAGTTCTTGGAAGAGGATTAGAAAGGGAAAAATACTCTGGGTGAACGACTGGCTACGAAGGTGATGCCGACGCAATTCGGATTCTGGGACCACGGACTATGCTACTTGGAAGATGGACTGCTGTCAAGGGATGGGTTGCACCTCACAAGGGCTGGGAAAAATGTGTTTGGCCACAGCTTGAAGAACCTCATCAAGAGGGCTTTAAACTGAATCCTACGAGGGCGGGAGATATAAACTTTGAGACAACAATGGATGAAGGCTTATGCACCATAACATAAAGAACAGCTCCAGCTGCGCCCCAAAATAGTGTTCAGAACAATGTTCGAAGGAAGCCAGACTATAAAACACGTGATCTTCGATGTCTATATACTAATACCCATAGTATGGGAAACAAACAGAACGAACTTGAACCCTTAATACATGAAGGCAAATACGACTTGATAGGTATAACTGAAACTTGGTGAGATGATTCCCTTGACTGGAATATAGCAATTAAAGGATATAACTTGTTCAAAAAGAACAGAAGAAATAGAAAGGGAGGCGGAGGCGCACTATATGATAAAAATACTTATCCCTGCACAGAAATACAAAAAGATGAGCCTGGGAGCCCCATCGAGAGTATCTGGATTAAAATAAATGAGGAAAGGAATAAAAGGAACATGATAGTCAGAGTCTACTATCGACCACCCAATCAAGGTGAAGACGAGGATGAAACTTTTGAAAAGCAAATTGCCAGTGTTTCAAGGAAATCCAATGTAGTAGTAATGGGGGACTTCAATTACCCTGATATCTGTTGGGAGACAAATTCTGCCAAAAGTGGCCCCTCCAAGAAGTTCCTGACGTGTGGCTGATAACTTTCTCCTACAGAAAGTAAAGGAAGGAACTGGAGGATCGGCTATCCTTGACTTGATACTGACCAATAGGGATGACTTAGTGGATAAAGTGGCAGTTCTCTGGGGGAAAGTGACCACATCATACTTGAGTTTTTTATTTTAAAAAAGCAAAAGCGGAGTGCAGCCATATGAATACTCTGGATTTCAGGAAAGCCGATTTTAATAAACTCAGAACTATGATAAGTACGGTCCCATGGCAAGTGACCCTATTGAGAAAAGGAGTGGGAGTTTTTTAAAAAGGAAATTTTAAAGGCACAATGAGCTTAGGCTAGCAAGGGATGCTAAAACTATTAAAAGGCTTTCTTCAGATATGTGAATAGTAAAAGACAGTGGAAAGAAATGATGGTTCAACTGCTTAATGAGGTTGGCAAATTGATAACAGATGACAAAGAAAACTGAAGTGCTCAATTCCTACTTTAGCACAGTCTTCTCAAAGCAGGTCTATGACCCCCCTGGAAAAAGTGAAGTACAAGGTGACGGGGCAGGATTGCAGTTTGAGATTGATAAACAAATGGTCAAGGAAAACCTAATTTCTTTGAATGAGTTCAAATCTCCGGGGCCCAACGAGCTGCATCCTAGAGTAATAAAGGAGCTGGCAGAAGAACTCTCAGAACCACTGTTTATTATCCTTGCAAAATCATGGAAGACGGGTGAAGGGCTAATGTTGTCCCTATCTTCAAAAAGGGCAAAAAAGAGAAACGTGAGAATTATAGACCAGTCAGTCTGACATCCATCCCTGGGAAAATTTTGGAGCAGATTATAACAAAGTCAATCTGTAAACACCTTGAAAACAATGCAGTGATTACTAGAAACCAGCACAGATTTGTCAAGAACAAATCCTACCTGACTAATCTGATCTCATTTTTTGATCAGGTAACCTCTCTTGTGGACTGTGGGAATGCTGTGGACATCATATATCTTGACTTTAGCAAAGCTTCTGACAAAGTGCCCCTTGACATTCTGATTCACAAAGTAGTGAAAAGTGGGCTAGATGGAACAACTATTAGGTGGATCCACAGTTGGCTACAGAATCGAACTCATAGTGTGCTTATCAATGGTACCTTCTCAAACTGGGGGGAGGTACCAGAGGGCTCAGTCCTGGGCCCAGTGTTCTTCAACGTTATTAATGATTTGGACGAGGAGGTGCAGGGAATGCTAATTAAATTTGCAGATGACACAAAATTGGGTGGGATGGCTAATACCCTGAAAGACAGAAATACATTTCAAAGTGATCTTGATAAGCTGGAGTGCTGGGCTGAAAACAACAGAATTAAATTTAATAGGGATAAATGGCAAGTTCTACACCTAGGAAAAATAAACCAAATGCACAGTTACAAAATGGGGGATACTTGGCTCAGCAATACTACGAGAAGGATCTTGGAATTGTAGACCACAAATGCTATTTTGGGCTACATTAATAGAAGTATAGCTTCCAAATTGTGCGAGGTACTGGTTTCCCTCTAATTGGCACTGGTTAGGCCTCATCTTGAGTATTGTGTCCAGTTCTGGGCACCACACTTCAAGAAGGATGCAGACAAACTGGAGCATGTTCAGAAGACGGCAATGAGGATGATTAGGGGTCTGGAAACAAAGCCCTATGAGGAGAGACTGAAAGAACTGGTATGTTAAGCCTGGAGAACAGAAGACTGAGGGGAGACATGATAACGCTCTTCAAGTACACAGAGGAGGGCCAGGATCTCTTCTCGATCATCCCAGAGTACAGGACACAAAACATCGGGTTCAAGTTCAGGAAGCCAGATTCCGGCTGGACATTAGGAAAATCTTCCTGACTGTTCAAACAGTACGACAATGGAACCAATTACCTAGAGAGGTCATGAGCTCTCCCACACTAGAGGCATTTCAGAGGCAGCTGGACAATCAGGTATGCTTTATGGTGGATTCCTGCATTGTGCAGGGGTTTGGCCTTGATGGCATTACAAGCCCCTTCCGACCCTACTATTCTATGATTCAGGACTAATCAATTCGTAAACTACAAAGTTCATAATTACATATCCCTCCCAAAAATCAGGATGGACTCTGCTGTTGTGAGACTTCCATCATTCTGTATTTTGTGTTCTGAGCACTTATTCTGCACTGAAGCACAATCAGATGTGCTAATTTCCTGAAACAAGAAAGGTGCCTGAGACTATCAAGATCAGCAGAAAGGGCTTTAGGATGATATCACTGGAATAGGTAACCACAACAATTAGAGATTACCGTGCAATAAAGGCACAGCTTGTGGGTAAAAAGCAAGTGTACTTACAGCCCGTTACGACTGTTTTAACACACATTTGCACATGAGTACACACACTTGTGCACCAATTTATTTTTAAAATCCTACATATGTTATTAACCACTGAAGATGGGTTTTCAAGCCCATCTATCACATAAGCACAGGGCAATGTGGTTTTACAGTGTTTTAATTACAGCCAGTATAATTACATCCAGAACTGAAGGAACAGATTTAATACCTGGAATTTAGTCTTCTGGCAAAATAAACAGTTATTTGATGTTTAGCAAAATATGGAATCTTCATGATTGCTACACAATTTCTGAACGGTGTAAAGGAATAGGAAAAAGTAACATGCATTCCTCAAGTTGCTGCTCCGTAACTGAAGAGTGATCCTAGGTTTTGTGCCTTCTCTTCTAATGTTCTTCCTATTGACTATGGCTTGGCAGAAGAACTTCGAGCTGCTTCCTCTCTCCAGAGGGCTTTTTTCTCCAGGTTTTGGCTTGTCAGGGATTCATGCCGTCCAACAGCCTACAACAAAGGGCGCAGAATAAGAGACATTAGAAGCTTTCATTAAGAGTACCCATGTCACGCAGCTATTCAATGTGTTGGTTCATATGTTCACAAGGGAAATAAACCTCAGTGGCTGGTTTCTCCCACTGTGTGTGCCAGTCAGATTTCCCTAATTTATCCTTGCTGGCATGGCTTGTTGCGGGGAGAGGGGCAGCAAACCTCAAATAAGTGAACGACACCCCATGGGTTATTTGAGGATTGCTGTCCCTGCAAACAAGCCATGCTGTCTGGGTTCAGACAATATGGGAAGCCATGCCAGTGAGGGTAATTAGAGAAATCTGGCCAGCTGACACAGCGGGCTTAACAAGCCACCATGGCTTATTAACCACACTGTGAACATGTGAACTTGAAGTCTTTGACAAATTAATAGACACTGCAACTTCATAAGTCTCTCTACTCCTAAAACTGAACTGTAGGGAAATAATCATAATAATGGATAATAACCATTTATATAGTGCTCTTGAGTGTTCAAGAGACCTTATAGCTATTGGCCTTGTTCAGACAACACACTAAACCATGATGGTTAAGCATTTTGAGCTAAATATTATGGCTTGGTGTGTGACTTAGTGTGTCATGTGTACCATTCCTAACCATGGTGGCTACATAACCACAGTTTAAACATGCACCACACTTATCACTTGCTGCAAAAGGGTTAGCAGCCTGACCATGGCTTAGCATGTCATCTGAACAGGCCCACTGACAACACACGGAATTCTGAAATTTAGGAGAAATCTCTATTCTCATCCTTCCTGACTTTGTTCCCAATTTCCTTGTCTCCCCCACCCTTAAGTATTTTTATTTTATTATTTTATTTCCAGGTTTTCTTTAGTAGGAGAACAAGCGCCCTCCTTTCCTCTCTCCAGTAATACAAATTTGTTATTTAATTATTTTTCTAAGAGAACAGTTGCCGTAGTCGATGAGGCTCTTTTATTCCCACTCTCTCTCTCTCTCTGTTAGCTCTTTTGTACTCACCTGTTTCCCTGAAATAACCATAATTATGCAGCCCAGAATTGTCAACGCAATCATTAGGTAGCTGACCTTCACACGCATCTTGTTCCTCGCTGTATCTACCATTTCAAACCTTTAAAGAGCAAACATAATGTTGTCGGATCCTAGTTTACATGGCTTTGCCAGTCAGAGAAACATCAAAGGAAGAAACACAGCTGAAGGGTAAACTCTATGCTGCAATCTGAAGGCCAAAGAGGACTTGCACATGTCATTTGTTCCTAATCGTCAGTACTCTTGATTGTAATCATCGGCACATTTAAATAAAATTCAGAGGCTTGGGTCTATGAAACTCACTGCCACAGTTTTTAATCAAGTTCCCAATTAGACCTCACTGTTAGAGAATGCTACCTCAATTATTAAACCTTGAACTAATGACAACAAAATAAATCCTCTATGCCTAAACGAAATTCAGCAGACTGGTTCCTATGGAGTAACACCACCATTACAGACAACTTTTTCAAAACTTTCAAAACGAATACAAGTTAGGAAATAAAATGTCAACACTTCAAATAAAAGGTTGAGATTGTTTTAACAGTTCTTAAATTACATATGCTTTGGTTACCATTGTAAATAGATCAGAGTTTGTCTTCCCAAATAAGCTCTCAGTGGCTTTTCTTTTGGATTTCCCTAAACCCTACCCAATCATTTCATCAATAACAGACGCTGTACACACCAGCCTTCCTCTGCTTCCAGCAATTCCTGCTTTTTCTGACTTTAGGGATGGATGATTCAGATGTTTCAGGGACTACTTACTGAAGTTCCCCCAGTAAATAGGAACATAAAATGTATTATGTGTTGGTTTTCTCGTGAAATCATGTTTGGTATATTAAATTTAAAAGTACAATTGAATAATTACAAATTTACTAACTAAATTTACTTTTAAATGTTTAAAATTTTAGTTATTTTATGATCAAACCATACATTATACATCTTCTGTTCCTAAAGTAGCAACATGAACTTATGATCTATAAAGAGCACTAAAAAGATTAAGTACCGTATATTTTTCAACTGGATGGAAGTTGTAGGCCAAAACGTCTGGAGGGCCACAAGTTGCCCACTCCTGAGGGTGCAAATGGGAAAGCCAAAGAAAGATCTGCCTGGTGGGATACTATGGATGTTAAGAACATAGGGCAGGGATAGGCAACCTTTTTGGGCCGAGTGCACATTTGGCAATCTGAGGAACTGTCCTGAGCACCACCACAAAATGGCTTTCGTGGGAGGCATGACAAAGGAGAAGTAATCTACCCAAATCATTGAGCAGAACATAGAGGTGGGATTTGCACCTCAATATACTAAACAACTCCTTTGAACCCACCATTTGCAGCATCAACATATTTCTATTTCACTGCAATCCCAGCTTCCAATAAGAAAATGTGTTAATAAAAAAGTGGGGTACGGCCCTTGGTGGGTGCCATGAAATGTGCATTGGTATCCACAGGCACCAAGCATTTCTAGTACAGCATCCTGTTTCCATCAGTGATCATACAGATCCCTCTAAGAAGACTGCAAGTAGGGCATACAGGCAATAGCCCTCCCCTGCTATTTACCCTCTTGCTTATATTCCAACACTGCTTCTATACACATCAGTTCCATTTGCCTCTTGATAGCACTTATCCTCCTTGAATTTGTCTGATCCTGTATGGGGGTGTGGAAACCCATCCAGATGTTCATAGAATCATAGAATAGTTGGGCTGGAAGGGGGCTATAAGGAATCCACCTTAAAGCATCCCTGACAGATGGTTGTCCAGCTGCCTCTTGAAGGCCTCTAGTGTGGGAGAGCCCACAACCTCCCTAGGTCATGGGTTCCATTGTCGTATTGCTCTAACAGTCAGGAAGTTTTTCCTGACGTCCAGCCGGAATCTGGCTTCCTGTCACTTGAGTGCAGTCGAAAAGGGAAAGAAGCACCACTAAAGCAGAATTGAAAAAGAGACGAGCTCTGGTGCTAATGAAGTTGTTAAAAAAAAATTGTGGTTTGATTGGTGAATAAAAAGCTCAAATGTTTCAAATTTTTAAATCCTTCCTCAGGAGCTCATAATAGAAGACACAAAACCCAGTGACAGGAATGTAAACTGTTTTTGTTGATAATACAATCTTAGCTTTCTTTTCTGCATTATTGCGAAGAACTGCAACTGTTCGAAACATTGAGCTTTTTATTCATCAATAAACAGCAAAAAATAACTTCATTAGCACCAGAGCGCGTCTCTTTTTCAATGCCTGTAACTTGTGCCTGTTATTCCATGTCCTGCACTCTGGGATGATGGAGAAGAGATCCTGGCCCTCCTCTGTGTGACAACCCTTCAAGTACTTGAAGAGCATTATCATGTCTCCCCTCAGTCTTCTCCTCCCAAGGATAAACATGCCCAGTTCTTTCAGTCTCTCCTCATAGAATTTTGTTTCCAGACTCCTGACCATCCTCACTGCCCTCCTCTGAATCCCCTCCAGATTGTCTGCTGCTTCCTTCTTGAAGCATGGTGCCCAGAACTGGATGCAATACTCAAGGTGAAGCCTAACCAGTGCCGAATAGAGGGAAACCAGTACCTTGCTCAATTTGGAAAATATACTTCTATTAATGCAGCCCAAAATGGCATTTGCTTCTTTTACAGCCACATCACACTGTTGGCTCATATTCAGCTTGTGATCTACCACAATTCCAAGATCTTTCTCGCTTGTAGTATTGCTGAGCCAAGTATCCCCCATCTTGTAACTGTGCATTTGATTTCTTTTTCCTAGGTGTAGAATCTTGGCATTTCTCTCTATTAAATTTCATTCTGTTGTTTTCAGCCCAGCACTCCAGCTTATGAAGATCACTTTGAAGTTTGTTTCTGTCTTCCAGGGTATTAGCGATCCCACCCAATTTTGTGTCATCTGCAAATTTGATAAGCATTCCCTGCACCTCCTCATTCAAATCATTTAATAAAAATGTTCACAAGCACTAGGCCCAGGACTGAGCCCTGCATTAGCCCGCTCGTTACCTCCCCCCAGTTTGAGAAGGTACCATTGATACCAACTGTGAATCCACCTAACAGGTGTTCCATCCAGCCCACTTTTAGCTAATTTGCTAATTGAATGTCATGGGGTACTTTGAAATGTGGTGCCCAGAACTGGATGTAATACTCAAGATGAGGCCTAACCAGTGCCCAATAGAGGGGAACCAGTACCACGCGCAATTTGGAAGCTATCCTTCTATTAATGCAGCCCAAATAGCATTTGCTTTTTTTTGCAGCCACATCACACTGTTGGCTCATATTCAGCTTGTGATCTACAACAATTCCAAGATCTTTCGCACTTTTAGTATTTCTGTGCTTTTAAATTCTTGTGATGTGGGATTTAACAAATGGACAGCAAAAGTTTACTTTGAGGGCCCTTACAGTTGCAAAGAGAACTCATACTTCAATCATGGAAGGACAAACTATCATTCAATGGTCTGTAGATCTTACTGCTCTTGCTACATTTGAACATTTCATTTGGATGCTTATTTAGATATATGGACTGCTTATATTAATGCATATGTTTGAAACTGAAGTGTCAAATCTTTTTTCCCTTTTCTTTTTATGAATGGTGTTGTGAACTATTATTGTGAATGGATACCTTGTACATCATATTCTTTTTTTCCCCTTTTGTTACTGTTCCCTCCGCCCCTTTTTGTTTTTGTTATATGCAAATAAAAACCTTTTTTTAAAATTCTGGATGGCCACAGGCTCCCCACTTCTGCTTTAATACCATCTAAGCCAATAGCCATCATACCATGTGGCTACAAATTTCACAAGTTCACAGTAGTATTCCTTTTTGTCAGGTCTCAATCTGCTGCTAATCAATTTGGTACAGTGATCCCAAGGTCTAAGTGAGATGAGAAACGGACAAATGTCTTTCTCCATATCATTGAGGACCTATATGTCCGACCCTTCATTATCGTTTTCTGAATTGAAAAGTCCCAAACTCGTTTAGGTTTTTCCCTTCCAACTTCCTGATAATTTTAGTTATTCTTTTCAAGGTTTATAACATCAATTGTGAGATAGGGCGCCCAGATCAGGGCCAGCTGCAAGGCTCAGTACTGTCAGGCAGCTGTGAAAGGCCCTCCTGTACCAGCCATATGCAGCAGGCCCTGGGAAGTCTGTGCATTCGCCTGTCCTCCCCACTACCATCTGATTCGGAGGGCAGGGAAGGTTCTGCCTGCATCCCCCCCCTTCCCAAAAAGCAGGCAAACTGTGGTTTCAAAGTATAGGTGCTGCTACCTCCACCTGCCTGCCTACCTTCTAAGGAGTCGTGTTAGAAGCTGTACTGTTACAAATCTAAGGTTAGGGACCAGACAGAAAATGCTAACAGTGACCACCCCTGCTTCTGATTGTTGGGCTGTTCTTTATCTCTGGGATGTTCTTGCTAATTCTCCCTTTCTTTGGGTAGTGCATTCAGAAAGGGATCAAAAATAAAGCAGCCAATATCTTAATGCCTTTATACAAATCTATGGTTCAACCATTCCTGGAATACTGTGTACAATTCTGGTCACTGCATTCCAATAATGCAGAGATGTTGTAGAGCTAGAGAATGTGCAGAAAGGGACAACCAAAATGAGCACTTCTCCTATGTTCTGTGCTGGAGCACCTCTCCTACGTTCTGTAACCCAAAATAAAAGTGCAGAACTGTGCAATACTAGATCAGAAGAAACAAAAACAAAGAAAATCCATTCTAGCACAAAGAACAAGGCAGGTGGAAGCAGCGAAGAGAGGGAAGAGCTTTCCATTTGATGGTGTGGATAGAAGGTTGCAGCGCAACAATTTCCCCTGAATGTGTGGGCAGTACAAAGACATGTTTGTACTTTACATTGGAAGGCCAATGATTGGAGGCAATAGGAGCCCTTAGTGATGCTTAAGAGTACACCCACTGAAATCAGTGGGATAGGTTATTCATGTTTTTTGTAAGTCCCATGGATTTTAATGGGTCTACTCCAGGGGTGCAGAATCTCAGGCCGGGGCTGAATCTGGCCTGCCTGAAGTCCCAATGCAGGCTTCCAGAGGTTGCCAGATGGCCCCTTCCCTAGCCCCACCTCCTTTCCCCCAACCACTGATTGTTTGGTCGATTCCTTGCTTTGGTGGATTTCTTCCCCTCTCCTAAAGGCTAAGTTACCAGCAAGAAGAGCTTTAAGCTAAAATATGCCGGTGTTTTGGCCCCAACTCCCTTTTGCCTTTCACAAAGCCCTCAAGGGCTTCTCCAAAACGGAATTTGGCCGAAGCTGAAAGAGATTCAACACCCCTGGTCTACTATGACAAAGTGGCTCTTCTGAGTAAAGATGCACAGAATTGTTCTGTAAATGTCAGAAGTACGCCAAATAGTACAATTTTATATACTTTTATAAATGTTGCATTTCTGTTGTCAAAGCAGTAAAATAAGTTTAGGTTTGATAATGAAGTCAGTATTACATATATTTTCATTTCCCCCCAAAATGTCTTGTTTTCTGGGGAAAACACCAGAAAAATGTTTTTTCTTATGGCTTCAAAATTTCCAGAATTCGTTCATCCTATCATGTTAAGGTCTCCACTATTTGATCAAAGTGGAAAATGCAAAAATGACTTTTTTTTTAGTCTGATAGTGACAACTGAACTTACGACACAGTTTCAGGTATATCCTCTGCTTTTTTAAAACGGCCTGTCCATATCAAGAACCTCTTGTCCCAGTCGGACGGCTTGTATCCCGGGATTCTTTGGGAGAAGCCTGCAGAAAGCATAGAAAATGCAGCACCTGAGAACCAAAGATCTCATTCAAAAGGCAGCATCAAGATTGTGATCTGTTGCACATGGCCAATTAGTTCCACCATAATTGCTGTATTTGGTTTTAAGTTAGATAAAAACATAGGTAAAACACTCTGTCCACTGTGTCATGTTTGAATTATTAAAATGTTCTTGACCAAGAAAGAATAGCAGCTAGATACACCAGTAGCAAATTGCCTGGCATCCAGATAGCAGATTGGAAGGTTTCTGCATTGAATATTCTCTAACTCACTTAAGATACAAAGTGTTAGTCATCTGGAGGGTGAGCTGGAAAATATTATATTAATAGAGAAGGAGTCAAAAGAAGCAAGGGCAGGCAAGACAAGCAGGTGCAGTAAATTAAAATGTATTTGCCCTTAGATCTAATCCACAAGATACATGGAAAAACAAATGAATAAAATTAATATAATAAAAGCAACATTAAAAATCCACTCAGCAGGACTGATCTGAGGAGAGGCCTGGCTGAGTTGCTTTGAAAGTCAGATTCCAGCTTGCTTTAGACAAGAAAGGACATCCTTTGGGACATCATCAGGCCTGAAAGAGCAAAAGAGGCCATTAAAGTTCCCATGGTTACTGTTGTACATGCCTCTTAAACAAACACAGTTAGGACCTTTCAACAATTTAAGTACAAGAATGTGTGGTTGTTACTCCTTTCTGCAGGGAATCTAGTTACCTTGCCTTCACCACAGCTAGTGCATTTTTTACTGGGATCATGGCTGAGCCGCATTATGGTAGGATGCAACTCTCCCACCATTATGGCCTTAGCTTTTTCAACCTACCTTACCACACTCCTTGGTCCCAGAAGTCTTCAAAAGGCTGCTAGTGTTGGAAGGAACTTTGGCTCAGAGAAAAGAATTCAGGTTGCCATCAGGGGATAACAGCACTATCCCCGGGGGGGGGGGGGGGGGGCAATTACTGAATGACTCTACAGATACCCCTAGTGTCCGGGAGGGTGGCACATTGTGCAAGGTATAGCAGGAGGCAGCTGTCATAACAGTTTGTTGGGTTTCTGGAGGTTCTTATAATCTATGTAGGGTCTTTAGCTTGATTGGCATTTAATGTGATATGCTTACCATAAATTATTTGTTTATAGCATTTTTATCCCACTCTTCAACCAAAACAGGCTCTCAGAGTGGCTTACACAGATTAAAAATGATTCAGTCCCTGACTTTAGGTTTACAATCTAAAAGACACAACGCTAGTTGAATATTAAGCCTGCTAACGCCTCTCAAGGCTGGCACTGTCCCACTGAGTGAAATAGCAACAGCACATCTGCCAACATCTTTGCAAACGTCAATTTTTAACAAAGGAGTGGAAGCATAATATACAACCTGACATGGGGTTAAATTGTGGCTGCAATCCTATGCAGGCTTTGCTAAGAATAAGCCCTTTTGAATGAATTAGGACAAAGATGCACAGGATCATAGGCCCCTTCCAACTCTACGATTCTATGATTGTGCTTTAAGTTTCTGTTTCAGCCTGGCATTAGGGAGGGCATTCCTGTATACTATATTTTGAAGATTTTAAAAACATTTGTTAAAAACAATTCAACCTAATAAATTGTCTTTTTATATATATATATCATCATACTCGCCCTGTTTGAAATTTTGTAAAGAACATTTGAACATGTTCACAGTTGAACATGTTCAAAATGATCTGTGCATCAGATCGAGAGATAATTAGGGAGGATACTTTTGAAATGAAAGCCCTGTATGATAAACTGCAAAACGTATAATGAGATATCACTCATAATTCCCTAAGTGTTGGGGTAAACCTTAATTCTCGTTAAAAAATGCAACTTTTTTGTTCTTGAGTATTCATTCGAAAGTCTTATAGTTTTTGAGTCAATCATGGTTAAACATCACACATAACCAATGTGAACACTGATTTTATACGTTCAAATGAAATTATCTCAAAAAGTAAAGGAGTTAACAAAAATGTGTAATTACAAAAAGTATTTGTCGTTAAATTTGAAACATTTCAGAAAAAATGTCATCTCTGTAGCATATACGGGTGAGAAGTTATGCATATTTAAATGTGACAACTACATAACAGCGCGGCAGCCATATTGATGACATCATCACACACACACACACCCCACTGGCATTTCTAAGACTCATTTTTCTGAGACACTTCTGTCATATATAAACAAAAAACATTCACGAAGCTTTTGCACTCGCGGGGGTACTAAATAAATCCTGCCCTGGGTCTGGGACTAGAGGGAAGGAGGCTGTAGACGCCTCAGGCCACGTCGTATCCCAACTTCCTCAGCCCCTCCCCACCCACTGGCACACACACTTCACCCCCTCGCTGAGGGTCACCTCTGCAACCTCCATGAGGCAGCCAGGGCAGTTCTCGCCATGCCAGCTGCAAGGGGGAGGGAACACAGATTCCTGGATCTGCAGTCAGAATAGTGTCTCTGCCCTCATATCCAGAAATCCAAATTATCCTATGACCCCTCAGACTCTGTCTACAGGCTAAAGGACTGCTCCCTCCGTCCTGCATTCAATGCTCAATGGTATGATCACAAACATGCAGATTTTCAGTACACTAAACAATAGTTCGCCTGGGACACCCTCCAGAACGAGAATGCAGGAAGCGCAATTATTCTACTCACAAGTTGGCAGATAACTTCAGATGACTGAGCACACCACACCAATCATTCTGTATGAACACAACTGGCCCATATTGGTGTGTGCCGCTATCCGCCCCCCAAAACATACATCCAGTGCCAATGCAGGCACATTTCTCTCAATTGTGGGATTAGCAAAGGTATGGTTACATAAGGGATTTTCCACACATCCACAAATTCAGAAAATATGGGCTGAAATGTCTTCAAGCCATCCACCCACAGAAACACTTTAATTTCTTGTTTAATAATCAACCATTCAAAGGTTTTAATGGCTGTCTTGCTTTGGTCACTAAAACATTTTAAGCACGGAAGCCCTGATTTGAGCAAACCTCACATATTGACTGTTACATGCAAAATATGGTAATAAGGTTGATTCAAAATGAAAGACACTAAGGGAGCAATCCTATAGCCCCTAGACAGTGTCTGGGAGCCCATAGGATATTTTGGATTCCTGGATCTGAGGTCAGGCAGCACTCCGACCTCATATCCAAGTATCCGCACTCCCCGCTCCCTCTCACCACTGGCCCAGAAAGAACCATGCCGGCTGCCTTTTGGAGGTTGTAAGTATACCCAGGCCTCTCCAATCTCCTTCCCTCGCCTTCCAACGTGCCCCAGAAAGATGATGAAAAGCCCAACTAGCTCATAAAGAGCAGAAGGCATGCAGAGGGCAAAGACTGCCTCGCCTGCTCCTCCCACTCTGCACCGGATGTGGCTACCATAAGACTCTGGATTTGGAGGCACATGGCCATCCCAATAGGACTGTGCCTTGTGTATGCAGTTGTTTGTGTAAATCATTGTGATATTGTTTGCTTATACCGTATTTCTTAGTCAGTAACTACATCAGTCATTGATAGTCAAGCAAACATGCTAGACTATCATCAGCTTTTTGAAAGTTTATGTGGAAAGTTTACAAGGAAAAGAAATCAAGCATTCCACATGAAAGTAAAGTTGGTAGGATCATCATGAAAGCTCAGAAAATGTATATGGTGCAACTTCCCCGTAAGTGTTACCATGGCACTAACACTGATCTACGACTTATTTCTAAACATGCATGAGACTAGATGGGACCTTAGAAAATTAATGGGGTGGGGCACATTCCCCAAAAGTCACACACACACACATTCAATTTCCAGTTGTGCTGCTTAGACCAATAGCTATACTCTCAGCTTTTCTTAGACTTAAAGCACTACCGAAAGTTATGAATGAGAAATGAAGAAATGCATTACGGTACAGTAGTCAATAACAGCTCTACAACAACACCTCCAATTCTTGAGGAGGGGAGAGACAACACCTTGTTAGTTATGCCCACCCTAGGGCTGCAATCCTATCTATGCATGCTTCCTTAGGAGTTAACTCCGCTGAACACAGGGCGACTTGCTTTCAATCAGGCATCCGTAGGCTTGGGCTGCAAATTATGAAGAGACACAGATTTTGGCTTACCTGAAGCCCCTGGTTTTGGCCTCTGCGGCCTGGCGGCCTGCGGTTTGTTGCAAACCCTGCTGTGAATGACCCAATATGGTCTTTTAGTTGCATGCAGAACAGAAAAAATGTTTTTGTCCAAAATCCTAACAATTTTGCCTGTGGAAGAAGAAGAAGAAGAAAAAGAGGCATAACGCAAAAGGGGTATACCATACCTTAGAAAGAAACGCGAAGGAGAGGCAAGCCGTGCTCAAATTAAAGCTAGCCCTGGCTCAGAGAAGGCGAGGCTGCAATCTTGGGCACGCGCTGCCGCTGCTTCCCTTAGCTGCTCGCCACCTACGAGCCTGCAATGCAGCGACGCCGCGCCCAGCACAGCCCCTCGTCTGGTTTTGCTCTGCCCCACAGCGCCGGCCATAGATAGACGCCTTCCCCCCCCCCCCACCCCACAACCAGAACAGAGGCCGGTCCCAGCGATGGCGGCGAGGCTCTCGGACAGGCCCCGACCTGGCAGGCGGCAGCAGGCGCACTCACCGGCGGCTACGGTAGGCCCCGACATGGCCCCGCTAGGACGCGCCGCTCCCTCCCCTCCTTGCCCCACGGCCTCAGCCCCTCTCCTCCCTCAGGAAACGCGGCTCAGAGGCGGCGGCGGCAGCAGCAGCAGTGACGCCGCCGGTCGGAACACCGCCCCCCCCCGCTTCCTAGTTGGGGGGAGGAGGAGGAGTGGGGAGGGAGGGAGATCTGCAGCGGCCGCGCATTGGTCAAAGACCACCGGCCCCTCCGCTGAACTGCGTCACCCTCGCGTGAGCTGCCGGGAGACCCCTCGGAAACCACCACGGGGCCACTACCTGAAAGTCCCGAGGCTGCTGGGCTCCATCGAAATCAGTGCAAGCTGCAAGCAAAGCAAGGAGAAGGAAACGGAATGGGCCTGGGGAATGGGGAGGAAAAGAGGGGGCACGTCTCGCTCTTCCTGTTTTATCAGTCTAAATGTTGATTTTGATGTCAGCTCCTCAGTTCGAGCAATTCAGCAAGAAAGGAGGTGAAGCATTGCTGTCCTGTATCTGCCCCATGCTTTCTTCCCGTCTTTGGCCTAGTCCTTAGTCAGGGTTGGCCCAACACAGGTTCTTGGCAGGTGGGAATGCCCAGTGGTGCCCTCCAGTCCTCAGTCCAGTTGTTTAGTACTCAAGGCCAGCGGGCCAAATTGTTTTGGCAGTGTGGGTAGAAGACCCCACAAACACCTCTATTTGCTGCTCTCTCCTGACATCCAAAATCAACTACCTGAGGCAATCACCTCAAATCTGCCTAAGGGTAGGGCCAGCCCTGTTCTCACTAGGGGTAAATTTGTGCCTGGACTGCAGAAGTTCAGACTGTTTGTATCATTAAATGTTTTTTCCATACCAAAAAATATTTCCTATGTTAAGGAGGATGGGCTAAGCCCTGTTCCTTCACATCTAGTTTTCTGAATGAATCAAAATGAAAGGGATTTTGCTTCTCATTGCACAGCTGCTCTGACTCTGAAGTTCAGACTCTTCTTCTTTCCGTTGCTTCTCCTCTGTTGCTGTTCTTTTTTACTTCTCTAGCTTCTTCGCAACCTTTATGTCAAACCTTCATAATTCACCACCACCTTCTTCTTCTCTGACAATCACTTTGCTTCTTGGTATTTCAACATATATGTCGTAACTCCTCTGAAGTGAATGATGTGCTAGCAGGAACTAGGTTCTGAACTATGCACAAAAGGTGAATACATCTAAAGTTACGTTTGCACAAATATGGTTGTGCAAGCGCGAGAGCTTGTGCAAGCACTAGCCCAAGCAGAATGTGCAAACAGTTGCACAAGGGAAAAATTCACAGAGCTCTGCTAGCACTATTTGAGTTTGCCGAATGACATGATTGAATACTGCCCTCTGGCCCAATTGCTTTCTGTCTCTTCTCGCTCCCCTCCTTTGACTGAGGGTGCTCAACCTGTTTTGGATGGGGCTATTCTTCCCATGAAGGAGCAAGTTCATAGCTTGGGGGTTCTCCTAGAATCATTTCTGTTCCTTGAAGCTCAGGTGGCCTCAGTGGTACAGAGTACCTTCTACCAACTTCAGTCGGTGGCCCAACTATGCCCCTATCTGATCAGGGATTATCTCACTTCACTTGTCTATGCTCTGGTAACCTCCAAGTTAGATTACTGCAATGCATTCTAGGTGGGGCTGCCATTGAAGCTGCAGCTTGTGCAAAATGCAGCAGCCAGATTGATAATGAAGACCAGGAGGTTTGAACATATAAGACCATCTCCGGCCTGCTTGGATTGGCTATCTTTATGTTTCCGAGCCCGATTCAAGGTGCTGGTTCCCTTACACGGCTCGGGACCACAATACCTGACAGAACTTACCCGTACACTATGCTCGACATCTAAGATCCTTCATCATGTGCCTATTCCGACTGTGGCTTGTAAGACACAGACCTTTTCAGTGGTTGTCCCCCCACCCCCACCCCAATTATAGAATGAACTCCCTGATGAGGCCCGCCTGGCCCCAACATTGCTGTCTTTTTAGCTCCAGGTCAAGACTTTTATTTTTTCCTAGGCATTTAGCAGCATGTGATGAGATTTTATATGTTTGGCTGACTGCTCAAAGTTGTTTTTAGATGTAGTCTTTGTATATATTATCTGTTGTGTGTTTTTATGGTTTTAAATTTTGTAAATTGTTTTTAATGTTTTAATCTTTTGTAAACTGCCCAGAGAGCTTGGCTATAGGGTCGTATGGAAATGAGAAGATCTCTGAATCTGGATGAACTCCTCTATGCACTGCCTTGATCTTCTCTTCACCAAGAACTACTTTGTCTCTCACCGGTGGAATTCTGATCGTCAGCATATCTCCTTCAATTGTTTCTACTCTGCCTGCCCCCATGGTCTGCCTGTTTCTTTCATGACCAGTGATCTAATGGCTTTCGCTGAAGCACTGCTTCACTACCATGTCTACCTGCTTCTTGGAACGGGGTCCCCAACGTGACGACCATGGGTGCCATGGTGCCAGGAGACACCACAAAGTTCTCCACTCCCTGCCCCTTCAGAAACAATTGTTTTAATAAAATATGAATGCAGTCTTCTTTATCTCCCTTCTATCCTCACTATTTCTATCCCCTGCCCTTCTTTAGCTAACTACCTGCCCCCTCTAGCTTCTAGCTTTGCTCTTTTTCAATCCCTTTGCCTTCCTGTTTCCCCCTTCCCTCCCAGTCTCTAGCATCACTGTTTCTCTCCCCGTTTTTTAACTTTCTTGTTTCTTCCCACTGCCAGCCTCTAGCCTTGCCCTGTCTTTCCCTTCTAGCCCCATTGGCTTACTATTTCCTCCTCCCTCCCAGCTTCAAACCTCACTATTTCTCCCCCTCTGCCCCACCTCTTTATCTCACTTTTGACTAGCCAGGCCCCCACAGCAGCCATTATGTAACTTGCTACATCTTCTGTGGGAGCCATTTTGTGGTGGTGCCCACAGCAGTTTCTCAAATTCCCAAATGTGTCCATGGGTCCAAAAAGGTTGGGGACCCTTGCCATAGACTCTGCAGTTTCTACCTTCAATTTATCCTTGTCTTCTGCTAAGGCCTGCCACGCTGCCTCACTTTTCCTCACTCAGTTCCTTCAGTTCTAAAATGAAACCATTTGCTTAGGTTTCTCTCCTTACCGATCCCACCTTGTCTAACTCATGTGTCCCCTTGATCCTGTCCTACCAGTCACCATCTCCCCTATCATTATCTGTTTTCTCCTTCACATAATCAACCTCTGGCTCCTTTCTTGACTCATTTCCCCGCTAAATGCTGCCCAATTTCCCTTCTACCTTTTGCCTACAAAGCCCTGGAGCATGCTGCGTACTCCCGCTCTCTCAGCTTTCTCTGCTTTTGATCCCTTCAAATGTGGCTTTCCCTACACATCACTGAAACAGTCCTCACAAAAATCACTGCCAAATCCAAGGGTATCTACTCAGTCCTCACATTCCTTGACCTGGCTGCCATCTTCAACAGAGTTTTTCACTCTTTTTTGCTTAGGGTGGATATAAATGAATGCTTTTTAAAGATTACTTTTTAAAAGAGTTGACTTGCACAACTGGTAAACGTGCTCACATGTGTCAGCATGTGGAATGCTTACATGAAGCAAGCCTGTTGTCATGTCTGTTTCAGTCTTTCGCCAAGTAAGCAAGCGCCCCAATTCCAGTCAACAAGGACTGATGCACAAAAGAGTATTTTGTAAACTGCATCGTATTTCATCTGATGAAATAATAACAAAAGAACATAAGAGTCATACTGAGTGAGACCAAGGGTCCATTTAGTCCAGCATTCTGTTTACATAGAGATGACCACCCAGCTGCTTGTGACAAGCCCATAAGTACAATGGCTCATGTTCTGCCACTGAGACTGGCGGTAGTATATAGCCATTATCACTTGTAGCCATTGAGAACCTTTTCCTCTGTGAATTTGTTTAATCCCCTTTTAAGGCCATCCAAATTGGTGGCCATCACTACACTTTGTGGTAGCGAATTCCATAGCTTAACTATGCACTGTGTGAAGTACTTCTTTTTATCCATCCTGACTCTCCCACAATTCAGCTTCATGGGATGACCTCAGGATCTAGTATTATGAGAGAGGGAGAAAAATGTCTACTTATCTACTTTCTCCATGCTATACATAATTTTGTATCATGTCTCCCCTTACCCTTTTTCTAAGCAAAACAGACCCAGCCATTGTAACCTTTCTTCATAGGGGATTTGCTCCAGCCTTTTGATCATTTTGGTTGCCCTTTTCTGCACCTTTTCCAACTATCCAATATTATTTTTGAGGTGCGATGGCCTGAACAGTACACAGTGTAGTCACACCATAAATTTATATAAAGGCAGTATGATATTGGCAGTTTTTGATGCCTTTCCTAGTTGTGCCCAACATTGAATTTTTCATACCAGCAACATACTCCGTTGACATTTTCATTGAGCTGTCCACCACAATTCTTAGATCTATCTCTTTCACAGTCAGCTCACATCCCATCAACGTATAAGTGAAGTTGGATTTTTTTGCCTCAACATGAATCACTTTACATTTGCTTATGTTGAACCACATTCAACATTTTAATGCTCTTTTGGAGCTCTTGGCAATCCTTTTTTGTTTTAAGTATCCTAAACAATTTGATGTCATCAGTGGACTTGGCCACCTCACTGTTCACTCTTTATTCCAGTTCATTTATAAACAAGTTAAATCGATCCCTGTTGGACCCCACTGTACATCCCTCCATTGTAAGAATTGACCATCTTCTCCACTTTGTTCTTTAACCAGTTTCCAATCCATAAATTAAGCCCTCCTCTGATCCCATGACTGCTAAATTTGTTCAGGAGACTTTGATAAGAGATTTTGTCAAAAGCCTTTTGGAAGTCTAAGTAAACAACACCTACCAAATCACACCTGCATATATATATGTTTATTGACACTCAAAGAAGCCTCGTTGATTCTTTTTCAACAGGACTTGCACTGAATTCATTCAACACCTGTTGAATTCTGGAGGCATGCCCATATTAGTCTGCAGCAGCAGCAGCAGCAAAGATGATGATTATGTCTTTGGAATTCCCTGAAAGGGAGGTTTGCCTGGTGCCATCTTTCTTTTTTCAAATCTCTCTAGGCCTTTTTGGTGCTTTAGAGTATAAACATGGCTTTATACTAGAATTTCATATATTATGCTGCTGTTCAGAAAGTTGATCTATTTTACTGTAATTTTATTAGTTCATTATATTCTGGGTGGTTTTTGTGTGGGGGGGGGGTAAGCTGCTCTGAGAGCATTAAGTAAAGAGCAGCAAATAAGACCTTAAATAAATGAATAAATTAACAGTCGTGCAGCATGGTCCTCACATTCCTTAAATTATGGTCCTTAAATTATGGTTTAAGATAAGTTGTAGCTGCGTAACAGGTGTTGAGTGACCTGGTAGCCCCTCCTAAATATACATGTGTACACATGCTTCCATCTGTATCATCTCTTGAACTTTTGACTACTAAATTCAGGCTCCATACAAATATTAATTTAACCTACTTTAACTTTCATCACACAATACAGCAGGATTTTTCCCAGGGAAGGTGGGGCAGTGCACAGTAGATTCCATAGACACAGAAATAAATTTCTAGATACACATACAATACCCAACTTCTGGGTTGGCATTGTGGCCTCATCTTCAGTATTTTCGTGATTTCTATTTCTACTCTTTCTGGGGGTCTTAATTCATACAAAAATTACAGCTTTTTTTAGTTTTTAAACTTTTGCAAGTATAATATATCTGTATGCAAACTAATGAATTATAAGGCTTCTGCATGCAACTTGAGTGCTGAACTGGATTTTAGAGGTCTGAGCCACAACCACCAACTACCCCTGCAATACTTAACCGGCATTAATCAGCATGGCAAGTATTTCAGTGCTTAAATAATTTCCTTTTTTTAAAAAAGGAGAAGAGCGAGCGAGAACGATTGACTTCCATTTCGGGGTGAACAGCAGGCTGCCTGCACCCAATGACAACAGTCTGGGTTTTTCCACGGTTCTCAATTGTATCCGGAGTGGCGGGTCGGAAAGAGGAACCAGGAGGCTTGAACTACAAACAACTGGGCGGCTGCGGCTGCCCTGTTCTCCTATCTCTTGCGTGAACCACTGAAGGCAGAAGAGGGCTAAGAGAAGGGAAATGCCGGCAAAGGCTTCGGTCGCGTGAGGCCCCACAGACACCCCACCCCACCCCTCTCAGGAGCTCCCCCCGCCCCTCTCCCCCCCCCTTCGCGGCAGGGGGTTCGCGCCCCTCCTTCCGCCCCGGAGCGGGAGGGGAAAGCTCTCCTGTCGCGCCTCCTGATTGGCTGCCGATGAGACTCACCAATATGGCGGCGCCCAGCTCGTATCTGAATTGTGAGGACTTCGCTGAATTCCAGGTACGCGGAGATGCAAGCCGGGGGTGGTCCGTGGTCCCAGCAGCCGCCCCCCTCCGCCCCCCATACCCCCGCTTTGGGGGCTGGGAGTTGTGGCACGGAGGAGGGCTCGCTTGCTAGCCGGGAACAACGCCGCCGCCGCCGCCGCCACGTTCCCCGGGAGCCTCGCTTCCTGCCTGGGTCTTGCCGCGGCGTGGAAGGTGATGGATGAAGGGCAAGGAGAGCGACTCTTCACGCCCTTGGGAAGGAGAAGGACACGTGTGCTGAAGGGCCTGAGCCGCGTGAGGGGGAGCCAAGACCATGACCTGCCTGTGTGTGTGTGCAATATAGAGATGGCTGTGCGGAATGTCCAGAGCATTATTTTCCAGTCTTGACAACAGTCTTGCGAAGTAGTCCAGTAAAAGGGGGGAGGAAGGTACTGAGAGAGAGTCTGGTTTGCCTAAGACCGCTTTAGGAGTTCACGGCAGAAACAAGAATAAACCGTCAACTTCCTGATTGACAGCAATCTCATTCAGGATTAAGGGGGGGGAAGCCCCACAACTCCCTGCATTCCTGAGCCAGCCTTGCTGCTTGAGGAATGCTGGGAATTGTAGGGCTTTTCTTAGCTTCTTAGGGCACAATCCCAGGCATGTGTCGAAATACGCCTGGGATTTGGGTCTTTGCATTTTAGCCTCCACGAGTTGCTACCCTTGTCAAAAGACCCATGTAGTGGACATGTCCTTATGGAAAGTTATATTGGGAGAAAATAAGAGATGCTGTTAGAAAAATAACTCTTGATAATACTACTGGATTTAGACCCTTTGCTTCTTCTACTGAATTATACTAGCATGTGCAGGTAAATTTTCTGGATCATTCCAGAGTACAGGAAGCCAGATTCCGGCTGGACATCAGGAAAAACTTCCTGACTGTTCAAGCAATACGACAATGGAACCAATGACCTAGGGAGGTGGTGGGCTCTTCCACCCTAGAGGCATTCAAGAGGCAGCTGGACAACCATCTGTCAGGGATACTTTAAGATGGAGTCCTGCATTGAGCAGGAGGTTGGACTCAATGGCCTTATAGGCCCCTTCCAACTCTACTGTTCTATGGTGCTATGATTCTATGAAATGTTTTCATATCTATTTAAAGCATTTCCCCCCACTCCTCAGTTAAAAAGACTTGCAGATCAATAAAAAAAACCAAGACAGTCCCTGCACTCAGGCATCTCTACCTATAAAGCGGAAAGTATGTGTGCATCATGTATGTCCGGAAATGTTTACTCACTTCCAGATGAATTAGAAACTTGACACAGTGATAGATCTGGCTGTCCAATGTACCAGAAAAATCTAAAAACATGAATTTTGGGTGTTTAAGTATTTTTAAAGAATTTAATAAAAACCAAGGTTTATGCCTACAACTCCCAGCATGCTTTGGGCAGGAGGCCAATCTTATTGGCCTTTGGCGGCCATTGTGAGTGCACAGGTTGGTGTCTGCTGTGTATCTTTTACAACCCCGACTCCTAAGGTTGGTCTCGAGCAGTCAAACCAATTCCTCATAAAAGGAACAACCCACATGAATAGGGCTGCATCTATTTGTGGTGCCTCCTCCTACCCTCTGCGTGGTTTTAAAATGTAACTAGATAAAATAGCATGATGTTGAGGGGCCAAACATGCTCAAAGGCACTCCGTCCTGATATCGCTGTTTTCTCAGAATCCGGGGGAAGCAAGTGTGTAGCCTTTGCCCTTAAGAGGGAGGGAGGGGTGGCACTCTGCACATGCCCAGAAACAGACCGACAACGGGGGGAAGTGCCTGGCCGAGCCCTGGCCCTTCAGTACAGGCACTTGGTGGGTGAGACGCACAGGACAAGGCGGTACCAGCAGGATTGGCCAGAGCTGGGTGCATCCACTGATAGCTGCTTACCTGCCCTCATTGGCGATGCTACTCCTCGATGCTCTATCGAGGAGCAGCATCGGCAACAAGAGGATGTCTCAGAGGATGTGGGCACCTGCGCACTGCCAAAGGCATGCTAGGAGGTGTAGTACTACTGGCAAGTAGAGTGGCTGATTTAAAATAAAGTGTGGGTGAGCAAACCCTGACCTCTACTAACTGCCTTTGTTCTCCTTCTCCCTGACTTTCTCCAACTGCCACTCACCCTGACCACCATTCCATTCTAGCCTCAGCTATATCAGTCAACTCTCCATTCACTCTTCTGTCTCAATGGTATAGTCAGGCTTTTACATAAATATCATAAACTTTATTCAGAAATCCACAAGCAGGGTGCTACAACCAAGATGGCCTGCTCTCCAGTTAAAAGGGCAAAAAAGGGAGAGAAGCAGGTTCCCAGAATGCTAAGATACTTTATTTCCAAGCCCAATGCGTTTCGGCCTGTGTTGTTTTTTAAGGCCTTCTTCAGGGGGTTGATAAGAGATGTCTGCAGAAATACTCTTAACAGGATGTTTGTCTCCTACAATAATTACTGGCGACTGCCTCACTTGCTAAGCCCCATCCGGAGCAACCAAGCGAACTGTCGGTCAGCCAGCCAGCACCCTCCCGGCCTACCTATGAGGACCGATTGCACAGTGTAGTCTGGACTGGCTCAGCCAGACTTCACTTCCCATGAGCTTCAGCAGCAGGACTCCCATTGGGCAAGTCGGGCACCACAGCAAAAGGCATGCCGGGAGTTATAGTTTTTGTTTTCTGTGGGGACAAAGAAAATTATGGCAATAGCTGCCCTGGCCATGCATTGAAGGTGAGAGAGAGTGGGGGTGGGGACTAATTTAATTTGTTTAAAGTTACCTCACAGGCCTAAGACTAGCCTATATTGAAGGGTTGTCATGAGAGTGAGAGAGAGAAAAAAGAAATGAAATTAATTTGTTTAAAGGTTAACTCAGGCCTAGCACTGGCCTGCTAGAGTTCAAGTTACAGGAAGCCAGATTATGGCTGACTGTTAGAGCCATATGACAATGGAACCAATTACCTAGGGAGGTGGTGGGCTCTCCCACATTAGAGGCATTCAAGATGCAGCTTGACAGCCATCTGTCAGGTATGCTTTAAGGTAGATTCCTGCATTGAGCAGGGGGTTGGACTCAATGGCCTTATAGAAATATTTGTTTCAAATTTAATGAAAAATACCTTTTGTAATTACACATGTTAACTCCATTAGTTTTTGAGATAATTTCATTTGAACATATAAAATCCGTGTTCACATTGATTATGTGTGACATTTAACCATGATTTACTCAAAAACTATAAGACTTTTGAAAGAATACTCAAGAACAAAAACGTTGAATTTTTTAATGAGGATTATGAAAATGTATAATAACATGGGGTTTACCCCAACGCTTAGGGAATTATGAGTGATATCTCGTTATACGTTCACTTTCTCAGGATTGTATGATTTTACAGTTTATCATACAGGGCTTTCATTTCAAAAGTATCCACCCTAAATATCTCTTGATCTGATGCACAGATCATTTTGAGCATGTTCAACTGTGATTTTTACAGTTGAACATGTTCAAATGTTCTTTACAAAATTCAAACAGGATGAGTATGATAATATATAAAAAGACAATTTATTAGGTTGAATTGTTTTCAACAAATGTTTTTAAAACCTTCAGCAAAAATTTACAATTTGCAAAATAAAAACTATGTTCTGTGCGGAGGATTAACAAATAAATTTCTTCACTGCTATCATCACTGTCAAAATAACTTTCCTCATCTTCTTTTTCACTGTCCTCTTCTGTGGCCGTTTCAAGATTTTCTGGGAGCGTTGGACCATCGTACCATTTTATGTGATACCTGCCATTTTCCAAGTACCAGCCGCGTTCAGTAGGATCAAGCCCGTCGTCAGGTTTTCTACAATCTGCTCATTTCCACAGCCATGACACTGAATTGCTTCTTTTAATCTTTTGGATCAATGCAGGTTTAGATGGAGGCAGCATTGTTGGGTCAATCCCTTTAACTTTGGAGAATGCCTTAGACTGGATCTTAGGTGCTGTTTTCTTCATAAATAGACTGTATCTTACTTCACTCACAGAGGAGTATCTAGGATGGCTGTACATGGCACAGACAAATTTGTCCAACCCGGCTATCTTTTCTTTGGTTAAAGTTAATGACTCACCTAGCTGGCTGAGAATTTCTTGGAATTCATGATTCTTTTTCATGATTTCAAATGGTTTAACTTTTCCCTGTCTTGCAAATGCAGCTGTGAAATCAGATCCCGTAAAAGCATGGTAGCCAGATAAGGCCTCTACCAGATCATGTCCGAGCTCCTCTGTGATACAAGTTACATTGATTGTCCTTCTGCTGTTGTTAGAAGACACGCCACAATCAAACCAAACCCGAGAGTTTAGGAAGTGCTTTTGATGGTAAATTAACAGAACCAACACATCAGTGTCATTTGCTCTAACCAGGATATTCTTTGCTCTAACCAGGATATTCTTTGCCTGATCACTACCATGTGATGTATGTTGAATGTGCGAAATAATCCTTGTGTCTGCCTCTTGATGATGGCAAGCAAGATCAAGCACCTCTGTTGCCTCAACACTGACATCCTTGCTGGTGTATTTGTAACACAGTCTCTGCTCCGACAAAGAGAATTTTGCCTGCCAGAAGTGAAGCATACTTCTGATTTTTCCACTCATTGCATAGGAAAGATGTAAGTGATGTTTTAAACTGCTCATTCCAAAGTGCATCAACTGCCTTTTTAGGGTCTTCTGATCTGCACCTGTTACTTTGATGTCACTAGTTGGTACAGTTGTTCACCATTCATGTTCACAATCTTTTATACTTTGATAGCCATAAGTATCAAACACCAGGTGCACTTCCTTAGCTGGTGTACTTCTAGTAATGTGCTCCAGTAATTTACGTGCAAGAGCTCCGTAAGTTTCCGGTAACTTCAAAGTGTGCAACTCGAACATTGCATCATATACAGCCACATCTATGTGATGTTGACCTGTACTTATATCACGCTCCTCGTCTAAATTCTGGTACTTTTCTGTTTTATTCATTGATCCACCAATCTGAGCAAGAGAGAATGGCACGGGAGTTAGAGGATACTCAATCATTTTTTTTCACATCACATTTTTGAACAGCTGCCGTATGAACTACTTTACCGAAAGCATCTAAAGTGCATTTGGCAACCTCTAGTTTCTTTCGTTCCGTTTTCAGGTTACTGGATGCAATAGAAGAATTTCGACGAGGAGCATGATATAAGTACAGGTCAACCTCACATAGATGTGGCTGTATATAATGCAATGTTCGTGTTGCACACTTTGAAGTTCCCAGAAACTTACGGAGCTCTTGCACGTACATTACTGGAGCACATTACAGCAGCGAAGAAAGTTAAAATTACCATCAAAGACAAAACTATTGCCATGAAGATGGATCTGTCCCTTATTTTGAGGTTGTTGATAGCATCCAGAAGCAGGCCTGACGTAGATTTAAAGTACAATATCAGTAACTATGAGTTTCCAGCGCTGCCGAAGTCGTTTTTTGGTGCTGATGGGAGAATGCATCATTGCCTAGCTAAATACAAACTTATGGATGCCCTAGAATCAACACCTAGCCAAGAAAATGATGATGATGATAACGCTACGGCACCTCCAGATTTGGAAGAACATGAAGAACTGCAGCAAAAAGCTGTGATTAAGTAGATGGCATATGGCACTTCTTCACACCTACCACAAACTGAACTCAGTGAAAACATGCCGTGCCCTTGGTGTAGGCTTCAGCAAATGGATTGGTGAAAAGTTCAGCAATTACAGTGAGGTTCATGTGGTTTTTGACCTTACAAAGAGTCCTCATTTAAAAAGGAGATGAGAGTGATTAGGCAAAAAAGGCTCAGATCCAATCCAGTACAAAATTGGACCAGAAACAACTATTGGAAGTACACCAATGAATAAATTACTAGCTCATGATAAGACAAAGGATGAACTGACAGAGTTCCTTTCCAACCAGATCCTTCAATTCGCTGTGACCAATAGGAAAAAGTTCATTGGCAGTTGGAGGGACAAAGCAGCTTCATCCCATGGTGCTGATGTATTGAGTCTCTCAAGTACCCAGGAGGAGGCGGACACTAAGATCATACTACATGCTGCGTACTTAACACAGAGAGGAATAAAAAACACCCATGTGTTTTCACCTGATACTGATGTTTTGGTTTTAGCACTAAGGCAATATCCCCAACTTACACCAGAGCTTGGATTTTTCCTTGGCTGTGATATGAAAAGATTTGTTCAGTTACCTTCAATTTACAAAGCATTAGGGCCACTGAAAGCCTCTGCACCCCCTGGATTACACACACTTTCAGGAGGAGATGTAACAGGATCATTTGCCAACAAAGGGAAAGTAAAGTGGTGGGAGACATTCAATTCTGTACGTGATGAGTTATTAGAAGCTTTTGCAAAATTGGGGTCTGCAATCTCTCTCACTGATGATGTCAAGGCGAGCTTGGAAACATTTGTTTGTCAGCTGTTTATCTCCAAAACAACACTGACTGATATAGGAGCTGTAAAATGGTTATTGTTTACAGAAAAACAATGTCAAGATGAGAACCTCCCTCCAACAAAATCTTCTCTGAACCCAGCTTTGTTAAGGACTCATCTTCAGGCTTTTGAGTGGAATCAGGACCTCATCCAGCATCCTAATAACCCACCACCTACGGATTTTGGATGGAAGAAAGTAGGGAGTACATACCAGCCAGTCGCATGTACCATGTCCTGTGCTCCAGAGCTTATATTTGAAGTTTGTCGCTGTTCATGCTCTCAAAGGCGTTGCTCTCCTCCATGTACGTGTCAGTCGAATGGACTAAGGTGTACCAAGATGTGTAGATGTGAAGGTGACCCTGACTGATGTGAGAATAGGGACAGTTCAAAGAAGATGATGAAGAAGACTTAGGACTAAGTGAGATTTGTAATGAAAGCGATGATGACTGTAATTAAAATTCTGATTGCAGTAGTGAATAAGTATTTTGTTTAAAATTTCAAAATATACTTTTTTATTCAAATGTTATCTTTTAATTTCATATGTCTATACTGTAAAAAATATTGGGGCATGGAGGATACCCGTGTGATGTCACTAATAACAATCGATATCCGGTATCCTGAAGAAAAGTGTCATACATATCAATATGCACTGGCTAAACCCCCCTGAAAGTCTGATACTGTTTAGGTATACATAATCTTTATTGTTTCCACTGTTAAGAGATAACTGAGCGACATTTATGTTCACAGAACAAATTTTAATTTTTGGTACCGCTATTTTCATTAGGAAACCTTAACTTCAAGAAGTTAGGTCCTAAAAATACGTAATGATCTTTTTTGTGTAGAATTGAAGGAGAAACATTTATTGAATTAAAAAAAAATTAAAACACGGACATTTACTTAGATAAATGGGAAAAAGTGTTTGTGATGGTGGCCATTTTGTTTATCGCATACAGCACTCAAACGCACCATTTTCGAGAGTGACACCATCGAAATTATGTCTCTCCAAGGTCAAACAGAGAGATTGAGACCACTCCCACACTTGCATCATCAAGGAGCCCACGGGAGCCTGTTTTTGTACATTTGACAGCCGACTATCTAGTTGGAAACTCTTCTGGAAGAGATAGTCGACTGTAAAGTTCCAAAATTCCTAAGTGTGGGGGACTTGATTATATAGCCCAATTTCTAAGGAAACAGGAGGCAAACGCACAAAGCGCTTAGAAAAGTGATTGTGTGTGTGTTCATTTCTGGCCAGATTTTTGCCTCAGGTAATGGCCCAACCACACCACCTTGCCTTAGCACAAAGTCTCCTCCTTCCTGATTTACCTAATCCACTCCTTTTGTCCTCTCACCCTGGCAAATCCTTCCTATTGCAAGCTGAAGAGTCAGCACATGTTTGCAACCTAATTATAGTTCTGGAGGAAGCCTTCACGAGAATCTCTTTGCCATAGACAAAGTTAAAAGTTATTTAACTGATGGACGTTTTGAGAATATGTGCAAGTTTGCACACCTGTCTAGGAGATAAAAGTGTATCATTCCCAGGTGTGTCACTTAGGGAGTTTGCCTATTCTAGATAGGGTTGCACTCCCTCAGAAAGAGCAAGTACGTAGTTTGGGGGATGCTCCTGGATTCAGCATTGTCATTAGAGGCACAATTGACTTCTGTGGAGAGGAGTGCTTAATATCAGCTCCGGTTGATATGTCAACTAAGCCCTTTCCTGGATAGAAATATCCTCTTTGTGGTTGGTCCAGAAGCTGAAGATGGTTCCGAATGCAGCAGCCAAGATGCTGATTGGGATGCATGGCCGTGTGCATATTACACTGGTGTTAAAGCAACTGGCTATCTATTAGCTACCAAGCTAAGTTCAAGGTCTTGCTGTTGGGATATAAGCCCCTGAGCAACTTGGGACCAGTGGATCACCTTCTCTGATATAGCACTGTGCAATCATTAAGCTAATCTGAGGACACTGCTGGATGTATCACAATCTGCAGATTGCCATCTTGCCACAACGCAGACGTAGGCCTTTTTCTGTGGTAGTGCCCATGTTATGGAATACCCCTTTCCTGGTATTTGGGAAGCACCAACCTGAGCTGTCTTGATGTTGTCTCTCTCCCAAGTATTTGGCTGAATGTGCCACTGAGACCCACACTTACTGGGGTGTTTTGTTTTGTTTTTAATAAGAGATGTTCTAGCCAGCTGAGGAATGTGAGATGGGGACAGCTGTTTTAAATGTGTTGGGGTTCCCTGTATGCCCACATTTTGAACCTAATAAATCACAGTATTTAACCTGGTCAAATTATTTTTACTGGTCAAGGTACCATTCTTAAACTGAAGCTACCACAACTTCTTGATAATAGTTCAGATGCAGGACTAATTCTAGGGGAAATGTAGATTTTCAAATTGTCTGCACTTCTTTCTTTTAAGAGCTTAACAACACAATCCTAGGCAGGACTACTCAGAACTAAGATCCATGGAGTTCAATGAGATTTACTTCCAGGTAAATGGCTATAGGATTGCATTGTAAATTGACAAGTATTCTAGCTCAATCATCATATGAATCAGTCTCAAATTGTGAATGTAATGTGCCAAATAACATTACTCAGATCTTAGAAATACATTTTCTCATTTATTTTTCCTGTCATTGAAGTTTCAGAATAAATAAATCTATCTTTTCTCCCCCAACAGGAGTTGCTCAAGGTGATGAGAACAATCGATGACAGAATAGTTCATGAGTTAAACACTACTGTTCCAACAGCTTCTTTTGCAGGAAAAGTTGATGCTAGCCAAACTTGTAAAGAACTTCATCAGTCGGTAAATATGTTTGTAGCCCTTATATCAATTGTGTATGTTTGTTTTTTTAACTGATATATGTTACTAAGGGGTAACTGACATGTAAGTAATTAATATGCTACAAAATGGACATGTTATATCACTTCATTCTATTTCTGGCCAGCTTTGTTCTGCAAGCGGTAGGTTTCAGGTAGACATTTTATGATTCCGACTCATAGGAGAGGCAGCACTAACTGTTTTGAAGGAAATAAATATTTTAAATAATAAACAGATGTTATTCTATACTAATAGCCACCTCATTGTGCAAATGTGCATTGTCCTCTGTGTAAGTGCGTTCAAGCCCCTTACAGACCTTAGTATTCAAGGCACAAAGACCTGTCCACAAGTCAGGCACACGGGATGCTTGGGGGCAGGTGGGTGTGCTCTCACATGGCCTGTCCCCAGATTAGCCTGACATGTGATGCAGGTGAACGTCAGCATAGGGCTTATGTCTCTGCCAGAACTTAAATGTAGGAACTCCGAGTTGTCTTGGGAACCCCTCCCCACTTCACATTTCTTTTGCAGCAGTGATAGGAAACCAATCCAGACCTCCAGGGGTCCCCATATTACCACACCCCCTTTCCTTCAACCACTGACCATTTGATGATTTCCCAGTTCTGGTTTTTGTGCAGTTTCCTCCCATTCTAAAAGGTTGATGTGCCATTCCTAAGACTTATTTATTGGCAACAAACGCTTTGAATTACAGTGTGCTGGTAATTTTTGTATTTTTCACCCCATCACTTTGCCTTTGGCCTCACCATCCACTGGAGCCACTGAATTAGGCCCTCAGGCTGAAAAGGTTCCCCCACCTTTGGCCACCTTTCATCCATGAAGCAAGGAGGATTTCTCCCTAATATCTTGATTGGCAGCCTTTCTCCTTGCTCTCTGCTATTGCAGCATCTGCTCTTTAGATTCCGCTGAAGTGCACTTTCAGGCCCTCTGTTGATTCTTCAGAGGCTTATAATATGCCCTCCAGGCATTGGCTCAGCTAGCTTTGAGGGGACCCTGGGCAGGTTTCTTTCCCAGGGACCCACTGCCAGGCCATTCATTCACCCCCTGCTGCTGCTACTGCTGCCACCACCATCACACACACACCCCACACACCCATCTATGCACCATGTAAAAGTCTATAACTTACATTTTGAGTAGCAGTGATTTCAACCAATCAGATGCTGCCTTTGTGGTCCCATGCAGTCTTTATGCCATTTCTGTGCCCTGATTGGCTGAGATCCCCAAAGGCAGCATCTGATTGGTTCAGATAACTGCTACTCAAAATGTAAGTAGAAAACTTTACTTTTAAAATGGTGAGCCAAGGCTCAACCGGCTGGGTATCACAGGGTGTCTTTTTGCTAGCACTGGGGCTAAGCTAGGAGAGGGGGAGAGGGAGTACAGGGGGTCATATGGGGGCTGCCCATACCTGCACCCTGCAACCCAGCCCTGGCTGCACCATGGCCTCCAACTGACTATTGGCCATGCTGGAATTGGAATTGTTGACCAAAACATCTGGAGGACACCAGCTATGTAGGATCAGCCAGGTATTACTGAGCCTGAGTGAAGCAGTGTAACAGGGTGAGCTATGAGTAGCTAATGGTGGGGTCAAAGGTTCTTGTGCAACATCCATTACTGTGCATTGAGATTTGCAATTTTATGTAACATCCAGCCTTCATCAATTTATTCTTTTATTTTAATTAGCTTTTAACACATGATTAAATTGCTTACTCACTTTTCTTTCCTTCTCACTATATATTTAGCTGACAGAGGCTCATGAAAATAGAGAGAGTATGATCAAAAGATGTATTGCCCAAACTTCTAATGTAGTAAAAACTCTGCAGGAAGAGAGAAAGAAGTCTCTGGAACACATAGAATTATTAAAAAGGCTCAGGAAAGAACAAACAAAGGTGAGTGCCAGAGTGCTATGACTTTCTTAATTTCTATTGTTCTATATAAAATAACTTAAAATTAATTTAAAAAGAAATCAATGTAAAATAATTTTATATTTAGAATAAAATTAGACATGATCACCATTCCAATACTAGAATAACAAAGGCCAGTTCTCTATAAATGTATCTGTCATGTAGCACTTGTAAAGTGATGCACACTGGGGCAGGAAAAAAAAACCCAGTTTCAAGTATAAGTTGATGGTATCTGAGACAGCAGTGACCAAAGAAGAAAGAGAACTTGAGGCAACAGCTGAATGAAAATCTCAGCCCAGGGTGCCGTGGCTGTGAAAAAGGCAAATTCCATGTTAGGTATAATTAGAAAAGGTATAATTAGAAAAGGAATTGAAATAAAACTGGCCAAATCAGACTCGCCTTATACAAATTTATGGTGCTTCCACACTTAGAATGCTGTGTACAGTTCTGGTCACTAAAAAATAATGTTTTAGAGTTGGAAAAATGCAGAAAAGAGCAACTAAAATGATCAAGGGGCAGAAGCAATTCCGCTATGGAAGGAAGGTTATAGCAGCTGGGATTGTTTAGCTTAGAAAACGGGTGAGTAAAGGGAAGACATGATAGAGGGGTACAAAATTATGCTTGGTGTGGAGAAAGTGGTAGGAAGACATTTTTCTCTCTCTCTCTCTCTCATAATACCAGGACCCAATGGGGTCATCACATGAAGCTGAAAGAAGGGAGATTTAGGACAGATAAGAACTCTAGGGTGGATACTATCTGAGCCCACAAATCCAAATTTGTGAAAATTTGGAAGCAGGAAAAAAAGATTCCATCAATGGGCGGATGACAGTGTCAGGTTTCCCGGTCCCTTGGGCAAGCACACATTCTGGCAAAGTGACACGGAGCACCCAAATTAGTGAGACTTCTTTACTGCAGGAAATCTTGAGGGTTACACATTACAGAAATCACATAGCTTATGGTCAGTAGGTATAGGCCCTGAGAAATTCCAGAACAGTCAAAAACTGATCAATGCAGCTGTGACAGAGATCGTCAGCAACATGGTTTTCCAGTTGCTATCTATCTTCATGGTTCTGAACACAAGGGAAGGGTCAATCCATACAGGAATGAGGATGATTCCTGGCATGATCCCTCAGGCAATCAAGGGGGACAATTCTTGAAAGGCCTAAACAAAAACACGCCCATCACGAGTTAGTCCAACTTTGAATCTCTTGCTGGTAACTCCAGGCTACTCAGTCAAGGTCTATCAAGACCAAGGGAGGAATAAACTCACAAGGAATCCAGAGCCACTGCTTACACATTGGCATCTCCATGCCGCATGAGTCCAGGCAGATGAGAGTCCAAAAGTCATACATCAAACTCCAGTCTGCCAGTACACTGAGCTGATGACAAAGACACACAATCCACAGCAAATGAGAGTTCAAGTCTATGAAAAGTCTCACAGCACTTTTCATGACAAATCCTTAGCAATCCAAAATTCCAAGAAGGAGAGTCCATGTGCAGAGTACCTCCAGAGCCCCAGACATTGATGGACCCGAACAGAGAGGGCTTCAGGCAATGCAGACAAGATGTTCCTTGCAAAGGCTCCTCCCCTTTGCATCAGCTTAAGAGGGAAGGCATGATGGCGAGACGACACTGAACAGACAAGGCTCTTTGGCTTTTCAGCAAGGCCCCTGTCCAAACAAGGTGTCACGACTCAGCCCTCCAGGATGACACTTCAATCTGGGTGATCCTTCTGCAAACCCCTCTCCAACTCTGTCAGATTCTCACAGAGAGCTTCCCAGGCAAAGCCAGGGTGAGCAGGTGGCTGTGGAGAGTAGGTCACCTTCCCCCTGCTCTGCTCTGAGAGCGCGGACAGAGATAAACTCACGCAGATTCTGACATTCCATAGGCTGAATAGGCCCAATCCCTTCCAGTTTACTTCTAATTAAATCTTAGCTACAAACTTCAATGCTGAAACTGTTCCTTGACAGACAGAATGAAAGGTGCCTGGCAAAGCGTGAAACACAGACGGCACAGATTTTGCACACTCCGTGCATCCGTAGCCTTGCTTCCATCCATTTAGTTGGAACCTTTCTTGTACCATCAACATAAGTAAAGAATGAAGCCAGTACTGATGCCCACCATTCAGTAAAGATTGCTAATACATTGAGTGAAATTCAAAAATTCCCCTGGGGCTGTATTATTTTTCATTTCTACAATCAGTGACTTGATTAAATCAATTGTCAGAGGTGGCCATTTGCCAACAGATTCCAACAATGAGTCAACGAGTTCAAAATCATTGAACTGCTGTTCAAAAAAGTCCTCTCCCATAGTTTTTGTAATATGACAATCAAATTATTGAGAGGAATAGCTTCCATATCAGTTAACAATTTCCAAAAAGTTGTGAGTTCATGAATCTCCAGTGCCTACGCCAACACCATCTAACCTACCTTCACAAAAGTCATATTTATTAGTTTTTACAATATTTCAAAAAGAGCACAGGAATTTTGGTTAGATTGACATTTTGAGCAAGCTTAACCCACTTCCAAATATTTATTTTATATTGAATACAGTTTTTTTGAACTATTCAATTTGGATCTTTAAGCAGGATCTGCAGTTTGAAAACAACACTGAGATAAGATCTTAACTTCCTTGGCAATCCAGTGTTTGTCTCCAGAACTGTAGGACCTGCACCAGAATTACATTCTCCCTCATTGCCATTAAGGCTAGAAAGTGAAGTTGAAATTACAGTGTCTTTTTGAGATGTATTGACGACTTAAGGGTGCAATCTTACACATGTTTGGACAGAAAAAAATCCTATAATTCTGTCCAAACATGCTTAGGATTGCATCTTAATTCAACTATATTTTTTAGTAGTTTCAATTATATGACTTTGTTCAGGAAGGAAAGATAATATTTTACTATTATATGAAAACTGAACCAACAGAAGCTGGTAGTCACTTTCTGACATTTCCTACACTTCAAATTAGGGAAAGAAAAAAAAACCCTTTTTCTAAAGCAGATGCAATGGCCACATAATACACTGCACTTGTCTCTGTGGGACTAAACATGTGAACTCCCAATCCAAATCATTTGTACAAATTCCATTAAAAACACATCTAGTCTATTTACTAACTAGAGAAACTGTAAACCAGATTTGTTTATTTTACAGTCCTTTGAAATCCAATTAATCATCCTATCTTGTAATTCCAAAAAAATTTCCCATATTAATTAAAATATCTAAACCCTTTTACCAGTATAGACCTTAAACATCAGAACATCCTATGTAAACCGCCCAGAGAGCTTCGGCTATGGGGCGGTATACAAATGTAATAATAAATAAATAAATAAATAAATAAGAGCCACACTGGATCAGACCAAGGGTCCATCTAGTCCAACACTCTGTTCAGACAGTGGCCAACCAGATGTCGACCAAGAATCCACAAGCAGGACACAGGTGCAACAGCCCCCTCCCTCCCATGCTCCCCAACAACTAGTGTATACAGGCTTACTGCCTCTGATACTGGAGGTTACACTTAGCCATCAGGACTTAGTAGCTTTATCCTCCAGGAACTTATCCAACCCTCTTTTAAAGCCATCCAAATTGGTGGCCATCAGTACATCTTGTGGTTGTGAATTCCATAATTAAACTATGTGCTATGTGAAACAGGACTTCCTTTGATCTCTCCTGAATGTCCCACCAATCTCCCGGATTCTAGTATTATGAGAAAGGGAGAAAAATGTCTCCATATCCACATTCTCTACATCATGCATAATTTTGTGCACCTCAGTGATGTCTCCTGCTAGCCTCTTTTTTCCAAGCTAAACAATCCCAGCTGTTGTAATCTTCCCTCATAGGGGGATGCTTTAGCCCCTTGATCATTTTAGTTCCCCCTTTCTGCACTTTGTCCAGCTTTACAATATCTTTTTTTAAAGTTGGTGACCAGAACTGTACACAGTATTCTAACCGTGGTCGCACCATACAGTTGTATAAGGACAGTATGGTACTGGCAGTTTTATTCTCAATTCCTTTTCTAATTATGCCTAACATAGAGTTTGTCTTTTTTTTTTTTACAGTGGCCGCACACTGGGTTGACATTCCATCAAGCTGTCTACCACAGCCCCAAGATTTTCCATTAACACAGTGTTTGCACTGGGGTACTCATTTTGCATATTTAGTAAATACTCTTTGGATTGATTCTTGGAATAAGGGATAATATGATGGGGAAATATCGGAGGTGAAATATGCACATTAATCATTAACAGCAATCATATTTCCATTTTAACCAGGGGAGCCATAGCGATAGGTATTTTAATTCTTAATGTCGTGGTTTTCAGAAAGGTTAAGCCTCCTGTAGCTACTCTTTCCAGGTAGCACATACACAAAATATCCATCAACTACCATCTCTGTAAGCACTATATCAAAAGTCCTGAAAAAGTGAAGAAAGGCAGAATCATAGAATAGTAGAATTGGAAGGAGCCTATAAGGCCATCGAATCCAACCCCCTGCTTAATGAAGGAATCCACCTTAAAGCATCCCTGACAGATGGTTGTCCAGCTGGCTCTTGAATGCCTCTAATGTGGGAAAGCCCGCAGCCTCCCTAGGTCATTGGTGCCATTGTCGTACTGCTCTAACAGTCAGGAAGTTGTTCCTGATGTCCAGCCAGAATCTGGCTTCCTGTAACTTGAGCCCATGATTCCGTGTCCTGCACTCTGGGATGATTGAGAAGAGATCCTGGCCCTCCTCTGTGTGACAACCTTTCAAGTACTTGAAGAGTGCTATCATGTCTCCCCTCAATCTTCTCTTCTCCAGGCTAAACAGGCCCAGTTCTTTCAGTCTTCAATCACAAGTTCTGTTTGCCTTGGCAGTGGGGTGTTCCATGAGACCAAGGACAGGGCATTGCTAAGAAAATTCCAACTTCCAAGATACATTTTAATATTAAATTGGACCATCACAGATTTGGCCCCTGTCAGCAATGGCAACCATCTTACAAAATTGTTGCGACTGGGACCCCCTCTACAAGAATTCGGTTTGACGCCTGGTTCTCCGATTATGCGCATCTTCTCGGAAGCGCTTTTATGGTAAATGACTGTACATGAGAGCGCATAACTGGTGGCCTTACCGGTTGTTTGAAATGCGCTTTAGAAGTAGTTAATGCGGAGAGTCGCTTATTCACATAGTCAAAATGCGCTTTAACAGCCGCAGCAAAATAAAACTCGCTATTTAACGTGCGTTCGATAATGCGTATAATCGGAGAGAAAAAGTGCCTCAACTCCTAATTTGCACTCCGCTCTTGTAGAGGTAAAATTTTTAATGAGACTTCAAAGAGCTTTAAACGTCTTGTGTAGAGGCACCCAAGTACTGTTTTTTTTTGCAAAACTGCTCAACTCTGGTGGGTTGGATGACACTGAGAATAATGAAATGGGCAAAACAGCCTTCCATGGTATCATGGGATCTTAACTCATGGTTTCTGTACATGTGCTGGTTCTGTCATATATCCAGTTCACAGGCTTTGGTCAATGCAGCACCAAGGTCTTCATCAAATGTGAAGAAAATATTTGATCAGAGCAAGCAAACAGGGTGAGCAAACAGGAGTTCAGCAGGGGGGTTTGGCAGGGGAGGTCAAGGGGGAGGTCCTTAACAAAATTCCAACACAATCGGAAGGCAGAAACAACAGAAATGGAGACTATGGATGGAAAGGAGTCTCTAGTGATGGTGACCTGCAACGTGTGTGCAATGTTTGTGTTCCTGTCTGAGAACAACATGGTATGCACCTGCAACAAATGCAAGCTGGTTGCACTATTGAAAGAAAAGGTGAAAATCCTTGAGCAGCGAGCGTCCGCCCTCCAAGGAATAAGAGAAGGCGAAGAGTTCTTAGACAGAACGGTGGAACTGCAACAGCAACAAGAAGCGCAAGAGATTGAAGAGCACCAGCAAGCCGAAACAGAAATGGAGAACGCCGAGATGAAGAAACCCAACAAAGAGGGAACTCCTTGGAAGAGGGTGACAGTTAGGAGCAGAAGAACTAGAAGACACTCTGCACCAGTGGAACCATTAGAGTTATGCAACCGCTTTCAGCTACTGGAGGAAGAGACTGGAGGACAGGCTGCAGAGGAAGAATTACAGGAGACCCCGTGCAACAGTGAGCAAGAAGCAGAAGGTCAGTCAACCATGAAGAAGAGAAGAGTAGTCATTGTGGGAGATTCCCTGCTGCATGGGATTGAAACCCAAATATTTCGCAAAGACCCATGGACTCGCCAGGTGTGCTATCTTCCTGGAGCACAGATTAGAGATGTGACTGAAGGGTTGCCAAAGCTCATAAAGCCCACTGACACATGTCCTTTTCTTCTCATCCATGTGGGAACAAATGTTATTGCCAAGTGGAGCTACGAAGAAATAATGTCAGACTTTTAAGCTCTAGGAAGGAAACTCAAGAACTTTGGGGCCCAGATAGTTTTCTCATCCATCCTCCTAGTTCTTGGAAGAGGACTAGAAAGGGAAAGAAAAATACTCTGGGTGGCTACGAAGGTGGTGCTGACGTGAGGAATTCGAATTCTGGGACCACGGGCTACGCCACATGGAAGATGGACTGCTGGCAAGGGATGGGTTGCACCTCACAAGGGCTGGGAAGAATGTGTTTGGCCACAGGAGGGCTTTAAACTGAATCCTATGGGGGTGGGAGATGTAAACTTGGAGGCAACAGTGGATGAAGGCTTATGCACCATACCAGGGAGAACAGCTCCAATAGTGCCCAAAGCTAGTGTTCGCAACAATGTAGGAAAGAAGCCAGACTATAAAACACAAGGTCTTCGATGTCTCTATACTAATGCCCAGAGTCTGGGAAACAAACAGAACAAACTTGAACTCTTAATAAATTGAAGGCAAATACAACTTGATAGGTATAACTGAAACTTGGTGGGATGACTCCCATGACTGGAATATAGCAATTGAAGGATACAACTTGTTAAAAAAGAACAGAAGAAATAGAAAGGGAGGCGGAGTCGCACTATATGTTAAAAATACTTATCCCTGCACAGAAAAATATGATAAAAATACTTATCCCTCGGAGCCCCATCGAGAATATCTGGATTAAAATAAATGGGGCAAGGAATAAAAGGAGCATGATAGTCAGAGTCTACTACCGACCACCCAATCAAGGAGAAGATGAGGACAAAACTTTTGAAAAGCAAATTGCCAGTGTTTCAAGGAAATCCGATGTAGTAGTAACCCCCAGACTTCAATTATCCCAATATCTATTGGGAGACAAATTCTGCCAAAAGTGGCCCCTCCAAAGTAGAGGAAGGAACTAGAGGATCGGCTATCCTTGACTTGATACTAACCAATAGGGATGATTTAGTGGATAAAGTGGCAGTTACAGGAACTCTGGGGGAAAGTGACCACATCATACTTGAGTTTTTGATTTTAAAGAAACAAAAGCAGAGTGTAGCCATATGCGTACTCTGGATTTCAGGAAAGCCGATTTTTAATAAACTCAGAACTATGATAAGTAAGGTCCCATGGCAAATGACCCTAATGAGAAAAGGAGTCCAAGATGGGTGGGAGTTTTTAAAAAAGGAAATTTTAAAGGCACAATTACAAATAATTCCAACAAGGAAAAAAGATAGAAGACAACAGAAGAAACCAATGTGGCTCCACAAAAAGCTTAGAGATGACCTGAAAACAAAAAAGGATACATATAGGAAGTGGAAGGAAGGGCAGGCTACAAAAGAAGAGTACAAACATGTAGCACAGAAGTGCCGGAATGGTATCAGGAAGGCTAAGCTGAGAATGAGCTGAGGCTAGCGAGGGATTCTAAAAGCATTAAAAGTCTTTCTTCAGTAAAAGAGTTGAAAACAACAGAATTAAATTTAATAAGGATAAATGACAAATTCTTCACCTAGGAAACAGAAACTAAATGCACAGTTACAAGATGTGGGATACTTGGCTCAGCAATACTACAAGCGAGAAGGATCTTGGAATTGTTGTATATCACAAGCTGAATATGAGCCAACAGTGTGATATGGCTGCAAAAAAAAGTAAATGCTATTTGGGCTGCATTAATAGAAGTATAGCTTCCAAATTGCGCGAGGTACTGGTTCTTCTCTATTAGGCACTGGTTGGACCCCATCTTGAGTATTGTGTCCAGTTCTGGGCACCACACTTCAAGAAGGATGCAGACAAGCTAGAGCGTGTTCAGAGGAGGGCAACGAGGATGATAAGGGGTCTGGAAACAAAGCCCTATGAGGAGAGACTGAAAGCACTGGGCATGTTTAGCCTGGAGAAGAGAAGATTGAGGGGAGACATGATAGCACTCTTCAAATACTTGAAAGGTTGTCACACAAAGGAGGGCCAGGATCTCTTCTCGATCATCCCAGAGTGCAGGACATGGAATAATGGGCTCAAGTTACAGAAAGCCAGATTCTGGCTAGATATCAGGAAAAACTTCCTGACTGTTAGAACAATACGGCAATGGAACCAATTACCTAGGGAGGTGGTGGGCTCTCCCGCACTAGAGGCATTCAAGAGGCAGCTGGACAACCATCTGTCAGGGATGCTTTAAGGCGGATTCCTGCATTGAGCAGGGGGTTGGACTCGATGGCCTTCTAGGCCCCTTCCAACTCTACTATTCTAAGATTCTGTGTAATATGTAGTCTTGCATTGCATGTAACTCCAAATTGTTCTATCCTTGACATATAGAGTGTGCAAGTTCAGTCAGTTTGAAGACTGGTGTGCTGTTTTTAAGTGTTTCTTCAATGTACATGACTAGTTCAGCAAACAAACACTTTTCCTGATATCATTGGATCCCTTTTGGAGTGTGTGGCTTCCTTAGTCTTGACCTTTCTTGCACAATTACACAGTCTTTGTAAGCACTTTTTATGGAATTTGGCATCCAAGGCTACCGTATTGCCTAGACTGAGGCGAGCCATTAGTTCTGTGCCCTCTTCGTGGACATCATCAGTGCCAGATAATTGTCTGCAAAAGTCACACGGCTTCTCAGACTGTTGTTTTACCACTGTTTTGTGATCTGGTGCATTTTCGTGCAGCGGATACATTTCACGATTGCTGTCTACTGTGAATGTTCTTTTTTCTGCTCTTTGCAACTTTGAGTTGTTGTACTTGAGTGTGCAGGTATGATAATTAATAACTCATATTAACTAACTAGCTGCATCAATGCCAGGTCCTTCCTCTAGCCTTTCCAACGAAAATATTCTTGGTAGTTCTCCAAGCTCCAATTTGAGAAGGTTTTCTGCCAGTGATCTGTATCCACTCCCCATGTTTCACCTTTAAGACTGTGTGGGACTTGTGAGTAGCTCCTTTGTTATTTCTTAGCAGGTAGTGCACAGGTTCCAGTTTGTCTCTGTTGTATGTTGGGAGCGTGTTGATGGTTCTGGACACCCAGTGTCAACCAGTTTGAATTTTTGCTTACATTATCTCTTTTAGTTAACCACCAACACCACACAATCAACAAAGCAAATATATTTAAATATTTATTTGTATATTTACTTCAGTTTAGGAACATTGTGAGCCCACAAAAGTATACAGTTACCTAACCAAAATGTATCAATTCTAGGCTATGTTAGTTTAGGTTACATGTATTGAACTTTTGTTATTGTATTTTTTGTTATAGGACAGATCCACACCAAGCAGGATATAGCATTATGAAAGTGGTATGAAAGTGGAATATAAGAGGCAAGAGCCACACCAAGCAAGATCTAGCACTATGAAAGCAGTATGAAAGCGGAATATGGTATGTGTCTATTGGCCCCAACCGTTGTCAGTGCACTTCAGTACTGCTATAAAGCAGTCGTGTGGCTCCTGCCTCTTATATACCGCTTTCACGCTGCTTTCATAGTGCTATATCCTGCTTGGTGTGGCTCTGGCCATAGATTTATATAAGTTTATAAAACAATCAATATTTAGTCAATGAAAACAATTGCTGCAGTTGGCCATTTTTTAAGATGGCTGTCAGGGTAAAATCTGCAATGGCCCAATATCTAGTTTTGTTCACAATATATTAGTTTACCTCTGTGCCTAATGTGGTGCTTTTATTGAAAAGTGCACAATTGTTTTGTTGTGCCACATCACTGAAACTGTGCTTGTGCAAAAATAAAGTTGCAAACTTATTGTTCACTACTTCCAAATAGCACTTCTTTGGTCTCTGACCCAAGCTGAAGATTTCGCTATAAGAAGCCCTATTTACCCACAGTCCTCTTGTGTTTTTGTCTAGATGGAGATCTCAGCAATTCTTTTGAAATAAAAAACCCTTTTTGGACAAATGGGGGTCTATTTTGAAAATGGACAAAGCTTTAGCTGTCCTGGCTAGGCAGAATTGCATCAGTGAAGATGTCAGCCTTGCCAAAGCTTATCTACCGATTTCAGACCCACCCAATAATCTGTCAGAACACTTTTTACAAAAATGGCAGTGACTATTTACACAATTTGTGCATGGCAACAAAAAGTCCGAACTTGCCATCAATGTCCCTTTTCAACAAACCAAAAAAGGAGGCTTGGGAATGCCAAACATACAGATCTATCTTGTGGCATACTAGTTTAAGCAGTTGATACAGATTTTGGATAATCATTCAAAGTACGTATGATAAACATTGGAATTGGAAGGAAATCAAGGGTAGAAATCAAGCTATTAATTTACAGGAAGACACTTATAAAAAGCAATGAATTAGATAATCCCTTTTTAAAGTGCACTTTGTTAATATGGTATAAATGGAGATCACAGCTCATGCTAGATCCATCTCCAACCATTCCACCCTGTACACATGGACAGATTTGTTCATTGGACCTACTCTACTATTAAATCAAATTGCACATTTTCCCAGTATAGCGATTGTAAAAGCAGAAATAGTAGACCATAGAATGCACTTTGAAAACCTTATAATACAAAATATAATAGACACAGATGGTTTGACCACAATTATATATAGATTATTATTGGATATACAATTTCCTACAATGGTTGGAATTATTCAGGTATGGGGAAATGACCTGGGAACAGCTATTGACAAAGCTAAATGGGTTAAATTGTACCAGCATGCTCCAATTAAATCCACCTATGCAAAAATTAAGGAAAGTACGATTAAGGTACGTCATAGATGGTATCATGCTTGTAGGAAACGGTTATATTTACAAAAATACTTCACCCAAGTACTGGAGGAAGTGTAATGAAATAGGCATGTTTTTTCACATGTGGTGGTGTGTGACAATCAGTTCTGGCAAAAGGTGTTTAAGAAGGCTGCTTTAATCACAGATTAAGTGATTTGTATCTCTCCGATGGTAGGTTTACTCTTGTTATATGACAATGAAAACATACAATTAAAAACAATGCTTTTCTGACATTCTTTTGGATAGCAGCAAGGATGGAAATAGCGAGGAGCTGGGAAAGCACTCACGGTCCAAGTATTCAACCATGGAGGCTCTCAGATTATGGCCAATAGTTCTAATGGAAAATTAACCAACACACAAAATGTGTGGGGATAACTTCAACATGACTTGGTGGGATATTATAAATTTAATGAAAGAGGTAAATCAACTACCACAGTCACATGGTCTTTTATGGAAAGATTTATTTAACAGAATATAAACCGATAAAGAGATCAGACAAGTAACAAAATTGTATGTAACATGGATCAAGATAAAGATGCATGGATGTTATTGATATATCATGTTATTTCATGTATTATTAAATTTGAAAAAAATACTTTATATATCTTTCTGAGAGCATTCTGATGGTGGTGAGCAGCAGCAGTTTCACAAACTTCCCTTGATTCTGTATGAAGCTGCTCTGATTTCCTTTTCCCCTCTTCTTGGCTCTTCTTCCCTTTTTGAGTTGGTTAAAAGCCTGCTGCTTGTCCCCACCTGAGAGCCACAGGCTGAGAGTCCTTCAGCTTGTGCCAGAGTCTAAATAGTACCTGCAAAGCTGGAGAAAGCAGAGACTCAGACTTGGATTAGGTGAAGCTAATTCATACCTCAGGACAGACTTACAAGCTTAATTATATTTGTAAGTTTGTTTGTTCTTATACCATATTCTGCCTAAATGATTAAATTATATACAACAAATCATTCAGTTATAGAAAGACCTGCTTGCTCGAGTTTTGCAACTTTCCATCAGGGTGAAAGGGGGGGAAAAGGATTCTGTAATTACTTGTCTCCGTAGTGAATGTTGGCTTTGGGAAGTTTGGGCTTGTTTCTTGTTTCTCTTTGGAAAGAGAATCCTTTCCTTTCATTCTACCTGTAAAATGTGATCATGTCTTTTCAAGTTCATTCTCCCCATACCTGCGTTGAAGTCACTTATTTGCATGAGAAGGTTCATTTGCTGAATAGTCACTTGGGACTTAAGAAATCACTACTAGTTCATATTCAATTGTCCTGTCATTATGCATTGATGTACAAAAGGAAACATTTCAGCTTTTTCATGTTTCTGTTTGAAGAGGAAGGATTTGATCACCACTTCTGTACTACAAAATTTGAATCCATGTATCTTGCCAAGTCCTTAAAATAGAAGCACTTCTCTTTTTTCCTCTCTTCCATAGTTGAAATTAATGCAATCAGAGTTGAATGTTGAAGAAGTGGTCAACGACAGGAGCTGGAAGGTATGGCGTACTTCTGACTTGAGACTTGGGGTCTGTGTGAATGCTTGTTTGTTGCAACCCATGAAGAGATTGTGATGCTTTCAAAGGGAATGGAGGCAGACTGAGAGGAGATATGATGGTTTGACCTGAACTAAAGTAGAAAGGTGTGATAGAAATATTTTAAATAAAAAAAATAATCTTTCTCCTTCCTAAGTATGTAAGATAGATACACAATGGACTAAAACAATACAAATTCAACATCTACAGTATATGCATTCAGATATATGAATGCATGTATCAGCCACTGATACTCAGTATTCATGTCCGTATGTATAACATCATGCATTGTCCCAACTGAGTACATGGAGGAGCCCCAGTGACAAAGCATCAAGGTAAAACTAATTTGAGCCCGTGCAAGCTAGGCACCTTAGCACAGCAAGGAGGCCAGGGCAGTAAACCCTTCCCTGCCTTCCCTTTGTAAACAACTTAGTTTTTCCGTAAATAATATATTATATCCATGTTAAGCCTTTTGTTTACAAATTTAAGTATTCCGTGTAGCACAGATATAGACAAACTTTTAGTTGTTCAGATGTTTTAATTTGCTTGAGTTTTCGTGGGTTACAACTCCCTTCATCAGATACTATAAGTAGAACTGGAGGTTTCAAGTCTGAAAAGACAGTTAACAGAGAACTTCCAACTTCACCATTTAACAAGAGAGAATGAAATTTGATTGTGTTAATCGAGGACTAATAGGGACTATGGTTTCTATACACATTACAAAGACCTTTAGTGCATTTTGTGGTTTGTAACTGTTGCTTTGAGAGAATATGCTTTTAAAGGTGCTGTGATCAGAACTGTCCACAATATTGCAAGTGTGGCCACACCAAAGATTACTATAAAGACATGTTGTCAGTTTTATTTTAGATTCCTTTCTTAATGGTCCCCAACACAGCACTTGCCTATTTCACGCAGCTGCACACTGGGTTTGATGGTTTCATTGAGCTACCTAACACAACCCTTTCCTGGTCAATGACCATGAGCTGAGATTTCATCAGCATATACATGAAATTACGTTGTTGTTTTTGTTCCATTGTTTATCACTTTTCACTTGCCTAAGCTCTGCTACATTTGAAAAGACAGTTATACAGGTAGATCTGCAGCAAATGTTCTATTATAGACCTGGGAAAAGTGCAGAAAAGAGGAACTGAAATAGGAGAGGTTACAACTTTTGGGGCCTTTTAGCTTAGTAATACTAGAACCCAATGGGGTCATCCAATGGAGCTGAATGGTGGGAGATTCAGGACAGATAAAAGGAAATGCTACTTCATACAGCTCTACCAGAAAATGTAGTAATGATCACCAGAATAGATGGCTTTAAAAGGGGATTAGACTAATTCCTGGAGGATAAGGTAATAAATGGATCCGAGCCTCAGAGGCAGTAAGCGTGTCAGTCCCTGCACCCGGGGAAGATGTGCTCATGTCCCATTTGTGGACTTCGCATAGGTAGCTGGCAAGCCACTTGTGGAAACAATTCTTGATTAAAAAGGCCTTTGATCTGATCCAGCACAGCTCTCGCTGAAAGCTAGCAAGTTGAAGAGAGTAGTTCTAGTCTAGTCTTCTGTCTTACATGGTAGAGTTTTTCTTTTCAATGTGCATGGCGGTTGTTGTTTTCAATGTAGGAAAACATGCTGGAGACCTCTTCAGACGGTTCTGGAGGGCTGTACCATAGTCTTCTTCCAAATGTGTAGATTGGATCTAGTTAACCTTTTATACGATTTCCAGAAGGTAGATGTGTTCATCTACTGCAGCAAAAACAACAAAGTGTCTTGTGACACTTCAAAGGCTAACGAATCTATTTGGGCATAGGTTTTTATGGACCTTTAGAATACAATAATACATTCCCCTAGGCCAGATGAGCTACCGAACACATTAGTTTTTCTGTGTGTGTTTATAATCACCCGCACTTGTATTGACAATCACTCTGTTCTTGATGTCTTAGGTATTTCATGAACGCTGCAGAGCTCATTATAGGCCTCCAAAGAATCAATGATGCAAATGAGGGGACGCTTCCCCTGAAAGTGGATTTCAATCATGCAAATGAGCTGAAGAAGAAAAATGGAGCAAGCTGCACAGGACCTTTTGAAAAATCAGATCTGTGGGGTTCAACCAAATGAATAATTTTGCTAATTAAGATAAATGCTAATTTGTACAAGATGTACGGAGAAAATTTTTTTATTAAAAAAAACTGTTGGAATATTGTATCAGCATATTAACTTCGGCTTTTCGAAATCTGCAGGTATCTTTAAGGCAGAAGGAGAAAATGAAGAATGCTTCCTTTAGCAGAAATGTGCTTCTTTTCTAGTTTTGGTCTGTAAGGTGGTTAAATATGGCCTGTTATAACCTGGCCTGGTTTTAAACTCAGCATATGTCTTGAAAGATTACTGCTGTGTTATATCAGTGGAAAGCTAATAGATAATAGTAATGTCCAAAAGTTTGGTTGGTACAAATAGGAATTTACCATACTTAACTACACGTAGCGTTCAATAAACAAAACATTCAAGCTTGACTGGCACCTGAAATTCAAATTATGAATACTAGTGCCAATATAGAATATATTATTCATTAAACAAAAAACCTTACGGTTTACAAAACCAACGTTAAGGCTCTACAGTTTCAAAACAAGCACCAAAAAGCAGGGAAATTGGGAGTTAAGACTCACAAGCCTTAACGCCACATCCTCCCTAAGGAGGCAGAAAGTGCAAGTGAAATTCTCATTCTCCCAAAGCAGATAAACCATGAGGACAGGGTGGAGAATATGATATGCAGAGGTGACTGTGGGGTTGTGGAAAACTGATCACGAACAACTTAGGGCAACCTAATTCTCTTTTTTTGTTTAGAGCAGCCCTTCCCCAACCTGGTGCCCTCCAAAGGTGTTGGACTACAACTCCTATCATTGCAAGTCAGTATGTCCCATGGTCAGGAATGCTGGGACTTGTCATCTCAAACACCTGGAGGGCAGCAGGAGGGGGGAATGCTGTTCCATATCCTTACCAAAGACAAGGTCTGGCCAAGACTTTTCTTTCACACACATCTCCCATATAGCACCATGCTTGATAACAAAAGGGGCCCTATTCATTACAGATCCAGAACCAGAGCATGTGCCGGGCACTTTCAACTTTAGGTCAATATCCTGCCCATCAAAGAAGCAATGTTTTTTCTTAAACTGTGTTTATACAAAATGTACTGTTCACTCCCCACAGTTCCTCCATAATTCATCTTCTCATCAAAGTGACAGAGAAGCAGAAAAGGTTTAGTTTGGCTGTCTTGTACTCCTTTCAAATTAGCTTAGTTTGCAATCCTATACCATTTGGGAGTAAGCCCTAATGAACTCAATGGCACTGACTTCCGAGAAGACATGTATAGGATTCAAGTGTAAACTAACCTTCTCCAGCTTGGTGTTCTCCAGATGTGTTACATTTAAAGTGATGCAGCTCTTTTGTAGTTTCTTGATTGATCGCATATCTTAATGCTGAAAAACATCATACTTTAGAATGGATGTGGGCAGAAAATAGATCCACCCTGATATTTTGGACATCAACTCCCAGCATTCTGGATCACTGCCCATGCTGATAGGGGCTTTTATGAGTTGAATTCCAAAACTTCTGGAATAGGTGGCCCTATGTTGTTCGTCATCAGTTTTCCACAACCCCACAGTCACCTCTGCATATCATGTTCTCCATCCTGTCATAGAATCATAAAATAGTAGAGTTGGAAGGGGCCTATAAGGCCATCATTGAGTCCAACCCCCTGATCAATGCAGGAATCCACCTTAAAGCATTCCTGACAGATGGTCCTCATGGTTTAGCTGTTTTGTGAGAATGAGAATTTCACTTGCACTTTCTGCCTCCTTAGGGAGGATGTGGTGTTAAGGCTTGTGAGCCTTAACTCCCAGTTTCCCTGCTTTTTGGTGCTTGGTTGAAAACTGTAGAGTCTTAATGTTATTTTGTAAACCATAGGTTTTTGTTTAATGAATTTCATGCTTTTGTGTAACAGATGACCAGATATTATACAGTTGACAATCAAACTAGCATCAGCCAGGATGTTACACCACGTTGACATCCAATATAAAATCAAAGCTAGCATTATGTGTTCAACTCATTTTTCAAATTAATAAATTAACCAAAATGCTTACATTTCCCTCATTTTTAAAGATAAAGAGATGAAACTTGGCACCATGGTAGCTCTTTAGTAGGGATTGAATTGAATTGAATCACATCGAGTGTGTGTACCTGAGTCTGAAGGCCAGGGATAGACTAGGGATTCTGTTAGTGTACCAGCCACCCTGCTGCCTATCAGACTCCCTGGCCGAGCTCACGGAACTGGTCTCGGAGCTGGTGTTGGATTCACCCAGGCTTTTGGTCCTGGGCGATTTCAACATCCCATTCAGGACCAGTTTGTCAGGTGCAGCTCGGGAGTTCATGGCATCCATGACAAACATGGGCCTATCCCAATTGGTCTCTGGACCTACACATTCAGCAGGTCACACTCTCGATGCTGTTTTCAGTTCCGAACAGACAGATCTGTGGGCGGAGGTACTGAATACCTCCAAATTGTCATGGACAAACCATTTTCTGGTCAGAGTTAGTATCACGGCTACCACCTGTCCCTGCAGGGGTGGCGGACTGATTAAGATGGTCTTCCCTCAAAGGCTGATGAATCCTCTTGGATTCCAGAAAGCCTTAGAGGGTGCTATGGCTGGTATCATCGACGATCCTGTGGAAGCCCAGGTTAATAGATGGAATCGAGATCTGACTAGAGCTATCGACACGCTCGCCCCCAAACATCCACTCCGATCCACTTCTAATTGGGCACCTTGGTATACTGACGATCTCAGGGAGTGGAAGCAGGAAGGACGATGACTGGAGCGCTGAACATCTTCGTTCCTATGGGGTGGCAATACGTGCAGAAAAGAAAGCTTTTTTCTCTGCACGCATTGTGTCTGTGAACTCGCGTCCAGCAACTGTTCAGGGTGGTGAGGAGTCTTAATGCAGATACCTTCCCCCCTGAACCCGATTTTAGAGTCTTCGGTAGTTCGCTGTGATGCCTTTAATGATAATTTCACAGATAAAATCTCTCAGATAAGAGCCAATTTAGATGCCGTCATTATAGCAGAAGCTAACAACAGAGTGTCCAGCAACTCCGCGAGTAGGATTACACTGGATCAGTTTCAGTTGGTGAGTACCGAGGATGTGGACAAGCTGCTTGGACGAGTGAGGAGGATGACTTGCCCTCTCAATCCCTGTCCTTGGCTGGTCGTCCAAGGAGGAGATGCAGTTAGATCACATCTGCAACATATTATTAATGCATCTCTCGGGGGGGGGAGGGGGTTCAAACATGTTTAAAAGAAGCGGTAGTACAGCCGCTTCTGAAAAAGCCCTCCCTGGACCTTAATAACTACAGGCCAATATCAAACCTTCCGTTTTTGGCCAAGGTGATCGAGAGGGCGGTTGCCTTCCAACTCCAAGCAGTTTTGGATGATTCAGATTTTCTAGACCCATTTCAAACTGGCTTCAGGACAGGATACGGAGTTGAGACTGCTATGGTCGTGGATGATCTACGCCTGAGTATTGACAGCGGGAGTGTGTCCCTGTTGGTACTCCTGGACCTCTCAGCGGCTTTCGATACCATCAACCATGGTATCCTTCTGGAACACCTGAGGGGATTGGGAATCGGGGGCACTGTGCTTCAGTGGTTCCGGTCCTACCTCTCGGGTAGGTTCCAGATGGTGATGCTTGGGGATAGTTGCTCTTCAATAAGGAGCTGCTATGTGGCGTACCACAGGGTGCCATCCTTTCCCCAATGCTGTTTAACATTTACATGAAACCGCTGGGAGAGATCATCCGGAGGCATGGGGCGGGGTGCTATCAGTACGCCGATGACACCCAAATATATTTCTCTATGCCTTCGACAACATCGTCAGCTAAGGATAGTGACTCCTCTGAATGAATGCTTGGAGGCGGTAATGGGATGAATGAGGAAAAACAAATTGAAGCTGAATCCAGACAAGACAGAGGTGCTTGCTGTCAAAGGCCACAACCTGGGTTTGGAGGTGTGTCAACCAGTTCTGGGTGGGGTTACACTCCCCCTGAAAGACTGTGTTCGCAGCTTGGGGGTACTCCTGGATCCGTCGCTCCAAATGACAGCTCAGCTAGTTACGATGGCCAAGAGTGCCTACTAGCTTTGGCTGATACGCCAACTGCGCCCCTTCCCAGAGTTGGAAGACCTAAAGACGGTACGTGCTGGTAACTTCGAGGCTCGACTTCTGCAATGCGCTGTACATAAGGCTACCTTTGTGCCTAGTCCGGAAACTTCAACTAGTTCAAATATGGCAGCCAGGTTGGTCATCGGTACACCTAGGGGTGACCACATAACACCAATCTTAAAATCACTCCACTGGCTGCCCATTAGTTTCCAGGCGATGTATAAAGTGTTGGTTATTACCTTTAAAGCCCTACATGGTTTGGGTCCAGGTTACCTGCGGGATTGCTTCTCCCGTATAATCTGCCCTGCACGCTTAGGTCCTCTGGGAAGAATTTACTCCAATCAGCCAGAACTAGGCTAATGAGTGTTACCCAGAGGACCTTCTGCTGCTCCCAGACTGTGGAATGGCCTGCCAGGAGTGATTTGACAACTTAACAGTCATCTTGAATTTAAGAGAGCTGTGAAGACTGATCTCTTCCGGCAGGCCTACCCAGTTGAACTTTTAAGATGTTTTTAATAATGTATTAGTTTCATTTGTTTTTAAGGTTTTATCTATTTTATGGTCTTTGTATTTATATTTATTGTTGTTACCCGCCTCAATCCAGAGGGAGAGGTGGGTAATAAATAAATAAATTATTGTTATTATTATTATTATTGTTATTATTTAGTCATGCCAAGTTTGAAGCAAGTCCGTTCATCCCTTGATTTTTAGGATTTTTTTAAAAGTTCAAGGAATGAACAGATCTGATTCAAACTTGGCATGGCTAAAGCCCTACTTAAGGGGTACCATGGTGTTAAGTTTCATCTCTTCATCTTTAATTACTTTTTTTTAATGTATATTGCTCAAGGTCCTAGACCCTAAAGAGATTTGAGGGTGAACTTTTTAAAAAATCCTAAAAATCAAGGCATGAATGGATCTGCTTCACACTTAGCATGCCCAAATCCCTACTTAAGAGCTATCATGTTGCTAAGTTTCATCTCTTTATCTTTAAAAATGACAGAGATGTAAGCAGTTTGGTTAATTTCCATAGGCTATAATGGGCTGTTTATTTCAACTTTAAAAGTCTCAACTTTAATGAGGTTTACTCCCAAGTAAGTGTGCTGAGGGCCTTATGTCTACTCAGAAGGAAGTCCCATTGTCTTCAGTGGGGCTTACTCCCAAGTAAGTGTACTGAGCATCTTATGTCTACCCAGAGTAAGTCCTGGCTTTCCTGGGGGGCTGCAAGAAAACAGTACAGCAGTTGTCCCCTCCCATCCTTTGCACACATGCCAGGGAAGGAGGGGGGGCACTTAGAGACACTCTTATGTCATTTGACATTGATAGGACTCATTTCTGAGTAAGCACGCGTTATTAGCCCAGCACTAAAACGTTGGCACTGCATTCTAAACCAACAGAAATGTCCCATTCTTAATGAGGAAGATCCTGCACCCAAGCATTGGATAACACACTTCTACAAAAGAAAGAGTGTTATCTATGGGATAACATTTCTATGGGATGGAAATGATGCAGAGGATAGATTAGCTTTCCCTTTGCTTTCAGCACTATTTGGGTGGGGGCGTCTTCCTTAACTACAACCAACCCTAGGATGGTTTCGCTATGGGCAAGTGCTGTCCAATATTTCCCTATGGGCAAGTATGATTTCCTTATGTGCAATTACTATCCTGTTTCCCAATGGGCAAGCATGATTTTCCTATGGGGAGGTATATTTTCCCTATGGACATGTATTATCCTATGTTTCCTTATGGGCAAGTACACTTTCCCTATGGGCAAGTACTGTCATTTGTTTTAGTATATCCCCCTATTAGCTGTCCTGAATCTCCCACCAATAACCTTCCTGGGAGCCATGGTCCCTAAATACACAGAACTCCAGAGAAAACTACGACAAAATCCACATACCCCAAGCTAGTGATTGGAGTGAGACTCATTGCAATCAATGGAACTTACTTCTGAGTAGACATGCCTTGGATTGAATTGAAAATCAAGCAGCAGTCTTTGGCGGCCATTGTGAGTGCACAGGTTGGTGTCTGCTGTGTGTCTTTTACAACCCCGACTCCTAAGGTTGGTCTCGAGCAGTCAAACCAATTCCTCATAAAAGGAACAACCCACATGAATAGGGCTGCATCCATTTGTGGTGCCTCCTCCTACCCTCTGCGTGGTTTTAAAATGTAACTAGATAAAATAGCATGACGTTGAGGGGCCAAACATGCTCAAAGGCACTCCGTCCTGATATCGCTGTTTTCTCAGAATCCGGGGGAAGCAAGTGTGTAGCCTTTGCCCTTAAGAGGGAGGGAGGGGGGTGGCACTCTGCGCATGCCCAGAAACAGACCAACAAAGGGGGGAAGTGCCTGGCTGAGCCCTGGCCCTTCAGTACAGGCACTTGGTGGGTGAGACGCACAGGACAAGGCGGTACCAGCAGGATTGGCCAGAGCTGGGTGCATCCACTGATAGCTGCTTACCTGCCCTCATTGGCGATGCTACTCCTCGATGCTCTATCGAGGAGCAGCATCGGCAACAAGAGGATGTCTCAGAGGATGTGGGCACCTGCGCACTGCCAAAGGCATGCTAGGAGGTGTAGTACTACTGGCAAGTAGAGTGGCTGATTTAAAATAAAGTGTGGGTGAGCAAACCCTGACCTCTACTAACTGCCTTTGTTCTCCTTCTCCCTGACTTTCTCCAACTGCCACTCACCCTGACCACCATTCCATTCTAGCCTCAGCTATATCAGTCAACTCTCCATTCACTCTTCTGTCTCAATGGTATAGTCAGGCTTTTACATAAATATCATAAACTTTATTCAGAAATCCACAAGCAGGGTGCTACAACCAAGATGGCCTGCTCTCCAGTTAAAAGGGCAAAAAAGGGAGAGAAGCAGGTTCCCAGAATGCTAAGATACTTTATTTCCAAGCCCAATGCGTTTCGGCCTGTGTTGTTTTTTAAGGCCTTCTTCAGGGGGTTGATAAGAGATGTCTGCAGAAATACTCTTAACAGGATGTTTGTCTCGTACGATAATTACTGGCGACTGACTCACTTGTTAAGCCCCATCGGGAGCAGGCCCGTTGCCAACGGCAACCAACTGTCAGTCAGCCAGCCAGCTCCCTCACGGCCTACCTATGAGCACTGATTGCACAGTGTAGTCTGGACTTCACTTCCCATGAGCTTCAGCAGCAGGACTCCCATTGGGCAAGTCAGGCATCACAGCAAAAGGCGTCCCGGGAGTTGTAGTTTTTGTTTCCTATGGGGGACAAAGAAAATTATGGCAACAGCAGCCCTGGCCATGACTGAAGGTGAGAGAGAACGGTGGGCGGGGGGGGAGAAATTAATTTAATTTGTTTTAAAATTTCCTCACAGGTCTAGGACTGGCCTACATTGAAGGGTTGTCATGAGGGGGAGAGAGAGAAAAAAGAAATTAATTTGTTTAAAGGTTAACTCAGGCCTAGCACCAGCCTACTACTTTAAGATGATTACCTCACAGACATATATTTTAGGGGTCCAAGCAACGCTGGGTAGAAACTTGAAATCTGGCATGGTGATAGGTCTGGCTATCGTAAAAATCTAAAAACATGAAATTTTGGATTTTACCGTATTTTTATGTCAGATAAAAGGGCCAAGTCACCAGTGGCCTTCACTATCCTGGCTTTCTGCCAAAACCTGTTAAATGTAGATGTTGCATAGTAAATTATGTAAATAAAGTATTCTGTATTCTGGCTGCTTTCCTTTTTTCATAATAATAACTTCAGAGCACATGCATACAACAGTTCCTCACGTCCACTGAGATCCGCTTCTATACTGTATGTTATTCAGATATCTGGGCAATGCTAGGTCTATTTTGAAAACACATTTTTAGGTTTGGATCTTTTTAGCTGGTCAAAAGGGTGTTGTGTGTCCTGATTGTTTTTGAAGTTTAGACGGCTGCTCCAGCCAAGGCATGATGGGAGGTGTAGGCATTTCAGGTAAAACAAAAAATGTGGTTTTTCACGAAGTTCTAATTTTAAATTCAGTTCTTATTAACACAACTTTCCATTTGTTCTAACAAAACAATTTACGAACTCAACCAAATTAAAACCAACCAACCAACCTAAAGATGAATAAGTTGCAGAGAAATTTATTATTTATCAAATAAATGTCAGAAACATTATTCACGGACCTGAGCAACGCCAGGCATATCAGCTAGTAATACTTTAAAGACAAATGTGTATTAATTTATGTAAATATAATGACTACTGTATGTCACAGATTTAGTATGATCAGGACATGGCTAATGATGATTTAAATTGACATACTTGTAAAAATAATTAGAACGGATGAAAAAGAAATTATTTTTTGTATTTGCAAAGTTAACACTGTGTTGTTGTTTTTAACATACTGGAAAGAGACTTCCATAGAGCCCTCTAGAAGTAAGTCAGCTCATCATGCTTTGCTTTCTTGCTTTGGTAACTAGTGAGTGTCAGTGCCTTGTTTTCGTGAGGGAGGCTTTTGAATATTCGTATATGGAGGTAGTCCTCATTGCCAACATGGACCTGAAAGGTAAAGAAAGAAATGTATCAGTTGGGTAATGTCAAAGCTTTAGGAAGAGAGCTGGAGAATCATCCCATGACCTAGGCCTTATGTACTTTTCCCATTTCATGAGAAGATTGAATGTCCTATTGCCATGGTACCAAACTGCAGAGGCTCCTATTTAGCCCACTGGATGGTAAAGGACATATCTTCCCAACACTCCTTTGTGGATTGGATATATTGCGTGACATCATCCATCCACCCCACCCCTCACGCCACATTATCTGAGGCTCAACAGTACTGACATGAATTATCATAGGGCAAGTGCAAACTGCAGAGTCTGCAGTCTGGGGGCAGATGTGTGAGTGTTCATATTAACACTTGTTAGAATGTATACCAAGACTTAATTCTCACTGAAGTAAAAAGCAGCAGCACTTGCTGCTGCAGCTAGCACACACCTGACTCACAGGAAGGGGAGAGGATCTGAATCATCACATCTCTTCCTTTGCTGTCCAGGAAAGGGCTCCTCCAGTGCACCTGCAGGCACCACTAGACCTGAAGCTGATGCTTGGTGGGGCCTCACATGACTGAAAGCTCCTACATTCCATCTCTCACACGCCCCAAATAGTTTCCCTCTATATAACTAGGATGCTGGGGAGTAGGGGTGTGCATGCCAAAAAATATCGTCGTTTATCATTATCGTCATTTCAGACCAAAAAAATTATCGTCTTCATTCATATCATAGGTGATCTGTATCATCTTCAAGATAATTATCGTGGAAAAAACAATATTTTTGGCAGGAAGAAAAAAATGCCTATAACTTCTGTATTTTAAAAGTTAGAGGCTTGAAACTTGGTCACAGTGCTTCTGGGATTTACCTAAGTATGTGTATGAAATTTGAGGTCGATCCCTCCCACCTTCAATTTTATAAGAATTTTTTAAAGAGTGTTTCAGTTCTGTCAGATCAGAATGACAGCTCGCCATGTGCGTTCATTCTGATCTGTCAGAATGGAAACGACCTTTAAAAAATTCATATAAAATCGAGGGTTGGAGGGATCGATCTTAGATTTCATACACATACTTAGTGTTATCCCAGAAGCACTGTGACCAAGTTTCAAGCCTCTAACTTTTAAAATGCAGAAGTTATAGGTATATTTATATGGCAGTCTGATAAAACAATAAAATCACTCGAAAGTTATTGTCTCCGATGATTATCGTAGGTTTTTCTATCGTATCATTATCGTAACTCATATGCACGATAAAGAGCATATCGAATCGTTATCGTAAATTCTTACGATACACATCCCTACTGGGGAGAATCATAGAATAGTAGATTTGGAAGGGGCCTATAAGGCTATAGAGTCCAACCCCCTGCTTAATGCAGGAATCTACCTTAAAGCATCCCTAACAGATGGTTGTCCAGCTGCCCCTTGAAGGCCTCTAATGTGGGAGAGAAGGCTAGCTTAGAATTCTTTTTCCTATCCTCTTATAGGTGCAGGGAGCCACTACACACGATTTATTCCCATGGCCATCCAGTGAATTGTACAGCTCATATTAATGCAAAATCATTCTGTTTGGAATATGCACCAGATACTTTAATTATTGCCACCTACGGAAAAATGTATAATGTTGCCCATTATTAGCAGATATAGTGCACATCATTCACTATATACAAGTAGGGTGACTAGATAAAATTCCAGGTCAGGGCTCATGTAACTTTAACAGTTGTAGAGAAAAGGGAATTTCAGCCAGTGTCATTTGTATGCAATTTGTTCCTGGTGAAACTCCCTCTTCATCACAACAGTTAAAGTTGCAGGCACTATACTAGAGTGACCATATACAAAAGAAGGCAGGGCCCCTGCAACTTTAACTGTTGTGATGAAGAGGGAATTTCACCAGGAACTAATTGCATACAAATGACACTGGCTGAAATTCCCTTTTCTCTACAACTGTTAAAAGTTACATGAGCCCTGACCTGGATTTTATCTGGTCACCCTAATACAAGGGTATATGTGGACTATAGACCTTATACAGAAAATAGTGGGCATTTACCTTGATGAAGTAGTTTGTTCCAGCAACCACCTGTGTTTTGAACTCAACAGCAATGAAGACCTCAAAACTCTTGCCTTCTCTTTCTTCTACCTGTGCCTTCACCTGAGAAAACAGAAAGGGAATAAAGTAGTTTGCTTCCTTAGCAAACTATTGAGTTTACAATCTACAAGTCCTCAGCTATTTGTGCTCTCGAAATCACAGTCAAGATTTAAGCACCAAATACAGAGGTAAAACTGGTCAATATGATCATGTAATGCCAGTGCTTCGTCAGCTGCACTGGTTTCTAGTCTGATTACAAGCCCAATTTAAAGAGTGGGTGTTGATCGTTAAGGCCCGAAATTGCATGGGACCAGAGTATCTAAAGGAACGTCTTCTCCTGCTCATATCCTTATGTCATATCCTTATGTCATTTTCGGAGGTCCTCCTCTGGGTGCCCCCCACACACACCTAAGGAAGCTAGAAGGCTGGCTACAAGAGAGAGCTTCAGTTGTGGTACCCTGTTCATAAACCACCCTTCCCAAAGAGGTTTACTTAGCACCTACATGGTTATCTTTTTGGCACTATGCAAAGACCCTTCTTTTCTACCAGGCATTTTAGAGACCTAGTTCTAGATATTTTTATGGCTGGTTGTTCCTGTGTTGTTTTGTAGTGTATTTTAATCTTTTAAATATTTGTATTTTATCTTATATTTTTAACCATTTGTATGGTATTTTAGCTGTTTATAATCTGCCCAGAGAACACTGGTAATTGGGTGGATTAAAATATAATAAATAAAATAAAAATAAACAAGAATTGAGACCTGGAAATATGCTTGCCACATATTCTTGCTGTCTTTTCCCTAAACGCCCTAGAAGCAATGTGGGGGATGGTGACAGATACTGACAACTCAAGAGACCATGCAACACCAGTCTTCAAAGAGCTGAGCTGGTTATGCTTCGTAGTCCCTATGCATCATACACATGGGCTCTGCACCAGCATGGAGCCTCGATCTGAGAAGGAATGTGGGGTGAGAACCGTCCCCCACCGTCCAGTGTGGATGTCCCTAGTGGGTTCTCTCTCATTCTCTCAATTCTCTTTCAACCACCATTGCATGAGCCTTACGGGGGGGGGGGGGGTTCTTTTCTCATTTTCCATCTTGAAAGCGTTTTTCTCTGACAAAAACTGAGGTTTTATACCTTCTTTTCTTCTTCTCTCAAAGTTTTTTTCTAGTTTTTATTTTATTTTTTTCACAATTTTCATGATCGCCCTCAAGGGCATATAGCCCTTTGGTTGCCTTTTCATCACTGTACCTGTCGCAAGGCAAAACTCCTGCCTTCATATGGGCACTCTCTCTGCCTGTTTTGCCTCAGAGAAGGGCATGTCGTTGAGGCTTGCCCTCATTGTCAAGGTTTTTCAAAGCAAACAAAACAAAAAATCAAAAACCAAAATCAGTCCGATCGGCTGAAAGCCACACTTTCAAAACATGCATTGGAATTGGTCGAAGGGCCTAAAAGCATGGCACATGTGCCAACTTTGCCTTCACACAACTTGTTTGCTGCACAGGAGCCTGGAACATCTCCCCTACGAGGAAAGGTTACAATAGCTGGGGCTGGTTAGCTTGGAAAAAAGGAGGCTAAGGGGAGATATGACTAAAGTGTACAAAAATATACGTGGTGTGAAGAATGTAGATATGGAGACATTTTTCTCCCTCTCTCAAAATACTAGAACCCAACGGGGTCATATCCCATAAAGCTGATTGGTGGGAGATTCAGGACAGAAAAAAAGGAAGTACTTCTTCACACAGCGCATAGTTAAACTATGGGATTTGCTACCACAAGATGCAGTGATGGCCACTAATTTGGATAGCTTTAAAAGGGGGTTAGATAAATTCCTGGAGAAGAAGGCTATCAATGGCTATTAGTCCTGATAGCCATGTGCTACCTCCAGTAGCAGTGGCAGTATGCCTATGTACACCAGTTGCTGAGGAACTTTGGTGGGAGGGTGGTGCTATTGCATTCGTATCCTGCTCTTGGGTTCCTGGTCAACAGCTGGTTGGCTACTGTGTGGACAGAATGCTAGACTAGATGGAAATTTGGCCTGATCCAGCATAGATCTTATGTTCTTATATTAACCATGCCTTGAGGCCTCGTTGTTAGTGGTGTGATGAATCAAAAGGAACTTCTAAACACATGTGGTAGGATTTGGGAACAAATATTCAACTATGCTAATGATATGACTCAGCAAAGCATAGAGTTCTCTGCAGCTACTGTGTTAATATCATTATGCTTTTTAACAAATGCAAAATTAAAACATAAAAGAATTAGTAGCCTTTATTTGGACTGCAGCCAGGCTAAAAATAGCAGCAAAGTTGAGGTCCAGTGTAGGACCATCTATTGGATGGAAGTAAACCATGTGGGCCTTGGCGGTGATGGGGAAAAACACAAGACAATAAAGTTCCAAACTGGTCAGGCAACATCACACTTTTATGAGGCTTGGGAGCAGTTTCTTGAATCACCAAATATGAATACAACTTCCCTACACCCACCAGCTTCCCATGGTCAACTTTAGAGAGGCCTTTTAAGCTGAAATGGCTTGAAATGCATTACACATGTTCCTCCTGTGGGGTCATCCAATATAGGGCCAATAATAGGCTGACCATATGAAAAGGAGGACAGGGCTCATGTAATTTTAACAGTTGTAGAGAGAAGGGAATTTCAGCCAGTGTCATTTGTATGCAATTAGTCCCTGGTGAAATTCCCTCTTCATCACAACAGTTAAAGTTGCAGTCACTATACTGGAGTGACCACATACAAAAGAAGGCAGGGCCCCTGCAACTTTAACTGGTGTGATGCAGAGGGAATTTCACCAGGAACTCATTGCATACAAATGACACTGGCTGAAATTCCCTTTTCTCTTCCACTGTTAAAGTGACATGAGCCCTGACCTGGATTTTATCTAGTCAGCCTAGCCTAGTGCTCACTTCCATCAGGCGCATCGCTGCACCAGCCTCCAGCCCAAGGGCGCAGAGGCACAGCCAAAGGCGCGGCCAACGCAGCCGGGCCCCCCTTGCCTGTTGAGGAGGAGGAGCAGCAGCTCAGGAGCGGCTCACCTGCGGCCTCCCGGACCTTGTAGGGCGGCCGCTGCGATCCGCCTCGCCCAGCCCAGCGAATGGCGAGGGGGGTCGCAGTCGAGCAGCCCCTGGAGCCTCTCCAGCTGCTGCGCTTAGGCTCGGCGGGGTCGGGCGGGGCTTCCGCTCAAGCGGAGGGCCGGAGGCGGCTCCTTCCCCCCCCACGCGTCACAGCCCCCTTCCCCGCACCCCCCCCCCCGGCCTCTGTGCGCCCCAGGTGAGCGCGGCTTGCGGAAGCGCAGACGGCGAGGAGCGGTGGCCGCGCCTGAAGGGAGCGTCGCTGGGCGGGCAACGGAGGAAGAAGCGCCTCGCCGGCTGCGCCACGATCCGCCCGGCCCTCCGGGCTCCCGCCCAGCTGAGGCAGCGGCCCCGGCCCTTGGCGACGCCCTACTTACCTCCTGGGCCATTCGCTGCGTGTCCGCCGTGGCCGGCTTGGCCTCGGTGCTCCCGCCGCATTTCATGCTCGCCAAGGGGGGTTGGAGGGAGAGGCGGCAGCGGCGGCGCCTTCCGCGCAGGTCGAAAGCGAGGAGGGCGACAGGGAAGCGGAGGCCGCGGCAGTCCGGCCCTTTGGAGTCAGCTGAGCCCTTGGCTGCCTAGCCGGGGGTGCGGCGGCCGAGGGAGGCGGAGGCGCGGAGAAGGAAGGAAGGAAGGAAGGAAGGATGGAGAGCGACGCCTCCTCCGCCTCCTCCGCCTCCTCCACCTCCTCCTTTCTTGGAAAGCTGCCCTGGGCTAGGAAGCCGCAGGAGGGCAGCTCTAGTTCCCCATTTCAAACTGCTCATTAAGTATTTTTTAATGTTTTTTTTAATGCCCACCAACATGTCTGTTCTATATAACACCTTCATATTAAATTTGTCCTGCAACGCCCCAATGTTGAATCAGAAATTAACATTTATTTTTAGTTGCTGTACAAATAGAAGTTACAGCAATAGAACAGTCCTTCGTCATTATCAAACATCATCATCATCATCATCACCCTCACAGTATCATCACCATTATTATCATTAATAACTATCATCATCATTACTTCACCCTCCGCTCCAGAGATTATATGCCATGGAGAAGATTGAGGAACAAGACGCAGTAAGGACAACCATCGCAACATAGGCACATCTATCCCTACCCCGCATGCGGCATATGGCCCTCTGGAGCTTGTAGTCTGACTGTGGTATTCACGACGGACGGCTTCTGTGCTGTTTCCACAAAGCTGGTTCCTCACTTCTCGATGGGCCATATGCTACGGAAGCAGTAGAGTAAGCTGGGGGGGACCTCCTCATCAGAGTGCCCCCTCAAAATCATGGCCCCCGGGCCAACTGGCCCCACTGGGCCCCCCTCTGCAAGGCCCTGAGCACAATTAGGGGTAATCCATAATGCAATTCTATCATGAGGGCTAGTAGGGCTTTGATCCCCACAACTGCTATTTGCATAATGAGAAATGATTTCTTTGGATTGAATAGCTCCTTTTTTCAATGGTAATTGCAGTTGCAGGGCCTCCATCCAGATTGGGATCACACCAGGAGACAAAGCATTAATGCCCCCATTCCACAATCTTGATAGGTACCCTCTCCTGGCCCAAACATGGAATTTATTTTTAAAAGCCAATCATGCAATTTCTAATTGCATGTTTGCAGTCTTGTCTAGTTCAGCCCTGTGTGGATAAGAGAGCTAGGTGGATCAATTGTTTGACTCGGTATAACCCATTGTCATTGGCTCTGATGGAAGCCTTCTTTAGTTATATGCGTTATGAAAACACGAATACAATAAGAAAAACCACTAATAGTAAGAACAGAAACAATTTGTATAATATCTTTGTTCTAAAATTTCACACACACACACGGACATATTTGTGAGTGTCTCTGTGTGTAAATGTAAATGCTTATGTATAGTAGCAGTTAACATAATATTTTGCCTGCAGCACAGATCATTCATTTCTCACAACACTTTGGACATTTGAATAGACCATAAGGTGCTTGATTCATTTCAAGACAAGAAAGCTGGTACCAGTCCTGATATGCTCCCTGTCACAAAGCCCATGGTATCCTTCTTGGGTTTCTTGCACTGATCACTCATTAAGTACAAAGATCAAGATGAAGTGTAATACTGTTGTATTGCTGAATACAAGAACTGGATTGGAGAGAATGTGCCTTTTGGTGAATTTCTAGAGACTATTGAATTGCTTAGTTACTCTCTAATTTATTTGCTTCTTTATTCTCTACAGTTGTCTCTAAATGAAACCTGGCTGTGGAAGAAGTGATTTGTGCTTGAGAAGTTCAGAGACCATGTCTGCTGGGAAAGGGACAAGTGAGCCACTGCATAACACCGGTGCAAAGAGACATACAAAAACACCACAGGTGTAAGAGTCCTTCTGAATTGGTATATCAAGCGATGTATGAATTACCCATTCTGACCAATGGATCGGTCAAACGGACTGCATATTTGCAGCATGTCATTGTACTTTCTGGCAATATTATGTGTGGAATCAAGATACAAAATAATTTTCCACTTGAAGAAAACAATGATTACTATCCAATGAGAACTGTGTATATTGGTAGGAATGAGACAGATGTCTTTTGCCATAACGTTCGTGTTTATTCTAAAGTTATATACACTAGTTGTATACTCATTTAATTCCAGAGACTGCATAATAAACAGACTGAAGACACTCAGTCTGATATTTTAAGCATTACACCACACCACACAACAACTATGGGCTTCTGTAGGAATCTGTCTTTGCAGATCTTCACTCTGGATTCTGTGAAAGTTTATTAACTGTTCCATTTAGTACAATGTAAGTGGCTTATTTGATTGTCTTCACACACAGAGAAGTTGCCATTCTGGGCAATCTCTCAATGATATATTGTGCCTCATTTTGCTCACCCATAATTTGCTTTTCCGGCTTATTTTACGGAATATAAACTATGGCCCGGAACGGGTATTGGAACCCAGTTTTCACTGACGTTTTGGTGGCTATTATATCTTTCCCATCTAGTAACATGTGACTGGTGAGTTTGGTAGACTTACCTCACTTGGAAGCTGCCATTCCGGCCTGTTTTGCGAAATATGGACTATGGCCCAGAACGGGTATTGGAATGTCATTTTCATGGATGTTTTGAGGCTTATTATATCTGTCCTACCTATTAATGTGTGACTGTTGAGTTTTGTTGAGTTGGCTCACTTGGAAGTTACCATTCCGGCCTATTTTGTGCAATATGGACTATGGCCCGGAACAGGTATTGGAACATGGTTTATGTGGATGTTTTGTGACTTATTGCATCAGTCCCTTGAATTAGTGTGTGACTGATGAGTTTGGTTGAATTGGCCCAGTTGGAGGCTGCCATTCTGGCCTGTTTTGCACAATATGGATTATGGCTCAGAACAGGTATCAGAATGTGGGTTTTGTGGATATTTTGTGGCTTATTATAGCTGTCCCACCTAGTAATGTGTGACTGGTAAGTTTGGTTGGTTTCAATCATTCGGAACTGGCTGTTCCAGGCCATCCATTCTGTTCCGGATGTTGTTCTGAGAGTTATGGAGTTAATAGTATGGAGTTGGAGCAGTAAAAAGTTCATTCATTCGAACGTTCGACATGGAGGAGTGCTGAAGTAGGAGAACCGTACCGCTTTCCCCTTTTGTCAGCAAGACTCCATTCAAAGCCCATACCCCCAACAAAGGAAAAAACGAAGGAACAGCACTAGATGGAGGCTTAAGGGCGCATTGAAGTTGCTTCAGGAAAATAATCCAGATTTTCCCCGCACCAAAATAATACGCAAAACAGAGGAAAAGAGGCAAAATGGGTGCAGGACAAGGACGACATCATGTGAGTCTTGAGTTCCAAACCAGATACCAGGCATGGCGAGAGTTAAACCTCTGGTATGATGGAGCTCGTAAACACACACGTGTGTGTAGTGTAGGCTGATGTCAAAAATAACCTATTATACGCCTGAACCTGTCTTCTTATACTTCTATTGCAGATTGGGGATCAGGCTAAGACTAAGAAAGTAGCATACCACAACCCTGTAGTTTGTCTAGTGCTGTTATCCCTACCTTGCAAGTTGGGAATTAGACTGAGAACGGAGCATACAAGAACTCTGTGATGTAGCCCACTGCTAATATTTCAGGTTGGAGTTTGGGCCAAGACTAGTTTGCATTTCCATTTCAGCAAAAATCTGCCATACAATTTGCATCTAAATTGCTCACTGGTCAGATCCCTTCTCAGCCCAAACAGTGCTCAGTCCATTTGCATGCAGGAACCCTGTGCTCCATAAACTCATTACACTTTTTAATGTTTTATAATTTTTTCAAAAAGTACACAAACTAGTAAGAGCACGAATTCCTCCCTTTTTGCTACTTTTTGTTGTGTTAGAGGAACACACACAGTGCTGCCCAAATACACTGCTCCATTGTTTTCTATTTGGGAGAGGGGAGAGAAAGTAAAAGAAGAGTCCATAAAATCAAAAAGGGATCCTCATGTTTTCATATGATTTTTAAAGGGAACACTTACTAAACCACTATCCAATTGCAACACATCTGCCTTCACAGGCTAAACCAGGAACATCACAAATCCACCACTCGTTAGCGCTGCCACAAGAGATGGTAACAAGAGATGAAATTCTAGATGTTAGTGGCAAATTGAAAGCAAACAAATCACAGGGTTCTTAAGGGAATCATCTGAGATTCTTAAAGAACTCAAAGACGAAATTGCTGATACTCTAACAATATGTAATGTATTAGCCTCTGTACCAAAGAACTAGAGAGTGGCCAATGTAATTGCAAATTTTTAAATTGGGATCCAGGGGGGGGGATCTGGGGGATTGTGCTAACATCTGTTCTGGGTAAATGAGTGGAAAGCATTATGAAAGATGAAAGATAAACTCAAGATATAGAAGGGGAATCAGTACGGCTTCTGCAAAGGTGTGTCCTGTCTCACTAATCATTTAGAAATATTTGAGGGTGTCAATAAACCTATGCACAGGGATGATCTGGTACACTGTTTATTTAAGAACATAAGAGCCATGCTGGATCAGACCAAGGGTCCATCTAGACCAGCACTCTGTTCAGACAGTGGCCAACAGGGACCCACAAGCAGAACATGGTGCAACAACACCCTCCCATCCATGTTCCTCAGCAACTGGTATATATAGGCTTTCTGCCTCTAATCCTGGAGGTAGCACATAGTCACCAGGGCTATGTGCCATTTATTACAGCCCAGTAGCCAACCCTCTCTGGGCAGTTTATTTGAATGTCCAAAATGCTTTTGTCAAAGCCCCCCACTCTTGAGCAAACATAGCAGTTATGGGAAAAGAGGAGAAGCCCTCTTAAGGACAGGTAACTTGTAAAAGAAAAATAATCGCAAGAGTAGGAATCAATGGATAGTTCTCTCAATAGAGGGATGTCACCAGTGGCTTCCCAAGGGGATCTGTATTCATACCGGTGCTTTTTTTTTAAAAAAAATCATAGATCTTGAATTAGGGGTGAGTTGGCCAGATTTGCTGACAACCCCAAATTATTTAGGGCAGTTAAAACAAAATTGATTAAAAATCAAATTAGAGAAGCCTACTGTTTTAGAAAGCAACAATGACATTTGTTGTCCACAGGGGAACACTTGGGCATAGTCAATGGCTCAGTTTGTCTAGGCATCTTCTGAGGTAAGTTGAGGTCACCCACAGAGAAGAACTTTTCTTCTGCAGCATTGAGTGGGATGATGCCTCACCTGCTCATGCACAGAGAAGGGAAAGATCTAGCCAGCAGCAGTGAACACAAGAGCTGTAGAATTTTCTATGCTGGTCCTGAATGTATTGTTTGCAAATTTTGGCCTGTACATGGAAGGAAAATTAATAGAGGGTTAAATCATGTGGGCCATGGCTGTTTTTATTCAGTGCAGCCATGGCTGTTTTTATTCAACTTCATGTCCTCCAGAAGTGTTGGACTACAACTCCCAATGGGCTATGCTAGTTGGGGCTCAGGGGAGGTGGAAGCCAAAACTTCTGAAGTGCCACTAATTTCTCACCCCTGCTTGGTGGCTCTGAATTTGATTACAGAAGTAGAGCTGGAGGAGGTGCTTAAACTTTTCCCAATGAGCCACTTTTCCAGTCAAAACTACCAGATTCCTACCCAACCACACAGGGCGGAATATTGGGTCTATTTATACCCACCCACCCTGACACCCCATGTGGGAAGAAAATAAATTTGGGAAGGGTGATTTAAGTTGGCAAAAGGGATAAGATATCTTCTTCCTTGACACTGCTGTTCAAATATAATTTGGATTCCTCACCACCACTATAGCTGTATTTTTTTAAAAAAAACTTGCTGGGAGACATGTGTCACCTGTATCCCATCTACTTTGACCTGGAACCAACCATTTCCATTTGGAAGAGACATAAGAAAAATGTTGCCTCTGCTGTTACAATGAACTACATGCAGCTCTATAATCTCCCATCCTTCTCCATGGATAAGAGAGAGCAAGAGGGAGAAGCAGGGGACGTGCTGGTGGGTGGAGAGGGGAAAGGAAAGGCCAGGTTGTATAGAACTTCTGACTTCTCCAGTTCCCTTCCCACCCAACAAAAGGAAAGTTGCCCAGACAAACTCAGAGGCGGTCTAGCTGCTTTTTGTATTTTAAACCCCTCTGTCTTCCTGTTGGTGTATCTGGCTCTTGCCAGCTGGGCATAGGATAAAATGAGGGCTCCAAACTTGGGAGTACTCTGTCTATCTCAACTATAACATTGTTCCTTTAAGTTCTCATCCATGGCTACCGGACCCCTACATCCATGTCCGCTTCCACAACAGAGCAAAGTTAACACATTGCTGCCAAGTAAGCAGGATATTTTCCCTTCCCGTTTGAAGCATAGTTAAATATATTCATTTGCATTGCAGCCATATTCATCCTGATAGGAAATCCTTGACTAAGGAGAAGGAAGAACATCTCCCGATTTTACAAAGTTCTACAGAGCTATACAAAAGCAAAAGTATATACAAGCTCAAACTGAAGACACACCTGAGCTCTGTTCTAATAATATAACTCATTATTTGTCCTCCTGGAATTAAGACGTGCTGTGCTGGAGTGCAGGGACAAGGAAGCTCAGTGATGCAGCTGTTAGAAGGAGTCACTAACTGGAAAGCCAGCCCTTGCCGACAGAAGGTGGCACACGCTGGTGTGGAGCCCTGGAGTCTTATCATTTTGCTTTAGAGAAGAAGGATGGCTTCCACTGTAGCTGCCATCTATCCCTTGCTGCTCACATTGCTTATTTATCACGTTGGCAAGTATCACGTTTCTTCTCTTGTCTTCTACTATCTCAATTAGTAGCATGGTTTGTTTGTTTTTGTTTTGTTTTTAAAAAAATGATAGTAAATAAGACGTCTTTTTTTCTCTAGTATTTTGCTGGTGGAATTGTTTTTCTTTTTAAAAGATCTTAGTATCGTGCTGTAGTTTTGTCAAAATTCCATGCTAGGAGGAATATATTTCTAGATCTATGTAGTGATAGTGGACATGTCAGGTTCATTAATAACGTTTTAAAAACTCTCTGATGGCAATAGGCAAGACATTGTTGAAAGGCACTGGGAACTTGCAAATGCTTGAATTGTGTGGATGCTAGGCAGGTTCAGTCCTGAGCAAGAAAACTATTCATTCACGGCATTGCTTTGGTCATACAGCTGAAGTGGACCAGTTCCTTTTGACACTCCACCCTGCTTGCACGCCTCACATTCCCCATGTTGGGAGGACAAATTCAACCTGAGCTTTAGCGTATGTAGGAGAAGCAGCTCGATAAGGTAGCCCTGACCCCGGTGGATCAAGGACCCACACCTGCTAACTATCTTCTGCAAGATGGTTAGTGGCCGTCCACAGTGGTTCTCACATCGTATGTTGGGATCACCGTTGGTTTTTGGCCCCATTCCGGTGAAAAAACATAAAATATGGCTGCGACCATAGAGAAGACGCTCTTGCTACTGTGGACATCTTTTATAGTCCGCCATTTCCCCCCATTTTCCAGAGTGATTGCCCGCCACCCATTCGGAGCAGAGGATGGTGGGATGCGTAGTTAAACTGTGTGGAGGTAAGTGATTTAACCACGGGGGAGAGGGTAGCAGAACCATGGGGAGTGGCATGGTTCCCATATTCGTGTGGTGGACCTGCTTTTTGTGGTTCCATTACTCCTCCCCGCTCTGTGGTTCCTCTACCCACCCACCCTACATGCACGTCTGAACAGGCCCACTGTGTACAAAACAGGAGAGCTACATTAGAAACACAAGAGTTTAGCAACAGGGGTGTGTGCGATAATAATACAACATGGCATATATAGTATTTTTAAAATGTTCAAAGTGCTTCACATACATTCTACTTTAAACTCCTTACAACAAGTCTATAAGGTTTTCTACCTACAGATTTGGGGTGGGGGTTGAGGTTGAGAGAGAGAATGGCTTGCCTGAGGCCACCTAGGTAGTTCATGGCAAAGATTAAATTCAAACAAACATCTTCTTGATTGATTGAAAAACAGCACTTGTAAGTAAGCATTTGTTGGCTGTTCCATCACATAGATGCCATGACTGAATTCAAGGCACGGCCATTCGACAATATTTCTCTGCCCTGCCACTTCTCCTTTGTGGATAGCACAGATGGCTTGTCTTTCACCTGGGAGAGGGAAGATATCAAGGAAGAACATGAAGTAGAAGATAAAGAATTTTACAAATTTTTTGTTGGACTTCAGGATTTTTACCAATTTTATCCAAAGCTGATATACAGTTTTAGCGACAACAAGGAACAAGTGGAGGAGCGGAATTCACTATATGAGGGAAGAGTCTGGGTAGATGAGGAGGAGATTCCTGAGGGCAGCCTGTCACTCATGTTGGAGCAAGTGCAGTTTTCTGATGAGGCCCTGTACATATGTAAGGCCAATAATGCAAGGGGCAGAGGAGAAAAAAAAATGAAACTCACTGTGGAAGGTAAGAACCTTTGTATATCCTGCAATAATGCACAGATGAAAATTGGTAAAAAGAAATTATACTTCTAAGATCCCTGTTCTACGAACGTTACATGAATCTCCTTTACACATGGCTGAAGGCTCTGTTCTTTCTGTATTCTACTATATCCTTATTCTCCAACATCCTTATTCTGTCCTGCCTGCACAGTGTATTAATACATGTAACAGCATGTATTAGTATTTTCTCATTTCTTTTGTTAAAAACCCAACAATACAAATTTAATGCCATGTTCAGTCTCACAATGGATATTAGGTATTTATTACAGATTTGCTGAAACTGTGTTTGGCACCATTAGGAAGGGAAGGAGGTGCAACTCTACCAACATTTTTTAAAATTATCTCCAAAATCTTCCCGAAAGCTAAAATAAGTTCAAGAACAGGGGCAGTGATATAACAGGAACAAGTACTAGAAAATAAGGTCCATCCCTGCTGAATATGCATTCCAATTTCAGGTGTCCAGTCCTCTTCCAAAAGGTAAGAAGTTTCAGAGGTTCTAGCACTTAACTCTGGATTTACTTTCTTTAGAAATGGGGGGGGGGGCGCAAATCCTGCCCTCCAGGATTCCCCAGATGGCTATGCCCCTGGAATTTTTTAAATTGTTGTTACCAGAACCTTTGCCTTCAGCGCCCAGCACCACTGGAATACACCCCCCCCCCCCCCAACAGACCACCTCTGAAAATGAATTCATGCCTCAGTCTGAAAAGATTCCCCATTCCTCCCTTAGGAGCAGGTCACTGGAGATTTATGATATTCCTACAGGATTTACACACACACACACACACACGAGAGAGAGAGAGAGAGAGAGAGAGAGAGAGAGAGAGAGAGAGAGAGAGAGAGAGAGAGAGAGAGAGAGATCAGGTTTCTAGGAGAATTCATGGTGCCATACAGCCAACTCTTTCCCTCCATTTTAGGCTGAATTCTAGCACAGAGTGCCAACCAACTCAACTGCTTCCTTTCTTATCCAAAACTCAACATGCACCTTCTTTAGCAGAGGGAGGAGAGGACTTAGCGGAGCCATTCAAGTCACTTAAAAGGCATGTGTAGGGCGAGATCTAGATTGTTTTGGGATTATTGCACTGAGATGAACATCCTGTCCACAGGAAAAGGTAATTCCACTCAAGAATATTTCAGCTTTCTTGGGCCATTTTTCATTTAGAACTTCACACACCAGAGACACCATTGTTTACATTGCCATTCATCCTGGGCAGTAAAACAAGTTGGAGGATAAACTGTCTACTAGTCACAATGGCTATTTTTTACCTTCAGTATTAGAGGCAGTATGCCTCTAAATATCAGTTGCTGGGGAACATGAGTGGGCAGGTTGGCTTTCCATCGGCATATGGTTGGCCACTTTGGGAACAGAATGCAGAACTGTATGGGCTTTTGGTCTAATCCATCACCACTCTTCTTAAGGTCTTAAGTTTAAAACAACAACAAAGTGTAGTCCATGATGGTTTTCAACTCACTTGATGCTTTGAATGTTTAATACAACATTAGCTTATGTAGTGGCTTAATTTTGGGCTTAGATGTGGAGACATTAAGATTCAAATTCTCACCTGGTTATGAAACACACTATTTCTAGCCTACCCTACTTTACAGGGTTGCTGTGAGGATGCAATGAACAAAGGAAAATAAGGGTCCATTCAGGTGAATAATTTGTTGTGTAATAAACAAACTTAGCAATGATGCAATAATCTCAATTAAATCCAAGTCAATTCCACATACATTTTATGCATATTAGGAACAGGTTTGGGGCTACGTGAGCAGGAATCTGCCCATCTAGCTCAGAATCTGAGTGACACAAAACAAGGTAGGATTTGGGTTTGGAAATACATACCTTGTGGTGCACCTATTTTCATTCCCCCATCAATTCGAGGATACTTTTAGTTTTTAGGGGTCTTGCTTCTTTGCAGTGAGAGGCCTGGCCAGAACAAGAGAGGCCAGACCATCCCCCAACCTTAATAAATCCTCTCCGGCACTCCTACTTCACTGCATCCTAGACGGGGGGGAATTGTGCTTGTGAGATGTGCCTCGGTGTACGTCCACTGCCCTACTCAACCCTCCAGTTGTTAGGGGCTCAATAAGGCCAGTTTCCCCTAGCACTCTTCTCTCCCACTTAATATTCAACTGCCCTCATTACCCTTCTGGAGGGTAATGAGTATCCTCCAGCTTCATTGGCAATTTTCCCTATTTATTTATTACCCTGCTGCTAGGTCCTGGACCAGCAAGTTCACTATTAGTATATCGTGTATTTTAGAGTGCATATGGTAATGTAATAGATTCGGACTTATCATTATTGTACCACAGTTGTTTTTCCAGGATGAGTTACAATGAACTCCAATGTATGGGGCTCTGAACTATTTGTAGGAGACAGATGCAGAAAATGAATCCAGGAGCTGGTAGCTCAGGTGTAATAGTTGTTACAAAAGGTCTGGATGCATTTTGAGGAAACTGTCTTAAGTTTCTGTCTGAAGAAACTCCTTTTACTGAGGTATTTATAAATATCTTGGCAATTTGAGAAACAGACAACAGAGGGGGATGGGTAGGGATTAGGCTCAGCAAGGATTAAAGGGAAGTTGGGGATAGGTCACAAAAAGATTGACAACCTACAAAATGCACAGCATGTAAATGGGTTACTTAAGTAAATGAAGCACTTTCAAGATTAGTTTTACTGAAATGACATGTGTCTGAATAGCCCTCTCTCACCCAGTATGTTTTTATTTCATTTTTCTCCTTCACAAATTCAAGATATTCTTTGGAAATCAAAATGCGTCTAGGTGGGTTTGGCTGATAAAAAAAATAATCTATCACTCTCTATTATTAATACTAAGTGAAATGTCACTGTAATGTACCCATTTTTAAAAACTCTACTTGCTTCAAAGCCCAAGAGCAATTATTACCAAGTTGTAATTTGGTTGTCACTAATTGCTTTGTTTTTCACCCATTATAATTAGATGCTGAAGAGCCACAGGTGCAGTTCAGCACTGTCAATGACACACTTGTAGCAAAGTGCATCTCAGCAGGCTGGTACCACATGCCCAAGGTAACCTGGCGTAACCGCAAGGAAGAGGATCTGTCCAGCTACTCCACAACAGAAATTCTGGAAGAAAAGCGTGATGGATCTCATAGGGTGGTGTCCATCTTGAAATACCCTGTATTGATCCATGAGATCTACACGTGTCACATTGAAGAAGATGATGTGCTCAACAGACCTGTTAGATCCATCCATAAAGTCCCAAGTTAGTGATTTGTTGCTACAGGTTCTCATGAGTCATAAAACAGTCTGATTCAATGGGTGTGCTCCTTTATCGTGCACCCAAGGACAAATTAAGCCATAAAAGCCTCATGGCCTTATGGGGAAAGATGCAGGGTGTCTGGAGGGTTACATATTAGAGCAGATTTAACTAACTTGCTAGAAATTGAGGTATTTTTGGGGTTTCTGTTAAGTAGAAGTGCAATATGTCTTCTTCATAATCTTATCAGTGAACACTTTCCTCCCAAATATTTAAAAAAATAGGCTTGCTTCCATCCTTTAAACTCTAATCTCTAAAGTTCAGAATTTCTTCCCTGTAGCATAATCTTCTTTTCAAGGGAGGAACTCTCCAGTAAATAATGTGTTTGATTTTGGCATATGAGGTTTTCAATTGTACATAAACGGCATTCAATCACCATTGTTTATATATAATAAAGAAAAGATGAGCTTTCAGCTTTTGGCTTTCTAGATTAGCACACCTTTCTGTTCTCAAGAGTACATGTATGCTTCAGATCTAATGTATAGGCAAGGCAACATGTCTATCTACCACAAGGGTTTACAAACCCACTGTAAATTTTGATTTTACTTGATGCCTCTCCTGTCCTCCTGGAAGCAAGCTAGACACAGAGAGACATGCCATACCAATAGGCCAATGCCTCTTCTGAATCATCTTAGTCTTTCCAGTGTGAAGGAACCATCTTACTCTCTCTTCACACTTTCTCAGGGAAGAAGTGTGCATGCTCAGAAACAAAAAATATAATTGATCAAATTAAAGCGATGAAGAAGCTAGGAGGCAACATCCATCCCTATGTAGGCAATTCCTTAAAAGTTCTCTCTAAATTAGCAGCAATATTTGTTTTCTGCCTAAAACAGGTGTTAGGAATTGTTGCCCTCCAGAAGTCATTGGGCTACAACTCCCACCATTCCTGACCACTGGCTATGCTGGCTGGGGCTGAATTGGATTTTGTTTAATGCAGATCCACACCTCAAATCTAAATACATATTCTTAGAAATAAATTACATTGCATTTAATGGGATCTACCTTCTAGTAAGAATAGCTAGGATGCAACCTTAAAGTAATCTCAAGGTTTTAAAAAATAACTGAATACAATCATGCATGTGTAGCATCCGCATGCGCTTTCATTCGCTTTATAGCACCTCTTGGTTTGTGCATAGGCTTCCTTAGCAGAATTTCAAAAAAACTAGATCTCTTGTGGCCTGACAAGGCAGAGGTAACCAGTTCAGCTGGAGTACATTGGCCATCTGGAGAGTACGCCATATTGTCGTCTTGTTTCTTCTATTTCAGCTTAGGTTAAAAGATGCCTTAGAACAGCTCTGAGATCACCACACTTCCCAGATGAGGCTTCAAAACAGCAATGTGCCTCTGCTTACCTGTAAAAAGGACCTTCTGTAGGGGACCAAGCAGAGAAGCACTAGGGAAATTCATTTCCATAGCACCTATATTAGTATATAACCATATGGGGGCAGGTTGGGTAGTATGTATTTATGCTAGCTAATAACTTTACTGAGCTTGTTTACAAGGTTGTATTTCATTTAACTTCTTTTTTTCAGAGAGGAAATACCATAATATGTACAATCACTATTAGGATTGCCAACAGCTCGTCAGAAGCCACCTGCGAAGCGAAGCCCTTACTGCTTTCATCACATGAACTCTTCAGCTTTGCGCTGTACCTGGATGCAGCAGGAAGAAGGGGAAAATATTCAACAATAGTATAGTAGAAACCTCCGTGGTGAGAGGCTATTTTCATGCTTCTCCTCTTTGATGTTTGAATTAAAGACAGCAAAAACAAACCATGTGATGCCACATTTGCATTGTGTTTTATTCCTAGATACAAAAAGAGCTTGCAAGCGTTTGAGCAATAAAGGCCATCAAAATGAAGCCAAGCAGTCTGTCTTAGTCCATTTTATATATACAATACTCTTACCCTATTTTTCCATCCATTTGGGTGCTGTCAATCTTTCACATCCTGCTTGTGAAATCTTGCTCGTGTTGAATGTTCCATTTTCATTTGTGAACTCATATAACAACATTTCATAAGGCACCTCTGCCTCCCCAATGAAGCATATGCTAGCTGGGCAGCGAGCAATTTCCATTCTGAAAAGTCAAACGTTAGTATTCACCCAACTTCCAATGCCAAGTTGAATTATGTATTGGGGCTTGTTTAGCTGTAAGCTTTGTGTGTATAAGCTTTCATACAATCGATTTGGTGGGATGGTGACGTAGGGCCGATCTACGTGATTTACTCCAGGGCCGCTGTGTCTCAGAAACTTTTGTGACACATGACACAATTGCCACGTTGCAGTAACACTGGGGTTTCCTGCCTGAAAACCACATTTTCATCAAGGCATTTTGGGATGGATTTTCTTCTTGCTGCAGCTTCAATGAAGCATGCCCCAATTCCCCAAAATAAATTCAGCTTAGTATGGTTGTGGGCATGCCTAGGGGTGTGTTCAAGTCTCACATCACCACTATTGCAGGGATGTGAATGCTTTGTTTCCCCCCAAATGAGCCTGCGCTTTGAGATAACTTCTGTTCTTTGGAAATCTCTACTTCTGCTCTGAGATCAGCCTGGTAAACATGTCAACTTAGAAATAATTCCCACTGAGGTTCTACCCCTTGGCAGCTAAATAAGGTTGGGGGGAAATGAAAAGGTTGGGTTGGTGGCTGCTGAATCCTCCTCCTTTGAGGGAAGGGCCTCTGTGGAGCCTGGGCACTGCCCCTGCAGGAGAGAGGGGCACTGCAGATCCTCGATTGCCCTGCCTGCTCTTGGCCCCCACAGCTTGGCTGCTCCTGCTGAACAAGCTGCTCAGGGCCACTGGAGGAGGGAGGGAGGGAGGGAGGGAGGTGCATGCAGGTGCACACACAGGCTCTCCCCTCCCTCAATCTGGGCACTGACTATCAATGTGCTTAAGAGTGGGGCTGAGGGGGTGGGGGAGAGCCTGTGATACATTGTTGAGTTTGTTGGGAAGCTTGTTGATGGAAACGCGGTCCTTTTTGGGGGGATAATCAGCTGTAGTTGACAGCGTGTGCCATGTACAGAGCAAATCTGAAACATCGTTTAAAAGGGATTTGTGATGGAAAACGTCTCCGTTGAGATGGTGCCATAGTAAATATATCCTAAACCACTAAGAACCAAGGGACTATATGTATCAGAAAAACGTAGAAGGGTAGTTGTACTTACATAGTCAGTATAGGTTGTCCTTGTTTCACAGATAACTATATTTATACATTTTATATAGATCCATATGTGATTGCATAGTTTTCAACATAGCTGGGGAGTGATGAGTTAAGGGGTAAAATCCTGTCCTTGAAAAGAACCTGATCATATCCTCCTGTTGCAGTAATAGAATGTGCAATCTATTAAACTAAAGGAGGAATGCCACTTCTCCAATAAAAAAATTAGAACAGGAAAAGCTGATAACCACTATGGATGATATGCCAAAGGCATTAAAAGAGGGATCACCAGAACTGCAGCCAAATGCTGTAAAGAAAGGCAAAACAAAATCCAAAACAGGATTTACAAATGCATTAAAATTACTCTGAAAATCACACATAAAATGTTTTAGAAGCCTACCTTTCCCTGGTGTGTGGCCTGGTTTCAGTGAGCTCTCTCTCTCTCTCTCTCTCTCTCTCTCTCTCTCTCTCTCTCTCTCTCTCCTTGCTCTCTCTCTCTCTCTTTCCTTGCTCTGGACTTGATAATTCCATTTTGCACTCATGAATAACTTAATGTTTCCTGCTCAGTGCTGCTACTACTACTAATTCTGGGTTGAGGGGGAGGCCGGGCTGAATTCTCCTCCTCCTTGAACTTTTCTTTTACATTCAGTAAATTCAAAGAGACTGACCATCACCATGCCATGCTGCTTGCCTCGCCCCTCTCCAAAAGTCACATTCCGGAGTTCAATATACAGCTGGACATGTCCTGCAGACAAAGTGACTTGTAGTGCTAAACTACTGGTTGCTGGGCAGCCACAGAATGTATTTTTTAAAAAATCATCATGGAAACTGATTAGCCTGTACGCCCAAATCAACACCCATTCAGCCAGAGATTGGATGGGACCCTCCCCTCCAAACAGGCAGAGAAAGCTACAGGAACAATTTTTCTTTTTAAAATAATAATAATAATAATAATCAAGATTTAGGAGGATTGTTTGCCCTAGAGCCCTCCAGGAATTCTCCAGCTTGCTAAGTTGAGTGGTGCCTGCATGCGTATCAAATAATGGTGCCACGTCACTGAAGGTAGAGAGAAGTAAGCAGCAGTTGGCAACAGGAAATTTGCTGTGCTTTCACAGAATTTCAGAAAGCAACAGATGGTATTGCAAGCCTTATGCCAGGATAAATTTGCCAGCCAAATAGAGTCAAGCAACGGTGCCATGAATGATAATTTAATTGGACCCAAAAAGTTACCAACTCCACTCCAGGAATTTGCCTTTTGCGATTGAATGTCCCTTCCATAAGCCAATAATTGGTGCCACAGCAAAGAATCTGCTTTATTTCCAACAAGTCTTTTTCCAGTGGCATTAAAAGGGTTAAAACACGGTAAGTCTCTTGTTTGTTGTATACAGCTTTTCTCAATTAGATTTTCCTCTATTATGCAATGCTGAACATTCCAGAAATGACAATCAAATAATTGGAGACATCTCGAGGAGCCATTTTGATTTGCATGGGTAGCAATGATTCATGATTCAAATATGCAGCTTACAGTGTGAAAGCTGCTTAAGAGTGTAGACATAGCCAACTGTATGAATTCCATCCTGTTACAACAATGAGATCGTGGTTAAAGTCAAAGTAATACCATAAAGAGTTGTTCGACAGGTTTGATACAGACAGCTGCTTTCACACTGCTGTGCTTACAAGTGGCTAACGTTCTGCAGACTGCATATGTGAAATTGGGTCTAAGACAGACAAGTGTTCTGCAATATGGACATGAACTCTTACTGAGAAGTACAGAACCACAGATCTGGAAAGACCATAGTACAATTAGCATCACTGACATTTCCAAATACTGGCAGAAAAGACGCTTGAACTTTACAAAAATGGCATGAAATCAATTTAAAAACAAGACTGTATACGTATTACTGGATTTGGTGCTACCCAATGTGCGTTGACAAGGCAAACCAGCCTTCTTCTCTTTGTTTTTCAGACTGCAAGAATAGAGAAAAGGGTGAAGTGAATTGCATTCCTTCTTTATCCTTTTTGCCTTCATAACAGAGAGTAGAACCTCTAGTAGACCAGTAGACAAAAGAGTAGAACCTAGAGAACTGAGTTCATTGAGTGGTTCTAGACACATAATTATCTCGGACTCAGTTTCCCACCTGTAAAATGTGAACAAGAGTAAAATACCCTCCTTTCCTTTCAGGTCTGTTATCAGGCCAATAGAGAAGCGTTATCTGTCCTGAGTCCTAATACAATGTTGACGAGGGTCACTATTTACAGTCCAAAATGCCTTACATGCAAAGTATTTGCATGTTGGAATTAACATGAACACTGCAAATAAGTAATCCCCTTGTATATTGGTTCATTGCATGTACATATGATGTAAATACACTGAAAAACCAATTTCTACTAGATTTCCATGCAGCTCTTTCTGTTTCTGTACAGCGGATTGTGCTCCTTTTAACAGAAAGGCTGCCATTAGTATGAAGTTCTGGCAATTTGAATGTGGACATGAGAACACTAGGAAGCCTTAGCTGCACAGGTTTCACACCCTGTGAGCAATACAATGATAATACAGCCGGAACCAACCCCCCCCCCCCAACAAATGGAGTCCTACAAGAAACAGGGTGTCTCCCAGGGGTGACGGTTACTGAGCCTGTGGCTGAAGGGGCTGAAAAAACAAGTGAACATCAAATATGTTGAACATAAATGATTTACCTGCTCTAGCTTTGGTCTCATTAATATTTTAAAAAAGAAGGTTTTGACTAGTGTAGGTTTTATTTCATGTGCAAATGTAGAAAAGAAATTTTTGTACATTTAAAAGTGTATCTAGCAAGTCACTTAAGCATTTTTATTTAATTTATTTATAAATTTATGAGTACAGACACCAAGGCAACTTACAATTAAATCTTAAAATAACTTTAAAACTAAAAAAAAGGGGGGGAGGGGGGGAGAACACAATTTAAAAACCAAGGACAGGATCATGAGGCTTCTGTGTGAAGCTGAGTACTTGATTTGGCCTAGGAGGTCTGTGGGGGCAGTTTAAGTACACTGACATTCACGGCAACCTGAGAGGTATGGGGAATTTTTGACTGGGAATCCAAACCAGCCTCAGCCCACTTCTGACCTGAAAAATTAACCCAGGACTACATTGCAGGGCTGCCATACACTACTCTCTCTCCTAAACTACTACCTGCTTTTCCCCTAATTTTGTTTGTACTTCTGCAAAAGTACAGATTCCATCAAGCCTCCTGATACCTCCCCTTTTGTATATGGATGATGCAATTTTGACTTCATGAGGATCCACACTCACTCCTGAACATCACAAACAGAGGAAACTCTGGATGCACATAGCTTTATCCAAGGACCACTTACTGTTATCCTGTGACTGTCGTATGTCAACTGTATATTTCTCACCGAGGCACTTGATGATAAACACACCTGACTTGACACTCCTGTAGATCTGTAGGAATAAATGAAAGAGGGAGAAAATGGAATTTGTTCTTCTCTTGTAAATCCCCATTCAGGTCCAGGCTGACTATTGCCTTGTCTAATGGGTAAACCATAGCTCCTCCCTATCAGAACAAAACAGCAGAAACATTTTACTGAATCAGAGAACAAAAAGAGTGAGGAAGGTCCTACATTTCAGTGGCAGAGTGGATAACTATTTTTGATTATGATGCATTGTTGCTGATGTGCTTAGAGGATTTGTTCAACTCTGAATTTTTGTGATGTTTTATTAGTATTGTAATATCTCATCTTGCAAGCTGCTTTGGAGCCTTAGTTGTCAAAAGGCAGGATGAAATACTTTAGACAGAAAACATTTTGCATGCAGAAGGTTCCAGGTTCAATCCCTGGTATCTTAAAAATAGCAACTCTGAGACAAATCTCTGTCCAAAGCCTTGGAAAGCCTCTACTAATTGGAGCAAACAATACTGGGCTCAACGGACCAGATATCTGACTGTGTATAAGGCAACATCAAGGTGGCAGAGGGAAAGAGAGAAAGCAGCCTGTCATGGATAAAAGAAGGAGTGGGTCTTAGTAGTATATCCATAATTATGTTACCCCACAGCCTCAGCCTGTGCTCCTACCAAACACAATGGAAGCAGGTAATACAGGTAAGAAACATTTTTTCTCATTCAGTGACAAAAGAGATTCTTGAAAAGGAAGATGAAAACAAAGGCATTTCAGGAATTTGTTGGAGGTTCCATGTTTAGCAGAAATTATCTCCCAGCACATATCAGAGTGGTTGAAGTTCACCATTACTATTTATTCTTGCAACTAAGTTTTGTGACTGGTCCTCAGGTACTGTTCTTAGAAAGCTTCAGTGGGTCCCATGAATGGTTAAAATGGGAGGGATCAGGAGGATTTGGTTTGTGGGTATTGCCACCCCCTAACCTCCTCCCCCCCCAATAATTCAAGCATGGAGCTCCTCATCAAAGAGCTTTGTTGTTGCTGTTGTTTTAAAAAGTAAGCTCCTCAGGGCAGGAGCCTGCCAGTTTGCTTGTTACCTGGGTCACATGTCTCTCATTCTGTGAAGTTATGAAGCTAGCTTGCTAATGTCAAGATAGACAAGAGATAAGGAAGAACATACATTTGTAATTCACCTACATCAAACTTTCTGAAAACACTTGCAAAACAATACTGGGCTCAACAGACTTTCGGCCTGACTCAATAAAGTTCTTACCTACTTTTAAATTTCCATTGCATCTATAATAGAAATAGGAAGCAGCTTACTTTACAAGAGTTCGAGAGAAAAGTCAGCCTTGCAGCATTTGGTGATCAAGGCATCTCAAGAAAATAAACCTGTCTGTAACTTTGTTTCTTTCAATGGGTTAAATCTGTGAGATCACAACGCTCAGTTCTTCAGACTGTGGGTGCTTCTTCACGAGAGGTTTAATGCTCTTTGAAGTCTCATTAAAAAATTTACCTCCACACCAGCAGAGCGCAAATGGGGCATAGAGGCACGTTATCTCTCCGATTATGCGCATTATCGAATGCGCATTAAATCGCGAGTTTTATTTTGCTCTGTCCGTTAAAGCGCATTTTGACTGTGTGAATATGCGCTTATGCGCATTAACTACTTGTAAACCGCATTTTGGACATCCGTTAATGCGCTTCGCTGCCTCTCGCCGCCTCTCGTGCAGAGGGATTAGGCGTAAATGCGCTTTTGTGATTATGCGCATAATCGGCTAACCAGGCGCAAAAGCGAATCCTTGTAAAGGGGACCTGTAAGTTAGCAGTTTTATATTTCTTAGTTTCGTTTTAAAAGCTTCTGTCATCCATCCAGTGTATAAAAACAGGAACATCTTTACCTCCTTGCACTAGTCCCACTGGCAGGGGAAAAAGTATCTTCTTGAGAACTATCCAGAGTTTCTGCCCCTGAAACAGACACCTCAATTGTCCTTCTTCCACTTTCTAGAAAAAAAACATGAATACCAGTCTTTGATTACTGAATTACTGGAAGATATTCAGGTGTTCTCATGATGAGAAAGTATTTTGAGCATACACTAAATGGAGAAGTAGCTAGAATTCGCTCCTCCCCCTCAATTAGAAAAAGGTTGCTTAAATGAAGACAACTGCCATCCACAAAATAATCTATTATATTTCCAACAGCTGCTGCTGATTATTATTATTATTGTTGTTGTTATTATTTCATACCCGCCTGTCCCTTTGGATCAAGGCGGGAAACAACATTACTACAATACTAAATTAAATGCATAAAACAAATTAAAAGAGCATATAAAACCAATACAATATTAAAATAATAATCAGGATATCTTAAAATTCTTAGGTTTAAAATTCATCTGGGTAGGCCTGCCGGAAGAGTAGTCTTTATAGCTGTCTTAAACTCGGAATGAGTATTAAGTTGACAAATCTCCTCCAGCAGGCCATTCCACAGTCTGGGGGTGGCAGAAGAAAAGGTCCTCTGGGTAACAGTTGTCAGACTATTTTTGACTGACTGAAGTAAGTTCTCCCTAGAGGACCTGAGTATGCGGGGCGGATTGTATGGGAGAAGGCGATCCCACAGGTAACCTGGACCCAAACCACGTAGGGATTTAAAGGTAATGAACAACACTTTGTACTTCGCCTGGAAACTAATTGGCAGCCAATGGAGTGATTTTAACGTTGGTGAAACATCATCCCTAGATGTACCGGTGACCAACTCGGCTGCCATATTTTGAACCAGTTAAAGTTTCCAAATTAGGTACAACGGTAGCCCTATGTTCAGCGCATTGCAGAAGTTGAGCCTCATGTTTACCAGCATGTGCACTACCATCTTTAGGTCTTCCAACTCTAGGAAGGGGTGCAGCTGGCGTATCAGCCAAAGCTGATAGTAGGCACTCCTGGCCGTCGCATCAATCTGAGCTGTCATTTGGAGCGACGGATCCAGGAGTACCCCCAAGCTGCGAACACAATCTTTCAGGGGGGGTGTAACCCCATCCAGAACTGGTTGACACACCTCCAAACCCAGGTTGTGGCCTTTGACAGCAAGCACCTCCGTCTTGTCTGGATTCAGTTTCAGTTTGTTTTTCCTCATCCAGCCCATTACCGCCTCCAAGCAATCTTTCAGAGGAGACACACTATCCTTAGCTGACGATGTTGTCGAAGGCATAGAGAAATATATTTGAGTGTCATCGGCATACTGATAGCACCCTGCCCCATACCTCCAGAAGATCTCTCCCAGTGGTTTCATGTAGATGCTAAGCATTAGGGATAGGATGGCGCCTTGTGGTACACCATACAACAGCTCCTTTTTTGAGGAGCAACTATCCTCAAACACCACCATCTGGAACCTACCTGAGAGGGAGGACCGGAACCACTGGAGCACAGTGCCCCCTATTCCCAAACCCCTCAGGCGTTCCAGAAAGATACCATGGTCGATGGTATTGAAAGCCGCTGAGAGTTCCTAAAGTACCAGCAGGGACACACTCCTCCTGTCAATACACATACGAAGATCATCCACTAAGGCAACCATAGCGGTCTCAACTCTGTATCCAGCTCTGAAGCTAGTTTGAAATGGGTGTAGAAAATCTGTATCATCCAAGACTGCCTGGAGTTGGAAGGCAACTGCCCTCTTGATCACCTTGCCCCCAAAATTATTAAAGTCTAGGAGGTCCAAGAAGGGCTTTTTTTTTTTAGAAGCGGCCATACCATTGCTTCTTTTAAACATGGCGGAAAACTCCCCTCCCTGAGAGATGCATTAATAACCTATTGTAGTTGTAGTCCAATTGCATCTCCTCCCTGGGTGACCAGCCAAGAAGCACAGGGATCAAGAGAACAACTTGTCTTTCTTACTTGTCCAAGCAGCTTGTCCACATACTCAGAACTCACCAACTGAAACTGATCCAGTGTAATTCTACTCACAGAGTTGCTGGACATTTCATTGTCAGCTTCTTTTATAAATTGGCTCTTATCCAAGAGAGTTTATCTGTGAAATGATCATTAAAGGCATCACAGCGAAATGCCGAAGGCTCTAGAATCAGGTTCAGGGGGGAAGGTGTCTGAATTAGACCCCTCACACCCTGAACAGTTATGCTGGACGGGAATTTGCTTATGCAATGAGTGCAGAGAAGAAAGTTTTCTTTGCTGCATGTATTGCCACCCCATAGGAATGAAGATGTTCTCTATGTTGTGTCTTGTCGGATTTAAGTTGAGTTTTCTGCCATTGGTGCTCCAGTCGTTGTCCTTCCCGCTTCAACTCCCTGAGATCTTTGGTATATTAAGGTGCCCGATTGGAAGCGGGTCAGACAGGATGTTTGGGGGCAATTGTGTCAATAGCCCTAGTTTGGCCTTGATTCCATCTATTGACAATAGATCGTTGACAATACCAGCCATAGAATCCTCCAAGGCTATCTGGAATCCAAGAGGATCCATCAGCCTTCAAGGGCGGACCATCTTAATATGTCTGCCACCCCTACAGGGGCGGATGGCAGCTGTGATACTAATCCTGACCAGAAAATGATCTGTCCATGACAATGCAGAGGTATTTATCACCTCCGTCCACAGATCCATCTGTTTGGAACTGAAAACAGCATTGAGGGTGTGACCTGCTGAATGTGTAGGTCCAGAGACCAGTTGAGATAGGCCCATGTTTGTCATGGATGCCATGAACTCCCGAGCTGCACCTGACAAACCGGTCTCGAACGAGATGTTGAAGTTACAGACCAAGAGCCTGGGCGATTCCAACACCAACTCTAAAACCAGTTCTGTGAACTCTGTCAGGGAATCTGATAGGTAGTGGGGTGGCCGGTAGATTAACAGAATCCCCTGTCTATTCCTGGTCTTCAGACTCAAGTACACACACTCGATGTGATTCACTTCCTGGACAAGAAGTCTGGTCAGGTTAAGATTGTATTTGTAGACCACAGCTATACTAGGATAGTTTCTTTCAATATTGGGGTACCTACCACTCATGTTTACATGTGGTGATGGAATTGGTGAAACTGGTGGAGACACAGAGATGAATGTGTATAACTTCTTCTGATTGGTCAACAGCAACAGTTTGCCACGTGCTTCTGCACTCTGGCGGCTCAACTCAGCTATTCGTTCATCCAAGCTCTTTGGTAATTCTTTCAAGCTACTTGTGGCTTCACCATTTTCCTAAATGAGTATTCAAGAGTGTGGTTAAAGGCATGTTTTTTAAAAAATAAAAAGGTAAACCAAAAATATAGCCATTTCAAACAAAGTACACAAAAAATCATGCATATAAAGGTTGTTATGGTACATTTGTTTCATGCATTTGCCCAGTCAAAGCTTGTTACCAGAGCCTTTGATGCCACCGATTAACATCTAGCATGGCTTTTTAACAAACTTACCTTTACTTTGTGTGTCTAGCATATGGTGACTCTTCCGGTTTAAACGTATTTCCAGCATTATGGCCAGGTTTCTGTAGAGCAGAAATGGGCAACTTCTGCCCCTCCAGATCAGCCACAACTCCCATCAGCTCTAGCCAGCATAGCTAATGGTGAAGGATTATGGAAGATGTAGGCCAAAACATCTGGAAGGCCACAAGCTGCCCACCTCTGTTGTAAAGAATGCAAGCTAGGTGGTCCTCAAAATGTTAAATAAAGCCAGTTTTGGATTAGCTAAAACAGGTCTAATTTAGATGGTGTTAAGCTCTTAGAAAATTAATTTCCAGTAGTTTTCAACTAGGGATGTGCATCGGATTTGGCCAGAGCCTGAGCCTAAGTGGACCCCTTTGGACTGCTTCCTGAGGCTATCAGACCAATTACGTCTGGTCTGCTTGGGAAAGGCGTTGCAAAAACGGCACGATTCACCCAAACATAAAAGACATAAAAGGAATGTCCATTGGATGGGGGAAGTTGAGCTCTGCATCTAGTATACTTTCTAAGTGGGGCCCTAAGGGCTATGCAGCCTGTAGGGCGATCAAGGGATCGTAGTAAACAGCAAAAATAAAATAAAAAATAATAAAAACAAAGTAAAGAGAGAATATTTTTTCCTTTCTTTTTTTTTAGATAGAACAGAGTAGAATTGAAAGAACACCTCAAAATTCATGGAACGTGAGAGAAGATCCCAAACGAAGCTTCCACGATGGCCGTTGAAAGAGAACTGGGGAGCCTGGGAGGGACACGCGCAGTGGATGAGGGGAGGGGTTCCCACTCAAAACACATCAGCTATTGAAGTTTATCCCGAGCAAGCTCCATGCAGGCGCAGAGCCCATATGTGTGGTGCACAGAGACCACGAAGAAGACAGCATAGAAAGCAACCCCAAAGTTAAATGCTAATTGAGAGGGTGCTAGAACGCGGCTCTTGTGTTCTTACCTGTCCCGCAACGACTGATCCATCTTGCATTTTGACTGGCTGATGTAAACTATCCCAAGCCTCCTCATGGCAATGCCCAAACGCACTCAGCTGAGCTTTAATAACAGAGTTCTGGAGTGTTAGTTGCGTTATTTGCCCCTGCAGATCATCATTCTGTGTACACATCATGTTCACACCAGGATCAAATCTCTCTGTAACATCACCAAAACCGGGTCTTCGCACTGCAGAGAGCGTGCTTACTAAAACTTGGCCATGTGGCCACAGAGAACTCTGCAAAGTTTGGGTTGCAACAGGAACACGGCCTTCCTGAGTGAAGAGACAGTCATCCTCCTGCACCATCAGTGGTTTGTATGAGGCAGAGGAAGTCTGTTCTCCATCTTGCTCTCTCCTAGTGGAGTCTGTGGAAAGACAACACAGAAGACCAAATCTATCTGCATGACTGTCTTGAATCCTAAATGAAGGCTGCTTAACTAGGCTAACCAAGTGAGTGGACTGTGTTCAAGGAGCAGTGAAGGCCTCTGTAACAATGTCAATTTGAATGCAAGTTCTCAGTTTTTATTTAATATTCAGCAAAGTATGAAAGAACTCATACAAATGTAATATGCCTGTAATCACATCTAAATGTTGCACTTTACAGTACTCAGAAGCACTCTCAGGCAACTTCCATCTGCGTAGGCCTTCTAAATTTGAGAAGCACATTTAATTTTATGTTCAGGACCACAGATTATTTTCTGGAAATGTTAACCCACAAAGTCAGTTTTTTATTTGTAGTAAATCTCAAACACTTGTATTCTGCATTTTAAATGCAACTTTGCCCAAATACGTGGTATTGCCTCATTTGTTCTGTGTTTACCAAAATTATCTATTCAAACAAAATTAGTAATTTCTTCTGCAATTTTGATGAGCTTTAGTTTTCCATGGAGAACATCTTAAATTACAAAAAGTAACCTCTCTTGATTTACATGACTTCCAGATTAAGCAAGTTGGTTTAATTCAACATAGTGCCTCCAAGCAGCTAGGAGAGTTGGGAGGAAATACGCTAGAAGAAAATGCCCAGTGTCAGAATTGGTTGTGAAATAAAGCAGGAGGTATCCCGCTGCAAGCTCAGATTAGGTTAGCTAGGCTATAAGACGAACTGACTTTCTGGAACTGGACAACAGCCGCAGTCACTAATATCTTTAAGACTAGATACATGACAGTGGCAAGACTCCAAGCAGGTATAGAAGGACCTGTCCAAAATACGACTGATGGAGGATTAATTATTGAAAAACAGAGCCAAAAAGTATTGCGCAGACAAAGTGGCTCTCTTACCATCTTGAAGAGGCAAGGACTGGCTGCTCTTCTGCTGTGGTGGAGATAACAAGACAGCTGGTTGGAATCTACACGCTGATGATGTAGGGGTTGGGTAGATTTTATCTGGAGGATTTACCAACATCGGCGTTTTACTGTAAAGATCTTCTAGCAAAAGTTCAAGTGCATCTGTCTTTGGCTCAACATGATCTGAGACGGGTTTGTCTGACAAGAGAGAACAAATCAGACTATATGCTGTTAGAAACAAGGAAGCAGTGAATTATATGCTCCAACAAAATATATTGCCTCGCAATGGGTTCTGTACAGGAACATATGAATTTTGGAGGCTCTTGGCAAACAAACACTTCTAGCCAAGATCTGCCCCTCCCCAAAGGGGGGAGGGATGGTCTCATATCCAGTATCACGTTGGACATTCCATTCTCTGTCTTTCTCTCTCTCCTGTATGCATACTCCACCCCATCCATCCCTCCATCTCTCCACTAACATGACCCCCCTTTATTACATTTGTATACCGCCCCATAGCCGAAGCTCTCTGGGCGGTTTACATAGGATTAAAAACAATTAAAAACAATATACAAAAATTAAAACAGCAAAAACATACAACATACACACAATCTATACATTTAAAAACCACATCAACACTTCAAAAACTACAAAAACAAAGCAAAACAAAACAAACCCAGGCTCCTCAGATATTGCCAAATGCCTGAGAGAAGAGGAAAGTCTTGACCTGGCGCCGAAAAGATAACAATGTTGGCGCCAGGCCGGCCCCGTCGGGGAGATCGTTCCACAATTGGGGAGCCACCACAGAGAAGGCCCTCTCTCTTGTTGCTGACCTCCGAGCCTCCCTCGGAGGAGGCACTCGGAGGAGGGCCTTAGATGTTGAACGTAGTGTTCGGGTAGGTTCATGTCGGGAAAGGCGTTCCATCAGGTATTGTGGTCCCAAGCCGTGTAAGGCTTTATAGGTTAAAACCAGCACCTTGAACCGAGCTCGGAAACATACAGGCAGCCAATGCAAGCGGGCCAGAGTAGGTCTTATATGTTCGAACCTACTGGTTCCAGTTATCAATCTGGCCGCTGCATTTTGCACAAGCTGCAGCTTCCGAACCACCTTCAAAGGCAGCCCCACGTAGAGTGCATTGCAGTAATCTAACTTGGAGGTTACCAGAGCATGGACAACTGAAGCCAGGTTATCCCTGTCCAGATAGGGACGTAGCTGGGCCACCAACCGAAGTTGGTAGAAGGCACTCTGTGCCACTGAGGCCACCTGCGCCTCAAGTGACAGAGATGGTTCTAGGAGAACCCCCAAGCTACGAACCCGCTCCTTCAAGGGGAGTGCAACCCCATCCAGAACAGGTTGAACACCCTCCATCCGGTCAGCGGAACCACCCACTAACAGCGTCTCAGTCTTGTCTGGATTGAGTTTCAGTTTATTAGCCCTCATCCAGTCCATTGTCGCAGCCAGACACTGGTTCAGCACATCCACAGCCTCACCTGATGAAGATGAAAAGGAGAAATAGAGCTGCGTGTCATCAGCGTACTGATGACAACGCACTCCAAAACTCCGGATGACTGCACTCAACGGTTTCATGTAGATATTGAACAGCATGGGGGACAAAACTGACCCTTGTGGAACCCCATACTGGAGAATCCACGGGGCCGAGCAATGTTCCCCAAGCACCACCTTCTGGAGCCGACCCACCAAGTAGGAGCGGAACCACTGCAATGCAGTGCCTCCCACTCCCAACTCAGCCAGTCGTCCCAGAAGGATACCATGGTCGATGGTATCGAAAGCCGCTGAGAGATCAAGGAGAATCAACAGAGTCACACTCCCCCTGTCTTTCTCCCGACATAGGTCATCATACAGGGCGACCAAGGCTGTTTCCGTACCAAAACCAGGCCTGAAACCCGACTGAAATGGATATTTAAGAGTCTTAAATATAATCAATACTATTTAAAAAAGGAATTTAAAAGCAGGTTTCTTAGCATTGGATATATTCAAAACCTTTGATTGCGTGGAATGGCCAGCACTTAAAACAATTTTGAAAACATTTGGGCTTGGAGTAAAATTTATGGGAGTGATGGATCAACTGTATAAAAATAATCAAGCAGAAATAATGGTTAATGATGGGTTAACGCAACAGATTATACTAGCTTGAGGAACAAGACAAGGTTGCCCACTTTCACCGATCTTATTTGCGATAGTGATAGAAATTTTGGCAAATGTTATAAGGGAGGATTCAAGATTGAAGGGGATAGGAGGGAAGGAGAAGATTAAAATAAACATGTTTGCGGATGACACATTACTGACATTAGAAGATCCCCTGAAGGTTGGGGAGCTGATTAAAGAGCATTTGAGGGAATTCGGGGAGATTACTGGTTTACAAGTTAATTGGGGGAAGTCAGAAATGATGTTATTTAATTATAACAAAGAGGAGATGGAGGAAGGTAAAGTAAAGTTAGGTCTTAGGCTTAAAAATGTAGTACGTTATTTAGGAGTTAATACTGCAAAAGATTTAGATAGGTTAGAGGAAATTAATTTTGCAAGTTTGAAAAAACAGGTAGGGGAAAAGTTAGAGGTATATAGAAAATTAAAACATTCTTGGTTTGGTAGAATAGCGGTTATAAAAATGAAGATATTACCTAAGATTAATTTTTTGTTTAGAATGCTACCGATTAAAATATCGGATGCAGAGTTAAAGAGCTGGCAAAATATGATTAATGCTTATTGCAATGGAGATCAGAGAGCTAGGTTTAATAAAGGGCTATGGTATAAGACACAAAAGAAAGGAGGTTTGGGACTTCCAAATATAAAGAATTATCATATTGCTAATCAGTTAAGATATGTTATAAATAGTATATTAGGGGAGGAAGACTTAGAATGGCTAGGAACGCAAACAGGGGAACTAGATTTTAAATTGCAAATTTTTTTTTTTAATAATAAAATTCAAAAGAAAGATTTGAGGGGACTGGACAACCCGTTGCTGAAAAACATTCTAGAGATCTGGGAGAAAGTTAAAGGAAAGTTAATACCAGGAGACTCTCCACTCGCCCCAGTGGTAGTTGGGGGAAATTTCCCAAGGAATTTAAAAGTAGAGTTGGAAGGAAGTCTGAAGGGTCAGGAAGTTATTAAGTTAAGGAACTGGATGGAAAGAATAATAGATAAGGTGCAAATTAGAGAGTTGGTAAAAGGACAAGAGATAGCTTGGTTCAAATGCTTACAATTGGAAAAATGGAAACAGGAATGGAAAAAGATAAATAAGAAGTGTAGAAATAATACAAGATTTGAAGATTTAATTGAATCAAGAGGAAAGAAGGAAGTAATTAAAACTAGAAAAGGTCTGACTAGCGAAATATATAGAATCCTGACAGAGGAGGCTGAATATCGAGACTCTCTTAAAATGATTTGGGAAGATGATTTAAAGGAACAAATTAATGAACATGACTGGGGGAGGATGTGGGATGCAAGAATGTTAAAGCTTTTGTCGATTAGAATTAAGGAGAATTATTATAAGACAGTATGGAGATGGTATTTAACGCCGGTAAGATTTCATCAGATAGATAAAAAAGTGTCCAAGAATTGTTGGAGGGGATGTCAGGAGGTTGGAACTTATTTCCATATGTGGTGGAGCTGTAAACATGTACAAAAATTTTGGGAAAGGGTGTTCAAAGAAATAAGTGAAATAATTGGAAGTAAATTGGAATTAAGCCCAAAGCTGGCTCTACTAGCAATATGGGATAAAGGAAATGAGAATATAAATAAGAGAGAATTAATAAACAACCTCCTGGCTCCCGTCAGAATAATGATTGCTAAAAACTGGAAAGGGCAAGGGATATATACTATAGAAGAATGGTATAAAGAAATATGGGATATGGCACTTAATGATAAGCTAACGTGTAAAATGAAAATAAAGAGGGGAATGTCCAGTAAGAATGATTTTGGAGATGTATGGAGCCTATTTTGGAATATGTATTAAGAACGGGGAAGGGGCAAATACCTTCAAAAGAGTCTTTACACTTTTGGAAAGAAGAATAATGTATAATTGAAGGTCTCCTGGGGGGAGGGGAGCACGGGGGGTATGCGGTATGTATTGTATTTTAAGTTGTTTTATGTTGTATTATGTTGAAAAATAAAAAATATTTTAAAAAAAATCATAAGACTGGCAGTTTTGGAGAGGACAGAACTTTGTAAGATGTCCAGATAGTCAAGCGTTTTGTCCCTTTTGACGTAAGCATTTTGACATGGACTCTTGGACTATTAGGGGAAAGTGACTATGTCATCTTGGAATTTGTGATAGAGAGGAGCATGAAAAATGCAGGTTGCTTACCTGTAACTGTAGTTCTTCGAGTGGTCATCTGTGCAGTCACACATATGGGCTTGCGCTGGCGTCGAGCCCCCTTTCGGGAAACTTCCATAGCTAGCCTAGCGTTTTTTGGCGGGAACCCCTCCCCCCACCATCTCATCGCGCATGCTCCGGGTTCCCGCCTACCTCAGTTCCCTGAGACCGCAATGGCCTCGCAACTCAGGTAGTGTATATCTACTGGAGCATAGCGACCCGAGAACCTTCTGCAGACAACAGCGTTGCAGAGAGGGGATGGTGGGTGGGTTGTGTGACTGCACAGATGACCACTCGAAGAACTACAGTTACAGGTAAGCAACCTGCATTTCTTCTTCGTGGTCTCTGTGCATCACACATATGGGCGAGTAATCAGCAGTACTTACCGGAGGAGGGTGTGCACGCTGGAAGTCAATGGCAGATGGACGAGAGGACAGCCCTCCCGAAGGAAGCGTCCTTGACCGCCCTCGTATCCAGTCTGTAATGCCTCACGAACGTAGAAGCATTTGACCATGTCGCCGCTCTACAGATGTCCGGAATCGAGGACCCGTGCGAAAGAGCAGCAGAGGTGGCCTGTCCCCTTGTGGAATGCGCTGTGAATGCGGTTGGTGGAACCTTTCGTAGCACCTGGTAGGCGAGAACGATAGTGTCCACAATCCAATGGGAAAGACGTTGTGCTGAAACCGCTAGTCCTTTTGTTTTGCCTCCGTAACAAACAAACAGTTTATCGGTCTTACGGAACGATTGTGATCTGTCCTTATAAAAAGCTAACGCCCTTCTAACATCTAGGGTGTGTAACGTAGAACAGAGAGGGTCTGCAGGTGTCTTAAAGAAAGTAGGTAGAACAATATCCTGGTTAACGTGGAACAGGGAGCAAACTTTGGGAACAAATGAAGGTCCCGGCCGTAGAACTACCTTATCTGGAAAAAATTGAGTGTAAGGCGGGTGAGCCATTAAGGCGGCTAGCTCCGACGCACGTCTAGCCGACGTGATAGCAATGAGGAACACGGTCTTTAGAGTTAGTAAACGGAGGTTAACCGTGGCCATAGGTTCAAAGGGTTTTCCTGTGAGAGCAGTTAAGACCAAGGACAAGCTCCATTGAGGTATAATGGAACGTAGCGGAGGGAACAAATTCTTAAGGCCTTTCAAGAATGTCCTGGTGATGGGGTGCGTAAAAATAGAAAAACCATCAATCTTATCATGGAATCTGGAGATAGCTGCCAGATACACCCTGAGCGACGACGACTTTAGTCCCGTTGAATGTAAAGAGTACATGAAATCAATGACCCCAGAAATGGGTCCCGTGGAAGGGCTAAAGCCCTTCTGCTCAGCAAAGGCCTGATACCGGTTCCATTTTCTCGCATACGATTGCCGAGTGGACGGTTTTATAGAAGCCTCAAATATGGCCTTCAATTCTGGTGGTAGCGTGAGTGATTGCCAGTTGGTCGAATTCTCCACGCCGTGAGCTTCAGAGACTGTAGGTCGGGGTGCAGGATCATGCCGTTGTTTTTGGACAGCAAGTTCTGTGGCTTCGGGAGGTGCCAGAACTGGTGTTGCGCCATGCGGCATAGCGGGGTGAACCACGGCTGTCGTGGCCACCATGGCGTTACTAGAATGGCATTCACCATGAACCTGCTGGCTCTGGCTATTGTCCGGGCTATCAGTGGGAATGGCGGAAAAATATATAGGAAGTCTCTGGACCAGTCCCACTGGAATGCATCTCCGAGCGATGCAGGTCCAATTCCTGCCCGAGAGCAGTAATTTCGGCAGGCTGCATTTGCAAAGGTCGCAAACAGGTCCACGTCGGGAATGCCCCACTTCTCGAAGAGGATCGCGAGAACATCTCTGTCTAACTCCCATTCGTGGGTGTCGGAGAATTCCCGACTCAGGGTATCTGCTACTCCATTGTCGGTCCCGGCAATGTGGAGTGCGGAGAGACAGATGTGGTTGCGCATTGCCCAATGGAAGATGCGTAGCGTTAGGTTTAGGAGGCGGGAGGAGCGTGTCCCTCCCTCCTTGTTTATATACCAAACGACAGTGGTATTGTCGGACAGTACCTGAACGTGATGCCCCCGTAGCCGAGGTAGGAACGCATGGAGGGCTCGTCTTACTGCTAGGAGTTCGAGAATGTTGATGTGTAGGGTTTTCTGCGCTCGAGACCATTTTCCTTGCATTTTTAGATCTTCGACGTGAGCTCCCCATCCTTCTAGGGAGGCATCTGTTGTGAGAATGCGAGTGGGCTCCCGTTGATGGAAGGGGAGACCCTGCGAGAGATGCGCCATGACGGACCACCATTCGAGGGACGGAATGACATTCGGCGGAAGAGTAAGTATTGTGCTGTGAGGGTTTAGCTCTGGGTAGTAGGAACGGAGGAGCACTTGTTGAAGAGGGCGCATGTGTAATCGTGCCCACCTGACGACAAATACTGAGGAAGCCATTAGTCCCAGTAACCTGAGTACTGCAAACGCTGACGTTTTTCGCTTGTGGCGGAGACGGGTTGCAAGTGCTTGAATTTTTTGTCTGCGTACTACAGGGAGAAAAGCTCGACCCAACACGGAGTCTAGCGACACTCCTATAAATTGAATCTGTCTTGTTGGTTGAAAAATTGACTTTCTTGTATTTACTTGTAGGCCGAGATCGGCTAGGCAGGACGTGACACTGCGAACGTCGTCGAGAGCCTGAGAGTGGGAAGTCGACACGATCAGCCAATCGTCGAGGTAAGGGTATATTTCGATATTTCGCGATCTGAGATAGGCGCATACTGCCGCCATACACTTTGTAAATACACGTGGCGCCGTTCGTAGTCCAAAAGGGAGAACCGTGAATTGAAAGGCCCGACCTCCCACGCTGAAGCGTAGGAACTTTCGATGCTCCCGATGTATCGGTATGTGAAAGTAGGCGTCTTTGAGGTCTACGGATGTGAACCACCTGTTCCGTTTTATCAGGGGTAGTATTTGCGCCAGGGTGATCATGCGAAACTTCTTTTGTTGTATAAATTTGTTTAGGCGTCTGAGGTCCATAATTGGCCGGAGGCCTCCGTCTTTTTTTGGAACCGTGAAATAACGCGAGTAAAAACCCGCTTTTTTCATTTTTTTTGGGGACTACAGTAATCGCTCCTTTTTCCAAGAGGGTGGAAATTTCTTGGAGAAGAGCTACAGACGGCTGGGTGTGTCGCACCATACCCAGAGGGGGATGAGCTGTAAACTCGATGTGATACCCTTCGGTTATGGTTGACAGGATCCAGCGATCTGTAGTAATACGTTTCCATGCCGGCAGGAAGGGTAGTAGCCTGTTGTAGGGGTCGTCGAGTTTCGCAGTCGGTGTCGCCGAGTCAAAGACGTCGTTTTGCGCCGTAATCCTGCTTACGTTGCTTGGCAAAACGAGAGGACGGCTTCCGCGATTGGTATGAGGATTGTGGTTGTTGCGGTTGGTAGCGCTGGGAGCGCTCCTGCTGTTGGCGAGGCTGGTACGGGAGTGGACGATACCAGCGACGCTGTCGCGGAGCCTGTTGATGTTGTTGTTGTGATGGCACACTCATCCTTTTGGCGGTTATTTTCGCTTTATGGATGACATCCATCGTAGAGTCAGTCGTAGCGTGAAAAAGACCTTCCCCATCAAAGGGGAGGTCTTCGATTCTGGACTTTGTCTCCGCTGGTAGATGTGATGACCGAAGCCACGCATGTCGACGTAAGGCAACAGCAGCCATCATAGCCTTTGCCGTGCAATCAGTTTGGTGATTGGCAGTAGCTAGTTGCTGCCTAGATAAACGTGCAGCTTCTGCCTGGAAAACCCTGGCCAGATCGCGTTGGTCATCTGGCAGATAGTCCGTGAGTGTGGAGATCTTGTCCCACAGGAAAAGCTGATACCGGGCCATGGTGGCCTGGTAATTAGCTACCTTGAATCCCAGCGCCGCAGAAGAGTAAACTTTTCTGCCCACCGAGTCCAGCTTCCTGCCCTCTTTGTCTGTGGGTGCAGCATGCGACTTCCCCGTCCGACCTACTGATGATTCTACTACAATAGAATTTGGCTTGGGATGCGTAAATAAAAATGGAGCGTCTGCCTCCTGGATTTTGTATAGTGCATCCAGCCGCTTTGACGTAGGGCCAGCTGTAGCTGGATTCGGCCAGGATTCCTGTAAGGTCTGGAGAAGAGTCGGGACTACCGGGAGTGTAGGCTGAGGAGTCGGGTCCAGATACATGACATCATATATTTTATCCTTCAGTGGCTCCTTCGGTTGTTGCAAGTCAAGGCCAAGTGATTGAGCCATACGTTGCATCTGGTCGGAGAATGCCCCTAGTTCCAAGGAAGGGGACACTCTGTCCGAACGTACTACCTCGTCTGCAGGTGATGGTGCCGAAGGTGGAGGTGATGGAGCCGAGGATGTATCCGATGCGTAGTCCTCTATCGATGTCGGAGAAGGTTCCCTCCGTGTCGGTAACGAGGGCTGCGATGCACGAGAGGATATCTGCTCCCTCGTTGCGACGGTGGCAAGTCGTTTTCCCGTATACGGGTCAAAGCGGTACTGCTTTTTTGTACGCCGATTGGGTGCAGAGCGAGCATAGTCAGAATATGCATCCCAATCCTGTGACTTAGAGCGCGATGGCGAGTGGGACCGATCGACATCGGCTCTCGATGTACGAGATCGAGGCGAGGGTGGAAGATCGCGGTCATTGTCAGAGTCCAACGAAATAGGCCGCTCGGTATCGAGGTGCTCGGTGTCGAAGCCAGGTTGATCCCCGGAGTCGATCTGATCCAGCGTTACGATGTCAGAGATGTCTAACTGTGAAACGACATCTATTGGTGTCGAGGGCGAACGACGCTGTCGAGGGGGCAAGGAAGTTGCCCTATCTCTCGGTGTCGAGGCACGCCGAGTGTCTGTCGGTGTCGGCGTCGAAGACGGCGGTACCGGGGTCGATGCCGGTCGAGCAGGTTGCGGCGTCGAAAGCCTCAATAGTTGTGGGGACGGCATCGGTGCCGGTCGAATGTCTCTCGGCGTCGAGGGACGCGGTTGCTGCTCCGACGCCGATGTCGAAGGTTTTCTTTTTTTTTTCGGCTTCGATGTCGAGGGTGACCCCGAAGCCGGCCTCTTCGACGTCGATGGCGCAGTCGTCGACGGTTTCGATGCCGAAGACTTTGATGATTTTCCCTTATGTTTGCTCGTCTTCGGAAGATGAGATTTTGAGCCTTTTTGTAGGGGTTGGGTTACCGCTAGCGGTTCCAGACCCCGAAGCCCCTGAACCGCTGCAGACAGAGAAGCGGAGCCGGGCGAAGCTGGGTCCGAGCGACTTAGTGGCGGCCGCCTGCGCTCCCCAGATAAAGTGTCTGACGACGTGTCATGAGATGACCTGGGCAACTCCTTCTGTCTATCGACGGCAGAAAGAGCGCTGCTCCAAAGCAGACTTCGTAGCCTGTCCGCTCGAATCCGGCGAGTTTGGCGGGAAAACGCCATACAATGGGAGCAGGTCTCCACAACGTGGCCTTCGCCCAAACATAACAAGCAAAGGGAGTGCCCGTCTGTAAGGGTCAACTTTGCCTTGCACTTTAGGCAGTGTTTGAAAAGGGCTGCCTGCGCCATAATAGCAGCAGGCGCCTAACAAGATTTTAAAACTACACTAACTATGCTATAACTTTTTTTTTTTTTTTTATTTTATTTTATTTTAAACTAACAGGAACTACTTACGCTAAGCTAACTAATCGACTAATAACTATTTTCTTATCTTTTTCAGGATATACGACGATCAAGATCTGAGGAAGTCTCCCGCGAGGCTATATCACCAGCGGTCGAAGAAGAACTGAGGTAGGCGGGAACCCGGAGCATGCGCGATGAGATGGTGGGGGGAGGGGTTCCCGCCAAAAAACGCTAGGCTAGCTATGGAAGTTTCCCGAAAGGGGGCTCGACGCCAGCGCAAGCCCATATGTGTGATGCACAGAGACCACGAAGAAGAACTGAGCTTAGTCAGATGCGTACTTTGGGCTTCAGGAAAGCCAATTTCAAAAAGGCCAGAGAAAAGTCTTGAGTGGAGTGCCACAGGGCTCTGTCCTGCACAGGGATAGGATAGGAGAGGCCTGGCTTAACAGCAGTCTATGCGAAAAGAACTAGGTGTTTTAATGGATAATTGGATAACAAGTCAGCAGTGTGATGTGGCAGCTAATAAAGCTAATGCAATGTTGGGCTGCACTAACAGAAGCATCGTGCCCAGATCATGGGAAGTAAGAGCTCCACTCTATTCTGTGTCAGTCAGGCCACATTTGGAGTACTGCGTTCAGCCCCATTTTAAGATGGACAATGACATGTTGGAAAGGGTCCAGAGAAGAGCGACCAGGATAGTGAAGAGTCTGGAAACCAAGACCTATGAGGAATGGTTGAAAGAGTTGGACATGTTTAGCCTGGAGAAGAGACAATTAAAGGGAAATATAACAGCAGTCTTCAAATATCTGAAAGACTGTCATGCAGATGATGGAGCAGACTTGTTCTCTATTGTTCCAGAGGGCAGGACTAAAGCCAATGGGTGGAAATTGCAGGGAAGCGGATTTTGGCTAAACAGTAGGAGAACTTTCCTAACAGTAAGAGCTATTCAGCAGTGGAACAAATTAGCTCCTCTGCCACAGTAAATGGGCACCTTGTGTGCCCCCCTTATTCTCGGCGACTAGACTTTTGCACTTCAACCGTGGCTCATGTCACCCTGCTTGGCTCCAAGGATGGCCAAGCAGAAAAACTTCAACAACTACCACAGCTATGCTGGACTCCCCGTAGAACGCACATTTGGCCTTTTCCCTCTTCTCCCAGGCATTTAACAGCGTATGTTGAGGGTTTTGTTGTTGCTGTTTGACCCAGAATAGTTGTTCTAAATGGATATTGTATTTATAACTCGGTTTTATGCTTTTTATGCTTTTAAATTTTGTATATCGGTTTTTTAATGCACAATGTTTTAATGTTTGTAAACCGCCCAGAGAGCTTTGGCTATGGGGCGGTATATAAATGGAAATAATAATAATAATAATAATAAGCGCGCTGGTGCACACTGTACACACTTCTAGATGTGGAGGAAGACCCCATACCAGACGTGATTGTTGCTTGCCTCACCCTGCACATCTTCAAGCTTGGGGGGGGGGACATGCTCCTTCAAGTCCATCCTGACTTTCCAGGACCAGAGACTGAGCATGACACCATTGCCATCAATGGGCAATCGTTGGGCGCTTCCACTGAATCCAGCCTCCGAAACAATGGCACACTGGGGAGCTAGAGATATCCTTGCAGCTATTGCCAACTGAATCTGGTCCCATTACCCATGCATGTGCCATGTATAAGGACTGTGCAGCAGCAGCAGTGTAAAAGGACTTACCAATGCAGAAGTGCCTCCCCCTCCTCTTTATACTTGGCTAAGCTAATGTAGTCATATCCCCTATAAGCATCCTTTCTCTATTAGTCTCCTATAAGCAAACCTGTGGCAAAACAGGCCTCTATTATCATTCCATCACAATCTCCCATAAGACAGCATTTCCTGTCTATGCCGACCCCCAGCAGTCTTATGAGAACCTGGCTTTTCAAATGTAACCCTACCTCAGTAGCAACTAACCCACTTCACAGGATATATTATTCCATTTTGATCCACCCTCAGAGCAATGCAACTAGGACTGCTCTTACCCAAAAATGTTGTTTCACCATAATGACCCCAGCATAGCTGTGTCCATTACATGCTTCGTGAGAATTAACAGATATTGAAAAGGGGTGGTGTAGCAGGAGAGAAGGGGGGAAAGCTTATTGAATCGTGGGTTGGGAGCAAAGGTGGGAAGGTAGAGCAAAAGCGGTTAGCTGATGGGGTGGGGTGGAGAAGCTACCAAGGGAGTTGAAGAGAGGAAGGGGGCATTGGACAGTGAGTGAGCACTGCTTCTATGGTGACAGGTGTGTGCGTGTGTATGCTTGGGCAGGCAAAGAAACCAGCTAATAAAACCATTAGAGGGCATGTTAAGGTTGAACGTTTGTATTAGGAAAACAAGCATAGTAGACTGGGGCCAGCTGGCAAGGGGCGGGGGAGAGATTAGGAAACTTTCCATCGGGAGCTGACAAAAACAAAATATGCCACAAAAACACAGTGGACTAATAATAAAAAGGCTGCTGATACAGTGAGGGAGCAAGGGATCGCGGAATGCCAATTTTGCTGCAAAGCCCTCTGTATGTGCAGGGAGTGGGTGGGAGGACTAAGTTTGAAATGACAAGCCACAGAGGGGTTGATCGTCTGTCAGCACCTTCGAAGGTAAGCAAGCGAACAACCAATACACTGAGAGTTATTCATGGGGTGGCTTAGCGTGGCATGCGAACCTGCCCAGTGTATATGATAATTTGCATTAAATAAAAGCAGTTGTGCGGATGTGGGGCTCCAGAGGCTGTAAGGGCCATTCTACAGTCATCCTTGAGCAAATCATCACTAGCTTGAAGTGTCCCATAGCTGCAAATATAGCTACTGCTCCTCTGATATTTTACAAGGAAACAGCCTGACCACATTCTAAGCTGTGGGGAATTATACAGAATCTTCTTTATACAGAGCAATGCACAAAACATTTAAATGCAATAGTTAATGGGCTGGACAACACACTCGTTTCCTGACCACCCCCCACCGTACCCCACAGCTGCTATTTGCTCCAAAGTGCTGCTGAATGTAAACAACACCTTCAGAGGCAAACAACTGCTTGGGCTGGGATTTTCCGTACAAAACCAGTACAGGGCCTGGATCAATGGCTGCTTTTCTTCAAAGTAAGTATGGCAATGTCAGACAACATGTAGCTTGGCCCTTTGAAGCATCTACACCTTCAAGACCCATTTATTACCAGAAATAAATAAACCAGGCCACACAGTAAAAGGCCCATACCTTTGGTGGACTCTGGACTCCTGACTAAAAGTTCCCAAAGCTCTCCAGGACTTGCCCTTCTATTAGAATCGGTGACAGAAAGGCCTTCAAGTGCAGGAGCAAGTGGAATCAGTTGTTCATCTCTTTCAACCAGGTGATTCTGGATCTTACTCTGGAAGGGAAAGGGAATAAGAAATGCCCTGAGATCTGCATTCTAATTAGCTTACAACTTGGAAACAAGCAACCTGAAGGGTATTTCCAAGCCTGCTCAAATTTACCCCCCCCCCGCCCCCGCCCCCGCAGGCTAACTGACATCATGACCCAGCGGGGAAGAAGGAGGAGCTGCAGGCCTGCCCCTCCTTTGGGAGATGTGAGGGGGGGGGGAGTAGGGCCTTCCCACCAGCCCTGCTGAACCAGTCTCCTTAATTTTTTTCCCCTCCCTTCCCTCCCCATCCCCATTTCCCTGTGTGTCATGTCATTTTTAGACTGCAAGCCCAAGGGCAGCGGCTGTTTCCTTTACTGACTGATTGTAAGCTGCTCCAGGAGCCTTTTTTGGCTGAGGTGTGGGATAAAAATACTATAGATAGATAGATAAATAAGTTTCTGCATTCTCTGGATCCCATGGGTAATTCCATAAACACATATTTGTTCTCTATCACACTTCTGTGACAGGCATGAAATGAAATGAACACTTTCATAGTGCATTTAAACTATATTGTCTGGAAACACAATGCATTTCCACACAAAGACAATTTAATATATGCTGGCATTGAATTGCAAGTGTGGATCAACTATAGGTTACACAGTGTAACAGTAATCCCAGGCAGTACCTGCATAGCACGGTTTTCTTCTCTCACCAGGAAGACTTCAGCAGTTAAAGCATCAATGAGAGCCCGGTGTTCACTCAGCTCCTTTTCAAGCTGCTGCCTGTTCAAGATTTCTTGGCGCATCCTTGTCTCACTCTTTTGGGGACGGGGGAAAAGGGAGGAATGGACAACAGTATATAATCATAAACACGTGAGTTATCAAGGCATGGATAAGCATTTGATTGAAAGTCAGGCCTAAAAACAAGAGGTGCGGCCTTCCCCTTCTACATCTTTGGAAACCAGGCCAAAATATCAGGTCATAAAGAGTAAGAAGAACAATAGAAAAGTAAATATTCTATATTGGTTATACATTCATCACCAGTCACATAGATTAGAAATTGATGTTACCAGATTTAAATAATTCCGTTTTCCGTTTTTGCCTTCGTGTATTAAGCAAGGTTAAATATAAGTACAGTAAATAAAAATAACACATGAAGCTGTTTCTCAACTACTTCTCTTCCCAAACAAATCAATGGAAGGACATACAGAATGTGGTCTGCTTCTCCCTCTCTTCCACCCAAAGAATTAACAAACAGCCTAGTCAACACAATCTGGAACGCTATAACTGAGGGACAGAGGACTTGCCTTCTGGTCCAGTTAAATGGGAAGGGTGGAATGGTCAACCAAAATGGCTTCTGTTTGCCCTAGCAGAGATGCACATTGGGCCTGTTCAGACAACGCGCTAAACCATGATTAGGCTGCTAACCCTTTTGCAGTAAATGCTGTGAGGGTGTTTAAAACGTGGTTATGTAGCCACCATGGTTAGGAATGGTTCACATGACATGCTAAGTCATGGTTCACATGGCACAGTAAGCCATAAAGCTTAGCTCAAAATGTTTAACTGCCGTGGCTTAACATGTTGTCTGAACAGGGTCATCATCCATTCCTACAGAAGCTAACAAGGAGAATGCAGATGAGGTTCAAAGTTCAGGCATTCCAATATTCAGAAGGGGTAGGATGCTATAGACGACATACCCAAATGGGTTTACTCAAGCTTCATGATGAGGGAAGAACTAGTGGAACTAATCATTCTTTTATTTCATTATTTATTGCATTTACATTTATGTGTCACCTTTCTATAAAGTTGTAGTGCTTTTGATCAGAAGAAATGGCGAGGAGGCTTAGTGAGTTTTTACAGGTCTGTCCAGTGTACAAATATATATATATATCAATATGCATTTATGGTCATATTATGCATAAATAAGAGGTAGTATAATCAAGTATAGTGAGCAGCTTTTAAGAGGCTTCAGGTAGCCAAAGTAGGCCTCTTCCGTAGCAAAGCTTTCCGACCTTTCCCTCACCATGCCAATTAGTGCCTGGCAGCTGAAGCACCATATATCTTGCCTCTATACTCAGTGATAAGGGTGTTGCGCATTATTTAATCCCTTAACCTGGGAACCTTCTTCCCCTCGCTTGGGAAAGTTTTAGCTTTCTACAGTAAACAGTGCTTCACTCTCCCAGGGTAGGGTGAAATGTCTCAAAGATCTATATAACCTGAGGAACAGAGGGATTTAGCTGGCCTCGCTTTAGGGGGAGTCGCTCTCTGGCCTAAAGAAACTGCTCTGGTCCCCCAGGAGAGGTGGATGTTGTGGAGACACCAGCATACAACCAGGTGGACAACGGCTTTGTACCCTGGAGAGACATTCTTTCTACCTCCATATATCACCTTGTGTGTACTCAATAATAAACTGTTAAACTGATCCATTCGTAATCTGTATCATTTTCATCACCCTGGAACCTAAGTTTAGGTGGGAACCAGATCAATCAAGCTCCCATAAATCAAGCAATTCAAGAAAAAATGTGCTCACAGCAACTTAGAATTTTAAAAAAAAAATTAAGGAGTTTTATTCTTGCCACATGACTCAAGCCAACCTTTCAGGGAAACTTATATTTTTTTTCTAAAGAACCATGAAGGATGCAATCCAATGAGATCTGCTCTTGATGCTCATAAGCCCCCAAATTTGGAGGTTTCTGAGCATCCCGTGCAGAGCAGGAAGTGCAGCAGAGGCGATCGTTGCCTTCACTGTGCCTCTTGCTCTACATTATAGCTAGACGGGTTTAGCTAGACGGCTGTGCCTACCTAAGTTGGGTGCTGCAGAGGGGGAGGGAAAAAGGCTGGAGAGGCCTGTGGACACTGTGTAAACCAGCCTCTCCAGTGCCCTTCCTGCCCATGGAAATGCCCTCTCTAAGGTCGCTTTCGCTGGTGGTGAGGGGGAGGGGGTGGATTCCTGGGTTGGATCACTGTCTCCAACCTCAGATCCCCCCACTTCCACCGACGCTATTTAGGGGCCATGGAATTGCTTCCAAAAACGTCTTCACAATATTAAATAGAGTAAAAACAGAACAGTTCAGTTGATATGGAAACATAAAATCAGATCATTTCTCAAATAAAAAGAAATTCAGCCATTGTTTCCAAATGCTGGTTGAAACAGAAAAGATACTCCACAGCAGTGTTAGCCAATGTTAGATATACCCTGTTCCATGAATTACATGATTGTATGTTTCTGAATGATGGCACACAGGCCAAGGTATCATTCCCATATCTGAGAGACCAGAGACATGCAGTTGGATGCATGGAAAACCTTCAAGCAAGGCTTTCACCTCACCTTGGTTTTCCGTTTCTATTTTCCAGCTAATACTTGGCTACTGAGCACGCTCAATCCTCATTGGGCTGTTTTGTGCTCAATGGTCACTGGGCTGTTAGCAGGGATTTAAAATCCTAAAATAAAGTAACCCAAACTAAAAGCGTCTCCCTCCAAAATCAGTAAGACACAATCTAAAACAAACAGCACTGAACTACCAAGGTGATAAAAGGGAAGTCAAAAGTGACTTATAGCTGGAATCAGTTCACAATATTTTCCCACCTCCTTCAAATAGCGCAGCATCCGGCACAGAACATTCACCAGCGAGTGAGTAAATCCAGAGACCCCTTGACTATGGTGTACTGGTTGGATTTCATGCCCCATCCATCTTTCATATTCCTCCATCTCATGCATCATTTGATTCAAGACCTCTAGGCTCGATGTGTTGCCATTTCGACGGTCAAAGGAAGTTGCAGCAGTGGTCAAGTTATTCCTCTTTTGTCCAGCAGGAATCTGTGCACTTTGTTTTTTCTTCACTGGAAAGGTGGGCAGGAAAGCATTTTAATTCCCATTAGCAGTGGCTGTTGGACTATTTCCGGGCACAATTCAAAGTGCTGGTTATGACCTATAAAGCCCTATATCTGAAAGGCCGTATTCTCCCTTATGAGCCTGCCCGTCCCAAGGTCTTCAGGGGAGGCTCTTCTCTCTGTCCCAGCACAATCACTGGTACGCCTGGTGGGAAAGCGGAAAAGGGCCTTCTCGGTGGATGCCCAGGGGCTCTGGAACTCCCTTCCTAGACAGGCTCCATCCTTAGTGTGTTTTTGGAGGCAGGCTAAAACTTTTCTGTTTCAGCAGGCCTTTGGGGAGTAGTTTGGATCTCTGTGGATGTGTTGTTTATATCTTAGATTTTTAAAAATTATTGTATTTAAACTGTTTTTAAATGTTTTAAATATTTTAAAAGTGTACTATGTTTAATTATATTTTTAATTTTTGTATATCTTTATCTGTTTTGAACTGTACATGTTTTAATTTGTAAGCCGCCTTGAGTCCCAGTACTGGGAAAAAGGTGGGATATAATAATAATAACAATAATAATAATAATAATAATTTGTGTCAAACCAAATACTAAGTTATAGGATCAAAAACTTTCTATTTAAGACAGAGTTTAAGGTGCTTAAACATTCACTCAGACTCCCCAAAGCACAGAAATCATGAGTTAAGTGAAGGTAGTATCCAATGCAGGCATTCCACTAGCACTAACGATGGTGCAAGACCTTCCACTTCCTTTCTTGGGCAGCAAGAACCACCTACGTCTCTCTCCTTGCCTTGCTCTGAGAGTCCTTTGTCAGAGGCATGTATTCGGAGGAGCCGTACAGGCCACCTCAGCCAAAAGGTCTTGCTCTGAACCAGGCAGGCAAGGTGGGTGGCACAAAGGGCGGGTGGAACACCAGGTGGGGCGATGCTTCACTCTGAGTATTTATTTTATTTACTGCACTTCTCTACTGCCCAATAACTGAATAAGCACTCTGGACAATTCTGCCCACTAGCCCTATGCCGCCTTCTTCCCATTGGGCCCATGTTATTTTTCCACTAGTGCAACATCATTAGCGCTAGTGGAATGCCAGCATTAAACAGTACACTTAACTTCTACACCGTGGGCCTGTTCAGACTTCATGCTAAGCCACCATGGATCACTCAAAAACACGCTCCATGGGCGGGTTTGCTCCCCACGATGGTTCAAGTACCCACCCCCTTTACCCACCTTCTGCATGGGAGGTAACAGGCTGCAGGAGTGGTTCACGTGTCGCGTGTAGGGCTCCTTGTGGATTGCGCCAGCTGCTCTGTGAAAAAAATCACCCGACCATAGAGTCGGGCAGCAAGATTGTCCACCACTTCTGGCTATATTCTAGCCGGCACAGACTTTCTTGGTGGTCACCGTCACATAGTGATGGCTGCTGGGATTACTGGGAGTATGAGGACGTGGATCTACCCACAGACTGGGGAAAGGTAAGTGACCCACGGGCTGACGCATGGTTGCTGCTCATGTGACAGGCCCTCTTGCAGTTGTTTTCTTACCCCTCCCCACTATATAGTTCTCCTACATACCCCTCCCCACAAGCATGTGAATTGGGCCTTTGAGGCTGTTACAACATGCCAAGCCACACTCAGCTGTTGAGTAGTTTTGAATTATAGGTTATTTGTTGAACTGTGGGTTGACTGAACATGTTGTCTGAATGCAGCATGTTTTCCTCAGGGTGGTTTTTCGTGTTGTCTGAATGCAGCCAGAGTAACATGGTTAACAAGCCACCGTGGTTGCATTCAAACACTATGTTAAGCCACGTTTCAACAGACAACCCATGGCTCAAAACAATCCACACTCAGTCACTGAATATGGCTTAGTGTGTTGTGTGAACAGTCTCTTCATCTTTCAGCCTCAGCCTTGGAAACAGCACTGCAGTTGCAATCTGTGTTATGCTAAACTTTAATATATGTTTAACATTTTTTAACTCTTTGGCATAACATCTTACATTTCATGTAGTGATTCTACGCATATTTAACAACATGGTATCCTGTGGCTGTAAATTCTAAACCTACAATTCTGACCACCAGCCTTTTGCAACGTTTATCTAAACTGAAGTATACAATCTTGTGCTTGTTTAGCCAAAAATAAAAAACAGCAAAGTAACTACTCAGCATTATCGGAAAATAAGATTTGCAAACTTTAAAAAACAATTTCAGTTCACTTTACAATAGAACCAACAGGTTGCAAAAACCAATCCTGTGCATCAATTTCCTCATCAACGCAGAACTCACCTCCTCCTTTCTCTTGCCAATGTGGGTTTATTCATATTTTAGTCCGCTTTTCAGACAAATATTTTCTCCAAAGCAGCTCATACCAATAAATAATATAAAAAAGATACAGGGCCCTGCCCTTAGGCATACAAGCTATTAATGGAAGGGGAGTGAAGGGGAAAAGTAGAGGTGGGAGATCAGTTTGACAATGCCAGAAACAAAGTGGTTAGTTGTAAACAGACGTTTACATCCCACTGAAGCCTGGATGATCTTCCTTTGCTGATGGTCATGCATGGATAGAGGTGCTGCAACTGTCCCAGAAACCACCGCCTGCTTTCCCTCACTTCTGTAGTCCAAAGGCAACTACTAGTTGGGAGCTGAGAGTACGTTCTGGCTCTATGACTGATCAGGCTGTCTCACTTGGAAAAGACATACAGGTCCCATCCCATTTCTCTTGGCGGGGATCAGTAGCTATCTCATTTGAAAACCTCCATTAAATGAAGGGGAGCGACACTCACCATCTTGTAACCAAAGAGGCAGTAAGTAGATGGGAGTGCAGAGACGTCATAGGTCTCTCTCTACCTCCACCACTGCATCTACAGGTGCCACGCTGGGTAGCCATACCCTACACCAGGGTTGGTAAAAAGCAACAATTTTTGTGCTTTTTAAAACAACTGAAAATCAGATTTTTAAAAATTTAAATCAGGTTTTAAAATTTTCTTAAAACAAATAGTAAAAAAGAGCCTAGATCAAAGATATCATAAGGAATACTAATTACACAAGTTCTAATTATTGTCTATGAATATGCAGTTATGGAGATGAGAGATAATCTGGTCAGTCCTATTCTGCACTGCAAATGGTGTACAGAAATGCATGCGCTCTCTCTAAGTGCAAAGATAGAGAAGTTCAATAAATATGAGAATTTGGGAAAATGGAATAGATCTGAACAAAGAGGAGGTATCTGGATATAAATGCAAGGGACAGAGAAGGGGAATAAAAAGTAAAACCAAAAGTGAACAGAACGTATTCATGCATCCTATAGAAGGGCATGTCCTGCTGAAGAAGAATCAACACGGCTTCCACAAAGGCAAGTCCTGTCTCACAAATCTTCTAGAATTCTTTGACAGTGTCAACAAACATGTAGACAGGGGAGATCCAGTGGACAATGTTTACTTGAATTTCCAAAAGGCTTTTGATAAAGTCCCTCACCAAAGACTCCTAAACAAACTTAGCAGTCATGGAATGAGAGGTCCTCTTATGGATCAGTAACTGGTTAAAGACTAGAAAGCAGAGAGAATAGGAATAAATGGTAATTTCTCCAAATGGAGGGAAGTAAATAGTGGAGTCCCACAGGGATCGGTATTGGGACCAATTCTTTTCAACTTCTACATAAATGATCTGGAATTCGGAATGAGCAGTGAAGTGGCCATGTTTGCTGATGACACCAAATTATTTAAAGTTGTTAAAACATTGTGAAGAGCTCCAAAGGGATCTCTCCAAGATGGGAGAGTGGACATCCAAATGGCAGATGTGGTTCAATGTAAACAAGTGTAAGGTGATGGACGTGGGAGCAAAAAAACCCAACTTCAATTATAACCTGATGGGATCTGAGCTGGCGGTGACTGAACAGGAAAGAGATCTTGGGGTTGTGGTGGACAGATCGATGAAAATGTCAACCCAGTGTGCAGCCGCTGTAAAGAAGGCAAACTCCATGTTAGGTATTATAAGAAAAGGAATTGGGAATAAAACTGCCAGTATCATACTACCTTTACACAAATCTATGGGCAACCACACTTAAAATACTGTGTACAGTTCTGGTCACCACACCTAAAAAAACGGTATTACAGAGCTGGAAAAAGTGTAGAAAAGAGCAACTAAAATTATTAAGGTGTGGAGCACCTCCCCTACGAGGGAAGGGTACAACAGCTGGGATTGTTTAGCTTGGAAAAAAGGAGGCCAAGGGGAGACCTGATAGAGGTGTACAAAATTATGCATGGTATGGAGAATGTGGATAGGGAGACATTTTTCTCCCTTTCTCAAAATACTTCACACAGCACATTGTTAACCTATGGAATTCACTACCACAAGTTGTAGTAATGGCCAACAAGACCTACATGGTTTGGGTCCAGGTTACCTGAGAGATTGCCTTCTCCCATAAAATTTGCCCCCCACACTCAGGTCCTCTGGGAAGAATTTACTATAGTCAGCCAAAACTAGGCTGACAACTGTTACCCAGAGGACCTTCTTTTCTGCCGCTCCCAGACTGTGGAATGGCCTGCCGGGAGAGATCCGCCAACTTACCAGTCTTCTAGAATTTAAGAGAGCGATAAAGACTGATCTCTTCTGGCAGGCCTATCTAGTTGAATTTTATTGCTATTTTAATAATGTATTCATGTTATATGTTTTAATCAGTTTTATGTATTTTTTATTTGTATTTGATGTTGTTCCCCGTCTTGATCCAGAGGGAGAGGCAGGTAAGAAATGATGATCATCATCATCATTCGAGGCAGTAAGCCTGTGTGCACCAGTTGCTGGGGAACATAGGTGGGAGGGTGCTGTTGCACCATGTCCTGTTTTGTTGTTTCCTGGTAGACGGCTGATTGGCCACTGTGTAAACAGAGTGCGGGACTAGATGGACCCTCGGTCTGATAAAGCATGGCACTTATGTTCTTAGCCCTAATTACTGGGGAAACTTCTGCTGCATGTAGATAATCTTATTAGTACAATTTATAGGCCTGTTTGGTGGTGGTGATTCTGGCACATCATGACAAAACACCATGATCAATTGAACAGTTGGAGTTGGTTCATTTCCTGAATGATCTCACAAGTTCATCCTGCTTTAGTACTAAAACTAGCTGATATACTGGGCGTTGCTCTGGCCCCCTAAGACATGTCTGCAAAATAATCCTCTTAAAGTAGTAGGCCAGTGCTAGGCCTGTGAGTTAAATTTTAAACAAATGAAATTCATATCTTTTTTACCTCTCTTACCCTCACAACAACCCTGCAAGGTAAGCTGGTGCCAGACCTGTGATATAACTTTAAAACAAATGAAATTCATTTCTTTTCTCTCTCGATCCCCTGACACATGGGGGTATTGTGAGTGCCGCCATAATTTTCCTTATCCCCACAGAAAACAAAACCTACAACTCCCAGCATGCCTTCTGCCATGATGCCAATTTGCCCAATGGGAGTCCTGCCACTGAGGCTCACAGGTAGAGAAGTCAGGCTGAGACAGCCTATGCTACAATGTGCAGTCGGTGCCCATAGGTAGTCCGTGAGGGAGCCAGACGGCTGACTGACTGACTGGGTCGTTGCTGTTGGCGACAGCCCTGCAGCTGCTCCCTCCTTCCCTACTGCTCCCGATGGCATAGGGACCAAGACAGCTGTCCCTGGGCGCTTTCCCTTCAGACCCAAGATGGTGAGCCACTTCCAGATGATGGCTGCCAAAGCCCAATAGGTCTTCCCTCCCACCCAAGGCATACTGGGAGTTGTAGGCATAAGCCTAGATCTCTGAATAACGTGTTAATCTTTGAACACAATCTGACGTGTGGTGGGAGACAACTGGAGAGCAGGCCTTCTTAGTTGTGGCACCCTGCTTATAGATTTCTTTTCCCCAGGCAGGCTGGCCTAGTAGCTGCATTAATGGCTTTTAAATGCCAAGTGATTTTTTTCCTCCAAGGCCTTTTAACTTGATGAGATTTTTTTGATGCTGCCTTTTTTCCTGTCATAACTAAACCACAACATTCCAAGACAGATGCAGGAATTACTGAACGAGGTTTATGATTTTTATGTAAAAGCCTGACTATACCATTGAGACTGAAGAGTGACTGGAGGAATGACTGATATAGCTGAGGATAGAATGGAACAGTGTGCAGGGTTAGGGGCAGTTGGAGAAAGTCAGGTAGAAGGAGAACAAAGGCAGTTAGTGAGAGGTGGGAGCTGAGTTAGGACTGAGAGGTAGTGGCCTGGTTTGCTAGCCCATGCTTTATTTTAAATCAGCCACTCTACATGCCAGTACTACACTTCCCAGCATGCCTCTGGCAGCCCACAGGTGCCTGCATCCTCTGAGAGGCGCTTTCCTCCTCTTCTTGCCGATGGTAGGCAGCTGTCAGTGGATGCGCCCAGCTCCAGCCTTCTCGCCCACAAAATGCTTCATCAGGAGCCTGTACTGAAGTGCTGGGGCCGGCACAGGCACTTGCTCTCTTCGTGGGGCCTGTTTCTGGACATGTGCAGAGTACCTCCCCTACCTCCCTCTCTCTTAATGGCGAAGTCCACGAGTGCGCTTCCCCCAGATTCTGAGAAAACAGCGATATCAGGACAGGGTACCTTTGAGCATGTTCAGAGTTCAGCCTCTCAAAGTCACGCTGTTGTATCTAGTTATGATTTTAAACCCACACACGGTGGATGGGAGGAGGCACCGCAAATGGATGCAGCCCATTTATGTGGGTTGTTCCCTTTTATGTGGAATTGGGTTGACTATTCGAGATCGACCTTATGAGTCTGGGTTGTGAAAGGCATGCAGTGGCCACCCAACTGTGCACTCACAATGGCCGCCAAACGCTGGTCAGTCTGGCCTTCCACCTGAGGCATGCTGGGAAATCAGCCCAAGGCATGCTGGGAGTTATAGGCATAAGCCTAGGTTTTTTATTAAATTCTTTAAAAATACTTAAAACCCCAAATTTCATGTTTTTTGATTTTTCTGGTACATTGTACAGCCAGATCTATCACTGTGCCAAATTTCAAGTTTCTAACTCCTCTGGAAGTGGGTAAATATTTCCAGATATACATGGCACACACATAATTTCCACTTTATAGGTAGAGATATTCAAATTATCATCCCATTTTTTGCTGAAAATTAACTTGAAAACAATTCAGAATAATTGCTTGGTATATACTTACGTTCTAATGAAACCTACATCTCTGAATATGTATTAAGGTTATATTAAACAATAATTTACTTCTACTAAAATGGTGATTAAATAGAATCTTTCCACTAGTGATTTAGGGCACTATCCTATGGGTTAGAGGGGGTTGCTGAGTCACCACCCAGCCCCTAAGAATGCCAGCATGTGAACATACAGTCTTAGACAGTGGCCAGTTGAAGGCATGCTCGCTTGCAAAAAAAGGACTCCTCAAGAGTAAAGACCTCCTTGTGAGCAAAGCCCTCTTCATGAGGACTTTTTTGCCAGAGGGCCGGTAATGAACTGCAGCTGAGCCCTTGGTGGGGGGCTCTGCAAGCTCTGCTATATAAGCCTTCAGTCAACCAACATATCAGGGACAAGACCAGGCTAGAACCTCTCTTCCAGACATCCTAGCTTTCTATATGCAGGGAATTTGTGTGTGTTCAGTCATTTTATCCCTTATCTGCAGCAGTACAGGTTTGTCACCTCAGTGAGAACTAAAACTGAGCCAAAGCTTTAGTGAAGATGTGGGAGAAAGCAGACTTATTTTTTCTGATATGTAATGTAAGAGGGTCATTTTAAAATCATACCTTTTGTTAATGTTTGTTTTTGCTTCCTTGCATTAGCATTCAGTACTTGCTGTACAACGAATGTAGTATCTGGAGTCTGTTCATCATTCTGAAGTCTTGAACGGACTTTCCTGACTACATTAGTAGCATTGAGGGCTAAATAAATATAAAAAACATGGGTGCAATATATTTTAATTAGTATTCTCCAACTTATCATTAAAAAAACCCAACTATACTCCAGACCATCCCTTCCCGTACAGCAGGGGTAGGGGATCTCTGCAGTAGATCAGAAAGGATTCCTTACTTCCAATTATTTAACAATAGCAAGAATAAAATGACTTCCCACACACCCTAAATTATACTGCTGAAATGAAGAATGTTTGGGTAATCAGAAGTGGATTTGTGTGTGCAAATATTGTGAGCTTTGCTCAAAACAACTGCCTAAGCTCCAAATTCTTTAATTTCAAGTGCATGCCTTTTGTATCAGGCACAGTCCTGGGATTCTAGTAAAAGCAACAAAATAGATCCCACAATCTTGTAGTCTGCCCATATTTGTCCTACAGCAAGCCCCACAACAAACTTTTTGTTTCTGGTGTTACAATTTTTTAAAAAGGAGTAAAATGAACCTGTATGTCCCTGTGACTGAAAAACTGTTGTTGGAGTTGAAAGACCATTTACTCCCTGTAATGAGGTGATAGATGCTGGTGGCTTCGAAGCCTCTTTTTGGTCAATGGCTACAGAGTTTTCTTCTTTCGGAAGGTGACGTATCCTAGGTAAATAGCAAAGATGTACAGCAAATTTAGGTTTATTAATTTAGATACATTGGGAGCCTTTTTGGAAGAAGAGCAGGGTAAAAATACTGTAAATAAATAAATAAAATTAAAAATCTTAACATTCCATTGGACTACAGCAAGGGAGAAAAGGAAGCAGTATATGTCACCAGTATTTGACTCAGTTCTTTAGACTCCCTTCCTGAAAATATCTGTTCAGGCACAGGCATCTGTCCTACTGCAGCAAAGACAGAAGAAAAAATCCACTCAATTTCTCAGCAATCTCCTTATCCCTCTTTAGTATTCCTTTAATTCCATTGTGAGCCAGTGGTCCAACTGCCTCCCTAGCCAGTTTCCTGCTTCTGATATATCTAACGAATTCTTTAAGGTTGGCCTTGATGTTGTTCCCGATATGCTCCTCAAAACGCTTCCTTGCATTTCTTATTGCCCAAAATGAGCCTCCATTCGCAAGGAGTTCCAGGGCTTGGAAGTAGCCACTAAGAAGGCCGTTTCTTGAATTTGCAAATGCACTTCAGATGCTGATGGAATAGGAACAAGGACCTCTCCAAAGATCTTAAAACCTGAACAATAAAACATTCTGGATGTGTTTGGAAACGCATTGGCTGCCAGTAAAGCAGTTGTAAAATGGATGTTGCATCCTTCCTATAACCTACCCAGTCAACAGTCTAGCTACATAATTCTGAACTAGCTGAAGTTTCTGAACATTGTTCAAAGGCTTATGTAGACGTTGTATTATGGTAACAAATGCCAGAGTATTCTATTGTGGTATAAATAACCAACCTTTGCAATGCTTCCATCTCTGTATACTTTTCAGGAACATTAACTTTGCCCCAATCCCTACCCCAACTCCAACTAGATTTCTTATTCAAATTTAAGTGGCTAAATTCATCCATCTTCACAAGCTATCTGTACAAATTTTGTCTGACACAGTGCCACATATGTGGCGCTGATACATACAATGTGGACAATTGAGGCATTCACATACTATGCAGTAACTACACCTGCTAGGGAAACACAAAGCAAAAGATGACAAGCCACATTTGGAATATGATCATAATTCCGACTTTGTCAAAGTAATCTCATAATACATATTTACATATTACAACTAAGCAATAATGGACGAGTTAAAGTAGCTCATTTGCTGGTGTTCATAGGAAGCAGCGCTCAAACATGAATGCTAAATTAGTGTTCTCGCTAGTGGCAACCCAATTATGGAATACCCTCTGACTGGCACCAACTTTGTAATTGTTTCAACACGAGCTCAAAGCCTTCTTCGTTTCCCAGGCATTTTAGTTAGCTAATACAATTTGTCTGGATGTTTTTGTATCTGCAGCCTTCTCTTCTAGTGATAATGTTGTCTAATGGTTTTTATTTCCATTTTATTGTATTATTGCATCTTGCATGTTTTAATTTATTCACAGTCTTGTATATTGTCCAGATATCTGCAAGGATGAAGAGCTAAAATATTTTAATAATTAACAAATAAATAAAAATACATCCAATGTGAAACATTTACAAAGTTTGTACACTGGATTAAATTTATATCATGTTCTTCTCTTAAAAAAACCATGGCTTAGATACAGACTCAGCCATACTTAAGAGTAGACACATTGAAATTACTGGGACTTAAGTTGATCATGTATAAATGGGATGTCCAAATCAGCCGAAGCTTGAGTTCTTGATTTTAAAGGAAGCAAAAGCTGAGTGTAGCCATATGCGTACTCTGGATTTCAGGAAAGCCGATTTTAATAAACTCAGAACTATGATAAGTGACCATGGCAAGTGACCCTAATACAAAAAGGAGTCCAAAATGGGTGGGAGTTTTTAAAAACGGAATTTTAAAGGCACAACTACAAACACTTCCAACAAGAAAAAAAGACAGAAGACAACAGAAGAAACCCATGTGACTCCACAAAAAGCTTAGAGATTATCTGAAAACAAAAAAGAATACATATAGGAAGTGGAAGGGCAGGCTACAAAAGAAGAGTACAGGCAGAAGTGCCGAAATGGCATCTGGAAGGCTAAAGCTGAGAAGGAGCTGAGGTTTGCGAGGGATGCTAAAAGCAATAAAAAGGCTTTTTTCAGATACGTGAATAGTAAAAGACAGAGGAAAGAAGTGGTGGTTCAACTGCTTAATGAGGATGGCAAATTGATAACAGATGCCAAAGAAAAGGCCAAAGTGCTCAATTCCTACTTTGGCTCAGTCTTCTCTCAAAAGCAGGTCTATGACCCCCTGGAAAAAGTGAAGTACAAGCTGAAGGGGCAGGACTGCAGTTTGAGATTGATAAACAAATGGTCAAGGAACACCTAATTTCTTCGAGCGAATTCAAATCTCCAGGGCCCAATGAACTTCAGCCTAGTTATGAAGGACCTAGCAGAAGAACTCTCAGAACCACTGTCTATTATCTTTGCGAAATCATGGAAGAAGGGTGAAGTGCAGACCAGTCAGTCTGACATCCATCCCTGGGAAAATTTTGGAGCAGATTATAAAGAAGCCAATTTGTAAACACTTTGGAAAACAATGCAGTGATTACTAGAAGCCAGCATGGATTTGTCAAGAACAAATCCTGTTGGACTAATCTGATCTCATGTTTTGATCGGGTAACCTCCCTTGTGGACTGTGGGAATGCTGTGGACATAATATATCTTGACTTCAGCAAAGCTTTTGACAAAGTGCCCCATGACATTCTGAGTGGGCTAGACGGAACAACTATTAGGTGGATCCACAGCTGGCTACAGAATTGGCCTCAAAGACTGCTTATCAATGGTACCTTCTCAAACTGGGGGGAGGTAACGAACAGGGTACCGCAGGTCTCAGTCCTGGGCCCAGTGCTCTTCAACATTTTTATTAATGACTTGGATGAGGAGGTGCAGGGAATGCTTATCAATTTTGCAGACGACACAAAATTGGGTGGGATAGCTAATATCCTGGAAGACAAAAACAAACTTCAAAGTGATCTTGATAGGCTAGCAGGATTAATGTAATTTTTAAAAAAATCTAGATCAACCTGCCAAATAACCCAAGGCAATATGTGCACACACACAAAAACCCTTTTAAATGCATTTAATCCCAAGAGGGAGAAAACTCAGAGTAAAACAGAGATCTCCTGTAATTGCTTAAATGGCCCCATAACCAAGGACCTGAAGAAACGCAACAATATAAGTTCATAGCCTGGAATCTGAAAGTATAAATGTGGAAACCCAGTAGATCCCGGAGAGAGAAATTCCAGAGAAGCAGCATTACCAAAGCTTCATAAACTCAAGGATTTACTATTCCATGGGAGCAAAGCCTACTAAACTCTGAATAGTGATACAAGAGAAGGCATTCCCACAGAGAGAGACTGCAGTGCACAATTCAAGAAGAGTTATTTTATTTAAGGACTGCCGTGGCATTGTGAAGATTTATAATTCCCATGTGTGAGTTACAGTAGCAAAGGGAGCAATTAGATTAGATGATATATAAACTGAGAAACCATTTGCAGCTATGTAAGATGTATGGAGGCAAAAAGAGATACAAACTGACCCGTTCATGTCAATGTTGGATCTGAAGCTCAGAGATGCGTCATTCTCACTGTTTGTCTTGCGCACGGAAGCGTGCTCGCTTACTTCATTGATAGCCTTCCAGGAAACAGACATATGGGAGCAATTTCAACTACTGTACATTGTATGGATGTATTTTACAGGCTGACAAATGCCATGGGCCAGAGCCTTCCCCAACCTCCTACTCTCCAAATGGTTTGGACTTCAACTCCGAACAGCCCCAACTGGCATGGCCAATGGTCAGGTATGGTGGGAGTTATCTAACTGGAGAGCACTAGGGATGGGGAAGCCTGCCCTTGGCCAGTGACCGCTGCAAGCAAAGTTAAAGGAAACACACTATTTTGTGTCTCTGTGAACTCACATTTCACTGCAGCAGGGGGGAGAAAGACAATTCTCAATTGCCAAGTAATGGAGAGGGAAAACCCAGCATAGGGTTAGAGCTTTTGAAACATCTAACATGCTTGAATACAATATTGTTTACAATCAATGTAGTCACACTTTCATTAAAGTTGAAACAACTGAGATGTGCAGCCTTAGATAAATATTATAAGCACCAACTGCTGGCAGAATTATACATTTCAGTGCATTGAAAAAGAAACTTATAAGAATATCTGAATGTATTTCTGCAACCATTTTTTATTTATATCATCATCCTATGCTTGTTTACCTGAAACCTGGTCCTACTGTATTCAATGGGGCTTACTCCCAGGTAAGTGTGCATAGGATTGCAGTGTTAATTACAAATTCACTAAAGTCAGCTAGACAGACATGGGTTTATATTTTTAAAACAATTTTTCAAATCAATACCAAGATTACTGCTGAAACCTTAAAGTTTCTAATGTGAAGTGCACTTTCAAAGCACATGGGAGCTAAATGAGATTTATTCTGAGACCCCCAATTTTAGAGGTTTTTAGATAAAAGATTCAGTATTACTTAGGGTGCCTCTGATATTATGTTTGAAAGACATACTATCCTCAAATGTTTCAGTCACATTTCATTTCTGTGAAAGATCACACCAGACTAAGAATACATATTTATCTTGAATATTTTATTTACGCATATCTTCTCTCAACTGACATGTGCATTGCCATTTCACAGCCATATTTCCAGAGATCAACTATCAATTGCATAATTCTGAAGAGCACGCTCAAGTCTTAGGCTGCCTCTACACGAGAGGTTTAAAGCTCTTTCAAGTCTCATTAAATTTTTTACCTCTACATGAGCGGAGCGCAAATTGGGAGTTGAGGCGCATTATCTATCCGATTATGCGCATTATCGAATGCGCGTTAAATAGCGAGTTTTAATTTGCGGCGGGAGTTAAGGCGCCTTACCGCCGTGTAAACATGCGATTCTCCGCATGTCAACACTTTAAAGCACGTTTCGGTCGTCCAGTAATGCGCTTCTCCGCCTCTCGTACAGAGGTATTAGGCGTAAACGCGCTTCTGCGAATATGCACATAATCAGCTAACCAGGCGCAAAGCCGAATCCTTGTAGATGAGGCCGTAATTGCAGAGAGAGAGAGAGAGGTCCCTCAGTTTATTTCATTTATTTAGTGACATAGTTCACATGAAAAATACATTACCTGGGGATCCATGATATACTCGCTAAGAATGGAGAGCTGCGTGGGTGGATCACACTTTTGTATGATGGGGCCTTGAGAGGATTGCACACCATAATCAGGAGCTACCGTCACGTTTGGGAAACCTAAAAGGTTGTAAAGGAAGACCAGAAGGTCACATAACAATGAGCAAAAGAATTAATAGCTGAAGTTGTCTAGGCCGCTAGGATCCGACATTAAAAATTAATCCTATTCCACTGTATCAGAATGGTAGAAAGGATGCACCATTCCCAAGCAACCTTTATTGCCTCTATGGAAGACAATTACCTTGTATTCCAACAAATTCTAGAGAGGTAATCTGTTGCAGCAAAACAATAAAGAATCTCACAGTGCCTTAAAGATTAATTACTTTATAGGCCAAAACCCACTTCATTTGATGCCTGAAGTGGCAATCTAAGTTGGCAGCTAAATATATCTTGAAATCAGAGGTATACTGTCTTGTGCTTATGGCAGAAAAGCCTCACACAAGCTTGGAACTGGGGTGCGGGTGGGTGGAAGAGACGTACACAAATACACACAGATAATACATGCACACACAAGAGAGAAATAACCAGAAGATAAAGAATAAAAATATTAGAAGAGTCCTGCTGGACCAGACCAATGATCCATCTTGCCCAATATCTTGTTTCTGGGCAGCCTATAAGCACGATACAAAGGCAACACCAGGTTTTCAGTAGAATACTGCCTTTGAACCTGGAGCTTACATATAGCAGTTATGACTAGTAGCTATTGACAGATTTATCCTCTGAGTGTGTTCATTTCCCCTTTATAGCTGCCTAAACTAGATGCCATCACCAAATCTTATGGCAACATATTTCACAGGTTATTTATAAGTTGCACGAAGAAATATTACCTTTTGTCAATCGGTTTTAGTAGATAACCCCAAGTTGTAGAATTATGAGAGACAAAAGAGAAGCTATCTGTTCACTTCCCCCATACCATGACCTCTTATCATGTCCCCACTAAGCCATCTTTCTTCTAACCTAACCCCACCACTCAAATATTCTAGCCTTTCCTCATAGGGAAGGTGTTCCAGCCCATGGTTTGCTGATTTAAAGGTGAAAGGGTTATGTGATTCAAAATTTACTAGCCAAAATGCTAGCTGTAGGTTAATAATAATACTCATAATAATAATAACAATTTATTTCTTACCCGCCTCTCCGTCTGGATCGAGGCGGGGAACAACAACATGATAAAATACATAAAACTGATTAAAACATGACACATATTATTAAAACTGCATAAAAATCCTAAAACATCCTAAAAACATCCTAGTATTCATACTCAAGTGTTAGGATGGACATGGTTATGCTAGCGTAAGGAACATATCTGAAGCCACACAGAGAGAAAGTATAGATTCCACAAGAAACAAGTTGTAACTCTCTGGGAAACTAGCCAAGTCACAAACCACCACTCTCTGCTAAGAAGAGCCAATAGGCTTTAAGAGGACTCTTTCTTATATACTATAAATCAAGTTTGGGGCAGACAATTGTGGCTGGCTTCAAAGGCAGTTTCCATCTGTATCATCACACTAAGTTACATGAAACCAGGATTACCAGCATAGAACTTAATGTTTAGTTTCCAGGGTCTGCTAAATAAAGCCAACTGTATTAATTCTATTCCACATTTAAATCAGTAAAACTTCACCTAAATGCCTGTGAGGAGCATCTCCAAACAGGTCTTTCACCACAGCCATGGCCTGATCCGATCTCTCCAGGACATCCTGTAGCTGGTACTGCTCAGAGAGGATCTAAAATAGGCAAATCATAGGAAAGACATACTTCAAACGTTTCTCTTTTCTTCCCCAATACATGTCTTCTCTCCAAAATAGAACAATGTGACACAAATATGGATAGAAATATTGATGTAAACACTTAGCAACGGCATCCTTGAAATGCCATCTTTCATTAAGACCAATCGGTGTTCAAAATGCAGCATATGAGAAGAGCATGTTTAATTCAATAAATACCGTAACAAGTACAAAACTGCATCTTACACACAATTATTCCCTCTATTTCAAATTTACAAGCATGATTACCAATTCTTATAAAGCAAAACGGTGTTGTCCATGCATGACCAAATAATTCCCAAATCATATTTATGCCAAGCACTCTTTAGCAACCATCTGGAAAAAATAAGCCCGTTTGGCTTATATGTAAATAGTATCTAAAATATTACCTGCTTCTTAGAAAATGTTATAGCCGCTTGGATCAGGAATGGAGTACCTGTAGACCTCAAAATGTTGTTGGACTCCAACTCCCATGAGCTCCACGTAGCATGGCCAATTGTCTGAGATGGTGGGAGTTGTTGTCCAACAACAAAATGTTTACCGATCCTGTCCTAGTTTAAGGAAATTGCTTGTTCAGACACAATGACAAAATATGCTTTTTTGCTACCTGGACAACTCACAACAAGCCTTGTACTCACACAATCCATCCCCTTCCCTCTTTCACAATCCAGGAGGAAGAGATCAGAGATTTTGCTTCTAACTTTAAACAAACCGCAGTCTCCTGAGACGTCCAAACTTGGGGAACTGTGGTTTGTTTGGTTAGTGAAAACAAGCCAAGATCTAAAACCACAATCTGATCCTGACTTGTACTCAGTATCCATAGTTAAACCAGCCTTTCCCCAGATGGTGTTAGACTACAGTTCTGATTATCCCTGACCATGGGCCATGCTGGCTGGAGATGATGGATATTGCAGTTCAACAACATCTGGGAATCCAAGATTAGGGAAATCTGGTTTCAGATTTGGCCATCGCTGGATTTTTTTAATGAACTTTTATTATAAGGTTTAACCAAAAAAACAAAAAAACAAAAGTGCAACTACATACTTCAGAAGGCTCAGTTTTAAATATCCTAGTATTCTAAATGAAAAAAGAAGGGAAAGAGTAGTAAATTACACATAAACTTCCTTGAAGGCAGACCAAATATCCAAATATAAGTCCATTTGTAAATGGCACCTGAATACCACTCTTTCAAACTATTTTTCCAATGTTGTACTTATCAGTCTTTTGGCAGTCAAGAGGGTACAAAAAACCATTTATGCTGACTGCATATTACTTTCGAAGTAGGTACATAATTTAAGATGACATGGGCATCAGAAAATATTAAAAAGCTTTCTAATACAAAATTTATGCATCTGATGATTTCCTCCCAAAAGGAGGCAACTATTGAACATTTCCAGAACATATGAATAAAAGAAGCATTAGCTGTATGACACCTCCAACAATTTGCTGACTTAGACAAGCCTTTATTAAAGAGACGTTGTGGCATCCAATAGACCCTAAACAGTTTTTGCTGAGTAAGTGGAGGTCCATTGACACATCAGATACCAATGCCAAAACTGTGGTGCATTGATTAGATAAAATAGGACATTTCAATTCCCTGTTCCATTCCTGCTGAAGACCCCATATATCATATATGCGGTTTGTTTAACATTGAAAATGAGTATTTTTAACCTCCTCCTCTGGTGAGTGAAAGAAGAAACAGGAGGGGAGAATATGAGCTCAAAACTCATGCAATATATCTCAATACATTATTCCTTAAGAGGAGAGAGAGTTCAGAACACTAGCAATTTTAAAAGCAGAAGGGTGGAATTGGATATTGTTAGAAACAGTGGCTCTGGGAGAGAGAGAAAGAATGCAGTGACAGGGAAAATAAGGTGGATAGAAAGGGGCACTAAGGAAAAGGAAAGAGAACGAAGCATGTGTCCATGTGCTTGTATTAAGTGTCTACATATGTGTGAGGATACTATGGAGGAGGGGCTTAAAATGAAAAAATGTAGCCTCACCCACTTTAGGCTTTCTTCTCATCTACTACTGGCATGCAACCCTCAATAGGGGTTTACATTCCTGAAATACAGGAAAAGATGCTGTGCATTTTGAAAGGAATACTTGCCACCCATGATAGCAACAAGGAATCTGCATAATTATGTCTTACTTCTCTCATCAAGGCCAGTTTCTTTTTCTCTAGCGACTCTGAAGTTATTGGTATAGGCTTCTTCCATTTGCTCTTTAAAGCTTTTTCTTGCAGTTCCAAGTGTACAAGGGCTTTGTTCTTTGACTTGTGCATCTCATGTCTTCGCACCTGGATAGGAATAAATTATGGTAATTAAGACCACACAAAAAGCTAGGCAAGTTCCTATTTTTATACCTTCATATATCAAGTAGTGGTATCTGCAATTCCCACAGAGGCAAAAGCTCAACACTCAACTATGTGACGTACAGACAAAACAGTAACTCCCACTGTTCCTGCATTACTGAAAACCAAGTGTAGCTGCTAACAACAGTGAAGTGCACCTCACCAATAATGGGCAAGCTTACAACATACACTGGCTTATAAATGAAAAACAATTATGTTATGATATTTGATTGCTATCTTTCCCAAATCCATTCAATAAGACAGTGAACCTTTTGTTGCACATGGCAGAAACCAAGGCTATAGAATTCACATTATTTCCTTTAGTTCTTATGAGTAGGATACTCTGTGCTAGAGCACTCTATAATCCGCACCAAATTATGCTCAGAATAAATTATCTATCTAAATTAATGTGCATGCACTTACTTAAAACGCTTACTTCCCAGATATAAGACTTCTGAATGGAATGTGTGTCTCTGTACATGAGTAAGCAATGGAGAAAAATGGATGGAGCTTGGATGGCCAATGGGGCAACATGTGGTAGCTATGGGATGAGGTGGAGACCTGTGTTGCTAACAGAGCCTACCCTTGAATACAGAAACCCTGCCCAGCACTCTTGCTTGAGCTTTCAGTGAATAAGCACCACAAGTATAGTTTTTTTCAGGATTATGAAAATTGAGATTCTTGAGAAGCCTTGCATAGTCAACATGCCAAACACCTAGAAAACAAGTAGTCTGGATAGAGGCCTTCTATGGTCTTTTTAAAAAAACACTAGTCTGTGGCTGCATTCGGACAACACATTAAGCAACTGAGGGGGGGAACAATAGTCAGTTGTGTTGCTTATTGTGTTGTGTGGAGGGTAACACGCCGCTCACAAACTACTGATGGTATGCTATTCCGTCCAAATAAGCAACTGAGAAAACAACTGGCTTGCAAGTTGTTTAGCTCAAAGCCAGTTGTTTAAAGTGTTGTGTGGAGGGGTGAGTGGGTTAATGGCGTGTGGTGAGTGGGTTAAAACACAAGCTCATAGAGGCAGGCGGCAAGAGCAACCAAAGCAGAGGCTCCCACCCTGCTACAACTGGTGCAACTTGCAGAGGCTGCTGGGATAGAACTGGGAGGACTGAGGGAGGAGGGGGGGAGAGGGGCGGGGGCTGTGTCAGTCAAATGCCGGGTTGACTATTAGTCCACTCAACGCCAGCCCCAACCACCCACAGTTGTTTAGGAATATGTTGTGTGGGGAGTACCCACAAAAACTGTGAGTTGGCTACTCAACCCACCATTGACTAATGTGTTGTCCGACTGCAGCCTGTGTCTTGACACTATTGAAGCACTAATTGCACCACAAATACCACCACCATATAACTCCTTAGGTACAGTCACCAAAAGGAGGGTTCAGATTTAAATAGCAAAAGGGAAACACGGTGACAGATGCTGCTCACTGTACACACAGCTGCAGCTTACCTTAGCAATTTGCCCCACCCCCGCTGTGTTTCACCTCAGCCAAACTCTGACATGAGGAAAATAAGCATTTCAAAGAGATAAGTGTTGAGCATGAGGAGGGTACAGACCTGCATGCCCCTTTGGCCTAAAAATTGAACCCCAACTCCCCAGATTACACATGATTGGGCCAGATCCAAGTTTTAAAAAAACAGTTCATCTGCTTTCATGGCCTGCAGAAACTGCCTCAGTATAGTACTATGTCAACAAAGACAAGCTTACAATATCCTCTGGTGTCGCACGATGAACCGTAAGATCATGAACAGTGCTCTGTAACAAAACATATCAAGTATAAGGATAGAAAATAAAACCAAGTACATCAAATGAACAATATATTTTCTCCAAAGTCTATAGAAAAATCAATTTCCAGTAACTAAACACAATCAAGAACCTAAGGGGCTTGCCCCAGAGTTGAGGGGATTGCTGCACAATCTCATACTGTGATCCCCCTAAATGAACTCCTCCTCCATTGCTAGCACCACCTCTGATGGTTGCTCTAGACCTCATTCTTTAATTGTTATTTTTTACCTTTTAATACTTTTTACTGTGCTCTAGCATCAAGCAACGTCCATTTCCAAGTAGGTGCTAGCCACTATCTTCAATTTGCCCCCAATGTCCCAGAAATTGAGTTATTCCTGAGTGGGGTGGGAGGGAAAGAAAGAAAGATGACCACCATGTTTTGAGGTGGTGGCCTTCTCTTCCAGCCACTGCCTTATAATGCTGACTCAGCTTCTGGGGCATTGGGAGGAAATCCAAGATGGTAGTGGAAAGCCAATCAGAAGAAGGTGTTGTTATTATTTTTAAACAACATCTATGAAGGGTGCTCTTCCAGGAAGCACTTTTCCAGGATGCTTGGGTTCTAGCGTGTGCCTGAGCTTGCCTTGATAGCAGTGCCAGGCAGATGGCTTGAGTTCTTTCTAAATAACTAATAATGAGTTTCATGGGACAAAGTAAACAGGCTTTAGTCTGGGGCACAGCTGGGTAGGAGCGAAAGCTTGCTTCTCATTCCAGACACTGGTATCACAGTGTTGGGAGGGGGTGGCCACTTTCGTCTGTGCCCCACCCACTGCTGGCATGTGGCCTTCAAACAGACTCACTTGGAGCCTTTGGGCCAAAAAAGGTTCCCCTCTCCAACCTCTGATCCAGAAATCTGAAGTATCCTAAGCGCACACACACACACACACACACCGCCCAGACGCTGTCTTGGGGTGATAGGCTTGTTTTCTAAGGCTATCAAAACACACCTTAAAAAAACTTTTAAGGAGCCAAAGGACTCCTGCTTTTTGAAAAATTATAATTAGTCCTTCAGTTCCATAACAAAATGTCTTGGACAGAGATTAAGACAGGCATCTTGCTGGTTCAAGACCATAGTTTTATCACACTTTGGGTTTCGTACCAGAAAATATAAACTGGGCTTCTTCAGTTGTGGAATGAAAACACATGCGTTCATGATCACAGTCAGGCTAAGTTCGTTTTCGAATGGTCTACATCTTTGTTGCTTTTCTTATTACAAGATCCCTATAATCCACAAATGCGCTACACATTTACAGAGCAAGAATGCATACTCAGGATATCTTGACAATCAAGGTATAATTAATCTGAGTAGGGCAAAAAGTATGCAGTCAACAGTAGTTACAAAGGTAAAAAAAATACACCTAGCAGCCAATTGGTGACTGCGGAAATGGCTCAGGCCCATTAGCTACCTTGCGCCCACTTCTGAAGTACACAAGTACATCTGAACACTTGTAATAAGAACTGGTTTACTATCAATTGAAATTAGCAAACATTGTATATATGCGAAGTTACGTGGAAATAAATTTCACTGAGTTAAAAGACGTTAATTTCTGAGTAAATACATAAAGTATTTGGCTGCAAAATAGCCAGATTTTTATTTGTTTTAAGCTCTCATGAATCCAAGGTTATTTTATGAGGCAGGTTCTCATATTTGTGATTTTTTTATGCTTGAAATCAGAGACTCACTTCAGATCATTGGCATAGCACACAAGTAGCCTGTTGGATCATTGGAAAAGTTTCATGGGAGGCTGATACAACACAACATTTCTAGTATACAACCAGAAATCATCTTGTAAATTGTTCCTCCTTATCAAATGGAGGTTGCAATCGTATCCAGGCCAGAAAATTGGCCCCACAAGAAGCCTTACTTCTAAGGCCCCCTCCACAAGGATGCGCTTTTGCGCCCGGTTCCGGGATTATGCGCATTATCGCGGAGGCGCATTTACGCCTAATCCCTCTGCACGGGAGGCGGCGAGAGGCGGCGAAGCGCATTAATTCATGTCCAAAAAGCGCTTTAGAAGACGTTAACGCGCATAATCGCTTGTTCACACCGCGATAATGCGCTTTAACGGCCGGAGAAAAATAAAAGTCGCTATTTAACGCGCATTCGAAAATGCGCATTATCGGGGAAATAACGCGCCTGTACGCCCGTTTTGCGCTCCGCTGGTGTGGAGGTAAAATTTATAATGAGCCTCTAAGGCTCATTAAACGTCTCGTGTGGAGGAGGCCAATGTAAACATGCACTAAACCGGGCTGCAGAGCGGTTGCAAGCTGCAGATGGGAGGAGGGTCCATTATTCCTTTCTCTTATCCATTCCCCCCCCCCTCTCTCTCTCTCTTGTGCAACGTTCAGCTTTACTACTCTGTGGGATTCCGTGTTGCGCTCTTACTCCAGGCCATGAAAAGTTTGCCAACAATCCGTTCTCTTTTTGTTTAAACCCCAACTCCTACAAGAAACCCTTAGTTAGCCCTTTCCAACTGCAGGCAAATCTAGGATTCTAAATCCACACTGAAGCTTTTTCCGGGGCTAAATTATTATGACCTGTTAACAATTCAAAGGGAGACCCGGGAGGGGGGGGGAGGAGGAGGCGCGCGGCCGTCTCGTGCCCGCGCTCGCACTTACATCCCACTCCTGCTTGGCGGGGGCCTTTTTCCTTCCGCCCTTGGCTGGCTTCCTCACGGCCCCTTTTGGGAAACGACTCACTCTCGGCAAAGACATAATAATAACAACGCCACCAACCCGCTCCGCCCCCGCTGCGAAGAGCGAGAGCGGAAGCAAAGCGACCCAACACACCGGGCAACTCAAGGAAACAGAGGCCTCAAAACTGCCGCCGACGCTACCCAAGACCCGCCCGATGGCACTCGTTGCTATGGAAACCCCGCCTCGCCTGCGGAGGCTCCGCTCAGCTAGGCCTGAATCGGCTCATAGGCAAAGGAGACACGCACAAAAAGCAGCAGCAGCAGCAGCAACAGCAGCCGCCCGGATTCCCTGATGGGAGGATAACGGCGATGCACCGTGCACGACTTTCGTTGGTAAAATGTTGGCGGGACTGGAGCATTGGCAGCTCTAAAGTGGAGAGAAGGGTTGCAAACATTTCTGCAGGAACCCTCGGCCTCTTCCATATTCCCCCACCCCAAAGAATGTGAGCTGGCTCTGGCAGTTACTATTATTGTTGTTGTTGTTGTTATTGTTATTTTAAGAGGGAACCCCCCCCCCCAATACATATGATATTAGCCATGTAAATAATGATACAAATTCTTAATGAAACAAAAACATTTCCAGCCTGTGGTTCCGATATCTGTTATTCCCAAACTGGACAAAACATGCCCACCTGTGCATATACTCCGTGCCTCTTGAAATCCCTTCCCTCCTACGGAGCTAGTCAGCTTATCCATAGTTGCAAGTTCCCAACATTTACTCAGCCATTCATTTTCTGCTGCAGATTGTGCCGCCTTCCATCTTCTGGCCCAGATAATCTTAGCTGCAATTATCATTATTGTTAGCAGGGACTTTAAACTATCTGGAATTTCATCAGGAATGATCTGAAAAATTATCAACATAAAAGTTGGTCTTAATGGGTGGCCGATTATATCTGCAATGGTTTGAATTATCTGACCAATATGTTGAAGCAATAGAACATTCCCTCTGAAATGGGCCTTCCTATATCTCTCTCCCACCTTTTCCTCGAGATAGGTTCCTTAATTTTCAAATGTAATAATATTTTATAATTCACTGATAACAGTCTTCTCCCACCTTCCACTGCCTTCTCCCAATTAGTTAATTCCCTAAGAGTCAACCTTGGGCCCAATAAACCTATCAGAAAATTTCTTACTCGAAAATACTGGAACCAAAGTGGACTCCATCCTGACGTTTTAATTGAAATTTCCTGCCTAGTCAATAGTCTTCCTTGCATGATAAGATCGCCTGATCTTGAGATTCCTTTAGCCTCCCAGTTCTGAAAATCCTCTAATTGGGCATTATTACACAAATTAGGGCCTGGTATAACTGAAGTCCATGGTGAAACTCCAGGACTCAAAATATTTTTATATTTATCCCAGATCCTCAACAGCTGCTGTGAAACAAGAGGTTGTAAAATATACTTCTCTCTTTTTTTTGTAATTTAATTGGATACTGAGGAATACCTTTAATGATCAGAATGGGAGGTATATTATGGTTAAGGGACAGTTGGATAATGTTTTAGTCACAATTGTGAATATATATGCTTCTAATGTGGCCCATGCTGATTTTTTTGTTAAATTTATCAAAGATCTGGATAGATTCAGAGAAGGTGAATTGATCCTAGTGAGTGATTTCAACTCTGTAATGAACCCTGCCTTGGACAAAAATACTAGGAGAGATGTGACCACCAAAAGATTTTTTTAAAAAAAAATGTGAATGGCTGATTACTTGGAACTTGATATATGTCTGGAGGTTAGTATTTCCTTTTTAAAAAGATTTCACATATTATTCAGGAAGACATCTGTCTTATTCTGGAATTGATTATATATTTGCCTCACCTGGCCTTTGTGGGGGCATGTATGAATGAGAAATTGACATAAAAGTTGGGTCAGATCACTCTCTTGTTGCTGTGGAATGGAAGGAATGGACATCAGAGAGTATATAGTGGGAGCTGTTAGCATAAAAAAAAGTGGGGGCTCATCCGGGATAAGCACACCTTGAGAGGAGTGTAGGTTTGTTTAAACCCTACCTGCACACACAACCAAGGTAAGAGGCCTTTTGAAATCTCTAACTGTGGGGCTCTGAGCTTGTCATTCCATCTCTCTTTTCCGCTCTGGGTAAGCCTCATCTCCTTTTTTTACTACAACTCTGTTAGATTGACCTAACTTTCTGTTAGATTAGTATACCAAAGATGACCCCTCTAAGCCGTTTCCCTTGGGTGGGACCTTTGACTTGGACAAAGTGGTCTATTTGAGGGGAGCCCTGGAAGGGAGTGGTAGTAAGGTTAGCCAGGGTGAATGGGATACATTCTTTTCTTGGTTTGAGGAATCCTCAGAGAGGCAACATGAGTCTCAACTTAGGAGTCTAAAGGACTCCAAGAGAAGCTCAAAATAAAGTTTAAGACTCTGCAGTGCACCACAGCTGGTAAAAGAATCTGCACCAGAAGAAAGTCTTCACGATGATCTTCTTGATTTTTGCCCAATTGCTCCACCGCCATACAATCTGCAGTATGTGCAGAGGCAGCCATCCCAGCTCCTCCCCCTCTCCCTGCTGCTCAGCCACAAGCAGCCCATGCGGCCCCAGCAACTCCCCAAAGAGACTGACCATCCAGGTAAATCTGACATTGCTAGAAGAGTTATGGGCCATCTATCGATAAGGTAGAACGAAGTAAGTTTTCTTTTGATCTGTCTTTGTTTTGCTTTAGATTTGCTACATCAATTTTGGTAAAATGACAGATCAGTCAGAAACTATCCCAGAGGGGGCATTACGAAGTTCCTAACATAACAGTGAGGTACCCCATTCAAGAAGGGATGGTGACAGGGAAGAAAGAAGGGGTGGGTGGAATGGCCAACACAACTAACTGGGCTGAGGGGGCAGATGGAGACGAGGAGCCATAATAGCTATGTCTTTACACAATGTGACTGTCGAGAAATTGATCATGAGCATTTAAATAACTCATAACTAATATTGATTTCATTTTACTAATAGATACCTATAATAGTTCTCCTGTAAAGCAGAACCAGTAATGTACTAGTTAGATGAGAAGAAGCTGCCTTCTTGTATAGTTGTATCAAACTTTCACCATAATGAACTTTGTTCTATTAGCAACTATAAGCATTCTGTTTCATTTTAGTTTATCTTGACCTCCATCATTCTTATGTGGTGCCTTTCTTTATTTTGACCTAGAGAAAAGATACATCATTCCTATGTGATACCCTGTATTATTGTAAACTTTCCCTTGATACAAAAGTTATGCTGTACAAGGTTCTGATTATGCTAATTCTGATGTTTCCAGTACCCTATATAAGAGTGATACCCTGCATACTAACGTCAGTCAGAACCCAGGTTCTGGCTCCAACAGCTGTTCATATCTAATAAAGTTTTATTGAAGAGATTGAGCGTTGTAAGAATATTTATGTCAGGGACTGCTTTCCATCAAATTCCTAGTTGTTGCTTGGTGGGAAATAAGGCCTCATTGGAAATTAATTACAGTTAAGCATTTCCTAATTAACTAAATTATTAGGCCCACACTTATGAAGTCAATGAACTTCTGAGAGCCTTCTAAAATAAGAAGCCTCTATCATTGAAGTCTCTTTGTCATAAAAGTGACTCTCAAGATTCCCACAGACACTTAATAGTTCCTTTATCATAAAGAGAACTTTTAAATAGCTGCAATACCATTTCCCACCACAGTGACACATGCATAAGGCAAATCATGTAACTTGTAGCAAGGGATAGGCTGCCCAAGATGTCATTAGCAAGGACCCACGGTGACTTCTGGTTGGGCACAGAACATGGAGAAGAAGCCTATTTGCACCTGCAAACACTGACAGCAATGACTGCCTGCTTTGGACATACTCTTCCAGACATGGCGTGATTGCTGGTAGTGGCTATGAATGATGCATGGGTCTCTTGCACATCATGACTGCCATCCATCACCAATGCCTACGTGGGAAGAAGAGGGAGAAGCAACCTGAGACTGCAAACACCAAAGTGGCTTCCTATGGGAGTATGTTTGCAGCATAATTTCCATGATGGGGGCTGGTCTGACTACAGTGCTCAGCTTTTCTTGATATGTTCTCTCCATGACCTACTCTCAGCAAGGGAGAGGGGGCCTTGGGTGACTGCCAGCAAACCAAGCACTTGTGTAACTCCCTAAGCAGACTGCTGGGGGTCCCCACCACTTACCTGTTTAAATGGGAGATGCCTTTGGGCAGTTCTGCATGGATATAGTGCCCTGTTCAGCTACAATGGGCTCGTTGCAGGCACTGCTCCCTGAGTGTTGACCTGTCATAGTGAAACGGAGGGACTATATTAGGTATTGTATTTCTCTTGTCCAAGGTTTCTTTGACAGACCATGTGTTGTCATCTCTGCTGCAAAATAGTCTGTCCTTACAGAACAACATACCTGCCCTTCTGTAGGAAGACAACCCTCATTTACCTGTGAGATATGTAATTGCCCTGCTGATAACTATGGGGAGAGGCACAGTCTCTTGCAGTGTACACTGCGATCAGAGTGACTGGCTCCGGAAGATTTCTGATTATACCTCTTCAGGTTGTAGATACAGTGATGTGGAATTAGGCACATTACTAGGGAGACCAGATAAAATCCAGGTCAGGGCTCATGTAACTTTAACAGTTGTAGAGAAAAGGGAATTTCAGTCAGTGTCATTTGTATGCAATTAGTCCCTGGTGAAATTCCCTCTTCATCACAACAGTTAAAGTTGCAGGGGCCCTGCCTTCTTTTGTATATGGTCACTCTAGTATAGTGCCTGCAACTTTAACTGTTGTGATGAAGAGGGAATTTCACCAGGAACTAATTGCATACAAATGACACTGGCTGAAATTCCCTTTTCTCTACAACTGTTAAAGTTACATGAGCCCTGACCTGGATTTTATCTGGTCAGCCTAACATTACTTTGGAGTGCGGATCAAACAGCTAGATTTTCTATGGACCATGGTGATATTGCTGCAATCGGGGGTTGCAGGTTCAGCAACACTAGGCAGGACATACCATTTTGGAGTGAAGAACAAAAATCTGGATTGGCTGGGAATCATGGGTGTGTGTCTCCAATTATGCAGTTATCATGTACAGTAGTCAGAGACACCAGGGAGTGCTCATTCACGTAGACAACTACCCATCCCTCTGGCATTGCTGCACCACAATAGTTGGACAGAGCAGCATAGGGTGTGCTGATGACACTGGCTATCCAATTTGCCTCTTTGCTGCCCGCGATCACTGCATTTCCTGGTGCCATACTGCATGACTTCTTGTTCTTGCCAGCTTGGCACATGGTTCTGAAATACCCAAGTGGACCTGGGCACCATTAACTATGGGTGAAAGTAACTCTGGTTGCCCAGTGGAACCCAGACACTTCTGCCCCTGCTTATTCTATGTGCCTCAGGGATATTAGGAAGCTGGTTCTACCCTGGCAGGTACCTGGTTTTCTGATGGGTAGGAATGAACTGCTTGATTTGTGGGATTGACATGACATTGTTTATGTTACATATATGTACCCATCAAGCCGTGAGCAGTAAGGTAGACATGCATGTGAACAGTGGACAATTATCCCATGTAGAGAACGTCATCAGATGAGCATTTTATAGCATGCTCGTTACTGGCCACTCACAGATGTTTGCCGGTTCTTTTGACGACAACGTCCGCATCCTGTGCATCTCCCGTTCTTATTCTCAATTTTAGGGTTACAAAATAAACCTTTTAATCCGACTTTTCTGAGGTTGTGCTATAAAATGCCCACTAGAGGGCACTATCCCAATTGAAATCTACAAGCCATGTGAAAAGTGATAGTTTCAAATGCTGAAGAGCCCAGGGTGAGGAAACCCAGTTCCCTCAACCCCGTCCCATCCGATGATCCTCAGAAAGACATTTGGGCCACATATCCATGAGCAAAGGTGCCTTGGAATACTCTGTAAGGAAGCCTTATCCATGGTATGCCCTGTTTTAAGCCCCTTTGCATTCACATCAAAACTGTTCCAAGAGTGGAGCAGATATGAGGTTAGAGAATTTAAACTTTAAATAAAGTTAGGTTTTGCATGCCTGAAATCTGTAGCCCTGGGGCTCACATCTAAGTAGACACGCACAAAACTGAGCTATGTTTGATATGCTTGGTGGGGAAATGTCCAAACTGTAAGAATTACATTTATGTGTGTTCATGTGCACATCAATGTCTAGATGTGGCCTGTGGGACCAAACAGGTTGTGCATCCCAGTTTTAAACGCAAGAGTTATCATGCTCAATTTGTCACTGTGAAGAATATATATGGTTTCCAAGCAGCCACTATTTTACTACTCTGACTAGTAAAATTAGGTGCTGTCAGGTAACCATTATTGGGGTTTGTAAAACCAGATTCCATTCATAATCTACCAGGTTTTGGGATTGATTGTATCCCTTCACCAACACATTCCACTTTCCTGTCCTGCCCTGGCTCGTCTTCTTGCCCCTATATTTTTTGGGGGGGGGTGTATTTTTTTAATTAAAGGTTTTAATTTTTAAAATAATTGTTAAAGGCCTTTTAGCAAATAACGTGGTGTATAAATGTTAAGAATAAATATAATTAAAGATTAGCAAAATAAATATACATATGGGATGGCATTAAGGAATTGCTTAATTGTTTCTGAACACTTGGTTTGGATTTATATTTCTTTGTAAGCCATCACTTATGTGACATGGCAAATTGATCTTGTAAGCCCCCTTAGAGTGTGAGATGGCTTCAGTTGGTCTGCCCTTCAAAGGAAAAAAGTTAAAAGTCCTAGCAGGCACATGGAAATTAGGACTATGCAGAATATTTTCTAGCTAGAACATAAATATTTTCTAGCGAACATGACATATAACTTCTTGTCATCAAGAATCATGACATCATAATTTTTGATAGCTTTGGCTATTGGGTGGCATAGAAATAAATCAATACAGAAGTTCATCCAGTGCCTGGAGAATAATGTGTATTCCTTTGCAGTAGGATATTTTTCCTTCCAGATTTTGATCATGTCCTGATCTTGTATAATTTTGGTTATTTTTTTCGAGACTCTAACAACCCTGGGAGATCTAGATGAGCAGTCCAATTCTCTATTTAAGACAGCATTCGGGTCCTATCCCCCAACCCCCCGCTATGTACGATATAACTGGTCACAAAAGGCCCCAAGGATTCAAAAAATGTATTAATAAAAGTATCCTGGGTTTGGTTAAGAGCATGGAAAGAGCTCAAGAATCCACACGTCAGTATAAACTAATCCTTAGGATCTATGAAATCCTCTGTTGCAAAAAGCGCTTCAACCTCAGAAGGGGGAATTGGAGATCTCATAGCCAGCATGGAGGGAACTGTGCTAGACACCTCTCTGAGGTCAAAAACCTGCCCTAGTAAGAGGGGAAAAAGGGGGCATTCTAGTGGGGGGGAGGGGGAGAAAGAGGAGAGGAGACCAGAGAGGCCAGGATATGAATTATCCTGAGCCCCAGCTTCCTCCTTCCCTCCCCTTCCCAAGTGCCCTCACTAGGAAAGTCGGTCTAGGAAAATATGCAGGGCAGGAGGGTGGGGGAGGTGAATATTGCCTCTGATGCTCCTCCTGCCCTGCATTGAATGATTGGACGTCTCTGAGATAATGATTAGTGACTCGCTGTCTCTTTATATTTGTTCCCAGCCCATTTACATTCATAGAAAAGATTTTAAGCTCACTCATAGTTCTTAAAACATTCCCATGTTTTCATCCCTATTTCTCTGCATGAAAATAGTGGTGGTGGTGGGGAACTTCCATAATTAAAACAGTATAAATGAACATATTGAACAGATACAATCAGCATAAAAAAAATTCCTCCCCTCTAAGAGGAGAGACTTAGCGGAGAGCTGGGTGGAGGCAGCGGCCGCAGCAGCGAGGACCCACATGCATCCCCCCATGACTCGGCCTCTCCACTCACCTCCATTGCCGCCCCGGTGCTGGCAGCGGCCTCCCTGGCCTGGAAATGCAGCGTTACTACGAAGTAGGCCGCAATCCTGCATGCTGGTGGCAAGGACCGGGGTGGCGATGGAGGTGAGTGGGGAGGCCGAGTTGTGGGGGGGGGGGGCACATGCGGGTTCTTGCTGCCGTGGCCGCTGCCTCCGCCAGGCTCTCCGCGCCCTTCTCTCCCCTTCCCGTTTGTCGCTTCTTCCTCCTCCCCTCCGCCACCGCCACCACTCTTCCCTCGCCTGGGCCCCGCTGCCGCCTCTGCCTGCCCCCGCCCACCCCGCTCTTGCTCTCTCACCCCTTCCTGGGATTCAGCAGTGGCGGCGGCAGCAGCGGTAGAGGAGAAGGCCTGGAAACACAGCGTTATTACAAAGTAGGCCGTGATCCCGCGAGATCTTGAAATTGAGATCTTGCAGGATCGCGGCTTACTTTGTAGTAACACCGCATTTCCAGGCCAGGGAGGCCACTGGCAGCGGTGTTGGCAGCAAGGATCGGGGTGGCGATGGAGACCAAGGAGGTCGGTGCCAGCAGCGCAGAGTGGCAGCGATGGAGGTGAGTGGGGAAGGCCGAGTCGCTGGAGGGGCATGCAGAGCCCCTTTGTGAAGGCTCTGTGTGTGTGTGTGTGGTATCTTCAACCCCATTCCAGCACTGGAGAAATCCGGCGATTCTTAGATGCCATCGATTCTAAGACGCACTCCATTTTTACAGAGGTAAATATGGGAGAAAAGTGCATCTTAGGAAATACGGTATATGCTGTCAATTTGGGGACTAAAACATGGCTAAACGTCCGTCAAGTTTGAGACACGAACCTCCACACCATATTGTTACTTCTTTGTGCCATTGTCCTCTGCTGCTGCCTTCTTTAGGGTTATACGGACTCTCTGCCATCCAGCTTTGGGGTGAGCAAAATTGTAGGTGGTCACCAGTATCTTCCTCTTCCAACAGCTTGGCCAATTTTGACACAGGCACATCTAGTGCCTCACAAGGAGCTGCTGCTTCCGCTTCCATTGCTGCAGTGAGAGTCTGTCTTCTACAGAAGACGATTAGCTTGAAGGGGAATCCAAAGTGTTTCCAAAGTGTCTCCACGGATAGATCCTGGTAGGTCTGAACTTTCATCTCCTTATATTCAACAGCTTTCAGAATATTAAGAGCTCGCGAGGTTTGGACGTTTTTGGGGGGAGGGGCATAGTTTTCAAAGCAGATTATGGTTTCTCAAGGACTCCCTGTATGGCTCTAATGCACAGTAGGCCCTATCTATGTTTTTATCTGTGAGCTGTAGGCCAGGACAGTTTACTGAACCAGGTTGCCAGGAGAGTAATCCTATCTCCTCCCTCCTCTCACTCTGCCAGGTCTGAAATATGGGTATTCTCTGCCTGTGACAGTGATTATAGGTTATTAAGGGCACAATCCTGTGCATGTTTAGGCCGGAGAAAGTCCTACAATTCCCAGAATGCCCCAGGCATAGGATTGCACCTTCAGAGTGGTGAAACAGCAGGTAGGAGCAGGAGCAACATTTTCATGCAACCATCTTTTCTTGATGTCACCCAGAGCACTTGAAAGTGGTTGTTTTCTAGCTGCCATTAAACTCCCTGACGCATCTGCAGGGGGGTAACAACACTCTGTCTAAGCTCATCCAACCATTAATGTCTGTAGAGCAAGAGGACCATTTCTACCCACAGCCCATCCAGCTGCAAACTCTTTTAAAGGGTGGCAGTAATGCTGCAGATGCCTCTGCAGTTCCTCCCCCCTTCTGCGTGGCTGTTGCCAGCAGCGCCTCAGATGCACACTGGCCTCTCTGGTTTTGGGGCCCCCTCCAGCTAAAGAAAGTCCAACCCTGTAGAACTGTGTTCTAAATAGAATTTCTAATTAGGAAGAACCGTAAAGGAACCCTCCAAGCAGCTAGTGGATTTTACCCCCTATACTTTTTGTCAGGAGCCCCAAGCAGTTTATAGGATGTATCCTTCAGGTGGTGGCTGGCACAGCAAGGAAAAGTTTCGGGGGAACCGGAAAGGGGTGGTGAGAGCACTCTTCTCTCCCCTTCTCTCCTCGCCTTTTATAAGCCCTTCAAGACTCTCCCAGGCTGGCTAGAGCCTGAACAGGATATGAGCAGGGGGTAGTGGAGGGGGGTGGGTCTGGTTTTGGTGGGGCTGTGAATCCATTCCGGGTTTCAGTCAGAACCCGCCAGAAGTCTAATGGGGCTCTATCCAAAATGCTGAACCTCTTTTGAGGATCCGGTCCAGCACTTTGGACAGGCTCTGGCTGTCTCTGATTGAAACCCAGCATGGATTCACACACAGCTCCACCAAAAAGGGAGCAACCCCTCCCCCTGGGGAGAATATCACCTACATTTTGCACTGTTCATGGCACTGAGCAAGGCTGTCCTGGGTGAATGTTCCCTGTCATATTGTAACACGACTTGAATGGCGTTAATTGGAAAAGCAGACTGGGGCCTTTATCCCATGTACCCCCCCGCATTGCTTCTGCGGGTTCCCCCTCCATTTCCTATGCAAATCTAGCGTTTTGAATCACACCTGGTCGGTTTTGCTCCGATACCTCAGATGCCATTATCTCACACCCGGTTTTAAGCACACTCACGGTGATATCGATCCATATCTTCAGCGTAGGACTTGCATGACGTTGTTCCCCCTGGCGCTGTTCTCGCGCCCTGAGTGCTCCGTTTTTAGTTTCTGTTTCGATTTAATCCTGAATGGGCAAAGTCCTTTCAGGCAAGTTCAACAGGTTGAGTTCAGGTATCAGAGCAAAACCGACCAGGTGTGATTCAAAACGCTACACTTGTACAGGAAACGGAGGGGGAACCCGCAGAAGCAATGGGGGGGGGGGGAATGGTACCCATGATAAAGGCCTCAGCCTGTTGAACTTGCCTGAAACCGACTTGCCCATTCAGGGTTAAATCGAAACAGAAACTAAAAACGGAGCACTCAGAATGCGAGAACAGCATGAGGGGGGACAACATCATGGGAACTCAGCGCTGAAAAAGTGGAGAAAAGCAGAGGTGGGTGCGCTTAAAACTGCCCCTGTGATAACAACCTAAGAACATAATAATGTACTTGCCATCCTATGCACACCTGACAAGTCTCAAGGAATGTCGTGTGATTTCCTACTGAGTAAACACAGGCATGTACTGTAAAGTAGTATTGCTATAAAATGTAGTTTTACATTGCTGATATAAAATGCCATCAACCATCTCGGACGTGTTCGCAAATGGACACGTGGCACAGGCTGCGTGAGCCTTGCTTTAAAAGCATGGAAGATGCCCGGGACATTTTTATAGAGTGCTGTTTAGGAGAGGATTTCTTCCAAGCAAGGCAAGTCGGAGAATCAGGTGATGATGCAGGGATTTTGCTCGCGAGTGACGCTTGCCACTGCCCCCCCCCCTCCCGTGCAATGCAGACGTTCTGCTGCGGAGCTCTGCGTGCAATAAAACGATCATAAAAAGAGGGCTGCTGCTGGTGCTGCCGCTTTGCGAGCCCTTGTGCAAGACTAAGTTCCAACAAGAGGTCGCGGCCGCCAAGAGGAAAGGGCAGTCACGCCTCTACCTCGGCAGCTTGTCTTCCCCGGGCTGGGTCGTTTCGGCAGCAGGAGCTCAGATTTTGCACGAGGCGCAACCTGCGACCTGAACGTGCAGTTGCAGCCGCCGCCGAGGATTTCGGTTAGAGAACCTGCGGTTTGGAGCAGGTGTTTCCTCCTTCGCCGCCAGAGGAGATCTGCGTTACGCGTGTAGCTGGGAACGGACAGGGGAGGCTCCGCTCGGTCCAGATTGTTTGCCCCCGGCACGGGTGCCCTTGATATGAGCCGGGCGGCAGGGGAGGGCGCGGGGAGAGCCGGGCGTGGATAACAGCTGGCCGTGGTTTGCACACGGCGCCAGGCCCCGGGCTCGCAGCTGCCTTGGCCGGTGCCCGTCTTTGCTCCACCTGGGGGACCATGAGCGGCTGGGCCGGGCTCGCCGGGCTCCTGCTGGCTGTCGCTGGGGCTCAAGAGCAGCCGCTGCCGTTGCAGCCTCCGAGGGCGCAAAGGAGCCGGGCCAGTGATGTGGCCGAGCAGGAAGCGGAGTTCGATCGGGTCTACGCGGGCGCGGTCCGTCGAGGCACTGAGCAGCTCTACACTTTCACCTACACCAGCAAGCCGGGCCAGGTAAGGCTTGAGACGGGCTCTTCCTGCTTGGAGACCAGCGGCGCCTCTATGGACGGCAGCGGCTTCAGGCTGCCTAGATTTGCCGGCCGGCTAAAGCGACGGGCTGGATCCAGATGCAAGGGGCGGTAGAAACGTGGCACGGCATTAATTCCTAGCCCACCACTCGAGAGGATAAGAAGAGTTCTGGGTATTGACGGTTGTTAACCGCGACAGGTAGAAGAGAAGGCCCAATGCTCAGGGGCTGTAGGCTGGGGGGGGGGAGGTTATTGCAGTTTTCCAATCATGGGGGAAAGGGGAAGAGGCCTCTGGATAAGGTTTACACAAGGTAAAGGAATGGTCCCCCCCTCCGCCTTGTAATTTGAGCACCGGGCCTGTTGCTGGCATCTAGCTGGCTTCTGGTAGACACGTGATGAGGAGCTAAAAGGACCTTGAAATTAGGGGGGGGGGGTTATGTCTCCACCCTTCCCTGAATGGGTTTCAGAAGAATTGGGCTTGCAGGTGGCAGCTGACTATCTCCCTCCCTTTCCTTAGTTTAGCAGCAGCTCTCAAGTAAGACAAAGTCCAGTTACCTGATTCAGTTGGTTTTCCCAGCCAGGGCCCCCCACTATTTTGGTTTTGTTGTTGTTGGTTTGCCAGCTGCCCAGAAAATGCATCCATTTTTCCCCTTTAGCTTTCTGCCCCTGTTCTTACTAAAATGTTTTCTTTGGCTGATTCTTGATGATTTAGGAGTTTTATTTGGAGAGAACAGATTGACATTTGCCTGAAACATCTGAGTGTCATCAAAATATTTTATGTCAAAAAGTGCAGAAAAAAGCAACTAAAATGATTAAGAGGCTGGAGCATCTCCCCTATGAGGGAAGGTTACAACAGATGGGATTGTTTAGCTTGAGAAAAAAGGAGGCTAAGGGGAGACATGGTAGAGGTGTACAAAATTACGCATGGTGTGGAGAAAGTGGATAGAGAGCCATTTCTCTCTCTCATAATATTAGAACCTGCTGGGAGATTCAGGGCAGATAAAAGGAAGTACTTCTTCACACAGTGCATAGTTAAACTATGGAATTTACTATCACAAGACGTAGCGATGGCCACCAATTTAGATGGCTTTAAAAGGGGTTGGATAAATTCCTGGAAGAGAAGGCTATCAATGGATACTAGTCCTGATGGCTAAGTGCAGCCTCCAGTATCAGAGGCAGTAAGCCTGTATACACTAGTTGTTGGGGAGCATGCATGGGAGAGGGCTGTTGCACCATGTCCTGGTTGTGGTTCCAGGTCTACAGCTGGTTGGCCAGAACAAAGTGCTGGATAGATAGAGCCTCAGTCTGATCCAGCATGGCTCTTCTTATGTACTTATCAGTACATCCATTTCAACTACACACTGACTCGGTTCAGACAACACAATAACCCACGGTGGTTTAAATAGTCGACGGTTGGTTATTTAACCAACAGTTTGCTATTTTGCGGAAATAAACAGCACAAATAACCAACACTGTGCAAAGTTGGCTATTTGAACTACTGTTGGTTATCGTGTTGTGTGAAGGGCAGTGTTGGTAATTTCCTCAGCCACTGTTGGTAATTTCATCAGCCTATAGTTTGAAGCCAAAAATCACATTTGTATGCTGATTTGTCAAGTAAATGAGAAAATTAGACAGCATTTCAGTGCCATCTTGGAAAATGGTGGGAGTACTCCGACAATTAAAATAGCATATTCTTTGAACTCCTTAACCCCAAAAACCTATAATTTGATACCAAATACAAGATAGTAACTTCTGTGGTTGACGAAATTAGCAACCAAAAGGAAATTGTCCACCATTTTGAAAATAGCACCTAAAAAAGTTTCGCACCAGAAACAGACTGTCTACCCAAATTATTGTGTTAATCCAATACCTCAAGATCACATATCAGCAGAGAAAATCTCTGGGCCTCAAAATTCTTATGGGGGTATATTGTGGGGACAGGATTATCTCTCTCACCCACCCACCATTCCCCGATTGTCGTCCTATTTTCCCCTTTATCCTACGAAGTTTCTGTGTCTTGTGTCACCTTAAAAACAGAGTTATGATTAATGCCCCTAAACATATACAGAGTGCCTCTCCTTCAGTCCTATATATCTGCATTTCAGTCCCAATCAAATAAACACAACACTGACATGGTCACATATGCTTACTTTTGAATTTTAATTAAAATATATATTGCCCTTTTTATAACAAAATGGTGCTTACTCCTAAGTAAGTGTGTTCAGAGTCAGGGCAGCAGAAGGAAAACATATTCTTGTAGTCATCCAGTTGTGACAAGATGAGTTAAAGGCACAATCCTATGCATATTTAGAAAAGAAAAACCCCCACAACTCCCAGAATCCCTTAGCATGGCTGGCTGGAGAATACTGGAAGTTGTAGGGCTTTTTTCTGTCTAAACATGCATAAGATTCACCTTAAGTGAGTTTAAATCGTGAAACTCTGCACATGTGTGGAAACATAAAAAATTAACAGGGTTGCCATTATTAGTATTAGTATTATACCATTCTCGTTCATGGCGGTTTTTCTAGACGGACATGGTGGGCTTTGCCAAGTCATGCTGTCTTTTACAGAGTCAGGAATTTCCTGACAATTGAGCATGTTTTAAGTATGACTGCTTTCTAGATGTTGGTGTGGATGTATTTTGGTAGGCCAAGTTTCTGAAGGTTTATTGTATAGTTTTTTGATGTGATGCCGGAGACTGATGTGACTAAAAGAATAATTGTGACCTTTTTCTGTTGCCATCGTTCTTTGACTTCCATGGCCAGTGGTGTATATTTGTCTCTCTTTTCTTCTTCCTTTTCAACAACATTTTTGTCATTCGGTATTGCTATGTCGATGAGGTATGTTTTTGATGTTGTTGTTATTATTATTGCTTTAGCATCAGAAATGTAACAGCAGTGCAATGTGGAAGTGAAGTGATACATTTTAAGATATAAAGGGGGCTTTAAGACTGTGAAGGACATGGGTTTCTGGGGGCCTGGGCGCTTCCAGAGGAGGGAGGAGGATGCGCTCATTTGTTGACATATTTCTGAGCTACTTATCTCTTTAGTACCAGCCGAGAAAAGCAGGTGCTCAGTTAACGAGCAGAGGCTTAATGGCTTTCAGCTGAACAACCGTTAGGGAGGGTTTCGTTCCCAGGCTGTGCAAGGGCGGGGGCTAAGGAATGAGTGGCTGATAAACGAAAGCCTGAGGCGGGTGGATCATCTCTCTTCGGACCTGGATGCGGGGAAGAGGTGATCTTTGTCTGGCTGGATAGAGCCGGGTGTTAGATAGTGTTTTTATTGTTTTATATGCCTACTCGGTTTAAGGTTGCTTGACACTGTTAAGAGTGTGCCTAATTGGTGGGGAATGCCAATTGTTTTAGTGCTTGTGCCTGTTTTGTGCTGCTAACCTCACCTACCTCAATTCCCATCACCCCCCCCCCCTTGCTCCCTTCTCCTACCAACCCTTTCCTGCTTTGACCAAGGCCTTAACTTAGGTTAGTGTGTAAATAAACTTGCTTTGGTCCTTAATTGCTGTGTGGTTATTTCAAGCGTTGGCTCAAGCCAGCTTTGGCTGGGGAACCGGGTGGCGGGACGGGGGTTGTCCGCCACGACAGGGGAACATGGTTTATGTTTCCTTGACATGGTTGGCAGTGTTGGGATTTATGAGCCAAGCTTGAGAAATAACGGTGAGAACAGTTACTGATTTGGGTGTAAATTCTGGGAGGCTTCCTTAAACCGACTAGGGAGTGTTAGAGATGCCAGGAGATAAAGACACACCCGGGCCAGGGCTGCGTTGGACCCCGACGATGGGACAGACACCGTCGACAGCGGCAGAGCTTACAGTGGGCTGGGGAAGTGATGAAGGACTCATAGCTGCCCAGCTGAGTGAGGCCACCTTGGAGGAAGAAGCGAAAGTCTCCGCTGCAGAGACGGCAGGGGAGGTTAACCCCAGTCCTAGCCCGGGCGGTTCGGGCTTGATGGCGGGCTCTCTAAAGTTGCCACCCCTAGATAGTGAGAGTGGAAGTGATCAAGACGAAAGTATGGAAGAATGGAGGCAAACCATGAAGGAGTTGATGAAGCAACAACGCCGGGCGCAGAGGCAGCATTTGGAGACGGTGAAGCTGCAGGCAGAGACTTATAAACTACAGCTCCAAGTTCAGGAGCAGCGCTCTGGGATTAAGGGTGGCCGGCTGGATAGAAAGCTTTTTCCCACTTACAAAGAAGGACAAGACGTCTTAGCTTTTTTCACCCTGTTTGAGCTGGCTTGTGAGGACCAAGAGGTCGACCCGGCGCAGCGGATGGCGGTTCTTCGAGCCCAGGTCAGTGGGGATTTGGCTGACTTAATGGGAACTGTGCCTCGGCGAGAGGCTAATGACTATGAAAAATTTAAAGAGACAGTGAGGCTGCGGTTTGCACTCTCTGCCGGCAGAAGTTTCGGGCGGTGAAAGCAGGGCCCCAAGAAGGATTTATGGCTTTAGCCGCTCGAGTGGAGAAATCTCTGGATTTATGGGTGGAAGCCGTGGGGGCTACAAAAGCCGCCCAATACCATGAGATGTTTGCGATGGAGCAATTTTTTGCAGCCATGCCGGAAGAGCTGGCGGCTCTAGTTAATGACCATCGTCCCACGTCTCTGCGAGAAGCAGCGTTGCTGGCTGATCAGATGGGAGTTTACCGGAGACGGGAAACAGCTAAGCCGGCTTGGCCGAAGAGAGGGGGAGCTCCCGCCGGAGGGAGTGGAATTCCAGCAGCCGTGGGAAAGGCGAGTGGAGCCGGGCCGTGGCCAGTGCGGGGTGAAAGAAAAGGGGGGGAAGTTCCTCCCAGACTGTCTTCCACCCCTGCCCCCCCCTCTGGCTGTTATTATTGCAAAGAAGAAGGGCATTTTAAACGCCAGTGCCCGAAGCTACAGGAGAAGAAAGTTCGGGAAAGCACTCCCAGGGTGGGAGCGATTGCGCAGCAGGCTTCTTCCGGCCAAGCCGCTGCAGCCTCCGACTGGGAGGACAGTGAGGGGCCCTCCAGTGGGGAAGAAGATGCCCCTGCCCAGGCTATTGCGAGACCAGTTCCCAGACCACGCGCCGCATCTCGCCAGGCCCGTGAGGGTTGTGGGGCCGAAGAGGGAGCCTCGTTGGGCTTGGTCCAACCGGGACAGGTCCAGTGGAGCCAGCTGCAGTTCTGTGAGTCTATTACCCTTAATGGGAAGGTGTGTCAAGGGTGGAGGGACTCAGGCGCTTCCCTTTCGGCCGTGGACAAACAATATGTACGCCCTAATCAAATTCTCCAGGGCCAGACTTTTACAGTCACTCCCTACAGTTCCCCCCCGATTACTTTACCTCTAGCCCGGATTCCCACAGAATATCACGGATGGAAAGGAGATATGGTTTTCTTGGTCCATAGCAACTCCCTTTGGCCCATTTTGGTAGGGAATGACTTAGCCTATTTAGCGGCCACTATGGGGGCAGTCACTCGGAGCCAGTCCAATGCTCAGACTTCTACCTCCCTGACTGAACCAGGAGAGGAGCCAACAGAGGAAGAGACCCGAGAGCCAGGGGTTTCTGGATCCAGTGGGGGACTAGAGGAGAGCTTGGAGGAGCCGGTGATCCCATCAGAGGCAAATCCAGCCAACCCTAACCCCGCCTTTAAGGCCGCTCAGCGGGAAGACGACTCCCTTCAGGAATGCCGGGAAGAGGCTGAGAGAGGAGTTGTAGATGTGACCCCCCAGCACCCAGTTCGATTCTTCTGGCAAGATGGAGCCCTTTACAGGGAGTTTGCCCCTAAAGGTTTAGAGCAACCCTGGAAGGTGTGCCGGCAATTGGTGGTGCCACGGGGCTATCGAGAGCCAGTTCTTCAGCTGGCCCATGCTACGGCCTGGGGAGGACATTTGGGGCGGAAGCGTACTTTAACCCGCATCTCTAAAGAATTTTATTGGCCGTTGGTGGCTCAAGCCGTGAAAGATTACTGCCGTTCTTGTGATGTCTGCCAGAGAGTGGGATTCAATCGAGACCACCCTAATGCCCCATTGCAACCGTTACCAATTGTGGAGACACCTTTTGAACGTATTGGACTGGACGTGTTGGGTCCTTTCAATCCCCCTACACGATCCGGAAAGCGGTTTGTGTTAACAGTTATTGACTTTGCTACCCGCTATGCAGAGGCGGTTCCGTTGTCATCCATTACAGCCCCCATGCTGGCTAAAGCTATGTTGTCTATTTGTGCCCGCCTAGGAATGCCCCGGGGTGTCCTCTCGGATCGCGGACCAGGGTTTGTGTCCCAACTGTTCCAGAAGATGTGGGAGCTTGGCGGAGTGGAATATGCCTTCTCAGTGCCTTATCATCATCAGACTAACGGCTTAGTGGAACGTTTGAACCAAACTTTGGGGAAAATGATCCGAGCCTATGCTGTGGACCACCCTACTGACTGGGATCAAGGGCTACCCTTATTGCTCTTTGCTTATAGAGATGCTCCTCAAGAAAGTTTAGGATTTTCTCCTAATGAGTTGATGTTTGGGAGGGAGATTCGGGGACCCCTCACTTTGTTGCGAGAGGAATGGGAGGGACCCGTGGCCAAGACTTCTCCTTCAGTGGTGACTTTTATACGTAACCTCCAGCGAACGCTGCAGGGGGTCCAAGAAGCGGCCAGAGACCATCTTAGCCAGGCTCAGGCAAGCCAACAGGCCTGGTATGATCGGAAGGCCCGGGTGCGAGTGTTTCAACCCGGGGATAAGGTGTTGGTGTTAAAACAGCTTAAGCCGGACAAATTGGCTTTAAAATGGGAAGGACCATTAGTGGTTAAGCAGAGGGTGGGGGAGGTAAATTATCTCCTAGATTTTCCAGACACTCCACGACAACCTAAAGTGTTTCATGTAAATATGTTGAAACTGTATGTTGATCGCCAAAATTTTGTATTTGAACTTCAACCCGAGGCGGAAGAAGTGGGGGAACCTTTGGATATTCTAGCAGAGTTTCAGCAACCGGGAGGGGTGGAGAATGTGCTTCTGCCGTCGACCCTTACCCCGGAGCAACAGAGGGGGTTCCGACCGTTGCTGACGGAGTTTGAAGGTCTGTTTTCTACCACCCCAGGTAGAACCTCTTGGGCTCAGCATTCTATTCAGACAGGAACGCATCCCCCCATCCGCTCTTGCCCTTATAGGGCGACTGGGGCTCAAGCGGCTACGATTGAGCAGGAATTGCAAGCCATGCAGGATCTGGGAGTGATTCGGCCCTCTAACAGCTCCTGGTCCTCTCCCGTGGTACTGGTGGGAAAGCCCAATGGGGAAATACGCTTCTGTGTAGACTTCAGGAGGGTCAGTTCCTTGACCCAGTTGGACCCCTACCCTATGCCAAGGTCCGATCACTTGATAGAACAATTGGGCAGCGCCAAATTCATCACTACTCTAGATTTGACCAAGGGGTACTGGCAAGTGCCCTTGGATGAGGATGCCATTCCCAAGACGGCCTTTGTGACGCACAAGGGGTTGTTTGAGTTTACGGTACTCCCGTTTGGGTTAAAGAATGCCCCCTCCTCCTTCATGAGGATGATGGACAGGCTCCTGAATGGGTTAGGGGCTTTTGCCTGCGCTTATTTGGATGATTTGGCCATTTTTTCGCAAACTTGGGAAGAACATCTGGGGCATGTGCGACAAGTGTTTGAGCGCCTGCGGGAGGCTGGTTTGAAAGTGAAGGCCTCCAAATGCCAATTTGGGTTAGGAGAAGTGGTGTACCTGGGACATAGGGTGGGAGGTGGCCAGATCAAGCCGTTACAAGCGAAAGTGGAGTCTATTCGAAACTGGCCTATTCCTCGCACCAAGAAGCAAGTTCAGTCTTTTTTGGGCCTGGCGGGATATTATCGACGCTTTGTTCCTCATTTCAGTGCTTTGGCTGCCCCCCTAACGGACTTGTGTAAAAAGCGATGCCCCATCCAGGTGAGATGGACAAGGGAGTGCCAACAAGCCTTTGACTCCTTGAAAGGCCAGATGATGGAGGCTCCCATTTTGCAGGCTCCAGATTTTGATTTACCTTTCACCCTTCAGACGGATGCCTCCGAAACGGGGTTGGGGGCAGTGTTGCTTCAAGAAGGGGCCGATCATCAGCTTCATCCGGTGGCCTACCTGAGCAAGAAACTGTTGCCTCGAGAGAAGAGCTTGGCCACCATCGAGAAAGAGTGCTTGGCCATCGTGTGGGCCTTGGGAAAGTTGCGCCCCTATCTGTGGGGACGCCATTTCCATTTGCAGACTGATCATTCCCCTTTGTGTTGGCTGGATAGAGTGAAGGGGTCAAATGGGAAGCTACTTCGGTGGAGTTTGGCCCTTCAGGACTTTGATTTTACAGTGACTCATATTAAGGGACGCGACAATGTATTAGCAGATGGGTTGTCCCGGGCCTACCCGAACTAAAGAGGGTGGGGAGGGGACTCTGGAGATCCCCCTACTGAAGAGATGAAAGACTTGGAGGAAAACCCCCAAGTCTCATCTCCTTAAAGGGGGAGATGTGAAGGACATGGGTTTCTGGGGGCCTGGGCGCTTCCAGAGGAGGGAGGAGGATGCGCTAATTTGTTGACATATTTCTGAGCTACTTATCTCTTTAGTACCAGCCGAGAAAAGCAGGTGCTCAGTTAACGAGCAGAGGCTTAATGGCTTTCAGCTGAACAACCGTTAGGGAGGGTTTCGTTCCCAGGCTGTGCAAGGGTGGGGGCTAAGGAATGAGTGGCTGATAAACGAAAGCCTGAGGCGGGTGGATCATCTCTCTTCGGACCTGGATGCGGGGAAGAGGTGATCTTCGTCTGGCTGGATAGAGCCGGGTGTTAGATAGTGTTTTTATTGTTTTATATGCCTACTCGGTTTAAGGTTGCTTGACACTGTTAAGAGTGTGCCTAATTGGTGGGGAATGCCAATTGTTTTAGTGCTTGTGCCTGTTTTGTGCTGCTAACCTCACCTACCTCAATTCCCATCACCCCCCCCCCCCTTGCTCCCTTCTCCTACCAACCCTTTCCTGCTTTGACCAAGGCCTTAACTTAGGTTAGTGTGTAAATAAACTTGCTTTGGTCCTTAATTGCTGTGTGGTTATTTCAAGCGTTGGCTCAAGCCAGCTTTGGCTGGGGAACCGGGTGGCGGGACGGGGGTTGTCTGCCACGACAGGGGAACATGGTTTATGTTTCCTTGACAAAGACCATTACATCCAGCTTACCATTGTAAGCTGGTGCCTGACTGAACAGAGAGAGGTGACCAGGCAGTGAGGCTCCTGGCAAGGGGTGAGCAGGTACACTGGCTGCTGACATATTCAATGGAGCGCCAGAGGCCTTCCTCACCTGTTGCTTCTTCCAAGCTGGCCCAGGTCCCTTATCTGGGATGGGACAGAAGTGGTTTTGCAGCCAAACAGGGATGTGACTAGCAATATCTGGACTACGGCAAAGGTAATATGTGAGTGCATAGTGTGGCTTGGCTTGTTTTAGTGTGTCTGGATCTCTTAAACTCTGAAAACATCTTGTGTTTGACTGATCCATGAGGTCAGGCTCTGGTGGGTGCATAGTCCTCCTTGCCAGAAGGGGCTTGCACTTGCTAGAGAAAGGTGAACTGTTGTTCTTTTGTGTTCAAAAGCCACAAAGTGTCTTGTGGCATCTTGCAGACTCACAAATTATGCAAACTTGTGTGTGACTGACAACTTGCTCCACAATTGCAGAAACCTCCCCCTCCTAACAACTTCCCCCTTCCTGCCAATGATCCTGTTTTGTGTTTGTAATTACAATATGTTTATGTTAACACTTTAGGATTGCAGGCCCTACTGCATCAATGGGACTTCTGAGTAGACATGTATAATGTTACACTGTTCAACTTCCTTAAATTCTATCACAGTGAAGATTTATCATGAACAGCAATAAAATTAAATTAATGGCTCTGGAAGTACCTTCGTTTAAGGCTGCAATGCTATATTCATTTATCTGGGAGTAAGCTTCATTGAAATCAAGGGGACTTATTTCTGAGTTTTCTTTGGGCTGAGGGGCTGCAACCCTCTGATTGGGATTTCTGTTCTCTGCAAACTGAGGCAGTGTAAATTCAGGAGATATTTGGATAAAAAGAGGGAAAGATGTTTGTCTAGCATTGTGATAGTTTCTCATTGATAAACCAGAAGTTGAAACAAGATAAGAAGTGACTGCAACAAGCCTTTAGTCCATTTTGTTCCATGGCTAATTTTTGGAGGGTAATAGTATTTTATGCGCTTTCTGAATGTTAGTTTGCTAGTTTGTTGTACTAGATTTTTCTGTTCTTGTCAACTGCTTCATTTGTTCAGTGGTAGCAGTGTGCTGAATCTGTGAGTATAGATATGAGAAAAGTGATGGGAAAAGAGTGTTAAATGTTAGGAAAGGTGAGACTATGGTCATCCAGGAAAGGTGAGACTATGGCCCCCTCTACAAGAATTCGGTTTGGCGCCTGGTTGTCCGATTATGCGCATCTTCTTACAATCACTGTTACAATAATGACTATATGCAGGAGGCGGTTAAGCGCATAACTGGCCCGACGCTTTAAAGTGGCTGAAATGCGGAGAATTGCTTGTTTACATGGTCAAAATGCGCTTTAACAGCTGCAGAGCAGGAAAACTCGCTATTTAACGCGCATTCAATAGTGCGCATAATTGGAGAGAAAACGCGCCTCTACCCCCGATTTGCGCTCCACTCTTGTAGAGGTAAAAATTTTAATGAGACTTGAAAGAGCTTTAAACCTCTCGTGTAGAGGCACCCTATGATCATCCAGGAAAGGTGAGACTATGGTCATCCAGTGAAGGATTTGCAGTAAGAAAAGATATTTGAAAGAAGGGGAGACTGTACCACACATAGTATAACCAAAATCTTCAAAGTACAGCAAAAGCTACAAAAGTAGGAGTGAGTGAAGTTAATTTCAGATACATTAAATGTCTCACTTGTTCTTTATTTCAATGATTTTAACATTATTACATAGAACAGGTTTGTCTTAATTGTGAGCTGTAGAATCAGACATGTGACCATGGTCATGTTGGGGTGAGCACGCCCCCTTACGGGCTGGCCATGTTGGAGTGTTCTCCTTTTTGGTTTCCAAGATATGGTCATCCTAATTCTATGTAATAGGGAAGCTAGGCTAACGTGTTCAGTCCTTTTCTCTAGGAGCTGTACATTATGTGCATAATCCTCATGTCTTCTTACAGGGTAGGTAGTTTTTCGTGAAGGGGAGACTTGAGGAAAAATATAAACTCACTGCAATATCTTCTGAAGACTGAGACACTGGAATGAAAATTGGTGGATCACAAAGTGATGTGTCTCTTGAAGAATAATGTATTTGAATTAAAGTTACTGTACATGTTAAGCATAGTGTTCTACTGTTTCAGGTATGAGCCCCAGCTCAACAACTGCACCCAATTTAAGATGCTAAGAGCCTATCTACACTATTGCTTTAAAACAGTTTATAACAGTTTTAAACCAGTTAATAACCATTATTAACCGGTTTAAAACTGTTATAAACTGTTTTAAAGCAGTAGTGTAGATAGGCTCTCAGTTGCATACTGAAATTGTGCATAACTTTGCAGCCCCCTTCATAAATGATATGGAATTAGGAGTGAGCAGTGAAGTGGCCAGGTTTGCTGATGTCATCAAATTATTTAAGGCTATTAACCCGTAAAGGCATTGTGAATAGCTCCAAAGGGATCTCTCCAAGATGGGAGAGTGGGCATCCAAATGGCAGATGTGGTTCAATGTAAGCAAGTGTAAGGTGATGGACATAGGGGCAAAAAACAACAACCCAACTTCAAGTATAACCTGATGGGATCTGAGCTGGTGGTGACCGAACAAGAAGGAGATCTTAGGGTTGTGGTGGAAAGATCAATGAAAATGTCAACCCAGTGTGCGGACACTGTAAAGAAGGCAAACTTCATGTTAGGCATTATAAGAAAAAGTATTGAGAATGAAACTGCCAGTATCATATTGCCTTTATATAAACCTATGGTGCGACCACACTTAGAATACTGTGTACAGTTCTGTTCACCACACCTAAAAAAAGATATTATAGAGTGGGAAAAAGTGCAGAAAAGAGCAACTAAAATTATTAAGGTGTGGAGCATCTCCCCTATGAGGGAAGGGTACAACAGTTGGGATTGTTTAGCTTGGGAAAAAAGGCCAAGGGGAGGCCTGATAGAGGGGTACAAAATTATGCATGGTGTGGAGAATGTGGATAGGGAGACATTTTTCTCCCTCTCTCAAAATACTAGAAACCGGGTGCATCCCATGAAGCTGATTGGTGGGAGATTCAGGACAAATAAAGGAAGGACTTCTTCACACAGCACATAGTTAAATGATGGAATTCACTACCTCAAGTTGCAGTGATGGCCACCAATTTGGATGTCTTTAAAAGGGGGTTGGATAATTCCTGTTGGAGAAGGCTATGAATGGCTACTAGCCATGATGTTTAAGTGCTACCTCCAGTATCCGAGGCAGTAAGTCTGCGTGCACCATTTGCTGGGGAACATGGGTGGGTTGCGTTCGTTTCTTGCTTATGGGTCCCTGGTCGACAGCTGGTTGGCTACTGTGTGAACAGAGTGCTGGACTAGATGGACTCTTGGTCTGATCCAGCACGGCACTTCTTATTTTCTTATGTTCTTCCATTGGTATTCCTTGTTTTGAGTACTGTTCAAGTTGTACGGAAAGAAGAGGGAAATAAGTGAATAATCAGAGGTTTTGGTTTGTCCCCAGGCATCCTTGACTCAGAGTGCCTTTCCAGCTTTTATTACAACTTTAGGAAGAAAAAGGTGTGCTTGGCAATGCACCATGCTTGCCATGGCAATACTGGTTGATACCTGGTATAAGGAAATCTGAGCCACTTCTGTCATGCAGATGTTTAGAGTCTGTAGCTGACTGGTGATTAAAGGTTCCCCTCCATTTCATGGCTTTACAAAGCTGCTCCTTGCAGATAGCTAGATCAGACAGCAGCATGGTTTTCTTAAGTTTTACTTTGGATAAAAATGGCAATTTATTGGGGGTCAGAAGCATGATAAAACCAAAATCCCTCATCTTTGTGTAAAATAAAATGCTATGGTTAGAGAGATTTTGTTACATTTTGCAATTTTGCTGTCTCTTTTGAGCTATTGAGCAAGTCCCATTTATTTTAATGGGATTGTGCAGGAGTTTTGTCTGGCAGACTATGCTCACTAAAAATATATCACAAGTTCCTCACATTAGCAGTTTAAGCCAGCACATTCAGAGATGCTATGCAAATTTCGGTAGTACAGTTCCTACTGGCCAGATGAAGCAGCCTGACAGATTTTGGCTGTTCTTGCTATGGAACTCTATGGTAGTGTTGATTTAACCACAGGGGCCTTACAGATGAGATACTAAGCCACAGTTAGGGCTGCTTACCTTGTTGCAGTATGTGATTAGTGAAGGTCTGGTTATGTAGCAATCATGGATAGGGGAAATGCCCTACACAAGACATGCTAAGCCTTCATGGAGCAACCCATACAGAATTTAGGAGATTGACCAGGAGGAGCCTGCCCCCTGGCAGATGGCCATTTGTCCATCCTTGCAAGAGGAGGGGACTTCTGCTTTTGTGGTGGAGGCTAAGCAACAACCTAGCCCCCAAGAGTGGTAGCATCTTAAGTGGCAGGCCAGAACAATCCCTGTGAGAAGGAGTGCCTGGTTAAAACTTCACAGAGTAAAGGTCTTCTCATAAGCAGTGCCTCTCGTTTGAGGACAAGGACTTTCAGAAGTCTCTGATGTGCTGCAGCTGAGCCCTGGGTGGGCTGTGGAAGCTCCGGCTTATAAACCTCAGTCTTAGGCAAGGAAGGCTACTGGAACTATGGCTCAATTCGGACGACACAATAAACAACTGGTGTGGGGGAAACAATCATCAGTTGTTTTGACTATTGTGTCATTCCAATGCTGCCATAGTCAACTCAGCGCTGATCCTAATCCACACCACAGTTGATTATTTATTACCATGTTGTTTGGGAAGTACCCCCTAGGGTTAGGGTTAGTCAACCCACCATTGACTATTGTGTCGTCCGAACTGAGCCAATGTCTTTACATCTAGTACCTGATCACATTGCCTTGCCTCTGACTTCCTACTCTTCCCTCCATTAGATCCCCTGCAAGTAAATTCTGGATGACCTTGTGACTTTGTGTTCAGATTCTTCCTTGCTTCTTTGCTAGCTCTTGTTTGAACTTTGATGGCCTTGGCTTCAGATTGTCTGTTGACTTTGCGTTCGTACTCATCCTTGCCTGATGCTATGCTTTTTGTGTGAATTCTGCTGGCTTTGACCCTGGATTGCCTCTGGGTAAAAGCAAACTTAAGACTTACTTTGAGTAGACCCATTGAAATGAATGGGATTTAACTATGACTGGTTTAAGTTCCATTCATTTCAATGGATCTAATAAAAGTACGATTTATGTTGGATTTTACCCACTGGCTCTGTTACCATCTTCTCCAGCCTTGGCTCCTCCAAGAGCAGGACACACGAGCCATTTCCTCCCCGCAATGGTCCCAACGGAAGTCATTTCCTGCCCCCACTTGCAGATGCAATTAGGCCTGAGAGGGAAACTCCTGTTAGTGCCAGTGGGAGCTTCTTTCTTGGGGCTAATAGCTGTCATAGGTGGAATTTTGGTTGGAACTGCTGTAGGGTCACCGTTATTAATAACTTACAAACTTAAGTGGTGTGTCTTTTGTTGCATGTAGTTTGGCCCTTAGTCTGTTCTGGATATAGTTATATACTGTATAAGCAACAGTTCGGGTGGGATCAAGCCTTGCCTTGTCGTCTCATTTAAGTATAACCACAATAAATGGTAGAACTGTCAATAAATGCCGTAACAAACTATTTTGAATGGGAAGAGATGATGTGCCTTGCATTTACCGAGTGCCTGTTCTGAGCGCCTGTTCTATCTCTCCCCCCCCCCTTTCTCCCGTAGGTGGATGCAATCCGGGTTAATGTAAAGAGTGACTCTGAAAATCCTCAGTATCCAGTTTTATTTGTAGTTCGTCAGCAGACGGGAGTGCTGTCATGGCAGGTCCCGCTTATTTTTCGAGGCCTGTAAGTAGATATTTGATGCTCTTCTCTTTAAAGTTTCCTATATTTGATCTCATTGGCTGGAAAGGGGAAGATGGCATCTAATTGTATCACAGCCCCTCCCTTCCTTTCCCCTCCAAATAACCTATTACTAAAGATACAATATGGGAGGAGGTTGCAGGAATTCAAATTAGGCTCTACGGGGTGGTGTGATAGTTTCAGAATTCACTTAGGACTGTTGACTGCTGGTATGAAGAATCAAATAATCAATGGATTTGCATATTATGTGATGGGCATGATTCAGAACTCCAAAAACGACATGAATGACCACAAGTAGCACATCCAGTTTATATTTTTTTTATAGATTTACATTATTTTTTAATTATAAAATTTAAAATTTTATAGCTTTAAATTTTTTTAAACACATATAAACAGATTTCAAAATGTGAAACATTCCAGTATAAAACACCAGCTTCAGTCACAAATAAGAGTCTGCTACAATACCATTTAATAAGCTGAGTCAGAACCTTTCAGGAACAGGCCAAACCTCAATGAGGGAACAGGGATTAACAACCAACACTTGTATTCAACAATGAATAAACATGGCTTCTTACATCTCTACACTGATATCAGATTTTAGCTTATCAATAAACATTATCTCTTTAATCTTTCTTCTTTGGAGGCTCCATTCCACTGCTAGCACAGAGGATCTTCACTAACGTTGTTCTACCAACGTGTTTTACCTTCCTATGAAGGGACCAAGGTCTATCATGTGTTTCATTATGCTGAATATCAGCCAAGTGCCTCCTTATATCTTTTTAGAAGAGTCCTTCCAGTTTCGCCAATGTCCTTGCCGCTGGAGGCCTTCTATGTCCTTTCTCTCTCTCCAGTTTGCTCCCCCTATCTTGGATGGCAGGGACAGCTGCTCTCCCTCCAAGGTGACCCATCTCCCAAACTGCTATGGCCAACTTCTCCCTGTTTCTGCCCTTTGCTTTGCTGTTTCTTTCTTGGGTACTGAACACCCTCAATGAAGCGGAGCCCCAGGTCCAGCATGCTTAGCAAATGCTCTTTGCCCTCAGGATTTAGCTTTTGCGTTCCCCAAAAACTTGCGCTTCCCATGGCTTGCTCAAACAATCCTCCTCAGACCTCCTCACTTTCACCATCTTTCTGAGTTTGACCCTGGTTGCCTAAGCATCCTCTCTGCCTTCACTCTTTGGACCATTCCCACCAGAGCCGCCAGCTTCTTTAGCTAATAGTGACCCTGAAGTCTTTTTGCCTCACCGGAGGCCTCTTTTGGGGCCCTGTTGCCTACAAGTCCCCCAACATTCTCTCCTCCACCTTCTCTTCCTTTTCCAAAATCTTCTCCATGCTCTTCCCCTTCCCCTTTCACTGCTGGTCAGAACCGTCCCCTGCTCTCCTCCTGCTCCTGCTCCCCCAAACTCCCCCAGTAGCTCCACTCCCTCTCATCCTCCCACTGGCTCCTTTTCCCCTCCCTTCCAGCAGGTCCCATCAGCCTTGTGAAGCAATGAAACCCCCACATCAGCCAGCCATGGGAGAAGCCAGTGCATTTGCTGTGTGGAAATGCAGCACACCTTACGTATTTCCTCTTTACCACCACAGAACCTGTGTTCAGTTGAATTAGTATGAAACATGCAGCACAGATTGTATAGCCTGAAACCAGGGTGGATTTGATTTAAATCGATTTGATTTAAATCACTACCAGGGTGGATTTGATTTAAATCACGATTTTAATCACTACTCAGAAAGACTCAGTTTAATCATGTGACTTCCCTCCCCCCCAAAAAGTGCACTCTTCCTCGCTATAAGCTTAATACATATTTTACATAACTCAAGAGTTACCAAAGCCTCATTTTTGCTGGTATAATCTTAATATTTACAAGCAGATGCAGGTTTCATTTTTAGCTTCTTGTGCAGATCTATCTCACTCCCAACAATCTATTCATTGAATATTTTGAAACTTAGCACTTCAGAGGTAGGGGGTTGATTCTGTGTGCATAGATTTGCAAAGAAACAATGGGATTGTGATCTCTGCAGACACAAATTCACAGTTTTGAGAATTGTAAAGCCAAGCATCTATGATAATATCTTCTAGATAGAAAAATTGCCCAATAATCTTACAGAAATCTCTGGAAGAGCATGACATTGTGAATGGATTAATGGAATTCATTTACCAAAAATGTAAACATTGCATGAATATACAGCCCTATGCTACATAATTAAAAACTAATCCTTATTTCATGATGAATAACCTTTGGACTATAACGTATCTAAAATAGAAAACTATTTTTAGATAGATTTTTCCTCAAAAACCATTTTATTAAAAAATCCAATTTAAATTTTAAAAATCCAATTTAAATAAAAACAAAGCCAAGTTAAATTTTAAAAATCCATTTTTTTTTAAATTTTAAAAAAATCATTGATTTTTATCCACCCTGCCTGAAACTGTCTGGCACAATTTGGAGAGGTAGATGCCTGATCATAAAAAGGCACTGAAAATGCCTTATTTATTAATTGCATTTTTATACCACCCAATAGCCATAGTTCTCTAGGCCGTTCACAACAATTAAACCGTAAAATATAACAATACCGTAAAACATAATATAAAACCTTTAAACGTTTAAAACATCCTGAGACATCTGTCACCTCCCTGCTGCTAGCCTGAACACATAGCGCAGGACCACATTGGTTTCAGAAAGCCATTTCCTTGTGGAAGAGGTAAAAGTTAATTCTGGGCGTGAGCTCTAAGTAACAGAGGCTGGAACCCCAGGCATACCTGAGAGAACGCTGGGCCTGAACCAATCAGGGGGAGCGCTGCATGATCCAATAGATCTGCTCCTGCGTGGACCCTGTTGGCTCAGCATTCTCCCTGGCAAAACCTATTTGACTCTTCCTCTCCTCCCAGCCCCATTTGCCTTTTTGCCTGTCAAGCCAAACCTGCTTGTTATTGTCCTCATTGTTCATCTCCCTCCCTGCCAGTTGATTGTCTCTTATACCACAGCAGGAGTACCCATCCCAGTTAAATTCTTTGAAAGACCAGAACCTTTATACTCCCTGATTCCTGTAAGCAGAGAATTACTACCTTATATCCAGGAAGCAACAAGGTAGTGTCTGACCAGTCATGGTATCTGTTATAACCCAGACCAGCGGGGTCCAACCTTTTGGGGCCCTGGACACCACCATAAATTAGCTGATGTGGAGATGGAGGTGGGGGGCGGCAATCACAAAAATGTGGGGAGCACTGATTTTTTCTGTGTTTCTGTGTGTGCATGAATGTGTACCTTGCATATACACTACTCTCTCTCTGTCTCTGACTCCTCTTTCTTTCCTTCCTTCCTTCCTTCCTTCCTTCCTTCCTTCCTTCCGCCCATCCATCTCTCTGTCTCTTCTCTCTCTCGTTTCTTTTTTGTCTCCTCCTCCTAGAATAGTAGAGTTGGAAGGGGCCTGTCAGGCCATCGAGTCCAACCCCCTGCTCAATGCAGGAATCCGCCTTAAAGCATCCCTGACAGTTGGTTGTCCAGCTGCCTCTTGAATGCCTCTAGTGCAGGAGAGCCCACCACCTCCCTAGGTAATTGCTTCCATTGCCGTATTGCTCTAACAGTCAGGAAGTTTTCCTGATGTCCAGCCGGAATCTGGCTTCCTGTAACTTGAGCCCATTATTCCACGTCCTGCACTCTGGGATGATCAAGAAGAGATCCTGGCCCTCCTCTGTGTGACAACCTTTCAAGTATTTGAAGCGTGTTATCATGTCTCCCCTCAGTCTTCTCTTGTCCAAGCTAAACATGCCCAGTTCTTTCAGTCCCTCCTCATAGGGCTTTGTTTCCAGACCCCTGATCATCCTCATTGCCCTCCTCTGAACACTCTCCAGTTTGTCTGCATCCTTCTTGAAGTGTGGAGCCCAGAACTGGATGCAATACTCAAGCTGAGGCCTAACCAGTGCCGAATAGAGGGGAACCAGTACCTTTTCACAATTTGGAAGCTATACTTCTATTAATGCAGGCCAAAATAGCATTTGCTTTTTTTGCAGCCACATCACACTGTTGGCTCATCTTCAGCTTATGGTCTACAACAATTCCAATATCCTTCTTGCTTGTAGGATTGCTGAGCCAAGTATCCCCCATCTTGTAACTGCACATTTGTTTTCTTTTTTCTAGGTGTAGAATTTGGCATTTATTCCTATTAAATTTCATTCTGTTGTTTTCAGCCCAGCCCTCCAGTCTATCAAGATCACTTTGAAGTTTGTTTCTGTCTTCAAGGGTATTAGCTATCCCACCCAATTTTGTGTCATCTGCAAATTTGATAAGCATTCCCTGCACCTCCTCATCCAAATCTTTAATAAAACTGTTGAAGAGCACTAGGCTCAAGACCGAGCCTTGCAGTACCCCACTCATAAACTCCCCCCAGTTTGAGAAGATACCACTGAGAAGCACTCTTGGAGTCTGATTCTGTAGCCAACTGTGGATCCACCTAATAGTTGTTCCATCTAGCCCACTTTTAGCTAGTTTGTGAATCAGACTGTCATGGGGCAATTTGTCAAAAGCTTTGCTGAAGTCAAGATATACTATATACACAGCACTCCCACAGACCACAAGGGAGGTTACCTGATCAAAAATGAGATCAGATTAGTCTGACAGGATTTGTTCTTGACAAATCCATGCTGGCATCTGGTAATCACTGCATTGTTTTCAAGGTGCTTACAGATTGACTTCTTTATAATCTGCTCCAATATTTTCCCAGGGATGGACGTGAGACTGACTGGTCTGTAGTTCTCAGGTTCCTCCTTTGTGCCCTTTCTGAAGATAGGAACAACACTAGATCTCCTCCTGTCATTGGGCACGTCACCCATCTTCCATGATTTCGCAAAGATAATAGACAGTGGTTATGAGAGTTCTTCTGCTAGTTCCTTTATTTACGGTGACCATATTTTGGAAACCAAAACGGAGAATAACATGGTTGGCCCCCAAGGGGGCATCCCCGCCAATATGTCCACCCCCAGATGGTGTGCCCAGCACCAAGGGGGTGTGCCCACCGGAACATAGCCTTGGTCACATGACTGATTTTACAGCACACAATTAAGACTAATCTGTTCTACGTAACATCTTAATGTTCAAATCACTGAAATAACAAGTGAGACATCCAATGTATCTGAAATTAACTTCACTCCTACTTTTGTAACTTTTGCTGTACTTTGTTGCTGTACTCTGTGTGATACATTGTTCCCTTCCCTCAAATATCTTTTCTGATTGTATCCTCACTCCGCTGCAAGCTGCTGCTTAATAGGGCTTGTTGCCAGTTGGCCGGCCTGCTGGCTAATTTTTTTATTTCTTTTTAGTTTTAAAGTTCAATTTTGTTTTGAAACTTGCTAAAAATCAGCAGATGAACAGGTCTGCTTGAAATTTGGCATGGCTAAAGCCCTACTTAAGATCTACAGTATCATGATGCCAAGTTTCATCTCCTTATCTTTAAAAATAATATTTTTTTAAAAAAATAATAATTTTAAAACGTTAATTTTATTTTAAAAATCCTAAAAATCAATGGATGAACGGATCTCCTTCAAATGTGGTATGGCTAAAGCCCTACGTAGGAGCTATCAAAGTGCCAAGTTTAATCTCATTATCTTTAAAAATGATGGATCTGTAAGCATTTTTGTTAATTCCCTTTGGCTATACAGTAGAACTGCCCTTTCAGTGGGGGAAGGATGGGAAAAATCTGGATTTTTCTTCAAATTTAATAATTCCCCCCCTTCCCAGTTTTGTTACCAAAACTTCTGAAATGTCCTGGTTTTACTTGACATATGGTCACCCTACCTCAAACTGCAATCCTGCCCCTTCAGCTTGTACCTCACTTTTTCCATGTGGGTCATAGACTCTCTTTTGAGAGAAGGCTGAGCCAGAGTAGGAATTGAGCACTTCGGCCTTTTCTTTGTCATCTGTTATCAATTTGCCATCCTCATTATGCAGTTGAACCACCATTCACATATCTGAAGAAAACCTTTTTTTTGCTTTTAGCATCCCTCCCTACTCTCAGCTCATTCTCAGCTTTCGCCTTCCTGACGCCATTTCAGCACTTCTCTGCTACCTGTCTGTACTTTTCTTTTGTAACCTGGCCTTCCTTCCACTTCCTATATGTATCCTTCTTTGTTTTCAGGTCATCTCTAAGCTTTTTGTGGAGCCACATTGGTTTCTTCTGTTGTCTTCTATCCTTTTTCCTTGTTGGAATTGTTTGTAATTGGGCCTTTAAAATTTCCTTTTTTAAAAACTCCCACCCATCTTGGACTCTTTTTCTCATTAGGGTCATTTGCCATGGGATCTTACTTATCATAGTTCTGAGGTTATTAAAATCGGCTTTCCTGAAATCCAGAGTACGCGTATGGCTACACTCAGCTATTGCTTCTTTTAAAATCAAGAACTGAAGTATGACATGGTCACTTTCCCCCAGAGTTCCTGTAACTGCCACTTTATCCACCTAGTCATCCCTATTGGTCAGTATCAAGTCAAGGATAGCCATTCCTCTAGTTCCTTCCTCTACTTTCTGAAGGAGAAAGTTATCAGCCACACATGTCAGGAATTTCTTGGAGGGGCCACTTTTGGCAGAATTTGTCTCCCAACAGATATTGGGGTAATTGAAGTCCCCCATTATTGCTACTTCGGATTTCCTTGAAACACTGGCAATTTGCTTTTCAAAAGTTTCATCCTCATCTCCTTGGTTGTGTGGTCGGTAGTAGACTCCGACTATCATGCTCCTTTTATTCCTTTCCCCATTTATTTTAATCCAGATTCTCTGAATGGGGCTCCCAGACTCATCCTCATGTATTTCTGTGCAAGGAGAAGTATTTTTAACATATAGTGCAACTCTGCCTCCCTTTCTATTTCTTCTGTTCTTTTTGAACAAGTTATATCCTTCAGTTGCTGTATTCCAGTCATGGGAGTCATTCCACCAAGTTTCAGTTATACCTATCAAGTCGTATTTGCCTTCATGTATTAAGAGTTCAAGTTCGTTCTGTTGTTTCCCATACTCTGGGCATTAGTAGATAGATATCATCTAGCTTTATGGTCTGACTTCTTTCTTGCATTATTGTGAAAACTATTTTGGCACGCTATTAGAGCTCTTCTCTCTGTTATGGTGCATAAGCCTTCATCCATTGTTGCCTCCAAGTTTATGTCTCCTCCATAGGATTCAGTTTAAAGTCCTCCTGATGAAATTCTTCATGCTGTGGCCTAACACAATCTTCCCAGCCCGTGTGAGGTGCAACCCGTCCCTTGACAGCAGCCCATCTTCCAAGTAGTGTAGCCTTTGGTCCCAGAATCCAAATCCCTCACATCGGCATCACCTTCATAGCCAGTCGTTCACCCGGAGTATTTTTCTTTCCCTTTCTATTCCTCTTCCAAGAACTGGGTGGATGGATGAGAAAACTATCTGGGCCCCAAAGATCTTGAGTTTCATTCCCAGACCTTCAAAGTCTGATGTGATTCCTTTGTAGCTCCTCTCTTTCTCTCTTTCTTTCTCTGGCTCCTCTCTCTCTCTCTCTCTCTCCCCCTTCCTTCCTTCCCTCCCTCTGGTCCCTTCCTTCCTTCTGCCTGCCTGCCTGCCTTCCCTTCTTCCTTCCCTCTGGTGTCCCTTCCTCCCTTCCTTCCTTCCTTCCTTCCTTCCCTCTTCCTTCCTTCCTCTGATTCCTTGACTCCTTAGTTCCTTGACTCCTCTCTCTCTCTCTCTCTCTCTCTCTCTCTCTGGGTTATTTGTATCTGGAGTCCTGGGACAGAATACCTGCAAGAGTTCTGAGAAGGTAAATGTTAACAATATGCTCTAGGCCGAGCAGTTTGTGTCAAGTACTCTTTCACCAAAGTTCCCGGTTCTGTGCTCTAAGTATGTTCAACATGAAGCTGGAATAATATAGCCCCATGCCATAATCCTATGGTCTCCCTGACTAGGACTTACTGCTAGTGGTGTGCTGTGATTGGGTGCTGGGTTAGTCTGAATCCTATGCTCCATTGTGATGACGTGGGTGGGATGATCAATTAGGGAGCACTGGGGATTTGCCCTTCATTGAGTTCAGGGTTAGGGTTATGCAAAATCCTTACTCTGCAGTCAGCTCAAAGATGCACCATCATTGGTGGTGGGAATGTAGTCTGAAGTGGTTTAGGACTTCCTCTCTCCTGCCCAAGTCTTCCCCTCCCATTTTTGGCCATTGTGCTAGGGGAATTGTGATGGTGGTGCAGATTATGGATTGGGGAGAAATTAATTTGATGCATATTTTAATGGCAATTTACCTAATTTTGCACTTTCAAATCAATATGCCAACCAAAATTAAGTTATCCTTCAAAATTTGCACTTCACCAAATTTTGTAATGGAGTTCTTCAATTTAAAATTGTGTACAAAGATGTGAATATTATTGAAAGGTGCATATAAAAATACATATATTAGTTAAAATAACATTGCAAATGCATTATTTCAGGAAAAGTGTTTGCAAAAATATTTGTGGTAGGCAAAATTGAATACAAAATCCATGTATTAGGAGAAATGTGCACAATAATATTCATCCGGGTTTTTTTCATCCTCAAACTTTGGAACAAAACAAATTTAGGTTTGGAAAAAATAGGAACTGGGAGAAACTGAAATTGACAGACTCCTCTATCCCTAGTGCAAAAAGTTGTGCCAGCGCATCTGAAGTTCTGCCTGCATCATGTGGCTTCTGCCCACATCCTTGAGGGTGGCACAACGTGGCTGTCGTCCATCTGGAATACAGCATTATGGCCATACTTTAGCATATGAAAATTAGTGGGTTTTATGCTTCGTTTGTGCTTGCAGTTACCAAAGAAGTTATAACTACACGGAAGTCAGCCGTACCCTCTGCCCGTCAGAGCCCACATCTGTGAGTGGACCTTCAGAGCAGATTTTATTTGTTGATGTGGCTTCCATGGCCCTCTCTAATGCTCAGTATATACTGCAAGTTACCAGGATCAAGAACTTCCAACTTAGGTGAGTAGCTGGCATTCCAGTCCCTATCTGAAAATGTGTGTTCTTTCTGTTTGTTTCTGATGTGGTAGAATCAGTTCATGTTGCGCTAGGATAGCCTTGCTTTTAGGAACTGGGACTGTAAATCAGGTGCACATCAGTATGCACATTCAGCTATTGATCTAAATTGGAGGTGGGCAACTTCAGGGAGCCCAGAGCCACTTTTAACCACCCCCTTGTCCCCCCCCCCCAACACCTTCTAGGCCACACTCCTGCTCCTGCTGTGCGGCTGAATTTGGTGGTGGCAGCAGCACAAAGATTTTACCTGCGTACTCCTCTGCAGGAGTTTGCCACTGACATCCAATGGCAAATCACCCATGTTTTTGCTGCTGTGGATGTTGGCAGAGGGTAGCAGCAGGGGCACAGGCCACAGGTCACCCACCCCAGATCTTCCATGGAATGAGATGCTATCTATTATGTTCAATAAAATGTGTAAGGCTCTCTCTGTTCAATGGGGTTTACTCAAAGGTAAGCATGCATCAGATTTTAGTTTGACTTGGATGTAAATGCAGTTGGAATCAATGGGATTTACTCTGGAGTAAGGGGACCAGCAGATCTCTATTTTATGAACTTGAGATGCACAGCTTCCCATGATCAAAGGAAAGGAAAATGGATCCTTCACAAATGCAAACAGGTGGAAGATCACACTGGTGGACTATCAGGAAAAGGGTTCCTAAAAAAATCAAGGCATGAACTGATCTGATTCAAACGTTGCATGCCGAAAGCTCTACTTAAGAGCTCTCAAGGTCCCAAATTTCATCCCTTTATCTTTAAAAATTACTCGGATGTAAGCATTCTTGTACATTCTAATAGGAGCTTCAATGAGCGAGGGGGGAAGGCTGCCATGTCGTTCACAATGTCCATCAACAACAAGAACCAATGAACTGGAGGGGGAAGAAAAAGGAGTGGGGTGAGGTGAGGCGAGCGCAATAGTAGCAGGAGAACAAACAAGTGGAAAGAGAGCTCACCGGTATAGCTATGATCATGCAAGGAAGAGCGCTTGCAGCGCTTATGAAATGAAGGTAAAAAACACGGAGGCAAACCTGGGGGAAAAATAAGTGTGATGGAGCCCTTCATCTCCATCTGCCCTTAAGTCATCTCCTATTTTGTTTCATCGTTCTCAGCTCTGGGGTAGCATGGAACTGTATGAGCTCTACTCAGGAGAGAGCTATCAGGAGCAATCATGTCAACCATCTGGGTCATTTATGCATTCCACAGATCAACCAGGGTTTCGACAGGAGCTCCATCTTTATCAGCCAAAAAACTCCCCAGAGCCCTCTGGAAACCATCTGGATCCATTAGTCTCCCGGGGCGGACCATCTTAATAGGTCCCCACCCTTGCAGAGAGGAAAAGACGCTGTAAGTCTAAACCTCATTAAGCAATGATCATGACAAAGGGACTGATGTGAGGTCTCCCACCCTCAGATCTCCATGTCCAGTAGCGAAAACCAGGTCTACATTATGCCCTGCTACATGCATTGGGCTGATGGCATGTTGGGACAGTCCCATAGTTGTTATCATGGAGACCATGAAATCCTGAGCTGCCTTGGATAAGATGCCCTCGGCATGAATGTTGACATCCCCCAGAACCAACAGTCTGGGGGATCTCAGCAGTCTATTGAGTGGGTGGTACACCAATAGAATCCCTAATCTGTCCCGCTGACCCAGCATAAGGTGCAAACATTCCAGACCAGTAGTCACATGGACAGGGAGCCTGCAGAGGGAGATGGAGTTCCTACAGACCACAGCAACCCCTACTTCCCAGACCTCAAGTCTACCCTGATGCTGAACCAAGTACCCCGGTGGGCATAGCTGGGAGAGACTGACTCCTCGCTGCTCTCCCACCAAGGTCTCGGTTATACATGCCAGATCGGCTGCTTCATCCACTATTAAGTTGTGGATGAGGGAGGTCTTATTATGCACCAATCTGGCATTTAAAAGCAGCATCCGGAGGCCTGAGGGCTGGCTGATAGGTCAACCAACAAACTGGAGGTTTTGGGGAGGACTGGAACAGCAAACTGGAGGTTGCGGGGAGGACTGGAACAGCCATTAACTGTCTGGGCCACATTTCCCTTACCTGGCAAGTCCTCCTCACAATGCCATATCTCCCTCTACCCATCACTACTCTGATTGGGCCCCCCTCAAATCCCCCCACTTGACTCTCCCAGGCACATAATTCAGGACCCACAAAAAGCCAGGTAGGGGGAGAAAAAGTCCCCCCTCCTGCAGCAGGCACTGGCTCTCCCAGTACACCTCAGCCAGCCAGTTTATGTATCCCCTTCCAGGGAGGGGGACAGGTGGAGGATGTCAGCAGCAGCAGTAGCTACCTGGGGGCCTGGTCCTGCAGGGCGTGGCACTCTACTGAGCAGAAGTCCAACAGGGAGAGGGCGGTGGTGGTAGCAGAGCAGCAGCAGGCAGGCAGGCAGCTCTCCCTCTTCCGTGGGGGTGGGGGTGGGGGTGGTCCCTCCTCCTGCAGGCACTGGCTATTAAATGAAGGAATTAAGATGGTGGTAATAAAAAGACAACTGAGGATGCTTGTAAGGCTTTCATACAAGATATAAGTCTTAAAGCCTCCTCCAGATTAAAGAAATCAAATAATCAAACCAATATAGAGCTATTGAAAAAACTTCCAAAGTTTAGAAAGGCAGAATAACAAAACAGGTTATCCTCAAGAACAAATTGAATTGGAACCATCTAGAGGACAATGAAATTTATAAAATACAACTGAATCTAGTAAGACTTTAGGTTTTACAAAGCTGTTGTATTTTGGGAAAAAATAGCAAAGCAGATAGATTGCTTGCACACTATGTTGCAAAGGAGAAAAATGCCGCCTTTAATATCCGATTAGAATATTAGTATTATTAAATAGTGGAGAATGGGGAAGCCCTGCTGGGACACTTGGTAAGATGCAGATTCCGTCTCTGGATATCAAAGGGAAAGATGGAAATACATTAAAAAGCAGCTCCTAGAGCTGTAAACATGTTTTGGACTTGAGAACGTACACATCGTTGCAACAGCTGCTGGCATAGGCTACAGCCACTGGCTGGCCGCTGTGTTGCTGTCATCTCATAGCATTGGAGAAGGAAGCTCTCTGCAGCTGATTACCTGAGAGAGACTGCTTCCATCTCAGGTAGCTGAGGATGTCATGGGAGTCTGCTGTGTGTGTGTGTGGAGTCCAACAGACTTCCCCCCCCCCCCCCGATCCCATTGACCTCACTCACCAAGCCACGGGGCACTTGCAGACCTGTTGACTGAGCCAAGCAGCCACCCATCCATTTAGCAAGCCACCATTTTAGTAAAAGTGACAGCTTGGAATTTTCTGGGGAAGCAATGTTACGTAATGTTGTGTAAACAGCCCCTTTACGGATGCCATTCCTGCATCGTTACATTCTCAGAAACCATGCATCATTACTTTCTTAGAAATGGTGGATTGCTAAAGGAGATGGGTGGCCCTGCAGCATTGCTGGGTGCTCATTGGTCCAATTAGAGGCTTGCACGGTGTAGTGAACAAGGGCAGGCGGCGGTGGCAGCTCTGAGAATGCCTGGCAGAACCAGGCTTGGTGAGTCCATCCATCCCTAGCTGCAAGATGCTTTCTATCCTAGCCAGATCATGGAAAGGAGGCGGTGGTAGCAGCGGCGGCAGTAGCAATAGGCAGGCCTGCAGGGAAGCAAGCAAGTCATCTAGCAGGGAAAGGGTGCCCTGCAGCCGAATGCTTTCCATAGTGAATTTCCAGACCTGTCCCTGGTGGATAATGGATAGGTTGTTGGAATCGTTACTGTGAGCCCGAGATGCCATTTTGTATACCCCCAAAACCTTCCCAATGGATGGGCTGCAGTTTGTGTTTCCATGAGCAAGAGGAAAATGCATGACGTCAGGCAATGCAGACCTTAGATTCTGAGAACACTTTCTTCTACCAAAGATAAACATTATTGTTACTCAGGGCATGCAATTAAATGAATGTTTCATCATACAGTTTCTTCGCAATTTTGTTTTGGCACCTACTATATTTTTACCACTTATGTGTTTATTTGTCATATTGAATGAAGTTAATTTGAAAAGATGAAGCAAGCTGTGGATGAATAAAGGTTAGTTTTTGGAAAAGCTGCTGCCTGCCAGCATTCTGTGTGTTTTAGTTTTCAAATGGATATCCATACAAATTGCCTCCTTTCTTTTCAGGACGAGCACTTCTTTTAGCTTCACAGCCAGCCCTTCCCAACCTCAGGCAAGTAAGAGTACTATTAGTTGCATGTGCTATGGGATACATACATCTTTTCAGTGGCAGATTAGTTCCAGTCAACATGTGGTGGGCAGGAAGGTGAAGCCACCGTGGTCTATTGTGTGTCTATCCCCCATACTGAGCTAACTTGTTCAGCAAACTCCCAAGTTTTAGGTATATATACCTGGTGCTAGGGGTGACCAAGACGAGTTTGCGATTCTGTTGGTGTACTTCCCACTCTGCTGTCCAACCATCCATCTGCCATAGCTGGGTGAGGTGGTCTTGAAGATGGGTTTGGAGTCCCCCAGACAGATTATGTGGTTATAAAGATCTAATAGTAAAAAATAGGGTTTTAACTCATATTGAAACTGAAAAGTGAAAAAGAACTGAAAATTTGTAATAGTTTGAGTATTTTCAGGTTAGCCTTTTTGTTTCTTTAATCAGTTGAAAAAAGATACAGAATTTTAAAAATACCAATAATATAATATTGCATTTGTGCCATTTCACATTCAAAATGTCATGTAAATATAGAATACCACGGACAGCGAATAGATAAAAAAGTCATTTTTTGTTAGTAGAATACAACTTTTTCCTTTAAATGAATATTTGTGAGACTAGTTATGTAATGATATAGAAGTGATATATGATGCAATTATTTCTGTAATTATAAGTGAAATAAAATTACAATCCTCAATGTTGGAAGGGCCATAAAAGTTGAGGTGATTTCTTTCAGACATTGCGGTGATTAGAAGCTCAAAAAGGGAGTGATCTTTAAGCGTAACATGACTTACTTCCTTTACCAAATCACCACTAGTCTTAATAAGGAATTCCTACCTACTCATAATCCTGTTTTGATTTTATTTGCTTTTGAACCTTTGTATTTTTCTGTGGTTGATTATTTGGAGACAAGCCTCTTCTGTGTTCTCTTCTTTTAAAGGTGTATTATCCCTAGATGCAAATGCATAGGTTCCCTGTCATTCAGTCTTTCATGCAGTTGTTCTCGCTAGTCTCAGCCCAGTATTTGCGAACGAACTGTTCCATCCCTCCCTTCAAAACTTCTGCTTTTGGCAGTGTGCACGTTGTCTGAGTTCCTTCATGATAAACATGGGCAGTGGTGGTGTAAATACAGCAATATTGCTTCTGTTTGTTTTATTGGAGCAATGCTTTGTGCTCTTTAATGGAGAAGCATTTCAAATATTAAAGATAAATAAACAAAAGGTGATCTTCTCCCCACTGGTTAATGAAGGGGGGGGCGTTTCTGAGGTCACAGCACTGCAGCCCTCGTTCGTAATAAGGATCTTTAAGAAAACAGGTTTGTCTGGATTTCAAAATGATGTTTACTGTGATTTTTGACCAGAACATGGGCTGATTGTAGTCAGTGGAAAATGAAACTGTAACAACATTTTTTTGAGCCTGTGAAAATGGTTACGAAAAGGCACATAAACTAGAAACTAGGGATTAATAGGCCATTACACAAGTTATGTTCTTTGTGTTTACTTAAAACATTGTGCAGGACTATTGTTTTCTGCACAGATCGAATATATGTATAATGAACCAGTTATAAGAATCAGCAGCCATGAGCAAAAATCCTGAATATTATGTAACAAGCTGCATGGATTTCCTCAAGCAGCTCATGGGACTTGCAAATCATGTGTGATCATAGCAATCAATTCACACAACCAGTTTTAATTTACCACTTGAAGTTAGTCTGTATTAGGGAAACCAAACAATAAACTCCAAAATGGTCGCATGGATTTGAAGACATCTGAAAATGAAAATGCACACAGAATTAACTGGAGTAACTGGCTAGTTTGCCAAATTTGAAGCGATGAGAAAATGTAAAAATAGAGATATTGTTTAAACCACAAAATGTCACAATGTATAGTTATTTCCCCCCCGCCTATAGTCTAAAGTAATAAGCTCAAAGAACTCTATTATCTTGGGGCTAAAGTAGGCGCTATGTGAAATATATAACACACTTGCTATTCTTTTTACCTTGAAGTAAGCCTGCAGGGCCCTGATCTGGATTGTTGCCATTGGGTGCTATTAGGAGAGGTTTAAACCTTCCTCTTACCCACCCACTTCCCCCACAATTCCGCCTCCCCCCCCCCAGCAGGGGCTTAAAAGGGAGCACCTCTTTTGGTACCAGTTGAGGGTTTTTTCCAACCCACATGGTTGGGGGAGAATTTAGAGGGAAAGTGTCTGGATGAAGTTTAACCTCCCATACCTACATGTGGTCCCAAGATCAGCGCCCCGCATGCATACTTTAAATGTTAAGCGTTGACTACGTCGCATGTACCACTTCCTTCTCATTCCGCTGCCCCTTCATTCTACTCAACTGGGGGTAATTTCAACAAAACTCGCATGCCCACTCCTGTGGTTGGTCCCATTGCCACAGTTTCCTATACAATATTCATCCAGGTTGCTCTGAGCGATGCCTGTGAGGAATGCAAGATGAGACAGCTGCTGCAGACATGGCTTAAAGCGGGCAGCCCCAAGACACGAAAGTGTTTTTTTTTAAATGCGGCCTTGTTCAACTCTTAGTGAGTGGGGAGGTGTGGATTGACGTGCCATGACGCCTGGGAGCATCATCATGGAATGGTGAGAAAGGGGGAAATATTTCCTTGGTCAGGTACAAGGCTGGTTTTGCTACCTCTTCCAAAGCTTCAGAGATATAACAGTATTTATTTCATTTTCGTCCGTGTTGGAACTCAAGGCAGTGTATATTGAAAGTTCCCAAGGAGTTCCTGACACTGACCAGTTTGAGACTTGCTTAGCTTTAGCAAAGTTGCTGTATCATGTGACTTCAGACCAATACTCTGGGCTGAGAAACTTCCTTCACTTGGCTTCTCCAATGGGTTGCACTTTTCTCATGTTCTAAGGATGCCTTTCCAGTATGTAGCAGAAAGAATCCTGAAATCCTCTCCTCTTTCCATAGTATTTCCTGTACAAGTTTCCTCCAGATGTGGATTCTGTCATTGTCAGAGTGATTTCTGACACAGTCTACCCATGCTCTGTTGTCTCCATCCAGGACATTGTGGTAAGCTGGGTAGGAGTAGTGGCCTATAAGGACCAGGTGAAATATTTGGTGTCGTATTTCTATGTTTAACACGGCACTTCCTTAATCATATTTAAGATATTGGGGGCTTAGTCTTGCCTTATTTAGTTTGACTGGTTTGCATAGGAATTTCCTGCTAAATATGGAGAGAAACGCTTGTGAGCTGCAGCTGTGCTATTCCTCATCATAGAAGTCAGTTGTAGTGAGATGAGTTAACAATGGTTCTCAACCTTCCAAGACCCAACCCAGAACATTTTCAGCACACTTCTGCTTTTTAAAAACTTTATTTGTATTGCAATAGATGCTTGTTATTGCAATCTTAATCCAATAGTAAATTTACCCCTAATCCAGAGTTATTCAATATGCCTAGAGGGGACAGAATTGTAAACTGAGGTCAAAGGAAAATTAAATGCAGAAATTACTGTAAGGACCATATTAACAGTGGCCATTCACAAAGCAGTTATTGCTGAAGACTTACATATAAAAAAACCTTTTATTCTGAGTCCTCTAATCTCCCTTTGAAGTGCCTTTGCTCCGCAAGGGTCACTTGAAGGTCAGTGATAGATTGCCCTGAACAGCTGAAGAGTTCTTCCACTGGGTGGTTGTTGTTTTTTTTTTTTTTAGTGTTGCCATATCTGAAGTCAGATTTGTGTCCATTATTCTTTCCTATAGACCTGTTTGCCTTAGTAGAATATAGAAGGGCAATCCTGGGGCTGTCTTCACGGCGCCAAGTTGGCATCACCTCTGTCCAAAAACCCTGTAATTGTCCTCACCCGAGGATGGAGCGTAGGGTTTCTGGCAGCCATCTGGGTACTGGAGCTGCCCCCCTTGCCCTCTTCTTGGTGGAAGGCGACCAGTCGCTGGTCACCTTCCACCAGGGATCCCCCCCACCCAGATTGGCCCCAGAGCAACATCAGGTGGTGGAAGAGCCGTACTGATGTCACTGTCATTGAAAAAGTTGGGGTAAATCCCCAATGTTTTCAATGTGCAGCTTTGCAGGAAAGCCCTATGGTGGCTGTGAACCTGCACCTGCGTCGTATAACTGATGCAGCGCAGATCCACAGTCACTGCAGGGCTTTCCTCGCATATAGACAGCCCCCCTGTCAGAAGATGGCATACATCACATTGGAAGATGAGGAAGCGAATGAGCCACTGGCTTAGCTGTGCAAGGAAGGAAGCTTTGTGGATCTGCAACAACTGCTTTGTGAATAGCCACTGAATAATGTAATTGCTGCTTCAGTACTGTCTCTGCATTTAATTTCCTTCTGACCTCACTATTTACTGTTCCCCACCACAGCCATGTGTACTATATATATATATATCAGAAATTCTTGATAACATTACATGTAACTAATGAAGTGAACTATAGTCCTCGAAATTCAGTAGTCTTTAAAGATGTCACATGACACTTTGGTTTTTCTACAGTAGATTTAACACGGTTACCCCTCTGGAAATTGTTAACAATCCCAGCATCTTGAATTGGGCCCAGAAAGCCAGTAAGCCAGTAACTAGTGCAGCAGCCACAAAACTGGATGGCAATCTTGTCTTTCAACTCTGTGGCTGGAGGAGTGCTGGAGGGTTTGGTAGAAACCTTCTCTGCTGGATCCAGATTGCCAGGGATATTTTTGAACAATGTTATCCCAGTGTATCCTGCTGGTGCAACTCTACTAGTGAACGGGCCAGAAATAGATGTATTGGAGGAGAGGGTGTACCTAGTCCAAATTCTAAACTTCTTTAGACCGTGTTCTCAGCCTCTACATAAGTGTAATGTTAAACCAGAAAAAGAGGAGGTGTAAGTTAAAACACTCCTAGGGGATATTCATTCATTCATTCAAAGATTTATAACTGCCCTCAAAGGCAGTTTACATAAAGTTTTAAAACACATAAAAAACGCCTTTTCGCTCTTCCTCCGGAGAACCTGGTTCCCCTCCACTAATTTATTCTCACAAGATCTCTGTGATGGTGGGCTAGACTAAGGCATGGTGACTGGCTCAAGGTCTCACAGGGAGTTTTATACCTGAGTGGGAATTTGAATCTGGGTCTCCCTGGTTTAAATATACTCTAACAGTTCCCACTACTAACACACTGGCGCTCAGGAAAAGGCTTTCATGTTTTGCATCTCTTACCAGTAGGACAACTGCTTATACCAAATAATCCACTGAAATTACTATCTCACAACAATGCCAGTACACTTAGGGAAATAGCCACTCCCTTATATCTCCTACTGTAATAATATGCTCATGTGTGCGTTGACTTGCTTTTTAAATTTAGACTCTTCTTGCTACTTCACTCAGACTTGGTGAACTTCCATCAGCACATCCCAAATATATATTCAGATAATCTTTTCCCCTAAATAGGTCCTGAAGAGAAGAACATTATACAGTGTATACTGTACAGTGCACAGTAGCAGTTTAGGAAATGCTTTGTGAAAACTAACTTTAATAGAGAAGTTAAGATAGTGCTCTAACAAGCTTACCCATCTTTTGCAGTGTCCAGTTTATGATTTGGACCATAATGTGGAATTTAATGGAGTTTACCAGTCCATGACAAAACAGGCAGCCATCACTGTGCAGGTGAGTTGATGAAACTGTCCATTAAGCTATTTCCATGAGTTTCTTTCAGTTGGATTATTTCTGTTTATCAATACCCATCAGGTGGATATTGCTATTTAAAAATATTTTAAATACATAAAGTTTTAAAATAAATATTCTGGTTTAACACGTGTAGTGGGGGAGAACCTTCTCCCCCACTCCCACCTCTGTGAGGGTCACATTGGGGGCTTCGTGCTTACACACCATGCTAGTGGTGTGTAAGACTGGAGCCAAAGATGGGCAGGGCCAGAGCCACCCATACTCTCTCTCTCTCTCTCTCTCTCTCTCTCTCTCTCACACACACACACACACACACACACGTACGCTCACTCGCGCACGTGCGCACACACACACACACTTACTTCCTCTCCTCGCTCTCTCCTACCCGGTTTGTTTTCTCTCTATCCTTCCCTGTTCTCTCTAGAGTTGGAAGAAGCCATTTAGGCCATCAAGTTGACCTCCCTGTTTAATGCAGGAATCCAATTTCAAGCATCCCTGACAGATGGCTGTCCAGTCTCTGTTTGAATACCTCCAGCCACAGAGAGTCCGCCAGCTCCCAAATGAGTTGGTTTCTATTGTCTGACTGCCCTGGCTGTTAGGAAGATGTTCCTGATGTTCAACCAAAATCTGCCTCCCTATAACTTCGGCTCATTATTCCTTGTCAGAGAATCTTGGATGATAGAGATCAGGTTGTGGCCGTCTTCTGAGTGATAGCCCTTTATCCTATCCCCCCCTCAGTCTTTTCTTCTCAGGGCTAAACATACCCAGTCCTTTCCATCTCTCCTCATAGGACTTTGTTTCTAATCTGCTGATCATGTTTGTTGCCCTTTCCAAAGCTCATTCTAATTTATCTGAATTCTTCTTAAAGTGTGGTGTCCAGGACTGGTGTCTTATCTCCCCCCTTCTTTCTCTCTCCTTCCCTCTTTCTCTCTTCCCCTTTCCCTCTCCAGCTGCAACCCCCTCAAAAATTACTTCCTGCACAGCAATAAGGCTTTTTTTAAAAAAAATATTTCATTGGCAGCAGTGGAAGTTTTTCTTTTAAAAAAGCCTAACTGCTGTGTCTGTGTTTAATTTAGGGTGGGGGTGGGGGGTCAGACCAAGAAGAGGAGGCCACTGGCCAGATGAGGAAACCCCACCACCAGTTCCTCACCCATGGTTTAACAGAATAGTGAAGGTGTTTATAGATTCAACCTTTCATCAAAAATCATGGAAACTGTAAGTTGAGGCACCTAATAAAGTTAAGGCAGTAATTGTATTCTGCAGTCTCATGTTTTACTTGCTTATAACTTAGCGTCGAAGTACCCACACTTTATTTTGGTCATTTCAGCCCCAGTCATCATCTTCTACAAGTTAGGGACACTCTGAAGCCAGAATCAATGTTATGTCAGATGTCAATAATATAGAACTTTTGAAATTCTAAACCTGAAGACAACCGATTTCTTTCATAGTTTATCTTAAGCTGCAGCTTGCCGTCTTCCACATGTTAAACTAAAAGCAAATCAAGCAAAGTCATTACTTATCAGACTTCCAAGTTTGCTCTGCTTATAATTTCTAAATATTTAATCAATTCATTTAAAATCTGTTGTAAAGGACAGTCTTGTGTGCATTTAGTCATAAATGCTTCCTGCAAATTTATTTTTGTGTGTTTTGTTGCATTTGTAGCTTTATTGTTTTAATCATGTGAGCGTCCCTAAATATTGTTGAACTGAGGGATGGCTTACTCTTAACCATAGGTGTGCACAGGGGGTGTGCCGGGTGTGCCAAGGCACACCCAATTGTCTCAAGCAATAAGCGCTGAATTGAGGGGGGCATTGAGTAGGGATCCAGAGGAGGGGATCCAGATGCCACAGGAATGGTCCTCCAGCTGCTCTCCAGCTGCTCCACTGCCGCCGCCCCCCCCCCCCCCCCCGACAGTGCATCGTGGTTCTCAGTAGCAGGAGTGAAAAGGAATCACTCTGCTGGGAGCTTCTCTGCCAGGAGCCACACTTCAAAGAGATCAGGAGGAGGAGTGCCTCCGAGGGCTCATATCGCCTCGTAAGCCCCTCCTCCGGCCAGTCCCACCACAAAGCCCAGCAATGCTGGGGCTGGAGGAGTGTCTCCTCATTCCCCCCACCCTCTCCTGCAACGGCCCTCCCATGGTCAGGCAAGCGGAACACAGAGTAGGGCTTCAGTGTCTACAGTGTTTAATGAATGAATGAATAAAAATAATAATGTCCTTTATAATGGAGTATTCAACAAATGTTCACCTTTAAAAATATATATATATATTGTCTGGCCGCACACCTTAATGAAATGTGTTGCGTACAGCTATGCACGTAACAGTGCAGTTCTATTCATATAGACATAAGCTACTACTGTGTATAGGATTGCAGCCTAAACCGATAAAGCAAATGTGGGACTTACATCCTCCTTTCTTTTGCTGACTTGTGTGTCACCCCATGATGAAACACATCTGTCCCATGCCCATCTTCCATCTAGTCTTGTGTCCCACTCTGTATTCTCCATCTATTAATCTGTTGTGGTTTATTAAAAAAAATAGTTGCAGTGTGAAGGTTGGATTTCAACACAATTCTTTTTCAAAGGTTTCTGAAGTTATATCCCACACAAGCAAACTGCTTGAGGCTAAAAGACAAGTTTTGGCCTGACCCCCAAAGCACCCAAACCATTCCGTTTCACCCACAGCGCCCTCTTTCAGGATCCACCACAGCACACAAGATCCTTTTGCTGACACGCCTAGCACCACGCAGCCACTCATTTCTCTCCCTTTCGGAATCACCCTCCAAACACACACACCCTCCCCACTTTCTCACTGCCTCCTCCTCAGTCTGGTTGCCCCACAGCCCTCCCCAAACCCAGCAATCTGCTGCCCCCCCAGTCACTTCCCACTGCTGCCTTCTGTAGTCCCTCTGTCTTATCAGGCAGCAGTTTTTCTCTCTCTCTCCCCCCCCCTTCATTTAAAGAGAGTTTGGGCAGGTGGCTGGAAAGCAGATTGCCAGCGTTCAGTTGTCCCTCCTCCTTCCTTTCCCTTAGGAGGACAGCAAGGTAGTTCATCGCCAGTGCTTTATTTCCAGCCACCCAAGGTAGAAACATTTTTTAAAAAGATGTTTTCCTTCAAAAATTGGGAGGGATGCCTGGGCAAGTGCCAAGGGCGGTGTTTTGGGACACCGCAACAACCGCGGGGGCCCTGCCTCCCCACCACTAAAGAATGATCAAATACGCATAGCTAAACTATTTCTGTATTTATTTAGCGCCTCACAACACCTCAGATGTATTTAAAGATTAATGTTATTCAGAGAGCTAGGCTTGTACCTACAACTCCCAGCATGCCTTGGGTGGGAGGGAAGACTTATCAGTCTTCAGTGGCCATCATCTGGAAGTAGCTCACCATCCTGGGCCTGAAGGGAGAATGCCTGATCTGGCTGCCTTGGTTACTAGGCACCATCAGGAGCAGAAGGGGAGGAGGTCACTACTCTGGGCCTGTCACCGACAGCAATGGCCAAGCTACCCGTGAGTCAGCCAGCCAGCTCCCTCAGTGTAGTGTGGACTGGCTCAGCCAGACTTCACTTCCCATGAGCTTCAGCAGCAGGGCTCCCATTGGGTAAGTTGAGCACCACAGCAAAAGGCATGCCAGGAGTTGTAGTTTTTGTTTTGTGTGGGGGACAAGGAAAATCATGGTGATAGCTTCAAGGTGGCCCTGACAAGGCATTGAGGGTGGGTGGGGGGAAGAAAGTAATTTAATTTGTTTTAAAGTTGCGTCACAGGCCTAGGACTGCCCTACCTTGCAGGGTTGTCGTGAGGGTGAGAGAGGAAAAAAAGAAATGAATTTAATTTGTTTAAAAGTGAACTCATAGGCCTAGCACTGTTCTGTGTTCTGGCTTCTTTCCTTTTTTTCATAATAATAACTTTAGAGCGCATGCACAAAACAGTTCCTCATGTCCACTGAGAGCTGCTTCCCTACTGTATGTTATTCAGCTATCTGGGCAATGCCAGGTCTATTTAGAAAACATATTTTTTAGGTTTGCAACTTTTTTAGCTGGTCAAAAGGGTGTTATGTGTCCTGATTGTTTTTGAAGTTTAGACGGCTGCTCCAGCCAAAGCACAATGGGAGGTGTAGGCATTTCGGGTAAAACAAAAAATGTGGTTTATCATGAAGCTCTAATTTAAAATACAATTCTTATTAACACAATTTTCCATTTGTTCTAACAAAACAATTTACGAACTCAACCAAACTAAAAAAACAACCTAAAGATGAATAAGTAGCAGAGAAATTTATTATTTATCAAACAAATGTTATAAACATTATTCACGGACCTGAGCAACGCTGAGCATATCAGCTAGTTATTACTAAAGGTTTTGTTAACGTTTTTACTAACTTGGACTCCCAAATATCGAAAAGGTGAGTTAACTAGGGGAATGCCCATTATTTTAGAAGTTGCCAATTGTGTGTTGGGGTTGATATTATAACATAATAAATCAGATTTAGAAAAAAGGTAGTTAGTGTCACTACCTATAATAAGATCTGCTTCAGAAAATTTATTCATTTTTTAAAGAGTCTTACTAAAGAATTTTATTTGCCCTTCATTTAGTCCATAAATGGAGGCCAAAGTTACAGTCTGATCTCTGTTCAGTACGTGTTCCACAAAAATATATCTGCCCCCCTTGCCTTTCAGTATACGCTTAGGATCAAAGGTAATATCAGAGTGAGTTAAGATAGCTACTCCCCTTGATTTGTTAGATCCTAGTGCTATACATTTTTTGTCCCACACTTTATTATTTAAAATTCCTTCTTTTCCGGATGCATTATGAGTTTCTTGAAGCATCAATATTTTGGCTGCAGTTCCTTAAAAAGTTTGTATAATCTGGGCCTTTTGATTGTGCTGCCCATTGCTTTTATATTTAGCGTTATTACCTTTACATCTCCCATCTGCATTTACGAAGTATCATATGTTCTTTGCAGTTTGACATTTTCTGCATTTCCTTGCTAGTGATTTGATATACATAACTTGCCCCCCTTCTCTTTCAACTAGATTTGAAACCAGGAACAAAACCCAACTAATCAAAATTAAAACCAGCAGCATGTCCCCTTTTCCACTTCCTCGCTGCCTTTGTGGGGGTGCATACCATTCCATCCCTTCCTGGAGCGATAGCTTGCACGTTAATTTAACAGAAATTGCTACCTGCCAACCACTTATATCGAAAAACATAATTACTTCTTTTTAGTAATAATATTCTCTCTCTCTCCAGAGTATAGTTTCTGTTACTATCCTTCTAAGTCTATGCTTAATGTTCTGTATATCGGCTGATATTGTGTCATGTCACCTTAGCTTCCTTGTCCGTTCATTTTCGTCTGTTTGGCAAGGATCTCAGCATACGGGTTGAGCCTTCCAACATTTGACCTCTGTCCCTGGGTCTTTGGCTGCGTCCTCCCAGCTTCCTTCTTCTTCAGACTCCTCGCCATCCTCTTCTCTGTCTGCATCTTCAGTGTAGATCCCTTCTGGGAGGTCTACTCTCAGCTCTTTTAAAATTAAAGCAGCTTTCTTGCTTGTTGCTATTAGTGTGTTCCCTTTATTTGGCACCATCAGACGGAATTGACAAACCCCCCCCCCCCAATATCTGCAGCCTGCCTTTTGCAGTTTGCAGGGTTCCTGGCGCCAAGTCTTGCAGTATCATTGCAGTATCATTATACATGTTTTCCTTCAGCTCCCTCAGTTTATTCAGCAGGATCTCTTTTTTTTGGTTGCATTTTTCAAAGCACACAATTAGGTCTCTAGGAGAGTTTGCATCCTTCCTCCTTGGCTCCTGAGCTCTATGAGCTCTTTCAGAATTGTCTGGTGCAATTGGGAAATCCAGGAGCAGGGAGGAGAGCGACTTTGCTTAAAAAAAAGTTTACGTTGTCTCCTTCTGTATCTTCTGCAAGCCCACGCAGGCGCAGCTTACATCTGCGATTTTGATTCTCAATTTCCTCCATTTTATATTTTATTTCTGCATTTTGCTTTCTAAGATATTTAAATTTCTCATCATGCTATGTTACCGTTGTTACTGTTGTCGCTGTTGTTGCTGTTGTTTCTTCCATTTGTTCCATCTCTGTGCTTAAAACCCCCAGTTTAATTTCCCAAATTGTTGTCCAGGTTTCCTTTAGTTCTTGCTGAAAAGCAGTAAGTTGATGATTTAAGCGTTTTTGCCATTAATTGCATGCATTGCTGTTCCTGTGTTAACTGTGTGCTTGCTGAGCGTCCGGCAGCCATCTTGTCTGCTTTGTTTGAAGCCTCTCTGCTATTTTTTGGATCCTGTTCCCTTGGTTCAAAATACTTTTTGATGTTGCATTCTCTGGTTCTCTGTTCCCCATCCAAGGCTGAACTTACCATTTGTTTTTGAGCCGTTTTATGATTTTTCACTGCAGCTTTTTTGCATTCCGGCTGAGGAACTCTCACCTCACACTGCCATTTTCTTGACACCCAAGCTCTGCCCCCGACACATATTTTCTACTGGTTTAAATTTGTTAACGATTTAATACATTTTTAGCTGTATATATTATTTATGTTTACATTGTTCTGATTTTATCTGTATGCCACCCAAAAATCCCAGGGATAAATGGGAGGTAAACTGACCCTTTTGAAAGGCCTGGCTACTGCTCTCCAGCAACATTGAATGATATGGGCATGTAAACAGATTGTGGAGCTACTTCCTCACTACAGAAGTCCATTTCTGATGTGGAAGATCCCACCTTAAAGATGTAATTTGTTTCTGTCTTATGCAGAAAAAGGACTTCCCGGGCAAGCAGTTCTTTATTGTATTTGTTATAAAGCCAGAGGACTATACCTGTGGGGGTTCGGTGCCATCCTCCATTCAAGGTAAGATGGCTAGGCCAAAAGAATGTTGGGGAAAGTAGACTGTTCATAAAAGACCATCTTGGAAACTTTCAGGGTGCTTCAGGACAAGGTGTATATTGTGCGATCAACCTGCCTCATTAAAAAATGTTTTTACTGCGGACCTAGACAACAATGTCTTCATTTGTAACCCTCTGTGTTTTCCCCTTCTTCTTCTTCTTCTTCTTCTTCTTCTTCTTCTTCTTCTTCTCCCTCCCCCAATAAAACTGTTAAGGAGGGAAAGGCAGAATAGTTGCACAATGCCTTTTGATTGGTAGTACTAGGAGCCTTACATTTGGAAGCACCCTCAGTGGAATGTTATCCATTCTAGTTAGCAATGACAATGTCCCTAGGAAATGTCATCATTTGGCCAAATGTAACCAGATTCTAGAGACGTCCAACAAGAGGCTGGGGAGAGAAAGCAGGAGTTTCACAACTGGGCATTCCCTTCTGTGAATCCTTTAAGAGTATTGCAGAGTATTATCAAGAGATGACATCAGGTCTGAAAATCAAGGTGACAGTTAAAATGTTTTTGAAAATATGTTATATAAACTAAACAGAAGTGAATATGATGGAGAAACTCCTGTAACTTCTTCATTGGGTGGGAGAAGTGTATACATTTTCAGAAATGCAAATATAAGTTCAAAAAGTGGAGCTAGATAACATTTATTTGCTCGACTGCATGGAACTACTAAGCTCCACCAGAAAATAAGCTGCTAGTTCTATATCCAAGAGTTTTCAGTAAAAGATGAGCAGATTGGAGTTTGATTAGCAAAGAGATCTAACTAGGTGTTTCGAATGTACTGCATATCTTTCAATGAGATGTTGATTAGGACATGCAAGGGAGTGTTGTCTTAGTTATCTCATCAGTACAAGTTGCTTATATCTCCTTCCCTAAGCAATAGCAGATGGGGGGGGCACAATGATTGCTCACAAGTGCAAATATGCATGAAAGGTGGAAGTCAGTAAGTTTCATGTACATTTTCACGTCCCCCAACATGGCAACTTTTACAAGCTGTGAAACTTCACCAAAAAATAAATGTAGAACTAATCAATAGTGCTCTTTGAATTTTGCAAATGAACAAACTGTAAGTATTTTTTGTTAAAATATAAAATAAAATATTCCCAAAAGGTGTATATAGCATATGCACATTATATTCGTTTGTTTGAATTTAATTTACACAAATCCCTATGGCAGCAGTAGAAAACCTTTGATTTTCCAGGGCTGCCCATCTGGCAAGCCAAGACCACTTCCCCTCTCCAAAGTCCATCCTTCAGGAAAGGATGGGTGTAAAGAGAAGGAAGATTGCTTTGAAGCAGCCCAAAGGCTTCTCACTCCCAGTGATGATGTCTATACTAGGGATGTGCATGGACCCCCCCGATCGGATCGGGACCCAGATTGGGACCTCAAATTTTGTTCCGGATCAGATCGGAACAAAATCGGAGGTCCCCTGGATCGGATCTGACCCGATCCGAAAATCGGATGTCCGATTTTCGGATCGGCCGCCATTTTTCCCCATAGACTTGCATTGGGGGAAAGAAAGCTTTCCCCCAATGCAAGTCTATGGGGAAAAAATGGTGCTGGTGGGTGAGTGGGGGCCTAACTCCCCCCTCCCTGTCCCTTCCCCCCCTTGCGCTTCTTCCCCCCCTTGCGCTTCTTACCTGCCGGGGCCATCCGCTGCCGTCCACTGGTGCCCACGGGCACCAGCAGACAGCAGTGGATGGCCCTGGCAGGTAAGCCCCCTCCTCCCCTTCGTGCTCCTTACTAGCCGGGGCCGTCCGCTGCCATCCGCTGGCGCCCAGGCATCAGCGGATGGGTCCAGCAGGTAAGCCCCCCATGCTCCTCCTTACCTGCCAGGCGCCTGCTGCCTTTACCTGCTCGAATCTACTGAGAACTAGGCTTCGTGGCCTAGTCCTCAGTAGATTCAAGCAGGTGAAGGCAGCGGACGTCCTGGCAGGTAAGTGGGACCCCCTTACTCCTCCCCCCTCACGCTCCTTACTTGCCAGGGCCGTCCACTGGTGCCCACGGTTGGCAGTGGATGGCCCCGGCAGGTAAGCCCCCTCCCCCATTCGCGCTCCTTACCTGCCAGGGCAGGTGAGGAGCGCGAGTGGGGTGAGGGGGTCCGATCCTCCGATACAACACGATCCGGATCGAGTCCTTTTCGGATCAGATTGTATTGGATCGGCCGATCCAGGTGCTGGGGATCGGTTCGGATAATTTTATCCAATTTCCCCCAGATCGGGTCCGGATCGTGGATCGGACCCGATCCGTTGCACACCCCTAGTCTATACCCACTTTGCTTTTAGCCCCACCTACTGGGGACATGCAACCCCGACAAGTTCCCACCAAAGCAAATAAGGTTCCTTATCCCTGCCCTATGCTAATTTATCTGTCATAATTCTAGTATTTGTTGATTTCATTCATTCATTTGTATGTTTTATGATGATGTTGTTCCCCGCCTCGATCCGGAGGGAGAGGCGGGTAATAAATAAATATATTATTATTATTATTATTATTATTATTATTACTGCTTTTCTTGTAAAATTATCAGAATTGCTGCTGTATCATTCAAAGAGACAAGAACATAACAATTGCTATTCTACAACTTGGAGAGATCCTCAAGTTTGTGAAAGATTGTATAGTATTCCAGCATGTTCTGCTCAGAACGGACCATAAACTGCTGTTGTGTGACATTTTCCGATCTCCTTATTACAGGAGAAGCTAACCACACATGGAATCTCCAGCGAATGAAGAGCTTTGAAGTGACAGTTGTGCCTTCAGTTAAAGGTCCGTGGCTGAAATTCTTTACTTCTCATGATTAGCCTCAGAAAGATCAGTCAGCTATTTGGGAACTAGTGTCTCTATAGATATGGTGTCTAGAAAATGTTACCAAATGGCTGTTAAGCCTGGAACTGCTCCACTCGTGGGGCAAACTAACTATGACATTAAATGTGTCTTTGCATTTAACGTGCAGGTTCTGGGGAAATGCTAATTATGAGGATTGCAACAGACAATGAGTAATTTAAACCTTTTCTCCACTGTTCCAGTCTTGAGGAAAATCCCTCTCCTGAAGCTGATATTTGCTTTGTAAAGGAGGGTGAGGAATCCCTACATTGGCATTTCCTCCCAATGCAAAAGGGGAGGAACTGGTTATATTCCCCCTCCACACTTGCTCTGACCCTGTAAATTGCCTCCAACAGCTGATACTCTGCATTTTTTTTTAAAAAACTGTACATTAAATGCATCTTGTTTAGCCACCAGAAGGAAGGGCTGGACCACATAGTGTAGAATCAGTTACAACAGCTCCCTCCTGATCTCTTTCAGTTATAGGGCTGAAGTAAGAGCCTGGAATACACATGGCTCTGACCTGTTGCAGGGCAAAAGTAAGCTCTTGTGCAATGGAGGAGGATGTTGGTATTCACTGTTATCCAGTTCTTGCTGTTCTAGTAAGGCAATAATAAGGCTTTGGAGAGAGGGAAGAGGCATAATAGGAGGTGGGGTTGCAGTTTCCTTTTCCTATGTTGATGGCAGATCTGTTCTCTTCCCTCAGGTTCTGTTTACGTGCATGCCATCCTTTTCAGCTTTGTGAGCTTCTTCTCATTCTATCTGAGTGCGCTGGTGGTTGCATTTGTGCAGTACATCAGGTGGGTGAAGTGTTTCAGTGCTGTCTTCATGGAGGAGAAGCCTTTGCCTCTGTCTCCATTTACTGGCGTGCCAAACCTTACAGGAAGTCCAGAAAAGAGGGCCGAGCAAGAAAAATTACAGCTGCTTTTACATGAGAGGGGTAGAACGGGGTAGAAAACCTTCCTCCCCCCCCCCCCCCGTTACTTTATGCCTCTAATGTAATTCTCTGTATTTTCTTCTGAAGCAAAGAAGGCTTATTACGTTAATATTTAGTTCAGAGGCCTCCAAGACATTATTTCTATGCTAAATTCATAACTCATCTCTTTGCACATGACCTATGCAGCTTCTTGATCAGCCTCCTGCGATTCCTCCCTGGACAAAGTAGAATTTATTTATTTATTGCATTTCTATACTGCCTAATAGCTGAAGCTCCCTGGGTGGTTCACAAAAATAAAAAAGTAAGCTCTTGTGCAATGGAGGAAGATGTTGGTATTCACTGTTATCTGGTTCTTGCTATTCCAGTAAGGAGATAAAGCTTTGGAGAGAAGGAACCACATCTCGAATGTTTAGGAGGAAGAGGTGTAATAGGAAAGCTCCATCCTTACATTCTCCCCACTTCTACCAAGTGGTTCATTACTGTTCCCGGAGAAGGGGTGTGTTATGCACCCATTTCTCTCCAGTGTGTTACTTTGGCTCATATTCCTTGCAATCAGTGTGGATTCTAGATAAGATGTATAACCTAGAAAGAAAATTCTACACATGAGGGAAGCAAACATTCAGGTCAGTCCTTTACCAAATATATTCCAGCATTCTGCTTCTAGATGTTCAGTGTCTCATCCATCAGAGGATGTTGACTTATGTTTCTTTCCGTTTACCCATTCAGTGCTATAAGCAAAGTGTAAGGCACCAGGACTTTGGTCCATTTGGCTTCTAGAACCAAACTTCTCTGCCTTTTAAGCGCAGAGTATTTCTAGACAATACTTTGATTGTGTGCTTGCTGTACCTCACTCATGGTAATTTGTGGGTGCTTTAGACAATGTGGTAGTCCTCCTTGCTCTGCATGCATTATCATGGGGGGGGGGGGTTGACAGGCAAAAAATTGGTATTTTGAGGAATGGTAGAATGAAATACTAGTGTAGTTGTACAATTCTACTCTGCCACCTAGAGGTTATGTAGTAGAATGTAAAGAAAGGCAGAGAAGGAAAAAACAAAACCAGTATGTAGATATCTGATCTTAACCTCATAATGAAATCCAGAAATAGAAGCAGCAATAAAGTGACAGGTTAAACATGTCGTCTGGAAACACCCATAGATGGATGTTGGCCTCTTACTTTTTACAGGTAGTGGTGACAGCTGTTGAGTTGGCTGGGTAATAAAGCCATGTTTGTGTTTGATTTCAGGATTCGTAGGAAAACTGCAACTGGAGGACACAGTCCTGATGATGGTAATGTTTTAGTATAATGTGCTGAAACTGTAGAGCTGAAGAAATCTCATGGGACATTGGGGTCCAGTCTTCTGCTAACAGCAAGGAAATGTTGTTGTGGGGGAGGTGGCAGAATGAATTCTGTCCTCCTCCTTTGCAATATGTGCAAGTCATACTTATGGGATCTGTGCCAGCGCAAACCAGTTTCATAAATGTTGAGAGCATTACCCTCCCTCCAAAAAAGTGGAGGTGTCCTCTTCATCTTTTCTCTTTCCTGTACTTTTTGTGGGTTCTCAATCCACGTTTTTAGTTTTTAGAGGAGCTAGCTGGTAGCTGTAGGCCTATGACACAGCATTTGTTCTTGAACAAATGCTATTCTTGCACCACAGAGGAGACTCCATGCTACAATGGCCATGACTGCTGTCTTTATTGGATGAGTCCCACAAGACTGACCTTTGCCAGCAATTCAGAATACTCATATTTGTCCCTGGGATTCTGTTTGGGGATAACTGCAAAGCCTGACTTCCTCCTTAAGCCTGTGGAGATGGCTTTGAGGTCTCTTTGGCTCTGGCATCCATAAATGCCTTTTCAGCATTAATCATCTCTATGATGGTGCACCTCTTCACCATCCCTGACACTGATTTGACTCCCATGGGCTCAGCATCTACCGCTCCAAGTGCTGATTTGGCTTCCGTAGGTTTAGTGTTGAAGATCTTGATTTGTGCTACTGCCTGGGACTGAAGGTCATCTCCACACATAAAGACCACAAGTATGTTGAGTCAACACCCAGAGGCAAGAGCAAAATGTAGTTGGAATTATAGGAAGCATCATTGGGACTTATCACCATAAGAACCTTAAAAGAGTGATGCTGAATCAGACTAGGGGTCCATCTAGTCCAGGATTCTGTTAATACAGTGACCAACCACTGTCCCCATGAGAGACCCAGAAGCAGGACATGAATGCAACAGCATCCTCCCACCCATGTTCCCAGCAACTGGGCTACATAGACATACTGCCTCTGATTCTGGAGATGGCACATAGCCTTCAGGACTAGCAGCCACTGATATCCTTCTTTGGGTGCAGGGTGTGGGGTAGAAATTCACGATTTTCCAAGGCTGCCATTAGTGTGGAAGGGGAGAGACACAATTTCCCCAGCATTGGGGAAATCATGTCCCACCCGTCAATGGGGCCTTAAAGGCCCTCTTAATACTTGCATCATTAGGGCCTTTGAAGCCCTCATTGGTGGGAGGAGGTGGAGAAACACACAACTTCCCCAAGGCTGCTAGTGGCACGGCTCCTCTTTCCTGCCTCTTACCTGACTGAGTGGTGTGTGGCCTTTGGCCAACTTTTGCTTGATCCTTTTTCTCTCTCTTTTTTCCCCCTCAGCCTGTTGTTCTTGTTTTTTTTTGTCCCCCCATCGTTCACTTTGAGAAATAGGAGCTATAGAAAACAGTTTTGTTTTATCAAAACGTGGTAAGCAAACCTTGGCTACATTCATAGCTTGCTGTCTTGCATAGCCTACAAATGATTCATTTGTACCCTGTATGACTCTAGGAGAGACTTGAGGAGGAAGTAGGGCTGAAATTCCTAGGTAAACCTGCTGCAAGCACTTCAGTTGGTATCTCAGCTACTCTCCACACTCTGGACTGATAATGTACGCAGTTGAGTACAGGCACACACATGTTCAACACGTGCTGCGTGTTTATGTAGTGTGTGTGGGGGGGTGAAGGTTGGGGGATGAGCTGGCAGGTGTTGCCTCACGCTCTGCTTCTTGTGATGGTTCCCTGTGACCTCAGAATGAGGGACAGAGGCTGGGAAGCGCACCGCCCTTTCCCGCCTCCACTACTCTTCCTTCAGGTTGTGGGAGGAGAGCTGCCACAGGTTCCACCTCCTTTGCCTTTTACCAGCAGCTCTCAGAATGTGCCCCCCCACGCCCTGTTTTCCTCTCCTCAGTAAAGCATCCAGGCACCCTGTGGCCATCGTGCCGTTCCCCACTGTCTCATTTCCCTTTGCAAGTGAGAGAGAGAGGAATCTCCTAGAAGCCTATTGGCTTTCTTGCAGTGGTGGAGCCTCCTCCATACAAGAACTACAACAGGGCAGTTCATGCAGTTAAAGTGTTATAGAGGCAACAGGCCTAGAGTTCTTCCTATGGTAAAGTAATTGTGTGATTGTTTCATCTTGATCTCAGCTCGACTCTGTTCATTGCCACAAACAGGCAGGAGACAGCATTAAATGTCAGCTTATCTGCTGAGCAGCCCTGTGGTTATTCTTTTGCACTGCTTTTTAAAAAGCAAAATGCCAAAGTGATCACACCAGAGTAGCTTCACCCCCCAGCCTTATTCTCTGCAGCATATTTATGTATTTTCATTGCCCCAGAGCTTCAAAGCACTCAGCCATGCTTGATCTTGCCTTGAAAGCTTTCTGTAGACAGGGCTCAGAATTCCTTAGTGTGGAATAGGTCCTCTATCCAGTCCAAATTGCTTTTCCTCAACTAGAAAACAGGATATGGGCTCTGATTGGGGTTGGTTTAGATTTCAGGACCATGGGTTGCCCAGAGACTGGGGGCTTAGTGTCTTAAGGGCTGGCCTCAAGCCCATTTGGTTGTAACCAGAGGGAAGGGGGCTACTATTATCCAGTTCCTTCTCTCCAAGGATCCCTCATGGATCATGCAGAGCTATGCAGCACCTTTTTATGTCTTTATATGGAGCTCTCCTGACTTGCCCATTCCCTTCCCTTCCTTGTCTTTCTTGTAAGCAGACCCTTTCTCATTAGGAGTTTTTTACTCATTAGTCTCACTGCAGCTCAAGGGAGTTTTTTGTGCCACCATCATGGAATGCTGCATTGCCCTTCCTGAGCTGTCCTTTGGGAAGAACCAGCTAACTGCATCCTCCACAGGAGGATTGATGCTTATCCCATAACTCTCCTCTCTGCTTTGTCCTCCTCCCTATCCTTCCCCTTTCAGCGACCCTATTCTTGTATCTGGAGGCCTCAGCAAGGTGGAGGTGTCCCTTGAGCCCTACTGAGGATAAGCTGTGTGGAGCTGTTGCCTGGCAATGACAGAACCCCATATGTGCTCACTGTTCTATGCAAAAGTCTCCAAAGCCGCCTTCTTTTGACTGCCTGTGGGGGCTTGCGTCTGCCTGTCCGATGCAAATAGAAGACCATTCACTGTTTGTTTCCATTGTAGGATTTGGGACTGTGGCCACCTCTCATCCTATCACTGCCAGCACCCCTGAGGGAAGCAGCTACGGAGCTATTGGTATAGTAACTCTGGAATGCCAAAGACAGTTAGATATGGGTTATTATGGCCTATTCAGCTGATAGTAATATTATGTTGCTGTTTGAGAAGTGTTGCTTCAAGGTGGGGAACAATGAGAGTGGTTGTCAGATCAGGTAATGAAATAAGGTGCGAACAGAAGTTGGAACGCATCATGTACTTTGTCTGCAGTGAGCTGGGACCAACAAAAGCAGTAACTTTCTTTAATCTTTTATTTTCAGAGTTCTACGGATTGTTTGGGTACTAACTATAAAGACCCATTTCTATCAACTAGCCTTTTCAATTTCCTGTTTAATATTATTTATTCTAGATAAAAATTAGGAGAACATGGCTCTATTTTGAGACAACATTACAAAGTACTGTAAGACCTACAAATACTATAAAGTACTATAGAAAAATGTAGAAGAAATTGTAAGCTAATCAGGGTGGTCGTGCCGAAGCCACTCCCTCGTATAGGTTGTTTGTTTGTTTTATCCTAAAGCCAGCCCTGGAGAACCAGTAGGGAATGTCTGAAGATAGACGGCTAGAGTGGGATGACAGAGTGCTGTGTGTACATGATGGGTGGATGGGTTGTGTATTAGAAAGAGAAAGCGCTTGAAGGGTGATGATCTTAAGATCCCTAAGAGACAAAGCGCATGACTCTGCCCTTGCCCACTTCCCTCTGGTCCCACCTGCTGCTAGTATGTGGTCACAAAATATTCCCCCTCATGGGAATGTGGCAGCCCTTGATGGGAAAAGATGTTTACCACTTTTTCTGCACATCTCTTTCTGCAAAGGTAATATTTTTGTGCCATCATAGTGGAATGTTGCATTCCAACATACCAAAAATACAATTTTTCTAATGGCAAGTAAAAAAAATATTAGACACTTCAGTATTTTTAAGCCTCACTGATTTCAATTGGAGACTTAAGAAGATCTTAACACTCTCCCATTAAAATTAATGGAACTTAAAAGTGTTACATTTTTGCTGGATCATACCACTTATTTTTCAGAGTGCCTATTAGGAGTCTTTGCAAGTTATAGACTTAAACGTTTTCTCCAAACGTTGGTGAGAGTTTTAGAATAGTAAAAGATCTAATGGATTAAACTTTCAGATGAATTTCAGTCACCCATTTCAGATGACAGGATTTTTCAAAATGACACTACATATGCATGCATCCATGTTGATTGCATATATGCTGGGTTAGAAGTGCCTGTCATTCAAGGAGACATTTAATGGTTTTAAGGTGTGAAATTTTTTAGACATCTGTGTAAAATATTCTACCCATTAGTTTTACCTAAGTTCATCAACCCAGATACCAGCTCATGATAGGGTAGATCTTGATACTGGGATCATATAGAGTTGATTTAGGACTTTGCACTCTGTAGATGTGCAGAAAAATAAATATAGTTGGGGCGGTGGGTGAGAATGTCAATTGTTTTCAGACTGTTGAAATGAGAGTGTGCTATTCTGAGCATGATTAGTTGAAGTACATTTCCACCATGAGAAACTGAATTAGAAAATTAACAGTCAAAAGTGTTGGTTGGCTCCCAGTGATCACGAAAACATAAAGAAAGCGCTCACTGCACACAGTGTATTGTGCATCCAGGCTTGTTTCGTAGGCAGCTGGAAAGAGCAAATAGGGGGAGATTCAAGCAGAATTCAAGCGCAGCTGGAGGAAAAGCCAACGTAGCTTAAGGCGATGAGCATGGAAGTCTAAAAAGGAAGCGCACTGTAAAGGGCAGTGAACATCCACAGGTTAATCATTGCTGCCTAGACAAGCTCCTTAGCAGACTTCGAAGGTCCTGTGTGTGTTACTCAGCCTTCTCTAAGGGATCCTATGGGACGGACACCCTGCATGGCTGGAAGGGGCTCTGCAGTGCCAGTTAGTGTAAGAGGAGCAGTAGCTGCTTGCTCATTAGCCTTTCCTCCTCCCACACCTAGTCCTCAAACTTTAACACCATCCCTTTTCCATAAGTTTCAGTTCAGGAGTCATTAGCTCAAGAGGATTATTCTCCAAAGAGAGTTATGTCATACTCCAAATGTTTCTGAATTATTTGCAGATGAGTCAAGCTCCAGTGGAGGTCAGCAGTTGTCACCTCTGGATCACAGGCCGCCTTGTAGCTCTGACACAGACAGCTCTGTGGAAGAGGAAAGTGACTTTGACACCATGCCTGAAATTGAAAGTGACAAGAATGTCATCCGCACTAAGGTATCTCTTGCAGATTATTTATGTAAGGAATATCTCCTTCTCTATATCCCCCCTGCCACATTGTCATTATGGGAGGATGCTGTTTTGCAAGAGTCCCTGGAATCTGAAGTGCAGCGACTGCTATAAGATCTGGAGTATTGTTCCCACGCTCGCCTGGGATATGTGTTTCTAAACACTTCTACAGGCAATGGCTCTGTGTTCAGGGAATAAACCTTTCTGGAAGAGGAATGGCTGAGGGAATTTTGCCCATATGTATGCTAGGGGAAACATTTCCCACAATAACCCTAGTTTCTGCCAGAGGGAGGGCAGACTGCTGTCTATTCAGGAAAGCTTGCCCCAAAACTAGCATGCTTTAACCAAAACACAGTTGAGCCATATATGCAACTTTGACTGTTTAGTCAAGGTAACAAAATGCCCGTGTAAGGTACTTAGGAAGTAACAGAGAAGAGAAGAGCTTTTCCAGAAATTGAGTTCTATTGAGAGAATATTAACAAAAGGCAATGAAATACTTGATTGTAGAAGGCTGTCCCGGAAAGGGGTGTGTAAGGGATTCTATGAGAGAATGATTTTGGCACAGCTGCCCATTGAAGTGCTCTGCTTCAGAGAGGAGGGAGGGGAAGGTGCAGTTCCAAAACCAGTCTGAGAGGATAAAAGTTGAAGAGGGAGATAAATTCACCCGTCCTCCCTTATGCTTAGTCTGCAATGCATGAGAGAGCACAGGAATCTAGAAGGTGCAAAGTCTGGGAGATCCAAAACGTAGGCAGGTTTGTCTTCCTGCAAAACTAGTTTAGTGCACACCTGGAGGGCTATGGGGGACCCTCTCCGTTCAAGGCATCTAGGACCGTTATAGGTTTGGGTGGCCCAAGCTTCACAAACAGTGGAATGGTTGTAGAAGGAAATTTCCAGGTGCACCCCAAAATTAATTAAGGTGGAAAAAAAGTCCCCTCCCTCTTAAGTTGGACTAAACAAGGATTTTGTTAGTATAGACAGTGGATCCAGAATTGACGTGTTAAGGCATTCTTGCAAATTCAGGAAGATAAAATAATATCAAATTAAAATTATTGTTTTTCAAGACTAGGTGAGGCAATCGGGATGTAACATCAGACCACTGACTCAACTGGAAAAAGTAATAGTTGATAGACTAAAGAAGTCATTGGCTCAGTTCAGACAATACGGAATAATGGGCTCAAGTTACAGGAAGCCAGATTCCAGCTGGACATCAGGAAAAACCTCCTGTTAGAGCAATACGACAATGGAACCAATGACCTAGGGAGGTGGTGGGCTCTCCCACACGAGACGCATTCAAGATGCAGCTGGACAACCATCTGTCAGGGATGCTTTAAGGAGGATTCCTGCATTGAGCAGGGGGTTGGACTCGATGGCCTTATAGCCCCCTTCCAACTCTACTATTCTATGATTCTGTGAACGTGTTAGTTAACTCAATGTGAAAACTCCACTCAACAGTTGGGTTTTTATGGGGGTACTCCCCACACAACATGTTCTAACTCCACCATTGTGTGACTGTGAGCTACCGTGGAGTTAAGTAAAATCCATCATGATGTTTGATTGACAGTTCCTCCACCCTCTCTCCTCCCCTGGTTCTCCTGATGGTATCCCATCAGCTATTACTGCAAAAAAGGGGGCTGTAATTTTAAAAATACATTCAACATGTTTAGAGGTTAGTTAGGCACATTGCCACAAAGGCCTATGCCCATATGTAAGGTATTTTTTATGTTATTACAATATGAAGGCTCTGGAGCCTGTCCACGTTACACATTAATAATAAAAAAACTTGTAGAAATCATATAAAATCATTTTTAACACAAGTATACCGTATTTCACCGACTCTAAGACGCCATCGATTCTAAGACGCACCTTAATTTTAGGGCCACCGTCACGAAAAAAGCGTTGCGTCAATTCTAAGATGCACCCTTTTTTCAGACACGTAATATTAGGGATGAGTGCATCTTAGAATCGAAGAAATATGGTAGGGCTGTGCATGCCCCCCCTTGATACGCCACCCAGGGACCTGCTGGGCCGTGCCGTGCCGTGCCAGGCATGAGTCCCCCTCCTCCCTTCCCCACTCACCGCCAGCGCCGCCCCAGTCCTCGCCGCCACGCTGCTGGCAGCAGCCTCTCCAACCTGGAAATGTGGCGTTACTACAAAGTAGAGGCAGGTAGTCCTCGACGCGCCCTCCCTGCACCACAAGCCGCTTCGGAGTGCTGCACCCCGCCCAGTGTGGATCAAGCCTCGGAGGCTCCGCTCGTGCTCTCGACGACGCCCTTTCATCCTGGCCGGTCCCGGGGAGGGAGGAGGGAGGGCTGTAAACAAAAGCCAGCGATTGGGAGAGGGATTTCCCAATCGCTAGCTTTTGTTTACAACCCTCCCTCCTCCCTCCCCGGGACTGGCCGGGATGAAAGGGCGGCAGCTAGCGCGTGAGCAGCGTCTCTGAGGCTTGATCCACACTGGGCGGGGTGCAGCACTCTGAAGTGGCTTGTGGTGCAAAGAGGGTGCGGCGAGGACTACCTGCCTCTACTTTGTAGTAACGCCACATTTCCAGGCCAGGGAGGCCGCTGCAAGCGGCACTGGCGGTGCGGACCGGGGCGGTGCTGGCGGCGAGGACCGGGGCGGCGCTGGAGGCCAAGGAGGTTGGTGCCAACAGCGCAGAGTGGCGGTGATAGAGGTGAGTGGGGAAGGCCGAGTCTCCTGGGGGGACATGCAGAGCCCCTTTGTGAAGGCACTGTGGGTGGGTGGGGACTTCAACTCCATACCAGCGCTGGAGAAATGTGGCGATTCTTAGACGCCATTGATTCTAAGATGCACTCCATTGTTACAGACGTAAATATGGGGGGAAAAGTGCATCTTAGAATCGAGGAAATACAGTAATATACAGATTCTTACTTGATAAGAGATGTCTGCAGAAATACTCCTAACAAGATGATAGTCTCCTATGATAATTACTGGCGACTGGGGAAAATAATCATTCAGAGGCCCTCCTTATATAATAATTCATTTTTTCTTTCCTTCATTTTTTGTCATTTTTTTGGGCTCTGCCAGGTGCTTCCATGTAGCAGTGAAAAGTGCAAGGTCTCAAAATACATAATTACTGCTATCCTTATTGCTATTATGTGGGAATCACTGCAGGTATTTGCTGAGTCACAGGAGTGGCAAAAATTCAAGATCTAAATTCAAACCACTGGGATTCAGAGTTGTTAACCTCAGGATCCATTCTATTTCCTTTCTTAATAACAGTTTGTTATCATGTGTATTTAGTGTTTCCATAGCCCAAAACTTTTAAGTCTGCAAAAGAATGTTGTTGTGCTGAAAAGTAATCTACTAAAGGAGCACCTGTACTGCTGTTCAACATATCCCAGGCTGCCAGGAAAAACCTATGGTCTCCTTTAAAAGAAACAGGAATGTAAGAAATCTTTTGATCAGAAGAGAATACAAAGAACATGGCAGAAGTTCACCCAGTTTTTTACCAGGCGCTTCCATGCTCAAGGGACACCATCCCTGTGGTCACGGCTGCTACTGTAAATACACCCCCTCAAAGTCACAGAATTCAAAAATCCATCTGATCAGCAAAGATATTTCCTCAAACATTTCACCACCTGCAACAGCCCTTTTGTCATCTATGCGATCCAGTGTAAATATGCCCAAAGAGTTATATAGGCAAAACAATTAGATCCTCAGCAACTTAAAAGATGTGGCTGCAAAAAAAGCAAATGCTATTTTTGGTTGCATTAATAGACATATAGCTTCCAAATTGTGAGAGGTACTGGTTCCCCTCTTTTCGGCACTAGATTATTATTATTATTATTATTATTATTATTATTATTTACCCCTCTCTCCCTCTGGATCGAGGCGGGGAACAGCATCAATACCAACAATATAAAATATATAAACTGGTTAACAGCATATCAAATTAATACATTATTACAAACAACAAAGTCTTAAAATTCAACTGGGTTGGCCTGCCGGAAGAGATCAGTCTTTATCTCTCTTAAATTCTTGAAGACTTGTAAGTTGGTGGATCTCTCCCAGCAGGTCATTCCACAGTCTGGGAGCGGCAGAAGAGAAGGCCCCATCTTAAGTATTGTGTCCAGTTCTGGGCACCACACTTCAAGAAGACAAGCTGGAGCGTGTTCAGAGGAGGGCAACAAGGATGATCAGGGGTCTGGAAACAAAGCTCTGTGAGGAGACACTGAAAGAACTGGGCATGTTTAGCCTGGAGAAGAGAAGATTGAGGAGAGACATGATAGCACTCTTCAAATACTTAAAAGGTTGTCACACAGAGGAGGGCCAGAGTGCAGGACACGGAATAATGGATTCAAGTTACAGGAAGCCAGATTCCGGCTGGACATCAGGAAAAACTTCCTGACAAGCAGTACGACAATGGAACCAATTACCTAGCAAGGGTGGGCTCTCCCACACTAGAGGCATTAAAGAGGCAGTTGGACAACCATCTGTCAGGGATGCTTTAAGGTAGATTCCTGCATTGAGCAGGGGTTGGACTCGATGGCCTTATAGGCACCTTCCAACTCTACTATGATTCTATGATTGCCTGGGATGAGTTATGCCAGGAATAATTCAAGCCCCTTTCCCTGTGTTTGGAAACTCTTGTCTTGGAGTGCCTGGAATGAATTATGCCAAGAGTTTTTCAAGCCCCTTGTCCTGTATTTTGTAGAGATTGCAATGGGGAAATTAAGTTTTCTGATACATTTGCAAGTATTATACGGCTTTGGATTTTTTGCAAATTACTTATGGAGCCTATAGCTAATTGTCACCAGCTATATGATTTCAGAAAAATGTAACCATTATGCTTTTACCGTGGGATTTGCTACAATAAAAGAGTCTCACTGATTTGGGGTGTCCTGGGTCAGAATGCAAGTGTGTGCCTGAAGGAATGGACCCACGAGTCAGTGTTTTCTTCAAAATTGGATCCTAAAATAGTAACAAACAGTTCTTAAAATGTCGATAAATTCCCTTTTATTCTTTAAATTCTCTTTTTTTGATGTTTTGAAGAGAGGAGGGGGTTCACTCCTCCTCTCTACCAAGTAGGCTTAGGACTCACGATCCAAGTTCCCCAAAGCCCACCTCCCTAACCTGATGCCAAGTGGCCTAAGCCAGCCTCTGGAAATAACCACACATGTTTAAGGGCTGAAACAATTTATTAAAAGTATTTAAAACCAGAATCTCGTAGGGCTTCAGCCAACAATTAGCTCACAAGCACACACACAGGGTGAGTGGGGGGAAGGAAGGAAGGAGGAATGGGGGGGGGAAGGATTGAAGTAAGGAAAAAGGGTTAGCAGCAAGCAATGAAACCATTAACCAAGTCTTTCCATGGAACGAGCCAGACACTAGAACAATAAACCTATCTCAATTCCCAAGCCGTTACCTCACTTGTCAGGGATCCCTTCATGCATGTCCAGAAAAGATGGCTTCCCAACCTGTTGCTATTCTATTTATCCCTTTTGGGCCAGCCGGTACCGTGACTAGTTTAGGCCAGTCCCTAGCCTTTCTGCCTTCTTGCTCCCTCCTGGAACTCCCCTCCCGTGGAGCAGCACTTTCCCACAGCTGAAACCTCTCACTGTCCCCTTCCAATTAAAGCTGACCTTGGGTGTGAGATAACATCCAGGTGCGGCCGCTGGGAACCAGCCACCCTACCCTATCCGTTAGAACTTGTTTGCTCAGAATTCTCTTTGTCTCCCAGCCAAGAGGCCCCAGTCCTGCAAAGTAGGCCAGATCTCGCCTCTCTTAGCCAGACTGTAGCCATCTTGGATCCTTCTTCACAGACGTTACATCTTCTATTCTGACTGTCCAGCTCTTCTAATTTGTCTTCCAAGGTTAATTTATTTATAATGTCTGACTCACTCTTTTCCAGTTTTTCTAAAAGAAAAGTCTGTCTGCTTTTAATAATTTCTAATTTACAGGATTGCTGTTTAATTGTTGTTGGGGGGGTTTTGGTGTCTTGAACGGTATAAGAGCCCTCGGAACCCTCTGACTATCCATTGCCCTGCCAGGAAGAGCCAGGGAGGACTGGAGGAGGATGCAGCCATTTATAGTCCCCCATTGCTCTGATTTTGTTGTTAGCTAGATGGGTTAGCTAGATGGGTATATTTACATAAATGTTTCCAATACAATATTAAGATCACTTGTGAGATATTCTTTGAAAAACTTTACAAATGGGTAAATTTAATATCCTTCTCTTTCTAGATGTTCCTCTATCTGTCCGATTTATCCAGGAAGGACCGGAGAATTGTCAGCAAAAAGTATAAAATCTATTTTTGGTGAGTAGCTGACAGGCACCATGAGGTAATCTCTCACTTAACTCAAATGACCTTCCAGATGACCAACATTTTCTTGATATAAGAGGTAGGATAGTGCCAGTCCCAATCCAGCACCCATGGCCAGTTTCTTTGTCTTCTGTAATGGGAGACCTCTTTCAGCCTGAAGGCAAAATTTTATTTCAGAGAAGTTTGGGAGCTGGATTCTAGCAGTGGACAGGACCAGAGGCAAATGGGGTGGTGCCCAAATACAATCACGCTCCAACATATTTTAGCTTAAAGCTCTTACTGCAAGTAACTAAGCTTTAGGAGAGAAGAAAGTTGCACAAAAGCTGGGATATCCCCAAAATGATAGTGGTTGGAAGTAAGGGATGGAGCAAGGGAAGAGGGGGAATGGCCATTTGGGGAATCCTAGGGCTAGATTTGGCAGGGCTAGATTTGGCCCCTGGGGCTGAGGTTCCCCTGGGCTACAGTGTAGGGGAAATGCCTTGATAAAATTCTGCAACAGCATCAGCTATAAAGGCTCTATATTCTCCGAAGTTTAATTTGAAGACCATCCTCAAAAGATTGAGGGCTGGTCTAAAGAGCTAACCTCCTTCTCACATTTGCACCCAGTTCTGGAGTGACAATTAATACAAAACTGCAAAAGTAATCGAAATTATCACCTAAATTCATGATAGTTGCCATCACTTCACTGTCTATTTATCTTTTTTAAAAAATATTTGTATTGGTTTTAATACAACAATAAAAAAAACTTACAATAACTAATAAGTGCACCCCCACACCAGTGGGTCCATCTAGTATTTCATTATACATTTCTCCAAAACTGTAATGCATCCTGCAAAGGTGTATATCCTTTTCCTTTTTTTAATACAAAATCTACAAATATTCCCCATACATCTTCAACATCATTTAACTTCATTAAACCCTTTTTAACCTTTATACTACTAGTTAACTTATCATTAATTGCGATATCCCATACTTCTTTATACCATTCTGTCATTTGGTAATTTTGTACTTTCCATTTCCTAGCTATCAATAATCTTGCAACTGTCATTAAGTTTGTAATTAAGTCTCTTTCATTTTGAGTCCCCTGGCCTTTTTTATACAATGATAATAAAGCTATCTTGGGACATACCTCTAAATTTAAACCAGTTATTTCATTTATCTCCTTAAAAATGTTTTGCCAAAATTTTTCCACATCTTCACATGTCCACCACATATGAAAATAGGTACCAATTTCCTGGCATCCTCTCCAGCATAATTTCGAGTACTTCTTATCAATCTGATTTAATTTTACTGGAGTTAGATACCACCTCCAAACTAACTTGTAGTAATTCTCTTTTGTCCATACCGACATAGTTTTTAAAATACGCAGATCCCATTTCTTCTCCCAGCTTTGATTACTTATTTGTTTAGTTATATCGTAATCCCATATTGATTTAAGATGGTCTTTTTTTCTTCAGCTTCTATTAACATTTTATAGATTTCGCTTCTCATACCTTTTATTGTTTTATTTTCCCCCTCTTCTACTCTCTTTATAATTATATTTTCAAATCTTTTCAAATCTCTACATCCTTTATTTTTCCTTAACCAGTTCCGCATCCATTGATCTAATTGTATACATTTAAACCAAGATATCTTTCCCCCTTCAACATTTCTTCTATTTTCTTTTTACTCGCCATCTTTTCCACCCAATCTTTTATTTTTATAACATTCTGATCCCTCAATACCATTTCTATTTCTTTTTTCAAGTTTATTGGGAAATTTTCCATCAACACCACTGGAGTCAGAGGGGAGATATCTGGTGATAATTTCTTTTTATATTTTAACCAAATCTCTAAAATATTCTTTAAAAGCATATTTTCAATTCTTTCTAACAGTTTCCTAGACCATCTATTTATCTTGGTGATTATATTTAGTAGGTAAAGATATCAGAGAACATTAACTTGCATAGAGGTAGCTGATATGAACTGTTTGCACCATTTCTATTTCACCTACACAATACACAATCTCCTCTTAACAAGGTAGTGTAGGAACAAAGCATTAGAAGATTTAACTTGGTTTCAAGTTACTTTGTTTCACAAAAACACCACTTTCTGTGTCAATAAGAAGGCGCCCAATGAGCATTTATTCTGAAAAGGTAATGGGGAGGGGGATGCGTTACCCTGGACTTAAACCAACAATGCACTATTGCACATCATAGATAGCTTTGCTATTGTACATCTTCAGCAGTGTAGTGGCATGGCTTGATAATTTAGTGATGTAAAGGCCATATGCAGTTTACAATCTCCTTAGCACCTCAAAATAATGTTCCAGAGATTGAAATTGTTCCAGATTACATAACCAAGAGTAGGATTTTGACTCCATAATGTGCCAAAAATGTGACAGGTAAACCTTATTGCCTCACTTATTCCTGTTCCCTGAGCCAGTTGAGAATGAGTGAGATGACTGTGGATTTGAAACTGGTGTCTGTATGTGCAAATTCAGTTGTTCATTCTAATTTGGAGGTGGGCACTATAGGAGGAGCTGCCAGGAGGTTCTTTTGGGTAAAATCAAATGTAAAGGGCCTGAGGGTGGAGGTGAGTGGAGGTCAGCTGGAGCAGAGGGGGAAGTTGCATTTTTTTTTACATATAGTCCTTGGAAAACTTCACTATTGCTCACGACAGATATTGCTGTACAAGAAAGATAGTGGCCTTATAATGGTTCAGCTTTAAGATTTGAATGAGGTGGAAAGTGCTGAAGTTGGAAGACTGGAAATAATGACATTTACAATGCCGGCAATGTTGATGCCCATCAACCTCTGTTTAGATTTCTTTCTCTAGATGTAAGTAATTAGACTATGTTTTTCTTAGTGTAATAATACCAAAGCCAGTGATTAAAACTCTGAAAAAATGTGTGTGCATCTTTTTATACTTACTTGCAAATAATCTTCTCATGGTTCCTCATCCTGTAGGAACATCATCACAATTGCTGTCTTCTATGCCCTGCCTGTGATCCAGTTGGTGATTACATACCAGACGGTGAGATCTGCCTTCACCCCTCATCTCAGATTAGTCATCCAGACCAAAAAAATCCTCTTCTGGTTTCCACCCCCTGCACCAACCAGTTTGCAAACTGTTTTAAGTTTAATTCTGTTTATTCTCTTTTACTTTTTTACATAGAGGTTATATTCTCTTACCTAGCATTTTGCCTAGCCCTGCTCCAGAGATGCTTGTAATCTCATTGTCATTTTCCTTTTGTGTCTCTAAGTATATGCAAAACATGTCTTTTTATTTGTCCCCACAACCAAATGAAAATGGGATGAAAACCAGAAGTTTATTCATTAACTTTCAGATTGGCAATTCTTCCCATGAGTGCAGGTAGTTGGACATAAGCCTGGAAGGTCTAGGAAGATTGCTTCCAGCTCTCATGGGTCCCCTCTACAAGGATTCGCTTTTGCGCGCCCGGTTAGGCGATTATGCGCATAATCGCTGAAGCGCATTTCCACCTAATAGCACTGCACGAGAGGCGGCGAAGCACATTAACGGATGACCAAAATGCGCTTTACAAGTAGTTAATGCGCATAAGCGCTTGTTCACATAGTCAAAAATGCGCTTTAACGGCCGGAGCAAAATAAAACTCGCGATTTAACGCACATTCGATAATGCGCATAATCGGAGAGATAACGCGCCTCTACGCCCGATTTGCGCTCCGTTCTTGTAGAGGTACATTTTTTAAAGCGCCTTGAAAGAGCTTTAAACCTCTCTTGTAGAGGCAGCCATGTTTGTTCCGGCAACTCCACTCTGGCTCCAGATTTTGGAGCCCCTTAGGCTGGTCCTTTCTCCTCCCAGCCAAGCCCCTGATAGTTTCTCTTGACACACCATCCTCCTCAAACCCTTAAGCCTTTGAGAACAACAAGGTTATAGCACCTGGCACGAAGGAGGGCTAGATTAATTTAGCTTCCCCCAGCCAGCAATGAATTTTCGCAAGTCCATTGTAGATCTTTAAAAAATGGGTCATATCCAACTATAACCCCTAAACAGGGGAGGCAGTGAATATAAAACATGAATGAGACAACGCAGAACTATTTTCCCCATTAGACAAGCACATTGCAAGCACGGCCTATGCATGCATACATGTAAACAATAACACAATTGCAATATTACACGTCAATGGTTCACAGAGCACATTCCAAGCAAGGCCTGTGCATATATTTAAATAATATAAACAGTTAAAATATGAGATACTCACTTGTAACAATGTCTGTAGACATTATTTGCAACAGATTGTCTTGTGCTTTAAACACGGGTGGATGTGCTGAAGGTTATGTTTTTTATACTGTTAGGCAAGTTTTTTTCTTTGAGTTTCTTGCAGGTATTACCATGACAGGGCAATTCACTCAAGGTCTTCTCATGTCTGGACTGCGCTACAAACACCAGGGAATGTCTCATAACTCCCAGGCAGTTATAGGAGAGCATGTTCTTCACTCTCTCTGTAAAGGGAAGAAAACCAGGCAGTGGGGAAATAGAAAAGGGGACTGAAAACTCTAGCTTTAAATCAGGGAATTACTTTACCGGGGGTTTGCAATCACAGTGTTTTTTGGGTGTGACACTGAAGGAACATAACAGAAGCTGATGTGTTCACATCTCATCAGTGAGTACTCTGCACTTTGCAAGTTGCGTGTGTCTGTGAGCTGTTAGGATCAGTAGCACCTAGGTAGCATCTAAAACTTTCGTAGGGTGACGGTTGTCCGTTTGCTTGTGTGACCTTTCCTTATTCCAATCCAGACCAATCATTTACTAAAATCCTCTGTATCCTTTTCTTTACTTACTATTGCTGTTTAATATGTTTGTGTCTGTCACAAACAATGTAATCTGTGTAATCTGTGTTGTTAGTTATTAGGTAAATCGCTTTCCTTCACCCTATTATGGCTCTGGTAGTATTTGATTAAATTTCAGTGATATTTGTAGGTCTGCAAGTATCTGTGACTATGAGTATAGTATTTGTATAGACAATACAAGGACTGCACTCCCTGCCTCCCAGGAAGAGGGTCACGACAATGGGGAGACCAACATGGCCCAGAGAGGGAGCAGCTACAGGGATCTTACTTCACTCTTCCCTACCAACAGGAAAACATGGGCTCCAACTGACTGTTCCTGGGACTGCACACTCAGGCCTCATCCATTGACCAGAGAAGCAAGGGCCACTGGGAGTCCGCACTCCCTGCCTCCCAGGAAGGGGAACATGGCAACAGGGAGACCAGCCTGGCCCGACACATTGGCTAGAGATATATGGCTTTTTTTTCTTCTTCTCCCCCAATCTTTTAGATTGCAAGCCTTTTTAATAGCTTCTTTTTTGGCTCTTCCAAGGGCATCAAGCCTGGCAAACAGGGCCTTGATTTCAGCCATAGCCTCTTAATCTGAAGAGGAAGCCAGTAAATGAAGGGCCCTTTTTCAAGGCTTCTTAGGGGCAGAGTTCTATTTTTTTTATAGGTGCCTTTCTTGGGCCCTTCTAACCTGGAGTATGTGCTGCCTCCTTCTGTCTAATGGGCCAGCTATAGACGAGTTAGGCTGCATTATAGTTCCTGGCTCATGACCATTTATAGGTGAGTGAGGCCTTCAACCTGGATCTCTCCATTCTTAGTCCAACACATTAAGCACTACACCACCCTGGCTTTTCCAATTGTTTATTTGATTAATTTATATCCTGCCTTTCTGCCAAAGAATGACACTCAAGGTGGCTAACAATGAAAAATGAATTAAAACAACATCTTCATGAAAGCATAGCATAAAAAATACATTAAAATACAACAATCAAGCAACAAACAGCACCAGCCAATTAAAAAAACCCTTCAAAGGCCTGCCTGAATAAAAACAGCTTTGCCAGCTGGTGGAAGAACATCCGAGAGAGAGAGCCCCCCTAGCCTCTCTTATTAGGGTGTTTCAGAGCCTGAGAGCGGCACCAAGAAGGCCTTGCCCACCAAATGCTCTTCTAATGGTGCACTTTTGAGAGAAGGGCCTCCCCCAAAGATCTTAATACCTGGACAGGTTCATACAGGAGGTGATCTTTCAGGTAGCCTGATCCTGAGCTGTATAGGATTTTATAGGTCATAACCCGAAACAGCCAGTGGACCAGCTCTAGTCAACAGTCTGGCTGCAGCATTCTGGACCAGCTGAAGTTTCCGGACAGTTTTCAAAGGTAGCTCCACATAAAGCATGTTACATTAGTCAAAATGGGAAGCAATTAAGGTAGACATAACTATGACCAGACCAGACATTTCTAGAAATGGACACAGGTTCAGGGCCGAGTCCTGAAGAAACCCAAATTGCAAGCCTTAGTCTTCAGGGGCAGTGCCATCCAGGACAAGTTGAGGCTCTATTCCCTGATATGTCTTTCAGCTAACCAAGAGCACCTCCATCTTGTCTGGATTAACTTTCAGTTTGTTCACCTCATCCAGTCCATTGCTGATGTTAAACAATGATTTTAGACCTAGGACAGCTTCCTTGGATTTAGATGGAAAGGTGTCATCAGCTTACTGAGGCCCTGAACCCCAAAACTCTGGACAATCTATCTGCATATGTTAAATCGCATGAGGAATACAATGAGACCACAGACCAACGGCCATAGTGTTGAACAGGAATCCCCCAAAGCCACTTTCTGAAATTCCCCCTCCAAGAACAGTGCCTCCCAATCAGACAGACCTTGCAGAAGAATGCCATTGAGAGGCCCAGCAGAACCAACAGGGACACACTCCCTCTGTCCAGTTCCTGGCATATATTATCCACCAAGGTAACCAAAGCCATCTCTGTCCCACAATCTACCTCATCCATAAACACCTGGAGCTGAGAAGCCACCACAGACTCCCAACACCTTGCCCAAAAATGGAATATTGGAGACTGGCTGGAAATTACCCTAAAGACAGGGACTGAGTGGGTTCAGGGAAGGCTTTTCTAACAGAGGTCTTACCATTGTCTCTTTTAGGCAAGACAGGATCACACCTTGCCATACAGACGTTTCACTTCTGCCTGTACCCACTTAGCCAGTGCTTCCCTGGCTGTTTTTGTAAGCCTAGAAGGGCAAGGATCTAATACACACATGGTAGGCCTCACTTTTCCAAGAATCCTGTCCACATTCTCAGGCTGTACAACTTGAAAAGTCTTCATTATAACTGGACAAACAGGAGTCAAAGTCACATCCCTCAGATCTGTATCAACTATAGCATCCATCAGTGTGGATATGATCAATTTTATCTGCAAAATGTTGAGCAAATTGGTCCATCTTTTCTTAGAGGCCAGACCATAATAGGCCTTTGAACAACTAAGTGAACTCCATTGGGCAACTCCATGCAGATGCAATGACGACAGAGAAGTACAATTTCTTCAGTGCTCTCACTGCCACTGAGCAGGGGTTCAAATTAGCTCTAGCCGGCATTTGAGTAGGCTTGTTGTGAGTCTTCCACTCATGTCATTCATGTTGATGTCCAGCTTGTTTCGTCACCTGTATCTCCCGGAAAAACCAGGGAGCTCTTTAGGCTCAACTCTGTAGGAGAGTACACTCAGGTGTGATCGTGTCAACCACCCGGGCCATTTCCCTATTCCAGAGGTCAGCCAAGGCTTTAACAGCGACAGAGACATCTCCAGGTGCCATCAGAAAACTATCCAGAAGCATCTGTCTTCTCGGGCAGAACGTCTTAATCTCAAAAACTAACAACTAGTGTATACAGTCTTACTGCCTCTGATACTGGAGGTTGTACTTAGCCATCAGGACTAGTAGCCATTGACAGCCTTCTCCAGGAATTTATCCAACCCCCTTTCAAAGTCATCCAAATTGGTGGCCATCACCACAGCTTGTGGCAGTGAATTCCATAGTTTAACTATGGACTGTGCGAAGAAGGGCTTCCTTTTATCTGTCCTGAATCTCCCACCAACCGGCTTCATGGGATGACCCCAGGTTCTAGTATTATGGGAGGGGGGGATATGTCTCCCTATCATTCACCACACCATGCATAATTTGTACACCTCTATCATGTCTCTCCTTAGCTTCCTTTGTTCCAAGCTGAACAATCCCAGATGTTGTAACCTTCCCTCAGAGGGGAGCTGTTCCAGTCCCTCGATCATTTTAGTAGCCCTTTTCTGCACTTTTTCTAGCTCTACAATATCTTTTTTAGGTGTGGTGTCCAGAACTGTACACAGTATTCTAAGTGTGGTTACACCATAGCTTTGTATAAAGACAATATGATACTGGCAGTTCTATTCTGATTTCCTTTTCTAATAAAGCCTAACATGGATTTTGCCTTCTTTACAGCAGCTGCACACTGGGTTGACATTTTCAACTAGTTTTCTTGATCAGTCACAGCCAGCTCAGATCCCATCAGGTTATACATGAATTTGGTTTTTTTGTCCCAACATGCAACAGTTGGGACAGTTATTGAACCGCATCTGCCATTTGGATGTCCACTCTCCCAGCTTGGAGAGATCCTTTTGGAGCTCCTCACAATCCTTTTTTGCTTTAACCACCTTAAATAAGACCATCCTTGCTAATTCAGAAAGGGAGACTGTTGGACAGCAGGGTTGGCAGTACTCCAGCAGAATCTCTATTCTGTCCCAAGTACCCACTTTTAGGTATACATAGTCAAAATTGGAAGACTGACTGTTAGAGCAATACGACAATGGAACCAATGACCTAGGGAGGTTGTGGGCTCTCCCGCATTAGAGGCATTTGAGAGGCAGCTGGACAACCATCTGTCAGGGATGCTTTAAGGTAGATAACATAACATAACAATTTATTTCTTACCCGCCTCTCCATCTGGATCGAGCAGGGGGTTGGACTCCATGGCCTTATAGGCCCCTTCCAACTCTACTATGATTCTATGTGGCAACTGGATATGGGGAAAGGAACCCAATAGATCGCCACTCCGCCCTGTTGCAACAAAGGGAACTCAGTTAGGCAAAGCTGGGAGGAATTCATTCCCCCACTCTCATCTAAGCAGGTCTCTGTGAAATAGGCCTGGCCGGCACACTCATCCAGTATCAAGTCTTGGATGGCAGTTGTACAGATATATGTATTTAGTTATATGGATAGCATTAATTTTCCCCCTGAGGAAAAGTTTTGTTTTCTCAATTAAAACCCCAGCCCATTTGCAACAGAGGCCTCTTGGTACTGGGGTTCTAGGGGGCTCTAATCAACCCTCTGCCCCCCACCAATATTCAGTTTGCCCAGCAGGGCGCCAACTGATCAGATGCTCTATGGGATGTTGTGGATCTATATCAGAGGTAGGGGTTTGCTTTTAGTACATTGCAGGCACAAATATGGATACATATATGAAATACAGGTGTTGTCTTCATAGTCTAATGCATTAAATGTCCTGTGTATTTAGACACACCTGCGTATTTAAACCCACATCTGAATCTAGCCACTGTTTTTCTCCTTCAACAACTATGTGTAAGAATTTGCACATTTACCTGCCATTACCCAATGGAAAGTAAATAGGATAAAATAAAATGTATGAACAATTCAGGATAATAATATGCAGCAGCAGTACTATAATAGTGTTGGAAATTGAACCTGACATATTGCCACAACATCCCTGGGGCTGTGTGACGGCTGTGTGTTCTTCTCATCCCCACTCCTGAAGTGCACATCTTCCCTTTGAAAAAGGAATCAAGCACTGGCCTGGATGAGAGTATATCCCTGCAGTAGGAACACACACACACCATTCCATTATGTGAGAGTAGTGCTGGAGTTTGATTAACAAACATATTGTGGAAGGGGGTATTCTTTCATCATCTCTAAAGGCCCATAACATTCCTTCCTTCTGCTTCCCTCTTACAATGGATGGTTCTGGTAGGCCAAGGACAGTTAAATGCACACACACCACCACCACAACTACTGTGTAGCTGAATCTCAAAGAGAGAGCTGACTCTATGAGCTCCATCACACCTAATTTTTCCCCTGGTTTGCCTCCACTTTTTTTTTTACCTCTGATGCAGAAGTGTGTCAAGCTTATGGTCCCTTTCACCTGAAGAGCTGCTCTTTCGCTCCTTTGATCTTCAACTCCACTCCTCCCTTTCTCTTTCTCCCTCCAGTCAAGTCCTGTCAGATGAGTACTTCAACCAGACTGCCTTTCTGCTGGGCAAAAATGGAACTACGCTTTAGTCTGGCTTTTGGGGGGCATCGAGGGAGTACAATCATGTCTCTGCAGAGATTCAGGCATTGTATGATTTTAAAAAATGCCTTCGAGCCTGGGATGCTGGGTTTGGGTTTTATATTGAGGCTTGGTGCTGGCTGCTGGGAGAGATTGCTTTTCCCTGCCAGGACCTGATGCAATCCATTCATGCCCCCAGTTCCTTTAAAACTACATGGAGGCTTAGGGCACATTAAACGCTTAGGGAAAATAATTCAGACTTTTAGCATTCTAGGAAAAAAACAGAAAAGGATGGGGAAGAGGTGAGGTGTCAGGAGGACAGGCATGGCATCATGTGAGTACCATGCTACAAATTCACACACCAGGCATGGCGAGAGTGCACTAAATCGCTGGTGTGATGGAGCTCTATCTCTTCCATAAGAGCAACAAAACAATGGAATGCAATTGGATTTTGCATAAGCTTGATTTACATTTTTTTTTCTGTCTTGCTTTGCCTCTTGCCACTTGACCATCACAGTTGGGATGTTGTTCGTACAGAATGCAGGTGAACCTCTATGCTGTTCCTTTCTCACTTTCCAGGTGGTGAATGTGACTGGAAATCAGGACATCTGCTATTATAACTTCCTTTGTGCTCATCCACTAGGAGTTCTAAGGTGGGTATGAGTGACTCCCACAGTACATTGCTTGGGTTTTGCATGTATTACTCTTTCTGTACAATCAAAAAGTGGAGAGGGCATCTTCTTGAGTGTGGGTGAGTAAGATGAAATATTTTATCTCTACCTATAAAGCTGAAAGTATGTGTGTGGGAGGTATGTCCGGAAATGTTTACCAACTTCCAGATGAGTTAGAAACTTTAAATTTGGCACGCTGATAGATCTGGCAGTACAATGTACCAGAAAAATCTAAAAACACAAAATTTGGGGGTTTAAGTATTTTTAAAGAATTTAATATGCCTGCAACTCCCAGCATACCTTGGGCAGGAGGCCAGACATATTGGCTTTGGGCGGCCATTGTGAGTGTGCGGGCAGGTGGCCACTGCATGCCTTTCGCAATCCAGACTCCTAAGGTCGGTGTCAAGCAGTCAACCCAATTCCACATAAAAGGAAACAACCCACATAAATGGCCTGTGCCCATTTGCGGTGCCTCCTCCCACCCACCATGCGTGGTTTCAAAATCATAACTAAATACAACAGTGTGACTATTAGAGGCCAAACTCTGAACATGCTCAAAGGAACATGTTCTGATATCGCTGTTTTCTTAGAATCTGGGGGAAGTGCGCATGCAGCCTTCACCCCTAAGAGGTAGTAAGTGAGTAACTCTGCATGCCCAGAAACAGGTCTGATAAAGGCGGCAAGTTCCCGGCCCGGCCCCAGCCCTTCAGTACAGCTCCTGATGGTGCACTTGGTGGGTGAGAAGAACAGGCTGAGGCAGACCTAGTAGGACTTGCCTGGAGCTGGGCACATCCATTGACAGCCGCTTACCTCCAATCCTGGGCAATGCTACTCCTCGACACTCTATGGAGGAGCAGCTTCAGCAACGAGGGAAGTACCTGTGGGCTGCCAAAGGCATGCTGGGAGCTGTGGTACTGGCATGTAAAGTGGCTGATTTTAAATAAAGTATGGGTGAGCAAACCAGGACACTGCCTCTCAATCCTAACTCAGCCCCCACTTTCCTGACTTCTCACTAACTGTCTTTGTTCTCCTACCTGACTTTCTGCAACTGCCACTAATCCCACCCCCATTCCATTCTAGCCTCAGCTGTATCAGTCATTCCTCCGTTCACTCTTCTGTCTCAATGGTATAGTCAGGCTTTTACATAAAAATCATAAACTTTATTCGGTAATTCTGTTTTGGGATGTTGTGGTTTAGTTATGACAGGAAAAAATGCAGCATGAAAAAATCTCACCAAGTTAAAAGGCCTTGGAAAATAATAATAATAATAATAATAATAATAATAATAATAATAATACTCACTTGGCACTGGAAAGCCATTAATGCAGCCACTAGGCCAGCCTGCCTGGGACAAAGACATCCATAAGCAGGGTGCCGCAACTAAGAAGGCCCACTCTCCAGTTGTCTCCCACCACACCTCAGATGGTGTTCAAAGATTAACATGTTATTCAGAGACTTAAGCTTATGCCTACAACTCCCAGCTTGCCTTGGGTAGGAGGGAAGACTTATCGGGCTTTGGGGGCCATCATCTGGAAGTGGCTCACCATCCTGGGACTGAAGGGAGAGCGCCTGAGGCTGGCTGCCTGGGTCACTAAGCCCCATCGCAAGGGTGCTGCTCCAAGCCTGTCGCCAACATCAGCGACTGAGCTAACCGTCACTTAGTCAGCCAGTCAGCTCCCTCATGGCCTACTTCCGGGCACTGATTGCACATTGCAGTGTGAACTGACTCAGCCATACTTCACTTCCTGTGAGCCTCAGCAGCAGGATTCCCATTGGGCCAATCAGGCACTGCAGTGAAAGGCATGCCAGGAGTTGCAGTTTCCGTTTTCTGTGGGGATAAGGAAAATCATGGTGGCAGCTTCAAAGTGGCCCTGGCCATGTGTCACGGGAGAGAGAGAGAGAGAGAGAGAGAGAAAAGAAGCAAATTTAATACATCTTAAAGTTATCTCACAGGCCTAGCACCAGCCTACCTTGCAGGATTGTCATGAGGGTAAGGGGGGGGGGGAGAAATGAATTAAATTTGTTTAAAAGTTAACTCACAGGCCTATCACTGGCCTACTACTTTAAGATGACTACCTCACAGGCATGCATCTCAAGGGGCCCGAGCAATGCCGAGTAATCAGCTAGTCATCTTATAAAGGAGTCATGAGTAAAGTCTCTGCATTGGCTGGTTTGGTTTGCAGAGGGATATCACTTTTTGAATGAATAAATAAAGGAATTTATTATGGTCACAGATCAATAACATTTAATACAAATAAAATAAAATATATTCCTTCAGACTACAACAAATGATCAGGAATCAGGCATCCAGTTTATAAAAAGAGGGTTTTTAAAATCGTTTTAAAAAAACAAAGCGGGATTGCTGGCAATTTTATTATCGCTTGGAGAGAGATGGCATTTGCACTGCATTACCTACATGTCAAATTTATTAAAATACATTACAAATATACAAATACATGGGAATGCAGAATACAGGGAGCCAAAAGGGAGTTCTTACTTTACCATCTGCTTCCTAATTTTCATTGAAGGTAGAAGGAATTTAGCTACTTTTTCAATAACATAAATAACATTATCACTCTCCCCCACCCCCTTTAAACCCTTAAAGGAGTAATCCTATGATCCCTGGAAGAGCATCCCAAAGATATAGGATTTTTCAGGTACCCCCTCCAAAGCTGTAGACATTCCTACAACTTCTAGAAGGAGCTCTGAGATATGATCCCCCTCTTCCTCACAGACACCACAGAAGGACCTGTACTGTCTGCTTTCCAAGGTTGCAAAAGCAACCCCATATGAGCACACTGAGATTAAAAAAAGGTGGGGTGTTCTGGAGGGCAGGGAAGAGGAGAGACTGGGATCTGTTGTATCCTGCAGCCTCTCCAACACGGACTCCATGACTCTTCTATGGTTCAGACACTTGTCTAAAGGAAAAAGGTAAAAAGGAGGACAGAGGCTCCTGTCCTGCTGGCAGCAGCTTGGCAGGGCACATGGTTCTGGGAAGCCTCCAAGATAGGAAGCTTCCATCTAGCAGGCAGTAATCCCATAGGGTTGGCACCCTATGCAAACTAAGCCATTGCTTCAAGCACCAACCTGGCTGTCATGTGGTTTGCAAGTGAAGCTAGAATGCCCCTGGAAATGATACTACGTTATTTGAGCAACATTTGCAAAGAGCTGCTGCTTAGAGCAGTGGCTTAGCTTATTTAAAGAAAAGGAGGGGGGGGTGAAGCCTTTGCCATCTTGTGAAATCGGAAGTACCACCCCACCAAAAAGGTATGGGCTTCCCCATCACAACCAAAATGTTATAAAGACATCAGTTTGAAAACCACCACTTAAAATGGTTTTACATGCTTGAATTCACTTTAGACAGTGGAAAATATTGTGTGGTCCCCTTCCCTACTCCCTCTCTTATGATGGGCATCCTTCTTTGCAGTGCTTTTAACAATATCCTCAGCAATGTGGGCCATATGCTGCTGGGCTTCCTGTTCCTGCTGATTGTATTGCGTCGAGACATTCTCCACAGACGTTCCTTGGAAAACAAAGACATCTACACAATGGTACATACTCTAACTTGGGCCTAGAAGAAAGACAAGGCCTTTGGGTCATGAGCTCCAGGCAGGAGTTGCCTACTTGTTCCATCTTGGGTCTTAACATGCAGACAAAAACAAGAGACTTTGCTGAAGATTTAGCATATTGTCCTTCCTTAATAATGATGTGCCTTTGAGCCAGACTAAATGCCATGATGCTTTTACCCAGCATTTTCTAAAAATGCAAAGTAGCTGTGGATGACTTTGAGTGAATGACCCCCTCTAGGTGGATTCTGTTTGACGCCTGGTTAGCCGATCATGTGCATAGTCGCTTTATCGTAAATGCTTGTACGCAAGAGGTAATTAAGTGCACAACTGGTGGCCTTACCGGTTGTTTGAAATGCGCTTTACAAGTAGTTAATGCGGAGAATCGCTTGTTCACATAGGCAAAATGCGCTTTAACAGCCGGAGGAAAATAAAACTCGCTATTTAACACGCATTCGATAATGCGCATAATCGGAGAGATAAAGCGCCTCAACTCCCGATTTACACTCCGCTCTTGTAGAGGTAAAATTTTTAATGAGACTTCAAAGAACTTTAAATGTCCCGTGTAAAGGCAGCCAGTGTGTGCCAGAGAGATTAACCTTTTCTCTTCCAACTACCTGCTCAAAATCACTTCCTCCAAGCTATTTTCCTCTCTACATGGGAAAGAGATGCCACCCTCCCACCAGCATCTTTTCTGCTCGGGAAGATGTTACGATACTTGTTTATGGCATATATTTCTAAAGACATCTGTAGACTCCTTCTCTGTGTTCAGGGAATAAGCCCTTCTGGAACACAAATGGTTGGGGAAATTTAAGCCACATGTATGCTAGGAGGACTCTACTTCCCAATACAATCCTGACTGTATACCACCACAGGCAGGACTGTGGGTCTGGTAGAGCTAGTTCAGAACTAGTACTATAACCAGAATCAGTATTATAACCAACATGGGAACTAAGTCTAAGAAATACTATGATAATTTAGTCTGGGTTGTAGAGTGCCCCATAAGATACTCTGGGAACAATGAAGACAGATCAGTGCTTCCAAGAAAATGAAGTTTATGAAGCAAGTATGACAACTAGCAATTAAATGGATGACTACTGAAGGGTGTCCCAGAAATGGGAAAGAGAAGGGAGAGGGAGAAGGGATGGAAGCTTGAGGTTGTGGTGTGGCTGTGTGAGTTGATTTCAACTGCAGATGAGACGGGCAGGGAGAGAAGAGCGAAGTGCAGTGAGATTTAAATAGATAGGAAAAAGAGGTTTAAAAAGAAAGGGGTTTACCTATTCTTCCTTCTTCTCTGCCAGAAACTCTGGAGAACTGGGCAATTCAAGGGGTGCATGGACAGACACCAGCTGATATTTCATTAAACTGAGGAGGGGAAAGTGAGCATAAGGGGAACAAGAAACTCCAAGAAAAGGAGAAATGTTGCGTGGAGAGGGGAAATTAAGCTCAAGGGCACCCTGGCATGCCAGGACAACTACGGGCTTGAGTGGAAGCAATTTATTGGATAAAACGGTCGTTTTCTGGTGTTCCCACGAAACAGCGGAATGTATTCAGGTATTGGGATTTGTAGTGCTTAATGTATAGCAGCCTTTTACTTCCCTGGGTTTCTCATAAGAAATTCAGTGAGGTTTGATTAGATTAGGACCAGATGAAGGTCGGGAGTTGATGATCTCAGAAGGAATAGTGGACGGGGTCACTCCTTTGTTCCTGTCAATGGAGTTTTTTGGCAGGATACTGCAACTTGATTTGCATTGGTCAGCCAAACCTCAGCTTCCTTACTTTCTCAGGCAAAGCAGAAAGGGAAACAGTTTGAGGGGACACAAAAAACTAAGGATGTGCACGGTCCCAAAAAAATCAAATCAGAATTGGAATTGTTGTTGTGGATTGGATCGGAGGTATTTTGGACTGGATTGGATCGATTCCGATGCAAAAATCGGATATCCGATTTTCGGATCGGATGTCTTTTAGTCCCTTTAGACTTGATTTTGGAGGGGGGAAAACCTGTATCTTTGGTATTTTTTAAGACAGAATCATGAAACTTTGTACAAGTGCAGATGGGATGTTGCCAGTCATGTGCCCAGAATTGCAGACACGGGGGTGCAGGCGTTACTTGTAAGTAAGCTGTTGAAAAAGTCACTTTTTCACCAGTCATCTGTTCCTATTTAAATTTACTCCTGTGTCTCAGGGGCATGTTTAAAATGGGTTTTGGGCAGATAAGAACGTAAACCATGTTCCCAGTTGGGGAGCGCACTGAAGGACTGTACGTACGTAGCTCTACCCCCTTTTGCAGACATGGGCACGGTTTAACTGAAATGGAATTGTGAAAAATGGGTTTGCCCATTGCATGAAAACTGCAAGGTGCTTTCATTAGATCCTGTCCCCAGAAACTGAACTCAAACTTGGGGAGCATACAGAAGGGCTGAACGTTGCTCTGCCCCCTTTTCACAGACACAGGAGCATGTTGCTTACTGAAATGGAACTGTTAAAATGGCTTGCGCTGGTAAGTAAGACCATTGCAAAGTGCTCTCTCATTAGATCCTGTCCCCACAAACACCACGCTAATGTGAGGAGCGCACAGAAGGGGTGTACATTCGTCCCCATTTCACTGACACAGGGGCACAGTTTAACCTGAATGGCAGGCATTTTATTGAACTTTGGGGACTCTGTGGACTTCTCCTTGAGGGAGAAACCCAAGTCCCTTAGCTTAAGCAAGTGGAGCGGCATACTCCGAACTCCACCAAAATCCAATATCAATTCCAGCTCCAAACCACACTCCTTCCACTCCAACTAAACCCCACAGAGAGCCAAAAGGGAAAGAATGAGAATATATACTGGGTTTCTACTAAGCCCTCCTCCAGCATTGCGATTGGAGGCTGCAGGAGGTCTTTAACAGGATTGGGTGATGCATTGATGCAGTGTAAAGCACAATTGGTGGATCAAGCTGTCTATCGTGTTCGCCGGGTCTTTTCTCGGAAACCAGCCAGCAGAGTTCTTATCAGTCCATTCTGGGAATGCAGTCAACAGAAATGCTTTGAGTTTGTTTTAGCAAGGAGATATTAACTCCTGCAAAGCGTGAAGTGCTGAATCGTCCCAGCTCCTATAGGCAGGAATACAAAGTTCCAGAATCTACAAACCAAGTCCAAAATCCAGGGAGAAAGCCAGAGAGAAAGAATCCACGAGCCAAGTCCAATTCCAAAGTCAAGAACCAGAGAGAGAGTCCACAAGCCAAGTCCAAATCCGAAGTCAAAAGCCAAAGCAGGAGTCCATGAGCTAGAAGCAGGTAGTGAAGCTAGGCAGCTTGCACGTTGGTTGTTCCTAGCAGAGAAATATCTTGCACTTTGAGGCTTTTTAAGCAACTCCTCAGCCTGGACTCACCCCTCCCCAGCTGTGCCTCATTACTCAGCTTTAGCTATTTAAGCTCAGCGTCCACCGTGCCGCGTCTCTGCAGTCGCAGACTTCTTCTTGCTGGTCGGACCTGCTCTGCACTCTTTAGACACCTCCTTTGCTGAGGACTGTGTGGTTGACATTCTTCAACTTCAGAAGCTTCTTCAGTGGAGACAGGAGGTGGAGGAGGATAACTTTCCTGGGGCTTCTCTGCCCCTTCTGCCGCAATGCCCCTCTCCTCCGACACTGCCTCCGATAGACACTGAGGCAAAGAATCTGCAGCCCTGGGTGAGTCAGCTTCATCCTCTGAGGAAGATTGTTGTTGTTCCTTGCCTTGATCTGGAGGGAGAAGTGGGTTATAAATAAATTTATTATTATTATTATTATCATCATCATCAAAGTAAAGGAAAATTGATCCTTAAGAAATGCAAAGAGGTGGAAGATCGCACTGGTGAACTATCAGGAAAAAGTTTTAAAGGGAGAAATTAAAAAATTCTTTAAAAATCAAGGGATGAACTGACTTGATTCAAACTTGGCATGCTGAAGGCTCTCCTGGAGACCTATCACCATGCCAGGTTTCATCTCTTTATAACAATTACACAGATGTAAGCATTTTGGCTAATTTGCATTTAAAAATTCCTAAAAATCAAGGCATGGACCTATCTGATTCTAACTTGGCATGCCTAAAGCTCTACTTAAGAGCTCTCAAGACCCCAAGTTTCATCTCTTTATCTTTAAAAATGAGGGAGCTGCAGGCAAGGAGAGGGGGGTTGGAGCAGTAAAACATCCAGTCATTCAAACGTTCGACACCAAGGAGTGCTGGAGGAGGAGAACCATCCCGTCCTCCCCTTTCCCCTTCCGCCAGCAAGACTCCATTCAAAGCCCATGCCCCCTACAAAGGAAAAGGCAAGGGAACAGCACTAGACAGAGGCTTAAGGGTGCATTGAAGTTGCTTTCGGGAAAATAATCCAGACTTTCCCCACACTAAAATAATATGCAAAACAGAGGAAAAGAGGCAAAATGGGTGCAGGACAGGGATGATGTCATGTGAGTCCCGCGCGGCAAAACTAGATACCAGGCGTGGCAAGAGTGCATTCAACCGCTGGTGTTATAGAGCTGCTATATTCTCCTTTGTGAAAAATGCCATGCTTTCCTCCTAGCAGTATTAATACAGTGGCTTAATGGCTATTTCTAAGGATATAGAGGCTCCATTTATTTCATCTTAGAAGAATTCTATTGACTCTACCTCTACTCCAAGGACCCTGAACTCTAAATTGGTGCCCAAAAAAGCCTACTGATAGTTAAGTTTCAGGCTTTACACCATCGCTTGTTCATACAACTATTTACGTTTGGCAATGGAATGGTCTCACCCTGCAGAGCATGAACGATGAAGCATCTGGCTGAATGTTTTCAGCTGCAGAACAACTTAGGTTGCATCTTCTCATTAATGCTGCCATTGTAAACGCTATACATTTTTCCCTGGAGTTGCAGCCACCATTGCTATGTGTCCAGCCAAAGGTTCACTGCTTGTCCGTTCTAATTAAACAGCTGGAGATTTGTCTGTAACAGTTTGGTGGCCTCCTATGATGGAAGACCCTATTGAAGCTTGTGCATGTGTTCTTTGTCCTTTCCTTCTTTTCTCTTCCCTTTCAGGAATATGGCATCCCTAAGCATTTTGGTCTCTTCTATGCTATGGGCATTGCTTTGATGATGGAAGGTGTCCTCAGTGCTTGTTACCATGTCTGCCCCAACTACTCTAATTTTCAGTTTGGTAAGCAGAGGACTTCCTTTATCCAAGGTGCATGGGGGGGGGGTGGATAAAGGGGCTTGCTTTTGTCTATTGACATTTTGAACAGGATCACCGAGAACTGGTTTCAATGATAGCTCGTTTTAGAGACCTTGAGACAACCAGTTAAAGTTTAATGTTCAAGCAGTATGATAACATAAATTTGAGTGCTGTAGGAGCTTGGGAAAAAATGCTTCTTTGAAAACTTATTTGGCAAGTCTGCTGCTTTTTCCCTGTTTGTTCTGTAATTGGGTTTTAAGTGTGGTTTGTTTGTTTTTTGTCTCATCTGTCTGGTTGGGTTTATAAATGTGTGTGTGTTTTGTCTCGTCCATTAGGGAATTACATTACTTCATTACTGTTTTTAAAAAAACCCATATTTCTTCTATTCAGAATAAAGATCGCATAGTTTGCTGAGCCTAATTTCCTCAATCAGTTGAGGAATTAACACATGCTAACATGGACTTTGGCTCATGAAATACTGGGAATTACGTGTTCAATTTATTACTAATTCTTGGGGCACATCTTGACAAGGGGTTTGCCCTGGAGTGGATCTGCAGTGGCAGCAGGTCATCTATATGATGCAGCTGCCATTGCAGATTCCTCCCAAGGTGTTTCCCCAAAGCTCCAGTTTTAAAAAGTTGGCTGCTTACCCAGACTTTTTCCATTTGTAGCGAGGCGACAATGGCATCTGTCATCTATGGCCTTGATCCGGAGCTGCATCAGGGGCATGCCCCAGCCAATGGTGACTTCTGATTGGTCACCATCGTCTGGACAGGAGAGGGTGCGGGCCACTGCACACATCAGCGGGCCATAGCTATTTTTAAAAAAAAACCTCAAAAATTAAGGTTAAAACAAAATAAAGAACTGGGGGAGAGGGGCAGGGGGTGGGGGGTGGGGGTGGAGCAAGTCAAACAAAACTTTTCCTTGGTGGCGTTTGCAACAATGAAGGCTCAGATGATGCAAATCCTCCTGGATGCCCCCTTGCCAGCAGGCCGGCCACCCACCCACATCCGCCCCAGAACACGCTGATCATCTGCTTCCCTCCATATCACCCAATCCCACACGGCGTCCTAGGGTGCAGTCCAGAGGACCAGAATGCAGGACGTGGAATAATGGGCTCAAGTGACAGGAAGCCAGATTCCAGCTGGACATCAGGAAAAACTTCCTGACTGTTAGAGCAATTTGACAATGGAACCAGTGACCATGGGAGGTGGTGGGCTCTCCCACATTAGAAGCAGCGTCAGCTATGCTTTACGGTGGGTTCCTGCATTGAGCAGGGGGTTGGACTCGATGGCCTTATAGGCCCCTTCCAACTCTACTATTCTATGATTCTATGACCTCTGAGAACCAAGTGCAGGCGCCGGGCTTTCATGGGAGGAAATCAAAGTGGGACGGCGCTCCTTCCTGTGGAGATAACCAGAAGGGGTGCTAATGCAGGAGCTCGAGGCCTCGTGGTGGTGCCACGCTGCTGTCAAAACAGGCCCTTGGAGACCACTTAGCCCTACTGCCCCTTTCCCTTCCACACCTGTCGCTATCACTGGCCCCTGTAGCAAAGATGCAGAGCTGTGCATGCATATTTTTACGAGTCAGCTCGATTTCCCCCTTTGTTTTCTCTATGATATGTAATGTGATTTACTGACATGAATTCAGCATTGTGCTACAAATTTTGGGCCAAGGTCTTTAAGGGCACAATCCTATTGTAGCTGCCCTTAATACTCATAAGCTTCTGAATTCAAAGGCTTCTGAGCATCCAAAGCAGAGCAGAAGGTGCAGTGCTCTGCCAGTCCCCACTTCCCCAGCCCTGTCCCCACCACAGGCGCGCCTCCTTTCCCTCATCTCCGTGCTCGCATCTCTGTGCTCATAGAGGCAGTCAGTGTAGTCCTCTCCGTACTGGCTGCAAGGGGGTGGAGGGATATGGACTTCTGGGTCTGATGTTGGATGCTGTCTAGGGGCTATCGCTCTCCCCATTATGGACGACGGCGATGATGATAATAATGAGAGTGTTCACTCGGTAATATATCTGCTGATCTTTTTCTGAAACGTAGTTTTCGTATGATCTTAGCGTAATGAAAAATTAATCTCCCATCTAGAAATCAAGGAATGGCACATTAAAAACATGGTTCCTTGTGGTCACAGTATTCTCTGGTCTGATGCACAAGCATCTGATGACTGCAAATGCTGAGATGTTCACCTTTGTCTGTCCTGTGATAAGTTTTCATCCTTTAATCGGGCATGAAGTGTGGACCTAGATGTTACAAGAGGCAGCAGCACCTTCACCTCTCTCTCTCTCTCTCTCTCTCTCTCTTTCTCTCCCCTATAGCATTCATAAGTAAAACATGAGATGTGACAAGATAATGCTTTGTTTCCTCACAGCCTCTCCACTTCATTGGTAGCTGCTTGTGGGTGCAGAGAAACATGAAGCACAATGATGTCGTCCCATGTGCTTTACTTGCTAAACATTATGAAGGAATAAGGGAGAAAAAGATGTGCTGTTGCTTTCAGTGAGGACCATGTATCTCTTGGAATGTCTAGTTATGTCCTCCACGCGCATGCCCCTCTAGGAACACAAATACAAACACATTCTGCTTTGATGTGGCAACAACAGAAAGATACATACAAAAGATAGTGAAACAGAAAAGAAGGGATTTAAAAATAAATTAAAAAGCAGTCAACTATTTCAGTACACTAAGACTCAAAGAAAACAAAAGCCACAAAACAAACTCAAAGGTAATATAAACTATATTCGAGTAGCAAACAGAAAACTGTGATAAAGGGTTGCCAATTATCATGTGCTGTCTTGCATTCCAATAGAATATTAATGAATAGCACTCAGATGCAAGAAGTTTGATATTGTGAACCCCATTTTGCACTCTTAGGGCTCAAGTTAATGTACTTAATGTTGCTATATCACAGAGTTCGATTCTCTCAATTTTGCATAGCTTATGCTAGTTGCCAGAATCATCTAACACTTCTTTATCTCTTAAAAACAACAACAAGATTATCACAGCCCTCGTAGATCCTTCCCATTAAGACAAAGGCTTCCTTCTAAGTGCCACAAAAACAAGATGAAATTGAGGCTGACTAAGGAGAACATGGATCGCCTGCTGCCCCCTGGACAGGTGTAAATAAGGAAGCAGGCAGGAGGAGGCTGGGGCAGCTAGAGCGGGGTGGGGCCGTATCCCATTTGCCGTAATGGGCCACCTCTCCTGTTACTGATGCTTTCTAGTCTGTCTTTGTCCAGGAAATTAGTATATAGTATATCAATATCCATGGTTGCCAGGTAGCATTATTTAGGAAATGGTCAATGGATTGTCATTTCCTCAGGAACGCAGGAAAGTAATAAAAGTCCCATAAATAATAAATAATTTGGAGTGCTGGTGGCATAGGGCATGAGGCTGGAATTGATATAACCAGAGCCCTCTTCTGTGCCAATGCCCCAAATGATGAGTTGCTTGGTGTTGCCTGGTTTGTATATTTCAGATTAATACTGATTGAGCTTCCTCAAAGTACAAATTTCTCTACATTAAAGGAAATTGCGTTGTTTACCCAGGGCTTTTCTGCTTCCTGATTCTTATTAGGGCTGTGCACAGATCTGGATCGAATCAGGGTGATCTGGCCCTCCTGGTTCCGGATCCAAACCAGATCGGGGGAGGTCCAGATCAGGATACAATCAGTCCGGACCGATCCGGAGATCCGGGGCACATTGCTCTTCCAGGTCCCTGGGTGCCGGCTGTGTTGCCAGCACCCAGGGACACCAAGCCGGCGTTAAGTCCATTGGACTCACTGCCCTCCCCCCACTTTCCTTGCTTGTCTGCGGCTGTCTGCGGCCGTCCACTCTACTGAGAATCAGGCCTCGGCCTGCTTCTCAGTACAGCGGACGGCAGTGGATGGCAGCAGGTAAGCAGGGAGAGTGGGGGGAGGGCGGTGAGTCCTTTTCCCCATAGACTTGCAAGTCTGTGGGGAAAAGGAGGATCTCCGGATCTCAATCCGGAAATCCGGATCGGGCCCCGGATTGAAGTGGGCTGGGTCATACCGATTCGGATTGGGCCAATCCGGATCTAACAGATCCGGATTCGGATCAGGATCAGGGGGTCCGTGCACAGCCCTAGTTCTTATGAGCTGCATTACACCGGAGGAGAAGGGTGACAATGGGGTTGAATTTAATACTCCCCTCTTTCAGTTTCATTAAGTTCTATTGAGGCAGCGCCATCTAGTGGCAGAAGTTCCTGCTGCTTCTCAGCTATTACCACTTTAAAAGTGATTCTTTGTATTCCGGGATTTCTAGAGGATTTTGCAGGAGATGTCCTGGTTGTTCATGTTATGAAGTCAACCTGAAAATTTCTGTGAGTGGCCAATCGTGAGTGTGCAATAATCACTCATTTAGATGAGTCCTAAGTCTGTGCCGATTAGTTCCTGCATATCTGCAGGAAATCCATTCTCCTGGTTTTTAAATTCCTACTGATACTGTTTAGTGGGATCTGAGGACAGGGAACTGTAAATGTGACTTTGGAGAGTTGCCTCCCAGTCTCTTAGACATAGTGCAACTTGTTAATGTTAATGACAGTTTCTTCTTGATTGAAAGAACTGGGCATATTTAGCCTGGAGAAGAGAAGTTTGAGGGGAGACATGATAGCACTCTTCAAATACTTGAAAGGTTGTCACACAGAGGAGGTCCAGGATCTCTTCTCGATCAACCCAGAGTGCAGGACACGGAATAATGGGCTCAAGTTACAGGAAGCCAGATTCCGGCTGGACATCAGGAAAAACTTCCTGACTGTTAGGCTCTCCCACATGGACAACCATCTGTCAGGGATGCTTTAAGGTGGATTCCTGCATTGAGCAGGGGGTTGGGCTCGATGGCCTTGTAGGCCCCTTCCAACTCTACTGTGATTCTATGATTCTTTGTCAGCCTCTAATTATGTTTATGTGGCTCTAGATCTTATTCTGACAGCTGAGATCAATTCTCTCAGTCTGGGCATGGTCTATTCTGTCATACAGCATTCAGCATTTCCCCTAAAGCAGCAGCAGCAGCCGCCAGTGCAGTGGACCAGGAGAAGTGCTATCCGTGTGTTGCTTTGGCTATTCAGGGGCAATGAAGTAGAGACACATCTTCAGGCACAAGTTTCAAGGTTTTTGCCACAGCCGGAGGGCCCAGAACTCTGCTGTTTTTGTTTTTTTAAAAAAAGTTAATTAAAGCCCAATTTTTCAGATTTGTTCAGTGTCATACTCTGTCCCCATTGTGGTGCTCTTAATCTGCAACAACAGCAGCCTCTTTGTGATGCTTATGAGACACTCTGGGGCAGTAGCAGTGCCCTCTGGTATGAAGAGAGGCTTTCTCCCCCAGAATAATTGTTGCCAGTAACGCCACTGTTGTCTTTTCTCTTCCTTTGACAGACACGTCCTTCATGTACATGATTGCAGGGCTGTGCATGCTAAAGCTGTACCAGACTCGCCACCCGGACATCAACGCTAGTGCCTACTCTGCCTACGCATCCTTTGCAGTGGTCATTTGCCTCGCTGTCCTTGGAGTGGTAGGGCTGTGTCTTCCACATTCTGTTATTCACAGAGGGACTGACTGAGCAACCATTGGGAGGAAGTGCAGAGAATGGAGTCAAGGGGAAATAGGGTATAGCATCTGTAACAAGTTGCTTGTGACATCTTTTGCATTTAGACTTACGTTCTGCAGCTGCCAGGGCCACACAGCGGCTGTCTTTTTTATTTTTATTTAATGATTTGGACAAGGAGGTGCAGGGAATGCTTATCAAATTTGCAGAGGACACAAAATTGGGTGGGATCGCTAATACCCTGGAAGACAGAAACAAACTCCAAAGTGATCTTGATAGACTGGAGCGCTGGGCTGAAAACAACAGAATGAAATTTAATAGGGATAAATGCCAAGTTCTACACCTAGGAAAAAGAAACCAAATGCACTGTTACAAGATGGGGGATACTTGGCTCAGCTATACGACAAGCGAGAAGGATCTTGGAATTGTTGTAGATCACAAGCTGACTATGAGCCAACAGTGTGATGTGGCTGCAAAAAAGTAAATGCTATTTTGGGCTGCATTAATAGAAGTATAGCTTCCAAATCACGTGAGGTACTGGTTCCCCTCTATTTGGCATTGGTTTGGCCCCATCTTGAGTATTGCATCCAGTTCCGGGCACCACACTTCAAGAAGGATGCAGACAATCTGGAGTGTGTTCAGAGGAGGGCAACAAGGATGATCAGGGGTCTGGAAACAAAGCCCTATGAGAGTCTGAAAGAACTGGGCATGTTTAGCCTGGACAAGAGAAGACTGAGGGGAGACATTAGCACTCTTCAAATACTTGAAAGGTTGTCACACAGAGGAGGGCCAGGATCTCTTCTCGATCATCCCAGAGTGCAGGACTCGGAATAACAGGCACAAGTTATAGGAAGCCAAATCCCAGGTGGATGTCAGGAAAAACTTCCTGACTGTTAGAGCAATACGACAATGGAACAAATTACCTAGGGAGGTCGTGGGCTCTCCCACACTAGAGGCCTTCAAGAGGCAGCTGGACAACCATCTGTCAGGTATGCTTTAAGGGGGATTCCTGCATTGAGCAGGGAGTATTATTTATTTATTATTTATATATTTATTTTATTTCTAACCCACCTCTCCATCTAGATCGAGGCATGGAACAACAATAAATATAAATATAAAAATCATAAAATAGAGAACCCATTAAAACAGATAAAAACAAATACATCCTACCCTAGCATTCACCGGCTCTGCTACAAACACGAGTTTGGATTATGTATATATGTAGCACCATCTATGTTAGGATGGGGGAACCACATCAGATCTGAGAAATGGACTGACACCACCGCACACACATACTCACAGGCTGGCTGATTTTAGGGGGCTGGCCAGCAGTTGGACTTGGAGCCAGTTTTGCCTTCTGTGCATTACACCCTTGGCTAGCACTTCCTGGTGCGGGTGAACCCCTTGGTCGAGACTCAGACAACACCTGAAAGAAGCAACCAATGCATTGCCAGCTTCACTTGGCCCTTTACAGCCAGAGCAAGTGAGAAGGCCCATTGCGCAATCCTGGTGCTTCCTTCATAGGGCAGGGAAAGTGTGTGTCTTCCAGATAATGCCTTCCTGCCTTGGCACATTGGCAGGAAAATGCACTGAGGCTTCTGAAAGCAGGGAAATGCCTGAATCCAGCTCTCAGGAAGCCTCCTTCACAGCAAAGTGAATAGTCCTTCTCCACCCCATATCGGTTCCTGACCTTTCTGGTGAGAGGGCCCTTTCCAACATCGCTGCTTTGGTCCAGGGCCTGGTTTCTCAAGAGGTTAATGGAGCCACTCAAACAGTGGGGGGCCTGTGTTTTAGCTCTAGGTCCCAATCCTTCTCTTCCCATAAGAGAATAAAAGCAAGCAGAAAAAGAGGGGATGTACTAGGAAGCTTAAACATAGCAAGAGGAAGAGAGCCAGATCTGGCTCCTCGTGCCCTCCGCACTCAGGGAGTCCTCCATTTTGTCTAATCCCTCGCACCCACCCCAGCAGCAAGTCTCTAGAGCTCACTCATTAGGGCCTCCAGCCCAGATAAAGGGAGTAAACGACCTCAGAACCCCTCCTCAAGGGAAAGCTCTGTGGCCAAGCATAAAAAGTAGAGGTGGGCAAATGAGCAATGGTTCAGATTGCCAGGATTTTCTAAACACGGTCTTGTCATTCGTCTCATGCCCGGTTCCCCTTTGCGATCGCTGTTCATTCTGTACGAATGGGAATCTTGCGCGAATGGAGTAGCGATCGAACAGGAGATTTGTGCAGATTTCCATTAATTTGCGGAAATTTCCTAATTTGAGCAACTTTCCTCCATAGACTAAAGCAGGACTGATATAGTCTATAGAGGAAATGGGCAACAAATGAGGAAATTTGCGCAAATAAAATGGGGAATCAGGAATCTTGTTTGGCAATTTACAGACATGTTTGATTTGGAGTTTCAAACGGGGCATGCTTTCTGAGCAAAAATGAAATACTCCTACATCCCTAGTAAAAAGTCACTTGCTTGGACCTTCTATGCTCTCTGATTCAGGGAGGGGGGAGAACTCTCAGAGGAGCAGACTTTTCTCCCGTGAATTTTTCGATAAGATCTGGAAGTCAGAATGGACCAATCTATGAACGACAAAATGCATAAATTGGCCAACAAGCTATATGTCCAAGGCCATGGATTTGCTACCAAGGCCATGGATTTGCTACAGGTTCCAGTGGTGGATCTTGCATCCACAGCATTCATACATTCAGAGCAGGAGCGTGAATCTAAGGATCCATGTGACAAGTAAGTGGAGTCTGCCCTCTGCAAGGGATTTGGGGCCATAGCTGCAACCATTTGGGCATCAGCAACTAATTCATTTTTTTCTAGCACTATCATCTCTTGGCACATGAGCTGGCAGAGGCAGAATCTACTCCCAAGGCCATTAAGAATGGGCCAAAGAAGACAGTGTTACTCGTGAACTCTGCCCTGGATGCAATACAGTTGAATGCCAGGGCCTTGGCCCTAAACACCCTGGCCCACAGACATATCTGGGACATTGACCAAATCTCATAGGCACATCTTGACAATTCTCCCTTCGAGGAGGCCAAGTTTTCCAGATCAGGGAGCGGCTCTTTTCCTTCATGAACATCTGGAAGCAGACCAGTTTGGACGTGTGGGAGCAGGGGACCATCTCCAGGGATTACACACTAGAATTTGCAGTAAGATCCATGGAGAAATTTGTTGCCTCACAATGATCAAAGAACCTGTAGAAACATCAGAAATTCTTGGAAGAAATAGAACATCTGATAGCAATCAAAGCTATAGAATCACTTCCCTGCTGAGCCTCAATTTAGGAACTTATTCAGGACTTCCAGGCAACACTGATTCATAATCAATTATAAAAAGGGTACCCTCCTTCCCACCCAGCGTCTATTTTACCTGGGGGCGATTCTGGACACTGGAGTTCAAAATGGCACTCATAGAAGGAAGGTATTGCAAGGTTCAATATCTGACCTCAGTGGTAGTTTCTTCTCAACAGGTTGACCTCATGCAACTCAGCCAGCTTGTGGGCAGTGATAGTTTCTGCCAAGACCTGGTTCCTTGGACTCACTTCCACACAAGGCCTCTCCAATACCTTCTTTCTTTACAGCATTTGATTGCCCAGCTGATGAAGATGAAAGTGAATATCCCGCCCAAGCTGAGGAACAAGCTCAAGGTTGATAGAACCAGCAAGACTGCTTCAGGGAGTCTCCCTAAAGGAACCCTCACGATTGTCATAACAAGCCTCTTTGTTTGAGGGGCAGACTTGGAGGATACTATAGCTCAAGGCACATGGTCAGCATCAGAGAAGACCAGGAGCATAAACTGGCTGTTGAGGCTCTCCCTGCATTCAGCTCCCAAGTCCACAGAGCAAATGTGCTGATTTGTACAGACATTATGTCTTTGAAGATGTACATGAATCACTGAGGGGGCATGAGATCGGTCTCCTTCCACAACTTGGCCATGAAACTCTTGATGTTGTCTGAGATTTGCTCAGTTGCTCAAGGTGGAGCATCTGTTGAAGGGTTCTAGTGTTACTGTGGATTGGCTGAGCTGCTCGTCCCACCGGGAGCCTGAGTGGGCATTCAGTCATTCTCGGACATCGCAGCAAAGTTTGGGTGTCCAATACTGGATCTGTTTGCCAAAAGAAAAAACATGCTGGTCAAAAGTGCATGTCCAGATTCCTGTGGAGCACTGGCCTGTAGGGGACCCTCCATTCATTCCACCTGTCCCTCTGCTCGCAAAGAGGATTCGGAGAATTAGGAAAATACAGGGGGAGGTACTCCTCATTGCTCCTTATTGGCCCCGCTGACCATTGTTTCCAGAGCTTCTCAATGTGTCAGTACAAGGCTACCAGAGAGTACCCAACAGACCAGATCTCTCGTTTCATGAGCCTGTTTACTGCCCAGGCCCGGTCTCTTCCACCTGACTGTCTGGAAGCTGATCTTTGTGCCCTTCCACAATGATAAGGTGTGCCCCAAAATACAGTCACTTTTTCCATAGGTCTCCAGTATTATATATTTTTTGCCTTCCTTCTGTTTCAAGCCTGTCCACACAAAGAAACGGAGTTGGCATAGCTTAGACATTCATAGGACACTTTGTTTTTATTTAGATCAGACTGCTGAGCATTGGACTTCACGGTTTGTCTTTGTTTTCTTTCAGCCCAAGATGTTGTAGGGCAGAGTTTCTAAATCCACCATTTATATGTGGCTCAAAGAATACATGCCTCTGCTTTGGGAAAGTAGCCCCCTGGGAAAAGTGGCTCACTCTCAGAGGAATAGGCACTTTGGCGACATTCAAGGGGGATTTTCCCATCTTGGAGATTTAGGCTGGTCCTTGGGTGTCAGTTCACACTTTTACCAAACCTTTACCAAGCATTATGAAATAGACTCGTGTCCTCGGCGGGCGTTGCCTTTACTTTCAAAGTACTCCAGAAGGCAGTGGGTCCATAATGCATTGGTTCTCCTTGTGACTCCTCCTATTGTTTCTGATTTGTTCTATGAGAGCTTTTGGAGAAAATGGAAATTTGCTTACTGTGACTTTCTATTCTCAGATACTCCTGGAGGACATTAGGACCATTGTCACAGGGACCACTGGCATCTATGGGGGAATAGTTCATTTAGGGCTTCTGCATGCACCGTACGCATGGAGAGGCAGTTGGGGGTTTATAGATTCAGTTGGCTCCTTAGCCACATGTTTTGTGTAGTGATGGTTATTACTGTGCGCCAGTTGGTGTTGAAGTGTTTTCTTTCATAGCAAGGGGTATTTGCCAGTTCGGTCTGGAAGACACAAGTGGCCCCTCCCCCCTAAGGAACAGCTTTAGCCCTTCCTATGAATTCCAGAGGGAAGTGCCATCCCAAGGTGATGGATCGCCCTCCAGGAGTCTCTGAGAATAGACATTCATGATAAGTACATTTCCATTATTTCCACTAGGCATAACTTTGGCTTAATTACAATTAGGCAATGTGTATTAAGTTTCAGTAAGGCCAAGTAGCTTGAGGGACCAAGAAAAGAAACAAAACGTAGGCTGTGACTATACTCTCTGGATGAAGGGGTAGCAGCTCCAGACAGTGGAGGTGGGGTGGGGGTGACAGTCCACCTAGAAACTAAGTCCTATGAGGAAAGATGGAAGCAACTGGGTATGTTTTAGCTTTGAGAAGACTGAGGAGGAGATGTGATAGCACTTTAAAGGACTGAAAGGGTTGTCCCACAGAAGAGGGCTGCAACCTGTTTATTATCATCGAAGACTAGGGGCTTTTCTATATGAGGCGTTTAAGTCGCCACTTTACTGAAGCTTCTGTTTGTGGATTCTTTGTGGGCTTAAGATAAGCTGCTTCACACATTTCCCACGGATATACTAGCCATTCCTCGTTAGAAACCCCACCACCACCAAAATTGTTCCAAAGAACATGAGAGACCCTGGAGGATGACAATATCTTGTAATGCATCCACAAACTGCTTTGAGTGAGGAATCACAAGTGCACAATAAATGCCTTGTGTAGAAATGCTTTAGGACATGAAATAGTGGACTTAAGTTACAGGAAGGCAGATTTCAGTTGAACATCAGGAAAAACTTCCTAACGGCCAGGGCAGTCAAATGATGGAACCAACTGCCTAGGGAGGTGGTGGGCTCTCCATCATTGGAGGTATTCAAGCAGACGGCCATCTGCCAAGGATGCTTTCAACTGGATTCCTGCACTGAGCAGGAATTTGGACATGATGGCATAAATGGCGCCTTTCAACTCCATGATTCTATGTAAATGGATGCCATAACGTTTGAAACAAGCATCTCAGGCAGTATGAAGAGTTCAAGCTTTCAGGACATACACAGGTTCTTCAGGGGCCTCTGGCAGTTAATGGAGTTCTAAAGGTAGGCTTAAAGCCCAAGACGTCGGTTTCACTGTTTGGGGATTGGGCTACCTTTGTTCATCGGCACAGTGCTGTTGCCATAACTTTGCAAATTTCACAGGCCTTGAAGATTTAGAGCTAAACTAGACACTACATTAAATGCATACCGTCTAGGGGATCTTAACTTTTTTTTCTACTTTAATGTAAATGTGCTGGGGCCTACATGTAAGTGGAGGGGGGACTCCGTTGGTGCCAGTGGAGATATTTTCTCTCTTTAGCCCCTGTCCCTGAGGAAGGGGGTGAATTTAGGGGGGGGCTGGTTGGGAAAGCATAGCCCCCCCCCCATTCAAGCATAGTGGCTGCAATCTGAATCAGGGACGCACATACTTACACTAAAGTAGAAAAAAGTTAGGATCATCTAGATGCAACACATTTAACGTAACATCTAATTTAGCCCTTAGACTGATCATTGATGGAATTTCTCCTTTGAAAAGTTTCAGGCTAAAGAAAATGATACTGTATTAGTTCAGCATAAGACCCACATCAATTATATAATGAGATGGAGAATTCAACCAGTTTGCATGCTTAAGATGAATGAAATTAATATAATCTATATATTATTTTCTCTGCTATAGCAAACTAAGAACTATAGTTTATTAACATGCTGCCTTTATAATTCTTCCAACTTATTGCGTTTGGAAAAATTGTATTTATTGCTTCAGTAGTACTAAAACAGAACTATAACTTTGTCTTCTGGAGTGATAATACTTGTAATTTCTGCAGGAAACATTATTAAAGTCCCATAGATCTGTGGGAGTGCATACATTGCAGGATCAGTCCCTAACATCTCCCATTAAAAAGGCATCTGGGAACAGGATTGAGTAACAGTCTCTGCCTGAGACCCTGAAGAGCTGCTACAAATCAAGAATAGATATTATTGCAATAAATGGAGTGGCAGTTTGACAATATAAATACTGTTTATTGCAAGAACGTATGTTAGTGTATTTTAAGTATGTTTTTCAGCTCATTCTGCTAGAAGAAGAGCTCCATGGACTTTTACAAAACATTTGTTCTATAAAATACCTCATCTTAATGATCTTGTTGTTGTCCAAAAAGGAAGACAACTGTTGAATGCTTGCAGCATGTCACAGTCAGCGCCTCAAAAAGAAACAAGATCAACTTTTCTATTGCATGGGACGACTGTTTCTATACTCCGGGTTATTAGAGTACATGTCTCTTCTTGCTAACGTATATAGGTTTGGAAAATGTTAATAGCAGGGCATCATTGAAGAGAAGGATACCTTTTTCATAACTAGTGCTGGACAGAATTCACAATATCTATCTGCTTGCTCACAGGTTTTTGGAAAAAATGCTGTGTGGTTTTGGGTCCTCTTTTCAGTCATCCACGTTGTGGCCTCACTTGGTCTCAGCACCCAGATCTACTACATGGGTCGTTTCAAGATAGGTAAGTGATGATAGCAGATGGCATTTCAGCCATCCTAATCACATTTACCTGGAGGTAAATCTAATGGAAATCAATGGAACCTAAGTCCTTGAACTTAGGATTGTAGCCTCAACACATGGAAGTGGTGCATGTTCCCGTCCCACTGCCTGTTTCTGGAATTTGATGTTGACATTGAAAGCCCTAAAAAACTTGGGTGTGTGGTTTGAGAGATGGAAACTGTGATGAGCTTTAAATGCCTCTTGAAAATACATTTGTTTGCTCAGGCTTTCCCTGACTTGCAATTGATCATAACGCTGCTCTGTTTGATTTATTTTTTGTAATGTTTTAAGGTATTTATTGTTTTATGCTGTTTTTATGTTGTATTTTATTTGTCTTTATGTATACCACTTGAAGACCCTGTGATGTCAAGCAGTATACATAAAATAAGAATGAAGACCTGATTCCCCCCCCTTTTTTTAAATGTAAATGTCAAAGAAACAGAACAAAAATGACAAAAACAAATTGTGGGGGGGGGGGAAAGAAAAAAACATTACATATACAGGAATGTCCATCATTTTTCATCAGGTGTAAAAAAAAAAAAAAAAAGAGAATTATACATAGGTTTCAAAAAAATCAGAACATATAGCCATATACTTATCCTCAAGTTGTGCTTGTATATCACCCATTCAAATGTTGATAGGGTTATTAAGTCCTCAATCCATTACATTATGGGAGATGAGTGTTTATCCTTCCAATATGATAGTATGTCTTTTTGCTGTCATAAGGGCTCTGAAGATTCATTTGCACTGACCCTGTGTTAGTTTCCAGGAAAACGGCAGGTAGTTTAGAAGGACATGCACGTCCTTCCATATTAAAGATTGATTCAGGACAAACAAAAGGAGGAGACTACTGAGCATTGCCAAAACATATGAATTAAAGAAGCATTAGGTGCATTACATCTCCAACAATTATGTAAATTGGATAGACCCTTGTTGAAGAGGAGTTGTGGGGTCCAGTAGACCTGAAACAGGATTTTTTGCTGAATAAGAACATTTTCCACCCCAATTCTTAAATCTGGATTTCCCCATAAAGTCAATTTTGCATGAGAAAATGGGTCAAACGGCAATTGATGCGATACTATACGCCATACCTTTCTAGCAGTCAAAATAGTAAAAGAGAATTATTTAATCTAACATGTCGAGAACCGAGTGCCATCCATTTAGGAAGAGGTTCTAACCATAAGGATTCCAAAACTGACCAGGGTGGTGTATCTAAGCAAACTGGAGAAAACTAAAGCTTAGCACAAGTCAATAAATACGCCTGATGATACAAAATGAGGCCTGGAAATCCAAACCTGCCTTCTTTAATCAGAAGTTGCATTCATTTCAAAGATATTCGAGGTGGGGCAGAACCCCAGAAGAATTTATGAAACAAAGCATTAAGTTGTTGGAAATATTTGCCAGGTATAGGAAGACCTGATATTGACATTTCAGTTTATTTCCTGAGCATTAGTACTAGTGAGTTGCATCTGTACCAACACGTAGAAGTTGGTACAGACTTTGTCTTTGCCTAAGGTGTTTGCCTGCATGCCAGTGCTGTGTTATGTGTCCAAGGCAGACGGCGCTTTGCTGAGGAAGGCAGGGCTGGTTGATGTGAGTGTGTGTGTGCGTGGCATTTTGGGAAAGCTCCAGCTGCAGTACACACGGTGACCCTACGTTTCTGTGCCACTTTGCTCCTCTCATAAGCATCTTTTTCCCCTTTCTCTTCTGCTTCACTTGGCCTCAGATGTCTCTGATCCAGGTAACAGCACTTTGCATTAAACCTTTCCCACTTGCACTGAGCAAGCAAGGCCTTAGCAGCTAGAATGAAGAGGTTCTTCTGGCCCTTTATAGAAGAGTCCATAGCTTGGACTAGTGACAGATGTGCCAAAGCCATTCTTCTTCAGAACAGACATGGTAAAACACGCTGCGGAGGCCGGACCTGGCTGAGTGCCTTGACAGCCCTGTGGAGATTTCTCAAGGGTGCTGGTGGACATATATGAATGCGCAGAGCAGGCAACCTCACTGGCAGATACTCTAAATGTAAAACATTTCTTTAAAACATTGCCATGCTCCCTTTCAATTTAAGAACTTCCAAGGCTGATTGAAATTAAAATAATTTCAAAATTCAGTCTATAAAACAATAACAAATAGCAGAGCAGGGAAAAAGCAGATCTAAAAACAATGGAATGGCACCAGCCCTGGCACCTGAAGGCCATTAAAGTGAGCTCCAGCCAAGCCTCCCTGGCATTCCTTAGAGAAGGTAGCCCACCTACAGAGCCCTTTCCCCAGCCACAATTCCCTCCCAGGAATATTTGGGGGGGGGGGGAATGTACCCTCTCATCACATCAGGATATATTGGCCAACCATCAGTCAGATAACAAGGCTTGCTATTGCAGTATTATATTGTTTACCTTTGCAACCCTTACAGCAGTAGGGCTCCTTCATTATGCGATTGGTACAGTAGTGCCAGCCTGCTTGCCATGTTTTAATTTCCTGTGCTCTTGTTTTTGTCAGACTTTGGGATTTTCCAACGAACAATTATGGTGCTGTACACAGATTGCATCCAGCAATGCAGTCGGCCAATGTACATGGTAAGTACTCCCATCAAAAGCCACCTTGAGCCAGTTTTGAGACTGCTTGTTTTATTTTTCTCCTGAGTATGCATAAACAAGAGCAGAAAAAATAGTGGCCTTATTTTTATTAGGGTTTTAATTAAATACAGATTCATTATACAATATCAGAAATACCTCCCTCCCCAATGGCTCTCTGTAACCTAAGTGGAAGAGATCAGGCACTCTCCTAGTGAGAGTGGCATTGGCAGGCAGTTTGGAGACCAGCATCTTGTGAGATTCCCATCAGTGAGATCAGTGTGGAGTTGAAGGCTATATTGTCAGCAGTTCTCTTGGGGCACAAAAAGCAAAAACCACTGGAAATCAGAAATTCAGATGGAAAATGCATAGGCAGGAGAAAGAAGTACTTTCTAATTTCCCTGATTAACCTTTCTAGGACATGTGTGTAGAAAACCTATGATTCAAGTAATCTCACCTCAGCCATGAACCCTCTGGGTGGCCTTAGGAAAGCCATTCTTTTTTATGGTCAAGGTAACTGTGACAGTAGCAGACAAATCTGTTTATTCACATGTCGCAGAAGAGGAGTGGTATTAACATCAAAAGGAATCCCCGGGTGAGGGGAGCTGAACACTCCCCAGCTTACTTCCCTGCCACCAGCCACCCAGTTTTATAAAGGCCTTTTCATCTTAAAATCAGACCTGCATTCCTACTTTATTGTGGATAATAATAATAATAATAATAATAATAATAATAATAACAACAACAACAATTTATTTCTTACCCTCCTCTCCGTCTGGGGCAGACACATTAATTAAACAAACATGGCTGCTGCCATCATGTCTATTTTGACTCCTCATCTCAGCACACCTAAGTTGCTGCAAGGAGTTAGCAGATTATTTATTTATATTCATAAGTTGCTTTTCCATCAGAGGAGTCCAGAATGGCATAAAGTATAAACTAAAAACAGTACAGTAAAGCAAACAACTAAAACATTAAAATAAACGAAATCTAAGCAGCAAACACAAATGGTAGTATCCTATGACAAACATAGTCTCCATTCAATTCAACAGATCTACTTTAAGGAGGACTAATATTGGATACTATCCAAAGTTAGCAGTAACATAATATCAAATCAGCAAACAAGGAGAAAATAAAGTTTTGCTGGGCCTTTTCAGAAGACACCTTAAACCCTGCTGGTTAAGGCTTTTGGTTAAGCAGCAGGGTTTAAGGGGTCTTGTGCTATGTATTTTGCTAAACTCTGCTCACTCACTAACCACAGTTGGACCATCTGCAGCAGGGTTAGCAGCTCTAACCATGGGCTTGTCTTGACAAGAGGAAAGCCCTGGGATGGATCTGCAGTGGTGTTACGTCATCTCTATGATGTAGCAGCGATTGCGGGGCCATCCCAGGGCTTTCCCCTGAAGTTCCAAATTTAAAAAGTTGGGGACTTGCACCAATCTTTTCACTTGGAATGAGGCGACAATGGCATCTGTCGTCTGTTGCCTTGCTCCGGAGCTGCGTCGCAGGCATGCCGATACCGACCCCTGATTGGTCGCACTGGCTGGACAGGGGGCAGGCCAGTGAGCTGAATGGCCGCTGGACTACCTCCTCGCCTCCGCACATCCTCCAGAGAGAGCCAAAGATCAACCTCATCCTCCAGGGAGAGCCAAGATTAACCCCGTCCTCTGGGGAGAGCAAGGCAAAGGGGGGAACCAGGGAAGAACATGCCGAGCTGCAGCAGCACTCATCCAGTGGCGCGGCAGAGGGGCTCCTCCCTCCCCTCCTTGTTACAAGCCCCGCACTTTCTCCTCCACGTGGGGACAACGCGAAGGAGCACAAACGCGGGGATTTGAGGGTCCACAGCACCAATGTGCCACTGTCAAGACATGTCCCATGGCTTAAGGTGTTGTGTGCAACAACACAACTTGTGGTTAGTGCTAACCCCAGAGAACCACAGCTTCACTAACCACAAAGCCGGAAGTGTCGTCTGAACAAGACCATTCATAACTGAAAATTATGATGTGATAGCAAGTTGTGGTGAGCTTCAACCTTATGCACTTCACTCTTCCTCTCTTTCATGACCACAAGGAAGTGATCGGAAGCTTTCACTTCTGATTTTAAATAGACCATTTCCCACTGATATGCAAACTCTGATCTGTGGTTCATTTAAATAGTACCTTCAAACAGAGCAGGGGCTGTTTGCTCACTAACTAGAGTTTAAACAACTCACCATTCCCTGAGTGGGGAATGAGGAACTGTAGTTAGTTTCAAACCAAAGAAAAAGCTTCTAATCTTTTCCTTGTGGCCATAAAAGAGGGAGAGTACACAAACCTCAGGCTTGCCATGGCTTGTGCATATAGCAAGAAACCATAATTTTCTGTTACATCTGAATTAGGCCCATTACTCGCATCATCAAGTGCTATCAGTGCTGTAAAAAAATGTTTATATAATTGGGGGGGGGGGGATGATGTCATCATGCAGCATGGCAATCTAATTTGGAGCTCCGGTATATTTTTTTAAAGCAAATAAAGAACCAAAGAAGTTGCAACTTTGGACAGTAAATAGAATCAGGAAGGTATGTCCCAGAGCATCCCTAGTCCTATTTGGGGCCAAAAATGGAACCACCAAAAAGAGTTTTTAAAGAGGGTGAGGCCCACCAAAATTAGTAAGAAAAACAATGATTCAATGCCAGAGGTAGCACAGCAGATCAGACAATTAAGGAAACATTTCTCTCTAGCTCAGACCCACTAAAATAACAAATAAAAGGAGTGACCATTCAAAGACAGCTGGAGAAAAGAGTCCAAGCTTATGTCAACAAAAAGTGATCAGAAAATGTGTTTAAATCAAATGAAGAACTGAGGCAGAAACTTTAAGCATTGGAGGGGAACCAGTAGTACCTCACGCAATTTGGAAGCTATACTTCTATTAATGCAGCCCAAAATAGCATTTGCTTTTTTTGCAGCCACATCACACTGTTGGCTCATATTCAGCTTGTGATCTACAACAATTCCAAGATCTTTCTCGCTTGTAGTATTGCTGAGCCAAGTATCCCTCATCTTGTAACTGTGCATTTGGTTCCTTTTTCCTAGGTGTAGAACTTGGCATTCATCCCTATTAAATTTCATTCTGTTGTTTTCAGCCCAGTGCTCCAGTCTATCAAGATCTCTTTGAAGTTTGTTTCTGTCTTCCAGGGTATTAGCGATCCCACCCAATTTTGTGTCATAGGGAAATTTGATAAGCATTCCCTAATAGCATCTAATAGCCACTCCCTTGGTATTAAAGTTTGTGCCGTAGCCATAAAGCTTTGGTAGAAAGAGTCTTGTCTTTATTGCCTAAAATGTTCTCTGGTTGGACTTATCACCAGCTGAGCCAATTGGAGTACTCTTCCTTGGGGTGTTCTGTCTGTATCAGAATGCCAGAGTGTGTGCCTGAAGGATGGCACAAACATATTATTCCAAGCCATCCAAAGGCTAAAAGGTTTATACAAGGAAAAGAAGCACAAATTTTGTAACAACTAAAAAGCAAGAAATTTGGACCCTCTAGATATTACAATGAAACTGTAGGTGGACCTCAGTGGGGAGAGCATTCTACAATCTAGTTGCTATCCCCTGAGCCTCCCTTAGAGAAGGCTCTCAGGTGTTGATTGTAGTGTCAGGGTAGATTTGTATTGGGAGAGGTGTTCCATCTGGTATTGTGGTCCTGAGCTGTGTAAGGCTTATAAGTCAAAACCAGTTCCTTCAATTGGAGTCAGAAAGATACAGGCATGCAGCAGAATTGGTTTTATATGCTCAGAGTTTTTGGTCCCTGCTATCAATCTGCCTGCAACTTCTTGTAGACGCTATAGCTTCTGAACAGTCTTCAAGGAAAGCCCCATGTACAGTGGATTACAATAACCTAACTTGGGAGGTTACCAGAGCATAAAGTACTGAAGCCAGGTCATCACTATATAGGTAAGTGTGTAGCTGGGCCACCAGCCGAAGCTGGTAGAAGGCACTCTGCCACTGAAGTCACCCGAGCCTCCAGTGACAAAGGCTACCCTGATGTGGAACCAAGTATCCAGGTGGACACACCTGGGAGAAACTTCCCTGTTCACCCAGTCAGGTCTCAAGTTATACAGCAGGCAGGATTAACTGCTTCATCCACTATTAGATAATGGATAAGAGAGATCTTATTATTCACCAATCTAGTATTTCAATCAGAACTATCAATCATTCCTTTATTACAGTCAATAGACCAAAAGTATCATAGATATTATTAACTACATAGGGAATCATAAATATAAAAACATTCTAAGTAAAAAAATACAGAGACTTTTATTCTAAAATAATCTAAAATAATCAGGCTGATATTAAAGCTCTTGTTTGTATTGCCAAATTCAGAAACTTGGCCACCTGTTCTGTTATTGTCTTAGACGAACCTTGTAGTAACAGATTTGAGAGATGTTCAGGTGATCTTCCTGGAAAGGAGTGTATAATGGGCCAAATTAAATCAGCTCTGGCCTGGCAATAGTATTCACAGGATAGCAGAACGTGAGTTATTGTTTCCACCTCAGATTTATTACAAGAACAACATCTATAGCACCACTGGATTTTCTCAAATCGACCCTCCAATAATCTAGAAGGTAGCACATTAAATCTGGCTAGCGTAAAGGCCCGCCTATATTTTGGAATTGATAACCATTTTAGATATTGTGCCCCATTTCTGTTGCTATGAAGTGTCAGCCCCAATGACAGCGGGGAGCAGGGACCCTTAGATGCCGTTCCTAACTCTTGCCCATCAATATCCAGTAGTCTTTGCTTACTTACTATTCTGTGCGGGATTGATAGCCCTATACTAGAGATTTTGTTCGTGACTACTTTTAACCAAGATGATACATAAGAGTCAGAATGTATTTTATAGACAAGGGAGTCAGTAGAAACTGCTAGGTGGTAGCGAAGCCAGTAATGCACCGAGTAAACCCAGGCTAAGCATTTTAAGAAATTAAGGCCAGCTTCAAGATTAAAGGAGCTCCTGCAACACATCTAGGTACACCAAAAATTGTCCTGACAAAAGAATTTTGGATTCCTTCGAGAGTGCCTTTTGTTAGAGGGAACCATATTGGGGATCCATACAGGACTTGCGGCTCTATAGTTGACTTGTAGACTTGGACTACTGCTGGTATTGAGTTCCCCCCTTTAGTGAAAAAAAATCGTGTCAGTGCTCTGCCTCTTTCTTCTGCTTTTGCCTTTATGTGCCTCTCATGACACTTCCAATTCAAACCTTCATGGAACCATAATCCGGAATATTTATAGGCATTCACTTGCTCTAATCTCTTGCCTGCCATAGACCACAGATATCTTACCTTCCTTTTTGAGAATACAATCACTTTGGATTTAATAATGTTAATAGTTAAAAGATTTGTTTCACAGTAATCTGCAAATCCGTTTAATAATCTTTTAAATCCCAGCCTAGTTTGGGATATTAAAATTACATTGTCCGCATATAATAAGATGGGGACTTTTGTTTGTCCGATCTTTGGGGGATGAGAGGATATAGAGGCCAGTGAGACTGGAAGGTCAGCAAGGTATAAAAGAGAGTAGGAGCTTTTGTTTTGTTTTTGTAGTTTTTGAAGTGTTGAAGTGGTTTTTAAATGTACAGATTGTGTGTATGTTGTATGTTTTTGTTGTTTAATTTTTTGTATATTGTTTTTAATTGTTTTTAATCCTATGTAAACTGCCCAGAGAGCTTCGGCTATGGGGCGGTATACAAATGTAATAAATAAATAAATAAATCCTTGTTTCACCCCCCTTGTAGCTAATATCTCCTTAGTTACATGTCCCTGTCTTGAGCAGCGTACTTGGATTGTTGTATTAGTGTAGAGCGACTGGATCAAAAAAAGCAGTCTAGCTTCAATGTCATACCGCTTCAATTTCTCCCATAGATGATCACGCGGTATGGAGTCAAAAGCTGCTTTGAGATCTATAAAAGCAGCAAACAGTTTCCCGCCCTTAGGTGTCATATATTTTTGTGCAAGATGGACCAGCACTACGGCATGATCCAAGGTTGAACTGCCCGCCCTAAACCTTATCTGTTCATGACCGAGAATACCCTTACTGGTGATCCACTCATTTAGTTTTTGGTTTAGATATCCGGCATACAGTTTCCCGACAGTGGACAGAAGACTGATTGGGCGGTAATTTGATGGGTCATCCCTTGAGCCTTTTTTGTATATTGGAATAATTATCGCTTTTTGCCAATCTGTTGGAATTTGTCCATGCCTATTTATTGATGTGAATAGCGCTGCTAACAATTCAGCCCACCAGGAGATGTTACTTTTTATTATTTCATTAGGGATGCCATCTGGTCCGGGGGCTTTCCCCATTTTGAGTTTTCTTATTAGATCTTCTATAGTTTCTACATCTACGGCCGGCCATTCAGAGAGATCATCTTGTAATTTTGGGAAATAAATTATAGTACCTGGAGAATTAAAAGTTTCCTTAAAATGATTTTCCCAGGTGACCGTTGAGATGTGATACTCATTATTGCGTCCAGATGTGCTTAACTCTCCTGAGACTATCTGCCAGAAAGTTCTGGCATTCTTAGTGGCCATAGCCCCGATAAGTAGCTGCCAGGACTCTTTATTTGCGTCAGTTTTTTTCCGGTACATAAGTTTTTTGTATTCCTTCTTTGCTTCATAATATGAACTAGGTAATTTTCGTTCATTGTTCATCCGGTACACCTGATATATATTCTGTATTATTTTCCTACAATCCTCACATTCCTTGGCTAGTTTCTTATTGGCCCTTGCTCCCGTTTCCCCCCCCCCCTGGAACCATCGTCCTTATAGATTGGCTCAGTTCCTGCATCAAATCCTCGTATATCTTTATACCATTCGTCGGGGATCTGTCAGCTTCTATTCTCTTGTATTTAAGAGTATCTAGTGTTTAAGAGCAGAATCCGAAAATGAGAAGGCAAGCTATTGGGTGGTGTAGAAATGAAATGGGACAATGGATGCTCTAAAAGAGGTATGGGAAAGAGATTAAAAAGAAACCTTAAGAAGGATTCAGATAAATTGAAACAACATCAGAGAAGGGCAACAAAGATGATCAGGGAACTAGAAACTAAAAGGTTCTCTACATGAGTGATTTATTGTATGCACATGATTGGCCACTCAAAGAAGTTTGCAGGTCCTTTAACACAACACTGTCAACCTCTAGGACGTCTTCCACACTTTCCTCTGGTAATCTCGCTTTTTACAAAATTGGAGATAATGCAGTATTTAAATTATCATGGGATGTCCCCAGTGTGTAAAGCTGTTATACCGTTATAATTCCATCACCAGATGGTGCTGTTTCATTGCTATTAGGTTATAGCATTGCCAAGAGGGGAAATTTTCAATTCAAAATCACATGGTCGCTGTCTAAAGGATCCAGTGGTAAACTTGGAAAGATTCCAGAAGAAAGCCCGGTAAGAGTGCAGGTTTCCCCCCCTTAACATAGAGATACCCGAAGTCCTACAAGGAAAGTTGGAAGGAACAGGTTATGTTTAGCCATGAGACAAGACATGGGGGGTGGATATAATAGCACTTTTCAAGTACCTAAAGGATTGTCCCAAAGGACAACAATCTGTTCAACCAACATCAAAGACTGAAGGACTAAAAATTATAGGATTAATATAGAGTAAGGCAAAGTTTGGCTGAAACTTCCCAATAGTCAGAGCAGTCAAACTGCCTAGGAAGATGGTGGGCTCTCCACCCCTGGAGAAATTCAGGCAAAGACTGGCCAGCCATCTGCCAGGGATGCTTTAAACTGGATTCATGCACTGAGCAGGAGGTTGGATGCAATAGCTTAATTGGCCCCTCCAACTCTCTGATTCTATGCTTTAGGGAACACATTAAGACAAACAAATTAGAATGTACTTTGGACTAAAGCTCCCCTAAAGTCCATCTAAGCTAAAATAAGGGAAAACGGCCTTCGGTTACTGCATAGATGGCATCTAACACATCTGAAATTGAGCTATATCTCTAGCTCAACTGCTGGAGGGATTGTGGGGTAAAAGGACTTACCTTCATATGTAGTGGTCAGGCTCAATGGTGAATAATTTCCTGTCTCCAGGTCTTCAAAGAGTTGAAAAAATAATACAATAAACAACTGGTTTCTTGCCAACACTGGGTCTTCTGTCAATGAAGAACTAAATATTTATATTAATGTGGGTGGCTACTAGACTAGAGATTGTAATGGCAGGAAGTGAGATCAACCAAATTCAATTGCTCAGTGAATGAACAGATTATGGTTTTATGGAGAAGTTAACTAAACAAGCGACAAGTTCAAGATTATGTCACAGTACAAATAACTTTTATGACACATGGCAGCCTTTTATTGAATGTGGAAGTATGAGCAAAAACACAACTTGCCCACCTGAATCTCATGATGCTTTCTGGAAAGGTTTTTTATATTAATGAACTACATCTTTCTAAGGTTTTAAGATCTAAATGTAATGGATAATAGTGCTCCCTGCTTTAATTTAGTTGTATAATGGATTGTTTATTGATTAATGATCGCGGTTCGTTGTATATTTTTATCATGAAAATGTCATTAAAAATAATTTGCAAAACACGCACACACACATTCTGTAAATGCCCAGTAATATTAAAGCAATGATGGAAACCTGCATTTATTTTACAGGTAAGAATTTTTATGTCCCAAAGTTACTTATGTAGTTATTTCTTTCCCATTGAAATCAATGAAACATAAAAATGTTTAATATAATTGGATTGTGCCTTATGCAGTTGCGCCTCCAATGACAATGGCAAGATGTTCTGGCTATGACTTTACACATATTTCCGGTTATTGCTTTGCTTTTCTAGGACAGAATGATCCTACTTGTTGCTGGGAACCTGGTGAACTGGTCTTTGTAAGTAGCATATGTGTGTTTAATATGACCACAATTGTCTTATAGGGAATGGATTGGTCCTCTGAAGCTCTTCGTCCACCCCCCAGGAAATGATGTAATGAGATTCTTCAGGTATTTCTAGCAGGAAGGGTAGAAAGAATGTAAGGATTTCCCCTTCTTTCCTCCCCACCCCTATTATAAATTTTGAAAGTTTCTTAAAGGTCTGCTAAGGAAGAACATAGAGAACTGTTAGAATAAGTACTAAGATGGTAGCATATATCTCCAGTTTCTGCAATGGAGGGGAGGGGCTTTTGTATCAGATTGACAAGTGCTGTGGAAAGAATTAGGAAGTAGGGAGGTGTAGTATTTGCAAAGTTTATAAAATGTACCACAGAGACTTACTTAGCAATGTGCTGCTCCCCAACTATATGCCAAACTGAAATTCATCAGATCTTTAGCTTCTCTTCCCTGTCGGTCTCACCCAGAACTGATTCCCCCCAAACAACCATTTCTAAATCCATTTAGTTCCTACTCACATTATATCTCCTCCCTCCACTTTTCCCCCAAAGAACTACTGTCTGTATCTAATTCATTTTCTGATCATCCTGCTTCTTGACGTAGTCACAGGTAACTTAAGAGTCCACAGTCTTCATTGTCATTTCGATGGCACTTTGTGCTACAACTGTTCCACTTCTGTTGTATAGGGATTCTGATTGGTCTACATCTGATGGAGGTGCATCTGATGGAAGTGAAACTGCAGTCTCATTTGTCTCATCCATCATTGGCTTAATGCCTTGGGAGTTTTTTTTGCAGATATCTTTTGTTCCTCCTGTAAACAGCTGCATCATCAGTCTGAACCAAATACGATCTTGGGGTCATGTGTTGTCCAGTCACCCTTGCTGGTTTCCACACTCCATTTTGATGACTATTAACTGAATCACCCATCTGCAAAGGAGGTAAAGGCTTTGTGCCTCTATCATAATAATGTTTCTGTTTTTCTTGTCTTCTCTTCAGATATGCCTGTATGTCACCTTTTCCTGCTGGGGTTGTATCAGTAGTGTAGAGATAGGCAACCTGGTTCTCAAGTATCTCCCCATTAAACATTGTGCAGTTGGTGCTGTATCAGTTGTAGGCATGGTTCTGTAATCCAGTAAACTAAGATATGGATATGTGTCCTCCAGACTAGATTTCTTCAGAATCCTTTTTTTAAAATTACTTCTTCTGCCGTTCCATTGGATTGAGGAAATAGTGGACTGGACATTGTGTAAACAAAGTCCCACTCTTTGGCAAACATTTTAAAGTCTCTAGAACAAAATTGAGGACCATTATCACTGACAATTTCTTCAGGTACACCATGTCTTGCAAATATGGATTTGCAAAGTAAAGTTACTGACTTAATTGTAATGTCCTCACGCAAACACATTTCTGTATATTTTGAATAATAATCAACCAAATGTAGGTAGTCTTTTCTTTGAAATTCAAGGTCTATTCCCAGTTTCTTCCAAGGTCTTCATGGCAGTCTATGAGATAACATAGGTTCTTTTTGGTTTTTATTTTTGAAGACATGTGGTATATAACAGTACCAACTCCTCAATTTGAGAACACATGCCAGACCAATAAACAGCTTCTTGTGTCTTCTTTTTGCATAATTCAATCCACACTTGACTCTCATGTATAGTCTCCACTATCTCTTTCCTAAAGTGACTATGATTCTGTCACTTTTGAAAATGAGCCAGTCATGAACACTTAATTCAATCAATCAATCAAATTTATTAGGCAACCTAAAATAGGTTTTAGCCAAAAAGAACACTTAATTCCTCTCGGTAATTCCAATAAACACAGTTACACTCTGGAACTTCTACTCATCTATCTGCAAAATAATATTTTTTTCACGATTTGCAACATGCTATCATTTTTTATAGCCATCTGAAATTCTTTCAGTTTTGATTCAGAGATTGATAAATAAGACAAGATGAGGTTAACAGTAAGGGGTGTCTCATTCTGTCTGGCTGGGAGGCAAGATGGCGACGAGGAAAGTTGCTTCTGCTCTGAGCTCTGCAGTTTGTTTTTAGTTTGATTTTAGTTTGATTAGTTTTTAGTTAATTTTATCCTAACATTTTTAGGAGGTTTTGAAAATATTGTACTGAGTACACAGCTTCCTCAAGGAGTATTGGTGAAAACAAACAGCTTTGTGAGTAAATGGGATATATCCACCCATGACTTGGAGAGGATGAGCAATGCCAAGCAGTAAGCAAACACTTAATTATTTGAGTTGTTTTAACATTTATATCTTTTGGTTGGGAGTATACAAGTGGAAGTCAAAACAAGCGATATGGTGCTTACTAGAAAGGATTACAAGACCTTGGAAATTACACCTGTCACTGGTGACCCCTTTCTGAGTAAATATAAAAAACAAGCAAAGATCACTCAGTTCTTCAAACACAAAGGGGATGTTGATGGAAGTGAGAAGGGGGTCTTAAAACTCCCCAAACCCCATTTTGGACTGGACTCTGACTGGTAAAGGGGATATCCAAGTACCAATAGAGGAGTCTCTATGCGAAGACCTAGCAGCCGGATTGGCATTTGCTGAACAGATGTCTCTCTCAGGACCAGCGCAGCCAGCTGTAGACAACGACCAACTAAATAATACAATCCTTAGGCAAATACAGGAACTGGCACAAGATACGGGGAAAGCAGACCAGAATACGTTCAGACAATGAAATTTCACGAGAAGCGACTGCCAGTTGAGGGTTGGATATATTTGTTGATGAAGAAGATCGAACATATAAAATCCTTCCTATCTGCGAGTAACAACCTGTTAATAGCACTGGTGAACAGCACGACCAGCCTAAACTCTGAAATAAACAAACCATCAAACCTATGTGGAAAACTGAGTGGGATAAAGGACAGGATGGAAAGGCCTAGAAATTCTAAGAAGGGGGTTAAAAATGCAAAGAAGGCAAATAATACCAAAAACCTAAAGACAATACATCGTAAAAAAATGAATACTCTTAAATCGTTAGAAAAAGATTCCAAACAGAAGGCTGAACAAAACATCAAGGAAAGATTCAGGCAGATAGCTGATCCAAATACAAGAGTGAAAGCAAAAAGTAAGAAACATGCCAATGAAAATCATACATCTATGATGGGAATCAAACCAGATCTTTCTGCACACCAAAACTTATTAATATCAACAGAGGCTCAGTATGAGCACTTGGATACACATGATCCTTGGGCTATTATTCCATCTGAAAGAAAAACCTTAAAGAAGGCTACCACTAATAAAAAATGGAATCTGGTAATGAACAACTATCCCAAACCTAAGGGCCCATTAACCCAGCATGAACGAAATAAACATTTTTAGAGATACTGAACGCAATACGCCAGGGTTTGTTTACTATAATGGACATAAAGCACATGGAGTATATTTTTTATAACTATATGCGTGCCATAAAGCCTTGCTAGCATGGTTTTTGCCTCCAGGGACACCTTTGCTGAGCATGGAATCTCAATCTCAAGATTCTTTGGGAACACTGCCCCCCCCTCAGGCACTAGCCACTGAAAATAAAACAAGCTTAAAAAGCAGATTAACAATGGAAAATAGCAATTCAAGAAATCTAATTGACTTTGACTCTTCACATGAAATATCTAAGTATAGTCAACATGATGAAGCAAGGGATTGTGAACCAAGGAAACTTCTCCAAAATGTGAAGATACCTCTTGAGAAAGAAGAAAAAAATGCTAATGAACTCTTTCTGTGCATTGCCTATGAGGAACAAGATGAAATAATGCTAAGACTAAACCTATTAAAATCAAATTTGGCAAGCATTCAAACTGGGAGAAATGAGAGTCCAATCAAAGTGAAGGAACAATACGATTTAGAGGTTTCCACTGTAAAGGTAGAGAGGCAAGGGGCATCTGGTCGTCCATCCCCTCACCTTTGCTGCCACCTGGCACCTACTCAGGGGCTCCCTGGCTCCCAAGCCCCTAGAGAAGGGTGCCCAAACCCTGGCACTCGATCTCTGGATTTAGCACTTGATCCAAAGCGCAAGAAAATAGCAGCATGCATATCAATGAGGTAGAAGAACTTTATTTAAACTAAGGGTGGGAATATATATGGGAAGTACAACTAAAAAGAACATCAGTCAGGCATGCATAGCATAAAACCCAGGAACCTTAAAAATAATAAAACCTAGCTGTAAACTACTTACCCCTAAGTAGGGCGCTGCCACCGCCACCGCCACCCCCACCCCCCAACATCTCCACACACTATGAGGAGGGGCAAGACAAAGACTCACTTTATACCCTCTAACTCTCTACTTCTTCCTCCCAGCTCCCTCTTCCCCTTGGCACAGTCTAGTGCCTGGCTTCACACCTGCCAGGCTGCAGAATCCTCCTTCCTGCCATCCCGAACCATCCCAAGGTGGATTACAACCTTGAAACTGATAAGGCCATTCCTTCCTGGCACCAAGGCCTTCTCTACTTTGCATGCCTCCCTTCTCCAGGTGGCCTGTTGTAAATCCATCGGCTGGTGCCCTCTTTACTTAAAATACATGCATTAAAAGTGTCATGCTAAAACTATTTCCCCCCCAACTACTTAGCCCATACTGCATCCCTATCCAGTGCAGTCTATCTGATTGCCTTGACATCCACCTCATCTGAACACGTGGAAAGCCCACAATGGGAAAGGCAAGATGCCTTAAAGATGCTCAAGGGACATAAATGTGGCACAAATGCAACAGCTACTGCAGAACTCAATCCACCATCAAATGAAAGTCATAGTAAGAGCACCGTAACTTACCCAGCAACAACTGATAACCCTACAGAAAAGGAGCCCATTTCTTGGCTTGGCATGAGATTCCTTGAGGAGAATGAATTAGGCTCCCCAGTGAAACAACTCGCCCCTGTTGACTGCCAAATAAATCAAACAACCAGGGTCATCTCAAATGTCAGCTGACCAAGCCCAGATGCTGAAAAATCAAATACCTGGAAGAGCCAGCAGGAACCGCTGACAAGGCCCCCTCATAAATACACCAAACATCAGAGAGGTATGGACCATGCATCATACAATATAGATAAGCAGCACTCTCAAACAGTGGACTACATAATCCAAAATAAAATCTCACAAAATGAGAATGTGTACAAAATTTCTTGAGACCCTTAATGGGCCCAGAGAATCCACCCTCCTTGACATGACAAATAATGCACCAGCAAAAACCACACCAACAAAAACAATTCCTGATGCCTTTATCATGGAATATAGCAGGTTGGCAGCATAAAACTGAGGACCCAACTTTTCAAGACTTCATAATCAAGAGACCTGGGCCAGAGAGAGTGTGGTTTTGAATGGCTTTTCTGCTTACTCCTTAGACAGAACCCAGCCTCTGAGGGGGCCGACCTAAAGGAGGCCTGGCTGTGCTGATCTTGACCAGCATCCAAGCAAACACGGTCAGACCAGCCTCCTTATTACATCTAGCCCTGGCCATCAAATTTAGTTCAATCAGCTTACTGATAATTAACGTTCCCCCCCCTTCATCATAACCAACTTATCAAGAATAACTGGCTAAAGCTAGAAGAGTATATTTCTAAACTAACAGCCCTGTACCCTGAATCTCGTATCATCATGGCAGGAGATTTTAATGCCAGAATAGGGCAGACGGATCTTACAGTGTACTCTTATTTTTACAAACACCCGCCTGAATAAGAGGAGGACCATGCTATACCAGTTAGACAGTCAAAAGATAGGGCTGCAATCGCACCAGCCTCTATTTAATGCAACTGGTAAATAGATTTGATTTGGTAATTTTAAACAGGAGCATTGAAGTTGACAGAATTGGTGAATTTAGATTCCTTTTGGGAGCGGGAGCCTCCACAATTGACTACTTCGCAGCTTTGTATAGTTCGCTAAACACTATATCCAGCTACAGGGTGACTAAACGCCTCGAGAGTGACCATCTATCTCTAGTTTTAACACTAAATCTCATCACTCAGACCACTCATTCAGAGTGTATATATCGATGCTAAACTTAGAGGCTGAGAAAAGATTTACACAAGGATAATGGACAAATGAAGTCATAATGTACTCTGCAGGTAGCCTTCGGCATTGAGGAGCACTACCATCTGCAGACACACCAAGAGGTTTCACCTTGTTCCAAGATAGAATTTTCTGCTCCACCAAAACTCCACACTAAAAATCCAAGCATTGGTTCGACCATGAATGTATTGCCATGAAAAAAATCTCTAACAGAACAATACCAACTGTACAGAGAGCAAAATTGGCCAACACTACCTCCCGAATGGTTCACGCTGAAGAAGAGCTATAAAGATTTAATCAAAACAAAAAAGATGCAGGCCATAAGACCCACATGGCAAACCTTAATAAATGCAGCAAGAGAGAAAGACTCTGCAACCTTTTAATGAGTGGTTTCGAGTGCCTGGCCAAAAACAACAGTAAGCATGGAGTATTTCATCTCTCCAAACTCCTGGAAAGCATACTTTACTACCACCTTTACATTGGGACAAACTTACCAACCGTCATCTAAGACTGACACAAATAATTTACCAAAGTAGCCCCCAGTTTCCTCTCAAGAAATCCGGCATCTCATCTCTAAATTAAAACCAGGCAGAGCTCCTGGGTGCGAGAACATACCCCCTGAATTGTTAAAAGCAAACATAGATTGCTGGGCTCCTATACTAGCATCTCTGTTTACATGCATTGACCATGCAACACACATCCCTGAGGACTGGCGACTAGCCATTATAATCCCAATTTACAAAAAAGGCGAAAGATCAGATTCAGCAAATTACAGACCGATCAGCCTGCTGAGTATAATCAGCAAACTATATGCCTCCCATCTGCATGAGAAACTGTTAGACTGGCTAGAACAAGAAAACATCCTTGAAGATGAGCAAGCCGGATTCAGTAGGGCGATCCAGAGTCGACCAAGGACTAATCCTTCAATTTATTGCTGAAAAGTATGTGTCATCAACTACAGAAGATCTCCATGTTGCATTTATCAACTTTAAATCAGCCTTCGATTTAATTCCTAGAGACAAGCTATGGGAAAAGTTGGAGGCGACTAACATTGACAGTAAACTGTTCACACTTATGCAGAGTCTCTATGAAAATACACATCTGAAGGTCAGATGCAGCTGGGCTAGCCACTTAACAGGACCAATACCCACCTATAATGGAGTAAGATGGGGTGTATCTTGGCCCCCCACTTTGTTAAACTTTTATATTAATTCCCTGGTTCAGTCTTTGAAAAAAACAAACTCACATCCTCCCAGATTGGCAAATAGACCTCTGTCAGTCCTCCTATATGCGGATGACGCAACGCTCCTATCAATGTCAAGGCTTGAAGCGTCTTCTAAGTGCTTTAGTTTCTTATTGTAAAGTTGAACTGCTGACAATAAATTACACCCAAACGAAGGTCCTGATCTTTAATAGAAAGAGGACCAAGTATCAATAGCAGATCAGTGGGCATCAAATTGAGCAGATTACCTCCTACAAATACCCAGGTGTATCCTTTCGATCATCAGGCTCGTGGAAGTCCCAAACAAAGCGCACCATTGCAAATGCTCAAAGGAGCACCAGAGCACTCCTCTCCTTTTTCTGTGCTAAAGGGGGCCAATATATTCCTGCAGCCATGCAAGTTTTCACTGCTAAAGTAATTTCACAAATGCTGTATGGCTGTCAGAAATGCGTTATTGAAGACTGTGCCCCTTGAGGTTGTACAAACAAAATTCCTAAGAGCAATATTCGGAACCCCCTCCTGTGCGCCTAATACAATCTTACGGCTAGAAGCAGGACAAATCATGATGGAGGCACGAATGCTGAGATCTTCTAAGGGGAACTTCTGGCTAGAGTTGACATTCTGTCCTGTGGGTCTTGCCCCGCTGACTTTGACTGACTCATATCAATCCAAATGGAAAAGGACATTGTTGGTGAAATTGCAGTATTTGGGCTTACCAGTGATGCCATACGGGTTCTGGGACACACTAAAGCTAAATTTATTTATTTATTTATTTTATTCCATTTATATACCACCCCATAGCCGAAGCTCTCTGGGCGGTTTACAAAAATAAAAACATTGAACAATTAAAACACCAATATACAAAATTTAAAAACAGAAAGCATAAAAACAAGTTAAAATTACAATATCCTTCTGGGTCAAAGCACAACAACAACACAAAAACACAAAAAACCCTCATCATATGCTGTTAAATGCCTGGGAGAAGAGGAAAGTCTTGACCTGGCGCCGAAAAGATAACAATGTTGGCGCCAGGTGAGCCTGGTCAGGGAGATCATTCCAGAATTGGGGGGCCACCACTGAAAAGGCCCTTTCCCTTGTTGCCACCCTCTGTACCTCCCTTGGAGTAGGCAACTGGAGGAGGACATTCGATGTGGATCGTAGTGTACAGGTAGGTTCGTGTCGGGAGAGGCGTTCCATCAGGTATTGTGGTCCCAAGCCGTGTAAGGTTTTATAGGTTAAAACCAGCACCTTGAATTGAGCTCAGAAACGTATAGGCAGCCAGTGCAAGCGGGCCAGAGTAGGTCTTATATGCTCGAACCTTCTGGTTCCTGTTAACACTCTGGCCACTGCATTTTGCACAAGCTGCAGCTTCTGAACCGTCTTCAAAGGCAGCCCCACGTAGAGTGCATTGCAGTAATCCAATTTAGAGATTACCAGAGCATAGACAACTGAAGCCAGGTTATCCCTGTCCAGATAGGAGCGTAGCTGGGCCACCAACCGAAGTTGGTAGAAGGCACTCCGTGCCACCGAGGCCACCTGAGCCTCAAGTGACAGAGATGGTTCTAGGAGAACCCCCAAGCTACGAACCCGCTCCTTCAGGGGGAGTGCAACCCCATCCAGAACAGGTTGAACACCATCTGGTCAGCAGAACCACCCACCTGATGAAGATGAAAAGGAGAAATAGAGTTGTGTGTCATCAGCGTACTGATGACAACGCACCCCAAAACTCCGGATGACCTCTCCCAATGGTTTCATGTAAATGTTGAACAGCATGGGGGACAAGACTGACCCTTGAGGAACCCCATACTGGAGAATCCACGGGGCTGAGCAATGTCCCCCAAGCACCACCTTCTGGAGCCGCCCCACCAAGTAGGAGCGGAACCACTGCAGTGCAGTGCCTCCCACTCCCAACTCAGCCAGTCGTCCCAGAAGGATACCATGGTCGATGGTATCGAAAGCCGCTGAAAGATCAAGGAGAATCAACAGAGTCACACTCTCCCTGTCTTTCTCCCGACATAGGTCATTATACAGGGCGACCAAGGCTGTTTCCGTGCCAAAACCAGGCCTGAAGCCGGACTGAAATGGATCCAGATAATCAGTCTCATCCAAGAGTGTCTGGAGCTGGCTTGCAACCACTCGCTCAAGGACCTTGCCCAGGAATGGAATATTTGCCACAGGTCTATAGTTATTAAGATTTTCGGGGTCTAGGGAAGATTTCTTCAGGAGTGGTCTCACTACCGCCTCCTTCAAGCGGCCTGGGACCACTCCCTCTCGCAGAGAGGCATTAATCACTTCCCTAGCCCAGCCGGCTGTTCCATCCTTGCTAGCTTTTATTAGCCAAGAGGGGCAAGGATCCAATACAGAGGTGGTTGAACGAACCTGTCCAAGCACCTTGTCAACATCCTCGAGCTGTATCAACTAAAACTCATCCAAGAAAACAGGACAAGCCTGTGCTCTGGACACCTCACTAGATTTACCTGCTATAACACTGGAGTCTAAGTCCTGGCGGATGCCAAAGATTTTATTCTGGAAATGCCTAGCAAATTCAGTACAGTGGGCCTCAGATGGTTGTAGCACATCCTTGGGGCCAGCATGTAATAGCCCCTGGACAACTCTGAAAAGCTCCGCTGGGCGGCAGATAGATGATTTGATGGTGACAGCAAAGTATTGCTTTTTTGCCGCCCTCACTGCCCCTGAATATACCTTACTATATGCACTTACCAGGCTATCACCCAGCAAATCAGAGACATTGAACTCCAAAACCACCTGAGACTGACTGTACGCCATCCCAACTATCAGGACTACGTAGGACCATTTATAATGCCAAATTATACGTCAAACCTACCAACCCCCAAATATAGGAAAGCTTTTATGTCAGCCAGATGAAATGCCCGACCCTCTGCGCTCCCCTGTTCAAGAGCGAATATGTGATATGGGAAGTGCAGAAACTGAAGCCCATGTATTACTCCACTGTCCTTTTTACCGTGACCGCCGCAAAGATCTTATTACCCCAATTCTTTTTTTTAAAAAACGGAGATCTGAAGCATTTTATTTAGAATACTTATTATCAGGCCAGAACCCCCAGATTACACCCAATGTAGCCACGATTCTGGGCATCTGCTCTATCACCTGCAGGAAAACAATGATAAACCGAGGATAGCAAAGCCTTTGCAGAGGTACTATCATCATTATTATTATGGTTGTGACTTCTTGTGTTTCTGATATGTGACTCTTGTTCCCCTGTTTTTAACTGGATTGCTTTTATAATAGTTGTAATTGTAGCTATTTTAAACTGCTGGTCAGTGACTCTTGTCTCCCTGTTTTTAATTTGGCTTGCTTTCTTATCTCCTCCCCTTGCAGTACAATTCAATTCAGACTCTTGCTTCCATCTTTTTTAGTTCTCTGCAGCATTTCCTTAAAATGCCAACTTTCCTGGAGGCTTCAGCTGATCTATTTTCAGTGCCTTATTTTCAGTTTGTCTTCTGTTTTCTGACACTATTTGCAAGATTATAAAATGAACCACAGAGACTGTGGTGCTGTTATCCAGCTATATACAAAACCGAAAGTAGTCAGATACTCCTTAGCTTCCTTTTTCTGCCGGTCTCACCCAGAACTGATTCCCCACCCTATACAACCATTTCTAAATCACATTAGCTCCTACTCATATTGCAAGAGGCACTTCCCTCAAAGACCTTTGGCTTCTCTTTGAATCTTGTGGCTCTAGTGTCATGGGCAGGGAAGGGTCCTGGCATAAGTAAAGCTCTGACTGGGATGGGGAACATTCCATCCCAGTTACACTGCCCCTCCCCGCTACAAATCCAGCTTTCCGTATCTACTTGTAGGATCATATCAAAGAGAATTAACTGCATTGTATAGTATGATTGATGGCTTTCTTCTAGGCTCATCTGTAGTTGCTACTTGATTAGTAGAGATTCCCCCCTCAGCTGCTGTTTGCTATTCTGGAAAGTTTTGCTTTGACAATCGCTCTCTCTGTTTAAACACGTAACTGCCCAGAATCATGTAGAAGAAGGGGAGATCTGATTTTAAAAGCAAAAAAGGCACATGGTTGTGGGGAGCTGAAACTCTCCCTCCCCATACCTTACACGCAGAAAATGCTTTTCTGTTAGCTTCTGTTATAGGAGCCCTAGGTAGAAGAAAATGCCTAGAAAGAGGGGTTGTGGCAAAGTACAAGAAGCAGGAGGATTTGACTCCATGCGGATATTTTTCTGCATCGTTTCCACAATTCCATGTTTCAACACATGGAAGTGTCACCATATGCCAAGTTTGATCTGTAATACAAGTGTTGCAGTCTCTTCTAAAGCCCTTTCTAGCACAATGAATGGGAGTCATGGTCAAGAACACTTAACCTCCTGAGATACTTTTAATCTTCCTATCCCATTGCATTTATATATGTGTGTGTGTGTGTGTGTTTTGAAGAATGCTTAAGAATCCACATTCTTTCACTGAATGCTTGTATCAGGGTGGAGATGGGGTTCTAACCTTTGGTTGGTTCATTGGATTCTTAAACTGCCTTTCAACCAGATAGGTCTGCAAGATATTTTACAATTATAATTAAAGCAGTTAAATTTTCCTGAAATAGACAGTAATTATGATGTAATACGAATCCAGACTCTAGAGATTCTATTCTAGAGGGTCATAGTAATTCTAGACAAATTAGTCCATAAGAGGAAGACATCATTTGTGGATGAACTTTGGACTGCAGAGCCTTTTTCCTTTCCCTTTCTCAGTGCCATTTTTGGACTGATTTATCGGCCTAAGGACTTTGCCTCCTACATGCTGGGCATCTTTATTTGTAACCTTCTGCTGTATCTTGCCTTTTACATTATTATGAAGGTAAGTGATGCCGCAACTCATTTCTCTTTCATATTGTCAGAACTTTAAAAACTGCCTTTCAGATGCAAATAGAAAACATGGGTTTTATGAAGTTGTTTGCCTCTATCTATCTTGTGCTAAACATAGCTTCCTAAGACTTGTTTCTATGGATGCTCTTCTGGAATTGGCTCCAGGGTTTTTGAGCCCTTAGGCAAGAGACTGTTGGTGTGCACTCTTAGTTTTATTATGCCCCTAGATTAGGGGAAGCCATAGCTTCAGTTCCCAGTATCACCACTTAGAGGATCTCTAGTACAGGCGTTCACACATTTTTGCTGACTGATAGTAGCAGTCACCATTGTAGTCGCCATTGATGCTGACCCCACCCCTCTGAGGGAGAGGACATGAGCTTCAGAGCTTTCAAAAACATCTTAGATGCCCAGCATGACTGTGGGAACAAACCCCAGGCCTCCTGTCTTAGCTCTAAACTGGGTAGGAGGTCACAAGTTTGTCAGTTTAGTGTTGAGTCTCGGAAAGGCTCAAATCAGTGGAATGCCTTGCTGTTTTTGAGCTTCTCTGACAGTGAGAGGGCTGGGAATTCCTCACGTCTTCTCTTGAGCCAAGTGGGCTGGGAACTCAGTGATTTCAGCAGCATGTAATCTCGCTTTTGGATGGCAAGGAATCAAGTGGGTTTTGTACATCAAAGGTAAACAGGTGAGTCACACCTGGAGAAAAATAACTGTCTCTTGATTATGCATGCATATCTACAATCTAATTATTGCCAGCTAATCAGGGTGAACTTGAGTGTTGTTCAATTTGAGTGGTTTTGCTAAATGTGGTCCTGCATATGTGAATTGGTGTTGCTTTGCTTCACAGCTGATTGCTTAGCTGATTGTCCTGTCCTGACTCCAATCTTGGACCTGCTCTTTGCTTGGACTAGGTCTTTTCAAGTGAACTCACCAAAGGGTACCAAATTCCAGGGGGTTGGCTCTGCATGCTTACTGCCAAGCAACTTGCCAACAATGGTAGATACATCCTATATTGAGCTGAGTCCAGGACCACTTCTAACAGCTCCAAATACCATGTTTGGTGTAAAGGACTCTTATCACAATCCCACAGTCTTTTCAGGCAAGCCATCATGCTCCAAATATCTCTCAACCATTTTTCCCAGGAGAGAGAGCAGTTCAGAGTATCATCTGGATAGAGAGAGATGTTTTGTGCTCTCAGGTGAGCTACCAAGGCCACTCTGGGCTCTGGTCAATCCAAAGAGCAGCACTCTGAACTGAAAATGGCAGTTGTCATAAGGAAAGTGACGTACATCTGGTGAGATTGTTCCTGCTTGCAATGTGAATACAAGCCTCAGATAGGTCTAGGATGCAAAGAAATTGTTTTTGGCAACAGTTGCAATGAGTAAAGTTAGCATTTGCATCTTGAAGTGTTTCTTTTGAAGGAACATGTTCAGCTTCTTCAGGTCATAGAATCATAGAATAGAAGGAAGGGGCCTCTAAGGCCATGGAGTCCAACCCCCTGCTCAATACAGGAATCCACCTTAAAGCATTCCTGACAGATGGTTGTCCAGACAGCCCTCATGTCTCCATTCGTTTTGTAAAACAAGAAAATAATAGATCTCATGATGTCTCTGGGTCCATAGGAGAGGTTCAGTTGTCTTGATGTCCAGAAATTATTGAATAGCTGCTGTTAGGTGCTTTGAGAGGCCTCATGACCCTTAAGACAGGACAAACCTACAAGGGACAGACTGAGCAGATAGTCTCTCAAACCCATGGCTCTCAAGTTGTCTGAAACCAAACTGCTGTGAAGTGAAGGAGGCAGCTTCCAAAATGGTTTGCGTTAGGAAGATGCCTGGTAATCAAAAAGAGGCCTGGGTTTGTTTGTTTTTATCATTTGAAGTTGGACAGAGATTCACTGCTTTTAGGAGGATCAGAGGTTGACTGCAGATCTCCTATTTTTGTATTGATTTCAGTACTTAAATACTCATAAACAGTATCTTAATGTATCTTGACAGTATTATATTAAGCTAAGCATTACTTGATAAAGCAGCAATAATAAGCAAATACTTCAGCAGCAAAGCAGCCATTGCAGGGCTCTGGAGTAGCCGCCATCATCACCACCTGACCTATGGCTCCCTTTGAGTAAGGCATAGGTAGGCATCCACTCCGTAGAGCTGGGCCAACCACTCCTCGGCTGCAGCAAGAGAGCACTCCTGAATTTTTCTCTCAATTACTTTATAAGTTAAAACAATTCTAAAATGTTTAAATTGTGCTTAGTAAAAGTTTGCAGCATTCTGACCTCTATTGTTCCAATATGAAACAAAGAGAATCAATTTTTCTGTAAGTCTGTTGTTTAAATGATTCCCTTCCCTTATTTAATCATATAAGCCACATCCTGCATTCTTGCAACCCATTCTTCAATCAATCCCATCCCTTCCAATTGTGTGAAGGCTCTGTCTGTCCCTTCTAAGATGTACCAGGTGGAGAGGAGTTGGGGGGGGGGGGAGGTAAAAAAGCCTGAAAACAAGTGAACTTGCAGCAACTTAAAGAAAACACTGCTTCAGTTCTGGAATATGAGACAGGTGGAAGAACTGTAACTGCTGGCTGCTCTTTAGGAATGCCCTCCTGGAGCCGTGAATGCAGGATCCCTGTAGATGCAATCCTTTGTTAACCTTGAAAGCACACATGAACATGTTGAGTTTCTATGCCCATGAAAGATGAAATCTTTTTTTCTATCAACTCCTTCCATTGGCTGTCTCTAATATACCTGGGCTGGTTACCGTTTTAAGATGCCATATCTGACAGCCGACTGCGCCAAGAACCTGGCAGGATGAAAAGCAGCTTGAAATATTGTGAGGCTTTTGTCTTTTTCCAGCTCCGGAACGCAGAGAAGCTCCTGCCCATCCCCCTTTTCTGTATTGTGGCCACAGTAGTGGTTTGGGCTGCAGCCCTGTATTTCTTTTTCCAAAACCTTAGCAGCTGGGAGGTAAGTGTCTCTCCTGCGCTTCAGGCTACTGCATATATTTGGCATGGAAGTTCTATGGTCAGAAAACACTGAAGTGCGTTTGTGTTATGGACATAATTCTAGGAACAAAAGCCAATATGTATAGTGTGCATATTTGCATATCTATACATAATATAATCTGCTCACAACGAGCAGAAGCCCTCAATTTATTTTTCTGGTGGGTTCGATGGGCCTTCAGAGAAAAATAAAGAGTTATGTACAAATTTACTTACCTGCCTAAAACCCATGGACATTGCAAATCAAAACACCCAGCCTTAATTTCCACACCATGTAAGCACATTCTACTGTCTCACATATGGTGCTCACTTACAACTTAGAGCGTCATCACATCGGGAGAAATTGCATTTGCTTACCGTCGCTTCTCTGCCCACGCGTTTGTCCCTCATTACCTCCTCTTTTGAAAGGGGAAATAAACCAGTTCTACATGGCCCATTCAGTGGGCTGTTTTGATTGTGCTGCTTCTCCTGCACACAGCAGGAGATAGCAGCAACTTCCATCTTTAAAAAGGAGTCGGACTGACTGGGGTGTTTTTATGTCATGTGAAGAAGGCTAGAAGGGGTAGGAGGCGCATGGGAGGCAGACGACGTCGTGAGAGGGACCCACAAAAATCCATAAGTGCCCAGTAAACACTCATCTGATGGAGCTCTTAGTCTCCAGGCAGTTACACTTTGCCTTTGTTTGCTTGATTATTTACCCCCGATACTCTTCTTCTGGGAATTGGAGGAACACTGAAGGTAGTTTCAGTGTTATGTCAAACTTTAACAACAACATACTTAAGTATGTTATGCAGACATACCCACTTTTAAATGCTAAACTCTTAATTCTGAGAACCAACCTGTAGCAATAGTTTATTTTAGGCTGTTGAGTGCAACCTTGTGCATGCCTGGCTAAAAGAAAAACGAGCAAAGAAACCATTCAAACCCATCAGACGAACAGGCTTATAGATTTGTTCTGCTCACAGAATCCTTGTAGTCCAATCCCCTGCTCACTGGAGGCAATCCAGAGCTGCAGTATCCCTGACAGATAGATAGCTGTCCAGCCTCTGCTTGAAAACTCCCAGCAAGGGAGAACCCTCCCCTCCAACCCAGTAATTGCTTCCATTGGCACACTGCTTTTACTGTTCAGAAGATTCTTCTCTGTTCAGCCAACATCTATCTGCCTTTCTGTAGCGTAAGCCCATTTCATTGAGTCCGGCCTTGTGGGGCAGGAGAGAGCAAGTCGTTTCCCTCTTCCATGCGACAACCCTTCAGGTAGTTGAAGAGTGCTGTCGTAACACCCACCGCCATAGTCCAGGCATGATGTTGTGATGGTGGCTAGATCGGCACTCGCCATGCTGCAGGTGGAGCCAGTGCACCATTCTGCGCCTGCTGTGTCAGGTCAGACTTGGCCACTGCAGTCACTTGGAGTGAGACTGGATTCAGAAGTGCCCCAGCTTACAAAGCTGTGTTTTCAAGGGAACAGCCCCATTCTTCCTATTTTTAGAATAAGCTTCATATTTTGCCCAAGACTTCAGACATACCTTAGAATGCAGTGTGATCCATTGTGCATGGAGGAGAGGATGAAAGCTGAGATAGTGAGTTTCAAGAACCCTACAATCTCTTGCAATCACTTGATTTTCAGTCTGTGAACATTTAGATTGAGATATGTGTGTGTGTGTGTGTGTGTGTGTGTGTGTGAGAGAGAGAGAGAGAGAAAGCAATTTCCTCCACCAAACAGAGTAAGTGCATCACCCACAAATACTCACAGCAGCAGCACATCACATGCACAGCAACATGGGGCCATATGCAAAACTGCAGAGGCCTCTGCTACCCATCAAAACATTTAGCAGCAATGCACAGCAATCTAGAGGAGCACACTGCACACCAAAGTGCACAGCACCATGCTATGCGCAAACCCATGGGACAGCAAGATGTCACACGACAACAGGCAGTACCACACAAACATGCATAGCTGCATATCCAATGCCAACATACCGATGCACACAGTACTATGTAGCAACGTACCATATGCCAGACAGGCATGGAGCATGCCACACCACATGCAAAGAAAGAAATACACCACATGCAAACGTGAATTGCAGCACATAGTGCGCAAACATGTAATAACACATAGCAGCCCAACACCCTAAACACACATAGATCCAGCAATTCCCCTTCACCCATCTACAAATACACATTTCTGCAACCTGCTTATTCCAGCAAGAACCATTTTTGGTTTGGGAAGCAGATTCTGAGAGGGAAGCTTCAATAGTTGTCCTTGACTGATTTTAAATATAAATTTGAAATCTCATAATTTTAGGAATACATAATTGATGTTCACCAAACCAATGATGTTCACCAATACCCTTGAATTAATCCAAATTCCCACCCACCCCAAGAAATTTGAAATGTGTTTTGAATTGACCAAAAGCAGTTGCAAACAATGTGAAGGCTGTAGTTGAAAGAAAACAATTTAAACTGCTGTATCTCAGCCATTCTTCACCAAAGGTTTCTAAAACTTGGTCAGAGTTCTAAAACCCCTCACAAGGTTGATTTTCTGTGCTAAGTGTGATTTTCTGTGCACAAAACCTGACCTTTATAATTGCAGCGTTGTCCACATCATGATGTCAGGTTTCTGTAGAAATGCCATAAAGTGAACTTGATATCCTTATTTTTAGGAACTGTGGGCATAATGAGATATGTATCCCAATGTAGATGTTATCCATCACTTTTAATTGGACTTTCATTCAAATGCAAATATCCTTTGCTTTCAATGGGAGATATGTATTACTACTCTTAAAGCACCAGCTTCAGCAAATGCTTTTCCCCTCAAGCTCCCAGTAATATTTTCCTCTAGCACGTGAATCATATAGAACTGGGCAGAAGATTGCCTCAGGACATGGCCAATTATTGAGACATCCTTTCGTTACGGTCATGAAGTATAGTGTGCATATTTGCATATCTATACGTAATTTAATCTAACCTCAGGATTTGGATTGCATTACTTTAGCCAAAGTATTATCAGCTCCATTCTTTATTTTACTATCTTTGTACGCCACTTCTTCACCAAAGAGCTCAGAGCAGCTTACAATCCCATTCAATCAGCTTGTTGTGTGCCTTTGTCAAATTGTTATTTGGGCCATTCACTTCCGCTAGGGCTTGGCAGATTCAGTCCACGTTGCCTACCTAGGCTTAATTTTTGGTTGGGAAAGAAAATTTGACCAGCACCTGTCCAAATTCTCTTTTCAAAAACTGAAGGAGACCTGCTCTGGTGCAAATTTAAAAAGGTTCTTTAATCCGTTATAAAAACACTTTTCCAATTCTTTGATTAGCTCAACGTTTTGGATTACCAATCAATCCTTCTTCAGGAGCTATACTGAATTAAACATAATGTTTGTAACTATTTTATACATAACATTTAAATCCTACTTCATGACAATGCCATTTCCGTGCAAGACATACTGTCGTACCACCTAAGCGATCACTGTCTCTTGTTTGATTTAGTTTTATTTAGTTTTGCCCACAATTGCATTTTTTCATCTTTAAAGATTTTACATTGGAAACACACTCTCAATTCTGCCTTCTGTCTTTTAATACAGTCACAACTGGACCTTATTTTTTGATACACTTTTATTTTCCACAAATCTTACTATCTTGTTATTCAACTTCCTTCTGTTGCATCTCCTCACCTGGAGTAATCTTGCCTTACATGCACTCACTATTTACCCATTTATCTTTTTGCTCTGCTGTACTTGAACTAGGAATTTTATATATTTACTGTTATCCTATTCTATACACTGACCTGTACTGGAAGCGTTGTCCACAAATATTTGATGTTTAGCTCTTCTCTGTTAATAACGTATCTTGGCGTCCTTTCCCAAACATGAATCTCTTGCAACGCTGAATTGCCCAGGCACGGAGCAGCTGTGCATGATCAGCTTTTGACTCAGCCACCCTCTTTTCTGTATGTTTAATTCAGTATAGCTCCTGAAGGATTGATTGGTAATCCAAAACATTGAACTAATCAAAGAATTGGAAGTATTTATAACGGATTAAAGAACCTTTTTAAATTTGCACCAGAGCAAGTCTCCTTCAGTTTTTCAAATTCTCTCTTCCACCAAACAACAAAGGGACAGAATCCCAAGAGAGCATGAGTCTTGCATGCAACTCTGGCATTATTTATTTCATTTCATTTCTATACCGCTCAATAGCTGAAGCTTTTCCCAGACACTAGTGGAATAACAGGACTGTAACAAAGGTGAGTCATTCTACTGTAAATATCAGCCCAAATAGTCCAGAGGACTGGTACTGCCAATGGTATAGGTTTAAGAATTATTAAGAATGTCTCTTGGAAAGCCTGCTGCAGAAAACCATGAAATCTGTTTGTTTTTTAAACTGAGCTCCTTTGGTTTCTGACTTTCTGTGACACACAAGTAGTGCTATCGTATATCCAGTTTCTCTGCAACATTAGAGGGACAGAATTCTTAAGAGAAAGATGGAATTCACTAGTTGTCTCCTTCTTTTCCTCAGGAAACTCCAGCAGAATCCCGAGAGAAAAACCGCCCTTGTATTCTTCTGGGATTCTTTGATGATCACGATGTTTGGCACTTCCTCTCAGCAGCTGCCTTGTTCTTTTCCTTCTTGGTGAGGCTTCCCTTACTTTCCCAACAAGGCCATCATGCCTGATTGGATTCGAGGCTCACTTAGTTGTACATCGTAGCGCAATGTGCATTTTCATTCACTACACCCAGACATGAATAAGAACATAGGAAAAGCCCTGCTGGATCATCAGAACATCCCGTCCAACAACCTGTTTCCTTTAGTGGCCAACCAGATGCCCACGAACAGCCCACAAGCCCCCTCCCCTCTTATACACGCCATCTGGCATTCAGAAGCATATGCTGTCTCTGATCCCAGGGGCAGCATATAGCCATCATGACCAGTAGTCATTAATTCACACATAACATGCACCTTGCAGCTAGCACAGGCACCCTAGATCTTCACAGTCAGTCAACCTGGCAACCACTAGGACCATCCTTTTGTGAGCAGGTGGTTCTGAAAGGCTGCTCTGCACACAGAGGCTGACTAGGGATTTTTCAGGGATTCCTTTCAGGTGACTCTCTACATCTTAGCAGAACACTTTGGCAACCTCATTCAGAGCTAGAGGTATAGTCCCACTTCCACTCTTTTAGGTGCCATTGGTTTCACTGGAAGAAAAATAAACGTGATCATTGTATAAAATATGTTATGGATTGTGCTCATAGTACACAGAGGTATGCTTAAAAGAAACACACACCATTCTAATGATATCAAAGGCAACGTTAAGGCTTCTGATCCCACATGGAGAAATGTCAGGTGGACGTGAGAATACTGCCTTTGTGCCCTAACATCTCTGAAACAAGCGCCAACAGGAAGGGGACGGCATGGCTGCCAGAATATGGTGAATTAAGGTCAATGTTCTAAATAGCAAAGCAGCTTTTTCATACAAACAGTAAATAAAATCAACTAAAAAGATAAAACATAGAAAACAGCGGATAATGTTTCTGGGCACTTCTATACCTAAAGGAACGTCAGAGCATATTACAACTCATGAAACATCCTATAAAGGGCCACTCATTCTAGCAACATGATAAACTCAGAAATGGTGTGTAGACTGGATAAGCTGGTAACCACTGGACATTACAGATCAGTTACAACAACATAAGCAAGACTCAGTTAAATCCCTCGAAACAAACATCACAGATGTAACCAATATCAATAAGCTACTGAGCCAAGTTCAAGGTGCTTATGCTGACTTGTAAAGCCCTACATGGCTTAGGACCCAGTTACCTGTTGAAGTGCCATAGAATCATAGAATAGTAGAATTGGAAAGGGCCTATGAAGCCATCGAGTCCAACTCTCTCCTCAGTGCAGGAATCCAACTTAAAGCATACCTGACAGATGGTTGTCCAGCTGCATCTTGAATGCCTCTAGTGTGAGAAAGCCCACGGCCTCCCTAGGTAATTGGTTCCATTGTCGAACTGCTCTCACAGGAAGTTTTTCCTGATATCCAGTTGGAATCTGGCTTCCTGTAACATGAGCCCATTGTTCCATGTCCTGCACTCTGGGATGATCGAGAAGAAATCCTGGACCTCCTCTGTGTGACAACCTTTCAAGTATTTGAAGAGTGCTATCATGTCTCCCCTCAGTCTTCTCTTTTCAAGGCTAAACATGCCCAGTTCTTTAAGTCTCTCCTCATAGGGCTTTGTTTCCAGACCGCTGATCATCCTCGTTGCCCTCTTCTGAACACGCTGTGGCTTGTCTGCATCCTTCTTGAAGTGTGGTGCCCAGAACTGGACGTAATGCTCAAGATGAGGCCTAACCATGTGATTTGGAAGCTATACTATTAATACAGCCCAAAATGTCATTTGCTTTTTTTGCAGCCACATTACACTGTTGGCTCATATTCAGCTTGTGATCTACAATTCCAAGATCCTTCTCACTTGTAGTATTGCTGAGCCAAGTATCCCCCATCTTGTAACTGTGCATTTGGTTTCTTTTTCCTAGGTGTAGAACTTGACATTTATCCCTATTAAATTTCATCCTGTTGTTTTCAGCTCAGCGCTCCAGTCTATCGATCACTTTAAAGGTTGTTTCTTTCTTCCAGGGTATTAGCAATCCCACCCAATTTTGTATCGTCTGCAAATTTGATAAGCATTCCCTGCACCTCCTCATCCAAATCATTAATGAAACAGAGCACTGGGTCCATGACTGAGCCCTGAAGTACCCCGCTGATTACCTCCCCCCAGTTTGAGAAGGTACCATCGATAAGCACTCTTTGATTCTGTAGCCAACCGTGGATCCACCTAATAGTTGTTCCATCTAGCCCACTTTTAGCTAGTTTGTGAATCAGAATGTCATGGGGCACTTTGTCAAAAGCTTTGCTGAAGTCAAAATATGTCCACAGCATTCCTACAGTCCACAAGGGAGATTACCCGATCAAAATATGAGATCAGATTAATCTGACAGGATTGGTTCTTGACCAATCCATGCTGGCTTCTAGTAATCACTGCATTGTTTTCAAGGTGCTTACAGATTGGCTGAATTCGGACAACACGATAGTCAATGGTGGGGCAATAATCAACTTTACCGTTGTTCATCTAGCGGGTACTCCCCACACAACATGGTAATGAATCAACTGTGGTGTGGATTAGGATCAGCCCTGAGTTGACTATGACAGCATTCAGATGACACGATAGTCAATACAACTGATGATGGTTTCCCCAAACCCAGTTGCTTATTGTGTCATCTGAATTCAGCCATTGACTTCTTGATAATCTGCTCCAAAATTTTCCCAAGGTTGGATGTCAGACTGACTGGTCTGTAGTTCCCAGGTTCCTCCTTTTTGCTCTTTTTGAAGATAGGGACAACATTAGCCCTCTTCCAGTTGTCCGGCACTTCACCCGTCTTCCGTGATTTCGCAAAGATAATAGACAGTGGTTCTGAGAGTTCTTCTGCCAGCTCCTTTATTACTCTAGGATGCAGTTCATCAGGCCCTGGAGATTTGAACTCGTTCAAAGAAATTAGGTGTTCCTCGACCATTTCTTTATCAATCTCAAACTGCAATCCTGCCCCTTCAGCTTGTACTTCACTTTTTTCAGGGGGGGGGGGGGAGGTCATAGACCCGCTTTTGAGAGAAGACTGAGCCAAAGTAGGAATTGAGCACTTAGGCATTTTATTCGACATCTGTTATCAATTTGCCATCCTCATGAAGCAGTTGAACCACCAGTTCTTTCCTCTGTATTTTAATATTCACGTACCTGAAGAATGCTGTTTTGTTGCTTTTAGCATTTCTTGCTAGCCTCAGCTCATTCTCAGCTTTAGCCTTCCTGACACCATTTCGGCACTTCTCTGCTACCTGTCTGTACCCTTTTGTAGCCTGGCCTTCCTTCCACTTCCTATATTTATCCTTCTTTGTTTTCAGGTCATCTCTAAGCTTTTTGTGGAGCTACATTGGTTTCTTCTGTTGTCTTCTATCTTTTTTCCTTGTTGGAATTGTTTGTAATTGGGCCTTTAAAATTTCCTTTTTAAAAAACTCCCACCCATCTTGGACTCCTTTTCACATTAGGGTCACTTGCAATGGGACCTTACTTATCATGATTCTGAGTTTATTAAAATCGGCTTTCCTGAAATTCAGAGTACATGTATGGCTACACTCGGCATTTGCTTTCTTTAAGATCAAGAACACAAGTATGATGTGGTCACTTTCCCCCAGAGTTCCTGTAACTGCCACTTTATCCACTAAGTCATCCGTATTGGTCAGTATCAAGTCAAGGATAGCTGATCCTCTAGTTCCTTCCTCTACTTTCTATAGGAGAAGTTCTCATCCACACAAGTCAGAATTTTTTTTGGGAGAGGCCACTTTTGGCATAATTTGTCTCCCAACATATATCGGGTTAATTGAAGTTCCTCATAATTACTACATCAGATTTCCTTGAAACACTGGTAATTTGCTTTTCAAAAGTTTCGTCCTCATCTTCTCCTTGATTGGGTGGTTAGTAATAGACTCCGACTGTCATGTTCCTTTTATTCTTTGCCCCATTTATTTTAATCCAGATGTTCTCAAGGGGGCTCCCAGGCTCATCCTCCTGTATTTCTGTGCAGGGAGAAGTATTTTTAACATATAGTGCAACTCCACCTCCCTTTCTATTTCTTCTGTTCTTTCTTCTGTCTTCTGGAGGCAGTGTTGATAATTGCTATTACTTGCAATAGAGAGAAATGGTTCACAAAAACAAACTATTTTTTTGCTACAATTAACACAAGGAATACAGAAAATATAACAGGCTTCAGGTATCCACCCATTTCGCGTGCAGCCAAGCTTCCTCAGATAACCACTTATGTTGTCGCACCTACTACGAGGCTATTGCCATAGAAACAAGGAGTCATCTTTCATGATAATTGAAGAGATTATTCTTTGCATAACGAAGCCTCTGAAGTGGTGAGCAGAATGCATTCAATTATCGTGAAGGATGACTCCTTATTTCCACGGCAATAGCCTCATAGTAGGTGTGACAACGTAACAGACTCAGAAAACAGTGGCAAAGAGGAAGGGCAGCTCTGTGAGGAGGAGCTCAAGCCTCCCAATTCAAAGAGCAGACTCTTTAATCCAGAACTGTTCCCAGCACTGCTGATCAAGGCCTCTATCTGAGACTCCAGGTGCCTCAGTGCCAAAAGGGGATACGTCTGCCTTCCCTACAAAGCCTAGGGCAGCCCCCATACCCCACTCCTTCAAGGAGGCCTGGAAAGCAGAGTGGGCTAACCCCTCCCAACCCAAGTCAGCCCATAAACTGGCAAATAAACTATGCTCCCGAGCAACACTCTGGATTTTCCAAAGGTTCCTGTGGTAGATGCGCCAGTTGCAGCACTCACTTCCTCTGAGGCCATTCCCACTGATGGGGGGGGGGGAGGGAGGGAGGGAGGGCCTAAAGATCCATCGGATAAACATGTGTGGAAGCAGCACGATGCAGGGACTTCGAATCCTCTGCTGCAGCTTTCAGGGCATCAGCTACCGATTCCTTTTTCTCCAGAGAGTTTATCTATGGACAGAGGATATGGCAGGGGCAGAGTCCACGCCAAAACCTTTAAAGGACAGTCTCAAGAAAATGTCATATACAGCTGCTCTCCTTGCAATTCCCTGGCCAGAAGGAACATTTGGCTACACATTGCGATGCAGCCCTTGGTTTACAATCCAGGCTTGCTGATTCTGCCTTTGAAGGAACAAAACTTTTGAGCAGTCTTCTGGAGGCAGTGTTGATTGAAATGTAGGACAAGAAAAAGATCTTGCCAACCAATAAAAAGGAGGACCGTAAGCCTCCCTTTTGAGGAAACAAGACCACACAGAGAACCTGTTCCTCAGTAGTTTCAAGAATAAATTAGGGCTTGTGCACAGCCCCCAGATTTGCCTTGGGGGCTGTCTCAGGGCCTCAGAAATGGACTCAATTTGCCTTGGAACTGAAGCCGAAGTGAGATTCGCCCCCACCCAGGCAGTTTGGCCTTTGCAGGGTTCCTGGGTGGTGACCACACTCCCTGCCTGTCTGCTCCTTCCCTTCCTGCCCCCAAACCTGGAACTGCCACCAGGACTTACTTTCACTTTCGTCCTCCTCAGAGCCGAGCTGTGATTTAAAGGAAGATCGCAGGGGGGCTCTCTATTTTGAATAGTTCTATGGCTGCAAGTTACCAGAAATGGCCTTTTACAGCCTCTGTAGTTTGCAGCCATAGAGCTATTCAAAATAGCCCCTGCAGTCTTCCTTTAAATTGTGGCTCAGCTCAGAAGAGGATGTGCTTGCAGGTAAGTCCCAGCAGCGGTGGGAAATGGGAGGTGACCTGGACTCATGGCTGGCCTTGCTGGGCAAGGAGACTGGCCCAGCACAGCCCGAGGCACCCCAGGCTTCGGTGGCGATCTGTTTTGGCTTTGGGCCGACCCAGTACCACCTCGGATTCAGGCTGCCTCACCTTGGCTCAGATTTGGGCCAAGGCAGTGCACAGCCATAGAATAAATGGAACTGTTCATCTAGATCCCCAGAGAAAAGTCACTCCTCCAGCTATTCTTCCTCCACTGACAGTCTGGGTGTGCACTGGGAATGATGAGAAGAAACATCAGTCTTCCTATTCAGCACATAGGGGGGTCAGCTGATGAATTTTGCCTTAATGTGGATCACTACCATGTCAGGCAGACAGGGCAGGGAGACCTTAGCTCAGGGCTATGCCCTGGAATTCTCTTCTCAGCCCAGGGACAAGTTCATTCCTTCTCCCGAGGTAAAGACCTGGATAAAGCGTAAGAAATTATTGAGAGCCATAGAATATATCCTAGCCATCAAGTCAATAGAGCCAGTTCCTCAGAACTCCATTTTTTCAACTCCATTTTTTCTTAGTTCCCAGAAAAACAGGGACATAAGGGTAATACTGGATTTAAAATGGCTCAACAAGCATATCCCCAAGAAACACTTTAAAATGGAAACGCTCTGATCAGTTGTGGAAGCAATGGAACAAGCAGAGTTCTTCACTTCCATAGACTTGTCAGTGGTATATCTGCACATTCCAATAAGGACTCCCATTGTCAATTCTTGAAGTTTGTTATGATCACCATTTCCAGTATCGAGCACTGCTTTTTGGTCTGGCATTTGTGCCAAGAGTATTCACCAAGATGTTGATAGCTCTCACCTCAGAATCCAAGAGGTATTGATCCACCCTTATCTGGACAACATCTTGATCCAGTCTCCTTTGGGAAACAAGGGCCTGATGAACGTACAGACCACGGTGTCATGCCTACATCAGTACAACTTTGTGGTCAATATGGGGAAAAGTCATCTGAGTCCCAACCAGCTGTTGACTCATTTAGGGGTCCTGCTAGACACAAAGAAGTTCAGGATGTTTTTGTCAGAGGAGAGACCTGAAGATCCAAAATTGCTTGTCAGCCATGATGGACAAACCTCACAGACTTAGCCAAACTCCTGGGCCTGCTGGTGTCTTGTCAGGAACTGATGTCCTGGGTAAGGCTAAGTACGTGACCACTTCAATGCCGTATTCTCCCCTATTCTAGAACCAGTATCTCACACGTGGGTCTGGGTACCTTCACAAGTTAGGATGGAGCCACTAAGGTTAGAGAAAGGTGTCTCCCTGAAGGTTCCAGTTTGGAAAGTACCACAGATGCCAGTCCATGTAGATGGAGGCCTCACCTGGGGAATGAAGTCACACCGAGGATCTGGTCGAACAAGGAAAAGCATTGCACCATCAATTGGCTGGAAGTTCAGGCCTTTTCCCTAGGACTTCTGGCATTCCATGTCTTGGTCAGGACATACAATACCACAGCAAAAGCCTATATTGACAAAGAGGGATGAAATCTTCATTGTTTAACAGCTTGGCCCAGAAACTCCTAATATGGGCAGAGGCGGAACATCTAGCAGGAATGTCCAATTTTATGGCAGATTGATTGAGTCGGATGTCTCTCAAGGCTCTCAACCCTCAAATCTTTCAGATCCTGACCAGAAGGCTTGGAAAACCATTGGATTTGTTTGCCACACCACACAATGCACAGGTTGCCACCTTCTTTTCAAGGTCCCCACATCATGCAGCACCAATAGCACTTCTTCCCAAGGTGATATGCAAAATTTGGAGAACCTCAGCAGAAGTCATCCTGGTGACTCCTTATTGGCCCAAGCATCCATGGTTTCCAGAACTGATAAGCATGTTGATCCAGGATCTGTGGCGACTGCCAAGAGGGAAGGATCTGCTTCTCCAGGATCCTGGGCAGCACTCGCATCAAGACCTCTTCTGACTAACAGCCTGGAGGCTGAATGGCAGTGGTTCTTGAACCTGGGGTAGCAGGGGTCTGTTCTGAAGATCCTTCTGTCATCCAGACAAAGTTTCATGAATAGTGCCTATATTACCACTTGGAAGGCTCTTTGGGTTTGGTGTCAGAAGAATGATAGGTCTCCGGCTCCTGGGGGTGTACAAGATGTGCTGGGTTTTCTCCAGGGGAGGCTGGATAAGGGTCTGCGTACCAGTACAAGTGGCAAGCAGCCGAGCTTAGCAGCATGCTCACCCACATCTCAAAAGTTTCTTCAAAGGAGTTGCTCTTCTTAATCCCCCAGTTGTACATTGCTTTCCTACCTGGAACCTGAATTAGATTTTTACAGCACTGACAGGTAGTCCATTTGAAACCATGGCCACATGGTCCTTAAAATTGCTAAGTCTTAAAACAGTCTTTTTAATGGATATAGCTTCAGCAAGAAGAGTTTCAGATTTAGGAGCCCTCTTGGCTGATCCACAATTACGCATTTTTCATGGTAAGGTGGTACTTCGTACAGATACTTCCTTTATCCCTAAAATTAATTCTGCTTTCCATAGATCCCAGGAAATGTCTCTTCCATCATTCTATCTTAAGCTGGCAAATCCAAAGAGAGTTGGCATAAATTAGATCTGAGAAGGGTCTTAAGGATCTGTTTAGGTAGGACTGCTGTTCACAGGGTTTCTAGCTCATTGTTTCCTTTGACTACAAGACATTGGGGGCTAAGGTAGCAAAGTCTTCCAGTTCTAGATGGCTGAAAGAATGCTGGCCTATCGAACTTTAGGGAAGGACCCGCCTGGGGGACATCAGTGTCTACCACTTTTAAGGGAGATTTTCCCATCCTGAACATATGCAAGGCAGCCATGTAGGCATCAGTTCACACGTTTGTTAAGCATTCCAAGAATGACACTGCTTTTTTGGCAGATGCTGCTTTTGGGGGCAAAGTGGTGCATTGAATGCTGGTCCCTTATCCGCCCAGCTGATGTTCTGCTTTGTTGCAGCCCAAAGTGAAGGGATGCCCTCTGTGGAGCTCTGGAGAAAACAGTCATTTTCTTACCATGAATTTTTGTTCTCAGAGCTCCACAAGAGGGCATTCTGCCCACCCTGCTAGGGGCCCAGCGTGTTATTCTGTTAAGTAGGAACAGGTTGGGGTGGTTATGGTTTCTGCCACTACTGTACATGTAGGAAGGTAGGCAGGTATTCCTGGACTATTTCCTATTACTGCCCAGAATATTTACTGTGTCGGTTTTTAAACTTGTTTTCAAGTTGATCATGTTCATATTTTTATGCTGAGAGCACAGGCTTACTTTTTCTCCCTTTAGTTGGGAGGTTGAGGGGTTTTCCTCTGCTCTACCAGTCCAGTGTGGGAGGACAGGGTGGCTCCTCCCCCTGAAGAAGCAACAGATTGACTCTGTCTACATGGTCCAGGGGGAAGGGCCATCCCAAAGTAAAGGAATGCTCTCTCTGGAGCTCTGAGAACAAATATTCACAGTAAGAAAATTTCTTTTTCTTACTGTGACACAGCTCGCTCTCTGGAAATTGTTGAAACAGGTGTGCTTGGTTTTGCATCATTTGCCACAGCCCATGGAATACTTGAAGAGGATTATCTGATTTAGAGGTACCACTTCCACTTTTCCTCCTTGGCTAGGAGCAGTGCCTGCTGGAGAGAGGCTCCTCTTTGATTACCAGGGGCAAGGAAGCAGTATGGGCACAATTAAGGACAGGTGAAGGGTCCCCACTTAGCGCTTCCACCTACCCTGAGGTGGCACTGGGGCAGGTTACTTGCCTGGATGATCTTGGGCCACAAACAGGACCAATAAGAGCTGTAGAAAATCCAAGAATAAAAGAGAACGGGGGATAACTGCACAATAGATACAGTTCTGAGGAAGCTCTTTATCAAGGGAAACATCATTATTTACTAGCTGTTAGATTTCTATCCAGCCTCCCAGGGTAGGAGAATTAATGTGAGAGTAAAAGCAGTGGGAAACTTGTGGCCCTCTAGATATTTTAGACTACCTCTCCCATTACCCCTAGCCAGCATAGCCAATGGTGAGGGATGATGGGAGTTGTAGGCCAAAACACCAGGAGGGCCGCATGTTGCCCGTCCTGGTTAGAAGAAAACATTTGGCTGAGTGAATGTCTAGCTACATGTTATGGTAAGCACATACTAGCTTCAGAAGCCCCTGG